>LR994572.1:45831027-51423527 GCA_905187475.1 Syritta pipiens
GAGTTTCTTGTCCAGAGTTTCTTGACCAGGGTTTTTTGTACAGTGTTTTTTGTCCAGAGTTTGTTGTCCATAGCTTCTTTTTCAGACTTTCTTGTCAAGAGTTTCTTGCCCAGTTTTTTTTCTCCAGATTATCTTGTCCATTGTTTGTTCTCCAGATTTTCTTGTCCAGAGTTTTTTGTCCAGAATTTCTTGAACAGAGTTTCTTGTCTAGAGTTTCTTGTCCCCGTTTTCTTACCCAGAGTTTCTTGTTCAGATTTTCTTGTCCAGTTTTTTTTTTTCCAGATTAATCTTGTCCATTGGTTGTTCTCCAGATTTTCTTGTCCAGAGTCTTTTTGTCCAGTGTTTCTTGCCCAGAGTTTCTTGTCCAGAACTTCTTGTCAAGAGTTTCTTGTCCAGAATTTTTTTGTCCAGAATTTCTTGTCCTGATTTTTCCTGTCCAGAGTTTTTAGTCTAGATTTTCTTGTCCAGACTTTCTTGTCCAGAGTTTGTTGTCCAGAGTTTGTTGTCCAGAGTTTGTTGTCCAGAGCTTCTTGTCCAGAGTTTTCTTGTTCAGAGTTTCTTGTCCAGAGTTTCTTGCCCAGAGTTTTTTGTCCAGAGTATCTTGTCCAGAGTTTGTTGTCCAGAGTTTCTTGTCCAGAGTTTCTTGCCCAGAGTTCCTTGCCCAGATTTTCTTGTCCAGAGTTTCTTGCATAGATTTTCTGGTCCAGATTTTCTTGCCAGAGTTTCTTGTCCAGAGTTTTTTGTCCAGAGTTTTTTGTCCAGGGTTTCTTAACCAGAGTTTCTTGTCCAGAGTTTGTTGTCCAGAGTTTGTTGTCCGCAGTTTCTTGTCCAGAGTTTCTTGTCCAGATTTTCTTGTCCAGAGATTTTTGTCCGGAATTTGTTGTCCAGAGTTTGTTGTCCAGAGTTTGTTGTCCAGAGTTTGTTGTCCAGAGTTTGTTGTCCAGAGCTTCTTGTCCAGAGTTTCTTGTTCAGAGTTTCTTGTCCAGAGTTTCTTGCCCAGAGTTTTTTGTCCAGAGTTTCTTGTCCAGAGTTTCTTGTCCAGAGTTTCTTGTTCAGAGTTTCTTGTCCAGAGTTTGTTGTCCAGAGTTTGTTGTCCAGAGTTTGTTGTCCAGAGTTTCTTGTTCAGAGTTTCTTGACCAGAGTTTCTTGCCCAGAGTTTTTTGTCCAGAGTATCTTGTCCAGAGTTTCTTGTCCAGATTTTTTTGTCCAGATTTTCTGGCCCAGAGTTTCTTGTCCGTAGCTTCTTGTCAAGAGTTTCTTGTCCAGAGTTTCTTGTTCAGAGTTTCTTGTCCCGATTTTCTTGTCCAGAGTTTCTTGTCCAGAGGTTTTTGTGCAGAGGTTCTTGCTCAGAGTTCTCTGTCCAGAGTTTCTTGTCCAGAGTTTTTTGTCTAGAGTTTCTTGTCCAGAGTTTCTAGTCCAGAGGTTTTTGTGCAGAGGTTCTTGCTCAGAGTTCTCTGTCCAGAGTTTCTTGTCCAGAGTTTTTTGTCCCGATTTTCTTGTCCAGAGGTTTTTGTGCAGAGGTTCTTGCTCAGAGTTCTCTGTCCAGAGTTTCTTGTCCAGAGTTTTTTGTCCAGAGTTTTTTGTCCAGTGTTTCTTGCCCAGAGTTTCTTGTCCAGAACTTCTTCTCAAGAGTTTCTTGTCCAGAATTTTTTGTCCAGAATTTCTTGTCCTGATTTTCCTGTCCAGAGTTTTTAGTCTAGATTTTCTTGTCCAGACTTTCTTGTCCAGAGTTTGTTGTCCAGAGTTTGTTGTCCAGAGTTTGTTGTCCAGAGTTTCTTGTCCAGAGTTTCTTGTTCAGAGTTTCTTGTCCAGAGTTTCTTGTCCAGAGTTTTTTGTCCAGAGTATCTTGTCCAGAGTTTCTTGTCCAGAGTTTCTTGTCCAGAGTTTCTTGCCCAGAGTTCCTTGCCCAGATTTTCTTGTCCAAAGTTTCTTGCATAGATTTTCTGGTCCAGAATTTCTTGCCAGAGTTTCTTGTCCAGAGTTTCTTGTCCAGGGTTTCTTAACCAGAGTTTCTTGTCCAGAGTTTGTTGTCCAGAGTTTGTTGTCCGCAGTTTCTTGTCCAGAGTTTCTTGTCCAGAGTTTCTTGTCCAGAGTTTTTTGTCCGGAATTTGTTGTTCAGAGTTTCTTGTCCAGAGTTTTTTGTCCAGAGTTTCTTGTCCAGATTTTCTTGTCCAGAGATTTTTGTCCAGAGTTTCTTGTCCAGAGTTTCTTGTGTAGAGTTTCTTGTCTAGAGTTTCTTTTCCCGATTTTCTTGTCCAGAATTTCTTGCCAGAGTTTCTTGTCCAGAGTTTCTTGTCCAGAGTTTCTTGTCCAGAGTTTCTTGTCCAGAGTTTCTTGTCCAGAGGTTTTTGTGCAGAGGTTCTTGCTCAGAGTTCTCTGTCCAGAGTTTCTTGTCCAGAGTTTTTTGTCCCGATTTTCTTGTCCAGAGTTTCTTGTCCAGAGGTTTTTGTGCAGAGGTTCTTGCTCAGAGTTTCTTGTCCCGATTTTCTTGTCCAGAATTTCTTGTCAAGAGTTTCTTGTCCAGAATTTTTTGTCCAGAATTTCTTGTCCAGATTTTCCTGTCCAGAGTTTTTAGTCTAGATTTTCTTGTCCAGACTTTCTCGTCCAGAGTTTGTTGTCCAGAGTTTGTTGTCCAGAGTTTGTTGTCCAGAGTTTGTTGTCCAGAGTTTGTTGTCCAGAGTTTGTTGTCCAGAGTTTCTTGTTCAGAGTTTCTTGACCACAGTTTCTTGTCCAGAGTTTCTTGTTCAGAGTTTCTTGTCCCGATTTTCTTGTCCAGAGTTTCTTGTCCAGAATTTCTTGTCCAGAGTTTCTTGTCCAGATTTTCTTGTCCAGAGTTTCTTGTCCAGAGTTTAGTGTCCAGATTTTCTTGCCCAGAGTTTCTTGTCCAGGGTTTCTTAACCAGTGTTTCTTGTCCAGAGTTTGTTGTCCAGAGTTTGTTGTCCGCAGTTTCTTGTCCAGAGTTTCTTGTCCAGAGTTTCTTGTCCAGAGTTTCTTGTCCAGAGTTTTTTGTCCGGAATTTGTTGTCCAGAGTTTCTTGTCCAGAGTTTTTTGTCCAGAGTTTCTTGTCCAGATTTTCTTGTCCAGAGTTTCTTGTCCAGAGTTTTTTGTCCAGAGTTTCTTGTCTAGAGTTTCTTTTCCCGATTTTCTTGTCCAGAGTTTCTTGTATAGAGTTTTTTGGCCAGTGTTTCTTGCCCAGAGTTTCTTGTCCAGAGTTTCTTGTCAAGAGTTTCTTGTCCAGAATTTTTTGTCCAGAATTTCTTGTCCAGATTTTCCTGTCCAGAGTTTTTAGTCTAGATTTTCTTGTCCAGACTTTCTCGTCCAGAGTTTGTTGTCCAGAGTTTGTTGTCCAGAGTTTGTTGTCCAGAGTTTGTTGTCCAGAGTTTCTTGTTCAGAGTTTCTTGACCACAGTTTCTTGTCCAGAGTTTCTTGTTCAGAGTTTCTTGTCCCGATTTTCTTGTCCAGAGTTTCTTGTCTAGAATTTCTTGTCCAGAGTTTCTTGTCCAGATTTTCTTGTCCAGAGTTTCTTGTCCAGAGTTTAGTGTCCAGATTTTCTTGCCCAGAGTTTCTTGTCCAGGGTTTCTTAACCAGTGTTTCTTGTCCAGAGTTTGTTGTCCAGAGTTTGTTGTCCGCAGTTTCTTGTCCAGAGTTTCTTGTCCAGAGTTTCTTGTCCAGAGTTTCTTGTCCAGAGTTTTTTGTCCGGAATTTCTTGTCCAGAGTTTCTTGTCCAGAGTTTTTTGTCCAGAGTTTCTTGTCCAGATTTTCTTGTCCAGAGATTTTTGTCCAGAGTTTTTTGTCCAGAGTTTCTTGTCTAGAGTTTCTTTTCCCGATTTTCTTGTCCAGAGTTTCTTGTATAGAGTTTTTTGGCCAGTGTTTCTTGCTCAGAGTTTCTTGTCCCGATTTTCTTGTCAAGAGTTTCTTGTCCAGAGTTTTTTGTCCACAATTTCTTGTCCAGAGTTTTTAGTCTAGATTTTCTTGTCCAGACTTTCTCGTCCAGAGTTTCTTGTCCAGAGTTTGTTGTCCAGAGTTTGTTGTCCAGAGTTTCTTGTTCAGAGTTTCTTGACCAGAGTTTCTTGCCCAGAGTTTTTTGTCCAGAGTATCTTGTCCAGAGTTTCTTGTCCAGAGTTTCTTGTCCAGAGTTTCTTGTTCAGAGTTTCTTGTCCCGATTTTCTTGTCCAGAGTTTCTTGTCCAGAGTTTCTTGTCCAGAGTTTCTTGTCCAGAGTTTCTTGTCCAGATTTTCTTGTCCAGAGTTTCTTGTCCAGAGTTGAGTGTCCAGATTTTCTTGTCCAGTTTTTCTTCTCCAGATTACCTTGTCCATTGTTTGTTCTCCAGATTGTCTTGTTCAGAGGTTCTTCTCCAGATTTTCTTGTCCAGAATTTCTTGTCTAGAGTTTCTTGTCCCGATTTTCTTGTCCAGAGTTTCTTGTCCAGAGTTTCTTGTCCAGATTATCTTGTCCAGAGTTTCTTGTCCAGATTTTCTTGTCCAGGGTTTATTGTCCAGAATTTCTTGTCTAGAGTTTCTTGTCCCGGTTTTCTTACCCAGAGTTTCTTGTTCAGATTTTCTTGTGCAGTTTTTTTTTTCCAGATTATCTTGTCCATTGGTTGATCTCCAGATTTTCTTGTCCAGAGTTTTTTGTCCAGAATTTCTTGTCCAGGGTTTCTTGTCCAGAGCTTCTTGTCCAGAGTTTTTTGTCCAGAGTTTCTTGTCCAGAGATTTTTGTCCAGAGTTTCTTGTCCAGAGTTTCTTGTCTAGAGTTTCTTTTCCCGATTTTCTTGTCCAGAGTTTCTTGTCCAGAGTTTCTTGTCCCGATTTTCTTGTCCAGAGTTTCTTGTCCAGAGGTTTTTGTGCAGAGGTTCTTGCTCAGAGTTCTCTGTCCAGAGTTTCTTGTCCAGAGTTTTTTGTCCAGAGTTTCTTGTCCAGAGTTTCTTGTCCAGAGGTTTTTGTGCAGAGGTTCTTGCTCAGAGTTCTCTATCCAGAGTTTCTTGTCCAGAGTTTTTTGTCCCGATTTTCTTGTCCAGAGTTTCTTGTCCAGAGGTTTTTGTGCAGAGTTTCTTGCTCAGAGTTCTCTGTCCAGAGTTTCTTGTCCGGAGTTTTTTGTCCAGTGTTTCTTGCCCAGAGTTTCTTGTCCAGAACTTCTTGTCCAGAGTTTCTTGTCCAGAATTTTTTGTCCAGAATTTCTTGTCCTGATTTTCCTGTCCAGAGTTTTTAGTCTAGATTTTCTTGTCCAGACTTTCTTGTCCAGAGTTTGTTGTCCAGAGTTTGTTGTCCAGAGTTTGTTGTCCAGAGTTTCTTGTCCAGAGTTTCTTGTTCAGAGTTTCTTGTCCAGAGTTTCTTGCCCAGAGTTTTTTGTCCAGAGTATCTTGTCCAGAGTTTCTTGTCCAGAGTTTCTTGTCCAGAGTTTCTTGCCCAGAGTTCCTTGCCCAGATTTTCTTGTCCAGAGTTTCTTGTCCAGAGTTTCTTGTCCAGAGATTTTTGTCCGGAATTTGTTGTCCAGAGTTTCTTGTCCAGAGTTTCTTGTTCAGAGTTTCTTGTCCAGAGTTTGTTGTCCAGAGTTTGTTGTCCAGAGTTTGTTGTCCAGAGTTTCTTGTTCAGAGTTTCTTGACCAGAGTTTCTTGCCAAGAGTTTTTTGTCCAGAGTATCTTGTCCAGAGTTTGTTGTCCAGAGTTTCTTGTCCAGAGTTTCTTGCCCAGAGTTCCTTGCCCAGATTTTCTTGTCCAGAGTTTCTTGCATAGATTTTCTGGTCCAGATTTTCTTGCCAGAGTTTCTTGTCCAGAGTTTTTTGTCCAGAGTTTTTTGTCCAGGGTTTCTTAACCAGAGTTTCTTGTCCAGAGTTTGTTGTCCAGAGTTTGTTGTCCGCAGTTTCTTGTCCAGAGTTTCTTGTCCAGATTTTCTTGTCCAGAGATTTTTGTCCGGAATTTGTTGTCCAGAGTTTGTTGTCCAGAGTTTGTTGTCCAGAGTTTGTTGTCCAGAGTTTGTTGTCCAGAGCTTCTTGTCCAGAGTTTCTTGTTCAGAGTTTCTTGTCCAGAGTTTCTTGCCCAGAGTTTTTTGTCCAGAGTTTCTTGTCCAGAGTTTCTTGTCCAGAGTTTCTTGTTCAGAGTTTCTTGTCCAGAGTTTGTTGTCCAGAGTTTGTTGTCCAGAGTTTGTTGTCCACAGTTTCTTGTTCAGAGTTTCTTGACCAGAGTTTCTTGCCCAGAGTTTTTTGTCCAGAGTATCTTGTCCAGAGTTTCTTGTCCAGATTTTTTTGTCCAGATTTTCTGGCCCAGAGTTTCTTGTCCGTAGCTTCTTGTCAAGAGTTTCTTGTCCAGAGTTTCTTGTTCAGAGTTTCTTGTCCCGATTTTCTTGTCCAGAGTTTCTTGTCCAGAGGTTTTTGTGCAGAGGTTCTTGCTCAGAGTTCTCTGTCCAGAGTTTCTTGTCCAGAGTTTTTTGTCTAGAGTTTCTTGTCCAGAGTTTCTAGTCCAGAGGTTTTTGTGCAGAGGTTCTTGCTCAGAGTTCTCTGTCCAGAGTTTCTTGTCCAGAGTTTTTTGTCCCGATTTTCTTGTCCAGAGGTTTTTGTGCAGAGGTTCTTGCTCAGAGTTCTCTGTCCAGAGTTTCTTGTCCAGAGTTTTTTGTCCAGAGTTTTTTGTCCAGTGTTTCTTGCCCAGAGTTTCTTGTTCAGAGTTTCTTGTCCAGAGTTTGTTGTCCAGAGTTTGTTGTCCAGAGTTTGTTGTCCAGAGTTTCTTGTTCAGAGTTTCTTGACCAGAGTTTCTTGCCAAGAGTTTTTTGTCCAGAGTATCTTGTCCAGAGTTTGTTGTCCAGAGTTTCTTGTCCAGAGTTTCTTGCCCAGAGTTCCTTGCCCAGATTTTCTTGTCCAGAGTTTCTTGCATAGATTTTCTGGTCCAGATTTTCTTGCCAGAGTTTCTTGTCCAGAGTTTTTTGTCCAGAGTTTTTTGTCCAGGGTTTCTTAACCAGAGTTTCTTGTCCAGAGTTTCTTGTCCAGAGTTTCTTGTCTAGAGTTTCTTTTCCCGATTTTCTTGTCCAGAGTTTCTTGTTCAGAGTTTCTTGTCCCGATTTTCTTGTCCAGAGTTTCTTGTCCAGAGGTTTTTGTGCAGAGGTTCTTGCTCAGAGTTCTCTGTCCAGAGTTTCTTGTCCAGAGTTTTTTGTCCAGAGTTTCTTGTCCAGAGTTTCTTGTCCAGAGGTTTTTGTGCAGAGGTTCTTGCTCAGAGTTCTCTGTCCAGAGTTTCTTGTCCAGAGTTTCTTGTCCAGATTTTCTTGTCCAGATTTTCTTGTCCAGATTTTCTTGTCCAGAGTTTCTTGTCCAGAGTTTCTTGTCCAGAGTTTCTTGTCCGGATTTTCTTGTTCAGTGTTTCTTGTCCAGAGTTTCTTGTCCAGAGTTTCTTGTCCAGAGTTTCCTGTCCAGATTTTCTTGTCCAGATTTTCTTGTCCAGAGTTTCTTGTTCAGAGTTTCTTGTCCAGAGTTTCTTGTCCAGAGTTTCTTGTCCAGAGTTTCTTGTCCAGAGTTTCTTGTCCAGAATTTCTTGTCCAGAGTTTCTTGTCCAGAGTTTCTCGTCCAGAGTTTCTTGTCCAGAGTTTCTTGTCCAGGGTTTCTTGTACAGTGTTTCTTGTCCAGAGTTTTTTGTCCATAGCTTCTTTTTCAGATTTTCTTTTCCAGAGTTTGTTGTCCAGAGTTTCTAGTCCAGAGTTTGTTGTCCAGAGTTTCTTGTCCAGAGTTTCTTGTTCAGAGTTTCTTGTCCAGAGTTTCCTGTCCAGAGTTTCTTGTCCAGAGTTTCTTGTCCAGAGTTTCTAGTCCAGAGTTTGTTGTCCAGAGTTTCTTGTCCAGAGTTTCTTGTCCAGAGTTTCTTGTCCAGAGTTTCTTGTCCAGAGTTTCTTGTCCAGAGTTTCTTGTCCAGAGTTCCTTGTCCACAGTTTCTCGTCCAGAGTTTCTTGTCCAGAGTTTCTTGACCAGGGTTTTTTGTACAGTGTTTTTTGTCCAGAGTTTGTTGTCCATAGCTTCTTTTTCAGACTTTCTTGTCAAGAGTTTCTTGCCCAGTTTTTTTTCTCCAGATTATCTTGTCCATTGTTTGTTCTCCAGATTTTCTTGTCCAGAGTTTTTTGTCCAGAATTTCTTGAACAGAGTTTCTTGTCTAGAGTTTCTTGTCCCCGTTTTCTTACCCAGAGTTTCTTGTTCAGATTTTCTTGTCCAGTTTTTTTTTTTCCAGATTATCTTGTCCATTGGTTGTTCTCCAGATTTTCTTGTCCAGAGTTTTTTGTCCAGTGTTTCTTGCCCAGAGTTTCTTGTCCAGAACTTCTTGTCAAGAGTTTCTTGTCCAGAATTTTTTGTCCAGAATTTCTTGTCCTGATTTTCCTGTCCAGAGTTTTTAGTCTAGATTTTCTTGTCCAGACTTTCTTGTCCAGAGTTTGTTGTCCAGAGTTTGTTGTCTAGAGTTTGTTGTCCAGAGTTTGTTGTCCAGAGCTTCTTGTCCAGAGTTTCTTGTTCAGAGTTTCTTGTCCAGAGTTTCTTGCCCAGAGTTTTTTGTCCAGAGTATCTTGTCCAGAGTTTGTTGTCCAGAGTTTCTTGTCCAGAGTTTCTTGCCCAGAGTTCCTTGCCCAGATTTTCTTGTCCAGAGTTTCTTGCATAGATTTTCTGGTCCAGATTTTCTTGCCAGAGTTTCTTGTCCAGAGTTTTTTGTCCAGAGTTTTTTGTCCAGGGTTTCTTAACCAGAGTTTCTTGTCCAGAGTTTGTTGTCCAGAGTTTGTTGTCCGCAGTTTCTTGTCCAGAGTTTCTTGTCCAGATTTTCTTGTCCAGAGATTTTTGTCCGGAATTTGTTGTCCAGAGTTTGTTGTCCAGAGTTTGTTGTCCAGAGTTTGTTGTCCAGAGTTTGTTGTCCAGAGCTTCTTGTCCAGAGTTTCTTGTTCAGAGTTTCTTGTCCAGAGTTTCTTGCCCAGAGTTTTTTGTCCAGAGTTTCTTGTCCAGAGTTTCTTGTCCAGAGTTTCTTGTTCAGAGTTTCTTGTCCAGAGTTTGTTGTCCAGAGTTTGTTGTCCAGAGTTTGTTGTCCAGAGTTTCTTGTTCAGAGTTTCTTGACCAGAGTTTCTTGCCCAGAGTTTTTTGTCCAGAGTATCTTGTCCAGAGTTTCTTGTCCAGATTTTTTTGTCCAGATTTTCTGGCCCAGAGTTTCTTGTCCGTAGCTTCTTGTCAAGAGTTTCTTGTCCAGAGTTTCTTGTTCAGAGTTTCTTGTCCCGATTTTCTTGTCCAGAGTTTCTTGTCCAGAGGTTTTTGTGCAGAGGTTCTTGCTCAGAGTTCTCTGTCCAGAGTTTCTTGTCCAGAGTTTTTTGTCTAGAGTTTCTTGTCCAGAGTTTCTAGTCCAGAGGTTTTTGTGCAGAGGTTCTTGCTCAGAGTTCTCTGTCCAGAGTTTCTTGTCCAGAGTTTTTTGTCCCGATTTTCTTGTCCAGAGGTTTTTGTGCAGAGGTTCTTGCTCAGAGTTCTCTGTCCAGAGTTTCTTGTCCAGAGTTTTTTGTCCAGAGTTTTTTGTCCAGTGTTTCTTGCCCAGAGTTTCTTGTCCAGAACTTCTTGTCAAGAGTTTCTTGTCCAGAATTTTTTGTCCAGAATTTCTTGTCCTGATTTTCCTGTCCAGAGTTTTTAGTCTAGATTTTCTTGTCCAGACTTTCTTGTCCAGAGTTTGTTGTCCAGAGTTTGTTGTCCAGAGTTTCTTGTCCAGAGTTTCTTGTTCAGAGTTTCTTGTCCAGAGTTTCTTGTCCAGAGTTTTTTGTCCAGAGTATCTTGTCCAGAGTTTCTTGTCCAGAGTTTCTTGTCCAGAGTTTCTTGCCCAGAGTTCCTTGCCCAGATTTTCTTGTCCAAAGTTTCTTGCATAGATTTTCTGGTCCAGATTTTCTTGCCAGAGTTTCTTGTCCAGAGTTTCTTGTCCAGGGTTTCTTAACCAGAGTTTCTTGTCCAGAGTTTGTTGTCCAGAGTTTGTTGTCCGCAGTTTCTTGTCCAGAGTTTTTTGTCCAGAGTTTCTTGTCCAGATTTTCTTGTCCAGAGATTTTTGTCCAGAGTTTCCTGTCCAGAGTTTCTTGTGTAGAGTTTCTTGTCTAGAGTTTCTTTTCCCGATTTTCTTGTCCAGAGTTTCTTGTCCAGAGTTTCTTGTCCAGAGTTTTTTGTCCAGATTTTCTGGCCCAGAGTTTCTTGTCCGTAGCTTCTTGTCAAGAGTTTCTTGTCCAGAGTTTCTTGTTCAGAGTTTCTTGTCCAGAGTTTCTTGTCCAGAGGTTTTTGTGCAGAGGTTCTTGCTCAGAGTTCTCTGTCCAGAGTTTCTTGTCCAGAGTTTTTTGTCCCGATTTTCTTGTCCAGAGTTTCTTGTCCAGAGGTTTTTGTGCAGAGGTTCTTGCTCAGAGTTTCTTGTCCCGATTTTCTTGTCCAGAATTTCTTGTCAAGAGTTTCTTGTCCAGAATTTTTTGTCCAGAATTTCTTGTCCAGATTTTCCTGTCCAGAGTTTTTAGTCTAGATTTTCTTGTCCAGACTTTCTCGTCCAGAGTTTTTTGTCCAGTGTTTCTTGCCCAGAGTTTCTTGTCCAGAACTTCTTGTCAAGAGTTTCTTGTCCAGAATTTTTTGTCCAGAATTTCTTGTCCTGATTTTCCTGTCCAGAGTTTTTAGTCTAGATTTTCTTGTCCAGACTTTCTTGTCCAGAGTTTGTTGTCCAGAGTTTGTTGTCCAGAGTTTGTTGTCCAGAGTTTGTTGTCCAGAGCTTCTTGTCCAGAGTTTCTTGTTCAGAGTTTCTTGTCCAGAGTTTCTTGCCCAGAGTTTTTTGTCCAGAGTATCTTGTCCAGAGTTTGTTGTCCAGAGTTTCTTGTCCAGAGTTTCTTGCCCAGAGTTCCTTGCCCAGATTTTCTTGTCCAGAGTTTCTTGCATAGATTTTCTGGTCCAGATTTTCTTGCCAGAGTTTCTTGTCCAGAGTTTTTTGTCCAGAGTTTTTTGTCCAGGGTTTCTTAACCAGAGTTTCTTGTCCAGAGTTTGTTGTCCAGAGTTTGTTGTCCGCAGTTTCTTGTCCAGAGTTTCTTGTCCAGATTTTCTTGTCCAGAGATTTTTGTCCGGAATTTGTTGTCCAGAGTTTGTTGTCCAGAGTTTGTTGTCCAGAGTTTGTTGTCCAGAGCTTCTTGTCCAGAGTTTCTTGTTCAGAGTTTCTTGTCCAGAGTTTCTTGCCCAGAGTTTTTTATCCAGAGTTTCTTGTCCAGAGTTTCTTGTCCAGAGTTTCTTGTTCAGAGTTTCTTGTCCAGAGTTTGTTGTCCAGAGTTTGTTGTCCAGAGTTTGTTGTCCAGAGTTTCTTGTTCAGAGTTTCTTGACCAGAGTTTCTTGCCCAGAGTTTTTTGTCCAGAGTATCTTGTCCAGAGTTTCTTGTCCAGATTTTTTTGTCCAGATTTTCTGGCCCAGAGTTTCTTGTCCGTAGCTTCTTGTCAAGAGTTTCTTGTCCAGAGTTTCTTGTTCAGAGTTTCTTGTCCCGATTTTCTTGTCCAGAGTTTCTTGTCCAGAGGTTTTTGTGCAGAGGTTCTTGCTCAGAGTTCTCTGTCCAGAGTTTCTTGTCCAGAGTTTTTTGTCTAGAGTTTCTTGTCCAGAGTTTCTAGTCCAGAGGTTTTTGTGCAGAGGTTCTTGCTCAGAGTTCTCTGTCCAGAGTTTCTTGTCCAGAGTTTTTTGTCCCGATTTTCTTGTCCAGAGGTTTTTGTGCAGAGGTTCTTGCTCAGAGTTCTCTGTCCAGAGTTTCTTGTCCAGAGTTTTTTGTCCAGAGTTTTTTGTCCAGAGTTTTTTGTCCAGTGTTTCTTGCCCAGAGTTTCTTGTCCAGAACTTCTTGTCAAGAGTTTCTTGTCCAGAATTTTTTGTCCAGAATTTCTTGTCCTGATTTTCCTGTCCAGAGTTTTTAGTCTAGATTTTCTTGTCCAGACTTTCTTGTCCAGAGTTTGTTGTCCAGAGTTTGTTGTCCAGAGTTTGTTGTCCAGAGTTTCTTGTCCAGAGTTTCTTGTTCAGAGTTTCTTGTCCAGAGTTTCTTGTCCAGAGTTTTTTGTCCAGAGTATCTTGTCCAGAGTTTCTTGTCCAGAGTTTCTTGTCCAGAGTTTCTTGCCCAGAGTTCCTTGCCCAGATTTTCTTGTCCAAAGTTTCTTGCATAGATTTTCTGGTCCAGATTTTCTTGCCAGAGTTTCTTGTCCAGAGTTTCTTGTCCAGGGTTTCTTAACCAGAGTTTCTTGTCCAGAGTTTGTTGTCCAGAGTTTGTTGTCCGCAGTTTCTTGTCCAGAGTTTCTTGTCCAGAGTTTCTTGTCCAGAATTTCTTGTCCAGAGTTTCTTGTCCAGAGTTTCTTGTCCAGAGTTTTTTGTCCGGAATTTGTTGTTCAGAGTTTCTTGTCCAGAGTTTTTTGTCCAGAGTTTCTTGTCCAGATTTTCTTGTCCAGAGATTTTTGTCCAGAGTTTCTTGTCCAGAGTTTCTTGTGTAGAGTTTCTTGTCTAGAGTTTCTTTTCCCGATTTTCTTGTCCAGAGTTTCTTGTCCAGAGTTTCTTGTCCAGAGTTTTTTGTCCAGATTTTCTGGCCCAGAGTTTCTTGTCCGTAGCTTCTTGTCAAGAGTTTCTTGTCCAGAGTTTCTTGTTCAGAGTTTCTTGTCCAGAGTTTCTTGTCCAGAGGTTTTTGTGCAGAGGTTCTTGCTCAGAGTTCTCTGTCCAGAGTTTCTTGTCCAGAGTTTTTTGTCCCGATTTTCTTGTCCAGAGTTTCTTGTCCAGAGGTTTTTGTGCAGAGGTTCTTGCTCAGAGTTTCTTGTCCCGATTTTCTTGTCCAGAATTTCTTGTCAAGAGTTTCTTGTCCAGAGTTTTTTGTCCGGAATTTGTTGTTCAGAGTTTCTTGTCCAGAGTTTTTTGTCCAGAGTTTCTTGTCCAGAGTTTCTTGTCCAGAGTTTTTTGTCCAGAGTATCTTGTCCAGAGTTTCTTGTCCAGAGTTTCTTGTCCAGAGTTTCTTGCCCAGAGTTCCTTGCCCAGATTTTCTTGTCCAAAGTTTCTTGCATAGATTTTCTGGTCCAGATTTTCTTGCCAGAGTTTCTTGTCCAGAGTTTCTTGTCCAGGGTTTCTTAACCAGAGTTTCTTGTCCAGAGTTTGTTGTCCAGAGTTTGTTGTCCGCAGTTTCTTGTCCAGAGTTTTTTGTCCAGAGTTTCTTGTCCAGATTTTCTTGTCCAGAGATTTTTGTCCAGAGTTTCCTGTCCAGAGTTTCTTGTGTAGAGTTTCTTGTCTAGAGTTTCTTTTCCCGATTTTCTTGTCCAGAGTTTCTTGTCCAGAGTTTCTTGTCCAGAGTTTTTTGTCCAGATTTTCTGGCCCAGAGTTTCTTGTCCGTAGCTTCTTGTCAAGAGTTTCTTGTCCAGAGTTTCTTGTTCAGAGTTTCTTGTCCAGAGTTTCTTGTCCAGAGGTTTTTGTGCAGAGGTTCTTGCTCAGAGTTCTCTGTCCAGAGTTTCTTGTCCAGAGTTTTTTGTCCCGATTTTCTTGTCCAGAGTTTCTTGTCCAGAGGTTTTTGTGCAGAGGTTCTTGCTCAGAGTTTCTTGTCCCGATTTTCTTGTCCAGAATTTCTTGTCCAGAGTTTCTTGTCCAGAGTTTCTTGTCCAGAGTTTTTTGTCCGGAATTTGTTGTTCAGAGTTTCTTGTCCAGAGTTTTTTGTCCAGAGTTTCTTGTCCAGAGTTTCTTGTCCAGAGTTTTTTGTCCAGAGTATCTTGTCCAGAGTTTCTTGTCCAGAGTTTCTTGTCCAGAGTTTCTTGCCCAGAGTTCCTTGCCCAGATTTTCTTGTCCAAAGTTTCTTGCATAGATTTTCTGGTCCAGATTTTCTTGCCAGAGTTTCTTGTCCAGAGTTTCTTGTCCAGGGTTTCTTAACCAGAGTTTCTTGTCCAGAGTTTGTTGTCCAGAGTTTGTTGTCCGCAGTTTCTTGTCCAGAGTTTTTTGTCCAGAGTTTCTTGTCCAGATTTTCTTGTCCAGAGATTTTTGTCCAGAGTTTCCTGTCCAGAGTTTCTTGTGTAGAGTTTCTTGTCTAGAGTTTCTTTTCCCGATTTTCTTGTCCAGAGTTTCTTGTCCAGAGTTTCTTGTCCAGAGTTTTTTGTCCAGATTTTCTGGCCCAGAGTTTCTTGTCCGTAGCTTCTTGTCAAGAGTTTCTTGTCCAGAGTTTCTTGTTCAGAGTTTCTTGTCCAGAGTTTCTTGTCCAGAGGTTTTTGTGCAGAGGTTCTTGCTCAGAGTTCTCTGTCCAGAGTTTCTTGTCCAGAGTTTTTTGTCCCGATTTTCTTGTCCAGAGTTTCTTGTCCAGAGGTTTTTGTGCAGAGGTTCTTGCTCAGAGTTTCTTGTCCCGATTTTCTTGTCCAGAATTTCTTGTCAAGAGTTTCTTGTCCAGAATTTTTTGTCCAGAATTTCTTGTCCAGATTTTCCTGTCCAGAGTTTTTAGTCTAGATTTTCTTGTCCAGACTTTCTCGTCCAGAGTTTTTTGTCCAGTGTTTCTTGCCCAGAGTTTCTTGTCCAGAACTTCTTGTCAAGAGTTTCTTGTCCAGAATTTTTTGTCCAGAATTTCTTGTCCTGATTTTCCTGTCCAGAGTTTTTAGTCTAGATTTTCTTGTCCAGACTTTCTTGTCCAGAGTTTGTTGTCCAGAGTTTGTTGTCCAGAGTTTGTTGTCCAGAGTTTGTTGTCCAGAGCTTCTTGTCCAGAGTTTCTTGTTCAGAGTTTCTTGTCCAGAGTTTCTTGCCCAGAGTTTTTTGTCCAGAGTATCTTGTCCAGAGTTTGTTGTCCAGAGTTTCTTGTCCAGAGTTTCTTGCCCAGAGTTCCTTGCCCAGATTTTCTTGTCCAGAGTTTCTTGCATAGATTTTCTGGTCCAGATTTTCTTGCCAGAGTTTCTTGTCCAGAGTTTTTTGTCCAGAGTTTTTTGTCCAGGGTTTCTTAACCAGAGTTTCTTGTCCAGAGTTTGTTGTCCAGAGTTTGTTGTCCGCAGTTTCTTGTCCAGAGTTTCTTGTCCAGATTTTCTTGTCCAGAGATTTTTGTCCGGAATTTGTTGTCCAGAGTTTGTTGTCCAGAGTTTGTTGTCCAGAGTTTGTTGTCCAGAGCTTCTTGTCCAGAGTTTCTTGTTCAGAGTTTCTTGTCCAGAGTTTCTTGCCCAGAGTTTTTTATCCAGAGTTTCTTGTCCAGAGTTTCTTGTCCAGAGTTTCTTGTTCAGAGTTTCTTGTCCAGAGTTTGTTGTCCAGAGTTTGTTGTCCAGAGTTTGTTGTCCAGAGTTTCTTGTTCAGAGTTTCTTGACCAGAGTTTCTTGCCCAGAGTTTTTTGTCCAGAGTATCTTGTCCAGAGTTTCTTGTCCAGATTTTTTTGTCCAGATTTTCTGGCCCAGAGTTTCTTGTCCGTAGCTTCTTGTCAAGAGTTTCTTGTCCAGAGTTTCTTGTTCAGAGTTTCTTGTCCCGATTTTCTTGTCCAGAGTTTCTTGTCCAGAGGTTTTTGTGCAGAGGTTCTTGCTCAGAGTTCTCTGTCCAGAGTTTCTTGTCCAGAGTTTTTTGTCTAGAGTTTCTTGTCCAGAGTTTCTAGTCCAGAGGTTTTTGTGCAGAGGTTCTTGCTCAGAGTTCTCTGTCCAGAGTTTCTTGTCCAGAGTTTTTTGTCCCGATTTTCTTGTCCAGAGGTTTTTGTGCAGAGGTTCTTGCTCAGAGTTCTCTGTCCAGAGTTTCTTGTCCAGAGTTTTTTGTCCAGAGTTTTTTGTCCAGAGTTTTTTGTCCAGAGTTTCTTGCCCAGAGTTTCTTGTCCAGAACTTCTTGTCAAGAGTTTCTTGTCCAGAATTTTTTGTCCAGAATTTCTTGTCCTGATTTTCCTGTCCAGAGTTTTTAGTCTAGATTTTCTTGTCCAGACTTTCTTGTCCAGAGTTTGTTGTCCAGAGTTTGTTGTCCAGAGTTTGTTGTCCAGAGTTTCTTGTCCAGAGTTTCTTGTTCAGAGTTTCTTGTCCAGAGTTTCTTGTCCAGAGTTTTTTGTCCAGAGTATCTTGTCCAGAGTTTCTTGTCCAGAGTTTCTTGTCCAGAGTTTCTTGCCCAGAGTTCCTTGCCCAGATTTTCTTGTCCAAAGTTTCTTGCATAGATTTTCTGGTCCAGATTTTCTTGCCAGAGTTTCTTGTCCAGAGTTTCTTGTCCAGGGTTTCTTAACCAGAGTTTCTTGTCCAGAGTTTGTTGTCCAGAGTTTGTTGTCCGCAGTTTCTTGTCCAGAGTTTCTTGTCCAGAGTTTCTTGTCCAGAGTTTCTTGTCCAGAGTTTCTTGTCCAGAGTTTCTTGTCCAGAGTTTTTTGTCCGGAATTTGTTGTTCAGAGTTTCTTGTCCAGAGTTTTTTGTCCAGAGTTTCTTGTCCAGATTTTCTTGTCCAGAGATTTTTGTCCAGAGTTTCTTGTCCAGAGTTTCTTGTGTAGAGTTTCTTGTCTAGAGTTTCTTTTCCCGATTTTCTTGTCCAGAGTTTCTTGTCCAGAGTTTCTTGTCCAGAGTTTTTTGTCCAGATTTTCTGGCCCAGAGTTTCTTGTCCGTAGCTTCTTGTCAAGAGTTTCTTGTCCAGAGTTTCTTGTTCAGAGTTTCTTGTCCAGAGTTTCTTGTCCAGAGGTTTTTGTGCAGAGGTTCTTGCTCAGAGTTCTCTGTCCAGAGTTTCTTGTCCAGAGTTTTTTGTCCCGATTTTCTTGTCCAGAGTTTCTTGTCCAGAGGTTTTTGTGCAGAGGTTCTTGCTCAGAGTTTCTTGTCCCGATTTTCTTGTCCAGAATTTCTTGTCAAGAGTTTCTTGTCCAGAATTTTTTGTCCAGAATTTCTTGTCCAGATTTTCCTGTCCAGAGTTTTTAGTCTAGATTTTCTTGTCCAGACTTTCTCGTCCAGAGTTTGTTGTCCAGAGTTTGTTGTCCAGAGTTTGTTGTCCAGAGTTTCTTGCCCAGTTTTTTTTCTCCAGATTATCTTGTCCATTGTTTGTTCTCCAGATTTTCTTGTCCAGAGTTTTTTGTCCAGAATTTCTTGAACAGAGTTTCTTGTCTAGAGTTTCTTGTCCCCGTTTTCTTACCCAGAGTTTCTTGTTCAGATTTTCTTGTCCAGTTTTTTTTTTTCCAGATTATCTTGTCCATTGGTTGTTCTCCAGATTTTCTTGTCCAGAGTTTTTTGTCCAGTGTTTCTTGCCCAGAGTTTCTTGTCCAGAACTTCTTGTCAAGAGTTTCTTGTCCAGAGTTTCCTGTCCAGATTTTCTTGTCCAGATTTTCTTGTCCAGATTTTCTTGTCCAAAGTTTTTTGTCCAGAGTTTCTTGTCCAGAGTTTCTTGTCCAGAGTTTCTTGTCCAGATTTTCTTGTCCAGATTTTCTTGTCCAGATTTTCTTGTCCAGAGTTTCTTGTCCAGAGTTTCTTGTCCAGAGTTTCTTGTCCGGATTTTCTTGTTCAGTGTTTCTTGTCCAGAGTTTCTTGTCCAGAGTTTCTTGTCCAGAGTTTCCTGTCCAGATTTTCTTGTCCAGATTTTCTTGTCCAGAGTTTCTTGTTCAGAGTTTCTTGTTCAGAGTTTCTTGTCCAGAGTTTCTTGTCCAGAGTTTCTTGTCCAGAGTTTCTTGTCCAGAGTTTCTTGTCCAGAATTTCTTGTCCAGAGTTTCTTGTCCAGAGTTTCTCGTCCAGAGTTTCTTGTCCAGGGTTTCTTGTACAGTGTTTCTTGTCCAGAGTTTGTTGTCCATAGCTTCTTTTTCAGATTTTCTTTTCCAGAGTTTGTTGTCCAGAGTTTCTAGTCCAGAGTTTGTTGTCCAGAGTTTCTTGTCCAGAGTTTCTTGTCCAGAGTTTCTTGTCCAGAGTTTCCTGTCCAGAGTTTCTTGTCCAGAGTTTCTTGTCCAGAGTTTCTAGTCCAGAGTTTGTTGTCCAGAGTTTCTTGTCCAGAGTTTCTTGTCCAGAGTTTCTTGTCCAGAGTTTCTTGTCCAGAGTTTCTTGTCCAGAGTTTCTTGTCCAGAGTTTCTTGTCCACAGTTTCTCGTCCAGAGTTTCTTGTCCAGAGTTTCTTGACCAGGGTTTTTTGTACAGTGTTTTTTGTCCAGAGTTTGTTGTCCATAGCTTCTTTTTCAGACTTTCTTGTCAAGAGTTTCTTGCCCAGTTTTTTTTCTCCAGATTATCTTGTCCATTGTTTGTTCTCCAGATTTTCTTGTCCAGAGTTTTTTGTCCAGAATTTCTTGAACAGAGTTTCTTGTCTAGAGTTTCTTGTCCCCGTTTTCTTACCCAGAGTTTCTTGTTCAGATTTTCTTGTCCAGTTTTTTTTTTTCCAGATTATCTTGTCCATTGGTTGTTCTCCAGATTTTCTTGTCCAGAGTTTTTTGTCCAGTGTTTCTTGCCCAGAGTTTCTTGTCCAGAACTTCTTGTCAAGAGTTTCTTGTCCAGAATTTTTTGTCCAGAATTTCTTGTCCTGATTTTCCTGTCCAGAGTTTTTAGTCTAGATTTTCTTGTCCAGACTTTCTTGTCCAGAGTTTGTTGTCCAGAGTTTGTTGTCCAGAGTTTGTTGTCCAGAGCTTCTTGTCCAGAGTTTCTTGTTCAGAGTTTCTTGTCCAGAGTTTCTTGCCCAGAGTTTTTTGTCCAGAGTATCTTGTCCAGAGTTTGTTGTCCAGAGTTTCTTGTCCAGAGTTTCTTGCCCAGAGTTCCTTGCCCAGATTTTCTTGTCCAGAGTTTCTTGCATAGATTTTCTGGTCCAGATTTTCTTGCCAGAGTTTCTTGTCCAGAGTTTTTTGTCCAGAGTTTTTTGTCCAGGGTTTCTTAACCAGAGTTTCTTGTCCAGAGTTTGTTGTCCAGAGTTTGTTGTCCGCAGTTTCTTGTCCAGAGTTTCTTGTCCAGATTTTCTTGTCCAGAGATTTTTGTCCGGAATTTGTTGTCCAGAGTTTGTTGTCCAGAGTTTGTTGTCCAGAGTTTGTTGTCCAGAGTTTGTTGTCCAGAGCTTCTTGTCCAGAGTTTCTTGTTCAGAGTTTCTTGTCCAGAGTTTCTTGCCCAGAGTTTTTTGTCCAGAGTTTCTTGTCCAGAGTTTCTTGTCCAGAGTTTCTTGTCCAGAGTTTCTTGTCCAGAGTTTGTTGTCCAGAGTTTGTTGTCCAGAGTTTGTTGTCCAGAGTTTCTTGTTCAGAGTTTCTTGACCAGAGTTTCTTGTCCAGAGTTTGTTGTCCAGAGTATCTTGTCCAGAGTTTCTTGTCCAGATTTTTTTGTCCAGATTTTCTGGCCCAGAGTTTCTTGTCCGTAGCTTCTTGTCAAGAGTTTCTTGTCCAGAGTTTCTTGTTCAGAGTTTCTTGTCCCGATTTTCTTGTCCAGAGTTTCTTGTCCAGAGGTTTTTGTGCAGAGGTTCTTGCTCAGAGTTCTCTGTCCAGAGTTTCTTGTCCAGAGTTTTTTGTCTAGAGTTTCTTGTCCAGAGTTTCTAGTCCAGAGGTTTTTGTTGTCCAGAGTTTCTTGTCCAGAGTTTCTTGTCCCGATTTTCTTGTCCAGAGGTTTTTGTGCAGAGGTTCTTGCTCAGAGTTCTCTGTCCAGAGTTTCTTGTCCAGAGTTTTTTGTCCAGAGTTTTTTGTCCAGTGTTTCTTGCCCAGAGTTTCTTGTCCAGAACTTCTTCTCAAGAGTTTCTTGTCCAGAATTTTTTGTCCAGAATTTCTTGTCCTGATTTTCCTGTCCAGAGTTTTTAGTCTAGATTTTCTTGTCCAGACTTTCTTGTCCAGAGTTTGTTGTCCAGAGTTTGTTGTCCAGAGTTTGTTGTCCAGAGTTTCTTGTCCAGAGTTTCTTGTTCAGAGTTTCTTGTCCAGAGTTTCTTGTCCAGAGTTTTTTGTCCAGAGTTTCTTGTCCAGAGTTTCTTGTCCAGAGTTTCTTGTCCAGAGTTTCTTGCCCAGAGTTCCTTGCCCAGATTTTCTTGTCCAAAGTTTCTTGCATAGATTTTCTGGTCCAGAATTTCTTGCCAGAGTTTCTTGTCCAGAGTTTCTTGTCCAGGGTTTCTTAACCAGAGTTTCTTGTCCAGAGTTTGTTGTCCAGAGTTTGTTGTCCGCAGTTTCTTGTCCAGAGTTTCTTGTCCAGAGTTTCTTGTCCAGAGTTTTTTGTCCGGAATTTGTTGTTCAGAGTTTCTTGTCCAGAGTTTTTTGTCCAGAGTTTCTTGTCCAGATTTTCTTGTCCAGAGATTTTTGTCCAGAGTTTCTTGTCCAGAGTTTCTTGTGTAGAGTTTCTTGTCTAGAGTTTCTTTTCCCGATTTTCTTGTCCAGAATTTCTTGCCAGAGTTTCTTGTCAAGAGTTTCTTGTCCAGAGTTTCTTGTTCAGAGTTTCTTGTCCAGAGTTTCTTGTCCAGAGGTTTTTGTGCAGAGGTTCTTGCTCAGAGTTCTCTGTCCAGAGTTTCTTGTCCAGAGTTTTTTGTCCCGATTTTCTTGTCCAGAGTTTCTTGTCCAGAGGTTTTTGTGCAGAGGTTCTTGCTCAGAGTTTCTTGTCCCGATTTTCTTGTCCAGAATTTCTTGTCAAGAGTTTCTTGTCCAGAATTTTTTGTCCAGAATTTCTTGTCCAGATTTTCCTGTCCAGAGTTTTTAGTCTAGATTTTCTTGTCCAGACTTTCTCGTCCAGAGTTTGTTGTCCAGAGTTTGTTGTCCAGAGTTTGTTGTCCAGAGTTTGTTGTCCAGAGTTTGTTGTCCAGAGTTTGTTGTCCAGAGTTTCTTGTTCAGAGTTTCTTGACCACAGTTTCTTGTCCAGAGTTTCTTGTTCAGAGTTTCTTGTCCCGATTTTCTTGTCCAGAGTTTCTTGTCCAGAATTTCTTGTCCAGAGTTTCTTGTCCAGATTTTCTTGTCCAGAGTTTCTTGTCCAGAGTTTAGTGTCCAGATTTTCTTGCCCAGAGTTTCTTGTCCAGGGTTTCTTAACCAGTGTTTCTTGTCCAGAGTTTGTTGTCCAGAGTTTGTTGTCCGCAGTTTCTTGTCCAGAGTTTCTTGTCCAGAGTTTCTTGTCCAGAGTTTCTTGTCCAGAGTTTCTTGTCCGGAATTTGTTGTCCAGAGTTTCTTGTCCAGAGTTTTTTGTCCAGAGTTTCTTGTCCAGATTTTCTTGTCCAGAGATTTTTGTCCAGAGTTTTTTGTCCAGAGTTTCTTGTCTAGAGTTTCTTTTCCCGATTTTCTTGTCCAGAGTTTCTTGTATAGAGTTTTTTGGCCAGTGTTTCTTGCCCAGAGTTTCTTGTCCAGAATTTCTTGTCAAGAGTTTCTTGTCCAGAATTTTTTGTCCAGAATTTCTTGTCCAGATTTTCCTGTCCAGAGTTTTTAGTCTAGATTTTCTTGTCCAGACTTTCTCGTCCAGAGTTTGTTGTCCAGAGTTTGTTGTCCAGAGTTTGTTGTCCAGAGTTTGTTGTCCAGAGTTTCTTGTTCAGAGTTTCTTGACCACAGTTTCTTGTCCAGAGTTTCTTGTTCAGAGTTTCTTGTCCCGATTTTCTTGTCCAGAGTTTCTTGTCTAGAATTTCTTGTCCAGAGTTTCTTGTCCAGATTTTCTTGTCCAGAGTTTCTTGTCCAGAGTTTAGTGTCCAGATTTTCTTGCCCAGAGTTTCTTGTCCAGGGTTTCTTAACCAGTGTTTCTTGTCCAGAGTTTGTTGTCCAGAGTTTGTTGTCCGCAGTTTCTTGTCCAGAGTTTCTTGTCCAGAGTTTCTTGTCCAGAGTTTCTTGTCCAGAGTTTTTTGTCCGGAATTTGTTGTCCAGAGTTTCTTGTCCAGAGTTTTTTGTCCAGAGTTTCTTGTCCAGATTTTCTTGTCCAGAGATTTTTGTCCAGAGTTTTTTGTCCAGAGTTTCTTGTCTAGAGTTTCTTTTCCCGATTTTCTTGTCCAGAGTTTCTTGTATAGAGTTTTTTGGCCAGTGTTTCTTGCTCAGAGTTTCTTGTCCCGATTTTCTTGTCAAGAGTTTCTTGTCCAGAATTTTTTGTCCACAATTTCTTGTCCAGAGTTTTTAGTCTAGATTTTCTTGTCCAGACTTTCTCGTCCAGAGTTTCTTGTCCAGAGTTTGTTGTCCAGAGTTTGTTGTCCAGAGTTTCTTGTTCAGAGTTTCTTGACCAGAGTTTCTTGCCCAGAGTTTTTTGTCCAGAGTATCTTGTCCAGAGTTTCTTGTCCAGAGTTTCTTGTGCAGAGTTTCTTGTTCAGAGTTTCTTGTCCCGATTTTCTTGTCCAGAGTTTCTTGTCCAGAGTTTCTTGTCCAGAGTTTCTTGTCCAGAGTTTCTTGTCCAGATTTTCTTGTCCAGAGTTTCTTGTCCAGAGTTTATTGTCCAGATTTTCTTGTCCAGTTTTTCTTCTCCAGATTACCTTGTCCATTGTTTGTTCTCCAGATTGTCTTGTTCAGAGGTTCTTCTCCAGATTTTCTTGTCCAGAATTTCTTGTCTAGAGTTTCTTGTCCCGATTTTCTTGTCCAGAGTTTCTTGTCCAGAGTTTCTTGTCCAGATTTTCTTGTCCAGAGTTTCTTGTCCAGATTTTCTTGTCCAGGGTTTATTGTCCAGAATTTCTTGTCTAGAGTTTCTTGTCCCGGTTTTCTTACCCAGAGTTTCTTGTTCAGATTTTCTTGTGCAGTTTTTTTTTTCCAGATTATCTTGTCCATTGGTTGATCTCCAGATTTTCTTGTCCAGAGTTTTTTGTCCAGAATTTCTTGTCCAGGGTTTCTTGTCCAGAGCTTCTTGTCCAGAGTTTTTTGTCCAGAGTTTCTTGTCCAGAGATTTTTGTCCAGAGTTTCTTGTCCAGAGTTTCTTGTCTAGAGTTTCTTTTCCCGATTTTCTTGTCCAGAGTTTCTTGTTCAGAGTTTCTTGTCCCGATTTTCTTGTCCAGAGTTTCTTGTCCAGAGGTTTTTGTGCAGAGGTTCTTGCTCAGAGTTCTCTGTCCAGAGTTTCTTGTCCAGAGTTTTTTGTCCAGAGTTTCTTGTCCAGAGTTTCTTGTCCAGAGGTTTTTGTGCAGAGGTTCTTGCTCAGAGTTCTCTATCCAGAGTTTCTTGTCCAGAGTTTTTTGTCCCGATTTTCTTGTCCAGAGTTTCTTGTCCAGAGGTTTTTGTGCAGAGTTTCTTGCTCAGAGTTCTCTGTCCAGAGTTTCTTGTCCGGAGTTTTTTGTCCAGTGTTTCTTGCCCAGAGTTTCTTGTCCAGAACTTCTTGTCCAGAGTTTCTTGTCCAGAATTTTTTGTCCAGAATTTCTTGTCCTGATTTTCCTGTCCAGAGTTTTTAGTCTAGATTTTCTTGTCCAGACTTTCTTGTCCAGAGTTTGTTGTCCAGAGTTTGTTGTCCAGAGTATCTTGTCCAGAGTTTCTTGTCCAGAGTTTCTTGTCCAGAGTTTCTTGTCCAGAGTTTCTTGCCCAGAGTTTTTTGTCCAGAGTATCTTGTCCAGAGTTTCTTGTCCAGAGTTTCTTGTCCAGAGTTTCTTGCCCAGAGTTCCTTGCCCAGATTTTCTTGTCCAGAGTTTCTTGTCCAGAGTTTCTTGTCCAGAGATTTTTGTCCGGAATTTGTTGTCCAGAGTTTCTTGTCCAGAGTTTCTTGTTCAGAGTTTCTTGTCCAGAGTTTGTTGTCCAGAGTTTGTTGTCCAGAGTTTGTTGTCCAGAGTTTCTTGTTCAGAGTTTCTTGACCAGAGTTTCTTGCCAAGAGTTTTTTGTCCAGAGTATCTTGTCCAGAGTTTGTTGTCCAGAGTTTCTTGTCCAGAGTTTCTTGCCCAGAGTTCCTTGCCCAGATTTTCTTGTCCAGAGTTTCTTGCATAGATTTTCTGGTCCAGATTTTCTTGCCAGAGTTTCTTGTCCAGAGTTTTTTGTCCAGAGTTTCTTGTCCAGGGTTTCTTAACCAGAGTTTCTTGTCCAGAGTTTGTTGTCCAGAGTTTGTTGTCCGCAGTTTCTTGTCCAGAGTTTCTTGTCCAGATTTTCTTGTCCAGAGATTTTTGTCCGGAATTTGTTGTCCAGAGTTTGTTGTCCAGAGTTTGTTGTCCAGAGTTTGTTGTCCAGAGTTTGTTGTCCAGAGCTTCTTGTCCAGAGTTTCTTGTTCAGAGTTTCTTGTCCAGAGTTTCTTGCCCAGAGTTTTTTGTCCAGAGTTTCTTGTCCAGAGTTTCTTGTCCAGAGTTTCTTGTTCAGAGTTTCTTGTCCAGAGTTTGTTGTCCAGAGTTTGTTGTCCAGAGTTTGTTGTCCACAGTTTCTTGTTCAGAGTTTCTTGACCAGAGTTTCTTGCCCAGAGTTTTTTGTCCAGAGTATCTTGTCCAGAGTTTCTTGTCCAGATTTTTTTGTCCAGATTTTCTGGCCCAGAGTTTCTTGTCCGTAGCTTCTTGTCAAGAGTTTCTTGTCCAGAGTTTCTTGTTCAGAGTTTCTTGTCCCGATTTTCTTGTCCAGAGTTTCTTGTCCAGAGGTTTTTGTGCAGAGGTTCTTGCTCAGAGTTCTCTGTCCAGAGTTTCTTGTCCAGAGTTTTTTGTCCAGAGTTTCTTGTCCAGAGTTTCTTGTCCAGAGGTTTTTGTGCAGAGGTTCTTGCTCAGAGTTCTCTGTCCAGAGTTTCTTGTCCAGAGTTTTTTGTCCCGATTTTCTTGTCCAGAGGTTTTTGTGCAGAGGTTCTTGCTCAGAGTTCTCTGTCCAGAGTTTCTTGTCCAGAGTTTTTTGTCCAGAGTTTTTTGTCCAGTGTTTCTTGCCCAGAGTTTCTTGTCCAGAACTTCTTCTCAAGAGTTTCTTGTCCAGAATTTTTTGTCCAGAATTTCTTGTCCTGATTTTCCTGTCCAGAGTTTTTAGTCTAGATTTTCTTGTCCAGACTTTCTTGTCCAGAGTTTGTTGTCCAGAGTTTGTTGTCCAGAGTTTGTTGTCCAGAGTTTCTTGTCCAGAGTTTCTTGTTCAGAGTTTCTTGTCCAGAGTTTCTTGTCCAGAGTTTTTTGTCCAGAGTATCTTGTCCAGAGTTTCTTGTCCAGAGTTTCTTGTCCAGAGTTTCTTGCCCAGAGTTCCTTGCCCAGATTTTCTTGTCCAAAGTTTCTTGCATAGATTTTCTGGTCCAGATTTTCTTGCCAGAGTTTCTTGTCCAGAGTTTCTTGTCCAGGGTTTCTTAACCAGAGTTTCTTGTCCAGAGTTTGTTGTCCAGAGTTTGTTGTCCGCAGTTTCTTGTCCAGAGTTTCTTGTCCAGAGTTTCTTGTCCAGAGTTTTTTGTCCGGAATTTGTTGTTCAGAGTTTCTTGTCCAGAGTTTTTTGTCCAGAGTTTCTTGTCCAGATTTTCTTGTCCAGAGATTTTTGTCCAGAGTTTCTTGTCCAGAGTTTCTTGTGTAGAGTTTCTTGTCTAGAGTTTCTTTCCCCGATTTTCTTGTCCAGAGTTTCTTGTCCAGAGTTTTTTGTCCAGATTTTCTGGCCCAGAGTTTCTTGTCCGTAGCTTCTTGTCAAGAGTTTCTTGTCCAGAGTTTCTTGTTCAGAGTTTCTTGTCCAGAGTTTCTTGTCCAGAGGTTTTTGTGCAGAGGTTCTTGCTCAGAGTTCTCTGTCCAGAGTTTCTTGTCCAGAGTTTTTTGTCCCGATTTTCTTGTCCAGAGTTTCTTGTCCAGAGGTTTTTGTGCAGAGGTTCTTGCTCAGAGTTTCTTGTCCCGATTTTCTTGTCCAGAATTTCTTGTCAAGAGTTTCTTGTCCAGAATTTTTTGTCCAGAATTTCTTGTCCAGATTTTCCTGTCCAGAGTTTTTAGTCTAGATTTTCTTGTCCAGACTTTCTCGTCCAGAGTTTGTTGTCCAGAGTTTGTTGTCCAGAGTTTGTTGTCCAGAGTTTGTTGTCCAGAGTTTGTTGTCCAGAGTTTCTTGTTCAGAGTTTCTTGACCACAGTTTCTTGTCCAGAGTTTCTTGTTCAGAGTTTCTTGTCCCGATTTTCTTGTCCAGAGTTTCTTGTCCAGAATTTCTTGTCCAGAGTTTCTTGTCCAGATTTTCTTGTCCAGAGTTTCTTGTCCAGAGTTTAGTGTCCAGATTTTCTTGCCCAGAGTTTCTTGTCCAGGGTTTCTTAACCAGTGTTTCTTGTCCAGAGTTTGTTGTCCAGAGTTTGTTGTCCGCAGTTTCTTGTCCAGAGTTTCTTGTCCAGAGTTTCTTGTCCAGAGTTTCTTGTCCAGAGTTTTTTGTCCGGAATTTGTTGTCCAGAGTTTCTTGTCCAGAGTTTTTTGTCCAGAGTTTCTTGTCCAGATTTTCTTGTCCAGAGATTTTTGTCCAGAGTTTTTTGTCCAGAGTTTCTTGTCTAGAGTTTCTTTTCCCGATTTTCTTGTCCAGAGTTTCTTGTATAGAGTTTTTTGGCCAGTGTTTCTTGCCCAGAGTTTCTTGTCCAGAATTTCTTGTCAAGAGTTTCTTGTCCAGAATTTTTTGTCCAGAATTTCTTGTCCAGATTTTCCTGTCCAGAGTTTTTAGTCTAGATTTTCTTGTCCAGACTTTCTCGTCCAGAGTTTGTTGTCCAGAGTTTGTTGTCCAGAGTTTGTTGTCCAGAGTTTGTTGTCCAGAGTTTCTTGTTCAGAGTTTCTTGACCACAGTTTCTTGTCCAGAGTTTCTTGTTCAGAGTTTCTTGTCCCGATTTTCTTGTCCAGAGTTTCTTGTCCAGAATTTCTTGTCCAGAGTTTCTTGTCCAGATTTTCTTGTCCAGAGTTTCTTGTCCAGAGTTTAGTGTCCAGATTTTCTTGCCCAGAGTTTCTTGTCCAGGGTTTCTTAACCAGTGTTTCTTGTCCAGAGTTTGTTGTCCAGAGTTTGTTGTCCGCAGTTTCTTGTCCAGAGTTTCTTGTCCAGAGTTTCTTGTCCAGAGTTTCTTGTCCAGAGTTTTTTGTCCGGAATTTGTTGTCCAGAGTTTCTTGTCCAGAGTTTTTTGTCCAGAGTTTCTTGTCCAGATTTTCTTGTCCAGAGATTTTTGTCCAGAGTTTTTTGTCCAGAGTTTCTTGTCTAGAGTTTCTTTTCCCGATTTTCTTGTCCAGAGTTTCTTGTATAGAGTTTTTTGGCCAGTGTTTCTTGCTCAGAGTTTCTTGTCCCGATTTTCTTGTCAAGAGTTTCTTGTCCAGAATTTTTTGTCCACAATTTCTTGTCCAGAGTTTTTAGTCTAGATTTTCTTGTCCAGACTTTCTCGTCCAGAGTTTCTTGTCCAGAGTTTGTTGTCCAGAGTTTGTTGTCCAGAGTTTCTTGTTCAGAGTTTCTTGACCAGAGTTTCTTGCCCAGAGTTTTTTGTCCAGAGTATCTTGTCCAGAGTTTCTTGTCCAGAGTTTCTTGTCCAGAGTTTCTTGTTCAGAGTTTCTTGTCCCGATTTTCTTGTCCAGAGTTTCTTGTCCAGAGTTTCTTGTCCAGAGTTTCTTGTCCAGAGTTTCTTGTCCAGATTTTCTTGTCCAGAGTTTCTTGTCCAGAGTTGAGTGTCCAGATTTTCTTGTCCAGTTTTTCTTCTCCAGATTACCTTGTCCATTGTTTGTTCTCCAGATTGTCTTGTTCAGAGGTTCTTCTCCAGATTTTCTTGTCCAGAATTTCTTGTCTAGAGTTTCTTGTCCCGATTTTCTTGTCCAGAGTTTCTTGTCCAGAGTTTCTTGTCCAGATTATCTTGTCCAGAGTTTGTTCTCCAGATTTTCTTGTCCAGGGTTTATTGTCCAGAATTTCTTGTCTAGAGTTTCTTGTCCCGGTTTTCTTACCCAGAGTTTCTTGTTCAGATTTTCTTGTGCAGTTTTTTTTTTCCAGATTATCTTGTCCATTGGTTGATCTCCAGATTTTCTTGTCCAGAGTTTTTTGTCCAGAATTTCTTGTCCAGGGTTTCTTGTCCAGAGCTTCTTGTCCAGAGTTTTTTGTCCAGAGTTTCTTGTCCAGAGATTTTTGTCCAGAGTTTCTTGTCCAGAGTTTCTTGTCTAGAGTTTCTTTTCCCGATTTTCTTGTCCAGAGTTTCTTGTTCAGAGTTTCTTGTCCCGATTTTCTTGTCCAGAGTTTCTTGTCCAGAGGTTTTTGTGCAGAGGTTCTTGCTCAGAGTTCTCTGTCCAGAGTTTCTTGTCCAGAGTTTTTTGTCCAGAGTTTCTTGTCCAGAGTTTCTTGTCCAGAGGTTTTTGTGCAGAGGTTCTTGCTCAGAGTTCTCTATCCAGAGTTTCTTGTCCAGAGTTTTTTGTCCCGATTTTCTTGTCCAGAGTTTCTTGTCCAGAGGTTTTTGTGCAGAGTTTCTTGCTCAGAGTTCTCTGTCCAGAGTTTCTTGTCCGGAGTTTTTTGTCCAGTGTTTCTTGCCCAGAGTTTCTTGTCCAGAACTTCTTGTCCAGAGTTTCTTGTCCAGAATTTTTTGTCCAGAATTTCTTGTCCTGATTTTCCTGTCCAGAGTTTTTAGTCTAGATTTTCTTGTCCAGACTTTCTTGTCCAGAGTTTGTTGTCCAGAGTTTGTTGTCCAGAGTTTGTTGTCCAGAGTTTCTTGTCCAGAGTTTCTTGTTCAGAGTTTCTTGTCCAGAGTTTCTTGCCCAGAGTTTTTTGTCCAGAGTATCTTGTCCAGAGTTTCTTGTCCAGAGTTTCTTGCCCAGAGTTCCTTGCCCAGATTTTCTTGTCCAGAGTTTCTTGTCCAGAGTTTCTTGTCCAGAGATTTTTGTCCGGAATTTGTTGTCCAGAGTTTCTTGTCCAGAGTTTCTTGTTCAGAGTTTCTTGTCCAGAGTTTGTTGTCCAGAGTTTGTTGTCCAGAGTTTGTTGTCCAGAGTTTCTTGTTCAGAGTTTCTTGACCAGAGTTTCTTGCCAAGAGTTTTTTGTCCAGAGTATCTTGTCCAGAGTTTCTTGTCCAGAGTTTCTTGCCCAGAGTTTTTTGTCCAGAGTATCTTGTCCAGAGTTTCTTGTCCAGAGTTTCTTGTCCAGAGTTTGTTGTCCAGAGTTTCGTGTCCAGAGTTTCTTGTCCAGAGTTTCTTGTCCAGAGTTTCTTGTCCAGAGATTTTTGTCCGGAATTTGTTGTCCAGAGTTTCTTGTCCAGAGTTTCTTGTCCAGAGTTTCTTGTTCAGAGTTTCTTGTCCAGAGTTTGTTGTCCAGAGTTTGTTGTCCAGAGTTTGTTGTCCAGAGTTTCTTGTTCAGAGTTTCTTGACCAGAGTTTCTTGCCCAGAGTTTTTTGTCCAGAGTTTCTTGTCCAGATTTTTTTGTCCAGATTTTCTGGCCCAGAGTTTCTTGTCCGTAGCTTCTTGTCAAGAGTTTCTTGTCCAGAGTTTCTTGTTCAGAGTTTCTTGTCCCGATTTTCTTGTCCAGAGTTTCTTGTCTATAGGTTTTTGTGCAGAGGTTCTTGCTCAGAGTTTCTTGTCCGGAGTTTTTTGTCCAGTGTTTCTTGCCCAGAGTTTCTTGTCCAGAACTTCTTGTCAAGAGTTTCTTGTCCAGAATTTTTTGTCCAGAATTTCTTGTCCTGATTTTCCTGTCCAGAGTTTTTAGTCTAGATTTTCTTGTCCAGACTTTCTTGTCCAGAGTTTGTTGTCCAGAGTTTGTTGTCCAGAGTTTGTTGTCCAGAGTTTCTTGTCCAGAGTTTCTTGTTCAGAGTTTCTTGTCCAGAGTTTGTTGTCCGCAGTTTCTTGTCCAGAGTTTCTTGTCCAGAGTTTCTTGTCCAGAGTTTCTTGTCCAGAGTTTCTTGCCCAGAGTTCCTTGCCCAGATTTTCTTGTCCAGAGTTTCTTGTCCAGAGTTTCTTGTCCAGAGATTTTTGTCCGGAATTTGTTGTCCAGAGTTTCTTGTCCAGAGTTTCTTGTTCAGAGTTTCTTGTCCAGAGTTTGTTGTCCAGAGTTTGTTGTCCAGAGTTTGTTGTCCAGAGTTTCTTGTCCAGAGTTTTTTGTCCAGAGTTTCTTGTCCAGAGTTTCTTGTCCAGAGTTTCTTGTCCAGAGATTTTTGTCCAGAGTTTCTTGTTCAGAGTTTCTTGACCAGAGTTTCTTGCCCAGAGTTTTTTGTCCAGAGTATCTTGTCCAGAGTTTCTTGTCCAGATTTTTTGTCCAGATTTTCTGGCCCAGAGTTTCTTGTCCGTAGCTTCTTGTCAAGAGTTTCTTGTCCAGAGTTTCTTGTTCGGAGTTTCTTGTCCCGATTTTCTTGTCCAGAGTTTCTTGTCCAGAGGTTTTTGTGCAGAGGTTCTTGCTCAGAGTTCTCTGTCCAGAGTTTCTTGTCCAGAGTTTTTTGTCTAGAGTTTCTTGTCCAGAGTTTCTAGTCCAGAGGTTTTTGTGCAGAGGTTCTTGCTCAGAGTTCTCTGTCCAGAGTTTCTTGTCCAGAGTTTTTTGTCCAGAGTTTCTTGTCCAGAGTTTCTTGTCCAGAGGTTTTTGTGCAGAGGTTCTTGCTCAGAGTTCTCTATCCAGAGTTTCTTGTCCAGAGTTTTTTGTCCCGATTTTCTTGTCCAGAGTTTCTTGTCCAGAGGTTTTTGTGCAGAGTTTCTTGCTCAGAGTTCTCTGTCCAGAGTTTCTTGTCCAGAGTTTTTTGTCCAGTGTTTCTTGCCCAGAGTTTCTTGTCCAGAACTTCTTGTCAAGTGTTTCTTGTCCAGAATTTTTTGTCCAGAATTTCTTGTCCTGATTTTCCTGTCCAGAGTTTTTAGTCTAGATTTTCTTGTCCAGACTTTCTTGTCCAGAGTTTGTTGTCCAGAGTTTGTTGTCCAGAGTTTGTTGTCCAGAGTTTCTTGTCCAGAGTTTCTTGTTCAGAGTTTCTTGTCCAGAGTTTCTTGTCCAGAGTTTTTTGTCCAGAGTATCTTGTCCAGAGTTTCTTGTCCAGAGTTTCTTGTCCAGAGTTTCTTGCCCTGAGTTCCTTGCCCAGATTTTCTTGTCCAGAGTTTCTTGTCCAGAGTTTCTTGTCCAGAGATTTTTGTCCGGAATTTGTTGTCCAGAGTTTCTTGTCCAGAGTTTCTTGTTCAGAGTTTCTTGTCCAGAGTTTGTTGTCCAGAGTTTGTTGTCCAGAGTTTGTTGTCCAGAGTTTCTTGTTCAGAGTTTCTTGACCAGAGTTTCTTGCCCAGAGTTTTTTGTCCAGAGTATCTTGTCCAGGGTTTCTTGTCCAGAGTTTCTTGTCCAGAGTTTCTTGCCCAGAGTTCCTTGCCCAGATTTTCTTGTCCAGAGTTTTTGTCCAGAGTTTCTTGTCCAGAGATTTTTGTCCGGAATTTGTTGTCCAGAGTTTCTTGTCCAGAGTTTCTTGTCCAGAGTTTCTTGTTCAGAGTTTCTTGTCCAGAGTTTGTTGTCCAGAGTTTGTTGTCCAGAGTTTGTTGTCCAGAGTTTCTTGTTCAGAGTTTCTTGACCAGAGTTTCTTGCCCAGAGTTTTTTGTCCAGAGTATCTTGTCCAGAGTTTCTTGTCCAGAGTTTCTTGCCCAGAGTTTTTTGTCCAGAGTATCTTGTCCAGAGTATCTTGTCCAGAGTTTCTTGTCCAGAGTTTGTTGTCCAGAGTTTCTTGTCCAGAGTTTCTTGTCCAGAGTTTCTTGTCCAGAGTTTCTTGTCCAGAGTTTCTTGTCCAGAGTTTCTTGTCCAGAGATTTTTGTCCGGAATTTGTTGTCCAGAGTTTCTTGTCCAGAGTTTCTTGTCCAGAGTTTCTTGTTCAGAGTTTCTTGTCCAGAGTTTGTTGTCCAGAGTTTGTTGTCCAGAGTTTGTTGTCCAGAGTTTCTTGTCCAGAGTTTCTTGTCCAGAGTTTCTTGTTCAGAGTTTCTTGTCCAGAGTTTGTTGTCCAGAGTTTGTTGTCCAGAGTTTGTTGTCCAGAGTTTCTTGTTCAGAGTTTCTTGACCAGAGTTTCTTGCCCAGAGTTTTTTGTCCAGAGTTTCTTGTCCAGATTTTTTTGTCCAGATTTTCTGGCCCAGAGTTTCTTGTCCGTAGCTTCTTGTCAAGAGTTTCTTGTCCAGAGTTTCTTGTTCAGAGTTTCTTGTCCCGATTTTCTTGTCCAGAGTTTCTTGTCTATAGGTTTTTGTGCAGAGGTTCTTGCTCAGAGTTCTCTGTCCAGAGTTTCTTGTTCAGAGTTTTTTGTCCAGAGTTTCTTGTCCAGAGTTTCTTGTCCAGAGTTTCTTGCCCAGAGTTCCTTGCCCAGATTTTCTTGTCCAGAGTTTCTTGTCCAGAGTTTCTTGTCCAGAGTTTCTTGTTCAGAGTTTCTTGTCCAGAGTTTGTTGTCCAGAGTTTGTTGTCCAGAGTTTGTTGTCCAGAGTTTCTTGTTCAGAGTTTCTTGACCAGAGTTTCTTGCCCAGAGTTTTTTTGTCCAGAGTATCTTGTCCAGAGTTTCTTGTCCAGATTTTTTTGTCCAGATTTTCTGGCCCAGAGTTTCTTGTCCGTAGCTTCTTGTCAAGAGTTTCTTGTCCAGAGTTTCTTGTTCGGAGTTTCTTGTCCCGATTTTCTTGTCCAAAGTTTCTTGTCCAGAGGTTTTTGTGCAGAGGTTCTTGCTCAGAGTTCTCTGTCCAGAGTTTCTTGTCCAGAGTTTTTTGTCTAGAGTTTCTTGTCCAGAGTTTCTAGTCCAGAGGTTTTTGTGCAGAGGTTCTTGCTCAGAGTTCTCTGTCCAGAGTTTCTTGTTCAGAGTTTGTTGTCCAGAGTTTGTTGTCCAGAGTTTGTTGTCCAGAGTTTGTTGTCCAGAGTTTCTTGTCCAGAGTTTCTTGTCCAGAGTTTCTTGTCCAGAGTTTCTTGTCCAGATTTTCTTGTCCAGAGTTTCTTGTCCAGAGTTGAGTGTCCAGATTTTCTTGTCCAGTTTTTCTTCTCCAGATTACCTTGTCCATTGTTTGTTCTCCAGATTGTCTTGTTCAGAGGTTCTTCTCCAGATTTTCTTGTCCAGAATTTCTTGTCTAGAGTTTCTTGTCCCGATTTTCTTGTCCAGAGTTTCTTGTCCAGAGTTTCTTGTCCAGATTATCTTGTCCAGAGTTTGTTCTCCAGATTTTCTTGTCCAGGGTTTATTGTCCAGAATTTCTTGTCTAGAGATTCTTGTCCCGGTTTTCTTACCCAGAGTTTCTTGTTCAGATTTTCTTGTGCAGTTTTTTTTTTCCAGATTATCTTGTCCATTGGTTGATCTCCAGACTTTCTTGTCCAGAGTTTTTTGTCCAGAATTTCTTGTCCAGGGTTTCTTGTCCAGAGCTTCTTGTCCAGAGTTTTTTGTCCAGAGTTTCTTGTCCAGAGATTTTTGTCCAGAGTTTCTTGTCCAGAGTTTCTTGTCTAGAGTTTCTTTTCCCGATTTTCTTGTCCAGAGTTTCTTGTTCAGAGTTTCTTGTCCCGATTTTCTTGTCCAGAGTTTCTTGTCCAGAGGTTTTTGTGCAGAGGTTCTTGCTCAGAGTTCTCTGTCCAGAGTTTCTTGTCCAGAGTTTTTTGTCCAGAGTTTCTTGTCCAGAGTTTCTTGTCCAGAGGTTTTTGTGCAGAGGTTCTTGCTCAGAGTTCTCTATCCAGAGTTTCTTGTCCAGAGTTTTTTGTCCCGATTTTCTTGTCCAGAGTTTCTTGTCCAGAGGTTTTTGTGCAGAGTTTCTTGCTCAGAGTTCTCTGTCCAGAGTTTCTTGTCCGGAGTTTTTTGTCCAGTGTTTCTTGCCCAGAGTTTCTTGTCCAGAACTTCTTGTCCAGAGTTTCTTGTCCAGAATTTTTTGTCCAGAATTTCTTGTCCTGATTTTCCTGTCCAGAGTTTTTAGTCTAGATTTTCTTGTCCAGACTTTCTTGTCCAGAGTTTGTTGTCCAGAGTTTGTTGTCCAGAGTTTGTTGTCCAGAGTTTGTTGTCCAGAGTTTCTTGTCCAGAGCTTCTTGTTCAGAGTTTCTTGTCCAGAGTTTCTTGCCCAGAGTTTTTTGTCCAGAGTATCTTGTCCAGAGTTTCTTGTCCAGAGTTTCTTGTCCAGAGTTTCTTGCCCAGAGTTCCTTGCCCAGATTTTCTTGTCCAGAGTTTCTTGTCCAGAGTTTCTTGTCCAGAGATTTTTGTCCGGAATTTGTTGTCCAGAGTTTCTTGTCCAGAGTTTCTTGTTCAGAGTTTCTTGTCCAGAGTTTGTTGTCCAGAGTTTGTTGTCCAGAGTTTGTTGTCCAGAGTTTCTTGTTCAGAGTTTCTTGACCAGAGTTTCTTGCCAAGAGTTTTTTGTCCAGAGTATCTTGTCCAGAGTTTCTTGTCCAGAGTTTCTTGCCCAGAGTTTTTTGTCCAGAGTATCTTGTCCAGAGTTTCTTGTCCAGAGTTTCTTGTCCAGAGTTTGTTGTCCAGAGTTTCGTGTCCAGAGTTTCTTGTCCAGAGTTTCTTGTCCAGAGTTTCTTGTCCAGAGATTTTTGTCCGGAATTTGTTGTCCAGAGTTTCTTGTCCAGAGTTTCTTGTCCAGAGTTTCTTGTTCAGAGTTTCTTGTCCAGAGTTTGTTGTCCAGAGTTTGTTGTCCAGAGTTTGTTGTCCAGAGTTTCTTGTTCAGAGTTTCTTGACCAGAGTTTCTTGCCCAGAGTTTTTTGTCCAGAGTTTCTTGTCCAGATTTTTTTGTCCAGATTTTCTGGCCCAGAGTTTCTTGTCCGTAGCTTCTTGTCAAGAGTTTCTTGTCCAGAGTTTCTTGTTCAGAGTTTCTTGTCCCGATTTTCTTGTCCAGAGTTTCTTGTCTACAGGTTTTTGTGCAGAGGTTCTTGCTCAGAGTTTCTTGTCCGGAGTTTTTTGTCCAGTGTTTCTTGCCCAGAGTTTCTTGTCCAGAACTTCTTGTCAAGAGTTTCTTGTCCAGAATTTTTTGTCCAGAATTTCTTGTCCTGATTTTCCTGTCCAGAGTTTTTAGTCTAGATTTTCTTGTCCAGACTTTCTTGTCCAGAGTTTGTTGTCCAGAGTTTGTTGTCCAGAGTTTGTTGTCCAGAGTTTCTTGTCCAGAGTTTCTTGTTCAGAGTTTCTTGTCCAGAGTTTCTTGCCCAGAGTTTTTTGTCCAGAGTATCTTGTCCAGAGTTTCTTGTCCAGAGTTTCTTGTCCAGAGTTTCTTGCCCAGAGTTCCTTGCCCAGATTTTCTTGTCCAGAGTTTCTTGTCCAGAGTTTCTTGTCCAGAGATTTTTGTCCGGAATTTGTTGTCCAGAGTTTCTTGTCCAGAGTTTCTTGTTCAGAGTTTCTTGTCCAGAGTTTGTTGTCTAGAGTTTGTTGTCCAGAGTTTGTTGTCCAGAGTTTCTTGTCCAGAGTTTTTTGTCCAGAGTTTCTTGTCCAGAGTTTCTTGTCCAGAGTTTCTTATCCAGAGATTTTTGTCCAGAGTTTCTTGTTCAGAGTTTCTTGACCAGAGTTTCTTGCCCAGAGTTTTTCGTCCAGAGTATCTTGTCCAGAGTTTCTTGTCCAGATTTTTTGTCCAGATTTTCTGGCCCAGAGTTTCTTGTCCGTAGCTTCTTGTCAAGAGTTTCTTGTCCAGAGTTTCTTGTTCGGAGTTTCTTGTCCCGATTTTCTTGTCCAGAGTTTCTTGTCCAGAGGTTTTTGTGCAGAGGTTCTTGCTCAGAGTTCTCTGTCCAGAGTTTCTTGTCCAGAGTTTTTTGTCTAGAGTTTCTTGTCCAGAGTTTCTAGTCCAGAGGTTTTTGTGCAGAGGTTCTTGCTCAGAGTTCTCTGTCCAGAGTTTCTTGTCCAGAGTTTTTTGTCCAGAGTTTCTTGTCCAGAGTTTCTTGTCCAGAGGTTTTTGTGCAGAGGTTCTTGCTCAGAGTTCTCTATCCAGAGTTTCTTGTCCAGAGTTTTTTGTCCCGATTTTCTTGTCCAGAGTTTCTTGTCCAGAGGTTTTTGTGCAGAGTTTCTTGCTCAGAGTTCTCTGTCCAGAGTTTCTTGTCCAGAGTTTTTTGTCCGGTGTTTCTTGCCCAGAGTTTCTTGTCCAGAACTTCTTGTCAAGTGTTTCTTGTCCAGAATTTTTTGTCCAGAATTTCTTGTCCTGATTTTCCTGTCCAGAGTTTTTAGTCTAGATTTTCTTGTCCAGACTTTCTTGTCCAGAGTTTGTTGTCCAGAGTTTGTTGTCCAGAGTTTGTTGTCCAGAGTTTCTTGTCCAGAGTTTCTTGTTCAGAGTTTCTTGTCCAGAGTTTCTTGTCCAGAGTTTTTTGTCCAGAGTATCTTGTCCAGAGTTTCTTGTCCAGAGTTTCTTGTCCAGAGTTTGTTGTCCAGAGTTTGTTGTCCAGAGTTTCTTGTTCAGAGTTTCTTGACCAGAGTTTCTTGCCAAGAGTTTTTTGTCCAGAGTATCTTGTCCAGAGTTTCTTGTCCAGAGTTTCTTGCCCAGAGTTTTTTGTCCAGAGTATCTTGTCCAGAGTTTCTTGTCCAGAGTTTCTTGTCCAGAGTTTGTTGTCCAGAGTTTCGTGTCCAGAGTTTCTTGTCCAGAGTTTCTTGTCCAGAGTTTCTTGTCCAGAGATTTTTGTCCGGAATTTGTTGTCCAGAGTTTCTTGTCCAGAGTTTCTTGTCCAGAGTTTCTTGTTCAGAGTTTCTTGTCCAGAGTTTGTTGTCCAGAGTTTGTTGTCCAGAGTTTGTTGTCCAGAGTTTCTTGTTCAGAGTTTCTTGACCAGAGTTTCTTGCCCAGAGTTTTTTGTCCAGAGTTTCTTGTCCAGATTTTTTTGTCCAGATTTTCTGGCCCAGAGTTTCTTGTCCGTAGCTTCTTGTCAAGAGTTTCTTGTCCAGAGTTTCTTGTTCAGAGTTTCTTGTCCCGATTTTCTTGTCCAGAGTTTCTTGTCTACAGGTTTTTGTGCAGAGGTTCTTGCTCAGAGTTTCTTGTCCGGAGTTTTTTGTCCAGTGTTTCTTGCCCAGAGTTTCTTGTCCAGAACTTCTTGTCAAGAGTTTCTTGTCCAGAATTTTTTGTCCAGAATTTCTTGTCCTGATTTTCCTGTCCAGAGTTTTTAGTCTAGATTTTCTTGTCCAGACTTTCTTGTCCAGAGTTTGTTGTCCAGAGTTTGTTGTCCAGAGTTTGTTGTCCAGAGTTTCTTGTCCAGAGTTTCTTGTTCAGAGTTTCTTGTCCAGAGTTTCTTGCCCAGAGTTTTTTGTCCAGAGTATCTTGTCCAGAGTTTCTTGTCCAGAGTTTCTTGTCCAGAGTTTCTTGCCCAGAGTTCCTTGCCCAGATTTTCTTGTCCAGAGTTTCTTGTCCAGAGTTTCTTGTCCAGAGATTTTTGTCCGGAATTTGTTGTCCAGAGTTTCTTGTCCAGAGTTTCTTGTTCAGAGTTTCTTGTCCAGAGTTTGTTGTCCAGAGTTTGTTGTCCAGAGTTTGTTGTCCAGAGTTTCTTGTCCAGAGTTTTTTGTCCAGAGTTTCTTGTCCAGAGTTTCTTGTCCAGAGTTTCTTATCCAGAGATTTTTGTCCAGAGTTTCTTGTTCAGAGTTTCTTGACCAGAGTTTCTTGCCCAGAGTTTTTTGTCCAGAGTATCTTGTCCAGAGTTTCTTGTCCAGATTTTTTGTCCAGATTTTCTGGCCCAGAGTTTCTTGTCCGTAGCTTCTTGTCAAGAGTTTCTTGTCCAGAGTTTCTTGTTCGGAGTTTCTTGTCCCGATTTTCTTGTCCAGAGTTTCTTGTCCAGAGGTTTTTGTGCAGAGGTTCTTGCTCAGAGTTCTCTGTCCAGAGTTTCTTGTCCAGAGTTTTTTGTCTAGAGTTTCTTGTCCAGAGTTTCTAGTCCAGAGGTTTTTGTGCAGAGGTTCTTGCTCAGAGTTCTCTGTCCAGAGTTTCTTGTCCAGAGTTTTTTGTCCAGAGTTTCTTGTCCAGAGTTTCTTGTCCAGAGGTTTTTGTGCAGAGGTTCTTGCTCAGAGTTCTCTATCCAGAGTTTCTTGTCCAGAGTTTTTTGTCCCGATTTTCTTGTCCAGAGTTTCTTGTCCAGAGGTTTTTGTGCAGAGTTTCTTGCTCAGAGTTCTCTGTCCAGAGTTTCTTGTCCAGAGTTTTTTGTCCAGTGTTTCTTGCCCAGAGTTTCTTGTCCAGAACTTCTTGTCAAGTGTTTCTTGTCCAGAATTTTTTGTCCAGAATTTCTTGTCCTGATTTTCCTGTCCAGAGTTTTTAGTCTAGATTTTCTTGTCCAGACTTTCTTGTCCAGAGTTTGTTGTCCAGAGTTTGTTGTCCAGAGTTTGTTGTCCAGAGTTTCTTGTCCAGAGTTTCTTGTTCAGAGTTTCTTGTCCAGAGTTTCTTGTCCAGAGTTTTTTGTCCAGAGTATCTTGTCCAGAGTTTCTTGTCCAGAGTTTCTTGTCCAGAGTTTCTTGCCCTGAGTTCCTTGCCCAGATTTTCTTGTCCAGAGTTTCTTGTCCAGAGTTTCTTGTCCAGAGATTTTTGTCCGGAATTTGTTGTCCAGAGTTTCTTGTCCAGAGTTTCTTGTCCAGAGTTTCTTGTTCAGAGTTTCTTGTCCAGAGTTTGTTGTCCAGAGTTTGTTGTCCAGAGTTTGTTGTCCAGAGTTTCTTGTTCAGAGTTTCTTGACCAGAGTTTCTTGCCCAGAGTTTTTTGTCCAGAGTATCTTGTCCAGGGTTTCTTGTCCAGAGTTTCTTGTCCAGAGTTTCTTGCCCAGAGTTCCTTGCCCAGATTTTCTTGTCCAGAGTTTTTGTCCAGAGTTTCTTGTCCAGAGATTTTTGTCCGGAATTTGTTGTCCAGAGTTTCTTGTCCAGAGTTTCTTGTCCAGAGTTTCTTGTTCAGAGTTTCTTGTCCAGAGTTTGTTGTCCAGAGTTTGTTGTCCAGAGTTTGTTGTCCAGAGTTTCTTGTTCAGAGTTTCTTGACCAGAGTTTCTTGCCCAGAGTTTTTTGTCCAGAGTATCTTGTCCAGAGTTTCTTGTCCAGAGTTTCTTGCCCAGAGTTTTTTGTCCAGAGTATCTTGTCCAGAGTATCTTGTCCAGAGTTTCTTGTCCAGAGTTTGTTGTCCAGAGTTTCTTGTCCAGAGTTTCTTGTCCAGAGTTTCTTGTCCAGAGTTTCTTGTCCAGAGTTTCTTGTCCAGAGATTTTTGTCCGGAATTTGTTGTCCAGAGTTTCTTGTCCAGAGTTTCTTGTCCAGAGTTTCTTGTTCAGAGTTTCTTGTCCAGAGTTTGTTGTCCAGAGTTTGTTGTCCAGAGTTTGTTGTCCAGAGTTTCTTGTCCAGAGTTTCTTGTCCAGAGTTTCTTGTTCAGAGTTTCTTGTCCAGAGTTTGTTGTCCAGAGTTTGTTGTCCAGAGTTTGTTGTCCAGAGTTTCTTGTTCAGAGTTTCTTGACCAGAGTTTCTTGCCCAGAGTTTTTTGTCCAGAGTTTCTTGTCCAGATTTTTTTGTCCAGATTTTCTGGCCCAGAGTTTCTTGTCCGTAGCTTCTTGTCAAGAGTTTCTTGTCCAGAGTTTCTTGTTCAGAGTTTCTTGTCCCGATTTTCTTGTCCAGAGTTTCTTGCCCAGAGTTTTTTGTCCAGAGTTTCTTGTCTATAGGTTTTTGTGCAGAGGTTCTTGCTCAGAGTTCTCTGTCCAGAGTTTCTTGTCCAGAGTTTTTTGTCCAGAGTTTCTTGTCCAGAGTTTCTTGTCCAGAGTTTCTTGCCCAGAGTTCCTTGCCCAGATTTTCTTGTCCAGAGTTTCTTGTCCAGAGTTTCTTGTCCAGAGTTTCTTGTTCAGAGTTTCTTGTCCAGAGTTTGTTGTCCAGAGTTTGTTGTCCAGAGTTTCTTGTTCAGAGTTTCTTGACCAGAGTTTCTTGCCCAGAGTTTTTTTGTCCAGAGTATCTTGTCCAGAGTTTCTTGTCCAGATTTTTTTGTCCAGATTTTCTGGCCCAGAGTTTCTTGTCCGTAGCTTCTTGTCAAGAGTTTCTTGTCCAGAGTTTCTTGTTCGGAGTTTCTTGTCCCGATTTTCTTGTCCAAAGTTTCTTGTCCAGAGGTTTTTGTGCAGAGGTTCTTGCTCAGAGTTCTCTGTCCAGAGTTTCTTGTCCAGAGTTTTTTGTCTAGAGTTTCTTGTCCAGAGTTTCTAGTCCAGAGGTTTTTGTGCAGAGGTTCTTGCTCAGAGTTCTCTGTCCAGAGTTTCTTGTCCACAGTTTTTTGTCCAGAGTTTCTTGTCCAGAGTTTCTTGTCCAGAGTTTCTTGTCCAGAGATTTTTGTCCGGAATTTGTTGTCCAGAGTTTCTTGTCCAGAGTTTCTTGTCCAGAGTTTCTTGTCCAGAGTTTCTTGTTCAGAGTTTCTTGTCCAGAGTTTGTTGTCCAGAGTTTGTTGTCCAGAGTTTGTTGTCCAGAGTTTCTTGTTCAGAGTTTCTTGACCAGAGTTTCTTGCCCAGAGTTTTTTGTCCAGAGTATCTTGTCCAGAGTTTCTTGTCCAGATTTTTTTGTCCAGATTTTCTGGCCCAGAGTTTCTTGTCCGTAGCTTCTTGTCAAGAGTTTCTTGTCCAGAGTTTCTTGTTCGGAGTTTCTTGTCCCGATTTTCTTGTCCAGAGTTTCTTGTCCAGAGGTTTTTGTGCAGAGGTTCTTGCTCAGAGTTCTCTATCCAGAGTTTCTTGTCCAGAGTTTTTTGTCCCGATTTTCTTGTCCAGAGTTTCTTGTCCAGAGGTTTTTGTGCAGAGTTTCTTGCTCAGAGTTCTCTGTCCAGAGTTTCTTGTCCAGAGTTTTTTGTCCAGTGTTTCTTGCCCAGAGTTTCTTGTCCAGAACTTCTTGTCAAGAGTTTCTTGTCCAGAATTTTTTGTCCAGATTTTCTTGTCCTGATTTTCCTGTCCAGAGTTTTTAGTCTAGATTTTCTTGTCCAGAGTTTGTTGTCCAGAGTTTGTTGTCCAGAGTTTGTTGTCCAGAGTTTCTTGTCCAGAGTTTCTTGTTCAGAGTTTCTTGACCAGAGTTTCTTGCCCAGAGTTTTTTGTCCAGAGTATCTTGTCCAGAGTTTCTTGTCCAGAGTTTCTTGTCCAGAGTTTCTTGCCCAGAGTTCCTTGCCCAGATTTTCTTGTCCAGAGTTTCTTGTCCAGAGTTTCTTGTCCAGAGATTTTTGTCCGGAATTTGTTGTCCAGAGTTTCTTGTCCAGAGTTTCTTGTCCAGAGTTTCTTGTTCAGAGTTTCTTGTCCAGAGTTTGTTGTCCAGAGTTTGTTGTCCAGAGTTTGTTGTCCAGAGTTTCTTGTTCAGAGTTTCTTGACCAGAGTTTCTTGCCCAGAGTTTTTTGTCCAGAGTATCTTGTCCAGAGTTTCTTGTCCAGAGTTTCTTGCCCAGAGTTTTTTGTCCAGAGTATCTTGTCCAGAGTTTCTTGTCCAGAGTTTCTTGTCCAGAGTTTGTTGTCCAGAGTTTCTTGTCCAGAGTTTCTTGTCCAGAGTTTCTTGTCCAGAGTTTCTTGTCCAGAGATTTTTGTCCGGAATTTGTTGTCCAGAGTTTCTTGTCCAGAGTTTCTTGTCCAGAGTTTCTTGTTCAGAGTTTCTTGTCCAGAGTTTGTTGTCCAGAGTTTGTTGTCCAGAGTTTCTTGTCCAGAGTTTCTTGTCCAGAGTTTCTTGTCCAGAGTTTCTTGTCCAGATTTTCTTGTCCAAAGTTTTTTGTCCAGAGTTTGTTGTCCAGAGTTTGTTGTCCAGAGTTTCTTGTTCAGAGTTTCTTGACCAGAGTTTCTTGCCCAGAGTTTCTTGTTCAGAGTTTCTTGTCCAGATTTTTTTGTCCAGATTTTCTGGCCCAGAGTTTCTTGTCCGTAGCTTCTTGTCAAGAGTTTCTTGTCCAGAGTTTCTTGTTCAGAGTTTCTTGTCCCGATTTTCTTGTCCAGAGTTTTTTGTCTATAGGTTTTTGTGCAGAGGTTCTTGCTCAGAGTTCTCTGTCCAGAGTTTCTTGTCCAGAGTTTTTTGTCCAGAGTTTCTTGTCCAGAGTTTCTTGTCCAGAGTTTCTTGTCCAGAGATTTTTGTCCGGAATTTGTTGTCCAGAGTTTCTTGTCCAGAGTTTCTTGTCCAGAGTTTCTTGTTCAGAGTTTCTTGTCCAGAGTTTGTTGTCCAGAGTTTGTTGTCCAGAGTTTGTTGTCCAGAGTTTCTTGTTCAGAGTTTCTTGACCAGAGTTTCTTGCCCAGAGTTTTTTGTCCAGAGTATCTTGTCCAGAGTTTCTTGTCCAGATTTTTTTGTCCAGATTTTCTGGCCCAGAGTTTCTTGTCCGTAGCTTCTTGTCAAGAGTTTCTTGTCCAGAGTTTCTTGTTCGGAGTTTCTTGTCCCGATTTTCTTGTCCAGAGTTTCTTGTCCAGAGGTTTTTGTGCAGAGGTTCTTGCTCAGAGTTCTCTGTCCAGAGTTTGTTGTCCAGAGTTTTTTGTCTAGAGTTTCTTGTCCAGAGTTTCTAGTCCAGAGGTTTTTGTGCAGAGGTTCTTGCTCAGAGTTCTCTGTCCAGAGTTTCTTGTCCAGAGTTTTTTGTCCAGAGATTTTTGTCCGGAATTTGTTGTCCAGAGTTTGTTGTCCAGAGTTTGTTGTCCAGAGTTTCTTGTTCAGAGTTTCTTGACCAGAGTTTCTTGCCCAGAGTTTTTTGTCCAGAGTATCTTGTCCAGATTTTCTTGGCCTGATTTTCCTGTCCAGAGTTTTTAGTCTAGATTTTCTTGTCCAGAGTTTCTTGCCCAGAGTTTCTTGTCCAGAACTTCTTGTCAAGAGTTTCTTGTCCAGAATTTTTTGTCCAGAATTTCTTGTCCTGATTTTCCTGTCCAGAGTTTTTAGTCTAGATTTTCTTGTCCAGACTTTCTTGTCCAGAGTTTGTTGTCCAGAGTTTGTTGTCCAGAGTTTGTTGTCCAGAGTTTCTTGTCCAGAGTTTCTTGTTCAGAGTTTCTTGTCCAGAGTTTCTTGCCCAGAGTTTTTTGTCCAGAGTATCTTGTCCAGAGTTTCTTGTCCAGAGTTTCTTGTCCAGAGTTTCTTGCCCAGAGTTCCTTGCCCAGATTTTCTTGTCCAGAGTTTCTTGTCCAGAGTTTCTTGTCCAGAGATTTTTGTTCGGAATTTGTTGTCCAGAGTTTCTTGTCCAGAGTTTCTTGTTCAGAGTTTCTTGTCCAGAGTTTGTTGTCCAGAGTTTGTTGTCCAGAGTTTGTTGTCCAGAGTTTCTTGTCCAGAGTTTTTTGTCCAGAGTTTCTTGTCCAGAGTTTCTTGTCCAGAGTTTCTTATCCAGAGATTTTTGTCCAGAGTTTCTTGTTCAGAGTTTCTTGACCAGAGTTTCTTGCCCAGAGTTTTTTGTCCAGAGTATCTTGTCCAGAGTTTCTTGTCCAGATTTTTTGTCCAGATTTTCTGGCCCAGAGTTTCTTGTCCGTAGCTTCTTGTCAAGAGTTTCTTGTCCAGAGTTTCTTGTTCGGAGTTTCTTGTCCCGATTTTCTTGTCCAGAGTTTCTTGTCCAGAGGTTTTTGTGCAGAGGTTCTTGCTCAGAGTTCTCTGTCCAGAGTTTCTTGTCCAGAGTTTTTTGTCTAGAGTTTCTTGTCCAGAGTTTCTAGTCCAGAGGTTTTTGTGCAGAGGTTCTTGCTCAGAGTTCTCTGTCCAGAGTTTCTTGTCCAGAGTTTTTTGTCCAGAGTTTCTTGTCCAGAGTTTCTTGTCCAGAGGTTTTTGTGCAGAGGTTCTTGCTCAGAGTTCTCTAACCAGAGTTTCTTGTCCAGAGTTTTTTGTCCCGATTTTCTTGTCCAGAGTTTCTTGTCCAGAGGTTTTTGTGCAGAGTTTCTTGCTCAGAGTTCTCTGTCCAGAGTTTCTTGTCCAGAGTTTTTTGTCCAGTGTTTCTTGCCCAGAGTTTCTTGTCCAGAACTTCTTGTCAAGTGTTTCTTGTCCAGAATTTTTTGTCCAGAATTTCTTGTCCTGATTTTCCTGTCCAGAGTTTTTAGTCTAGATTTTCTTGTCCAGACTTTCTTGTCCAGAGTTTGTTGTCCAGAGTTTGTTGTCCAGAGTTTGTTGTCCAGAGTTTCTTGTCCAGAGTTTCTTGTTCAGAGTTTCTTGTCCAGAGTTTCTTGTCCAGAGTTTTTTGTCCAGAGTATCTTGTCCAGAGTTTCTTGTCCAGAGTTTCTTGTCCAGAGTTTCTTGCCCTGAGTTCCTTGCCCAGATTTTCTTGTCCAGAGTTTCTTGTCCAGAGTTTCTTGTCCAGAGATTTTTGTCCGGAATTTGTTGTCCAGAGTTTCTTGTCCAGAGTTTCTTGTCCAGAGTTTCTTGTTCAGAGTTTCTTGTCCAGAGTTTGTTGTCCAGAGTTTGTTGTCCAGAGTTTGTTGTCCAGAGTTTCTTGTTCAGAGTTTCTTGACCAGAGTTTCTTGCCCAGAGTTTTTTGTCCAGAGTATCTTGTCCAGGGTTTCTTGTCCAGAGTTTCTTGTCCAGAGTTTCTTGCCCAGAGTTCCTTGCCCAGATTTTCTTGTCCAGAGTTTTTGTCCAGAGTTTCTTGTCCAGAGATTTTTGTCCGGAATTTGTTGTCCAGAGTTTCTTGTCCAGAGTTTCTTGTCCAGAGTTTCTTGTTCAGAGTTTCTTGTCCAGAGTTTGTTGTCCAGAGTTTGTTGTCCAGAGTTTGTTGTCCAGAGTTTCTTGTTCAGAGTTTCTTGACCAGAGTTTCTTGCCCAGAGTTTTTTGTCCAGAGTATCTTGTCCAGAGTTTCTTGTCCAGAGTTTCTTGCCCAGAGTTTTTTGTCCAGAGTATCTTGTCCAGAGTATCTTGTCCAGAGTTTCTTGTCCAGAGTTTGTTGTCCAGAGTTTCTTGTCCAGAGTTTCTTGTCCAGAGTTTCTTGTCCAGAGTTTCTTGTCCAGAGTTTCTTGTCCAGAGATTTTTGTCCGGAATTTGTTGTCCAGAGTTTCTTGTCCAGAGTTTCTTGTCCAGAGTTTCTTGTTCAGAGTTTCTTGTCCAGAGTTTGTTGTCCAGAGTTTGTTGTCCAGAGTTTGTTGTCCAGAGTTTCTTGTCCAGAGTTTCTTGTCCAGAGTTTCTTGTTCAGAGTTTCTTGTCCAGAGTTTGTTGTCCAGAGTTTGTTGTCCAGAGTTTGTTGTCCAGAGTTTCTTGTTAAGAGTTTCTTGACCAGAGTTTCTTGCCCAGAGTTTTTTGTCCAGAGTTTCTTGTCCAGATTTTTTTGTCCAGATTTTCTGGCCCAGAGTTTCTTGTCCGTAGCTTCTTGTCAAGAGTTTCTTGTCCAGAGTTTCTTGTTCAGAGTTTCTTGTCCCGATTTTCTTGTCCAGAGTTTCTTGTCTATAGGTTTTTGTGCAGAGGTTCTTGCTCAGAGTTCTCTGTCCAGAGTTTCTTGTCCAGAGTTTTTTGTCCAGAGTTTCTTGTCCAGAGTTTCTTGTCCAGAGTTTCTTGCCCAGAGTTCCTTGCCCAGATTTTCTTGTCCAGAGTTTCTTGTCCAGAGTTTCTTGTCCAGAGTTTCTTGTTCAGAGTTTCTTGTCCAGAGTTTGTTGTCCAGAGTTTGTTGTCCAGAGTTTGTTGTCCAGAGTTTCTTGTTCAGAGTTTCTTGACCAGAGTTTCTTGCCCAGAGTTTTTTTGTCCAGAGTATCTTGTCCAGAGTTTCTTGTCCAGATTTTTTTGTCCAGATTTTCTGGCCCAGAGTTTCTTGTCCGTAGCTTCTTGTCAAGAGTTTCTTGTCCAGAGTTTCTTGTTCGGAGTTTCTTGTCCCGATTTTCTTGTCCAAAGTTTCTTGTCCAGAGGTTTTTGTGCAGAGGTTCTTGCTCAGAGTTCTCTGTCCAGAGTTTCTTGTCCAGAGTTTTTTGTCTAGAGTTTCTTGTCCAGAGTTTCTAGTCCAGAGGTTTTTGTGCAGAGGTTCTTGCTCAGAGTTCTCTGTCCAGAGTTTCTTGTCCACAGTTTTTTGTCCAGAGTTTCTTGTCCAGAGTTTCTTGTCCAGAGTTTCTTGTCCAGAGATTTTTGTCCGGAATTTGTTGTCCAGAGTTTCTTGTCCAGAGTTTCTTGTCCAGAGTTTCTTGTTCAGAGTTTCTTGTCCAGAGTTTGTTGTCCAGAGTTTGTTGTCCAGAGTTTGTTGTCCAGAGTTTCTTGTTCAGAGTTTCTTGACCAGAGTTTCTTGCCCAGAGTTTTTTGTCCAGAGTATCTTGTCCAGAGTTTCTTGTCCAGATTTTTTTGTCCAGATTTTCTGGCCCAGAGTTTCTTGTCCGTAGCTTCTTGTCAAGAGTTTCTTGTCCAGAGTTTCTTGTTCGGAGTTTCTTGTCCCGATTTTCTTGTCCAGAGTTTCTTGTCCAGAGGTTTTTGTGCAGAGGTTCTTGCTCAGAGTTCTCTGTCCAGAGTTTCTTGTCCAGAGTTTTTTGTCTAGAGTTTCTTGTCCAGAGTTTCTAGTCCAGAGGTTTTTGTGCAGAGGTTCTTGCTCAGAGTTCTCTGTCCAGAGTTTCTTGTCCAGAGTTTTTTGTCCAGAGTTTCTTGTCCAGAGTTTCTTGTCCAGAGGTTTTTGTGCAGAGGTTCTTGCTCAGAGTTCTCTATCCAGAGTTTCTTGTCCAGAGTTTTTTGTCCCGATTTTCTTGTCCAGAGTTTCTTGTCCAGAGGTTTTTGTGCAGAGTTTCTTGCTCAGAGTTCTCTGTCCAGAGTTTCTTGTCCAGAGTTTTTTGTCCAGTGTTTCTTGCCCAGAGTTTCTTGTCCAGAACTTCTTGTCAAGAGTTTCTTGTTCAGAATTTTTTGTCCAGATTTTCTTGTCCTGATTTTCCTGTCCAGAGTTTTTAGTCTAGATTTTCTTGTCCAGAGTTTGTTGTCCAGAGTTTGTTGTCCAGAGTTTGTTGTCCAGAGTTTGTTGTCCAGAGTTTCTTGTCCAGAGTTTCTTGTTCAGAGTTTCTTGACCAGAGTTTCTTGCCCAGAGTTTTTTGTCCAGAGTATCTTGTCCAGAGTTTCTTGTCCAGAGTTTCTTGTCCAGAGTTTGTTGTCCAGAGTTTGTTGTCCAGAGTTTGTTGTCCAGAGTTTCTTGTTCAGAGTTTCTTGACCAGAGTTTCTTGCCCAGAGTTTTTTGTCCAGAGTATCTTGTCCAGAGTTTCTTGTCCAGAGTTTCTTGCCCAGAGTTTTTTGTCCAGAGTATCTTGTCCAGAGTTTCTTGTCCAGAGTTTCTTGTCCAGAGTTTGTTGTCCAGAGTTTCTTGTCCAGAGTTTCTTGTCCAGAGTTTCTTGTCCAGAGTTTCTTGTCCAGAGATTTTTGTCCGGAATTTGTTGTCCAGAGTTTCTTGTCCAGAGTTTCTTGTCCAAAGTTTCTTGTTCAGAGTTTCTTGTCCAGAGTTTGTTGTCCAGAGTTTGTTGTCCAGAGTTTCTTGTCCAGAGTTTCTTGTCCAGAGTTTCTTGTCCAGAGTTTCTTGTCCAGATTTTCTTGTCCAGAGTTTTTTGTCCAGAGTTTGTTGTCCAGAGTTTGTTGTCCAGAGTTTCTTGTTCAGAGTTTCTTGACCAGAGTTTCTTGCCCAGAGTTTCTTGTTCAGAGTTTCTTGTCCAGATTTTTTTGTCCAGATTTTCTGCCCCAGAGTTTCTTGTCCGTAGCTTCTTGTCAAGAGTTTCTTGTCCAGAGTTTCTTGTTCAGAGTTTCTTGTCCCGATTTTCTTGTCCAGAGTTTCTTGTCTATAGGTTTTTGTGCAGAGGTTCTTGCTCAGAGTTCTCTGTCCAGAGTTTCTTGTCCAGAGTTTTTTGTCCAGAGTTTCTTGTCCAGAGTTTCTTGTCCAGAGTTTCTTGTCCAGAGATTTTTGTCCGGAATTTGTTGTCCAGAGTTTCTTGTCCAGAGTTTCTTGTCCAGAGTTTCTTGTTCAGAGTTTCTTGTCCAGAGTTTGTTGTCCAGAGTTTGTTGTCCAGAGTTTGTTGTCCAGAGTTTCTTGTTCAGAGTTTCTTGACCAGAGTTTCTTGCCCAGAGTTTTTTGTCCAGAGTATCTTGTCCAGAGTTTCTTGTCCAGAGTTTCTTGCCCAGAGTTTTTTGTCCAGAGTATCTTGTCCAGAGTTTCTTGTCCAGAGTTTCTTGTCCAGAGTTTGTTGTCCAGAGTTTCTTGTCCAGAGTTTCTTGTCCAGAGTTTCTTGTCCAGAGTTTCTTGTCCAGAGATTTTTGTCCGGAATTTGTTGTCCAGAGTTTCTTGTCCAGAGTTTCTTGTCCAGAGTTTCTTGTTCAGAGTTTCTTGTCCAGAGTTTGTTGTCCAGAGTTTGTTGTCCAGAGTTTCTTGTCCAGAGTTTCTTGTCCAGAGTTTCTTGTTCAGAGTTTCTTGTCCAGATTTTCTTGTCCAAAGTTTTTTGTCCAGAGTTTGTTGTCCAGAGTTTGTTGTCCAGAGTTTCTTGTTCAGAGTTTCTTGACCAGAGTTTCTTGCCCAGAGTTTCTTGTTCAGAGTTTCTTGTCCAGATTTTTTTGTCCAGATTTTCTGCCCCAGAGTTTCTTGTCCGTAGCTTCTTGTCAAGAGTTTCTTGTCCAGAGTTTCTTGTTCAGAGTTTCTTGTCCCGATTTTCTTGTCCAGAGTTTCTTGTCTATAGGTTTTTGTGCAGAGGTTCTTGCTCAGAGTTCTCTGTCCAGAGTTTCTTGTCCAGAGTTTTTTGTCCAGAGTTTCTTGTCCAGAGTTTCTTGTCCAGAGTTTCTTGTCCAGAGATTTTTGTCCGGAATTTGTTGTCCAGAGTTTCTTGTCCAGAGTTTCTTGTCCAGAGTTTCTTGTTCAGAGTTTCTTGTCCAGAGTTTGTTGTCCAGAGTTTGTTGTCCAGAGTTTGTTGTCCAGAGTTTCTTGTTCAGAGTTTCTTGACCAGAGTTTCTTGCCCAGAGTTTTTTGTCCAGAGTATCTTGTCCAGAGTTTCTTGTCCAGATTTTTTTGTCCAGATTTTCTGGCCCAGAGTTTCTTGTCCGTAGCTTCTTGTCAAGAGTTTCTTGTCCAGAGTTTCTTGTTCAGAGTTTCTTGACCAGAGTTTCTTGCCCAGAGTTTTTTGTCCAGAGTATCTTGTCCAGAGTTTCTTGTCCAGAGTTTCTTGTCCAGAGTTTGTTGTCCAGAGTTTGTTGTCCAGAGTTTGTTGTCCAGAGTTTCTTGTTCAGAGTTTCTTGACCAGAGTTTCTTGCCCAGAGTTTTTTGTCCAGAGTATCTTGTCCAGAGTTTCTTGTCCAGAGTTTCTTGCCCAGAGTTTTTTGTCCAGAGTATCTTGTCCAGAGTTTCTTGTCCAGAGTTTCTTGTCCAGAGTTTGTTGTCCAGAGTTTCTTGTCCAGAGTTTCTTGTCCAGAGTTTCTTGTCCAGAGTTTCTTGTCCAGAGATTTTTGTCCGGAATTTGTTGTCCAGAGTTTCTTGTCCAGAGTTTCTTGTCCAAAGTTTCTTGTTCAGAGTTTCTTGTCCAGAGTTTGTTGTCCAGAGTTTCTTGTCCAGAGTTTCTTGTCCAGAGTTTCTTGTCCAGAGTTTCTTGTCCAGATTTTCTTGTCCAAAGTTTTTTGTCCAGAGTTTGTTGTCCAGAGTTTGTTGTCCAGAGTTTCTTGTTCAGAGTTTCTTGACCAGAGTTTCTTGCCCAGAGTTTCTTGTTCAGAGTTTCTTGTCCAGATTTTTTTGTCCAGATTTTCTGCCCCAGAGTTTCTTGTCCGTAGCTTCTTGTCAAGAGTTTCTTGTCCAGAGTTTCTTGTTCAGAGTTTCTTGTCCCGATTTTCTTGTCCAGAGTTTCTTGTCTATAGGTTTTTGTGCAGAGGTTCTTGCTCAGAGTTCTCTGTCCAGAGTTTCTTGTCCAGAGTTTTTTGTCCAGAGTTTCTTGTCCAGAGTTTCTTGTCCAGAGTTTCTTGTCCAGAGATTTTTGTCCGGAATTTGTTGTCCAGAGTTTCTTGTCCAGAGTTTCTTGTCCAGAGTTTCTTGTTCAGAGTTTCTTGTCCAGAGTTTGTTGTCCAGAGTTTGTTGTCCAGAGTTTGTTGTCCAGAGTTTCTTGTTCAGAGTTTCTTGACCAGAGTTTCTTGCCCAGAGTTTTTTGTCCAGAGTATCTTGTCCAGAGTTTCTTGTCCAGAGTTTCTTGCCCAGAGTTTTTTGTCCAGAGTATCTTGTCCAGAGTTTCTTGTCCAGAGTTTCTTGTCCAGAGTTTGTTGTCCAGAGTTTCTTGTCCAGAGTTTCTTGTCCAGAGTTTCTTGTCCAGAGTTTCTTGTCCAGAGATTTTTGTCCGGAATTTGTTGTCCAGAGTTTCTTGTCCAGAGTTTCTTGTCCAGAGTTTCTTGTTCAGAGTTTCTTGTCCAGAGTTTGTTGTCCAGAGTTTGTTGTCCAGAGTTTCTTGTCCAGAGTTTCTTGTCCAGAGTTTCTTGTCCAGAGTTTCTTGTCCAGATTTTCTTGTCCAAAGTTTTTTGTCCAGAGTTTGTTGTCCAGAGTTTGTTGTCCAGAGTTTCTTGTTCAGAGTTTCTTGACCAGAGTTTCTTGCCCAGAGTTTCTTGTTCAGAGTTTCTTGTCCAGATTTTTTTGTCCAGATTTTCTGCCCCAGAGTTTCTTGTCCGTAGCTTCTTGTCAAGAGTTTCTTGTCCAGAGTTTCTTGTTCAGAGTTTCTTGTCCCGATTTTCTTGTCCAGAGTTTCTTGTCTATAGGTTTTTGTGCAGAGGTTCTTGCTCAGAGTTCTCTGTCCAGAGTTTCTTGTCCAGAGTTTTTTGTCCAGAGTTTCTTGTCCAGAGTTTCTTGTCCAGAGTTTCTTGTCCAGAGATTTTTGTCCGGAATTTGTTGTCCAGAGTTTCTTGTCCAGAGTTTCTTGTCCAGAGTTTCTTGTTCAGAGTTTCTTGTCCAGAGTTTGTTGTCCAGAGTTTGTTGTCCAGAGTTTGTTGTCCAGAGTTTCTTGTTCAGAGTTTCTTGACCAGAGTTTCTTGCCCAGAGTTTTTTGTCCAGAGTATCTTGTCCAGAGTTTCTTGTCCAGATTTTTTTGTCCAGATTTTCTGGCCCAGAGTTTCTTGTCCGTAGCTTCTTGTCAAGAGTTTCTTGTCCAGAGTTTCTTGTTCGGAGTTTCTTGTCCCGATTTTCTTGTCCAGAGTTTCTTGTCCAGAGGTTTTTGTGCAGAGGTTCTTGCTCAGAGTTCTCTGTCCAGAGTTTCTTGTCCAGAGTTTTTTGTCTAGAGTTTCTTGTCCAGAGTTTCTAGTCCAGAGGTTTTTGTGCAGAGGTTCTTGCTCAGAGTTCTCTGTCCAGAGTTTCTTGTCCAGAGTTTTTTGTCCAGAGTTTCTTGTCCAGAGTTTCTTGTCCAGAGTTTCTTGTCCAGAGATTTTTGTCCGGAATTTGTTGTCCAGAGTTTGTTGTCCAGAGTTTCTTGTTCAGAGTTTCTTGACCAGAGTTTCTTGCCCAGAGTTTTTTGTCTAGAGTATCTTGTCCAGAGTTTCTTGTCCAAATTTTTTTGTCCAGATTTTCTGGCCCAGAGTTTCTTGTCCGTAGCTTCTTGTCAAGAGTTTCTTGTCCAGAGTTTCTTGTTCGGAGTTTCTTGTCCCGATTTTCTTGTCCAGAGTTTCTTGTCCAGAGGTTTTTGTGCAGAGGTTCTTGCTCAGAGTTCTCTGTCCAGAGTTTCTTGTCCAGAGTTTTTTGTCTAGAGTTTCTTGTCCAGAGTTTCTAGTCCAGAGGTTTTTGTGCAGAGGTTCTTGCTCAGAGTTCTCTGTCCAGAGTTTCTTGTCCAGAGTTTTTTGTCCAGAGTTTCTTGTCCAGAGTTTCTTGTCCAGAGTTTCTTGTCCAGAGATTTTTGTCCGGAATTTGTTGTCCAGAGTTTCTTGTCCAGAGTTTCTTGTCCAGAGTTTCTTGTTCAGAGTTTCTTGTCCAGAGTTTGTTGTCCAGAGTTTGTTGTCCAGAGTTTGTTGTCCAGAGTTTCTTGTTCAGAGTTTCTTGACCAGAGTTTCTTGCCCAGAGTTTTTTGTCCAGAGTATCTTGTCCAGAGTTTCTTGTCCAGAGTTTCTTGCCCAGAGTTTTTTGTCCAGAGTATCTTGTCCAGAGTTTCTTGTCCAGAGTTTCTTGTCCAGAGTTTGTTGTCCAGAGTTTCTTGTCCAGAGTTTCTTGTCCAGAGTTTCTTGTCCAGAGTTTCTTGTCCAGAGTTTTTTGTCCAGAGTTTGTTGTCCAGAGTTTCTTGTTCAGAGTTTCTTGACCAGAGTTTCTTGCCCAGAGTTTTTTGTCCAGAGTTTCTTGTCCAGATTTTTTTGTCCAGATTTTCTGGCCCAGAGTTTCTTGTCCGTAGCTTCTTGTCAAGAGTTTCTTGTCCAGAGTTTCTTGTTCAGAGTTTCTTGTCCAGAGTTTGTTGTCCAGAGTTTGTTGTCCAGAGTTTGTTGTCCAGAGTTTCTTGTTCAGAGTTTCTTGTCCAGAGTTTCTTGTCCAGAGTTTTTTGTCCAGTGTTTCTTGCCCAGAGTTTCTTGTCCAGAACTTCTTGTCAAGAGTTTCTTGTCCAGAATTTTTTGTCCAGAATTTCTTGTCCTGATTTTCCTGTCCAGAGTTTTTAGTCTAGATTTTCTTGTCCAGACTTTCTTGTCCAGAGTTTGTTGTCCAGAGTTTGTTGTCCAGAGTTTCTTGTCCAGAGTTTCTTGTCCAGAGTTTCTTGTTCAGAGTTTCTTGTCCAGAGTTTCTTGCCCAGATTTTTTTGTCCAGAGTATCTTGTCCAGAGTTTCTTGTCCAGAGTTTCTTGTCCAGAGTTTCTTGCCCAGAGTTCCTTGCCCAGATTTTCTTGTCCAGAGTTTCTTGTCCAGAGTTTCTTGTCCAGAGATTTTTGTCCGGAATTTGTTGTCCAGAGTTTCTTGTCCAGAGTTTCTTGTCCAGAGTTTCTTGTTCAGAGTTTCTTGTCCAGAGTTTGTTGTCCAGAGTTTGTTGTCCAGAGTTTGTTGTCCAGAGTTTCTTGTTCAGAGTTTCTTGACCAGAGTTTCTTGCCCAGAGTTTTTTGTCCAGAGTATCTTGTCCAGAGTTTCTTGTCCAGAGTTTCTTGCCCAGAGTTTCTTGTCGAGAGTTTCTTGTCCAGAGTTTGTTGTCCAGAGTTTCTTGTCCAGAGTTTCTTGTCCAGAGTTTCTTGTCCAGAGTTTCTTGTCCAGAGATTTTTGTCCAGAGTTTGTTGTCCAGAGTTTCTTGTTCAGAGTTTCTTGACCAGAGTTTCTTGCCCAGAGTTTTTTGTCCAGAGTTTCTTGTCCAGATTTTTTTGTCCAGATTTTCTGGCCCAGAGTTTCTTGTCCGTAGCTTCTTGTCAAGAGTTTCTTGTCCAGAGTTTCTTGTTCAGAGTTTCTTGTCCAGAGTTTGTTGTCCAGAGTTTGTTGTCCAGAGTTTGTTGTCCAGAGTTTGTTGTCCAGAGTTTCTTGTCCAGAGTTTCTTGTTCAGAGTTTCTTGTCCAGAGTTTCTTGCCCAGAGTTTCTTGTCCAGAGTTTCTTGCCCAGAGTTCCTTGCCCAGATTTTCTTGTCCAGAGTTTCTTGTCCAGAGTTTCTTGTCCAGAGATTTTTGTCCGGAATTTGTTGTCCAGAGTTTCTTGTCCAGAGTTTCTTGTCCAGAGTTTCTTGTTCAGAGTTTCTTGTCCAGAGTTTGTTGTCCAGAGTTTGTTGTCCAGAGTTTCTTGTTCAGAGTTTCTTGACCAGAGTTTCTTGCCCAGAGTTTTTTGTCCAGAGTTTCTTGTCCAGAGTTTCTTGTCCAGAGTTTCTTGTCCAGAGTTTCTTGCCCAGAGATTTTTGTCCGGAATTTGTTGTCCAGAGTTTCTTGTCCAGAGTTTCTTGTCCAGAGTTTCTTGTTCAGAGTTTCTTGTCCAGAGTTTGTTGTCCAGAGTTTGTTGTCCAGAGTTTGTTGTCCAGAGTTTCTTGCCCAGAGATTTTTGTCCGGAATTTGTTGTCCAGAGTTTCTTGTCCAGAGGTTTTTGTGCAGAGTTTCTTGCTCAGAGTTCTCTGTCCAGAGTTTCTTGTCCAGAGTTTTTTGTCCAGTGTTTCTTGCCCAGAGTTTCTTGTCCAGAACTTCTTGTCAAGAGTTTCTTGTCCAGAGTTTCTTGTCCAGAGTTTCTTGTCCAGAGTTTCTTGTCCAGAGATTTTTGTCCGGAATTTGTTGTCCAGAGTTTCTTGTCCAGAACTTCTTGTCAAGAGTTTCTTGTCCAGAGTTTCTTGTCCAGAGTTTCTTGTCCAGAGTTTCTTGTCCAGAGATTTTTGTCCGGAATTTGTTGTCCAGAGTTTCTTGTCCAGAGTTTCTTGTTCAGAGTTTCTTGTCCAGAGTTTCTTGTCCAGAGTTTCTTGTCCAGAGTTTCTTGTCCAGAGTTTCTTGTCCAGAGTTTCTTGTCCAGAGATTTTTGTCCGGAATTTGTTGTCCAGAGTTTCTTGTCCAGAGTTTCTTGTCCAGAGTTTCTTGTTCAGAGTTTCTTGTCCAGAGTTTGTTGTCCAGAGTTTGTTGTCCAGAGTTTGTTGTCCAGAGTTTCTTGTCCAGAGTTTCTTGTCCAGAGTTTCTTGTTCAGAGTTTCTTGTCCAGAGTTTGTTGTCCAGAGTTTGTTGTCCAGAGTTTCTTGTTAAGAGTTTCTTGACCAGAGTTTCTTGCCCAGAGTTTTTTGTCCAGAGTTTCTTGTCCAGATTTTTTTGTCCAGATTTTCTGGCCCAGAGTTTCTTGTCCGTAGCTTCTTGTCAAGAGTTTCTTGTCCAGAGTTTCTTGTTCAGAGTTTCTTGTCCCGATTTTCTTGTCCAGAGTTTCTTGTCTATAGGTTTTTGTGCAGAGGTTCTTGCTCAGAGTTCTCTGTCCAGAGTTTCTTGTCCAGAGTTTTTTGTCCAGAGTTTCTTGTCCAGAGTTTCTTGTCCAGAGTTTCTTGCCCAGAGTTCCTTGCCCAGATTTTCTTGTCCAGAGTTTCTTGTCCAGAGTTTCTTGTCCAGAGTTTCTTGTTCAGAGTTTCTTGTCCAGAGTTTGTTGTCCAGAGTTTCTTGTCCAGAGTTTGTTGTCCAGAGTTTCTTGTTCAGAGTTTCTTGACCAGAGTTTCTTGCCCAGAGTTTTTTTGTCCAGAGTATCTTGTCCAGAGTTTCTTGTCCAGATTTTTTTGTCCAGATTTTCTGGCCCAGAGTTTCTTGTCCGTAGCTTCTTGTCAAGAGTTTCTTGTCCAGAGTTTCTTGTTCGGAGTTTCTTGTCCCGATTTTCTTGTCCAAAGTTTCTTGTCCAGAGGTTTTTGTGCAGAGGTTCTTGCTCAGAGTTCTCTGTCCAGAGTTTCTTGTCCAGAGTTTTTTGTCTAGAGTTTCTTGTCCAGAGTTTCTAGTCCAGAGGTTTTTGTGCAGAGGTTCTTGCTCAGAGTTCTCTGCCCAGAGTTTCTTGTCCAGAGTTTTTTGTCCAGAGTTTCTTGTCCAGAGTTTCTTGTCCAGAGTTTCTTGTCCAGAGATTTTTGTCCGGAATTTGTTGTCCAGAGTTTCTTGTCCAGAGTTTCTTGTCCAGAGTTTCTTGTTCAGAGTTTCTTGTCCAGAGTTTGTTGTCCAGAGTTTGTTGTCCAGAGTTTGTTGTCCAGAGTTTCTTGTTCAGAGTTTCTTGACCAGAGTTTCTTGCCCAGAGTTTTTTGTCCAGAGTATCTTGTCCAGAGTTTCTTGTCCAGATTTTTTTGTCCAGATTTTCTGGCCCAGAGTTTCTTGTCCGTAGCTTCTTGTCAAGAGTTTCTTGTCCAGAGTTTCTTGTTCGGAGTTTCTTGTCCCGATTTTCTTGTCCAGAGTTTCTTGTCCAGAGGTTTTTGTGCAGAGGTTCTTGCTCAGAGTTCTCTGTCCAGAGTTTCTTGTCCAGAGTTTTTTGTCTAGAGTTTCTTGTCCAGAGTTTCTAGTCCAGAGGTTTTTGTGCAGAGGTTCTTGCTCAGAGTTCTCTGTCCAGAGTTTCTTGTCCAGAGTTTTTTGTCCAGAGTTTCTTGTCCAGAGTTTCTTGTCCAGAGGTTTTTGTGCAGAGGTTCTTGCTCAGAGTTCTCTATCCAGAGTTTCTTGTCCAGAGTTTTTTGTCCCGATTTTCTTGTCCAGAGTTTCTTGTCCAGAGGTTTTTGTGCAGAGTTTCTTGCTCAGAGTTCTCTGTCCAGAGTTTCTTGTCCAGAGTTTTTTGTCCAGTGTTTCTTGCCCAGAGTTTCTTGTCCAGAACTTCTTGTCAAGAGTTTCTTGTTCAGAATTTTTTGTCCAGATTTTCTTGTCCTGATTTTCCTGTCCAGAGTTTTTAGTCTAGATTTTCTTGTCCAGAGTTTGTTGTCCAGAGTTTGTTGTCCAGAGTTTGTTGTCCAGAGTTTCTTGTCCAGAGTTTCTTGTTCAGAGTTTCTTGACCAGAGTTTCTTGCCCAGAGTTTTTTGTCCAGAGTATCTTGTCCAGAGTTTCTTGTCCAGAGTTTCTTGTCCAGAGTTTCTTGCCCAGAGTTCCTTGCCCAGATTTTCTTGTCCAGAGTTTCTTGTCCAGAGTTTCTTGTCCAGAGATTTTTGTCCGGAATTTGTTGTCCAGAGTTTCTTGTCCAGAGTTTCTTGTCCAGAGTTTCTTGTTCAGAGTTTCTTGTCCAGAGTTTGTTGTCCAGAGTTTGTTGTCCAGAGTTTGTTGTCCAGAGTTTCTTGTTCAGAGTTTCTTGACCAGAGTTTCTTGCCCAGAGTTTTTTGTCCAGAGTATCTTGTCCAGAGTTTCTTGTCCAGAGTTTCTTGCCCAGAGTTTTTTGTCCAGAGTATCTTGTCCAGAGTTTCTTGTCCAGAGTTTCTTGTCCAGAGTTTGTTGTCCAGAGTTTCTTGTCCAGAGTTTCTTGTCCAGAGTTTCTTGTCCAGAGTTTCTTGTCCAGAGATTTTTGTCCGGAATTTGTTGTCCAGAGTTTCTTGTCCAGAGTTTCTTGTCCAGAGTTTCTTGTTCAGAGTTTCTTGTCCAGAGTTTGTTGTCCAGAGTTTGTTGTCCAGAGTTTCTTGTCCAGAGTTTCTTGTCCAGAGTTTCTTGTCCAGAGTTTCTTGTCCAGATTTTCTTGTCCAGAGTTTTTTGTCCAGAGTTTGTTGTCCAGAGTTTGTTGTCCAGAGTTTCTTGTTCAGAGTTTCTTGACCAGAGTTTCTTGCCCAGAGTTTCTTGTTCAGAGTTTCTTGTCCAGATTTTTTTGTCCAGATTTTCTGCCCCAGAGTTTCTTGTCCGTAGCTTCTTGTCAAGAGTTTCTTGTCCAGAGTTTCTTGTTCAGAGTTTCTTGTCCCGATTTTCTTGTCCAGAGTTTCTTGTCTATAGGTTTTTGTGCAGAGGTTCTTGCTCAGAGTTCTCTGTCCAGAGTTTCTTGTCCAGAGTTTTTTGTCCAGAGTTTCTTGTCCAGAGTTTCTTGTCCAGAGTTTCTTGTCCAGAGATTTTTGTCCGGAATTTGTTGTCCAGAGTTTCTTGTCCAGAGTTTCTTGTCCAGAGTTTCTTGTTCAGAGTTTCTTGTCCAGAGTTTGTTGTCCAGAGTTTGTTGTCCAGAGTTTGTTGTCCAGAGTTTCTTGTTCAGAGTTTCTTGACCAGAGTTTCTTGCCCAGAGTTTTTTGTCCAGAGTATCTTGTCCAGAGTTTCTTGTCCAGATTTTTTTGTCCAGATTTTCTGGCCCAGAGTTTCTTGTCCGTAGCTTCTTGTCAAGAGTTTCTTGTCCAGAGTTTCTTGTTCGGAGTTTCTTGTCCCGATTTTCTTGTCCAGAGTTTCTTGTCCAGAGGTTTTTGTGCAGAGGTTCTTGCTCAGAGTTCTCTGTCCAGAGTTTCTTGTCCAGAGTTTTTTGTCCAGAGTTTCTTGTCCAGAGTTTCTTGTCCAGAGTTTCTTGTCCAGAGATTTTTGTCCGGAATTTGTTGTCCAGAGTTTGTTGTCCAGAGTTTCTTGTTCAGAGTTTCTTGACCAGAGTTTCTTGCCCAGAGTTTTTTGTCTAGAGTATCTTGTCCAGAGTTTCTTGTCCAGATTTTTTTGTCCAGATTTTCTGGCCCAGAGTTTCTTGTCCGTAGCTTCTTGTCAAGAGTTTCTTGTCCAGAGTTTCTTGTTCGGAGTTTCTTGTCCCGATTTTCTTGTCCAGAGTTTCTTGTCCAGAGGTTTTTGTGCAGAGGTTCTTGCTCAGAGTTCTCTGTCCAGAGTTTCTTGTCCAGAGTTTTTTGTCTAGAGTTTCTTGTCCAGAGTTTCTAGTCCAGAGGTTTTTGTGCAGAGGTTCTTGCTCAGAGTTCTCTGTCCAGAGTTTCTTGTCCAGAGTTTTTTGTCCAGAGTTTCTTGTCCAGAGTTTCTTGTCCAGAGTTTCTTGTCCAGAGATTTTTGTCCGGAATTTGTTGTCCAGAGTTTCTTGTCCAGAGTTTCTTGTCCAGAGTTTCTTGTTCAGAGTTTCTTGTCCAGAGTTTGTTGTCCAGAGTTTGTTGTCCAGAGTTTGTTGTCCAGAGTTTCTTGTTCAGAGTTTCTTGACCAGAGTTTCTTGCCCAGAGTTTTTTGTCCAGAGTATCTTGTCCAGAGTTTCTTGTCCAGAGTTTCTTGCCCAGAGTTTTTTGTCCAGAGTATCTTGTCCAGAGTTTCTTGTCCAGAGTTTCTTGTCCAGAGTTTGTTGTCCAGAGTTTCTTGTCCAGAGTTTCTTGTCCAGAGTTTCTTGTCCAGAGTTTCTTGTCCAGAGTTTCTTGTCCAGAGTTTCTTGTCCAGAGATTTTTGTCCAGAGTTTGTTGTCCAGAGTTTCTTGTTCAGAGTTTCTTGACCAGAGTTTCTTGCCCAGAGTTTTTTGTCCAGAGTTTCTTGTCCAGATTTTTTTGTCCAGATTTTCTGGCCCAGAGTTTCTTGTCCGTAGCTTCTTGTCAAGAGTTTCTTGTCCAGAGTTTCTTGTTCAGAGTTTCTTGTCCAGAGTTTGTTGTCCAGAGTTTGTTGTCCAGAGTTTGTTGTCCAGAGTTTCTTGTTCAGAGTTTCTTGTTCAGAGTTTCTTGTCCAGAGTTTTTTGTCCAGTGTTTCTTGCCCAGAGTTTCTTGTCCAGAACTTCTTGTCAAGAGTTTCTTGTCCAGAATTTTTTGTCCAGAATTTCTTGTCCTGATTTTCCTGTCCAGAGTTTTTAGTCTAGATTTTCTTGTCCAGACTTTCTTGTCCAGAGTTTGTTGTCCAGAGTTTGTTGTCCAGAGTTTCTTGTCCAGAGTTTCTTGTCCAGAGTTTCTTGTCCAGAGTTTCTTGTCCAGAGTTTCTTGCCCAGATTTTTTTGTCCAGAGTATCTTGTCCAGAGTTTCTTGTCCAGAGTTTCTTGTCCAGAGTTTCTTGCCCAGAGTTCCTTGCCCAGATTTTCTTGTCCAGAGTTTCTTGTCCAGAGTTTCTTGTCCAGAGATTTTTGTCCGGAATTTGTTGTCCAGAGTTTCTTGTCCAGAGTTTCTTGTCCAGAGTTTCTTGTTCAGAGTTTCTTGTCCAGAGTTTGTTGTCCAGAGTTTGTTGTCCAGAGTTTGTTGTCCAGAGTTTCTTGTTCAGAGTTTCTTGACCAGAGTTTCTTGCCCAGAGTTTTTTGTCCAGAGTATCTTGTCCAGAGTTTCTTGTCCAGAGTTTCTTGCCCAGAGTTTCTTGTCCAGAGTTTCTTGTCCAGAGTTTGTTGTCCAGAGTTTGTTGTCCAGAGTTTCTTGTCCAGAGTTTCTTGTCCAGAGTTTCTTGTCCAGAGATTTTTGTCCAGAGTTTGTTGTCCAGAGTTTCTTGTTCAGAGTTTCTTGACCAGAGTTTCTTGCCCAGAGTTTTTTGTCCAGAGTTTCTTGTCCAGATTTTTTTGTCCAGATTTTCTGGCCCAGAGTTTCTTGTCCGTAGCTTCTTGTCAAGAGTTTCTTGTCCAGAGTTTCTTGTTCAGAGTTTCTTGTCCAGAGTTTGTTGTCCAGAGTTTGTTGTCCAGAGTTTGTTGTCCAGAGTTTGTTGTCCAGAGTTTCTTGTCCAGAGTTTCTTGTTCAGAGTTTCTTGTCCAGAGTTTCTTGCCCAGAGTTTCTTGTCCAGAGTTTCTTGCCCAGAGTTCCTTGCCCAGATTTTCTTGTCCAGAGTATCTTGTCCAGAGTTTCTTGTCCAGAGATTTTTGTCCGGAATTTGTTGTCCAGAGTTTCTTGTCCAGAGTTTCTTGTCCAGAGTTTCTTGTTCAGAGTTTCTTGTCCAGAGTTTGTTGTCCAGAGTTTGTTGTCCAGAGTTTCTTGTTCAGAGTTTCTTGACCAGAGTTTCTTGCCCAGAGTTTTTTGTCCAGAGTTTCTTGTCCAGAGTTTCTTGTCCAGAGTTTCTTGTCCAGAGTTTCTTGCCCAGAGATTTTTGTCCGGAATTTGTTGTCCAGAGTTTCTTGTCCAGAGTTTCTTGTCCAGAGTTTCTTGTTCAGAGTTTCTTGTCCAGAGTTTGTTGTCCAGAGTTTGTTGTCCAGAGTTTGTTGTCCAGAGTTTCTTGCCCAGAGATTTTTGTCCGGAATTTGTTGTCCAGAGTTTCTTGTCCAGAGGTTTTTGTGCAGAGTTTCTTGCTCAGAGTTCTCTGTCCAGAGTTTCTTGTCCAGAGTTTTTTGTCCAGTGTTTCTTGCCCAGAGTTTCTTGTCCAGAACTTCTTGTCAAGAGTTTCTTGTCCAGAATTTTTTGTCCAGAGTTTGTTGTCCAGAGTTTCTTGTCCAGAGTTTCTTGTCCAGAGTTTCTTGCCCAGAGTTTTTTGTCCAGAGTATCTTGTCCAGAGTTTCTTGTCCAGAGTTTCTTGTCCAGAGTTTCTTGCCCAGAGTTCCTTGCCCAGATTTTCTTGTCCAGAGTTTCTTGTCCAGAGTTTCTTGTCCAGAGATTTTTGTCCGGAATTTGTTGTCCAGAGTTTCTTGTCCAGAGTTTCTTGTCCAGAGTTTCTTGTTCAGAGTTTCTTGTCCAGAGTTTGTTGTCCAGAGTTTGTTGTCCAGAGTTTCTTGTTCAGAGTTTCTTGTCCAGAGTTTCTTGCCCAGAGTTTTTTGTCCAGAGTATCTTGTCCAGAGTTTCTTGTCCAGAGTTTCTTGCCCAGAGTTTTTTGACCAGAGTATCTTGTCCAGAGTTTCTTGTCCAGAGTTTCTTGTCCAGAGTTTGTTGTCCAGAGTTTGTTGTCCAGAGTTTCTTGTCCAGAGTTTCTTGTCCAGAGTTTCTTGTCCAGAGTTTTTTGTCCAGAGTTTGTTGTCCAGAGTTTCTTGTCCAGAGTTTCTTGTCCAGAGTTTCTTGCCCAGAGTTTTTTGTCCAGAGTTTCTTGTCCAGGTTTTTTTGTCCAGATTTTCTGGCCCAGAGTTTCTTGTCCGTAGCTTCTTGTCAAGAGTTTCTTGTCCAGAGTTTCTTGTTCAGAGTTTCTTGTCCAGAGTTTGTTGTCCAGAGTTTGTTGTCCAGAGTTTCTTGTTCAGAGTTTCTTGACCAGAGTTGCTTGCCCAGAGTTTTTTGTCCAGAGTTTCTTGTCCAGATTTTTTTGTCCAGATTTTCTGGCCCAGAGTTTCTTGTCCGTAGCTTCTTGTCAAGAGTTTCTTGTCCAGAGTTCTTGTTCTTGTCCCGATTTTCTTGTCCAGAGTTTCTTGTCTATAGGTTTTTGTGCAGAGGTTCTTGCTCAGAGTTCTCTGTCCAGAGTTTCTTGTCCAGAGTTTTTTGTCCAGAGTTTCTTGTCCAGAGTTTCTTGTCCAGAGTTTCTTGTCCAGAGATTTTTGTCCGGAATTTGTTGTCCAGAGTTTCTTGTCCAGAGTTTCTTGTCCAGAGTTTCTTGTTCAGAGTTTCTTGTCCAGAGTTTGTTGTCCAGAGTTTGTTGTCCAGAGTTTCTTGTTCAGAGTTTCTTGACCAGAGTTTCTTGCCCAGAGTTTTTTGTCCAGAGTATCTTGTCCAGAGTTTCTTGTCCAGATTTTTTTGTCCAGATTTTCTGGCCCAGAGTTTCTTGTCCGTAGCTTCTTGTCAAGAGTTTCTTGTCCAGAGTTTCTTGTTCGGAGTTTCTTGTCCCGATTTTCTTGTCCAGAGTTTCTTGTCCAGAGGTTTTTGTGCAGAGGTTCTTGCTCAGAGTTCTCTGTCCAGAGTTTCTTGTCCAGAGTTTTTTGTCTAGAGTTTCTTGTCCAGAGTTTCTAGTCCAGAGGTTTTTGTGCAGAGGTTCTTGCTCAGAGTTCTCTGTCCAGAGTTTCTTGTCCAGAGTTTTTTGTCCCGATTTTCTTGTCCATTTCTTGTCCCGATTTTCTTGTGTGGGCGCCGTTGGCTCGATCGGTTAGTGCGTCGGACTGTTGAGTGAGAGTACCCGGGTTCGGATCCAGCTCGGGGAAAAAATAACACCACAAACATTTTTCACGGCCCCACCTCCAGCGAACGATTGACAACCTTCCTGGAGTACTTCTGTCATGAAAAGCTTTCGCAATTCGCCGTTCGGAACCGGCATTAAACAGTAGGTCCCCTCCACATGTGACAAAATTATAACGCGCACAACACAGTGGAGGCGCGAAAAAGCTAGGCTCTGGCTCTCAACGGGCTGTTACGCCGCCCCATATATATATATTTCTTGTCCAGAGGTTTTTGTGCAGAGGTTCTTGCTCAGAGTTCTCTGTCCAGAGTTTCTTGTCCAGAGTTTTTTGTCCAGTGTTTCTTGCCCAGAGTTTCTTGTCCAGAGTTTCTTGTCAAGAGTTTCTTGTCCAGAGTTTTTTGTCCAGAATTTCTTGTCCTGATTTTCCTGTCCAGAGTTTTAGTCTAGATTTTCTTGTCCAGATTTTCTTGTCCAGAGTTTGTTGTCCAGAGTTTGTTGTCCAGAGTTTCTTGTCCAGAGTTTCTTGTTCAGAGTTTCTTGTCCAGAGTTTCTTGCCCAGAGTTTTTTGTCCAGAGTATCTTGTCCAGAGTTTCTTGTCCAGAGTTTCTTGTCCAGAGTTTCTTGCCCAGAGTTCCTTGCCCAGATTTTCTTGTCCAAAGTTTCTTGCATAGATTTTCTGGTCCAGATTTTCTTGCCAGAGTTTCTTGTCCAGAGTTTCTTGTCCAGGGTTTCTTAACCAGAGTTTCTTGTCCAGAGTTTGTTGTCCAGAGTTTCTTGTCCAGAGTTTCTTGTCCAGAGTTTCTTGTCCAGAGTTTTTTGTCCAGAGTTTGTTGTCCAGAGTTTCTTGTTCAGAGTTTCTTGACCAGAGTTTCTTGCCCAGAGTTTTTTGTCCAGAGTTTCTTGTCCAGATTTTTTTGTCCAGATTTTCTGGCCCAGAGTTTCTTGTCCGTAGCTTCTTGTCAAGAGTTTCTTGTCCAGAGTTTCTTGTTCAGAGTTTCTTGTCCAGAGTTTGTTGTCCAGAGTTTGTTGTCCAGAGTTTGTTGTCCAGAGTTTCTTGTTCAGAGTTTCTTGACCAGAGTTTCTTGCCCAGAGTTTTTTGTCCAGAGTTTCTTGTCCAGATTTTTTTGTCCAGATTTTCTGGCCCAGAGTTTCTTGTCCGTAGCTTCTTGTCAAGAGTTTCTTGTCCAGAGTTCTTGTTCTTGTCCCGATTTTCTTGTCCAGAGTTTCTTGTCTATAGGTTTTTGTGCAGAGGTTCTTGCTCAGAGTTTCTTGTCCAGAGTTTTTTGTCCAGAGTTTCTTGTCCAGAGTTTCTTGTCCAGAGTTTCTTGTCCAGAGATTTTTGTCCGGAATTTGTTGTCCAGAGTTTCTTGTCCAGAGTTTCTTGTCCAGAGTTTCTTGTCCAGAGTTTCTTGTCCAGAGTTTGTTGTCCAGAGTTTGTTGTCCAGAGTTTGTTGTCCAGAGTTTCTTGTTCAGAGTTTCTTGACCAGAGTTTCTTGCCCAGAGTTTTTTGTCCAGAGTTTCTTGTCCAGAGTTTCTTGTCCAGATTTTTTTGTCCAGATTTTCTGGCCCAGAGTTTCTTGTCCGTAGCTTCTTGTCAAGAGTTTCTTGTCCAGAGTTTCTTGTCCAGAGTTTCTTGTCCAGAGTTTCTTGTCCAGAGTTTCTTGTCCAGAGTTTCTTGTCCAGAGTTTCTTGTCCAGAGTTTCTTGTCCAGAGTTTCTTGTCCAGAGGTTTTTGTGCAGAGGTTCTTGCTCAGAGTTCTCTGTCCAGAGTTTCTTGTCCAGAGTTTTTTGTCTAGAGTTTCTTGTCCAGAGTTTCTAGTCCAGAGGTTTTTGTGCAGAGGTTCTTGCTCAGAGTTCTCTGTCCAGAGTTTCTTGTCCAGAGTTTTTTGTCCCGATTTTCTTGTCCAGAGGTTTTTGTGCAGAGGTTCTTGCTCAGAGTTCTCTGTCCAGAGTTTCTTGTCCAGAGTTTTTTGTCCAGTGTTTCTTGCCCAGAGTTTCTTGTCCAGAACTTCTTGTCAAGAGTTTCTTGTCCAGAATTTTTTGTCCAGAATTTCTTGTCCTGATTTTCCTGTCCAGAGTTTTTAGTCTAGATTTTCTTGTCCAGACTTTCTTGTCCAGAGTTTGTTGTCCAGAGTTTGTTGTCCAGAGTTTCTTGTCCAGAGTTTCTTGTCCAGAGTTTCTTGTTCAGAGTTGCTTGTCCAGAGTTTCTTGCCCAGAGTTTTTTGTCCAGAGTATCTTGTCCAGAGTTTCTTGTCCAGAGTTTCTTGTCCAGAGTTTCTTGTCCAGAGTTTCTTGTCCAGAGTTTCTTGCCCAGAGATTTTTGTCCGGAATTTGTTGTCCAGAGTTTCTTGTCCAGAGTTTCTTGTCCAGAGTTTCTTGTTCAGAGTTTCTTGTCCAGAGTTTGTTGTCCAGAGTTTGTTGTCCAGAGTTTGTTGTCCAGAGTTTCTTGCCCAGAGATTTTTGTCCGGAATTTGTTGTCCAGAGTTTCTTGTCCAGAGGTTTTTGTGCAGAGTTTCTTGCTCAGAGTTCTCTGTCCAGAGTTTCTTGTCCAGAGTTTTTTGTCCAGTGTTTCTTGCCCAGAGTTTCTTGTCCAGAACTTCTTGTCAAGAGTTTCTTGTCCAGAATTTTTTGTCCAGAGTTTGTTGTCCAGAGTTTCTTGTCCAGAGTTTCTTGTCCAGAGTTTCTTGCCCAGAGTTTTTTGTCCAGAGTATCTTGTCCAGAGTTTCTTGTCCAGAGTTTCTTGTCCAGAGTTTCTTGCCCAGAGTTCCTTGCCCAGATTTTCTTGTCCAGAGTTTCTTGTCCAGAGTTTCTTGTCCAGAGATTTTTGTCCGGAATTTGTTGTCCAGAGTTTCTTGTCCAGAGTTTCTTGTCCAGAGTTTCTTGTTCAGAGTTTCTTGTCCAGAGTTTGTTGTCCAGAGTTTGTTGTCCAGAGTTTCTTGTTCAGAGTTTCTTGACCAGAGTTTCTTGCCCAGAGTTTTTTGTCCAGAGTATCTTGTCCAGAGTTTCTTGTCCAGAGTTTCTTGCCCAGAGTTTTTTGTCCAGAGTATCTTGTCCAGAGTTTCTTGTCCAGAGTTTCTTGTCCAGAGTTTGTTGTCCAGAGTTTGTTGTCCAGAGTTTCTTGTCCAGAGTTTCTTGTCCAGAGTTTCTTGTCCAGAGATTTTTGTCCAGAGTTTGTTGTCCAGAGTTTCTTGTTCAGAGTTTCTTGACCAGAGTTTCTTGCCCAGAGTTTTTTGTCCAGAGTTTCTTGTCCAGGTTTTTTTGTCCAGATTTTCTGGCCCAGAGTTTCTTGTCCGTAGCTTCTTGTCAAGAGTTTCTTGTCCAGAGTTTCTTGTTCAGAGTTTCTTGTCCAGAGTTTGTTGTCCAGAGTTTGTTGTCCAGAGTTTCTTGTTCAGAGTTTCTTGACCAGAGTTGCTTGCCCAGAGTTTTTTGTCCAGAGTTTCTTGTCCAGATTTTTTTGTCCAGATTTTCTGGCCCAGAGTTTCTTGTCCGTAGCTTCTTGTCAAGAGTTTCTTGTCCAGAGTTCTTGTTCTTGTCCCGATTTTCTTGTCCAGAGTTTCTTGTCTATAGGTTTTTGTGCAGAGGTTCTTGCTCAGAGTTCTCTGTCCAGAGTTTCTTGTCCAGAGTTTTTTGTCCAGAGTTTCTTGTCCAGAGTTTCTTGTCCAGAGTTTCTTGTCCAGAGATTTTTGTCCGGAATTTGTTGTCCAGAGTTTCTTGTCCAGAGTTTCTTGTCCAGAGTTTCTTGTTCAGAGTTTCTTGTCCAGAGTTTGTTGTCCAGAGTTTGTTGTCCAGAGTTTCTTGTTCAGAGTTTCTTGACCAGAGTTTCTTGCCCAGAGTTTTTTGTCCAGAGTATCTTGTCCAGAGTTTCTTGTCCAGATTTTTTTGTCCAGATTTTCTGGCCCAGAGTTTCTTGTCCGTAGCTTCTTGTCAAGAGTTTCTTGTCCAGAGTTTCTTGTTCGGAGTTTCTTGTCCCGATTTTCTTGTCCAGAGTTTCTTGTCCAGAGGTTTTTGTGCAGAGGTTCTTGCTCAGAGTTCTCTGTCCAGAGTTTCTTGTCCAGAGTTTTTTGTCTAGAGTTTCTTGTCCAGAGTTTCTAGTCCAGAGGTTTTTGTGCAGAGGTTCTTGCTCAGAGTTCTCTGTCCAGAGTTTCTTGTCCAGAGTTTTTTGTCCCGATTTTCTTGTCCATTTCTTGTCCCGATTTTCTTGTGTGGGCGCCGTTGGCTCGATCGGTTAGTGCGTCGGACTGTTGAGTGAGAGTACCCGGGTTCGGATCCAGCTCGGGGAAAAAATAACACCACAAACATTTTTCACGGCCCCACCTCCAGCGAACGATTGACAACCTTCCTGGAGTACTTCTGTCATGAAAAGCTTTCGCAATTCGCCGTTCGGAACCGGCATTAAACAGTAGGTCCCCTCCACATGTGACAAAATTATAACGCGCACAACACAGTGGAGGCGCGAAAAAGCTAGGCTCTGGCTCTCAACGGGCTGTTACGCCGCCCCATATATATATATTTCTTGTCCAGAGGTTTTTGTGCAGAGGTTCTTGCTCAGAGTTCTCTGTCCAGAGTTTCTTGTCCAGAGTTTTTTGTCCAGTGTTTCTTGCCCAGAGTTTCTTGTCCAGAACTTCTTGTCAAGAGTTTCTTGTCCAGAATTTTTTGTCCAGAATTTCTTGTCCTGATTTTCCTGTCCAGAGTTTTAGTCTAGATTTTCTTGTCCAGAGTTTCTTGTCCAGAGTTTGTTGTCCAGAGTTTCTTGTCCAGAGTTTCTTGTCCAGAGTTTCTTGTTCAGAGTTTCTTGTCCAGAGTTTCTTGCCCAGAGTTTTTTGTCCAGAGTATCTTGTCCAGAGTTTCTTGTCCAGAGTTTCTTGTCCAGAGTTTCTTGCCCAGAGTTCCTTGCCCAGATTTTCTTGTCCAAAGTTTCTTGCATAGATTTTCTGGTCCAGATTTTCTTGCCAGAGTTTCTTGTCCAGAGTTTCTTGTCCAGGGTTTCTTAACCAGAGTTTCTTGTCCAGAGTTTGTTGTCCAGAGTTTCTTGTCCAGAGTTTCTTGTCCAGAGTTTCTTGTCCAGAGATTTTTGTCCAGAGTTTGTTGTCCAGAGTTTCTTGTTCAGAGTTTCTTGACCAGAGTTTCTTGCCCAGAGTTTTTTGTCCAGAGTTTCTTGTCCAGATTTTTTTGTCCAGATTTTCTGGCCCAGAGTTTCTTGTCCGTAGCTTCTTGTCAAGAGTTTCTTGTCCAGAGTTTCTTGTTCAGAGTTTCTTGTCCAGAGTTTGTTGTCCAGAGTTTGTTGTCCAGAGTTTGTTGTCCAGAGTTTCTTGTTCAGAGTTTCTTGTCCAGAGTTTCTTGCCCAGAGTTTTTTGTCCAGAGTTTCTTGTCCAGAGTTTTTTGTCCAGATTTTCTGGCCCAGAGTTTCTTGTCCGTAGCTTCTTGTCAAGAGTTTCTTGTCCAGAGTTCTTGTTCTTGTCCCGATTTTCTTGTCCAGAGTTTCTTGTCTATAGGTTTTTGTGCAGAGGTTCTTGCTCAGAGTTTCTTGTCCAGAGTTTTTTGTCCAGAGTTTCTTGTCCAGAGTTTCTTGTCCAGAGTTTCTTGTCCAGAGATTTTTGTCCGGAATTTGTTGTCCAGAGTTTCTTGTCCAGAGTTTCTTGTCCAGAGTTTCTTGTTCAGAGTTTCTTGTCCAGAGTTTGTTGTCCAGAGTTTGTTGTCCAGAGTTTGTTGTCCAGAGTTTCTTGTTCAGAGTTTCTTGACCAGAGTTTCTTGCCCAGAGTTTTTTGTCCAGAGTATCTTGTCCAGAGTTTCTTGTCCAGATTTTTTTGTCCAGATTTTCTGGCCCAGAGTTTCTTGTCCGTAGCTTCTTGTCAAGAGTTTCTTGTCCAGAGTTTCTTGTTCGGAGTTTCTTGTCCAGAGTTTCTTAACCAGAGTTTCTTGTCCAGAGTTTGTTGTCCAGAGTTTCTTGTCCAGAGTTTCTTGTCCAGAGTTTCTTGTCCAGAGGTTTTTGTGCAGAGGTTCTTGCTCAGAGTTCTCTGTCCAGAGTTTCTTGTCCAGAGTTTTTTGTCTAGAGTTTCTTGTCCAGAGTTTCTAGTCCAGAGGTTTTTGTGCAGAGGTTCTTGCTCAGAGTTCTCTGTCCAGAGTTTCTTGTCCAGAGTTTTTTGTCCCGATTTTCTTGTCCAGAGGTTTTTGTGCAGAGGTTCTTGCTCAGAGTTCTCTGTCCAGAGTTTCTTGTCCAGAGTTTTTTGTCCAGTGTTTCTTGCCCAGAGTTTCTTGTCCAGAACTTCTTGTCAAGAGTTTCTTGTCCAGAATTTTTTGTCCAGAATTTCTTGTCCTGATTTTCCTGTCCAGAGTTTTTAGTCTAGATTTTCTTGTCCAGACTTTCTTGTCCAGAGTTTGTTGTCCAGAGTTTGTTGTCCAGAGTTTCTTGTCCAGAGTTTCTTGTCCAGAGTTTCTTGTTCAGAGTTGCTTGTCCAGAGTTTCTTGCCCAGAGTTTTTTGTCCAGAGTATCTTGTCCAGAGTTTCTTGTCCAGAGTTTCTTGTCCAGAGTTTCTTGCCCAGAGTTCCTTGCCCAGATTTTCTTGTCCAAAGTTTCTTGCATAGATTTTCTGGTCCAGATTTTCTTGCCAGAGTTTCTTGTCCAGAGTTTCTTGTCCAGGGTTTCTTAACCAGAGTTTCTTGTCCAGAGTTTGTTGTCCAGAGTTTGTTGTCCGCAGTTTCTTGTCCAGAGTTTCTTGTCCAGAGTTTCTTGTCCAGAGTTTTTTGTCCGGAATTTGTTGTTCAGAGTTTCTTGTCCAGAGTTTTTTGTCCAGAGTTTCTTGTCCAGATTTTCTTGTCCAGAGATTTTTGTCCAGAGTTTCTTGTCCAGAGTTTCTTGTCTAGAGTTTCTTTTCCCGATTTTCTTGTCCAGAGTTTCTTATCCAGAGTTTCTTGTCCAGAGTTTTTTGTCCAGATTTTCTGGCCCAGAGTTTCTTGTCTGTAGCTTCTTGTCCCGATTTTCTTGTCCAGAGTTTCTTGTCCAGAGGTTTTTGTGCAGAGGTTCTTGCTCAGAGTTCTCTGTCCAGGGTTTCTTGTCCAGAGTTTTTTGTCCAGAGTTTCTTGTCCAGAGTTTCTTGTCCAGAGATTTTTGTGCAGAGGTTCTTGCTCAGAGTTCTCTGTCCAGAGTTTCTTGTCCAGAGTTTTTTGTCCAGAGTATCTTGTCCAGAGTTTCTTGTCCAGAGTTTGTTGTCCAGAGTTTGTTGTCCAGAGTTTGTTGTCCAGAGTTTGTTGTCCAGAGTTTCTTGTCCAGAGTTTCTTGTTCAGAGTTTCTTGTCCAGAGTTTCTTGCCCAGAGTTTCTTGCCCAGAGTTTCTTGTCCAGAGTTTCTTGTCCAGAGTTTCTTGTTCAGAGTTTCTTGACCAGAGTTTCTTGCCCAGAGTTTCTTGTCCAGAGTTCCTTGTCCAGAGTTTCTTGTTCAGAGTTTCTTGCCCAGAGTTTCTTGCCCAGAGTTTCTTGTCCAGAGTTTCTTGTCCAGAGTTTCTTGCCCAGAGTTTTTTGTCCAGAGTTTCTTGTCCAGATTTTTTTGTGCAGATTTTCTGGCCCAGAGTTTCTTGTCCGTAGCTTCTTGTCAAGAGTTTCTTGTCCAGAGTTTGTTGTCCAGAGTTTCTTGTCCAGAGTTTCTTGTCCAGAGTTTCTTGTCCAGAGATTTTTGTCCGGAATTTGTTGTCCAGAGTTTCTTGTCCAGAGTTTCTTGTCCAGAGTTTCTTGTTCAGAGTTTCTTGACCAGAGTTTCTTGCCCAGAGTTTTTTGTCCAGAGTATCTTGTCCAGAGTTTCTTGTCCAGATTTTTTTGTCCAGATTTTCTGGCCCAGAGTTTCTTGTCCGTAGCTTCTTGTCAAGAGTTTCTTGTCCAGAGTTTCTTGTTCGGAGTTTCTTGTCCCGATTTTCTTGTCCAGAGTTTCTTGTCCAGAGGTTTTTGTGCAGAGGTTCTTGCTCAGAGTTCTCTGTCCAGAGTTTCTTGTCCAGAGTTTTTTGTCTAGAGTTTCTTGTCCAGAGTTTCTAGTCCAGAGGTTTTTGTGCAGAGGTTCTTGCTCAGAGTTTGTTGTCCAGAGTTTGTTGTCCAGAGTTTGTTGTCCAGAGTTTCTTGTTCAGAGTTTCTTGACCAGAGTTTCTTGCCCAGAGTTTTTTGTCCAGAGTTTCTTGTCCAGAGTTTCTTGTCCAGAGTTTCTTGCCCAGAGTTCCTTGCCCAGATTTTCTTGTCCAGAGTTTCTTGTCCAGAGTTTCTTGTCCAGAGATTTTTATCCGGAATTTGTTGTCCAGAGTTTCTTGTCCAGAGTTTCTTGTCCAGAGTTTCTTGTTCAGAGTTTCTTGTCCAGAGTTTGTTGTCCAGAGTTTGTTGTCCAGAGTTTGTTGTCCAGAGTTTCTTGTTCAGAGTTTCTTGACCAGAGTTTCTTGCCCAGAGTTTTTTGTCCAGAGTATCTTGTAAAGAGTTTCTTGTCCAGAGTTTCTTGCCCAGAGTTTTTTGTCCAGAGTATCTTGTCCAGAGTTTCTTGTCCAGAGTTTCTTGTCCAGAGTTTCTTGTCCAGAGTTTCTTGTCCAGAGTTTCTTGTCCAGAGTTTCTTGTCCAGAGTTTCTTGTCCAGAGATTTTTGTCCGGAATTTGTTGTCCAGAGTTTCTTGTCCAGAGTTTCTTGTTCAGAGTTTGTTGTCCAGAGTTTGTTGTCCAGAGTTTGTTGTCCAGAGTTTGTTGTCCAGAGTTTCTTGTCCAGAGTTTCTTGTCCAGAGTTTCTTGTCCAGAGTTTCTTGTTCAGAGTTTCTTGTCCAGAGTTTCTTGCCCAGAGTTTCTTGCCCAGAGTTTCTTGTCCAGAGTTTCTTGTTCAGAGTTTCTTGACCAGAGTTTCTTGCCCAGAGTTTCTTGTCCAGAGTTCCTTGTCCAGAGTTTCTTGTTCAGAGTTTCTTGACCAGAGTTTCTTGCCCAGAGTTTTTTGTCCAGAGTTTCTTGTCCAGATTTTTTTGTCCAGATTTTCTGGCCCAGAGTTTCTTGTCCGTAGCTTCTTGTCAAGAGTTTCTTGTCCAGAGTTTCTTGTTCAGAGTTTCTTGTCCCGATTTTCTTGTCCAGAGTTTCTTGTCTATAGGTTTTTGTCCAGAGTTTCTTGCCCAGAGTTTCTTGCCCAGAGTTTCTTGTCCAGAGTTTCTTGTCCAGAGTTTCTTGTTCAGAGTTTCTTGACCAGAGTTTCTTGCCCAGAGTTTCTTGTCCAGAGTTCCTTGTCCAGAGTTTCTTGTCTTGTTCAGAGTTTCTTGTCCAGAGTTCCTTGTCCAGAGTTTCTTGTTCAGAGTTTCTTGACCAGAGTTTCTTGCCCAGAGTTTTTTGTCCAGAGTTTCTTGTCCAGATTTTTTTGTCCAGATTTTCTGGCCCAGAGTTTCTTGTCCGTAGCTTCTTGTCAAGAGTTTCTTGTCCAGAGTTTCTTGTTCAGAGTTTCTTGTCCCGATTTTCTTGTCCAGAGTTTCTTGTCTATAGGTTTTTGTCCAGAGTTTCTTGCCCAGAGTTTCTTGCCCAGAGTTTCTTGTCCAGAGTTTCTTGTCCAGAGTTTCTTGTTCAGAGTTTCTTGACCAGAGTTTCTTGCCCAGAGTTTCTTGTCCAGAGTTCCTTGTCCAGAGTTTCTTGTCTTGTTCAGAGTTTCTTGACCAGAGTTTGTTGTCCAGAGTTTGTTGTCCAGAGTTTGTTGTCCAGAGTTTCTTGTCCAGAGTTTCTTGTCCAGAGTTTCTTGTCCTGATTTTCCTGTCCAGAGTTTTTAGTCTAGATTTTCTTGTCCAGACTTTCTTGTCCAGAGTTTGTTGTCCAGAGTTTGTTGTCCAGAGTTTGTTGTCCAGAGTTTCTTGTCCAGAGTTTCTTGTTCAGAGTTTCTTGTCCAGAGTTTCTTGCCCAGAGTTTCTTGTCCAGAGTTTCTTGCCCAGAGTTCCTTGCCCAGATTTTCTTGTCCAGAGTTTCTTGTCCAGAGTTTCTTGTTCAGAGTTTCTTGACCAGAGTTTCTTGCCCAGAGTTTTTTGTCCAGAGTTTAGTGTCCAGATTTTCTTGTCCAGAGTTTCTTGTCCACAGTGTCTTGTCCCGGTTTTCTTACCCAGAGTTTCTTGTCCAGAGTTTAGTGTCCAGATTTTCTTGTCCAGAGTTTCTTGTCCAGATTTTCTTGTCCAGAGTTTCTTGTCCAGAGTTTCATGTCGAGAGTCTTTTGTCCAGAGTTTCTTGCCCAGAGTTTTTTGTCCAGAGTTTCTTGTCCAGAGTTTCTTGTCCAGAGTTTTTTGTGCAGAGTTTCTTGTCGAGAGTTTCTTGTCCAGAATTTCTTGTCCACAGTTTCTTGTCCAGAGTTTTTTGTCCAGAGTTTCTTGTCCAGAGTTTCTTGTCCAGATTTTCTTGTCCAGAGTTTCTTGCCCAGAGTTTTTTGTCCAGAGTATCTTGTTCAGAGTTTCTTGTCCCGATTTTCTTGTCCAGAGTTTTTTGTCCAGAGTTTCTTGTCCAGAGTTTCTTGTCCAGAGTTTCTTGTCCAGAGTTTCGTGTACAGAGTTTTTTGTCCAGAGTTTCTTGTTCAGAGTTTCTTGTCCAGAGTTTCTTGTCCAGAGTTTCATGTCGAGTGTTTTTTGTCCAGAGTTTCTTGTCCAGAGTTTCTTGTTCCCTATTTCTTGTCCAGAGTTTCTTGTCCATAGTTTCTTGTCCAGATTTTCTTGTCCAGAGTTTCTTGTCCAGAGTTTTTTGTCCAGAGTTTCTTGTCCAGAGTTTCTTGTCCAGAGTTTCATGTCGAGAGTTTTTTGTCCAGAGTTTCTTGTCCAGAGTTTCTTGTTCCCTATTTCTTGTCCAGAGTTTCTTGTCCAGAGTTTCTTGTCCAGAGTTTCTTGTCCAGAATTTCTTGTCCAGAGTTTATTGTCCCGATTTTCTTGTCCAGAGTTTCTTGTCCAGAATTTCTTGTCCACAGTGTCTTGTCCCGGTTTTCTTACCCAGAGTTTCTTGTCCAGAGTTTAGTGTCCAGATTTTCTTGTCCAGAGTTTCTTGTCCAGAGTTTCTTGTCCAGAGTTTCTTGTCCAGAGTTTCTTGTCCAGAGTTTCTTGTCCAGAGTTTCGTGTACAGAGTTTTTTGTCCAGAGTTTCTTGTTCAGAGTTTCTTGTCCAGAGTTTCTTGTCCAGAGTTTCATGTCGAGAGTTTTTTGTCCAGAGTTTCTTGTCCAGAGTTTCTTGTTCCCTATTTCTTGTCCAGAGTTTCTTGTCCAGAGTTTCTTGTTCGGAGTTTCTTGTCCCGATTTTCTTGTCCAGAGTTTCTTGTCCAGAGGTTTTTGTGCAGAGGTTCTTGCTCAGAGTTCTCTGTCCAGAGTTTCTTGTCCAGAGTTTTTTGTCTAGAGTTTCTTGTCCAGAGTTTCTAGTCCAGAGGTTTTTGTGCAGAGGTTCTTGCTCAGAGTTCTCTGTCCAGAGTTTCTTGTCCAGAGTTTTTTGTCCCGATTTTCTTGTCCATTTCTTGTCCCGATTTTCTTGTGTGGGCGCCGTTGGCTCGATCGGTTAGTGCGTCGGACTGTTGAGTGAGAGTACCCGGGTTCGGATCCAGCTCGGGGAAAAAATAACACCACAAACATTTTTCACGGCCCCACCTCCAGCGAACGATTGACAACCTTCCTGGAGTACTTCTGTCATGAAAAGCTTTCGCAATTCGCCGTTCGGAACCGGCATTAAACAGTAGGTCCCCTCCACATGTGACAAAATTATAACGCGCACAACACAGTGGAGGCGCGAAAAAGCTAGGCTCTGGCTCTCAACGGGCTGTTACGCCGCCCCATATATATATATTTCTTGTCCAGAGGTTTTTGTGCAGAGGTTCTTGCTCAGAGTTCTCTGTCCAGAGTTTCTTGTCCAGAGTTTTTTGTCCAGTGTTTCTTGCCCAGAGTTTCTTGTCCAGAACTTCTTGTCAAGAGTTTCTTGTCCAGAATTTTTTGTCCAGAATTTCTTGTCCTGATTTTCCTGTCCAGAGTTTTAGTCTAGATTTTCTTGTCCAGACTTTCTTGTCCAGAGTTTCTTGTCCAGAGTTTGTTGTCCAGAGTTTCTTGTCCAGAGTTTCTTGTTCAGAGTTTCTTGTCCAGAGTTTCTTGCCCAGAGTTTTTTGTCCAGAGTATCTTGTCCAGAGTTTCTTGTCCAGAGTTTCTTGTCCAGAGTTTCTTGCCCAGAGTTCCTTGCCCAGATTTTCTTGTCCAGAGTTTCTTGCATAGATTTTCTGGTCCAGATTTTCTTGCCAGAGTTTCTTGTCCAGAGTTTCTTGTCCAGGGTTTCTTAACCAGAGTTTCTTGTCCAGAGTTTGTTGTCCAGAGTTTCTTGTCCAGAGTTTCTTGTCCAGAGTTTCTTGTCCAGAGATTTTTGTCCAGAGTTTGTTGTCCAGAGTTTCTTGTTCAGAGTTTCTTGTCCAGAGTTTCTTGCCCAGAGTTTTTTGTCCAGAGTTTCTTGTCCAGATTTTTTTGTCCAGATTTTCTGGCCCAGAGTTTCTTGTCCGTAGCTTCTTGTCAAGAGTTTCTTGTCCAGAGTTTCTTGTTCAGAGTTTCTTGTCCAGAGTTTGTTGTCCAGAGTTTGTTGTCCAGAGTTTCTTGTCCAGAGTTTCTTGTTCAGAGTTTCTTGTCCAGAGTTTCTTGCCCAGAGTTTTTTGTCCAGAGTTTCTTGTCCAGATTTTTTTGTCCAGATTTTCTGGCCCAGAGTTTCTTGTCCGTAGCTTCTTGTCAAGAGTTTCTTGTCCAGAGTTCTTGTTCTTGTCCCGATTTTCTTGTCCAGAGTTTCTTGTCTATAGGTTTTTGTGCAGAGGTTCTTGCTCAGAGTTTCTTGTCCAGAGTTTTTTGTCCAGAGTTTCTTGTCCAGAGTTTCTTGTCCAGAGTTTCTTGTCCAGAGATTTTTGTCCGGAATTTGTTGTCCAGAGTTTCTTGTCCAGAGTTTCTTGTCCAGAGTTTCTTGTTCAGAGTTTCTTGTCCAGAGTTTGTTGTCCAGAGTTTGTTGTCCAGAGTGTGTTGTCCAGAGTTTCTTGTTCAGAGTTTCTTGACCAGAGTTTCTTGCCCAGAGTTTTTTGTCCAGAGTATCTTGTCCAGAGTTTCTTGTCCAGATTTTTTTGTCCAGATTTTCTGGCCCAGAGTTTCTTGTCCGTAGCTTCTTGTCAAGAGTTTCTTGTCCAGAGTTTCTTGTTCGGAGTTTCTTGTCCCGATTTTCTTGTCCAGAGTTTCTTGTCCAGAGGTTTTTGTGCAGAGGTTCTTGCTCAGAGTTCTCTGTCCAGAGTTTCTTGTCCAGAGTTTTTTGTCTAGAGTTTCTTGTCCAGAGTTTCTAGTCCAGAGGTTTTTGTGCAGAGGTTCTTGCTCAGAGTTCTCTGTCCAGAGTTTCTTGTCCAGAGTTTTTTGTCCCGATTTTCTTGTCCAGAGGTTTTTGTGCAGAGGCTCTTGCTCAGAGTTCTCTGTCCAGAGTTTCTTGTCCAGAGTTTTTTGTCCAGTGTTTCTTGCCCAGAGTTTCTTGTCCAGAACTTCTTGACCAGAGTTTCTTGCCCAGAGTTTCTTGTCCAGAGTTCCTTGTCCAGAGTTTCTTGTCTTGTTCAGAGTTTCTTGACCAGAGTTTGTTGTCCAGAGTTTGTTGTCCAGAGTTTGTTGTCCAGAGTTTCTTGTCCAGAGTTTCTTGTTCAGAGTTTCTTGTCCTGATTTTCCTGTCCAGAGTTTTTAGTCTAGATTTTCTTGTCCAGACTTTCTTGTCCAGAGTTTGTTGTCCAGAGTTTGTTGTCCAGAGTTTGTTGTCCAGAGTTTCTTGTCCAGAGTTTCTTGTTCAGAGTTTCTTGTCCAGAGTTTCTTGCCCAGAGTTTCTTGTCCAGAGTTTCTTGCCCAGAGTTCCTTGCCCAGATTTTCTTGTCCAGAGTTTCTTGTCCAGAGTTTCTTGTTCAGAGTTTCATGTCGAGAGTTTTTTGTCCAGAGTTTCTTGTCCAGAGTTTCTTGTTCCCTATTTCTTGTCCAGAGTTTCTTGTCCATAGTTTCTTGTCCAGATTTTCTTGTCCAGAGTTTCTTGTCCAGAGTTTTTTGTCCAGAGTTTCTTGTCCAGAGTTTCTTGTCCAGAGTTTCATGTCGAGAGTTTTTTGTCCAGAGTTTCTTGTCCAGAGTTTCTTGTTCCCTATTTCTTGTCCAGAGTTTCTTGTCCAGAGTTTCTTGTCCAGAGTTTCTTGTCCAGAATTTCTTGTCCAGAGTTTATTGTCCCGATTTTCTTGTCCAGAGTTTCTTGTCCAGAATTTCTTGTCCACAGTGTCTTGTCCCGGTTTTCTTACCCAGAGTTTCTTGTCCAGAGTTTAGTGTCCAGATTTTCTTGTCCAGTGTTTCTTGTCCCGTGTTTTTTGTTCAGAGTTTCTTGTCCAGAGTTTCTTGTCCAGAGTTTCTTGTCCAGAGTTTCTTGTACAGAGTTTTTTGTCCAGAGTTTCTTGTTCAGAGTTTCTTGTCCAGAGTTTCTTGTCCAGAGTTTCATGTCGAGAGTTTTTTGTCCAGAGTTTCTTGTCCAGAGTTTCTTGTTCCCTATTTCTTGTCCAGAGTTTCTTGTCCAGAGTTTCTTGTTCGGAGTTTCTTGTCCCGATTTTCTTGTCCAGAGTTTCTTGTCCAGAGGTTTTTGTGCAGAGGTTCTTGCTCAGAGTTCTCTGTCCAGAGTTTCTTGTCCAGAGTTTTTTGTCTAGAGTTTCTTGTCCAGAGTTTCTAGTCCAGAGGTTTTTGTGCAGAGGTTCTTGCTCAGAGTTCTCTGTCCAGAGTTTCTTGTCCAGAGTTTTTTGTCCCGATTTTCTTGTCCATTTCTTGTCCCGATTTTCTTGTGTGGGCGCCGTTGGCTCGATCGGTTAGTGCGTCGGACTGTTGAGTGAGAGTACCCGGGTTCGGATCCAGCTCGGGGAAAAAATAACACCACAAACATTTTTCACGGCCCCACCTCCAGCGAACGATTGACAACCTTCCTGGAGTACTTCTGTCATGAAAAGCTTTCGCAATTCGCCGTTCGGAACCGGCATTAAACAGTAGGTCCCCTCCACATGTGACAAAATTATAACGCGCACAACACAGTGGAGGCGCGAAAAAGCTAGGCTCTGGCTCTCAACGGGCTGTTACGCCGCCCCATATATATATATTTCTTGTCCAGAGGTTTTTGTGCAGAGGTTCTTGCTCAGAGTTCTCTGTCCAGAGTTTCTTGTCCAGAGTTTTTTGTCCAGTGTTTCTTGCCCAGAGTTTCTTGTCCAGAACTTCTTGTCAAGAGTTTCTTGTCCAGAATTTTTTGTCCAGAATTTCTTGTCCTGATTTTCCTGTCCAGAGTTTTAGTCTAGATTTTCTTGTCCAGAGTTTCTTGTCCAGAGTTTGTTGTCCAGAGTTTGTTGTCCAGAGTTTCTTGTCCAGAGTTTCTTGTTCAGAGTTTCTTGTCCAGAGTTTCTTGCCCAGAGTTTTTTGTCCAGAGTATCTTGTCCAGAGTTTCTTGTCCAGAGTTTCTTGTCCAGAGTTTCTTGCCCAGAGTTCCTTGCCCAGATTTTCTTGTCCAAAGTTTCTTGCATAGATTTTCTGGTCCAGATTTTCTTGCCAGAGTTTCTTGTCCAGAGTTTCTTGTCCAGGGTTTCTTAACCAGAGTTTCTTGTCCAGAGTTTCTTGTCCAGAGTTTCTTGTCCAGAGTTTCTTGTCCAGAGTTTCTTGTCCAGAGTTTTTTGTCCAGAGTTTGTTGTCCAGAGTTTCTTGTTCAGAGTTTCTTGACCAGAGTTTCTTGCCCAGAGTTTTTTGTCCAGAGTTTCTTGTCCAGATTTTTTTGTCCAGATTTTCTGGCCCAGAGTTTCTTGTCCGTAGCTTCTTGTCAAGAGTTTCTTGTCCAGAGTTTCTTGTTCAGAGTTTCTTGTCCAGAGTTTGTTGTCCAGAGTTTGTTGTCCAGAGTTTGTTGTCCAGAGTTTCTTGTTCAGAGTTTCTTGTCCAGAGTTTCTTGTCCAGAGTTTTTTGTCCAGAGTTTCTTGTCCAGATTTTTTTGTCCAGATTTTCTGGCCCAGAGTTTCTTGTCCGTAGCTTCTTGTCAAGAGTTTCTTGTCCAGAGTTCTTGTTCTTGTCCCGATTTTCTTGTCCAGAGTTTCTTGTCTATAGGTTTTTGTGCAGAGGTTCTTGCTCAGAGTTTCTTGTCCAGAGTTTTTTGTCCAGAGTTTCTTGTCCAGAGTTTCTTGTCCAGAGTTTCTTGTCCAGAGATTTTTGTCCGGAGTTTGTTGTCCAGAGTTTCTTGTCCAGAGTTTCTTGTCCAGAGTTTCTTGTTCAGAGTTTCTTGTCCAGAGTTTGTTGTCCAGAGTTTGTTGTCCAGAGTGTGTTGTCCAGAGTTTCTTGTTCAGAGTTTCTTGACCAGAGTTTCTTGCCCAGAGTTTTTTGTCCAGAGTATCTTGTCCAGAGTTTCTTGTCCAGATTTTTTTGTCCAGATTTTCTGGCCCAGAGTTTCTTGTCCGTAGCTTCTTGTCAAGAGTTTCTTGTCCAGAGTTTCTTGTTCGGAGTTTCTTGTCCCGATTTTCTTGTCCAGAGTTTCTTGTCCAGAGGTTTTTGTGCAGAGGTTCTTGCTCAGAGTTCTCTGTCCAGAGTTTCTTGTCCAGAGTTTTTTGTCTAGAGTTTCTTGTCCAGAGTTTCTAGTCCAGAGGTTTTTGTGCAGAGGTTCTTGCTCAGAGTTCTCTGTCCAGAGTTTCTTGTCCAGAGTTTTTTGTCCCGATTTTCTTGTCCAGAGGTTTTTGTGCAGAGGTTCTTGCTCAGAGTTCTCTGTCCAGAGTTTCTTGTCCAGAGTTTTTTGTCCAGTGTTTCTTGCCCAGAGTTTCTTGTCCAGAACTTCTTGACCAGAGTTTCTTGTCCAGAGTTTCTTGTCCAGAGTTCCTTGTCCAGAGTTTCTTGTCTTGTTCAGAGTTTCTTGACCAGAGTTTGTTGTCCAGAGTTTGTTGTCCAGAGTTTGTTGTCCAGAGTTTCTTGTCCAGAGTTTCTTGTTCAGAGTTTCTTGTCCTGATTTTCCTGTCCAGAGTTTTTAGTCTAGATTTTCTTGTCCAGACTTTCTTGTCCAGAGTTTGTTGTCCAGAGTTTGTTGTCCAGAGTTTGTTGTCCAGAGTTTCTTGTCCAGAGTTTCTTGTTCAGAGTTTCTTGTCCAGAGTTTCTTGCCCAGAGTTTCTTGTCCAGAGTTTCTTGCCCAGAGTTCCTTGCCCAGATTTTCTTGTCCAGAGTTTCTTGTCCAGAGTTTCTTGTTCAGAGTTTCTTGACCAGAGTTTCTTGCCCAGAGTTTTTTGTCCAGAGTTTAGTGTCCAGATTTTCTTGTCCAGAGTTTCTTGTCCACAGTGTCTTGTCCCGGTTTTCTTACCCAGAGTTTCTTGTCCAGAATTTAGTGTCCAGATTTTCTTGTCCAGAGTTTCTTGTCCAGATTTTCTTGTCCAGAGTTTCTTGTCCAGAGTTTCATGTCGAGAGTCTTTTGTCCAGAGTTTCTTGCCCAGAGTTTTTTGTCCAGAGTTTCTTGTCCAGAGTTTCTTGTTCCCTATTTCTTGTCCAGAGTTTCTTGTCCATAGTTTCTTGTCCAGATTTTCTTGTCCAGAGTTTCTTGTCCAGAGTTTTTTGTCCAGAGTTTCTTGTCCAGAGTTTCTTGTCCAGAGTTTCATGTCGAGAGTTTTTTGTCCAGAGTTTCTTGTCCAGAGTTTCTTGTTCCCTATTTCTTGTCCAGAGTTTCTTGTCCAGAATTTCTTGTCCAGAGTTTCTTGTCCCGATTTTCTTGTCCAGAGTTTCTTGTCCAGAATTTCTTGTCCACAGTGTCTTGTCCCGGTTTTCTTACCCAGAGTTTCTTGTCCAGAGTTTAGTGTCCAGATTTTCTTGTCCAGAGTTTCTTGTCCAGAGTTTTTTGTTCAGAGTTTCTTGTCCAGAGTTTTTTGTCCAGAGTATCTTGTCCAGAGTTTCTTGTCCAGAGTTTCTTGTCTAGAGTTTCTTTTCCCGATTTTCTTGTCCAGAGTTTCTTATCCAGAGTTTCTTGTCCAGAGTTTTTTGTCCAGATTTTCTGGCCCAGAGTTTCTTGTCTGTAGCTTCTTGTCCCGATTTTCTTGTCCAGAGTTTCTTGTCCAGAGGTTTTTGTGCAGAGGTTCTTGCTCAGAGTTCTCTGTCCAGGGTTTCTTGTCCAGAGTTTTTTGTCCAGAGTTTCTTGTCCAGAGTTTCTTGTCCAGAGGTTTTTGTGCAGAGGTTCTTGCTCAGAGTTCTCTGTCCAGAGTTTCTTGTCCAGAGTTTTTTGTCCAGAGTATCTTGTCCAGAGTTTCTTGTCCAGAGTTTCTTGTCCAGAGTTTGTTGTCCAGAGTTTGTTGTCCAGAGTTTGTTGTCCAGAGTTTCTTGTCCAGAGTTTCTTGTTCAGAGTTTCTTGTCCAGAGTTTCTTGCCCAGAGTTTCTTGCCCAGAGTTTCTTGTCCAGAGTTTCTTGTCCAGAGTTTCTTGTTCAGAGTTTCTTGACCAGAGTTTCTTGCCCAGAGTTTCTTGTCCAGAGTTCCTTGTCCAGAGTTTCTTGTTCAGAGTTTCTTGCCCAGAGTTTCTTGCCCAGAGTTTCTTGTCCAGAGTTTCTTGTCCAGAGTTTCTTGCCCAGAGTTTTTTGTCCAGAGTTTCTTGTCCAGATTTTTTTGTGCAGATTTTCTGGCCCAGAGTTTCTTGTCCGTAGCTTCTTGTCAAGAGTTTCTTGTCCAGAGTTTGTTGTCCAGAGTTTCTTGTCCAGAGTTTCTTGTCCAGAGTTTCTTGTCCAGAGATTTTTGTCCAGAGTTTCTTGTCCAGAGTTTCGTGTACAGAGTTTTTTGTCCAGAGTTTCTTGTTCAGAGTTTCTTGTCCAGAGTTTCTTGTCCAGAGTTTCATGTCGAGAGTTTTTTGTCCAGAGTTTCTTGTCCAGAGTTTCTTGTTCCCTATTTCTTGTCCAGAGTTTCTTGTCCAGAGTTTCTTGTCCAGAATTTCTTGTCCACAGTGTCTTGTCCCGGTTTTCTTACCCAGAGTTTCTTGTCCAGAGTTTAGTGTCCAGATTTTCTTGTCCAGAGTTTCTTGTCCAGAGTTTTTTGTTCAGAGTTTCTTGTCCAGAGTTTCTTGTCCAGAGTTTCTTGTCCAGAGTTTCGTGTACAGAGTTTTTTGTCCAGAGTTTCTTGTTCAGAGTTTCTTGTCCAGAGTTTCTTGTCCAGAGTTTCATGTCGAGAGTTTTTTGTCCAGAGTTTCTTGTCCAGAGTTTCTTGTTCCCTATTTCTTGTCCAGAGTTTCTTGTCCAGAGTTTCTTGTTCGGAGTTTCTTGTCCCGATTTTCTTGTCCAGAGTTTCTTGTCCAGAGGTTTTTGTGCAGAGGTTCTTGCTCAGAGTTCTCTGTCCAGAGTTTCTTGTCCAGAGTTTTTTGTCTAGAGTTTCTTGTCCAGAGTTTCTAGTCCAGAGGTTTTTGTGCAGAGGTTCTTGCTCAGAGTTCTCTGTCCAGAGTTTCTTGTCCAGAGTTTTTTGTCCCGATTTTCTTGTCCATTTCTTGTCCCGATTTTCTTGTGTGGGCGCCGTTGGCTCGATCGGTTAGTGCGTCGGACTGTTGAGTGAGAGTACCCGGGTTCGGATCCAGCTCGGGGAAAAAATAACACCACAAACATTTTTCACGGCCCCACCTCCAGCGAACGATTGACAACCTTCCTGGAGTACTTCTGTCATGAAAAGCTTTCGCAATTCGCCGTTCGGAACCGGCATTAAACAGTAGGTCCCCTCCACATGTGACAAAATTATAACGCGCACAACACAGTGGAGGCGCGAAAAAGCTAGGCTCTGGCTCTCAACGGGCTGTTACGCCGCCCCATATATATATATTTCTTGTCCAGAGGTTTTTGTGCAGAGGTTCTTGCTCAGAGTTCTCTGTCCAGAGTTTCTTGTCCAGAGTTTTTTGTCCAGTGTTTCTTGCCCAGAGTTTCTTGTCCAGAACTTCTTGTCAAGAGTTTCTTGTCCAGAATTTTTTGTCCAGAATTTCTTGTCCTGATTTTCCTGTCCAGAGTTTTAGTCTAGATTTTCTCGTCCAGATTTTCTTGTCCAGAGTTTGTTGTCCAGAGTTTGTTGTCCAGAGTTTCTTGTCCAGAGTTTCTTGTTCAGAGTTTCTTGTCCAGAGTTTCTTGCCCAGAGTTTTTTGTCCAGAGTATCTTGTCCAGAGTTTCTTGTCCAGAGTTTCTTGTCCAGAGTTTCTTGCCCAGAGTTCCTTGCCCAGATTTTCTTGTCCAGAGTTTCTTGCATAGATTTTCTGGTCCAGATTTTCTTGCCAGAGTTTCTTGTCCAGAGTTTCTTGTCCAGGGTTTCTTAACCAGAGTTTCTTGTCCAGAGTTTGTTGTCCAGAGTTTCTTGTCCAGAGTTTCTTGTCCAGAGTTTCTTGTCCAGAGTTTTTTGTCCAGAGTTTGTTGTCCAGAGTTTCTTGTTCAGAGTTTCTTGACCAGAGTTTCTTGCCCAGAGTTTTTTGTCCAGAGTTTCTTGTCCAGATTTTTTTGTCCAGATTTTCTGGCCCAGAGTTTCTTGTCCGTAGCTTCTTGTCAAGAGTTTCTTGTCCAGAGTTTCTTGTTCAGAGTTTCTTGTCCAGAGTTTGTTGTCCAGAGTTTGTTGTCCAGAGTTTGTTGTCCAGAGTTTCTTGTTCAGAGTTTCTTGACCAGAGTTTCTTGCCCAGAGTTTTTTGTCCAGAGTTTCTTGTCCAGATTTTTTTGTCCAGATTTTCTGGCCCAGAGTTTCTTGTCCGTAGCTTCTTGTCAAGAGTTTCTTGTCCAGAGTTCTTGTTCTTGTCCCGATTTTCTTGTCCAGAGTTTCTTGTCTATAGGTTTTTGTGCAGAGGTTCTTGCTCAGAGTTTCTTGTCCAGAGTTTTTTGTCCAGAGTTTCTTGTCCAGAGTTTCTTGTCCAGAGTTTCTTGTCCAGAGTTTCTTGTCCAGAGATTTTTGTCCGGAATTTGTTGTCCAGAGTTTCTTGTCCAGAGTTTCTTGTCCAGAGTTTCTTGTTCAGAGTTTCTTGTCCAGAGTTTGTTGTCCAGAGTTTGTTGTCCAGAGTTTGTTGTCCAGAGTTTCTTGTTCAGAGTTTCTTGACCAGAGTTTCTTGCCCAGAGTTTTTTGTCCAGAGTATCTTGTCCAGAGTTTCTTGTCCAGATTTTTTTGTCCAGATTTTCTGGCCCAGAGTTTCTTGTCCGTAGCTTCTTGTCAAGAGTTTCTTGTCCAGAGTTTCTTGTTCGGAGTTTCTTGTCCCGATTTTCTTGTCCAGAGTTTCTTGTCCAGAGGTTTTTGTGCAGAGGTTCTTGCTCAGAGTTCTCTGTCCAGAGTTTCTTGTCCAGAGTTTTTTGTCTAGAGTTTCTTGTCCAGAGTTTCTAGTCCAGAGGTTTTTGTGCAGAGGTTCTTGCTCAGAGTTCTCTGTCCAGAGTTTCTTGTCCAGAGTTTTTTGTCCCGATTTTCTTGTCCAGAGGTTTTTGTGCAGAGGTTCTTGCTCAGAGTTCTCTGTCCAGAGTTTCTTGTCCAGAGTTTTTTGTCCAGTGTTTCTTGCCCAGAGTTTCTTGTCCAGAACTTCTTGACCAGAGTTTCTTGCCCAGAGTTTCTTGTCCAGAGTTCCTTGTCCAGAGTTTCTTGTCTTGTTCAGAGTTTCTTGACCAGAGTTTGTTGTCCAGAGTTTGTTATCCAGAGTTTGTTGTCCAGAGTTTCTTGTCCAGAGTTTCTTGTTCAGAGTTTCTTGTCCTGATTTTCCTGTCCAGAGTTTTTAGTCTAGATTTTCTTGTCCAGACTTTCTTGTCCAGAGTTTGTTGTCCAGAGTTTGTTGTCCAGAGTTTGTTGTCCAGAGTTTCTTGTCCAGAGTTTCTTGTTCAGAGTTTCTTGTCCAGAGTTTCTTGCCCAGAGTTTCTTGTCCAGAGTTTCTTGCCCAGAGTTCCTTGCCCAGATTTTCTTGTCCAGATTTTCTTGTCCAGAGTTTCTTGTCCACAGTGTCTTGTCCCGGTTTTCTTACCCAGAGTTTCTTGTCCAGAATTTAGTGTCCAGATTTTCTTGTCCAGAGTTTCTTGTCCAGATTTTCTTGTCCAGAGTTTCTTGTCCAGAGTTTCATGTCGAGAGTCTTTTGTCCAGAGTTTCTTGCCCAGAGTTTTTTGTCCAGAGTTTCTTGTCCAGAGTTTCTTGTTCCCTATTTCTTGTCCAGAGTTTCTTGTCCATAGTTTCTTGTCCAGATTTTCTTGTCCAGAGTTTCTTGTCCAGAGTTTTTTGTCCAGAGTTTCTTGTCCAGAGTTTCTTGTCCAGAGTTTCATGTCGAGAGTTTTTTGTCCAGAGTTTCTTGTCCAGAGTTTCTTGTTCCCTATTTCTTGTCCAGAGTTTCTTGTCCAGAATTTCTTGTCCAGAGTTTCTTGTCCCGATTTTCTTGTCCAGAGTTTCTTGTCCAGAATTTCTTGTCCACAGTGTCTTGTCCCGGTTTTCTTACCCAGAGTTTCTTGTCCAGAGTTTAGTGTCCAGATTTTCTTGTCCAGAGTTTCTTGTCCAGAGTTTTTTGTTCAGAGTTTCTTGTCCAGAGTTTTTTGTCCAGAGTATCTTGTCCAGAGTTTCTTGTCCAGAGTTTCTTGTCCAGAGTTTCTTGCCCAGAGTTCCTTGCCCAGATTTTCTTGTCCAAAGTTTCTTGCATAGATTTTCTGGTCCAGATTTTCTTGCCAGAGTTTCTTGTCCAGGGTTTCTTAACCAGAGTTTCTTGTCCAGAGTTTGTTGTCCAGAGTTTGTTGTCCGCAGTTTCTTGTCCAGAGTTTCTTGTCCAGAGTTTCTTGTCCAGAGTTTCTTGTCCAGAGTTTTTTGTCCGGAATTTGTTGTTCAGAGTTTCTTGTCCAGAGTTTTTTGTCCAGAGTTTCTTGTCCAGATTTTCTTGTCCAGAGATTTTTGTCCAGAGTTTCTTGTCCAGAGTTTCTTGTCTAGAGTTTCTTTTCCCGATTTTCTTGTCCAGAGTTTCTTATCCAGAGTTTCTTGTCCAGAGTTTTTTGTCCAGATTTTCTGGCCCAGAGTTTCTTGTCTGTAGCTTCTTGTCCCGATTTTCTTGTCCAGAGTTTCTTGTCCAGAGGTTTTTGTGCAGAGGTTCTTGCTCAGAGTTCTCTGTCCAGAGTTTCTTGTCCAGAGTTTCTTGTCCAGAGTTTCTTGTCCAGAGTTTCTTGTCCAGAGGTTTTTGTGCAGAGGTTCTTGCTCAGAGTTCTCTGTCCAGAGTTTCTTGTCCAGAGTTTTTTGTCCAGAGTATCTTGTCCAGAGTTTCTTGTCCAGAGTTTCTTGTCCAGAGTTTGTTGTCCAGAGTTTGTTGTCCAGAGTTTGTTGTCCAGAGTTTCTTGTCCAGAGTTTCTTGTTCAGAGTTTCTTGTCCAGAGTTTCTTGCCCAGAGTTTCTTGCCCAGAGTTTCTTGTCCAGAGTTTCTTGTCCAGAGTTTCTTGTTCAGAGTTTCTTGACCAGAGTTTCTTGCCCAGAGTTTCTTGTCCAGAGTTCCTTGTCCAGAGTTTCTTGTTCAGAGTTTCTTGCCCAGAGTTTCTTGCCCAGAGTTTCTTGTCCAGAGTTTCTTGTCCAGAGTTTCTTGTCCAGAGTTTTTTGTCCAGAGTTTCTTGTCCAGATTTTTTTGTCCAGATTTTCTGGCCCAGAGTTTCTTGTCCGTAGCTTCTTGTCAAGAGTTTCTTGTCCAGAGTTTGTTGTCCAGAGTTTCTTGTCCAGAGTTTCTTGTCCAGAGTTTCTTGTCCAGAGATTTTTGTCCGGAATTTGTTGTCCAGAGTTTCTTGTCCAGAGTTTCTTGTCCAGAGTTTCTTGTTCAGAGTTTCTTGTCCAGAGTTTGTTGTCCAGAGTTTGTTGTCCAGAGTTTGTTGTCCAGAGTTTCTTGTTCAGAGTTTCTTGACCAGAGTTTCTTGCCCAGAGTTTTTTGTCCAGAGTATCTTGTCCAGAGTTTCTTGTCCAGATTTTTTTGTCCAGATTTTCTGGCCCAGAGTTTCTTGTCCGTAGCTTCTTGTCAAGAGTTTCTTGTCCAGAGTTTCTTGTTCGGAGTTTCTTGTCCCGATTTTCTTGTCCAGAGTTTCTTGTCCAGAGGTTTTTGTGCAGAGGTTCTTGCTCAGAGTTCTCTGTCCAGAGTTTCTTGTCCAGAGTTTTTTGTCTAGAGTTTCTTGTCCAGAGTTTCTAGTCCAGAGGTTTTTGTGCAGAGGTTCTTGCTCAGAGTTTGTTGTCCAGAGTTTCTTGTCCAGAGTTTGTTGTCCAGAGTTTCTTGTTCAGAGTTTCTTGACCAGAGTTTCTTGCCCAGAGTTTTTTGTCCAGAGTTTCTTGTCCAGAGTTTCTTGTCCAGAGTTTCTTGCCCAGAGTTCCTTGCCCAGATTTTCTTGTCCAGAGTTTCTTGTCCAGAGTTTCTTGTCCAGAGTTTCTTGTCCAGAGTTTGTTGTCCAGAGTTTGTTGTCCAGAGTTTGTTGTCCAGAGTTTCTTGTCCAGAGTTTCTTGTTCAGAGTTTCTTGTCCAGAGTTTCTTGCCCAGAGTTTCTTGCCCAGAGTTTCTTGTCCAGAGTTTCTTGTCCAGAGTTTCTTGTTCAGAGTTTCTTGACCAGAGGTTCTTGCCCAGAGTTTCTTGTCCAGAGTTCCTTGTCCAGAGTTTCTTGTTCAGAGTTTCTTGCCCAGAGTTTCTTGTCCAGAGGTTTTTGTGCAGAGGTTCTTGCTCAGAGTTCTCTGTCCAGAGTTTCTTGTCCAGAGTTTTTTGTCCAGAGTATCTTGTCCAGAGTTTCTTGTCCAGAGTTTCTTGTCCAGAGTTTGTTGTCCAGAGTTTGTTGTCCAGAGTTTGTTGTCCAGAGTTTGTTGTCCAGAGTTTCTTGTTCAGAGTTTCTTGTCCAGAGTTTCTTGCCCAGAGTTTCTTGCCCAGAGTTTCTTGTCCAGAGTTTCTTGTCCAGAGTTTCTTGTTCAGAGTTTCTTGACCAGAGTTTCTTGCCCAGAGTTTCTTGTCCAGAGTTCCTTGTCCAGAGTTTCTTGTTCAGAGTTTCTTGCCCAGAGTTTCTTGCCCAGAGTTTCTTGTCCAGAGTTTCTTGTCCAGAGTTTCTTGCCCAGAGTTTTTTGTCCAGAGTTTCTTGTCCAGATTTTTTTGTGCAGATTTTCTGGCCCAGAGTTTCTTGTCCGTAGCTTCTTGTCAAGAGTTTCTTGTCCAGAGTTTGTTGTCCAGAGTTTCTTGTCCAGAGTTTCTTGTCCAGAGTTTCTTGTCCAGAGATTTTTGTCCGGAATTTGTTGTCCAGAGTTTCTTGTCCAGAGTTTCTTGTCCAGAGTTTCTTGTTCAGAGTTTCTTGTCCAGAGTTTGTTGTCCAGAGTTTGTTGTCCAGAGTTTGTTGTCCAGAGTTTCTTGTTCAGAGTTTCTTGACCAGAGTTTCTTGCCCAGAGTTTTTTGTCCAGAGTATCTTGTCCAGAGTTTCTTGTCCAGATTTTTTTGTCCAGATTTTCTGGCCCAGAGTTTCTTGTCCGTAGCTTCTTGTCAAGAGTTTCTTGTCCAGAGTTTCTTGTTCGGAGTTTCTTGTCCCGATTTTCTTGTCCAGAGTTTCTTGTCCAGAGGTTTTTGTGCAGAGGTTCTTGCTCAGAGTTCTCTGTCCAGAGTTTCTTGTCCAGAGTTTTTTGTCTAGAGTTTCTTGTCCAGAGTTTCTAGTCCAGAGGTTTTTGTGCAGAGGTTCTTGCTCAGAGTTTGTTGTCCAGAGTTTCTTGTCCAGAGTTTGTTGTCCAGAGTTTCTTGTTCAGAGTTTCTTGACCAGAGTTTCTTGCCCAGAGTTTTTTGTCCAGAGTTTCTTGTCCAGAGTTTCTTGTCCAGAGTTTCTTGCCCAGAGTTCCTTGCCCAGATTTTCTTGTCCAGAGTTTCTTGTCCAGAGTTTCTTGTCCAGAGATTTTTGTCCGGAATTTGTTGTCCAGAGTTTCTTGTCCAGAGTTTCTTGTCCAGAGTTTCTTGTTCAGAGTTTCTTGTCCAGAGTTTGTTGTCCAGAGTTTGTTGTCCAGAGTTTGTTGTCCAGAGTTTCTTGTTCAGAGTTTCTTGACCAGAGTTTCTTGCCCAGAGTTTTTTGTCCAGAGTATCTTGTAAAGAGTTTCTTGTCCAGAGTTTCTTGCCCAGAGTTTTTTGTCCAGAGTATCTTGTCCAGAGTTTCTTGTCCAGAGTTTCTTGTCCAGAGTTTCTTGTCCAGAGTTTCTTGTCCAGAGTTTCTTGTCCAGAGTTTCTTGTCCAGAGTTTCTTGTCCAGAGATTTTTGTCCGGAATTTGTTGTCCAGAGTTTCTTGTCCAGAGTTTCTTGTCCAGAGTTTCTTGTTCAGAGTTTGTTGTCCAGAGTTTGTTGTCCAGAGTTTGTTGTCCAGAGTTTGTTGTCCAGAGTTTCTTGTCCAGAGTTTCTTGTCCAGAGTTTCTTGTCCAGAGTTTCTTGTTCAGAGTTTCTTGTCCAGAGTTTCTTGCCCAGAGTTTCTTGTCCAGAGTTTCTTGTCCAGAGTTTCTTGTTCAGAGTTTCTTGTCCAGAGTTTCTTGCCCAGAGTTTCTTGTCCAGAGTTCCTTGTCCAGAGTTTCTTGTTCAGAGTTTCTTGACCAGAGTTTCTTGCCCAGAGTTTTTTGTCCAGAGTTTCTTGTCCAGATTTTTTTGTCCAGATTTTCTGGCCCAGAGTTTCTTGTCCGTAGCTTCTTGTCAAGAGTTTCTTGTCCAGAGTTTCTTGTTCAGAGTTTCTTGTCCCGATTTTCTTGTCCAGAGTTTCTTGTCCAGATTTTTTTGTCCAGATTTTCTGGCCCAGAGTTTCTTGCCCAGAGTTTCTTGTCCAGAGTTTCTTGTCCAGAGTTTCTTGTTCAGAGTTTCTTGACCAGAGTTTCTTGCCCAGAGTTTCTTGTCCAGAGTTCCTTGTCCAGAGTTTCTTGTCTTGTTCAGAGTTTCTTGACCAGAGTTTGTTGTCCAGAGTTTGTTGTCCAGAGTTTGTTGTCCAGAGTTTCTTGTCCAGAGTTTCTTGTTCAGAGTTTCTTGTCCTGATTTTCCTGTCCAGAGTTTTTAGTCTAGATTTTCTTGTCCAGACTTTCTTGTCCAGAGTTTGTTGTCCAGAGTTTGTTGTCCAGAGTTTGTTGTCCAGAGTTTCTTGTCCAGAGTTTCTTGTTCAGAGTTTCTTGTCCAGAGTTTCTTGCCCAGAGTTTCTTGTCCAGAGTTTCTTGCCCAGAGTTCCTTGCCCAGATTTTCTTGTCCAGAGTTTCTTGTCCAGAGTTTCTTGTTCAGAGTTTCTTGACCAGAGTTTCTTGCCCAGAGTTTTTTGTCCAGAGTTTAGTGTCCAGATTTTCTTGTCCAGAGTTTCTTGTCCACAGTGTCTTGTCCCGGTTTTCTTACCCAGAGTTTCTTGTCCAGAGTTTAGTGTCCAGATTTTCTTGTCCAGAGTTTCTTGTCCAGATTTTCTTGTCCAGAGTTTCTTGTCCAGAGTTTCATGTCGAGAGTCTTTTGTCCAGAGTTTCTTGCCCAGAGTTTTTTGTCCAGAGTTTCTTGTCCAGAGTTTCTTGTCCAGAGTTTTTTGTGCAGAGTTTCTTGTCGAGAGTTTCTTGTCCAGAATTTCTTGTCCACAGTTTCTTGTCCAGAGTTTTTTGTCCAGAGTTTCTTGTCCAGAGTTTCTTGTCCAGATTTTCTTGTCCAGAGTTTCTTGCCCAGAGTTTTTTGTCCAGAGTATCTTGTTCAGAGTTTCTTGTCCCGATTTTCTTGTCCAGAGTTTTTTGTCCAGAGTTTCTTGTCCAGAGTTTCTTGTCCAGAGTTTCTTGTCCAGAGTTTCGTGTACAGAGTTTTTTGTCCAGAGTTTCTTGTTCAGAGTTTCTTGTCCAGAGTTTCTTGTCCAGAGTTTTTTGTCCAGAGTTTCTTGTCCAGAGTTTCTTGTTCCCTATTTCTTGTCCAGAGTTTCTTGTCCATAGTTTCTTGTCCAGATTTTCTTGTCCAGAGTTTCTTGTCCAGAGTTTTTTGTCCAGAGTTTCTTGTCCAGAGTTTCTTGTCCAGAGTTTCATGTCGAGAGTTTTTTGTCCAGAGTTTCTTGTCCAGAGTTTCTTGTTCCCTATTTCTTGTCCAGAGTTTCTTGTCCAGAGTTTCTTGTCCAGAGTTTCTTGTCCAGAATTTCTTGTCCAGAGTTTCTTGTCCCGATTTTCTTGTCCAGAGTTTCTTGTCCAGAATTTCTTGTCCACAGTGTCTTGTCCCGGTTTTCTTACCCAGAGTTTCTTGTCCAGAGTTTAGTGTCCAGATTTTCTTGTCCAGAGTTTCTTGTCCAGAGTTTTTTGTTCAGAGTTTCTTGTCCAGAGTTTCTTGTCCAGAGTTTCTTGTCCAGAGTTTCGTGTACAGAGTTTTTTGTCCAGAGTTTCTTGTTCAGAGTTTCTTGTCCAGAGTTTCTTGTCCAGAGTTTCATGTCGAGAGTTTTTTGTCCAGAGTTTCTTGTCCAGAGTTTCTTGTTCCCTATTTCTTGTCCAGAGTTTCTTGTCCAGAGTTTCTTGTTCGGAGTTTCTTGTCCCGATTTTCTTGTCCAGAGTTTCTTGTCCAGAGGTTTTTGTGCAGAGGTTCTTGCTCAGAGTTCTCTGTCCAGAGTTTCTTGTCCAGAGTTTTTTGTCTAGAGTTTCTTGTCCAGAGTTTCTAGTCCAGAGGTTTTTGTGCAGAGGTTCTTGCTCAGAGTTCTCTGTCCAGAGTTTCTTGTCCAGAGTTTTTTGTCCCGATTTTCTTGTCCATTTCTTGTCCCGATTTTCTTGTGTGGGCGCCGTTGGCTCGATCGGTTAGTGCGTCGGACTGTTGAGTGAGAGTACCCGGGTTCGGATCCAGCTCGGGGAAAAAATAACACCACAAACATTTTTCACGGCCCCACCTCCAGCGAACGATTGACAACCTTCCTGGAGTACTTCTGTCATGAAAAGCTTTCGCAATTCGCCGTTCGGAACCGGCATTAAACAGTAGGTCCCCTCCACATGTGACAAAATTATAACGCGCACAACACAGTGGAGGCGCGAAAAAGCTAGGCTCTGGCTCTCAACGGGCTGTTACGCCGCCCCATATATATATATTTCTTGTCCAGAGGTTTTTGTGCAGAGGTTCTTGCTCAGAGTTCTCTGTCCAGAGTTTCTTGTCCAGAGTTTTTTGTCCAGTGTTTCTTGCCCAGAGTTTCTTGTCCAGAACTTCTTGTCAAGAGTTTCTTGTCCAGAATTTTTTGTCCAGAATTTCTTGTCCTGATTTTCCTGTCCAGAGTTTTAGTCTAGATTTTCTTGTCCAGACTTTCTTGTCCAGAGTTTGTTGTCCAGAGTTTGTTGTCCAGAGTTTCTTGTCCAGAGTTTCTTGTTCAGAGTTTCTTGTCCAGAGTTTCTTGCCCAGAGTTTTTTGTCCAGAGTATCTTGTCCAGAGTTTCTTGTCCAGAGTTTCTTGTCCAGAGTTTCTTGCCCAGAGTTCCTTGCCCAGATTTTCTTGTCCAAAGTTTCTTGCATAGATTTTCTGGTCCAGATTTTCTTGCCAGAGTTTCTTGTCCAGAGTTTCTTGTCCAGGGTTTCTTAACCAGAGTTTCTTGTCCAGAGTTTGTTGTCCAGAGTTTCTTGTCCAGAGTTTCTTGTCCAGAGTTTCTTGTCCAGAGATTTTTGTCCAGAGTTTGTTGTCCAGAGTTTCTTGTTCAGAGTTTCTTGACCAGAGTTTCTTGCCCAGAGTTTTTTGTCCAGAGTTTCTTGTCCAGAGTTTCTTGTCCAGATTTTCTGGCCCAGAGTTTCTTGTCCGTAGCTTCTTGTCAAGAGTTTCTTGTCCAGAGTTTCTTGTTCAGAGTTTCTTGTCCAGAGTTTGTTGTCCAGAGTTTGTTGTCCAGAGTTTGTTGTCCAGAGTTTCTTGTTCAGAGTTTCTTGACCAGAGTTTCTTGCCCAGAGTTTTTTGTCCAGAGTTTCTTGTCCAGATTTTTTTGTCCAGATTTTCTGGCCCAGAGTTTCTTGTCCGTAGCTTCTTGTCAAGAGTTTCTTGTCCAGAGTTCTTGTTCTTGTCCCGATTTTCTTGTCCAGAGTTTCTTGTCTATAGGTTTTTGTGCAGAGGTTCTTGCTCAGAGTTTCTTGTCCAGAGTTTTTTGTCCAGAGTTTCTTGTCCAGAGTTTCTTGTCCAGAGTTTCTTGTCCAGAGATTTTTGTCCGGAATTTGTTGTCCAGAGTTTCTTGTCCAGAGTTTCTTGTCCAGAGTTTCTTGTTCAGAGTTTCTTGTCCAGAGTTTGTTGTCCAGAGTTTGTTGTCCAGAGTTTGTTGTTCAGATTTTTTTGTCCAGATTTTCTGGCCCAGAGTTTCTTGTCCGTAGCTTCTTGTCAAGAGTTTCTTGTCCAGAGTTTCTTGTTCGGAGTTTCTTGTCCCGATTTTCTTGTCCAGAGTTTCTTGTCCAGAGGTTTTTGTGCAGAGGTTCTTGCTCAGAGTTCTCTGTCCAGAGTTTTTTGTCTAGAGTTTCTTGTCCAGAGTTTCTAGTCCAGAGGTTTTTGTGCAGAGGTTCTTGCTCAGAGTTCTCTGTCCAGAGTTTCTTGTCCAGAGTTTTTTGTCCCGATTTTCTTGTCCAGAGGTTTTTGTGCAGAGGTTCTTGCTCAGAGTTCTCTGTCCAGAGTTTCTTGTCCAGAGTTTTTTGTCCAGTGTTTCTTGCCCAGAGTTTCTTGTCCAGAACTTCTTGACCAGAGTTTCTTGCCCAGAGTTTCTTGTCCAGAGTTCCTTGTCCAGAGTTTCTTGTCTTGTTCAGAGTTTCTTGACCAGAGTTTGTTGTCCAGAGTTTGTTGTCCAGAGTTTGTTGTCCAGAGTTTCTTGTCCAGAGTTTCTTGTTCAGAGTTTCTTGTCCTGATTTTCCTGTCCAGAGTTTTTAGTCTAGATTTTCTTGTCCAGACTTTCTTGTCCAGAGTTTGTTGTCCAGAGTTTGTTGTCCAGAGTTTGTTGTCCAGAGTTTCTTGTCCAGAGTTTCTTGTTCAGAGTTTCTTGTCCAGAGTTTCTTGCCCAGAGTTTCTTGTCCAGAGTTTCTTGCCCAGAGTTCCTTGCCCAGATTTTCTTGTCCAGAGTTTCTTGTCCAGAGTTTCTTGTTCAGAGTTTCTTGACCAGAGTTTCTTGCCCAGAGTTTTTTGTCCAGTGTTTCTTGCCCAGAGTTTCTTGTCCAGAACTTCTTGACCAGAGTTTCTTGCCCAGAGTTTCTTGTCCAGAGTTCCTTGTCCAGAGTTTCTTGTCTTGTTCAGAGTTTCTTGACCAGAGTTTGTTGTCCAGAGTTTGTTGTCCAGAGTTTGTTGTCCAGAGTTTCTTGTCCAGAGTTTCTTGTTCAGAGTTTCTTGTCCTGATTTTCCTGTCCAGAGTTTTTAGTCTAGATTTTCTTGTCCAGACTTTCTTGTCCAGAGTTTGTTGTCCAGAGTTTGTTGTCCAGAGTTTGTTGTCCAGAGTTTCTTGTCCAGAGTTTCTTGTCCAGAGTTTCTTGTCCAGAGTTTCTTGTCCAGAGTTTCGTGTACAGAGTTTTTTGTCCAGAGTTTCTTGTTCAGAGTTTCTTGTCCAGAGTTTCTTGTCCAGAGTTTCATGTCGAGAGTTTTTTGTCCAGAGTTTCTTGTCCAGAGTTTCTTGTTCCCTATTTCTTGTCCAGAGTTTCTTGTCCATAGTTTCTTGTCCAGATTTTCTTGTCCAGAGTTTCTTGTCCAGAGTTTTTTGTCCAGAGTTTCTTGTCGAGAGTTTCTTGTCCAGAGTTTCATGTCGAGAGTTTTTTGTCCAGAGTTTCTTGTCCAGAGTTTCTTGTTCCCTATTTCTTGTCCAGAGTTTCTTGTCCAGAGTTTCTTGTCCAGAGTTTCTTGTCCAGAATTTCTTGTCCAGAGTTTATTGTCCCGATTTTCTTGTCCAGAGTTTCTTGTCCAGAATTTCTTGTCCACAGTGTCTTGTCCCGGTTTTCTTACCCAGAGTTTCTTGTCCAGAGTTTAGTGTCCAGATTTTCTTGTCCAGAGTTTCTTGTCCAGAGTTTCTTGTCCAGAGTTTCTTGTCCAGAGTTTCTTGTCCAGAGTTTCTTGTCCAGAGTTTCGTGTACAGAGTTTTTTGTCCAGAGTTTCTTGTTCAGAGTTTCTTGTCCAGAGTTTCTTGTCCAGAGTTTCATGTCGAGAGTTTTTTGTCCAGAGTTTCTTGTCCAGAGTTTCTTGTTCCCTATTTCTTGTCCAGAGTTTCTTGTCCAGAGTTTCTTGTTCGGAGTTTCTTGTCCCGATTTTCTTGTCCAGAGTTTCTTGTCCAGAGGTTTTTGTGCAGAGGTTCTTGCTCAGAGTTCTCTGTCCAGAGTTTCTTGTCCAGAGTTTTTTGTCTAGAGTTTCTTGTCCAGAGTTTCTAGTCCAGAGGTTTTTGTGCAGAGGTTCTTGCTCAGAGTTCTCTGTCCAGAGTTTCTTGTCCAGAGTTTTTTGTCCCGATTTTCTTGTCCATTTCTTGTCCCGATTTTCTTGTGTGGGCGCCGTTGGCTCGATCGGTTAGTGCGTCGGACTGTTGAGTGAGAGTACCCGGGTTCGGATCCAGCTCGGGGAAAAAATAACACCACAAACATTTTTCACGGCCCCACCTCCAGCGAACGATTGACAACCTTCCTGGAGTACTTCTGTCATGAAAAGCTTTCGCAATTCGCCGTTCGGAACCGGCATTAAACAGTAGGTCCCCTCCACATGTGACAAAATTATAACGCGCACAACACAGTGGAGGCGCGAAAAAGCTAGGCTCTGGCTCTCAACGGGCTGTTACGCCGCCCCATATATATATATTTCTTGTCCAGAGGTTTTTGTGCAGAGGTTCTTGCTCAGAGTTCTCTGTCCAGAGTTTCTTGTCCAGAGTTTTTTGTCCAGTGTTTCTTGCCCAGAGTTTCTTGTCCAGAACTTCTTGTCAAGAGTTTCTTGTCCAGAATTTTTTGTCCAGAATTTCTTGTCCTGATTTTCCTGTCCAGAGTTTTAGTCTAGATTTTCTTGTCCAGACTTTCTTGTCCAGAGTTTGTTGTCCAGAGTTTGTTGTCCAGAGTTTCTTGTCCAGAGTTTCTTGTTCAGAGTTTCTTGTCCAGAGTTTCTTGCCCAGAGTTTTTTGTCCAGAGTATCTTGTCCAGAGTTTCTTGTCCAGAGTTTCTTGTCCAGAGTTTCTTGCCCAGAGTTCCTTGCCCAGATTTTCTTGTCCAAAGTTTCTTGCATAGATTTTCTGGTCCAGATTTTCTTGCCAGAGTTTCTTGTCCAGAGTTTCTTGTCCAGGGTTTCTTAACCAGAGTTTCTTGTCCAGAGTTTGTTGTCCAGAGTTTCTTGTCCAGAGTTTCTTGTCCAGAGTTTCTTGTCCAGAGATTTTTGTCCAGAGTTTGTTGTCCAGAGTTTCTTGTTCAGAGTTTCTTGACCAGAGTTTCTTGCCCAGAGTTTTTTGTCCAGAGTTTCTTGTCCAGATTTTTTTGTCCAGATTTTCTGGCCCAGAGTTTCTTGTCCGTAGCTTCTTGTCAAGAGTTTCTTGTCCAGAGTTTCTTGTTCAGAGTTTCTTGTCCAGAGTTTGTTGTCCAGAGTTTGTTGTCCAGAGTTTGTTGTCCAGAGTTTCTTGTTCAGAGTTTCTTGACCAGAGTTTCTTGCCCAGAGTTTTTTGTCCAGAGTTTCTTGTCCAGATTTTTTTGTCCAGATTTTCTGGCCCAGAGTTTCTTGCCCGTAGCTTCTTGTCAAGAGTTTCTTGTCCAGAGTTTCTTGTTCAGAGTTTCTTGTCCAGAGTTTGTTGTCCAGAGTTTGTTGTCCAGAGTTTGTTGTCCAGAGTTTGTTGTCCAGAGTTTGTTGTCCAGAGTTTCTTGTTCAGAGTTTCTTGACCAGAGTTTCTTGCCCAGAGTTTTTTGTCCAGAGTATCTTGTCCAGAGTTTCTTGTCCAGATTTTTTTGTCCAGATTTTCTGGCCCAGAGTTTCTTGTCCGTAGCTTCTTGTCAAGAGTTTCTTGTCCAGAGTTTCTTGTCCAGAGATTTTTGTCCGGAATTTGTTGTCCAGAGTTTCTTGTCCAGAGTTTCTTGTCCAGAGTTTCTTGTTCAGAGTTTCTTGTCCAGAGTTTGTTGTCCAGAGTTTGTTGTCCAGAGTTTGTTGTCCAGAGTTTCTTGTTCAGAGTTTCTTGACCAGAGTTTCTTGCCCAGAGTTTTTTGTCCAGAGTATCTTGTCCAGAGTTTCTTGTCCAGATTTTTTTGTCCAGATTTTCTGGCCCAGAGTTTCTTGTCCGTAGCTTCTTGTCAAGAGTTTCTTGTCCAGAGTTTCTTGTTCGGAGTTTCTTGTCCCGATTTTCTTGTCCAGAGTTTCTTGTCCAGAGGTTTTTGTGCAGAGGTTCTTGCTCAGAGTTCTCTGTCCAGAGTTTCTTGTCCAGAGTTTTTTGTCTAGAGTTTCTTGTCCAGAGTTTCTAGTCCAGAGGTTTTTGTGCAGAGGTTCTTGCTCAGAGTTCTCTGTCCAGAGTTTCTTGTCCAGAGTTTTTTGTCCAGAGTTTCTTGTCCAGAGTTTCTTGTCCAGAGTTTCTTGTCCAGAGATTTTTGTCCGGAATTTGTTGTCCAGAGTTTGTTGTCCAGAGTTTCTTGTTCAGAGTTTCTTGACCAGAGTTTCTTGCCCAGAGTTTTTTGTCTAGAGTATCTTGTCCAGAGTTTCTTGTCCAGATTTTTTTGTCCAGATTTTCTGGCCCAGAGTTTCTTGTCCGTAGCTTCTTGTCAAGAGTTTCTTGTCCAGAGTTTCTTGTTCGGAGTTTCTTGTCCCGATTTTCTTGTCCAGAGTTTCTTGTCCAGAGGTTTTTGTGCAGAGGTTCTTGCTCAGAGTTCTCTGTCCAGAGTTTCTTGTCCAGAGTTTTTTGTCTAGAGTTTCTTGTCCAGAGTTTCTAGTCCAGAGGTTTTTGTGCAGAGGTTCTTGCTCAGAGTTCTCTGTCCAGAGTTTCTTGTCCAGAGTTTTTTGTCCAGAGTTTCTTGTCCAGAGTTTCTTGTCCAGAGTTTCTTGTCCAGAGATTTTTGTCCGGAATTTGTTGTCCAGAGTTTCTTGTCCAGAGTTTCTTGTCCAGAGTTTCTTGTTCAGAGTTACTTGTCCAGAGTTTGTTGTCCAGAGTTTGTTGTCCAGAGTTTGTTGTCCAGAGTTTCTTGTTCAGAGTTTCTTGACCAGAGTTTCTTGCCCAGAGTTTTTTGTCCAGAGTATCTTGTCCAGAGTTTCTTGTCCAGAGTTTCTTGCCCAGAGTTTTTTGTCCAGAGTATCTTGTCCAGAGTTTCTTGTCCAGAGTTTCTTGTCCAGAGTTTGTTGTCCAGAGTTTCTTGTCCAGAGTTTCTTGTCCAGAGTTTCTTGTCCAGAGTTTCTTGTCCAGAGATTTTTGTCCAGAGTTTGTTGTCCAGAGTTTCTTGTTCAGAGTTTCTTGACCAGAGTTTCTTGCCCAGAGTTTTTTGTCCAGAGTTTCTTGTCCAGATTTTTTTGTCCAGATTTTCTGGCCCAGAGTTTCTTGTCCGTAGCTTCTTGTCAAGAGTTTCTTGTCCAGAGTTTCTTGTTCAGAGTTTCTTGTCCAGAGTTTGTTGTCCAGAGTTTGTTGTCCAGAGTTTGTTGTCCAGAGTTTCTTGTTCAGAGTTTCTTGTCCAGAGTTTCTTGTCCAGAGTTTTTTGTCCAGTGTTTCTTGCCCAGAGTTTCTTGTCCAGAACTTCTTGTCAAGAGTTTCTTGTCCAGAATTTTTTGTCCAGAATTTCTTGTCCTGATTTTCCTGTCCAGAGTTTTTAGTCTAGATTTTCTTGTCCAGACTTTCTTGTCCAGAGTTTGTTGTCCAGAGTTTGTTGTCCAGAGTTTGTTGTCCAGAGTTTCTTGTCCAGAGTTTCTTGTTCAGAGTTTCTTGTCCAGAGTTTCTTGCCCAGATTTTTTTGTCCAGAGTATCTTGTCCAGAGTTTCTTGTCCAGAGTTTCTTGTCCAGAGTTTCTTGCCCAGAGTTCCTTGCCCAGATTTTCTTGTCCAGAGTTTCTTGTCCAGAGTTTCTTGTCCAGAGATTTTTGTCCGGAATTTGTTGTCCAGAGTTTCTTGTCCAGAGTTTCTTGTCCAGAGTTTCTTGTTCAGAGTTTCTTGTCCAGAGTTTGTTGTCCAGAGTTTGTTGTCCAGAGTTTGTTGTCCAGAGTTTCTTGTTCAGAGTTTCTTGACCAGAGTTTCTTGCCCAGAGTTTTTTGTCCAGAGTATCTTGTCCAGAGTTTCTTGTCCAGAGTTTCTTGCCCAGAGTTTCTTGTCCAGAGTTTCTTGTCCAGAGTTTGTTGTCCAGAGTTTGTTGTCCAGAGTTTCTTGTCCAGAGTTTCTTGTCCAGAGTTTCTTGTCCAGAGATTTTTGTCCAGAGTTTGTTGTCCAGAGTTTCTTGTTCAGAGTTTCTTGACCAGAGTTTCTTGCCCAGAGTTTTTTGTCCAGAGTTTCTTGTCCAGATTTTTTTGTCCAGATTTTCTGGCCCAGAGTTTCTTGTCCGTAGCTTCTTGTCAAGAGTTTCTTGTCCAGAGTTTCTTGTTCAGAGTTTCTTGTCCAGAGTTTGTTGTCCAGAGTTTGTTGTCCAGAGTTTGTTGTCCAGAGTTTGTTGTCCAGAGTTTCTTGTCCAGAGTTTCTTGTTCAGAGTTTCTTGTCCAGAGTTTCTTGCCCAGAGTTTCTTGTCCAGAGTTTCTTGCCCAGAGTTCCTTGCCCAGATTTTCTTGTCCAGAGTTTCTTGTCCAGAGTTTCTTGTCCAGAGTTTCTTGTCCAGAGTTTCTTGCCCAGAGATTTTTGTCCGGAATTTGTTGTCCAGAGTTTCTTGTCCAGAGTTTCTTGTCCAGAGTTTCTTGTTCAGAGTTTCTTGTCCAGAGTTTGTTGTCCAGAGTTTGTTGTCCAGAGTTTGTTGTCCAGAGTTTCTTGCCCAGAGATTTTTGTCCGGAATTTGTTGTCCAGAGTTTCTTGTCCAGAGGTTTTTGTGCAGAGTTTCTTGCTCAGAGTTCTCTGTCCAGAGTTTCTTGTCCAGAGTTTTTTGTCCAGTGTTTCTTGCCCAGAGTTTCTTGTCCAGAACTTCTTGTCAAGAGTTTCTTGTCCAGAATTTTTTGTCCAGAGTTTGTTGTCCAGAGTTTCTTGTCCAGAGTTTCTTGTTCAGAGTTTCTTGTCCAGAGTTTCTTGCCCAGAGTTTTTTGTCCAGAGTATCTTGTCCAGAGTTTCTTGTCCAGAGTTTCTTGTCCAGAGTTTCTTGCCCAGAGTTCCTTGCCCAGATTTTCTTGTCCAGAGTTTCTTGTCCAGAGTTTCTTGTCCAGAGATTTTTGTCCGGAATTTGTTGTCCAGAGTTTCTTGTCCAGAGTTTCTTGTCCAGAGTTTCTTGTTCAGAGTTTCTTGTCCAGAGTTTGTTGTCCAGAGTTTGTTGTCCAGAGTTTCTTGTTCAGAGTTTCTTGACCAGAGTTTCTTGCCCAGAGTTTTTTGTCCAGAGTATCTTGTCCAGAGTTTCTTGCCCAGAGTTTCTTGTCCAGAGTTTCTTGTCCAGAGTTTGTTGTCCAGAGTTTGTTGTCCAGAGTTTCTTGTCCAGAGTTTCTTGTCCAGAGTTTCTTGTCCAGAGATTTTTGTCCAGAGTTTGTTGTCCAGAGTTTCTTGTTCAGAGTTTCTTGACCAGAGTTTCTTGCCCAGAGTTTTTTGTCCAGAGTTTCTTGTCCAGATTTTTTTGTCCAGATTTTCTGGCCCAGAGTTTCTTGTCCGTAGCTTCTTGTCAAGAGTTTCTTGTCCAGAGTTTCTTGTTCGGAGTTTCTTGTCCAGAGTTTGTTGTCCAGAGTTTGTTGTCCAGAGTTTGTTGTCCAGAGTTTGTTGTCCAGAGTTTCTTGTCCAGAGTTTCTTGTTCAGAGTTTCTTGTCCAGAGTTTCTTGCCCAGAGTTTCTTGTCCAGAGTTTCTTGCCCAGAGTTCCTTGCCCAGATTTTCTTGTCCAGAGTTTCTTGTCCAGAGTTTCTTGTCCAGAGATTTTTGTCCGGAATTTGTTGTCCAGAGTTTCTTGTCCAGAGTTTCTTGTCCAGAGTTTCTTGTTCAGAGTTTCTTGTCCAGAGTTTGTTGTCCAGAGTTTGTTGTCCAGAGTTTCTTGTTCAGAGTTTCTTGACCAGAGTTTCTTGCCCAGAGTTTTTTGTCCAGAGTTTCTTGTCCAGAGTTTCTTGTCCAGAGTTTCTTGTCCAGAGTTTCTTGCCCAGAGATTTTTGTCCGGAATTTGTTGTCCAGAGTTTCTTGTCCAGAGTTTCTTGTTCAGAGTTTCTTGTCCAGAGTTTGTTGTCCAGAGTTTGTTGTCCAGAGTTTGTTGTCCAGAGTTTCTTGCCCAGAGATTTTTGTCCGGAATTTGTTGTCCAGAGTTTCTTGTCCAGAGGTTTTTGTGCAGAGTTTCTTGCTCAGAGTTCTCTGTCCAGAGTTTCTTGTCCAGAGTTTTTTGTCCAGTGTTTCTTGCCCAGAGTTTCTTGTCCAGAACTTCTTGTCAAGAGTTTCTTGTCCAGAATTTTTTGTCCAGAGTTTGTTGTCCAGAGTTTCTTGTCCAGAGTTTCTTGTTCAGAGTTTCTTGTCCAGAGTTTCTTGCCCAGAGTTTTTTGTCCAGAGTATCTTGTCCAGAGTTTCTTGTCCAGAGTTTCTTGTCCAGAGTTTCTTGCCCAGAGTTCCTTGCCCAGATTTTCTTGTCCAGAGTTTCTTGTCCAGAGTTTCTTGTCCAGAGATTTTTGTCCGGAATTTGTTGTCCAGAGTTTCTTGTCCAGAGTTTCTTGTCCAGAGTTTCTTGTTCAGAGTTTCTTGTCCAGAGTTTGTTGTCCAGAGTTTGTTGTCCAGAGTTTCTTGTTCAGAGTTTCTTGACCAGAGTTTCTTGCCCAGAGTTTTTTGTCCAGAGTATCTTGTCCAGAGTTTCTTGTCCAGAGTTTCTTGCCCAGAGTTTTTTGACCAGAGTATCTTGTCCAGAGTTTCTTGTCCAGAGTTTCTTGTCCAGAGTTTGTTGTCCAGAGTTTGTTGTCCAGAGTTTCTTGTCCAGAGTTTCTTGTCCAGAGTTTCTTGTCCAGAGATTTTTGTCCAGAGTTTGTTGTCCAGAGTTTCTTGTTCAGAGTTTCTTGACCAGAGTTTCTTGCCCAGAGTTTTTTGTCCAGAGTTTCTTGTCCAGGTTTTTTTGTCCAGATTTTCTGGCCCAGAGTTTCTTGTCCGTAGCTTCTTGTCAAGAGTTTCTTGTCCAGAGTTTCTTGTTCAGAGTTTCTTGTCCAGAGTTTGTTGTCCAGAGTTTGTTGTCCAGAGTTTCTTGTTCAGAGTTTCTTGACCAGAGTTTCTTGCCCAGAGTTTTTTGTCCAGAGTTTCTTGTCCAGATTTTTTTGTCCAGATTTTCTGGCCCAGAGTTTCTTGTCCGTAGCTTCTTGTCAAGAGTTTCTTGTCCAGAGTTCTTGTTCTTGTCCCGATTTTCTTGTCCAGAGTTTCTTGTCTATAGGTTTTTGTGCAGAGGTTCTTGCTCAGAGTTCTCTGTCCAGAGTTTCTTGTCCAGAGTTTTTTGTCCAGAGTTTCTTGTCCAGAGTTTCTTGTCCAGAGTTTCTTGTCCAGAGATTTTTGTCCGGAATTTGTTGTCCAGAGTTTCTTGTCCAGAGTTTCTTGTCCAGAGTTTCTTGTTCAGAGTTTGTTGTCCAGAGTTTGTTGTCCAGAGTTTGTTGTCCAGAGTTTCTTGTTCAGAGTTTCTTGACCAGAGTTTCTTGCCCAGAGTTTTTTGTCCAGAGTATCTTGTCCAGAGTTTCTTGTCCAGATTTTTTTGTCCAGATTTTCTGGCCCAGAGTTTCTTGTCCGTAGCTTCTTGTCAAGAGTTTCTTGTCCAGAGTTTCTTGTTCGGAGTTTCTTGTCCCGATTTTCTTGTCCAGAGTTTCTTGTCCAGAGGTTTTTGTGCAGAGGTTCTTGCTCAGAGTTCTCTGTCCAGAGTTTCTTGTCCAGAGTTTTTTGTCTAGAGTTTCTTGTCCAGAGTTTCTAGTCCAGAGGTTTTTGTGCAGAGGTTCTTGCTCAGAGTTCTCTGTCCAGAGTTTCTTGTCCAGAGTTTTTTGTCCCGATTTTCTTGTCCATTTCTTGTCCCGATTTTCTTGTGTGGGCGCCGTTGGCTCGATCGGTTAGTGCGTCGGACTGTTGAGTGAGAGTACCCGGGTTCGGATCCAGCTCGGGGAAAAAATAACACCACAAACATTTTTCACGGCCCCACCTCCAGCGAACGATTGACAACCTTCCTGGAGTACTTCTGTCATGAAAAGCTTTCGCAATTCGCCGTTCGGAACCGGCATTAAACAGTAGGTCCCCTCCACATGTGACAAAATTATAACGCGCACAACACAGTGGAGGCGCGAAAAAGCTAGGCTCTGGCTCTCAACGGGCTGTTACGCCGCCCCATATATATATATTTCTTGTCCAGAGGTTTTTGTGCAGAGGTTCTTGCTCAGAGTTCTCTGTCCAGAGTTTCTTGTCCAGAGTTTTTTGTCCAGTGTTTCTTGCCCAGAGTTTCTTGTCCAGAACTTCTTGTCAAGAGTTTCTTGTCCAGAATTTTTTGTCCAGAATTTCTTGTCCTGATTTTCCTGTCCAGAGTTTTAGTCTAGATTTTCTTGTCCAGACTTTCTTGTCCAGAGTTTGTTGTCCAGAGTTTGTTGTCCAGAGTTTCTTGTCCAGAGTTTCTTGTTCAGAGTTTCTTGTCCAGAGTTTCTTGCCCAGAGTTTTTTGTCCAGAGTATCTTGTCCAGAGTTTCTTGTCCAGAGTTTCTTGTCCAGAGTTTCTTGCCCAGAGTTCCTTGCCCAGATTTTCTTGTCCAAAGTTTCTTGCATAGATTTTCTGGTCCAGATTTTCTTGCCAGAGTTTCTTGTCCAGAGTTTCTTGTCCAGGGTTTCTTAACCAGAGTTTCTTGTCCAGAGTTTGTTGTCCAGAGTTTCTTGTCCAGAGTTTCTTGTCCAGAGTTTCTTGTCCAGAGTTTCTTGTCCAGAGATTTTTGTCCAGAGTTTGTTGTCCAGAGTTTCTTGTTCAGAGTTTCTTGACCAGAGTTTCTTGCCCAGAGTTTTTTGTCCAGAGTTTCTTGTCCAGATTTTTTTGTCCAGATTTTCTGGCCCAGAGTTTCTTGTCCGTAGCTTCTTGTCAAGAGTTTCTTGTCCAGAGTTTCTTGTTCAGAGTTTCTTGTCCAGAGTTTGTTGTCCAGAGTTTGTTGTCCAGAGTTTCTTGTTCAGAGTTTCTTGACCAGAGTTTCTTGCCCAGAGTTTTTTGTCCAGAGTTTCTTGTCCAGATTTTTTTGTCCAGATTTTCTGGCCCAGAGTTTCTTGTCCGTAGCTTCTTGTCAAGAGTTTCTTGTCCAGAGTTCTTGTTCTTGTCCCGATTTTCTTGTCCAGAGTTTCTTGTCTATAGGTTTTTGTGCAGAGGTTCTTGCTCAGAGTTTCTTGTCCAGAGTTTTTTGTCCAGAGTTTCTTGTCCAGAGTTTCTTGTCCAGAGTTTCTTGTCCAGAGATTTTTGTCCGGAATTTGTTGTCCAGAGTTTCTTGTCCAGAGTTTCTTGTCCAGAGTTTCTTGTTCAGAGTTTCTTGTCCAGAGTTTGTTGTCCAGAGTTTGTTGTCCAGAGTTTGTTGTCCAGAGTTTCTTGTTCAGAGTTTCTTGACCAGAGTTTCTTGCCCAGAGTTTTTTGTCCAGAGTATCTTGTCCAGAGTTTCTTGTCCAGATTTTTTTGTCCAGATTTTCTGGCCCAGAGTTTCTTGTCCGTAGCTTCTTGTCAAGAGTTTCTTGTCCAGAGTTTCTTGTTCGGAGTTTCTTGTCCAGAGTTTCTTGTCCAGAGTTTCTTGTCCAGAGTTTCTTGTCCAGAGTTTCTTGTCCAGAGTTTCTTGTCCAGAGTTTCTTGTCCAGAGGTTTTTGTGCAGAGGTTCTTGCTCAGAGTTCTCTGTCCAGAGTTTCTTGTCCAGAGTTTTTTGTCTAGAGTTTCTTGTCCAGAGTTTCTAGTCCAGAGGTTTTTGTGCAGAGGTTCTTGCTCAGAGTTCTCTGTCCAGAGTTTCTTGTCCAGAGTTTTTTGTCCCGATTTTCTTGTCCAGAGGTTTTTGTGCAGAGGTTCTTGCTCAGAGTTCTCTGTCCAGAGTTTCTTGTCCAGAGTTTTTTGTCCAGTGTTTCTTGCCCAGAGTTTCTTGTCCAGAACTTCTTGTCAAGAGTTTCTTGTCCAGAATTTTTTGTCCAGAATTTCTTGTCCTGATTTTCCTGTCCAGAGTTTTTAGTCTAGATTTTCTTGTCCAGACTTTCTTGTCCAGAGTTTGTTGTCCAGAGTTTGTTGTCCAGAGTTTGTTGTCCAGAGTTTCTTGTCCAGAGTTTCTTGTTCAGAGTTTCTTGTCCAGAGTTTCTTGCCCAGAGTTTTTTGTCCAGAGTATCTTGTCCAGAGTTTCTTGTCCAGAGTTTCTTGTCCAGAGTTTCTTGCCCAGAGTTCCTTGCCCAGATTTTCTTGTCCAAAGTTTCTTGCATAGATTTTCTGGTCCAGATTTTCTTGCCAGAGTTTCTTGTCCAGAGTTTCTTGTCCAGGGTTTCTTAACCAGAGTTTCTTGTCCAGAGTTTGTTGTCCAGAGTTTGTTGTCCGCAGTTTCTTGTGTAGAGTTTCTTGTCCAGAGTTTCTTGTCCAGAGTTTCTTGTCCAGAGTTTTTTGTCCGGAATTTGTTGTTCAGAGTTTCTTGTCCAGAGTTTTTTGTCCAGAGTTTCTTGTCCAGATTTTCTTGTCCAGAGATTTTTGTCCAGAGTTTCTTGTCCAGAGTTTCTTGTCTAGAGTTTCTTTTCCCGATTTTCTTGTCCAGAGTTTCTTATCCAGAGTTTCTTGTCCAGAGTTTTTTGTCCAGATTTTCTGGCCCAGAGTTTCTTGTCTGTAGCTTCTTGTCCCGATTTTCTTGTCCAGAGTTTCTTGTCCAGAGGTTTTTGTGCAGAGGTTCTTGCTCAGAGTTCTCTGTCCAGGGTTTCTTGTCCAGAGTTTTTTGTCCAGAGTTTCTTGTCCAGAGTTTCTTGTCCAGAGGTTTTTGTGCAGAGGTTCTTGCTCAGAGTTCTCTGTCCAGAGTTTCTTGTCCAGAGTTTTTTGTCCAGAGTATCTTGTCCAGAGTTTCTTGTCCAGAGTTTCTTGTCCAGAGTTTGTTGTCCAGAGTTTGTTGTCCAGAGTTTGTTGTCCAGAGTTTCTTGTCCAGAGTTTCTTGTTCAGAGTTTCTTGTCCAGAGTTTCTTGCCCAGAGTTTCTTGCCCAGAGTTTCTTGTCCAGAGTTTCTTGTCCAGAGTTTCTTGTTCAGAGTTTCTTGACCAGAGTTTCTTGCCCAGAGTTTCTTGTCCAGAGTTTCTTGTCCAGAGTTTCTTGTTCAGAGTTTCTTGACCAGAGTTTCTTGCCCAGAGTTTCTTGTCCAGAGTTTCTTGTCCAGAGTTTCTTGCCCAGAGTTTTTTGTCCAGAGTTTCTTGTCCAGATTTTTTTGTGCAGATTTTCTGGCCCAGAGTTTCTTGTCCGTAGCTTCTTGTCAAGAGTTTCTTGTCCAGAGTTTGTTGTCCAGAGTTTCTTGTCCAGAGTTTCTTGTCCAGAGTTTCTTGTCCAGAGATTTTTGTCCGGAATTTGTTGTCCAGAGTTTCTTGTCCAGAGTTTCTTGTCCAGAGTTTCTTGTTCAGAGTTTCTTGACCAGAGTTTCTTGCCCAGAGTTTTTTGTCCAGAGTATCTTGTCCAGAGTTTCTTGTCCAGATTTTTTTGTCCAGATTTTCTGGCCCAGAGTTTCTTGTCCGTAGCTTCTTGTCAAGAGTTTCTTGTCCAGAGTTTCTTGTTCGGAGTTTCTTGTCCCGATTTTCTTGTCCAGAGTTTCTTGTCCAGAGGTTTTTGTGCAGAGGTTCTTGCTCAGAGTTCTCTGTCCAGAGTTTCTTGTCCAGAGTTTTTTGTCTAGAGTTTCTTGTCCAGAGTTTCTAGTCCAGAGGTTTTTGTGCAGAGGTTCTTGCTCAGAGTTTGTTGTCCAGAGTTTGTTGTCCAGAGTTTGTTGTCCAGAGTTTCTTGTTCAGAGTTTCTTGACCAGAGTTTCTTGCCCAGAGTTTTTTGTCCAGAGTTTCTTGTCCAGAGTTTCTTGTCCAGAGTTTCTTGCCCAGAGTTCCTTGCCCAGATTTTCTTGTCCAGAGTTTCTTGTCCAGAGTTTCTTGTCCAGAGATTTTTGTCCGGAATTTGTTGTCCAGAGTTTCTTGTCCAGAGTTTCTTGTCCAGAGTTTCTTGTTCAGAGTTTCTTGTCCAGAGTTTCTTGTCCAGAGTTTGTTGTCCAGAGTTTGTTGTCCAGAGTTTCTTGTTCAGAGTTTCTTGACCAGAGTTTCTTGCCCAGAGTTTTTTGTCCAGAGTATCTTGTAAAGAGTTTCTTGTCCAGAGTTTCTTGCCCAGAGTTTTTTGTCCAGAGTATCTTGTCCAGAGTTTCTTGTCCAGAGTTTCTTGTCCAGAGTTTCTTGTCCAGAGTTTCTTGTCCAGAGTTTCTTGTCCAGAGTTTCTTGTCCAGAGATTTTTGTCCGGAATTTGTTGTCCAGAGTTTCTTGTCCAGAGTTTCTTGTCCAGAGTTTCTTGTTCAGAGTTTGTTGTCCAGAGTTTGTTGTCCAGAGTTTGTTGTCCAGAGTTTGTTGTCCAGAGTTTCTTGTCCAGAGTTTCTTGTCCAGAGTTTCTTGTCCAGAGTTTCTTGTTCAGAGTTTCTTGTCCAGAGTTTCTTGCCCAGAGTTTCTTGCCCAGAGTTTCTTGTCCAGAGTTTCTTGTTCAGAGTTTCTTGACCAGAGTTTCTTGCCCAGAGTTTCTTGTCCAGAGTTCCTTGTCCAGAGTTTCTTGTTCAGAGTTTCTTGACCAGAGTTTCTTGCCCAGAGTTTTTTGTCCAGAGTTTCTTGTCCAGATTTTTTTGTCCAGATTTTCTGGCCCAGAGTTTCTTGTCCGTAGCTTCTTGTCAAGAGTTTCTTGTCCAGAGTTTCTTGTTCAGAGTTTCTTGTCCCGATTTTCTTGTCCAGAGTTTCTTGTCTATAGGTTTTTGTCCAGAGTTTCTTGTCCAGAGTTTCTTGCCCAGAGTTTCTTGTCCAGAGTTTCTTGTCCAGAGTTTCTTGTTCAGAGTTTCCTGACCAGAGTTTCTTGCCCAGAGTTTCTTGTCCAGAGTTCCTTGTCCAGAGTTTCTTGTCTTGTTCAGAGTTTCTTGTCCAGAGTTCCTTGTCCAGAGTTTCTTGTTCAGAGTTTCTTGACCAGAGTTTCTTGCCCAGAGTTTTTTGTCCAGAGTTTCTTGTCCAGATTTTTTTGTCCAGATTTTCTGGCCCAGAGTTTCTTGTCCGTAGCTTCTTGTCAAGAGTTTCTTGTCCAGAGTTTCTTGTTCAGAGTTTCTTGTCCCGATTTTCTTGTCCAGAGTTTCTTGTCTATAGGTTTTTGTCCAGAGTTTCTTGCCCAGAGTTTCTTGCCCAGAGTTTCTTGTCCAGAGTTTCTTGTCCAGAGTTTCTTGTTCAGAGTTTCTTGACCAGAGTTTCTTGCCCAGAGTTTCTTGTCCAGAGTTCCTTGTCCAGAGTTTCTTGTCTTGTTCAGAGTTTCTTGACCAGAGTTTGTTGTCCAGAGTTTGTTGTCCAGAGTTTGTTGTCCAGAGTTTCTTGTCCAGAGTTTCTTGTTCAGAGTTTCTTGTCCTGATTTTCCTGTCCAGAGTTTTTAGTCTAGATTTTCTTGTCCAGACTTTCTTGTCCAGAGTTTGTTGTCCAGAGTTTGTTGTCCAGAGTTTGTTGTCCAGAGTTTCTTGTCCAGAGTTTCTTGTTCAGAGTTTCTTGTCCAGAGTTTCTTGCCCAGAGTTTCTTGTCCAGAGTTTCTTGCCCAGAGTTCCTTGCCCAGATTTTCTTGTCCAGAGTTTCTTGTCCAGAGTTTCTTGTTCAGAGTTTCTTGACCAGAGTTTCTTGCCCAGAGTTTTTTGTCCAGAGTTTAGTGTCCAGATTTTCTTGTCCACAGTGTCTTGTCCCGGTTTTCTTACCCAGAGTTTCTTGTCCAGAGTTTAGTGTCCAGATTTTCTTGTCCAGAGTTTCTTGTCCAGATTTTCTTGTCCAGAGTTTCTTGTCCAGAGTTTCATGTCGAGAGTCTTTTGTCCAGAGTTTCTTGCCCAGAGTTTTTTGTCCAGAGTTTCTTGTCCAGAGTTTCTTGTCCAGAGTTTTTTGTGCAGAGTTTCTTGTCGAGAGTTTCTTGTCCAGAATTTCTTGTCCACAGTTTCTTGTCCAGAGTTTTTTGTCCAGAGTTTCTTGTCCAGAGTTTCTTGTCCAGATTTTCTTGTCCAGAGTTTCTTGCCCAGAGTTTTTTGTCCAGAGTATCTTGTTCAGAGTTTCTTGTCCCGATTTTCTTGTCCAGAGTTTTTTGTCCAGAGTTTCTTGTCCAGAGTTTCTTGTCCAGAGTTTCTTGTCCAGAGTTTCGTGTACAGAGTTTTTTGTCCAGAGTTTCTTGTTCAGAGTTTCTTGTCCAGAGTTTCTTGTCCAGAGTTTCATGTCGAGAGTTTTTTGTCCAGAGTTTCTTGTCCAGAGTTTCTTGTTCCCTATTTCTTGTCCAGAGTTTCTTGTCCATAGTTTCTTGTCCAGATTTTCTTGTCCAGAGTTTCTTGTCCAGAGTTTTTTGTCCAGAGTTTCTTGTCCAGAGTTTCTTGTCCAGAGTTTCATGTCGAGAGTTTTTTGTCCAGAGTTTCTTGTCCAGAGTTTCTTGTTCCCTATTTCTTGTCCAGAGTTTCTTGTCCAGAGTTTCTTGTCCAGAGTTTCTTGTCCAGAATTTCTTGTCCAGAGTTTCTTGTCCCGATTTTCTTGTCCAGAGTTTCTTGTCCAGAATTTCTTGTCCACAGTGTCTTGTCCCGGTTTTCTTACCCAGAGTTTCTTGTCCAGAGTTTAGTGTCCAGATTTTCTTGTCCAGAGTTTCTTGTCCAGAGTTTTTTGTTCAGAGTTTCTTGTCCAGAGTTTCTTGTCCAGAGTTTCTTGTCCAGAGTTTCGTGTACAGAGTTTTTTGTCCAGAGTTTCTTGTTCAGAGTTTCTTGTCCAGAGTTTCTTGTCCAGAGTTTCATGTCGAGAGTTTTTTGTCCAGAGTTTCTTGTCCAGAGTTTCTTGTCCAGAGTTTCTTGTTCCCTATTTCTTGTCCAGAGTTTCTTGTCCAGAGTTTCTTGTTCGGAGTTTCTTGTCCCGATTTTCTTGTCCAGAGTTTCTTGTCCAGAGGTTTTTGTGCAGAGGTTCTTGCTCAGAGTTCTCTGTCCAGAGTTTCTTGTCCAGAGTTTTTTGTCTAGAGTTTCTTGTCCAGAGTTTCTAGTCCAGAGGTTTTTGTGCAGAGGTTCTTGCTCAGAGTTCTCTGTCCAGAGTTTCTTGTCCAGAGTTTTTTGTCCCGATTTTCTTGTCCATTTCTTGTCCCGATTTTCTTGTGTGGGCGCCGTTGGCTCGATCGGTTAGTGCGTCGGACTGTTGAGTGAGAGTACCCGGGTTCGGATCCAGCTCGGGGAAAAAATAACACCACAAACATTTTTCACGGCCCCACCTCCAGCGAACGATTGACAACCTTCCTGGAGTACTTCTGTCATGAAAAGCTTTCGCAATTCGCCGTTCGGAACCGGCATTAAACAGTAGGTCCCCTCCACATGTGACAAAATTATAACGCGCACAACACAGTGGAGGCGCGAAAAAGCTAGGCTCTGGCTCTCAACGGGCTGTTACGCCGCCCCATATATATATATTTCTTGTCCAGAGGTTTTTGTGCAGAGGTTCTTGCTCAGAGTTCTCTGTCCAGAGTTTCTTGTCCAGAGTTTTTTGTCCAGTGTTTCTTGCCCAGAGTTTCTTGTCCAGAACTTCTTGTCAAGAGTTTCTTGTCCAGAATTTTTTGTCCAGAATTTCTTGTCCTGATTTTCCTGTCCAGAGTTTTAGTCTAGATTTTCTTGTCCAGACTTTCTTGTCCAGAGTTTGTTGTCCAGAGTTTGTTGTCCAGAGTTTCTTGTCCAGAGTTTCTTGTTCAGAGTTTCTTGTCCAGAGTTTCTTGCCCAGAGTTTTTTGTCCAGAGTATCTTGTCCAGAGTTTCTTGTCCAGAGTTTCTTGTCCAGAGTTTCTTGCCCAGAGTTCCTTGCCCAGATTTTCTTGTCCAAAGTTTCTTGCATAGATTTTCTGGTCCAGATTTTCTTGCCAGAGTTTCTTGTCCAGAGTTTCTTGTCCAGAGTTTCTTAACCAGAGTTTCTTGTCCAGAGTTTGTTGTCCAGAGTTTCTTGTCCAGAGTTTCTTGTCCAGAGTTTCTTGTCCAGAGATTTTTGTCCAGAGTTTGTTGTCCAGAGTTTCTTGTTCAGAGTTTCTTGACCAGAGTTTCTTGCCCAGAGTTTTTTGTCCAGAGTTTCTTGTCCAGATTTTTTTGTCCAGATTTTCTGGCCCAGAGTTTCTTGTCCGTAGCTTCTTGTCAAGAGTTTCTTGTCCAGAGTTTCTTGTTCAGAGTTTCTTGTCCAGAGTTTGTTGTCCAGAGTTTGTTGTCCAGAGTTTGTTGTCCAGAGTTTCTTGTTCAGAGTTTCTTGACCAGAGTTTCTTGCCCAGAGTTTTTTGTCCAGAGTTTCTTGTCCAGATTTTTTTGTCCAGATTTTCTGGCCCAGAGTTTCTTGTCCGTAGCTTCTTGTCAAGAGTTTCTTGTCCAGAGTTCTTGTTCTTGTCCCGATTTTCTTGTCCAGAGTTTCTTGTCTATAGGTTTTTGTGCAGAGGTTCTTGCTCAGAGTTTCTTGTCCAGAGTTTTTTGTCCAGAGTTTCTTGTCCAGAGTTTCTTGTCCAGAGTTTCTTGTCCAGAGATTTTTGTCCGGAATTTGTTGTCCAGAGTTTCTTGTCCAGAGTTTCTTGTCCAGAGTTTCTTGTTCAGAGTTTCTTGTCCAGAGTTTGTTGTCCAGAGTTTGTTGTCCAGAGTTTGTTGTCCAGAGTTTCTTGTTCAGAGTTTCTTGACCAGAGTTTCTTGCCCAGAGTTTTTTGTCCAGAGTATCTTGTCCAGAGTTTCTTGTCCAGATTTTTTTGTCCAGATTTTCTGGCCCAGAGTTTCTTGTCCGTAGCTTCTTGTCAAGAGTTTCTTGTCCAGAGTTTCTTGTTCGGAGTTTCTTGTCCCGATTTTCTTGTCCAGAGTTTCTTGTCCAGAGGTTTTTGTGCAGAGGTTCTTGCTCAGAGTTCTCTGTCCAGAGTTTCTTGTCCAGAGTTTTTTGTCTAGAGTTTCTTGTCCAGAGTTTCTAGTCCAGAGGTTTTTGTGCAGAGGTTCTTGCTCAGAGTTCTCTGTCCAGAGTTTCTTGTCCAGAGTTTTTTGTCCCGATTTTCTTGTCCAGAGGTTTTTGTGCAGAGGTTCTTGCTCAGAGTTCTCTGTCCAGAGTTTCTTGTCCAGAGTTTTTTGTCCAGTGTTTCTTGCCCAGAGTTTCTTGTCCAGAACTTCTTGACCAGAGTTTCTTGCCCAGAGTTTCTTGTCCAGAGTTCCTTGTCCAGAGTTTCTTGTCTTGTTCAGAGTTTCTTGACCAGAGTTTGTTGTCCAGAGTTTGTTGTCCAGAGTTTGTTGTCCAGAGTTTCTTGTCCAGAGTTTCTTGTCCAGAGTTTCTTGTCCTGATTTTCCTGTCCAGAGTTTTTAGTCTAGATTTTCTTGTCCAGACTTTCTTGTCCAGAGTTTGTTGTCCAGAGTTTGTTGTCCAGAGTTTGTTGTCCAGAGTTTCTTGTCCAGAGTTTCTTGTTCAGAGTTTCTTGTCCAGAGTTTCTTGCCCAGAGTTTCTTGTCCAGAGTTTCTTGCCCAGAGTTCCTTGCCCAGATTTTCTTGTCCAGAGTTTCTTGTCCAGAGTTTCTTGTTCAGAGTTTCTTGACCAGAGTTTCTTGCCCAGAGTTTTTTGTCCAGAGTTTAGTGTCCAGATTTTCTTGTCCAGAGTTTCTTGTCCACAGTGTCTTGTCCCGGTTTTCTTACCCAGAGTTTCTTGTCCAGAATTTAGTGTCCAGATTTTCTTGTCCAGAGTTTCTTGTCCAGATTTTCTTGTCCAGAGTTTCTTGTCCAGAGTTTCATGTCGAGAGTCTTTTGTCCAGAGTTTCTTGCCCAGAGTTTTTTGTCCAGAGTTTCTTGTCCAGAGTTTTTTGTGCAGAGTTTCTTGTCGAGAGTTTCTTGTCCAGAATTTCTTGTCCACAGTTTCTTGTCCAGAGTTTTTTGTCCAGAGTTTCTTGTCCAGAGTTTCTTGTCCAGATTTTCTTGTCCAGAGTTTCTTGCCCAGAGTTTTTTGTCCAGAGTATCTTGTTCAGAGTTTCTTGTCCCGATTTTCTTGTCCAGAGTTTTTTGTCCAGAGTTTCTTGTCCAGAGTTTCTTGTCCAGAGTTTCTTGTCCAGAGTTTCTTGTCCAGAGTTTCGTGTACAGAGTTTTTTGTCCAGAGTTTCTTGTTCAGAGTTTCTTGTCCAGAGTTTCTTGTCCAGAGTTTCATGTCGAGAGTTTTTTGTCCAGAGTTTCTTGTCCAGAGTTTCTTGTTCCCTATTTCTTGTCCAGAGTTTCTTGTCCATAGTTTCTTGTCCAGATTTTCTTGTCCAGAGTTTCTTGTCCAGAGTTTTTTGTCCAGAGTTTCTTGTCCAGAGTTTCTTGTCCAGAGTTTCATGTCGAGAGTTTTTTGTCCAGAGTTTCTTGTCCAGAGTTTCTTGTTCCCTATTTCTTGTCCAGAGTTTCTTGTCCAGAGTTTCTTGTCCAGAGTTTCTTGTCCAGAATTTCTTGTCCAGAGTTTCTTGTCCCGATTTTCTTGTCCAGAGTTTCTTGTCCAGAATTTCTTGTCCACAGTGTCTTGTCCCGGTTTTCTTACCCAGAGTTTCTTGTCCAGAGTTTAGTGTCCAGATTTTCTTGTCCAGAGTTTCTTGTCCAGAGTTTTTTGTTCAGAGTTTCTTGTCCAGAGTTTTTTGTCCAGAGTATCTTGTCCAGAGTTTCTTGTCCAGAGTTTCTTGCCCAGAGTTCCTTGCCCAGATTTTCTTGTCCAAAGTTTCTTGCATAGATTTTCTGGTCCAGATTTTCTTGCCAGAGTTTCTTGTCCAGAGTTTCTTGTCCAGGGTTTCTTAACCAGAGTTTCTTGTCCAGAGTTTGTTGTCCAGAGTTTGTTGTCCGCAGTTTCTTGTCCAGAGTTTCTTGTCCAGAGTTTCTTGTCCAGAGTTTCTTGTCCAGAGTTTTTTGTCCGGAATTTGTTGTTCAGAGTTTCTTGTCCAGAGTTTTTTGTCCAGAGTTTCTTGTCCAGATTTTCTTGTCCAGAGATTTTTGTCCAGAATTTCTTGTCCAGAGTTTCTTGTCTAGAGTTTCTTTTCCCGATTTTCTTGTCCAGAGTTTCTTATCCAGAGTTTCTTGTCCAGAGTTTTTTGTCCAGATTTTCTGGCCCAGAGTTTCTTGTCTGTAGCTTCTTGTCCCGATTTTCTTGTCCAGAGTTTCTTGTCCAGAGGTTTTTGTGCAGAGGTTCTTGCTCAGAGTTCTCTGTCCAGGGTTTCTTGTCCAGAGTTTTTTGTCCAGAGTTTCTTGTCCAGAGTTTCTTGTCCAGAGGTTTTTGTGCAGAGGTTCTTGCTCAGAGTTCTCTGTCCAGAGTTTCTTGTCCAGAGTTTTTTGTCCAGAGTATCTTGTCCAGAGTTTCTTGTCCAGAGTTTCTTGTCCAGAGTTTGTTGTCCAGAGTTTGTTGTCCAGAGTTTGTTGTCCAGAGTTTCTTGTCCAGAGTTTCTTGTTCAGAGTTTCTTGTCCAGAGTTTCTTGCCCAGAGTTTCTTGCCCAGAGTTTCTTGTCCAGAGTTTCTTGTCCAGAGTTTCTTGTTCAGAGTTTCTTGACCAGAGTTTCTTGCCCAGAGTTTCTTGTCCAGAGTTCCTTGTCCAGAGTTTCTTGTTCAGAGTTTCTTGCCCAGAGTTTCTTGCCCAGAGTTTCTTGTCCAGAGTTTCTTGTCCAGAGTTTCTTGCCCAGAGTTTTTTGTCCAGAGTTTCTTGTCCAGATTTTTTTGTCCAGATTTTCTGGCCCAGAGTTTCTTGTCCGTAGCTTCTTGTCAAGAGTTTCTTGTCCAGAGTTTGTTGTCCAGAGTTTCTTGTCCAGAGTTTCTTGTCCAGAGTTTCTTGTCCAGAGTTTCTTGTCCAGAGATTTTTGTCCGGAATTTGTTGTCCAGAGTTTCTTGTCCAGAGTTTCTTGTCCAGAGTTTCTTGTTCAGAGTTTCTTGTCCAGAGTTTGTTGTCCAGAGTTTGTTGTCCAGAGTTTGTTGTCCAGAGTTTCTTGTTCAGAGTTTCTTGACCAGAGTTTCTTGCCCAGAGTTTTTTGTCCAGAGTATCTTGTCCAGAGTTTCTTGTCCAGATTTTTTTGTCCAGATTTTCTGGCCCAGAGTTTCTTGTCCGTAGCTTCTTGTCAAGAGTTTCTTGTCCAGAGTTTCTTGTTCGGAGTTTCTTGTCCCTATTTTCTTGTCCAGAGTTTCTTGTCCAGAGGTTTTTGTGCAGAGGTTCTTGCTCAGAGTTCTCTGTCCAGAGTTTCTTGTCCAGAGTTTTTTGTCTAGAGTTTCTTGTCCAGAGTTTCTAGTCCAGAGGTTTTTGTGCAGAGGTTCTTGCTCAGAGTTTGTTGTCCAGAGTTTGTTGTCCAGAGTTTGTTGTCCAGAGTTTCTTGTTCAGAGTTTCTTGACCAGAGTTTCTTGCCCAGAGTTTTTTGTCCAGAGTTTCTTGTCCAGAGTTTCTTGTCCAGAGTTTCTTGCCCAGAGTTCCTTGCCCAGATTTTCTTGTCCAGAGTTTCTTGTCCAGAGTTTCTTGTCCAGAGATTTTTGTCCGGAATTTGTTGTCCAGAGTTTCTTGTCCAGAGTTTCTTGTCCAGAGTTTCTTGTTCAGAGTTTCTTGTCCAGAGTTTGTTGTCCAGAGTTTGTTGTCCAGAGTTTGTTGTCCAGAGTTTCTTGTTCAGAGTTTCTTGACCAGAGTTTCTTGCCCAGAGTTTTTTGTCCAGAGTATCTTGTAAAGAGTTTCTTGTCCAGAGTTTCTTGCCCAGAGTTTTTTGTCCAGAGTATCTTGTCCAGAGTTTCTTGTCCAGAGTTTCTTGTCCAGAGTTTCTTGTCCAGAGTTTCTTGTCCAGAGTTTCTTGTCCAGAGTTTCTTGTCCAGAGTTTCTTGTCCAGAGATTTTTGTCCGGAATTTGTTGTCCAGAGTTTCTTGTCCAGAGTTTCTTGTCCAGTGTTTCTTGTTCAGAGTTTGTTGTCCAGAGTTTGTTGTCCAGAGTTTGTTGTCCAGAGTTTGTTGTCCAGAGTTTCTTGTCCAGAGTTTCTTGTCCAGAGTTTCTTGTCCAGAGTTTCTTGTTCAGAGTTTCTTGTCCAGAGTTTCTTGCCCAGAGTTTCTTGCCCAGAGTTTCTTGTCCAGAGTTTCTTGTTCAGAGTTTCTTGACCAGAGTTTCTTGCCCAGAGTTTCTTGTCCAGAGTTCCTTGTCCAGAGTTTCTTGTTCAGAGTTTCTTGACCAGAGTTTCTTGCCCAGAGTTTTTTGTCCAGAGTTTCTTGTCCAGATTTTTTTGTCCAGATTTTCTGGCCCAGAGTTTCTTGTCCGTAGCTTCTTGTCAAGAGTTTCTTGTCCAGAGTTTCTTGTTCAGAGTTTCTTGTCCCGATTTTCTTGTCCAGAGTTTCTTGTCTATAGGTTTTTGTCCAGAGTTTCTTGCCCAGAGTTTCTTGCCCAGAGTTTCTTGTCCAGAGTTTCTTGTCCAGAGTTTCTTGTTCAGAGTTTCTTGACCAGAGTTTCTTGCCCAGAGTTTCTTGTCCAGAGTTCCTTGTCCAGAGTTTCTTGTCTTGTTCAGAGTTTCTTGACCAGAGTTTGTTGTCCAGAGTTTGTTGTCCAGAGTTTGTTGTCCAGAGTTTCTTGTCCAGAGTTTCTTGTTCAGAGTTTCTTGTCCTGATTTTCCTGTCCAGAGTTTTTAGTCTAGATTTTCTTGTCCAGACTTTCTTGTCCAGAGTTTGTTGTCCAGAGTTTGTTGTCCAGAGTTTGTTGTCCAGAGTTTCTTGTCCAGAGTTTCTTGTTCAGAGTTTCTTGTCCAGAGTTTCTTGCCCAGAGTTTCTTGTCCAGAGTTTCTTGCCCAGAGTTCCTTGCCCAGATTTTCTTGTCCAGAGTTTCTTGTCCAGAGTTTCTTGTTCAGAGTTTCTTGACCAGAGTTTCTTGCCCAGAGTTTTTTGTCCAGAGTTTAGTGTCCAGATTTTCTTGTCCAGAGTTTCTTGTCCACAGTGTCTTGTCCCGGTTTTCTTACCCAGAGTTTCTTGTCCAGAGTTTAGTGTCCAGATTTTCTTGTCCAGAGTTTCTTGTCCAGATTTTCTTGTCCAGAGTTTCTTGTCCAGAGTTTCATGTCGAGAGTCTTTTGTCCAGAGTTTCTTGCCCAGAGTTTTTTGTCCAGAGTTTCTTGTCCAGAGTTTCTTGTCCAGAGTTTTTTGTGCAGAGTTTCTTGTCGAGAGTTTCTTGTCCAGAATTTCTTGTCCACAGTTTCTTGTCCAGAGTTTTTTGTCCAGAGTTTCTTGTCCAGAGTTTCTTGTCCAGATTTTCTTGTCCAGAGTTTCTTGCCCAGAGTTTTTTGTCCAGAGTATCTTGTTCAGAGTTTCTTGTCCCGATTTTCTTGTCCAGAGTTTTTTGTCCAGAGTTTCTTGTCCAGAGTTTCTTGTCCAGAGTTTCTTGTCCAGAGTTTCGTGTACAGAGTTTTTTGTCCAGAGTTTCTTGTTCAGAGTTTCTTGTCCAGAGTTTCTTGTCCAGAGTTTCATGTCGAGAGTTTCTTGTCCAGAGTTTCTTGTCCAGAGTTTCTTGTTCCCTATTTCTTGTCCAGAGTTTCTTGTCCATAGTTTCTTGTCCAGATTTTCTTGTCCAGAGTTTCTTGTCCAGAGTTTTTTGTCCAGAGTTTCTTGTCCAGAGTTTCTTGTCCAGAGTTTCATGTCGAGAGTTTTTTGTCCAGAGTTTCTTGTCCAGAGTTTCTTGTTCCCTATTTCTTGTCCAGAGTTTCTTGTCCAGAGTTTCTTGTCCAGAGTTTCTTGTCCAGAATTTCTTGTCCAGAGTTTATTGTCCCGATTTTCTTGTCCAGAGTTTCTTGTCCAGAATTTCTTGTCCACAGTGTCTTGTCCCGGTTTTCTTACCCAGAGTTTCTTGTCCAGAGTTTAGTGTCCAGATTTTCTTGTCCAGAGTTTCTTGTCCAGAGTTTTTTGTTCAGAGTTTCTTGTCCAGAGTTTCTTGTCCAGAGTTTCTTGTCCAGAGTTTCGTGTACAGAGTTTTTTGTCCAGAGTTTCTTGTTCAGAGTTTCTTGTCCAGAGTTTCTTGTCCAGAGTTTCATGTCGAGAGTTTTTTGTCCAGAGTTTCTTGTCCAGAGTTTCTTGTTCCCTATTTCTTGTCCAGAGTTTCTTGTCCAGAGTTTCTTGTTCGGAGTTTCTTGTCCCGATTTTCTTGTCCAGAGTTTCTTGTCCAGAGGTTTTTGTGCAGAGGTTCTTGCTCAGAGTTCTCTGTCCAGAGTTTCTTGTCCAGAGTTTTTTGTCTAGAGTTTCTTGTCCAGAGTTTCTAGTCCAGAGGTTTTTGTGCAGAGGTTCTTGCTCAGAGTTCTCTGTCCAGAGTTTCTTGTCCAGAGTTTTTTGTCCCGATTTTCTTGTCCATTTCTTGTCCCGATTTTCTTGTGTGGGCGCCGTTGGCTCGATCGGTTAGTGCGTCGGACTGTTGAGTGAGAGTACCCGGGTTCGGATCCAGCTCGGGGAAAAAATAACACCACAAACATTTTTCACGGCCCCACCTCCAGCGAACGATTGACAACCTTCCTGGAGTACTTCTGTCATGAAAAGCTTTCGCAATTCGCCGTTCGGAACCGGCATTAAACAGTAGGTCCCCTCCACATGTGACAAAATTATAACGCGCACAACACAGTGGAGGCGCGAAAAAGCTAGGCTCTGGCTCTCAACGGGCTGTTACGCCGCCCCATATATATATATTTCTTGTCCAGAGGTTTTTGTGCAGAGGTTCTTGCTCAGAGTTCTCTGTCCAGAGTTTCTTGTCCAGAGTTTTTTGTCCAGTGTTTCTTGCCCAGAGTTTCTTGTCCAGAACTTCTTGTCAAGAGTTTCTTGTCCAGAATTTTTTGTCCAGAATTTCTTGTCCTGATTTTCCTGTCCAGAGTTTTAGTCTAGATTTTCTTGTCCAGATTTTCTTGTCCAGAGTTTGTTGTCCAGAGTTTCTTGTCCAGAGTTTCTTGTTCAGAGTTTCTTGTCCAGAGTTTCTTGCCCAGAGTTTTTTGTCCAGAGTATCTTGTCCAGAGTTTCTTGTCCAGAGTTTCTTGTCCAGAGTTTCTTGCCCAGAGTTCCTTGCCCAGATTTTCTTGTCCAAAGTTTCTTGCATAGATTTTCTGGTCCAGATTTTCTTGCCAGAGTTTCTTGTCCAGAGTTTCTTGTCCAGGGTTTCTTAACCAGAGTTTCTTGTCCAGAGTTTCTTGTCCAGAGTTTCTTGTCCAGAGTTTCTTGTCCAGAGTTTCTTGTCCAGAGTTTTTTGTCCAGAGTTTGTTGTCCAGAGTTTCTTGTTCAGAGTTTCTTGACCAGAGTTTCTTGCCCAGAGTTTTTTGTCCAGAGTTTCTTGTCCAGATTTTTTTGTCCAGATTTTCTGGCCCAGAGTTTCTTGTCCGTAGCTTCTTGTCAAGAGTTTCTTGTCCAGAGTTTCTTGTTCAGAGTTTCTTGTCCAGAGTTTGTTGTCCAGAGTTTGTTGTCCAGAGTTTGTTGTCCAGAGTTTCTTGTTCAGAGTTTCTTGACCAGAGTTTCTTGCCCAGAGTTTTTTGTCCAGAGTTTCTTGTCCAGATTTTTTTGTCCAGATTTTCTGGCCCAGAGTTTCTTGTCCGTAGCTTCTTGTCAAGAGTTTCTTGTCCAGAGTTCTTGTTCTTGTCCCGATTTTCTTGTCCAGAGTTTCTTGTCTATAGGTTTTTGTGCAGAGGTTCTTGCTCAGAGTTTCTTGTCCAGAGTTTTTTGTCCAGAGTTTCTTGTCCAGAGTTTCTTGTCCAGAGTTTCTTGTCCAGAGATTTTTGTCCGGAATTTGTTGTCCAGAGTTTCTTGTCCAGAGTTTCTTGTCCAGAGTTTCTTGTTCAGAGTTTCTTGTCCAGAGTTTGTTGTCCAGAGTTTGTTGTCCAGAGTTTGTTGTCCAGAGTTTCTTGTTCAGAGTTTCTTGACCAGAGTTTCTTGCCCAGAGTTTTTTGTCCAGAGTATCTTGTCCAGAGTTTCTTGTCCAGATTTTTTTGTCCAGATTTTCTGTCCAGAACTTCTTGACCAGAGTTTCTTGCCCAGAGTTTCTTGTCCAGAGTTCCTTGTCCAGAGTTTCTTGTCTTGTTCAGAGTTTCTTGACCAGAGTTTGTTGTCCAGAGATTTTTGTCCAGAGTTTGTTGTCCAGAGTTTCTTGTTCAGAGTTTCTTGACCAGAGTTTCTTGCCCAGAGTTTTTTGTCCAGAGTTTCTTGTCCAGATTTTTTTGTCCAGATTTTCTGGCCCAGAGTTTCTTGTCCGTAGCTTCTTGTCAAGAGTTTCTTGTCCAGAGTTTCTTGTTCAGAGTTTCTTGTCCAGAGTTTGTTGTCCAGAGTTTGTTGTCCAGAGTTTGTTGTCCAGAGTTTCTTGTTCAGAGTTTCTTGACCAGAGTTTCTTGCCCAGAGTTTTTTGTCCAGAGTTTCTTGTCCAGATTTTTTTGTCCAGATTTTCTGGCCCAGAGTTTCTTGTCCGTAGCTTCTTGTCAAGAGTTTCTTGTCCAGAGTTCTTGTTCTTGTCCCGATTTTCTTGTCCAGAGTTTCTTGTCTATAGGTTTTTGTGCAGAGGTTCTTGCTCAGAGTTTCTTGTCCAGAGTTTTTTGTCCAGAGTTTCTTGTCCAGAGTTTCTTGTCCAGAGTTTCTTGTCCAGAGATTTTTGTCCGGAATTTGTTGTCCAGAGTTTCTTGTCCAGAGTTTCTTGTCCAGAGTTTCTTGTTCAGAGTTTCTTGTCCAGAGTTTGTTGTCCAGAGTTTGTTGTCCAGAGTTTGTTGTCCAGAGTTTCTTGTTCAGAGTTTCTTGACCAGAGTTTCTTGCCCAGAGTTTTTTGTCCAGAGTATCTTGTCCAGAGTTTCTTGTCCAGATTTTTTTGTCCAGATTTTCTGGCCCAGAGTTTCTTGTCCGTAGCTTCTTGTCAAGAGTTTCTTGTCCAGAGTTTCTTGTTCGGAGTTTCTTGTCCCGATTTTCTTGTCCAGAGTTTCTTGTCCAGAGGTTTTTGTGCAGAGGTTCTTGCTCAGAGTTCTCTGTCCAGAGTTTCTTGTCCAGAGTTTTTTGTCTAGAGTTTCTTGTCCAGAGTTTCTAGTCCAGAGGTTTTTGTGCAGAGGTTCTTGCTCAGAGTTCTCTGTCCAGAGTTTCTTGTCCAGAGTTTTTTGTCCCGATTTTCTTGTCCAGAGGTTTTTGTGCAGAGGTTCTTGCTCAGAGTTCTCTGTCCAGAGTTTCTTGTCCAGAGTTTTTTGTCCAGTGTTTCTTGTCCAGAGTTTCTTGTCCAGAACTTCTTGACCAGAGTTTCTTGCCCAGAGTTTCTTGTCCAGAGTTCCTTGTCCAGAGTTTCTTGTCTTGTTCAGAGTTTCTTGACCAGAGTTTGTTGTCCAGAGTTTGTTGTCCAGAGTTTGTTGTCCAGAGTTTCTTGTCCAGAGTTTCTTGTTCAGAGTTTCTTGTCCTGATTTTCCTGTCCAGAGTTTTTAGTCTAGATTTTCTTGTCCAGACTTTCTTGTCCAGAGTTTGTTGTCCAGAGTTTGTTGTCCAGAGTTTGTTGTCCAGAGTTTCTTGTCCAGAGTTTCTTGTCCAGAGTTTCTTGTCCAGAGTTTCTTGTCCAGAGTTTCTTGTCCAGAGTTTCTTGCCCAGAGTTCCTTGCCCAGATTTTCTTGTCCAGAGTTTCTTGTCCAGAGTTTCTTGTTCAGAGTTTCTTGACCAGAGTTTCTTGCCCAGAGTTTTTTGTCCAGTGTTTCTTGCCCAGAGTTTCTTGTCCAGAACTTCTTGACCAGAGTTTCTTGCCCAGAGTTTCTTGTCCAGAGTTCCTTGTCCAGAGTTTCTTGTCTTGTTCAGAGTTTCTTGTCCAGAGTTTCTTGTCCAGAGTTTCTTGTCCAGAGTTTGTTGTCCAGAGTTTCTTGTCCAGAGTTTCTTGTTCAGAGTTTCTTGTCCTGATTTTCCTGTCCAGAGTTTTTAGTCTAGATTTTCTTGTCCAGACTTTCTTGTCCAGAGTTTCTTGTCCAGAGTTTGTTGTCCAGAGTTTGTTGTCCAGAGTTTCTTGTCCAGAGTTTCTTGTTCAGAGTTTCTTGTCCAGAGTTTCTTGCCCAGAGTTTCTTGTCCAGAGTTTCTTGCCCAGAGTTCCTTGCCCAGATTTTCTTGTCCAGAGTTTCTTGTCCAGAGTTTCTTGTTCAGAGTTTCTTGACCAGAGTTTCTTGCCCAGAGTTTTTTGTCCAGAGTTTAGTGTCCAGATTTTCTTGTCCAGAGTTTCTTGTCCACAGTGTCTTGTCCCGGTTTTCTTACCCAGAGTTTCTTGTCCAGAGTTTAGTGTCCAGATTTTCTTGTCCAGAGTTTCTTGTCCAGATTTTCTTGTCCAGAGTTTCTTGTCCAGAGTTTCATGTCGAGAGTCTTTTGTCCAGAGTTTCTTGCCCAGAGTTTTTTGTCCAGAGTTTCTTGTCCAGAGTTTCTTGTCCAGAGTTTTTTGTGCAGAGTTTCTTGTCGAGAGTTTCTTGTCCAGAGTTTCTTGTCCACAGTTTCTTGTCCAGAGTTTTTTGTCCAGAGTTTCTTGTCCAGAGTTTCTTGTCCAGATTTTCTTGTCCAGAGTTTCTTGCCCAGAGTTTTTTGTCCAGAGTATCTTGTTCAGAGTTTCTTGTCCCGATTTTCTTGTCCAGAGTTTTTTGTCCAGAGTTTCTTGTCCAGAGTTTCTTGTCCAGAGTTTCTTGTCCAGAGTTTCGTGTACAGAGTTTTTTGTCCAGAGTTTCTTGTTCAGAGTTTCTTGTCCAGAGTTTCTTGTCCAGAGTTTCATGTCGAGAGTTTTTTGTCCAGAGTTTCTTGTCCAGAGTTTCTTGTTCCCTATTTCTTGTCCAGAGTTTCTTGTCCAGAGTTTCTTGTCCAGAGTTTCTTGTCCAGAGTTTCTTGTCCAGAGTTTCTTGTCCAGAGTTTCTTGTCCAGAGTTTCTTGTCCAGAGTTTCATGTCGAGAGTTTTTTGTCCAGAGTTTCTTGTCCAGAGTTTCTTGTTCCCTATTTCTTGTCCAGAGTTTCTTGTCCAGAGTTTCTTGTCCAGAGTTTCTTGTCCAGAATTTCTTGTCCAGAGTTTCTTGTCCCGATTTTCTTGTCCAGAGTTTCTTGTCCAGAATTTCTTGTCCACAGTGTCTTGTCCCGGTTTTCTTACCCAGAGTTTCTTGTCCAGAGTTTTTTGTCCAGATTTTCTTGTCCAGAGTTTCTTGTCCAGAGTTTTTTGTTCAGAGTTTCTTGTCCAGAGTTTCTTGTCCAGAGTTTCTTGTCCAGAGTTTCGTGTACAGAGTTTTTTGTCCAGAGTTTCTTGTTCAGAGTTTCTTGTCCAGAGTTTCTTGTCCAGAGTTTCATGTCGAGAGTTTTTTGTCCAGAGTTTCTTGTCCAGAGTTTCTTGTTCCCTATTTCTTGTCCAGAGTTTCTTGTCCAGAGTTTCTTGTTCGGAGTTTCTTGTCCCGATTTTCTTGTCCAGAGTTTCTTGTCCAGAGGTTTTTGTGCAGAGGTTCTTGCTCAGAGTTCTCTGTCCAGAGTTTCTTGTCCAGAGTTTTTTGTCTAGAGTTTCTTGTCCAGAGTTTCTAGTCCAGAGGTTTTTGTGCAGAGGTTCTTGCTCAGAGTTCTCTGTCCAGAGTTTCTTGTCCAGAGTTTTTTGTCCCGATTTTCTTGTCCATTTCTTGTCCCGATTTTCTTGTGTGGGCGCCGTTGGCTCGATCGGTTAGTGCGTCGGACTGTTGAGTGAGAGTACCCGGGTTCGGATCCAGCTCGGGGAAAAAATAACACCACAAACATTTTTCACGGCCCCACCTCCAGCGAACGATTGACAACCTTCCTGGAGTACTTCTGTCATGAAAAGCTTTCGCAATTCGCCGTTCGGAACCGGCATTAAACAGTAGGTCCCCTCCACATGTGACAAAATTATAACGCGCACAACACAGTGGAGGCGCGAAAAAGCTAGGCTCTGGCTCTCAACGGGCTGTTACGCCGCCCCATATATATATATTTCTTGTCCAGAGGTTTTTGTGCAGAGGTTCTTGCTCAGAGTTCTCTGTCCAGAGTTTCTTGTCCAGAGTTTTTTGTCCAGTGTTTCTTGCCCAGAGTTTCTTGTCCAGAACTTCTTGTCAAGAGTTTCTTGTCCAGAATTTTTTGTCCAGAATTTCTTGTCCTGATTTTCCTGTCCAGAGTTTTAGTCTAGATTTTCTTGTCCAGACTTTCTTGTCCAGAGTTTGTTGTCCAGAGTTTGTTGTCCAGAGTTTCTTGTCCAGAGTTTCTTGTTCAGAGTTTCTTGTCCAGAGTTTCTTGCCCAGAGTTTTTTGTCCAGAGTATCTTGTCCAGAGTTTCTTGTCCAGAGTTTCTTGTCCAGAGTTTCTTGCCCAGAGTTCCTTGCCCAGATTTTCTTGTCCAAAGTTTCTTGCATAGATTTTCTGGTCCAGATTTTCTTGCCAGAGTTTCTTGTCCAGAGTTTCTTGTCCAGGGTTTCTTAACCAGAGTTTCTTGTCCAGAGTTTGTTGTCCAGAGTTTCTTGTCCAGAGTTTCTTGTCCAGAGTTTCTTGTCCAGAGATTTTTGTCCAGAGTTTGTTGTCCAGAGTTTCTTGTTCAGAGTTTCTTGACCAGAGTTTCTTGCCCAGAGTTTTTTGTCCAGAGTTTCTTGTCCAGATTTTTTTGTCCAGATTTTCTGGCCCAGAGTTTCTTGTCCGTAGCTTCTTGTCAAGAGTTTGTTGTCCAGAGTTTCTTGTTCAGAGTTTCTTGTCCAGAGTTTGTTGTCCAGAGTTTGTTGTCCAGAGTTTGTTGTCCAGAGTTTCTTGTTCAGAGTTTCTTGACCAGAGTTTCTTGCCCAGAGTTTTTTGTCCAGAGTTTCTTGTCCAGATTTTTTTGTCCAGATTTTCTGGCCCAGAGTTTCTTGTCCGTAGCTTCTTGTCAAGAGTTTCTTGTCCAGAGTTCTTGTTCTTGTCCCGATTTTCTTGTCCAGAGTTTCTTGTCTATAGGTTTTTGTGCAGAGGTTCTTGCTCAGAGTTTCTTGTCCAGAGTTTTTTGTCCAGAGTTTCTTGTCCAGAGTTTCTTGTCCAGAGTTTCTTGTCCAGAGTTTTTTGTCCGGAATTTGTTGTCCAGAGTTTCTTGTCCAGAGTTTCTTGTCCAGAGTTTCTTGTTCAGAGTTTCTTGTCCAGAGTTTGTTGTCCAGAGTTTGTTGTCCAGAGTTTGTTGTCCAGAGTTTCTTGTTCAGAGTTTCTTGACCAGAGTTTCTTGCCCAGAGTTTTTTGTCCAGAGTATCTTGTCCAGAGTTTCTTGTCCAGATTTTTTTGTCCAGATTTTCTGGCCCAGAGTTTCTTGTCCGTAGCTTCTTGTCAAGAGTTTCTTGTCCAGAGTTTCTTGTTCGGAGTTTCTTGTCCCGATTTTCTTGTCCAGAGTTTCTTGTCCAGAGGTTTTTGTGCAGAGGTTCTTGCTCAGAGTTCTCTGTCCAGAGTTTCTTGTCCAGAGTTTTTTGTCTAGAGTTTCTTGTCCAGAGTTTCTAGTCCAGAGGTTTTTGTGCAGAGGTTCTTGCTCAGAGTTCTCTGTCCAGAGTTTCTTGTCCAGAGTTTTTTGTCCCGATTTTCTTGTCCAGAGGTTTTTGTGCAGAGGTTCTTGCTCAGAGTTCTCTGTCCAGAGTTTCTTGTCCAGAGTTTTTTGTCCAGTGTTTCTTGCCCAGAGTTTCTTGTCCAGAACTTCTTGTCAAGAGTTTCTTGTCCAGAATTTTTTGTCCAGAATTTCTTGTCCTGATTTTCCTGTCCAGAGTTTTTAGTCTAGATTTTCTTGTCCAGACTTTCTTGTCCAGAGTTTGTTGTCCAGAGTTTGTTGTCCAGAGTTTGTTGTCCAGAGTTTCTTGTCCAGAGTTTCTTGTTCAGAGTTTCTTGTCCAGAGTTTCTTGCCCAGAGTTTTTTGTCCAGAGTATCTTGTCCAGAGTTTCTTGTCCAGAGTTTCTTGTCCAGAGTTTCTTGCCCAGAGTTCCTTGCCCAGATTTTCTTGTCCAAAGTTTCTTGCATAGATTTTCTGGTCCAGATTTTCTTGCCAGAGTTTCTTGTCCAGAGTTTCTTGTCCAGGGTTTCTTAACCAGAGTTTCTTGTCCAGAGTTTGTTGTCCAGAGTTTGTTGTCCGCAGTTTCTTGTCCAGAGTTTCTTGTCCAGAGTTTCTTGTCCAGAGTTTCTTGTCCAGAGTTTTTTGTCCGGAATTTGTTGTTCAGAGTTTCTTGTCCAGAGTTTTTTGTCCAGAGTTTCTTGTCCAGATTTTCTTGTCCAGAGATTTTTGTCCAGAGTTTCTTGTCCAGAGTTTCTTGTCTAGAGTTTCTTTTCCCGATTTTCTTGTCCAGAGTTTCTTATCCAGAGTTTCTTGTCCAGAGTTTTTTGTCCAGATTTTCTGGCCCAGAGTTTCTTGTCTGTAGCTTCTTGTCCCGATTTTCTTGTCCAGAGTTTCTTGTCCAGAGGTTTTTGTGCAGAGGTTCTTGCTCAGAGTTCTCTGTCCAGGGTTTCTTGTCCAGAGTTTTTTGTCCAGAGTTTCTTGTCCAGAGTTTCTTGTCCAGAGGTTTTTGTGCAGAGGTTCTTGCTCAGAGTTCTCTGTCCAGAGTTTCTTGTCCAGAGTTTTTTGTCCAGAGTATCTTGTCCAGAGTTTCTTGTCCAGAGTTTCTTGTCCAGAGTTTGTTGTCCAGAGTTTGTTGTCCAGAGTTTGTTGTCCAGAGTTTCTTGTCCAGAGTTTCTTGTTCAGAGTTTCTTGTCCAGAGTTTCTTGCCCAGAGTTTCTTGCCCAGAGTTTCTTGTCCAGAGTTTCTTGTCCAGAGTTTCTTGTTCAGAGTTTCTTGACCAGAGTTTCTTGCCCAGAGTTTCTTGTCCAGAGTTCCTTGTCCAGAGTTTCTTGTCCAGAGTTTCTTGCCCAGAGTTTCTTGTCCAGAGTTTCTTGTCCAGAGTTTCTTGTCCAGAGTTTCTTGCCCAGAGTTTTTTGTCCAGAGTTTCTTGTCCAGATTTTTTTGTCCAGATTTTCTGGCCCAGAGTTTCTTGTCCGTAGCTTCTTGTCAAGAGTTTCTTGTCCAGAGTTTGTTGTCCAGAGTTTCTTGTCCAGAGTTTCTTGTCCAGAGTTTCTTGTCCAGAGTTTCTTGTCCAGAGATTTTTGTCCGGAATTTGTTGTCCAGAGTTTCTTGTCCAGAGTTTCTTGTCCAGAGTTTCTTGTTCAGAGTTTCTTGTCCAGAGTTTGTTGTCCAGAGTTTGTTGTCCAGAGTTTCTTGTCCAGAGTTTCTTGTTCAGAGTTTCTTGACCAGAGTTTCTTGCCCAGAGTTTCTTGTCCAGAGTATCTTGTCCAGAGTTTCTTGTCCAGATTTTTTTGTCCAGATTTTCTGGCCCAGAGTTTCTTGTCCGTAGCTTCTTGTCAAGAGTTTCTTGTCCAGAGTTTCTTGTTCGGAGTTTCTTGTCCCGATTTTCTTGTCCAGAGTTTCTTGTCCAGAGGTTTTTGTGCAGAGGTTCTTGCTCAGAGTTCTCTGTCCAGAGTTTCTTGTCCAGAGTTTTTTGTCTAGAGTTTCTTGTCCAGAGTTTCTAGTCCAGAGGTTTTTGTGCAGAGGTTCTTGCTCAGAGTTTGTTGTCCAGAGTTTGTTGTCCAGAGTTTGTTGTCCAGAGTTTCTTGTTCAGAGTTTCTTGTCCAGAGTTTCTTGCCCAGAGTTTTTTGTCCAGAGTTTCTTGTCCAGAGTTTCTTGTCCAGAGTTTCTTGCCCAGAGTTCCTTGCCCAGATTTTCTTGTCCAGAGTTTCTTGTCCAGAGTTTCTTGTCCAGAGATTTTTGTCCGGAATTTGTTGTCCAGAGTTTCTTGTCCAGAGTTTCTTGTCCAGAGTTTCTTGTTCAGAGTTTCTTGTCCAGAGTTTGTTGTCCAGAGTTTGTTGTCCAGAGTTTGTTGTCCAGAGTTTCTTGTTCAGAGTTTCTTGACCAGAGTTTCTTGCCCAGAGTTTTTTGTCCAGAGTATCTTGTAAAGAGTTTCTTGTCCAGAGTTTCTTGCCCAGAGTTTTTTGTCCAGAGTATCTTGTCCAGAGTTTCTTGTCCAGAGTTTCTTGTCCAGAGTTTCTTGTCCAGAGTTTCTTGTCCAGAGTTTCTTGTCCAGAGTTTCTTGTCCAGAGTTTCTTGTCCAGAGATTTTTGTCCGGAATTTGTTGTCCAGAGTTTCTTGTCCAGAGTTTCTTGTCCAGAGTTTCTTGTTCAGAGTTTGTTGTCCAGAGTTTGTTGTCCAGAGTTTGTTGTCCAGAGTTTGTTGTCCAGAGTTTCTTGTCCAGAGTTTCTTGTCCAGAGTTTCTTGTCCAGAGTTTCTTGTTCAGAGTTTCTTGTCCAGAGTTTCTTGCCCAGAGTTTCTTGCCCAGAGTTTCTTGTCCAGAGTTTCTTGTCCAGAGTTTCTTGTCCAGAGTTTCTTGTCCAGAGTTTCTTGTCCAGAGTTCCTTGTCCAGAGTTTCTTGTTCAGAGTTTCTTGACCAGAGTTTCTTGCCCAGAGTTTTTTGTCCAGAGTTTCTTGTCCAGATTTTTTTGTCCAGATTTTCTGGCCCAGAGTTTCTTGTCCGTAGCTTCTTGTCAAGAGTTTCTTGTCCAGAGTTTCTTGTTCAGAGTTTCTTGTCCCGATTTTCTTGTCCAGAGTTTCTTGTCTATAGGTTTTTGTCCAGAGTTTCTTGCCCAGAGTTTCTTGCCCAGAGTTTCTTGTCCAGAGTTTCTTGTCCAGAGTTTCTTGTTCAGAGTTTCTTGACCAGAGTTTCTTGCCCAGAGTTTCTTGTCCAGAGTTCCTTGTCCAGAGTTTCTTGTCTTGTTCAGAGTTTCTTGACCAGAGTTTGTTGTCCAGAGTTTGTTGTCCAGAGTTTGTTGTCCAGAGTTTCTTGTCCAGAGTTTCTTGTTCAGAGTTTCTTGTCCTGATTTTCCTGTCCAGAGTTTTTAGTCTAGATTTTCTTGTCCAGACTTTCTTGTCCAGAGTTTCTTGTCCAGAGTTTCTTGTCCAGAGTTTGTTGTCCAGAGTTTCTTGTCCAGAGTTTCTTGTTCAGAGTTTCTTGTCCAGAGTTTCTTGCCCAGAGTTTCTTGTCCAGAGTTTCTTGCCCAGAGTTCCTTGCCCAGATTTTCTTGTCCAGAGTTTCTTGTCCAGAGTTTCTTGTTCAGAGTTTCTTGTCCAGAGTTTCTTGCCCAGAGTTTTTTGTCCAGAGTTTAGTGTCCAGATTTTCTTGTCCAGAGTTTCTTGTCCACAGTGTCTTGTCCCGGTTTTCTTACCCAGAGTTTCTTGTCCAGAGTTTCTTGTCCAGATTTTCTTGTCCAGAGTTTCTTGTCCAGATTTTCTTGTCCAGAGTTTCTTGTCCAGAGTTTCATGTCGAGAGTCTTTTGTCCAGAGTTTCTTGCCCAGAGTTTTTTGTCCAGAGTTTCTTGTCCAGAGTTTCTTGTCCAGAGTTTTTTGTCCAGAGTTTCTTGTCCAGAGTTTCTTGTCCAGAATTTCTTGTCCACAGTTTCTTGTCCAGAGTTTTTTGTCCAGAGTTTCTTGTCCAGAGTTTCTTGTCCAGATTTTCTTGTCCAGAGTTTCTTGCCCAGAGTTTTTTGTCCAGAGTATCTTGTTCAGAGTTTCTTGTCCCGATTTTCTTGTCCAGAGTTTTTTGTCCAGAGTTTCTTGTCCAGAGTTTCTTGTCCAGAGTTTCTTGTCCAGAGTTTCTTGTCCAGAGTTTTTTGTCCAGAGTTTCTTGTCCAGAGTTTCTTGTCCAGAGTTTCTTGTCCAGAGTTTCATGTCGAGAGTTTTTTGTCCAGAGTTTCTTGTCCAGAGTTTCTTGTTCCCTATTTCTTGTCCAGAGTTTCTTGTCCATAGTTTCTTGTCCAGATTTTCTTGTCCAGAGTTTCTTGTCCAGAGTTTTTTGTCCAGAGTTTCTTGTCCAGAGTTTCTTGTCCAGAGTTTCATGTCGAGAGTTTTTTGTCCAGAGTTTCTTGTCCAGAGTTTCTTGTTCCCTATTTCTTGTCCAGAGTTTCTTGTCCAGAGTTTCTTGTCCAGAGTTTCTTGTCCAGAATTTCTTGTCCAGAGTTTCTTGTCCCGATTTTCTTGTCCAGAGTTTCTTGTCCAGAATTTCTTGTCCACAGTGTCTTGTCCCGGTTTTCTTACCCAGAGTTTCTTGTCCAGAGTTTAGTGTCCAGATTTTCTTGTCCAGAGTTTCTTGTCCAGAGTTTTTTGTTCAGAGTTTCTTGTCCAGAGTTTCTTGTCCAGAGTTTCTTGTCCAGAGTTTCTTGTCCAGAGTTTTTTGTCCAGAGTTTCTTGTTCAGAGTTTCTTGTCCAGAGTTTCTTGTCCAGAGTTTCATGTCGAGAGTTTTTTGTCCAGAGTTTCTCGTCCAGAGTTTCTTGTTCCCTATTTCTTGTCCAGAGTTTCTTGTCCAGAGTTTCTTGTTCGGAGTTTCTTGTCCCGATTTTCTTGTCCAGAGTTTCTTGTCCAGAGGTTTTTGTGCAGAGGTTCTTGCTCAGAGTTCTCTGTCCAGAGTTTCTTGTCCAGAGTTTTTTGTCTAGAGTTTCTTGTCCAGAGTTTCTAGTCCAGAGGTTTTTGTGCAGAGGTTCTTGCTCAGAGTTCTCTGTCCAGAGTTTCTTGTCCAGAGTTTTTTGTCCCGATTTTCTTGTCCATTTCTTGTCCCGATTTTCTTGTGTGGGCGCCGTTGGCTCGATCGGTTAGTGCGTCGGACTGTTGAGTGAGAGTACCCGGGTTCGGATCCAGCTCGGGGAAAAAATAACACCACAAACATTTTTCACGGCCCCACCTCCAGCGAACGATTGACAACCTTCCTGGAGTACTTCTGTCATGAAAAGCTTTCGCAATTCGCCGTTCGGAACCGGCATTAAACAGTAGGTCCCCTCCACATGTGACAAAATTATAACGCGCACAACACAGTGGAGGCGCGAAAAAGCTAGGCTCTGGCTCTCAACGGGCTGTTACGCCGCCCCATATATATATATTTCTTGTCCAGAGGTTTTTGTGCAGAGGTTCTTGCTCAGAGTTCTCTGTCCAGAGTTTCTTGTCCAGAGTTTTTTGTCCAGTGTTTCTTGCCCAGAGTTTCTTGTCCAGAACTTCTTGTCAAGAGTTTCTTGTCCAGAATTTTTTGTCCAGAATTTCTTGTCCTGATTTTCCTGTCCAGAGTTTTAGTCTAGATTTTCTTGTCCAGAGTTTCTTGTCCAGAGTTTGTTGTCCAGAGTTTCTTGTCCAGAGTTTCTTGTTCAGAGTTTCTTGTCCAGAGTTTCTTGCCCAGAGTTTTTTGTCCAGAGTATCTTGTCCAGAGTTTCTTGTCCAGAGTTTCTTGTCCAGAGTTTCTTGCCCAGAGTTCCTTGCCCAGATTTTCTTGTCCAAAGTTTCTTGCATAGATTTTCTGGTCCAGATTTTCTTGCCAGAGTTTCTTGTCCAGAGTTTCTTGTCCAGGGTTTCTTAACCAGAGTTTCTTGTCCAGAGTTTGTTGTCCAGAGTTTCTTGTCCAGAGTTTCTTGTCCAGAGTTTCTTGTCCAGAGATTTTTGTCCAGAGTTTGTTGTCCAGAGTTTCTTGTTCAGAGTTTCTTGACCAGAGTTTCTTGCCCAGAGTTTTTTGTCCAGAGTTTCTTGTCCAGATTTTTTTGTCCAGATTTTCTGGCCCAGAGTTTCTTGTCCGTAGCTTCTTGTCAAGAGTTTCTTGTCCAGAGTTTCTTGTTCAGAGTTTCTTGTCCAGAGTTTGTTGTCCAGAGTTTGTTGTCCAGAGTTTGTTGTCCAGAGTTTCTTGTTCAGAGTTTCTTGACCAGAGTTTCTTGCCCAGAGTTTTTTGTCCAGAGTTTCTTGTCCAGATTTTTTTGTCCAGATTTTCTGGCCCAGAGTTTCTTGTCCGTAGCTTCTTGTCAAGAGTTTCTTGTCCAGAGTTCTTGTTCTTGTCCCGATTTTCTTGTCCAGAGTTTCTTGTCTATAGGTTTTTGTGCAGAGGTTCTTGCTCAGAGTTTCTTGTCCAGAGTTTTTTGTCCAGAGTTTCTTGTCCAGAGTTTCTTGTCCAGAGTTTCTTGTCCAGAGATTTTTGTCCGGAATTTGTTGTCCAGAGTTTCTTGTCCAGAGTTTCTTGTCCAGAGTTTCTTGTTCAGAGTTTCTTGTCCAGAGTTTGTTGTCCAGAGTTTGTTGTCCAGAGTTTGTTGTCCAGAGTTTCTTGTTCAGAGTTTCTTGACCAGAGTTTCTTGCCCAGAGTTTTTTGTCCAGAGTATCTTGTCCAGAGTTTCTTGTCCAGATTTTTTTGTCCAGATTTTCTGGCCCAGAGTTTCTTGTCCGTAGCTTCTTGTCAAGAGTTTCTTGTCCAGAGTTTCTTGTTCGGAGTTTCTTGTCCCGATTTTCTTGTCCAGAGTTTCTTGTCCAGAGGTTTTTGTGCAGAGGTTCTTGCTCAGAGTTCTCTGTCCAGAGTTTCTTGTCCAGAGTTTTTTGTCTAGAGTTTCTTGTCCAGAGTTTCTTGTCCAGAGTTTTTTGTGCAGAGGTTCTTGCTCAGAGTTCTCTGTCCAGAGTTTCTTGTCCAGAGTTTTTTGTCCAGATTTTCTTGTCCAGAGGTTTTTGTGCAGAGGTTCTTGCTCAGAGTTCTCTGTCCAGAGTTTCTTGTCCAGAGTTTTTTGTCCAGTGTTTCTTGCCCAGAGTTTCTTGTCCAGAACTTCTTGACCAGAGTTTCTTGCCCAGAGTTTCTTGTCCAGAGTTCCTTGTCCAGAGTTTCTTGTCTTGTTCAGAGTTTCTTGACCAGAGTTTGTTGTCCAGAGTTTGTTGTCCAGAGTTTGTTGTCCAGAGTTTCTTGTCCAGAGTTTCTTGTTCAGAGTTTCTTGTCCTGATTTTCCTGTCCAGAGTTTTTAGTCTAGATTTTCTTGTCCAGACTTTCTTGTCCAGAGTTTGTTGTCCAGAGTTTGTTGTCCAGAGTTTGTTGTCCAGAGTTTCTTGTCCAGAGTTTCTTGTTCAGAGTTTCTTGTCCAGAGTTTCTTGTCCAGAGTTTCTTGTCCAGAGTTTCTTGCCCAGAGTTCCTTGCCCAGATTTTCTTGTCCAGAGTTTCTTGTCCAGAGTTTCTTGTTCAGAGTTTCTTGTCCAGAGTTTCTTGCCCAGAGTTTTTTGTCCAGTGTTTCTTGCCCAGAGTTTCTTGTCCAGAACTTCTTGACCAGAGTTTCTTGCCCAGAGTTTCTTGTCCAGAGTTCCTTGTCCAGAGTTTCTTGTCTTGTTCAGAGTTTCTTGACCAGAGTTTGTTGTCCAGAGTTTGTTGTCCAGAGTTTGTTGTCCAGAGTTTCTTGTCCAGAGTTTCTTGTTCAGAGTTTCTTGTCCTGATTTTCCTGTCCAGAGTTTTTAGTCTAGATTTTCTTGTCCAGACTTTCTTGTCCAGAGTTTGTTGTCCAGAGTTTGTTGTCCAGAGTTTGTTGTCCAGAGTTTCTTGTCCAGAGTTTCTTGTTCAGAGTTTCTTGTCCAGAGTTTCTTGTCCAGAGTTTCTTGTCCAGAGTTTCTTGCCCAGAGTTCCTTGCCCAGATTTTCTTGTCCAGAGTTTCTTGTCCAGAGTTTCTTGTTCAGAGTTTCTTGACCAGAGTTTCTTGCCCAGAGTTTTTTGTCCAGAGTTTAGTGTCCAGATTTTCTTGTCCAGAGTTCCTTGTCCACAGTGTCTTGTCCCGGTTTTCTTACCCAGAGTTTCTTGTCCAGAGTTTAGTGTCCAGATTTTCTTGTCCAGAGTTTCTTGTCCAGATTTTCTTGTCCAGAGTTTCTTGTCCAGAGTTTCATGTCGAGAGTCTTTTGTCCAGAGTTTCTTGCCCAGAGTTTTTTGTCCAGAGTTTCTTGTCCAGAGTTTTTTGTGCAGAGTTTCTTGTCGAGAGTTTCTTGTCCAGAATTTCTTGTCCACAGTTTCTTGTCCAGAGTTTTTTGTCCAGAGTTTCTTGTCCAGAGTTTCTTGTCCAGATTTTCTTGTCCAGAGTTTCTTGCCCAGAGTTTTTTGTCCAGAGTATCTTGTTCAGAGTTTCTTGTCCCGATTTTCTTGTCCAGAGTTTTTTGTCCAGAGTTTCTTGTCCAGAGTTTCTTGTCCAGAGTTTCTTGTCCAGAGTTTCGTGTACAGAGTTTTTTGTCCAGAGTTTCTTGTTCAGAGTTTCTTGTCCAGAGTTTCTTGTCCAGAGTTTCATGTCGAGAGTTTTTTGTCCAGAGTTTCTTGTCCAGAGTTTCTTGTTCCCTATTTCTTGTCCAGAGTTTCTTGTCCATAGTTTCTTGTCCAGATTTTCTTGTCCAGAGTTTCTTGTCCAGAGTTTCTTGTCCAGAGTTTCTTGTCCAGAGTTTCTTGTCCAGAGTTTCATGTCGAGAGTTTTTTGTCCAGAGTTTCTTGTCCAGAGTTTCTTGTTCCCTATTTCTTGTCCAGAGTTTCTTGTCCAGAGTTTCTTGTCCAGAGTTTCTTGTCCAGAATTTCTTGTCCAGAGTTTCTTGTCCCGATTTTCTTGTCCAGAGTTTCTTGTCCAGAATTTCTTGTCCACAGTGTCTTGTCCCGGTTTTCTTACCCAGAGTTTCTTGTCCAGAGTTTTTTGTCCAGATTTTCTTGTCCAGAGTTTCTTGTCCAGAGTTTTTTGTTCAGAGTTTCTTGTCCAGAGTTTCTTGTCCAGAGTTTCTTGTCCAGAGTTTCGTGTACAGAGTTTTTTGTCCAGAGTTTCTTGTTCAGAGTTTCTTGTCCAGAGTTTCTTGTCCAGAGTTTCATGTCGAGAGTTTTTTGTCCAGAGTTTCTTGTCCAGAGTTTCTTGTTCCCTATTTCTTGTCCAGAGTTTCTTGTCCAGAGTTTCTTGTTCGGAGTTTCTTGTCCCGATTTTCTTGTCCAGAGTTTCTTGTCCAGAGGTTTTTGTGCAGAGGTTCTTGCTCAGAGTTCTCTGTCCAGAGTTTCTTGTCCAGAGTTTTTTGTCTAGAGTTTCTTGTCCAGAGTTTCTAGTCCAGAGGTTTTTGTGCAGAGGTTCTTGCTCAGAGTTCTCTGTCCAGAGTTTCTTGTCCAGAGTTTTTTGTCCCGATTTTCTTGTCCAGAGGTTTTTGTGCAGAGGTTCTTGCTCAGAGTTCTCTGTCCAGAGTTTCTTGTCCAGAGTTTTTTGTCCAGTGTTTCTTGCCCAGAGTTTCTTGTCCAGAACTTCTTGTCAAGAGTTTCTTGTCCAGAATTTTTTGTCCAGAATTTCTTGTCCTGATTTTCCTGTCCAGAGTTTTTAGTCTAGATTTTCTTGTCCAGACTTTCTTGTCCAGAGTTTGTTGTCCAGAGTTTGTTGTCCAGAGTTTGTTGTCCAGAGTTTCTTGTCCAGAGTTTCTTGTTCAGAGTTGCTTGTCCAGAGTTTCTTGCCCAGAGTTTTTTGTCCAGAGTATCTTGTCCAGAGTTTCTTGTCCAGAGTTTCTTGTCCAGAGTTTCTTGCCCAGAGTTCCTTGCCCAGATTTTCTTGTCCAAAGTTTCTTGCATAGATTTTCTGGTCCAGATTTTCTTGCCAGAGTTTCTTGTCCAGAGTTTCTTGTCCAGGGTTTCTTAACCAGAGTTTCTTGTCCAGAGTTTGTTGTCCAGAGTTTGTTGTCCGCAGTTTCTTGTCCAGAGTTTCTTGTCCAGAGTTTCTTGTCCAGAGTTTCTTGTCCAGAGTTTTTTGTCCGGAATTTGTTGTTCAGAGTTTCTTGTCCAGAGTTTTTTGTCCAGAGTTTCTTGTCCAGATTTTCTTGTCCAGAGATTTTTGTCCAGAGTTTCTTGTCCAGAGTTTCTTGTCTAGAGTTTCTTTTCCCGATTTTCTTGTCCAGAGTTTCTTATCCAGAGTTTCTTGTCCAGAGTTTTTTGTCCAGATTTTCTGGCCCACAGTTTCTTGTCTGTAGCTTCTTGTCCCGATTTTCTTGTCCAGAGTTTCTTGTCCAGAGGTTTTTGTGCAGAGGTTCTTGCTCAGAGTTCTCTGTCCAGGGTTTCTTGTCCAGAGTTTTTTGTCCAGAGTTTCTTGTCCAGAGTTTCTTGTCCAGAGGTTTTTGTGCAGAGGTTCTTGCTCAGAGTTCTCTGTCCAGAGTTTCTTGTCCAGAGTTTTTTGTCCAGAGTATCATGTCCAGAGTTTCTTGTCCAGAGTTTCTTGTCCAGAGTTTGTTGTCCAGAGTTTGTTGTCCAGAGTTTGTTGTCCAGAGTTTCTTGTCCAGAGTTTCTTGTTCAGAGTTTCTTGTCCAGAGTTTCTTGCCCAGAGTTTCTTGCCCAGAGTTTCTTGTCCAGAGTTTCTTGTCCAGAGTTTCTTGTTCAGAGTTTCTTGACCAGAGTTTCTTGCCCAGAGTTTCTTGTCCAGAGTTCCTTGTCCAGAGTTTCTTGTTCAGAGTTTCTTGCCCAGAGTTTCTTGCCCAGAGTTTCTTGTCCAGAGTTTCTTGTCCAGAGTTTCTTGCCCAGAGTTTTTTGTCCAGAGTTTCTTGTCCAGATTTTTTTGTGCAGATTTTCTGGCCCAGAGTTTCTTGTCCGTAGCTTCTTGTCAAGAGTTTCTTGTCCAGAGTTTGTTGTCCAGAGTTTCTTGTCCAGAGTTTCTTGTCCAGAGATTTTTGTCCGGAATTTGTTGTCCAGAGTTTCTTGTCCAGAGTTTCTTGTCCAGAGTTTCTTGTTCAGAGTTTCTTGTCCAGAGTTTGTTGTCCAGAGTTTGTTGTCCAGAGTTTGTTGTCCAGAGTTTCTTGTTCAGAGTTTCTTGACCAGAGTTTCTTGCCCAGAGTTTTTTGTCCAGAGTATCTTGTCCAGAGTTTCTTGTCCAGATTTTTTTGTCCAGATTTTCTGGCCCAGAGTTTCTTGTCCGTAGCTTCTTGTCAAGAGTTTCTTGTCCAGAGTTTCTTGTTCGGAGTTTCTTGTCCCGATTTTCTTGTCCAGAGTTTCTTGTCCAGAGGTTTTTGTGCAGAGGTTCTTGCTCAGAGTTCTCTGTCCAGAGTTTCTTGTCCAGAGTTTTTTGTCTAGAGTTTCTTGTCCAGAGTTTCTAGTCCAGAGGTTTTTGTGCAGAGGTTCTTGCTCAGAGTTTGTTGTCCAGAGTTTGTTGTCCAGAGTTTGTTGTCCAGAGTTTCTTGTTCAGAGTTTCTTGTCCAGAGTTTCTTGTCCAGAGTTTTTTGTCCAGAGTTTCTTGTCCAGAGTTTCTTGTCCAGAGTTTCTTGCCCAGAGTTCCTTGCCCAGATTTTCTTGTCCAGAGTTTCTTGTCCAGAGTTTCTTGTCCAGAGATTTTTGTCCGGAATTTGTTGTCCAGAGTTTCTTGTCCAGAGTTTCTTGTCCAGAGTTTCTTGTTCAGAGTTTCTTGTCCAGAGTTTGTTGTCCAGAGTTTGTTGTCCAGAGTTTGTTGTCCAGAGTTTCTTGTTCAGAGTTTCTTGACCAGAGTTTCTTGCCCAGAGTTTTTTGTCCAGAGTATCTTGTAAAGAGTTTCTTGTCCAGAGTTTCTTGCCCAGAGTTTTTTGTCCAGAGTATCTTGTCCAGAGTTTCTTGTCCAGAGTTTCTTGTCCAGAGTTTCTTGTCCAGAGTTTCTTGTCCAGAGTTTCTTGTCCAGAGTTTCTTGTCCAGAGTTTCTTGTCCAGAGATTTTTGTCCGGAATTTGTTGTCCAGAGTTTCTTGTCCAGAGTTTCTTGTCCAGAGTTTCTTGTTCAGAGTTTGTTGTCCAGAGTTTGTTGTCCAGAGTTTGTTGTCCAGAGTTTGTTGTCCAGAGTTTCTTGTCCAGAGTTTCTTGTCCAGAGTTTCTTGTCCAGAGTTTCTTGTTCAGAGTTTCTTGTCCAGAGTTTCTTGTCCAGAGTTTCTTGCCCAGAGTTTCTTGTCCAGAGTTTCTTGTTCAGAGTTTCTTGACCAGAGTTTCTTGTCCAGAGTTTCTTGTCCAGAGTTTCTTGTCCAGAGTTTCTTGTTCAGAGTTTCTTGACCAGAGTTTCTTGCCCAGAGTTTTTTGTCCAGAGTTTCTTGTCCAGATTTTTTTGTCCAGATTTTCTGGCCCAGAGTTTCTTGTCCGTAGCTTCTTGTCAAGAGTTTCTTGTCCAGAGTTTCTTGTTCAGAGTTTCTTGTCCCGATTTTCTTGTCCAGAGTTTCTTGTCTATAGGTTTTTGTCCAGAGTTTCTTGCCCAGAGTTTCTTGCCCAGAGTTTCTTGTCCAGAGTTTCTTGTCCAGAGTTTCTTGTTCAGAGTTTCTTGACCAGAGTTTCTTGCCCAGAGTTTCTTGTCCAGAGTTCCTTGTCCAGAGTTTCTTGTCTTGTTCAGAGTTTCTTGACCAGAGTTTGTTGTCCAGAGTTTGTTGTCCAGAGTTTCTTGTCCAGAGTTTCTTGTCCAGAGTTTCTTGTTCAGAGTTTCTTGTCCTGATTTTCCTGTCCAGAGTTTTTAGTCTAGATTTTCTTGTCCAGACTTTCTTGTCCAGAGTTTGTTGTCCAGAGTTTGTTGTCCAGAGTTTGTTGTCCAGAGTTTCTTGTCCAGAGTTTCTTGTTCAGAGTTTCTTGTCCAGAGTTTCTTGCCCAGAGTTTCTTGTCCAGAGTTTCTTGCCCAGAGTTCCTTGCCCAGATTTTCTTGTCCAGAGTTTCTTGTCCAGAGTTTCTTGTTCAGAGTTTCTTGACCAGAGTTTCTTGCCCAGAGTTTTTTGTCCAGAGTTTAGTGTCCAAAATTTCTTGTCCAGAGTTTCTTGTCCACAGTGTCTTGTCCCGGTTTTCTTACCCAGAGTTTCTTGTCCAGAGTTTAGTGTCCAGATTTTCTTGTCCAGAGTTTCTTGTCCAGATTTTCTTGTCCAGAGTTTCTTGTCCAGAGTTTCATGTCGAGAGTCTTTTGTCCAGAGTTTCTTGCCCAGAGTTTTTTGTCCAGAGTTTCTTGTCCAGAGTTTCTTGTCCAGAGTTTTTTGTGCAGAGTTTCTTGTCCCGATTTTCTTGTCGAGAGTTTCTTGTCCAGAATTTCTTGTCCACAGTTTCTTGTCCAGAGTTTTTTGTCCAGAGTTTCTTGTCCAGAGTTTCTTGTCCAGATTTTCTTGTCCAGAGTTTCTTGCCCAGAGTTTTTTGTCCAGAGTATCTTGTTCAGAGTTTCTTGTCCCGATTTTCTTGTCCAGAGTTTTTTGTCCAGAGTTTCTTGTCCAGAGTTTCTTGTCCAGAGTTTCTTGTCCAGAGTTTCGTGTCCAGATTTTCTTGTCCAGAGTTTCTTGTCCAGAGTTTTTTGTTCAGAGTTTCTTGTCCCGATTTTCTTGTCCAGAGTTTCTTGTCCAGAATTTCTTGTCCAGAGTTTCTTGTCCCGATTTTCTTGTCCAGAGTTTCTTGTCCAGAATTTCTTGTCCACAGTGTCTTGTCCCGGTTTTCTTACCCAGAGTTTCTTGTCCAGAGTTTAGTGTCCAGATTTTCTTGTCCAGAGTTTCTTGTCCAGATTTTCTTGTCCAGAGTTTCTTGTCCAGAGTTTCATGTCGAGAGTCTTTTGTCCAGAGTTTCTTGCCCAGAGTTCTTTGTCCAGAGTTTCTTGTCCAGAGTTTCTTGTCCAGAGTTTTTTGTTCAGAGTTTCTTGTCCCGATTTTCTTGTCGAGAGTTTCTTGTCCAGAATTTCTTGTCCACAGTTTCTTGTCCAGAGTTTTTTGTCCAGAGTTTCTTGTCCAGAGTTTTTTGTTCAGAGTTTCTTGTCCAGAGTTTCTTGTCCAGAGTTTCTTGTCCAGAGTTTCGTGTACAGAGTTTTTTGTCCAGAGTTTCTTGTTCAGAGTTTCTTGTCCAGAGTTTCTTGTCCAGAGTTTCATGTCGAGAGTTTTTTGTCCATAGCTTCTTGTCCAGAGTTTCTTGTCCAGAGTTTCGTGTACAGAGTTTTTTGTCCAGAGTTTTTTGTCCAGAGTTTCTTGTTCAGAGTTTCTTGTCCAGAGTTTCTTGTCCAGAGTTTCATGTCGAGAGTTTTTTGTCCAGAGTTTCTTGTCCAGAGTTTCTTGTTCCCTATTTCTTGTCCAGAGTTTCTTGTCCATAGTTTCTTGTCCAGATTTTCTTGTCCAGAGTTTCTTGTCCAGAGTTTCTTGTCCAGAGTTTTTTGTCCAGAGTTTCTTGTCCAGAGTTTCTTGTCCAGAGTTTCTTGTCCAGAATTTCTTGTCCAGAGTTTCTTGTCCCGATTTTCTTGCCCAGAGTTTCTTGTCCAGAATTTCTTGTCCACAGTGTGTTGTCCCGGTTTTCTTACCCAGAGTTTCTTGTCCAGAGTTTAGTGTCCAGATTTTCTTGTCCAGAGTTTCTTGTCCAGATTTTCTTGTCCAGAGTTTCTTGTCCAGAGTTTCACGTCGAGAGTTTTTTGTCCAGAGTTTCTTGCCCAGAGTTTTTTGTCCAGAGTTTCTTGTCCAAAGTTTCTTGTCCAGAGTTTTTTGTTCAGAGTTTCTTGTCCCGATTTTCTTGTCGAGAGTTTCTTGTCCAGAATTTCTTGTCCAGAGTTTCTTGTCCAGAGTTTTTTGTCCAGAGTTTCTTGTCCAGAGTTTCTTGTCCAGATTTTTTTGTCCAGATTTTCTGGCCCAGAGTTTCTTGTCCATAGCTTCTTGTCCAGAGTTTCTTGTCCAGAGTTTCTTGTCCAGAGTTTCTTGTCCAGAGTTTCATGTCGAGAGTTTTTTGTCCAGAGTTTCTTGTCCAGAGTTTCTTGTTCCCTATTTCTTGTCCAGAGTTTCTTGTCCATAGTTTCTTGTCCAGATTTTCTTGTCCAGAGTTTCTTGTCCAGAGTTTCTTGTCCAGATTTTCTTGTCCAGATTTTCTTGTCCAGAGTTTCTTGTCCAGATTTTCTTGTCCAGAGTTTCTTGTCCAGATTTTCTTGTCCAGAGTTTCTTGCCCAGAGTTTTTTGTCCAGAGTATCTTGTTCAGAGTTTCTTGTCCCGATTTTCTTGTCCAGAGTTTTTTGTCCAGAGTTTCTTGTCCAGAGTTTTTTGTTCAGAGTTTCTTGTCCCGATTTTCTTGTCCAGAGTTTCTTGTCCAGAATTTCTTGTCCAGAGTTTCTTGTCCCGATTTTCTTGTCCAGAGTTTCTTGTCCAGAATTTCTTGTCCACAGTGTCTTGTCCCGGTTTTCTTACCCAGAGTTTCTTGTCCAGAGTTTAGTGTCCAGATTTTCTTGTCCAGAGTTTCTTGTCCAGATTTTCTTGTGCAGAGTTTCTTGTCCAGAGTTTCATGTCGAGAGTCTTTTGTCCAGAGTTTCTTGCCCAGAGTTTTTTGTCCAGAGTTTCTTGTCCAGAGTTTCTTGTCCAGAGTTTCTTGTCCCGATTTTCTTGTCGAGAGTTTCTTGTCCAGAATTTCTTGTCCACAGTTTCTTGTCCAGAGTTTTTTGTCCAGAGTTTCTTGTCCAGAGTTTCTTGTCCAGATTTTCTTGTCCAGAGTTTCTTGCCCAGAGTTTTTTGTCCAGAGTATCTTGTTCAGAGTTTCTTGTCCCGATTTTCTTGTCCAGAGTTTTTTGTCCAGAGTTTCTTGTCCAGAGTTTCTTGTCCAGAGTTTCTTGTCCAGAGTTTCGTGTACAGAGTTTTTTGTCCAGAGTTTCTTGTTCAGAGTTTCTTGTCCAGAGTTTCATGTCGAGAGTTTTTTGTCCAGAGTTTCTTGTCCAGAGTTTCTTGTTCCCTATTTCTTGTCCAGAGTTTCTTGTCCCGATTTTCTTGTCCAGATTTTCTTGTCCAGAGTTTCTTGTCCAGAGTTTTTTGTCCAGAGTTTCTTGTCCAGAGTTTCTTGTCCAGAGTTTCTTGTCCAGAATTTCTTGTCCAGAGTTTCTTGTCCCGATTTTCTTGTCCAGAGTTTCTTGTCCAGAATTTCTTGTCCACAGTGTCTTGTCCCGGTTTTCTTACCCAGAGTTTCTTGTCCAGAGTTTAGTGTCCAGATTTTCTTGTCCAGAGTTTCTTGTCCAGATTTTCTTGTCCAGAGTTTCTTGTCCAGAGTTTCACATCGAGAGTTTTTTGTCCAGAGTTTCTTGCCCAGAGTTTTTTGTCCAGAGTTTCTTGTCCAAAGTTTCTTGTCCAGAGTTTTTTGTTCAGAGTTTCTTGTCCCGATTTTCTTGTCGAGAGTTTCTTGTCCAGAATTTCTTGTCCAGAGTTTCTTGTCCAGAGTTTTTTGTCCAGATTTTCTTGTCCAGAGTTTCTTGTCCAGAGTTTCTTGTCCAGAGTTTTTTGTCCAGAGTTTCTTGTCCAGAGTTTCTTGTCCAGAGTTTCTTGTCCAGAATTTCTCGTCCAGAGTTTGTTGTCCAAAGTTTGTTGTCCAGAGTTTCTTGTCCAGAGTTTCTTGTTCAGAGTTTCTTGTCCAGAGTTTCTTGTCCAGATTTTCTTGTCCAGATTTTCTTGTCCAGAGTTTCTTGTCCCGATTTTCTTGTCCAGAGTTTCTTGTCCAGAATTTCTTGTCCACAGTGTCTTGTCCCGGTTTTCTTACCCAGAGTTTCTTGTCCAGAGTTTAGAACAACCAACGGACAAGATAATCTGGAAACAAAAAAACTGGACAAGAAAATCTGAACAAGAAACTCCGGACAAGAAAATCTGGACAAAAAACTCTGGACAAGAAACTCTGGACAGAGAACTCTGAGCAAGAACCTCTGCACAAAAACCTCTGCATAAAAACCTCTGGACAAGAAACTCTGGACAAGAAACTCTGGACAAGAAACTCTGGACTAAAAACTCTGGACAATAAACTCTGGACAAGAAACTCTGAACAAGAAACTCTGTACAAGAAAATCTGGACAAGAAAATCTGGACAAGGAAAGGGGGTAAGAAACTCTGGGGCAGAAAATCTGGACAAGAAACTCTGGACAAGAAACTCTGGACAAGAAACTCTGGACAGAGAACTCTGAGCAAGAACCTCTGCACAAAAATCTCTGCACAAAAACCTCTGGACAAGAAACTCTGCACAAAAACCTCTGGACAGGAAACTCTGGACAAGAAATTCTGGACAAAAAACTCTGGACAAGAAAATCTGGAGAACAACCAATGGACAAGATAATCTGGAAACAAAAAAACTGGACAAGAAAATCTGAACAAGAAACTCCGGACAAGAAAATCTAGACAAAAAACTCTGACAAGAAACTCTGGACAAGAAACTCTGGACAAGAAACTCTGGGCAAGAAACTCTGGACAAGAAACTCTGGACAAGAAACTCTGAACAAGAAACTCTGTACAAGAAAATCTGGACAAGAAAATCTGGACAAGAAAATCTGGACAAGGAAAGGGGGTAAGAAACTCTGGGGCAGAAAATCTGGACAAGAAACTCTGGACAAGAATCTCTGGGCAAAAAACTCTGGACAAGAAACTCTGGACAAGAAACTCTGTACAAGAAACTCTGGACAAGATACTCTGGACAAAATACTCTGGACAAGAAAATCTGGACAAGAAAATCTGGACAGGAAACTCTGGACAAGAAACTCTGGACAAGAAAATCTGGACAAGAAACTCTGGACAAGAAATTGCGGACAACAAACTCTGGACAAGAAAATCTGGACAAGAAAATCTGGACAGGAAACTCTGGACAAGAAACTCTGGACAAGAAACTCTGGACAAGAAAATCTGGACAAGAAACTCTGGACAAGAAAATCTGGAGAACAACCAATGGACAAGATAATCTGGAAAAAACACTCTGGACAAGAAACTCTGGACAAGAAAATCTGGACAAGAAACTCTGGACAAGAAAATCTGGAGAACAACCAATGGACAAGATAATCTGGAAAAAACACTCTGGACAAGAAACTCTGGACAAGAAATTCTGGACAAAAAATTCTGGACAAGAAACTCTGGACAAGAAACTCTGGACAAGGAAAGGGGGTAAGAAACTCTGGGCGAGAAGCTCTGGACAAGAAACTCTGGACAAGAAACTCTGGACAAGAAAATCTGGACAAGAAACTCTGGACAAGAAACTCTGGACAAAAATCTCTGGACAAGAAAATCTGGACAAGAAACTCTGGACACGAAACTCTGGACAAGAAACTCTGGACAAGAAAATCTGGACAAGAAACTCTGGACAAGAAACTCTGGACAAGAAACTCTGGACAAGAAAACTCTGGACAAGAAACTCTGGACAAGAAACTCTGGACAAGAAACTCTGGACAAGAAAATCTGGACAAGAAACTCTGGACAAGAAAGTGCGGACAACAAACTCTGGACAAAAAACTCTGGACAAGAAAATCTGGAGAACAACCAATGGACAAGATAATCTGGAAAAAACACTCTGGACAAGAAATTCTGGGCGAGAAACTCTGGACAAGAAACTCTGGACAAGAAACTCTGGACGAGAAACTCTGGACAAGAAATTCTGGACGAGAAACTCTGGACAAGATTTTCTGGACAAAAAATTCTGGACAAGAAACTCTGGACAAGAAAGTGCGGACAACAAACTCTGGACAAAAAACTCTGGACAAGAAATTCTGGACAAAAAACTCTGGACAAGAAAATCTGGAGAACAACCAATGGACAAGATAATCTGGAAACAAAAAAACTGGACAAGAAAATCTGAACAAGAAACTCCGGACAAGAAAATCTGGACAAAAAACTCTGGACAAGAAACTCTGGACAGAGAACTCTGAGCAAGAACCTCTGCACAAAAACCTCTGCATAAAAACCTCTGGACAAGAAACTCTGGACAAGAAACTCTGGACAAGAAACTCTGGACAAGAAACTCTGGACAAGAAACTCTGAACAAGAAACTCTGTACAAGAAAATCTGGACAAGAAAATCTGGACAAGAAAATCTGGACAAGAAACTCTGGACAAGAATCTCTGGGCAAAAAACTCTGGACAAGAAACTCTGGACAAGAAACTCTGTACAAGAAACTCTGGACAAGAAACTCTGGACAAAAAACTTTGGACAAGAAAATCTGGACAAGAAAATCTGGACAAGAAAATCTGGACAGGAAACTCTGGACAAGAAACTCTGGACAAGAAAATCTGGACAAGAAACTCTGGACAAGAAATTGCGGACAACAAACTCTGGACAAAAAACTCTGGACAAGAAAATCTGGACAAGAAAATCTGGACAGGAAACTCTGGACAAGAAACTCTGGACAAGAAAATCTGGACGTCCAGAGTGTTTTTTCCAGATTATCTTGTCCATTGGTTGTTCTCCAGATTTTCTTGTCCAGAGTTTCTTGTCCAGAGTTTCTTGTCCAGATTTTCTTGTCCAGAGTTTCTTGTCCAGAGTTTCCTATCCAGATTTTCTTGTCCAGATTTTCTTGTCCAGATTTTCTTGTCCAGAGTATTTTGTCCAGAGTTTCTTGTCCAAAGTTTCTTGTACAGAGTTTCTTGTCCAGAGTTTCTTGTCCAGAGTTTTTTGCCCAGAGATTCTTGTCCAGAGTTTCTTGCCCAGAGTTTTTTGTCCAGAGTTTCTTGTCCAGAGTTTCTTGTCCAGAGTTTTTTGTGCAGAGTTTCTTGTCCCGATTTTCTTGTCGAGAGTTTCTTGTCCAGAATTTCTTGTCCACAGTTTCTTGTTCAGAGTTTCTTGTCCCGATTTTCTTGTCCAGAGTTTTTTGTCCAGAGTTTCTTGTCCAGAGTTTCTTGTCCAGAGTTTCGTGTACAGAGTTTTTTGTCCAGAGTTTCTTGTTCAGAGTTTCTTGTCCAGAGTTTCATGTCGAGAGTTTTTTGTCCAGAGTTTCTTGTCCAGAGTTTCTTGTTCCCTATTTCTTGTCCAGAGTTTCTTGTCCATAGTTTCTTGTCCAGATTTTCTTGTCCAGAGTTTCTTGTCCAGAGTTTTTTGTCCAGAGTTTCTTGTCCCGATTTTCTTGTCCAGAGTTTCTTGTCCAGAATTTCTTGTCCACAGTGTCTTGTCCCGGTTTTCTTACCCAGAGTTTCTTGTCCAGAGTTTAGTGTCCAGATTTTCTTGTCCAGAGTTTCTTGTCCAGATTTTCTTGTCCAGAGTTTCTTGTCCAGAGTTTCACATCGAGAGTTTTTTGTCCAGAGTTTCTTGTCCCGATTTTCTTGTCGAGAGTTTCTTGTCCAGAATTTCTTGTCCAGAGTTTCTTGTCCAGAGTTTTTTGTCCAGATTTTCTTGTCCAGAGTTTCTTGTCCAGAGTTTCTTGTCCCGATTTTCTTGTCCAGAGTTTCTTGTCCAGAATTTCTTGTCCACAGTGTCTTGTCCCGGTTTTCTTACCCAGAGTTTCTTGTCCAGATTTTCTTGTCCAGATTTTCTTGTCCAGAGTTTCTTGTCCAGATTTTCTTGTCCAGAGTTTCTTGTCCAGAGTTTCACATCGAGAGTTTTTTGTCCAGAGTTTCTTGTCCCGATTTTCTTGTCGAGAGTTTCTTGTCCAGAATTTCTTGTCCAGAGTTTCTTGTCCAGAGTTTTTTGTCCAGATTTTCTTGTCCAGAGTTTCTTGTCCAGAGTTTCTTGTCCAGAGTTTCTTGTCCAAAGTTTCTTGTCCAGAGTTTTTTGTTCAGAGTTTCTTGTCCCGATTTTCTTGTCGAGAGTTTCTTGTCCAGAATTTCTTGTCCAGAGTTTCTTGTCCAGAGTTTTTTGTCCAGATTTTCTTGTCCAGAGTTTCTTGTCCAGAGTTTCTTGTCCAGAGTTTTTTGTCCAGAGTTTCTTGTCCAGAGTTTCTTGTCCAGAGTTTCTTGTCCAGAATTTCTCGTCCAGAGTTTCTTGTCCCGATTTTCTTGTCCAGAGTTTCTTGTCCAGAATTTCTTGTCCACAGTGTCTTGTCCCGGTTTTCTTACCCAGATTTTCTTGTCCAGAGTTTAGTGTCCAGATTTTCTTGTCCAGAGTTTCTTGTCCAGATTTTCTTGTCCAGAGTTTCTTGTCCAGAGTTTCACGTCGAGAGTTTTTTGTCCAGAGTTTCTTGCCCACAGTTTTTTGTCCAGAGTTTCTTGTCCAAAGTTTCTTGTCCAGAGTTTTTTGTTCAGAGTTTCTTGTCCCGATTTTCTTGTCAAGAGTTTCTTGTCCAGAGTTTCTTGTCCAGAGTTTCTTGTCCAGAGTTTTTTGTCCAGAGTTTCTTGTCCAGATTTTTTTGTCCAGATTTTCTGGCCCAGAGTTTCTTGTCCATAGCTTCTTGTCCAGAGTTTCTTGTCCAGAGTTTCTTGTCCAGGGTTTCTTAACCAGAGTTTCTTATCCAGAGTTTGTTGTCCAGAGTTTGTTGTCCGCAGTTTCTTGTCCATAGCTTCTTGTCCAGAGTTTCGTGTCCAGAGTTTCATGTACAGAGTTTTTTGTCCAGAGTTTCTTGTTCAGAGTTTCTTGTCCAGAGTTTCTTGTCCAGAGTTTCATGTCGAGAGTTTTTTGTCCAGAGTTTCTTGTCCAGAGTTTCTTGTTCCCTATTTCTTGTCCAGAGTTTCTTGTCCATAGTTTCTTGTCCAGATTTTCTTGTCCAGAGTTTCTTGTCCAGAGTTTCTTGTCCAGAGTTTTTTGTCCAGAGTTTCTTGTCCAGAGTTTCTTGTCCAGATTTTTTTGTCCAGATTTTCTGGCCCAGAGTTTCTTGTCCATAGCTTCTTGTCCAGAGTTTCTTGTCCAGAGTTTCTTGTCCAGAGTTTCTTGTCTAGAGTTTCTTTTCCCGATATTCATGTCGAGAGTTTTTTGTCCAAAGTTTCTTGCCCAGAGTTTGTTGTCCAGAGTTTTCTTGTCCAGAGTTTCTTGTCCAGATTTTCTTGTCCAGATTTTCTTGTCCAGAGTTTCTTGTCCAGATTTTCTTGTCCAGAGTTTCTTGTTCAGATTTTCTTGTCCAGAGTTTCTTGCCCAGAGTTTTTTGTCCAGAGTATCTTGTTCAGAGTTTCTTGTCCCGATTTTCTTGTCCAGAGTTTTTTGTCCAGAGTTTCTCGTCCAGAGTTTTTTGTTCAGAGTTTCTTGTCCCTATTTTCTTGTCCAGAGTTTCTTGTCCAGAATTTCTTGTCCAGAGTTTCTTGTCCCGATTTTCTTGTCCAGAGTTTCTTGTCCAGAATTTCTTGTCCACAGTGTCTTGTCCCGGTTTTCTTACCCAGAGTTTCTTATCCAGAGTTTAGAACAACCAATGGACAAGATAATCTGGAAACAAAAAAACTGGACAAGAAAATCTGAACAAGAAACTCCGGACAAGAAAATCTGGACAAAAAACTCTGGACAAGAAACTCTGGACAGAGAACTCTGAGCAAGAACCTCTGCACAAAAACCTCTGCATAAAAACCTCTGGACAAGAAACTCTGGACAAGAAACTCTGGACAAGAAACTCTGGACTAAAAACTCTGGACAATAAACTCTGGACAAGAAACTCTGAACAAGAAACTCTGTACAAGAAAATCTGGACAAGAAAATCTGGACAAGGAAAGGGGTAAGAAACTCTGGGGCAGAAAATCTGGACAAGAAACTCTGGACAAGAAACTCTGGACAAGAAACTCTGGACAGAGAACTCTGAGCAAGAACCTCTGCACAAAAATCTCTGCACAAAAACCTCTGGACAAGAAACTCTGCACAAAAACCTCTGGACAGGAAACTCTGGACAAGAAATTCTGGACAAAAAACTCTGGACAAGAAAATCTGGAGAACAACCAATGGACAAGATAATCTGGAAACAAAAAAACTGGACAAGAAAATCTGAACAAGAAACTCCGGACAAGAAAATCTGGACAAAAAACTCTGACAAGAAACTCTGGACAAGAAACTCTGGACAAGAAACTCTGGGCAAGAAACTCTGGACAAGAAACTCTGGACAAGAAACTCTGAACAAGAAACTCTGTACAAGAAAATCTGGACAAGAAAATCTGGACAAGAAAATCTGGACAAGGAAAGGGGGTAAGAAACTCTGGGGCAGAAAATCTGGACAAGAAACTCTGGACAAGAAACTCTGGACAAGAATCTCTGGGCAAAAAACTCTGGACAAGAAACTCTGGACAAGAAACTCTGTACAAGAAACTCTGGACAAGAAACTCTGGACAAAATACTCTGGACAAGAAAATCTGGACAAGAAAATCTGGACAAGAAAATCTGGACAGGAAACTCTGGACAAGAAACTCTGGACAAGAAAATCTGGACAAGAAACTCTGGACAAGAAATTGCGGACAACAAACTCTGGACAACAAACTCTGGACAAGAAAATCTGGACAAGAAAATCTGGACAGGAAACTCTGGACAAGAAACTCTGGACAAGAAACTCTGGACAAGAAAATCTGGACAAGAAACTCTGGACAAGAAAATCTGGAGAACAACCAATGGACAAGATAATCTGGAAAAAACACTCTGGACAAGAAACTCTGGACAAGAAAATCTGGACAAGAAACTCTGGACAAGAAAATCTGGACAAGAAACTCTGGACAAGAAAATCTGGAGAACAACCAATGGACAAGATAATCTGGAAAAAACACTCTGGACAAGAAACTCTGGACAAGAAATTCTGGACAAAAAATTCTGGACAAGAAACTCTGGACAAGAAACTCTGGACAAGGAAAGGGGGTAAGAAACTCTGGGCGAGAAGCTCTGGACAAGAAACTCTGGACAAGAAACTCTGGACAAGAAAATCTGGACAAGAAACTCTGGACAAGAAAATCTGGAGAACAACCAATGGACAAGATAATCTGGAAAAAACACTCTGGACAAGAAACTCTGGACAAGAAATTCTGGACAAAAAATTCTGGACAAGAAACTCTGGACAAGGAAAGGGGGTAAGAAACTCTGGGCGAGAAGCTCTGGACAAGAAACTCTGGACAAGAAACTCTGGACAAGAAAATCTGGACAAGAAACTCTGGACAAGAAACTCTGGACAAAAATCTCTGGACAAGAAAATCTGGACAAGAAACTCTGGACACGAAACTCTGGACAAGAAACTCTGGACAAGAAAATCTGGACAAGAAACTCTGGACAAGAAACTCTGGACAAGAAACTCTGGACAAGAAAACTCTGGACAAGAAACTCTGGACAAGAAACTCTGGACAAGAAACTCTGGACAAGAAAATCTGGACAAGTAACTCTGGACAAGAAACTCTGGACAAGAAAGTGCGGACAACAAACTCTGGACAAAAAACTCTGGACAAGAAAATCTGGAGAACAACCAATGGACAAGATAATCTGGAAAAAACACTCTGGACAAGAAATTCTGGGCGAGAAACTCTGGACAAGAAACTCTGGACAAGAAACTCTGGACGAGAAACTCTGGACAAGAAATTCTGGACGAGAAACTCTGGACAAGATTTTCTGGACAAAAAATTCTGGACAAGAAACTCTGGACAAGAAAATCTGGACAAGTAACTCTGGACAAGAAACTCTGGACAAGAAAGTGCGGACAACAAACTCTGGACAAAAAACTCTGGACAAGAAAATCTGGAGAACAACCAATGGACAAGATAATCTGGAAAAAACACTCTGGACAAGAAATTCTGGGCGAGAAACTCTGGACAAGAAACTCTGGACAAGAAACTCTGGACGAGAAACTCTGGACAAGAAATTCTGGACGAGAAACTCTGGACAAGATTTTCTGGACAAAAAATTCTGGACAAGAAACTCTGGACAAGAAAGTGCGGACAACAAACTCTGGACAAAAAACTCTGGACAAGAAAATCTGGAGAACAACCAATGGACAAGATAATCTGGAAACAAAAAAACTGGACAAGAAAATCTGAACAAGAAACTCCGGACAAGAAAATCTGGACAAAAAACTCTGGACAAGAAACTCTGGACAGAGAACTCTGAGCAAGAACCTCTGCACAAAAACCTCTGCATAAAAACCTCTGGACAAGAAACTCTGGACAAGAAACTCTGGACAAGAAACTCTGGACAAGAAACTCTGGACAAGAAATTCTGGACAAGAAACTCTGAACAAGAAACTCTGTACAAGAAAATCTGGACAAGAAAATCTGGACAAGAAAATCTGGACAAGAAACTCTGGACAAGAATCTCTGGGCAAAAAACTCTGGACAAGAAACTCTGGACAAGAAACTCTGTACAAGAAACTCTGGACAAGAAACTCTGGACAAAAAACTCTGGACAAGAAAATCTGGACAAGAAAATCTGGACAAGAAAATCTGGACAGGAAACTCTGGACAAGAAACTCTGGACAAGAAAATCTGGACAAGAAACTCTGGACAAGAAATTGCGGACAACAAACTCTGGACAACAAACTCTGGACAAGAAAATCTGGACAAGAAAATCTGGACAAGAAAATCTGGACAGGAAACTCTGGACAAGAAACTCTGGACAAGAAACTCTGGACAAGAAAATCTGGACGTCCAGAGTGTTTTTTCCAGATTATCTTGTCCATTGGTTGTTCTCCAGATTTTCTTGTCCAGAGTTTCTTGTCCAGAATTTCTTGTCCAGAGTTTTTTGTCCAGAGTTTGTTGTCCGCACTTTCTTGTCCAGAGTTTCTTGTCCAGAATTTTTTGTCCAGAATTTCTTGTCCAGAGTTTCTCGTCCAGAATTTCTTGTCCAGAGTTTCTCGTCCAGAGTTTCTTGTCCAGAGTTTCTTGTCCAGAGTTTCTCGCCCAGAATTTCTTGTCGAGAGTTTCTCGTCCGGAGTGTTTTTGTCCAGAGTTTCTTGTCCAGAGGTTTTTATGCAGAGGTTTTTGTGCAGAGGTTCTTGCTCAGAGTTCTCTGTCCAGAGTTTCTTGTCCAGAGTTTTTTGTCCAGATTTTCTTGTCCGGAGTTTCTTGTTCAGATTTTCTTGTACAGAGTTTCTTGTCCAGAGTTTCTTGTCCAGAGTTTTTTGCCCAGAGATTCTTGTCCAGAGTTTCTCGCCCAGAATTTCTTGTCCAGAGTTTCTCGTCCAGAGTGTTTTTTCCAGATTATCTTGTCCATTGGTTGTTCTCCAGATTTTCTTGTCCAGAGTTTCTTGTCCAGAGTTTCTTGTCCAGAGTTTCTTGTCCAGAGTTTCTTGTCCAGAGTTTCGTGTCCAGAGTTTCTTGTCCAGATTTTCTTGACCAGAGATTTTTGTCCAGAGTTTCTTGTCCAAGAAAATCTGAACAAGAAACTCCGGACAAGAAAATCTGGACAAAAAACTCTGGACAAGAAACTCTGGACAGAGAACTCTGAGCAAGAACCTCTGCACAAAAACCTCTGCATAAAAACCTCTGGACAAGAAACTCTGGACAAGAAACTCTGGACAAGAAACTCTGGACAAGAAACTCTGGACAAGAAACTCTGGACAAGAAACTCTGAACAAGAAACTCTGTACAAGAAAATCTGGACAAGAAAATCTGGACAAGAAAATTTGGACAAGGATAGGGGGTAAGAAACTCTGGGGCAGAAAATCTGGACAAGAAACTCTGGACAAGAAACTCTGGACAAGAATCTCTGGGCAAAAAACTCTGGACAAGAAACTCTGGACAAGAAACTCTGTACAAGAAACTCTGGACAAAATACTCTGGACAAGAAAATCTGGACAAGAAAATCTGGACAAGAAAATCTGGACAGGAAACTCTGTACAAGAAACTCTGGACAAGAAACTCTGGACAAGAAACTCTGGACAAGAAACTCTGGACAAGAAATTGCGGACAACAAACTCTGGACAACAAACTCTGGACAAGAAAATCTGGACAAGAAAATCTGGACAGGAAACTCTGGACAAGAAACTCTGGACAAGAAACTCTGGACAAGAAAATCTGGACAAGAAACTCTGGACAAGAAAATCTGGAGAACAACCAATGGACAAGATAATCTGGAAAAAACACTCTGGACAAGAAACTCTGGACAAGAAACTCTGGACAAGAAAATCTGGACAAGAAAATCTGGAGAACAACCAATGGACAAGATAATCTGGAAAGAACACTCTGGACAAGAAACTCTGGACAAGAAATTCTGGACAAAAAATTCTGGACAAGAAACTCTGGACAAGAAACTCTGGACAAGGAAAGGGGGTAAGAAACTCTGGGCGAGAAGCTCTGGACAAGAAACTCTGGACAAAAAAATCTGGAGATCAACCAATGGACAAGATAATCTGGAAAAAAAAAAACTGCACAAGAAAATCTGGACAAGAAACTCTGGACAAAAAACTCTGGACAAGAAGCTCTGGACAAGAAACCCTGGACAAGAACCTCTGCACAAAAACCTCTGGACAAGAAACTCTGGGCAAGAAACTCTGGACAAGAAACTCTGGACAAGAAACTCTGAACAAGAAACTCTGTACAAGAAAATCTGGACAAGAAAATCTGGACAAGGAAAGGGGGTAAGAAACTCTGGGGCAGAAAATCTGGACAAGAAACTCTGGACAAGAAACTCTGGACAAGAATCTCTGGGCAAAAAACTCTGGACAAGAAACTCTGGACAAGAAACTCTGTACAAGAAACTCTGGACAAGAAACTCTGGACAAAATACTCTGGACAAGAAAATCTGGACAAGAAAATCTGGACAAGAAAATCTGGACAGGAAACTCTGGACAAGAAACTCTGGACAAGAAAATCTGGACAAGAAACTCTGGACAAGAAATTGCGGACAACAAACTCTGGACAACAAACTCTGGACAAGAAAATCTGGACAAGAAAATCTGGACAGGAAACTCTGGACAAGAAACTCTGGACAAGAAACTCTGGACAAGAAAATCTGGACAAGAAACTGTGGACAAGAAAATCTGGAGAACAACCAATGGACAAGATAATCTGGAAAAAACACTCTGGACAAGAAACTCTGGACAAGAAACTCTGGACAAGAAAATCTGGACAAGAAACTCTGGACAAGAAAATCTGGAGAACAACCAATGGACAAGATAATCTGGAAAAAACACTCTGGACAAGAAACTCTGGACAAGAAATTCTGGACAAAAAATTCTGGACAAGAAACTCTGGACAAGAAACTCTGGACAAGAAACTCTGGACAAGGAAAGGGGGTAAGAAACTCTGGGCGAGAAGCTCTGGACAAGAAACTCTGGACAAGAAACTCTGGACAAGAAACTCTGGACAAGAAAATCTGGACAAGAAACTCTGGACGAGAAAATCTGGAGAACAACCAATGGACAAGATAATCTGGAAAAAACACTCTGGACAAGAAACTCTGGACAAGAAATTCTGGACAAAAAATTCTGGACAAGAAACTCTGGACAAGAAACTCTGGACAAGGAAAGGGGGTAAGAAACTCTGGGCGAGAAGCTCTGGACAAGAAACTCTGGACAAGAAAATCTGGACAAGAAACTCTGGACAAGAAACTCTGGACAAAAATCTCTGGACAAGAAAATCTGGACAAGAAACTCTGGACACGAAACTCTGGACAAGAAACTCTGGACAAGAAAATCTGGACAAGAAACTCTGGACAAGAAACTCTGGACAAGAAACTCTGGACAAGAAAACTCTGGACAAGAAACTCTGGACAAGAAACTCTGGACAAGAAACTCTGGACAAGAAAATCTGGACACGAAACTCTGGACAAGAAAATCTGGAGAACAACCAATGGACAAGATAATCTGGAAAAAACACTCTGGACAAGAAACTCTGGACAAGAAATTCTGGACAAAAAATTCTGGACAAGAAACTCTGGACAAGAAACTCTGGACAAGGAAAGGGGGTAAGAAACTCTGGGCGAGAAGCTCTGGACAAGAAACTCTGGACAAGAAAATCTGGACAAGAAACTCTGGACAAGAAACTCTGGACAAAAATCTCTGGACAAGAAAATCTGGACAAGAAACTCTGGACACGAAACTCTGGACAAAAAACTCTGGACAAGAAAATCTGGACAAGAAACTCTGGACAAGAAACTCTGGACAAGAAACTCTGGACAAGAAAACTCTGGACAAGAAACTCTGGACAAGAAACTCTGGACAAGAAACTCTGGACAAGAAAATCTGGACACGAAACTCTGGACAAGAAACTCTGGACAAGAAAGTGCGGACAACAAACTCTGGACAAAAAACTCTGGACAAGAAAATCTGGAGAACAACCAATGGACAAGATAATCTGGAAAAAACACTCTGGACAAGAAATTCTGGGCGAGAAACTCTGGACAAGAAACTCTGGACAAGAAACTCTGGACGAGAAACTCTGGACAAGAAATTCTGGACGAGAAACTCTGGACAAGATTTTCTGGACAAAAAATTCTGGACAAGAAACTCTGGACAAGAAAGTGCGGACAACAAACTCTGGACAAAAAACTCTGGACAAGAAATTCTGGACAAAAAACTCTGGACAAGAAAATCTGGAGAACAACCAATGGACAAGATAATCTGGAAACAAAAAAACTGGACAAGAAAATCTGAACAAGAAACTCCGGACAAGAAAATCTGGACAAAAAACTCTGGACAAGAAACTCTGGACAGAGAACTCTGAGCAAGAACCTCTGCACAAAAACCTCTGCATAAAAACCTCTGGACAAGAAACTCTGGACAAGAAACTCTGGACAAGAAACTCTGGACAAGAAACTCTGGACAAGAAACTCTGGACAAGAAAATCTCTAGACATGGAAAATCTGGACAAGAAACTGTGGACAAGAAAATCTGGAGAACAACCAATGGACAAGATAATCTGGAAAAAACACTCTGGACAAGAAACTCTGGACAAGAAACTCTGAACAAGAAACTCTGTACAAGAAAATCTGGACAAGAAAATCTGGACAAGGAAAGGGGGTAAGAAACTCTGGGGCAGAAAATCTGGACAAGAAACTCTGGACAAGAATCTCTGGGCAAAAAACTCTGGACAAGAAACTCTGGACAAGAAACTCTGTACAAGAAACTCTGGACAAAATACTCTGGACAAGAAAATCTGGACAAGAAAATCTGGACAAGAAAATCTGGACAGGAAACTCTGGACAAGAAACTCTGGACAAGAAACTCTGGACAAGAAACTCTGGACAAGAAATTGCGGACAACAAACTCTGGACAACAAACTCTGGACAAGAAAATCTGGACAAGAAAATCTGGACAGGAAACTCTGGACAAGAAACTCTGGACAAGAAACTCTGGACAAGAAAATCTGGACAAGAAACTCTGGACAAGAAAATCTGGAGAACAACCAATGGACAAGATAATCTGGAAAAAACACTCTGGACAAGAAACTCTGGACAAGAAACTCTGGACAAGAAAATCTGGACAAGAAACTCTGGACAAGAAAATCTGGAGAACAACCAATGGACAAGATAATCTGGAAAAAACACTCTGGACAAGAAACTCTGGACAAGAAATTCTGGACAAAAAATTCTGGACAAGAAACTCTGGACAAGAAACTCTGGACAAGAAACTCTGGACAAAAAAATCTGGACAAGAAACTCTGGACAAGAAAATCTGGAGAACAACCAATGGACAAGATAATCTGGAAAAAACACTCTGGACAAGAAACTCTGGACAAGAAATTCTGGACAAAAAATTCTGGACAAGAAACTCTGGACAAGAAACTCTGTTCAAGGAAAGGGGGTAAGAAACTCTGGGCGAGAAGCTCTGGACAAGAAACTCTGGACAAGAAACTCTGGACAAGAAAATCTGGACAAGAAACTCAGGACAAGAAACTCTGGACAAAAATCTCTGGACAAGAAAATCTGGACAAGAAACTCTGGACACGAAACTCTGGACAAGAAACTCTGGACAAGAAAATCTGGACAAGAAACTCTGGACAAGAAACTCTGGACAAGAAACTCTGGACAAGAAAACTCTGGACAAGAAACTCTGGACAAGAAACTCTGGACAAGAAACTCTGGACAAGAAAATCTGGACAAGAAACTCTGGACAAGAAAGTCTGGACAAGAAAGTGCAGACAACAAACTCTGGACAAAAAACTCTGGACAAGAAAATCTAGAGAACAACCAATGGACAAGATAATCTGGAAAAAACACTCTGGACGAGAAACTCTGGACAAGAAATTCTGGGCGAGAAACTCTGGACAAGAAACTCTGGACAAGAAACTCTGGACAAGAAACTCTGGACAAGAAAATCTGGACGAGAAACTCTGGAGAAGAAATTCTGGACAAGAAACTCTGGACAAGAAATTCTGGACAAAAAATTCTGGACAAGAAACTCTGGACAAGAAAGTGCGGACAACAAACTCTGGACAAAAAACTCTGGACAAGAAAATCTGGAGAACAACCAATGGACAAGATAATCTGGAAAAAACACTCTGGACGAGAAACTCTGGACAAGAAATTCTGGGCGAGAAACTCTGGACAAGAAACTCTGGACAAGAAACTCTGGACGAGAAACTCTGGACAAGAAATTCTGGACGAGAAACTCTGGACAAGAAATTCTGGACAAAAAATTCTGGACAAGAAACTCTGGACAAGAAAGTGCGGACAACAAACTCTGGACAAAAAACTCTGGACAAGAAAATCTGGAGAACAACCAATGGACAAGATAATCTGGAAAAAACACTCTGGACGAGAAACTCTGGACAAGAAATTCTGGGCGAGAAATTCTGGACAAGAAACTCTGGACAAGAAACTCTGGACAAGAAACTCTGGACAAGAAAATCTGGACAAGAAACTCTGGACAAGAAACTCTGCAAAAGAATCTCTGGACAAGAAACTCTGGACAAGAAAATCTGGACAAGAAACTCTGGACAAGAAAACTCTGGACAAGAAACTCTGGACAAGAAACTCTGGACAGGAAACTCTGGACAAGAAACTCTGGACAAGAAACTCTGGAGAAGAAACTCTGCACAAGAAACTCTGGACAAGAAACTCTGAACAAGAAACTCTGGACAAGAAAATCTGGACAAAAAAATCTGGACAAGGAAAAGGGGTAAGAAACTCTGGACAAGAAACTCTGGGCCAGAAAATCTGGACAAAAAAATCTGGACAAGAAACTCTGGGCAAAAAACTCTGGACAAGAAACTCTGGACAAGAAACTCTGTACAAGAAACTCTGGACAAGAAACTCTGGACAAAAAACTCTGGACAAGAAAATCTGGACAAGAAAATCTGGACAAGGAAAGGGGGTAAGAAACTATGGACAAGAAACTCTGGGCCAGAAAATCTGGACAAGAAACTCTGGACAAGAAACTCTGGGCAAAAAACTCTGGACAAGAAACTCTGGACAAGAAACTCTGTACAAGAAACTCTGGACAAGAAAATCTGGACAGGAAGCTCTGGACAAGAAACTCTGGACAAGAAAATCTGGACAAGAAACTCTGGACAAGAAATTGCGGACAACAAACCCTGGACAACAAACTCTGGACAAGAAAATCTGGACAAGAAACTCTGGACAAGAAAACTCTGGACAACAAACTCTGGACAAGAAACTCTGTAGAAGAAACTCTGGACAAGAAACTCTGGACAAAAAATTCTGGACAAGAAAATCTGGACAAGAAAATCTGGACAAGAAAATCAGGACAGGAAACTCTGGACAAGAAACTCTGGACAAGAAACTGGGAACAAGAAACTCTGGACAAGAAAATCTGGACAGGAAAACTCTGGACAACAAACTCTGGACAAGAAACTCTGTCCAAGAAACTCTGGACAAGAAACTCTGGACAAAAAACTCTGGACAAGAAAATCTGGACAAGACAATCTGGACAAGAAACACTGTACAAGAAACCCTGGACAAGAAACTCTGGACAAGAAACTCTGGACGAGAAACTCTGGACAAGAAATTCTGGACAAGAAACTCTGGAAAAGAAACTCTGGACAAGAAACTCTGGACGAGAAACTGTGGACAAGAAACTCTGGACAAGAAACTCTGGACAACAAACTCTGGACAACAAACTCTGGACTAGAAACTCTGGACAACAAACTCTGGAAAAGAAAATCTGAAAAAGAAGCTATGGACAACAAACTCTGGACAAGAAACACTGTACAAGAAACCCTGGACAAGAAACTCTGGACAAGAAACTCTGGACAAGAAACTCTGGACAAGAAACTCTGGACAACAAACTCTGGACAACAAACTCTGGACAACAAACTCTGGACAAGAAACTCTGGACAAGAAAATCTGGACAAGGAAAGGGGGTACGAAACTCTGGACAAGAAAGTCTGAAAAAGAAGCTATGGACAACAAACACTGTACAAAAAACCCTGGTCAAGAAACTCTGGACAAGAAACTCTGGAAGAGAAACTCTGGACAAGAAACTCTTGACAAGAAATTCTGGACAAGAAACTCTGGACAAGAAACTCTGAACAACAAACTCTGGACAAGAAACACTGTACAAGAAACCCTGGACAAGAAACTCTGGACAAGAAACTCTGGACGAGAAACTCTGGACAAGAAACTCTGGACAAGAAACTCTGGAAAAGAAACTCTGGACAAGAAACTCTGGACAAGAAACTCTGGACGAGAAACTGTGGACAAGAAACTCTGGACAAGAAACTCTGGACAAGAAACTCTGGACAAGAAACTCTGGACAAGAAACTCTGGACAACAAACTCTGGACAACAAACTCTGGACAACAAACTCTGGACAACAAACTCTGGACAACAAACTCTGGACAAGAAAATCTGGACAAGAAAATCTGGACAAGAAACTCTGGACAAGAAAACTCTGGACAACAAACTCTGGACAAGAAAATCTGGACAAGAAAATCTGGACAAGAAACTCTGGACAAGAAAACTCTGGACAACAAACTCTGGACAAGAAACTCTGTACAAGAAACTCTGGACAAGAAACTCTGGACAAAAAACTCTGGACAAGAAAATCTGGACAAGAAAATCTGGACAAGAAAATCAGGACAGGAAACTCTGGACAAGAAACTCTGGACAAGAAACTGGGAACAAGAAACTCTGGACAAGAAAATCTGGACAGGAAAACTCTGGACAACAAACTCTGGACAAGAAACTCTGTACAAGAAACTCTGGACAAGAAACTCTGGACAAAAAACTCTGGACAAGAAAATCTGGACAAGACAATCTGGACAAGAAACACTGTACAAGAAACCCTGGACAAGAAACTCTGGACGGGAAACTCTGGACAAGAAACTCTGGACAAGAAACTCTGGACAAGAAACTCTGGACAAGAAACTCTGGACAAGAAACTCTGGACAAGATACTCTGGACAAAAACTCTGGGCAAGAAACTCTGGACAAGAAACTGTGGACAAGAAACTCTGGACAAGAAAACTCTGGACAAGAAACTCTCGACATGAAACTCTGGACAAGAAACTCTGGACAAGAAACTCTGGACAAGAAAACTCTGGACAAGAAACTGGGAACAAGAAACTCTGGACAAGAAACTGGACAAGAAACTCTGGACAAGAAAATCTGGACAAGAAACTCTGGACAAGAAACTCTGGAGAAGAAACTCTGGACAAGGAAAGGGGGTAAGAAACTCTGGACAAGAAACTCTGGGCCAGAAAATCTGGACAAGGAAAGGGGGTAAGAAACTCTGGACAAGAAACTCTGGGCCAGAAAATCTGGACAAAAAAATCTGGACAAGAAACTCTGGGCAAAAAACTCTGGACAAGAAACTCTGGACAAGAAACTCTGTACAAGAAACTCTGGACAAGAAACTCTGGACAAAAAACTCTGGACAAGAAAATCTGGACAAGAAAATCTGGACAAGGAAAGGGGGTAAGAAACTATGGACAAGAAACTCTGGGCCAGAAAATCTGGACAAGAAACTCTGGACAAGAAACTCTGGGCAAAAAACTCTGGACAAGAAACTCTGGACAAGAAACTCTGTACAAGAAACTCTGGACAAGAAAATCTGGACAGGAAGCTCTGGACAAGAAACTCTGGACAAGAAAATCTGGACAAGAAACTCTGGACAAGAAATTGCGGACAACAAACCCTGGACAACAAACTCTGGACAAGAAAATCTGGACAAGAAACTCTGGACAAGAAAACTCTGGACAACAAACTCTGGACAAGAAACTCTGTAGAAGAAACTCTGGACAAGAAACTCTGGACAAAAAATTCTGGACAAGAAAATCTGGACAAGAAAATCTGGACAAGAAAATCAGGACAGGAAACTCTGGACAAGAAACTCTGGACAAGAAACTGGGAACAAGAAACTCTGGACAAGAAAATCTGGACAGGAAAACTCTGGACAACAAACTCTGGACAAGAAACTCTGTCCAAGAAACTCTGGACAAGAAACTCTGGACAAAAAACTCTGGACAAGAAAATCTGGACAAGACAATCTGGACAAGAAACACTGTACAAGAAACCCTGGACAAGAAACTCTGGACAAGAAACTCTGGACGAGAAACTCTGGACAAGAAACTCTGGACAAGAAACTCTGGAAAAGAAACTCTGGACAAGAAACTCTGGACGAGAAACTGTGGACAAGAAACTCTGGACAAGAAACTCTGGACAACAAACTCTGGACAACAAACTCTGGACTAGAAACTCTGGACAACAAACTCTGGAAAAGAAAATCTGAAAAAGAAGCTATGGACAACAAACTCTGGACAAGAAACACTGTACAAGAAACCCTGGACAAGAAACTCTGGACAAGAAACTCTGGACGAGAAACTCTGGACAAGAAACTCTGGACAACAAACTCTGGACAACAAACTCTGGACAACAAACTCTGGACAAGAAACTCTGGACAAGAAAATCTGGACAAGGAAAGGGGGTACGAAACTCTGGACAAGAAAGTCTGAAAAAGAAGCTATGGACAACAAACACTGTACAAAAAACCCTGGTCAAGAAACTCTGGACAAGAAACTCTGGAAGAGAAACTCTGGACAAGAAACTCTGGACAAGAAACTCTGGACAAGAAACTCTGGACAAGAAACTCTGAACAACAAACTCTGGACAAGAAACACTGTACAAGAAACCCTGGACAAGAAACTCTGGACAAGAAACTCTGGACGAGAAACTCTGGACAAGAAATTCTGGACAAGAAACTCTGGAAAAGAAACTCTGGACAAGAAACTCTGGACAAGAAACTCTGGACGAGAAACTGTGGACAAGAAACTCTGGACAAGAAACTCTGGACAAGAAACTCTGGACAAGAAACTCTGGACAAGAAACTCTGGACAACAAACTCTGGACAACAAACTCTGGACAACAAACTCTGGACAACAAACTCTGGACAACAAACTCTGGACAAGAAAATCTGGACAAGAAAATCTGGACAAGAAACTCTGGACAAGAAAACTCTGGACAACAAACTCTGGACAAGAAAATCTGGACAAGAAAATCTGGACAAGAAACTCTGGACAAGAAAACTCTGGACAACAAACTCTGGACAAGAAACTCTGTAGAAGAAACTCTGGACAAGAAACTCTGGACAAAAAACTCTGGACAAGAAAATCTGGACAAGAAAATCTGGACAAGAAAATCAGGACAGGAAACTCTGGACAAGAAACTCTGGACAAGAAACTGGGAACAAGAAACTCTGGACAAGAAAATCTGGACAGGAAAACTCTGGACAACAAACTCTGGACAAGAAACTCTGTACAAGAAACTCTGGACAAGAAACTCTGGACAAAAAACTCTGGACAAGAAAATCTGGACAAGACAATCTGGACAAGAAACACTGTACAAGAAACCCTGGACAAGAAACTCTGGACGGGAAACTCTGGACAAGAAACTCTGGACAAGAAACTCTGGACAAGAAACTCTGGACAGGAAACTCTGGACAAGAAACTCTGGACAAGATACTCTGGACAAAAACTCTGGGCAAGAAACTCTGGACAAGAAACTGTGGACAAGAAACTCTGGACAAGAAAACTCTGGACAAGAAACTCTCGACATGAAACTCTGGACAAGAAACTCTGGACAAGAAACTCTGGACAAGAAAACTCTGGACAAGAAACTGGGAACAAGAAACTCTGGACAAGAAACTGGACAAGAAACTCTGGACAAGAAAATCTGGACAAGAAACTCTGGACAAGAAACTCTGGAGAAGAAACTCTGGACAAGGAAAGGGGGTAAGAAACTCTGGACAAGAAACTCTGGGCCAGAAAATCTGGACAAGGAAAGGGGGTAAGAAACTCTGGACAAGAAACTCTGGGCCAGAAAATCTGGACAAAAAAATCTGGACAAGAAACTCTGGACAAAAAACTCTGGACAAGAAAACTCTGGACAAGAAAATCTGGACAAGAAAATCTGGACAAAAAACTCTCGACATGAAACTCTGGACAAGAAACTCTGGACAACAAACTCTGGACAAGAAAACTCTGGACAAGAAACTGGGAACAAGAAACTCTGGACAAGAAACTTGACAAGAAACTCTGGACAAGAAAATCTTTTTTTTTTTTTTTTTTTTTTTTTTTTTTTTATTGGGATTCAAATATATAAAAAAGTTGACAAAATGTGTACCTGCGAAGCTAAAGGCTTATCTGCAGGTGGTTGTTATAATGGTGTTATAAAGTATCATTCAAGATCATCCCTTGCTTTCTTTACAATTACATTGGTTTGACAAAATAAACAAAAATTATTGAAACGGAGAAAATATATAATTAAAAACAGCATGAACATTGGCAGACATTACGAAGATGGAATATACGATAGAATTATGATATACATTACAGTTATACGGATATAAACAGATTACAAATTATGTTATGCTTTCTAGGAAAAATTTTTTTAATTTTTGCTTTCTAACATTAGCTGCTCTTATGCTCTTCAGATTTTGTGGTAACTTGTTTAGTATATTCGGCACCTGGTACGTCAGTTGTCTTCTTCCATATTCGTTGATGATCGGTGGGAGTTGGAATAGTCCTGCCGTTCGGCTCCTTGTCCCGAGAGAATGCTCTATTGGTGTTTGTAGTTCGTTATTCTCATAGTATTCCAACGCCATGGTCATCTGGAATATTTGGGTTACGTTCAGCGTCCTGAACCTCGTGATTCCTCTTCTCGACAGGATTTTGATGGCCCTGTCTTGAATGCTTTGCAGCTTCTCTATGTGGGAGCGGGCTGCTCCCCCCCATGCCATTATTCCATACCGGATTCTGGATTCCACTAGTGCATAGTACACCTGTCGCAGAACTGAATCTGGTGCTTTGTGTTGGAGGCATGCTAGGGCGAAAATTGCACCTCTTAGTTTGCTGCGGAGGAAGTTGACGTGTGGTTCCCATAGGAAGTGGCAGTCGACCATAATACCTAGATATTTATATGAGTCAACAACTTCGATCGTCTCTTGATTTGCTGTTCTGTCGCAGGTGAAAATCTTCAGGGTAATATGAGATGCCTGGTACATGGGACTTCGAATGTGCATCAGCTTGGTTTTGGAGTTGTTTATAACTAGTCCGTTATCATGGCACCATTTGCCGATTTCGTCCAGCTCGGCACTCATTACCCTTGCTGCTTCTTCTGGAGATCTTCTGCTAACAACAATCGCTGTATCGTCTGCGTAGGCAAAGGGTACGCTATTTCTCAGGCATCTTAGCATTTCATTTGTGTATATTATGTACAGTAACGGTCCTAGTTTCGACCCTTGTGGAACTCCGTATTTAGAGACATTTTTGTCGCCATAACAGTCCTTTATTCGTACCCGGAAACTTCTGTCTTTAAGATAGCTGGCCACCCATTCCAGTAAGTTGCCTCTTATACCGATTCGATGTAATGCCATTATCATCTTACTGTGGTCGAGAGTATCAAAAGCCTTGCTGAAGTCTATAAACAAGACGAGAGCGTGATGTTTTTTGCTGAGAGCTGTGTTAATTTCGTCAGCAAAAGCAGCAAGCAGCTGGTTGGTGCTTTTTCCCTTTTGGAAGCCGTACTGATTATTGTGTATCACTTTATGTTTTCGTAAAAAGTCCCATATGCGGTCAACTATGATTTGCTCCATAATTTTATCTATCGCAGGTAGTATTGCAATTGGCCTGTAGTTAGAGATAGTATCCTTGTTTCCTCCCTTGTATATGGGTCTCACCACAGCTTCTTTTAATCCTGAAGGGACTATCGACTTATCGAAGCTGAGATTTACCAGTTTCGTAATAAGTGGGACGAAGATATTAACGTTAGCTTTTATATCCACTGCCCTGATACCATCCGCCCCCGCTGCTTTATTCGAATTCAGCTGATGAATTATACGCTCTATTTCTCGCGGTTCCACAGATCCTAGATATAGAGACTTCGTTGTATACGTATTTCTATGGGTCGAGGCTGTGATGCTGCATTTGTGTTTGATTGATTCTGGTTGTTTTGTAAAAAATGTGCCAAAGTCAGTCGCTAATGTCGAAATGTTCGTGTTTGGTGGGAAGTTTTTGATTATTGTGTCATCGACTGTGGGCTTACTTCGCCCAAGTATTTCACTTATAAGAGTCCATGTTTTCTTTGGGTCAGATCTGGCTACTTCAAATTGTTGTGCCTAATATATATTTTTAGCTCTTGATATTCCTTTGTTTACCTGGTTACGAAAAGATTTGTACTCGCTTTCGTATGTTATGTTTCTGCGGTTGGACAAGAAAATCTGGACAAGAAACTCTGGACAAGAAACTCTGGACAAGAAACTCTGGACAAGAAAATCTGGACAAGAAAATCTGGACAAGAAACTCTGGACAAGAAAACTCTGGACAACAAACTCTGGACAAGAAACTCTATACAAGAAACTCTGGACAAGAAACTCTGGACAAAAAACTCTGGACAAGAAAATCTGGACAAGAAAACTCGTGACAAGAAAATCTGGACAGGAAACTCTGGACAAGAAACTCTGGACAAGAAACTGGGAACAAGAAACTCTGGACAAGAAAATCTGGACAGGAAAACTCTGGACAACAAACTCTGGACAAGAAACTCTGTACAAGAAACTCTGGACAAGAAACTCTGGACAAAAAACTCTGGACAAGAAAATCTGGACAAGAAAATCTGGACAAGAAACACTGTACAAGAAACCCTGGACAAGAAACTCTGGCCAAGAAACTCTGGACGGGAAACTCTGGACAAGAAAATCTGGACAAGAAAATCTGGACAAGAAAACTCTGGACAACAAACTCTGGACAAGAAACTCTGTACAAGAAACTCTGGACAAGAAAATCTGGACAAGGAAAGGGGGTACGAAACTCTGGACAAGAAAGTCTGAAAAAGAAGCTATGGACAACAAACTCTGGACAAGAAACACTGTACAAAAAACCCTGGTCAAGAAACTCTGGACAAGAAACTCTGGACAAGAAATTCTGGACAAGAAACTCTGGAAAAGAAACTCTGGACAAGAAACTCTGGACAAGAAACTCTGGACGAGAAACTGTGGACAAGAAACTCTGGACAAGAAATTCTGGACAAGAAACTCTGGAAAAGAAACTCTGGACAAGAAACTCTGGACAAGAAACTCTGGACGAGAAACTGTGGACAAGAAACTCTGGACAAGAAACTCTGGACAACAAACTCTGGACAACAAACTCTGGACAACAAACTCTGGACAAGAAACTCTGGACAACAAACTCTGGACAAGAAAATCTGGACAAGAAAATCTGGACAAGAAACTCTGGACAAGAAAACTCTGGACAACAAACTCTGGACAAGAAAATCTGGACAAGAAAATCTGGACAAGAAACTCTGGACAAGAAAACTCTGGACAACAAACTCTGGACAAGAAACTCTGTAGAAGAAACTCTGGACAAGAAACTCTGGACAAAAAACTCTGGACAAGAAAATCTGGACAAGAAAATCTGGACAAGAAAATCAGGACAGGAAACTCTGGACAAGAAACTCTGGACAAGAAACTGGGAACAAGAAACTCTGGACAAGAAAATCTGGACAGGAAAACTCTGGACAACAAACTCTGGACAAGAAACTCTGTCCAAGAAACTCTGGACAAGAAACTCTGGACAAAAAACTCTGGACAAGAAAATCTGGACAAGACAATCTGGACAAGAAACACTGTACAAGAAACCCTGGACAAGAAACTCTGGACGGGAAACTCTGGACAAGAAACTCTGGACAAGAAACTCTGGACAAGAAACTCTGGACAGGAAACTCTGGACAAGAAACTCTGGACAAGATACTCTGGAGAAAAACTCTGGGCAAGAAACTCTGGACAAGAAACTCTGGACAAGAAACTCTGGACAAGAAACTCTGGACAAGAAACTCTGGACAAGAAAACTCTGGACAAGAAACTGGGAACAAGAAACTCTGGACAAGAAACTGGACAAGAAACTCTGGACAAGAAAATCTGGACAAGAAACTCTGGACAAGAAACTCTGGAGAAGAAACTCTGGACAAGAAAATCTGGACAAGGAAAGGGGGTAAGAAACTCTGGACAAGAAACTCTGGGCCAGAAAATCTGGACAAGAAAATCTGGACAAGGAAAGGGGGTAAGAAACTCTGGACAAGAAACTCTGGGCCAGAAAATCTGGACAAAAAAATCTGGACAAGAAACTCTGGACAAAAAACTCTGGACAAGAAAACTCTGGACAAGAAAATCTGGACAAGAAAATCTGGACAAAAAACTCTCGACAAGAAACTCTGGACAACAAACTCTGGACAAGAAAACTCTGGACAAGAAACTGGGAACAAAAAACTCTGGACAAGAAACTGGACAAGAAACTCTGGACAAGAAAATCTGGACAAGAAACTCTGGACAAGAAACTCTGGACAAGAAACTCTGGACAAGAAAATCTGGACAAGAAAATCTGGACAAGAAACTCTGGACAAGAAAACTCTGGACAACAAACTCTGGACAAGAAACTCTATACAAGAAACTCTGGACAAGAAACTCTGGACAAAAAACTCTGGACAAGAAAATCTGGACAAGAAAACTCGTGACAAGAAAATCTGGACAGGAAACTCTGGACAAGAAACTCTGGATAAGAAACTGGGAACAAGAAACTCTGGACAAGAAAATCTGGACAGGAAAACTCTGGACAACAAACTCTGGACAAGAAACTCTGTACAAGAAACTCTGGACAAGAAAATCTGGACAAGAAACACTGTACAAGAAACCCTGGACAAGAAACTCTGGACAAGAAACTCTGGACGGGAAACTCTAGACAAGAAACTCTGGACAAGAAACTCTGGACAAGAAAATCTGGACAAGAAAATCTGGACAAGAAAACTCTGGACAACAAACTCTGGACAAGAAACTCTGTACAAGAAACTCTGGACAAGAAACTCTGGACAAGAAACTCTGGACAATAAACTCTGGACAAGAAACTCTGTACAAGAAACTCTGGAAGAGAAACTCTAGACAAAAAACTCTGGACAAGAAAATCTGGACAAGAAAATCTGGACAAGAAAATCTGGACAGGAAACTCTGGACAAGAAACTCTGGACAAAAATCTCTGGACAAGAAACTCTGAACAAGAAACTCTGGACAAGAAAATCTGGACAAGAAAATCTGGACAAGGAAAGGGGGTAAGAAACTCTGGACGAGAAACCCTGGGCAAGAAACTCTGGACAAGAAACTCTGGACAGGAAACTCTGGACAAGAAACTCTGGACAAGATACTCTGGACAAAAAACTCTGGGCAAGAAACTCTGGACAAGAAACTCTGAACAAGAAACTCTGGACAAGAAGCTCTGGACTACAAACTCTGGACAACAAATTCTGGACAACAAATTCTGGACAACAAACTCTGGACAAGAAACTCTGGACAAGAAACTCTGGACAAAAAACTCTGGACAAGAAACTCTGGGCAAGAAACTCTGGACAAAAAACTCTGGACAAAAAAATCTGGACAAGAAAATCTGGACAAGAAACTCTGGACAACAAACTCTGGACAAGATACTCTGGACAAGAAACTCTGGACAAGAAACTCTGAACAACAAACTCTGGACAAGAAATTCTGGACAAGAAACTCTGGAAAAGAAACTCTGGACAACAAACTCTGGACAAGATACTCTGGACAAGAAACTCTGGACAAGAAACTCTGGACAACAAACTCTGGACAAGATACTCTGGACAAGAAACTCTGGACAAGAAACTCTGAACAACAAACTCTGGACAAGAAACACTGTACAAGAAACCCTGGACAAGAAACTCTGGACAAGAAACTCTGGACGAGAAACTCTGGACAAGAAATTCTGGACAAGAAACTCTGGAAAAGAAACTCTGGACAAGAAACTCTGGACAAGAAACTCTGGACGAGAAACTGTGGACAAGAAACTCTGGACAAGAAACTCTGGACAAGAAACTCTGGACAAGAAACTCTGGACAACAAACTCTGGACAACAAACTCTGGACAACAAACTCTGGACAACAAACTCTGGACAACAAACTCTGGACAACAAACTCTGGACAAGAAAATCTGGACAAGAAAATCTGGACAAGAAACTCTGGACAAGAAAACTCTGGACAACAAACTCTGGACAAGAAAATCTGGACAAGAAAATCTGGACAAGAAACTCTGGACAAGAAAACTCTGGACAACAAACTCTGGACAAGAAACTCTGTAGAAGAAACTCTGGACAAGAAACTCTGGACAAAAAACTCTGGACAAGAAAATCTGGACAAGAAAATCTGGACAAGAAAATCAGGACAGGAAACTCTGGACAAGAAACTCTGGACAAGAAACTGGGAACAAGAAACTCTGGACAAGAAAATCTGGACAGGAAAACTCTGGACAACAAACTCTGGACGGGAAACTCTGGACAAGAAAATCTGGACAAGAAAATCTGGACAAGAAAACTCTGGACAACAAACTCTGGACAAGAAACTCTGTACAAGAAACTCTGGACAAGAAAATCTGGACAAGGAAAGGGGGTACGAAACTCTGGACAAGAAAGTCTGAAAAAGAAGCTATGGACAACAAACTCTGGACAAGAAACACTGTACAAAAAACCCTGGTCAAGAAACTCTGGACAAGAAACTCTGGAAGAGAAACTCTGGACAAGAAACTCTTGACAAGAAATTCTGGACAAGAAACTCTGGACAAGAAACTCTGAACAACAAACTCTGGACAAGAAACACTATACAAGAAACCCTGGACAAGAAACTCTGGACAAGAAACTCTGGACGAGAAACTCTGGACAAGAAATTCTGGACAAGAAACTCTGGACAAGAAACTCTGGACAAGAAACTCTGGACGAGAAACTGTGGACAAGAAACTCTGGACAAGAAACTCTGGACAAGAAACCCTGGACAAGAAACTCTGGACAAGAAACTCTGGACAACAAACTCTGGACAACAAACTCTGGACAACAAACTCTGGACAAGAAACTCTGGACAACAAACTCTGGACAAGAAACTCTGTACAAGAAACTCTGGACAAGAAACTCTGGACAAGAAACTCTGGACAATAAACTCTGGACAAGAAACTCTGTACAAGAAACTCTGGAAGAGAAACTCTAGACAAAAAACTCTGGACAAGAAAATCTGGACAAGAAAATCTGGACAAGAAAATCTGGACAGGAAACTCTGGACAAGAAAATCTGAAAAAGAAGCTATGGACAAGAAACTCTGGACAGGAAACTCTGGACAAGAAACTCTGGACAAGAAAATCTGGACAAGAAAATCTGGACAAGGAAAGGGGGTAAGAAACTCTGGACAAGAAAGTCTGAAAAAGAAGCTATGGACAACAAACTCTGGACAAGAAACACTGTGCAAAAAACCCTGGTCAAGAAACTCTGGACAAGAAACTCTGGACAAGAAACTCTGGACAAGAAACTCTGGACGAGAAACTGTGGACAAGAAACTTTGGACAAGAAACTCTGGACAAGAAACTCTGGACAACAAACTCTGGACAACAAACTCTGGACAACAAACTCTGGACAACAAACTCTGGACTAGAAACTCTGGACAAGAAAATCTGGAGAAGAAACTCTGAACAGGACAATCAGTAGAACAAACAATGGACAAGGTAATCTGGAGAAGAAAAACTGGACAAGAAAATCTGGAGAAGAACAACTGCACAAGAAACTCTGGACAAGAAACTCTGGACAAGAAACTCTGGACAAGAAACTCTGGACAAGAAACTCTGGACAAAAATCTCTGGACAAGAAACTCTGAACAAGAAACTCTGGACAAGAAAATCTGGACAAGGAAAGGGGGTAAGAAACTCTGGACGAGAAACCCTGGGCAAGAAACTCTGGACAAGAAACTCTGGACAGGAAACTCTGGACAAGAAACTCTGGACAAGATACTCTGGACAAAAAACTCTGGGCAAGAAACTCTGGACAAGAAACTCTGAACAAGAAACTCTGGACAAGAAGCTCTGGACTACAAACTCTGGACAACAAATTCTGGACAACAAATTCTGGACAACAAACTCTGGACAAGAAACTCTGGACAAAAAACTCTGGACAAGAAACTCTGGGCAAGAAACTCTGGACAAAAAACTCTGGACAAGAAACTCTGTAGAAGAAACTCTGGACAAGAAACTCTGGACAAAAAACTCTGGACAAGAAAATCTGGACAAGAAAATCTGGACAAGAAAATCAGGACAGGAAACTCTGGACAAGAAACTCTGGACAAGAAACTGGGAACAAGAAAATCTGGACAAGAAAATCTGGACAGGAAACTCTGGACAAGAAACTCTGGACAAAAAACTCTGGACAAGAAAATCTGGACAAGAAAATCGGGACAAGAAACTCTGGACAAGAAAATCGGGACAAGAAACTCTGGACAAGAAACTCTGGACAAGAAACTCTGGGCAAGAAACTCTGGACAAGAAAATCTGGACAAAAAACTCTGGACAAGAAACTCTGGACAAGAAACTCTGAACAAGAAACTCTGGACAAGAAACTCTGGGCAAGAAACTCTGTTTAAGAAAATCTGGACAAAAAACTCTGGACAAGAAAATCTGGACCAGAAAATCTATGCAAGAAACTCTGGACAAGAAAATCTGGGCAAGGAACTCTGGGCAAGAAACTCTAGACAAGATACTCTGGACAAGAAACTCTGGACAAGATAATCTGGAAAAAAAAACTGGACAAGAAAATCTGAACAAGAAACTCTGGACAAGAAACTCTGGACAAGAAACTCTGGACAAGAAACTCTGGACAGAAACTCTGGACAAGAAACTCTGGACAAGAAACTCTGGACAAGATAATCTGGAAAAAAAAACTGGACAAGAAAATCTGAACAAGAAACTCTGGACAAGAAACTCTGGACAAGAAAATCGGGACAAGAAACTCTGGACAAGAAACTCTGGACAAGAAACTCTGGGCAAGAAACTCTGGACAAGAAACTCTGAACAAGAAACTCTGGACAAGAAAATCTGGACAAGAAAATCTGGACAAGGAAAGGGGGTAAGAAACTCTGGACAAGAAAGTCTGAAAAAGAAGCTATGGACAACAAACTCTGGACAAGAAACACTGTGCAAAAAACCCTGGTCAAGAAACTCTGGACAAGAAACTCTGGACGAGAAACTCTGGACAAGAAAATCTGGAGAAGAAACTCTGAACAAGACAATCTGGAGAACAAACAATGGACAAGGTAATCTGGAGAAGAAAAACTGGACAAGAAAATCTGGAGAAGAACAACTGCACAAGAAACTCTGGACAAGAAACTCTGGACAAGAAACTCTGGACAAGAAAATCTGGACAAGAAAATCTGGACAGGAAACTCTGGACAAGAAACTCTGGACAAGAAACTGGGAACAAGAAACTCTGGACAAGAAACTCTGGACAAGAAAATCTGGACAAGAAAATCTGGACAAGAAAATCTGGACAAGAAAACTCTGGACAAGAAACTGGGAACAAGAGACTCTGGACAAGAAAATCTGGAGAAGAAACTCTGAACAAGACAATCTGGAGAACAAACAATGGACAAGGTAATCTGGAGAAGAAAAACTGGACAAGAAAATCTGGAGAAGAACAACTGCACAAGAAACTCTGGACAAGAAACTCTGGACAAGAAACTCTGGACAAGAAAATCTGGACAAGAAAATCTGGACAGGAAACTCTGGACAAGAAACTCTGGACAAGAAACTGGGAACAAGAAACTCTGGACAAGAAACTCTGGACAAGAAAATCTGGACAAGAAAATCTGGACAAGAAAATCTGGACAAGAAAACTCTGGACAAGAAACTGGGAACAAGAAACTCTGGACAAGAAAATCTGGACAAGAAAATCTGGACAAGAAACTCTGGACAAGAAAACTCTGGACAAAAAACTCTGGACAAGATAATCTGGACAAGAAACTCTGTACAAGAAACTCTGGACAAGAAACTCTGGACAAGAAAATCTGGACAAGAAAATCTGGACAAGAAACTCTGGACAAGAAAACTCTGGACAACAAACTCTGGACAAGAAACTCTGTACAAGAAACTCTGGACAAGAAACTCTGCACAAAAAACTCTGGACAAGAAAATCTGGACAAGAAAATCTGGACAAGAAAATCTGGACAAGAAACTCTGGACAAGAAACTCTGGACAAGAAACTCTGGACAAAAAACTCTGGACAAGAAAATCTGGACAAGAAACTCTGTACAAGAAACTCTGGACAAAAAACTCTGGACAAGAAAATCCGGACAAGAAAATCTGGACAAGAAAATCTGGACAGGAAACTCTGGACAAGAAACTCTGGGCAAGAAACTCTGGACAAGAAAATCTGGACAAAAAACTCTGGACAAGAAACTCTGGACAAGAAACTCTGCACAAGAAACTCTGGACAAGAAACTCTTGGCAAGAAACTCAGTTTAAGAAAATCTGGACAAGAAATTCTGGACAAAAAACTCTGGACAAGAAAATCTGGACCAGAAAATCTATGCAAGAAACTCTTTACAAGAAAATCTGGGCAAGGAACTCTGGGCAAGAAACTCTGGACAAGATACTCTGGACAAGAAACTCTGGACAAGAAACTCTGGACAAGATAATCTGGAAAAAAAAACTGGACAAGAAAATCTGAACAAGAAACTCTGGGCAAGAAACTCTGGACCAGAAAATCGGGACAAGAAACTCTGGACAAGAAACTCTGGACAGAAACTCTGGACAAGAAACTCTGGACAAGAAACTCTGGACAAGATAATCTGGAAAAAAAACTGGACAAGAAAATCTGAACAAGAAACTCTGGACAAGAAACTCTGGACAAGAAACTCTGGACAAGAAAATCGGGACAAGAAACTCTGGACAAGAAACTCTGGACAAGAAACTCTGGGCAAGAAACTCTGGACAAGAAACTCTGGACAAGAAACTCTGGACAAGAAACTCTGGACAAGAAAATCTGGAGAAGAAAAACTGGACAAGAAAATCTGGAGAAGAAAAACTGCACAAGAAACTCTGGACAAGAAACTCTGGACAAGAAACTCTGGACAAGAAACTCTGGACAAAAATCTCTGGACAAGAAACTCTGAACAAGAAACTCTGGACAAGAAAATCTGGACAAGGAAAGGGGGTAAGAAACTCTGGACGAGAAACCCTGGGCAAGAAACTCTGGACAAGAAACTCTGGACAAGAAACTCTGGACAAGATACTCTGGACAAAAAACTCTGGACAAGAAACTCTGAACAAGAAACTCTGGACAAGAAGCTCTGGACTACAAACTCTGGACAACAAATTCTGGACAACAAATTCTGGACAACAAACTCTGGACAAGAAACTCTGGACAAAAAACTCTGGACAAGAAACTCTGGGCAAGAAACTCTGGACAAAAAACTCTGGACAAGAAACTCTGTAGAAGAAACTCTGGACAAGAAACTCTGGACAAAAAACTCTGGACAAGAAAATCTGGACAAGAAAATCTGGACAAGAAAATCAGGACAGGAAACTCTGGACAAGAAACTCTGGACAAGAAACTGGGAACAAGAAACTCTGGACAAGAAAATCTGGACAGGAAAACTCTGGACAACAAACTCTGGACAAGAAACTCTGTACAAGAAACTCTGGACAAGAAACTCTGGACAAAAAACTCTGGACAAGAAAATCTGGACAAGACAATCTGGACAAGAAACACTGTACAAGAAACCCTGGACAAGAAACTCTGGACAAGAAACTCTGGACGGGAAACTCTGGACAAGAAACTCTGGACAAGAAACTCTGGACAAGAAAATCTGGACAAGAAAACCTGGACAAGAAAACTCTGGACAACAAACTCTGGACAAGAAAATCTGGACAAGAAAATCTGGACAAGAAACTCTGGACAAGAAACTCTGGACAAGAAACTCTGGACAAAAAACTCTGGACAAGAAAATCTGGACAAGAAACTCTGTACAAGAAACTCTGGACAAAAAACTCTGGACAAGAAAATCCGGACAAGAAAATCTGGACAAGAAAATCTGGACAGGAAACTCTGGACAAGAAACTCTGGACAAGAAACTGGGAACAAGAAACTCTGGACAAGAAAATCTGGAGAACAAACAATGGACAAGAAACTCTGTACAAGAAACTCTGGACAAGAAACTCTGGACAAAAAACTCTGGACAAGAAAATCTGGACAACAAACTCTGTACAAGATACTCTGGACAAGAAACTCTGGACAAGAAAATCTGGACAAGAAAATCTGGACAAGAAACTCTGGACAAGAAAACTCTGGACAACAAACTCTGGACAAGAAACTCTGGACAAGAAACTCTGGACAAAAAACTCTGGACAAGAAAATCTGGACAAGAAAATCTGGACAAGAAAATTTGGACAGGAAACTCTGGACAAGAAACTCTGGATAAGATACTCTGGACAAAAACTCTGGGCAAGAAACTCTGGACAAGAAACTCTGGACAAGAAACTCTGGACAAGAAAACTCTGGATAAGAAACTCTCGACATGAAACTCTGGACAAGAAACTCTGGACAAGAAAACTCTGGACAAGAAACTGGGAACAAGACACTCTGGACAAGAAACTCTGGACAAGAAAATCTGGACAAGAAAATCTGGACAAAAAACTCTGGACAAGAAAACTCTGGACAAGAAAATCTGGACAAGAAACTCTGGACAAGAAACTCTGGACAAGAAACTCTGGACAAGAAAACTCTGGATAAGAAACTCTCGACATGAAACTCTGGACAAGAAACTCTGGACAAGAAACTCTGGACAAGAAAACTCTGGACAAGAAAATCTGGACAAGAAAATCTGGACAGGAAACTCTGGACAAGAAACTCTGGACAAGAAACTGGGAACAAGAAACTCTGGACAAGAAACTCTGGACAAGAAAATCTGGACAAGAAAATCTGGACAAGAAAATCTGGACAAGAAAACTCTGGACAAGAAACTGGGAACAAGAAACTCTGGACAAGAAAATCTGGACAAGAAACTCTGGACAAGAAAACTCTGGACAAAAAACTCTGGACAAGATAATCTGGACAAGAAACTCTGTACAAGAAACTCTGGACAAGAAACTCTGGACAAGAAAATCTGGACAAGAAAATCTGGACAAGAAACTCTGGACAAGAAAACTCTGGACAAGAAAATCTGGACAAGAAACTCTGTACAAGAAACTCTGGACAAGAAACTCTGCACAAAAAACTCTGGACAAGAAAATCTGGACAAGAAAATCTGGACAAGAAAATCTGGACAAGAAAATCTGGACAAGAAAATCTGGACAAGAAAATCAGGACAGGAAACTCTGGACAAGAAACTCTGGACAAGAAACTGGGAACAAGAAACTCTGGACAAGAAAATCTGGACAGGAAAACTCTGGACAACAAACTCTGGACAAGAAACTCTGTACAAGAAACTCTGGACAAGAAACTCTGGACAAAAAACTCTGGACAAGAAAATCTGGACAAGACAATCTGGACAAGAAACACTGTACAAGAAACCCTGGACAAGAAACTCTGGACAAAAAACTCTGGACGGGAAACTCTGGACAAGAAACTCTGGACAAGAAACTCTGGACAAGAAAATCTGGACAAGAAAATCTGGACAAGAAAATCTGGACAAGACAATCTGGACAAGAAACACTGTACAAGAAACCCTGGACAAGAAACTCTGGACAAGAAACTCTGGACGGGAAACTCTGACCAAGAAACTCTGGACAAGAAACTCTGGACAAGAAAATCTGGACAAGAAACTCTGGGCAAGAAACTCTGGACAAAAAACTCTGGACAAGAAACTCTGTAGAAGAAACTCTGGACAAGAAACTCTGGACAAAAAACTCTGGACAAAAAACTCTGGACAAGAAAATCCGGACAAGAAAATCTGGACAAGAAAATCTGGACAGGAAACTCTGGACAAGAAAATCTGGACAAGAAACTCAGGGCAAGAAACTCTGGACAAAAAACTCTGGACAAGAAACTCTGTAGAAGAAACTCTGGACAAGAAACCCTGGACAAGAAACTCTGGACAAGAAACTCTGGACGGGAAACTCTGGACAAGAAACTCTGGACAAGAAACTCTGGACAAGAAAATCTGGACAAGAAAATCTGGACAAGAAAATCTGGACAAGACAATCTGGACAAGAAACACTGGACAAGAAAATCTGGACAAGAAAATCTGGACAAGAAACTCTGGACAAGAAAATCTGGACAAGAAAATCTGGACAAGAAAATCTGGACAAGACAATCTGGACAAGAAACACTGTACAAGAAACCCTGGACAAGAAACACTGTACAAGAAACCCTGGACAAGAAACTCTGGACAAGAAACTCTGGACGGGAAACTCTGGACAAGAAACTCTGGACAAGAAACTCTGGACAAGAAAATCTGGACAAGAAAATCTGGACAAGAAACTCTGGACAAGAAAATCTGGACAAGAAAATCTGGACAAGAAAATCTGGACAAGACAATCTGGACAAGAAACACTGTACAAGAAACCCTGGACAAGAAACTCTGGACAAGAAACTCTGGACGGGAAACTCTGGACAAGAAACTCTGGACAAGAAACTCTGGACAAGAAAATCTGGACAAGAAACTCTGGGCAAGAAACTCTGGACAAAAAACTCTGGACAAGAAACTCTGTAGAAGAAACTCTGGACAAGAAACCCTGGACAAGAAGCTCTGGACAAGAAACTCTGGACGGGAAACTCTGGACAAGAAACTCTGGACAAGAAACTCTGGACAAGAAAATCTGGACAAGAAAATCTGGACAAGAAAATCTGGACAAGACAATCTGGACAAGAAACACTGTACAAGAAACCCTGGACAAGAAACTCTGGACAAGAAACTCTGGACGGGAAACTCTGGACAAGAAACTCTGGACAAGAAACTCTGGACAAGAAACTCTGGACAAGAAACTCTGGGCAAGAAACTCTGGACAAAAAACTCTGGACAAGAAACTCTGTAGAAGAAACTCTGGACAAGAAACTCTGGACAAAAAACTCTGGACAAGAAAATCTGGACAAGAAAATCTGGACAAGAAAATCAGGACAGGAAACTCTGGACAAGAAACTCTGGACAAGAAACTGGGAACAAGAAACTCTGGACAAGAAAATCTGGACAGGAAAACTCTGGACAACAAACTCTGGACAAGAAACTCTGTACAAGAAACTCTGGACAAGAAACTCTGGACAAAAAACTCTGGACAAGAAAATCTGGACAAGACAATCTGGACAAGAAACACTGTACAAGAAACCCTGGACAAGAAACTCTGGACAAGAAACTCTGGACGGGAAACTCTGGACAAGAAACTCTGGACAAGAAAATCTGGACAAGAAAATCTGGACAAGAAAACTCTGGACAACAAACTCTGGACAAGAAACTCTGGACAAGAAACTCTGGACAAAAAACTCTGGACAAGAAAATCTGGACAAGACAATCTGGACAAGAAACACTGTACAAGAAACCCTGGACAAGAAACTCTGGACAAGAAACTCTGGACGGGAAACTCTGGACAAGAAACTCTGGACAAGAAAATCTGGACAAGAAAATCTGGACAAGAAAACTCTGGACAACAAACTCTGGACAAGAAAATCTGGACAAGAAAATCTGGACAAGAAACTCTGGACAAGAAACTCTGGACAAAAAACTCTGGACAAGAAAATCCGGACAAGAAAATCTGGACAAGAAAATCTGGACAGGAAACTCTGGACAAGAAACTCTGGACAAGAAACTGGGAACAAGAAACTCTGGACAAGAAAATCTGGAGAACAAACAATGGACAAGAAACTCTGTACAAGAAACTCTGGACAAGAAACTCTGGACAAAAAACTCTGGACAAGAAAATCTGGACAAGAAACTCTGTACAAGATACTCTGGACAAGAAACTCTGGACAAGAAAATCTGGACAAGAAAATCTGGACAAGAAACTCTGGACAAGAAAACTCTGGACAAGAAACTCTGGACAAGAAACTCTGGACAAGAAACTCTGGACAAAAAACTCTGGACAAGAAAATCTGGACAAGAAAATCTGGACAAGAAAATTTGGACAGGAAACTCTGGACAAGAAACTCTGGACAAGATACTCTGGACAAAAACTCTGGGCAAGAAACTCTGGACAAGAAACTCTGGACAAGAAACTCTGGACAAGAAAACTCTGGATAAGAAACTCTCGACATGAAACTCTGGACAAGAAACTCTGGACAAGAAACTCTGGACAAGAAAACTCTGGACAAGAAACTGGGAACAAGAAACTCTGGACAAGAAACTCTGGACAAGAAAATCTGGACAAGAAAATCTGGACAAAAAACTCTGGACAAGAAAACTCTGGACAAGAAAATCTGGACAAGAAACTCTGGACAAGAAACTCTGGACAAGAAACTCTGGACAAGAAAACTCTGGATAAGAAACTCTCGACATGAAACTCTGGACAAGAAACTCTGGACAAGAAACTCGGGACAAGAAAACTCTGGACAAGAAACTGGGAACAAGAAACTCTGGACAAAAAACTCTGGAAAAGAAAATCTGGACAAGAAAATCTGGACAGGAAACTCTGGACAAGAAACTCTGGACAAGAAACTGGGAACAAGAAACTCTGGACAAGAAACTCTGGACAAGAAAATCTGGACAAGAAAATCTGGACAAGAAAATCTGGACAAGAAAACTCTGGACAAGAAACTGGGAACAAGAAACTCTGGACAAGAAAATCTGGACAAGAAACTCTGGACAAGAAAACTCTGGACAAAAAACTCTGGACAAGATAATCTGGACAAGAAACTCTGTACAAGAAACTCTGGACAAGAAACTCTGGACAAGAAAATCTGGACAAGAAAATCTGGACAAGAAACTCTGGACAAGAAAACTCTGGACAACAAACTCTGGACAAGAAACTCTGTACAAGAAACTCTGGACAAGAAACTCTGCACAAAAAACTCTGGACAAGAAAATCTGGACAAGAAAATCTGGACAAGAAAATTTGGACAGGAAACTCTGGACAAGATACTCTGGACAAAAACTCTGGACAAGAAACTCTGGACAAGAAACTCTGCACAAGAAACTCTGGACAAGAAACTTTGGGCAAGAAACTCTGTTTAAGAAAATCTGGACAAGAAATTCTGGACAAAAAACTCTGGACAAGAAAATCTGGACCAGAAAATCTATGCAAGAAACTCTGGACAAGAAAATCTGGGCAAGGAACTCTGGGCAAGAAACTCTGGACAAGATACTCTGGACAAGAAACTCTGGACAAGAAACTCTGGACAAGATAATCTGGAAAAAAAAACTGGACAAGAAAATCTGAACAAGAAACTCTGGACAAGAAACTCTGGACAAGAAAATCGGGACAAGAAACTCTGGACAAGAAACTCTGGACAGAAACTCTGGACAAGAAACTCTGGACAAGAAACTCTGGACAAGATAATCTGGAAAAAAAAACTGGACAAGAAAATCTGAACAAGAAACTCTGGACAAGAAACTCTGGACAAGAAAATCGGGACAAGAAACTCTGGACAAGAAACTCTGGACAAGAAACTCTGGGCAAGAAACTCTGGACAAGAAACTCTGGACAAGAAACTCTGGACAAGAAACTCTGGACAAGAAACTCTGGACAAGAAAATCTGGAGAAGAAAAACTGGACAAGAAAATCTGGAGAAGAAAAACTGCACAAGAAACTCTGGACAAGAAACTCTGGACAAGAAACTCTGGACAAGAAACTCTGGACAAAAATCTCTGGACAAGAAACTCTGAACAAGAAACTCTGGACAAGAAAATCTGGACAAGGAAAGGGGGTAAGAAACTCTGGACGAGAAACCCTGGGCAAGAAACTCTGGACAAGAAACTCTGGACAAGATACTCTGGACAAAAAACTCTGGGCAAGAAACTCTGGACAAGAAACTCTGAACAAGAAACTCTGGACAAGAAGCTCTGGACTACAAACTCTGGACAACAAATTCTGGACAACAAATTCTGGACAACAAACTCTGGACAAGAAACTCTGGACAAAAAACTCTGGACAAGAAACTCTGGGCAAGAAACTCTGGACAAAAAACTCTGGACAAGAAACTCTGTAGAAGAAACTCTGGACAAGAAACTCTGGACAAAAAACTCTGGACAAGAAAATCTGGACAAGAAAATCTGGACAAGAAAATCAGGACAGGAAACTCTGGACAAGAAACTCTGGACAAGAAACTGGGAACAAGAAACTCTGGACAAGAAAATTTGGACAGGAAAACTCTGGACAACAAACTCTGGACAAGAAACTCTGTACAAGAAACTCTGGACAAGAAACTCTGGACAAAAAACTCTGGACAAGAAAATCTGGACAAGACAATCTGGACAAGAAACACTGTACAAGAAACCCTGGACAAGAAACTCTGGACAAGAAACTCTGGACGGGAAACTCTGGACAAGAAACTCTGGACAAGAAACTCTGGACAAGAAAATCTGGACAAGAAAATCTGGACAAGAAAACTCTGGACAACAAACTCTGGACAAGAAAATCTGGACAAGAAAATCTGGACAAGAAACTCTGGACAAGAAACTCTGGACAAAAAACTCTGGACAAGAAAATCTGGACAAGAAACTCTGTACAAGAAACTCTGGACAAAAAACTCTGGACAAGAAAATCCGGACAAGAAAATCTGGACAAGAAAATCTGGACAGGAAACTCTGGACAAGAAACTCTGGACAAGAAACTGGGAACAAGAAACTCTGGACAAGAAAATCTGGAGAACAAACAATGGACAAGAAACTCTGTACAAGAAACTCTGGACAAGAAACTCTGGACAAAAAACTCTGAACAAGAAACTCTGGACAAGAAGCTCTGGACTACAAACTCTGGACAACAAATTCTGGACAACAAATTCTGGACAACAAACTCTGGACAAGAAACTCTGGACAAAAAACTCTGGACAAGAAACTCTGGGCAAGAAACTCTGGACAAAAAACTCTGGACAAGAAACTCTGTAGAAGAAACTCTGGACAAGAAACTCTGGACAAAAAACTCTGGACAAGAAAATCTGGACAAGAAAATCTGGACAAGAAAATCAGGACAGGAAACTCTGGACAAGAAACTCTGGACAAGAAACTGGGAACAAGAAACTCTGGACAAGAAAATCTGGACAGGAAAACTCTGGACAACAAACTCTGGACAAGAAACTCTGTACAAGAAACTCTGGACAAGAAACTCTGGACAAAAAACTCTGGACAAGAAAATCTGGACAAGACAATCTGGACAAGAAACACTGTACAAGAAACCCTGGACAAGAAACTCTGGACAAGAAACTCTGGACGGGAAACTCTGGACAAGAAACTCTGGACAAGAAACTCTGGACAAGAAAATCTGGACAAGAAAATCTGGACAAGAAAACTCTGGACAACAAACTCTGGACAAGAAAATCTGGACAAGAAAATCTGGACAAGAAACTCTGGACAAGAAACTCTGGACAAGAAACTCTGGACAAAAAACTCTGGACAAGAAAATCTGGACAAGAAACTCTGTACAAGAAACTCTGGACAAAAAACTCTGGACAAGAAAATCCGGACAAGAAAATCTGGACAAGAAAATCTGGACAGGAAACTCTCTACAAGAAACTCTGGACAAGAAACTGGGAACAAGAAACTCTGGACAAGAAAATCTGGAGAACAAACAATGGACAAGAAATTCTGTACAAGAAACTCTGGACAAGAAACTCTGGACAAAAAACTCTGGACAAGAAAATCTGGACAAGAAACTCTGTACAAGATACTCTGGACAAGAAACTCTGGACAAGAAAATCTGGACAAGAAAATCTGGACAAGAAACTCTGGACAAGAAAACTCTGGACAACAAACTCTGGACAAGAAACTCTGGACAAGAAACTCTGGACAAAAAACTCTGGACAAGAAAATCTGGACAAGAAAATCTGGACAAGAAAATTTGGACAGGAAACTCTGGACAAGAAACTCTGGACAAGATACTCTGGACAAAAACTCTGGGCAAGAAACTCTGGACAAGAAACTCTGGACAAGAAACTCTGGACAAGAAAACTCTGGATAAGAAACTCTCGACATGAAACTCTGGACAAGAGACTCTGGACAAGAAACTCTGGACAAGAAAACTCTGGACAAGAAACTGGGAACAAGAAACTCTGGACAAGAAACTCTGGACAAGAAAATCTGGACAAGAAAATCTGGACAAAAAACTCTGGACAAGAAAACTCTGGACAAGAAAATCTGGACAAGAAACTCTGGACAAGAAACTCTGGACAAGAAACTCTGGACAAGAAAACTCTGGATAAGAAACTCTCGACATGAAACTCTGGACAAGAAACTCTGGACAAGAAACTCTGGACAAGAAAACTCTGGACAAGAAACTGGGAACAAGAAACTCTGGACAAAAAACTCTGGACAAGAAAATCTGGACAAGAAAATCTGGACAGGAAACTCTGGACAAGAAACTCTGGACAAGAAACTGGGAACAAGAAACTCTGGACAAGAAACTCTGGACAAGAAAATCTGGACAAGAAAATCTGGACAAGAAAACTCTGGACAAGAAACTGGGAACAAGAAACTCTGGACAAGAAAATCTGGACAAGAAACTCTGGACAAGAAAACTCTGGACAAAAAACTCTGGACAAGATAATCTGGACAAGAAACTCTGTACAAGAAACTCTGGACAAGAAACTTTGGACAAGAAAATCTGGACAAGAAAATCTGGACAAGAAACTCTGGACAAGAAAACTCTGGACAACAAACTCTGGACAAGAAACTCTGTACAAGAAACTCTGGACAAGAAACTCTGCACAAAAAACTCTGGACAAGAAAATCTGGACAAGAAAATCTGGACAAGAAAATCTGGACAAGAAAATTTGGACAGGAAACTCTGGACAAGAAACTCTGGACAAGATACTCTGGACAAAAACTCTGGGCAAGAAACTCTGGACAAGAAAATCTGGACAAAAAACTCTGGACAAGAAACTCTGGACAAGAAACTCTGCACAAGAAACTCTGGACAAGAAACTCTGGGCAAGAAACTCTGTTTAAGAAAATCTGGACAAGAAATTCTGGACAAAAAACTCTGGACAAGAAAATCTGGACCAGAAAATCTATGCAAGAAACTCTGGACAAGAAAATCTGGGCAAGGAACTCTGGGCAAGAAACTCTGGACAAGATACTCTGGACAAGAAACTCTGGACAAGAAACTCTGGACAAGATAATCTGGAAAAAAAAAACTGGACAAGAAAATCTGAACAAGAAACTCTGGACAAGAAACTCTGGACAAGAAAATCGGGACAAGAAACTCTGGACAGGAAACTCTGGACAGAAACTCTGGACAAGAAACTCTGGACAAGAAACTCTGGACAAGATAATCTGGAAAAAAAAACTGGACAAGAAAATCTGAACAAGAAACTCTGGACAAGAAACTCTGGACAAGAAAATCGGGACAAGAAACTCTGGACAAGAAACTCTGGACAAGAAACTCTGGGCAAGAAACTCTGGACAAGAAACTCTGGACAAGAAACTCTGGACAAGAAACTCTGGACAAGAAACTCTGGACAAGAAAATCTGGAGAAGAAAAACTGGACAAGAAAATCTGGAGAAGAAAAACTGCACAAGAAACTCTGGACAAGAAACTCTGGACAAGAAACTCTGGACAAGAAACTCTGGACAAAAATCTCTGGACAAGAAACTCTGAACAAGAAACTCTGGACAAGAAAATCTGGACAAGGAAAGGGGGTAAGAAACTCTGGACGAGAAACCCTGGGCAAGAAACTCTGGACAAGAAACTCTGGACAAGATACTCTGGACAAAAAACTCTGGGCAAGAAACTCTGGACAAGAAACTCTGAACAAGAAACTCTGGACAAGAAGCTCTGGACTACAAACTCTGGACAACAAATTCTGGACAACAAATTCTGGACAACAAACTCTGGACAAGAAACTCTGGACAAAAAACTCTGGACAAGAAACTCTGGGCAAGAAACTCTGGACAAAAAACTCTGGACAAGAAACTCTGTAGAAGAAACTCTGGACAAGAAACTCTGGACAAAAAACTCTGGACAAGAAAATCTGGACAAGAAAATCTGGACAAGAAAATCAGGACAGGAAACTCTGGACAAGAAACTCTGGACAAGAAACTGGGAACAAGAAACTCTGGACAAGAAAATCTGGACAGGAAAACTCTGGACAACAAACTCTGGACAAGAAACTCTGTACAAGAAACTCTGGACAAGAAACTCTGGACAAAAAACTCTGGACAAGAAAATCTGGACAAGAAAATCTGGACAAGAAACACTGTACAAGAAACCCTGGACAAGAAACTCTGGACAAGAAACTCTGGACAAGAAACTCTGGACAAGAAACTCTGGACAAGAAACTCTGGACAAGAAAATCTGGACAAGAAAATCTGGACAAGAAAACTCTGGACAACAAACTCTGGACAAGAAAATCTGGACAAGAAAATCTGGACAAGAAACTCTGGACAAGAAACTCTGGACAAGAAACTCTGGACAAGAAACTCTGGACAAGAAAATCTGGACAAGAAACTCTGTACAAGAAACTCTGGACAAAAAACTCTGGACAAGAAAATCCGGACAAGAAAATCTGGACAAGAAAATCTGGACAGGAAACTCTGGACAAGAAACTCTGGACAAGAAACTGGGAACAAGAAACTCTGGACAAGAAAATCTGGAGAACAAACAATGGACAAGAAACTCTGTACAAGAAACTCTGGACAAGAAACTCTGGACAAAAAACTCTGGACAAGAAAATCTGGACAAGAAACTCTGTACAAGATACTCTGGACAAGAAACTCTGGACAAGAAAATCTGGACAAGAAAATCTGGACAAGAAACTCTGGACAAGAAAACTCTGGACAACAAACTCTGGACAAGAAACTCTGGACAAGAAACTCTGGACAAAAAACTCTGGACAAGAAAATCTGGACAAGAAAATCTGGACAAGAAAATCTGGACAAGAAAATTTGGACAGGAAACTCTGGACAAGAAACTCTGGACAAGATACTCTGGACAAAAACTCTGGGCAAGAAACTCTGGACAAGAAACTCTGGACAAGAAACTCTGGACAAGAAAACTCTGGATAAGAAACTCTCGACATGAAACTCTGGACAAGAAACTCTGGACAAGAAAATCTGGACAAGAAAATCTGGACAAGAAAATCTGGACAAAAAACTCTGGACAAGAAAATCTGGACAAGAAACTCTGTACAAGAAACTCTGGACGAGAAACTCTGGACGAGAAACTCTGGACAAGAAAATCTGGACAGGAAAACTCTGGACAAAAAACTCTGGACAAGAAAATCTGGACAAGAAACTCTGTACAAGAAACTCTGGACAAAAAACTCTGGACAAGAAAATCTGGACAAGAAACTCTGGACAAGAAACTCTGGACAAGAAAATCTGGAGAAGAAAAACTGGACAAGAAAATCTGGAGAAGAAAAACTGCACAAGAAACTCTGGACAAGAAACTCTGGACAAGAAACTCTGGACAAGAAACTCTGGACAAAAATCTCTGGACAAGAAACTCTGAACAAGAAACTCTGGACAAGAAAATCTGGACAAGGAAAGGGGGTAAGAAACTCTGGACGAGAAACCCTGGGCAAGAAACTCTGGACAAGAAACTCTGGACAAGATACTCTGGACAAAAAACTCTGGGCAAGAAACTCTGGACAAGAAACTCTGAACAAGAAACTCTGGACAAGAAGCTCTGGACTACAAACTCTGGACAACAAATTCTGGACAACAAATTCTGGACAACAAACTCTGGACAAGAAACTCTGGACAAAAAACTCTGGACAAGAAACTCTGGGCAAGAAACTCTGGACAAAAAACTCTGGACAAGAAACTCTGTAGAAGAAACTCTGGACAAGAAACTCTGGACAAAAAACTCTGGACAAGAAAATCTGGACAAGAAAATCTGGACAAGAAAATCAGGACAGGAAACTCTGGACAAGAAACTCTGGACAAGAAACTGGGAACAAGAAACTCTGGACAAGAAAATCTGGACAGGAAAACTCTGGACAACAAACTCTGGACAAGAAACTCTGTACAAGAAACTCTGGACAAGAAACTCTGGACAAAAAACTCTGGACAAGAAAATCTGGACAAGACAATCTGGACAAGAAACACTGTACAAGAAACCCTGGACAAGAAACTCTGGACAAGAAACTCTGGACGGGAAACTCTGGACAAGAAACTCTGGACAAGAAACTCTGGACAAGAAAATCTGGACAAGAAAATCTGGACAAGAAAACTCTGGACAACAAACTCTGGACAAGAAAATCTGGACAAGAAAATCTGGACAAGAAACTCTGGACAAGAAACTCTGGACAAGAAACTCTGGACAAAAAACTCTGGACAAGAAAATCTGGACAAGAAACTCTGGACAAGAAACTCTGGACAAAAAACTCTGGACAAGAAAATCCGGACAAGAAAATCTGGACAAGAAAATCTGGACAGGAAACTCTGGACAAGAAACTCTGGACAAGAAACTGGGAACAAGAAACTCTGGACAAGAAAATCTGGAGAACAAACAATGGACAAGAAACTCTGTACAAGAAACTCTGGACAAGAAACTCTGGACAAAAAACTCTGGACAAGAAAATCTGGACAAGAAACTCTGTACAAGATACTCTGGACAAGAAACTCTGGACAAGAAAATCTGGACAAGAAAATCTGGACAAGAAACTCTGGACAAGAAAACTCTGGACAACAAACTCTGGACAAGAAACTCTGGACAAGAAACTCTGGACAAAAAACTCTGGACAAGAAAACCTGGACAAGAAAATCTGGACAAGAAAATCTGGACAAGAAAATTTGGACAGGAAACTCTGGACAAGAAACTCTGGACAAGATACTCTGGACAAAAACTCTGGGCAAGAAACTCTGGACAAGAAACTCTGGACAAGAAACTCTGGACAAGAAAACTCTGGATAAGAAACTCTCGACATGAAACTCTGGACAAGAAACTCTGGACAAGAAAATCTGGACAAGAAAATCTGGACAAGAAAATCTGGACAAAAAACTCTGGACAAGAAAATCTGGACAAGAAACTCTGTACAAGAAACTCTGGACGAGAAACTCTGGACGAGAAACTCTGGACAAGAAAATCTGGACAGGAAAACTCTGGACAAAAAACTCTGGACAAGAAAATCTGGACAAGAAACTCTGTACAAGAAACTCTGGACAAAAAACTCTGGACAAGAAAATCTGGACAAGAAACTCTGGACAAGAAACTCTGGACAAAAAACTCTGAACAAGAAAATCTGGACAAGAAACTCTGTACAAGAAACTCTGGACAAGAAACTCTGGACAAGAAAACTCTGGACAACAAACTCTGGACAAGAAACTCTGTACAAGAAACTCTGGACAGGAAACTCTGGACAAAAAACTCTGGACAAGAAACTCTGGACAAGAAACTCTGGACAAGAAAACTCTGGACAAGAAACTGGGAACAAGAAACTCTGGACAAGAAACTCTGGACAAGAAAATCTGGACAAGAAAATCTGGACAAGAAAATCTGGACAAGAAAATCTGGACAGGAAACTCTGGACAAGAAATTGCGGACAACAAACTCTGGACAACAAACTCTGGACAAGAAAATCTGGACAAGAAAATCTGGACAGGAAACTCTGGACAAGAAACTCTGGACAAGAAACTGGGAACAAGAAACTCTGGACAAGAAAATCTGGACAGGAAAACTCTGGACAACAAACTCTGGACAAGAAACTCTGTACAAGAAACTCTGGACAAGAAACTCTGGACAAAAAACTCTGGACAAGAAAATCTGGACAAGAAACTCTGTACAAGAAACTCTGGACGAGAAACTCTGGACAAGAAAATCTGGACAAGAAAATCTGGACAAGAAACTCTGGACAAAAAACTCTGGACAAGAAAATCTGGACAAGAAAATCTGGACAAGAAAATCTGGACAAGAAAATTTGGACAGGAAACTCTGGACAAGAAACTCTGGACAAGAAACTCTGGACAAGAAAACTCTGGACAAGAAACTGGGAACAAGAAACTCTGGACAAGAAACTCTGGACAAGAAAATCTGGACAAGAAAATCTGGACAAAAAACTCTGGACAAGAAAACTCTGGACAAGAAAATCTGGACAAGAAAATCTGGATAAAAAACTCTCGATAAGAAACTCTGTACAAGAAACTCTGGACAAGAAACTCTGGACAAAAAACTCTGGACAAGAAAATCTGGACAAGAAAATCTGGACAGGAAACTCTGGACAAGAAACTCTGGACAAGAAACTGGGAACAAGAAACTCTGGACAAGAAACTCTGGACAAGAAAATCTGGACAAGAAAATCTGGACAAGAAACTCTGGACAAGAAAACTCTGGACAAGAAAATCTGGACAAGAAAATCTGGACAAGAAAATTTGGACAGGAAACTCTGGACAAGAAACTCTGGACAAGATACTCTGGACAAAAACTCTGGACAAGAAACTGGGAATAAGAAACTCTGGACAAGAAACTCTGGAAAAGAAAATCTGGACAAGAAAATCTGGACAAAAAACTCTGGACAAGAAAACTCTGGACAAGAAAATCTGGACAAGAAAATCTGGACAAAAAACTCTAGACAAGAAACTCTGTACAAGAAACTCTGGACAAGAAACTCTGGACAAAAAACTCTGGACAAGAAAATCTGGACAAGAAAATCTGGACAGGAAACTCTGGACAAGAAACTCTGGACAAGAAACTGGGAACAAGAAACTCTGGACAAGAAACTCTGGACAAGAAAATCTGGACAAGAAAATCTGGACAAGAAAATCTGGACAAGAAAATCTGGACAAGAAAACTCTGGACAAGAAACTGGGAACAAGAAACTCTGGACAAGAAAATCTGGACAAGAAAATCTGGACAAGAAACTCTGGACAAGAAAACTCTGGACAAAAAACTCTGGACAAGATAATCTGGACAAGAAACTCTGTACAAGAAACTCTGGACAAGAAACTCTGGACAAGAAAATCTGGACAAGAAAATCTGGACAAGAAACTCTGGACAAGAAAACTCTGGACAACAAACTCTGGACAAGAAACTCTGTACAAGAAACTCTGGACAAGAAACTCTGCACAAAAAACTCTGGACAAGAAAATCTGGACAAGAAAATCTGGACAAGAAAATTTGGACAGGAAACTCTGGACAAGAAACTCTGGACAAGATACTCTGGACAAAAACTCTGGGCAAGAAACTCTGGACAAGAAACTCTGGACAAGAAACTCTGGACAAGAAAACTCTGGACAAGAAAACTCTGGACAAGAAACTGGGAACAAGAAACTCTGGACAAGAAACTCTGGACAAGAAAATCTGGACAAGAAAATCTGGACAAGAAAATCTGGACAGGAAACTCTGGACAAGAAACTCTGGACAAAAAACTCTGGACAAGAAAATCTGGACAAGAAAATTTGGACAAGAAAATCTGGACAGGAAACTCTGGACAAGAAACTCTGGACAAGAAACTGGGAACAAGAAACTCTGGACAAGAAACTCTGGAAAAGAAAATCTGGACAAGAAAATCTGGACAAAAAACTCTGGACAAGAAAACTCTGGACAAGAAAATCTGGACAAGAAAATCTGGACAAAAAACTCTCGACAAGAAACTCTGTACAAGAAACTCTGGACAAGAAACTCTGGACAAAAAACTCTGGACAAGAAAATCTGGACAAGAAAATCTGGACAGGAAACTCTGGACAAGAAAATCTGGACAAGAAAATCTGGACAAGAAAATCTGGACAAGAAAATCTGGACAAGAAAATTTGGACAGGAAACTGGGAACAAGAAACTCTGGACAAGAAAATCTGGACAAGAAAATCTGGACAAGAAACTCTGGACAAGAAAACTCTGGACAAAAAACTCTGGACAAGATAATCTGGACAAGAAACTCTGTACAAGAAACTCTGGACAAGAAACTCTGGACAAGAAAATCTGGACAAGAAAATCTGGACAAGAAAATCTGGACAAGAAAATCTGGACAAGAAAATCTGGACAAGAAAATCTGGACAAGAAAATCTGGACAAGAAAATCTGGACAAGAAAATCTGGACAAGAAAATCTGGACAAGAAAACTCTGGACAAGAAACTGGGAACAAGAAACTCTGGACAAGAAAATCGGGACAAGAAAATCTGGACAAGAAACTCTGGACAAGAAAACTCTGGACAAAAAACTCTGGACAAGATAATCTGGACAAGAAACTCTGTACAAGAAACTCTGGACAAGAAACTCTGGACAAGAAAATCTGGACAAGAAAATCTGGACAAGAAACTCTGGACAAGAAAACTCTGGACAACAAACTCTGGACAAGAAACTCTGTACAAGAAACTCTGGACAAGAAACTCTGCACAAAAAACTCTGGACAAGAAAATCTGGACAAGAAAATCTGGACAAGAAAATTTGGACAGGAAACTCTGGACAAGAAACTCTGGACAAGATACTCTGGACAAAAACTCTGGGCAAGAAACTCTGGACAAGAAACTCTGGACATGAAACTCTGGACAAGAAACTCTGGACAAGAAAACTCTGGACAAGAAACTGGAAACAAGAAACTCTGGACAAGAAAATCTGGACAGGAAAACTCTGGACAGCAAACTCTGGACAAGAAACTCTGTACAAGAAACTCTGGACAAGAAACTCTGGACAAAAAACTCTGGACAAGAAAATCTGGACAAGAAACTCTGTACAAGAAACTCTGGACGAGAAACTCTGGACAAGAAAATCTGGACAAGAAAATCTGGACAAGAAACTCTGGACAAGAAAACTCTGGACAACAAACTCTGGACAAGAAACTCTGTACAAGAAACTCTGGACAAGAAACTCTGGACAAAAAACTCTGGACAAGAAAATCTGGACAAGAAAATCTGGACAAGAAAATCTGGACAAGAAAATTTGGACAGGAAACTCTGGACAAGAAACTCTGGACAAGATACTCTGGACAAAAACTCTGGGCAAGAAACTCTGGACAAGAAACTCTGGACAAGAAACTCTGGACAAGAAACTCTGTACAAGAAACTCTGGACAAGAAACTCTGGACACTAAACTCTGGACAAGAAACTCTGGACAAGAAACTCTGGACAAGAAACTCTGGACAAAAAAATCTGGACAAGAAAATCTGGACAAGAAAATCTGGACAAGAAAATCTGGACAAGAAAATTTGGACAGGAAACTCTGGACAAGAAACTCTGGACAAGATACTCTGGACAAGAAAATCTGGACAAGAAAATCTGGACAAGAAACTCTGGACAACAAACTCTGGACAAGAAACTCTGTACAAGAAACTCTGGACAAGAAACTCTGGACAAAAAACTCTGGACAAGAAAATCTGGACAAGAAAATCTGGACAAGAAAATCTGGACAAGAAAATTTGGACAGGAAACTCTGGACAAGAAACTCTGGACAAGATACTCTGGACAAAAACTCTGGGCAAGAAACTCTGGACAAGAAACTCTGGACAAGAAACTCTGGACAAGAAAATCTGGACAAGAAAATCTGGACAAAAAAATCTGGACAAGAAAATCTGGACAAGAAACTCTGTACAAGAAACTCTGGACAAAAAACTCTGGACAAGAAAATCTGGACAAGAAACTCTGGACAAGAAACTCTGGACGAGAAACTCTGGACAAGAAAATCTGGACAAGAAAATCTGGACAAGAAACTCTGGACAAGAAAACTCTGGACAACAAACTCTGGACAAGAAACTCTGTACAAGAAACTCTGGACAAGAAACTCTGGACAAAAAACTCTGGACAAGAAAATCTGGACAAGAAAATCTGGACAAGAAAATCTGGACAAGAAAATTTGGACAGGAAACTCTGGACAAGAAACTCTGGACAAGATACTCTGGACAAAAACTCTGGGCAAGAAACTCTGGACAAGAAACTCTGGACAAGAAACTCTGGACAAGAAAATCTGGACAAGAAAATCTGGACAAAAAAATCTGGACAAGAAAATCTGGACAAGAAACTCTGTACAAGAAACTCTGGACAAAAAACTCTGGACAAGAAAATCTGGACAAGAAACTCTGGACAAGAAACTCTGGACAAAAAACTCTGAACAAGAAAATCTGGACAAGAAACTCTGTACAAGAAACTCTGGACAAGAAACTCTGGACAAGAAAATCTGGACAAGAAACTCTGGACAAGAAACTCTGGACAAAAAACTCTGGACAAGAAAATCTGGACAAGAAACTCTGGACAAGAAACTCTGGACAAAAAACTCTGAACAAGAAAATCTGGACAAGAAACTCTGTACAAGAAACTCTGGACAAGAAACTCTGGACAAGAAAACTCTGGACAACAAACTCTGGACAAGAAACTCTGTACAAGAAACTCTGGACAGGAAACTCTGGACAAAAAACTCTGGACAAGAAAATCTGGACAAGAAAATCTGGACAAAAAACTCCGGACAAGAAAACTCTGGACAAGAAAATCTGGACAAGAAAATCTGGACAAAAAACTCTCGACAAGAAACTCTGTACAAGAAACTCTGGACAAGAAACTCTGGACAAGAAACTCTGGACAAAAAACTCTGGACAAGAAAATCTGGACAAGAAAATCTGGACAAGAAAATCTGGACAGGAAACTCTGGACAAGAAACTCTGAAAGAAACTGGACAAGAAACTGGAAACAAGAAACTCTGGACAAGAAAATCTGGACAGGAAAACTCTGGACAAAAAACTCTGGACAAGAAAATCTGGACAAGAAACTCTGTACAAGAAATTCTGGACAAAAAACTCTGGACAAGAAAATCTGGACAAGAAACTCTGGACAAGAAACTCTGTACAAGAAACTCTGGACAGGAAACTCTGGACAAAAAACTCTGGACAAGAAAATCTGGACAAGAAAATCTGGACAAGATAATCTGGACAGGAAACTCTGGACAAGAAACTCTGGACAAGATACTCTGGACAAAAACTCTGGGCAAGAAACTCTGGACAAGAAACTCTGGACAAGAAACTCTGGACAAGAAACTCTGGACAAGAAACTCTGGACAAGATACTCTGGACAAAAACTCTGGGCAAGAAACTCTGGACAAGAAACTCTGGACAAGAAACTCTGGACAAGAAAACTCTGGATAAGAAACTCTCGACATGAAACTCTGGACAAGAAACTCTGGACAAGAAACTCTGGACAACAAACTCTGGACAACAAACTCTGGACAAGAAACTCTGGACAAGAAACTCTGGACAAGAAAATCTGGACAAGAAAATCTGGACAAAAAACTCTGGACAAGAAAATCTGGACAAGAAACTCTGTACAAGAAACTCTGGACAAAAAACTCTGGACAAGAAAATCTGGACAAGAAAATCTGGACAAGAAAATTTGGACAGGAAACTCTGGACAAGAAACTCTGGACAAGATACTCTGGACAAAAACTCTGGGCAAGAAACTCTGGACAAGAAACTCTGGACAAGAAACTCTGGACAAGAAAACTCTGGATAAGAAACTCTCGACATGAAACTCTGGACAAGAAACTCTGGACAAGAAAACTCTGGACAAGAAACTGGGAACAAGAAACTCTGGACAAGAAACTCTGGACAAGAAAATCTGGACAAGAAAATCTGGACAAGAAAATCTGGACAGGAAACTCTGGACAAGAAACTCTGGACAAAAAACTCTGGACAAGAAAATCTGGACAAGAAAATTTGGACAAGAAAATCTGGACAGGAAACTCTGGACAAGAAACTCTGGACAAGAAACTCTGGACAAGAAACTGGGAACAAGAAACTCTGGACAAGAAAATCTGGACAGGAAAACTCTGGACAGCAAACTCTGGACAAGAAACTCTGGACAAGAAACTCTGGACAAGAAACTCTGGACAAAAAACTCTGGACAAGAAAATCTGGACAAGAAACTCTGTACAAGAAACTCTGGACGAGAAACTCTGGACAAGAAAATCTGGACAAGAAAATCTGGACAAGAAACTCTGGACAAGAAAACTCTGGACAACAAACTCTGGACAAGAAACTCTGTACAAGAAACTCTGGACAAGAAACTCTGGACAAAAAACTCTGGACAAGAAAATCTGGACAAGAAAATCTGGACAAGAAAATCTGGACAAGAAAATTTGGACAGGAAACTCTGGACAAGAAACTCTGGACAAGATACTCTGGACAAAAACTCTGGGCAAGAAACTCTGGACAAGAAACTCTGGACAAGAAACTCTGGACAAGAAAACTCTGGATAAGAAACTCTCGACATGAAACTCTGGACAAGAAACTCTGGACAAGAAACTCTGGACAAGAAAACTCTGGACAAGAAACTGGGAACAAGAAACTCTGGACAAGAAACTCTGGACAAGAAAATCTGGACAAGAAAATCTGGACAAAAAACTCTGGACAAGAAAATCTGGACAAGAAACTCTGTACAAGAAACTCTGGACAAAAAACTCTGGACAAGAAAATCTGGACAAGAAACTCTGGACAAGAAAATCTGGACAAGAAAATCTGGACAAGAAACTCTGGACAAGAAACTCTGGACAAGAAACTCTGGACAAAAAACTCTGGACAAGAAAATCTGGACAAGAAACTCTGTACAAGAAACTCTGGACAAAAAACTCTGGACAAGAAAATCTGGACATGAAAATCTGGACAAGAAAATCTGGACAGGAAACTCTGGACAAGAAACTCTGGACAAGAAACTGGGAACAAGAAACTCTGGACAAGAAAATCTGGACAGGAAAACTCTAGACAACAAACTCTGGACAAGAAACTCTGTACAAGAAACTCTGGACAAGAAACTCTGGACAAAAAACTCTGGACAAGAAAATCTGGACAAGAAACTCTGTACAAGAAACTCTGGACAAGAAACTCTGGACAAGAAAATCTGGACAAGAAAATCTGGACAAGAAACTCTGGACAAGAAAACTCTGGACAACAAACTCTGGACAAGAAACTCTGTACAAGAAACTCTGGACAAGAAACTCTCCACAAAAAACTCTGGACAAGAAAATCTGGACAAGAAAATCTGGACAAGAAAATCTGGACAAGAAAATTTGGACAGGAAACTCTGGACAAGAAACTCTGGACAAGATACTCTGGACAAAAACTCTGGGCAAGAAACTCTGGACAAGAAACTCTGGACAAGAAACTCTGGACAAGAAAACTCTGGATAAGAAACTCTCGACATGAAACTCTGGACAAGAAACTCTGGACAAGAAACTCTGGACAAGAAAACTCTGGACAAGAAACTGGGAACAAGAAACTCTGGACAAGAAACTCTGGACAAGAAAATCTGGACAAGAAAATCTGGACAAAAAACTCTGGACAAGAAAACTCTGGACAAGAAAATCTGGACAAGAAAATCTGGACAAAAAACTCTCGACAAGAAACTCTGTACAAGAAACTCTGGACAAGAAACTCTGGACAAAAAACTCTGGACAAGAAAATCTGGACAAGAAAATCTGGACAGGAAACTCTGGACAAGAAACTCTGGACAAGAAACTGGGAACAAGAAACTCTGGACAAGAAACTCTGGACAAGAAAATCTGGACAAGAAAATCTGGACAAGAAAATCTGGACAAGAAAATCTGGACAAGAAAACTCTGGACAAGAAACTGGGAACAAGAAACTCTGGACAAGAAAATCTGGACAAGAAAATCTGGACAAGAAACTCTGGACAAGAAAACTCTGGACAAAAAACTCTGGACAAGATAATCTGGACAAGAAACTCTGTACAAGAAACTCTGGACAAGAAACTCTGGACAAGAAAATCTGGACAAGAAAATCTGGACAAGAAACTCTGGACAAGAAAACTCTGGACAACAAACTCTGGACAAGAAACTCTGTACAAGAAACTCTGGACAAGAAACTCTGCACAAAAAACTCTGGACAAGAAAATCTGGACAAGAAAATCTGGACAAGAAAATCTGGACAAGAAAATTTGGACAGGAAACTCTGGACAAGAAACTCTGGACAAGATACTCTGGACAAAAACTCTGGACAAGAAACTCTGGACAAGAAACTCTGGACAAGAAACTCTGGACAAGAAAACTCTGGACAAGAAACTGGGAACAAGAAACTCTGGACAAGAAACTCTGGACAAGAAAATGTGGACAAGAAAATCTGGACAAGAAAATCTGGACAAGAAAATCTGGACAGGAAACTCTGGACAAGAAACTCTGGACAAAAAACTCTGGACAAGAAAATCTGGACAAGAAAATCTGGACAAGAAAATCTGGACAGGAAACTCTGGACAAGAAACTCTGGACAAGAAACTGGGAACAAGAAACTCTGGACAAGAAAATCTGGACAGGAAAACTCTGGACAACAAACTCTGGACAAGAAACTCTGTACAAGAAACTCTGGACAAGAAACTCTGGACAAAAAACTCTGGACAAGAAAATCTGGACAAGAAACTCTGTACAAGAAACTCTGGACAAGAAACTCTGGACAAGAAAATCTGGACAAGAAAATCTGGACAAGAAACTCTGGACAAGAAAACTCTGGACAACAAACTCTGGACGAGAAACTCTGGACAAGAAAATCTGGACAAGAAAATCTGGACAAGAAACTCTGGACAAGAAAACTCTGGATAAGAAACTCTCGACATGAAACTCTGGACAAGAAACTCTGGACAAGAAACTCTGGACAAGAAAACTCTGGACAAGAAACTGGGAACAAGAAACTCTGGACAAGAAACTCTGGACAAGAAAATCTGGACAAGAAAATCTGGACAAAAAACTCTGGACAAGAAAATCTGGACAAGAAACTCTGGACAAGAAACTCTGGACAAAAAACTCTGGACAAGAAAATCTGGACAAGAAACTCTGGACAAGAAAACTCTGGACACGAACTCTGGACAAGAAAATCTGGACAAGAAAATCTGGACAACAAACTCTGGACAAGAAACTCTGGACAAGAAACTCTGGACAAAAAACTCTGGACAAGAAAATCTGGACAAGAAACTCTGTACAAGAAACTCTGGACAAAAAACCCTGGACAAGAAAATCTGGACAAGAAAATCTGGACAAGAAAATCTGGACAGGAAACTCTGGACAAGAAACTCTGGACAAGAAACTCTGGACAAGAAAATCTGGACAAGAAAATCTGGACAAAAAACTCTGGACAAGAAAATCTGGACAAGAAACTCTGGACAAGAAACTCTGGACAAAAAACTCTGGACAAGAAAATCTGGACAAGAAACTCTGGACAAGAAAACTCTGGACACGAACTCTGGACAAGAAAATCTGGACAAGAAAATCTGGACAACAAACTCTGGACAAGAAACTCTGGACAAGAAACTCTGGACAAAAAACTCTGGACAAGAAAATCTGGACAAGAAACTCTGTACAAGAAACTCTGGACAAAAAACCCTGGACAAGAAAATCTGGACAAGAAAATCTGGACAGGAAAACTCTGGACAACAAACTCTGGACAAGAAACTCTGTACAAGAAACTCTGGACAAGAAACTCTGGACAAAAAACTCTGGACAAGAAAATCTGGACAAGAAACTCTGTACAAGAAACTCTGGACGAGAAACTCTGGACAAGAAAATCTGGATAAGAAAATCTGGACAAGAAACCCTGGACAAGAAAACTCTGGACAACAAACTCTGGACAAGAAACTCTGTACAAGAAACTCTGGACAAGAAACTCTCCACAAAAAACTCTGGACAAGAAAATCTGGACAAGAAAATCTGGACAAGAAAATTTGGACAGGAAACTCTGGACAAGAAACTCTGGACAAGATACTCTGGACAAAAACTCTGGGCAAGAAACTCTGGACAAGAAACTCTGGACAAGAAACTCTGGACAAGAAAACTCTGGATAAGAAACTCTCGACATGAAACTCTGGACAAGAAACTCTGGACAAGAAACTCTGGACAAGAAAACTCTGGACAAGAAACTGGGAACAAGAAACTCTGGACAAGAAACTCTGGACAAGAAAATCTGGACAAGAAAATCTGGACAAAAAACTCTGGACAAGAAAACTCTGGACAAGAAAATCTGGACAAGAAAATCTGGACAAAAAACTCTCGACAAGAAACTCTGTACAAGAAACTCTGGACAAGAAACTCTGGACAAAAAACTCTGGACAAGAAAATCTGGACAAGAAAATCTGGACAGGAAACTCTGGACAGGAAACTCTGGACAAGAAACTGGGAACAAGAAACTCTGGACAAGAAACTCTGGACAAGAAAATCTGGACAAGAAAATCTGGACAAGAAAATCTGGACAAGAAAATCTGGACAAGAAAACTCTGGACAAGAAACTGGGAACAAGAAACTCTGGACAAGAAAATCTGGACAAGAAAATCTGGACAAGAAACTCTGGACAAGAAAACTCTGGACAAAAAACTCTGGACAAGATAATCTGGACAAGAAACTCTGTACAAGAAACTCTGTACAAGAAACTCTGGACAAGAAAATCTGGACAAGAAAATCTGGACAAGAAACTCTGGACAAGAAAACTCTGGACAACAAACTCTGGACAAGAAACTCTGTACAAGAAACTCTGGACAAGAAACTCTGCACAAAAAACTCTGGACAAGAAAATCTGGACAAGAAAATCTGGACAAGAAAATCTGGACAAGAAAATTTGGACAGGAAACTCTGGACAAGAAACTCTGGACAAGATACTCTGGACAAAAACTCTGGGCAAGAAACTCTGGACAAGAAACTCTGGACAAGAAACTCTGGACAAGAAAACTCTGGATAAGAAACTCTCGACATGAAACTCTGGACAATAAACTCTGGATAAGAAACTCTGGACAAGAAAACTCTGGAAAAGAAACTGGGAACAAGAAACTCTGGACAAGAAACTCTGGACAAGAAAATCTGGACAAGAAAATCTGGACAAGAAAATCTGGACAAGAAAATCTGGACAGGAAACTCTGGACAAGAAACTCTGGACAAAAAACTCTGGACAAGAAAATCTGGACAAGAAAATCTGGACAAGAAAATCTGGACAGGAAACTCTGGACAAGAAACTCTGGACAAGAAACTCTGGACAAGAAAATCTGGACAAGAAACTCTGTACAAGAAACTCTGGACAAAAAACTCTGGACAAGAAAATCTGGACAAGAAACTCTGGACAAGAAACTCTGTACAAAAAACTCTGGACAGGAAACTCTGGACAAAAAACTCTGGACAAGAAAATCTGGACAAGAAAATCTGGACAAGAAAATCTGGACAGGAAACTCTGGACAAGAAACTCTGGACAAGATACTCTGGACAAAAACTCTTGGCAAGAAACTCTGGACAAGAAACTCTGGACAAGAAACTCTGGACAAGAAAACTCTGTATAAGAAACTCTCGACATGAAACTCTGGACAAGAAACTCTGGACAAGAAACTCTGGACAAGAAAACTCTGGACAAGAAACTGGGAACAAGAAACTCTGGACAAGAAACTCTGGACAAGAAACTCTGGACAAGAAGCTCTGGACAAGAAACTCTGGACAAGAAATTCTGGACAAAAAACTCTGGACAAGAAAATCTGGAGAACAACCAATGGACAAGATAATCTGGAAAAAAAAAACTGGACAAGAAAATCTGAACAAGAAACTCTGGGTAAGAAAACCGGGACAAGAAACTCTAGACAAGAAACTCTGTTTAAGAAAATCTGGAGAACAAACAATGGACAAGATAATCTGGAGAGAAAAAACTGGACAAGAAACTGTGGACAAGAAACTCTGGACAAGAAAATCGGGACAAGAAACTCTGGACAAGAAACTCTGGACAAGAAACTCTGGACGAGAAACTCTGGACAAGAAACTCTGGACAACAAACTCTGGACAACAAACTCTGGACAACAAACTCTGGACAACAAACTCTGGACTAGAAACTCTGGACAACAAACTCTGGAAACGAAAATCTGAAAAAGAAACTCTGGGTAAGAAAACCGGGACAAGAAACTCTAGACAAGAAACTCTGTTTAAGAAAATCTGGAGAACAAACAATGGACAAGATAATCTGGAGAGAAAAAACTGGACAAGAAACTGTGGACAAGAAACTGTGGACAAGAAAATCGGGACAAGAAACTCTGGACAAGAAACTCTGGACAAGAAACTCTGGACGAGAAACTCTGGACAAGAAACTCTGGACAACAAACTCTGGACAATAAACTCTGGACAACAAACTCTGGACAACAAACTCTGGACAACAAACTCTGGACAAGAAACTCTGGACAAGAAACTCTGGACAAGAAACTCTGGACGAGAAACTCTGGACAAGAAACTCTGGACAAGAAACTCTGGACAAGAAACTCTGGACGAGAAACTGTGGACAAGAAACTCTGAACAAGAAACTCTGGACAAGAAACTCTGGACAAGAAACTCTGGACAACAAACTCTGGACAAGAAACTCTGGACAAGAAACTCTGGACAAGAAACTCTGGACGAGAAACTCTGGACAAGAAACTCGGGACAACAAACTCTGGACAACAAACTCTGGGCAAGATACTCTGGACAAAAACTCTGGGCAAGAAACTCTGGACAAGAAACTCTGGACAAGAAACTCTGGACAAGAAAATCTGGACAAGAAAATCTGGACAAAAAAATCTGGACAAGAAAATCTGGACAAGAAACTCTGTACAAGAAACTCTGGACAAAAAACTCTGGACAAGAAAATCTGGACAAGAAACTCTGGACAAGAAACTCTGGACGAGAAACTCTGGACAAGAAAATCTGGACAAGAAAATCTGGACAAGAAACTCTGGACAAGAAAACTCTGGACAACAAACTCTGGACAAGAAACTCTGTACAAGAAACTCTGGACAAGAAACTCTGGACAAAAAACTCTGGACAAGAAAATCTGGACAAGAAAATCTGGACAAGAAAATCTGGACAAGAAAATTTGGACAGGAAACTCTGGACAAGAAACTCTGGACAAGATGCTCTGGACAAAAACTCTGGGCAAGAAACTCTGGACAAGAAACTCTGGACAAGAAACTCTGGACAAGAAAATCTGGACAAGAAAATCTGGACAAAAAAATCTGGACAAGAAAATCTGGACAAGAAACTCTGTACAAGAAACTCTGGACAAAAAACTCTGGACAAGAAAATCTGGACAAGAAACTCTGGACAAGAAACTCTGGACAAAAAACTCTGAACAAGAAAATCTGGACAAGAAACTCTGTACAAGAAACTCTGGACAAGAAACTCTGGACAAGAAAATCTGGACAAGAAACTCTGTACAAGAAACTCTGGACAAAAAACTCTGGACAAGAAAATCTGGACAAGAAACTCTGGACAAGAAACTCTGGACAAAAAACTCTGAACAAGAAAATCTGGACAAGAAACTCTGTACAAGAAACTCTGGACAAGAAACTCTGGACAAGAAAACTCTGGACAACAAACTCTGGACAAGAAACTCTGTACAAGAAACTCTGGACAGGAAACTCTGGACAAAAAACTCTGGACAAGAAAATCTGGACAAGAAAATCTGGACAAAAAACTCCGGACAAGAAAACTCTGGACAAGAAAATCTGGACAAGAAAATCTGGACAAAAAACTCTCGACAAGAAACTCTGTACAAGAAACTCTGGACAAGAAACTCTGGACAAAAAACTCTGGACAAGAAAATCTGGACAAGAAAATCTGGACAAGAAAATCTGGACAGGAAACTCTGGACAAGAAACTCTGGACAAGAAACTGGAAACAAGAAACTCTGGACAAGAAAATCTGGACAGGAAAACTCTGGACAAAAAACTCTGGACAAGAAAATCTGGACAAGAAAACTCTGTACAAGAAACTCTGGACAAAAAACTCTGGACAAGAAAATCTGGACAAGAAACTCTGGACAAGAAACTCTGTACAAGAAACTCTGGACAGGAAACTCTGGACAAAAAACTCTGGACAAGAAAATCTGGACAAGAAAATCTGGACAAGAAAATCTGGACAGGAAACTCTGGACAAGAAACTCTGGACAAGATACTCTGGACAAAAACTCTGGGCAAGAAACTCTGGACAAGAAACTCTGGACAAGAAACTCTGGACAAGAAACTCTGGACAAGAAACTCTGGACAAGATACTCTGGACAAAAACTCTGGGCAAGAAACTCTGGACAAGAAACTCTGGACAAGAAACTCTGGACAAGAAAACTCTGGATAAGAAACTCTCGACATGAAACTCTGGACAAGAAACTCTGGACAAGAAACTCTGGACAAGAAAACTCTGGACAAGAAACTGGGAACAAGAAACTCTGGACAAGAAACTCTGGACAAGAAAATCTGGACAAGAAAATCTGGACAAAAAACTCTGGACAAGAAAATCTGGACAAGAAACTCTGTACAAGAAACTCTGGACAAAAAACTCTGGACAAGAAAATCTGGACAAGAAAATCTGGACAAGAAAATTTGGACAGGAAACTCTGGACAAGAAACTCTGGACAAGATACTCTGGACAAAAACTCTGGGCAAGAAACTCTGGACAAGAAACTCTGGACAAGAAACTCTGGACAAGAAAACTCTGGATAAGAAACTCTCGACATGAAACTCTGGACAAGAAACTCTGGACAAGAAAACTCTGGACAAGAAACTGGGAACAAGAAACTCTGGACAAGAAACTCTGGACAAGAAAATCTGGACAAGAAAATCTGGACAAGAAAATCTGGACAGGAAACTCTGGACAAGAAACTCTGGACAAAAAACTCTGGACAAGAAAATCTGGACAAGAAAATTTGGACAAGAAAATCTGGACAGGAAACTCTGGACAAGAAACTCTGGACAAGAAACTCTGGACAAGAAACTGGGAACAAGAAACTCTGGACAAGAAAATCTGGACAGGAAAACTCTGGACAGCAAACTCTGGACAAGAAACTCTGTACAAGAAACTCTGGACAAGAAACTCTGGACAAAAAACTCTGGACAAGAAAATCTGGACAAGAAACTCTGTACAAGAAACTCTGGACGAGAAACTCTGGACAAGAAAATCTGGACAAGAAAATCTGGACAAGAAACTCTGGACAAGAAAACTCTGGACAACAAACTCTGGACAAGAAACTCTGTACAAGAAACTCTGGACAAGAAACTCTGGACAAAAAACTCTGGACAAGAAAATCTGGACAAGAAAATCTGGACAAGAAAATCTGGACAAGAAAATTTGGACAGGAAACTCTGGACAAGAAACTCTGGACAAGATACTCTGGACAAAAACTCTGGGCAAGAAACTCTGGACAAGAAACTCTGGACAAGAAACTCTGGACAAGAAAACTCTGGATAAGAAACTCTCGACATGAAACTCTGGACAAGAAACTCTGGACAAGAAACTCTGGACAAGAAAACTCTGGACAAGAAACTGGGAACAGAAACTCTGGACAAGAAACTCTGGACAAGAAAATCTGGACAAGAAAATCTGGACAAAAAACTCTGGACAAGAAAATCTGGACAAGAAACTCTGTACAAGAAACTCTGGACAAAAAACTCTGGACAAGAAAATCTGGACAAGAAACTCTGGACAAGAAAACTCTGGACAACAAACTCTGGACAAGAAAATCTGGACAAGAAAATCTGGACAAGAAACTCTGGACAAGAAACTCTGGACAAGAAACTCTGGACAAAAAACTCTGGACAAGAAAATCTGGACAAGAAACTCTGTACAAGAAACTCTGGACAAAAAACTCTGGACAAGAAATTCTGGACATGAAAATCTGGACAAGAAAATCTGGACAGGAAACTCTGGACAAGAAACTCTGGACAAGAAACTGGGAACAAGAAACTCTGGACAAGAAAATCTGGACAGGAAAACTCTAGACAACAAACTCTGGACAAGAAACTCTGTACAAGAAACTCTGGACAAGAAACTCTGGACAAAAAACTCTGGACAAGAAAATCTGGACAAGAAACTCTGTACAAGAAACTCTGGACAAGAAACTCTGGACAAGAAAATCTGGACAAGAAAATCTGGACAAGAAACTCTGGACAAGAAAACTCTGGACAACAAACTCTGGACAAGAAACTCTGTACAAGAAACTCTGGACAAGAAACTCTCCACAAAAAACTCTGGACAAGAAAATCTGGACAAGAAAATCTGGACAAGAAAATCTGGACAAGAAAATTTGGACAGGAAACTCTGGACAAGAAACTCTGGACAAGATACTCTGGACAAAAACTCTGGGCAAGAAACTCTGGACAAGAAACTCTGGACAAGAAACTCTGGACAAGAAAACTCTGGATAAGAAACTCTCGACATGAAACTCTGGACAAGAAACTCTGGACAAGAAACTCTGGACAAGAAAACTCTGGACAAGAAACTGGTAACAAGAAACTCTGGACAAGAAACTCTGGACAAGAAAATCTGGACAAGAAAATCTGGACAAAAAACTCTGGACAAGAAAACTCTGGACAAGAAAATCTGGACAAGAAAATCTGGACAAAAAACTCTGGACAAAAACTCTGTACAAGAAACTCTGGACAAGAAACTCTGGACAAAAAACTCTGGACAAGAAAATCTGGACAAGAAAATCTGGACAGGAAACTCTGGACAAGAAACTCTGGACAAGAAACTGGGAACAAGAAACTCTGGACAAGAAACTCTGGACAAGAAAATCTGGACAAGAAAATCTGGACAAGAAAATCTGGACAAGAAAATCTGGACAAGAAAACTCTGGACAAGAAACTGGGAACAAGAAACTCTGGACAAGAAAATCTGGACAAGAAAATCTGGACAAGAAACTCTGGACAAGAAAACTCTGGACAAAAAACTCTGGACAAGATAATCTGGACAAGAAACTCTGTACAAGAAACTCTGGACAAGAAACTCTGGACAAGAAAATCTGGACAAGAAAATCTGGACAAGAAACTCTGGACAAGAAAACTCTGGACAACAAACTCTGGACAAGAAACTCTGTACAAGAAACTCTGGACAAGAAACTCTGCACAAAAAACTCTGGACAAGAAAATCTGGACAAGAAAATCTGGACAAGAAAATCTGGACAAGAAAATTTGGACAGGAAACTCTGGACAAGAAACTCTGGACAAGATACTCTGGACAAAAACTCTGGACAAGAAACTCTGGACAAGAAACTCTGGACAAGAAACTCTGGACAAGAAAACTCTACACAAGAAACTGGGAACAAGAAACTCTGGACAAGAAACTCTGGACAAGAAAATCTGGACAAGAAAATCTGGACAAGAAAATCTGGACAAGAAAATCTGGACAGGAAACTCTGGACAAGAAACTCTGGACAAAAAACTCTGGACAAGAAAATCTGGACAAGAAAATCTGGACAAGAAAATCTGGACAGGAAACTCTGGACAAGAAACTCTGGACAAGAAACTGGGAACAAGAAACTCTGGACAAGAAAATCTGGACAGGAAAACTCTGGACAACAAACTCTGGACAAGAAACTCTGTACAAGAAACTCTGGACAAGAAACTCTGGACAAAAAACTCTGGACAAGAAAATCTGGACAAGAAACTCTGTACAAGAAACTCTGGACGAGAAACTCTGGACAAGAAAATCTGGACAAGAAAATCTGGACAAGAAACTCTGGACAAGAAAACTCTGGACAACAAACTCTGGACAAGAAACTCTGGACAAGAAAATCTGGACAAGAAAATCTGGACAAGAAACTCTGGACAAGAAAACTCTGGATAAGAAACTCTCGACATGAAACTCTGGACAAGAAACTCTGGACAAGAAACTCTGGACAAGAAAACTCTGGACAAGAAACTGGGAACAAGAAACTCTGGACAAGAAACTCTGGACAAGAAAATCTGGACAAGAAAATCTGGACAAAAAACTCTGGACAAGAAAATCTGGACAAGAAACTCTGTACAAGAAACTCTGGACAAAAAACTCTGGACAAGAAAATCTGGACAAGAAACTCTGGACAAGAAAACTCTGGACACGAACTCTGGACAAGAAAATCTGGACAAGAAAATCTGGACAACAAACTCTGGACAAGAAACTCTGGACAAGAAACTCTGGACAAAAAACTCTGGACAAGAAAATCTGGACAAGACACTCTGTACAAGAAACTCTGGACAAAAAACCCTGGACAAGAAAATCTGGACAAGAAAATCTGGACAAGAAAATCTGGACAGGAAACTCTGGACAAGAAACTCTGGACAAGAAACTCTGGACAAGAAAATCTGGACAAGAAAATCTGGACAAAAAACTCTGGACAAGAAAATCTGGACAAGAAACTCTGTACAAGAAACTCTGGACAAAAAACTCTGGACAAGAAAATCTGGACAAGAAACTCTGGACAAGAAAACTCTGGACACGAACTCTGGACAAGAAAATCTGGACAAGAAAATCTGGACAACAAACTCTGGACAAGAAACTCTGGACAAGAAACTCTGGACAAAAAACTCTGGACAAGAAAATCTGGACAAGAAACTCTGGACAAGAAACTCTGGACAAAAAACTCTGGACAAGAAAATCTGGACAAGAAAATCTGGACAGGAAAACTCTGGACAACAAACTCTGGACAAGAAACTCTGTACAAGAAACTCTGGACAAGAAACTCTGGACAAAAAACTCTGGACAAGAAAATCTGGACAAGAAACTCTGTACAAGAAACTCTGGACGAGAAACTCTGGACAAGAAAATCTGGACAAGAAAATCTGGACAAGAAACTCTGGACAAGAAAACTCTGGACAACAAACTCTGGACAAGAAACTCTGTACAAGAAACTCTGGACAAGAAACTCTCCACAAAAAACTCTGGACAAGAAAATCTGGACAAGAAAATCTGGACAAGAAAATTTGGACAGGAAACTCTGGACAAGAAACTCTGGACAAGATACTCTGGACAAAAACTCTGGGCAAGAAACTCTGGACAAGAAACTCTGGACAAGAAACTCTGGACAAGAAAACTCTGGATAAGAAACTCTCGACATGAAACTCTGGACAAGAAACTCTGGACAAGAAACTCTGGACAAGAAAACTCTGGACAAGAAACTGGGAACAAGAAACTCTGGACAAGAAACTCTGGACAAGAAAATCTGGACAAGAAAATCTGGACAAAAAACTCTGGACAAGAAAACTCTGGACAAGAAAATCTGGACAAGAAAATCTGGACAAAAAACTCTCGACAAGAAACTCTGTACAAGAAACTCTGGACAAGAAACTTTGGACAAAAAACTCTGGATAAGAAAATCTGGACAAGAAAATCTGGACAGGAAACTCTGGACAAGAAACTCTGGACAAGAAACTGGGAACAAGAAACTCTGGACAAGAAACTCTGGACAAGAAAATCTGGACAAGAAAATCTGGACAAGAAAATCTGGACAAGAAAATCTGGACAAGAAAACTCTGGACAAGAAACTGGGAACAAGAAACTCTGGACAAGAAAATCTGGACAAGAAAATCTGGACAAGAAACTCTGGACAAGAAAACTCTGGACAAAAAACTCTGGACAAGATAATCTGGACAAGAAACTCTGTACAAGAAACTCTGTACAAGAAACTCTGGACAAGAAAATCTGGACAAGAAAATCTGGACAAGAAACTCTGGACAAGAAAACTCTGGACAACAAACTCTGGACAAGAAACTCTGTACAAGAAACTCTGGACAAGAAACTCTGCACAAAAAACTCTGGACAAGAAAATCTGGACAAGAAAATCTGGACAAGAAAATCTGGACAAGAAAATTTGGACAGGAAACTCTGGACAAGAAACTCTGGACAAGATACTCTGGACAAAAACTCTGGACAAGAAACTCTGGACAAGAAACTCTGGACAAGAAACTCTGGACAAGAAAACTCTGGATAAGAAACTCTCGACATGAAACTCTGGACAATAAACTCTGGATAAGAAACTCTGGACAAGAAAACTCTGGAAAAGAAACTGGGAACAAGAAACTCTGGACAAGAAACTCTGGACAAGAAAATCTGGACAAGAAAATCTGGACAAGAAAATCTGGACAAGAAAATCTGGACAGGAAACTCTGGACAAGAAACTCTGGACAAAAAACTCTGGACAAGAAAATCTGGACAAGAAAATCTGGACAAGAAAATCTGGACAGGAAACTCTGGACAAGAAACTCTGGACAAGAAACTCTGGACAAGAAAATCTGGACAAGAAACTCTGTACAAGAAACTCTGGACAAAAAACTCTGGACAAGAAAATCTGGACAAGAAACTCTGGACAAGAAACTCTGTACAAAAAACTCTGGACAGGAAACTCTGGACAAAAAACTCTGGACAAGAAAATCTGGACAAGAAAATCTGGACAAGAAAATCTGGACAGGAAACTCTGGACAAGAAACTCTGGACAAGATACTCTGGACAAAAACTCTGGGCAAGAAACTCTGGACAAGAAACTCTGGACAAGAAACTCTGGACAAGAAAACTCTGTATAAGAAACTCTCGACATGAAACTCTGGACAAGAAACTCTGGACAAGAAACTCTGGACAAGAAAACTCTGGACAAGAAACTGGGAACAAGAAACTCTGGACAAGAAACTCTGGACAAGAAACTCTGGACAAGAAGCTCTGGACAAGAAACTCTGGACAAGAAATTCTGGACAAAAAACTCTGGACAAGAAAATCTGGAGAACAACCAATGGACAAGATAATCTGGAAAAAAAAAACTGGACAAGAAAATCTGGACAAGAAACTCTGGGTAAGAAAACCGGGACAAGAAACTCTAGACAAGAAACTCTGTTTAAGAAAATCTGGAGAAAAAACAATGGACAAGAAAATCTGGAGAGAAAAAACTGGACAAGAAACTGTGGACAAGAAACTCTGGACAAGAAAATCGGGACAAGAAACTCTGGACAAGAAACTCTGGACAAGAAACTCTGGACGAGAAACTCTGGACAAGAAACTCTGGACAACAAACTCTGGACAACAAACTCTGGACAACAAACTCTGGACAACAAACTCTGGACAAGAAACTCTGGACAACAAACTCTGGAAACGAAAATCTGAAAAAGAAACTCTGGGTAAGAAAACCGGGACAAGAAACTCTAGACAAGAAACTCTGTTTAAGAAAATCTGGAGAACAAACAATGGACAAGATAATCTGGAGAGAAAAAACTGGACAAGAAACTGTGGACAAGAAACTGTGGACAAGAAAATCGGGACAAGAAACTCTGGACAAGAAACTCTGGACAAGAAACTCTGGACGAGAAACTCTGGACAAGAAACTCTGGACAACAAACTCTGGACAATAAACTCTGGACAACAAACTCTGGACAACAAACTCTGGACAACAAACTCTGGACAAGAAACTCTGGACAAGAAACTCTGGACAAGAAACTCTGGACGAGAAACTCTGGACAAGAAACTCTGGACAAGAAACTCTGGACAAGAAACTCTGGACGAGAAACTGTGGACAAGAAACTCTGAACAAGAAACTCTGGACAAGAAACTCTGGACAAGAAACTCTGGACAAGAAACTCTGGACAAGAAACTCTGGACAAGAAACTCTGGACAAGAAACTCTGGACGAGAAACTCTGGACAAGAAACTCGGGACAACAAACTCTGGACAACAAACTCTGGGCAAGAAACTCTGGACAAGAAACTCTGGACAAGAAACTCTGGACAAGAAAACTCTGAATAAGAAACTCTCGACATGAAACTCTGGACAAGAAACTCTGGACAAGAAACTCTGGACAAGAAAACTCTGGACAAGAAACTGGGAACAAGAAACTCTGGACAAGAAACTCTGGACAAAAAACTCTGGACAAGAAACACTGTAAAAGAAACCCTGGACAAGAAACTCTGGACAAGAAACTCTGGACGAGAAACTCTGGACAAGAAACTCTGGACAAGAAACTCTGGACAAGAAACTCTGGACAAGAAACTCTGGACAAGAAACTCTGGACAAGAAACTCTGGACGAGAAACTGTGGACAAGAAACTCTGAACAAGAAACTCTGGACAAGAAACTCTGGACAAGAAACTCTGGACAACAAACTCTGGACAACAAACTCTGGACAACAAACTCTGGAAGAGAAACTCTGGACAACAAACTCTGGACAACAAACTCTGGACAAGAAACTCTGGACAAGAAAATCTGGACAAGAAACTCTGGACAACAAACTCTGGACAAGAAACGCTGTACAAGACACTATGGACAGGAAACTCTGGACAAAAAACTCTGGACAAGAAAATCTGGACAAGAAAATCTGGACAAAAAACTCTGGACAAGGAAACTCTGGACAACAAACTCTGGACAAGAAACTCTGTACAAGAAACTCTGGACAGGAAACTCTGGACAAAAAACTCTGAACAAGAAAATCTGGACAAGAAAATCTGGACAAAAAACTCTGGACAAGAAAACTCTGGACAAGAAAATCTGGACAAGAAACAATGGACAAGAAAATCGGGACAAGAAACTCTGAACAAGAAACTCTGCACAAGAAACTCTGGACGAGAAACTCCGGACAAGAAACTCTGGACAACAAACTCTGGACAACAAACTCTGGACAACAAACTCTGGACAACAAACTCTGGACCAGAAACTCTGGACAACAAACTCTGGAAACGAAAATCTGAAAAAGAAACTCTGGGTAAGAAAACCGGGACAAGAAACTCTAGACAAGAAACTCTGTTTAAGAAAATCTGGAGAACAAACAATGGACAAGATAATCTGGAGAGAAAAAACTGGACAAGAAACTGTGGACAAGAAACTGTGGACAAGAAAATCGGGACAAGAAACTCTGGACAAGAAACTCTGGACAAGAAACTCTGGACGAGAAACTCTGGACAAGAAACTCCAGACAAGAAGCTCTGGACAAGAAACTCTGGACAAGAAATTCTGGACAAAAAACTCTGGACAAGAAAATCTGGAGAACAACCAATGGACAAGATAATCTGGAAAAAAAAAACTGGACAAGAAAATCTGAACAAGAAACTCTGGGTAAGAAAACCGGGACAAGAAACTCTAGACAAGAAACTCTGTTTAAGAAAATCTGGAGAACAAACAATGGACAAGATAATCTGGAGAGAAAAAACTGGACAAGAAACTGTGGACAAGAAACTCTGGACAAGAAAATCGGGACAAGAAACTCTGGACAAGAAACTCTGGACAAGAAACTCTGGACGAGAAACTCTGGACAAGAAACTCTGGACAACAAACTCTGGACAACAAACTCTGGACAACAAACTCTGGACAAGAAAATCTGGACAAGAAAATCTGGACAAGAAAATTTGGACAGGAAACTCTGGACAAGAAACTCTGGACAAGATACTCTGGACAAAAACTCTGGGCAAGAAACTCTGGACAAGAAACTCTGGACAAGAAAACTCTGGATAAGAAACTCTCGACATGAAACTCTGGACAAGAAACTCTGGACAAGAAACTCTGGACAAGAAAACTCTGGACAAGAAACTGGGAACAAGAAACTCTGGACAAGAAACTCTGGACAAGAAAATCTGGACAAGAAAATCTGGACAAAAAACTCTGGACAAGAAAACTCTGGACAAGAAAATCTGGACAAGAAAATCTGGACAAAAAACTCTCGACAAGAAACTCTGTACAAGAAACTCTGGACAAGAAACTCTGGACAAAAAACTCTGGACAAGAAAATCTGGACAAGAAAATCTGGACAGGAAACTCTGGACAAGAAACTCTGGACAAGAAACTGGGAACAAGAAACTCTGGACAAGAAACTCTGGACAAGAAAATCTGGACAAGAAAATCTGGACAAGAAAATCTGGACAAGAAAATCTGGACAAGAAAACTCTGGACAAGAAACTGGGAACAAGAAACTCTGGACAAGAAAATCTGGACAAGAAAATCTGGACAAGAAACTCTGGACAAGAAAACTCTGGACAAAAAACTCTGGACAAGATAATCTGGACAAGAAACTCTGTACAAGAAACTCTGGACAAGAAACTCTGGACAAGAAAATCTGGACAAGAAAATCTGGACAAGAAACTCTGGACAAGAAAACTCTGGACAACAAACTCTGGACAAGAAACTCTGTACAAGAAACTCTGGACAAGAAACTCTGCACAAAAAACTCTGGACAAGAAAATCTGGACAAGAGAATCTGGACAAGAAAATCTGGACAAGAAAATTTGGACAGGAAACTCTGGACAAGAAACTCTGGACAAGATACTCTGGACAAAAACTCTGGGCAAGAAACTCTGGACAAGAAACTCTGGACAAGAAACTCTGGACAAGAAAACTCTGGATAAGAAACTCTCGACATGAAACTCTGGACAATAAACTCTGGACAAGAAACTCTGGACAAGAAAACTCTGGACAAGAAACTGGGAACAAGAAACTCTGGACAAGAAACTCTGGACAAGAAAATCTGGACAAGAAAATCTGGACAAGAAAATCTGGACAAGAAAATCTGGACAGGAAACTCTGGACAAGAAACTCTGGACAAGAAACTCTGGACAAAAAACTCTGGACAAGAAAATCTGGACAAGAAACTCTGTACAAGAAACTCTGGACGAGAAACTCTGGACAAGAAAATCTGGACAAGAAAATCTGGACAAGAAACTCTGGACAAGAAAACTCTGGACAACAAACTCTGGACAAGAAACTCTGTACAAGAAACTCTGGACAAGAAACTCTGGACAAAAAACTCTGGACAAGAAAATCTGGACAAGAAAATCTGGACAAGAAAATCTGGACAAGAAAATCTGGACAAGAAAATTTGGACAGGAAACTCTGGACAAGAAACTCTGGACAAGATACTCTGGACAAAAACTCTGGGCAAGAAACTCTGGACAAGAAACTCTGGACAAGAAACTCTGGACAAGAAAACTCTGGATAAGAAACTCTCGACATGAAACTCTGGACAAGAAACTCTGGACAAGAAACTCTGGACAAGAAAACTCTGGACAAGAAACTGGGAACAAGAAACTCTGGACAAGAAACTCTGGACAAGAAAATCTGGACAAGAAAATCTGGACAAAAAACTCTGGACAAGAAAATCTGGACAAGAAACTCTGTACAAGAAACTCTGGACAAAAAACTCTGGACAAGAAAATCTGGACAAGAAACTCTGGACAAGAAAACTCTGGACAACAAACTCTGGACAAGAAAATCTGGACAAGAAAATCTGGACAAGAAACTCTGGACAAGAAACTCTGGACAAGAAACTCTGGACAAAAAACTCTGGACAAGAAAATCTGGACAAGAAACTCTGTACAAGAAACTCTGGACAAAAAACTCTGGACAAGAAAATCTGGACATGAAAATCTGGACAAGAAAATCTGGACAGGAAACTCTGGACAAGAAACTCTGGACAAGAAACTGGGAACAAGAAACTCTGGACAAGAAAATCTGGACAGGAAAACTCTAGACAACAAACTCTGGACAAGAAACTCTGTACAAGAAACTCTGGACAAGAAACTCTGGACAAAAAACTCTGGACAAGAAAATCTGGACAAGAAACTCTGTACAAGAAACTCTGGACAAGAAACTCTGGACAAGAAAATCTGGACAAGAAAATCTGGACAAGAAACTCTGGACAAGAAAACTCTGGACAACAAACTCTGGACAAGAAACTCTGTACAAGAAACTCTGGACAAGAAACTCTCCACAAAAAACTCTGGACAAGAAAATCTGGACAAGAAAATCTGGACAAGAAAATCTGGACAAGAAAATCTGGACAAGAAAATTTGGACAGGAAACTCTGGACAAGAAACTCTGGACAAGATACTCTGGACAAAAACTCTGGGCAAGAAACTCTGGACAAGAAACTCTGGACAAGAAACTCTGGACAAGAAAACTCTGGATAAGAAACTCTCGACATGAAACTCTGGACAAGAAACTCTGGACAAGAAACTCTGGACAAGAAAATCTGGACAAGAAAATCTGGACAAGAAACTCTGGACAAGAAAACTCTGGACAACAAACTCTGGACAAGAAACTCTGGACAAGAAACTCTGGACAAGAAAACTCTGGATAAGAAACTCTCGACATGAAACTCTGGACAAGAAACTCTGGACAAGAAACTCTGGACAAGAAAACTCTGGACAAGAAACTGGGAACAAGAAACTCTGGACAAGAAACTCTGGACAAGAAAATCTGGACAAGAAAATCTGGACAAAAAACTCTGGACAAGAAAACTCTGGACAAGAAAATCTGGACAAGAAAATCTGGACAAAAAACTCTCGACAAGAAACTCTGTACAAGAAACTCTGGACAAGAAACTCTGGACAAAAAACTCTGGACAAGAAAATCTGGACAAGAAAATCTGGACAGGAAACTCTGGACAAGAAACTCTGGACAAGAAACTGGGAACAAGAAACTCTGGACAAGAAACTCTGGACAAGAAAATCTGGACAAGAAAATCTGGACAAGAAAATCTGGACAAGAAAACTCTGGACAAGAAACTGGGAACAAGAAACTCTGGACAAGAAAATCTGGACAAGAAAATCTGGACAAGAAACTCTGGACAAGAAAACTCTGGACAAAAAACTCTGGACAAGATAATCTGGACAAGAAACTCTGTACAAGAAACTCTGGACAAGAAACTCTGGACAAGAAAATCTGGACAAGAAAATCTGGACAAGAAACTCTGGACAAGAAAACTCTGGACAACAAACTCTGGACAAGAAACTCTGTACAAGAAACTCTGGACAAGAAACTCTGCACAAAAAACTCTGGACAAGAAAATCTGGACAAGAAAATCTGGACAAGAAAATCTGGACAAGAAAATTTGGACATCAAACTCTGGACAAGAAACTCTGGACAAGATACTCTGGACAAAAACTCTGGACAAGAAACTCTGGACAAGAAACTCTGGACAAGAAACTCTGGACAAGAAAACTCTGGACAAGAAACTGGGAACAAGAAACTCTGGACAAGAAACTCTGGACAAGAAAATCTGGACAAGAAAATCTGGACAAGAAAATCTGGACAAGAAAATCTGGACAGGAAACTCTGGACAAGAAACTCTGGACAAAAAACTCTGGACAAGAAAATCTGGACAAGAAAATCTGGACAAGAAAATCTGGACAGGAAACTCTGGACAAGAAACTCTGGACAAGAAACTGGGAACAAGAAACTCTGGACAAGAAAATCTGGACAGGAAAACTCTGGACAACAAACTCTGGACAAGAAACTCTGTACAAGAAACTCTGGACAAGAAACTCTGGACAAAAAACTCTGGACAAGAAAATCTGGACAAGAAACTCTGTACAAGAAACTCTGGACGAGAAACTCTGGACAAGAAAATCTGGATAAGAAAATCTGGACAAGAAACTCTGGACAAGAAAACTCTGGACAACAAACTCTGGACGAGAAACTCTGGACAAGAAAATCTGGACAAGAAAATCTGGACAAGAAACTCTGGACAAGAAAACTCTGGATAAGAAACTCTCGACATGAAACTCTGGACAAGAAACTCTGGACAAGAAACTCTGGACAAGAAAACTCTGGACAAGAAACTGGGAACAAGAAACTCTGGACAAGAAACTCTGGACAAGAAAATCTGGACAAGAAAATCTGGACAAAAAACTCTGGACAAGAAAATCTGGACAAGAAACTCTGGACAAGAAACTCTGGACAAAAAACTCTGGACAAGAAAATCTGGACAAGAAACTCTGGACAAGAAAACTCTGGACACGAACTCTGGACAAGAAAATCTGGACAAGAAAATCTGGACAACAAACTCTGGACAAGAAACTCTGGACAAGAAACTCTGGACAAAAAACTCTGGACAAGAAAATCTGGACAAGAAACTCTGGACAAGAAACTCTGGACAAAAAACCCTGGACAAGAAAATCTGGACAAGAAAATCTGGACAAGAAAATCTGGACAGGAAACTCTGGACAAGAAACTCTGGACAAGAAACTCTGGACAAGAAAATCTGGACAAGAAAATCTGGACAAAAAACTCTGGACAAGAAAATCTGGACAAGAAACTCTGTACAAGAAACTCTGGACAAGAAACTCTGGACAAGAAAATCTGGACAAGAAACTCTGGACAAGAAAACTCTGGACACGAACTCTGGACAAGAAAATCTGGACAAGAAAATCTGGACAACAAACTCTGGACAAGAAACTCTGGACAAGAAACTCTGGACAAGAAACTCTGGACAAGAAAATCTGGACAAGAAACTCTGTACAAGAAACTCTGGACAAGAAACTCTGGACAAGAAAATCTGGACAAGAAAATCTGGACAGGAAAACTCTGGACAACAAACTCTGGACAAGAAACTCTGTACAAGAAACTCTGGACAAGAAACTCTGGACAAAAAACTCTGGACAAGAAAATCTGGACAAGAAACTCTGTACAAGAAACTCTGGACGAGAAACTCTGGACAAGAAAATCTGGACAAGAAAATCTGGACAAGAAACTCTGGACAAGAAAACTCTGGACAACAAACTCTGGACAAGAAACTCTGTACAAGAAACTCTGGACAAGAAACTCTCCACAAAAAACTCTGGACAAGAAAATCTGGACAAGAAAATCTGGACAAGAAAATTTGGACAGGAAACTCTGGACAAGAAACTCTGGACAAGATACTCTGGACAAAAACTCTGGGCAAGAAACTCTGGACAAGAAACTCTGGACAAGAAACTCTGGACAAGAAAACTCTGGATAAGAAACTCTCGACATGAAACTCTGGACAAGAAACTCTGGACAAGAAAACTCTGGACAAGAAACTGGGAACAAGAAACTCTGGACAAGAAACTCTGGACAAGAAAATCTGGACAAGAAAATCTGGACAAAAAACTCTGGACAAGAAAACTCTGGACAAGAAAATCTGGACAAGAAAATCTGGACAAAAAACTCTCGACAAGAAACTCTGTACAAGAAACTCTGGACAAGAAACTCTGGACAAAAAACTCTGGACAAGAAAATCTGGACAAGAAAATCTGGACAGGAAACTCTGGACAAGAAACTCTGGACAAGAAACTGGGAACAAGAAACTCTGGACAAGAAACTCTGGACAAGAAAATCTGGACAAGAAAATCTGGACAAGAAAATCTGGACAAGAAACTCTGGACAAGAAAACTCTGGACAAGAAACTGGGAACAAGAAACTCTGGACAAGAAAATCTGGACAAGAAAATCTGGACAAGAAACTCTGGACAAGAAAACTCTGGACAAAAAACTCTGGACAAGATAATCTGGACAAGAAACTCTGTACAAGAAACTCTGTACAAGAAACTCTGGACAAGAAAATCTGGACAAGAAAATCTGGACAAGAAACTCTGGACAAGAAAACTCTGGACAACAAACTCTGGACAAGAAACTCTGTACAAGAAACTCTGGACAAGAAACTCTGCACAAAAAACTCTGGACAAGAAAATCTGGACAAGAAAATCTGGACAAGAAAATCTGGACAAGAAAATTTGGACAGGAAACTCTGGACAAGAAACTCTGGACAAGATACTCTGGACAAAAACTCTGGGCAAGAAACTCTGGACAAGAAACTCTGGACAAGAAACTCTGGACAAGAAAACTCTGGATAAGAAACTCTCGACATGAAACTCTGGACAATAAACTCTGGATAAGAAACTCTGGACAAGAAAACTCTGGAAAAGAAACTGGGAACAAGAAACTCTGGACAAGAAACTCTGGACAAGAAAATCTGGACAAGAAAATCTGGACAAGAAAATCTGGACAAGAAAATCTGGACAGGAAACTCTGGACAAGAAACTCTGGACAAAAAACTCTGGACAAGAAAATCTGGACAAGAAAATCTGGACAAGAAAATCTGGACAGGAAACTCTGGACAAGAAACTCTGGACAAGAAACTCTGGACAAGAAAACTCTGTATAAGAAACTCTCGACATGAAACTCTGGACAAGAAACTCTGGACAAGAAACTCTGGACAAGAAAACTCTGGACAAGAAACTGGGAACAAGAAACTCTGGACAAGAAACTCCGGACAAGAAACTCTGGACAAGAAGCTCTGGACAAGAAACTCTGGACAAGAAATTCTGGACAAAAAACTCTGGACAAGAAAATCTGGAGAACAACCAATGGACAAGATAATCTGGAAAAAAAAAACTGGACAAGAAAATCTGAACAAGAAACTCTGGGTAAGAAAACCGGGACAAGAAACTCTAGACAAGAAACTCTGTTTAAGAAAATCTGGAGAACAAACAATGGACAAGATAATCTGGAGAGAAAAAACTGGACAAGAAACTCTGGACAAGAAACTCTGGACAAGAAAATCGGGACAAGAAACTCTGGACAAGAAACTCTGGACAAGAAACTCTGGACGAGAAACTCTGGACAAGAAACTCTGGACAACAAACTCTGGACAAGAAACTCTGGACAAGAAACTCTGGACAACAAACTCTGGACTAGAAACTCTGGACAACAAACTCTGGAAACGAAAATCTGAAAAAGAAACTCTGGGTAAGAAAACCGGGACAAGAAACTCTAGACAAGAAACTCTGTTTAAGAAAATCTGGAGAACAAACAATGGACAAGATAATCTGGAGAGAAAAAACTGGACAAGAAACTGTGGACAAGAAACTGTGGACAAGAAAATCGGGACAAGAAACTCTGGACAAGAAACTCTGGACAAGAAACTCTGGACGAGAAACTCTGGACAAGAAACTCTGGACAACAAACTCTGGACAATAAACTCTGGACAACAAACTCTGGACAACAAACTCTGGACAACAAACTCTGGACAAGAAACTCTGGACAAGAAACTCTGGACAAGAAACTCTGGACGAGAAACTCTGGACAAGAAACTCTGGACAAGAAACTCTGGACAAGAAACTCTGGACGAGAAACTGTGGACAAGAAACTCTGAACAAGAAACTCTGGACAAGAAACTCTGAACAAGAAACTCTGGACAACAAACTCTGGACAAGAAACTCTGGACAAGAAACTCTGGACAAGAAACTCTGGACGAGAAACTCTGAACAAGAAACTCGGGACAACAAACTCTGGACAACAAACTCTGGGCAAGAAACTCTGGACAAGAAACTCTGGACAAAAAACTCTGGACAAGAAAATCTGGACAAGAAACTCTGTACAAGAAACTCTGGACGAGAAACTCTGGACAAGAAAATCTGGACAAGAAAATCTGGACAAGAAACTCTGGACAAGAAAACTCTGGACAACAAACTCTGGACGAGAAACTCTGGACAAGAAAATCTGGACAAGAAAATCTGGACAAGAAAATCTGGACAAGAAAATCTGGACAGGAAACTCTGGACAAGAAACTCTGGACAAAAAACTCTGGACAAGAAAATCTGGACAAGAAACTCTGTACAAGAAACTCTGGACGAGAAACTCTGGACAAGAAAATCTGGACAAGAAAATCTGGACAAGAAACTCTGGACAAGAAAACTCTGGACAACAAACTCTGGACGAGAAACTCTGGACAAGAAAATCTGGACAAGAAAATCTGGACAAGAAACTCTGGACAAGAAAACTCTGGATAAGAAACTCTCGACATGAAACTCTGGACAAGAAACTCTGGACAAGAAACTCTGGACAAGAAAACTCTGGACAAGAAACTGGGAACAAGAAACTCTGGACAAGAAACTCTGGACAAGAAAATCTGGACAAGAAAATCTGGACAAAAAACTCTGGACAAGAAAATCTGGACAAGAAACTCTGTACAAGAAACTCTGGACAAGAAACTCTGGACAAGAAACTCTGGACAAGAAACTCTGGACAAGAAAACTCTGGACACGAACTCTGGACAAGAAAATCTGGACAAGAAAATCTGGACAACAAACTCTGGACAAGAAACTCTGGACAAGAAACTCTGGACAAAAAACTCTGGACAAGAAAATCTGGACAAGAAACTCTGTACAAGAAACTCTGGACAAAAAACCCTGGACAAGAAAATCTGGACAAGAAAATCTGGACAAGAAAATCTGGACAGGAAACTCTGGACAAGAAACTCTGGACAAGAAACTCTGGACAAGAAAATCTGGACAAGAAAATCTGGACAAAAAACTCTGGACAAGAAAATCTGGACAAGAAACTCTGGACAAGAAACTCTGGACAAGAAACTCTGGACAAGAAACTCTGGACAAGAAACTCTGGACAAGAAAACTCTGGACACGAACTCTGGACAAGAAAATCTGGACAAGAAAATCTGGACAACAAACTCTGGACAAGAAACTCTGGACAAGAAACTCTGGACAAAAAACTCTGGACAAGAAAATCTGGACAAGAAACTCTGGACAAGAAACTCTGGACAAAAAACCCTGGACAAGAAAATCTGGACAAGAAAATCTGGACAGGAAAACTCTGGACAACAAACTCTGGACAAGAAACTCTGTACAAGAAACTCTGGACAAGAAACTCTGGACAAAAAACTCTGGACAAGAAAATCTGGACAAGAAACTCTGTACAAGAAACTCTGGACGAGAAACTCTGGACAAGAAACTCTGGACAAGAAAATCTGGACAAGAAACTCTGGACAAGAAAACTCTGGACAACAAACTCTGGACAAGAAACTCTGTACAAGAAACTCTGGACAAGAAACTCTCCACAAAAAACTCTGGACAAGAAAATCTGGACAAGAAAATCTGGACAAGAAAATTTGGACAGGAAACTCTGGACAAGAAACTCTGGACAAGATACTCTGGACAAAAACTCTGGACAAGAAACTCTGGACAAGAAACTCTGGACAAGAAACTCTGGACAAGAAAACTCTGGATAAGAAACTCTCGACATGAAACTCTGGACAAGAAACTCTGGACAAGAAAACTCTGGACAAGAAACTGGGAACAAGAAACTCTGGACAAGAAACTCTGGACAAGAAAATCTGGACAAGAAAATCTGGACAAAAAACTCTGGACAAGAAAACTCTGGACAAGAAAATCTGGACAAGAAAATCTGGACAAAAAACTCTCGACAAGAAACTCTGTACAAGAAACTCTGGACAAGAAACTCTGGACAAAAAACTCTGGACAAGAAAATCTGGACAAGAAAATCTGGACAGGAAACTCTGGACAAGAAACTCTGGACAAGAAACTGGGAACAAGAAACTCTGGACAAGAAACTCTGGACAAGAAAATCTGGACAAGAAAATCTGGACAAGAAAATCTGGACAAGAAAATCTGGACAAGAAAACTCTGGACAAGAAACTGGGAACAAGAAACTCTGGACAAGAAAATCTGGACAAGAAAATCTGGACAAGAAACTCTGGACAAGAAAACTCTGGACAAAAAACTCTGGAAAAGAAAATCTGGACAAGAAACTCTGGACAGGAAACTCTGTACAAGAAACTCTGGACAAGAAAATCTGGACAAGAAAATCTGGACAAGAAACTCTGGACAAGAAAACTCTGGACAAAAAACTCTGGACAAGAAACTCTGTACAAGAAACTCTGGACAAGAAACTCTGCACAAAAAACTCTGGACAAGAAAATCTGGACAAGAAAATCTGGACAAGAAAATCTGGACAAGAAAATTTGGACAGGAAACTCTGGACAAGAAACTCTGGACAAGATACTCTGGACAAAAACTCTGGGCAAGAAACTCTGGACAAGAAACTCTGGACAAGAAACTCTGGACAAGAAAACTCTGGATAAGAAACTCTCGACAAGAAACTCTGGACAATAAACTCTGGATAAGAAACTCTGGACAAGAAAACTCTGGAAAAGAAACTGGGAACAAGAAACTCTGGACAAGAAACTCTGGACAAGAAAATCTGGACAAGAAAATCTGGACAAGAAAATCTGGACAAGAAAATCTGGACAAGAAACTCTGGACAAGAAACTCTGGACAAAAAACTCTGGACAAGAAAATCTGGACAAGAAAATCTGGACAAGAAAATCTGGACAGGAAACTCTGGACAAGAAACTCTGGACAAGAAACTCTGGACAAGAAAACTCTGTATAAGAAACTCTCGACATGAAACTCTGGACAAGAAACTCTGGACAAGAAACTCTGGACAAGAAAACTCTGGACAAGAAACTGGGAACAAGAAACTCTGGACAAGAAACTCCGGACAAGAAACTCTGGACAAGAAGCTCTGGACAAGAAACTCTGGACAAGAAATTCTGGACAAAAAACTCTGGACAAGAAAATCTGGAGAACAACCAATGGACAAGATAATCTGGAAAAAAAAAACTGGACAAGAAAATCTGAACAAGAAACTCTGGGTAAGAAAACCGGGACAAGAAACTCTAGACAAGAAACTCTGTTTAAGAAAATCTGGAGAACAAACAATGGACAAGATAATCTGGAGAGAAAAAACTGGACAAGAAACTGTGGACAAGAAACTCTGGACAAGAAAATCGGGACAAGAAACTCTGGACAAGAAACTCTGGACAAGAAACTCTGGACGAGAAACTCTGGACAAGAAACTCTGGACAACAAACTCTGGACAACAAACTCTGGACAACAAACTCTGGACAACAAACTCTGGACTAGAAACTCTGGACAACAAACTCTGGAAACGAAAATCTGAAAAAGAAACTCTGGGTAAGAAAACCGGGACAAGAAACTCTAGACAAGAAACTCTGTTTAAGAAAATCTGGAGAACAAACAATGGACAAGATAATCTGGAGAGAAAAAACTGGACAAGAAACTGTGGACAAGAAACTGTGGACAAGAAAATCGGGACAAGAAACTCTGGACAAGAAACTCTGGACAAGAAACTCTGGACGAGAAACTCTGGACAAGAAACTCTGGACAACAAACTCTGGACAAGAAACTCTGGACAACAAACTCTGGACAACAAACTCTGGACAACAAACTCTGGACAAGAAACTCTGGACAAGAAACTCTGGACAAGAAACTCTGGACGAGAAACTCTGGACAAGAAACTCTGGACAAGAAACTCTGGACAAGAAACTCTGGACGAGAAACTGTGGACAAGAAACTCTGAACAAGAAACTCTGGACAAGAAACTCTGAACAAGAAACTCTGGACAACAAACTCTGGACAAGAAACTCTGGACAAGAAACTCTGGACAAGAAACTCTGGACGAGAAACTCTGAACAAGAAACTCGGGACAACAAACTCTGGACAACAAACTCTGGGCAAGAAACTCTGGACAAGAAACTCTGGACAAGAAACTCTGGACAAGAAAACTCTGAATAAGAAACTCTCGACATGAAACTCTGGACAAGAAACTCTGGACAAGAAACTCTGGACAAGAAAACTCTGGACAAGAAACTGGGAACAAGAAACTCTGGACAAGAAACTCTGGACAAAAAACTCTGGACAAGAAACACTGTAAAAGAAACCCTGGACAAGAAACTCTGGACAAGAAACTCTGGACGAGAAACTCTGGACAAGAAACTCTGGACAAGAAATTCTGGACAAGAAACTCTGGACAAGAAACTCTGGACAAGAAACTCTGGACAAGAAACTCTGGACGAGAAACTGTGGACAAGAAACTCTGAACAAGAAACTCTGGACAAGAAACTCTGGACAAGAAACTCTGGACAACAAACTCTGGACAACAAACTCTGGACAACAAACTCTGGACAACAAACTCTGGAAGAGAAACTCTGGACAACAAACTCTGGACAACAAACTCTTTACAAGAAACTCTGGACAAGAAAATCTGGACAAGAAACTCTGGACAACAAACTCTGGACAAGAAACGCTGTACAAGACACTATGGACAGGAAACTCTGGACAAAAAACTCTGGACAAGAAAATCTGGACAAGAAAATCTGGACAAAAAACTCTGGACAAGGAAACTCTGGACAACAAACTCTGGACAAGAAACTCTGTACAAGAAACTCTGGACAGGAAACTCTGGACAAAAAACTCTGAACAAGAAAATCTGGACAAGAAAATCTGGACAAAAAACTCTGGACAAGAAAACTCTGGACAAGAAAATCTGGACAAGAAACAATGGACAAGAAAATCGGGACAAGAAACTCTGAACAAGAAACTCTGCACAAGAAACTCTGGACGAGAAACTCCGGACAAGAAACTCTGGACAACAAACTCTGGACAACAAACTCTGGACAACAAACTCTGGACAACAAACTCTGGACCAGAAACTCTGGACAACAAACTCTGGAAACGAAAATCTGAAAAAGAAACTCTGGGTAAGAAAACCGGGACAAGAAACTCTAGACAAGAAACTCTGTTTAAGAAAATCTGGAGAACAAACAATGGACAAGATAATCTGGAGAGAAAAAACTGGACAAGAAACTGTGGACAAGAAACTGTGGACAAGAAAATCGGGACAAGAAACTCTGGACAAGAAACTCTGGACAAGAAACTCTGGACGAGAAACTCTGGACAAGAAACTCTGGACAAGAAGCTCTGGACAAGAAACTCTGGACAAGAAATTCTGGACAAAAAACTCTGGACAAGAAAATCTGGAGAACAACCAATGGACAAGATAATCTAAAAAAAAAAAACTGGACAAGAAAATCTGAACAAGAAACTCTGGGTAAGAAAACCGGGACAAGAAACTCTAGACAAGAAATTCTGTTTAAGAAAATCTGGAGAACAAACAATGGACAAGATAATCTGGAGAGAAAAAACTGGACAAGAAACTGTGGACAAGAAACTCTGGACAAGAAAATCGGGACAAGAAACTCTGGACAAGAAACTCTGGACAAGAAACTCTGGACGAGAAACTCTGGACAAGAAACTCTGGACAACAAACTCTGGACAACAAACTCTGGACAACAAACTCTGGACAAGAAAATCTGGACAAGAAAATCTGGACAAGAAAATTTGGACAGGAAACTCTGGACAAGAAACTCTGGACAAGATACTCTGGACAAAAACTCTGGGCAAGAAACTCTGGACAAGAAACTCTGGACAAGAAAACTCTGGATAAGAAACTCTCGACATGAAACTCTGGACAAGAAACTCTGGACAAGAAACTCTGGACAAGAAAACTCTGGACAAGAAACTGGGAACAAGAAACTCTGGACAAGAAACTCTGGACAAGAAAATCTGGACAAGAAAATCTGGACAAAAAACTCTGGACAAGAAAACTCTGGACAAGAAAATCTGGACAAGAAAATCTGGACAAAAAACTCTCGACAAGAAACTCTGTACAAGAAACTCTGGACAAGAAACTCTGGACAAAAAACTCTGGGCAAGAAAATCTGGACAAGAAAATCTGGACAGGAAACTCTGGACAAGAAACTCTGGACAAGAAACTGGGAACAAGAAACTCTGGACAAGAAACTCTGGACAAGAAAATCTGGACAAGAAAATCTGGACAAGAAAATCTGGACAAGAAAATCTGGACAAGAAAACTCTGGACAAGAAACTGGGAACAAGAAACTCTGGACAAGAAAATCTGGACAAGAAAATCTGGACAAGAAACTCTGGACAAGAAAACTCTGGACAAAAAACTCTGGACAAGATAATCTGGACAAGAAACTCTGTACAAGAAACTCTGGACAAGAAACTCTGGACAAGAAAATCTGGACAAGAAAATCTGGACAAGAAACTCTGGACAAGAAAACTCTGGACAACAAACTCTGGACAAGAAACTCTGTACAAGAAACTCTGGACAAGAAACTCTGCACAAAAAACTCTGGACAAGAAAATCTGGACAAGAAAATCTGGACAAGAAAATCTGGACAAGAAAATTTGGACAGGAAACTCTGGACAAGAAACTCTGGACAAGATACTCTGGACAAAAACTCTGGGCAAGAAACTCTGGACAAGAAACTCTGGACAAGAAACTCTGGACAAGAAAACTCTGGATAAGAAACTCTCGACATGAAACTCTGGACAATAAACTCTGGACAAGAAACTCTGGACAAGAAAACTCTGGACAAGAAACTGGGAACAAGAAACTCTGGACAAGAAACTCTGGACAAGAAAATCTGGACAAGAAAATCTGGACAAGAAAATCTGGACAAGAAAATCTGGACAGGAAACTCTGGACAAGAAACTCTGGACAAAAAACTCTGGACAAGAAAATCTGGACAAGAAAATCTGGACAAGAAAATCTGGACAGGAAACTCTGGACAAGAAACTCTGGACAAGAAACTCTGGACAAGAAAATCTGGACAAGAAACTCTGTACAAGAAACTCTGGACAAAAAACTCTGGACAAGAAAATCTGGACAAGAAACTCTGGACAAGAAACTCTGTACAAGAAACTCTGGACAGGAAACTCTGGACAAAAAACTCTGGACAAGAAAATCTGGACAAGAAAATCTGGACAAGAAAATCTGGACAGGAAACTCTGGACAAGAAACTCTGGACAAGATACTCTGGACAAAAACTCTGGGCAAGAAACTCTGGACAAGAAACTCTGGACAAGAAACTCTGGACAAGAAAATCTGGACAAGAAAATCTGGACAAAAAACTCTGGACAAGAAAACTCTGGACAAGAAAATCTGGACAAGAAAATCTGGACAAAAAACTCTCGACAAGAAACTCTGTACAAGAAACTCTGGACAAGAAACTCTGGACAAAAAACTCTGGACAAGAAAATCTGGACAAGAAAATCTGGACAGGAAACTCTGGACAAGAAACTCTGGACAAGAAACTGGGAACAAGAAACTCTGGACAAGAAACTCTGGACAAGAAAATCTGGACAAGAAAATCTGGACAAGAAAATCTGGACAAGAAAATCTGGACAAGAAAATCTGGACAAGAAAACTCTGGACAAGAAACTGGGAACAAGAAACTCTGGACAAGAAAATCTGGACAAGAAAATCTGGACAAGAAACTCTGGACAAGAAAACTCTGGACAAAAAACTCTGGACAAGATAATCTGGACAAGAAACTCTGTACAAGAAACTCTGGACAAGAAACTCTGGACAAGAAAATCTGGACAAGAAAATCTGGACAAGAAACTCTGGACAAGAAAACTCTGGACAACAAACTCTGGACAAGAAACTCTGTACAAGAAACTCTGGACAAGAAACTCTGCACAAAAAACTCTGGGCAATAAAATCTGGACAAGAAAATCTGGACAAGAAAATCTGGACAAGAAAATTTGGACAGGAAACTCTGGACAAGAAACTCTGGACAAGATACTCTGGACAAAAACTCTGGGCAAGAAACTCTGGACAAGAAACTCTGGACAAGAAACTCTGGACAAGAAAACTCTGGATAAGAAACTCTCGACATGAAACTCTGGACAATAAACTCTGGACAAGAAACTCTGGACAAGAAAACTCTGGACAAGAAACTGGGAACAAGAAACTCTGGACAAGAAACTCTGGACAAGAAAATCTGGACAAGAAAATCTGGACAAGAAAATCTGGACAAGAAAATCTGGACACGAAACTCTGGACAAGAAACTCTGGACAAAAAACTCTGGACAAGAAAATCTGGACAAGAAAATCTGGACAAGAAACTCTGGACAGGAAACTCTGGACAAGAAACTCTGGACAAGAAACTCTGGACAAGAAAATCTGGACAAGAAACTCTGTACAAGAAACTCTGGACAAAAAACTCTGGACAAGAAAATCTGGACAAGAAACTCTGGACAAGAAACTCTGTACAAGAAACTCTGGACAGGAAACTCTGGACAAAAAACTCTGGACAAGAAAATCTGGACAAGAAAATCTGGACAAGAAAATCTGGACAGGAAACTCTGGACAAGAAACTCTGGACAAGATACTCTGGACAAAAACTCTGGGCAAGAAACTCTGGACAAGAAACTCTGGACAAGAAAACTCTGTATAAGAAACTCTCGACATGAAACTCTGGACAAGAAACTCTGGACAAGAAACTCTGGACAAGAAAACTCTGGACAAGAAACTGGGAACAAGAAACTCTGGACAAGAAACTCTGGACAAGAAACTCTGGACAAGAAGCTCTGGACAAGAAACTCTGGACAAGAAATTCTGGACAAAAAACTCTGTTTAAGAAAATCTGGAGAACAAACAATGGACAAGATAATCTGGAGAGAAAAAACTGGACAAGAAACTGTGGACAAGAAACTCTGGACAAGAAAATCGGGACAAGAAACTCTGGACAAGAAACTCTGGACGAGAAACTCTGGACAAGAAACTCTGGACAACAAACTCTGGACAACAAACTCTGGACAACAAACTCTGGACAACAAACTCTGGACTAGAAACTCTGGACAACAAACTCTGGAAACGAAAATCTGAAAAAGAAACTCTGGGTAAGAAAACCGGGACAAGAAACTCTAGACAAGAAACTCTGTTTAAGAAAATCTGGAGAACAAACAATGGACAAGATAATCTGGAGAGAAAAAACTGGACAAGAAACTGTGGACAAGAAAATCGGGACAAGAAACTCTGGACAAGAAACTCTGGACAAGAAACTCTGGACGAGAAACTCTGGACAAGAAACTCTGGACAACAAACTCTGGACAATAAACTCTGGACAACAAACTCTGGACAACAAACTCTGGACAACAAACTCTGGACAAGAAACTCTGGACAAGAAACTCTGGACAAGAAACTCTGGACGAGAAACTCTGGACAAGAAACTCTGGACAAGAAACTCTGGACAAGAAACTCTGGACAAGAAACTCTGGACGAGAAACTGTGGACAAGAAACTCTGAACAAGAAACTCTGGACAAGAAACTCTGGACAAGAAACTCTGGACAAGAAACTCTGGACAAGAAACTCTGGACAAGAAACTCTGGACAAGAAACTCTGGACGAGAAACTCTGGACAAGAAACTCGGGACAACAAACTCTGGACAACAAACTCTGGGCAAGAAACTCTGGACAAGAAACTCTGGACAAGAAACTCTGGACAAGAAAACTCTGAATAAGAAACTCTCGACATGAAACTCTGGACAAGAAACTCTGGACAAGAAACTCTGGACAAGAAAACTCTGGACAAGAAACTGGGAACAAGAAACTCTGGACAAAAAACTCTGGACAAGAAACACTGTAAAAGAAACCCTGGACAAGAAACTCTGGACAAGAAACTCTGGACGAGAAACTCTGGACAAGAAACTCTGGACAAGAAATTCTGGACAAGAAACTCTGGACAAGAAACTCTGGACAAGAAACTCTGGACAAGAAACTCTGGACGAGAAACTGTGGACAAGAAACTCTGAACAAGAAACTCTGGACAAGAAACTCTGGACAAGAAACTCTGGACAACAAACTCTGGACAACAAACTCTGGACAACAAACTCTGGAAGAGAAACTCTGGACAACAAACTCTGGACAACAAACTCTGGACAAGAAACTCTGGACAAGAAAATCTGGACAAGAAACTCTGGACAACAAACTCTGGACAAGAAACGCTGTACAAGACACTATGGACAGGAAACTCTGGACAAAAAACTCTGGACAAGAAAATCTGGACAAGAAAATCTGGACAAAAAACTCTGGACAAGGAAACTCTGGACAACAAACTCTGGACAAGAAACTCTGTACAAGAAACTCTGGACAGGAAACTCTGGAAAAAAAACTCTGGACAAGAAAATCTGGACAAGAAAATCTGGACAAAAAACTCTGGACAAGAAAATCTGGACAAGAAACAATGGACAAGAAAATCGGGACAAGAAACTCTGAACAAGAAACTCTGCACAAGAAACTCTGGACGAGAAACTCTGGACAAGAAACTCTGGACAACAAACTCTGGACAACAAACTCTGGACAACAAACTCTGGACAACAAACTCTGGACCAGAAACTCTGGACAACAAACTCTGGAAACGAAAATCTGAAAAAGAAACTCTGGGTAAGAAAACCGGGACAAGAAACTCTAGACAAGAAACTCTGTTTAAGAAAATCTGGAGAACAAACAATGGACAAGATAATCTGGAGAGAAAAAACTGGACAAGAAACTGTGGACAAGAAACTGTGGACAAGAAAATCGGGACAAGAAACTCTGGACAAGAAGCTCTGGACAAGAAACTCTGGACGAGAAACTCTGGACAAGAAACTCTGGACAAGAAGCTCTGGACAAGAAACTCTGGACAAGAAATTCTGGACAAAAAACTCTGGACAAGAAAATCTGGAGAACAACCAATGGACAAGATAATCTGGAAAAAAAAAACTGGACAAGAAAATCTGAACAAGAAACTCTGGGTAAGAAAACCGGGACAAGAAACTCTAGACAAGAAAATCTGTTTAAGAAAATCTGGAGAACAAACAATGGACAAGATAATCTGGAGAGAAAAAACTGGACAAGAAACTGTGGACAAGAAACTCTGGACAAGAAAATCGGGACAAGAAACTCTGGACAAGAAACTCTGGACAAGAAACTCTGGACGAGAAACTCTGGACAAGAAACTCTGGACAACAAACTCTGGACAACAAACTCTGGACAACAAACTCTGGACAAGAAAATCTGGACAAGAAAATCTGGACAAGAAAATCTGGACAAGAAAATTTGGACAGGAAACTCTGGACAAGAAACTCTGGACAAGATACTCTGGACAAAAACTCTGGGCAAGAAACTCTGGACAAGAAACTCTGGACAAGAAACTCTGGACAAGAAAACTCTGGATAAGAAACTCTCGACATGAAACTCTGGACAAGAAACTCTGGACAAGAAACTCTGGACAAGAAAACTCTGGACAAGGAACTGGGAACAAGAAACTCTGGACAAGAAACTCTGGACAAGAAAATCTGGACAAAAAACTCTGGACAAGAAAACTCTGGACAAGAAAATCTGGACAAGAAAATCTGGACAAAAAACTCTCGACAAGAAACTCTGTACAAGAAACTCTGGACAAGAAACTCTGGACAAAAAACTCTGGACAAGAAAATCTGGACAAGAAAATCTGGACAGGAAACTCTGGACAAGAAACTCTGGACAAGAAACTGGGAACAAGATACTCTGGACAAGAAACTCTGGACAAGAAAATCTGGACAAGAAAATCTGGACAAGAAAATCTGGACAAGAAAATCTGGACAAGAAAACTCTGGACAAGAAACTGGGAACAAGAAACTCTGGACAAGAAAATCTGGACAAGAAAATCTGGACAAGAAACTCTGGACAAGAAAACTCTGGACAAAAAACTCTGGACAAGATAATCTGGACAAGAAACTCTGTACAAGAAACTCTGGACAAGAAACTCTGGACAAGAAAATCTGGACAAGAAAATCTGGACAAGAAACTCTGGACAAGAAAACTCTGGACAACAAACTCTGGACAAGAAACTCTGTACAAGAAACTCTGGACAAGAAACTCTGCACAAAAAACTCTGGACAAGAAAATCTGGACAAGAAAATCTGGACAAGAAAATCTGGACAAGAAAATTTGGACAGGAAACTCTGGACAAGAAACTCTGGACAAGATACTCTGGACAAAAACTCTGGGCAAGAAACTCTGGACAAGAAACTCTGGACAAGAAACTCTGGACAAGAAAACTCTGGATAAGAAACTCTCGACATGAAACTCTGGACAATAAACTCTGGACAAGAAACTCTGGACAAGAAAACTCTGGACAAGAAACTGGGAACAAGAAACTCTGGACAAGAAACTCTGGACAAGAAAATCTGGACAAGAAAATCTGGACAAGAAAATCTGGACAAGAAAATCTGGACAAGAAAATTTGGACAGGAAACTCTGGACAAGAAACTCTGGACAAGATACTCTGGACAAAAACTCTGGGCAAGAAACTCTGGACAAGAAACTCTGGACAAGAAACTCTGGACAAGAAAACTCTGGATAAGAAACTCTCGACATGAAACTCTGGACAATAAACTCTGGACAAGAAACTCTGGACAAGAAAACTCTGGACAAGAAACTGGGAACAAGAAACTCTGGACAAGAAACTCTGGACAAGAAAATCTGGACAAGAAAATCTGGACAAGAAAATCTGGACAAGAAAATCTGGACAGGAAACTCTGGACAAGAAACTCTGGACAAAAAACTCTGGACAAGAAAACTCTGGACAAAAAACTCTGGACAAGAAAACTCTGGATAAGAAACTCTCGACATGAAACTCTGGACAATAAACTCTGGACAAGAAGCTCTGGACAAGAAAACTCTGGACAAGAAACTGGGAACAAGAAACTCTGGACAAGAAACTCTGGACAAGAAAATCTGGACAAGAAAATCTGGACAAGAAAATCTGGACAAGAAAATCTGGACAGGAAACTCTGGACAAGAAACTCTGGACAAAAAACTCTGGACAAGAAAATCTGGACAAGAAAATCTGGACAAGAAAATCTGGACAGGAAACTCTGGACAAGAAACTCTGGACAAGAAACTCTGGACAAGAAAATCTGGACAAGAAACTCTGTACAAGAAACTCTGGACAAAAAACTCTGGACAAGAAAATCTGGACAAGAAACTCTGGACAAGAAACTCTGTACAAGAAACTCTGGACAGGAAACTCTGGACAAAAAACTCTGGACAAGAAAATCTGGACAAGAAACTCTGGACAAGAAAACTCTGGACAAAAAACTCTGGACAAGATAATCTGGACAAGAAACTCTGTACAAGAAACTCTGGACAAGAAACTCTGGACAAGAAAATCTGGACAAGAAAATCTGGACAAGAAACTCTGGACAAGAAAACTCTGGACAACAAACTCTGGACAAGAAACTCTGTACAAGAAACTCTGGACAAGAAACTCTGCACAAAAAACTCTGGGCAATAAAATCTGGACAAGAAAATCTGGACAAGAAAATCTGGACAAGAAAATTTGGACAGGAAACTCTGGACAGGAAACTCTGGACAAGAAACTCTGGACAAGATACTCTGGACAAAAACTCTGGGCAAGAAACTCTGGACAAGAAACTCTGGACAAGAAACTCTGGACAAGAAAATCTGGACAAGAAAATCTGGACAAAAAACTCTGGACAAGAAAACTCTGGACAAGAAAATCTGGACAAGAAAATCTGGACAAAAAACTCTCGACAAGAAACTCTGTACAAGAAACTCTGGACAAGAAACTCTGGACAAAAAACTCTGGACAAGAAACTGGGAACAAGAAACTCTGGACAAGAAACTCTGGACAAGAAAATCTGGACAAGAAAATCTGGACAAGAAAATCTGGACAAGAAAATCTGGACAAGAAAACTCTGGACAAGAAACTGGGAACAAGAAACTCTGGACAAGAAAATCTGGACAAGAAAATCTGGACAAGAAACTCTGGACAAGAAAACTCTGGACAAAAAACTCTGGACAAGATAATCTGGACAAGAAACTCTGTACAAGAAACTCTGGACAAGAAACTCTGGACAAGAAAATCTGGACAAGAAAATCTGGACAAGAAACTCTGGACAAGAAAACTCTGGACAACAAACTCTGGACAAGAAACTCTGTACAAGAAACTCTGGACAAGAAACTCTGCACAAAAAACTCTGGGCAATAAAATCTGGACAAGAAAATCTGGACAAGAAAATCTGGACAAGAAAATTTGGACAGGAAACTCTGGACAAGAAACTCTGGACAAGATACTCTGGACAAAAACTCTGGGCAAGAAACTCTGGACAAGAAACTCTGGACAAGAAACTCTGGACAAGAAAACTCTGGATAAGAAACTCTCGACATGAAACTCTGGACAATAAACTCTGGACAAGAAACTCTGGACAAGAAAACTCTGGACAAGAAACTGGGAACAAGAAACTCTGGACAAGAAACTCTGGACAAGAAAATCTGGACAAGAAAATCTGGACAAGAAAATCTGGACAAGAAAATCTGGACAGGAAACTCTGGACAAGAAACTCTGGACAAAAAACTCTGGACAAGAAAATCTGGACAAGAAAATCTGGACAAGAAAATCTGGACAGGAAACTCTGGACAAGAAACTCTGGACAAGAAACTCTGGACAAGAAAATCTGGACAAGAAACTCTGTACAAGAAACTCTGGACAAAAAACTCTGGACAAGAAAATCTGGACAAGAAACTCTGGACAAGAAACTCTGTACAAGAAACTCTGGACAGGAAACTCTGGACAAAAAACTCTGGACAAGAAAATCTGGACAAGAAAATCTGGACAAGAAAATCTGGACAGGAAACTCTGGACAAGAAACTCTGGACAAGATACTCTGGACAAAAACTCTGGGCAAGAAACTCTGGACAAGAAACTCTGGACAAGAAACTCTGGACAAGAAAACTCTGTATAAGAAACTCTCGACATGAAACTCTGGACAAGAAACTCTGGACAAGAAACTCTGGACAAGAAAACTCTGGACAAGAAAACTCTGGACAAAAAACTCTGGACAAGAAAATCTGGACAAGAAACTCTGGACAAGAAACTCTGTACAAGAAACTCTGGACAGGAAACTCTGGACAAAAAACTCTGGACAAGAAAATCTGGACAAGAAAATCTGGACAAGAAAATCTGGACAGGAAACTCTGGACAAGAAACTCTGGACAAGATACTCTGGACAAAAACTCTGGGCAAGAAACTCTGGACAAGAAACTCTGGACAAGAAACTCTGGACAAGAAAACTCTGTATAAGAAACTCTCGACATGAAACTCTGGACAAGAAAATCTGGACAAGAAAATCTGGACAAGAAACTCTGGACAAGAAAACTCTGGACAACAAACTCTGGACAAGAAACTCTGTACAAGAAACTCTGGACAAGAAACTCTGCACAAAAAACTCTGGGCAATAAAATCTGGACAAGAAAATCTGGACAAGAAAATCTGGACAAGAAAATTTGGACAGGAAACTCTGGACAAGAAACTCTGGACAAGATACTCTGGACAAAAACTCTGGGCAAGAAACTCTGGACAAGAAACTCTGGACAAGAAACTCTGGACAAGAAGCTCTGGACAAGAAACTCTGGACAAGAAATTCTGGACAAAAAACTCTGGACAAGAAAATCTGGAGAACAACCAATGGACAAGATAATCTGGAAAAAAAAAACTGGACAAGAAAATCTGAACAAGAAACTCTGGGTAAGAAAACCGGGACAAGAAACTCTAGACAAGAAACTCTGTTTAAGAAAATCTGGAGAACAAACAATGGACAAGATAATCTGGAGAGAAAAAACTGGACAAGAAACTGTGGACAAGAAACTCTGGACAAGAAAATCGGGACAAGAAACTCTGGACAAGAAACTCTGGACAAGAAACTCTGGACGAGAAACTCTGGACAAGAAACTCTGGACAACAAACTCTGGACAACAAACTCTGGACAACAAACTCTGGACAACAAACTCTGGACTAGAAACTCTGGACAACAAACTCTGGAAACGAAAATCTGAAAAAGAAACTCTGGGTAAGAAAACCGGGACAAGAAACTCTAGACAAGAAACTCTGTTTAAGAAAATCTGGAGAACAAACAATGGACAAGATAATCTGGAGAGAAAAAACTGGACAAGAAACTGTGGACAAGAAACTGTGGACAAGAAAATCGGGACAAGAAACTCTGGACAAGAAACTCTGGACAAGAAACTCTGGACGAGAAACTCTGGACAAGAAACTCTGGACAACAAACTCTGGACAATAAACTCTGGACAACAAACTCTGGACAACAAACTCTGGACAACAAACTCTGGACAAGAAACTCTGGACAAGAAACTCTGGACAAGAAACTCTGGACGAGAAACTCTGGACAAGAAACTCTGGACAAGAAACTCTGGACAAGAAACTCTGGACAAGAAACTCTGGACGAGAAACTGTGGACAAGAAACTCTGAACAAGAAACTCTGGACAAGAAACTCTGGACAAGAAACACTGGACTACAAACTCTGGACAAGAAACTCTGGACAAGAAACTCTGGACAAGAAACTCTGGACGAGAAACTCTGGACAAGAAACTCGGGACAACAAACTCTGGACAACAAACTCTGGGCAAGAAACTCTGGACAAGAAACTCTGGACAAGAAACTCTGGACAAGAAAACTCTGAATAAGAAACTCTCGACATGAAACTCTGGACAAGAAACTCTGGACAAGAAACTCTGGACAAGAAAACTCTGGACAAGAAACTGGGAACAAGAAACTCTGGACAAGAAACTCTGGACAAAAAACTCTGGACAAGAAACACTGTAAAAGAAACCCTGGACAAAAAACTCTGGACAAGATAATCTGGACAAGAAACTCTGTACAAGAAACTCTGGACAAGAAACTCTGGACAAGAAAATCTGGACAAGAAAATCTGGACAAGAAACTCTGGACAAGAAAACTCTGGACAACAAACTCTGGACAAGAAACTCTGTACAAGAAACTCTGGACAAGAAACTCTGCACAAAAAACTCTGGACAAGAAAATCTGGACAAGAAAATCTGGACAAGAAAATCTGGACAAGAAAATTTGGACAGGAAACTCTGGACAAGAAACTCTGGACAAGATACTCTGGACAAAAACTCTGGGCAAGAAACTCTGGACAAGAAACTCTGGACAAGAAACTCTGGACAAGAAAACGCTGGATAAGAAACTCTCGACATGAAACTCTGGACAAGAAACTCTGGACAAGAAACTCTGGACAAGAAAACTCTGGACAAGAAACTGGGAACAAGAAACTCTGGACAAGAAACTCTGGACAAGAAAATCTGGACAAGAAAATCTGGACAAGAAAATCTGGACAAGAAAATCTGGACAGGAAACTCTGGACAAGAAACTCTGGACAAAAAACTCTGGACAAGAAAATCTGGACAAGAAAATCTGGACAAGAAAATCTGGACAGGAAACTCTGGACAGGTTAGGTTAGGTTAGGTTGGTGGGCCGGCGGATATACCGCCTCACTTAGGTCCTTGTGGACCCCTTGTGTTACCCGTTGGGGGTGGTAAGGTGTCCCCCTCCTCACTCGCAGGTGTCCTATCCCAGTGCATCCTCGGTCCATTTGGCCCAGCTCAAATACCTGAAAAGATTCTTTAGAGGTAAAGAGTTTATCTCATTAAGGTCTTGGAAGAAGTAACTTCCTAATGTTCTGTGCCTCAGATGACAAAGGCTGGGGCAGTGACAGAGGAAGTGTTGGGTATCTTCCCGCTCCTCCTCATCAGCACAGCCCCTGCAGATATTGTCACCGAGTAGTCCTATCTTAAATAAGTGGTCTTTGAGACTATTGTGACCCGTGATTACGCCCACCGCTCTTGCGAGAGACCTTTTGTCATGCAAGAGCAGCACTTTCGTTTTGGCGTAGTCATATTCTGGCCACATAGTCCTCGTTGTTTCACATGTAGATAGCGCTTTCCATCTGTCGTTCGCTAATCTAATTATCTTATCCCCAATCCGCTTCTTAAGGAGGCAGATCGGTGGATCGATCCCTACTATCGCCTGTTCCAGCCCTAGTTTGGATCCTTCCCTCGCAAGCCTGTCAGCTTCCTCATTGCCAGGTATGTTCCTATAACCAGGGACCCAGCAGAGATTTATCCTATGCTGCGAGCCAAGAGCCCTAAGCTCTTCGCGACAGCTCAGGACCAGCCTAGACTTGATTTCCGTAGCGGAGATCGCTTTTATGGCCGCCTGACTGTCAATAAAAATGGTGATATCAGCCGGTGGTATCGCCAACATTGATATCATTCTGGCCGATTCCCTGACTGCCAGGACCTCCGCCTGAAAGACACTGCTACAATCCGGAAGTCTGATTGATCTTCGCATGTCCAACGCTTCGGAGTATATGCCCGCGCCTGTTCCTTCCTCCATCTTCGAACCGTCGGTATACACCGCAACTGTCGAATTGTTGATGGGTGCCATCTCCTCCCACTCCTCTCTTGAGGGGAAGGAGCAAACAAAGGGTCTGTCAAAGTCGGTAAGTGGCAACGTGTAGTCGCACTTTATGCCTGTGACAGCCATCTTTCTCAAAATGTTCGAGTGTCCTGTAGTGCCGGATTTCCAATGGCCTATGCTATTGATCCTTAGTGCACATGCGGAGGCAGACTCAAGCACAAATAAGTCTAGAGGTAGCAGGTGCAGTATGGTTTCGAGCCCCGCGGTGGGAGTTGTGCGGAATGCACCAGTCGCACCCATGCATGCCAACCTCTGAATTTTCGTCATAGCCTTACAGTGTGTAGCCTTTTCCAGAGCTTGCCACCAGACTATATTACCGTAAGTTAGAATGGGTCTAACGATGGCCGTGTACATCCAAAGGATTACTTTGGGTTTTGGTCCCCATTTCCTCCCGAACAACCTGGCGCAGGTGTAGAACGCATTCGCAGCCTTTTTAATTCTCTCCTGAACATTTTTTGACCAGTTCAGTCTCCTGTCTAGGATCACCCCTAGATATCTTGCACTCTCCGCTAGTGTTAGCGGCGTGCCATCTATAGCTGGGATCCTAAATTGTGGGATTAACCTCTTATTCGTGAACAGTACAAGTTCAGTCTTTTGGGGGTTAATTCCTAGTCCGCATTTCTTGGTCCACCGAACTAAGCTGTCCAGGGAGTTCTGCATAATGTCTGCAACTGTTGTTAGGAATTTACCTGTTGCTAGGATGACTACGTCATCAGCATACGCTACGGTCTTTGTTCCCAGTTGTCCGATACTCTCTAAAGCCTCATTTATAACCAGCACCCATAGAAGAGGGGAGATGACTCCGCCCTGTGGAGTTCCTCTTGAGGCAATAACCTTGAGGCTGCTGTTGCCTATTTTTGCATTGATTACTCTTCTGTTTAGCAAACTAACCAACAGGTTGGTAATGGGTTGTTCTACTTCCGAGTTTTCAAGCGCAGTCTTTACCGCCGTGGTCGTCACATTGTTGAATGCTCCTTCAATATCCAGAAAAGCCGCTAAGGTATATTCTTTGTCGAGCAGTGATTTCTCAGCTACCCTGACAACGCTGTGAAGAGCTGTGTCAACGCTTCTGCCCTTCATATAGGCGTGCTGTGACTCAGATATAGTCCCGCGAGGGAGCGAATTTCTAATGTGGATATTTAAGAGCTTCTCAAAAGTCTTTAGGACGAATGTGGTCAGACTTATTGGTCTGAAGTCCTTGGCCGTCGTGTGACTGGGCTTACCGGCCTTGGGAATGAAGATCACCTTGACTTCCCTCCACGCCGTTGGGATGTAGCCGCAGGACAGACAACCACTAAACAGGGTATTCAAAATAGGGACTATTATGTCCTTTGTCTTTTGCAGCATTACAGGGAAGATGCCGTCCTCTCCAGGGGATTTGTACGGGGAGAACGAATCAATAGCCCAGCTGATTTTGTCGTGACTAATGGCATGACTTGGAGTATAGGATACACTAGCTCTAGGAACCTCCTCCTCGCCTATTGGGGGTGTTTCTACGCATCCCGGAAAATGAGTATCAAGGAGAAGTCTGAGCGTTTCCGAGGAAGACTCCGTCCATTTGCCACTGCTGTCTTTCAAGAAGCCCGGGATGATCGACTCTTTGGAGAGTAGCTTACGAAGCCGAGCCGATTCCTTGGTATTCATTATGTTGTCGCAGAAGGCGCGCCACGAGGAGCGTTTTGCACTGGTCACCGCCTTCTTGAACTCCCTTTGACTGGCCTTGAAAAGGTCCCAGTCCGAGCTCTCCCTAGTTTCCTTCGCGATATTGAAAAGGAATCTTGAATTCCTCTTTAATTCACTTAGGGTTCTGTTCCACCAGCGTGGACCTTTTCTGTCCCTTACAGTCCGTAGAGGACAAGATTTCTTATACGCCTCCTTGAAGACATTGTTGAGCACCGCCGCCATCTGGTCCACCTTTTCGGGGGAGTCCGCAGTATCGGCGCTTAGCAGTTTTGCTCCTTTGCCTACAATTGTCCTAAACTTTTCCCAGTTCGTTTTCCTGGGATCCCTAAATTTAACCTTGTCCTCGACCGCTATGTTAACCGTGAAGGTTATGATCCGATGGTCCGAGAAAGAGGGTATATCTTCAACTTGCCAGTTATCAACGCTCAGAGGTGAGTATAGACTCGTTAGCGTAACGTCGATAACTTCCTGCCTATTCCTAGTAACAAAGGTTGGATCCCTACCTCTATTAACTATTCCTAAGCTTTCCAATATAATATAGTCATACAAAGACTCACCGCGATTGTTGATGTCCTTGCTGCCCCAAACCGTGTGATGGGCGTTGGCGTCGCATCCTAGGATGAGGTCCCATCTCCGCTTCCTCGCGTAAGCCACCAGCTGTCTGGTCACGTTGTCCGGGGGGGGTGAGGTAGCATCAAAGGGGAGGTAGACAGATGCTACAATGAGGGGGCAGGAGCCTTCCCGCTCCAGCTTCACCGTCGTGACGTCTCTGCTGCTGTAGGGAGAGAGGAGGTTTAAATTTAGGCCCTTCCTAGCTACAACACACGATCTAATCCTACCATCAAGCGCTGCTGTGGTGTTATACACCACCAAATTCTTGTTCATTACCCCACATACTCGTCCCCCGGAAAACCAGGGTTCTTGTACGAGGGCAATGTCAGCCACCCCTGTTGTTAACAGGTGAAGCAGGTTGGCGCTGGCCGCCTTACTGTGATGAAGGTTTATTTGGATTACCTTCATCATTGCGACCAGGTTCTCTACGTCTGTGCCACCCGGGTACAGACAGGATTTTCACCTTACTCAGGTTAAGACCAACCCGCACCTGATAATCCTGTTTCTTTAGCAAAGGAAGGGAACTGTGACTGAGAAGCACATCCACATCCATACCCAATGCGGTGTGCTCCCCAACCCCAGTAACCTTCCATTCCTTGCTATCGAGCTCAGGATTAAGGTGCTGCAGGCTACGCTCGATCATGTCCTTCGGGAAGTATGGCCCCTGGACAAAGATGCGGCCCTTAGGTCTTGACATTTCCAAAACGTCCCTCTTCTCTACTAATCGTAGGTCGGCTGCCTTCCATGGCGCTACCGTCGTGGCGAGGAAGTCCTTCAACCACTCAAGGGACCTTATGTTCTCGCATTCGATGAGCTTGTAGCCCATCACGGAGGTCAACCGCCCGAAGAAGGGAACGAACTCCTTCTTGTTCCTAATGGCGTCGTCGATCCCGTGCCGAATGCGTATTTCCAGCAGCTTCCACTGGTCATCAGAGAGTCTGTGGTCAGACTTGCCGAAATCGGCAATAGCGACACGCAGGCTCTCTTTGACCTGCTCAGAGTATTTAGGCCTTTTTGCCTCCTGCCTAACGTTGGAGAGGGGAGAGATGGTGTCATCAAGCCTACCCCTTTTGGAGGTACCTGCAACGGCCCCGGCTTCCGGATTTTTGTCCTTGGCCGTGGTGGTTACAGGTTGTGTGGGCTTAGCCATCGCTGAAGATCCGCGGCCAGTGCCGCGTTTCTTCGCGCTGGGTAATCCCTCACTTACCTTCGCGGGGGCGGGCATCCTAGCTGTCCCTATCTTCCTGGCGGTCAACACAACGTCTCGGGAACATCCAGGGGTGGGTTCAGGCTCGGTGTTGGCCTTGCCCTTGCCACATGGACCTGCAGACTTGACCTCGGACGGGGAACTCAGAGCCAGGCTCTGTTTCACTGCGTCGGTCGCATCTCTTGCACCTACGATGGCTACCCTCCTCTGCTTGAGCGAATCTCGCCAAGCATGGTTGGTGGCCTTCATCGTTGCTCTCGCCCTAGTAATTTCAGCCCTCTCTTGCTCCGTTAAGGAGGACTCCTCGCGTTTCCGCATCCTTTTTAGGAGACGTCTTGCGAGCTCACGTTGTTTGAGAGGTTCCCTATCTTTAGCTACCCTAACGTCTGCCGTGGCTGCCTCCGGGAGAATCTTCTCTCCGGCAGCGATGACCGTGCAGGTGCTATTGAGGGTGGAATTGTTCCCCTCAGGCGAGACGTGACTAGCCACCCCAATGCCTGATGACACAATCGTCATCTTTTGTGGAGAGCTCGAATGCTTGACAGGAACGCCGGTGGCGTCCTTAGCGGGGGAACTCTCCAGCACTGGTTTCGCTAGTGTGGTACCTCCAGGACTCTCTGCGATAGTGACCTGAGCTGGGCTTGTGCGCAACACGGTCGGTGGTCGCATCGAGGTCTCGTTGCTTGGGACCTCCACAGTCGTCGCCTTTTGCTGATGGGCCAGTGGCACATATTCAATCGACTGCGACTTCAGGAAGTCCTTCGCGTTCTGGAGCCTCCACTGCTCTCTCTCTCCTAAATCCTTCTTATCTCCTAGCCTACGTATCGTCTGCTTGCAGTTGGAGATTCTACTGCTGATCGAGGCTGCAGACGATATCGAAAATCGTGACGTGCTGGCGATGGACATGGAGTCGTCCTCCCTGCGGAATAAGTTTCCCAGAGCGAAGTCCTCAGTCGCATCACTGCTCGCCGAAGAGACTTTGATTGGTGACGGACAACCTAAGAGGAGATTTTCTTCCTCGTCCGTCATCATCCTTTCCGTGGTGTTGTCAGAGTCGGTTTTATGAAGGACCCCGGTACCCGACTCATTTGTACCAGGCCTTCCTGAAAGTTTGTTAATTTGATCTGAAATTTTGAATCCCACGAGTAAGGGGGAAGGGAAGGTCGCGCTGCACTCACCCCCTGTATGCAGCGAAGGGGACTTAACTGAAACTGGATTGCCCCAGGTATCCAGAGTTCACCGTTACCAGACACAGTAACGTAGTGCCACTCATCCCTAGGCACGGTTGTATAACACCTGGGATTACGGGTTTTATCGAGTTGTTCCCCTCTAGTTCCGCCGTATTCTGTTTAAAGCAGGGGCACCTCGTGCAGGGTGTGATTCTTCATCACGTACGGACGGACTTGGGAGATGAACTCCCCTGGCCTACGCGGCCTTGCCCCCAAAACTCTGGACAAGAAACTCTGGACAAGAAACTGGGAACAAGAAACTCTGGACAAGAAAATCTGGACAGGAAAACTCTGGACAACAAACTCTGGACAAGAAACTCTGTACAAGAAACTCTGGACAAGAAACTCTGGACAAAAAACTCTGGACAAGAAAATCTGGACAAGAAACTCTGTACAAGAAACTCTGGACGAGAAACTCTGGACAAGGAAATCTGGACAAGAAAATCTGGACAAGAAACTCTGGACAAGAAAACTCTGGACAACAAACTCTGGACAAGAAACTCTGTACAAGAAACTCTGGACAAGAAACTCTGAACAAAAAACTCTGGACAAGAAAATCTGGACAAGAAAATCTGGACAAGAAAATCTGGACAAGAAAATTTGGACAGGAAACTCTGGACAAGAAACTCTGGACAAGATACTCTGGACAAAAACTCTGGGCAAGAAACTCTGGACAAGAAACTCTGGACAAGAAAACTCTGGATAAGAAACTCTCGACATGAAACTCTGGACAAGAAACTCTGGACAAGAAACTCTGGACAAGAAAACTCTGGACAAGAAACTGGGAACAAGAAACTCTGGACAAGAAACTCTGGACAAGAAAATCTGGACAAGAAAATCTGGACAAAAAACTCTGGACAAGAAAATCTGGACAAGAAACTCTGTACAAGAAACTCTGGACAAAAAACTCTGGACAAGAAAATCTGGACAAGAAACTCTGGACAAGAAACTCTGGACAAAAAACTCTGAACAAGAAAATCTGGACAAGAAACTCTGTACAAGAAACTCTGGACAAGAAACTCTGGACAAGAAAATCTGGACAAGAAACTCTGTACAAGAAACTCTGGACAAAAAACTCTGGACAAGAAAATCTGGACAAGAAACTCTGGACAAGAAACTCTGGACAAAAAACTCTGAACAAGAAAATCTGGACAAGAAACTCTGTACAAGAAACTCTGGACAAGAAACTCTGGACAAGAAAACTCTGGACAACAAACTCTGGACAAGAAACTCTGTACAAGAAACTCTGGACAGGAAACTCTGGACAAAAAACTCTGGACAAGAAAATCTGGACAAGAAAATCTGGACAAAAAACTCCGGACAAGAAAACTCTGGACAAGAAAATCTGGACAAGAAAATCTGGACAAAAAACTCTCGACAAGAAACTCTGTACAAGAAACTCTGGACAAGAAACTCTGGACAAAAAACTCTGGACAAGAAAATCTGGACAAGAAAATCTGGACAAGAAAATCTGGACAGGAAACTCTGGACAGGAAACTCTGGACAAGAAACTGGAAACAAGAAACTCTGGACAAGAAAATCTGGACAGGAAAACTCTGGACAAAAAACTCTGGACAAGAAAATCTGGACAAGAAACTCTGTACAAGAAACTCTGGACAAAAAACTCTGGACAAGAAAATCTGGACAAGAAACTCTGGACAAGAAACTCTGGACAAAAAACTCTGAACAAGAAAATCTGGACAAGAAACTCTGTACAAGAAACTCTGGACAAGAAACTCTGGACAAGAAAACTCTGGACAACAAACTCTGGACAAGAAACTCTGTACAAGAAACTCTGGACAGGAAACTCTGGACAAAAAACTCTGGACAAGAAAATCTGGACAAGAAAATCTGGACAAGAAAATCTGGACAGGAAACTCTGGACAAGAAACTCTGGACAAGATACTCTGGACAAAAACTCTGGGCAAGAAACTCTGGACAAGAAACTCTGGACAAGAAAATCTGGACAAGAAAACTCTGGATAAGAAACTCTCGACATGAAACTCTGGACAAGAAACTCTGGACAAGAAACTCTGGACAAGAAATCTCTGGACAAGAAACTGGGAACAAGAAACTCTGGACAAGAAACTCTGGACAAGAAAATCTGGACAAGAAAATCTGGACAAAAAACTCTGGACAAGAAAATCTGGACAAGAAACTCTGTACAAGAAACTCTGGACAAAAAACTCTGGACAAGAAAATCTGGACAAGAAACTCTGGACAAGAAAACTCTGGACAACAAACTCTGGACAAGAAAATCTGGACAAGAAAATCTGGACAACAAACTCTGGACAAGAAACTCTGGACAAGAAACTCTGGACAAAAAACTCTGGACAAGAAAATCTGGACAAGAAACTCTGTACAAGAAACTCTGGACAAAAAACCCTGGACAAGAAAATCTGGACAAGAAAATCTGGACAAGAAAATCTGGACAGGAAACTCTGGACAAGAAACTCTGGACAAGAAACTGGGAACAAGAAACTCTGGACAAGAAAATCTGGACAGGAAAACTCTGGACAACAAACTCTGGACAAGAAACTCTGTACAAGAAACTCTGGACAAGAAACTCTGGACAAAAAACTCTGGACAAGAAAATCTGGACAAGAAACTCTGTACAAGAAACTCTGGACGAGAAACTCTGGACAAGAAAATCTGGACAAGAAAATCTGGACAAGAAACTCTGGACAAGAAAACTCTGGACAACAAACTCTGGACAAGAAACTCTGTACAAGAAACTCTGGACAAGAAACTCGCCACAAAAAACTCTGGACAAGAAAATCTGGACAAGAAAATCTGGACAAGAAAATCTGGACAAGAAAATTTGGACAGGAAACTCTGGACAAGAAACTCTGGACAAGATACTCTGGACAAAAACTCTGGGCAAGAAACTCTGGACAAGAAACTCTGGACAAGAAACTCTGGACAAGAAAACTCTGGATAAGAAACTCTCGACATGAAACTCTGGACAAGAAACTCTGGACAAGAAACTCTGGACAAGAAAACTCTGGACAAGAAACTGGGAACAAGAAACTCTGGACAAGAAACTCTGGACAAGAAAATCTGGACAAGAAAATCTGGACAAAAAACTCTGGACAAGAAAACTCTGGACAAGAAAATCTGGACAAGAAAATCTGGACAAAAAACTCTCGACAAGAAACTCTGTACAAGAAACTCTGGACAAGAAACTCTGGACAAAAAACTCTGGACAAGAAAATCTGGACAAGAAAATCTGGACAGGAAACTCTGGACAAGAAACTCTGGACAAGAAACTGGGAACAAGAAACTCTGGACAAGAAACTCTGGACAAGAAAATCTGGACAAGAAAATCTGGACAAGAAAATCTGGACAAGAAAATCTGGACAAGAAAATCTGGACAAGAAAACTCTGGACAAGAAACTGGGAACAAGAAACTCTGGACAAGAAAATCTGGACAAGAAAATCTGGACAAGAAACTCTGGACAAGAAAACTCTGGACAAAAAACTCTGGACAAGATAATCTGGACAAGAAACTCTGTACAAGAAACTCTGGACAAGAAACTCTGGACAAGAAAATCTGGACAAGAAAATCTGGACAAGAAACTCTGGACAAGAAAACTCTGGACAACAAACTCTGGACAAGAAACTCTGTACAAGAAACTCTGGACAAGAAACTCTGCACAAAAAACTCTGGACAAGAAAACCTGGACAAGAAAATCTGGACAAGAAAATCTGGACAAGAAAATTTGGACAGGAAACTCTGGACAAGAAACTCTGGACAAGATACTCTGGACAAAAACTCTGGGCAAGAAACTCTGGACAAGAAACTCTGTACAAGAAACTCTGGACAAAAAACTCTGGACAAGAAAATCTGGACAAGAAACTCTGGACAAGAAACTCTGGACAAAAAACTCTGAACAAGAAAATCTGGACAAGAAACTCTGTACAAGAAACTCTGGACAAGAAACTCTGGACAAGAAAACTCTGGACAACAAACTCTGGACAAGAAACTCTGTACAAGAAACTCTGGACAGGAAACTCTGGACAAAAAACTCTGGACAAGAAAATCTGGACAAGAAAATCTGGACAAAAAACTCCGGACAAGAAAACTCTGGACAAGAAAATCTGGACAAGAAAATCTGGACAAAAAACTCTCGACAAGAAACTCTGTACAAGAAACTCTGGACAAGAAACTCTGGACAAAAAACTCTGGACAAGAAAATCTGGACAAGAAAATCTGGACAAGAAAATCTGGACAGGAAACTCTGGACAGGAAACTCTGGACAAGAAACTGGAAACAAGAAACTCTGGACAAGAAAATCTGGACAGGAAAACTCTGGACAAAAAACTCTGGACAAGAAAATCTGGACAAGAAACTCTGTACAAGAAACTCTGGACAAAAAACTCTGGACAAGAAAATCTGGACAAGAAACTCTGGACAAGAAACTCTGGACAAAAAACTCTGAACAACAAAATCTGGACAAGAAACTCTGTACAAGAAACTCTGGACAAGAAACTCTGGACAAGAAAACTCTGGACAACAAACTCTGGACAAGAAACTCTGTACAAGAAACTCTGGACAGGAAACTCTGGACAAAAAACTCTGGACAAGAAAATCTGGACAAGAAAATCTGGACAAGAAAATCTGGACAGGAAACTCTGGACAAGAAACTCTGGACAAGATACTCTGGACAAAAACTCTGGGCAAGAAACTCTGGACAAGAAACTCTGGACAAGAAAATCTGGACAAGAAAACTCTGGATAAGAAACTCTCGACATGAAACTCTGGACAAGAAACTCTGGACAAGAAACTCTGGACAAGAAATCTCTGGACAAGAAACTGGGAACAAGAAACTCTGGACAAGAAACTCTGGACAAGAAAATCTGGACAAGAAAATCTGGACAAAAAACTCTGGACAAGAAAATCTGGACAAGAAACTCTGTACAAGAAACTCTGGACAAAAAACTCTGGACAAGAAAATCTGGACAAGAAACTCTGGACAAGAAAACTCTGGACAACAAACTCTGGACAATAAAATCTGGACAAGAAAATCTGGACAACAAACTCTGGACAAGAAACTCTGGACAAGAAACTCTGGACAAAAAACTCTGGACAAGAAAATCTGGACAAGAAACTCTGTACAAGAAACTCTGGACAAAAAACCCTGGACAAGAAAATCTGGACAAGAAAATCTGGACAAGAAAATCTGGACAGGAAACTCTGGACAAGAAACTCTGGGCAAGAAACTGGGAACAAGAAACTCTGGACAAGAAAATCTGGACAGGAAAACTCTGGACAACAAACTCTGGACAAGAAACTCTGTACAAGAAACTCTGGACAAGAAACTCTGGACAAAAAACTCTGGACAAGAAAATCTGGACAAGAAACTCTGTACAAGAAACTCTGGACGAGAAACTCTGGACAAGAAAATCTGGACAAGAAAATCTGGACAAGAAACTCTGGACAAGAAAACTCTGGACAACAAACTCTGGACAAGAAACTCTGTACAAGAAACTCTGGACAAGAAACTCGCCACAAAAAACTCTGGACAAGAAAATCTGGACAAGAAAATCTGGACAAGAAAATCTGGACAAGAAAATTTGGACAGGAAACTCTGGACAAGAAACTCTGGACAAGATACTCTGGACAAAAACTCTGGGCAAGAAACTCTGGACAAGAAACTCTGGACAAGAAACTCTGGACAAGAAAACTCTGGATAAGAAACTCTCGACATGAAACTCTGGACAAGAAACTCTGGACAAGAAACTCTGGACAAGAAAACTCTGGACAAGAAACTGGGAACAAGAAACTCTGGACAAGAAACTCTGGACAAGAAAATCTGGACAAGAAAATCTGGACAAAAAACTCTGGACAAGAAAACTCTGGACAAGAAAATCTGGACAAGAAAATCTGGACAAAAAACTCTCGACAAGAAACTCTGTACAAGAAACTCTGGACAAGAAACTCTGGACAAAAAACTCTGGACAAGAAAATCTGGACAAGAAAATCTGGACAGGAAACTCTGGACAAGAAACTCTGGACAAGAAACTGGGAACAAGAAACTCTGGACAAGAAACTCTGGACAAGAAAATCTGGACAAGAAAATCTGGACAAGAAAATCTGGACAAGAAAATCTGGACAAGAAAATCTGGACAAGAAAACTCTGGACAAGAAACTGGGAACAAGAAACTCTGGACAAGAAAATCTGGACAAGAAAATCTGGACAAGAAACTCTGGACAAGAAACTCTGGACAAAAAACTCTGGACAAGATAATCTGGACAAGAAACTCTGTACAAGAAACTCTGGACAAGAAACTCTGGACAAGAAAATCTGGACAAGAAAATCTGGACAAGAAACTCTGGACAAGAAAACTCTGGACAACAAACTCTGGACAAGAAACTCTGTACAAGAAACTCTGGACAAGAAACTCTGCACAAAAAACTCTGGACAAGAAAACCTGGACAAGAAAATCTGGACAAGAAAATCTGGACAAGAAAATTTGGACAGGAAACTCTGGACAAGAAACTCTGGACAAGATACTCTGGACAAAAACTCTGGGCAAGAAACTCTGGACAAGAAACTCTGGACAAGAAACTCTGGACAAGAAAACTCTGGATAAGAAACTCTCGACATGAAACTCTGGACAAGAAACTCTGGACAAGAAACTCTGGACAAGAAAACTCTGGACAAGAAACTGGGAACAAGAAACTCTGGACAAGAAACTCTGGACAAGAAAATCTGGACAAGAAAATCTGGACAAGAAAATCTGGACAAGAAAATCTGGACAGGAAACTCTGGAGAAGAAACTCTGGACAAAAAACTCTGGACAAGAAAATCTGGACAAGAAAATCTGGACAAGAAAATCTGGACAGGAAACTCTGGACAAGAAACTCTGGACAAGAAACTCTGGACAAGAAAATCTGGACAAGAAACTCTGTACAAGAAACTCTGGACAAAAAACTCTGGACAAGAAAATCTGGACAAGAAACTCTGGACAAGAAACTCTGTACAAGAAACTCTGGACAGGAAACTCTGGACAAAAAACTCTGGACAAGAAAATCTGGACAAGAAAATCTGGACAAGAAAATCTGGACAGGAAACTCTGGACAAGAAACTCTGGACAAGATACTCTGGACAAAAACTCTGGGCAAGAAACTCTGGACAAGAAACTCTGGACAAGAAACTCTGGACAAGAAAACTCTGTATAAGAAACTCTCGACATGAAACTCTGGACAAGAAACTCTGGACAAGAAACTCTGGACAAGAAAACTCTGGACAAGAAACTGGGAACAAGAAACTCTGGACAAGAAACTCTGGACAAGAAACTCTGGACAAGAAGCTCTGGACAAGAAACTCTGGACAAGAAATTCTGGACAAAAAACTCTGGACAAGAAAATCTGGAGAACAACCAATGGACAAGATAATCTGGAAAAAAAAAACTGGACAAGAAAATCTGAACAAGAAACTCTGGGTAAGAAAACCGGGACAAGAAACTCTAGACAAGAAACTCTGTTTAAGAAAATCTGGAGAACAAACAATGGACAAGATAATCTGGAGAGAAAAAACTGGACAAGAAACTGTGGACAAGAAACTCTGGACAAGAAAATCGGGACAAGAAACTCTGGACAAGAAACTCTGGACAAGAAACTCTGGACGAGAAACTCTGGACAAGAAACTCTGGACAAGAAACTCTGGACAACAAACTCTGGACAACAAACTCTGGACAACAAACTCTGGAAACGAAAATCTGAAAAAGAAACTCTGGGTAAGAAAACCGGGACAAGAAACTCTAGACAAGAAACTCTGTTTAAGAAAATCTGGAGAACAAACAATGGACAAGATAATCTGGAGAGAAAAAACTGGACAAGAAACTGTGGACAAGAAACTGTGGACAAGAAAATCGGGACAAGAAACTCTGGACAAGAAACTCTGGACAAGAAACTCTGGACGAGAAACTCTGGACAAGAAACTCTGGACAAGAAACTCTGGACAATAAACTCTGGACAACAAACTCTGGACAACAAACTCTGGACAACAAACTCTGGACAACAAACTCTGGACAAGAAACTCTGGACAAGAAACTCTGGACAAGAAACTCTGGACGAGAAACTCTGGACAAGAAACTCTGGACAAGAAACTCTGGACAAGAAACTCTGGACAAGAAACTCTGGACGAGAAACTGTGGACAAGAAACTCTGAACAAGAAATTTTGGACAAGAAACTCTGGACAAGAAACTCTGGACAACAAACTCTGGACAAGAAACTCTGGACAAGAAACTCTGGACAACAAACTCTGGACAACAAACTCTGGACAACAAACTCTGGACAAGAAACTCTGGACAAGAAACTCTGGACGAGAAACTCTGGACAAGAAACTCTGGACAAGAAACTCTGGACAAGAAACTCTGGACAAGAAACTCTGGACAAGAAACTCTGGACAAGAAACTCTGGACAAGAAACTCTGGACGAGAAACTGTGGACAAGAAACTCTGGACAAGAAACTCTGAACAAGAAATTTTGGACAAGAAAATCGGGACAAGAAACTCTGGACAAGAAACTCTGGACAATAAACTCTGGACAACAAACTCTGGACAACAAACTCTGGACAACAAACTCTGGACAACAAACTCTGGACAAGAAACTCTGGACAAGAAACTCTGGACAAGAAACTCTGGACGAGAAACTCTGGACAAGAAACTCTGGACAAGAAACTCTGGACAAGAAACTCTGGACAAGAAACTCTGGACGAGAAACTGTGGACAAGAAACTCTGAACAAGAAATTTTGGACAAGAAACTCTGGACAAGAAACTCTGGACAACAAACTCTGGACAAGAAACTCTGGACAAGAAACTCTGGACAAGAAACTCTGGACGAGAAACTCTGGACAAGAAACTCGGGACAACAAACTCTGGACAACAAACTCTGGGCAAGAAACTCTGGACAAGAAACTCTGGACAAGAAACTCTGGACAAGAAAACTCTGAATAAGAAACTCTCGACATGAAACTCTGGACAAGAAACTCTGGACAAGAAACTCTGGACAAGAAAACTCTGGACAAGAAACTCTGGACAAGAAAACTCTGGACAACAAACTCTGGACAAGAAACTCTGTACAAGAAACTCTGGACAAGAAACTCTGCACAAAAAACTCTGGACAAGAAAATCTGGACAAGAAAATCTGGACATGAAAATCTGGACAAGAAAATTTGGACAGGAAACTCTGGACAAGAAACTCTGGACAAGATACTCTGGACAAAAACTCTGGGCAAGAAACTCTGGACAAGAAACTCTGGACAAGAAACTCTGGACAAGAAAACTCTGGATAAGAAACTCTCGACATGAAACTCTGGACAAGAAACTCTGGACAAGAAACTCTGGACAAGAAAACTCTGGACAAGAAACTGGGAACAAGAAACTCTGGACAAGAAACTCTGGACAAGAAAAACTGGACAAGAAAATCTAGACAAGAAAATCTGGACAAGAAAATCTGGACAGGAAACTCTGGACAAGAAACTCTGGACAAAAAACTCTGGACAAGAAAATCTGGACAAGAAAATCTGGACAAGAAAATCTGGACAGGAAACTCTGGACAAGAAACTCTGGACAAGAAACTGGGAACAAGAAACTCTGGACAAGAAAATCTGGACAGGAAAACTCTGGACAACAAACTCTGGACAAGAAACTCTGTACAAGAAACTCTGGACAAGAAACTCTGGACAAAAAACTCTGGACAAGAAAATCTGGACAAGAAACTCTGTACAAGAAACTCTGGACGAGAAACTCTGGACAAGAAAATCTGGACAAGAAAATCTGGACAAGAAACTCTGGACAAGAAAACTCTGGACAACAAACTCTGGACAAGAAACTCTGTACAAGAAACTCTGGACAAGAAACTCTGGACAAGAAACTCTGGACAAAAAACTCTGGACAAGAAAATCTGGACAAGAAAATCTGGACAAGAAAATCTGGACAAGAAAATTTGGACAGGAAACTCTGGACAAGAAACTCTGGACAAGATACTCTGGACAAAAACTCTGGGCAAGAAACTCTGGACAAGAAACTCTGGACAAGAAACTCTGGACAAGAAAACTCTGGATAAGAAACTCTCGACATGAAACTCTGGACAAGAAACTCTGGACAAGAAACTCTGGACAAGAAAACTCTGGACAAGAAACTGGGAACAAGAAACTCTGGACAAGAATGTCTGGACAAGAAAATCTGGACAAGAAAATCTGGACAAAAAACTCTGGACAAGAAAACTCTGGACAAGAAAATCTGGACAAGAAAATCTGGACAAAAAACTCTCGACAAGAAACTCTGTACAAGAAACTCTGGACAAGAAACTCTGGACAAGAAGCTCTGGACAACAAACTCTGGACAAAAAACTCTGGACAAGAAACTATGGACAAGAAACTCTGGACAAGAAGCTCTGGACAAGAAACTCTGGACAAGAAAATCTGGAGAACAAACAATGGACAAGATAATCTGGAGAAAAAAAACTGGACAAGAAACTCTGGACAAGAAAATCGGGACAAGAAACTCTGGACAAGAAACTCTGGACAAGAAACTCTGGACAAGAAACTCTGGACAAGAAACTCTGGACAAGAAACTCTGGACAAGAAACTCTGAACAAGAAACTCTGGACAAGAAGCTCTGGACAACAAACTCTGGACAACAAACTCTGGACAACAAACTCTGGACAAGAAACTCTGGACAAGAAGCTCTGGACAAGAAATTCTGGACAAAAAACTCTGGACAAGAAAATCTGGAGAACAAACAATGGACAAGATAATCTGGAGAAAAAAAACTGGGCAAGAAACTCTGGACAAGAAACTCTGGACAAGAAAATCGGGACAAGAAGCTCTGGACAAGAAATTCTGGACAAGAAACTCTGGACAAGAAACTCTGGACAAGAAACTCTGGACAAAAAACTCTGGACAAGAAACTCTGGACAAGAAACTCTGGACAAGAAACTCTGGACAAGAAAATCTGGACAAGAAACTCTGGACAAGAAAACTCTGGACAAGAAAATCTGGGCAAGGAACTCTGGGCAAGAAACTCTGGACAAGAAACTCTGAACAAGAAACTCTGGACAAGAAGCTCTGGACAACAAACTCTGGACAAGAAACTAAGGACAAGAAACTCTGGACAAGAAGCTCTGGACAAGAAACTCTGGACAAGAAGCTCTGGACAAGAAACTCTGGACAAGAAAATCTGGAGAACAAACAATGGACAAGATAATCTGGAGAAAAAAAACTGGACAAGAAACTCTGGACAAGAAAATCGGGACAAGAAACTCTGGACAAGAAAATCGGGACAAGAAACTCTGGACAAGAAACTCTGGACAAGAAAATCTATAGAACAAACAATGGACAAGATAATCTGGGGAAAAAAAACTGGGCAAGAAACTCTGGACAAGAAAATCGGGACAAGAAACTCTGGACAAGAAACTCTGGGCAAGAAACTCTGGACAAGAAACTCTGGACAAGAAATTCTGGACAAGAAAATCTGGAGAAGAAAGTCTGAACAAGACAATCTGGAGAACAAACAATGGACAAGGTAATCTGGCGAAGAAAAACTGGACCAGAAAATCTGGAGAAGAACAACTGCACAAGAAACTCTGGACAAGAAACTCTGGACAAGAAACTCTGGACAAGAAAATCTGGACCAGAAAATCTATGCAAGAAACTCTGGACAAGAAAATCTGGGCAAGGAACTCTGGGCAAGAATGTCTGGACAAGAAAATCTAGACTAAAAACTCTGGACAGGAAAATCTGGACAAGAAATTCTGGACAAAAAATTCTGGACAAGAAACTCTTGACAAGAAATTCTGGACAAGAAACTTTGGGCAAGAAACACTGGACAAAAAACTCTGGACAAGAAACTCTGGACAAAAGACTCTGGACAAGAAACTCTGGACAAAAAAACTCTGCGCAAGAAACTCTGGACAAGAAACTCTGAACTAGAAACTCTGGACAAGAAGCTCTGGACAACAAACTCTGGACAACAAACTCTGGACAACAAACTCTGGACAAGAAACTCTGGACAAAAAACTCTGGACAAGAAACTCTGGACAAGAAACTCTGGACAAGAAACTCTGGACAAGAAAATCTGGACAAGAAACTCTGGACAAGAAAACTCTGGACAAGAAAATCTGGAGAACAAACAATGGACAAGATAATCTGGAGAGAAAAAACTGGACAAGAAACTGTGGACAAGAAACTGTGGACAAGAAAATCGGGACAAGAAACTCTGGACAAGAAACTCTGGACAAGAAACTCTGGACGAGAAACTCTGGACAAGAAACTCTGGACAACAAACTCTGGACAATAAACTCTGGACAACAAACTCTGGACAACAAACTCTGGACAACAAACTCTGGACAAGAAACTCTGGACAAGAAACTCTGGACAAGAAACTCTGGACGAGAAACTCTGGACAAGAAACTCTGGACAAGAAACTCTGGACAAGAAACTCTGGACAAGAAACTCTGGACGAGAAACTCTGGACAAGAAACTCTGGACAAGAAACTCTGGACAAGAAAATCTGGACAAGAAACTCTAGACAAGAAACTCTGTTTAAGAAAATCTGGAGAACAAACAATGGACAAGATAATCTGGAGAGAAAAAACTGGACAAGAAACTGTGGACAAGAAACTGTGGACAAGAAAATCGGGACAAGAAACTCTGGACAAGAAACTCTGGACAAGAAACTCTGGACGAGAAACTCTGGACAAGAAACTCTGGACAACAAACTCTGGACAATAAACTCTGGACAACAAACTCTGGACAACAAACTCTGGACAACAAACTCTGGACAAGAAACTCTGGACAAGAAACTCTGGACAAGAAACTCTGGACGAGAAACTCTGGACAAGAAACTCTGGACAAGAAACTCTGGACAAGAAACTCTGGACAAGAAACTCTGGACGAGAAACTGTGGACAAGAAACTCTGAACAAGAAACTCTGGACAAGAAACTCTGGACAAGAAACTCTGGACAACAAACTCTGGACAAGAAACTCTGGACAAGAAACTCTGGACAAGAAACTCTGGACGAGAAACTCTGGACAAGAAACTCGGGACAACAAACTCTGGACAACAAACTCTGGGCAAGAAACTCTGGACAAGAAACTCTGGACAAGAAAACTCTGAATAAGAAACTCTCGACATGAAACTCTGGACAAGAAACTCTGGACAAGAAACTCTGGACAAGAAAACTCTGGACAAGAAACTCTGGACAAGAAAACTCTGGACAACAAACTCTGGACAAGAAACTCTGTACAAGAAACTCTGGACAAGAAACTCTGCACAAAAAACTCTGGACAAGAAAATCTGGACAAGAAAATCTGGACATGAAAATCTGGACAAGAAAATTTGGACAGGAAACTCTGGACAAGAAACTCTGGACAAGATACTCTGGACAAAAACTCTGGGCAAGAAACTCTGGACAAGAAACTCTGGACAAGAAACTCTGGACAAGAAAACTCTGGATAAGAAACTCTCGACATGAAACTCTGGACAAGAAACTCTGGACAAGAAACTCTGGACAAGAAAACTCTGGACAAGAAACTGGGAACAAGAAACTCTGGACAAGAAACTCTGGACAAGAAAATCTGGACAAGAAAATCTGGACAAGAAAATCTGGACAAGAAAATCTGGACAGGAAACTCTGGACAAGAAACTCTGGACAAAAAACTCTGGACAAGAAAATCTGGACAAGAAAATCTGGACAAGAAAATCTGGACAGGAAACTCTGGACAAGAAACTCTGGACAAGAAACTGGGAACAAGAAACTCTGGACAAGAAAATCTGGACAGGAAAACTCTGGACAACAAACTCTGGACAAGAAACTCTGTACAAGAAACTCTGGACAAGAAACTCTGGACAAAAAACTCTGGACAAGAAAATCTGGACAAGAAACTCTGTACAAGAAACTCTGGACGAGAAACTCTGGACAAGAAAATCTGGACAAGAAAATCTGGACAAGAAACTCTGGACAAGAAAACTCTGGACAACAAACTCTGGACAAGAAACTCTGTACAAGAAACTCTGGACAAGAAACTCTGGACAAGAAACTCTGGACAAAAAACTCTGGACAAGAAAATCTGGACAAGAAAATCTGGACAAGAAAATCTGGACAAGAAAATTTGGACAGGAAACTCTGGACAAGAAACTCTGGACAAGATACTCTGGACAAAAACTCTGGGCAAGAAACTCTGGACAAGAAACTCTGGACAAGAAACTCTGGACAAGAAAACTCTGGATAAGAAACTCTCGACATGAAACTCTGGACAAGAAACTCTGGACAAGAAACTCTGGACAAGAAAACTCTGGACAAGAAACTGGGAACAAGAAACTCTGGACAAGAAAATCTGGACAAAAAACTCTGGACAAGAAAACTCTGGACAAGAAAATCTGGACAAGAAAATCTGGACAAAAAACTCTCGACAAGAAACTCTGTACAAGAAACTCTGGACAAGAAACTCTGGACAAGAAGCTCTGGACAACAAACTCTGGACAACAAACTCTGGACAAGAAACTATGGACAAGAAACTCTGGACAAGAAGCTCTGGACAAGAAACTCTGGACAAGAAAATCTGGAGAACAAACAATGGACAAGATAATCTGGAGAAAAAAAACTGGACAAGAAACTCTGGACAAGAAAATCGGGACAAGAAACTCTGGACAAGAAACTCTGGACAAGAAACTCTGGACAAGAAACTCTGGACAAGAAACTCTGGACAAGAAACTCTGAACAAGAAACTCTGGACAAGAAGCTCTGGACAACAAACTCTGGACAACAAACTCTGGACAACAAACTCTGGACAACAAACTCTGGACAAGAAACTCTGGACAAGAAGCTCTGGACAAGAAACTCTGGACAAGAAATTCTGGACAAAAAACTCTGGACAAGAAAATCTGGAGAACAAACTCTGGACAACAAACTCTGGACAACAAACTCTGGACAAGAAACTCTGGACAAGAAACTCTGGACAAGAAACTCTGGACGAGAAACTCTGGACAAGAAACTCTGGACAAGAAACTCTGGACAAGAAACTCTGGACAAGAAACTCTGGACGAGAAACTGTGGACAAGAAACTCTGAACAAGAAACTCTGGACAAGAAACTCTGGACAAGAAACTCTGGACAACAAACTCTGGACAAGAAACTCTGGACAAGAAACTCTGGACAAGAAACTCTGGACGAGAAACTCTGGACAAGAAACTCGGGACAACAAACTCTGGACAACAAACTCTGGGCAAGAAACTCTGGACAAGAAACTCTGGACAAGAAAACTCTGAATAAGAAACTCTCGACATGAAACTCTGGACAAGAAACTCTGGACAAGAAACTCTGGACAAGAAAACTCTGGACAAGAAACTCTGGACAAGAAAACTCTGGACAACAAACTCTGGACAAGAAACTCTGTACAAGAAACTCTGGACAAGAAACTCTGCACAAAAAACTCTGGACAAGAAAATCTGGACAAGAAAATCTGGACATGAAAATCTGGACAAGAAAATTTGGACAGGAAACTCTGGACAAGAAACTCTGGACAAGATACTCTGGACAAAAACTCTGGGCAAGAAACTCTGGACAAGAAACTCTGGACAAGAAACTCTGGACAAGAAAACTCTGGATAAGAAACTCTCGACATGAAACTCTGGACAAGAAACTCTGGACAAGAAACTCTGGACAAGAAAACTCTGGACAAGAAACTGGGAACAAGAAACTCTGGACAAGAAAATCTGGACAGGAAAACTCTGGACAACAAACTCTGGACAAGAAACTCTGTACAAGAAACTCTGGACAAGAAACTCTGGACAAAAAACTCTGGACAAGAAAATCTGGACAAGAAACTCTGTACAAGAAACTCTGGACGAGAAACTCTGGACAAGAAAATCTGGACAAGAAACTCTGGACAAAAAACTCTGGACAAGAAAACTCTGGATAAGAAACTCTCGACATGAAACTCTGGACAAGAAACTCTGGACAAGAAACTCTGGACAAGAAAATCTGGACAAGAAAATCTGGACAAGAAAATCTGGACAAGAAAATCTGGACAGGAAACTCTGGACAAGAAACTCTGGACAAAAAACTCTGGACAAGAAAATCTGGACAAGAAAATCTGGACAAGAAAATCTGGACAGGAAACTCTGGACAAGAAACTCTGGACAAGAAACTGGGAACAAGAAACTCTGGACAAGAAAATCTGGACAGGAAAACTCTGGACAACAAACTCTGGACAAGAAACTCTGTACAAGAAACTCTGGACAAGAAACTCTGGACAAAAAACTCTGGACAAGAAAATCTGGACAAGAAACTCTGTACAAGAAACTCTGGACGAGAAACTCTGGACAAGAAAATCTGGACAAGAAAATCTGGACAAGAAACTCTGGACAAGAAAACTCTGGACAACAAACTCTGGACAAGAAACTCTGTACAAGAAACTCTGGACAAGAAACTCTGGACAAGAAACTCTGGACAAAAAACTCTGGACAAGAAAATCTGGACAAGAAAATCTGGACAAGAAAATCTGGACAAGAAAATTTGGACAGGAAACTCTGGACAAGAAACTCTGGACAAGATACTCTGGACAAAAACTCTGGGCAAGAAACTCTGGACAAGAAACTCTGGACAAGAAACTCTGGACAAGAAAACTCTGGATAAGAAACTCTCGACATGAAACTCTGGACAAGAAACTCTGGACAAGAAACTCTGGACAAGAAAACTCTGGACAAGAAACTGGGAACAAGAAACTCTGGACAAGAAACTCTGGACAAGAAAATCTGGACAAGAAAATCTGGACAAAAAACTCTGGACAAGAAAACTCTGTACAAGAAAATCTGGACAAGAAAATCTGGACAAAAAACTCTCGACAAGAAACTCTGTACAAGAAACTCTGGACAAGAAACTCTGGACAAGAAGCTCTGGACAACAAACTCTGGACAACAAACTCTGGACAAGAAACTATGGACAAGAAACTCTGGACAAGAAGCTCTGGACAAGAAACTCTGGACAAGAAAATCTGGAGAACAAACAATGGACAAGATAATCTGGAGAAAAAAAACTGGACAAGAAACTCTGGACAAGAAAATCGGGACAAGAAACTCTGGACAAGAAACTCTGGACAAGAAACTCTGGACAAGAAACTCTGGACAAGAAACTCTGGACAAGAAACTCTGAACAAGAAACTCTGGACAAGAAGCTCTGGACAACAAACTCTGGACAACAAACTCTGGACAACAAACTCTGGACAACAAACTCTGGACAAGAAACTCTGGACAAGAAGCTCTGGACAAGAAACTCTGGACAAGAAATTCTGGACAAAAAACTCTGGACAAGAAAATCTGGAGAACAAACAATGGACAAGATAATCTGGAGAAAAAAAACTGGGCAAGAAACTCTGGACAAGAAACTCTGGACAAGAAAATCGGGACAAGAAACTCTGGACAAGAAACTCTGGACAAGAAACTCTGGACAAGAAACTCTGGACAAGAAACGCTGGACAAAAAACTCTGGACAAGAAACTCTGGACAAGAAACTCTGGACAAGAAACTCTGGACAAGAAAATCTGGACAAGAAACTCTGGACAAGAAAACTCTGGACAAGGAAATCTGGGCAAGGAACTCTGGTCAAGAAACTCTGGACAAGAAACTCTGAACAAGAAACTCTGGACAAGAAGCTCTGGACAACAAACTCTGGACAAGAAACTATGGACAAGAAATTCTGGACAAGAAGCTCTGGACAAGAAACTCTGGACAAGAAGCTCTGGACAAGAAACTCTGGACAAGAAAATCTGGAGAACAAACAATGGACAAGATAATCTGGAGAAAAAAAACTGGACAAGAAACTCTGGACAAGAAAATCGGGACAAGAAACTCTGGACAAGAAACTCTGGACAAGAAACTCTGGACAAGAAACTCTGGACAAGAAAATCTATAGAACAAACAATGGACAAGATAATCTGGGGAAAAAAAACTGGGCAAGAAACTCTGGACAAGAAAATCGGGACAAGAAACTCTGGACAAGAAACTCTGGGCAAGAAACTCTGGACAAGAAACTCTGGACAAGAAATTCTGGACAAGAAAATCTGGAGAAGAAACTCTGAACAAGACAATCTGGAGAACAAACAATGGACAAGGTAATCTGGCGAAGAAAAACTGGACCAGAAAATCTGGAGAAGAACAACTGCACAAGAAACTCTGGACAAGAAACTCTGGACAAGAAACTCTGGACAAGAAAATCTGGACCAGAAAATCTATGCAAGAAACTCTGGACAAGAAAATCTGGGCAAGGAACTCTGGGCAAGAATGTCTGGACAAGAAAATCTAGACTAAAAACTCTGGACAGGACAATCTGGACAAGAAATTCTTTACAAAAAATTCTGGACAAGAAACTCTTGACAAGAAATTCTGGACAAGAAACTCTGGGCAAGAAACACTGGACAAAAAACTCTGGACAAGAAACTCTGGACAAAAGACTCTGGACAAGAAACTCTGGACAAAAAAACTCTGGGCAAGAAACTCTGGACAAGAAACTCTGAACTAGAAACTCTGGACAAGAAGCTCTGGACAACAAACTCTGGACAACAAACTCTGGACAACAAACTCTGGACAAGAAACTCTGGACAAAAAACTCTGGACAAGAAACTCTGGACAAGAAACTCTGGACAAGAAACTCTGGACAAGAAAATCTGGACAAGAAACTCTGGACAAGAAAACTCTGGACAAGAAAATCTGGGCAAGGAACTCTGGGCAAGAAACTCTGGACAAGAAACTCTGAACAAGAAACTCTGGACAAGAAGCTCTGGACAACAAACTCTGGACAACAAACTCTGGACAAGAAACTCTGGACAAGAAACTCTGGACAAGAAACTGCGGACAACAAACTCTGGACAACAAACTCTGGACAAGAAACTCTGGTTAAGAAACTCTGGACAAGAAACTCTGGACAAGAAACTCTGAGCAAGAACGTCTGCACAAAAACCTCTGGACAAGAAACTCTGGACAAGAAACTCTGGCAAGAAAATCTGGACCAGAAAATCTATGCAAGAAACTCTGGACAAGAAAATCTGGGCAAGGAACTCTGGGCAAGAAACTCTGGACAAGAAACTCTGGACAAGAAACTCTGGACAAGATACTCTGGACAAAAAACTCAGGACAACAAACTCTGGACAAGAAAATCTGGACAAGAAAATCTGGACAGGAAACTCTGGACAAGGAAATCTGGACAAGAAAATCTGGACAGGAAACTCTGGACAAGAAACTCTGGACAAGAAACTCTGGACAAGAAACTCTGGCAAGAAAATCTGGACAAAAAACTCTGGACAAGAAAATCTGGACAAGAAAATCTGGACAGGAAACTCTGGACAAGAAACTCTGGACAAGAAACTCTGGACAAGAAACTCTGGACAAGATACTCTGGACAAAAAACTCTGGGCAAGAAACTCTGGACAAGAAACTCTGAACAAGAAACTCTGGACAAGAAGCTCTGGACAACAAACTTTGGACAACAAACTCTGGACAAGAAACTCTGGACAAGAAACTCTGGACAAGAAACTCTGGACAAGAAGCTCTGGACAAGAAACTCTGGACAAGAAATTCTGGACAAAAAACTCTGGACAAGAAAATCTGGAGAACAAACAATGGACAAGATAATCTGGAGAAAAAAAACTGGGCAAGAAACTCTGGACAAGAAACTCTGGACAAGAAAATCGGGACAAGAAACTCTGGACAAGAAACTCTGGGCAAGAAACTCTGGACAAGAAACTCTGGACAAGAAACTCTGGACAAAAAACTCTGGACAAGAAACTCTGGACAAGAAACTCTGGACAAGAAAATCTGGACAAGAAACTCTGGACAAGAAAATCTGGACCAGAAAATCTATGCAAGAAACTCTGGACAAGAAAATCTGGGCAAGGAACTCTGGGCAAGAATGTCTGGACAAGAAAATCTAGACTAAAAACTCTGGACAGGAAAATCTGGACAAGAAATTCTGGACAAAAAATTCTGGACAAGAAACTCTTGACAAGAAATTCTGGACAAGAAACTCTGGGCAAGAAACACTGGACAAAAAACTCTGGACAAGAAACTCTGGACAAAAGACTCTGGACAAGAAACTCTGGACAAAAAAACTCTGGGCAAGAAACTCTGGACAAGAAACTCTGAACTAGAAACTCTGGACAAGAAGCTCTGGACAACAAACTCTGGACAACAAACTCTGGACAAGAAACTCTGGACAAGAAACTCTGGACAAAAAACTCTGGACAAGAAACTCTGGACAAGAAACTCTGGACAAGAAACTCTGGACAAGAAAATCTGGACAAGAAACTCTGGACAAGAAAACTCTGGACAAGAAAATCTGGGCAAGGAACTCTGGGCAAGAAACTCTGGACAAGAAACTCTGAACAAGAAACTCTGGACAAGAAGCTCTGGACAACAAACTCTGGACAACAAACTCTGGACAAGAAACTTGTTGCGTGGGTCGGTGGATTCCCTGGCCTGAAAAAAGAAAAAAAAAAAAACAAAGGATGATGAACCAGGCAAACTGGAGTACTTCATGGGGGATGTACTCAGGAGAGGTACGCACTGCAACTCCCTTGAATACACCCCGAGTGACCAAGCTAAATACTCACCGGGTCTCGCACAGTCCTCCACCGCTCCGCATGTTTTTTTTCCGTTCTGGTGGTGCCAGTCCTCGACCTAGACATGATTCGTTGAAGGCGAGGACGTTAATAATCCCAAGATATACTCAAAAGGATACTTACCAGCATCTCCGTACGCGAGGAAAAAAAAAAAAATTTTAATTATGAAATGTCAACATCTTTGACATTTCAATCGAGCTCACAAAATATGGGGCGAATTCGAAAATACGGCGATCATTTTGACCGAGGCTCGAAATGACCTCGACAGTAGCAATTCTTGACGAAGCCACACGTTTAGGCGATAAGGTTGTATGTAGAGTATTTGTAATAGTTGATATGTTCTATAAGTAAGTTAGGTATGTTGGTAAGGGAAGAGAGAAAATTTCCCTCGGGACCGCTAAATGAAAGCTCGGCACTATCGTACAGGGTACCATTCAGGCGCAGGCGTAAGGGTCTTTTCTTTTGTTTTTTTTGATAAAAGACAGTCTGGAATAGATTAGCAACCGGAAAAGACGCCGCAGAACTCAAAAAAAAAAAAAAAAAAAAAATAAGAAAAAAAAAAAAAAAAGGAGGTCTACCGAACTCGCGTAGTCGTCAGCCTAATCGAAACCATTTTAGGCGATTTTTTTTTTTTTGTACGTGTAGGCGGTTTGTTAGCGACACACCATACTCTCGACATAAATAGAAATAAAATTTCCCCAATCGCACGTCGGTTCGCCGTCTCATCGCTCGGTCTTCAAGCAAGTTGGCCATCGGGAAGAAGCAAAAAAGTTTAGTCGCGCGACTTAATCCCGTAAGGCCCGGGTACCGCAAGCTCCGGATACCGTAAGACCCCGCTGGACGATCTGCTGATCGATCATCCGACCTCGGACGATCCAAGCGTCGAATTTGGAGGGCCGCTTTATGGAAGAGAGGAACGCAGACCTTCGGAACAATACAATACAGTGACTCAAATGAATGTTGAAGAATTAAGGGAGAATTCATAAAAAAAAAAAAAAAAAAATTTGTTTAAATTATATAAAAGAGATAATAATACGAGTGTAATGATTGTATTTGAAAAATTGCTCTTATAATTGAAGTGACGAGTTGTAAAAGTGACAGTGGGGCAAGTAATTTTCGTGGCCGTTACCTTGGTTAGCTTTCTTTTATAAAGTGGAACTGTGTGGCTCGGTCGAAAGTATACATATACGTAAATATATATAAAAAAAAAAAAAAAAAAAAAAAAAAAAAAAAAAAATTGTTGATCACATAGATAGAGTGTATTGGTGCTTGTTCCATTTTTAACAAAAAGTAAAACAAAGTTTGGAAGGGGAAATTTTTCAGGTGACTAGAAGTGTACTCCAACCAACAGTGCTGCGCGCAGGACGACGTGGGACGGAGCAACGACGGAAAGAGGTCGGTATTAAGTAATTTTGTTCACCTTTTCTCCTTTGTTAAGGGCGGAACAGCCCAGTCTGAGAAACCACAAAAAAAAAAAAATTTTTACTTTCCTTAATCATAGATACAAATACGTATATACATATACAGCCTACATAGTGCACACACGACGTAGCATGTTAAAATTCATAAACACTCCATAGTTTAGTAGTAAGTAATAGTAAGATCTTGAAGATCACATCCACTAACATTCGCCTATCGATGCCACACCTCATTATCGACACGTCACTTCAACATTGAAAATCAAAACAAAGATTTTTTTTGTTATTAATTTTTTTTTTTTTTTTGAATTGTATTAATCATTTTTTTTTTGCTAACTTTATTTCTTTAGTTTGTTCCATTATTTTTTTTATGAATTATTTTTGTAACTCCAACAAGACAAAGCAAGTCAATAAATCTTTGTAATTCCGATGCTAGAAAAAAAAATACCCTTTTTCATTTGAACTGGCAGCTGGAAATAATGAATAGGTGGTAACTTCTGCTAAGGAGGGTGTGTGTGGAGGTTTAGGGAAGGCCGTCCGCTAGAGGGCACGACGACCATGAAGTAACGAGGTTGCACCAAGTCGTTAGTGAAAGGGGCCACCTCCCAATAAAGTGGGCCAGCGGAGGTGGCCATAGGATGTCACTACATGCGCTCAGCTGTAGGCGACGCGGGTGGGGATTGGCCAGACGCTGCCACTACCAACAGGCAGGCTGCGATGTTCTGGCGACGTCGATTTTGGAAACCGGCATAGGATTAGTAGCCTTGAATTTAGTGTAGTATAGGATTAGGCGAACCTTGGCGATGTCTGCCCTTCCGGAGACACCAACCAAATTTCCCTCCATAAGTTTAGTGTAGAGTAGAACAGCTGATGGCGCGTTTCGGGGTTGAAACCTTAGCGGGGTCAACGCCCTAGACTTTCCCTAGCTTAGTTATTAGCGGTAGGTAGTTAGTTTTATTGCATATTTCTAGGAGACCTGTTTCCGGCTCGTTTCCTGGGAACATGAGTTAGTTTTTAAGCAGCCGTGCTCCAAAGTCGACCAGGAAAATTGAGCTTAGTCGATTTTTTTCTTTTTGGTTAATTATGTAAATTTCCTTCCCCGTTTTCTTGACATTAGTCGGCATGTAGAAATGCTGTGACCAGGTGGTGTGGACTGAGGAGCAAGAACCCCCCCCGTCCGACGAGCTAAGCCGTGCCTTGGACAAGCATGCCGCAGCTCTCTCCTCCACACCGAAGTGCCTCCGTGGTTGGTCCCTGGCTTCACAACAATGGCGCCCAACGTTTTTAGAACCGCTTTCACGGCTCAAGATGACGACGTAGGTCCCGAGAGACAACCCTACACAGTGGGGGACATCGAACTGGATCTGCGCACATCAGGTCAATTTTTTTCCTTTCCTTTCCTTTTTTTTTGCATTCCTTTTTTTTTGATACAAGACAGCTCAATTTCCGGGTTTGCATTCCCCTTTTCACAGGCCGAAGGCCAGCTATCCAATCGACAGGCTAAAAGCTTGAGATCTTGTGAGGCGGTCGGAGGCTTGTGGGCAGTGGAGTGCGGGATGAGGTGACGATACCAGAACGCTGACTGCTGCCCTAGTTAGTCAGGCCAAAGGCCGTTAACTAGTGAGGCGTTGGCGGAGGTTATCTGAATCTCGTCCGTGTTGGACTTTGGATTCAGAAGTCCTGACCAACCTACTATCGGGTTCGCCGGATAGCAGCTGTGGCAGGATGGATGGGACAAAGGACAACACTCGTCAGAATATCGTAGCACTTGATGCGACCGCGACGAGACTTAGGACCCGACAGGACAACTACGACTTACCTCTAGGACAGGACCGGAGAACCGACCCCGCACCACACACACCACCCTATTATATGAATATAGTACTCAGAACTCAAAAAAAGAAAAAAGAAACACAAGCGTTTATTCGGTTTTTGAAAACTTTTTTATTTTGTAAGTTTTTTTTGTGCGACTTAAAGTCGAGCTTAACAAAAAAAAAAAACTCATTGGTAACCTCTTAATTCCATTCTTTCTACGTTTACCTACAATCTACATTTAACTAAATTTTCAGTATTTTCACCTATATACTACAGTAACTTACCATTTCTTTTTTTTACATTTATCTACTGGATTTATATTATACCATACCTTTTTTTTTTTCTCTGAATTTGGATAGTTTTTGCACATACCTTCTTAGATACCACATTTTTTGAATTACGTGAATTCTCTTCCCATAGCTTTTTTTTGAATTCTTATATTTTTTTTTTGTTTTGTTTATTTTCCTTCTCGAATACAATTGCTACGTTAAGTATTTACAATCCTTTCACCGATATTTTTTTTTTGAAGTCACAACACCCTTTGCCTTCTTAATTACCATTACCCTGCCCTTACCTTTCCCCTTATTACGGGTTAACGCTTTCCGATATTGAACTACACGGAAGTTTTAGAATTAGTTTATATATTTATTTTTTTTTCTCTTTTCTTTTTCTTCGAATTACCGAATCCGTTGAATTGAGACCGCGGCCATTGGATTTGTCACCGCGCTTTCCTTTTTTTTTTTGCATTTTAACCTACGGTTTGCGATACACAAAAAAAAAAAAAAAAAAAAAAAAAACAAAAAAAAAAGATCTCTTACAATAGTTACATACTCCGCTCGCCTAGTATCGGTAGCAATATTCTCCAACCGCACAACGACCAATTAGTTTCCTTGCGATGGAAGGAGACGCACCCAGGCAAAATTCCACGGGCGCAATCCCAAAGTCAATTAGGACCGATGTCCCTCCGACTATACGCTACACGCGTCAAGCCGCGCGACGTGCGCAGGAAAACCTGGGTCTACCAGAAGAGACAGAGCAACGGCCCTCAGCCGAGCATATCTCTTTCGTACCGCCAGACACCGCAGGAGCAGCAGGAGCGACCGCGAACTCCGCACCCTTCCGCGACAGCCTCCTGGAAGCGTGGATAGATGAGCCTGAGGAGTGCGACGTTGAGGAACACCCCGTATTCGAGCGTGCGTTGCGGGGAATTCAGGAATCACGAAGAGCTCGAGCTGCAGCAGCTAGAGACAAACCACCCGAGCCACTGTCCCGTCCCGTAAAAACTAGAGTGTCGACGGATGCTCCACACGTCCAGATCCAAACCAATCGACCACCAGTGCCCAGCGGAGAGCTGTCACAGTGGATCCAGGAAACAATAGCTAATGCTCTGGCAACGAGCCAGAGAGACGTGATAACAATAGTAGACGAAAGTGTGACAGAGGTGATGCGTAATTTCCAAAGGAACGTCGACGAAATTAATGAGAAGATGCGGCGCCTAGAGGCGTCTCGCGCTCCACCTCGCTTCCAAAGAGGGGGACCTTCGGTGCACTTGCACCAATCCACCCCAACTCCTTCAGGCCAGCGACAAACAGCTTCAAGTTTCGAAGAAACTCAATTTGTTCGCAGCAGTAGGAAGGTTGACGTCCACAAGTGGGGCATCAAATTCGACGGAACCCCCAAGACCATGCCCGTGGACAGCTTCCTCTTTCGCGTGGAAACCCTCCAGAGGAAAAATGGGCTGTCAGACACCGAACTGCTGGGGAATTTCCACCACTTGGTGACAGGCCCAGCAGAGACGTGGTTCTGGCAGTTCCTGGAGGAAAATGAGGAAGCCGACCTTCGCTACAGTGACCTGAGGGAGGAACTGATACTCGAATATAAAGATAAGAGGCAGGATCACGAGATCCTGCGCATGATAATGGATAGAAGACAATTGCCGCAGGAGACCTTCGACAATTTCTTCAGCGATATCAAGTCGCTCTACCTTCAGATGCGAGATCGCCCTCAAGAAAGCGTATTGGTCAACATTATCAGACAAAATATTAAGGACAGGGTAGCCAACCTGATCTTCAGCAGCAAGATTAGGACGCTCCGGACGTTGAAGGAGCAATGTAGGGCCGCTGAAGAACATTTAGCCAGCAAGGACAGTAGACGGAGGACAGTGAATGAGATGAGGGTTAGTGCCAGGACACTGAGAAGCGAAGAAGAAAGTGAGGAAGACGAACCGCGCATAGCGGCGATGATGGACAAAAGGACTCCAAGGTATGATAACAGCCACCGCGGAGATCCCAAAAAACCTGAGCAACCGGAAAAGGACCCTAGAATGAAGAGAGAGAACCCAGCGTCATGCTGTCAATCGACTTTCCATACGCTGACTTGTTTCAGCTGTGGTCAGTCCAACATCCCCGTTCAATGTCCCACTTGCCAGGGAAACCTGAAGGTTGGCGGTGCATCAGGGACCACCCCGTCAACGTTGAACACGGTCCCGGAACCCCAGAAACCCCTGAAAAAATAAGGCTGTTAGAGAGAGATAAGACTGAGAAATTGACGAACCTACCCGCCCAACTTGACGATCCTCCACGGAAGAGCCTACACCAAAGGCTAGTCGAATATGAAGCGGCGAGACGCAGGATTTTCGGCGAGGAGATTAGGACGCCTGTAAAGAGTAGGAGAAATTTTAGTAAAATTAGTAAATTAAGAGAGAAATGTAGGATAAGTAGACAACGCCAGAGACGGCTAGAGGCTTCGATTTTACCATTAGATGACGATAATAGGCCCTACGCGAAAGTGAGAGTAGGAGATGAGGAAGTCATGGGCCTATTAGATAGCGGAGCATCAGTGAGCTGCCTAGGTAAAGGTGCAGCAGAATTTATAAGCAGAAATAAACTCAAAATGATCAGGATGGCTACCGACATAAGAACGGCCGATGGTGCCAAAAATAGGATAGAGGGACGAGTAGCAGCGAAGGTCTCCTGGGGCAAGCAATCAAAAGAAATAGAGCTATATGTAGTGCCGAGCCTTCAGCAGCGATTGTACCTGGGGGTAGACTTCTGGAGCGCTTTCAAGGTCGCTCCTAACGTCATTAGCGAACTCGAGCAGCCCTCACCTGCGATGAACTACGGTCCAGAGATACCCTTGACGTCCGCGCAAGCCGAACAACTGGAGAGGGTGAAACGATTATTCCCATCGTTTGCGTCCAAGGGATTGGGTAAGACGAGTGTCGAACAGCACGTTATTGAGGTGGAGGACGAAAATATTCCCATCAAGCAGCGACACTACCCAATCTCTCCAGCAGTACAGAAACTTATGTACGAGGAGCTGGATAGGATGCTCACGATGGGGGTAATAGAAGAAAGCAATAGTGCGTGGAGCTCTCCGGTTGTTCTGGTTCGTAAACCGGGAAAAAATAGACTATGTTTAGACTCGCGCAAGGTGAACTCTGTCACCAAGAAGGACGCTTATCCACTTCCTCACATTGAAGGATTATTGAGCAGGTTACAGGATACCCGGGTCATTTCGGGCATCGATTTGAAAGATGCCTTCTGGCAAATCCCTCTGGAGCCCAAGTCAAGAGAGAAGACGGCCTTCACAGTCCCTGGGCGGCCATTGTACCAGTTCACGGTTATGCCGTTCGGGCTGTGCAATGCTGCCCAGAGAATGTGTCGGCTAATGGACAAAGTCATTCCCTCCCGTCTAAAGGAGAATGTCTTTGTCTATCTCGATGACCTCTTGGTTTGCTCTCCAGAGTTCGGATCACATTTAAAACTGCTGGAGGAGGTGGCTAAGTGCCTCGAGGTGGCAGGGCTCACTATAAACGTGGAAAAAAGCAAATTTTGCTATAAGGAGATTAAGTACTTAGGATATATCGTGGGTGATGGTTGCCTGAGGACGGATCCGGGAAAAATAGCTGCTATAGAGGAATTCCCCATCCCAAAGACCCCCAAGCAGCTCCGTAGGTTCTTAGGGATGACCGGGTGGTACCGACGTTTCATCCCCAACTTCTCTTCAGTAACAGCGCCTATGACAGACTGCCTGAAGAAGGGGAAGGGGTTTGAAATGTCGGAGGACGCGATTACTTCTTTCGACCAACTTAAAGAAGCGTTGGTCTCAGCCCCTATACTGACAAACCCTGACTTTTCTAAGAGATTTTTTATACAATGCGACGCTTCAACTTCCGGAGTAGGGAGTGTGCTGTTCCAACTGGACAATGAAAACAACGAACGCCCCATAGCATTCATGTCCCAGAAGCTGAATTCCGCCCAACGGAATTACAGTGTCACGGAGCTTGAGTGCTATGCGGCGATCGTTGCGGTCAAAAGGTTTAGAGCATATGTAGAAGGCCTGCCGTTTACCATCATCACAGACCACGCCAGCCTTAAGTGGCTGATGTCGCAGAAAGATCTGTCTGGACGATTGGCACGGTGGAGCCTCCGACTGCAAATGTTTGATTTCGACATCGAACATCGGAAGGGTTCTCAGAATGTAGTCCCAGATGCTCTATCCCGAGTCCATATGGATGAGCTCAAGCCCGAAACCTCACCAGAAGTTGACTTCAGTTCGCCATGCTTTTCTTCGGAGGAGTATGACGGGCTCAAGAAGACTATTCAAGGAAATAAAGAGAAACTGCCAGACCTATGCGTCTCGGACGGGTTTGTCTACAAACGAACGGACGTACGAACGGGCGACGTACTGCAAGAGGACAGAGCCTGGAAACTCTGGGTGCCTGCGGAGTTGCGGAGGAGTCTGTTGGAGTCTGCGCATGACTCACCATCATCAGGCCACGGAGGGATACATAAAACCCTTAGTAAAGTTAGGCAAAAATACTTCTGGCCTGGGATGGTGAGCGATGTGCAGAACTGGGTGAGAAGTTGTGAAACCTGTAAAAGCAATAAAGCGCCGAACAAGATTATGAGACCCCCTATGGGAAAACAAAGCGTTACGGAGCGATCTTTCCAGCGTCTCTACGTTGACTTTCTGGGTCCATACCCCAGGACGAAAAACGGTTACACCCACATATTTATAGTCCTAGATCATTTTAGTAAGTTCGTGTTAGCACATCCTGTTAGGAAAGCAACGGCAGCAGAGATAACTAGATACCTAGAAGAAAGCGTGTTTCACATCTTCGGCGTGCCTGAATTTATACATTCTGACAATGGTAAGCAATTTGTCTCGGACACCTTCTCCATACTGCTAAGGAAGTATGGAATAAAACATATACGGACCGCTTTTTACTCCCCACAAGCGAATGCCTCAGAGAGAGTCAACCGGTCGGTACTCACGATGATCCGATCATATCTCAAAGATAACCAAAAGAAGTGGGACCAGCACCTGAGCGACGCAGCGTTTGCGCTAAGAAGCGTGACACACGAGGCCACCCAGCTCGCCCCATATTATGTACTTTTCGGCACCCATATGGTGCAACACGCTAATGCCTATGAGGTATTACGTAAGCTCGGTGCAATCCAAAGCTCAGAAACCGAAATTCTCAGTCTAAACGACAGACAAGAGATGATCCGAGGACAAATTGTGAACCGGCTAAGATTAGCACACGAAAAGGGCGCGAAGATATACAATACACGTAGTAGAGAAGTGCAATACAAAGTAGGACAAGTTGTATACCGCAAGAATTTCAAACAAAGCAACCTAGCAGACGGGTACAACGCTAAATTAGGACCGCGCTACATTAAATCTTATGTATTAAAAGTCTTAGGTAGCTCTTTATATGAATTAGGGAACCTCAAAGGAGAGAGAGTAGGAGTTTACCATGCAAAGGACATACATGTTTAGTAGAATAGATAGCTTGACAATGCCGTTGCTTTCTAATGTTTGAGTGTTAATTTATTTTAGATTAGGTATATATTAATTTATTCTAGACTAAGTATGTGTTATTTATTTATTTATTTATTCATTTATTTAGTTACGTCCTCATTTGTCACAGCGTATATTTATTTATTTGCCTATTTATTTATTTAGTGACGCCCCTAGTTATTATAGTTTATTTTATTGATAGTTAGTAATTGAATGTTATTTATAAATTGCGTCACGTCCAGAGTTTTCCTGATTCACACACCCATTGATCAACTTATATAGTTATATTGTTAAGTGAGGGCTACTGATTCTAAGCCTACATAAAAGAACGGTTCAAGAGATTCTGCCAGGGACGTACAAGAGAAGATAGCCGGCAAATGATCAAAAAGGGGGCAATTCATACATACCCCATAGACGTATTGAATGGCCCGACTGGAGACTCTGATCTCGGTGTGGGCCCTTGCCACACGTTGGGCACAGAACCGCTTGCCTCCTTAATGTCTACTCCTCAATGTCCAACCCAGCATAATTTTTTTCGATGTGGTTTTTTTCGTGACCACTCGTAAAACCCCGTCGAGTTTGTTGCGTGGGTCGGTGGATTCCCTGGCCTGAAAAAAGAAAAAAAAAAAACAAAGGATGATGAACCAGGCAAACTGGAGTACTTCATGGGGGATGTACTCAGGAGAGGTACGCACTGCAACTCCCTTGAATACACCCCGAGTGACCAAGCTAAATACTCACCGGGTCTCGCACAGTCCTCCACCGCTCCGCATGTTTTTTTTCCGTTCTGGTGGTGCCAGTCCTCGACCTAGACATGATTCGTTGAAGGCGAGGACGTTAATAATCCCAAGATATACTCAAAAGGATACTTACCAGCATCTCCGTACGCGAGGAAAAAAAAAAAATTTTAATTATGAAATGTCAACATCTTTGACATCGTACTATCGTACAGGGTACCATTCAGGCGCAGGCGTAAGGGTCTTTTCTTTTGTTTTTTTTGATAAAAGACAGTCTGGAATAGATTAGCAACCGGAAAAGACGCCGCAGAACTCGAAAAAAAAAAAAAAAAAAAAAATAAGAAAAAAAAAAAAAAAAGGAGGTCTACCGAACTCGCGTAGTCGTCAGCCTAATCGAAACCATTTTAGGCGATTTTTTTTTTTTTGTACGTGTAGGCGGTTTGTTAGCGACACACCATACTCTCGACATAAATAGAAATAAAATTTCCCCAATCGCACGTCGGTTCGCCGTCTCATCGCTCGGTCTTCAAGCAAGTTGGCCATCGGGAAGAAGCAAAAAAGTTTAGTCGCGCGACTTAATCCCGTAAGGCCCGGGTACCGCAAGCTCCGGATACCGTAAGACCCCGCTGGACGATCTGCTGATCGATCATCCGACCTCGGACGATCCAAGCGTCGAATTTGGAGGGCCGCTTTATGGAAGAGAGGAACGCAGACCTTCGGAACAATACAATACAGTGACTCAAATGAATGTTGAAGAATTAAGGGAGAATTCATAAAAAAAAAAAAAAAAAAATTTGTTTAAATTATATAAAAGAGATAATAATACGAGTGTAATGATTGTATTTGAAAAATTGCTCTTATAATTGAAGTGACGAGTTGTAAAAGTGACAGTGGGGCAAGTAATTTTCGTGGCCGTTACCTTGGTTAGCTTTCTTTTATAAAGTGGAACTGTGTGGCTCGGTCGAAAGTATACATATACGTATATATATATATAGAAAAAAAAAAAAAAAAAAAAAAAAAAAAAAAATTGTTGATCACATAGATAGAGTGTATTGGTGCTTGTTCCATTTTTAACAAAAAGTAAAACAAAGTTTGGAAGGGGAAATTTTTCAGGTGACTAGAAGTGTACTCCAACCAACAGTGCTGCGCGCAGGACGACGTGGGACGGAGCAACGACGGAAAGAGGTCGGTATTAAGTAATTTTGTTCACCTTTTCTCCTTTGTTAAGGGCGGAACAGCCCAGTCTGAGAAACCAAAAAAAAAAAAAAAAAAAAAAAAAAAAAAAAAAAAAAAAAAAATTTTTACTTTCCTTAATCATAGATACAAATACGTATATACATATACAGCCTACATAGTGCACACACGACGTAGCATGTTAAAATTCATAAACACTCCATAGTTTAGTAGTAAGTAATAGTAAGATCTTGAAGATCACATCCACTAACATTCGCCTATCGATGCCACACCTCATTATCGACACGTCACTTCAACATTGAAAATCAAAACAAAGATTTTTTTTGTTATTAATTTTTTTTTTTTTTTGAATTGTATTAATCATTTTTTTTTTGCTAACTTTATTTCTTTAGTTTGTTCCATTATTTTTTTTATGAATTATTTTTGTAACTCCAACAAGACAAAGCAAGTCAATAAATCTTTGTAATTCCGATGCTAGAAAAAAAAATACCCTTTTTCATTTGAACTGGCAGCTGGAAATAATGAATAGGTGGTAACTTCTGCTAAGGAGGGTGTGTGTGGAGGTTTAGGGAAGGCCGTCCGCTAGAGGGCACGACGACCATGAAGTAACGAGGTTGCACCAAGTCGTTAGTGAAAGGGGTCACCTCCCAATAAAGTGGGCCAGCGGAGGTGGCCATAGGATGTCACTACATGCGCTCAGCTGTAGGCGACGCGGGTGGGGATTGGCCAGACGCTGCCACTACCAACAGGCAGGCTGCGATGTTCTGGCGACGTCGATTTTGGAAACCGGCATAGGATTAGTAGTCTTGAATTTAGTGTAGTATAGGATTAGGCGAACCTTGGCGATGTCTGCCCTTCCGGAGACACCAACCAAATTTCCCTCCATAAGTTTAGTGTAGAGTAGAACAGCTGATGGGGCGTTTCGGGGTTGAAACCTTAGCGGGGTCAACGCCCTAGACTTTCCCTAGCTTAGTTATTAGCGATAGGTAGTTAGTTTTATTGCATATTTCTAGGAGACCTGTTTCCGGCTCGTTTCCTGGGAACATGAGTTAGTTTTTAAGCAGCCGTGCTCCAAAGTCGACCAGGAAAATTGAGCTTAGTCGATTTTTTTCTTTTTGGTTAATTATGTAAATTTCCTTCCCCGTTTTCTTGACATTAGTCGGCATGTAGAAATGCTGTGACCAGGTGGTGTGGACTGAGGAGCAAGAACCCCCCCCGTCCGACGAGCTAAGCCGTGCCTTGGACAAGCATGTCGCAGCTCTCTCCTCCACACCGAAGTGCCTCCGTGGTTGGTCCCTGGCTTCACAACAAACTCTGGACAAGAAACTCTGGACAAGAAACTCTGGACAAGAAACTGCGGACAACAAACTCTGGACAACAAACTCTGGACAACAAACTCTGGACAAGAAACTCTGGTTAAGAAACTCTGGACAAGAAACTCTGGACAAGAAACTCTGGACAAGAAACTCTGAGCAAGAACGTCTGCACAAAAACCTCTGGACAAGAAACTCTGGACAAGAAACTCTGGCAAGAAAATCTGGACCAGAAAATCTATGCAAGAAACTCTGGACAAGAAAATCTGGGCAAGGAACTCTGGGCAAGAAACTCTGGACAAGAAACTCTGGACAAGAAACTCTGGACAAGAAACTCTGGACAAAAAACTCTGGACAACAAACTCTGGACAAGAAAATCTGGACAAGAAAATCTGGACAGGAAACTCTGGACAAGAAAATCTGGACAAGAAAATCTGGACAGGAAACTCTGGAAAAGAAACTCTGGACAAGAAACTCTGGACAAGAAACTCTGGACAAGAAATTCTGGACAAGAAAATCTGGAGAAGAAACTCTGAACAAGACAATCTGGAGAACAAACAATGGACAAGGTAATCTGGAGAAGAAAAACTGGACCAGAAAATCTGGAGAAGAACAACTGCACAAGAAACTCTGGACAAGAAACTCTGGACAAGAAAATCTGGACAAGAAAATCTATGCAAGAAACTCTGGACAGAAAATCTGGGCAAGGAACTCTGGGCAAGAATGTCTGGACAAGAAAATCTAGACTAAAAACTCTGGACAGGAAAATCTGGACAAGAAATTCTGGACAAAAAATTCTGGACAAGAAACTCTTGACAAGAAATTCTGGACAAGAAACTCTGGGCAAGAAACACTGGACAAAAAACTCTGGACAAAAAACTCTGGACAAGAAACTCTGGACAAAAGACTCTGGACAAGAAACTCTGGACAAGAAACTCTGGACAAGAAAATCTGGACAAGAAACTCTGGACAAGAAACTCTGGACAAGAAACTCTGGACAAGAAACTCTGGACAAGAAACTCTGGACAAGAAACTCTGGACAAGAAACTCTGGACAACAAACTCTGGACAAGAAACTCTGGACAACAAACTCTGGACAACAAACTCTGGACAAGAAAATCTGGACAAGAAAATCTGGACAGGAACCTCTGGACAAGAAAATCTGGACAAGAAACTCTGGACAAGAAACTCTGGACAAGAAACTCTGGGCAAGAAACTCTGTTTAAGAAAATCTGGACAAGAAATTCTGGACAAAAGACTCTGGACAAGAAAATCTGGACCAGAAAATCTATGCAAGAAACTCTGGACAAGAAAATCTGGGCAAGGAACTCTGGGCAAGAAACTCTTGACAAGAAATTCTGGACAAGAAACTCTGGACAAGAAACTCTGGACAAGAAACTCTGGACAAGAAACTCTGGACAAGAAACTCTGGACAAGAAACTCTGGACAAGAAACTCTGGACAAGAAAATCTGGACAAGGAAAGGGGGTAAGAAACTCTGTACAAGAAACTCCGGACAAGAAACTCTGTTCAAGAAATTCTGGACAAAAAACTCTGGACAAGAAAATCTGGAGAACAAACAATGGACAAGATAATCTGGAAAAAAAAACTGGACCAGAAAATCTGGAGAAGAACAACTGCACAAGAAACTCTGGACAAGAAACTCTGGACAAGAAAATCTGGACAAGAAAATCTATGCAAGAAACTCTGGACAGAAAATCTGGGCAAGGAACTCTGGGCAAGAATGTCTGGACAAGAAAATCTAGACTAAAAACTCTGGACAGGAAAATCTGGACAAGAAATTCTGGACAAAAAATTCTGGACAAGAAACTCTTGACAAGAAATTCTGGACAAGAAACTCTGGGCAAGAAACACTGGACAAAAAACTCTGGACAAGAAACTCTGGACAAAAGACTCTGGACAAGAAACTCTGGACAGAGAACTCTGAGCAAGAACCTCTGCACAAAAACCTCTTGACAAGAAACTCTGGACAAGAAAATCGGGACAAGAAACTCTGAACAAGAAACTCTGGACAAGAAACTCTGGACAAGAAACTCTGGACAAGAAACTCTGGACAACAAACTCTGGACAAGAAACTCTGGACAAGAAGCTCTGGACAACAAACTCTGGACAACAAACTCTGGACAAGAAACTCTGGACAAGAAGCTCTGGACAAGAAACTCTGGACAAGAAAATCGGGACAAGAAACTCTGGACAAGAAACTCTGGGCAAGAAACTCTGGACAAGAAACTCTGGACAAGAAACTCTGGACAAGAAACTCTGGACAAAAAACTCTGGACAAGAAACTCTGGACAAGAAACTCTGGACAAGAAAATCTGGACAAGAAACTCTGGACAAGAAAACTCTGGACAAGAAAATCTGGGCAAGGAACTCTGGGCAAGAAACTCTGGACAAGAAACTCTGAACAAGAAACTCTGGACAAGAAGCTCTGGACAACAAACTCTGGACAAGAAACTATGGACAAGAAACTCTGGACAAGAAGCTCTGGACAAGAAACTCTGGACAAGAAAATCTGGAGAACAAACAATGGACAAGATAATCTGGAGAAAAAAAACTGGACAAGAAACTCTGGACAAGAAAATCGGGACAAGAAACTGTGGACAAGAAACTCTGGACAAGAAAATCTGGAGAATAAACAATGGACAAGATAATCTGGGGAAAAAAAACTGGGCAAGAAACTCTGGACAAGAAACTCTGGACAAGAAAATCGGGACAAGAAACTCTGGAGAAGAAACTCTGGGCAAGAAACTCTGGACAAGAAACTCTGGACAAGAAATTCTGGACAAGAAAATCTGGAGAAGAAACTCTGAACAAGACAATCTGGAGAACAAACAATGGACAAGGTAATCTGGAGAAGAAAAACTGGACCAGAAAATCTGGAGAAGAACAACTGCACAAGAAACTCTGGACAAGAAACTCTGGACAAGAAAATCTGGACAAGAAAATCTATGCAAGAAACTCTGGACAGAAAATCTGGGCAAGGAACTCTGGGCAAGAATGTCTGGACAAGAAAATCTAGACTAAAAACTCTGGACAGGAAAATCTGGACAAGAAATTCTGGACAAAAAATTCTGGACAAGAAACTCTTGACAAGAAATTCTGGACAAGAAACTCTGGGCAAGAAACACTGGACAAAAAACTCTGGACAAGAAACTCTGGACAAAAGACTCTGGACAAGAAACTCTGGACAAGAAACTCTGGACAAGAAAATCTGGACAAGAAACTCTGGACAAGAAACTCTGGACAAGAAACTCTGGACAAGAAACTCTGGACAAGAAACTCTGGACAAGAAACTCTGGACAAGAAACTCTGGACAACAAACTCTGGACAACAAACTCTGGACAAGAAACTCTGGACAACAAACTCTGGACAACAAACTCTGGACAAGAAAATCTGGACAAGAAAATCTGGACAGGAACCTCTGGACAAGAAAATCTGGACAAGAAACTCTGGACAAGAAACTCTGGACAAGAAACTCTGGGCAAGAAACTCTGTTTAAGAAAATCTGGACAAGAAATTCTGGACAAAAAACTCTGGACAAGAAAATCTGGACCAGAAAATCTATGCAAGAAACTCTGGACAAGAAAATCTGGGCAAGGAACTCTGGGCAAGAAACTCTTGACAAGAAATTCTGGACAAGAAACTCTGGACAAGAAACTCTGGACAAGAAACTCTGGACAAGAAACTCTGGACAAGAAACTCTGGACAAGAAACTCTGGACAAGAAAATCTGGACAAGGAAAGGGGGTAAGAAACTCTGTACAAGAAACTCCGGACAAGAAACTCTGTTCAAGAAATTCTGGACAAAAAACTCTGGACAAGAAAATCTGGAGAACAAACAATGGACAAGATAATCTGGAAAAAAAAACTGGACCAGAAAATCTGGAGAAGAACAACTGCACAAGAAACTCTGGACAAGAAACTCTGGACAAGAAAATCTGGACAAGAAAATCTATGCAAGAAACTCTGGACAGAAAATCTGGGCAAGGAACTCTGGGCAAGAATGTCTGGACAAGAAAATCTAGACTAAAAACTCTGGACAGGAAAATCTGGACAAGAAATTCTGGACAAAAAACTCTGGACAAGAAACTCTTGACAAGAAATTCTGGACAAGAAACTCTGGGCAAGAAACACTGGACAAAAAACTCTGGACAAGAAACTCTGGACAAAAGACTCTGGACAAGAAACTCTGGACAGAGAACCCTGAGCAAGAACCTCTGCACAAAAACCTCTGTACAAGAAACTCTGGACAAGAAAATCGGGACAAGAAACTCTGAACAAGAAACTCTGGACAAGAAACTCTGGACAAGAAACTCTGGACAAGAAACTCTGGGCCAGAAAATCTGGACAAAAAAATCTGGACAAGAAACTCTGGACAAGAAAATCTGGGCAAGGAACTCTGGGCAAGAAACTCTGGACAAGAAACTCTGGACAAGAAACTCTGGACAAGAAACTCTGGACAACAAACTCTGGACAAAAAACTCTGGGCAAGAAACTCTGGACAAGAAACTCTGAACAAGAAACTCTGGACAAGAAGCTCTGGACAACAAACTCTGGACAAGAAACTCTGGACAAGAAGCTCTGGACAAGAAACTCTGGACAAGAAATTCTGGCAAGAAAATCTGGACCAGAAAATCTATGCAAGAAACTCTGGACAAGAAAATCTGGGCAAGGAACTCTGGGCAAGAAACTCTGGACAAGAAACTCTGGACAAGAAACTCTGGACAAGATACTCTGGACAAAAAAACTCTGGGCAAGAAACTCTGGACAAGAAACTCTGAACTAGAAACTCTGGACAAGAAGCTCTGGACAACAAACTCTGGACAAGAAACTATGGACAAGAAACTCTGGACAAAAAACTCTGGACAAGAAACTATGGACAAGAAACTCTGGACAAGAAATAGGGAACAAGAAAATCTGGACAAGAAACTCTGGACAAGAAAACTCTGGACAAGAAAATCTGGGCAAGGAACTCTGGGCAAGAAACTCTGGACAAGAAACTCTGAACAAGAAACTCTGGACAAGAAACTCTGGACAACAAACTCTGGACAACAAACTCTGGACAAGAAACTCTGGACAAGAAACTCTGGACAAGAAACTCTGGACAAGAAACTGCGGACAACAAACTCTGGACAAGAAACTCTGGACAAGAAACTCTGGTTAAGAAACTCTGGACAAGAAACTCTGGACAAGAAACTCTGGACAAGAAACTCTGAGCAAGAACCTCTGCACAAAAACCTCTGGACAAGAAACTCTGGCAAGAAAATCTGGACCAGAAAATCTATGCAAGAAACTCTGGACAAGAAAATCTGGGCAAGGAACTCTGGGCAAGAAACTCTGGACAAGAAACTCTGGACAAGAAACTCTGGACAAGAAACTCTGGACAAGATACTCTGGACAAAAAACTGTGGGCAAGAAACTCTGGACAAGAAACTCTGGACAAGATACTCTGGACAAAAAACTCTGGACAACAAACTCTGGACAAAAAACTCTGGACAAGAAAATCTGGAGAACAACCAATGGACAAGATAATCTGGAAAAAAAAACTTTACAGGAAAATCTGAACAAGAAACTCTGGGTAAGAAAACGGGGACAGGAAAATCTAGACAAGAAACTCTGTTCAAGAAATTCTGGACAAAAAACTCTGGACAAGAAAATCTGGAGAACAAACAATGGACAAGATAATCTGGGGAAAAAAAAATGGGCAAGAAACTCTGGACATGAAACTCTGGACAAGAAAATCGGGACAAGAAACTCTGGACAAGAAACTCTGGGCAAGAAACTCTGGACAAGAAACTCTGGACAAGAAATTCTGGACAAGAAAATCTGGAGAAGAAACTCTGAACAAGACAATCTGGAGAACAAACAATGGACAAGGTAATCTGGAGAAGAAAAACTGGACCAGAAAATCTGGAGAAGAACAACTGCACAAGAAACTCTGGACAAGAAACTCTGGACAAGAAACTCTGGACAAAAATCTCTGGACAAGAAAATCTGGACAAGAAACTCTGGACAAAAAACTCTGGACAAGAAACTCTGGACAACAAATTCCGGACAAGAAACTCTGGACAAGAAACTCTGGACAAGAAACTCTGGACAAGAAACTCTGGACAAGAAAATCTGGACAAGAAACTCTGGACAAGAAACTCTGAACAAGAAACTCTGGACAAGAAACTCTGGACAAGAAACTCTGGACAAGAAAATCTGGACAAGAAACTCTGGACAAGAAACTCTGGACAAGAAACTCTGGACAAGAAACTCTGGACAAGAAACTCTGGACAAGAAACTCTGGACAACAAACTCTGGACAACAAACTCTGGACAAGAAACTCTGGACAACAAACTCTGGACAACAAACTCTGGACAAGAAAATCTGGACAAGAAAATCTGGACAGGAACCTCTGGACAAGAAAATCTGGACAAGAAACTCTGGACAAGAAACTCTGGACAAGAAACTCTGGGCAAGAAACTCTGTTTAAGAAAATCTGGACAAGAAATTCTGGACAAAAAACTCTGGACAAGAAAATCTGGACCAGAAAATCTATGCAAGAAACTCTGGACAAGAAAATCTGGGCAAGGAACTCTGGGCAAGAAACTCGTGACAAGAAATTCTGGACAAGAAACTCTGGACAAGAAACTCTGGACAAGAAACTCTGGACAAGAAACTCTGGACAAGAAACTCTGGACAAGAAACTCTGGACAAGAAACTCTGGACAAGAAAATCTGGACAAGGAAAGGGGGTAAGAAACTCTGTACAAGAAACTCCGGACAAGAAACTCTGTTCAAGAAATTCTGGACAAAAAACTCTGGACAAGAAAATCTGGAGAACAAACAATGGACAAGATAATCTGGAAAAAAAAACTGGACAAGAAAATCTGAGCAAGAAACTCTGGGTAAGAAAACGGGGACAGGAAAATCTAGACAAGAAACTCTGTTCAAGAAATTCTGGACAAAAAACTCTGGACAAAAAAATCTGGAGAACAAACAATGGACAAGATAATCTGTGGAAAAAAAACTGGGCAAGAAACAATGGACAAGAAACTCTGGACAAGAAACTCTGGACAAGAAACTCTGGACAAGAAAATCTGGACAAGAAACTCTGGACAAGAAAACTCTGGACAACAAACTCTGGACAAGAAGCTCTGGACAAGAAACTCTGGACAAGAAATTCTGGACAAGAAAATCTGGAGAAGAAACTCTGAACAAGACAATCTGGAGAACAAACAATGGACAAGGTAATCTGGAGAAGAAAAACTGGACCAGAAAATCTGGAGAAGAACAACTGCACAAGAAACTCTGGACAAGAAACTCTGGACAAGAAAATCTGGACAAGAAAATCTAGACAAGAAACTCTGGACAGAAAATCTGGGCAAGGAACTCTGGGCAAGAATGTCTGGACAAGAAAATCTAGACTAAAAACTCTGGACAGGAAAATCTGGACAAGAAATTCTGGACAAAAAATTCTGGACAAGAAACTCTTGACAAGAAATTCTGGACAAGAAACTCTGGGCAAGAAACACTGGACAAAAAACTCTGGACAAGAAACTCTGGACAAAAGACTCTGGACAAGAAACTCTGGACAGAGAACTCTGAGCAAGAACCTCTGCACAAAAACCTCTTGACAAGAAACTCTGGACAAGAAAATCGGGACAAGAAACTCTGAACAAGAAACTCTGGACAAGAAACTCTGGACAAGAAACTCTGGACAAGAAACTCTGGGCCAGAAAATCTGGACAAAAAAATCTGGACAAGAAACTCTGGACAAGAAAATCTGGGCAAGGAACTCTGGGCAAGAAACTCTGGACAAGAAACTCTGGACAAGAAACTCTGGACAAGAAACTCTGGACAACAAACTCTGGACAAAAAACTCTGGACAAGAAACTCTGGACAAGAAACTCTGAACAAGAAACTCTGGACAAGAAGCTCTGGACAACAAACTCTGGACAAGAAACTCTGGACAAGAAGCTCTGGACAAGAAACTCTGGACAAGAAATTCTGGCAAGAAAATCTGGACCAGAAAATCTATGCAAGAAACTCTGGACAAGAAAATCTGGGCAAGGAACTCTGGGCAAGAAACTCTGGACAAGAAACTCTGGACAAGAAACTCTGGACAAGATACTCTGGACAAAAAAACTCTGGGCAAGAAACTCTGGACAAGAAACTCTGAACTAGAAACTCTGGACAAGAAGCTCTGGACAACAAACTCTGGACAAGAAACTCTGGACAAGAAACTCTGGACAAAAAACTCTGGACAAGAAACTCTGGACAAGAAACTGCGGACAACAAACTCTGGACAAGAAACTCTGGACAAGAAACTCTGGTTAAGAAACTCTGGACAAGAAACTCTGGACAAGAAACTCTGGACAAGAAACTCTGAGCAAGAACCTCTGCACAAAAACCTCTGGACAAGAAACTCTGGCAAGAAAATCTGGACCAGAAAATCTATGCAAGAAACTCTGGACAAGAAAATCTGGGCAAGGAACTCTGGGCAAGAAACTCTGGACAAGAAACTCTGGACAAGAAACTCTGGACAAGAAACTCTGGACAAGAAACTCTGGACAAAAAACTGTGGGCAAGAAACTCTGGACAAGAAACTCTGGACAAGAAACTCTGGACAAAAAACTCTGGACAACAAACTCTGGACAAAAAACTCTGGACAAGAAAATCTGGAGAACAACCAATGGACAAGATAATCTGGAAAAAAAAACTTTACAGGAAAATCTGAACAAGAAACTCTGGGTAAGAAAACGGGGACAGGAAAATCTAGACAAGAAACTCTGTTCAAGAAATTCTGGACAAAAAACTCTGGACAAGAAAATCTGGAGAACAAACAATGGACAAGATAATCTGGGGAAAAAAAAATGGGCAAGAAACTCTGGACAAGAAACTCTGGACAAGAAAATCGGGACAAGAAACTCTGGACAAGAAACTCTGGGCAAGAAACTCTGGACAAGAAACTCTGGACAAGAAATTCTGGACAAGAAAATCTGGAGAAGAAACTCTGAACAAGACAATCTGGAGAACAAACAATGGACAAGGTAATCTGGAGAAGAAAAACTGGACCAGAAAATCTGGAGAAGAACAACTGCACAAGAAACTCTGGACAAGAAACTCTGGACAAGAAACTCTGGACAAAAATCTCTGGGCAAGAAACTCTGGACAAGAAACTCTGGACAAGAAACTCTGGACAAGAAACTCTGGACAACAAACTCTGGACAAAAAACTCTGGGCATGAAACTCTGGACAAGAAACTCTGAACAAGAAACTCTGGACAAGAAGCTCTGGACAACAAACTCTGGACAAGAAACTCTGGACAAGAAGCTCTGGACAAGAAACTCTGGACAAGAAATTCTGGCAAGAAAATCTGGACCAGAAAATCTATGCAAGAAACTCTGGACAAGAAAATCTGGGCAAGGAACTCTGGGCAAGAAACTCTGGACAAGAAACTCTGGACAAGAAACTCTGGACAAGATACTCTGGACAAAAAAACTCTGGGCAAGAAACTCTGGACAAGAAACTCTGAACTAGAAACTCTGGACAAGAAGCTCTGGACAACAAACTCTGGACAAGAAACTATGGACAAGAAACTCTGGACAAAAAACTCTGGACAAGAAACTCTGGACAAGAAACTGCGGACAACAAACTCTGGACAAGAAACTCTGGACAAGAAACTCTGGTTAAGAAACTCTGGACAAGAAACTCTGGACAAGAAACTCTGGACAAGAAACTCTGAGCAAGAACCTCTGCACAAAAACCTCTGGACAAGAAACTCTGGCAAGAAAATCTGGACCAGAAAATCTATGCAAGAAACTCTGGACAAGAAAATCTGGACAAGAAACTCTGGGCAAGAAACTCTGGACAAGAAACTCTGGACAAGAAACTCTGGACAAGAAACTCTGGACAAGATACTCTGGACAAAAAACTCTGGGCAAGAAACTCTGGACAAGAAACTCTGGACAAGATACTCTGGACAAAAAACTCTGGACAACAAACTCTGGACAAAAAACTCTGGACAAGAAAATCTGGAGAACAACCAATGGACAAGATAATCTGGAAAAAAAAACTTTACAGGAAAATCTGAACAAGAAACTCTGGGTAAGAAAACGGGGACAGGAAAATCTAGACAAGAAACTCTGTTCAAGAAATTCTGGACAAAAAACTCTGGACAAGAAAATCTGGAGAACAAACAATGGACAAGATAATCTGGGGAAAAAAAAATGGGCAAGAAACTCTGGACAAGAAACTCTGGACAAGAAAATCGGGACAAGAAACTCTGGACAAGAAACTCTGGGCAAGAAACTCTGGACAAGAAACTCTGGACAAGAAATTCTGGACAAGAAAATCTGGAGAAGAAACTCTGAACAAGACAATCTGGAGAACAAACAATGGACAAGGTAATCTGGAGAAGAAAAACTGGACCAGAAAATCTGGAGAAGAACAACTGCACAAGAAACTCTGGACAAGAAACTCTGGACAAGAAACTCTGGACAAAAATCTCTGGACAAGAAAATCTGGACAAGAAACTCTGGACAAAAAACTCTGGACAAGAAACTCTGGACAACAAATTCCGGACAAGAAACTCTGGACAAGAAACTCTGGACAAGAAACTCTGGACAAGAAACTCTGGACAAGAAAATCTGGACAAGAAACTCTGGACAAGAAACTCTGAACAAGAAACTCTGGACAAGAAACTCTGGACAAGAAACTCTGGACAAGAAAATCTGGACAAGAAACTCTGGACAAGAAACTCTGGACAAGAAACTCTGGACAAGAAACTCTGGACAAGAAACTCTGGACAACAAACTCTGGACAACAAACTCTGGACAAGAAACTCTGGACAACAAACTCTGGACAACAAACTCTGGACAAGAAAATCTGGACAAGAAAATCTGGACAGGAACCTCTGGACAAGAAAATCTGGACAAGAAACTCTGGGCAAGAAACTCTGGACAAGAAACTCTGGACAAGAAATTCTGGACAAGAAAATCTGGAGAAGAAACTCTGAACAAGACAATCTGGAGAACAAACAATGGACAAGGTAATCTGGAGAAGAAAAACTGGACCAGAAAATCTGGAGAAGAACAACTGCACAAGAAACTCTGGACAAGAAACTCTGGACAAGAAACTCTGGACAAAAATCTCTGGACAAGAAAATCTGGACAAGAAACTCTGGACAAAAAACTCTGGACAAGAAACTCTGGACAACAAATTCCGGACAAGAAACTCTGGACAAGAAACTCTGGACAAGAAACTCTGGACAAGAAACTCTGGACAAGAAAATCTGGACAAGAAACTCTGGACAAGAAACTCTGAACAAGAAACTCTGGACAAGAAACTCTGGACAAGAAACTCTGGACAAGAAAATCTGGACAAGAAACTCTGGACAAGAAACTCTGGACAAGAAACTCTGGACAACAAACTCTGGACAACAAACTCTGGACAAGAAACTCTGGACAACAAACTCTGGACAACAAACTCTGGACAAGAAAATCTGGACAAGAAAATCTGGACAGGAACCTCTGGACAAGAAAATCTGGACAAGAAACTCTGGACAAGAAACTCTGGACAAGAAACTCTGGGCAAGAAACTCTGTTTAAGAAAATCTGGACAAAAAACTCTGGACAAGAAAATCTGGACCAGAAAATCTATGCAAGAAACTCTGGACAAGAAAATCTGGGCAAGGAACTCTGGGCAAGAAACTCTTGACAAGAAATTCTGGACAAGAAACTCTGGACAAGAAACTCTGGACAAGAAACTCTGGACAAGAAACTCTGGACAAGAAACTCTGGACAAGAAACTCTGGACAAGAAAATCTGGACAAGGAAAGGGGGTAAGAAACTCTGTACAAGAAACTCCGGACAAGAAACTCTGTTCAAGAAATTCTGGACAAAAAACTCTGGACAAGAAAATCTGGAGAACAAACAATGGACAAGATAATCTGGAAAAAAAAACTGGACAAGAAAATCTGAGCAAGAAACTCTGGGTAAGAAAACGGGGACAGGAAAATCTAGACAAGAAACTCTGTTCAAGAAATTCTGGACAAAAAACTCTGGACAAAAAAATCTGGAGAACAAACAATGGACAAGATAATCTGTGGAAAAAAAACTGGGCAAGAAACTCTGGACAAGAAACTCTGGACAAGAAACTCTGGACAAGAAACTCTGGACAAGAAAATCTGGACAAGAAACTCTGGACAAGAAAACTCTGGACAACAAACTCTGGACAAGAAGCTCTGGACAAGAAACTCTGGACAAGAAATTCTGGACAAGAAAATCTGGAGAAGAAACTCTGAACAAGACAATCTGGAGAACAAACAATGGACAAGGTAATCTGGAGAAGAAAAACTGGACCAGAAAATCTGGAGAAGAACAACTGCACAAGAAACTCTGGACAAGAAACTCTGGACAAGAAAATCTGGACAAGAAAATCTAGACAAGAAACTCTGGACAGAAAATCTGGGCAAGGAACTCTGGGCAAGAATGTCTGGACAAGAAAATCTAGACTAAAAACTCTGGACAGGAAAATCTGGACAAGAAATTCTGGACAAAAAATTCTGGACAAGAAACTCTTGACAAGAAATTCTGGACAAGAAACTCTGGGCAAGAAACACTGGACAAAAAACTCTGGACAAGAAACTCTGGACAAAAGACTCTGGACAAGAAACTCTGGACAGAGAACTCTGAGCAAGAACCTCTGCACAAAAACCTCTTGACAAGAAACTCTGGACAAGAAAATCGGGACAAGAAACTCTGAACAAGAAACTCTGGACAAGAAACTCTGGACAAGAAACTCTGGACAAGAAACTCTGGGCCAGAAAATCTGGACAAAAAAATCTGGACAAGAAACTCTGGACAAGAAAATCTGGGCAAGGAACTCTGGGCAAGAAACTCTGGACAAGAAACTCTGGACAAGAAACTCTGGACAAGAAACTCTGGACAAGAAACTCTGGACAAGAAACTCTGGGCAAGAAACTCTGGACAAGAAACTCTGGACAAGAAACTCTGGACAAGAAGCTCTGGACAACAAACACTGGACAAGAAACTCTGGACAAGAAGCTCTGGACAAGAAACTCTGGACAAGAAATTCTGGCAAGAAAATCTGGACCAGAAAATCTATGCAAGAAACTCTGGACAAGAAAATCTGGGCAAGGAACTCTGGGCAAGAAACTCTGGACAAGAAACTCTGGACAAGAAACTCTGGACAAGATACTCTGGACAAAAAAACTCTGGGCAAGAAACTCTGGACAAGAAACTCTGAACTAGAAACTCTGGACAAGAAGCTCTGGACAACAAACTCTGGACAAGAAACTCTGGACAAGAAACTCTGGACAAAAAACTCTGGACAAGAAACTCTGGACAAGAAACTGCGGACAACAAACTCTGGACAAGAAACTCTGGACAAGAAACTCTGGTTAAGAAACTCTGGACAAGAAACTCTGGACAAGAAACTCTGGACAAGAAACTCTGAGCAAGAACCTCTGCACAAAAACCTCTGGACAAGAAACTCTGGCAAGAAAATCTGGACCAGAAAATCTATGCAAGAAACTCTGGACAAGAAAATCTGGGCAAGGAACTCTGGGCAAGAAACTCTGGACAAGAAACTCTGGACAACAAACTCTGGACAAGAAAATCTGGACAAGAAACTCTGGACAAAAAACTCTGGGCAAGAAACTCTGGACAAGAAACTCTGGACAAGAAACTCTGGACAAAAAACTCTGGACAACAAACTCTGGACAAAAAACTCTGGACAAGAAAATCTGGAGAACAACCAATGGACAAGATAATCTGGAAAAAAAAACTTTACAGGAAAATCTGAACAAGAAACTCTGGGTAAGAAAACGGGGACAGGAAAATCTAGACAAGAAACTCTGTTCAAGAAATTCTGGACAAAAAACTCTGGACAAGAAAATCTGGAGAACAAACAATGGACAAGATAATCTGGGGAAAAAAAAATGGGCAAGAAACTCTGGACAAGAAACTCTGGACAAGAAAATCGGGACAAGAAACTCTGGACAAGAAACTCTGGGCAAGAAACTCTGGACAAGAAACTCTGGACAAGAAATTCTGGACAAGAAAATCTGGAGAAGAAACTCTGAACAAGACAATCTGGAGAACAAACAATGGACAAGGTAATCTGGAGAAGAAAAACTGGACCAGAAAATCTGGAGAAGAACAACTGCACAAGAAACTCTGGACAAGAAACTCTGGACAAGAAACTCTGGACAAAAATCTCTGGACAAGAAAATCTGGACAAGAAACTCTGGACAAAAAACTCTGGACAAGAAACTCTGGACAACAAATTCCGGACAAGAAACTCTGGACAAGAAACTCTGGACAAGAAACTCTGGACAAGAAACTCTGGACAAGAAAATCTGGACAAGAAACTCTGGACAAGAAACTCTGAACAAGAAACTCTGGACAAGAAACTCTGGACAAGAAACTCTGGACAAGAAAATCTGGACAAGAAACTCTGGACAAGAAACTCTGGACAAGAAACTCTGGACAAGAAACTCTGGACAAGAAACTCTGGACAACAAACTCTGGACAACAAACTCTGGACAACAAACTCTGGACAAGAAACTCTGGACAACAAACTCTGGACAACAAACTCTGGACAAGAAAATCTGGACAAGAAAATCTGGACAGGAACCTCTGGACAAGAAAATCTGGACAAGAAACTCTGGACAAGAAACTCTGGACAAGAAACTCTGGGCAAGAAACTCTGTTTAAGAAAATCTGGACAAGAAATTCTGGACAAAAAACTCTGGACAAGAAAATCTGGACCAGAAAATCTATGCAAGAAACTCTGGACAAGAAAATCTGGGCAAGGAACTCTGGGCAAGAAACTCTTGACAAGAAATTCTGGACAAGAAACTCTGGACAAGAAACTCTGGACAAGAAACTCTGGACAAGAAACTCTGGACAAGAAACTCTGGACAAGAAACTCTGGACAAGAAACTCTGGACAAGAAAATCTGGACAAGGAAAGGGGGTAAGAAACTCTGTACAAGAAACTCCGGACAAGAAACTCTGTTCAAGAAATTCTGGACAAAAAACTCTGGACAAGAAAATCTGGAGAACAAACAATGGACAAGAAAATCTGGAAAAAAAAACTGGACAAGAAAATCTGAGCAAGAAACTCTGGGTAAGAAAACGGGGACAGGAAAATCTAGACAAGAAACTCTGTTCAAGAAATTCTGGACAAAAAACTCTGGACAAAAAAATCTGGAGAACAAACAATGGACAAGATAATCTGTGGAAAAAAAACTGGGCAAGAAACTCTGGACAAGAAACTCTGGACAAGAAACTCTGGACAAGAAACTCTGGACAAGAAAATCTGGACAAGAAACTCTGGACAAGAAAACTCTGGACAACAAACTCTGGACAAGAAGCTCTGGACAAGAAACTCTGGACAAGAAATTCTGGACAAGAAAATCTGGAGAAGAAACTCTGAACAAGACAATCTGGAGAACAAACAATGGACAAGGTAATCTGGAGAAGAAAAACTGGACCAGAAAATCTGGAGAAGAACAACTGCACAAGAAACTCTGGACAAGAAACTCTGGACAAGAAAATCTGGACAAGAAAATCTATGCAAGAAACTCTGGACAGAAAATCTGGGCAAGGAACTCTGGGCAAGAATGTCTGGACAAGAAAATCTAGACTAAAAACTCTGGACAGGAAAATCTGGACAAGAAATTCTGGACAAAAAATTCTGGACAAGAAACTCTTGACAAGAAATTCTGGACAAGAAACTCTGGGCAAGAAACACTGGACAAAAAACTCTGGACAAGAAACTCTGGACAAAAGACTCTGGACAAGAAACTCTGGACAGAGAACTCTGAGCAAGAACCTCTGCACAAAAACCTCTTGACAAGAAACTCTGGACAAGAAAATCGGGACAAGAAACTCTGGGCCAGAAAATCTGGACAAAAAAATCTGGACAAGAAACTCTGGACAAGAAAATCTGGGCAAGGAACTCTGGGCAAGAAACTCTGGACAAGAAACTCTGGACAAGAAACTCTGGACAAGAAACTCTGGACAACAAACTCTGGACAAAAAACTCTGGGCATGAAACTCTGGACAAGAAACTCTGAACAAGAAACTCTGGACAAGAAGCTCTGGACAACAAACTCTGGACAAGAAACTCTGGACAAGAAGCTCTGGACAAGAAACTCTGGACAAGAAATTCTGGCAAGAAAATCTGGACCAGAAAATCTATGCAAGAAACTCTGGACAAGAAAATCTGGGCAAGGAACTCTGGGCAAGAAACTCTGGACAAGAAACTCTGGACAAGAAACTCTGGACAAGATACTCTGGACAAAAAAACTCTGGGCAAGAAACTCTGGACAAGAAACTCTGAACTAGAAACTCTGGACAAGAAGCTCTGGACAACAAACTCTGGACAAGAAACTATGGACAAGAAACTCTGGACAAAAAACTCTGGACAAGAAACTCTGGACAAGAAACTCTGGACAAGAAAATCTGGACAAGAAACTCTGGACAAGAAAACTCTGGACAAGAAAATCTGGGCAAGGAACTCTGGGCAAGAAACTCTGGACAAGAAACTCTGAACAAGAAACTCTGGACAAGAAACTCTGGACAACAAACTCTGGACAACAAACTCTGGACAAGAAACTCTGGACAAGAAACTCTGGACAAGAAACTCTGGACAAGAAACTGCGGACAACAAACTCTGGACAAGAAACTCTGGACAAGAAACTCTGGTTAAGAAACTCTGGACAAGAAACTCTGGACAAGAAACTCTGGACAAGAAACTCTGGACAAGAAACTCTGGACAAGATACTCTGGACAAAAAACTGTGGGCAAGAAACTCTGGACAAGAAACTCTGGACAAGATACTCTGGACAAAAAACTCTGGACAACAAACTCTGGACAAAAAACTCTGGACAAGAAAATCTGGAGAACAACCAATGGACAAGATAATCTGGAAAAAAAAACTTTACAGGAAAATCTGAACAAGAAACTCTGGGTAAGAAAACGGGGACAGGAAAATCTAGACAAGAAACTCTGTTCAAGAAATTCTGGACAAAAAACTCTGGACAAGAAAATCTGGAGAACAAACAATGGACAAGATAATCTGGGGAAAAAAAAATGGGCAAGAAACTCTGGACAAGAAACTCTGGACAAGAAAATCGGGACAAGAAACTCTGGACAAGAAACTCTGGGCAAGAAACTCTGGACAAGAAACTCTGGACAAGAAATTCTGGACAAGAAAATCTGGAGAAGAAACTCTGAACAAGACAATCTGGAGAACAAACAATGGACAAGGTAATCTGGAGAAGAAAAACTGGACCAGAAAATCTGGAGAAGAACAACTGCACAAGAAACTCTGGACAAGAAACTCTGGACAAGAAAATCTGGGCAAGGAACTCTGGGCAAGAAACTCTGGACAAGAAACTCTGGACAAGAAACTCTGGACAAGAAACTCTGGACAAGATACTCTGGACAAAAAACTGTGGGCAAGAAACTCTGGACAAGAAACTCTGGACAAGATACTCTGGACAAAAAACTCTGGACAACAAACTCTGGACAAAAAACTCTGGACAAGAAAATCTGGAGAACAACCAATGGACAAGATAATCTGGAAAAAAAAACTTTACAGGAAAATCTGAACAAGAAACTCTGGGTAAGAAAACGGGGACAGGAAAATCTAGACAAGAAACTCTGTTCAAGAAATTCTGGACAAAAAACTCTGGACAAGAAAATCTGGAGAACAAACAATGGACAAGATAATCTGGGGAAAAAAAAATGGGCAAGAAACTCTGGACAAGAAACTCTGGACAAGAAAATCGGGACAAGAAACTCTGGACAAGAAACTCTGGGCAAGAAACTCTGGACAAGAAACTCTGGACAAGAAATTCTGGACAAGAAAATCTGGAGAAGAAACTCTGAACAAGACAATCTGGAGAACAAACAATGGACAAGGTAATCTGGAGAAGAAAAACTGGACCAGAAAATCTGGAGAAGAACAACTGCACAAGAAACTCTGGACAAGAAACTCTGGACAAGAAACTCTGGACAAAAATCTCTGGACAAGAAACTCTGGACAAGAAACTCTGGACAAAAAACTCTGGACAAGAAACTCTGGACAACAAATTCCGGACAAGAAACTCTGGACAAGAAACTCTGGACAAGAAACTCTGGACAAGAAACTCTGGACAAGAAAATCTGGACAAGAAACTCTGGACAAGAAACTCTGAACAAGAAACTCTGGACAAGAAACTCTGGACAAGAAACTCTGGACAAGAAAATCTGGACAAGAAACTCTGGACAAGAAACTCTGGACAAGAAACTCTGGACAAGAAACTCTGGACAAGAAACTCTGGACAAGAAACTCTGGACAAGAAACTCTGGACAACAAACTCTGGACAACAAACTCTGGACAAGAAACTCTGGACAACAAACTCTGGACAACAAACTCTGGACAAGAAAATCTGGACAAGAAAATCTGGACAGGAACCTCTGGACAAGAAAATCTGGACAAGAAACTCTGGACAAGAAACTCTGGACAAGAAACTCTGGGCAAGAAACTCTGTTTAAGAAAATCTGGACAAGAAATTCTGGACAAAAAACTCTGGACAAGAAAATCTGGACCAGAAAATCTATGCAAGAAACTCTGGACAAGAAAATCTGGGCAAGGAACTCTGGGCAAGAAACTCTGGACAAGAAATTCTGGACAAGAAACTCTGGACAAGAAACTCTGGACAAGAAACTCTGGACAAGAAACTCTGGACAAGAAACTCTGGACAAGAAACTCTGGACAAGAAAATCTGGACAAGGAAAGGGGGTAAGAAACTCTGTACAAGAAACTCCGGACAAGAAACTCTGTTCAAGAAATTCTGGACAAAAAACTCTGGACAAGAAAATCTGGAGAACAAACAATGGACAAGATAATCTGGAAAAAAAAACTGGACAAGAAAATCTGAGCAAGAAACTCTGGGTAAGAAAACGGGGACAGGAAAATCTAGACAAGAAACTCTGTTCAAGAAATTCTGGACAAAAAACTCTGGACAAAAAAATCTGGAGAACAAACAATGGACAAGATAATCTGTGGAAAAAAAACTGGGCAAGAAACTCTGGACAAGAAACTCTGGACAAGAAACTCTGGACAAGAAACTCTGGACAAGAAAATCTGGACAAGAAACTCTGGACAAGAAAACTCTGGACAACAAACTCTGGACAAGAAGCTCTGGACAAGAAACTCTGGACAAGAAATTCTGGACAAAAAACTCTGGACAAGAAAATCTGGAGAACAACCAATGGACAAGATAATCTGGAAAAAAAACTGGACAAGAAAATCTGAACAAGAAACTCTGAGTAAGAAAACGGGGACAGGAAAATCTAGACAAGAAACTCTGTTCAAGAAATTCTGGACAAAAAACTCTGGACAAGAAAATCTGGAGAACAAACAATGGACAAGATAATCTGGAAAAAAAAACTAGACAAGAAAATCTGAGCAAGAAACTCTGGGTAAGAAAACGGGGACAGGAAAATCTAGACAAGAAACTCTGTTCAAGAAATTCTGGACAAAAAACTCTGGACAAGAAAATCTGGAGAACAAACAATGGACAAGATAATCTGTGGAAAAAAAACTGGGCAAGAAACTCTGGACAAGAAACTCTGGACAAGAAACTCTGAACTAGAAACTCTGGACAAGAAGCTCTGGACAACAAACTCTGGACAACAAACTCTGGACAAGAAACTCTGGACAAAAAACTCTGGACAAGAAACTCTGGACAAGAAACTCTGGACAAGAAACTCTGGACAAGAAAATCTGGACAAGAAACTCTGGACAAGAAAACTCTGGACAAGAAAATCTGGGCAAGGAACTCTGGGCAAGAAACTCTGGACAAGAAACTCTGAATAAGAAACTCTGGACAAGAAGCTCTGGACAACAAACTCTGGACAACAAACTCTGGACAAGAAACTCTGGACAAGAAACTCTGGACAAGAAACTCTGGACAAGAAACTGCGGACAACAAACTCTGGACAACAAACTCTGGACAAGAAAATCTGGACAAGAAAATCTGGACAGGAAACTCTGGACAAGAAAATCTGGACAAGAAAATCTGGACAAGAAACTCTGGACAAGAAACTCTGGACAAGAAACTCTGGACAAGAAACTCTGGCAAGAAAATCTGGACAAAAAAACTCTGGACAAGAAAATCTGGGCAAGGAACTCTGGGCAAGAAACTCTGGACAAGAAACTCTGGACAAGAAACTCTGGACAAGAAACTCTGGACAAGAAACTCTGGACAAAAAACTGTGGGCAAGAAACTCTGGACAAGAAACTCTGGACAAGATACTCTGGACAAAAAACTCTGGACAACAAACTCTGGACAAAAAACTCTGGACAAGAAAATCTGGAGAACAACCAATGGACAAGATAATCTGGAAAAAAAAACTTTACAGGAAAATCTGAACAAGAAACTCTGGGTAAGAAAACGGGGACAGGAAAATCTAGACAAGAAACTCTGTTCAAGAAATTCTGGACAAAAAACTCTGGACAAGAAAATCTGGAGAACAAACAATGGACAAGATAATCTGGGGAAAAAAAAATGGGCAAGAAACTCTGGACAAGAAACTCTGGACAAGAAAATCGGGACAAGAAACTCTGGACAAGAAACTCTGGGCAAGAAACTCTGGACAAGAAACTCTGGACAAGAAATTCTGGACAAGAAAATCTGGAGAAGAAACTCTGAACAAGACAATCTGGAGAACAAACAATGGACAAGGTAATCTGGAGAAGAAAAACTGGACCAGAAAATCTGGAGAAGAACAACTGCACAAGAAACTCTGGACAAGAAACTCTGGACAAGAAACTCTGGACAACAAACTCTGGACAACAAACTCTGGACAAGAAACTCTGGACAACAAACTCTGGACAACAAACTCTGGACAAGAAAATCTGGACAAGAAAATCTGGACAGGAACCTCTGGACAAGAAAATCTGGACAAGAAACTCTGGACAAGAAACTCTGGACAAGAAACTCTGGGCAAGAAACTCTGTTTAAGAAAATCTGGACAAGAAATTCTGGACAAAAAACTCTGGACAAGAAAATCTGGACCAGAAAATCTATGCAAGAAACTCTGGACAAGAAAATCTGGGCAAGGAACTCTGGACAAGAAACTCTTGACAAGAAACTCTGGACAAGAAACTCTGGACAAGAAACTCTGGACAAGAAACTCTGGACAAGAAACTCTGGACAAGAAACTCTGGACAAGAAACTCTGGACAAGAAACTCTGGACAAGAAAATCTGGACAAGGAAAGGGGGTAAGAAACTCTGTACAAGAAACTCCGGACAAGAAACTCTGTTCAAGAAATTCTGGACAAAAAACTCTGGACAAGAAAATCTGGAGAACAAACAATGGACAAGATAATCTGGAAAAAAAAACTGGACAAGAAAATCTGAGCAAGAAACTCTGGGTAAGAAAACGGGGACAGGAAAATCTAGACAAGAAACTCTGTTCAAGAAATTCTGGACAAAAAACTCTGGACAAAAAAATCTGGAGAACAAACAATGGACAAGATAATCTGTGGAAAAAAAACTGGGCAAGAAACTCTGGACAAGAAACTCTGGACAAGAAACTCTGGACAAGAAACTCTGGACAAGAAAATCTGGACAAGAAACTCTGGACAAGAAAATCTGGACAACAAACTCTGGACAAGAAGCTCTGGACAAGAAACTCTGGACAAGAAATTCTGGACAAAAAACTCTGGACAAGAAAATCTGGAGAACAACCAATGGACAAGATAATCTGGAAAAAAAACTGGACAAGAAAATCTGAACAAGAAACTCTGAGTAAGAAAACGGGGACAGGAAAATCTAGACAAGAAACTCTGTTCAAGAAATTCTGGACAAAAAACTCTGGACAAGAAAATCTGGAGAACAAACAATGGACAAGATAATCTGGAAAAAAAAACTAGACAAGAAAATCTGAGCAAGAAACTCTGGGTAAGAAAACGGGGACAGGAAAATCTAGACAAGAAACTCTGTTCAAGAAATTCTGGACAAAAAACTCTGGACAAGAAAATCTGGAGAACAAACAATGGACAAGATAATCTGTGGAAAAAAAACTGGGCAAGAAACTCTGGACAAGAAACTCTGGACAAGAAACTCTGAACTAGAAACTCTGGACAAGAAGCTCTGGACAACAAACTCTGGACAACAAACTCTGGACAACAAACTCTGGACAAAAAACTCTGGACAAGAAACTCTGGACAAGAAACTCTGGACAAGAAACTCTGGACAAGAAAATCTGGACAAGAAACTCTGGACAAGAAAACTCTGGACAAGAAAATCTGGGCAAGGAACTCTGGGCAAGAAACTCTGGACAAGAAACTCTGAATAAGAAACTCTGGACAAGAAGCTCTGGACAACAAACTCTGGACAACAAACTCTGGACAAGAAACTCTGGACAAGAAACTCTGGACAAGAAACTGCGGACAACAAACTCTGGACAACAAACTCTGGACAAGAAAATCTGGACAAGAAAATCTGGACAGGAAACTCTGGACAAGAAAATCTGGACAAGAAAATCTGGACAAGAAACTCTGGACAAGAAACTCTGGACAAGAAACTCTGGACAAGAAACTCTGGCAAGAAAATCTGGACAAAAAAACTCTGGACAAGAAAATCTGGGCAAGGAACTCTGGGCAAGAAACTCTGGACAAGAAACTCTGGACAAGAAACTCTGGACAAGAAACTCTGGACAAGATACTCTGGACAAAAAACTGTGGGCAAGAAACTCTGGACAAGAAACTCTGGACAAGATACTCTGGACAAAAAACTCTGGACAACAAACTCTGGACAAAAAACTCTGGACAAGAAAATCTGGAGAACAACCAATGGACAAGATAATCTGGAAAAAAAAACTTTACAGGAAAATCTGAACAAGAAACTCTGGGTAAGAAAACGGGGACAGGAAAATCTAGACAAGAAACTCTGTTCAAGAAATTCTGGACAAAAAACTCTGGACAAGAAAATCTGGAGAACAAACAATGGACAAGATAATCTGGGGAAAAAAAAATGGGCAAGAAACTCTGGACAAGAAACTCTGGACAAGAAAATCGGGACAAGAAACTCTGGACAAGAAACTCTGGGCAAGAAACTCTGGACAAGAAACTCTGGACAAGAAATTCTGGACAAGAAAATCTGGAGAAGAAACTCTGAACAAGACAATCTGGAGAACAAACAATGGACAAGGTAATCTGGAGAAGAAAAACTGGACCAGAAAATCTGGAGAAGAACAACTGCACAAGAAACTCTGGACAAGAAACTCTGGACAAGAAACTCTGGACAAGAAACTCTGGACAACAAACTCTGGACAACAAACTCTGGACAAGAAACTCTGGACAACAAACTCTGGACAAGAAACTCTGGACAAGAAACTCTGGACAAGAAAATCTGGACAGGAACCTCTGGACAAGAAAATCTGGACAAGAAACTCTGGACAAGAAACTCTGGACAAGAAACTCTGGACAAGAAACTCTGTTTAAGAAAATCTGGACAAGAAATTCTGGACAAAAAACTCTGGACAAGAAAATCTGGACCAGAAAATCTATGCAAGAAACTCTGGACAAGAAAATCTGGGCAAGGAACTCTGGGCAAGAAACTCTTGACAAGAAATTCTGGACAAGAAACTCTGGACAAGAAACTCTGGACAAGAAACTCTGGACAAGAAACTCTGGACAAGAAACTCTGGACAAGAAACTCTGGACAAGAAACTCTGGACAAGAAAATCTGGACAAGGAAAGGGGGTAAGAAACTCTGTACAAGAAACTCCGGACAAGAAACTCTGTTCAAGAAATTCTGGACAAAAAACTCTGGACAAGAAAATCTGGAGAACAAACAATGGACAAGATAATCTGGAAAAAAAAACTGGACAAGAAAATCTGAGCAAGAAACTCTGGGTAAGAAAACGGGGACAGGAAAATCTAGACAAGAAACTCTGTTCAAGAAATTCTGGACAAAAAACTCTGGACAAAAAAATCTGGAGAACAAACAATGGACAAGATAATCTGTGGAAAAAAAACTGGGCAAGAAACTCTGGACAAGAAACTCTGGACAAGAAACTCTGGACAAGAAACTCTGGACAAGAAAATCTGGACAAGAAACTCTGGACAAGAAAACTCTGGACAACAAACTCTGGACAAGAAGCTCTGGACAAGAAACTCTGGACAAGAAATTCTGGACAAAAAACTCTGGACAAGAAAATCTGGAGAACAACCAATGGACAAGATAATCTGGAAAAAAAACTGGACAAGAAAATCTGGACAAAAAACTCTGGACAAGAAAATCTGGGCAAGGAACTCTGGGCAAGAAACTCTGGACAAGAAACTCTGGACAAGAAACTCTGGACAAGAAACTCTGGACAAGATACTCTGGACAAAAAACTGTGGGCAAGAAACTCTGGACAAGAAACTCTGAACAAGATACTCTGGACAAAAAACTCTGGACAACAAACTCTGGACAAAAAACTCTGGACAAGAAAATCTGGAGAACAACCAATGGACAAGATAATCTGGAAAAAAAAACTTTACAGGAAAATCTGAACAAGAAACTCTGGACAAGAAGCTCTGGACAAGAAACTCTGGACAAGAAATTCTGGACAAAAAACTCTGGACAAGAAAATCTGGAGAACAACCAATGGACAAGATAATCTGGAAAAAAAACTGGACAAGAAAATCTGAACAAGAAACTCTGAGTAAGAAAACGGGGACAGGAAAATCTAGACAAGAAACTCTGTTCAAGAAATTCTGGACAAAAAACTCTGGACAAGAAAATCTGGAGAACAAACAATGGACAAGATAATCTGGAAAAAAAAACTAGACAAGAAAATCTGAGCAAGAAACTCTGGGTAAGAAAACGGGGACAGGAAAATCTAGACAAGAAACTCTGTTCAAGAAATTCTGGACAAAAAACTCTGGACAAGAAAATCTGGAGAACAAACAATGGACAAGATAATCTGTGGAAAAAAAACTGGGCAAGAAACTCTGGACAAGAAACTCTGGACAAGAAACTCTGAACTAGAAACTCTGGACAAGAAGCTCTGGACAACAAACTCTGGACAACAAACTCTGGACAACAAACTCTGGACAAAAAACTCTGGACAAGAAACTCTGGACAAGAAACTCTGGACAAGAAACTCTGGACAAGAAAATCTGGACAAGAAACTCTGGACAAGAAAACTCTGGACAAGAAAATCTGGGCAAGGAACTCTGGGCAAGAAACTCTGGACAAGAAACTCTGAACAAGAAACTCTGGACAAGAAGCTCTGGACAACAAACTCTGGACAACAAACTCTGGACAAGAAACTCTGGACAAGAAACTCTGGACAAGAAACTCTGGACAAGAAACTGCGGACAACAAACTCTGGACAACAAACTCTGGACAAGAAAATCTGGACAAGAAAATCTGGACAGGAAACTCTGGACAAGAAAATCTGGACAAGAAACTCTGGACAAGAAACTCTGGACAAGAAACTCTGGACAAGAAACTCTGGACAAGAAACTCTGGCAAGAAAATCTGGACAAAAAAACTCTGGACAAGAAAATCTGGGCAAGGAACTCTGGGCAAGAAACTCTGGACAAGAAACTCTGGACAAGAAACTCTGGACAAGAAACTCTGGACAAGATACTCTGGACAAAAAACTCTGGGCAAGAAACTCTGGACAAGAAACTCTGGACAAGATACTCTGGACAAAAAACTCTGGACAACAAACTCTGGACAAAAAACTCTGGACAAGAAAATCTGGAGAACAACCAATGGACAAGATAATCTGGAAAAAAAAACTTTACAGGAAAATCTGAACAAGAAACTCTGGGTAAGAAAACGGGGACAGGAAAATCTAGACAAGAAACTCTGTTCAAGAAATTCTGGACAAAAAACTCTGGACAAGAAAATCTGGAGAACAAACAATGGACAAGATAATCTGGGGAAAAAAAAATGGGCAAGAAACTCTGGACAAGAAACTCTGGACAAGAAAATCGGGACAAGAAACTCTGGACAAGAAACTCTGGGCAAGAAACTCTGGACAAGAAACTCTGGACAAGAAATTCTGGACAAGAAAATCTGGAGAAGAAACTCTGAACAAGACAATCTGGAGAACAAACAATGGACAAGGTAATCTGGAGAAGAAAAACTGGACCAGAAAATCTGGAGAAGAACAACTGCACAAGAAACTCTGGACAAGAAACTCTGGACAAGAAACTCTGGACAAGAAACTCTGGACAAGAAACTCTGGACAACAAACTCTGGACAAGAAACTCTGGACAACAAACTCTGGACAACAAACTCTGGACAAGAAAATCTGGACAAGAAAATCTGGACAAGAAACTCTGGACAAGAAAATCTGGACAAGAAACTCTGGACAAAAAACTCTGGACAAGAAACTCTGGGCAAGAAACTCTGTTTAAGAAAATCTGGACAAGAAATTCTGGACAAAAAACTCTGGACAAGAAAATCTGGACCAGAAAATCTATGCAAGAAACTCTGGACAAGAAAATCTGGGCAAGGAACTCTGGGCAAGAAACTCTTGACAAGAAATTCTGGACAAGAAACTCTGGACAAGAAACTCTGGACAAGAAACTCTGGACAAGAAACTCTGGACAAGAAACTCTGGACAAGAAACTCTGGACAAGAAACTCTGGACAAGAAAATCTGGACAAGGAAAGGGGGTAAGAAACTCTGTACAAGAAACTCCGGACAAGAAACTCTGTTCAAGAAATTCTGGACAAAAAACTCTGGACAAGAAAATCTGGAGAACAAACAATGGACAAGATAATCTGGAAAAAAAAACTGGACAAGAAAATCTGAGCAAGAAACTCTGGGTAAGAAAACGGGGACAGGAAAATCTAGACAAGAAACTCTGTTCAAGAAATTCTGGACAAAAAACTCTGGACAAAAAAATCTGGAGAACAAACAATGGACAAGATAATCTGTGGAAAAAAAACTGGGCAAGAAACTCTGGACAAGAAACTCTGGACAAGAAACTCTGGACAAGAAACTCTGGACAAGAAAATCTGGACAAGAAACTCTGGACAAGAAAACTCTGGACAACAAACTCTGGACAAGAAGCTCTGGACAAGAAACTCTGGACAAGAAATTCTGGACAAAAAACTCTGGACAAGAAAATCTGGAGAACAACCAATGGACAAGATAATCTGGAAAAAAAACTGGACAAGAAAATCTGGACAAAAAACTCTGGACAAGAAAATCTGGGCAAGGAACTCTGGGCAAGAAACTCTGGACAAGAAACTCTGGACAAGAAACTCTGGACAAGAAACTCTGGACAAGATACTCTGGACAAAAAACTGTGGGCAAGAAACTCTGGACAAGAAACTCTGAACAAGATACTCTGGACAAAAAACTCTGGACAACAAACTCTGGACAAAAAACTCTGGACAAGAAAATCTGGAGAACAACCAATGGACAAGATAATCTGGAAAAAAAAACTTTACAGGAAAATCTGAACAAGAAACTCTGGGTAAGAAAACGGGGACAGGAAAATCTAGACAAGAAACTCTGTTCAAGAAATTCTGGACAAAAAACTCTGGACAAGAAAATCTGGAGAACAAACAATGGACAAGATAATCTGGGGAAAAAAAAATGGGCAAGAAACTCTGGACAAGAAACTCTGGACAAGAAAATCGGGACAAGAAACTCTGGACAAGAAACTCTGGGCAAGAAACTCTGGACAAGAAACTCTGGACAAGAAATTCTGGACAAGAAAATCTGGAGAAGAAACTCTGAACAAGACAATCTGGAGAACAAACAATGGACAAGGTAATCTGGAGAAGAAAAACTGGACCAGAAAATCTGGAGAAGAACAACTGCACAAGAAACTCTGGACAAGAAACTCTGGACAAAAATCTCTGGACAAGAAAATCTGGACAAGAAACTCTGGACAAAAAACTCTGGACAAGAAACTCTGGACAACAAATTCCGGACAAGAAACTCTGGACAAGAAACTCTGGACAAGAAACTCTGGACAAGAAACTCTGGACAAGAAAATCTGGACAAGAAACTCTGGACAAGAAACTCTGAACAAGAAACTCTGGACAAGAAACTCTGGACAAGAAACTCTGGACAAGAAAATCTGGACAAGAAACTCTGGACAAGAAACTCTGGACAAGAAACTCTGGACAAGAAACTCTGGACAAGAAACTCTGGACAAGAAACTCTGGACAAGAAACTCTGGACAACAAACTCTGGACAACAAACTCTGGACAAGAAACTCTGGACAACAAACTCTGGACAACAAACTCTGGACAAGAAAATCTGGACAAGAAAATCTGGACAGGAAAATCTGGACAAGAAAATCTGGACAAGAAACTCTGGACAAGAAACTCTGGACAAGAAACTCTGGGCAAGAAACTCTGTTTAAGAAAATCTGGACAAGAAATTCTGGACAAAAAACTCTGGACAAGAAAATCTGGACCAGAAAATCTATGCAAGAAACTCTGGACAAGAAAATCTGGGCAAGGAACTCTGGGCAAGAAACTCTTGACAAGAAATTCTGGACAAGAAACTCTGGACAAGAAACTCTGGACAAGAAACTCTGGACAAGAAACTCTGGACAAGAAACTCTGGACAAGAAACTCTGGACAAGAAACTCTGGACAAGAAAATCTGGACAAGGAAAGGGGGTAAGAAACTCTGTACAAGAAACTCCGGACAAGAAACTCTGTTCAAGAAATTCTGGACAAAAAACTCTGGACAAGAAAATCTGGAGAACAAACAATGGACAAGATAATCTGGAAAAAAAAACTGGACAAGAAAATCTGAGCAAGAAACTCTGGGTAAGAAAACGGGGACAGGAAAATCTAGACAAGAAACTCTGTTCAAGAAATTCTGGACAAAAAACTCTGGACAAAAAAATCTGGAGAACAAACAATGGACAAGATAATCTGTGGAAAAAAAACTGGGCAAGAAACTCTGGACAAGAAACTCTGGACAAGAAACTCTGGACAAGAAACTCTGGACAAGAAAATCTGGACAAGAAAATCTGGACAAGAAAACTCTGGACAACAAACTCTGGACAAGAAGCTCTGGACAAGAAACTCTGGACAAGAAATTCTGGACAAAAAACTCTGGACAAGAAAATCTGGAGAACAACCAATGGACAAGATAATCTGGAAAAAAAACTGGACAAGAAAATCTGAACAAGAAACTCTGAGTAAGAAAACGGGGACAGGAAAATCTAGACAAGAAACTCTGTTCAAGAAATTCTGGACAAAAAACTCTGGACAAGAAAATCTGGAGAACAAACAATGGACAAGATAATCTGGAAAAAAAAACTAGACAAGAAAATCTGAGCAAGAAACTCTGGGTAAGAAAACGGGGACAGGAAAATCTAGACAAGAAACTCTGTTCAAGAAATTCTGGACAAAAAACTCTGGACAAGAAAATCTGGAGAACAAACAATGGACAAGATAATCTGTGGAAAAAAAACTGGGCAAGAAACTCTGGACAAGAAACTCTGGACAAGAAACTCTGAACTAGAAACTCTGGACAAGAAGCTCTGGACAACAAACTCTGGACAACAAACTCTGGACAAGAAACTCTGGACAAAAAACTCTGGACAAGAAACTCTGGACAAGAAACTCTGGACAAGAAACTCTGGACAAGAAAATCTGGACAAGAAACTCTGGACAAGAAAACTCTGGACAAGAAAATCTGGGCAAGGAACTCTGGGCAAGAAACTCTGGACAAGAAACTCTGAATAAGAAACTCTGGACAAGAAGCTCTGGACAACAAACTCTGGACAACAAACTCTGGACAAGAAACTCTGGACAAGAAACTCTGGACAAGAAACTCTGGACAAGAAACTGCGGACAACAAACTCTGGACAACAAACTCTGGACAAGAAAATCTGGACAAGAAAATCTGGACAGGAAACTCTGGACAAGAAAATCTGGACAAGAAAATCTGGACAAGAAACTCTGGACAAGAAACTCTGGACAAGAAACTCTGGACAAGAAACTCTGGCAAGAAAATCTGGACAAAAAACTCTGGACAAGAAAATCTGGACAAGAAAATCTGGACAGGAAACTCTGGACAAGAAACTCTGGACAAGAAACTCTGGACAAGAAACTCTGGACAAGAAACTCTGGACAAGATACTCTGGACAAAAAACTCTGGGCAAGAAACTCTGGACAAGAAACTCTGAACAAGAAACTCTGGACAAGAAGCTCTGGACAACAAACTCTGGACAACAAACTCTGGACAAGAAACTCTGGACAAGAAGCTCTGGACAAGAAACTCTGGACAAGATACTCTGGACAAAAAACTCTGGGCAAGAAACTCTGGACAAGAAACTCTGAACAAGAAACTCTGGACAAGAAGCTCTGGACAACAAACTCTGGACAACAAACTCTGGACAAGAAACTCTGGACAAGAAGCTCTGGACAAGAAACTCTGGACAAGAAAATCGGGACAAGAAACTCTGGACAAGAAAATCGGGACAAGAAACTCTGGACAAGAAACTCTGGGCAAGAAAATCTGGAGAACAAACAATGGACAAGATAATCTGGGGAAAAAAAAATGGGCAAGAAACTCTGGACAAGAAACTCTGGACAAGAAAATCGGGACAAGAAACTCTGGACAAGAAACTCTGGGCAAGAAACTCTGGACAAGAAATTCTGGACAAGAAAATCTGGAGAAGAAACTCTGAACAAGACAATCTGGAGAACAAACAATGGACAAGGTAATCTGGAGAAAAAAAAATGGGCAAGAAACTCTGGACAAGAAACTCTGGACAAGAAAATCGGGACAAGAAACTCTGAGTAAGAAAACGGGGACAGGAAAATCTAGACAAGAAACTCTGTTCAAGAAATTCTGGACAAGAAAATCGGGACAAGAAACTCTGGACAAGAAAATCGGGACAAGAAACTCTGGACAAGAAACTCTGGGCAAGAAAATCTGGAGAACAAACAATGGACAAGATAATCTGGGGAAAAAAAAATGGGCAAGAAACTCTGGACAAGAAACTCTGGACAAGAAAATCGGGACAAGAAACTCTGGACAAGAAACTCTGGGCAAGAAACTCTGGACAAGAAACTCTGGGCAAGAAAATCTGGAGAACAAACAATGGACAAGATAATCTGGGGAAAAAAAAATGGGCAAGAAACTCTGGACAAGAAACTCTGGACAAGAAAATCGGGACAAGAAACTCTGGACAAGAAACTCTGGGCAAGAAACTCTGTACAAGAAACTCCGGACAAGAAACTCTGTTCAAGAAATTCTGGACAAAAAACTCTGGACAAGAAAATCTGGAGAACAAACAATGGACAAGATAATCTGGAAAAAAAAACTGGACAAGAAAATCTGAGCAAGAAACTCTGGGTAAGAAAACGGGGACAGGAAAATCTAGACAAGAAACTCTGTTCAAGAAATTCTGGACAAAAAACTCTGGACAAAAAAATCTGGAGAACAAACAATGGACAAGATAATCTGTGGAAAAAAAACTGGGCAAGAAACTCTGGACAAGAAACTCTGGACAAGAAACTCTGGACAAGAAACTCTGGACAAGAAAATCTGGACAAGAAACTCTGGACAAGAAAACTCTGGACAACAAACTCTGGACAAGAAGCTCTGGACAAGAAACTCTGGACAAGAAATTCTGGACAAAAAACTCTGGACAAGAAAATCTGGAGAACAACCAATGGACAAGATAATCTGGAAAAAAAACTGGACAAGAAAATCTGAACAAGAAACTCTGAGTAAGAAAACGGGGACAGGAAAATCTAGACAAGAAACTCTGTTCAAGAAATTCTGGACAAAAAACTCTGGACAAGAAAATCTGGAGAACAAACAATGGACAAGATAATCTGGAAAAAAAAACTAGACAAGAAAATCTGAGCAAGAAACTCTGGGTAAGAAAACGGGGACAGGAAAATCTAGACAAGAAACTCTGTTCAAGAAATTCTGGACAAAAAACTCTGGACAAGAAAATCTGGAGAACAAACAATGGACAAGATAATCTGTGGAAAAAAAACTGGGCAAGAAACTCTGGACAAGAAACTCTGGACAAGAAACTCTGAACTAGAAACTCTGGACAAGAAGCTCTGGACAACAAACTCTGGACAACAAACTCTGGACAAGAAACTCTGGACAAAAAACTCTGGACAAGAAACTCTGGACAAGAAACTCTGGACAAGAAACTCTGGACAAGAAAATCTGGACAAGAAACTCTGGACAAGAAAACTCTGGACAAGAAAATCTGGGCAAGGAACTCTGGGCAAGAAACTCTGGACAAGAAACTCTGAATAAGAAACTCTGGACAAGAAGCTCTGGACAACAAACTCTGGACAACAAACTCTGGACAAGAAACTCTGGACAAGAAACTCTGGACAAGAAACTCTGGACAAGAAACTGCGGACAACAAACTCTGGACAACAAACTCTGGACAAGAAAATCTGGACAAGAAAATCTGGACAGGAAACTCTGGACAAGAAAATCTGGACAAGAAAATCTGGACAAGAAACTCTGGACAAGAAACTCTGGACAAGAAACTCTGGACAAGAAACTCTGGCAAGAAAATCTGGACAAAAAACTCTGGACAAGAAAATCTGGACAAGAAAATCTGGACAGGAAACTCTGGACAAGAAACTCTGGACAAGAAACTCTGGACAAGAAACTCTGGACAAGATACTCTGGACAAAAAACTCTGGGCAAGAAACTCTGGACAAGAAACTCTGAACAAGAAACTCTGGACAAGAAGCTCTGGACAACAAACTCTGGACAACAAACTCTGGACAAGAAACTCTGGACAAGAAGCTCTGGACAAGAAACTCTGGACAAGATACTCTGGACAAAAAACTCTGGGCAAGAAACTCTGGACAAGAAACTCTGAACAAGAAACTCTGGACAAGAAGCTCTGGACAACAAACTCTGGACAACAAACTCTGGACAAGAAACTCTGGACAAGAAGCTCTGGACAAGAAACTCTGGACAAGAAAATCGGGACAAGAAACTCTGGACAAGAAACTCTGGGCAAGAAAATCTGGAGAACAAACAATGGACAAGATAATCTGGGGAAAAAAAAATGGGCAAGAAACTCTGGACAAGAAACTCTGGACAAGAAAATCGGGACAAGAAACTCTGGACAAGAAACTCTGGGCAAGAAACTCTGGACAAGAAACTCTGGACAAGAAATTCTGGACAAGAAAATCTGGAGAAGAAACTCTGAACAAGACAATCTGGAGAACAAACAATGGACAAGGTAATCTGGAGAAAAAAAAATGGGCAAGAAACTCTGGACAAGAAACTCTGGACAAGAAAATCGGGACAAGAAACTCTGGACAAGAAACTCTGGGCAAGAAACTCTGGACAAGAAACTCTGGACAAGAAATTCTGGACAAGAAAATCTGGAGAAGAAACTCTGAACAAGACAATCTGGAGAACAAACAATGGACAAGGTAATCTGGAGAAGAAAAACTGGACCAGAAAATCTGGAGAAGAACAACTGCACAAGAAACTCTGGACAAGAAACTCTGGACAAGAAACTCTGGACAAAAATCTCTGGACAAGAAAATCTGGACAAGAAACTCTGGACAAAAAAATTTTGGACAAGAAACTCTGGACAACAAATTCCGGACAAGAAACTCTGGACAAGAAACTCTGGACAAGAAACTCTGGACAAGAAACTCTGGACAAGAAAATCTGGACAAGAAACTCTGGACAAGAAACTCTGAACAAGAAACTCTGGACAAGAAACTCTGGACAAGAAACTCTGGACAAGAAAATCTGGACAAGAAACTCTGGACAAGAAACTCTGGACAAGAAACTCTGGACAAGAAACTCTGGACAAGAAACTCTGGACAAGAAACTCTGGACAAGAAACTCTGGACAACAAACTCTGGACAAGAAACTCTGGACAAGAAACTCTGGACAACAAACTCTGGACAACAAACTCTGGACAAGAAAATCTGGACAAGAAAATCTGGACAGGAACCTCTGGACAAGAAAATCTGGACAAGAAACTCTGGACAAGAAACTCTGGACAAGAAACTCTGGGCAAGAAACTCTGTTTAAGAAAATCTGGACAAGAAATTCTGGACAAAAAACTCTGGACAAGAAAATCTGGACCAGAAAATCTATGCAAGAAACTCTGGACAAGAAAATCTGGGCAAGGAACTCTGGGCAAGAAACTCTGGACAAGAAACTCTGGACAAGAAACTCTGGACAAGAAACTCTGGACAAGAAACTCTGGACAAGAAACTCTGGACAAGAAACTCTGGACAAGAAACTCTGGACAAGAAACTCTGGACAAGAAACTCTGGACAAGAAAATCTGGACAAGGAAAGGGGGTAAGAAACTCTGGACAAGAAACTCTGGACAAGAAACTCTGTTCAAGAAATTCTGGACAAAAAACTCTGGACAAGAAAATCTGGAGAACAAACAATGGACAAGATAATCTGGAAAAAAAAACTGGACAAGAAAATCTGAGCAAGAAACTCTGGGTAAGAAAACGGGGACAGGAAAATCTAGACAAGAAACTCTGTTCAAGAAATTCTGGACAAAAAACTCTGGACAAAAAAATCTGGAGAACAAACAATGGACAAGATAATCTGTGGAAAAAAAACTGGGCAAGAAACTCTGGACAAGAAACTCTGGACAAGAAACTCTGGACAAGAAACTCTGGACAAGAAAATCTGGACAAGAAACTCTGGACAAGAAAACTCTGGACAACAAACTCTGGACAAGAAGCTCTGGACAAGAAACTCTGGACAAGAAATTCTGGACAAAAAACTCTGGACAAGAAAATCTGGAGAACAACCAATGGACAAGATAATCTGGAAAAAAAACTGGACAAGAAAATCTGAACAAGAAACTCTGAGTAAGAAAACGGGGACAGGAAAATCTAGACAAGAAACTCTGTTCAAGAAATTCTGGACAAAAAACTCTGGACAAGAAAATCTGGAGAACAAACAATGGACAAGATAATCTGGAAAAAAAAACTAGACAAGAAAATCTGAGCAAGAAACTCTGGGTAAGAAAACGGGGACAGGAAAATCTAGACAAGAAACTCTGTTCAAGAAATTCTGGACAAAAAACTCTGGACAAGAAAATCTGGAGAACAAACAATGGACAAGATAATCTGTGGAAAAAAAACTGGGCAAGAAACTCTGGACAAGAAACTCTGGACAAGAAACTCTGAACTAGAAACTCTGGACAAGAAGCTCTGGACAACAAACTCTGGACAACAAACTCTGGACAAGAAACTCTGGACAAGAAACTCTGGACAAGAAACTCTGGACAAGAAACTCTGGACAAGAAACTCTGGACAAGAAAATCTGGACAAGAAACTCTGGACAAGAAAACTCTGGACAAGAAAATCTGGGCAAGGAACTCTGGGCAAGAAACTCTGGACAAGAAACTCTGAATAAGAAACTCTGGACAAGAAGCTCTGGACAACAAACTCTGGACAACAAACTCTGGACAAGAAACTCTGGACAAGAAACTCTGGACAAGAAACTCTGGACAAGAAACTGCGGACAACAAACTCTGAACAACAAACTCTGGACAAGAAAATCTGGACAAGAAAATCTGGACAGGAAACTCTGGACAAGAAAATCTGGACAAGAAAATCTGGACAAGAAACTCTGGACAAGAAACTCTGGACAAGAAACTCTGGACAAGAAACTCTGGCAAGAAAATCTGGACAAAAAACTCTGGACAAGAAAATCTGGACAAGAAAATCTGGACAGGAAACTCTGGACAAGAAACTCTGGACAAGAAACTCTGGACAAGAAACTCTGGACAAGATACTCTGGACAAAAAACTCTGGGCAAGAAACTCTGGACAAGAAACTCTGAACAAGAAACTCTGGACAAGAAGCTCTGGACAACAAACTCTGGACAACAAACTCTGGACAAGAAACTCTGGACAAGAAGCTCTGGACAAGAAACTCTGGACAAGATACTCTGGACAAAAAACTCTGGGCAAGAAACTCTGGACAAGAAACTCTGAACAAGAAACTCTGGACAAGAAGCTCTGGACAACAAACTCTGGACAACAAACTCTGGACAAGAAACTCTGGACAAGAAGCTCTGGACAAGAAACTCTGGACAAGAAAATCGGGACAAGAAACTCTGGACAAGAAACTCTGGGCAAGAAACTCTGGACAAGAAACTCTGGACAAGAAACTCTGGACAAGAAACTCTGGACAAAAAACTCTGGACAAGAAACTCTGGACAAGAAACTCTGGACAAGAAAATCTGGACAAGAAACTCTGGACAAGAAAACTCTGGACAAGAAAATCTGGGCAAGGAACTCTGGGCAAGAAACTCTGGACAAGAAACTCTGAACAAGAAACTCTGGACAAGAAGCTCTGGACAACAAACTCTGGACAAGAAACTATGGACAAGAAACTCTGGACAAGAAACTCTGGACAAGAAACTCTGGACAAGAAAATCTGGAGAACAAACAATGGACAAGATAATCTGTGGAAAAAAAACTGGGCAAGAAACTCTGGACAAGAAACTCTGGACAAGAAACTCTGAACTAGAAACTCTGGACAAGAAGCTCTGGACAACAAACTCTGGACAACAAACTCTGGACAAGAAACTCTGGACAAAAAACTCTGGACAAGAAACTCTGGACAAGAAACTCTGGACAAGAAACTCTGGACAAGAAAATCTGGACAAGAAACTCTGGACAAGAAAACTCTGGACAAGAAAATCTGGGCAAGGAACTCTGGGCAAGAAACTCTGGACAAGAAACTCTGAATAAGAAACTCTGGACAAGAAGCTCTGGACAACAAACTCTGGACAACAAACTCTGGACAAGAAACTCTGGACAAGAAACTCTGGACAAGAAACTCTGGACAAGAAACTGCGGACAACAAACTCTGGACAACAAACTCTGGACAAGAAAATCTGGACAAGAAAATCTGGACAGGAAACTCTGGACAAGAAAATCTGGACAAGAAAATCTGGACAAGAAACTCTGGACAAGAAACTCTGGACAAGAAACTCTGGACAAGAAACTCTGGCAAGAAAATCTGGACAAAAAACTCTGGACAAGAAAATCTGGACAAGAAAATCTGGACAGGAAACTCTGGACAAGAAACTCTGGACAAGAAACTCTGGACAAGAAACTCTGGACAAGATACTCTGGACAAAAAACTCTGGGCAAGAAACTCTGGACAAGAAACTCTGAACAAGAAACTCTGGACAAGAAGCTCTGGACAACAAACTCTGGACAACAAACTCTGGACAAGAAACTCTGGACAAGAAACTCTGGACAAGAAACTCTGGACAAGATACTCTGGACAAAAAACTCTGGGCAAGAAACTCTGGACAAGAAACTCTGAACAAGAAACTCTGGACAAGAAGCTCTGGACAACAAACTCTGGACAACAAACTCTGGACAAGAAACTCTGGACAAGAAACTCTGGACAAGAAACTCTGGACAAGAAAATCGGGACAAGAAACTCTGGACAAGAAACTCTGGGCAAGAAACTCTGGACAAGAAACTCTGGACAAGAAACTCTGGACAAGAAACTCTGGACAAAAAACTCTGGACAAGAAACTCTGGACAAGAAACTCTGGACAAGAAAATCTGGACAAGAAACTCTGGACAAGAAAACTCTGGACAAGAAAATCTGGGCAAGGAACTCTGGGCAAGAAACTCTGGACAAGAAACTCTGAACAAGAAACTCTGGACAAGAAGCTCTGGACAACAAACTCTGGACAAGAAACTCTGGACAAGAAACTCTGGACAAGAAACTCTGGACAAGAAACTCTGGACAAGAAAATCTGGAGAACAAACAATGGACAAGATAATCTGGAGAAAAAAAACTGGACAAGAAACTCTGGACAAGAAAATCGGGACAAGAAACTGTGGACAAGAAACTTTGGACAAGAAAATCTGGAGAACAAACAATGGACAAGATAATCTGGGGAAAAAAAACTGGGCAAGAAACTCTGGACAAGAAACTCTGGACAAGAAAATCGGGACAAGAAACTCTGGACAAGAAACTCTGGGCAAGAAACTCTGGACAAGAAACTCTGGACAAGAAACTCTGGACAAGAAAATCTGGAGAAGAAACTCTGAACAAGACAATCTGGAGAACAAACAATGGACAAGGTAATCTGGAGAAGAAAAACTGGACCAGAAAATCTGGAGAAGAACAACTGCACAAGAAACTCTGGACAAGAAACTCTGGACAAGAAAATCTGGACAAGAAAATCTATGCAAGAAACTCTGGACAGAAAATCTGGGCAAGGAACTCTGGGCAAGAATGTCTGGACAAGAAAATCTAGACTAAAAACTCTGGACAGGAAAATCTGGACAAGAAATTCTGGACAAGAAACTCTGGACAAGAAATTCTGGACAAGAAACTCTGGGCAAGAAACACTGGACAAAAAACTCTGGACAAGAAACTCTGGACAAAAGACTCTGGACAAGAAACTCTGGACAGAGAACTCTGAGCAAGAACCTCTGCACAAAAACCTCTGGACAAGAAACTCTGGACAAGAAACTCTGGACAAGAAACTCTGAACAAGAAACTCTGGACAAGAAACTCTGGACAAGAAACTCTGGGCCAGAAAATCTGGACAAAAAAATCTGGACAAGAAACTCTGGACAAGAAAATCTGGGCAAGGAACTCTGGGCAAGAAACTCTGGACAAGAAACTCTGGACAAAAAACTCTGGACAACAAACTCTGGACAAAAAACTCTGGGCATGAAACTCTGGACAAGAAACTCTGAACAAGAAACTCTGGACAAGAAATTCTGGCAAGAAAATCTGGACCAGAAAATCTATGCAAGAAACTCTGGACAAGAAAATCTGGGCAAGGAACTCTGGGCAAGAAACTCTGGACAAGAAATTCTGGACAAAAAACTCTGGACAAGAAAATCTGGAGAACAACCAATGGACAAGATAATCTGGAAAAAAAACTGGACAAGAAAATCTGAACAAGAAACTCTGAGTAAGAAAACGGGGACAGGAAAATCTAGACAAGAAACTCTGTTCAAGAAATTCTGGACAAAAAACTCTGGACAAGAAAATCTGGAGAACAACCAATGGACAAGATAATCTGGAAAAAAAACTGGACAAGAAAATCTGAACAAGAAACTCTGAGTAAGAAAACGGGGACAGGAAAATCTAGACAAGAAACTCTGTTCAAGAAATTCTGGACAAAAAACTCTGGACAAGAAAATCTGGAGAACAAACAATGGACAAGATAATCTGGAGAAAAAAAACTGGACAAGAAACTCTGGACAAGAAAATCGGGACAAGAAACTGTGGACAAGAAACTTTGGACAAGAAAATCTGGAGAACAAACAATGGACAAGATAATCTGGGGAAAAAAAACTGGGCAAGAAACTCTGGACAAGAAACTCTGGACAAGAAAATCGGGACAAGAAACTCTGGACAAGAAACTCTGGGCAAGAAACTCTGGACAAGAAACTCTGGACAAGAAATTCTGGACAAGAAAATCTGGAGAAGAAACTCTGAACAAGACAATCTGGAGAACAAACAATGGACAAGGTAATCTGGAGAAGAAAAACTGGACCAGAAAATCTGGAGAAGAACAACTGCACAAGAAACTCTGGACAAGAAACTCTGGACAAGAAAATCTGGACAAGAAAATCTATGCAAGAAACTCTGGACAGAAAATCTGGGCAAGGAACTCTGGGCAAGAATGTCTGGACAAGAAAATCTAGACTAAAAACTCTGGACAGGAAAATCTGGACAAGAAACTCTGGACAAGAAACTCTGGACAAGAAACTCTGGACAAGAAACTCTGGACAAGAAACTCTGGACAAGAAACTCTGGACAAGAAACTCTGGACAAAAGACTCTGGACAAGAAACTCTGGACAGAGAACCCTGAGCAAGAACCTCTGCACAAAAACCTCTGGACAAGAAACTCTGGACAAGAAAATCGGGACAAGAAACTCTGAACAAGAAACTCTGGACAAGAAACTCTGGACAAGAAACTCTGGGCCAGAAAATCTGGACAAAAAAATCTGGACAAGAAACTCTGGACAAGAAAATCTGGGCAAGGAACTCTGGGCAAGAAACTCTGGACAAGAAACTCTGGACAAAAAACTCTGGACAACAAACTCTGGACAAAAAACTCTGGGCATGAAAATCTGGACAAGAAACTCTGAACAAGAAACTCTGGACAAGAAATTCTGGCAAGAAAATCTGGACCAGAAAATCTATGCAAGAAACTCTGGACAAGAAAATCTGGGCAAGGAACTCTGGGCAAGAAACTCTGGACAAGAAATTCTGGACAAAAAACTCTGGACAAGAAAATCTGGAGAACAACCAATGGACAAGATAATCTGGAAAAAAAACTGGACAAGAAAATCTGAACAAGAAACTCTGAGTAAGAAAACGGGGACAGGAAAATCTAGACAAGAAACTCTGTTCAAGAAATTCTGGACAAAAAACTCTGGACAAGAAAATCTGGAGAACAAACAATGGACAAGATAATCTGTGGAAAAAAAACTGGGCAAGAAACTCTGGACAAGAAACTCTGGACAAGAAACTCTGAACTAGAAACTCTGGACAAGAAGCTCTGGACAACAAACTCTGGACAACAAACTCTGGACAAGAAACTCTGGACAAAAAACTCTGGACAAGAAACTCTGGACAAGAAACTCTGGACAAGAAACTCTGGACAAGAAAATCTGGACAAGAAACTCTGGACAAGAAAACTCTGGACAAGAAAATCTGGGCAAGGAACTCTGGGCAAGAAACTCTGGACAAGAAACTCTGAATAAGAAACTCTGGACAAGAAGCTCTGGACAACAAACTCTGGACAACAAACTCTGGACAAGAAACTCTGAACAAGAAACTCTGGACAAGAAACTCTGGTCAAGAAACTCTGAACAAGAAACTCTGGACAACAAACTCTGGACAACAAACTCTGGACAACAAACTCTGGACAACAAACTCTGGACGAGAAAGTCTGGACAAGAAAATCTAGACTAAAAACTCTGGACAGGAAAATCTGGACAAGAAATTCTGGACAAAAAATTCTGGGCAAGAAACTCTTGACAAGAAATTCTGGACAAGAAACTCTGGACAAGAAACTCTGGACAAGAAACTCTGGACAAGAAACTCTGGACAAGAAACTCTGGACAAGAAACTCTGGACAAGAAACTCTGGACAAGAAACTCTGGACAAGAAAATCTGGACAAGGAAAGGGGGTAAGAAACTCTGTACAAGAAACTCCGGACAAGAAACTCTGTTCAAGAAATTCTGGACAAAAAACTCTGGACAAGAAAATCTGGAGAACAAACAATGGACAAGATAATCTGGAAAAAAAAACTGGACAAGAAAATCTGAGCAAGAAACTCTGGGTAAGAAAACGGGGACAGGAAAATCTAGACAAGAAACTCTGTTCAAGAAATTCTGGACAAAAAACTCTGGACAAAAAAATCTGGAGAACAAACAATGGACAAGATAATCTGTGGAAAAAAAACTGGGCAAGAAACTCTGGACAAGAAACTCTGGACAAGAAACTCTGGACAAGAAACTCTGGACAAGAAAATCTGGACAAGAAACTCTGGACAAGAAAACTCTGGACAACAAACTCTGGACAAGAAGCTCTGGACAAGAAACTCTGGACAAGAAATTCTGGACAAAAAACTCTGGACAAGAAAATCTGGAGAACAACCAATGGACAAGATAATCTGGAAAAAAAACTGGACAAGAAAATCTGAACAAGAAACTCTGAGTAAGAAAACGGGGACAGGAAAATCTAGACAAGAAACTCTGTTCAAGAAATTCTGGACAAAAAACTCTGGACAAGAAAATCTGGAGAACAAACAATGGACAAGATAATCTGTGGAAAAAAAACTGGGCAAGAAACTCTGGACAAGAAACTCTGGACAAGAAACTCTGAACTAGAAACTCTGGACAAGAAGCTCTGGACAACAAACTCTGGACAACAAACTCTGGACAAGAAACTCTGGACAAAAAACTCTGGACAAGAAACTCTGGACAAGAAACTCTGGACAAGAAACTCTGGACAAGAAAATCTGGACAAGAAACTCTGGACAAGAAAACTCTGGACAAGAAAATCTGGGCAAGGAACTCTGGGCAAGAAACTCTGGACAAGAAACTCTGAATAAGAAACTCTGGACAAGAAGCTCTGGACAACAAACTCTGGACAACAAACTCTGGACAAGAAACTCTGGACAAGAAACTCTGGACAAGAAACTCTGGACAAGAAACTGCGGACAACAAACTCTGGACAACAAACTCTGGACAAGAAAATCTGGACAAGAAAATCTGGACAGGAAACTCTGGACAAGAAAATCTGGACAAGAAAATCTGGACAAGAAACTCTGGACAAGAAACTCTGGACAAGAAACTCTGGACAAGAAACTCTGGCAAGAAAATCTGGACAAAAAACTCTGGACAAGAAAATCTGGACAAGAAAATCTGGACAGGAAACTCTGGACAAGAAACTCTGGACAAGAAACTCTGGACAAGAAACTCTGGACAAGATACTCTGGACAAAAAACTCTGGGCAAGAAACTCTGGACAAGAAACTCTGAACAAGAAACTCTGGACAAGAAGCTCTGGACAACAAACTCTGGACAACAAACTCTGGACAAGAAACTCTGGACAAGAAACTCTGGACAAGAAACTCTGGACAAGATACTCTGGACAAAAAACTCTGGGCAAGAAACTCTGGACAAGAAACTCTGAACAAGAAACTCTGGACAAGAAGCTCTGGACAACAAACTCTGGACAACAAACTCTGGACAAGAAACTCTGGACAAGAAACTCTGGACAAGAAACTCTGGACAAGAAAATCGGGACAAGAAACTCTGGACAAGAAAATCGGGACAAGAAACTCTGGACAAGAAACTCTGGGCAAGAAAATCTGGAGAACAAACAATGGACAAGATAATCTGGGGAAAAAAAAATGGGCAAGAAACTCTGGACAAGAAACTCTGGACAAGAAAATCGGGACAAGAAACTCTGGACAAGAAACTCTGGGCAAGAAACTCTGGACAAGAAACTCTGGACAAGAAATTCTGGACAAGAAAATCTGGAGAAGAAACTCTGAACAAGACAATCTGGAGAACAAACAATGGACAAGGTAATCTGGAGAAAAAAAAATGGGCAAGAAACTCTGGACAAGAAACTCTGGACAAGAAAATCGGGACAAGAAACTCTGAGTAAGAAAACGGGGACAGGAAAATCTAGACAAGAAACTCTGTTCAAGAAATTCTGGACAAGAAAATCGGGACAAGAAACTCTGGACAAGAAAATCGGGACAAGAAACTCTGGACAAGAAACTCTGGGCAAGAAAATCTGGAGAACAAACAATGGACAAGATAATCTGGGGAAAAAAAAATGGGCAAGAAACTCTGGACAAGAAACTCTGGACAAGAAAATCGGGACAAGAAACTCTGGACAAGAAACTCTGGGCAAGAAACTCTGGACAAGAAACTCTGGGCAAGAAAATCTGGAGAACAAACAATGGACAAGATAATCTGGGGAAAAAAAAATGGGCAAGAAACTCTGGACAAGAAACTCTGGACAAGAAAATCGGGACAAGAAACTCTGGACAAGAAACTCTGGGCAAGAAACTCTGTACAAGAAACTCCGGACAAGAAACTCTGTTCAAGAAATTCTGGACAAAAAACTCTGGACAAAAAAATCTGGAGAACAAACAATGGACAAGATAATCTGTGGAAAAAAAACTGGGCAAGAAACTCTGGACAAGAAACTCTGGACAAGAAACTCTGGACAAGAAACTCTGGACAAGAAAATCTGGACAAGAAACTCTGGACAAGAAAACTCTGGACAACAAACTCTGGACAAGAAGCTCTGGACAAGAAACTCTGGACAAGAAATTCTGGACAAAAAACTCTGGACAAGAAAATCTGGAGAACAACCAATGGACAAGATAATCTGGAAAAAAAACTGGACAAGAAAATCTGAACAAGAAACTCTGAGTAAGAAAACGGGGACAGGAAAATCTAGACAAGAAACTCTGTTCAAGAAATTCTGGACAAAAAACTCTGGACAAGAAAATCTGGAGAACAAACAATGGACAAGATAATCTGGAAAAAAAAAACTAGACAAGAAAATCTGAGCAAGAAACTCTGGGTAAGAAAACGGGGACAGGAAAATCTAGACAAGAAACTCTGTTCAAGAAATTCTGGACAAAAAACTCTGGACAAGAAAATCTGGAGAACAAACAATGGACAAGATAATCTGTGGAAAAAAAACTGGGCAAGAAACTCTGGACAAGAAACTCTGGACAAGAAACTCTGAACTAGAAACTCTGGACAAGAAGCTCTGGACAACAAACTCTGGACAACAAACTCTGGACAAGAAACTCTGGACAAAAAACTCTGGACAAGAAACTCTGGACAAGAAACTCTGGACAAGAAACTCTGGACAAGAAAATCTGGACAAGAAACTCTGGACAAGAAAACTCTGGACAAGAAAATCTGGGCAAGGAACTCTGGGCAAGAAACTCTGGACAAGAAACTCTGAATAAGAAACTCTGGACAAGAAGCTCTGGACAACAAACTCTGGACAACAAACTCTGGACAAGAAACTCTGGACAAGAAACTCTGGACAAGAAACTCTGGACAAGAAACTGCGGACAACAAACTCTGGACAACAAACTCTGGACAAGAAAATCTGGACAAGAAAATCTGGACAGGAAACTCTGGACAAGAAAATCTGGACAAGAAAATCTGGACAAGAAACTCTGGACAAGAAACTCTGGACAAGAAACTCTGGACAAGAAACTCTGGCAAGAAAATCTGGACAAAAAACTCTGGACAAGAAAATCTGGACAAGAAAATCTGGACAGGAAACTCTGGACAAGAAACTCTGGACAAGAAACTCTGGACAAGAAACTCTGGACAAGATACTCTGGACAAAAAACTCTGGGCAAGAAACTCTGGACAAGAAACTCTGAACAAGAAACTCTGGACAAGAAGCTCTGGACAACAAACTCTGGACAACAAACTCTGGACAAGAAACTCTGGACAAGAAACTCTGGACAAGAAACTCTGGACAAGATACTCTGGACAAAAAACTCTGGGCAAGAAACTCTGGACAAGAAACTCTGAACAAGAAACTCTGGACAAGAAGCTCTGGACAACAAACTCTGGACAACAAACTCTGGACAAGAAACTCTGGACAAGAAACTCTGGACAAGAAACTCTGGACAAGAAAATCGGGACAAGAAACTCTGGACAAGAAAATCGGGACAAGAAACTCTGGACAAGAAACTCTGGGCAAGAAAATCTGGAGAACAAACAATGGACAAGATAATCTGGGGAAAAAAAAATGGGCAAGAAACTCTGGACAAGAAACTCTGGACAAGAAAATCGGGACAAGAAACTCTGGACAAGAAACTCTGGGCAAGAAACTCTGGACAAGAAACTCTGGACAAGAAATTCTGGACAAGAAAATCTGGAGAAGAAACTCTGAACAAGACAATCTGGAGAACAAACAATGGACAAGGTAATCTGGAGAAAAAAAAATGGGCAAGAAACTCTGGACAAGAAACTCTGGACAAGAAAATCGGGACAAGAAACTCTGGACAAGAAACTCTGGGCAAGAAACTCTGGACAAGAAACTCTGGACAAGAAATTCTGGACAAGAAACTCTGAACAAGACAATCTGGAGAACAAACAATGGACAAGGTAATCTGGAGAAGAAAAACTGGACCAGAAAATCTGGAGAAGAACAACTGCACAAGAAACTCTGGACAAGAAACTCTGGACAAGAAACTCTGGACAAAAATCTCTGGACAAGAAAATCTGGACAAGAAACTCTGGACAAAAAACTCTGGACAAGAAACTCTGGACAACAAATTCCGGACAAGAAACTCTGGACAAGAAACTCTGGACAAGAAACTCTGGACAAGAAACTCTGGACAAGAAAATCTGGACAAGAAACTCTGGACAAGAAACTCTGAACAAGAAACTCTGGACAAGAAACTCTGGACAAGAAACTCTGGACAAGAAAATCTGGACAAGAAACTCTGGACAAGAAACTCTGGACAAGAAACTCTGGACAACAAACTCTGGACAACAAACTCTGGACAAGAAACTCTGGACAAGAAACTCTGGACAACAAACTCTGGACAACAAACTCTGGACAAGAAACTCTGGACAACAAACTCTGGACAACAAACTCTGGACAAGAAAATCTGGACAAGAAAATCTGGACAGGAACCTCTGGACAAGAAAATCTGGACAAGAAACTCTGGACAAGAAACTCTGGACAAGAAACTCTGGGCAAGAAACTCTGTTTAAGAAAATCTGGACAAGAAATTCTGGACAAAAAACTCTGGACAAGAAAATCTGGACCAGAAAATCTATGCAAGAAACTCTGGACAAGAAAATCTGGGCAAGGAACTCTGGGCAAGAAACTCTTGACAAGAAACTCTGGACAAGAAACTCTGGACAAGAAACTCTGGACAAGAAACTCTGGACAAGAAACTCTGGACAAGAAACTCTGGACAAGAAACTCTGGACAAGAAACTCTGGACAAGAAACTCTGGACAAGAAAATCTGGACAAGGAAAGGGGGTAAGAAACTCTGTACAAGAAACTCCGGACAAGAAACTCTGTTCAAGAAATTCTGGACAAAAAACTCTGGACAAGAAAATCTGGAGAACAAACAATGGACAAGATAATCTGGAAAAAAAAACTGGACAAGAAAATCTGAGCAAGAAACTCTGGGTAAGAAAACGGGGACAGGAAAATCTAGACAAGAAACTCTGTTCAAGAAATTCTGGACAAAAAACTCTGGACAAAAAAATCTGGAGAACAAACAATGGACAAGATAATCTGTGGAAAAAAAACTGGGCAAGAAACTCTGGACAAGAAACTCTGGACAAGAAACTCTGGACAAGAAACTCTGGACAAGAAAATCTGGACAAGAAACTCTGGACAAGAAAACTCTGGACAACAAACTCTGGACAAGAAGCTCTGGACAAGAAACTCTGGACAAGAAATTCTGGACAAAAAACTCTGGACAAGAAAATCTGGAGAACAACCAATGGACAAGATAATCTGGAAAAAAAACTGGACAAGAAAATCTGAACAAGAAACTCTGAGTAAGAAAACGGGGACAGGAAAATCTAGACAAGAAACTCTGTTCAAGAAATTCTGGACAAAAAACTCTGGACAAGAAAATCTGGAGAACAAACAATGGACAAGATAATCTGGAAAAAAAAACTAGACAAGAAAATCTGAGCAAGAAACTCTGGGTAAGAAAACGGGGACAGGAAAATCTAGACAAGAAACTCTGTTCAAGAAATTCTGGACAAAAAACTCTGGACAAGAAAATCTGGAGAACAAACAATGGACAAGATAATCTGTGGAAAAAAAACTGGGCAAGAAACTCTGGACAAGAAACTCTGGACAAGAAACTCTGAACTAGAAACTCTGGACAAGAAGCTCTGGACAACAAACTCTGGACAACAAACTCTGGACAAGAAACTCTGGACAAAAAACTCTGGACAAGAAACTCTGGACAAGAAACTCTGGACAAGAAACTCTGGACAAGAAAATCTGGACAAGAAACTCTGGACAAGAAAACTCTGGACAAGAAAATCTGGGCAAGGAACTCTGGGCAAGAAACTCTGGACAAGAAACTCTGAACTAGAAACTCTGGACAAGAAGCTCTGGACAACAAACTCTGGACAACAAACTCTGGACAAGAAACTCTGGACAAGAAACTCTGGACAAGAAACTCTGGACAAGAAACTGCGGACAACAAACTCTGGACAACAAACTCTGGACAAGAAAATCTGGACAAGAAAATCTGGACAGGAAACTCTGGACAAGAAAATCTGGACAAGAAACTCTGGACAAGAAACTCTGGACAAGAAACTCTGGACAAGAAACTCTGGCAAGAAAATCTGGACAAAAAACTCTGGACAAGAAAATCTGGACAAGAAAATCTGGACAGGAAACTCTGGACAAGAAACTCTGGACAAGAAACTCTGGACAAGAAACTCTGGACAAGATACTCTGGACAAAAAACTCTGGGCAAGAAACTCTGGACAAGAAACTCTGAACAAGAAACTCTGGACAAGAAGCTCTGGACAACAAACTCTGGACAACAAACTCTGGACAAGAAACTCTGGACAAGAAGCTCTGGACAAGAAACTCTGGACAAGATACTCTGGACAAAAAACTCTGGGCAAGAAACTCTGGACAAGAAACTCTGAACAAGAAACTCTGGACAAGAAGCTCTGGACAACAAACTCTGGACAACAAACTCTGGACAAGAAACTCTGGACAAGAAGCTCTGGACAAGAAACTCTGGACAAGAAAATCGGGACAAGAAACTCTGGACAAGAAACTCTGGGCAAGAAACTCTGGACAAGAAACTCTGGACAAGAAACTCTGGACAAGAAACTCTGGACAAAAAACTCTGGACAAGAAACTCTGGACAAGAAACTCTGGACAAGAAAATCTGGACAAGAAACTCTGGACAAGAAAACTCTGGACAAGAAAATCTGGGCAAGGAACTCTGGGCAAGAAACTCTGGACAAGAAACTCTGAACAAGAAACTCTGGACAAGAAGCTCTGGACAACAAACTCTGGACAAGAAACTATGGACAAGAAACTCTGGACAAGAAACTCTGGACAAGAAACTCTGGACAAGAAAATCTGGAGAACAAACAATGGACAAGATAATCTGGAGAAAAAAAACTGGACAAGAAACTCTGGACAAGAAACTCTGGACAAGAAACTGTGGACAAGAAACTTTGGACAAGAAAATCTGGAGAACAAACAATGGACAAGATAATCTGGGGAAAAAAAACTGGGCAAGAAACTCTGGACAAGAAACTCTGGACAAGAAAATCGGGACAAGAAACTCTGGACAAGAAACTCTGGGCAAGAAACTCTGGACAAGAAACTCTGGACAAGAAATTCTGGACAAGAAAATCTGGAGAAGAAACTCTGAACAAGACAATCTGGAGAACAAACAATGGACAAGGTAATCTGGAGAAGAAAAACTGGACCAGAAAATCTGGAGAAGAACAACTGCACAAGAAACTCTGGACAAGAAACTCTGGACAAGAAAATCTGGACAAGAAAATCTATGCAAGAAACTCTGGACAGAAAATCTGGGCAAGGAACTCTGGGCAAGAATGTCTGGACAAGAAAATCTAGACTAAAAACTCTGGACAAGAAACTCTGGACAAGAAACTCTGGACAAGAAACTCTGGACAAGAAATTCTGGACAAGAAACTCTGGGCAAGAAACACTGGACAAAAAACTCTGGACAAGAAACTCTGGACAAAAAACTCTGGACAAGAAACTCTGGACAGAGAACCCTGAGCAAGAACCTCTGCACAAAAACCTCTGTACAAGAAACTCTGGACAAGAAAATCGGGACAAGATACTCTGAACAAGAAACTCTGGACAAGAAACTCTGGACAAGAAACTCTGGGCCAGAAAATCTGGACAAAAAAATCTGGACAAGAAACTCTGGACAAGAAAATCTGGGCAAGAAACTCTGGACAAGAAACTCTGGACAAGAAACTCTGGACAAAAAACTCTGGACAACAAACTCTGGACAAAAAACTCTGGGCATGAAACTCTGGACAAGAAACTCTGAACAAGAAACTCTGGACAAGAAATTCTGGCAAGAAAATCTGGACCAGAAAATCTATGCAAGAAACTCTGGACAAGAAAATCTGGGCAAGGAACTCTGGGCAAGAAACTCTGGACAAGAAAATCTGGACAAAAAACTCTGGACAAGAAAATCTGGAGAACAAACAATGGACAAGATAATCTGGAAAAAAAACTGGACAAGAAAATCTGAACAAGAAACTCTGAGTAAGAAAACGGGGACAGGAAAATCTAGACAAGAAACTCTGTTCAAGAAATTCTGGACAAAAAACTCTGGACAAGAAAATCTGGAGAACAAACAATGGACAAGATAATCTGGAAAAAAAAACTAGACAAGAAAATCTGAGCAAGAAACTCTGGGTAAGAAAACGGGGACAGGAAAATCTAGACAAGAAACTCTGTTCAAGAAATTCTGGACAAAAAACTCTGGACAAGAAAATCTGGAGAACAAACAATGGACAAGATAATCTGTGGAAAAAAAACTGGGCAAGAAACTCTGGACAAGAAACTCTGGACAAGAAACTCTGAACTAGAAACTCTGGACAAGAAGCTCTGGACAACAAACTCTGGACAACAAACTCTGGACAACAAACTCTGGACAAAAAACTCTGGACAAGAAACTCTGGACAAGAAACTCTGGACAAGAAACTCTGGACAAGAAAATCTGGACAAGAAACTCTGGACAAGAAAACTCTGGACAAGAAAATCTGGGCAAGGAACTCTGGGCAAGAAACTCTGGACAAGAAACTCTGAATAAGAAACTCTGGACAAGAAGCTCTGGACAACAAACTCTGGACAACAAACTCTGGACAAGAAACTCTGGACAAGAAACTCTGGACAAGAAACTCTGGACAAGAAACTGCGGACAACAAACTCTGGACAACAAACTCTGGACAAGAAAATCTGGACAAGAAAATCTGGACAGGAAACTCTGGACAAGAAAATCTGGACAAGAAAATCTGGACAAGAAACTCTGGACAAGAAACTCTGGACAAGAAACTCTGGACAAGAAACTCTGGCAAGAAAATCTGGACAAAAAACTCTGGACAAGAAAATCTGGACAAGAAAATCTGGACAGGAAACTCTGGACAAGAAACTCTGGACAAGAAACTCTGGACAAGAAACTCTGGACAAGATACTCTGGACAAAAAACTCTGGGCAAGAAACTCTGGACAAGAAACTCTGAACAAGAAACTCTGGACAAGAAGCTCTGGACAACAAACTCTGGACAACAAACTCTGGACAAGAAACTCTGGACAAGAAGCTCTGGACAAGAAACTCTGGACAAGATACTCTGGACAAAAAACTCTGGGCAAGAAACTCTGGACAAGAAACTCTGAACAAGAAACTCTGGACAAGAAGCTCTGGACAACAAACTCTGGACAACAAACTCTGGACAAGAAACTCTGGACAAGAAGCTCTGGACAAGAAACTCTGGACAAGAAAATCGGGACAAGAAACTCTGGACAAGAAACTCTGGGCAAGAAACTCTGGACAAGAAACTCTGGACAAGAAACTCTGGACAAGAAACTCTGGACAAAAAACTCTGGACAAGAAACTCTGGACAAGAAACTCTGGACAAGAAAATCTGGACAAGAAACTCTGGACAAGAAAACTCTGGACAAGAAAATCTGGGCAAGGAACTCTGGGCAAGAAACTCTGGACAAGAAACTCTGGACAAGAAACTCTGGACAAGAAGCTCTGGACAACAAACTCTGGACAAGAAACTCTGGACAAGAAACTCTGGACAAGAAACTCTGGACAAGAAACTCTGGACAAGAAAATCTGGAGAACAAACAATGGACAAGATAATCTGGAGAAAAAAAACTGGACAAGAAACTCTGGACAAGAAACTCTGGACAAGAAACTCTGGACAAGAAACTCTGGACAAGAAAATCTGGAGAACAAACAATGGACAAGATAATCTGGGGAAAAAAAACTGGGCAAGAAACTCTGGACAAGAAACTCTGGACAAGAAACTCTGGACAAGAAACTCTGGACAAGAAACTCTGGGCAAGAAACTCTGGACAAGAAACTCTGGACAAGAAATTCTGGACAAGAAAATCTGGAGAAGAAACTCTGAACAAGACAATCTGGAGAACAAACAATGGACAAGGTAATCTGGAGAAGAAAAACTGGACCAGAAAATCTGGAGAAGAACAACTGCACAAGAAACTCTGGACAAGAAACTCTGGACAAGAAAATCTGGACAAGAAAATCTATGCAAGAAACTCTGGACAGAAAATCTGGGCAAGGAACTCTGGGCAAGAATGTCTGGACAAGAAAATCTAGACTAAAAACTCTGGACAGGAAAATCTGGACAAGAAATTCTGGACAAAAAATTCTGGACAAGAAACTCTTGACAAGAAATTCTGGACAAGAAACTCTGGGCAAGAAACACTGGACAAAAAACTCTGGACAAGAAACTCTGGACAAAAGACTCTGGACAAGAAACTCTGGACAGAGAACTCTGAGCAAGAACCTCTGCACAAAAACCTCTTGACAAGAAACTCTGGACAAGAAAATCGGGACAAGAAACTCTGAACAAGAAACTCTGGACAAGAAACTCTGGACAAGAAACTCTGGGCCAGAAAATCTGGACAAAAAAATCTGGACAAGAAACTCTGGACAAGAAAATCTGGGCAAGGAACTCTGGGCAAGAAACTCTGGACAAGAAACTCTGGACAAAAAACTCTGGACAACAAACTCTGGACAAAAAACTCTGGGCATGAAACTCTGGACAAGAAACTCTGAACAAGAAACTCTGGACAAGAAATTCTGGACAACAAACTCTGGACAAGAAACTCTGGACAAGAAACTCTGGACAAGAAACTCTGGACAAGAAACTGCGGACAACAAACTCTGGACAACAAACTCTGGACAAGAAAATCTGGACAAGAAAATCTGGACAGGAAACTCTGGACAAGAAAATCTGGACAAGAAAATCTGGACAAGAAACTCTGGACAAGAAACTCTGGACAAGAAACTCTGGACAAGAAACTCTGGCAAGAAAATCTGGACAAAAAACTCTGGACAAGAAAATCTGGACAAGAAAATCTGGACAGGAAACTCTGGACAAGAAACTCTGGACAAGAAACTCTGGACAAGAAACTCTGGACAAGATACTCTGGACAAAAAACTCTGGGCAAGAAACTCTGGACAAGAAACTCTGAACAAGAAACTCTGGACAAGAAGCTCTGGACAACAAACTCTGGACAACAAACTCTGGACAAGAAACTCTGGACAAGAAGCTCTGGACAAGAAACTCTGGACAAGATACTCTGGACAAAAAACTCTGGGCAAGAAACTCTGGACAAGAAACTCTGAACAAGAAACTCTGGACAAGAAGCTCTGGACAACAAACTCTGGACAACAAACTCTGGACAAGAAACTCTGGACAAGAAGCTCTGGACAAGAAACTCTGGACAAGAAAATCGGGACAAGAAACTCTGGACAAGAAACTCTGGGCAAGAAACTCTGGACAAGAAACTCTGGACAAGAAACTCTGGACAAGAAACTCTGGACAAAAAACTCTGGACAAGAAACTCTGGACAAGAAACTCTGGACAAGAAAATCTGGACAAGAAACTCTGGACAAGAAAACTCTGGACAAGAAAATCTGGGCAAGGAACTCTGGGCAAGAAACTCTGGACAAGAAACTCTGAACAAGAAACTCTGGAAAAGAAACTCTGGACAACAAACTCTGGACAAGAAACTATGGACAAGAAACTCTGGACAAGAAACTCTGGACAAGAAACTCTGGACAAGAAAATCTGGAGAACAAACAATGGACAAGATAATCTGGAGAAAAAAAACTGGACAAGAAACTCTGGACAAGAAAATCGGGACAAGAAACTGTGGACAAGAAACTTTGGACAAGAAAATCTGGAGAACAAACAATGGACAAGATAATCTGGAAAAAAAACTGGGCAAGAAACTCTGGACAAGAAACTCTGGACAAGAAAATCTGGACAAGAAACTCTGGACAAGAAACTCTGGACAAGAAACTCTGGACAAGAAACTCTGGACAAGAAACTCTGGACAAGAAAATCTGCAGAAGAAACTCTGAACAAGACAATCTGGAGAACAAACAATGGACAAGATAATCTGGAGAAGAAAAACTGGACCAGAAAATCTGGAGAAGAACAACTGCACAAGAAACTCTGGACAAGAAACTCTGGACAAGAAAATCTGGACAAGAAAATCTATGCAAGAAACTCTGGACAGAAAATCTGGGCAAGGAACTCTGGGCAAGAATGTCTGGACAAGAAAATCTAGACTAAAAACTCTGGACAGGAAAATCTGGACAAGAAATTCTGGACAAGAAACTCTTGACAAGAAATTCTGGACAAGAAACTCTGGGCAAGAAACACTGGACAAAAAACTCTGGACAAGAAACTCTGGACAAAAGACTCTGGACAAGAAACTCTGGACAGAGAACTCTGAGCAAGAACCTCTGCACAAAAACCTCTTGACAAGAAACTCTGGACAAGAAAATCGGGACAAGAAACTCTGAACAAGAAACTCTGGACAAGAAACTCTGGACAAGAAACTCTGGGCCAGAAAATCTGGACAAAAAAATCTGGACAAGAAACTCTGGACAAGAAAATCTGGGCAAGGAACTCTGGGCAAGAAACTCTGGACAAGAAACTCTGGACAAAAAACTCTGGACAACAAACTCTGGACAAAAAACTCTGGGCATGAAACTCTGGACAAGAAACTCTGAACAAGAAACTCTGGACAAGAAATTCTGGCAAGAAAATCTGGACCAGAAAATCTATGCAAGAAACTCCGGACAAGAAAATCTGGGCAAGGAACTCTGGGCAAGAAACTCTGGACAAGAAATTCTGGACAAAAAACTCTGGACAAGAAAATCTGGAGAACAACCAATGGACAAGATAATCTGGAAAAAAAACTGGACAAGAAAATCTGAACAAGAAACTCTGAGTAAGAAAACGGGGACAGGAAAATCTAGACAAGAAACTCTGTTCAAGAAATTCTGGACAAAAAACTCTGGACAAGAAAATCTGGAGAACAAACAATGGACAAGATAATCTGGAAAAAAAAACTAGACAAGAAAATCTGAGCAAGAAACTCTGGGTAAGAAAACGGGGACAGGAAAATCTAGACAAGAAACTCTGTTCAAGAAATTCTGGACAAAAAACTCTGGACAAGAAAATCTGGAGAACAAACAATGGACAAGATAATCTGTGGAAAAAAAACTGGGCAAGAAACTCTGGACAAGAAACTCTGGACAAGAAACTCTGGACAAGAAGCTCTGGACAACAAACTCTGGACAACAAACTCTGGACAAGAAACTCTGGACAAAAAACTCTGGACAAGAAACTCTGGACAAGAAACTCTGGACAAGAAACTCTGGACAAGAAAATCTGGACAAGAAACTCTGGACAAGAAAACTCTGGACAAGAAAATCTGGGCAAGGAACTCTGGGCAAGAAACTCTGGACAAGAAACTCTGAATAAGAAACTCTGGACAAGAAGCTCTGGACAACAAACTCTGGACAACAAACTCTGGACAAGAAACTCTGGACAAGAAACTCTGGACAAGAAACTCTGGACAAGAAACTGCGGACAACAAACTCTGGACAACAAACTCTGGACAAGAAAATCTGGACAAGAAAATCTGGACAGGAAACTCTGGACAAGAAAATCTGGACAAGAAAATCTGGACAAGAAACTCTGGACAAGAAACTCTGGACAAGAAACTCTGGACAAGAAACTCTGGCAAGAAAATCTGGACAAAAAACTCTGGACAAGAAAATCTGGACAAGAAAATCTGGACAGGAAACTCTGGACAAGAAACTCTGGACAAGAAACTCTGGACAAGAAACTCTGGACAAGATACTCTGGACAAAAAACTCTGGGCAAGAAACTCTGGACAAGAAACTCTGAACAAGAAACTCTGGACAAGAAGCTCTGGACAACAAACTCTGGACAACAAACTCTGGACAAGAAACTCTGGACAAGAAGCTCTGGACAAGAAACTCTGGACAAGATACTCTGGACAAAAAACTCTGGGCAAGAAACTCTGGACAAGAAACTCTGAACAAGAAACTCTGGACAAGAAGCTCTGGACAACAAACTCTGGACAAAAAACTCTGGACAAGAAACTCTGGACAAGAAGCTCTGGACAAGAAACTCTGGACAAGAAAATCGGGACAAGAAACTCTGGACAAGAAACTCTGGGCAAGAAACTCTGGACAAGAAACTCTGGACAAGAAACTCTGGACAAGAAACTCTGGACAAAAAACTCTGGACAAGAAACTCTGGACAAGAAACTCTGGACAAGAAAATCTGGACAAGAAACTCTGGACAAGAAAACTCTGGACAAGAAAATCTGGGCAAGGAACTCTGGGCAAGAAACTCTGGACAAGAAACTCTGAACAAGAAACTCTGGACAAGAAGCTCTGGACAACAAACTCTGGACAAGAAACTATGGACAAGAAACTCTGGACAAGAAACTCTGGACAAGAAACTCTGGACAAGAAAATCTGGAGAACAAACAATGGACAAGATAATCTGGAGAAAAAAAACTGGACAAGAAACTCTGGACAAGAAACTCTGGACAAGAAACTCTGGACAAGAAAATCTGGAGAACAAACAATGGACAAGATAATCTGGGGAAAAAAAACTGGGCAAGAAACTCTGGACAAGAAACTCTGGACAAGAAAATCGGGACAAGAAACTCTGGACAAGAAACTCTGGGCAAGAAACTCTGGACAAGAAACTCTGGACAAGAAATTCTGGACAAGAAAATCTGGAGAAGAAACTCTGAACAAGACAATCTGGAGAACAAACAATGGACAAGGTAATCTGGAGAAGAAAAACTGGACCAGAAAATCTGGAGAAGAACAACTGCACAAGAAACTCTGGACAAGAAACTCTGGACAAGAAAATCTGGACAAGAAAATCTATGCAAGAAACTCTGGACAGAAAATCTGGGCAAGGAACTCTGGGCAAGAATGTCTGGACAAGAAAATCTAGACTAAAAACTCTGGACAGGAAAATCTGGACAAGAAATTCTGGACAAAAAATTCTGGACAAGAAACTCTTGACAAGAAATTCTGGACAAGAAACTCTGGGCAAGAAACACTGGACAAAAAACTCTGGACAAGAAACTCTGGACAAAAGACTCTGGACAAGAAACTCTGGACAGAGAACTCTGAGCAAGAACCTCTGCACAAAAACCTCTTGACAAGAAACTCTGGACAAGAAAATCGGGACAAGAAACTCTGAACAAGAAACTCTGGACAAGAAACTCTGGACAAGAAACTCTGGGCCAGAAAATCTGGACAAAAAAATCTGGACAAGAAACTCTGGACAAGAAAATCTGGGCAAGGAACTCTGGGCAAGAAACTCTGGACAAGAAACTCTGGACAAAAAACTCTGGACAACAAACTCTGGACAAAAAACTCTGGGCATGAAACTCTGGACAAGAAACTCTGAACAAGAAACTCTGGACAAGAAATTCTGGCAAGAAAATCTGGACCAGAAAATCTATGCAAGAAACTCTGGACAAGAAAATCTGGGCAAGGAACTCTGGGCAAGAAACTCTGGACAAGAAACTCTGGACAAGAAACTCTGGACAAGATACTCTGGACAAAAAAACTCTGGGCAAGAAACTCTGGACAAGAAACTCTGAACTAGAAACTCTGGACAAGAAGCTCTGGACAACAAACTCTGGACAAGAAACTATGGACAAGAAACTCTGGACAAAAAACTCTGGACAAGAAACTCTGGACAAGAAACTCTGGACAAGAAAATCTGGACAAGAAACTCTGGACAAGAAAACTCTGGACAAGAAAATCTGGGCAAGGAACTCTGGGCAAGAAACTCTGGACAAGAAACTCTGAACAAGAAACTCTGGACAAGAAACTCTGGACAACAAACTCTGGACAACAAACTCTGGACAAGAAACTCTGGACAAGAAACTCTGGACAAGAAACTCTGGACAAGAAACTGCGGACAACAAACTCTGGACAAGAAAATCTGGACAAGAAACTCTGGTTAAGAAACTCTGGACAAGAAACTCTGGACAAGAAACTCTGGACAAGAAACTCTGGACAAGAAACTCTGAGCAAGAACCTCTGCACAAAAACCTCTGGACAAGAAACTCTGGCAAGAAAATCTGGACCAGAAAATCTATGCAAGAAACTCTGGACAAGAAAATCTGGGCAAGGAACTCTGGGCAAGAAACTCTGGACAAGAAACTCTGGACAAGAAACTCTGGACAAGAAACTCTGGACAAGATACTCTGGACAAAAAACTGTGGGCAAGAAACTCTGGACAAGATACTCTGGACAAAAAACTCTGGACAACAAACTCTGGACAAAAAACTCTGGTTAAGAAACTCTGGACAAGAAACTCTGGACAAGAAACTCTGGACAAGAAACTCTGGACAAGAAACTCTGAGCAAGAACCTCTGCACAAAAACCTCTGGACAAGAAACTCTGGCAAGAAAATCTGGACCAGAAAATCTATGCAAGAAACTCTGGACAAGAAAATCTGGGCAAGGAACTCTGGACAAGAAAATCTGGGCAAGGAACTCTGGACAAGAAACTCTGGACAAGAAGCTCTGGACAAGAAACTCTGGACAAGATACTCTGGACAAAAAACTCTGGGCAAGAAACTCTGGACAAGAAACTCTGAACAAGAAACTCTGGACAAGAAGCTCTGGACAACAAACTCTGGACAACAAACTCTGGACAAGAAACTCTGGACAAGAAGCTCTGGACAAGAAACTCTGGACAAGAAAATCGGGACAAGAAACTCTGGACAAGAAACTCTGGGCAAGAAACTCTGGACAAGAAACTCTGGACAAGAAACTCTGGACAAGAAACTCTGGACAAAAAACTCTGGACAAGAAACTCTGGACAAGAAACTCTGGACAAGAAAATCTGGACAAGAAACTCTGGACAAGAAAACTCTGGACAAGAAAATCTGGGCAAGGAACTCTGGGCAAGAAACTCTGGACAAGAAACTCTGAACAAGAAACTCTGGACAAGAAGCTCTGGACAACAAACTCTGGACAAGAAACTCTGGACAAGAAACTCTGGACAAGAAACTCTGGACAAGAAACTCTGGACAAGAAAATCTGGAGAACAAACAATGGACAAGATAATCTGGAGAAAAAAAACTGGACAAGAAACTCTGGACAAGAAAATCGGGACAAGAAACTGTGGACAAGAAACTCTGGACAAGAAAATCTGGAGAACAAACAATGGACAAGATAATCTGGGGAAAAAAAACTGGACAAGAAACTCTGGACAAGAAACTCTGGACAAGAAAATCGGGACAAGAAACTCTGGACAAGAAACTCTGGGCAAGAAACTCTGGACAAGAAACTCTGGACAAGAAATTCTGGACAAGAAAATCTGGAGAAGAAACTCTGAACAAGACAATCTGGAGAACAAACAATGGACAAGGTAATCTGGAGAAGAAAAACTGGACCAGAAAATCTGGAGAAGAACAACTGCACAAGAAACTCTGGACAAGAAACTCTGGACAAGAAAATCTGGACAAGAAAATCTATGCAAGAAACTCTGGACAGAAAATCTGGGCAAGGAACTCTGGGCAAGAATGTCTGGACAAGAAAATCTAGACTAAAAACTCTGGACAGGAAAATCTGGACAAGAAATTCTGGACAAAAAATTCTGGACAAAAACTCTTGACAAGAAATTCTGGACAAGAAACTCTGGGCAAGAAACACTGGACAAAAAACTCTGGACAAGAAACTCTGGACAAAAGACTCTGGACAAGAAACTCTGGACAGAGAACTCTGAGCAAGAACCTCTGCACAAAAACCTCTTGACAAGAAACTCTGGACAAGAAAATCGGGACAAGAAACTCTGAACAAGAAACTCTGGACAAGAAACTCTGGACAAGAAACTCTGGGCCAGAAAATCTGGACAAAAAAATCTGGACAAGAAACTCTGGACAAGAAAATCTGGGCAAGGAACTCTGGGCAAGAAACTCTGGACAAGAAACTCTGGACAAAAAACTCTGGACAACAAACTCTGGACAAAAAACTCTGGGCATGAAACTCTGGACAAGAAACTCTGAACAAGAAACTCTGGACAAGAAATTCTGGCAAGAAAATCTGGACCAGAAAATCTATGCAAGAAACTCTGGACAAGAAAATCTGGGCAAGGAACTCTGGGCAAGAAACTCTGGACAAGAAACTCTGGACAAGAAACTCTGGACAAGATACTCTGGACAAAAAAACTCTGGGCAAGAAACTCTGGACAAGAAACTCTGAACTAGAAACTCTGGACAAGAAGCTCTGGACAACAAACTCTGGACAAGAAACTATGGACAAGAAACTCTGGACAAAAAACTCTGGACAAGAAACTCTGGACAAGAAACTCTGGACAAGAAACTCTGGACAAGAAAATCTGGACAAGAAACTCTGGACAAGAAAACTCTGGACAAGAAAATCTGGGCAAGGAACTCTGGGCAAGAAACTCTGGACAAGAAACTCTGAACAAGAAACTCTGGACAAGAAACTCTGGACAACAAACTCTGGACAACAAACTCTGGACAACAAACTCTGGACAAGAAACTCTGGACAAGAAACTCTGGACAAGAAACTGCGGACAACAAACTCTGGACAAGAAACTCTGGACAAGAAACTCTGGTTAAGAAACTCTGGACAAGAAACTCTGGACAAGAAACTCTGGACAAGAAACTCTGGACAAGAAACTCTGAGCAAGAACCTCTGCACAAAAACCTCTGGACAAGAAACTCTGGCAAGAAAATCTGGACCAGAAAATCTATGCAAGAAACTCTGGACAAGAAAATCTGGGCAAGGAACTCTGGGCAAGAAACTCTGGACAAGAAACTCTGGACAAGAAACTCTGGACAAGAAACTCTGGACAAGATACTCTGGACAAAAAACTGTGGGCAAGAAACTCTGGACAAGATACTCTGGACAAAAAACTCTGGACAACAAACTCTGGACAAAAAACTCTGGACAAGAAAATCTGGAGAACAACCAATGGACAAGATAATCTGGAAAAAAAAACTTTACAGGAAAATCTGAACAAGAAACTCTGGGTAAGAAAACGGGGACAGGAAAATCTAGACAAGAAACTCTGTTCAAGAAATTCTGGACAAAAAACTCTGGACAAGAAAATCTGGAGAACAAACAATGGACAAGATAATCTGGGGAAAAAAAAATGGGCAAGAAACTCTGGACAAGAAACTCTGGACAAGAAAATCGGGACAAGAAACTCTGGACAAGAAATTCTGGGCAAGAAACTCTGGACAAGAAACTCTGGACAAGAAATTCTGGACAAGAAAATCTGAAGAAGAAACTCTGAACAAGACAATCTGGAGAACAAACAATGGACAAGGTAATCTGGAGAAGAAAAACTGGACCAGAAAATCTGGAGAAGAACAACTGCACAAGAAACTCTGGACAAGAAACTCTGGACAAAAATCTCTGGACAAGAAAATCTGGACAAGAAACTCTGGACAAAAAACTCTGGACAAGAAACTCTGGACAACAAATTCCGGACAAGAAACTCTGGACAAGAAACTCTGGACAAGAAACTCTGGACAAGAAACTCTGGACAAGAAACTCTGGACAAGAAAATCTGGACAAGAAACTCTGGACAAGAAACTCTGAACAAGAAACTCTGGACAAGAAACTCTGGACAAGAAACTCTGGACAAGAAAATCTGGACAAGAAACTCTGGACAAGAAACTCTGGACAAGAAACTCTGGACAAGAAACTCTGGACAAGAAACTCTGGACAAGAAACTCTGGACAACAAACTCTGGACAACAAACTCTGGACAACAAACTCTGGACAACAAACTCTGGACAACAAACTCTGGACAACAAACTCTGGACAAGAAAATCTGGACAAGAAAATCTGGACAGGAACCTCTGGACAAGAAAATCTGGACAAGAAACTCTGGACAAGAAACTCTGGACAAGAAACTCTGGGCAAGAAACTCTGTTTAAGAAAATCTGGACAAGAAATTCTGGACAAAAAACTCTGGACAAGAAAATCTAGACCAGAAAATCTATGCAAGAAACTCTGGACAAGAAAATCTGGGCAAGGAACTCTGGGCAAGAAACTCTTGACAAGAAATTCTGGACAAGAAACTCTGGACAAGAAACTCTGGACAAGAAACTCTGGACAAGAAACTCTGGACAAGAAACTCTGGACAAGAAACTCTGGACAAGAAAATCTGGACAAGAAAATCTGGACAAGGAAAGGGGGTAAGAAACTCTGGACGAGAAACCCTGGACAAGAAACTCTGGGCCAGAAACTCTGTACAAGAAACTCCGGACAAGAAACTCTGTTCAAGAAAATCTGGACAAAAAACTCTGGACAAGAAAATCTGGAGAACAAACAATGGACAAGATAATCTGGAAAAAAAAACTGGACAAGAAAATCTGAGCAAGAAACTCTGGGTAAGAAAACGGGGACAGGAAAATCTAGACAAGAAACTCTGTTCAAGAAATTCTGGACAAAAAACTCTGGACAAAAAAATCTGGAGAACAAACAATGGACAAGATAATCTGTGGAAAAAAAACTGGGCAAGAAACTCTGGACAAGAAACTCTGGACAAGAAACTCTGGACAAGAAAATCTGGACAAGAAACTCTGGACAAGAAAACTCTGGACAACAAACTCTGGACAAGAAGCTCTGGACAAGAAACTCTGGACAAGAAATTCTGGACAAAAAACTCTGGACAAGAAAATCTGGAGAACAACCAATGGACAAGATAATCTGGAAAAAAAACTGGACAAGAAAATCTGAACAAGAAACTCTGAGTAAGAAAACGGGGACAGGAAAATCTAGACAAGAAACTCTGTTCAAGAAATTTTGGACAAAAAACTCTGGACAAGAAAATCTGGAGAACAAACAATGGACAAGATAATCTGGAAAAAAAAACTGGACAAGAAAATCTGAGCAAGAAACTCTGGGTAAGAAAACGGGGACAGGAAAATCTAGACAAGAAACTCTGTTCAAGAAATTCTGGACAAAAAACTCTGGACAAGAAAATCTGGAGAACAAACAATGGACAAGATAATCTGTGGAAAAAAAACTGGGCAAGAAACTCTGGACAAGAAACTCTGGACAAGAAACTCTGGACAAGAAAATCTGGAGAAGAAACTCTGGACAACAAATTCCGGACAAAAAACTCTGGACAAGAAACTCTGGACAAGAAACTCTTGTTGCGTGAGCCCGGGGGTGGTTTTTAGAACCTGAAAAAAAAAAGTAAGTAAGTAAGGAGTAAATTCCAACAATAAATAGAGACGCCACGGGAGTTGCACCCAGGGAATCGCACAGCACTTACCTGCAGGATCCCACAAACTGCAAAATTTTTGTTTCCCTTTTGTGTATTGTTTTCCTTTTTTTGTTTTCCTTTTTTTGTTTTCCTTTTTTTTTTTTATTATAATTTTTGTTTTTATTTTTTCCTTGGATGTTTCTGGAGACGTGGTCTCATTGAGAATTGCAATAATAAAGTGATTGACAAAAGTTTGACAGTTCGCCGAGGTGGGGGATGTTTCCTTTGTAGGCCACAAAAATATTTAGATGAGCCTGCGATAACGTAACCCGAGGCAACAACCAAGGCTGCAAGTTAAAGCGAATAGCTTACAGATCAATCGAAAGGGCAGAATTAGGTTTAGACCGAGGATTTTATTTTGCAAGTTAGATTACAAAGACTGATTAGATGTAGGCCTATTTATTCTTTAGTAATAGTTATATTAATCGGACGCAATGGTACTTGACGATGTAGGTAGTGAGAGGGGTGGTCAAGTGGGAACATGCCATTCAGCCAGAGAAGGTCTGCAGGATGAGAGAATTTCCCAATAAGCCTGGGAAATTTTCTCATTTTTTGCCAACCAAAGCTCAGCACCACGGTATAAAAAGGGCCAACGGTGGCGGGCGGAGTTTTTTTTGGCGTTCAAGAGTACACGGCCCACAACTCAAGGGTGCTTAATATATTTTCGTATATATATATATATATATAAATATAGTTACATGTATACGCGCCTGAAGAAGAGTGGAACGAAGGGGACTTGCACGAAAGATACTAACTTTTTTTTTGAAAGAAAGAAGGGTGTTGGCAACGCCCGTTGCCGTAGAAACCCAGCGAAGGGAAATTTGACAGTCGACTTTCGGTTGGTCCTTTTATTTGAATTGATCCCATTTTTGACCAGCCAACTGAGCAGACCACTAATTTTGTAACCCTATTTACTTTGTTTTTAAAACCAAAATTGGAGTTTTTAAATAAATTATAATTGTTGACAAAAGTGGTTTTTGTTGTAATTAACAAATTTTACAAAAACCACTTATAATTGTTGACAAAAGTGGTTTTTGTTGTAATTAACAAATTTTACAAAAACCACTTTTGTCAAACTCCAATTTTGGTTTTAAAAACAAAGTAAATAGGGTTACAAAATTAGTGGTCTGCTCAGTTGGCTGGTCGAAAATGGGATCAATTCAAATAAAAGGACCAACCGAAAGTCGACTGTCAAATTTCCCTTCGCTGGGCTTCTACGGCAACGGGCGTTGCCAACAGAAGGGCGAATAAGCGCAGGTGAAGGTTTATATTTTTCTATTGCCTTAGTGAAAATAATAAAATCTACATCCATGTCCGAACAGGAAAGGGTGGAGGGAAACCAATATTTTGGGTTTTCCTGCCTTATTCAGGCCGCCGGAATCAACCGGAATTTAGTGGCTTAACGTAGTTTTGCGCAGAAGCAGATAGGATCAAATACGTGACCGATTTGACCGCAGAAAAAGAAAAAGAACCGGTACATCAGGAGATTGCAAGTGCCGTACCCAGAACATCTTCCCAGGGTACCTTCCCCGTTCGTTAACGGATCATCATCAAACCCCCCCTTCATGACCCATCATGGGGGATAAAAAAATAAAAGTGAAGTGAAATAATTAAAAGAAAAAAAAATCGAAAAGAAACCAAAATCGTGAATCAAAAACAAAAATAAGTGATTTTACGAAGATTTCCCCCCCTAATGAATTTCCCTTTCATCGCCATATAATTCGTAGATTTTCTTTTTATAATATACATCACCCTTTTTACTCAATATAATTCACTGAAGTGTAGTTTTTCTTTGTTTATGTTGAAGTACATTATGAACTTAGTGAACTTAAATTATTATTATAATGTTATTAAATTGCAAGTGAATTACAATTTAATGCAATACTAGTATTGGCTGCCAGGGCCTTTAACTAGTTGGTTTTTCATTGTAGGTTGTTAAATGAGTTTTGCGATGTTGAGGTTATCGATGTTTTCCCTGTTTACATGTGTGAGGAGATATGTAAGGCTATGGTTGGAAAATTTTTTGGTTGTGGTTATAACTTTTTTGCAGGTGAGAAAATGAGATATTGTGAGTGTGAGGTTTTGATCACAGAGGTGACAGATAGGGGGTAATTCCTTGTGGAAGAGGTGTTTGTGGGTGATATAACTATGTCCAAGTCGAAGTCGGGTGTAGATTTGGATCTGCTTTTGGGAGATGTTATTGGGATAGATTGGTTTAATGCCGTCGGGGTTGAGCTGTTTGTAGGTGTGATTGTAGGATGACCAGGAGGTTTTCCTATTATGTTTCCAGTTATTGTGAATGAGTTTATTAATATCTGTTTTACTGTATTGGTAGAACATTTTGAGTGGCTGTTTTGTTGCTGTTTTTGCTTCCAGATCTGCGGCTTCGTTGCCTTTGATGCCGATATGACCGGGAATCCAGGCGATTTTTAGATTGTCACTGCTGCAGATGAGGAGGTCACGGATAGAATTAATAATTGCTATTGGGGATGTAATGTTCTTAATGGCTGAGATTGCTGATTGGCTATCTAAGAAGATTATGTTTTTTTTTGTTTTGCTGAGTTTTATGGCTTGGAGAATGGCGAAAGCTTCTGCAGTGAATATTGATGTATAGTGCGGAAGAAGGCCTTTCGAGAGTACTAAGGTACTTTCGTTGACCACGGCAAATGAGGTGAAGGTGTCGGTTTTAGAGGCATCTGTAAACAAAAAGTTCCAGCCAAGTGATTTGAATTTGTCGGAGATGCTTGAATAGAGGGCTTTGAAGATGAGATCGTTGGTTTGGGATTTGGTGTAGCTACAGAGGTCTGTGATTAGTTGGCGGCTGCAAAGCTCCCATGGAGGTTGGCTATTGCTTTTGGGGTTTTGGATGGGTATGGGAATATTTAGGTCTCTTGCTGGGGCTATGACGTTGAATATGGTTGATTGGATTTTCGGAGGTCGAATACGATTTACTGTCTTTGTTATAGTTTTGTGGAAGCAGATGGGTATTTGGAGCTTATTTTGTGAATGATCGAAGAGGTGAGGTTCCCAAATCTTTCTGCAAGACTAGGGAGTCCTGCTTCGGTCAGAATGTTTTTGATGGGTGTAGAGCGGAGAGCTCTCATGCTTGTTCGGATGGCGGCGTTGTATGCACGATTTGGAGCATTTTCCACAGATAGGAAGTCCATAGTCTATTTTTGAAAGTACGATGGATTTTGTTAAATGAATGAGGGAGTTTATATTAGATCTGCTATTTTTCGCCGATAGATATTTTATAATATTACCTCTGGCTGTGAGGCTTTTTTTTTTATATAAAGGCAGTGGTTTCGGAAATCAAACCTTGAATTGAAGACTAGCCCAAGAATTTTTAGGCAGTTTGTGTTCTGTATTTGGGTATTGTTTATGCAGAGTTCTATTGTTTTGTTACATGAGTGTTTTTTGCAAATATGGAAGATGATGGATTTGGAGAGCGAAATGGATGCACCTGAGTAATCGCACCATTCTTGGAGGGCAAGGATGATGCGCGTGAACGTATTACTGACTTCAAGAAGGTCTTTGGATTTGGAAAAAATGAAAAGATCGTCCGCGTAGAGCGAGTGGTCTATGGATGGAAGGATGTCTATTGTTTTACTTATTTCGTTGAAGGCTATAAGGAATAGGACTACCGAGAGGGATGATCCTTGTGGAATACCGTTTTTTAGTTGGGGTGGATTGTAATGGGTGTTGGAGACCTTGACTCGAAAGTGTCTGTTACACAAAAAAGATTTGATGAAAGTGAAGATTTTCGGACCAATTTTCCATTTTATGAGTTGGTTTAGTATGACGTGCATACCTATTCTATCGAACGCCTTATCGAAGTCTAAGCTTAGAACAGACGCGTGGTTTCTCTCTGACAGCGTCGAGGAGATGAAGTGGTCAATTTGAAGGAGCGTATCAAGGGTAGATGTTATGTCATGTAATATGTGAATGGAAAACCATCGGAAGACAAAACAAAATAATGGCTCTTTTCCATCAGGCGAAATAGTGGTCGAAACTGGAGTCCCTCAAGGATCTATACTTGGAGCACTCCTATTTATGTTATACATAAATGATATGCCGAAAGTAATACGGGAAAGTACAATCGTACTGTACGCAGATGACACCTTAATATACGCCGAAGGAAAAAGTGTTAATGACTGTAGAACGAAACTACTAAATGACATTAAAGGAATAAATACCTGGTTGGAAATGAATAAGCTAAAGTTAAATGAGACAAAGACAAAAGTAATGACAATTAACACAGATAATGAGGACTGTATTCAGATTAATAACAAGACAATTGAAAATGTCTGCAACATAAAATACCTGGGTGTTATTATTGACAAAAAACTAAAATTCTCTCAACACATAGATTATATATGCAATAAAATTGCTAAAAATATTCGGTTCCTATCGCGACTACGTAAGAAAATGGACTACCTAACGTCAGTAAATGTGTTCAAAGCAATAGTACAGCCACATTTTGAATACTGCTCAACTATACTGTATACATGCTGTTCGCAAGGGCAAATAGAACATTTGCAAAGGCTACAAAATAGGGGAATGCGTACAATACTTAGATGCAACAGGTACACACCTATAAGAGCAATGCTTCATGCACTGAAATGGATGGACATACAAGGAAAACTGGAACTGAACACTTTAAAGCGCCACAATATTTAACACAAGGGATAAGAAGAATAGCAGAGACACAACCATACGGACTTCGAAACAACGACGATCTAAGGATACAGCGACAAGAAACCGAGGCATCAAAAAACACTCTCTTATACAAAGGAATACAGCTGTTCAATAACCTCCCTGCGGACATTAAAAATGAAACCAACCTAAGACATTTTAGTAGGAGATGCGTTCAGTTTATAAAAGATCCTCATACATAAATTAATAACCTAAACAAAATGTATATAAATATTATTTGAATTTTTCTTTTTTCTTTGCTTAGTTATTATAATGTAAATATATATATTTTGTTATAGTTTTTTTAAAAAAAGTATACTTATACTAATAAATACAATACAATACAATACAATACAATACAATCAACGCCACCCATTCCTCCTTCAATCCCTCTCCTACAGCTACGACAATAGAAACTAAAATAAAAATGATCGAACTCATATCGTGCTTAAACACTGCACTCGATAAGGCGTTCGATAGAATAGGTATGCACGTCATACTAAACCAACTCATAAAATGGAAAATTGGTCCGAAAATCTTCACTTTCATCAAATCTTTTTTGTGTAACAGACACTTTCGAGTCAAGGTCTCCAACACCCATTACAATCCACACCAACTAAAAAACGGTATTCCACAAGGATCATCCCTCTCGGTAGTCCTATTCCTTATAGCCTTCAACGAAATAAGTAAAACAATAGACATCCTTCCATCCATAGACCACTCGCTCTACGCGGACGATCTTTTCATTTTTTCCAAATCCAAAGACCTTCTTGAAGTCAGTAATACGTTCACGCGCATCATCCTTGCCCTCCAAGAATGGTGCGATTACTCAGGTGCATCCATTTCGCTCTCCAAATCCATCATCTTCCATATTTGCAAAAAACACTCATGTAACAAAACAATAGAACTCTGCATAAACAATACCCAAATACAGAACACAAACTGCCTAAAAATTCTTGGGCTAGTCTTCAATTCAAGGTTTGATTTCCGAAACCACTGCCTTTATATAAAAAAAAAAGCCTCACAGCCAGAGGTAATATTATAAAATATCTATCGGCGAAAAATAGCAGATCTAATATAAACTCCCTCATTCATTTAACAAAATCCATCGTACTTTCAAAAATAGACTATGGACTTCCTATCTGTGGAAAATGCTCCAAATCGTGCATACAACGCCGCCATCCGAACAAGCATGAGAGCTCTCCGCTCTACACCCATCAAAAACATTCTGACCGAAGCAGGACTCCCTAGTCTTGCAGAAAGATTTGGGAACCTCACCTCTTCGATCATTCACAAAATAAGCTCCAAATACCCATCTGCTATCCACAAAACTATAACAAAGACAGTAAATCGTATTCGACCTCCGAAAATCCAATCAACCATATTCAACGTCATAGCCCCAGCAAGAGACCTAAATATTCCCATATCCATCCAAAACCCCAAAAGCAATAGCCAACCTCCATGGGAGCTTTGCAGCCGCCAACTAATCACAGACCTCTGTAGCTACACCAAATCCCAAACCAACGATCTCATCTTCAAAGCCCTCTATTCAAGCATCTCCGACAAATTCAAATCACTTGGCTGGAACTTTTTGTTTACAGATGCCTCTAAAACCGACACCTTCACCTCATTTGCCGTGGTCAACGAAAGTACCTTAGTACTCTCGAAAGGCCTTCTTCCGCACTATACATCAATATTCACTGCAGAAGCTTTCGCCATTCTCCAAGCCATAAAACTCAGCAAAACAAAAAAAACCATAATCTTCTTAGATAGCCAATCAGCAATCTCAGCCATTAAGAACATTACATCCCCAATAGCAATTATTAATTCTATCCGTGACCTCCTCATCTGCAGCAGTGACAATCTAAAAATCGCCTGGATTCCCGGTCATATCGGCATCAAAGGCAACGAAGCCGCAGATCTGGAAGCAAAAACAGCAACAAAACAGCCACTCAAAATGTTCTACCAATACAGTAAAACAGATATTAATAAACTCATTCACAATAACTGGAAACATAATAGGAAAACCTCCTGGTCATCCTACAATCACACCTACAAACAGCTCAACCCCGACGGCATTAAACCAATCTATCCCAATAACATCTCCCAAAAGCAGATCCAAATCTACACCCGACTTCGACTTGGACATAGTTATATCACCCACAAACACCTCTTCCACAAGGAATTACCCCCTATCTGTCACCTCTGTGATCAAAACCTCACACTCACAATATCTCATTTTCTCACCTGCAAAAAAGTTATAACCGCAACCAAAAAATTTTCCAACCATAGCCTTACATATCTCCTCACACATGTAAACAGGGAAAACATCGATAACCTCAACATCGCAAAACTCATTTAACAACCTACAATGAAAAACCAACTAGTTAAAGGCCCTGGCAGCCAATACTAGTATTGCATTAAATTGTAATTCACTTGCAATTTAATAACATTATAATAATAATTTAAGTTCACTAAGTTCATAATGTACTTCAACATAAACAAAGAAAAACTACACTTCAGTGAATTATATTGAGTAAAAAGGGTGATGTATATTATAAAAAGAAAATCTACGAATTATATGGCGATGAAAGGGAAATTCATTAGGGGGGGAAATCTTCGTAAAATCACTTATTTTTGTTTTTGATTCACGATTTTGGTTTCTTTTCGATTTTTTTTTCTTTTAATTATTTCACTTCACTTTTATTTTTTTATCCCCCATGATGGGTCATGAAGGGGGGGTTTGATGATGATCCGTTAACGAACGGGGAAGGTACCCTGGGAAGATGTTCTGGGTACGGCACTTGCAATCTCCTGATGTACCGGTTCTTTTTCTTTTTCTGCGGTCAAATCGGTCACGTATTTGATCCTATCTGCTTCTGCGCAAAACTACGTTAAGCCACTAAATTCCGGTTGATTCCGGCGGCCTGAATAAGGCAGGAAAACCCAAAATATTGGTTTCCCTCCACCCTTTCCTGTTCGGACATGGATGTAGATTTTATTATTTTCACTAAGGCAATAGAAAAATATAAACCTTCACCTGCGCTTATTCGCCCTTCTGTTGGCAACGCCCGTTGCCGTAGAAGCCCAGCGAAGGGAAATTTGACAGTCGACTTTCGGTTGGTCCTTTTATTTGAATTGATCCCATTTTCGACCAGCCAACTGAGCAGACCACTAATTTTGTAACCCTATTTACTTTGTTTTTAAAACCAAAATTGGAGTTTGACAAAAGTGGTTTTTGTAAAATTTGTTAATTACAACAAAAACCACTTTTGTCAACAATTATAAGTGGTTTTTGTAAAATTTGTTAATTACAACAAAAACCACTTTTGTCAACAATTATAATTTATTTAAAAACTCCAATTTTGGTTTTAAAAACAAAGTAAATAGGGTTACAAAATTAGTGGTCTGCTCAGTTGGCTGGTCAAAAATGGGATCAATTCAAATAAAAGGACCAACCGAAAGTCGACTGTCAAATTTCCCTTCGCTGGGTTTCTACGGCAACGGGCGTTGCCAACACTCTTCCTTCTTTCAAAAAAAAGGTAGTATCTTTCGTGCAAGTCCCCTTCGTTCCACTCTTCTTCAGGCGCGTATACATGTAACTATATTTATATATATATATATATATACGAAAATATATTAAGCACCCTTGAGTTGTGGGCCGTGTACTCTTGAACGCCAAAAAAAACTCCGCCCGCCACCGTTGGCCCTTTTTATACCGTGGTGCTGAGCTTTGGTTGGCAAAAAATGAGAAAATTTCCCAGGCTTATTGGGAAATTCTCTCATCCTGCAGACCTTCTCTGGCTGAATGGCATGTTCCCACTTGACCACCCCTCTCACTACCTACATCGTCAAGTACCATTGCGTCCGATTAATATAACTATTACTAAAGAATAAATAGGGCTACATCTAATCAGTCTTTGTAATCTAACTTGCAAAATAAAATCCTCGGTCTAAACCTAATTCTGCCCTTTCGATTGATCTGTAAGCTATTCGCTTTAACTTGCAGCCTTGGTTGTTGCCTCGGGTTACGTTATCGCAGGCTCATCTAAATATTTTTGTGGCCTACAAAGGAAACATCCCCCACCTCGGCGAACTGTCAAACTTTTGTCAATCACTTTATTATTGCAATTCTCAATGAGACCACGTCTCCAGAAACATCCAAGGAAAAAATAAAAACACAAAAATTATAATAAAAAAAAAAAAGGAAAACAAAAAAAGGAAAACAATACACAAAAGGGAAACAAAAATTTTGCAGTTTGTGGGATCCTGCAGGTAAGTGCTGTGCGATTCCCTGGGTGCAACTCCCGTGGCGTCTCTATTTATTGTTGGAATTTACTCCTTACTTACTTACTTTTTTTTTTCAGGTTCTAAAAACCACCCCCGGGCTCACGCAACAAGAGTTTCTTGTCCAGAGTTTTTTGTCCGGAATTTGTTGTCCAGAGTTTCTTCTCCAGATTTTCTTGTCCAGAGTTTCTTGTCCAGAGTTTCTTGTCCAGAGTTTCTTGCCCAGAGTTTCTTGTCCAGAGTTTCTTGTCCCGATTTTCTTGTCCAGTGTTTTTTGTCCAGAATTTCTTGAACAGAGTTTCTTGTCTAGATTTTCCTGTCCCCGTTTTCTTACCCAGAGTTTCTTGCTCAGATTTTCTTGTCCAGTTTTTTTTTCCAGATTATCTTGTCCATTGTTTGTTCTCCAGATTTTCTTGTCCAGAGTTTTTTGTCCAGAATTTCTTGAACAGAGTTTCTTGTCTAGATTTTCCTGTCCCCGTTTTCTTACTCAGAGTTTCTTGTTCAGATTTTCTTGTCCAGTTTTTTTTCCAGATTATCTTGTCCATTGGTTGTTCTCCAGATTTTCTTGTCCAGAGTTTTTTGTCCAGAATTTCTTGTCCAGAGTTTCTTGTCCAGAGCTTCTTGTCCAGAGTTTGTTGTCCAGAGTTTTCTTGTCCAGAGTTTCTTGTCCAGATTTTCTTGTCCAGATTTTCTTGTCCAGAGTTTCTTGTCCAGAGTTTGATGTCCAGAGTTTCTTGTCCAGAGTTTCTTGTCCAGAGTTTGTTGTCCAGAGTTTGTTGTCCACAGTTTGTTGTCCAGAGTTTCTTGTCCACAGTTTCTCGTCCAGAGTTTCTTGTCCAGAATTTCTTGTCCAGAGTTTCTTGTCCAGAGTTTTTTGTCCGGAATTTGTTGTCCAGAGTTTCTTCTCCAGATTTTCTTGTCCAGAGTTTCTTGTCCAGAGTTTCTTGTCCAGAGTTTCTTGCCCAGAGTTTCTTGCCAGAGTTTCTTGTCCCGATTTTCTTGTCCAGAGTTTCTTGCCCAGTTTTTTTTCCCCAGATTATCTTGTCCATTGTTTGTTCTCCAGATTTTCTTGTCCAGAGTTTTTTGTCCAGAATTTCTTGAACAGAGTTTCTTGTCTAGATTTTCCTGTCCCCGTTTTCTTACCCAGAGTTTCTTGCTCAGATTTTCTTGTCCAGTTTTTTTTTCCAGATTATCTTGTCCATTGTTTGTTCTCCAGATTTTCTTGTCCAGAGTTTTTTGTCCAGAATTTCTTGAACAGAGTTTCTTGTCTAGATTTTCCTGTCCCCGTTTTCTTACTCAGAGTTTCTTGTTCAGATTTTCTTGTCCAGTTTTTTTTCCAGATTATCTTGTCCATTGGTTGTTCTCCAGATTTTCTTGTCCAGAGTTTTTTGTCCAGAATTTCTTGTCCAGAGTTTCTTGTCCAGAGCTTCTTGTCCAGAGTTTGTTGTCCAGAGTTTTCTTGTCCAGAGTTTCTTGTCCAGATTTTCTTGTCCAGATTTTCTTGTCCAGATTTTCTTGTCCAGAGTTTCTTGTCCAGAGTTTGATGTCCAGAGTTTCTTGTCCAGAGTTTCTTGTCCAGAGTTTGTTGTCCAGAGTTTGTTGTCCACAGTTTGTTGTCCAGAGTTTCTTGTCCACAGTTTCTCGTCCAGAGTTTCTTGTCCAGAGTTTCTTGTCCAGAGTTTCTTGTCCAGAGTTTTTTGTCCGGAATTTGTTGTCCAGAGTTTCTTCTCCAGATTTTCTTGTCCAGAGTTTCTTGTCCAGAGTTTCTTGTCCAGAGTTTCTTGCCCAGAGTTTCTTGTCCAGAGTTTCTTGTCCCGATTTTCTTGTCCAGAGTTTCTTGCCCAGTTTTTTTTCCCCAGATTATCTTGTCCATTGTTTGTTCTCCAGATTTTCTTGTCCAGAGTTTTTTGTCCAGAATTTCTTGAACAGAGTTTCTTGTCTAGATTTTCCTGTCCCCGTTTTCTTACCCAGAGTTTCTTGCTCAGATTTTCTTGTCCAGTTTTTTTTTCCAGATTATCTTGTCCATTGTTTGTTCTCCAGATTTTCTTGTCCAGAGTTTTTTGTCCAGAATTTCTTGAACAGAGTTTCTTGTCTAGATTTTCCTGTCCCCGTTTTCTTACCCAGAGTTTCTTGTCCAGATTTTCTTGTCCAGAGTTTCTTGTCCAGGTTTTCTTGTCCAGAGTTTCTTGTCCAGAGTTTCTTGTGCAGAGTTTCTTGTCCAGATTTTCTTGTCCAGAGTTTGTTGTCCAGAGTTTTCTTGTCCAGAGTTTCTTGTCCAGATTTTCTTGTCCAGATTTTCTTGTCCAGAGTTTCTTGTCCCGATTTTCTTGTCCAGAGTTTCTTGTCCACAGTTTCTTGTCCAGTTTTTTCTCTCCAGATTATCTTGTCCATTGTTTGTTCTCCAGATTTTCTTAAACAGAGTTTCTTGTCTAGAGTTTCTTGTCCCGGTTTTCTTACCCAGAGTTTCTTGTTCAGATTTTCTTGTCCAGTTTCTTGTCCAGAGTTTCTTGTTCCCAGTTTCTTGTCCAGAGTTTTCTTGTCCAGAGTTTCTTGTCCAGAGTTTCTTGTCCAGAGTTTCTTGTCCAGAGTTTCATGTCGAGAGTTTTTTGTCCAGATTTTCTTGTCCAGATTTTCTTGTCCAGAGTTTTTTGTCCAGATTTTCTTGTCCAGATTTTCTTGTCCAGAGTTTCTTGTCCAGAGTTTCTTGTTCCCAGTTTCTTGTCCAGAGTTTTCTTGTCCAGAGTTTCTTGTCCAGAGTTTCATGTGGAGAGTTTCTTATCCAGAGTTTTCTTGTCCAGGGTTTCTTGTCCAGAGTTTCTTGTCCAGAGTTTCTTGTCCAGAGTTTCTTGCCCAGAGTTTTTGTCCAGAGTATCTTGTCCAGAGTTTCTTGTCCAGAGTTTCCTGTCCAGATTTTCTTGTCCAGATTTTCTTGTCCAGATTTTCTTGTCCAGAGTTTCTTGTCCAGAGTTTCTTGTCCAGAGTTTCATGTCGAGAGTTTCTTATCCAGAGTTTTCTTGTCCAGAGTTTCTTGTCCAGAGTTTCTTGTCCAGAGTTTCTTGCCCAGAGTTTTTGTCCAGAGTATCTTGTCCAGAGTTTCTTGTCCAGAGTTTCCTGTCCAAATTTTCTTGTCCAGATTTTCTTGTCCAGATTTTCTTGTCCAGATTTTCTTGTCCAGAGTTTTTTGTGCAGAGTTTCTTGTCCAGAGTTTCTTGTACAGAGTTTCTTGTCCAGAGTTTGTTGTCCAGAGTTTTCTTGTCCAGAGTTTCTTGTCCAGATTTTCTTGTCCAGATTTTCTTGTCCAGAGTTTCTTGTCCAGAGTTTCTTGTACAGAGTTTCTTGTCCAGATTATCTTGTCCAGAGTTTTTTGTCCAGAGTTTTCTTGTCCAGAGTTTCTTGTCCAGATTTTCTTGTCCAGATTTTCTTGTCCAGAGTTTCTTGTTCCCAGTTTCTTGTCCAGAGTTTTCTTGTCCAGATTTTCTTGTCCAGATTTTCTTGTCCAGAGTTTCTTGTTCCCAGTTTCTTGTCCAGAGTTTTCTTGTCCAGATTTTCTTGTCCAGAGTTTCTTGTTCCCAGTTTCTTGTCCAGAGTTTTCTTGTCCAGATTTTCTTGTCCAGATTTTCTTGTCCAGATTTTCTTGTCCAGATTTTCTTGTCCAGAGTTTCTTGTCCAGAGTTTCTTGTTCCCAGTTTCTTGTCCAGAGTTTCTTGTCCAGAATTTCCTGTCCAGATTTTCTTGTCCAGATTTTCTTGTCCAGATTTTCTTATCCAGATTTTCTTGTCCAGAGTTTTCTTGTCAAGAGTTTCTTGTCCAGATTTTCTTGTCCAGATTTTCTTGTCCAGAGTTTCTTGTCCAGAGTTTCTTGTTCCCAGTTTCTTGTCCAGAGTTTCTTGTCCAGAGTTTCCTGTCCAGATTTTCTTGTCCAGATTTTCTTGTCCAGAGTTTTTTGTCCAGAGTTTCTTGTCCAGAGTTTCTTGTACAGAGTTTCTTGTCGAGAGTTTTTTGTCCAGATTTTCTTGTCCAGATTTTCTTGTCCAGAGTTTTCTTGTCCAGATTTTCTTGTCCAGATTTTCTTGTCCAGAGTTTCTTGTCCAGAGTTTCTTGTTCCCAGTTTCTTGTCCAGAGTTTTCTTGTCCAGAGTTTCTTGTCCAGAGTTTCTTGTCCAGAGTTTCATGTCGAGAGTTTCTTATCCAGAGTTTTCTTGTCCAGAGTTTCTTGTCCAGAGTTTCTTGTCCAGAGTTTCTTGCCCAGAGTTTTTGTCCAGAGTATCTTGTCCAGAGTTTCTTGTCCAGAGTTTCCTGTCCAAATTTTCTTGTCCAGATTTTCTTGTCCAGATTTTCTTGTCCAGAGTTTTTTGTCCAGAGTTTCTTGTCCAGAGTTTCTTGTCCAGAGTTTCTTGTACAGAGTTTCTTGTCCAGAGTTTGTTGTCCAGAGTTTTCTTGTCCAGAGTTTCTTGTCCAGATTTTCTTGTCCAGATTTTCTTGTGCAGAGTTTCTCGTCCAGAGTTTCTTGTACAGAGTTTCTTGTCCAGATTTTCTTGTCCAGAGTTTTTTGTCCAGAGTTTCTTGTCCAGAGTTTCTTGTACAGAGTTTCTTGTCCAGAGTTTGTTGTCCAGAGTTTTCCTGTCCAGATTTTCTTGTCCAGAGTTTCCTGTCCAGATTTTCTTGTCCAGATTTTCTTGTCCAGATTTTCTTGTCCAGAGTTTTTTGTCCAGAGTTTTTTGTCCAGAGTTTCTTGTCCAGAGTTTCTTGTACAGAGTTTCTTGTCGAGAGTTTTTTGTCCAGATTTTCTTGTCCAGATTTTCTTGTCCAGAGTTTTCTTGTCCAGAGTTTTTTGTCCAGATTTTCTTGTCCAGATTTTCTTGTCCAGAGTTTCTTGTCCAGAGTTTCTTGTTCCCAGTTTCTTGTCCAGAGTTTTCTTGTCCAGAGTTTCTTGTCCAGAGTTTCTTGTCCAGAGTTTCATGTCGAGAGTTTCTTATCCAGAGTTTTCTTGTCCAGAGTTTCTTGTCCAGAGTTTCTTGTCCAGAGTTTCTTGCCCAGAGTTTTTGTCCAGAGTATCTTGTCCAGAGTTTCTTGTCCAGAGTTTCCTGTCCAAATTTTCTTGTCCAGATTTTCTTGTCCAGATTTTCTTGTCCAGATTTTCTTGTCCAGAGTTTTCTTGTCCAGAGTTTCTTGTCCAGATTTTCTTGTCCAGATTTTCTTGTCCAGAGTTTCTTGTCCAGAGTTTCTTGTTCCCAGTTTCTTGTCCAGAGTTTCTTGTCCAGAGTTTCCTGTCCAGATTTTCTTGTCCAGATTTTCTTGTCCAGAGTTTTTTGTCCAGAGTTTCTTGTCCAGAGTTTCTTGTACAGATTTTCTTGTCCAGATTTTCTTGTCCAGAGTTTCTTGTCCAGAGTTTCTTGTTCCCAGTTTCTTGTCCAGAGTTTTCTTGTCCAGAGTTTCTTGTCCAGAGTTTCTTGTCCAGAGTTTCATGTCGAGAGTTTCTTATCCAGAGTTTTCTTGTCCAGAGTTTCTTGTCCAGAGTTTCTTGCCCAGAGTTTTTGTCCAGAGTATCTTGTCCAGAGTTTCTTGTCCAGAGTTTCCTGTCCAAATTTTCTTGTCCAGATTTTCTTGTCCAGATTTTCTTGTCCAGAGTTTCTTGTCCAGAGTTTCTTGTTCCCAGTTTCTTGTCCAGAGTTTTCTTGTCCAGAGTTTCTTGTCCAGAGTTTCTTGTCCAGAGTTTCATGTCGAGAGTTTCTTATCCAGAGTTTTCTTGTCCAGAGTTTCTTGTCCAGAGTTTCTTGTCCAGAGTTTCTTGCCCAGAGTTTTTGTCCAGAGTATCTTGTCCAGAGTTTCTTGTCCAGAGTTTCCTGTCCAAATTTTCTTGTCCAGATTTTCTTGTCCAGATTTTCTTGTCCAGAGTTTCTTGTCCAGAGTTTCTTGTACAGATTTTCTTGTCCAGATTTTCTTGTCCAGAGTTTCTTGTCCAGAGTTTCTTGTTCCCAGTTTCTTGTCCAGAGTTTTCTTGTCCAGAGTTTCTTGTCCAGAGTTTCTTGTCCAGAGTTTCATGTCGAGAGTTTCTTATCCAGAGTTTTCTTGTCCAGAGTTTCTTGTCCAGAGTTTCTTGCCCAGAGTTTTTGTCCAGAGTATCTTGTCCAGAGTTTCTTGTCCAGAGTTTCCTGTCCAAATTTTCTTGTCCAGATTTTCTTGTCCAGATTTTCTTGTCCAGAGTTTTTTGTCCAGAGTTTCTTGTCCAGAGTTTCTTGTACAGAGTTTCTTGTCCAGAGTTTGTTGTCCAGAGTTTTTTGTCCAGAGTTTTCTTGTCCAGAGTTTCTTGTCCAGATTTTCTTGTCCAGATTTTCTTGTCCAGAGTTTCTTGTTCCCAGTTTCTTGTCCAGAGTTTTCTTGTCCAGATTTTCTTGTCCAGATTTTCTTGTCCAGATTTTCTTGTCCAGATTTTCTTGTCCAGAGTTTCTTGTCCAGAGTTTCTTGTTCCCAGTTTCTTGTCCAGAGTTTTCTTGTCCAGAGTTTCTTGTCCAGAGTTTCTTGTCCAGAGTTTCATGTCGAGAGTTTCTTATCCAGAGTTTTCTTGTCCAGAGTTTCTTGTCCAGAGTTTCTTGCCCAGAGTTTTTGTCCAGAGTATCTTGTCCAGATTTTCTTGTCCAGATTTTCTTGTCCAGAGTTTTCTTGTCCAGAGTTTTTTGTCCAGATTTTCTTGTCCAGATTTTCTTGTCCAGAGTTTCTTGTCCAGAGTTTCTTGTTCCCAGTTTCTTGTCCAGAGTTTTCTTGTCCAGAGTTTCTTGTCCAGAGTTTCTTGTCCAGAGTTTCATGTCGAGAGTTTCTTGCCCAGAGTTTTTGTCCAGAGTATCTTGTCCAGAGTTTCTTGTCCAGAGTTTCCTGTCCAAATTTTCTTGTCCAGATTTTCTTGTCCAGATTTTCTTGTCCAGATTTTCTTGTCCAGAGTTTTCTTGTCCAGAGTTTCTTGTCCAGATTTTCTTGTCCAGATTTTCTTGTCCAGAGTTTCTTGTCCAGAGTTTCTTGTTCCCAGTTTCTTGTCCAGAGTTTCTTGTCCAGAGTTTCCTGTCCAGATTTTCTTGTCCAGATTTTCTTGTCCAGAGTTTTTTGTCCAGAGTTTCTTGTCCAGAGTTTCTTGTACAGATTTTCTTGTCCAGATTTTCTTGTCCAGAGTTTCTTGTCCAGAGTTTCTTGTTCCCAGTTTCTTGTCCAGAGTTTTCTTGTCCAGAGTTTCTTGTCCAGAGTTTCTTGTCCAGAGTTTCATGTCGAGAGTTTCTTATCCAGAGTTTTCTTGTCCAGAGTTTCTTGTCCAGAGTTTCTTGCCCAGAGTTTTTGTCCAGAGTATCTTGTCCAGAGTTTCTTGTCCAGAGTTTCCTGTCCAAATTTTCTTGTCCAGATTTTCTTGTCCAGATTTTCTTGTCCAGAGTTTTTTGTCCAGAGTTTCTTGTCCAGAGTTTCTTGTACAGAGTTTCTTGTCCAGAGTTTGTTGTCCAGAGTTTTTTGTCCAGAGTTTTCTTGTCCAGAGTTTCTTGTCCAGATTTTCTTGTCCAGATTTTCTTGTCCAGAGTTTCTTGTTCCCAGTTTCTTGTCCAGAGTTTTCTTGTCCAGATTTTCTTGTCCAGATTTTCTTGTCCAGATTTTCTTGTCCAGATTTTCTTGTCCAGAGTTTCTTGTCCAGAGTTTCTTGTTCCCAGTTTCTTGTCCAGAGTTTTCTTGTCCAGAGTTTCTTGTCCAGAGTTTCTTGTCCAGAGTTTCATGTCGAGAGTTTCTTATCCAGAGTTTTCTTGTCCAGAGTTTCTTGTCCAGAGTTTCTTGCCCAGAGTTTTTGTCCAGAGTATCTTGTCCAGATTTTCTTGTCCAGATTTTCTTGTCCAGAGTTTTCTTGTCCAGAGTTTTTTGTCCAGATTTTCTTGTCCAGATTTTCTTGTCCAGAGTTTCTTGTCCAGAGTTTCTTGTCCAGAGTTTCTTGTTCCCAGTTTCTTGTCCAGAGTTTTCTTGTCCAGAGTTTCTTGTCCAGAGTTTCTTGTCCAGAGTTTCATGTCGAGAGTTTCTTATCCAGAGTTTTCTTGTCCAGAGTTTCTTGTCCAGAGTTTCTTGCCCAGAGTTTTTGTCCAGAGTATCTTGTCCAGATTTTCTTGTCCAGATTTTCTTGTCCAGAGTTTTCTTGTCCAGAGTTTTTTGTCCAGATTTTCTTGTCCAGATTTTCTTGTCCAGAGTTTCTTGTCCAGAGTTTCTTGTTCCCAGTTTCTTGTCCAGAGTTTTCTTGTGCAGAGTTTCTTGTCCAGAGTTTCTTGTCCAGAGTTTCATGTCGAGAGTTTTTTGCCCAGAGTTTTTGTCCAGAGTATCTTGTCCAGAGTTTCTTGTCCAGAGTTTCCTGTCCAAATTTTCTTGTCCAGATTTTCTTGTCCAGATTTTCTTGTCCAGATTTTCTTGTCCAGATTTTCTTGTCCAGAGTTTTCTTGTCCAGAGTTTCTTGTCCAGATTTTCTTGTCCAGATTTTCTTGTCCAGAGTTTCTTGTCCAGAGTTTCTTGTTCCCAGTTTCTTGTCCAGAGTTTCTTGTCCAGAGTTTCTTGTCCCGATTTTCTTGTCCAGAATTTCTTGTCAAGAGTTTCTTGTCCAGAATTTTTTGTCCAGAATTTCTTGTCCAGATTTTCCTGTCCAGAGTTTTTAGTCTAGATTTTCTTGTCCAGACTTTCTCGTCCGGAGTTTCTTGTCCAGAGTTTGTTGTCCAGAGTTTGTTGTCCAGAGTTTCTTGTTCAGAGTTTCTTGACCAGAGTTTCTTGCCCAGAGTTTCTTGTCCCGATTTTCTTGTCCAGAGTTTCTTGTCCAGAGTTTCTTGTCCAGAGTTTCTTGTCCAGATTTTCTTGTCCAGATTATCTTGTCCATTGTTTGTTCTCCAGATTTTCTTGTCCAGGGTTTATTGTCCAGAATTTCTTGTCTAGAGTTTCTTGTCCAGAGTTGAGTGTCCAGATTTTCTTGTCCAGTTTTTCTTCTCCAGATTACCTTGTCCATTGTTTGTTCTCCAGATTGTCTTGTTCAGAGGTTCTTCTCCAGATTTTCTTGTCCAGAATTTCTTGTCTAGAGTTTCTTGTCCCGATTTTCTTGTCCAGAGTTTCTTGTCCAGAGTTTTTTGTCCAGAGTATCTTGTCCAGAGTTTCTTGTCCAGAGTTTCTTGTGCAGAGTTTCTTGTTCAGAGTTTCTTGTCCCGATTTTCTTGTCCATTGTTTCTTGTCCAGAGTTTCTTGTCCAGAGTTTCTTGTCCAGATTTTCTTGTCCAGAGTTTCTTGTCCAGAGTTGAGTGTCCAGATTTTCTTGTCCAGTTTTTCTTCTCCAGATTACCTTGTCCATTGTTTGTTCTCCAGATTGTCTTGTTCAGAGGTTCTTCTCCAGATTTTCTTGTCCAGACTTTCTTGTCTAGAGTTTCTTGTCCCGATTTTCTTGTCCAGAGTTTCTTGTCCAGAGTTTCTTGTCCAGATTATCTTGTCCATTGTTTGTTCTCCAGATTTTCTTGTCCAGGGTTTATTGTCCAGAATTTCTTGTCTAGAGTTTCTTGTCCCGGTTTTCTTACCCAGAGTTTCTTGTTCAGATTTTCTTGTGCAGTTTTTTTTTCAGATTATCTTGTCCATTGGTTGATCTCCAGATTTTCTTGTCCAGAGTTTTTTGTCCAGAATTTCTTGTCCAGGGTTTCTTGTCTGTAGCTTCTTGTCAAGAGTTTCTTGTCCAGAGTTTCTTGTTCAGAGTTTCTTGTCCCGATTTTCTTGTCCAGAGTTTCTTGTCCAGAGGTTTTTGTGCAGAGGTTCTTGCTCAGAGTTCTCTGTCCAGAGTTTCTTGTCCAGAGTTTTTTGTCCCGATTTTCTTGTCCAGAGTTTCTTGTCCAGAGGTTTTTGTGCAGAGGTTCTTGCTCAGAGTTTCTTGTCCCGATTTTCTTGTCCAGAGTTTCTTGTCCAGAATTTCTTGTCCAGAGTTTCTTGTCCAGATTTTCTTGTCCACAGTTTCTTGTCCAGAGTTTAGTGTCCAGATTTTCTTGCCCAGAGTTTCTTGTCCAGGGTTTCTTAACCAGTGTTTCTTGTCCAGAGTTTGTTGTCCAGAGTTTGTTGTCCGCAGCTTCTTGCCAGAGTTTCTTGTCCAGAGTTTCTTGTCCAGAGTTTTTTGTCCGGAATTTGTTGTCCAGAGTTTCTTGTCCAGAGTTTTTTGTCCAGAGTTTCTTGTCCAGATTTTCTTGTCCAGAGATTTTTGTCCAGAGTTTTTTGTCCAGAGTTTCTTGTCTAGAGTTTCTTTTCCCGATTTTCTTGTCCAGAGTTTCTTGTATAGAGTTTTTTGGCCAGTGTTTCTTGCCCAGAGTTTCTTGTCCAGAATTTCTTGTCAAGAGTTTCTTGTCCAGAATTTTTTGTCCAGAATTTCTTGTCCAGATTTTCCTGTCCAGAGTTTTTAGTCTAGATTTTCTTGTCCAGAGTTTCTTGTCCAGAGGTTTTTGTGCAGAGGTTCTTGCTCAGAGTTTCTTGTCCCGATTTTCTTGTCCAGAATTTCTTGTCAAGAGTTTCTTGTCCAGAATTTTTTGTCCAGAATTTCTTGTCCAGATTTTCCTGTCCAGAGTTTTTAGTCTAGATTTTCTTGTCCAGACTTTCTCGTCCGGAGTTTCTTGTCCAGAGTTTGTTGTCCAGAGTTTGTTGTCCAGAGTTTGTTGTCCAGAGTTTCTTGTTCAGAGTTTCTTGACCAGAGTTTCTTGCCCAGAGTTTCTTGTCCCGATTTTCTTGTCCAGAGTTTCTTGTCCAGAGTTTCTTGTCCAGATTTTCTTGTCCAGATTATCTTGTCCCTTGTTTGTTCTCCAGATTTTCTTGTCCAGGGTTTATTGTCCAGAATTTCTTGTCTAGAGTTTCTTGTCCAGAGTTGAGTGTCCAGATTTTCTTGTCCAGTTTTTCTTCTCCAGATTACCTTGTCCATTGTTTGTTCTCCAGATTGACTTGTTCAGAGGTTCTTCTCCAGATTTTCTTGTCCAGAATTTCTTGTCTAGAGTTTCTTGTCCCGATTTTCTTGTCCAGAGTTTCTTGTCCAGAGTTTCTTGTCCAGATTATCTTGTCCATTGTTTGTTCTCCAGATTTTCTTGTCCAGGGTTTATTGTCCAAAATTTCTTGTCTAGAGTTTCTTGTCCCGGTTTTCTTGTCCAGAGTTTCTTGTCCAGAGTTTCTTGTCCAGATTTTCTTGTCCAGATTATCTTGTCCCTTGTTTGTTCTCCAGATTTTCTTGTCCAGGGTTTATTGTCCAGAATTTCTTGTCTAGAGTTTCTTGTCCAGAGTTGAGTGTCCAGATTTTCTTGTCCAGTTTTTCTTCTCCAGATTACCTTGTCCATTGTTTGTTCTCCAGATTGACTTGTTCAGAGGTTCTTCTCCAGATTTTCTTGTCCAGAATTTCTTGTTTAGAGTTTCTTGTCCCGATTTTCTTGTCCAGAGTTTCTTGTCCAGAGTTTTTTGTCCAGAGTATCTTGTCCAGAGTTTCTTGTGCAGAGTTTCTTGTTCAGAGTTTCTTGTCCCGATTTTCTTGTCCATTGTTTCTTGTCCAGAGTTTCTTGTCCAGAGTTTCTTGTCCAGATTTTCTTGTCCAGAGTTTCTTGTCCAGAGTTGAGTGTCCAGATTTTCTTGTCCAGTTTTTCTTCTCCAGATTACCTTGTCCATTGTTTGTTCTCCAGATTGTCTTGTTCAGAGGTTCTTCTCCAGATTTTCTTGTCCAGAATTTCTTGTCTAGAGTTTCTTGTCCCGATTTTCTTGTCCAGAGTTTCTTGTCCAGAGTTTCTTGTCCAGATTATCTTGTCCATTGTTTGTTCTCCAGATTTTCTTGTCCAGGGTTTATTGTCCAGAATTTCTTGTCTAGAGTTTCTTGTCCCGGTTTTCTTACCCAGAGTTTCTTGTTCAGATTTTCTTGTGCAGTTTTTTTTTTCAGATTATCTTGTCCATTGGTTGATCTCCAGATTTTCTTGTCCAGAGTTTTTTGTCCAGAATTTCTTGTCCAGGGTTTCTTGTCTGTAGCTTCTTGTCAAGAGTTTCTTGTCCAGAGTTTCTTGTTCAGAGTTTCTTGTCCCGATTTTCTTGTCCAGAGTTTCTTGTCCAGAGGTTTTTGTGCAGAGGTTCTTGCTCAGAGTTCTCTGTCCAGAGTTTCTTGTCCAGAGTTTTTTGTCCCGATTTTCTTGTCCAGAGTTTCTTGTCCAGAGGTTTTTGTGCAGAGGTTCTTGCTCAGAGTTTCTTGTCCCGATTTTCTTGTCCAGAGTTTCTTGTCCAGATTTTCTTGTCCAGAGTTTCTTGTCCAGAGTTTCTTGTCCACAGTTTCTTGTCCAGAGTTTAGTGTCCAGATTTTCTTGCCCAGAGTTTCTTGTCCAGGGTTTCTTAACCAGTGTTTCTTGTCCAGAGTTTGTTGTCCAGAGTTTGTTGTCCGCAGCTTCTTGCCAGAGTTTCTTGTCCAGAGTTTCTTGTCCAGAGTTTTTTGTCCGGAATTTGTTGTCCAGAGTTTCTTGTCCAGAGTTTTTTGTCCAGAGTTTCTTGTCCAGATTTTCTTGTCCAGAGATTTTTGTCCAGAGTTTTTTGTCCAGAGTTTCTTGTCTAGAGTTTCTTTTCCCGATTTTCTTGTCCAGAGTTTCTTGTATAGAGTTTTTTGGCCAGTGTTTCTTGCCCAGAGTTTCTTGTCCAGAATTTCTTGTCAAGAGTTTCTTGTCCAGAATTTTTTGTCCAGAATTTCTTGTCCAGATTTTCCTGTCCAGAGTTTTTAGTCTAGATTTTCTTGTCCAGACTTTCTCGTCCGGAGTTTCTTGTCCAGAGTTTGTTGTCCAGAGTTTGTTGTCCAGAGTTTCTTGTTCAGAGTTTCTTGACCAGAGTTTCTTGCCCAGAGTTTCTTGTCCCGATTTTCTTGTCCAGAGTTTCTTGTCCAGAGTTTCTTGTCCAGATTTTCTTGTCCAGATTATCTTGTCCCTTGTTTGTTCTCCAGATTTTCTTGTCCAGGGTTTATTGTCCAGAATTTCTTGTCTAGAGTTTCTTGTCCAGAGTTGAGTGTCCAGATTTTCTTGTCCAGTTTTTCTTCTCCAGATTACCTTGTCCATTGTTTGTTCTCCAGATTGACTTGTTCAGAGGTTCTTCTCCAGATTTTCTTGTCCAGAATTTCTTGTTTAGAGTTTCTTGTCCCGATTTTCTTGTCCAGAGTTTCTTGTCCAGAGTTTTTTGTCCAGAGTATCTTGTCCAGAGTTTCTTGTGCAGAGTTTCTTGTTCAGAGTTTCTTGTCCCGATTTTCTTGTCCATTGTTTCTTGTCCAGAGTTTCTTGTCCAGAGTTTCTTGTCCAGATTTTCTTGTCCAGAGTTTCTTGTCCAGAGTTGAGTGTCCAGATTTTCTTGTCCAGTTTTTCTTCTCCAGATTACCTTGTCCATTGTTTGTTCTCCAGATTGTCTTGTTCAGAGGTTCTTCTCCAGATTTTCTTGTCCAGAATTTCTTGTCTAGAGTTTCTTGTCCCGATTTTCTTGTCCAGAGTTTCTTGTCCAGAGTTTCTTGTCCAGATTATCTTGTCCATTGTTTGTTCTCCAGATTTTCTTGTCCAGGGTTTATTGTCCAAAATTTCTTGTCTAGAGTTTCTTGTCCCGGTTTTCTTACCCAGAGTTTCTTGTTCAGATTTTCTTGTGCAGTTTTTTTTTTCCAGATTATCTTGTCCATTGGTTGATCTCCAGATTTTCTTGTCCAGAGTTTTTTGTCCAGAATTTCTTGTCCAGGGTTTCTTGTCTGTAGCTTCTTGTCAAGAGTTTCTTGTCCAGAGTTTCTTGTTCAGAGTTTCTTGTCCCGATTTTCTTGTCCAGAGTTTCTTGTCCAGAGGTTTTTGTGCAGAGGTTCTTGCTCAGAGTTCTCTGTCCAGAGTTTCTTGTCCAGAGTTTTTTGTCCAGAGTTTCTTGTCCAGAGTTTCTTGTCCAGAGGTTTTTGTGCAGAGGTTCTTGCTCAGAGTTCTCTGTCCAGAGTTTCTTGTCCAGAGTTTTTTGTCCCGATTTTCTTGTCCAGAGTTTCTTGTCCAGAGGTTTTTGTGCAGAGGTTCTTGCTCAGAGTTTCTTGTCCCGATTTTCTTGTCCAGAATTTCTTGTCAAGAGTTTCTTGTCCAGAGTTTTTTGTCCAGAATTTCTTGTCCAGATTTTCCTGTCCAGAGTTTTTAGTCTAGATTTTCTTGTCCAGACTTTCTCGTCCAGAGTTTGTTGTCCAGAGTTTGTTGTCCAGAGTTTGTTGTCCAGAGTTTCTTGTTCAGAGTTTCTTGACCAGAGTTTCTTGTCCAGAGTTTCTTGTTCAGAGTTTCTTGTCCCGATTTTCTTGTCCAGAGTTTCTTGTCCAGAATTTCTTGTCCAGAGTTTCTTGTCCAGATTTTCTTGTCCAGAGTTTCTTGTCCAGAGTTTAGTGTCCAGATATTCTTGCCCAGAGTTTCTTGTCCAGGGTTTCTTAACCAGTGTTTCTTGTCCAGAGTTTGTTGTCCAGAGTTTGTTGTCCGCAGTTTCTTGCCAGAGTTTCTTGTCCAGAGTTTCTTGTCCAGAGTTTCTTGTCCAGAGTTTTTTGTCCGGAATTTGTTGTCCAGAGTTTCTTGTCCAGAGTTTTTTGTCCAGAGTTTCTTGTCCAGATTTTCTTGTCCAGAGATTTTTGTCCAGAGTTTTTTGTCCAGAGTTTCTTGTCTAGAGTTTCTTTTCCCGATTTTCTTGTCCAGAGTTTCTTGTATAGAGTTTTTTGGCCAGTGTTTCTTGCCCAGAGTTTCTTGTCCAGAATTTCTTGTCAAGAGTTTCTTGTCCAGAATTTTTTGTCCAGAATTTCTTGTCCAGATTTTCCTGTCCAGAGTTTTTAGTCTAGATTTTCTTGTCCAGAGTTTCTTGTCCAGAGGTTTTTGTGCAGAGGTTCTTGCTCAGAGTTTCTTGTCCCGATTTTCTTGTCCAGAATTTCTTGTCAAGAGTTTCTTGTCCAGAGTTTCTTGTCCAGATTTTCTTGTCCAGAGTTTCTTGTCCAGAGTTGAGTGTCCAGATTTTCTTGTCCAGTTTTTCTTCTCCAGATTACCTTGTCCATTGTTTGTTCTCCAGATTGTCTTGTTCAGAGGTTCTTCTCCAGATTTTCTTGTCCAGAATTTCTTGTCTAGAGTTTCTTGTCCCGATTTTCTTGTCCAGAGTTTCTTGTCCAGAGTTTCTTGTCCAGATTATCTTGTCCATTGTTTGTTCTCCAGATTTTCTTGTCCAGGGTTTATTGTCCAGAATTTCTTGTCTAGAGTTTCTTGTCCCGGTTTTCTTACCCAGAGTTTCTTGTTCAGATTTTCTTGTGCAGTTTTTTTTTTCCAGATTATCTTGTCCATTGGTTGATCTCGAGATTTTCTTGTCCAGAGTTTTTTGTCCAGAATTTCTTGTCCAGGGTTTCTTGTCCAGAGCTTCTTGTCCAGAGTTTTTTGTCCAGAGTTTCTTGTCCAGAGATTTTTGTCCAGAGTTTCTTGTCCAGAGTTTCTTGTCTAGAGTTTCTTTTCCCGATTTTCTTGTCCAGAGTTTCTTAACCAGATTATCTTGTCCATTGTTTGTTCTCCAGATTTTCTTGTCCAGGGTTTATTGTCCAGAATTTCTTGTCTAGAGTTTCTTGTCGTGGTTTTCTTACCCCGAGTTTCTTGTTCAGATTTTCTTGTGCAGTTTTTTTTTTTCCAGATTATCTTGTCCATTGGTTGATCTCCAGATTTTCTTGTCCAGAGTTTTTTGTCCAGAATTTCTTGTCCAGGGTTTCTTGTCCAGAGCTTCTTGTCCACAGTTTTTTGTCCAGAGTTTCTTGTCCAGAGATTTTTGTCCAGAGTTTCTTGTCCAGAGTTTCTTGTCTAGAGTTTCTTGTCCCGATTTTCTTGTCCAGAGTTTCTTGTCCAGAGTTTCTTGTCCAGATTATCTTGTCCATTGTTTGTTCTCCAGATTTTCTTGTCCAGAGCTTCTTGTCCAGAGTTTCTTGTCTAGAGTTTCTTGTCGTGGTTTTCTTACCCAGAGTTTCTTGTTCAGATTTTCTTGTGCAGTTTTTTTTTTTCCAGATTATCTTGTCCATTGGTTGATCTCCAGATTTTCTTGTCCAGAGTTTTTTGTCCAGAATTTCTTGTCCAGGGTTTCTTGTCCAGAGTTTCTTGTCCAGAGTTTTTTGTCCAGAGTTTCTTGTCCAGATTTTCTTGTCCAGAGATTTTTGTCCAGAGTTTTTTGTCCAGAGTTTCTTGTCTAGAGTTTCTTTTCCCGATTTTCTTGTCCAGAGTTTCTTGTATAGAGTTTTTTGGCCAGTGTTTCTTGCCCAGAGTTTCTTGTCCAGAATTTCTTGTCAAGAGTTTCTTGTCCAGAATTTTTTGTCCAGAATTTCTTGTCCAGATTTTCCTGTCCAGAGTTTTTAGTCTAGATTTTCTTGTCCAGAGGTTTTTGTGCAGAGGTTCTTGCTCAGAGTTTCTTGTCCCGATTTTCTTGTCCAGAATTTCTTGTCAAGAGTTTCTTGTCCAGAATTTTTTGTCCAGAATTTCTTGTCCAGATTTTCCTGTCCAGAGTTTTTAGTCTAGATTTTCTTGTCCAGTTTTTCTTCTCCAGATTACCTTGTCCATTGTTTGTTCTCCAGATTGTCTTGTTCAGAGGTTCTTCTCCAGATTTTCTTGTCCAGAATTTCTTGTCTAGAGTTTCTTGTCCCGATTTTCTTGTCCAGAGTTTCTTGTCCAGAGTTTCTTGTCCAGAGTTTCTTGTCCAGATTATCTTGTCCATTGTTTGTTCTCCAGATTTTCTTGTCCAGGGTTTATTGTCCAAAATTTCTTGTCTAGAGTTTCTTGTCCCGGTTTTCTTACCCAGAGTTTCTTGTTCAGATTTTCTTGTGCAGTTTTTTTTTTCCAGATTATCTTGTCCATTGGTTGATCTCCAGATTTTCTTGTCCAGAGTTTTTTGTCCAGAATTTCTTGTCCAGGGTTTCTTGTCTGTAGCTTCTTGTCAAGAGTTTCTTGTCCAGAGTTTCTTGTTCAGAGTTTCTTGTCCCGATTTTCTTGTCCAGAGTTTCTTGTCCAGAGGTTTTTGTGCAGAGGTTCTTGCTCAGAGTTCTCTGTCCAGAGTTTCTTGTCCAGAGTTTTTTGTCCAGAGTTTCTTGTCCAGAGTTTCTTGTCCAGAGGTTTTTGTGCAGAGGTTCTTGCTCAGAGTTCTCTGTCCAGAGTTTCTTGTCCAGAGTTTTTTGTCCCGATTTTCTTGTCCAGAGTTTCTTGTCCAGAGGTTTTTGTGCAGAGGTTCTTGCTCAGAGTTTCTTGTCCCGATTTTCTTGTCCAGAATTTCTTGTCAAGAGTTTCTTGTCCAGAATTTTTTGTCCAGAATTTCTTGTCCAGATTTTCCTGTCCAGAGTTTTTAGTCTAGATTTTCTTGTCCAGACTTTCTCGTCCAGAGTTTGTTGTCCAGAGTTTGTTGTCCAGAGTTTGTTGTCCAGAGTTTCTTGTTCAGAGTTTCTTGACCAGAGTTTCTTGTCCAGAGTTTCTTGTTCAGAGTTTCTTGTCCCGATTTTCTTGTCCAGAGTTTCTTGTCCAGAATTTCTTGTCCAGAGTTTCTTGTCCAGATTTTCTTGTCCAGAGTTTCTTGTCCAGAGTTTAGTGTCCAGATATTCTTGCCCAGAGTTTCTTGTCCAGGGTTTCTTAACCAGTGTTTCTTGTCCAGAGTTTGTTGTCCAGAGTTTGTTGTCCGCAGTTTCTTGCCAGAGTTTCTTGTCCAGAGTTTCTTGTCCAGAGTTTCTTGTCCAGAGTTTTTTGTCCGGAATTTGTTGTCCAGAGTTTCTTGTCCAGAGTTTTTTGTCCAGATTTTCTTGTCCAGAGATTTTTGTCCAGAGTTTTTTGTCCAGAGTTTCTTGTCTAGAGTTTCTTTTCCCGATTTTCTTGTCCAGAGTTTCTTGTATAGAGTTTTTTGGCCAGTGTTTCTTGCCCAGAGTTTCTTGTCCAGAATTTCTTGTCAAGAGTTTCTTGTCCAGAATTTTTTGTCCAGAATTTCTTGTCCAGATTTTCCTGTCCAGAGTTTTTAGTCTAGATTTTCTTGTCCAGAGTTTCTTGTCCAGAGGTTTTTGTGCAGAGGTTCTTGCTCAGAGTTTCTTGTCCAGATTTTCTTGTCCAGAATTTCTTGTCAAGAGTTTCTTGTCCAGAGTTTCTTGTCCAGATTTTCTTGTCCAGAGTTTCTTGTCCAGAGTTGAGTGTCCAGATTTTCTTGTCCAGTTTTTCTTCTCCAGATTACCTTGTCCATTGTTTGTTCTCCAGATTGTCTTGTTCAGAGGTTCTTCTCCAGATTTTCTTGTCCAGAATTTCTTGTCTAGAGTTTCTTGTCCCGATTTTCTTGTCCAGAGTTTCTTGTCCAGAGTTTCTTGTCCAGATTATCTTGTCCATTGTTTGTTCTCCAGATTTTCTTGTCCAGGGTTTATTGTCCAGAATTTCTTGTCTAGAGTTTCTTGTCCCGGTTTTCTTACCCAGAGTTTCTTGTTCAGATTTTCTTGTGCAGTTTTTTTTTTCCAGATTATCTTGTCCATTGGTTGATCTCGAGATTTTCTTGTCCAGAGTTTTTTGTCCAGAATTTCTTGTCCAGGGTTTCTTGTCCAGAGCTTCTTGTCCAGAGTTTTTTGTCCAGAGTTTCTTGTCCAGAGATTTTTGTCCAGAGTTTCTTGTCCAGAGTTTCTTGTCTAGAGTTTCTTTTCCCGATTTTCTTGTCCAGAGTTTCTTGTCCAGATTATCTTGTCCATTGTTTGTTCTCCAGATTTTCTTGTCCAGGGTTTATTGTCCAGAATTTCTTGTCTAGAGTTTCTTGTCGTGGTTTTCTTACCCCGAGTTTCTTGTTCAGATTTTCTTGTGCAGTTTTTTTTTTTCCAGATTATCTTGTCCATTGGTTGATCTCCAGATTTTCTTGTCCAGAGTTTTTTGTCCAGAATTTCTTGTCCAGGGTTTCTTGTCCAGAGCTTCTTGTCCACAGTTTTTTGTCCAGAGTTTCTTGTCCAGAGATTTTTGTACAGAGTTTCTTGTCCAGAGTTTCTTGTCTAGAGTTTCTTGTCCCGATTTTCTTGTCCAGAGTTTCTTGTCCAGAGTTTCTTGTCCAGATTATCTTGTCCATTGTTTGTTCTCCAGATTTTCTTGTCCAGGGTTTATTGTCCAGAGTTTCTTGTCTAGAGTTTCTTGTCGTGGTTTTCTTACCCAGAGTTTCTTGTTCAGATTTTCTTGTGCAGTTTTTTTTTTCCAGATTATCTTGTCCATTGGTTGATCTCCAGATTTTCTTGTCCAGAGTTTTTTGTCCAGAATTTCTTGTCCAGGGTTTCTTGTCCAGAGCTTCTTGTCCAGAGTTTTTTGTCCAGAGTTTCTTGTCCAGATTTTCTTGTCCAGAGATTTTTGTCCAGAGTTTTTTGTCCAGAGTTTCTTGTCTAGAGTTTCTTTTCCCGATTTTCTTGTCCAGAGTTTCTTGTATAGAGTTTTTTGGCCAGTGTTTCTTGCCCAGAGTTTCTTGTCCAGAATTTCTTGTCAAGAGTTTCTTGTCCAGAATTTTTTGTCCAGAATTTCTTGTCCAGATTTTCCTGTCCAGAGTTTTTAGTCTAGATTTTCTTGTCCAGAGGTTTTTGTGCAGAGGTTCTTGCTCAGAGTTTCTTGTCCCGATTTTCTTGTCCAGAATTTCTTGTCAAGAGTTTCTTGTCCAGAATTTTTTGTCCAGAATTTCTTGTCCAGATTTTCCTGTCCAGAGTTTTTAGTCTAGATTTTCTTGTCCAGACTTTCTCGTCCAGAGTTTCTTGTCCAGAGTTTGTTGTCCAGAGTTTCTTGTTCAGAGTTTCTTGACCAGAGTTTCTTTCCCAGAGTTTTTTGTCCAGAGTATCTTGTCCAGAGTTTCTTGTCCAGAGTTTCTTGTGCAGAGTTTCTTGTTCAGAGTTTCTTGTCCCGATTTTCTTGTTCAGAGTTTCTTGACCAGAGTTTCTTGCCCAGAGTTTTTTGTCCAGAGTATCTTGTCCAGAGTTTCTTGTCCCGATTTTCTTGTCCAGAGTTTCTTGTCCAGAGTTTTTTGTCCAGAGTTTCTTGTCCAGAGTTTCTTGTCCAGAGTTTCTTGTGCAGAGTTTCTTGTTCAGAGTTTCTTGTCCCGATTTTCTTGTTCAGAGTTTCTTGACCAGAGTTTCTTGCCCAGAGTTTTTTGTCCAGAGTATCTTGTCCAGAGTTTCTTGTCCCGATTTTCTTGTCCAGAGTTTCTTGTCCAGAGTTTTTTGTCCAGAGTATCTTGTCCAGAGTTTCTTGTCCAGAGTTTCTTGTGCAGAGTTTCTTGTTCAGAGTTTCTTGTCCCGATTTTCTTGTTCAGAGTTTCTTGTCCAGAATTTTTTGTCCAGAATTTCTTGTCCAGATTATCTTGTCCATTGTTTGTTCTCCAGATTTTCTTGTCCAGGGTTTATTGTCCAGAGTTTCTTGTCTAGAGTTTCTTGTCGTGGTTTTCTTACCCAGAGTTTCTTGTTCAGATTTTCTTGTGCAGTTTTTTTTTTCCAGATTATCTTGTCCATTGGTTGATCTCCAGATTTTCTTGTCCAGAGTTTCTTGTCCAGAGTTTTTTGTCCGGAATTTGTTGTCCAGAGTTTCTTGTCCAGAGTTTTTTGTCCAGAGTTTCTTGTCCAGATTTTCTTGTCCAGAGATTTTTGTCCAGAGTTTTTTGTCCAGAGTTTCTTGTCTAGAGTTTCTTTTCCCGATTTTCTTGTCCAGAGTTTCTTGTATAGAGTTTTTTGGCCAGTGTTTCTTGCCCAGAGTTTCTTGTCCAGAATTTCTTGTCAAGAGTTTCTTGTCCAGAATTTTTTGTCCAGAATTTCTTGTCCAGATTTTCCTGTCCAGAGTTTTTAGTCTAGATTTTCTTGTCCAGAGGTTTTTGTGCAGAGGTTCTTGCTCAGAGTTTCTTGTCCCGATTTTCTTGTCCAGAATTTCTTGTCAAGAGTTTCTTGTCCAGAATTTTTTGTCCAGAATTTCTTGTCCAGATTTTCCTGTCCAGAGTTTTTAGTCTAGATTTTCTTGTCCAGACTTTCTCGTCCAGAGTTTCTTGTCCAGAGTTTGTTGTCCAGAGTTTGTTGTCCAGAGTTTCTTGTTCAGAGTTTCTTGACCAGAGTTTCTTGCCCAGAGTTTTTTGTCCAGAGTATCTTGTCCAGAGTTTCTTGTCCAGAGTTTCTTGTGCAGAGTTTCTTGTTCAGAGTTTCTTGTCCCGATTTTCTTGTTCAGAGTTTCTTGACCAGAGTTTCTTGCCCAGAGTTTTTTGTCCAGAGTATCTTGTCCAGAGTTTCTTGTCCCGATTTTCTTGTCCAGAGTTTCTTGTCCAGAGTTTTTTGTCCAGAGTATCTTGTCCAGAGTTTCTTGTCCAGAGTTTCTTGTGCAGAGTTTCTTGTTCAGAGTTTCTTGTCCCGATTTTCTTGTTCAGAGTTTCTTGACCAGAGTTTCTTGCCCAGAGTTTTTTGTCCAGAGTATCTTGTCCAGAGTTTCTTGTCCCGATTTTCTTGTCCAGAGTTTCTTGTCCAGAGTTTCTTGTCCAGAGTTTCTTGTTCAGAGTTTCTTGACCAGAGTTTCTTGCCCAGAGTTTCTTGTGCAGAGTTTCTTGTTCAGAGTTTCTTGTCCCGATTTTCTTGTCCAGATTTTCCTGTCCACAGTTTTTAGTCTAGATTTTCTTGTCCAGACTTTCTCGTCCAGAGTTTTTTGTCCAGAGTTTGTTGTCCAGAGTTTGTTGTCCAGAGTTTCTTGTCCAGAGTTTCTTGTTCAGAGTTTCTTGTCCAGAGTTTGTTGTCCAGAGTTTGTTGTCCAGAGTTTGTTGTCCAGAGTTTATTGTCCAGAGTTTCTTGTTCAGAGTTTCTTGACCAGAGTTTCTTGCCCAGAGTTTTTTGTCCAGAGTATCTTGTCCAGAGTTTCTTGTCCAGAGTTTCTTGCCCAGAGTTTTTTGTCCAGAGTATCTTATCCAGAGTTTCTTGTCCAGAGTTTCTTGTCCAGAGTTTCTTGTCCAGAGTTTCTTGTCCAGAGTTTCTTGTCCAGAGATTTTTGTCCGGAATTTGTTGTCCAGAGTTTCTTGTCCAGAGTTTCTTGTTCAGAGTTTCTTGTCCAGAGTTTGTTGTCCAGAGTTTGTTGTCCAGAGTTTGTTGTCCAGAGTTTCTTGTTCAGAGTTTCTTGACCAGAGTTTCTTGCCCAGAGTTTTTTGTCCAGAGTTTCTTGTCCAGATTTTTTTGTCCAGATTTTCTGGCCCAGAGTTTCTTGTCCGTAGCTTCTTGTCAAGAGTTTCTTGTCCAGAGTTTCTTGTTCAGAGTTTCTTGTCCCGATTTTCTTGTCCAGAGTTTCTTGTCCAGAGTTTCTTGTCCAGAGTTTCTTGTTCAGAGTTTCTTGACCAGAATTTCTTGCCCAGAGTTTCTTGTGCAGAGTTTCTTGTTCAGAGTTTCTTGTCCCGATTTTCTTGTCCAGATTTTCCTGTCCACAGTTTTTAGTCTAGATTTTCTTGTCCAGACTTTCTCGTCCAGAGTTTTTTGTCCAGAGTTTGTTGTCCAGAGTTTGTTGTCCAGAGTTTCTTGTCCAGAGTTTCTTGTTCAGAGTTTCTTGTCCAGAGTTTGTTGTCCAGAGTTTGTTGTCCAGAGTTTGTTGTCCAGAGTTTGTTGTCCAGAGTTTGTTGTTCAGAGTTTCTTGACCAGAGTTTCTTGCCCAGAGTTTTTTGTCCAGAGTATCTTGTCCAGAGTTTCTTGTCCAGAGTTTCTTGCCCAGAGTTTTTTGTCCAGAGTATCTTATCCAGAGTTTCTTGTCCAGAGTTTCTTGTCCAGAGTTTCTTGTCCAGAGTTTCTTGTCCAGAGTTTCTTGTCCAGAGATTTTTGTCCGGAATTTGTTGTCCAGAGTTTCTTGTCCAGAGTTTCTTGTTCAGAGTTTCTTGTCCAGAGTTTGTTGTCCAGAGTTTGTTGTCCAGAGTTTGTTGTCCAGAGTTTCTTGTTCAGAGTTTCTTGACCAGAGTTTCTTGCCCAGAGTTTTTTGTCCAGAGTTTCTTGTCCAGATTTTTTTGTCCAGATTTTCTGGCCCAGAGTTTCTTGTCCGTAGCTTCTTGTCAAGAGTTTCTTGTCCAGAGTTTCTTGTTCAGAGTTTCTTGTCCCGATTTTCTTGTTCAGAGTTTCTTGACCAGAGTTTCTTGCCCAGAGTTTTTTGTCCAGAGTATCTTGTCCAGAGTTTCTTGTCCCGATTTTCTTGTCCAGAGTTTCTTGTCCAGAGTTTTTTCTCCAGAGTATCTTGTCCAGAGTTTCTTGTCCAGAGTTTCTTGTGCAGAGTTTCTTGTTCAGAGTTTCTTGTCCCGATTTTCTTGTTCAGAGTTTCTTGTCCAGAATTTTTTGTCCAGAATTTCTTGTCCAGATTATCTTGTCCATTGTTTGTTCTCCAGATTTTCTTGTCCAGGGTTTATTGTCCAGAGTTTCTTGTCTAGAGTTTCTTGTCGTGGTTTTCTTACCCAGAGTTTCTTGTTCAGATTTTCTTGTGCAGTTTTTTTTTTTCCAGATTATCTTGTCCATTGGTTGATCTCCAGATTTTCTTGTCCAGAGTTTCTTGTCCAGAGTTTTTTGTCCGGAATTTGTTGTCCAGAGTTTCTTGTCCAGAGTTTTTTGTCCAGAGTTTCTTGTCCAGATTTTCTTGTCCAGAGATTTTTGTCCAGAGTTTTTTGTCCAGAGTTTCTTGTCTAGAGTTTCTTTTCCCGATTTTCTTGTCCAGAGTTTCTTGTATAGAGTTTTTTGGCCAGTGTTTCTTGCCCAGAGTTTCTTGTCCAGAATTTCTTGTCAAGAGTTTCTTGTCCAGAATTTTTTGTCCAGAATTTCTTGTCCAGATTTTCCTGTCCAGAGTTTTTAGTCTAGATTTTCTTGTCCAGAGGTTTTTGTGCAGAGGTTCTTGCTCAGAGTTTCTTGTCCCGATTTTCTTGTCCAGAATTTCTTGTCAAGAGTTTCTTGTCCAGAATTTTTTGTCCAGAATTTCTTGTCCAGATTTTCCTGTCCAGAGTTTTTAGTCTAGATTTTCTTGTCCAGACTTTCTCGTCCAGAGTTTCTTGTCCAGAGTTTGTTGTCCAGAGTTTGTTGTCCAGAGTTTCTTGTTCAGAGTTTCTTGACCAGAGTTTCTTGCCCAGAGTTTTTTGTCCAGAGTATCTTGTCCAGAGTTTCTTGTCCAGAGTTTCTTGTGCAGAGTTTCTTGTTCAGAGTTTCTTGTCCCGATTTTCTTGTTCAGAGTTTCTTGACCAGAGTTTCTTGCCCAGAGTTTTTTGTCCAGAGTATCTTGTCCAGAGTTTCTTGTCCCGATTTTCTTGTCCAGAGTTTCTTGTCCAGAGTTTTTTGTCCAGAGTATCTTGTCCAGAGTTTCTTGTCCAGAGTTTCTTGTGCAGAGTTTCTTGTTCAGAGTTTCTTGTCCCGATTTTCTTGTCCAGAGTTTCTTGTCCAGAGTTTCTTGTCCAGAGTTTCTTGTTCAGAGTTTCTTGACCAGAGTTTCTTGCCCAGAGTTTCTTGTGCAGAGTTTCTTGTTCAGAGTTTCTTGTCCCGATTTTCTTGTCCAGATTTTCCTGTCCACAGTTTTTAGTCTAGATTTTCTTGTCCAGACTTTCTCGTCCAGAGTTTTTTGTCCAGAGTTTGTTGTCCAGAGTTTGTTGTCCAGAGTTTCTTGTCCAGAGTTTCTTGTTCAGAGTTTCTTGTCCAGAGTTTGTTGTCCAGAGTTTGTTGTCCAGAGTTTGTTGTCCAGAGTTTCTTGTTCAGAGTTTCTTGACCAGAGTTTCTTGCCCAGAGTTTTTTGTCCAGAGTATCTTGTCCAGAGTTTCTTGTCCAGAGTTTCTTGCCCAGAGTTTTTTGTCCAGAGTATCTTATCCAGAGTTTCTTGTCCAGAGTTTCTTGTCCAGAGTTTCTTGTCCAGAGTTTCTTGTCCAGAGTTTCTTGTCCAGAGTTTCTTGTCCAGAGATTTTTGTCCGGAATTTGTTGTCCAGAGTTTCTTGTCCAGAGTTTCTTGTTCAGAGTTTCTTGTCCAGAGTTTGTTGTCCAGAGTTTGTTGTCCAGAGTTTGTTGTCCAGAGTTTCTTGTTCAGAGTTTCTTGACCAGAGTTTCTTGCCCAGAGTTTTTTGTCCAGAGTTTCTTGTCCAGATTTTTTTGTCCAGATTTTCTGGCCCAGAGTTTCTTGTCCGTAGCTTCTTGTCAAGAGTTTCTTGTCCAGAGTTTCTTGTTCAGAGTTTCTTGTCCCGATTTTCTTGTCCAGAGTTTCTTGTCTAGAGGTTTTTGTGCAGAGGTTCTTGCTCAGAGTTCTCTGTCCAGAGTTTCTTGTCCAGAGTTTTTTGTCCAGAGTTTCTTGTCCAGAGTTTCTTGTCCAGAGATTTTTGTCCGGAATTTGTTGTCCAGAGTTTCTTGTCCAGAGTTTCTTGTCCAGAGTTTCTTGTTCAGAGTTTCTTGTCCAGAGTTTGTTGTCCAGAGTTTGTTGTCCAGAGTTTGTTGTCCAGAGTTTCTTGTTCAGAGTTTCTTGACCAGAGTTTCTTGCCCAGAGTTTTTTGTCCAGAGTATCTTGTCCAGAGTTTCTTGTCCAGATTTTTTTGTCCAGATTTTCTGGCCCAGAGTTTCTTGTCCGTAGCTTCTTGTCAAGAGTTTCTTGTCCAGAGTTTCTTGTTCAGAGTTTCTTGTCCCGATTTTCTTGTCCAGAGTTTCTTGTATAGAGTTTTTTGGCCAGTGTTTCTTGCCCAGAGTTTCTTGTCCCGAATTTCTTGTCAAGAGTTTCTTGTCCAGAATTTTTTGTCCAGAATTTCTTGTCCAGATTTTCCTGTCCAGAGTTTTTAGTCTAGATTTTCTTGTCCAGAGTTTCTTGTATAGAGGTTTTTGTGCAGAGGTTCTTGCTCAGAGTTTCTTGTCCCGATTTTCTTGTCCAGAATTTCTTGTCAAGAGTTTTTAGTCTAGATTTTCTTGTCCAGACTTTCTCGTCCAGAGTTTCTTGTCTAGAGTTTGAATTTTTTGTCCAGAATTTCTTGTCCAGATTTTCCTGTCCAGAGTTTTTAGTCTAGATTTTCTTGTCCAGAGTTTCTTGTCCAGAGGTTTTTGTGCAGAGGTTCTTGCTCAGAGTTTCTTGTCCCGATTTTCTTGTCCAGATTTTCCTGTCCAGAGTTTTTAGTCTAGATTTTCTTGTCCAGACTTTCTCGTCCAGAGTTTCTTGTCCAGAGTTTGTTGTCCAGAGTTTGTTGTCCAGAGTTTCTTGTTCAGAGTTTCTTCTCCAGAGTTTCTTGTCCAGAGTTTCTTGTCCAGAGATTTTTGTCCGGAATTTGTTGTCCAGAGTTTCTTGTCCAGAGTTTCTTGTCCAGAGTTTCTTGTCCCGGTTTTCTTACCCAGAGTTTCTTGTTCAGATTTTCTTGTGCAGTTTTTTTTTTCCAGATTATCTTGTCCATTGGTTGATCTCCAGATTTTCTTGTCCAGAGTTTTTGGTCCAGAATTTCTTGTCCAGGGTTTCTTGTCCAGAGTTTTTTGTCCAGAGTTTCTTGTCCAGATTTTCTTGTCCAGAGATTTTTGTCCAGAGTTTCTTGTCCAGAGTTTCTTGTCTAGAGTTTCTTTTCCCGATTTTCTTGTCCAGAGTTTCTTGTATAGAGTTTTTTGGCCAGTGTTTCTTGCCCAGAGTTTCTTGTCCAGAATTTCTTGTTCAGAGTTTCTTGACCAGAGTTTCTTGCCAAGAGTTTTTTGTCTAGAGTATCTTGTCCAGAGTTTCTTGTCCAGAGTTTCTTATCCAGATTATCTTGTCCATTGTTTGTTCTCCAGATTTTCTTGTCCAGGGTTTATTGTCCAGAATTTCTTGTCTAGAGTTTCTTGTCCCGGTTTTCTTACCCAGAGTTTCTTGTTCAGATTTTCTTGTGCAGTTTTTTTTTTCCAGATTATCTTGTCCATTGGTTGATCTCCAGATTTTCTTGTCCAGAGTTTTTGGTCCAGAATTTCTTGTCCAGGGTTTCTTGTCCAGAGTTTTTTGTCCAGAGTTTCTTGTCCAGATTTTCTTGTCCAGAGATTTTTGTCCAGAGTTTCTTGTCCAGAGTTTCTTGTCTAGAGTTTCTTTTCCCGATTTTCTTGTCCAGAGTTTCTTGTATAGAGTTTTTTGGCCAGTGTTTCTTGCCCAGAGTTTCTTGTCCAGAATTTCTTGTCAAGAGTTTCTTGTCCAGAATTGTTTGTCCAGAATTTCTTGTCCAGATTTTCCTGTCCAGAGTTTTTAGTCTAGATTTTCTTGTCCAGAGTTTCTTGTCCAGAGGTTTTTGTGCGGAGGTTCTTGCTCAGAGTTTCTTGTCCCGATTTTCTTGTCCAGAATTTCTTGGCAAGAGTTTCTTGTCCAGAATTTTTTGTCCAGATTTTCCTGTCCAGAGTTTTTAGTCTAGATTTTCTTGTCCAGACTTTCTCGTCCAGAGTTTCTTGTCCAGAGTTTGTTGTCCAGAGTTTGTTGTCCAGAGTTTCTTGTTCAGAGTTTCTTGACCAGAGTTTCTTGCCCAGAGTTTTTTGTCCAGAGTATCTTGTCCAGAGTTTCTTGTCCAGAGTTTCTTGTGCAGAGTTTCTTGTTCAGAGTTTCTTGTCCCGATTTTCTTGTTCAGAGTTTCTTGACCAGAGTTTCTTGCCCAGAGTTTTTTGTCCAGAGTATCTTGTCCAGAGTTTCTTGTCCAGAGTTTCTTGTGCAGAGTTTCTTGTTCAGAGTTTCTTGTCCCGATTTTCTTGTCCAGAGTTTCTTGTCCAGAGTTTCTTGTCCAGAGATTTTTGTCCGGAATTTGTTGTCCAGAGTTTCTTGTCCAGAGTTTCTTGTCCAGAGTTTCTTGTTCAGAGTTTCTTGCCCAGAGTTTGTTGTCCAGAGTTTGTTGTCCAGAGTTTGTTGTCCAGAGTTTCTTGTTCAGAGTTTCTTGACCAGAGTTTCTTGCCCAGAGTTTTTTGTCCAGAGTATCTTGTCCAGAGTTTCTTGTCCAGAGTTTCTTGCCCAGAGTTTTTTGTCCAGAGTATCTTGTCCAGAGTTTCTTGTCCAGAGTTTCTTGTCCAGAGTTTCTTGTCCAGAGTTTCTTGTCCAGAGATTTTTGTACGGAATTTGTTGTCCAGAGTTTCTTGTTCAGAGTTTCTTGTCCAGAGTTTGTTGTCCAGAGTTTGTTGTCCAGAGTTTCTTGTTCAGAGTTTCTTGACCAGAGTTTCTTGCCCAGAGTTTTTTGTCCAGAGTTTCTTGTCCAGATTTTTTTGTCCAGATTTTCTGGCCCAGAGTTTCTTGTCCGTAGCTTCTTGTCAAGAGTTTCTTGTCCAGAGTTTCTTGTTCAGAGTTTCTTGTCCCGATTTTCTTGTCCAGAGTTTCTTGTCTAGAGGTTTTTGTGCAGAATTTCTTGTCCAGGGTTTCTTGTCTGTAGCTTCTTGTCAAGAGTTTCTTGTCCCGATTTTCTTGTCCAGAGTTTCTTGTCCAGAGGTTTTTGTGCAGAGGTTCTTGCTCAGAGTTCTCTGTCCAGAGTTTCTTGTCCAGAGTTTTTTGTCCAGAGTTTCTTGTCCAGAGTTTCTTGTCCAGAGGTTTTTGTGCAGAGGTTCTTGCTCAGAGTTCTCTGTCCAGAGTTTCTTGTCCAGAGTTTTTTGTCCAGAGTTTCTTGTCCAGAGTTTCTTGTCCAGAGGTTTTTGTGCAGAGGTTCTTGCTCAGAGTTTCTTGTCCCGATTTTCTTGTCCAGAATTTCTTGTCAAGAGTTTCTTGTCCAGAATTTTTTGTCCAGAATTTCTTGTCCAGATTTTCCTGTCCAGAGTTTTTAGTCTAGATTTTCTTGTCCAGACTTTCTCGTCCAGAGTTTGTTGTCCAGAGTTTGTTGTCCAGAGTTTGTTGTCCAGAGTTTCTTGTTCAGAGTTTCTTGACCAGAGTTTCTTGTCCAGAGTTTCTTGTTCAGAGTTTCTTGTCCCGATTTTCTTGTCCAGAGTTTCTTGTCCAGAATTTCTTGTCCAGAGTTTCTTGTCCAGATTTTCTTGTCCACAGTTTCTTGTCCAGAGTTTAGTGTCCAGATTTTCTTGCCCAGAGTTTCTTGTCCAGGGTTTCTTAACCAGTGTTTCTTGTCCAGAGTTTGTTGTCCAGAGTTTGTTGTCCGCAGTTTCTTGCCAGAGTTTCTTGTCCAGAGTTTCTTGTCCAGAGTTTCTTGTCCAAAGTTTTTTGTCCGGAATTTGTTGTCCAGAGTTTCTTGTCCAGAGTTTTTTGTCCAGAGTTTCTTGTCCAGATTTTCTTGTCCAGAGATTTTTGTCCAGAGTTTTTTGTCCAGAGTTTCTTGTCTAGAGTTTCTTTTCCCGATTTTCTTGTCCAGAGTTTCTTGTATAGAGTTTTTTGGCCAGTGTTTCTTGCCCAGAGTTTCTTGTCCAGAATTTCTTGTCAAGAGTTTCTTGTCCAGAATTTTTTGTCCAGAATTTCTTGTCCAGATTTTCCTGTCCAGAGTTTTTAGTCTAGATTTTCTTGTCCAGAGTTTCTTGTCCAGAGGTTTTTGTGCAGAGGTTCTTGCTCAGAGTTTCTTGTCCCGATTTTCTTGTCCAGAATTTCTTGTCAAGAGTTTCTTGTCCAGAATTTTTTGTCCAGAATTTCTTGTCCAGATTTTCCTGTCCAGAGTTTTTAGTCTAGATTTTCTTGTCCAGACTTTCTCGTCCAGAGTTTCTTGTCCAGAGTTTGTTGTCCAGAGTTTGTTGTCCAGAGTTTCTTGTTCAGAGTTTCTTGACCAGAGTTTCTTGCCCAGAGTTTCTTGTCCAGATTTTCTTGTCCAGAGTTTCTTGTCCAGAGTTTCTTGTCCAGAGTTTCTTGTCCAGATTTTCTTGTCCAGATTATCTTGTCCATTGTTTGTTCTCCAGATTTTCTTGTCCAGAGTTTATTGTCCAGAATTTCTTGTCCAGAGTTTCTTGTCCAGAGTTGAGTGTCCAGATTTTCTTGTCCAGTTTTTCTTCTCCAGATTACCTTGTCCATTGTTTGTTCTCCAGATTGTCTTGTTCAGAGGTTCTTCTCCAGATTTTCTTGTCCAGAATTTCTTGTCTAGAGTTTCTTGTCCCGATTTTCTTGTCCAGAGTTTCTTGTCCAGAGTTTTTTGTCCAGAGTTTCTTGTCCAGAGTTTCTTGTCCAGAGTTTCTTGTCCAGAGTTTCTTGTTCAGAGTTTCTTGTCCCGATTTTCTTGTCCATTGTTTCTTGTCCAGAGTTTCTTGTCCAGAGTTTCTTGTCCAGATTTTCTTGTCCAGAGTTTCTTGTCCAGAGTTGAGTGTCCAGATTTTCTTGTCCAGTTTTTCTTCTCCAGATTACCTTGTCCATTGTTTGTTCTCCAGATTGTCTTGTTCAGAGGTTCTTCTCCAGAGTTTCTTGTCCAGAATTTCTTGTCCAGAGTTTCTTGTCCCGATTTTCTTGTCCAGAGTTTCTTGTCCAGAGTTTCTTGTCCAGATTATCTTGTCCATTGTTTGTTCTCCAGATTTTCTTGTCCAGGGTTTATTGTCCAGAATTTCTTGTCTAGAGTTTCTTGTCCCGGTTTTCTTACCCAGAGTTTCTTGTTCAGATTTTCTTGTGCAGTTTTTTTTTTTTCAGATTATCTTGTCCATTGGTTGATCTCCAGATTTTCTTGTCCAGAGTTTTTTGTCCAGAATTTCTTGTCCAGGGTTTCTTGTCTGTAGCTTCTTGTCAAGAGTTTCTTGTCCAGAGTTTCTTGTTCAGAGTTTCTTGTCCCGATTTTCTTGTCCAGAGTTTCTTGTCCAGAGGTTTTTGTGCAGAGGTTCTTGCTCAGAGTTCTCTGTCCAGAGTTTCTTGTCCAGAGTTTTTTGTCCCGATTTTCTTGTCCAGAGTTTCTTGTCCAGAGGTTTTTGTGCAGAGGTTCTTGCTCAGAGTTTCTTGTCCCGATTTTCTTGTCCAGAGTTTCTTGTCCAGAGTTTCTTGTCCAGAGTTTCTTGTCCAGATTTTCTTGTCCACAGTTTCTTGTCCAGAGTTTAGTGTCCAGATTTTCTTGCCCAGAGTTTCTTGTCCAGGGTTTCTTAACCAGTGTTTCTTGTCCAGAGTTTGTTGTCCAGAGTTTGTTGTCCGCAGTTTCTTGCCAGAGTTTCTTGTCCAGAGTTTCTTGTCCAGAGTTTTTTGTCCGGAATTTGTTGTCCAGAGTTTCTTGTCCAGAGTTTTTTGTCCAGAGTTTCTTGTCCAGATTTTCTTGTCCAGAGATTTTTGTCCAGAGTTTTTTGTCCAGAGTTTCTTGTCTAGAGTTTCTTTTCCCGATTTTCTTGTCCAGAGTTTCTTGTATAGAGTTTTTTGGCCAGTGTTTCTTGCCCAGAGTTTCTTGTCCAGAATTTCTTGTCAAGAGTTTCTTGTCCAGAATTTTTTGTCCAGAATTTCTTGTCCAGATTTTCCTGTCCAGAGTTTTTAGTCTAGATTTTCTTGTCCAGAGTTTCTTGTCCAGAGGTTTTTGTGCAGAGGTTCTTGCTCAGAGTTTCTTGTCCCGATTTTCTTGTCCAGAATTTCTTGTCAAGAGTTTCTTGTCCAGAATTTTTTGTCCAGAATTTCTTGTCCAGATTTTCCTGTCCAGAGTTTTTAGTCTAGATTTTCTTGTCCAGACTTTCTCGTCCGGAGTTTCTTGTCCAGAGTTTGTTGTCCAGAGTTTGTTGTCCAGAGTTTCTTGTTCAGAGTTTCTTGACCAGAGTTTCTTGCCCAGAGTTTCTCGTCCGGAGTTTCTTGTCCAGAGTTTCTTGTCCAGAGGTTTTTGTGCAGAGGTTCTTGCTCAGAGTTCTCTGTCCAGAGTTTCTTGTCCAGAGTTTTTTGTCCCGATTTTCTTGTCCAGAGTTTCTTGTCCAGAGGTTTTTGTGCAGAGGTTCTTGCTCAGAGTTTCTTGTCCCGATTTTCTTGTCCAGAATTTCTTGTCAAGAGTTTCTTGTCCAGAATTTTTTGTCCAGAATTTCTTGTCCAGATTTTCCTGTCCAGAGTTTTTAGTCTAGATTTTCTTGTCCAGACTTTCTCGTCCAGAGTTTGTTGTCCAGAGTTTGTTGTCCAGAGTTTGTTGTCCAGAGTTTCTTGTTCAGAGTTTCTTGTCCAGAGTTTCTTGTCCAGAGTTTCTTGTTCAGAGTTTCTTGTCCCGATTTTCTTGTCCAGAGTTTCTTGTCCAGATTTTCTTGTCCAGAGTTTCTTGTCCAGAGTTTCTTGTCCAGAGTTTCTTGTCCAGAGTTTAGTGTCCAGATATTCTTGCCCAGAGTTTCTTGTCCAGGGTTTCTTAACCAGTGTTTCTTGTCCAGAGTTTGTTGTCCAGAGTTTGTTGTCCGCAGTTTCTTGCCAGAGTTTCTTGTCCAGAGTTTCTTGTCCAGAGTTTCTTGTCCAGAGTTTTTTGTCCGGAATTTGTTGTCCAGAGTTTCTTGTCCAGAGTTTTTTGTCCAGAGTTTCTTGTCCAGATTTTCTTGTCCAGAGATTTTTGTCCAGAGTTTTTTGTCTAGAGTTTCTTGTCTAGAGTTTCTTTTCCCGATTTTCTTGTCCAGAGTTTCTTGTATAGAGTTTTTTGGCCAGTGTTTCTTGCCCAGAGTTTCTTGTCCAGAATTTCTTGTCAAGAGTTTCTTGTCCAGAATTTTTTGTCCAGAATTTCTTGTCCAGATTTTCCTGTCCAGAGTTTTTAGTCTAGATTTTCTTGTCCAGAGTTTCTTGTCCAGAGGTTTTTGTGCAGAGGTTCTTGCTCAGAGTTTCTTGTCCCGATTTTCTTGTCCAGAATTTCTTGTCAAGAGTTTCTTGTCCAGAGTTTCTTGTCCAGATTTTCTTGTCCAGAGTTTCTTGTCCAGAGTTGAGTGTCCAGATTTTCTTGTCCAGTTTTTCTTCTCCAGATTACCTTGTCCATTGTTTGTTCTCCAGATTGTCTTGTTCAGAGGTTCTTCTCCAGATTTTCTTGTCCAGAATTTCTTGTCTAGAGTTTCTTGTCCCGATTTTCTTGTCCAGAGTTTCTTGTCCAGAGTTTCTTGTCCAGATTTTCTTGTCCATTGTTTGTTCTCCAGATTTTCTTGTCCAGGGTTTATTGTCCAGAATTTCTTGTCTAGAGTTTCTTGTCCCGGTTTTCTTACCCAGAGTTTCTTGTTCAGATTTTCTTGTGCAGTTTTTTTTTTCCAGATTATCTTGTCCATTGGTTGATCTCGAGATTTTCTTGTCCAGAGTTTTTTGTCCAGAATTTCTTGTCCAGGGTTTCTTGTCCAGAGCTTCTTGTCCAGAGTTTTTTGTCCAGAGTTTCTTGTCCAGAGATTTTTGTCCAGAGTTTCTTGTCCAGAGTTTCTTGTCTAGAGTTTCTTTTCCCGATTTTCTTGTCCAGAGTTTCTTGTATAGAGTTTTTTGGCCAGTGTTTCTTGCCCAGAGTTTCTTGTCCAGAATTTCTTGTTCAGAGTTTCTTGACCAGAGTTTCTTGCCCAGAGTTTTTTGTCTAGAGTATCTTGTCCAGAGTTTCTTGTCCAGAGTTTCTTATCCAGATTATCTTGTCCATTGTTTGTTCTCCAGATTTTCTTGTCCAGGGTTTATTGTCCAGAATTTCTTGTCTAGAGTTTCTTGTCCCGGTTTTCTTACCCAGAGTTTCTTGTTCAGATTTTCTTGTGCAGTTTTTTTTTTCCAGATTATCTTGTCCATTGGTTGATCTCCAGATTTTCTTGTCCAGAGTTTTTGGTCCAGAATTTCTTGTCCAGGGTTTCTTGTCCAGAGTTTTTTGTCCAGAGTTTCTTGTCCAGATTTTCTTGTCCAGAGATTTTTGTCCAGAGTTTCTTGTCCAGAGTTTCTTGTCTAGAGTTTCTTTTCCCGATTTTCTTGTCCAGAGTTTCTTGTATAGAGTTTTTTGGCCAGTGTTTCTTGCCCAGAGTTTCTTGTCCAGAATTTCTTGTTCAGAGTTTCTTGACCAGAGTTTCTTGCCAAGAGTTTTTTGTCTAGAGTATCTTGTCCAGAGTTTCTTGTCCAGAGTTTCTTATCCAGATTATCTTGTCCATTGTTTGTTCTCCAGATTTTCTTGTCCAGGGTTTATTGTCCAGAATTTCTTGTCTAGAGTTTCTTGTCCCGGTTTTCTTACCCAGAGTTTCTTGTTCAGATTTTCTTGTGCAGTTTTTTTTTTCCAGATTATCTTGTCCATTGGTTGATCTCCAGATTTTCTTGTCCAGAGTTTTTTGTCCAGAGTTTCTTGTCCAGAGTTTGTTGTCCAGAGTTTTTTGTCCAGAGTTTCTTGTCCAGATTTTCTTGTCCAGAGATTTTTGTCCAGAGTTTCTTGTCCAGAGTTTCTTGTCTAGAGTTTCTTTTCCCGATTTTCTTGTCCAGAGTTTCTTGTATAGAGTTTTTTGGCCAGTGTTTCTTGCCCAGAGTTTCTTGTCCAGAATTTCTTGTCCAGAGTTTCTTGTCCAGAATTTTTTGTCCAGAATTTCTTGTCCAGATTTTCCTGTCCAGAGTTTTTAGTCTAGATTTTCTTGTCCAGAGTTTCTTGTCCAGAGGTTTTTGTGCGGAGGTTCTTGCTCAGAGTTTCTTGTCCCGATTTTCTTGTCCAGAATTTCTTGGCAAGAGTTTCTTGTCCAGAATTTTTTGTCCAGATTTTCCTGTCCAGAGTTTTTAGTCTAGATTTTCTTGTCCAGACTTTCTCGTCCAGAGTTTCTTGTCCAGAGTTTGTTGTCCAGAGTTTGTTGTCCAGAGTTTCTTGTTCAGAGTTTCTTGCCCAGAGTTTCTTGCCCAGAGTTTTTTGTCCAGAGTATCTTGTCCAGAGTTTCTTGTCCAGAGTTTCTTGTGCAGAGTTTCTTGTTCAGAGTTTCTTGTCCCGATTTTCTTGTTCAGAGTTTCTTGACCAGAGTTTCTTGCCCAGAGTTTTTTGTCCAGAGTATCTTGTCCAGAGTTTCTTGTCCAGAGTTTCTTGTGCAGAGTTTCTTGTTCAGAGTTTCTTGTCCCGATTTTCTTGTCCAGAGTTTCTTGTCCAGAGTTTCTTGTCCAGAGATTTTTGTCCGGAATTTGTTGTCCAGAGTTTCTTGTCCAGAGTTTCTTGTCCAGAGTTTCTTGTTCAGAGTTTCTTGCCCAGAGTTTGTTGTCCAGAGTTTGTTGTCCAGAGTTTCTTATCCAGATTATCTTGTCCATTGTTTGTTCTCCAGATTTTCTTGTCCAGGGTTTATTGTCCAGAATTTCTTGTCTAGAGTTTCTTGTCCCGGTTTTCTTACCCAGAGTTTCTTGTTCAGATTTTCTTGTGCAGTTTTTTTTTTCCAGATTATCTTGTCCATTGGTTGATCTCCAGATTTTCTTGTCCAGAGTTTTTGGTCCAGAATTTCTTGTCCAGGGTTTCTTGTCCAGAGTTTTTTGTCCAGAGTTTCTTGTCCAGATTTTCTTGTCCAGAGATTTTTGTCCAGAGTTTCTTGTCCAGAGTTTCTTGTCTAGAGTTTCTTTTCCCGATTTTCTTGTCCAGAGTTTCTTGTATAGAGTTTTTTGGCCAGTGTTTCTTGCCCAGAGTTTCTTGTCCAGAATTTCTTGTCAAGAGTTTCTTGTCCAGAATTGTTTGTCCAGAATTTCTTGTCCAGATTTTCCTGTCCAGAGTTTTTAGTCTAGATTTTCTTGTCCAGAGTTTCTTGTCCAGAGGTTTTTGTGCGGAGGTTCTTGCTCAGAGTTTCTTGTCCCGATTTTCTTGTCCAGAATTTCTTGGCAAGAGTTTCTTGTCCAGAATTTTTTGTCCAGATTTTCCTGTCCAGAGTTTTTAGTCTAGATTTTCTTGTCCAGACTTTCTCGTCCAGAGTTTCTTGTCCAGAGTTTGTTGTCCAGAGTTTGTTGTCCAGAGTTTCTTGTTCAGAGTTTCTTGACCAGAGTTTCTTGCCCAGAGTTTTTTGTCCAGAGTATCTTGTCCAGAGTTTCTTGTCCAGAGTTTCTTGTGCAGAGTTTCTTGTTCAGAGTTTCTTGTCCCGATTTTCTTGTTCAGAGTTTCTTGACCAGAGTTTCTTGCCCAGAGTTTTTTGTCCAGAGTATCTTGTCCAGAGTTTCTTGTCCAGAGTTTCTTGTGCAGAGTTTCTTGTTCAGAGTTTCTTGTCCCGATTTTCTTGTCCAGAGTTTCTTGTCCAGAGTTTCTTGTCCAGAGATTTTTGTCCGGAATTTGTTGTCCAGAGTTTCTTGTCCAGAGTTTCTTGTCCAGAGTTTCTTGTTCAGAGTTTCTTGCCCAGAGTTTGTTGTCCAGAGTTTCTTGTCCAGAGTTTGTTGTCCAGAGTTTCTTGTTCAGAGTTTCTTGACCAGAGTTTCTTGCCCAGAGTTTTTTGTCCAGAGTATCTTGTCCAGAGTTTCTTGTCCAGAGTTTCTTGCCCAGAGTTTTTTGTCCAGAGTATCTTGTCCAGAGTTTCTTGTCCAGAGTTTCTTGTCCAGAGTTTCTTGTCCAGAGTTTCTTGTCCAGAGATTTTTGTACGGAATTTGTTGTCCAGAGTTTCTTGTTCAGAGTTTCTTGTCCAGAGTTTGTTGTCCAGAGTTTGTTGTCCAGAGTTTCTTGTCCAGAGTTTCTTGACCAGAGTTTCTTGCCCAGAGTTTTTTGTCCAGAGTTTCTTGTCCAGATTTTTTTGTCCAGATTTTCTGGCCCAGAGTTTCTTGTCCGTAGCTTCTTGTCAAGAGTTTCTTGTCCAGAGTTTCTTGTTCAGAGTTTCTTGTCCCGATTTTCTTGTCCAGAGTTTCTTGTCTAGAGGTTTTTGTGCAGAATTTCTTGTCCAGGGTTTCTTGTCTGTAGCTTCTTGTCAAGAGTTTCTTGTCCCGATTTTCTTGTCCAGAGTTTCTTGTCCAGAGGTTTTTGTGCAGAGGTTCTTGCTCAGAGTTCTCTGTCCAGAGTTTCTTGTCCAGAGTTTCTTGTCCAGAGTTTCTTGTCCAGAGTTTCTTGTCCAGAGGTTTTTGTGCAGAGGTTCTTGCTCAGAGTTCTCTGTCCAGAGTTTCTTGTCCAGAGTTTTTTGTCCCGATTTTCTTGTCCAGAGTTTCTTGTCCAGAGGTTTTTGTGCAGAGGTTCTTGCTCAGAGTTTCTTGTCCCGATTTTCTTGTCCAGAATTTCTTGTCAAGAGTTTCTTGTCCAGAATTTTTTGTCCAGAATTTCTTGTCCAGATTTTCCTGTCCAGAGTTTTTAGTCTAGATTTTCTTGTCCAGACTTTCTCGTCCAGAGTTTGTTGTCCAGAGTTTGTTGTCCAGAGTTTGTTGTCCAGAGTTTCTTGTTCAGAGTTTCTTGACCAGAGTTTCTTGTCCAGAGTTTCTTGTTCAGAGTTTCTTGTCCCGATTTTCTTGTCCAGAGTTTCTTGTCCAGAATTTCTTGTCCAGAGTTTCTTGTCCAGATTTTCTTGTCCAGAGTTTCTTGTCCAGAGTTTAGTGTCCAGATTTTCTTGCCCAGAGTTTCTTGTCCAGGGTTTCTTAACCAGTGTTTCTTGTCCAGAGTTTGTTGTCCAGAGTTTGTTGTCCGCAGTTTCTTGCCAGAGTTTCTTGTCCAGAGTTTCTTGTCCAGAGTTTCTTGTCCAGAGTTTTTTGTCCGGAATTTGTTGTCCAGAGTTTCTTGTCCAGAGTTTTTTGTCCAGAGTTTCTTGTCCAGATTTTCTTGTCCAGAGATTTTTGTCCAGAGTTTTTTGTCCAGAGTTTCTTGTCTAGAGTTTCTTTTCCCGATTTTCTTGTCCAGAGTTTCTTGTATAGAGTTTTTTGGCCAGTGTTTCTTGCCCAGAGTTTCTTGTCCAGAATTTCTTGTCCAGAGTTTCTTGTCCAGAGTTTCTTGTTCAGAGTTTCTTGCCCAGAGTTTGTTGTCCAGAGTTTGTTGTCCAGAGTTTGTTGTCCAGAGTTTCTTGTTCAGAGTTTCTTGACCAGAGTTTCTTGCCCAGAGTTTTTTGTCCAGAGTATCTTGTCCAGAGTTTCTTGTCCAGAGTTTCTTGCCCAGAGTTTTTTGTCCAGAGTATCTTGTCCAGAGTTTCTTGTCCAGAGTTTCTTGTCCAGAGTTTCTTGTCCAGAGATTTTTGTACGGAATTTGTTGTCCAGAGTTTCTTGTTCAGAGTTTCTTGTCCAGAGTTTGTTGTCCAGAGTTTGTTGTCCAGAGTTTCTTGTTCAGAGTTTCTTGACCAGAGTTTCTTGCCCAGAGTTTTTTGTCCAGAGTTTCTTGTCCAGATTTTTTTGTCCAGATTTTCTGGCCCAGAGTTTCTTGTCCGTAGCTTCTTGTCAAGAGTTTCTTGTCCAGAGTTTCTTGTTCAGAGTTTCTTGTCCCGATTTTCTTGTCCAGAGTTTCTTGTCTAGAGGTTTTTGTGCAGAATTTCTTGTCCAGGGTTTCTTGTCTGTAGCTTCTTGTCAAGAGTTTCTTGTCCCGATTTTCTTGTCCAGAGTTTCTTGTCCAGAGGTTTTTGTGCAGAGGTTCTTGCTCAGAGTTCTCTGTCCAGAGTTTCTTGTCCAGAGTTTCTTGTCCAGAGTTTCTTGTCCAGAGTTTCTTGTCCAGAGGTTTTTGTGCAGAGGTTCTTGCTCAGAGTTCTCTGTCCAGAGTTTCTTGTCCAGAGTTTTTTGTCCCGATTTTCTTGTCCAGAGTTTCTTGTCCAGAGGTTTTTGTGCAGAGGTTCTTGCTCAGAGTTTCTTGTCCCGATTTTCTTGTCCAGAATTTCTTGTCAAGAGTTTCTTGTCCAGAATTTTTTGTCCAGAATTTCTTGTCCAGATTTTCCTGTCCAGAGTTTTTAGTCTAGATTTTCTTGTCCAGACTTTCTCGTCCAGAGTTTGTTGTCCAGAGTTTGTTGTCCAGAGTTTGTTGTCCAGAGTTTCTTGTTCAGAGTTTCTTGACCAGAGTTTCTTGTCCAGAGTTTCTTGTTCAGAGTTTCTTGTCCCGATTTTCTTGTCCAGAGTTTCTTGTCCAGAATTTCTTGTCCAGAGTTTCTTGTCCAGATTTTCTTGTCCACAGTTTCTTGTCCAGAGTTTAGTGTCCAGATTTTCTTGCCCAGAGTTTCTTGTCCAGGGTTTCTTAACCAGTGTTTCTTGTCCAGAGTTTGTTGTCCAGAGTTTGTTGTCCGCAGTTTCTTGCCAGAGTTTCTTGTCCAGAGTTTCTTGTCCAGAGTTTCTTGTCCAGAGTTTTTTGTCCGGAATTTGTTGTCCAGAGTTTCTTGTCCAGAGTTTTTTGTCCAGAGTTTCTTGTCCAGATTTTCTTGTCCAGAGTTTTTTGTCCAGAGTTTTTTGTCCAGAGTTTCTTGTCTAGAGTTTCTTGTCCCGATTTTCTTGTCCAGAGTTTCTTGTATAGAGTTTTTTGGCCAGTGTTTCTTGCCCAGAGTTTCTTGTCCAGAATTTCTTGTCAAGAGTTTCTTGTCCAGAATTTTTTGTCCAGAATTTCTTGTCCAGATTTTCCTGTCCAGAGTTTTTAGTCTAGATTTTCTTGTCCAGAGTTTCTTGTCCAGAGGTTTTTGTGCAGAGGTTCTTGCTCAGAGTTTCTTGTCCCGATTTTCTTGTCCAGAATTTCTTGTCAAGAGTTTCTTGTCCAGAATTTTTTGTCCAGAATTTCTTGTCCAGATTTTCCTGTCCAGAGTTTTTAGTCTAGATTTTCTTGTCCAGACTTTCTCGTCCAGAGTTTCTTGTCCAGAGTTTGTTGTCCAGAGTTTGTTGTCCAGAGTTTCTTGTTCAGAGTTTCTTGACCAGAGTTTCTTGCCCAGAGTTTCTTGTCCCGATTTTCTTGTCCAGAGTTTCTTGTCCAGAGTTTCTTGTCCAGAGTTTCTTGTCCAGATTTTCTTGTCCAGATTATCTTGTCCATTGTTTGTTCTCCAGATTTTCTTGTCCAGGGTTTATTGTCCAGAATTTCTTGTCTAGAGTTTCTTGTCCAGAGTTGAGTGTCCAGATTTTCTTGTCCAGTTTTTCTTCTCCAGATTACCTTGTCCATTGTTTGTTCTCCAGATTGTCTTGTTCAGAGGTTCTTCTCCAGATTTTCTTGTCCAGAATTTCTTGTCTAGAGTTTCTTGTCCCGATTTTCTTGTCCAGAGTTTCTTGTCCAGAGTTTTTTGTCCAGAGTTTCTTGTCCAGAGTTTCTTGTCCAGAGTTTCTTGTGCAGAGTTTCTTGTTCAGAGTTTCTTGTCCCGATTTTCTTGTCCATTGTTTCTTGTCCAGAGTTTCTTGTCCAGAGTTTCTTGTCCAGATTTTCTTGTCCAGAGTTTCTTGTCCAGAGTTGAGTGTCCAGATTTTCTTGTCCAGTTTTTCTTCTCCAGATTACCTTGTCCATTGTTTGTTCTCCAGATTGTCTTGTTCAGAGGTTCTTCTCCAGATTTTCTTGTCCAGAATTTCTTGTCTAGAGTTTCTTGTCCCGATTTTCTTGTCCAGAGTTTCTTGTCCAGAGTTTCTTGTCCAGATTATCTTGTCCATTGTTTGTTCTCCAGATTTTCTTGTCCAGGGTTTATTGTCCAGAATTTCTTGTCTAGAGTTTCTTGTCCCGGTTTTCTTACCCAGAGTTTCTTGTTCAGATTTTCTTGTGCAGTTTTTTTTTTTTCAGATTATCTTGTCCATTGGTTGATCTCCAGATTTTCTTGTCCAGAGTTTTTTGTCCAGAATTTCTTGTCCAGGGTTTCTTGTCTGTAGCTTCTTGTCAAGAGTTTCTTGTCCAGAGTTTCTTGTTCAGAGTTTCTTGTCCCGATTTTCTTGTCCAGAGTTTCTTGTCCAGAGGTTTTTGTGCAGAGGTTCTTGCTCAGAGTTCTCTGTCCAGAGTTTCTTGTCCAGAGTTTTTTGTCCCGATTTTCTTGTCCAGAGTTTCTTGTCCAGAGGTTTTTGTGCAGAGGTTCTTGCTCAGAGTTTCTTGTCCCGATTTTCTTGTCCAGAGTTTCTTGTCCAGAATTTCTTGTCCAGAGTTTCTTGTCCAGATTTTCTTGTCCACAGTTTCTTGTCCAGAGTTTAGTGTCCAGATTTTCTTGCCCAGAGTTTCTTGTCCAGGGTTTCTTAACCAGTGTTTCTTGTCCAGAGTTTGTTGTCCAGAGTTTGTTGTCCGCAGTTTCTTGCCAGAGTTTCTTGTCCAGAGTTTTTTGTCCGGAATTTGTTGTCCAGAGTTTCTTGTCCAGAGTTTTTTGTCCAGAGTTTCTTGTCCAGATTTTCTTGTCCAGAGATTTTTGTCCAGAGTTTTTTGTCCAGAGTTTCTTGTCTAGAGTTTCTTTTCCCGATTTTCTTGTCCAGAGTTTCTTGTATAGAGTTTTTTGGCCAGTGTTTCTTGCCCAGAGTTTCTTGTCCAGAATTTCTTGTCAAGAGTTTCTTGTCCAGAATTTTTTGTCCAGAATTTCTTGTCCAGATTTTCCTGTCCAGAGTTTTTAGTCTAGATTTTCTTGTCCAGAGTTTCTTGTCCAGAGGTTTTTGTGCAGAGGTTCTTGCTCAGAGTTTCTTGTCCCGATTTTCTTGTCCAGAATTTCTTGTCAAGAGTTTCTTGTCCAGAATTTTTTGTCCAGAATTTCTTGTCCAGATTTTCCTGTCCAGAGTTTTTAGTCTAGATTTTCTTGTCCAGACTTTCTCGTCCGGAGTTTCTTGTCCAGAGTTTGTTGTCCAGAGTTTGTTGTCCAGAGTTTCTTGTTCAGAGTTTCTTGACCAGAGTTTCTTGCCCAGAGTTTCTCGTCCGGAGTTTCTTGTCCAGAGTTTCTTGTCCAGAGGTTTTTGTGCAGAGGTTCTTGCTCAGAGTTCTCTGTCCAGAGTTTCTTGTCCAGAGTTTTTTGTCCCGATTTTCTTGTCCAGAGTTTCTTGTCCAGAGGTTTTTGTGCAGAGGTTCTTGCTCAGAGTTTCTTGTCCCGATTTTCTTGTCCAGAATTTCTTGTCAAGAGTTTCTTGTCCAGAATTTTTTGTCCAGAATTTCTTGTCCAGATTTTCCTGTCCAGAGTTTTTAGTCTAGATTTTCTTGTCCAGACTTTCTCGTCCAGAGTTTGTTGTCCAGAGTTTGTTGTCCAGAGTTTGTTGTCCAGAGTTTCTTGTCCAGAGTTTGTTGTCCAGAGTTTCTTGTCCAGAGTTTCTTGTTCAGAGTTTCTTGTCCCGATTTTCTTGTCCAGAGTTTCTTGTCCAGAATTTCTTGTCCAGAGTTTCTTGTCCAGATTTTCTTGTCCAGAGTTTCTTGTCCAGAGTTTAGTGTCCAGATATTCTTGCCCAGAGTTTCTTGTCCAGGGTTTCTTAACCAGTGTTTCTTGTCCAGAGTTTGTTGTCCAGAGTTTGTTGTCCGCAGTTTCTTGCCAGAGTTTCTTGTCCAGAGTTTCTTGTCCAGAGTTTCTTGTCCAGAGTTTTTTGTCCGGAATTTGTTGTCCAGAGTTTCTTGTCCAGAGTTTTTTGTCCAGAGTTTCTTGTCCAGATTTTCTTGTCCAGAGATTTTTGTCCAGAGTTTTTTGTCTAGAGTTTCTTGTCTAGAGTTTCTTTTCCCGATTTTCTTGTCCAGAGTTTCTTGTATAGAGTTTTTTGGCCAGTGTTTCTTGCCCAGAGTTTCTTGTCCAGAATTTCTTGTCAAGAGTTTCTTGTCCAGAATTTTTTGTCCAGAATTTCTTGTCCAGATTTTCCTGTCCAGAGTTTTTAGTCTAGATTTTCTTGTCCAGAGTTTCTTGTCCAGAGGTTTTTGTGCAGAGGTTCTTGCTCAGAGTTTCTTGTCCCGATTTTCTTGTCCAGAATTTCTTGTCAAGAGTTTCTTGTCCAGAGTTTCTTGTCCAGAGTTTCTTGTCCAGAGTTTCTTGTCCAGAGTTGAGTGTCCAGATTTTCTTGTCCAGTTTTTCTTCTCCAGATTACCTTGTCCATTGTTTGTTCTCCAGATTGTCTTGTTCAGAGGTTCTTCTCCAGATTTTCTTGTCCAGAATTTCTTGTCTAGAGTTTCTTGTCCCGATTTTCTTGTCCAGAGTTTCTTGTCCAGAGTTTCTTGTCCAGATTATCTTGTCCATTGTTTGTTCTCCAGATTTTCTTGTCCAGGGTTTATTGTCCAGAATTTCTTGTCTAGAGTTTCTTGTCCCGGTTTTCTTACCCAGAGTTTCTTGTTCAGATTTTCTTGTGCAGTTTTTTTTTTCCAGATTATCTTGTCCATTGGTTGATCTCGAGATTTTCTTGTCCAGAGTTTTTTGTCCAGAATTTCTTGTCCAGGGTTTCTTGTCCAGAGCTTCTTGTCCAGAGTTTTTTGTCCAGAGTTTCTTATCCAGAGATTTTTGTCCAGAGTTTCTTGTCCAGAGTTTCTTGTCTAGAGTTTCTTTTCCCGATTTTCTTGTCCAGAGTTTCTTGTCCAGATTATCTTGTCCATTGTTTGTTCTCCAGATTTTCTTGTCCAGGGTTTATTGTCCAGAATTTCTTGTCTAGAGTTTCTTGTCGTGGTTTTCTTACCCCGAGTTTCTTGTTCAGATTTTCTTGTGCAGTTTTTTTTTTTCCAGATTATCTTGTCCATTGGTTGATCTCCAGATTTTCTTGTCCATTGTTTGTTCTCCAGAATTTCTTGTCCAGGGTTTCTTGTCCAGAGCTTCTTGTCCACGGTTTTTTGTCCAGAGTTTCTTGTCCAGAGATTTTTGTCCAGAGTTTCTTGTCCAGAGTTTCTTGTCTAGAGTTTCTTGTCCCGATTTTCTTGTCCAGAGTTTCTTGTCCAGAGTTTCTTGTCCAGATTATCTTGTCCATTGTTTGTTCTCCAGATTTTCTTGTCCAGGGTTTATTGTCCAGAGTTTCTTGTCTAGAGTTTCTTGTCGTGGTTTTCTTACCCAGAGTTTCTTGTTCAGATTTTCTTGTGCAGTTTTTTTTTTTCCAGATTATCTTGTCCATTGGTTGATCTCCAGATTTTCTTGTCCAGAGTTTTTTGTCCAGAGTTTCTTGTCCAGGGTTTCTTGTCCAGAGCTTCTTGTCCAGAGTTTTTTGTCCAGAGTTTCTTGTCCAGATTTTCTTGTCCAGAGATTTTTGTCCAGAGTTTTTTGTCCAGAGTTTCTTGTCTAGAGTTTCTTTTCCCGATTTTCTTGTCCAGAGTTTCTTGTATAGAGTTTTTTGGCCAGTGTTTCTTGCCCAGAGTTTCTTGTCCAGAATTTCATGTCAAGAGTTTCTTGTCCAGAATTTTTTGTCCAGAATTTCTTGTCCAGATTTTCCTGTCCAGAGTTTTTAGTCTAGATTTTCTTGTCCAGAGGTTTTTGTGCAGAGGTTCTTGCTCAGAGTTTCTTGTCCCGATTTTCTTGTCCAGAATTTCTTGTCAAGAGTTTCTTGTCCAGAGTTTATTGTCCAGAGTTTTTAGTCCAGAGTTTCTTGTCCAGAGATTCTTGTCCAGAGTTTCTTGTCCAGAGTTTCTTGTCCAGACTTTCTTGTCGAGAGTTTCTTGTCCAGAGTCTCTTGTCCAGACTTTCTTGTAGAGAGTTTCTTGTCCAGAGTTTCTTGTCCAGAGTTTCTTCTCCAGAGTTTCTTATCCAGAGTTTGTTGTCCAGAGTTTCTTGTCCAGAGTTTGTTGTCCAGAGTTTCGTGCCCAGAGTTTCTAGTCCAGAATTTCTTGTCAAGAGTTTCTTGTCCAGAGTTTCTTGTCCAGAGTTTCTTCTCCAGAGTTTCTTGTCCAGAGTTTCTTGTCCAGAGTTTATTGTCCAGAGTTTTTAGTCCAGAGTTTCCTGTCCAGAGATTCTTGTCCAGAGTTTCTTGTCCAGAGTTTCCTATCCAGAGATTCTTGTCCAGAGTTTCTTGTCCAGAGTTTCTTGTCCAGACTTTCTTGTAGAGAGTTTCTTGTCCAGAGTTTCTTGTCGAGAGTTTCTTGTCCAGAGTTTCTTGTCCAGAGTTTTTTGTACAGAGTTTCTTGTCCAGAGTTTGTTGTCCAGAGTTTGTTGTCCAGAGTTTCTTGTCCAGAGTTTCTTGCCCAGACTTTCTTGTCGAGAGTTTCTTGTCCAGAGTTTCTTGTCCAGACTTTCTTGTCGAGAGTTTCTTGTCCAGACTTTCTTGTCGAGAGTTTCTTGTCCAGACTGTCTTGTCGAGAGTTTCTTGTCGAGAGTTTCTTGTCGTGAGTTTCTTGTCGAGAGTTTCTTGTCGAGAGTTTCTTGTCGTGAGTTTCTTGTCCAGAGTTTCTTGTACAGAGTTTCTTGTTCTTGTCCAGACTGTCTTGTCGAGAGTTTCTTGTCGTGAGTTTCTTGTCAAGAGTTTCTTGTCCAGAGTTTCTTGCCCAGAGTTTCTTGTCCAGAGATTCTTGTCCAGAGTTTCTTGTCCAGAGTTTCTTGCCCAGACTTTCTTGTCGAGAGTTTCTTGTCCAGAGTTTCTTGTCCAGACTTTCTTGTAGAGAGTTTCTTGTCCAGAATTTCTTGTCCAGAGTTTCTTGTCCAGAGTTTCTTGTCCAGAGTTTTTTGTCCAGAGTTTCTTGTCCAGAGTTTGTTGTCCAGAGTTTCTTGTCCAGAGTTTCTTGTCCAGAGTTTCTTGCCCAGAGTTTCTTGTCCAGAGATTCTTGTCCAGAGTTTCTTGTCCAGAGTTTCTTGCCCAGACTTTCTTGTCGAGAGTTTCTTGTCCAGAGTTTCTTGTCCAGACTTTCTTGTAGAGAGTTTCTTGTCCAGAGTTTCTTGTCCAGAGTTTGTTGTCCAGAGTTTTTAGTCCAGAGTTTCTTGTCCAGGGATTCTTGTCCAGAGTTTCTTGTCCACACTTTCTTGTCGAGAGTTTCTTGTCCAGAGTTTCTTGTCCAGAGTTTCTTGTCCAGAGTTTCTTGTCCAGAGTTTTTAGTCCAGAGTTTCTTGTCCAGGGATTCTTGTCCAGAGTTTCTTGTCCACACTTTCTTGTCGAGAGTTTCTTGTCCAGAGTTTCTTGTCCAGACTTTCTTGTAGAGAGTTTCTTGTCCAGAGTTTCTTGTCCAGAGTTTCTTGTCCAAAGTTTTTTGTCCAGAGATTCTTGTCCAGAGTTTCTTGTCCCGATTTTCTTGTCCAGACTTTCTTGTAGAGAGTTTCTTGTCCAGAGTTTCTTGTCCAGAGTTTCTTGTCCAGAGTTTCTTGTCCAGAGTTTCTTGTCCAGAGTTTCTTGTCCAGAGTTTCTTGTCCAGAGTTTCTTGTCCAGAGTTTCTTGTCCAGAGTTTCTTGTCCAGAGTTTCTTGTCCAGAGTTTCTTGTTCAGAGTTCCTTGTCCCGATTTTCTTGTCCACACTTTCTTGTAGAGAGTTTCTTGTCCAGAGCTTCTTGTCCAGAGTTTCTTGTCCAGAGTTTCTTGTCCAGAGTTTGTTGTCCAGAGTTTCTTGTCCAGAGTTTTTTGTCCAGAGTTTCTTGTCCAGAGTTTCTTGTCCAGAGTTTCTTGTCCAGAGTTTTTTGTCCGGAGTTTCTTGTCCAGAGTTTCTTGTCCAGAGTTTCTTGTCGAGAGTTTCTTGTCCAGAATTTCTTGTCAAGAGTTTCTTGTCCAGAATTTTTTGTCCAGAATTTCCTGTCCAGAATTTCTTGTCCAGAGTTTTTTGTCCAGAGTTTCTTGTCCAGAGTTTGTTGTCCAGAGTTTCTAGTCCAGAGTTTCTTGTCCAGAGTTTCTTAACCAGAGTTTCTTGTCCAGAGATTCTTGTCCAGAGTTTCTTGTCCAGAGTTTCTTGCCCAGACTTTCTTGTCGAGAGTTTCTTGTCCAGAGTTTCTTGTCCAGACTTTCTTGTAGAGAGTTTCTTGTCCAGAGTTTCTTGTCCAGAGTTTCTTGTCCAGAGTTTTTAGTCCAGAGTTTCTTGTCCAGAGATTCTTGTCCAGAGTTTCTTGTCCAGAGTTTCTTGTCCAGGCTTTCTTGTCGAGAGTTTCTTGTCCAGAGTTTCTTGTCCAGAGTTTCTTGTCCAGACTTTCTTGTAGAGAGTTTCTTGTCCAGAGTTTCTTGTCCAGAGTTTCTTGTCCAGAGTTTTTTGTACAGAGTTTCTTGTCCAGAGTTTGTTGTCCAGAGTTTGTTGTCCAGAGTTTCTTGTCCAGAGTTTTTTGTCCAGAGTTTCTTGTCCAGAATTTCTTGTCAAGAGTTTCTTGTCCAGAGTTTCTTGTGAAGAGTTTCTTCTCCAGAGTTTCTTGTCCAGAGTTTCTTGTCCAGAGTTTATTGTCCAGAGTTTTTAGTCCAGAGTTTCTTGTCCAGAGATTCTTGTCCAGAGTTTCTTGTCCAGACTTTCTTGTAGAGAGTTTCTTGTCCAGAGTTTCTTGTCCAGAGTTTCTTGTCCAGAGTTTCTTGTCCAGAGTTTCTTGTCCAGAGTTTTTTGTACAGAGTTTCTTGTCCAGAGTTTGTTGTCCAGAGTTTGTTGTCCAGAGTTTCTTGTCCAGAGTTTCTTGTCCAGAGATTTTTGTACAGAGTTTCTTGTCCAGAGTTTGTTGTCCAGAGTTTGTTGTCCAGAGTTTCTTGCCCAGAGTTTCTTGTCCAGAGATTCTTGTCCTGAGTTTCTTGTCCAGAGTTTCTTGCCCAGACTTTCTTGTCGAGAGTTTCTTGTCCAGAGTTTCTTGTCCAGACTTTCTTGTAGAGAGTTTCTTGTCCAGAGTTTCTTGTCCAGAGTTTCTTGTCCAGAGTTTTTAGTCCAGAGTTTCTTATCCAGAGATTCTTGTCCAGAGTTTCTTGTCCAGAGTTTCTTGTCCAGAGCTTCTTGTCCACGGTTTTTTGTCCAGAGTTTCTTGTCCAGAGATTTTTGTCCAGAGTTTCTTGTCCAGAGTTTCTTGTCTAGAGTTTCTTGTCCCGATTTTCTTGTCCAGAGTTTCTTGTCCAGAGTTTCTTGTCCAGATTATCTTGTCCATTGTTTGTTCTCCAGATTTTCTTGTCCAGGGTTTATTGTCCAGAGTTTCTTGTCTAGAGTTTCTTGTCGTGGTTTTCTTACCCAGAGTTTCTTGTTCAGATTTTCTTGTGCAGTTTTTTTTTTTCCAGATTATCTTGTCCATTGGTTGATCTCCAGATTTTCTTGTCCAGAGTTTTTTGTCCAGAATTTCTTGTCCAGGGTTTCTTGTCCAGAGCTTCTTGTCCAGAGTTTTTTGTCCAGAGTTTCTTGTCCAGATTTTCTTGTCCAGAGATTTTTGTCCAGAGTTTTTTGTCCAGAGTTTCTTGTCTAGAGTTTCTTTTCCCGATTTTCTTGTCCAGAGTTTCTTGTATAGAGTTTTTTGGCCAGTGTTTCTTGCCCAGAGTTTCTTGTCCAGAATTTCATGTCAAGAGTTTCTTGTCCAGAATTTTTTGTCCAGAATTTCTTGTCCAGATTTTCCTGTCCAGAGTTTTTAGTCTAGATTTTCTTGTCCAGAGGTTTTTGTGCAGAGGTTCTTGCTCAGAGTTTCTTGTCCCGATTTTCTTGTCCAGAATTTCTTGTCAAGAGTTTCTTGTCCAGAGTTTATTGTCCAGAGTTTTTAGTCCAGAGTTTCTTGTCCAGAGATTCTTGTCCAGAGTTTCTTGTCCAGAGTTTCTTGTCCAGACTTTCTTGTCGAGAGTTTCTTGTCCAGAGTCTCTTGTCCAGACTTTCTTGTAGAGAGTTTCTTGTCCAGAGTTTCTTGTCCAGAGTTTCTTCTCCAGAGTTTCTTATCCAGAGTTTGTTGTCCAGAGTTTCTTGTCCAGAGTTTGTTGTCCAGAGTTTCGTGCCCAGAGTTTCTAGTCCAGAATTTCTTGTCAAGAGTTTCTTGTCCAGAGTTTCTTGTCCAGAGTTTCTTCTCCAGAGTTTCTTGTCCAGAGTTTCTTGTCCAGAGTTTATTGTCCAGAGTTTTTAGTCCAGAGTTTCCTGTCCAGAGATTCTTGTCCAGAGTTTCTTGTCCAGAGTTTCCTATCCAGAGATTCTTGTCCAGAGTTTCTTGTCCAGAGTTTCTTGTCCAGACTTTCTTGTACAGAGTTTCTTGTCCAGAGTTTCTTGTCCAGAGTTTCTTGTCCAGAGTTTCTTGTCCAGAGTTTTTTGTACAGAGTTTCTTGTCCAGAGTTTGTTGTCCAGAGTTTGTTGTCCAGAGTTTCTTGTCCAGAGTTTCTTGCCCAGACTTTCTTGTCGAGAGTTTCTTGTCCAGAGTTTCTTGTCCAGAGTTTCTTGTCCAGAGTTTCTTGTCCAGAGTTTCTTGTAGAGAGTTTCTTGTCCAGACTGTCTTGTCGAGAGTTTCTTGTCGAGAGTTTCTTGTCGTGAGTTTCTTGTCGAGAGTTTCTTGTCGAGAGTTTCTTGTCGTGAGTTTCTTGTCCAGAGTTTCTTGTACAGAGTTTCTTGTTCTTGTCCAGACTGTCTTGTCGAGAGTTTCTTGTCGTGAGTTTCTTGTCAAGAGTTTCTTGTCCAGAGTTTCTTGTCCAGAGTTTCTTGTCCAGAGTTTCTTGTCCAGAGTTTCTTGTCCAGAGTTTCTTGTCCAGACTTTCTTGTCGAGAGTTTCTTGTCCAGAGTTTGTTGTCCAGACTTTCTTGTAGAGAGTTTCTTGTCCAGAATTTCTTGTCCAGAGTTTCTTGTCCAGAGTTTCTTGTCCAGAGTTTTTTGTCCAGAGTTTCTTGTCCAGAGTTTGTTGTCCAGAGTTTCTTGTCCAGAGTTTCTTGTCCAGAGTTTCTTGTCCAGAGTTTCTTGTCCAGAGATTCTTGTCCAGAGTTTCTTGTCCAGAGTTTCTTGCCCAGACTTTCTTGTCGAGAGTTTCTTGTCCAGAGTTTCTTGTCCAGACTTTCTTGTCGAGAGTTTCTTGTCCAGAGTTTCTTGTCCAGAGTTTGTTGTCCAGAGTTTTTAGTCCAGAGTTTCTTGTCCAGGGATTCTTGTCCAGAGTTTCTTGTCCACACTTTCTTGTCGAGAGTTTCTTGTCCAGAGTTTCTTGTCCAGAGTTTCTTGTCCAGAGTTTCTTGTCCAGAGTTTTTAGTCCAGAGTTTCTTGTCCAGGGATTCTTGTCCAGAGTTTCTTGTCCACACTTTCTTGTCGAGAGTTTCTTGTCCAGAGTTTCTTGTCCAGACTTTCTTGTAGAGAGTTTCTTGTCCAGAGTTTCTTGTCCAGAGTTTCTTGTCCAGAGTTTTTTGTCCAGAGATTCTTGTCCAGAGTTTCTTGTCCCGATTTTCTTGTCCAGACTTTCTTGTCGAGAGTTTCTTGTCCAGAGTTTCTTGTCCAGAGTTTCTTGTCCAGAGTTTTTTGTCTAGAGTTTCTTGTCCAGAGTTTCTTGTCCAGAGTTTCTTGTCCAGAGTTTCTTGTCCAGAGTTTCTTGTCCAGAGTTTCTTGTCCAGAGTTTCTTGTCCAGAGTTTCTTGTTCAGAGTTCCTTGTCCCGATTTTCTTGTCCACACTTTCTTGTAGAGAGTTTCTTGTCCAGAGTTTCTTGTCCAGAGTTTCTTGTCCAGAGTTTCTTGTCCAGAGTTTGTTGTCCAGAGTTTCTTGTCCAGAGTTTTTTGTCCAGAGTTTCTTGTCCAGAGTTTCTTGTCCAGAGTTTCTTGTCCAGAGTTTTTTGTCCGGAGTTTCTTGTCCAGAATTTGTTGTCCAGAGTTTCTTGTCGAGAGTTTCTTGTCCAGAATTTCTTGTCAAGAGTTTCTTGTCCAGAATTTTTTGTCCAGAATTTCCTGTCCAGAATTTCTTGTCAAGAGTTTTTTGTCCAGAGTTTCTTGTCCAGAGTTTGTTGTCCAGAGTTTCTAGTCCAGAGTTTCTTGTCCAGAGTTTCTTAACCAGAGTTTCTTGTCCAGAGATTCTTGTCCAGAGTTTCTTGTCCAGAGTTTCTTGCCCAGACTTTCTTGTCGAGAGTTTCTTGTCCAGAGTTTCTTGTCCAGACTTTCTTGTAGAGAGTTTCTTGTCCAGAGTTTCTTGTCCAGAGTTTCTTGTCCAGAGTTTTTAGTCCAGAGTTTCTTGTCCAGAGATTCTTGTCCAGAGTTTCTTGTCCAGAGTTTCTTGTCCAGGCTTTCTTGTCGAGAGTTTCTTGTCCAGAGTTTCTTGTCCAGAGTTTCTTGTCCAGACTTTCTTGTAGAGAGTTTCTTGTCCAGAGTTTCTTGTCCAGAGTTTCTTGTCCAGAGTTTTTTGTACAGAGTTTCTTGTCCAGAGTTTGTTGTCCAGAGTTTGTTGTCCAGAGTTTCTTGTCCAGAGATTTTTGTCCAGAGTTTCTTGTCCAGAATTTCTTGTCAAGAGTTTCTTGTCCAGAGTTTCTTGTGAAGAGTTTCTTCTCCAGAGTTTCTTGTCCAGAGTTTCTTGTCCAGAGTTTATTGTCCAGAGTTTTTAGTCCAGAGTTTCTTGTCCAGAGATTCTTGTCCAGAGTTTCTTGTCCAGACTTTCTTGTAGAGAGTTTCTTGTCCAGAGTTTCTTGTCCAGAGTTTCTTGTCCAGAGTTTCTTGTCCAGAGTTTCTTGTCCAGAGTTTCTTGTACAGAGTTTCTTGTCCAGAGTTTGTTGTCCAGAGTTTGTTGTCCAGAGTTTCTTGTCCAGAGTTTCTTGTCCAGAGATTTTTGTACAGAGTTTCTTGTCCAGAGTTTGTTGTCCAGAGTTTGTTGTCCAGAGTTTCTTGCCCAGAGTTTCTTGTCCAGAGATTCTTGTCCTGAGTTTCTTGTCCAGAGTTTCTTGCCCAGACTTTCTTGTCGAGAGTTTCTTGTCCAGAGTTTCTTGTCCAGACTTTCTTGTAGAGAGTTTCTTGTCCAGAGTTTCTTGTCCAGAGTTTCTTGTCCAGAGTTTTTAGTCCAGAGTTTCTTATCCAGAGATTCTTGTCCAGAGTTTCTTGTCCAGAGTTTCTTGTCCAGACTTTCTTGTAGAGAGTTTCTTGTCCAGAGTTTCTTGTCCAGAGTTTCTTGTCCAAAGTTTTTTGTCCAGAGATTCTTGTCCAGAGTTTCTTGTCCCGATTTTCTTGTCCAGACTTTCTTGTAGAGAGTTTCTTCTCCAGAGTTTCTTGTCCAGAGTTTGTTGTCCAGAGTTTATTGTCCAGAGTTTTTAGTCCAGAGTTTCTTGTCCAGAGATTCTTGTCCAGAGTTTCTTGTCCAGAGTTTCTTGTCCAGACTTTCTTGTCGAGAGTTTCTTGTCCAGAGTTTGTTGTCCAGAGTTTCTTGTCGAGAGTTTCTTGTCCAGAATTTCTTGTCAAGAGTTTCTTGTCCAGAATTTTTTGTCCAGAATTTCTTGTCCAGAATTTCTTGTCAAGATTTTTTGTACAGAGTTTCTTGGCCAGAGTTTGTTGTCCAGAGTTTCTTGTCCAGAGTTTCTTGTCCAGAGTTTCTTGTCCAGAGTTTATTGTCCAGAGTTTTTAGTCCAGAGTTTCTTGTCCAGAGATTCTTGTCCAGAGTTTCTTGTCCAGAGTTTCTTGTCCAGACTTTCTTGTCGAGAGTTTCTTGTCCAGAGTCTCTTGTCCAGACTTTCTTGTAGAGAGTTTCTTGTCCAGAGTTTCTTGTCCAGAGTTTCTTCTCCAGAGTTTCTTATCCAGAGTTTGTTGTCCAGAGTTTCTTGTCCAGAGTTTCTTGTCCAGAGTTTCTTGTCCAGAGTTTCTTGCCCAGAGTTTCTAGTCCAGAATTTCTTGTCAAGAGTTTCTTGTCCAGAGTTTCTTGTCCAGAGTTTCTTCTCCAGAGTTTCTTGTCCAGAGTTTCTTGTCCAGAGTTTATTGTCCAGAGTTTTTAGTCCAGAGTTTCCTGTCCAGAGATTCTTGTCCAGAGTTTCTTGTCCAGAGTTTCTTGTCCAGACTTTCTTGTCGAGAGTTTCTTGTCCAGAGTTTCTTGTCCAGACTTTCTTGTAGAGAGTTTCTTGTCCAGAGTTTCTTGTCGAGAGTTTCTTGTCCAGAGTTTCTTGTCCAGAGTTTTTTGTACAGAGTTTGTTGTCCAGAGTTTGTTGTCCAGAGTTTGTTGTCCAGAGTTTCTTGTCCAGAGTTTCTTGCCCAGACTTTCTTGTCGAGAGTTTCTTGTCCAGAGTTTCTTGTCCAGACTTTCTTGTCGAGAGTTTCTTGTCAAGACTTTCTTGTAGAGAGTTTCTTGTCCAGACTGTCTTGTCGAGAGTTTCTTGTCGAGAGTTTCTTGTCGTGAGTTTCTTGTCGAGAGTTTCTTGTCGAGAGTTTCTTGTCGTGAGTTTCTTGTCCAGAGTTTCTTGTCCAGAGTTTCTTGTTCTTGTCCAGACTGTCTTGTCGAGAGTTTCTTGTCGTGAGTTTCTTGTCAAGAGTTTCTTGTCCAGAGTTTCTTGCCCAGAGTTTCTTGTCCAGAGATTCTTGTCCAGAGTTTCTTGTCCAGAGTTTCTTGCCCAGACTTTCTTGTCGAGAGTTTCTTGTCCAGAGTTTCTTGTCCAGACTTTCTTGTAGAGAGTTTCTTGTCCAGAGTTTCTTGTCCAGAGTTTCTTGTCCAGAGTTTCTTGTCCAGAGTTTTTTGTCCAGAGTTTCTTGTCCAGAGTTTGTTGTCCAGAGTTTCTTGTCCAGAGTTTCTTGTCCAGAGTTTCTTGCCCAGAGTTTCTTGTCCAGAGATTCTTGTCCAGAGTTTCTTGTCCAGAGTTTCTTGCCCAGACTTTCTTGTCGAGAGTTTCTTGTCCAGAGTTTCTTGTCCAGACTTTCTTGTAGAGAGTTTCTTGTCCAGAGTTTCTTGTCCAGAGTTTCTTGTCCAGAGTTTTTAGTCCAGAGTTTCTTGTCCAGGGATTCTTGTCCAGAGTTTCTTGTCCACACTTTCTTGTCGAGAGTTTCTTGTCCAGAGTTTCTTGTCCAGACTTTCTTGTAGAGAGTTTCTTGTCCAGAGTTTCTTGTCCAGAGTTTCTTGTCCAGAGTTTCTTGTCCAGAGTTTTTTGTACAGAGTTTCTTGTCCAGAGTTTGTTGTCCAGAGTTTGTTGTCCAGAGTTTCTTGTCCAGAGTTTCTTGTCCAGAGTTTCTTGTCCAGAGTTTGTTGTCCAGAGTTTCTTGTCCAGAGTTTCTTGTCCAGAGTTTCTTGCCCAGAGTTTCTAGTCCAGAGTTTCTTGTCCAGAGTTTCTTGTCCAGAGTTTCTTGTCCAGAGTTTCTTGTCCAGAGTTTCTTGCCCAGAGTTTCTTGTCCAGAGTTTCTTGTCCAGAGTTTCTTGTCCAGAGTTTCTTGCCCAGACTTTCTTGTCGAGAGTTTCTTGTCCAGAGTTTCTTGTCCAGACATTCTTGTCGAGAGTTTCTTGTCCAGAGTTTCTTGTCCAGACTTTCTTGTAGAGAGTTTCTTGTCCAGAGTTTCTTGTCCAGACTGTCTTGTCGAGAGTTTCTTGTCGTGAGTTTCTTGTCGTGAGTTTCTTGTCCAGAGTTTCTTGTCCAGAGTTTCTTGTCCAGAGTTTCTTGTTCAGAGTTTCTTGTCTCGATTTTCTGGTCCAGACTTTCTTGTAGAGAGTTTGTTGTCCAGAGTTTGTTGTCCAGAGTTTCTTGTCCAGAGTTTCTCGTCCAGAGTTTGTTGTCCAGAGTTTCTTGCCCAGAGTTTCTTGTCCAGAGATTCTTGTCCAGAGTTTCTTGTCCAGAGTTTCTTGCCCAGAGTTTCTTGTCCAGAGATTCTTGTCCAGAGTTTCTTGCCCAGACTTTCTTGTCGAAAGTTTCTTGTCCAGAGTTTCTTGTCCAGACTTTCTTGTAGAGAGTTTCTTGTCCAGAGTTTCTTGTCCAGAGTTTCTTGTCCAGAGTTTTTAGTTCAGAGTTTCTTGTCCAGAGATTCTTGTCCAGAGTTTCTTGTCCAGAGTTTCTTGTCCAGACTTTCTTGTCGAGAGTTTCTTGTCCAGAGTTTCTTGTCCAGAGTTTCTTGTCGAGAGTTTCTTGTCCAGAGTTTCTTATCCAAAGTTTTTTGTCCATAGATTCTTGTCCAGAGTTTTTTGTACAGAGTTTCTTGTCCAGAGTTTGTTGTCCAGAGTTTGTTGTCCAGAGTTTCTTGTCCAGAGTTTCTTGTCCAGACTTTCTTGTAGAGAGTTTCTTGTCCAGAGTTTCTTGTCCAGAGTTTCTTGTCCAGAGATTCTTGTCCAGAGTTTTTTGTACAGAGTTTCTTGTCCAGAGTTTGTTGTCCAGAGTTTGTTATCCAGAGTTTCTTGTCCAGAGTTTCTTGTCCAGAGTTTTGTGTACAGAGTTTTTTGTCCAGAGTTTGTTGTCCAGAGTTTCTTGCCCAGAGTTTCTTGTCCAGAGATTCTTGTCCAGAGTTTCTTGTCCAGAGTTTCTTGTCCAGAGTTTCTTGCCCAGACTTTCTTGTCGAGAGTTTCTTGTCCAGAGTTTCTTGTCCAGACTTTCTTGTAGAGAGTTTCTTGTCCAGAGTTTCTTGTCCAGAGTTTCTTGTCCAGAGTTTTTAGTCCAGAGTTTCTTGTCCAGAGATTCTTGTCCAGAGTTTCTTGTCCAGAGTTTCTTGTCCAGACTTTCTTGTCGAGAGTTTCTTGTCCAGAGTTTCTTGTCCAGACTTTCTTGTAGAGAGTTTCTTGTCCAGAGTTTCTTGTCCAGAGTTTCTTGTCCACAGTTTTTTGTCCAGAGATTCTTGTCCAGAGTTTCTTGTCCCGATTTTCTTGTCCAGACTTTCTTGTAGAGAGTTTCTTCTCCAGAGTTTCTTGTCCAGAGTTTGTTGTCCAGAGTTTATTGTCCAGAGTTTTTAGTCCAGAGTTTCTTGTCCAGAGATTCTTGTCCAGAGTTTCTTGTCCAGAGTTTCTTGTCCAGACTTTCTTGTCGAGAGTTTCTTGTCCAGAGTTTGTTGTCCAGAGTTTCTTGTCGAGAGTTTCTTGTCCAGAATTTCTTGTCAAGAGTTTCTTGTCCAGAATTTTTTGTCCAGAATTTCTTGTCCAGAATTTCTTGTCAAGAGTTTTTTGTACAGAGTTTCTTGGCCAGAGTTTGTTGTCCAGAGTTTGTTGTCCAGAGTTTCTTGTCCAGAGTTTCTTGTCCAGAGTTTCTTGTCCAGAGTTTATTGTCCAGAGTTTTTAGTCCAGAGTTTCTTGTCCAGAGATTCTTGTCCAGAGTTTCTTGTCCAGAGTTTCTTGTCCAGACTTTCTTGTCGAGAGTTTCTTGTCCAGAGTCTCTTGTCCAGACTTTCTTGTAGAGAGTTTCTTGTCCAGAGTTTCTTGTCCAGAGTTTCTTCTCCAGAGTTTCTTATCCAGAGTTTGTTGTCCAGAGTTTCTTGTCCAGAGTTTCTTGTCCAGAGTTTCTTGCCCAGAGTTTCTAGTCCAGAATTTCTTGTCAAGAGTTTCTTGTCCAGAGTTTCTTGTCCAGAGTTTCTTCTCCAGAGTTTCTTGTCCAGAGTTTCTTGTCCAGAGTTTATTGTCCAGAGTTTTTAGTCCAGAGTTTCCTGTCCAGAGATTCTTGTCCAAAGTTTCTTGTCCAGAGTTTCTTGTCCAGACTTTCTTGTCGAGAGTTTCTTGTCCAGAGTTTCTTGTCCAGACTTTCTTGTAGAGAGTTTCTTGTCCAGAGTTTCTTGTCGAGAGTTTCTTGTCCAGAGTTTCTTGTCCAGAGTTTTTTGTACAGAGTTTGTTGTCCAGAGTTTGTTGTCCAGAGTTTGTTGTCCAGAGTTTCTTGTCCAGAGTTTCTTGCCCAGACTTTCTTGTCGAGAGTTTCTTGTCCAGAGTTTCTTGTCCAGACTTTCTTGTCGAGAGTTTCTTGTCCAGACTTTCTTGTAGAGAGTTTCTTGTCCAGACTGTCTTGTCGAGAGTTTCTTGTCGAGAGTTTCTTGTCGTGAGTTTCTTGTCGAGAGTTTCTTGTCGAGAGTTTCTTGTCGTGAGTTTCTTGTCCAGAGTTTCTTGTCCAGAGTTTCTTGTTCTTGTCCAGACTGTCTTGTCGAGAGTTTCTTGTCGTGAGTTTCTTGTCAAGAGTTTCTTGTCCAGAGTTTCTTGCCCAGAGTTTCTTGTCCAGAGTTTCTTGTCCAGAGTTTCTTGTCCAGAGTTTCTTGCCCAGACTTTCTTGTCGAGAGTTTCTTGTCCAGAGTTTCTTGTCCAGACTTTCTTGTAGAGAGTTTCTTGTCCAGAGTTTCTTGTCCAGAGTTTCTTGTCCAGAGTTTCTTGTCCAGAGTTTTTTGTCCAGAGTTTCTTGTCCAGAGTTTGTTGTCCAGAGTTTCTTGTCCAGAGTTTCTTGTCCAGAGTTTCTTGCCCAGAGTTTCTTGTCCAGAGATTCTTGTCCAGAGTTTCTTGTCCAGAGTTTCTTGCCCAGACTTTCTTGTCCAGAGTTTCTTGTCCAGAGTTTCTTGTCCAGACTTTCTTGTAGAGAGTTTCTTGTCCAGAGTTTCTTGTCCAGAGTTTCTTGTCCAGAGTTTTTAGTCCAGAGTTTCTTGTCCAGGGATTCTTGTCCAGAGTTTCTTGTCCACACTTTCTTGTCGAGAGTTTCTTGTCCAGACTTTCTTGTAGAGAGTTTCTTGTCCAGAGTTTCTTGTCCAGAGTTTCTTGTCCAGAGTTTCTTGTCCAGAGTTTTTTGTACAGAGTTTCTTGTCCAGAGTTTGTTGTCCAGAGTTTCTTGTCCAGAGTTTCTTGTCCAGAGTTTCTTGCCCAGAGTTTCTAGTCCAGAGTTTCTTGTCCAGAGTTTGTTGTCCAGAGTTTCTTGTCCAGAGTTTCTTGCCCAGAGTTTCTTGTCCAGAGTTTCTTGTCCAGAGTTTCTTGTCCAGAGTTTCTTGCCCAGACTTTCTTGTCGAGAGTTTCTTGTCCAGAGTTTCTTGTCCAGACATTCTTGTCGAGAGTTTCTTGTCCAGAGTTTCTTGTCCAGACTTTCTTGTAGAGAGTTTCTTGTCCAGAGTTTCTTGTCCAGACTGTCTTGTCGAGAGTTTCTTGTCGTGAGTTTCTTGTCGTGAGTTTCTTGTCCAGAGTTTCTTGTCCAGAGTTTCTTGTCCAGAGTTTCTTGTTCAGAGTTTCTTGTCCCGATTTTCTGGTCCAGACTTTCTTGTAGAGAGTTTGTTGTCCAGAGTTTGTTGTCCAGAGTTTCTTGTCCAGAGTTTCTCGTCCAGAGTTTGTTGTCCAGAGTTTCTTGCCCAGAGTTTCTTGTCCAGAGATTCTTGTCCAGAGTTTCTTGTCCAGAGTTTCTTGCCCAGAGTTTCTTGTCCAGAGATTCTTGTCCAGAGTTTCTTGTCCAGAGTTTCTTGCCCAGACTTTCTTGTCGAAAGTTTCTTGTCCAGAGTTTCTTGTCCAGACTTTCTTGTAGAGAGTTTCTTGTCCAGAGTTTCTTGTCCAGAGTTTCTTGTCCAGAGTTTTTAGTCCAGAGTTTCTTGTCCAGAGATTCTTGTCCAGAGTTTCTTGTCCAGAGTTTCTTGTCCAGACTTTCTTGTCGAGAGTTTCTTGTCCAGAGTTTCTTGTCCAGACTTTCTTGTAGAGAGTTTCTTGTCCAGAGTTTCTTGTCCAGAATTTCTTGTCCAAAGTTTTTTGTCCAGAGATTCTTGTCCAGAGTTTCTTGTCCCGATTTTCTTGTCCAGACTTTCTTGTAGAGAGTTTCTTGTCCAGAGTTTCTTGTCCAGAGTTTCTTGTCCAGAGTTTTTTGTCCAGAGTTTCTTGTCCAGAGTTTCTTGTCCAGAGTTTCTTGTCCAGAGTTTCTTGTCCAGAGTTTCTTGTCCAGAGTTTCTTGTCCAGAGTTTCTTGTCCAGAGTTTCTTGTTCAGAGTTCCTTGTCCCGATTTTCTTGTCCACACTTTCTTGTAGAGAGTTTCTTGTCCAGAGCTTCTTGTCCAGAGTTTCTTGTGCAGAGTTTCTTGTCCAGAGTTTGTTGTCCAGAGTTTCTTGTCCAGAGTTTTTTGTCCAGAGTTTCTTGTCCAGAGTTTCTTGTCCAGAGTTTCTTGTCCAGAGTTTTTTGTCCGGAGTTTCTTGTCCAGAATTTGTTGTCCAGAGTTTCTTGTCGAGAGTTTCTTGTCCAGAATTTCTTGTCAAGAGTTTCTTGTCCAGAATTTTTTGTCCAGAATTTCCTGTCCAGAATTTCTTGTCAAGAGTTTTTTGTCCAGAGTTTCTTGTCCAGAGTTTGTTGTCCAGAGTTTCTAGTCCAGAGTTTCTTGTCCAGAGTTTCTTAACCAGAGTTTCTTGTCCAGAGATTCTTGTCCAGAGTTTCTTGTCCAGAGTTTCTTGCCCAGACTTTCTTGTCGAGAGTTTCTTGTCCAGAGATTCTTGTCCAGAGTTTCTTGTCCAGAGTTTCTTGCCCAGACTTTCTTGTCGAGAGTTTCTTGCCCAGAGTTTCTTGTCCAGAGATTCTTGTCCAGAGTTTCTTGTCCAGAGTTTCTTGCCCAGACTTTCTTGTCGAGAGTTTCTTGTCCAGAGTTTCTTGTCCAGACTTTCTTGTAGAGAGTTTCTTGTCCAGAATTTCTTGTCCAGAGTTTCTTGTCCAGAGTTTCTTGTCCAGAGTTTTTTGTCCAGAGTTTCTTGTCCAGAGTTTCTTGTCCAGAGTTTCTTGTCCAGAGTTTCTTGTCCAGAGTTTCTTGCCCAGAGTTTCTTGTCCAGAGATTCTTGTCCAGAGTTTCTTGTCCAGAGTTTCTTGCCCAGACTTTCTTGTCGAGAGTTTCTTGTCCAGAGTTTCTTGTCCAGACTTTCTTGTAGAGAGTTTCTTGTCCAGAGTTTCTTGTCCAGAGTTTGTTGTCCAGAGTTTTTAGTCCAGAGTTTCTTGTCCAGGGATTCTTGTCCAGAGTTTCTTGTCCACACTTTCTTGTCGAGAGTTTCTTGTCCAGAGTTTCTTGTCCAGAGTTTCTTGTCCAGAGTTTCTTGTCCAGAGTTTTTAGTCCAGAGTTTCTTGTCCAGGGATTCTTGTCCAGAGTTTCTTGTCCACACTTTCAAATGCAAATGCAGGCAGATCTCTGCACACGGCTGAGAAGTTTGAGGTTAACACCCTTTTCCAGGGCATTCCACCATACTACGACTCCGTACAGCAGTATGGGTCGTACAACAGAGGTATATAGCCAATGGGCAATACGAGGCTTTAGACCCCATTTACATCCGATTGCTCTTTTACAGCAGTAGAGAGCTGCTGTGGCCTTTTTGACCCGTTCAAGGATGTTGGGTTTCCAGCTTAGCTTGTGATCAATGATGAGACCTAAGTACTTGGCCTTATCCGTTAGGGAGAGGCTAGTCCCGAAGAGTCGGGGAAGGTCGAAGCGAGGGATTTTGTACTTCCTAGTGAAGAGTATGAGCTCAGTTTTTTGGGGGTTTACCCCGAGGCCTGATTCTAAGGCCCATGCTTCCACCTTGGAGAAGGCATTCTGAATCAGTTCACTGAGCGTATTAGGGTATTTTCCGGAGATGGCTATTGCAACATCGTCTGCGTAGGCGACAACAGTACAGCCCTCCCTTTCAAGGATACAAAGCAGCTCATTCACCGCGATGTTCCATAGTAAAGGGGAGAGAACCCCTCCTTGAGGGGTGCCTCTGCTCACATAACGCCGGATGGTGGCTCCACCCAATTTGGAGTTGATGACCCTGCTCAGCAGCAGTCTGTCAACTATTGCACAAACGTATGGGGCCACACCCAGCCTAGAGAGCGCGCCTGTGATGGCACTAGGCTTAATGTTGTTAAAGGCGCCTTCAATGTCGATGAACGCTGCGAGCGTGAATTCCTTGCGCTCTAGCGATCTCTCAATGGGGCTTACTAGCGAGTGGAGGGCCGTTTCTACCGACCTACCCTTGCTGTAAGCGTGCTGTGAGGAGGATATCAGTGAAGGGTTGATGATATCCCGAATGTGAGTGTCCAATAACTTCTCAAATGTTTTGAGGAGAAAAGACGACAGACTGATGGGTCTGAGATCCTTGGGGCTGACGTGCGAGCATTTGCCCGCTTTGGGTATGAAGACCACATTTACCTCTGTCCATGATCTAGGAATGTGGTTCAGTTCCGCACAGCTCCTGAAGATTGTGAACAGCCATGGAAGTATGAGGTCCAGGACCTGCTGAAGCTCAGCAGGGAAGATGCCATCAGGACCCGGTGCTTTATAGGGCTCGAATGAGTTGACAGCCCACGTTATGGCGTTCTCTGTCACCCATTCGGCGGAACCGGTTATCGGCAAGTAAGTGGGAGCTCTGCCTCGATCTACAGAACTACCTGGAAAGTGAGAATCCATAAGCAGTTCAAGGGACTCTTTACAGGAGATGGTCCATGAGCCATCGTTTTTCATGAGAAGACTAGGGTTCGGTGGGGTGGTGGACAAGACTTTCCTGAGCCTGGACACCTCCTGGATGCCTTCTATTTTCTCACAGAAGAGCCTCCAGGATGTGCGTTGAGCTTTCCTTAGGAACGTTTTGTATTCGCCTAGCTTCCTCTTATAGGCGTCCCAGTCCTCTGCCTGACGAGAGAACTTAGCTTTGTTAAAAAGCTTACGACAATCCTTTCTTAGGAGTCCTATTTCCTGACTCCACCATGGTGGGCGAGATTTCCGGCCTGGTCTGGTTATAGGACAGGATGCAGACAGCGCATTACATAGGACTTGAGTTAACTTGTCAACAAGTAAGTCAAGGTCAGAATAGTTATTTGGAGGGGAGCTTGACAGGTTACATAGTCTAGAACTCACGGCTTCCCTGAAAAGTGCCCAGTTGGTATTCCTGTGATTCCTATAGGCAGGATGTGGGGGCACAGATTCCAACAGGCTGTAAGTGATATAGCGGTGGTCCGAGAAGGAGTGCTCATTCGAGACTTTCCAATCTCTTACCTTGAGGGAAAGACTTTCGGAGACAAGGGTAATATCGAGAACCTCTTGTCTGTTGCTAGTGATGAAGGTGGGCTCACTGCCCCTATTGCAAACTACGAGATTAGTGCTAACTACATAGTCGAACAATTGCTCACCTCTTTCATTAATATCTGAGCTGCCCCAGATGGTGTGGTGGGCGTTGGCATCACAACCCAGAATGAGCGGTTGCTTCCGGTTCTCCGCTTCCGCGATCACTCCCCTCAGAATGGCCGAAGGGGGAGGCCCTGGATAGTCGTGGGCCAGGTAGGCCGAGGTCACCCAGAATTTACTTGAGCGAGCCTCGATGCATACCGTTGTAGTGTCTTGATCGCTGAAATTGGAGATTAAAAATGGTTTAAGGGACGCCTTTGCGAGAATACAAGATCTGGGTTTACCTGCGTTGCTCACATGCGCGAGTATGTATCCCTTGGCCCTTAGACCTCGCACCAGATCGCTAACGACCCAGGGCTCTTGAATAAGGACCAGTTCAGAGTTCCTTGTCCCGATTTTCTTGTCCACACTTTCTTGTAGAGAGTTTCTTGTCCAGAGCTTCTTGTCCAGAGTTTCTTGTGCAGAGTTTCTTGTCCAGAGTTTGTTGTCCAGAGTTTCTTGTCCAGAGTTTTTTGTCCAGAGTTTCTTGTCCAGAGTTTCTTGTCCAGAGTTTCTTGTCCAGAGTTTTTTGTCCGGAGTTTCTTGTCCAGAATTTGTTGTCCAGAGTTTCTTGTCGAGAGTTTCTTGTCCAGAATTTCTTGTCAAGAGTTTCTTGTCCAGAATTTTTTGTCCAGAATTTCCTGTCCAGAATTTCTTGTCAAGAGTTTTTTGTCCAGAGTTTCTTGTCCAGAGTTTGTTGTCCAGAGTTTCTAGTCCAGAGTTTCTTGTCCAGAGTTTCTTAACCAGAGTTTCTTGTCCAGAGATTCTTGTCCAGAGTTTCTTGTCCAGAGTTTCTTGCCCAGACTTTCTTGTCGAGAGTTTCTTGTCCAGAGTTTCTTGTCCAGACTTTCTTGTAGAGAGTTTCTTGTCCAGAGTTTCTTGTCCAGAGTTTTTAGTCCAGAGTTTCTTGTCCAGAGATTCTTGTCCAGAGTTTCTTGTCCAGAGTTTCTTGTCCAGGCTTTCTTGTCGAGAGTTTCTTGTCCAGAGTTTCTTGTCCAGAGTTTCTTGTCCAGACTTTCTTGTAGAGAGTTTCTTGTCCAGAGTTTCTTGTCCAGAGTTTCTTGTCCAGAGTTTTTTGTACAGAGTTTCTTGTCCAGAGTTTGTTGTCCAGAGTTTGTTGTCCAGAGTTTCTTGTCCAGAGATTTTTGTCCAGAGTTTCTTGTCCAGAATTTCTTGTCAAGAGTTTCTTGTCCAGAGTTTCTTGTGAAGAGTTTCTTCTCCAGAGTTTCTTGTCCAGAGTTTCTTGTCCAGAGTTTCTTGTCCAGAGTTTATTGTCCAGAGTTTTTAGTCCAGAGTTTCTTGTCCAGAGATTCTTGTCCAGAGTTTCTTGTCCAGACTTTCTTGTAGAGAGTTTCTTGTCCAGAGTTTCTTGTCCAGAGTTTCTTGTCCAGAGTTTCTTGTCCAGAGTTTTTTGTACAGAGTTTCTTGTCCAGAGTTTGTTGTCCAGAGTTTGTTGTCCAGAGTTTCTTGTCCAGAGTTTCTTGTCCAGAGATTTTTGTACAGAGTTTCTTGTCCAGAGTTTGTTGTCCAGAGTTTGTTGTCCAGAGTTTCTTGCCCAGAGTTTCTTGTCCAGAGATTCTTGTCCAGAGTTTCTTGTCCAGAGTTTCTTGCCCAGACTTTCTTGTCGAGAGTTTCTTGTCCAGAGTTTCTTGTCCAGACTTTCTTGTAGAGAGTTTCTTGTCCAGAGTTTCTTGTCCAGAGTTTCTTGTCCAGAGTTTTTAGTCCAGAGTTTCTTATCCAGAGATTCTTGTCCAGAGTTTCTTGTCCAGAGTTTCTTGTCCAGACTTTCTTGTAGAGAGTTTCTTGTCCAGAGTTTCTTGTCCAGAGTTTCTTGTCCAAAGTTTTTTGTCCAGAGATTCTTGTCCAGAGTTTCTTGTCCCGATTTTCTTGTCCAGACTTTCTTGTAGAGAGTTTCTTCTCCAGAGTTTCTTGTCCAGAGTTTGTTGTCCAGAGTTTATTGTCCAGAGTTTTTAGTCCAGAGTTTCTTGTCCAGAGATTCTTGTCCAGAGTTTCTTGTCCAGAGTTTCTTGTCCAGACTTTCTTGTCGAGAGTTTCTTGTCCAGAGTTTGTTGTCCAGAGTTTCTTGTCGAGAGTTTCTTGTCCAGAATTTCTTGTCAAGAGTTTCTTGTCCAGAATTTTTTGTCCAGAATTTCTTGTCCAGAATTTCTTGTCAAGATTTTTTGTACAGAGTTTCTTGGCCAGAGTTTGTTGTCCAGAGTTTCTTGTCCAGAGTTTCTTGTCCAGAGTTTCTTGTCCAGAGTTTCTTGTCCAGAGTTTATTGTCCAGAGTTTTTAGTCCAGAGTTTCTTGTCCAGAGATTCTTGTCCAGAGTTTCTTGTCCAGAGTTTCTTGTCCAGACTTTCTTGTCGAGAGTTTCTTGTCCAGAGTCTCTTGTCCAGACTTTCTTGTAGAGAGTTTCTTGTCCAGAGTTTCTTGTCCAGAGTTTCTTCTCCAGAGTTTCTTATCCAGAGTTTGTTGTCCAGAGTTTCTTGTCCAGAGTTTCTTGTCCAGAGTTTCTTGTCCAGAGTTTCTTGCCCAGAGTTTCTAGTCCAGAATTTCTTGTCAAGAGTTTCTTGTCCAGAGTTTCTTGTCCAGAGTTTCTTGTCCAGAGTTTCTTGTCCAGAGTTTCTTGTCCAGAGTTTATTGTCCAGAGTTTTTAGTCCAGAGTTTCCTGTCCAGAGATTCTTGTCCAGAGTTTCTTGTCCAGAGTTTCTTGTCCAGACTTTCTTGTCGAGAGTTTCTTGTCCAGAGTTTCTTGTCCAGACTTTCTTGTCGAGAGTTTCTTGTCCAGAGTTTCTTGTCCAGAGTTTCTTGTCCAGAGTTTCTTGTCCAGAGTTTTTTGTACAGAGTTTGTTGTCCAGAGTTTGTTGTCCAGAGTTTGTTGTCCAGAGTTTCTTGTCCAGAGTTTCTTGCCCAGACTTTCTTGTCGAGAGTTTCTTGTCCAGAGTTTCTTGTCCAGACTTTCTTGTCGAGAGTTTCTTGTCCAGACTTTCTTGTAGAGAGTTTCTTGTCCAGACTGTCTTGTCGAGAGTTTCTTGTCGAGAGTTTCTTGTCGTGAGTTTCTTGTCGAGAGTTTCTTGTCGAGAGTTTCTTGTCGTGAGTTTCTTGTCCAGAGTTTCTTGTCCAGAGTTTCTTGTTCTTGTCCAGACTGTCTTGTCGAGAGTTTCTTGTCGTGAGTTTCTTGTCAAGAGTTTCTTGTCCAGAGTTTCTTGCCCAGAGTTTCTTGTCCAGAGATTCTTGTCCAGAGTTTCTTGTCCAGAGTTTCTTGCCCAGACTTTCTTGTCGAGAGTTTCTTGTCCAGACTTTCTTGTAGAGAGTTTCTTGTCCAGAGTTTCTTGTCCAGAGTTTCTTGTCCAGAGTTTCTTGTCCAGAGTTTTTTGTCCAGAGTTTCTTGTCCAGAGTTTGTTGTCCAGAGTTTCTTGTCCAGAGTTTCTTGTCCAGAGTTTCTTGCCCAGAGTTTCTTGTCCAGAGATTCTTGTCCAGAGTTTCTTGTCCAGAGTTTCTTGCCCAGACTTTCTTGTCGAGAGTTTCTTGTCCAGAGTTTCTTGTCCAGACTTTCTTGTAGAGAGTTTCTTGTCCAGAGTTTCTTGTCCAGAGTTTCTTGTCCAGAGTTTTTAGTCCAGAGTTTCTTGTCCAGGGATTCTTGTCCAGAGTTTCTTGTCCACACTTTCTTGTCGAGAGTTTCTTGTCCAGAGTTTCTTGTCCAGACTTTCTTGTAGAGAGTTTCTTGTCCAGAGTTTCTTGTCCAGAGTTTCTTGTCCAGAGTTTCTTGTCCAGAGTTTTTTGTACAGAGTTTCTTGTCCAGAGTTTGTTGTCCAGAGTTTGTTGTCCAGAGTTTCTTGTCCAGAGTTTCTTGTCCAGAGTTTCTTGTCCAGAGTTTGTTGTCCAGAGTTTCTTGTCCAGAGTTTCTTGTCCAGAGTTTCTTGCCCAGAGTTTCTAGTCCAGAGTTTCTTGTCCAGAGTTTGTTGTCCAGAGTTTCTTGTCCAGAGTTTCTTGTCCAGAGTTTCTTGCCCAGAGTTTCTTGTCCAGAGTTTCTTGTCCAGAGTTTCTTGTCCAGAGTTTCTTGCCCAGACTTTCTTGTCGAGAGTTTCTTGTCCAGAGTTTCTTGTCCAGACATTCTTGTCGAGAGTTTCTTGTCCAGAGTTTCTTGTCCAGACTTTCTTGTAGAGAGTTTCTTGTCCAGAGTTTCTTGTCCAGACTGTCTTGTCGAGAGTTTCTTGTCGTGAGTTTCTTGTCGTGAGTTTCTTGTCCAGAGTTTCTTGTCCAGAGTTTCTTGTCCAGAGTTTCTTGTTCAGAGTTTCTTGTCTCGATTTTCTGGTCCAGACTTTCTTGTAGAGAGTTTGTTGTCCAGAGTTTGTTGTCCAGAGTTTCTTGTCCAGAGTTTCTCGTCCAGAGTTTGTTGTCCAGAGTTTCTTGCCCAGAGTTTCTTGTCCAGAGATTCTTGTCCAGAGTTTCTTGTCCAGAGTTTCTTGCCCAGAGTTTCTTGTCCAGAGATTCTTGTCCAGAGTTTCTTGCCCAGACTTTCTTGTCGAAAGTTTCTTGTCCAGAGTTTCTTGTCCAGACTTTCTTGTAGAGAGTTTCTTGTCCAGAGTTTCTTGTCCAGAGTTTCTTGTCCAGAGTTTTTAGTTCAGAGTTTCTTGTCCAGAGATTCTTGTCCAGAGTTTCTTGTCCAGAGTTTCTTGTCCAGACTTTCTTGTCGAGAGTTTCTTGTCCAGAGTTTCTTGTCCAGAGTTTCTTGTCGAGAGTTTCTTGTCCAGAGTTTCTTATCCAAAGTTTTTTGTCCATAGATTCTTGTCCAGAGTTTTTTGTACAGAGTTTCTTGTCCAGAGTTTGTTGTCCAGAGTTTGTTGTCCAGAGTTTCTTGTCCAGAGTTTCTTGTCCAGACTTTCTTGTAGAGAGTTTCTTGTCCAGAGTTTCTTGTCCAGAGTTTCTTGTCCAGAGATTCTTGTCCAGAGTTTTTTGTACAGAGTTTCTTGTCCAGAGTTTGTTGTCCAGAGTTTGTTATCCAGAGTTTCTTGTCCAGAGTTTCTTGTCCAGAGTTTTGTGTACAGAGTTTTTTGTCCAGAGTTTGTTGTCCAGAGTTTCTTGCCCAGAGTTTCTTGTCCAGAGATTCTTGTCCAGAGTTTCTTGTCCAGAGTTTCTTGCCCAGACTTTCTTGTCGAGAGTTTCTTGTCCAGAGTTTCTTGTCCAGACTTTCTTGTAGAGAGTTTCTTGTCCAGAGTTTCTTGTCCAGAGTTTCTTGTCCAGAGTTTTTAGTCCAGAGTTTCTTGTCCAGAGATTCTTGTCCAGAGTTTCTTGTCCAGAGTTTCTTGTCCAGACTTTCTTGTCGAGAGTTTCTTGTCCAGAGTTTCTTGTCCAGACTTTCTTGTAGAGAGTTTCTTGTCCAGAGTTTCTTGTCCAGAGTTTCTTGTCCACAGTTTTTTGTCCAGAGATTCTTGTCCAGAGTTTCTTGTCCCGATTTTCTTGTCCAGACTTTCTTGTAGAGAGTTTCTTCTCCAGAGTTTCTTGTCCAGAGTTTGTTGTCCAGAGTTTATTGTCCAGAGTTTTTAGTCCAGAGTTTCTTGTCCAGAGATTCTTGTCCAGAGTTTCTTGTCCAGAGTTTCTTGTCCAGACTTTCTTGTCGAGAGTTTCTTGTCCAGAGTTTGTTGTCCAGAGTTTCTTGTCGAGAGTTTCTTGTCCAGAATTTCTTGTCAAGAGTTTCTTGTCCAGAATTTTTTGTCCAGAATTTCTTGTCCAGAATTTCTTGTCAAGAGTTTTTTGTACAGAGTTTCTTGGCCAGAGTTTGTTGTCCAGAGTTTGTTGTCCAGAGTTTCTTGTCCAGAGTTTCTTGTCCAGAGTTTCTTGTCCAGAGTTTCTTGTCCAGAGTTTATTGTCCAGAGTTTTTAGTCCAGAGTTTCTTGTCCAGAGATTCTTGTCCAGAGTTTCTTGTCCAGAGTTTCTTGTCCAGACTTTCTTGTCCAGAGTTTCTTGTCCAGAGTCTCTTGTCCAGACTTTCTTGTAGAGAGTTTCTTGTCCAGAGTTTCTTGTCCAGAGTTTCTTCTCCAGAGTTTCTTATCCAGAGTTTGTTGTCCAGAGTTTCTTGTCCAGAGTTTCTTGTCCAGAGTTTCTTGCCCAGAGTTTCTAGTCCAGAATTTCTTGTCAAGAGTTTCTTGTCCAGAGTTTCTTGTCCAGAGTTTCTTCTCCAGAGTTTCTTGTCCAGAGTTTCTTGTCCAGAGTTTATTGTCCAGAGTTTTTAGTCCAGAGTTTCCTGTCCAGAGATTCTTGTCCAGAGTTTCTTGTCCAGAGTTTCTTGTCCAGACTTTCTTGTCGAGAGTTTCTTGTCCAGAGTTTCTTGTCCAGACTTTCTTGTCCAGAGTTTCTTGTCCAGAGTTTCTTGTCCAGAGTTTCTTGTCCAGAGTTTCTTGTCCAGAGTTTTTTGTACAGAGTTTGTTGTCCAGAGTTTGTTGTCCAGAGTTTGTTGTCCAGAGTTTCTTGTCCAGAGTTTCTTGCCCAGACTTTCTTGTCCAGAGTTTCTTGTCCAGAGTTTCTTGTCCAGACTTTCTTGTCGAGAGTTTCTTGTCCAGACTTTCTTGTAGAGAGTTTCTTGTCCAGACTGTCTTGTCGAGAGTTTCTTGTCGAGAGTTTCTTGTCGTGAGTTTCTTGTCGAGAGTTTCTTGTCGAGAGTTTCTTGTCGTGAGTTTCTTGTCCAGAGTTTCTTGTCCAGAGTTTCTTGTTCTTGTCCAGACTGTCTTGTCGAGAGTTTCTTGTCGTGAGTTTCTTGTCAAGAGTTTCTTGTCCAGAGTTTCTTGCCCAGAGTTTCTTGTCCAGAGATTCTTGTCCAGAGTTTCTTGTCCAGAGTTTCTTGCCCAGACTTTCTTGTCGAGAGTTTCTTGTCCAGAGTTTCTTGTCCAGACTTTCTTGTAGAGAGTTTCTTGTCCAGAGTTTCTTGTCCAGAGTTTCTTGTCCAGAGTTTCTTGTCCAGAGTTTCTTGTCCAGAGTTTTTTGTCCAGAGTTTCTTGTCCAGAGTTTGTTGTCCAGAGTTTCTTGTCCAGAGTTTCTTGTCCAGAGTTTCTTGTCCAGAGTTTCTTGTCCAGAGATTCTTGTCCAGAGTTTCTTGTCCAGAGTTTCTTGCCCAGACTTTCTTGTCGAGAGTTTCTTGTCCAGAGTTTCTTGTCCAGACTTTCTTGTAGAGAGTTTCTTGTCCAGAGTTTCTTGTCCAGAGTTTCTTGTCCAGAGTTTTTAGTCCAGAGTTTCTTGTCCAGGGATTCTTGTCCAGAGTTTCTTGTCCACACTTTCTTGTCGAGAGTTTCTTGTCCAGACTTTCTTGTAGAGAGTTTCTTGTCCAGAGTTTCTTGTCCAGAGTTTCTTGTCCAGAGTTTCTTGTCCAGAGTTTTTTGTACAGAGTTTCTTGTCCAGAGTTTGTTGTCCAGAGTTTGTTGTCCAGAGTTTCTTGTCCAGAGTTTCTTGTCCAGAGTTTCTTGCCCAGAGTTTCTAGTCCAGAGTTTCTTGTCCAGAGTTTGTTGTCCAGAGTTTCTTGTCCAGAGTTTCTTGCCCAGAGTTTCTTGTCCAGAGTTTCTTGTCCAGAGTTTCTTGTCCAGAGTTTCTTGCCCAGACTTTCTTGTCGAGAGTTTCTTGTCCAGAGTTTCTTGTCCAGACATTCTTGTCGAGAGTTTCTTGTCCAGAGTTTCTTGTCCAGACTTTCTTGTAGAGAGTTTCTTGTCCAGAGTTTCTTGTCCAGACTGTCTTGTCGAGAGTTTCTTGTCGTGAGTTTCTTGTCGTGAGTTTCTTGTCCAGAGTTTCTTGTCCAGAGTTTCTTGTCCAGAGTTTCTTGTTCAGAGTTTCTTGTCCCGATTTTCTGGTCCAGACTTTCTTGTAGAGAGTTTGTTGTCCAGAGTTTGTTGTCCAGAGTTTCTTGTCCAGAGTTTCTCGTCCAGAGTTTGTTGTCCAGAGTTTCTTGCCCAGAGTTTCTTGTCCAGAGATTCTTGTCCAGAGTTTCTTGTCCAGAGTTTCTTGCCCAGAGTTTCTTGTCCAGAGATTCTTGTCCAGAGTTTCTTGTCCAGAGTTTCTTGCCCAGACTTTCTTGTCGAAAGTTTCTTGTCCAGAGTTTCTTGTCCAGACTTTCTTGTAGAGAGTTTCTTGTCCAGAGTTTCTTGTCCAGAGTTTCTTGTCCAGAGTTTTTAGTCCAGAGTTTCTTGTCCAGAGATTCTTGTCCAGAGTTTCTTGTCCAGAGTTTCTTGTCCAGACTTTCTTGTCGAGAGTTTCTTGTCCAGAGTTTCTTGTCCAGACTTTCTTGTAGAGAGTTTCTTGTCCAGAGTTTCTTGTCCAGAATTTCTTGTCCAAAGTTTTTTGTCCAGAGATTCTTGTCCAGAGTTTCTTGTCCCGATTTTCTTGTCCAGACTTTCTTGTAGAGAGTTTCTTGTCCAGAGTTTCTTGTCCAGAGTTTCTTGTCCAGAGTTTCTTGTCTAGAGTTTCTTGTCCAGAGTTTCTTGTCCAGAGTTTCTTGTCCAGAGTTTCTTGTCCAGAGTTTCTTGTCCAGAGTTTCTTGTCCAGAGTTTCTTGTCCAGAGTTTCTTGTTCAGAGTTCCTTGTCCCGATTTTCTTGTCCACACTTTCTTGTAGAGAGTTTCTTGTCCAGAGCTTCTTGTCCAGAGTTTCTTGTGCAGAGTTTCTTGTCCAGAGTTTGTTGTCCAGAGTTTCTTGTCCAGAGTTTTTTGTCCAGAGTTTCTTGTCCAGAGTTTCTTGTCCAGAGTTTCTTGTCCAGAGTTTTTTGTCCGGAGTTTCTTGTCCAGAATTTGTTGTCCAGAGTTTCTTGTCGAGAGTTTCTTGTCCAGAATTTCTTGTCAAGAGTTTCTTGTCCAGAATTTTTTGTCCAGAATTTCCTGTCCAGAATTTCTTGTCAAGAGTTTTTTGTCCAGAGTTTCTTGTCCAGAGTTTGTTGTCCAGAGTTTCTAGTCCAGAGTTTCTTGTCCAGAGTTTCTTAACCAGAGTTTCTTGTCCAGAGATTCTTGTCCAGAGTTTCTTGTCCAGAGTTTCTTGCCCAGACTTTCTTGTCGAGAGTTTCTTGTCCAGAGTTTCTTGTCCAGACTTTCTTGTAGAGAGTTTCTTGTCCAGAGTTTCTTGTCCAGAGTTTCTTGTCCAGAGTTTCTTGTCCAGAGTTTTTAGTCCAGAGTTTCTTGTCCAGAGATTCTTGTCCAGAGTTTCTTGTCCAGAGTTTCTTGTCCAGGCTTTCTTGTCGAGAGTTTCTTGTCCAGAGTTTCTTGTCCAGAGTTTCTTGTCCAGACTTTCTTGTAGAGAGTTTCTTGTCCAGAGTTTCTTGTCCAGAGTTTCTTGTCCAGAGTTTTTTGTACAGAGTTTCTTGTCCAGAGTTTGTTGTCCAGAGTTTGTTGTCCAGAGTTTCTTGTCCAGAGTTTCTTGCCCAGAGTTTCTAGTCCAGAATTTCTTGTCAAGAGTTTCTTGTCCAGAGTTTCTTGTGAAGAGTTTCTTCTCCAGAGTTTCTTGTCCAGAGTTTCTTGTCCAGAGTTTATTGTCCAGAGTTTTTAGTCCAGAGTTTCTTGTCCAGAGATTCTTGTCCAGAGTTTCTTGTCCAGACTTTCTTGTAGAGAGTTTCTTGTCCAGAGTTTCTTGTCCAGAGTTTCTTGTCCAGAGTTTTTAGTCCAGAGTTTCTTGTCCAGAGATTCTTGTCCAGAGTTTCTTGTCCAGAGTTTCTTGTCCAGACTTTCTTGTCGAGAGTTTCTTGTCCAGAGTTTCTTGTCCAGACTTTCTTGTAGAGAGTTTCTTGTCCAGAGTTTCTTGTCCAGAGTTTCTTGTCCAAAGTTTTTTGTCCAGAGATTCTTGTCCAGAGTTTCTTGTCCCGATTTTCTTGTCCAGACTTTCTTGTAGAGAGTTTCTTCTCCAGAGTTTCTTGTCCAGAGTTTGTTGTCCAGAGTTTATTGTCCAGAGTTTTTAGTCCAGAGTTTCTTGTCCAGAGATTCTTGTCCAGAGTTTCTTGTCCAGAGTTTCTTGTCCAGACTTTCTTGTCGAGAGTTTCTTGTCCAGAGTTTGTTGTCCAGAGTTTCTTGTCGAGAGTTTCTTGTCCAGAATTTCTTGTCAAGAGTTTCTTGTCCAGAATTTTTTGTCCAGAATTTCTTGTCCAGAGTTTCTAGTCCAGAATTTCTTGTCCAGAGTTTCTTGTCCAGACTTTCTTGTAGAGAGTTTCTTGTCCAGAGTTTCTTGTCCAGAGTTTCTTGTCCAGAGTTTCTTGTCCAGAGTTTTTTGTATAGAGTTTCTTGTCCAGAGTTTCTTGTCCAGAGTTTCTTGTCCAGGCTTTCTTGTCAAGAGTTTCTTGTCCAGAGTTTCTTGTCCAGACTTTCTTGTAGAGAGTTTCTTGTCCAGAGTTTCTTGTCCAGAGTTTCTTGTCCAGAGTTTTTTGTACAGAGTTTCTTGTCCAGAGTTTGTTGTCCAGAGTTTGTTGTCCAGAGTTTCTTGTCCAGAGTTTCTTGCCCAGAGTTTCTAGTCCAGAATTTCTTGTCAAGAGTTTCTTGTCCAGAGTTTCTTGTGAAGAGTTTCTTCTCCAGAGTTTCTTGTCCAGAGTTTCTTGTCCAGAGTTTCTTGTCCAGAGTTTTTAGTCCAGAGTTTCTTGTCCAGAGATTCTTGTCCAGAGTTTCTTGTCCAGAGTTTCTTGTCCAGACTTTCTTGGCGAGAGTTTCTTGTCCAGACTTTCTTGTAGAGAGTTTCTTGTCCAGAGTTTCTTGTCCAGAGTTTCTTGTCCAAAGTTTTTTGTCCAGAGATTCTTGTCCAGAGTTTCTTGTCCCGATTTTCTTGTCCAGACTTTCTTGTAGAGAGTTTCTTCTCCAGAGTTTCTTGTCCAGAGTTTGTTGTCCAGAGTTTATTGTCCAGAGTTTTTAGTCCAGAGTTTCTTGTCCAGAGATTCTTGTCCAGAGTTTCTTGTCCAGAGTTTCTTGTCCAGACTTTCTTGTCGAGAGTTTCTTGTCCAGAGTTTCTTGTCCAGGCTTTCTTGTCGAGAGTTTCTTGTCCAGAGTTTCTTGTCCAGAGTTTCTTGTCCAGACTTTCTTGTAGAGAGTTTCTTGTCCAGAGTTTCTTGTCCAGAGTTTCTTGTCCAGAGTTTTTTGTACAGAGTTTCTTGTCCAGAGTTTGTTGTCCAGAGTTTGTTGTCCAGAGTTTCTTGTCCAGAGTTTCTTGCCCAGAGTTTCTAGTCCAGAATTTCTTGTCAAGAGTTTCTTGTCCAGAGTTTCTTGTGAAGAGTTTCTTCTCCAGAGTTTCTTGTCCAGAGTTTCTTGTCCAGAGTTTATTGTCCAGAGTTTTTAGTCCAGAGTTTCTTGTCCAGAGATTCTTGTCCAGAGTTTCTTGTCCAGACTTTCTTGTAGAGAGTTTCTTGTCCAGAGTTTCTTGTCCAGAGTTTCTTGTCCAGAGTTTTTAGTCCAGAGTTTCTTGTCCAGACTTTCTTGTCCAGAGTTTCTTGTCCAGAGTTTCTTGTCCAGACTTTCTTGTCGAGAGTTTCTTGTCCAGAGTTTCTTGTCCAGACTTTCTTGTAGAGAGTTTCTTGTCCAGAGTTTCTTGTCCAGAGTTTCTTGTCCAAAGTTTTTTGTCCAGAGATTCTTGTCCAGAGTTTCTTGTCCCGATTTTCTTGTCCAGACTTTCTTGTAGAGAGTTTCTTCTCCAGAGTTTCTTGTCCAGAGTTTGTTGTCCAGAGTTTATTGTCCAGAGTTTTTAGTCCAGAGTTTCTTGTCCAGAGATTCTTGTCCAGAGTTTCTTGTCCAGAGTTTCTTGTCCAGACTTTCTTGTCGAGAGTTTCTTGTCCAGAGTTTGTTGTCCAGAGTTTCTTGTCGAGAGTTTCTTGTCCAGAATTTCTTGTCAAGAGTTTCTTGTCCAGAATTTTTTGTCCAGAATTTCTTGTCCAGAATTTCTTGTCAAGAGTTTTTTGTACAGAGTTTCTTGGCCAGAGTTTGTTGTCCAGAGTTTCTTGTCCAGAGTTTCTTGTCCAGAGTTTCTTGTCCAGAGTTTCTTGTCCAGAGTTTATTGTCCAGAGTTTTTAGTCCAGAGTTTCTTGTCCAGAGATTCTTGTACAGAGTTTCTTGTCCAGAGTTTCTTGTCCAGACTTTCTTGTCGAGAGTTTCTTGTCCAGAGTCTCTTGTCCAGACTTTCTTGTAGAGAGTTTCTTGTCCAGAGTTTCTTGTCCAGAGTTTCTTCTCCAGAGTTTCTTGTCCAGAGTTTGTTGTCCAGAGTTTATTGTCCAGAGTTTTTAGTCCAGAGTTTCTTGTCCAGAGATTCTTGTCCAGAGTTTCTTGTCCAGAGTTTCTTGTCCAGACTTTCTTGTCGAGAGTTTCTTGTCCAGAGTTTGTTGTCCAGAGTTTCTTGTCGAGAGTTTCTTGTCCAGAATTTCTTGTCAAGAGTTTCTTGTCCAGAATTTTTTGTCCAGAATTTCTTGTCCAGAATTTCTTGTTAAAAGTTTTTTGTACAGAGTTTCTTGGCCAGAGTTTGTTGTCCAGAGTTTGTTGTCCAGAGTTTCTTGTCCAGAGTTTCTTGTCCAGAGTTTCTTGTCCAGAGTTTATTGTCCAGAGTTTTTAGTCCAGAATTTCTTGTCCAGAGATTCTTGTACAGAGTTTCTTGTCCAGAGTCTCTTGTCCAGACTTTCTTGTAGAGAGTTTCTTGTAGAGAGTTTCTTGTCCAGAGTTTCTTGTCCAGAGTTTCTTCTCCAGAGTTTCTTGTCCAGAGTTTGTTGTCCAGAGTTTCTTGTCCAGAGTTTCTTGCCCAGAGTTTCTAGTCCAGAATTTCTTGTTAAGAGTTTCTTGTCCAGAGTTTCTTTTCCAGAGTTTCTTCTCCAGAGTTTCTTGTCCAGAGTTTATTGTCCAGAGTTTTTAGTCCAGAGTTTCCTGTCCAGAGATTCTTGTCCAGAGTTTCTTGTCCAGTGTTTCTTGTCCAGACTTTCTTGTCGAGAGTTTCTTGTCCAGAGTTTCTTGTCCAGACTTTCTTGTAGAGAGTTTCTTGTCCAGAGTTTCTTGTCGAGAGTTTCTTGTCCAGAGTTTCTTGTCCAGACTTTCTTGTAGAGAGTTTCTTCTCCAGAGTTTCTTGTCCAGAGTTTGTTGTCCAGAGTTTATTGTCCAGAGTTTTTAGTCCAGAGTTTCTTGTCCAGAGATTCTTGTCCAGAGTTTCTTGTCCAGAGTTTCTTGTCCAGACTTTCTTGTCGAGAGTTTCTTGTCCAGAGTTTCTTGTCCAGGCTTTCTTGTCGAGAGTTTCTTGTCCAGAGTTTCTTGTCCAGACTTTCTTGTAGAGAGTTTCTTGTCCAGAGTTTCTTGTCCAGAGTTTCTTGTCCAGAGTTTTTTGTACAGAGTTTCTTGTCCAGAGTTTGTTGTCCAGAGTTTGTTGTCCAGAGTTTCTTGTCCAGAGTTTCTTGCCCAGACTTTCTTGTCGAGAGTTTCTTGTCCAGAGTTTCTTGTCCAGAGTTTCTTGTCCAGACTTTCTTGTCGAGAGTTTCTTGTCCAGACTTTCTTGTAGAGAGTTTCTTGTCCAGACTGTCTTGTCGAGAGTTTCTTGTCGAGAGTTTCTTGTCGTGAGTTTCTTGTCCAGAGTTTCTTGTCCAGAGTTTCTTGTTCTTGTCCAGACTGTCTTGTCGAGAGTTTCTTGTCGTGAGTTTCTTGTCAAGAGTTTCTTGTCCAGAGTTTCTTGCCCAGAGTTTCTTGTCCAGAGATTCTTGTCCAGAGTTTCTTGTCCAGAGTTTCTTGTCCAGAGTTTCTTGTCCAGACTTTCTTGTAGAGAGTTTCTTGTCCAGAGTTTCTTGTCCAGAGTTTCTTGTCCAGAGTTTCTTGTCCAGAGTTTTTTGTCCAGAGTTTCTTGTCCAGAGTTTGTTGTCCAGAGTTTCTTGTCCAGAGTTTCTTGTCCAGAGTTTCTTGCCCAGAGTTTCTTGTCCAGAGATTCTTGTCCAGAGTTTCTTGTCCAGAGTTTCTTGCCCAGACTTTCTTGTCGAGAGTTTCTTGTCCAGAGTTTCTTGTCCAGACTTTCTTGTAGAGAGTTTCTTGTCCAGAGTTTCTTGTCCAGAGTTTCTTGTCCAGAGTTTCTTGTCCAGAGTTTTTAGTCCAGAGTTTCTTGTCCAGGGATTCTTGTCCAGAGTTTCTTGTCCACACTTTCTTGTCGAGAGTCTCTTGTCCAGAGTTTCTTGTCCAGACTTTCTTGTAGAGAGTTTCTTGTCCAGAGTTTCTTGTCCAGAGTTTCTTGTCCAGAGTTTCTTGTCCAGAGTTTTTTGTACAGAGTTTCTTGTCCAGAGTTTCTTGTCCAGAGTTTCTTGTCCAGGCTTTCTTGTCAAGAGTTTCTTGTCCAGAGTTTCTTGTCCAGACTTTCTTGTAGAGAGTTTCTTGTCCAGAGTTTCTTGTCCAGAGTTTCTTGTCCAGAGTTTTTTGTACAGAGTTTCTTGTCCAGAGTTTGTTGTCCAGAGTTTGTTGTCCAGAGTTTCTTGTCCAGGCTTTCTTGTCAAGAGTTTCTTGTCCAGACTTTCTTGTAGAGAGTTTCTTGTCCAGAGTTTCTTGTCCAGAGTTTCTTGTCCAGAGTTTTTTGTACAGAGTTTCTTGTCCAGAGTTTGTTGTCCAGAGTTTGTTGTCCAGAGTTTCTTGTCCAGAGTTTCTTGCCCAGAGTTTCTAGTCCAGAATTTCTTGTCAAGAGTTTCTTGTCCAGAGTTTCTTGTGAAGAGTTTCTTCTCCAGAGTTTCTTGTCCAGAGTTTGTTGTCCAGAGTTTCTTGTCCAGAGTTTCTTGTCCAGAGTTTCTTGCCCAGAGTTTCTTGTCCAGAGATTCTTGTCCAGAGTTTCTTGTCCAGAGTTTCTTGCCCAGACTTTCTTGTCGAGAGTTTCTTGTCCAGAGTTTCTTGTCCAGAGTTTCTTGTCCAGAGTTTCTTGTCCAGACTTTCTTGTAGAGAGTTTCTTGTCCAGAGTTTCTTGTCCAGAGTTTCTTGTCCAGAGTTTCTTGTCCAGAGTTTTTTGTCCAGAGTTTCTTGTCCAGAGTTTGTTGTCCAGAGTTTCTTGTCCAGAGTTTCTTGTCCAGAGTTTCTTGCCCAGAGTTTCTTGTCCAGAGATTCTTGTCCAGAGTTTCTTGTCCAGAGTTTCTTGCCCAGACTTTCTTGTCGAGAGTTTCTTGTCCAGAGTTTCTTGTCCAGACTTTCTTGTAGAGAGTTTCTTGTCCAGAGTTTCTTGTCCAGAGTTTCTTGTCCAGAGTTTCTTGTCCAGAGTTTTTAGTCCAGAGTTTCTTGTCCAGGGATTCTTGTCCAGAGTTTCTTGTCCACACTTTCTTGTCGAGAGTCTCTTGTCCAGAGTTTCTTGTCCAGACTTTCTTGTAGAGAGTTTCTTGTCCAGAGTTTCTTGTCCAGAGTTTCTTGTCCAGAGTTTCTTGTCCAGAGTTTTTTGTACAGAGTTTCTTGTCCAGAGTTTCTTGTCCAGAGTTTCTTGTCCAGGCTTTCTTGTCAAGAGTTTCTTGTCCAGAGTTTCTTGTCCAGACTTTCTTGTAGAGAGTTTCTTGTCCAGAGTTTCTTGTCCAGAGTTTCTTGTCCAGAGTTTTTTGTACAGAGTTTCTTGTCCAGAGTTTGTTGTCCAGAGTTTGTTGTCCAGAGTTTCTTGTCCAGGCTTTCTTGTCAAGAGTTTCTTGTCCAGACTTTCTTGTAGAGAGTTTCTTGTCCAGAGTTTCTTGTCCAGAGTTTCTTGTCCAGAGTTTTTTGTACAGAGTTTCTTGTCCAGAGTTTGTTGTCCAGAGTTTGTTGTCCAGAGTTTCTTGTCCAGAGTTTCTTGCCCAGAGTTTCTAGTCCAGAATTTCTTGTCAAGAGTTTCTTGTCCAGAGTTTCTTGTGAAGAGTTTCTTCTCCAGAGTTTCTTGTCCAGAGTTTCTTGTCCAGAGTTTATTGTCCAGAGTTTTTAGTCCAGAGTTTCTTGTCCAGAGATTCTTGTCCAGAGTTTCTTGTCCAGAGTTTCTTGTCCAGACTTTCTTGTAGAGAGTTTCTTGTCCAGAGTTTCTTGTCCAGAGTTTCTTGTCCAGAGTTTTTAGTCCAGAGTTTCTTGTCCAGAGATTCTTGTCCAGAGTTTCTTGTCCAGAGTTTCTTGTCCAGACTTTCTTGTCGAGAGTTTCTTGTCCAGACTTTCTTGTAGAGAGTTTCTTGTCCAGAGTTTATTGTCCAGAGTTTTTAGTCCAGAGTTTCTTGTCCAGAGATTCTTGTCCAGAGTTTCTTGTCCCGAATTTCTTGTCCAGACTTTCTTGTAGAGAGTTTCTTCTCCAGAGTTTCTTGTCCAGAGTTTGTTGTCCAGAGTTTATTGTCCAGAGTTTTTAGTCCAGAGTTTCTTGTCCAGAGATTCTTGTCCAGAGTTTCTTGTCCAGAGTTTCTTGTTCTTGTCCAGACTGTCTTGTCGAGAGTTTCTTGTCGTGAGTTTCTTGTCAAGAGTTTCTTGTCCAGAGTTTCTTGCCCAGAGTTTCTTGTCCAGAGATTCTTGTCCAGAGTTTCTTGTCCAGAGTTTCTTGCCCAGACTTTCTTGTCGAGAGTTTCTTGTCCAGAGTTTCTTGTCCAGACTTTCTTGTAGGGAGTTTCTTGTCCAGAGTTTCTTGTCCAGAGTTTCTTGTCCAGAGTTTCTTGTCCAGAGTTTTTTGTCCAGAGTTTCTTGTCCAGAGTTTGTTGTCCAGAGTTTCTTGTCCAGAGTTTCTTGTCCAGAGTTTCTTGCCCAGAGTTTCTTGTCCAGAGATTCTTGTCCAGAGTTTCTTGTCCAGAGTTTCTTGCCCAGACTTTCTTGTCGAGAGTTTCTTGTCCAGAGTTTCTTGTCCAGACTTTCTTGTAGAGAGTTTCTTGTCCAGAGTTTCTTGTCCAGAGTTTCTTGTCCAGAGTTTCTTGTCCAGAGTTTTTAGTCCAGAGTTTCTTGTCCAGGGATTCTTGTCCAGAGTTTCTTGTCCACACTTTCTTGTCGAGAGTTTCTTGTCCAGAGTTTCTTGTCCAGACTTTCTTGTAGAGAGTTTCTTGTCCAGAGTTTCTTGTCCAGAGTTTCTTGTCCAGAGTTTCTTGTCCAGAGTTTTTTGTACAGAGTTTCTTGTCCAGAGTTTCTTGTCCAGAGTTTCTTGTCCAGGCTTTCTTGTCGAGAGTTTCTTGTCCAGAGTTTCTTGTCCAGACTTTCTTGTAGAGAGTTTCTTGTCCAGAGTTTCTTGTCCAGAGTTTCTTGTCCAGAGTTTTTTGTACAGAGTTTCTTGTCCAGGCTTTCTTGTCGAGAGTTTCTTGTCCAGAGTTTCTTGTCCAGACTTTCTTGTAGAGAGTTTCTTGTCCAGAGTTTCTTGTCGAGAGTTTCTTGTCCAGACTTTCTTGTAGAGAGTTTCTTGTCCAGACTGTCTTGTCGAGAGTTTCTTGTCGAGAGTTTCTTGTCGTGAGTTTCTTGTCCAGAGTTTCTTGTTCTTGTCCAGACTGTCCTGTCGAGAGTTTCTTGTCGTGAGTTTCTTGTCAAGAGTTTCTTGTCCAGAGTTTCTTGCCCAGAGTTTCTTGTCCAGAGATTCTTGTCCAGAGTTTCTTGTCCAGAGTTTCTTGCCCAGACTTTCTTGTCGAGAGTTTCTTGTCCAGAGTTTCTTGTCCAGACTTTCTTGTAGAGAGTTTCTTGTCCAGAGTTTCTTGTCCAGAGTTTCTTGTCCAGAGTTTCTTGTCCAGAGTTTCTTGTCCAGAGTTTTTTGTCCAGAGTTTCTTGTCCAGAGTTTGTTGTCCAGAGTTTCTTGTCCAGAGTTTCTTGTCCAGAGTTTCTTGCCCAGAGTTTCTTGTCCAGAGATTCTTGTCCAGAGTTTCTTGTCCAGAGTTTCTTGCCCAGACTTTCTTGTCGAGAGTTTCTTGTCCAGAGTTTCTTGTCCAGACTTTCTTGTAGAGAGTTTCTTGTCCAGAGTTTCTTGTCCAGAGTTTCTTGTCCAGAGTTTCTTGTCCAGAGTTTTTAGTCCAGAGTTTCTTGTCCAGGGATTCTTGTCCAGAGTTTCTTGTCCACACTTTCTTGTCGAGAGTTTCTTGTCCAGAGTTTCTTGTCCAGACTTTCTTGTAGAGAGTTTCTTGTCCAGAGTTTCTTGTCCAGAGTTTCTTGTCCAGAGTTTCTTGTCCAGAGTTTTTTGTACAGAGTTTCTTGTCCAGAGTTTCTTGTCCAGAGTTTCTTGTCCAGGCTTTCTTGTCGAGAGTTTCTTGTCCAGAGTTTCTTGTCCAGACTTTCTTGTAGAGAGTTTCTTGTCCAGAGTTTCTTGTCCAGAGTTTCTTGTCCAGAGTTTTTTGTACAGAGTTTCTTGTCCAGAGTTTGTTGTCCAGAGTTTGTTGTCCAGAGTTTCTTGTCCAGAGTTTCTTGCCCAGAGTTTCTAGTCCAGAATTTCTTGTCAAGAGTTTCTTGTCCAGAGTTTCTTGTGAAGAGTTTCTTCTCCAGAGTTTCTTGTCCAGAGTTTCTTGTCCAGAGTTTATTGTCCAGAGTTTTTAGTCCAGAGTTTCTTGTCCAGAGATTCTTGTCCAAAGTTTCTTGTCCAGAGTTTCTTGTCCAGACTTTCTTGTAGAGAGTTTCTTGTCCAGAGTTTCTTGTCCAGAGTTTCTTGTCCAGAGTTTTTAGTCCAGAGTTTCTTGTCCAGAGATTCTTGTCCAGAGTTTCTTGTCCAGAGTTTCTTGTCCAGACTTTCTTGTCGAGAGTTTCTTGTCCAGACTTTCTTGTAGAGAGTTTCTTGTCCAGAGTTTCTTGTCCAAAGTTTTTTGTCCAGAGATTCTTGTCCAGAGTTTCTTGTCCCGATTTTCTTGTCCAGACTTTCTTGTAGAGAGTTTCTTCTCCAGAGTTTCTTGTCCAGAGTTTGTTGTCCAGAGTTTATTGTCCAGAGTTTTTAGTCCAGAGTTTCTTGTCCAGAGATTCTTGTCCAGAGTTTCTTGTCCAGAGTTTCTTGTCCAGACTTTCTTGTCGAGAGTTTCTTGTCCAGAGTTTGTTGTCCAGAGTTTCTTGTCGAGAGTTTCTTGTCCAGAATTTCTTGTCAAGAGTTTCTTGTCCAGAATTTTTTGTCCAGAATTTCTTGGCCAGAATTTCTGGTCAAGAGTTTTTTGTACAGAGTTTCTTGGCCAGAGTTTGTTGTCCAGAGTTTGTTGTCCAGAGTTTCTTCTCCAGAGTTTCTTGTCCAGAGTTTCTTGTCCAGAGTTTCTTGTCCAGAGTTTATTGTCCAGAGTTTTTAGTCCAGAGTTTCTTGTCCAGAGATTCTTGTACAGAGTTTCTTGTCCCGATTTTCTTGTCCAGACTTTCTTGTAGAGAGTTTCTTCTCCAGAGTTTCTTGTCCAGAGTTTGTTGTCCAGAGTTTATTGTCCAGAGTTTTTAGTCCAGAGTTTCTTGTCCAGAGATTCTTGTCCAGAGTTTCTTGTCCAGAGTTTCTTGTCCAGACTTTCTTGTCCAGAGTTTATTGTCCAGAGTTTTTAGTCCAGAGTTTCTTGTCCAGAGATTCTTGTCCAGAGTTTCTTGTCCAGAGTTTCTTGTCCCGATTTTCTTGTCCAGACTTTCTTGTAGAGAGTTTCTTCTCCAGAGTTTCTTGTCCAGAGTTTGTTGTCCAGAGTTTATTGTCCAGAGTTTTTAGTCCAGAGTTTCTTGTCCAGAGATTCTTGTCCAGAGTTTCTTGTCCAGAGTTTCTTGTCCAGACTTTCTTGTCGAGAGTTTCTTGTCCAGAGTTTGTTGTCCAGAGTTTCCTGTCGAGAGTTTCTTGTCCAGAATTTCTTGTCAAGAGTTTCTTGTCCAGAATTTTTTGTCCAGAATTTCTTGTCAAGAGTTTTTTGTACAGAGTTTCTTGGCCAGAGTTTGTTGTCCAGAGTTTGTTGTCCAGAGTTTCTTGTCCAGAGTTTCTTGTCCAGAGTTTCTTGTCCAGAGTTTCTTGTCCAGAGTTTCTTGTCCAGAGTTTCTTGTCCAGAGTTTATTGTCCAGAGTTTTTAGTCCAGAGTTTCTTGTCCAGAGATTCTTGTACAGAGTTTCTTGTCCCGATTTTCTTGTCCAGACTTTCTTGTAGAGAGTTTCTTCTCCAGAGTTTCTTGTCCAGAGTTTGTTGTCCAGAGTTTATTGTCCAGAGTTTTTAGTCCAGAGTTTCTTGTCCAGAGATTCTTGTCCAGAGTTTCTTGTCCAGAGTTTCTTGTCCAGACTTTCTTGTCCAGAGTTTATTGTCCAGAGATTCTTGTCCAGAGTTTCTTGTCCAGAGTTTCTTGTCCAGAGATTCTTGTCCAGAGTTTCTTGTCCCGATTTTCTTGTCCAGACTTTCTTGTAGAGAGTTTCTTCTCCAGAGTTTCTTGTCCAGAGTTTGTTGTCCAGAGTTTATTGTCCAGAGTTTTTAGTCCAGAGTTTCTTGTCCAGAGATTCTTGTCCAGAGTTTCTTGTCCAGAGTTTCTTGTTCTTGTCCAGACTGTCTTGTCGAGAGTTTCTTGTCGTGAGTTTCTTGTCAAGAGTTTCTTGTCCAGAGTTTCTTGCCCAGAGTTTCTTGTCCAGAGATTCTTGTCCAGAGTTTCTTGTCCAGAGTTTCTTGCCCAGACTTTCTTGTCGAGAGTTTCTTGTCCAGAGTTTCTTGTCCAGACTTTCTTGTAGAGAGTTTCTTGTCCAGAGTTTCTTGTCCAGAGTTTCTTGTCCAGAGTTTCTTGTCCAGAGTTTTTTGTCCAGAGTTTCTTGTCCAGAGTTTGTTGTCCAGAGTTTCTTGTCCAGAGTTTCTTGTCCAGAGTTTCTTGCCCAGAGTTTCTTGTCCAGAGATTCTTGTCCAGAGTTTCTTGTCCAGAGTTTCTTGCCCAGACTTTCTTGTCGAGAGTTTCTTGTCCAGAGTTTCTTGTCCAGACTTTCTTGTAGAGAGTTTCTTGTCCAGAGTTTCTTGTCCAGAGTTTCTTGTCCAGAGTTTCTTGTCCAGAGTTTTTAGTCCAGAGTTTCTTGTCCAGGGATTCTTGTCCAGAGTTTCTTGTCCACACTTTCTTGTCGAGAGTTTCTTGTCCAGAGTTTCTTGTCCAGACTTTCTTGTAGAGAGTTTCTTGTCCAGAGTTTCTTGTCCAGAGTTTCTTGTCCAGAGTTTCTTGTCCAGAGTTTTTTGTACAGAGTTTCTTGTCCAGAGTTTCTTGTCCAGAGTTTCTTGTCCAGGCTTTCTTGTCAAGAGTTTCTTGTCCAGAGTTTCTTGTCCAGACTTTCTTGTAGAGAGTTTCTTGTCCAGATTTTCTTGTCCAGAGTTTCTTGTCCAGAGTTTCTTGTCCAGAGTTTTTAGTCCAGAGTTTCTTGTCCAGGGATTCTTGTCCAGAGTTTCTTGTCCACACTTTCTTGTCGAGAGTTTCTTGTCCAGAGTTTCTTGTCCAGACTTTCTTGTAGAGAGTTTCTTGTCCAGAGTTTCTTGTCCAGAGTTTCTTGTCCAGAGTTTCTTGTCCAGAGTTTTTTGTCCAGAGTTTCTTGTCCAGAGTTTGTTGTCCAGAGTTTCTTGTCCAGAGTTTCTTGTCCAGAGTTTCTTGCCCAGAGTTTCTTGTCCAGAGATTCTTGTCCAGAGTTTCTTGTCCAGAGTTTCTTGCCCAGACTTTCTTGTCGAGAGTTTCTTGTCCAGAGTTTCTTGTCCAGACTTTCTTGTAGAGAGTTTCTTGTCCAGAGTTTCTTGTCCAGAGTTTCTTGTCCAGAGTTTCTTGTCCAGAGTTTTTAGTCCAGAGTTTCTTGTCCAGGGATTCTTGTCCAGAGTTTCTTGTCCACACTTTCTTGTCGAGAGTTTCTTGTCCAGAGTTTCTTGTCCAGACTTTCTTGTAGAGAGTTTCTTGTCCAGAGTTTCTTGTCCAGAGTTTCTTGTCCAGAGTTTCTTGTCCAGAGTTTCTTGTCCAGAGTTTTTTGTACAGAGTTTCTTGTCCAGAGTTTGTTGTCCAGAGTTTGTTGTCCAGAGTTTCTTGTCCAGAGTTTCTTGCCCAGAGTTTCTAGTCCAGAATTTCTTGTCAAGAGTTTCTTGTCCAGAGTTTCTTGTGAAGAGTTTCTTCTCCAGAGTTTCTTGTCCAGAGTTTCTTGTCCAGAGTTTATTGTCCAGAGTTTTTAGTCCAGAGTTTCTTGTCCAGAGATTCTTGTCCAGAGTTTCTTGTCCAGAGTTTCTTGTCCAGACTTTCTTGTCCAGAATTTCTTGTCCAGGCTTTCTTGTCGAGAATTTCTTGTCCAGAGTTTCTTGTCCAGACTTTCTTGTAGAGAGTTTCTTGTCCAGAGTTTCTTGTCCAGAGTTTTTTGTACAGAGTTTCTTGTCCAGAGTTTCTTGTCCAGAGTTTCTTGTCCAGGCTTTCTTGTCGAGAGTTTCTTGTCCAGAGTTTCTTGTCCAGACTTTCTTGTAGAGAGTTTCTTGTCCAGAGTTTCTTGTCCAGAGTTTCTTGTCCAGAGTTTTTTGTACAGAGTTTCTTGTCCAGGCTTTCTTGTCAAGAGTTTCTTGTCCAGAGTTTCTTGTCCAGATTTTCTTGTCCAGAGTTTCTTGTCCAGACTTTCTTGTCGAGAGTTTCTTGTCCAGAGTTTGTTGTCCAGAGTTTCTTGTCGAGAGTTTCTTGTCCAGAGTTTCTTGTCCAGAGTTTCTTGTCCAGAGTTTCTTGTCCAGAGTTTTTTGTACAGAGTTTCTTGTCCAGAGTTTCTTGTCCAGAGTTTCTTGTCCAGGCTTTCTTGTCAAGAGTTTCTTGTCCAGAGTTTCTTGTCCAGACTTTCTTGTAGAGAGTTTCTTGTCCAGATTTTCTTGTCCAGAGTTTCTTGTCCAGAGTTTCTTGTCCAGAGTTTTTAGTCCAGAGTTTCTTGTCCAGGGATTCTTGTCCAGAGTTTCTTGTCCACACTTTCTTGTCGAGAGTTTCTTGTCCAGAGTTTCTTGTCCAGACTTTCTTGTAGAGAGTTTCTTGTCCAGAGTTTCTTGTCCAGAGTTTCTTGTCCAGAGTTTCTTGTCCAGAGTTTTTTGTCCAGAGTTTCTTGTCCAGAGTTTGTTGTCCAGAGTTTCTTGTCCAGAGTTTCTTGTCCAGAGTTTCTTGCCCAGAGTTTCTTGTCCAGAGATTCTTGTCCAGAGTTTCTTGTCCAGAGTTTCTTGCCCAGACTTTCTTGTCGAGAGTTTCTTGTCCAGAGTTTCTTGTCCAGACTTTCTTGTAGAGAGTTTCTTGTCCAGAGTTTCTTGTCCAGAGTTTCTTGTCCAGAGTTTTTAGTCCAGAGTTTCTTGTCCAGGGATTCTTGTCCAGAGTTTCTTGTCCACACTTTCTTGTCGAGAGTTTCTTGTCCAGAGTTTCTTGTCCAGACTTTCTTGTAGAGAGTTTCTTGTCCAGAGTTTCTTGTCCAGAGTTTCTTGTCCAGAGTTTCTTGTCCAGAGTTTCTTGTCCAGAGTTTTTTGTACAGAGTTTCTTGTCCAGAGTTTGTTGTCCAGAGTTTGTTGTCCAGAGTTTCTTGTCCAGAGTTTCTTGCCCAGAGTTTCTAGTCCAGAATTTCTTGTCAAGAGTTTCTTGTCCAGAGTTTCTTGTGAAGAGTTTCTTCTCCAGAGTTTCTTGTCCAGAGTTTCTTGTCCAGAGTTTATTGTCCAGAGTTTTTAGTCCAGAGTTTCTTGTCCAGAGATTCTTGTCCAGAGTTTCTTGTCCAGAGTTTCTTGTCCAGACTTTCTTGTCCAGAATTTCTTGTCCAGGCTTTCTTGTCGAGAATTTCTTGTCCAGAGTTTCTTGTCCAGACTTTCTTGTAGAGAGTTTCTTGTCCAGAGTTTCTTGTCCAGAGTTTTTTGTACAGAGTTTCTTGTCCAGAGTTTCTTGTCCAGAGTTTCTTGTCCAGGCTTTCTTGTCGAGAGTTTCTTGTCCAGAGTTTCTTGTCCAGACTTTCTTGTAGAGAGTTTCTTGTCCAGAGTTTCTTGTCCAGAGTTTCTTGTCCAGAGTTTTTTGTACAGAGTTTCTTGTCCAGGCTTTCTTGTCAAGAGTTTCTTGTCCAGAGTTTCTTGTCCAGATTTTCTTGTAGAGAGTTTCTTGTCCAGAGTTTCTTGTCGAGAGTTTCTTGTCCAGACTTTCTTGTAGAGAGTTTCTTGTCCAGACTGTCTTGTCGAGAGTTTCTTGTCGAGAGTTTCTTGTCGTGAGTTTCTTGTCCAGAGTTTCTTGTCCAGAGTTTCTTGTTCTTGTCCAGACTGTCTTGTCGAGAGTTTCTTGTCGTGAGTTTCTTGTCAAGAGTTTCTTGTCCAGAGTTTCTTGCCCAGAGTTTCTTGTCCAGAGATTCTTGTCCAGAGTTTCTTGTCCAGAGTTTCTTGCCCAGACTTTCTTGTCGAGAGTTTCTTGTCCAGAGTTTCTTGTCCAGAGTTTCTTGTCCAGAGTTTCTTGTCCAGAGTTTTTTGTCCAGAGTTTCTTGTCCAGAGTTTCTTGTCCAGAGTTTCTTGTCCAGAGTTTCTTGTCCAGAGTTTCTTGCCCAGAGTTTCTTGTCCAGAGATTCTTGTCCAGAGTTTCTTGTCCAGAGTTTCTTGCCCAGACTTTCTTGTCGAGAGTTTCTTGTCCAGAGTTTCTTGTCCAGACTTTCTTGTAGAGAGTTTCTTGTCCAGAGTTTCTTGTCCAGAGTTTCTTGTCCAGAGTTTTTAGTCCAGAGTTTCTTGTCCAGGGATTCTTGTCCAGAGTTTCTTGTCCAGAGTTTCTTGTCCAGAGTTTCTTGTCCAGAGTTTCTTGTCCAGACTTTCTTGTAGAGAGTTTCTTGTCCAGAGTTTCTTGTCCAGAGTTTCTTGTCCAGAGTTTCTTGTCCAGAGTTTTCTGTACAGAGTTTCTTGTCCAGAGTTTCTTGTCCAGAGTTTCTTGTCCAGGCTTTCTTGTCGAGAGTTTCTTGTCCAGAGTTTCTTGTCCAGACTTTCTTGTAGAGAGTTTCTTGTCCAGAGTTTCTTGTCCAGAGTTTCTTGTCCAGAGTTTTTTGTACAGAGTTTCTTGTCCAGAGTTTGTTGTCCAGAGTTTGTTGTCCAGAGTTTCTTGTCCAGAGTTTCTTGCCCAGAGTTTCTAGTCCAGAATTTCTTGTCAAGAGTTTCTTGTCCAGAGTTTCTTGTGAGGAGTTTCTTCTCCAGAGTTTCTTGTCCAGAGTTTCTTGTCCAGAGTTTATTGTCCAGAGTTTTTAGTCCAGAGTTTCTTGTCCAGAGATTCTTGTCCAGAGTTTCTTGTCCAGAGTTTCTTGTCCAGACTTTCTTGTAGAGAGTTTCTTGTCCAGAGTTTCTTGTCCAGAGTTTCTTGTCCAGAGTTTTTAGTCCAGAGTTTCTTGTCCAGAGATTCTTGTCCAGAGTTTCTTGTCCAGAGTTTCTTGTCCAGACTTTCTTGTCGAGAGTTTCTTGTCCAGACTTTCTTGTAGAGAGTTTCTTGTCCAGAGTTTCTTGTCCAGAGTTTCTTGTCCAAAGTTTTTTGTCCAGAGATTCTTGTCCAGAGTTTCTTGTCCCGATTTTCTTGTCCAGACTTTCTTGTAGAGAGTTTCTTCTCCAGAGTTTCTTGTCCAGAGTTTGTTGTCCAGAGTTTATTGTCCAGAGTTTTTAGTCCAGAGTTTCTTGTCCAGAGATTCTTGTCCAGAGTTTCTTGTCCAGAGTTTCTGGTCCAGACTTTCTTGTCGAGAGTTTCTTGTCCAGAGTTTGTTGTCCAGAGTTTCTTGTCGAGAGTTTCTTGTCCAGAATTTCTTGTCAAGAGTTTCTTGTCCAGAATTTTTTGTCCAGAATTTCTTGGCCAGAATTTCTTGTCAAGAGTTTTTTGTACAGAGTTTCTTGGCCAGAGTTTGTTGTCCAGAGTTTGTTGTCCAGAGTTTCTTGTCCAGAGTTTCTTGTCCAGAGTTTCTTGTCCAGAGTTTCTTGTCCAGAGTTTATTGTCCAGAGTTTTTAGTCCAGAGTTTCTTGTCCAGAGATTCTTGTACAGAGTTTCTTGTCCCGATTTTCTTGTCCAGACTTTCTTGTAGAGAGTTTCTTCTCCAGAGTTTCTTGTCCAGAGTTTGTTGTCCAGAGTTTATTGTCCAGAGTTTTTAGTCCAGAGTTTCTTGTCCAGAGATTCTTGTCCAGAGTTTCTTGTCCAGAGTTTCTTGTCCAGACTTTCTTGTCCAGAGTTTATTGTCCAGAGTTTTTAGTCCAGAGTTTCTTGTCCAGAGATTCTTGTCCAGAGTTTCTTGTCCCGATTTTCTTGTCCAGACTTTCTTGTAGAGAGTTTCTTCTCCAGAGTTTCTTGTCCAGAGTTTGTTGTCCAGAGTTTATTGTCCAGAGTTTATTGTCCAGAGTTTTTAGTCCAGAGTTTCTTGTCCAGAGATTCTTGTCCAGAGTTTCTTGTCCAGAGTTTCTTGTCCAGACTTTCTTGTCGAGAGTTTCTTGTCCAGAGTTTGTTGTCCAGAGTTTCTTGTCGAGAGTTTCTTGTCCAGAATTTCTTGTCAAGAGTTTCTTGTCCAGAATTTTTTGTCCAGAATTTTTTGTCCAGAATTTCTTGTCCAGAATTTCTTGTCAAGAGTTTTTTGTACAGAGTTTCTTGGCCAGAGTTTGTTGTCCAGAGTTTGTTGTCCAGAGTTTCTTGTCCAGAGTTTCTTGCCCAGAGTTTCTAGTCCAGAATTTCTTGTCAAGAGTTTCTTGTCCAGAGTTTCTTGTGAAGAGTTTCTTCTCCAGAGTTTCTTGTCCAGAGTTTCTTGTCCAGAGTTTATTGTCCAGAGTTTTTAGTCCAGAGTTTCTTGTCCAGAGATTCTTGTCCAGAGTTTCTTTTCCAGAGTTTCTTGTCCAGACTTTCTTGTAGAGAGTTTCTTGTCCAGAGTTTCTTGTCCAGAGTTTTTAGTCCAGAGTTTCTTGTCCAGAGATTCTTGTCCAGAGTTTCTTGTCCAGAGTTTCTTGTCCAGACTTTCTTGTCGAGAGTTTCTTGTCCAGACTTTCTTGTAGAGAGTTTCTTGTCCAGAGTTTCTTGTCCAGAGTTTCTTGTCCAGAGTTTCTTGTCCAGAGTTTTTAGTCCAGAGTTTCTTGTCCAGAGATTCTTGTCCAGAGTTTCTTGTCCAGAGTTTCTTGTCCAGGCTTTCTTGTCGAGAGTTTCTTGTCCAGAGTTTCTTGTCCAGAGTTTCTTGTCCAGACTTTCTTGTAGAGAGTTTCTTGTCCAGAGTTTCTTGTCCAGAGTTTTTTGTACAGAGTTTCTTGTCCAGAGTTTGTTGTCCAGAGTTTGTTGTCCAGAGTTTCTTGTCCAGAGTTTCTTGCCCAGAGTTTCTAGTCCAGAATTTCTTGTCAAGAGTTTCTTGTCCAGAGTTTCTTGTGAAGAGTTTCTTCTCCAGAGTTTCTTGTCCAGAGTTTCTTGTCCAGAGTTTATTGTCCAGAGTTTTTAGTCCAGAGTTTCTTGTCCAGAGATTCTTGTCCAGAGTTTCTTGTCCAGAGTTTCTTGTCCAGACTTTCTTGTAGAGAGTTTCTTGTCCAGAGTTTCTTGTCCAGAGTTTCTTGTCCAGAGTTTTTAGTCCAGAGTTTCTTGTCCAGAGATTCTTGTCCAGAGTTTCTTGTCCAGAGTTTCTTGTCCAGACTTTCTTGTCGAGAGTTTCTTGTCCAGAGTTTCTTGTCCAGACTTTCTTGTAGAGAGTTTCTTGTCCAGAGTTTCTTGTCCAAAGTTTTTTGTCCAGAGATTCTTGTCCAGAGTTTCTTGTCCCGATTTTCTTGTCCAGACTTTCTTGTAGAGAGTTTCTTGTCCAGAGTTTGTTGTCCAGAGTTTCTTGTCCAGAGATTCTTGTCCAGAGTTTCTTGTCCAGAGTTTCTTGTCCAGACTTTCTTGTCGAGAGTTTCTTGTCCAGAGTTTGTTGTCCAGAGTTTCTTGTCGAGAGTTTCTTGTCCAGAATTTCTTGTCAAGAGTTTCTTGTCCAGACTTTCTTGTCGAGAGTTTCTTGTCCAGAGTTTCTTGTCCAGACTTTCTTGTAGAGAGTTTCTTGTCCAGAGTTTCTTGTCCAGAGTTTCTTGTCCAGAGATTCTTGTCCAGAGTTTCTTGTCCAGAGTTTCTTGTCCAGACTTTCTTGTCGAGAGTTTCTTGTCCAGAGTTTGTTGTCCAGAGTTTCTTGTCGAGAGTTTCTTGTCCAGAATTTCTTGTCAAGAGTTTCTTGTCCAGACTTTCTTGTCGAGAGTTTCTTGTCCAGAGTTTCTTGTCCAGACTTTCTTGTAGAGAGTTTCTTGTCCAGAATTTCTTGTCAAGAGTTTCTTGTCCAGACTTTCTTGTCCAGAGATTCTTGTCCAGAGTTTCTTGTCCAGAGTTTCTTGTCCAGACTTTCTTGTCGAGAGTTTCTTGTCCAGAGTTTCTTGTCCAGACTTTCTTGTAGAGAGTTTCTTGTCCAGAGTTTCTTGTCCAGAGTTTCTTGTCCAAAGTTTTTTGTCCAGAGATTCTTGTCCAGAGTTTCTTGTCCCGATTTTCTTGTCCAGACTTTCTTGTAGAGAGTTTCTTGTCCAGAGTTTGTTGTCCAGAGTTTCTTGTCCAGAGATTCTTGTCCAGAGTTTCTTGTCCAGAGTTTCTTGTCCAGACTTTCTTGTCGAGAGTTTCTTGTCCAGAGTTTGTTGTCCAGAGTTTCTTGTCGAGAGTTTCTTGTCCAGAATTTCTTGTCAAGAGTTTCTTGTCCAGAATTTTTTGTCCAGAATTTCTTGTCCAGAATTTCTTGTCAAGAATTTTTTGTACAGAGTTTCTTGGCCAGAGTTTGTTGTCCAGAGTTTGTTGTCCAGAGTTTCTTGTCCAGAGTTTCTTGTCCAGATTTTCTTGTCCAGAGTTTCTTGTCCAGAGTTTCTTGTCCAGAGTTTCTTGTCCAGACTTTCTTGTAGAGAGTTTCTTGTCCAGAGTTTCTTGTCCAGAGTTTCTTGTCCAAAGTTTTTTGTCCAGAGATTCTTGTCCAGAGTTTCTTGTCCCGATTTTCTTGTCCAGACTTTCTTGTAGAGAGTTTCTTGTCCAGAGTTTGTTGTCCAGAGTTTCTTGTCCAGAGATTCTTGTCCAGAGTTTCTTGTCCAGAGTTTCTTGTCCAGACTTTCTTGTCGAGAGTTTCTTGTCCAGAGTTTGTTGTCCAGAGTTTCTTGTCGAGAGTTTCTTGTCCAGAATTTCTTGTCAAGAGTTTCTTGTCCAGACTTTCTTGTCGAGAGTTTCTTGTCCAGAGTTTCTTGTCCAGACTTTCTTGTAGAGAGTTTCTTGTCCAGAGTTTCTTGTCCAGAGATTCTTGTCCAGAGATTCTTGTCCAGAGTTTCTTGTCCAGAGTTTCTTGTCCAGACTTTCTTGTCGAGAGTTTCTTGTCCAGAGTTTGTTGTCCAGAGTTTCTTGTCGAGAGTTTCTTGTCCAGAATTTCTTGTCAAGAGTTTCTTGTCCAGACTTTCTTGTCGAGAGTTTCTTGTCCAGAGTTTCTTGTCCAGACTTTCTTGTAGAGAGTTTCTTGTCCAGAATTTCTTGTCAAGAGTTTCTTGTCCAGACTTTCTTGTCCAGAGATTCTTGTCCAGAGTTTCTTGTCCAGAGTTTCTTGTCCAGACTTTCTTGTCGAGAGTTTCTTGTCCAGAGTTTCTTGTCCAGACTTTCTTGTAGAGAGTTTCTTGTCCAGAGTTTCTTGTCCAGAGTTTCTTGTCCAAAGTTTTTTGTCCAGAGATTCTTGTCCAGAGTTTCTTGTCCCGATTTTCTTGTCCAGACTTTCTTGTAGAGAGTTTCTTGTCCAGAGTTTGTTGTCCAGAGTTTCTTGTTCAGAGATTCTTGTCCAGAGTTTCTTGTCCAGAGTTTCTTGTCCAGACTTTCTTGTCGAGAGTTTCTTGTCCAGAGTTTGTTGTCCAGAGTTTCTTGTCGAGAGTTTTTTGTACAGAGTTTCTTGGCCAGAGTTTGTTGTCCAGAGTTTGTTGTCCAGAGTTTCTTGTCCAGATTTTCTTGTCCAGAGTTTCTTGTCCAGAGTTTCTTGTCCAGAGTTTATTGTCCAGAGTTTTTAGTCCAGAGTTTCTTGTCCAGAGATTCTTGTACAGAGTTTCTTGTCCAGAGTTTCTTGTCCAGACTTTCTTGTCCAGAATTTCTTGTCAAGAGTTTTTTGTACAGAGTTTCTTGGCCAGAGTTTGTTGTCCAGAGTTTGTTGTCCAGAGTTTCTTGTCCAGAGTTTCTTGTCCAGATTTTCTTGTCCAGAGTTTCTTGTCCAGAGTTTCTTGTCCAGAGTTTATTGTCCAGAGTTTTTAGTCCAGAGTTTCTTGTCCAGAGATTCTTGTACAGAGTTTCTTGTCCAGAGTTTCTTGTCCAGACTTTCTTGTCGAGAGTTTCTTGTCCAGAGTCTCTTGTCCAGACTTTCTTGTAGAGAGTTTCTTGTCCAGAGTTTCTTGTCCAGAGTTTCTTCTCCAGAGTTTCTTGTCCAGAGTTTGTTGTCCAGAGTTTCTTGTCCAGAGTTTCTTGTCCAGAGTTTCTTGCCCAGAGTTTCTAGTCCAGAATTTCTTGTCAAGAGTTTCTTGTCCAGAGTTTCTTGTCAAGAGTTTCTTCTCCAGAGTTTCTTGTCCAGAGTTTCTTGTCCAGAGTTTATTGTCCAGAGTTTTTAGTCCAGAGTTTCCTGTCCAGAGATTCTTGTCCAGAGTTTTTTGTACAGAGTTTCTTGGCCAGAGTTTGTTGTCCAGAGTTTCTTGTCCAGAGTTTCTTGTCCAGAGTTTCTTGTCCAGAGTTTCTTGTCCAGAGTTTCTTGTCCAGAGTTTCTTGTCCAGAGTTTATTGTCCAGAGTTTTTAGTCCAGAGTTTCTTGTCCAGAGATTCTTGTACAGAGTTTCTTGTCCCGATTTTCTTGTCCAGACTTTCTTGTAGAGAGTTTCTTCTCCAGAGTTTCTTGTCCAGAGTTTGTTGTCCAGAGTTTATTGTCCAGAGTTTTTAGTCCAGAGTTTCTTGTCCAGAGATTCTTGTCCAGAGTTTCTTGTCCAGAGTTTCTTGTCCAGAGTTTCTTGTCCAGACTTTCTTGTCCAGAGTTTATTGTCCAGAGTTTTTAGTCCAGAGTTTCTTGTCCAGAGATTCTTGTCCAGAGTTTCTTGTCCCGATTTTCTTGTCCAGACTTTCTTGTAGAGAGTTTCTTCTCCAGAGTTTGTTGTCCAGAGTTTATTGTCCAGAGTTTTTAGTCCAGAGTTTCTTGTCCAGAGGTTCTTGTCCAGAGTTTCTTGTCCAGAGTTTCTTGTCCAGACTTTCTTGTCGAGAGTTTCTTGTCCAGAGTTTGTTGTCCAGAGTTTCTTGTCGAGAGTTTCTTGTCCAGAATTTCTTGTCAAGAGTTTCTTGTCCAGAATTTTTTGTCCAGAATTTCTTGTCCAGAATTTCTTGTCAAGAGTTTTTTGTACAGAGTTTCTTGGCCAGAGTTTGTTGTCCAGAGTTTGTTGTCCAGAGTTTGTTGTCCAGAGTTTCTTGCCCAGAGTTTCTAGTCCAGAATTTCTTGTCAAGAGTTTCTTGTCCAGAGTTTCTTGTGAAGAGTTTCTTCTCCAGAGTTTCTTGTCCAGAGTTTCTTGTCCAGAGTTTATTGTCCAGAGTTTTTAGTCCAGAGTTTCTTGTCCAGAGATTCTTGTCCAGAGTTTCTTGTCCAGAGTTTCTTGTCCAGACTTTCTTGTAGAGAGTTTCTTGTCCAGAGTTTCTTGTCCAGAGTTTCTTGTCCAGAGTTTTTAGTCCAGAGTTTCTTGTCCAGAGATTCTTGTCCAGAGTTTCTTGTCCAGAGTTTCTTGTCCAGACTTTCTTGTCGAGAGTTTCTTGTCCAGACTTTCTTGTAGAGAGTTTCTTGTCCAGAGTTTCTTGTCCAGAGTTTCTTGTCCAGAGTTTTTTGTACAGAGTTTCTTGTCCAGAGTTTGTTGTCCAGAGTTTGTTGTCCAGAGTTTCTTGTCCAGAGTTTCTTGCCCAGAGTTTCTAGTCCAGAATTTCTTGTCAAGAGTTTCTTGTCCAGAGTTTCTTGTGAAGAGTTTCTTCTCCAGAGTTTCTTGTCCAGAGTTTCTTGTCCAGAGTTTATTGTCCAGAGTTTTTAGTCCAGGGTTTCTTGTCCAGAGTTTCTTGTAGAGAGTTTCTTGTCCAGAGTTTCTTGTCCAGACTTTCTTGTCGAGAGTTTCTTGTCCAGAGTTTGTTGTCCAGAGTTTCTTGTCGAGAGTTTCTTGTCCAGAATTTCTTGTCAAGAGTTTCTTGTCCAGAATTTTTTGTCCAGAATTTCTTGTCCAGAATTTCTTGTCAAGAGTTTTTTGTACAGAGTTTCTTGGCCAGAGTTTGTTGTCCAGAGTTTGTTGTCCAGAGTTTCTTGTCCAGAGATTCTTGTCCAGAGTTTCTTGTCCAGAGTTTCTTGTCCAGACTTTCTTGTCGAGAGTTTCTTGTCCAGAGTTTGTTGTCCAGAGTTTCTTGTCGAGAGTTTCTTGTCCAGAATTTCTTGTCAAGAGTTTCTTGTCCAGAATTTTTTGTCCAGAATTTCTTGTCCAGAATTTCTTGTCAAGAGTTTTTTGTACAGAGTTTCTTGGCCAGAGTTTGTTGTCCAGAGTTTGTTGTCCAGAGTTTCTTGTCGAGAGTTTCTTGTCCAGACTTTCTTGTAGAGAGTTTCTTGTCCAGAGTTTCTTGTCCAGAGTTTCTTGTCCAGAGTTTTTTGTACAGAGTTTCTTGTCCAGAGTTTGTTGTCCAGAGTTTGTTGTCCAGAGTTTCTTGTCCAGAGTTTCTTGCCCAGAGTTTCTAGTCCAGAATTTCTTGTCAAGAGTTTCTTGTCCAGAGTTTATTGTTCAGAGTTTTTAGTCCAGAGTTTCTTGTCCAGAGATTCTTGTACAGAGTTTCTTGTCCAGAGTTTCTTGTCCAGACTTTCTTGTCGAGAGTTTCTTGTCCAGAGTCTCTTGTCCAGACTTTCTTGTAGAGAGTTTCTTGTCCAGAGTTTTTTGTCCAGAGTTTCTTGTCCAGAGTTTCTTGTCCAGAGTTTCTTGTCCAGAGTTTATTGTCCAGAGTTTTTAGTCCAGAGTTTTTAGTCCAGAGTTTCTTGTCCAGAGATTCTTGTCCAGAGTTTCTTGTCCAGAGTTTCTTGTCCAGACTTTCTTGTCGAGAGTTTCTTGTCCAGAGTTTGTTGTCCAGAGTTTCTTGTCGAGAGTTTCTTGTCCAGAATTTCTTGTCAAGAGTTTCTTGTCCAGAATTTTTTGTCCAGAATTTCTTGTCCAGAATTTCTTGTCAAGAGTTTTTTGTCCAGAGTTTCTTGTGAAGAGTTTCTTCTCCAGAGTTTCTTGTCCAGAGTTTCTTGTCCAGAGTTTATTGTCCAGAGTTTTTAGTCCAGAGTTTCTTGTCCAGAGATTCTTGTCCAGAGTTTCTTGTCCAGAGTTTCTTGTCCAGACTTTCTTGTAGAGAGTTTCTTGTCCAGAGTTTCTTGTCCAGAGTTTCTTGTCCAGAGTTTTTAGTCCAGAGTTTCTTGTCCAGAGATTCTTGTCCAGAGTTTCTTGTCCAGAGTTTCTTGTCCAGAGTTTCTTGTCCAGAGTTTCTTGTCCAGAGTTTTTAGTCCAGAGTTTCTTGTCCAGAGATTCTTGTCCAGAGTTTCTTGTCCAGAGTTTCTTGTCCAGGCTTTCTTGTCGAGAGTTTCTTGTCCAGAGTTTCTTGTCCAGAGTTTCTTGTCCAGACTTTCTTGTAGAGAGTTTCTTGTCCAGAGTTTCTTGTCCAGAGTTTCTTGTCCAGAGTTTTTTGTACAGAGTTTCTTGTCCAGAGTTTGTTGTCCAGAGTTTGTTGTCCAGAGTTTCTTGTCCAGAGTTTCTTGCCCAGAGTTTCTAGTCCAGAATTTCTTGTCAAGAGTTTCTTGTCCAGAGTTTCTTGTGAAGAGTTTCTTCTCCAGAGTTTCTTGTCCAGAGTTTCTTGTCCAGAGTTTATTGTCCAGAGTTTTTAGTCCAGAGTTTCTTGTCCAGAGATTCTTGTCCAGAGTTTCTTGTCCAGAGTTTCTTGTCCAGAGTTTCTTGTCCAGACTTTCTTGTAGAGAGTTTCTTGTCCAGAGTTTCTTGTCCAGAGTTTCTTGTCCAGAGTTTTTAGTCCAGAGTTTCTTGTCCAGAGATTCTTGTCCAGAGTTTCTTGTCCAGAGTTTCTTGTCCAGAATTTCTTGTCAAGAGTTTCTTGTCCAGAATTTTTTGTCCAGAATTTCATGTCCAGAATTTCTTGTCAAGAGTTTTTTGTACAGAGTTTCTTGGCCAGAGTTTGTTGTCCAGAGTTTGTTGTCCAGAGTTTCTTGTCCAGAGTTTCTTGTCCAGAGTTTCTTGTCCAGAGTTTCTTGTCCAGAGTTTCTTGTCCAGAGTTTATTGTCCAGAGTTTCTTGTCCAGAGTTTCTTGTCCAGAGTTTCTTGTACAGAGTTTCTTGTCCAGAGTTTCTTGTCCAGACTTTCTTGTCGAGAGTTTCTTGTCCAGAGTTTCTTGTCCAGACTTTCTTGTCGAGAGTTTCTTGTCCAGAGTTTCTTGTCCAGAGTTTCTTGTCCAGAGTTTCTTGTCCAGAGTTTGTTGTCCAGAGTTTATTGTCCAGAGTTTTTAGTCCAGAGTTTTTAGTCCAGAGTTTCTTGTCCAGAGATTCTTGTCCAGAGTTTCTTGTCCAGAGTTTCTTGTCCAGACTTTCTTGTCGAGAGTTTCTTGTCCAGAGTTTGTTGTCCAGAGTTTCTTGTCGAGAGTTTCTTGTCCAGAATTTCTTGTCAAGAGTTTCTTGTCCAGAATTTCTTGTCCAGAATTTCTTGTCCAGAATTTCTTGTCCAGAATTTCTTGTCAAGAGTTTTTTGTACAGAGTTTCTTGGCCAGAGTTTGTTGTCCAGAGTTTGTTGTCCAGAGTTTTTTGTCCAGAGCTTCTTGTCCAGAGTTTCTTGTCCAGAGTTTCTTGTCCAGAGTTTTTTGTCCAGAGTTTTTTGTCCAGAGTTTCTTGTCCAGAGATTCTTGTACAGAGTTTCTTGTCCAGAGTTTCTTGTCCAGACTTTCTTGTCGAGAGTTTCTTGTCCAGAGTCTCTTGTCCAGACTTTCTTGTAGAGAGTTTCTTGTCCAGAGTTTCTTGTCCAGAGTTTCTTGTCCAGAGTTTCTTGTCCAGAGTTTGTTGTCCAGAGTTTCTTGTCCAGAGTTTCTTGTCCAGAGTTTCTTGCCCAGAGTTTTTAGTCCAGAGTTTCCTGTCCAGAGATTCTTGTCCAGAGTTTCTTGTCCAGTGTTTCTTGTCCAGACTTTCTTGTCGAGAGTTTCTTGTCCAGAGTTTCTTGTCCAGACTTTCTTGTAGAGAGTTTCTTGTCCAGAGTTTCTTGTCGAGAGTTTCTTGTCCAGAGTTTCTTGTCCAGAGTTTCTTGTCCAGAGTTTCTTGTCCAGAGTTTCTTGTCCAGAGTTTGTTGTCCAGAGTTTCTTGTCCAGAGTTTCTTGCCCAGACTTTCTTGTCGAGAGTTTCTTGTCCAGAGTTTCTTGTCCAGACTTTCTTGTCGAGAGTTTCTTGTCCAGACTTTCTTGTAGAGAGTTTCTTGTCCAGACTGTCTTGTCGAGAGTTTCTTGTCGAGAGTTTCTTGTCGTGAGTTTCTTGTCCAGAGTTTCTTGTCCAGAGTTTCTTGTTCTTGTCCAGACTGTCTTGTCGAGAGTTTCTTGTCGTGAGTTTCTTGTCAAGAGTTTCTTGTCCAGAGTTTCTTGCCCAGAGTTTCTTGTCCAGAGATTCTTGTCCAGATTTTCTTGTCCAGATTTTCTTGCCCAGACTTTCTTGTCGAGAGTTTCTTGTCCAGAGTTTCTTGTCCAGACTTTCTTGTAGAGAGTTTCTTGTCCAGAGTTTCTTGTCCAGAGTTTCTTGTCCAGAGTTTTTTGTCCAGAGTTTCTTGTCCAGAGTTTGTTGTCCAGAGTTTCTTGTCCAGAGTTTCTTGTCCAGAGTTTCTTGCCCAGAGTTTCTTGTCCAGAGATTCTTGTCCAGAGTTTCTTGTCCAGAGTTTCTTGCCCAGACTTTCTTGTCGAGAGTTTCTTGTCCAGAGTTTCTTGTCCAGACTTTCTTGTAGAGAGTTTCTTGTCCAGAGTTTCTTGTCCAGAGTTTCTTGTCCAGAGTTTTTTGTACAGAGTTTCTTGTCCAGAGTTTGTTGTCCAGAGTTTGTTGTCCAGAGTTTCTTGTCCAGAGTTTCTTGCCCAGAGTTTCTAGTCCAGAATTTCTTGTCAAGAGTTTCTTGTCCAGAGTTTCTTGTGAAGAGTTTCTTCTCCAGAGTTTCTTGTCCAGAGTTTCTTGTCCAGAGTTTATTGTCCAGAGTTTTTAGTCCAGAGTTTCTTGTCCAGAGATTCTTGTCCAGAGTTTCTTGTCCAGAGTTTCTTGTCCAGAGTTTCTTGTCCAGACTTTCTTGTAGAGAGTTTCTTGTCCAGAGTTTCTTGTCCAGAGTTTCTTGTCCAGAGTTTTTAGTCCAGAGTTTCTTGTCCAGAGATTCTTGTCCAGAGTTTCTTGTCCAGAGTTTCTTGTCCAGAATTTCTTGTCAAGAGTTTCTTGTCCAGAATTTTTTGTCCAGAATTTCATGTCCAGAATTTCTTGTCAAGAGTTTTTTGTACAGAGTTTCTTGGCCAGAGTTTGTTGTCCAGAGTTTGTTGTCCAGAGTTTCTTGTCGAGAGTTTCTTGTCCAGACTTTCTTGTAGAGAGTTTCTTGTCCAGAGTTTCTTGTCCAGAGTTTCTTGTCCAGAGTTTTTTGTACAGAGTTTCTTGTCCAGAGTTTGTTGTCCAGAGTTTGTTGTCCAGAGTTTCTTGTCCAGAGTTTCTTGTCCAGAGTTTCTTGCCCAGAGTTTCTTGTCCAGAGATTCTTGTCCAGAGTTTCTTGTCCAGAGTTTCTTGCCCAGACTTTCTTGTCGAGAGTTTCTTGTCCAGAGTTTCTTGTCCAGACTTTCTTGTAGAGAGTTTCTTGTCCAGAGTTTCTTGTCCAGAGTTTTTTGTACAGAGTTTCTTGTCCAGAGTTTGTTGTCCAGAGTTTGTTGTCCAGAGTTTCTTGTCCAGAGTTTCTTGCCCAGAGTTTCTAGTCCAGAATTTCTTGTCAAGAGTTTCTTGTCCAGAGTTTCTTGTGAAGAGTTTCTTCTCCAGAGTTTCTTGTCCAGAGTTTCTTGTCCAGAGTTTATTGTCCAGAGTTTTTAGTCCAGAGTTTCTTGTCCAGAGATTCTTGTCCAGAGTTTCTTGTCCAGAGTTTCTTGTCCAGAGTTTCTTGTCCAGACTTTCTTGTAGAGAGTTTCTTGTCCAGAGTTTCTTGTCCAGAGTTTCTTGTCCAGAGTTTTTAGTCCAGAGTTTCTTGTCGAGAGTTTCTTGTCCAGAGTTTCTTGTCCAGAGTTTCTTGTCCAGACTTTCTTGTAGAGAGTTTCTTGTCCAGAGTTTCTTGTCCAGAGTTTCTTGTCCAGAGTTTTTTGTACAGAGTTTCTTGTCCAGAGTTTGTTGTCCAGAGTTTGTTGTCCAGAGTTTCTTGTCCAGAGTTTCTTGCCCAGAGTTTCTAGTCCAGAATTTCTTGTCAAGAGTTTCTTGTCCAGAGTTTCTTGTGAAGAGTTTCTTCTCCAGAGTTTCTTGTCCAGAGTTTCTTGTCCAGAGTTTATTGTCCAGAGTTTTTAGTCCAGGGTTTCTTGTCCAGAGTTTCTTGTAGAGAGTTTCTTGTCCAGAGTTTCTTGTCCAGACTTTCTTGTCGAGAGTTTCTTGTCCAGAGTTTGTTGTCCAGAGTTTCTTGTCGAGAGTTTCTTGTCCAGAATTTCTTGTCAAGAGTTTCTTGTCCAGAATTTTTTGTCCAGAATTTCTTGTCCAGAATTTCTTGTCAAGAGTTTTTTGTACAGAGTTTCTTGGCCAGAGTTTGTTGTCCAGAGTTTGTTGTCCAGAGTTTCTTGTCCAGAGATTCTTGTCCAGAGTTTCTTGTCCAGAGTTTCTTGTCCAGACTTTCTTGTCGAGAGTTTCTTGTCCAGAGTTTGTTGTCCAGAGTTTCTTGTCGAGAGTTTCTTGTCCAGAATTTCTTGTCAAGAGTTTCTTGTCCAGAATTTTTTGTCCAGAATTTCTTGTCCAGAATTTCTTGTCAAGAGTTTTTTGTACAGAGTTTCTTGGCCAGAGTTTGTTGTCCAGAGTTTGTTGTCCAGAGTTTCTTGTCGAGAGTTTCTTGTCCAGACTTTCTTGTAGAGAGTTTCTTGTCCAGAGTTTCTTGTCCAGAGTTTCTTGTCCAGAGTTTTTTGTACAGAGTTTCTTGTCCAGAGTTTGTTGTCCAGAGTTTGTTGTCCAGAGTTTCTTGTCCAGAGTTTCTTGCCCAGAGTTTCTAGTCCAGAATTTCTTGTCAAGAGTTTCTTGTCCAGAGTTTATTGTTCAGAGTTTTTAGTCCAGAGTTTCTTGTCCAGAGATTCTTGTACAGAGTTTCTTGTCCAGAGTTTCTTGTCCAGACTTTCTTGTCGAGAGTTTCTTGTCCAGAGTCTCTTGTCCAGACTTTCTTGTAGAGAGTTTCTTGTCCAGAGTTTCTTGTCCAGAGTTTCTTCTCCAGAGTTTCTTGTCCAGAGTTTGTTGTCCAGAGTTTATTGTCCAGAGTTTTTAGTCCAGAGTTTTTAGTCCAGAGTTTCTTGTCCAGAGATTCTTGTCCAGAGTTTCTTGTCCAGAGTTTCTTGTCCAGACTTTCTTGTCGAGAGTTTCTTGTCCAGAGTTTGTTGTCCAGAGTTTCTTGTCGAGAGTTTCTTGTCCAGAATTTCTTGTCAAGAGTTTCTTGTCCAGAATTTTTTGTCCAGAATTTCTTGTCCAGAATTTCTTGTCAAGAGTTTTTTGTCCAGAGTTTCTTGTGAAGAGTTTCTTCTCCAGAGTTTCTTGTCCAGAGTTTCTTGTCCAGAGTTTCTTGTCCAGAGTTTTTAGTCCAGAGTTTCTTGTCCAGAGATTCTTGTCCAGAGTTTCTTGTCCAGAGTTTCTTGTCCAGACTTTCTTGTAGAGAGTTTCTTGTCCAGAGTTTCTTGTCCAGAGTTTCTTGTCCAGAGTTTTTAGTCCAGAGTTTCTTGTCCAGAGATTCTTGTCCAGAGTTTCTTGTCCAGAGTTTCTTGTCCAGAGTTTCTTGTCCAGAGTTTCTTGTCCAGAGTTTTTAGTCCAGAGTTTCTTGTCCAGAGATTCTTGTCCAGAGTTTCTTGTCCAGAGTTTCTTGTCCAGGCTTTCTTGTCGAGAGTTTCTTGTCCAGAGTTTCTTGTCCAGAGTTTCTTGTCCAGACTTTCTTGTAGAGAGTTTCTTGTCCAGAGTTTCTTGTCCAGAGTTTCTTGTCCAGAGTTTTTTGTACAGAGTTTCTTGTCCAGAGTTTCTTGTCCAGAGTTTGTTGTCCAGAGTTTCTTGTCCAGAGTTTCTTGCCCAGAGTTTCTAGTCCAGAATTTCTTGTCAAGAGTTTCTTGTCCAGAGTTTCTTGTGAAGAGTTTCTTCTCCAGAGTTTCTTGTCCAGAGTTTCTTGTCCAGAGTTTATTGTCCAGAGTTTTTAGTCCAGAGTTTCTTGTCCAGAGATTCTTGTCCAGAGTTTCTTGTCCAGAGTTTCTTGTCCAGAGTTTCTTGTCCAGACTTTCTTGTAGAGAGTTTCTTGTCCAGAGTTTCTTGTCCAGAGTTTCTTGTCCAGAGTTTTTAGTCCAGAGTTTCTTGTCCAGAGATTCTTGTCCAGAGTTTCTTGTCCAGAGTTTCTTGTCCAGAATTTCTTGTCAAGAGTTTCTTGTCCAGAATTTTTTGTCCAGAATTTCATGTCCAGAATTTCTTGTCAAGAGTTTTTTGTACAGAGTTTCTTGGCCAGAGTTTGTTGTCCAGAGTTTGTTGTCCAGAGTTTCTTGTCCAGAGTTTCTTGTCCAGAGTTTCTTGTCCAGAGTTTCTTGTCCAGAGTTTCTTGTCCAGAGTTTATTGTCCAGAGTTTTTAGTCCAGAGTTTCTTGTCCAGAGTTTCTTGTACAGAGTTTCTTGTCCAGAGTTTCTTGTCCAGACTTTCTTGTCGAGAGTTTCTTGTCCAGAGTCTCTTGTCCAGACTTTCTTGTAGAGAGTTTCTTGTCCAGAGTTTCTTGTCCAGAGTTTCTTCTCCAGAGTTTCTTGTCCAGAGTTTGTTGTCCAGAGTTTATTGTCCAGAGTTTTTAGTCCAGAGTTTTTAGTCCAGAGTTTCTTGTCCAGAGATTCTTGTCCAGAGTTTCTTGTCCAGAGTTTCTTGTCCAGACTTTCTTGTCGAGAGTTTCTTGTCCAGAGTTTGTTGTCCAGAGTTTCTTGTCGAGAGTTTCTTGTCCAGAATTTCTTGTCAAGAGTTTCTTGTCCAGAATTTCTTGTCCAGAATTTCTTGTCCAGAATTTCTTGTCCAGAATTTCTTGTCAAGAGTTTTTTGTACAGAGTTTCTTGGCCAGAGTTTGTTGTCCAGAGTTTGTTGTCCAGAGTTTTTTGTCCAGAGCTTCTTGTCCAGAGTTTCTTGTCCAGAGTTTCTTGTCCAGAGTTTATTGTCCAGAGTTTTTAGTCCAGAGTTTCTTGTCCAGAGATTCTTGTCCAGAGTTTCTTGTCCAGAGTTTCTTGTCCAGACTTTCTTGTCGAGAGTTTCTTGTCCAGAGTCTCTTGTCCAGACTTTCTTGTAGAGAGTTTCTTGTCCAGAGTTTCTTGTCCAGAGTTTCTTCTCCAGAGTTTCTTGTCCAGAGTTTGTTGTCCAGAGTTTCTTGTCCAGAGTTTCTTGTCCAGAGTTTCTTGCCCAGAGTTTTTAGTCCAGAGTTTCCTGTCCAGAGTTTCTTGTCCAGAGTTTCTTGTCCAGTGTTTCTTGTCCAGACTTTCTTGTCCAGAGTTTCTTGTCCAGAGTTTCTTGTCCAGACTTTCTTGTAGAGAGTTTCTTGTCCAGAGTTTCTTGTCGAGAGTTTCTTGTCCAGAGTTTCTTGTCCAGAGTTTCTTCTCCAGAGTTTCTTGTCCAGAGTTTGTTGTCCAGAGTTTGTTGTCCAGAGTTTCTTGTCCAGAGTTTCTTGTCCAGACTTTCTTGTCGAGAGTTTCTTGTCCAGAGTTTCTTGTCCAGAGTTTCTTGTCGAGAGTTTCTTGTCCAGACTTTCTTGTAGAGAGTTTCTTGTCCAGACTGTCTTGTCGAGAGTTTCTTGTCCAGAGTTTCTTGTCGTGAGTTTCTTGTCCAGAGTTTCTTGTCCAGAGTTTCTTGTTCTTGTCCAGACTGTCTTGTCGAGAGTTTCTTGTCGTGAGTTTCTTGTCAAGAGTTTCTTGTCCAGAGTTTCTTGCCCAGAGTTTCTTGTCCAGAGATTCTTGTCCAGAGTTTCTTGTCCAGAGTTTCTTGTCCAGACTTTCTTGTCGAGAGTTTCTTGTCCAGAGTTTCTTGTCCAGACTTTCTTGTAGAGAGTTTCTTGTCCAGAGTTTCTTGTCCAGAGTTTCTTGTCCAGAGTTTTTTGTCCAGAGTTTCTTGTCCAGAGTTTGTTGTCCAGAGTTTCTTGTCCAGAGTTTCTTGTCCAGAGTTTCTTGCCCAGAGTTTCTTGTCCAGAGATTCTTGTCCAGAGTTTCTTGTCCAGAGTTTCTTGCCCAGACTTTCTTGTCGAGAGTTTCTTGTCCAGAGTTTCTTGTCCAGACTTTCTTGTAGAGAGTTTCTTGTCCAGAGTTTCTTGTCCAGAGTTTCTTGTCCAGAGTTTCTTGTCCAGAGTTTATTGTCCAGAGTTTTTAGTCCAGAGTTTCTTGTCCAGAGATTCTTGTCCAGAGTTTCTTGTCCAGAGTTTCTTGTCCAGAGTTTCTTGTCCAGACTTTCTTGTAGAGAGTTTCTTGTCCAGAGTTTCTTGTCCAGAGTTTCTTGTCCAGAGTTTTTAGTCCAGAGTTTCTTGTCCAGAGATTCTTGTCCAGAGTTTCTTGTCCAGAGTTTCTTGTCCAGAATTTCTTGTCAAGAGTTTCTTGTCCAGAATTTTTTGTCCAGAATTTCATGTCCAGAATTTCTTGTCAAGAGTTTTTTGTACAGAGTTTCTTGGCCAGAGTTTGTTGTGAAGAGTTTCTTCTCCAGAGTTTCTTGTCCAGAGTTTCTTGTCCAGAGTTTATTGTCCAGAGTTTTTAGTCCAGAGTTTCTTGTCCAGAGTTTCTTGTCCAGAGTTTCTTGTCCAGAGTTTCTTGTCCAGAGTTTCTTGTCCAGAGTTTCTTGTGGAGAGTTTCTTGTCCAGAGTTTCTTGTCCAGAGTTTCTTGTCCAGAGTTTTTAGTCCAGAGTTTCTTGTCCAGAGATTCTTGTCCAGAGTTTCTTGTCCAGAGTTTCTTGTCCAGAGTTTCTTGTCAAGAGTTTCTTGTCCAGAATTTTTTGTCCAGAATTTCATGTCCAGAATTTCTTGTCAAGAGTTTTTTGTACAGAGTTTCTTGGCCAGAGTTTGTTGTGAAGAGTTTCTTCTCCAGAGTTTCTTGTCCAGAGTTTCTTGTCCAGAGTTTATTGTCCAGAGTTTTTAGTCCAGAGTTTCTTGTCCAGAGATTCTTGTCCAGAGTTTCTTGTCCAGAGTTTCTTGTCCAGAGTTTCTTGTCCAGACTTTCTTGTAGAGAGTTTCTTGTCCAGAGTTTCTTGTCCAGAGTTTCTTGTCCAGAGTTTTTAGTCCAGAGTTTCTTGTCCAGAGATTCTTGTCCAGAGTTTCTTGTCCAGAGTTTCTAGTCCAGAATTTCTTGTCAAGAGTTTCTTGTCCAGAGTTTCTTGTGAAGAGTTTCTTCTCCAGAGTTTCTTGTCCAGAGTTTCTTGTCCAGAGTTTATTGTCCAGAGTTTTTAGTCCAGAGTTTCTTGTCCAGAGATTCTTGTCCAGAGTTTCTTGTCCAGAGTTTCTTGTCCAGAGTTTCTTGTCCAGACTTTCTTGTAGAGAGTTTCTTGTCCAGAGTTTCTTGTCCAGAGTTTCTTGTCCAGAGTTTTTAGTCCAGAGTTTCTTGTCCAGAGATTCTTGTCCAGAGTTTCTTGTCCAGAGTTTCTTGTCCAGAATTTCTTGTCAAGAGTTTCTTGTCCAGAATTTTTTGTCCAGAATTTCATGTCCAGAATTTCTTGTCAAGAGTTTTTTGTACAGAGTTTCTTGGCCAGAGTTTGTTGTCCAGAGTTTGTTGTCCAGAGTTTCTTGTCCAGAGTTTCTTGTCCAGAGTTTCTTGTCCAGAGTTTCTTGTCCAGAGTTTCTTGTCCAGAGTTTATTGTCCAGAGTTTTTAGTCCAGAGTTTCTTGTCCAGAGATTCTTGTACAGAGTTTCTTGTCCAGAGTTTCTTGTCCAGACTTTCTTGTCGAGAGTTTCTTGTCCAGAGTTTCTTGTCCAGACTTTCTTGTCGAGAGTTTCTTGTCCAGAGTTTCTTGTCCAGAGTTTCTTCTCCAGAGTTTCTTGTCCAGAGTTTGTTGTCCAGAGTTTATTGTCCAGAGTTTTTAGTCCAGAGTTTTTAGTCCAGAGTTTCTTGTCCAGAGATTCTTGTCCAGAGTTTCTTGTCCAGAGTTTCTTGTCCAGACTTTCTTGTCGAGAGTTTCTTGTCCAGAGTTTGTTGTCCAGAGTTTCTTGTCGAGAGTTTCTTGTCCAGAATTTCTTGTCAAGAGTTTCTTGTCCAGAATTTCTTGTCCAGAATTTCTTGTCCAGAATTTCTTGTCAAGAGTTTTTTGTACAGAGTTTCTTGGCCAGAGTTTGTTGTCCAGAGTTTGTTGTCCAGAGTTTTTTGTCCAGAGCTTCTTGTCCAGAGTTTCTTGTCCAGAGTTTCTTGTCCAGAGTTTATTGTCCAGAGTTTTTAGTCCAGAGTTTCTTGTCCAGAGATTCTTGTACAGAGTTTCTTGTCCAGAGTTTCTTGTCCAGACTTTCTTGTCGAGAGTTTCTTGTCCAGAGTCTCTTGTCCAGACTTTCTTGTAGAGAGTTTCTTGTCCAGAGTTTCTTGTCCAGAGTTTCTTCTCCAGAGTTTCTTGTCCAGAGTTTGTTGTCCAGAGTTTCTTGTCCAGAGTTTCTTGTCCAGAGTTTCTTGCCCAGAGTTTTTAGTCCAGAGTTTCCTGTCCAGAGATTCTTGTCCAGAGTTTCTTGTCCAGTGTTTCTTGTCCAGACTTTCTTGTCGAGAGTTTCTTGTCCAGAGTTTCTTGTCCAGACTTTCTTGTAGAGAGTTTCTTGTCCAGAGTTTCTTGTCGAGAGTTTCTTGTCCAGAGTTTCTTGTCCAGAGTTTCTTCTCCAGAGTTTCTTGTCCAGAGTTTGTTGTCCAGAGTTTGTTGTCCAGAGTTTCTTGTCCAGAGTTTCTTGCCCAGACTTTCTTGTCCAGAGTTTCTTGTCCAGAGTTTCTTGTCCAGACTTTCTTGTCGAGAGTTTCTTGTCCAGACTTTCTTGTAGAGAGTTTCTTGTCCAGACTGTCTTGTCGAGAGTTTCTTGTCGAGAGTTTCTTGTCGTGAGTTTCTTGTCCAGAGTTTCTTGTCCAGAGTTTCTTGTTCTTGTCCAGACTGTCTTGTCGAGAGTTTCTTGTCGTGAGTTTCTTGTCAAGAGTTTCTTGTCCAGAGTTTCTTGCCCAGAGTTTCTTGTCCAGAGATTCTTGTCCAGAGTTTCTTGTCCAGAGTTTCTTGCCCAGACTTTCTTGTCGAGAGTTTCTTGTCCAGAGTTTCTTGTCCAGACTTTCTTGTAGAGAGTTTCTTGTCCAGAGTTTCTTGTCCAGAGTTTCTTGTCCAGAGTTTTTTGTCCAGAGTTTCTTGTCCAGAGTTTCTTGTCCAGAGTTTCTTGTCCAGAGTTTCTTGTCCAGAGTTTCTTGCCCAGAGTTTCTTGTCCAGAGTTTCTTGTCCAGAGTTTCTTGTCCAGAGTTTCTTGCCCAGACTTTCTTGTCGAGAGTTTCTTGTCCAGAGTTTCTTGTCCAGACTTTCTTGTAGAGAGTTTCTTGTCCAGAGTTTCTTGTCCAGAGTTTCTTGTCCAGAGTTTCTTGTCCAGAGTTTTTAGTCCAGAGTTTCTTGTCCAGAGTTTCTTGTCCAGAGTTTCTTGTCCAGAGTTTCTTGTCCAGAGTTTCTTGTCCAGAGTTTCTTGTCCAGACTTTCTTGTAGAGAGTTTCTTGTCCAGAGTTTCTTGTCCAGAGTTTCTTGTCCAGAGTTTCTTGTCCAGAGTTTTTTGTCCAGAGTTTCTTGTCCAGAGTTTCTTGTCCAGAGTTTCTTGTCCAGGCTTTCTTGTCGAGAGTTTCTTGTCCAGAGTTTCTTGTCCAGAGTTTCTTGTAGAGAGTTTCTTGTCCAGAGTTTCTTGTCCAGAGTTTCTTGTCCAGAGTTTTTTGTACAGAGTTTCTTGTCCAGAGTTTGTTGTCCAGAGTTTGTTGTCCAGAGTTTCTTGTCCAGAGTTTCTTGTCCAGAGTTTTTAGTCCAGAGTTTCTTGTCCAGAGATTCTTGTCCAGAGTTTCTTGTCCAGAGTTTCTTGTCCAGAGTTTCTTGTCGAGAGTTTCTTGTCCAGAGTTTCTTGTCCAGAGTTTCTTGTCCAGACTTTCTTGTAGAGAGTTTCTTGTCCAGAGTTTCTTGTCCAGAGTTTCTTGTCCAGAGTTTTTAGTCCAGAGTTTCTTGTCCAGAGTTTGTTGTCCAGAGTTTGTTGTCCAGAGTTTCTTGTCCAGAGTTTCTTGCCCAGAGTTTCTAGTCCAGAATTTCTTGTCAAGAGTTTCTTGTCCAGAGTTTCTTGTGAAGAGTTTCTTCTCCAGAGTTTCTTGTCCAGAGTTTCTTGTCCAGAGTTTATTGTCCAGAGTTTTTAGTCCAGAGTTTCTTGTCCAGAGATTCTTGTCCAGAGTTTCTTGTCCAGAGTTTCTTGTCCAGACTTTCTTGTAGAGAGTTTCTTGTCCAGAGTTTCTTGTCCAGAGTTTCTTGTCCAGAGTTTGTTGTCCAGAGTTTCTTGTCCAGAGTTTCTTGTCCAGAGTTTCTTGTCCAGAGTTTCTTGTCCAGAATTTCTTGTCAAGAGTTTCTTGTCCAGAATTTTTTGTCCAGAATTTCTTGTCCAGAATTTCTTGTCAAGAGTTTTTTGTACAGAGTTTCTTGGCCAGAGTTTGTTGTCCAGAGTTTGTTGTCCAGAGTTTGTTGTCCAGAGTTTCTTGTCCAGAGTTTCTTGTCCAGAGTTTCTTGTCCAGAGTTTCTTGTCCAGAGTTTATTGTCCAGAGTTTTTAGTCCAGAGTTTCTTGTCCAGAGATTCTTGTCCAGAGTTTCTTGTCCAGAGTTTCTTGTCCAGACTTTCTTGTCGAGAGTTTCTTGTCCAGAGTCTCTTGTCCAGACTTTCTTGTAGAGAGTTTCTTGTCCAGAGTTTCTTGTCCAGAGTTTCTTCTCCAGAGTTTCTTGTCCAGAGTTTGTTGTCCAGAGTTTATTGTCCAGAGTTTTTAGTCCAGAGTTTTTAGTCCAGAGTTTCTTGTCCAGAGATTCTTGTCCAGAGTTTCTTGTCCAGAGTTTCTTGTCCAGACTTTCTTGTCCAGAGTTTCTTGTCCAGAGTTTGTTGTCCAGAGTTTCTTGTCGAGAGTTTCTTGTCCAGAATTTCTTGTCAAGAGTTTCTTGTCCAGAGTTTCTTGTCCAGAATTTCTTGTCCAGAATTTCTTGTCAAGAGTTTTTTGTACAGAGTTTCTTGGCCAGAGTTTGTTGTCCAGAGTTTGTTGTCCAGAGTTTCTTGTCCAGAGTTTCTTGTCCAGAGTTTCTTGTCCAGAGTTTCTTGTCCAGAGTTTATTGTCCAGAGTTTTTAGTCCAGAGTTTCTTGTCCAGAGATTCTTGTACAGAGTTTCTTGTCCAGAGTTTCTTGTCCAGACTTTCTTGTCGAGAGTTTCTTGTCCAGAGTCTCTTGTCCAGACTTTCTTGTAGAGAGTTTCTTGTCCAGAGTTTCTTGTCCAGAGTTTCTTCTCCAGAGTTTCTTGTCCAGAGTTTGTTGTCCAGAGTTTCTTGTCCAGAGTTTCTTGTCCAGAGTTTCTTGCCCAGAGTTTCTAGTCCAGAATTTCTTGTCAAGAGTTTCTTGTCCAGAGTTTCTTGTCCAGAGTTTCTTCTCCAGAGTTTCTTGTCCAGAGTTTATTGTCCAGAGTTTTTAGTCCAGAGTTTCCTGTCCAGAGATTCTTGTCCAGAGTTTCTTGTCCAGTGTTTCTTGTCCAGACTTTCTTGTCGAGAGTTTCTTGTCCAGAGTTTCTTGTCCAGACTTTCTTGTAGAGAGTTTCTTGTCCAGAGTTTCTTGTCGAGAGTTTCTTGTCCAGAGTTTCTTGTCCAGAGTTTTTTGTACAGAGTTTCTTGTCCAGAGTTTGTTGTCCAGAGTTTGTTGTCCAGAGTTTCTTGTCCAGAGTTTCTTGCCCAGACTTTCTTGTCGAGAGTTTCTTGTCCAGAGTTTCTTGTCCAGACTTTCTTGTCGAGAGTTTCTTGTCCAGACTTTCTTGTAGAGAGTTTCTTGTCCAGACTGTCTTGTCGAGAGTTTCTTGTCGAGAGTTTCTTGTCGTGAGTTTCTTGTCCAGAGTTTCTTGTCCAGAGTTTCTTGTTCTTGTCCAGACTGTCTTGTCGAGAGTTTCTTGTCGTGAGTTTCTTGTCAAGAGTTTCTTGTCCAGAGTTTCTTGCCCAGAGTTTCTTGTCCAGAGATTCTTGTCCAGAGTTTCTTGTCCAGAGTTTCTTGCCCAGACTTTCTTGTCGAGAGTTTCTTGTCCAGAGTTTCTTGTCCAGACTTTCTTGTAGAGAGTTTCTTGTCCAGAGTTTCTTGTCCAGACTTTCTTGTAGAGAGTTTCTTGTCCAGAGTTTCTTGTCCAGAGTTTCTTGTCCAGAGTTTCTTGTCCAGAGTTTTTTGTCCAGAGTTTCTTGTCCAGAGTTTGTTGTCCAGAGTTTCTTGTCCAGAGTTTCTTGTCCAGAGTTTCTTGCCCAGAGTTTCTTGTCCAGAGATTCTTGTCCAGAGTTTCTTGTCCAGAGTTTCTTGCCCAGACTTTCTTGTCGAGAGTTTCTTGTCCAGAGTTTCTTGTCCAGACTTTCTTGTAGAGAGTTTCTTGTCCAGAGTTTCTTGTCCAGAGTTTCTTGTCCAGAGTTTCTTGTCCAGAGTTTTTAGTCCAGAGTTTCTTGTCCAGGGATTCTTGTCCAGAGTTTCTTGTCCAGAGTTTCTTGTCCAGAGTTTCTTGTCCAGAGTTTCTTGTCCAGACTTTCTTGTAGAGAGTTTCTTGTCCAGAGTTTCTTGTCCAGAGTTTCTTGTCCAGAGTTTCTTGTCCAGAGTTTTTTGTACAGAGTTTCTTGTCCAGAGTTTCTTGTCCAGAGTTTCTTGTCCAGAGTTTCTTGTCCAGAGTTTCTTGTCCAGAGTTTCTTGTCCAGAGTTTCTTGTAGAGAGTTTCTTGTCCAGAGTTTCTTGTCCAGAGTTTCTTGTCCAGAGTTTTTTGTACAGAGTTTCTTGTCCAGAGTTTGTTGTCCAGAGTTTGTTGTCCAGAGTTTCTTGTCCAGAGTTTCTTGTCCAGAGTTTTTAGTCCAGAGTTTCTTGTCCAGAGATTCTTGTCCAGAGTTTCTTGTCCAGAGTTTCTTGTCCAGAGTTTCTTGTCGAGAGTTTCTTGTCCAGAGTTTCTTGTCCAGAGTTTCTTGTCCAGACTTTCTTGTAGAGAGTTTCTTGTCCAGAGTTTCTTGTCCAGAGTTTCTTGTCCAGAGTTTTTTGTCCAGAGTTTCTTGTCCAGAGTTTGTTGTCCAGAGTTTGTTGTCCAGAGTTTCTTGTCCAGAGTTTCTTGCCCAGAGTTTCTAGTCCAGAATTTCTTGTCAAGAGTTTCTTGTCCAGAGTTTCTTGTAAAGAGTTTCTTCTCCAGAGTTTCTTGTCCAGAGTTTCTTGTCCAGAGTTTATTGTCCAGAGTTTTTAGTCCAGAGTTTCTTGTCCAGAGATTCTTGTCCAGAGTTTCTTGTCCAGAGTTTCTTGTCCAGACTTTCTTGTAGAGAGTTTCTTGTCCAGAGTTTCTTGTCCAGAGTTTCTTGTCCAGAGTTTTTAGTCCAGAGTTTCTTGTCCAGAGATTCTTGTCCAGAGTTTCTTGTCCAGAGTTTCTTGTCCAGAATTTCTTGTCAAGAGTTTCTTGTCCAGAATTTTTTGTCCAGAATTTCTTGTCCAGAATTTCTTGTCAAGAGTTTTTTGTACAGAGTTTCTTGGCCAGAGTTTGTTGTCCAGAGTTTGTTGTCCAGAGTTTCTTGTCCAGAGTTTCTTGTCCAGAGTTTCTTGTCCAGAGTTTCTTGTCCAGAGTTTCTTGTCCAGAGTTTATTGTCCAGAGTTTTTAGTCCAGAGTTTCTTGTCCAGAGATTCTTGTACAGAGTTTCTTGTCCAGAGTTTCTTGTCCAGACTTTCTTGTCGAGAGTTTCTTGTCCAGAGTCTCTTGTCCAGACTTTCTTGTAGAGAGTTTCTTGTCCAGAGTTTCTTGTCCAGAGTTTCTTCTCCAGAGTTTCTTGTCCAGAGTTTGTTGTCCAGAGTTTATTGTCCAGAGTTTTTAGTCCAGAGTTTTTAGTCCAGAGTTTCTTGTCCAGAGATTCTTGTCCAGAGTTTCTTGTCCAGAGTTTCTTGTCCAGACTTTCTTGTCGAGAGTTTCTTGTCCAGAGTTTGTTGTCCAGAGTTTCTTGTCGAGAGTTTCTTGTCCAGAATTTCTTGTCAAGAGTTTCTTGTCCAGAATTTCTTGTCCAGAATTTCTTGTCCAGAATTTCTTGTCAAGAGTTTTTTGTACAGAGTTTCTTGGCCAGAGTTTGTTGTCCAGAGTTTGTTGTCCAGAGTTTCTTGTCCAGAGTTTCTTGTCCAGAGTTTCTTGTCCAGAGTTTCTTGTCCAGAGTTTATTGTCCAGAGTTTTTAGTCCAGAGTTTCTTGTCCAGAGATTCTTGTACAGAGTTTCTTGTCCAGAGTTTCTTGTCCAGACTTTCTTGTCGAGAGTTTCTTGTCCAGAGTCTCTTGTCCAGACTTTCTTGTAGAGAGTTTCTTGTCCAGAGTTTCTTGTCCAGAGTTTCTTCTCCAGAGTTTCTTGTCCAGAGTTTGTTGTCCAGAGTTTCTTGTCCAGAGTTTCTTGTCCAGAGTTTCTTGCCCAGAGTTTCTAGTCCAGAATTTCTTGTCAAGAGTTTCTTGTCCAGAGTTTCTTGTCCAGAGTTTCTTCTCCAGAGTTTCTTGTCCAGAGTTTCTTGTCCAGAGTTTATTGTCCAGAGTTTTTAGTCCAGAGTTTCCTGTCCAGAGATTCTTGTCCAGAGTTTCTTGTCCAGTGTTTCTTGTCCAGACTTTCTTGTCGAGAGTTTCTTGTCCAGAGTTTCTTGTCCAGACTTTCTTGTAGAGAGTTTCTTGTCCAGAGTTTCTTGTCGAGAGTTTCTTGTCCAGAGTTTCTTGTCCAGAGTTTTTTGTACAGAGTTTCTTGTCCAGAGTTTGTTGTCCAGAGTTTCTTGTCCAGAGTTTCTTGCCCAGACTTTCTTGTCGAGAGTTTCTTGTCCAGAGTTTCTTGTCCAGACTTTCTTGTCGAGAGTTTCTTGTCCAGACTTTCTTGTAGAGAGTTTCTTGTCCAGACTGTCTTGTCGAGAGTTTCTTGTCGAGAGTTTCTTGTCGTGAGTTTCTTGTCCAGAGTTTCTTGTCCAGAGTTTCTTGTTCTTGTCCAGACTGTCTTGTCGAGAGTTTCTTGTCGTGAGTTTCTTGTCAAGAGTTTCTTGTCCAGAGTTTCTTGCCCAGAGTTTCTTGTCCAGAGATTCTTGTCCAGAGTTTCTTGTCCAGAGTTTCTTGCCCAGACTTTCTTGTCGAGAGTTTCTTGTCCAGAGTTTCTTGTCCAGACTTTCTTGTAGAGAGTTTCTTGTCCAGAGTTTCTTGTCCAGAGTTTCTTGTCCAGAGTTTCTTGTCCAGAGTTTTTTGTCCAGAGTTTCTTGTCCAGAGTTTGTTGTCCAGAGTTTCTTGTCCAGAGTTTCTTGTCCAGAGTTTCTTGCCCAGAGTTTCTTGTCCAGAGATTCTTGTCCAGAGTTTCTTGTCCAGAGTTTCTTGCCCAGACTTTCTTGTCGAGAGTTTCTTGTCCAGAGTTTCTTGTCCAGACTTTCTTGTAGAGAGTTTCTTATCCAGAGTTTCTTGTCCAGAGTTTCTTGTCCAGAGTTTTTAGTCCAGAGTTTCTTGTCCAGGGATTCTTGTCCAGAGTTTCTTGTCCAGAGTTTCTTGTCCAGAGTTTCTTGTCCAGAGTTTCTTGTCCAGACTTTCTTGTAGAGAGTTTCTTGTCCAGAGTTTCTTGTCCAGAGTTTCTTGTCCAGAGTTTCTTGTCCAAAGTTTTTTGTACAGAGTTTCTTGTCCAGAGTTTCTTGTCCAGAGTTTCTTGTCCAGGCTTTCTTGTCGAGAGTTTCTTGTCCAGAGTTTCTTGTCCAGAGTTTCTTGTAGAGAGTTTCTTGTCCAGAGTTTCTTGTCCAGAGTTTCTTGTCCAGAGTTTTTTGTACAGAGTTTCTTGTCCAGAGTTTGTTGTCCAGAGTTTGTTGTCCAGAGTTTCTTGTCCAGAGTTTCTTGCCCAGAGTTTCTAGTCCAGAATTTCTTGTCAAGAGTTTCTTGTCAAGAGTTTCTTGTGAAGAGTTTCTTCTCCAGAGTTTCTTGTCCAGAGTTTCTTGTCCAGAGTTTCTTGTCCAGAGTTTATTGTCCAGAGTTTTTAGTCCAGAGTTTCTTGTCCAGAGATTCTTGTCCAGAGTTTCTTGTCCAGAGTTTCTTGTCCAGACTTTCTTGTAGAGAGTTTCTTGTCCAGAGTTTCTTGTCCAGAGTTTCTTGTCCAGAGTTTTTAGTCCAGAGTTTCTTGTCCAGAGATTCTTGTCCAGAGTTTCTTGTCCAGAGTTTCTTGTCCAGACTTTCTTGTCGAGAGTTTCTTGTCCAGACTTTCTTGTAGAGAGTTTCTTGTCCAGAGTTTCTTGTCCAGAGTTTCTTGTCCAAAGTTTTTTGTCCAGAGATTCTTGTCCAGAGTTTCTTGTCCCGATTTTCTTGTCCAGACTTTCTTGTAGAGAGTTTCTTCTCCAGAGTTTCTTGTCCAGAGTTTGTTGTCCAGAGTTTATTGTCCAGAGTGGACAAAAAACTCTGGACAACAAACTCTGGACAAGAAAATCCAGACTAAAAACTCTGGACAGGAAAATCTGGACAAAAAACTCTCGACAAAAAGCCTGGACAAGAAAATCTGGACAAGAAATTCTGGATAAAAAATTCTGGACAAAAAACTCTTGACAAGAAATTCTGGACAAGAAACTCTAGACAAGAAACTCTCGACAAAAAATTCTGGACAAGAAACTCTTGACAAGAAATTCTGGACAAGAAACTCTGGGCAAGAAACTCTGGACAAGAAACTCTCGACAAGAAACTCTGGACAACAAACTCTGGACAAGAAACTCTGAACAAAAAACTCTGGACAAGAAACTCTGGACAAGAAACTCTGGACAAGAAACTCTGGACAAAAAACTCTGGACAAGAAACTCTGGACAAGAAACTCTGGACAAGAAACTCTGGACAAGAAACTCTGGACAAGAAACTCTGGACAAGAATCCCTGGACAAGAAACTCTGGACTAAAAACTCTGGACAAGAAACTCTGGACAAGAAACTCTGGATAAGAAACTCTCTACAAGAAAGTCTGGACAAGAAACTCTGGACAAGAAACTCTCGACAAGAAAGTCTGGGCAAGAAACTCTCTACAAGAAAGTCTGGACAAGAGACTCTGGACAAGAAACTCTCGACAAGAAAGTCTGGACAAGAAACTCTGGACAAGAAACTCTGTACAAGAATCTCTGGACAAGAAACTCTGGACTAAAAACTCTGGACAATAAACTCTGGACAAGAAACTCTGGACAAGAAACTCTGGACAAGAAACTCTGGACAAGAAACTCTGGACAACAAACTCTGGACAACAAACTCTGGCCAAGAAACTCTGTACAAAAAACTCTTGACAAGAAATTCTGGACAAGAAATTCTGGACAAGAAATTCTGGACAAGAAACTCTTGACAAGAAATTCTGGACAAGAAACTCTCGACAAGAAACTCTGGACAACAAACTCTGGACAAGAAACTCTCGACAAGAAAGTCTGGACAAGAAACTCTGGACAAGAAACTCTGGACAAGAATCTCTGGACAAGAAACTCTGGACTAAAAACTCTGGACTAAAAACTCTGGACAATAAACTCTGGACAACAAACTCTGGACAAGAAACTCTGGAGAAGAAACTCTGGACAAGAAACTCTGGACAAGAAACTCTGGACAAGAAACTCTGGACAAGAAACTCTGGACAAGAAACTCTGGACAAGAATCCCTGGACAAGAAACTCTGGACTAAAAACTCTGGACAAGAAACTCTGGACAAGAAACTCTGGACAAGAAACTCTCTACAAGAAACTCTGGACAAGAAACTCTGGACAAGAAACTCTCGACAAGAAAGCCTGGACAAGAAACTCTGGACAAGAAACTCTGGACAAGAAACTCTGTACAAAAAACTCTGGACAAGAAACTCTGGACAAGAAACTCTGGACAAGAAACTCTGGACAAGAAACTCTCTACAAGAAAGTCTGGACAAGAAACTCTGGACAAGAAACTCTGGACAAGAAACTCTGGACAAGAAACTCTGGAGAACAAACTCTGGACAACAAACTCTGGACAAGAAACTCTGGACAAGAAACTCTGGACAAGAAACTCTGGACAAGATACTCTTGACAAAAAACTCTGGGCAAGAAACTCTGGACAAAAAACTCTCGACAAAAAGTCTGGATAAGAAAATCTGGACAAGAAACTCTGGACAAGAAACTCTGGACAAGAAACTCTGGACAAAAAACTCTCGACAAAAAGTCTGGATAAGAAAATCTGGACAAGAAACTCTGGACAAGAAACTCTGGACAAGATACTCTGGACAAAAAACTCTGGACAACAAACTCTGGACAACAAACTCTGGACAAGAAATTCTGGATAACAAACTCTGGACAACAAACTCTGGACAAGAAACTCTGGACAAGAAACTCTGGACAAGAAACTCTTGACAAAAAACTCTGGGCAAGAAACTCTGGACAAAAAACTCTCGACAAAAAGTCTGGATAAGAAAATCTGGACAAGAAACTCTGGACAAGAAACTCTGGACAAGAAACTCTGGACAAGATACTCTGGACAAAAAACTCTGGACAACAAACTCTGGACAACAAACTCTGGACAAGAAAATCCAGACTAAAAACTCTGGACAACAAACTCTGGACAACAAACTCTGGACAAGAAAATCCAGACTAAAAACTCTGGACAGGAAAATCTGGACAAAAAACTCTCGACAAAAAGCCTGGACAAGAAAATCTGGACAAGAATTTCTGGATAAAAAATTTTGGACAAGAAACTCTGCACAAGAAACTCTGGACAAGAAACTCTCGACAAGAAAGTCTGGACAAGAAGCTCTGGACAACAAACTCTGGACAAGAAACTCTGCACAAGAAACTCTGGACAAGAAAATCTGGACAAAAAACTCTGGACAAGAAACTATGGACAAGAAACTCTGGACAAGATACTCTGGACAAAAAACTCTGGGCAAGAAACTCTGGACAAAAAACTCTCGACAAAAAGTCTGTATAAGAAAATCTGGACAAGAAACTCTGGACAAGAAACTCTGGACAAAAAACTCTCTACAAGAAAGTCTGGACAAGAAAATCGGGACAAGAAACTCTGAACAAGAAACTCTGGACAAGAAACTCTGGACAAGATACTCTGGACAAAAAACTCTGGGCAAGATACTCTGGACAACAAACTCTGGACAACAAACTCTCTACAAGAAAGTCTGGACAAGAAAATCGGGACAAGAAACTCTGAACAAGAAACTCTGGACAAGAAACTCTGGACAACAAACTCTGGACAAGAAAATCTGAAAAAGAAGCTATGAACAACAAACTCTGGACAAGAAACACTGTACAAGAAACTCTGGACAAGAAACTCTGGACGAGAAACTCTGGACGAGAAACTCTGGACAAGAAACTCTGGACAAGAAACTCTGGACAAGAAACTCTGGACAAGAAACTCTCTACAGGAAAGTCTGGACAAGAAAGTCTCGACAAGAAAGTCTGAACAAAAAACTCTGGACAAGAATCTCTGGACAAGAAACTCTGGACAATAAACTCTGGACAAGAAACTCTGGACAAAAAACTCTGGACAAGAAACTCTGGACAAGAAACTCTGCACAAGAAACTCTGGACAAGAAACTCTCGACAAGAAGGTCTGGACAAGAAGCTCTGGACAACAAACTCTGGAAAAGAAACTCTGCACAAGAAACTCTGGACAAGAAAATCTGGACAAAAAACTCTGGACAAGAAACTATGGACAAGAAACTCTGGACAAGATACTCTGGACAAAAAACTCTGGGCAAGAAACTCTGGACAAAAAACTCTCGACAAAAAGTCTGGATAAGAAAATCTGGACAAGAAACTCTGGACAAAAAACTCTCTACAAGAAAGTCTGGACAAAAAAATCGGGACAAGAAACTCTGAACAAGAAACTCTGGACAAGAAACTCTGGACAAGATACTCTGGACAAAAAACTCTGGGCAAGAAACTCTGGACAACAAACTCTGGACAACAAACTCTGGACAACAAACTCTCTACAAGAAAGTCTGGACAAGAAAATAGGGACAAGAGACTCTGAACAAGAAACTCTGGACAAGAAACTCTGGACAAGAAACTCTGGACAAGAAACTCTCGACAAGAAAGTCTGGACAAGAAACTCTGGACAAGAAACTCTCGACAAGAAAGTCTGGACAAGAAACTCTGGACAAGAAAATCTGGACAAGAATCTCTGGACAAGAAACTCTGGAGAACAAACTCTGGACAACAAACTCTGGACAAGAAACTCTGGACAAGAAACTCTGGACAAGAAACTCTGGACAAGATACTCTTGACAAAAAACTCTGGGCAAGAAACTCTGGACAAAAAACTCTCGACAAAAAGTCTGGATAAGAAAATCTGGACAAGAAACTCTGGACAAGAAACTCTGGACAAGAAACTCTGGACAAAAAACTCTCGACAAAAAGTCTGGATAAGAAAATCTGGACAAGAAACTCTGGACAAGAAACTCTGGACAAGATACTCTGGACAAAAAACTCTGGACAACAAACTCTGGACAACAAACTCTGGACAAGAAAATCCAGACTAAAAACTCTGGACAGGAAAATCTGGACAAAAAACTCTCGACAAAAAGCCTGGACAAGAAAATCTGGACAAGAAATTCTGGATAAAAAATTCTGGACAAGAAACTCTTGACAAGAAATTCTGGACAAGAAACTCTAGACAAGAAACTCTGGACAACAAACTCTGGACAAGAAACTCTGGACAAGAAACTCTCGACAAAAAATTCTGGACAAGAAACTCTTGACAAGAAATTCTGGACAAGAAACTCTGGGCAAGAAACTCTGGACAAGAAACTCTCGACAAGAAACTCTGGACAACAAACTCTGGACAAGAAACTCTGGACAAAAAACTCTGGACAAGAAACTCTGGACAAGAAACTCTGGACAAGAAACTCTGGACAAGAAACTCTGGACAAGATACTCTGGACAAAAAACTCTGGACAACAAACTCTGGACAACAAACTCTCTACAACAAACTCTGGACAACAAACTCTCTACAAGAAAGTCTGGACAAGAAACTCTGGACAAGAAACTCTCGACAAGAAAGTCTGAACAAGAAACTCTGGATAAGATACTCTGGACGAGAAACTCTGGACAAGAAACTCTGGACAAGAAACTCTGGACAAGAAACTCTGGACAAGAAACTCTCGACAAGAAACTCTGGACAACAAACTCTGGACAAGAAACTCTGGACAAAAAACTCTGGACAAGAAACTCTGGACAAGAAACTCTGGACAAGAAACTCTGGACAAGAAACTCTGGACAAGATACTCTGGACAAAAAACTCTGGACAACAAACTCTGGACAACAAACTCTCTACAACAAACTCTGGACAACAAACTCTCTACAAGAAAGTCTGGACAAGAAACTCTGGACAAGAAACTCTCGACAAGAAAGTCTGAACAAGAAACTCTGGATAAGATACTCTGGACGAGAAACTCTGGACAAGAAACTCTGGACAAGTAACTCTGGACAAGAAACTCCAGACAAAAGACTCTGGACAAGAAACTCTGGACAACAAACTCTGGACAACAAACTCTGGACAAGAAACTCTGTACAAAAAACTCTGGACAAGAAACTCTGGACAAGAAACTCTGGACAAGAAACTCTCTACAAGAAAGTCTGGACAAGAAACTCTGGACAAGAAACTCTGGACAAGAAACTCTGGACAAGAAACTCTGGACAAGAAACTCTGGACAAGAAACTCTGGACAAGAATCTCTGGACAAGAAACTCTGGACTAAAAACTCTGGACAAGAAACTCTGGACAAGAAACTCTGGACAACAAACTCTGGACAACAAACTCTCTACAACAAACTCTGGACAACAAACTCTCTACAAGAAAGTCTGGACAAGAAACTCTGGACAAGAAACTCTGGACAAGAAACACTGTACAAGAAACTCTGGACAAGAAACTCTGGACGAGAAACTCTGGACGAGAAACTCTGGACAAGAAACTCTGGACAAGAAACTCTGGACAAGAAACTCTGGACAAGAAACTCTCTACAAGAAAGTCTGGACAAGAAAGTCTCGACAAGAAAGTCTGAACAAAAAACTCTGGACAAGAATCTCTGGACAAGAAACTCTGCACAAGAAACTCTGGACAAGAAACTCTGGACAAAAAACTCTGGACAAGAAACTCTGGACAAGAAACTCTGCACAAGAAACTCTGGACAAGAAACTCTCGACAAGAAAGTCTGGACAAGAAGCTCTGGACAACAAACTCTGGAAAAGAAACTCTGCACAAGAAACTCTGGACAAGAAAATCTGGACAAAAAACTCTGGACAAGAAACTATGGACAAGAAACTCTGGACAAGATACTCTGGACAAAAAACTCTGGGCAAGAAACTCTGGACAAAAAACTCTCGACAAAAAGTCTGGATAAGAAAATCTGGACAAGAAACTCTGGACAAAAAACTCTCCACAAGAAAGTCTGGACAAAAAAATCGGGACAAGAAACTCTGAACAAGAAACTCTGGACAAGAAACTCTGGACAAGATACTCTGGACAAAAAACTCTGGGCAAGAAACTCTGGACAACAAACTCTGGACAACAAACTCTGGACAACAAACTCTCTACAAGAAAGTCTGGACAAGAAAATCGGGACAAGAGACTCTGAACAAGAAACTCTGGACAAGAAACTCTGGACAAGAAACTCTGGACAAGAAACTCTCGACAAGAAAGTCTGGACAAGAAACTCTGGACAAGAAACTCTCGACAAGAAAGTCTGGACAAGAAACTCTGGACAAGAAAATCTGGACAAGAATCTCTGGACAAGAAACTCTGGAGAACAAACTCTGGACAAAAAACTCTGGACAAGAAACTCTGGACAAGAAACTCTGGACAAGATACTCTTGACAAAAAACTCTGGGCAAGAAACTCTGGACAAAAAACTCTCGACAAAAAGTCTGGATAAGAAAATCTGGACAAGAAACTCTGGACAAGAAACTCTGGACAAGAAACTCTGGACAAAAAACTCTCGACAAAAAGTCTGGATAAGAAAATCTGGACAAGAAACTCTGGACAAGAAACTCTGGACAAGATACTCTGGACAAAAAACTCTGGACAACAAACTCTGGACAACAAACTCTGGACAAGAAAATCCAGACTAAAAACTCTGGACAGGAAAATCTGGACAAAAAACTCTCGACAAAAAGCCTGGACAAGAAAATCTGGACAAGAAATTCTGGATAAAAAATTCTGGACAGGAAACTCTTGACAAGAAATTCTGGACAAGAAACTCTAGACAAGAAACTCTGGACAACAAACTCTGGACAAGAAACTCTGGACAAGAAACTCTCGACAAAAAATTCTGGACAAGAAACTCTTGACAAGAAATTCTGGACAAGAAACTCTGGGCAGGAAACTCTGGACAAGAAACTCTCGACAAGAAACTCTGGACAAGAAACTCTGGACAAAAAACTCTGGACAAGAAACTCTGGACAAGAAACTCTGGACAAGAAACTCTGGACAAAAAACTCTGGACAAGAAACTCTGGACAAGAAAATCTGGACAAGAAACTCTGGACAAGAAACTCTGGAGAACAAACTCTGGACAACAAACTCTGGACAAGAAACTCTGGACAAGAAACTCTGGACAAGAAACTCTGGACAAGATACTCTTGACAAGAAACTCTGGGCAAGAAACTCTGGACAAAAAACTCTCGACAAAAAGTCTGGATAAGAAAATCTGGACAAGAAACTCTGGACAAGAAACTCTGGACAAAAAACTCTCGACAAAAAGTCTGGATAAGAAAATCTGGACAAGAAACTCTGGACAAGAATCTCTGGACAAAAAACTCTGGAGAACAAACTCTGGACAACAAACTCTGGACAACAAACTCTGGACAAGAAAATCCAGACTAAAAACTCTGGACAGGAAAATCTGGACAAAAAACTCTCGACAAAAAGCCTGGACAAGAAAATCTGGACAAGAAATTCTGGATAAAAAATTCTGGACAAGAAACTCTTGACAAGAAACTCTGGACAAGAAACTCTGGACAAGAAACTCTTGACAAAAAACTCTGGGCAAGAAACTCTGGACAAAAAACTCTCGACAAAAAGTCTGGATAAGAAAATCTGGACAAGAAACTCTGGACAAGAAACTCTGGACAAGAAACTCTGGACAAGAAACTCTGGACAAGAAACTCTGGACAAGAAACTCTGGACAAGAAACTCTGGACAAGATACTCTGGACAAAAAACTCTGGACAACAAACTCTGGACAACAAACTCTGGACAAGAAAATCCAGACTAAAAACTCTGGACAGGAAAATCTGGACAAAAAACTCTCGACAAAAAGCCTGGACAAGAGAATCTGGACAAGAAATTCTGGATAAAAAATTCTGGACAAGAAACTCTGCACAAGAAACTCTGGACAAGAAACTCTCGACAAGAAAGTCTGGACAAGAAGCTCTGGACAACAAACTCTGGACAAGAAACTCTGCACAAGAAACTCTGGACAAGAAAATCTGGACAAGAAACTCTGGACAAGAAACTATGGACAAGAAACTCTGGACAAGATACTCTGGACAAAAAACTCTGGGCAAGAAACTCTGGACAAAAAACTCTCGACAAAAAGTCTGGATAAGAAAATCTGGACAAGAAACTCTGGACAAGAAACTCTGGACAAAAAACTCTCTACAAGAAAGTCTGGACAAGAAAATCGGGACAAGAAACTCTGAACAAGAAACTCTGGACAAGAAACTCTGGACAAGATACTCTGGACAAAAAACTCTGGGCAAGAAACTCTGGACAACAAACTCTGGACAACAAACTCTGGACAACAAACTCTGGACAACAAACTCTCTACAAGAAAGTCTGGACAAGAAAATCGGGACAAGAAACTCTGAACAAGAAACTCTGGACAAGAAACTCTGGACAAGAAACTCTCGACAAGAAAGTCTGGACAAGAAACTCTGGACAAGAAACTCTCGACAGAAAGTCTGGACAAGAAACTCTGGACAAGAAAATCTGGACAAGAATCTCTGGACAAGAAACTCTGGAGAACAAACTCTGGACAACAAACTCTGGACAACAAACTCTGGACAAGAAACTCTGGACAAGAAACTCTGGACAAGATACTCTTGACAAAAAACTCTGGGCAAGAAACTCTGGACAAAAAACTCTCGACAAAAAGTCTGGATAAGAAAATCTGGACAAGAAACTCTGGACAAGAAACTCTGGACAAGAAACTCTGGACAAAAAACTCTCGACAAAAAGTCTGGATAAGAAAATCTGGACAAGAAACTCTGGACAAGAAACTCTGGACAAAAAACTCTGGACAACAAACCCTGGACAACAAACTCTGGACAAGAAAATCCAGACTAAAAACTCTGGACAGGAAAATCTGGACAAGATACTCTGGACAAAAAACTCTGGACAACAAACTCTGGACAAGAAAGTCTGGACAAGAAAATCCAGACTAAAAACTCTGGACAGGAAACTCTGGACAAAAAACTCTCGACAAAAAGCCTGGACAAAAAAATCTGGACAAGAAAATCTGGACAAGAAAATCTGGACGAGAAACTGCGGACAAGAAACTCTGGACAAGAAACTCTGGACAAGAAACTCTGGACAAGAAACTCTGGACAAAAAACTCTGGACAAGAAACTCTGGACAAGAAACTCTCGACAAGAAAGTCTGGACAAGAAACTCTGGACAAGAAAATCTGGACAAGAATCTCTGGACAAGAAACTCTGGAGAACAAACTCTGGACAAAAAACTCTGGACAAGAAACTCTGGACAAGAAACTCTGGACAAGATACTCTTGACAAAAAACTCTGGGCAAGAAACTCTGGACAAAAAACTCTCGACAAAAAGTCTGGATAAGAAAATCTGGACAAGAAACTCTGGACAAGAAACTCTGGACAAGAAACTCTGGACAAAAAACTCTCGACAAAAAGTCTGGATAAGAAAATCTGGACAAGAAACTCTGGACAAGAAACTCTGGACAAGATACTCTGGACAAAAAACTCTGGACAACAAACTCTGGACAACAAACTCTGGACAAGAAAATCCAGACTAAAAACTCTGGACAGGAAAATCTGGACAAAAAACTCTCGACAAAAAGCCTGGACAAGAAAATCTGGACAAGAAATTCTGGATAAAAAATTCTGGACAGGAAACTCTTGACAAGAAATTCTGGGCAAGAAACTCTAGACAAGAAACTCTGGACAACAAACTCTGGACAAGAAACTCTGGACAAGAAACTCTCGACAAAAAATTCTGGACAAGAAACTCTTGACAAGAAATTCTGGACAAGAAACTCTGGGCAGGAAACTCTGGACAAGAAACTCTCGACAAGAAACTCTGGACAAGAAACTCTGGACAAAAAACTCTGGACAAGAAACTCTGGACAAGAAACTCTGGACAAGAAACTCTGGACAAAAAACTCTGGACAAGAAACTCTGGACAAGAAAATCTGGACAAGAAACTCTGGACAAGAAACTCTGGAGAACAAACTCTGGACAACAAACTCTGGACAAGAAACTCTGGACAAGAAACTCTGGACAAGAAACTCTGGACAAGATACTCTTGACAAAAAACTCTGGGCAAGAAACTCTGGACAAAAAACTCTCGACAAAAAGTCTGGATAAGAAAATCTGGACAAGAAACTCTGGACAAGAAACTCTGGACAAAAAACTCTCGACAAAAAGTCTGGATAAGAAAATCTGGACAAGAAACTCTGGACAAGAAACTCTGGACAAGATACTCTGGACAAAAAACTCTGGACAACAAACTCTGGACAACAAACTCTGGACAAGAAAATCCAGACTAAAAACTCTGGACAGGAAAATCTGGACAAAAAACTCTCGACAAAAAGCCTGGACAAGAAAATCTGGACAAGAAATTCTGGATAAAAAATTCTGGACAAGAAACTCTTGACAAGAAACTCTGGACAAGAAACTCTGGACAAGAAACTCTTGACAAAAAACTCTGGGCAAGAAACTCTGGACAAAAAACTCTCGACAAAAAGTCTGGATAAGAAAATCTGGACAAGAAACTGCGGACAAGAAACTCTGGACAAGAAACTCTGGACAAGAAACTCTGGACAAGAAACTCTGGACAAGAAACTCTGGACAAGAAACTCTGGACAAGATACTCTGGACAAAAAACTCTGGACAACAAACTCTGGACAACAAACTCTGGACAAGAAAATCCAGACTAAAAACTCTGGACAGGAAAATCTGGACAAAAAACTCTCGACAAAAAGCCTGGACAAGAGAATCTGGACAAGAAATTCTGGATAAAAAATTCTGGACAAGAAACTCTGCACAAGAAACTCTGGACAAGAAACTCTCGACAAGAAAGTCTGGACAAGAAGCTCTGGACAACAAACTCTGGACAAGAAACTCTGCACAAGAAACTCTGGACAAGAAAATCTGGACAAAAAACTCTGGACAAGAAACTATGGACAAGAAACTCTGGACAAGATACTCTGGACAAAAAACTCTGGGCAAGAAACTCTGGACAAAAAACTCTCGACAAAAAGTCTGGATAAGAAAATCTGGACAAGAAACTCTGGACAAGAAACTCTGGACAAAAAACTCTCTACAAGAAAGTCTGGACAAGAAAATCGGGACAAGAAACTCTGAACAAGAAACTCTGGACAAGAAACTCTGGACAAGATACTCTGGACAAAAAACTCTGGGCAAGAAACTCTGGACAACAAACTCTGGACAACAAACTCTGGACAACAAACTCTCTACAAGAAAGTCTGGACAAGAAAATCGGGACAAGAAACTCTGAACAAGAAACTCTGGACAAGAAACTCTGGACAAGAAACTCTCGACAAGAAAGTCTGGACAAGAAACTCTGGACAAGAAACTCTCGACAGAAAGTCTGGACAAGAAACTCTGGACAAGAAAATCTGGACAAGAATCTCTGGACAAGAAACTCTGGAGAACAAACTCTGGACAACAAACTCTGGACAACAAACTCTGGACAAGAAACTCTGGACAAGAAACTCTGGACAAGATACTCTTGACAAAAAACTCTGGGCAAGAAACTCTGGACAAAAAACTCTCGACAAAAAGTCTGGATAAGAAAATCTGGACAAGAAACTCTGGACAAGAAACTCTGGACAAGAAACTCTGGACAAAAAACTCTCGACAAAAAGTCTGGATAAGAAAATCTGGACAAGAAACTCTGGACAAGAAACTCTGGACAAAAAACTCTGGACAACAAACCCTGGACAACAAACTCTGGACAAGAAAATCCAGACTAAAAACTCTGGACAGGAAAATCTGGACAAGATACTCTGGACAAAAAACTCTGGACAACAAACTCTGGACAAGAAAGTCTGGACAAGAAAATCCAGACTAAAAACTCTGGACAGGAAACTCTGGACAAAAAACTCTCGACAAAAAGCCTGGACAAAAAAATCTGGACAAGAAAATCTGGACAAGAAAATCTGGACGAGAAACTGCGGACAAGAAACTCTGGACAAGAAACTCTGGACAAGAAACTCTGGACAAGAAACTCTGGACAAAAAACTGTGGACAAGAAACTCTGGACAAGAAACTGCGGACAAGAAACTCTGGACAAGAAAATCTGGACAAGAAACTCTGGACAACAAACTCTGGACAAGAAACTCTGGACAAGAAAATCCAGACTAAAAACTCTGGACAGGAAACTCTGGACAAAAAACTCTCGACAAAAAGCCTGGACAAGAAAATCTGGACAAGAAATTCTGGACAAGAAACTCTTGACAAGAAACTCTGGACAAGAAACTCTGGACAAGAAACTCTGGACAAGAAACTGCTGACAACAAACTCTGGACAAGAAAGTCTGGACAAGAAAATCCAGACTAAAAACTCTGGACAGAAAACTCTGGACAAAAAACTCTCGACAAAAAGCCTGGACAAGAAAATCTGGACAAGAAATTCTGGACAAGAAACTCTGGACAAGAAACTCTGGACAAGAAACTCTGGACAACAAACTGCTGACAACAAACTCTGGACTAAAAACTCTGGACAAGAAACTCTGGACAACAAACTCTGGACAAGAAAATCTGAACAAGAAAATCTGGACAAGAAACTCTGGACAAGAAAACTCTGGACAAGAAACTGGGAACAAGAAAATCTGGACAAGAAACTCTGGACAACAAACTCTGGACAAGAAAATCTGGACAAGAAAATCTGGACAAGAAACTCTGGACACGAAACTCTGGACAAGAAACTGCGGACAAGAAACTCTGGACAAGAAACTCTGGACAAGAAACTCTGGACAAGAAACTCTGGACAAGAAACTGCGGACAAGAAACTCTGGACAACAAACTCTGGACAAGAAACTCTCTACAAGAAAGTCTGGACAAGAAAATCGAGACAAGAAACTCTGAACAAGAAACTCTGAACAAGAAACTCTGGACAAGAAACTCTGGACAAGAAACTCTGGACAAGAAACTCTGGACAAAAAAGTCTGGATAAGAAAGTCTGGACAAGAAACTCTGGACAAGAAACTCTGGACAAGATACTCTGGACAAAAAACTCTGGACAACAAACTCTGGACAACAAACTCTGGACAAGAAAATCCAGACTAAAAACTCTGGACAGGAAAATCTGGACAAGATACTCTGGACAAAAAACTCTGGACAACAAACTCTGGACAAGAAAGTCTGGACAAGAAAATCCAGGCTAAAAACTCTGGACAGGAAACTCTGGACAAAAAACTCTCGACAAAAAGCCTGGACAAGAAAATCTGGACAAGAAAATCTGGACAAGAAAATCTGGACGAGAAACTGCGGACAAGAAACTCTGGACAAGAAACTCTGGACAAGAAACTCTGGACAAGAAGCTCTGGACAAAAAACTGTGGACAAGAAACTCTGGACAAGAAACTGCGGACAAGAAACTCTGGACAAGAAAATCTGGACAAGAAAATCTGGACAAGAAACTCTGGACAGCAAACTCTGGACAAGAAAATCTGGACAAGAAAATCTGGACAAGAAACTCTGGACACGAAACTCTGGACAAGAAACTGCGGACAAGAAACTCTGGACAAGAAACTCTGGACAAGAAACTGCGGACAAGAAACTCTGGACAACAAACTCTGGACAAGAAACTCTCTACAAGAAAGTCTGGACAAGAAAATCGAGACGAGAAACTCTGAACAAGAAACTCTGAACAAGAAACTCTGGACAAGAAACTCTGGACAAGATACTCTGGACAAAAAACTCTGGGCAAGAAACTCTGGACAAAAAACTCTCGAAAAAAAGTCTGGATAAGAAAATCTGGACAAGAAACTCTGGACAAAAAACTCTCCACAAGAAAGTCTGGACAAAAAAATCGGGACAAGAAACTCTGAACAAGAAACTGCGGACAAGAAACTCTGGACAAGAAAATCTGGACAAGAAACTCTGGACAGCAAACTCTGGACAAGAAAATCTGGACAAGAAAATCTGGACAAGAAACTCTGGACACGAAACTCTGGACAAGAAACTGCGGACAAGAAACTCTGGACAAGAAACTCTGGACAAGAAACTCTGGACAAGAAACTGCGGACAAGAAACTCTGGACAACAAACTCTGGACAAGAAACTCTCGACAAGAAAGTCTGAACAAAAAACTCTGGACAAGAATCTTTGGACAAGAAACTCTGCACAAGAAACTCTGGACAACAAACTCTGGACAAAAAACTCTGGACAAGAAACTCTGGACAAGAAACTCTGCACAAGAAACTCTGGACAAGAAACTCTCGACAAGAAAGTCTGGACAAGAAGCTCTGGACAACAAACTCTGGAAAAGAAACTCTGCACAAGAAACTCTGGACAAGAAAATCTGGACAAAAAACTCTGGACAAGAAACTATGGACAAGAAACTCTGGACAAGATACTCTGGACAAAAAACTCTGGGCAAGAAACTCTGGACAAAAAACTCTCGACAAAAAGTCTGGATAAGAAAATCTGGACAAGAAACTCTGGACAAAAAACTCTCCACAAGAAAGTCTGGACAAAAAAATCGGGACAAGAAACTCTGAACAAGAAACTCTGGACAAGAAACTCTGGACAAGATACTCTGGACAAAAAACTCTGGGCAAGAAACTCTGGACAACAAACTCTGGACAACAAACTCTGGACAACAAACTCTGGACAACAAACTCTCTACAAGAAAGTCTGGACAAGAAAATCGGGACAAGAGACTCTGAACAAGAAACTCTGGACAAGAAACTCTGGACAAGAAACTCTGGACAAGAAACTCTCGACAAGAAAGTCTGGACAAGAAACTCTGGACAAGAAACTCTCGACAAGAAAGTCTGGACAAGAAACTCTGGACAAGAAAATCTGGACAAGAATCTCTGGACAAGAAACTCAGGAGAACAAACTCTGGACAACAAACTCTGGACAAGAAACTCTGGACAAGAAACTCTGGACAAGAAACTCTGGACAAGATACTCTTGACAAAAAACTCTGGGCAAGAAACTCTGGACAAAAAACTCTCGACAAAAAGTCTGGATAAGAAAATCTGGACAAGAAACTCTGGACAAGAAACTCTGGACAAGAAACTCTGGACAAAAAACTCTCGACAAAAAGTCTGGATAAGAAAATCTGGACAAGAAACTCTGGACAAGAAACTCTGGACAAGATACTCTGGACAAAAAACTCTGGACAACAAACTCTGGACAACAAACTCTGGACAAGAAAATCCAGACTAAAAACTCTGGACAGGAAAATCTGGACAAAAAACTCTCGACAAAAAGCCTGGACAAGAAAATCTGGACAAGAAATTCTGGATAAAAAATTCTGGACAGGAAACTCTTGACAAGAAATTCTGGACAAGAAACTCTAGACAAGAAACTCTGGACAACAAACTCTGGACAAGAAACTCTGGACAAGAAACTCTCGACAAAAAATTCTGGACAAGAAACTCTTGACAAGAAATTCTGGACAAGAAACTCTGGGCAAGAAACTCTGGACAAGAAACTCTCGACAAGAAACTCTGGACAAGAAACTCTGGACAAAAAACTCTGGACAAGAAACTCTGGACAAGAAACTCTGGACAAGAAACTTTGGACAAAAAACTCTGGACAAGAAACTCTGGACAAGAAAATCTGGACAAGAATCTCTGGACAAAAAACTCTGGAGAACAAACTCTGGACAACAAACTCTGGACAAGAAACTCTGGACAAGAAACTCTGGACAAGAAACTCTGGACAAGATACTCTTGACAAAAAACTCTGGGCAAGAAACTCTGGACAAAAAACTCTCGACAAAAAATCTGGATAAGAAAATCTGGACAAGAAACTCTGGACAAGAAACTCTGGACAAGAAACTCTGGACAAAAAACTCTCGACAAAAAGTCTGGATAAGAAAATCTGGACAAGAAACTCTGGACAAGAAACTCTGGACAAGATACTCTGGACAAAAAACTCTGGACAACAAACTCTGGACAACAAACTCTGGACAAGAAAATCCAGACTAAAAACTCTGGACAGGAAAATCTGGACAAAAAACTCTCGACAAAAAGCCTGGACAAGAAAATCTGGACAAGAAATTCGGGATAAAAAATTCTGGACAAGAAACTCTTGACAAGAAACTCTGGACAAGAAACTCTGGACAAGAAACAAAAAACTCTGGGCAAGAAACTCTGGACAAAAAACTCTCGACAAAAAGTCTGGATAAGAAAATCTGGACAAGAAACTCTGGACAAGAAACTCTGGACAAGAAACTCTGGACAAAAAACTCTCGACAAAAAGTCTGGATAAGAAAATCTGGACAAGAAACTCTGGACAAGAAACTCTGGACAAGATACTCTGGACAAAAAACTCTGGACAACAAACTCTGGACAACAAACTCTGGACAAGAAAATCCAGACTAAAAACTCTGGACAGGAAATTCTGGACAAAAAACTCTCGACAAAAAGCCTGGACAAGAGAATCTGGACAAGAAATTCTGGATAAAAAATTCTGGACAAGAAACTCTGCACAAGAAACTCTGGACAAGAAACTCTCGACAAGAAAGTCTGGACAAGAAGCTCTGGACAACAAACTCTGGACAAGAAACTCTGCACAAGAAACTCTGGACAAGAAAATCTGGACAAAAAACTCTGGACAAGAAACTATGGACAAGAAACTCTGGACAAGATACTCTGGACAAAAAACTCTGGGCAAGAAACTCTGGACAAAAAACTCTCGACAAAAAGTCTGGATAAGAAAATCTGGACAAGAAACTCTGGACAAAAAACTCTCTACAAGAAAGTCTGGACAAGAAAATCGGGACAAGAAACTCTGAACAAGAAACTCTGGACAAGAAACTCTGGACAAGATACTCTGGACAAAAAACTCTGGGCAAGAAACTCTGGACAACAAACTCTGGACAACAAACTCTGGACAACAAACTCTCTACAAGAAAGTCTGGACAAGAAAATCGGGACAAGAAACTCTGAACAAGAAACTCTGGACAAGAAACTCTGGACAAGAAACTCTCGACAAGAAAGTCTGGACAAGAAACTCTGGACAAGAAACTCTCGACAGAAAGTCTGGACAAGAAACTCTGGACAAGAAAATCTGGACAAGAATCTCTGGACAAGAAACTCTGGAGAACAAACTCTGGACAACAAACTCTTGCAAGAAACTCTGGACAAGAAACTCTGGACAAGAAACTCTGGACAAGATACTCTTGACAAAAAACTCTGGGCAAGAAACTCTGGACAAAAAACTCTCGACAAAAAGTCTGGATAAGAAAATCTGGACAAGAAACTCTGGACAAGAAACTCTGGACAAGAAACTCTGGACAAGAAACTCTGGACAAAAAACTCTCGACAAAAAGTCTGGATAAGAAAATCTGGACAAGAAACTCTGGACAAGAAACTCTGGACAAGAAACTCTGGACAAAAAACTCTGGACAACAAACCCTGGACAACAAACTCTGGACAAGAAAATCCAGACTAAAAACTCTGGACAGGAAAATCTGGACAAGATACTCTGGACAAAAAACTCTGGACAACAAACTCTGGACAAGAAAGTCTGGACAAGAAAATCCAGACTAAAAACTCTGGACAGGAAACTCTGGACAAAAAACTCTCGACAAAAAGCCTGCACAAAAAAATCTGGACAAGAAAATCTGGACAAGAAAATCTGGACGAGAAACTGCGGACAAGAAACTCTGGACAAGAAACTCTGGACAAGAAACTCTGGACAAGAAACTCTGGACAAAAAACTGTGGACAAGAAACTCTGGACAAGAAACTGCGGACAAGAAACTCTGGACAAGAAAATCTGGACAAGAAACTCTGGACAACAAACTCTGGACAAGAAACTCTGGACAAGAAAATCCAGACTAAAAACTCTGGACAGGAAACTCTGGACAAAAAACTCTCGACAAAAAGCCTGGACAAGAAAATCTGGACAAGAAATTCTGGACAAGAAACTCTTGACAAGAAACTCTGGACAAGAAACTCTGGACAAGAAACTCTGGACAAGAAACTGCTGACAACAAACTCTGGACAAGAAAGTCTGGACAAGAAAATCCAGACTAAAAACTCTGGACAGGAAACTCTGGACAAAAAACTCTCGACAAAAAGCCTGGACAAGAAAATCTGGACAAGAAATTCTGGACAAGAAACTCTAGACAAGAAACTCTGGACAAGAAACTCTGGACAAGAAACTCTGGACAAGAAACTGCTGACAACAAACTCTGGACTAAAAACTCTGGACAAGAAACTCTGGACAACAAACTCTGGACAAGAAAATCTGGACAAGAAAATCTGGACAAGAAACTCTGGACAAGAAAACTCTGGACAAGAAACTGGGAACAAGAAAATCTGGACAAGAAGCTCTGGACAACAAACTCTGGACAAGAAAATCTGGACAAGAAAATCTGGACAAGAAACTCTGGACACGAAACTCTGGACAAGAAACTGCGGACAAGAAACTCTGGACAAGAAACTCTGGACAAGAAACTCTGGACAAGAAACTCTGGACAAGAAACTCTGGACAAGAAACTGCGGACAAGAAACTCTGGACAACAAACTCTGGACAAGAAACTCTCTACAAGAAAGTCTGGACAAGAAAATCGAGACAAGAAACTCTGAACAAGAAACTCTGAACAAGAAACTCTGGACAAGAAACTCTGGACAAGAAACTCTGGACAAGAAACTCTGGACAAAAAAGTCTGGATAAGAAAGTCTGGACAAGAAACTCTGGACAAGAAACTCTGGACAAGATACTCTGGACAAAAAACTCTGGACAACAAACTCTGGACAACAAACTCTGGACAAGAAAATCCAGACTAAAAACTCTGGACAGGAAAATCTGGACAAGATACTCTGGACAAAAAACTCTGGACAACAAACTCTGGACAAGAAAGTCTGGACAAGAAAATCCAGGCTAAAAACTCTGGACAGGAAACTCTGGACAAAAAACTCTCGACAAAAAGCCTGGACAAGAAAATCTGGACAAGAAAATCTGGACAAGAAAATCTGGACGAGAAACTGCGGACAAGAAACTCTGGACAAGAAACTCTGGACAAGAAACTCTGGACAAAAAACTGTGGACAAGAAACTCTGGACAAGAAACTGCGGACAAGAAACTCTGGACAAGAAAATCTGGACAAGAAACTCTGGACAGCAAACTCTGGACAAGAAAATCTGGACAAGAAAATCTGGACAAGAAACTCTGGACACGAAACTCTGGACAAGAAACTGCGGACAAGAAACTCTGGACAAGAAACTCTGGACAAGAAACTCTGGACAAGAAACTGCGGACAGGAAACTCTGGACAACAAACTCTGGACAAGAAACTCTCGACAAGAAAGTCTGGACAAGAAAATCGAGACGAGAAACTCTGAACAAGAAACTCTGCACAAGAAACTCTGGACAAGAAACTCTGGACAAGATACTCTGGACAAAAAACTCTGTGCAAGAAACTCTGGACAAAAAACTCTCGACAAAAAGTCTGGATAAGAAAATATGGACAAGAAACTCTCTACAAGAAAGTCTGGACAAGAAAATCTGGACAGGAAACTCTGGACAAGAAAATCTGGGCAAGGAACTCTGGGCAAGAAACTCTGGACAAGAAACTCTGGACAAGAAACTCTGGACAAGGTACTCTGGACAAAAAACTCTGGGCAAGAAACTCTGGACAAGAAAATCTGGTTAAGGAACTCTGGGCAAGAAACTCTGGACAAGAAACTCTGGACAAGAAACTCTGGACAAGGTACTCTGGACAAAAAACTCTGGGCAAGAAACTCTGGACAAGAAAATCTGGGCAAGGAACTCTGGGCAAGAAACTCTGGACAAGAAACTCTGGACAAGAAACTCTGGACAAGAAACTCTGGACAAGATACTCTGGACAAAAAAACTCTGGGCAACAAACTCTGGACAACAAACTCTGGACAAGAAAGTCTGGACAAGAAAATCCAGACTAAAAACTCTGGACAGGAAACTCTGGACAAAAAACTCTCGACAAAAAGCCTGGACAAGAAAATCTGGACAAGAAATTCTGGACAAGAAGCTCTTGACAAGAAACTCTGGACAAGAAACTCTGGACAAGAAACTCTGGACAAGAAACTCTGGACAAGAAACTCTGGACAAGAAACTCTGGACAAGATTCTCTGGACAAAAAAACTCAGGACAACAAACTCTGGACAACAAACTCTGGACAACAAACTCTGGACAAGAAAGTCTGGGCAAGAAAATCCAGACTAAAAACTCTGGACAGGAAACTCTGGACAAAAAACTCTCGACAAAAAGCCTGGACAAGAAAATCTGGGCAAGGAACTCTGGGCAAGAAACTCTGGACAAGAAACTCTGGACAAGAAACTCTGGACAAGACACTCTGGACAAAAAAACTCAGGACAACAAACTCTGGACAACAAACTCTGGACAAGAAAGTCTGGACAAGAAACTCTGGACAAAAAACTCTGGACAGGAAACTCTGGACAAAAAACTCTCGACAAAAAGCCTGGACAAGAAAATCTGGACAAGAAATTCTGGACAAGAAACTCTTGACAAGAAACTCTGGACAAGAAACTCTGGACAAGAAACTCTGGACAAGAAACTCTGGACAAGAAACTGCTGACAACAAACTCTGGACAAGAAAGTCTGGACAAGAAAATCCAGACTAAAAACTCTGGACAGGAAACTCTGGACAAAAAACTCTGGACAAAAAGCCTGGACAAGAAAATCTGGACAAGAAATTCTGGACAAGAAACTCTGGACAAGAAACTCTGGACAAGAAACTCTGGACAAGAAACTGCTGACAACAAACTCTGGACTAAAAACTCTGGACAAGAAACTCTGGACAACAAACTATGGACAAGAAAATCTGGACAAGAAAATCTGGACAAGAAACTCTGGACAAGAAAACTCTGGACAAGAAACTGGGAACAAGAAAATCTGGACAAGAAACTCTGGACAACAAACTCTGGACAAGAAAATCTGGACAAGAAAATCTGGACAAGAAACTCTGGACACGAAACTCTGGACAAGAAACTGCGGACAAGAAACTCTGGACAAGAAACTCTGGACAAGAAACTGCGGACAAGAAACTCTGGACAACAAACTGTGGACAAGAAACTCTCTACAAGAAAGTCTGGACAAGAAAATCGAGACAAGAAACTCTGAACAAGAAACTCTGAACAAGAAACTCTGGACAAGAAACTCTGGACAAGATACTCTGGACAAAAAACTCTGGGCAAGAAACTCTGGACAAAAAACTCTCGACGAAAAGTCTGGATAAGAAAATATGGACAAGAAACTCTCTACAAGAAAGTCTGGACAAGAAAATCTGGACAAGAAACTCAGGACAAGAAAATCTGGGCAAGCAACTCTGGGCAAGAAACTCTGGACAAGAAACTCTGGACAAGAAACTCTGGGCAAGAAACTCTGGACAAGAAAATCTGGTTAAGGAACTCTGGGCAAGAAACTCTGGACAAGAAACTCTGGACAAGGTACTCTGGGCAAGAAACTCTGGACAAGAAAATCTGGGCAAGGAACTCTGGGCAAGAAACTCTGGACAAGAAACTCTGGACAAGAAACTCTGGACAAGATACTCTGGACAAAAAAACTCTGGACAACAAACTCTGGACAACAAACTCTGGACAAGAAAGTCTGGACAAGAAAATCCAGACTAAAAACTCTGGACAGGAAACTCTGGACAAAAAACTCTCGACAAAAAGCCTGGACAAGAAAATCTGGACAAGAAATTCTGGACAAGAAACTCTGGACAAGAAACTCTGGACAAGAAACTCTGGACAAGAAACTCTGGACAAGAAACTCTGGACAAGAAACTCTGGACAAGATACTCTGGACAAAAAAACTCAGGACAACAAACTCTGGACAACAAACTCTGGACATGAAAGTCTGGACAAGAAAATCCAAACTAAAAACTCTGGACAGGAAACTCTGGACAAAAAACTCTCGACAAAAAGCCTGGACAAGAAAATCTGGACAAGAAAATCTGGGCAAGGAACTCTGGGCAAGAAACTCTGGACAAGAAACTCTGGACAAGAAACTCTGGACAAGATACTCTGGACAAAAAAACTCAGGACAACAAACTCTGGACAACAAGCTCTGGACAAGAAAGTCTGGACAAGAAAATCCAGACTAAAAACTCTGGACAGGAAACTCTGGACAAAAAACCCTCGACAAAAAGCCTGGACAAGAAAATCTGGACAAGAAATTCTGGACAAGAAACTCTTGACAAGAAACTCTGGACAAGAAACTCTGGACAAGAAACTCTGGACAAGAAACTCTGGACAAGAAACTGCTGACAACAAACTCTGGACAAGAAAGTCTGGACAAGAAAATCCAGACTAAAAACTCTGGACAGGAAACTCTGGACAAAAAACTCTCGACAAAAAGCCTGGACAAGAAAATCTGGACAAGAAACTCTGGACAAGAAACTGCTGACAACAAACTCTGGACTAAAGACTCTGGACAAGAAACTCTGGACAAGAAACTCTTTACAAAAAACTCTCTACAAGAAAGTCTGGACAAGAAAATCGGGACAAGAAACTCTGAACAAGAAACTCTGGACAAGAAACTCTGGACAAGATACTCTGGACAAAAAACTCTGGGCAAGAAACTCTGGACAAAAAACTCTGGACAACAAACTCTCTACAAGAAAGTCTGGACAAGAAACTCTGGCAAGAAAATCTGGACCAGAAAATCTATGCAAGAAACTCTGGACAAGAAAATCTGGGCAAGGAACTCTGGGCAAGAAACTCTGGACAAGAAACTCTGGACAAGATACTCTGGACAAAAAACTCTGGGCAAGAAACTCTGGACAACAAACTCTGGACAACAAACTCTGGACAACAAACTCTCTACAAGAAAGTCTGGACAAGAAATTCTGGACAAGAAAATCTCAACAAGAAAGTCTGGACAAGAAACTCTGGATAAGATACTCTGGACGAGAAACTCTGGACAAGAAACTCTGGACAAGAAACTCTGGACAACAAACTATGGACAACAAACTCTGGACAAGAAACACTGTACAAGAAACTCTGGACAAGAAACTCTGGACAAGAAACTCTTGACGAGAAACTCTGGACAAGAAACTCTGGAACTTGCTGAGTTTTTCGCGGCGCACAGTGGTGTGCTAGTGGAAAAAAATCATGAAATTTTTTGTTTTTGGAAAACCGATATGATTTTTTGGTTCTACATATATGAAAACCTAGAAAGCCAATTTTGTGAAGTTTGGATGTTCAGTTCGATTGTACCGTTAGCTCAAAGTTGAGATTTTAAAATGCATGGAAAAGTATGCATTTTTTCAAGCATTTTTGGCGCTAAATATCTTTGGACATATGATGAAAAAAAAAAAGTTAACATTCATTTTAAAAGGAAGTGTACCTTTCAAAGTGTATTCACATCTTTTTCATATTCCTTGCCAATCTCATAATCTAGCCTTTTGACTGAGGACACTTTTTTAGAGGGGTAACCCAATGTTTGTTGGTTCATAAAAAAAAATGCTCCAAGAGGCTCCAACGGGAGACTTCCATTTTCTGAAAGCTTGAAGTATTCTCTTTCGATACTGTAAAAACTAAAAGTCACTTTTAATCACTTAGGGAAAACGAGGCGTTTAAAGGTAGCAATATCTGAAATTCTAGTACAATTTTAACCGAAATAAATTCTGTAAAAATATGTTGCAAAGCTGTTTGGCGTGAAATATTGTATGGGGGCAACCACGAATTACTTTCTTGTGCTTAAGAACGAAGAGTGGTTCGACTTTTGTGTTTCTTATATTCTATAACTAGCAACCCGTCCTGGCTTCGCGCAGGCAGCACTATAATCTAAAGTTTTTTAGTATTCCAGTAATGGAATACCAAAAAGTGAATTTAGAAATAATTTGGGGTGATGCACCGCTTCTTCTACATCTCTCGTGCGGTCAACTAAATAACAGACTTTTGATGATGAATCACATTTGGCAAGAATTGAATCAAAAACTTAATTGACTTGCTTATTTGTCTGCCACAAAATAGCCCTTCCCTCAAACCAAATGCATTATTATATAAATTTGCAATATCCGAATATACCTTCTCAATCATTTCTAAAATATTCGGCAACAAAACAAAAGATATTTCTGAAATTTACCTTCCCATTTCTTACTTCAAATATTTCTTTTCTTATTTGAAGCATATTATTGGAAAGTGATGTGTTGTCTCTTCCGTATGCAACACTCATATTAGTTTGAAGTTACAATTTTTTATGTGCAGCCATAAGTATGACTTTTTCAGTGAAGCATAGACTTTGCTTTAGTGCATCTTGTTAGACGTTTTGTGGAGCATTGAAGCCTCGTCCTAAATTATTGAACTAAAATCCCCCGTCAATTTACCAGTATTACTCTACTTGGAAACATTGCAAGCACTTGAAACATCGGCACTACAAAATTTTAATGAAAGTTTAAAAGCAGAGTTAGCAGTTCCTTCGCCATCTAAAACTGTGGGTTCAATTCCAGACGATCCCACAGCAAAAGCAGTCTTCCCGCTGCCTCCAGTAGCATTCAAAAAGAAAATATTCCCTTGTTATTGCAGACTAATAACATAATTAAATCATAAACGATTTTTCCCCTTTTCAGAAGACACTCGTTTTGAATCGCTTCCACAAATCAGTAATGATCATAGTTTTTTCTCGCATGTATTTTGCATGGTTTGATGTTATATGGCTACTTGAAATAAAATTCCACAGAACATACAGTCGAATTTCTCTAAGTCGAAAATCCCTCTTACCCGAATACATTCCTTCCAGCCTTAGTCTACTTTCAAAACCTCTAAGTCGAGTTTTATTTCTTTGGCTAAAAAACAGACAAAAAAAAGTCCCCTCGCAACTTGTAGCACTCGCATTATCTGACTCTCCCATTGGGGTCCTAGACGATGGACACATTTCGAGAACATTAATTTCGTATTGATTCTCGTAGTGCAAACACGTCGGAGAAAAAGCGCAAGAGGTTGCCCTTATTGTTGTTTACCTATGCAAAAAAGAGAGCAAAGGAAGTTCACAGCAAAAATGAGGATTAGCTTGCAAACATGGCCCTACACGCGAACATCGCGAGCGAACATAATCGTTGTCGAGAGCCATCTCTATTCGCATCACGCACACACAAATAATCGGCTTTTAATCTAAAATTAAAAATGAATCTGAATCTGAGATGCATTCTTGCTTCATTTACCGCTTGTATTGGAAATTTAGGGGAAAAGTTGGGGAAAAAAACACCAAAAATTTTTCACGGCCCCACCTCCGGCGAACGACTGACAATCCTCCTGGAGTACTTCTGTCACGAAAAGTTTAAATTATTAAGCAGCAGGTCCCCTCTACATGTGTCAAAATTATACCGCGCATAACACAGTGGAGGTGCGAAAAAGCTAGGCTCTGGTTCTCAACGGGCTGTTACGCCGCCCAATGCAAATATTACAGACCAAAATAAAGGATTTTCAACAAAACAACAAAAAAATATATGAAACCCTCTAACTTGAATTTCCATAACTGCCTCTAACCCGTGAAAATTCGACTTAGAATGATTCGACTGAATGTACTTTGATCAGTGTTCCCATAATCGGATGAAAGTTGTTGTTGTTTGCGGTACAACTTCAATCATATTTTGCGGTGATTTTGCCACGGCAACAAAGGTTCAGTAATTTTACACAACGAAATTATCAAAGTAAATAAGTGTCCTTGTTATAAATTCTTTTACCAATCCTTTCTCATTCTTACATTCTGCAAACCTTGCGAACATTGTTATTGGAAATTCCAATTGTATTGACAAGCTGCGCAACAGCACAACACATTCGGCATTGCTATTGGCTGACTTACAGCAGATGTATGAACTTTTGGCAGTAGTGGGGGGTAAACCGAAGAAATTCTCCTGAAAACGACGAACTTCCCCTACTTTCCGAAAGGCTTTAAACAAATATGCATGGAAATTGACAACCTTTTTTCATTGTATGCGTGAAAAAGTGTAGAGGAGGAGTTTTCCAGCTGGAAAGATGAATATCTGGTCATTATTTCTAGTAGGTAGGTTGCCAAGGTATTTTCAATTGAAAAAGAAAGGACTGTTTAGTTTTTTAATAATTTTATTAAAATTTTCAAAAAAATAAATACTTCAGAACAAATTTTAAAGAATACAATGAGGCAAGCAGTCAATGGAAAGAATCAATTGGATACCAGAGATGAAACGTCTACCGAGTTGTTTGATTCCTGCAATTGAATGCGATTAATGCATTTTCAGCCCTCATTTTATACTTCAGGTCAGGAACTTTTAACAACATTTTACAAAACAACTTCTTAAAAGCTTAGGACAAAACAGATTACTTTGTACACGAATGTTAGAAATGTGGTTAACATTAAACATACTTCAGATTACAACGTTATTTAAATTAGTAAATAATGCAAACAAGTAAAAATTAAAGGAAAGATACAAAAAAAATACAAAAAATCATATTGTGAATTGAAAGTAGTGTTGTTATACTATGTATTTTCCCTGTAAAGAAAAATTCTCGTGCGCTTCGACGAGCGAGCGAGGAGACTGCCAACATAACTTGTATGGGTTACAAGCATACATACATGACGCGTGAGACAGAAGATATTTCATTGAAATGTGTGGAGAAATGAGTTTGCTCTCGTACACCGCACGAGCGAAACGAAATTTACAGAGAAGAGCCGAAGTTTAACCGATCACCATGTTTGATCGGTCTTAAAAATTCCAGGAAACGAAAATATTTTCATCTGAAAAATTGTAACGTCTGCCTTTATGCGGTTGACGATTTACGTAAAAAATTATTGATGACTTTAATTTTTCAGATGTAAGCAATTCAAAGGAACGTATCAAGGCACTTACTTACACTGTTCTTTTCAGGGTTTCGTTCCAAAGGAATAACGAAACCATTATAGAATCACATCGGTGTCCGTCTGTCTGTCTGTCTGTCGCCTTTACATATTTGCTAATAACTTCTGAATCCTCTGTAATTAAGGGATGAAATTTGGAATGGATATGTATCTTGGCAACCCAAAAATAAATCAGGATTTTTTTCCGGAATTAGTCGTATATTGAAAAAAAAGTTAGTACTAAAACTAACCTTTGAAAAAACTTTTATTAACTTTTGTGGTCAATATGGATGTCATTGGAAAGGGGGCGGGGCGGAGACTACAAAAATGTCTGTCTGTCATTAAACCTTATCCTAGGTACCTGGTGAACCACCTGGAATTAAGAAATGAAATTTATACAGATGATGTACTTCACTTGCCCAAAGAAAGTTCCGAAAAAAAGTTTAAAGAAAGTTACTTATTAACGAAAAAGTTAGTACTAATACTAAAATCGAAAAATAGTTTTTTTTTTTCTTAGATATTTGATATAGGTATCGTTAGAAATAGAATGGCTGCAAGATCGAAAAGTTGTACCACAATTAGCATCTTAGTCTTATTGGTAAAAAGTTATAAGCCCGCAAACTTCAAAAAGCAGACTTGTGTACCATGTCCCATACCTTATTTTCTAATATAATGGACCAAAAAATCTGAAAAAAATTGGAGCTTTGGGGCAACTCATCGCAATATTGCAAAAATACCCAGAAATCTCATATGATTTTTTATTCGTACTAAAATAAATTAATAACTAATTTCTTTAATTTTTTTTACCGGAATTAATTGAGTTAGGTACCGTTGGATAGGTCTTGTAAAATAAATAAAAAATAAAATAATACAGTTTCGATTATGGGCTTTTTGTTTCGAGGCTCAGTTTTCGAGATATTAAGCTTTAAGTGCGAAAAAAAAGCCGCCCCTCCCCCCTCGCGTTTCCACACTTGAAGGTCTAAAAATCTGAAATGTAGGTCTCGATGTAATCTTTAGTTTAAATTTAGTTCGAGCATCCTGGCTCAAACTGTTTTCGAGTTATTGGCCAAAAACCAAAGCACAATGACATACGAATTTTAAAGATCCGAAAACGCCATTTTGTAGATCTCATCAATAGAATAAAAAAAATGTTACACAAAAAAAATTTATTTTCACACAATTTTTCGAAATATTAACGATTTAAATTATATGAGCATTTTGCTCATGTAAAAGGGCAATTAGCGATTATCTCACAGACACAAAGTTCGCTACGCGTTTCCTATACCAAAAAAGACAATATAACTTGGAAGTGGCGTTGGTGGAGTGGTTATAGCGCTCGCGCTCAGTCGTTCACTGACCCCCGCGGAGATTAGACGTGCATCGGCTTTTTTTTATTGTGATCAAGTGTGTACCAAGTGACTGCATACATAGTACAAAAACCATAAAATCGTAAAGTGCGATTTAGCCTAGTGGTAGGACGTTGGGTCGTAAACCACCAGTCCCCGGGTTCGAGTCCCAGTCGGGGAAATTATACGATTGAGAACTTTTTTTACATAATTAGTTAAAGTGAAACGTGAGGACAGCGAAATCACGCGATGGACGAGAGCGAGCGGTCAGCTCAGCATATAGCGGACCAAGAGGAGCAGTCATCGGCGTACGAAACGCCGAGCCCATCAAGCCACCTAAACGTGGGCATCGTGGAAGGTGCACTGAAGAGGAGGAAGAGGCTGAACCCGATTCCAAACCTTGTAAAACGCCGTACTACTACAGCTTCTTCAGAAAAGCTGCATGTTGAAGCAAGTCGTACGGCGGCTATACCAACAACAACAACAGCAGCTGATCACGAAGACGAACAAGCCAACCAAGAGGATGCGAAATCTCCTATTTCTCCGACGGCAGAGAGGGCCGCTATTCAATGAATCCGTTTGACGAGCTAGGGTCAACGGACTCAGACGACGAAAATGAGGAATTATTTGTCCTAACGAAGAGCAGAAGCGAAAACTCAAGCGGAAAATAGCGGCTCTCAAAGCCAAGCAAACAGCAAGAAGGGAGAAGGAGCGGAGCGACTAGCCCTGGACCTAGAGAAGAGACAAACCCAGCAGAACAATCAGCAGGAGCAAGAGAGCCAAAAAGGGCAACAGCAGCCGAAGAAACAGGCGAAACCGCAGCAACAAAACTTGCCCAAGCAGCACAGCCGCAAAAGCAACAACAACAACTGCCAAAGCAGCATGTGCAGCAGCAATAACAGCAGCTTAAAAAGCAAAAGCAGCAGCAACAACAACAACCAGCAACTAAACAACGCGAACAACAAAACCAGCAGCATCAACAACAGCAGAAGCAGCAACAAAAACAGAACCTTTAGCAGAAGCAACAACAGCCACAGCAACAGCAGCAGCAGCAGTCGGAGCAGCAGCAACAGAAGAAGACAAGGATACCGCCCATCTTCACTTACAAAACGGACCTGCAAGCCACGATTCAGGTATGTAAGTCGGCCATAGATAATCGTTTTGTTATGAAAAGATTAGGGTTAGATAGGCACGCCATCCACTGTCAGACAGTGGATGACTATATACTAGTCAAAAATTGTCTGAGGCAAGCTACGACGGAGTTTTACTCCTTCACGCCCAAAGGAGAAAAGCTCCAAAGCGTGATTTTGAAGGGATTGGAACCGTCTGCTGATCCGGTGAAGATCCTCAAATGGCTCAAGAAGCGAGATTTCGGGACACACCGCTAACTATCGGGGTTGTCCTGAGTTCAAGAACATTAGGGTAGTCAAGTCCAACCTTGGTCGACAGAAGAGGGTGGGGCCCAAAACGATCCCAGCGCCACCTTCTGCACCTGCAATACCCGTCACGCCTCAACTGACCTTCGCCCACATGGCGTCTGGTCGAGGTAAGACGGCAGAGCCTATCAGACCGAAGGAAGTTCCACGAGTCCCTGTGACCGGAACTCCGGAAATCACAACTGACGTTGTGTCCCTCTTGCTTGCTCTGCAGGCTAAGATGGACCAGATGCAACGTCAAATCCAAGTGCAGGCGGCGCGAGTAGATCAGATCTACTCTCTTCTGCCGGCAACTAACGCTACGCAATTAAGATCATAATGGCTGCGCTGGCGGAGAATAACCTTCGGGTCCTTGCAGTGAATGTAAATTCACTGATTAGGGTTGAGCGTAGGAACGTCCTTTTTATGTTGTTAAAAGACCAAAATCCTGATGTACTTCTGGTTAGCGAAACTAAGCTATCTCAGAAACACAAATTAGGATAATCATAATAATTACAAAATTATTAGAAGAGACCGACCCAGCTCCACACAAGGGGGTGGTGTTGCGATCTTCGTAAGAAATAATTTAAACTATAAAGTTGTGTACAGCGGGGAAGTGCGAAGGTTCCAGGAGCTTGAGGTGTGCATCGTGTGCATACCCTTTCGTAGTGGGAGGAGGATGTTCGTGATGTCGGCTTATGCTTCTGGTGCTTCTCAAACCACTCGATTTGTAACAGAACTCGAAACTCTTTTCCGATGTCTTAGGCTTGATTCGGAGGAAAACTTTTTCGTTTTGGCCGGAGATTTCAACGCCAAACATGCCCATTAGAGCAATGATGTCTCCAATTCCAGGGGGTCCCAGTTATTCAACTGGTTGTCGCAGCACAATGTCGAGTATCGTCTCGATTTGAAAGCAACGGATAGTCCGTCGTATCCCAGCAGCGGCTCGTTTCTCGATCTAATGCTTTACGACACTAGATTACAGCTGACCGACTGTGACGCACTTACTATAAACTGTCTGCACACTTTCGTGTATGACAGCGACCATTGCGGACTAAGAGCCGACATAACGATTCCCAACGAGATTGCGGTTTTAGAGGAGTTTGTACCGACGTATTCTTACAATTACAGTAGGATGCGTTGGCCACGCTTCTCAAGAGCTATGACGCGAGCACTCTCCTCAAACGAGCTCCAACCACCGTTCAATAGGAACCTGTCAAACGAGGAGATAGACAGGTACCTTAAGCTCATGGACGAGACAGTTAAACGAACGATGGACAGAACGATACCTCGGTATCAGTACAAAGACAACACGGAACTATACCGCAATGCTACAATCGACGCACGTCACTCATACAAAAGTAGACTTCTGTCGAGGCTTAAAACCCTTTACAGAAGATTTACTGACAGACAAGACTTGGAAGTTAGGACACTGAAGTCGATGATAAAAAACGTAAAAGTTTTGATTACTCAAAATTATCGACTTTCAGTCAATTTGTTCTGGAACAATAAGATTCGGGCTGTAATTGATTCCAGCAACCCGAGCATGTTCCCGCAAATAAATAAAATATTTCGGAGAAAAAATCAGAACGACCTTCCGTGTCTTAAGCTTCCAAGAACAACGGACAACGACAACTTACTGACATCGGTAGGCATAGATCCGAGTAGCGCAGTCCTTGACGAACACTTTTTCGTCATCGAAGATCCGCAAGAGAAGGTGGAAGCTTTAGGTGCGACTTTCCAGGAAGTGTACAAGGTGAACGAGTCCGCTCGCCCGAACCACGACCTGGAGAATCGCGTCCTTGTGCAAAACTTCTATCTTCGGGAAGAGATGCAAATTTGGCGATCTGAGAACACCGGGTTCACGGTGTTCAGTGAGGATAACATGGCTTATAATGCCATCGCCAATGAGAGGGTACACATTCCGTTCATTTCGAAGGCTGATCTCCGAGCGGTCTTCCATTCATTGAGAAAAAAGAAGTTAGTTGGGATTGACGGTATTCCCAACATGGTGCTCAGACACCTCCCTCCGGAAGCGGTCGATATCTATTGCACCCTGTTTAACAATGCTCTGAATAACGCACATTATCCGGAGCATTGGAAAACAGCGGTTGTGCATCCTATTCCCAAGCGAGGCAAGGATTCTTCTAATCCTGGAAATCTTAGGTCAATCAGTCTCCTTCCGAATATAAGCAAGGTATTTGAAAAGGTAATCAATAGAGCTCTGTCCCAGTGGGTTGAGGACAATAATTTTATTCCGGATAACCAATTCGGTTTCAGAGCGGGGCATAATACCCTACATGCCGCGTCGAAACTGGTGTCGGATGTCCAATGGAACAAATGCAAGGACCAATGCACTGGAGCCTGTCTGATTGACTTGGAGAAGGCCTTTGACACCGTATGGTTAGAGGATCTTTTCTATAAGTTGACTAGACTGAGAATTCCCAAACCCTTGCTGTACATGCTTGTCAACATGCTTCTTGGTAGACGGTTCATTGTGAGGAATGGCAATGTAACCTCTGCCGGGGCATATCTCGTTAAAAACGGTCTACAACAAGGCGCCGTAAATTCGCCAATCCTATTCAACATTTACACAAGTGATCTGGTGGGTCCTCTCCACCATTCCATTGCGTACGCCGACGATCTAGTTGCGTATAGAACAGGGCCAAAGATCGAGGTCATTGTAACTCTCTTGCAGCGTGACTTCGACTCAATTCAGCGATATTTCGATGACTGGAAGTTGAAGATCAACTTCCAGAAGTCGGAAACCATCCTGTTAAGGACGCCTTTGTCTAGGGCCTCTGCGGACACCAGGCGGAATTGGCGTAAGTTCTCCATCATTGGACAACACGGGCAACCACTGACCGTGAAAAGTGTAGTCAGATATGTACCACGCCTTAACGGCTTCATCCCCCCAGAGGCATTCCTCTATCTTGACGGTAGGGGAATTATACAGGATAGTTCTGCGGTACCGATCATCTACCACTTCGCTCGGTCAATTGTGGATAGGCGGCTCACCTACAACGGGTCCGACGCTCTAAGAGCCGAAGAGAATCTCCGGTTTAGCAGAGAGGTATCGCGGAGAGATATCGCGGAGAGATATCGCGGAAGTTGTTAAGCAACAAAAACGGTACTGGTGGTTGAATGAGGGAGAGGGAGCTCCCTCGTAGCTTGCTTCAGCTTAAATCAATTGTAATTAGGGCCCATTATGGGCAAAGTAGTTTAGACAAGGTTATGGCCGGCTTACATAGTTTGTAGGTGGGAGTGGGTAGGTATTAAGGTAGATTTAAGAAAAAAAAAAACAACAGAGTGCCCGCATAGGGCCAGTAAGCTAGTTAAGTTAGTTAAGCTAGTTTTAAGCAATTTTGTCTAGCATGTAAGTGTTCTGGAAAAATTCCAATAAAATGCGTTAAAAATGAAGAATGAATAGCGCTCGCGCTCTGCTTTGAGGGTCCTGGGTTCGATCCTCGATTTGTCCGATTTGCCTTTTTTTTGCTTTTTATTTATTTTTTCTTCTCCGAAGAGAGTTATTCGCTATTTTTACTTTTCTTTTTTTTTCAAAATTGTTAAAATCCAATTCAAATAAAAATGAAAGCTTGAATGCGTCACTAACTCAATCGAGAACGCAAAGGATTCTTAAAAAAAAAACTTTCTATATTCTGTTAAATTCTGAAATATCTTTTGACTCTTTTTAAGGCCTGTGAACCTGAGCGAATATTTTGTATGACAGTTTTCTTCTCTCTCAGTTCTATTAAAAGAACAAAGCGAAGTAAAGAAATAATTTATCATAATAGGTTTGTTATTGTAATTTTTTTTGAAGAAAATAAGAGAATCAGTTATTTTTAGGTGTATGTGTGCTCACACCATTTCCTAATACCCTCTTTTCTATTGGTTGCGATTTATATGAATATGCTGTTGGAAAGATTTTAAACATAAAGAATTCTAAAGAAACAAAAACAAAATTGGACATTATTTTTGTTATTGCTTCAATGTGATTTCCACATGCCAAAAGTCAAATAATAAATCCTAGTGTAAAATTTGAATTTTTTTTTTGAATTTCAAACACGAGTACTTGATTTGTTAAATTCTTGGATGTTTGTGACTGTACCACATTAGTATTTTAGATGACTAAGTGGCTATTTGTTACTGCCGAATACGTTATGATTCGAATTGCTTAGCTGCTTTATAAGCTAGGTTTCATGAACTGCTGATTAATTGTTTCAATTAATTAATTGTTCAATGGAGCTTGAGACCATTTCCCTTAAGTGTACTAAATCAATTTTCACACGGTTGGCACGATCAGCAAATGAGAAAGACTTTTCTTTTGTTTAGCTTTATCCGAAAACAGTAGGTAGGCGTAGTTAGTTGCTTTAACTCAAATTATGTCCTTACTTCTAATCTGTTGACGAAAGAACGAAACCCTCGGTGCGTGAGTAAAACTCACACTCGACCGGCTTTTTTTAATCTGAAGTTTTGAAGTACTTTTGATTAATCAGACCTCTGGCAACGCTGCCCGGCATCAACATGAGGTGCATTTTAAACTGCTCTGCCGTCTCATCAAGAGATAGATTTAGATTTAGATTTAGATTTATATATTAAGAGTTGCTTACGCTGTGAGATAAAACATCTTATCAAATACATACGTAGAAGCAAACAAAAATTGTTTTCGGGAAAGAGTGACAGAAATATAATGTTTATGAAATTAAAATTAAAAAGAAAAATAAAGAATTTAAAAATGTTAGAATTAGACTACGTTGAATCAGATACATTAGTGAATAGACTACATTGATTGAAAATACATTTACAAATACATAAACCAAATTTGAAACTGGTATTATTGCTTACTTGCCTTAACGAGTATAAATAGAAAGTACGTCAGATCCATTTCTTTCCAATCGCTAGACAGTATGAATTTTTGGGATTCCAATGAAGATTTATTTGGTTGGACCAACGAACAAGAGCGGCGAGGTTGACACCATTTTCAATCATCCCCAACGGACAGCTAAAAACAAATTGCACGTCATCAGTGTACATATGCATCGTTGAGTGCTGAATGAGGGATGGAAGATCATTCACATAGAGAAAAGTAAGGGTCCTAAGATGCGGCACTCAACTGATAATACCGGGGCGACTTGAAAGCTCATTAATTTACCTCCACTACTTGCTCCCTATCCAGGAGATACTAGCTTCACTGCACTTGGTGAGAAATTATACTGGGCTGATAATTTTTTGCAATAAAACATTATGATCAACCAATATCTAGCAACACAAGAAACGAGACCATCTCCTGGTCTCTTCGGCAACCCCTATGATGGTGGTGGTACTGCTGTGGTTCTTGCGAAAACCAGACTGCACAGGCGACATAAGATTATTAGGGGTGGCAAGTGAACAATGATTTCGAGGGCAGCTGTAGGTGTGGTTCTGATTGCATCACTGATAAAGATGCAGCCCTGCACACGACTGAGAAGTGTGAGGCATTCCATCATACCACGACTCTATTTACATCCGATTGCTCTCTTACAGCATTAGAGAGCCTAGAGAGCCCCTGTGGTCTTTTTGACCCTTTTCAGGATGATGGATTTCCAGCTGATTTTGTAAAAAATAATGAGACCTAAGAACTCTGCTTTTACCGTTAGGCATATGCTTGTTCCGAAAAATCGGAGAAGATCGAGGCGAGCAATTTTGACTTCCTGGTGAAGAGAATGAGTCCATTTTATTGTTTATTAACCCCGAGGCCGGACTCTATAGCCCATGCTTCCAACTTGTAGAAGGCATTCTGAACCGGCTCATTGAGAGCATATGGGTATTTTCCGGAGACGGCTATTGCAACATCGTCTGCATAGGCGACAAAAGTATTGCCCTACTTTTCTAGGATACAAACCAGCTCATTCACCGTAGTGTTCCAGAGTAAAGGGGAGAGTACGCCACCTTAAGGGGTGTCTCTGTTCACATAACGCCGGATAGTGACTTCACCCAATTTGGAGTTGATGGAACTGTATGCACAAATGTATAGGGCCACACCCAGTCTAGAAAGCGCATCTGTGATGGCGCTAGGCTAAATGTTGTTAAAGAGCCTTCAATATCGATGAACGCTGCGTGAATTCTTTACACTCTAGTGATTTCGGTTACTAGCGACTATAGGGGCGTTTATACCGACTTATCCTGATATGGGTGTCCAGTAACTTATCGACAGTTTTGAGCAGACGACAGACTGATGGGCTTGAGATCCTTTGGTCTGAGTTTCTAGAAGGCGATTTGGGGCTTTTAAATGCGTACTTGAACATTAAGTTTCCAGCTAAGTTTCCAATGAAATATCCCTCAATTCCGGAATTCTGTGTGTTCTGGTAAACACAACGTGTCCCGTTTTCTCTGCGTTAACACTGATGCCTCTCTGAGACGCCCACTTTTTTAGAAAAAAATCGCGTTTTCCACGAGTTCACTTACAACGCTTAAAAATGTTCCTGTTACTAGCAGAACAATATATCGTTTGCATGTGCTACGATCTTATTACCGTAGTAAAAAAAGAAGAAAAGCTATTGTAGAAAAATAAGCAAAATTATTAAAAAGTAGAGTTGAAGACGAATTTTCTATTTTGACACCTGTTAGAACAATTTTAATCGTCTTGTTGAAGCATACATTTTTCAATTTCAAACAAATCCCAACGTAAGTAAAATAATTCCGCCTTAATTTACTTAATTCAAAACATCCCCAGAGATATGTACTGCACTTAAACACCCTGCTTGTAAATTGACCGTGCCTGACCAACATATGCCTGGTCATGACTCGTGCATCTTTAATGTGCTACCCTAAAGGTCAACTGTCAATGCCGAAAATAAATACCATTTTAATGTCTTGGATCGCGTCCCTTTTGCGTGTCCTTATCTGTTTACGACGCGATAGTTACCATTCCTCGCATGAGTATTTGGCAAAAGTATTCCGAGATGACACTTCACTCCGTAAGACAACATATCTCCAAGTTACTTGACCTCACGATGTCGAGGTAACGTCCACTGTGCGTCTTTTCCTTCAGTGGTCATAAGTTGAATGGACTCAAAAATATTAGGAAACGGGCGCAATGTAAGAGAACCAACCTGTAGTGATGACAATGTTGTCAGAAAAAAGAAAGAAAACTTTATTATTCAGTTAAAAAAAAAAGACCAAGAAAATGACGAAAAAAAGAAATCGGCTTTGGAAGGAGAAATGGCAAGGAGGCCAAGGAAATATCCTCTTTGGTCAACTTTACGGGGAACAAAAGTTATCTTAAGGTTATTTGGTAAAGTTTTAATGGATTTTTCTTGTGTTCTTGGTCATCGTGTTCGAATACGTGTACTGCGACCGACCGGTGGAAGAGAGCGGAAGGTCGACGTGAGCGGTGTGCTGGAGGTTCGTAAACTTTTGGGTGAATTTATGCTGTAATGGTTTCGTTATTTTTTGTGCTCTCCAGTTTTTATTTCTCTTTTTTTCATTCGTTCGTATGGATGAATGTTATTTGGTTTTTGCTGTCGACGTCCTACTTGAAGAATTAAGAGCTCTGATAGATTTAAATAGATATTGCTGGTGGTAGGCTGGCGGGCGGGTAAGTGATCAGCATGGACACCTGGATGTATTTCAACAGGTTTGTGTCCTTTTTTTCGTCTCGTTCTTAGGTAGGGGTAAAAGTCTTTGGATTGCCTTTTCAGATTTTAGATTTATCTGAATAAGCAGCTGAGAATAAAAAAAAATCCTTAGGGGGGTTGTTATTAAGAAAGTTTTGTCGTATGTATTTTTTTTAGTAGATTTAGGCGGGATTTTCTGGGGAGTGAAGAATTTTTTAAGCCTTCTACTATTCAATTTTTGAAAAAGGGCAAACAGGTGAACATCGGGGGACTAAATAAACAATGCAAAATGAGATTTAAAAGCTCAGAATCTTGTGTCATGAAGTGGTTGTATCTTAAGTGGGGCGATTATGGCTTGATGGAGAAATTGCTTTTGGAATCTATGACTTTTTCGACTGAAGTGAACATGTGTACATCTTGTTGCAGGATTACTTTTTTTAACATTTAAGTCAAAAGAGTACAATCTAACTTTATAGATCTCAACTAAGCCATATTTTGAGTTCTGGATAGATGAAGTTCATGCTGTGCACGAAAAACACTGGTCATGAAAGGGTTAAGCTATTAATAATATCTATAAACGAAATCGCATAGATCTAAGTTTGTGGAGAGTTTTTTAATATAAATGATGCTAAAATTTCGAAGTACCTATGTACGTATTGTTTTCAATAGTCAATTTTGAAAAATTTCGCCATAAATAGGCAGATACACAGGCTTTTGTACTAGCACAATATTTTTAAAATTTTCCTGCAATTTGTAATAAAATTGACAGTCAAATGCCACAAGAGGAAAAGTTAGAAGTGCAACAGTTGTGGGTAAAAAGGATTGAGATATTTATTACCAGCCAATCGTGTGATCATTGTAGTAATCAGAAAGTTTTTTATTTCGAACTCCTGAAGGGGCAAGCAAGGATGAGCACCTGAGTTAAGTAAATCGATCTTTGCTTGATGTACTTGTATACTTTTGCTGTGCTAGATTAGACAATCCTGGAGGAAGTTAATTAGCTCCCATGCGATTGCGTACCGCCAAACTTGTCTACTTTTCAAAGTTTGCAGATTTGTTAGCTTCGAACTTGGTATATTAAAACCAAGCCCTCTAATCCCATCCTGTTAAACGCTCATTCATTGCAAGATACTGCTTTCTGACGATTCTTCTGATACTACGTCATGCTACTAAAAAACAAACCTCGCATTCACAAAAAGGTTATAAATTTAGCAAGTAAGATGTAAGGGCAATTTGCGCCAACGAGTCCTTTTTTTCTGAGATGGAGGAATGATTATTTGTCAAAGAACAGATAAAACAATGATGACACCGAAAATCAGTGAAGCCCTTTTCGTTTTAAAAATGAGTTGCAGCAGATTTTAACGTTTTGATTAAAATCTTTCTATTGTCTCACTTGGAATTTTATTGTATTTGTTCATGTTTAGCGCGCTTCATCTCGTTTTGTATATTCTGCATTCTTTCTCATTGGCGTGTAGCTTAAATAAACAAAGAGGATTGTTTTTTCTCTACATGGTATTCACTTTGAAAAGCCGCAGTAGGTGTGTTTTTTTCTGTATTAGTTCTTCCGCTGGCGTTATTTTGCATTCACATCAGTGATGAACAACTTCTTGATTTTCTTTTCAACTTGTAGGTTCATTTATAATGCTCGGTTCGCTCCTTATAGCCTTTGATACTGTCTTCTGACGTCATTAACTCGATTATACTTCAGATTGTGTGAAGTATACGAAACTCTCGGCTTAGCATTACAAAAAATAATAGGCAAAGGCAGGGGAAAGGAGCTGCGCTCTTTGGATTTATTTCTTTTGTAGCAACCTCAAAAACTTGGAAGTCTGTTTTTTTTTTACCGAAATTGTTTTTTGTAATAAGGAATACCAAATTGGGACGAAAATATTCTGTGAAAATTAAAAGGGGGACCTATTTTGTATCATTTTCGGTTTTGGAATCAATTCCTATTTTATATCATTTTTCGATGTTAATCGAAAGTTAATCTGTCAAAATAAAATAATTTAATTAGACGTCATTTGCAAATAAATTATTTTCAATAAATGTTCTTTCTTATCAAGATTGCTCAAGCCAAATAAAATAATATTAGGTTGTCAAATATCTCCCTTTCGCCAGCGTCGTTTTGTAGGTTATGTCAAGACCTTTCAAATGATGTATTGCCAGATACGAGCTCTGTAGCGCTTTGTATGTATGCAAGGCCAACGCCGAACCCGAACCCATCCCCGGAGGCTCCCGTGACGTTGTCGTGACAGCCACAAAAAAAAAAAGGGACAGTTAGGACGCCCGCCCCAGCGAAGGGTAGTGAGGGTCTATCCACCGCGAAGAAACATGACACTGACCACAGACTCTCCGACGACCAGTGGAAGTTCGACAGGGGATCGACGACGGCATTAGGAACAAGAAGGAGTTCGTTCCCTTCTTCGGGCGGTTGACCTACGTGATGGGCTATAAGCTCATTGAATGTAAGAACGAAAGATCCCTTGAGTGGCTGAAGGACTTCCTCGCCAAGACGGTAGCGCCATGGAAGGCAGCCGACCTACGTTTAGTAGAGAAAAAGGACGTTATGGAACTGTCGAGACCTAAAGGCCGCGTCTTCGTCCAGGGGCCATACTTCCCGAAGGCCATGATTGAGCGTAGCCCAATCACCCCTCAACCCTGAATTCGACAGTAAAGAGTGGAAGGTTATATGGGTCGGGCAGCACACCGCATTGGGTATGGACGTGGATGTGCCTCTCAGTCACAGTTCGCTGCCATTGCTGAAAAAACAGGACTTTCAAGTGCGGGTTGGTCTCAACCTTACCAAAGAGAAAAAAAGGAAGTACTAGTTCCAATTCTAGGTACCCTTTTCCGCGGTTGCCTCCTCTGTGTTCATCCCCAAAGATAGGAAGTCCAGCCACACGACGGCAAAGAATATTCGACCAATTAGTTTGACCTCCTTTGTCCTGAAAACATTTGAAAAGCTCGTCAATACCAGTACCGTCCAGTGTTCCCTCCATCGCGGAGCCATATCCGAGGCCCAACACGCTTACATGAAGGGTAGATGTGTTTATACAGCCCTACATAATGCAGTCAGAGTGATCGAAAGATCCCTACATGACAAAGAATACACCCTGGCGGCTTTTCTCGATATTGAGGGAGCTATCAACAATGTCAGGACAAGCGCAATTAAAACCGCTCTTGAAAACTCGGAAGTTGGGCAACCCGAAACTAATCTTTTAATCAGTTTGCTTAACAGAAGATCAATCAAAGCAAAAATAGGCGATAGAAGCCTATAGGTAATTATTGCCTCTAGAGGCACGCCATAAGGGGGTGTCATCTCCCCTCTTCTATGGGTGATAGTTATAAACGAAGCACTGGACAACATCATTTGCAGACGATGTCGTTATTCTAGCAACAGGCAAATTCCTCCCAACCAACTTCTTTATTAATCCCAAAACACCTTTACATTTCACTACCTTGTTGCTAGGCAACCGATTACTAGTATGAAATACTAGCAAGACACTACATTTATTCTCTTCTTTTTAACAAAACGCATAAACGCTACTCATCTAAAAAGTAAAGTTAAGTTCTTAAATCTAGAACTACTATTCCCTTGACAAATCGTAGCCTTGGAGATGCGATGGCATATGCCTCGTTCGTGCAATTCTAGAAGTTGTTTGTACCTCCGAGCAATCTTCTGGTGGTGCTGACTTTGTTTGCGTTGGTGATGATAAGATTGCTTTTGTTGTTGTTGTTATTGGCTGAGTTGATGCGGATGGTGGAACCTTTTTAACATGTGCAACATTTCTTCAATAGAAGTTTCTCACACACAAGCTGAGGCCCATTATCCGCTATCACGGAAATTGGTAATCCAAAACGAGCGAAAATACACTCCAGTCGCTTAATCGTCTCCGCCGCGTCGATATTCTTCATTACCTCTACCTCAAAGTAACGGCTATAATAATCAATCACCAGCAGCAAATTGTGGCCCGACGGCAATGGGCCCTGAAAATCTATTGCCAGGTTCTCCCAAGGTGCTGATGGTAACTCCGTTCTTCTTAAAGGTTTCGGCGCAGATGGTGTGCTTACCAAAATACAGCCCCGGCACTTCTTTACAAAATCTTCAATATGTGCATCCATCTTCGGCCACCACACTTTTGCCCGCAGTCGCCATTTCATCACAGTCATCCCCGGATGACCTTCATGACCCAGCTGTAGTGTTCTTTCTCGCAGTGTTCGTGGAATAACGATCCTAGTACCACGAAGCAAAATGTTCCCGGCAAAACAGAGTTCAATCCGGAAAGCTTTGAACACCGATGCATTGCCAGTCCAGTCATTTTCATTGAGTGCCTTCTCTACCGCTCGTATTTCCTCATCCCCTAAAGAACACTCTTCAATTTCTTGCAGTGTTATGGCTTTCGGTTCAGCATATGACATAATCCACCGAATGTACTCCTCTGTTTGGTTGTTTGCATCGGATCTTTCATTAGTATCTGCGAGCAAAGGGGAGAAAGGATCAGCAATATTAGTTTTCCCTGGGTTGTACATCACCGTAAACTTGTAAGACATAAGCCTAATCACCCAGCGTTCTATTCGAGCACATGGCTCCGACCTAGGCCCAAAAAGCGTTTCAAGAGCCTTATGATCTGTCACCAATTCGAAACTCCTTCCAAATAAATAATAATGGAACCGTTCGACCGCCCATACCAAAGCGAGTGCTTCTTTCTCTGTCTGTGCGTAGTTCAACTCTGGACCCGTCAAGCTCCGACTAGCATATGCGATAATTCGTGCATCTCCGTTTTGAGTTAGTACCGCTCCCACTCCAACTGGACTAGCATCTGCTATGACTCGTGTTCGATACCTCACATTAAAGTATGCAAGGAGTGAACTGTCCGTCAGACTCTGCTTCAAAGTGTCAAACGCCATCTGCTGTTCTGAGCCCCAATCAAAGCTAACTTCTTTCTTCGTGAGACGCCGCAATGGTTCACTGACGGTTGCCAAGCTCTGAATAAATTTACCTACATAGTTCACTAACCCGAAAAACTACCGACTTCCTCGGCGCTGGCAGGCACACGAAATTCTCTCACCGCTTGAACTTTGTCATGCTTCAGTTTTATTCCAGATGCCGATAAAATATGCCCATAAAATTCAATTTCCTCAACACCAAACTTGCATTTTTCCTTATTCAATGTTATCTCATATTCTCGCATGCGATCTAAAACTTTCCGCAATCGTAAATCATGAATCTGCCTTGTTGATGCGTAAACTACTCATCAATATAACTGATTACACCTTCGCATCCAACAAGTATTTGTTCCATAAGTTTTTGGAAGATCTCGGGTGCGCATGTTATTCCAAATATCAGAAATAGCCCTTTTCGCGTCATAAAAGTTGTAATCTCCCTCGACTTTGGCGAAATTTCAACCTAAAAAAACGAAATACAATGAATCATCCCAAACACGTTCATACAATAGACATCATTTCTCTATTTCAATTCTAGCTCATTTTCAGATCCACAATTCATATCCTTTTAAAATAATAATAGTAAGGTATAGAATAAAAAAAAACAATAGAATCAAAACTCAACCTGGTGATACGCCTGCTTCACGTCCAGTTTTGAAAACCAATTCGCATCGCTCAAATGAGGTAAAAAGTCATCTATGGTTGGTATTGGATGGTTCTCTCGCTCAACCGCCAGATTTGCTCTACGCATATCCACACAAATGCGCACATAATCCTTTCCCTTTTGTGCAACCACCAGCGGAGACACCCACTTTGCAGCACCCTTTACCCGCTCGATAATCCCCTGGTGCAACATCTGATCAACTACTATATACTACAACTATAGCGTCAACTACTTTTTCCAACGCCACCGGTACTCGCCGGTATAGCTGTGCTACCGGTGTCACATCAGATTTAATCGGAATATTAATCACCACACCTTTGATCTTACCAAGCGACGTGCAGTCGATCCCTTTTGTATTAATTGTATTGACATTGACGGTACTACTCTGTGACTTAAGATCAATTAAAATTTTTAGAACACCGAGGACATACCCTGTTTCATATCCAAACAAAACTTTACCAATTTCATTGGCCACATAAAAATTTGCCAAGTTTTCGCTCCTTCCTGCTTTGATGACAGCGGTGAACATTCCAATAAACTTAAGTGGATATCCACCATACGCACGAAAATCGATATCGACCTCCTTCTGTTTGTGTGTAATCACAATGCCCCTGCCCTTCAAATCAAGCTATGAAAGCTTGTCAATCACATTATATCGGACACCAGAGTCAACTATTAATTCAATTTCAATGCCGCCGATAGTACACCAAATCTTGTTACCGTCACCATCCGAGCCAATGCAGAAAATGTCTTCATTCTTCTTTCTGCTTGTGTCAATAGAGAATACATCGTCATATTCGTCTTCAATATTCGTACAATCAGGTTTCACCCCGGTCTCAACCATTCGTACACTTTCTCGCTTGAATTTGTTGGTTGTCCGTTCAGCATCTGCTCCATCGTTCCTTCGCTTACCAATGAATCTACTCTGGCCCGCATACCCACGACGAAAACAGCATCGAGAGAACTGATCTTTTAGACCACAAATGTAACACGTTTTTCCTTTAGCTGGGCAATTAACATCTGCTGCTTTATGCCCTTTGGACCCACGCCACGTTCAAGAATTTTCTGCCGTAGTTTATCAGAATGGCAGCCACTGGTGATTTGATCACGAATATTCTCATCGAGCTGACCATCAAAATTACAGCGCTCAGCGTGCTCCCGCAAGCGCATTATGAACATATCAATTCTCTCACCTCCACAATTCCCATCCACTTTGAAATCAAATGGTGGCGGTCCGTCGGTCAATCGCGTTCGCTGCATATCTAAAATATAGCATCAAAATCAACTAAGATTTCAGAACACATAGTAGGTAATACCTACAAATTGCTTAAACAAAAAATAATGATTAATAAGAAAATAATAATTAATAATGGTTTTTCTTATTGACTGCCGAATTTATTTTAAAATTTTGGGGGAAGGGAACTCGTCGCCTCAGAGTCAATGCTCAAACGTTTTGGGGAAATGTTAATACAATTTACTCACATACACTCGACTGAATATTCACACAGTATATACTTTAAATCATTAGTATAATTAATATTGAAACAAAATTAAGAAAAACGAAATTGCGATTTCCTATTAGAAAAAGTTGCCAAGGGACCGAAACGAGCGTCGAAAGCTACAGAGGCAGCATATAGCTTTTTTCTAAATTTGAAGTCTACAAGCTTTTCAAAGAGACACCCAATATTTCTGTATATATTTTACTCAAAATGCAATTTTTGATTTCAGGTAGTAGGCGCCTTAAAAATCGAGTGAACAGAAAAACAGACGATAAAACTTTGTTTCAACTTTAATAAATCAAAAAATTTTCATAGAAAACCAACCAGATGCAGTTATTTAATTTCTCATTTCCAACTTCGTTAAGCCTACAAGCAAGTGGCTTTTACCGTCACCCAAAAACTACGAGCATTCATGCTCATTCACTACGACACATTCATGGTGAAAAAAAAACAAATACCTTATGATCAAAAAAGAACCGGAATTTTATTAAAAAACGAAAAATTTCAATTTTTAATAATTTTCTTTGTTATCACCTTCAAAGTATTCTCCTCCTGCGGCAATACATGCATGCCAACGCTTGATCCAATTTCCATACAAGTTTTATAGGCCGCCGAAGGTATGGCCTTTAGTTCACGCAGCGAATTCTCTTTTATGGCCTCTATGGTCTGAAAACGCGTTCCCCGCAATGGCAATTTGAGTCTGGGGAAGAGGAAAAAGTCACACGGGGCCATATCTGGAGAGTACGGTGCTTGGTTGATGATATTGGTTGAGTTTTTGGCCAATAACTGAGACACAACGACGCTGTTTTTGAATGAAATTCAGGTTTTTTGGCACCAGCCGAGCAGCGACGCGTTTTAAACCCAAAACATCAGTTAAAATGTGTTCGGTTGATCCATAAGAGATGCCCAACAACACAGCAATCTCTCTTATCGGTGCAGAACGATTTTGCAACACGATTTGCTTCGCCGATACAATGTTTTCTTCAGTAACAGATGTTGTTGGGCGGCCAGGGATCTCATCATGATCCAAGCTTGTACGACCACCTTTGAACCGTTTATACCACTCATATGCCTGTGTTTTTCCTAGACACGATTCACCAAAGGCCCTTTCTAACATTTTCAACGTTTCGGAACACTTAAATCCATTTGCAACACAAAATTTGATGCACGCACGTTGTTCTAAATTTTCATCCATTATAAAAATCGCCGCACGAAAATTTTTCAACTTATTTGTATAGACATCAAACAAAAACTAATCATACGATATCCGTCAAAATTTGACAGAATATGTATAAAAGTGTTGCCAACGTTGAGAGAATAAAATTTTACCGATTGGACAAGCGCGGGAATTTTAAAATGAAAATTTCGGTTCTTTTTTGATCATAAGGTAAAAAGTAATGGGTTCAACAACATCCCGGCCAAGCAGACTTTCTTCCGGGCCCTGAAGGTGATTGCATCAAGTTTAAGGAGGCAGCGAACCGATTACAAGCTCACTCTGATCTTTCCGTCCAGCTACTGAATTTTAATTTCTCCGGAGTCTAAGTCTCAGATGTCCAGCAAGAGACAAAAAAAAAAAAAAATACGTAGAGAGACAATCAAAAAGAATGAAAAGAAGAGGAAGCAAGAAAGTTGGAAATTAGAAATGTTCCCCTCTCCTCTGTGTGAGTGAAACTTAAATGCATTGCATATCGCTCCGCACCAAAGTGTGCTGGAGACAAATTTAAATAAAACCCAAGCGTCAGATATTTAAAGTTTTCTTCTTCAACTTTTGCATCCTTGATTTCTGGTTCTGCCCGTAAATGACACCTTTTCCCATCTGTATCCTGTATCCTTACGACAGACGAACGTTTTTTTTTTGTATTGCGCCCTTTGCATTAGTGGGCAACAAGCATGAGGTTGCACATTTTGTGGGAGCAAATGACAATCGCAAGAGGCACCACAAGGACAACGCAGCCAACCATCACGCCCACCGCAACATAAAGAGAGTTGGCTGAGGCGGCTGAATAATAAATAAAAATGCTCAGCAACTCCCACAGCAAGTATGAGTTTAGACGCAAAGTGTCCGCCAGAGGCAGGTGGCTGAAGGTTTTTTCGTTTTCTTTATGGCTTTGCTCAGTTTTTTTTTATTTTCTCTTTTTCTTTTGTTTCTTTTCTGGATTCGCATTCAGCAAAGCAACAACAAAAAATATAGCGGACAAAATGCCAAACGGAAGACGGCATTACGATCATCTTTTTTTTTTTCATTTTCATTTACTTCTTTTTTCTGGAGGCTTTGTTTGCCGTTATTTTGCATAAGTCAAGAAAAGATAGTAAGAAGAAAATGGAGAAGCAATGAAAAAAAGGAAAACGACCTAGAAACTGTCCCGTATCTTGAACTCAAAGAAAAAGAAAAATGGCTTAGATAGGTAATAAATTTTCGTGCAAAAAGTTTTCCGCATTGGAGGGAGGTGGAGAAATGCGTTAGTTTCCCTAATGCACTTCTGAAATATGAATTAAAGGTAATTATACGGCTTTTTTGGAAGGTGTCGAAGTGGAAAAGTTGAAGAACTTTCGCACGGGGCTAAGCGAAAGGGCGCCTGAAGTCCTTAAAATTTCAAATCCAACTTGCAGTTAAGATTTAACGAAATTCAGTCAACAATTGTCTCTTCTTGGATTGTATCCTCTTTAGGTAGACCACAAATCATCCAGACAAGATACTTTTAACTTCCTTGTTTCCTTCCCCTTGATTTCATTTGACAGAGTTTTTTATGTAAATTTTTCAGCTCTGAGCTGTCTGTGAATACAAGTAAGTTGCCTTTGGTTGGTTCCTGTTTAAGATTATACACTGCAACCACCATTTTCTTTTTTTTTTTTTTCAAGTTTTAGGCTTCTTTCAATCCATATATCCACGAAAAATTGTTCTATTGTAATTGGTAGGGAATTTTTCTAATATTTTTCTTTTATTAAGTACTAGCAACCCGTCCTGGCTTCGCGCAGGCAGCACTATATATCTAAAGTTTTTTTAGTATTCCAGTAATGGAGTACCGGAAAGTGTTAATGAATTTAGAAATAATTTGGGGTAATGCACCGCTTCTTCTACATCTAAAGCGCGGTCAACTAAATAATAGACTTTTGATGATGAATCACATTTGGCAAGAATTGAATCAATAACTTAATTGACTTGCTTATTTGTCTACCACAAAATAGTCCTTCCGTCAAACCAAATGAATTATTAGATAAGTTTGCAATATCCGAATATACCTTCTCAATTATTTCTAAAATATTCAGCACCAAAACAAAAGATATTTCTGAAATTTACTTTCCCATTTCTTACTTCATTTTTTATGTGCAGCCATAAGTATGACTTTTTCAGTGAAGCATAGACTTTGCTTTAGTGCATCTTGTTAGACGTTTTGTGGAGCATTGAAGCCTCGTCCTAAATTTTTGAACTAAAATCCCCCGTCAATTTACCAGTATTACTCTACTTGGAAACATTGCAAGCACTTGAAACATCGGCACTACAAAATTTTAATGAAAGTTTAAAAGCAGAGTTAGCAGTTCCTCCGCCATCTAAAAGTGTGGGTTCAATTCCAGACGATCCCACAGCAAAAGCAGTGTTCCCGCTGCCTCCAGTAGCATTCAAAAAGAAAATATTCCCTTGTTATTGCAGACTGATAACATAATTAAATCATAAACGATTTTTCCCCTTTTCAGAAGACACTCGTTTTGAATCGCTTCCACAAATCAGTAATGATCATAGTTTTTTCTCGCATGTATTTTGCATGGTTTGATGTTATATGGCTACTTGAAATAAAATTCCACAGAACATACAGTCGAATTTCTCTAAGTCGAAAATCCCTCTTACCCGAATACATTCTTTCTAGCCTTAGTCTACTTTCAAAACCTCTAAGTCGAGTTTTGTTTCTTTGGCTAAAAAAACAGACAAAAAAATGTCCCCTCGCAACTTGTAGCAAGTACGTACACTCGCATTATCTGACTCTCCCAATGGGGTCTTAGACGATGAACACATTTCGCGAACATTCATTTCGTATTGATTCTTGTAGTGCAAACACATCGCACACACACAAATAATCGGCTTTTAATCTGAAAACAGGTAGGTATCTGAGATGCATTCTTGCTTAATTTACCGCGTGTATTGGAAGTTTAGGGGAAAAGTCGGGGAAAAAAACACCACAAACATTTTTCACGGCCAGCGAACGATTAACAATCCTCCTGGAGTACTTCTGTCACGAAAAGTTTTCGCAATTTGCCGTTAGGAATCGGCATTAAACAGTAGTGGAGGTGCGGAAAAGCTAGGCTCTAGTTCTCAACGGGCTGTTACGCCGCCCAATGCAAATATTACAGTCCAAAATAAAGGATTTTCAACAAAAAAAAAAATATATATATATGAAACCCTCTAACTAGAATTTCCATAACTGCCTCTAACCCGTGAAAATTCGACTTAGAATGATTCGACTGTATGTACTTTGATCAATGTTCTCATAATCGGATGACAGTTATTGTTGTCTGGGGTACAACACATATTCGATCATATTTTGCGGTGATTTTGCCACGGCAACAAAGGTTCAGTAATTTTACACAACGAAATTGTCAAAGTAAAAAGTGTCCTTGTTATTTTCCTGTAGAACAGAACACGCAACAGATATTTTATTTTCCCATTGGCTATCATATTCCAACAAAAAATACCACGTTCTTTCATCACTGCCTGTATTTCTAATGTGTACATTTATGTAAACCTATACACATACATATACCTATACAAATATCCATTTTTCACATCTCATATGCCTCTATCCGTACAACACCGTTTCCGCGCGATCATCGTCATGCCAGCTGTGTGCAAATTTGAGTTGAGCAAATAGGGGTTGAAATGAACATGGAAAACACCACTGAGATTCGCATCGATTTCAGCCAAAATTTTATAGATTAAAAAAATCTTTTAATCAGCGATTTCTCGGATTTCACCAACTAATCGATATTTTTATAGCTATTATATCTTAGTGCTTGCTCCGAGATCTATAAAACTGCGTTTTTAGATTTTCGAAATTCGCATATTCACGTTTTATCGTTTTTGGCCAAAAGCTCCAAAAGTATTGGGGCTAGAATGCTGAAATAAGTTTTTTTTTAATTTACTCATGGAAACCGATTTTTTGTAGTTTTTTCAGATTTTTTGACAAAGTGGTGTGGAAATTACAGGGCGGATTGGCTTTTCGAATTTTTACAGAACCATAAAATTGGTTATTGTGAGTCTACCTTAAAAGATACACATATGCCACCGCTGACTTTTTTGTAGAACTTTTTGAGACAATCAATTCCCTAGTACATTATTTTTTCGTATCTTTAACTGTTTAGACAGTGCCCGCTTTAGAAGCTTGTCAGTTCTCGACTTTTTTTTACTTATCTCAATATACCGTTAACTTGTTGTGCCAAAATGTCTATAAATTATAGTCCATACCCATAATAGATACCCAAGAATACTACTGGTGAAAACCGCATGCAAATCCGTTCAGTAGTTCCTGAGATTAAACTCCCCAAACATTTTTTTCGACTTTGTTTTATAATATTTATAGATAATAATTTACTTTTATAAAACAATGTTTAATTTATACAATTTCAGATTAAATTCAATTGATTGATATTTAATTCAGTCACTACAATTGAATTTATTTAGGTGCTTTCAAAATTTAATTTATCTGGATACAGTACAATGTTTCATTTCATTTAGACACATAAGACACATAATTCATAAATTCGACATTTTTAACACTTCTATACATTTTATTTTAAAACGACGGCGATTTCTTTCCATTTTCAGTTCATTAAGTAATTTGTTAAATAACTTTAGTCCCTTTATCATCAAAGTGTTCTGACCTTTCGTTGTCCTTGTTGTATCTACTCTATAGTCGTTCACATTTCTTAGTTGATACGGTTGGGCTTGTCCAACCTCATTGACGGTGCTCGTTAAATAAACTGGAGCGTTACCGGTTCTAATATTAAAAACGGCTAAGAGGGTATTTAATTGCAGCCGTTGCTTTATGTTTAGCCACTTTAGAGTCTCAAGCAAATGTGCTATTGGTGTCATTTCAGTATTGTCCTCATCCCTTTGTTCTGTAGTTTCTGAAGTCTACTTAAATGTCCATTATTGCAGCATATGTATAAAATAGAGGCGCAGTACGCAAAATGAGGCTTCACTATAGTATTATATACATTCACAGCGGTTATATAGTCCATTTTGTTGCGAATTCTCTTAAAAAATCCTATTTTAGTCCCTATTTTCTTACAGATATATCCCACATGATTATTGAAATTTGAGTCCTTGTCAATGATAATGCCTAAGAACTTCATAACATTTATTTTTTTAATCATTTGTCCATTCAGTTGGAGGCTATTTTCTGTTTTCGAGTTTATTTCCATCCACTTTGTCTTTTTTTCATTAAGTTTAAGTCTATTCATTTTAAGCCATTTAGTCACCTCGCTTATGTCTTCCACTAGTTTTTCCTTACATTCGTCCTGATTTTTGTCCTCTGCATAAATTATATTAGGGTATCGTCGGCATATAACACTATTTTATTATATTTTAATATGGTCGGCAAATCATTGATGTACAATGTAAATAGTATCGGACCTAAATTGAACCCTGCGGGACACCCAAGTTTATATCTTGCGTATAACTTGACATCTCATCGTCCCTTATACCATACGCTTCTAACTTTGTTAACATTATATTATTGTCAATTGTTTCGAACGCTCGTTTAAAGTCCAGAAAAATTTAATTTATTTTTGTAGTGTTTTTATTTGTCTTCCACTCATTTATGACATGGTTTACTGTGGTTTCCTTCCATTTCCTCCAGTCTTTTCTCGTACCGTACTTCGATTGCCCGTAACAAGTCCTTTTTTTTTATTTTCACTCTTCGCTAGTGAGTTCTCGAATTCCTCCTTGTAGATCTTAAGGAAGTCGGAGTTCTTGTTGACACTCTGCTGCATATCCTTTACAACAAGATCCAAATTATGCACATATGTCATGCAGTCATCACATATAAATCTATACCAGAACATTTTGATGTAGAGTGGAATACTTTGTTACATACCCCTTCACAGCTTATTCCTGTCTCTCGACGTATCTTGAAAGTGCACTTGGCGCACTCAGCCATCGCTACTTGTTAAATGCGGTTATAGGAAAAAACAAAACCAGCACTTCCAATTTTTATAATTTTTATCAAGATTTATTATTCAACAATTGAATTATACCCCTATTACGGTTCGCGAGTCGAACGTTCGACTCGTCTCGAACGATCAGGCGAATATTTCAGGTCGAGCGATTACCGTTCGCGAACTACTTTGTTCGCCTGAAATTCACTACTGCCTTAACTACAAATTCACACTACCCTAACCACAGTAAGAAATATGTGACAAACGTCATATTTAAAATATATAACTAGTGTCCAAACGGTTTACATGTTTATATGGACTGTTTCAAAAAGATAAGTGGAATAATTAGAATACGCGGATAAATTGGAAACAGCTGCTTACGCCACTTTTTCCATCGTTCGATTGTGGGTGCAATAGTTTAAACAATACATATATCTATTAGTTGAAACATGTCTTTAATTGAGCATTTGAGTGAATATATTTATGTGATATATATTCGTGCAAAGGTAAAAAAAATTCCAATATTCCATTTGCTTTCTTCTTCGACGAGACATATGCAACAATGCTATTGAGTTGAGCAAACAGAAGAATGCCAATTGTTCCTAATTTCACTATTGTTATTGGTTGTAACTGTATTTTTTCGAGTTTCAACATAATGAAAAGTAATAATTCAAGTTCATCAATACAAAAATGTGTTTTCTTTCGATATTTCCACAGTTCGTACGCTCAGTCACCAAATAATTTCATTCGCCTGGATTTGACACAAGAAATAGAAATTTAGTCGAACGTTCGCCAACGGTAATACGGTGGAATCGAAATTCGCCAAGCTTCTGACATTTGAGTCGAATGTCATCTGGGCGATTCGCGAATGATAATACGAAAATGTGACTCAGGCGAACTTTTTCGTTCGACTCGCGAACCGTAATAGGGGTATTATTATTAGAGCAACACGTCTGCACTCGTTGAAATCTAAACTTTATTCTATTTCAGACAACAAATTTAGCCTATTTACAGTTTGTCAAGAAAGTGTTTTTACAAGCAAAAATACTGCTCAAATGGATTTGTTTTTTGCTATTAAGAGCCCAGGTACATATTTTTTTTTTTTATTATTTGGTTTACACTTTTCAAATTGAGTATTTAAAGGACCAAAAAACACATTATTTGTTTTAATCTTAATATTAATAATATTATAAACTCGAAAGTTTGGAGGTTTGGATGTTTGTAATTTTTCTCTTGTCAGAATAGGCTACCAAACCGCTTGACCGATTTGGCTGAAACTTGGAACGTTATTTTTTGTACTGTGTTTTAGTGGATATTTCGTCTAGATGCCCTAAGTTTGACGTTAATTTTGAAGTGCATGCGACGCATTTTAAAAAGAACACAGGTGTTCAAACTGCCTTTTTTGCTTAGTTTTTAATTCATCCATCGCATTCCCTATATTCTGTTTTTGTAAAGCAGAAGAGGTTCAAGTATTTTGTGTTGTAGCTCCCAACAGTCGCGGGAAATACTGTAGTTGAACAGATGTGCGCAATGGCTAAGAGGTTCAGTAGAACGGTCCTATTTTCTTGCAATTTATCGGAACGTCCGCCTGCTATATGCTGGTGTTGCTTTGTTAATTGAAGTCAAACTTATTGCATCGAAGAGAAAATTAGTTAACATTCTAGTTTGGACACAAGAAATTTGTATTCCATATTTCATCTAAAACGGTTATGCCGTTCAAGAGTTAGAAAAAATCTATGGACTTTTGAATCTGCTCTATTAATATTTGGGACCTAAAAGTTTGGAACGCCTTGACCGGTTTGGCTGAAATTTGGAACGTACATTCCTTATGTGTTTAGTGTATACTGTGTTTTAGCGTATTTTTTGTTTAGATGCATTAAGCTTGACTTCAACTTTGAAGTGCATACAACGCATCATAAAAAGAACACGTGTGTTCGAATTTTTTCCCGTAGTTTTTATTCCTGGATCCAATTCGGTATATTTTTTGTTTTGTGGAGCAAAAAGGGGTTGAAATAACTTTGCATTGTGGTTCACAGTAGGAAGAACCAGTGACCAGATAATTCACATAAATTAATAGCTGTCGTCGTAGATTTAATTTGAGACACAATTTTCGCATATATGCGACTAAGTTTTAAAGATATACAGTGAACCAAAAAAAAAAAAAATGGGACACGCATCACAGCAAAGCTCAATTTGCAATATCTCAGCCGTTTGCAGATTAATCTACGACTCAAGCTGATTTTGGCAACATAAATTTGTTTGAGCTACGGTTAACCTACTGCACAGGATAATAATAAAGTAAATATACTTCTACTTCGATAGCCAAACAAAAAATGGGACAGTAACTCTTAATTCTATTAAATAAAAATAAAAACCAACCCATTTATGTTTTGCGTAATTTCCTCTCATTTTTATATTTGCTTACATTGTTTTTTTCAATGATCTGTCCAAATTTGTTTTCAAAATACTCTGGAACCTTTTGATATTCTTTACTTAGGGGTCTGTGCCTGAGCCAAAGCCGCCTTCCAACGTTGACGGTCCCGGGCATGCTGCTTCCAGTCCGGAAGACCAAGCTGTCTTGCATCCGCAATCATTGGATCTCTGTACCAGAGGTTGGGTCTCACTCTTCTGCTCGAACCAGGAGGCTCGGATTCGAAGACCCTTTTAGCTGGAGCGTTTGTGTCCATGCGCTCGATGTTGCCAAGTCGACGGATTTTTGCTTTCCGGACTATATCCACATCTTTGTACAGCTCATAAAGTTCGCGGTTATGTCTTCTCCCCCATTCGCCTTCCTCGCAGACTGGACCGAATATCCGCCATAGAATTTTTCTTTCAAAGGAGCCAAGCATCAACTCTGCAGTTCTGCTTATTGGACGGTAGGAGGATAAGGGTCTTGTAGAGCATGACCTTAGTTCTTCGAGTCAGGAGTTTTGACCCTAGTTGTTTGGACAAACAGAAGTAGCAGCGGTTGCTGAGGGTGATTCCATGACGGATCTCCACTACGATGTCATTCGTGGAGTTTACGTTCGCCCCGAGGTATACGAACTCCTTTACTACCTCGAAGTTATAGCTTTCGACTGTCACATTTTGTGCTAAGCAGTGGGCGATGGATTCTTTCTTCGTCGACAGCATATATTTGGTTTTCTCCTCATTTATCTTCAGACCAGTCCATTTAGCCTGCTCTTCAATCACAGTGAAAGCTTCCATAATGGCCTGCTGGGAACGAGCGATGATATCAATATCGTCTGCGTAGCCCAGCAGCTAGACCGACTTGTGGAAGATAGTGCCTTCCGTGTTGACGTTGGCCCGGCACACTATTTGCTCCAGCACGAGATTGAAGAAGTCAATTACAGCGCGTCTCCTTGCCGAAATCCGGTGCATGTTTCAAAGGGCTCGGAGGTTCTTGAGCCGAACTGCACGGGGCATCGAGTGTTGTTGAGTGTAGTTCGACACAGCCGGATCAGTTTTCCCGGGATCCCGAATTCAGCCATCGCACTAAACCACTCCCTGCGATGAATGTTGTCATATGCGGCTTTGAAGTCGATGAAAAGGTGGTGTGTATCGACCTGGAACACGCTGGTCTTCTCCAGGATTTGCCTAAGTGTGACAATTTGGTCTATCGTCGATTTGCCGAGCCGGAAGCCGCACTCGTACGTGTCGACTAGTGTATTCATTCTAAATTCCCGGTGTATTCATTCCAAAAAAAAATCATGAATATCTTACTTTGACTTTGAATAACATACTCTTTACCCTTTTTTGTCAATGTTTTGTACCAAAGGCTCTATTTGCGGTACTATGAAGCTTGAGGACATCAAAAAGATATTAAATAGAACTCGATTATTTTCTAGAAACTATTTATCACCTTTGACAAAGACTTCAAAGTTTAGAAAATTTGAAAACAAACACCCCATATTTACTTTAATTGTTATCCTGCGCAGTAGAGTAAACGTAGCTCAAAAAAATTTATGTTGCCAAAATCAGCTTGAGTCGTAAGACTAATTAAATTAATATTTATTTCGTTTTGAAATGTTAGAAAATGGTTAAGATATTGCAAATTGAACTTGGCTGAGATGGGTTTCCCACTTCTTTTTTGGTTCACTGTATTTCAGTACAGCGAGGGATGGGGTTGAAAAGATAGGCCGCTCTTCGGAGAAGGGGGGAGTGCGCCTGTACAGAGATCCACAGGTAAGGCTAGTTAAACCGGGGTGTCACCGGATACTCCGTTCGCGACTGGGATATTTTTGAGATGGGCCCCAGTCATCTGATCGTCGGCACGGGTCGTTTGACACCTTAAATCGGCCCATCGAAGAGAGAGAATATTAGGGGAGGGAAAGAAGGGAGGGGTTGACTATTGCTTAGCTTCAGGCCTCATCTTTAGCGCAATCCGCCCCGAAGGAAGGTTACCCAGAAGACTCATCAACCGTACTAAGCCCCAGCACCACGTCAAGGTCAATAGTTTCGCGGGAGAAATAAACCCTTACTAAATGAAAAAAACATTCTATTGCAATTCAATTGGGGGTAATATTCAAGTAACTCACCATATTTTCATTAGTCTTTTTTTGTCCTAAAAATATTAAACACAAATTCTTTCTCATGCCTAAATTAAAATCTTTTTATGGGATTCTCGGAAATGGTAGCATGAAAAGTCTCTCGGCTGCAATCCATACTACATGCGTGTCAGCAATCAGTTAAAGGTGCTTATAAAAGAAATGAATGAATGAGTGAATGAATAGTCGGCGTAACAGCCCATACAGGGCCAGAGCCTAAATGGCCCTGTATGGGCGTTAGCGGTTCTTACCGTTGGGCGCCATTGTTGTGACGCCAGGGTCTGACCACAGGGGCACTTTGGTGTAGTGGAGGGAGTGACGGCATGCTTATCCTTCGCTCGGTTAAGTTCGCCGGACGGGGAGGTTCTTGCTCACCTCTGACTACACCAGCATTATATCATGCCGACTTTGGATGTTAAAGGGAGAGGGAAAATGAATTTCGCCAAAAAAAAAAAAAAATTAACAAAAAAAAAGAAACGACTAATCTCAATTATCCTCGGCCTTGGAGTACGACTTCCTATAACCTAATATTCACTTCCCAGAGAGATAGTTAAGGTTCTATCCACCTGAAAGTATGCTAGTCTAATCTAACCCTATACTAACCTACACTAGGATGCCGAGGTTGTTCACTCCGGTAAGGAGCCAACCGCCGAAATACTCCTAGAACTATGCTAACCTAACCTAACTAAAAAAAATTCAACCTAAAAACTAAGAGAAGTTATGTTGTTGCCACCGGAAGGGTAACAACTCCCGAAGTTCGCCCAACAAAAGAAACCTATGCTAACTTACCCTATGCTACTGCTACCTAACTCTAAGTCTGTTACCAAGACCGATGTCGCCAGTAAATCGCGCCTGCCTGATGTTATTGGCAGCGATTGGCCTAGCCCACGCACGTTACACACGGCGTATAGCTCGTGGCAACTACCTATGGCTACCTCCACTGGCCCACATTATTGGAAGGTGGCCCCTTACATGACTGACTCGGCGCAACAAAGTTACGTCATCCTCGTCATGTCCTCAAGCGGACGGCCTTCCCATGTCCTTCCACACACACCCCCTTATCGGAGTTTAGCACAGACACATAACGGTTACGACCCACACGAAGGTGAAATTAAAAACACAGCTGATCACAAGATGAGGTTTACAATTCATATATACTCAGGTTTATTTAGTCTTACGGTTCGTTTACATTTGCGGAAAATAATAAAAAAACTTTGTGCATTAAGCTAAAGAAAAAAGTTAAGTAAAAAAAATTCAATAGTGCTCTATTGTTATAGATAATACAAGCAAATGAAGATGGTGTGTGCGCGTAGTAAATCAATTAAAAGTAGAAGACATTTTTTTTTCAATAGGTATGTCTATGAATGGTACTAAATATATCTAAATATCAATTAGGGGTTTTAAGGCGGTTTCGCTCTTAACACCTTAATGGTAATAGTAAACCATGTACAAAAAAAACAAACAAAATCGACTTACTATTTATCGTCCGTCCCTCGTCGTCCTGCGCGCAGCACTTGATGGAGACAGGTACCTAGCACTTTACTTTTGCACATATAAAAAAAGGAATCTATAGGGTTATAAACCACCACTGGCATATATATAAATATATGTATAAATAATTCAAATCAAACTGGTGAATAAAAAGGCAAACAAAAAACAATTTTCTTTTTCACCCTACTCACACGCACCACTTTGACCACTTGGGTATAATTCACAGCAATTTAATCGTTACATGATATAAGGCAAATCATAAAGCAATATATGACAATTAAAAAAAAAATCAAAATTAACGAGGCGGAAAACGGGTTGAGGCTTAGCTATGTCGGGTAAGTTCACAATTTCTTTTTTTCTTTTTCTTTTTCTTTTTTTTCTGTTTTTTTTTTTCTTTTCTTTTCACTAGGTTGTATAGATCTTTCTTTTAATATTATATAACTAATAATTTTTTTTTTTTATAAGATCTTGAATCTCTCGAGTCACTTTTCTTGAAGGTATGGGGTGATTTGGGGGGACCGTTGGCTAACGGTTCGGGTTAGCGGTGGGGTTGATCGAGCGATTTCCGAGCAGTTAGCTATTTGTTTGAATGTCGGGTTTTATGTGGAGACGATCTTTTTGTTTTCTTAAATCCTCCTTAAATGTACAGGGGAAGAGAAAGAAATCGGCAACGCGGGCAGAAAAGTTCCCCTGCATAAGTTCCCTCCTCCCGGCCCTTTTCACTTTTCACATATTCACTTCTGCGATTTTCACGTTTTTTTTTGTATTCCGCGGATCAACGTCAATCTGCGAACACTGGCTCATATAAAAATCCCGATCCGCCGTCACTTCGGTCACCCTATTGTCGCTGACAACTGAAAACGTTCTGGCATGGGCGATCGCGGCTCGTTTGTGGGCAATATCTTGCGTATTTGTCATTGTTCAGCTGTTTGCTGTGACTATATACGGAAAATAAAAGACTGTTTTGCTTGGCTGGTGTAATAATAATAATGTTATTACAGGTTACATTCTCATTCAATATTTAATTTTCATGTGTTTTATTTCATTCACAATTATAATTATAATTGACATTGTGTGTGCAGCAACATTCTCCCCGCCTTGAACGAAGTTCGAAATCATCTCATCTCTGTGCTCTTCGTTGTCGACCGTGGTGATGATTGTTACTCATGGTTTGAGTTGTGCCTCCACTGAACTTGCCGACTGGTTGGTGTCTGCGGTTTCTGCCAAGATCAATTATGAAAGCTCTATGAAGAAACTTTAAGAATAATGTAGTGCTTGCATTTGTATTTGAAAAAGTATTGTGCTTTAATTATAACGAAACGAATATTTACGCGTCGAGTTGAGTGCAAGAGAGCACGAATGAACTTTATTAGTTTCATTCCGGTGGTGATAGTGACGTGTAGGTAGGATCTCAGGTAAGTGTTTTCTTTTTTTTTAATTATATTACTAGCAGCCCGTCCTGGCTTCGCGCAGGCAGCACTATATATCTAAAGTTGTTTAGTATTCCAGTAATGGAATACCAGAAAGTGTTAATGAATTTAGAAATAATTTGGAGTAATGCAACGCTTCTTCTACATCTAAAGCGCGGTCAACTAAATAATAGACTTTTGATGTTGAATCACATTTGGCAAGAATTGAATCAATAACTTAATTGACTTGCTTATTTGTCTGCCACAAAATAGCCCTTCCCTCAAACCAAATGAATTATTAGATTATTAGTTTGCAATATCCGAATATACCTTCTCAATCATTTCTAAAATATTCGGCACCAAAACAAAAGATATTTCTGAAGTTTACCTTGCCATTCCTTACTTAAAATTGTTCTGGTCTTATTTGAAGCATATTATTGGAAAGTGATGTGTTGTCTCTTCCGCAACACTTATATTAGTTTGAAGTTACGATTTTTTATGTGCAGCCATAACACACTTTGACACACTTGAAACATCGGCACTACAAAATTTTAATGGAAGTGTAAAAGCAGAGTTAGCAGTTCCTCTGCCATCTAAAAGTGTGGGTTCAATTCCAGACGATCCCACAGCTAAAGCAGTCTTCCCGCTGCCTCCAGTAGCATTCAAAAAGAAAATATTCCCCTTGCTATTGTAGACTAATAACATAATTAAATCATAAACGATTTTTCCCCTTTTCAGAAGACACTCGTTTTGAATCACTTCAATAAATCAGTAATGATCATAGTTTTTTCTCGCATGTATTTTCCATGGTTTAATGTTATGTGGCTACTTGAAATACAATTCCACAGAACATACAGTCGAATTTCTCTAAGTCGAAAATCCTTCTTACCCGAATTTTCACGGCCCCACCTCTGGCGAACGACTGACAATCCTCCTGGAGTACTTCTGTCACGAAAAGTTTTCGCAATTCGCCGTTCGGAACCGGCATTAAACAGAAACACAGAAACAAATTATAACACAGTGGAGGTGCGAAAAAGCTAGGCTCTGGTTCTCAACGGGCTGTTACGCCGCCCAATGCAAATATTACAGTCCAAAATAAAGGATTTTCAACAAAAAAAAATATATGAAACCCTCTAACTTGAATTTCCATAACTGCCTCTAACCCGTGAAAATTCGACTTAGAATGATTCGACTGTATGTACTTTGATCAATGTTCCCATAATCGGATGACAGTTGTTGTTGTCTGTGGTACAACATATCTTCAATCATATCTTGCAGCGATTTTGCCACGGCAACAAAGGTTCAGTAATTTTACACAACGAAATTATCAAAGTAAATAAGTGCCCTTGTTATTTTCCTGTAGAACAGAACACGCATCAGATATGTTATTTTCCCATTGGTTATCATATTCCAACAAAAAATACCACGTTCTTTCAACGTTTACATTTATGTAAACCTATACACATACATATATACATATATCCATTTTTCACATCTCATATGCCTCTATCCGTACAACACCGTTTCCGCGCGATCTTCGTCATGCCAGCTGTGTGCAAATTTGAGTTGAGCAAATAGGGGTTGAAATGAACATGGAAAACACCACTGAGACTCGCATCGATTTCAGCCAAAATTTTATAGATTAAAAAAATCGTTTAATCAGCGATTTCTCGGATTTCACCAACTAATCGATATTTTTATAGCTATTATTTCTTAGTGCTTGCTCGGCGATCTATAAAACTGCGTTTTTAGATTTTCGAAATTCGCATATTGACGTTTTATCGTTTTTGGCCAAAAGCTCCAAAAGTATTGGGGCTAGAATGCTGAAATAAGTTTTTTTTTAATTTACTCATGGAAACCGATTTTTTGTAGTTTTTTCAGATTTTTTGACAAAGTGGTGTGGAAATTACAGGGCGGATTGGCTTTTCGAATTTTTACAGAACCATAAAATTGGTTATTGTGAGTCTACCTTAAAAGATACACATATGCCACCGCTGACTTTTTTGTAGAACTTTTTGAGACAATCAATTCCCTAGTACATTATTTTTTCGTATCTTTAACTGTTTAGACAGCGCCCGCCTTAGAAGTTTGCCAGTTCCCGACTTTTTTCACTTATCTCAATATACCGTTAATTTGTTGTGCCTAAATGTCTATAAAATATAGTCCATACCCATAATAGATACCCAACAATACTACTGGTGAAAACCGCATACAAATCCGTTCAGTAGTTCCTGAGATTAAACTCCCCAAACATTTTTTTCGACTTTGTTTTATAATATTTATAGATTTTGATTTCATTATTATCTTTTATTATTAAATTCATTGTGTTATATATTTTGTTAAAACGATTATTGTTTAAATTATGGTGAAAATTCTGTTTTCATTTTATAATTGGTTTCGAGTGTGAAGTGATTGTGTCGTGTGGCGTTGGTTCTAAAATAACGGACCAAAGAACACATTGGTGTGTTGCTGTGTTGCGTGTAGATCATGTGTTGCGTGTAGATCGTGTGTTGCCGTTGTACTATTTTCATTTTAGTATTCGATTTAAGAATTTGAAATTATTTTATTATAATTTTTTTTTTTTTACTATGAGTGATATAAGGAAATTCATTAGTTTATATTAATTTTTTATAATGTGTTGACGAAGTGATTATTTTCGAAGTTTTCTTGTTGTGTAGTGATTGAATTCAAGGGTGGAATCGGCTAAGGTGATAGTTGATTGTCGTTTTTGATTATCAACTATTCTTTGCTCTGTGTAACGCGATCGCAAAAAATTATTCATTTCTTGGTAACGCGGACAATTCTGTCAAAAATTAAATGTCATTTTTGAATTTTTGAATTGGTATTTGTGTTTTGATTTTGATAAGTTGTGTTTTTATTAATTTACAAATAATGTAAGCATATACAGTGCTCCACAAAAGTTTGCGTACGATAAAGAAATTTGGCGCAAAAGGGCGGTTGTTCACAAACCATATGTAACAATTTGTTTTGGAAGGCATATTTAAAAAGAGCTTTAGTCAAAGCTTCAGAATTTACCAAAATTAGTTCAATACTCTTATCCATTCAAAAGTTATAACAAAAGTTTTTCTATGTTGTGTTGAGATTTTTAAATTTTAAGTTTTGCAATTTTTCTTGTGTTGTGTTGAAAGGGAATTTACATTTTGGTTCTAATTACTAATAGGTAAATTCTAATTATTGATCGGTAAATTATATTAGTGTGTCGGATTCCATATTGTTATGGTTAGACAGGTAGTAGACAAATTTTCGTGATAGGTCGTTTAATTCCTTGTTTTTAATGTGACAACCCGCACCAAGTCATCATTTCCTTCGTGTGTTTCTTGGATGCGACCCAGCATCCACTGTGTTGAGGGTAGGCGTTCGTCTTTTATGAGGACTAAATTGACTAGTTTTGGTTGGACCTGTTCTTTCCTTCACTTCGGCCGCTGCTGTAGTCGTGATAGGTATTCCCCGCTCCACTTCTTCCAAAATTCGTTGACGAGCATCTGAATCCGCTTCCATCGGTCCAGGTAGGAAGCTTTCTTGTTTGGCACTTCTGCTTGTGGGATGGATCTCAACGGTTCGTCTATTAAGAAATGTGCTGGCGTGATGGCTTCTAAATCTTCTGGGTTGTCAGAAAGGGGGCAGAGAGGTCGCGAATTCAAGCACGCTTCTATTTGCGACAGAAGCGTAGAGAATTCTTCGAAGGTGAGCTTCTCGTTTCCTACCACTCTTCTAAGATGGTGCTTCACAGACTTCACTCCTGCTTGTGTGGCGCCGCTGCTGACCTTCCCCAGCCCAGAGACTTCCACAAATGTTCGGTGTCTCTTTAGCTTCAAGAGTTGAGCTGCTCCCTCAGACAGGAACGTTGCTTCGGATCCCGGGTCTATCAACGCGCGAAGAGTGTACGGACTTCCGTCTGCAGACTTCACGCTTACCAAAGCCGTTGCCAAAAGAACCTGGTTCGTGTTGTGTTGTTTCGTCGCTAAAAACGTCTTCCTGTCCGTGTTGTATGTTGTGTGTGTATTTCGGTGTTTTTGGTTGAGGTTTGTGTCGGTTGCAGTCCACTTAGGGTGTTCACTTTTTCCTAAGGTCCTTTGTGCATCAGAAAATGGTGTCGTCGTTGGCAGAAGTAGCACCCTCTAGCGCTTGGACACTGTTGAGTAGCGTGGCTATACGCTAAACAGTTTTCGCAAACCTTCAACTGCCTAACGATCTGCTGCCGTTGGAACGTGCTCATCTCTAAAAAGCGTTTACACTTCCTCAACGAGTGTGGACCCTGTTGACACGCTTTGCACCGAAATTGCCCAGTATGGTCTGCCTTTGCGAAAAACGATTTCGAAAGATGAGGCTCTGGCTTAGGCTTTGCTGGTGCAGCGTGGGAAATGGATTCCAGCGTTCTGAATCGCATCTCCAAGAAATCAAAAAATTTCTTCAGTGTGGGTAGATCTTTTGAACTACCTAACGTTTCTTCCCAACGTTGTTGAGTCTCACTAGGTAGTTTTTCAACGAGGACATGGATGAGAATTGTATCCCAATGACTAACAGGCAGTCCCAAACTTTCAAGGGCGTGTATACATTCATTGGATCTATCTAATATAGCTTTAACACTACTTGCAGATTCCTTTGAATGCGAAGGTTGACCGAAGAAACTCTTAAGTTGAGCTTTAACCAGTATACGCTTCTGGCCATATCGTGACAACAGCAGTTCCCATGCCTTTGCATAATTATCCGCTTCAAGTGATAGATGTTGTATCAAGCGTTCAGCATCTCCACTTAGGCTGGATTTGAGATGATGAAGCTTTTGAACATCACTGAGGGATTGATTGGTGTGTACCAAAGAAACATAGACGTCGTGATATGCGCGCCATGCTGTGTACGAACCAGCAAACGTTGGTATGTTCATAGGAGGCAACCGCAATTCTTTAGACGAAGAAGTGGACTGCAGCTCAGAATCGTGACACACGGAAGAAGACTTTTTGACGGTGGGAATAGTGTCCAGAGCATCCAGGATTTCGGTTCGATAAACCAGGTAAATTTCTCGGATTTTTCTAGCTTATTACGACCCATAATCTCCTCGTGATAGCCTTTCGAAGATGCTAACATCGATTTCAACATCGCTGGACGTCCGTTGAGATAGTTCCGGGAACAAGAGGATGCCGCAATGCCGCGAAAACTAGCTAAATCACCTTGTATTTGCTCTAAAATTTCCTTTTGTAACTCGCCGAAAGACGTTTTTGACATTTGTTTAATATTATTTATTGTTTTGATAAGATTTTTACAATTAATATAATAAATTTGAAGATTACTATTAGATTTTTATGATTTTGATATGAATTGGATTAATTTAAAGATGGCTATTAGAATTTTATGGTTTTGATATGACTTTAAAGTTAAGTTGAATTAAGTTGAATATTATGCAGATTTTTAAGGATTACACCCCTATTGCGAGTGTCAAAAAATAAATGACAAACGATACTTATCAAAGAATTTGACGCGTTGGTATTGTGATTGTCAGTTGTCAATGAAGAAGAGATAAACAGTAACTTTTCCATTGTGAATGGAGAAAATTGGTATTGTGAGTGTCAATTGCGATCAAATTTGTTGGTGCTTATCACTTTTTTTGTCAATGGCATTTTTGTGGACGACGAAGGCACAAACCGCATAGTACGTAGTGCATCTCCGAATGAAGACAGGATACGAAAAAAACAATTTTAATTCTGATCTTGTTTAATGTACCTAACAATACAAATATATATTTTTAAATCTAAAGTAGTTAGCAATAAGAAGAAATTAGAGCGGTTGGTCCAGTTGATGAGCGAAAACGAACAACTTGCAAAAGGAATTTGTCCGAAAATCGTATTGCAACAAAAATGGGAACAATTGAATAGCATTGGACCTCCAACCCGTAATTGGCAAATATGTTCTTTGATTACGTTTAAAACTTCTTTCAAAACCAAAGACACAATTGACTGCGCAAGACCAATGGCATGTTCATTCCCAATGCTTAACTGGTACGACCCATGTCCATATAAACGCAATGCATTTGCTAGTTTGATAACGTTCGGGATCGTATAGCTGGTTTTAATTTTCCTTCTAATTCAGTCAGGAGATACGAAAATGCTTACTTCGATAAACTGGCTGACTTCTTTACAAACCTGAAAAGGAACAGCTATAAATACATATTTTAATTATGGAATAATGTATCTACATAGAATCCTCCAATTCCAAAGGGTTAGAGGCATCCCTTAGTTGCCTTCTCCTGCTCAATATATTCAGAAATCTGGAATCCTGATGGTCGTCATCGAACCACAACTCCAATGAACTCATTTTCAAAATTACATTTTATTTCTTTTTCTTTTTATTTTATTTAAAAAAATTCCGAAAGCAATATTTAAATGCAAACAAACAGAAATTTAGATTTTCTGCTGTCTTGAACTGTGAAATAAATATCTTCATTCACAACAGTCAATTTATTCACAATAGCCACAAATTTTATCAAACGAGTTACACAATACCGATTTGGTTTTTGTTTGATAAATTTACCAGTCATGAATTGATTGCTATTTGACACTCGCAATAGGGGTGTTAGATATGAATATTGATTTGATTTTTGATAGATAGATTAAGGGTTAATTGATAACTTTGTAGAATATAAGGACTTGCTGCGTGCGCCTCGTTTCTTGATAAATTTCTCCAAAGAGTGAATATATATGTTGAGTGTAATGTTGATATATATGTACCTCCTTTTGATGAAATGGTGTTGATTTATATGGAGTTTGTGTTGATATTAATTATTACACGTTGCGACAATACCGATTAGCACAATATTTTAAGCACCAAATTTTCTTTTTTCTAGTTTATTGAAGTGTTGTTCAAGTTGTTTTTTTCAATTCTTAAATTGTTTGTTAAAAGAAAACTGTTAAAAGACTCTTGATATATTTTTTGTAAGGACAACTCTTTCTTCTTTATTGAAAATGGACTGTAATTTAAATTTATCCGGTTCGATTGGACCAAATGTTCAGCTGTTTGCTGTACGAAAAATAAAAGACTGTTTTGCTTGGCTGGTGTAATAATAATAATGTTATTACAGGTTACATTCTTTTTTTTATATATGTTGACAAGTGGACTCTCGCGTTGCCAACGTTTAATTTTCACGTGTTTTATTTCATTCACAATTATAATTATAATTGGCATTGTGTGTGCAGCAACAGTCATTCTCCTTTTTGCAGAGTGTCTCATGAAGTAACCAGTTTCTTCGCGTTGCCCCTTTAGTTTTTTTTTTTTTTTCTTTTCAGGACTCCACAAGGCTTACGCAACAATATATCTGATGAAATATTATCTGCAATTTCTTCACTGGAACAGTCAGTTGGTATTATGATTGCTGAAATTATTTATAATTAATAATTCTGATGTAATTAATAGATCTGATGTTATCAACATTAAATTTAATACATTCATGTTACATTTTTCACGAAAACATTTTCTTGAATAACTTTCCCTATACTTTGGTCTTTATTTCACAGTAAGGGCTTAAACCCAGGATAAGGCTCTACACAATATTTGGCAGTATACAATGTAAATGCTCTAAATTTAGAAGTTGGCCCTGTAAAAAAAACTAATTTTTCTAGCAGCTTTCGATAATTTGATGTTTTCATGAAACAAAATAATTGTTTTCTTGTTCGAATGCGAACCTGTAAGCAAAATTAAATTTTGTACATAGCGAATCAGATTTAGGAATGAATTTTTTATAAGCTTTTTGATCTTTAGGTCATTCCAAAAAAATTAATTTAAGAAAAAGGGGCAAAGGATTGAAATCGTAAACTTGCCAACACATCACAGGCATCTTATAGCCGAGAAATCATTATACATTATCATTATCATACATTATAAATCATTATCCCTTCCCCCTTACTCGTGGGATCAAAATTTCACAAAAATCTAATTTATCTTCCGAAAGGCCTGGTACAAGTGAGTTGCATGTCGGGGTCCTTCATAAAACCAACTCAACAATTGACATCACCACGGACAGAATGTTGACGAACCTCCTATTAGGCGTCCCGTCAGCTATCAAGGTATCGTCGGAGAGTAGTGATGCGACCGAGTATTTCGCGCCGGGAAATCTATTTGCCATTTGTCACCTGCATGGTGATTGCTGCTGGAAAAAGAGAACTTTCTGCGGACGATAGGGTAGCTTCAGGCAGGGAACCCTTCAACCCTGCAACGTGAGCTCGCGAGGCGTCTCCTGAAAAAGAGAATGCAAAACACTCTTCTTGGCACGCCTTTTGTAATAGTATAATTATTACCAATGAATCGGCTAGGCTTCGGAAGCTGCTTTCCAAAGAACCGACCATCCCAGGTTTCTTGAAAGACAACAATGGCAACTGGACGGAATCTTCGTCGGATACGCTCAGACTTCTACTTGATACTCACTTCCCGGGGTGCGCAGCAGCATCCCCAATAGTTAAGGGCAAAGTACCCAGAGCAAGCGAGTCCTATACTCAAAGTCATGTCATTAGTAACTACAAGATCAGCTGGGCTATTGATTCGTTCTCCCCCTTCAAATCTCCCGGAGAGGACGGAATCTTCCCTATAATGCTGCATAGTAGACCCAATTCTGAACACCCTTTTCTGTGGTAGTCTGCCCTACGGCAACATTCCAACGGCGTGGAGGGAAGTTAAGGTTATCTTCATCTCCAAGGCCGGACTTCAGACCAATAAGTCTGACCTCTTTCGTCCTAAAGACCTTTAAAAAACTCCTAAATAACTCCCTTGTGGAGCAATATCCGAGTCCCAGCACGCATATATGAAGAGCAGGAGCTCTACACAGTGTTGTCAGAGTGGTTGAAAAATCGCTGCATGACAAAGACTACATCTTAGCGGCTCTTCTGGATACTGACTAAGACAGCGCTCAAGAGCTCGGAAGCGGAGCAACACGTTGCTAATTTGCTAGTCAGCTTGCTAAGCAGGAGAGTGATTGACGCAAAAATAGGCAACAGCAGCCTCAATGTTATTAGCTCAAGGGGCGCGCTACAGGGTGGAGTTATCTCCCCTCTTTGTGGGTGCTGGTAATAAATGAGGCATTAGAGAATATCAGGTGGTTGGGGACCAAGGCGTTGCGTTGCGTACGCTGACGACGTCGCCATCTTGGTAACAGGCAAATTTCTACCAACAGTAGGCAAGGTACCTAGGGGTGATCTTAGATAGGAAACAACTGGTCGAAAAATGTCCAGGAGAGATTCAATTCTATACTTGTGCCAGGATGTTCGGGAGGAAATGGGGACCAAACTCCAAAGTAATCCTATGGATTATAACATACAGAAATATAGTCTGGTGTCAAGCTTTGAAAAAGGCTACGCATTGTAAGGCTATGACGAAAATACAGAGGCTGGCATGCATGCTCGAAACCGTACTGCACCTGCTACCTCTAGACCTATTCATGCTTGAGTAGGCCTCTACATGTGCGGATCAATAGCATAGGCTACTGGAAATCCAATACTGTAGGGAACTCGAGTTTTCTTGGAAGGATGTCTGTTGTAGACACCAGGTGGGACTATACGTTGCCCCTCACCCTCTTCCGAGGTATTTGCTTGTAGCTTCCCCTCGAGAGTGGAAGGAGCTGGCACCCATCAGCAATTCGACAGTTGCGGTTTATACTGACGGTTCGAAGATGGAGGAACAGGCGCGGGCTTATACTTCGAAACGTTGGACATGCGAAGATCAATCAAACTTCCGGATTGTAGCAGTGTCTTTCGTACCTTACTCCGTGTTTAGATTTAGTTTTAGTTATTTACTAGCTGTGCCTTCGAGTTCTTCCACCTTGACTCAAAAATATATAGTCGCTGCATCCGCGACTTCCTCCGCGTTGGCCAAAAAATATGTATATGCAATTTGAGATCTCTTCTATGCAAAAGCGGCAATTATAAATCCAAAAATGCTTTATCTACTCTTTGCGTGAACCGTCTAATCGTTTCTTCTTCATTTTACTTAACCAAAAACAAATCGCTTAGAAACTCCTGATTCACGACAACTGTAACACGTGCTTCATAAAAAAAAGTACAAAATGGGTCCGGGAATTGAGAAAATTAGAAAAAGGGTAAAACGAACACCTGCGTTCTTTTTACCATTCGATGCATCTACTCGTAAGTTGTAGTCAAACTCAATGCGTCGAAGAGAAATGTAGTTCAAAGCCATGTTTGCAAGATAAAGCGTTTACCTTCTAAATTTCTACTAAATCGGTCAAACGGTTCCAAACTTTCAAATCCAAAATACGAATACAGTATTTACGGATATAAGAAACATGCATATTAGCTCACATACACACGGTGTATTCACCGTGTTTTTTCTCTGTTTTGAATTGAAATAAACGGTTATAAGAAAAACGCATAATATAACAAAAACACGGATATAAGAAACTTGTTTTCATACAACAAAATCGATTTTTGCTTTTTGCTTTTTGCAGTGTTATTATACATTTCTAACAACTTATTGTTATGCAATTACCTAATAAAAAGATCTTATTTTCATTTTTATTACATTATTTTGAATACTACGTTAAATTAATTTGAATACTACGTATAATTAGTTCCTGTATAGTTAAAAAAAAAAGAAATTATTTGTCTTATATCCGTGGTTCGTGCAAAGAAAATGTTTTTTCTTATATTCGTTGCTTGTACTTTCGTACTGTATTGTTTTTAAGATGTATTTATTACGTGTAAACCATTGGTAAAAGCATTTCATTTGGACTACAAGTTTTTTTTTTTAATTTTCACTTTCGGTACAAAATGGGGGATTATATCACCCAAGAGTGTATTCAGAAACAGATATACAAAAACTACAGCCTACTAGCATTTTTTTAAAAACAAACCTGACATATTAAACCACAAAATATACTCAGAATAAAAACGGGGATATCAAGGCATACTTAAATTAAAATATAAAATAGTATGGTGTCGTGAGATTTAATCGCAAATATTGAAGAACAGTTTTTAAAAAGCCTATGAATACTTCATAAAACCCCAAAGGACATACCCTAAATCAAATTGTCTCGACCTAGTCCAACCTCGCTTTCGCGCACTAATCAGTAAAAACAAATAACCCAGCTAGAACATTAACAATCAGCAACAAATCCAATCAAAAGAACAAGAGGAGGATAGAGTGTTTTATCGACTCTGGGAGCGCATGAATCCAAATTAGTCTGCCATCTGATGCAGTCCTCTTATGAATTTGCTTGAAAGGAAATGAACCAATAAAACATTGCCAGGGATTAAGCATCCACAAATCTGTTTTACATAATCATCCCACCCACCCAACACAAGCGAACATTTTTCGCATTAACGCGTTCCCATGGCAGCCATCCCGGCTCTGCCAGAGAGTAACCCACGGGTGCAATTTCAAAAACTCAGCTGCATATTCAACGGAAAATAAGCTTCGCAATATCATACTTGCCGAACTTTTCCATCCGAAGTGCAATGTCCCTTTGCCTTTTCAAGGACTTTCGTCTTTGCAGTCTTCTCGCAGTCACAACTATTGCTCTCATTGTGGGAAAAATCGTATTCATGTCGGGTGTTGTCGTCTACTCTTTTTTCGTCCCTCGTGCGCCGTCGTTGTCTTTATTTTTATTCTGCAAAAACAATTTCCAATTTCTAATTCTATATACACCGAAACGGTTCTGGAATGGGAACGCGAATGGGAGTGGAATTCCTCCGGTCGTTTGTGTGTTCCTTGCCTTGGTGGACGTTTAATTGACTGTGCAGAGGTAGAGTCTTCGAATCAGGGAGAGGAAAACTTTTCCTTAAAGGAAGGACAACGCTGGTGACAGCGATGTCGGCGACGACCGAGGTTGTTGGGTTGGATGGAGATCAAAAGACCGCTCGCTGCAGGAGCATCGTACTCCCGCTTGCAGATGTTGTCGGTCGTAGGGTGCTCCGCACATACACGTTGACACCATGACCCGACATTCCATGGTCGTTGCTCTGTGATATTAACCGAGGACGCCTAGTATTGCTTGCGTTTCTGTCTTTGGAGATCTATGGAACAATCTTTGGATCTAGCAGTAGCTGCTGTGCTCATAATGAACTTTAAAATAGCGACAGAGTCACAGATGAATGGATTGGCATCCTTCCGCCGTCGGATGGGGTTACTGGGGGCATTATCACTACTACATTATAGGGGGTTAATGTATTGTGGCATTGTACACCAGGGCCTGATATCTTCATAGACGCTTCCCACACACGCAGACGGTTGAGCGGCGGTGTTGCATAGTTATTGATGGAATGCCTCTGCTAAATGAGCAATACACAGTTAACGGGGTAGAACTAGGGGTTTTAGTGATGATACAGATGATGCAACGTCGAGGAGCACCGCTGGGATCTAGGTGAATGAGACGGAACAGGTGGAATTTTAATAAGTCTAGAAAGAAGGAGTTTTACTTATGTTTGAACAATTTAATTTCAAGCACGTTAGGAAGATGCCTTCTATTTGAATGCCAGATTTAAATTGGAAATTGCACACCGTATGTGAAACACGGATATAAACAGATGCTTTATGCCTGTGGTCTAGCAACACGCATCAAAGTTTTGCGGCCGTTTCTATACTAGCATTTCCAAACTCCGATTTACGATGGCTTTTTGTTTCTGTAGTTTTGGTTATTTAGCAGAAAAAAAAAATAGGAACAAAGAAACCATAATGTTAGGCCGGGGGTTTGTCAGTGAGCTCACCTTTTCACTTTTCTTGCTTTTCTTACTTACTTGGCGCAACAGTTTGGCGTGGACTTTGTCTTAAGATGTTAGACTTGAGGAATGAATGCCTTTTGGGTATCATAATTGTATTTTTTTTTTGTCGCGCCACACCGAAATGCTGCCTGTGCGCAGAGCATGGGTAGCACCTGATCTAATCGGCCACATACCGAGCGGGTACGGGAGCTGCTGCTGCACAAAACTTTTCTGTGCTAACAGCTTTAGATGTCAAAAACGCTTTCAACTCTCTGAGATGGAACAACATATTGGACTCTCTGCAAAACATTTTCAGCACTCCCCAGTGACTCATGAGAACTCTGCGGGGTTACCCTACTGAAACCTTGCTCGTCGGGTACGCCAGCGATATAGGCGCTGTTATCATTGCCCGAGACACGGCGGAAGCAAAGCCGAAGCTGAACCAGGTCATAAGAGGTGTGCTGGAGTGGATGGTGGACCACGGTCTAAAACTGGCGACGGAGAAGACTAAAATAGTACTATTAACCAGGCGACTTTCTAGTAGGTACTGATATAATCATCAGCGAAAGCGCAGTTAGTTAGTTATCAGCCATTATCCGAACCAGCGGCCCTCGTCGTCGCAGGAGTGATCCCTATCGATCTGCTGGCCGCAGAAGGAGCATACATCTACGATCATAAGACGAAAGCAGGGAGCTCAACGGAAGTAGTATTTGCGAAAGAACGAATGAGGGAGCGGTGGAAAGCAAGATGGGACGCCAAAACCAGGGATAGATGGACAGCGCGGCTGATCAGAAATGTTGCTGCATGGGCGAATCGCAGACACGGTGACGTAAACTTCTACGTCACCCAACTGCTATCTGACAAGGGGCTTTCAACAAGTATCTCGACAAGACGGACAAGAAAGAGAGTGCTGCCTGCCAGTACGGAGACTAAGAAGAAGACGACGCCTACCATACCTTCTTCGAATGTAGCAGGTGGGCATTGCAGAGGACCAGGTTGGGAGCGGAGATATTCAGCATATCGCCTGATACCATTGTCCAAAAGATGTTATCCAGCAGTAGCCTCTGGAAAAAAATCGCGGCATACTCAGAAGTAGTGCTGAGAAACAAAAGGAGAGAGGATGGAACTAATATCTCCCCAGTTGAAGAACGATTACATTATTACCGGCAAGGTTAATTATACCGACGAAGAAAACGATACCACTCTGACGTAATGCAAAAGCGGTCCCAGAGTGGATTGTGTCAAGGAGAAGAGGTCAAGATGTGGTTTTAGTGGGTGAAAGTCTCACACTACTTGGAACAGAACAGGCCTGTTCCACCTGCCTATCAGCTTTCCACATCGTCCTCAACGCAAACAAAAAAACCCAAGAATATCTGGTAGGTAGAACTAACTCAGTCGAATATTCCTTGTGCGGCCAGGCTGGGTCTTGAAATAGCTCGCGAACTGTCCGGCGACAATTTGACATAAAATTTTTTTAATTATTTTTAGAGAACGCAACCATCATGCAGCTCGTTCAATCTCTCTCACAAACAACGAGCATCCTTTCTCATTTCAGAGGCTTCAATCAACTCAATGAAGGAAAGATAAACAAAGTCCTAATGATCTGTTTTTTCTTTTTTTTTTTCCTCTTTTCTCCATTGACTGTCCTGTCTTGTGTTGGATTCTTTAATCCAATTTTGTTTCAACTCCATTACTGCAGTGACAATGACAGACACGATTGATCTCAAATTTTCATCTCGAATGAGGAAACCAATTCAGTTGACTGTCCTCGTTTGTTTTGCTATTTATTTTGAACCTTTTATCACTTTTAATTCTCTACTTTTTAAAGTTTGTCCTTTTTTTCGTCCCTCTTCTCTCCTTCTGTCTGTGTTTCTTTGTTCGCTGTGCACTTTCAATTGGAATTCCTATTTACAATTGCCTTTGACTGCTTACGAATTGTTCGGTGAAGAAAAAGAAAAGGGATCCCGCTTGGAGCCCTGCACATGCTTCATCTAAAAATCGTCTACACACATTCTGAAGTGTATCTATCACATTTAGGTGCTCGTATGTAGCACGTTAAGCAACATCATGTTCGCATCCGTTTCGTCAATTCTTGGCTGGCTGTCGTTGTCGTTCCTGGGTGCGGGTCTGGGTCTGAGACTGAATCTAGGAGTGGGTCTGGGGTCTCAGATGGATGGTGATGATGCCTAAAGCCACGCGACGTGTCTTCCACCCAGTACATGTGCATATGATGGAATTTTATTTGCTTTAGCTTTGGAGTACTCCTTTAAGTTGTCATCCCAGTTCGCTGCTAAGTCGCCCTTGCCCTCTGCCTGCTCTACAAAAGTATCTACAAAGATTTCTAAAGCTCATTTGAGGAAATTCAATTGGAAGGAATTCCCCATGCTTGAATACGTAGCGGAGTCGAAATTTGTCTCTGATGCATGAAAGAGTTTTGTGCAGATGGTATGTGTCTGTGTGTTCTTTCTTATTTTTATATGCACTGTCGTTGATTTTTCTTTTCCTTGTTTTTTTTTTTTTTTGTCGTCTTCCCTTTTTTTCTGAATTCAATTCTCCGCTAGTTTGCAGGAAATGTGCATACGTTTACGAATTCTTTCTGATTAAACGAACAAAAAAATAAGAGGACAAGATTGAAATTCAACTTTGAACAGATGAAAATATACGTGCAGATATTGGTTTCAGACTTTGTACCTCTTGGCTTAGAAATCCGGGGTGGATAAAACTCTCTGTAGTCTTGTTCGTTTGTGCTTTTGATAATGCACTTTGCTAACCCAAAGAACTACAGCCTATTGTTTGACAAAAAGCGATTAAAGTCTCTTTTATAGGAATTCACTTGAAAAGCAGACTTTTTGTCCGTTCTATCTGATAATGTGGAAAATTCACAGAAGTTCCTCCCTGAGGTCGAAATGGGAAGCTTTGAACGAGACTGATCAAACACATGATTACGATTGTGATTTCATATTCGTCCGCTCATATATAGCGGTATACCTTTATTATTATAGCACAGATAATAAACTACCCATATGTCGCACTCCCATACAAGAAAATGAAACTTGTTCTTTGCCGTAGCCAACAACATCGTGGCCGACAAAGCGCTTTCAGAATAACTATAAAAAATTGCTATTGCCATTGACACAGGATCAACATTATCCATATCCGAGGCAATGCATTGCCATTGTCATTGCAATGGGAATGAGCCTTTCAAAGTAATATTTCAAAGCAGGCCAAAAACACAAAATATAGCAACACAAAAATATAGCACGCTTAGTGCTAGTTTTTTTTTTACTCTATTAAAATCAAGCAATTATGATTCATCTTTCTGTTAAGCATTTGGTGTTGTTTTTAATGTCATAGTTTTTTACGTCCTTGAGAGAATGATTGAACCTTTTCAAAACGAAAAATTAAAAATCGGAGCTCCAAAGCCCATTTTATGAATTTTTCTTTTGACGTTGACAGTATTCAGCCACAGAATGTAGTATTCAGCATGTAGGATTCATAGTATTCAGCAGTATTCAGTTGACAGAATAAGTCCCAAATGAAGTTTAAAAATATTTGAAGGAAAGGAATTATTAAAAGCGGAACTGTACTTGTCATGCACGGGACATTTCATTTTGGGCTTAAAATAGAGACGTCTGGCAACGCTAGTCTTAATCTATTATTTTCTGCCAGCTTATTAAGCGTTTTGTTCCCTTAAACTCTCTACTGTATATATATATTGGGCGGCGTAACAGCCCGTTGAGAGCCAGAGCCTAGCTTTTTCGCGCCTCCACTGTGTTGTGCGCGTTATAATTTTGTCACATGTGGAGGGGACCTACTGTTTAATGCCGGTTCCGAACGGCGAATTGCGAAAGCTTTTCATGACAGAAGTACTCCAGGAAGGTTGTCAGTCGTTCGCTGGAGGTGCGGCCGTGAAAAATGTTTGTGGTGTTTTTTTTCCCCGAGCTGCATTCGAACCCGGGTACTCTCGCTCAACAGTCCGACGCACTAACCGATCGAGCCAACGGCGCCCATCTCTCTACTGTACGCACCGTTTTTTAATGATAAAGTGTTTACACAATCAAAAAAAAAATGCTAATATGTGGAAACTATGTTTCCTAATGGTAGTATCAAATTTCTAGTAGTATAAGCTAAGAAATCAAAGCCATACATGGACAAATATCGGACATGTTGTGAGGATCTTTAGATGCCAACGAAGCTCCCATTTCAAGGTTCTTTATAGAGCAATGCATTGTATTACAGCTTTAGCTTGTAACACTGCGATTGTGGGTGGTTCAAAATAGCATCCATCAACGCAGTTGCAGTCGTTTTCATTGCTATAGTTGTGTATTTTATTGATAGTTCTTTTTCCACCACCAGCCTTTATAGTAGAGCGATAGAGCTGCATTTGTTAGGAACAACAGAGTTGTCTAGCTCGAGCTAGGGCTTGATAAACAGCTTAGTATGTGTAGTAAGTAGTGTCACCTGTGTCACTGCGGCCACGAGTGGGCCTATTGTGACTGCCCCCACTTATCGCTCACACAGAAAGCCCGAGTTCGTAATGAATCTTAGGATGCTTTTGGGTGAGTTGGCAGCTATATTACCTGCCTCTAGGTGGTGCCTGCCAAGGTGTCGATGACGTGTACTGACTAGGAAGTTACAGTGACACAATATGTGTTCCATTGTTTCTTCGTCCTCGTTGCACATTCGGCAGGTGTCATCCTGCGTTAAGCCCATCGCTTTTAGGTGTTTGTTAACTGGGCAGTGCCCAGTCAGAAAGCCTGTGACGGTTCGAATCTGACTCCTCGTAAGACTGAGGAGTTGTTTCGCTCTAGCGATGGAAGAAGTTGGCATGAACATTTTGGCTTGCCTATTACCTTCCGTTTGCGTCCAGTAGTGATTGGCCATGTTTCTCAGCCAGCTATTTATGCAGCATTTAGTGGTAGTGATGGGAATGCCGCCATGAAGAGTGATGCGGAGCGTTTTCTGGCTAGTAGGTCCGCTCTTTCGTTGCCACTGTGCCCAGGTATCCAAATGAGATAGACCCTGTTCGAGCTGGTGCAGTAGTTAGAGGCAGTCCCATACTAGCTTTGAGGTGACTCCGTAGCTTTTTAGGGCCAGAAGAGCAGCTTTGCTGTCAGGAGAATGTAAATGGGTTTGTTGGCTACATTCCTATTTAGATTTTCTCTGAGGCAGAGTTCGTATGCTAAAACTTCTGCTCGAAATACGGAGTTCAGTGTCCATGCTGTGGTGGATATGGTTTCTAGTATTGGCACCATAAACTCCAGCCCCAACGCCCTCCTTTGTTTTGGAGCTATCTGTGTACCAATAGATTCTGCAGATAGAGAATAGATTCTGCAGTGGTGTGAAGCCCAGGTCATTGGAGTTGCCCGCTAGGTAGGCTGAGCAGATAACTGCGTCATACCTGCCTCCTTCGTTGGGTAGCTGAATAATTGCAGCTGCCATGTCCTTGTTGGAAAATTCTGGAATAGGGATGGCATTAATATTATTGTTTATCATGATACAAGCTCTAGGTCTTCCTTCATTTACGGAATCGTAGAGCAACTCACCTGCTAAGCCCCTTATCTGGTTTTTAAGCGTGTAAGGCTCCTGGATAAGGGCCACATCTAGGTGCTCCTTGTTGAATCTCAGGCTAAGTACCGCCGAGGCGGCCTTTGCATGCTGTAGATTAACTTGGATGCACTTAAGGCCCATCGTGGTGGGGGTGTCAGTGGGCACTGCAACCATGGGGCAGGCTCCCGAGGTCTTGGCTGTCTGCGCAGAAGCATCAGACGACGTTGACTTTGGTGGGGCATTTGTTGTCGTTATGGTTGCCCTTCTGACTTCAGATGCACTGGGAGTGGCTATCTGATTGACTTTGTGGGCGTAGGTTTACTCCAGGCTAGCCTTACGAGTCTGTTCTGGACGCCGCTCCTTTGCAGAGTCTGGGCTCTGTCCTTGGCAGTGGTGTTCCTGGAGGCGCTCGTCTCTTTGGGACAGCCCTTGATCCCAATTTTGACCTGGGTGAAGTTGAGGAATAACTTGCACTTTTGCTTTAAGATGGCTTCCTTTGAGGATTCATCTATCACAAAAGTGACGCTTTTTTCCTTGGATATGTTTAGGACACGCCAGCTGTCAGTGACTACGTCATTTTGTCTGGCGATGCGGGTGAGGAAAGTGTTCCTGTTGAGCCCCTCGGCATCAGGAACAAAGGTGACGCAAGTGTATGACTTGGGCACTTCGTCTCCCTCAGTTATACGAAGGCTTGCGTCCTTCCATGGCACTATCCTATTCACCGCCGACATGAGCCAATTTTTGGTTACTATGTCGTTGCAGGTGATAGATAGCCAGCCATCTCTGGCTGAGGTGGCTACGAACCGGATGCGTGGACTATGTTTGTCCGCTTTGTCCATCTCTTCTAGTAGGCTCTTCCTCACCAGTTTTATTTCCTGCTCTGCAAGAGTCTGTTGTGGGTGCAGGGAGTGCATGATTGCGACCTTGCATTGGGCTGTGGCATCCCGATAGGATAGCAATGATGAGCTCGGTCGTTCGAGTGCGCTCGCAGGATTTAGTGGCTTTGCAGCCGGCCCTGGCCCCCGTACTCCTTTGCTGGAGTGTGAGCTGGGCTTAGCTTGGTCCGCCTGGCGACTTTTGCTTCTTTCGACACAAGAGCTTCTAGGAGCGTCTAAGTGCGGCCGGTGCTTCTTCGATGGTTTTCCACGGGTGAGTTTCCGCCAGATCTGCAGCGCTTGGTTGATTGGGGATCTGTCGCCTTTCCACTAGCTCTCTCTGCTAATACTAGAGCGTATCTAGCTCTTTCTTTTTGCCTTGCTTCCTCGGGCTCCATTCCGGATCATGGCAGCAATGCGACGCCTTTGAGCCCCAGTGAGGTGTTCCCTCTTCTGGGGTTTGTTTGCGTCACTGACAACTGCGGCCGCGGTACTTGGACCAGATGGTGCCTGAGTAGCCGGGGTATCCAGGTTTTTGTGTGGAAGTGCAGTGTCAGTTTTTAGAGATGGATCTGTAGACTCTATCGCCATATTCGTTACGGGTGAGCGGAGCAGAGAGTCCTCGTCTTGCTCCGTCAGTGTAACATTCTTGTTGTTTTTGTTATTGTTGTTTATTTTATTGATGTCCATGTATGGTCCCACGAGTAAGGCGAGAAGGGGTGATCAACCATCTACAGAGCTCCCATATAGACGTAAGGCTAGTTACTATGCGAGGGCGCCCCGTATCGCATAGGGACAGTACGTTAGCGATGCACATTTTTTGATTCCCTGCACCATTCAGTCCTCGACACGTATTCCAACTACCTTGACTTGGGAATGGTTAAACTCTTGGTCCGCGGGGGTACGAAGATCCCTACCACACTATGTGGTTTTCCCCTATCCGCCACCTGGGGACGCGCCGGGTCGCCGGAGAAGCTCGAATTTTCCCGGAGTCCAAACCAGTACTTACGAGGATTTCATCGAAACGCAACAAAATGAATGTACTTACCAGGAAAAATAAGTAACTTTAAGATATTTTTGTTGAAGTATTTAACCATTGGTAGAGGTTCTCAGTACTGTCATATAAAAAGCTCAATTCAATGGAAAATGTAGGTACGAGGTTATCGCAGAAAGAGGATGATTTTGTGTGCAGTCTTTTTGCTCCGAAAAATGGTCAGTAATCGATAAGATTGCGGAAAATCTTAAAACTTATCTGAAGCACTTCCTCAAAAAGTATTTGATACTAATAAAGAACTACTACTACTACTACTTCCTCAAGAAATGCTGTGTTTGGCTGTGTATTCTTTAGAAGTCTGCTTTTTCTTCCTTCATTACTTTGAGTAATGAATGGATTTTCTGTAAGGTTTAGGACTCCTAATCTGGGAGACGTTTCAAGTTGTTGGAGACAATATACAATAACCATTCCCAACCCTTGTATAATTTTCTATTTTAAACGACCCCCTTGTCCTGCTTAAAAAAACATCTATTGATTTGATGGTGTTCTATGCCAAATTATAGCCCAAAATATCAAAATAAAATATTTCTTTCCATATACAACATTCAATTGAAACCATACAGATTACGGCGAAATAATCTAAAAACTGGATGTTTTTTGGACACTAGTGTCCTTCATTTGAACCATAATCGGACCATTTCGATCATTATCTTTACCGCCTCTTATTTCCTTTTCAAGCAGAAGCAAATGCAAATGAATACATAGTAGGTATGGTTAAGGAAAAATTGTAAATTGGCGCAGGAGACTTAAGAGGTGTTAGAATCCCATATTATTCTGCAATACCAGCCACGGAATCTTTCGACATTCACCTTTCATCTACAAAAAAATGTATGTTCATACATTTATTTATTATTGAAAGAAGCCTTTATTAAAATAAAAAAAACCAGAGAACAAAGAATAAATCAATAGGAAAAAAGAAAACCAATTTGCAACAACGTTTCCTATTATTTCCAATCAAAACGTTCTGGCAGAGAAGGTTGGTAGTTCAGTTTATACATCTGTGATTTGATGAATGCGCGTTTATCTGCAGGTTCTGGGAATGTGGCTATACCAGTAGTGTACGAGTACTCAACCACTGCAGTGGCTATTTCAATGGAGCACTCTGTGATCTTCTGCAGCGGAGGGTAGACGCACCCACTGTCCATGTCCTTCTGGGTGCACATGCTGGCCAGCCGTTGGGCGGAGATGATGAACAGCTCCTCTGGAACGGTCAATAGGCCAGCGCATAAGATGCCGAGCGCAAGTCCGGGGAAAATATACGAGTTATTTCCCTGACCTGGATGGAAGACCTTGTCGCCGAACATTACAGGACTGAATGGAGATCCGGCTGCGAAGAGGCACCTGCCCTTGGTGTACTTGTAGGCCTCTTCAGCGGTGCACTCTGATTTTGTGGTCGGGTTCGAAAGAGCGAAAATAACCGGAGTCTCGTTCATGACACTCATGGCCTCGAGGATCTCCGGAGAAAATGCGCTTGGAATGGCAGCGGCACCAATCAGAACCGCCGGCTTGACAACGTTGAGAGCTTCCTTCAGAGTCTCCACAGGTTCGTGTTCATGTGCGAAGACTTCCTTGTACTTTGTCAAGCCCCCTTTAGGGCGGTTCTTCACAATCAGGCCCTTGCTGTCCACGAGCCAGATATTCTTCTTGGCGTCCTCAGCGCTAAGGCCTTCTCTTTGAATGGCAACCAACAAGAGGTTAGCAATGCCCAGTGCAGCTTCTCCAGCTCCGTAGAACAAAACCTTGACGTCCTTAAGAGAGGTGTTCTTAATCTTCATTGCCACCAAAAGGCCGGCCAAGATGACGGCCGCTGTGCCTTGGATGTCGTCATTAAAGCAGCAGTACGAGTTGCGGTACTTCTCCAATAAGCGGAAGGCGTTCGCATTCCCGAAGTCCTCGAATTGGATCAAGCAGACCTTCCCAAAGCGCTTCACTACCGCTTCCATAAACTCGTCGATAAATTCGTCGTATTCTGATCCACTAACACGCTGCTGACGCAGCCCAATGTAAATCGGATCTTCCAAGATCCAGCTGGTGTTTGTGCCCACATCCAGTGTGATGGGCAGGCAGAGGTGTGGCATGATGCCAGCCACTGCAGTGTACAGCATCAGCTTTCCCACTGGAATGCCCATCCCATTGGCCCCCAAGTCACCCAAGCCAAGAATCCGCTCCCCGTCCGTCACTACGATCGCCCGCACTCGAGTCTCTGGCCAATTCTTCAAGACGCTGTATACGTGTCCCTTGTCCTTGATTGTTATAAACAGTCCCTTTGGATTCTGGAATATCAGGCTGTACTTCTGGCAGCCCAGCCCCACGGTCGGCGTGTATATGAGCGGCATCATCTTGGCCACGTCCGCAGCAACGACGTTGTAGAAAAGACGTTCGTTATTCTCGGATAGGTGGTTCAGGAAGACGAACTTGTCCAGCGCATTGTCCAGCCGATCGATCACGAGCAGCGTGTGCATCACCTGCTCGTCCATATTCTTTACAATGGGTGGCAGCAGTCCGTGGATACACAGTAATTGACGTTCTGACATGGTGAAGGCAAGTCCCTTATTAAGCCTTTTGTTTCGCATGTGGTCCAGTCCGGACAGCGCACCGGGGACTGCGATATCTTCAACAAAGTTTTCAATATCTAACGATGTTTCAGCTCTTGAGGACATGATTCTTCTAGTAAAATTCGATTTCAGCGTATTTTTGGTTAGTGAAAATAATTTTTATCCTGGTGTGGAGATATTTAACATAGCCTCCTAAATAAATTAAGAAGTCTGACACTTTTTTGGCCCAGAGAGATTGATCGATTTTTCGTTTTGTGAATAATTACTTACGTTTTAAATTTGCAAAGTTGTTAAAAGGTTCAAAGGTTTCGATTCATTGCCATTATTTTTAAAACACGACTGGAAATTGAAGAAAAGGTGCTCTGGTTGTTGGCCATTTATACTTATTGAACGATTTTGGTTTATTATTCTATTTCCTATTATTAATTATTAATATATGAATATACTAGCTGACCCGGCGAACTTCGTACCGCCATATCTTTAGGGTTTTGTTCCAAAGCAATAACGAAACCCTTATAGAAACACTTCGGTGTCCGTCTGTCTGTCTGTCCTTTTTTTTGTGTATAATTTCGAAATTCTTGAAAGACTTGGCTTACTATTTACGCTTGCCTTGGCTTCGCACAGGCGGTGTACAATCGTGGACTAAGGAAATGTAATACTGGGAAATTAAAATCAGTTGAATTATTTGACAATAATGAGAAAATATCTTTTTTTTACAATAACACAATATATATTAATGAATAACAATTAAATACTTTAAATATAACTATTATAAGGCCTTATCATACACAATATTTTTAGTTTTTTTTCTGAGGCAAAAAGAAATACCGCCGATGATTTGCCGACTCGCGAGCAAGCAACGTATAATTGCCCATGAGAAAAAGTGGGAAATTCCAGGTTTATTCCACACACTTCTAGTGATTGGCCTTGGGATTTGTTAATTGTCATTGCGAATGCTAGGCGCACTGGAAACTGGACACGTTTGAATTCAAAAGGGAAATCGGTTGGAATTATTGGTATTCTCGGGATTAGAACATTCTCGCCCTTAAACTTTCGTCGCTTCAATCAAATTTCCCAAAATTTCTTTAACGGCGAGTCTTGTTCCATTGCACAATTTTGGTTGATTTAAATTGCGTAACATCACCTTGAGCTGTAAGTTGTGGGGTGGTAATCCTGCCAAATCCAATGAATTTAGGAATTCAGTTGGATAATTTACAACTTCATTTTGATCGATAATGGAATCGATCGACTTAAATGAATGTATTTGTCCATAAATATCATTCTGGATTTTTATATTTAAATCATCAACATCCTTATTTTTTGCTGCTAATATAGCTCGTTCTCTCAACCAAACATGGTTTTTATAATTTACTCCAATATTTAGGAACACTTTCGATTTTAATTGTTCTTTTGACGAATTTGTGAACTGACAAAAATTTGGTGGAAATGAAATGAGGCCAGTAGAAGGGCCAGCAGGCATTTTCCCATCGCCAATGTCTAATAACGCGTTTGAAACCAGATCCGTCGAGTCATTTCGTAATGCAACCCGCACATTAGTTACTAACTTAATTTTTTTTACGTATCGCCGTAAATTTGATGTCTTCAAGCAAGCATTTATTTCATCAGCAATTGTTGACCTAGGAAGGACTGGAAGCGTTTGGCGAAAATCGCCAGCCAGTAGAATCATCGCGGCTCCGCGCCGAGTGAGCGGTTGAATATACATCCACGTATCCTGGTACAGGCTGTCCTTGTTTTCGGTCTCGATTCACTATCATAGCACTTTCCACGATCGAATGTCTTTTTTTATTCTGGCCATTCTATAGGTACATATAAACATTATCATTCCTTACATTTCTTACATCATTAATTACTGTTCTTATTTACACACCAATTCATTCTACACGCAGTGGGTTTTACCTACTTATTGATTTCATATCGGGCTTTCTTTTTTCACCCGAAAAAATTAGAAAAATAAAGTGTTTGTTTTTGTTTTTTTTTTTGCTTTCCCTAGACATGAGTTTATCGGAAAAAAGGATACATTATTCCCGAGATTCGATTTCCGGATCTAGAGATCCTGGAGCAGCAATCTTATGACCTGCGCCACTGCCACTTCATATTTAAGTCAGTTTTTTTTCTGATACATAAAAAAATGCTTTGGAAAGCTTTGAAAGCGTTTTTGCACCCGAAAAAATTGAATTGGAAAAAACAAAGAGTGTTTGCTTTTTCCTAGACATGAATCCAGTATATACGATTATCAGAAAAAAGATACGTCATGCCGAGATTCGATTCGCAGACCTAGAGATCCTGGAGCAGCGATCTTATGCCCTACGCCACCGGCACTTCATATGTGAGTCGGTTTTTTTCTGATACATAAACAATGCTTTGGAAAACTTTGATTGCGTTTTTTCACCTGATTTTCTCAATTTTCTTAACCTTTTTTTCCATCTAAACCATCTCCCGAAAGTAAATAATTCAGAGGAAAAAAAATTATCTAATTCAGTGAAGTCGTTCTTGAGTTATAGTATTACATACATTTCGGCGATTCATTTTTATTTAAATAGATTTAGATTTATTTAAATGAGTGTAGGTATATGCAACCATTTCCGCCAATGTCAAGTAAAGTGTAAATACCACGCACTGGTAAGAACACACTGATGATAATTCCGTGAGTGAACTGCGTTTTTATACTGCTCGCAGGTCTTCAATCTGTCCTTCCGGTGCTCTAAACTACGGAAATACCCATACTCAAATCTACCAGCGACCGATCCCTTTATCGCGTCGCCATCTCGGTTCGGAGGGATTTTCTCATCCTCTTCCTTTTCGGTCACCCCGGCTTATGACGGGGTGTCTCGCACATATTCGCACCGGCGTGTCGCCTGAAAGCCAAACAATTTCAGCTTTTCCCTTGCCATGCGTCTGGGTTTTCGCCTACGACTGATGGTTGCAATTTTGTCGCGTTCGCGATTCACTTTGTGAGTGATTATAATTTAATATGAATTTAATTGAATAGTAATAAAGTTAAAATTGACTCTACATTTTATTTAGAAAACGTTTATATGGGAAATAGAAAAGGGCTATTTTTAGGGTTTTCTCGGCAGTTATTCGAATTTTTCTTATCTTTTAAACCTTCTCTAGACCTCCACGAACATTTCAAGACTAAGATATGATAAATCCGTTCAGCCGTTCTCGAGTTTTAGCGAGACTAACGAACAGCAATTCATTTTCATATATATAAGATTAATCTCTATATCTCTATAATAAAAATCAATGTTTGTTTGTTTGTTTTTTTGTTTGTCCTTTATAGACTTCTTAATGGTAGGAGATAGAGCATTGATTCAATTTGTTCAGAATTCTATTTGGTTTTGGTACAATTTTTTTTTTGGAGGGGGATGACTCCCATTGATGTGAAGTAGGGCCTGGCTTCTTCACCTTCTTCAAAGGTCTTTGAAAATGAGATTTCGGGTTTTGTCGGTGAAAAGTACCGTTGAAAAGATAGGAAGCTCCAAAGTTGGAAAAATAGTGTCCCCTCTAATTTCCACACCGTTTTGCCTAAAAATCTGCAAAAATCGTGTAATGAATACTTTCAATTCAAGAGAGAGTTGATTTATTTTATGCGTAGCAAGACGCGCCGGGTACAGCTAGTTAATATTATAAGGCTGAATGTTTTTATGGATGTTTGTTACTCTTTCACGCAAAAACGAGTGAATCGATTTTAATGAAACTTTACAATAATATAGCTTACATATAAGAATAAATTATAAGGCTATTGATTAAATTGGCCAAGATATAGAAAAAAGAGTCACGTAAGTCAGATATTAAGAGTCACAAAAAATTTCACCACCAACATAAGTGAGATTAACTTCTGTTAATAGCTAGTCTTCTGGATAGTCCGATTTAAATAAAATTTGGAAGATAGATTGCATAATCTCTTACAATATGGATTAATTTATTCCTTAATGGACAAATTTTGACTTCAATTCGAACAACAAGTGCACATCAAAGCAGACAGTGAAAACACCCTATTTTTGAATTTTTTTTTTTCGAAAGTTTGGATTTTTGTAATTTTGCTCTTTGCTCCCAAGCCACATGACCGATTTGACTGAAATTTGGAACGTAAATAGTTTATGGTGTGTGTTGTGATTGAGTGTATTTTTTGTCTAGATGCATTAAGTTTCACTTTAACTTTGAAGTGCATGCAACGCATCTTAAAACCTTAATTTCATTGAATACGTGTGAGCTGCTAATTGGTTCCTGTTCAAGATTAGTCATTACTATTAGAGATAGTTAATAATAATAATAATTTAGCCTATTTATATTAATTAAAAAAAATTAATTTCGTAAATCAAAAAGGAAAGTCTTTGAAAGTCAACACGTGGCAACGTATAGTCGCATGTGCCGTTTTCGGTGCCCAGTTTCCTTAGTATGCTCGAATGTCCCACTAGATTAAATCTCCAGTCACCTGTGTTCCTAATTCTTAGTGTGCATTTTGTCGCTGACTCGAGCACGAAGAGGTAGCAGGTGAAGTATGGTTTCAAGCCCCGATGTGGGAGTTGTGCGGAAAGCGGCGGTCGCACCCATTCAGCCCTTGTCAGCGCTTTTATAGCTCTTACAATGGCTGTGTACATCCATAGGATTACCGCATGTGCAAAACGCATTCACGGTCTTCCTATGATTTTCAAATTCGCTGATTTTTCAAATTGAGCTTCTTGTCTAATACTACTCCAAGATATCTTGCACTATCTGCCAGTTTAAGTGGCGTACCACTTACAGCTGGAAGCCTGAATTGTGGAATTATCCTCTTGTTAATAAACAGCACTAGTTCAGTTTTCTGAGGAATTATGCCCAAGCCACATTTCTTGGTCCATTGTATCAAGCTGTCCAATGAGGTCTGCACAATATCGCTGACGGTTGGGAGAGATCTTGCCTGTTGCTAGAATAACGACATCGTCTGCATATACAACGGCCTTAGCCCCTAACTGTCTGATGTTGTCCAGTGCTTCGTTCATAGCTAGCACCCATACTTTCGCCTATTTTTGCTTTGATTACTGTTCTGTTAAGCAGACTGACTCCATATCCCAAGGGGATATGACCACAGAGGAGACAACCGCGGAAAAGGGTACCTAGAATTGGGACTAGTACTTCCTTAGTCTTCCGAAGCATTACTAAGAAGATACCGTCCTCCTCGGGTGACTTGAAAGGAGAGAAGGAATCTATAGTCCAGTTTATCTTATCATCACTGATGATATGGTTGGGAGTGTAGTGCTCCTGCGCTCTGGGTGCTTCGCTCTCCACAGGAGAGGGCTCCAGGGAACAGCCTAGGAAGTGGGTGTCGAGCAAAAGCTTGAGCGTGTCCGAGGAGGACTCCGTCCAGTTACCATTGTCATTTTTCAGAAAACATGGCACCGCCTTAATGTGATGAAGGTTTATTTGTATTACCGTCACCATTGCGACCAGCGGGTTCTCTTCTTCTGTGCCATCCGGGCACCGACAGGATTTTCACTTTGCTAAGGTTGAAACCAACCCGCACATGAAAGTCCAGTTTCCTCAGCAATGGCAGTGAACTGTTACTGAGTAGCACATCCATGTGATTACCCAATGCGTGTGTGCTCTCCGATCCCAATCGATCTTTACTGTTTCAATCACGTCCTTCGTGAAGCATGGTCCCTGGACAAAGATGCGGCGGGTGCGGGTGTGCGGGCTGTGCTCGGCTTATCGCTCGGAGCCTACACAGTCGCTGTCTTTTGTTGTTGGGCTGCTGGCACGTAAACAATAGACTGCGACTACAGGTCCCCCGCGTTCTGGAGCCTCCACTTCTCCCTTTCTTCCAAATCTTTTTTATCTCCAAGCCTACGTGTCGTCTGCTTGCAGTTGGAGATTCTACTGCTGATTGAGGCTGAAGACGATATCGAAAGTCGTGACGTGCCAGCAATGGACATAGAGTCATCCTCCCTGAGAAATAAATCTCTCAAAGCGAAGTCCACAGTCGCATCACTGCTCGACGAAGAAACCTTTATTGGATGGACCACCTAAAAGGAGTTTTTCCTCCTTATTCGTCATCATTCTTTCCGTGGTTGTGTTTTCTTTTGAGTCGGTTTTATGATGGCCCCAGTACCCGACTCACTTGTAATAGGCCTTCTTAAAAGAATGTTTTTTGATTCCGAAATTTTGGACCCACGAGTAAGGGGGGAAGAGGGGTCGCACTGCACTCACCCCCTGTATGCAGTGAAGAGGACTTACTTGAAACTGGATTGCCTCAGGTATCCAGAGTCCACCGTTATAAGACACTTTAACGCAGTGCTACTAATCGCTCGGCGCGGTTGTATAACACCTGGGATTACGGGTTTTATCGAGTGGTTCCCCTCTAGTTCCGCAGGATTTAGTTTAAGCAGGGGCACCTCGTGCAGGATGTGATTCTTCATGACGTACGGACGGACTTGGGAGATGAACTCTATGTTGGGTTAAAATTCTGCAAATTGTTGTCATCTGGAGAGCTGTTCGAAATTCGTGTCGTACTTCTTACGTCTAGCACTTACAAGTATATTAGTAAATTCTTTTGGTATTTCATTTTTTATAGATCACAATTCATTGAGATTAATTCAAAAGCTCAAAACAACAATAAAAACCCGAACTTCACGTTATAATGTTGGTTTATTGTATAAAGAAATAATCCCGTCAAATACAAATTGCGCGCGACGATGTTGACCCGGTGGTGGTTGCTATCAGAAGAGATCGAGTCCACGATCTCCCACAAGCACGTTGTCTTAGATCGTAAGTTGGGGGCTCATCCAAGTCCCGCTTACCGCAGATGCCATGTGCTTGCCTAAAAATAGAGCAATCGTGGGTGCGTTCCGCTAGCTTTCGACAAGTGCATCAAAATTGGGTCAACTGATCGTTATTGATTAGATAGGGTAATTTGTACAATGTTTGTTTGAGTGTTAGGTAAATTTAAGTTAAGTTTTAATACAATTAGAAAGAAATATTAAGTTAATAAACAACGATTAAGTATAAGTTAATTTAATTTAGTTAGGCCTGAATACATTTCATAACACGCCACCGCCGCTGAAGGACACTTCAGGAAAGTGGTAAAAGCGCCAGCTTTGTGATTGGTCTTTTGAACAGTCCGTTCTTGGTGCGAATAGTGAACACCCGAATATGTCCATCTTGACCGGAGTGTAGCTCTGCTATTCGCCCTAATGCCCATTGAGAAGGAGGCAAGTTCGGTTCCTTCACCACGACGAGGTCACCCAGTTTGAAATCCCAGTGGGTTTGTTTCCATTTAGGTCGTTGCTGCAGCGAGGTGACGTAGTCAGACTGCCATCTCTGCCAGAAGCCTTGCAGCATATTTTGCACCAGCTCCCAACGCCCAAGACAATTGATTGAAATCTCCAAATAACTATGCTCTGGTATTGCGGTGTATGGACGACCTATAAGGAAATGAGAGGGGGTTAGTGGGTTCAAATCACTGTCGGATATGGCATATAGTGGTCGGGAATTTAACAACGCTTCAATCTGCGCAAATAGAGTTCCCATTTCTTCAAATGTCAAAACGTTGTTACCGATGATGCGAAGAAGATGTTGCTTAACGCACTTTACGCCCGCCTCCCAAAGTCCTCCAAAATGAGGAGCATGAGGTGGTATGAACTCCCAACGAATACCCTCAGCGGCCAAAATGGTAGACACCAGCTCATTGTGTCTCGCTCCTTGAAAATTGGTGCCATTGTCCGAATGTATGACACTGCACTTTCCCCGTCGAGCAATGAATCTCCGCAGGGCCGCAACAAACGCATCCGTGGAGAGGTCGCTAACAATCTCCAAATGCAGGGCCTTAGTCGCCATACAAACGAAAAGCGCAAACTAACCTTTGATTACCTTGTCCTTTCGGAGCTTGGTTGCACGTAGCGAAATTGGACCTGCATAATCACAACCCGTTTGATCAAATGCAAATGATGGTGAGAGCCGAGACAAAAGTAAATTTCCCATCAGCTGTGAAGAGGTTGAAGAACGCAGACGAAAACACTTCAAGCATTCATGTACCACCTTCCGAATCATGTTCCTAGCTCCAAGAATCCAGGACTCCTGCCGAATCATATCGAACAATTGTGATGCACCTGCATGAAGAAACTTCTTATGGGCATCTTCAAGAATCAGCTGCGACACACGGTGATTTTTCGGTAAAATTAGTGGGCGTTTTATGGATAAAGAAATAAATGGAGCATTAGAGATCCGTCCACCAACTCGCAACAATCCTACCTCATCCAAAAACGGCGATAGCGACGCTAACTTCGACCGATGTGAGACTTGCTTCTGCTTCTGCAGACATCTGAATTTCGTCATTAAAGTTCCTCTGACAAAGCCGAATGCAAGTTTTCTTTGCTGTGCGCAGTTCTGAAAAAACTAAGAACCCAAAACTTCGCTTTTCTAGCGGAAGCTTACAATATTGCAGGAAACGAAGTGTCATCATCATCATCATTTTCTTAGCCCGCATGTTCCACTAAAGGGGTTGCGGGGGCAGTGCACGCAAAAGAAATCTCCAGGCATCCCGATCCTCCGCCGCCGACTCTAACTCTTCGGCGGGCATGCCCAAGCGTAACCGCGCGAGCTTTTGGACTTGATCCAACCATCTCATCCTGGGTCTACCGAGCGGTCGCCTACCTGACGGAGTCGCATTCAAGGCACGCCTCGGAAGTCGTACTGCAGGGGACATTCGTGCCACGTGGCCAAACCATCGAAGTATGGATCTTCCGTTCGGAGAAGAAGCTGCTCAACGTTAAGCTCTCCCCGTACTGTCGTGTTTCTTACCCTATCTCGGCGAGTAACTCCTACAACAGCACGCAGAAATCTCATCTCGGTAGCTTGTATTCGCGATCTTATTCTTTCGGTCATTACCCAAATTTCATGCCCATAGGTGAGAGTTGGAACAAATACCGAATTGAACACCGATAACTTGGCCTTCACCCCAAGCTCGGCCTTCCTGATAACAGACCTTCCAAGCTGATTCAAAATTGAGCCAGCTTGGCCAATCCTACAGGAAAGCTCAGTATTGCTACTCCCATCACTCGTGAAAAAGACCCCGAGGTACTTGAACTTCTCCACCTGTTTCAATGGGACTCCGCTGACCTGCAGAGTGCATTGCACAGGCGTTCTGGAAATGACCATCACCTCGGATTTGTCCACGTTAACCTTCATCCCAGCATCAGTACAGGCGGCCACAAACCTATCTAGCGCACGCTGGAGTTTCGTCTGTGAGGATGCGAGGATGTGAGGATGTAAGGATAACTAAGTCATCTGCAAAAAGCAGGTGACTTACCCTCAGCTCCCCCAATGTCAAACATTCTTCACCACGGCTACGTTGTAACATCCAATCTAATCAAAAGGAGAGGTGACAAGATGCACCCTTGGCGAAGTCCAACGCCCACAGTAAAAGGTGTTGATTTACTGCCGTTAATCCGAACACTGCTGCTACAGTTTGTGAATAGGGACTGAATGGCCCTCAACAGAGACCCATTAATCCCATACTCCTGCAGAACACTCCAGAGTTTTCCTCGAGGAACTCGGTCATACGCCTTTTCCAGGTCTACAAAGCAACTGTAGACCGGTTTGGCATATTCCCACGCCTTCTCGAGTACCATTCTTAGAGTAAAAAGCTGGTCGGTAGTACTTCTGCCGGGTCGAAAGCCGCACTGTTCGTCCCCCAACCTGGATTCGACCATAGCTCTAGAACGCGCCTCCAACACCTTAGCATAGACTTTACCGGGGAGACTTAAGAGAGATATGCCCCTATAATTCGAGCAGTCTCTCTTATCCCCCTTTTTAAAAAGAGGGAGAATCACCCCAGTTTGCCAATCTCCCGGCGTCTCGCCACATTCCCAGGCCACCTTAATGACACGAGAGATCCATAGAACCCCCTTTCTACCCATCGCCTTCAGCATTTCTGGCCGGATTTCATCCACACCGGCGGATTTGCCGACTTTAAGCGATTCAATCCCCAAAGTGACTTCCTCCACCGTTGGACTATTCTCCGCCCACCCTCAGTGCCCTGTTCGGTATTGAGCAACTCCGAAAAGTGCTCGCTCCATCTGCGTAAGATGTCTGCCTCATTGGGAAGCAACATCCCATCTTTGGATTTAACTCCTTCGATGATGTTGAATTTCCTTCCTCTGAGGCGGCGGATGGTTTGCCAGAACACCTTATTCGCAGATCTATGATCGCTTTCCAACTTCGAAGTGTATAACGAAGTGTATATACAACAATTCGAATTAACTTTTGCCAAGAAGAGATCCTATCCACCAGGTGATCAAAGAAATGGTTTTCGGATATGGAGTTAAGAGCAGTTGCAGGACGTCTTCTTTCCTCTGGAACGTTTTCGATGTCCTTTAACACTGTGATCGGCCATTCGCTATGCTCGAATGCGATCCAGCCAGGACCTTTCCACCACAAATTAAAATCCAACAACTTACTTGGTTCCACTCCCCTGGAAGCGATATCCGCTGGATTCTCTGCGGTGCGAACATGATTCCATGCCGAACGAGGCAGCGTCTCCAGAATCTCAGCTGTACGGTTAGCAACAAAAGAGCCCCACCTACGAGGAAGAGAAGACAGCCAAGCCACAACAATAGTTGAATCCGTGAAAGCAAAAGTTTTCTTGGGTACAACATCCAATGACAACCAAACGAGCTTCATCAACCGATTAAGTAGTAGAGCCCCACATAATTCAAGTCGGTGAATTGAGACTTGCTTAATCGGCGAAACCCGAGTCTTAGCAGTCACAAAATTAACCTCAACTACTCCTTCTTCCGATACACTTCTTGCGTGGACAACAGCAGCGTAGGCCTTTTCTGAAGCATCAGAAAATGCGACTAGCTCGAAATTCGCTGCGTTGAGCGTGTATCTTCGAGGAATCCTCAACTGCCCGAAATAATGCAACTCACGACGATACGACAGCCATTTTTCTGCAATAGGTTGGGGTAGTGGATCGTCCCAGTCAATCTTATGCAGCCAAAGCTCCTGAAACAGCGTCTTAAAAAGGACAATAGAAGGTACCAAAAAGCCCATCGGATCAAAGATTTTGGAAACCTCAGAGAGCAAATTTCGTTTGTTTTTCGTACTACGGAATCATCCAAATTAAATTTGAAGGTGAATATGTCCCTGTAAGGATTCCAGACAATTCCAAGCACCTTCCTCCATTCTATGTCTGGATCCAAAGAGACCGTCTGACTCCCTTCCGTAACGCTAATGATTTCCCAACAATTAGACATCCACTTGCTCAACCGTAGTCCTCCGCAAGCAAGAAGTCCTTCTAACTGATTCTTCAATTCCAAAACACCAGCTAACGAGTCCGACCCAGCAGCAAAATCATCTACGTAAGAGTTGTTCAAGATAGCGTAGGAGGCTTGTGGGAACTGTTGCTTGTAATCCTGTGCAAGCTGCCGTAGCACACGTATAGCCAAAAAGGGTGCAGGGCCAGTACCATAGGTACCGGTACGCAAGCGAAAATGAGAAATGGGCTCTTCGGGAGATTCCCGCCAAACAATACGCTGGAAATTTCGATCTTTGGGACTTACCCAAATCTGGCGAAACATTTTCACAATGTCAGCACAAAAAACAAATCTGTATAATCGAAATTGCATGTAGACATTAAGCAGATTCTTTTGCAATGGTGGGCCTATATGCAAGACCTCGTTGAGACTGAGACCCTGCGAATCTCGGTAGAAACCATTGAAAACCACCCGCATCTTAGTCGTCACAACAGCATGGTGTGGCAAGTAAAATACCTTTCCCGATGTAGGCTCGATCTCTGCTTCCGAAATGCGCTCTATATGGCCTAACTTCTCGTACTCTTGCATGAATTTGCAATATTCTGCTCTTAGAGTTTCATTCTTCATAAAGCGCCTCTCCAAATTGTAAAGCATCGACAAAGCACCGGAAAAGGTATTTTCAAAATTCACTTCCTTCCGTCGAAAGGGCAACTCAACAACAAACTTGTTGTCGGGAGCTCTGGAGAAAGTTTTTTCGAAGTGGCGATCGGCATCTGCCTCATTGTCAATAGAGGGGACAAACGAACCAACCTCTTCTATCTCCCAAAACGACTTCAAAAGCATGTCAGTATCTACACCGCCATGTAACGATACCGAAAAAACGATTTGAGATACCGAAATTTCTGTGCCCCGGACAAATGCTTTCTACAGTCTATGCTACCTAGGAACATATCGCAAAAACACGGCCACTCCCGATAATCACCTGCGAATGGTGTAATTTTAAACGCGGGTCATTCGATTTCCGAATCAAATGAACCATTTTCAGCGCTAGAAAGTCGGGTAGTGCTTTTGGCAGGAAACTCCCACCAATTTTGGTGGGAGATTTTTGAACACCTCTGGTATCAACATGCGGCAACCGACGACGAGGAGTTTTCTCATCACACGAATCACGACGCGGAGATTTCGCTCTAAGAAATTTTAACAGCAGCGATTTGGCAGTAATAAATTTATTCCCGTAGACGGCAAATTCTTCCTCCGGATTAACCTACCCCTCCTCCGCGTGGTATTGATGAAGGTCATATTGATTGCCGTTTAAGTCTTTCCAAGATTCCTCCAAGCAATCTAAACGAACCTCAATAGCCTCAGCCAACGTATCCTCAGGAACAGATTGGGTAAAACTAAATATCCAATCCAAAGAAGCTTTAACATGACTACGCGATTGCAGCAACGTTTCCATCATAAACTCTATGCACTACGCCAAACCACGTGTACAACCAAAATTATCTGCCACCACGAAGTTCTACCACAATTTTTTTTTTAAATTATCCAGACTAACAGATGCAGCGAAAATTCCTCAGGGACAGCAAATAGCAAACAGCGACCAGCAACCAGCAACGGCAAACAGCAATAACAAAATTGAATTAATAAATTTGTTACCTGATCTCTCTTGCAACGAGAATCTTGTAAAGATGGACTGTATCGATCCATTATCCAAAGGGATAGCAACCACCCAATTCGCAGCACAAAAAACAAAAGTCTCTATTTTATCCGGCACCCGGAGGAACCAACTTTGATTGAGATTAATTCAAAAGCTCAAAACAACAATAAAAACCCGAGTTCCACGTTATAATGTTGGTTTATTGTATAAAGAAATAATCCCGTCAAATACAAATTGCGCGCGACGATGTTGACCCGGTGGTGGTTGCTATCAGAAGAGATCGAGTCCGCGATCTCCCACAAGCACGTTGTCTTAGATCGTAAGTTCGGGGCTCACCCTTACCGCTTACCGCAAATGCCATGTGCTTGCTTAAAAATAGAGCAATCGTGGGTGCGTTCCGCTAACTTTCGACAAGTGCATCAAAATTGGGTCAACTGCCTTTGATGGCAATACCTTCAGTAACATGGTTTTAAAATAAGAAATGACTAAAAAGCTATTTTTGGCGGATTCACTGTCATTTGATAAACCCAGTTTCTCAATATTTTCAGTGATATGCAAATTCGCCTTTGATGATTTATATATAAGGAGTAACGCGAAAAGCTAGGCTCTAGCCCTTCGTGGGCTGTTACGCCACTAATGATGATGATGAACGCCTTTCCTACCAACTTTTAAGCCATTCTGATTTTTAATCATCTATGTTGAAGAACTACATTCCTAAAATGTCCTAACCCTTTGGCAGGAAACGGTTAAGGGTTGTTTAAGTGTACACTGCCCTAATCAGCTGGTCACTAGCAGTACTTACTGTAAAATATTTATAACCTTGCAAAAGATATCAAGCTAATTAAAAAAAAATAAACCTTAGAGAAAAATTAAAGTTACGGGAAGATGCTCAAACATGCAATGGTGCCTATAGGCAACATCGGGCATTAAAGGGCTAGAAAGCATTTTTCAGGTTTTATTGATTTGTTAATTACTTTTTTGCTATTAGGGTTTCGTTCCAAAGGAATAACGAAACCCTTATAGAATCACTTCGGTGTCCGTCTGTCTGTCTGTCTGTCGCCTTTACATATTTGCTAATAACTTCTGAATCCTCTGTAGTTAATGGATGAAATTTGGAATGGATATGTATCTTGGCAACCCAAAAGTAAATCATGCATTTTTTTCCGGAATTAGTCGTATATTAAAGAAAAAGTTAGTACTGAAACTAACCTTTGAAAAAACTTTTATTAACTTTTGTGGTCAATATGGGTGTCATTGGAAAGGTGGCGGGGCGGAGACTACAAAAATGTCTGTCTGTCTGCCATTAAGCCTTATCTTAGGTACCTGGTGAACCACATGGAATTAAGAAATGAAATTTATACAGATGATGTGCTTCACTTGCCCAAAGAAAGTTTCAAAAAAAAGTCTTAAGAAAGTTGCTTATTAGCGAAAAAGTTAGTACTAATACTAAAATCAAAAAATAGTTTCTTTTTCTTAGATACTTGATATGGGTATCGTTGGAAAGAGAATGGTAGCTAGATCGAAAAGTTGTACCACAATTAGCATCTTAGTCTTATTGGTAAAAAGTTATAAGCCCGCAAACTTCGAAAAACCGACTTGTGTACCATGTCCCATACCTTATTTTCTAAAACAATGGCCCAAACAATCTGAAAAAAATCAACTCATCGCAATATTGCAGATATACCCAGAGATCTCACGTGATTTTTTATTCGTACTAAAATAAATTAATAACTAATTTCTTAAAAATTTATTTTTACCGGAATCAATTGAGTTACTGTAAAATAAATTAGTTTTGATTTCGAGCTTTTTGTTCCGAGGCTCAGTTTTCGAGATATTAACCTTTAGGTGCGAAAAAAAAGCGTCCCCCCCCCCGCATTTTCACACTTGGAGGTCTAAAAATCTGAATAAAATCTAAAATGTAGGTAGTTTAAATTTAGTTCGAGCATCCTGGCTCAAACAGTTTTCGAGTTATTGGGCAAAAACCAAAAAACAATGACATACGAATTTTAAAGATCTGAAAAATTTAATACAAAAAAAATTTATTTTCACACATTTTTTCGAAATATTAACGATTTAAAATATATCAGCATTTTTGCTAAATAAGGGCAACTAGCGATTATCTCACACACACAAAGTTTTCTACACTTTTCCTATACCAAAAAAGACAATAGAATCCTGAAGCGGCGGCGTTGGCGGAGTGGTTATAGCGCTCGTGCTGTGCTCTGAGGGTTCTATGTTCGATCCTCGATGTGTCCGATTGGCCTTTTTTTGCTTTTAATTTTTTTTTTTCTTCTCCGAAGGGGGTTTCTCGCTATTTTCACATTTCTTATTTTTTCAAAATTGTTAAAATCCAATTCAAATGAAAATGACAGCTTGAATGCGTTACTAACTCAATCGAGGACGCAATAGATTCTTAAAAAAGTTTCTATATTCTGTTAAATTCTGAAATATCTTTTGGCCCTTTTTGAGGCTTGTAAACCTGAGCGAATATTTTGTATGACAGTTTTCTTCTCTCAGTTTTCTTAAAAGAACAAAGCGAAGTAAAGAAATAATTGATCATAATAGCTTTGTTATTGTAATTTTTTTTGAAGAAAATAAGAGAATCAGTTATTTGTTCGTGTATGTGTGCTCAGACCATTTCCTAATACCCTCTTTTCTATTGGTTGCGATTTATATGAACATGCTGTTGGAAAGATTTTAAATTTTGTCACTGAATAAAAGTGAATATAAAGAATTCTAAAGAAAAAAAACAAAATTGGACATTATTTTTGTTATTGCTTCAATGTGATTTCCACATGCCAAAAGTCAAATAATAAATCCTAGTGTAAAATTTGAATTTTTTCTGAATTTCAAACACGAGTACTTGATTTGTTAATTTCTTGGATGTTTATGACTGTACCACATTAGTGTTTTAGATGACTAAGTGGCCATTTATTACTGCCGAATACGTTATGATTCGAATTGCTTAGCTGCTTGATAAGCTCACTTTCATGAGCTGCTGATTAATTGCTTCAATGGAGTAGCTTGAGACCATTTCCCTTAAGTTCAGTAAACCAATTTTCACACGGTTGGCACGATCAGCAAATGAGAACAACTTTTCTTTTGTTTAGCCTTATACGAAAACGGCAGGTAGCCGTAGTTAGTTGCTTTAACTTAAATTATGCCCTTACTTCTAATTTGTTGTTGAACGAAACCCTCGGTGCGTGAGTGAAATTCACACTTGTCCGGCTTTTTTATAATTATTTTCACTTTGTGAGAAGTTTAAAAAATTGAAAATGATGAATAACCAAATTGAATTCGACTGCACCAAACCAAACATAAATGTATGAAAATGACACCTAAATAAATAAATTGTCGATTTTGATTATCAATTATCGATTATCGCGTTAGCCGATTCCACCCTAGGTTTTATTAGAAATTTTGTCGCAGACAATCACCTCATAGGGAAGGGTAATTTATTGTTTTTGATATAAATTTTATTTCGTTATAAAGTTTCGACTTTGCCATTAAATCTGGAGAACAATATCATACAAATAGTTTTTGTAGTCAAGAGACTTTAGAAAACGCTAATGATCGGGCACATCCCGAATTTATTGCTGCATTTAGTACTATTCATTCGTACTATTATTTAAACAAGCAATTGATTCCTTCTTGCAAGTCGAAATCAAACAAATTCGCTTAGTTAGTCAATCAATTTATAAGCTAGCAAAGCTCGGACACCATTTATTTTTTCAAATATCGCCCAACCATTCAATAACCAAATCGCTGAAATGCATAACGCTAAATTTATAAAACATGACAGTGGCAAAATCCCCAAACATTCAAGTGAAGAGAAAATTGCCTGAATCTTCTTGACCATGACAAAGAACAAATTTAAGAAACAGAACTTAAGCCATAATACAAATTGCAATCTCAACTATCGCAAGTTTCACACTTTCCCAGACTTCGCAAAGAACCATTCTCCGAAAATGAAAATAATTCATCTGCCAATATTTCAATTTAATATTTTCTCCAGCTCTCTATTGTTATAGATATCCTACTGGGTGTTCTCCTATGCAATCTCCTTCCGCCTGAACAGAGAAAAACGACGGATTTACTTTACCAGAATAATCCCAATATTTCGACGGATCAAGTTATCTACTCAGCTTCAGCTAAACGACAACGTTATTATCTTAAGAAGTTCTATTGCAGCCAAGGAAGTCATCGACGACCGATTCCCATCTCCAACCCTCCGACGCCACCGATGAAAACTCAAATTGGATCAACCAACGAGCCAGACACATTCCAAGGACAATCGGTCGACTAGGCAAAGTCCTTCTATAGCTGAATGTAAATGTCATAACTAAAGAGCTATTAGTGCCCATATCGCCAGTACACATTCGGAGACATTGAAACCGTTTTATTTATTTAATCCTTTTAATTTAATATGGCTGTGTGAGGAGACATGATAAAATGCCTTCTGCTCGTCATTTTTATATTTGTGCAGGATCATGCATGGCTGTGTCTGGGAGCGTGTACTCTCTTCTCCCTAACTCCCCTATTCAACAAGTAGTAGTAAGGAAAAGCAGCTCGGTAGCTAAAGTAATCAGTAAATTACACACCTATCTGGTTTCGAATATTTTATTACCGAACCGAATTTCTGCAGAACCGACAATACCTCCACATTTTGCCATCCCGTTCGCATTCGCGCTGGCCCACAAGTTAGTCAACTATTCAACGAGAGCTTTGTCATTCTTCTGCTCCTGATGTGTTTCCCTTTGCGTCACCGACGGAGGAGAGTTCGGGGAAACAAATCCTCTCGCCCTTAACTATCTATCCTTGCAGCAGTACAGTGATGGGGCAAAAATATGAACCGGAGATGTTGCAGGTAAAATATTTGGATAGGCAAAGGTTGAGCTCTATATTGTTTTTGCAAAATTTGCGACTGATGACTTAATAGGGCCCATACACACAGACACGGTGTTCCACACGGTGTGTGTTGCCTTTCGCCACTAACATAAATTCGTGTGTGCACACATCATTTTTTCTCGGTCGTCGGCGAGGAAGGACCATGTATATGAGCGGATCTTGGTACCGGATGAACGCACAAAAATGCGTAAACAACAACAACACTAATGGCTGCTGACGATCGTTCGCTACCTGCTCGCTCGAAAGTGTGCACACTTGCCCATACACGAGACACGTGTGTTCACACGGTGTCGAAAAAATCAAAATCTTTTGATTTTCTGCACACCCGGGACTCCGCCCAGAATCGGTGTGCACACCAGGCCATACACGTGATATTTACCCTCGTGTTGAACACCGTGTGGAACACCGTGTCTGTGTGTATGGGCCCTATAAGACTCCTGAGCATCTTGACTTTTGACTATTAACCCACGACTTATAATTCTTAACTCTTACATTATCTCTTGACAGATATTCGGTTATATAAAGACCAGAAGTTATCGACGACATGAGACAGCCTTGCCATTGAGCCAAGCGTGTGTAGCGTGCCAAGGAGCCTCAAAGTTGATAGACAGTAATGGCTCTGGCTATGGCTCAGACTGTTCATGGTGTTGGTTTAAGGAGCTTCTATTGCTCTATTTTATGTTGAATCTATAAGGAAAAAAAAAAACAGATTACTTAATGGAAAGAAAGAAATATATGTAACTAAGAACTACGAAGAACGTCGAACTAATCCGCATATAATATATGTTTATATTAAGCAGGAAATGTCGCTTTACCAACATGCCCTACTTCAAGCCGGCACTACAATCTCACAGTTCTTGCAACAATTGAGAGTTCAAAAAATATTTTTTCAAATTCAGAGTCTGGGCATAGCAAACTGAAAGAAATGTTTTATCTTATTTAGAAATCTTGATAATGATTGTTGTTGTAGCTTTTTGTATGTAAGCCTTCTCAAAAACAAATTTGTTGAGTATTTATTTAAATTTTATGAATTTATTTAGTGCTTAATTTAAAATCAGTTGCAGATGAATATGTACTCAAAAGATATTCCTGACATTCTCCGCGAAGGTCAATTTTTCCTACTCCTCACTGTTAATTCTCAAGACGCCATTTCTGAGTTTACTCTCACCCTCACAGCCATTCTTAAAGGAAAAATAGTTTCGCCATACATCGACACACACACAATCATAAAGTCTTGAATTTTTGATTTATGTATGTCCCTTAAACGGATACCGCATTCTCTGCCATCCTTCTAAGACAGATAGATATATCTACGAAATAAACGAGTGTGCCCAACGTTGATATAACTATCTTTAATAATGAATTTAATTCGCCTTCTAGGTAGATTGTTGACAGTTGAACCACGCAATGGGTGAATGGGTGTGCGAATGTATCTCCATCGCAAAAGGAGACCGTCATCATCCCAGTCCACTAGGTACATCGATTTCAATTCTCGAACATTCTCACCTTTCGGTTGGGTTTGAAAATGGGGCACTGAATGGGAAAATGAGGTAACAAAAAAAGCCACGAATACAAAAAAACACTCTTCATTGAGAGTGGATGCAATGGGAGACGTCGAAATTGATAAAATAACTCGGTTTTTGTTCATTCCTTGCGTCGCGATCCACGTGGACAGTGTGATGCGAAGGACAAAAATTTCGCATTAGCTTCATCAAAAGTCCCGGGGTAGCGGAGCAGTTTGGGGATGAATATATCATCAGAATACCAATTCCAAAAGGAGTAGATGACGGCTTGAAGAGAACGCATCGATTTGGGTGGAAGAATAAGGAATGCAAATGAATACATTTCTGTCTACAGTTAGTCGGTGCCAAATTCTTCTTCTAGCAAAACATTTTTTGAGCTAACCTTTCTGCGAACTTAATTTTGTACACGTCTATTAAGTCACATTGCAAGGATTTTTGCGTTCGCTTTGTATGATTCGTGTCGTAATTGGGGGAAAGTGACCCGAGGGAAGGATGACTTTGAGGTATTTTCTTTTTCATTCGGGGAGATAAGCGTAGGAATTTTTAATCCGATGAGCGTTATTTATATAGGGGTGGGTATTGGGAAATTGTTATTCCTGTGTCACGTAACTTAAAACCGACAAATGTGATGTTTTACATATGATTTTTAACGTGGAACTATTTGACTTTGGTTCCCTTGAGTAAAGCAATTGTGATATTAATAAAACGGATAAGATTAAAAAATAATCAACTACAATCAAATCATTGAGACCGTAAAATTCTTTCAGGGAATTCCTTTTGAGTATGCGCCTCTGATTTACTAATAAGCACAAGCAGTTAACCAACGCAACCAATTATTCCGAACAGATTTGATTTTGCTCGCATGATTTTTTTCATGATCCAAAGAATCTTTTCTTTCTATTTTTTCATAGCTGCTGTTACTGAAAAACAACTCACTACTCACCAGTAAAATCATCATCATATTAGGTTGTCAAATATCTCCCTTCCGCCCTTTTGTCTTTTGAATTTTCCGGCTATGTTCAAAGATAGATACTTTTTTATTTCGCACTTAAAATTCTTTTCTTACATTATTTGTATTGCACATTTTACATATAGAGATTTGATACATGTTGCTACTTAAAACCTATGTTAAACTTAGGAATAACAAGATTTAGATGGGAAACAATTGATAAAAAAAAGCAAAAAACCTCAAAAAACAAAAAATATATGCCTCGTAAATGCAATTATCCTTCTCAATTTTAAACCCAAGAAATAAATTTCTTGCTCTGATCGTCGTTCGCTCACCAAAATCCCACCTACAATGGTAACACCCCACAACCACGCATTCAAATGGATCCCTTCCCATTCGCAGTAGTGCAATTTTATTTCCCGCGAGCTCTCTCTCTCCGCGAAACCATTAAAACGTCCGAAATTTCAGGCACACCGGCGAATAATTAGATACATCTCCAAAAGATAAATCTGTGCCAAAAAACCACAGACACCTTTACACCGCCACGGCCGGCCCCAAATAGCAATAAAGTTCTGATCTCAAGAAGCGTAAGCAAAATAAATATAAGCAGGACTCCAATACACCTACACACACTCATCCTGAAGTAACTAATTATTTACCTACTTAAGCTAAAAGTTTATTCAAAAGTTTTTCCTTATTGAACCAACTAAGGAGAGTTGCAGCCGGTGGTGGTAGTTGGCTGTAAATTTGGCTATGAGTACGGGCTTTCGATTCGTCGCTTGGCTTGCCATTTGTCGAAGTCGTTCAGCCTCCTACGGGCGCCCTTCCCCCAGCAGCGTAATGACATAGGTATGAAGAAACCAGATGATGATGAACAAATTTACGAATCCACCGGGATCACTAAAATTAGATATTAAAAGTTCCTGCTACCAAACGAGGTTCCATGAAATTATAATTCTGGAAAGATGATGTCGAGGGAATAATGAACATGGAACAGTAGGTTGGAGCAGGCACAGCGACTAAGAGTCGTTTGACGACGACGGGCGGCTCAAATTTGGCCTTGTTTACATGGACCCACACAACGACCCCCCCCCCCCCCCCTAACCCTTCCCCCCACCCTCAACTAGTAGTATTTAGAGGGGGTGAAGAACTAGACTACGTGATTTGGTTGGCAAATTTGACTAAGCAAATAGAATCTGGTTTGGTGTGTGCTGTAAAATGTGTCACAGTTCAAGTTTTTTCTGAAAGAAATCTGAAGAAACTTTTGAATGTGCGTGGGGAAGGGGGAAGTTAAAGATTAAGGGAACACCGATTTGAGAGCAATGTTGGTTTGACTTTATGAAAGTTCGGCTATGTTAAGACTCACCCAATAAAATTGCTTGCCATTGTGTGGAGATCATGAGCCTCTGATGCTTTAAGACCGCAAAGTCACGTCCTTGCGATTTTTTAGGTCCACTTGATATGTAACTTGAATAAATACAATTATCAGCAATGTTTTTTTCAGTGTGAAGTTTTCAGTATCCTTACCAAAACTTTTAGAAGCCGTGTAGCGATAATAAGCTAAGTAATATGTATGCCATAGCCGCATCGGAATGTAGGCAACTAGTGTTAACCCTTGAACGTGCCACCACAAAGGGTTTTAGTTTGTGTGGTAAAATGTTGCCAACAAAGAAAAAACAAAGCTAAGGAAAAATGATATTTAACGAGTAGTGTTAGATGACAAAAAACTTATTAGCTTCGTTTTATTTGTTGAAGTATTGTTGAAAGCTTAGATGTTTGTAAATTCTTATCTTGTCAAATTTGGCTCCTAGGTAAATGCCTGACCAAATTGATTGAAATATAAAAGGTCAATCAATTGTATTGTATTATGTATGTTTTAGTTGGACTTCAACTCACAGAGTGGGTTTAATACAAGTCTCTTTTTAAAAATGCAATAAAGTTAACAAAAGCAATTTTTTGCACCTATTATGGCTTTATTACTTAATACGCGCTTCATTTCGGGCAAAACTTCTTTTCAAATAAAAGCACTGTCAAAATTTCGAACGAGAAACAGCTGCCAGTGTCAAAAAAACTATAATTTAAAAAGAAGCCACTAGACGGTAACCCTTTAAAGACGCAAGCGTCTGGTTCACCGTATTTTTTCATGTCGTCGATCAAATTGCTTATATTTATTATTATTTTCGAGAAAATTTGATAGGAAATTAAACTTTAATAAACTTTAGTAGTTATTATTGTTGAAGTAAAGATTTGTTCAAAGAATAAAAAATGCCGGTTCCGAACGGCGAATTGCGAAAGCTTTCCATGGCAGGAGGATTGCTAGTCGTTCGCTGGAGGTGGGTCCGTGAAAATTGTTTGTGGTGTTTTTCCCCGGGCCGGATTCTAACCTAGGTACGCTCGCTTAAAAGTCCAACGCACTAACCATTGAGCCACGGCTCCCACCCTTTAGCTTATTTTTTCGAAAGTCTCTGTGAATGCATTCTATAGATAATAGTTGAAGGCAGCCAATACTAGTATTGCATTAAATTGCAATTCACTTGCAATTTAATAAGTTTTAAATAAAATAAAAATTCTACAGAGTTTATTGTTAACGGCTGACAGCTCAGCCTCTACATCTGTCAAGATTATAATGCACACAAGACAGTGGAGGCGCGAAGCTTGGCTCGGGCTCTCAACGGGTTGTAACGCCACCCAATGTATGCATATAAGGTAGGATTGGCTGAGTAGCAAATAAGAACAAAAATTAGAGCTACTAGGGCATATTTAAATTACTATTTTAGCTTATGGGAAGTCATATTTCCAAATAAAACAAAAGTTAGCTTATTTGAATCAGAAAGTAGATAGCTTCTTTCAAAAGAACCAGCTTTAAAAGCCATAATGTTAAAAAAAAATGTCTACCCGTCGAAACATTAGAAATTACATCTATTCAATGGGTGTACTTTCAATTTTGTGAGCTACTGTATAAGAAAAAAACGTTTAAAAGAAAAAATTTCTTTGGGACTTCAGTTTCTTTATATTCGTGAAAAATACGATTGAGTTCTTCTAAGTTGAATCTCCTCTTAGTCAAGTGTTCCTTAGCTGGTATTTTTGGACCATATTTTGAATATGCTTCACTCTTACCTTTCTTTGTAGCCACAAGAGATAGTCGCTTAAGTCATTTGCACCAAAAAAAGGAAATTTCGTACCGATTCGATTTTGCTACAATGCAGACTCAGATTAAGGCTCTTTAGCGAGTGATGTTAAATCGATCCATCTTTATCAACAACTATTTGGCCACTATCACCAAGCTCAAATTACCACAAAAAAAATAATAATAATCCCTCCGATTTCTAAATAAAAACGTTAGTTCACAAATTACCAAAGCATTTCATCAAAATCCAACCACAATCTAATTTGCAAATTAAAAGCTCGTGTGTAGAATACTGCCAATAAGCTAATTATCTGTGGCGAGGCTGTTTTTGGTTGACACTAAGTACTTGAAACCAAAAACTTGATGAATTTGCTTATACTTCCTATGACATTTATATCCACGATACAGATACTATATAAATGTACCTTGATTTATATTCACTTGTCATTTCTTGTTCAGTCAACGTACAAAACAAATTTATAAATTTTGTTTAATTTATTTTATTTGAGGAAAACTTAAATCACTTGACGGGTTTGAATTTAATATTTAACTGTGGAACAAGTGTACCAACGTTCGAGTCTGGCCGGGGTAAATATCAACAACAATTTTCACGGCCGCATCTAAAGCAAACGACTTTATTTAAATTTAACCTTAGCTTCTTTTAGAACCTTAAACGCTTAGTGTTGCTTTGTGGCTTGTTTCATGAAAAAACATTCATTTTCTGTATATAAGATCATTACAAACAACTTTTGCATGATTATTATGATTATTGTCTTACATGACTTTCATCAAAGTCTTCTATGTTTTCGATAAAAACAAAACGTCGTGCCCCGTCGCCGTCATTCTAATCCCCTAAAAAAACACCCAAAAAAGTACCCCGACCCACCCAAATCACCTCACAGTTCATTTCGTCCATTAAAGAAACAAATGTTAACGGTTTTTAGACAAATACCCCGAATCTATTTCCAAATATCGAACTAATCACAATACACACCCCCAAATTCCCTTCGAAATTCGTATCTACACATCCACGGATAATGATGCTGGCGATGATGGCCCGCTGTCAGGGCACCCGGAAAGAGATTGCCAACTTAATCTAGGAATGTCTGAATAAATTCAAACTGATGTTTATACAGCCATTATAGTAAAATATAACTGTTATAAATTTTAACACAACATTAAATTCGATCCGACACGATGACGTGTCCAAGGGTGTAGGGGGTTAAGTGCTGCCACCTGTCGAATGCTCTCATTACGGGTCAAGAACAGCATCTTCGTTAACTAGCTTCGCTTTTTGCCAGCCTATCTGTCTAGGCTGGGTGCAAGAAGAACGGGAATGGAATGTGCCAAAATGGCTTGGGTTGATTGGGTGATTGGTTACCCTAATCATCAGCAACAATATATTGGGCTCTGGAGATAAATCACGTGCAGAAAAAATACCCGATATATTGAAAATACCTTTCAGCTACACATTATTTACCTATTTCCGTGCGTGTTGATGCTGATTGTTTTTTGCTTTTAAGTTTGTTGTAATATTTGTTTGTAATTTTGTATTTGCGACCCAAATGTTCTTCAAGCAGCATTTTTAAAGTCCTTTTCACACGTGCTTTACATTCTGACATTTAGAATTAATTATTTATGCGGCAGAAATATTTTCAAATTCACTTGTTTTCCGATTAGCGAAAACTCAGTCGCGAAAGTGATCGGATGTCGATAAAGGAATATTAAAAGACGCTATTGATGAAACTTTTTAGATAACAAACAACAATGTGCCTCTTTTCTGTTGGAAAATAAATGTGCATATAGGCTTTGCAATTTTTATATCTGTGGTCACAAGGCAAAATCGCCTAAGTTGATTTCCCTACTATGCAGGAAAAAACGGCAGTCAAAACTGCAGTCACAATGAACAGTGCTCGAGGCGAGAGTGCAGTGCAAAATTATGAAAACAATAGTTTGTTAATTACTGGCTAAAACACAATTTAAGGGCTGATTTTTTTTTGTTAGTTTTAATGTTGTTTAGTAGAATTCAGGTGATAACCGCGTGATTGTGGGATTCAAGCCATTTATGGCTCCTTATCCATTCACGACAATTTGAATATTCAAATATTTCGGAAAAAGTTTGTATGACCAAAAAGTTTGACTGACCGAAATCTTGGTGTAAAACCACCCTAAACTTTTCAACACATATCTAAAAATCTTATTTATTAGCTGATTTTTTTTTCTTGATATCAATAAATTCATTTAGTTTCATTGTCATTCCAAGAACGTAACAAAGCATGCACAACTACGACGACAAGTCTTCTTCCCACCACTCAGCAAGCAACAAGCCAATAAATTTGGAAAATTGATCAGAATGGAGACGTGTAATTTCTTAAATGATTACCCCTTCTGGAACAATTCCATCCCATCCTTCGTATATGTTCGGAGCAATCAATGAACTGGCGCGAGGGCGTTGTATGCCATGCTCTACACCACACCCCAGCAGCTCCGATTCGAAAGGGTGAAAAGCTTGAAGCTACTAAGGGGATTTAATATCTTTTTCTTCTCCTCCTCCTAAAATACAAAAAAAAAAAAGAAAATCTCGAGAGAGAGAGAGAGAGAGAGAGAGAGAGAGACAGAGAAAAATCGACTGATAGGATGAGACTTAAGGACAAGATTGAGAGGTTGAAAGAACTCCAGTCCACAATTGAAAATCCACACTTGTGTAAAGAGATGTGGATGGAGAAAGAATAGTCTCCGCCCGCCCAAAAAAAAAAAATCCGAATGAACACGTTCATACCAAAACCTCTGTACTCAGAGTATCGTTGAGCAGGCGGCAAGTGCAGTCTGAATCCAAATATGGAGAGGATCCCCTCTTTCGAACCACAAGAAGTGCAACGAGAATTTATGGGAATGGAAAATGGTAAATTCAATTTACTTGATAGAATCAATTTTTCTTAAATTTTCCTTCTTCGAAATGTTCTTTTTTTTCCTTGTTCAGTTTTTGCTTCCTACATTTGTTCGTTTTATGAATCTAGGAATCTTTTGTTTTATTTTTTTGCCTTTCTTTACCCGATTTTGCAATTCGGCTTTGGCTGTGGTTGCAGAGTAGTTTTGGTGTATGGTGTGCAAAGTTACACATCAGTTGAAACGACGTTTCTTATTTAAAAAACTGATTTGTAGACTGCAAAAGAGTGTTTTATGTTCGGAACGATAGGCATAAATAAATTGGCTAAGTAATTCTTGTGTCAAATTTATCAATTAATCGATTAAGAATTGCCATCGACATTAGACGCAAAATCTTTCCGTTTTATTTTTTTTTTTATTTTAGTATTATCCCTCAATTTCGTTTGCACAAAAATATATGTAAGCTTTAAATCCAGATCCTCTTCCTGTCGAAATACTCACGCGAACCTCACCACGCCAACATAGAAAGTCTTAAACTCTGCCTTTCATTTTTATACATCGAAATCTATCTGTCAACACCCAGCAAGAAATTCGATGCACTTTATGAATTTCTTTATATTCCAAGCACAAAAACATCCACGGGATCTCAATATAACTTCGTTTTGCTTTCGCCTTCAAAGTGATCAATATTCGATATTCGAATGTGAATTTTCTTTTTAGTTTAATTTTGTCTGGCACGGAATCATAGGAAAAGGAGTAAGAGGGACACTCAACGCAGCACTGCACGTCGGTTGCACATGAATGCACGTAAGAAGGAATAAAAAAGGGACACAGGAATCTTGTGCACTTGAGCGTTCGTAACGAATTAGTGGAAAGAATAAAACGAATCTAATTTATTTTGCATTACACTGAATAATTTATGGTTTTATTTTCAAAGATATCTCTTTTGCGTAAGTCGTTAAGAGGTTACTGCTACAGGACTGTAGAGCAAATTTTTAAGAAAGTTTTTGGAAGCTTATCTCATCATCATTAAGAAATTCAACGAAAATAATTTGCATTTTGACTTAAAGTGGAATGGCAACCCTAATTATTTTAGCCAACTACTATATATTCCAATAGATACTTGCGAAATCACTTAAATAAAAGTTTTAGTCGAAATCAGACCTGTAAAATTCAATCAATTCAAGTACAAGTACAATTTCTTGTATTTTTTTTTTTTTTAGGTACAAGTACAATTCCTCGGTACAGTTTCTTCCCCTGACGACAGACAGACACCGAAGTGATTCCACAAGGATTGCGTTTTTCCCTTGGGAAAAATTTATAATTTACTATATACACCGAATTTGCTTAATACACCGAATTTGCTTAAGAGGCAATGAATCCTTTCCTATTAAACCATGATGACAAGCTTCATATTTCCTTGTATGGTGCGTGATACAAGGGCGCAAGAATTTTGAAACTCAAATCACATAAAAGGTTCCGTTTTACGTGTGGTGTGAATAGGTAACACGTTTTCGCTCCCGCGTATCGCTTCGATTTAAGTAGACCTTTAGCTCGACTTTTTCCTTTTCCTTCAAGTTTGCTTTGCTGTTTCTATACGAAGTTAAAAAAATCGAGATCCTGCGTGAGTTTCCCTATTATAATCTTGAGGTATGATTTTTAGACATTGTTAAAAATTAAAGTTGTTTCTTGTAGTCCAATGACTGATAACTTACGAAAATTTTATTTTTATTATATAAATCGCTTAGGGGTAGCTATAGCACGAAAAATCGTAAACGACAAACTTTTATTTTTTCGTCTCCACCATATTTTACTCTTAAATATACAGTCATTAATTTTTTTCTAAACCTTAGCATATTTTTTTAATAACGAAAGAAATACAAATTTAAAAAAGAATGAGTGGACAAAACTAAACCTTACCATATTTTTTTTTTGATAATGAAAGAAATACAAATCCAAGAAAGAATGAGTGGAAAAAACTAATGCACATTCGTCTTATAACTACAATCGCTAAATTTTATTTGCAAAATGTACCAAAGTTTGCTATTGTTTCTCAATACCCATTGCAAACGATGGGAAAAAGCTAATTCGTTTGCCATCGGATGCGTTTTGAGGCCGGAAATTTGAATTGTGTTAAGTCTTCATAAAATGGCTCGCAATAAACACTCAACCCAGTTAAAAAGAAACTCGGGCACATTTTTGAAGCTGTAAGTCCGAAACATCCATTGCCAAACAATTTGGTATAAGTGGTTTTAACAATAAAGCTAAATTTCGTGCTTTGAAAAATGTTTCTCGCCTGCATAGTGACCTCGAAAAACCACCACTCACGGTAGTAAAAGGATCGCTTCATATCCTAAAGAACTATAGAAATTTCAATTAGTACAAACGGGCACAGAGCGCTTCATGCTAGCTTCGTAGCATATCATAGGGTGATGGAGTCAGCAGTCGGCCACTTAACTTTTATTTAGGTTTGATTTGCTCTTTAAAATCGGTGTTGCTGCACAACAAACGAAGAACACACATCTGCAAAAAAAATTAATTCATCAATAAACGTAATCAATTTAAATATAAAAAATTGTACTCACTTTCAGTTTGTAATATAAACACGATGTTAAATCTAATGAATTAAATAAACTAATTGTCAAATGCATCGCATATGTTCTGTCTCTGTCATGCACATTTATGGCATACAAAATACATGTTGCAGAGACAAACATTGGACGCAACATTTGGGGTCTTCAACTCACAAAAAGTAAATAACAGAGGAAAGGGGTCAGTTACTCCTTCCCAGTGATGTTCGAAGATGAGCGGTAAATTGTTACATGTGCAAAGTATAAATACGGAAGTCAATTAAGGACTTGACCTTTTTGTAAACGAATTTAAGCTGTTACCTTGTCACTGCGACAATTGATAACAAAATAAACGGTAAACGCAAAAATCATTAAATTGCCTAGTTTCACACTTCACAACTTTACTTTACAAGCGCGCCTTGAGTATTATATATCAATTTTATACGCAAGACAATCGGTGTTTGTAGTAAAGAATAGGCTATTCATCATATCAAATTAATTAAAATGTTTAAATTATGAAAATAAAGTCATTTATAGGGTATTTACTACCGAAAACAAATTCTTCTTTACCTCAGTAGTCGGCCCCAGTTTTTACATCCACCCAAAACAAAACAAAAACAAACAGCAATTTTTTTAATATAAAATGTTGACGGCCGACTTAACAAAACCTGTCTCCTAAAGCCGAAAGCTACTTTGAATACCTGCGTTGTTTTTATCATTCTTGGCGTTAACTACTCGTAAGTTATAAGATAAGGAGTTTCTTCTAAATTTTAACCAAAAATGCACTAAAACATATTCAACTTAAAAAGCAACACAAGCACATGGCAGGACACTTAGATAAATTCCACAGAATTTTTCCACTGCGCACACGTGTTCAACAATCATATCTTCGGCGACTGCTGTGAACCACAACACAAAACTATTACAACCCTTTTTCTTCAGAAAAACAAAAAATGTAGTTCGAACACCTACGTTCTTTTTATGATGCGTTGCATGCACTTCAAAGTTGAAGTCAAATTTAATGCATCTAGACACTAAAACACAACACACAGCATAAGCAATTCGCGTTCCAAATTTCAGCCAAATCGGTCAAGCGGTTTGGGAGCAAAGAAAAAAATCACAAACATCCAAACTCTGGAAGTTATAATATTACCAGAAATGAAAAAAAATATTGAAGAATAGGGTATTTCGACTGTCGGTTTTGATGTGCACTTGTTATTCGAATTGAAGTCAAACTTTGTCCATCAAGGAATAAATTAACCCATATTGTAAGCCATTATGCTAGCAGTCTATCTTCCAAATTTTATTTACATAAATCGAACTATCCAAACAGAAGTTAATCCCACTTATGTTGAAAAGGTGAAATTTGTTGTGACTCTTGATATCTAACTTACGTCACTCTTTTTTTTATATCTTGGCCAATTTAATCAATAGCCTTATAATTTATGGCCTATATGTTATTCTGATATTTAAGCTAAATTATTGTAAAGTTTCATTAAAATCGATTCATTGGTTTTTTTGTGAAAGACTAACAAACATCCATACAAACATTTAGCTTTATAATATTAATGGGATAATAGGATTGATTGACTCTCCTCATTTCGGGGTGGTTTTCTTCTTCTTGTAGAAAGAAAATGCCGGACATACTTATTTTTTCAAACAATTTTTGCGTAGAAAGAAGACTGCACACTGCTCTGTTACTGCACCATTGAGTTGCAAGAGGCAAAAAGTAAAATTTTTTGAGACTATGTTTTTCAATTTTAATATTTCTCCAGCACTCGAGTAATTGCTTGCAAATAAAGGAGCTTGACGTACTTGAAAAATTCAAAAAACGCCCAAAAACAAGAAAATCAACAGAGTACTTGCTACAAAGGGTCACAGTACTCCACGTAAAATCCCCGTTAGAGTGCAATCCTTATTGTTTGGCCACCAATTCTACCATTATTCATCATCTCCGTGCCAGCCATAAGTAGAAGGCACCTTAAGGTTCCCGCTACTCACTGTGGAGACAAAACGGCACGGAACAAAACCAGAAATCCCCTGAAATTCACAATGATGTGATTATGTTGCAACGCTTGTATCACGACCACGACCACTTCGCTGATTCTAGGAAAAATGTAACATCACAGGGTAGTGGATTCGATTCCAACGTTTCTAAATTCAACCTCCTCTGGCATGCCGGATGCCACTACGACTACCTTCAACGGCATACGCCACCGCAGCTTTGTGGAGAGCCAAGGAGGTCCTGCGATCCTCACGCTGACTCCATTCCCCCTTTTTATTTGTCCACTCCGATGCAAATTTTATGCAAAATTGTTTTACTTAGACCAAACGCAAGTGAATATTAGAGGGTTGTTCGCTTTGGGCAGCTTCGCCTTCCAAGAGCATTCTCGCACGATGCTTTCACAATCGTGGGTATTGTTATGACTTGTACACTCGTCCTCGCTCGTGAGGGATGGATAGGATGAGTGTGCCGTCATCTGTATTTGCACTTTTTCCAAAATTCACAACTACTCACAAGACTCCATCACACATTCATTTCTGTAGTTTGCCCAAAGACAATCGTACTCAAAAAACGAAAGAAAATATGCATAAAAAATTGAGGGGAAGAAACCTCAATCGAAGAGGACAGAAGTGGAGTGTTACCAACGGGTATCCTTACATACAAAAAGAACGAATGTAAAAAGGAAGAAAAGAGCCGGCAAACCCTTGAAGTGCATATTTGCATGACTAAACTGGTTATAACGGTAATACGTTTATATAATCGCACACAAATTGCTTGTAAATTTGTGTGGTTGAGTGACTTATAACTGTCTTAGAGGGCTAGTGTTCCTTTCTCATTGCCGCTAATATAGAGGGTTATGGTATGTAGTATGTACATTTGCAAGGTATTTGAATTGAACTTGATTTCGCAGAAGACAGAGCTTTCTTTGGCGACAGCGAAGTTAAGAAACTTATTAATTGCAATCTTGATGGCGCCATATGATATGTGTAAGTGGTACGAGATGAGTACTGACTTTGTAAGTCTGTCGACCTTTAAGACGTAATATGCAATTAGAGACAATAGCAGTTTCCTCAGTGGGTTATTTATTTATTATTATTAATTTTTTGAATGGGTTTTTTGCCTACTTGTACGACTGAAATTTCCACAATAAAAAAGGTGAAACTAAAAAGGGCAATTGAAAAAAAACGGTTTTAATCTCTCTCTCTCTCTATATTTTTTACCTATTACCTAGGTACAATAGGGCACTGAGATATACATACATGTAGGATCGCAATCGGTTCGACGGGCAGTCGGTCGTAAGTATTCATGGCACACGGACGTATCTTTTTTTATATATTAGATTGTCAAATATCTCCCTTCTGCCTTTTTGTCTTTTGAATTTTCCGGCTATGTACAAAGCGCTACAGAGCTCGTATCCAAACTAATCATGCATACCGTCGTTTTGTAGGTTATGTCAAGACCTTTCAAATAATGTATTGCCAGATACGAGCTCTGTAGCGCCTTGTACATAGCCGGAAAATTCAAAAGACAAAAAGGCGGAAGGGAGATATTTGACAACCTAATATATACCTACTCTTTTGCAATAAACTTCATGTACATAATAATAATATTCGGAGGTTTTCGTTTCGGATCCTACATACATAACACATTAACATGTGTTAAAGAAAGATTGTGAGCAAAGAGACGATGTGAATTTTAGAGAATAATATTTACAGAACCTTAGCAGGATATGAGCGTAAAACTACAGAAGAAATTTCTAAAACGATATTTGATACATAAACATTAAAATAAACGATAAAAACTAAAAATGTTGACTGAGTTTAAAGAAAAGGGCTTAATTGTAAAGCTCTAAACGTTGTCGATGTGCTTAGTAATGCCGATTCGTTTCCCACATTAGGCTGGTGCATTTAAGATTCACGATTCTTTAGAGACTAAACTAAATCGTTATTATTTCATTGGACTGAAAAATAATTTTCAATCATCGATTCGGATTTTCGGATAAATATAACTTAATGTTTAATATTAACTTTTATCTTTAAGTTTACTTTCGTTATAGTTCTTTGCAAGAAAAGAGGCTTTTTTTTATTGTTCATTTTCTAAGCTACAGGGTTTTCCAATAAGAGGTGTTATTTTGATATTCAAAGAAAAATAACTTTTTTTTTGAGATAAATGATCGGAGGTTTATTTCAATGTAAGCAGGAAGGTATGCCATTAATAATGGAAAACAATTTCAGTCAAATGGCCACCTCGGCTACGCTTAAAGAAACGTATCCTTTTCATGAAATTTTTCATCACCAAATCGCAAGGTGGCTGCTGTATGCCCTCAATAGCTTCATGAATTCCATCTTTGAGGTCTTGAATCGACGCTGGGCTGTTGACGTAGACCTTATCTTTCACGTAGCCCCAAAAGAAGAAGTCGTAAGGTGTTAAATCACAAGATTTCGGTGGCGATTTGTGATCACTCCTTTGAAAGATAACACGGTCCGGAAATTTTTCCCGTAAAAGATCAGTAGTTTCGTTGCTTGTATGGCACGTAGCGCCGTCTTATTGAAAGTTAATGTCCAGATCAATACCATCCAATTCGGGCAATAAAAAAACTTTAACCATCGTCGATAGCGCAATACATTCACCGTAACTGTTGCCCCAGCCTAGTTGTCGATAAAGTAAGCTCCAATCACCCCGCCGGACCATAAACCGCACCAACCAGTTACACATTGAGGATGGAGAGTCTTTTCAACAATAAATCTTGGGTTTTCCGAGCCCCAGATGCGACAATTTTGCTTTTTGACGTAGCCACTGAGGTAGAAATTTCACAAAATAAATCTAACACCAATGCCCCGAAACACAATCTCAATCGCTATACAACAAAATTATCTATCAAGATCCTCCAATGGAACCTAGACGGTTTCTTCAACAACTACCATGACCTGCAACTACTCATAAATGAGCACAACCCCGCTGTAATAGCACTACGAGAAACCCATATCAAACCCAACCTCCAACCTATTCCGCCAAATCCGAATCAACTCTGTTTGGGCGCAACCCGGTTAATCAAACCGAGTTTAAAATGTTCTTAGTTATGCAAAAAATCGGTTCATCTGATATTCCCCATTTTTAAAACAGCTTTCCCTTTTTCCCCTTTGGGTCGAAAAATCAACAGATGGGAAAAAAATCCCTCGATCTGACATCGCTGTGTTCGAGCAATTTCTCCTTTAAAAAATCAAAATATACGGAATACGATCGCCGAATGGAAAATTAAGCAAAAAAGATGCAGCCGAAGCCCTCTAAGTCGAAAGCCCCTCTAACTCGAATACATTTTTTCGACTCTTGGTCTATTTTCAATTCCTCTAAGTCGAATATTTTTTTTTTTTATTTTACAAAAAAATAAACAAAAAATTTTCTCTCGCAACTATCAAACACGCAACTTGTATCGCATGCTCTGCCTCTCTCTCAATTTGGCACTGGACCACTGGACGACGAACACCTTTTATTTTATATTGATTTTTTAGTGCAAAGACCTCGGAGAAAAAAACGCATGTGGTTGTCCTTATTATTATTTACCTATGCAAGAAAGAAATAGAATGTTCACAGCAAGAATGAGGATGTGAATGGCGACCTACACGGCAAACATCGAACCCAAAGAACATGAGAAAGTCGAAACTATTCGCCAGCAGTTCTCGAAGCAGAATCATGTTGGGCGAACACAATTGTCGTCTAGGGCCACATAATCGTCGTCTACACACAGCCGTGCGGCTCTGTATGAATAATTGCGCTGCTTATTCATTGTGTTGTTGGTTGACCTTAAACAATTTGCTTTTAATATAAAACCAGTTAGGTATCTGAGATGGCATTGAGAGTCCGGATGAGGTCCAACACTGTACTTTTTTAAAAGGCTTCATTCTCCAATTTTAAAGACTCAATCCAAAATTACAAGCTTTTTTAAGTAATTTTTCCTCACATGTATACTCTTTTGAATAACATAAAGGTTTTTAAACAAAAAAATATTAATCGCTCATACTCGAGTTTTTCGAAAAATCACTTTAACTGGAACTAATTCCGGTATCCCGTGAAAATTCGACTTAGAGGGCTCCGACTGTAGTTCGAATCAGTTTGCAGAGTTGAGATCAAACTTAGTGCATCTAGACAAAGAATGCACAAAAAACTTAAATCCACAGCATAAGCGGTTCGGGAGTCAACTCTGACAAAAGAAAATTTACAAATATCCAAACATCTAAACATCCAAACATCCAAACTTTCAAATACCTATGTATATAATATTATTAAGATTAAGATTACGCATTAAGGCAAAGCCATGCTTTATGATTTTGTATAAATGTTAAAGAAAGCAGAACTGAAATAAAAATCGAATCCATTCATGATAAGATATTTAAAAAGAATCTGGAAAGATTAAAGCTTCCGACACTCAATACCTTCGAGCTGTTAATACCTTAAAGGTGTTGCTTATTACTGTACTCTGGCCTCTCTTCAGTGTAATATATCGCTTACTACTGACCCTATTTTAAAAAAATCTTTTTTCTAAATGTTTTGTACACACTAGTGATGCATCGGCTTTCTCATCAGGTGCAGTTCTCAGCCAAGGTAATCTCCTAGAGGAGAGAAGAGGACTGCAAATAATCACGAGCTAAACTATTCCCTTATTGAGAAGGAACTACTCGCTGTTGTTTGGTACGTGAAATATTTCAAAATGTATTTATATGGTAGAAAGTTTACTATTCGCACCGAACACAAACCCCTAGTACGGCTGAACGGAGTAAACGAACCGAATATGAAGCTCCAAAGATGGAAGATTATGCTCAATGAATACTGTTTTAATATTGAGTATCTGAAAGGAAACGAGAACTTTGCAAATACATTAAGCAGGGTTACGAGGGTAAATAAAATGAAAAAGATGGTTTAAAAAACATTTTTGTCAATGAGGACGGTTTGAATATCTCCGAGCGTAACGAAGAAGTTACTGGATCAAATACACTACCTGGAAATGTTAACGAAGAAGCTTCTTCCACCGGTACTACGATTCACAGCGCTCCTGAAGACGAAGCAAATTATATATATACCTGACGGAAAACCCTATTAGTTTATATAAAAATCAGTTATACCTATCCTATGGCCAGAAGAGAAAATATTGTTTGTTTTTTAAAAGAGTTTTTTTTTTAAACAGTACGATTGAACGACACCTAAGGATTAGGAATGCAGAGATGGACCATTCAGATTTAGATCAAAAACTTTTCAACATTGATAATATTTATAATATCATACAATCCATACTACTACTACTCCATACTAAATTAATTAGTTCTAACAAAAAAACTTAAACAAGGCAGGTATTGAATCGTTAGCAAGCAACGATTACATGTACATATTTTTACTTGAACTTACGGTACCGGCGTAAATTAATACGCCTTCAATTCCCTTATTACAGTTCCTTTATCCATAGGCTATAATTACTTGATTCTTGGTGACTACATTTCGTTAGATCTTTTCTTTTTCTTTCATTTTGTGCATTTAATTTTGTGTTTCTGTTTTATGTTTACAAAAAAAAAATTCTGATTCAATATTTGAATTTACAACTGATGAACACAAGAACCGATGAATAAATGAAAATGGTGGTTACTGTCAGAAGCTTTTCAGAAGTTTTCAGTGAGGCCAAACTATCTATTTCAAATAAAATGGAATTATTCAGTGTAATTTTGACTAAAAGGGAAAATTAATTAGGAGGATTAAATAGCACAAAAAGTAAATAACAGAGGAAAGGGGTCAGTTACTCCTTCCCAGTGATGTTCGAAGATGAGCGGTAAATTGTTACATGTGCAAAGTATAAATACGGAAGTCAATTAAGGACTTGACCTTTTTGTAAACGAATTTAAGCTGTTACCTTGTCACTGCGACAATTGATAACAAAATAAACGGTAAACGCAAAAATCATTAAATTGCCTAGTTTCACACTTCACAACTTTACTTTACAAGCGCGCCTTGAGTATTATATATCAATTTTATACGCAAGACAATCGGTGTTTGTAGTAAAGAATAGGCTATTCATCATATCAAATTAATTAAAATGTTTAAATTATGAAAATAAAGTCATTTATAGGGTATTTACTACCGAAAACAAATTCTTCTTTACCTCAGTAGTCGGCCCCAGTTTTTACATCCACCCAAAACAAAACAAAAACAAACAGCAATTTTTTTAATATAAAATGTTGACGGCCGACTTAACAAAACCTGTCTCCTAAAGCCGAAAGCTACTTTGAATACCTGCGTTGTTTTTATCATTCTTGGCGTTAACTACTCGTAAGTTATAAGATAAGGAGTTTCTTCTAAATTTTAACCAAAAATGCACTAAAACATATTCAACTTAAAAAGCAACACAAGCACATGGCAGGACACTTAGATAAATTCCACAGAATTTTTCCACTGCGCACACGTGTTCAACAATCATATCTTCGGCGACTGCTGTGAACCACAACACAAAACTATTACAACCCTTTTTCTTCAGAAAAACAAAAAATGTAGTTCGAACACCTACGTTCTTTTTATGATGCGTTGCATGCACTTCAAAGTTGAAGTCAAATTTAATGCATCTAGACACTAAAACACAACACACAGCATAAGCAATTCGCGTTCCAAATTTCAGCCAAATCGGTCAAGCGGTTTGGGAGCAAAGAAAAAAATCACAAACATCCAAACTCTGGAAGTTATAATATTACCAGAAATGAAAAAAAATATTGAAGAATAGGGTATTTCGACTGTCGGTTTTGATGTGCACTTGTTATTCGAATTGAAGTCAAACTTTGTCCATCAAGGAATAAATTAACCCATATTGTAAGCCATTATGCTAGCAGTCTATCTTCCAAATTTTATTTACATAAATCGAACTATCCAAACAGAAGTTAATCCCACTTATGTTGAAAAGGTGAAATTTGTTGTGACTCTTGATATCTAACTTACGTCACTCTTTTTTTTATATCTTGGCCAATTTAATCAATAGCCTTATAATTTATGGCCTATATGTTATTCTGATATTTAAGCTAAATTATTGTAAAGTTTCATTAAAATCGATTCATTGGTTTTTTTGTGAAAGACTAACAAACATCCATACAAACATTTAGCTTTATAATATTAATGGGATAATAGGATTGATTGACTCTCCTCATTTCGGGGTGGTTTTCTTCTTCTTGTAGAAAGAAAATGCCGGACATACTTATTTTTTCAAACAATTTTTGCGTAGAAAGAAGACTGCACACTGCTCTGTTACTGCACCATTGAGTTGCAAGAGGCAAAAAGTAAAATTTTTTGAGACTATGTTTTTCAATTTTAATATTTCTCCAGCACTCGAGTAATTGCTTGCAAATAAAGGAGCTTGACGTACTTGAAAAATTCAAAAAACGCCCAAAAACAAGAAAATCAACAGAGTACTTGCTACAAAGGGTCACAGTACTCCACGTAAAATCCCCGTTAGAGTGCAATCCTTATTGTTTGGCCACCAATTCTACCATTATTCATCATCTCCGTGCCAGCCATAAGTAGAAGGCACCTTAAGGTTCCCGCTACTCACTGTGGAGACAAAACGGCACGGAACAAAACCAGAAATCCCCTGAAATTCACAATGATGTGATTATGTTGCAACGCTTGTATCACGACCACGACCACTTCGCTGATTCTAGGAAAAATGTAACATCACAGGGTAGTGGATTCGATTCCAACGTTTCTAAATTCAACCTCCTCTGGCATGCCGGATGCCACTACGACTACCTTCAACGGCATACGCCACCGCAGCTTTGTGGAGAGCCAAGGAGGTCCTGCGATCCTCACGCTGACTCCATTCCCCCTTTTTATTTGTCCACTCCGATGCAAATTTTATGCAAAATTGTTTTACTTAGACCAAACGCAAGTGAATATTAGAGGGTTGTTCGCTTTGGGCAGCTTCGCCTTCCAAGAGCATTCTCGCACGATGCTTTCACAATCGTGGGTATTGTTATGACTTGTACACTCGTCCTCGCTCGTGAGGGATGGATAGGATGAGTGTGCCGTCATCTGTATTTGCACTTTTTCCAAAATTCACAACTACTCACAAGACTCCATCACACATTCATTTCTGTAGTTTGCCCAAAGACAATCGTACTCAAAAAACGAAAGAAAATATGCATAAAAAATTGAGGGGAAGAAACCTCAATCGAAGAGGACAGAAGTGGAGTGTTACCAACGGGTATCCTTACATACAAAAAGAACGAATGTAAAAAGGAAGAAAAGAGCCGGCAAACCCTTGAAGTGCATATTTGCATGACTAAACTGGTTATAACGGTAATACGTTTATATAATCGCACACAAATTGCTTGTAAATTTGTGTGGTTGAGTGACTTATAACTGTCTTAGAGGGCTAGTGTTCCTTTCTCATTGCCGCTAATATAGAGGGTTATGGTATGTAGTATGTACATTTGCAAGGTATTTGAATTGAACTTGATTTCGCAGAAGACAGAGCTTTCTTTGGCGACAGCGAAGTTAAGAAACTTATTAATTGCAATCTTGATGGCGCCATATGATATGTGTAAGTGGTACGAGATGAGTACTGACTTTGTAAGTCTGTCGACCTTTAAGACGTAATATGCAATTAGAGACAATAGCAGTTTCCTCAGTGGGTTATTTATTTATTATTATTAATTTTTTGAATGGGTTTTTTGCCTACTTGTACGACTGAAATTTCCACAATAAAAAAGGTGAAACTAAAAAGGGCAATTGAAAAAAAACGGTTTTAATCTCTCTCTCTCTCTATATTTTTTACCTATTACCTAGGTACAATAGGGCACTGAGATATACATACATGTAGGATCGCAATCGGTTCGACGGGCAGTCGGTCGTAAGTATTCATGGCACACGGACGTATCTTTTTTTATATATTAGATTGTCAAATATCTCCCTTCTGCCTTTTTGTCTTTTGAATTTTCCGGCTATGTACAAAGCGCTACAGAGCTCGTATCCAAACTAATCATGCATACCGTCGTTTTGTAGGTTATGTCAAGACCTTTCAAATAATGTATTGCCAGATACGAGCTCTGTAGCGCCTTGTACATAGCCGGAAAATTCAAAAGACAAAAAGGCGGAAGGGAGATATTTGACAACCTAATATATACCTACTCTTTTGCAATAAACTTCATGTACATAATAATAATATTCGGAGGTTTTCGTTTCGGATCCTACATACATAACACATTAACATGTGTTAAAGAAAGATTGTGAGCAAAGAGACGATGTGAATTTTAGAGAATAATATTTACAGAACCTTAGCAGGATATGAGCGTAAAACTACAGAAGAAATTTCTAAAACGATATTTGATACATAAACATTAAAATAAACGATAAAAACTAAAAATGTTGACTGAGTTTAAAGAAAAGGGCTTAATTGTAAAGCTCTAAACGTTGTCGATGTGCTTAGTAATGCCGATTCGTTTCCCACATTAGGCTGGTGCATTTAAGATTCACGATTCTTTAGAGACTAAACTAAATCGTTATTATTTCATTGGACTGAAAAATAATTTTCAATCATCGATTCGGATTTTCGGATAAATATAACTTAATGTTTAATATTAACTTTTATCTTTAAGTTTACTTTCGTTATAGTTCTTTGCAAGAAAAGAGGCTTTTTTTTATTGTTCATTTTCTAAGCTACAGGGTTTTCCAATAAGAGGTGTTATTTTGATATTCAAAGAAAAATAACTTTTTTTTTGAGATAAATGATCGGAGGTTTATTTCAATGTAAGCAGGAAGGTATGCCATTAATAATGGAAAACAATTTCAGTCAAATGGCCACCTCGGCTACGCTTAAAGAAACGTATCCTTTTCATGAAATTTTTCATCACCAAATCGCAAGGTGGCTGCTGTATGCCCTCAATAGCTTCATGAATTCCATCTTTGAGGTCTTGAATCGACGCTGGGCTGTTGACGTAGACCTTATCTTTCACGTAGCCCCAAAAGAAGAAGTCGTAAGGTGTTAAATCACAAGATTTCGGTGGCGATTTGTGATCACTCCTTTGAAAGATAACACGGTCCGGAAATTTTTCCCGTAAAAGATCAGTAGTTTCGTTGCTTGTATGGCACGTAGCGCCGTCTTATTGAAAGTTAATGTCCAGATCAATACCATCCAATTCGGGCAATAAAAAAACTTTAACCATCGTCGATAGCGCAATACATTCACCGTAACTGTTGCCCCAGCCTAGTTGTCGATAAAGTAAGCTCCAATCACCCCGCCGGACCATAAACCGCACCAACCAGTTACACATTGAGGATGGAGAGTCTTTTCAACAATAAATCTTGGGTTTTCCGAGCCCCAGATGCGACAATTTTGCTTTTTGACGTAGCCACTGAGGTAGAAATTTCACAAAATAAATCTAACACCAATGCCCCGAAACACAATCTCAATCGCTATACAACAAAATTATCTATCAAGATCCTCCAATGGAACCTAGACGGTTTCTTCAACAACTACCATGACCTGCAACTACTCATAAATGAGCACAACCCCGCTGTAATAGCACTACGAGAAACCCATATCAAACCCAACCTCCAACCTATTCCGCCAAATCCGAATCAACTCTGTTTGGGCGCAACCCGGTTAATCAAACCGAGTTTAAAATGTTCTTAGTTATGCAAAAAATCGGTTCATCTGATATTCCCCATTTTTAAAACAGCTTTCCCTTTTTCCCCTTTGGGTCGAAAAATCAACAGATGGGAAAAAAATCCCTCGATCTGACATCGCTGTGTTCGAGCAATTTCTCCTTTAAAAAATCAAAATATACGGAATACGATCGCCGAATGGAAAATTAAGCAAAAAAGATGCAGCCGAAGCCCTCTAAGTCGAAAGCCCCTCTAACTCGAATACATTTTTTCGACTCTTGGTCTATTTTCAATTCCTCTAAGTCGAATATTTTTTTTTTTTATTTTACAAAAAAATAAACAAAAAATTTTCTCTCGCAACTATCAAACACGCAACTTGTATCGCATGCTCTGCCTCTCTCTCAATTTGGCACTGGACCACTGGACGACGAACACCTTTTATTTTATATTGATTTTTTAGTGCAAAGACCTCGGAGAAAAAAACGCATGTGGTTGTCCTTATTATTATTTACCTATGCAAGAAAGAAATAGAATGTTCACAGCAAGAATGAGGATGTGAATGGCGACCTACACGGCAAACATCGAACCCAAAGAACATGAGAAAGTCGAAACTATTCGCCAGCAGTTCTCGAAGCAGAATCATGTTGGGCGAACACAATTGTCGTCTAGGGCCACATAATCGTCGTCTACACACAGCCGTGCGGCTCTGTATGAATAATTGCGCTGCTTATTCATTGTGTTGTTGGTTGACCTTAAACAATTTGCTTTTAATATAAAACCAGTTAGGTATCTGAGATGGCATTGAGAGTCCGGATGAGGTCCAACACTGTACTTTTTTAAAAGGCTTCATTCTCCAATTTTAAAGACTCAATCCAAAATTACAAGCTTTTTTAAGTAATTTTTCCTCACATGTATACTCTTTTGAATAACATAAAGGTTTTTAAACAAAAAAATATTAATCGCTCATACTCGAGTTTTTCGAAAAATCACTTTAACTGGAACTAATTCCGGTATCCCGTGAAAATTCGACTTAGAGGGCTCCGACTGTAGTTCGAATCAGTTTGCAGAGTTGAGATCAAACTTAGTGCATCTAGACAAAGAATGCACAAAAAACTTAAATCCACAGCATAAGCGGTTCGGGAGTCAACTCTGACAAAAGAAAATTTACAAATATCCAAACATCTAAACATCCAAACATCCAAACTTTCAAATACCTATGTATATAATATTATTAAGATTAAGATTACGCATTAAGGCAAAGCCATGCTTTATGATTTTGTATAAATGTTAAAGAAAGCAGAACTGAAATAAAAATCGAATCCATTCATGATAAGATATTTAAAAAGAATCTGGGAAGATTAAAGCTTCCGACACTCAATACCTTCGAGCTGTTAATACCTTAAAGGTGTTGCTTATTACTGTACTCTGGCCTCTCTTCAGTGTAATATATCGCTTACTACTGACCCTATTTTAAAAAAATCTTTTTTCTAAATGTTTTGTACACACTAGTGATGCATCGGCTTTCTCATCAGGTGCAGTTCTCAGCCAAGGTAATCTCCTAGAGGAGAGAAGAGGACTGCAAATAATCACGAGCTAAACTATTCCCTTATTGAGAAGGAACTACTCGCTGTTGTTTGGTACGTGAAATATTTCAAAATGTATTTATATGGTAGAAAGTTTACTATTCGCACCGAACACAAACCCCTAGTACGGCTGAACGGAGTAAACGAACCGAATATGAAGCTCCAAAGATGGAAGATTATGCTCAATGAATACTGTTTTAATATTGAGTATCTGAAAGGAAACGAGAACTTTGCAAATACATTAAGCAGGGTTACGAGGGTAAATAAAATGAAAAAGATGGTTTAAAAAACATTTTTGTCAATGAGGACGGTTTGAATATCTCCGAGCGTAACGAAGAAGTTACTGGATCAAATACACTACCTGGAAATGTTAACGAAGAAGCTTCTTCCACCGGTACTACGATTCACAGCGCTCCTGAAGACGAAGCAAATTATATATATACCTGACGGAAAACCCTATTAGTTTATATAAAAATCAGTTATACCTATCCTATGGCCAGAAGAGAAAATATTGTTTGTTTTTTAAAAGAGTTTTTTTTTTAAACAGTACGATTGAACGACACCTAAGGATTAGGAATGCAGAGATGGACCATTCAGATTTAGATCAAAAACTTTTCAACATTGATAATATTTATAATATCATACAATCCATACTACTACTACTCCATACTAAATTAATTAGTTCTAACAAAAAAACTTAAACAAGGCAGGTATTGAATCGTTAGCAAGCAACGATTACATGTACATATTTTTACTTGAACTTACGGTACCGGCGTAAATTAATACGCCTTCAATTCCCTTATTACAGTTCCTTTATCCATAGGCTATAATTACTTGATTCTTGGTGACTACATTTCGTTAGATCTTTTCTTTTTCTTTCATTTTGTGCATTTAATTTTGTGTTTCTGTTTTATGTTTACAAAAAAAAAATTCTGATTCAATATTTGAATTTACAACTGATGAACACAAGAACCGATGAATAAATGAAAATGGTGGTTACTGTCAGAAGCTTTTCAGAAGTTTTCAGTGAGGCCAAACTATCTATTTCAAATAAAATGGAATTATTCAGTGTAATTTTGACTAAAAGGGAAAATTAATTAGGAGGATTAAATAGCACTATTTAATCGCTGGAAGCGATGAAACTGAATCCAAAACTGAAACTGTGTGAATTCTCTCAATGTACCTATGTACATACAAAAAAAAATATTAAGCAAATTTTATTCAATGAATTACGTGAAAATAATTATAACACCATAGCATACCCCTCAAATACTGTTGCACAAATTTGAATTCAATTACATATCTTAGTTTTAATTCAAGCTACTATTAAGTCTTAGTCATATTATTCGTTCATAACTTTTTAATGTTTTCACAATAAGAATATTGATTATATACTTTCGAATACTTTCATACAAAGTAATTATATAATTTTTGGAGGCCAAAAATTCTTGGGGGTGGAAGTGTAACGAAATGTTGAGACACAAATCGAGAAATTGATTAATTTAATAAAAGAAAAGCCTATGATTCATAGTAAAAAAAAAAAATAAGTTTTATAAATATTCGTTAATGAACGATAAAACTCGCTCTAAAAAAAACACTGCAAATGTCGTTGAATTGTGGATTGATTGAGCGACACGATTCGACAACAATTCGGACTCGTCTCGAACCTCGGGCTCTCATCACGTAACACGACTATCGTCTGACGATATCGTTTGAACGATAGCTGTGCTTCACGTAAGCATAAAAAAACAATATCGTCAAAACGATATCGTTTTCTCTGCTTCACGTAAGCCAAGAACTGTCATTTGCTATCGTCTCGACGATGCTTTTCTGACGATACCTAATTCACTATCGTCCTAGAGCAAATTGTGAAAAACGTCGTAAAATTTTTGGCTTAAATAAGTGAAATATTGTATTGAATGCTAAAAAAATAGTTTTGCTAATGTTTTTTTGCATTATACATTGTTTTGCACAGAACAAATGCCTTTGTTATTTCTCACATTCGACCTAAACCTTCCTAAACCTTGGAGAACTTTGGTTTGAGTCATTTGTGGGGCGGAAATAAAATGCTTATAAATAGATGCTAATTTAATTAATTCAAGTTTATAAGTTATTTTTATATGAACTGGAGTGCCTTATACCTCCTTAGCACTTATTACCTATACTTTTAATTCGTTCTTGGACTTGAAAATACAAAAGGAAATTGAAAGATGACAAACGGTTTTTATTTTGACATAAGGAATGTAGCATTTAATCATTTGCAAAAATTGTAAAGAAAAAGGAAACAATTGAAGCTAAAGAAATAAATGAACTTGTTTTTTTTTATAAAGAAGAAAAGACAGTAAAACTTTTATTACTTATCTATATATATACATTTTTTAAATTATTGTGCAGGTGATATTTACTTTTAAAATTGCGCCACCAATAAAGCAAGTGTTGTCATTTTTCAATTCGATTTTTTTTTATACCAAAATGCCGTACGTAAATTTAAGTGTTAACGCAGCAATGAGGTTCACGCATTTTTCGGGTCACACGCATTCAACGGGTCACACTTATTGCCGGTTTCAAAAGATAAGTTTGTTCTGCTTGCATTTCACATTTCGCACTGGCGTTGCCGTAAACTTATAAGTTGGACTGAAGGAATAACTAAAGTGTGGTTGACTAATCATAAGAAAGCAGAAACTACCAAAAAATTCACATAAAATAATTTTTGTTTGTTTCACAATGGGCCAACAAATGGCCTACGTGAGGCTGCGCAAAGCGCACCTAAGTCACTAGTGCCTAATTTTTTTACACTGTATTATTTATCTCTTTTATGAAAAAAATTAATTGCATAAAACTGAACTACTGCTGAAAAAAAAAAGATTGTAGTTAAGGTTTTAGTTGATGAAAAACTTGGTGGAAACAAATTATTTAATGAAATAAGACTGCTCGAAAATGAGCACTAAGCTCTTGTTAACTTACATAATAAAATTCTAGTAAAAGTATATTATTTTTTATGGTTTCACGTGTAAGGAACTCTAGGCATGCATAAAGCTGTCTTGCTGCTGAGGTTTATGTTTTTGCAAAAATCAATACGATCGTTTTTACAAATATAAACATAGATGCCTCCATAAATTTGACTCTAATCAAGATGTTAAGCCGAAAAATATATTTGATTTTAAATTGTGTTACCTCACAAATTGAAAAATTCAATTTAGTCTTTTTTTATTTTGCCTTTATTTTTTACATATTTTTCTTAAATTGCTTTTTTATAGTTAATGTGTGTTTCAACTAACTTGCAAAAGAATATTTTTAAAATGCTGAGTTGACAAGTCCAAAATCTCGCCTGGTTACGCTTGGGCATATCTCCTGATGCGTTAGAGTCAGCGGCGGAGGATCGGGTTGCGGAGGATGATGATGATGAGAGTTGACTAGTTTCCAATGACTTCATTCCATTCTACAAAAAGTTGGCTGCCATTTAATTTTCAATTTGGCAAAAAAAAGTCTGTAAAGCCCTTGATCTTTCCTCTACTCTTTTTTATCTTTACCATCCAATTTTCGATTACGAGCCGCAGACGAGCCAAAGGACACCACATTCATTTACCTACTCATACATAAAACATTTGATATTTTGTATCCTTTATAGAATACCACTCGCGTTCGATAATCTCTTAATATTTTGTTCATCCGGAGTGGGTAATTATATTCAAAACTTTCTTCAATCGTAAGGCAGCGTTAAGCACCTCTTTCCTCTGTTCACAGACATCTTCATCTTGCTGCAATATATCATTTCTTTTTTTTTTTTTAAATCCAATTAAATGTAATGAAGAGGATCCGTCGTAGCTGAATCATAGTTGCGGCATACCACGTAATGTAACCATAAATCCACATAATCATAACAGGAGCTCTGTTGCTTTTAAAGAGGGCTTACAAGCTCCGACAGCGAAAAAAAGACAAAGAAGAAAATAACAACTTTTCCACTCATTTCCTTAATTAAATCACTACGTCATCTAACTTGATACCCAAACATCAAAACTGAATCAATCTCATTCATTTAAAATTAACTTGGAAAACATTGAAAACGTTTTTGCCATAAACTGGCGAGATGCGATGCCAGGGCTGGTAAAAAAGAAAATCGTTAGGGTTTGCGATACCTTGACCGCCATTGGCAAAGCAGGCAGGGGATAAATTGTGCGTCGATGGATAACCAATAGGCAGCCGCAAACCTGTTCAATAAGATTTCAAATTAATTTAAAGAAATGGAAGAGTTTGCAGGTGAAAGGCATTCCACTTTTTTGTGCTATCTCGTTGTTGACGGTCTCATGTATAACGAACGGAGGGAGTTTTGCTTTGTTTTCAATGGCAGTATAAATAAACGAAGTTTTATATTGCAGTGTACTCAAAAATCTATCTACCCTACTGTAGGAGATGTTTTCTCCGAAGGGGCGAAACTTTACTGCGTAAGACGAGCCGCATTATAAAAAGTAAAAAGAAGGTACAACATCAATGAATCAATGGTCAAGTTGGCAGGTGGAAATTGAAAGACTTTTTGCTTTTAAGGTTTTTATCAAGTTTGGGAAGAGGGGTGGAGGACTCGTTTTTGAAAACAACGTACAATTTATATCTACTGCCATTTTCTTCAAACGATGTTTGAAGAAGTGACGTAAATTGAAGTGAGTCGTGCTGTCTTGTTTTGCAAATTATAGCAACTTAAAACAAAGACGCTGCAGCCCGTATGTACATTTATTTCAAAGCCGTAAAAGACTGCAATCATTGTAAATTTTTTTCAAGTTAAGGATTTCAGCTATTGATCTCAAGATATTGAGGATAAGCGATTTTCACTTTTCGACTCCAAACAGATTGCAAGATTATGAATGATTACAAAGACTACAAAGATAGACAAGACAAAAAACCTACTGCAATCATTTGACATCAAATGAACTGCGATTAAAAAATAGGGCTAAATTGCCAACACTGTAATTAATTTTTTAAGCTCGCCAATTGGTGTTGATATTCAACTTACAAAAAAAAGAAGTCATTTTCTTGCGCGACAATCGCAATAGGGGTGATTATATCGAAAATTTGTTTCTGAATATCTGAATTTTTTCCAGCAACAGTGAACATATATTTTATGAAGAGCACATAACTCATCGTCATCATCGTTTCCACACAACAAATTCCTTCACATGGTCTAACGATATCCTTAAGCCGATTGCATCTATGCATAAATATTTCAAAAAGCAATCAATTCAGCACTTTAAAAAAGCTCCTTCCCCGAGAAGGGATATTCAACAGTGGAATGAACAGGACTCAAAACTATAGCATCATCAGCGCATTTTCTTCATCCAATCCCCAATGCAATTTCCTCCTCAAAAGAGAATTAAGATAATGCTACTAAATTTGACTGCAATTTTCCAAGGAAATTGATATAAATAGAGGAAGCTGGTAGAACGGATAATCCGTATGGAGGACATTAAGTATTCATTTCTGCTCTAGATGAGTGCAAGAAAAGTTCTCTTCTCTAAAGAAATGCTACACCCATTCACAGAGCACTTAATCAAAAAAAAAAGTGGAAGAAAACTTGTATCCCTTTCGGATCTTACCAGCAATTAGTTGGACAAAAAACGCGTGACAGGCTCTCAAAAGTTTACACATCCCTGGTCTTTACTCATTTTTTCTTCAATTATAAAATTGCTGTTTGACACCAAACTTAAAAGCAATAAAATGCTTAAAACAAAAAAAAACATGGAAATCATCACAATTTGTTACGATTGTCAGATTGTCAAAGAACTAAAGAACTTCACTGTAAAGTGTGAATCACCGAGGACTGATTCCCTGGTTTGCAGGGTTGTTTAAACTTTTAATGACTTTCGTTTCCGTTACAAAAAGTTTCTCCGTGTAACTCCGCTGACAGTCGTCCACGTGGTTATATCTTTAGCGCACCATTTCAGTCGTTTTCATTTATTGTACTGTTTTTTTATACTCGTCGAATTTTTTTTTCAGCATTTGTTGAGTTTTGGAAGTGTATTTAAGCTGCTTAGCTTGGCAAAATATAAAGGAGCAGAAAATTGACTTGGCCAAGTCAAGCTTAAGGAATTGTTGATGAAACGAGATATCGTGAAAATAAACAATTTAATGGAGTTTTTTCAGACGTGCAGGGGCTCGTCTTTTTTCCTTTGGGGACTCGAAAGAGACACGACCATGCACTTGACGGCTCGGAATTGATTTAGAAGGATGTTCCTCATCCTGGATGTTATATGATAGAGATGTGATACGGAGTTCAGATATAAATTTGTTTTCGGCTCTTACGCATTTCCCGCAAACTTAATAACTTTTCATTTGTGGATTATGTTACAAAACTAAGTTTTTATTTAAAATTTGTCTTTTTACATCGATAAAATATTTACCATCATGATCATCTTCTTGACTGCATGTTCCACTAACGCACGCAGACTCTAACTCATCAGGACGTATGCCCAAGAGCAACCAGGCGCGCGTTTGGACTTGATCCAACCATTTCATCCTGGGTCTGTCGAGCGGTCGCCTTGAAGGTTGAGCCAACATTTATCTTTTTAGCACTCATACTTATTATTTTTCTGAAAGATAGCTCGGTGATGACTCTACAAAAAGGCTGAAGTCTCAAAGACTTCAATGCAAAATGTTGAATTCCAAAAGACGTTTCTGTTGAAAATTGAATTCCTAAAGACTTTAACAAAATTTGTTATAATGAATAGTAGGGAATTCAAAGTGACTTCAAAGAATGCACTTAGTTCTAACTTGTATTGAATTGATTTCAATCCATTGAAAGGCCCAAAAGATTGGTAGACCAAGACTTCAAAAGGGGATGGTGATTTTAACGTTGAAGTCAAACTCATCTAATGCAGTTTATTGAATAGATCACAAATTGTGAAGTCTCTTCCGAGAATTCAACGAATACGTTCCCAAAAGATTGTCTTCTTTTTGGAACTCTATCGAGTACCATTTATAAAGTAACAAGCTAGGTCCATACTAGTTTTCTTTTGAACTAGAAGACATTCTGTTTTTTGTGTTCGACTCAGAATGAACGTGAGCTTTAACGGCCAGGTCCTAATTTAGCACTGCGACTTACAGTTATGAAAAAAAAAAATATATTTACACTTTTTTTTCAATTATTGCTTGTTTTGGGTTTGTATGTGAATTTTACACAAACTATGGGCATGAACTTTGTTCTTTAATTACAATTGATGTGTAATTAAAGAACAAGTTTCCACCTTTCTAAGTTGGCATAGTACTTTATTGTGGGTGTTGCCATTGTTTTTTAATGAGTTATTTTTCCATGTTGTTTGATTTGATTTTAAATTGCTCCTACCTCCTAAACGGGGTAAGATAGACTCCCCGCTTATAGCAAACATTTTTCGTTTTTGGACGCTCTATGAAAATCAATTTTTGGCGCCAAAGTTATCTTACTCTTCCCGCACACCAAAATAGATGTTTTTCTAAACGTGCAAAAATGGATACATTGGGGTCAAGTGAACTTTTGTAAATTTCCACCGTTCTATGAATGCGATCAAAATCGTTTTTGGTGATGAAGTAAGGAAACAAATAACACAAAAATCATTCAAATCGGTCAACTGGGAGTTTTTTTATTTATATTAGGTGTACAACTTGAAAGACCCGCATTGTTACTAACTTCATATATATTCACACGCGCTATTTTTTTGACAGTGACAGCTATTGTATGTTAAAGAGCGTCGAAAAATCTAGTTAATTCCATCTGTCAAAGTATACACAAGTTAATTTACACAAGTTTTGTTTTCATATTCAAATAAATGTTTTTTTTTAACAAAAAAAATACGCGTCTTTCAAGTTTTACTCCTAACATAAGAGCAGTGGCAGGATTATTACCAAACACAAAGTAATTGCACAAATTACACAAAATTGCTAGAAATTAATATTAAAAAACAAATTTTGTATAACTTTGTTCAAGGAATATAAGTAAGTACTATAGTTTGTTTATTTATCAGGCAATGCCGCAAATTGGAAATTGTTTCCAGCCAAATCAGCTTCCATGAACCTAGCGAGAAATAGCGTGAATCAAGCGTGGATCATGTGTTGTTGTTGCAATGCGTGCAAACCAATGATCTATATAGATCATGAGTGCATAATAAAACACGGCTATTATATGTTAATATATACAGCACACATACATTTTTCGCTCAGAAAAAATGTTTTTATTTTGTGAGTCACGAAAGCTCTGACTGGATTGTAAATAATAATTTCAAAATCAATTGACATAATATCAGATTTGCAAGGCCACGAGGAACAGGCCCGTTCTGTATCAGCTTGACCTCTTTTCTTTTTCTCTTGTTGAATCCTGAACAGCTCAACCGATTTCACTGAACGCGTTCTGATCCATATTTAGTTAGACTGATTTTTGCCTCGATGCATTTTGCTTGGCCCCAACTGCAGCAAATTATAAAAACGGAAGTGTTGGAACTACTCTTTTGGCTTCTTTTTCCATTCACCAAACGTATTGCCCTGTGAAGCAGGAACATTTGAAAAGGCTTTGCGATGACAATTTTGGTGTTATTTTGAGGTACTATTAAAGAGCACAGTTGAACAACCACAGAGCTCTGTAGATCACTAGCACTTCATTGTTTATGCCGCGCAACAGGCTACCATTACTTCATCATCATCATCATCATCATCATTAGTGGCGTAACAGCCCGCGGAGGGTCAAGGCCTAGTTTTTCGCGCCTCCGCTCTGTTGTGCGCGTTATTTTTGACACTTGTGTAAGGGACCTGCAGCTTAATGCCGGTTCCGAACGGCGATTTGTAGTGTACCGAATTTTCAAAATGTGCTTAATAAAACTAAAACTAAATTGTGCATACTAAGATAGTCAAATTCAATCGATAAAAAAAAAATTTTTTGAATTTGAATTTTTATCGGCCTTGGTTACACCAACACCAAAATCCGTATTTAAATCTGAATTTTAAATTTGAATTTTTCATTTTTAAATACGGCAAACTCATCACGCTCAAACTATCACATCATGGACGCAGGCGCCGGCCTGGCAGTTCTTGACGTACTCTTAGTGTCAGTCAGAGAGAGACTCGCGAAGCCCCTTAATGCACGCAGGCGCCTGCCTGGCAGTTGTTGACGTACCCTTAGCAAAACGACGAAGTCGCGTGAGCGTCTAAACCAGTGAGAGAGGGAGTTGAAGTCCTTGAAGCGGGCCACACACCCCTTCATGCAAGTTGTTAATATACCCTTACTCGAACCCATCTTTAGTGCAAGTGACTAAATCAATACAAAATTTTGTTTGAAGCTCTTGTAAGCAAGAACCAGTGACTAGATAATTCACATAAATCAAAACCTGTCGTGTTAGTTGAGACATAATTTTCGCATATATGCGACTTAGTCTCAAAGATACTGTTATGTTCACATAAATAACACACCCTAACATTTTCCGTAACCAAACATTTTTGGTAACCAAAATTGTTGGTTTTGAATTTATTGGGTAGAGCTCTATTAAAAAAAAAGTCATTGAAAAAAATTAATTAAAAAAAAAACACTTGAAAAACAAAGAATGGCTGTTCATATAAATAGCACAGTCAAAGTCAAGAAAATTAAAATGTTTACATTAGTAATTTAGTAATCAGTATTTGGTGGGGTAACCCTTATTTTGGATTATAGGTCCACAACGCTTTGGTGACGTCTCTACAGAACGTTTACATCTGTCAGTAGGAATATTTTCCCACGCTGATTTAATTTTTTGCCAAAGCTCATAAAGATTATTTGATTTCGAGTGCTTAACTATTAAATCAACATCTTCCATAAATTCTCGATCGGATTCAAATCTGGGATTTGGGCGCTATCAAGAACAGAAATTTTTCTCTCTGAAAGTGACAAGCAGCGAAGAGTGTTTTGGGTCATTGTCGTGCATGAAAGACCATAATACAGGCATATTATCGTCGGAGTAAGGCTCTATATGACTCTACAGGATGCGTTTGTATTGGTGTTGATCGAGGATACCGTCAATTTTCACTATAGGACCAACGCCTTGCCATGACATCGCGGCCCACACCATAATGCTCCCACCTCCGTGCTTAACGTTTTTTTTTCCATCAGATCCTAGTCGATTGAATTTGCTTTCATTACTCCACAACATATTTTTTCAAAACGAAGAAGGGTTACCCTTATGAGCATTGGCAAAAGCAAGTCTTCTTTTTCGGTTCCTTTCAGGCACAAGAGGTTTCTTTCTGGCAATTGAGCTGAAATTCTGCGACGACGAATGGTCACTGCTGATATTTCAACATTATGATGTTCAGCTAATTGATATTTATCTCTGAAGATGTTAAGAATGGCTAACTACAACTGATCCTGTGTATGATCCTGTAAATTTGTATGCAGCTTTTTTTCGCCCTGTTTTTTCTAACTGGGGTTTTTGTTGGCTTATTAGGTGTACAACTTTGCTTCCGCCGTTTTGCAATAGATGGCTGTAGCGGTAAGTGGTGATCGAAATAAATAGATCGTAGATGTCATGCAATAAGCTAAGGTATTTGTAAACACAACGATATCGAAATATTAGTTGATTTGTGTCTGCATCATAAAGTTATTCTCGATTAAACATGTCAGCTTACGAGCAAAATTCTCGTCATTTGCATTTTAATTTTCTGCTTTTATATGAAGAAATCTGTGGCTGAGGCTCATCGAATGCTCTCAAATACGCCTCTATTAGTGAAAGGACGTGCCGAGAGTGGTTTCAACGCTGGTGGTGGCGGTGGAAGAAAGAAGGCTTTCGAAGATGCAGAATTGGAGGCATTACTTGATCAAGACTCGTGTCAAACGCAATCGAGTCAAACACAATCGAATCAAACGCAATCGAGTCAAACGCAAAACGAATCATAAATGTATAGCCAGCTTATTACAATAAAGTCTCGAATTCCGGAAAAAAAAAACGGCAGAAGCAAAGTTGTACACCTAATAGTATCTCTCATTACTTTATTCGCATTTTGAATGAGTTTTCTGAAGCATCCCAGTATTCTCGCCACCTCTGATCTCCTGTATTGATCTCCTGTCCCGTAGCCTGGTACCGATCAATGCCCTTTTCTCTTCTGTGCAATGCTCTCCTCTTCCCATAGTAATTCTTGCTGTTTGTAATAATTTCTTTAATTTATAAGCTAAGTATTGAAATAATTATATTAACTTTGCCAATATCTAGAAGATAATGGATAAAAATCAAAGTTAAGTAGGTGCGCTATTTATATGAACACATAATTTGGAATGACATTCAACTCAAAAACACTCAAACCCTCTACGTCTTATATAGTCGTTTTAATAACGGTACTTTGCGTACAGTTTTGTGATTTTTAATGAAATTGTCATGAAAATACAGTCTGTTTTGCAAAAATAGAAGCATTTGGCTTAGGGTGTGCTATTTATGTATATGTCCTTTTAATCCTTAGTACAGTAGTAAAATGGAGGATTTTGAATAAATATGCCATTCGTTAATAATGTTTAATGTTTTTCTCTAAAAATTTAACCATATTTTATGAAAATTAACTATAACTTCCAAAATATGAAATCGGTAACTATGATTTGTATTATTCCAATCGAAAGAGCTTTTTAATACCTTTAATTCGAGATATCTGAAAAAGAAATAGATTATGGGGCTTACGAGATTTTTCCATTTCTTTTTTCACGGTTTTTGAACTTTGAATGTCCTTTTTGTCCTTTCTAGTCATTTGTGGTCAAGACGGCTTTGGATTTCGGTTTCTAACGCATTAGACTTTATCCGTTATGACTATACCAAGTGCTTTGATACTTAAATCTGAAATTTTTAAAAAAGTGGAGCTAATCAACCTGTGCTCTGAACAACTCATATAACTAATGTTGTTTAAAAGTAAGTGGATTTCAGTGATTGGTGCACAGATTAAAAAGGGTGATTCCTCATTTTGATAGTGGTTACATTTGCATCGAACAATTTTCTAATAAATTACCCTTCGAAGCAGACCCCATCTCTCGCCGATGGAAGCCAGCTGCTTAAAATCGACACTTCCCTAATAGAAACAATATGCCAAAAGTCCCAACACATTTTGAGAGCAACACAACTATTTCAATCATCCGACTTTCTCAATTTCATGGCTGAGCTCTTTAAACTCACTGCTTATAAGCCACCAGTCAATACCTACCTCCGGCGCTCTAATGACTTTGAAATATAAACAATCACTTTTATAACTACACGCCTAGATATTGTCATCCTACGAACTTTTCCGTGGCGCGACTTCACTTTCGGCTGCACGGAACAATTAAAATAATAAAATTTTAATGCACAATAAAATCATTGCGCTAATTTGGAGAACACACTTCGGGCAGCGACCCAGGCAGCGTCCCGACCCAGTGAGAGGGCTTCAAAATGATTATTCCATTGACGGCGATTTATCATAAAAGGCGGCGTTCCACGCCGGAGTGGGGTGGCTCAAGGGGAGCGTCGTTTTTTCGAGGAGTAAGTAAATGTCGCACCTTTTTAATGCGACACCCGTGGAGCAAAAAAAATCGTATAAACGCTGGCAATTCAAAAGGCAACAAAAGGATTTAACGATTCACGAGTCTTTCGCATCAGCGGAGAAGCGTTTACGCTCTGGCGCCAACTGAGTCGTTTTTGACGGCACATTTCACTTTTTTTCATCATCATTTTCCCCCGTCAGTGCTATTAAGCGTTATTACTTTTGTTTAATGAAATTTATTTAATAATTTTATGGTGGCAATCATAACCCTTCATAGTCGTTTACGCTCCTTTCTTGCTAGAGCTCGACGTGAGCGCGAGTGTGAGTACGTAACTATGAGGTTGGGTTAGGCCAAGGGTGTCGGCTTGAGTGGCGCTGTATTTCAAAAACGAAAGGAAAAACAACAGAAACTGCAGAAAAAACAGCACGGAAAACGTTTAAGCGGCTCTGTTTACGCGCTCCCACAAGACACAAGTACTTTTTCCTGTGCAGAAACCTGGTCTCACTTTTAAACGTGCAAAATTTATTTTAATGAGCCCGCATATGAGTGAGGATGTGAGAACAAGGGTGTGTTCAACAGTATTACAGTGTATTTAATTTCCATTATCGCGCAGTGCAATTATTTTTGATTTTATCATGGCATACATGGTCGGCCTGTGGGATTTGAAGGCTTTCGAGAAGACGCAAAAAAATGAACGAACGCGTTGTGTGAAGTTGACGATATGTTGCCGTAATGATGACTCTAGGGACAAGTTGTTTTCTCATGCAACATTTATGAATGAATGCATTAATTTGGAGTCAATGTTGCGAATGGATTTCTTAATTATTTTTTTTTAAGTTTTGAAATTCAAGGAGTATGGGACTAAATTGTAGTAATGGTAAAACAGTGTAACTTGTAGATTTGTCAATGGGTTGCAGTCCCAAAGAGCGTAGAGTACTGCCTCATTTTCGTGGCTGGAAACTCAGTTTCTGTTGGTTTGTACGCAGATTTTTGAAAAACTTAATTTTAAGTTTAAGGAGTTAAAATATAAAAAAAAAACTTTAAAGCTGCTGCTTACAGAAACTAGACACTCGTTTTAAGGCGATGTAAATAATGCTAGAGGTCAAAATTCAATTGTTTACCCAAAACTACTACGAAACGGAAAATCTTCTAGAATCCGATCTATTCAAAAGTCTAGACATAGTGTGACCGTTTGGTCACACCCAGAAGAACTATAAAATAATTTTTTATGTCCTCCACTTAACCCGTTCAAACCAAAAAAGAACCATGTCAAAAAAATAATTATAGCCCAAATCGGGTTAAAATAAATAACCAACTCTGGGTGGTTAAAAACAGATTACGGTATATGCCCGGTAAATACGCTGTATTAACCTCTTTTGAAAATACCCACCGAGTAGGTATAAAATGCGTGCCCATCACTAGCTGAAGGTGGGACAGTAAAAATATTTGTGGTGTTATTTCCCCGGGCAGGATTGGAAGACAGGTACTCTGGCTTAACAGTCCGATCAAACCACGGCGCCCATATCTATCCACACTATATAGTAATTTATGCAGAAATTTTCATACAAAGACTAATTTTAATTCAGCCTTTAAAGTGCGACGCGCACAAGTTAAGCAAATCTGTTTGATTTGTAATAATGATTTTTAGGGTTTCGTTCCAAAGGAATAACGAAACCTTTATAGAATCACTTCGGTTCGTCTGTTTATCTGTCCGATTCACAAAAACGCTTATAACTTTTGAGTTCTTTTTAGTTAAGGGATGAAATGTGGTGGGGTCCTGATAATGAATATGTCCATCCGTCTGTCATTAGGCTTTAATCTTAGTAACTAGCGAACCACTTAGAATTAGGGAATACAATTCAACCAAAAGATTTATTTCACTTGCCCAAAAAAAGTTTAAGAAATTACGTACTAGCGAAAAAATTTATTTTCGTATATTTTTGGAATATGGATATCGTTGAAAAGGGAATGGCATAGATAATAAAGTTGTACTACAGTTATCACTTTACTCTTATTGGTAAGGAGTTATTAGCTAGCCATCAAGCTTGTGTACTGTGGTACCCACTTCACTTTCTAAAATATTGGACCCAAAAATGTGAAAAAAATTGGAGTTATGGGGCGTCTCATCGCACTATCCCAAAAATACAGAAAAGTCTTGTATGATTTTTTACAAATACTGAATGTAATTAATTACTCACTGTTAATTGTTTGAACATTTTTTTACTGAAATCCATTAAATACAGTCCTGTAAGATAAAATAAAGTTTTTTCTTGACTCTTTTTTTTTTTTTTTTTTAAAGTTCTGTTTTCGAAATATTTAGCTTTAAAAACGAAAAAAAGCTTCGTTCGTTTCCAAGCGATGGGTAGCGTCTAGATGATGCGTCGTCTCAAGCTAAGGGCGTCGACCGTGCTCATTTTCCTTTTCTGATACACGTGCGACACCTTACACAAAAGCAAAGCGTATCAAAATTATGACGACAAATATGCCAACAAATGCGAGCTTTTTAAGATATCTCAGGTGTACGTACGGAGTATGAAAGGCGTCTTCCAAGTATCAATATCACCTGGATATCATTATCGGTATTTTTATCTTTACAGGAAGCCTTTGAAAAAGAAAACCGTCTCCACAGCAATGGAAGGCCTTACAAGGAAAGTAAATAACAAGCACCTGGTCCTGGCGGAAATCGCAGTACCTACTACGTGCACGAAGATGCGCAGCTTCTTGCACCCACAACTTCCGTTTACATAGTCCATTTACGCTATAAATGAGTAAAAAGATATTTCCGAAGTCGCACTGAGGAAATAATGCACAAAAAGGTTTTGCTGTAGATTTCTTTCTTACACTCCATTTCGCATGCAATTATTTTTTGTGTAGTACTGTACCTTTCTTTTTCTTCAGTTTAACATAAAAAAAAAATTATATTATTCCTTACATTCGAAAGCTAAAAGATGCACTCAATGGCACGGCACATAGGTCGGTGGCGTTTGTGTCTGTTTGCGCACAATAAACGCGGTAATGCCTTTTGCAGCGAGTGCAATATTGTGTAGGATACCCTTCTTTGGTTGTTTTTTATTTTATATTTCTACAAAAATGTATCTCTTTCTATCGGTAAGGACAGAGAAAAAAAATCGAATGCACTTGCGGTTAGTTGGACTTGCGTAGGACATATCCGTCTATTTTAAGTTCTCATTTGGTGAAAGAAAATTTTCGGCTACATTAAGTTTCACATGCATTTTTTGGAACCGCTGAAAATATGAGGTTCGAACCGCTAGAGAATTAAAGATGCATTCCTCAATGACATTTATTACACAAAAAACCAAAAATATAATGCAAACGAATCGCAAAGTAAAATCGAACGAATTTTAAATATATCGTAAAGTTCATGTAGCCGATGACAGATACATCCGCATGTATTTATTTATTCCACATACCTTTCGTTTTAAGTCGAAGGCTGCATCATCAATTCCTCAATTTCAAATACCCCGCTATAAACGTAAACACCGTCTGCTCTCCAAAAAAAAAAGCCGACATCATGTGATTTCTTTTATCTACAAGATTCTTTTTAGCATCCATACCCAAATCCAGTCGAATGTGTAATGGTAATGAAATTACAATTTTACGGCAACCGCATGAAAAATGAATGAGAATTTAAAAGACACTCGCTCTAAGTGCATTAGGCAAGTCTGTCTAAAAGCCTAATACTGCCTCCATGGGCATCAAAAAAAAAATATTCAATGCTTTCAATGCCACCTGAGGTTTTTTCATGAATGTGTTCCCACCTTTCACTGTGTAGGGATGTTTTTTTTCTTTTTGTTTTTTTGTTCGTCTGCTCTTCTCTCTTGATTTCCTTCCTTTCTTCATCTTACGTTATTCAAACTTTCTATCTCTAGTCGTAAACTGTTGATTTTATTTATATGATTGTTGAAGCACCTCATGAACTGTGTGGTATGCCCTAAAAAGGTCCAAATAGAGGAAGAAGATATAAAAAAAATCGAACGACACCACAACCACATCCTTGGGTAGTGGTTCTGTTACACGTGCATGGGAGTATTTAGTTTATTAGACTCGAAAAGGTATTACGATACTTCAAAATACAGTCTGTCAGGCAGTTCACCCGCTAAAAATGTATTCTAAGTCTCAGCTGACTATAGCGTAGTAGTTATTAAGTTTAGAATCCTTTTTAATCGTTATTGGACCTAAAGAAACGTTTTATAGTACTTTGTTGTAGCTTTTCCATTTGTCGAGAGCTGTTGGCAAATTTTTCTCATAACCCCATAACAGGAAGCTCTGCACATCATGGTTAGAAAATAAAATTCTACTTTAGGAGATAGTATCTTAGTTTGTTGAACAAGTTAGTGTTTGATAGCAGTCTTTAATTATCTCTTCTTTTCAGAGATAGGGCAAAAAGGTTCCATTTGAAATTGACCAAATTGTATGTTGTTCGACCCAAAATATTAATTTAAAATACGGTAGTTAGAGATTCTCAATTTCTGTAAACGATGCGATCATCGAAGCGTTGATTTCAGTGCTAAGTTGCTGTCAAGTCTATTACTTACTTTTCAGTCACTAATGCCTAATCATCATGTCATTTATACGATTCGGGAGTTAGGCTTCGACGGATTGTAGCAACACTTAAGAGAGACCGTAGGTTTTCTTTGGCAAACGAACACATTAGATCGACCATCAAATAAAATATACGTATGTAGTTTCTTCAAACGTGTTTTTTTACCATCTATAGACTGTATTTCTTTTCAATATATCGGCATTCACTCTGAAAGAGAGTTTGAAATATTTAAACAGATTGGTCCAGATGTGAATTTATATTTTTGAGTTTCTAATTTTCTAACGGCATAAAAAAAACTATCGTTGTAAACATGTAATTGTCCAGATGTCAAATACAGTCAGATGTAGCATACAGCACAGAGTGACAGTCATATACAAGTTCAAAAAATTGTTAAACTTAATATTTCAAATCATGCATTTCAATTGTCTGTTTTTTTGGTGATGCCGTTTTTTTGTCAGTCACACTGTCTGCCAGTGCCGTGCACACGAGGCCAACACTAATTTTTGAGTGCAATTGAATTTTCCAGTTTGGGAGATACGAAGAAGCTCGTTAAAATACTTTGACCATTTTATGCTTAGAATTTTAATCGCCGCCTCCCCCAACTTGCACTGCACACTCCATGTAAGTGGTCATTAAAGTTTCATACGACCGCTTCTCCGCATGCACCTCAAATCCGGACCTGTGCTTGCGTCTACGTGCCCAGGAATTTAGTGAGAGAAGAGCGATCCGTACCCATTTTTAATCACATTAAACTTGAAAATGAATATTGAAAACGAAGCGAAAAGATGTCAGCATAAAACAGTGGGCTTTAGCGGCAATTACGAGAAGGAAAAGCACGAAGATTACCATTTCTAAAAGGAAACTACCCTGCTCACCATTGTGCCGGGCTAATTATTTGAATTCCACCCAGTAATTTGTCCCGTTTTGCAAGCAACAACCCTCAGATCGTAAAGCTTTCCCCGGGAATGATAAATTCTGAACAATTGTTACGGAGTGTCAAGCCCACTTTCATCTTTATTTATATTCAAATTAGTTGTGAATTTGAATTTTACGACAAACTTGAGAAAAGGTGTCAAGTCAAGCTGTGTCTCTGTGTCGTTGTATCTTTGTATCTGTGTTTAGTTGTCACAAGGCGCCATTCTCTCTGTCGGACTTTTTGATTAAGACGAAGATAAGGAAGTTTACGAATTGGTTCAGCCTGGGAATTCAGGGATATCCTCGCTTCCTACCTCGCCGACGGCCACCAGTAATCATCATAAACTCGGAGAGCATAGATTGCTATTCTGGACGCTAAGACTTCAACTGAAGGGACACAGACGCACAAAGGTTGTATTTAATTAAATTGCAAAAACTTAACACCACCAATCAATATGTTTTGTCCTTGTCGGTGGGTGGGCGGGTTGGCTCTAGGTCTGTCTGAAGGCGGTGCTTTAACATGCTGTATATTCAACTGTGTAATGTTCATATTTATGTTTTGTAATTTAGTTGGATTGTTATGCAAATTGCCGGTCACAAAATTTACGGCTTCAGCAAGGGACAGTGTTAATGAATTTATTTTGCAAAACCTAAGCAAGTGGTAAATCGAATAGAATGGAATGGAGAAGAACTTCTTATTTGTTTGGTGCGGCAGGCAAAAGAGAAAATGTTCTCTAGGTATCTGTGTGTTGGATCGGAGTGAAACTGCTTCTATACTCTTTCAGAATGGTCGAAAGAAAGCCAAGAAAAGAAACTTTAAACAAAAAATGTGAATCCGAATTCATTCGAATGCTAAGAAACTGCGAACAAGCGTTACATTTAAGCTACGGCAGCATCAAAAAATTGAGTCAAGTAATCGTAATATATAACACACACGATTTACCTAAAAAAAAAAACAACTTCTCGGAATTGAATAATCATTGCGCGTTGTTAGCACCTATTGTAAAACCGTTTATGGCCAAGCAAATTCGCGTCGCACGATTCTTAAATCTTTTTTTTCATTTGCCCCAACTAAAAATGCTAGCTTTCGAGCTCTCTACAAAAGTCCATCATCAATTTTCGACTCCAATGTTATCGTACTCTCCCGGCTTTTTTGCCATACGAAAATGTACCTATATGAAAATATTTAGGTTTTCTTAAAAAAATATTTTTTGGTGGAGCTCATTCAGATGCCAACTTGAAATGTGGAGTGAAATATTGTTTTCCAATACATAAAAAAATTAGGAAAATTAAAATACCATTTTTTGAGATATTCAAGGATATGCGGCAAAAAGTATATTTCAACTATCCTTCGTCCTTGCAAATAACAATTGTGTAAATTACCTAAAAGTTTAATTTTTTTTAACTCAATAAATAATTTACGAAATTCTGATAAGCAGAACCAAAGTTATGATTTTTTGAAATTTAAAAGAAATCTTGAATTTTGACTTTTCGCTATAAAAAAGTTAACGCAGAAAAGTCCCAATCAAAATACATTACCACTCAAACAAAGCACAAAATCACAAACTTGGTACGTCTTAGACTCAGTCACACCTCAACAACTCACCAACTCAAAAAACAAGCCGCCAATATGCACCTCATGCAACACAACTTTAAACATCCCACATCTACTAGAAAATTGTCAAATCTCAAAACCTATTATAGAACACATCTTTCAAAATAAACCAATCTATGAAATACTAAAAAAATCCAAGCTCTACAAATATCGAAAATGTAAATAAATTAATTAATATCCTTAGATTAAATTTATGAGTATACTATTTAAATAAGAGCCAATAGTCTCCGCAGCTAGGTTCTATAATCTTTATATTACCGTTAATAAATAATATTAATAATAATTAGTCTCCAAACCAACGAAATTCGAGGGCAAGCAGATTGGAGGTGTTGCTCAATGAAGATTCAATTTAGTCCAACAGATAAGGTCTCTAAAATGAACGCGGTCTATAATGGGCTTAACTTTTCTACCAAATAGAGACAAATGTTGATCTACAGTATCAGCCCTTTCTTCAATTCTACAATAAGGTCATTTATAAACATTGAGATGTTTCTATGGCTAAGATTGTGGATTTTCTTTCGATTTATTATGTCGTTGTTAAGTTAAATTTTTAAAATATGCATCCTTTGTTGGTAATACCTACCCTTGATCAAAATATGAAATTGTGAAAGTCCTGCAGAGAAAATTTTGTGAATTTTGCGTCGGCGACGCAGTTTAGCGATCACCTTGGTTCCCCTAAACATTTTACAGACTCATATTTCACCAACATGCATTGCATTAGCAATGTAAAATTGCATGTGAAAATGGAAACCATTTGATTAGATCACTTTAGTTGGTAGCCACTCGTATGTTGGCTGCATCTCGTAAATCGAACCGTTCCACACCGCTTACGTAGATCGCATTCCACTACACAGACAAGAAGCACACGCATTTGCCAAACCCACGTTCTGACAACCGACAACCGACATTCAATCGTGAGAACAGTCCGTGCTACAAATGTGTGCATTCACACCTGAAATCTCATTCACGAAAATCCTTCACACTTGAGAACAATCTACGAACTGTCGGGAAATCTCCTCCTGTTACAATCTAAATGCACTTGCACTGGTTACACGAGAAGACGAATTGCCCTCTAATGTAACCGTGGCGGTGTTAGGGCGGATAAATACGAGGTGAACGTAGGAAGTCACATTTGATGCGCTCACTCGAAGCGGAAAAGGAGGACCGAGATGCTTTCATTGCCACCACCTAGCTCCATTAGGGTTCTCCTCTAACAGAGCCTTAATGTTCACGAAAATATACACGTGAGCTTGTTTGTGCTTTTTTTTTTTTTGATGCACCGCCGAATGGAATGTCTGTGAAAAGGAGTGCATCGCGCTTACTCCCGCGAGGCAGTCCCCCTCACATCCTGACTATCACATCGCATCCAGAAGTAGAACCGGAAGAGCACTTGACTTGTACTCCTGGGAAAATAATAAATTTTCTACGATGTATCGTTTTTTTTTTCTTTTCACTTGTCCAGGATGCAGGCATGTGTATGTGTGTGTTTTATGTACTTTAGCAAACAACGAGGCACATAAAAACAAAAATTGAGTGCCAGCAGATAGACCCGGATTCCGGCATAAGCTCACTGAAAGTCGTATGCATGGCTTCAAAAATGGTCAACATGCTCCTCGTTCTACGGCCCTACATTGCCGCAGTTGCTCGTTAATGTGTGTCGATGTGTTGGTGTAGCGCGGTGGTGGCTATAGTTCCAACGTGACTACGTGTCCTTATGGCTGCATTACAACATTACACACAAGGATCATTCTACTCTGGGAGATGTCCGTTGTAGCACCACCACCTATTCCAGAGGCTATCATCGCATTTTCGCTATTTTTGCTTTTGCCGCTATGGCGGAGGGGATTAATCCACGTTGATGGTCTATTGTTGGATATAGAAAAGGATATAAAAAAAAAAATATATATATTTGCAAGACCTAAGTATTTGCAAGGACGAATTACCTCCTTCCACGAGTGTCCTTTATTTTACTTGGGCTTCTACTTTCTTTCACTTCTTTCTTTTTTCTTTTATCTAACTTTATGCTAAAACAGTTTTATCCTCTATTCAGGTCAATACATGACTTTAAGGTTGTTTGGGCTCCTTACTCGGTCTCTCGCCTTCGTGTCCTCGCAGCTTAAAGGAGGGCATAAAATGGAACAATGGCTACGCGATCTACAATTTTAGCTGCAATTGACGGCAGTTAGGAAGGTATACATACGTACGTATAGAGCAAGTCTATGATAGAACAATTTTTTAGCTTTTTGTCTGGCATCCCTCACTGCTCGATTAAGTCCCTAAGCGCAAGTCTCTTTTCCAGCAATTTCAGTACAGCTCCTGACTCCTGTGTATGTATGTGTGTGTGCACGTTTTTATTGAGACAATCGTTAGTTATTGATGGAGTATGCCAGTAAAAAGCAGCAGCATCCTTCTGGCTTCTATTGTTTCCCTTACATTTTGATTTTATGACCCCTTAGGATATGATAAGATAGAGCTGCTTGTGGGCTACCACCCACTCAAACACCCACAGCCTTGGTCCGTACATCGGCAAACAACAATTGTTAAGTTGCTCTTGCCGTTTGCTGTTGCCTGATATACTTCATTAGCATCCTGCTGAGCTGGTTTGGTCCGTGTTTTCAGTAATTTGCGAATGTCTCGAGGTTATCGCTTTTGGCTGGGAAGTGGGCGAAAAGATTTAAAACGCAACCCGACTTTGTTGCATTTCCTGGCAATTTGAAAGAGATAAAATGGCGCTTTATGCTCTGTAGTGACTTGTCTCATAGAAATTTAATTTCGATTCAATAGAATCTTACCTATATTTTGTAGTTAAAATTGTATCATCACATCACGTCACGTTTGCATGGAAATTTAAAAAAGTATGTTTTCTTGAACTTGTGTGTGAACTATTACATTCTTATTTGATTGAAGCAGAGCCTATTTCTTCAAAATTAAATTTTTGAAGTATTCAAGAAACTGACAACGTTTGGAATTTTGATTGAATATATCAAGGCCTACCTATAAATGTTTGTTGTTTCTTAAGTGAAACAAAGTCCCCCAGTTGTAGTTGCGTACCTTTGTTTGAGAAAAGATCTCAACTGGTTGAAAAAAAATTGCAGCGTCACAAGATATTCGTAGTAATTCAATGCGACTAGGGGTGTGGTAATTTTTCGACGTAAGAGTACTGACAAAGATAACTTGCTATCAAAACATAGTTTTCCTCCAAATGTCCTTTAAATTACTGCACTGCATATCGCAACCGCTAAGCAATTGTATTTTCAGCAGTAATGTTCTATGAAACCATATGTCTGTGCAAGCTGGAGCAACTTTTTAAATTTTGAAGAAAATAAATCTATTTACAACGGAGTTCAGATTTTATTTGTATATCCTAACAAAAATGAAATTTGGAACTATCGACGATAATCTAGAAAGGAAAATATTCAAGAAAACCAGTAAAGTGGTCAAAAAGTGTTTTTCCACTTCCATATTTTTTGGTGAAAATCAATGCACTTTTACTCTCAAAGACAATATTTTTTGAATAAAACAGGAGAAATTTGTGGATGTAACGACATTGGGGTGAACTGGTGATTCTCATCAAAATGTGAACGGAGTTAGGTTGTTGAATTGTTGCGAATGGCATGTCCAAAGAAAGAAGGTGTTCAAAGACATCCATAAATACACTTGGTACCGTTTGAGTCTTCAACAGAAATCGTTGATAGATTTCTCTGAGGTACCATCGTGTATGAAACGGAAGGATTATGATGTTCCTCAGTTGGGATGGGCTGAACTGTCAGCTGGTCATCATCTGGTGCTGAGTACGCTGTTTCTTGCTGATAAAGTACCTCTTCTGCCAAGGGGAAAACCCATAGTGGGCGAGACTACAGGACAGTGAAATGCGGCAACACTTTGCTCGGCACATATCCGAAAGGTTTGAGCAAATTTCAACTGTTCCACCGCATGTAAAGGAAGAATGACAGCTATTATTGCATCCGCACGTGATGTTAGTGTAGTACAGCGGCTGAGTGTGGTAGTTGGTGGTGGGAAAAGGAGTGTCTTAAAATACCTGGAGTTCAAGAAGCCATCAGAGAGAAGAAGAAGACCTACTGGATTCTCTAGGACTCTGCTTCTCGTGACCAGTACATGGAGGCGCAAAGAATTTGCAAATTGACTGTGCGAGCAGCTAAAAAGCAGTATTGGAAGGAGTTCGGCGACAAGTTGAAAAGTGACTATAGATCTGCGAATTAGGTGTTCTGGCAAGCCATCCGCCTCAGAGGAAGAAAATGCAACATCATCGAAGGAGGTGCACATCTTACGCATATTGAGCTAGCATTTTTCAGAGTTGCTGAATTTCGAACACGGCACTGAAGGTGGTGGACCTGTCGTCTAGTGTAGCGCGGTGGCGGAAGTCATATTAGCGTTTGAAGCACAAAAGACGGCAAATCCGCCGATGTGGATGAAATCTGCCCGAATAGGCCATTCAGTCTCTATACACAAACTGTAGCAGCTGTGGTCGGATAACCGGTAGTAAATCAATACCTTTCGCCGTGGGCGTAGGACTTCGCCAAGTGTGCGTCTTGTCACATCTCCCGTTCATTATATATATGGACTGGATGTTACAACGCAGCCGACGCGAGGAATGTTTCAAACTGGGAGAGCTGAGGGTAAGTCACTTGCTTCTTGCAGATGACTTAGTTATCCTCAACATCTCAGACGGAACTCCAACGCGCTCTAGATAGGTTTGTGGCCGTTTGCACCGATGCTGGGATGAAGGTTAATGGGGACAAATCTGAAGTTAGGGTTATTTCCAGAACGCCTGTTCAATGCACTCTGCATGTTAGTGGAGTCCCACCGAAACAGGTGGAGAAGTTCAAGTATCTCGGGGTCTTTTCCACGAGTGATGGGAGGAGCAATACTGAGCTTTCCTGTAGGATTGGCCAAACTGGGTTAACATTGAAACAGCTTGGAAGGTCTGTCATCAGGGAGGCCGAGCTTGGTGTGAAGACCAAGTCATAGGTGTTTAATTCGGTTTTTGCTACAACTCTCACCTATGGTCATGAAAGTTGGGTAATAACCGGAAGGAGAATTTTGCGAATACAAGCTACTGAGATGATATTTCTGCTTGCATCTTAATAAATGATAATAATGTGTGTTTCTTAAGAATTTAAGTTCAAGTTTTCAATAAATCTCGAGATATTTTTTTTTCTAAACATTAAAATTGGAAAAGATTGAAGGTTATCATCGGATTAAGCAAATAATTTCATTTCATTTATTTATTTTATAAAAGGATCGTACAATAAGATTTACATCTTTTTTAGTACTTAGCAATTATAATAGTGTTGACTTCACAGTGAAAAACTTAAACCTAAAGTATAAAAATAAATAATAATATAAATAAAATATAAAAATAAATATAATAAATAATCAAAGAAAAAATCGCTAACAGCCGCTACTTCACAATCTAACTTAAAGGGAAGATATTTGTTAACAATGGACTTGGAAGTTTATCAAAATAATAAATTAATTGCATGAGTTAACAACAATTTTTCGAAGTGATGAGTGGGAAAGAAGTTTCGTTGATTATAGAAATGTAAAATTATTTCATTTCTATTTCTCCTGAAGTCCAGCAGTCCAGCATGTATAGAAGCCAAAAAAAAAAATTGAGAAACAGACGCACACCGATTTAATTATGTTCTGTCACGAAACTTTCGTTATTCCTTTTGGAAGGAAACTCTAATAAAGCATCAATAACTATTTCAATTCCTCAATTTCCATAGACTTTCTGCACCAAATGTGTAATATTCTAAATTAGACTAATGTAATATTCTTAGATTAGACTTGAATTAATGAAGCGATTTTAAATGCAGAGTGTTGAACATGCCAACAAGATGTCAAATATCAATTCTACGATAAGTACTTTCAATTCGCATTTACAAGTGCAGGATACACACAGCGCTAAAAATGCTCTCGTTTTCTTTTTTTTTATTAAAAGCTTTGTTATGTTTCAACTTCCTTATTTTTTTTGTTTTTTCTTCTTATAAAATAATCTCAAAGACAAGATGTTGGAAAATTCTGACCATCATCTCAAGATGATAGAGCTTAGCTTTTTCTTAGCCACACTTAAGTGTATTTCCATTATATTTCTTTAAAGCTAAATTTTTTTTTTGTTCGGGAGGAAATGGGGACCAAACCCCAAAGTAATCCTATGGATGTACACGGCCATCGTTAGACCCATTCTAACTTACGGTAATATAGTCTGGTGGCAAGCTCTGGAAAAGGCTACACACTGTAAGGCTATGACGAAAATTCAGAGGTTGGCATGCATGGGTGCGACTGGTGCATTCCGTACAACTCCCACCGCGGGGCTCGAAACCATACTGCACCTGCTACCTCTAGACTTATTTGTGCTTGAGTCTGCCTCTGCATGTGCACTAAGGATCAATAGCATAGGCCATTGGAAATCCGGCACTACAGGACACTCGAGCATTTTGAGAAAGATGGCTGTCACAGGCATAAAGTGCGACTACACGTTGCCACTTACCGACTTTGACAGACCCTTTGTTTGCTCCTTCCCCTCAAGAGAGGAGTGGGAGGAGATGGCACCCATCAGCAATTCGACAGTTGCGGTGTATACCGACGGTTCGAAGATGGAGGAAGGAACAGGCGCGGGCATATACTCCGAACCGTTGGACATGCGAAGATCAATCAGACTTCCGGATTGTAGCAGTGTCTTTCAGGCGGAGGTCCTGGCAGTCAGGGAATCGGCCAGAATGATATCAATGTTGGCGATACCACCGGCTGATATCACCATTTTTATTGACAGTCAGGCGGCCATAAAAGCGATTTCCGCTACGGAAATCAAGTCTAGGCTGGTCCTGAGCTGTCGCGAAGAGCTTAGGGCTCTTGGCTCGCAGCATAGGATTAATCTCTGCTGGGTCCCTGGTCATAGGAACATACCTGGCAATGAGGAAGCTGATAGGCTTGCGAGGGAAGGATCCAAACTAGGGCTGGAACAGGCGATAGTAGGGATCGATCCACCGATCTGCCTCCTTAAGAAGCGGATTGGGGATAAGATAATTAGATTAGCGAACGACAGATGGAAAGCGCTATCTACATGTGAAACAACGAGGACTATGTGGCCAGAATATGACTACGCCAAAACGAAAGTGCTGCTCTTGCATGACAAAAGGTCTCTCGCAAGAGCGGTGGGTGTAATCACGGGTCACAATAGTCTCAAAGACCACTTATTTAAGATAGGACTACTCGGTGACAATATCTGCAGGGGCTGTGCTGATGAGGAGGAGCGGGAAGATACTCAACACTTCCTCTGTCACTGCCCCAGCCTTTGTCACCTGAGGCACAGAACATTAGGAAGTTACTTCTTCCAAGACCTTAATGAGATAAACTCTTTACCTCTAAAGAATCTTTTCAGGTATTTGAACCGGACCAAATGGACCGAGGATGCACTGGGATAGGACACCGCGAGTGAGGAGGGGGACACCTTACCACCCCCAATGGGTAACACAAGGGGTCCACAAGGACCTAAGTGAGGCGGTATATCCGCCGGCCCACTAACCTAACCTAACCTAAAGCTAAATTGAGTAAACACAACACTACCACCATACTAAGGAACTAGTAAGAAAAAATGTCCATTGCATTAAAAAACAAATCCTCTGCAAACTCTTATAACTATCTTACAGTTTACCTTGTGCCAATTCAATTATTTAAAAACCAATTAAAAGTGCTTTGCATTTCTTCGTCTGCTAAAAGAAGAATCTACAACTAGCACGGAAAATAGTTCATGCGCAATGTAAATTAAATCACATACATAGCACATCGCAAGTCTTGGCAATCAAGTGAGTGACCCAATTCAAATCTAACCGGGATAATAACAGGACACTATCACTGTGATTGACATACCTCAAGTGTTTACTTATTTTTGAATGAGGTTTGTTGTAGCGTCTGTAACAGAGGAGAGTGATACCACATTCATAACTGCAATGTGCCTTCAAATGGTTTGTGGTATCACATGAATCAATATCTAGGGCATTGACTCATCCTGGGAATAAAAGTGTTCTTAATAAATTATTTGACACGGATATAAGATGCTAAATGACTAAAGAGCTTAGCGTGGCATCCCTGTATCAATAATGCAAACATAATCCCAATGGAACGCAAAACCACCTGTGAAATCTTATAACGACATTATGACGCCGGCCTCTCACACTAAACTTTAATCCAAACAAAGCACACCCAGCAACCTTGTGTTGTTCCACACTATTTTTCTACGGATTACTCCACAACAGAACATTATCCTGCGACCCGCATGATATACTTCTTCAAATAAAAAACGTACAGCTAAGCTGGAAAATCCATCATTATATTTTCATTTCCATGCCTGAAACGGGTCGTATACTTTCACAGAATGTTCCAGTCCCCCATTATCTCTGTCATACCAATTTGTCAATTCTTTTCAATTGCCGGATATGTGTGTGTGTCCTAGGTCTTAGCTAGAAGCTGTGAGGAGGTTTCCCATTTGGAGGACATAAATTCTCCACTTAAGCGGCGATCAGATAGCTTTCCTGGTTGGAGGAAACTATGTAAAGATGTGGGTAGGAGACTTATCTGAGCAGTTGCTTTAGGAAAAAACTGTTCAGTGGCCTTTTTTCCTTGTTTCGCAAATATTCATTTTTAAAAGGACGACGTTGTTAGGACGTCGACTACGCCGATGAAACAATGAAGCAACAATTTTGTGGGAACAAAATAATCGAGATCTTCTTTCAAGTAAAACAAAATAACGAACACATGGTACGAAATTATGTAGGAACCACACTCCTGTGATAAACGTGACCAAATTGTGATTTAAGGCGACAACTTAATTCACTCGATGGTACTTTAATACATATGTCTGACCATGAATTTCTTTAATATGCATCTCACTGGCACAGTGGCGACATTAATATTAACACCAAAAAAATAAACCCAGCACGCTATCTGCTGGCCGCAATCTGTTTACAACTCCAAACCATAGAGCCGCGATGTAATCTGGAAAAATTGACGGTGACGACCCCCTCTGCAGTGACAGATTTGTAATTATTTAACCGGACATATTCATAAATCATTAACAAATGTAATAAATGCCATCTCTGACCCCAAATGCAATGCATATGTGCGGTCTGCGCTCCGTTTCCGCTGCCCCGGAGGCAACATTAACCTCGGTTGGTTAAATTGTCATATCTCCAGCCGGCTTACCGCCTTCGTCCCCAGAGAGCGAGAGGAGGGCGGAGAGAGAGAGAGAGAGAGAAAAACCCAACAAATTATTATTTATGCAGATAAATCCGGTGCCACCCTGCAGTTGTGGCCGCAAATTTTTCAACTGTCCGCTTGCCTATGAATCAGCAGTCGTCGCCGCTGCTGTAACGAAGAGGACGTCGCCATTTGTAGGCCCATTCACAGTGACAGTCGTCGGTGTCGTTTCAAAAGCTCCGCACAAAAGGCACGATAATTATTTCACCGCTATTATCTATAGATTTATTTTATTTTTATTTTTTTTAGCCGCCATCGTTGAGCGCAGTTGCATTTCCGCTCCGCCGGAAACAGCTCTTTGCGCGAATGTGAGGCACAGAGGAAGCTCCTTCAAAAACCTATTCCTATTCAATGTGGAGTAATTGAATAAATTGCAGCAGTGCTTTTGGCTCAAAAATGTGTGATGTAATTTAAGTGGTTTTCTGTTGACCGCTGACCGATATCTGAACAAGAGGGACAGACCATGTCATCGTCGTCTGCCAGCCGCGACCAGACCAACGCATGCGATCGCGACCTTGCTGCAGACCACGGATGTTCTTCACTGGATGCTGAATGAACAGGTTAATGCTATTATTTTTAATTGTAGGCATTTCTCTTTCTCTTTCTGTAGTCCTCCTGTATTACTATAAAATTACAAGGACTGCATATATCCTTCATTGACATAATCCCCAAATACGGGTGACAGTTGAGTGGTTGGGCAATTGAAGGGCTGTCGCAGGTCATGACAGACTGAAAAGAGCTCCAGCATGTGCATTTGAATTTTTTAATGGAATCGTATAAAAAACAGTTATTACCGTGACTCGGTGGTGGATTGAATTGAAAAAAGGATAAAAATGCATTTGACCAAAAATTGAATTGTCACTTGATGCTCAATGGCCGTTTCTCATGGAAACGAGCGTCAGTCGGCCAAAGTGTTAGCATTCACATCAGGACGCGATTAAATAAATCATCAGAAAATAATTGAATTGGTTTGTGGTGCAATAGCGTGTCATTCAAATGCATTCGGTGAAGTAAAGTGTAGTTGTATTGTTTATAGCCTGGATTTATATTAGGGGTTGAGTGGGCAAGCCGATACTTGAGGAGAGGGTATTTTAACGAGGTTTAATAAAGAGGTTCAAGTTCTATAGGTAGTTTGTTAGGTTTTAATCAGTACCCATCTACGGATTTGGATTAGTAGATCAGTGGTGAGTGGCCTGTTGAAAAATTATAGGAATGTTTTTTGCGTGGCTAGTTTAAAAAGCCATTCAAAGGGATGGTGTGGATTTCAAAGAGAAACTGTGGGATGCAATTACAATTCACAGAAACTGTTATAGGATTTTGTTGTATAGTATGTATAGGGAATATGAATAGGTAAAATTATAAAATTCCGTACTTGAATTTAATTTTTGACAGAGCTAAAAGGTTTGTATATGGAAACAAGTCTATTTAACTCATCTTTAAGTATTTTAAGAATATGATAAGTGTTACTATAATCAGTTTGTTAAAACTTTGTTTTCTGAAGTCATTATTTAAAGATACTGATTAAAATTTTAATTCCGATTTGATAACGCATTATGAGTGTTACTTTTAATGTCATATTTTTGTCGATACACCAAATTAAGGTTGAAGTTTTTTCCATTTTTGTAGATCAGTCTTAAATTTGCGAAAAGCGATGAAATAATTTGAATTGGCCTTTGTCGTTTTATGATATTGATCCTTACTATTCAGGAAAGTTGTTTTAAATATTAGGTTGTCAAATATCTCCCTTCCGCCTTTTTGTCTTTTGAATTTTCCAGCTATGTACAAAGCGCTACAGAGCTCATATCCAAACTAATCATGCATAGCGTCGTTTTGTAGGTTATGTCAAAACCTTTCAAATTATGTATTGCCAGATACGAGCTCTGTAGCGCTTTGTACATAGCCGGAAAATTCAAAAGACAAAAAGGCGGAAGGGAGATATTTGACAACTCAATATAAAATGTGTATACCGAGCACTTTGACACTTAAATCTAATTTTTTTTAAAAAGTTAATCAATGTATGTGCCCAATCAATAATTTTTCTATAGTTTTTATAAAGAAATTCAAGCAATTTCTGAAGAAGCCAGCAGTTTTATGTTATTGTTACAACATTGATAAAAACTTTTAGGTAAAATAATCGTTTTTATTTTATTGGGAATGCGAAATGTAAGCTATACTTTGTGAAAATATATGTACGTATTAAAACAAACAAGAAGGAAGATGTGTTAATTAGCCCGATTGTTGCAATTATTGCAATTAAGCTATGGTACACCAAACCAAAGATTAGAGGATCTGACCGCATACACTGAAGAGCAAAAATGTAAAATGTTAAAAAATATTCTTCCTTGTTTCTTTGAACATTAATATCACAAACAAAAATACAAAATATAAGCATTTATGAAAACCAAAATTTACTTGTTACAGTTTACAAAATTTACTTGTAAAGTTGTAACTGTTTATTAAATTTTCCATAACCCTTTGCAGTTTTCTTAAACAAGCAAGCCTTCTTGGCATACTGTCGTATAGTTTTGGCAGAGTTTTCCGGAATATTACGTACCATTCTTCTTACATTCTATTCCAAAGCAAATTTTCCCTTTTACTGACCAGTTATTTTTTCGAAAACAGTCCAAACATTTTCGGTGAGACTCATGTCAGGAATGCGGATGGCACTCCATCTTTTGAAATTTTAGACAACTTAGTCTACTTTTCACGATTTTTGGGAAATGTTTTTGATCAATATCAGGTAGAAAAATGATCTGACCTTTTACCATTGCCGTCATATCCACGGTAGCTGACAAATGTTGTAGAATTCTAGAGTACAGTTCCTTCCCCATAGTGGCATCACTTTCTGCTTTTGGGCCAACACTATTTGGCGTAATACATCCTTATACGATTTAATTACTACTTCGGTGTTACACAATTTGCTTTTCAGTTTCAGAGAGCCTAAGGTGTTAGTCTAGTACTAAGAACGCCGATTATACTAATGCTAGAAACATATGTGCAGACTCTCGTGCAGCTGAACACCATCTGTTTAGTGTAGTTATGGAATGTCGTTCTTGCGATCGAAATTTTATTCTGACTGAAATCATTAAACTAAGTGATAAATTTCAATTACACAGACGAATATATAGTGTTAATTTGAACGGTGCAAAACTGCAACAAAGGAGTCGACAAAGTTTTATAGTTATTGTATCATTTTTGAAACCGATGGGATTGCATTCTTCTAATGGCATTAAAAGAAGAAAAGAAAAAGCATTTTTCGTGCAAGTTTTTCGGCTCCTGTCTGTGAATACGTGTGAGCTGCCAATTGATTCCTGTTTAAGATTATGCATTGCGGTCATCAATTTTTTTTCAACTTTTAAGGTTCTTTTTATGCATATATCTACTGCAATTGCAATGAGCTTTTTTTCCACTTTTACTATTAGATTAGAGATTAAGAATCAATATTTGATTCTGATAAAGATCCTGGAACATCTAGCCATTCTAAAACTAAATCGCGGTGTTTTTTAATATTTGAATCGGTTGAATCGGCTTACAATACTACGTCAAGGATGCTCGTTGCCAACTGCTGTAGTTCTTGGCTTGACTTGTTTTCGTTTTCGCACTTCTTAGATATTTGGAATATGCATCTCGAAGATATCCCTTCTTAATTGCAGAACCTAAATTAAATAAAAAAATGTATTAATTATAAATTTCTTGTGTTGGACGATTCGTTTTCTACAATAGAATACAGTTTTCTGGTAGGATTTTCAAAAACTATAACTTGCAAAAAGCGATTTATACGACAAAATGAAGTCATCAAAACATCTTCTTCCATTAAATTGAATTGAATTTTCAAATATTGACAAAGTTTTAGTCGTTTCATTCCGTGAAAGTGATGATACTCTAGGGGTAAGCAGTTGCTGGAAATGTGATTTTATTCGTTAACGGTTGACATAAGCATTTGGGAATTTGTGTCTGTGGCTGAAGAAATTGTAACCCAACATAATTGTTATTTTTGAATTTGTTTTTAGTACGTGTGAGTACGATTGTTCCTTCGGAAGATTTTCTATGAATAATCAGTATGATAGACATATTTCAATTATTTTTTTTAATAATTAGAGTCTATGGGAATATAATGAGAGCACAGTGTATAGATATACTGAAAAAAATAGAATTATTGAAAGGATGATTTACAAGAAATGATCTGATTAAAAAAATATATGCTGAAGCAAAATCCTCTTGTACCATTGAAATGAGCTAAGCTTGTGCCTTGATGCATTTTCCTTTTGGATCTTCAGAAACATTTTGGTACAGTTTATATTAATCATGCTTTTATTAATTTCGTACTAGTTTTTTTCTCTCGAGTGCTTAAATTTATGGGTTCAGATTGATTTTCACAAAAAAAAAAAAACCGCTAAATTGTTCATGTTTCGATCAAGTTTCATTCTTCGGTTGAAGGAGTTCAGTGGTGACACTTAAAAACAATAGATTAACATTTATATAACAAAATGAAAAAACTTAGCAGCGTTCATCTTGAAGAAGACTTAATATCATCAAAAACAGCAACAGCTGTTTATTTAAAAAATAACACTTCATAGCTCAAAAACACATCGAAGCAAATAAAATATCGACATTTGATCTACCACTACTGGCAATACTTCTTTTTCAATCTCACGTGAATACAAACTGGAAAATTTCAATACGTCTTCTTGGCGAATGTAATTAGCCTGATTTGCATCACCCAATAATACGTTGAAATGAGTACGTCATAAAATATAATTTAATTGTATTGCATTTCATACCTACGCGATAAATATCTATTCACTGGAGCGTGTTTAGCGAGCTTGACTAATAAATCTCACCGCGCTGTTGAGCAGGCATCAGTTGCACGTCCTAGCCAGCATAAGCATCCTTAAGATATTTCATTAAAACTTAATTTGATTTAGGGACTTCAGCGGCACTGCTCCACCCCCCACACCCGAATAGAGAACTATGCACTTTGAATTCCGTTTCGCAGCTTCAACTGCCACCACCAAATGTACTTACAAAATTGCTTCTAATTGTGGCGAAATTAAATTTCTTCATTCTCCGACACGGCATAAAACTCCCCACTACCTGTCACTTGGATCTCAAAATTAAATTCTTCCTTTTCCAACGTCTGCTTAGTGGCTGCTGTTGTTGCTGTTGGTCCTTCAAAAGCCAGGCAATGGATTTCCGCTTTCGTTTGATAAACGTTCACTCTACGAAAGCCACCTTGAGTATTTTTCTTCATCCCGACCCATTATTTATTTATATCCGACCCAACCGATGCCCATTAAATGAAATGAGAAATACGCTTTCAAAGATTCGTCGGTGTGGCCATTTGCTGCGCCTAAAAACAAAATATCCCTCGGAATAGAAAGCCAAGACGCGAGCAAAACCAGCAAAAAACAGAAATACAGAAAAACAAAACCAAAAAATTAAAATTAATTATCCGTGCGGAGCAATTATCAAATGTTTACGGATAACACTTAGAAGTAACCCCCCCCCCACACGACTTTAATGTTGGCAAGAGGCGGTTTCTGTAAATTGCGGGCATGTTCAAACGGCATGATTAAGGACGACGCAACATATGTATGTACAAACAAACATACAGACGTACACACAGAGTCAGCTAACTTTCTTACTTGTTAGGTATCTCATGATAAATGATGTTGCTACTGGATCGCTTAGAAGGGCGGCAGCGGCGGTGGTTGGGTGGAAGCCACAGCTTCATTTTAACCCGTAAATTTACAAACGCAACTACACACTAAGCAATAGCATACTTTGTGTTTTAATTGGAAATTTACTTGGTCGCGCATACACACCGCGCCAGCGCCCCAAATTGTTGCCATCCAAAGCCAACCGCCTCCCGCCCATCCTTGACACTATCGCCAGCAGCACCGCAAGGATCAACATCTAGAGAAACCTTCTCTGCTCCGCTCCGCGTGGAAGCAGTTCTCGTGACGAACGAACAACTGACGTGCACCGAACGAAAGAACACGATTTATTCGCCGAGTTTGTTTCGGTTCGCCGCGTTCTCAAGTGTCTTGTGAAACATCAAGCCACTAATTGTTTTGATTAACGAACGACGGAACAACGGAGCGGAGAAAATCTTGCGGCGCTCTCAGGAAAGATGACCGAGAAGGTTATGCGGTACTGACTGAACATGACAGAGTACATCCTTCTATTTGCTTTTTTGGTCTTTGCTGCCCCATCCTTTTAATGGCTCTGTGGTGGATTTTTGAAACACGATAATATGAATCAGAAATCATTTTGTTGATGAAACTTTACCAGCGAAATTAAATACTTCGGCTGAGCAAAGCAAAAACCAATCAAAGTTCGTTATTTGCAGAAAGAAAAATCAAAATTTCGAGTAATGAGTTTTTCTTTTCACTTTTGGAAGAGGTCGACTCGGTACAATGCTTTGATTAAAATGTACTAAGCTCTATATAGAGGACCAAGATTCGGACTTTAGCTTGTTGAAAATGTTGTGCGCAATCAGGGCGTTTCTCAAAACATTCGGAACTGCAGCGAAAAAATGTGTGTTCGGATAGAATTGTCGCTGATTGCATTTTCAAGAAATTTAAACGGCGATGGACGATAAATTCTTTTGATATGAAAAATTTTGCTGTAATTTACTTTCAATCAGTAAAGCAGTCTTATCCGTTTTTGATGACCTGACACAGGGAGCTGAAAACCTTGCTGATTCTGTAAAAATGTGTAATGTACATTTTAAGAATCATGCTGATACGGTTTCAGTTAGATAAGTAAGAGAGTATTTGTTGAGGTTTTTTATATAAATTGGAAAATTATTACGCAAAAAGTAACACCAAGCTTTTCAAAATTCTGGAACTCTATTTTCAAAATCAGTTTCCTTTGATCAGTGTTTTCAGGGCAAACAAGGATTCCGGTTAACATCATCGCAAGAAACGAAATTTCCCAACACAAAATTGTAGAATTTGGTGTAGGTAACCCTTTCATGACCGCATTTAATTGCAGCAACAGGAAAAATATTTTGTTTAAGTAAACGATTTCGAATGTTTTTGTTGCACTAAGGAACGTCTGGGGCTGAAATAAATGAACTCAAATTAGGTTAAAAAATAAATCTAAAACTCTTTCACAGCAATTGTACCTTTGCGTGGCTACACACCGTGTCGCGGTGCGGAGGCTGCTGAGTTTTCATCTGTGAATCTTGGTTAACTTGATTAACAAAAATAACTTAACTCTAACAGGCAAATATTAAAAATATTATGTTAAAGTATTAAAGTATTTTTATTCAATTAGGTCATGTGGGCTTTGATCAAGTTTATTATTAAAACTTCATTGAGCAAAGATTGAAAACTAACTTTACTTAATACTCTACAAAGGCTTACAAGAAACAGAAAAAAAATTTAAACCGCGAGCCAATTGAGGTTTGAACCCAATATTCTCAAAGAAAAAAAAAATGCAAAACTTGCGGCAGGGCTGGCACATCCAGCACCACCAATCCAGCTAGGACGTACCAAACCTACGACGGGCCCTAGTGCCCTTTCGACGTCCTCAATGGCGAAGGATTCTACTCGTGGGGGGGCTTCTAGGTCAGGGCTCTCTAGAAAGAAGTATAAGGAGAGGCAGCACGCCCTCCGCGAGAGGTGTGAGGCAGCCCCTGTCCTATACTTACTTATCGGGCATTTAACCCTTGGAGGGTTGTGCCTGAGCTAAAGCCGCCTTCCAACGTTGACGGTCCCGGGCATGCTGCTTCCAGTCCGAAAGACCAAGCTGTCTTGCATCCGCGATCACTTGATCACTGTACCGGAGGTTCGGTCTCCCTCTTCTGCTCGAACCAGGAGGCTCGGATTCGAAGACCTTTTTAGCTGGAACGTTTGTGTTCATGCGCTCGATGTGGCCGAGGCACTGTAGTCGACGGATTTTTGCCTTCCGGACTATACCCACATCTTTGTACAGCTCATAAAGTTTGCGGTTATGTCTTCTCCTCCATTCGCCTTCCTCACAGACTAGACTGAATATCCGCCGTAGAATTTTTCTTTCGAAGGAGCCAAATATCAGCTCTGCAGTCCTGCTTATTGTCCAACTTTCGGCTCCATACAGTAGGACTGGCAGGATAAGGGTTTTGTAGCAGCATGAACATGGCATTAGTTCTTTGAGTCAGGAGTGTTTTATACAGATAGGAAATACTTGGAATGTCTGCGTTCGGCAGAAGGTTTGCAAAAATCGAAGAGCCTAAGGGGGGATTCACGTCGGTCTTGTTGTTAATTAACAAGTAGTCCCTCAAACCGCGTACGGAATCCAGTGGCATGATTCACTACGGTTTCGGACAGGTAAACCTATTGGGCCCCTTATGCGCAATATATATAAAACACTCAAAAATTCAAAACTTTTAAACAACAATTTATTGACACGGATGGGTTGAAGTATAGAAGGCAAATGACTGGAATAACGAAATTCAATTTAGTACTTGTGGCGGAAAAAAGAAAAAGGTTCCGCAAAGCCCGACATCAGTATTTGAATTTGCTTCTGAGGAATGCCATTAATGAGGTAATAGATGACATTTCTCTTATGAGTAATACGCTACCTTAGGGTTTACAGAAAAGACGAAGAAAAACGCGGGACGACAGTATCGGAGGGTCCCAAAGGATCCTCACTGAACCGGGACATTCTAGATCTAGTGGGTGATAGCATAGAGCTATCTGATCTAGAACTGCCCAATGGATTAAGCAGTCAGACTGACTCTATCCTCGAGTCTGATCCGCAGAAGGATGCTAACACCACACAGTGGAGGTTAATATCGTAGGACACACTACGTAGGGTGATAGCCTGGAGCTAGGTGCCCAGAAATTCTGGCTTAACTCGACGTACATGGTACATGGCTGCCAGATACCTCTTTAAACTAACCAACTCAGGGGAATGATCGCGGACGCGGAGGACTAAGGCTGCTGTCATCCTGGGATGTGACGCCAACGCGCATCACTCAGTCTCGGCAGCTCCGACATGAAGGACGGGAGTCCCTTTTTGATTACATTAATGGTACATGTCTAGTCATATGTAATGTTGGCAATGAGACCACTTTTGTCATGAAGAATAGGCAGAAGGTACTAGACGTAACCTTCGTCTCTGATAGTATTGCTCTACTAGTCAGGAACTGGAGGGTGTCGGCTGAACACTTCTTCTCAGACCACAAATATATTGAGTTCAGCTTAGCTAAAGCCCTATCAGCTCGCATGGCCTTCCAAAATCATAAGAAGACAGACTTGGCTAGGTACAGGGAAACCGTCAGTAGACCGAACGAACGAATGATCGAGCTCGACAATGCTGTTAGAAGTTCCAAACGGCGCAATGTTTGCCTCTTGTCCCGCCCGCAAAACTAGGGGTAAGCTCACACCTGCGTGGTGGAATCAAGACTTAGGGTGACTTCGCACTTGCTGCAGGAAACCTTTCAACAAGGCCAAATTCACTCGCCAAGAGGAAAGATTGGGGCCTCTACAGAAGAAGAAACGCTTAAAGATTACAAGGCAAGTCTGAAAAAGGTCCAACGAACGTCTTGGAGCGAATAAATAGAAGGTACCTCTGGAACGTCAAGGCTTACGAAGGTCCTAGCTATCTGTCCTCAATTGAAGTTCAATTTTCAATTTCAATTCAATGGTAGGAACCTGTGGGCATAACGTAGCTCTTTAAGTCGGCCGAACCAGATGGCACCATTCCTACTGAACTACAAAAAGTAGTCGACACCATTCTATACAGAGAAGATTAGCATGGCCCCTGCGCAAGAATGACACGCAAAATCGTTTTTTGGGCGCCGTGGCTTAGTCGGACTGTTAAGCGAGAGTACCCGGGTTCGAATGCAACTCGGGGAAAAAAAACACCACAAACATTTTTCACGGCCCCAACTCCAGCGAATGATTGACAATCATCCTGGAGTACTTCTGTCACGGAAAGCTTTCGCAATTCGCCGTTCGGAACCGGCAGTAAACTGTATGTCCCCTTCAGTTAAACAAGATATCCATCTCCCTCGTATTTTTCCCTTGGTTTTATTTGACAGCGTTTTTTATGCAATTCCTGCCTGTGAATACGTGTAAGCTGCCAATTGGTTCCTGTTTAAGATTAGCCATTGCAACCACCAATTTTTTTTGCAAGTTTTAGGCTTATTTTAATGGAAATATCTACAAAAAAATGTTTTTATTGTAGCAATGCGAATTTCTCAAACCATTACTCAAACTATAATAGCAAATTTAGCCTACTTATATTAATTAAAAAAATGTATTCCATACTTTCAAAAAGTAACATTCATTCGCACTCCGTACAACAAGCAATGGCGGCGAAAATCAAAAATTTAGAACAGAATGGAGTTGCTGGGAAGCATATAACAATGTGCGCGAGTTTGCTCAGAAGCCCAAATAAGAGTGCGTGTAAAATGTGGGCAAGGGGTTTTCCAGCCTGGAAAGCTGGGTATCTGGGCGCGAAAAGCTAGGCTCTGGGCCTTTGCATGCTGTTACACTACTAATGATGATGATATCGTCGCAAACACGGTTGTTTTTCTTTATGAATGAAAAATATATATCTGTGGCAATAAGACAGAGTAGCTTAAGTCAAAAAATTGATTTCGAAAACATTTTTTTTTATCATATCGGTTTGTATAACCGTTCAAACAAAAGTGTTCACGAATCTTACGATATTTTTATAACGGACAAATCTTTCTAAATGGGGGTAAAACAGAAATGTGAATTTCAAAGTGCAATGAATATCCATTGAAACAGAGAAATCGCTTATGTGGACATAAGCTACTCTCTCTAATTGCCACAGATATATATAGGTATATCTGCATAAAAACCGATATGATAACAATTTTTTTTACGAAATCACTTTTCGACATAAGCTGCTTTGTCTAATTGCCACAGATATGTAATTGAAATTATTTTAATATTCATTCATACGCTTCCATAGCAATTTTAAATGAAAATCAACTATCACATTATGATTTTGTGATCCAAATTCAAGTTCATCCACTGGCAATAAATAAATACTAGTTATTTTGGACACAAAAAGCATGGTATTGGATCAAGATAAGTGTAGTTAATTGATTCCCTCCATTAAAAAAAAGGAAACACATTTTTTTTATTCGAGTCACTTCACCTTACGTGTGAAGAACATATCTTGTGAACGGTTTTCATATCAATTATCTCCTTCTGAACTTTTCGCAAATGTTTAGTTTCAAGATCTTGGCGACAAAAGCAATAAAAAGAAACTTTCTGTTTTCTTTAAGTTTCTTCCTTTCCCACTTTTTTCTTTTAAAATTAAACGTCAAAATAACTTCATGGATGGCGGCAGAGCGTTTTGTACAAAAAAAAAGGTAACCTCCTCGAGAAATCTCTTCCAATAAGGTACGTAAAGTTTTCTCGACAATTTACATGAAAAAACATTAGCACATTGCCGCAGGACATTCTCCCGAGTCTATAGCAAGGGGAGAAAAGAATAAATAAAACTAGATACCCTTCAAAGGACTCCAGTCTTCATTCAAATAGAAAAAATGAGGCAAGGTGCATTCACTTGTATTCCCGGCAGGCTATACATGCATTTGTGTGTGTGTGTGTATTTGCATTTGGTTATTCCTTCCCTATCCCTATGGGAAATATGTCAAGATAAAGAAAGCATCTTGTTTATCCAAGAACTCTTCTCGGTCCCGTTGGCCTGAGATGCAAAAAAATTGTATTTCCAACCCCACTACCTGCTGCTCTGTGTGCAAGTCCCCCCCGCTCAAGGATACTTCGCATTTGTTAATCTTCCTTTTTTCCTAATTCATTCAAGGGCTCAACTGGAGTTATTCTTGATGAGTGGCTACCGCTGGTTGTACTACGTAAAACAACAGCAGGAACAGAGCCGGTGGCTTGCGACTAAGTGAGGAGTGGCCTGCACTTGTCAACCGGTGGATAAAGTTTAGGGGAGCTAAGACCACCACCCCACTGTACACAATCACGACCAGAATGTTAACATCGTTTTAGGTAGGTCCTAGACCTACTGACTGTGTAGCTAGTGGAACAGCATCAGAGACTGACAACAATAACGACAACTAGTGTTTGTACTTTCAGGTCTGGTATGGTTTTTAAAAATGCTTGCTCTTTGTCTTTCTGGCATTCAGGTCATTTGAAGGTGACTCCCTACCAAAAGTGAGGGAGCAATGTTAACCGGTAATGGACGCTCCTCAACTCCATTAACTGCTCTGTGGTGTGGTGTGTAATGATATACTTCCTTCGGCTAGACTTTGAATGTCGAAAGGTGCATACAAGTTCCAGGATAAGAGTTGGAATTTAATGAATATTGAGTCCAATGAGTGGGCATCTATTCTCATTAACTTTAGAGCTCATCAACCATTCGAATTTGTTATTTAAACGTCGGCTACCAACATACACAACCTGCGACATGTCTTTGCTGTACGTATTGATAATGAGATCGAGTTGTTTTATAAAGTTGAGAACTTTTTTAATTGTTTAAAAGTCACAAAAGAGTAACTGTGTTTTTTTTTTCAAAGTGAAATAAGGCCGAATTTTCGAATTCGATACTATTTCACTTTGATAAAGCGAAATGAAGCCGAATCGGCCTTATTTCACTTTTGATTTATAAAAACTACACCTAACTGTTTTTAGAAGACAATTTTGAACGGGTGAAAAGTATGGGGAGTATAGCCGAATTCAGAGAAAAAGAAAGACTCGCTGATGTGTAGGCTAGTGGTGGTTTGATTCCCTTAGCTACTATTTTCCTAAATTTGTCCCAGTTCGTTCGCTTTAAATCCCTGAATTGGAGCTACAGACCGATTGCATAGTCTAACGTGAAGGTTATGAGTCGGTGATCCAAAAACGAAGAAGTATTCTGATCTTTCCAGTTACCGACGTTAAGAGAGGGAGAGTTCCTCATTGGGGTAACGTCGATAACTTCATACCCCTATTAACTATTCCTTAGCTTTCTAATATTATTTATTCGTACAGAGATTCACCGTGGGCGCCGTGGCTTAATCGTTGGTGCGCCAAACTGTTAAGCGAGAGTACCCGGGTTCGAATCCGGCTCGGGAAAATGACACCACAAACATTTTTCACGACCCCACCTTCAGCGAACGACTGACGATCCTCCTGGAGTAACCTCTGTCATGGAAAGCTTTAGCAATTCGCCGATCGGAATCGGCATTAAACAGTAGATCCCCTCCACATATCAAAATATATCGCGCACAACACAGTGGAGGTGCGAAGAAGCTAGGCTCTGGCCCTGTATGGGTTGTCACGCTGACTACTTTTTTTTTTTTTTTTTTTGAAGAGACTCACCTCGTTTATTGATATCCGTATGTATGTATTGGGCGGCGTAACAGCCCGTTGAGAGCCAGAGCCTAGCTTTTTCGCCGAGCCGGATTCGAACCCGGGTACTCTCGCTCAACAGTCCGACGCACTAACCGATCGAGCCAACGGCGGTTGATATCCGTACTGCCCCATACAATGTGGTGGGCGTTGGCGTGGTATCCCGGGATGAGGTCTCAGTTCTGCCTCTTCGAATTCTCCACTAGTTGCCTTGAAAGGTCATCAGAGGTTGTGCCCCGCTTGTCTCGAGCTTTAGCGCTTTAATGTCTCTGCTGCTGTAGGGCGAAAGTAAATGTAAATTTATGATCTTCCTAGCTATACCTCCCTAGTGTTGTTGTTTTGGTGTGAAAGACCACTAGGTTCTTATCCATCACCCCATATAATCGCCCCCTAGCGGACCAGGGTCCTTGTATGAGGGCAATGTCGGCCATACCTGTGGTTAACAGGTAAACCAAGCTAGCGCTGAGGTTTATCTGTATTACCTTCATCATTGCGACCAGCGGGTTCTTTTCTCGTATGCCATCCGGGCACCAACAGGATCCAGGTTGAGACCGACCCGCTCTTGAAAGTCCTGCTTTTGCATTTTGCTCCCCGACCCCAATGACTTTCTACTTTTTACTACCGAGCTCAGGGTTGAGGTGCTGCAGGCCACGCTCGAGCATGTCCTAATTAATAACACCGTGCAGATGACCAGCCTCACCAACGCCTGATGACGCAATAACAGAATCGCTAGTGGCGACCTTAGCGGTGGAACACTAGAGCAACGGTTCTAACTGGGCTTGTGCACAACACAGACGGTGGTCGCACCGTCATCTCGCTGCTCGGAGCCTTCACAGTCGCCGTCTTATGTTTAGCTATTGGCACGTAAACAATAGACTGCGACTTCAGGAAGTTCCTCGAGTTCTGGAGCCTTCACTTCTCCCTTTCTCCCGAATCTTTTTTATCTCCAAGCCTACAGAGTCATTCTCTCTGAGAAATAAATTCCCCAGAGCGAAGTCCTCAGTCGCATCACTGTTCGCCGAAGAAATCTTTATTGGTGACATAACACCTAACGCCGTGGGCGCCGTGGCTTAATCGTTAGTGCGTCGGACTGTTAAGCGAGAGTACCTAGGTTCGAATCCGGCTCGGGGAAATAACACCACAAACATTTTTCACGGCCCCACCTCCAGCGAACGACTGACAACCTTCCTGGAGTACTTCTGTCATGAAAAGCTTTCGCAATTCGCCGTTCGGAACCGGCATTAAAACAGTAGGTCCCCTCCAAATGTGTCAAAATTATAACGCGCACAACACAGTGGAGGTGCGGAAAAGCTAGGCTCTGGCTCTCAACGGGCTGTTACGCCGCCTAATAATAATAATAACACCTAACATGAGGTTTTCCTCCTCGTCAATTATCATTTTTTCCGTGGTCATGTCTTTAGAGTCGGTTTTATGACCCCAGTATCAGACTCACTTGTACTAATCCTTCTTGAAAGATTGTTTTTATTGATTTCGGAAATTTTGGTCCCACGACTAAGGAAGAAGGGCGGAAGGTGCTTTTGTGCACTCAATGCACAAAAGCATTTATTTAACTCTGGATTGCCTCAGGTATCCAGACCTCACCGTTATAAGACACGCTAACGTAGTGCCATTCATCCCTAAGCACAGTTGTATAACACCTGGGATTACGTGTTTTATCAAGTTGTTCCCCTCTAGTTCCGCCGTATTTAGTATAAGCAGGGGCACCTTGTGTAGCATGTGATTCTTTATCACGTGCGTGAACTTCCCTGGCCCTTCCCTTGCTGCTGGCATTATAATTTGGAAAACGTTACGAATTAATTTTAAGTCTATATTAAGTTTGTTCCCTCTATTTGCACGTTTGCACGTTTTTAAACAGGGAAAATATTCTTTATGGATTAAATGCCGAACGGTAGCCCTGTAAAGGCTAAGAGACAAAACAGTTATGTATTTACCAAAGCCCAGCCCCAAAACGAAAATGCCAAGATAATCATTAGGAATTTGATTGTTGATGATTGAATTTACGATTGAAAACCAGTTCAATTGTCTCCCCTTACTCCACTGGAAAATTTATTAAACCATTACAATCCAACATTGTTTGCAAATGTAGTCCACGTTTAAGCATTTCAGATTCAAACTGCCGTTTTTTTTTTAATTTTCTTTAAACTTGAAATAATTTCTGTTCCAACACAAAATCCTATACAATTTCTAAAAAGTTCAGGTCTTGTGAATTTTCCTATATGGACCAACAACCCTGGTGCAACTCTTGAGTGGAAGAAAATATCCTCAAGCTGCAACTGATGTAAGTAACTCAATTCAATGTGTAGTTGTAATCCTGGCTTATTCGAGAATAATAAAATTTATATGCAAATATTTTGTTGTGAGCTATCTCGACATGCCCTTCATGCATTTCTATTCTTTCGTTTTGTTTTTTGAACACACATTTACAGCCAGTACATCACATATATACATACATATTTGCAGGTGAATATGTTGAAAGGATTATCGTTTTGATGTGCAACATCCTGGACTCGGGGACATATTTCCTGTGTCGCTTTGCTCGTTTCGACTGAGGTGGGTGCCAGTGCTTAGAATGGTTTTAGGGTCTCGGGGCGGTTCTCCTCTTTATATTTTTCGAATTCATTTTTTGAATTAATTCTGTTGTAAAGGGGATGTATGTACTTTTGAATAAGAAATTTGATTAAAGTGAGGGTGTGTTGGTACTGACGCAGGTGCTTTTTGTAGATTAAAAAAACGGATTGAAGATTAACTCACTCGTAGTCTAGCACGCTTTCTGAAATAAAGTAAAAAAAATTAAAAAAGTACATTATTATGAATTATTATGAAGGTGGCTAAATGAAATTGGAATCGAAGCAAGCAAAAGCCTCGCAAAGTAATTCCAATTAAATGAAAATTCAACGAAAACTGACTTTTCAAGTCTTTCTTTAGCAAACCCAATTAACCTTTTCATTGTTCGTAACCAAATCTTGACAAAAATAACACTGACACAAAGTTCCCCTCTCTTCTCTTATCTCTTAACTGCAACCATACACTATAGTGGAAATCCACTTAAGGTCGGGTCGTTACTTTATTTTGCTACTAAATTAGTAATGCCGCCAGAGAGCGACAGTAATTCCCTGGCCCCATTGTACAAGAGAATGACTCAAAAAATAAAAAAAAAACCCTCACCTTTCCAGTTCACTGACGTTTAAAAGCGATAGACCAATTTTAAAGCTGAACTTTCTTCTCGGCCATCCTTCTTATGTGCAACAGGATATCAGAACATGAAAGTTACGGAGACATTCCACACAAACACTTTCCCATTCCGCGTGTACCTCCCCAGTCGGAAGAAAAGTGAATCAAACAAAAGCCATTAGCTCCATAGCTTCGTTTCATTGACCTCTCCTGCTGCATTATTACTCCTCGAGTACTGTGTAACCACGACTGGACGAGGAAACCTCGACCACTGCCTTCGACCACTCCTTCTTTCTTCGTTGCAGAAGCCAGGAGAATTTCTACGAGACCAGACGCCCAAGTGTTGTGTCAGAACATAATCAAATGTAGGTGCACCACCTTGTGGGGCTCAGCCCCATGTCTGTCGGCTTATGTACACACATAGAACATTTGCTTCTGACCGTCTGGAGAGGCATCCTATGTCATTGTCGACAGTTCACCACACAAATAGATACACAGAAGGAGTATCATCATCATTTATAGAATTCACATATTTTAATGGCGGTCTCGTTTATTATTTTCCAATATTAATCCATCTGAATGGCAAAGCTGAAAGCCATTCCATTTTATTATCCTGACCACAATTAGAGCCATACAGTCCGGAGTCGGTCGGAGTCGTATATTTTCCTGGCAATTTGAGGAGATCAAAGAAAATTATTTATCCAGTCGATGTATTCGCTTTCCTTGTTTTTTTTTTTTGTTAAGTTCAACCCGGTTGGAATAGCAAAGTGAAAAAAGGGGGTAGAGATACGTAAATATGTAGATACGCAGATACACACCCATGCAGACACACTCAACAGTCTAATGTCCACAGGGGTTTGCTTCAGCTGCGATCAATGACTTGCAGATTAATTTTACGCTCAACGATGAAATGAAAACAAAAAAAAAAAAACAGACAAAAAAATGTGGGGAGCTTTGTTATAAAATAAAGAATGACCAGGACAATTGAGTTGCGGCAGGGAGCTATGGGGATTTATACTAATCGGAGAATTCAATGCCGGCGCTAGTGCTGGCTGTAGACGTAAGTATTCCAAAAAGACAATTAGAAAAATAGAATATAATCGGAATTTCGTAATTAAGGGATGTCGTCGTTGGGGCGAGTGGGCACATGGTGTCCTTTAAGGCTCAATCTGAGTTTTCTCGTTGGTTGGCCAAGAATGAGAGTGGGATTACAATCGACTGATTAAGAGTGTGTAACCCAGATGCCATGGGATTTTGACTGCAAACGAGTTTGAAAAATTCAGAGAAAATGATCTTTTAAACTCGTTCAATTTTTAGAAGAACATTTTATTCGTTAATTTATGAGTACTGTGGGCGGAGTGCTAATCGACAACCATTTAATCGTTTGCGGAAAGTATTTAATAGTAACAACAGTGATAAAATGAAATGGAAAATACAATATCAAACTCAATTTATTCTTTTGATTTTCTCTTCATGTCTTCCCATTATGAGATGGGAATACCCATACTGCCAATCATCATGCGGATTTTTTGTTGACATTGGGTCTTCCCTGTCTTTCCGGAATTGCCAAAATTACAAGCCAAGTTATTTCAAGGTAGACAGAAAGACGAAATCTGTAAAAATTTAATACAATTAAAATTACGACTAATAGTTTCAAGCAGATGGCACTAATATGTTATTAAAAAATTTAAATTAATTTTGACGACAGTACGAGTTAAACACTTTCTGTGGCAGCATAATAGCAATTGGTATTTGAAGGTTAAGCTTACATAAGATACACTGTGTATGTACTGTGTGTACTGTGTAAAAAAAAGCGTGTGCATATTTGCTTTGTTTATGGTTGGGAGCACATCAGTTCATTTCAAAAGTTTTTTTAAGAGTTAGTTTTGACTTCAGAATTCGATGTAGGTCATCGGGATCAACTGGTATGGGGTGTTACGTTATGTAGAGGTGGCGGCGAAACGCCGATCACATATATCAGTATTGGTCCATAGTGTTGCCACCGTCAAAGAATTCAAGTATTGGAACATCCCGTTACCTCTGGATGAGACTTAAGGCTTTGGATGCAAGTGTGAAACTTAATAAATGAGTCGTCTTAGGCCTAGCTACTTCGCTCAACGACTTGATGAAGTAGCTTCCCAGCGTACTGAATTTGGTCTTAGCTAGCGCAGGGGACGTGCACAGCACATGCTCAAGTGTTTCGCTAGCCGAAGACTTACAGGTTTTTACAGGTGTCTGTTGAGGTCAGACCAAGCTTAAGGGCGTGATTGCTCATTATGTAGGAGCCGTGTTAATGCCAACCAAAAGGCTGCAATTCACTCAAGGTAGCTTCAAAATATCATTCCTTCCTTCTCCGATTATATTCTGGCCAAAAGATCTTGGTGACCCGACATTAAGTGCTTTGGTTCTACCTAAAAGAAAGAAGAGAAATACTAAATACTTAAAACAGACCTGTGAGTGCGGGAGAAATACTAAATACTAATTGCTTGCGACAATCTCCGTGGCTTTTTGAATGGCTAACAATTCAGCCTAAAATATGCTACAGTGGTGTGTAAGGTAAGGTTATAAAAATTGACTAAAATAACTACTGCAAGTCGATGAGGGATACCGATCCTAACCATTCTTTCTAGTAAAAAAATGACCACAACACATAAAATAAAGTACTATACCAGTTTTGAAAGCCAGAAACCTCTTTCTTTATACGTTCAAGTTAAATTATTCATGTCCACAGTTTCTGAATAATTCGCATGCAAACACAAAATTTTGATGAATAAATATGGAAAAAAACTTTTTTTTTTTTGCAAAATTTTGAAATGGAGTGCTGAATTTTTTATTTTATTTTTATCAATGTTCAAATCAGTTCTGAATCGAATATCAAAATTGTTTTATGTCTTCTAGTTTATGAGAAAATTAAAATTACTATTGAAAATGAGCTTTCATATAATGTTGAACAAATACAGTATTAATAAGGGGGCTTATTATACATGTTTTTCTCCAAAAATTTTGCGATATTTTATAAAATTGCTTACAAAGATTTTTTTACCAATTGAAAGAGCTTTTTAATATCTTCAGTCCGAGAAAGAAATAGGTTAGGGGGTTTCAAAACGGCTTTGGATTTCGGTTTCTAACGCATTCGACTATGTTCTCCATTCGGAACTCAGGAAATTTATAACCTAAATTTGACGAAATAAAAGCTAGAAATCGCCATCCGAAGAATTGCCTTTTGTCATTTTTGTTATAAATTTTTTAAAGAGGTTGCCAAATTTCCCACTTATTTTAACCGTTATTTCTTACAAATTGAATTTGTTATTTTATGCTGAAGGCTTTAATTCAATGTATGAATATTTGCAGTAGCAGTAGTAACAAGAAGAATGTTTACTCAATATTGACGCTGACTGTATATTGAATTTACTAGAAAGTTTCGCATTAGTAAACTGTATTTTCTATCCGTCAATACCGATTTCACAGAATTTTAGGAAACCGTCCAATCGAGAGCATGTTATATGTCAGATCGAATTCAAAAATCTGAGCTTCATATGCAACAGAAAAAATCAAATTAAAATGTTAAGATAAAACCTCCAACGTCTTAATTCCTTCAAAAAACGAAAAACGAAATTGTCTCTTACAATAGAATTAATTTAAATGATTTTCAAGTGGGCATTTTGATTGGGGTGGCACAGCTGTCACTCTTTTTGAAAACCAAATAATCACTGATTAAAATTTCCAAGGGATTAGTCTAAGTCCCAAGTGTACACAAAAAATCCCTCAATAAACAATCACATCCGAACCCTTATCACTCGAGCAGTACAGAATTGAATTATAAAGTGAAATTTGATGGAACCGTTTACACACGCACACATATTTTGATGAAAACTAAGCACAAAAAGATACATACTACCTATATGCTTCCCCCCCTATATGTAATTACATAGCAAATTAATTCCACACAGTTGAGTCCTGCATCAACTGTGATACAATCAATAGCAACGGACTTGCATTCAACAACCAATTCGTCATAGATCCTTATCACATGACATCATAAAGGTATCACAATCCTACTTACACAACTACTCCCTTCGTCTGTTTAATTCACCCCTATAACCAACCACAAAGGCACTGCCTGCGTCGGGATAAAAATACTCATCTTTCTGTATGCCGGTTGCCTGAGTCGCAGTGTCACTGTGACAGTCGCTCTGTGTCCCAATCACTGACGCACACTTCGCATACGCATATTGAGCCATAACCGGATTTGTTTCATAATCCTCCAGGCCGGGGTATATCTACAAGACCACCCACCCCTGGCATTTGATCCATCCCTCCGCATCACATCAGTTGGTGTCGTTTGTGATGCCATTAGATTTTGCAATTGGATACCTCCTTTTATAATGTGGTAGTACTTTTTGTTTACAGCCATCCACATTAAGCATCAACTCCCATTGAATCCGACTGCTCTGGTTTTTGCTGATAGGAAATTCTGCCACCCTCCAAATGCTTTGGAGATGAAATTATTATTACTTATACATTGAATATATTAACACCTGTGCGTGCGATAATGGGGTATGTACAAGGACACATATTACTTCCATGAAATGTCTCAGTTAATAGGTGAAACAGGTAGAGGCTCTAACGATGATCGTAAAGTATTTCTTCCCACACAGCAATCCTTAGGCTGAGTGCTGCTTGCTGCAAGGACAATTTAAATTAGTTTCAGATACTTGAAAATTTCAATATTGTCTTCTTACCCGATGGCCGGATGTTTTCACACACGGCATTAAATAAATAAAAATGATTTGAAGACGAATAAAAAATAATATCTTGGACTTGGTCCAACCATCTCATCCTGCGTCTACCGAGCGGTCGTCTTCTTGACAGGATCAGAAGTCGTGATGGGGACATTCGTGCCACGTGACCAAACCATCGAAATATAACTTCATTAAATTTATATTTTATCAGTTTTTACACACCCACGCAATATATGTATGGATGGTGTATGAATTTTGGGGATGTTCAGAAAAAAAGTTCGCTTTTTAACTACCGGAATCCACTTGACGAATTAAAAATTGATAGATGACGACGACGGACTTAAAAAAAGGAGGTAGGTTAATGGACCAGGAAATTAGAAAATTTGAGCTCTGTAAATAATTCTCTCTGATATAAAAACGGTCGACACATGAATAAACTACTTTGAATCTGCCAAAAATAAAGTATTATATTTAAGCTTTCTTCTGCTTGATGTCGTTCTAGCTTCTCCCATAAATCTTGAAATTTTTCTGCGTTTATAACAGAAAATCGCAGTTCTATGCTTAAGAACTCTATGACAACTAATCTTTGACCAATACATTTGGGGCATTGATTTTAAAATTCTGATGCTATCGAATCATTGATAAGCGAAGTTACTTATGTTCGATATTGTATTAATCAATATTTTCATAGAGCTCTATAAATTTATACCGCCTAAAAATTTTGTCAAAGGTAGAATCGAACATCGTAAAAAATAATTTCGAAACCCTTGAGGGCGAATTTTGCTTCGTCATTAAATGAGCATGATAAAGGATTTCATCGGTTTATTTAACTTGTAGAAATCGAAAACTACATATTTTTTTTAATGAGATCGCCTTTAAAAAAAGATACATTTTAGCACATTTATATATTTTTACGGTGTCTGTCTGTCTGACTGTATGTCTGTCTGTCTCCTTTTACACTTCTGTCTATAACTCCTAATTCGTTTGTAAATACGCGATCAAATTTGGAGTAAAAGTGTATTTCGGCAACACTCTACTATTTGGCGCAGAGCCGTTTTGAAAGAAACACAGAACGGCTGCGACAAACATCGTTCAGTTCGGGCGTAAACAAATTGGTTGTCAATGATCTGTAGCAGAGCCTTAGTCATTGACGACAAAGTATTTCAAAAAGGCAAAAATGTTAAAACGTGTTTCAATAAAAATCCATGTGAGAAACAGTCACTTTTACAAATGTCGTCCCCTTCCAAACCATCAGAAAGAACTTAATAAAACCGAAACCGCTTAAAATGCTGCCTCATTCCGCTTACATTTCAGAATTTGATATTTTTTGTTTTTTTTTTTGTTTTTTATAAGCTATTGGTTATGAAGCCCGCTTCGTTAGCATGACGTGGAATATCAACTCTGCATACCTTTCTTTTTTTTGAAAAATGTAAAGGGCGTTATTCTCGCTTAGCTTACATTCATCGGAACCAAAAAACTCAACTGAAAGTTTCATTTCATTTTCCCGACTTATCTGAAAAGATTTTTTCGTGATTTACTGGAAATACCAATACACATACTTTCCTCGCACGGTGTTTTTCCTCGCGAATGTTTTTTTTTTCTGGATTCGTGTTCATTTCACCTCTCGGATCAAGGTAGATACGAGCATGAAGAACACCTCTTAAATGGATATCAGCAGATGGACACTCATGGAGCGACAACAGCAACAAACAATCCCTGAGCCATTGGGCATATCCTTTTGTGTGTTCTGTTCATACATACACACGTGTCCGATGTAGTGGAAGCTGGCAAAAAACAAAAAAAAAAATCCGGAATATTCCTGGAACTAAAAAAAAAACAGAACAGCGGCAAAGAATTGCGCTATTGTATACCGAACGGATGATGATAAATCTCAAGGGTAAATCTGAAAACATACTGACAAATGGCCAAGATTTGCTCAAATGATTTATGTCGAATTTCCCATTTTTATTCAATGCAATGTGCTATCTTGCTCGCCGGCGTTATGTTATCCTGACTTTTTGTCTCTGTCCCGACTAGACAATGTGTTTGCGCTGCCACTTTCCACCAAACCATCGAGGCAGGGAATAGGTTGACAAATAGAAATGGATAATCAGAACAAGCAATTACTTCTGGGATTTCGCTGGATTACCATGTCAGATATCCTTTGGGGAGCATGGCATGCTATCACGTTAGAAGGCAGAACTGTTGCTTTATCGCGGGCCTGCACTCTCGGTCTGTGGCAGTGGCAGGACAGAAGGACAAGTGTTAGTCAGGAAGGCGATAATGTGCTAAATGCTTAGTTTTCAAGTTAATAACGTCACAGGCGACAACCAAAATAGTGAAATGAAATTTTGTCATGTCATGGATTTGGTTGTCGGATCCGATAACTCCTTACTTACTCGAAGAACCTTTTGGACAAATGAGTTGTGGGTATGGATTTGGTTGATTTTTAAGTAACGTAATTTTTAAGTATAACAGCGACTTGGAGATATGTATGTATTTTTTTATGTAACTAAGACACTTTAGCGGCAACCTACATTCCACCCCGTCACAATATAGTTCCTTGGAATTGAAAGTCTGTTCATTTATCTGAACCTTGGGAGAACTTCTTCAGATTTCCTGTCCCTATTGGAACTATCTTGTCCTTGCGATTACCTACAAAAAAATGCTAAAATTTTAAATTTTAATGTAGTAATTTTAAATCCAATAAAAACAACACAAAATGATTTTTAAAACACAGTTTCAGCTATCCCTATTGCGATACTATGCCTCCATGAACCACATCATAGTGGAGATTCATCATAGAAGCAGCCATGGCAACAACAGCTTCGCCAAAACAACTTGGTTTATGCTCTACAAGTTCCTTATCTTACTAGTCCTACTGTATGACGCCGAGAATTGAACGATAAGCAGGGCTGCAGAGCTAACCCTTGGCTCCTTCGAAAGAAAAATTCTGCGGCTGATATTCGGTCCAGTCTGCAAGGAAGGCTAATGGAGGGGAAGACAACCGCGAACTTTACGAGCCTTACAAAGATGTTGATTAGGCGGGAAGCCAAAAATCTGTCGACTACAATGGCTTGCCTACATCGAGAGCATGGGCACAAACAATCCAGAGTCTTCGAATCCGAGCCTACTGGCTCGAGGAGAAGAGGGATGCCGAACATCCAGTAGAGAGACCAAGTGATTGCAGACGCAAGACAAAACGGTCTTACGCACCCTCAACTTTGGAAGGCAGCGTTAGCAGAGGCATAAACAGTTTAAGGGTTGACTGTCTGGTAAGTAAGTAACATCCACCGCCACTTCGTCAGGTGACGGGGGTTCAATGACAAGGGTTTGAGTTATAATCTTTGTCTACTTAACCTTAAAGATTTGACCTCATTTGTCGTAAAATGGCAACAGCGCACTTAAAGTATAATACTTTAAAGGACTAAGGAAGGTTATCTTTAATAGTAAAGTCTTATCATTCGAACGTAATGCTAATCGTGCAACTTGGTATCAATGTAGTTAAGTGATAAACAGCAGCAGCTACTCTCTAGGGACTAGTAAAATGGATCATCATTGTGGCAGAGCTTTTTATATATTGCACTAGCTGCTTCCCGCGAATTCGTCCACATGTACATCAGATATTGCGGTTGGATAAATAATATTACCATGTCTTTCCTTGATGTTTAAGCTTACTCTGTACTAAATTTAATCAAAATCGAAATCAGTAGTCTAGCGTTAAAGATAGACAGAAAGGGAGCTTTTCTTCAAAACCTGTTATAACATAGCTGTGAACCACGGTTTCACCGCGCTTTGTGGAAAAATGTACACAAAAAAAAACTATAGGGCACGAACACTGTACTGTACACTGAAAATGTATTTAAAATTGGATCATTAATTTCGTCAATACTACTGTGTCTCGCCGCACTTTGACACATCCACTGATAATTTGTTGTCTTCACTACGACTTCGTCTGGCTAGACTTTTGATATTAAGTCTATGCTGGTTACTTTTTACCTAAATTGCGATCAATTTTAATTTTGTTTTCAAAATAAAGTACTTTCCCATCCCCTATAAAAAGTAACTTTGAAGAAAAATGTGTACAACCTGCACCCATATGGTCTCGATATTAATAGATAGAATTGCTGTATAAACAAATTTCCATATTGAGGAAGCTTTAAAGCAAGACTTCGCAATGTCTGCTCTAGTTTCCCTATCACCGGTAATGTTTGTCGATAATCTCCAGCAAACATGACAGTAATTTCACCCGTAATTTTATTACAGCTTCTTATATTCCTAAGAGTCATATATAGAGACTCTATATAAAATCTATGAATCGTGGAACAAAGGATAAGTATTTTGACTCAACGAAATTATGACACTAAAAAAAACCGGTCAAGTTTGAGTTTTACTCACCCGAGGGTTTCGTCAACAGATTAGTATTAAGGACTTAATATGAATAAAAGAAATTAACAATGTCAGATCGTTTCAAATAAAACTAAAGAAAATAATCCTTTTCCATTTGCTGGTCGTGACCACCGTGTGAAAATTCTTTTGGTGAACTTAAAGACAATGGTCGCAAATTAGTTTCTCTATAAAAAGCTGTTGCTAGATTTGTTTTGATGCGGGCACTAATCGCGGTTTTCATTTTTGTTTAATATATAACACTTATTCATAGTGCGTGACCTACAACAAACTGCATGCAACGCACTGTCAATTTCCTCATTCTCAGAATTTTAAAACGAACATTTTTTTTTAGTAATTGAAATTTAAGGTTTCGTTATTCCTTTGGTGCTTTTACTGTACGCACGTTTCACCTTACAACAAAGAATACCACGATATATTAGCGTTGTCTGTATCTGCAATGTGCACATTTATATAAATATACACACATAAATCCGTATTTCAGATATAATATACAGTCAAATCCCTCTAAGTCGAATTTCCCTCTAACTCGAATTTGTTCGTCATATTTTGGCATTGGACATTTAATTCCATACAAATTTTTTTTCACAACAATTTTTTCGACTCTTGGCCTGTTTTCACTAACTTAAAGTCGATTTTTTTCTTTTGCACAAAAATAAACAAAAAACGTCGTCTCGCAACTTTTATCAAGCATGCACGCTCGTATCCTCTCACTGTTTAAGGTGGCCCCAGACGATGAACACATTTCGCGAACATTCATTTTGTGTTGATTCTTGTAGTGCAAACAAATCGGAGAAAAAAGCGCTTGTGGTTGCCTTTATGATTGTTTCCTTATGCAAGAAAGATGTTATTTACAGCCAAAATGAGGGTTTGGTCGCCAACATGGCGAACACCTATAAACTTAAGAGCGACCATGGTCGTCGTGTAGGGTGACCTTTAGTCGCATCGCGCGCCCAACTGTGAGCCTCTGTATAAACAACTGCTCTGTTTATTCATTATGCTGTTAGTTGGGCTCCAAAAAATTCAGAAAATAGTGAGGTAACTGAGACGTTTTCTTGCTTCATTTAGTGCGTGTATGCCAGTAACGTAAAGATTGCAGTGCTAAAAAGACTTTTTAATAAAAAAAAAATACCAATCCGTCTAACTAGAATTACTGATTGTGATTCTTAATTTAAATTATACACAACTTACCAATTAAATTAAAAAACAAGATATTAGTAAAAGAAGATACAAAATAACAAAAAAAACCGAAGAAGTGAAATCTTCATCTTAACTAATTGCTTCATCTGTTGGAGAATTATTAAAATAAAAACAAAAAATATGATTTTATTTATTATTTTGAAATCGATTACTAGAATTTTTCCAAAACTTCCTCTTCCTCGACTTAGAGGGATTCGACTTTACCTCTATCCACACAACACGGATCTACGCGATCATCTTCATGCCAGCTGTATGGCAATATGGGTTGAAATTAGTGATGCGCCAAACCGAAAAATTCTCAAACCGGGTTAACCCGAGTTGGATTTGCAACAAACCGGATTGCAAACCGAGCTAACTTACTTCGCTTATAAAAAATTTTCAGTTCTTAACATTTTTTGTGTTTTAAAAAATTCAAACTAACTCAGCGTTGGCATTGGCAATCTTTAAGGCAATAAATTGAAACATATATTGCCATTGCCTCAGATATGGACAATGTAGATCCTGTGGTAATGGCAATAGCAATATTGACCGGCACATGGCAGGCATTAATGCAATGGACTTGACAGTTCCTTTTCAAATAAAGCGAAAAATGATATCGCAATGGAAAGATGATTGGTTACGGTCGAATTCAAATTTTCGACGCACGGAAATGATATTACCGCACGGAAATGATATTACCGCACGGACAATGCTGTTGCATGCCATTTTGACAGTTTAAAAATGAAATTGACTACTAATGGAATGCCCACTCTTCTTTGGAATCGTCATTGCCTAATTTGCAGCTAATTTTTCGATTGAAAATAAAAAAAAATGTATTTCAAATTAATTTTCAAGGAAAATACACCCATAAACACACAACTTCAAAGCACAAAAATACCTAAAAAAAAAACCAGTACGAATTCAATTTCCAATTAAATTGAAAACCGTTTGTAGCAGCTCTGTTTTACTCGGTCCATTTTAGAGTTGCGCAAATTCGTTCAACCCGCGGAACGAACCTAGAGCGGTTATTTTCCCTGTCGCAACTGGTCCCTGGAACGGGTTGCTGTGGAATATGGGACTAGTACCACTCGCCGAGATGTGTTCTTCTACGAAGCGCTAAGGCCTCGCACGAGCAAAGAAGGTGTGAAATGGATTCCTTACACAAAATCATTAGCAGGGACTCCTAGTCTGCTGGCATGTCTGCCGATAGTACAGTGCCCTGTGATAACACCTATCATGGTTCTAATCGCTGGTCTGCTCAGCCGCAGAAGACAGGTTGTCCGTTTGACCTAATGGCCATAGTTGTTTCGTATGGAGACGCGTTGTAATGCCACCTGAGATTGGCTGTCTCAAATGAGCGAAGCCTAATAGCTAGTCTCGCTGTAGCGATGGGCATGGCCGGCAACTCCTCTCGAGGGAGGAAAGCAGAAAGGTTCGCATGTCTGTCGAGTGCGTCAGCTTGGCAATTACGCTGAATGTCACTATGGCCAGCCACCCACATGAGGTGAATATTGAAGTACTGGGCCATCTCATCCAGAGATTGGCGGCACTCTAGGACGGTCTTAGAGGTAAAAGTGACCAAGTCTTGGGATTTAATTGCGCCTTGATAGTGTCATAGTCTCCGACTGAAATGATTAGGGAGGCGTAGGGAAATATTTAGGTTTAGTTATCCGGAGTACACCTACTCCCGACTCAGGTTTGGATCCGTCCGTGAAGAACTTTAGTGGATCCTCTAGCGCCGTAGGGCTTTCCATCAAGTCTGCTCGCTGGGAATTCAGTCTATTTAATACTGTGAAGTGTCCATTGACTTCAATCTTACCGCCGTGCAGGCTGCTACCTGTCTGCTGTAGATGTCTACGGGAAGGATTTGAAACAGTATTTCTAGTGCAGCGGAGGGTGTGGTGCGAAGGACTCCTCATATGTTAATGCACGCCGACCTCTGTACCCGACTGAGAATATTATGATAGACTGCTTTATCGAGCGCTGTCCACCAAACTGTGACACCATAGGTCAGTATTGGTCTAACGACCGACACATAAAGCCAGTGGACAACTCGCGGCTGTAAGCCCCATTTTCGTCCTATAGCCTTCTTGCACTTAACTCCCGTTAACTTTTGCAAACAATTTTGTGGCGGAAGATAACGACGATGAAGTAGAACTTATGACCAATAAACAAGCCAAATCGGCCATTCAACAACTTCGATATTATGTTTTCGTTCGATACTATATTATCGAACTTCGATATTATGTAATGTTCCAACTCGGTTTATCAAACCGAGTTTATACATCACTAGTTGAAATGAATGTGAAAAACACCACTGAGACTCGTATTTATTTCAGCAAGAATTTTATGGATTAAAAAAACGTTAATCGGCGTTTGCTCGGATTTCCCTCATTAATCGCTATTTATATACTCAATATTTTTTCTAATGCATTCACTGAGATCTACAAAACTGCGTTTTTGGATTTTCGGAATCATTTCGTATATCGACGTTTATTGTTTTTGGCCAAAAACTCGAACACTATTGGGTTCAGAATGCTAAAATTAGTTTTAATTGAATGTACTAATCGTAGCAGATTTGTTGTAATTTTTTGGGGAAACGGTGTGGAAATTACAAGCGGGACTAGCTTTTTAACTTTTTATAGTACCATAAAAGTGATTATTGTGGATCTGCCTTAAAAGATAGAGATATGCTGTAGCGGACTTTTTTTTTAACTTTTTGAGACGATCAATATCCTTATACATGATTTTTTTTTGTATCTATTGCTGTTGAGACAGCTTACTACTTCTCGACTTTTTTCACAAATCTCATTCTACCATTAATATGTTGTATCAAAATGTGCAAAGAATATACCCTAAAGCCTTCCCAGAAAATACTACTGGTGAAAACTGCATGAAAATCCGTTCAGTAGTTCCTAAGATTAGTCCGTTTAAAGAAACAAACTATTCACCTTTACAATATTTGTATAGAATAGGAAATGAGCCCAATAAAGAAAACGCCTTAGGCCAGCAACTTTTAAATGAAATCAGGTATGTTCAATCGCTGAAGACAATGTCTACCTTCGTGATCTCGGTCAGGACTCTTATCAAAATGTTTTTATTGTGACTACGCCGTTGTTGATTTTTTTTTTTTTTTTAAACTGCGATTAAGTTAACATTCCCAAACTGAGCAAGTAAGATTCACGATTACAATCTTACTTACTGTTAGCGAGATCCTTTTTTCTTCGAATTCAGCTACCAATGCAGTTCCTCCCAAGAAAAAGAGTTCACCCTGATTTCGAAAAGAAGAAAAAAAAAAAAAAGACTAGTTTGGCAGACTTTTGAAATTAATAATTCACTTACCCATCAGCAGATTCGTTCGAAAGACTTTTAAAGTCATCGCCAAGGCACTTGCTAGAGGGAAAATATATTGCAATTTAGATTTCCGCCCCCCCCAACTCTGGTGCAGCATTCGATTTCTACCTGAAAAACGCCATTACACACACATCTCAGTCGATGTCCATCTTTCCTCGGAGCGCAAACATCTGTACGTCGATTGACGACATTTTTCCTTGCGCTATACATACCGATTTCAAATGTATTCTGCAACTCGTGCCTTTTCTCCATATTTATCGGCAGGACGACATGGCAGGAAGGAGATGGGGTCCTTGAAACTGAATCCGATTTCGGACAGATTCGTCAGTGGTTGAAAATCGGATTTTTTGCTTAGATGTTTTTATCGTTGTCCATTGTCGTGGATGTTGTTCGCCGGTTTTGTCCGTTGTCACAGTGCCTGCTGTTGCTGTTAGAGTCGGAGAGTCCTGCCGGAATTCCAATCTGCATGTTTATCCTGGATTTTTGCAGTCCTCACTTTTTTACGTTGTTTTGTGCGCTTTTGGTTACGAGGGTGGCAGGCGGTTAGAATGGGTTCTTTACAAAATCAAGGAAAGTCAGGCTGAAGTAAACAGAGAATTGGATTGAAAGCACTTTGTATTCATCTCGACTGTAATGACCACTTGTTGGATTTGTATTTTACCCATACGTTGGACGGTGGCCAGTGGATGGGGGGCTGTGGAAATTGATGGAAGTAGATGACGTTTTTTTATTGTCTTTTTTTTCTTTTGTTCGAACAGCATTGAGGAAAGGTGAATTGCTTTTTGATATAACATGCCCCGGGGATGTGAACGCCATGTTGACAACAGTCTGAGGAGAAATTGGCAAAATGTTGACATGTCGGGACAACGGGCTTGCATCGAGATGTGTATTTCATCAAGTTGATGCCGGAAAGAAACAGGAAAAATCCAGGCCTAGGAAGTATAAGTCCTTAAGAGAAAGTATTCAAGTGTGCGACAAACACAACCAATTACGCAAAGCCTCACTTATTGGAGCGGAGTGGGGGGTAAAAGCTACAAGGGCGGATGAAGAATAGCAAAAGAACTGTGCAGAAAGAAATAGATTGACCGCTTTTTTGTTGACCGATGGATGGAAGGAAAAAAAAAGACGGTCAAGTGTGAGTTTTACTCACCCTCCGAGGGTTTCGTCCTTTCGTCAACAGATTTAGATTAGTAAGGATTTAATATATGTTAAGGAAATTAACAATGTCAGATGACTTCACTAAAACTTTTCATATCGTTTCAAATAAAATTAAACAAAAGAAAATAGTTTTCCATTTGCTCTTTTTGCCACCAGTGTGAAAAATTACTGATTGAAAAAAAATGGTCGCCAGCCAGTTTCTTTATAAAAAGTGATTGCTAGACGTGTTTTGATGTGGTGCCCATTTATGTTTAATAAATTACTCTTATTGTTAGTGCCTATCTATCAAAAAAAGCAAGCTAGTAAGCTGGCAATTAAACTTTTAAGATGCGAACTGCACGGAAACTACTTTGAAAATCCTTTTTCTCGAAAACGAAATCTTTTGACTGAAAAGTTGTGAATGAAGCCTCTATTATTTCTATTATTTATTTTAAAAGATCTATTGAATGATATACCACTTTTTCGGAATCTTTACTGCGCAATTAAAATACATTCATTGCTAAAATTTCATATCTTAATTCAAAGTGGTTCACCAGTTGCCAAGATGAGAGCTAAATGACGAATGGACAGGTATTTTTATAATCTGCACCCCGCCCCCTTTTCAATGATACCCATATCGACCACCAAAGATAATAGAAGTTTTTCCTGCCGTTAGTATTAGTACTAACTTTTTCTTTCATCTACGACTAAATTTGACAAAAAAAAAACTGATGGTCTATTTCTGGGTTGCTTAGATACATCTTCAGTCTAAATTGCTTAATTCCAAAGGACTTTGAAGTTATCACCCCTATTACGGTGGTCGAGAGCCGAGTCGAAATTGCTCGACTTGACAGCAAATCTTTCGACTTGATAACAACCCCTATTCCTGAAGTCGATGTCGAGTTTTATAGTAGATTTGAAGAATTCCTCGTCTCAAATCGGCATTCTGTAAGTCGAGCCTCGAGTCGATATATGTCATTTCGAATCGAGTCCAATATATTGTGCGACTGTTTGTCGAGGCAAGAGTATGTGTTCGAAATTCTTGTGAACTGCATGAAAGAAAAAGGATTTACGAGAATATACTCCAAAAAACATGTTGAGGATGAGTGGCAGAATGAAATAGGCCCTCCATCGAGACACGGCGAAAATTGGCAAAAGGTTACGTGTAAGACGTAACGTTTAAAAAGAAAATGTATATTTATGTATGTTCATTTTATGTAGGTCTGGACAGATTTTAAGTACAAAAATAAAAAGAAAATCATCCGAAATAATGCAAAAAGACAAGCGACAGGGGGAGGCCTATTTGACCAAGAACTTTTGTACGGTTTGGAGGAGAGAGTGGGTGAAATGTTATCAATAAATGATGTTATTGCGCCCTGGAGGCCTCTCTTTCGGCAATTCTTGGTTACTCTCTGTAATTAATGAAGACACTGATGCAAACAGTGGGCATAGCGCATCCGACGGTGTGTCTGGCGTGTCTATCTGCAATTCTGCATTCATTACTTCCAGAGGACTCAGAATTGCCTACAGAGCAGCACACTTCGAGTGCAATAACATCTATTGATTTCTATTGATTCGAAGGCATTTTTTTCTTCCTTCATCATCACTGCTGCTGCTAAAAAACAACTCGCTACTTAAAATTTTGCCAGTTTTTTTCAAATTGTGTTCACTGATATACATAACTTTCTTTCACAACTAACTGACTGAAAATCAAAAACAAACAACGACTTTCGAGTCGACTTCGACTCTCGTTCACTGTAATAGATGTTGAAATATGCTCGCACAACCCCATATTGTATGAAATACTAATTCTATAGCTTTAAGCCACGCTTGATGTTCTAGACAACAGCCAAGAGTGCGTAATGGTCGACAACAAGTTGCCCGCCACCTACATCTTCTTCGAAGATGAAGTTGGACCGCGGTTTCCTCTGCTTAAGTCGAACTTCGCTGGCGAGCAACCAAGTGAAGCTCAAGCCGGGACGCGGGCTTCACCGTTTGCTATTGCTGTACATTTTTGTTATGCAGCGTCACTTCTGTTCCTACTGTCAAGTGTAGCACATCGGGTTGAAAAATAAACCCATGTTCTTTAAATCAAATAAAGAACTGTTCAATTTACAATTCAAAGTTTGTTTTATTGTTAAGACGATTAAGACCAGAACATCTTAATCGTTACTGGCGCAGTCGAAACGTGGTGTGTGGTTGTGGAAAATAAAAATAGAAGTATTTAATTCTGAATAAATAACTTTTAACAAAACGTGAACGTTGAAAGAAATCAAAGAACTCGAAACCTGAAAAGAATCAGCCATAGTCAAGAAAAAGTGAAATTCTTAAACTAAAACACAGAATTAAGAGAAAGTGAAGCCTTAAAATAACTTCATACGTTACTAAAAAAAATTAAATCGAAGAAATAACCACCTCCAAATGAAAACACTCCCACGTTTAAAATAAGAAAAAGCCAAATGAGCCATTCGAAATTCATCAATCGTCTTTAAAGAAATGCAGGAAACCTATGGAGAGGCTCCACGGTTCCAAGACGCCATGCTGACCCGCTAATTAACACTACTGTTCCCGCTCATTTCAGCAAACACTATTTCTGCTCCTTTGTAAGTCAGAATAAATAAACAAAAAACGGAAGAAGAAAAAATCATTCTAGCAGGCTACATAAAAGATAGAATTATAGGTTGAGCAGAAGTAGAGGTTCAAAAACACGGTAGGTTAAATACTTGGCAAGAGATTCAAAGTATTTTTAAAACAAATTTTGGAGAAAAATCATCTTCCCATGCAGTAATTGATAGCATCCGATCAGCAAGAGTTAAAACAACAATAGAAGATTATTACCATAAGATAAATGATCTTTTAAGTCACATTAATAGTGTCTATTTACTTAACGATAACCAAAATGGTCTTACACAAATGATAGAATCAAATAATAGAATTGTTCTGGAAGCATTTAAGTATAACCTACCAGAACCTACAAAATCAATTATTTTAATTATCGAAATAAATCATCAACGACATGGACGAAATTCACGTTTTACGCGAAACAATTTTTATGTTGCTAACGCTAGTAACATAGTACATAGTAGATAGTAACACAAAATCATGCCGGGTTCAATTCCGAAGCAACACGCCGACAAGGTAGTTACGCACCAAGTGCACAAACAGGACAAGTGAATAGCAATACTTAAAGCATCCAATCGTGTCATACAAATGGATTTAGACCATCGAATAATCAGGAATCAATGAATATTTCGCTAAACGAATGCGAGCGACAAAACTTCGGTCAAATTAGGCTTTCAATTAGGCAACGACTATCAACATTTTCAAACAAGTCCAGGAAACAACTACCCTATATAGTATGTAAAACTCCAATAAAACACCTTAGGTTCGTTATCGATTGCGGGGCAGTTTACAGTATTATTAATGAAAATTCGTGCAACCCAAAGTTCGAAATTCCATCTAAAACATTGATACATAAAGTACTTAACCGTAGCGTAAAAACAAATACCGAATTTTGCATACCTCTTTTTAAAGAATTTAATAAGTCTGACTCGTCAATTTTATGCCCCTTAATACAGTCATTGATTATAACAAATAGGCTTCTTATAACAGATTCGGCCAATTATTTTTAACATTAACCAAGAGAACTATCCCAAGCACTGTTACGAAGACGAGTCTTTGTCCATTTTCTCTAACGAAACTCTTAAATCTGAAATTGATGACAAACTTAAATCACTGCTTCACTCTTATAATTCCATTTTTTTTTTGTTCACGAATGAAATACGACACCGAATAATAATCAAAACCGGAAAACCAATTTATAAACTCAAAACTCAAAAACAATCAAAGGTATTAAACAATTTTATGAATAACTGTGTATTACCGCAGCTCATTAAAGATTATGCTAAAGTAGCCCACCCTATGATAAAATATTCGAAAAAAAAACAGAAACATTAAACATTCAAGACAAAGAGTACGTCAAGGCATTTAATACAATAAAAACTCTCTTGATTTCCGACCCTATCCTCCGCAGTCCAGATTTTAACAAAAAATTCGTTCTTACCACCGATGCAACGAATTATGCATTAGGAGCTACTGAGGCAAAAAGGTCGCCCTATTTGTTACGCTTCACGCATTTTAAACAAGCACGAGCTTGCTTACGCGATTATTGAGAAAGAACTTTTCGCAATTGTTTGGTCCATGAAGTACTTCAGAACGTATTTATACGGCAGACAATTTACAGTCAAACCATAACCTTTAGTTAGAGTCGCTTAAAAGAGCCGAATTTGAAATTGCTGCGTGGAAGATTATGTTAAGCGAATATGATTTTAACATTGAGTATCTTAAAGAGAAGGAAAATGCAGTTGCAGACGGGCTGAGTGGGTACATTAAACAAATTCAGGGTTATTATTCAAAAAACAACGAAGAAGTTGATTCAGATAATAACTCTGAAGAAAAGCTTGTTCAAACAAAGATGTTAATTTTGCGGAAATTTTCAACAGTGAAGTAGCGTCCGACATGAATTATATTAATGAAAATATAGCAGTCGCGAGTCAAGTTGTGCAAAACGACAATGATGAAACTTCATCTATAAATGCAACCATGCACAGTGCAATGGAAGACAAATTGTTAAACATATTCATTACCGAAAAGCCAGTTAATCTTTTAAAAAATCAAGTGTACTTATCATAGGGCCCGAAAGAAAAAATCACTTATAAAATTATTCATAAAAAAATTCAAAATTTTATTCAAATTGGTAAAGGCAAATCAGTTCTTTTAGATATTATGAATGAAAAGCATTTTTATTAAGAAAGGGTTGTCTTGCATTTTTGCTATGATTTGTCCTTATTCCTAAAATTTCAAGAAATGTTTGTGAAATGTTTTGCAATTAATACACCCCTAAAAGTATTAATTACGACTTACCATTCGACTGAAGGACTTAACTGACTTCTGTCTATCATCAAAAATTAACACTTGAGCAAGAACCATCGAGGAATTAATAAAGTATTCTGAGCTGAAAAAGACTTACTATTATCCGGAAATGGAAATTGAGATACAAAAATTCATTAACAACTGTGATATCTGTAAGGTGGATAAACACGATAGACAATCTTTGCACATACCGATACAAGTCACTGAAACACCAAAATATTGCAATGACATTGTCTACGTCGATATTTGGTTTCCAGAACGGAAGAAGATGTATTTCAGTACCACCGACAAATTTTCTAATGGAATACTAATATTATAGCTTTAAGCCACGCTTGATCCAAGAGTGCGTAATGCTCGAAAACAAGTTGCTTTTCACCTACATCTCCTTCGAAGATGAAGTTGGAGCGTGGATTCCACTGCTTAAGTCGAACTTCGCTGGTGAGCAACCAAGCGGAATGCGGGCTTCACCGTTCGGTATTGCTGTACATTTTTGTTATGCAGCGTCACTTTTCTTCCTACTGGCAAGTGCACCACATCGGCTTGAAAAATAAACCCATGTTGTTTAAATCAAATAAAGAACTATTCAATTTACAATTAAACGTTTATTCTATTGTTAAGACGATTAAGACCAGAACATCTTAATCGTTACCATATGCAAATATATAAAAGAGGACAGACAGACGAAGTGATTGTAAAAGCGTTTCGTTATTCCTTTGGATCGAAACCCTAAGACCGACAAAAGGTTAGAATATAATATATTGGTTAAGAATATACAAAAAATGAAGCGTTAAGGGTGAGTTCTTGAAATTAGTAGGTACAAACAACTTCGTTTAATCGAAAAAGAATCCATGCCAATTCGCTCCAAGCTTTTCCTCCCTTAAAATCACATTCTGTGATTTGAGGCGTCGGACTTAAGGGAAGATTTAAACGTGTTAAACCCTACTAGTAACGCTATCTACATCTGTTATATACCTTTCTGGATATTTCATGACTAATTAAAAATGACAAAATTAACTAAAACTTTTATTTTATGTTTTAGATAAAATTTATTTCCTCACTATAAGAACTTGTTCGTATGTGAGTGAAAATAAAACGCCAAATGGAGCTTGGACAGTTCCATGTTCGTGTAGATACATTTGCGAAAAACAAAACAGTATTATTATTTCGCAAATGAACATGATGAACATTGATGAATTCCAAGCAAAGAGGACAGGGAGACTGATAGAGCGAGAAATCAGGCTACCTTGGAAGTTTACACAGATGGATTGAAAACAGAAAAGGAGATGGGCATGGAACGGGCATAGGAGGTCTAGAAAAAAACGATGTCCCTCCACCTTCCGGACGGAGTGTCTTACAAGCAGAAAAAACTGCAATTCATGGAGCAGCACGCTTGCTGCTTACGGGTTCTATAGATGGCCAGTCTATTGTCCTCTACATTTTAGTACTTTAAAAACTTAAAGTACTAAAATGTAAAATGTAATAAACAAATATTTCTTTATTACTTTGTTGAATTCAAATATTTAATAAACAACTTCTTTGCACGTCTACAAACTTGTCTGTTTCAAAGGCGGAAGGCAAGTGACAGAGAGATCTGTCATGATGGAGTTTGTCAGCTGAAGGATCTCAGTTGAGCGTTGCTTTCGTTAATCCCCAGAGGGCGGTGACTCACACAGAGGTGTTACATCGTTTTTCAGTTTTATTTTTAATACTACAACTCGGCCAGCCTGAGAATTGATCGTCCCTGATCAACCGAGTAGTAAAGCAATATGAGCATCCCTCAAGTGACAAACCCCATTACATAAGTGACAGTACGGAATTTGTAAACAAAGCAAAATGAAACACTAAACTATCGATGATGAGTGCTGCCTGGACGACCACCTCTTCAACTATCAGTCGAAGCCTCAACGTATTTTCGGATATTACGTGACTCTACTACTCCGTCGTAAGGGAGTTGTGTAATCTGGCAATTCTCAATGTCGCGTATAACATACGGGTCGTGCGACAACACCTTGTGAATGACGTAAGGTCCTCTAAATTTAGGGATAAGCTTTTTACTAGTACCGGGGGTAGTGTCAACATTTTTAATGACCACAAAATCCCCTTTCTCGTAAGTTTTAGCGGAATGGTGGCGCTCCTTAAAGCGACGACTATTACTCTCTTGTGCTTTCATGATTACCTCGGAAGCTGTTTTACTAAATTGACCTAAATCTCTTTCTTTGGATCCAATTCCTTCTCTTCAAGAAATTCAGTCAGTTTATCGATCACCACACCGCGTTGATTAACGCCGAACAGAAGTTTACTAGAAGTAGTCTTTCGGAAGATAATACCATTTTCAAGAGCATAGCACCTCATGCTCTCAACACTCAATCTTTGTTTCAATTCGGAAGCTAAAGAATCACGACTTTGGGAAGCCCTTAACTGGAAGTCGATGTCTTCGGAATCAACAGTGCAAATTATGTTGCATCGGCTAAGAGCGTCAACATGATTCATGTTCGCTCCACTACGATGTTTGACTTTGTAATTAAAATTTTCGAGTTTCAAAGCCCAATGAGCAATTCTCGGATTTACGTTCTTCTTAAAGTCAAGCAGAAATAATAGCCAGTGTCTTCAGTGTCAGAGCTTGCATCACAATGCAATTCTGTTTCTCGCTCAGGACTATATATTGCGAGCACGGGGGGCTGAAGTTAGGCGTTTCTGAAGTTGGCGGAAGGCACTTTCACATTCATAAGTAAAATAAAACGGAACATCTTTCTTAATTAAGTCGAGCAAGGGTCTCGCTATTCGAGAAAATGATTCCACGACCGTGGGAAATAGGAACACAAGCCCAGGAAGGAATGAAGTTTTTTCGGACTATTCGGAAGGGGATAGTTGGTAATTGCGCGTAAGTGTGCATCACTTGGCTGAGTACCTACTTCGGTAACTTTATATCCTAAATAGTCGATGGTCGGATAAGCGATATGGCACTTGCTGAACTTAAGCTCTAAACCATTTACTGAGATATACTGAAGGACTTCTGTCAATAACTAAGTGACTCTCTGTGTCTTTAGTTGCAATAACTATGTCATCCATATACACCACTATTTGGTTGTTATCAATGAACTTTCGGAATATTCTATTGATAAACCTTTGTAAAACACTTGGGGCATTTTTAATCCCGAAGGGCATTCTTAAGAATTCGCATTGCCCGTTAGGTGTTACGAAGGATGTATAGCGAGTTGAGGCGGAAGCAACTTTCACCTGGTGAAACCCACTCTTAAGGTCAAGTATGGAAAACACTTTTTTTCCTTCTCTAAACAATCTTCAATTAGCGGAAGAGGGTAGTTATCCCGAACAGTCAGGTTATTCAAGGCTCGATAATCAACGCACATGCGTGTCTCGCCAGACTTCTTTTTCACCAAAACTATAGGGGAGGCGTAAGGGGAATCACTCGCTTTAATTATTTTCCTACTCAGAAGGTCGTTAGTTATGACTTTTACCTCTTGCTTCTCACCGAAGGAGAGCCTGCGAGGTTGAAAGAAAAACGGAACATCGTTCTTAAGGTGGATGTGCATCTCAAAATCCGTAGGCACTACTTTTTTCCTATCAAAGCGGAGGTAGTTCCTGACTAATGCTTCCTGAATTCTCTCGGAAGAAACTGGATCAAGGTCTGAACATACGTTAAAATTTTGGACACTAGTGAGCTTAGGGTCATGAAGGGGAACACCATCATTCACATATTTTCTGCTATCGGAAGCAACACTATACCTTAAGTCATTCACAAGCTGAGGGCGCATCCTGTCTACGGATGTATCTGAAGAGGAAGTCGTCTTATTTTCTATCGTAGGGTCGTAAGTGCATGAGTAGAGCGTACGCGATAAGGACTTAAGATCAATTTTAAACGGATTAACATTTGATTGCGGAAGTTTAATTTTACTATCAATAAGTTTACTTGACATACTTAAAGTTATTTCAAATGTTTTAAGGGCATCACGGCCCAAGAGGATCGGAAATGGGAACACTTCGTCTAAAACTATTAAAAGCGGAATAATTTCTGATTTGTCATACAATTTCACACAAGTTTCAACGGTACCGTAAGTGTGAAGTTTTGTTCCACCCATTCCTCTGAACTTTGAATATACCGGAATTTTATTACGAAGGTTTTTAGGCACTAACGAAAAACGTATAAAACTAATTGGCCTACCGGTGTCCAAGAAAGAAGTAAGATCACTGTCACTCATGCGCTTACTCCCACTTCTAAAGGCAACACTCACCATTTGGGCAGCATTCATATTCCAGGCTGGCTCTGCTCTTCTTCGTCGTCTTCGGATGGCTCGACTACGGCAACTTGTTGCTGTTGAGTATTCTTGGGGTAATCCTTAGGTGCATGAGTGCGGTCTACACGGCGTAAACGGGACCACTGATGACGCCGCTCGTTCGGACATCTAACGGAACGATGACCGTGTGCTGTACAGTTGAAGCACCGCACTTTAACGGAGGTTGATGCTTGAGGTGCGGAGGTGACAGAAGTTGATTGCTTGAGGTTATTCTGAAGTTAACGGCCGGAAGTCTTCACTGGCTCGCAGGGGCACTCTGTTGCTGAAGGTAGTTCGGAAATTCGTCCCTTCTCATATCGGGGCAATGACTTTTTCAACTCCGCCATCGTCTTGGCGGGGTACAGAAGAGAAAGATTTGATGGCGAGTCGTTGAACCCGTCGATGATAAAATCCATAACCTCACTTTCATCGACGTCATCTTCATCTCGGCCATCATCAACCAAAGGTGCACTCCCGGCGGGGATGACGAAAAATGCCAGGGGTCTAGTGCACGCGGATATTTCTGCTGGTGCTGAAGTTGATGCGGAGGTTGGTGCGGATTCCATCGTATGTTGCTCGGATTCGTCCGGTCTCTCACAAAGCATCAGCCATGTGTTTTATCGTGAACCGGCTCATCCTGTACTGATCCGCCGAGATTTCAGCGATCCGATTATATTTCGTTTTTATTTTAGTGGTACCCCACACCTGAGTTTTAGTACTTTAAGTTTTTACAAATATTTCTTTATTACTTTGTTGATTTAAAATATTTAATGAACAACTTCTTTGCACGTCTACAAACTTCAAAGGCGGAAGGCAAGTCTGTTTCAAAGGCGGAAGGCAAGTGACAGAGAGATCTGTCATGATGGAGTTTGTCAGCTGAAGGATCTCAGTTGAGCGTTGCTTTCGTTAACCCCCAGAGGGCGTTGACTCACACAGAGGTGTTACATCGTTTTTCAGTTTTATTTTTAACACTACAACATAGACAGTAATTTTTATTTCTGCAATTTCTCTAGGCAGATGTGGTCTAGACTAAATAGGAGTAGGACAGAACAGACTACTTGGTGTCCTAATGCAACCACGCTATAGATTCCGGATAGCAATCCGGAAGTGTGACAGTACAATGGGCCAACCTTTGGCCTATTTAAGCCGCGAATCCTCGTGGCAGTTATTTAAACGTAAGACCTAAGACCTAATATAGATGAAGCCTACACATCATCAAAGTAGCGGCAATGAAAATTGAAACCAAATAATTTTTGATTTTCATCAATTTGTCCACTTGACGAATATGTTGAAGAGCACATAAACCATGAATGTTATTTAAATGATATTCCGCGAATCGTACGTTCCGGCAACACGGGTTACTAGCATCTGTCGAGGATTCAACATCCACTGGCGCAAATGATGGAAACAGTTTCTATTTTAAAGATTGAACTTTGTGCTCGAAATACAAAAAACGAATGAATAAAACTAGCCTAACTTTTTTATCTGGGATTTACTCACTGCAGTTAATTGACACTCCTCCACCACTGGATCACGAGTAAAATTACCATCCATCAAAAATCGGTTTAATTACCCTCTAAGTTAGTTTTCCACCATAGGCTTGTTAAGCTATTTTTCTGCAGCGCTTATCTTAACAGCTAAATCATTACAGCGGCCGACATTCTTTTCAATTTTAGTTATTGTCCTTTATTTATTACCTTATTAGGTTGCATTTCGCATGCACGGTTCTTTGTTGACAATGCACGCAAAAGGTACACAAACGATTAACCCCATAAATTGCCAATGTGATTAGAGCCCAACGTCACGCAACAACTGCAGTTGCATTTACATGAAAGCTTCACGTACACGTAAGTGTAAGAGACATAGTAAAATTCACATTTATTATTTTAACTTTTTTTGTTTCTCTTGTTTGTTTTTTTGTTTTTGTTGGGTGAAAGGCGCCTTTTTCTCGTTAAGTCGTTTACCACAGAAGCTGACATGCAGCATAAAAGGCGGACAATAGACCGTGGGGGTGCGATAAATGGTTTAAAAAAAATATCGTTGGGAACGTTTAAATAATGACAAAGAATGCGTTTAAGAGTTGAATATAAATTTATGGAACTTAAAAAAAAAAATATGTAAATGTTATAAGAAGAAAATTAACAAGCTAAGACTGGACAAAGAACAACAAACCAATGGCGACCGATCAAAAAAACTCCGGAACTGAACTGAACACACCGCCAAGGCTGAGCCAAGACTCTGGCATTGTAAAGGGTGATTTTTTAGCTATTATCTTTTTGGCAACACTGGTTTAAACAGCTGACGTACGTTTCGTGTTTTGTTTCACTGTCAAACATCTTCAGTTTGGTCTATAATTTAACCATGAATCGTCTTACAAACGAACAACGCTTGAAAATTGTTGAATTTTATTATCAAAATGCGTCAAAATGCTCTGTTAAGAAAGTTGAGAAAGTTAAGAAAGTGTGCAGCGACGAAGCTCATTTTTGGCTCAATGGGTAAGAATTGTCGATTTTGGAGTGAATATCAGCCAGAGGCATTGCAAGAGCTACCAATGCATCCAGAAAAAGTCACAGTTTGGTGCGGTTTATGGGCTGCTGGCATCATTGGACCGTACTTCTTCAAAGATGATGCGAATCGTAACGTAACTGTGAATGGTGAGCGCTACCGTGAGATGATATCCAACTTTTTTTTGCCCAAAATGCAAGAGCTTGACTTGCATGACATGTGGTTTCAACAAGACGGTGCCACATGCCACACAGCACGCGCAACAATGGACTTATTGAGAGGCGAGTTCGGTAAACATTTTATTTCACGTTCGGGACCGGTCAATTGGCCGCCTAGATCGTGCGATTTAACGCCTTTAGACCATGTCTATACAGAAAAGCCCGCTTCAATTGACGCATTGGAAGACAACATTGAAGCATTTATTCGTGAGATACCGGCCGAAATGTTGGAAAGAATATGCCAAAATTGGACTAAGCGGATGGACCATTTGAGGCGCAGTCAAGGTCAACATTTGCATGAAATAATCTTCAAACATTAAATTATACCGTATGGACCGTACTATCGATTCAAATAAAGATTTCATGCAATTTTCTGAATTTTTTGTTTTTTTTTTTGAAAAACTTTCCTATAGCTTTTAAAAAATCACCCTTTAGTTACAGGAACTGACCTAGCAATCGGGACAGTGACAAAATTCAGAGAAAACCTAGAGTCGAACAGAACAGTGCCAGAAAATTGTCTTTGAAATGTTGTCGCTGAATGTCTTTGAAATATCAAACTTGACAGTTTTGCTCTCGGCTGCGGTGATGAGATGTGGTATCAAAAAACTAATGGACTTGTTTCTACGATAGCTCTTCCGACTGTTAGGAAGTTTTCATGACTTTTTTTTCCAAAACAGATCACATGAGGGATCAGAGAAGCATTAATAGCTTCTCAAAATATATTTTTACGCACGACTATGAAACGTGTACTATGGGGAGCCGCCACTTTTAATTACACAGGCACAGACAACGTGCAGTGCAGTGCATCATTGAACCGGTTGCAATGTAGGTTTTGACTACAACCACATCCACCAGGGACTGTCGGATGGAAAGCTTTCGATTTCGGGAGTAACTTCGATGGACGAAATAATGAAAATATAAAAATTTTAAATAAAAATTGTTTAATGTTCGTTATTTAATTTAAATTTCAGCTCTGTCCCAGTTGATTAGGTAACTTTTTTCTGGCAAGTGAATAGCATACACAAAAAGCGAGACGTAAAGGAAAAAAAATACATTGATAATTGATGATTTTGGAAATGTTATTGGCACGCCAGATCTATTGTTGTCATTGGTAAGAAACACATCTTATTATTTCATTCTGTGTTTACTAACAGTCCTGAAATAGTTGGCATAAAAGCAAAAATTATTGCGAAATGCAAAGAAACTACACCTGATTGGTTTACTATTATAGTTCATGCCTTGAGTATAAAATAAAAATTGCCGAATTTCAGGTTTTAGTTCTATTTCGATAGCATTGCTCTGGGGCGATAAAAAGATGCAAATTTTAACCGACTAGATTAAAAATTTATGTATACAAGCCGATACAATTTTAATCTGTTTAAGGAAAAATAAAAAGTACTGTAATATCACCGAAAATTCATTCCCATAATGTGTATGTTTATATGCAGGTACTTGTCAAGCCTACCTACATTAATATACACATACTAACCTATATAACCGCACACAAGAAAAAAAACTCAAATTTCTGCCGATATATACAGCATCTCACAAAATTTAGCATACGCCCACAAAAATTTTGCAGGGAAATAACATGTTTTGTTAACTTTGTTGTTGTTTTTACTTTTTAACGTATTACAAATGAAATGAAATATGTGCAATCGAGACTACATGGTTTTCCTGTCTTTTTCAGTCGAAAAAAACAAAATTAGAACTTATTTGTGGGTGGATCTCAATTCTTTAAGGTACTGTACATTCGTATAGGGGGCCATGATAGAAGCCAAAGGTGACTGTGAGACACCGTCTGGAAGGATTAGGTTGGAAAACAATAATGGCGGTATATGTTTCTTAAAGTAATACATTCGGAACTTTTTTTTCATTTCTATGTAGTGTTTCCGTAAAGAAACAAAATTTTCAAAATTTTGTGAAAATTGCTCTCGAAACTGAAACGGTGACCCAAAGTCACCGGGTGGGCGGATTAGGGTTAAAAAAACGGCCCTAAAGTAGTAATTTTGTATGTCTTCCGAGTGCTGAAGAGAACGCATGATCTGACCGTCAGAAGCAGATGCCAAGCAATCAATAGGAGAGCCTTTCACTTCATCATGTTGGAAAATATGTTTCAATAAGTAAACACAATTTCGTTACCATCCACAACATCCATCGTACATACTTTTACTATTATCTGCGAAGAATTGAATAAAAACCTCCCACCGTCTGTCAGAGCCCCGCATATTTGCAAGTTCCATTTGTTTATTTACATTTTTTTCCATTTTTATTTTTTTAATTTAGCTCCTCTGCAGTTGCTATTGACTGGTACCGTAGCCACGAAACCACCATACGACCATTTCATGAACATAATAATCCACGTATTCGTTCAGAACTCGTTTAGTTCGATCCGACAAGCAAACAAATCGATTGGCCAAAATGGCTGCAGGTGAAGTGCATCTGAAACCAAATTACCGTTCAGCACTTCAAGCCTTCATTGTTATGCGCGGTGTTGTACACCTTTTGCACATTTTTTAAATTTTTTTTTCGACTTTTTTTATATTTCGTTCGTGTATCGAGCGCGGATTTTCAAGAGAGAAATTCCAGCGAATTTCTGTGAGTGAGTAATCGACCATGAAATCATATTCGCATTAAAGTTATGTGGGCCAGCCTCAATTGCTTCGATCCGAACGCGACGAAGTCTGGTGGGAATCGCATGTTTCTGTGCTTCAGATTTATTTGTCCCACATTGCAGATGTGGAAGAGACGTGCATGGAACAGATTTTCAGATTTTCAAGCCAGATGCCGGTGATTTCACATTGAGTCGGTCAAATGAAACATGAAAAAGTATTTATGCATGTGACTGAACTGAGGCTCGGTTTGCTGTTGCTCACTCTGCAGATTTAACGAAATACGTGCGCAGATACGTTGCGTATTGGTAGGCTACCACAATCTTAGTGTATATGCGTTTTTAAGAGCATTCAATGGATTCTGGCCCCATAAAAAAGGACTTCTGTGTTTGCGTGCTCAAATTCTCAGAGCTTACGCCAGAGTGGCTGCCATTTTGCCAATTTCACTTTAGTCTTCTGTTGGAAACCATGAAAATATGAGGGGATTTCCTTAATTCTGATAAGCTGCCTTTTTCCAACCCCTGAGCTTAAGTAGTTCGCCTCATAGAGTTTGCCATCGTTTTAATTAATCTGCGGGTAGGTTAACGTGGGCGCCGTGGCTTAGTCGTTAGTGCGTCAGACTGTTAAGCAAGAGTACCCGGTTTCGAATACAGCTCGGGGAAAAAAACACCACAAACAATTTTCACGGCCCCACCTCCAGCGAACGATTGACAATCCTCCTGGAGTACTTCTGTCACGGAAAGCTATCGCAATTCGCCGTTCGGAACCGGCAATAAACTGTAGGTCCCCTTCGCATGTGTCAAATTATAACGCGCACAATACAGTGGAGGCGCGAAAAGCTAGGCTCTGGCTCTTCGTGGCCTGTAACACCACTAATGATGATGAGGTTAACGTGGTTGTCTAAAGTCGAGAATAGCTAAGACATGCCCTAGTAACGACAGACTGCAGATCTTTGTCTGTAGAAAAAGTAAGCATACAGAGCAATAGAACGTTTTTCTGTGAAAATATAGAAGATAGCTCTGAAGCATTAAAGCTTCGGAGGATGCTAGTAATCTCTCCTCAGAAACCCTAGCACGGCTGGTTCCAGTGCTGAGTCTCTATACCTAATACCGAATGTCACTTTCACTAAGTGGGTATATTTCCTAAGTCTATAACTTTTGAGGCTGCTTTAACGTTGAAAGATAGCCTTTTTTTGTAGTACTGAAAAGATAAACATGCGCCTGGGCGCACACTTAAAAAAAAAACATTTAATTCAAAAGTTTATTAAATTTTTCTTTTTTTGTAACTTCAGTGATTTTTTGCATTATTAATAATGCAGTAAAGTAAATAAAACATGAATACCACAATTTTCAATGTCACGTGCAGAGGTAGGCGTGCATTAATCTGGGATGAGAACATCGTGAAACTAAAATTTACCAACCAGTTGGCATTCCACAATACTAAAAGGATTCGATTTCCCGCCCTCAGTCACACACATACACTTTGACAAAGACTTTACTTCCAGGCTACCCCAACGAATAGACTGCGACAAAGGCCCAGCGGCGATGGAGGGTCTAGTACAATTTAGACACAGACGGATTCACACGCTTCGGGAGTGAGGGCGGCAGTGTACTCCTCTTTACGCCTCGGTTATGATTGTGGCGTCATTCCGGTGAAGACACTGGCGATCAAAAAAGCCATGTCGTGGCTAAAGCATAATGTGGTATCTAAGTGTGGTACTATCATTTGTTTAGACAGTCAAGACTCAGTTACTTCTAGTCTCAGGTGCCGCTAATCTCTGGACGAGATGGCCCAGCCTCATGTAGATGCCTGCGCACAGTGACATTTAAGGAAAATTGCTTAGCTGTCGCGCTCGACACCACAATTCCGAAAGGAATTACCGGTCATGCCAATGGCTATAACCAAATGGTGGCAAAAACTACTAATCGCACTGTATGCTAAACGCACTGTATGCATCAGGGGACACCATAGGTAGATATACCAGCAAATTGGGGAACCCTGCCAATTACGCTTGCAGAAGGTAAGAAGGAGGAGCAGACGCTCTCTACCTCTTATCTTCGTATGAGGCTTTAGCGCTTCGTAAAAGAATTCATGTAGGCGAGCACTTTTTTGATAGTCTGCACGATATGAACAACATGGTTGGTTCAAATACGACGCAGCGTAGATTGGTATTAAAATGGGCCTTTTTTTTATGGTTTGCGCCAGTGGATGTGTAATCTTCGTAAGATACTCACGCCTATGTACTAAACCACACCCCTGCACTCATCAACCACTCTAACCGGGGGACTGCCGTTAGGTATTACTTTGCGGGGCTGGTTAGCTATTAAGCTCGGTTTGCAGCCTCTTGGGCTCTTCTCAGGGCTTCTGCTCTTCTCAGAGCGCCCTGCACCCTAACGATGAAAGAGCTGATCTCTCTCCACTCTATCTCTATCCATGATGGCATTAGGGCCTGTTGTCTTTGCGGGATTACAATCTCTGGGCGTACCTTTGTTCCTCGCGTAGTTGCCCAGGATATCAGGTCACCCTTAGGCTAATCCACCCTCGCAATCCTCTATTGGCTTTTCGGAATGTCCGGATTACAAAGCCGGATGACCTCAAGCATGGGGTCCGGGTATGAAGGACTCGCAGGGAGACAAGCTCGAGTCCTGGGCCTGCTACGGATCTGGTCCCTGGCACGACATCAAGTCGCGCATCCCTCCAGATCTCTCCAAGCCTGCCTAAAGCAAGCCTGTAGAGATCTACCGAGCGGTGGTCCGTCAAGGACACAAGCTTAATCGGGCTTTGAAACCAACTGGCTTAAATGCCGATTCACATCTCTCAATTCTTTGTGAGCCCTTTAGGTACAATCTCACCACTGGGCCTCAACGTGATCATTAAATATAATTTAAAGTAGGTTTTCTTCACACATTCAAATGCTCTCTGCAAACTTTAAATCAAAAATGTTTTTTGAAAGAAAACCATTGTGAAAGAGAGAAAATCTTTGAAGCTTGTGATAAGTAAAACACACACATTAATTACTTTTATAATATCGACTTTATTTAGGTTTAAAAATTTTACAAAATAATCAAGTATATAGCAAAATAAAATTGAAAATACATATAATATTCATATACACATTTTTTTGTTTTATTTACGTTTGTTTGTTTGAGATTTTTTTGTTTTACACCTTGCCTTTTATTTTATTTTACTTTATAATATTTACGCTATTAATGATACTTACTCTAACAACTTTCATTATATTTATACATTTGTGAAATTTTTATTTTTTTAGTATTCATGTTCAAAGTCGCGTACCATCTACTTATAAATAAGTGTAGTACCTTAGTTTTACTTTAATTTTTTTGGATAATATTTGCTTTATTTCAAATTTTATTTAAATAATATAAACTTAAAATATATTTTGTATTATAGTTTTCTTTTTATTTCTTTTATTATAATTCATGCTTATGTTGTTTACTTAGTACATAATATATAATTAAAGGTAATTTTAATTTTTTTAAGTTCTTTGGTGGTGGTTTCATCAAATTGTATATTTTAACTAGGTAAAATAATATATACGCATAAAAGAATAACATTTTCATGGTCAATTAATTACTAGAGATAAATGGAGAAGCTGTAATAATATGATGTCATGCTGAATAAAAAATAAGAGGGGTTGGCATAAAAATGAGAGTTTCAGACTAATTTTAATTAAACAGATAATGCGGAATGGTAGTGAGTAATTTATTGAAGTGAACGATTATATTAATCCTTAACGGTCGAAAGGCGACGCTACGAGTACATAGTACTTATGCCAAAGAAAGCGAAAGGCCCCAATACGGGGACGTGAAAAGAATTCAGTTGGGAATTGCTTCAAAAAATATCATACTTCTAAAAACTATAAAAATTAATATCACTCATAAAATTATAAATCAAGTAAATATATTGAATTCATATTTAAATAGACCAGAGTAAATGTTTAGTTTAAGTTCTCATCCTTATAAACGTTATAGAGTTTCACTTGGTTTACGGTTGTCTTATTAGCGAGTATTGCAAAAAAAAAACTCTTGGCCGTTAAGGGTTAATATGTTAAAATTACTGAATTTTATTACCTTTCGATGACCAATGTATATACAGTTTGTCAAGAAAGTGCTTACACAACCCAAAAAACAAGCGAGTTCCATATTGTCGTTACATACAAGACATTCCAGACATTTTACTTGCAATTTTTTTTCTTAAAAGAATACATATTGAAGAACTAAATAACAAGAAAAAAATACTTCATTTCACAAAGGACCAATACCAAAAACAGGAAAAAGTTAAGAGGCAAAAATAGGACTGTCAAGAAAGTGTTCCTAACAGTAAAAGGCGGGGAGAGCGCGATAACTTTGGTGCTGAAAATTGATGGAGTTTTGTAGCGGGGTTAAAAATCAACGTCTTTTTCAGAAGGGAGGACAAAGGGACCTATCTCAACCCGGAGGTAGGAAAAAATCAGTTAACATGCAAAAAAAGAAAATATTAAAAAATAACGGCAACACTTACAACGAAGTATTATAGCAGCTTTGTTTTTTAGATTATGTAAGCAATTTCATGACAAACTGTATATCAGAGATATTCTAGCAATAGTCTATGCCAGTTTTCAATCCTATCTAATATTCAAAACCACATTCATTCACATAAACGAAAACTGCATTTAATAAAAATATACAACCTTTTTTTGGGGTGATAATGAAGAGGTCCACAACGTATACATGGTTCAACGAAGTCCTTACTAAATTTGAGAATAATATCTTAAACACAAATAAAACACACCCTGATCTTGATTCTTTACCGAATGATAAATCATTTACATTTGTTTTGTAAATTTGTGTTTCGGTGGGGAAGTAATGACCTCAACTTTTTTAAATAGGTCTCGAAAAAATAAAACTTTGATATTAAACATAAGCGGTTTATTTTTTCCTGTGCTCTCAGTAATTTTTATACCAGCTGTAAAGCCGATAGACAAATCATCAAGTTCTATGGATTTTAGTGACACTTCCGTTTGTAAAATGCAGTAAAACACGTACATACACTTAACTAGATTTAAATTTTAACTTTGACAATAATTCCATAAATTCTAATAGTTCCTTGACCACGTTAATATTTTTCAATTAGTTTGTAGCTTACTTATTTTTTTTATAACATATATATGTTTTATTTTACAAAATAAATGATTTTCTCAGTTCTCGTAATTGATGGTTGTAAGTTGGTAAGTTTCTGTGTCCATTTAAGAGAATTTATTTGAAATTGATTTGTGATTAAAAATTTGAAGTAAAATAATATAAAAAATGATTCCTCTTGCAGAAGATCCTAATTTTATTTAAATTGTCCTATTTTAATATAGTATTTTCTTTACAGATTTAATTAAATGGTCAGTGTGCACATTGAACATTATTTTGTTTTTTGTCTGTTTGCAGTATAATTTTGTTCTTTATTAAATATGTACTCTACAACATATTATTTTTATATAAGCTTCTTTTACTATACACTTATAAAACAAGCCAAATAACTGAAAAGAAAAAAAATTCAGTTATTTATATTTTAATATTTTTGTATTACGCTTTGTTACATTGCAACAATTTAAGTGAATTTTTTTTCTTGTTTCTGTTCTTTATGATCGCAGATACATAAGTATACTAACTTACTAATGGATTTTACCACAATGACATATAAATTTTTAATTTCATTTAATATTTGTTTGTCTGTTTTGTAATACAATGGTTTATATTTATACTGTTGCATATATAATACGTCCTTTTTTTGTTCTATTAAATCTATAGTAATATCAAAAGTTATATTAATATTTATCTAAAATTTGTTTTTTATATTATATAATTTATATTTTACTCTGTTTAGTTATAAAGTTTTTGAAGATTTGTTTTAAAACATTCATTCTATTTCGCGTTTTATGTACATTTCGTGGTGAAAACACAAAGATCTAAAAAAAGTAACTAATAAATTACTGGTATCGTTTTTTTTCTTTGTTGGTAGTGACTGTGAAATTTGTTTTCTGCAAAAAATTTGCTTAATACATAGTTTATATGTTTTATTTTCAAAATGAATGATGATGAATTGATTTAAATTTTCTTAATGAACGTGATAGATGCAAATTTGTTACTTTATTTTTAACTCTTTTTTTGTATGTATATTTATATATTTTAAGAAAACTTTTAAAATAACTACCCTTAAAGTTTACATCAAGGATTTTAACATTACTAAAATACTTGGAACACATGTAAGAGCTAAGCTACTGAGGATTGTAACACGGTGTTTACTTTGAGCTGATCCGCCGTAGAATGTTACGCTTAAGTCACGCATTTCATTATCTAAAAAAGAGAAGAGAAACAATTTTATTTTATGAAAAGTTTTAAGGATATATACAACGGCTACTTTAAACCAATTATGCGCCCTAAAAGTCCCTGAACCAGCTGCAAAAATTATTTTTGAGAGGGTTTAAAAATATTAAACAATTTTAACCACTTCTGATAATCGAAGATTAAGCCAATAAATTGAACATAAAAAACCGCCATCACTGGTTTATTTAAATTAATTATTTGCCTCTAAATCAGTGGCCATCTCATAGCTTTAACGATATTCAGGAAACTGCCCGGTGGGGGAATTCGTGAAATTGTATAGCCACCCGAAAAATCGCCCATCAAACCCACATTCTGTAAACAAAAATTCCTGCCTTTTGGCAAGAAGCTTATCCGCAAGAATGCGTTGATAGCTACAAAATATTTGTAAGCCTATAGGATCACCAACCAACCGTCGCGACGTTCACAACCTCAAACCTCATTTTCTCAACCCGCAAAATCCGTCTCCTGATGAGATGAGACTGTATGCAGTTCATAAAATTTTAATAGATAATAAAGATGTCTCACATTTAAGCACACCAACATTGGCGATATCGTTTAATTAAAACTCCGTCAGGGTGGCACAGCTGCGACATAACCAACACCATCCTGTCATGTCGTCGTCAATGGTACTCATTTCAGCGTCACCACTAAGAGGCCCCTGCAATCAAAGGTTCTGCACGTTAAGTAGGGGAAATGCAATTATTCTGTCTATAACCAGTAAAGCGCTACAAATTCACATTAAATCAACCGTTAAAATATACAAGAACGTATTTCGAAGGTATCGAAATTGACGATGGCGCTCCTAAATGAAGGCGCTTTACATAGCCACGGTCATGTGCAGCTTCGATGGTATATCTCATTATGAGATGAATAATCAGGATATGTGAAAGTGTATATGTGTAGGGGCTGTGCCGAGAAAAACATCCACTTAAACTTCGAATGCAGGTACACATAAAGGTACTTTGGTATCCGCTGCAGACTGCGATTAACCGATTTCGATTTTCGCAGTGCAGATTAAGAGTCATCCTCCTGTGTACACATACGTGGGGCAGGGAGCGGAGTGGGGGGTGTTGTCTGATGGGACAGTATGTGCTGCAAATTTGTGCACGGATGTAATTTGCTCGACAATGTCCAATTTCATTTCTGTAAATGTTTTTTAATAAGGCAATGTTTTAATGCAAGCACAATCTTTTACTTGTGGGCGCCGTGGCTTAATCGTTAGTGCGTCGGACTTTTGAGCGAGAGTACCCGGGTTCGAATACAGCTCGAGGAATAACACCACAAACAATTTTCACGGCCCCACCTCCAGCGAACGACTGACAATCCTCCTGCAGTACTTCTGTCACGGAAAGCTTTTCGCCGTTCGGAACTCTTGGTCTCTTGGTCACTTAAAATGAATAAAGTATACTTTTAAATACATACATAAATTGTGGGGCGTAATAGCACGCTGAGCACCACAGCCTAGCTTTTCACGCTTCCACTGTGTTCGCGTGGTATAATTTCACACATGTGGAACTTAAAGGCTAATCAGCAACGCAATAGTACCCTAATAAAGTTACCGTTCCTACAAAGTTTGGAGAAGAAGTATTTAGATATCTATTTTCTGAATTGTACTATGCAAATATCATTATAACTACATTCATCGTCCGAGATTAGAAGATCCTGTTTTTACGGCTAATTTAATTAAGATAGTTTATGCTACCGAAAGTCTTATCCGAAATATTAAAATTTCCAATTTTGCTCAAATCTCTCCACAGGTTCTTAACTTAACAACAAAAGTTATTTAAATAACATCTTGGCGATTAAGTTAACGGTTGTTTTGTTGGGAGTCTAAGCAAGTTAGATGCTTTCAGGGTGAATATTGCTCTACTGAATATTTGTGCAAAGATTCATGTATCCAAGATATGTAGCCATTGGAAAAAATGTTCGATTACATTTGGCTAGTTTGCTGTAATCGACAATTGGATGTTCTTGCAGTAAATCCATTTACCAACCCCGAAATCAGTTTTTGTTCCGTCAGTGTATTTCAGCAGAGATTCATTTCTTGTAGGGAGGCCATCATTTCCGTCCGATCTGGAGAGTAGGCTGAATGAAAAGTTTCTGATAAAGAGAGCTCTAGGTAAGTAGTAATCTAACTCGTTGAAAGAGGGATCGATGGACTAGAGAATAGTGGAGAAACTTGTCTGCAAGTGGAAGCCCGTGAGGAGTGAGTGCTGCAGAAGCTGCAACCTGCTTTCCAGAGATGTGTTAACGTAAAACAGCAGCTGTGGGTTTGGTTTTTATTGCACTATTGATAAAGATGCTGACAGATCTCTGCATGCGGCTGAGGCTAACACCCTTTTTCAGGGCGTTTCACAATACGATTCCGTACAGTACAGGTCTTACAACAATAAATGTGAGGAAACTTACATTTTTTTTTAGTTTTTCTAGCCATCAACCCCTTTTCCTGCTTTTAACTTAACAACATCTGATTATCGTAAAATTCTATTTACCGATAATACCGTTAAAAGCTTCTGTTATTTTACTTTCCCATTCAACTTTTCTTATTTATCTCTTCATACAGTTGAATGACTTTACTAAATATATGATGACAAAATCAAAAACAAGCAGTACGAAAATAGCCTGCTATAAAATTATATCAGATTTTACTTATGAACTTTCTCTCCCTCCAATTAGTTTCTCGGTGTATAGGTTGGTTATCCTCCACCGGTGAGTTTGTTGCTCACTTACCGTACACGGCAACGAATTAAGTTTCAGACGTTAATTAATTTTAGAAATTAATATTTTATGCACAGTCAAGTCGACAGAGGATGCCATGGACGTACTATTTCTCTACTTTCTCTTTTTTTTTGAGTAATGAAAATTAGATATCCTCGTGAGAAAATTTACTGGAGGCACTTGGGCCTAAATAAATGCAAAATCCAAAATCCAACTCGGCCTCAGTGATATGTAAATGTGAGGATTTAAACGTTTGAAATTCGAGTCATTTGCAGACAGAGGTGGAGAGGCAGTTGATTTTGAATGCACGTTGTCGGCGACAGGTTTTGAGTGCCATGTAGGCTGTCAAGAGTTTATTAATTGGATTTTTCAATTTTTAAATAATTAAAGCGTATCGATTGTTGAGTATTTACTGCGGATGTAATTTATACTTTGAAATGAGGAAACACTATAACAAAGTGTCTGTAAATTCAAAGAGTAGGTTTTGATATTTTTTAGATATTGATATTCTGGTATATGTTTGATTTACTTAAGGAAAGTTTTTATTGAAGTTGAAAATTGCTCCTGACTTCAATTAAAATCTCTGAAGCTTAAATGATTTAAGTTCTGCTGCTCACATGCTAATTGCAAAACGTTATACTTTTTGTGATCGCCATTTTTAATGAATGGCCAAATTAACTTCGTCCGGCATTACTGAAGAAAGTGGAGTCAGGTTTAAGGTTGGTAATAAACGCAAATAATTCATTTTTGATCTATGTATACCCCGTTCAATTTTCTTTTGAATGGAAATTTGTTGTTTTGGTGTTATTAAAGAATATGCCCTGTTCATTATGACCCAAAAAATTCAACTCTGCGACTTCCAAATTGGTTTTACCTGTAATTCAAAGAGTCTTTAGCAAGGATTGTAGACAGAATTGTATTGAATTGCGTGAAACCATTAAAAGATACTATTTCAACAAACAATGCTTCAAGTAATGCAAAATTTCGTAGCGTTTTCTTTAATGGATTACGAAGAACATTTTCAGTATCGTTTAGCCTTTGAATGTAGACTCAACTAATTCTTCGCATATTAAAACTGCCCTTTTGTGTGTGAAAAAATTACTTCGGAAAATATTCAACAAGCACCTTGTTCCTTGACCAAGCACCTTTTAGACCTAATGTTAACTGAACCACTGTACATATTAGATTAACATTAAATTAATGCAATGAACTAACCTGACGAGCCATGATTAAGAAATGATGACAAGTCAATGAGTCCATCTGCAATGAGGGGACAGATAGAAAATTAAATGAAATTCAACACAAAAATATACAAGATTCAAAAATTTTATAAAAAAGAGATATATTGGCACAAAATAATCAATGTTCATTTCATTACGTTACTAAGTCTTGGAAAAGTCAGCCGAATTTATCTGACAATAAGTTAGTTTTAGTTGCAATGCAATATTAGTCCTTAAATATGTATTTTCAAAAGGTTTTATCTTGCATCCATCAGTCGGCTTAGGAACTAGTGTTTGACGATAAAAAACAAATAAATAGGTTGATTGTGGTTTTCTCTGATTTTCACATCCGCGTGGCCCGTCTGCGTGCATCAGAACATAGTTTTAGTTGCACCTTCATGTGGCTGTAAGCCCAAAGCCGATTAGACAAGCTACTTAATAGGCTCACAAGTTTTGGCTGTCCTTTGGATACAAACCTTTTCAAGGCGAGGAAAAATTTAGACGGTTTGAAAATTTAGACAGTGATTGAAATGAAACGTCTACCTGGATTTTACGATTGCAATTTGGCCGCACCAAGTGTGATGACATTTATTTATATGTCACACTTTTCAACACCTTGCTCAGGGCGTTTATACACAGTAATTTACGTAACACAAACAATAAAAGCAAGTGGTCGAAAGTTCACGGGACATTTTCGAGAGGGCATAAACTGTTTTCATATTTCAGGCGTATTTCCATTCGAAAATGCGACACCATTTTACCTGTTTCACTTGTATCCAAGTTCCTGGAAAACGGACGAGTTATTTCGTTAGAATAGAACTTCAGCGGTCTGAAATCCAGTTCCCGATTAATGCCAAAATTTCACGTACAAAACACCCGGAGTGTTCTGATTTCCGAGAAAACCTAGCTCATCATACACGATTTGTTACTTGAACAAGACAACAATGCAACAAACCAACCATCCCTACCCGGATAAAGAGACTTTCGAAAAGTTAAATTTATGTGCAATAGCTACCTACCCTTCAATCATTTTTGAAACTCGCATCTGCATCTAAACAAACCACTAAATACCCTGCATAATGGAAAGCTCTCAGCAACATGTAATTTGAAGTGAAAATTACATGAAATGGATTACTGCGGTCTTGGTCACACGAGCGGCTCTCGGCTCGGCTCTTCTGCGAACCAATCACATCAGTAAAGCCATCCGCATGATTGCACTGACACAAGACCGCATGTCTGCAAAATTTATGCACGTCCGTATGGAGAGAACGCGTCTGCATGTGCGAGTGGTTGTCCAAAATGTAAAAACGCCGCCTCGCGGACATGTTATAGAATTATTTTCGAAACTATGTCAGCATCACCTTAAAATCTATTTTTGCCAATCAAACGCATTCAATCGCTGGAAATATCCCAAGCATACGAAACTTTATTCCCCCTTGGCGTAGATAAGCGGACGCGGCATCGGCAGCGACAGCGTCGACGGCGGCAATGGCGGTGGCGGTGGTCCTGGTGTGGTGGTGTATCCGTTTTCAGAGGCAGCCAGAATAAGACTGACATGAATTTTTGCTAAAATTTTGATTTTGAGTTGCGAAAAACTCTTCGCTGCAGCGGAAAACTGAACGAATGGGGAGGGACTCTGGCAGCAGATTCATCGGTCAAACGTATCCGAACCGACAAGGACACAGTGTAATTGAGGTTCAAAAGGACCGGGAGTGGGCTATAAAAGTGGATTAGCTGAATGTAACCTGACTGAGGTTCCAATGTCATTTTGGCTCTGCCTGCCTATTCGGTTGAGTGGAGCGGAAACTGTGGGGAGGCAGTTTTTTTTGCAATTCGCTTAACGTACGTGCATGTGTGCGGCAAACCACAGTCGAGTTTTTTGCAAATAAAAAGGATAACCACGACCGGGAAAGCTGTAGATTGAGTCATAAGGTGTGGAAATAGTTTTCCGGCAAAAGTTTAACTGAGGGAAAGTTTGCTTGTGAACTATGGGATGGGATTATTTTAAACCTGATTGATTGAAATTGTTGTGAAAAATTACTAACGATATCGTGTATCCGTAGAAATTTGATTTGTTTGTAGGCTTCGTAATGAACTTCGGCATGACTTTTTATAATACTTTTGCATCTGCACTGAGATGTTACGAGGCAGGCCTGGTGCAGATTTTTTGGCTATGAAATCTAGTGGATTAACTTCATATAATTTTCCGAAATTATTCACTACATTTCCTTAACCATAAGATAAACTGCTTAGGAGCCATATTGTAATTTAAAACTGAATAATAATAAACAAAATAAATCCTATTGATATTATTAAAGCTGAATATTTGTATGAATGTTTGAAAGAATATCACGCAAAAACAAGTGAAACCTTACAATTATATATGTATCTTATAAATTAGAATAGCATATATAGGCTTTAATTTGCAAAGCAAATAATTAAACTGGCCAAAATATAGCAAAAAGTTTCAGGTAGATGTCAGAAGTCAGTCAGAATCAGCGTTGCCAGACGTCCCGATTTTTGCGGGTCGTCCCGACTTTGAGCTTAAAATTAAATATCCCGCGTGGGACAAGTACAGTTCCGCTTTTAAACCATTAAACTTCATTTGGCATTCATTTAATACATCAGCTAAAGAAAATAGTCATGAGTCAAAAGAAAGTAGCATAAAATGGGCTCTGGTGCTCTGATCTTACATCTTTTTTCGTTTTGAAAAGTTTCATTTATTCTCTAAAGCACATAAACAAATTAAACCAACAGAAGAACACCGAATATTTAACAGAATAGATCAACCAAAATTACAGATTAAAAGAAACTAAGCCTGCCATACTTTTTTGTGTCTTTGGCCTGCTTTGAAATATTACTTCGATAAGCTAGGATTTGAAAAGGTTTAACAGGAATGACTAAGTTATTATGCATCTTACGCTCAACGAAAGCTAAATGATTGGTTTTTCGGGTACCAGACAAAATAAATTCTAACAGAGTTTGAATTGGTTGAAACTGAGAAGATCAAAGCTATCTAAGACTTCAATAATTTGTATGCAAAATGTCAAACGCATAGAGGTATACATAATAATTAGATAAAAATATTTTCTCAATGTATAAACTCAAATTATGAATTACAAAAACTGAAATTCTTAAGCAGGAAAAATTTAATTGGGGGGCGGCGTAACAGCCCGTTGAGAGCCAGAGCCTAGCTTTTTCGCGCCTCCACTGTGTTGTGCGCGTTATAATTTTGTCACATGTGGAGGGGACCTACTGTTTAATGCCGGTTCCGAACGGCGAATTGCGAAAGCTTTTCATGACAGAAGTACTCCAGGAAGGTTGTCAGTCGTTCGCTGGAGGTGGGGCCGTGAAAAATGTTTGTGGTGTTATTTTTTTCCCGAGCTGGATTCGAACCCGGGTACCTTCGCTCAACAGTCCGACGCACTAACCGATCGAGCCAACGGCGCCCATTAGTTTTAAGAATAGTTAATGTGGAATCTGTATTAAACTTGTCAGTTGAAAATAAATAATAATTTCAGAGAAGTAAAAATATTATAAGTCTACTTATTTGAATTCCCCTAAAGCTTACAGACTTACAGATAATTAATGGAAAACTACTGATTACTTTTGTTGTTTATGTCTCGCATTCGACGTAAGAATCCCGCTTTTTTTAATGAAAAGGTTTAAAAATCCTGCTTTGCCTAACCAAAAATCTGGCAACGCTGGTCAAATTTAGTGGAATATTAGTGGAATTAACTTCTTATTGGATAGTCCGATTTAAATAAAATTTTGATAATATGATTTTGAATAAGCTGCTTACTTAATGACTTCCAATAACAAGCGCAAATCAAAGCACTTGTTGTCGCGGAGGCGAACGAAGTCGCGTGCACAGACTGAAGATATTTAAAGTAACATAATATTTGCCTATTTAACATTATATTAGGTTGTCAAATATCTCCCTTCCGCCTTTTTGTCTTTTGAATTTTCCGGCTATTAGGTGTACAACTTTGCTTCCGCCGCTTTGCAATAGATGTATGTAGCGGTCGAAATAAATAGATCGTAGATGTCATACAATAAGCTTAGGTATTTGTTAACATATACCTAAGGGCGCCGTGGCTTAATCGTTAGTGCGTCGGACTTTTAAGCGAGAGTACCTGGGTTCGAATCCGGCTCGGGGAAATAACACCACAAACATTTTTCACGGCCCCACCTCCAGCGAACGACTGACAGCCCTCCTGGAGTACTTCTGTCATGAAAAGCTTTCGCAATTCGCCGTTCGGAACCGGCATTAAACAGTAGGTCCCCTCCAAATGTGTCAAAATTATAACGCGCACAACACAGTGAAGGTGCGAAAAAGCTAGGCTCTGGCTCTCAACGGGCTGTTACGCCGCCTAATACAATACAATTTGTTAACATAACGCCATCAAAATATTAGTTGATTTGTGTCTGTATCATAAAGTTATTCTCGATTAAACATGTCAGCTTACGAGCCAAATTCTCGTCATTTGCGGGATGTTTTAATTTTCTGCTTTAATGTGAAGAAATCTGCGGCTGAGGCTCATCGAATGCACTCTAAGACCTATGGTGAGGCCGCTGTTAGTGAAAGAACGTGCCGAGAGCGGTTTTAATGCTTCAAGAACGGTGATTTTGACGTCGAAGACCGACATGGCTGTGGAAGAGAGAAGGGTTTCGAAGATGCAGAATTGGAGGCATTACTTGATCATTTAAAACAGTATTGAAGATGATTCTGATTGTAACTAATTAAGCAAGTCTTGAATGTCTTAAACCACCTTTAAGGAACAGATACACATATGTCTACCAAAGACCAGACACCAGAATCTTCTCAGAAAAGCACGTCTCATCGTAACTTCTCATTGTCCGACAAGGGCATCTCTGCCTGTCGTTTTCAACCAATTTTGTCTCTCCTTTCTGAGCAAAGAGACTCTGCAAAACTGTCAACAAACTACAACTTGCCCTACGCCCACAACGAAATGCATACTTCTCTGAGTCTGCATGTCCCCCGACCGACACCGATACAGGGACGACGACGACGGCGACGGTAGCAGCGTGCAGAAGATGCTTACTCCAGCGTTTGTGCAGAACTCGTTACAATTGGTTGCACAAAAAATCTTTTCGAAAAATCCCAGAATTTTCATCATAACCCACAACCCCATCAACGGCAGCGAGAGAGAAACCGGCAACACGACCAGCATAAACCGTCCAGACCATACCACATTTGCGTAGCAGTTGTTGCCGCTGTCATGAATGCAGACGATGTTCAATAAATAAATGTTCCACTTCTGGGTTCGGTCCCATCCGTTTGTTCGACTTTAGTCACGCGAGATTGCAATTTACCAGCATACAACGAATCTAAATGCATTGAGAAAAGCAAGGTTCGCAAAAATCCACCGCGCGCCATGGTTTAGTCGTGATCTGTGGCCGACTGTGCCCCGTACAGATGGTGATTTCAATAGAAGTTTGTATATTCTGGCCGCATCGCAGCTAATAGTTCGCCATTATGTGTAGGTGACAATTATAAAATTGCAGCCATCTGAAAGTCAGATGTCAGGTTGTGAAATAGGTTTTCATTTTGTACACCCCTGTGTAGCAAGCTGTCAAATCCATTTGACATTTAAAGGTGCAGATGGTCTCGGTCGTCCTTCAGTCTTCCTGCAATCTGCTGAGTAAGACAAAAACAGAGATAGATATTTGACAGCGGACGGGACGGGTTCTTCCTGGAAAATATTCGTCCATCTACTGCAATAACGTCAGAGAATGGGCTCAAATCCCATTCCGGGACTGTAATGGCCGACTTGGTTTCACAGGACAATCCGACGCTAGGACTCCATATGAAAATTTTAATAACCCTTATTCAATTTTCGGTCAAGTCCCTTTGCTGTCATCGAGGCACAGAGATAGCGACAAAAGGAAACGTTGTCCTTCTTAAGAATGTCATTTAATCAGATCTGTATTTGTAATTCACATTGCTTGGGTCGATCGCGGGAGGAAGAGGGAAGACAAGGGATACCGGAGGAGAGCTTAGCCTTTGAAATATTAAAACCGAAGGTAGTGTTAGAAAGAGAAAGACCTTTTCGAAGGAAATTTCTTCACATGCTATTAAGTTTTCATGGTAAGTTTGATTCATATTCCAGAGTTTCCGTTTTTTCTTTTTTCGTATATTTTCTTTTGAAGGCGTTATGATGCCCTAGGCAATACTTTCAAGTGTCGGAAAAAAATATGAAATAGATTGTTGAGTTATTGCAGATGACGTCAAAGCGTTTGCGTTTTATTGTCCTTCTATCGTTTTGATACCAGCTCCAGTTGACGTTGACGTAACCAGACTTTAATGTTGTCTCTTGTGTGGGCCGTTTGCTTCATTGCTTGGTTGTAACATGACGTCATTGGATTGGGATCGTATGTAAAAGCCAGGCAACCTAAGAGTTCGTAGTAGAGGTTAATTTAATGCGGCAAAAGGATGTGTACTCTTTCTTTACATTTTGGTTCAATATTGGGTCATTCCACGGTAAATCGCCCAGACTATATGGGAAACTCTGAACGAGAAAGTAATAATCCTTTACTCGAACCGGCCATAAGCCATTGTTCTTCGAAACAAATATTATTATAATTATCAACCGTTATGACTAGATTACATCTTATTCACTTTCCATGTTACTACTCAGCGAAATCAATTTTTTTTGCTAAGTTGTTGCGGGTAGATTGCATATTCCAAGACTTCTTTCACGTTTAACCAGGAGAGTGAGTGCACGAACTTGGGAACTTGGGGATTCAGAAAAGGCACAATACGCCGAGAATCGAGTCCAGCACTCTGATACAAGGCAAGCACCCCACCCCCTAGGACATCGACTCAAGTTTCAAAAGAATGCAGTCAGTGTAGTTAACCCTTGGGGTCAATATGACCCACTTTTGAAAATCGTACAATAAACAAATTTTAGGTTTAAGAAGTCTATAATCACGAGAGATACCGCTAGTAAGCTGTACAAAAAAAGTCCCAAATAAGTTCTTGTGGATTATATTGACCAACTGTTCTGTTGTGACATTGGGGATAGTGCGATAATTTAGCGCCAAAAATGTATGATGCAAGCAAACAAGCATTTTTTTTTTACTATGGGAGGGGGTTCTATCACATCCCGTTTAGGAGCTAGAGGCAATTTAAGAAAAATCATTTTCCACGAAAAAAAAATTATTTAAAAACAACGGCACCACTTACAATAAAGTACTTAACCAGCTTTAAAAGCCAGAAACTTGTTTTTGAAAAAAATTCGCATGCGAAAGCTTTTAGTACCGTAAAACAGTATAAATAACGGACGAAAATGATAAAACAAAGGATAACTGGGATGCCTACCTAGGTTTACTACAATTTTTTCCAAAACAACGACTTAGTTAAACATTTCAAGGCAAGGATTTTACCTCTCCAAGCAATATTTTCTTTACGACATTTCAGATGCACACGATATCGGTGATTTCGATGCAGCAAGGTGTGTGTGTAAAGTTAAATTTAACAGTTATTGTCATCAAGTTTAATAACGGCTTGGAAAACACTGAACATGACTTACGATGAATTTAACCAACTTTCGTCATTTATGCGAACCTGAAGAATGATTGCACAGAGCTCGTTTTAATGGCGTCTGAATAACTTTCAAATATGAAAATTAAATAAAATCCACATTGCAGCTCCTTTGCCACTATCCACGAATGGCATCTCAAATACCTTTCTAAGAAATGGTTCTCTAAGAATTCGAGGGGTGCAGTCATCTCAAAAGATAAACAGAATTCGTCTGCATCTTCATTATTTTTGGCCATAGGAAATGGGTTCTAGGAATGCTGTTCCAGCGGTTCGCTGGGAACTGATAGACGTCAGATAACCTGTTTGCTTGTCTAATGAAAAACTCGTTACAGACAGCTGGCTTTTTACAAATCATCCCACAGAAGTACTTCGACTCACAAATCATACCAAACGAAAGATATCCTTTACTAAACGTCCGAAGTAATGAATCTCTGAGCGAGGAATTCAGGAAGTAAGCACGTGCAACTTACGTCCATTGCCTGGACAGTTCTAAAAGTGTGTGTTCTTTCTCTTTAAGCTATCACTGTCAGCAGTTCAATTAGGCATCATTAATATGAATAGTCATACGATTCACAAGCCCACGCACAGATACACTGAGGTCGGGCATACAGATGGTTGTAATTTTTGGACTGAGAGAAAGACAAAACGGTCGATCCATGCATGTGGCCGGCATTCCTTTGAGCACGAGGACCATTACTCGATTGTCGTTGAAGCAATTTGTTTAGTTGGTTAGTTGACTTATAGTTGTCATTTGCATTGCAGGACATTAAGCACAAGTCAAGGAGACGATGTCCAGGTCTAACATAGTAATCTGTGTCGCTAATTGGCTGGACTGGACAAAAGCATTTTAAATGCGTCATGGGACATGATAATAATTGCAGGACATTTGATTTACCCAGAAAGGTAGAGCGCTTTGATATATTGCCGGTTACATGTGGGCACGTTTTGTTTGTGCCTTTGTGTATAAAAGTAACGTGGTAATTTCCTATCATTTGGCGTAGAAGTGACATGCTTTGCCTTTTTTTTTTGGTGGGTGTGTACATTAGACGTAGTTTGATATGCCTAATTTTTCAACTTGAACTAGGCTTTAGTCTAAAACGGTTAAGTTCACGCAAAAAGGCAACCTCAGCGCAATTTCAAGCAACCTGTGGTACTGCGGAACAATGTTTACTGATTAGTTAATCACAAACGTTCAAATGACAAGTAATGGCCTAGTGTGTGGAACAAATTTTAGTATCACAAGTGTTTTGTGATAGAGAAGCGAACAATAAAGATAAATTTCATAAAGCTCACTGTTTTTCTAGATAGTCACACAAATTTTTTTTTAACTAAGTTTTATCTAAAAATGTGTTGATTTTCAAAGAGTGATTGCTAACCATTGTTTTATACTGATTTTTGGCACTGACACGCTGAAAATCGATTGAAGCCACTCAATTCAACGTCGGACGTAGAACAAAAATATCAAAAAGATATAGCAAGACTTAACAGAGCACATAACTACACCACACAGAATAAAAATAGTCTACTTCTTCCTGATATGCAACTTACAGGTAAAAATATTCTCAAGCAAATCATTTTTACTAAATGGTCAGAGACCTCCGACGTCCCCCTTCTTCTAAAAATGTATAGACAGTATGCCAATTTTTAAAACTTTTGTTAAAAGTGAAAGTTGAACTTGTTCGATTGAAACGAAATGCATGAAATACTGTAAAATTATTCCTCGACTCTGAGTTGTATGTGTTAGTTAAATTTATAAAAATGCATCTTTAATTTCATCTTTAAATACAGAATAGAAATTAAAAGCTAATGAAAGTTTCGAAAGTCAAGAATTCATAGAACCCCACATTTTATCTACAAGGTTGATTAAACTTGGAACCGAAGTGACAGTCTTTTAGAATAACCATGTATGGCGTGCATTTACGCGATACAGCAAACAGGATTACGCTGTAACTGGCTTTCAATTATTGCAATTATTTTAACAAAAAAAACATGTTTTTATCGATGTACCCCATCTCCCCCTACAGTTTTTAAGTTAAGGGACTAGTTTTTGTATGTAATTAGTTTTGTATGTAATTATCAGTTGTAGTAAAAATTTTTTTTTTAAATTAATCACTAGGTCCTTTGCAATAGAAGAAATCAAAGTATAGTAGCTTGGGTCAAAAATGACCTGAGAGACGGATCATCCGTCACGGATGAAGGTTAAACACATTCTTTTCACTATTCTCTTTGTTATGATATCTTAAGAAAAAACGCCAAGGTGTAGATGTAATTTTTTTTATTCATACCGCATTGAGCTTTGAGTATCTTAGAATTTGAAATCATAATTTCATATACCGACTATATGTTAATAAATGTAGATTTTAGTGAGCAAAGGAAATCATATTTTTGTATATAATTTCGCTGATTGCATTTATTATATTACTAGCAACCCGTCCTGGCTTCGCGCAGGCAGCACTATATCTAAAGTTTTTTTAGTATTCCAGCAATGGAATACCAGAAAGTGTTATTGAATTTAGAAATAATTTGGGGTAATGCACCGCTTCTTCTACATCTAAAGCGCGGTCAGTTAAATAAGCATAGACTTTGCTTTCAGGGAAGCATAGACTTTGCTTTAGTGCCTCTTGTTAGACGTTTTGTGGAGCATTGAAGTCTCGTCCTAAGCTACTGAACTACAATCCATCGTCAATTTACCAGTATTACTCTACTTGTAAACATTGCAAGCACTTGAAACATCGGCACTACAAAATTTTAATGGAAATTTAAAAGCAGAGTTAGCAGAGTTAGTTCCTGCACCATCTAAAAGTGTGGGTTCAATTCCAGACGATGCCACAGCAAAAGCAGTCTTCCCGCTGCCTCCAGTAGCATTCAAAAAGAAAATATTCCCCTTGTTATTATAGACTAATAACATAATTAAATCATTCTTCAATAAGTCAGTAATGATCATAGTTTTTTTCTCGCATGAAATAAAATTCCACAGAACATACAGTCGAATTACTCTAAGTCGAAAATCCTTCTTACCCGAATACATTCTTTCCAGTCTTAGTCTACTTTCAATACCTTTAAGTCGAGTTTTATTTCTTTGGCTGAAAAACAGACAAAAAAAAATTCCCCTTGCAACTTGTAGCAAGTACGCACACTCGCATTATCTGACTCTCCCATTGGGGTCCTAGACATTTCGCGAACATTCATTTTGTATTGATTCTTGTAGTGCAAACACGTCGGAGAAAAAGCGCAAGTGGTTGCCCTTATTGTTGTTTACCTATGCAAAAAAGAGAGAGCAGACGAAGTTCACAGCAAAAATGAGGATTTGCTTGCGAACATGGCCCTATACGCGAACATCGCGAGCGAGAATTCTCGTTGTCGAGAGCCATCTCTATTCGCATCGCGCACACACAAATAATTGGCTTTTAATCTAAAAACAGATATGTACTCGTATCTGAGATGCATTCTTGCTTCATTTAGCGTGTGTATTGGAAGTTTACTTTGAAAGAGAAACAAAGACGTCTGTCAGTATAATTCCAATTGTAAATATTACAGTCCAAAATAAAGGATTTTCAACACAAAAAAAAAAGAAATATGAAACCTTCTAACTTGAATTTCCATAACTGCCTCTAATCCGTGAAAATTCGACTTAGAATGATTCGATTGTATGTACTTTGATCAATGTTCCCATAATCGGATGACAGTTGTTGTTGTCTGCGGTACAACATATCTTCAATCAAATTTTGCGGTAATTTTGCCACGGCAAGAAAGGTTCAGTAATTTTACACAACGAAATTATCAAAGTAAATAAGTGTCCTTGTTATTTTCCTGTAGAACAGAACACGCATCAGATATGTTATTTTCCCATTGGTTATCATATTCCAACAAAAAATACCACGTTCTTTCATCGCTGCCTGTATTTCTGATGTGTACATTTATGTAAACCTATACACATCAATATATGCATATATCAATTTTTCACATTTCATACGCCTCTATCCATACAACACCGTTTCCGCGCGATCATCGTCATGCCAGCTGTGTGCAAATTTGAGTTTAGCAAATAGGGGTTGAAATGAACGTAGAAAACACCACTGAGACTCGCATCGATTTCAGCCAGAATTTTATAGATTAAAAAAATCTTTTAATCAATTTCTCGGATTTCGCCAACTAATCGATATTTTTATAGCTATTATATCCTAGTGCTTGCTCCGAGATCTATAAAACTGCGTTTTTAGATTTTCGAAATTCGCATGTTCATGTTTTATCGTTTTTGGCTAAAAGCTCTAAAAGTATTGGGGCTAGAATGCTGAAATTAGTTTTTTTTAATGTACTCATGGAATCAGATTTTTTGTGATTTTTTCAGATTTTTTGACAAAGCGGTGTGGAAATTACAGGGCGGATTGGCTTTTCGAATTTTTACAGAACCATAAAATTGGTTATTGTGAGTCTACCTTAAAAGATACACATATGTCGCCGCTGACTTTTTTTTAGAACTTTTTGAGACGATCAATTCCCCAGTACATTATTTTCTCGTATCTTTAACTGTTTAGACAGCGCCCGCCTTAGAAGCTTGCCAGTTCTTGACTTTTTTTTACATATTTCAATATACCGTTAACTTGTTGTGACAAAATATCTATAAAATATAGTCCATACCCATAATAGATACTCAACAATACTACTGGTGAAAACCGCTTGGAAATCCGTTCTTCCTACTTCCTGAGATTAGACTCCCCAAACATTTTTTTCGACTTTGTTTTATAATATTTATAGATACTTCAACAACTAAACGCTTTACATTGGGTAATTTCATGCAGTCCATTTTATTTTAAATTGAACTAGTCGTCCATCCTATTGTCAAAAAATATGATAGTTATATTATCTGGCAATAGGATATATTATATACTTTTACGCACTGATTTATTAGATCTTATTCACATTACTTGATCTTTTATGGTCCGGATTCGTCCCAGATTTATTATTCTTCTTCGATACTTGGAAACCCTTCACAAATTTCAATAACTGCTTAACACACAAAATTGAGCATACACGCACAAAATCGAAGTATTTATATTTTCCTAGGAAATGGCATGTTAAGTGAACTTTTTTTGTTTTTGTTTTTGAATGCAATGGGTGAAATATATATGTGCAATTTAAACTGCATTATTGTATTGTCTATAAATTAGACGAAGGGACCAAAGTTATGTTGTTATTTGTCGGCGTATGCTCAGTTTTGTGAGGTCCTGCACCAACTTAATACCACTAAATAATCTTTCTATTATATTTTCCACCACTGTAAATTACAAAATGGCTTGATTCCTCGAAAAATCGTAATTACTTTTAATTTCGGTTTCCTAACATTTACTCTATTTTTGACTAATTTTATTGTGTTGCATACACATTTAATTTACTTGCAAATATCACAGACAATACAGTAAATAGTTCCTAATTCTTCTTCAGAGTTTGTGTAGATGTTATTTGTGTATATTGTTATTTTTTTGTTGTAGATTTTGGGGTTAAAAAATGATTTATTGCTGTTACCGAACTTGACCTGTATTTCAGTTTCTAGATTGCAGATTAAGATTCGATTCAAGAGACATGTTTTTAGAAATAGACAGAGGGACTTTAAATTACCCGGACACATTACCAATAAAAAATTGTTTTTTAATTGTATTTTGTTGCACCTAAAAACTAATCCTTCTGTTCATTGACAAATCAAGAATATTCAAAGAGTCTCGAAAATAGTATTGAGCAATAGTCAATCGTATGAAGCTAAGTCGCCAACCTTATTCTAACCTTTTGATGAATATTTTTTGTAAGACAGCACAATGTTTGTCTATATTTTCCACCTCTATATTTATTTGATTCAAATAACGTACGTGGTACAAAACATCTGCAACAATGCGGTTAGATTTTCACTTCTAAATTTATTGCGACTGCAAGTTACTGTTGTCATCTAAAGAGGCTTCACGCAAAAGTAATACTATGATCTGAAAAACTCCCATTTAATATTCAATCAATCTTTTGTAGTGGTATTTTTAAGTTGCAGACAAAATAGGTAAAAATAAATTTCACAATAGCTTCAGCATCCATAAACAAAACTGTGCTGCCAATTAAAAACTCTACCGACTTTCACCAAATTATTACGGTAGGTTGAACGATCTCCGTCGCCCCCATTCAGGTAAGATTTCAGGCTGGAAAACTGCACCACTCGGACCTGAAAACTAATCAGAGAACATATTTCCCGTATCCCCAAAAAAGAACACATACATACACATTTCGACAGAGAATGCAGAATAAAACTTTGCTCCAGCTACAATAGCATCCATTCAAGTTAAATTTTAACAAATTATCCTAGTTTCCTTGTTGTGTAACTGCCTCACTGTCTGTTATATTCATCCAACAAAGTAATACATAACCTGTTTGAGTCTTAAAAAGGGATTTATCCAGGACAATGCACAGAGGTGACTTGAATGTCATTTCGCCTTGAACGTAAATACGCTACGAAGCTTGTACAACTGAACTGTGTGCATCCCCTTAATTTCCATATTCCATTCTGTTCTCCAGCTCTGGAATGTCTTCACTCCTTTATACCCTTCTGCCTGCTTCGTTTTTACTCCTTTATCAGTGAGCACTGTACGGAGAGGCGAAGGCAAGCTTTGTATTGTAGTTCTTCAACAATGCACGGATACACGTCAGGGATGCGGAGTCGGTATTCTTCTCCTGCCAAACATCCTCCAGGTGCTGGCATTTGTCCCCAATACTCCCATAGAGAGGAATTCCTCGTTTGAGTTTTAACTATTTTTACTTTCGGAATTCATGTTGTCATATACATACGTCTGTTATCTGCTTAGCACGCTACCATAATTTGAACCCAGTCAAGAATAATGTTTTTTATCGAAAATTCGTTAAGCTCTGTAAGGACTTAAGCTCTGAAAAATACGAAAGTGTGGATACACACCTGACCGCGAATTACAGCAGCACCACAAGGACACTCACTTGACGAGCACTAAAGAATCTACAATGAGTATCGCACTTACGTGAGGATGCTCAAGTGGGGTGCGTCGTACACTGGATAACAAGGTATTCGCTTACCACAAGTGCAATTGCATTCAAAAAGACGAAATAGTTACTCCCCTAACAATGTGCTGATGCAGGATATAGAACTAGAGTGAACAGAGTGTAGGTGTGTACATAATAATTCTCCCAGCCAACTTCCAAGGAAGTGGTGTGCTTGAGGATATCAGGGGAAAAAATATGACAAAATTGGAACTCATAAATTGTCCCCATGTCGGAGATAGGGACAACATCAGTAGGAAGGAAATGAAAGAAGCTGGAGAAAAGTTTTCAATTTGAAAAGTAAAAACTCTTCAAAGGGTCAAAATCAATGGTAGATCGCCGTGGGGAGTTTCTTCCATGGAATTTACTTTCCTTTAAAAATAAGTTGTGACAACAACTACTGAAAAGGAGAAAGTCTTGCGTGTCCAACTATTACTTAGGAATCGATATCGAGTTTTTCGGGAGTATTCAAATATTTTCACAGGCCGGGCGAAACTTAAGTTCAATCAAAATTAATTTCAAAAAATGTAGAAACGCTTCAATACAACTAGGGGCTTGAGACTAAGACCACTAATAAAAAAAAAAACGTTCAAGAATATTGTTCTGCCGCAAACAAATTGGTACATAGCAGGGCTGGAAAGTACTGCAATATTTTAGGACGTCTGGTATTGGATTCAGAAGTTATTATTAAATATGCAAAGGCGACAGACAGACAGTCGGACAGCGAAGTAATTTTGAATGCGTTTCGGTATACTTTTTGAATGAAACCCCAAAAAAATTGGAAGCTCAAGCTCTCAATTCAACCAGTGGTTTAAGACTTCTATTACTTAAATATAAGTATTTAAAACTCTTCATATTGAATTTTCTCGCCTGTCTTTTGGCCAGCCAGCCAGCCATTACAAAATTCTAGTTCTAAACTTAACAATTTAAAAGATCTGCCCTGTTCTAAGTCAGGCATAAAGGCTGTCTGCTGAAAGACAAGAACAAAAATTTCACAAAATTTTTTGTTTTATTTCCCAACATACAAATATTTACCTCTGACCTAGGACCACTGGTTGGATTTTTAGAGTCTACCCCTAAAGTGACTCACTATGTTAATGCTAACGCTGTTCACGTCTGACAAGCGGTATGGAGGTCGTCAAATGTATGCACAACATCACCTTAAACTTCAGGGGCAACTTTACCGCAGATCACCTTATTGTTTATGTCTTCGCTGACACTTCGGTATGGCACAAATAGTTTACGGACATTTACCAACTTCATTTTTTGCCTCGAAAAAAGGCGAAAAAAGCAAGAAAACAGACTAGGAGTAAAAGCGTCTACGAGCACTTCATGTCCTTAATTCACCACCGACTACGGTGGTGTGCTAACAAAACCCTTCCAACACCTGCGAAAGATTTAAAATTCTGTTGCAGTTGCAGTACTCAATTCAAAAAAGAAAAAAAAACTTATTTAATGAGAAGCTTGACCCAAATACACCTATCTCTTTTTTACTTTCAAATCAGATTCATGACCATCGTAGTGACGTAGATAGTTCAGGGTCTGGGCAAAGTTTTGTTGAGAACCAAGTCGTTTAACTTCTGGACCGAGAATTCCTTTAAACCGACCTAAATATTCGAATTTGAAATTAAAATCTAAAATAAAAAAAAAATTAAAAAAAATCAATCAAAATCAAAAGCAGTCAAGTGGATGGAACAGAGAATAAAGCAATTCTTAAAACTTTTCTTAGAGGAATCTTTAAAAATCCCATTTATTATTTTATCATAAATAATATTATTTTCAAATTTGCATTTAAGTGTTTGAGTAAGGAATTCAATATTTTTTGTAAGGCCGGTTTTTTTGATAGTTTCGGTATTGGTTATATTTAGTTTGTCATCAATAAAGACCCCGGATATAAATTTTAAGCATATTATATGGAAATTGATAAGTAATAATACATGAAAAGGATAAAAGAAAATAAGGACATGAAGCATGGTCAAGGAGTTTTAAATTTTTGGTTCGTTTCACTTTATTGGCAAAAGAAAATTCTTTTCAGATTCTTATTTGTATATACATGTAGTTTTTTTTTAATGGGGGACAAGTTTATCGAAGGTATTTATATATTTATTTTAACAAGGCCGGCATCAATTCATACAAATTTAACGCTTTTTTAAGCTAGAATGACAAAGATCTGTGGTTATCAAAAGTAATAAATCAAAACAAATTGTTTGGGGCAGCTCTTAGCCTAACTACCTTTTAAATTTCTGCCTGTTGTGAATTTTACGATTTTTTTTTTAACTAAACTATACTCTGTTTCTTCTTTTGCTCTGATATGCAAGCCTACTACGAGTATTATCAAAACTGATCCAACAGAAACTAATTTTTCAAAATTTGTTAAATGTGGAAAAAATGCTAGCTGCTTAACAGCCAGTTTGCTTGAACGCTGTTCTTTAAAAGGTTTATAACAGTTATTTTATTAAAATAAACACAACTTCAAAACCTTGGCCTTTGAAAATACTTTAGACTCATCTGACTTTAATGGACGGAAAAAAAAAACATTTTTACTTGATTACATGTGATTAATTCAAGATTTGATTTCATTCGTCAACGCCGAAATACGCCGAAAGATCCGAAAATCATAAAAGGCTCTAAAGGGAAGCAACAGATATGTAAATAAAAAAATTTAGTAGGCTAACTTACCCTGAGCAACGGCGTATAATATAAAAAAATCATTTACATCAATTATCAGGGCAGTACAGTACAAAGCACCAGCCTGAACTTGTGTGACCTTTTAATGTACTTTTCTTATTATCTCAAGGTAATGAAAATGCACCTGCAGCAGGATTAAACACTAGTTGGATATGCCTAAATTCAAACATATACTTTGCGTTATCGTATTTCGAGGGAACCACCACCCTAAAAACAGTTCATTTATTTGTTGATGGACACGACCATATTAAATAGTTCTACCCGCAAAACCAATTGTTGACGTAAAATCCCATAGGGGGCCAATGGAAAAGTTCAATCCCAATTAAGTCTTGTTTTCAATTTCCGACACGTGTGGATGAGATCGACGGATTGTTGTCGAATCTTGAAAATCTCAGAGTACATCTATCAGAAAATTCACACTCTTAAGCCAGTTTATGTTAAATTTTACCACTCACCATTAGATGACGTTGAGAAAAGAAAACTGTGCGTAGCATCACTCCATCCGTATCGATTTCTGTAAGAAAAAAATGAAAAACGAAAGCACTTTAAAATTAATAAATCAATAAATCAAAGATAAATAAGTTTTGACTTGAATTATGGATCCGATGGTATCTGAAAAGCCAATATTCAAAATGGAACCTTTTCTCTCTGGTAAAAATCCTTCCTTTTTTCTTTTCTTTCCCAATTATAATACATGCAATAATAATAGAGGAAAACGTAAAACACCGGCGTGTAAACGTAATTGCCACTTCCTTTTACCTGTTGCCGAATGGTTGCGCTTCACTGCCATTAATTATGTAAATGTAAATTTATCATTACAACACAAGCAGCAGCAGGTGCAGAGCAGTATCAACATCAACGACAGGAATGAGGAATACAGGAACACATAGGATTCAAAGGACAAAAGGCTATGTCACAAACAAAGCCGGTCGTCGCCATCGCTGTCGCCGTTTTTCGGTCTCTTCCTCCGGACCCATTCATAATAAATTCCGAAAATTAATCTGTCCATTGATTACGCCCTGCCAGAAGATGACTTAATTGAAAAGTTCGCAAGCGACAAATGACTGGGGATAAAAGATAATAGATAAACGAGTCGTGGTCTTTTCTTTTGTGATAAGAACACCACCCATTAAAATCGTTGTTAGATGAAGAAGATCTGACAGAGTGACAGAGGAGGTGGGTGGCGGAAATGAGGGTTGTTATAAAGAGAAAGACAGATGCGAGATAGGAGGGCAATGAGCAGAGAAAAAGAGAATAAATAAATAGAAGTTCGCCATAAGGAACGGTCCTAATTGTAGTCCAATCTAACGACAAGTTGAACAGCTAATTAGATTACAAGGATTGAGATTATTGTGTGACGCAGCACGGTCCTCTAGCAGTTGTTGAATGGCTCACACTTTTTGCTTGTGATACGCGATCATCAACCTTTGTTGAAAATGTAGCAAACATAACAGCCCTTTTGACTTGGGTCCTTATTAGAGACACAATCTTGGAACTCCTCCAAAGATCAGTCAGATCAAAGGTTGGACTGAACATAAAACCCTAAAAAGCCTACCTTTACCAGAAAAAGGTATGTATTGGGCGGCGTAATAGCCCGTTGAGAGCCAGAGCCTAGCTTTTCGCGCCTCCACTGTGTTGTGCGGCGTTATAATTTTGTCACATGTGGAGGGGACCTACCGTTTAATGCCGATTCCGAACGGCGAATTGCGAAAGATTTTCATGACAGAAGTACTCCAGGAAGGTTGTCAGTCGTTCGCTGGAGGTGGGGCCGTGAAAAATGTTTGTGGTGTTTTTTTTTTTTTTTTTTCCCCGAGCTGGATTCGAACTCGGGTACTCTCGCTCAACAGTCCGACGCACTAACCGATCAAGCCAACGGCGCCCACACCAGAAAAAGGTGCAGGCAGAAAACCACTAAACCCACTCTCTTCGGTGAAGCGATAGAGTTTTAAAAAGAAGCTAAGTACCTGGCTGTCATACAAGATGAGACTCTCATTCAAGACCATCGAGAAAGCCAGGACTGTATACGGCCATCACGCTGCGCTGATTTTAAAAAGGAAAATTATTGATTTGGATATTCGAGAAAAGGGTATTCGAGAGATTTTATTAAGCTGTGGCTTGGAATCCTTCAAACTATAGAATGAGCAGAATAATGAATTTCATATGCAAATCATATTAGAATTGTTTATCAATTGATTATCAATTTTCTTAGCTTTCTTTGTTGCCCTACGTCACGGAGTTCTTAAGATTATCCTACTCTCCTCTTGAATTTGCTGGGTATAAAAGTATAAAGTCGAACATAATCGAAATTTTATTACTAACAGAAAGATTTGTTTTTTCTTGTCTTTTATAGACACTAAGTACATTTTTTAAAAATTAGTTTGGGATCTCAGTGTAACTAGTGTTCTATGCCCATTTTGTTTTTAGACATTACTTAATATTAGTACAAAACCGTTTGAGGAATAGATTATCAAATGACAATACATAATAACTTAGAATGGAACAATGATAGCAATATATTTATTGTGCTATAAGATAAGCTATCAGATCTTATGGAATTTTACTTTACGAAACACCTTACCAAGAATTACCAATTTGCTGTTGTTGATGCCCACAAAGTCTGATTGCGGTTCCACCGATGCTGTCAGATATGATGGAATAAACCTCTCTTGCGCGAAGCTGATCGGGCTCCCGGTGTCAATCATCGTAACAGCACTCATCGTTGTATTGACTGTTCCTCATTCGCTGCTTTGTAGTTGGTACTCCAACATACCGTAGAAATCTCGAAAAATTGATGCATCATTTGCGTCTCGAAGAAAACACACGGCCGATGATTTTGGGCAATCTTTGATAACATGCTCCCCGCATCGAAAACATGAACCTCTCTCGCGTTGTGGCTTTGGACACTTCGATGACACGTGACCAGGTTCGTTGCAATTACAGCACTTAATGTTGAATTTATCTTTCGAAAGCACTGTTGTTTTTGGTTGCGACGTAGTTTTACAATAGCTCGTGACACTTGGCAAGCCTTCCAAGAGGATTTGTTTGTTAAAAGGCGAATCTGGTATGCCTTTTACGATGTATGATATGACATCAATCTCCTCGATATCACATGAGCTCGCGATTTCTAGCATCGTGAACATATATTGCTGTAGACTTTCCTCTTTTCGCTTTCTTCGGTACCTCAACGTGTTGTGCACCTCGGCGGCTGATGAATGATGATGAAATTCGTTGATCAATGCTGTTTTTAATTCTGCCCAGGAACGGCATAAAATCGATTGAAGAAATTGTTTTGCGGTTCCTTTCAACAATCGTTGCGCAAAAATGAAACACTTTGAGTCGTCCAGATTGTAGATTTCCTTTGATTGTTCGAAATTTTGAATCCATTTTGAGATTGGAAAACTATCGTAGCCCGAGAATGTTTGCAAGGAATCTACTATGTCCTTAAATGAGCAAAAATTAGTAAGTGACTCACTTGGCTTATTTAATTCCGCTAATCTCTTCTGGAGTGCAAGAATCTCTTCTTTTCTCGCGACTTTTCTCCGCAAATCTTCCAACTGCTGCTGATCCACATCATTTTCAGGAACATTTTCCTCGCCGTCTTCTATGCTGCTACCAGGGAAAAACTCGTCTAGCTGGGTTTCAGTCATTTGCTGAGCTGCTTCTAAAAGGCGGGCTTTTAACGTAGCCTTAATTCCATCTAAAGGCAAATCCATCTGAGACAACTTGCTCTTTAGCGCATGAAGCAACTTCCAAAAATTTTGTCACACGTGGTTCCATTTTTTTTTTTAAATTTGAGATGTCACTTTCTTATTTTTTTTTTGGTTTTCGTTAAATTTGTTTAGAGGTTTTTTCTTTACCACTCGTCGAAAAAAAAACACTTAACATAAAACGTAAAATTGAGTTTGTAATACTTTTGGCGATGAAACAGTCAAACGTAGACTAATCACATTAATTTGTCTAATCCCACTTCTGAAGCTGTAGGACGCCGAGAACAAGATAATATGGGATATTACAAACTGAATTCTTTTGTACATTTGCTTAAAGCTATGGATGGTCTAGGGCCGCAAGTAACATGTTTCAGATGGCGTTACAAAAAAAACCTACTGTTTTGTGGTACGATTTCTATTCAGTTAATTTAACATCGAATAGTACAGGGTATTTCATACAATTTAAATAGCTTAAAAGAAAGGTTTTTCTTTAGAATGTTTAGAATGTGCTACATCTTGGCTTGGAAGAGAAATTCGTAACGAACACAGACATAAAATTCAGAACCATCTAGAGCTATCCGCCTTGAAGAGAAGGGTTATTAGGCCTAAGGTATAAAATAACATTGTTCTTACAAAAAAAAAACTTTTTTTCGTCTGGTAGAGTTTTTTAAAGCTTGCAATGGATTCGTAACTCTATCAAAACATCTTTCAACTCAGATGCGGAGCGGTTTTTTTTACCACAAACGATGCTACGAAAGCTGTTCGATAAATCAGTGAAAATTTATAATTGTTGGTAAAAAAACGAAAATGCCCAAGATTACTAGTCACCTTGGTGGACCAGGTTTTTAAACATAGAAAAAGACACATTAGGCTAAGTTTTGAAGTTTATGAGTGATGTCCACCTAAATCTCTTATTTTTCCTACTGTGCGGCGTGATGAGCATCACTATCTGAATGAAATTACATAGCTTTCACTTTTTGTAGTAGTTTTGTTTATTGATAGCGAGTTTTTGGAGAATGTCCAAGAATTGATTACTTGGACTTTTGAACAGGAAAACGGCGGAAACTGGTACGCGCATTGATAAATTCGTACAAAGCGACAAATTCCAGCGTTGATTTAAATAGCTTTCACGAAGGGGCGCATTTTAATAGAGCAATGCTGCATGTTCTCTGTAATAGCAACATAAGACAAGATAAGCGATTAACACGCACCAAGCTGGCTTTCTCTGTTTATATAAAATAAGAGAATTTGTGATTTTTTCCTACAATCAAAACAATTAGTTCATACAAATACGTTGGTTGATGTTAAAACTCGACGATGATTTTAGACATTTCGCTTTTGATTTAGTCATTGGAGAAAAATGAAGTGATACAATACAGAAAAGTTGTGTACGAAATATTTTAATTTTTTTATCTACAATGTACACTCATCCTTCGCTTTGCTAGGGGGGTTAGCGGAATGAGAAGTTTCGTGCAAACCACAGACTACCCAATATAGACACCCATCTGAGCAGATTCTATTTCCCCTTGCCCATCGATGAATTTGACAGTAATTCACGAATGTAGCTGAAATACAGGAAGCATTTTGACAGTAATTCAGGAACCACCGAACACTAGCTCATCATTTTCACGCACATTTGTTTGATTTGTTGTTCAAAGCTCCCACACGTATTCACAGACACAAAATGTTATAAAAAACGCTGTCAAATAAAATCAAGGGGCAAGAGAAGTAGAAGTTGGGTATCTGTATTGGCTCATTTGTGGTGCAAACCGAAGCCGAGCAAAACGAATTATGAGCTTACATGGATATATTTTTAACAGAAAAATCATAGTGAGCTAAGATTCTTTAAAGAAAAACGTAATTTCGCGAAAAGCAAAGTCGCGCGATTCGAATTTGGGTAGATATTTGGAAATCGCGCAAAGGCGAAACCGCATAAAATGAGACCGCGCCAAACGAGGGATGAGTGTATAAGAAAAAACATAGTGTACTGAAGTGTAGTATTAATCTATTTGCTGCAAAACGAAATCCTCGGCATATAAAATAAAAAACCGGTCAAGTGTGAGTTTAACTCACGCACCGAGGGTTTCGTTCTTTCGTCAACAGATTAGAAGTAAGGACATAATTTAAGTTAAAGCAACTAACTACGGCTACTTGCCGTTTTCGAATAAAGCTAAACAAAAGAAAAGTCGTTCTCATTTGCTGATCGTGCCAACCGTGTAAAAATTGATTTAGTGAACTTAAAGGAAATGGTCTCAAGCTACTCCATTGAAGCAATTAATCAGCAGTTCATGAAAGTTAGCTTACCAAGCAGCTCAGCAATTCGAATCATAACGTATTCGGCAATAAAAAATAGCCACTTAATCGTCTAGAACACTAATGTGGTACAGTCACAAACATCCAAGAAATTAACAAATCAAGTACTCGTGTTTGAAATTCAAAAAAAAATTCAAATTTTGCACTAGGATTTATTTTGTTTTTTTTTCCTTACAATTTTTTATGTTCACTTTTATTCAGAGACAAAACATAAAATCTTTCCAACAGCATATTTATATAAATCGCAACCAATATAAAAGAGCAAATCAGGAAATAGTCTGAACACACATACACCTATGTACAAATAACTGATTCTCTTATTTTCTTCAAAAAAATTACAACAACAAAGCTATTACGATCAATCATTTCTTTGCTTCGCTTTGTTCTTTTAAGAGAACTGAGAGAGAAGAAAACTGTCATACAAAATATTCGAGAAACCCTCTTCGGAGAAGAAAAAAAATAAAAAGCAAAAAAAGCCAAATCGGACAAGTCGAGGATTGAACCCGGGACCCTCAGACCAGAGCGCGAGCGCTATAACCAACGCCGCTTCGAAATTGTATTGTCTTTCTTGGTATAGGAAACGCGTAGAAAACTTTGTGTGTGTGAGATAATCACTAGTTGCCCTTTTTTAGCAAAATGCTCACATAACTTAAATCGTTAATATTTCTAAATATTGTGTGAAAATAAAATTTTTTTTGTATAACATTTTTTGATTCTATTGATGCGATCTACAAAATGGAGTTTTCGGATCTTAAAAATTCGTATGTCATTGTTTTTTGGTTTTTGGCCAATAACTCGAAAACTGTTTGAGCCAAGATGCTCGAACTAAATTTAAACTAAAGATTACATCGAGACCTACATTCTAGATTTTATTCAGATTTTTAGACCCGCGGGTGTGGAAATGCGAGGGGGGGGACGCTTTTTTTTCACACTTAAAGCTTAATATCTCGAAAACCAAGCCTTGGAACAAAAACCTCAAAATGAAAACTGTATTTTATTTTACGAGACCTATCCAACGATACCTAACTCAATCAATTCCGTTAAGAAAAAAAATTAAAAAAATTAGTTATTAATTAATTTTAGTACAAATAAAAAATCATAAGAGATTTCTGGATATATTTGCAATATTGCGATGAGTTGCCCCATAACTCCAATTTTTTTCAGATTTTTTGGCCCATTATTTTAGAAAATAAGGTATGGGACATGGTACACCAGTCGGTTTTTTTAAGTTTGCGGGCTTATAACTTCTTACCAATAAGACTAAGATGCTAATTGTAGTACAACTTTTTGAACTTGCTATAATTCTCTTTCTAACGATACCCATATCAAGTATCTAAGAAAAAAAAACTATTTTTTGATTTTAGTATTAGTACTAACTTTTTCGTTAATAAGTGACTTTCTTCAAACTTTTATTCGGAACTTTCTTTGGGCAAGTGAAGCACATCTTCTGCGTAAATTTCATTTCTTAATTCCAGGTGGTTCACCAGGTACCTAAGATAAGGCTTAATGGCAGACAGACAGACATTTTTGTAGTCTCCGCCCCGCCACCTTTCCAATGACACCCATATTGACCACAAAAGTTAATAAAATTTGTTTCAAATGTTAGTTTCAGTACTAACTTTTTCTTTAATATACGACTAATTCCGGAAAAAATTTCTGATTTATTTTTGGGTTGCCAAGATACATACCCATTCCAAATTTCATCCCTTAACTACAGAGGATTCAGAAGTTATTAGCAAATATGTAAAGGCGACAGACAGACAGACAAAATAGAGACGGACACATAAGTGAATCTATAAGGGTTTCGTTATTCCTTTGGAACGAAACCCTAAAAAACACGGGTGCATAAGAAATAGCTGGTCCGCCTTATTGGATTCAGCATGACGTCACATAATTAACAATGCATTGTCACGCAAATGAAAAATCTATGCAAAATTTCAACTTGACCAGAAACCGGTAAGTGGGTCAAATTTAACTTCCAAGATTTGTTTACATATTTTGTGACACGGCGAGTTAATAAAGCGTGTAAAAAGACTGGAAATATGTTTCGTATTGGATCATGTTCTCGGAGCCAGTAGTACATTACAATAATTGCTTGCCTCTTTTTCCCGGAATTTAAGTTGTGACTCGCAAACTCAACAATGAAGTAAGGTTACTCACAAAAAATGTTTTATTTGCCAAAATTATTTCTGCACTGAAAGTTACACATATCTCACTTAGCATTTTCTGCAGTCCTCAGAGTGGTCCATTATATATTCCGAACATTTTCGTCAGTCATCCGATATAAGCAAGCATAGCAACACATTATCTTCACCACCAAAAAAACCCTTTTCCAAGGAATCTAATACCTAAGTCATGGGCAGATGGAATATTTCCACAAAATTTTGAAATCCAATTTCAGTGGCAGCCGTCACAATGGGACTTTTTTTTTCCAAAGGAATGATATTATGAACGGCTGATGGGGTTCTCGAGACCCAAATAGAAAATTCAGTCGTTATTCCTGGGCGGTACATCGGTTTCTTGTACCATCATTAGGGACGACTAGGCGTGTGCCCAGCAGCAGTTATTGGGATAATTTCCATGAACGAGGATTAAGAAATTTTATCAAAATAATATACCAACTACCTACATTATCATTTATCACGCTTATGCTCGAGTTGGTTTTATTGAAAGGAATTGCCGGCGGCGGAAAGTGTTTTAATATTTATCTATCAACTATCCTTCGAGTTTGCTTCGGTAGAAATTTTAATATTTTATAAAAAATCATACGGGATAATTGATCACGATTCGAAAGCACCTTATAAAAGTTTGACGGACAGTCTTACCGTAGAGACAGAATATCATGGGATGGATAGATTGTACTTAGCTTTGCCCAGCTTCAAATGAATGAGTGGCCTTAAAGAGTACCAAATTAATGTCCAAGCTATTTTTATTTCCCTTTTTTTCAATCCAGTGGACTGTTAAAGTAAAGCGTCATTCATACCCTCTAAGTGAACAAAGTGACTTCCTGTGTTTTATACTCATTCTCAACTGGCGCCCGATTTATTTTCAAATTTATTTTCTCTCTTTTTATAACTAGCACCTCGCAAGAACACTCACTTTACTTTTCCACAGGTCGTTTTGAAATATTTCCAAACAGTTTTCTTGTCGTTTAGTCCTCGGTAGCATGGCGCTACGGCGTCTATTCTTCTTCCACAGTAAAATCAACAATTTCTTTGTGCCGCAAGAGGCAAGCACTTTGCATTGCCTCCCTCTACCCTCCTCCAGCCATCAAGAAAATTGTTGAAATTGGAAAACTTTCGCCTCAACTATCTGCCTTGCTACAATTTATCGCCCCGAGGGGTGTGGCCTTTTAGCCATAGAAGTACTCCTTAAGGCATTAGTTACCTAAGTGATGTGCTATATAAATGACCACCACCTTTCTCACAAAAAAGCGCTCACACAAATGTAGTGAAAGTGCTAGCTGCTTCAAGAACGACAACGAACGATTAATTCCCCCCGAGGACTCATCTCTTCCCTGTGATCCCTCGCAAATCATAACATAAAGAAGGGATGATATTCTTGCTTGTGTTTTCATTTTCATTTACCTTGCTTGAACTGTTGCCTCGTAGTGCTGATCTGGTTCCAGGCCACGAATCATATAACTCATCCCCTGTGTGTAATGATGTGACAATGGCATCGCTGGCAAAACAACGTCCCTCCAATCGTTTCTGCTCCAATGAATACCATAACCACTAGTGATTCTATGATTATGGCCACTATTGCCGATGTCGAGTGAGCCGCCAAATCTCCCAACACTACCACCCCCGCCACCGTTGTATATCTGCAGCATGCTATTCGATTGCTGGAGCGAGTGCGACTGTTCGATTGTATTGTCTACAACGACCTCGTGTCCTTGTGGTAACCTTCGGAATGACAACTTGAATTCTTCGACTGGTGAGTACGAGTCCACCGTCCAGGATATGTTGTATCTATTGGAAGAGAGAGAGGGAGAGAGAAAACAAAATCTTCATCAGTATCATCATTATCATCATCATCATCGTTACGGATGAGAATCCGTGAAGCAGAAAAAATTTTGATCTTTTCTTCTCTGGTGTGCGAGGAGTCCTTCTTCTCAGTACGAGGACTGTCACAGCGATTTTGATTGCGTGATTGGCATTGGGATTGGCTCTGGATATGAGGGGCGCCGACTGCACGGTGCTCGGCTACAAAGTAAACGTGTTTCTTGAAGTGCTCCTCGTTGCGATACGTACTCGTCGTCCCCTCTACTCGCTAAGACAGGATAACGAACAACCCAATTCTACCACCACCACTGTGACGTTATCGCCGTGCAAGCAGATATGCTCGTCGGCATTCCCCCGCAGGGCGGATGTGGGTTGTTGGCCGCAGTGCACTGCGCCAGACTGGAAATTTAATTTTCCCAACCATTTTCTATATAATTACTTAGTCGCTGACTGACAGGCTGACATGGAGCGGTACAGAGTGCTCCAAATACGTAAGCTCGTGGCTTAATAACAGTCCGCGTGGCTGCTCATTAGTTCAGTTGGGTTTTCATGTTTCGATTGACCTCTGCCAGGGCAACAGAAACAGTGATGAAAATGAATTTAAACGTGAAATTTGCTCGGTTAAGGTAAAGGATTCGGCCATTTGACTTTAGAGGAAGGAGATGTCGAACAAGTGTGTTCAATAAGCATAGTTTATTACAAAAACCGATGAAAAGCTCATAAGTGATATCTTTTTTACTAGTTCAACGATTTTAATTACAGTGTTATCGAAGCAACTATTCTCACAAAAATTTTCAAAAAATTAGCGAACCTGTCTTTTTTGGCTCAAGTCTGGCTAAAAGTTTGATATAGCAGCTTAAAATTGATTAGATTGATCGGGAAGAATACTGCTTTGATGAAAATTGCAGAGAATAAAGCAAAACAACTAAAATTCTATCGATATTTCAAGTAGACAAAGCTTAATCTCTGTTAAGTTTCTTTTAAATTTCTGCTAAGCAAAATTGATGAAGATTCGCGTATGCAGACATGGAAACGAAATTTCGATTGATGTTCATGTATTGCAAAAATACAAAGGAAGCAACAACTACACCAATTGTAAGTTCGTTCACTGTGTTTAGTTGTTACCCGGCTGATGTTGTTTACCCGGCAATGCCACAACTGCATTGTCTTTGAACTTTAGGTCTCGCATCATTTGGTTTCCTGCCGCCTTTTGCTGGTTACTCGGAGAGGTTATAAAAGGTCGACGCGGACGGACGGGCGTGCCATCGCATTGGAACAAAGCAACACTATTGGTCACATGAAGTATGTTACCCCGTTTCATCTTTCCCCTGAATTGGATTACGTAATGCTTTGTGATTTTGTTAGCTTCTTATGTAGTTTTATCATGCGTTCAAGAGATGGTTTTTACTTAAAACCAACCCTCGTCGCCTCTAAAAGCACCAGCTGTGGTTGTGTTATGGAGCGGTTGGTCGAAAGGGCGCTGTGTGAAGCTCAACCAAGAATAAATGGGTACAATCCACTCGGTGATCTGTTTTTTTTGCTTTCCTTGCCATTCTCTCTTCTCCTGTATGTGTGTGTGTCCATAAAGGATATTCGCAATTTGTTGTCTCTGTAATGGGGGGACAGTGGGTGCAGGGCCCTCGAAATGGCTCTTATTATTTGACCTATGTCAAGGATAGAAGGTCATTCAAAGCAAGTAGCAAAAGGGAGAACATTTTTTCCGCTTCTTCGCGTTTACAAGTTGTACCATACGCCCTCCACTACACTCACACATAGACAAAATGAAAAGAAAATTAAATTGAATGATACATTGACTTCAAGTAGGGTGGTTTCTTGGAGTTGGATGATATAAAATGTACGTGACACCTTCGGACAAATTATAAGTTTAATGTTACGCTTGATTCGATAACAATACTCCTTCAATGTTGAGGTAGAATGCTACCGAGTTAATTGAAAAATAGGCAAAGGAAAATAACGAAAAAGGATCAAATTATTTCCATTTGATTGCAATTTCAATTTCATTCACAATTGAATTTTGTTAGCAAAGACGAAGCATAGGAGTCGACTGAGTGGCTTGGCTCGTTTTAGAAAAGCTAATTGACTTCTTTTGACAATTTGATTCATTGGACGATAAAATTACGTTTATAATTAGATGTGGTTAGTGAATACGATACGATACGATAAAACGTATTTCTTGGCAGCTGACAGGTTCTTTGTATTTATGACGACGGTAAAGGGAGCCGCTATTTCTAGAGTTTGTGCCGGTATTGGCATTGATTGCTAAAATTTGCTTAGTGAAGTTTTGTCAGCGAAGATAATTGAAGGAGCTGCGGTTTATTTATGCACGGTTTTTGGTTCAGAACTTAGTAATGAGTTGCTATATTAGCAGCCAAAAACAAAAACTGATATGTGTTTCTCGGAATATGGCAATCGATTTGCCATAGGTTTTTTTTTACTTCTGGCAAACTTAACGGCGTGGATGTGACAAGCATGGAATAACTGAATCGATGATTGTTAAAACAACATAATTGACATTTTTATTTTTTTACTGGGGAGAAAGAGAACAGAATTTTTCATAGAACAAAATATACTGTTGATTTCGCATTCAATTTAAATGTGCTTAAGGCATTGATGGAAATAAAAGCTATTTTCGATTAATTTTATTAGCATGCGAAATGCTAAATTAATATAAAATATCATAAAAAAGTAAAGTGAAGATTTGAACTGGCCGCTTTAACAGCCCTATTTAATTTACCAAAGAAATTCCAAATTGCACTAGAAGGTCGCATTCTTGAAGTCATCGAAATTTGGTTAAAAGCAAACCTACGACTCTTTCCGGTAAAAAAAGTACGATAAGAAGAAATGAAAAATTAACAATCCTTTCCGATTTTAGAAAATTGCATAGTTATATATTAATTAGTGTAAGTAAATCGCACTGTTCGCATTATTTCACTAAACATAATCCCATTTCATTTCGCATTCATATTTCACATTGTCGAAAAAATATTAATTTGCTAAAAATCAACAATTCGAAAATATACATCGCTAATGCTAAAATTATTTAATTAATGTGTACGCAATATTCATATTTGGCGTTTTCGTTTTTCCTACTTCCTTTCTTCGCGCTATTACAAAACTGCTAAAAATTAGCTTAGCATTTTATAAAATTTAGCAAGTGCTTTTCATACTACTAATGCGAAAAAAACTTTTCATCGTGAATTAATTTTGCTAATGCTAATTATTCCACCATTAGGTTTAGGTAGTGATGGGCACACAATCATCCCATTGACTAGTGATGGGCAAATACCCGGTAAATACCTTCTCGGGGTAAACACCCGTCTATTTACCGGGTTTTTACCTAAACGGGTATTTATGGAGATATTTGTTAAAACAGAAGATATTTCGGAAATCATAGTCAATCGAAGATTTTATGATCATGGAACATTAAAGACAGAAAATAAGTATTAACAGAAACAAAAAAATAGAGATTTAAATTCTGATGACTGCATATCGGTTCATTTTCTTCTTCGATTGTCTCGGATCTTAAAATAATTTGCTCCAAATTTATGTACCCTGTGACTTATACATTAATTGGATTAAGATTAAACAAATTATCATCCAACCAACAATTGGCTTTACGACAGAGATTATATTATTATGGTAATATCTCACTAAAAACAGTGTTCATCTAGCAGATGGATGAACGACATGTTGACAACCAAACTAACTGTATTAGTAACAAATACGTGTCGCCTGGTTATTAAGCGTATGCAAATTTATTAAGACCAAACTCCTGTTTCTGTACATTTTTAGCAGTAAATTAGAACCAAAAAGGAAATTTTCTTTTAAGAAAAAAAATTAATAATAACCCATTGATAAATATTTTCATGCCATTAAAGGTACTACTAGGTAGTACAAAATTGCTTACTTAAAATAAATACCCAACTTTGAGTGGGGTGGTGAAAAAGAAGCAAGTTTTTACTATGTACAGTATTGGCCTAAACTAAAAAAAATCGTCGGATTCGCAGAGTGAAGTTTTTGAATCGAAGTTCTAAGTGTTCCTCTACGCCTAGCGGTAGACTTCCAGTTCATAAAAATTAATAAATAGCATCAACTCACTTGAATTATTTTGATGCTGGTCTATGGAGCTCATCATAATCTTAAACCAAATAACTCGAAAGCAGTTTAACATTTGGGATTTTCAAAATGAATCGATTTATTTGGAAAAAAATAGAGGATAGTAATAATCGACTGCAGCTGCTTTCACAAGTTTTTGAAGAATTATGTTCCAAGCTGCGATGCCATAAATGCATTTTAATTCTAATTTTTTAATACTTTTGTTTTTAAGCAAGAGTTTGCTTAACAACCGATTATGACATAAATGGCTCATTCATCATGGATCCTAGTTCTTACAGCACGATTGTCTGCGTAGAAAAATTGTACATGCTTTTCCGCAAGTTGATAATCAAGTTTTTCTTCCACAGAGACTCGTTTAATTAAATGAAAACTTTCAGCAGCACCTCTTTATTTGGCACTATTACTGTGCTCTTCCATTAATCATTGCTTCACTCACCCTAAGTGAAGTCATCAACAGGAAACACATGCCAAAATTTCTTAACGAGCACAGCCAGGTTTTTTTTTTTTGCTCTTGTTTTTGGTTTTGTGCCACAGGAATTCGACTCGAAAAACAAAACACTCACACAACCAATTTCCGGAAGGAGAAAGAAGGAAAAAATCAAGAAATTACAAACCTCCACAAGCACACAAGCTCAATGCTCAATAAAACTTACCTATCCTTGTACTGACTAATTGGCGGCGAATTGAATACAGCCACATTCGGTTTTCCACTCAGTTGAAGAGTTTTCCTCGATTTACCTAACTGATTTTCCGCAACACACGAGTAATTTCCGAAATCCTGAGGATGTACCTTACGTATAATCAAGGTGTGACGTGATCCACGATTCTCCATTATATGACGTTCGGTGGTGTCTAATTGCATGGTATCCTTAAACCATATAACCTGTGGGCCGGATATTAACCGCCCGCATCCACACCACCGCCAGAGTCAAATAAGATTCCAAGTAAATTACAGTCGAGAACCGCCGCCGCCGACACCCGTCAATGGGTTGGGGAGTTCGAGTACAGACGGCAAAGTAAAAACCGGATAACCAAGCGAATCGTTGTCAGTGAATTTATTGTAAATTTATCGGCGACGTTCATTCAGGGCAATCATCGCACACACGACGCGCGTCGCGCACAAAGACAGAATAATGGTGATAAAATCGTTTACGAGCCGAATATAAACCAATGGATGGAAGGAGTGTAATGGTTATGATGTTGATATTAAGCGAACGAAAATAGAAAATCCAAAAAAAGCGATAGTCCACGCCGACGATGATAGGACATCCGAATCACCGAATGTGTATAAAACGCGCACCGGTAACATTTTCGTTGTCAGATTAAACATACATCACGTATGGCAGCAAGCGAGGTCATCGAAGTGTGCATGAGCGAGTCCGAGAGCGAACACATACGAGTGCCCGCCATCAGGACATAACGTTTTTTTTGTTGGTCCGAAAAAGGCGTATATGAATTCGTTATTTCCGTGGGTTGTTCATAATTCGGTGATGTGAAAAGTTGAGAAATTCCATTAAAAAATGTACACAGCCAGTGTGTTAAAATTACATCACGAGGTGACATGTGGTGAGGAGAATGGGAGGAAAAAGAAAAAAGAGAAAAAATATAAATTTTATTAGTAAGTAAGAAAAGTAAACACGAACATTCACACGACTCACACCAGGCACACGCACGCAGAGCGCAGATGGGAACTTCATTCATTTCATCATCTGCGTCGGAAGGAGCAGTGTCCTTATTTTGTGGAAGATTTTCTGTGGACACAAATGCGGTAGACTCTATTACGGCGTGCAAACAATTTTTAAGTGAAACTCGCAGCTCAAGACCCAAATGATCCCATAAAATATTTCTTAGTGCGGTTGATTGACCTATCAGGTCGGAAATTAATTTAATTTTTTTACGTGTTAAGAAGTCACAGATTAACAAATGCACTGTGTTGCTGTTCTAAAACCATGGATTTGCAATCCATCAGATGTTTTCTTATTAAAAAGTATTTATAAAGATTGCTTGGTGGATGTCTTGGAAGCCAGAGTTGGTGGAGGTTGTCTACTGACTCTCGGTTAAATGCTTTCTTCCGTTTAGGAGCTATACTCGTTTGAAGGCAAAAAAATGGGTTGGGTCAAATGAGATGTGAGCGGCAGTTTTATAAAATTCAAAATATTAACATTCGATCGTCTGCTTTGGTGAAGTGGATCCACGACTAATTATATTTTCAATGACTTTGCTTGAGAACAACTCCAATGTCTTTACGTTTCATCCGCTGCCTTGAAATTTTCTACAGCTTTCGCTTCTTCTTCCTCGATTACTACCCAAAGCTTTATTCCAGTATTCTTTTACACTGAAACTGGTTGGTTCGTTGGTCTGTTACAATCAAAAAAACTCGAGAAGGTTTGAAAATTCATATGGTTTCTACCACTTTCAGAAATAGACTAAGTAAACCATTCAGTTTCAATAGTTCGAAAAAATTCTACATTGCAGTCATCTTGCGAACCGCAAAGGCAAATACGTTGGCTCCACATTTTCTAAAATAACGAAAACTTAAACTTAATACCATAAATTAAAAATATTATACACCTTAAACCAATTGAAACGATTTAAATATTGGATAAAAGAAAGATGGTGGCTGAGGAAAAGTATGTTGAAATAATTGGATTTGACAGAAAAATATTCGTATATTGTATTAGGCGGCGTAACAGCCCGTTGAGAGCCAGAGCCTAGCTTTTTCGCACCTCCACTGTGTTGTGCGCGCTATAATTTTGACACATTTGGAGGGGACCTACTGTTTAATGCCGGTTCCGAACGGCGAATTGCGAAAGCTTTTCATGACAGAAGTACTCCAGGAGGGCTGTCAGTCGTTCGCTGGAGGTGGGGCCGTGAAAAATGTTTGTGGTGTTATTTCCCCGAGCCGGATTCGAACCTAGGTACTCTCGCTCAACAGTCCGACGAGAAATATTCGTATTAGTTCAAAAGTGGCGTTTAAACGCAGTACGCAGTCTGCATACATATACAACATTAAGAAAAATAAAGCTATTCAACTGGTGAGTGTAAATAGAGAAAGATCACTGGCTCTTAAACAGAGCCAGTATGTTCTCACAAAGAGAGAGAGTTAGTATGTTTTTTTTTTTGGTAAAAACGACATTTTTTTAAGTTTTTGGTTATACGTAAATCTTAAGGATAAAGTTCCTAATAGTATTCACCTCCGATTTTTTTGAAATTTTTTAAGTACATAGTAGTCTAATGCGGTTAAGACTGAAATCCAAAGCCATTTTGACCGAAAATGAATAGAAAGGACGAAAAGGGCATTCAAAGTTCAAAATCCGTGAAAAAAGAAATGGAAATATCTCGTAAGCCCCATAACCTGTTTTTTTCTCAGATTGATTGAATGTCCTTTTCGTCCTTTCTATTCTTTCGCGGTCAAAACGGCTTCGGATTTTGATTTTAGACGCATTAGACTATGTTCTCAAAAAATTTCAAAAAAAATCTAAGGAACTCCACCCCTTTTTTCCGTCATTGTAACTATTTACGATCGGCTTATAAAGCACTATCTTAAAAGAAAAAAGGTTATTTTACTCCAAGCCATTGGCAAGCATATCCCAAACATAAACTAAGGGAATGTATTAGTTCTTATTTTATAATTTTTTTGCTCTACTGTTGCTCCTCTCATCCTTGTATCAGTAGTACTCTTTTTCGGGGATTTATTCCACATTTTATTGCTTGTTCATGATTTGGCGTGAGAGTGTGTCCAGCTACGGGAATTGCCTTTTACACATTTTCTTCATTTCTCGCCCCGGTAGTTCGGGGTAGATAGATTAACTTAAGTTTGATGGAAACTTTCCATCGACATAAGTGAACACAATTTCCTTCCGTTTTTACGTTGTAGATGTGTTCATGAGCTTCTTTTTTCCTTATTTTTTTTCTTTTCTCTCATACGTGTATTAGTGCGGTGGATGATAATCTTCTTGTGTCGTTCCGCCTTCACATATACACACATACAGTGTGCTCTGTGTGCACACCACAAAAGATTAATCCCTTTTTAATTAGTCCCTCCGAAGAGCCAGAAGCAGAAACTTAAACATCCTTTTGCACTAAACACTTCCAATTAGTGGTACAGAAAGAAAGAATGAATGAACGAAATGAAGTTTGGGGTCAGTTAAGGAATCATCAGGATCAGTGGACATGGTTATCCTCTTGGCAAATGACCAGGATGTTACCCTGAACTTTTTGTTTTCACTTAGTTGCTGCGGTTGATAGGTGTTTGTTTTGAGTCCTTCCTTTTCTTTTTCCACGGAGAATCACGTAACGCTTTTTTCGACTGAACTGCGCGGAATAGGTGATCAAAATATAAACGAAAGAAAATTTACGCGATGGACTCTCCGGTGTCCTTCAAACGGATAGACGTTTTTTTCTAAATTGTAGGGGAATGAACAAGGAAAAAGGCTTGGAAAGCTGTTTAGAACAATGTTTACATCTAAACCAAACGGAAACGTTGCTGATGGACACATGATGGACTTTTCTATTCTTCAAAACCGCAGCATTGGTTTTTATTAAGAAAAACCAACAGACTATGAAGTGGAAACACGGTTTGTGTCTTAAACAGAAAGTTAATGAAAAGAATCTGCTGAAGATTTAAAAGAACCTAAATTATATACAAACTCGTGTCGACAGATCGCTCGATATGAATTCTTCAACTGGATGACAACTGTTCAAAAAGGTTTTATTGTCTATAGACACACTACACTAAGGTGGTAAAAGATGGATTAATGGAAAATAGGATAGAAGTCCTTGGATACAAGCTTTCCGTGACAGAAGTATTCCAGAAAGATTGTCAGTCGTTCGCTGGAGGTGGAGCCGTGAAAAATGTTTATGGTATTTTTTTCCCCGAGCTGGATTCGAACCCCGGTCGACGCCAAAAATGTGTGATGAGCTTTTGTAGAGGTCAAAAACAAGAATGTTTTACTTTTGGAATTTTTCATATATACTCATATATAATTCTAATATTCCCTATGAATCTGCACACCTCACCATAACTTCTTCCATCATCCAACAGAACGCTTTATTTCATTTAACATGATTTATGTTTGCTGCAGTCATCTTTTGATCCAAAAGTGTTCAGTACCCAGCAAAACAAAAATGACAGTGCAATGTTTCGTTCCTGATTGCCTAGCAGGAGTTCAGACAGCATTCCAGCTGGCACCTTATGATATTCGCTTGCCTTTCTTAGATATTCAAATGTCAACGAACGGACAAGCAACTCATCTACTATAAACGATACCCCCAGTAGTAATTCCTCCCTCATCATCCTAAGTTCACATTCCCTACCTTATTATTCTAATCGCCCACCCATCACCCTGGAGGAGAGTACAATGATCCCCTAGCCCACGAGAATTCGAAACAACCAACCGGTTTAACATGATTGACACCTGTGTTAGGTGTGACAAAGCAAAATCACCAACACAACGGTCTCCTATTTCAAAATTTATTACTTTCCCTCTGGCTGTGAGCGTTATTTTTCGGTCATAATATTTCCCCACAAAACAAACTGGCCGTCATATCATTTTACTTGTTTCCAAACTGGGGCGAAATTTTGGGAAATTCAATTTAAATTGCAGTCGGTGGCATTATTTTGGATTTGAGTGCCAAACCCTGTGTCAGGATTTTGGGTTGAGTTTCAGAGTGATGATATTTTTGTGTGTAACATCTGTTTTTGTTCAATACCATTCATTAGAGCCAACGAACGGTAACAAAAGATATTGATACAGTTTACATGAGAAAAATAAAAGAAAGAAAAAACGACACCCTACATTGATTATCATTTGTCACGCTTGGGGCGAATGACATTTTATGGCCTTTTTTTTTTAATAAGTTCCTAAACAGTGCAGTTGAATGCAGAGGAAATTACTAATGGCTTTTCAAGAAAAGTTTTCCGACTTTTCGATTGAAATATGAATTGCACTTCAATTGAGGATCTAACTAGAAGCTAGGAGCAGAGTGTGTCTTGTGACACATATAATTGCAACCAAAAATTTGTGTGGACTTCGGGGAGCACTGACAAGTTGTCTATAATATCATCAAACGTTTTATCAAGAAACGTTTTAGGTCCATTGTGCAAGAAATTGAAGTTTAGGTCAGTTAAAGGTAGTCCTAAACGAGTTAGTTATAAAAGTCGAGAAATGCACAAAACGGAGTCGTGGAAAGTTGCCGTGAGCTCTATGAACACCGAAATGACAGGCATTCAAATGACAAAGAACCTCAATATCAAAAAATCCAAGTTAAAATATAAAGCGACTATATATTGCTAAAAATGCGAAAGCAATTTTTAGCAATGTTGTGAATAGAAATGTTTCTAGTGCCTTACGAATTAGTTTGGAAAACGAAATAAGCGCTGCCGTCCAAATACAAACTGCGGTGCTGTGAAAAAAAGCCCGAAATTATTTCACTTTGATAATTCTGAACGGGTGAAAAGTAAAGAAGGTATCTGGCAGCATGCTGCCCTCCTGAAACCACCCTGCTTGGCTCAGTGATAGGATTGGGGTAGGTGCGAGGATGGCGTCGAATTTTGGAATTCGGCCTTATTTCGCTCGGCGCTATTTCACGGCACCTCATTTTACGTGGTTTCACCTATGCGCGATTTTCAAATATCTGCCTAAATTCAATTTGCTCGACTTTGCCTTGCACGAAATAACGTTTTTTCTTTAAAGAATCATGGCCCACCATAGTTTTCCTGTAAAAAATACATCCATGCAAGCTTTTCTCGGTTTCGGTTTACACGAAACTTTTCATTCCATTAACCCCCGCGCAAAGCGAGGGATGAGTGTACATTGTAAATAAAGAATTAAAAGAGTTTTAATTGACCTTTGGTTGATTAAGCAATGCAGTTTACTTATAGCGAACTTTCTGGTTAACTGTGATTCTCAAAACATCATCTAAATGTTGATTGCGGGGGCTCCCAGAACCGACAATCTTTATCTTACGATTTGTTTTCCAAATAAACGCGTGAAATTAAAGAAATCTGAATTAAAGGGTTTTTATCTTTATTTTGTTATCACAAATGAGCCAATACAAATATCCAACTTCCGTTTCTCTTGCCCCTTGATTTTATTTGACAGCGTTTATTACATTTTTTTTCTGTCCCGTTTCTGAAGACGTGTGGACTGCTTTGAACTATAAATCAAACAAATGTGTGTAAAAATGGTGAGCTAGTGTTCGAAGCTTCCTGAATTACTATCAAATCTTTCCCGCATTTCGTTCAAATTCGTGAATTACTTTCGAATTCTTCAATGGGCGAGGGGAAATAGCAGCCTCTCAAATGGTTGCCTATATTGTTTGCCATGAAGTACCATAGACAATTCTCTTGGTCTTGGTTCTATAAACTGTTCAGCGATTGGCAACAGAAAATATGTCAACTGGCAACACGTACCCAAGTGCCGAAGGCAAACTATGGAAAAGGTTAATAGCTTGGGTGAAAAGGTCAGTGTGTTAAAAAATTGAAAAAAAAAAATCACAAAACTTTTTTTTATTTCTAATCTTCTATAATAATAATCTATAAATATTATAAAACAAAGTCGAAAAAAATGTTTGGGGAGTTTAATCTCAGGAACTACTGAACCGATTTCCATGCGGTTTTCACCAGTAGTATGGTTGGGTTTCTATTATGGGTATGGATTACATTTTATAGACATTTAGGCACAACAAGTTAACGGTTTATTGAGATGAGTAAAAAAGTCGAGAAGTGGCAAACTTCTAAGGCGGGCGCTGTCTAAACAGTTAAAGATACGAAAAAATAATGTACTGGGAAATTGATCGCCTCAAAAAGTTCTAAAAAAAACTCAGCGGTGGCACATGTGTATCTTTTAAGGTAGACTCACAATAACCAATTTTATGGTTCTGAAAAATTTCGAAAAGCCAATCCGCCCTGTAACTTCCACACCGCTTTGTCAAAAAATCTGAAAAAATTACAAAAAATCGGCTTCCATGAGTAAATTTAAAAAAAAACAATTTCAGCATTCTAGCCCCAATACTTTTGGAGCTTTTGGCCAAAAACGATAAAACATGAATATGTGAATTTCGAAAATCTAAAAACGCAGTTTTATAGATCTCGGAGCAAGCACTAAGAAATAATAGCTATAAAAATATCGATTAGTTGGTGAAATCCGAGAAATCGCTGATTGAAAGATTTTTTTAATCTATAAACTTTTGGCTGAAATCGATGCGAGTCTCAGTGGTGTTTTCCATGTTCATTTCAACCCCTATTTGCTCAACTCAAATTTGCACACAGCTGGCATGACGATGATCGCGCGGAAACGGTGTTGTACCGATAAAGGCATATGAGATGTGAAAATGGATATATGTATATATGTATGTGTAAATGTACACATTAGAAATACAGGCAGCGATGAAAGAACGTGGTATTTTTTGTTGGAATTCTGTTCTACAGGAATATAACAAGGACACTTATTAACTTTGATAATTTCGTTGTGTAAAATTACTGAACCTTTGTTGCCGTGGCAAAATCACCGCAAAATATGATTGAAGATATGTTGTCATCCGATTATGGGAACATTGATCAAAGTACATAGAGTCGAATCATTCTAAGTCGAATTTTTACGGGTTAGAGGCAGTTGTGAAAATTCAAGTTAGAGGGTTTCATATATTTTTTTTTTTTTGTTGAAAATCCTTTATTTTGGACTGTAATATTTGCATTGGGCTGCGTAACAGCCCGTTGAGAACCAGAGCCTAGCTTTTTCGCACCTCCACTGTGTTGTGCGCGTTATAATTTTGACACATTTGGAGGGGACCTGCTGTTTAATGCCGGCTCCGAACGGCGAATTCCGAAAACTTTTCGTGACAGAAGTACTCCAGGAGGATTGTCAGTCGTTCGCCGGAGGTGGGGCCATGAAAAATGTTTGTTGTGTTTTTTTCCCCGACTTTTCCCCTAAACTTCCAATACACGCGGTAAATGAAGCAAGAATGCATCTCAGATTCAGATTCATTTTTCAGATTAAAAGCCGATTATTTTTGTGTGCGCGATGCGAATAGAGATGGCTCTCGACAACGATAATGTTCACTCGCGATGTTCGCGTATAGGGCCATGTTTGCAAGCTAAACCTCATTTTTGCTGTGAACTTCCTTTGCTCTCTTTTTTGCATAGGTGAACAACAATAAGGGCAACCTCTTGCGCTTTTTGTCCGACGTGTTTGCACTACAAGAATCAACACGAAATGAATGTTCTCGAAATGTGTTCATCGTCTAGGACCCCAATGAGAGAGTCAGATAATGCGAGTGTACGTACTTGCTACAAGTTGCGAAGGGACTTTTTTTTGTCTGTTTTTTAGCCAAAGGAATAAAACTCGACTTAGAGGTTTTGAAAGTAGACTAAGGCTGGAAAGAATGTATTCGGGTAAGAGGGATTTTCGACTTAGAGAAATGATTGAGAAGGTATATTCGGATATTGCAAACTTATCTACTAATTCATTTGGTTTGAGGGAAGGGATTTTTTGTGACAGACAAATAAGCAAGTCAATTAAGTTATTGATCCAATTCTTGCCAAATGTGATTCATCATCAAAAGTCTATTAATTAGTTGACCGCGCTTTAGATGTAGAAGAAGCGGTACATTACCCCAAATTATTTCTAAATTCATTAATACTTTCTGGTATTCCATTACTGGAATACTAAAAAACTTTAGATATATAGTGCTGCCTGCGCGAAGCCAGGACGGGTTGCTAGTAAATATTATAAAACAAAGTCGAAAAAAATGTTTGGGGAGTTTAATCTTAGGAACTACTGAACGGATTTGCATGCGGTTTTCACCAGTAGTATTGTTGGGTATCTGTTATGGGTATGGACTGCATTTTATAGACATTTAGGCACAACAAGTTAACGGTATATGGAGATAAGTAAAAAAAGTCGAGAACTGGCAAACTTCTAAGGCGGGCGCTGTCTGAACAGTTAAAGATACGAAAAAATAATGTACTGGGAAATTGATCGTCTCAAAAAGTTCTACAAAAAAGTCAGCGGTGGCATATGTGTATCTTTTAAGGTAGACTCACAATAACCAATTTTATGGTTTTCTAAAAATTCGAAAAGCCAATCCGCCCTGTAATTTCCACACCGCTTTGTCAAAAAATCTGAAAAAATTACAAAAAATCGGCTTCCATGAGTAAATTAAAAAAAAACTAATTTCAGCATTCTAGCCCCAATACTTTTGGAGCTTTTGGCCAAAAACGATAAAACGTGAATATGCGAATTTCGAAAATCTAAAAACGCAGTTTTATAGATCTCGGAGCAAGCACTAAGAAATAATAGCTATAAAAATATCGATTAGTCGGTGAAATCCGAGAAATCGCTGATTAAAAGATGTTTTTAATCTATAAAATTTTGGCTGGAATCGATGCGAGTCTCAGTGGTGTTTTCCATGTTCATTTCAACCCCTATTTGCGCAACTTAAATTTGCACACAGCTGGCATGATGATGATCGCGCAGAACCGGTGTTGTACGGATAGAGGCATATGAGATGTGAAAAATGGATATATGTATATATGTATGTGTATAGGTTTACATAAATGTACACATTAAAAATACAGGCAGCGATGAAAGAACGTGGTATTTTTTGTTTGAATGTGATAGCCAATGGGAAAATAACATATCTGATGCGTGTTCTGTTCTACAGGAATATAACAAGGACACTTATTTACTTTGATAATTTCGTTGTGTAAAATTACTGAACCTTTGTTGCCGTGGCAAAATCACCGCAAAATATGACTGAATATATGTTGTACCGCAGACAACAACAACTGTCATCCGATTATGGGAATATTGATCAAAGTACATATAGTCGAATCATTCTAAGTCGAATTTTCACGGGTTAGAGGCAGTTATGGAAATTCAAGTTAGAGGGTTTCATATATATATATATTTTTTTTTGTTGTTGAAAATCCTTTATTTTGGACTGTAATATTTGCATTGGGCGGCGCAACGGCCCGTTGAGAACCAGAGCCTAGCTTTTTCGCACCTCCACTGTGTTATAATTTTGGCACATGTGGAGGGGACCTACTGTTTAATGCCGGTTCCGAACGGCGAATTGCGAAAACTTTTCGTGACAGAAGTACTCCAGGAGGATTGTCAGTCGTTCGCAGGAGGTGGGGCCGTGAAAAATGTTTGTGGTGTTTTTTTCCCCGACTTTTCCCCTAAACTTCCAACACACGCGGTAAATGAAGCAAGAATGCACTACGAGAATCAACATGAAATAAATGTTCTCGAAATGTGTTCATCGTCTAAGACCCCAATGGGAGAGTCAGATAATGCGAGTGTACGTACTCGACTTAGAGGTTTTGAAAGTAGACTAAGGTTAGAAAGAATGTATTCGGGTAAGATTTTAGACTTAGAGAAATTCGGCTGTACGTTCTGTGGAATTTTATTTCAAGTAGCCATATAACATCAAACCATGCAGAATACATGCGAGAAAAAACTATGATCATTACTGACTTATGGAAGTGATTCAAATCGAGTGTCTTCTGAAAAGGGGAAAAATCGTTTATGATTTAATTATGTTATTAGTCTACAATAACAAGGGGAATATTTTCTTTTTGAATGCTACTGGAGGCAGCGGGAAGACTGCTTTTGCTGTGGAATTGAACCCACACTTTTAGATGGCGGAGGAACTGCTAACTCTGCTTTTAAACTTCCATTAAATATTTGTAGTCCCGATGTTTCAAGTGCTTGCAATGTTTCCAAGTAGAGTAATACTGGTAAATTGACGGGGGATTGTAGTTCAATAATTCAGGACGAGGCTTCAATGCTCCACAAAACGTCTGACAAGATGCACTAAAGCAAAGTCTATGCTTCACTGAAAAAGTCATACTTATGGCTGCACATAAAAAATCGTAACCTCAAACTAATTTAAGTGTTGCATACGGAAGAGACAATACATCACTTTCCAATAATATGCTTCAAATAAGACCAGAAAAATTTGTAGTAAGAAATGAGAAGGTAAACTTCCGAAATATCTTTTGTTTTAGTGCCGAATATTTCAGAAATGATTGAGAAGGTATAATCGGATATTGCAAACTTATATGATAATTCATTTGGTTTGAGGGAAGGGCTATTTTGTGGCAGACAAATAAGCAAGTCAATTAAGTTATTGATTCAATTCTTGCCAAATGTGATTCATCATCAAAAGTCTATTATTTAGTTGACCGCGCTTTAGATGTAGAAGAAGCGGTGCATTACCCCAAATTATTTCTAAATTCATTAAAACTTTCTGGTATTCCATTACTGGAATACTAAAAAACTTTAGATATATAGTGCTGCCTGAGCGAAGCCAGGACGGGTTGCTAGTTCTTTTATAAAAGCAAATGCTTTAATTGGTCCTGCTTTCAAAATATGCACACTAGCAATGTATGCTTTTAGATAAAAGCACGCCTTCGCTTGAATCGATTCTCCTCAACATCATCGATTTTTTTTTCTATACATTTAAATACTATGTTTTCCATCTCACAACAAGAAACTTTATCAGCCTTGTAGTAAATCAGCTCAATGTCGGAATGAGATAAGGTATTTCACATTCAATGAAAAAATTACAAAGAATGTGTCTGGTCGAATTTTGGAATGCATTACATTTCATCTCTCGAGGAGCCAACAATTTTACATAAACGAGGCAGAAACTACGATATCTGGTTCTGTTGAACTCACCATCGTATTTTGCTCTTAAACCAGGAATTCATGTGATTCCTGCCAAACTTTCATTATCCGTAAAATTTCAAAGACGTTATCAAGGGTGATAGTAAGGAATAATTAGATAGAAATTTTAAGACCTCCACACCAATTCATAGAATAGCTGGGACTACTCCAAACAACCAGCATGCACACATGGATGGGATATGTCAGTCCCTTCCCATCATCAAAAGACAGAAGAGCTCCTTTTCAATTGGGATTGCTTGTCGACTTTTATTAGGATCACAATACAATACCCAGTCGAAAATCGCAATTATCATGATAATCATTTGGTTTTGGGTTTTCGAATGTTAGGGCTACGCTGTTTCCTGTTATGTTTCTGCATCATCAGAACAATATAATGCGTGCTGCAGTGTTTGTGCCGAGGTAACCAGCCTACATTCTTCCTCACATAATTTTACTTGGGAATTTAATATAGTAAAGAACATCCATTTCCACTGGGAGAAGACGTACGCCTAACGCCCACCACCCCTAACTTGGGTGAAATAACAACATTGTTCAGTAAGTACCCCAAAATAACCACACCATTAACCTCTTCGATTCTGAATGGGAAATCAACCAAGATCTCGAAATCAAATTTGGCTAATGGACCACAGAGATTCCGAGTCGAGTCCGCTCCGTTCGTAGTTTTCATTGGATCGCGTAATTAAATTATTTAATGCCACACACCGAGACCGAGGCGTGTGCGTTTGCAGTGCAATCAGGGTGCAGCTTTCGTTAGTGGCAAGTTGATGAGCTTAGAATCTGTTAATGGCAACCGAAATGAACCATAACTGCAGAGTTTCGGCCAAAAGTACTACTCTGCAAACACTTTGACTGTGGAGGCATTGTATGGTTGAATGGGTTCAGTTCTACTCTAGTCATAAGTAGATCCAAGCAAGTTGACGTCATATCCGTAGGCGACTTAAGTATCTCTGCTCTGTGCTGGATGGATTGACGGAGGGTTTATGCTGATGTGACAACCTACAAACAGTGAGTGGAAGAAGTGTTGCGCACAACAGCTGAGATCATGAAATTGTGGAAATGATGGTCTTCAGGAACTAAGACGTCAACCAAAACGCAATTAATTAAGTAATTATGTAGGCGTTTTTTGACGTGAGTTTTGTCTTGGGTGGGTATTTTAAAAGGTTTAGCAGTCTTAGCGCCGCCCCTGTTTCCTTTGCTATGATTACAATCGCACCAACCACAGCCCATAATGACAATGCGTTCACAAAAAGTTGGTCATTGGTAGGTGATTCATCGAAAAAAGCCATTAAAGTCAATGACGAGCGCTATGGATTAAAAAGAAAAAATGCATTTGGAATTCAGATGCCCTTAAAATTATCACGACCTAATTTAGGTGGATTTAAGCGACACAGCTAATAAAAATGGGGCGTACAATGCACCAGCAAATAAACGAAACGAAAACAAATCCGTTGGCACAATGGGTTGATACAATTTATTTATAGACATCTTTTGGTAAGCAATTCCAGAGTACTGGGAAATAAATAAACAGTTTCATAAAAAAAGGCAACAGAACTTCGTATAGAATTCAAGTTTTCAAAGAATCGATGAGCTCTAAGAAATTATAAGTCTAATTGAGCTTTTTTTCGGCCAAGAAAACTTAGTTTAAAAAGTTGGAATGGAAATTGCCGATGAAGAAACCAGTATGTACCATCTACAAAAAAACCGGTCAAGTGTGAGTTTTACTCACCCGTCGAGGGTTTCCTTCTCAAACAGATTAGTAGGTAGTACTTAATATCAGTTAAAGAAATTAACAAATAAAAATAGCTTCAGTGAAATTCTTCTTTTCATTTCGAAAGAAAATCGGTTCCCATTCGCCAGCCATCGCGCCAGCCGTGTGAAAATTGCTTTGGTGTTTTTAAGGGATGAAATGCCACAAGCGACACCGAGACTGCCGTTTTTTTGCGTTTTTTGCAGGAAAATTATTCGACTTAAACCGCTAATATCTTGAAAAATTGTATAATTTGGCACGAGTATGATAACTTTGTAGAGGGGTAAAAAACTAGCAGTTTTTAGCATGGGAGGAGGGGGGGTCTATCTCGACTCGTTTAGGAGGTAGAAGCAATTTTAAAAAAAATCAATGAACATGAAAAAAGAAATTATTAAAAACAACGGCAACACAATGAAGTTATACAAAAGTTTTAAAAGCCAGAAATTTGTTCTTTAACCCAGCATTTAAATATTTTTAATTGTGTTAATAGTTTTTAAAAAATTCACCTCAGATTTTTTGGCCCATTATCTTAGAAAATAAGGTATGGGACACGGTACACAAGTCGGTTTTTCGAAGTTTGTGGGCTTTTAACTTTTTACCAATAAGGCTAAGATGTTTTTTGATTTTAGTATTAGTACTAACTTTTTCGCTATTAAGTAACTTTCTCAAAACTTTTTTTTGGAACTCTATTTGGGCAAGTGAAACACATCTGTAGAAATGTCAGTATTTTTTTTTTAATCTTCGACTAATTCCGGAAAAAATTGCCGATTTATTTTTGAGTTGCCGAGATACATATTCATTCCAAGCTTCATCCCTTAACTACAGAGGATTCAGAAGTTATTAGCAAATATGTAAAGGCGACAGACAGACAGACAGACGGACACCGAAGTGATTCTATAAGGATTTCGTTATTCCTTTGGAACGAAACCGTAAAAAGGGGATACAATAGAACTTTGTGGTTGCAGTACAAGGCTCAGTGACACTTCCCAATTTTCTTTCGGGCTTCAGTGCCCAACCGTAAGTACTTATTTTCTCCCTTGTTGTGTTTACAGCTATTGGTTAGAAATAATAATTTATTAATAAAATTCGATTGGTTTTTTATTTAATAATTTCGTAAACACGTTTTCTACCCATTTATTACTAAACCAATATTTAGAAATATGCACACATTGTGGGTAAATTTTTAGTTTTACCTCAGCACCAACGCCGAAAAGAGTTTTTTATGTTAAATATAAGCCATAAGGGCGTCTCTAACCACTTCCTGCCTACCACATTCTTGTGAACGTCAAACCGTAGGCGTGTGTCGCTCAAACTTATTTTTTTATTAATGTATTCTAAGAAATGTCTTCATCAAAGAACTCGGCATAAATCACAAAATCATGATATGAAAAATGCATGGCCAACGGTATCAAAAATAATTTAGATTATGCTTTTATCGAAATCATGAATGTCTGAAGAAGAAAAAAAGCCCTGCGTTACCTATCCACCTAAATACGAGTTCTTTTTACATGAAATAACCAGTGTGAGATAATTTCAATTTATTATTATGTGGTCTTGGTATCTTCGTCAGCTCTAAGCAAAAGAGAAACACTTCTGAAGACTTCATAAGTAAACTAATTAACAACCAAGACATTTCAACCAGAAAATGAAAATTTGTTTAGATACTAAAATGTTCGTTTACATATTTGCGCTCCACTTTCGCCAACATTTCTTATAAAATTGTTATTTTTATTTCAAAAAAGAAGGATTTAGAAGTTTGCTATTAAAAGGTGCAGCATACAAAAGTCATTTGCAAAAACAAATGCCGACTTTACATTTTAATTAAGTTTTCGCAATGCATTTTGGAAATTGAATAAAATTTTCATACTCCTCGCACTTCTCATTACGAGCAAAACCAAAAAATAAAATAAAAGGAATAGCACAAACCCAAACAGTAATAACAAACGAATATCCCTCCACTAAAAAACCAAAACAACTGGACTGTTAAGAGAACCAGACCATTTAATTAAAGTGTACGATGCAATGGTGAAGTGCCAAAACCGCGTTCTGTTATTATCGCGAAATTGGTGGAGAGACTGCCGAAGGAAAATTGTTAAAAAACTGTGTGTAAATGGGTGCACGTGCACATTTGCGGGATAATGGAAACCGTGCGATAGTTTTATGGAACTCATTAAAAGCAGTAGCCAACGTAGCTTGTTTGAATGTTTTCCTCTCCTTTTTTATTGTCAGAAAAAATGAACATGTCTTTGCAAATGACGAGGAAGCTCTGTTTTATACTTATTTTATGAGACCTAAAATATTGCAAAAAGCAATTTGATTGGGTTTTTACTAATGTTTCACATAGGACTCAATAAACATTTAAACTGGATGTGTCAGCTTAGTCGTAAATGCAAATAAATTGTTAGGCTTTAAAGTTTGTTTTGAATTGAACCCAATTTATTATTTTTCGTATTATTAGAAAGTCATTTTAATTGTAATAATCTGCTTAGGGCTCATCCTCCTTTGTATTCCGTGGCATCAATCATTCAATCATCGACATAAGAATTTTTCAGTCTGCAAAATTTTTGACGCTTTTAGAATTCCGCAAAAGGCTTTGGTATACATTTATAGAGGTCAAGCATTAAAAGCGTTGACATTACTCAAACTTCAAGTTTGACTATATTAAATTTGCATCTATTTAGTCACGCCCTTACCTGCTACTAAGCCTACTAAGGACTAACACAAATGGTACACTTAAAACAAAAGATGTTATGTGATATGGTTTCGATAAATAACAAATTATTTAAAGCCGACATTAAAAGATAGAATAGACATTTGATGGTCTTATTATCTATTTTATGCTTGTTTGGAACTGCTAAGATAATCTGTAACCAAGGCACGGAAGGAATGAATGATATCACAACAAACCGAACTAGACTACTTTGAAGCAACTGCCAGCAATGTTTGACTTAAGTAGATGGGTTAACAACATCAACGTAAGAGAATCTGTTATGAACAGCAAGAACATGGTCTCATTTCACCAACTTAATTGCACCCTCTTACTAAGATTTTGCAATTTTATTCCGAGTATTTGGATACGTAGATTGCAAATTCTCCGCCTCTCATTTTCTCCTCCTTGTGAAACTTCCCTATGCGGCAAGAGTCAACAGACCGCACATTAAAATGATTCACTGAACACACGGACTGCCAAAAAAAAAAAACAAAACAAAAAGATCCCCTTTCCCATTAATCCGTTCACCAGGCCAGGTTCGTTTTCGCGTTCGCTGGAAACTCTGAAATACAAAAACAAAAAAGAATTGAAATCTTTTAAATTGTTCTCTTCCATGGCCCAGGGTGACGGCAAAGCAACAATTTGGGCAAAAAGTTTTCATATCTCCCAACCAAATAGGGATATATTTACAAACAGCATGTTGGGAGAGTAAAAAAAAAACAAAAAAAGAAAGAAACTTAAAACAACATTTTCGTATCGTTTTAATGGGAATTCCATCTGCGAATTCGCGCAAACTATCGCTTCCCTCGGCTACCCACGCATTTAAAAATACTTGAATCTATCTGCAGCCGACTGCTTTATATTCAACCGAGTTGGTGTTGTATTCAAATTATTGCTCCAAGGACACTGGTTATCGGTGAAGTAAAAAAAAAAGACATTTTTGAGGGGTGAATTTCATTTAAAAGGAAAATTAAAAATAAACTTCCAAAGGTGCTAAAATGGTCTAGAAAGTACAACTAGAAAGAACAATGACTGGATCGGGTGAATGAATGCAAGTGATAAATTCGGAGCGGTTTAAAGGTATACTTGTACATCCACTTATGATGCTATTTTCTTTCACACAAAAAGAGACACTCACACGTTATTTGTTTATAATTTTAAAAATTTTCGCAAATTTTTTCGCAAAAATGTACCTCAGGCTGTGTTTCTCCGTGCACTATACACACGAGCATTGCTTCGTGTCCTTCTCCAGAGAACACTGTGGGCCGTTCTACGGATATTTCGGGAGGATCTGTGAAAAAAAACTTTGTTAGTGAAATTCTTTTGTTAGTGAGGAAAATTCTTAGTTCTATAAGTATGTACAATATTGAAATAAATTCAAATTGGCTCAGCTTGCTCAGAAATGCGATAGGATAGTTAATTTCCAATCTAACTGCTATAAACAATCTTCAATTGAGCTATATTTTCGTTTAATGGTTTCAGTTGGTTTTAATAAACTATTCAAATAATTAAAAAAACAGTCAGTAATTATAAATTTCTGTTCGTTTAGACAAATGACATCGACACAAGGGAGATGACATGAGATACGGGCTAGTATAGCAAGGTTTCGCAGTCAGTGGGCAATTAGTCTGGTGCTAAATTCAGTTACAATAGACACTTAAATCAGTATGTATGGTATGTAGTTTGCTAGGGGATGTTACGTCACCAATCTACAAATCACTGTTTAGTTCGTCTTCTTTACTGCAATAAATTCGGTATGTTGTGCTTCTTATTCTTTTCAGCTCCGTTAAAGAGGTTGGCCTCAACTTCATTCTAGAAAAGTCAAATCTGTCCAGTGTCATTCTTTCGCTAGTTCGTCTGTCATATCGTGTCCAAAAATTGTGCAGTTCAATATTAAAAGTTGTACAGTGTAGTCTTTGCTAAGTGTGGCAAAATCAATGTCTTTACAGTATAAGGATAGCATATTATAGTTTGATACAGTTTCGGTATTTTTGCCACTCTTTGGAAACTAGCGTTCTGTCGTTTTGAACATTGAAGCAAATTCTAACTTTTGTAACAACAACCGTTTAATGCGTACACATTATTTTTATATCAATAATTTAAAACGCTGTTGCTGCTAGCGTTGTTTTGCAGTACCCGATCGATATCCGTTCTTGATGAAACTGACCATAAGCACCGCGCAGAATACAACAAAACTTTTGTATCGCATCTTTTCCAAAGATACAAAGAAAAAAGATACTACCCTCTGAAGTTATAGAAATGATTTTGAATTAATTCAGCTAATGAACATAAATCGAACATTGTGCGCTTACAGGAAACCGATTTTTACGTTTATGAAAGTACGGGCGGCTGAATATTTAAGATCACGGAGTGACAAAAAAACAAATAATCTAAGACGTGTTTTCACGTTGCAACCGCAGCAAGGCAGCAAAGCATATCATCCTAATAGTGGTGTGCAGGCGCATATGCGCATCTGCGAGCCAAATTTGCGACGAAGAATTAGGATTTCAATTAGCAAATAATTACACTTTGAAAATCCAGATCGGCTAGAAACGTCGCCGCTGTCCGTGAAAGTATGCAGGACAAGTTCGGCAGTCAATTGACTCCCTTGCGTTGTACAAGAGCTCCGCTGTTTGAAGACGTGTCAATCCGTAAAAGATCCAAGTGATCCAAGAGATCAATGTTGATGCTCATAGACAAGGCCGTTAGTTAGTTCAGTATTTTTGTAAAATATTCAAAAATGAATTAGCCACAAAAATCACAAACTTTATGATTTTGAATTTTTCTTGTTTATGTATAATGTTTGACTCTGTAATGTAATCGTGCCGTTGATTTGACATTTGATGGAGATCAATTTTTACAAGTAATGCCATACATTGGTATTTTAAACAAAAAACGAATGTCATCAATTTTACCCAGAGCTTATTATATTTAGTTTCAAGAATGACCCGCTTTTATTGGAAAAGACAATATGTATACGTCGATGGGTTAGCAACTGTTGGAGCGCCAGAAAATGTAGGCACTATTTATTCCCAAAAGGCGTTTTACGGTTGGTCTATAATAGTCGATATATGCCACCAAAATATCGTCGACCCCTTTGCCCGCGTACATAAGCGATTTAAAATTTATCAGAAGATTGATGTCATGAGTTAGAAACTTTCCCAACAATTAAATTCGTTTGCAGTGTATTGTAATTTTGATTTGATAACAGACAACCGGCAGTGGACAATGGGATAATAACCAATGTTCTGTTCCCATTTTACTTTTCAAGTTTCCTTTTACTTTTTTTTAACAATTTCCCTTCGTGATTATACTCGAAGTTGCCTAGCCAAAAAGACAGCAGTTCCACCACAAGAACACAGAATTAATTATTAATTTTATACTTACATAGGACATGCAGAACAACCTGGCTGGAAGCTGGTTGTCCAACGCCATTGTTTGCCGTGCAAATGTAAACGCCTCCCTTGTGCCTGTCAACGTTTTCTATCGACAGGATATGCGAGTGTAGTTTCTCTTCACCTGAAATGAATAATAGAAATAAAATTTATTACTACTCAATATGTTGATTAAGAAGTAATCTTCCAAACGAACAACCTAATTAATGATTAACCAAGCCTAAAGTGTCAGGATGCCTTCAATTCGTTCTTTTTAAGCCACAAACTTCACCCCCTGCCAAGGCGAAGTTCAACGATCTGTTGTTATCCAGCAGCAGGGTTTTATATGACACCGACAGCACCACACCAGGCATCTCACTCCCTACATATGCTCGCCAGAATGGCGTTCAACAAGCATTTAACTTTTCACATCAACCCAGCTTTCTCTGTCTCCACCCCGTCCCATCTCGACTGCTGCCGACTATAGTTTTTAGAAATGTGGTAGTAGGCAAAGATGGATTACATGTTGGCCGGAAGGCGGCTGTGAGCTGGTGTGTCAAGTAGTAGAATAAGCGGAGTGCTCCGGCTGAAGTACAACCCAATAAATGGGGTGGGGGTGGGCGCCGCTCAAAATATATCTGTTATGCTTCATTCACGCTGTCGGGCACGATAAAAGCAGATCATAAGGTTAAGAGTTCTTCAACATTTGCACACATAGACAAACACCAGCAGATCAAAATGAGTTAAAAAAAATAAAAATAAAAATGTGCTTTCACTTTTGCAGACAGCTGAATGATGTACTGGGAAATAGATGATAGTGGGTGATTTTCCGTTTGGAAATTGCTTTCGAAGAATTCTTTTACAGAGGATAAACAGGAAAACCGGAATCGAATGTAAGAGGGGCTATAATTTTTAATACGTGGGAGAAGTATTTTGAATATTCATTTATGGAAAGTCAAAAATAACTGCAACTGATTGTGTACCAGAGTAAGGCGTCTCACATTATCCTGAACATTATCTTTGTAGGTTTTTTTCTGAAAAATAAGGAAGTATTAGGATCTCTTATGCCAAATATGGGAAATTTCTTTCGTACAGGTAAAATATTACTATGGCAAGGTCTTGCAGGCCTCTTGAAAATTTCAAAACTTTAAAGATTTTTTTCAAAATGATTATAGCTGACAGAGTAACGGAGGAAAAGGGGTAAATATGTAACAAACAATAAGATTTTGGGAGGCTTAAATAAACTAAGAACAGACGGGCATAATTACACAATGTAATATTTTAGTATACCCCGTAAAGCAGGCAGGTCGAAAAAAAATTAAAACCGCAGATCGTCTTATGCAGGGAATGACAGAATCCTGGCACGATTTCTGAAATGAATGCTGACGAAAAGTGCTCGCTTCATCTGCGTTAGATGTCCACCTCATTGAAAAGCAACACACCATCTTTGGATTTGACTCCTTCGATGAGGTTGAATTTCCTTCCTCTAAGGCGGCGGGTGGTTTACCAGAACACCTTATTCGCAGATCTATGGTCGCTTTCCAACTTCTCGCCGAACACTTTCCAAGACCGCTTTTAAGATTCTCGCCCAGTCAATTTGCAAGTTCTTTGTCCCTCAGTGTACTGGTTACGAGAAGCAGAGTCACCCTAGAGAATCCAGTCCCTGTAGGTCTTTTCTTCTAGTCTCTGATGGGTTCTTGAACTCCGGGTGTTTTAAGCCACGCAGTCCTTTTCTCGCCACCAGCTACCACACCAAGCCGCTTCACTCCACAAACATCACGTGCAGAGGCAATTGTAGCTGCTGAAAACAGTCGCTAGTCCTCCCCTACATGTTACGGAACAGTTGGAATTTGTTGAAACCACGCAGAAATGTGCCTTACTTCACTGTCCTGTAGTCTCTCCCACCGTTCGCGCGTAATCACTTTTGGTTTTCGCCTTGGTAGAAGAGAACTTTATCAGTATGATACAGCGTACACAGTACCAGCCGATGATCAGTTGACAGTTCAGTCCCTCTCAACATGAACATCACAAACCATCCGTTTCATACACGATGGTACCACAAAGAAGCCTATCAAGGACTTCTGTTGAATACTATGATACCAAGTGTATTTATGGATGTCTACGCCTTCTGTCTTTGGACATGCCATTCGCACAGCAAAGATCCAACAACCTCTCTCCGTTCGCATTTTGATGAGGATTATCGGTCCTCGCAATCACACTCCCCCATATCATTACATCCACACCCACGTGAGCACTGAAGTGACCCATCAGGATATAGGAATCCATCTCAGTAAACCTGTCCAAGGAAAGCCGAATACTTGGTAGTTTTTTTTCGATCAGTTCGAAGTCCTTTCCTGTGAGCGATGAGATGTTCCATGTGCCTATCCTAAGTCGTTGTCGTTGTCGATTACGGTGGGACGTTCCAGCCACCGGACGCTCGAGGTAAACAATGAAGTAAAATTTTCCCAAACATTTTTCTGGCACTGTAGTAGTCTTTCCTATTCATCCCCCTATAATCTATGGTTCAATTACCAACAATTTTAAATAAACTAAAAGAACAATTCTGTTCTAACCAGTGTAATGTAAGGCATGTCGCATTTTGATTATAGATACAACAAGTACGTTCTAAATGATGGTAAAACAGCCAATTAAATTATGGCTTCGGAAGTCTTAGGGATAAATAAGACTCAAGCAAGTGGGCAAATCATTTGTTGCAGTCTTGTTAAACCTGAATCCGTAGTATTTTTTTTTTAGATTTTTGTTGATTTAAACATTTTCTTCATGGAATATTCATTGAAATACCTTATGCCAATATGTATTAGATTCATCGTGCTGTTCATAATGCAAAATTAAAAAACAATCTCTAAAGACATGTGCATTATTTATTCTCACCACTCACATATTTTCTGAGAATTCTTTTGAATCAGTTCCTGGAAAAATCTAGAAAGACATGCAGATGACGAAGTGAATTGAAAGATATTCTGTGGAATTGTGTCATGTGCCCTTGGGAAACCAAGGTATCAATTTCCAGTTACTCGAGTTACTCTGAATGAATTCTAAAATGTTGATTCGTACCAATTCGGCCAATATCATAGAACACTATGAAAAACCAGTTGCTAGTTACTGCTATCTTCCGTGGATAGAGTCGCCCATAAGTTTAAATCTGTTTCTTGGGAAAAGCTTGGTGATAAAATGAAATTTCGTTTTTCGTTAGAACTGTTTTTTCATCTCTGCATTTATTGAAAACCATCTTGCATAATAGAATCGTCTTAACTTCTTATGCAACGCACAACTTCTCCCATCACAGAAACGCTTGGGTTCTAAGAGATCTGAATTGCATCTGAGTAATGAAATAGCGAAGTCAAAGCGGATTATCAAGCTAAACTAGTATCGTGAAAATAAGAACTTTCTTTGTGAAAATAAGAAAGAAGAGCTGCCATGTGACACATCAGGAACAAACTTTAGTCAAACAGAGCGCCCTTGCATCGTTTAAACTCAAGACCGCAGTCGACTGGGAAACGTTCAAAAAACATAAAAGCTAGACAAAAAAAAAACAAAAAAAAACTGTGCCAATAAAGTCCCATAAAATTCGATGCCAAGGCCCAAACGCATAAAAGTGAAACTGTTCATCCGACACAGGCGGAAGAGGGTAACACTTAAAACAAAACAAAAAATATAATAAGAACGTGCAAAATAAAATCAAAGTTTCTAACTGACACACAAAATGGCAGAACGGAGGCCAACACCACTGTTCTATTAACCCCCCTCCTAAGAACATGACGATCATCGTACACCTACGGCAAGTACTTACCGTTGGGTAAAATGTTGTTCTTTCGACTCCACGTAACGTTTGGTGTGGGATTACCCGACGCTGAACATTCAATTCTCACCGAAGAACCTTTTTTGACTTGCAAATGTCCTCCCGTGCTAATGTGATGAATCCTTGGTGGCACTGCAAAGAAATAGGACACGAAAAACCGAATAAAAACTTTTGTGGAAAAAAAAACAAAAACCAAAATAAAAGAAAATGTGAATATATTCAATGAAGAGTACGCAATGAGCTGACATTTCTTTTCATTGTCACCACTGCCAAAAGACGGTTTAATTTAATACTTCGTATTCTACGACAGCGAGGGGCGGAGAAAAGTTATATAAATAAATATTTTATCTGCTTAAGGAGTCATCAATACAAGAATGACGCCAAATTAAGGTCATTCAAATGGTCTAATTTGTTCTTAACAAAAAAAGCTATGGTAAGCTTAAGACATATTTACATGTTTAAAATAAAAAATTAAACAAGAGAACCGTCCACCCAAACCACCATCCCCTAAATTCTATGGTAAACAACCCTCATGGACCCGATCAAGCACTCACTCTCAAATAAAATCATCGATCGCAACAATTCACCGTCACTGACTGTATCCTAGTATCACGCATCTGCTTAAGGAGACTCTTTTGTGTTCGCAGTGGGAACGCTTAAGACTTGCGTCAGTGTTGGCCAGCCTTTGCCTTTACCAACGCAAAAAAGGAAAGCCAATAACAAATGGCATCCCGACCGAGAGATGGGGTAGAGACAGAGAAACGAAGGCGGCAAAATAAAAACCGAAGAAATACTTAACGGCTTTATCATTTTCTCGATGGCTAGGAGAAAACTTTAAAGAAAAGAAAAAAAAACACTGCTCATTCTTCTCTTGCCCCAACACAACCGCCGTGACGGTTGAGAGGAAACGAAGGAAGGATTTTGCGTTGTCCTTTTTATTTCATAAGATTTTCTCCTTTTTCCTTCGCCTGGGCAATTGTCATGTTTTTATTTGTGGGGACACATTATCTACTTATAGCCATTGTCGGCATGGCTTCCGGTTTCTATTTAACTGACACAGGGGCATTAGGGACTCATTGACGGAAAGTTTTTGGAATGGGCTCTCTGGATTTTTTTTTGGTGCCTGTTTTTTTTTTTTTGACTTAGGTCCCAAAGCTCACTGAATTTTATGATAACTGCTATTTTGACTTTGGTCCTTGGTGTCGGATATGGAGCGGCACTGAGGCTTGAGAGGGACCGATGGGGGGAGTTTTGAAAATAAACACACCCTAGTGGTGAATTTATACGACCTAAAAAATTATGAGTGTAGAGGCGGGAGGGATCAAGTTCATTCAATCAAATGAAAAGTTTGTCATTAAAGAGTTATTAACTAAGTGCAAAGTTTGGGGAACTTTGATCTTTTTACGTAGTCAATCGTGAGTAGTGGACGGATTGACTCGATAAAGAATTTTTGATTTGAAATGTTTTTTTAATGAACTAATAGTGGGCTGGGTAGGTTGTCTGTGTATTAGAACTCACAGCAAAGTGTTCATTTGTCTGTGGTCACTATAACAGCTGCTGTAAAATTCACTACTGAGCAAAAGATATTAATAAATGAGTCTGGCCTATGAGCAGCGATGCAAATATTAAACAACTTCCCCTAAGTTTGGCTTCTAAGACCTCAGATTGGGATGCAGGGTATGTTAAATTTTAAACGTCAAAGAGATTTTCCAATACAAAAAACGAAAGTTCAAGGATTATTTATGGCGTGGCGAACCTTGGCAATCGTTTAGCATTTCAGAAGAATTATGGTGTGGATTTTTCAATTTGGAATTCATGGGCGGTTTCGCTTTGAGAAATTCATTGGGAGTCAAAGGACAGTATTTTTAAAAGAATGAAAGGATGTTCAAGGAATCCGATTGGAATCTGTTTACAGTTTTTTTGAAGGTAATTGTAGACTTTTTGCTTTTAATAAAGTTGGTGGATTTCATACATGTTCCAATTAAATGTTTTGGCAGTTTTATTTACATTTTTTTTGGCTTTTGTGTGGGTTACGATGAGTATAGTAGGTTATTTGATATCATGCTGCTGGTTTAAATTCGAAATAATGCTTCCTCCATCTCAAAAATTTGTTGCTAAAGAGTTACTACTTTCGAACTACGTGAGATAAGTGGTTTTTATAAATTTATGTGGAATAAGTGGTAGTATTAAATGGGTTTTGCAAAAATTATATTTAATAAGTGCATGAAAATTGTATCTTAATTTGTTAAATGTCACTTGAGTATCGTGATTTCCAAATTTACTACTATCGACTTTTTTTGCCGATAATACGTTAGGTCCCTTTAAAGCTGCTCTGTATGACTCACGTTTTATTGGACTTCCGTTTACATTGATTATCGAGTGTCCAACTGAATTCACTTGACATATATTTCGTCAAGTGGATAATGCTCAGTTCCCAACTTTTAATATTTTGTTTTAGTTGTCTTAAGCAGCTCAAAAAATTACCCCTAAATTTATTCGTTTTGTTTTAAAAGAGCCCCTGAACTCTTGCTTAAAAAGACCTTGCACCGCTAGATCGTTCCTTTGAGAGCTACAACTACTTATGTATGCAGGCCATCATATTCATTATGTTAAAATTAAATAAAACAAATTAATGCCAAAGGGGTTCCTAGAATACCATCCACTTGAAACACGGCTCAATGCATTGAAAACAAGTGTAACTTTAAACGAAATTCGTAATCTACCTGTAAAAGTTCAATCAATCAAACTATTTAAAAGCCAATTCCGATACCGGAAAAGTTACAAATATACAAACCTTCAAAACTCCAATATTATATATAAACCAAAAACAAAACAATTAACAAAAAACACCAAAAATTATTTGAAGTCGAGGCTTAAAGGAACCTAAATCTAAAGGAATCTTTTATAAGAAAGGGCCCGCATCTTGGAAGACTGAACCCTGTACTAATTTTAGTTTTTTTTTATGGTAGAATATATTAAAGATCCACCGATATAACAAATGACTACGACTGCTTTTGTAGTTGGAAAAAGTAACAATTTTTACGGGTTACTTCTTCTTTCCGACACTACCTAATTAGTAATGCTAACCGTATTTTGTACTTGTACTTAAGAGACAAGAAAAATACTAAAAAAAAAAGGTTTCTAGTACGAAATAACCAAAGTACGTAAACGTTTCTGAGATACTGCGTGTATTCCTCTGTTAGCTTCGAATATTCGGTTCGTTTTTCCAGTCCTTCAAAATCTTACTATTAAAAGATGACAGTTGATGGAGGGAGCAGTATGGCGTTAACAGTTACTTTAAAAGAAATACACTTTTCCAACTACCATCGTATTAACCATAAAAACAAATACTATAGCATCATTTTGCGAAAAGAAGCTATTCAAATACTGTAATTTCATTAAGAACCTTCGATTACCGATATACTTATTACACCTCCTATAATTTGCCCATTGTATTATAAATATGAAACGCATCAAATAGTCTGTTGATGTTAAGTAATTAATTGTCAATTCAGCTAAAATTATATAATTTAAAACCAACTTAGATTGAACCTTTAAATATATCATAGTTTTAGATTTTAGTCACAAGCGTTCACTAGAAAACACACTCATTATTTCATGTTACTTGAAAGTGACTACCGAAAAAGTAATACTGCTGGCCGTTTTTCAAGAATTTAATCAAATGGTGAAAATGCCATAAAATATTTCAGCCTTTTACAAAAATTGTTCGAAAAAAATGCAGCGTGACTAGAAAAATAACGCTTCTCTAATAAAAGAGACGCATTTTCCTGTAGGACAAGAAAAAAACGAAACCGTCTCCCGTTGTAAGCGACTTCTGTCATATAACATTAACTTTACCCTGTCACTGTATTGCCATGACAGATCCCCAGCCCCAAAAAAGGAGGAAAAAAAAAAAGGCCAGAATAACGCACATTCACGCCATTAATGTAGAAATTTCAAAATAAATTGTTATTTTTTCACTTAAGTCCGGAACACAATAACTCTTGTTGGAAAACGCCATCGGAACCCTTCTCCTTCAAAAAGCCATGCGTCCAAACAGTTTTCAAAGAAAAACAACAAACTCACATTTGTCACGACCACCCGCACAGCCATTCGCACGCCAGTAATAAATCATAAAATGATTAATTCCATTTGAATCGTGATCGATTATCTTTTCCACTTCGTTGAGACAAATTTAATATACTATATATAATTCAACGTTAGTTATTGTGCATGCCACATGCCGCGCTTACGTTTCTATTGGCATACAGACTTTAATTGTCTGTTCAATTCACTGCGGGCGGGCTTTCTTTGTTGGTTATTCGCCATAGTCCTTCTCCTTCTCGGTCTTCATGGTCAAAAAAAGAAGGAAAACACAATTCAAGAAATGCCAAAAGAATGAGTACGGGAGCGGAGAGCAGCAGAAGGATATTTATCTTAATAAAAATTTTGTTGGGCATATTCCAAGAAGTTCTTGGCGTGTGGGTTCTACGGAGCCTAATATAAGCTGATAGATGGTCGTTCGCCCCAACAACCAACAAAAAAAGGAATACATATTATTGAGCTTTAAAAAATGTCCTTTACAATCGCAAATGAAAAACTTTGTAATACTATTGACTAAAATAGATTGTCTGGGCGGCATCTGAAAGGATAATGGGCTTGGCGACGTGACTGAAGAGCAGTCGTCGTAATTAGCTTATTTTCATCCTTGCGCCAAATATTATCCGTAGGAATTGCTATCGTACGAGAACCGTTCAGAGAGCAGAGCATTTTATCGGAGCCCTTGCATCGCAAACTAAAATTAATCAATTCATTTATATCGTTTTCATCGACCTCCGAAACTCACGAACATATTTCACGGCTGTTAAGCGAAGCGTGGAGCGTGGAGAGGCACAAAAAATAAGGAATATTGAAAAATATTTATTTAAATTGCAAGCGATAAATAAACCAAATAATGTTCCCGTCCCGACCAGAGCGCTGCTTGCCATCCAAGAGGCTAGGCCTGTAATCAGAATGTTCAAATTAAAATCTTAAAAGCGCAGCAGTTTTTTTGTTTTTAATTTTTTTTTCAATTCGACCGCCGCTTTTATACAATCTCCAGTCTCTCTCATTTCGAAGCGAAAGAGGATTGTGCATTAAAATTGTTGTCCAACAATGGCGCGAAACGATGCTCATTATTACGATAAATGAAGTATGAAACCTGGTGTCGTCGTCGTTGGCTGCGTCGCACGTTATCCTTCCCGCAAGGATCACAGTCGGGCGGCGTAGTTTTTGGCTGTAGGTGGTAATAGTGCTTCGTCATCCATGTGATACGTGCACCATGTACGCGGATAGACATACGCCTTCGCCTTGTGTTTGTCAGCTTTCGCTTATTAATTAAAAATCCCGTAGGCATGGAATATTAATTAAACCCCATTCAGAATTAATTTTAGAGATGTTACCAGGACATTTCTTTGTGGGACATGACTGGCTCTTTTTGCTTTTTTTTGTTTTCATTAATTGGAGAGATAATAATTTCTGTAATGTTTTACGGGTTCAAGGGAAACGGCGGTTTGGTTGAATTATTGACTTTTAGTACCAGTTTAATTCGCTTATTCAAGGAATTCGCAGATAAATTGAGGTCGAAGTTTAAAAGGACTTGACTTGAAGGACTAAAAGGGCAGATGATACAGAACATCGCGGATGGTTCTTCCGTAACCCATTAACAGAGAAAGGGAAGAGGTAAACAACCTACAGTCATTGGGGATTCTATAGAATTTCATATAGTTGATTGAAGGCGAAATGGGCGCCTTATATAAATCTCCCTGTGTGTTGATCTGGTACAACAGTTTTAGCTATTCAGAATGGAACCTTTTCATTGTGGGACATTACCTCTAATTGGCATTAAACAAACGTCAACAGAATGTATTTGAGTTTATAGAGAAGGATATGTTGCAACTCCACCACAGTGCATATAACCAATTATTATCTCGTCGTAAGCAAGAAGTGGGGTATAGTAGGCCACAGATTCAAAATTTAAAAAATTCCTAAGAACAGCTGCCAGTTTATGCATAGGAAGGGTAAATTGATGTAAATTCAAGCAATAGAGATCACGTTTAAATAAATATCTAAATAATGTAAAGTTTGTGTTGTTATTTTAATTAAGTGATATAACTTTCGTACTTCAGTGGAAACAATTTCTTTGCCGTAAATCTTGTGTTTTATTATTTGGTGTGACTAGTTTTGTCACTGCAGTTTTTGTTGAGTAAATTTGAAATAGTTTTTAATTAAAAAAGCCGATCATGAGTGAGTTTTACTCACCCGTCGAGGGTTTCGTCCTTTCGTCAACAGATTAGAAGTAAGGATTCAATATAAGTTAAGGAAATTAACAATGTCAGATGACTTCACTAATATTCTTCGTATCGTTTCGAATAAAATTAAACCAGTACTTTTCCATTTGCTCTTTGTGCCATCCGTCTGGAAAATGACTTGGCGAATTTAAAAAAATGGTCGCAAGTTAGTTTCCTTATAAAAAGTAATGGCTGGACGTGTTTTGATGTGGGCACTCATCAAGGTGCACATTTTTGTTTATTAAATTACTCTTATTGTTAGTGCCTAACTAACAATAGAAGCAGGCTAGTAAGCTGGCAAGACGTCTTTTTTTCAACTTTAGAGCAACTTTGAATCCAAATACTCGAAAACGAAGCTTTTGACTGAAATGTTATAAATGAAACTTCTATAATTTCTATTATTTATTTTAAAAGATCTATCGAATGGCATACCACTTGATTCTAGTGTATACTAACTTTTTCTCTAGAATGTAATTTTTCAAAATACATCTTTTGCTAAAATTTCATATCTTAATACAAAGTGGTTCACCAGTTACCAAGATGAGAGCTAAATGACGGATGGAGAGGTATTTTTATAATCTACACCTCGCTCTCTTTTCAATGATACCCATATCGACCACCAAAGATAATAGAAGTTGTTCCTGCCGTTAGTATTAGTACTAACTTTTTCTTTCATCTACGACTAAATTTAACAAAAAAACACAAATTTTACACTTGGGTTTATTATTCAACTTTTCAATGAATGATTTCTAAGAAGCAACAAATAAATCTAAAAAATGATTAAAAGCTGGATTTTGTAAATAAAAATTATGAAGCTTGTGGGGGCGTCTATATGGTACCTCTCTCATAACACTGATACTAACACCCGAAAAAACTTTTAACTTTGATGGTCGATATATGTACATATTATTTGAAAGGAAGCAGATTTGTTTTTAAGTTAAATTTTATTAAAAAGCGTCGATGTATGTCGACCATCGCGATGGAGGACCGCATCAAATCACGTCCAAGCAATCACTTTTTATTGAGAATATGTCTACAGATCGTATTTAGTTTCTTTTTTTTTTCTACGCACTGAAAGCTCCACCAATTGTAAGTCGTTGGAGCTACAAGGACGAAATTCGGCTCAAAAAAAGTTCTAGTCGAGCCGCTTATTTTGATGTATTGATATACAAAGTAGGCCGCTCCAAAGGGGAGAAAGTGGGGCTTTTTTGAAACTTGGCTTAACAATAGGGCTAGATCCGCTACAGATCCTAAAGTTGAACCTCAGAGGACCCAAGGGAAAGTTATGGGGGTTTGAAGCTTTTTAGTCTCCTCCAAATTTGGCATCAGAATAGTGCTTGGCATGTAATTGATTCCCCTAAAACCGCATAACGGTCAGAGATCAGGGAGGGGAGAAACTTTTTTTCCGCTTTATTCACATTCCGACTTATATTTTTCGAAATTTTTATATGTAACTGGAAAGTCTTGCTTATTCCACATCCAACGCCACCTTCCGCATCAATTTGCGAACAACCGTTCACGAGATATTTGCTTTTTATGTGATCATATTCGATATTCAATTTAACAAAAATACAGGGGGCCTGGCTACGAATGATAACGTAATCCTCATTTTTTCTACTTCTTCCCTTCGTCAGCTGTGAAGTCAGTTGTGTGGTACAGAAAAGAGAACAACGCGGAAAGACTCCTAGAGGGAGAGAGAAAGAGAGTTCAAGAGTCAGTTTTAAGCTCCTACGTAATAAACACTGGTTGCTTTGACTACAGGCTAGCATTCGTTGTAACATGTGCTCCCCTAATAATAATAAGACCCTTTAATTAACCATAGTTTGCAGTAGTGTTGTACACACACATGAGATCAAAACTTGCGAGTGAAACATAAAAAGGCTAACTCGTAATGAACACACTCTGCATCCGGCTTGACCTCAATATTATTATCATGCTACTTTGCGGGCATTAAATGATTTAATTTTTCAATTTGTTTTTCGTAGAAGAAGAGACATAGAAACAAGAAAACACAAAAAGTGAACGATCTTTATTATTTTAATTTTCACAGGCGATGTGAAGTTATTATCCAAACTGTCGGTCGACTGTCCCAATCGTTGAACGCGAGTGCCGAGGCCATGTGAAACTGTATGCAAAAATGACAGCAGGAGCGAAGAAAAAATTGCACAGGATGTCCGTGTGCAGCGAGGGCTATCCCAATTTGCAACTGGGTAGATCCATCTATTAAGTCCTTATCGTTTTGAGTTTCTCCTTCGAGTGCCGTATTTTATTTTTTTTTTTCGTGCCTTGATAGTAGCTGGGAGGGTGAGGTTATGATGGCAATGAAGATGTACGTTTGCTTCTTTTTTTTTCGCTCCTCAAGTTGCCATAAACTTAATGACCCCGAAGAAGGAGCGGACCGAATACAGACCTCATTTTAATGGCCTCATTGATCCTGATTTTGTTCTCTTTCGTGAAGACACGATTTGAGATAAATGGAGGATAATCAATGAATCGGAGATTCTGCGCTTCTGTTTTTTTTTTTGGCTAATAATCGATACTTTTTTTCTCTTTTACTGCTAAGTAGTCGTAAAAAAGAATAAAAGACCCAAAATATGCTAATGAGGACTTGAAGAGGGGCGTATGGACAAGTCAAACTTGTCCTGCTCATTCTTTTGCTTATGCGAAACTCTCGTTCTAAAGAGTCCAAGGTAGGCGGTTGGCTCAATGACAGGGGAATTTAAACGAGTCAAATTGGTTTTTTTGGTAGCAATACAATATTGTAAGTCAAAGCTTTAAGAACTGCAGTTTCACTTTCCAGTAAATGATTTAAACATCAAAATTGGTGGCATAACAACCGCGTATGTAAAATAAAGTATAGCACTTGAAGTTTCTCTCGAATTGCTCTTCAATTGTATCAGCTGCATCGTTGACCCAATTACGTTTTCGTTTAAATAAATTTAAAGACTGTTTAAAAGCTTTACATTACTGAGATTTGAGGACCTGTGCGGTTGTTTTCGAGTTATGCTTATGATTTGCTTGTGAAATCTTTGCGGTCGTATTTATGGACCTGAGTTTGATTGAATTGCTTTGCTTGTCCATTTGCCACCCAAAAAGTGATTTTCTTATTTTAAGTTTTTGTATTTCAATCCGAGTAGCAATAAAAAAAACTTTCGGTTAATGGGAAATGAGAACCAGAAAATTCGTTTTTTTTCTCCCATTTCACGTCCATTTGTTTGGCTGTGACGTCGTGGTATGCTCTGCTGCTGCCGTTGCTATGGCCAGACATAATTTTTCATCATTGCGTTAGTAATAAAATTTATAGAGAAATATCCATAAAAAGCATTTATCCGTTCGAACATTTTTTTCATTCCTTTTCTTTTTCATTATTTTATTATTTTGTTTTTTTTTTTTTTTTTTTCATTGAGTGAGAGAGTTTTGAACTTTGGCAAAGTTCAATATTCACTGAAATGTTCCAAGCCATTATTTACCAAGCAGAGTGTATAATAAACACATAAAAAACTTTGAAAAAAAGGAAATTCTGCAAAAGACAGAAAAGTTGCTGCGGTGATGATGAGTGGGGGTGAAGAATCTTTTTTTTGGGAGAGCATAGATATAAAAACCAACATAATGAAAGTATCTATCATACGACATTGCCCGCAGTTAGTTGGGCCGGAGAACTGGCGATATGGTGAAAGTTAATTTCACAGATCGTGATGAGGTCTAAATGTGAAATGATATCATCCCAGCATCGTTTGGGGAGTTTTTGTTTTGATTTATGAAAGAGCAACCAGGGTTGAAGTCGAAAATCATTCAGAAGAAAATTAAATTTTTGAGAAATAATCAAAGCGGGAGTCTTGCCTAATGAAAATCGTGTTTCCAATTGAAATTGATTTAAAAAAAAAAAAACGATTTTGGTTATACAAAAACTGATTGCATTGATTTCTGATACGGAGAAATCCTGACAATATGAGTAAATTTTTATCCTTTAATAAAAAATCGTACAAGAATAATTTAATAAACGTGAGCAGAACACCAATTACTTGGTTACATCATCAAAACAAGCAAACGAATTCAACCCTTTGTTGACCAAGCTATTGTAAACAAAAAATTTTTTAATTTTTTTTTTAATATTTCATTTTAGGCTTATCTAAATTTGGGTTATAGGTGTTGAATTTGATAATTATCAACTTCAACATTTTAATGTGTCCACTTTAGTGAACATTTATTCCGTGGTACGAAGATAAACCATTTTTTTTGTCATTGCAACAAAGATATATACATTCGAAACGGCTTTGACTGTATTTTGTTGATACTGCAAAGCTCACACCTTCTCCGTGCTTCAACAAACTTCTGCCAATGTACACCCAGATTATCCAGTCTGTTTTTTACTGCACCCTAAGGCAAAAGAAATTCAGGAATTTCTGATGGACAGTCGTTAACTTTCCATTGGCGATTTGGTTCCTCGTCGGGTATTTTTTTTCTTCGGATGACTACATCCTTGACGCATATTCAAAATTTCCTCATCATAGCCCAACAACTCTACAAACTCTTCTTGAGATACAGCTTCATCTGGTTCCTCATTTATTTGGGGTGCAGCTCTTATTTTTGAACGAATTGTTATAAGATCCAAATTATCTTCGGATCTTCATTATTGTCCAATGGCAATTCCTCAATCAGAGCCAAAAATTCATCATCCTTCAATAAAATAACAGCCGACATTATGCACATAATTACATAAAACTAGCAGGAAGAAAAAACACTCTAAATAAAAGAATATAGTTGTGGTACAGCCGAAAGGTACTTACCAGTCCACTACAGTTTTTTTTTTTATCAAAATATATGAAAAATTGCTATAGCTAATTGAATTCTTGTTTTTTGCAAAGTTCAATATGCAAACCAATCATGTACAATTGAATCAATGGCTACTTGATTCAACATATTATACATCCAAATTGCTTAAATTTACTCTCTTCAAAGTGCAGTAGGCTTTGGTAAAAGGCCGTTGTAGCCGTAGCTAAAACTAAACAAAAAACTGTAGATAGCAAACAACATTTGGACATGAATATTGTATTTTAGTCAAATATAGTTTTTATTCGAATTAAGCCATTGTGGTACTTTTAAGTACCGTCGGTCAACAAAGGGCTAAGAATCAAGTTCGCTCATTAAACTGTACTGTAAGGAAACCCTGAAATATTTTAATACGATTAATAATACAACCTTAACTTGATTTCTGAATACATTGCAAAAGAGATATTTTCCGAACTAAGCAATTTGACAAAACATTTAGAATATAATATAAAATTAGTCAAAACAAGCTATAACGTGACAGAAGGATCCCAGCAAGCGTGTTCATTCTTAGCGGCCTGTCATTTACTCCTTAAAGGTCAAAATTGAAAGTAAAATGGTTATTCAATTTACATCAATAAGCGATACACATCAATCAATACACATCGAATTTTAACACCCAATCGGTCGACAAGGAAAATTCAATAAAAAAAAATTCACCTAATGCCATAACACAATTACAGATGCGTAATCTAGAAAAATCCTTCAACACAAATTTTTTGGCTTCGGACCGATTGAAAAATTTGAATACACCGACCTTTTGCAACCGAAAGACTGAGGCTTTCGTGTTCAGAAATCCCCACAAAAAAAAAAAAGGCGAAGACCAACAGGAGATCCTTTGAAAATTATATGCAAATTATTCATCAGTTCTGATTAGAAGTTCTGTGGAAAATCACTTCCCCCCAAAAAAAGCAAATACATAAAAGGCAAAAAGAGCAAGAGACCGGTGCGGGAAACGAGGGACCCGAGTGGGTGGGTTGAAACGAAGAGCTTATTTTGAAGTTCCTCTCCCTCGGGTATAGGAGAGTGCAAATCTCCCAGTTACTAAGTTCAGTTGATTGTGTGCTTCGTAAATGGGGAGATACTTATCATATTTATGGGAATTCCTGTCGAAGATATATTTTTTTTTCTGTATCCTTCCTCCTTCGCACAGAATAACCATCTAGTAAGAATATTAAGCCGAAACCAATGAAAAAAGGATCAATTCTTGGAATATATGGACATAATGAGAAAAAGTTTTTTTGCCTCCCAGACTTTCACCACTGTCAGTGTGTCGAGAAAAGTGGTGGTCATATGATGGGAGTCCTTTGCGGTTGTAAGCCTTTCAAGAGTAGACAGAGGAAGAATGGAAAGGTATTCGTTAAATGTTTACAATTGGGTTGCGTCGGAGTTTGTAACGGAATTTGATTGAGCGAAGAATTGTTGATAGTTGCCGGATGAGGATTTAAGCGTTGCCACTGGTTATGCTTTAAGTTTGCGTCGACTGAGGGGATCGTGGACAGTAATTTGAAGTGCCATTTAAGTTTTTTTTTTAGAGTACGTAGTGCTGTTGAAATAAAATTCTAAAAGTGCATCACGAATAACAAAAAAAAAAATTACAGCCACGTTGCATAAAAACCATTGATGGGGAATAAAAAAATTACATAAACGTCGGCTTTGAGTGCATGGAATATTAATGACAGAATAAATGAAACATTGTTCAAAAGTTTAATTCAATGTGGAATGCATGTCAGTTTAGAGGATGTGGCTTTGAATAGTCTGCACTTTTTTTGTTACAAAAATACTTAACCGCTGGGAAATTACTTAAATTAAAATGCAATGATTGATGAAGTGTTAATTAATTTTATAACTTAACAATTTGTGGTTGTTGTTTTATTATTCATGTGCATAAAGGGTAAAGTTATGTTTAGGTCAATCATTTTTAAAATGCCAGGGAGTAGGGGCATGGTTACATCCCATTTGTGCACTACTGCATACTATTTTGAACAAGTTATAGAAAAGAGTAGCACAGATGTAAAAGATTGCAATCTTCAATCAATTGAATTCATACCTCTGATTTTGCAATTCATAAATTAATCTCCGAACTAGACTGCAGCATTGAAATCTGTCATGTGTGTGCGAGGCGGTGGTTCTTACAGAACCCAATTAGCACTAAGTGCCGTTTTGTTACCACAGCTCTGGTGGTAAAGTAGAACTTAGAACCATTGTGCGGCGTTGAGAAACGAAACCAAATCTTTGGTGTTCATTTCAGATACTTCGCGCAGAGATTCAAGGAAGGGCTTCCCTAGAGTCCGTAGCCTTGACCTGGCAAGCGCTGGACAGGAACAGAGGAAGTAATACAAGAGCCGACCGTATGATGTCTTGAGGCATAAAACTAAAGGATAAATTGCATATAAAATGAAAGCTTACTCGAAATGTAGATGAAACCGACAAAGGTTGGCTGAAATTTTTGCCCAGGCATGAAAAAAACAAGCGTCTTCCGGTACGTAATTTTTTCAACTATCTATAGGAATAAAACTAAAGAAAAAATTAGTTACCATTCAAAAAATTAGATCAAATAGTACTCGGAAACATTGGGTTGGCAGCCTTCCTTCCACCACATACCCCTGACAACCCGACTTTTAACACCGCAATTTTTTCGATTGACTATAGGCATAACATAAAAAGTTGAAATAGGTACCAAATTAAAGCTGATGACTTACCATTTACAAATATATAGTGTTGTTTGTGATAAATTAACCACATACATAGCACATGATTTTAGCGCACTTAACATATGCAATACATCACCAACTCAGTCCAGTATAACACGTTATTAAAAACCAATATTTTTTTGATAAATTCATAGTTCGTTTTTATCAACAAAATCAGAAAAAAACCGAATTCACTTAGCAATCCAATCTTACTAATATATATAATGTAACAACATAATCTTAATAATTAGTCTGAATCTGAATCTAAATCGCTAACAGTTTTATTTAACATGTCATTATTTTCTTCATTATTACAGATTATCGCCTACATTTAAAGACGTTGGATTTCGTAAAAACCATAGTGGTTCTAGTCGATCTTTTAATACCCATTAACATTCTTGTGCATTGAATACTGTGCAGGTGGCATTTGTTGCATTCTGTCACATTTAGTTTGCGTAAATAGTACGCAGAATTTTTTGCTTTAATGAACTCCAGCAAGGTGGAATGATGCTAGAATCGAAACTTTTAATTTTGTTTTTAAAAAATTTCTCATTGCTGGATGTGTTGGCATAAAGTTTTTGAAAAATAACGTATCTCGCAAAATTTAATTTTGCATCGTCATAAATGTCTTTAATATCATTCAGAGAAGCAAACACATTCTGTAGCGTTCAGAATCCTTTATAGAAGTGGGCATATATCTATCGAAAATTAAATGTATTTGCAGAGAATTTTGGCGCAAATTTTTACTAAAATAGCTTCAGCAATTTTGCCAAAAGTTTGCGGCATAGATGGTCCTAAAATAGGTAAAAAATAAAAGCCGTCAATGACCTCTACATCTGCCAATATAGGTTTTAAGGGTCCAACAAGAGACTTTAAGTGTCTTGTAAGATCAGATTTATCATATCTGTGCATCTCTCCTGTGGATTGGCAGAGACTTGGTGGTACAGGAGCTAATGGATAAGAAAGGCAAAGTTCAAAATAATTTTTTGTTTCAAGGGCAATCGCTAAAAGACGCCCAAAAATATATCGCTCCATTTTAATTACCGCTTGCTTACTTATGCCACTTTGAACTCTCTTGACACAATCTGCTGTGAAATTGAGAATTATGTTGCATTTGATTGGTTTTCGAAAACGATCTGCGTTTGACTCACAATTTGTTATGAAATTCAGCTTTTGTTGCCGGCCTATTTCATTCACATTTAATAAAAAATCAGATACTTTAAGAGAAACTGCCTGTTGTAATATTTAATAATTCATTTTTATTGCCGTCTGAATCAAACGGATTCATATTTTGTTTTATGGCGTGAGCAATGCTATTAAGAGCTTTTCTGTCTTTGTCGATTCTACTTTTATGCAATTCGTGGGATACATCATCTTTGCGGTTAATTTCAATATCTTCTTGCAGCTGCGTTATAATTCTAGTTCGCATACTGTAGCTAAGGGCCCAACGCTGTCTAGCAGAAATAGAATTTGTGAAGTGACTTATACCAGATAAAGCGTTAGCAGCATCAGCATTAATGGTTTGCTCAGTTGTCAGATCGACAGGAGATCTCGCAAAACTAGTCTTGGTTCTTTTTACACCAAATGCACCAAGCTTAAACTCATTCAATAATGGTGATTCCTTTAATTTTAAATCTGCTAAATCGCTTGGCTGCTTTATTGACCATCTTGCATAGTTTGGCTGATTAAATGAAAAAAATAAATTAGTGAGCTCAAAAATTGAATCAATATGCAACGCGAAATCACTTGTTCTAATGCTTCGAGAGAAGCGAAAGAAAGTGTTAATGAAATCCACATACTGCATGTACTATTGAGCAGTTTTTCCGTGTTCACCTGTCAAAGTTTCAGAACGAAATTTTCCGTAACACGTAGATGGCATACGTATGCATGTGAACAATGTTTTTCATACCGCTCAGAAGGAAATTCCGTCATTAAAACCAATGAAAACAATTTTCAGTGTTTTCATGAGGAAGCGGATACGAGAATTGTCTTTCACATAAACAAATGTTCCGAAAATTCAAAAATCATCGTAAAAGCTTCAGACACGGATATTTTGGTAATATTGTTAGGCAATATGTATAGATTTCCCAGCAAAGAGATTTATATAATAAACACTTCTCAAAAAAGCATTGACCATAATTGTATTAACTGCAGTGCCCTAGCAGCAACTCTCGGCCCAAGTCTATGTCGCGCTTTACCTGCTTTTCATGCCTACACTGGTTGCGATTACACATCAAGTTTCTTTCGTAAAGGCAAATCAAAACCTTTTCAACTTCTTCAGAAAAATAGAAAGTTTCAGAATGTATTTGCTTCTCTGAATGATATTAAAGACATTTGTGACGATGCAAAATTAAATGTATTACAAGAGTATACTTCACTGATGTATGGGGTTAAAAACTGCAATAGTGTAAATTTTGCGAGATACGTTATTTTTCAAAAACTTTATGCCAACACATCCAGCAATGAGAAATTTTTTAAAAACAAAATTAAAAGTTTCGATTCTAGCACCATTCCACCTTGCTGGAGTTCATTAAAGCAAAAAATTCTGCGTACTATTTACGCAAACTAAATGTGACAGAATGCAACAAATGCCACCTGCACAGTATTCAATGCACAAGAATGTTAATGGGTATTAAAAGATCGACTAGAACCACTATGGTTTTTACGAAATCCAACGTCTTTAAATGTAGGCGATAATCTGTGATAATGAAGAAAATAATGACATGTTAAATAAAACTGTTAGCGATTTAGATTCAGATTCAGACTAATTATTAAGATTATGGTGTTACATCTATAATCTATCTATAAATATTATAAAACAAAGTCGAAAAAATGTTTGGGGAGTTTGATCTCAGGAACTACTGAACGGATTTCCATGCGGTTTTCACCAGTAGTATTGTTTGGTATCTATTATGGGTATGGACTATATTTTATAGACATTTAGGCACAACAAGTTAACGGTATATTGAGATAAGTAAAAAAAATCGAGAACTGGCAAACTTCTAAGGCGGGCGCTGTCTAAACAGTTAAAGATACGAAAAAATAATGTACTGGGGAATTGATCGTCTCAAAAAGTTCTAAAAAAAAGTCAGCGATGGCATATGTCTATCTTTTAAGGTAGACTCACAATAACCATTTTTATGGTTCTGTAAAAATTTGAAAACCCAATCCGCCCTGTAATTTCCACACCGCTTTGTCAAAAAATCTGAAAAAATTACAAATCGGCTTCCATGAGTACATTAAAAAAAACTTATTTCAGCATTCTAGCCCCAATACTTTTGGATCTTTTGGTCAAAAACGATAAAACGTGAATATGCAAATTTCAAAAATCTAAAATCGCAATTTTATAGATCTCGGGGCAAGCACTAAGAAATAGTAGCTATAAAAATATCGATTAGTTGGCGAAATCCGAGAAATCGCTGATTAAAAGATTTTTTTAATCTATAAAATTCTGTCTGAAATCGATGCGAGTCTCATATTTATTTCAACCCCTATTTCCTCAACTCAAATTTGCACACAGCTGGCATGATGATGATCGCGCAGAACCGGTGTTGTACGGATAGAGGTATATGAGATGTGAAAAATGGATATATGTATATATGTATGTGTATAGGTTTACATAAATGTACACATTAGAAATACAGGCAGCGATTAAAGAACGTGGTATTTTTTGTTGGAATATGATAGCCAATGGGAAAATAACATGTCTGATACGTGTTCTGTTCTACAGGAATATAACAAAGACTATTTACTTTGATAATTTCGTTGTGTAAAATTACTGATCCTTTGTTGCTGTGGCAAAACCACCGCAAAATATGATTGAAGATTTGTTGTCATCCGATTATGGAAACATTGATCGAAGTACATACAATCGAATCATTCGAAGTCGAATTTTCACGGGATATCAAAATTAGTTCGAGTTAGAGGCAGTTATGGAAATTCAAGTTAGAGGGTTTCATATTTTTTTTTTTTTTTTTAAATCCTTTATTTTGGATTGTAATATTTGCAATTGTAATTATATTGGCAGACGCGCGCTAAATGAAGCAAGAATGCTTCATCTGTCTATCTATCTATCTGTTTTCAGACTAAAAGTCGGTTATTTGTGGGTGCGCGATGCGACTAGAGATGGCTCTCGACAACGACAGTGCTCGGTCGCGATGTTCGCGTGTAGGACCATATTCGCAAGCAAATCCTCATTTTTGCTGTGAACTTCGTCTGCTCTCTCTTTCTTGCATAGGTAAACAACAATAAGGGCAACCACTTGCGCTTTTTCTCCGACGTGTTTGCACTACAAAAATCAACACGAAATGAATGTTCGCGAAATGTGTTCATCGTCTAGGACCACTATGGGTTAGTCAGATAATGCAAGTTGCGAGGAGACATTTTTTTGTCTATTTTTCAGCCAAAGAAATAAAATTCGACTTAGAGGTATTGAAAGTAGACTAAGGCTGAAAAGAATGTATTCGGGTTAGAGGGATTTGAGACTTTAAGGGAGTTCGACTTAGAGGATGGTTTTTGTATGGGAGATTGAGGGAAATGCCAAAATATGGACGTTCGACTTAGAGGAATTCGACCATTTTTTTTATTTCAAGTAAATAAAGAAATAACCTCTCTGTGGCAAATTTAAAAAAAAATTAAATTCCTGACCTTATTATTATATGCAGATTACATGCGAGAAAAAACAATGATCATTACTGACTTATTGAAGCGATTCAAAACGAGTGTCTTTTGAAAAGGGGAAAACATCATTTATGATTTAACTATGTTATTAGTCTACAGTAACAAGGGGAATATTTTCTTTTTGAATGCTACTGGAGGCAGCGGGAAGGCTGCCTTTGCTGTGGCATCGTCTGGAATTAGACCCACACTTTTAGATGGCGGATAACCTGCTAACTTCGCTTTTAAACTTCCATTAAAATTTTGTAATGCCGATGTTTGAAGTGCTTGCAACGTCTAGCAAGACGCACTTAAGTCAAGTCTATGCTTTACTGCAAATAAAAAATCGTAACTTCAAACTCATATACATAAGTGTTGCATATGGAAGAGACAACACATCACTTTCCAATACTATGCTTGAAATGAGAGCAGAAAAATTTGAAGCAAGAAATGGGAAGGTCAATTTCAGAACTATCTTTGTTTTGGTGCCGAACATTTTAGAAATGATTGAGAAGCTATATCCGGAAATTGCAAACTTATCTACTAATTCATTTGGTTTGAGGGAAGGGCTATTTTGTGGCAGACAAATAAGCAAGTCAATTAAGTTAAAGATAATACCCCTATTACGGTTCGCGAGTCGAACGAAAAAGTTCGCCTGAGTCACATTTTCGTATTATCGTTCGCGAATCGCCCAGATGACATTCGACTCAAATGTCAGAAGCTTGGCGAATTTCGATTCCACCGTATTACCGTTGGCGAACGTTCGACTAAATTTCTATTTCTTGTGTCAAATCCAGGCGAATGAAATTATTTGGTGACTGAGCGTACGAACTGTGGAAATATCGAAAGAAAACACATTTTTGTATTGATGAACTTGAATTATTACTTTTTATTATGTTGAAACTCGAAAAAATACAGTTACAACCAATAACAATAGTGAAATTAGGAACAATTGGCATTCTTCTGTTTGCTCAACTCAATAGCATTGTTGCATATGTCTCGTCGAAGAATAAAGCAAATGGAATATTGGAATTTTTTTACCTTTGCACGAATATATATCACATAAATATATTCACTCAAATGCTCAATTAAAGACATGTTTCAACTAATAGACATATGTATTGTTTAAACTATTGCACCCACAATCGAACGATGGAAAAAGTGGCGTATGCAGCTGTTTCCAATTTATCCGCGTATTCTAATTATTCCACTTATCTTTTTGAAACAGTCCATATAAACATGTAAACCGTTTGGACACTAGTTATATATTTTAAATATGATTTTTATTATTCTTAAAGGTTTAATTCTAATTGTAAACAAATAATTGTTTTGAATTTAACTAATTTCACTTGACGTTTGTCACATATTTCTTACTGTGGTTAGGGTAGTGTGAATTTGTAGTTAAGGCAGTAGTGAATTTCAGGCGAACAAAGTAGTTCGCGAACGGTAATCGCTCGACCTGAAATATTCGCCTGATCGTTCGAGACGAGTCGAACGTTCGACTCGCGAATCGTAATAGGGGTATAATTCTTGCTAAATGTGATTCATCATCATAAGTCTATTATTTAGTTGACCGCGCTTTAGATGTAGAAGAAGCGGTGCAGTACCCCAAATTATTTCTAAGTTCATTAACACTTTCTAGTATTCCATTGCTGGAATACGAAACAACTTTAGATATATAGTGCTGCCTGCGCGAAGCCAGGACGGGTTGCTAGTTATATATATTAGTAAGATTGGATTGCTAAGTGAATTCGGTTTTTTTCTGATTTTGTTGATAAAAACGAACTATGAATTTATCAAAAAAATATTGGTTTTTAATAACGTGTTATACTGGACTGAGTTGGTGATGTATTGCATATGTTAAGTGCGCTAAAATCATGTGCTATGTATGTGGTTAATTTATCACAAACAACACTATATATTTGTAAATGGTAAGTCATCAGCTTTAATTTGGTACCTATTTCAACTTTTTATGTTATGCCTATAGTCAATCGAAAAAATTGCGGTGTTAAAAGTCGGGTTGTCAGGGGTATGTGGTGGAAGGAGGGCTGCCAACCCAATGTTTCCGAGTACTATTTGATCTAATTTTTTGAATGGTAACTAATTTTTTCTTTAGTTTTATTCCTATAGATAGTTGAAAAAATGACGTACCGGAAGACGCTTGTTTTTTTCATGCCTGGGCAAACATTTCAGCCAACCTTTGTCTGTTTCATCTACATTTCGAGTAAGCTTTCATTTTATATGCAATTTATCCTTTAGTTTTATGCCTTAAGACATCATACGGTCGGCTCTTGGACTAAAGTGGGTCAATGATTCTGGCTTTGCCGAGTTCGTACAACTACGGCAGTATGTAAAATGTGTGATGCCAAGCCTAGCTGCATGGTGTCCTATCGGCCAGTGCCGTACTAATTGCTACGATTTTAGAAATGTCTGTGCGAGTCCTGTTTAGAAGGTCGTTAGTTCGTGATATATTGTACTCCGTCCAAGTCTCCTCAGATACTGCACAGTTGGTTATCTGAGACTATCTGAGGTTAGCCCTTTCCAAGAAGTGAGTTTTAACTCGAGCTTTTACTTTACTTTTACTAGCCCAAGTGGAGTGTATACCTCCATAGTCAGTTCCGGGCTGGCTTCGAGGCCGGGAACGCTCGCTTAGCAGTCCGACACACTAACCATTAAAGCCTCGCCGCTCACGGCCGAGTCGTCAATATCATGTGCGGCTACGCTTGGTGCTCAATAAGAGAAAAATCTGAAGACCATACAAAAACAAAAACCAACCAATGGAGTAACTTCGGGTATTGCGGAATACCCAATTTATTTATGCATATTACAACCAGATTCCATGCATTAAATGGACAATTTCTACACATTTTGCTTATTGATCTATTGGCTAACAGTAACACAACAATCTCAGACAGCTAGGCACCTCGAAAATCGGGAGAAATCTAAACATTGGTATTTCTTAATTTTAGTTATAATATATTTAATATGCATCATATTGTCCTGTATTGGCTTAAGTGCAGGACCTTGAAAAAGGATTCTGCATTTTCCCTTGTAAATCCTCCACGTGTTCGATTACAATTGGACTTGCACAATTGAAGAAACTGCACATTTTTCCTCCGAAAGAAACTCATATAAAAATGTACAAAAAAGTCTTGCACCTCTAAATAAGAACTTTTACTGACTCAGACACTCCGGTTGGTAATATCAATAAAAAGAAGACCGTAACACTTCTTTTATGCTGTTTACATTTTGAGAAAGTTAAGAATGCAAGTAGACCTTCTGTGGTTTAGAAAATAAGGCAGTATTCCACATTACCCGCATATTCCACAATACCCGAAGTTACTCTACTTTTTTATTTGGAGACATGATAAGATAATAAGACTTTAAGTAGCATTTTGGGGGATGTCGTCGCCTATATATATTTTTTAATTTACAAAAATGCTCGTAAATACGAACTTTGAGATCGAATTGTAAAGCAGAGAAACTTTGGAAATTAGCTGACCAGCTGATACACCAATCATAATTTATGAAATGATTTGAACCCTTGTAAGAAGTAGGGTATGTAACCCGTATACTTCAATGCAAGTATCAACACAGAAGCATCTGCATCTCCCGACGTGTATATATTCCTACGTTAGACGCGTCATCGCTCTATAGAATTAAATCACGGTGTTTGAAATTCAAAATACATCAACACTCCTAATTGCATCCCTTGACTATAAAGGGCTTAGAAGACAATTTTGTCGCGCCGACAGACAGACGAAGTGATTCTACAGGGGTTGGGTTTTTACTTTTGAACGAAACCTTACATTAGCCATTAGCCATTACAGCCAAATGGCAAAATCAGGTGGTTTTTCGGGGTGTATGGCCACTATGCACTTTTTAAAGCACGAAAACAAGCTTTATTTTTAAAACCAATTATACCAAATTATTTGGCAATGGATGTTACGGACTTACGCACCAGTTTATTTTTAACTGGGTGTTTATTGCGATCCATTTTATGAAGACTTACAGAATTCAAACTTCCAGCTATAAAACGCATCCGATGGCAAACAAATTAGCTTTTTCCCTTTTCCCAGAAATTGGAATTTGGAAATTACATATTGTCCAATGCAATGTTTTTGTGTTTTGTAAATCTTTTTGGCATTAATAAAAAAAAGCTAACTATATATATCATATACATAAATTTGAGAAAATACAACAAATGTAGGATTGATAAATGGAATATGCTGCCGTAATGTTACAAAAGGATAGTGAGGATGGTACACATCGGGTTCAATATATGAGTCGGAAATGCCGAAAGTGTGTTACAAGATGAAACACCGATATTTGATACTCCACGTAGATTGCCATACCAGCACAAACTCGAAATAGAAGCCCAGATTGAAACATGGCTAAAAGAAGGTATAATAGAAAAAAGTAATTCGGAATTTGCAAGCCCAGTTGTTCTTGTAGGTAAAAAAGATGGTACGAAAAGATTATGTGTCGATTATCGGCGTATAAATAAAAAAAATCGTCAGAGATCCTTTTCCTCTTCCATTAGTAGATGAACAGTTGGATCAATTGCAAGACGCAAAGTTTTTTACGACACTTGACTTATCCTCTGCATTTTTCCACGTTCCAGATTCACGAAAATATGCCAGCTTTGTTGTTGATAGTGGTCAGTATCAATTTAAATATTGCCCCCTTCGGTATATGTATTAGTCCAGCCGTTTTTGTACGATACATTAATGCAATATACCGACAATTGATTCTTGATAAGCTCATTATTATCTTTATCGATGACCTGATTATACGATCAAAAACGGAAAAAGAGGGCTTTAAAATATTCCAAAATGTTATAAAAATCGCTCAAGATCACGGACTTGTCGAAAATGGTTTTATTCGCCCAGGTCAAGAGAAAATTAAAGCTATTAAGAACTATCCTACTCCAAATAAAAATATCAAATAGATTCAAAGTTTCCTAGGACTAGCTTCATACTTTCGTAAATTTATACCTAATTTTGCCTTAAAGGCCAAGCCATTATCAGATCTGTTGTCGCATTTGTATTTGGCATTGAACAAATGTCTGCTTTAGAAGAATTGAAATATGAATTAACACACGATCCTGTTCTTAAGCTTTTCAAGTTCGGGGTTTATACCGAAGTCCATACGGATGCTTCCAGTCATGGATATGCTGCCGTAATGTTACAAAAGGATAGTGAGGAGGACATCCGGTTCAATATATGAGTCGAAAAACGACTAATGCCGAAAGTCGTTATCATTCCTATGAGCTAGAGGCTTTAGCGATCGTTCAAGCTTTTAAAAAATGGAGACCATATTTACTAGGGCAAAAGACTAAGGTTATAACGGACTGCAATGCGTTCGCAGCGACTATTAAGAAAAGGGATGTTCCGTTGAGGGTAGCACGATGGGCGATATATTTGCAAGATTTCGATATAGAAATCGAGCACCATTCCGGCTCACAAATGCGTCAGGTAGATGCATTGAGTCGAGAAATTTTAGCTGTCGATACCATAATTTCACATCAATTAGCCCAAGTACAGGATAATGAAGAATATCTTAAAGTTATAAAAGCCGTCTTAGAAAATCGCCAATATGAAAACTATCTTTTAAAAAATAATCTTCTATACAAAATGTATAACGGGTCAGAACTCTTAGTTATTCCCAATACAATGGAATATGAAATTATCAAGCAAATGCACGAACAAGGTCATTTCGCTGTAAAGAAAACGGCAGATCTTTTATTGAAAGAGTTTTTCATAATAGACTACAGACAAAAGATTGAAACATTTATTAAGAACTGTATTCAATGCATACTGGCGGAAAGAAAAGGGGGTAAACAGGAATGTTGTCTGAGCCCTATTGAAAAGAAATTCAGACCACTACAAACTTACCATGTAGATCATTTAGGTGTTCTAGAGCCTACTCAAAAGCGCTATAAGCATATTTTTGCTGTTATTGATAGTTTTACGAAATTCGTATGGCTGTACCCAACTAGGAGTACCTCCAGTGAAGAAGTTCTAGATCGGTTACGTAAACAAGCCGACATATTTGGAAACCCAGCTAGGATTATTTCTGACCGTGGATCAGCATTCACGTCAAACCAATTTCAAGAGTGCAGCGGAAGGAATTTCCCATATTCTAATAACGACCGGAGTACCGAGGGGAAATGGTCAAATAGAACGTATCAATCGTATTATAATAACCCTTTTGATTAAGCTCTCTCATGCCAAACCTTCGGATTGGTATAAACACGTCGGTACATTACAAAAGTGTATCAATTCAACTATCTCGCGAAGTATCGGTATGACTCCTTTTAGAGTCCTTACCGGAGTTGAAATGCGCCTAAAATCTAACTCGGAACTTACAAGTCTTGCTAAAGTTATTAAAGATGAAATATTTAAAGCATTAGATGAAGATAGAGAAAATATATGACAGATTGCTAAGGAAAACATACTAAAAGTTCAAGAAGAAAATCGCCGAACTTTTGATTCTAAGAGAAAGCCACCTGTTAAATACAAGTACGGTGACCTTGTAGCTGTTAAACGTACACAAATGACACAAGGAAAGCTGTCGACTAAATTTATGGCGCCATATAGAATTTCAGGTGTAGGTAGGAAAAATCGGTACCATGTCACAAGGGTAGGGGAACATGATGGTCCAGTGAAAACCACAAGCGTTGCGGATCATCTAAAGCGATGGGGTGCTACCTCTATCAGTGTCAGCATCGCCGAGTGTAGGATTGATAAAAATTATATCGCACATCCCTGTAATGCCTCGACCCGTTTCGCGCATTCCACATTCATACCGAACATGCCTTTCAGTCGTTTCATATTTTCTCGTTCCTCATTAGTTCGCAAATAAGCGTGACTCTCTCCTTGTACGCAGAAGCAACCAGTCATCATTTGCAATAATACTTAAAATAACAAGTCTATGTTTCAAATAAAGTAAAAAGTCTATTTATATAAAAGTCAAAAGTCTACACAAACACATTTATGTGTTATTACCATGGTCCCTGCTTAGTAGGAATTCAATTAAAAACCCGCTTATCAGCAACAAAATGTTATGCCTATGTACATGTACTATTATCCGGGGAGCGCACTGTACATTTTCCGAAAAACAACACCCCCCTCTAAATGCAAATCTTTGATAATCAATACAATCGTAGATCTTAAGTAATGAGCAACATGGTAACCTTAAGACTTTGAGTAAATAACACAGCTCCAGATCCACTGAAATAGGAGTCCCAATTTGCACATAATTTCTTGAATATCGTTAACACCCCCTCCTCCTCTCTAGCACATGTGCACTTTGGATACTCATTACTCCTCCGAACCAGAGCAGAACTTCTTGAGTTCCGCTCATTACACTCAGCGTCGTCGCCGACCTTCGCCTGACGCTCTCATACTCCGCATAAACTTTGTTTTTAACCTAAAATGTTCCAGCAGTGCTTGCAAATCAGCAAAGCGCTTTCAATTTATTTAATGGACTAACCAAGGACTTTCCGAAATGCAATTTTCTCTCATTGCAATTATCACCGAGTGTGTGCACCGCCTTTACATACACATCCACCTAAAGAGCTGTCATTTAGGAAATCAAAAAAAAAAATATATGAAGTGTGTTTAGCTCACACACGCACCCGCAGGACTTACCCAGAATCTCCACAGTGTGAGTTATTTCACGGGGCTCCATCATTGCAATTTGACAAATATAATCGCCAGCATCCTGCGGGACTGCATCCCTGATCTGAAGGTTGTATCCGTTGATGAGTCGCACTCGTGGATCGGGGGTGACTTTAACTGAGCCGGCGGTAAGTATCGCGATGCCTCTCTTCCAAGCGACGACATAAGAATCTATGAAATAAAAGCAAAGGAAAAGGTGTTAAATTTGAAATTTCATCTGAGAGCGAGCTACAATCGAAATTGGGAATTTCCTCATTTTGTTTTCGTTTGCAAATGAATCTAGTCATTAACCGTGTAATGGCGGCGGGGGCATCGTTATTCAATGGTTCTATCGTGTCGTCACCGTCGTTGTAATGACGATGAATCAGAAATTCACGACGAGCCACGATGTGCATCGTACCAGGGCTGAAGTGCGACGCTAACACACCGTCACCTTGGTGGGGGGAAGAAATCAATTCCGATTCAAAAGTCAAAAGGCGAAAATCAATTTGAATTCTCATCTTGTCCCCTCCCTGCTGCTATATGTCTTTGCTTAGTATTCATGACATTCGTTAATAAAGTGGTTTCCTTGCACCAACACATGAATAGAGGAAAATGAATAACAAGCCAACACAACGAAGGGAGGACTGGAAAAAAAACCAAAACGTAAAATGCAAATTTTCGAAACGGATAAATTAAACTCAGGGACGGACTTGTCGGTGGAGTGAAATATGCGTTTCATTTTCAATTTGTGGTTGCTTTTTAATTTATTTATTACAATTGACAAGATGAGTGGTTGTAGCAAGACATTCGTTCGAGTTATGCTACCAATCCCACCAAACACAGATGAACACAACTTTAAGATCTCTCCTAATTAGCAGCAAACGCCATCTAAAAATGTTATTTAATTGATACTTTCTGTTTCCGTGGCAGTGTAACTGCTTCAGGAGACATCGCGCCTCTTTAAAAATAACTTTAGGGCCACATTTGCTTCAAGTCCCATCAGCACCAACTCCGCACAGTGCCTTTCAACGCGTCACCTTTAGATCGGTGTGTGCATCTCCTTTTATCAATTCGTTCCTTTGAATTTGTGCCTTCGATCCTTTTTGTATTGATGATGGTTTCGCAAAATTCGCCATGAAGTAGCTACACTCATTTGCATTCAACTCATCAGTGAATTGAGTTTTAAAAAAGGTGTTGGGTACGCTACGCGTTGATGTAAGGACCTGCGGTTGTCGCTTGCCTCTGTGACTCTCTCTGCCTGTCTGTCCTCATCCTGCCACACGGATGTGTTTGGGGAAATGAGAAAATTTTCCATTCACCGTCGGAATAATTGTTAAAAGGCAGTTCATCGCTACTGCAGGTTGCCATGACAGAATGCAGGATTCAATTTTTTATGAGTGCACTGCACATGGTGAGCAAGTATCACTTCTCCTGAAGGCAAAATTATATAGAAAATTTGTATCCTCTAATTGCAAAATTTTAATGATTACAACCTTTTTGTGACTAGATGTGGGCGGCGGGTGCATCGCTCTTCCGGAATCCACATTAAAGAATTTCCAACTTGATTGACAATCGTGCAATCCATCAATCATTGTCAATGTATGAGACAATTTAGAAGAAGGATAATGGCAATGGCAATGGTGTGGAGACAAGGGGATTCAAGGTGGGAATGGAAGACGATGGATATGAATCAGCAGCGCTTATGTGAACTTGTGGAATTTATTAGCGATACATCAAGTCGAGAGCGGCATATGTTGGCATTGTCACTCTCAAGTCATGTTGGTTTTGGTGATGAAGCTAAAATGCTACGAAGGTGACAACCCAAGCATTTTTTAAACTAATTATATTAAAGCTGCAACGTGTGAAGGTAATAAAACTCCTTTGAGATCATAACAATACTGTGTGAAATATTGGATTAGTAACTCGAATCAAAACAAATTCTGAAAAAATGAAAAAAAATTTGTATTGTTTTCCCAGAGCTGGTTGTCCTGTTTGATAGTTCGGTTACGGAGGCATTTATTTATTATTTTTTATCTATTTATTTATTACTTAATTATTTATTTATTTATTAATATATTCATTGTTTATTACATATCTATTATATACTATTATTGTTCAGCAGTTATTACTTGTTGTTAACTGCAATTCGCAATCCGCTAAATAATTATATTTTCAGCAGTAAGGTTCTATGAAACCATATCTCTGTGCAAGCTAGAACAACATTCTCTCGTGTTAAATTCACAGAGGGAACATATGTATGAACATTATCTGTGCTCTTCTTCTCGCTAATACTCGTCACCGTGATATTGATGCCCCGTCACCCAGATCAGCTCATGTCTGTTGTTGTGTGTACTTAGAATTTTGTGATATTTTCAGGCAGCCTTGGAGTTAGTAGTGCAGCTGTTTACAGCTTGACAGGCTAACTGTCTAAGAATATATAGATATTTTTGTATTGATGAGCGGCTACGGCTTCAATGATGCGATGGCTTCGTTGACCACAAATAGCTTAGCCTGAAACAAGGCTGCATCTTATCCCAATCATTCCTGTCTCCCCTATCTTGTTGCTAGGCATCAGTATCTTGCAGTGCATTACTTTCACTACTTGCATCACTTACTTTAGTAAGTTCCCAAATATTGTATATTCGACTCCCCTTAGGATCTCAGATGCCTTCTTTCTATTCATATCGCGCCCTAACCTCCAAATTATCGTAAGCGACATTTTAAGCAAAAATTTGATTATTCGATTGCCCTTAGGATCTCTAGATGACTTCTTTCTACTCATATCGCGCCCTAACCTCCAAATTATTGTAAGCGACATTTACATTTTCTTTTAACTATAAAATATCGTAAGCGACATGCACATAATGTGGCTGCGTCATTTTAACCAATTTACGCTATCAAAAGAACAAAAAATTGTGGACAGATGACTGATATTAACCATATTAGAGTGAAATGTTCTGGCCTATCGGATCAGGAAAATTGGAAAGGTCGGTCCAATTTTTTTTTCAGCTTTGACTTATAAAAAGTTTAAAATACTCCTTATTTGAGCAGCCCATACACCATTCAATTTAAAGTTGATAGTTGGCCACACACTACATCAATTGAATTGAAATACTGTGTTTACTATCAAAAATTTTCTTATTTTTTCAAGTGGTCTGAGGCGACGCAAATTTTGTACGATGAGTGAAAAAAGAAAAATATTAGCATTAATGATAATTGCTGGGTGTAGATAGTGAATCCGAAGAAATAGAAAAAGAAATAGAAATAAAAAAGAATTTGGATGAAGGAATGGCTGAAAGTTAAGAGAAAGTTTTCGAATGAAAAATTAATAAGAGAACTAAAAATAAATGAACCGAATGATTTCTCAAATTTTGTACGAATGAATGTAGAATGTTTTCATGAACTTTTGAGTAAAGCTACTCCACTTGTTAAAAAAAACCGAAAACGCGACTCTCTATTACGCTTTTAGATGCAATATCTCGATCAATCGAATATCGCAATCGAATACGCAATTTCTTAAATTTGACAGCTTGTCGATGAACTTGCCCACACCCGATTCAATTGAGTTGAAAGACTTGCCAGCCAACTTCAAAAAATCAAAATCTTTCGATTTTTCAACAACCCTCAAATCGATCAATTGACAAAGCCACACTGTGATTTGACTGAGTTGATGATTGAATTTAATCGTGTAATCAAGGAAATATTCATTCTACAACGAAAGTATTTATGAAAATGGGACCAGGAATGGTTTCTGTTTTTTGTGGGGAGAAAGCGATGGGAAACGTGGACGGAAATTTCTGCTATTATGTTTAAACCAAGGTCGAAGGTAGATCAACGAAAGGTTGCAAATATAAATCACCTATATTGTGTTAGCTGTGCAGGACAAAATAGCAATGGAAGTATGCTATTTATGCTGATTAATTTTTTGAAAAATTCATCCTTTGCATCAAAAGTTCAAAGCACTTTTTTATTATCGGTGGATTCAATTCGTATCACCATTGAATCATTTGCTCGTAGTAAGACCGTATGGGCTGCTTCCGAATGGTCCACTTTAATTTATAATGCAAAAAGCAATCCATCACCGTATATAGTTTTATACTATAACGATTTTAAAGATTGAAAAAAGATCTTTCGTTCAGTTTTCCCCCACACTAAGAATTGCCTCTATTGAAAAAATAACCCTTTAATTTTTTTTAAACATGGATCGCCATAGGGTGATAGTGTTGTAATCAACATCCTAACCTGTGTAATAGCAGTAGGTTAAACATATCCCGATACCGTGACCGCCAAAATGTCGTAAAATCCAAAAACAACAAAAACAAACGCCAATTAGATACTTGCAGCGTCCGCTTTACTATCGCAGAATTGTATTTACGAAAACGTAACTAAATACCAATGTTTTTTAGCTCAGACAAAAAACAAAAAAAAGCCTCACCTGTAAAATTTTCATTTTGTCGCTGTGTGTTTCATGTGAAAATGTAAGAGCAGTGGTTTGAGCGAAGGAATAAGAAACAAAACGGATCTTGGAACTCAATGCGAACAATTTTGAGTGACGAAAAACATAGAAGCAAGACAATCGAAGAAAATTTATCAAAAAGCATCGATGTATGTCGAGCATCGCGATGAGGGACCGTATCAAATCACGTCCAGCAATCACTTTTTATGGATTTTTATTAGATTAGTTATTCATTTATTTTAGTACGAAAATCATAAGATAAGACGCAATTCCATTTTTTTTCAGATTTTTTGGCCCATTACTTTAGAAAATAAGGTATGGGACATGGTATATAAGTCGTTTTTCAAAGTTTGTTGGCTTTTTTTAACCTTTTACCAACAACTTTTCATGGCATGGCAATATCTTATAATATAAATCTGTTTTTTGATTTTAGTATTAGTACTAACTTTTCGCTAATAAGTAACTTTCTCAAAACTTTTTTTTGGAACTCTACACACCATCTGTAGAAATGTCAGTACTAACTTTTTCTTTAATCTTCGACTATTTCCGATTTACTTTTGGGTTGCCGCAGTACACATTCATTTCAAGTTTCATCCCTTAACTACAGAGGATTCAGAAGTTATTAGCAAATATGCAAAGGCGACAGACAGACAGTCGGACAGCGAAGTAATTTTAAATGGGTTTCGGTATTCTTTTGGAATGAAACCCCGATTACTTTCAGTCGAATATCAATCTTTGTGGCAAATATTTAAGACTCTGTATATTGAACTGTCTCGCCTGCCTATGGTCCAGCCTAGTTTAGTTTATTTAGTTTAACATTACAAAATTCTACTTCTAAACTAAACGATCTACAAAAGCTGCCCTGTTCTAAGTCAGGCGGATATGGGAACGGGATGTGTCTAAACAAACAAACCCCCCTCCCAAACAGTAAACATGTATATGGGAGGGGGGTTTTTGTTTGTTGTCTCTGTTCCATTCGTACTGGAAGAATATGAACGAAATGTCAATTTCGTATAGTAATAAAAAAAAATTAAATGAACGACTGCAATTTTTATTCACAAATCCCTATTTTTGCTATGAATGTCGCCAGATTAAACATCAGGTCGTTTGTCGTCTAGAGGATAACGCAAATGAGCATGGATGTATCAATTCATTAGTAATATTGAAAATATCGTAATATATGGTATATTGGTATTAGTAATACGTAATATTTAGAAATATTAGTGATACCTTAACGAATACTCATATTAGGTTGTCAAATATCTCCTTTCTGCCTTTTTGTCTTTTGAATTTTCCGGCTGTGTACAAAGCGCTGTGTACAAAGCGCTCGTATACTGGCAATACTCATTTGAAAGGTCTTGACATAACCTACAAAACGACGCTATGCATGACTAGTTCGGATATTGCGTTCAACAGTTATAGACGTGTAAACATGGAGTTCACTAACGGCGAAATTCGCGCTATTTTAAAGTTTTGCTTCGTTAAAGGCAAATCCGCTAGAGAAACGTTCCGTGAGATTAATGGTGTTTTGGGGGATGGTACTCTATCACTTCGAACCCCGAAGGAATGGTTTCGACAATTCAGAGCCGGTGAAAACGACACCAAGAATAAGCCAGCCGGCGGAAGACCTGTGGCGACGAATACCGACCGGCATGTTGCATCTCGTGACATCGCCCAGGAGATGGGAGTTAGTCACCAAACCATTTTAAACCATCTGCAGAAGGCTGGATACAAAAAAAAGCTTGATGTTTGCGCATGATTTGACGCAAAAAAACCTTCTGGACCGAATCAGCGCCTGCGATATGCTGCTTAAACGGAACGAACTCGACCCATTTTTGAAGCGCCAGACGCTTAATTCTGCCAACTACTGCGAATAACTGGACCGCTTGAAGCAGGCGATCGACCAGAAGCGTCCAGAATTGGCCAACAGGAAGGGTGTAGTGTTCCACCAGGACAACGCCAGACCAAACACTTCGTTGATGACTCGTCAGAAGCTACGGGAGCTCGGATGGGAGGTTTTATCGGATGCACCATATAGCCCGGACATACCGCCAAGTGATTACCACCTGTTCCTGTCCATGGCGAACGGCCTTGGTGGTGTGAAGTTGAACTCAAAAGAGGCTTGTGAAAAGGGGGGTATTATGAAGTTGCCGTCTAGATGGAAACAGATCATCGAACAAAACGGCGCATATTTGAACTAAATCCGATCACTGTAACACTTTTTATGAAGCATTGAATAAATAGCAAAAAAGCGGAAGGGAGATATTTGACAACCTTATATGTTCATCCCACCGCTACTCTTAACCCTTAAGTGCACTAAAGCAATAACAACGGCTGACAAGATTGGCAAAATGGAAATTCAGCTTTGCTTATTTTAATTCGAAATAATAAAGAAATTGTACTGAATTTTGGCAACACGCACATTTTTAGTTTGATAAAAAACTCTTGGATTTTCTGATATGAAAAATAGAAAAGATCTCTAAAATACAAAACCTTTTAATATATCGAATCCATGTTATCGACCTTATTTTATGTAATAAGCCTTATTTTATGAAAATCTGATTCATTATCGGAGTAGAATGGTAAAAACTTTGTCTAAAGATGTGGAACATTCCTATAGAAAAATGAGAGTTTCCGAACGCTTATGCGATTTATTCATCTTCAGAGACATAATTTAAAAAGTCAAATCATGCTTTATATAGGTATGATGGCAATAACGATTCAATTGCATTCGGTCAAAAAGTCTTCCTGTCGAAGCCACAATTTTATATTATACTACATGAATATGAATTTTTGTTCATCACTCGCAGATTCAATCTCTTCGACATCATGCTTATGCCCGGATTTTCAAGAAACAATTTCCGAAAAATACCTCTTAGGATACACATCTCGAGGACAATGTGCATGTATGTTCTACCCTCTTGTGGTTTGTTTATATCTAATGTTGTCATCCTTCGGATATCTACAAAGCAGTAACAATAATGATTATGACTCCCACACCCTACAGCCCTAAATGCACTCTTGTCATCGCACCGACAAATCATATTTTTACGTCGTCGGCAGTACGCTTCCCTCGCTCGCACACACACGCGCACCGCCAAAGACCGGAAAAAGACGAAATTTCAATGCCATCAACATCAACATCAATATAAATATTTTATTGTAGTGTCGTAAAAGAAAACAAAACGCGCCCTGCCTTGCCACGACATCCACCTCCGCACAGCGCGCAGTTTATGTGATTTTAAAAAACAGTAAATAAATTAGACGTACACGTTTTTGAGATACTCGAACCTGTGTGTGTGTTATTCTCAGCTACACATAACCAGGATGCGGCATCATAACTTGGTCCTGCGTTTCACTTCGACGCTTTGCAGGGAGGCTTTCGGGGCAGGGCGACAGGAAGAGCAGAAAAACAAAAGGAAAAAGAATTCTAGCAAGGCTAAGATACTTAGATTGATATGGGGAGCCATTATGCGGCAACCGTATTATGAAAATGGGAAATGCTAAAGCAATGCACACATATGAGGGTGGTGGTGTGTGTCAAATGGGCTGTAGATCGCGTCAATGTGCGAGAGGAGAAGGGCGTAAAATATGGTTACTTTAAAATTTATTGAAATCCAAGTTAAAGCGGAGCGGGCTTTTCACATCAAGTGCATTTTTACTTTTTTGTCCTTTTGAAATATGCACTCGACTCTTTGTTTTCTGTCTGGGAGTGTTTTCCGCTACAAACAGAGGGAAGGCAGTCATGTGAAGTGTGCAGCTTTGTAAACTCTAAAATTGGTCAATCGGGCTATCTGCGACAGACAATCTTATCGGATCTTTGAATAAATAACTGAGGCGTAGAGCGATATAGAAATTGCCGAAAAGGACGAGATTGGTACTTCAAGCGGTCGTTAGGAATGAAGGAAAGTTTTTCTGTATGCATGGGACATCTGTATGCATTGAAAGATTGTTGTTGAAGAATTTAGTCCCTTTGTGCAATGGTTTGATTGCCACATAGCGACGGGCGGTATTCATACTTTGGATATGAATGGATATTAAAAATAGTTTTTTGGTAGTGATGTCCAATCCATTTGAGAATTATAGGCGGATCTTAAGAAGGCTTTGAAAAAAAATACACTTTTGACTAATAATCAACAACGTACTGTGATTTAGAGTCACTGGAACGACATTCCAGTCAGCACGTGTCAGAAACAATGAATGCAGTTCTGGATACTACAAGATCTACCTTTTCTATAAACGTAGAACTGTTTACTTTTTTAAATCATTTGTTGCCTAAAATCTGATCTTCCTTTATTATAAAAACCTGAATACTGACAAAATTAAGATTTGATAAGAAATAAATTATAGTATTAAAATACCGAAAAACACGCTTTAGTCGTGCACTAAAAATTGAAAAATAAACACTTCTTTTATGACTCAATCTCAATTTTTCACTGTGACTGTCTGCTATGTATTCTACTTTTAGAGATTGTGTTTCAAATACATTCGTAAATCTAATTTTGTTCTGCTTTCTTTGTTCATGAAATCTGGTTAAAATGATTTTTCGGTTTCCATCAATCCAAGAACATGCAATTAAATAAAAGGGGAATACCTGCACTTCTATAAAAGGAAAAAATAAATTTACTTCCTCAGTTGTGGATTAGCGGTATTCATAACGCAGCGGTGTTCGCTCTCATCAGTTTTCTTTCCACTTTTATTGCAGAACTTGTTTGAATTTACAAATCCTTCAGTGATTTATAAGACGTTTAAGGACACAGTTTATCAAATTCGATGGCACACGATGCAATATTTAAAAAATCATGTTTAACGACACTGGAACTTTAGGACCCAGTGCATGATAAACAAATTGATGCTGCATTTTTATTATTTTCATACTTTTGGTCGCTAGCCAAACAAACGATGGGATAATTTTTACAATCGTGACGGTGTCAGTTTGTCTGCCGCCACGATAAAAATTGATGACTGCATCCTTCGTGGACAAGGAAGTAATAAAATCTTATTTCAAGAAAGTTACAGAGATGAAGCAGAAAATACTAAGGAAAAACTTGAAAGAAATCAATACCTTTACCTGATATATAGTTAACGAAACGTCCGTCAATCAACTTTTTTTAATTTCAGAAACCTGTGAGTTAATAGTAAAATATATAAAAAATGTGTTTTGAAACATGTTTTGTGAGAATTCTTTTAGACTGGTAAAAATGGCATTTTTGTAAGGTTTATGAACTTTTTGGTTTCTTTTTGTTCAGTGAGCATGCATGGATTTAATTGCGCTACGAATTTAATGAATTTTTTGGCAGGCAAGCTTTTCCGTCTGCCCAGATTTTGACATGTCATCATTTATCACGCAAATACACAGGAAAAAAAAAAACTAGAGTGAAGACGATCGAAAGACGATGTCATAGACGATCGTGCAAATGCTGTCCTTGAATTTAAGGAGAATCACAACTTACTTTTGTGATTAGGACGACCCCGGTGAATTCAATCCTACTAACAGCGTGTGTGATACCTGTTTGCGGTCTAATGCACGACGTAGACTAATCTGCAAACTTTGAATACTTCACACGTATTTATGGCCAAGTTGTCACTGTCTTAATTCCTTTACGGTCGACGCATGATTTCTGATAAATATGAAGTTTCCACACGAATCTCATCTAAAAAGTTAAGCCGTAAAGAAAACCCAACTTAATTTCACCACTGCGTATAACTGCCGTCTTAATAAACTCAATTAACGACCCCTAAAGCCCACGTCTGTTACCCACAGGATCCCTTACGCAGTCACAATCTGGTTGACCAGAATACGGGAGGAGAGTACCTGTTCCTGAAGTGCTACAACCGCTAAACGATTTTCACTCCCGGTTTGGTTTCGTCCTGCCACCATCGACATCATCATCATCATAAATTTATGAAGGCTCGTAACAAGACTTCCGGTGCTTTGACTACTCTTGCACACGCATGCATACAATTATCGCAGCACATTTCACTCCTCCATTACCTTGGCCCAGTTCGCTCCCATTGTGGCTATAAAATATAATTGATAGAATCGTGAAGTGTGTACCGTGTGTGTGTGGTCGGGGAGGGGATCCTTACGCATTTGAAATCTCCGTCTTAAATGGATTCGAGGAAAATTTTCAACACATTTTATTGCTTTGGCTATAAAAGCGAAAGAGCCCCGAAATAACCACACCGGTCCTCCTGACGATTTTCTACCCCAAAATTGCCAATAAACGTTAGTAGTAAAAAAAAAAAGAATTCTGAGTTTTCCTGTTTTTATGTTTCAATCAATTTTAAATGAACCACAATGGCATAAGGATTCAGCTGTAAAAATATAAAATCGCGCATTTCCCGTGGGTTCGTGAGGAAAATCAATAAGGGGCCACTTGATGAATGTCCATGGGACGTTCTCAACTAATAATCAGTGGTGTTGGATGTTTTTTTTTGTAACATTGCATCTCTAAAGTTCATTGGTGCGTCTTCTTGTGCCAGCTAAACGAAGCAGGAAGGATACTTTCCTACGCGGCACATTCCAATGCACGATGTGCAATTACATTCTTTCTCTTTCCTCCCAGATCGTCCATTGAGTCATGCAAGGAAGTATTTATTACACACATATAGCTATGGAGGATTTTGTAATTTGTTAAGAATACCCAAAGGCAATATTCGTCCTCTGTTCGGGCTGACCACAAAGTCGTTTATCTTGGCCTGTATAGAGTATCTTATTATATTGGCCGAATGTAATATATTCTCAATGTCGTGCATATTAGACACAGCACCATATCTCTCTCTTTCTCTCTCCATGTATGTGTGTGGTGGTTGTATCCTAAAGCCGAATAGCAAATGTTTCTTATTGCACATACAGGAAGAGCAGTGTCGGATATTGGGGCGTTTATCTGGCAGAGAGAGTGTACTCGTATTATAGGCCACTGTGTCTGTAACTACAAAGAGGTGGTACTGATGCGGCGAAATATGGGCGTAATAGTACGACAGCATATCCTTTAAGTGAGGCTGGTAATCTTTTTCAATTCACTCCCTCCTGCCAGGAGTTTAATATTGCGCTTCCGGTATTTCCATTCTTAAAAGTACGTTGTTTGTGTAGGTACTTGTGTCCCTTGTGGATATGTGTGTTTGGATATCTTTATCCAAAATTGGGTGTTGTAAGACAGGAAATTTGGGCGCAAAAGTTTGCTTCTGAGACCCATTGCTCGGTCGGCAATCTTTTGGGAAATGTAAGTCGGTTGTTGTTGGACACAGCACACCAGTTGACTTGTTTATTTGCTGCAGAACAATGTCACTGAGCATTGCTTGGAGTTTACGCAACATGGGACCTCACTTTTACATAAGCATTATTTTCTTGTTTTTTTCTTGGTAGCAGTTTATGGTCTTATATTAACTTGGCTTTTGATTTTGGGGCGATGAAAGCTAGTTGGGCGGGCTGGGGAAATCATAAAGAAGCGGCGTAATGCTCGCGTGAGCCCATAAACAAAGAGTTATTTGGTTTTTTTATGGGCAGCATTTCAATGCTGCTTATATCGCGGTTATTTTGTTTTGAAAGTAAAAAAAATTAAACCAGAGGATGGAGAACCGATAGTAGTTGGTTCGAAATAAATTTGTTATTGTTGCAATTTGTGGGGCGATTATCAAGCAGTTCAGTTCAACCTTTCGATGGTTTTTTAGATTTTATTTCAAGTCCCTACAATTGCATTTACCTGTGAACTAAACTGTTTCCGAAATGTGATTTGAAAGGTTTATAGATCATTTACATGCTATTCGTTTTCCTGATATACAGAAATCTACGATCCACAGCTGCGTCTTATAAAGGCGCTCAATCTATTTACGTTTTCCAAAGAAATTATTTTTGCGGTTCATGTGAAGGTGACAGTTCTTAAATTTCTTTATTTTCAGAAAAAAAATATTTATTGCTCCGAAAGAGGAACAAAAAAAACTCTTGGCAATATGTGAATTGTTAGTTTTAAACGACCGCAGCATTTATTTTCTGCTTTAAATTCATCACCGTCAAAGCTTATTCCATCAGACCGCGTTCATTTCAATTGAAACTGACACCACATAATCCAGAGCCAAAACAAAAACAATTACCCTCATCTGCAAAGCCAAGGCCCAAAAATGAAGCGAAAAACAAAATCTCTGCCAAGTTAATGGAAAACTTCACAAAATTACGATTAACCATAGACCCATGGTACCTCCTAGCAAAAAAAAAAGAGAAGGGCCCTACATCCGCCACGTACGTACATTGCAGCGCTGAAGCAATTTCAATTATGCCAGACATTTCGTCCTGGGAATTGAATGAGATAAGTGATGTCACAAAAGCCCTAATTCAACTTGTAAAGATAGAGAGAGTAAGGTACTTTTACTGCTGCCCCTCACCACAGTGATGATGGCTCTGTATATGGCCCACACTCTGTATATGGTTCACACAGCCAGAATTTGCAAGGGAAAACAAAAAAATCGACGGCGTTACGCTAGCTCACATAGAAAAAGGAAATCTACATTAAATTTAACGATGAATAAGTTTTTTCATAGCCCCAATCCACCGCCTTAAAAAGGCTCTTATTTTCCTGCACCTTTGGGTTGCCCGTAGCTGTTATTCATTTGCATACGTATGTGGAGAGGAGTTTATATTTTTCCCCCATGCTTTTGTTTTCTCTTTTGATGCGTGTGGTGCTCCACATGTATCCTTTTTGGCTATGAAATAATTCAAAAATTCAACCCAAAGCGGTCTTATCAGAGGAGACCATAAGTATAATGGTGTACACACGTATATATTTTGGACCGTGCCCAGAGAGAGTCCAAGGTTGGTGTTGAGTTTTTGTTCCTTATGTACTTTTGTGGCGAGCATACGCTGACAATTTACAGGGTGATATAGAACTGGTCGGAAAAGAATTTTTATTTCTCACGGGCCAGCGGACAACAGACGTCGCGAAGCGGCACGTAATAATAGTTTCATGAAACATTTGCCCTTTTTACACACACACACACTCAGAAAAATTGCAGAAAGTTTAATCAGTAAAGTCGGGAGAAAATGGAGACGCCGCTGTTTTTATTTTTTCCTATGACGCTTTTGTTGAGCTGCAGTTCTTTTGAGCCAAAATTTCGGAAATGTTCAAAACAAAAATTAATGTTTCTTAAAAAGTAGATTCAAATTGCAGAACTGGGTTATTAGGGGACACACTTGACATATGACAATCATAAGTGCCACCCTATACACTATACTCCACTGATTCTAGGATAAAGTAAAATCAAGCAAAAACCAAATAGACTTTTTCTGCACACCCCTTCGCCTAAAGGCAAAGGGATTAAGTATCACACATAAGAAGGCAACAAAAAAAAAATCAGCATTTCCTTTGAATACCAGCAGAAAAAAAGAGGCAAGGACACAAATGTTAAGATCGGAGGCATAAAATTTGACGGCAAGTGTTAGAAAATATTTTTTTATCATTATACTGGCAAAAAGAAAAGAGGACAACATACAAACAAATCACATACCTGTATTGGCAACTTCACATGGTAGGACTATTGTATCACTGGCAACGAACTTGAATGTTTCCGAACGTGATATGAACATTGGCTCATGTTTACTACCCATCAGACTGCTGCTTGCTGTGACACCACCTAGAAAGAAATGAAAGGATTTTAAAAAAGGAAATACAAATATTATATTATTTACTTGGCAAAAAATGCCACGAATTTGAGCTTTTAAACCAAAAATAGATTTGTTTTTCCTAGAGTGACTCAGTTTCGCCACTAACTGTAGTTCAGTTCGGGAAGAACAATTCGGCTATCATCGATCAGAAAAGTATTGAAATTATCTGCATTGCAATACGATTACTGAATTTTCTTTCTCAATGGATCACTTGCTATGTGGCTTGTGATATAATTATGTTAGGATCACACTAAGAAACTATATCCATTCAACTGTGATCTCCAGATATTTTTAAAAGCAAAAAAAAAAATTGTCCGTCGCTTTTTATGGATTCAGAGGAGTGTATACAAGCCCACGTAGACCACCTCTTGTCGTCCCATTTGCTTTAAGGATACTAAGTCGTCAAGCTAAATTTTTTTTTATTGACGACAGACCACTTCTCATCACAAACGGCAAAAATAATACATAAGTGTAACATAAAAACATCTAACAATAGGAATTTGCACATAGCAAACACAATATTCGCATCCTGTACAAATCTTGCTGAGGTTAAGACAGTTATTAAAGCACTTGGGACTAATAAGTCACCTGGGATCGATGGCATTAGGACAACGGACCTACAAAAGCTTGCTGACTTATTTGCACCAATTTTGTGTAAAATAATTAACCTTAATTAACAGAAGCAACAATACCAAAACAACTGCAAACATATTAACAAAAGCCAATATGGTTTCCAAAAAAACAAAAATACAGAACAACTGCTGGGTGAATCTGCCAACAATGTGAACGAGAGTTTAAGTAAAGGCCACCATGTACTTGTACTGTTCATCGATTTTGATACGCTCAATCATTTAAATCTTCTAAATGCGTTGGAAAGAATTGGAATTCGAGGTGTAATGGGTGATTGGAGTGCAGATTATCTTCGCAACAGAGACTTTCGCATCAAAATAGAAGACTCTTACAGTGATGCGAAAAATGTTGAATATTCCACAAGGATCTAATTTGGGCCCACTTCTTTTCATTCTCTACACCAACGAGCTTCTTCGGGTTTTCAAGCTAAGTACTCCATTTGCTTTCGCTGACGACACCGCAATCGTTGTTTGACAGCGACAATGGTGATACAAGAGGAATTCGACGCAGTCGTACGATGGTCCCATGACAACGGTTTGGTAATAAACGCATCGAAAAAAATAAACTAATGCACATCCGAGACCCATAATTTAAAAGAACCAACAATCAAGTGTTCCTTAGAAACGAGTCCTGTCTAAATACGCCCAGCGAAGGCATCGATGTCGTTGACAACTACAAATATCTGGGGGTGGTTATTGATTGCCATTTCCTTTGGCTCAAGCAAGTAGACAAGCTACGCACGGAGCTGAAGAATTGCCTGTGTGCACTCTCACACCATGCTAGTGAGGAGGTTTTGCGGCAAGTCTATTATGCTTTAGTAGAGTCTAAGTTAAGGTATGGTATCCTTGCTTGGGGGAACGCAGCACCAACCCAAATCAACAAGCTGCAGCGACTCCAAGACGCAGCTCTAAAAAAAACTAATTGACAGCAAAGCGGAAGTGTCTTAGGGTACTAAGAGTCCAACAAATTTTCAAGATGACAGCAATATTGTAGTACCAAGACGACAACCGTTTTATCCAGCCGATCCAACATCAATTCAATACTAGACGACGCGCACAAGGTATGTCTCGAATACCGAGAATCTACAACACATATGGGAGAAAGCAGCTGCAGTATCTGGTTCCGTCATTAATCAATTCCTTACCACATAAATTAAAACAATATAGAAACTTTAAAACAAGGAAAAAACAGTTGAAAAAATACTTCCTAAATGAATTTATCTAAAACGTAATGAAAATCTTGTATCTTCTTTTCTTCTATCTTTCTTTCTTATCTTTGTATCAATTAATTTTATATAATATTTGTTTTTGTTTTGTTTCTTTAAGCGAACTAAGCAACTTTGACTAATTAAAAATTAGACACGCAATCTTCTGCAGAAAAGCCTAGGCTTCGCAGAAACCTTTCTTTATATAAATTTATAATGGATTTTTAATAAATGAATTTTGAAAAAAAAAAAAAAGTAACGACTTTTCCAGTTGGAGTTGAGCGATTAGCCAACCAATGGTTGAATTTCCAATTGAACAAATGAAGAAGGCAACACAGTTCAGTGGCTACACCGCGGCGGTCAGAAATACAATGAAGAAAATACGAAGAGAGGTCAGACAACGGAGGCGGCCAGCCGTCGACATCTAAATTTGCATCTTAAGTTAATATTTAAATTGTCAAAACCAATTATTTAATGAAAATAAATGAAAGTACCTAAAACTAATTCAAACGTTCGTTTACTAAGAGAATAAGCGTGGTCTGAATGACTGGCTCATTTATGACACTTAGACATGGCACCGAAAATTTAGAGAATGGTTCTACGTAAAGCTGCGGCCTTTATTTTTGGAATTCTACGTTTTATGCAAGCAACTTATCAAGTATTGATCAAAAAGCACTTTGCACTGTTACAAATTTCTTAAAAATTAAAAATTAATTTAAGAATTATTATATTTAATTTCAATTATATTATTTCGATTCTGCAAATGATTAAAGATAAATAAATAAAATGACAGCACGAACACAATAGAACCTCTCCGATTTCTAAAGTTCATCCAATTTCACGCCTAACGTGTTCATTTAAGTGGATCTGAGGATTTGAGTGACAGCACACCTAAAAAAATAGGATGTGCAAAAAATTCAAAAATCATACTTTGAATTAAATTTGTAATTTTCCTTCTGCTGCAATCAAATAGCATCCAAGGTCCAATCCATCAAATATTACAATCTTTTTCTGCTCCCCTTTAATCAAGTACGTTTATCCCTTCCAAAAGTACGAATAACAACATTGATAAATTTAATTTTTCAATCTATACTAAATCCCTGTGATTGGTTATTAAACTTTGTACCTCAACTAACTCCGCTGCGGTCCATTTCACAACAAAGGTCAGTGCCAACGACGTTTCATTCTCCACCGAACAACAATTGAAATATTTCTGTTTACATTGGATTTGCATATCAAACGATAATATACACACCCTCCAGAAGTGGAAAACTGAATTCTCCAATTCTCTTAGCTACTCAATCAAATTGGTAGAATCTGAATAGCCTGATGGGTGTTCATATGAAAGTGCACTACATAAACCTCAGTGGACATGTATGCTATTTGCTGCGATGACAGTGCTCTCTCACATCCTTTTAACAGAAATGTCGGACAAGACTTAGTACATCTTAATCGGCACTTAATTAAGGCACCCCCTTGTTGATAACCCAAAAACAGTGTGTGCCTTTTAGTCCAATTACGTCACATCAAGCTGAAAATCCCATCAGATATTTGACCAAAAGGCAGATTTCAGATATCAAAGATTGATGGGGAGGATTTTCCTCTGAGAAATTCGGCGTCTTACGATTGCGTCACGGGATGCATTGGATGACGTAATTCCTGTTCATCAGGCTTATGCAATCCCAGCTTCTATCATCACTCACCTTGAGGCATTCAATTTTAAAATTAGTTCAACTTAGGCATTCACTAGCATATGTATACTTAAATACAAAGAACGTTTTTTTTTCTGAAAAAAGCAGAAGAAAGTTCACACTTGAAAACATAGTTTGCTAAATAATAAGTCACAAAGTCAGGCTGAGTTTAGAAAACTTCAGCGAATGGATTTATCCATTTAGCACCTTGGTATCGGTTCTCCGACTGAGTGTTTGGCAAAAAAACGGTCAAGTGTTAGTTTTACTTTCGTTCTTTCGTTAACAGATTAGTAGTAAGGACTTGATATAAGTTAAGGAAATTAACAATGTCAGATAGCTTCAATAAAATTCTTCTTATTGTTTCGAATCAAAATAGTAAATATAATATTAAGTAATATCACGAAATATTAGGTCTATTCCATCACTAGTCGTAAGCTAGTGGATCTGTAAGGACCCATTGCTAGACGATTGCTTTTGACGCTGGGACACATTTTCGTTTAATAAATTACTCTTATTGTTAGTGCCTAACTAAGAACAGAAGCAGGCTAGTAAACTGGCAATTTAACCTTTAAGATGCGAACTGCACGCAACGCATCGTCAATTTCCTCATTTTAGAGAATTTAAACCGAAAAAATTATCATATCCCCTAAGCTGTCGTTGGTTAGTAATTGAAATTTAAAGAAGAAAATTTAATAACAAAGCTTTTTCCAATCGTGAGCAGTAGTACTAACTATTTCTCTCGATCAATTCCGGAAAAAAATTGCAATTTATTTTTGGGTTGCTGAGATGCACATTCATGATTCCGAATTTTATACTTTAATTACAGAGAATTCAGGAGTTATTAGCAAATATGTAATGGCGACAGACAGATAGACGGACACCGAAGAGAAGAGCATGAATATTCTGGTCACTGATATTTAATATTTATTATTTCAAGAATCCCTCCAGTACACAGAACAAGGCACATTTAAGAAAGTCAAAAAAATGGTGAATGAGGTGCAATTCTCTTCGAAAGTATTTTGCAAGCAAAACAGAAAAAAGAGCAACAACGACAAAAATTGGACGTTGGACAACCCTTCTCCCACAAAGAAGATGCGAGATGTTCACCAATTCTAATGTATGAACCAATGTGGCTCAGAAAAGAGAAAATTGAGAATTTTTTTATTTGTGTTCAACCAAAGTTGAAAGGATAATTAAGATGCAAACTAGAAAAATTTGGAATGGAAAACTAAAATATAAGTTTCTTTATTTGTTGTTTCAAACCTCATTACGTTGCAGCATATTTGAAAGTGTAGTCAATACAAACACTGCAACCAGAGTCAAATCATATGGGGAGTATATATTTTAGGAAAATAGAAAAAAAAAAAACAAGGGTAAGAACACGGCAGCACAATCACCTATGTTTAAAGCGTTTATTTTAATTCTAATCATTTCATTCATTCATTCATTTGCAGGAGTTCATTTCATTTATGCACAACGTTAACGGGTAAATACCAAATTACGCTTGGGATTTTTTTATTATGAAAGTAGGAACCAACCAGTTAATTGGTAATTTGGATCTTTATTAAATAATTTGAGTACCCTGTGAAAACACGCTTGTAGGAAATTCTGAAGGCAGCGCTATTCTTTATTTATTATAAAAACGAGGTTTTAATCCCATCGTTGGCAATTATTTGAGTAAAAAAAAATATATAAGCAAATAAATAAAGAATGAAAATCTTTTTTTTAATAAAATTGTGAAAATTTTTATTTATTTGTTTTTTAATAAAATTTTCAACACATTAATTTTGATTAAAATATATTGATTAGGTTTAATCGCTCTTGAGACATGAGAATAAAAATCATTGTGCGGCATACTACTGTTTCTTTCGAAGCACAGGTTCCTACAAAAAAAAAAAGCTTCAATTAAATAAACACGTAATTTACTCGATAAAAAAAACTCTGGTGTGCAAATCGTTTACATCCGTTTCACTCGATGCCCCTCAATCCCTGAACGCGTACAATTCATTATCAATAAACACTTTTCGAATCTTTGAAAATCTCGAAAAACCAAAAAAAAAGAAAGGAAAGGCAAAAGCATTCCCTCGAAAAAACACAAGAGGTCCGGTCGTCATTAAGGAAACGCGCAAATTGAGGTAAGAGTCCCAAAATAATAAAACGATATCGTTTCTCTATTCGAGCGCAAAAAAGGACTTGTGCCGAACGAAGAGAGCTCAATAAAAATTGAAAATTTTCACCCAATGTTCCTTCGATTTTCATTATTTAAAGGAGGGTGGAGGAAAGGGGGATGTATCCACTTCCTCCATCTTCTTTTGTTGTTGCGCTGCTTCGTGCTGCGAGGTTCGGTTTCTTTTTTTGTTTTTTTTGTTTAGAATCCTTTTCGGCTCAATTTGCCTTAACATGAAACAATACAAACGGAGGAGAACAAAAGGATTTGAAGAGAAACTCCTTCAACACCTCCTTACTGCCGGTATCCTTCCGGCTCGCAGACGTTCAGACGCAGGGTGGCGGTGGCTGGCGGCTTATTCGGTGTAAGTGGCACATTGACAGCGGCCGATTGAAGTGCGTGTGCTTACTCTCTTATCTGCGAAAGGTATAAATAAAAGCTACTAAACACTTCGTTACGTTTTAGATTTGATTATATGTATGTCTGTCTGAAGGTGCCGACTTCAGACGCGATCCCGTGAATCGAACGAAATCTCAATACGAATACGTTTGTTTGTTGGGCCTGAAATTGAATTGGCAGCAATATAATTTCATTGTGGGCTATTATGGAGAACGTGGGGCAACCGTGCGGCAAGGTGGTAGTGATAACTTTCAATTTGTACCAATTGAATACATTTTGATGGCTCGAAAAACATTCATTTAGTTTTGTTTACGTACATGAGCGCGGTGTTCATTCTTCGGAATTCGTGGTGCCAGCGAAGGTGCCACTTCGAATAGTAGTGATTTCTTGCGCTCTGGTGGGTTGCATTAACTCGGCGCTTCGTTTTTCTGTCTGGTAGTAGTTGAAAACAAATTGACGAGAAAATCACTTTTCGCAACTCGTCGACAGCCGCAACTCCTGCTCGAGGTACAGTTTGAATTCGACGAAAAATTGAGTGAAATGTGTGTTAAGGTGAGTCGGGGTTTCTGCATTCCGGTGCTTTCAGTCTGCTGGTTAATTTATATGTGTTTTACACAGTTGGCTGTCAGTGGATGGGAATTGCTGTAATGTTGGCGTTTTGCGCAATCCCAACAAGGAATGCGAAAACAATGTGGCTACGGATGCACTTGAGGCATGTCAGAGAAATATGAAGTTGGCTGAAATTTCCATTGCAGTGAAAGTTCGCTAGAAAGTACAACAAAGTTTGGTATGTTTTCAAAGTAGTGTGGTTTTTATTTTGTTGGCTAAACTTTTGCATGTGAAATGTCAATGTAAATTATTCAGGAAGTATATTTGTTTAAATGTAGTTTGCATTGTAAACTGCGAATGCTTCTGTTGTAATTGGGACATGACCTTAAAGTGTCTCGTCTCGTCTAAATCGTTTAATACATTCACACGGTTCTCTTTTCTTGAAAGATGCACATGTGGTACCCAAAAATTTAGTTCAATTTCAAACTGCATTATTCATATCCCGGCCTGAAATTTGAAGTACAATTCAACATGGTAATTAATTCAAAATCACCGTTTTTTTACTCCTGGCCCACACACAAGCTTAGATATTTAATTAAATCGAAATGAAATCTTTTCGGAGCAAAGTTAACCATCGCCAATTTTTTTTTTCCAAAAAAAACCTCTAACAATTACTGCTTTCTTATCGTTTTACATATTTTGGTCTTTTTTACCCTTCCTTATAAAACTTTTTCATTGACCTCGACGCAATTATGCTCCACCCAAAAAAAAAAAAAAACAAACAAACTACTAAAAACCGACTTCGGAAATCCTTTTTGCCCAACACTACTACACAATTTACGATTACGAACCTTTCCACAGTGCTAATGAATTTTTCAGGCAATATCCGACGGAACGAACAAGTTTTATTCTAAAGAAGAACAAAAACAAAAAAAAATAATACCATCAACTTCCAGTCATTCGAAACGATAAAGTTTGTTCTCACCTCATCCCGAATCCTTTCAACCGTAGATATCTACATCCACTCGTCCAGGCGGCTGTGAAAACAATCAAGGTCAATTGGATTTCACTCACCCACCTCGCTAGTCTAGGGAAAAACGTCTTCCAGGAATGTGTACGTACCTCGACGTAAAAGAAAATTCCCGGCTAAAGGTGAAGCTAAGTATTCATGCCCCTCCCTCCCATCGAGGCTGAAATATTATTGCAAGGCTTTATTGAAAGCAACTGAAGCCCAAAATGAATGGTATCTCTCTCCTTCTGTGCGCTGTGTGGCGGCTCTGTGAGATCATCCGAGCAAGTCAAAGTCAAAAGGCGAAAAGCAGCTCTGTCGAAAATTCCTCGGCGGAATTGCCCACAGACATCAAGGAAAATCCCTCTCTATGTGAAAAGCGAAAGAGTTAAGACCGAGGGTGGAAGTTTTTCTTTTCTAGCGGAGTCGTTGCGCAATCGAAATGAATTATTCAATCGCTCTGCTATTACTCTTGACTTTTGCGGTGGGAGTGAACCCATCTACATGACTCGGTCGCAGGTACGACGAGTATTTCCGGGGTATAGTATCTCCAAAATTTTATTTTTATTTCACTCTTCCACCTCCCTGCCACCTGAGGGCTTCCGATACAAATTTTCAACTAACTCGCGGACAGCGCCGCGACGACACAACGACGACCATTTTCACACCACGAACAAGTGTAAAGCTGGGCAATGAAAATCTGAAGGATATGGGCCAAAGTTTGGCAACCAATTTACATGATTTATATCGGAGAAGATTTTCCGACCGCCAGAACAGAACACACTACACAAACATCATTTGCATTCAACCACCGAAACCCCGACGAGGGTCGCGGTGAAAATGTGGTTAAAGTTTACTCCTTTTTTGGGGATGGTGCAAACGTTTTACCTTTTCTAGGTGCAAATTAAATATTGAAATATTGGATTAACGGTGTACAACTAGATTGGCTGGGGAGGGGAGGGGGCTTTTCACGGTGTTATGAAGGGACTCAGATTTAATTTGTGTGAAAAATTTTCCCACTGAGCTTTTGCGGCCAAAATGGACCTTTTGTTAACTTTCGCTGTTATTAGAGCAAGTTACCGACGCGCCAAAAAGAGTCAAAGAGTTTTAATTAATTTACGCGGGATTTTTACGTAGCCCATGTAAACGAAAGCCAAAAAATTAAAGAGAAGAGAAAGAAAATTAATAATTGATAAGGGTGCGTAGAAGGCAGGACGGGTAGATTCATTTGGTGGAGGGGAGTCGCACCTTTTGTACTAATTGACAAACCGAGCTGAAAGCTGGGTATCGATACGTTAGTTTGGTTGGTTTTGGCTGGTTTAAGGGTAAAGAACATGTCTAGTGCAGTGAGCACTGCTGAAGTACAGCAATTTCTAAATGTGGAATCTACCTTCTGGTTATTTTCAGTTTTTGACTTGGCTATTTTTCGAAAGGGTTAAGGATTCAAAGAGTCTTTGAGTATTTGAGTATCTATGATTCAACAAGCATTCGATTCGTCATCGTTTATGTCAATAATTTGCGGACTTCAACTTCGACTTCATCTGGCTGGACTTTGGATATTAAGTCTTCAATGTTGGTTACTTTTCACCTAAATCATGATCAATTTCAATTTAGTTTTCAAAATGAGATACTTTGCCATTTTTTATTAAAAGAAACTTCATAATCAGTTCGATCTAAAAAACGCAGTTTTGTAGATGTTTGTGAAAGCATTAAAAGAAAAAGAATTAAAGCGCTTCTAAAGCGAGCACTGTCTAAGCAAAAAATATGGAGGAAATAATCGTCTCAAAAAATTCTTAAAAAAGTCCGCGATATCATATGTCTACCTCTCGCAATAACCATTTTCATGGCTGTGTAAAAATTGGAATAGCTAATCTGCCCTGCAATTTTCACGCTGTCAAAAAATCTCAAAAAATCACCAAAAAATTTAAACACCGATTTATGTGTGTATATTTATATAAATGTGCACATTGCAGATCCAGACAGCGCTAATAGATCGCGGTATTTTTTTGTTGAAAGATGATAGGGAATGGGAAAATACCATGTCTGAAGCGTGCGTACAGTAAAAGCACTCAAGCAGTTATTAAGATTTTGTAGTGCCCACACTACATATCATATCATCATACAAGAATAGCAACAACAATAAAAACAAAGGTAAAACTTAAATTGTCTGTAAACTACGTTTACAATGTCTGTGAGTTTTGTGTTAGAACTCACAGTAGGTGATGTTAAGGATCTTGTTCCCATGTTCGATGGAAACTCGGACGAGTTGAGCAAATTCATTCTTTGCGGAAGCATTTTGTTTGAGCACACAAACGATTAAGCTCTACAAAAGTCGTTCCTCAAAGAGGTGAAAACTCGACTCCATGGTGCAGCCTTTAAACTAATACGGTTTAAGGACTTGCCCTCATGGAAAGATCTGGTAACTGAACTGGAAGTGAATTTTTGGAAACCAGTGTCAGTGAACCTACATCGCGGCAGTAAAAATACCCGACGGTTCTTTTCACAGAATCAATTTAACGAGATTACACCCTCCGGGGTGGGACTTACGGGTAATACTGTAGAATATAGTGATGGTACAAAACTGTGCGACCCAAGGCCACAGAATGAGTACTCAATTACTGGTAAGCTCCAGCCAGGGATCGTCGGTCCAGAACAGATCGAAAGCCACCCTACTACCAAATCACTTGGAGTAGAGGAAGAATCGAGACTGGAACCGACCTACCCTTCCGCATCTCAAAACGGAACGGTAGATTCTATAAAGAACGATCCAGAGCAAATAAGCGACAAACCAATTCACAGTGAGTCTCGAAATTGTGAAAGTATACAGGAACCGGAAACACAAGGTTATACGAAATATATACGAAAAAAAAAAAATATATATATATATATATAATAATAAATATATATATGTAAGCCCCACCGACAGACGCCACAGACCACAACGCCCGCACTGGGTACAAATGTTTTTGGCTAACGGACATGCGTCTGCTGACCGTTTGCCGTACGCCCGCGACGACAACGAGGAGAACGCACGCCGCGAACACATGATCGTGGGCTGGTCGGTAACGGGCGTCTGTCGCGTGTGGATCGGTCGCTTAAGAGAGAAAATAAAAAGAAGTGAATTTAAAAAGCGCGTTGTTTTATTTTTGTTAAAATTCTTCGGCGTCCTGACGTGTGGCCGAAGAGCCTAACATCTTCAGAAGTGGGATGAATCCTGGAAATCCCGAAGAAGAAAGTAGTGCAGTGAAATCCTTAGTAATGTCGTCAAAGGCGGAGAGGGTTGCCGAGCTGAGGAAGCTTACACGAAATCAACTTCGTGACCAGCTACGAGCCTGTCGTCTCCCAACTGGCGCCAAGAGGAAGCGACAATTACTGGAGCAATTGCTCGTGCACGAGGGTTTAGCCGCGGACGATGTTTGTGCCGACACAAGCGACGAAGAGACCGAAGAGGAAGGGGGAAGCTGTTCCGAAACCACGATGCTGAGGGAAGAGGTTCGGCAGATGAAGCAATTGCTGGAAAAGCTGACGCTGGAGAGAGCACATGGCTCTCAAAGCGTGGGGAATCCAAATATGAATGCTGTTGGTGCTGGGGTCCAGAAGCAGAGGAGTGGGGGTAGCTATGCCGTGCGTGACGTGGCGGACATGATACCTGTGTTCAATCCGAGGAATCAGGTGGGCTTGTCCGCAGCTGCATGGTGTAAGAGGATAAGAGAGGTGCAGGACATCTACCAGCTGGATGAACGCTTGGTGATGATGGCATCGTTAACGAAGTTAGAGGGGGCAGCGAGGACGTGGAGCAACGGCGTTATTCACAAAACACTTGATGAACTTCTGGACGATTTGTTGACAAATTTTCCACCCGGAGATGATGTGGCAGAACTGCACGAGCTGCTGAGAAGTAGAAGACAAGACCGGGGCGAGGACACGGAAGAGTTTGTGTACGAAATGAAGGCGATTGCGTCAAGGGGCGACCTGGATGAGAAGACTCTAGTGCGATACGTTGTGCGCGGCGTGACCGACAATGAATGCCTGGAAGCGTTTAGAGCAACAAGGCCTGAATCGATTCAAGAAGTGCTACAGCGGGTTCGATGGATCGCGGAGCTAAGATCAGCTCAAAAGTCACAGCACGGGGGAGGCAGCAGCCAAGGCCAAGAAAAGAGAGCGGGGCAACTCGCTGCCAATCAACGATCTCAACAAAATCCATTTAGATCCGGGGAAGTGAAGTGTTATCAGTGCTTGCAACCGGGGCACATCAGCCGGGACTGCCCGGCCAAGCGGGGGCCAAGCCGACCACACCAAATGCTGATTAACCGAGAAGCGAGTGAGTACATGAAACACGTTGTGCTAAATAATCATATGATAATGGCTTTTGTTGACCTTGGGAGTGACTGCGTAACCCTTGTCGAGTCGGAGGCCGTGAAGGCGGAGTTACAGTACGAACCATACCAAATTTCATTGAATGGATTCGGTAATGGTAGCTGCAGAACGGTGGGAAGACTGTATGCGGAAATAAGGCTCGATAAACTGTGTAGTTGGTGCGAGGTACTTATCGTGCCAAACCATAGTCAGCCGTACAAAATGATTATTGGCAGGGCTCTGTTAGACCAGCCACAGGTAAAGGTGGAAAAGACTCACGGACGACTCACCATCAGCGACTCCATGTTAAACGAAAACGAGTACCAAGCGATGATCATACGAAACCTACACACTGGAAACCACTGGGGCAAAATCGATATCGATGAATTGGACCGGGGAGAGATGGACGCTCGGGAGAAGCGACAGTTGGGTGAACTGATCAACGCGTACAGACATTGTTTTGCTATGACAGCTGAAGAGCTGGGGGACTGCAAGTGGGACGAGTGTCATATCGATCTTGAGACGAAGAGCCCCGTGTGCGTGCAGCCATACCGGATTCCATTTGCGAAGCGTGCCATCGTAAACGAGCACGTGCAAAAGTTGTTGAGACAGGGGGTTATCCGGAAGTCGACGTCATCTTACTGTTCCCCAATCGTACTGACGAAAAAGAAGGATGGAACGGAACGATTTTGTATTGACTTCCGTGAGCTGAACAAAGTCACTACGAAGTAGAAGTTTCCGATGCCCGTTGTAGAGGAAATCTTGGCATCGCTGAGCGGGAGTTCGTTCTTTACGGTGTTGGATTTGGCCTCAGGATACCACCAGATAAGAGTCCAGGAGGATTGTAAAAAGTATACGGCGTTCGCAACGGATGAAGGACTATACGAATTTAATCGGATGCCGTTCGGGCTTGTCAATGCACCAGCGCAATTTCAAAGCCTTATGAATAAAGTTAAGTCCCGAATGAAACCAGGTGCAATCGCTGTATACTTGGACGATATCATAATCCCTAGCGTCTCGATCGAGGAGGGCCTGGCGAAGTTGGAAGAACTGCTGAGAATATTTCAAGAAGCCGGTTTGACTCTTAAAACAGGTAAATGTGCATTTTTTAAGACCGAAATAGAGTTCTTAGGACACCAGGTGACGGGTAGCGGCATACAACCAGGCAATCGGAAGACAAAAGCCATCGATGAGTTCCCTCAACCGAAGACCAAACATCATCTTAGGCAGTTTTTGGGACTAACTGGCTACTTTCGGAAATTTGTCCCGAAGTACGCTCACATCGCTGCACCGCTGAGTGATCTGTTGAAGGAAGACGCTAAATTTGATTGGGCAGACAAGCAGAATGACGCCTTTATGAAACTAAAGAACGTATTGACCAACCCCCCAGTCTTGATGCTATACAACCCGCAGTCCACACATGAGGTGCATACGGACGCATCGTTATCTGGGCTCGCAGGCATTCTCATGCAAAAAGGCAGGTCGGATGACAAACCGAGACCGGTCGCATACTACAGCCGCAAGCTTACAGAGGCCGAGTCAAAATTTCATTCTTATGAACTGGAGGTGCTGGCGATCGTAGAGAGCTTGGAGAGATTTCGGGTCTACCTGTTGGGCAAACACTTTCGAGTCGTCACCGACTGCGAGTCGATAGTCGGGTTACAAAACAAAGTCAAAATCATTCCGCGAATAGCCAGGTGGTGGCTAAAGCTAGCAGAATTCGACTTTACGACTGTTCACCAGCCGGGGCGTAAGGCAGGTTATGTGGACGCACTCAGTCGGTTCCCAGTGGAAGCGGCCCACGAATTAGAAGAAGCCACGATGTGTGTCATGAACATCAACATTAGTGATGACGACTGGCTCACCACGATGCAGATGCAGGACCCGGAGCTACAAGAGATTGCACGAATTCTGAAGGAGGGCAAAGTCTCACCTACAACGCGGCAGCTGTACAAGGAATTCGTGCTGAAGGGCCCCAGGCTCTTCCGAAGGGAGAACGATGAATGCAAATGGGTAGTGCCGAAAGGGATTCGCTGGAGGATTTTGCGGAGATGCCATGATGATGCAGGTCATATGGCGGAGGAGAAGACGTTGCAGCGACTAAGGAAGACTTATTGGTTCCCGCGGGCTCGGAACTACGTAAAGGGGTACATCAAGAGTTGTCCTGAATGTGCTTACGCGAAGAGAAAGGGCGGCCAGCGCGAGGGGGAGCTACACTGTATCGAAAGAGTCCCTATTCCTTTCCACACCATAAACGTGGATCACTTAGGACCTTTTGTCAAGGGGCGAGGAGGCCTGCAATACGTTTTGGTAATTGTTGACAATTTCACTAAATATACCATTCTTTTCCCAGTTAAGACAGCCAACACCAACGGGGTAATCAAGTCACTCGAAGAGGTTACCAAGTATTTTGGGTGTCCAAGTCGCCTGATCTCTGACCGTGGGACAGCATTCACTGCGGCAATCTTTGAACGGTACTGCCAGGACCATGGGATTCAGCATATCAAAACCGCAACACGGACTCCCAGGGCCAACGGGCAAGTAGAGCGGGTTAATCGAACGTTGTTGGCTATGCTGAAGTGCGGGCATGCAGGGGGCGAAGAGTGGGTCGCCTGCCTACGGAAGGCGCAATGGAGTATCAATACAGCAAAGAACGCAGTAACAAAGGCCACGCCCCACGACTTGCTGTTTGCGTACACTCCCCGAAGCATGACGAAAGACAGGATGTTGCAGGAACTAGAGGTCAGCCAATACCTACAACCGGAGGAAGTACTTGCCAAACGCGAAGCAGCTCGTAATCACATTCATAAGAACCAGACTTGGCAAAAGGGGAAGTTTGATGAAAAGCACAGAGCCCCAACGACATACCAGGTAAATGATTTCGTTTTGGTAGAAAAAGAAATTGCAGCGACTGGCGAGTCCAGGAAACTAGAGCCAATATATAAAGGCCCATATCTGGTGATGAAGGTGCTCCCAAATGATCGCTATTTGGTAGGAGACGTGCCCCAGATGCAAAGGACGCAAAGAAGATACGAAGGCGTCGTGAGCAGCGATAAGTTAAAAAGATGGTGCGAACTACCGGAGAAGGGACTTCTTGCGGATGGTGATGTGAACGAAGACGACGATGATTCAGAAGCAGATCGCGAGGTCGCGATTGACGTCAGGGAGGCCGAGCTGTAAGCCCCACCGACAGACGCCACAGACCACAACGCCCGCACTGGGTACAAATGTTTTTGGCTAACGGACATGCGTCTGCTGACCGTTTGCCGTACGCCCGTGTGGGCTGGTCGGTAACGGGCGTCTGTCGCGTGTGGATCGGTCGCTTAAGAGAGAAAATAAAAAGAAGTGAATTTAAAAAGCGCGTTGTTTTATTTTTGTTAAAATTCTTCGGCGTCCTGACGTGTGGCCGAAGAGCCTAACATATACGAAAATAAGAAAACGAACAACTCAAATTATTAAAAAAAAAGAGTTTATTATTTCAACTATTTTTCATTTGCATTTTCATTGCATTTAAAGACTATTTAAAAAAAAAAATTATTACTAACTATTTTTATAAACTTATACACATATAATTTTTTTTAATCAATTTATTTTAATTTAACTTTTTAATTATTTCATCTTAAAAAAATTAAAAAAAAAAAATTTATTGATATTATTCTGTACAATTAAAAACGAAAAAAAAAATGTATTACTTTAAACTTCAATCAAGTCAATCACATTCCACAAATCAGCAATCAACTTCAACACACCTACTCCAACAGAAAATTTACCTCTCCAAGATAAATTTTCTTTTTCAAAGGGGAGGAGGATGTAGTGCCCACACTACATATCCTCCTTCCACAGCATCCTGGCGACGCGCCATGGCACCAGACGGACTGGATGGACTGTTGGGAATACCCAACATAAACCACATAGGAACCAGACGGGTTACATACCTTCTTGGAATACCCAACGCATGGCCAGGTACCGGCGAACCATCGACCTGGTAGGTAGCCAAAACGACCCGCCAGCGAGGTATAAAAGAACCTCGCACCAGCGAGAAAGATCAGAGAGTTTCCACTAAACAATAAGTGAAGATCAATAAAATAACTGTTTATATATCTAAACAAAATTGTCTTTTCTTATTCGAAACTCCTCTGGGATACTGCTCTTCCCTGGGTGAAACCAGGAAGCACGGCAGTAGTTTCGATCCAAAGGAATAACGAAGCCCTTATAAAAACACTTCACAAATCTAGCAATCGCTTTTTATAGCAGAACTAGCTTGCGAACGTTTTCTTTAAGTTGACCAGAGCAATTTTGTAAAAGATTTTATTTTGTTTAGTTTTATTTGAAACGATAAGAAGGATTTTAGTGAAACCATCTAACATAGTTAATTGCCTTAATTCATATTAAGTCCTTAATACTAATCTTTTGACGAAACCCCCGGCGGGTGAGTAAAACTCACACTTGACCGGCTTGTTTTACTCTCATAATTTCGTTGAAATATTCAAAGACTTTATATAGAGCCTTTATAAATGACTCTTAAGGATATTAGAGCAGTAATAAAATCACGTGTGAAATTACTGTAATGTTTGGTGGAAATTTTCAACAAACATTACCGGTGGTAGGGAAACTAGAGCAGACATTGTGAAGTCTTGCTTAAAAGCTTCTCCATTATGGAAATTTGGTCATACCGCAATTTTATATATTAATATGAGAGCACATTTGGTTGAATTTTCTAAATCAAGTGCCTATTTAAAAAATTAAAAAAATAAACAACTTGACAAATAGATCATTGCTTTTGTAACATGCATGACACCTTTTTATATTAAATCTGGTGATCACACGGTGATCTGGTTTGGTTGAAAACCATTATGTCCTCCTTTGTACCTGTTCGTTGCTTTTTTACTTGCACACTTTCTTTAAGAGACAGCTTGCACCTTTTATCGACTGAATTTATTTTTCATTTCACTTTTAACAACTGCATAAAAAACTGCACAAAAAAAAGGAGTAAACCAGCAAACACAATGACTTTATCATAAAAAACAGTCCTTCCAGACACATGGCAAAGCTTATCTTATCTACCAAGCAGTTTTTAAATTGAATATCTTTCAAAATGCTCCTCATCACCTAAAAATTCATTTAAAGAAAAAAAGTAATCCGAAACAGTGGCAAAAACTAGGACAAAAAAAATGTAAAGAAATTACTGAGTAATATACATAAATAGAGATTTAACGGGGACGAAAAGCGGAAAGAAGAGGTCAAAAGGACAATTGTGTTGCTTATATTAAAGAAATTAAATTTATTGCGGCAGTTATTTTGCGACTGAACGACCGGAAGGAGAAAGAGAGTAAACATCAAAGAAGAGATATACTAGACGATACAATTTGCAAAGAGGAAAGGTAGTACTCGCCACTCCAGAGGCAGTTTCTTTTTTCTTTTTTTCATTTTATTCTATGATACAAAAACAGAAAAGAAAAGTAAAATGGTGGATGATGCTTGGCGTTAAGGGATTTCCAGCTGCCCGACCGCTTGTAGATTGACGGAAAAGTTTATTTATGGAAATTCATTTAGACGCGTTTAATGGAAAACGGATTTGTTTTGCATTTTGTTATGTTTTGGTAGTTTAATTTGGATTTTAAGTGATAATAAATTTACCGAGTAAGTATTTCTTAATTTACATGGGAGGAAAACCAGGGTGATGGATGTCGGATTGGTTGCTAAGTTAAAGATGCCACTGGAATTATTTGGTTTTAAAAGTATTCTTAGCTACATTTGCCCTTCAAGACGTATTTTTTGTATTCGGACTACAAAAGAGAGTGGGGTCATTGAAAAAAAAAAGCAAAAGAAAAAAACATTCGTCAGAAACTTCACATCAAAATGGCTTAAATGTCAAAACTTTTACAAGAGTCTAAAACAACCACCAGAATTTCTTGTTAAGCGCAGACAAAGAGCTAGGAAATTACTGGGTCATATTACCACTTTATTTTTAAATGTCTATCGCCCTTAAATTGAAAAGGAAAGTCATATTCAAGTAGTTCGCAACTCAAACCGTCCCTGTGACAAAGAGAATTAAATTTAAGAGGAAAACAATGTGAAAGTAGTTTTCTTTTTAGTTCGAAAACTTCTGTACTTGATGTTCGTAGACTTGATGATTCTTGTTACTGGCTATCGTTGTCACTCAGTGTTCTTTGTCGTCCGCCGATGTATTTTTTTTGCTCCTCGTATACATATACTTTTTCAGTTTTTGATTTCCTTTTTTTTTTAAACATGAAGGAAGAGATATTTCTGTTTGTGTACGCTGTAAATGCTTTTTTAGTGCAAACATTTTTTTACACAATAGTTAATATCACTTACCCCTACACTGCACGCATACACATGGACCACGGAGATGTCCCTTTATTGTGTGGACATTTAAGCAAATTTAAATTTCTCTCCACCCAAATTGTGTAGCTTTCTCGTTTCAAATCTCATTTTCATTTTCCCTTTACATTTTTTGTGTTTTTCGTGTCAACACATTGGTGAGCATCGGTTTGCGTCTTCTTTCCCTTATTGGACTAGGAATGGAATGCGATTATAAAATGAAAATCATTTCCATTTTTTGGTAAACGTAGTAGAAAATAACTGCACGACGATTTTGTTTGACCATCGATTTCAAATGATGTAAAATAAAATTAATAAAAAGCAAAAAGAAAGGACAATTGAAAAACCTGCAATTTGCTAGCATTGTGATGGGGTACAGTAGGGTCAAACGAACAGTGCTACGGTTGGAAGTAAAATTAGTTTTAGACTAATTGAAATAAAAACGAAATGGGATATCGAATGAAGGGATTTGCTTAACGTTATTGAAATTTAGAAGAAACTCTTAGAACAATGTAGTTTGTAGGAATTTTGTTTTAAAATTTTGTCGCTTCCGTGGAATTGATATTTAATGATGTTCAAGAAGCGATAGTTCATAAAAATTTGTTAAGCAAAACTTCAAAAACAGAATCGGCCCACTTTTTGTCTATTTCCTCACCGAGTCACTTCAATGGTGGCTCTTTTTGTCTTTTGCTAATTGAATTCATTTATAAATAAAATCTAAGTCACAGACAAAATACACCGTTCCATCGCTTTGCGCGGGGGTAAGGGGAATGCAGAGTTTCGTGCAGTTCGTAACCGCGCAAAACGATTTATGAGCGTACATAGATGTATTTTGAACGGAATGGCCCACAGTGGGCCATGATTCTTTGAAGAAAAACGTTATTTCGGGCAAAGCATAGTCGCTCCAATTGAATTTGACTAGATATTAGGTTGTCAAATATCTCCCTTCCGCCTTTTTGTCTTTTGAATTTTCCGGCTATGTACAAAGCGCTACAGAGCTCAATTAACAATGTGTTAAAAAAAATATAGGGTTCATCAACCTTTCTGTTTCCTTTCACATTTTAATATCTATGCTTAGCTTCGTTAATTTAGTGGTCCAGTAAAAAAATGTGTTTCTTAAGGTTGGCCTGGGGGTCGCCACATACGAAAAAATCCCTACTTTACTAATCGTTGTAGAAGATGTTCTAAGAGAAAGGCGAATTGAATGAATTCGACCGTATTTTAATCTAGCGCAAAATTAATGACAGGACGTAAAAGATGTGAACAAAGTTCTAGAAAAATTAGAACGCCATTTAAGCAATTACTATTTATGGTGTTGACTATTTCATCATTTCAATTCGAACAGAACTGTCGACAATAAAAGCGTATATAAAATAGCACCCTTCTATTAACACAGTCAATATTTGAAAGACCAAGCAACTATGCCACTGTTAAATTGAGTTTAAAATGCATTTACGTAAACTGTTCAGGCCAAAGAACAGATTTACTTCACGTGTATTTACTCTATTGGGAAGGGTGTTTACGAAGTGACTTCAAATAAGAGCAATGCATGTGGTTTTATAGAAATGCCTTAAGGCTTAAGGCTTATGCAACGTGTCACTCAGAAAGGCCTAAGGGAATCCGAAATACCTCAATACATGCCTCTCACAACAAGTATAACGAACAAAACAATTCTTGTGATCCCGCCAGACCACAAGTCAAAATTAAAGTTCAACTTCATGTTGCCGTTGAGTGCTTCCCCCAAAAATAATGACATGACCTGAGAGGCGAACAGAAGTTTCACATCTCAGAATTAGTTTAGTCACAAGAAATTCGTTTCGAACGTGATTTCTCAAGCACATGCACATGCATTTTTGCATTCTTCCTTCATCCCACCAACATGGCACTGCATCCCTGAAAGTATACCAAAACACTCTGGCAGTCCGGTTTAAAATGTGACGTTTGGCAGATGCCATTCCAGGCGAACTTATGGCCAACACATATGGAGTGTAGCGTATAATCCCAGATTCGTAGTGCTCCTCTGGTTCACAAGTCAACGGCTGTCCTGCAGATACAAAATACGAACTGATTGACGTTGCGTTTCTCCACTTCTCTGGAAACATTCTCGATTGCGTTTGGATTACAGTATTGGCCAAAACTATAGCACGAAAAGTCCTAAATGCATCCGATGGCAAACAAATTAGCTTTTTCCCATAAATTTGTAATGTGTATTAAGAAACAATAGCTTTAGTTTTGTCCAGGCATTTTTCTTGGATTTGTATTTTTTATTATTAAAAAAATATGGTAAGGTTTAGAAAAAAATTAATGGCAGTATATTTAAAAGTAGAAATTGGTGGACATGAAAAAATGAAAGTTTTCACACTTTGATAAGTTTTTATCAGTTATTTTGACGTTTTTTTAAAGTTAGAACTTTTCGTGGTATAGTTTTGGCCAATACTGTATGTATTGCACAGATATTTTACATTATTTTATGAACTTCAAAGTTCGGGCGGGAGGAGATTCACATTCACATTGCCACCGGGTAGTTGAAAATAATTTCAATCGATTAGTTCATTTGACAGGCAGGTCGGAGTGTCATCGGCTGGATTTTCGAATTCGTGAATTCCAACCTCATTAAAAAAAGGACTGTCTGTCTGGACAACTAATAATAGTGTCGTCCATGAGATTGATGGAGGTGTTCACTCCAAGGACAAGGATGATAATTGACTTAACTCGGTCCTTCCACACGGACACACCGACAGATACACCAATGTGTGGCCTAATTATGAGGAGGGGTTAGGTGAACTTCCAAACATGTGAAATATTCAGATCAGACTGAGAAGGTGTAGGCACGGTATCTGGTATCAGGCATATGGTGTCCTATCTCTAAAGATAGAGCTTGAGGAAATATGAATTAAATTTTGTTTGCCTAACCTAATTGCACCAGAAGAAGAAAGTTTCAAAAAGCTGTTGTACTTGCACGGGTGGGATCTGGAAACAAACTCAAATTTAAATTCATAACCACTGTTTTAATGAATTTAATTAGTCACCCCAGTGCGTGCTGACAAGGCATAGCCCGAATGACTTTTAGATAAATTTATTTGATTTCAATTTACCTGAATAAATTTAATCGATGGGCTGAGATGAAGCCTAAAATTTTAATTTCCCAAAACGTTTAGTGCGCATAAGAATGACGTCTGCCAGATAACCTTACCCTTATGTATTAAAAGAAATTTTAATAGAAATTTGAGGTAAATTTAGAAGAGTTGCAACTGATTGGCAGATGGGTGGGTAGACCTCCCATTTAAATAATTACTCTGCAATCTGGATGAGGTGAAAATGCATTCACAGGTGAGTTTTTTTTCTTAAAGCAGCAAATTGAATTTGTATTTTTCAATGGAGTAGCTTGCAAAAATGTTTGCTAGTATAGTTGACGTCCACAAGGCGAAGATCTGTAAAAATATTTTTAAAGTTAATATCAGAAATTCAGATAGGCTGTTACGCGAGTAACTATCCTCACGAAATACAAGGCGGATTTTACTGCGTTCCAAGAAATACACTGGATGGGAAAAGGCACAATCAAGAAAAAGCAATACGACATTTATCAAAGTTGCTACCAAAGGATGCAGTTATTGGGATACGGATGCGTTGTAGGAAAACGGCTGAGATCGAAAGTTATTGACTTTAGCCAATAAGCGATTGCCGAGCATGCCTACAACTGTCAAGGTTTAGAAGGACTGCCTAAGTAAGTAAGATTGAGTAAATACATGCTCCGTTTGCTGTGTGTCAACAAAAGTTTTGCAGGTATTCATCAAATTTAATTGAATAGCTAAGTTCTAGAAAATAAAACACGTTTGGTATTTTTTTATAGATTGACTGATTGCTTTAATTTTTTTATTTTTAAAAATGTGCCAAGTTCCACTCTATAAAATAAGCTCAGTGCAGTGGTGCAATGGGTAAAGGTTAATTGTTGAATGTGTGAGGATAGTGTAGATTATAACGGAGGTGCAGTTACTCAGTAGTACGCTAAACCAGATGCAGTACCTTACAAAATTGGGCATACACCCAAAAAATTAGGTGAATTTATATTTTGCTAGAAAAAGCATGTTTCGTAAACTTTTTTGTTGTTTTTATTTGTGAATATATTAGGTGAAATAAATATGTTCAATGGAAACTGCATTTTTGTTTTGTATAAAAATGATTTTTTTGAGACGCAGAAACCAAAATTATGTTGTATTTGTGGGTACATGCACAAAGGTGCTGAATAGTAGATATTATTCTTTATAAATATTGTTACTTAATATTTGTTTCATTACGATTTGCCTACGCAGAAGTGGTACGGAGAGAAGAAGAAAGCAATGCTCCATGCTAAAGCGAGATTACAGCCTTACCGGCAAGATTAAATAACCCATCGAAGAAAATGAACAAGTCGGTTTCCATGGGAGGAACTAAGAAAACGACACCACTCTGACGTAATGCGGAAAGTCTCAGCGTATATGGTGTCAAGTAGAAGAGGCCAAGATGTGGTTTGAGTGGAGTGAAAGTCATACACTACTTGGAGCAGAAGGGACCTGTTCCTCTAAGGCAAAAAAGACAAAAAAAATCCTGATTCAAACTGATTCTGATGTGCATCAGATGTGAAATCGTATCAAAATTGATATGATTTATAACGTTGTATAAATAATAAATTGAAACTTAAAAATTATTATATTTTTCAATATCAACCATATATTTTTTTATCCTGAATCGAATAAGACTTTTCGCTTGATAGGGACCTGTGGTTCTCGAGATATTTTCTTCTTCGAGATTTTTGTCTGGTTTTTGACCATTTTGCCCCACTTTGCGGCGTTCCCATGTATTACTCGAGTACCAAAACACTGGGAACCCACAATATTTCGTGTATCCGAGTTATTTTTCATAGTAACCCGAATGGGTTCATTAAGGCCTCGCTGTGACTGTATGCTTGAAGTGATTGATGCGAATTAGATGTTATTTTGAAGGGATATTTGTTACACATCGAATAGATGCACCGTTATTCATTCCAAGTGTTTCAGTCTAGTACATACATCATTATTTTACAGGTCTACTGTATGTGACAGTGTGGTCAAGTTGGCACAATTCGGGTTAAGACATCGCTGCTTTCCCTTTCTTCGCTGTCTATATTCTATATTCGCCATTAAGGATGTACAACTTTCATTTTTATATTAAACTAGCAACCCATCCTGGCTGCGCACAGGCAGCACTAATTAATTTAAGCCGAATGACTTCTGATAGGCGAATATGAAATAATAGCAGGTGGATAGCTTATCTTGGCTTCATATTTAATTCATGCAGCAAAAGAGTAATGCCCAGTTTTTTGCTTTTAACATCCGCTTAAAAATGTTTCGATTTCACAGTACCACAAAATTAAAAAAAAAAAATACTAGAACCGCAATTACATAAAAATTAATTACATAAAGAATTGCTCTTGAAGACCTTCAAGCTATCAAATGATTCAGTACACTTACAAATACCTAAAAAAAATTGTCCCATTAATTGCTAGACTAATCTTAAATTGAAAACATTTATTATCGAAAAATCTGCAAAGTCACGAGCTTAAACACAAGCAACTAAACGTAGATAGAATCCTTGAAATCCGTCTATGAAAGCTCTAATTGATGGAGCAAGTGATTAATGACCTGTCATAGGAATTCAAACAAGTCGGGGTTATTCAATGAACCCAAGGTCATAGATTGATTTCTACCCGCCCAAATGCGAACGACAAACTATCAGTCACGAAATTTATGTAGTAAATAGATACGATCTGTCATTTTTACTGCGTTTTATTCGTTGTGTTGAATGTCGTCCAACTCCTGTTTTGAGCACTTCCTGTGTGACTGTGCCAAAAAAGTTGTGTGCATTCAATAAATTTTTTTTAAATTTATTTTTATTGGAATAACAATTTGCCATCACACGTGCAGAACGGACTTATTGATTTGTTTCACAGTTTGAGACAGACATTTTTTGCAAAACAAAAATAGAAGGAGGCGTCTCCTAACGTAAGGAGCTAGAGCTTAGAGGCTTTTGAATGAATGCATCTATGCCCATTTAGCAAATAGAAATTTTGCTTTGCTGCACAAGGTTGGAGAAGGCTCCCACTAACGAAATAAGACCGAATTGGTCGGAAATAGGAAATAAAAAGAATTGTAGATTTTTCGAAAATGTTAGGTAGGGTCTTTATGTACAAACTTAAGTTTCCAAGATAGGAATTTGCTAAGAGAAAGGAAACTCATTTATCTGTGGAATGAAACCAACAAAACAGATGCTTTCCTGAGCATACAATGACCACTCGGAGCATTAATATTGCAGCCTCTTGATATATCGATTCATTGGAGATCCATAGTCGAGAGCTACTCCGTCTTTGCGAGTAGGCACTGAAACATTGTCTGTGGACGGATTCTGTTTATAAGATCACATTTATGTTCATTGCCCGGACGAAAATATCCCCACACTGCTGCAGGTCTATCTCGTAGCTAACCTCGTAAAGTGAGTGGCGAAAATAAGCCCGTAAGCCCGTTAGCGTAGACCTGCATAAAACCTGCTCGGAGAGAAAATGCCCAACACTTGATCGAAGCCAGGAAGCCCATTCGAACACTTGTTCACACAATTACTGTCCATAGGCTCGGCCGTGGGCTCATATTGCGTGGCACAGTATCCAAGCACCACATAAAATTCCATCAAACATATTGAGCACACCCGAAGTATCTAGACATCGCAATGCATCGCAAGTTAATATCCAGCTCTCACAACACTTCATCGTAATTTTGATATAAAAGCCAAAAGCATTTGTATCTAAGTGGTCTGTTAAGAATACACTTTATTGGAAGCTTAATAGAGCACACTAATGAAATTCCTGTGCTGTCCTTGCCGCCCCAATGGGGGTGTTTTATCAACCGGAGTGCCAGAGCACATAGAGGATTCATACAGCGAGGGGACTGTAATGCATGCACGAAAAGGCAAAACGAATTAATCAATCTATATTCTGTCTTTTGGCCCTGTGCCGCGCTTGAGTGCTGTTTCGTTCGTTAAATTCATTGTGCTTAGCTTGCCGCTCCATTGACAGCAATTGGACTTTGACAGTCTCGGGCTAGTTGGCTATCTACAAGACAGATGAGAATGAGAGCAGAGAAGGACGAGGACGAACGAGACAGACCCTGTCGAGTGCTGAATACACAAAAAAACGTAGGATGCGAAAGGACTTTCTGATGCGATATGAAGTGTTTTTGTACATTTCTCGTCGGTGTTTGCTTTTGTATCTTTATTTTTATTCCTCCTGCGTATTTCCACGCCCCGTAGATATCTCTCTTCTTATCAAAGGACCGACATCCGAAATTCTGGTTTGTTCCCTGAAAGCCAGATCCAGGATCTTGGAGGGAGGCGCCTACTTATCGAGCCCACAGTAGTATTCGTCCAATGTGCACGTCTCAGCTACGTTGCTTCTGGCAACCACTCATCATTCGTATCTGTATGTGATCAGAAAAATATCCACAACCATGGTTGGGATCTTAATTCGGCTTTCCTTTTGTTTTCTTCTACTCGTATGCGCCAGCGAGGGAAGGTGTCACAAAATTCCCCCCGCCCATCTCCCCTACTAACAACGAACTTGCGAAGGTCCTTCAAAGAACTTGGTTAAGATTTTTCCTCTTGTCTCCACACTGTTTACCGACAATAAAAGCGTCCATGTTTATTATTTACAGATGAATTGTTATCCATGTCTCTCTGTTTGCTTATGCCGAGGACGTCTCCATCGTCATGTGCAATAAAATTACTTCAAATATTTCATTTTAATTAATTCTTTATATCATTGATGGACGTTTTTTTGTGGTTACCCACTTACGTCGTACTACAAAACCACACATACCGGTGTTTCAATGCAAATCCTTTAGGGCTTACCCGCCGCCCGACCCGGCCCCAAGGGCTCAACCTATTCAAAGAATAAAAAGGAAAAAAAACCTCGCATAGAAAGGAGTAGCACACCGTGGATGGGACGGCTTGGGGAATCGTCGTGAGTCGTTTATAGTGTCGGCAAATGGTTGTAATAAAAATTTATTGCAAAATAAAAAACATTCTAATTTATTGGCATTTAGTGTGCGCTACGGACGAAGACGGGTATTCTTTTTCTTTTTTGTTTGTTTGTGTGGACGGTTGTGGGCGAGGGCGACGGCGATCTTTTGCACTGTAGGTTCGAGTGGATTTTCGATTATGACGCGTGGTTAAAAGGACTGAAAGCTATATATTTCTTCTGTAGGGATTGAGTTAAATATTCACACTAGGGTGAACAGCAAAGTAACCTACGGATGCCGGGAGAAAGGAAACCCATTATGTTGGGGGTATAATGAGACTCATGGGCATCATTCGGTGCGCTGCTGTGAGGAGCAATCGTAAAATAGAAATTGTTGAAACAATGAAAATCTTTTTTTCTTTCCTTTTTATACGACGCTGGAAAGGATTACCATTTCTTTTTTCTTCTAAACATCGAGGTTTGCGTGTGTTTACTTTTTTTTTTGGTCAATCATGTTGCCCAGGAGGATCAGCGAGGGTCTAATTGTGGGATTGTGAAGTGGGAAAAAAATGGCGGAGGAATAATTTTTGGGGTTTATAGAGGAGGCCTCATTCAATTATGGATGATGGACTGTGAATTTAGCTTATCCTACGGGTTTTTTTGTAGTCAACCTGGACACAGTTATGAGCCGGTGGTGAATGGAATGATGTTTCGATCGATTTCACTGAGTACTTGCTTTGAACATTTGATGCATTAGTATTTAAGGTATGTATATATTTATGTCTGCTAAAAAAAATGAGAAGCTCGAATAACACACAGAAGTTGCGAAAATAAATGGGGTTTAGGTTTTTAACACAATCGTCGCTTGCTTGGCGGTTGTGCACATCCCTTTAACGGAGCAACGAAGTAGCGTGACCGTCTAAACCTGTCACAGAATGGTTTGAAAATCCTGGAACTCGGGAAGCGGGCCAGCCACTACCCCTTTTGCAAAATAAAGCAAATAGCTACAGTAGTTTTCTCCAAAACTAGAAGACATAAAACCGCTCGTATTTTTATTCAATTCAGAATTGATACGACACTGACAACAAAACAAGTTAAAAAGTCTATCCTACAATTTTGAAAAAAGAAATGCATTAGTAGTTTATTTTAAATGTACGACTACGGAACATGGTTCTGGCTTCCATAACTACAAAAGCCCATTATCAATTTTTGGCACCACTGTTGCTCTCCCCGACTTTTTATTCATGCGATAATGTATTTCAAAATATTTAGCTTTTCTTAAAAAAAAATTTTTTGGTCGATCCAATTGAAGAATGAAGAAAGGTGAAAAATTGCTTTCATATAAAAAAATTAAGAAAATTAGAATAAACATTTTTGAGATATTCAAGGATACGTGCTAAAACGGACAATTTGAACTATCCTTCGTCTTTGCAAATACAAATTGTGTTAATTACCTAAAAGTTCATGATTTTTTTAAATTCAGTAAGACACAAATTACTAAATTCTGATAAGCAAAACCAAAGTTCTGATTTTTTTTTTTAAATTTGAGAGAAATCTTGAATTTTGACTTTCGACCAATTTTTGAACCTTCGTTATTCGCGAACTATATTCAGTTGGGCAAACATTTTTTGTCCCATAACTTGAAATACTTCAATCGATTTGTCATGAAATGACCCAAAAGTAAGAATTAACAAAACAAATTGTGTTAGACAGTAAAAAATACGCAGCGCTTGAAGGAGCGGCAGTGTAAAACTCAAAAAAAAATGTTTTCAGAAATTACATTGATTTAGTTTCGCTGGCTGTACGAGTTACATTTTTAACATCGAAATACCAGTAGGGAATTGACGAAGCGATCTACTGACAAATTTATTAAGAATTTGTTCATATCTACCTACTCCTACGCTTTTCAGATTCGCCCAAATTATGTACATAGTACAAAATCATTTACAATAAAGGATTCCCGTCTGCCATCTTCTGAGCTGCGACTGTCGGGTTCAAGCCCTTGCTTTTTAGCTCCAGCGGTTCTGAAGAAAAGATACGAAACTTCGAAAATTGCTGTTTTGGATAGATGAAATATGATTCAAAAAACAATGTTAAAGTCGACTATGTGTCGTTACTTTAGGCCTTGTTACATTGATACAATTTTCGAATTTCTTCGAAGCTTTATGATTTATCTTTTCATTAATGGCAAATCCAAGTAAATATTGCACGATCGGCGATTTAGTCGTTAACGATTGGTTAAATAACCAAAATGTATTTTTTATTGTAGAACAAATTAACTCTCATTCTTGCAGGGTTAATGAATTCTTTTTTTTTTTATCTCTTATACATACAGTCATTTTAGCCAGACCTAACACTTCTCTTCTATAAGTCCAAAAACGTTTGTACCGTTTTATTAGACAAAGGAAAATTGGAAAAAATCGGGTGCATGAGTTTCAGCATTTCTCTAAACATTCTTACAATGAATGTACAGCAGCCCAACAATTTGTCATAAACAGCCATTTGTAGGATTTTCATATTAGTCTCAAACTAACAATTGCCACGTTCGAGTGAATCCTCCATGCCAACCAAACATCACAAATCGTTTCCAAAATGTAATCGTTCGTCAACTATCAATAAAGGCATGTGTGCACGGAAAAGAAAATAGGAAAAATCCACACTGACAATATCAAATTGGCTTCAAAGGAGCAGCACAAGGAAAAAAAATTCCTTTATTCATACCACCTAAAACACACGTACACGACGCACACACGCGTACCTTTTACCAGGCATAAATGGGACTGCGTGATAAAACGATGAAATAGAAGAAGACATTTCATATTTCCGCAAAATTTAATAATTTGCTTGGTTAAACCGAATCTGATTACGTATCACGTTCGCATCATTTTATTTTTCGGGGCAATAAATTTCACCACCACCTCCACCCAACAACACTACTACACCATCCGTCGTCACTCGACGGAATACTCCAAAAGTTGCCGAGTGTGTAAGTCCCCATCTCGTACATACTTGTGAATTAGTTATCCTTAAATACTGTTGACGTGTCGTTCTTCTTTACTACAACACGTTTTCTTGCTGTCATTCCACTTGAGTCCTTCTCTTCCCCGTCACCCAGCTCTTCGCGTCCTAAAACGTAGTGAGTGAAAAAAAAAAAAAGAAAGAAGAGTCCTCTCCAAATCGCGCGAAACAAGTTAATATAGCCGGGCTCGCGTTAACTCAGGAAAATCATAATTCCCCGGTGTTACAACGGACGGAATGTGTATTCACTGAAATGCATGTGTGTGTTGTATTCCAAAATACACAAACACGGAAAGTGACTGGAGGGGATTTTTGTGAAGGAGCAGCTAAATCATAAATTTCCTCATATCAAGTACAATTCATTTTGTTTTCTACTTCGCGACAGGTGGGTCCTGTTGCTTGGATATGGTTGGACGTGGAGTAGATACATCAGCACAGGGTGATAAAGAAGTCGCGAATAAAATGGGCACCATGTGAGTCTTTTTGAATGGCTGCTCACGTTTCCAGGAAGACGAAGGTTAGGAGTCGCATGAAAAAAAAACAAACTTCGGTACTTTACACCGTCACTCGTCCTCGTTTCGGGCTGTGTGAAATCACGCAGATACTCAACAAATTTGAGAAACTTTTAAAAGGCTCCACAAACATCTTTGGACGGCTTTTTTATGGTTATGTTTTCACCTGCAGATGCGCCGCTACTTTGAATGTTACAATTTTTCGTACATCGACTGGGTGGTGTGTTTTTAGGTGCATCGATGTTCCACCTTTGCAACTAAAACAGACTGACAATTTGAATTTGAAAAAAAGCATCGCTGCAGCATTGGAACTTGTAAGCCCTTCAGTGACTGCTTTGCCTTTTGACATTTAAACATTTACGACTCTAATGGCAAAATGTCTTACGAGCAGTATTTCGGTTGAAACGACTTACGTTTGAAGAGTTCATTTTTGAAGAATTATGCGTCTTCGATTCAGATTTTATTAAAAGACTGCATACGTTGTGGTCTTGGACGTAGTCTTGTTTTCGCACACATTTCCCCACATAAGAGCTCGAAAATACTTAGAGAAGAATGCAAAATTTGTCACTGGTATTTCAGTCCATCTTTTTGAATCCTCTATTTAAAAAAGAATTAAAAAAAAATGTATTGTAGTCTTAGTAATAGCTTTTTCATTAGTACCTATACACTTTTTTTTGCAAATATTTTGTCTGAATCGTCATCATCAAAAATTTTGACTTCTCTTAGTAGCTAACCAAATACTAGCAATTCAAGTTACAGACAGATATTTCATCTCTAGCATCTTGCCAGCGCTAGTATTAGTTCGCCAACTTCTACGTCAAACAGTTTTAATATAGGCATGGCTCTTTTAACAGGTACCACCACAAATGGGAGTGACGGTCGCCAGTATGCACTTTCTGAAAGACCACACCCTTTTCGCGAGCTTGATAAAGTTGTCGGAAAATTATATCCTTTGCTTAAAACGAAAAAGAGAGAAGAGGTACTCCCTCAGATGAAGAGAAACTGAAACCTTACCGACAAGATGCATTCAATAGGTTCTGGCACCATAAAAAAGGACTTCTGTGTTTGCGTGCTCCAATTCTCAGAGCTTACGCCGGAGTGGCTGTCATTTTGCCCATCTCACTTTAATCTCGGGTTGGAAACCACGAAACTAGAAGGGGATTTCCTTAATCCTGATAAGCTGCCTTTATCCAACCCCTGAGCTTAAGTAGTTCGCCTCAGAGTCATAGTTCAGCGTTAACTGAAACGATCAGCAAACACATAATGCCTTGGTTTGCAAAGTCCTTAATTAATCTGCGGGTAGGTTAACGTGGTAGTCTAAGGTCAGGAATCGCTAAGACATGCTATAGTAACGACAGACTGCATCAGATCTTTGTCTGTAGAAAAAGTTAGCGTAAAAGAACACAGATGAATAGAAAGTTTTTCTGTGAAAATATAGAAGATACCTCTGAACCATTAAGGCTAAAGAGGATGCTAGTGATCTTTCCTAAGATACCCTAGCACGGCTAGTTCCAGTGCTGAGTCTCTATACCTAGTTCCGAATGTCACTTTCACTAAGTGGGTATGTCGTTTTATGATTTCCATTTCAATATCAATTTTTTTATATAATAAAATGGATGTACAATAAGATAAAGTATCTTTCATAGTACTGAAGTGTGCGTATACTTTCTACCAAAGTCAGCCGGTACATACCAATTGACAAAATCAAAAACTTTTGATGAGGAATTGCTTTTGAAGCCATCATTTGCTAAGGGCAATTGTGATTCCAAATTTGGACCAAAAAAATTCACGATTTATTTTTTGGTTGCTGAGATACACGTTCATTCCAAATTTCATCAAGTAATTACAGAGGATTCAGAAGCTATTAGCAAATATGTAAAGGCGACAGACAGGCAGACAAACAGGCGGAAACCGAAGTGATTCCATAAGGGTTTCGTTATGACTGTGAAACGAAACCCTAAAAATGGGTTGGTGAGGTATATCTTCTATCTGAATTTGCTATGTATTAACACTGCCACCCTGTGCCGGAAAACTGCTTTAGTTTTTTTTCTCCTCGTCCTTGTGGTATGTATGCCAATTGATGAAGGATATGTCCTCGGCAATTTTCCTAAATAAACCTATAGAAACAACTTGTCACGCATAGTCTGCTGTCTCATATGTTCGTGCAAAAGGCATCTCTCCAGCATCGCAATAATGTTCACACGACCCATCAGATACATTTTGTGGAGCCAATTTTCATCCCAAAAATTTGTTCGTTCGTTTACATGTTGCGTGCTAAATGCCTATTGAAATTTTCGATGGGAGAAGATTGAAAATGGTGATTTCGTCTTCTGAAGCGCATCTGGTCGCTTGGTTGCCACACGACATATTTATTTTAAGACCGAAGGAAGGGAACGCTAACTGCTCGAGTAACTTACGGCTGACGAGCGGATATGATAATTCCTTTGTTAGCCGGGCAACATAAGCGACTCTCCGTCATCATCAAAGTAACATGTTACAAGAGGCTACTTAGCGTATAGAGCGCGACTACAAGACTCTGCATCGATGGACCACGTAGGAGGAGGGATGGAAAGTTTGCTTCAATTTATTGAAAATACTCCAGCTTCCATATTTGGTTTATCTTTCCTTTTTTTTTTTTTTTTTTTGAAAAGAGGGATTATATTCCACTTTCGTCGAATGGGCTAATGCCATTCAATGGGCTTCTTATATTTTGATGAGCGACGATGAAGAGGAAAAAGTTCATAATGGAATAGAGTAATAGAAAAGGGAGAATATGTTTTTTTTTCTTATCCTGTGTCCTTTGTGTTCTGGGGTAACAATGATGGGGTGTGGAATCGCTAAGATTTTCCAGCGAGAAGCACATTATCGCTGGGTGTGGTGGCGGGGGAAGGATTACCACATAAAAAAGTTAATTCCAGATTGCTATGAGGCACGAAATTGGATTTACATATGCAAATATTTTTTAGCTTAACAAATAATGGGGTAGTGTTGATTAACGAAAAAAATTCTAACGATTGTCATTTATTACCGGAGAAATTTCTAAAAAAAACCTGCTTACTTATGTTTACATTTTTATCAAACGTGGGGTATACCAATTGGAGATAGCAGAAACTTTTCGGGATTACAAAGAGAATAAACAGAAAAATGCTTCGGGTTTGGTCCCAATTTGGCTATAATTGTAGTTGCTCTGAACTCGGCGGCACAGTCTATAAGTTGTGACATTGGTTAGTTTTTTTTTTGCGTAATTTTAAATTTAAATAAATAAATGAAGCGTTTTTAGCTGCGAGCTATCATAGATGTTTTTTGCTTACGGCGAAGAATTCAAAACATGGATAGCCAGTAAAAAACCAAATTAAGAATAAGTATAAGCGTTGAAATTAAAACTTAAAAATACAGTTTTACTTATTTGAAACGTAACACCGCCGAAAAGGATTTTTTTTTATAAGTTATTAACAATTAGTTAGCAAATTAATGAAGCTTAGTTCTGAGGATTAAAAATAAAAAGGTTTCTTATAACATATTTTATCGGTAATCACTACATTTCACATCTTCTGGAGTCAGGGACTAGTCGTCAGATGCCTACTAGTCGATTCATTTGTTATATTTACTACTCTTGCTCAATGACGTTTGGAGTTTTGGTTCTTGAGAGTATGTACGATAATGTCCATACAAAATGTTTCGAATTGTACTCTTTCTCTACTCAACCTTCTGTTCCTGGTTAAATGTTCTCAGAGCAAGTTCAGCTCAACAGATTTTTCCTAGCAAACCGACAAACGAGAAACGAGCCTTTGAAGCGTCAAACATAATAAAAAATAAAGAATTACATTCTACTTGAATATAATATGATCTAGTAGCAAACCCCAAAATTGTGATTCTATAGATTATAATGAGCACAAAATCGAAGACGAATCAACATTCCACTAACATTTTAAAACCATCACGAGTCGCTGTGTGCTGCTGCTTTAATTTTTTTTTAACTTCTGGTCTTTCATCGTACAACAGCAGTGCAGCAAAAAAAATAATCAGAACCATGAAATGAAAGTGGACCAGACCAATCAGGTCAATGATTGACACAGTCTAGACGTTATTAAAATACCTGTCACATTATCGTCACAAATTAATCCATGCATGTTTTATTGACAGATAATCTTATATCTCGACGTCCTAACGGCGCTGAGCTTAAAATCGCATCTGCTGGACACCCGTGGATAGTACATTAAATGTCCAATAGCAGGAAACCATTTCAATTTATCATCAATATTTCAGACGCCACTGACCGTATTCGCTTTTTCAACCAACTTAAATATTTTAGCGAAACAAAATTCAGCCACAATTGGTTCGGTTGACTCATTTCCGCTCCAATTCGACAAATTTGCACTGTTGTTGGCAGCAAAATTCGGTTACAAAAAAAGATCCTGCACATAAACCTTTCGTGTGTGCGTGGAAACATCCTCATTGCGAAAACCAGACCAGTAACACTCTGCACACGTAAGATCCCCGGATTTAAAGTACAAATTTTAACGTCAAATTATGGAAAAGTTCTTGGGGCCAAAATCTCCTCTTAAGGCACGTAACTCAACTTGAAATTGGAGCAGTAGTACCACCACTTAACATGCTAAGCTCAGACAGAGCGCCCACTGACTCCAATGTGCCAGCACAGCCAGCCATACATGCACGTCGGCCAGGATTCAGGAACAAAAAGAAAAATGAAAAACATTTCATAACTTTCATGCGACGATAATGACATTATATTATTCGAAGTAATAAAGTTACCTAAAGTACTGAGGTAGTTTGGCAAAACTTCCACGTTATCCAAATCCTTGAAAACGGCGCAAGGCGAAGAAGAAAACGACGCGACATACAGCCAAAGAAGAAGATGGCTCACCCATATAATAATAATAATATGACTTCAACAGGAGGAGGAATTCTTAAATAAACTTTTCCCTGAACTTACACAGCTTAGCAGTCACTTTAGAGGGAGAGAGAGAGAGCGAGAGAGAGAGAGAGACATTTTCTACCCACCATGCCGTCCCTTCAATCCTTTTTAAGACAAAAAAGTCGAATAAATATCTGTGATACTACCGCTGCACGTAATTAAAGTTGTACTCGCGTACCCGGCGTGAATTTCATTGCTCCGTGCGACATCCATGGTCTTCGTCCTCGCACACAAGACTCAGGAGACAAGAAGTTTCTCACATAAACGAATTGATTCCAGCGAAATCCCTCTTCGGTGCAATTTGGCAATTATGTTCTTAACCGAAGATAAATTTCTTAATTGAGGACGTCATTCAGTTCCACGCTATTCGCTGGTTGTGGTAGTGAGGATAGCGTCTTTATCATCATTACGGAGCATTAATTTGCATAGAAGGATATGAATGGCAATTAGAAGGAGCACGGCTGCACTAGACAACCGAGAACACCTTAGGGATGAGTGTGTGTGTATTTGTGCACCGCGGCAGGATCAAAAGCAGTTTGTGTTTGATGTTGCAAAACTTGAGACTGATTCATTTTTGAAATGAATGGCAGAGAGCAGCAGTTACGAGGTCGTGGGGTTACATTTGAATGGTTTTATAATCCGGTTTTATCGTGAGAAAGAACGCAGGCCATTCAGATAAGCTGTCAGAGATAGATATAAGTGGATTAGTTGAGAAGGTGACTCTTGGTTTGATTGCAATGGAGCTCTTCTTTGTTTGTTATCTCTTTGATAGTTGAACTTTTTCAAAGGTATTAATGATTGGCTCACTGATAATCTACTGTGCAGATTGCTTAGTTGATGTGGAGTATTAAAAAGGTTTATCTAGTGGTGGTTTTTTCGCTAATATGTAATTTTCTCAAAATGATTTTTCCGAGCTTTCTTTGGACAAATGATATAATGAATGGGCCATTTAAATGTCTTTTTATTTGACACTGATAGTTGTTCCTCACTTGAAATCTGGACCGAAAGTCATACCTGCTACGAAATGAGCCTGTTTACGCTTGAAGAATACGCCTGAATAATATCGGGAAGTTTGAAAATTTTCGTTCCAATGTGAGTGCTGTGTAGCCCAAACAGTGAATTTTTAAAAAATCTTGCTGTCTGCCCTTTTTGACTTTTTTTTGTGGGGAACTGTGAAGCATCGAAATTATGCCAAGAATCGGGAAACAATTCAAGGACAGTTTTCCTCTGAGGAAATTGGGGTGACAGAATGCTACTGCGAGGCCAGCCGAGTCCTCCACACGAACGACGCACACTGGGGCAGAAACGCGAAAAGCTGGCGTAAAATCTGTCGTTAAAGCTTGGAACTTTTAATTTGGTATGGTGTTTCCCCTAATGTTCGAAGCAATAAATTAAGCTTTTATTCGACTGACAAGTAGCTGTAATATAGATCCCAAATATAATATTAATAAAACCGGATCACGTGTGAGTTTTACTCACCCCCTCCCCCCCCCCGGGGTTTCGTTCGCAAACAGATTAATGGCTTACAATTAGACTTAATATAAGTCTAAGAAATTAACAAACTAAAATAGTCAAATCAAATTAAACTCAATTCACTGTTCATTCACTAAAATTCTTCTTTTAATTTCGAACGAAACTGAACAAAAGAAAATCCTTTCTCATTTGCTGATCGCGCCAGCCGTGTGAAAATTGCGTTGGTGCATGTAGGGGATGAAATGCCGCAAGCGACATTGAGACTGTCGTCAGGTAACTGATTCGATTTACATCGTTAATATCTCGAAAAATTGTATGAAAATATTTTTTTTTACATAATTTTTTTTTTTTTCATAATATTTTTTGGTCAATATCTCGAAAACTATTAAGGCCAGAGTGCTCAAACCACTCTTTTAACACAAAGATTACATCAAGACCTACATTCCAGATTTTTTTCAGATTTTTAGACCAACGAGTGTAGAAATGAGAGGGGGGACGCCTTTTTTTCGACTTTGAAGCTTAATATCTCGAAAACTTAACTTCCAAATAAAAAGTTCAAAATGAAAACTTTATTTCATTTTACAAGACCTATCCGATGGTACCTCAATTAATAAATTCCTTTGATTTTTTTTTCAAAAAAAGTTAATAATTAATTTATTTTAGTATGAATAAGAAATCATTAACGATTTTTGGGGTATTGCGATGAGTTGCCCCATAACTCCAATTTTTTTCAGATTTTTTGGTCAAATATTCTAGAAAGTAAGGTTGGGGACACGGTACACAAGTCAGTTTTTGGCTGTTTGTTGGCTAATAACTTCTTACCAATAAGAGTGAGATGATTAGCATAGTACAACTTTTTGATCTAACTATCATCCTCTTTCCAACAATACCCATATCAAGGAACTAGTAAAAGAAATTTATTTTTCACCGCCCCCTTTCCAATGACGCCCATATCAACCATTAACGTTAGTAAAAGTTTTTTCGGGCGTTAGTATTAGTACTAACTTTTTCTTTAATCTGCAACTAATTCCAAAAAGGGTGCATGATTTATTTTTGGGTTGCCTAGATACACCTTCAGCCCATATTTCATCCCTTAACTACAAAGGACTTTTAAGTTATAGTCAAATATGTAAAAGGCGACAGACAGACAGACAGACACCGAAGTGATTCCATAAGGGTTTCGTTATTCCTTTGGAACGAAACCCTAAAAATGGTATTTCGTTTATCTGATGTTAGATAATATAAAATTTTTGTAAACTATTTCGTGAATCCAAAGCAAGCTTGTTGAAATTTTTGAGTTGTTGTGGGTAAGTAGAAATTAATTTAAGAAACGATTTAATGTATATCATTGATTTTATCCTTTTTCATATCAAAAACCCTTTTTAAAGGCCGCTGCAGAAATTTATTTGATTTAAAAGGTGAAATTTAAGCTCCGATCAAAGAATACTACAACAAGTTGTAAGTTGTGTATCATTAAACATCAATTAATTTATTCCGAGAAGCGATTTAATTTATTTCCTTTCACCTGATTTAATAAAGCCTTAATCCATAGCCTTATGAAAAGTATAGTAACCTCTTAAAACAAACAAGTAAGGGCAGGAGCACACATCTATTGGAATCAACAGCTCCTTATGCGTATGTGCTATGAAAAAGGAATGTTGCTGCTCATCCCTTCATACACACATCATACACACGCACTCATCACTTCAAAAAATTTCATCAGTAACATCAACAAAATCATCATCATCATCATCACCATCAACTCCACAGCCGCTCTGCTGAGGGAGTAGTTTATCAAAATAAATTTTCTTCCAAAACAGAATAAAAAGAATACCTCATCAAAACACCCCAAAAAAAGGATATAGAGAACATGATAAAGACAAAAGTGTTAAATTCCAAACAAAAACATACGGAACACATCGTAGTTTGTGTAAAGGATGTGGTGAGATGATGGTCTAATATGCTTTGTTACAAAGAGGTTGGAGACTGGGTGAATAATTCGGAGAAACAATATCATCAACACACGGCAAACTAGGCAGAGTGTAAGCACACAGACGAGACTCACCCTATTCAGGCACACATTGAGATTTTGATTATGTGTGGGCCTACGCTTGGAGTCCTTTAAAGAATCTGCGACATAACTCTCCTTCAGGGATCAATGTTTGTCTGTGAAGTGGTTGTACTGTGCTTTGTTATTGATGAGTTGCAGATTGTGACTGGGAATAGCTTTTCATTTTCACAAAATTATGCGAAGCATATGTTTAAGTTGAGCGTAATTTCGCGTTAAGATTCGGGGAGCGTTGATCGTTTAAAAACCCCCTTGTTTGTGAAGTTTATGTCGAATTTAAAGCTTCAATTTTACGATCTGAATTATTTTATGCCATTTTCTTAAAAAGTAGAAACATTCCTTTTTTTGTTTTCAAAATACACATTACACTTTTCCGTACAACTGAAGTCAATAAAGGGTCCTCCTTTGATTTGTTCACTGGAATATATATTAATCTCACGGCAGACTGAGCATCCTTTGGGACAGATCTCAAGTTCTGTAAAAGATTTATTATTATTTTTTCTCTATCTACACCGAATACGAGGAGCCAGTGGAAACCACAGAAAGAAGAGTGAAAATAATTCAACAAATAATATATCACCTCTTACGCTATTTTCATTCTTTTCACGTGAATGTCCTTGTGTTCACTTTCGTCCATTTCAGCTGGTTTTCATTCTACCCTTAATTTTAAAGGATAAGACACAAGATGTGCGAACACAGAGAGAGAGAGAGCACATTAAAAACAAACCAAAAAAGAAAAAAAAAAAATCTCCGGTAAAATCTGCGAGAAAAATAAAGTGCCTTCGCTTACATTCCATTTTTATACTTTCAACGAAGAACCTCGGAGGAGTATCTTTCTTTGTGGCCATTACGGATTCCTTGTTATGGCAAATGGTTTCAAAGAGTGCAAACCCACTGCTGTGCGCTGAAGATATAAATGATAAAAAAAATAGAATTGAGAACACGAAAGGAGCACTCACTGCAAAGAGAAGACTCAACTGGCCAAAATGATTATAAATTTTCTCGAGACGTTGTCTACCGCGTTTTCGAGTGGATGGAGGTTACATATTGTACCCTCAGTCGTTACTGTCTTATCTTGTTGTGCTTTTTTTTGTCGAGTCGATCTGGGGGCGAGATTTTTTCAAATGCTGGCGGCAAATGGTTTTGATGGAAAATATATTCCACTTGTTTGTTTCTGACGTGTGGGTACGTGATTTCTTCGACTTTAACATTCGTTATCTGCCGGTGCCTCAACCATTGAAACAGCATTAAAGGATTGATTTCTGATCGCAACTTAGCGCCAAAATCATCGATTATAGGGTTTCAATAAGTTTGAAGTCAATTCGGGGATGTTCTCTGCATTTCATTCCAACAATAGAATGAAACGAAACAAATGTAGAGCCGCGTTAAATTGTTAGTTAAGTCAATTCCACAAAATATTAAAAGAAGTATTAATCCGAAATTATTTTGCGGGGGCATGCGAAAATAGAACAAGTTGTAAGATAGATGAATAAGATTGCTCCCACTTCCACTGTAAAACTTCTCTTAAACTTAAATCAATAAGATTCACAAAATTTCCATCTGAAGATAGCTAAAAATAAAGAAAATTCATACCGAAGACCCTCGTAACTCTCTTCGAAGTCAATACACATGTTACTAGTTCCACACGAAGTGTGTATCTAGCTTAATTTCCAGGATTTATACGGTAAAATTCTATTTCAATTTAAACTTCATAGCTTTTGTGTGCCCTTAACGATAATACATCCATCTTCCCTTCAATCCTCAATGAAACTTAGTAAATAAAACGTGTTTCAAAGTTTCACTCCCAACTGTGTGTATGTTTTGTACACTTGTGCAGTCTTTACTTTAATTAACGGTGATGAAGGTAAAGGTAGCAAGGTGAAAACTTTTGACAAACCTAAATTGAGCTCAATGTGCATTTGAACCGTTTACACTGTGGTTGACAATAAGGGTGGTTGTGAATGACAAATATGAGGGATCATCTGGGGTCATTTACCGGATGGAAGGCGGAGATTTTTGGGTTTTTTTTAGCGCATTTATGTCCTGAAAATCATTAAAGAACATAGCTAAGGGAGCATTTGCAGGATAATAAGTGTTCCTTAGACTTTCTACATGATAGAAACATCAAAATTTCTTCCAGGTGATCGCCTCCACTGAGCGTCTGATAAAGACATGGAATTCACTATTCGAAACGTTAGGTCCCTTCCAGTTGCAATCGCGAGATGTCTTTGCTCAAGTCCTGCACGAGCTGCTCCCTCTAAGAGCAGTACATATGAATTTGAGTTCATTATCAGCAGCTATATAATAAAGGCACGCAATTCAATTTGAGATCTCCTGATGAAAACAGGCCATAGAAAGTGATGATGTGAGCTAAAAGAAATTTAGTTTTATCGTGTGCTTTATTCTTTTTATGTTGTGAGCCTTTAAGACAAAGCATCCACCGAAAAAGACCAGGTCTGTGTACAATCTTACCCCTACGACAACGCGTTATCCGGCCCTAAATATTCTTCATCATCATCATTAGTGGCGTTACAGCCCACGAAGGGCCAGAGCCCAGCTTTTCGCGCCTCCACTGTGTTGACCGCATTATATTTTGACACATGCGAAGGGGACCTACAGTTTATTGCCGGTTCCGAACGGCGAATTGCGATAGCTTTCCGTGACAAAAGTACTCCAGGAGGATTGTCAATCGTTCGCTGGAGGTGGGGCCGTGAAAATTGTTTGTGGTGTTTTTTTCCCCGAGCTGTATTCGAACCAGGGTACTCTCGCTTAACAGTCCGCCGCACTAACGATTTAACCACGGCGCCCACAGCAAAATATTATTCAGTCTTAGTAAAAGAAAGGCTTCTCTATGAAGTTAAATTGCAGTTGGCTCATCTCTCCCTCTCTCCAGATATTGATTCAATCAAAAATTTAGATGTTTTGGAAAAAGCGTCCGAAAATCTAGCGACTAGCACTTCAATACCTTTTTGTAATACCAACAAATAAAATACCAAAACAGTATAATTGTTTGATATAGTGTTAAGCGACACTTTGGTTTTTCAAAGAAGGGCGGTTATTTTTGGCTGAACTCAGTAAGAAGTCACCCAAACTTAGCGTCGAAACGCTCTAGACAGCTATATCGACACCTTTCCAAAAATTCGTTAGGATATCATCTGTTTGTCCAACAGTTAAAAAATACCTAAAACAAAAGGTACTCCAATCCGTAATCGTCATAGTAATTGAGGTCGAGCAATGCGCACAACACATTTAGAACAATCTTCACCCCTCTTTCAAGACACACTGTTAGACGACACAAGGCTTACCACAGTATTTTACGCCTCAGTCCATGGCCAATAAGTTTAACCGCAAACACACCAAGCTTATGAATATTTGCCAGTTAATTCCGATGGATGTCTGTATGCGTGAAACTTTACTCGAGTTCTCGTCAGAATGCTAAAAATTTCGTAGTTTTAACGTACCCGATACCCCACGAGAGGTAAACGGTAAGCGTTAAATTGTAAGATGCCACCAATCGATGCGAATGATCGCTGCTAATCCCGTGCGTGGTAACCGCAAAATCTCATGCAAATTATATCTCTTAACTTCGTTTATTGTCATCCTGACCTGAAAATATGTGTGTAGTATCCCCCGAAATTCATTCACTCGGGAGGCATCAGCGTGTAACCCTTAATATTTCACATCCCTTCACATAAAAGTTCATTCCAAACTGAGCTTCGAAGAATGCGAAGCGAAGTGTAGCGTTTGCGATATTCCCCTGGGTTCGGCTGGCTACCTTTTCAGCTGAGAAACCGCTGCTCTCCTCTTGCACTTACGTACAAGTTGACAGTTTTGGGTTGGAGAATAAAAGCGAAGCGCAAACGATGTAAAAGGTGTGGATGTACACCTACCGCTGTGAGATAGAGAAACAAGGACGAGGACGAGTACGGGTTGATGCTAAACAATTTTTTGCATGCGTTCCACTCGAATACCGGGGATGGGCGATGTTATTTTTGTCTTTTTTTGCGGAAAGGATACCTTTTTTTTGTTCGTTCCTATCCTTCCTTTCAGATTAGATACTCCATTTTATTTTACTTTAGAGACAGCTGAGCTACGGACTACGGCGAACAAAGAAAAGAAGAATGATGAACGGTAGTGGGTGTTTTCTTTTTTTTTCTTCTCCGATTTTTATCAGATTTACATTTCATGTCCCCGAAGAATCTGTTTCATTCACTTAGAATGTTATCCGCATGGGGTTTTTTTTTGGTAAATTGTGTTGAGAATACGCGGCCGAGAGGGGATGACGGGAGCTCCCCGACAACGATGACAAAAGAAAAGAAAACACTCAGCATGTGTGTTGTCAACAATTGTATGTTATAGAGGAGATCGCGGTGCGGAGCGAGGTGACGCAAACTGGGGTCGTAATACTGAAAAGGAGTGCGGAGGATTTGCGTTTATCAAGTTCAAACCGATTTGTTATTTTTAGGCCGCGCTCTTAAACGTGACAAATTTGTGCTTGTGACTTTCACTTGTACGTTCACGGAGAACATAAGCCGCTGGGAGGATGTGAAATGGGAATGGGGCTGAGGGATACGATATTTATTTATTTCTAATACACTGAGTATTTTTTTTTTTCGCCTTTCTTTTCCTGGGAATACATGACGACGACAACGCTGACTACGGAAACGAACATTAGAGTTAAGTGTTTTTCTGTAAAATGGCATTCGGCTTAGTCGACGGATTTCTTTCCTCTTTGTTTGGGTGTTCCACTGGATAAGTCTGTTTTTGAAGCTTTGTACTCGTAAGTGGGGTTGTATTGACACGAGTGTTTACTTACGCATTAACTGAAAATGTGAGGATAGAGTCAATCAGCCTGTGAGAAGGACGGGTGGGTGTGCTTATTCAGTTGATTTATGTTCACGAATTGCCGGGAAAAAAACTCTGTACATCCACTCAGTTTTCAGAATTAATTGTTTTTTTTTTATTCACAATTCAACGGTGCCATAAAGAGGGCTTACCAAAAAAATTCTGCGAAATCGGTTTTGAAATTTCTGGAAAGCCTTACACAACCAAGATGTTAGGAATATCTTCTTAAAATTAATCTTAGCGGTATTCAGAAAATTCTATTATCCTTCCATCTGTAGATGTTAGGGGTCAACATGTTGTTTGAATTTCTTTTTTGCGGTGTGGATGTTGTAGCAGCAGGAAAATGCTGAGCAGGGCTGAAACTCTTGTCAACTTGTAATTCCAATACACTTTGATTCAGCAATCTATATCCCGAAATGAAATCGTCTTATCCAATTGTACGCCGTTTGAAAAACTGATTTTAAATTTAACATAAAAAACTAAAAACCATCCATTTTTAAACTTTTTTTTCTCAACAGTTTCGCATTTGTCTTCTGCGACATTTTGATGTGAAAACATTTTTTTTTTTTGAAAAAAAAAAAAAAAAAAATTAAAACTTAAAAACTTTCCCACTTCATGCCAACAACCCACCTTTACCCACCCACAACCACTCGAAGGAAAAAAAACTGCCTTCATATTCAAGCAGCAGCCGTGTCAGTGGAAACAGCACGAAGTCACGTGTTAATGTTCGTTTAATTTGTCTCGTTTACCACCTGAGGATTTATGACGGGGCGGCCTGAAATTGCAATGCCCTCTCGTTACACCTTCGCTCACTTCTGAGACTCTGTTTGCTTCCCGTATCTATTCTTAGGTTATCTGTACATATTCGCTTCATCCGATTCGCTTGGCATCGTAGCCCTTTCTTATAAAACTGTGTTACACAACTACAACCCGAACCCAACCTACCCACCCGATGGGTATGATTCCAATGTGTATCTTGTGTCACCCCCGAAGGAGGCGGGATTTTCGTTGAGAAAATTTGCACTCAAGTTGCTTGCAGAAGTAATTGTTTTCATATTACACAAAAGTACACTCACACACCGACGCAAGTTACACTTTGTGCTCAGCTGGAATTCCGTCGAGCTTGATGTCCTTGCTTCCACGTGAGCTGGCTGGTGCGATACAGACGAGTGGTTTTAGAAGAGTTTAGCTTTAGCGCTGCTGGGCAGGTTGGGGTGCTTGGGGGATTGAAGAAAAGTAATTAATGAAATTGCAAAAGTCCAACTAATGAGACTGCCAAGCAGTGTCATTCTGTTGGTCCTCGGATTACTGACAAAATGAGAAGTACAGCTTTGTAAGGAGATTTTGTTGGTCACCCTCATCAGGATGACATTTCGACATGCTTTGTTTGTTGGTAATTCGATGCTAATGTTACGCAAGGTCATGACCTAATGCAACTGGAGAGCTTGAAACGGAGTAGTATGCTTGCTCATAATTGACTTCTCAAGAGACAAGAAAAGCTCTTAAATTGAAAACGCCATGAGACTGGCGATTGTTTAGTGTGCTTGGGTTTTTTGGCTATACATGGCTGTTAATTTTTACAAATCGTCGGAGGTTTTTCTGTACCAAGGATGAGTTTTATAAGTGGAGTTTGAGAGCCTACTAGTATAGATATTCTCAAGCCTAGCGCAAGAAGCCGCAACAAAACACAACCTTTGTTTCGACAGTCTTTTGACGAAGGCAAATTACAGCCAACGCATTCTAAATAGGCTACGTATTTTCTAAAACAAGGGTTTCTTTCTTAATAAAAGTTAAAGAAATAAATTGAATCTGTGTTACGGATTGATTTCCGCACTGACAACCAACTACAACCCTTACACGGCAGTTGTCAGCCCTGCCTGACTATTCTATTACTCTCAGGCTTCTCTTTGTTCCTTTTTGTTACGCGTTGTTCTTTGTTGTAACCAAAATATAACGCTTCAATCATTCAAACTAAGTAGTTGTGCTTTTATTAAATTATATCCTCTATAAATAGCGAAGTCAAATTTTCTCTTTATTTCGAATGAAACTAAACTAGCGACAATCCCCATTTACTGTTCGCTGCAGCCATGTGAAAGTTGTTTAAGCGCACTTAAAGGATGAAATTCACGCAAGCGTATCCACTGAGGCTATCGTCAGTTTAGCTTTTGTTTAACCGAAAACAAATTTCTTTTATAAATTTTTTTATTCTTTCGCTGAAATTTTTTTTAGCTTCTGGCCAATATCTCGAAAACAATTAAAACCAAAGTGCTAAAATTTTAACAGAAAGATTACATCAAGATCCACATTCCACATTTTTTTTTTTTTTTCAGATTTTTAGACCATCGGGTGCGGAAATTGGAGGGCGGAGTGCGGCGGCTGCGATGAAATGCGCCATGCCTCTAATTTGTAATGTAATATGATTACTATAGTACAACTTTTTGATTTAGCTGTCATTCCCTTTCCAACGATGCCTGTATCAATATGAAATTGTTGAAATTTTGATTTACTTTTTACCTAAGCTTTCTTGGCAAGTGCAATACATTCACCCTTATTCCGATAGTCGTTTTTTCGTAAACGCCGACAGTAGTTTTAGTGTCGTGTCGTTTTTTTATTGATATTCCGTAACTCAAACGTCGGCGTATTTCTCTCTCTTACATGCCACAATACGATCCACCAAAAGAGCTGACATTTGACATATCAAATTGTTCGAAATTTGAATATTTTTGTTTTGAAAAATGAATAGTGTAGCAAGTTATTTTTTTTGAAGCAGCAGCTACGACGAAGAACATGAAAAACAAAAAAAAGATTTGATTCTTCAAATTAAGTGGATTCGATATAAAACGAATCCTTTTGATTTGCCTGACACAAAGTATGTTTTATATTTAATTGAAATAGTTCTAACAGTGTTTTTTTTTAAAGATATTCAAAATGTTCTTTCATTTCGATAAAGAAGCTTTTAAATATGTTTTAAATTTAGTGGAAAACAGTTTTCCGCAGGAACGTTCTGTTGTGATTCCTGTTGTTTCAGAACTAGCTGCTACCTTAACTCAGCTACTTCCTCCCATCCAAACTTCTTATCAAATCCTCTTTTAAGATTTTTCAGGAGCTGCTCATTCTGCTCCAAGAGCTCGATCAGCCGTCGCATTTGGTTTTTTGTTGTTATTTTTACCCTAAGCCAAGAATATGAAATTATTGAAAACAAAATATATGTACCTATAAAATCTTACATTTTTCTTTGTCGTGAACACTTTTCTCGACGACAGATTTGGGCGTTTTGACGGACGTTTTTAATATAGAAACGACTATCGGAATACAAAAAAAAAATATTTGAACATGTTCCACAAGAGCGAATCGACATATTGTCGTTTATTTGGCGTTGAACGTCTTACGTACTACGAAAATCACACTGTCGTTTTTTTATTGGCGTTGAACGACTATCGGAATAAGGGTGATTATCTGTAGAAATTCCATTTCTTAATTCTAAGTGGTTAGCCAGCTGCCAAGGTTATGGCCTAGTGATAGACGCACAGACATTTTTATAATCGCTCCCTTTTTAACAACACCTATATCGACCATCAAAGTAGTTAGCAGTAGTTTTAGTTTTAACGTTTCCTTTAATCTGCCACTAATTCAAAAAAAAATGCATGATTTATTTGTGGGATGCCTAGATACAACTTTGGCCCAAATTTCATCCCTTAGCTACAAAGGATTTACAAGTTACAGTCAAATATGTAAAGAGCGACAGACAGACAGACACCATAAGGGTTTCGTTATTCTTTTGGATCGAAGCCCTAAAAATGGATTGAATGGACTTATGATAATACAATTAAATGTGGATTTCAAGGTGAATACCCTATATAACGAGCACTTGCCAGCGATCGACCTGAGCACGTTAGTTTTTAGGTACATGACAAATATAGGGTAAGTGGTTCCACTGTATTAGAACAACCGTTCAATCCCGAATAACATTTTGGAATATACCACGAAAATGGAACTCATTGATCACAGAAGTGAGACATCAGGATTGCTCAACATAGCTGGTCTATATTAACTTAGCATAGAAATCTTGGCTAACTACGGCGACGACCGATTCAGCAAATTGACGGATCATTAAATTTGGCAGATCATAAAAATAGCATTAAGGTTTCCACTGTTTGTCTTCACCAAACCGCCATTGAATTTCAGAAACCACATCAGCAAAATCTTTAAAATCATCATATCCTAGCTGCAATCACCGGCAACTCCACTCACTCACATACCATCATAATTCAAGACGGTCGCCAATTAGTTATAAAAAAACGTCAAACACTTCCTTTCAGCTCCCTGACAGCTCTCAGCGAGGTTTGCCAAGTAAAAACCTTTGCGCTAATCCTTCAAATAATTTTCATTTCCACACAAAGTCCCAAATATTATACAAGCTTCCTTAATACCGCTCTGATACATAAGCTCACTCTCCAACCCACCCGTCGCATACGGAATGTTTTAATCCAAATAATACACACCTAAGCTCGTTCGTAATTCAGCCAAAAGCAGATTAAAGCCATTAGCCGAGGAACCTGCCTCAATTCCTGGATGCTAATTGCTAAGCTTAAGGACTACTGTTGCGCGCTAACATGTATCCATTTATTCGCACCACAGAGAGCCGAGTGCTGCTGAGTGTAACGTTTTCGGCACTCAATTGAAATGAAAATGTTGATATCCTTTCTAATCTTGGAGTGAGTGGGAGGAAGGTGCTGACTAAGAACAAAAAAGAACACGACCGATTTTCGTTCCTTTCCCCCGGCGACTGATGCTTGTATCGCAATCCCATCGTCAGACTTTCCCGCTCTGGCGATGGCGATAACATTCATCACACGCCGAAATACAATTTCTAGCAGCGACAATCCGGTGTAGTTTATCATTTTTGACATTAATTATGTGTTAATTGTCCTGTCACAGACGGCTGTGAGAGTGTGGGTGGTGAGGGACATGTACAAAAATGGTCCTTCCTTCTCTTTGGGGTGAATGAATGATGCTTCTTTTTTTGTGCGTGGTGGTGTCTGCGATTGCGGCAGAATGGAAATGTGGCATCAATTTTATTGTGTGTGGAGTGTGAATGATGTTGATGCAGTGAAAATTATCTGTGAGATCATAAATTTGGGTTTCTTTTTTTTTTTTTTGTCGGCTATTTGTTTGTGGCACACTTCTACACATGTATCTGAGAGAGGGAATTAAGAATCTGCTTACACCGACATAGGTCTTTTTGTATAAATTCGGTGATTTATGCGGTTGATTATTGTTGTGTTATTTGGGCGTAATCATTTCGGATACCGCGAAGTGTGTGGGCTGTAAATGTACAAGAGGTTTTCTGCATTACGCTTTCCTTCGCGGGGGGGTTATTGTGAAATGAGTCGGAACAAGCTTTTGAGATGAATAATATTTTGTTTTCTCATTTTAACGGCGTTGTTGAGAAGAAGAATCAAATATGGGGGCTTTCGAATAATCAAAGAAGGAAGAGATTCAGTTAACAACAGATTAGCTAAAATATTTCGCCAATCGTTTTAGATTAAAGCCTCTATAAACTGGCGGGGCTCTTTAAACAGTCCTGTTGAAGCCAGGAATGCTTAAGGCAATATAGGTGTCATTAAGGTGCCCTGGGAATGCGGCGAGACACCTAGCGATTGTCAGACTGGTGATTGTGCCTCTTTTTAAAAAGGGCGATAAGAGAGACTGCTCCAACTACAGAGGCATGTCTCTCTTAAGTTTTTTAGAAAATCAAAATTAAAATTTATGTTTTATATTTTTGGCATTTACCCGCTCGAAGAAACCCTTGAAACCCACCTTTTATGCAAGCAGGCGCCTGCCTGGCAGTTGTGATCATACCCTTAGCGGAGCGACGAAAAAAAAATGGAATTCAATTTTCACTGACTAAACCAACAAATCGACTTCATGCAGAATAACACCAGGAAAATTTAATTTCTTACAAATTCGGTTTTTGTTTTTCAATAGAAAACAAAATTTGATATCGGAATATACACAAAAAATACTAAGCAATTCACGAATAGAACTCAAATTTAGTGTCAATATCGATGACAGTAAAAGAATAATTGTTAAGAAACTACAAACGCATAGTTTTATCTGAATGTGTTCTGAATTGAATTGCATAGACCCAACTTATTCACTTGCATGTTCCTCGAACAACAACACCCTCAGACTTTCAGACAGCCAACAAAAAGGCACTCTCTTACTGCCTTGGCTGGAAACTATCATTCGTTTACACACTGAAGTATGCTAAATTAATTCCAAACTAATTTAACTTAAATTTTCCAAAAACATTAAAGGACCGATATGCAACCGGTAGACAACAACAGGTGGATTATTAATAGACTACGACGGATATTATATTTGAGGAGCGTGTGGTAGCCGATTGTGTGGACCTATGTCTAGTTAGCCTTATAAATGGATTACGACAGTGATTATGAGTGATTGTCACTGATTACGAAGATGTATTAATGTTAGTTTATGAGGTTAGGCGACATGTGTACATAGGAGTGTATGTAGACTTAGGTTGTATGGATTAATGAATGTGCAGATGGATTCGATATGAATGATGGCTTTATGAGCATTGTGCGGCATCCAATTAGATTAAAATTCAGCGATAGAATGAGATATGTTGTGATAGGGTAGTTCGGATGGTTGCTGGGTTGGCTTTAATTATTTTCGCGTTAGATTTAATTTGATTAATCTCTTGCTGAAATGAAAACAATGTAAATAGAATGTTTTAGTTGTCGATTTTGATAAAAAAAAAAAACAAGGAAAATGTCAGTGACTTTTTGTCGATGTTCATCTATTTCTGTTTCGGCATAGACAATGAAATTAAATAGATCTTTCACAAAATGAGCTGCTAACTATATTCAGAAGAGAAAATTTGGAATCTTCTCTGGAAAGAAGTTTGTGCACGTTTGCCTTCCTCGTTTTAGTGTTTTCTCTTGTCCGCATCGACTACTGAACCGACTACCGGCTTGACCCATTTTGCTGAAATTTAGAATTCAGATTGCTGTGTCCGTGTTTTAGGCTAATTTTTGCCTCTGTATATTTAGATTGCGTTCAACTCTAAGCAATGCATCATGCTCGAATTGTCACCTGACAAATTGCATATCAGCAGAAAAAAAAATAAATAAATAAAAGAGAATTGAAAAAACTGTCTTGGGTGCTAGAACTGTCTCAGAACGAGATACATATCAGCAAAAAAAAAAAAATATGAAAACATATTTTACCTTTGCGGTATGGAACATCATTTGCTCAATGATTTCTGAATTAATTGAGGTAAATACAAAGTGCGGCATCTCTTAACGGAAATATTGTTAGCACAAATTTAAGTTCATAATTGTTCACGCGAGCACATAAGTTTTCATTTTATTGGGTATGGACTCCGTTAAGAATGTTTACATTAAAGTAACACTGATTCTTAATAGCTTCTTAGATTATTCATAACATATTTAAATTATCACAACACGACCTTCGAATAAAAGAGCACTTCGGATACTAATGAGAAATAAAACTGACCTGATATATTTTTCTCTCGAAAGCTTACTTTGTTTACGATACATTTGTAAAAACTAATCTTCCCGACACAGTAACTCATCCCAACACAGTAACTCACCCCCAGAAGAAACACTTTCACTGTCATCAAACCAAACAATATAATTAACCAATTATCGAAAACAGAGAACCGTCCAAGTTGTTTCTAACCCACGCAACCATAATGAAGTAAAAATAAACTTGAAAAGTATTTATGAACTCCCGCCGTCGTCACGGACGCCATTCACCGAAATGCCTTTTCAGAAAAGAGAATTCTTCCCACCACCCACACAAATACACGAACTACGCCTTGTCCCTTAATTTAATTCCCCACAACTAATCTACTCAAATTTACGAAAGAATAGTTTTCCACTCACTCCGTCCTATGTGCTACGTTTTGTACTTAATTAAACTTCTCGAAAATTTCTTGTGACATTAAAAGAATGACTCTCCTTTGCAGAACCACCCCCGCGGGGTCTTATGAAATGGAATATGTTTGTTTGCGGTTGTAATATATCCGATGCGCTGCTCCTTCTGCGTAAATGTCTTCCATTAAATCGACAGAACAGGAATAAATGAAATGAAATTTTCTTTCCTGATGGGAAATTACTGTACAACTTTTGGCACCGCTGCTAGGTGAGTAGGCAAAGTACTTAACTGCAGCTAAATGAAAAAAGGATTTCCGCATTGCTGTTGTGAATGAAGAATGAGTTCATTAAACATACACGATAAATGAATCTCTCTCTGCTGAGGGAATGTGAATGAGACAGCCGCGTTAATCTTTCCAAATATATATTTATTTCAGACAAAAACATAAACATGAATTTCCGACATCAGCCAAAGGAGTTTTTTTTCTAAATTGCCACCTAACTTCAGTTTAACTTGCTGCTGGCCAGAATCCTCGACCGTTGCAAGCGGCACTCGCTCAGACTGTGCAGACGATACTGCATCTCGGGCTGGACAACCTTCTCATATAACTTGGTCTTGATCTCCTTCAGAGTCTGTATGGTGCAGTCGGCTACATCAGTGTTAACAGCCTCGCCCTCGGCGCACTCTGGACACTGTTGCGTTAGCACGATATCGTCCAGCTCGGTCGGCGGCTCGCACAGCTTCTGGAGGTTCCTCACCACGTACATGTTCGGCTTCAACTTCGGATCCTTCCTCTGCATCACAAACAGTTTGGCAACAGTCTCGTTCAGTCGCTCCTCGAGGATGCTGAGGAACTCCTTGACGTTCATGATGTTGATTGTGTTGTGGTTGCCTAGGAGGTCGTACAGTGGAGTTGGATCCGCTCGGAGAGCTACGAATATGTTAAGGAGTTCCTTGAAGAATCCATCCAGTGTGGTGTTACACGTATCCCTCTTCTTTTCGAATAGCTTATTGGCCTTGAGTTGGGCATCTAATTTGGTTTCGAGATCGGCGATCGTCTCCACTTGGGTCTCGAGTGTGTTCTTGTTCTTGATCCTCAAATCCTCGATGTGCTTGTAGAGATCATTTAGCGTCGTGTTAAGCATTGTAATGTGATAGTTCTTTTCGTTGGCGTAATTAAAGTATGAGTAGTAGAGACTCTCCTGCTCCTGGAAGTTCTCGATCACCTTCTCAATGGCCTGAGTGTTCGAGTGGTCAAGTATCTTTTCAAGAACGATGTTGAAGAGTCTGATCTTCTTCCTGTGGGCGGCTCTGAAGAGATTTCGGCGTTTGTACTCTCTCGGCTCTAGATCATTAAGCTCGCGCCGCTGATCCTTCTTGGCCAGGAACTCGAAGTTCTCATTATCCTGCGCAGTCTTTCGTGTGATGCCTTGCATCTCGACCTTTCTAACCTCCCGATCGTGCGCCTCTTTCTTGTTGATCGCGATAATCTTCTCGTAAACGTTGATGCCGTTCTCGAATGTCATCTGGGCATACTCAATCAGATCAGTCAGATACTTGTTATCGCTCTTCAAGCGCTGTATCATCTTGGTGTAGAGGTCGTTGAAGAATGTCCTGAAGTTTATCATGCGCACGATGTCCTCTCGGAGGCGTTGATTGGCTGCTGTGAAGTTACATTCCCGCTTAATGCCGACTTCTAGTTGATTCTCTAGAATATCTAACGTTCGGCGAACCTTTCGCACGTGCATTTGATGCTGATTGTCGGGAATCGTCTTCCGATTGAGCTCGTAGATGGTTTTGTTGACGCGTTTCAGCTGCAACTCGAGCACTTGGATTTGTGACTTAAGCTTCTTATTTTCGGCTGTTAGCTGCTCTTGGCAGGCAACGTGGCATTGGATGCTCTTCAGGCGAGCATCGTTCTGACGACGGTGGGTTGCCCCGTTTGCCACCCATATTTGGGCCCTTACATCATCTTTCTCAGCTTTTAACTGTTCGATTGCCTTCAGGTAACTTGCCTGACCAATCGACTCTTTCCGACTCAAATATTTTGTGCTGATAATTTTTTTGTATTTCCTCTGTTGCCGGATCAGCTCTCGCTGATGGGCGAGGTACAGATTAATCAGATTCGTACGATTATCTTTAAGTTCGTCAGTCATTTTTGAGAATGTTTTCTTTAGCAAAAGTTCAACTTGGAAGTTCGCTGATGGAGGAGGCAAACAATTTAAATCGAAATGTGAGTATCTCTGCTAGGCATGCTCTACATTTGTTTTTCTGGTTTTTTTTTGTTTTCATTTCGTAAAACTTGTTTTGACAGAGAAGACACTTTGTCTTTTAAGGTACTCGGGTTAGACCCTCGCACTTTTTTCACGTCTTTGAAGTTGCTGAAAACATTTAAAGGGTCAGTGTTAATGGTTTCTTAGTTACTAAAAACACTTTAATCTCGGTTTTTTCTGGTACAAAACGTTGACCATAAAAATGCGCTTTCTGAGGTGGTCAAGTTTTAATTTTTTATTAAAAAGGGTTTTTTTATTAAAAACAAACGGAGGTGGGTTGCAATACAATCGATGACGTTTGTGAATTTTTCAACTCCGCTTCATTCTTTGTTAGACACTTTCGAAGAAATGTACTAACTCAATTCGCTTGCATCCCTTTAAAATAATATCGGTCAAAAAACTAGAGACCCGATCCATTTACGTGATTAATAACGGTTAAACATTAGGAAAGCCTTTTCTGGGACGTATTGATCTTGTAATGAAAATCTAGATGCACAGAATGGTTCCCTAATCACCCAGAAAACTCGAAACGAGCAACATAAATCACAGCGTAACGTTTATGCACATAAATTGAAATAATAACGTTAATCATTGTGAGGTGGGGCGCCTGAAAGACGAACTTACAGCATCCGCGACTACGTCTGTATGGACCTTAAAATTTCTTGTTGGGTTGGGCGATTACGTTCATGTAGCATAACTTGATTTATAGCTCAAAGCAAAGCTGTAGAACATGTTCATAAACTGTGTAGAGTGTGTGTACAGATATAGAGCATAAAAAGTTTATTTAGAGACCTGCTCTTGCTTGGAATATTTCAATCTTGAGTCTGTACGTTAACTGCTAATCAACGGAAATCGCAGATTTGTTCGTGGTTAGCAAAAAATAACAAAGGATGATTTTTCTACCCGCAAGTCTTCTACTCTCAACGCCAAATGATTTGGAACGATGGAGAGTGGAGTTTAAAGCGACTTCCGTTCAATGAACCAAAGAGCACCTGTCATACCCTATTGAACCCAAAAGTTTTTTTTAATGAATACCTTTATTTAATTTTTAATAAAAAAAACTCTTTTTAACTCCTTACTAAGTCCGTTTTTGTTAGCATACATCTAGAATTTACTAAATTGAAAAATATTCCGCCTTATTTAAAATATCCCAAGTTTGTCCTTAATTATATTTAGTTTCAACAGAGTAATGAGTACGCAGTGCCAACGCAACTGACACGAAAAGAAAAGAATTCACACGATTTTCCTTGCTACTTTGGAAAAGACGTAAAGCTCTCTTTTCTGTCGCTCACTTGCATAAAAAATTCCTGCAAAATGTAATCAAACAACATTTTGTAGCTTAACCTAATTGAAAAAAGGAAATTATAAAAAAAAAATACTTTTGCTAAAGCATATTATTTCAAACTAAAAACAAACGAATTAAGCTACGGTTTGAAGCTCTAATGGCTACATTTATGGTGCATGTACAAACTTAGTACTTGACTTTTTACGACGGCAAAATCTTTTTACTCTTTGGACGGAATTTTTTGCTATTCGACACTGAAAATTCAACGAGATTCTGTTTTGAAAACCATCTCTAATGAGCATTGGGTAAAGACTTCGATTGCTAGGGAACAGAAAAGACGCGAAAATTTCTGCAAAACTCATTATTGTAAACTTGAAAAATGTTTGCTGATCTTTGGCTGATTATGGCTGGAAATTATGTCTGGTTTGTTTGATGTTAAAGTAATGAAATATTTCAAGTACAAGTACCTGCGGACTAGTTGTGAGTTGCACACAGCATATTACTTAAACCGTAGTCATTAAAATCGTTTTCCGAAAAAGGAACCATTGGAAACTTATAAATTCGCACTTCGGAGTCCATTTTTTTCATTTTTGATTCAAAATTGTCCAAATTACAAGAACGCAAGTCGCTTAAGAAAACTGTTTAGACCGATAAATAAATTATTCAAACTAATTAAGTTAAAATATGTCATGAACCAATTCTAGAAAGTACCTGTAACTTAACTCTGACTTACGTATCAATCATTTCCCATTCAATCAACTTACCTAACAAAAGAGAAAAGAAATAAAATTTAGTTTTTTTGTTCAATGTGACAATTGAAAGAAACCATTCATTTGAAAAAAAAAAGCAACAAACAGACCAATGCAATTCATTATTCAAACACTCAAAATCAATTGGCAAAAATAAATATCTTTTCACAACTATCTTTTTTTGCGAAATGAAGACATCAAGGAATGCACTCTAACCCAAGGTGTTGCTGAAAGTCAAATTCGAGTTAATTGAGTGCCCCGAGAAAAAATCTGCTCGAAATCACGACCGTAATTCTTTTCTTCATTCCACCAAAGGATAATGGAAGTGTGCTCCGTAGCGCACTGCATTGCTTGCCCTCGAATACAATGTGAAAAATTGAATGGCAAACATTTCTTGAATCATTCTTCTTCCCCTTTCATTTGCTATTCGTACAAAACAAAAAAATATACAGACGAAGAAACAAATAGGTTTTTGCAACATTTTTACGTTTTATTGTTGCAAAGATGCACATCCGACGAGCAAAAGAATTGCACAAAACAACTGTGTACATTCGATGAGCTTGCAAAAAATATCTCATCCTCATTGCAGCAGTATTGGAGGCAATGAACCAAACAATACCCACCCAGAGAGCTGGGTACCCTCAAGGGAAACATTTACCAAAGCACACACAAGGAGAAAGAAGTAGCAAATAAACAGAAAAAAAAGAAAGAATTCACAACCACCCCCTTCCTGAAAAATCTACTTGCACAGAAAAAAAAAAAACCAAAAAAAGACAGCAAAACACAACCAATAGACAGCGGGGGAAAAACACACAACAAAACAAATCGCACTTGGAGTGCTTTATATCGCACTTGGGAGAACTAAACTACGAGAACGATTTTCCCAGCTTTGTGCTGTCAGATCCACATCCGCAACCCCTTGATTCATTTCGTTCATATCTAATTAACTTTGAGCAGTAAACAGATTTACACCCAATACCGCACTTCTTATGTTCCAGGACTGTTTCTGGATTATTCCTGGATGCCTGAAAAGGAATGACGATGCAACTGGTTGGGCTATTCATTTTGGGAACACCTCTTAATTGGGTGTCGGTTAGTGGTTGGGGTTGAGTTGCTTCCACCTATTTGAATAAGGTTTGATTTAACTTTATTTCATGGAAATAGGAACGACACTCATTTTGTCAGCAGCAGTGAGACTCACAATTTAAAGTAGACCATCAAAGATACACTTCTTCGTAAAAAATATAATAGAAATTCCATTCAAAAGACTATCGCCATGCATCATCACCTATTCGAAAGGTTGCCATTAGCGTGAACAAAGTCACCCTCTGCTCTAGTTTCCATTAAACGTTAACTATCAGCACTTCTGTGTTCCCATCTGATAAATTTTATTAAGGTCATCGGGCAAGAAAAAAAAATAACCTCCCACCTATGTGCGTAGCATTAACATAGATGACTAACATTATCCTCTATGTCCTTGCTGTCAAATCGGTACTCTGCCATCAACCTGAATGCCAGAATAACTCGCTTCCTTTCTTCCTCTTCTTCTTTTTGCTCAAACACGCTTTCGAAAAAAACATCCAAGACGAAACAGGAGCACATTTGCCACACACACACACACACACACACACACACCGACAGGCTCATGCTTCAATAAATTGCATATTGCCATCGACGTTCATGTTGTTGCTCTAATGACCTTCTTTCGTTACTTGCTGATGCGCATAAAGGTACCAACAAAGTGGGAGAATTGAACACTTTCCTCAAGACATTCCGACATTTGTGACAAAAAAAAAGATTCGTTCATTTTGAATTTAATTGCACGTACTTGTTTCGTTCATATCCTTTTCCACTCGCTCTCATCTCGGGAGGTTCTGAGATACAAACTCAAGTTTTCTTAGATGAAATTGAGCTTTCGCTTGCTTTGTGCAGTTCGGGCATGGCGTTGGCGTTTACCAATCATGAAAATTGTCTTGGATTAATTAGAAGAGTACGGTGCGATTAGGCGCACAGCACGAATGCATTCGGAAGGCGCTGTATGGGAAATTATTAAAGTTAAATGGAGGGGGAAATCTCAAAACGAAGACGTTCTGATTTACTGGCAGAATTGTATGCTTCGTTCTCTGGAAATGGTGTGTTACGATCGACGATGTTGAAAAAGGTATTAATGAAGAAGTTTGCTAACCGCATTCAAAAGAAAATGAAAGATCACAAGACACAATCCAAATTTCAAATTTATTATTTTTTTTTAATATACAAGTTTTGCATCTAATCTTGAATAATCTAATGAACATTTTTTAGTTGTCATTTTATAGGACTTAGTAAATCATTTAACCAAAAGAGATCGACTTCCTCTCGGTGTTAAATAGAAATAGAGTAGAGGATCGATTATTAGTTTGGCGATATTTTATTAATTTTGCTTCGTCTTTTCTTTACAAATGTTACGTTCCTGTCGATTCGTATGTCTTTATTATTATATTTACATATATCAATTTTGGCATTTAGATTGAAAAAAAATTAAAGATCTTTAGACGAATGTTTGGACAAAATTCCATGAGTTTCTATCGCAGGTCATTCATTATCAAATATTTTTTTCGACATCGCCTTTGAAATACACTACGTTGTCGTTTAATGGTGTTAGTTTTTATTATTCAGGAAATATTTTAAATATAAAATATTGTAAATATAAATTATTACGATCAAGTGCTTTGACATTTAAATCTAATATTTTTTTTAAAAATGGAGTTAATCAGTCTGTGCACTCAGCGGCTCATATGTAAAACAATATCCGTCCGTCCGCCGTACCTAGTACGCAGGCCTATTTCTTACTCACTAAAAGCTCTGCTATTTCTAAATTAATAAAGCTAATTCCTTTTATTGTTATATAATTTATTAATAGTTCAATAAAGTTGTAATGATAATGATAGTGATAATAATGGTGTGAAGATGAAACTTGGCTCAAAAATAGTGCTGGACGATTTGGTTTATGGTTACATGAACTGTAGTTCAGCCAAAGGGAAGAAAATATGTAAGCAAATTTTTTTTTAACATATTCGGAGTCCGACTGACCGACGCCATTGCGATTTGGGCACAGAAGTAACTTGTGTTGCCCTTGAATCATTTTATTTAAGCGGCTTTTTACACTGTACAAATGCTATAAAAGGAGTTTCTAGCAACAATGCTTTTAACTACATGTTTTTTTTCCTTAACTTGTCTATTTTACAAATTTTAAACAGCTTCATTTTCGAGCGATAACAAAATCTTCACATAAAATATCAATACCAAGCAGGAATGGAAAGCAAAAGACCAGCAATCAGATTAGAGAATTTCTTATGAAATCTAAATAAAAAAAAAAAACGAGTTATTGCCTTAACCGTTTAACACTCATAAAGCAAATTAACACTACATAAGTATGTAAAACGCTAAATTGTATGGGGTCTTAGGAACTCCTTTGCTTGGCAATTTATGAACGTTTTTTTCCTAAATCAATGTGTTCTTTTATTTTTCTGTTTCATTTTTCTAAAAAAACGTTTTAATGGCTTTGTGTGCTCTGCTTTGAACCACTCGGCAGATGAAAATAAAGCTATAAACTAAGCAAATACCTTGGTAGTCCACGGGTCTGAGAAGTACATCGGCGACTCTGTTTACTCGAATGTAAGAGAATTGCATAGACTTGCCGTACTTCAGAAAGCTTTTCAAAAATGTATCAAATATAAAGTTGTTGATGAGTTGCAGCCAAGACACCCAGATAAATGACTACGGAAAATTAAACGGTCAGATGAAGTGAAGGTGTTTGTAGCTGACTTTACCTTTTTTTCAAGCCTGCAAAAGGAAGAACAAATAGAACAATGAACTTGACACGTGTGTTACAGCCACGCTGCGACATTGACATCCATGCTGTGCTCTTTGATGTGCATTTTGAAAGCAGCCATGATAACAATGTCTACCTCCTTCTAGAGAAGAACAAACACTCTTCAGAGTGGAGTATTGTGAGTGAGACTCTCTTCACCGGTTGTCGACCCTCATACCTTATTCCATTTGGTCATTGGCTGTATAAAAGTTTTGCTTATTTCTTCAAACACTCAAAAAAAACTCACAATCGCTTAAAACAAATAACCCCACAAAAAAAAAAAACAAAAGTCCAACAACACAAACAGACGAGCAACAAACCTCTGTGGATGTGGCTCCACTTTGAGAAAGTTTCTCCAATTGTTCGTACACTTATTATTCTAATCGTGGTCATTGGGAACTATAAAATTTAAAATTCGAGAATAACGAGTCCCCAGAGCAGAGTTCATGAAATGTTATTCGCCCAGTTAAAGAGTGGCGGCCAACTCAAAAAGTATGCCCGTTCAAAGAAAATATTGGAATTTGTAAGCGCCACAGGGTACACGAGAGGTATGCATGCGGTAGTTAGTTGAAAATTTGCAATTGAAATAACTCAAACACACACTGCTGGTAGAGTCCTGACGGAGTCCTGAAGGTCGAGAAACATAAGAAAACCGAATAATTTCCTTTTTTTTGGTTTTTGTAGAAATTCCTTGTGTTTTGAATACTTGCGCGTACAGCCATGAGAAGTAAAGTGCGATTTCTCTGTGGCAACACAATTTGAATTAATTTTGCAATAGCTGAGTGGTAGTGTAGGAGTAATAACACTTTGGTTTACGGGGACCTTTCGTACAACCCACTCTCTTCAATTAGATAGATTCAAACGGACTTTCAGGGGACTGATTGACGATTGTGGATTTTGTTTCGGATAAACTGCTTTGAGTTAACCAGATTAATGAAGATTACTGAAGTGCGAACTTCACTGGGAGAGTTCTGTTAAATGGAAATTGCGAAAGTTGTGGGAAAAGCAATTCGATTTGTTGACACGGTCATGCATTGAATGAAGACAATGCTTACACACATTGCAAGAGACTTGTGCACTTAGAAAGGTTTCCAATCACGGATCGCTTTACAGAGGATCAAATCAAATCTTTTGTCAGTAACCCCACTGTAGGGTTTTAGATTTCAGGCTATTTGAAACGAATGTTGCAATTTGTAGATTTCTACTTGTGACTGTTTTGCACCGAACTTGATAAAATCACAGTACATTGTTATTCAAAATTCGAGGATGTTCAAAATACCTGCGTCAAATTCAATTCAAATTTAGTTTCTGCCAACTTAAGAATTGTTATATAATAGCGTTGTTCAAGTTCTTTTATTAATTTTTGAATTGAACTTGTAAATAGGAACTTCCCACAAAGACTTTCAAATTTATTTAAAAATAGATTTCGAATAGAGACAAATTCTATGTATGTCTTTCATTCGCCCTGACGAATGTATGTACACAACAGACGATTCAGTTACGCCGATTTTGATTAAAAAAAAATTGCGACTGTATCACAATCACATTTTTATTACTTCGCAATTACACGAGTGTAAGTCAATTCATGTAACATTGTGTTTTTATCATTTGTATGCATGTCAGTTGTACGATTGAAGTCTTCTACTACGTTTACATGTTTTCAAATTGAATGCATAACTTAGCTTTCTTTTTCATTCATCATGCCCTTAACAGTGTTGTCCACGAAGGAACACAAATCCTTTATCAACGCCCTCGAAAATTGAAAGTTAAAAAATATATGTAGGTATAGATTTTTGTTACTCCAAGAAGAATTCAGAATATTAGAATATTTTAAAAATTCCAGAAACTTCTTACAAACCTATCAGGTGTCGGAACATGACAAGTGGACATCCAGGATTTCCTACTTACCATTTAGTTTTATTCTTTTTTCGTACGCATCCCTTAATCAGGAAGTAGACACGTAATTTGATTATATTTAATCTAAATTCAATATTATAGTGCCGGCCGATGGCACCTTTGTGGGCCCAGTCGTATGTGATTCGCCCAGGCGTTTTGATTGACGCGAATGCAATTTAAATTAAATGCTTATGCGGTGGTTCTCACTTCAATATCCTAGTCCTGTGTTCTCTTTTCTACAAAAAAAAAGTTACCTCACTATGTAAATAATCTATAGGTACACCCAAAAATTTTTTGTGATTGTTTTTTGATGCATACGCTCCTGGAGTGGATTAAGTCAAACGTGATGTAAGTTTTACAGGCGAACGTTGAGTATCCGTTAGGCACCACTCAAAAAGTGGATTTATTTGAGCCGATTTTTGCCGTAACAATATTGTTAGCACCCTGAATGTTTTTTTTTGAAAAAAATAAAAAGGAAAAAATGGTAGTGCTTTTACAAAAGTTTTTATTAATTGCCAAAGCCAGATTGAAATGCAGAGCAGTTCATTAGCACGTTCAAATCGGTTTGATGGTCCAAGGAAGTTTTTTTCCCATTGTTTTCCCCCAAATGTCCTTTAATTAGTAGTATTCCCATAATTAAACGATTGCATTTTTAACAGTAAGGTTCTATAAAGTCGTATATCTGTGCATGTTAAGGCAACATTGTTTAAATATTGGTATATATACATATATGTATAAAGCAATGACCGATTAGATATTGAATTGAATCGAATTTATCGATATTTGAAACATATGTTTTTGACATAAATGTAAAAGAATTGAAAGGTCACCTTTGATTCCGAGATTGAATTGGACCGTAAGAATTGGTTGGAGTTTTAACCTGGCCGGATTCATACTTCGAACGAACGAATCAACAAGACACGGATTGCGTGTACTGTGACAGTTTGAGATGGCTAAATTTTCTGAGAAAATCCTCTAAAGTTTGTATCGTTAAAGGTGTAAAGGCACTAATGATCTAAGGAGTTCCAAGTTCATTAGCTGTTTTACCCGAACGGAGGTGGATACGGCTTCCACTAGGTTGTCTGTTTATAATAACACCAAACTTTTACCTAACTTTCTAGAATCGAGCAAAAAACAAAGTCTCGTCAAGTACTTTAAATACTTCATTTAAGATAGTTAAACATTCACTACACAACAATTCTGTGGCAATAAGACAGAATAGCTTATGTTGACATCCATAAGCAATTTCTCAATTTTTTGATGGATATACATTGGCACTTTAAAATCCGCATTTCTATCTTACCCTTACAAAGATATCTGAACATTCGTAACCACTTATGTTTGAGCGGTCATACAAACCGATATCATAAAAATCTATTTTTCTCGAAATCACTTTTTTCGACATAAGCTACTCTGTCTTATTGCCACAGAATTTAAAATTTGAAAAACCAAACAAAAAAGAATCAAACAAATATACAAACCCATTACAGGTTCCCCCGAAATACAGCGCAACGAACAAAAACAGAAAACGAATAAACTAATTTAACTTAATTACGTTCGCGTTCATTGTTTGAGATACAAAACTCAGCCATTAGAATGAAGTCCCCGGAATGAGACGAATTAAAATTACCACTAACTCTCAGTAGGACGACGTTTTTGATTACCAGAGCAACTGGCGCATATCAATGTCAAAATAAAAATTGCATCCTCCCTCTTCACTGTCTGACTATGCCAACTTGGACTTTGTTAAAGTTGATTTTATTTTATTTTTTTTAGTATTTTTCATACACTAGTAATAAAGGGAATTTCATTAAATAAAAATGCCACCCTCGAGTAAATATGATTTTGTGATAAAAAATCTGTACAGCAAGTGGTTGCTATGAAATAAAAAATTGATGGTAGAGTGATGAAGGGAGGTTCAAATGAAAATAGAATATAGTCGAAAAAAGGAAGCTGTAATAAAGCAAACAACCCCTGACTTGCGCTTCTTTTCAATCAACTATCGCGATTGGGTGTAATGGGAAACCTCGTTGCTGGTAACGATGCGATACTTAAAACGAAACTTATCAATCTTAGGATTAGAGTACACTCGCAGCACCACACTTTGTTAAGATGATAGCATTCTTGTTATTATGATCTGTAACTGTGACAATTTTTCCACAAGGGAGACGAATAAATGTATCTTTACTTCAGGGATTATTGTATCCTTGCAATAGTGAATAATTGAGTTAAAACTGTTTTTGTTTTTTTAAATTTTTATTCAAGTGCATCTACTCTTATTTGAGTATTAATTTGTGGGAATACAGCGATGGGTAGATCCGTAGAAGGAAGGAAGGAAAAATTTGTATATGACTTAATTGAATTATCAGTCTACAATAACAAGGGGAGCATTTTCTTTTTGGATGGTCCTGGTGGCACAGGGAAAACTTTGTTAATAAATCTACTGCTTGCAAAGATTAGAAATCGGGGTAAGACCACGCTGTGGCATCGCCGGGTATTGCATCTACACGTTTAGGTGCTGGAAGAACTGTTCACCCTGCTTTTAAACTTTCATTAAAGTATTTGCAATGTGTTCAAGCAGAGTAACACTGACAAACTGATGCGAGATAGCAGTTTAATAAAATTGGTTCAAGATTCTCCCACAAAATGTCTGTTCAAGTATTGAAGAATAGACCAAATGTAAATTAATTTACACTGCCCCAAATCTATGACAGTGCCGTACTTCAAAGAGGAGCAGGTAAATTGGCAGCAAAAAATGAGATGGTAAGACTCGGAAGTATCTTTTTTTTGGTGCCAAATATTCTGGAGCTGATTGAAAATGCATAGCTGGATACTATAGTTGGTTTTGGAAAGTGCTATTTTGCCACCTACAATTGAGCAAGTGATTTTATTAATCATTGCCAAACGTGAGTCACTATCAAAAGTCTATGCTTCGGTTGACAGACCTTTAGATGCTGAGGAAACAGTGCATTACTCCAAAAAAATTCTAAGTTCGTTAGATAGGTGACGTAAACAAGCCAATTTTTTACTACATGGAATAAGAGTTAATCTCACTGTTAATGTGAAGTCAAGATGAACTTCTCATCTCGCACCCTCAGCCAACTTGCCCTACATGCAATTTAAGGTAGATGTAAATAGATGTGTACTTGAGAATTGTATCTTTTCAAAGCCAATAGAAATATTTGGAAACAGTTACATTCACGCAGTTACATTTCCTCTTCGCGACTACGCACCTTGCAGCGGTGAAGGGGCTCAGTAGGAGGCCTGATGACTCCGGAGGGCTATGGCAGCAGGACCTCCCATACTGCAAGGTCTCCGGATAGGGCATTCGAAGCTAAGAAGTGGTCAAACCTAATTCCAGAGGTGGTGTGAGCGTGCTAAGTAAGCCGTGCCCAAGAATGAAAGGCTGAGGGTCAAATCAGTCTCTAACGAGATCCACAGCTCTATAGAGTTTAGAGTATCGACCTGCTCTCGGACACTGACAGCAGATCCGAATGCAGCTCTCTCGCTGATCACGAGGCCCGCACGGCAACCGGCAGCAAGCCGAAGAGACTGAAACCTAGCGATGTCAGACACCGCACCATTCGCAATGCGAGGTTCCAGCTGAAGCGCCTCCAGGGGAAACCCAAGGACAGCTGGGACAAGAAAGACAACGACACATTTCGCTGGGCGAGTGAGGTGGTGAACGAGGGGGGAAGCCAACCCGCAACGGGTGGTACCACCTCCGTAGATGATAGCAGGGGACGTAACTGGAAGGAAGGGCGCCCAGAAGGACCTAGCACGGCTCAACCGATTGGAGGGGGGCCGTCTAGTAGCAAAACACTTATCAAGCCAAAAGCCGTAACCGAGTCGGATAAGGCCAAGGCCTCTGATAAAAGAAAGGACTTTACGTCTAAAACACCCCGTTCAAACGAGGAGATCCCCAAGGCTGCGAAAAAAGCGAAGGCCATCGAACACTCGATGCAGAAATCTTTCAGTGAGATGGCCAAGGATCACCTAGTTTACGGAATATCTGACCTGAATAATGAAGAAGGAAGCATAACTGGGGATGATTGGAGGCCCTTATGCTGACGGAGGCCATGGCTGACCTTCTCAAAAAAGACCCATCAGTAACTCCACCCAAATTCGCCGACGCAGGTTGGTATGTGAACGGTACAAAATTGCTCCGGTGCGGAAACCAGAACTCAATCGAGTATCTGAAAAGAGAAGTACCTAAATTGCAACCGTGGCCGAACGCCAAACTGACCGTGAATCACTGGTCAGAAACTCCCATTCGCCCTAGAGCACGCGCATGGGTAGGTATCGGAACAGCCGAACCCGACACGATTCTGTACTTGTTGAAGCGCCAGAACCCGGACATCCCAACCGGTAACTGGAAAATCATCAAGGCAGACAAGCCAGATATGAAAGGCAGACTGATGTCGTTCCTCATAAACAGAGAGTCTGTGGAGATTCTCCGTAAGAAGAACTTCATCATGAATATCGGTTTTGAAGAAATCACGCTCAAAGTGCATGAGATGGACGACCTACTCGTCTCAGGCATGGTCTCTTCACTAAGCAGCCTGGGAATCGACACCACGGCAGCTGCGAAAGACGCTGAGCAACACCTGGTCGAACCGTCGGTTGAGACAGCGGAGGGGGAGACCAAGGAAACCGAAATCGAACCGTCAGCTGAAGCAGTTGAGGGGGAGATGAGGGAGCTCCGCAAGGAGAATTTAAGTGGCGACTCCTCTGAATCAGAGGAGGCGGATACCACTGTTGTGGAGAGATCTGTACAGACCGGATATGTTCCTAAGTCTAGTACAAAGCAGCCTCTGCTAACCTAACGCTCCGTCTTCAAAGAAGCGGAGAAGACATTGCCCTAATCCAGGAGCCATGGGTCACAAGCGACCGCATAGCAGGATTGAGGGTAAAAGGATATACGCTATATAGCGTTAAAAGCACAGGTAAACCAAGAACCTGCATTTTGGCTAAGAGCAGTCTAAAAATATTCTTCCTTCCAAATTTCAGCGACTCAGACTTCACGTGTCTGGAGTTAAGTGGAGAGAGAGGGAGAAAGATCTGGGTCTCCTCGGCGTATAGACACTAACCTTAGTATTTGCAACCTGGGCTCAGAGCCAAAATTTATTAACAGTATAAGAAGGGAGGTTTTAAGTATCACCCTAATCTCTAAAAATCAGACAATAAACGTCAATAAATGGATGTTATCTAGCGAGGTATCCTTTTCGGATCACCGCTACATACAATTCTCCATAGATCTCAGGGCAATGCCAGTCGAAATCTTCAAAGATCCGAAAAGAACAGACTGGCAATCCTACACCAATGGTTTAAAAAACAGGCTAGACAGCAGACTCGACACTGAACCTGCATCAGGATCAGAGGTAGATCTGCTAGTCAACAACCTAACTACAGCTATGAACTGCTCCTTCTCTGAGGCCTGCACAACTAGCAGGCGTAAGGTAGGACGGAGGCCACCATGGTGGACCTCTGGGCTTGCAGAGTTAAGAAAAGCCAGCAGGAAACGCTACAATCGCGCAAAAGTGACCATGGAGAAGTCTGATTGGGACCTTTACAAAGGTAGCCTACGGACCTACAAAAAGGAGTTAAGGAAAGAGCAGAGAAAGTCATGGAGATATTTCTGTGGCAACATAGAAAAGACCAGTGATTGTGGCTGACTGCGGCGAATACTTTCCAAAACCTCCACCATGCCATCTTTTCTACAAACCACGACCGGAGAGTGGACGACGTCTGGCGGTGATACTCTAGACCTGCTAATCGACACACACTTTCCAGGTAATACTTATCCGATGGATAATTCTGGAGTGACCCACACGCAGTTGCCTGGGCCTCTAGCCAACCGACTCATAACGCTGAGAAAGCTTAGGTGGGCGGTAAACAGTTTTGAGCCGTACAAGTCCCCGGGACTGGACGGTATAAGACCGGTGGAACTCCAAAAAGGGTTCGAAATCTTAGCACCCCTATTGCTACATATTTCAGGAGTTGCATCAAGCTAGGTCACACTCCAACCTTGTGGAGAAGATCGAAGGTGGTGTTTATCCCCAAATGTGGGAAAGCAAACCACAACTCCCCAAAAGACTTCAGACCTATCACCCTATCATCGTTTCTTATGAAAACGCTTGAAAGACTGATAGAGATATACATACGTGAGAATATCTCACAACACGAACTATCCCAGGCCCAACATGCGTATCGCAAAGGGTTCTCAACGGAGACGGCACTCCACTCTCTGGTAAGCACTATAGAAAAATCCTTTGACCACAGAGAATTCACTATGGTAGCATTCCTGGATATAGAGGGAGCCTTCAACAATGTAAGCTCAGAAGCTATCAAGCAAGCACTATACAAGCTAAATATAAACAGAAGCCTCTGCGACTGGATTAAGAACATGTTATCCAATAGGATCGTAAGGGCCGAGCTAGGAAGTCACCATACCAGTAGGGCGACCTGTAGGGGAACACCACAAGGAGGGGTGCTATCACCGCTATTGTGGCTATTAGTGGTGAACGAAATTCTGTTAGAGCTTAGCTCAGTTGGATGTAAGCCAATCGCCTACGCAGATGACATTGCAATAGCCCTCACGGGAAAATTCCCAGACACTATCAGAGATGTCATGGAAACAGCCCTTCGCAGGCTAGCAGCATGGACAGATAAAGTAGGACTTGACGTTAACCCGTCAAAAACAGAACTAATCCTGTTCACAAGAAAGTACAAAATACCTTCCCTGAGACCACTGAAGTTCAAAAATAAAGAACTGGGTTTCTCGAAAACCACCAAATACCTTGGTATTATACTCGACAGCAAGCTCAACTGGAAGCCAAACATCCAGGAGCGTGTGAAGAAAGCGGCAGTGGCACTAAACACCTGTAGGAAAGCCCTTGGCTCCAGGTGGGTTCTTCAGCCAAAAATCGCACACTGGGCATACACTGCAATTGTAAGACCTATTCTGTTCTATGGAGTAATCGTCTGGTGGCCAGCACTAGGCACAGGCGATAACATAAGAAAGTTGGGTAGGATACAAAGGACAGCGTGCATAGCCAATCTCTCAAAGAGATGGCGGACAGGTGTAGTCTCACCCTGTGCTGGGTCACTGGGCACACGGGTATTCTAGGAAACGAAAGAGCTGACGAATTAGCAAGAATAGGAGGGGAATCGGACTCAAATAATAATCAAGGGACCCCTGGGCCCTCCATGCAAGAGGTTGGTTCACAACTAATTGCTGAAGCCATAACGGCAGCAAACTCCAGATGGAGCAATCTACACTCTTGCCACATTTCTACGCTACTGTGGCCAAAGCTAGATAGGGGCAGGACAGAGCAGCTGCTCTCGGTAAGCAGGGCAAACATAGGCAGACTAGTGAGAGTTCTAACTGGCCACTGCTTATTTGTCAATCATATCAAAAGAATGGGAATCCCCTCCAATGATTTCTGCAGAAGCTGCAGAGATGAGGAGGAACAAGAGACAGTAATGAATCTTCTAGGAACATGTCCAGCACTCGCACGCACGAGGAGGCGCACTCTAGGTGCATACTTCTTTAAGGAGTTAAACGAACTCGCTAGCGTGGATGTAAGGCGCATCAGCGGCTTCATAAACAGATCCAACTGGGTATAGACCGGGGGATACAAGACTACCAACGTTGGCATCAAACAGGTAGTATGACATGCCTGCTAATATTTTTGGTTTTGTGTATTTGCAGGAAATCTTAAGGCAGCGAGTCCGGGGCAATTGGAAACAATCCGGAGGCGTGACAGCACACTGGGCCAACAAACCAATAAAACTACACTAAACTAAACTATTCGCGTAACATTATCATTTAATTATTTCATCGTATGATCATTCTGTTTATGTTCTTTATTCTCTTACTATTTTCGCAAAACGCGATGATTTACTTTTGATCTCGGGCTTTTTAAGGAAAGAGTAGCGACGAGAGTGCTTACTAAGTTCAAGCTGTTAAATATAACCGTAGTCACGCAGGGCTGTACAGCTAGGGTCTCATCACGTAACACGACAGTCGTTTAACGACATCGTTAGCAAGATAGCTTCACATAAGCTTCAAAAAACGATATCGACAGAGAGCTGTCGTTTTCTCCGTTTCACATAAGCCGAGAAGTGTAATTTTCTATCGTTTCGGCGATGAATTTTTGGCGATATCAAATTTGCTATTCGCCTAGAATACATTCTGCAAAATGTTGTGAAGTTTTTTTTATTTAAAACAGATTCAATGGTGAAAACATAGTTTTGCTATTGTTTTATTTTGCATTAAACATTCTTTTGAACCAAAAATTGTCTTTTATTTCTCACATTCAGCCTACAATCACATATACAACCCACATTTTTTCTTCAAATCTTCGAGAAATTTGGTGTGAGGCTTTGCTCAAGTAATTGCTATTTGTAGATAGGAAAGGAAATGCTTATAAGTAGATGCCAATTTAAGCGATTTATGCTTATAAGTTATTGTGATATGATTTAGATTGATATACCTATTTAACACTCTTTATCTATATTTTTTATTCATTCCTGGGCTTAAAAATACGAATTGAATGAAGCTGTTATTTTGACATAAGAAATAAATATTTAGTAGAACTCAAACTGCAACGATAGTGATAGGGTTACGTGATGCAAACTTTTGCCGATAGCGTTAACGTCAGTCGTCTGGACGATTTTCGTCCAAGTTACGTGATGAGACCCTGGATCAACCAAGTACTGATGGCCATTGGATTGGAATCTTTTCCATGTGACATGTTTACCAGATAACGAACGGACCTATTTGACATCGAAATTTATTTATAAGCCAATATGTCCAATTCCTAGAATTTGCAATTGTTTTTGTAAGCAGCTTAAGGCAGGTATTAGTTTGTGATCTGCAATTAATCAGCACCTTAAGGGCAGGTATTAGCAATGATCTGATAAGACGGTTTCGATTCTGTCATGCACCATAAAACTCTATTGTAAGAGTTGAATAAATTGAATTTAAGAAAGGCAGCTCCATGGCCATGCCTCTGCATATCTTTACACTTACTCTTTCACCATTGGCAAAATATTGCCTCCCGGACTCCAACACACACATACTCATAAATATTATAACCCAAATACGTTTTTTCATTAAAATAATAAAAACGAATTTATTCTGTCTCCGTTTTAATTTTCCGATTCCCCTTGAGCAAAGACTTCCTTCCTCTTCGTGCGCGGATTCCCAGTCCCTATCCCAGTCGCTGCTTCTGCCCAACCCGCCCTGAGCCCACCTTTAGCGGAAACTCCACGACCTCGCCCCATCTCCACATCAGCAATATAATTGTAATTCTTTTTATTTTTGTTGTTCTGTTTTGCCTATCTCCACTGCTCATTTCCATATCATTATCCATTTTCCCGTAGAATTTTCCATAATTCCTCACTCATTTTCATTCGAACGAAAAAGCTGATGATGTCGGAATTCTGATGAAGTTGACGATGGGAAAGTCGAAATGACATCGCTGGCGTTGGAGGCAAGGCGAACGAAAATCACAGTACTTTGGCGAATATGAATTTTTTTTATTTATTTTTAATTATAAATTCATTACTCTCGAGACTGTAGATGGGGTGGGCAATTATGATTTTTTTTTTATTCTTTTGTGAGGAAATCATTGTTGCAGAAGCAAAGCGACCAAGTCCATGAAGTTGACTTCTGTTTTCTTTTGGGAGTTGCAGGGACAAAATGTGACGTTAATCTTCTCATAGAGACCAAACAAACGTGTCTCTATGCAAATAGATTTTTTTTTGTTCTTCGCCGGTTGGTCCTTTTTGGTGGGTTGAGTGGGGCGGTCCTTGTTATGAGTTCAAGAAGGTCGGACCTTGGCGAATTGTTCTTGTTTTTTTTTTCTTTCTACTTTGAAGCAGGGTATACTAAGTAGTAGTGTGTATGTCTCAGTGGTAGCCATTCAGTAGCGAGCGGCATCTGCTTAATTTGAAATTCAAACGAGTATCTGGATGCGGAAAGCGCAAAGAGTTTTATTAGTTTTGAAGTTTTTCTATTACGATAAGCTTCTTACGCCATTGTGACCACGAAGTAATGCCATAAATAAAATGAGCTGCAGGAGCTAGAAATGCTCTGTTTTGTTACATCTTTGTTCTATAATTTCGTTTTTTTTTAAACTTGTGGGATTTCACAGTCTGGGTGGGTGAAATTATAGTCCTTATCAGACGCTGCATATTTTGGTCGTAAACAACCGCCTATTTTAATTTTAAAGTGAAACCCAGACGCATATAGTTGGTGGAGTTCTCGAGAAACTGAGGGGATTCAGGAAAATAATTTATTGTAGTGACAATGAGATGTGACGAAAAATACACGTTGATTTTGATGTTAGCTCTGTAAATGTGATGTAAATGGTACTCGCACAACACAGTGGAGGCGCGAAAAAGCTAAGCTCTGGCTCTCAACTGGCTATTACGTCATCCAACGTATTGTCATGAAGAAAATAATAAAAAAAAAATGTCTACTTATTTTTACCGAATTTCTAAATGCCCTCAATTGATTGCTTTAATTGTGCTCTTTCCAATAAGGCTAAAATTGCCTTTAAAATCATTTGAGACCGGAAGCAAGTGAAATCTGCAATGCATTGTAATGGTGTGTCGGACAAATGTTAATGAATATCAAAGCTCGGCCTTAATTTATTCCCACCTCCCCAAGAATCTTCAACTTTTATGGGTTCCTAATAAAAACACTAACAATTTACAAAAAAAAAAAAATTCTCGGGTATAACTCGAAAACTATTAATTTGTGTCTGACTGTGTTTAACTGTGATTATAATGGGATGAGCTCGGCTTTAAATTCATTTTATGTCAAAATTTATAGGTTTATTAGTCACGAAATACCACTTTATCTTTTGGTGTCCAACGTGAATAATTTCTATCCAAACAAATTAAGCATTTTTTGAAGTTTGACATCTGATTGATTAAACCCACGAAATGCCAAGTTCATATAAATATTATTTTTGGTGTGATTCACCGCATTACCTAATTGCAGGTAATACAGTGACTAACAATCACTCCTATTGCGTTAGTCGTTTTTGTTGAATGACATTTTTCACCCTTATTTCGAGTCATTTTTTAGACGTTTAAGTGTCGGTATTGCAGTATTTAAACGCCAGTCGTTTTCGACACACGCATTCCACATAAAAAAAAACCAGTCAAGTGTGGGTTTTACTCACCCGCCGAGGGTTTCGTTCGCAAACAGATTAGTAGCTTAGACTTAATATAAGTCTAAGAAATCAACAAACTAAAATAGTCAAATCAAATTAAACTCAATTCACTGTTCATTCACTAAAATTCTTCTTTTAATTTCGAACGAAACTGAACAAAAGAAAATCCTTTCCCATTTGCTGATCGCGCCAGCCGTGTGAAAATTGCGTTGGTGCATTTAGGGGATGAAATGCCGCAAGCGACACTGAGACTGCTGTCAGTTCATCCTTTTTTGCAGGTAACTGATTCGATTTACATCGTTAATATCTCGAAAAATTGGAAGAAAATATTTTTTTTTACATAATATTTTATTGTTCTTTCGCCGAGATCTACGAAATTATGTTTTCGGATCTTCAAAATTCGAATGTTGTTGTTTTTTGGTTTTTGGCCAATATCTCGAAAACTATTAAAGCCAGAGTACTCAAACCAACGCCCATATCGACCATCAACGTTAGTAAACGTTTTTTCGGGCGTTAGTATTAGTACTAACTTTTTCTTTAATCAGCAACTAATTCCAAAAAGGGTGCATGATTTATTTTTGAGTTGCCTAGATACACCTTCAGCCCATATTTCATACCTTAACTACAAAGGACTTATAAGTTATAGTCAAATATGTAAAAGGCGACAGACAGACAGACAGACACCGAAGTGATTCCATAAGGGTTTCGTTATTCCTTTGGAACGAAACCCTAAAAAACGACAAATTGGGCTTAGCAATTGAAGGAATTTTGATCGATCTTTCAAATTTAATTTTTTTTTTAACTACTTTCCCTAGGATTTGCTAGATTCGAAGTAAGTACGAGAATTTTGTAAATAATTCATTTCAATTTGTTACGTTTACAGGTTCTAATTGGTGGTCTCAAAGAATTAAGTTGAATGGACACTGATTTTCATTCCTGAATTTTCTTTGCCGCTGGAAAATTCCTCTCCGGAAGTTCCTTGCTAGAGCATGATTTTGTTTCATTAATTGCACCAATAGTGCAAATTGATCACGATTCGTAATTTCCACCCTTTACCAAATAAAAATAATTAGTTAACAAACGGGAAAAGGAAAAAAACAAAAACCTGCATTTTCATTGAATGCACATAGCACAAGGGATGCTGGCTATCTCCTGGAAGACTCATACCATTCTTTAGGTTGGCTGAAGAAGGAAAAGACAAAGCGACTTGAACCAAAGACGTTCAAGAACTAGAAATGTTATTGGTAGAACAATAATAGATAGAGATTACGCGATTACGGACTTATGTAGAAATTAGAGAAAATGGCTATTATCATAAATATAGAAATTCTTTAGTAGAAACATGAAAAGAAGTCTATCTTTCTTTTATTCACAGTCATTTAACTTTCGATCCTTTTTTATTTTTAATTCCATGATTTAGTTGAAGGGAAAGTGACTCCCAATTTATAGTTTTCTCCGCCGTTGGCGAAACTCCTATCCGGAAGTTTGTTACTAACACGTGATCGTCTTGCAAATTGTTCCCTATATATGATTTTCAGCCCTTAGTTAATAAAAATAAATAATTAACACATGGAAGAACGAAAAAAACAAGAACTTGCATTTTCATCGAATCCACACCGCTTGTCGTTTGGAAATTTGTCATCGCCAAATGAATAACTTGTCGTTTATTCAAACTTAAACGAGAGTTACAATACGGATGAGTGGCATTTTTCAATAAGGAAAATACGTTCCACATAACAACATCATAACGACTACCGCAATACCGGCTTCGTTAAGTGAGAAGTGTCCTTCAATAAAAACAAATATCAAAAGGGATGAATAATAACTGGTACTAAAATGAGAGTGACGTTAACTAGCGCGATGTTAAATCAATGTCTGACGTGTTTAAATTTTGCGTTAATGATTGGCCCAACAAGATGTAAGATCCGCCACACCGCAAACCTTGACTACGAAATAACCTGTTCGAAGTATTTAAGTCGCCACCACAACCTCCTTACCTTAATTCGATTGAACATCTCTTTAGCTTGAGGTAAGATATACCATTATAGATTTGCCTGCACACTCGTCTGACCTGCAATGCTTATTACACAACTACTTAGTTGACTGCAGCCGAAACCACTGAATTAGATTAACATTAGAAGTAAAGTACTATGTAAAAGTACTAAGAAACAATATTGGCAATGTTATATGCAATATCATTTTAGTATTTTATTCCAGTGAAAACATAAACTTATTTATTCCTTTTGGTCGAGGCACTGCAATTAGGAAAGTAGGAATTTGTTTATTTACTTAGTGCGGTCACACTGAGTATAGTCGTGAACTTTATTATTCATTGTAAAACTCTTTTTTTTTTTTTCTTTGATGCTAGTTTTTCTCAAAAATGTTTAATTACAGTATCGATAAATAAATAAATGTGCACACAATTACAAAAAATTCAATTACGATAAGATTTCAAACAATTAAAGCGAAAACTACTCAATTAGGTGAGAATTTTACATAAATTGTCCATTAACCTTTATATTTAAGTCGATGATTACGGTTATTTCGTGGTTCAAAAACATTTTTTTAGAACTATATAAAAGAACTGTAAAACGTTTTTTACTATCGGTTGGTTTTTATATAAAGTTCCATTTTGCCATTGCAAAAGGACCTTTGCCACCCACTCTTCACGCCAGCAATAAATCTTTATTCAAAGCTAAAACTTGAATATTCACAAATGCAAACTCCTAAAAATTCCCTTCTAAGTAGAAAGTAAACATATATTTATTAACATATCCGTGGTTAATAAATATATGTGCACCAATTTAACACCTACAATAAATTTAATTGAAATGAAAAGAAATCTGTAACCTGTGCTAGTAATCAGAGTTTCAACGTTGCCATGTTATCGCGTCATATCGACATCAGACCTTCGAATGTTCTTTTATGAAATCCACTTGAGGCTAAATGAATCATCCGTCTCAATTGGATATTGACGGCATTTAAGAATTGCTTTCAATTAAAAATATAGGAGACAAACATTAATTTATAACAATGACTATTCATCTAGATGTACCTCATTAATTATATTTTTCAAGAAGTGTAAAGAGAGTTCTTTTCCCTTTATTTTTAGAAAAGACAAAGGAAAAAATCCAACACTGCCCTCTCCTACTTCGGAACACTTTTCAGTCGCAAGTTACTAAGTTTTATTTCTTTGAAAAAAACTTTTGATTACTGATAGACTATAACTTCAAACCCTAATGGGAAGACATTTTTTCCACAAAATTTGCTGTATCCGAAGATAATTACAGAATGAAGAAAATTATTTGTTAGAATGACACTTACTGCACAACATATGAATAAATTGAATTACAAACTTAATTTTGGCTGTCACAACTGGCCAGTTGTTGACACGCATCGGCTTCGCACGCACAAGCACTAGCCTCTTCAGTTCACCCTTGGTTAACTACTTTCATAATCTCTCTCATTTCATACACTCGTACCTTCTAAGCCACAATTTACACACCCCATGGGATAGACGCACACACATCCACGTTTCAAAATGTCAGTTCCAAGACACTCGAGGTGTTGACACATGTCTACACAAATCATACGTCACGTCATCACGTACGTATTATGCCGACTTACAAATCCCCAGAAAGATGGATTAGTTTGTAAATGTCTAACAAATTTACCCAGCATTCCAGGCAGAAGTATTCAAGTATCTTAAATGCAAACATTCACCCCAAAATCAAATTCAATCGAATATCGATGGGAAGGCCAAAACCTGCCAAAACTCCCAGTTTTATGGATGCAATAAAAGTCCACATTCACACCTATACACTGCCAGTTCGCTTTGCAACCCCGTGAACTCTCGAGATGAAATGGGCCGCATCCTTAAATTGCGAAGAGGCTGCAAGTGCTCACTGTTTGCCACCCCTTTTCATTTGGTGTAAGAGCCCAATAAGTGGTGGCATAAGGCAAACATAAAAACGATGAACACAATTACAATATGATAACATTTTTATTGCGCGAGTTTGGGTGTGTGCGAGCTAACACAGGACCTTAATTGTTCCCCTACGGACCGGCCGACGCGTTAGCAGACAGAGCACGAGCACGATGAAAAGGACGAGAACGAGAAATGAGAACTGCATCCCGTTGAATAACGTTGAAAAACTAGCACTCTCTGCAGAGGGGTGAGTGCAAAAAGTGCAAGAACAATGCACAGTTTAAGAGGGCGGCGGTCTGGAGTGCTGAATAAATAAACAAATGGGGGATTCAATTGACCGGAATTTTTATTGCGGTGGTTGTGCCAAAAAAAATTAAAGAGATACACTTTCAAAAACATCACTCACCCATCCGTGAACGCACATTAGGGGATGAAGCCGCGAGCAAGAGCGCAGGAGTTCCATTGATGCGTGGCCAGCTTGGCCGAGGACTAAATGAATTGATGGTTGGATAGGTGCATAATAGTTGCGGTAGAGTATATATTATACGTGGCCAAGGCAAATTAATTCGAAATCACGATGTGGATGATATCTCTGAGTGCGCGATGCAATCCAAAAGTGAACAAAGTTACAGGGTGACTATGAGTTGTACCGAGCAGACTGAAATGTGAGTTGAAATCTTTTGGGTTCACCTTGACAGATTTTAGTTTAGAACTTCGTTTGAAAAATTGTACATTTTCAAATGTTTTGGTTGGGATTTGACGATTTAGATTTGCGCATTCAAATAAAGTTGATTTTTATCTCGTAACTAACTCCAAATTATAAACTTGCTAAGGAGTCGACTTAAATCGTATCGCTCCACTTTAATTTTTGAGATTCTCATACATATGCTGTATTTTCCCACTGCACTATTTAAGGTCTGGCATAGAACATGTAACTGTTACTCTTACTAAATAGGTCTTATCAGTACTGAAATTTGCGGACGTCCGCACCATGGAACCATCATAGAGTATCCCATCTAGGGAAGTTGTCAAATTCACAAGAGCAGCGTTTAAGTCGTGGACAAAAGTAGGGGGTACAATAGATCTGCTATATCGCAGTACAAGTGACCCAATAATGGGATTTTGAACTTCGAATGTCCTTCTTGTCCTTTCTAGTCATTTGTGGTTAAAACGGCTTTGGATCTCGATTTCTGAAGCATTGAACTATGTTTTCAAAAAAAAAATTTAAAAAAAAAACCGAAGTGGATACTATCCTGAACTCCACCAAAAACTTTCAGCGGATTTGCTTTCCATTACTTAGACTTTTTAAAGTGTTTTTTTTTTAAAACAGCAATTCTTAGTAATATAATTAATGCTGTCTAAAATAGTCGAGTACCAGAAACATCCGTAGTAAAAAATTGTCCATATCAGGACATAAAGTGGCAAACAAATTAAAGCTTTATTTGCGTTACTTGTTATAAACCGATATCCCCACAGACCAAACCAAGTTATGGTGTTTATCACAGCTAATATATCCTTTTAATGGCATACGTAAGAGTTCAAATTTGTTTCACATCGATATCAGGAGCCATTCCTGTGGCACCCTGTTACCCCATCAATAATCGCTGTAAAACTAAGGACGCGCATACCTAAAATTTATGCACCAAACCAATGACGGCGTAGAATATTCCGCATAATAATTATTACTACATGCTCCAGTTGCGTTTTAAATCTCCGAATACCCCTAGCCGTGCAGTGAGAGTCTAAGTGGAGGACATATTAATTAATATTCAACCCTCATTCCAATCTAAACACAGTGCATTAACGCTACAAATAATCACTTGCACATGTGCCATGTGCTGTGCGTATGTGACCAAAAAAGGGAAGGTCAACACCGCCACGGTTCGCTACGAGTGCAGTCCCGAAAATTTGGATTCAACCGAAATAATTATGGCAGCGAAATTCCAAAATAAAAGTTCAAATTCGCAAAAAAACAAATTTAATTTTACGAATTCAACATTTAATTTGATTCTCCATTCTAAATATTCCTCATCCAAGAGTTTACAGAGAGCATCAGAGAGAGTTCTATGCTTTTAATTAGGAATTATGAATATTAAATTAACTAGTATCACTTGAGGGGGATGGCCGGGCTCTCTGATAAATTCGGAGAGTAATTCGCTTAATGGAATAAATTTTGTTTTGACATTTTGACAGGTAACATTGGTGTTACAAGGCTTTGACAGTCGCGGTGTGAAATTCCATTAATTTGGCTAATTCGTAGGTTAGATGTTAGATAAAGTTTATTATTTAATGTTTTTGACATTTAACAGAGAGCGCGCGATAGAGAGCTTAAACTCATGTTCATTGGAATGGGTTAAAGATTTCGATCGGGTATTCGGATACTCGGATTGGTTAGCGGGGGATACGCGACATGGCTGGGTTGGTTTTATGGTAATCTATTTTTATTAATTGGAGTTTAAGAAGTTTTTTATTTGTCGATTGCTTTTATCAGTTCACAGAATCTGTTTTAGGGAAGGTGAGTGCTTTTGTCATTTAAGGTGTTTAAGGAAAACACCTAATGAGTTCGTTCTTTTTGCACAAACTTTAAAGCTGGCTATTAATTTTGCTCATTTTTAAAGTTACTGAGAACATTAACTTCAGAGGGGACTAACTGTGTGTTTGAAAACAATGTTTATATGTATCTTATGAATGGTTGGCTTGAAGAAAAGATAGGAGATGTGCTGATGTGGGCGCCGTGGCTTAATCGTTAGTGCGCCGGACTGTTGAGCGAGAGTACCCGGGTTCAAATACAGCTCGGGGAAAAAACACCACAAACAATTCTCACGGCCCCACCTCCAGCGAACGACTGACAATCCTCCTGGAGTACTACTGACACGGAAAACCTTCGCAATTCGCCGTTCGGATGTCCCCGGCATGTCCCCTTCACATGTATCAAATTATAACGCGCACAACACAGTGGAGGCGCGAAAAGCTGGGCTCTGGCTCTTCGTGGGCTGATGACGTGCTGATACGGCTTGTAGAAAAGAAAAAGGTTTAAAGCTGACTCAAAATTAAAAAAAAACGTATCTAGCCTTAAAACAAGAAAGAGAACGTTAAAGTCGATTAATGTTTAATTAGATAAGAGATAAAATTTTCTTTATCTACGACTGGAAATTTGTGTTTAAACTTTAACAAATTATGAGGATTTAATGAACCTAATGAATAGATTTGAATCTATCTTTTTTCCACTGCAAGAAAAAAAAAGTTTACTAACCTCTTCTTCTTCTTTTCTTCTACTTCTCTTAATTCTGATTGAATTTTGCTAAACTTGTTCTGCCTGAACCATTGAACAAATCAAGGGGGATCGGTCAAAACCCTACATACAATGGCCAAGAAGAATATTCAAGTCCCATCAAAATTCAAGATTTCATCTATCAATTAACGTTGTTAGTTAATTTAGTTTTATGATACCTTTATTTTTATTTTAAATTGATTACATTCATTGTATAACCTAAGTCAATTATGGTTTAGCCTATGGCATTCCACCAAAATGACTATGTATTTAACGAAAAAGAAAGCAGAAAATAAAATATATACCTAACGCAATAAAAATGTTCTTAAGTTATACATTTTCTATATCGAGGCCCATTTGTGCAGTAGTTGTAGAGAACATCCCAATTTACAATTTTAATTGCTTCATCCATTTCAAAGATATGCGATTTTAAGAACTCATTCGAATTTCTTATAAAAGGCATACTGCAAGGAAGATAGATCGCATTTTCATATGGCAAAGATTGCACAAGAAAGGTAGCTTTGGACGGTGTGGAATGAATTTCAAATTCAGTAGTTCTCTTTTGATTTTGACGATTGTCTTAACCTTTTCTACTGCGTTGAAAAAATAAATAATATGCGGAACAGCCCATAGAGAGAACCCCAAAGCATAACGCCTTCACTGTGTTGTGCGCATTATAATTTGACACATTTGGAACTAAAAAAGAAAAGCTTAGACGTAAAACAAAAAGTACTTCTCATTAATGTGACATGTATGTAGTTCCTACTGAGATCTTTTACCACTATTGAAAACGATTTTGTTTTACAAATTGACTTTGCTACTTAATTTTGATTGTCAGGTTATTTGATTTACCTAAGTATTCCCAAGGAAGTTTAAACGGGAGGACTAAGGAAGATAATGGAGTTGTTGAAAAAAGTTGTACAGCTACAACTAAATCTTAAGGACGTCTTCATTGCAAAATTTCGGTATTGGGGTGTGTTTGCACCGCAAATTTGTGTTAAGATGATACTTTTTAAGCCAATGGATATAAAACTATTTGGAGTACAGGTAAACTTAGGCAGTAGTTATATTTTGTTTTGAGTGAAAACATTTCTTTGATGTCATCCTGAAGTTAAGTCGGTATGGCATCAGTCTTATTGTATCTATTTTAAAGATCAAAAGTCAATGACGACTTTTTTGGAAAAAAAAAAAAATAGTTTAAAAAAACCTTCCAACCGTAAGATTTTTAATTAAATTCATAAATTGCATTTTCCAGTGTCTCAAAAAAACAATAAACAAAACCAACCCCAAGTGCCAAAGTTCATCCCCTTGAAAGAAAACGTTCGTATTCCGCTCTCGGTAAGACACCTTCCCCTGTTGAGATAGCATTTAAATTCCTCCTGCATCAGAAAAGCAATGACCATAAGTTTCGCATTATCCCTCATGGCTTGAAGTATAAATTCGCCATATACACATTTCGATCCTGGACATCTGCTAACAACAAAAAAAAAAACCAAATACAATGGCATCGCCTGCAGGCAAAGAAATTGAACACAATTGGAACCGAAAATAACCAAGAGCGCTTCTAATTATCCGCTTTGACATTTTCAATTGTAGGTATTTGTTGCGCTCTTTTCTTTTTTGTTCGCCGGGGTTTTTCTCTTCGTTTATTTATTTTCCTTTTGTTGGCTTTTCTTTTTTTTGACTGTGACACCCATACGCAGACACGAAAAAAGAAAAACCTTTCACTATCAATTGGGTCGGTTGTTTCATTGTCAAAGTGGGTGGTAGTGGTGGTGGTGGTGGGTACGACGATATAGCATAAATAAGGGAGTCTCCTGCGCTGTTTATGTGCTTGCTAACGTACGTACATTTGAACTTTTGTACGTAATACCTATAGCGAAAAGTGTACTTTATAGTGAGCATTGACAGGAATTTCGATTGCTCCTTATGGTCGGAATTTTAGGATTTCCGAACGCAAAAGAAATAGCGAACAGCAAGATACATCGCTCGTCGTCCTTGTCGTTGTCGTCGATATCTACGTGGGTACAATACGAAAGAAATTGTTCTCGTCCTCATTCTCACATGCGTGAGCTGAGACGGTGCCCGTGGAAGGAGTTCCCAACACCATTGCCATTGCTGATGACGATTTAGTAAAGTAGTAGAATTATGGTAGAACACCATTGAATGGAAGAAAAAAAAGCAGTCGAAGGAGGAGAGGGAGCGTAAAGAACGCTTGATTGCACTTAAATATGTCAACGGAGAGAAAATATTTGTTTTTTGCCCTCCTGTGAGAGGATTTCCTCGCAGAACCATTTCATTGAAGTACATTTTTGACCGAATTGACATTATTATTGAACGACCTCGAGTACCCGGAGCGTGATAGAACTGCTGTGAGTGCGACGACGTTTCAAGGGTCCTGCTTTTGCTGCAGCGTCCTCAAAGGCGGAGGGCGACTGTTTGATGGGAAATTGGAATTTAGTGTACAGAAGTTGTTAAATGCGAGCGATATCTTAACCAGACTACTAGTGGGCGGAGAGAGGTATTTTTTTTTTTTAACTCCGCTTTCGCTTTTCAAGAAACCACTTGTTAAATGTAATTCTTGGAAAATGTCCTCGAACGAGGTGAAGTCCAAAGAAATTCACTTCAAATGTTTTTCTTTTTTATGCAATTTTCCCAGAAAAGTTACTGAGTGGTCGGACTGGTTGACTGCTAAAAGACACTGAGTTTTTTCAATAGTCTTAAGTGAGTCTTCAACAATTATTAAATGTTGGAAAAAGGGGCGCTAAACACCTTGAACTAGAAGAACTGTGCTTGATGTGTTTGCTGCGTCCTTGAAAATTGTCTCTGTGAGCTCAAGGATAGGATGTCTGCGTGTAAAATGGATTCAAGGGGCTTATGAGTACCATTTCAATGAAGAGGTACACGTAAATCGATGGGTAAAAAAAGGAGAAGGGCGTTTTAAAATGATTTTTTTGCTTTCCAAAGTTGCAGAAGAACTCGCGATCAACTAGAAAAAAATTTCAATAGACATTCGATATGGTGCTAATGAAATCTTAGTCAAATTCCATTATCATTTTTATTTATTGCTCTGTGCACTAAATGTCAGTTTGTCAGCTTTATTTATGATCAGGACTTATCTCCGCCTATTCGGGGAAAAATAATGATTTTATTTTGAATATTTGTGCTGCGAACCGAATTGCTTATTCGGTTGCATTGAAAACGTAGGAGAAAGCTTATGGAGATTAAAATATCGCATGCAAAGGTATTTATGTGTTACGAAGCTTTCAAAGAGGAACATGAAAATATTGAAAGCGTTTTTCTAAGAAAGTAGTGTAAAGGAATTGTTGCTAAATGTTGTTTTAGACGTTTAAGGGAAAGTTTCTGCCAGAATTTTTGCAAGGAATACTTAAATTCAAGGTACATATGTGTATATCGTAGGTTCAATTTAGCTGTCCCTAAAACTCTTTCGTGACGACAATGACGATTATAAATTTTTGAATCCTGCTTTTTACAAAAATGCAACATTGTCTTTTTTTTGTTTTTAAAAATTAGATTCCAGATTAGAGGGGCTCTTTTTTAGTTGGGTTAAGACCTTTTAGAACTTAGGACAGTCTCGACAATTACCTGCTACTAACATTCTAGCACAAATGAGCTAAAATGAGTATAGGATATTTGCGCATTCTAATGAGTTCATCAAAAGCGCTTGGTCGACATTAATATTGTGTGGTGGACATTTTATTATTGAGTGATGCCAAATAGTCATGCTAAGTTACACTTTTGTGCATGGTCTCAAATTGGCCGAAAAATTCTTTTTCTTTTGTAAACGGAATGGTTAAAATAAGACAATGTCAACGCACATCAGGTGATGTGCTTGCAGTGGATTTTAATTAAGTGCCGTCATTCGTCGATATTTATTCTAAACAAGAATGGTGCGGAAATCATCTTCCTTTAAGAGCAAGCGCTTAAGATGAATTTTAGCCGATTTTTTTGCAACTAATTGAACGACAAAAACACAAATAAGAAGCAAAGATGCGTTCAGTAAAAACCGCAAAGAATATTTTGTTTAAAATACTTAATGCTCGGATTACCCGAATAAGCTTTGCAGCCAGTATCTACAAAGTAAACATAGCCACCAAATTGAACGCCTTTAAAAATCAACCTCTTGGTCCGAATTACTGTGTAAAGTCGCGGTGGAGATATGAAAAAATATATTTAACCACAACGCATTTTATAGTCAGATAAAATGAACACTAAGCTTTGCCGGTTATAGTGGAGAAATTTATCATTATAAATTTAAAGTTTTCACTGCACTCTGAACTCATAAAAATGAAATGTCCTTTCGATCTTGATTATGATTGTTTATTGTGAATCATTTGTCATCTATCCACACCGCAATCTAGAGATTAGAGTCATCATAAAGATGAGGGCAAATCAATTTTAAACGCCAGCTTCGCAATTGAAGAAAATTGAATTGAAATTGAATAGATGTTTGAAGGGAACTCCTATAAAGGTTTGACTAATAAGGAATAAATAGCATTACACTAATGACTTATATAACGTTTTTGAGAATAAATGGCATGAGAAAATACGCCGAAGGAAAGGAGGTAAACACAAGGATATCAGCTCCAAGCGAACAAAATAAAGTACGGTTCTTTTGTATCCTATCGGCCTAATTAAAACTTGCGCTGTGAGAAAAAATATGCGACCGAATTGGTATGCCACTGCAGTTTCTACACGTGAGCTTTCAATGAAAATCGGTTCGGTGGACTCTTCCGTCACAAGTTAAATATACATATATTACTTTAATTAAAATTAATCCAATTGTCAGCAAAATAAAAAATTAAAACTGAAGCCGGCCACGGTCCCATTTCAGGTTGATTGACGCTTGTCCCAGTTTGCGAACAAAAAGAAAACAAAAAATTACCCCGCAATGGCAATGACATAAAATAATGAAAAGTGAAGAATAAAATCAAAACGAGGGCACCCTCCACCAGTGTTGTAACTGTGCGCGGAAACTCAGAGCGGAGTTTCCCACCTGCAGCAATAAACTTTCTACAGCTTTACCTCAAAAGAGGCTTGGGATTTGTTTTTTTTTTTGTTTTTGGCTTTATTACTCATTTCCCTCCGCCACTGATGAATACATTTCAACCCCAAATGGCAACAAAATCGGCATGCAGACCACACACATACTCCAAAACTTAATTCAAGGTGAACTGCCAATTGGCACGAGATACTCACACACTGCCGCCAGGGCGACCGTCACTGATGGCGATGTGTCGTCTTGTTAGATAGGCAAAGAAAAAATCCCTATCCGTGATTTCTAACCATGAAAGTAAGATAAAAATACCCTTAGAGCCGGTTGTTCCATCCCGCCCCGGTCATAGTTAAGATCCGGATTTAATTGCTTTGGAGTTCCCTTCCAACGACCCGAGCGTGCAGGGGGCTGGTGTATCTATGAGGTAGTTACTGTGGGTATCACAAAGAAAAGAAAATATTTTATCGCTCCGCCGTCAGTTGAATAACGACTGCCAGCCACACACTCTCTCGGACCAAAAAATTCTTGCAACAGAAAACTAATTTCAAACATTCAGGACAATAATTCGTTTGTGATTTATAAGAAAGCATTCCTTTAGTGGCCCTTCAACGGTCCATGAAATGGTTTCCTTTTTTTTTTTTTTTTCATAAATTTAGTTAAATTAGTCATTTAGTTGGAATTAAGGCAGTGGCCGAAAAAAGCCTAGATAATGGGCGATCGCAAATTGGTGGGTAAGACTTTTATAGGTGGATGGCATGACGGCTGAGCGTTTAGGAGAGTCGTATTTGCTTTGCGGCATGGAGCTGTAGGAACACTAAGTAGAAGGGATTGAAGTAAATAATTGTATGCACTGTGAGTCGGCGTGGACTGAGTAATTGGCTTAATGAGAAACAAGTAAGGTGGAGAGGTGCTGGGTATTCTTAAACAATTTCGCGGCAGAAAAAAATTGGATTAATATTTTTTATTTAGGTATTTTTATTAGTCCCAGACTCAGAACTAAACCTTGTTTTCTTTTGACAGACGCAACACGTTTCACTGTTCTGTATAAAACAATCTACTGAAATCAATATTGGGGTGGCTTAAAAAATGAGCTTAAGGAAAGCCCAAACCGAAGCTACAAGCGAAGCCGAAGCCGAAGCCGAAGCCGAAAGCGAAACCGAATCTTCGAATTATGTTTGTCCATGTGGAAAACTTTTACGAAAGAAGCCAATACCGAAGCCGAAGCTTTGTTCAAGGTGGAACGAAGCCGAAACCGAATCCCAAGGAGAAGCTGAGATTAAAGCCAAATCTGAACCCAAAAACGAACCCAAAGGAGAAGCTGGGGACAAAGCCGAATCAGAAGTAGAACCAGAACCAGAAACCGAACCAGAAGCCGAAGCCGAAGCCGAAGCCGAAGCCGAAGCCGAAGCCGAAGCCGAAGCCGAAGCCGAAGCCGAAGCCGAAGCCGAAGCCGAAGCCGAAGCCGAAGCCGAAGCCGAAGCCGAAGCCGAAGCCGAAGCCGAAGCCGAAGCCGAAGCCGAAGCCGAAGCCGAAGCCGAAGCCGAAGCCGAAGCCGAAGCCGAAGCCGAAGCCGAAGCCGAAGCCGAAGCCGAAGCCGAAGCCGAAGCCGAAGCCGAAGCCGAAGCCGAAGCCGAAGCCGAAGCCGAAGCCGAAGCCGAAGCCGAAGCCGAAGCCGAAGCCGAAGCCGAAGCCGAAGCCGAAGCCGAAGCCGAAGCCGAAGCCGAAGCCGAAGCCGAAGCCGAAGCCGAAGCCGAAGCCGAAGCCGAAGCCGAAGCCGAAGCCGAAGCCGAAGCCGAAGCCGAAGCCGAAGCCGAAGCCGAAGCCGAAGCCGAAGCCGAAGCCGAAGCCGAAGCCGAAGCCGAAGCCGAAGCCGAAGCCGAAGCCGAAGCCGAAGCCGAAGCCGAAGCCGAAGCCGAAGCCGAAGCCGAAGCCGAAGCCGAAGCCGAAGCCGAAGCCGAAGCCGAAGCCGAAGCCGAAGCCGAAGCCGAAGCCGAAGCCGAAGCCGAAGCCGAAGCCGAAGCCGAAGCCGAAGCCGAAGCCGAAGCCGAAGCCGAAGCCGAAGCCGAAGCCGAAGCCGAAGCCGAAGCCGAAGCCGAAGCCGAAGCCGAAGCCGAAGCCGAAGCCGAAGCCGAAGCCGAAGCCGAAGCCGAAGCCGAAGCCGAAGCCGAAGCCGAAGCCGAAGCCGAAGCCGAAGCCGAAGCCGAAGCCGAAGCCGAAGCCGAAGCCGAAGCCGAAGCCGAAGCCGAAGCCGAAGCCGAAGCCGAAGCCGAAGCCGAAGCCGAAGCCGAAGCCGAAGCCGAAGCCGAAGCCGAAGATGAAGCCGAAGCCGAAGCCGAAGCCAAATCCCAGGCCAAAGTGAAAATTAAAGGCGAAACCGAATCTTCGAATTGTGTTTGCAGTCTACTTTTAAAAACAAGTCCAAGGCTGACATTGAACCCTTGTTCAAGGTCGAAGTCGAAAGAAAAGTAGAAGGTCGAAATTGAAATTGAATGCAAATGCATATGTCATTTTAAAATTTTTGAAATGCCCATCTGAACATCTGAGTTTTTTTTTCAAATCTGTCGAGCACATAAAAAGGATTGGGAGCTTTCGTACAGACGCATGGTACATGTCCAGAAGTCAGACCAAAAACATAAAAAAGTTACCACTCTGTGTATTCGATAAGTCAGTCGCAGAAGAGATAAATAATAAAGCCAAAAGCGAAACTAGCAGTGTCTTTTCTTTTGGATTCAAATCCAATTTCGGGCTAAGGAACTTACATGGATAGTTTGAGAAAAGCTAATCTGAGACAAGATCCGTTGCCTCGAAATGTGGTTGAGGTTCTGGACGAGAATTGTTTAAAATTTCCAAAACAACCTATGACAAAGACTCATTACCAGAAGCGATTTACGTGCATTGTCAAAATCTGTTGACTCACGTAAAAAAGAGGCAAACGGTGACAGGTGGCAATCAAATAAAGCGAATCATCCCCACTCAAACTGCCTCGAGGCAAATCGAATTTTACATCAAAGTAAACAACCCCAACACCGGTCCTTTTGTTCTCTCAACGACCGATTTTTACCTAAAGCTGTTTCTGATAGTTGCTGATCATATCCATCAGTTGCCGCGCTGGATCTGCGCTTCACCCCGCCAATCATCACACACTCCATCATTGAATAAAAATTTTCTGCTTGTAAATAAATTCATGAAAACCCTATCAAGACGTGGCTGTGCCTTCCGTTCCGGCTCTCAAACAGCACTCCGTACCACGCTCCAACAGTCAGGTAAACCACTCACGTTTTCAAATCGGAAATCGAGTTTTCCAAATGGTGAATGGTGAACTACAACTGCACCAACATCACCGCCACCCATATCAGCTCAGAAAAGAAAAAGGAAAAAATAAATGTACAGACGGGAAAATACCTCTACACCTCCGTCATCATCAGCATCACTTATCGATTGGCGGCGGAGCAGAGATGGGGAAGTGCTCGGAATCCTTTATGAACAACAAATCAAATACGAGCTGTTTATCATATCTGGATAACCGCATAACCACCTAACCCAATCCATCAGCGAGAAGAGCGAGCGAGAAAAGAATTTGCTCCTGCTACAGGATCTCGTAGCCAGGCTCGTAAGCACACATCTTCATTCGCAGAATGTAACCGAAGTGGAAAAAGGGTTTCACCGCCACCCCGCATGCAAAGGTGATGTGTTTGTTGGGTACGTAACGAGGACCGACGACCGACGACCAACGACCGAGGACGAAGGATGAGAATAGGAATCCACCCGCCCCTCCTATCACATGTCAATTTGAGACATCGGAAGCGAAGAACTTCTTATCTACTGGTGCAACCTATACACTGCTCAATCTTCTCCATTGAATTCTTAGATTCGATATCCGGAATGCCGGCAGAGATACATACACACCATTCGGCAAGAAAAGCTTAATAGAGCTACACATATGCGATATGTGATTTTCCGGTCGCAGAACAAGGAAGAAAATACAGAGAAGAGCAGGAAGCAGCTCGCCTTTCCGCCACTCTTTCCAGGTGAAGACCAAAGCGCGGGTAACCGAAATTACGAAAATCATCCGGAATATTATGCAAAAAACGTCCCACAGCCAAAGACGGTGGCTAGAATATTTAATTTGACGTGAATGTCTATGCGTCGTGGTGGATGAGTTAAGAAACTTTTACGGTAAAGGATGTGAAAGAATGCTCCAGATAAAGCATGAGACCGACGGAAACCGGCTGACAGCGACTCGGGGTATTTGCCCGTAAATACTTCGTGACGTAGTTTGTGGATCATATGTGCTCTGCTCCGGAGGGAACTGTGAATTCAGATGCTTTATGACGATAATAACGTGTATGAGACGTCGAGCGGAGGGAACTTTCGAAGTTGTGGTTATCTGTGCAGGAGGACTCTTTTTCCTCTCCTTCATTCTCATTGAAAATCTGTCACTGACGTGTTTGTGTCGTGATGGGTGCTGTCATTATTAAAATCTACCCTGCAAACTCAATCGTTTCGGGTTTTGGGAACAGGTCATTACGATTTAAAAAGAGAGATTAAAGATATCAGTTGACAGTAGCACAACAAACGCCCAATGAATGCCATCAATAGGACGTTTATCGGATGTCATTGGGATGGAAAGTTAACTGTGCTGCTCTACCTGTGCTCACTAATAAGCGTAATTGTAGAGCAAAACCATCTTCCAGATCTTTGACAAATGCTGACATAAAGGCGAAAGTGGCAGTTGCAGCTGAAGTCTTGCAAATAGTGGCAACTGGAATAGGAATCACCTTGTGATCAGAAATATGTCACAACGATATATTAAATTTCTTCCAAAAGAACTCAAATGACATCCAGCTAACCGTTAACATCTACTGCAAAGATAGGTGCACCAAATTTATTACAACGCGCCATATTTTACAGTAATCTTCCGTTGGAGTAAATCTTTCCTATTTATATTTATATGGTTCGCAAAACTTCGTTAATAAATTGTACGTAAATGGCGCGAAAATGTTATATTTCTGGTGATATTAATTACATCTGACAATAGTGTAGATTGTGTGACAGATGGCATCTTCGGCTTCATATTTGACAGACATTATTAAAATCGATTTTTATTCACGTTTAAAAATGAGTGTGTATCGTAATATTTTTCCTTTTTTTTTGATAGAAAAGGTAAGAAGGCGCCGCAAGCTGCTGAAAATTTCTTTAAAGCTAACGGAAACAATGCTGCAGCAGAAAAACAGCAGCGAACTAGTTTGCTCGTTTCCGATTTGATAATTTTGATTGTTAAAAATGCGCCTCGCTCTCGTCGACTATTTACTGATGAAATTTATGATATCAGTGAAAAAAATTAGTAAGACCAGCAAATTAACAGAGTGAAACATGCCACGTAAACTAAGCATTCAACACCAAACAGTCATCAACCATTTGAAGAAAGCTGGATACCCAAAGAAGCTCCATTTTTTGATGCGATATGAACCAACAGTGGAAAACGTAATGGACCGAATTTCCAATTGATATTCACTGCTAAAACAGAATGAAATCGAGTCCTTTCTGAAGCGAATAATTACGTGCGATGAAAAATGAATCATGTACGACAATATTGTTTGTGCGATCATGGGGAAAGATCATGGACGATGAAAAGTGAGGCTTCGCAAACGGTGGCAAAGTCCAGATTAACATCAAGAAAGCTATGCAGTGTGCGTGTGTCTAGTGCGATTGGAAGAAAATTGATCACTAGCTGTTGAAACGATTGATATTGTTCAAAGCAATTCAATAAAAACAGCTAGTATTGGTCAACAGAAATGTGTTGTGTTTAATGCATCCAGCTCAGACCTTGCACCTTTAGATTATCATTACCGATAACTTCCGAAGACAACTGGGAAGATGATGATTTAATTCCACTTATCCAATTATGAACGACTCTACCCAAACTCAGCTTCTGTGGGAGTTATAACAAAGTAAATATTTCTATGGAATTATGGACACCGAACACGAAATATTAATAAATATATACATACAAGAATTTAGGGACTAGGTCACCGCAGAAGGCATTGATGAACTAAAACAAATTACCATCAGTGGCGAAGTGGCGAAGCCAGTCAGCTGGTCTTAAAAAAAGCTATTTCCCAGGGGACTGGATCGCCTACAAATACAATTTCTTAAATACGCCGATCAAAATTAATTTCACGCAGTTCAGTCTCTTGAAGTTAAGGGCAGAAGCAATAGAAAGATAGAAACAATATATTTACCAAAAATTGAGAATACCAATATCTATGCTAATGTAAATCTTTTTGTTTTTAATTGAATAAAATTAATTTATTTTCGTTTTTCTTCTGAATTATTAAATACTAAACCTGTGCTTTAAACAATCAGTTTTCGTTGTTTTTAATTATTTTTAGCTAGCACTGAAAAAAGTTCCACTAATATAAATACCTCCAAGAACCGAAAACGCCTTGTTTTAAATAGCTCACATGATGAAGAAAATGTGTTTCATTTTTCCTTAAATTTGTTACCGAATATTTGCCAACATTATATTATACATTTGGAAGGTAGGGTGCTTGGCTGCTTATATTGTTGGATTTTTAAATCTTTGTTACTTTTCTTCAAAACGACTCGACGGATTTCGGTGAAATTTCAAAGATAAATTTCTTGTATATATTACCTTATACAAATTCGTTTTGAAGAAACATTTCTTCTCGGTGCTCGGAGTTTAACTTTAGCCCACAAGCTTTTGCAATGCGTCAGATCAAGAGCGATTCTTTTAAGTTAATGCAAATAATTTTTTCGGAGACTCAAAGACTACTACTTTGCGGTGGGTAGTATTACTGATAAGAGATTGCAGCTCTTTAATCCCAAGCAAAACTAAGGACTCGACATAGTATGTACAGTAAATTCTCAATAATTCGAAAGCAGAAAAAAACTACGAATTACGGAAGTTAAAAAAAATATATTGCTCGCTTTCGTCACTGACGGTTTTTGAAGAAAAAACTCGACTTCAAGTTATAGAAGCAAATAAGCCTTCATTTTTGAATAATAGAGGTTTTCACGTTGTTTTGCAGCAAATTAAATTTGAATTAATGAGGGGACCAAATTGCATACGTTTTCTTCGATTTACAGAGGTGTTTCCAAGGATTGTGAGAATGCTATTCATACGGGTTTTCGAAATACAGAGATTCGAATCATCGAGACTTTAAAATACGATGTTTTAATTTGATATACGAAGCGATTGGGACAACTTTGGGGCGTTTTTCTCGAAAAAGTGGGAGTGTTACGGTCTCTGACTTTAGGAAATTCATGTCGTATAGGAGAGCTTTCACTATGCAAAATTTCATCATAATCGGTGCACTCTCCTTGTTAGAGAATCTTGACATCCGAACAAAAGGACCCATTTTTTGAATCAGTGAGAATTCGAAGCGTGTGTAAACATTTTCGTTTTAATTTGACTTTTATTTCAACTATAAACAATTTATATACTGTCCACAATGGTTTTTGGGACTCAACAAATTTTAATTAAGCAACTTTTAGACTAGAGACTTTGCACGTCTTTATTGATCGGTGGTTACAGGAAAAGAGAAAGGTTCTCCTACTAGATACAAAACTGTTATAAATTTAAATCTTTCGAATATCGAAATAAATTAACAATTCACGATATTAACATTTTAGTTCAGAAATTCACAATTCAAGTTTAAGTTTAACGTAATATAGTTTTAAGTAATAATAATATAAAGTTTAGATCAACATATACAATCTCATTGTATTTTGGGTAATGTAACAGCCTTTGGAGGAAATTATTTTTTGCTGGTTCCGAACGAAGATTTTTGATTTTTTTTTTCATGATAGAAATACTTCATCAGAATATGTTCGATTCGCCCTAAAAATAGTTTCTGCTATTTTCTTTGGCTGGGTTCAAACCTGGGTATGCTGGCTTAATAGGTTGAAATACTTATTCTCAAGCGACGCCCTCTAATCAAAACAGGAATTTGAAAACTATTCTATTCACCAAGAGTGGTGGGAAGTTTCTTCAGTTTTTTTTTTTTTTTGTGAATAGAAAATTCTTAAAGCCTCTGTTGGGATTAAAAAACAGTAAGTACTCCTTTTTATGTTCCTGTCCACTTAAATCTCACTGTTTACTTCGCTCACTCCTCATCCAAAAGAGTTAGTGACTGAGTGGTGGGGATCCATTCTGTTTTCCACCCAACCTACTTTACCGCTTGTTCTTATTCTATAACTATTCAATTTTCTTAATTTCTCCCTGATATACCAACTACACTTCCTTCACATCCACTCCAATTCACCACCCCATTCATCTCCAAAACCAACACTGAAACCTTTTTTTTTTTTAAAACTTCAATTTCACCACAAAAACGTTTTTCACGAAGCACATTTTTTTCCTAAATATATTTTGATCAAAAGGAATTTTAAACACCGGGCTGTAGTCCTCTTTGTTCAACGACAAGTTAAACCTCATTTTTGGGGCGAAACCTCACTGGATTTTAAAACTGCGTCTGCTTACATGTTTAAAACTGTCTTATGGGTTGATTTCATATATTTCGGGCGGTTGATTTGTTCATGGAAATTGATAGTTGGATTTTTTCCCGCTTTAAAGTCAATAAACCGTCAAACGAATTCTGAAGCCCACCCACCCCATGGTGTGACCTCAAAAGCCAGCGTGCATCTATTTCCCATTCAATGGAGTTTTGCGTGAGAGCGAAATTCCGTGGCTTAAATAAGGATCAAGTGCAAACTCAGCCACATTTTCACACTGGCGCAAGTCTACTCATGGTTAAATTGGTGAACCAAACTGCATGTCCCAAACGTAAGGACACCGTTGCGTGCTAACCCACAACTGACAACTCGATGGAATACACACCTTCCTGTGAAAGGTACAAATGCCTCCCACAATTACAATGCTTACCTCGACTACAAAGCATTTTATATGTGAATTGCAAATGAAACAAAATATCCTTTTTCACCATACAGCACTGTTTATATGTTTCATTCGTCATAGTCACATTTTTGAAAGTTTGAATGCGTCTTAGGTGAACTTTCTCGACTTTTAACTGCACTTTCCATAGAACACAGTTATTGGAAATTGTTTGAGCGATGGAAAATAATTAATTTTTGCTCTAGCAAAAGTCTCAATTATGAAATGAAAGCATCCCTTTAACGAAAAAATGATTTCGAAAGTAATTAAAAAATTCCTTTTTTTGATGGAAAACTTAAGAGAAACAGTAAAGCAATTATTGCATGATCAAAAATTGACGCACAAATAAAACGAACGAGGAGAAACCGTGGTTCGTTAGGCACAACTTAACTTGGCCAGGCCCGGGCCTTGGTCAAAGTGCAAACTTCATTTAGCAGAAGTTGCACACTACGTCTAATTTTGCCGCTGCTGCTTCAAGTGAATAAAAACTAATTTAATTAATAAAACGAAAAGCGAGGGAATTTTTGTGTAACTTGCGAGTGAGTGCCGCCTTGTGAATCGTAAACGGTCTACGAGTTCGTGTTTGATAACAAAGCGCTGGGCGTGCCTGTTTTCCTCCCCAAAGGGCGAAGTCAAGAACGCCGACGTTAATGATGATGACGACGCCGATGCCGATGATGATGACGACGACGACGACAACGACAAAGACGACCACGACAAAGCGACAACGACAATGACGACGATTCTATGTGTAAACAGTGATGCAATTATTTTTGCATCGTGTAATTAGTGTCGTTAGTAACGGGTTAACGAGTCTTTGAAGACCATTGCTGGTTGACGATATCCTTTTTTTTTTGGCCTTTGGTCGTGATGGTGGACGCGGCGGACATTTATTTGTATTCCTTTGGGGAAGCCGGTCAACCGATGAACAAAAATAAAAATTAATTCTCCGCCCTTAACATAATGAAGGGTTAATGGCGTCGTTATGGAAAGCATTGCATAAAGGGGGTCAAATGATGTAGTTAAGTGTGGTGGGATTATGGTGTGGACTCGCGTGTTGGCTGTTTTTACTTTTTCTCTTTTTTTTACTAGATAACAATCTACGTTACCGTGGTGAAAAGTTAATGGGTTTTAATTTGTATTTATGGGGACACTTTTACAAGTACAGCCCTGAGTTTTTTTCTCCTTTTATTTCAATTTAAAATCCCGCCTTGGTGTGTGTGCAGTAAGTCATAAACATCATCGTTAGTCACACATGTGGGTATGTATTGATAAATATATAAAAGTGTATCAAGAAGTCGTCAGCAAGTTCTTTGTTTTTATTTTGCACGCTTTTAAAACGTAATCGTTAAGGGGAAGAAAATCGTTTGTGTTATATTTTATACCTGCTCCAATGAAATTTTAGGGGATGAAATAAATGAAATGAAATGTTTGTATGTCGCGACGTATTGCCCTAATTTTCATTTTTCCGGGAAAAGTTTAGACCAAACATGACATTGGCTGTCAGCAGTTGTTAGAGTTTTCTGGGTAAAGTCTCGGAAACAGGGGAGCAGCATGTTACAATATTTTGTTTGGAGGGCTTAAGAATGTTACTGCAAAGGTGCGACGGCGTATCGACGCACTCCAAAACGACGCGAATGGATTCATTAGTGTATAAATTTTTATGACATTTATGACATATTGCGCGGTTTAATTAGTAATTTTGTGGTAAAATGAACAAGGCCAATTTGTACATGCAATATGACTGAAAATGTGCAACGTGGTCTTATAGGGGACATAGATGTTACACAGTGTGTCGCACGGTGCGGTGTCGTCTTTCGCTACAAACGCTACACAAATCCGCACGCATCAGTTGATCCTCGGTTATCGGCGAGAAAGGATCATGGATATGGGCGGGTCCTGCGACCGGACGAATATACAACAACACTGATGACCACTGACGATCGTTTACTATCTGCTAACTCGAAAGTGTGCCAGCAACAAAGTTTGACAGAGAAGGAGGCAGGTAGAAAATTTTACGGTTGAGCTATTCACTTTGGTAGATTCTGTAAGAACTTTGATCTGGCAGTACTTCAACTGTTATAAATGTTGAAGTTATAATAGAACTTAAAACTGTTTTACTTCTTCCTCTTTTGTCTTTTCTTATTGCATCACGTTTTAATAAAGCAATATCCAAAATATAAATTAATCGTTTTCTATTTGCAACAGATACTCTGTATGAGGGTGTTTTAGCCAAACTAAGAAAACCCCACACCAAATCTTCAACAAAGCTAATATGCAATCACTTTATAAGACCGCATCTACAACTGACAGAGCGTGTAGAATGTGAAAAGTGGTTGTATTTTAGGATAAGGAAATCTAATAAAGAAGCTATGGATCATCAACATGTGGGACGGCTTAATCGTTAGTGCGTCGGACTGTTGAACGAGAGTACCCAGGTTGGAATACAGCTCGGGGAAAAAACACCACAAACAATTTTCACGGCCCCACCTCCAGCGAACGACTGACACAACACAGTGGAGGCGCGAAAAGCTAGGATCTGGTCCCTCGTGGGCTGTTACGCCACTAATGATGATGATCATCAACATGGACTGAAAACATTCAACATTGTCACCAGTCGGTTTTTAAATAGCCACAAATAAGTAGTTAAATCAATGCATTAATGCTACTAATGTTATGAATGATTTTTAAGGCTTCTAACATAGTGTATATTCAACACAATTATTATTTTCAAATAATGCTTTTGATTCTGCTTTTGCTTTGATAAATTTGGTTTCTTGGTATTAGTCTACTTCTTACAGTTAGATAGAAAAGTAGTTAAAATTGGAAAGAACGTGCGACGTGTCATAAAGCTTCTAAGACACGATATAATAAAATATCATTTTTTTCCAATTTGTATGTCTAAAAGCAGACTTTCAAATTACTTGGGAATGCGTGACGTAATGAAAAAATGAACACAATGAGGCGCGATCTTGTCTTCTGTCGCATGTGGTGTCTATTTTTAAAAAGGAAGGATATTCTGTACAATGAATCTATTTAAAAGCGTTATGATGTTGCCTTTTTTAAAATCTTCAGAAATTAACTTCGGAAGATAGGGATCTTCATAATAGAACTGGGGACATCTACCAGTATCTTAGTGCAAGCCCATCTGGGGCTTCAAAAGGGGACTGACCACACTAGTCAGTTGAAACATGAAATCTTGGGAAAAGACACGAGAAAATCTTATTTTGACTGATTTCTGACTTAACCCTTTTCGTATATACAATCCAGCTACGATTTCTTGAAGCCTCAGAAATATGATTAAAAAAAATAGTAGTAAAATAGTGGCAACCATTGCCACTAGACTCAATGTTATCCGAAAATCAGATTTCATGTCTTAATTGCATTAACTAAAATTTGGCACTACCAAAAGAAATGTAATTGATCATCTTTCCTCCACCTACTGCAAATGGTGCGAACTATTTTTAGCACAGTTCGAAAAACGTAAGTATGATTTTATAAACATAAATAATTTCAATTCACTAAAACGTCTTCCACGCATCCCGCAATATTCACTTCTTAAAGCACCCACAACAGTCGCATGAATAAGTGATTGTTCCTGAACTTTTTCCTGGACTGACCTCCAGTTGAACTCTCCCGCGGCCCCGAGGCCACGGAAGCAGTAAGCCCCATTCCTAACCCCAAAAAAAAGACCCACCCCGCCGAACAATGAAAATTTGAAAATGAAAATGTAATTGAATAAAAGTACACAAGAGCGCACCCCCCACTCTAAAAACAGCCTCCCGCACACACACACATACACAAAGCACCCGAATAGAGAAGAACACACCACTTACCGATTTGAAAATTCCCGACCATTAGGAAAATTGTACTGAATAATGCAGTAACTAACAAGCAATCAAATGATGGTTGTAAAACTTTTCTTTTCGGGTTCCTCCTTGACGTGAAGGATACGACTTGTAAAGAAGTTTCTTGAGCTGTAGTTTTGGCTCCTCCTGGTGTTTTTGGTTCTTCCATGGCGGCTCTTGTTGTTTCGGATCCTTTGCTTGTTGTAGCTGTGAATGTTGGTGCTGTCGGAATCGTCATCGTATTCACTGCTGCCTGTGTGTGGAAATCTTCGAATTCTTGGTCCAGATCTCGAGGAAGTGGAGGGTATCTCTTTGAATTATCCACCAATGACGGCGAGGCCGAAGACGATGACGACGAAGATGATGACGATAATGGTGGTGCAAAAGCAGTGGCGGTTTGTTGTTCGGCTGCTGCCTTAGTATTTGTTGTGATTTGGACTGAAAGTTCTCTGTGTGGATGGGAATTTGTCTGTGAACCAGGACGACGACCAAAAGATGACTTCGTGATGTAGTTCGCCTTTCCGAAATTAATATTGCTGGTCTGTTCACTTGAGGGATCTATCGTGGTGCTGCTGGAATTCGAGTTCGAATTGGAGTTGTTGGTGGTGGTGTTCTGTTGCTCTGGCTGCCGGTCCTGATGACGACTGTTGCGTTTTTTTAGTTTTTTACTATTGATAATATCATTTGGTCTTTTCGTCATTTTGCCGAAACAGGCTGGGGGTGTGTGTAGTGTTCGGCAGTGACTCCCTCCCTCTGGCGTACCAATTCGTTCAATTGGAGAGTGGAATTTGTAAAGTTATGAACTATCTCAAAAGAATAGAAGATAAATACGCTCGAATGGATGGATGAATTGGGCTTCTGAATTTTGTATTTGAAAATTATTATCGCCCGCTGATAGGCAAAAGTTTTATTTCATTGCCGACCTATCAATGATGCTGAACGCTGATGATGATGATGATGATGGCGTTGTTGGTGGGGTTTTTAGACACAGAGGGATTTGAAGTTTTGCAGTGTAGAGGGAAAGTTAGCTCGTTCGTTGCACCTAAAGTGGGAGTTTCAATGGCGGAAAAGTTTTACTTTTTCTCTAGTTGATTGGCTATTTGGTGGTTCCCTAGTGCAAAGTTTTTGGCGCAGTTGATTTAAGTTATTTAATAACTCGGCTCCCGGCTCGAGTGTAATAATTGAAGTCTTCCAACGAACTTTACAGTTGCAGGCATCTGAAAATTCAATTTCTGAAAATAGAAAATAAATAAATTTAAACGGATGTGTTGAAGTTCAATTGAATGAAGTTTTTAAAATTATGAACTAAATTACATATTTTTATCTATTACAAAGAGCGGATCCTGCTACCGAATATACGCATAAAAATGCGTAAGCAAACAACAACACTAACAACCGCAAAAAGTATACCTGCAAAAAGAGAGTTTGCAGAAGTCGATGATAAAGATCTATTCCTTGCGATGGCTTTTCAAATACCCGTGCGCAAAGGGTACAACGATAGTCAAAAGATCTCTTATTCCTAGCTTGAAAATTTGTTATATTTAATTGTGTAAGCCTTAAAGAAACGATTCAAACCTCAGAAATCTCTTCAAATTTTTAATGTTTTATATTTCTTTGAACTGACACAACGAAGTCTAGTTCAAAATAGATCTTCCCGAGCAGGATCTAATGTATTAACTTATACGTGATGAAGAACATAAAGCCCAAATCGCAACGGAGCGTTCGGTCGGTCGGACTTTGACAGGCGTTGGTACACGTTTCATCGACTTTACGAAAAAGAATGTCAACGAGCGCCCCACTTAATTTTTCAAATCGGAATAGAGCTCACGCGTCAGCTGTCCCTAAATCTGCTTATCATCGAAATTGTCCATCCCTTGAAACACATTCTGTAAGAAAACTATTTGATTTTGAAACTAAAATCAAAAGCAATTCTTATTTGCTCAAACAATCGCCTTTCCGCATTCAAATTTCGTTTGTGAATAAAAAAAAAAACTATACACACATCTGTCAAACGCCCGAGCGAGTAGAAAGTAGACCCAGTCGGTTGGGCTTACGATATTACGATCTGAGAAGTTGCAACGCCCGACCGCGCTGTTTCGATTTGTACAATGCTTTTACGTGTATTCTACTTCAAATGTCAAAGTCAGACCGACCGAACGCGCCGTTCAATACGCCTCTCCAACACCTATCAGTAATCAAAATAAATGGAGTGCTCTATCCGTGAGTTATGTCTGATTACCTTGCTGGTGGCATTTCGCCACGCACGACATCTGATTGTCATTTCCACCTATAACAGGTCGGCTTCCGGGGGGTTCATTTAATCATGTTTGCCTATCAATTAAGAGGTTCAACCATTTGCAAGCCGGTGGACCGAAAATTTCTTTCATTTTCATAATTAAATCACTCCAATCGTCTTCTAATCTCGATTTGCCATAATTAAATTCCATTGCAGGCGAAATGCACTTCCGTTGCATCGTCATAGCTCTGCTGGCATAAATGCTTTTAACGATGATCTCCACGTGCATTAGCTTTAATTCTGAATTAATCTGAATTATCACCGACTTAATTGGAGAGTTTGTCAACTTCAATCGAACGTGCCCAAGTACGCATCACCTTTGGCCCTTTGTGTGGCCGATTGTGATAGTCGGGTCCAGAGCGATAATTAAATTCCAATTAATGTGGCATAGTTGTCCTTCCTGGACCAAGCACATCCCTTATCTAATAATAGAAATTATAATGGGAAAAATAATATAACACGCCACCACAAGGAAGGACGCTGATGACTACCACTCGGAGAAGAAGTGAGCATGTGGGCCGTTGGGAAATGATATATGACGATGAGTCAGTAGAGTGGAGGAGCTTCACATTCGGGGACGGGTTGCTTGAACTGGAAAATGACTCTTTGCGGCTGGTAGACATGTCACAAATAACGGGGGTCGTCCATTATTATATAACGTTACAACACCCTTACTCTCGAGTTCCTTCTACCCGGCATGTGTAAATTGTTTCCTGAGCGGTGCGAGGCTGACCGTCTTTTAAATACTGACGACTCTGCAGAGCAATGACTTCTCCCGGCGCACTCCTGGGCCTACACTATATCTCTCTAATGTGCGGAGGAACTGGTGTGCAAAAAGTCAAACGCCTTAATAAATTGCTTTGGGATTTTGGGTGTTCGTGTACTGAATTGGTGTGGTGCTGCGCATTCGTTGTCTCGGTACAGCCATGCATTATGGAAATGTGAGCAGTTTTGTGGAATTTACATGCCAACGAAGGAGTTGCTTCGTACATACAACAACGAACCGAAAAAAAAGAGGGGTCCTCACCTACAGGGACTTCTATAAATTAAGTACGTAGCAGAGCAGTGGATTTACTTACGATTCCATGTACGTTAATGTGGCTGTGAGTGAATTATGCTTGGGACAGATGCAGGCTATCGCCCGTGGTCAGACTTAGTAATGGTTTTTGGTACTTTTTGTGGGTTTTGAATTGGGCCAATACTGATTGAGTTTTCTTTAGAGCTGCGTTCGACTTCAAGGAAAGTGTAGGTTCTCGCAAGATGTTTAAGGCATTACGGCTAATACAATAAAAAATTTCAAAATTTTAAAGTTAGGTTAGCCCTTTTCTTTTTCACGAGTTAGAGGTAAAATTGATGGAAAGCTCAAGAGTGGAAAAATCAAAATTCATTTTTCTTTTTTCCCTTCCACTCATACCTCCTCATAGCGTACCTCATATTTGGAACATATCAAAAATTCAAATTAGTCATAAATTATGATTGATGACTAATGATTGATGGTTTGTCCGCCCTAATGACTAATGAATAATTTGTTAATGGCCAACTTCTGTGCCTAGTGATGGAATTATTCTTTAGTTAATGTTATTATGATTAATGAATAAAGTAGTCGTTATTTACTTGCGCCTTGTGACTAAATTATTTGTTACTTATTAGTCAACTAAAATTTGCCCAACTCTGATTTACGGAAGTCTAAATCAGAACCTAATTGTAAGATAAATTCCAAGCTTGTGTTTGAAAAATTTACGAGCAATGTTACAGCCAAATCTATTTTTTAGAGACTTCTGAATCAGAATTAGAGAGAGAAGCTTTAAATCACCATATGCGCTTAAGATCTTTCGAGTCTAGGAGTCCTTTGTTCTTGTATTCAGCTTGCACCTTTCCAGAAAAATTCTAAACAATGTTTTTGAGTTGGTCTTCCTGCTCTTCGTTGATTAGAAAGTATTTTTACAGCATTTAGCGAAAACGGGCGATTGTTAAAGGATGGGGATAATGTTTGTTGTCAGAGTAATGTAGAAGAAGTCATGAGTAAAGAAAAAAAAAGTAGGAGTCATAAGCTATCTCTTCTTTCAATTTGATTGCATAAGTTTGCCACATGTATCAATAACAGAGGAACCGTAATCGTTGGAGTGGAGTCGGACTATTAAGCGGCCGTACTCATGTACAAAAGCATACGAGTTCAACCAAAATTCAGGCCATATGTAAAATCTTCTATCGGCTTTGTTAGAAAGTGATTTATGTCTGTCCTTTCATATTGAAGAGTCTTAAAATGCTTTTACCCGTTTAAATCGACCAACTTTGAATTATCTCTGACTAGTGATCGGCAAATACCTGGTAAATATAAATACACGTTTATTGACCGGGTTTTTACCTTAACGGGTATTTACGTGAGTATAAATTTTATTATCATTTTGGAACACTAAACGAATATGCCATAATTATTTTTTTGACATGGTTATTTTTTGATTTTGATTTATTCAAAAGTTGTTCTGCGTGTGACGCTGGCACAAAAAGGGTTAATGGCAGAAAATAAATATTAAATGGAAATATAAGTTAAAGAATTTTAATATTAATCAATGGAGCTGAATATTTCAGATTCTGTATGTTGGATGGAAGTGGGCTAGGATTTTGATTACACAGTTTATTCTTTTTTTTTCCATACGTTGGCTTCGATTTAATATATTGAAGGCTCCAATTATGTGATGTGTTAAAAGATCATTCTGTTGCTGCAGAAGTTGTAGATGACAACGAAAATCGTAGGGCAATTTTGATAAAGCTTTTGCTGCCACAAATACCTTTCCACCAAATTAGAGTTTCAATAGAGGAAACGCTTACAATAAAATTTGTTTGCAAATACTATATTATATATTCTTTTGAACTATAAATCTTTATGCACTTTGTGAATCAAAAATTTTTTTTTTATTTAAATTGTAGTCTCCATACAACTATTGGCTTTATGATAGAGATTATTTTGCTAATATCTCTTCAAAAAACAGTGAATATTCAGCAAAGCAAATTTCAATTTAAAAAGTATGTAAGACTCGTTGTCAGCCCAAGTAGTACCCCCAAAATTGTTCATTCAAAATAAATGCAAATTTTGGGTGGGTAAAAACAGATTTCGGTATTATACCCGGTATATATACCCTTACGAAAATACTTACCGGGTGCCCGTCACTATCTCTCACTGACTAGGACTTTTCCGTATTACTTAATTTAAATATGTCAAACACAGGAGTTGGCTGTTTTAGTTGTTTCCGTAAAAAATGCATTAGGCACAGCTCTGTGGTTCGTGTGTCTAAACATTTGCTTAGTGCAGATCGATTTTCATCTTTGTCATGAACAAAACTGAGTTCACTTTAAACATGGATCTTTTTTTTATCCACCTCATCCCCACTTAGAGTGTTTTTTTTTAGAAATGCGCTTGTTGTGTACATACACAGCTTCAGCTTCTATATGATTTGTTTTCAATATAAGAAGTGAAATCCCCATTCCACTCACTGGCCGTGATTGATTCGCAAAAACTCTCGAATTCATATTAAATTCCAATGCGCTAACCATCAAGGCCATGCTGTACCCATTAATCATCAAAGCATCAGGCTCCCCGTAATCTCATGCACGTTCCTCGAAAAATTCGATTAAATTAATTCGCCTCCACCTACGGATGGAGGGCTTCCCTTGACGCAAGTCAAAACTCTATGTAAAAGCTAGGGCCATTGAATATTAAACGATTTAATTAAACCACCGCGCCGTTCCAATAGACACGCCGAGCTGAGTCGAGAGGAGCCGCACCGCACCGTGCCGCTTGCCTTCCGTAAGCGTGCTGCACTCATTTGAGCTCCCGCACGTGGGGTGGCAACCAATTTTTTCTGTATTACGGGTTAAGAGCCATTCAACTTACGTATTCCATTTTCCTTCAGACCTTGAACGTCTGATATATTCAACCAAAGAAAAAAAAAATTACAGAAAATTCTTTCCAAGAAGATGACAAAAAAAAAACGAAGAAAAAAAACGTATAAAACTTTGAAGAGTGCAACTTGAACCGTGTAAAAGGAAATTTCACGAGCAGATTAAGAAACGTAAATCAATTTAAGTTTTAATCAATTTGACGACGATGATGGTGACGATGGCGATGATGATGAAGCGACGACACGTCTCTGAAGGATGATGATGCATGGGCGGCATAGCGGCAGAAACATTCAAATTCCCAGGATGAGTTGGGTGGCCATAAAAGCCTACATTCGAACTGCACGCAGCCCTGTACCTCGTATCTATTTAAATTCTGGAGAAAATCGAGTTTCTCATAGGCCCTTCTTTAATATTTTCAAATTAAAAGCAGGAGAATTAAAGCGCGCCGCGCAGGAAGGTGGATCTGTGTGCTGGTATCTGTGCGGCGGGTGAGTTGTTGAGGGGGCGACTGCGGGCTTACTTCACTCCATTTGTGTAATACTAGATAGCTCGGTCGGATACGTATCGGGGGACAAAAGCGAAGAGGAAGTACATTTTCGGGCAGGTTGCTGCAGGGCATGGAATTATCCTTTCTGCGGTATAATAGAAAACATTAAAGGACTTCACTGAGATGTCAAGACAAGACATGGCAACGCAGAGAGCAGAGTCCCGCTGCACGATGCGGGGTACATAGATTGGTAGCTAAATTGGCAAAGCAGCCGTATCGATTTTGCTCCGCTCGCAAAAGAATAGGAAATCTAAAAATGAATGAAATTATAGAGCCGAGAGCGTGGCGCTGTGGGTGGAGGTGCGTAGGAGCGGCGACGTTTTAAAGAGCACGGTACCTTTTCGGTTGAAAGGCAAGCAGCATATTTAGTGTAGCTTCAGGTTGTCAGCTTTATGATAAATTCTACATATTTTTAATAATGATGCACAATACAAACACAACAAAGGATCCGAGCCTGTGTGGGATTGTCTCACAAACGACTTATTCTGAGCGCACGTACATCTATCTCCGCAAGTTCGATTCCAATCCTATGACGCAAAACAATAGACCAAAAATACCTTTACGGGACTAATTCAATTAAGGGATGTTCCTTAAACATGTATTCACCTCGTGGATGGTGCAGACATTCACAATGAGAAGTATTTTTGCGTAGGACTAGGTGTGTGTATATGGGCTGTCAAGTATACCAATTTTAGTTTCTCTTTTTATTTTTTGAAACCTGAGAGAAGGTGAATGGAATCCGATAATAATCATCTGTGGCATAGAATCTGAAGTAACACCAGATAAAGTTGTATGGATACAAAGCACACAATTTTCGGATGCAATTTGATGAAATTGTTAATAAGAAACTTGTTTTTGAAAACTGAGAAATAGGATTTTACCTTGCGAATGATACTTATTAACCCTTTCAAGAACCTACTCAGGTTCTTCAGCTCCAATTCGGAGCAAAAACAAATTTACTAACGATAAGAATATAGACAAAACTTTCTGTTCAAAAACGAATTAGTATTTTTGAGTTTTCGATTCTAAGGTTCAAATTAAATGCACATAGAACCCACAAGGACGTCGTCTCTCTTCATACCGAAATTTATTTCATATTTATCAGCCACTTCAATTTTAAAGTTTAATAGTAAAAAGCTTTGCCTTAGAGTTTTTTTCCAATTCGAAACTGTAATATTATAATTTTTGTGTTTCAGATTTACATTAATTAAGATGGTGTAGCAACCGTTGTCTACAAAAATGAAAACAGATCCATGTCTAGATCCAATGGAAAAATGTTGGTTACTATTTATTAACATTGTTTGATTATCCAGGCATATTTACAGATTAACAGAGTAAACTGAAAAACTTGAAGCCTACGTAAGCCTGCGTTTAAATGCGGCAGTCACTCAAGCCTGGGACATAAGACCTAGCTTAAAATTTATTATTTAAACAGCAAAAAAAGTTTTTTTAGATGACTGGAAACGAAAAAATCATTTGCAGTAATTTTAAAGACAAAAGGATCATTCCATGACAAACCGCCCAGCGTGTATAGTCAAAATTCAAGATTTCTTTTAAATTTTAAAAAATCATAACTTTGGTTCTGCTTATCACAATTTTGTAAATTATGTCTTATTGATTTCAGAAAAACTTTTAAGTAACCCACACAGTTTTTATTTGCAAGGACGAAGGATAGTTCAAAATTTCCTTTTTGACACGTATTCTTGAATATCTCAAAAAATGGTATGGTAAATCTTGAATTTTGACTTTTTACCAACTTTTGAACCTTTGTTACTCGCAAACCATGTCGAGTTGAGCAAAAAATTGTTTGTCCCATTACTTAAACTACGTCAATAAGTAACTCCACCAATTTTGAACCAAATCGGAGAGGGGTCGTTCAGAACATTGGGCGATCTTGCGTGGAATGACCCAAAAAGGAATTGCCCTCTTTGGAGGAATTACTAAAAATTTGCCACTAGCCAGGGTAAATATGATTATTGAAGCATTAAAAATGTAAAAAATTCTTTGCAGCTACCTACACCGAAAGACGGTCAGCACTTCATTATATTTTTCGAAGTATAGTCCTTTCCGTTTGAAGAAACAACGACTCAACTTTTAGCTCTCCGCGCAATGTCGTATATCGCACCCTATTTCAGCGATTAACTCCCACAATAGCACGAAGAAATATCATCTCGGCAGCTTGTATTCGCGATCCTATTCTTTCGGTCATTATCCAAAATTGCACGATCGCTAACTTGACCCTTACACCAAGCTCCATCTTTCTGATCACATTTCTTCCAAGCTGGTTTAAAATTGGCATGCATTTTTGATGTGATACATTTGATGTAACTCTGAGTTAAAGCAACACTTATTGCACGGAGAAGAAAAATACTCCATTTTCTACCAATGATCTGTAACGCCATCTATTAGATACCTTAATGTCCATTAATGAACCTTTCTTTCGATGCCTACTGTAGACTTTGTTTTTTATATGCTTCTTTCTATATCTATTTAATTTCTATGGTGGGTTTTATTTTGACAATTTTTTTCTAGAACCTTTGTATCGTGATGGCGCCCTAACTATTATTATGTTTGTTAACATTCGAATTTTTAAAATTTTACTTTTTGATTTCACAAGTTGTGTCTAAGTTCAAACTAATTTAGAAAAAACATAGCAAAAAGTGTTACCCTGAGTTTTTGCCCAGTTCGATGAATGGGTAGAATAAATCCTCATTACAACAGAAAAGTCATTGAACGCTAAGGCAACATAAAAATTAGTAAAAACACCTCCTCTTCAGCTACAATTTCAACTTTATATGAAGAAGTAAAGAAGCACTTGATGTGGCAACTCATTTCGTTACATGGGAAGTGGCTTTAAACATCTCGGCTCAAAGCAATTATATCCATTTAAGACTTTTCGATGAAGATTTTAACCTGAACGAAAAAATATTCTCCGTTTAACAACCGTGAAATCGCCTCGAGAGTGCATTCAAGCTTCCGTTGATAAGGAACTCTTCCGTGAGCACTCCAGTCGGTGGCCTATGAAACCTATGGTGCAGATCATAAATTTAAAAAAAACATAGACTCTTCCCACTCAAAACGCCAAGAGAAGGAGTATTTTTATTTTTATTTTTTATTTAAAGTACCACAACGCATTTTATCCCGCGTATCCCAACAAAACTACCACTATGTAGTCATCTCCGAGGTTGGAATGTAACAAATGTTTGCATTGTTTTCAAGTGCAATTGAAAATCCTTGTGATCCTTTCCTGTTGCTGTTGTTGTTGAAATTTTCCAGTGACTTAGTGACTTTTATCTAGAGCTCGTTTCCGCTCGGTTCCGCTCGTTTCAAGAAAATTTATGACTTGTTATGTTTTTTTTGAAGTACGAGTACATACGTAGTTAAAATTGATGAAGCCGAAAAGTTTGTTGAGTATTTTTGTTGGCATTCAGTGGAAACAACAAAGAAACTTTAATGATTTCATGGATAAATATTTGAAAAGTTATTGCTTCTTTTTTTATTTATTTATTTATGAAGAAGTAACTGGTTGGGAGTATGTGTGTGAGTTTTGTTTATATTCTCCGGCAGAGTTCCTGCGAGGGCTATGCACCCAAAGTCATCAATTCTGTGTGGACAAGTGGCAGCAGACGTATGCTCTGTACCATGCACTTTTTCGGTTTGTTAGTTTTTTGCAGAGTTGCGAGAAATAGATTTATGAAGAATGGATAATATTCTTAGAGAAGTTTGTTTAGAAGAGTGTAATTCATCATTTTTGAGTTTAGGTCTTTGTGTTATGATTTTTGGTTCTAGCATCTTCTGTCATTTTGGCAAGCATGCGTTTGACAATTTTACTTCAGGATTTGTGGTGTTTTTGAAGTTTTTCTAAGAAAAATTGCTGCCAATATGCGTTGCTTTATATATGGCTTCTGTTTTTGAATAAGTCGTTTCTATACATAAAACATTGAAAGTGCATCTACACATTTAGTTATTATTAAGAAATCCCAGTATGCCCGTGTCAATGAATTTTAAGGACCCCCCGTTTCTTAATGTTCACTTCACTTTTTCAACTGTAGCTCGGTTCTTAAAAAAATAAAAGCAAAAGTTCAAGGGGCTAGAAGAATTTTTAGTTTTACTCCTCCATCCTCCATCAGCCTCCTCCATGTCGTCCAAAGAATAAAGAGTCAGAAAAAAAAACTCATAAATAACCCGAGCAAGAAAAAAGAAAAATCTCTTTGTCATGAATCATTAAGTTTAGTTGCAAGCTATGAGCGTCACCACCACCAAACAAAGTAGCCCTGTACATGACTCTGCTGACATCGCATTAAAATTGAAAGCCCATATCCATAAAACAAAATCTAACAAAAAATAAAAATAACTTCCATGTACGGAATACTGGCATATAAATTGAATATTTTCGGCTTTGATTTCAGTTGGTTTCATGTGCGAAAAATTTTATGTGCAGCATCTTTTGCGGATGCCATTGTTTATGGGAGGACATAAGTGGGCCGTAAAGTGTGGATGCGTTTTTTAAAAGTTTGTATTTCTCTCCTGTTGCCATTACGATCAGTTAAGTACAATGGGAACTAGTCGGGATTGTAAACAAGTTCACTTATGTAAAAAAGATTCATGTTTGCTTTAGATAATATTGAATATTGTATTTTATTGCACTGTAAAATCCAATTACAAACGAAAACGTCTGCTCTAAATTCTATACAAATTCTCTCTCGTACAAATTGAGCAGCACAATCTATAATAATTAGAAAGGATTACTTCTCATAATTAACCACATTGACATCGAACAACCTCCCTCTGAATAAAATTCATTTAATCCAAACCCTTCCCGGCTTTGGCCGTTGCTATACCCACCGCCACACTCCATTCATTCATTGTCAACGTCATCAAGCTAGTTAATTAAATCACATCACGTTAATCAAACTTTCATCAAATTACTCCACCCCTCACGTACACGTACTACGTATCCTTTTCACTCTTAAATGTCACGCAAGCAAAATCCGCAATGCTCTCCAGACACACACCAAAAAGACCAAAAAAGAAAAAAAAAAACTTTCACTGTCATCCATCACATCAACACCCATTTGATGTGTGTGTTGTTGTTGAAGCACGGCACTCGGTTATTCCGCACAGATTTGATGACAAACACTTGTCACACATATAGACACCAAATAATTAACACACACCAAACCTCTAGCCCGCTCCTAATACATAATTCGAAAACCGAGATATGTACAATCTCGTTACCAGCACCCACACTCAGGCGGAGAGCTTTTGTCAGCCCGCCACCGCGTGACCTCGTCGTTGTCGTTCAGGGTGGTTGGAGGCGGTGTAAGGTCGTGGCATGTGACTTGGTGTATTTAGTAATAGAACTGTCGCGCTGACAGGACACACACAAGTGAATTCATAACATTTCTGGACACAAAAGTATCGCAACAGTCTCCGGGAAATAATGGAGAGCACACACCTTAACCTCTAGCATCCCCGAGCGGGGCGGTGGTTGGGCTAAAATAAAAGCCGTCTTGTGTAGATAAAGAATCTAAAACGAAATCTTGTCCAGCTGTTGCTTTTCTCACGATGATTTCTCATTCAAGAATTTTAGCTCATTTCACCGGCTTTTCTCAATATCCATTGTGAATTCATTAAGGAAGCTTCACTGTAGAGAAGAACAAGGAAAAAAAAATCGACGATGGATGATATTCATCAGCATGGCTCGGTTTTGCATCGAAAAGTGGAAAAATCGTCATGACCAAACGCTTAAGCTGAGGGTGTCGTATACTTGGAGAACGTCGTATGGTCTCTGATTCAGCAGGATGAGATGCACTCTTTCAACCCCTTCACTGATTTAATTATTTTTACAAGCAAAGACGTCGTTGGGAGTGGCTTCAGAGGAACATCGAACATCGGAACATACAATGTTTAACGTTCATCATCCTGCCTCTGGTTTTTGCACGATATTTGCAAACATTCGAAAGCAATGGCGCAAATTTAACGTGAGTTAAAGTCGATTTTAAAATAAAAGAATAAATTTGCTGTGAGAGTTGAATTTGAAATAAATTCACAATTAAATTTTGTTCCCATAATAAACCTCAAGTTAATACTTTGTTAGTAATAGTGGACACGAAATCGACTTTATTATTTATCTAACTTTGAAACCACAGACAATCTCTCTCACTCCAAAAATTGTTTGACTTTCATATCGCTTTTTTTTTTTCAAACGATCTGGCAAATTAATATACTATACATAAATCTCATTTTTAAACTAAAACATTTGATGTATGATGTAATTAATTAAGAGCGCAGACATCTTCGTTCTGTGTACCTAGGTCTAAAAGGCGTCTTTGGCATTTTACTTGTGGTGTTTATTTGTTAATAATTTTTTTGACTCATGACTTTTGATTTTTTTATTTTCATAATAACGTAGTGCAGCCATTCGTTGGTACTATTAAATTATACATTTCATAGATTTATATATTATTTCTATCGTGATCCCAGTCTAGGTTCATCTTTTACAGTCGAATTTTGATCATCAAACCACATCAGAAATCGCATTTATTTTTTTAACCCAATTTGTCCGAGTCTTATAAATTTCAAGATAAAAGGATTTCGTGTAAGTCTCTACTAGACTTAAAATCAGCTAATGCAGTTCCCTTAAATAGAGACAGATTTGAAAACGAGTCTTAAAGTTTGAGTTTTATTCTATTAATTTGATCTAATAAGAATGAATATAAATATCCAACCAGCAACATAAGAAAAAACTAAGGAGAAAAATGTATATTCAAAATGTTTGCACTAAAAGTGAAAAAAGTAAAGTGAGTTTAATTGAATGCTAGTATTTAATTTGATATTAAGTAAACAATGTATTTTTGGGCAGAGCTTTAGACAATTTATTGAAGGTGCATCTGTAGGAGATGTGGCAGCACAATGAGAGAACTCTGATGCTTCATCGCCACTTTGTCGTTTAAATTCTTCAAAAGAAAGAAAGTTACATACTGTTGCCTTAAGCGTTGAACATGCAACAAAATAACCTAAGAACGATTTCACCTAAGAAATAAATAAACAAAAACAACAACATCCAGGTCAAAAAGAGCTGACCAAGCAAAAGATTGAAAATGTTGTTGAGTGGGTGCATTTGGAACGCATTTGAAATGTTTTATATTTTTATCCTTCTGGAGCAATTAAAACTATCTCCTGGAAGATCACAGCTTCGTTAGTTGAACTTAAAAATTGAAGTTTTGGCAAATAGTAGTTAGCTGATATCCCCAAAAGTGTCTTTATATAGCAGATCACATTCCAAGGTTTGTTTTACACAAACAGAGAGCAGATGGACATTTTTGTAACTATTCGTTTGAAATTGAAAGAACAAAAATCCATCACGTTTTTTAAGGAATCTCAGTCTGCTCAAAATTACATCTACATCTTCGGGCTGCCATCGTCACATCACATAACTTTCACTCAACTTAATTTCCCACTCTTCTTTAAAAAGTCAACACTCGCAAAATGTCATATCTAACAAAGTGCGTTCGTTCCATTCATTTCATTTCGTTTCTGCTTAAAGTCACAGCCCGCCTACAGGAAATTCGCACACAATACAAAAGCTACAAAAAAAAAAGAGTCAACGAAGACGAAACATACATCAATTAATGAGCAAGATGAAAGGACCCGAACTCAGGACTAGACAAAAGGACCAGCCGGGTCCAGGAGAACAAATGTACCGCTTCAGGAAGTGTTAGTCTAACTACCCGAACATGCCTTCTTCTGATGGCACGTCTTCTCAGCTTCATTTTTCTTTCTACAGCCCACGTCCATAACTTTGTGAAATATCAAAAGCACCCCAGGCGACGCAAGTCAGAGGGAGAGAAAAACGAAACGAAACGAAAAAAAAACAGTGAAATTCTCACACAAAAGGACACTAATAAGGATGCCCCACTTACAGATGTGCACGTTTCCATTACCATCCCTCTCGTTAATACATAACATTCGCCCCATCTGTGTTTGACTATGGAACACCCCTTGGAATGGTGGATCCTAAATTGAAATGAATTTTTTATATTAATTACAATAAGCGAAAGTACTCATAGTTCAAGGACAACAGTGGGCCTTCGTCTTTGTGTCGAGTCGAGCCGCGACGCCGTTCTTTCATCTGCAACGTCAGCGAGAACGACAACAGCAACGAGCGATTAATTTTCCTTTTCAAGCCATTGAAGTGTATTTTATTCATTGTGCCATCTCATTTAATTGATCAGCCCACTTCCGATGATTTGAAAAGCAGGAGGCCAGCACTCGACTTCGAGGGGGCACACGAGGGATGCTAACGAGAAGCCGGTAGAAGGATAATAAGTGTGCTTTCAATGGTATCTAAAGTGTATTGGCTCATCATCATGCGAGAATGGCGACAGCGGGAAATTCTTTTCTCTCCTCGTTTTTTTGAGTCCTTAAGACAGTCAACCGAGCTAAGCTGGTGAAATATTGATTAAGTAATTAAGCAAAGGTTATTAAAATGGTTTAGCGGGGAACTATAGCGATGAGATAGCGAGTTCTCTTTTGATGATATCCTTGTTCTATTCATTTCATGGCCCATTGATTGGATTATTTCAATTACGATGACCCCACCGCACCCGGGACCGCCGCGCGGGAATCAAAATAATTCCGACAACTTGGAATTCAATTAGAACGTTACTGAGAACACTAATTTCTTTCCGGAGGATAACGCTGAGTGATTTTATGGTAGATTACGACGACGGTACGAAGCAAATCAGAATCGGAAGGGGGCGCAGAGATGAACAACAGACATACAGAAGCCACAAGGAGGATTTTGAAGGGCCACGTGCCTGCGGTGCGCTTAGCTAAGCTGAAAGGCATTTTCAAATGCCAACAATGGCGTTTTCCTTTTTTTTCATATCACAGCGTGTGACGAGCACACACAGACGCACGTATGAATATCGATTTTAATTGAATCATTGAGCTCTGCACGAGAATATTTACTGAACCCAGAAAGTTTTACTTGATTATTTGCGGTTAACTTTGGAGAGCACAGTCTCATGAGCTTCTTCAGCCGTTTGCATGTGACCGTAACATGGGTGAGACAATGTCTGAGACAATTATATATGGGATGCGACAATCCCCGACGGGACGAAGAACTTGAGAAAGATGTCGAGATGTTGACTATTTTTGGAATATTGACAAGGAAAAAAAAGGATCCAAAAAAAATTGTTTTTCGACAAATTCCACTGAGATTCAATCGGGCAGAAAGCAACCTTTTACTAAAATTTACCTCTGAATATACCTGAAAAAAAAAGTCGAGTAGACTGGCTAATGGTCTTTTTAGGAAACTGCAAGATGAAAGAAAGGACGCAATTAGAGGCAGTGGAAATTGTTTATTCCCGTCGCTCAAAACTTACTAAAAGAATTAGTAGTGTGTAGTCTTATCTGCTGGGATATTTTAAGCATTTGCTTAGTTAAAATATACGCGATGCTCGAAGTAATTATGTCCGGAAAATTAGATGAGTTTGATGACTATCGGATGATGTTTAATTTTTCGTTAGTAAGGCAACGTCTGTAAACTTGGCCTCGTTAATTTGTATGTGCTATTATTATTTGCGTTAAAACTTCATTGCTGTTTGTAACTTCTTAACCTTTTTTTGTTAATCTTAATTACACAAAAGTTGTAACTATATGTTGAACGTAGATATTTTTTGGGTTAAAAAAATATCTCCGCTTTCCGGTGAAACGAAATAACTAGGGAAATAAAGAAACCATTTTCTATTGGAAGGTGTGTTTTAGTTGCGCAATGAAGGTTGAAAATAACGTTTAAAAAATACTAAACAAAATATTTCTTGTCTTTAGTTCTTAGTATCAGAAAAGCTAACTAGATAGATACTAAGACACTGCTAGAGTAGTTCGTTCAATTGTAAACATTCAGTTGCAGACTGAAAATATGTGGACCAATGCTGGGTTAGACGACGTTACGTGAAAAACAGTACAGAGACTTTTTCGTGATGGTTTTTGAACCAATTTATAGATGTGTTAGTTTAAGGTCCTCCGTAGAAATTGCTGGGGTAGAAATTGCAGGTACTCGTCGGCTAAGGAAACACTGAAGCATGAGCTTTGCACATTCCCAGCCCTAACAAAGACCAGATACAAACGTTGGGAAGCTACTTCATCACGCCGCGGAACAAAGCAGCAGGCTTTTGTCTCAATCAGGGGTAGCAGGGTGTTACAATTTCTTTCAACTCTGTGACGGTGGTTACACTATGGACCGATCAGTGGTCTATGTAATCGGCCGGCGTTTCGCCGCCAGCCCTTACACTACACACTACACTATAGTCCCTACATACTCGGAGTTTAAAAATTAAATTTATATAAATATGACAGATTGTGAGATTTTTACACTAGTCCACAAAATGAATACCTTAATCGACATATACATGCTCAATAATCATCCATTGATCTTAATTCAACTTATACATATTAAATTCAAGCTCTAAAGTTTGCCATAAGATTATAACAGTAGAAGTTCAGAAAAATAAGCAAAAGGATCAATAGATCTTAAATTTAGGCTCCTCATCCCCATATGTACTTTCAATTATATTTAACCATTTTTACCACAAAAAGCAAGTTTGGTACACATGCAAAAAATAAAGTTGAAATTAAAGTTAAAGCTGCTGCGTCTGTTTTCACATCACGCTCCCACTTCACAAAGGCCAAGCACTACTTTCCTGCGAAAAATAGCTGCCTTTTCGAAAAATTAATCCAATTCGCGTTCGTGGAATATTTAAAGGTGCAAGAAGCTTTTAATTTTTCATCTCAGTTTCACTGAGCAAAAAACAAAATAAAACTCTCCCGACTAACTCAATGAAATTTGATTGCTCGCTAAATGCAATTATTTTTCTATTCCGCCTCTGTCGGAGCTAAACAAAAAAAAAAAAGATACAGCGGCTTCAGCTTCCAACTAAACGGAAGATACAACACTCATCTATACACAGCCAGTGTGGAACGAGGATAGGAATTAGGAATTAATATTAAACACCACGCCAGACCGTTGGCGCTCTTCTTCAGCGCGCTTTTAATGCCCAAAAATCACAGAGAGACTGGTCCATGGGTCTTTGTCCGAATTTGTTTTTAATTGAAATGCAAAAGTTTATAATTCCGAGAGATAGATAAACACATGCATGCCTATAACAATGAGAAACAATATCGGTAATGGTAGACTTAGAGCTGAAACCTACACTGCCTATTCTATTTCGGGTGTGTTAATTTAACACCAGATAAAATGAGAAATGTATTAATTAAAATCACGTTTTAGGGGAAACATTTTATTAGTAAAAGGGTGTGTTCGGCTCTGAAATGGAATCGGCCTAATCATGATCCATCTCCATTTAGTTTTAGCCAAACACTTTCGGCTTTTTAGGGGGAGCATTTAATTTATTTTTCTTGTTTTTAGCTGGCGCGATTTTCGAAAACGGAAGTAATGTGTGAGATTTTGAAATCGATTAAAGTTTGATTTATTTCAAGGTTTAAGCATGTTGATTTATAGTTTAGATTCATTCGAGATTTTTCTTTGTCAATTTATGCGGATGCCACTTTCTCCGATAAGTTTTTTTTTTATAATCGACTTTATAATTGAGATTTAAGACTTTTTTTAACGTCGTAATTAATGCGTTCGGGCGCAGTGAATACAGAAAACTTTCTAGGAACACTTTTTTTTGGAAGAAAGAAACTTGCCAGAAACTAGACTCAAAGAATAATTTTTTTAAAATAAATTCTGTCCTCAAGATTTTCGGGAAATTGATACTTGAAAAATTATGTGGGACACATTACAGAACCCGTTGTTGCCGCTGACTTCTAAGAAACACATTCTATCAAAGTTCACAGCCACTCAAATGATGCTACGACGAGCATGACCCCATTCCAGTGAAAAGCTCTCCTTTCAACGAAGCCAGACACAGTCGAATCGTCAACTAATGACCCAACTTGAAAAGTTTTTCTTTCCCCCGTCGATGCCATTAAATTACGAGAGCCGGGACTCGCTCAATTCTCGGCAAGGACATCTATAACGGCAAGGCAAAAATATAAACTCAGAATCTCAAATGCATTAGTAACGCTAGATACAACACAAACCCATGTACGTACGGGTCGATGGTATGCCTCAGGGAATTCAGGACATAATACCGCTCATTCGAGGCTAAGTAAAGTTCATGCCGCACTCATTTCCTCGGGGCAATCAACTTCGAATTCGCAATCCCGCATCCTACATAACACTCATACACACATGGACAGGATCCTGAAAATGTGCAGGCCGAACGCTGTCACGAACACCACCGCACTCGCTCCAGAAAACTGTGTGAATCCGACATAGCGACATTGCGATTGCCTTCCCGAAAGGAAAGGATGTGCTGCGGAAAACTTGGAAAACCAATTACCAGCCAAATATACGGGATATGCCCGAGTGGGTGGGCAATGGGTGGGGTGGTACCGAAGCCCAATCATGCAATAAGGATAACTTTCGGACTGTCGGGAATTTATACTCGTGTACAGCAGTCGTCGCTAAGAGCTGGCGGCTCCTCAGCAATGGTAGACATCCAATTTGAGGCATCTCCTTTTCGTACGTCGGCTCAGCTCTATGGCTCTACGGGACAGATGTCCTTTTTTTCCCTCTTTAATTTCTGGATGCAACGCACGAACTGTTGCCACCTGAACGAGGACTGGTGTCAGAGCGAGGACGGCCTTGCAGACTTCCCATAATAAAACATTGAGAGAAGAATCCTTCTACACTGCGTTGTCCTTGGGACGACGTTCTGCAGTTTACACCTAAAAGCGTACAAAGTCATGTCAGCTCAGTCGAGCCGAAAAGTTTTATGAGATTTATCAGCTGGCCGACAATGGACGTGGGTAGGAGGGCTGTGGGCTTATCCTTGAAGTGCACACAATCACTCTTCACCATTTTCGCTGACTTTCCGAGTTAAAAACCCGAACGGACAGTTTCGCTTTTGTTCGATACTTTCGGTTGAAGAACTTTGCACTAGTATATACAGGTCAACGCTAACGCCAATGCTACGACGACGGTGGGCTTGTGTTTTGAAGTTAGGTTGAGGCAGGTTGCGAGTAGGTCAATATGCGGAGCTTGTTTTCAGTTCGTTGCAATCGAGAAATTGAATTAATTACGTGTGTACGTGTACACCGATTGGTGGTCAATTGTTTGCTTCACAGTCCGCCATTTACATATAGGATTTTAGTTATTCGTTGTTAAAAACAACGAGAAAATAAAAAAAACAACGTAAGCGTACTAAGTATTCTTCACTGCAGGCCACTGGGCATAGTTTTGCATGGATTTAAAGCTTTGCATGCTGATTTGCATTTAGCGGAGCGAACTTTCTTCTTTTTTTTGTGGATTTGAATCCCCTTGGGCTTGGAACTAATTCAGATTAATTGGAGCACAACTGGGGAAGTTCGGGATTTGCATGTCTGTGTGGAAGACAAATGTGTACGACTTTTTCGTATGAGCTATAAAAAAAATTTAAAGGCCAATGGATCACAGTTAGAGTCGACAAATATTTGTTCCAAAGCAGGAGAATATTTTATGACTGGAATTGATCACTAATTCATTTGAATAGACAGGTGTTAAAAATTAAAATGAATTTATTCCCTTAGCGCTAGAATTAACGTTCGTATTCAGCATACTGAACTACATTTGTATTTTACCCAAAATCAATAAAATTAAGGTGTGTCGACACTATTGACCGGGCATACCCAGGTTCGATTATGGTCTGCGAATACAGAAAGCAATCTTTACGGCCCTACTTCTTGCTTTTATCTCAATAAATTAAAGAATTACGCAGAACATCTTGGCAATTTAAATATTTAGCGTCTAGTGTTGATTTAACATTTACCACATTGCCCCACCTTTAACAACTACAAGAATCTTATTAGTGTTGACCAAAAGATAATGTCGTTTCTGTCCATGCCAATATTCATCGTGCTAACAACATTTTCATGTTAGAGAAACTTATTTTCTTGTAGACGGACAATTTTTGATCGTGAATAATGGTAGAGGAAACACTGATAAAGGAAGAATTCGGTGAAGTGCAAAGACTTTATTTTTTTAACCGTATTGGATGACGCCAAGATCTGCTTTAAGTTTGGCCAATAGCCACGAGTAGTAGTGAATCTTTTAAATTGATACATAACCTCTCAATTTCTTTTGGATCTTTCTCAATCTTTTTGTTTATTTAAATCATAAGGGTTATTGCCTTCCAAGTTTGAATAGGGTAACTTTCGTCGTTCACCTCTAACACAGTGACTTTACAATTTTCAAAACCTTGCATAGTCAAATTCGTGAAGCTTCACTGCTTGTTACTAGTAAGAGCTTAATTCTTGAGTTTGGTTGTAAGGTTATAGAACTAAGTTCTTACTGTGGGCCATAAAAATCTAATCCGTGTAGTTAAAGAGAAAACACGGCGTAGCGGCTGTCAGCCAATACACTGGCTAATCAATTCGAGCGCATTCAGGGAAATCTTTTTGTATCTTAATCTTTTTATCAGAGAATGCGAAGAAGGAAATGAAAGATTAACTTAAATTTTGCTAGCTGAGTCCCCCCCGCAGGTAAAAGGGATTCGCTGCAAATTAATGTGAGAATATTCTCGAGTCTATGGATGTAGACACGTTAAAGCTCAGTGTTTTGTTCGAATAACGAATAATCACTTGAGCCTTAGGCCGCGCGCACATTGAAGCGAGAAAGCGAAAAGCCATGCGAGAAGCGACAAAGCGAGAAAACTATCTCCATATAGTCTTATAAAGGGAGTGAATATCAGCCAGAAGCATTGCAAGAGCTACCAATGCATTCAGAAAAAGTCACAGTTTGGTGCGGTTTATGGGCTGGTGGCATCATTGGACCGTACTTCTTCAAAGATGATGCGAATCGTAACGTAACTGTGAATGGTGAGCGCTACCGTGAGATGATATCCAATTTTGTTTGCCCAAAATGCAAGAGCTTGACTTGCATGACATGTGGTTTCAACAAGACGGTGCCACATGCCACATGCCACACAGCACGCACAACAATGGACTTATTGAGAGGCGAGTTCGGTGAACATTTTATTTCACGTTCGGGACCGGTCAGTTGGCCGCCTAGATCGTGCGATTTAACGCCTTTAGACCATTTTTTGTGGGGCTATGTTAAAGCTCATGTCATGCCCGCTTAAATTAACGCATTGGAAGACAACATTGAAGCATTTATTCGTGAGATACCGGCCGAAATGTTGGAAAGAGTATGCCAAAATTGGACTAAGCGGATGGACCATTTGAGCCGCAGTCAAGGTCAACATTTGCATGAAATAATCTTCAAACATTAAATTATATGGACCGTACTATCGATTCAAATAAAGATTTCATGCATTTTTCTGAATTTTATGTGTTTTTTTTTTTGAAAAACTTTCCTATAGTTTTTAAAAAATCACCCTTTACAAGTGCGCACAGTGGAGCGATTTTCAATGCGACAACTGACAACCTATCGCAAGCCTCTCGCAAGTTTCTCGCTTCCAAACTCTTCCGACCAGTTTTCAAGCGAGTTTGTGCGAGAAGTGTTAATGGTCATTGTTGTTTCTATTTTCCACTCTTATTAAATATGGGCTCTTTCAGCAATAGAACAGCCTCCACTGTGCGAACTATATCGCTTTTCGCATCGCATCGCTTTCTCGCCTTAGTGTTCTAAGTTGTAAACAAATCAAACATTGTGACTGGGCGTCCTTATTCCACCGGTATCAGTATGCTATGAATAGTAACTCCAAGTTTTTTGGTCGAGTGAAACCTTTATCCAGCTTCGTACATGCAGACTCGTTTGGATATTTTATTGAGATAACCGCTTACCGAAGCAATGAACGACCGCCAACCACCGCTGTGGTCAAAAAATGACCAAATCCATTGAACTTTTTAAATATTTCATGCCTGTCCACTGAAACTTCTCGTTCGGTAGTTGCATTAATTGGTTGCATAATTTACAATTCCAGAATTAAAAAATTTAGTTTTTTAAAGCAACTGTCAGCTGACATTAAATGCCAAAAAAACGTTCTAACAAAAAAAAGCGCACATTCAATACCAAGCCATATGCCCTATCACATAAAAGCAACAACTCCATATTCCCAACGTTAGATACGTACGTATGAAAATGATTACCATGGTTTCTACGCCAAAACGTTTACATAATTAATTAGAGTTGTTTTTTTTTTACCCGTCAATTGAAGTTTGATAAATTATGCTTGGCAAAGAAAAATGCTCGGCCTTTAATGATCCCACTTCCGGAGAAAAAAAAAATGGCATAGCATACCAGCACAGAGCATTTCAAACACGAACACGGACACGAAAAAATACACAGTCCATTATATCGTTGGTTTCGGGATCTCCCATGTAAATTAATTAAAAGGATACAGTTCCATTCACTTCCTCATTTCACCATTGAATATTTCACTTAGTGGTTGTGTGATTTTCTTTCCATAACTCCGTCAAAGCGAAGTACACGAAATAATTGGATAACAAGTCGGAGGTACTCTGCTCCAAAGAATGAAAGGACGAGAGAAAAAAATAGACGAAATGGGAAAACGGAAATATTAAGGACTAATTAGTCAATAGCGGATGTCGTCATTCCATCGCCGCTGCTGCTGTTGCCTTTTATTCCTCTTGGCCGAATGAGCGAAGGACGAGGGGAATAATATGAATTAAAACACAGACAATTTATTTATGGTCGCCATTCGTAAGAAAGTAAAAATGCGGAAGTCGGCAAGTCCTTGAAGTACCCTACGGAGAAGGTAAGAGATGATAAAGAGAACTACACAGTCTGAATAGATAGAAAACAATTTGCCAACTCAAGTGATTATCCAATTGTACTATGGTACTCCTGTCTAATTGCCACCACCACTACCAACCAGCGTCGGAATAAGAACAAAAGTAAAGCGAGGAAGAGTACAAAAAAAATAACGAATGTGGACATGAAATTGGTTGTGATTTCAAAAAAGGATTGCTAATCAAAGGACACGCGACTCAATTGTACAAGCGCTCTTTAGAATGTACGAGTAAAGTGGCTAAAGGACCATCGAAAGGTTGCGACTGCAGCTCGTCGGAGTGTGGTTCGAATGGTTCTTGAAATTCTGCAGCTAGTGTCGTCGTTTCATCATGAAGTATCTAGTCGTACGGTTTCTCCTTGTGGCGATGGTCAATATCATCATCGCCTTTGCAGGCAGTGCACATGCACTGTGTGCTTGCAGTCGTCTGCTTCCACATTTACCAGACAATGCGGTATAATTACTCAAAAGAGGAAATAAGGAAAGGATTTAAGACAAAAAAAGGGTACACACAGCGAGTGTCACGGAATTAGTTGCAGGACTCTCGTCCGAATTAATTTATTAGCTTCATTAACTCTGCGGATACTTATGTATTTGTGGACTGATGTATCCACCAGCATTTTCTGAACAGTTTAATAAATTAGCATAGAAAAATACAGCGGAGTACATGTGTAATCTTATGTGGACGTTTTAAAGTGAAAAAAGAATTATTGTGACATTTTTAAAGAATAAACTAAAAAAATACATGAACCAGAAAAATCTCTTCAAGTAAATTTTGACTCTAATTAGTTTTCAGCACAAATTAATAAAAGAGAAAAAAGCAGCATTTGGCTGCACTGCATTGTGAAACTGTGTTGGTTGAAAATGAAACTCATTTATCGAGCAAGTAAATTAGCTTTAAGTACATTCACACAAGCTTTAATGACCAATACATTTTTTTTTCTTCTTTCATATTATTTTAGTAATCAAACAAAAATCTTCAAGCAGGCTCTAGATGCCGAGTACATGCATTTTTGCACGCCTAAAAAGATTCCAATAACAACAATTATGAAGCTTTAAGACTTGTTAGGACAGCTGTGGTGTCGCGGCTAAATAGTCGGACTATTAGCAAACTCGCGTTCGATTCCGGTCGAACGAAACACTAAATGACACTTACTTATGTCTCTTACGGTCGCATTGCTACGAACAACAACGAGTGTTCTTTCCAGACGTTCTATTAAAATATGAGATTGTAACAATGTTTACTTATATGACGTTGCTGTCAGAGTTGGGGCAGTCAGTGTGTTGCAGTCCGTTGTTGTAGATTGTAATCCGGGAAAGATTCAAGCAATTCAGCGACAGAAAGTATTGGAAGAACTTTGAAAATAAATATCTTCCAAAGTCTATTCGGAGGTATAGATTAAATGAAAAACAGGCACCGGGCAAAACTTTACAGCCAAGAAGACGGATAAAGCAACATTGAACCACCCATTCATTGTAGTCTGAGTAAATATTAGGTTGTCAAATATCTCCCTTCCGCCTTTTTGTCTTTTGAATTTTCCGGCTATATACAAAGCGCTGCAGAGCTCGTATCCAAACTTATCACCAATTACGTCAACAACGCTTTTTTTTTATTATGGCATAGCTAAACCAAACGAAATTATGGTTTCCTGTGGGACTATCCGATCTGCTGGGGTAGAAGAGGATATCTTATAGGCAGTACTCAACAATGTTATATCTGCTGCATTTTGTCATATCTCCTTTCTTGTGTATGGGACAAATTATTCCTTTTCGCCAGGGTTCCGGCATTTCGTTATGCTCCCATACGTGCGTAATGTTGGCCTTCCATGTTCGATCAGCTTGGCTAGTCGGTTTATATCCTTCTGTACTTCCTCAATAATTGGCATTCCAACCAAATTAACATAGCCGTCAAGATTTTAAATGGGCTCCGACAAGGGGATGGGCTGCCTCATCTTCAGCTTGACACATAAAGAAGAGGGATAATCATCACCAAGTGGCTTACGCAGATCACATATACATCTTCTGAAGAATTGTCACCCGATCCCAAATTATATTCAAGAACAGAATTGTTCGACAAGATTGATTGAGGATGATAGGATGGGACCTTAAAAGATTCAGAACTAGGAAAAAAAATCAACAGAGTGTTGCAAGAAATATTAGTTTTGTAATTTAGATAAACAATAAATGTTTCAGCCAGTCTCCTAAAATCAGAGAAAAAATTCAATTCAATAAAAATTCAGGAATGAGGTCGAACTATTCCATCCTCTACATATGTAAGTATTCTTCCTACAACATCTTCTCAAAACCCCAAAATTACATCAAATTGTTTCTAAAAACAGCCATCAAAAGTAAAAATTACACTTGTGTACCGACTTTCCGACAACTTTTTCTACGTCACGTATCTTAAATCGTTCACTTTAAAACTTCGCTTACGTGCCACACGTGGATACACATCCGGTAATGAACAAAGAAAACATCCTGCCATCATTGTCAACTCCAAGAAACCCTCCCAGCTCAAAATAGCAACTTGTGATTTGACCGGAAATTAATTCCCGACTATGCAAATTTAAATTATACCCTGGCCTCTGTTGCGGAAAGCGTTTTTGGTCCCAATCCTCAAAGCTTCCGCGCTGAGAACACACACTCAGAGTGAATTCAACTACCACCGCTTCTCGTTAACACAGAGAAGATATTCGGTATCTGGATGGCGTACTTACGCCATTTCTCATGAAGAAATAATTTCATTTTATTATAATAAACATGCGGCATGGAGCAACGATGCAGAGCAGAGACGCACATTTGAGCCGAAAACGTATGAGCTCTCGTATACAATACGCATAAGATGTCACTCTGTAAATAAATATAATTTATTCGCCAGAATTTATTTATAACTAACGTGCTATCATAACAAACCTCTAACCCGTACTGCCAGAGACCCCTCTCAGTGACACATCGACCACTGCTGGAAGGAGACGAAAAGAGAAGAGGAGTACCTCTTTTTCGATAACAGATTGCAGGACATTTGTAATGTGCAGAAGTCGACCGAACGCGGTCCTGCTCCGCTCCAGCTTCAGCTCTAGGTCTAGCTCCGTATGCACCCCGTCTAGGACAAAGAGGGATCCATTGGAGGATGGTAATTTGATGCCAGATGAAAAGGATGTAAGCTCAGCCAGTTAGTTGTGCTTCTGCTGGCACTGGGACGTCGGTTCTCGGTTCTATACACAGACACACGCGCGTGCATATGGATATCCATGTGTATTTAAAGAATGAAGGACTTCCTTGGCATGATTTCCCCTTTTTTGGAGCGTTCAACGTAGCACGTAGCTATCACTATACTACTTACACCCGAGGCTGCCTTTGGGACTGATGCTGCTGCTGCTGTTGCTGCTCTGGTCGTGATGATGGTAGTGGTGGTGCTGCCGCTCTCAACGTCCGTGGGATACAATTGTATAATTTAAACAGGGCACGTAATTTTATTTCGTTTGTTTCCTTCGTGCTCCATATCCCTGCTGACTTTGACATATGGATTTAACTGTATCGGATGTATTTCGCTACTCACACACACAGGGTTGGTCTGAACCAGAATCGGTCTGGGGCAGATTGTGGAGACCTTAAATTTTCTAGGAACTGGTGTGAGCTTTATCCTTTTTTTGTGTGTCTGTTTTCTTCATTTTCACTTCTTCACATCGTATAAATGATTTGTTTTGAATTTCTGGATTTCAGTTTAATAAAGACGCGTGCCTGTGTTATTATTCCATTCGTATATTTTGATTGAATTTACGAAAGACATTGTGGGAATCCTTCCCATCCTTATCCTCTCTCTTGCTTGCTTTGTGTGCCGCTCTTTCGCTTACCACGAAATTGTTGACTTGGGGCAAGCAGAGGGGTGATGAGTAATTTTTGTTTGTTTGGGGGTGAATAATGTTTCTTCTTTTTCTGTTGAAGAAAATTATATTTTACATACATACTTGTGGTGAGTGCATATGTGTGTAAGACAGAGTTTTCCAACTGCTTTCCTTGAAGCAGGTATTCGTATGTATCCGAAGGGCGTGGATCATTGGCGAAAAAAAGCCAGGAACGAATTTGAATCTTTCGTTAATTACATTCCGCCTTATTCGGGTGAAAACTTTTATTGCACTGATTTCAGATATAAGTTATGTCGTGCAGGCGCGTTTTGTTCATCGAGTTGTTTTAAACAAATTCAGAGACTGTTGAGTTTGTTTTCCCACCTTAGAAATGTGGTACATAATTTCTTTTCCTATACCTTACCCGGAATAAAAAGGTCAAGACCCTCATCCTACTGGTCCTACTGCATGGATCCGAAAACTGGACGATTAACAGAACAGCAGAGTTGATCTTGGACTGAAAAATTCTGCGACGAATATTTTTTATGACAAAGGATGTGGATATAATCCGGTAGGCAAAAATCCACAATGACTCGGACAAAAACGCATCTGCTAAAAGTCTTCAAATAGAAGTTTTTGGTTTGAAAAAGACTAAACAACTGGTGCGAGGGACAAGTTTTCGCGGACGTAAATCAGCTTGGCCTATCTGACTGGAAGCAGCCCGCCCGATACTGACAGGGATGGAAGTCAACTCTTGCTCAGGCACAGACCCTACTAGGTTTGCTGGCCTGATAAGTAATTTTCTAGCAATTAAATGACTTAGAGGCCCTGAAATCAGATGGCTGTTTATCGATTTTATTTGAAAATAGTATTGGTTTTTATTTCGTTAAAATACAGCAAGGCATCGTACTGCCAACCAAAGTTTGTCACATTAAATTACTAACCACCATTGGGATTAAGAGAATTTTATCTGTATTTTTAATCTGATTAACATATCATCTTGATCTGAAAACCAAGACTGTTTTTTGCAATAAAATTAATGGCAGAACTCATCACCATTTCTTCTCTCGCATTTAAACTGCTAAGAAAACCAATCAATATAACCTCAGTCACGTTTGCACAATTTAATAGGAAATCCACTCACAATTTCCATTGTACTTAACCAATGTAGAAGGAAGTCGAACTAAGTATTCTATGAAAAGCTGAGTTATTCTTGGTAAAGCTGATTAAAGTCGCAATGAGTTCGTCTCGGTTCACCAAATCTATGTGAGATTCAAGGAAAATATTCTGGTTGGTTTCTGAAACCATACAACCAATTCTGTGAATGTGGTGAAAGTATCTAGTTTGCAATAATAAATCAAAGACAATTGACGTATTGGTTCTAATATTATTGGTGCCTTAAGAACACATTTAAAAAATGCTTGAAAAGAGATCAAGGACTTGTTTTCAGACCCTTGTAAGAATGGTAGAACTAAATACGGTGCTATGATTATAGCAGTAAACAGACAATAAGACAGTAAACAGAGGAGTTCCAATTGTTCGAATTAACATTGACATAAGTTACTTTTATGCAAAAGTTATTTTTATTTAAATTTAAAGAGTTCATTAAAAGAATGCCATGATTTAATTTGATTACATGTCTTAAATTAAATTTGAACTCTGGAAGTAGTTTTTGAAACTGGAAAAAAGGTTTAAGGCCGTCGTGTGCGTAACCCAACTTTAGCTGTTTCAGTTAAATTCAGAGGTCTTGTTAAAGGAAGAGTTGATAAGTATTTATAAATATAAGGCTGATCTGTTCTGACAGTTCCGAACAAAAAATACCAAAGCATTCGAAAAAAAAACATCGACTGGTAAGTCTAAATGCGAAATGACTATGGACAGAACGCTACAAAAATCTAGGAAAAAGAAAAACAACTCAGAAGATTAATCTGTAACTGCAGATTTTCTGAGAGCCAGCCACCTTAACCTAGCCTAATCTAATCCGCAGAAATTTGCTCTCAGTTATTTTTCTAAGACTAAACAAATTGCAGAACACAAAACCCTATTCAATTCTCTTCTCTACTGTCTCGCAATCGCCCTCTTAAAGTCTCGACCACAAAATTCTTTCGATCTTGAAGCCGAAGAAAACAAAGGACGATAAGCACACAGCGTTACTCCGCAAAAGTGGATCATCGCTTGCAGCTTAACCACTTACCTGGGGTTATTGAGACCGTTTTTCAATTGGTGGCATAGCTAACAATGTAGACTCATCTATTGTCGCCACAAAAAAATAAAAGAGGAGAAAAACAGCCACGGTATTTACTACGTCAAAAACAAAGGCACCTACAAAGAGACAAGATTAAAAGAACGAATCCTCGTCCTGCATTTACATCACACATTGTCCAACGTGGAGGAATTTGCAACAGATTCCCTCTCCTCCTCTACGTGTACATACGTGTTCCTCTATCAGGGAAGGACAACGCGCCATCATCGTGCATATGAAACAACAACAATATTTATAAAGTAACAATAATGAGAATTGTCTGAAGTGCTACTACACGAGAGCGCATCCTGCAGCAACATTGCAATTAGGTGTTTGCTCAGGACATCCACCCGGTGGGCGGGTGTGACGAGTGTGTGTGTTTACACAACAGAATACGATGACAAAAAAAAAAAAAAAACAACACATACAACACTCGTGTGACGTTTTTATATTTAATTTCTTTGATAGCGCACGCCTTTCCACAATCACTGGAGTCCTGCAGGCGATATTTTCTTTTCGTTTTCGTTCGTTGTTTTTTTTCTTCCTCCTGTAATGTGAAACAAACATGGCCCTTTGGTTGGTCGAATGCATACAAGTGGTTGAATTGAGGCATATGCACGGAACACACAAACACAACACAAGTAGGCACTTGTATGGCAAATACAAATTAACTGAAGGACTCCGATGTCGGTGGTAGACAGAAGACGGCTTATTTTCTTTTAACATTGAACTATAATTGGGACTTAAGAACTGGTCTGTCGCTTAGACCACAGGCTTATTCCGCTAGGTGACCAAATAAAATGCGGTTGGTGAATGTATGCAACATGCACTGCAATTATATTAATTAAAAGTTCTTGATTGGGGAATTAAGAAAGGATTTAAGCAGTTTACGGCCATGTCCGGTGGGAAAAATTAAGTTAAAATTCAATTGGGTTAGATTCTCTCAAATATGATAGTTGGATCTTAGCAATTTTTTGATTTTGGAATTTGTTGGTTAATACTCAAGACAACGAAAATAATTTGTTTAATCGTACTTAAGACGTTAGAGAAAGTCTATAAAAAGAATAAACGTATTTTTTGGCATAGAACGTTCAGAGAAGGTCGTGAGGACCATAAACATTTTTGAAACATTATTTTGTGTATTAACGAAGTGGCACTAAGCTCAAGGAAGACAAAAATAAGGCACCACGTTTAAATTGCTACTCAATTTTTAGATTCCAAAAGCTTGGGTATGAAGATGGTAACAATTACAAGCCGAAGTAAGTAAGATTACAATTTAACTGAGTTGAACAATAGTTTTTTGTATTCAAGAATGATTTTTAGTTTACCACAAAAAGGGCAAGGTTGCCACAATAGTAGGAAATCGTTGAAATGCTCTCCTTTGACGACTTTTTAGAAAAATTCGTAGCTAATTGAAGACTCGTTTGTGGAAAATATCTCTCTCCTTTCTTCGAAGAATCATTTAGGGATGGTTGTGGTTGTCTTTGAGATATTTTAGGACTCGAATTAACTCGTTGTCTGAGCTTTGTTAATTTATATATCTGTGGTCTGCCTAAGTCGAGCTAAGACAAAATTGAGATTGTTTCGGTTTTTACTTAAGCGTTTTTTCGGTATATTATAAAGTATAAAATGTACTATATCCACTGTCCTGTATCGAATATACTGTATTGTTTTATGACTTATTGTTACTATGACGACCTGTAGGGTCAGTCAATTTCTAACCGGCTCAAGAAGAAGACGTAATAATAAATATGTAGAATTTAATTTAATAATCGTGCAAGTTTTTTATTTCTCAAACATATTATTTGTGACTGCAGATATTTTTCCATCATTCTTGTTTTGAATTTGTATATATTTTTTTTCTCTTTTAAACTCTACATTCTTACGGTAAAAATTTGTGTATACTTTTCAAGTCGCACAATGGCACATGAAAAATTGATACGTTACCATATCTGACACAAAATCAACTGACGCCCATTTTTTGAGGTGGAACTTAAATTGCTTAAATTAGACTACATTTATTGTATCCTAGAAAAGGACAGATACTTATTTTTTTCTGCATACAGTAACAATATTTAGGAAAAGTTGCTCCAGCTTGCACAGAGATATGGTTTCATATAACCTTACTGCTGAAAATACGATTGTTTAGCGGTTCAAATATGCAGTACAATAATTTAAATGACATTTGAAGAAAAACTATGGAAAAACCTCCATTTGAGTTATTTTTGTGTTTTAGTTCTTGACGATTTTGACTGAGTTGTTGCATATTTCGGTTTTGATTCGGTGATAGAAAAAACAGATTACTGGAACAAGCCATTTAAAATTTATTGACATCTTTATGTTGTCTTAGAAGAATAATGATCTGCGTAAAGGCCCGTAGAGGGCCAGAACCAAGCTATATAAGAAGAATAATCATCATCGTCAACATTAAGACAGTCTCTAAGTTAATTGACATATTGATTGTCTAACTCCTCGATGTTCTGCTCTCCTTTTTTCTAAGTTTAATAAAACCGCTTGGTAATGAGTAGTTACTTACGTTCTAACAAAAGCATTTTAAAACAATTGACGTACCTGTAAGAAAAAAAAAAGAGGAAAATATTAGAAATAGATTTTAAAAATGTTACGAATTGCGAAACGAGCCAAAGTCAAAGAAATGCTGGTTCATTGTTGCAGTAATCAATGGACAGACTCGATGTTGCACCAATAAAAAAATTATTATTGAAACTGTTAAAATTACAATTATTTTTTTTTCGGCTGCCTAGTGAAGTTCCATCTTTTAAAACTATCTGAGCCTAATTATTTTCGATATTTGATGTGGTTTACGTCATTACAGTTCAAGAGTGATCTTATCTGACAAACTGGTTGAAGAAGTTCCTCTCGCGAGATTTACATTACACTAAGCCATAGGAGTAGCCAATCAAGGCCTTTCAAAGCATTGCATTGATTTTGCCATAATTCAATTTTTTCTTTCCCCCAGAACTATTTATTGGATTTCTAAAAAAAAGTCCACTAAATTTGCCAATCGCAGCGCCTGTTTGAGTTCTAAATTTTAATAATAAACGAAAAATAAAGATTTATTTGCATTAACTGGATTTTTTTTAATAGTAAGGTGACCTCTGCAAAGCGCCGTTTTCACCTGGCCATTTTCGAGGTCAACCCAACAAACCACAAATGAATAAAATACAATGTTTCGCAGCAAACAGGTTAAGTCAACACAACATAATCTCAACCGTGTCTGAAAGTGCCCAACAGAGTGACTCAGAAAATGAGGTCAGCCAAAAAGGGTGAAACCTTCACTTGTCATACAATAAAATCTCGAGGAAAATTTTCATAATGAATTAATCAGGTAATAAAGTATTTAACTCTCCACTCACACAGCTGAAATGTCTCCCAGTGGGTTATGTGGCCAAAATTGAATGGTTTGTCCAGCCGAAGAGACATCAGAAATCTGAACTGACACTTGAATAGACACCTGAAACTCTGCTCCAGATTTCTTTTTTCCACCCCTTGGATACACATAAATTCACAGTCAGACTCTCTTGCAATCGTTAGAGGAAAAGATTTATGAAACATTGTCAGTTACGGTTGTCAGGTACACATCCAAGGCCGATATCAAAACGACGAGCGTCGTATTTATGGACACGGAGTCAGAGGTGCGTGTTGAACATGGAAATCATTTGATGTTGGAACTGTGATATCGGAAGAGCACAGGCAGATGATTAAAGAAAATACTGCCTCCTTCTACAATCAATTCCTGGCCATTTGTGAGAATCGTCCTTCATGGAAAAGGCACCGACAGAGAGGGCACGCAATGCAGAGTCCTGACATAATGCGAACTGAAAGTAGTCGTCCACCTCCGCTGGAGGTCGAAGTGGAAACTTTAAATTGAATTAAGACCAGCTCTGGTGCTGTCGTGGCCGTTTGGACACGTAATGGAGATGCTACTCTGCCAAAAAGAAATTAAAATTTAATATTGGATGAGAATGATATACTTCCAATTATGTGTAGTAGATGCCATTTACGGTGACCAGTTAAGACTGCAACTGGAAAATGGATATGTCTATGAAAATTACGACAATTTGCTTGAAAACAAATTCTTTCAATGGCAAATCTTCGTTTCGAATCACGAATTCCGGAAGTCGACTGCAGTTTTCGAGGTCAGTCCATTACCGCACAGAAAATACGTTATCAAACACTTGCCTAGAAATCAAAGGACGTCTAGCCTGCGCCACCCCAACCCCATCATCCGACCAAAGAGACTGGCCCTTGTAACGGGCCCCCGCATCGGGCACTCTAAAAAATTAAACTTTTATGTGCTCCAAAGCGATTACATGAACCAAATTAAATTGAAAAGAATCCTATGGTTTGACCGCACTATGGATCGTTACTGCTTTCCTTATCTCAACCCACACCCACCCTCTGCCTCACCTGAAGCCCTTGCACTGTTCTATTCAATTTGAAGCAATCCCTAGTTCGTTCGTTTTTTTTTTTGCTCAAATTGTTGCATTTGGCAGAAAGATAGATGTAGGAAGCTATGCAAATTCGTCGTTTAAAATTCATTTTGTGCTACAACCACTTTATTTGCAAGGAGCGCAAAAACTGAACCTTCAAAGAAAAAAAAAACAGTCGTGCACAGACACAACTACGTTGCTTTATAAAGGGAGAGCAAAAAAAACAGATAAAACTTCGGATTCCTTTTAAGATAATTGCTGCAATTCCCCAAAGGGGGCACCCGAGAGTAGTAACGAGCCTCTCTTATCTGCCGGTTACTCCGTTTATGACATGAGTGTATGGGTGTATACGCGTATGCACCGCATAATGAAAATGAAATTCACAATTTCGCAGGATGGATTTCGCTATCAGGTTTCAAGTTGTTTTCCTTCTGCACAGCTCTTGTTCTTTTTTTCGCTCCTCGATGCACAGAAATCCACTTCAAAATTATTTTTAATGGTTTCTCGTCAACGACAACGTGTGTTTGCGTGGGCTGGCTGGAGTTAGGGATGGAAATCCTTTCCTTTTCTTTCGTCTTCTTTGATTTCTGGCAAACATCAAAAAGTGTTAGATAAACGGTTTGATAGATATGACGAAGATGTTGTTGAATAATGCTGCACTGGGGTTCAGATGTGCACCTTTAGCAATTTCGTTTTTTTAATTTAAATAAAGTGAAAAGCTTTCCATCCATTAAGAGCGAATATCCTCTCTTTTTTGTTGCTGTTACTCGCTTCTGTTGCCACGGCACGCCTTTGGAACATCGTCTGCCGGGTTTTCTATGACATCTTCTCTCTTTTTTGTAAATAAATCCCTCTAGGCAAACATTCATTTGGTTATGGCTCAGACATGACTTCCGCTTTTCGCTCACAGTATCCCATGACTTGGGTTAGGAAGTGTTTGCCATTCACAGAGTAGATGAGGGTCATGGCGGGGAAATAAGTTCGGCGGTAAGCGTTTTTGAAGTAAGCGTGTACTTTTTTGGAAGGCGAAAAATTGAGTTGTCGATTTTTGAGTGAGATGTTTTTTTTACGGATAGAGAATTAAGTGGCGTTGGTGTAAATTCTTAGACTGTTCTCTCTTTGATTTTATGCAGTGACTCAGATAATTTGGCGTGTTTAGTTTTTGGTTGTGAAAAATTTTAACGATAAAGGCAAATAGGTTAGGAGAAATAAGCCGTATAGTACTGAATTTTGGGCTGTTGCACTAATTATGGTTATTGCAATAACCACGTTACTAAAAAAATTGCCATAATGAGATTTTAAAGGAAAAAACATAACGAAAAATAAAGTAATTTTATTTATAGTGAAACAAAACATATTGTTGATTGTTTGGTTTATAAATATTCGGCTCATAATCAACAAATGGATAAGATTGATTTAAAAGGTTCCTAATTTTTTTTTTTTTTTTATATCCCAACAAATACTCACATCTGTCTCTAGGACATTGAGTAATTGTTTTTTAATTTTTTACGGGAAAAAACATGTGACTCCGACCAGTGTCGAGCTTTCGTCACCTGTGGAATTGCGTAAGCAATTTGGGCAAAACATTTAAAAACATCAGTACACTATAATTTAACATTTACAATATTACAGTAAACTTGCAGACAACATGAAATATAATACATATACATATGTATTTTACATTTATTGAAGAACCAAATCAATAGGTCTTCTTCGTTTCAATCTTCTCGTTCTAAGGGTTTCGTCGTCGAAGAGCAGGTTGATGTCTTGGTTGCGGTGTGTCAATATTTTTGTCAAGTGTTTTTTGCTTATTTTTTGGATCTCTTCGTCAATTGTGTTTATTTGCAGGTCGCAATGAATGTCTTTATTACAGATATAGCATTCGGCGTTGGTAATCGTCCTTAGAATTTTATTCTGTTGTCTTTGAATTATAGACAGGTTGCTTTTTTTTATGTTCCCCATATTTGAATCCCATACGTCCATATTGGTTTTATGATACATTTATAAATAAGTAATTTATTTCTTAGAGAAACTAGATTGGGGTCGTAGAAGCCAATAAAGTTGTCGAAATTTGTGTTTAATCTGAGTCTGTTTTTGTTGGATATGTAGCTTCCAGGTCAATTTACTGTCTATGTGGATCCCTAAGTATTTAGCGGCTGGTTGAATAGATATGGTTTTGTGATTTATTGTAAGTGGTAGCGGTACGTATTTCGTTTTAGTTGTGTAAATGACTTCTATCGTCTTGTCTTCGTTAATTTTTACGTTCCATTTTGTGAACCAAGCACTCGCTATGTCCAGTATTTGCTGTAGTTGGTAGGTCGCAGTTAAAAGGCCGTGTCCGGTATTAAGCAAGACAGTGTCGTCCGCAAAAGTAGCAATCATGGCCGTTTCACTAATTAAGAAGTAAAAGTTAGAATCACTGATTTAGCCATCAAATGAAAGCCACAAATTCAACGAAATGATCATTACTACCACATATAAAGGTGGACCACAATATGTAAAGCTCGAATTTTTGAAATAGCTGAATTACTGAGTCACTAGTTACAAGCATTTGGATAACGCTTCAACAGAGGTACTGCGCTTACCGAGTTTTTCTTTTATTGAAGGCATTTTCTATTTATTGACAACAAAAAATATAAAATGAAAAAAAAAAGGCGACAGGTTCTTTTAAACAACGCACTTTTTTTCCACAACTGCAATCATCTTTTGACATCTGTGAATATGTTAAAATATGACAGAATTATAGATATTCAACTTACTTGTTGATTTACTTACTATTACTTAATTTTGAGATATTTATTAATTTACTTCAAATTTACAGTTCCAAACAAAGAGAGACATAGAGTGTTCTAGCAGGTTATGAGCCTTTTCAAAACGTTCGAGGTGCTTCGTAGTGCTATTTATTGAAGAAAACATCGATGAAAATGAAGCTCGAACTATAAAAAAAACAGTTTCGTTAAAGCAATTTGATACATTTATGGGAAAATAGCTGTTGGAATTATTTCAAATAGTTTTAATTCTGCTTCATTTTCACTATTTTATCTTACAGAACAAATTTTGATAAAAAATACTTTTTTTATTTCTTAATTCTGTCACGCAAAATCTATGCTTTTGATTCGTTTTAAGTCTATACAAATATATTATGTCGTCCGTTCGAACCCCTCAGTGTCATTCCTTTTTGAACTAAATACACCACTGTAGAAAACCGGGACAGTGCTATCATCCCATTCTGTTTGACGCACTGTACACCACAAGTTTTCAGATCCTGCAAAATACTCTTTCGGAGCAGGAAACATTTGGCTTACAAGGTAGCCCACATTGAAAATTAATACGTTCGTAACCTTTTTCTATTGAAAAACTCATAAAGATCGTAAGCCGTCGGAAGAAGGAAGACGATACGTTACGGATGTGTTGGAGAATTTTCACAATTTATTGAAAATTTCAGATCCAAAATTGCTTTGGCTCGGAAGCAATCGTTTTCTTTTTCAGCATCGAGGTACGTAACTTTATTTCAGTTTCAATACCATTAAAAGCTATTAACCTCATCCACTTGGAACAGTACTTAAAGTGAATTAATAAAAGAAAGGACCCCAGCGTGATGCCCTGTATGCGGATTGCACACAAATTGACTATTTACTGTTATAAAATACTCGCGATAAATTCTTTTTTCTCCCTTGATTCCCGTTCCGCTTTTGCAAATCATCAAGGAGCAGTACAAAAATAGATTGCAAGGAATTAAATAAATTGCTCTTACAGAGCAAAGAGAGGAAAAAATGAGCTCCACCAGTGACTACGTAGCATATCCTTCGTCCTTTGGCATCACGGTAGCCATTTTTTTTTTGTGTGTGCTTTTGCTTCTGATTGAAGATTTACTGCGAGCAGATATTGGAACTGTGTTAGTAGACGTAAGCTAAGCTATTGAAAAATGTATTCACATTTTACGAGATGATTTCCAATCAATTGATAATCAATCATTAATTACCGCCTTAGCCAGTGGCAGCAGGTGGCAGGAACACGCAATTGCTATGCCCATCCTTAAGCTTCGCCTCTCAATGAAAAACCAAACAAAAAACACTTGTGTGTGAAGGCAAACACCAGCCGGTCAGCTCAAACATCTACAACTAAAAACACGGACGAGCTGACGGAAAAATTTTAATAAACCTGATTTTAGTAAATGAGTGCACATTAACAAAAACTGTCAATTAAGAAGAGAAGCATTTATCTTCATCAGGTGGAGAGGATAGCTAACAACACCCATACACACAGAAGACACGAGTCGGAGTCCTTTTTGGGGCGAAAATATGCATACACACTTTGAAAGGTATTAATCGGTTGTTTCGCTCGTAGTATTGATCTACATTAAAGGGCAGGGATGAAAAGAAAAATGGGAACAAATATCCAGATAATGTAATTTATTTCGAGTTAATCGAGTTTTTTTTGCCTCTCGTTCTGTTCGGTGAAGCCATGATGATAACAAAAACGAACAAAAAGACAAAAAAAAGATTTAAATTTACTAAAAATAAATCTTCGTTGCTCGGTCGAGTTTTGTATTGAATTTCCCTTTCCGGACGTAATCGAAAATTTTAAATGAAAATTAATTGCGTGCCGTTAATTGAGATTGTTCGTTGGCACAAAAAAAAAATTAAAGATTTTAAATTAAAATCGGTGCGACTTATCGAAAATTGAGATGTTTTGGAAGCCGAACTGATTGATAGGCGATATTTTTTCTTTTAATTAGAAGCAATTACAACCCTCGAAAAGGTCAGAAACCTTTCTTCCGACCACTAAGAAAAAATCCTGTAAACTCGGGTAAGTTTAAGACTTCAGGATTATGGATTAATTTTTCCTAATTATGCTCATTTTTGGGGATGAACGTTTTCCACTAGGAACAATTTATGTGCTTGTAAAAGCAAAGTTCAATCGAATAAATATTAAATCCACCTGATGGCATTTGTTAAAGAAAACATTATGGTTCTAAATTTCTAATGTCAACTTTTAAAAATTTAGTTATTTAAATTTTGCTTTAAAAAATTTAGTTGCAATCAAAATCGGGTTCATTGTGGCTTAATTTAACTTGAAAATCTAAATTTTCTTCCACAGGTAAACCGACTTACCGACCATTACACATCACAATCAATACTTTGACGCTTATGATTTTTTTTTAAAAGGATTTCTCTAAACTTACAGCGAATGCTTGGAACATTGTAAACAGAGATTTATAGTTCTTTCAGTAATTCACGTGGAAACGATTTTTAGAAACAGCGTCGTAAGATCGCATAGTTCAAAATGGAATGTATAAATTTTTAAAATTTAATAAAATGTGTACAGATATCGCCGTAAAAAACACGATTGTAGCGGTAGATTTTTTTAGGCAATTTTTCATCTCTATTTCGTTGAACATTTTAAATTTTGCTCATTAGAACGAGGCAACGTTTTTCAATACGAGGAATTTTGAATAAAATATTTTTTTTATCAGAAATGCATCTTACGTTTTCAAAACATTCACGGTTTAACTTCGTACATTCAGTTGATTTTTTTTCTGTCCTAAACCATAAAATCAAATTAGTTTAAAAAAAAAGGGATGAAATAATATCTGAAGTTCATACGAACCGCGACATCTATGTACTTGAAAACGTTTCGACTCTTCAAATGATCAGTTTAATTCCGAAGTTAGTTTTTTCGTGTGAGTCTTATTGTGACCTACCCCGCACTAAAGGAGAGAAGCTGAAGCTCCTGACAGTGGCTTAGTGCTCATATTGCTACCCAGAGGGCTCTACTTATTATTATTGTCGGCAGCCGAAGAATTATCCTAGTGTCGATAGTAAGTTAAGCCGCCTAGTATAAAATGACGAACAGACATTGGTCTAAAAATATATAAGATGTACGAATGCATCTAACGCTTTTTGAAAAAAAATAAATTTTTTGGAATACTGCTCATTTTAACAAAATCGTATTTGCTTGTCCGCATTTCTCATCTCTTTCCATGTGTTTGACACGATACCACATATCCAATGAACTTTAGGATCTAGCTCAGAAGAAGACGATGAAAAATACTATAAAAAAAAATGATATCGATCACCACCTATTGGGCTTAAGCCGCTATTGTTCAACTATCGTAAACTTTTAATAATCGAGGGCAGCTTTAATTTTTTTTTCTGGCTCCCTAGTCAGTTTGTTAGTTAGCAAATTTCCATTCATCGAGTGACAAAAGACTTTCATTCTAAACATGATGATTGAATGCACTTCACATTAAATATTGTTCAGACTTAAAAAATGCATTTTTTAATGAACGTGCCAAAATCTGTCATTTCCATTCAATATAGTTTTTGTTTCAAAAGTATGAACGTGCTAAAATGTTGTTTCTATTCCCAATTTTTTGCCTATCCGGAAAACGTATGCAACAAACTCTAATTGAAAACTTAGTTTTAACAACTTTTGCTAAAAAATAAAATAAAAAAAAAACTCGTCCTCGCCCCATGCATGACCTGCTAATGGCTACGGTTGGCCATGTCAGCATGTCATCGGTAGGCATATGCACATCTTATAGATCTGTCGTGAACAAACGAATAAAGCTTATTTCGTATCTATCAATAGCCAAATAAAAACCCTTCGGTTGAGTACCCGTAGCCGCTGTAAAAACTGTTTGCTAACGAGAAAAAAAATTAAGGCGTGTTGGGGGCAGGAGCAAACAAAAAATACGCTTCTATAAAATATGGCTCACATAAAATCCTGCTGGGAGCAATTCAACAAAGTTATTTATAAAACTTTTTTTTTCTCATTTTTTTTTTTTGTCCGAATGGTGTACATCCCAGAAGCGTGTTACTCTTATCGAACATGAGCCGTCGCCGTGCTTGCGTTCGTTCCTTTTTGTGCCCGAGCACACGCCTCAATAAAATAGTAAAATGCCAGCAAAACCAATTGGACACATCTGTTGAATTGTTCTAGCGGGCATTACTTTCTATTTCGCGATGCCAGGGCTTTCAATGAAAATCTACCTGAGCATGATGGGTGCAAAACAACAGCACAAAATAAAAAAAAATAAATAAAATGTGGCCGCGAAGGTGTGAAGAGGCTTTGGCTTTCAATTATTCAATAACGTACAAAACTTTCGTAATTATCCTATGTACATATAAATAGAATCAATCTGCACGGCACATTTTCGCCACTGTATCAAGGATGACCTACATTTTCGATGGGTACACACACAGGAATTATTGCAGTGGCAGAACTTTATCCCCGTCATCTTTCGTCAGCCCGGCCAGGACGATGGTACAAGCGCAGAAACGAAACTGAAATTATAAAAGTGTGAATTTCTCAAGAAATCGGATTTAATGAGCACATTTATGCACCATTTAACTCAACAAACAGTGAAAATAGGAGCAAGTAGCGTATCCTTAGAAGCTAACGAAGGATTTGCGATGTATTTTTTTTTCTTTCTTTGCTGGTTGCGGCCTGCATTGGCAAAAAGGGAAATATGGCAAATGCTGGGGACAGAGAACTCGAAAAAGTTGAACGATGGCAAAGTTAGACGAATGTAAGTGTGAAGGAATTTAATAAGGACCGAAATTATGTGAGAAATATATGTATAATCAACAAATTATCGGGGTCGGGAAAGGGGCACTAAACGTGCACGAGTTTTTAAAGTGAGATGGATGGTTACATGGGGTTTCGTAGGGTGGGTAGGATGAAGATTGTTCGGGACAAATTTCTACAAAAAAATTAGGTATATTCGTAAACTTAAGTCTAACATTGGTCTGCGTTGTTTATACTTCATAGACTTAAAATGGCAGCGACCGAGTCGTCCCGCAGATCGCACTGAGAAAAAAAAAGTGGCCACAGAAAGGCAAACGATTTGGGCTCGCAAGAAAATTTGACTCTTTTTGAGTGTTTTTTTTATAAGAATTTAAATATTTGCTTAAGGAAAATAACCACACTTCAATTATTTTTTTTTTTCCAATACTTTTTCTATTCTTGCTTCCCACTGAACGCACAGACTGACAGCGTATAATTGTTTTCTCTTTATCAGAAACCAGTCCCTATTTATGCACTGTATGCATTTCTGGAGTGTTTTTCGGTAGTTATTTGCTTTTCAGGATTGTTTTGATTCGAATTTTATAATTCTTATAATTCGATATAATTCGAATGTTTATAATCCTGCTGGAATAAATTTATTACAGAGATGAAAACGAGTGAAGTTCGGACTAGTAAACATTAATTTGAATCCAACTGGCCACGGAACCTCCACGGAACGGAAAAAGGAAAAACTTGTCAAGTGTCAGTTTTACTCACGCGCCAAGGGTTTCGTTCTTTCGTCAACAGACTAGAAGTAAGAACATAATTTAAGTTAAAGCAACTAACAACGGCAGGTAGTGCTTATTATTGCACACGGTTGCTGATCGTGCCAACCGTGTGAAAATTGCTTTGCTCGGTAGTTTATGAAAGTCACCTTACCGAATCATAAGGTATTCGGCAGTATTTAATAGATAGCCACTTAGGTACTTAAAACACTAATGTGGAACAAAACACAAACATCCAAGAAATTAACAAATCAAGTACTCAAGTTTTAAATTCAAATTTTACATTAGGATTTGGCATGTGAAAATCACATTGAAGCAATAACAAAAATAATGTTCAATTTCGTTTTTGTTTCTTTAGAACTTTATTCAGAGACAAAATTTAAAATCTTTTCGAACCCAGGACCCCCAGAGCAGAGCGCGAGCACTATAACCACTCTACCAATGCCGTTTCGAAATTCTATCGCCTTATAAAAAAAATGCTCATATAATTTAAATCGTTAATATCTCGAAAAATTGTGTGAAAAAAATTTTTTTTTTTGTATAACATTTTTTGATTCTATTGATGAGTTCTACAAAATGGCTTTTTGGGATCTTTAAAATTCGTATGTCATTGTTTTTTGGTTTTTGGGCAATAACTCGAAAACTGTTTGCGCCAAGATGCTCGAACTAAATTTAAGCTAAAGATCGAGATCTACATTCTAGAATTTTATCAGATTTTTAGACCTTCGGGTGTGGTCTTAAAGCTTAATACCTCGAAAACTGAACTTCAGAACAAAAAGCTCAAAATGAAAACTGTATTTTATTTTACAAAACCTATTCAACGGTACCTAAGTCAAACAATTCCAGTAAAAAAAATTTTAAAAAAAAATAATTATTCATTTTTTTTTGTACGAATAAAAAATCATATAAGATTTTTGAATATTTTGCCGATATTGCGATGAGTTGCTCATAGCTCCTATTTCTTTCAGATTTTTTGGCCCATTATTTTAGAAAATAAGGTATGGGATACGGTACACAAGTCTGTTTTTTGAAGTTTGCGGGCTTATAACTTTTTACCAGTAAGACTAAGATGCCATTCGATTCGATCTAAGTGCCATTTTCTTTCCAACGATACCCATATCAAATATCTAAGAAAATAAATCTGTTTGTTTGATTTTAGTATTAGTACTAACTTTTTCGTTAATAAGTAACTTTCTTAAAACTTTTTTCCGGAACTTTCTTTGAGCAAGTGAAACACGTCATCTGAGTAAATTTAATTTCTTAATTCCAGGTGGTTCACCAGGTACCTAAAATAAGGCTTAATGAGGAATACGCCCAGTCCCCTTTCCTAAAAGTTAATAAAAGTTTTTTTAAACCTCAGTTTCAGTACCAATTTTTTTCTTTAATCTTCCACTAATTCCGGAAAAAATTATTGATTTATTTTTGGGTTGCCAAGATACATATTCATTCCATGTTTCATCCCTTTACTACAGAGGATTCAGAAGTTATTAGCAAATATGTAAAGGCGACAGACAGACAGACAGACGGACACCGAAGTGATTCTATTAGGGTTTCGTTATTCCTTTGGAACGAAACCCTAAAAATGTATGAAAAATCTTGTTAGAGATGTAAAACTAATTCTGTTTAAGATCGATCTTTACAACGGACGATTGAAATAAGACCGAGTTTGAAACAAGAAAGCATCGCACAGTAAAGTATTTGAAAATTAGAAACAAAGCAGCAACGACCTTAGCTTTGTCCCAACTTTCACGAGCTTCACGTTTCGTGCTCGACAACGTCGCTGGCAATTTAAAAGTAACTGATCTGCTGATAGAAGGGGACTCTTGGCGCATATTCTTCTTATTGCTTGATTCTTATTGAAACCAAATTCAGTTCTAAATTTAGTACTTCTAATTGCCTAATTGTTTCACGTCTGCCAGTATATAACAGTGATGCGAAATTTTTTATAAAACTTTTTGTTTTCGAACGTAGAGGGCAGTTTCAGCTTTGTTCGCAGTGCTGGATAGCTACACAAACGAATTTAAAATTCTCGACACCACTAATGCACTTTCATAGTCCAACGAATCATAGTCTCAGACCACACTTATCCCAACACGAACACGACACAAAAAAAGAGTATAAGAACCACTTTTTCTAATGAAAAGACCAGAATATCTCCGACTGACCTCGTCTATTTTTAGCCACCGACGTCAACAAGGATCAATCCGTAACCGAAATCAGTCAACCGTGGTATCGAATGTACGCGCGCTCTGTCATCGTTGTGGTCATCCATAATATAACATCAATGTAGTAACAAGATTCTAAATTTGCATTAGGCCCTCGGTATGTCGAATATATAAATGAGAATCTTCATCTTCCCTGCGGCGAAAGTCTTCTCGAATTAAACTTCAATTTCCTTCCACCATTGCACATTCAATTTCAATATTTTGTAATTTTTTACTACGCAACCCAATTTCGAATGCAATGTTGTTAGCCAGCGAGTCCACCGCTCTTCGTGCATTGCTCTGGCTATCGCTTCAGCCAGAGCCTCTGCGCCGTCCTCAATTACACAATGAAATTGAATTTTGTCTGAGTGTGTCTGTAGTGTTGGTTTGGTGGTGGTATTTCTTTTTCTATTATCATTTATATATGCTTTTCGTCCTTTCGTCCTTCTCTGATGGTACATTATTTTCCGGATTAAATACCTCCTCCCGAGTTGCGAAATAGGAAATTGAAAATTGTCCTCCCACAGCAAGCACAGGGACCGCTTGCGTCGAGTTCTTGGGCGAAAATAAACTTCAGAAAAGGAGGCTTGCTGTCTTGAGAGGAGAAGCGAAAAGTCGAGAATATTGGCTATCTCCGACGACGGGGCGTACTACCGGATGCCACTATGGGGACAGACGATGGTCGAATCATGCAGAAGCCTAACAACATCTCTGCAAAGGAAAAAAAATCATTTGTGTAGATATTAGTGAAAATTGTGCCCAGAATCGGTTATGCCCTGGTGGTGACCTATGATATTGGGGCTCACGTCGGTTCCTTTGAATTTCGTTAGAATGCATGATTATTGCATTTCATAGTTTTAGGATTTAGAGAAATTCGACCTGGGGGCAACGGTTTTCCTTAAGAGTGCTGATTAGTTGTAGGTCGTGCTTAAACGAAATTTTAGCCGCATTTTATATGGCGAACTTGAGTACACAACATTTGATGTCGGTGGTTTGTCATGTGTTCCAAACAGAACAAAATGAGGTCGAAAATAGATTAAATTTCATTCGCTTAAACGAATTCAAATTGCCCAGAATGCCCGCAGTTATGGATAAATTAAAGATCCAATATGGATAGGAACGGTGGACTTTTGATAATTCATCGCTATGTATAAAAACTAATGCTTCATATAAATTTTTTTTAGAATTTAATTTATAAATTTAGAAACTGTGTTAGCGAACGTTTTTAAAGCACAATATTAATACCTATTAATTCAAAAGACAAATGAAAAAAGAACGATTAATATAAAACAATTACAATGAAGATTTAATACAAAAATTTAGTGGCTTCACTTACATAAGATTAGCTATAGATATTTAACAACCAGATTTGTATAGCAGTATTAAGCAACTGATGGCAACAAAAACTACTGCGAGATACGACAATCTTACTAAACTATCTTAAAAAATCCATCAATATCTACAATTCAAATTGTGCAAATGCCGGGGTGTGCTTGGACAATTTGTAGATGGGTTATACAGTTTGGCCTATTCAGGCGACACCCAGAAAGAAATTCCTTAATTTCTAAGAAGAAATGCAACAAGAGAATAGCGTTTGTATTTAAACATTTGAATTGAGCGATTGCTAAATGATGAAATGAGCTTTTTTTCTAATGAACTCAAATATAATATAAACATATTTAGATGACGGAAGAATAAAGAACCCGGAAGGACTAGGAATGTGTCTTTTTAGGGGTGAAAAGTTAGCTTGATCTATATTTCCTTCAGTTTTTTGATTCCGTCTCAATTTTCATACCAATTTCTACCACCTTCGACATTCAACCAACTCTTTACACGATAAAAATTAATACTCAAATTAAATGAAAGCATCCAATGGTTCAGTTTTAACCAACCTTTGCAGAATGCAATTTTTTCCACTATTTGTTTAGAAATAACAATCAGCAAGGTTTCAAAGGATTTTTTTTTTCAATTCTTTTAACCTACTTTCATTCCATCTCTGCATTCCCTTCGCGTCGTTGTCTGAAAACTGAAAGCAGAAAGTGCTTAGATCTCCATTTAAACTTTGCCAAATCTGTCAGTCGGGCAAAAAGTATATTTGTACATTGATTTTCATTGAAAACAAACAAATACAAAATATAACAGCGAATGCCTTTGGTAACACCGTCAACAGCTTACAACGTCTACTTTCTACCGCCATAGCGTTTTTCATAAATCTCTTTAGAATTACCCTGCTGCACTCGCATCGTTAGATTGGAGTATCTAAGCTTAAAATAAAGAATGAACGTGTGCTCATGCCCACCGAAGAACGTCGGGGCAAAATATATACAAAACCGGCAAAAACATGCAAAAAGATCAACTTTCCGTGTGCACCGTTGTATCGACTTCTGCATGCAGCTTCGATTTTATTCATCCAGAAAATATCAGACTTCCTTTTGGTTGGCACTGCACACATATTGAACATGGCAATCAGTTGATTTGGTCCTTTTTTCCCTTTCGATGCTCACTTGCTGGCTTTTGTCTGTATCTCTCTCTCTTCCTCGTACCGTGTGTGCGTTGGTGGGTAGGTGTTTCTGTGTTTTCTATCCTGCCAAAAACAGGATATCACACATAGCGTTCGAAATGATATTTAAGCATACGAGTATCTACTGTATACCGTTATTCAGGAGGTTGTTCTCACACAAATATACATGTGCTTGTGCATTTGCCAATAAAGGGGGAAGGCAATACGATGCTGCTGAGGAAACTTGCGAAAGTAAATACAACGCGACGTGTCGAATGAAACGCAGAAAAAGGACATTTGGCGAGAGCATCACGTGTGAGAGCAGTGGGGTTTTTCGACTTTCAATTGAGCGGGGAAATATAATAAAATAATGAAAAAAACAACAACAACAGAAACAGGAGAAAAGGGAGGGTTAGAAATATATTATTTTCAAATGTTTCTCTACTTATTTTCGTTAGTATCAACCTACTAAACCATCGTCTTCCACCATCCGCATATCTACTGAAGAGCAAACAGGAAGAAGATGGATTGTTATTATTTATGAAGAGGATACGTTCGGGATACAGCACCGAAGGACATACTTACAGGAAGGACTGCTAAGCGGAAATGATGACTGATGGGATATATTGCTGGAGTAAGAGTGCTCTTGTGAGAGAGAGACAGAGAAGCTCCTATAAATTAATTTGAAATGACAAAAACGATGCCAGAAACATTTTAAGCACCAAACACTAGAAAATTACTTTGTTGTGGATGATCGCTGTTGTAGTGAAGGATCCGGTGCGATTTATTGGCAACCAGTTTGCTTTTAAGTCATCAGCGAGTGGTGCGACGGTGTGCAATTACTCAAAAGAGGTGTTCTTCTTTTTTTGTTTTCAATGACTCTAAGTGCTATATTATGAGAAAAGTAGTTGCTTCTGCAGAGTTTCATGTCAGGGGACTAGATTTGGTCGGGCAAAGATTTATAAAAGCGAAGATCTTAGGTGTGGCCTTAAAACAAATGAAGAAAATCAAGGATAAATCGCATTTGTAGTGAATGAAGTAAAGTCAACTTTGGCGTTAATGCTGCCTAATCCTGCCACTAATCATATCCACGTGCCTGAGAAACGAAGGCAGCAAATATAACATCGTAGTTAAAAGTATCACCTACACACTCCAACAGTGACTGAAGTGCCAAAAATGAATTTCATAAAACACTAATTTCCGAGTTTGCAAATTAAATAAGCACCAAAAAAAGGTCAAGTGTGACAGGCATGTTAATTGTTTCTAAATTGGATCAAAAATAAACTTTTTTAGTAGCGTACTTCATAATTCTTTCATTTGAGATCAAATCACATGCATTTTAAAAATTCAGATATCAAAATTCTAAAAATCGTTTCATTGAAAAGTAAATACCCTTGTAAACTTATTTGCCATTATTTTCCAATTTGCGTGCACTTTGGTGTGAAAAAAACTGGTGGACGAGTGTGGTGACACTTTAAGCGACTCTCAATATTTCATAAACGATACTTTCAAGTGAAAAACTCTGTTATTTAAGCCCCTATTTCATTTTGTAATACCTATTAATTATTTTTAAAAAAAGTTTGGTTATTAATTTGTTTGTTTTGTATGCGGAAACTGTAGGTGCATTTTAAATTTATGTTTGTCCTCGAAGGTAAGAATTAAAGCGATGTAAGCATATTTTTTGGTCGTTTTGATGAAGTTTGTTCAAGCCGGTTAGACACAAAAGAAGTTCGTAGTAAAAATCCTCTGGGGCTCATCTTTCTTGTCACATTTTTAAAGTATTTACTTACATTAAAGAGACATATTTAAAAACATCCTACGCAGCAATTCCATATTTCAAGCAAACAAAGAAAGAATAGAGGTATCTATTATTGCATACCCTTAATAAAATCAAAAATATCCAATTAGATTAGAACCGATTTTTATTTAAGCATCTGGCCTTCTCGTCCTAGTTCGGGGTCTTCGGGGGGTGTTTAAATAATCTTTTGATAAAGAACCGATGTACTTGATCATATTGCTTATAACCCCAGACCTGCGCTGCATATAGCATTACAGTCTCCGCCAATCACTTCGTACAACTTTAACCTACCGCTGTGCTGAATTGTTGTATTGTTAAAGCAATTCTTCCAGGCTACAATAAATTTCTGATGAATCTAATTACTGGAGAATAGATGATGTTTCATATGGTGTAGAAGTGTAAAATTTAAGACCAGTTAATGAGGAGAGCTATAAGATTTAGTTTTTAATTAAGTCACTTCAATTAGCGATTTCTCTATATTTAGTCCCACTTAATTAGCTTAATTGCTATCATATTATTTCAATTCTATTTTATTTTCTTCGTTTCGTGGAGGTCGTTAAAGAATATGATATTACATTAAATGCAAAGTTAATCAGAAGTGCCATAAAGTCGATAGTAATTTGCTATTAGTAACCCATTGACAGAGTACTTAAAGATTAATTTTAATAAAACATGAAGGAATATTGAAAAGACTTACTATGCTGCTTGATAATTAGGATATTCACCTAAGAATAGAATTTGTAGCCTTAAAAACTGTCAGGACCAAGAAAAATGTGCGCCTTGCTGAAACTTCGGTCAGAACATATAGAAACTACTAACGGCGTGGGGAGATTAAGAGACACAATTTCCATTCGATACCCAAAATATAATTTTTCAAATATATTTTTTTAATTTTATTAATTTATCCAAGACAGAGCCATGGATTGACATAAAGACACATCTCGAGGTATGCCCTTTTAAGAACCTTTACTTTAAATTTGAATGATATTTGAGCAAGCCAGACGCAATTTATTTAAAAAGGAAAAGAAACAAAAATAGAGGAATAGAAAAGACACAGTGACAAGGATACCTACTGATATACCGGGATATCACGCTACGTCGCACACAATTCGTATGTAGTATGCTTAAAATTCAATGCCACTCTCAGTGTTTCTCCTTGAAATTTTCTTAAGTTTTCTTTGGTTTTCCTGAGAGACTGTTGACAAACAAAACACACACTCATAAAAAAAAGGAAAAACTAGTGCAAAAAGATATTAGAAACAACACAGACACACCCACACACGAATAGTCAGTCACAGCAGACCTGAGCGATGTTATTCAAATTACGGGATGTACAAAAAGGGGTCCTTCGCATGCAAATTACACATCCTATCTCAGCAATCTCGTCCACAATGAATTCATCTGGCATCATATTGCGTCGCACAGATGTTACTCTATAAACACGAGTCATACACACGTTGGCATTGAGATAAAATTTATTCCTTAAATGAAATGTATCTTATATATGTACTGGAAAAAGATCCGAAAGATACCAGTGTACCGTCAGTATTTGTTATTAAGAGCAACCCCATTTTCGCATGCTTGATCACTCCGAAGATTCTGATGAGATATCCTTCGTGCATATACATAGTTTGATGTCGTCGGAGAAGAGAAAAAAAAACATTTTTTTTTGATTATCCTTGCGATCGGACTCCTTCTCTGCTAATGCGATTTCAATGGACAACGAAGTAGACGGTGTACCCATATGTCAAGTTACAAGGAAACCCTACATAAATTACAGCACGGGACTGTTAAAGTTTTAAGCGGCGAGCAAAAAAAGAGAAACCACTTGAAAAGGATATTATTAGAAGATGGTTGTTTGCTCGGCTGCAATAAATTTTGCCTCTCATTTGAGGGAGTGGGATCGCAACCAACCCCTCTGCGAGATGCAACCGATACTACTCATTGATTTAATGGGACAATAACTATTTTCAGTTTTTTTTGTCCTTTGTGGTATCCTTTGGAACTCCCCTCGGTGGTTGTCGTTAAAGCACAGCGGTGGTAGTGGAAAATTTGTCATATTATGACTCAACGTTTTCATTATAATTATTTATGCATCGTCCTATTGAAAAAAGACTAGCAGAGGAATCTGTTTATTGACAATTATTCATTTATTTGATCGCTTAGGTGCGGTGGTTCTACCAACCCCTGCAGAGTTGAGTGTGAGATGTATTGATGAATTCTTTTGCGAAAATAGACAGGGTTCGCATTCAATTGTGCGTCCGTGGGGAGATGACGAATACAAATGGAAGGGATAGCCCAGATCGATTACCAAAGTGCTTTGTACAGGTTTACAGGACGACTCGCAAGTCATTCTTGGAATTTTATGTGGAAAGTGGAAGGTGAAGGGAATGCGAATTATTAAGATGAAATGGTGCATGGAGTGAATTTTCAATACGTCGCTGGGGCGGGGTTCCTCAGACGTGAGGGCGACACGATGTGAAAGGCGTCGAAAGTACAGATGGCCACGATTTATTTAAGCGACGGGTAAGCGTCTATTTTTAGGTGAGTGATAATGTTTTTTTCGGAATACACATAAATTCCCAAAGGAATCATTTTTTTAATAATTTAGGAGGCAGGGAATATGCATATCATTTCATTGATTATGTGGGAAGTTCGATGCAGGATTTGTGGCAAGAAAAAAAACCTCCAACCAAAATTTTTTCTCTTTTCAAGATCATGTACAGAAGTCAAAGTCAATCGTAATGCACGGAGAAAATAAAATAGCCTAGAACAAAATCTTCAACGTAAGAAAACTTTCTTTCAAGTTTCAGCCAAATCTGTCGAGTCCTTAAGGAACCAACTCTGACAAGAAAAATGTTAAACATTTGTTATATTAATTGAATTACAGCAATAATTTGTACCATGTGGTGGGTACGTCTGAGGAACTACTAGACCAAAATTTCAGGGTATCTTTTCAGTAATTTGAAAACTCCAGGTGGCCTTTCTACAAACAGTAATTCTTAAATTATTCCTTATTTCCTTAAAATAAAAATTATAAAAAAAAATAAAATTTCGGATTTCTTTAATTTGCTTAACGTTTAGTGAGAAATACTCTTTATGTTTCTCGATTCTCTAGGGTGACTGGATTGAGTTCTGGGGCGAACTGTATTAAAAAGATGACAATTTCTCTTTGATTGCTCTTGGCAATGAAAATGACATTCATTCAGGGTAGTGATTACAATGGGAAAGATGCATCGAAATCTTAAAGAAATTGACCAATGAAATAACACTAATTAAAAAGGATTATGTAAACGTTGAAGCTGAAAAATGCCTTAGGACTGATGAATAAGTTCTTTAGTCACCTGGCAACAATATTGATGCATCCGTCTTTTTTTGGTAGATAATTATTCATCTTATTTATCCTTATTACGATAGTAAAAGTCAAGTGAAATCGGCAGAAAATCGATCGATTGAGAGCAACCCCTATTCTCGTAGTCGCGTACGAATGCTTAGATCTGTATTCTGTTTGTCGTTCATCGAAATGCAGAATGTCGACAAAGAAAAAATGTATTTATCAAAATCTGAATAAGTTTTTAATTAAAGAAAATAAGAAAATAAGGATATATGTATAACAATAAAAAAAAAAACTGAAATTCGAATCAACGCTTCACAACTTACTATTTTTTACTTCATTTAATCTTATAAAGTTATTCCTCCACTTTCTTCACTCTGGTCCGTCCCCGCCAACGATGCTTAAGAAGGTGAGTGACGTCTACCCTCTCACTACCAATCTGTTATAGATAAATTTAATTTTCTAATGCTAAGTGAACAGTTTAAAAGATGAGTGGCATTTGATGACCATCAAAAGACAAAGGTCGCTCTAATTGAAAGAAATCGATCCATTCTGAAATAACTTTTTGGACTTGTGTGATAGTAATCGATGCGGCAATACCATTTTTAAAATTTTTTCGGTTTCATTTCTGCTTCAGTTTTTACTGTTTTTGTGTGCTCAAGAATTTAAATTTTATTGTTAAAAAAAAATATTATAGATACGTGCAAGACTATCTGTGAAAAATATTTAAAACTTCATGGCTAAATCTTTTTGATTTTTTCATAGATAAGTCTTTTTTATTCGTGTTGACTATTTAGCCTTTTTGCATATCAATTCCGCAAATAAATAACAAACAAATCCTTTCCATATAATCCAACACTTTAAATTTTAAATAAACTATTGCTGTTGACAAGAATAAAAACTAATGCGTCGCAATTTGCAGCCACATCTCCACATCATATTCATAGTCATTACGTCAGCCAATAAATTCTAAAGTACCCTGTCGATAGCACATTTCGGTGAAGCCAAATTGAACGGCAATTCACTTGCAGTTACAAAACAAAAATCAATCAATCCAATTTTAAAAGCTTTCTCCTGCATTGCTCTCGGCGTACATCCATCCGGCATTAGAACTCGCACGTAAATGAGTTGTTTATCCCCTTTCGATCACCGAATTCAAGGAAATAACTTATTTTACTACCGACGACCTACGGCGAGGATGATTTAAAATTATAATTTGCAAGCGTGCTCGAAAATTTGCCAGCCGGAACTCAATTTGAAACCGTATATGAGTTTCCCAAAATTCAGGTTTTGCGAGTTTTACTTTTGCTCTCGAGCGTAATAGTGTGCAACTCCAGCTACGGCACGGCAGTCCTAATTGTTTAAGCAATGCCAAGAGTCGTTCACCTCATCATTTGAAATCAAAAGAATTTTATTCTGATGTTAATCTGAGCTCCGCACAGCCGTATCTACGGCTAAGGTGCAGACTATCATTCACTTAATCCTGATTACGGTCTCTGTTTCTCATATTTTCCAAGTGAAAAGTCTTCACGCTCGGCAGTCAATGGAACCTCATTAAAAAAAGAACTCCAACGCATTCCAATTGAATACATTCTTAATTAAAGCGCACGTATTCATCACACATGTAGAAGCAGCGAGACGAAGCGACCTCGGGATATGAATGCTTTTCACTTAATTAGTTGCCGCAAATCCAGAGCTGTGGTCATTTTTTTCCCTATGTTTTTGCTTTCGATTTGCGTTTTATGAAAAGAAAAAAAAATATTTATTTCCGGAAAAAATAGAAAATCTAACGTCTGAAGTTTTGATACGGAAACAAATAAATATCGGTAAACAAAATAAATCTATATTGGAATTCACTTGACCCGATTGCCGGTGGTGGTGCATTAATTAAATGAAAGGTGTGGTCGTGTTCAGATGAGAACTCTTTTAAATGCTGTGCTTCTTTTTGCTCGCAGCCTCCTTCAGGGGCTGTGCTTAAACAAGGACTCACTAACGAACCGGGGTCAACGTAATGCAAACAGCTGCGGGATGCGGCAGATGAAAGGACTTTCATTTATGCATTTAAGTAGTACTCAATCTGCAGAGGCTAGATATAGTACATATGTAAAAGCGAATCTGATGATTGCATTAATCTTCGAGTATTGGATATTTTCTGCTTTTCCTTTTTTTTACATGATTTAAGAGGATTTTTTGCTTCGAGTATTCTTCCGTTGAATGATTTTGTCAATGAATGAAATTTATTATATTCGTTAATTACACTATCACTCTTGTGGCTGTTTTTTGTATACCACACATGTGTGGAATGAAATAATTATTTCGACTTCAATGATCAGCAAAATTGTTGGCATCAATTTCGAGACTGGAGGCAGGACGAGAGCGGAAGGAATTCTTCGAAAAAATATGTTTCTGTTTCATTTTCGCTAATTAGTGAGAGGATAAAGAATTCCTGATAGCATAGTGAGTTTATTATTTCGTTCATTTTGATGTGAACTGTATAGTTTAAAAAAAAAAGCAATTTTCAGAACTGTTCAAACTAGTTTGACTCTAGTTTTTTTAAATTCATAAAAACACGTTGAAATTCGAGACTTTGGCTTGAAGTATAAATTGCAATAATACAACTTCATCTCTTGTTAAATAGATCAACAGCACAAACAAATTTATTAATAAAAAATTAATTGAGAATTAAAATAGTTAAAAATTATTTTATTTTTCGGGATAATGGTCGCTTACAAGATGAAAAGATACTTTTTTTTAAAATGTGGGAAAAATATGAACTAGTCATCTCTAAACAGTTGATAAAATAAAATAAAAAAAATTGTTTCGAAGTTTTGTCCTCAAATATTTAAAAGGCTGTTGCTGTTGTGACTACAAACCAAAATTAAGACACGATTACAAACAAATGTGACAAACATTTTTAGTTTGATTTGATTTTTGGAGTTGTTGGTCGAGGCCTTCTAAGATCTTTTCATTGGCACATAGTTCTCATAAGAATAAAAAAATTAATTTGATCAGTTTATTCTTATCAATTGAAACTACCACTTATACCTTTTCACATTATTTCTTGCGAACGTTACTTGTAATTGTGACAAACAATCTTCAATTTTCAATGGAGACCTAAAAAATCCCGGGCGCCAATATCACTCGGCTTGTCCACGTTCAATTTCATACAGTCCCAGCAACATGTCTAAAGGTGTGAGGCATAACACCAGAGTGAATGAAACACATTCCTCGAAGAGTGTTGGTTATTCACCCCTATCACGAATTCCATCGTAATGGAAAAATTATTAAGAACTAGCTGTACCCGCGACTTCGTCCGCTTTAGTTAAACGACTTATTAAGCATGTTATACACATTTGATTTATTACAATATAAAAGACATATTACAATATAAAAGATATATTATCATCGCGAATTGTTGTGTGGATATTTACCCAGGTAATTTAACTACAACATAAAGGGAGAACGATTTTCATAATTCACTAATTGGCCGATTCGTCGAATTGTGTAATAAAGTCTACTTCATTTCACTTAAATTATTGAAGAAGATCATAAAATGCTGTCATAAAATACATATCATCTAAATTTCAACCTTTACCTATTTCGTGAAGCACCCTCGCTGTCTCCTGAAAAAGGAACAGGTAGGACAATTGTCGATTGGTAGTTCGAGAATATTAAAAAAGGATATTCTTATAAGAGAAATGGTGCAAGCTATATTCTTGTAATTATGCCATTTTTTGTCAGGTATATGATCATACGGAATCAAGTATTTCAAGCATTTCAAGATCTATTCTGGCATTTATATGCTATTGTTTTTTTTTATAAATGTAAGTACAGAACTTAATGCACTAATTCATTCGATTTTTCTGTACGCAGCCTCTCGTTTTCTTATTCTAATCTCTTATTTGCCTTGCTCATTGGGAAAGGAACAGATGAAAGGTATGTATATATAAATCACCGATTCGTCGAATCTCTTCGCTTGAACTGTGTCTAGACTTCAACTCCTATGTATTTATAGCACCTGTGTCTTTTTTTTATCTATGATCGCACACGCTTGCGATTTAAATTTGGAGTAAATACAACGTGTAAAAATATACTTTAAAACCAATTGAATAAGAGTCTAACTTCCAAATTTCAACCAACTAATTTGTTCTTGGATGCAATGAGTTTGACTTGAACTCAGAAAGCAACCGCAGGCCGACGTTTCTGTAAGTTTCAAGGAAATCCTGACCGGTCTACTGAACGCTTTGGCGATTGCGCACACGTGCTCAACTCTAGTATCTCCGGCGACTTCTGTGAACCACAATGCAAAGTTATTTCAACCCCTTTCTGCTCTACAAAAACAAAATATACAGCATACGATCGCGGAATAGAAAATGAAGCAAAAAGGGTCGTTCGAACACCTGCGTCCTTTTCATGATGCGTTGCATGCACTTCAAAATTGAAGTCAAACTCAATACATCTAGACAAAACACGCACTAAAGCACAGTACGTAGCATTAGCAATTTATTTTCCAAATTTCAGCCAAATCGGTAAAGCCGTTCAAAATTAGCATATTCCAAATATTAATAGAACCGATTTGAAAGCCCATAGGATTTTTTTCTAACTCTTGATCGGCTGAACCGATTTCAATGAAATTTGGAATATAAATTTCTAATGTTCTACACTAAAATGTTAACTAATTTTTTATTGGATGCAATGAGTTTGACTTTAACTCAGAAAGCAACCGCAGGCCGACGTTTCTGTAAATTTCAAGGAAATCCTGACCGGTCTACTAAACGCTTTGGCGATTGCGCACACGTGCTCAACTCTAGTATCTCCGGCGACTTCTGTGAACCACAATGCAAAGTTATTTCAACCCCTTTCTGCTCTACAAAAACAAAATATACAGCATACGATCGCGGAATAGAAAATGAAGCAAAAAGGGTCGTTCGAACACCTGCGTCCTTTTCATGATGCGTTGCATGCACTTCAAAATTGAAGTCAAACTCAATACATCTAGACAAAACACGCACTAAAGCACAGTACGTAGCATTAGCAATTTATTTTCCAAATTTCAGCCAAATCGGTAAAGCCGTTCAAAATTAGCATATTCCAAATATTAATAGAACCGATTTGAAAGCCCATAGGATTTTTTTCTAACTCTTGATCGGCTGAACCGATTTCAATGAAATTTGGAATATAAATTTCTAATGTTCTACACTAAAATGTTAACTAATTTTTTATTGGATGCAATGAGTTTGACTTTAACTCAGAAAGCAACCGCAGGCCGACGTTTCTGTAAATTTCAAGGAAATCCTGACCGGTCTACTAAACGCTTTGGCGATTGCGCACACGTGCTCAACTCTAGTATCTCCGGCGACTTCTGTGAACCACAATGCAAAGTTATTTCAACCCCTTTCTGCTCTACAAAAACAAAATATACAGCATACGATCGCGGAATAGAAAATGAAGCAAAAAGGGTCGTTCGAACACCTGCGTCCTTTTCATGATGCGTTGCATGCACTTCAAAATTGAAGTCAAACTAAACGCATCTAGACAAAAGATAGACTAAAACAAAGTGCAGATCATAAGGAATCTACGTTCCAAATTTCAGCCAAATCGGTCAAGCGGTTTGGGAGCCATTTCTGACAAGAGAAAAATTACAAACGTCCAAACATCCAAACATCCAAACATCTAAACATCCAAACATCCAAACATCCAAACATCCAAACATCTAAACATCCAAATATCCAAACTTTCGAATTTATAATATTACTAGCTGTACCCGCGACTTCGTCCGCTTTAGTTAAACGATTTATTAAGCATGTTATACACATTTGATTTATTACAATATAAAAGACATATTACAATATAAAAGATATATTATCATCGCGAATTGTTGTGTGGATATTTACCCAGGTAATTTAACTACAACATAAAGGGAGAACGATTTTCATAATTCACTAATTGGCCGATTCGTCGAATTGTGTAATAAAGTCTACTTCATTTCACTTAAATTATTGAAGAAGATCATAAAATGCTGTCATAAAATACATATCATCTAAATTTCAACCTTTACCTATTTCGTGAAGCACCCTCGCTGTCTCCTGAAAAAGGAACAGGTAGGACAATTGTCGATTGGTAGTTCGAGAATATTAAAAAAGGATATTCTTATAAGAGAAATGGTGCAAGCTATATTCTTGTAATTATGCCATTTTTTGTCAGGTATATGATCATACGGAATCAAGTATTTCAAGCATTTCAAGATCTATTCTGGCATTTATATGCTATTGTTTTTTTTATAAATGTAAGTACAGAACTTAATGCACTAATTCATTCGTTTTTTCTGTACGCAGCCACTCGTTTTCTTATTCTAATCTCTTATTTGCCTTGCTCATTGGGAAAGGAACAGATGAAAGGTATATATAAATCACCGATTCGTCGAATCTCTTCGCTTGAACAATAACAATTATTTGCCTGTGTCTAGACTTCAACTCCTATGTATTTATAGCACCTGTGTCTTTTTTTTATCTATGATCGCACACGCTTGCGATTTAAATTTGGAGTAAATACAACGTGTTTATATAGTTAAAACCAATTGAATAAGAGTCTAACTTCCAAATTTCAACCAACTAATTTGTTCTTGGATGCAATGAGTTTGACTTGAACTCAGAAAGCAACCGCAGGCCGACGTTTCTGTAAATTTCAAGGAAATCCTGACCGGTCTACTGAACGCTTTGGCGATTGCGCACACGTGCTCAACTCTAGTATCTCCGGCGACTTCTGTGAACCACAATGCAAAGTTATTTCAACCCCTTTCTGCTCTACAAAAACAAAATATACAGCATACGATCGCGGAATAGAAAATGAAGCAAAAAGGGTGGTTCGAACACCTGCGTCCTTTTCATGATGCGTTGCATGCACTTCAAAATTGAAGTCAAACTCAATACATCTAGACAAAACATGCACTAAAGCACAGTACGTAGCATTAGCAATTTATTTTCCAAATTTCAGCCAAATCGGTAAAGCCGTTCAAAATTAGCATATTCCAAATATTAATAGAACCGATTTGAAGGATTTTTTTCTAACTCTTGATCGGCTGAACCGATTTCAATGAAATTTGGAATATAAATTTCTAATGTCCTACACTAAAATGTTAACTAATTTTTTATTGGATGCAATGTGTTTGACTTTAACTCAGAAAGCAACCGCAGGCCGACGTTTCTGTAAATTTCAAGGAAATCCTGACCGGTCTACTAAACGCTTTGGCGATTGCGCACACGTGCTCAACTCTAGTATCTTCGGCGACTTCTGTGAACCACAATGCAAAGTTATTTCAACCCCTTTCTGCTCTACAAAAACAAAATATACAGCATACGATCGCGGAATAGAAAATGAAGCAAAAAGGGTCGTTCGAACACCTGCGTCCTTTTCATGATGCGTTGCATGCACTTCAAAATTGAAGTTAAACTAAACGCATCTAGACAAAAGATAGACTAAAACAAAATGCAGATCATAAGGAATCTACGTTCCAAATTTCAGCCAAATCGGTCAAGCGGTTTGGGAGCCATTTCTGACAAGAGAAAAATTACAAACGTCCAAACATCCAAACATCCAAACATCCAAACATCCAAACTTTCGAATTTATAATATTATTAAGATTAAGATTAAGATTAAGATTACGAAAAAACTATCGTAGAATCCATTCGTAGTAGAATCGTAGTCTGCTAGGAATTTCAAAATTCGTGAAAATTGGGATCACGGAATACGAATGAACGAATACGACAAGTTATTTACGTTGGAGTATAAAAAAACCGGTCAAGTGTGAGTTTAACTCACGCACCGAGGGTTTCGTTCTTTCGTCAACAGATTAGAAGTAAGGCCGTTTTCGAATAAAGCTAAACAAAAGAAAAGTCGTTCTCATTTGCTGATCGTGCCAACCGTGCAAAAATTGATTTAGTAAACTGGTCTCAAGCTACTCCATTGAAGCAATTAATCAGCAGTTCATGAAAGTTAGCTTACCAAGCAGCTCAGCAATTCGAATCATAACGTATTCGGCAATAAAAAATAGCCACTTAATCGTCTAGAACACTAATGTGGTACAGTCACAAACATCCAAGAAATTAACAAATCAAGTACTCGTGTTTGAAATTCAAAAAAAAATTCAAATTTTGCACTAGGATTTATTTTGTTTTTTTTTCCTTAGAATTTTTTATGTTCACTTTTATTCAGAGACAAAACATAAAATCTTTCCAACAGCATATTTATATAAATCGCAACCAATAGAAAAGAGCAAATCAGGAAATGGTCTGAACACACATACACCTACAAATAACTGATTCTCTTATTTTCTTCAAAAAAATTACAACAACAAAGCTATTACGATCAATCATTTCTTTGCTTCGCTTTGTTCTTTTAAGAGAACTGAGAGAGAAGAAAACTGTCATACAAAATATTCGAGAAACCCTCTTCGGAGAAGAAAAAAAATAAAAAGCGAAAAAAGCCAAGTCGAGGATTGAACCCGGGACCCTCAGACCAGAGCGCGAGCGCTATAACCACTCCACCAACGCCGCTTCGAAATTCTATTGTCTTTCTTGGTATAGGAAACGCGTAGAAAACTTTGTGTGTGTGAGATAATCACTAGTTGCCCTTTTTTAGCAAAATGCTCACATAACTTAAATCGTTAATATTTCTAAATATTGTGTGAAAATAAAATTTTTTTTGTATAACATTTTTTGATTCTATTGATGCGATCTACAAAATGGAGTTTTCGGATCTTAAAAATTCGTATGTCATTGTTTTTTGGTTTTTGGCCAATAACTCGAAAACTGTTTGAGCCAAGATGCTCGAACTAAATTTAAACTAAAGATTACATCGAGACCTACCTTCTAGATTTTATTCAGATTTTTAAACCAGCGGGAAATGCGAGGGGGGGGGGACGCTTTTTTTTCGCACTTAAAGCTTAATATCTCGAAAACCGAGCCTCGGAACAAAAACCTCAAAATGAAAACTGTATTTTATTTTACGAGACCTATCCAACGATACCTAACTCAATCAATTCCGTTAAGAAAAAAAATTCAAAAAATTAGTTATTAATTAATTTTAGTACAAATAAAAAATCATAAGAGATTTCTGGATATATTTGCAATATAGCGATGAGTTGCCCCATTACTCCAATTTTTTTCAGATTTTTTGGCCCATTATTTTAGAAAATAAGGTATGGGACATGGTACACCAGTCGGTTTTTTTAAGTTTGCGGGCTTATAACTTCTTACCAATAAGACTAAGATGCTAATTGTAGTACAACTTTTTGATCTTGCTATAATTCTCTTTCTAACGATACCCATATCAAGTATCTAAGAAAAAAAAACTATTTTTTGATTTTAGTATTAGTACTAACTTTTTCGTTAATAAGTGACTTTCTTCAAACTTTATTTCGGAACTTTCTTTGGGCAAGTGAAGCACATCTTCTGTGTAAATTTCATTTCTTAATTCGGGTGGTTCACCAGGTACCTAAGATAAGGCTTAGTGACACACAGACAGACATTTTTGTAATCTCCGCCCCGCCCCCTTTCCAATGACACCCATACTGACCACAAATGTTAATAAAATTTTTTTCAAAGGTTAGTTTCAGTACTAACTTTTTCTTTAATATACGACTAATTCCGGAAAAAATTCCCCATTTATTTTTGGGTTGCCAAGATACATACCCATTCCAAATTTCATCCCTTAACTACAGAGGATTCAGAAGTTATTAGCAAATATGTACAGGCGACAGACAGACAGACAAAATAGAGACGGACACATAAGTGAATCTATAAGGGTTTCGTTATTCCTTTGGAACGAAACCCTAAAAACGGTTGTGTTTTTGTAAAAAAAAAATGCAAGTACGTATTTCTTAAAAGTTGAACACAAAAAGAATGTACAGAAGAATTGAAAAACTGTGCAATTTAAAGAAAAAGAAGAGGAGAAGCTTTATCGCGTCTACGTCGAACAAAGTGAAACAAAAACAAATGTATGGACTTTCACAGTTTTTTGTATTTTGTTTTTAATAAATTTCTCACGTGTTTAGTGTTTTCACGTTTCAGTGTTTACTGGTATAATCAAGACCGCTGTCTTATAGTTCGTCTTGATCGTCAAATTCATTGTAGGAAACAATTTTGTAGTTTTGGATGCGAAGATGAAGACTTATAATTGAATGCACAAACGACATTTATAGTTTGAGACGCTTTTTGAAGGCTTTATAGATTTAGCGAAATATTTATTCGAATATTCGAATTTTCACAGATTTTTTAAACTTGACACTGATTCGAAAATGACAGTGTGAGAGCTCTATGTAGCAATGTTTTTTGCGATTCCGTTTGGAATTTGTGATACCATTTCGAAATTTATCGTAAATTCGATTCGTAATTTTGCTACGAATGGATTCTGTGATAGGGGTGATTATAACACGGAACACTCTATAGTTCCAATGCTGAGCAAAATTTGGCTGCGTTAAGAAAAAACTATAGAAAAATACGTCGATAAGAAGTGCTGTATTTAAATGGATTACTTCAAGCATTTTTGTTCGCTTTTAGGGGGAGTTGGAAGTTCTCAAGCATATCAAACTCGATAAAAGAGGTGCAATCAAGAAGAACTTTGAGAAGAAATTGCTTTAAAGACAATTTAAGCCTAAAATTGCTTTTGAGTTAAGGTTGTTTTGGTGTTAAATCAAGAAAAGTTTATTAATTACCACATTAAGTTTTAAGACAACTAATTTTAAGTTTTTTTATTTTTTTGATGTCGTAGCCTAATGGTTAGTGCATCAAACCAAAGTTCGATTACAGCTTTAAACGGCCCGACCTTTAGAAGACGACTGCCAATTTTCAAAGAGTATGAAAAAAAAAGTGAACAAGCTATGCTCTGGCCCTGTTTTGGGCTGCTACTCAGATTATAATTTTTCCTTTTTTAAAGTTCTGGTGAATATCATAAATAACTTTAAGAGATTTTCTTGTCTGTTAAATAAAATAAATGTTTCACATTTCTAACCAAAGTATTTAAGATTTTTTCAAGTCCTGTGAACATGCCAAGGATTTTAAAACATGTGTATCGTAGCCCAGTATTTAAAAACAAAATAATAGAAAAAACAACCACTTTTATAGTGGACAACCAAGAAAAAGCACTTTCACTGTTTATTGCCTTCACTCCTTCTCGGAGTCCAATCTTAGACTTGACTAAACCTTCACAATAAATGTATTCACTCCAAAATTCATCGATTGCCAAGTTGTACGTGCGCACAGTTCGATACGCAAATAATAAATACATCTACTGCTGAGTTGTGATTCGATACATCTACGTAAATAGGGATTTGTATTTTAGTAAACGGAATCAGAAAGTATTAATTTCACTTTTTGTTACAGTTTTTTTAATTACAGAAGAAAGATACAACAACAATGATTAAATAATTCATTACACAGCCCTTCTCCACCGCCCACTTAGAAGATCTTACTTATGTCTTTGCTCCGATTAAAAGTTTTTTCAATTCCCTTATGGCGTTTTTTTAAAGAAACCAAACAACAAAATCTGTTGCCAAGCAGAAGCATTAACCGATTTGCCGTGACTGGCGAAACACATGCTCCGGATCCGTGGCATATTCCCATTCAAACGCATACAAATTACTTCATTGAAATTTCCCAAACCGATTTTTACCATTACGCGTCTGCGATTTTTCCATTTCAGCTTTACAATAAAAACACAACGAATTATTAATTCCCCACTATTGTAAATAAACTTTGTTTATTTATTATTTTTGTGTTTTTTGTTTTCATTAATAAGCATAAATTTGTTGGCTTATACTGAACACAAAAATGCAGAAAATAAATCCATCCGCAGATGTCAGGTGTTCGGTGGTCGGTGCTGGATGCAGCATCATCTATCTTTGGTTGGCGAGCATATGCCCATTATTTTTCTGATATTGTTTTTGCATCTTTATTTATTTTTCCTTTTCAGGAGCAGGATGAGAAAATAAGTTCATTAATGCCATAACCATGCTTCGGTCCAATCTAATATAACGCTGTCAATCCCGGCCGGCATATTTGGTTTAAATCACGGCCTGGCAAAAATAGTCAGTCCTTTTTTTTGTGCTTTTGGATCGACAATGGAAGAGAGGGAATCCTTTATCTGGGATCAGAGCGTCTGGCTGTGTGTGTATATGTTTTGAGGATTTTCAAAATGAACTTGTGTATACATACCTGAAAGTATACACACATTCGTATGCAGATTCATGCAGGGGAACGGACGACGAAAAAAAAAGTAGTAACAGGCATTTGCTGGGCAGCAAATATTGTGCACCGATGCTTATAATGTGACAGGATGATAAATTGACTAGATGGCGTGAGTGGGTGGAGAGCTGGATGGAGATGGGAATTAAATTTTCACCGAGCCGGGAATGCCATCATATTGGGAATACATTAAATTTGGCTTCCATTTTCTTTTACCAGATCTCCGTGCCTTTTTTTTGCTACCCAGGCTTGGACAACATTTAGTATTCCCATGTTAAAAGCTGCCATATGCACGCATGTGATTTGCAATTCTCTTCCCCGGTCGTCGCCGCCATAGGAGAGAGCATCAGTGATTACAGATGCCAAGCTCAAAATGGTGTGGCAAATCGGTGGGAGGAATATTGGACCCTAGCCAACTGGTCACCAACGAAGCCAGTTTGTGGGAAGACACTTATCATGGTTTCGATGCAATATATCTTTTCGGAAGTAATTTTACGAAGGAGGATATGTGCTCCCAAAGCTCTTCTTAAGTCAGGTGGCAATAAATTTGTAATTACTTCCGAAAGACTTGATGGGGAAAATGGTTTCTTCACTAACCATAATTCTATTTTAGGAAATTTGCAATTTGAAAAAAATTGAATTTTCAAAAATTAACGATTCTTTCTTGGTCAGGCTTGTGATTCTTTTTCTTTGACTTCATTTTACTGGTCCCGAAATTGAAAAAGTAAATATTTTGTTATTTGATTTTCTTTTCTGAATATTTAGTTTTCAAAGATCTGTCGTCGACAGCTTTCGAAGTAATGCGCAATTACGATGTACCTGCAGCTTATTGAATTTGAAAGTATATGCAGGTTTTATATTTTCCCCATAAAAATTTTCTTATTTTTCTTGATTTAACTCTCTTACTTCGTTGTCCATGTAAATCTAATACGGCTTTCAATGTTAATAGACAACACTTACCTGAAATAAAGAGGAAAGAAATATATTAAATTCGTTTGTTGAATGAGTTCTTTAATAAGCAATTTTAAATAGAATTGTAATTTTGGCAATTTTTAATAGAGATATATTGGCGCAGTCTATTATATCTGATCTATCTAAGGTATCTTGTCCTCACTAATAGACTTAGTTTTTTATGCCAATTCTTTTTCCAGATCCTATAACGGTGTGTGCCAAATTGTCTATTTCACCGTGGCCTATTTTTTTTTTGCTCTTTTTTACTAATCGAACAAGTCTCTGCACATTGCCATCGTCTGTACAACTTCATTGGCGAACTGATTAACTTTTAGATGGATTCGGTACAGTAACAAGAAAAAATCTCATCGTGTACGGTGAAAATAGGTCACATCCTTCAGAGTTTATATTGGGGTACTGATGGCACAGAGAATGCATAGAGAAATTAATAATATACTGAGGCATCGTTCGATATCCTTTTGAGACTTGTGACCCATCCTAAAAACTTTTGGGAAAATCTAAAAAAACGTGACTTTGCAATAGAAAAAATTGTGTTCGGAGTTTTCCATCCCGTAAAATTTTGCGAATTTTTTTTTAATTTCGAAAAATTGGACCAACCCAGATGTGAAGTTTTTACGATTGGTAGAGATTTGGATGTGACGTAACGTTGTCGCTATGGAGTTTGCCTTTTATTGAAAGACTGAGGGCAAATAGTTAAATAGATATAAAACTATCACTTGCTGAAACTAATAAGTTTTGAATGCATAGGAAAAACTAAATGGATAAACTACAATAGATTTTAAATCTAACCACTCAACTACAAATCACAAAACCAAAGTGACATTTACACACGATCTCAATTTTTTTTTTCTTTCTTTTAGGATTAATTTAAAGAAGGACATTTACGTCGTCACATAAAATTGAATCCTTCTGGCATAATAAGAATCGAAAAAGGGATTCATCAGCAAAAACCCATTTCCACAACCTAAACCCTAATTTTATTTCTTTCAACATCAAGATAAACGAGACACTATCAATCCACAGCTCCGCAAAATTTATCAACTCAATCCATTCGATGGTTGTCCACTTTAGTTTAATGTCACCCATCCGAAATGTTCTCAAATTATCATAACACATAAATGAGTTATTTATTATAGAACGTGTTAATTATTTGTCAGCATGAATAAATGAATTTTTTATTGCAAACCAAGTTTTTATTTTCTCTTTAATCAATCTAGACACAAGCAGGAGTAGCACATTAAAGTGCCTTGAATAAAACCAGTGTGGTGCGCAAATGTCACTGTGGTTGTTTTTATGATTTTTAGTCCGCCACAAATGTGAGGAATTATATATTTGGCCATTAAGCTGGCTTATTCGTTTTTCATCGCATGCATATCTTATTACCGGGTTTTTATTACCAACTTTACCGACATATTAAGTCCAGTGTGTTTGGGTGAGAATTTATAAGGCTTGAAGTTGGAGAAGATTCTTGTGTGGGGTGTTTGTTTAAGAAAGAATTTTGTTTTATTGTGTTTTGATGAGCTAAAAACTTAAATGACTTAAAGTTACGACCAAGTTGAATCGCTTTGTTTGAAGGAGTTCAGCCTAAAAGGATATGGTAGGTTTTCAATAACTCAATCATGTCGTGCGTACAGTAAACCATAAGTCACACTGTTTCAGAATCCATTTTTGCAATGCGAACAATGGACCGTCAGAGCACCATGCAAACTTTTTTCGCTAAGCGGGTTAGAACTGAACTTCTATTCCAACCAATGTGATAGCACAAATATGAATTTTAGATGACAAAATAGAAAGAAAAAAAATCTATCCCGACATACATACGTAATTCACTTTGCTTGTCGAATCCAAAACCATCGATGTAGACCACATTGGTTTCCGCACCCGTTGCATTGTTTACAATTTCTAACCAAAAAAAAAAAAACAAAAAACACGAAAAGCAAAGCCCCCATGCAATTGGAAATAAAAATTAGATACAAAACGAAAACTCCTGAGCCAGAAAGACTCAGATGTAGTAGGTCACTTTTTTCCATGCATATAAAGTGCATAAAACAAATTCAACGATTCTGCGCTTTCCCTTTGGGGCGCCGCGGCGTTGCTTTTTCTGAGCTCCACTCTATGTGAGTTCAAATGGAAACCAATAGATACTGCTACTGAGTGGGATTTGCCTGCTGTATCTGGGATGCATTTTTATTCTTTTTTTTTTAAAGATGAGAGAGGTGGCTGTGTATATCATCTTCCATCCGAGGACTCCGATGCGTAGAGACAAAAAAAAATGTACTTATTTTCGAAAAAAATATCACAAAAACATTATTTATGCTTAAGTTGCAAACGAACAGAGAGGGGCAGCCGACCTAGCTTTCGCATGCACATGCCTCTTTTGGCGGGTTGAAATAACCATATGTAAATGAAGTTGTCCGATGATAATTCACGATAGTAAAATATTTTCTTTACTTTGAATAAGAGTTATGTTCGCTGCGCGTGAAAAAGAGGAAATTCTTAAATTTCACTTAAAATTCAGGAAAATGAGAGATTACGGGGCAAGCACACAATTTCTTCCTGTTTTGGTTTTAGTTTTTTCTAGTCGCATTCCCATGCTATCCGATCTCAGTAAGAAATGGAGTTTACGTCATTGATAGATATATGATTTTTCAGTAGTGGAAAACATAAGTCCAAAAGAAATTGTGTAGGATGACCAGAGAAGTTTGAGGCGAAAACATAATTGAAATAAATTCACAACTTTCTGGGATTAATTTTAAATCCATTTTGAAGCTATGCTTATGCCAATGCTTGTTGACAGCACATCATAGACATCTAGGCTTACCAGGCTTTAATCGGATTGGTAATTTATGGCGTAAACGGTAGATTACAAGAAAAATATCGCCCACATTGGTTACAACTAACACAAATGTGTTTCAAAGCTATTTTAAGATACAAAAATATAACAGTCTCTTTGCTAGATCTGGGTTTTTGGTCTTGTTATTAATGTGTTTCTTTTAGCCTTAGAAAAATTGAGTAATTTGGTTATCTTACTGCTAAATGTTTGTTGTTGGATCTATGGTTATACTTCTTTTTACAACTTTTAGAGATTCAATAAACCTTTTCAAAAGTTCCATAATCGGAGTACTGGAATCTATTTTATAAGTCTTTGATTGCTCGAAACATGGGCGTACCCTTTTTTTTGACTCTGACTGTATATAACTCTTTCACCTAGATCCAAAAAACGTTGGGGTGCACATATGTAAATATGAAACGAGAATTTATTAAGTGGGGTACCATCGGATAGGTCTTGTAAAATGAAATAGAGTTTTCATTTATTAAGCTTCAAAGTCGAAAAAAGGAGTCACCCCCCTCTCATTTCCACACCCGTTAGTCTAAGAATCTGAAAAAAAATCTAAATCTGAAATGTAGGTCTCTGTCAGAGTCTGAAATACAACACTTTTCATTCAAGAAGTTGTCGTTTAGTGGTGTTTATCTTTAGTATCTATTCAGAAAAGTTATTTGAAACATAAAAAATAAATTTTCAAAAAGTAGAGTAAATCGATTTGTGCACTAAGTGCCTCAATTGAAGGAGCGGTTTTTCGTTTGATAAACGACTTCGTGGGTCTATGGTCAACCAGATTTTTTAATTTTACTACAAGTATAAATATCTTATTCCTGTGTGCTGCCTAGTCAATAGCAACATTGCTCTAAATGCTTCAATTTTAACAAATAGCAAGAAACATTTTAACCCATATATGCCCAGTGGGTCGAAAACGACCCACCTATTATGTTTTTGCAAAGTATTAGATAAATATTGTATAATATAACAATGAGGAATTTCAAAAAACGACTGTTTATTTGCAACATAAAGGAGTATACGATAATATATAACAATGAGGAATTTCAAAAAACGACTGTTTATTTGCAACATAAAGGAGTATACGATAATGTGAAATAATAGGTGTTGAGTTTGTTATGTAAACAATTAGAAGAAAATCAATTTCAAACGTGTGTATTCTGGGGTTGTGCAAGTTTACTGACTTAGTGTTTCTTAAATGCTTAATTTGCATTGTTGTCAAATATCTTCCGCTTTTTTGCTCTTCATTCAATGATTCATAAAAAGTGTTACAGTGATCGGATTTAGTTCAAATATGCGCCGTTTTGTTCGATAATCTGTTTCCATCTAGATGGCAACTCCTTATTTGCGAAGAACTCGGACAGCCACTTTTTACAAGCCTCTTTTGAGTTCAACTTTACACCACCAAGGGCGGTCGCCATGAACAGGAACAGGTGGTAATCACTTGGCGCTATGTCCGGGCTATATGGTGGATCCGATAAAACCTCCCATCCGAGCTCCCGTAGCTGCTGACGAGTCATCAACAAAGTGCGTGGTCTGGCGTTGTCCTGGTGGAACACTATACCCTTTCTGTTGGCCAATTCTGGACCCTTCTGGTCGATCGACTGCTTCAAGCGGTCCAGTTGTTCGCAGTAGATGGTAAAATTAAGCGTCTGGCCATATGGGAGCAGCTCATAGTGGATGATTCTTTTCCAATCCCACCAAACACACAGCAAAACCTTCCTGGCCGTCAATCCCAGCTTGGCCACTGTTTGGGACGATTCACCGGACTTCGACCATGACCGTTGTCGCTTTATATTGTCGTATGTGATCCATTTTTCGTCGCCAGTCACCATCCGCTTCAAAAATGGGTCGAGTTCGTTCCGTTTCAGCAGCATATCGTAGGCGTTGATTCGGTCCAGAAGGTTTTTCGCGTCAAATCATGCGGCACCCAAACATAAAATTTTTTATTTTTTATCCCGCCTTCTGCAGATGGTTTAGTGACTAACTCCCATCTCCTGAGCGATGTCACGAGATGCCACATGCCGGTCTAACTCGATGTTTTCCATGATTCGATCGGTATTCGTCGTCACAGGTCTTCCGCCGGCTGGCTTATCCATGGTGTCGTTTTCACCGGCTCTGAATCGTCGAAACCATTCCTCCGCGGTTCGAAATGATAGAGTACCATCCCCCAAAATACCATTAATCTCACGGAACGTTTCTCTAGCGGATTTGCCTTTAACGAAGGAAAACTTTAAAATAGCGCGAATTTCGGCGTTAGTGAACTCCATGTTTACACGTCTATAACTGTTGAACGCAATATCCAAACTAATCATAGCATTGTTTTGTAGGTTATGTCAAGACCTTTTCAATGATGTATAGTATTGCCAGATACGAGCTCTGTAGCGCTTTGTACATAGCCGGAGAATTCAAAAGACAAAAAGGCGGAAGGGAGATATTTGACAACCTTATATAACTAAACCTTTGCGCATTTTCGCCGAAAAATCGATGGACTTATTACTAAAAACATTAGTTTGATCTATACTCATGAATAAAAAGAGAGTACATTAATTTTTGTGTGAGAATTTTGCGATGAAAATGAAATGGGTCGAAAACGACCCCATTCGAGTAGCTACATATTGAAATTTTCAGGAAGGATCGATATTGATCAACCGAATGTTATCGGGGTAGACCGACTTGATGCCAATATAGGAGCATATCGTATTGGTATAAGGGGCAAAAAATTGTATATGCCCATATTGTTTTGGCTAATTGACATAACAATAAATAACTCTGGTATTGTCGCTAAGTCACATGGAGCAAATAACAACACTCTGGAGTTACGTCGTAGTATCGCCAGATCCTTTTTGTTAAAATACAGAATGACAAGATCGATGAACACAGGACCACGCAAAACATCATCGGACCATCTTATAATTACAGGCCAAATTCGTAGGCGGTGTGTAGTTTGCAAGAATAAAACCACTAAAATGTGTAGAAAATGCAATGTTAATCTTCAGGATAAGTGTTTTGTCGAATTTCAGTTCTAAAATATTGCATAATATATGTATGTAATATTTGTAATAAAAATATGTCTGATCCTATTAGTTTATATTCTTCTTTTCATAGTGTATCATTATTTGTATATAGGATCCATATCTGCCCACAGGGTCGTGAACGGCCCATGCCAAAAGTACACTTATTAGTAAGAATAACATAAAACAGACTTTATATACTTGGTTTTACATTAAAATGAACAACAAATACCAAAAATGATGAGTTTTAAAAGGAAAAATAGTTTTGGGCATGTATGGGTTAAAAAGACCCCCACCAATTCAACGAATTCTGTTTACCAGTAACCGTAGCGATGTTAATTGGTTCGAATTGTAAATTGACTCATCGTTTTCCAATAAATTAGCTAAGTGAATTCATCTTTGGTTGCATTGCAAACCGAGAGTGAGTTTATTAGGAAATATTCAACCACGATCGGTTATAAAATGGATTGCTAATAAACTCTCACCGAACACAAATAAATGTCAATTCGGAAAAAGACCAACAAAGTCCCACGAAATTCAATTAAACTATTTTTATAAAGCAAAAATATTTACGAAAATTTTACAGCTGGCTTGCATTCAGTTACTCAAAAAGTTTTGTTGTAGTTCTTCGCAACAATGTCCGTGTGACCGCTCCTCACAAAAGCAAGGTGTTTCAATACCCCCGGTACAGTCGAAACTACTGTAGAAAACTTTTCAATTGAATTATATATTCCGAAAATTAATTTACTCACAGGACGAAACACAGAGCACTTATGCACCACACAGTATATATTTCTGCCCCAGAGTACGCTTACCACACACAAAAAGGCGTTAAAAGGACACGCTACCATGTCCATACAATCGAAATAATACTTTCAACTCAAAGTGAAAAAAAAAATATATTTACACCTTCGCATACCTTTTATTCACTCTCCATTTGTTATTTGGAAAAGTTGGAATATAAAATATTTCCTTACCTGAGTGCTCGTGGTTTTTCGCTTAACACAATTTTTCTTTTTGTTTTTGTTTAACGATATGGCGGAAAAAAATTAAAATATGAAAGTAACAACGGCCGAAAGTTTATTTTTCCTCGAAACCCGAAAAATCCGGGGGTAAGTAATTACACATGAAGTACAGGAGTAATCTTTTTTAACAGAGGGCATATTTCACGATTCTGTGCATACAGATATGTGACGCATTCATGTTGAAACATAAACTGAAAATTTTCTGCGAATTGAATTTACAACACTATAAGCCTTTTTTTTTGTTTTATTAATTTTATTGAAATGAGTAACATTTATATTCGACTGGAGGTTTCTTGAGATATTCAGCAAATAAGGAATGTCTGTCGAGTCTGTATTAAAAGGTCCATTTGATCTTGATTTGATTTGATTTTTCAATTACTGCATTTTGTTGTTTGTGTTTGTTTTTTTTAAAACTTTGATTTTAAAATTAAACTCTAAATCATTTCTGGATAAGAGACTCTCTTGCTTGTTCGTACTTGTTTAAAATCTTAGAAGTAAATTTTTAGTCAAATTAATACGAAGAAAAAATGCGAAAAGAGAATGGTACCACCATTAAAAGCTGATTTTTACTACCTGATTGGCATAAAAAAGGTCTTTAAAAAAGTCGTAACCGTGTAGCTAGAGTCTTTATAAAATACCTTTAATGGCGCCGAAGTCCACAAGAAACATCTATACATAGCTCTGTTTTTATAGCCGTATCGAAGCTGTTGGTTTTATGTAGCATTTGAGGACGGAGTTGAAAATAATTTTATTGGCTCTTAAAAATTTGGAGATTCTAACGATCTGTATTGCCTAACTACGACGGATGAATAGATATGATGGTGTTTTAACTGTAATTTTAATTCTGAGCGAATTGTTTTCGGCTGTATTTTTTTGCTCCTGTTGGTCGCTACCAAAAATGTCAATTCTCTAAGATTTACAGTCTGAGTGGTTTTTAAAAGTTGTATGACAAGTTCTTACAAACGTGAGGTATCCAATTCAAATAATAGGTTTTAAAATTTGTGTAACTAATTTTGAGTAAGCAGAGCAGCATACTTCTTCATCGTCTAGCAATTCAATTTAAGCCTCTGCAATTTATAATTTATATTGTTGTTCCTTTTAAATTTGAAAACTTGGACCTTTCGACGTTTATAACTTTTCTCTTTTCAAATTTGGCCTCTGAAGGACTCGACAGATTTGTATGTAATTTCAGGTGTAGATTGTTCTTTGGTCTATGTTTTTGCTTTATATTCGTTTCGATGTACATATTTCGTTTGTCTTCAATTTTAAGGGGCATGCAAGTTTTAGTTATTTTTCCTTTTATTAACTTTTATTAACTTTGACGGTCGATACAGGTGTCATTGGAAAGGGGGCGGTGTCATTGGAAAGGGGGCGGTGTCCTCATTATGAAAATATCTGTCTGTCTGTCTGTCATCAGGCTTTATTCTTGGTAATTGGCGAACCACTAAGAATTAAGAAACAAAACTTCGCCAAAATATGTATTTCACTTGTCAAAAGAAAGTTCAGGTAAAAAAATTCTTAAAAGATTTCATATTAGCAAAAAGCTTAGTACCAATACTAAATTTGAAAAACAAATTTCTTTTACTAGTTTCTTGATATGGACATCGTTGGAAAGAGGATAATAGTTAGATCAAAAAGTTGTACTATGCTAATCACCTTACTCTTATTGGTAAGAAGTAATTAGCCAACAAACTGCTAAAAACTTACTTATGTACCGTGTCCCCCACCTTATTTTCTAGAATATTTTACCAAAAAATCTGAAAAAAATTGGAGTTATGGGGCAACTCATCACAATACCCCAAAATTATTCAAAAATTGTCTAGGGTTTTTATTTGTACTAAAATAAATTAATTACTAACTTTTTTAAAAAAAAATTTCTTTTTCAAAGTTTTCATTTTTAACTTCTCATTTGGAAGTTAGGTTTTCGAGATATTAAGCTTCAAAGTCGAAAAAAATGCGTCCCGCCCCCCTCTCATTTCCACACCTGTTGGTCTAAAAATCTGGAATGTAGGTCTTGATGTAATCTTTGTGTTAAAATTGGTTTGAGCACTCTGGCTTTAATAGTTTTCGAGATATTGGCCAAAAACCAAAAAACAACAACATTCGAATTTTGAAGATCCGAAAACGCCATTTTGTAGATCTCGGCCAAAGAACATATAAATTATACGTAAAAAAAAACTATTTTCCTACAATTTTTCAAGATGTTAACGATTTAAATCGAATCAGTTTCCTGCAAAAAACGATGAACTGACGGCAGTCTCAGTGTCGCTTACGGCATTTCATCCCCCAAATGCACCAAGGCAATTTTCACACGGCTGGAGCGATCAGCAAATGGAAAATGATTTTCTTTTGTTGTGTTTCGTTCGAAATGAAAAGAAGAATTTTATTGAATGAACAGTGAATTGAGTTGGATTTGATTTGACTATTTTAGTTTGTTGATTTCTTAGACTTATGTTAAGTCTGCTTGTAAACGAAACCCTTGGCGGGTGAGTAAAACTCACACTTGACCGGTTTTTTTTTATTCTGAAGCAGACGGGGACAAATTTAAAAGAAACAATGAAGGTAATTTCTACTTCCCACTTTGCTTGCAGATCCATTTTCTTCTATTGTATGATTTTTGTGTCTGTAATTATTTAGAGCATTCGGTATTAGAGTGTTAGCTAAATCTGCTTAGTGCCATTCAATTTTTTTAGTCAATTTTCTCAATTGATGATTTATCATACAGAAATCGACTTTTAAAATCATGAGATTCACGTTGTATTCTTGATTCTCAACACCGGCCGCTAATACGAATATTGTCTATCATCAGTATACCAGTTTTTGAAGAGCTAAATTGTATTTTTGTGAAATAGAATTTAGCTCTTCAAGCTCATAGTATATATCTCAAATACGTAAAATCTCTTACAAGGACAATTTTCCTTAATGTTTCCAGGTGTCATTCGATTTCCTTATTTTCATTCCTTTGTCAATTGTAATGTTTGAAAAATGTGCAAGAGCATAACTCTAACTCCTCCTTTTCTACACCTCTGCACCTTGACTTTTCTATCGGATAAAATTCAATAAAAATTTAAATAAACTTTTAAAGTTTTCGTGCGTTGGCCCTAAGTCGCAACTGTGTTAAAGCATGCTTAAAATCAACTTTAAATGCATCTGCTTCCTGAAAGCCCGTGCACATTAGAGTGTCTTAGAAAAAAATAAACGAGGACATTTAAAAAAAATTCTCATAAATTGAGGACATCCTTTCCTCCAACTTCCTGAGATATCCTAACGATGCAAACGGAAACGTACAACCTAAATTTAAATCCCAAAAACGTATCTGGCAAAAATTCAAATTGAAATACGAATTATCTTAAATCCGTTCGGTATCACCGAACAATACTCCACCACCCCACCCTAGACCACACCATACTTAGGCCGTCAACGACTAAAAGAAAAAGGTCGTCTACGTGAGGGGTTGGGCTCAGTAGAATGCTGGTATTCTTCTCGTCATTCTAACGAGTGTATTGTATAGGTTCCTCTCTCAGTCCCGACGATAGCATCATTTACATTCATCCGCCGTTGTTTGTTATATACATCCTTAATTAGGTTTTCATTATGGAGCTGTGAGCACTAAGCTAACCTAACACTCCCCCCTTCCATCGTAGGAGTTTAGAGAAAAGTCCCTTAGAAAAGAAAACTATATACATGTAAAATTTCAAAGATTAAAGGTACGATGCCGCTGAGACACTGATGTCAACATGAAATTGTCGCTGATAAACGCGACTTTGCGGGCTTGAACTTGGAGAGAAGTTCAAATTTCCTTTTTTTTTTTTAAGTATCCTTCATCATAAGTTTTCCCCCAACAGCTTCACTCGCCACTGACTTTCTCTCTCATTGTCAACTTTAACATTTATTTATCTTTGCTCTGTTCCAAGAGTGATTTTATCGTTATTCTTGTCGCGACTTCTACAAGTTGACTCAGTGTTTCGTGTTGCTTTCGCTGTTTCTGAGCTTTGCCATACATCAACAACACACAAAAAGAATTCTAGCGAAATAAACACAAACAATTTTAATCAATGTTTAAGCAACGCCCGTGCGATGTAATTAATTGGAGTGGCGGAAAGAAAAGGCAGCTCCCTCTGCCGCTCTATTGTAATAGAGAGATTAACATTTAAACTACGCTGGTTGTTGGAGAATTCAACAATGAATCAGGATGTGGGCGGACTATTAAACACCTAATGTAATCCTTAATTAAGCTTATGCTGATTGTTCATTTAACTACCAGTATTCCACTCTCACGTCGCTGATTAGCCACCCCAGCCCACACAATTGTTTCGCAGACTGTCGTTTAATGTTTCTAATTTAATTCAAGCGTTTTCTAAGAAAAGACTGTTGCACTAAAAAGTTTTCGAAATGTATGAAAAACAGAGTGTGAAATGCATGTGGAGGTGGACATATTTATATAGTTTGATGGGTTGAAATATAGTCAAGAGATTTACTGATCTTGGTTATTTGCCAATGGCCACAATCGTAGGTTCACTCATAAGTTTTGATTGAGAGAAGTTTTGTATGAAACTATCTCAAGAATTTATGGGTGAATTCTTTTTTAATTAGGAAAACATTTTTGTTAATTTTTTTTAACAACTTGGGTTGATGTGGTTTTGTTACAATCTTTGCTGGAGTATGGTCATGAGTTTTTATTCGTTTGTTTATGGACTTTGGTTTGTTGGTCAAGAGTTTTTTTTATTCTTATTCATTAGGGGTATTCTAGACAGTTGCTTGGATATATTTTATCTACATTTTAAAATTATACATACTCAATAAAGTTAAACTTTGATCTATCGAGAGTTGTATCCCTTCAGTAGTTATCCTTATTTTCCGCGAAGGATGCGAATATGATTGATTGATACTACCAGTTTGGGGTACCATGCCTAATATTCTTATTACTTCACTTATTGCCTTCTATTTCAAAAACTATTGCTTTAACAAATTTTGGCAAAAAGTTAAAAAAATTTTAGTTAAGGATAAATTAGGGAAGGAAAACTAAAAAACTCTTAAGTTAGGTAAATTCTATACGAAATGTGACAATGACTTAAAAAATTTCTGGTCTAATAATGTAGGTATATTCAACATAAATTTAAAAAAGTTACCACAAATTTTGTAGTCAGACAGACTTTAACCTAAGAGTTTGACTGAATTTCCGCTTCAGAATGTTTTATTGTCACTGCGCTCAGTAAAACTGAAAGTAGAGTCATTGAAACTTAGCAAGAAATAGAACTTCATCGCAAACATCAGTGTTACATAAAAAAATTATTACAGCGATGAATCATCCTTTTTATCAAATAGCTTACGGACCCGGCGAACTTCTCGACCGGGGGTTTTTCCGAGAATTTGGGGAGAGTACGAGAACTTTGGCGCCAAAAAATGATAACAATTATGGTAACAATTATCTCGGAAACTAGAAGGCACAAAGCCATTCGGTTTTTTGTGTTTGATTCAGAATTAAAATACGCATCTATCACAAAAAGTCGCTTCGCCACTTTATTTTGAAATATTGAAGAAAAAAATTGGTTTATATCTTGCGTTTGCAAGCGAATTTTTCAAAAACTGTTGACACAACAGCAGCAACAGCAGAACATTTTGTCTACGAAAATTTTTTATCTCTCTTGTAAAAAATAATATTAATTTAACTTATTTCAACAATCATCGATTCAAATATTCACGAAGGTGATTATCTCCTCATTTGACGAAAATCTCTGTCCTCCGAGTACAATACGAGCAGCTTCTATTTTCCCTCGCATATCGATGAATTTGAAAGTAATTCACGCATTTGCAAGAAATACGGGAAGCATTTGACAGTTATTCAGGAAGCATCGAACACTAGGTCATCATTTTTACGCATATTTGTTTGATTTATTATTCTAAGAAGCTTACACATATTAACAGACACAAGAAACGCTGTCAAATAAAATCAAGGGGTAAGAGAAGAGGAAGTTGGATATATGTATTGGCTCATTTGTACTTGATAGCTGGTCAAACACTTCAAATCGTAATTCGTGGATTTTCGCCACGGCAACCGCTGAGGTGTGAGACGGCGCGTTGGCTTGGTAACACAAAAACTAAAAAAAAAAAAACCGGTCAAGTGTGAGTTTTACTCACCCGCCGAGGGTTTCGTTCGCAAACAGATTAGTAGCTTAGACTTAATATAAGTCTAAGAAATCAACAAACTAAAATAGTCAAATCAAATTAAACTCAATTCACTGTTCATTCACTAAAATTCTTTCATTTCGAACGAAACTGAACAAAAGAAAATCCTTTCCCATTTGCTGATCGCGCCAGCCGTGTGAAAATTGCTTTGGTGCATTTAGGGGATGAAATGCCGCAAGCGACACTGAGACTGCCGTCAGTTCATCGTTTTTTGCAATAACTGATTCGATTTAAATCGTTAATATCTCGAAAAATTGTATGAAAATAATTTTTTTTACATAATATTTTATTGTTCTTTCACCGAGAACTACAAAATGGCGTTTTCGGATCTTCAAAATTCGAGTGTTGTTGTTTTTTGGTTTTTGGTCAATATCTCGAAAACTATTAAAGCCAGAGTGCTTAAACCAATTTTAACACAAAGATTACATCAAGATCTACATTCTAGATTTTTTTCAGATTTTTAGACCAACAGGTGTGGAAATGCGAGGGGGGGGGGGGACGCCTTTTTTTCGAATTTGAAGCTTAATATCTCGAAAACTTAACTTCCAAATGAAAAGTTCAAAATGAAAACTCTATTTCATTTTACAAGACCTATCCCATGGTACCTCACATAATATATTCCCGTGAAATTTTTTTCAAAAAAAATTAGTAATTAATTTATTTTAGTACAAATAAAAAATCACACACGATTTTCGGATAATTTTGGGCTATTGCGATGAGATGCCCCATAACTCCAATTTTTTTCAGATTTTTTGGTCAAATATTCTAGAAAGTAAGGTGGGGGACACGGTACACAAGTCAGTTTTCGGCAATTTGTTGGCTAATAACTTCTTACCAATAAGAGTGAGATGATTGAGATAGTACAACTTTTTGATCTAACAATTATCCTCTTTCCAACGATACTCATATCAAGGAACTAGTAAAAGAAATTTATTTTTCAAATTTAGTATTGGTACTAAGCTTTTCGCTAGTATAAAATTTTCTTAAAATTTTGTTCCTGAACTTTCTTTGGGCAAATGAAATACGTCTTTTAGCAAAGTTTTATTTCTAAATTCTTAGTGGTTCGCCAATTACCGAGGTTAAGGCCTAATGATAGACAGACAAACATTTTTATAATCAGGGCACCGCCCCCTTTCCAATGACACCCATATCGACCATCAAAGTGAGTAAACGTTTTTTCGGGCGTTAGTATTAGTACTAACTTTTTCTTTAACCTGCGACTAATTCCAAAAAGGGTGGATGATTTATTTTTGGGTTGCCTAGATACATCTTCAGTCCAAATTGCATCCCTTAACTACAAAGGACTTATAAGTTATAGTCAAATATGTAAAAGGCGACAGACAGACAGACAGACACCGAAGTGATTCCATAAGGGTTTCGTTATTCCTTTGGAACGAAACCCTAAAAAGAACACTCACTCTCAACTAAAACTGCGCATCCAAAATCGCTGAAACTTCGGTAAGAAACTTTCAAAAGATGTACAATTAGCATTCACTAGCTTTTATTGACGAGTGCCGCTATCTTTACAGCCGAAAACTTAGACATCCCGCGTGGTGTAAAATAGGCTTCAATTTTTGGTAGTCTCGAGCACATTGGTTCTAGTTTTAAGGACACAGCTTTCTTACTTCCTCAATGGCTTGCTTCAATACCAAAAGCATTGCTCCTCCATATCTGTTTTAATCGGACGTGCGGTTTGATTCGAAGACTCTTTTAGGGAAAGCATCGTTGTTCATTGGTGAGAGACATTGCAGTCGACGAATACCGCGTTTCATACTACCTACATATCTCAATATTTCTTCACAGCTCGCATGATTTATTATTATAAATTTTCTGCACTTCTTTTTTTAAATTTTTTTTAAATTTAGTTTAAACACATTCAAATACAGGGTACATACATATAAAATTTCCCATAAATTGTCTAAAAAACAAAATATTCAGAGATCAAATTACAAAAAGGCTCTCGAATTGCGCCACCGTCAGACCAATAATTTAGAGAGCAGCAACAGAGTAATCGAGTAAATCGACCGACTGAGTGAGAGAGTGAAAATATTCCCAAAAGAATTCCTCCGCCCACATCTCAAGGGGGTTCGAGGAATTGCGCGATAGATTCGGGAATTTTCCAAAAAAATCTCCTGACAATCCGACTCAGGTCTGATTGTTTTCCACCATCACTTTGCGATTCTCGATCCTGAGCCATAACAAAGCCCTTCCACTTCAATATAATTGGATTTCAGTTAGGTCTGCCAGTCGCAAAAACCTCCAAAGCTATTACATTATTATCCTTAAAAATTTAATCAAAAGTCTCACATCCAATCGCATTTCGGGGGGTGGTGTGGAGTGACGAGGTGTAATCGTAATATATTGCGCGTAAGGTTGACCGAACAACCTCAATTGACATGCAGGACCGTTGTCACGCTTTCCACCAATTGAAATAAATGAACCCGCAAAAATGTGTGTGCTTCTTTATCCTTTTTCCTTGTGTATTGGTCCTATGCCTGTGTTGGTAGGAGTATTTTTGGGTTTTATGTTTCGTTGACTTCCAAAATTGTTGCTCTCAAGTGTGTATGTTGGTTGGGTTAGCCGCAAGAAGCTTCTTCTGTCGTTTGTCTCGGAAAGTTTTTTTTTTCTTTTTTAAGGGCAAAACTTGAATGATATACCATCCTTCTTTAGTTCTTGAGTCCTTTTTATGTGCGACGATCCGAGAGTATGTAAAGTTTTTAGAGACACATAGGGGTGGGTATCCGTAATGCTTTTCTTTTCTTGTTTCCTAAAATTTGGAGAACCCTTTTGTGTGATAACCGTGTGTACATGTAAAATCGTAATGTTTACCAAAGATAGTTGGGTTTGTATAAAGATAGCGAAGCCCCAAGGCGACTACTTCCAGTTGAGATATGAATGGAAACGCTGTGTACTAGCGAGTCTCATTTCTTTAAGGAAAACCCAGACACTAGGCGAAAGCGGCGGTCGTAAAGTTGAGATAAGGAAACTTGGATTAACTTAATCGATAGATGTGCTCCGAGAATATGTTTGTAAATGTCTCTGCGTGCCTGCGTAATCAGTGAGATCGTTTGAGATGAATAACCGTCGGTAATTTTATGAACTTTTTTTTTTGGAGTTCACCTAACCAGTTTCGTATGTTCTTGGTTTGTACAATACACATTCTTTTTTGTAAACTGATGTATTTTTTTTTTTGAGTGTTTGGTGACAAACACAAATGAATTTTAGAATATATTTTTTTAGCTTTCCTAATATCTTGAGGTGAGAAAACTTGTCTTCAATTTTCTGCTTTAGAATTTCATGTAGCTGGATATTTACAGTTACTGCAGTTACAGCATATTATCACAATTATAGTTTAGAAGGCAATATCTGTGAGAATGTCTGTAAGAATACTACATTTGAGTCTATCAAAGATCGTTCGCGGTAAGTTGGCAGAGCTGAAGGTGAATGTCATTTGCGGACAGGAGTTGAATGGTGGCTGCGATATTTACTACATAAGACGAAATAGTGACAATTTCTTTCACCTGCTCGTTAATTAATCTTCTATGGGTCCAGTACAGGGTAGTTTTTTGTATTCATATTGTTCTTACAAAAGTCTTTCATTTGATACCTATATCATGGTAGTGCATAAGAAACAGCTAGTTCTCCATATTAGATTCGGTTGACGAAATTTTATTCATAAAACCCTTTCATTAAACCCTTTCATTTGAAGCCCATATCATAAGAGTGCAAACAAAAAATAACTAATCCACCATGTTGGATTCAAAATGGCGTGATTTTATTCGTATTCAACTCAGAAATTCCTTTCATTTGATACCTATATCATGGTAGTGCATAAGAAATAGCTTGTCCGCCATTTTAGAAATCCACCATATTGGGTTCAGGATAACGTCACCAGCTATCAGTGCATTATTTCGGACACGAAGCGTGTATGCGATCGGAAACCGTTCAGCTTGATCGGAAACCGGGAAGTGGGTTAAATTTAGCTTCCAAGATTTGTTTAAATATGAGACCCGACGTATTAAGAAAACGTGTAAATTTCTTAACTTTCTTATCCGGTTACTTGTGTGATAGAACCAACCACTATCAACTTCTGAGTACAGAGCAGCCTTAAATATATTTTAGACACTTGCTCGGATATCGAACGACGTACAAATACATAATTTGGCAGCAAAGGTTTAAAGTGGCTATAATAAAAAAATATCTTAGCTTAGAACGAAGAAAGATTAAAATTGGCTACGATAAAATTGCAGCCTTTCTCTCCGAATTTGAAATGCGTTTTTAGTAGTCACTGCTCCATTCTACTGACTGTTCTGAGCAGCTAACCACTGTCATGGATTCAAGTCCCTTTACATTTTTAAATTTTAGGGAGTATGAGATCAAAAGGAGTTGACAACACGTCTCGTTAACAAGAACCCTTTTGCGGTCATGAGACCACGAGCGATTATCCCTCGCCACACAAAGAAATTGTGGCAAAGTGGGTGACATTTTACTGAAATGTTACCCACATCCGCCGGCTTGCGTTGTTACATTTATCACTTCTTGGTATCCCTTTTTCGCCAAGAATGAAAATCCTTTTTTTGCATGCCGCATATGCATATTTTAACGCATATGATGGTTAACATTTTCCCACCCTCCGACTGCCCTCCCCTCCAGGCATCATGTGTGTTTGTAGATTATTCTCAGTTTTCGTCAAGCCAGGTAATTTCCCACACAAATGGGGGAAAAGGACACCGAAAGGGACACTTGCTTCAGCTCGCTTCTCGAGAGTAAATGAAATGTATTCAGGTGAGGACACATCACATTTAATTATAACCATACGAGCGTGTGACGATGACATGACACAGCGAGTGATCCGCTTACAAGAATTAGCAAAAAAAAAAAAATAGAGCTCGAATCAACCTCAAATACTTCTTGCTAGCGTCTACTCGATTTACTATATTTTTAGAAAAACTGTCGTATAAGTAGACTGTATCTATTTACTGTGGGGCCGACTAAAAACAAAAAGCCCGCTAACACTAAGAGAGAAATTGATGAAAAAAAAGGATAACTTGAGTCCATAAAAGGGATACAAAATGAAAATAAATTATAATTCGAAGCGATTTGAGGAATGAAAGGATAAATGAATGAATGAATGCTCGGCTGAATGCATGGATAGGACGAGAAATGCTCGGATGGATGAAAGGATGAAAGGATGGGGGGATGGAGGGACTACGCTTCTCCCGTTCGTTTGATGATGATGAAAATCCTTGTTCTCAAAAGAATTTTGGAATTTAATTTCATTTTAAATCAAGTGGAAGTTTTTCTTGGGTTCAACGCCATACGCCCACTTAGGAAAGAATATTACCACCCCCCTCTCCATAATTCTACGTCTTTCTTGGCGGTTTCGTCTTCATCAGTGTAGGGACGACTTTGGAATTTTCATAAAACGTGTTTCCTTTATTTTCCCTTTATACGTATAGAAGTGTGCGTCAAACTTGGTTCCTTTTTTTTTTGTTTTAGATTCATAAAAAAAAAAAATATTGGAAGGTTGTATTTTTTTGTTTCCTTTTTTCTGAGAACACGAGGAGATTCATAATTTAAAATGTTTCACCGTTATGCACTACTGCGCATTGTTTTATGTTGTACTGAGTACTTAATTATTTTGTCAATTCTTTTAGCTTATGAAGCCAGTAAGCCTCCGCCTACCACCACCGTGATGATGTGATCCAAATTGTTCATTCTTTTAGCGAGTAAAATTGAATTTTATTTGCAAAATGCCAAGCTTTCAAGAAGTTAATAATCTTATTTTTGTGTTTGAAGAATAGAAGCGATTTAACTTTTTAATTATGTTTAGTAAATTAGTTGCCTAAGAGGTATGCCTGTCACAGGGAGGATAGAATGCTGTGCTGATGGAATGAAGAGCCGGGAAACTCGATGAATTGCGTGAAACTTTTCTCTTTTTCTAAATTAAAGTTAGTTAACTCTGAATTGTGTTTAGTGGTCTCTGATCTGTAATGTTAGCTTATTTAAGAAAAAGAAACTCTTTGCATTAAGTTGATCGATTTAATGAAATTGAAACTAGAACAGGGAATTATTTGGAAATCAACTGGTCTTGTACGAAACATCATAACAACTGCAGTACATTTTTGTTTCATTGGTCAAATGCTTGGGAGCCTAGGCAACTTACTAATCCGCACTCATGCTTCTTTGGTTACGTTGAGTAAGCGAGCACTGGCGGCTGGTGGATTATTGAACAGGTAGTACTCTTTACTTGCTGACTAAGTATTAAGTTGAAAAAATAAAGAAAACAACAATTCACATAAAATACAATTTTTTTTGTAATTTTTAAATCTTTTAAATCGGTGATTCAGCGCACGAGAGCACTTATGATAAACCCACGACTGTAGGCGAGTAGGGGCGAGTCCTTAAGCACGTAATTATGAGCCTACGCTATGCCCACGTCTAGCATCTAGGAGATCATTAGAGGTTTAAGGTTTTTCAAAATACTTGTTCTGCAGGCTTTGGTAATCAACTGTGGGAGTCACAAGCAAACAATTTGTTTTCTTGTTTTTGCTTCGTAGGTTTTAATTGCTGCATACAAAAATAATTTTTCCAATTAATCCCAAATATCTCCCATTAATAGAAAAGGAGGGGATTTTACAATCCTGGAAAAAAACTTCCAGGAACCAACTCCCACTATTGACGATGTGAAAGCCAATGTTTTGCTGGAAAACACCCTCTCTAACAAAACTAAACCACCTCGACTTTCGTCAGCTGTCGTTGGCGTTAAGGTCGAAGGACATATGTAAAAATTTTAACACTTATGCCCAATACGCCGTAGAGTCCATCACTGTGACAAAAGTAACTTTTACATCCTCTTAAAATCGTAAATGGGATGCCGCCCCATCCCTCTGAGTCACTTCACCAAAGGCCGATGAATTTTGTACTCGATTAATGTCACAGATAAAATTGTGTGTAATTCAATGAAACAAACATCTTAGTCACTCTGCCAGCTGGTGTTCCCAGTCGGTGACGACTTTAATTTACTGAATTTAATTGGACACATGTATGCGTATTCCTCTGTGAGTACAACCTAAATACTCTTTTTATGTTTTCTTTGATAAGCATCATGATGAAAATTAAAGGGATGAGACATTTCAATTAAATCGACGCCTTTTTCAATGGAACACCATTGGTAGCCGTTGGTCAGGAGGGTTTTAATTAACCTAAGCCTTTGTACCACGGGAATAATCAGATATCGTATCCGAGAATATGCCTTCTGATTAATTAGTGCTTATTCGGATGGGTTCCCGACTATAATTTAACCCCGCCTACCGCACTCTTGCGGCATTGAGGGTGTCACAACCACACAATGTGTGACTTCATTAATTTTGGCTTATTTCGAATAACTAATTAATTGATGTTTTGGGGGTTTCGGTTTTGCTGTTTTTGTTATTTTTCCTTTGTTTTCTCTGAATCTGATTTACAAAATCATTGCGCGCATTTAGTTCGATCGACACTCGCGGATTGGTTATTAATTGTGAGTTGGCTGGTAGTTGTGAAGTGACTTTGAAGAAAAACCTAATTAACTTGAAGAAGCTCACGTGTGTTTGGGATTTTACTTGAAACCAGAAAAAATGGTCAACAGCGGCCTGATTAGATAGAATTATTTACCTCTATTTATTGATTTAAATGCATTGTGGATTAGAGATCTAAGACAGTCCGGTGGCTGATTTTTGTATTTGTTCCAGAGCTTTTCATGATTTTACGAAGCATGTCTTTTTAATTAGCTAAAAACTTGTCTGTGTTTTGTAATGTACAATTGTCGTTGATATGAGAACTTTGTAGGACAAGAGACAAGTGGGGGCATCTTTATTTTTTCCCATGTTTTACAAAAGATCCGTTTGTTAACTAGCGAACCACTTAGAATTAAGAAATAAAACTCAGCCAGAGGATCTATTTCACGTGCCCAAAGAGAGTTCGGAAAAACAACCAAAAAAAAGAATTACTTACTGCGGAAAAAGTTGGTATCTACTAATACTAAATTCCAAAAACACATTCGTACATATTTTTGATGTGGGTATCGTTGGAAGGAGGATGATAACTAGATCAAGTTTTTTTACAGCAACCATCTTATTCTTATTGCTAAGGAGTTATTAGCCATAAAACTGCCTAAAAAATGACATGCGTACTGCGGTACACACTTTAGTTCCTAGAATATGAGACTAAAAGTTATGAAAAATATTGGAGCTATGGAGCATTTCATCGCAATATCCCAAAATTACCCAAAAGCCATGTAGGATTTTTTATTCATCTATAATCTATAATCTATAATCTATAAATATTATAAAACAAAGTCGAAAAAAATGTTTGGGGAGTTTAATGTCAGGAACTACTGAACGGATTTCCATGCGGTTTTCACCAGTAGTACTGTTGGGTATCTATTATGGGTATGGACTACATTTTATAGACATTTAGGCACAACAAGTTAACGGTATATTGAGATAAGTAAAAAAAGTCGAGAACTGGCAAACTTCTAAGGCGGGCGCTGTCTAAACAGTTAAAGATACAAAAAAATATCGTACTGGGAAATTGATCGTCTCAAAAAGTTCTAAAAAAAAGTCAGCGGTGGCATATGTGTATCTTTTAAGGTAGACTCACAATAACCAATTTTATGGTTCTGTAAAAATTCGAAAAGCCAATCCGCCCTGTAATTTCCACACCGCTTTGTCAAAAAATCTGAAAAAATTACAAAAAATCGGCTTCCATGAGTAAATTAAAAAAAAACTAATTTCAGCATTCTAGCCCCAATACTTTTGGAGCTTTTGGCCAAAAACGATAAAACGTGAATATGCGAATTCCGAAAATCTAAAAACGCAGTTTTATAGATCGCGGAGCAAGCACTAAGAAATTATAGCTATAAAAATATCAATTAGTGGGTGAAATCCGAGAAATCGCTGATTAAAAGATTTTTTAATCTATAAAATTTTGGCTGAAATCGATGCGAGTCTCAGTGGTGTTTTCCATGTTCATTTCAACCCCTATTTGCTAAACTCAAATTTGCACACAGCTGGCATGACGATGATCGCGCGGAAACGGTGTTGTAAGAATAGAGGCATATGAGATGTGAAAAATGGATATATGTATATATGTATGTGTATAGGTTTAAATAAATGTACACATTAAAAATACAGGCAGCGATGAAAGAACGTCGTATTTTTTGTTGGAATATGATAGCCAATGGGAAAATAACATATCTGATGCGTGTTCTGTTCTACAGGAATATAACAAGGACACTTATTTACTTTAATAATTTCGTTGTGTAAAATTACTGAACCTTTGTTGCCGTGGCAAAATCACCGCAAAATATTATTGAAGATATGTTGTACCGCAGACAACAACAACTGTCATCCGATTATGGGAACATTGATCAAAGTACATTCAGTCGAATCATTCTAAGTCGAATTTTCACGGGTTAGAGGCAGTTATGGAAATTCAAGTTAGAGGGTTTCATATATTTTTTGTTGTTGAAAATCCTTTATTTTGGTCTGTAATATTTGCATTGGGCGGCGTAACAGCCCGTTGAGAACCAGAGCCTAGCTTTTTAGCACCTCCACTGTGTTGTGCGCGTTAAAATTTTGACACATTTGGAGGGGACCTGCTGTTTATTGCCGGCTCCGAACGGCGAATTGCGAAAACTTTTCGTGACAGAAGTACTCCAGGAGGATTGTCAGTCGTTCGCCGGAGGTGGGGCCGTGAAAAATGTTTGTTGTGTTTTTTTCCCCGACTTTTCCCCTAAACTTCCAATACACGCGATAAATGAAGCAAGAATGCATCTCAGATTCAGATTCATTTTTCAGATTAAAAGCCGATTATTTGTGTGTGCGCGATGCGAATAGAGATGGCTCTCGACAACGATAATGTTCGCTCGCGATGTTCGCGTGTAGGGCCATGTTTGCAAGCTAATCCTCAATTTTGCTGTGAACTTCCTTTGCTCTCTCTTTTTTGCATAGGTAAACAACAATAACCTCTTGCGCTTTTTCTCCGACGTGTTTGCACTACGAGAATCAATACGAAATTAATAGTCTCGAAATGTGTTCATCATGGGAGAGTCAGATAATGCGAGTATACGTACTTGCTACAAGTTGCCAAAGAAATAAAACTCGACTTAGAGGTTTTGAAAGTAGACTAAGGCTGGAAGGAATGTATTCGAGTAAGAGAGAAATTCGACTGTATGTTCTGTGGAATTTTATTTCAAGTAGCCATATAACATTAACGAAACGAAAAAGCTAGAGCCAGAGCCTAACGAAAAAGCTAGGCTCTGGCTCTCAACGGGCTGTTACGCCGCCTAATACATGTACATTAAACCATGCAGAATACATGCGAGAAAACACTATGATCATTACTGATTTATGGAAGTGATTCAAAATGAGTGTCTTCTGAAAAGGAAAAAAGTCATTTATGATTTAATTATGTTATTAGTCTACAATAACAAGGGAAATATTTTCTTTTTGAATGCTACTGGAGGCAGCGGGAAGACTGCTTTTGCTGTGGGATCGTCTGGAATTGAACCCACACTTTTAGATGGCGGAGGAACTGCTAACTCTGCTTTTAAACTTCCATTAAATATTTGTAGTGCCGATGTTTCAAGTGCTTGCAATGATTGATTGATTGACAATGGGGGATTGTAGTTCAATAATTTAGGACGAGGCTTCAATGCTCCACAAAACGTCTAACAAGATGCATTAAAGCAAAGTCTATGCTTCACTGAAAAAGTCATACTTATGGCTTCACATAAAAAATCGTAACTTCAAACTAATATAAGTGTTGCATACGGAAGAGACAACACATCACTTTCCAATAATATGCTTCAAATAAGACCAGAAAAATTTGAAGTAAGAAATGGGAAGGTAAATTTCAGAAATATTTTTTGTTTTGGTGCCGAATATTTTAGAAATGATTGAGAAGGTATATTCGGATATTGCAAACTTATCTAATAATTCATTTGGTTTGAGGGAAGGGCTATTTTGTATCAGACAAATAAGCAAGTCAATTAAGTTATTGATTCAATTCTTGCCAAATGTGATTCATCATCAAAAGCCTATTATTTAGTTTACCGCGCTTTAGATGTAGAAGAAGCGGTTCATTACCCCAAATTATTTTTAATTCATTAACACTTTCTGGTATTCTATTACTGGAATAGTAAAAACTTTAGATATATAGTGCTGCCTGCGCGAAGCCAGGACGGGTTGCTAGTATTAAAATAAAATAATGACAAAATGTTTTGAAAAAATTTCACTGAAATTCAATGAGTAGGGTAACGTTTGAAAGGTCTTGTGGAATAAAATACAGTTTCCATTTTGAAATCACGTTTTTGAGATATTAAGCTTTAAAGAAGAAAAAAGGCATCCCCTACTATAGTTCTTAAACCCATGGGTCTAAAAATCTGAAAAAAGTTTTGATGTAAATATTAGTTTAAAATTGACTTGAGCATTCTGGCACAAATAGCTTTCCAGTTATTGGCTAAATACCAAAAAATTAGATGCAAATTCTAAAATTCAAAAGAACCAAAAATTATTAAATAAAAAAAATTTTATTTTCACACAATTTTTCGAGATCATAACGATTTCCATAAATTGGTCGACAGTCTGAATTAACGACAGTCCCAGTGTCGTTTGTGGGCATTTCAACCCTTAAGTGAACTAAAGCAATTTTCACACGATCGGTCAGCAAATGGGAAAGGATTTCGAAATGTAAAGAAGAATTTTACAGACGGTATTTTGATTTTTTTAATTTCTTATTTAAATTTTGCTGCAGCACAATTTACAATAAGCATATCTTACTACAGCGGCCTTGTGAGACTAAGCTAAATATTAATTTTCTTATGACTTCCGGCCAACATTATCCTCCCGTTGACAAGAGAAAATTGACAAAAATCATTATATTTTTTCCACTTTTGTGAATTTTCAATGTGTATACATCGATAACATCGATTCTCTCGTACCAATTTACCACTTCATAGCACTTAATTCTGAAATTTTCATTTAAAACTAACTGCACACCTCTTTAATTTGCCCCTAGAATAAAAGTGTTAAATAGTTTTTATGTTAAACACGAAAACAAATTACCGAACCTTTGTTTAACATTCCCGAGATGCTTAAAACTCGTTTAATTTAATTGGCAGACAAGCATAGGTTTTGTTCAAAAGTATGTAACAATTGATTTTCAGTTTAACATAAAATACTTCAGATAAATTGTACACAATTGATAAATAATAAAAAATAAATAAATTGTACACAGTTAATTAAAATTTGGTAACAGTGTTCTATATAACCGAGGGATAGATTAGCAAAATTGTTTTTTCAGTGTAATTCAAGTTTTATTTTGAATTCATGTAGAGAAATCGCAACCCTTTAAATGTCAGTCCAGCTTTTAGCCATTCACATTAAGTGTTCGACCCAATCATAAAATTTAAGACTGGGGAATGTGTAGAGCTCGGCAAAACTTCATTCGAGTTTATGTTGAGAGTTACTAGAAGAATTTCGTCTTTAGCATTCGCAGAAATGCGGATTTTCACTTCCAGTAGGAAGTAAAAAAAAAAAAAGATATCAACTATTATTTGGCATATATGTATAACTATAAGATATAAACTATTTTGTTTCGTTCCAAGGGACACAAAATCATACTATTATACATCGACCTCGGTGTCCGTTTGTCGTCTCTTATAAAAAAAACTGCTTATAACTTGTAAATGCTTACTAGTTTAGTGATAAAATTTAGAGAGAAGGTATGCTTACCTGGCGTATTTCTGGGCCAGGTGATTCTTTTCGAAATTAGAAGACTGAAGAAAATGTTAATGTTAGTAATATTGCTCGAAAAAAACGTCTACTAGCTTAGACGTTCGATGTAGGTTTTATTTTAAAGGTGGTGGTTTCAAGATTACGAAAATATAGTATCGAAAAAGTTAGTACTAATACTAACTTCTTCACTATTATCAAAGATATTGAATAAAATAAATTTAAATTCAAAAATTTTAAAATGCTTCAATATTATTTCTTGCGTATTTTTTCATCTCGAGATACATATTTTTTCCGGTATTTTTTTAGGTAGCTTTGTTTTCAATTATTATTTACAATCATTTAATTTTTTTTGTGTAAAGCTGTGTCATTTATGTTTTTCTTACATAACATAAATTCAAGCAATAATTAGTTCGGAAACTGAAACAAAGCACATTCCTATTAGGTTTTTGTAACTTAAAAATCGAACAATTAAAAAAATGAAATCCAAACTAGCAGCATTTAATTCAACATAACTTTAGTATTTGAATGCTTCCACGAAATGCTCTCAGCAAAAACCAGTTGACAAGTTTGTTATATAGAATGCGAACATTATTTAAAATGTTAGTCGTGGATACAAGATATTACTTCAATTGTTTTATAATCGAACACGGAGCTTGTAAATAATAGAGACTTGTTAACATGGAAAATTACAAAAGGACTGCATCGGTTTTTATTAAAAAAAAACAAAAAAAGATTCCAGGACATGAATATAGAATTTGTTAATGAGATTTTGTTTTGAGAAAAGCATCATCCGTTCTATCAATTTCTGTCAATTTCTTTCACAGAGTCATTAATATAATATTATTTCGAAAAACAATTTCTATAAAAAATATAATATATTATAATTTCTGGCCTGCAACAATAAAGTTTGCAATGCTGTCCTCTTTTGTCCCAAAAAAGATAGTTCCAACTGCAAAACATACTTCCCCCATTCTCTGGCAGAAAATTCATAAATATCTTTCGACAGACATTTTTTTCTTCGCGTAAATGCAGCAGGTGGAATGTATTTGTGTCCAGAACTTTTGTTGATGTCAAAAGAAAAAAAAAGGCAACCATTCCGTACGAAAGGTGGGCGGATTTCCTTGAATCTTTAATCCACAGTCAATAAGGTTTTAAGCTTGTATCCGTCACGGATATCCAAATCTTCTATTTCAACATGGATCTCAAACAGTATGCACTCGTAATTGCATTTTTTATTCACAACCTTCGTCGTGGGGTGGTTCTTGACAAAGCACAGGCACCACCATACCATGCAGCTCCTCAATATCTTGATCAACTTAATTTATTCAAAAAGTGAATCCCACTGATTGCAATTTCTCTACCGCTGTCGCCCCTCTGACTGAGCTCCTTCGATTATTTCACTGTCAAACTGTAGGCAGGGAGATGAAAAAAAAACCCAGAAACACTATCCAACTTGTCATTGAGACGAATGTGTAGATACGCCTTTGCTTTTGATTTTTTTCTATTACCCGTCGTCGTATTGGATTCAGCCACACGGATGTCGGGCAGATGTGTATATGTGTGCCTAACCTTGTCCCACAATCCTCTTCGAAGAGGCTGCTGTGGAATTCTTAATTAACCACAGAACTGATAAAAATCAGATGAAGGTGCGGCTTGCTTGGAACTTTTATCCTCCTGCAATTCAGCCTCCATTAACTACTTACTCTGCGATTGGTAAGAAATCGGGAGTGGGCCCACAAGGTCAATAATCCTTTCTCACAGTGGCAGTGACAGAATCCACACATTCGCACATCCTTTCAAATGTGCGCCGGCTGATTTTGGGAGGTCTGTCTGCAGATACACAGTGTTAATAAAGTGCAGTGTTGCCGCCCCTCACATGTTTACACCCGTTTTACTTCATTATGTTCACTGAAGTGAGAAGCTCCTTTGGTGCAGGCCATGCAATTGATATGCTTCGAGTGTGTGAGTGAGTACATAATTTAAAAGTGTGTGTTTGTTTGTGTCTGTTTTTTTTTTTGTCTGTGTATTTATGTTGTTTCTCCCCGCCCCCAAGTGAAGTGAGATTCCATGCCAATTTTATCCTTTGACTGCATCCCGCTGATATTCAAGTTAACCCGATACGCAGAAGACCGAAATATCGGTTGCCAGTAATGCATCCTTGATTCCCTGCCACTCTGCCACCCTACTGGCAGCCGGCAACCAGACATTAAGCTCTGTGGCAGTGACAGACAACGTCCTCTCCTCGCAATACTTCTTTGGTGCAGCTTGTAAATTTCAGGCTCCCATGGCGTGCGATATAAATCCGTAAACTACAATCCTCGTACTGTTTGGCTTCAGCCGCCTCCTCGGAACATAATCTGTGCAATAGAGTTGCGATGAAGCACTTGTTGTTATACAAGGATTACGGAGGATTTCATATCATTTTGAGCTGTCAGGGTGTTGTCATTTGGATTTTCTTACCACACGGGCGCGCGAATGCGAGTCTCATTGCGCTGCACTCACTCGCATCTGTAGGTAACGCAACTGGCGGTGCATATTCGACAATTTTAAGCATCGAGCATCAAGCATGCGACATACTATTTTCAACAGCCGCCCAGTCATGAGTTCAAATTCGATGAAAAGAGGGCGAGGATGGCTCTGATTTCAAGGATCATAGCAAGACTGTGAATGCTGTGACGTATACGGCTGCAATTAACTGTGTGCATGATGCTTGCTTGGATAACGTGAAATGGGAGTGCTGGAATAGGCACGTCTGCGTGGGGGTGCAAGTTGAAAGTTTTAAGTTAATTACGGGCAAAGGAATGTGCTGTTGCTGGTGAGTGGGAGGGAAAGCCAAACATTTGCCGATGGTGCACTCAGATGAATGAAGATTGTGTTGAAGGACAATAAAAACTCTTTCTCAATGCTATTTACAATTTATAGTGATTTGAAATTAATTTGAAGGCTCAAAGTCATTGGTGGAAGGAAGTGGCAGAGATATAATTTGGCGGTAAAACAACTTGGTTGGAGAAACTGAGGTAGATACAAAACTTTTAAGAATTTATTAAGTTTGAATACTGTTTTGTACATCGACACTTTTTATTTATTCAATTGTCAACCTGTAGTCAGATTTTTGAGCCCAAAATTCTGTCCTACTACGACGGTGACAAAAAACAACAATTTTCGGGCGGAGTTCTAAAACACATCGTTGTGGTTTCAACGTGTGTTGATGTACGCAATTTCAACGCTTTCAAAAGTCATTAAATCATATACTGTTCATCAGTCAGTAGGTGAAGTATTAACACATTAAAAAGTGCATGTGAAACTTCGTGAAGTGCACAGAAAGACAGCTGATGTGTGTTGTATGTAATAACTTATAATTTAACAATGAAAATTATAGTTAATTTTACCTAATTTCTGATTTAATAAGGCGATTGTAATGAAATTATAAGTTTTTTTTTGTTAAGGAAGGTCCCTTACAGTAGGTCACTCCAAATGTGTGAAATTATACCGCGCACAACACGATGAAGGCGCGCGAAACAAGCTGGGCTCTGGCCCACAGCGGGCTGTTACTCCGCCCAATGTAGTGTATGGATAAGTCGTTGGATGGATGTATCCAGTCGTTAAGACGATGACAACGATAACTCAAATAAAAATGAAACTATTCAAATAAAAAACTACAGACTACAAAATAAAACCAACATCTTCTTTATCTCTTCTTTACATTTCATTTAAACACCAAAAAACTCTTCTGGACCATTTTTTTTTAATTATAAAAACAGTGAAATGGAATAGGAAATTTATCCCAATATGGTTGAACAACTTTGGCAAATACCAAAAACTCAATGTAGGTTAGTGGATAACCTAAGGCATTTAAAAAAAACACAAATGGGCGTTGAAGTCCCGAGGTTAGTTTCCTTGTAACCGCTGTGTATGTGCTAGTTTTCGATGCATGTGAAAATGGATCTTCTGCTACGGGTTCTAACCAGCAACGAAGGATAGCCAACGACGTGCAGTTTCGTTTGCTCTTACCTGGCACTCGGCCCAATAGTGTCAGGTCCAACGTAACAACCAACGCAGTCAAGATTATCGGATTTCATAAACCGAAAACCTTCAAATCAGAATTTGACGATTTTCATTTTTAGGTATGTTTCCGTTTTTGAGGAGTGAAATATGTTGCTTCGTTTTACTTGAACAATTTTTTCTGTGACACTTCCGATGGCTTAAGGCTCATGTGGTCTATTACTTTCGTCAGTCCACATCCATGTTGGCAGCGGTTCAGGTACCACTTCAACAAAGATTCTACGTCGTCGAAAAATGGAACATAAAGAATATCCTAAGACTTCAACACCACGTCTGCAGTATTAGTTCAAACTTAGAACTGCGACTTATCTAAATAACTTTATCCACACAGACTAAGTTCATTGACAAAGGGATATAAGGTTTCCTTGCAATTCCGCATTGATGGAAACCATTTCTTCGAAGCAAAACCTCAAGTACAATGGTCTTTAAAAAAAAACCCACAGTCGACGAAAAAAGCGTAAAAGAAGGAGAAAAAATTAGAGGCAAAAATGAAATGAACAACTCAGGACATTTGTGGTGGCATTGCAGTAAAGTTTTCAACTTAAATAGCTAATGCACCAAACATGAATGCCCAAAACATTCATCCGTTCCAAATGCCAACACAAATCACAACTTTACAAAGAAAATACTTCTTACTTTTGTGAAACTATTTTTGGTGCGAAAAATTTCGTTTCATCATGAGAAAAGGAGAATGACGAAAATTCGCACCACCAGAAGGAGGAGAAACTCTAAAGAAAAGTAATGTCTTCGACGACGACGAAGACGGCTGGTGGGCGGGTGTACTCGAAAAAACATGTAAGAAGAATATATCCCAACTCTGCTCTTTACGCGTCGTCCTTTCACAAAAACGTTTTTGAGTTGAAACCCCAGGCGATGGGAATTTCTTAGGAACACATCTGCTGAGTGGGGCTTTTATTTATTTCGCTTATTTTCTATGACTATGACAGCGAATTTGTTGGCGCTTAGTACCAGGACTCGGAAACATATAATGCCTTCCAGCCTGCCTGCATTCGAGTGAGTATTCCCATTGCTTGGCTCGACTCGAGCTTCCAGTTCTAAAGTCCTGATTATACTATTCTACTTTGTGTGCTCCTTCCAATGCGGCTATATATCAAAATTTTAAATAACTGTAAAGGATTGCAAGCGAGATCCTTTATGTGTATCCATGCACTCCTCACACACAACTGCGACGACGACGTTTGTTATTGCGGGTCTAGAAATCTGGTTTCAAGTACCCGCAACTACCCTACTCTAGTTCTTGCAGGTTTAGTTGCGTTTTCTGTTTCCGTTTACTTATAAGGGCTTGTTTACCGCGTAACAAGTTAAAATGTAAAAACAAATGCTATTATTCCTTATTTTTGTTTTATTCATATAATGTACGTTCTGCTGATGGGTGTGGGCCACCATAAATCCCGTCTTCGTCCTGCAATAGTTACCGCTGTATGCTGGTTAGCGGGTAGGGAATCCTTACCCTTGGTCTGCCTGTTGCCGTCTTTTCGCTCTGCTCTGTCGTAGTTTAGAAGTGCGGATGGGTGAATTTAAATAAATTTTCGCTTACAATTTTCACACAGACGTAAGTTCGTGTGTTGGAAACCATACACACACATTTTTGAAGGGGAGGCTGGGGAAAATAAATCAAATAAAATTGCAATGTTCTTGTGTTATGCAGAGAGGAAGAGTGAGCCTGTCACAATTCCTCCTTTTTTGCCATATGTCTCGCTTTTTGTGTGTGTGGTGGGGGGTGAAATGTGCAACCTGGGGTGGTGAGAAAAACTGTGTACCCCTATGAAACTTATTTTTTCCATTTTTTTTTTATTTTTCTCCAGGATCTCTAAAAAGTTGACGATATGTTACAAGAGTGCGACTGTCTTTTCTCCGTCGTTATTTCGCTGCAGGCGAACTTGATTTTTTTTGTTATTTGGTGTATGGGCTATATACTTTAAATCGAAGGCAAAAAATCCTTTACGTCGACTTTTTGTTCTCACGAATGAAAGCGACCAAAGGCATGATATACATACATCTTACAATATGCCTTATTTAATCATAAAAATTGGGTGTTCAGTAAGGCATGATATATACCTTATAATAAGTCTTATCTAAGCATTAAAATTACGCACGTCGCTTACTTTACTTTTCCTTAATATAAGCCTTACATAGAACCTTATTTAAGACTTATTATAAATTAAAGAAAAAGCGTGATTTTCAGTCTTTCTAAATATTTTCATTTTTTTATTTAATTTTTAATTAAAACTTAAGTCATGAGTAAGAAAGAACATTAAAGAAAGAAATAACATTATTTAACAACAATAAAAAAAGACAAATTTCAATTAGAGTTGGCCTCATTAGTGAGACCGATTCTTTGAGATCTGCAAAAGATAGAAATAGGTTAAAAAACATCGAAATCGGTCACCGGGCATGATCAACTGAACCAAACAACAATCAGCACTAATGGTTCGAAAATTTGTATTTTCAGCCCTTAAAACGGAAGCAGATAAAACTTCACAAATTTAGTGATGCGAAAAAAAAGCAAAAGCTTTCTTTTTAAATTTGTTTAGCATTTACTTTAAGTGCCGTCTCTGGTAAATTGTCACAAATGAATTCAAGCTGCCTCTGCAAAAAAAAAAAAAAAAACAAATTGGAGTCTTGGGGGATGTATCCACTGTTTTGTCTGAATTTTTTAAAGATTATAATTTTATGTACTACACCTTGTATCGATTAAAAGCATTGTCGCCTACTATCCGCTTAACTACCTCATATCATCCTTCTCACAACAAACTTTACACACGCCAACCAAACCACTTAAAAACACAGAGCACATTTATCACTTGAATTACCTCCCAGACAAAGAATGAATACCCTTATCAAACTCAATTAGCAAGGAGAGTAAATTTTAAAGTGCACACACACCCTTAACTCTTTTTGACCAAATTTGAATGGCCAGCTCGACCGCCGCATTGCATCTTCAAAGCCCACACAGGGGATTAAATAATTTCCCTCATTTAACCTCTTTCGATCACGAATCCATTATTCATTAAAACTTAAACCTCTCCAACCAAACCCATCCCAGAAGAACATCCGTTATCCTTCATTTTTCAGCCAGAGTTGAAGGCTCTCACCACAATAACTTTCTCCGTACGTCTTAAGATCGTCCTTCGTCTCCGCAAATTTCTTCCGACTGGACATTCTTCAATAACATCTCGAAATCAAAGTTTGGTGCCGAAAAGTTTTCCGCTCACAATTCATTAATCTTCTCAAAGTATGCTATGCACCAAATTGAGCTTTCTGGTACTCACTCTCTCTCTCTCTCTCTCTCTCTCTCTTCTCGGTGAATGTTTGAATTACCATTTGTGTTGGTCTTCTGGGCGGTGGGTGGTGGTCGTCCCAACCTTCGGCCTGAGGAGGACTTTGAGCAAGACAGGAGGACCAGCAGCAGCACAGCATCATAGTTTCTCAACAAACTCTCGGCGTAGTTTTAAGTGATTTAAGTTTGCAAAGCAATTATAATAATCCAAAATATGTATTATTACGTCACTTTGGCAATTATTATTACTTCATCCTTTAGCACTTCGTGCAGACGTAAGTGCTGGTCAAGGGGTGGCAATTTGCGCCCTTTATTCGAACACAATTGCTGGGCTTGAACGACAGTGGGTTTAGGTGAGTAACTATCTCTTGAACATCTTGTGGCAACTGGGCTGAGATGGATTACCTTATGGATTGGAATTTTAATTGTAATTTAACTGAGATTAACATGCTCTGGTGTTTTGTCCGCAGTCTGGACAGGAAAATGCTCTAGGATAATCCTCACTCAGTGACACTCCTCCTGGAAAACTTAACTTTCTTTGCGATCGTTTAAAAAGAGCTGATGAACAGGATGCATTTTTAATGATTTAGTAAACTAATTATTATGTTGTTCGGGTGTGAAGAAGGCATTTTAAATTAGAGTTGTTAAGTTTTAATTCTAGAATCATTCTGCGTTGACAGAATGGATTTCTGAACACCTAAAGCCGATGACATTTAAAGGCTGACAACATATAATAGGTGCCCATTACAAATTCACTCTTGAAGTGAATGAACATAATTCATAATTCAGAGTCATAATTGAAAAAGAAGAAATAGATCAAAAATTGTTTGAATCAAAAGCTGCTGCTAAACTAAACCTGTCTTAATCAGGCCCACTGATGTGAACTTACTTTAAACCTTAACAACGTCTGAAAATTTTCTCACAGTCAATCCTAGCTTCAATGTAGTGACGAAATTTGATAGAACGGATAAAATTAAATCCCGGAAGTGTAATGAAGTTATTATGGTTAAAGTTCAGAATAAAAACATACGTCATTAACAGCAAAAGTTTAACGTTTAACACACAATATACCGGTGCATGTTTTGTTCAAAATACAAAACTAAATGCAAATAAAATTGTTAACTAACCAAACATCCGGTTTTAGTGAAAATGAATTTACACGGGCGAAGTAAGGAATTCAATTGTGTATGTAGAGAAAACAAAAACTTATGTACACGAATACTAGTTGTGTGTTATCAGTTTTTTTTTTAAACAAATGTGTCGAAGTGAAATTCTGTGACCTCGCATTCTGATGGTGGAGTTGCAACTTGCAAGTTAGGATTATTCATATTGTTGTGCGTTCACAATATTGGACATGGCAGCAACCATAAATGTTTAGGTGAAAATTAAGTTTAGGCGTTGGTTTCCATTTCCCATGACCATGTTCGTCAAAATTTGCCATGTTTATTAAGCCATGAAAATGCAGAAATTCAACCAAAATATTTCCTTTTTTATTTTATTGTAGATTCAAAAGAAGTTCAGGCCTAATGAATAATTCTAGAAACTGAGCTCAAGGAAAATGATCTTGTTTGAAATGCCTTCAAGGCTACACATTTATTTTTGAGTTGCAGGCTAGTGTGTGACTTAGCTGCAGAGCCATTCATAAATAAAAGTTCAATTCATGCCTAATTTTAATTTAATAGTAATATTCAAAAAACGAACAGACACATTACATAGATACAAATTATGAGTTAATACAATACGAATCATTTCAGAAAACAGTCTCTCAGTTGGCAAGATCTACTTGGGAAAACTAACGGATGTGCTTCCAGCTAATACCTTAACTTCCGTCCTTCTAATTTTTAATGATTCTAATGACACATCCTAACAAAGCGTTTCATTTTACTTCTTACATTCAGAAGCTGATTATTATTTTGTATGTACGGATCTAATAGTTTGTATTCGTAAAAGTTTATTTTAGCTATTATTCAGTCTATAGCTAAAAATTTATCTTGAAAATCGAAATTAAAAAACGACTGAATGATAGCAGATAGGTCACTTGATTGAAAAAGTTAAAGCTGCAGGACAATGCTCGTCAGTGGGAGCTTAAGACAGTCTATAAGCGCCGCTTTTCGCAAATTGTGTGCTTAGTCAAAAGTCACACGGAATGAGTACGATAACTTTGGCGCCAAAAAATTATAACGGTATAAAAAAGCATTTTCGCTCGTCCCGCTTAGGAGATAGAGCTAATTGACGAAAAATCAATGAACATGAAAGAAGAAATTATTAAGAAACACGGCAACACTTACAATGACGTAATATACCACTTTTGAAAGCCAGAAACTTGTTCTTTAATCCTGCATCTAAATCTTTGTAATTTTGGTAATGATTTTTGAAAAATTCGTTTGCAAACGCAAATTTTTGATAAAAAAATGATGATTTTGATGAAAAAATGAATTGCGCCAAAGTTATAGTACTCTCCCTTATCACACGGGGTTGACTGGCATGAAGGCAATGACATAAAGTAATTGATTAAAATGAAAGCGAAATTTATTGTAGAAATGTTCTAAATTTAAATGAATCACGCCAAACATTTCATAATCTCTTCCTTTTATTTAAATATTGAACTAGTTTTTAGTTAGTTCGAAATTATCTATATACATATACCAATTTTTAAATCATTTCTTTACAGTTTTTCTTCTTCTTTTTGTATACTTCGGTATCATAGCACACCTGTAAGAGATCAGCTTGTAATCTATTCTTCGCACTAGACATTTCTCTTTAAATTCCTACTAGTTTCTAAAAAGCTAAAGAAATTAGAACATATTTAGAAACAGAAGTATCTCATAAACATTTTACTAACAAAATTAAAAAAAAAGATTAAAATCTCTAAAGCTTTCCATTTAAGTTAATACTCTGTTGTCAAACATACATTTCGTGAGGTTTCGCGAACAACTACAAACTGTTCCTAGCTCTATTTATCAGGTATTTCCTTAGACTGCAGCCATTTGTGCTACATTTGTTGGCACCACAAGAAAGAAATACTTTCGTCAAGAGCAGCTGCACAAGAAAAATCCAAGCCAAATTGAACGAATTTCAAGCGAAGTCTCTTTCAATGAAACGAAAAACTTGATCTAGAGAATAAAACAAAAACCTAATGAAAAACTCTTATTGCATCCTATCATCCAAATTCAACTGAGCATAGCATAATTTTCTGGATAGCTCTGCGAATTGGAGTGCTGCCTAAGGCAAAGGCCACAAAAAGCATGCCCAAAGCCCATTTCGACCCCTTGGCACTGCTCCGTTTAATTCAGTACATTATGCATCCATGGAGATTATACGTACATAACTGCTGACACAAGACTCTTACTGCGACCCTTAATGACCCGTGTTGTATGTGCACGTAAAAAGAGGAGAGAAACTACATTCCTACTTGACGTCGTTCTGTGAAAAAACCAAAAAATAAAAAATTAAATTAGGACAGCGGGCTATAATTTCTGGCTGTGGTGCTTTGCTGTTTGAATGCACCATTTTATGGTTAGCCAGCAAAAAATTAAATAAAATTCATTAATTTATGACACACTGGCACATGGCAAGGTCAATTAATTTGCCATTTCACCACATCACCAATGTAAAGGTGGTGGCATGCATGATGTAGACAACGTACGAACACCCGGCTAATTGAGAGAATACCTCAAACTCGTTTCCTGAACTCGTTCGTCTTTTCATCCGCCTGTCCATTCGTCCGGTTTTCCTTTTTTTGTGCCCTCTTCTTTATTATTTGATAAGCCTAATGAAATTCTAGTTTTCTTTTGTTGCGTTCTTTCCTTATTTTTGCTGGCAGTCCTTTTATTCGACGACTGTGTTCGTGATGATTTTTTAATTTAACTGTAAGCTCTCATGTCATCAGGTAATTATCCTAAAAGGTTTCATTGTTTTTCCTGCTCTCTTTAGTCTCATTTTCTCCTGCGCTATCACTATTGTTGTTTCCTTCGCTTTTTTATTACTATTATTTTCACTAGAGCGAGGCACTTCATCAAATTTCCTTTCAATCCTTGAAATAATGAAATTACCACATTCAAAAGAAACGAGAGCATGTGGCCTGGGGAAACCTCTTTTTTGGGCCGTTTTTTTGGCCTAGCTAAGTCGTTCCTACATGGATTCGAGGACGACTTCTGAAATGGCACTGCGAACTCACTTGGAGATGCTTATCACAATGGCCCGCCACCGAGAAAACAAAAAAAAAAAGAAATCGAAAAAAAAAGATACAAAGATACAAAAAGGAAAATATCAAAAACTCACCAGCAATGATAATGACAATAATGCGGATTAAACTGCTGGTGAAGAAAAAAAGAAAAGAAAAAAGAGTTGTCCTGCGGGTGGCAGCGGTGGTAGTTGGTGTATTAATGGCGGTATTTCCTTTTTAACAAAAAACGCTCTAAATCATCATCAGTCGTCCCTTTTCCTGGTCAATGCTGGGTGCACATTCTGTTTTTTTCGGTTCGCTTGAGTTATTTCAAATTAATTTCATCTGTTTAAGTTTTATTTTGTTCTTCGGGTCTCTCTTCGTTTTCCTATATTTTTGGTTTATTTGCTGTCCTTGAGGGTTGTGAGTGAGAATACAATCTAAATCCTTATATCTCCCAACCGGACGTCAGAGACCCTTCACAGAATGGTTTTAAAATAATTAAATTTGTTTTTTGCAACCTTAATCCCAAAAGTTAACGAATTTAATCACCCACTAATCGATTTCATTGCTACATAATTAATTATCCCATGTAATGAATTCAGGAAATGCCTCGAAACATCGGCTAGGTTGATGTTTTCACAAATCATCTCTATTAGTAAAAACAAATTATATCTCCGGTTTTTAGACCAAGATGATGAGATAAATTTGCTTGATAAATGCATTATCTCTATCCCACTGGCTACTGGTTAAAAATAAGCTTGTAATTTTACAGATAGAAGAGGTTTGAATCTTTTTGACTTTCAAGAAGCTTTTCACGTACGTGCAACACTTTAATTCGAGTATATTAAAGTATGCTTATGCTCAAATGTGGATCCAAATTTGGCTGTAAACCATAAAAGTATGTGGCTCAATTAAAAGTCACGAAAACCTCATTCGAAAAATTTAAAGCCCTCTAAGTGGAACTTAATGTTTGTCAAGCTTCACTTTCTATACGATCATTTTTCCTTCGCTTTCCAAGTTTCTAGATTTACATTAAAAACAAAACAATTACTGAAAATCGAAATTTTTTTAACTAAATAGATGAATTCATAAAATCAGTAACGTGAACTAATTTTGTCTGAGAAGTTTCATACCGGAGGTTCAGCTTGGCACCACAAATGATAATCTCAATGTTGGCTTCTAAAGTTCGGATTTTTACTGGTGTCTTTAGATAGGCAGAGAAAAAAATCCAATAGTGTGAAATAGCAGCGCTCTAGAGATCGAGTTCATTTCTGAGCATGATGTTGTCCTTGTTATCCTTGTCTAGTGATTGGAAACTTGCATTGTTTGCTCGGCAATATTGCATGTGTAGCTATATTGTTGAGAGCAAGAGCTCCCTAGTCTAACGACTTATTTTTTTTAACAAAAATTTGTTGAATGTGCTTCTGGAGAGAGCGCTATTCACGGTTACATTTTGCCGTTTACTTTTTTGAAATGATCCAAAAGATCCTTCAAACAGTGGAATTGTGTTCATTAACTCCAAGACAAATGGAAGCTATTAATTGACTACTCTGCAAATAGTTAAATAGTTGCTCAACTGTGGAACTAGATTTTTTCTACTTAGACTGTTCCCAGGAATTTTCGCATTCTAAACTCGATGTCTTCATCATTTTGAGTAAGTTTATTATTTTTTTACAAAAAAGAATCAACAGCCTGAATAGGAGAGGAAATCCGTTTCATTTAGTAGTAGGTATACATTTTTTTTTCATTTCTTATACAAATCTGTCATTGAATACCCACACTTCTTTAATAGCTTGATATAATTGACACAAAATTGGATTTTCGTCTTTATGAAAGTAGCATTGCCTTCACCGTGAGATAGTCGTTACATGTACATATTCAAATGCCTGAATATTGTTCACACATGGTCTAATAATTCACCTAAATGAGCAGTAACTCATGAATTAGAACTAGGTTGTTGAACAACTCATGAATGAGCCATTAGTGCTCTGTTTGTTATGTATTAAAAAACACGTTAATTATATTTTCATTTCCAAAATGGGATCCAAGTGAGTTGTACCTATCGAGTAGGATCAGTGATTCTTGGCCATTTAATCCTTTCTTGATCGCGTTTAATTCCGTACGAAAAATATTTTTTTTCACTTCAGAAAAAACTAAGTAAATGAACTCGAATGTTCTTTTTGTACTAAAATACGTCTGATGACGAATTCAAAAAACTGAAATTGGGTTTTAGAATAAACTTAAGTCACTTTTACTGTAATTATGCCAATATTTTTGAGTTGTTAGCAAATAAAATTCATGTTGTACAAGAACAACACTGAATATGAAAGGGCTAAAAATTACAGGTCAACTCCATGTAGAGTCGCTAAAGCAGTTATGGTTCAGTTTTATTATTATGCAGCTACAATAAAATCTTTCTTGTGTAGTGAAATAAAATCAACACATTTTCTGCTTACTAAAAAAAACTCCCCGACCTTAAAAAAAACTTGCACACACGTTTTGCATAAATCTAAACTCTAAAACACCTTAACCGCATTAAACGAAAGGCACATTTGCAACGTATTCAAATGAAACGTTTATTCTAAGCTTCATACGTCAGTATGAATGGCATTGATTCGTTCGAGTCCATTACGTTTGATTTGCTTCAAATTGAAATGGGTAAATTATTAAGCCGCATTTCGAAACTATTTCATTTCTAAAGCACACAATTTCGTAACCTTCAGCATTTTTTCCAAGCCAACTTATTCCAATCATGTGCACACGACAACACTCCAACGCAAACATGTCGATAGAGAAATTCATTAGAATTCCACCGAAGGTTACACAAACAACGTTCACCTCGAAATTAAAAATTTAATCAATCAGACATAATTAGAACTCATTTGCTTAACTTTTTTTGTTTCTTTCTTGTTCACTTTGGAAAAAAGGACTAATTGTTGATTTCTCAAACCATTGCCCACGGATATCAGGTTTACATTTATCAAATTTTGACCTGTCACCGTATAAATTTCGGACAAGCCGCCAACACTGATCAGAAGCGGACGTTTTGCTAAATACAAAAAAACAATGGATTTCCGTTTTTTTTGTTTTGTTGTAATTAAGCTGGATTCCATTAATCAAATTAGTATTCTTCCAACCTCGAAAATCGTAAATTATTGAGTACGGCACTTACATACAAAGCGCTCGAGGGGGCCAAAGTTGAGAATCATGCAACGCAAATCAAAATAACTCCACGCCCCCATACATTATCGTGGCGTACAATTATGTACACACTAAATAAGTCACTTCTAACTGTGGCCTGTCCACCCTCGCTCTTATCATTTGGCTCGGGTATAAGGTCAAAGGAAGTTTTCATTCGAGTCATTAGATTAATTTAATTTCTAATTCAGTGGAAACAGTGTTGGTTGGTTGTTTATGAAGATGATCTTTTCATGAAAATTGATTTTGGTCTTCGTTGGACGTCATTCCATTTCCTGCGAAATGATTCAAGGTGTGCCCAGAGAGATAATAAAACAAAAAAGGAATCTGCAGTTGGTGAAAACAGCCAGGTGTTGAGTCTATAATTAAAACTATTGTCTATTTTTTGAGATTCAGTGAAAAATTAATGCGACTTTGAAGTAGGTTGACAACTGAGCTGGTCAAGTTGTATAAATTTCTGTTCAACAAAAGGTCACTGACAGCGTCATTGGACATACGAACACAGGGGAAATGAAGAAGGGGTGGAATTGTACGACCGCCTTGATCTTCACAAAAGTGAACGATTTTTAAAACGAAACATCGCAGCTTGAAACAAATGCTTTAAAAAATTAAAAAGCAGTCTGATTACAGCACAGCTTTGAATCTGTATGTAGGCCTGTTAAGAAGAAATTAAAACACATATTCCATATACCAAACAGTAAGGAAAATATTTTTCGATCGGCTAATGGAACAAAACTTAAAAGGAGATTTTGCTCTTGAAAGGCTAGCTAAAATCGGAAACATTCGGCTTTGCACAAGTTGTAACTTTATCATGGAGCTAAATTTTTTTCTTTTTCCTATTAGGTCTCTAATAGGGATGCTTGCCAGCCAATTATAATAGTCTAGTCTAATCTAATCTAATAACACAAAAACTATTAAAATTGGGCAAAAGGGAGGTTTTTTATTGACAAAAAAACGTAAAATCGCTAATCATGCTTACAGAAGCTTACAAGGAGCAGACCGATATTTCATTTCCTTGAACTTTAAAATTACTCGAGAGACAAACATTGTAATAATATTATTTCAGCTCAGTTAGGAATAAAAAATGTCCATTCCTGATTTTTTATTATCTTCAATTAAAGTAGATATTTCAAGAAGTTAAGCTCGTACACTCGCTTTCTTGTTGTGTAAGCTGCACTAGAAAGGAAACTAGTTCTTCAAAAAAAGTTAATGTCACTGAAAAAAATGATAAGACCCAAACATTAATATTGTACTAAATAAAAAAATGTGTAGGTTCCAATTACTGATTGCATTACTTTTTTCTCGTGTAAAAGAGCTAGAAGCTCCTAGCTACGAAGGATAATAAAATGGATCAAAATGAAGCAGCTCATAGGTTTTCGATTGGCATAAAAGTCTTGTTTTTTAGAAGAAACCAAATTCTTTTCGAGAACAGATTTTGGTGTGTTAATAGAAACAGCACCGCCGGGATTATTACGCGAATTATAATTATAATTAATATTTCTAAAAAAATATATTTTGCTTACAGATAAAACGGTAAGAGAATTTTTTTTTAAACTGTAATGAAACATTATTTGTTTTTATTCAATGACGTCTGCTATTCAACTCAGGTCATTATACCCATCCCTGTCAATCACCATCAAAGTAAAATTATAATATACATTGCTTCGTTTCTATTTGTAAAAATAAGAGTTTATTGCACTCTAAACGACGAATGTAACTTTCAGTAAACGTAATTTATTTGCTATCAAAACGCTGATAAATCTCTTACTCAAACTGACCATCACGTGAGTTGGGAAATTTCCACGCTAATTACATTGCGGGAAAAGCAATATCCCGACACACCCATTGCAAATGAGTAGGGCAATTGCGACTTATCGCAGTGCAACGACCTGCTTACGAATATGAATTTTTGAATTTGAATTTTGAATTTTTTGTAGTTGGGGGAAGTCTTTAAGTCAGAGGGTAGTTTCACCCTTAACAACACAAGTGCATTAAGCAAATAGACATAATTTATTTGAAGGAAGCATTCACCCACCGGACTGGACCCCCTGTGTAAAGAATCGTCCATGTCTTGGGTGCAGTCGGGAGATATATCGACGCCATGTGGCGTTAGAGGGTTGTCCCTGAAGAACAAATTCGAAAAGCAATCTACGAATAAATTCTAATCAGTCACCAAAATTTAACTGTTCGGCAATGTCTTGCTCAACTAAAGATATTAATTAACTTACCGAAATGTATTTCCCGTGTGTTGCATGATCTGAAACAAAATAAATGGGAAAAAATTAGTCATTAACCCATGGACGAGAATAAAAACCAACAAAAGGAAAACAAACAAAATTTATTACGTATTCGAGATTAACAGAAAACTATTTCAATATCCATACACGTAATCTTGATGGCGCATTAGCACGTACGGAAATTAGCACACATTAGAGCTTAATGGGTACTTAATGCAAATAGAAGTCATTTGGTCCTTAAGTTTCACTTTGGAATGTTCTTAAGGTATATTCATAGGTCTAATTTGCATATCTACCCGCCCTCCGACTCTTTGCAGTGCCATTATTTTCTTCATTTCAAACTGATTGAATGAACCATCTTTTGTGAGATGTTTTTTTCCCTCGTCGTTAACGATGTGAACAAAAAAAGAAGTAAACTCGACTGTTGTTTGTGTAGAATCCTCTAAAGTCCTCGCATGTCCTCGTCGTCAAAGACATTGTCATTAAAAGAGGTTCAAAACACATGACGGTTGTCAGAGCGACAGCCAATGAGCAAAATGACTTTTTGCTTTCCTTTTTTTATTGTCTTGACCTTTAATGGTAAATATTTCAGCAGGACTGTGTTCGATGAATGGTTGGTGTACACGCACAGGAACAGAAGGACAGAACTGTTACGGAACCAAAAAAACTAATTAACAGAACTAGATGATTTATTTTGTTATCGATTTGGATGAAAAGTTAGTTAGGGGTGACAAATGTTGATTATTTTATTCGGTTGTATGAGAATGTGCACTTACTCATGCCACGGTTAAAAAGGACGTTATCTTAATTTAGTAATTTTCATAATTTGTGTGCTTTTCATTGTAATTTATTATACGTGGTCGCCGTGGCTAAATAGTTAGTGCGTCGGACTGTTAAGCGAGAGTACCTGGGTTCGAATCCGGTACGGGGAAATAACACCACAAACATTTTTCACGGCCCCACCTCCAGCGAACGATTGATAATTCTCCTGGAGTACTTCTGTCATGAAAAGCTTTCGCAATTCGCCGTTCGGAATCGACATTAAAGAGTAGGTCCCCTCCACATGTGTCAAACTATATCGCGCACAACACAGTGGAGGCTCTGGCCCTGTATGGGCTATTACGCCGACTATTTATTTATTTTTTTTTTATTTAATGTTATTGAAGAAAATCAACTTCAGAGTAAACGTGGTAGAAACCTGCTTATGGACAAAAAAGTGTTCTTAAGGAACGAACTAAAAAGTCAGCTTGCGGTTCATTTCAATTCTGCTCTTTTCGGTTTACTTTAGTGTTTTGTTTTTAGTGACTAGCGATAATTGTAGTCCGGCTGAATCCAAAAATATTGTGAATTTGTTTTTTTAAAGGCACCGAAAAAATCTTGGACTAGACCAAATAGCAGTAGAGGTTGCCTTAAAAGAAAAATGAAACCTATAGAAGTTATTACATTTATTCAACACTTCTGGTAGGTGATGTCAAACCTAAACAGCCTTGAAAGCCATATATTAGGTTGTCAAATATCTCCCTTCCGCCTTTTTCTCTTTTGAATTCTCCGGCTATGTACAAAGCGCTACAGAGCTCGTATCTGGCAAAACATCATTTGACATAACCTACAAAACGACGCTATGCATGATTAGTTTGGATACGAGCTCTGTAGCGCTTTGTACATAGCCGGAGAATTCAAAAGACAAAAAGGCGGAAGGGAGATATTTGACAACCTAATGTAATATAATGTAGATCTTCATTCAAAATAGAAATCTTTAATTAACTAACAACTAAATTTAAGGTTTATTCATTGAAAAGCAATATGAGTTTCTATTGTATAAAAGTTGAGAGAAAAACTCAACAGGAGACTATCGTCATTTCTTATAAACATCAAATTGCTATGGGCACAGTTTTTAGTACTTAATTCTGGAAAGTTTTTAAAATCTACAAGTTCCTATTTTGATGTTGCTTATGACAAAAATATAATGTCGCAATTTCTGATTCATTGCACTTCAAATTCGTGCCAAAATAATTTAGACGCAGGACAATTTTGTAACAATTATGAATTTTAGATAAATTTAAACTTTCTAATATTGGACGCCGTCGCTTAAATGGTTAGTGCGTCGTACTGTTAAGCGAGAGGACCCGGGTTCGAATCCAGCCAGGTGACAGAACACCACATATAATTTTCGCTGTCCCACCTACCGCGAGACTGATAATCCTCCTGAAGTACTTCTTTCATGAAAAGCTTTCGTAAAAACAACAAATATCGATCTTCGATGATCAGTCCTCACGAGGCATACAATTTTTAAAGCAAATTTTTTTTTACGAATCTCGAAATAGTACTGGTATTGGTGACACAATTTTATATCAGGTACCTTTTTATCACATAATTATCCAACCAGTTGTACCTTTAACATTTCTATAAGACATCACTGTCAACACTCTTGAAAAAATGTTTACCCTGTGTGTTAGGGTTAACTAATTCGAATTTCCTCCGCTTGCTTTACCGAAAAACCCACTAACAACATTTTAAAGTATCCCACCTTTTTGGGTCATATCCTCCTGCCAACTGTTCTTGAAGCCCACCTGCGGTTTTGAGTAATTCAAAGAACCAGAATATGAACACCAGGAAACGTTAATGACGTCATAATTTTTTCCCCTGCTAAATTATTTACAATTTAATTCAATCAGCAACGTCGTTATTTTGATATCGAAACTGTTTCCACTTGCCTTCACTCTTCCGCGTGTGTAAACAAATTTAGCCGTGTAATATTTACCCACCCCCACCCCCAGAGGCTTCTTTCTCACTGTAAATTCACGCTGCACAGTTCTTTGTTTCTGTCGGAATTTCATTGTCATTTTCGAAAATTCATTCAATTCATTTCATAAAAGACCGAATAAAAGCCGCACCGTCCAAACGATTGTTTTTAATTGGTTTTCCAATAAATTTCGAACAAAACTTCCTTTATCCTGCAAAACGAAATTTCAACTCAAGGAGACTGATTGCTCTGCAATAAGTCCTTTTGATGGAGCCCCCCTCTACCAACCCCCAGCATGCGAATGAGGAGGAGCTTTATTCAAACAATAAAACCAAATTCAATGAGAAGTTAACCGAAAAACGAAGTGCTCCGGCGAGTATTGTGGAAAGTTATTTATATCAGCGCACTGGCGGCGCGGCACTGCCTGAAGGTAGTTTTTTTCTTTCTTTTTTTTAATGACTTAACGTCTATAAACAAGTGGAGTTCAGTGTCCTTTCAGCAGAACACGAATGACCTTAAAGATCTTTTTACTAAGCTCACCTTGTCCTGCAGAAATAAAGCAAATAAACCGCCGTCGCTTGGTATTGACTCAACGCATTGAAATCCTTGCAATACCCAAAGCAGAACGCATTGGTCCTGTGAGTTGATTGTATCCTTGTTTTGTTTTTTTTCGTTCCTTTATTTATTTATTTTTGTTTATCGTTATTTTTTCCCGGGCATACAAATGTTTTTTTGTGATTTTGTTTTTGCATCTGTAACTTGTCCGTGGATGGGACAACGTGAATATTCATGCCATGTACAACGTTGACTGTTTATTTTCGTGAGTACACAATCCCAATATGTAAATTGTGAAAATATTTGCACAATTCATTAGCATAATAAATTCTTTAATCAAAAAACATTGTGCAGAGTTTGTCCTGAGTATGCTACTAGTGGCTGACTGCTTAGGTTGACTGAGAGTACCGACTACAGATGTTTGATTAGAATTAAAACAAAAATTGTAATGACTACTTTTTGAAGGAAACATTATTACATACATGTTATTGGATCTGTGTAGATTCTGTTTTCGAGACGTGTTTGAAATTCAATATGTGTTTCATTAAAATAACAAATTATTAACTTAAGAATATATGTTTGAAGAAAATTCCTCGATTTCTAGATAAGCAAAGAAATTCGTTTCTCTCTGTCTGGTCATGCTTGAAAGAAATATCATTTCGAATTTGAAAGTAAACGAGAACCCCAAAGACGTGAAGATTTAGTCCTTTTTGTCGATGCCTAGGTATGTAAACACAATCATTAAAAACTGTACTCCCGACGTACCATCGGTGTTTAATTTTTACAGAGACAACTGAAAAATGTAAATGTTGTCCCTGTATTGACTACACATCGATCAAAACCAAGTTCTATTCGTCTGGACTTCGACATCGCTGCGCATGTTTATCTACCCGGTGAATATTGGAACTACCAAAACCTTATCGTATCTAACTTCGACTGTTTCGTGACCATAATTACGACAATTTCAGAGCTCGCCAATATATGCAAAGTGTTAGAGAAAAATGTGTACACAAACATTCAGTGTACTCCCTGCAGGCAGACACATGGAATTTCAGCAAAAAAAGCAATCGGAATAAGCAGCCGGTACTAACTAAACAAAGCTGCGGTTGATCAAAAACAGCTGAACCTTCCGTTGTCACAATCATATCTGTCATAAATCTGTTAGATTTTTCTTTTAGCTTCTGTACATGTGTTTGCTGTTAGGTTTGGAAATACAAATATACTTTTTCTAACCAGTGGCGTTTCCTCAGCTAAAAAAAATATAGTCCACTGTCATTTAGTCATTAGTCATTTACAGAAGTTAGATATGTCTCAAATTGTTTGTTTTAATTGTTCGCTTAATAACTTTCTCAGCAGCAAAATATGCTTCAATTAAAAGCAACAAGTTAGCATGTGCCTAAGGAGACTCAATTGTGTCCGATAGACTGATTTTTCATACAAACTTTGCAATGTTGGAAATTTGTTTGGTAATATTGCATTAGAATTAATTAAAACAATATCTCCCACACCGCTGGACAAAAAATTGGTTTACAGAAGGGGAAAGCAATCGTGTTATCTCGAGAAATGTTCAACTCCCTTATCCGATTTAACACTATTAGATTTGCCCTAGGGTTGCGCTAAGCCGGTGATTATTGTCGACGAAGCGCTTAAAAAGCTTAAAATCAACGCTCCACGTCTAATGATATGATACAGAAGCTCTGGTCGTCATATTATCATAAGCAACAAAAAGAAACAATTTTTTTTTGGTTTCTATCGCAAGCATTTAAATCATTTTGCACGGTGTTTACGTTAACAGATACGTACGATTTTATGTTAAACTGATAATAATAAAAAATAAATGGCAAATAATATTTTAAATGGCATCATAAAAAAATGTTTTGTTAAAAATGTCGCTTCGATGATTTTGATGACGAATTAACAGAGAATATCAATAAAACCAGCATCAGGTTAATCATCTGAAATAAATTTTCGCGCGCTATATAAATAATTCTTTGTTTTATTTAAGCACAAAATTATTATGTCCATGAGCAATGAAAATGCATACTAGTTTTTTTTCTTTTGTTTTTAAGATAATAAAATAAAACGAAACAATTTAATGTTTTCCAACGATTCTTGTTTTAATAGAAAGATTAACTCTGATCAATTAATTGTTGTTAACTTAATGCTGCTTCCTTCAAATAAAAGCATTGAGTAGATAGGATTCTCTTAATAAATTTTTAACGAATAGTTTTGTTTGGTTTTTTCTTCTTCAAAAAAGACTGGCCAGTTTCGTTCTTTAGTGCTTAAACTGGCTCACTGAGCTTTCTTTTGAAGATGCCATTATAGACGGCTTTAATGCCACAACCAGAATCTTGTTAGCACCATAGTCCGACAATTTTTTTTACCAGATATTCATGAATTGACTTTGGAACTTCAATGCAAAAACTTAAGTTCCCAAGGGCTTCACTGTAAAAAGTTAAAGTCCCTTCAAATGGATGTTGTTGAGTTCAAGTAAACATTGGGACTTCAAGTGAATGATAGTGACTTTAAAGGGACTTCAAAGAATGTAAATAATTCTAAAGACTTGCATTCAATTAATTTTAACCCTAATCAGCCCAGGCCAATTTTCTCCCTAATCCACCCAGCGGGTGACCCAAAGTCACCGTATTAGAAGAGATCTAACTATTGTTTAAAATAATATTGTTTGAAGTTGGTTTTTCATTCTTTATTTATATTAAATATATTTACATTAAAATAATTATTATAACCCCATTTGTAATTTGTTTGATTCGTTTTTTTATTATTTGGTCAATTTGTTCATAAGGAAAGAACTTGGCATGCAACTGATCTTTATCAGTGTTCGTTACAGACGTTTTTTTGAGCTTGGAAACTTGTTTGTTTTGAAGTGCGGCTTATATCATGAGACTTCATGTAACATCGTTTCCTCTTTCTAGCTATCAGCCTTGTCAAATGACACTATTTCACTAATTTCGATACGTGACTGTGAGACACCGCCTGGGCGGATTAGGTTGGAAAACAATATTGGCGGTTTATATTTCTTACAGCAATACATTCGGGAATTTCTTTTCATTTCTATGTGCTGTTTCCGCAGAGCAACAAAGTTAATAAGTTTCAATGGGTTTGCTTTTAAAAATTTTGTGAAAATTGCTCTCGAAACTGAAACGGTGACCTAAAGTCACCGGGTGGGTGTATTAGGGTTAATCCATTGAATGGCGTAGTTGGCTCGATCGATTAGTGCGTCGGACTGCTGAGCGAGAGTACCCGGATTCGAATCCAGCTCGGAGAAAAAGCACCACAAACATTTTTCACGGCCCCACCTCCAACGAACGACTGACATCCTCTTGTAGTACTTCTGTCATGAGAAGCTTTCGCAATTCGCGTTCGAAACCGGCATTAAACAGTAGGTCCTCTTCCTATGTGTCAAAATTATAACGCGCACAACAGAGTGGAGGCGCGAAAAAGCTAGGCTCTGGCTCTCGACCGGCTGTTACGCCACCCAATGTAATGTATAAATGGCCCAAAAGATTGGTGTAGCTCAGATTTCAAAAGGGAATGGCAATTTTAACATTGAAGTCAAACTCATCTAATGAAGTCAATTGAATGGATCACAAATCTTGAAACCTTTTCCGCGAATGCATTCATAAATTCTCAAATTCTTCTCTTATCTCTCAAATTCTTTTACAACTCTGCCTGTAATATGTGTCTGATGAACTGTCGATCACTGAGGCTTTCGAATTTCAATACATACGTTGGACAAATGTTTCGAAAATTCTCTACGGGAACAAAATAAATCTTTCAAAGTTAAAAAAAATCACACACTAATTGCAACTGGAATATTATTTAGCCACATTTTTTTCCCCAACCTCTCACAACTTACAACCGCAAATCAAACCCTTTAGTATAGTGGAATTATATTTCTTAGTTTCTGTTAACCAGTAGGTATTTGTAGTCGTCAAAGTATTACAAGTGCACAACAATATCACCTTGACATTTTTTTTAATAGTTTTGTTTTGACTGATGTCCAATCGAGTGCACACAAAAGAATAAAAGCACAGCCTCAATTCGTTCATTACATAGCTAACTCAAAGAAAACCTCTTCGGGGTTATCCCTAATCGCGGATTAAACACAATATAAAACGTTTTACTGCCAAACGTTAAAAGTTTCTTGTGGTTAATACGCAAAGTGTTCTTACAATTTCATGTAGAACCCTAAGCTCAATCAATAATAAAAATGAGACTCCAGTTTTTTTTAGCCCCTAATCCAATTATGCAGTTGCAATATAATGACCCAGTTCTTAATTTTCCACCAGAAATCGATAGAAAAACTTAATGACGCTTAATTGCCCCAGAAGTGTGGACATAAACTGCATACAGACCAGCCTCTTACCGCCACCGCCGTCACTTAGGCCACAAAGTGCATATGAATATTTCATATCCTGTATCCGGTGGCGGAAGTCATGTGCCCCATCCCCAATCCAACCACTTACAAGACACGTGCATACTGATACAACCATTACAGTAGACTGAAACTAAATCGCCAACGGAAGTGTGGGAGAAACTTGTTACGTACGTAGTTGCACGGCTTTTTGGGCAAAGGAGTCTTAGCCAATTCATTGAAAAGCCCCCTCCTAATTCAGTCTACAATAGACAGCACTTAATTTATTAGCATTAGCTCCGGATCCAATCTGCTCACAGCGTCTAATAAATAAGTGTCCTTTTAATGTTTGTTAACTAAACAAGACCGACCCCTAACAAGGCCACAAAAACTTGCAGCTTGTTACCCACTCCCTCACTCGTTTCCTGTCACGGTACAGATATTTTAATTTTAGTTTATCTATACGCAAAGTTAAATAATTTTCAATTGAAGAACAAGCGGATGGAAAACCCACCCGCCGAGGGTTTGTTGTTTCGACCCATGATCGAAGGCAAATGTCGTTTAGATTATATAATTCAATTATCCTTTGATCAATGAGGTTTACGGATAAACCATTCGATGAGAAACAAGCCGAAATGAAATTCAGTTCGGTGAGATAATTTTTTTTTGCTGTCTTTCCGTCGTCGTCGTCGTAGTCGTTGTCCCTTTGGGTTGGGTTGTCGTCCTTTTTTCGATGAAAAATCATGCAAAAGTTTGTGTTTTTTCGGGAGAGAGGGTGAGGATGGAGCCACCCAGAAGGATATTCAATACGCTTGAATGATTTTTTCTCTGACATTTCGTTTTCGAATGTTCGGTTGGGAAGTTCTGGTAACCGGTCTTTATTTTTTGTGTGATGTCTTTTGGAGAATGTCAAGAACCTTTATCGATTTTTTTTTCCAAAATATTTTTTTATTTTATTTTATGAATTATATTGATAAAATAGCAAAAGAAAATTGCATCAGCAGTGTTTGCAAATGCCCAAAAAATCTTTGCAAGAATTGCTTTGGATGCTTTCGCTTAGGGTAGGGCATGGGAATGTAAAGTGAAATAAGGATGCCTTTTGATGTTGATAAGACTTGTTTTCTTTTTTCTGGCGGACAGCTCATGTGTACAACTTTGATTGAAATGGGGAAAATACCGGAAGCAATGAAATGGATGGTGCGCAATCTAAATATGAATTCGTAATAATTTTTTTTTTAAGTGCTTTTTCGATAATTACTAGAATTTTGGGGGCGAAGGTTTTCCGCTCCGGGCTTTGTAATTGCCATATTCACTAATGTGCTTAGCGATGGAAAGTTGATTACGTTAGCAGGATTCGGTGAAAAAATAAATGAATATCAATTTTTTTTTTTTGCAAAATGTCGGTGGTAAATAAATGCAGAAACTAATCAGAAACGGTAACTCAATAATTCATGAAAGCCGAACGATTGTGGAGCAGCATTTAAAATTTAAACAATTTGTAAATGTTGAAACTTAATGTGCTACAAAATGCGCTTTAAAGTTTTAAGGGTTATCAGCTATGTAATTCAATTTCAGATAAGTAATATATAATTAAGTGTAAAAAAGCATTTAACTCTCTAGAGTTTCAGCACACAGTCAAAGTGAGAGATTCCTGAGAGCACTCTGGAATCTGAAAAATTTTGCCTTGTTTTTTGAATTGATGAATTTTTAAATGCTACAAAAAAGTTAAGCACAGTTTTAAAGCACAACTTTTGAAGAACTTAAAATGGTCGAATATTTGATCTCAAAGAAATGATAGGACACAACATAATCTCAAAATACTCGTAAAATATCTACTCGTAAAAAGTCTAATAATATCTATCTAATGCTTAGTACGATGAACTCTCAATAATTTGAGCGTCTTTAATTTGAAAACCTCTGTAAATAGAAGCATTCTCACTGTGAATCGAAAAAAAAAAACCTAAGCAATTTGGTCTCCTCGTTAATTCGTATTTATTTTTCTGCAAAACAACATAAAAAACTCTGTAATTCGAAAATGATGGCTTATTTGCTTTTATAATTCGAGGTCAATTTTATTTCTTTTTCACCAACTAGCACAACTATCCCCGCTCTATCCTTTTATGTTATTCAAATGGCTATTTCGCATGACCAGTAATTTATCCCTGCAACCTAATTTTTGAAAACATCTTTCAGGACGCAGACCCAAATCGTTGCACAGAGTGGCTAAATCATTCGACGTTCGAATAATTTTGTGCGTCTCAATCAAAGATTTAAGAAGCAACACAATTTAGTCTGTATTGAGAATTTAAACTCAATTAGGAAACTTTTAATGTAAGAACGTGTATTTTGCAAAACATGAGAAGAAAATTATTGAGACAGCTATTTGTCACCAGAGAGGTAGAGCCTAATATAACTTAAGACTCCACTGGAACCGACTCAAAAGAGGTTATAAAGTTTTGAAATTCACTATAGTTTGCAAGCTCAGAAAGACCAAAACGATGTCGATATTTGTGCGAAAAACGTTTTGAGCAGCAGCAAACATCTTGAATTTCAGTAGGGTGTTGGATGTTGATGTTTCTGAAAACTGGTTAAGATTTTATCCATAAATATCAAGACATTGGAATAAACATTTTAAGGCCAACAATTTCTCTTAGAAGAGTGTGGCAGCGGCAACGAATGGTTTGTTCAACATTCACAAATTTTACTCTTCCACGATTCAAAACCCGTGAACGAAACTTTTAGGAGTCTTGTCAACTTGTCTGCAGCACTTCAGAATTACTGAAAATCCACCTCTCTTTTCTTATTTTATCGGCAGAATATGAAAAGATTAAGTACAGCACTTCAACTGCGTTTGCACACTCCAGGAATTTAATAGCAACACATAGCCAGCTTTCCGACGCACAGTTAAGTTTATCGATTCATTCCCACTCATTGCATTCCACAAAACACTTGAAGCAACCAGATCCTCCTCCGCCTTCATAAAATCCACTCGTATCTCAAGGATAGTCGAAACCACTTGCAAAACGAAACAAAAAAAAGAACTCCTGACTCTCAGAAGTCTGGTTGTGTGAAAAATGGTTAAACTTCCCATGCATCGCCATATGTTGATGGGAAAGTCTTGCAACCGCAACACAAAACAAAAAAAAAGTATCAATTCTTCCATGTTCCTGTTAAACCTTTCATAAGCAAACATCATTCGATAATGCCATTAAGTATAATTAAGCCCTGATGTGCTAATCTGGCAAAAAGGAACCCAAACCACTAACCGAACGATAGAGAAAAAAGCCCCCAGCGACACATGTATCTAGATACAATTCCATCTCAAAATCAATACCAAACGTCCTCGTGCAACCGTCCCCCCACACATGTGCCATAGCAATGGGATATTGTTCCTAATAGGTCCTTCGACCTGTTGCCGCCATTCCATCCACCCACCCGCCAACCCATATATGCATGAGCTGTTATGACAAGTTTATTTTTGCCTTTTGCGCTAGTCTAGGATAACACCAGGAATAGCAGTCACAGAGATAGAGGTGAGGTACGCTACAAACGGCACACAACGAAATGTGATAATATGTCACATGATATGCTGTTATCGTTTCATTGTTTCTCCTTGCTGGAAGGATGTGCCGTGTGGAGGGGTGTCTGTGTCATTTTAATGGATTATGTTGTAATCCTTTGTATCACAATTTCTTCATTTCTCGTACTCCTTATCGAGCTATCTCCTCTCTCCTATGTACGTGGTGGATGTAATGGAAAATCCATTCCATCAAAATTTACAAAAAAAAAAGAAAAAAACAGAAAAAGATTTAATGCAAACGGGGACTTATTATCGTCATTATCGTTTTCGTATTACAGCACGTTATCGAAATTTGAATGTTAACTTCGTTGTGTGGGTGTTGGGCGCCATTCCTTGCGGGCGGATGTGTGAAGTAAAAGAACAAAAATGAGAATCTATTGGCCCTAATATCACCAAGTAGGAATTTATTGATCGATTACGAGTTATGTTGGCAGTTTTTTTTTTTCGTTTTTCGTATTTTTTTTCTATTGAAATTTATCTTCTTTCCTTGTGTGGTATGTTTTTTATGGTACAAAATTAAATGTTAGAAATAGCTATTTTTATCGAAATTCCATGGTAAAATGATTGGATTGGATGTGTGACATCGACGACGTATGCCATTAGTCATCTGTCGGATTATGTATTAACGAAGAGAACGAGCGGAATCATCGTAATCATTTGCATGCGACATAAAAATAGAGAGTGAAATGAGTTTGTTTTTATTTGTTTTGTTTTAAGCCGAATATTTTGAACCAATTATTATGTTGTTTTCTGTTTAAATTAGACGTGAAATAAGTACATTGTTTGAAGGAAACACACTAATGACGTGTCAGCAGCTTGCCCTTTCGACTACGTTTAGTTTTAAGGTCTTCTTGATCGTAGAAATTTGACCGAACACTTTTTGTTTCCTTCTTTAATCCTGGAAAGATAACCTGCATCAATTTGAATCACCCGTTTTTTTGCGGACCGTCTACACGTGGCCTTTCGCTTTTGGTCTCCCGAGTCAAATTAATAATTATTTATGGTCTAGTTCATATTTCCATTAAATATTCTTCAAATTCGACCACGCGTTTAAATATTACTATCCGTCAAATGCAAACATCGAGGGAAAAAGCAAGAACAATTATTCGGGAAAAAGATTTGTTTTTAATTATTAAATAATCATATTTAAAATCAAGCGATCGAGTCCATAATTTTACCGTAAGTAGATATAATATTTTTTATTTCAGATATATATTACAGTTAAAGTGAAAAATAAGCTGAAGTGTACTTCCAAAGCGAAAACCGTTTTCAGGCGGCCAAGACATAAAACAGGAGGCCCTTTTTCAAATGAGTCAAACATAGTTGCTGCTAATAAGTCCTTGACGGCGATCCTCTATTTACTTACTTCCTTCTTAGCGTTTGTAAGTCCGTGCATGACATATTTTATATAATAAAGACCATAAAATGATTTTTTAAAACTAGCAGTGTACATTTATTAATTTGTGTTTTATTTTTTATTCAAAAATTTCTGAGTCGTGAACTCTGCGAAGAAAATTTAAATCACGATTTAAATGGCACGAACAAAAAGTTCCTATATTTCATTATTTTGTTTGTTTTCTTGTCCAATAAAATGTTTAACGCAGCTCATCCCATATCGGTTTTGATCGAACCTTATGTATAATAAAAATTATTCACTATCGCATTTGTTTGAACACGGCTTTTACTTGTTGTTATAGTATACTTATTTCTGTTAAAAGCTGCTAAAAAGTCTTTTTTTTTTATCTATTTTTATTTTCGCGAATAACTTACTCAAGTCAACAAATCAAACATTCAGTTTTTGTGAGCAAAAAACTTGATAAAAAACGACACACAGCATCAAAGCCCTTTTCTCAATAATTTCCAAATTCCGCGATACATATTAATCAATTTATTCCAGCAGGACGAAATTCCCACTCCTCGTTGTTCTAAAAAAATGTATGTGAATTGAACATAATCAAATAATTTCTTTCTCAGAACACTATCATTGACGACCATTGTTTCTTTAACCGCGGAAGGCCGTGTTTATAGAAGCGAATTGTAAACTCAAGGTAAATAAAAACAAATGTAAATAGGGTGTTAGAGCCAGTAGTCGGCCACTTAACTTTTCTTTTTACGTTTGATTTGCTCTTAAAAATCGGTGTTTGTAGTAAAGAATAGGCTATTCATCATTTCCAATTAGTTAACATGTTTTAATTATAAAAATAAAGTCATTTTTAGGGTATTACATACCGAAAACAAATTGTTCATAAAAATATAAATGAAAACATCCTTCTTGAGTAGTAGGCCTCCTTTGCCTCAGAAGTCGGCCAATCAAGTATTCACTAGCCGGCCCCTCTTTTTACATCCAGAAAACAAAACAAAAACAAACAGCAATTTTTTTAATATAAAACATTGACGGCCGACTTAACAAAATCTGTCTCCTAAGGCCGAATCTTCAGTAGTCGGCCATTCTTCAGGCGGCCGGCCTCAGAAGAATTATTGAAAAAATGTCTTCTTACGACGGCCTTCCCAGTTTTTAAAAAAATTAAATAAAATATAAAATATTTAATTATAAAATTAATTATTTAATTATAATATTAATTTTATTAATATTTTTGTTCAATATTCAGTAAAAAAAATCTCTTGATAAAACAAGTACAATAATATAAAGCACCTACCGGCAATTTTTCAGTGATTTTAAAACTTTTTTAAAAATTACTGTGTCAATCACATTTATTAGCCCTTCTGTTGTGTAGAACACAAACTAGACATAACGAGATATTCAACTTTCCAGTCTGGAAAGCCCCTCAGATACCCAGGAGCTGTGACGTTTAACTGAACCGATGTCTTATGGATTGAGAGTGTATGGGTTTTCCCTTAGAAATTCACGCATACTTTCGCAATTCGTAAGACTTCCACCACTCTCGTGTCAAAAAATTCAGGGTTTTGCCCACATCCCGCCAAAAAAATTCAAGGTTTCACTACCTTCCCCACGATTTGATAAGCTATTTCGACTATGTTATTCAAATATTAACATACATAAATCTTATAAATTTTCTTTTCTTATAAAATTACAGGCTAACCAACAAATTAATTAAAAGTAAAAATAGTGGCTTTATTGTTTATTTTAAACGACATATTTATTATTTATTCATTGTAAAACACACCACTTAGTTTTTTTAATAGTAAAGTTTCTAATTCAATTGAAATAGAATTGAATTCTATAATATTTCATTATTTCTAAAGTTGAGTTCTTTCTATTTCTAGGATGAAGTAAAATCAATTTAAATTGAAGTATTTGAGAGTATATGACAAAGTTAAAGATTAATATTCAATGTACAAACATTGCTTGAAATGTTAAACAGCCTAAGCATAGTTTAACAACGTGGAACATCCGTAATCAAGCAGAAAATTGCAATAATTTTGTTTCTTTCGAAAATTCCTATAAGAAAACTTGCGGTAGTTTTTCTGTGTTATAATTGCTTAATACATTAAGTTGCCATTAAATAATAGAAAGCTAAGCAAGCTTGTACTTTGCGATCGATTAGTTACTACTCAGGAAACAACAAATTTGTTGAATATATAATATAAGATAAGAAATGGCAAACTTTTATTTAATAACTTGAATTAAAAAGTTCAACAATTATTGCCTTCTTAAGTTCAACAATTATTGTCACAAATGTATTTTCATTGTCGCACGTCCGTTTAAGTAAAACGCATCACCAATTTTGATTGTTGTCTTAAAAGTAAGAAGAACATAATGCGCTCCGATAAAATTGTAAAATGTAGAGTTTTTTCAAGAACTTCAAAATAAAGTGAGCATGACGAATAATATTGGTATAAGTTAATTTGAAATACAATATTTTTCTCAGTATTATTCAATAATACAATTGTTATTAATAAAATATTAATCTTTATCTCATACATTCCAATACATTTTAAATTGATTCCAATATTGTCTGCGATGTAGCTTTTTAGACTTTTTAGGGTTTCGTTCCAAAGGAATAACGAGACCCTTATAGAATCACTTCGGTGTCCGTCTGTCTGTCTGTCTATCTTCTGAATCCTCTGTAGTTAAGGGATGAAATTTAGAATGGATATGTATCTTGGCAACCCAATCCCGGAATTTGTTCCGGAATTAGTTGTATATTAAAGAAAAAGTTAGTACTGAAACTAACCTTTGAAAAAACTTTTACTAACTTTTGTGGTCAATATGGGTGTCATTGGAAAGGGGGCGGGGCGGAGACTACAAAAATGTCTGTCTGTCTGTCATTAAGCCTTATCTTAGGTACCTGGTGAACCACGGAATTAAGAAATGAAATTTATACAGATGATGTACTTCACTTGTCCAAAGAAAGTTCCGAAAAAAATGTTTAAGAAAGTTACTTACTAGCGAAAAAGTTAGTACTAATACTAAAATCAAAAAATAGATTTTTTTTTTAGATACTTGATATGGGTATCGTTGGAAAGAGAATGGTAGCTAAATCAAAAAGTTATACTACAATTAGTATCTTAGTCTTATTGGTAAAAAGTTATAAGCCCGCAAACTTCAAAAAACCGACTTGTGTACCATGTCCCATACCTTATTTTCTAAAATAAAGGGTCAAGTTAGGTACCGTTGGATAGGCTTTGTAAAATAAAATACAGTTTTGATTTTGAGCTTTTTGTTCCGAAGCTCATTTTTCGAGATATTAAGCTTTAAGTGCGAAAAAAAAAGCGTCCCCCCCCCCCCCCCTCGCATTTCCCGCTGGTCTAAAAATCTGAATAAAATCTAGAAGGTAGGTCTCGATGTAATCTTTAGTTTAAATTTAGTTCGAGCATCCTGGCTCAAATAGTTTTTGAGTTATTGGCCAAAAACCAAAAAAACAATGACATACGAATTTTAAAGATCCGAAAACGCCATTTTGTAGATCTCATCAATAGAATAAAAAAATGTTATACAAAAAAAAAAATGTTTTCACACAATTTTTCGAAATATTAACGATTTAAATTATATCAGCATTTTGCTAAAAAAGGGCAACTAGCGATTATCTCACATACACAAAGTTTTCTACGCGTTTCCTATAACAAAAACGACAGTAGAATTTCGAAGTGGCGTTGGCGGAGTGGTTTAGTGCTCGCGCTCTGCTCTGAAGGTTCTGCGTTCAATCCTCGAATTGTCCGATTTGCCTTTCTTTGCTTTTAATTTTTTTTCTTCTCCGGAGAAGGTTTCTCGCTATTTTCACATTTCTTATGTTTTCAAGATTGTTAAAATCCAATTCAAATAAAAATGATAGCTTGAAGGCGTTACTAACTCAATCGAGGACGCAAAGGATTCTTCAAAAAGTTTCTATATTCTGTTAAATTCTGAAATCTCTTTTGGCTCTTTTCAAGGTCTGTGAACCTGAGCGAATATTTTGTATGACAGTTTTCTTCTCTCTCAGTTCTCTTAAAAGAACAAAGTGAAGTAAAGAAATGATTGATCATAATAGTTTTGTTTTGTAATTTTTTTGAAGAAAATAAGAGAATCAGTTATTTGTACGTGTATGTGTGCTCAGACCATTTCCTGATACGCTCTTTTCTATTGGTTGCGCTTTATATGAATATGCTGTTGGAAAGAAAATTCAAATAATAGATCCTAGTGTAAAATTTGAATTTTTTTTCAAATTTCAAACACGAGTACTTGATTTGTTAATTTCTTGGATGTTTGTGACTGTACCACATTAGTGTTTTAGATGACTAAATGGCTATTTATTACTGCCGAATACGTTATGATTCGAATTGCTTAGCTGCTTGGTAAGCTAACTTTCATGAACTGCTGATTAATTGTTTCAATTAATTAATTGTTCAATGGAGCTTGAGACCATTTCCCTTAAGTTTACTAAATCAATTTTCACACGGTTGGCACGATCAGCAAATGAGCAAGACTTTTCTTTTGTTTAGCTTTATTCGAAAACGGCATCTAGCCGTAGTTAGTTGCCTTAACTTAAATTATGTCCTTACTTCTAATCTGTTGACGAAAGAACGAAACCCTCGGTGCGTGAGTAAAACTCACACTTGGCCGTTTTTTTTTCTAGCTAATAAGATTGCTTTGCGAACATTTGTGATGGAAAATCTCAGTGGGGAAAGTAATTGTTTAATTAGCATTGAAAATAACGTCATAAATTTTAAAAAATAAGGTGCGTTGCGATCAGAGTTGTAAAAGATTGCAATCTTTTGATTTTAAAAATCAATTGAATTCATACCTCTGATTTTTCAATTCATAAGTTAAATCTGCAACCAGACTGCAACATTGAAATCTCGCAATCTTTTTGAAGTCTTGATTGGAGCAATCCTTACGACCAATCTATTGATTGCAAATCAATTGAATGCAAATCTTTAGACTAACATATTTGGGACTTCCAAAATTTTCGTTGCAATCTTTGGGACTTCAAAAATTTTCGTTGCAATCTTTGGGATTGCAAAATTTTTCGTTGAAGTCTTTGGGATTGCAAGATTTTTCGATGAAGTCTTTGGGATTGCAAGATTTTTCGATGAAGTCTTTGGGATTGCAAGATTTTTCGATGAAGTCTTTGGGATTGCAAGATTTTTCGATGAAGTCTTTGGGATTGCAAAATTTTTCGATGAAGTCTTTGGGACTTGTGATCAGTTTTGAAGTAGTCTATAAGAGTGAGGATGATGGAGAAGGGGGTAGGGATGGGGATGGAGTCGTACCAATATAAATAAAACAATTAATGAAAAAATTAAATGAATTCATGTTTTTGAATTTATAAATTATATATTCAGTATTCATTCGTTACAATTAAGGTTTTTGTCCATTTTTGCCTCAATAAAAAAAAAACATGTTCTCTCAAATCTAACAATGACTCGATATGAATATAAGAAAAACGTTATCATTCATATTGTAAATTCATATTTTAATATGCAAAAAAAAATTTACTACTCTAAGCCATTAACTTCAACAATTTTTTAAAATTGGAGTCTGAAAGAGCATATAAATCTGTTCTTGCTTAGGTGGGCAGCAAGTAAGCATACAGTTTTAAATTTTTTTCTTCGAAAGAAAATTTCACAATTTGCAATATGAAATCGCACATGTTACAGAGATTGATAACGTTTCTTTTCTTTATATAATTTATAAAATCGAAAACATGAATTCATTTAATTTTTTCATTAATTGTTTTATTTCTATTGGTACGACTCCATCCCCATCCCCATCCCCACCCCCTTCTCCGTCACTGATCACAAGTCGCAAGGACTTCAACGAAAAATTTTGCAATCCCAAAGACTTCATCGAAAAATCTTGCAATCCCAAAGACTTCATCGAAAAATTTTGCAATCCCAAAGACTTCATCGAAAAATCTTGCAATCCCAAAGACTTCAACGAAAAATTTTGCAATCCCAAAGATTGCAACGAATATTTTTGAAGTCCCAAAGATTGCAACGAAAATTTTTGAAGTCCAAAGACTTCAAAGTGATTGCAATGAATGCAATGCCAATCTAAAGATTTGCATTCAATTGATTTGCAATCAATAGATTGGTCGTAAAGATTGCTCCAATCAAGACTTCAAAAAGAATGTAAGATTTCAATGCCGTAGTCTTAGTCATCAAATGAAGTCAATTGAATGAATCCCAAATCATAAAAATCTTTCCATGAATTCAGGGATTGCATTACAAAAGATTGCAGTCTTTTACAACTCTGGTTGCGATGCGTTCCTATGTAAACAAAAATGCAAAACGTCATATTTGAAAAATAAGGGCTTTGGCGGGCTCACACCGATAGGGAACGACGTTCACAAATAGGAAGTGACGTTGTCAAAAAAAAAGCGTTATAAAAAACGATGTCAATAAAATCTAGGGGAAAGACACAGGGAGATAAATATCTCGTTCTGTCTTATTTCTGGTTTTGAATTAGAATCGTAAGGTAAACAAAATAAAGGCTTTAAATGTTTTATGCAAGTGTTATGGCAAAAAAAAAATCAGACAAACTCCAAGGTGACTCTGAAAACATTTGGTCTTTTTTCCTGGAATGAAATCTTTCAAGAGAAATATTAATTGTGCAATAATAACAGTCTGAAAAATTTACGAAAAATACAAAGTGCTCAGCTAATAATCTTTTTATTTTGGAAATGGCCGAAGGCCCTGATAGTCAGTGCTCTATATATAATATTAACTGTTTAAATAATAACTTGTTAATGTAGTTATAATAATAATAATAATATTTTCGAAAGCTTTATATTTGATCTTGACGGGATAGATTTAATTAAGGCAAAATCTGTTATGGGCTGCTGGAATATTCATAAAACTGACACCCACAAATGAAACAAATTTTCACATGAGAACACTAAGAACCTGCACCAAAACTTCTCGCAATCACTCTAAATGTTTTTATCTTGGTCATACGGAAATGACAAACTATCAGTCAGCCAGTGACAGTCTCTGATGGCCACATTTGTAACTGGGATTTGTAAAACCTTTTTTCTGATTCTCTTATAGGAGTTTTCATGGTTGGGCAGCATTTTCAAATGCGCGTTTTGAAGAGAACCCCCACTTTGGCATCGTTACTGATGAAGTGCATATTGTTACAAACAGAGTTGTAAAAGATTGCAATCTTTTGATTTTAAAAATCAATTGAATTCATACCTCTGATTTTTCAATTCATAAGTTAAATCTGCAACTAGACTGCAACATTGAAATCTCGCATTCTTTTTGAATTCTTGATTGGAGCAATCCTTACGACCAATCTATTGATTGCAAATCAATTGAATGCAAATCTTTAGACTAACATATTTGGGACTTCAAAAAATTTCGTTGCAATCTTTGGGACATCAAAATTTTTCGTTGAAGTCTTTGGGATTGCAAGATTTTTCGATGAAATTTTTGGGATTGCAAGATTTTTCGATGAAGTCTTTGGGATTGCAAAATTTTTCGATGGAGTCCTTGGGACTTGTGATCAGTTTTGAAGTGGTCTATAAGAGAGATGATGATGGAGAAGGGGGTGGGGATGGGGATGGAGTTGTACCAATACAAATGAAAAAATTAAATGAATTCATGTTTTCGATTTTATAAATTATATAAAGACTTCATCGAAAAATTTTGCAATCTCAAAGATTGCAACGAAAATTTTTGAAGTCCAAAGACTTCAAAGTGATTGCAATGAATGCAATGCCAATCTAAAGATTTGCATTCAATTGATTTGCAATTAATAGATTGGTCGTGAAGATTGCTCCAATCAAGACTTTAAAAAGAATGTGAGATTTCAATGTCGAAGTCTTAGTCATCAAATGAAGTCAATTGAATGAATCCCAAATCATAAAAATCTTTCCATGAATTCAGGGATTGCATTAGAAAAGATTGCAGTCTTTTACAACTCTGGTTACAAATGTGCTACGCCTTCACCCGCATATTGTATGGAGGTGCAACCAACGCTCACAATATATTAGTTTTGGCCATACCTGGTGTTTGATCTATGCACTGTATACTGTGGTGGCCACAGAATTAGAAACGATTGCTTCAATGGTGTACCTAACAAATCTAGTGAATCACAAAACAAAAAAAACTAAATAAATAAATTTTGAGATGAAGAATCGAAATTTAACTTGATGGGTTTTGATGTGAAAGTGTTCATAAGACGTCCTCCCAACAAAGAGCTTGACCGCAAGTATATCATTGAAAGGGTCAAGCACGGGGGACGAAACAGCGAATTTTGCGGTGCAGTGTATTAGTTATCCAATGTGGATATGAGCATATGGATATATTAATTTACAAGGACATACTAAAAGATACAACTAAGCCTCACTGCTTGGAATGTATGCCCGTTACGTACATTTCCCAACGCGATAACAACCCTAAACACACCGCGCAAGCAGTAAGAAAATAACTTCTGTTGTACATAGAGCAGCGTGAAGCGTCCCGACTTAAAAATCATTGCAAAATAACGAAAAGACGTGAAAAAAGTTTAAAGCATGTACCATCGAAAAACGCAGCAGATTTATTCAATAAATCAATAGTATATTTGCTCCTGGTTGAAGGCATGACAAGCTAACTTTGTTCTGTTATAACAAACTATATTCTAACTTTATTCTGTTATAACAAACAACATTTTCCAACATAATACTAAATATTAATACTTTTCTGTCTGTTTCTAATTCTTTGGCCAGCTTTAAAATCAAACAAGTGTTTATCATGGATCTCAAATATATTGCAGTTTGGAGGCTTATACTATTAGCTAATTAAAAAACAGAAATCATAAAAATTCGTTGACATAAAAAACAAAAAGTAATTCAAAACTCAATAAAGGTTTATGTTCCAGTTTTACATGTCCCATCATTGCTTTGAGCTATTGTACTAAAATTTATCCTATTGTACTAAAATTGCTTCCAAAATTATTTCAATCCTACCATCAGGTTCACTAGGCGATGCATTAAGAAAAAATTAGTGCAGAAATTGGGTAAGCGGAGCCATTGGTGCGTTTTTGAGTTGAAGCATGCGATTCCAACAGCAACTAACTCAAAAATAGGCAGTCTAAATGAACGATATGAGGGTTGATTATCTATCTCAAGGATGTTGTAAATTAGGCACAGAGATCGTGTGATGCGACGGTCACATTTGCGCGTGTAGTCACACGTGTTTGAGCTCACACGCAACTATCGACTTATTTTCGAAGATAGTACGAAAACTCAGTCGAAGTATTGGTGCATCTGTCACAAAACGGAGCACCTATGTGAGAGAAAGTTACAAGCAATATACAAATCTATGAATGATGAAATGAAGGTTTGCAAATGTTTTAAAAATTTTAAAACACAATTTCTAGTCTTGTCGCTAAATGAAGTTGACATAAGGAATCAAAATAGAGAACAATTTTGATTCAAAACGAAAAAAAAACATGCCTGAAAAAGCATCAAAGTGAACCGATTGAACAGTCGACTGAATATTTCAATGTTCCGAGAATATGCACAACCAGTACACCAACAAAGTGCCACCTAAACGTTTAAGTCGCAATCAATTCGGCACAGAAAATAAAAACCAACGAAAAAGCGATTATACTGCTTCCCCACAATACCTCTCGGAAAAAGTATTTCCCGAGCATATTTCCCGAGTGTATTTCCCTCGGCATCGAAGCCTACCGACTCTCCCACCTCTACAGTCCTGTCAACGGCATCTCATCGCATTGGCACCCTGCAGAAAGGTGCTTAACATTTCGATTTCCGGCAGAGTGAGAGAGAAAGGGGGGTAAAATACAGCGCCAGGAGTACGGCCTCCTGACATTTTTCTCATCACAAAGGATTCCCAATTTCCCATGATATCCTTTTACTTCAGGGCCATTATTAAAGCATCAAAATGTCAAAAGAAAAATCCACTCTGCATGCACTGCTCCATCACAGCGTGCAGTAAGCAATTGACTTAACCAGAATCACTGGCTTAAAATGATGCTGCATGAAGTATCTGCTCATTTTGGTGGAAAGTTAACACGCAGCGTGTGTGGTGAGTACTAAACGTGGTGAAAACACGCGTACTCGGTATATAGTAGTACGTATTTTCACATTGCGACATGACAGTGACACACAACATGTACAACATATCTGCACCCCGGTGTGGCAAGCAATCAAAGGGACATCACGAATCAAGTCAATTAGTTTGCCACAAATTCAATACGTGCCGCATCAATCAGGCGCGAAATTCTCCCCCTCGTTTGACCTGCCAGTTGCATATTCTTCTTTAGGCCCTCTCGAAGCCTTTCCGGTGATGTGTGACCCTCTCGCGGGCAAAAAAATCGGGATTACGGGAGAATTTTTGTTGGCAAAGGTAATAAAGGAGCATCAGCATCGAATGGTTGGTTGGTTGGTTGGTCTCGTCCGGCTTCTCCGGCGGTGGTGTGCCGCACATTCAACTTTGAATGCATCGTGGTTAAGAAGGATTCACTCTGATCCATGGGACAGGCCATAAATCCCATTTTCGCAATGCAAGTGTAAGGGTTGCCGTGCACCACCGTCCGCTGCCAAAGCGACGACGATTTATTGCTTTTTAAGTCGACTCTTGACCAAACTTTTCAGGTCACCCCGCGTAACAGGGCCCGGCCCAGCACGGCGGACACACACAGGACCCAGCAGCAGCTACCGGGTGGATGCGTACGATCGGTGAGTGGCCAATTTATACCCGCTCGAAATGTTGCAGCTCGAACTGAAGGCTGTTTTTTGTCTTTTTGCTGTAAAGGGATGCATACACACATCCGAAGCGTGCCCACCACCATCAGATATGAGCACGGGAGGCCATAATTTCGGTCTTTTATTTCCAAGTTCCCTCTTTTTTTTTCTCGTCTTCGATTTTCCTGTTTAATGACGAAGCAATAAAAGTCAAGTGCTGGGTCATTTGAATCATTCACGTGAAAAGTCACATGGGGGGTGGTGTGTGGCAGTTGTGCTGAGTCGAGCCGACAGCTCCTTGTGTGAGTGTGTTTGCATGCCTGAATGACTGCTGTTGCTGCTCCTGAGGCTAACTCAAATGACCATAAATAATCCGGAGCGATAGTAAGGAACAAGTTGGAGAACACAGTTTGGCAATTTACGAGTGCTTTTCCAGGCGGTTTTTTGTTTTCTCTTTCCTTTTTTTTGTCTCTGGCCACCGGTGGTAAATTTATTATTTTTTAATCACCCCCATGGGTGGGATACTTTTTCGGTTGGTATTGTGCCGTGTTTCAGTTCAGTTTTTTTTTCTCTCAGTTCGAGATACATTATTGAGTATTGACTAGTGCACTAGTCCTGGGGGTTTAATTTTCCCAATATTGTTCCGATGGTGGTGGAGATGAATTATGTGCCGATGATGATGATGATGATCCCAGCGTAACAGAAGAGATAGAAGATAGATATCAACTGATACTCCAAGACGTTAGGGGAGGACATAAAAAATTTACTAAACTAACCGTTCGTAATTGGATTGCTTCCCTCATGGGCTGATAAATTGGATTAAAAACGTCTGGAAAGACGGTTCATAATCGTGCATTAATATTGGACATGGTAACACGAAGTTTAAAAGGATACCAAACATTAGCAGCTATTTTAACAATATGCTTTGACTGTAAGCGTTTTTTTTTTAATAAAACAGAGAAATTTGTTCAAACAGGAAAGGGGTTTCAAAATTTTATATGTGATCTGTTAAATAAAAAATATTGGCCAGGGTTGATATTTTTATCATAGTGAGGCTAAAGAGTAAGCAAAGTTTGGAAACTAACTAAATAAAACTACCACTGAAATTAGAATTAGTTGGTTCTGCTGGTCATTCCAGAAGCAGGAATAATATTCGTTTGCACTTTATTAAAAACTAAGTAAAAGATCCCGAATCTCCTTATTGCATTAAGAGCCGTCTGGTGCAGAATTTAATGAACTGAAGCCACTTCAACAGAATTTTTGAAAAAGGCACTTTTGCTATAATTGCGTCCATTTTTCTTGAGTGGATGAAACTTGTATAACATTGGCATAAAGGAATTAAACACATAGCGCTGTCACAGAGACCGCAACGAATTGTTTCATTTAATTTTTTAGGTAAACATTTTTATATGTTAAATTATTGCTTGTTTATGTTTTTTGATTCTTGTTAATACCGGAAATCGGAAATTTGATGTCGTAGTCTGTGGGGTAGTAGGAGACTGAGAACCAAAAGTGCTTGCCCCGATTTTCCCACCTTACAGATTGGGCAATTTCAAAAAAGGTAAACATTGCAAAATGCAAGCAGAACAAACCTACCTTTACAATCGAAATTAAGTTTGACTAGTCTTAGGTCTTAGGAACGAGTAATATCCACTGCAAATAATACCTATATGTTTATAGTCTTGTTTTACTTCCGGTCGAAAAACGAAACGCATCATATTTGCCCTAGATTGACCTAAGCCCAATTGGTAGTATTGATCAATTTGCTTTTGCATTTTAAATTTACATTAGCCAATTCACGAAAATCCTCGAAGAAGTATCTTTCCAGAGTATGTTTCCTAATCATGACGAGTGCTGGGCACATTCTAAGATTGTTGGAGCGGGCTCTCCTTCACCTCCTATATTTTGTTTTACTTTAAAAATGGTCGCAACGTTTCGGCTCAGGTAAATTTTTGGCTGCAATGAGAGACTATTTGGACCGGAATCGATGACTTTCCAAAACCGACTTTGTCACATTCCACACAAGCGGTATCGGTTTATATCAGAAACTTTTAACGAATGTAAAGCTAATTACGTTTGTGCTGTTCTGTGTGGCAGAGTGGCGGGATAGTTAACTTCAAAGAGTCGACTACTAGGAAACACTACTGAAGGGAAACAGATCGATTAAATCAATTAAGTTTTACTTGGGCATAGTACACATGGAATGAGTTTCAGACCGTTATCTCAACTGTTCTGATTCTTGTAAAAACTCGGAAAAACTTATTAATGTTCGCAAAGAAGGAGCAGGTTCTGCTTGTATTAAGTGCGTTCTTCTGTAAAGGTCCCAACCTAATAAATGAGGTCATACCATTAACATTTGCGACGCGACACCCCCCGTCTACTCAACTAAATGAAGAAGACTTTATTTATTTCACAAGTTAGAGATAATTTACGATGTACGAACACCAAGTTGTCCGTTTACGACCCACCTCTGTCGTACCACAACGAAACGACTAACCTCCCCACGGACTGCAGTATTAACTAGATCATTCGCTCGTTCATTCAATCGGAAAACCAATACAAACTAAATTACAAATGAATCCTCAATTACCATAATTTCTTTTATTAGCAGATCAAACTTTTCTCTCCCCCAGCAAACACCCACCACACTCATACACATACATGAAACAAATTGGTGACCGACTTGATAGCTCATCTTCGTCCACAGCAGCATTCTTGGTTTGAATCAATTTTCGTTCTTAATTCCATTTAACATATTCCACATGCATAACACGCAGAAACAAACGAACGCAATTGGATAAAACATCAAAGCGGAGTGAAGAAAATCGCCCCCCGTAGTCACCCCCAAAACTACTGGCACATGAATGGTTGCAAAGAAGGACGATAATAAGGACGAAATTGCATAGCATTAAACTAGATTTGGTGTGCGAAGACAATTGTTTGCTCTACTTTCATCATCCTTGGGAACAATAAAGACCAGAGCGTGTTGTGATGGAATGAGCGTGGGGTGGCGAGGAGGGGGTGCTAAGAAAAATCCAAACGAATTCTGCAAAATACAGTCAATCGTCGTCGTCCTTGCCTTTAATACACACACACATACTCATAAAGAGTCATGAGTTGGATGGGCTGGCTATCAGCAGCTGGTATGGGTGCGGTTCCATGTTAAGGCTTTTCAGCCAGCATTAATTCTAAGCCTGATTCTAATAAACATCGCAACTTAACGCCTTAACTGTGCCATGTGGAATCTATCTGAAGACAAAGGATATGTAGCGCACACACAGCACTTTATCTTTGTATTAAATTGAGAGAAAGACAAGCAAACAGATAAGCAGCGGCAGCATGAGCGGCAAATAGTACATAGTGGTGGGTAAAAGCAGCGGGTCAGTAGACCGAAAATGAAGGAGCGAAACATTCCCACATATCCTTTGTGATTTCCTGTTTTTTTTCTTTTAGTCCTTATTTTTTTTTTTGGTTCATTGTTCCTTCCAAATGCTAAGTGTTCTGCTTCAACGTTGGACGGGTGCTAACGCCAAAGGAATGCGACTGTCAGCGACGTTTTTAAAGTGTCACTAACGTTTTTTTGTGTTTTTTTTCTTTTGCTAACTGAATCTGAATGTGGATACTTAAATATCCAACGATTTGTTAGTTTCAAGTTAAGGAAGTTTTATTGCAAAAAAAGGGGTTAAATTTGATCACCACCATTTTGACTAATGGTGGTAATGAAACTAAGTTTTGAAATTAGATGCTAGTTCTAGTGGCTCCAGTGGTTTCACAGAATGGACTGTAAACGATTAGTTAAAGTTTAAATGTCTTTTTATCTTTCGAACGTTTTTTTGTGTCGAAGATATACACTCAGCCTTTTCAAATTAAGTTCAATTTAGGTATCTTTGTACTAGTTTTATTTGTACTAATTTTATCTGTTGTACTGTCCCACTGGCAAGCAATTTCAATTAGAGTCTTTAAATAGAACTTTGACGTCTAGACTTCTTGGCACAAAATTCACCTGCGTAGACAAAGCGCGTCACCATAAAGTACAAGAAAATAAATAAATTAACGGTCTCAAGCCTCTCCTGAGGCTCAACATTTTGTTGATCGTTTAACAGGTCTGTAAGAGCTCGAAGACAAAAAAGCTCATCTGTTTAGCTTAACATTAACTCTTCACAACAATTAAACCAGATTTTTGACCTCCATAAACATATAAAACAAATGTAAAGGTGTGCACATCTTAACTTCGCTGCAAGTACCTTCAACTGAGTAGACACTACATTCATTCATTAAGCCAAAAAAATAAATAAAAGAGTACACAAACAAAAAAGAAAAGTCAAGTAAAAGAGCGGTCAGTGGAAAAGAATGCGAGAACAAGTAAACGAACGAATATTGTTGTTCTGCAAGGGACATTAAACGTTTTCTTTTTTTCCCCCTCTCGTTGTTTTGTTTTGTTTTATTTGGGGCAAAATTTTGTTCGCTCAGTTCTTTTGTATGACATTGCCTCCAGTAGTCGTCCTTGCACACATCCAAACACGTTTTGGGTAGTGAGAACAGATTCCAAAGTGTCCGGGGTAAGGAGGTGAGATGGCGGTAAGTGGCAAGTGACCATATCGAGAGCATTCGGTTCACGGTCGAAGTTCTCTTAGATTGGAAGATGATTGCTCACAGTTTTTTTTTTTTCCTGTTTTTCGTCCTTTCCTTACAATACACCCTGTGAAGTTGTTGGCGAGATATATATTTCATTCGTTGTCTTCTCCTTTTTTCTGCTAGTGTCCCTTTGGATTCAAAGTTTCACTTCCTTTCTCATTTACTATCGCGTATCAATGCCAGGGGGTGCGCTACAGGCGAAGGACAAAATGGATGGTGTGCAAAAGATATTCACAAACACAGGGACAGACACAACCGATGTCCATTGTTCATTGTTGTCCCAAAGGACAATAGTATTTTATTTTTTTAGTTTCTTCCGGACATGTTGACGGCAAGCGGCAGGGCAATGTGTCCAGTGTCACTACCCACCAGGACACCACCCAAAAGGGTACGAAAATTCACCAACGTGTTAATCGATTATCCTAAAGCCGCACTACACCACCGATTGCCTATACCGCCAACGCCAACGACAGCGCCAACGCCACGAAGGAGTAGAATAGAAGGAGGTCGAAGCTACGCGTACACAATCGCACAGTTAATGTGCTTAATAGACCATTCGACTGTGGATTTAGCCAGGTTCAGCCAGAAGGACAAGGGTTGCCGGCGACGACAGTGGCGACGGTGACGGTAACAGCAATAACGTCGACGCATGGTGGCCGTTGTGTTTCTTCTGGTAAACGTGACCCGGTGTTTAGCTTTTGTTTTTTGCCAATATGATGGTGGGCAGCGAAGGCAAATGTAAATGCCATCATGTTAACCAAGGTAACAAACGCTGCGTGAATAAAATTAACCCTCCGATGGAAGCAAGGGGACGAGTGGGCCGCAGGTGAGTTGGCTGGACTGAGGGAGGGTTAGGCTGTTAAACTGTTAGTAATTTTTTTTCTTCTTCCCCAGCCCCACTGGGACTTTGATGTGTTCTCGCCTCCGATAAGTTTTGTTCTGACTTACGTTTCACTGATTCAACAGACAGGTGCCCAAAGATTGATCTATTGATAGGCAGTGTTTAATCTTGATTCTTTCATCTAGGGTAAATATGACAAGGGGTCTGACTCAGTCGCCGTGAACAGTGAACAGGTATGTGTCATTGGGTAGACATGGTTGTGGAATTGCTTTGGGTCACTGGGGAGGGAGGTATTTGCTGTTGTATTTGTGGACAGGTCTGGCAACAACTGCGTTAATAACACTAATTGGATTGTGGAGAATATTTTTTTTTACAAAAATCAGCTCTTATATTTGTTCGGCTGCAGGAGTCATTCAGTGAGTCAAGCAAAGGGCTACAAAAATGCTTTTAAGTGGTTGAATAAAAAAGTAGATGTCGTGGTTAAAATTATAAATGATTGTGGCTTTGGTATATTTGGATACATTCTTTTTTTAACATGAGTTTCTAAACGTAATAGTATAGGTTTCTTTTCCATATGCTTTTGTTTTGATTTTTAATCGAGGTACCAAGTTCAGCCGATAACTTATGTTGGCCACAGTACTGTGTAAGAGTCTAAACCCGTTTTGCACCGCGCTAATTGGCAAGTACCAGCTCGACTTCCGGCATGGCAGATCGACGGTAGACCAAATCTTTGCTTTAAGCCAAATCCTGGAAAAGACAGGTGCAGGTCAATACGGGCCATCTCTCACCAACTTTAAAGCCGTCTAGCGTTCCGAGCGCATAGCCGACAGCGTTCATTGCAGGGAGCTGTTTGGTGCGATAGCTAAATTCGGGATCCCGGCAAAACGATAAGCAGTACTCCAGAACTGATACTAGGCTCGTTCGAAAGAAAAATTCTACGGCGGATATTCGGTCCAGTCTGTCAGGAAGGTGAATGGAGAAGAAACGAACTTTACGAACTGGACAAACATATGGATATAGTCCGGAAGGTAAAAATCCATCGACTACAGTACATCGACCACATCGAGCGCATGGACACAAACTCCAGCTCCAGCTCCAGCTAAAATGGTCTTCATATCCGAAGCTCCTGGTCTGTACCTTCGGTACAGAGATCAAGTGATTGCGGATGCAGGGAAGCCTAGTCTTCCGGACTGGAAGCAGAATGCTCAGGAGAGTTAACGTTGGAAGGCAACCTTAGCTTTATTATAGGCGTGTATTCTAAATTGTTAACAAAAAATTAAGCATATCGACCTCGTAGAAAAAAACTATAACAGAATAACTTAGCCAAGAGAAATACTACAGTTTGCATTTCTTTTTCTTTTTTTCTTTTTAACGCACTTCTTTAACTAAGTAAAGTTAGCTTAGTTCTCGTTTGGTTTCAAGCAAGACTAAGAATTCGAGGAAAGAGCAAAATATATTGCTTCCGATCTATTATTCTTCGACAACTTCTGTTTATTTCATGAACATTCAAAACAAATAAGTTACCGCTGATCTTCGAACATCAGTAGGAAGGGGTTATTGACCCCTTTCCACTCTTATTTACTTCTCGTGAGTTGAAGACCCCAAATGTTGCGTGCGATGTTTATTACTGCAACATGTATTTTGCATGCATGTCCCTCCCTCTCGACACTTTGAAATTTCTATGTTTCCATAAATGTGCATGACAGAGACAGAACATATGCGACGCATTTGACAACTAGCTTATGGGTCATTCCATGACAAATCGCCCAGCCTATATGGGGAGCTCTGAATGATCCCTCTTCGATTTGGCTCAAAATTGATGGAGTTGATTGAAGTGGTTCAAAGTTCAGGTTTTTCTGAATACAACAAGACATAATTTACAAAATTCTGATAAGCAGAACCAAAGTTATGATTTTTTGCAATTTAAAACAAATCTTGAATTTTGACTTTCTACCAACTTTTGAACCTTCGTTACTCGCAAACTATGTCGAGTTGTACAAAAATTATTTGCCCCATTACTTGAACCACGTCAATAAGTAACTCCACTAATTTTGAGCCAATTTGGAGAAGGGTCGTTCAGAACGTTGGGCGATCCTGCGTGGAATGAACCTTATTTAATTCATTAGATTTAACATCGTGTTTATGTAACAAACTGCAGGTGAGTACAATTTGTTATATTTAAACTGATTATATTAGGCTGTCAAATATCTCCCTTCCGCCTTTTTGTCTTTTGAATTTTCCAGCTATGTACAAGGCGCTACAGAGCTCGTATCTGGCAATACATCATTTGAAAGGTTTTGACATAACCTTAGGAACTTAGGATCATGTTTTCTGCTTCCGACAGAAAAACAAGACAAAGCTCTTCTTAAGTTCACCGGCAACACAACATTAATTACTACAGCCTCACCGTCCTTATAGCCATTGCTACTATCTTATTCTCTTTCACAGGATTAACGCCCATGGCCCTGGAATACCCTCATCTTATAATTCAGCCAGCATCGTCGCGTGTTATTGCTAATAAGCCCTCCTTAGTTGTGTGCGTACGTATTACGTTATTGGGGACACATAAAGGACTAAATGTAATACGTGTTACTCGGATTGCATAATTAATTTATCCCACTAATTTACACGTTAAGCTTCGAGCAGCAGCACAACTGCACTCGCAGCCGCACACTCTCCTCTGCCTCTTTGAATTCTGCATTCAGTCCACAAAAGGTTAAGCGACTGCATATGTATCTGTGGCCTTAATTTAATTTCAGACAAACTTCATGCAACACTGCATGCCTGCAGTGAAATCGTCGCCCGAGTATTTCTGCATTTCAATAGTGCCGGGAATGGTCTTCCTCTGGTTGCTGATAATGGTAGACTCTGCATGTAATATACGGCAGAAGTATTCTTTAATGACGGCGACAACGACGACGATGATCTAAACAGAGCAATTTATCACACGTCTAAATACTCGGGCAATGAGCGGCGGAGTGGCGGCAGAGTGGCGCACTTTTGCGATTGCACGCGTGTGGTCGCGATTAAAGGCCGCGCTGCTCGCCGCGGCTACGTATTTAGCAGCAATTAAAATTTGTCACGAAATATCCTCCATTTGTCTGTCGGATTCATGTGAACATACACCTCAATCTATCAATCACCAGCGATGTTTGAGTGATAAACCATTCCCGTCGTCAATATCGTATTCTGTCATCTAATTTACAGGATCTCCCCATTTCTCTGGCTAGGGGAATTAGTGTGTAGCAATAATATTGAGCATTTAGCGGTCACTAGTATCCGGTGATCCTTTTTTGCATGCGAAACCAGGTCAGTTGTAGGCGGTGGCGGGTGGGTCCTTTACCGACCGCATTTGAATGTGGCAAGCTCACACAAAGCCGCACACATCGCGGGCGAACCAGGCCGACACGCAGCCCGAACAAGGATGGTAATTACAAAGGGAGGTGTCGATGTCGAAAATTGCCATAATATTTTAGCTTCAACTATCGACAGTGTCAATCAGTAAAAACCGACTAACGGCCACTTTAAGTTTCTTCCGTTTGGCATTTTTTTGTTTTTTGTTTTTAATTTATTTTTTTGTCCTGTTCCTGTTCGTCCTTTTCCTATTTTGCGTTCTTTTATCAGAACCTTTTAGCTAGTGATGATGGGTGGGTCGTGAAAACCATTCTCTCTCTCACACCTGCGGTTTTGCGAAAGCGGTAAAACACGAATGACAAATGGCCTAGTGGAAATAACTTAGTTGCCCGTTGTTCCAACAATGTACGTAGTAACGAGTGGTTTGCGCTGTTAGTTAGCTCAGTGTAAGGGGGTGGATCTTATGGAACAACCCGCATTTCTGTGAGGCATTTGTTATTTATGTGAAAACTAGTTTTCAGAGGCATTTAACTGCGTCTGACTGACCGACCGACCGTTCTAGGGAGAAGCGTTGAGGTCACTTCTATAGGCAGGAAATAATTAGGCTAAAACTATTTTGGAATTGCCTCCATTGAACTTGGCATACCCGGGGGAAATGCATTGCAAAGTGAACTCTAAATAAACGTGATGTGTGTGCAGATGATTTTTTAGCGAAAAAACAGAAAACCTTTCAGCATTTCACTAAAATTAAATTAAAGACGTTTTAAGCATTTTATTAGAAACAACATTTTCAAAGCGAATTTCTTAACTTCACATAATCATATGACAACACACTAATTCGGCAATAAATTTAAGCATTTAGCGAAACAATTGTTATAGTCTTATTGTAAGACGATGTTTTATCGACGTGTGAGGAATATTCACTGAGACTGTAACGATTAATAAAAAAACGACACCGGGCTTTAAGGGCACTCGACAGCAGTAAAGCACGATTTTAGTGACAGTTTCTAATTTATGTTCAATGGCGGTAAAGACGATTGCTTTAAAAGTGGTTAAACAATTTAATTTTATGAGAATGTCAATGAAATTCTCACTTTTTGTAAAAGATGCTTAATTTTGATTTGATTGTGTGTTTATTGTAAGCAAAATAATGTTTCAAAATTTACATGGTTTTGTCGCACAATTTACAATTTATGATACGGAGATATGCTGTGCTTACTACTGAATAATTTTAATTTTTTTTGCTTAATAGTTTTAAATGAATGAATACAGAAAAAAGCTTGTGAAGAAAAGGAAAAAAAAATCATTATAGATGCTTAATTTATTTTTCTCTCAATTTTATTTTAGTTATTGAAGGAGATTAATTAAGTGCATTTATTTTTCCAAGATTTTTTAGGGTTTCGTTCCAAAGGAATAACGAAACCCTTATAGAATCACTTCGGTGTCCGTCTGTCTGTCTGTCTGTCGCCTTTACATATTTGCTAATAACTTCTGAAACCTTTTTAGTTAAGGGATGAAATTTGGAGTGGATATGTATCTTGGCAACCCAAAAACAAATCAGGGATTTTTTTCGGAATTAGTCGAAGATTAAAGAAAAAGTTAGTACTGAAACTAACCTTTGAAAAAACTTTTATTAACTTTTGTGGTCAATATGGGTGTCATTGGAAAGGGGGTGGGGCGGAGACTACAAAAATGTCTGTCTGTCTGTCATTAAGCCTTATCTTAGGTACCTGGTGAACCACGGAATTAAGAAATGAAATTTATACAGATGATGTACTTCACTTGCCCAAAGAAAGTTCCGAAAAAAAGTTTAAAGAAAGTCACTTATTAGCGAAAAAGTTAGTGCTAATACTAAAATAAAAAAAAAAATTTTTTTTTCTTAGATAGTTGATATGGGTATCGTTGGAAAGAGAATTGTAGCTAAATCAAAAAGTTGTACTACAATTAGCATCTTAGTCTTATTGGTAAGAAGTTATAAGCCCGCAAACTTCAAAAAACCGACTTGTGTACCATGTCCCATACCTTATTTTCTAAAATAATGGGCCAAAAAATCTGAAAAAAATTAGAGCTATGGGACAACTCACCGCTATATTGCAAAAGTACCCAGAAATCTCATATGATTTTTTATTCATACTAAAATGAATTAATAACAAATTTCTTTAAAATTTTTTTTTACCGGAATTAATTGAGTTAGGTACCGTTGGATAGGTTTTGTAAAATAAAATATAGTTTTGATTTTGAGCTTTTTGTTCCGAAGCTCAGTTTTCGAGATATTAAGCTTTAAGTGCGGAAAAAAAGCGTCCCCCCCCCTCGCATTTCCCGCTGGTTTAAAAATCTGAATAAAATCTAGAAGGTAGGTCTCGATGTAATCTTTAGTTTAAATTTAGTTTGAGCATCCTGGCTCAAATAGTTTTTGAGTTATTGGCCAAAAACCAAAAAACAATGACAAAAACAATGATTTTGTAGATCTCATCAATAGAATAAAAAAATGTTGTACAAAAAAAAATATTGTCACACAATTTTTCGAAATATTAACGATTTAAATTATATCGGTTTTTTTGCTAAAAAAGGGCAACTAGCGATTATCTCACACTCACAAAGTTTTCTACAAGACATTGAAATCTTGAAGCGACGTTGGCGGAGTGGTTTAGTGCTCGCGCTCTAACGATCCCAGCGCCACCTTCTGCACCTGCAATACCCGTCACGCCTCAACTGACCTTCGCCCACATGGCGTCTGGTCGAGGTAAGACGGCAGAGCCTATCAGACCGAAGGAAGTTCCACGAGTCCCTGTGACCGGAACTCCGGAAGTCACAACTGACGTTGCTCTGCAGGCTAAGATGGACCAGATGCAACGTCAAATCCAAGTGCAGGCGGCGCGAGTAGATCAGATCTACTCTCTTCTGCCGGCAATTAACGCTACGCAATTAAGATCATAATGGCTGCGCTGGCGGAGAATAACCTTCGGGTCCTTGCAGTGAATGTAAATTCACTGATTAGGGTTGAGCGTAGGAACGTCCTTTTTATGTTGTTAAAAGACCAAAATCCTGATGTACTTCTGGTTAGCGAAACTAAGCTATCTCAGAAACACAAATTAGGACATAGTAATTACAAAATTATTAGAAGAGACCGACCCAACTCTACACAAGGGGGTGGTGTTGCGATCTTCATAAGAAATAATTTAAACCATAAAGTTGTGTACAGCGGGGAAGTGCGGGGGTTCCAGGAGCTTGAGGTGTGCATCGTGTGCATACCCCTTCGTAGTGGGACGAGGATGTACGTGATGTCGGCTTATGCTTCTGGTGCTACTCAAACCACTCGATTTGTAACAGAACTCGAAACTCTTTTCCGATGTCTTAGGCTTGATTCGGAGGAGAACTTTTTCGTTTTGGCCGGAAATTTCAACGCCAAACATGCCCATTGGGGCAATGATGTCTCCAATTCCAGGGGGGCCCAGTTATTCAACTGGTTGTCGCAGCACAGTGTCGAGTATCGTCTCGATTTGAAAGCAACGGATAGTCCGTCGTATCCCAGCAGCGGCTCGTTTCTCGATCTAATGCTTTACGACACTAGATTACAGCTGACCGACTGTGACGCACTTACTATAAACTGTCTGCACACTTTCGTGTATGACAGCGACCATTGCGGACTAAGAGCCGACATAACGATTCCCAACGAGATTGCGGTTTTAGAGGAGTTTGTACCGACGTATTCTTACAATTACAGTAGGATGCGTTGGCCACGCTTCTCAAGAGCTATGACGCGAGCACTCTCCTCAAACGAGCTCCAACCACCGTCCAATAGGAACCTGTCAAACGAGGAGATAGACAGGTATCTTAAGCTTATGGACGAGACAATTAAACGTACGATGGACAGAACGATACCTCGGTATCAGTACAAAGACAACACGGAACTATACCGCAATGCTACAATCGACGCACTTCACACTTACAAAAGTAGACTCCTGTCGAGGCTTAAAACCCTTTACAGAAGATTTACTGACAGACAAGACTTGGAAGTTAGGACACTGAAGTCGATGATAAAAAACGTAAAAGTTTTGATCACTCAAAATTATCGACTTTCAGTCAATTTGTTCTGGAATTGTTCTGGGCTGTAAATTCCAGCAACCCGAGCATGTTCCCGCAAATAAATAAAATATTTCGGAGAAAAAATCGAAACGTCTTAAGCTTCCAAGAACAACGGACAACGACAACTTACTGACATCGATAGGCATAGATCCGAGTAACGCAGTCCTAGACGAACACTTTTTCGTCATCGAAGATCCGCAAGAGAAGGTGGAAGCTTTGGGTGCGACTTTCCAGGAAGTGTACAAGGTGAACGAGTCCGCTCGCCCGAACCACGACCTGGAGAATCGCGTCCTTGTGCAAAACTTCTATCTTCGGGAAGAGATGCAAATTTGGCGATCTGAGAACACCGGGTTCACGGTGTTCAGTGAGGATAACATGGCTTATAATGCCATCGCCAATGAGAGGGTACACCCTCCGTTCATTTCGAAGGCTGATCTCCGAGCGGTCTTCGATTCATTGAGAAAAAAAGAAGTCAGTTGGGATTGACGGCATTCCCAACATTGTGCTCAGACACCTTCCCCCGGAAGCGGTCGATATCTATTGCACCCTGTTTAACAATGCTCTGAATAACGCACATTATCCGGAGCATTGGAAAACAGCGGTTGTGCATCCTATTCCCAAGCGAGGCAAGGATTCTTCTAATCCTGGAAATCTCAGGTCAATCAGTCTCCTTCCGAATATAAGCAAGGTATTTGAAAAGGTAATCAATAGAGCTCTGTCCCAGTGGGTTGAGGACAATAATATTATTCCGGATAACCAATTCGGTTTCAGAGCGGGGCATGATACCCTACATGCCGCGTCGAAACTGGTGTCGGATGTCCAATGGAACAAATGCAAGGACCAATGCACTGGAGCCTGTCTGATTGACTTGGAGAAGGCCTTTGACACCGTATGGTTAGAGGGTCTTTTCTATAAGTTGACTAGACTGAGAGTTCCCAAACCCTTGCTGTACATGCTTGTCAACATGCTTCCTGGTAGACGGTTCATTGTGAAGAATGGCAATGTAACCTCTGCCGGGGCATATCTCGTTAAAAACGGTCTACAACAAGGCGCCGTAAATTCGCCAATCCTATTCAACATTTACACAAGTGATCTGGTGGGTTCTCTCCACCATTCCATTGCGTACGCTGACGATCTAGTTGCGTATAGAACAGGGCCAAAGATCGAGGTCATTGTAACTCTCTTGCAGCGTGACTTCGACTCAATTCAGCGATATTGCGATGACTGGAAGTTGAAGATCAACTTCCAGAAGTCGGAAACCATCCTGTTCAGGACGCCTTTGTCTGGGGCCTCTGCGGACACCAGCCGGAATTGGCGTAAGTTCTCCATCATTGGACAACACGGGCAACCACTGACCGTGAAAAGTGTAGTCAGATACCTCGGGATCTGGCTAGATCAGTTTCTATATTTTAACAAAAATGTAGAGGCTGCTCTGGCTAGAGGTGCTTTTGCCCTCACAAAGAGACTGTTTTACAGCAGCCAACTCGATGCGAGGGTGAAGGTAATCTGCTACATGGCCCTCATACGGCCAATGCTGGTCTATGGGTGTCCCGTGTGGTTCAATGTTGGAGCCAGCGCAATGGAAAAGATTCGGGTGTTCGAGAGGGCATGCCTTCGGGCGTGTCTTCGCCTTTATCAAACGCCTGAGTCCCAGTACATAAAATTCTACCCCAATGAGGTCCTATACAACAGGGCAAACTTGATCAGGGTGGACAATTTCGTAGTGAAATTGACTCGGGGGCACGTTGCAAGGGCAATGAACTCGAGCAATGGCCTTATCTTCGAGGCTTACTACCTTAATAGCATGTACCACGAGCGGGTACGCCTTAACGGCTTCATCCCCCCAGAGGCATTCCTCTATCTTGACGGTAGGGGAATTATACAGGATAGTTCTGCGGTACCGATCATCTACCACTTCGCTCGGTCAACTGTGGATAGGCGGCTCACCTACAACGGATCCGATGCTCTAAGAGCCGAGGAGAATCTCCGGTTTAGCAGAGCGGTATCGCGGAAGTTGTTAAGCAGCAAAAACGGTACTGGTGGTTGAATGAGGGAGAGGGAGCTCCCTCGCAGCTTGCTTCAACTTAAATTGTAATTGTAATTAATTGTAATTAGGGCCCATTATGGGCAAAGTCGGTTAGGGTCTAGTTTAGCCAAGGTCATGGCTGGCTTACATAGCTTGTAGGTGGGGGTGGGTAGGTATTAATGTAGATTTAAGTAAAAAAAAAATAAAAAAAAAAAAAATAAATAAAAAAAAAAAAATAAAAAATAGTTATAAGTAAAGTAATAGAAAATAGCAATAAGTTTTACTAGCTAGACTAGATTAAGTTTTAGTTTTTAGATTAGAATAATTAATTGCTATAGTATTAAGTCCAGAGCCCTTCTGTTACTAAGTTTTTTATTTTGCCAAATTTTCTTAGTTTAATTAATAATCTTAGTTTAGTTAATAATTGTAAATATGTTAAGTTTAAGTTAGTTTACGTCGAAAGACATAGTTATAAGTTGTTATGTTTAGCTTAGAGTGCCCGCATAGGGCCAGTAAGTTAGTTAAGTTAGTTAAGTTAGTTAAGCTAGTTTTAAGCAATTTTGTCTAACACTTAAGTGTTCTGGAAAAATTCCAATAAAAATGCGTTGAAAATGAAAAATGAGTGCTCGCGCTCTGCTCTGAGGGTCCTGGGTTCGATTCTCGATTTGTCCGATTTGCCCTTTTTTGCTTTCAGTTTTTTTTTCTTCTCTGGAGGGGGTTTCTCGCTATTTTCACATTTCTTATTTTTTCAAAATTGTTAAAATCCAATTCAAATAAAAATGACAGCTTGAATGCGTTACTAACTCAATCGAGGACGCAAAGGATTCTTCAAAAAGTTTCTATATTCTGTTAAATTCTGAAATATCTTTTGGCCCTTTTTAAGGCTTCTGAACCTGAGCGAATATTTTGTATGACAGTTTTCTTCTCTCTCAGTTCTCTTAAAAGAACAAAGCGAAGTAAAGAAATAATTGATCATAATAGCTTTGTTTTGTAATTTTTTTGAAGAAAATAAGAGAATCAGTTATTTGTACGTGAATGTGTGCTCAGACCATTTCCTGATACGATCTTTTCTATTGGTTGCGCTTTATATGAATATGCTGTTGGAAAGAAAATTCAAATACTAGATCCTAGCGTAAAATTTGAATTTTTTTCAAATTTCAAACACGAGTACTTGATTTGTTAATTTCTTGGATGTTTGTGACTGTACCACATTAGTGTTTTAGATGACTAAATGGCTATTTATTACTGCCGAATACGTTATGATTCGAATTGCTTAGCTGCTTGATAAGCTAACTTTCATGAACTGCTGATTAATTGTTTCAATTAATTAATTGTTCAATGGAGCTTGAGACCATTTCCCTTAAGTTTACTAAGCCAATTTTCACACGTTTGGCACGATCAGCATGAGAAAGACTTTTCTTTTGATTAGCTTACTACTACTATTAGCTCTACTACTGTAGCTGTAGTTAGTTGCTTTAACTTAAATTATGTCCTTACTTCTAATCTGTTGACGAAAGAACGAAATCCTCGGTGCGTGAGTAAAAGTCACACTTGACCGGCTTTTTTTATTTATTAACCTTTCTTTCTCATTGAAAACTGTGCTACAGCAAAATATTAGTTTTATTTTACAAAAACAAAAAAAAACTTACTCTACTCATTTCACTCAACTAAATTTATCTGCTTTCAACAAAACTTGTCTGAATTTCTAAGCTTCATTAAATTTAGCAAAAATGAATTGAACTTTGTGAATAGGCCAATTCAAATTATTTACTAATTTCTTATCTCAAGGAAAATACAATACTTTGGTGTTTGAATCCTTTTTATGCAAACAAAATTATATTGAAACTCATTACAGTTTAGCACAGACTTCCAGTAGTAGTTGAGTTCAAATAACACACCTTTGAACTTATTTTCGAATTTGTTTGCTATAAAAACGAGGAGAACACAAAGCACTTGATTCACTCTACTACTTTTGGAAGCTCGCGCTTTTGTCATTAATTGCTTAAAGGTGAAGGTGTAATTAGACAGGACTTTCTTTTGCACTAAGAAGAGGTGCCAAATAAATACTTTAATAGCACACTATCAAATGTATATATAGTAATATTAGATGATAAAATAAGAGTCTAATTTAAACATCTTTTAGCATTGCACTTGCAAAAAAAAATGTACAAAAATAAATAGATTTGTTCGGCTTCAATTTAAAAAAAAGGGTCAACAATTAAAAATAATTGTATAACAAATAATCTGAACGTTAAAAAAATTATGAAGTCAATATCAACAAACAAGCCGACATTGGAACCCTTATAAAAACTATCTCCTACTTTTTTTAACCACGATTATTATGTATTATTTACAAATTATTAAGACATTAATTGTTTTAGCAAACACATTTTGTTTCTATTTATAGGAATGTGGATATCAATCGGCGATAAAATGCCATGATTTTCGATATTGATTGAAAAAACTGAGCTATTTAATTACTATATCTTCCCTTTTTTTGCCTCAAACCCAAACCACCATTCATTGTCCCACACAAACTTTTATAGAGAGAGAAACAATTTAAATCGTATGAATGCAGCCACCAAAAAAGATTTCAGCCCAATCCAACCCGACCAATGCATGCGGCACGTTAATTAGGTTGTGTCAATTATATTAGTCGAGTAAATTAAAAGGACTCTGGTCAAATGTACAATTCACCTATGTGTATGTGGACGTCTGTTATACACAATATGGCGTGAATCCTTTTGGGCAAATACTAACGTGGCAGTGGTACGCACATCAACACTCGGTTATATGTTTGGTCCTGCCATTAAGTCAATGTTTTCATTACATTAACGCAGAGAGAATATCATTTGATTCAATTACACTTGATTCGTTTTTCATTTAATCTTATTTATTTTTGTGTACTATGAGTCCATAAAGGACTTTAACTTTGAATTATTATTGAGAATGGGTGCGTGTACGTAGGGTAGGGACATTACGAGAGTAATCGGGCAGCAAACTCGTTTTAGCTTACTGCAGGACACAGAGTGGCTATCAGTTAGCTTTGCGTACTTTAAGAAATATTTTGAGACTAGTCAAAAGTTTTGAGCTTAGTTTTTCGTAGACTGTATGTGAATTTTGCGTGAGCTATGTAGCTGAGTGCAATTTTTTTTATTGTTAAATGTTACAACACAGGATGGTGGCGTGGTAGTTAATTTTTTTTGGAATTGACCCCAGTTTTAATTTGATAATATTTTCCTTTTCTGGAAAAAGGAGTGTAGTCCGCTCATCTTTATCCAAAAGCAGATACATATTACCAAGAACTTATCCACAAAGGTTAAACAAAAGAAATGAAAGAAGAAAAGTAAAAGAAGAGAGAGATTGTTGAACCTTAAGAAACAAAATTCGCACACAAAGTTTAAAAATTTCAATGAAGCGAAAATAGCATAGAAAATTGTGTTACGTTTAAATTTGCGCAAGAAAATTTCTAACTCTTTAGTAGCTCAAAAATACGTGTATTTTTGAAAAGCTTGCGAGCAAAACTATATTCGATTGAGACATGAAGTCAATTTGTATAGCAGTTAAACTATTTGGGCACTGGTTTGTGACTTAAACCAGTGCCCTATTCTTTACATAACCTTTTTTATTATTAAACATGAGACACAGATGACTTTTAATTCATCCCAATCGTTAATGCATAATTAACTAAATATGATGCACTCTTTAGAAAAATTAGACTACTATTTGCTCCACAAATGATAATAATGTCGATGTCAACTTTTTAAGGTAACTTTCAAAAACTAGCTTTTTGGATTGTTATTGGTGACTAGTTCATTCGTAAAACATATCGGGACTTTAAACCAAGTCTCGTTAAATAAGAAAATCCTAATACAATAGACAAAAGAACGTTCATTAAAAAGAATTAGGGGAAGAGTAAGTAAATAGAATTGTCTTTTTGGTGATTTGAAAATTGGAGCGCTTACTATCAACAACCGAATGATTAAAATTAATTTAAACTAAGCTTTTACACAACAGTGCTTAAAAAAAAGGTTTAAAAATAAGTTACAACACGAGCTTGGAGTCGTAGCCAAAACTTTCCCTAATGTCATACATATATGTTTTTATTTTATTTTTTTTTTAATTTTTTTTTTTTTCGAAACACTTAGAAGTGTTTATTTTTTATGGAAGATTACCAGTCACTTGCCGGAAAACTTTTTAATATTTCTCTCAGTGGGACTCGGACATGTCTGTCATCAATCCATTCAACATATAGCGTTATTTATTTCCAGATGTGTTCATCGCACTGACAAGATGACGCTAACGTTAACTAATATTATAAAGAGTGTTCCAAGAACTACACAAGACTTGGAATAAATAGAAACCACGTTCTTTTTTCAAATTGTACTTTTCTTAAACATGAAACAATGCAGTTAATAGCCTTGAGAGACTATGTTTATGTATTTGTCACCGAGGTTCAGTGACATACAGTTCAGTTCAGTTCAGTTACTTTTGCTATGACCAGTACAAAATGTTAATGTAAATTTTGATCTAAAAGCAGGTACACTTTCATGAGTACATTGATCAGGATTTACGTTTCATATGCTGTTGAACAAAAAAAACTGTATCGGTTTGAATGTTTTTATTTGATACAAATTGCATTCAAAAAAAAAAAATCTTTATGCCAATTTTCAGTTCCATTTTAAAATTTTTTTACATTTTACATTTTGTCTCCCCCATTTCATACCAACCAAACGGCAATTTTTTTTTTTCGTTTTATTATTTTGTATTTTTTTTAATTCGGTATTCGTATTGTGCAGCTTGTATGGATCTTTTACACAAAATTTCAATTAATTTACAAAACATGCACATCCATCAGTTTATGAATCCATTTTGGCTTTGCTTTAATTAATGGCATGAAGGAACCCGATTGCCATGGTTAACCATGCTCGCCTTGTTCACCCTTTTAACAAAAAAAAAAAAATCTTCCCACACACATTCACACAAAAACGACCCTCGATTGCCCTTTAAATTAAATTGTTGTTTTCCACTCGCTTTTGTTTATGTTTTAAAATAAAAGAAAAAGAAAACGTGTTGCAAAAAAAATAATAATAATTAAATAATACAAAACGTTTTGAAGCCATTCCATAAATAAAAATTAATTCAATGTGCGGCCGAGGGTAGGCTCATCATTTGCGTCGACATCATTTCAACCATATAAATGATTTGCTTGCTGTTTTTTTTACGTGAGTTGTGTTTGTTTTTTTCGTCGTGTAAGTGGTTATGCTTTTTTTTGTTATTAATTTTGAAGTTTAATCACCAATCATTGTGCCGAGAGTAACAAAAGTTAATTCGAGATTTATGTGCGTTTTCATTAGGGAAAAGCGTGGCCGGCAGTGACTTTAATCGGTCTGGAACGTGGTGTTTTTTTTTAATACTTTAACTCTCTCTATGTGTACATATGTCAATTACATTGCAATTTATTTTCCCCTATGTGGGCATTAGCTGTTGGATTTAATTCTATTAACAAAAATTATTTTACACTTTTGTGTATGATTGTAATTGTCGTTATGGCTCATTTGAATGCAAGAATATAACCCGTGCAAATATATGTTGCGAGTGACAGGAGAGAAAAGAGAGCGGAATGCTCAGGACGTATTTATATTCAAAAGGATTTAATTACTCACGCGATTGGGGTAAATGATCTAAATGCAACACAGCGATATCGGGGATTATTTAGTCTAGCTTTCGGCAGGTACTTTAATGTTGACACAATCGACTGGTGAAATTTACCTTGTTGGGAATGCTTTAAGGGCGCACGAGAAGTGGTTAATTATCACACGGAAGAAGGGTTGGTTACAAGCAACTTAAGAGAATGCGACAACTGAAGTGATTCACACTGAGGTGTCGTTGCTTAAAACTCCTCTACACTTAAGAGGCCTTATTTAACAACGGAGAATAAATATTGTTTTTTCTTTTCTTTTCAAGCTACTAATATTGTCGTTATAGGCCATTTCATGTACCTACATCAAAAAATCGATTAATCTCTAGCAGAAATAAAAAATATTGTAATTCTACCAGAGCATGGCTAATATTTGCCGTCAAATTTTTCAAACCAATTGACTTATTAACAACAGACGGGGATAACAAAAGAAAAATGAAACAAAAAAAACGAAATGTACAGGAAAATAAGAAGAAAACCCCGAATGACTCCTTAATAACTCAATAAAATTGGATGCCTGCTCCTCATCGAAATAAATTAACGAAGAGAAAAGGAAAGTATTCACAACAATATGCCTCGTTCATTCGTCGAGTCCTTCTGGGTTCGTCTCATTTAACATCTCTCTAAAATATTTAATTCAAATACGCTTATGACCATAACAATATGCCATCGCCGGCCCATCCCTTCGGTGGATGGTGATGGTTGTGTTCGACAAGGAGCATACTCATTTTCGAGTAAATGTCGGTAGTTGACGCAATCTGCTCGGGCCATATCAGAAAAGCCTTTATAAACTTTAAACGGAAAATTTGATTTTCGCTCTGCCTCCGAACACAGAATAAAACCAGAAACCTTTTTGCCCAAACAACATACAACTTCAAAACCATCATCTATCTTACGGATACCCAACCGACAAGCCCTCTCACTCTCGTCATCATAATTGTTGTAGAATCCATCTATTTCCCGTGGAGTGTTCGCCGTTTGTCTTACCCAACTGTCGAAGGACGATCCATCCGACGACCGACAGCTATTTTGCCTTTTCATAATAATAAATAATTTCCATCAAAGGATTTTCAAACGATCCTTTTGTTGTCCTTTATATTAGATACATTTCTCGCATGCTATTATTACCTCAAAAGATTTCTGCTCCATCTTTGTTTTCATCATTCCTGTTCCTTGCTCTTCTTCTTCTTCTTTTCGTTCAAAGAAAATCATTAACTTTTATTAAAATGAAAAGAATAAATGGGAGGACGTAACAAAACTGACACAAAAATGTTAACAGCAACACAAACCGGCGGCACCCTACTTCAGGACAGATTGGACGGCTGTAGTGGTGTGTGGTGATTGTATTCGCCACCATTCCGAGTGTACTTGTGTTGAAATGAAATTTCTTCGAGAAGAAGAAGGATATTTTTATAAGGTGCAGGATATTGCGAATTTCCTTTAGATATACGTTACGTTAGAGATGAGAGCTCTGTGAGGGAACAAAAATTAAGGTTGGGGGCGTAAGTGGGTGGTAGCATACTATCATCATCCATGATGTGCGACGGGTGTTTCGAGTGTTGCTACATTGCGCTTGAATTTAGTTGTTGTAGTGTCTATTCCGGTTATCAAGGTCGCATATGCACAGGCAAAGTTTAAAGGGGACGACGGCATGTGCGGGCTACCGGCGCCTTAAGTGAAAGGTTTACAGAGAGTACAAAGTGTAATTTTGTATGAGTTTCATCCTTAATATGAAAACTTTAACAATTACGGACCTTAAGTTATGACAGTATTTGCGTAAGATGTCGTTTTATAGTTTAGAACAAACCCAAACATCGGTTTCAAGCACGGAAACTCATCCAATATACGGGGGTGTGAGTATTGCGGATCTGGTGTGTACGAGAGACATTTTGGTTTTTGGTTTTTATCTGTTTCGGGGATTGTGATGTGTTGTTTTCTAGAATGGAATTTTGTCAATTCTAAGGTTGCTACATAAGAAGCAAATTGAGCGCAACACAACACAAAGTTTTTGTGCCAGTAAAGGTCGAAGGCGTATTCAATGCCCGATATGCGGGACAAATTTTTAAGCTGTTAAAACTATTTGGCTTCATCATGGAATCTTGAACGGAATTTTTAGGTTTTCAAGAGTGACTCACTTCTGTCACTAGTTTGAAATACAACAAACAATTTAACCGAGAAAATTTAACTATTTGTTCCGAAAACCCGAAAAAAAAAATAATAATTTTCTTAAATACTTTTGTACAGATGTGGTGTCAAAGTTGCTATGGAGATGGACTTGAAAATTCATGAATGATTTTTGAACTAGAACTGTCTATTCCTCCACTTATATTAACTACTACTAATGATATTCTTTGATATCTAGGACCATATTTGAAATCACCTGACAACAATCCACACAAACGTAACACACTATTAATAGCACAGAAAATTGAATATGAACATCTAATTTGATTAGAGTTATTTTTGGATAAAAGCTAATTTTGGAAGCTTGACCAGAACACCAAACTAAGATTTATTACAATAATGATATTCGGAGTGAACAAATCTCGATCTGAAGTATTTCTTTGTAGTGTTTAGCTTTTAATGTGTTCCATGAAAACACACAGACGAATAATGTTCATACTAAAACATGAATTTAACCAAATCACTTATCATATTTAGCACATATATTTTCTTATAACTTTCTAAATTGACTTACTCTGTTTTTTTGCATGCTTTCACCCCAATGTTTCGTATTATTTTGCCTATTTCTTATTTACTTTTATTTGTTAAACGCTGAACCAACAACTTACCCTTAATTAAATAAGTAAAATGTGTGGTTTAAGTTATTAATTATATTTTGAGTGTGCCATTGACAGGTGACATTAAGGTTAAGCAAATGATTACAACAATGCCTATAGCTCTTTTCGTTTCAGGACACAGGGGAAGGTGAGATGCATCGCTTGGAGCTGGCACATTCTAAATAGACAGAGGTAAACATTTTCTGTTGGAGATATATTTACTTAGTCTAGATTTACTTTTTCTAATCTAGAGGAAATCTAAAAGGGTTTGTAGGTACATAATTATAACTCTATATTTGTATGTAAATGCAAGAAGTGAAAAAAAAAAAAAAAAAAGATTGAATCTGTAAAAACATTGGAAATACCAAGCGATTAGTAAAAGTTTTACTAGGATCCAACTGATAAGCAATGAATAAATTCATTATTGCGAATAAGCAATTATAATTAATTTAGGGTAGTCTCAACTAGATATAAAATACACCAAGTGTCGAAAGTGAGCTAACATCAAATTGCGATAAAAGATATTATAGGATTGTAAAAGATTTAAAACTATGCTGCGACGCTTGTAGATCATCCACCATTGTGATTTATAAAACCATAAAATAGATGCCACCTACCAAAAATAGGTTCAATAATTATAAAAAAATAATGTTCCATAGACATCCAAACTAAACAAATTTCACTTAAACATTAAGCAAAACTTAATCAATGTTCTTTGTATGTAATTAGGATACCCTTGAAATTGTTGTCGTTTTCCTTTGCAAGAAATCTTATTATTCTGATTTTTTTTAAATGGTTGTCTTGCATTTTAATCGCAATACGTTTTGATCATTTTTCACTGGAAAAAAACTCTTTGAAGAGCTAACACAAAAGCAATAAGAATCCAAATATCTTAGACAAAAATCTGATTTTGAACAATGGAATTAGTTTTTTATTTAATCTTTAACTTTTTAAAGAATCAACCTTTGCAACCTGTACTTTGACTCAGCTTCTAAGTTTCTTTAACCTGAAACCAAACCTTTTCTTTGGTAGGAAACAACTGTCTTAGTTATAAAGAACTTCTTAGTAATAAGAAAAATCGATTATTACGACTATTACAACAATTCGACGATAACAATATAATTGAGGTGTGTTTTTTTAACAAATGAAAGAAAATAAAACACCAGTGACCGCTTTAAAAAAAATCACAAATTTAAATTCATTCAAAACTATAAAATAGATCTTAATATTGTTTTTCAACATCTTCGCATTCAGCTGAAGCTGGCTAACTATTATTATAGTAATTATTATATTATATTCCAATTCACATTAAAAAAATAATGCAACAGTCCATAGTTCACATATTTATACAAATACGAACAAATTATAGTTTTCAATAACTCAACACACAGATTAACACTGGTCTGGTTTTAAAGACTTTGATCCTGGATTACAATTCACTTATTTTTTTCCTTTGCACTCAATTGAAAATTCACTGTTTTCATTTAAACGCAATTTGACTAAATTCGCTGGTGTGGGTTTTTTCAATTATTTTTTTTTTGTGGGATTTTAGGGCTTAATATTTGTGGTCTGTGGTTCATCTCCACTGAACTTTGTTCATGAAAAATTTACGGTTACAACAATAATCAACAAAATATATTTTATCAGTTTTTACTCTTTAATTGTCGATGTGTGTAGTTTGTTTGTTTTTTTTTTGTACTTTAAGGAAAAGTTCCATATTAGCTTTAGAAACTGATTTGATTATCTGTTTGCATATTGCTAGGAAAAAAGCATTGGCACAGATGCTATTTTCATAAGCAAGTACTTCCAGTATTGAAACATCATGGCTACAAAACTAATGGCAATTGTGTTCAAGGATCGCATTTGTGCAAATACTCTTCCATCAGTGCATACCTTTTAAACGATGGAATTTACCTTATTGTGTTATTTCTGGGTTTATTACCAGAAATTGTCTATAACATTTTAAGATGTTTAAAAAAGTCGTTTGAATATCTTCTCTCATATTTTTAAAAGAGAAATTCAATAGTAAGCCAAGAATTTTGAAAGACTGTTTAATCCAATTGAGATCTGTTAAATACATTTTATTGTAAATTTTGTGTTCTTAAAAGATTAACCATTTTTTTATTTACTTTAATAATCAAATGTTCAGTGTTCACAAATTAAAATGTTTTAATTAAAAAAAAAATTGAAATGTCTGTCACGTTCTTAAATAGTGTTGTTTACATATTGGACTTTGTTCAGAAAAGAAGCAATTACCAAGAAAATAAAGTAAAATCATTTTCCGTTTTCTATATGAATGCTCAGAAAATTGTTGCTAAGCAGACTTCTGAGAGTTGTTTAGGGGTCCTGAGGAGGCCTAGATTATCTACTAGAACAACAATCCACTGATTGTGAGTCACACTAGCTGCAAATTTGGTAACTCACATTACCAAAACACAAGAGACTGACTGAGACTTGCAATACACAGAGTTGAAATCGCATAAATCACAATTTATTTAAATGTATATGACTAGCTGCACCCGCGACTCCGTCGGCTTTGGCTTAAAAATATATACAATTTACAATAATATTTCTAAACACTAAACCACAGTACAAAAAATAGGCAATTTAAGCAAAAATTGGTCAAGCGGTTTGGGAGGCAAGTCTGCCAAGAGAAAAATTACAAACATCCAAACATTTGAATTTATATTATTTAGATTAAGATTTAGATTGTAAGGACAAAACATAAGATGCGGTAAAATGATTAAACAAATTTGTCAATCGAAAGTCCAAATTGATTGCCTCTAAAAATGTTTAGTGCACTTTTATTATTAAATTTCTGTCTATAAGTTTTTGTTTGATTAAGAAACATACAAAGTCTTAGAAGAAGTTTGTCCAAAAATAAGAAAATAATCTAAAGTAAAATTTTTTTTAATTTGGATCTGCGCGGTTAAGTCCTTCCAACTATTCACATATTTTCATTTTTGAACAAAGATCCAGTTCGTGAACAGTAAACTTAATTCAACTAACTTTGTTTCAATACTGTGAGTGGCCAAAAACATTCCCTACTTAATTAAGAAGTATTCACAATTTTTACAAAATTTTTATTCCACTGCCATCAGGCAAAAGTCTTTGCTGAAGTTAAATTTATGTAATAATCACAAGCTCATAAAAAACTCTAAAAGATTAAGTCTCTTTAAAAACATTTTAATAGTAGAACATATTTTAAAAGAAAACTTTGACTACGATAATATGAAATGATATTTCCATATACTTCTACGTGGTCTTTCTGTTGCATCCTTCATTTGCCAAGTTTGTCCTTGCAAGCTTCTATTTTTGGCACGAACATTTATTTTTATCTGCTCAACTGTTTTATACAATTCACATAAATCATATAAGTAAAATCAATTACAGGAACTACGGTGAGTTCAAAAATTTTAAGTATACATAGTTTCAGGTCATTGAAATTCTCCTGCACAATTCTAATGTTTGAATTTTCATTCGCATTTTCTTAAGTGAAGCTGGCCTGTATTTCCTGACTGCTATTGCTTTTAAAATATTTCATATATCTCTGACAAGACAATTAATCTTCCTCATTGTCTCTGCAACCGACAGATGTAAGTGGATCTAGAATACAAAGTTTTTGTTTGCTTTCCACTCGAGTATCGAAATAAACAATTCTCCCAGCTTTGTATGTTTTTTTCGATTACCGACATTGTATGTTCACTCACAATCGACTTATTAAGATTGGCAAAGTTTCGATTTTTTATTTTTATTTAAATTTATTTTTATATTTGTACCATTAAACTGGTCGTTTATCCGTTTCTAAATACAGTGAAACTTTGATAAGTTGACCACCAGCGATGCAAAATTTTTCGGCCAACTTAAACAGGTGGCCAAATTATCAAGGTGCACTTTTTTGTATTATATTGTACAATATTTTTACATATAAAAACGAATAGCTGGTTGTCTTTATTTGAACAAATTGAAAGAACAGTTCATCTCATATGCAATCGGTGTGCATATGTTCATAATTCGAACAAAAAATTCGTTATTTTAGACGAAACTATTTTATAGTATGGAACGCTTGAGACAAGTTACTCTGCGAGAGATGACAAAAAATTAATAAATTGGTGGCCAAGTTCAAAGATAAGCAGATGGACAACATACAAAGGTGTTTTGTGTAACTTTTGTATGGGATTTTCATGGTGCGGATAAAACCTTGCCAACTTCTTTAGGTGGTCACCCTATAAAGGTGGCCAACATGACAGGTTTCACTGTAGTTAAATAAGTTAGCTTGTAGATTAAATGCTGTACTTCTTTTTTACAAATTGTGATGATTTTTAAAAATAATTAAACTGGATTATAAAATGTTCCCATTTAATATTTTGATTCTTTGAGGCTACTAAAGAGCAACCTACCCTCGTCTTACTTGCTTTAACATTAAAAAATATTTTAATTTTTTTTGATAAAAAAAAAGTGATAAGTCGAAACCTAGTGCACTCGAAAGTAGTAAAAAAATAATGTTGCACACTTTAAGGACAAACAATTTTACGATTAGTGCGGGTGCGGGCGGATTAATGCGGGGTGGAATGGCTCAGCGGTTTCTGTTCTGGAAATCGCGCATGGTGATATGCAGAGATTGTGTAAAAAAGTATTTTTTATTAGAAAAGTTGCAGCTTAAAAGACTCCACCAGACACATAAATTGTGCAGATTTTAAATCAGATTGTTTCATGCAACTTCAAACTTCTCACCCATCCAAAAACCAACCAACACCTTCCAATTGAAGAACAAATCTAATCCCAACTTTTTTTTGTAGACTAAAAAAAGTTTACTTTATCTTCGTCATCGTTTGTTGCGTCTTTTTTATTTTCTTGTCAAACAATTCATGCTCAGCATCAGTTAATCAGCTTTACTCCTCATTCGCCACATCGGTGTACAGCAACAATAACAAAAAGAAAATCAGCAAAGACAACAAATTAAGCACGTACTGTTGACAACTTTCATCAACTCAAGGGACAAAAAAAGAACCAACACGTACCACCCTAAACTGTCAAAAAAACAAATGTCCTTGAAAGCGGGGCTCACCTTTCTCAAACACGACTAGGCAAGGTTGTATATACCTCTCTCTGGACCAGCACGATGTAATCCCAATTAAAAAGGATTTCTTTTTTCTTTGTTGTGGCTGGATACAATTCTTGGAATTATCCCTGTGTAAATTTTATATATTTTTTTTTTCACTTGAATCACTTGACCGAGGACAACACACAAGCAACTGCGTCTTGGAATTTCGTTTTTAATTGATTTTAATTTGTTAATGGCTCTCTTGTTAATCAATTAACACATTTTTTGCATTTCGCTAATTTGCAACTTCCTATGGGGATAAGTGGAACGCGCCAACTGCAAATAACACTTGTCACTAAACCGCTTAAATAAATTCAAACTGACGAAAGCACACACGCGTTCACGTTGAAAATGATGCGCAACTAATGTGTGTGCGTGTTTTTGTGTAAGAATCCACAGAACTCAAAAACCCGGAAAACACTGACGAAGAGCATAAAAGAAAATTAACCGAAATAATATCCCGACTCGTTTAGAAAATCCGCTTTTGTTGAAAAGCCACTACAGACCATCACTCGACAGAGCACGGTTGGTCCGCTTACGTTTCTCTGGCAAAAAATCCATAAAATCGTAGAGTAATCCGTTCAAATGGCATCCAATTGGATATCAATCTCAATGGAGAATGATTATTTTTGTGTTATCCTTCGTTCACACAAATAACCGACGACGTTATCGTATCGTATCGTAACCGTAAAGACTCAACAATACACAGTGGATCCACGACGACACACAAATTCTAAGATCGCACACAACCGATTGAGAGAAAGCGTCCGAGCTGACTGATGATTTTTGGAGGAAAAACCACTCGTTGATTCAGTGTTGAATGGGCACCGCAGTTCGATGGTGGTTCTTGGGATGATGAGAAAAGTGGAAGTTAACACATCTTACGCAGGGCGCATACAGTGCTTTGCTGTTGAGGGTGGTTTTTGTGTGGATCACAACGAAGAAGGGGAAGTCGTGGAAATGCAATCCACACAGCACTTCATGGCGCACTTTCTCTTAGCTTACTCTTTGTTGTCAATGTATCTCTTCAACTGGATCTTCGTTCAAAAGAGAACTCCTGCGCATTTGTGGATTGTAGCTTGGCAAAAGATACTCGTCCATGGAGGGGAAAGTGCACACTGGCGACATGATTCCCTGCTGCTTGAAAACTCCGAACTAAAGAACATCTGTTGATTGTATCCATCATTAATCTGTTCAAAATAATAAACCTCGTTTTTGTTTTTTTTTTTTTTTTGAATACTGAGATTTGGGGTAACACAGAGTGGATATTAACCTTTATCCGTTTCTGGGGTCATTTTGACCCAGTTTTTATTTCTTTTGCTGCAACGAACCGAGTATTGACCAATTGATTTTTTTTTCCTGAACTGCTAATTACGTACAAAAATTAAAGTCACTTAATTTCAAAATGTCTCCTCCTCCTATTTTAGATGTTTGAGAAAAAACAGTGCTTCTGATTCCAAAAATAACGGCAAAGAGACTGAAGAATGAAGGTTAAATAAAACAAATGTTGAGGTTTCTTTTCACCTCACAATTACGCTTTGCACTTACACACATTGATTTCACTCGGTATTAAAGATCAGGGCCATCGTCCAACAAAAAGTGTGGCGGATTATTTTGGCACACATTTGCATTTAAGAGAATGTTAGGAACATTTATGTGGAATTCTGTCTAGGCTTCATGATCTTCCGTTTTTTTTTCTTTAAACATTGTAATCATTGTAGAGCAATTTATTCCTTTGTTTGGTTTTATGCTTTGGTGAAAATCTTTCATTTAAGTACAGTTGTAAAAAAAATGTTGAAGGATTTACAAACCAAACTTTTCTTTGAAAGAAGCCAACGAATTGGACAGAGCAATTTATGGCGTTGAACTGAAAAAAAAATTTTTTTCGTCGGTTTTCGTCTTTACCCGGAATAGATTTAAAAAATTTCCTTGATAACATATTAGAGACAATTTTTAATTGGTTCCTTACAATTGCTATTATCAAGGAAACCATGGATCATCTACTAACCACCTGCCCAAATTTGGACCAAATCAGATTCAAGAAAGAACATTGGCAAACTTATAAAAGCAGCACTAAAGTTCTGGATCAAAGAAGGGGGTACAATAGATCTTTTTTTAGGTCGCAGTACAAGTGGGTTAGTGACACTCCCCATTTCATCATATCATATCATACCATTGACATTATTTAGCTTACTTTCCTTTGTACAGTACTTAATGGATATAAGAAATACTAAAAGATTATTTCTTTTTTATGAATGAAACGGACTCGAACCGAGTGAAGAAAATGTAATAGATAAAATAAACCTACAGTTATTTCGTTTTACCTGTCAATGTCAAATTTTATATTAAGTTTGAGTGTAAAGTACAGAACCGATACTTCTAGCTATATTTTTTGAGCAGATATTGCACAATATAAAATAACATGTTTTGTTTGGGAGACGATTCGCTATAAACGTATTATTTTTCCTATAATTTCAGATATTAGGGTCATTTAGTTGTTTCTCATAAAGTTTTTCTTACATCAGTATTGTATTCCGCTCGTCTTGTCTTTGTGCTCATTGAGATTAGAATGCAACAAAGTCAAGACACTGACGTCAGGTCATATACTATTTGGTGGCGCTACAATCCGAAGTAGATCAGAGCCTTACGTAGCAAACCTCTTCAACTAGCTCGGACTCGAGCTGCACTTTCAGCGCACACCAAGCTTGTTAGGGTCAGCTTCCACTTAAGAGCGCCTTCCTCTAGCACTCTAGCAACGCTGTGTGTGAGGGTCCGCTATTGGAAAAATCAAGAGACACTCTGGTTTTCGAGAGAGGGCAGAAAGCAATTGATGAGTAACAATTGATTTCTAAGCCCGAAGAAATAGCGAATGTGATTCTTCGTCTGATCTCGGTGTTGGTGTCGTTCTCTACATTTATAGCGAAGTAGACAGTACCCTTTATTACCTTTAAGTTATGGCTGACAAACACGTCGGTGTTCTCTTTCCTTTTTTGATGGATAAAGATTGCTTTGTCTTCATTCACCGGTAACTTGATTTTTGCCCCTTATGCTTCAATAATTGCAAAAGCATTATTGATAAAAGGCTGCTTTCTTCCATTTGTGTCAATGTCATCCGTATGCAAGTAGTTAGAAAAACTTTTGAAATGTAGTCCCTTTAGTGTTGGTGTTGGTAATAGCTCTGCATTATTCTTTCAAATAACATCTTCTGTGACAACATATTCCAATAACGGGATAGCGGAGGCAATGCACGCAGAGGAAATCTTCAGGCAACCCGATCCTCCACCACCGACTCTAACTCATCAAGACGAGTCGAGACTTTGGACTTGGTCCAGCCATCTCATCTTGGGTCTGCTGAGCGGTCGCCTTTCTGATGGGATCGCATACCTTGGATACGTCGCACCGTCGTGTTTCTCACCCTATCCCGGCGAGTTACTCCTACAACACTTACAACTTTTTACAGGGTCTTTTTAACACCGCGCGTATTTTTTATAATTCGCTAGTAAGACGCTTACTAGAGACATTGTAGAAAATCTAGCATCTAGTTGTTCATACTTGAAGCAATTATGTTTCAATGCAGTTAAAGAAAAATTAAAGCGCCCATTAGAACATAGTAAATTTGATTATTGACAATAACAAAAATAAAGTCTTACAAAAAATAAATCTTTACTTTTTATTACACTCTTGGTAAATTGCTACCATTTTATCAATATCGTTCTAGCGTCAAGTTATAGACTACTTAAAGTCAATCCTGAATTGTGTGATTGCTATCGTCAGAGAATTTAATTGATCAAGACCACTTTGTCGGTTATTCTCTGTCATCTCTAGAAATTGGTAACAACAGACTTACAAAGTGAGTACAGTTTACAGTGAGATAGCTTACACTTTTTATTTACTAAGGCCAACAATTTCCCAAGCTTTGAACTATCATCTCAAATCTAAAAAAAAAATATTGTCCTCGTATATATTGTACGACACTGTAATAGTTACTTTAGGAAAGTAAAAACACTGGGTAATTTACTTAAAGCCTTGTTTTTTTTAACGCTAGACTGAATACACAAACTACGGGGTAGTGAATGTTTTCTTATAACGCACTCCGAACCAGTCGTTCTTTCCAATTCCTGGAAAGAAAATTCGCTTTAATTTGTTCGTTTGTCTTCGGCCTGTAGTGACGCCACTACTAAATTTTTTTTTTAGTTATGTCCTACGCTATAAAAGTCGGCGATATAAGACCCGATTTAGTTAACAAAATACGAGCGACTCCAAAGTAATAAGCGGTTTTGTGAATCGACCAGCCAGACACCAAAGTGATTCTAAAAGGGTTTCTTTTTCCCTTTCGAACGAAAAAAGAATTTCTTCCACAAACTGTTTTGAAACCATTTATTGAGTGATGCATCATTTTGTTTTTTTTTTTTCTTTTATCTTCAACATCTGTTTTAGTGTTACCAAATAGTTCGAATAACAAAAGTTCATTGAATTATTAAAGTAAATCTGCCATTATTTCTGGATATTTTCTGTTTTTTTCTCTTTTATTTGGAAGTCACCTTAAGTATTGAATGCAAAAATCGAGTTTAAAAATTATAATGCTTCAAAGTATTGAACTCTTAAGTGAAACACGACAAATTTATTCAATTAACTAGTCCCAGTTCAGTTAGTAAGAGTTTTAATATTTGGCTAGCTTAGTACAGGAAGTAAGTGTAAGGTGCTAAATGTAATAGTTTCCTACATTTAGTTAATGTTCCTTGTTTTCGTCGGACTGCTAAGCGAGAGGGTTTAAATCAAGCTCGAAAAAAAAACACCACAAACATTTTTCACGGCCCCACCTCCAGCGAACAACTGACAACCCTAGAGTACTTCTATCATGAAAAGCTTTCGCAATTCGCCGTTCGGATTTTCTGTTTATTACTATTTTCGTATGCCTTATCAATAAATACCATATCTCCGGTACTAATCGAACATACAACTTTTTTCTACAACCTATGCTTTACTATCATCACAGAAACCGACTAACATAAATTCTTCACTCCTCGCCTCAAACTTTCCTAACTTATCCGTTTTGGATTCTTTCTTTAATTTCGGACCTGTTGGGCATCTATTTCCATGGTATGCCCCGGTATATACAGGTTCGGCCCATAAATAATTAGGTAAACTTGGCTCGACAACGAGCCATAGTTCAGCTGTATGTATTCTGTATGTATTCAGACAACTAAATTCCTGTTTAATTCCGTGCATTCACCAAAATTTACTGAAAACTTAACTTGTATATTCCGACCCGCTATCTGATCTTATTCATTTAATTTTTAAGTTTAATTGCATTTCGGCATAGTATGTGAATTCAATAAATTTTGATATTTGAAAACATACAAATATTATTATTAATAAAAGAAACAAAATAAATGCTTTACTCAGTGACTCCGTTCTAATCATCACTGGTGGCGTAACAGCCCGCGAAGACCCAGAGCCTAGCTCTTCGCGCCTCCAGTGTCTTGTGCGCGCTATAATTTTGACACATTCGCAACCGATTCCGAGCGGCCAATTGCGAAAACTTGCCGTGCCAGAAGATTGTCAGTCGCTCGTTGGAGGTGGTTTCATGAAAATTGTTTGTGGTGTTGTTTTCCCCGAGCCGAATCCGAACCCAGGTACTCTCGCTTAACAGTCTGACGAACTAACCATTCAAGCCACGCCCCCGTTCTCATAGGCTGGCATATATCAGTGTGCACCAATTCCAAACAATCCGATGTACATCTCTGTTCTATTTTTCTTGCATTCACTCAAATACCCAATGTTAGTTTCAGATTTGGCCTCCTTTATGTTTCCGCTTTCTGAATTTTTTATTGAAAACGGTGCTTTTCCTTAAACAATTTTCGTTTAACGATCTCTTCTTCCACTTCGTTAAGACTTAAGTTGCCATCCTTTGATATCACTTAAACACTCATAGCAAGGGAAAAAAAAATACACCCCCTTTACGAGACCAGCACCATACGTGTGGCATCCCTTAACGACCTCCCAGCGTTGTTTTACCGAAGTCAATCCTGTATTGTTATTCCTTTTTCTCCACACTTTCCACACTTTTTTTTTTGTTCTTATTAATTGGTGGCAAAAGTCGCCCAATAAGAGTTCAATTATAAAAGCTCTTCCACTCAAACACCCTCACCATCAGTTTCAGCGTAAGAGTCGGCGTCGGCGTCACCACAGCCTGTAGCGCCGACCCCATAAGACCCATAAATAAAAAATATAAATTTCCTTAATTCTGCATATAAAGCGTGGATAAGTAAACTCCTCCGAAGCTCCAGAGCCTTGCAACGGCAACGGCAGCAGGAGAGTGCCGATATTACCCCCCTTATGGCGCAGCACTTGAACTCCTCTGTATCCTGTGATATTCGATTTCCCTTGGCTTCCTGTGGGTGTCGGTATGCACATGCACACACCACGTTTCCTTTATGTGCAATATTTTATCTGAATCCAAATAAGTTGTAACGAGGATTGAGGAGGGAAGGATGACTGTTGTGATACTGAAAGTAGCGAACACCATACTCAGACAAATCGCATTTGATTCTGTTGCCAAGATGGGTTTCATCCTTCCATTGTGCGATTGGGTGTCATACATGTTGCCGGGGTATGACACCCACTCGTGCAACAAGGATAATTGATTGAATGAATATTAAAAAGTAAGCTCCATAGAACCGAAAGATGAAAGATGAATGGAATGTTATGAATAATAAATTCCGCATAAAAGTGACGCAACAGCGTTGCCCGGGTGGTTTCTGGATACTTGTGGACATTTAAAACCCAGAAGCTGGATTGCGTGTCAAACTCAAATCATGAGTGGAAGCATCCTTTTCAGACACACGAGCGTCCAAAATATCGAAGGACCTGCGAATGTTTTACGCGCTGATGGATGCGCTCCTGGCAGGAGGAGGGGACGAGGAGGAATACGTTCGTCTATTCAAATTTTATTTTGGTTCCCGGGCACGATTACTACGGTTCGCAGAAGGGCGGAGAAAAAAAATACAATTCACTTTGTTTGTTATTCGGTACGAGATGCAAAATGGGAAAAAGGATCTTATGCCATTTAACTCGGGAGCAGTGAGAAAACAAATGATGTTGGGTCAGGTCCAGGGCACCGGCAGATTAATGAGGTTAGAGAGGGTTCACAGAATGGTTGAATAATCGAATTTCCAAGCAACTGGAGTGCCGTCGGGATAATGGGAATGCTTGGGTGAAAGCCCACTGAGGATTTTTCATTTTTCTGAACTTCAATAACGTAATGGCATCGTGTTACTTGGGACACTTTCTAAGAACTGGTGATAGGCGTCTCTGCACAATTAAGTTCCTGGGAATTCAAATTCCTATGAAAGTCGAACCAAAACCTGTGTTTGTGTTAGAATTTGCGAAACTGATATCTGAAGTTTTTAGACACATTATCCTGGCATAACATTCTTCTTTCTTTACAATCGTTTTATACATTTTTCAGCAACGGAAGCAATAAAAGTACAAGTAAAGTATGATACTGGAAAACAGCTTGATTTTGTTTTTCATAGTCTTACGAAATTTGTTTTGATTGTTGTATTGCTTATTCATTTCTTCAGTTGAACCCGACATTAACCTGGCATTTAGTTAATTGGCGCTCGAAAGAAAATTTGAAAGAAAATGCATTTCCAATTTGATGACATTTTGGATCAAGTAAAATGTCGAGAGCCTCAAAGCCGACCAAAATTTCCTTAATGAAAGCCAAGCTCCCAACTCATCTATGAGCAAGGCAACCCCATACCATGGCCCATACTAAAAGAGTTGGAAGCCTGACCAGCTTAGCAAATTTAGATTTTCTATGCAGTACTAAATTCATGGAGACCGATTAGGCGAAACTAACCATTTTTTTGGTTTTCTAGTATTGAATTACGAAGTGCAATGTAAGTGCGCCGTGGCTTAATCGTTAGTGCGTCGGACTGTTAAGCGAGAGTACCTGGGTTCGAATCCGGCTCGGGGAAATAACACCACAAACATTTTTCACGGCCCCACCTCCAGCGAACGACTGACAACCCTCCTGGAGTACTTCTGTCATGAAAAGCTTTCGCAATTCGCCGTTCGGAACCGGCAATAAACTGTAGGTCCCCTCCACATGTGTCAAAATTATAACACGCACAACACAGTGGAGGTGCGAAAAAGCTAGGCTCTGGCTCTCAACGGGCTGTTACGCCGCCTAATACAATGTAAAATAAATATAATTTTGATTGGAATAAGTAAATTTTAAAAGTAATTATTAGCCTCAGTAGCAGATACAATATCTGAAGCAGATCGATAATCTGAATTACCGACACTATGAATTTATGTTTATTTATGTGAATAGGCAACACTTTACATTGTCATCTCTGTTTATGTAAATCGTTTCAAGTTTAATAAGTAATAAAAAAAAAATTCCAGTAATATGCACTCTAAAGGTCTAAACTAAAAATAGAATATCTCTCGGCTTCAAGAAAACCAATTTTTTACAAGCATCAAATTCATCCTTAGTAAAGTAAGAAAACAACGCAACTAACACAGCATCGTTAATTTTTTTTAAAAGAAAACAAAATTCACTGACAAATGGCGTGGAAACTACCTCAGTCTCATTCAGCCAATGGCAATATTAAGATTCCTCTTTTACTCGAAAGCCTTGTACAGCATGTTCAGCAGAAAGCATTTGCCATTATACTCACGATTTCTCATTGGCATCTCTGTTCTGGCCAAATTTCGTAAATAAACTTAATTAATAAATGTGCATCGCAAATAAATTAGAAGCCTTCGGCAATTCTATTTAAGAAGCAACATGGGATTAACACCATTTAAATGGGAATTTATTTGTTAGAATGTCAGACACTATACACATACCAGATACAGACAGACACAGAAGTAAATAAATAATGTACTCCTATCGAGCAGGTACATATACATCCGTGCCACTACTACATCCCGCTTATATTTCATGAGAAGGTGAAAACTCATTAGAGGACTCCACAGGCACCACTCTCATTCTCCCGCTCTGGCTTTGAAAACTGAAGGAATCCAATTGCTCCGTTGCCTGGCAACTGTATGAATCTCGAAAGATATTTGTATTTATTGTAACGATACTTGTTCATTTGTAGTTAATTCTTCACCTTCTGTGCCCGTGTTGTGAGGATTTTAATTTGGTATAAGAAAAGGTCTCGTTTATGCACACATTTTCCCGCTTTCACTTAATTATTGGTTTGGGAAATTCGGATAAATCTTTCAAATGTCCTCAGGAGTGGGGGATCTGTGTAGTCTGTGTTGCAACGTTCATTCTCGACAGTCAATGACTTACAAATTAAATGTATTAAGTGGCAGTTTTAGCCTTAGAGAACGCAACTAATAAACTCGTTCAGAAGAAGTCGGAGCTGAAGTCTTGTCTTCGTTAAGTTTCCACAACTTTCGATGATATAGTTAATATCGTGATTTGTGATTCCTGATATTTAATCTTAAAGAAAGTTTGCTGCTATTTTCTAAATGGGAGTTGCAAATTCATATCGTGCTTTCGGCGATAGAACAACCTCGGATCTTTCAACTATGAAGTATGAAAAACACTGAAACTGACTGAAATCTAAAACGATACACCTTAATTCGATGGATGTTTGCATTTCGGTTTGTTTGCAAATCTTGATATTCCCAGTTAAATTCCAATGGGCTAGATTTTCCCTATCCAAGATGATTTTCAGCAGATTGTTTAAAAAAGCAATATAGGTGCCAGAAAATGTCTAAAAAGAAACAAATTCAAGGAGACCACCACATTCATATATAGCTTTCCCCACCCGAAGCAGAAGAGTAGTTTGTTTTTAATATCATGCCACAAAAAATTGGTTCCTAATGATCACTGTAAGGATAACACGTAATACAAGGTACACCTAAGTCATGTTTACAGTAAATCGCTGGTGCCGACAAGTTTAAGCGATCAGCTTTGTTAGTTTGGTCAGCTAACAAAACGGACATTCACGATAATTCATAACCAGACGAATAAGTACTCGAAAAATTATTAAAACATAATATTATTAGATTGATAACAAAACAGGTAAATAGTTTTATAGATATAAAGAAAAAAAAATAAATGTATAGATAAATAAATAAAACAATAATTAAATAAATAAACAAACAAATATATTAACAAATAAATTCATACGTGTATGTCTATGTAAATATAAATAAATAAATAAGTAGACAGGAATGGGTAATGGGCACGTAAGATAGCACTTAGATATACATAAGAATAAATAAATTAGAAAATAATAAAACTAAGATAATTTGCAGGAACAGGTTGCAGAGGTATCAAATGAATAAGAGGAATTAGTTGTAGAGTGTATTTATAAGTGAACTTTCGAGTATGTCGCATCTTTATTTATTTATTTATTTTTTTTTTTTCATATTCTTCATTTACTTGATATGTATGAAAATAACGATGCGTTGCGCACACATCGTTAAAACGAAAAAAACGTATTTTACCATGTAAATAATTTCACCTTTCAAACCCTGAATGGGTTACATCGAATGATTTTTGAGTCCGTTTTCACAGAGCGACCTTAAAGAAGACTATAAAACGATAAATTTACGAGCCATACAATGGCATCAGCCTAGTCAAACGGATTCCTGTGTCTTAACTCAGGCATCCAGGTTATGTAAAGCGAGAGGATATCAACATTCTGGCTTTCAAAATCTTCTCTGTCCAGAGACAATGTGGTAGACGAAGAATACACCTCCAATGGCGATCCAACTCGAAAGAAACCTCAATCAGCTGGGCGGTCCTGAACTGGAAGCACCTAGCACAAGACCGTGCTAATTGGAGCAGCATGTTGACCGCGGCGCTGGTCCAACCCAGACTGTAGCACCCGCTAAAAAAGTATTTTTCTTTTGCAACAAACCTGCGTAAGAAAATCAGAAAACATTAGAATTTTTGTTTGTTTTTTGTGGGATATTTAATGTTTCAGTTAATATACATAAGTCAAAAGAACGTTTATAAGGTGGGACTCGAAATTTTCTCATCCGAAAAAATAATATAATGAACCTTTTTCTACATCAATTAATAAGCTATTTGTCTAAGTCTCTTTTTGGCGTTGAAAACAACTGCACAACATTTCAATGTTTTTACAAACAAAAATTTTCGACAGGAGTAAAGAATTCCAGAGGTGAAACAGATCTTCGTTTGCTGTTAGAATTGAAAGACTTCTTAATCGCAGTCGAAGAGACCAGTCTCTCCTCGTGTTTCAATTTCCAATGTGAAACCAACAATTTCGACCCTCGCACACACATACACACATACCCCGTCCCAGGTCGAAGGTCCCTGAGAACAAGTTTTAATTTTTAAAATTGCAATTTGAGTTGTTTGTAAATTATATTACATTCCACCTGGGCGGAACGTGACTCTTTGTGTGTGACAAAATGCACTGGACCCCACATATGACGACCCAACCGGCCGCCCAACCCTCAGCCGGAAACATGTATGTGTGTGTATATAGAGCAAGTTTTGTGCATGGCATGCGCTATCACGTGCCTCTTACTCATAAATAAAATCGCAACTTATGAACATTTAACATATTTACCCAGCTCTATCATAGCCGGTGGCGATGGCGGTGATGGTGACTGTGACTGGTCGTCGTCCTTCTCATCGCAGTCATGACCAGAAACGACGTCGTCATCACGGTCGTGGCGTCACTGTCAATAGAAACTGCATGAGCACAACACACACTCACGCACGAAGTGCCATTTCATGCCGTGGCATGCCATAAGAATGGAGATTGGTGGTGGTGCTGAAGTTACTAGGAGCTAAGTACCTTTCGAATCCTTTTTGTCGCGCAGCGTTTGTTCACCTTCGCCATATGTATCCGCTTAAGCGCTGTTAGAGGTGAGGTGCCGCGTATGTGGGCCAATGTAAGTGGATGCCGTATGCTGCTGGCCCGGTCGCTTGGCACAGTCACACATCCTTATTCGCTCACAAAAATCGGTGCACACGCTTGCATGTCCAAACAGTATTAATGCTTTCACATTGCACCTTTTATTTTCGTTAAACAAACCGAATACGGCAACAATATGGAGAGAGTGTGAATGAAAATGAAGCCAGCACCAGCAGAAGTACAACCACTAATTAGGGGTTTGCTGGTATTGTCGGTTGGAGTTCCGTGTGTGTTACTGTGGGGCCAGGAGTTTTGAGGTTAGACAAAACTCTGTTAAAATTCTGTGGACACTTCGATCTAGTGGAATGCTTTTACGAATCCATGATAAAATTGACCGTCAATCTGTCGAATCGAACGACGTGTATGACGAAATGGATTTCGACCACATGTATACACACATCGAAGTCCTTCCGGCCTCATGCAGGAGTTTTCAGGAGTTGTTTTTTTTCTACCGAAGGCTCCACAGTCGACAGTCGAACGGTGGCAGCCCATTTGATTACAATGCCCAGGAAGGCGAGATGATGACGACTGGTCGAGGCGTCCGTGATGGCCAAGTCAAAGAAATTGAAATGGCTGGTTGAAGAACGAGTGGCATATGCATGCATATTCAAATGCAAGCTAGTCGTTACATTTGAAGGTGCGGTCAGCGAGGCAGCAGTCACCACTCCCTCTCGGCTATAGTGCTGGCGTTCTTTATGAAATTCAAAGTCCCCACCATCATCCGGTGGGTGATATTAGGCAGGCTACATTCAAAATTCATTGCAGCGATCGGGTTAATTGAGAAAATTCCTTTCAGACGAAGTGACGGTTAACCACCACCAGTCCCCAAGGATGGGGCCGGTTCCGTTGGCATTTGGCATTTCCAGGAGACTTATGTGCAAACAGCGGTTATTGAGGTGCTTAGCAGATTATTAGCCATATGCATGTTAGGCCGGGTGAGTTTGGTGGGTGGGTGTTGTGTAGTGAATGTTGTTTATATTATGCAAACCGCAACTGCCACCATGACCACCGTCACTGGGCTTCTCACACCGGTGTCTGTGGGCATTATTTATCACATTTTAATCTCACGGGATGCATAATTGCATAATTACAGGAGCATGAGGTTGTCGCGAATCGTTGATTGGGTTAAGATATTGCAAGGAATGCCGCTCTGTTTAGAATGCGTGACATTTCATTTAACTGATATATAATTAAAGGGGCACTTGCTTTGGTTTTGAAGCATATATCGTCTGTGGATGTTCTGCTGGGCTTGGATTTAATTATTGGGACATTTAAAATGTTTAACTGAAATTAATTAAGCAAGGCATTTGCTGGATGATGAAATTGCTCTGGTGATGAAGACTGATTTGTGTGCGTGTTGTATTTAAGTGGCGTTGACTTTGATGGTGGGAGACTTGAATTGATTCGTTATTCAACACGACGAGGCGTTTGTTGTACTTTGACAAAACGACAGTGCACGCAAATGAGTGCAAGTTGTGTCGCTTATTTCTAAAAAAGAATGTAATTATAATATAAACAAACGGCATTTTATTACATAATTTCTGGTTGCTTGCCAGATCAAGCCTTCAAGTGCTATTTGGCTGTCTTACTGTCTTACTTATCCAGTTTGAGACCCTTCGACAGTCTGCGCCTTAGCTCTGATGTTTATCAGCTTTAATCATCACGTCTGCTTCCAGTCTCAAAGATCCACTCTATGTGCACTAGAAATTCCAGAACGCCAGAATATGTTATTGTTTCCCTGTATTTTATTTTGGAGACAATAAAAAAACAACGGTCAATTGTGAGTTTTACTTACACGCCGAGGGTTTCATTCGGCCGCAAACAGATTAGTGCTAAGGACGTAATATAAGTCAAAGAAATTAACAAATCAATATAGCTTCAGTTATATGTTTTTTTACATTCCGACTGAAACTAAACAAACGAAATTTTTTTCCATTGACTGATCGCGCCAGCCGTGTGTTTAGTGCATTTAAGAGAAAAAATGCCGTTTTTAGCAGAACTGACTTAATTTAAAACGTTAATATCTTGAAAAAATATTTTTTATTTTTTGCCGATATCTATAAAAAGGCGTTTACGGATTTCTAAAATTCGCATTTCATAATAACATAATTTCTTACCAATAAAAGTAATGTGGTTACTGTAGCACAACTTTATAATCTAGGTGCTACCCTCTTTCCAACGATACACATATAAAAAAATATGCAACAATAAATTTGTTTTTTGAATTTAGTATTAGTAGTATTAGTACTAAGTTTTTCGTACATAATTTTTTTAAACTTTTTTTCGGAAATTTTTTTGAGCATCTTCTAGTATTTTCATTAACAAATTTAAATCTACTCTTTTGCATAATAAAACTACAACGTCGAATTGCTATGCTATTTAATAATTTTATTCAAATTTACTTTGAATTGATTCAACGTTAATAAATTATTATGATTTTATAAAATAACTAGCAACCCTGGCTTCGCGCAGGCAGCACTATATATCTAAAGTTTTTTAGAATTCCAGTAATGGAATACCAGAAAGTGTTAATGAAATTAAAAATAATTTGGGGTAATGCACCGCTTCTTCTACATCTAAAGCGCGGTCAACTAAATAATAGACTTTTGATGATGAATCACATTTGGCAAGAATTGAATCAATAACTTAACTGCCACAAAATAGCCCTTCCCTCAAACCAAATGAATTATTAGATAAGTTTGCAATATCCGAATATACCTTCTCAATCATTTCTAAAATATTCGGCACCAAAACAAAAGATATTTCTGAAATTTACTTTCCCATTTCTTACTTCAAATTTTTCTGGTCTTATTTGAAGCATATTATTGGAAAGTGATGTGTTGTCTCTTCCGTATGCAACACTTATATTAGTTTAAAGTTACGATTTTTTATGTGCAGCCATGAGTATGACTTTTTCAGTGAAGCATAGACTTTGCTTTAGTGCATCTTTGTTAGTTGTTTTGTGGAGCATTGAAGCCTCGTCCTAAATTATTGAACAACAATCTACCGTCAATTTACCAGTATTACTCTACTTGGAAAAATTGCAAGCACTTGAAACAACGGCACTACAAAATTTTAACGGAAGTTTAAAATCAGAGTTAGCAGTTCCTCCGCCATCTAAAAGTGTGGGTTCAATTCCAGACGATCCCACAGCAGAAGCAGTCTTCCCGCTGCCTCCAGTAGCATTCAAAAAGAAAATATTCCCCTTGTTATTGTAGACTAACAACATAATTAAATCATAAACGATTTTTCCCCTTTTCAGAAGACACTCGTTTTGAATCACTTCAATAAATCAGTAATGATCATAGTTTTTTCTCTCATGTATTCTGCATGGTTTAATGTTATATGGCTACTTGAAATAAAATTCCACAGAACATACAGTCGAATTTCTCTAAGTCGAAAATCCCTCTTACCCGAATACATTCTTTAGTCTACTTTCAAGACCTCTAAGTCGAGTTTTATTTCTTTGGCTAAAAAACAGACAGAAAAAATGTCCCCTCGCAACTTGTAGCAAGTACGTACACTCGCATTATCTGACTCTCCCATTGGGGTCCTAGACGATGAACACATTTCGTGTTGATTCTTGTAGTGCAAACACGTCGGAGAAAAAGCGCAAGTGGTTGCCCTTATTGTTGTTTACGTATGCAAAAAAGAGAGAGCAAAGGAAGTTCACAGCAAAAATGACATGGCCCTACACGCGAACATCGCGAGCGAACATTATCGTTGCCGAGAGCCATCTCTATTCGCCTCGCGCACACACAAAAATTCGGCTTTTAAGCTGAAAACAGGTAGGTATCTGAGATGCATTCTTGCTTCATTTACCGCGTGTATTGCAGGTTTAGGGAAAAAGTCGGGGAAAAAAAACACCACAAACATTTTTTACGACCGCACCTCCGGCGAACGACTGACAATCCTCCTGGAGTACTTCTGTCACGAAAAGTTTTCGCAATTCGCCGTTTGGAACCGGCATTAAACAGTAGGTCCCCTCCACATGTGTCAAAATTATAACGCGCACAACACAGTGGAGGTGCGAAAAAGCTAGGCTCTGGTTCTCAACGGGCTGTTTCTCAACGCGCCGCACAATGCAAATATTACCAAAATAAAGGATTTTCAACAAAAAAAAAATATATATGAAACCCTTTAACTCTTCCATAACTGCCTCTAACCCGTGAAAATTCGACTTAGAACGATTCGACTGTATGTACTTTGATCAATGTTCCCATAATCGGATGACAATTGTTGTTGTCTGCGGTACAACATATCTTCAATCATATTTTGCGGGGCACGGCAACAAAGGTTCAGTAATTTTACACAACGAAATTATCAAAGTAAATAAGTGTCCTTGTTATTTTTCCTGTAGAACAGAACACGCATCAGATATGTTATTTTCCCATTGGCTATCATATTCCAACAAAAAATAGCACGTTCTTTCATCGCTGCCTGTATTTCTAACGTGTACATTTATGTAAGCCTATACATATATACATATATCCATTTTTCACATCTCATATGCCTCTATCCGTACACCACCGTTTCCGCGCGATCATCTTCATGCCAGCTGTGTGCAAATTTGAGTTGAGCAAATAGGGGTTGAAATGAACATGGAAAACACGACTGAGACTCGCATCGATTTCAGCCAAAATTTTATAGATTAAAAAAATCGTTTAATCAGTGATTTCTCGGATTTCACCAACTAATCGATATTTGTATAGCTATTATTTCTTAGTGCTTGCTCCGAGATCTATAAAACTGCGTTTTTAGATTTTCGAAATTCGCATATTCACGCTTTATCGTTTTTGGCCAAAAGCTCCAAAAGTATTGGGGCTAGAATGCTGAAATAAGTTTTTTTTTTAATTTACTCATGGAAGCCGATTTTTTGTAATTTTTTCAGATTTTTTGACAAAGCGGTATGGAAATTACAGGGCGGATTGGCTTTCCGATTTTTTACAGAATCATAAAATTGGTAATTGTGAGTCTACCTTAAAAGATACACATATGCCACCGCTGACTTTTTTTTTAGAACTTTTTGAGACGATCAATTTCCCAGTGCATTATTTTTTCGTATCTTTAACTGTTTAGACAGCGCCCGCCTTAGAAGTTTGCCAGTCCTCGACTTTTTTTACTTATCTCAATATACCGTTAACTTGTTGTGCCTAAATGTCTATAAAATGTAGTTCATACCCATAATAGATACCCAACAATACTACTGGTGAAAACCGCATGCAAATCCGTTCAGTAGTTCCTGAGATTAAACTCCCCAAACATTTTTTTCGTCTTTGTTTTATAATATTTATAGAAGATATAGAAGTAGACAAGTAGGCAGTATTGCGTTAAGACTTATTCGGCTGTTGGTAATGGTGTAAAACGTTTCGAAATTATTGAGATTAGATACATAATTTGTATGTAAAGGGTTGTTAAATTTTAGGTTTCGAAATTAAAGCTGAATAAAATACATAAAATGCTACTTCATCATAAAGTTTGGATTTTGTCATTAAGTGTCAAAAACAAAATCATTTAAATGGTTGCCTTTTGGAGTAATTTTAAACGAATTTTTAGCACATTTCGGGTGATATCTCTGCCATAACTTGAGTAAAGTTGGTTTTTAATGTGTCTAGAGTTTGGGAATTATTCGCGCAGGTGTAGCCCCATAGAAACGAATCTAACGCTGTCACATCGTATGATTTTGGTGGTTAATTGAAGTCGCTAAAACGTGCAATTATGCGATCAAGAAACTTCTGACACAAAATATAATACTAATTGAAAGTTACTGCACTAGTGCGTCATTAGGTCATTTAATATCCGACAACAATGAAATTGCTCTACCTGTTTTTTTCTTTTTTTTTTGTAATTTTATAAGAAAGATTCTCTATGGCAGCCTATCAACATATCAGCGTACAATCGGCGGAGGGTAAAATTGCACTCAAATGCACTCTTAACGATTATTTCATCATCTGTATCTTTTAAGACCTAACATTTTAAAATTTTTTGCGGTAATAAGGACCTAAAACAATAAATCCGCGGGCATTACCATACATAGTCATAAACGCACCAGCACCATGGGGTTTAGACATTAATCACATACCAAGTCATAGATACATAAATAAGCGTAACCGCAGTCAACGAGTATAAAGTGCCATCTCTTGAGGCTATCTGTTGCCAGACTGTAGAATTTACGGTCGACTGGTTTAAAGCCCAATCGCTTAGCGGTTGATTCAATCCCGATCCGCCATTCATTACAACCGCAAAAATTCTACATCGCCAACCCACGAAACGTAAAAGACCTACATGAGCCTCATGCACGCAGAGCATAGGGTATGACCGATAATTTCGAGACCACTTTACCCCGAGCCGTACCACCATGATGAGAATAACCAAACCAAAGTAAATTTATGAGTCGGCAAATATTGCCCTTCTCGGCATGACATCCTGCCACCACCACCGCCGCCGCGTCGTTTCGTCCTCCAAGATACACAGAAAATTTTAAGAAGAAAAGAACAAAACAAAAGCAGTCCTTGGACCACTTTACAACGAGGGTGTTGACAACGGTAATAGCGACAACATAAACAACCCCAAGAGGCAGGAATACAACAAAAAAGAACAGGGAACAGAGGCCATCGCCGCAGCAGCCCTAGCCGCAAAACCAAATATTGTCACGGTTTAAGGGCTTTTAACTGCATTTAACTTCAACCCCAATGTTCCTGTCCTATTCTTCTGCCACACTGCTACACATGCCTCCCGACGTGTGGTATTAGTAGGCGAAGTGGCACTAAAAAAAAAAAAAAAACAGACCGGGCCTGGATGGGCTACGAGTGCTCGTCGAAGCTTTTATAGCCGCTCTTCCGCTTTTCAGCCTGTTAACAGTTTATTTTATTTATTTTCCATATGCGGGCGGTACTCTCGGCTTTTTGCGCGCGTCTTAGGCGCTCGCTCATTGACTGTGAGATTCTCAAATGGTCCATGGCAGGAAGAGAACCTGCGAAACGTTTTAGCAGTGCGCCCGCATAGACGGGTATGGGGGTGAGGATAGTGAAATGTTTTGTATAAACACGCTGTGGGGGGTGGCGAAGCATTTACATACATACATACTCCCACCAATTCGTTGTTGTTTTTTGTTAGTTTTCCGGGGTTTAAGGGGGTTTCGCGAGTGGTTTGAGGGGCTTGGAATCAAGTGGCGTGGTGGTTGGGACTGAGCCCACGTGGGGTCATTTCTTAAGTGATATGGGGCTCTAGCTTAAGGCGAATGGAAAATGTCTTGGTCTTCAAGTTATACCACAAGTACAAACGCAGACGTGGCTTTGGGTTCGATTTTCTAATACCGACTTGAGAAGAATTTTTGTAAAGTTTAGAACGCAGTTTAATTATGAAACTAAATACGGAATGGCATTCAATTTGTTTTCCAACTCTTGCCAGCAAGTACGTGCTTCCAATTCTTGTAGTCCCTAGTGTTAGTTCTAAAAAAAAAATCTAAGAGTTTTAGGCTCGGTTTAGTTGATAAAATATGGATGTCTAAGATTAACTGATGCTATGAAGCTGAGATTGCGTAGGTTAGTGTTAGAGTTGGAGTGGCTGGCTGGGTCATCAAAGTCTGCGTAGAACTGCGAGACTTGTGACAATACTTTTCGAAAGGTATTATTTCTAATATAACTCTTCAAACTCTTGTGCAGCATACAATTGTTTTTGAAAATAGGTAAGTTCTATTTTCCAGTCTCGGAGCAAAGAAATAATACAATGTTTTTTTGGAATTATTTGTTGGCCCTCTAAAAAGATATAAAGCACTTTTTAAAAGATGAAAGTAACGTGTTCCATTTTGCATTGCAAATCTTTAACATCCCATCTTTGATACACCTTGAATTGGAATAATTCACAAGCCGCTTGTAAGTCAGCATCATTACATAAACGAATAATATGTATTAAATGATTGGGCAGGTTTTAATTATATTCTTTTGTTTTCTTTTTTATTATATTCCTGCACAGATCATTTTGGAGGATTGTATATAAGGTGTTGGATGTGCGCATCTACTTGTAAGTTGTGATTTATCTCAGACAAAGATACCTACATTCTCATTTGTGATATCAATCTATATTTTATTTTGATAAACATCCTAGTTAGCAGCATAATAATACATATTTTCTCTATATATCCGATAGATATATTTGAATCGATAGACACTGGTAAGTAGTCAGAACTTACAGAGATCAAGGTAAGTCGTGCACTTTTGTTAGTGATGAAGGAATCTAACACCGAGTGAACTCTATTTGTGCGGAATGGAATATAAGTTCAATCAGCATGATAGAGAATATGAATATTTATTCATATGCTCTATCTTTCTGATTACATATCAATATTTATATTCCGGACACTAGGGTACGTCAAGCATATGTAAATACATTCTGAAAATAATATCTACACATTTAGCTAGTTGTGATTGGTATTGACTAATTCTAAATCTGTATACTTATCACGCAGCATATTAAGACATCTAACAATACTTCCATCACTGCCCCAGTCTTTGTCACTTCTTCCAAAACCTTTTGCGAAATAAACTCAACAAGATGAACAGGCCATACAATCAACATATGGAAAAGTAATAAAGCTGCCATCCGGATAAAATAAGAAACTCCGTGAGGCCCTGCAAGACCATGTACTTAAATCTGCACCTAAACCTGTAACGCAGCAATAACATAGCTTAAATTAATAAATTACTTAAGGGTTCCGCAAAAAATCACTCCAGTCCATTAAACTTAAGAAAGTTAATCGTCAAATTGCAATGACGGCAAATTTGGACTCGAAAATAAACTTTTAATTCTGATTTTTTCTTTTTCTTGGCTGAGTCTTCTATTTAGGGCTTCTATGGTCAATTTTAAGAAATTGAAACTTCGATTTATGGATGCACCCGGGACATAAATCGAAGTTTTTTCTAGTTGTTGTTCAACAACTAGAACAACAACCTTAACCTTCTTCTTCTTCCGATAGTCTGAAATTTGCTCGTACGTTGCCCCACCTACGCACTATCTTCATCCTGATGAACTATAAATCAATCCCATTCCGTCCGCACAGTAACGCTTTCATTCTTTATTAGGGCTCTCTCTCCTTAGTTAGTGAAAACGATAGCTATTCAATAATCATAACGAAATTAATATCCGTCTAACCAGGCACAAGCGGACAAATTCAATTAAAACCAATCAATTATCCTAACAAGTTTCAGAGTCAATGCTGCCCGAGTACGATGCACCGATGACGAAACCAAACCGGGCAGCATGCTCATGGCCACTTTACGGCCAGGATAATGAAATTTTACCACACTCATTGGCAACAATTAAATATCGTTCGTTATACGCACACTATGATAGAGAATAACTGGTAAAGGAGCCTTGCACTCAGGACTAACCGCCGACAGTGCCACGGAGCAGCTTTACAACAAACGTTCACAAACACACGACGATACCGAGACAGTAAGCCATTAAATCACTGTGCTGTAAGTTAATAAATTGAAAATTTATTTAGCATGCGGTAATGCCTTTGGCCCGATATCGCTGTAGCCAACGTTTTATCGACACTGAGTTGAATAGAAATTAAATGCGATGTACTTTCGCAGGATGCTTATTTGAGCAGTTACAAAATAAATTCCCTTAACCAACAAATGACCAACTTACGAGAATCCTTAAATAGCCAAAATCATTGGAAACTGCGGCGTCATCGGAAAGCGATGACCATAAGTGTAATGCAAAGTTGGACAATCTAATTAGACACAGAGAAGGGGGAGAGTGTTCTAAGAGATCATCTGGAAGTGAAAGAAAAAGTTCGATACTTGACTGTTTACCTCGGTAGCCAGATGATGAACTTTCAGGGGTATGTGTTTTTGCATAGTCACATTTATTTGGTGCTCGAAAAAGTTAATCCCCTTAACGAGCTTACAACCACCTAAATAACGAAGCGGTTGCTTTACTCTAAGACGGCGGCATTCAAGATGGCTGATAACGGTAAAGTGTGGCCTTAAAGCGGCCTAGTCTTGGTGTTAATTGCATTCATTGAGTAGTTGTGCTCAGCTAATTATTTATTGTAACGAAGGTGATGTGGGGTAGAAAATTTTCGTCTGCCGTTTTGCTGATGTGGCGGACAGTTGTGACCCAGAGGCCATCGAAATGGGACGGTGTTCAATCAGCGATGATTGTGATTGAAATATTGAAATTGTTTTTCATTCAATTCGTATCCATCTATACTTTTCATAGTCATAATAGTTTTCACAAAAGCTATGACCTCAGGCCATAGATTAATTTCGCCAATACTCGGCGAAATAAATACGTAACTAAAAAACTAAAATTATGCTATAACATTCAAAAGCAAAATATAAACAGAGAAATAAACTCGTACTATTGGAAATTTGAAAAAAAAACTTACAGCACTTTAAAAAAATGATGCCCAACTAATTTTGAGGCAGCAATATCCTTTGTTACTCGATGCCATGATAATTAGTGTCCTGACCTATTAAGAGGAAGGTAGAATCTAGCCCGGGAAAAACACAAGGAGTCCTCCTAAAGCACTTTCTGTCATAAAAAGCTTTAGCGATTCGTAGCATGGATCCGACAATGAAGAATAGGCCCCTTTCAAATGTGTAGAAATTATACCTCGCACAACACTCATTGTGCGAAAGCCCCAAAAAAAATATTACCAAGCAAGTTTTTGTTCTCCTTTCATTTATGACTTCATGTTTCTGATTTTGTAATTCGTATTCGTTTTCCAAGTTCCTCCTTATACAGCTTTTGTTTTAATTGGCAATTTAGTGCTTTGTTTTTAAATCAAAGGCTACTTTAACACTAATAGCTGTCGTCCGCTGGAAAGCTGACCAGAAAGTCAATATCGTACCTCCGCAGAGCGAAATATTAAAAACTTATTTCCAAAGTGAGCGCCGTGTATCCCAAAGAGGTATTTTTTTAAGAAATCGTGTTTAAGAAATTGGCCGCCTAGCACATTTTTCACGGCCCCACCTCCAACGAATGACTGGCAATACTCCTGGAGTACTTCTGCCATGTAAAACTTTCACAATTCGCCGTTCGGAACCGGCATTAAACAGTATCAAAAATTATAACGCCAAATTATCGTTAGCGATATTTTAAACAAAAATGAGTTAATGATGCAGCTCCATGGTTTATTCGATTGCGCGTCTTTCTACATCATTGTTTTTCTTTAATCAAACATTTCAACTATAAAAAAAAAACAGGGAAAGCAACATTTATCGAAAGCGACATTTACACGTTTTTTAGCTCGGACAAAAACTAAACAAAACTCTTCTGTAAAATGTTCACACTGTCGCTCACGATAGTTTGGCGGTTAGGGCGCGATATTATGTTTCTCAATAATGCAGCAATTGATATAAGGCGGATGCTGTAGTACGATTACTTTTAGCGGAACGTAAGAATTTTTGCCACAGCTGTTGCAATCGATTTGACACCCTAAAGTAGAAAAAAGCATCACCTTGCAGCAGTTCGTTTGTTGTCCATCCATTTGTGTCCTCGAAAAATAAATATTGCCTGCATCACCTTCCTTCTGAGTTTTTTATGTTAAATAGTGAATATGTTTTCACGAAATATTGACAAGCATTGACCTTGACTTATTATTCAATAGACGTACAATCGAAATCAGTATTATTTTAAACAAAAAATCAAACGCCATCCACTCATTAGTATTTGATTTTATTTGTTATTAATTTAATACTTTTGTAAATAAGGAAACAACTATGGATGGTTAAAGGTTAAAAATTGTAAAAAAATAACCTTTTTAGCGTATTAAACATCATTATCCTCAAGATGGAGATTATCCTCAAAGACCTTTTTCAATACCTCTTCATACGATGGTCTCGACTGAAATGAAATTAATGATTACACTTAAATTCAATTAATTTTTTATGAAACGGAAAACATTCAGAGAAGCCAAAGTCGTTAACAGGACAGTAATTCACAGATCCATAGTACCAAACAAATACAAGTGTGCTGATGTTGTATACGATGTGTGTTTGCAAGGGTGTTGCTGTGCCCTCAAGCATGCAATGCAGAAAAAAGCGTATTCGTTCTTATTTTTCACACGTCCAACTTTAAATTTATTTTATTTCAACTTAATTCCGACCGGAAGGTTAATTAAATACAATGAAATATGATTAACTTTATTGAATACATTCCGGCGAATTAATAATTTTATTTTCGTTCACGTAATGAATACAGTTAATCTTTTTTCGCATCTTTTTAATTCATGGATATGTTTTTATTTATTTTTCCCAAATGAATAAAATTGTGGTATTTTGTTTAAGTAGAATCGATCAGTAAGGTCTTCTCGCGGAAAACATAAATGGCCTTTTAACTTTACAAATTTATATAAAAACTCTCATAAGCCATTGATTTTTCTTTTCAATACTTAGCTAGTAGTAATTTTTCAACTTGATTACAACCGTTTGGGTTAGATTAGGATAAGATTTAAGATTTTTTTTAATGTTCGTTTTAAAAATGAATGAGTGATATTTCCAAAACAGTATAAAATAAAGAATCGATGGAATATCTTTCCGGTTTTGACCGATGAGGTGGAATTTAAAAGTTTTGTGGTGAAATTGAGGCTAAGTTAAAGTTTCTCCTTCTATTAGATAGGCTCTAAACGATTATTTGGTACGGACTTACGACTGAAAATTCTGTTTCGTTCTAAATCACCGTTACGGTGGCTGAATGCAATTGTAGGATTTGATTGAAAATAAATTTAGAAAATTTAGGTTTGGTCGGCAACGCAGAATGACCCAAAGCTGGCATAAAATTAATCGTTAAGGCTATGAATTTGATTTGCGCTCTGTAGCGCTTTGTACATAGCCGGAAAATTCAAAAGACAAAAAGGCGGAAGGGAGATATTCGACAACCTAATATAACCAGAGCAACAAAAGCCTTCGTGGCGCCGTTGGCTAGATCGGTTAGTGCGTCGGACTCATGAGCGAGAGTTCGACCCGGGTTCGAACCCAGCTCGGAGAAAAAAACACCACAAAAAATTTTTAAGGCACCACCCCCAGGGAACGACTGACAATCCTCCTGGAGTACTTCTGTTATGAAAAGCTTTCGCAATTCGTCTTTCGGAACCGGCATTACACAACACAGTGGGGCGCGAAAAAGCAAGACTCTGTCTCTCAACCGGCTGTTACACTACCCAATATATGTATGTACGCACAAAAGCCTTCGACTAAGTCGGCAATGTTATTGGCGAAAACTTGAATCTTGTGTTCTGTGTGGATTAAAGAGAGCAGAGCAAATGAATGGAAGAAGAAAGAGGTATTATTTTGAAAACAAAAATTACTTTTGGAACTTTGAGTGAAATGCTCTGGCCCTAACTACTTTTTTTCAAACATAAATAAATTCACTTGAAATGCAGATCACCTAATTCCTTTTTTTGGGTTGAATTCACAAAACGTGGAATTCAGAACAGGGCGTTAGATATATTTTCCATTTACATAAGTCTCTAAAACGCCCGCTTATTTTCAAAAAAGACTAACCAACAAACCAGTTAAATTTAATAAATGTAACTTTACTTGGGTACTACAGGACATGTAAAAGAACAGACTAAACTATTTAATATTAGTTTTAAAGAAGTTTTCATTTAGTTCAACTTGCTTCTGCTGTATTAAATGTATTTTAAAATTCTCCATTACAGAAATGCTATCTGACTATCTAAATCAAATAATAATGTCAACTTTTTTGGGTTTTGAATATTTTGTTGCTTGGAAATCAAATAAAATAACAATATTACGAAAATCCCGAAATACATAGCGAGAATACATCAAATTAATTAGCTTCCTTAATAAGTGGGCCAATTGGGGTGAGAAATGTACAAAATGTTATATGAACTTTAACGGCATCTAACAGACAACACAACTTATTGCCAGACGTTAAATATACTGAGAAAATGAATTTTTAAAATAAATTTTTTGTCTTTACCCAGAGATGGGCGCCGTTGGCTCGATCGGCTAAAAAAAAAAAAAAAAAATACCACAAACATTTTTCACGGCCCCACCTCCAGCGAACGATTGACAATCCTCCTGGAGTACTTCTGTCATGGAAACCTTTCGCAATTCGCCGTTCGGAGCCGGCATTAAACAGTAGGTCCCCTACACATGTGTCAAAATTATAACGCGCACAACACAGTGGCGGCGCGAAAAAAGCTAGGCTCTGGCTCTCAACAGCCTGTGCAATACCCACAGATAAATATCAAACGAAATGTTTTATGAGAAAAAACCAAGCTAAGCTGTACTTGCAGATTCGACTGCTAACGGAATTTTTTTGTTATGTAACCCTTGTACCAATTGGGAGGCTTTTACCTATCATATCTTAAAAAAATACGTATCTATTTTGTCTATAAAAATAGTGCTGAATATTTAATTTATGATGTACTGTGGATGTTATAAACCGTTTAGCTATTTAACATTTCATTTATAGTTCTCTTTTAATTAATTTTTGGACAAGAGTAGAAGTTTAAGATAATAGCCAACTTTAGAATTTGATTTCTAGCCAAGTTGTAGGGATTTTGACCCGCTGGGCAACGTTCCTATGGTAAAACTCTCAATTCGGATCTATACTGTTAACAATATGTTTTCAAAAAAATAAACTAGAAAAAACCTTACAAAGATTTCGGGGAAAAAAGGTTTTATAAGAAGACACAAGATTTATACATCATGGTCAAACAAAATAGCAATTGTAATTTTAAAAATTAAGTGACAAAAAATAAAACTATTTCTTTGGAAATGGTGGTAAATATATGACGTAAAAGGAGTTCAAAGACAACGTTTTGCGATCGAATCGATCGAACATTTACTTGATAACTGATAATAAGGACCGCCAAAATATTTCGTGAGAAACGCTATGCTATTTCAAAATTTGAAATCGAAACGAATTTTGTTCTTTTTCTGTAGAAGAAGAACATTCACTAGGATTGTAATGCACTGCTTTAGTTTTCTGATAAAATTCTCTCTTATTCCAAACTTACGGGAGACTATAAAAAACAAATGCTATAAAGTACCTACTCTTGCAAATTTATGTAAAAAGTGTGTAAGATATACAAAATGCATGCACGAGACCTCATAAACTTGTGTAAAAAAGGACAAAAAATAAAAGAAAGTTTTAAGTAAAGAAAAAAGAACCCAATTCCAGAAAAAACATTCCAACCAAAAAAATTTAAACAAATAATAAAACAATATTGTGTATTTTTTTTTATTAAATACGAGAAAAAACAATCTGAATAAAAATTGTATTACACGGAAAATTAGTAAAAAAGAGAGAAAAAAGTAATTTCTAAGATTTTAATTTTAAGGCAAAGAGAGAATCGACTTCCACCAAAAACCCCTTTCTTTAATTACTGACCTTCCATGCATCATCATCCCACTCGGGGAACATTCGCTTAAAGCTCTTTGGTTCCATGCCCTGCCTAATCTTAATTATGGTCGCTGTTTCAATTTTCCTTGACGATGGCTCCATGTTTATATATTTCTGTTAAATGAAAAAAAAAAGAATAAGAAATTAAAATTGAACTGGAAATACTTCTCCTTACCTTGGCCATGTCAATGATTCCATTTTGTTCTTCCTCTGTGGTGCCAGAACCAACCCAGAGGTACACCTCGTCGCCACCATCCAAAAGCATAACGTCGTCCACATCAAGATCCTGTTGATACAAGTTAAAATCATCTCCACGAGACATTCAGTGGACAACTTACATTTTGTTCGAAGTCTGGGACTTCCTCAACCCTAATTCTGCCATTAATGAAAATGCGGCAATGGAACAGCCGTGGTTCCAAGATAGGAGCTCCAGCCTTGCCCATGGAACGGTCATAGATGCCCTCTCCGTTCAGGTCATTCCAGAACTCTTCAGGTTCAGCGCCTTCTTCGATCACCTCGTGGTCGAATGACGGCCAAAACTGGGCAATTCGACTCTCAGCCATTGATTTCTCAAACGGAGATGCGCCCTAAAATCATGTGAATCAGCACTAGGACAGTGAAGAAAGGTCAACCTTCTTACCAATCCAACCCAGATGTAGACCATTTTCTGTGGAACTCTGACCAGAGCGAAGACGTCGTCCGACGACAGCGATGAGGAGTCGGCTTCAACTTCATTAGCACGCACGTCAGTCTCATCGGTGCCACTCACACGGAAAAGAATTGCCTCACTCGGTGCCCCAGTGTATGTGGATAACAGCTCGCCCTTGAAAATCTTCAAAAAATGTCTTGGCTCGTGCCCTTGCACCGTGCTGACAACAACCGCATTCAACTCATCCCCGAACTCTAATCCCAGCTTCAAACTCGTTTCGTAAGCAGACTCCTGAGACTTTGTTCCCTTCCAAACGTACACCACGGACGCCTTCTCACCGTCTGGCCTAGAGAAGTCATATTGAATGACATAGGAACCGAAACCGAGCAAAAGTGATTGCGGCAGTGGCAAAGAAACTTCAGTCCGCCGGATTTCCCCGGACTCAGGGAGCTCAATGAATTGGATCAACCGCACGATTTCTCCCTTGCCCTGATCGGGCATAAAGCCCAAGGCACGACCGCCGCTCTTCTTCAACGACTCCACCACGGCGTCGTCGAATTCCACGTCCGAGTCGTCTGTGCTGTAGCCCAACGCCGACCGGATGAGACGGGTGTGTGCCGCGCCAGTATCGCGCCATGTGGCGAAGTACTGCTTGAACGGAGCCGATTCGGCGCCTTGAACAATGCGGTGCACCTCTGTCCACGCTGGGTACTTCTTGGTTCTCAGGAACTCTGTTGCCTTGTTCATTGCTTCGGACTTCTCCTTCTGCGTGGCACCCCTACCAACCCAAACGTAGATTCCAGAACCGGTGTCCAGGATGAAGCAATCGTTAGTGTCCAGCATTTCTTGCTTGAGTGGTTTCGTGGCGATTGGATCGATTTTCAGAGGACCGCCCTGGTCGGTAACCTTGTACAGGGTGACCGAACGCTCGTCAGCAGTCTCGAACGCTCCATCCTCCTCAGCAGTCGACTCATCAGGAACCTCACTAGGCGATCCGGATCCAAGGATTGTAAAGAAGTTCTGCTTATCGCTGTCGGTGCTAAATTCATCTAATTTTAAAAGGGAGAGTAAGGACTTACTTACAATCATCGCTCCCGAAGTAATTTAACCCAACGCAGCCCACTAATTGGAGCCCCGACACCGCAAACCAGTTTACTCACCAACAATATTAACTCTAGCACGTCCATTGTGATCCTGATCCCTGATTTGATTAGCCGCACTAATAGCTTTGAGCTTTTCAACACGTTTCGCTTGTATGCCAACATAAACATAAATTTCACTTCCAGCATCCAGAATAAAGCAATCTCCTTTGTTCATCGACGATACGGAGAGATTCACCTGACGAACACGAACGTTGCGTTTGCCTTTCACCTGGAAGAGTCGTTTCTCACCTTGTGCATTGGTTTGTACGTGCTTAAAGCCTGTGCCCACACCGCCCTGCTCGTAACGGACGCCTATGTGTGTGTTGTGGAGAGAAAATGAAGTGAAAAATTCAATTACGTGCTGTTACCACAGGCCCACCAACACCATGGGTTCAGGATATGCATGCTTACCGTTCTTAAAATAGCTCAGGAACAGTTGAGACTCGTGATCCTGTACCTCACGATGCTGGACTGGGTCTCCATTAAGGATGTCATCGAGTTGCACCGTTAAAATGGCAGCGGCGCCAGCCTCGTCCGTTGAGGTTTCGGATCCCAGCCAAAAATGAACGTCCCAAGAGAGACGTTTGTCCTTTGATTGTTTTGTCTACGGTATGCTTTCAAATTAGTAACACAGAAACAGACAACACACACACACACAGGGTAACCAACACGTGCAACTTACATTGAGGACTATGAATGAGTCACCGGTGTAGAACTTGCCATAGTTGTTTTTCGGGTACACTACTGGTTCAAAGTTCTGTAAAAGAAAAAATTGAGAAAAAAATGGGTGTGAAAAAGAGAAAAAAGTGCAAGTGGGGTTAAGAGATTTTATTATACGTTTCTTTTGAATGTATCCTTCGAGTGGGTGGTTGGTCACGTAAAAAAAGTTTCGTTTTTTTAGAGTTCATTTCGTATTACTGTACTGAGTTAGCCTACTGGCAGTGACAGGGTATTGAACTGAATTGAAGAAATTGTAGAGTGTCATTGATTCACTTGTTAAAGATCTACTTTTTGCAATCGGAAGATTCTCAAAATAGAATTCATCTCAAATTTAATTGAAACTTTTTTCATTTCTTTTTAAATTTCGTTTTTTGAATTTCGTTTTCCTTCTTTTTACGCATTTGCGAGTAAAACGGCTTTGGATTTCCACTTCTGACGCATTAAACTATTTTCATAGGAAATTTAAAAAATCGGAGCTTCACCTTTACAATCACATGTTGATTTCATCGGAGCTCTTATTTTGTACAAATCGTGAACTTTTTGTTTTTAATCAAAATTACGTTGCAAAACCCCGTTCTAACAAAAATAAAGGTCATCCAAAACCAAAAGGAATAGACCAGAAACAGACTTTTCTTGTCGTCAAAAACAGGGTTTCATTCCAAGAACTTTCTGCATGTTCGTCGCTGAACCACAAGTGAACAAGTCTAGTTTAACGGTGGCGACTATTAGCCATCACACAGAATATTGTTGGCCACCACGTCACCACTACTCTAAGGTAATGTAGTTATCAACCTCAATGCCTCACTGCACGCAAGTAAATTTTTGTTTGTGTGCCTTTTCGGTTACACTGTTCGGGTGTTCGAGTGTCTGATGCGAATCTACGTCTAACTCCTAAATGGATACAATGATTAGGGCATTGAGATAATTGCGGTAGGGTACTACCGACTGTAAGTGAATTCGATTTGTAAATGACCACCTCTGGTGTGGGCGCCGTGTCTGTGATGGTTAGTGCATCAGGACTCTGAGCGAGGGTGCTTAGAGCCGACTGTGGCTTGAGGAATTGCCAATAATTTATACGTTTTCCTCTCGCCGGTGACTGGTTCTTCTTGAGGGTTGTTTTTGTCGTTACGATCTACTAAATTGAGAGTTCAAACTTAGAAATCTTATTAAGTCAATAATTTTTTTGAGTTCTTTGCACCTTTTGTCGAGAAGCCAAGGGTTCACACAAACAGAGATTGATTCATTTACGAAATGGGGATTGTCACAGAACCACTTGTACTGCGACTCTAAAGAAGATTGTACACACAACACAACATACAACATGAGAACATTTGAAAAAAAAACCTTAACATCTATAAATGTCCATTTCCATTCCTCTGCAAAAAACACAATGCAACGAATTATAATGAACAATCCAGCTTAAGCCGTAAAACGATCACTGGTGGCGTTTATTCCACCCCAAGGAGACATTATATATATCTCACGTACCAAAAGCCCATACCACTGCTGGCTCAGTGAGAATAATTACATGTGCTTCATATTTAATTACCATTAAAAATAAAAATGCGCATCGCTAATTGTTACTTTATTACGGTAAGTCAACCCCTGTGTTGGCGTTTTCCACTCAATCTGGGTAGGGACGATGAGAGCGTGTATAGTAGGTTGAGCCTCATGACGTGCATGTGTCTTGCACTCTTGTCAATTCCTGTGGGATACACTCTGAAGGTACAATTGCCAGTTGCATCAGAATGTACTTGTGCATGTGCGTTATAGAACCGTCGGCTGTTGATGATAATTCCTAGGGGACATTGGTCACCAAGTTATTGGGGAAAATCCCAGAACTCTTTACTTGGGAATCAGTGAAAAAAATATTTAATTAAAAACCTGGAGTACTGGAAGGCCTGTTATGAGTCTCTGTACGTCAAGCCTTTTAGTGTGTGTGTGTGTGTGTGTGCGATGCTTTACCCTTAATTACGTTTTTTTTTTGTGGGTTTTTGTACCGTTTTTGGTTGTACCGTTTACTGCGTCAGTCAGATGGAAAGTTAAATTAAAAATTTTAAAATATTCTGATGTACATTTCACAAATAAAATCCATTCACAATTTTAATTAATGAACGTTCAATTTTATTAACACACCGAAAATCCTGCCTACCGGATTTAAATGTACAGAAGTAAATTTCGAAGTCGATGTGATAGAAAAGAAAAGAAAAGCAATTGACTTACATTTTATTGATTGCTGTTGAATATTTTTGAAGTGGACTACGATCAATATTTTAATGCAAACTCATAATATTTATAAATTGTAATCCGTTAAGTCACCAAAATATTCCATCGGAGCAAATAACTTTATTAAACTATAGTAAATGTGCAAAATACCTCTACAGAATACATTCCTGTCCTTTGTGAAAGTCGGTATCTGCATCTTCAGAGTAAAAAAATAGAGTTGATTCAAGTGCTTTAACTGCACATCCGCTTGTTGTTGACCCCGTCATAGCCAGAAGTCCTTCGTACGTACTGTCAACCGCCAAAGGTTTCAATTTTGAACACCAGCCGCATAATTTATTGACTCGAAAAATTATTGTTGTTATTAAATTTGAGCTCATAGCCATATTTTACTGCTGCAGCATCAATTTAAAGAGCAGCAAAAAGTAAAAAAAAGTTCCTTCAAATTTATTCCATTTAGCACATCGTAAGCACAACGGTGAGGATCGCCGATAATCCATCAGATAAAGCCCGAGGCGTATGCATATGGCTGTGTATGCGAAACATATGACCAAAAACCAAAAAGTAATCGACAGTACCATAGATTTTCATAACCCTTGATACCACACACACGCCTACCCACCCACCCAGATGCATTTATTTAGTAAGCCGGCTATCTCTCGGAAAAACTCAAAAACTCCAGGTTAACATATGTCCATTTGACTTCGATTAAAATGAAAACACCGCGCAATATTTTATCAATGGGACAATTATTGCAGTCGTCTGCTAACTGTTGGATTACATCCCTACTACCGAAAGTGACGGAATTGAAATTTATTACCCGTAAAGTGCGTGTGCGAGCCGGTCGACTACAATACGCCCAACAATATGATAATGGTTATCAAGTTGTTAATGGAAACGGATTAATGCTGATACCGAGCAAAAACTCCATAAGCTGATGGGTTTCGAAGCAACAAAAAAATATATATTCAATCGGTCAAACGCAATTTATTGGCATATTTTCGCTCTAATTTATTACAAATGCGCGTCCATGTGGCCACGAGTCTTCCCTCCCCCGGTGATTTGTTTGGTAAAGGGAATGTTTTAAAATACGCGTGCATATTTTTTTTTTTTTGTATTTGAATTGAAGTCAATGTAATCTTGGTTAATAATGTGGCTTAGGGCAGTGGCCTTCTCATGCTGGAATTAGTGAAATGAGCTTATGCGGCGCGATTATGGAAGATTTTCTTAACGGCGTTAAATTTATTTTTTCAATTTTATTGTTTATGAATATTGATAAATTAATGAATTATGAATTCTTAGAAACCGACGTTGTTTACGATGCTCAGGTGATGGCTTCCTGAAGAGTATTGCAGAACGTTAGTGAATGAAAAGACACCTGACCAGAATGAACGGCATCATTAACTTCATACAGATGTTGACAACTAATTGAAAGCATTTACATATGTCTTGAAAGGAAAAAAGAATTTTCCAAGCTCCTTCCTAATGGACAGTGGACAAATTAAAATACCTTCTTCAGGCAGATTGAATAAACCGTTTTGCATTAGTATCCGGACTGAAAATGATTTACGGTGTCCAAAAATATCTGTCACCAATTGTCACACATAATGATATGCGTAGACTAGTTAGACTTGACTTAAATAAATCGTTGAATTTTCTATCGAAATATACCACGATGACTAGCAAACCATTTTTTTTGGCCATTCCACATTCTTTAGTAATGAGCTACATCGCAAAGAGCGAATTTGTTAAAAAACTTAATATACCATTGGTAAAGTTATGCATGGTACTCTACATGCGTTGAGAGATGGAGGAGATTATTTAGTTCAATAACAAAGCTGTGTTAATCAATGTTAAAGCAAGTGGCTAACGCTACAAGCTAGTAAAATAAGGAAGAAGAATCTCTTTACATACAAACTATAACATTTATTTATTTATTTAAAAGTAGCTAAAAATTTGAAAATTATGTATAGCCAGAGCAATAGGCTAAGTAGGATTTTGGCAAATCGTAGTATCTACAAACCGGTCAAGTGTGAGTTTTGCTTAAGCGCCGAAGGTTTCGTTCTCTTACAAATAGATTAATACTTACGACTTAATAAGTCAAAGAAATTAATAAGTCAAAATAACAAAATAGGTTGAAATCCTCGCAAGCGACATTGAGTTTCTCGGTACAAAGCTAAGACCACGCAGAAGTGGCTCAGTGTCAATATTCTTGGCTTTATAACAGTGGAATGAATCCACTGGACTAAGGTTTTTGACTGGAGTTAGAAAACATGGTCTGCAAGACTACCCTCAGACATTTCAAATACCTTAAAGCAGCTTTAACCAGAGCAGCATCCACGATCAAAGGACCACACGTGTTTTAAGGCTTGTGTTAAAGTAAAAGCAGTCATTTCGAGTGAACCCAATTTTTTTTAGTAACAAATATTGTTGTCCAATAAATGAAACAATTTTAAATACAAAATGTTTCGCAAAAACATTTTTAAGTAAACGTAACATGACATGGTAAACGTAACATGACATGACATGGGCCCCGTGGCTTAATCGTTAGTGCGTCGGACTGTTAAGCGAGAGTACCTGGTTTCGAATCCGGCTCGGAGAAATAACACCAAAAACATTTTTCACGGCCCCACCTCCAGCGAACGATTGACAATCCTCCTGGAGTACTTCTGTCATGGAAACCTTTCGCAACTCGCCGTTCGGAGCCGGCATTAAACAGTAGGTCCTCTCCACATGTGTCAAAGTATTTCGCGCACAACACAGTGGAGGCGCGAACAAGCTAGGCTCTGGCCTTGTATGGGCTGTTACGCCGATCATTTATTTATTTATCATGATATGTTAATACAGATTTAAATTTAATATAAAAAAAATATCTATGGGTTAAAGAAAAATTTAGAGGGTCTTTCGTCAAAGTACAGATAAAATGGCAATGATGCAAAATGAATTCAGCACCTTAGCTGACATTCACAATGTAAAGTACTAAAGTACTAAAAATATTGCTACAATAAAAAAGATTCTGTAATTGAACGGTTAACTTATAACCCGCCTTTTTATTTCCAAAAAGTAAAATAATTTCAAAATACAAAAAATACAAAATACAACATTTTTCAGATTGCATTCGCTGTCTCCTAGTGAAATTAAGCTTAAGAAACACTGTGTTTTATTTATGTCACAGAAAAAAACTCATTTTTGGTGACCAGTGATCTAAAAACTGCCCTTAAAAAAATCATTTTATGTTTTTAATGCAAATCTATTAAGGATGGGAAAAAAAATCCAGTAACGTGAAATCTTCTTGAGTCCGAAAACGTTTTGCTTCGATTTGTTCACATTATCAAAAGACTACTACTACAAATCTTTTTCGTGGCATGTTAAATATATTTATAGTCGAAATTACGCTCTGATTGAACTGCCCATCAAAATTAGTCATACAAATTGATGTTTTCTTGCCTGTATATCATTAAAATTTTTAAGTTAATTTGTTCCAGATTTATTTCCTCCCAGGGACAGACAAGTCTAAAAACAAAACAAAAAATATTAGCATAAAATAAACACCAGTTCTTCCGAAGTGCACAAACGAATAAATCCATCCTCACTCTCGACGTTTGAATAGATTCACACTATAGCAAAAAAAAAACCAATTAGCTTTGGTCTACAAATAAAACGTTTTTCTCTTACACGTGGTATCGGCCAAACAAACATATGTGTGACATCTGTTGAATTGTAATCCACATTACACCACTGAATTCCAAACCATGTAAACTTGAATTTATTCATTGAATCTTCTTTCCACAACAAAATGCATGTACTAATTCTGCATATTGCAACGACCAAACCAATTGTTCGAACCCACTGAACCATGCATTTTTAATCAACTTCATAACATCGATTTATTAAAGGACCAATTGAGCATCACAAATCGAATTAAAAGTAAACGCAATCAAGTGTAACATCACGAATTACAAAAACAAAAATTTTGTTTTTTCTAAGCAAATCTAAGATAATATTGGACTTGATTATCTATTTTACGACTTGCTCATAATTCTCACGAAGAAACAAAAAGCAATCGCATTTCAAATCTTATAAACAAAAATATATCCCACCCATTCGCAAAACAGATGTGGTACAGACAAAAAAACACAACAAAAACACAAATTTTAAATACCGCTCGATAAATGAACCAATTTTCACACTGCTTCCCCACCGCCAGGCACATGACGCATTCATTGGATACCATGCCATGAGCATGAAGACACTCAAATTATGTGGGAGTAAAATTAACTCACCTCGATTCTCCAAATTTCCAGTCCGGGTGTTTTGCCGGCATTTGCGAATGCTGGATGCATTACTCTTCGTCCAGATGTGTCTTTGTCTGTTGCAGGAAGAATGCTACTGGTTTGTACCGCAGCTCCGGGACGATTTGGGATGGTGCCGGCCGAGCAAACAGCTGCTAATAGTACACTGGCAAGGACGCTAAAAATGAAAGGAATCAGTTGTTATTTAGTTATTTGTTATTCAAGCTTTCGCTTATCTTCTGTATCGATTTTTTTTTTTGTCTCTTAATTCAAATAGTAAAGCTATATGATGATATCATAGCTCGTGTGAGCAAACTCACGAAATTCCCATGAACTTAAACATGCTATTGACGCTGTAAACTAAATTTGACAGTGCAGTGGTGGAGATAGAAAGAAGGGGCTTTTTGATTTTCGGTGACAGAGTGTTGATTTGTCTTAGTAGATTTCTAACAAACGTTCTTCGATTGATAGACTGAGCTGAACGACACGAAGATTTGGAGAACATTTACAGAAAGTTTCACTATCTAACTAATTACGATGAGTTGCAGATACTAAGTTCGTAATGTTTGATCTCGTTGAGTAATCTATCGGATATAAGAAGAACTTCGTACGTTAAGTTAACGGAGTCAACGCAGTGAGTAACAACCACTCGGAACATTCAAAGGGGCTGGATTTTCCATGACGCGTTAACAAATCTTATGCATAACCCACAAAATAGTAAAATTCAACAGAAAATCTTTTATGAGACACATTTAACAGTCGTCATTTCACGTGCGTATTTTCGTTGTTTGCTTAGAGATATAATAGACAGGATTGTTAAGCTCCTCAGAATTTAGATGACTAGTAAATGACTGTCAATGTGGGTTGAACCCACAGATGAAGATGTGTTGTTACAGAATTTAATGTAGTACTAGATATTTTGGATCGAAATTGTGTAATAAAATGACAAAAAAAAAACTAGACTAAAATCTAATTTTAGCGTGCTTAGAGTGTTAGAGCAGGTGTGGGTTCCCTTTGTTTGAAGGAAGTTTGACATTTTAATGATACAGACATATAGATTGTAACACAAATTTAGAAGTTCAAATTGTTTAGAGCACATTTTGTCGCTGGCAGTTAATAGCCATAAGAGTTGTAAAAGAATGCATTCATTTGGAAATGCATTCTTAGAATTTGAAGTCAGTTTCACAGTTTAAATCATTTTTGATGAATTCAAGAGAATAACAATCTAATTCTTTTCTCTGATAGCCACTTAATGAAATTAATTCAGTAAAAATGGTTTAGTTGATCCCGGAACAGCATTAAGAATTATTTGAAAGTTATTTAAATAATGGAAAAGCAGTTTGTGTGGAAATACTGCACCATCTAGTGCACGCAGGTTTCTCCATAAAGTAATTCGACTTATTAGATGCATTCCAAGACTGTCCGGCAGAAAATAACAAACTACGGATACCAAAACTATGAAAGCAATGCAAAAGGCTGGCACACTAGTCAAGAAGGGAGCCCATACTCCATTCATAGGACCATCTCGTCTATATGAATTCAATAATAAAGATACAAACCAGCACATAAAGAACTGGAGTATTATATAAAGCAAAGCCATCAATACTGGAATAACCAGCCAGCACGGCAAAAAGCATTTTAGGAAATTCATGAAACTGAACCACAATCCCAAACGAGCTAAAGACGTTTTGGAACTAAACAAAGCTAACCCGAGATTACGACTATAAGTAGTAGTATGCGAAGCTCTTACAGGACACGGAGTATGTTATTACCACCTACACAAGATGGGTCTCACCAGGCCACACTATGTGTCAGGCTAAGGCGGCTATGGAACGCTTATTAACCAACTGCACAACTCTACACCTAACCAGATTCAAAATAATCAACAAAACGAATGTTACAGGAACCTGAAAGACTACCCATCTAAGAGTATTGCCAAATTTATGAAGACAGCATTAAAATCCGCGATTAAAGAAGGTCGCAGTACAACTGGGCCAATAGCACTCCCCATTTCCATTAATATCAATAAATACATTCACGTCCACTTTGTTCTTTACTGAAGACCTTCTTTTTATATTATTATTAAAACTTTTAACCTTACAATTGCAAACGTGTAAGCTAACATTCTTGACGCCAAAAGTTACGGATTTTTACCTAGTTAAGTAATGATTCCAGAAGCGAAGGCTGTGTGAACAGTTGTCCAAAAATCGATTTGCTGCTTACTATGTTCAAAAAAGTTGCAAAAAGACTGAACGAATAATTAAGTGAAGAATAAACGCAGAATCTGTGAGACTATTTATAAAATAGGGACTGAAATTAGCGAAATTGTATTGAAAAATATAATTGACCTGATGGTCTGTTGTCTTTCCACTCCCACCAGCCATTAGAAAATAAATAATATTTCATAACTATATCGCCACAATTGGAAGAAAAAAAATACTCAGAACCGATTTTTTTTAAAGTCCTAAAAAGAAACTGAAATGGCAACCTGTGTCCATACTAAAATAAACATGTACTTATTCAGCTTCTTGAGAGCGCCGTGGCTGAATCGTTAGTGCGTCGGACTGTTAAGCGAGAAAGCCCGGGTTCGAATCCAGCTCGGGAAAAAAACACCACAAACAATTTTTACGGTCCCACCTAGGTGGTGGTAATTCGATGTTCGGAACCGGCAATAAGCTGTAGGTCCCCCTCAAATGTGTTATTAAAGCACGAACAACATTGTGGAGGCGTGAAAACATATTCTAAGATGATCGTTGGAGGTAATACAAGACGAAAAACAAAAAAGTTCAAACACATGTAAGACAGAAATATACTAGATTTACTTCAAAGAATGGAAAAACAAAAAAAACAAGAAAAGCAAACCGATCCAGAAGTTGACGATCTTATCAAAATCCCCGCAGTTTATGTTTATATTAGTTTCGGCACAGAATTTTAATATACTACACCGCCAAACAAAACAAAGTCGAAAAAACTTCAACCGATCGAACTTCCCACTGCAAGTTGTAAAGCTAAACTTACAAAAATCAAACATTGACGTCATAATTAACAAAATTAACCAGCACAGGAAGTGTATCTGGAACTCGAAATAGGAACAATAAACCAAACACAATCTGAATTCCCGGCATCAAAGGTAAATATTTACACCGCACTCCACAAAGGTGTGATACGATAGCAGCTGATAAAAAAAGAAAACTACTGCACGACTTTTGTAAGTTACCTGAGCTTATAAAATGTTTAGATTACAGTCTTTTTTCTTTGAATCACGTGACTGACTTAATTAAATTATTTTGATAATATGAATCCAATTGAGAAGAGACTCAAAAAATCGTGTATTTTTATGCAATCGAAATTGGATTAGAAAGCGCACGTCAACTCGACTTGGTTACCTGAATACAACTGCGGCTGGAAACTTGCTCCAGGGCATTTTTCTCATCGGCTTCATCATTCTCTTGATAAGTTGAGTGTGTTTCGTGTTTCGCTTTTAAAATTTATTGCGATATACGCCAGCAACAAATGCTGTGATGAGTCACCAGTTCACCAGTTCTGAAAGAAGATAAAATACAAGAAAAAAAAAAAAAAAACATAAATAGAAACAGAAAATGTTTAGTGGAGGGAGAAAAAATAGGGGTATCTTATTGTATAACATTTTTTTTTGTTTTTTCTTAAATAAAATTAAACATTTTGTTTTTTTCTTATCTCGCGAAGGTAGACACGTAATTAATTAAAAATAATGTGAGTTGGTTGAATATGTGGGATCTCCGTGCTGCATGGGTCATTGAATATTCAGATCGGTTTCGCGAAAAAAGTCAAAGAGGAGTGCGGAGTGAATGTCTTTTATCTCACTTCCGCATAAGCGTGCTTTAAGTGAATGACGATTTTTTTTTGTTTTGGCGCACTCATAAACCGGTCCATTATCCGCGACTTGTGCTTTCCGTTCGGCGCTTCTGCGGTTACCACACAAATATTTGTATGCAATAGGACTTAAAAATTAGTGACTTTGGCTGAAAACCCGTCTGAGGAAGAGGTTGAAAATGCATGAATTGTTTTTTTTTTTTTATCAAAAGCTAAGTTGACCTCAACGTTGTCAGTCAGGACAGTTCACTTTTGGTTTTGACAAGTGTCGTTGAAGAAATTTGGCATTCATATCTGATATCAAGCCGGTAATGTGTAACATTACCGTTCCTAAAATCAATAAATCTCTGACAGTGTTGATTTTAAGTGAAATAGTTTTATTTTAATAGTTTGGTGATATTTTCAAAAGTCGCCCACCTCTTTTACTCGTCAATTTGATAAACACTCATATGAGACCATTGTCACGTTGAAAATCTCAAAAATTGGCATGCTCGACTTAGTCTGTCAACATGTTTTATTTTTCTTTGTCAAGAATAATGAATTGCAAAATATAAATATCCGTCTCTATTCTGATGGTGGTCTCTTTTAAAAAAAATTGTTTCTCTATTCTGATGGTTGTCTCTTTTAAAAAAAATCTTTTCTCTATTCTGATGGTGGTTTCTTTTAAAGAATTCTTTAACGAGCGAACACTTTTTGTGCAGTTTTAATATTTCGGAAAAAAATTCAAAAGTATCACATTAATCAAATTTTCACAATTCTATTAATTTTACAGTGAATCACAATTTGGAAATTTATTAATTATTAGCACGAGCCAAAAAAATTAGCAAACTTTGAATTTATGTCAACATATGCCAGTGACCACATCACACTGATCGTGACATTATATTGGTTTTCGCCAAAAAATAAGGAAAAGGCCAAGGGGATGCCCATTTGACACCACTCAATTGTCTTATTTAGATCAGTTTATAGTACAGAGACATGTATCTAGAAAGATTAAAATACAAAATTCTAAGTGGAGTACATTTTATTTTTGTTGGCATTTTATAGTGATACATCACGATGTAGTTAGGACTTTAAGGTTTTATGACTCAAATTCGCATCTTCCCTTGTAACAAATTGCTTAGAGTCTAATTCGACGGACATTACAAACGTTGGCCAAACCAAAAAGTTAAGTTCTTTTTTTCCCTACTGTATAAGTGGGAACAACAAACTCATTACTCATTACATTTGCAAAAACTGGAGATGTGCATTTTAAATTTTTTTTAGTCAAAAAGCTTACGTTCACAGCGCAAACTGTCTGAAGAAAATGTAAATGGCGTTGTAGCAATCCCTGAATTGCTAGATATAATTGTTGGACACTGTGCTATGCGTATTTTATTTGTATTTTAAATTGGAATCATGTTCCAAGGTCAAAATAACCTTCTGCTTGTCGGAACTGAAAAGTTACTTTCACCTCAACGACGACGAATGACTAAAGCAATACGTCACATTTAAAAAAAAAACACGCAAAACATTGTGATTCCAAGAAAATTTGGCTTTAACGCTTCACGACTTATTACATCGGATACTATAATTCATAGCTGCCATTTTTCTGCAATTTAAGGCAATATTTTTTTAAACATCATTAGCGACGATAACATAAAGCATGACATAGTCTTGAATACAAAAGGATGACGACTTTTTTAAATGATGCAACTACTTAGCCCTTTACTGCACAAGCAGCCATATACGGCTTTTGATTTTTAAATGTTAGCTACTATGAATTCGCTAAAAAATATTGTTTTGACAATTTAAGTTAGATCTTTGATTATGCATTTGAATGATTTTTTTATTACGTAATTAAGAAAAATTACCGTCAAACTAAAGAGTTTGTTATTTTAAAATGGTACAGGCCATCTGCTGGTTAAGTCGAAATTCTATATTGTAATTGTGTATAAGTATATTAAAATCGTATCAGTCTACTGAACTCTTGCCTTTACTCCGTGGTGTTGGTTGCAAATACAAACAAATTTATTCGTATATTTAGAGCACTACTCTTTATGATTCGAATTTCATGGGAGCAGAAAAGAACTTCGGATTACAGAGGTTTCCGAATTACGGATGTTTCAAAAAAAAAATGTTTACTCACTTTCGTTTCGTACGCATTTCAACTAACAGGTGTTGAAAAAAAAAAAGTGAACTTGACTTCGATCTAGAGGTTAACCAGTCATTATTTTCGATTTATAGAGGTTTTCATGTTGTTTTGTACAAAAATAAACTCGAAGCCTTTTTACTTACACAAAACTGAAGTTTCTTAAGTCTTCAAACACATCAAACATTTAAGCAATAAACGTAATCATAAACAATAAAAATCAAATGCAGCCACTAGGCTAACTATTTCCCCAGAGGCCAAACCTAAAAAGTGACCTCAATCTTCTTAGCTTCTTCACTCTCATCCATAACCTAAGTCGTGCAAGTCATTTATCATAAACCGAATAAGAAGTACATTACATTACATGTGTGACAGAAAACCTTGAACTTTCCACGATATTTTTTGGAAAATTTATGTGATTTCCTAAGCCCTGGAGTTCTTAGGCCCGACTAAGACCATAATTACATTTTTGTTGTGATAAATACTGAACCCATCTATCAGCATCACCACTCAAAGAAAGAAGTACATGTCTATTGTTGCGCATACGACAGAGTGTCTGGATAACATGAGTGAATGTATCTTCGAACGTGTGGGTCATCATTTTTGGGATAATCATTGAATGGCACACCGGTAATGGCGGGGAGCACTTAAGATGAAAAGATACAGTGAAAATGATATATGTATACTCATAGCCATCAATATCCAAACGATTCTAATGAAGTAACAACAATTAAGACGAAAGACACAAGTGACCTCATCCCAAAAAAAATAAAAATAACATCCATTTTTTAGATTCAGGAAGATAGAAATCAACAAACTATGGCGAAATCATTTTGTAAAAAAGAAAAAAAAAATTGGTTGAACTTGAAAATGTTACAACTGCCGACATTCAATGGTCAGTGGAGTTTGTCTTACTCATTATTTGGTAAGTTGTGTGAGTAATTGCAATTACTAGTGGGATCTGCTTGATTGCCTTCTATTCGTTGTTAGCTATGGCAAAGAATATAAAAGTCTAAACAATACAAGCCGGTGTTCTAATCATTCTAAATGGCAGAGCAAACATAAATAAAACAACTGTGCAGTAATTTAATTGCCATAACTAGGCAAAAGACGTTAAATGTGTTTTGAAGACAGGTTAATAAAAAGCAATTCAAAAGCAATAAATTTATTATCAAACAAAACAACAACGCGGATATGATAGGTCTTTGCTCTGAATGTCTGAGATGAATGTCACAGATAGCTTCCTGATTTTCTGACAGATTTGTAATGTGCCTGATGAGTGAGGTTTGAATTTAGTCATATAATTGACATCTTAATTATTCTTCTGACCTCTTCATTAAGAATTTCTCTTGGCTGTTCTACATTTCATTTTCATATATATGGAGGACGTGTAGTTTATATTTAATAGTGTAAATTAAGATACTCATTTAACTTTTGTTAATCATAACTCTTTTTGGAGAACACAGAATTGTGTTCATCATTTTAAAAAGCCTAAGTAAGACTATTAACTTCTTAAGAAAAAAGGAAAACAAAATATAAAAACAATGAAAAATTTTAATATTCAAAGGAAGCTTCAGTACGGCTCTTGACAACTAAGCAGTATTGGATAGCTTCGACCAACTTCTTAGCCCTTAACTGCCTACTTCGCATTTCAGTCCCTTAACGTACATAGTATTCTGCACTCATAAAATACGATCTTAAATTTGGTATTTCCAGTATTATTAAAACTTCAAAATACAAACTTAATTAGATTAAAGTCTCTATAATTTCACAAATTTTGTTCAGCAGTAGAGCTAATCCGGTTAGAATTGCAATTATTTGAAATCGTTAACGACGACTTTTTAATCTCATACCTTATGCGATCCATACATCTATAGTCAAAGTCAACAGCTGGTTTAAGCTGTTGAGCCGAATTTCATATTTTAGCTTTCATAGTTATAAGTTTTCTGAAAAGTAATTCAGTAGGGGCTTTAATAAAATTACTAAATGACGAAGACTTCAATAAAAAAAAGGTTGAAATCCCAAAAGATTTAAATGAAAATTTGTGTCCCAAAGTTTTCAAGTGGGAGACTTATAAATATTTGCATTCATATCGATTTTAATGTTGCTTAAAGTATTGGTAGAGACAAAGACTTCAAAAAGGATATTGATTTCAATATTGAAGTCAAACTCATCAAATAAAGTCAATTGCAAGAATATTTTACAGGAGAATTTTGTAACGTGTAATTTTTTCTATAAATTTCATTGCTGAGCAGAAAAACTGGAAAATGTCTTTGTGAAGAAGGTATAATAGTGGAAGTGACGATATTCGTAGTTATCGTAGTTATTAAGTTATATTTTGGCCAGGCCACTGGTCAAAATCTTGTCAACTGATAATTCCAACAATTTTTTTTTGTATTGGACTTGACTATTATTTAATAAAAACTTTTAGAAGTATTTCTAAGAATATAATTGGATGTCAATAAAAAATATTATGTACTTATAAAACCTAATTAGCTATGCGAGACAAATGTAAACAATTAAATTAAAACGACTGACGTCCATAAATATTTCTTGGCTTTTGTACCCGATTAACAATCACTGAGCACGACAATAAAAAAAAGATTCTTAAACAATATTCCACATGGTAGAATACACCATAAACATTTCCACTCTACCAAATCACAGACAAATATTTTCGAATAGTGTCTTTATCAAACATAAGATCATTTGTCGTTAAGGTGCAAAGAACAAAAATTCATGCAAGCAACCTGATAATGCCAAGGCGACACGGAAACTAGATTGATTTTTAATGATCCATTGTTTTCTTAAGCCTGGCTGACTCAACCGGCTGTATGCAAAGAAGTTTCCGCAAAAAAAAAAAGAAAAGAATAATTTTGTGTACCCAAGCTAATCACACTTTGATTTGCATTATCAAACGGCTTAGGTAAGCTGTTTGAACTTTGATGTTCACTTAACCAAACAACGCCAAAAATTAAACTAATTTAATTACTAAACTTAACTATTGTTTCCTATTTTTACTCTTTCTTTTTTGTATTATCGAATAATTAATACACTGTAAGTGACTTTCCCCACAAAAAACGATAAAAAAACCTTTCATCTCCATTAAATCCACATTCAAGTTCGATACATAACGCAAGATGTTTACAAATAAACCACTACCAACTAACGAAGAAGTCGCAAGCAAGTTTGAAAAACCGCCGCGCCGGTCAAATGTTATCAATTCGTAAGACAAACGATTCAATTGACGCGACTCTAGCTGATTGCGAGCACTCAAAAGACGATAATAAAAGTATCACATCCCAGAGCCGAGCTCGAGCTGATAAGGAAATCTCCCCATCAAAACCAGGTTTCATCTAGAAGGTCTCCACAACGAGGTCAATGTCAAAACACTTTATATACGCCTTTCGTGCACAGAGGCTCCATCACATGCCTGCAATGCAGGCTGTCTTCAAGTATGCACAGTTGAGTTTCACTCAATCAATTTAAATTCCCATCAGCTCTGTTCAATTAATCTCAAACGACGAATGCCTCAAACCTCTGCGGATTGAACATTAATCACTCAATTTTTTGGTGTCCAATTGTGTTTATTTTGCACTCTTTATCTTATTCCCGTCACGTTACGCACTTTTAAAAGCTAAAGTTAATTAGATTTTCAATCAATACCGAACAAAAACTCATAAAAAAAACATGAATTTTAAACCCGCCGATGATGTATATGGACATTGCCAATGTTAAGCACGATGTCACACGCATTGAAGTCTGAAATTCACACCTGCAGATCACGTTGATTACTTACAATTCAATTAAATAAATCCAAAAGTTTTCGTTTAGCACCGAAAAAAAAAACAAAAATAAGAAGGAAGAAACAAACACGAAGCTTAAGACTTTGTCTTTTTCTTTCGTTTGTGACTTTGAGATGCTTTGAGTTCGAACACTGGAAGCAAACTAAATCCGCCGGCTCGAACAGACGCTTATATCATTTGGCTGAACGAAAACAAGTGGTCGCGTCGGAGATGATCATCTGTAACATGGAGGGGGACGTGGGATGCCTTGGATGTGACCGACTGATAGAGTAAGTTCAATAGAATCGCTGATAATTTCAATTTAGATTGTAAATTAATAATCAATTCGGCTGTTTTCTTTTTTTTTTTCTTACTTGAACCGGTCACCACAACAAAAAAAAAATTGATAATTATTTTATGCGATGCTTTGAGTTGGGATGACGGTGGGACTTTCACTACTGTGTTCAGTTTTATACTTTGAAAAACGCTGGCCAAATGTTCGAGAATTTCTTGGCTGAGGCACTGATGCAGTAGTAAATTATTATTTTCCTGAACAAAATGAAAACAGCGCGAACTGCATACCATCAGTGCATTTGTTTGTCTCTTCTATCTCCAAATATCATCACAAAATCGAATATACACTGTCTCAAAAAATGTTCCGTACACCACTGGCTTCTTAAGTCAAGATAGTATAAGTGGAAAAGTACTAAGCCAATTTCAACAAAAAATACCTTAAATTAAAGGAAATGTAATACACAAAATAAACTAAGGAGGAAAATAATAAATTAATCAAAGAATTGATAATAACAAACCATAAATTTATCAGGTTTCTCTCTTTAGACTCCAAAAATTGTCCGTACACTTTACAGAATAATATAAAATTCATGTGAAAAAGATATCTCCATATGATCTTAAAAAAGGAAAAAAGTACACACAAAGGCATTCCGAAGGATGTTAAAGAGTTGATAATAAAATTTTGGGGAAAAGGTAGGAGTTTACGTGAAATCGCAGATACTGTTGAAAGAACACATTCGTCAGTATAATATATGATAAATAAATATAAAGCTACAGGTTGTATGGAAATGGTGCCAGAAAGGGGTTGAAAAAAGCAGTTGGATACCCCACAAGTCCAACGTGAAATATTAAGTGCAATTAAAAAAAATCAAAACCGAATGTTACAGAAATAAGAACAACGCTCAAAAAAGACTGCAATATTGATGTCAACCCAGTTAGACAGTCAGAAATTTCTTGCATTTATATAACTTTAATGCCTGTGCACCTCATAATAAACTTAATTCAAAAAAGGTTAGAGTACGCTAAAACCTTCGTCGATAAGCCTCCTGAGCTTTGGAAACGTGTCGTCTTCTCAGATGAATAAAAATTTAATTTTTGGATCCGACGGGCGACGTTTTGTTCGGCGTGGAAGCGGAACAGCACTTGAGGGTGACAACATAAACCATATCATCAAGCACGGTGGTGGTAATGTTATGGTCTGGGCTTCAAGTGAAGCTTCCGGAGTAGCGAATCTTATATTTAGAGAGTCGGCTATGAACAAAATGCAATATTTACAAATTTTAGAAAACAATTTAAAAGGTTCCGGCAAAAAATTGCACATTGATGATGAATACCGCTTTCCTCACGACAATGACCCTATACATTCGTCAATTATTGTAAAAGAGTGGTTACTCTATAACAAGTTCTTCCCCATCCTCCCCAAAGTGCAGACCTGAACCTTATAGAACATTTGTGGGCTCATGTGGAAACAAAGCTAAGGGAAAAGACGATTGGGAGCAAACAAGAACGTAAAATGGGGTCGGAAAGTGTTTGGCGGGAAATGTCGCCCGAATATAACGAAAAGCTCGCACTTTCTATGAAAAATAGATTGCGTGCTGTAATTAAAGCAAAGGCAAAGCACACATCTTATTAATGATAAGTTTATTGCAATGCAATGCGTGGTAGCTGAAAGTGTACGAACAATATTTTGAGTGTAAAATATGAAGTTACCTAAGTTTTTGTTATTTATTGAATATTTTTTATTTTCGTACTAATGCAAGAGTTGCGTTTTATGTTTGGATATTGAATTCCCTTTATTTTGTTTTTAAAGCATCCTCCTCTTTGTTGTTAAAGCATTTCTAAAAATCCTTAATGGTCGAAAAATAGAATAGAAAACTTAAAATTAAAAAATGTGACAAGTTGCATTTGAAATAAACTGCCCGAAAATTCACGAACCGATTAAGCTAGGCCATGTTAGACTACAGTATGAGAATTCAATTGTTTTCTTAAATCAGTCCTAGTGATTTCTCATGATTTTTCTTGAAAGTATTAAGAAAAACTCCTCAAACCAAACCATTGATACCAGTACACAGTGGTTCCGTTTCTGAATAAAGGAATTTGTGATTATTCTTAACATTTTACTTGTATGGTCTCATCGAAACAGCTTGAAGTTCTTATTGCAGCCTCTTCTGACAGTTTTCCAATTGGTAAAATTGAATGGGTAATAATATTTGCACTTTAGAGATTGAACCACGGGTATTTTTCAGATTATACCATGGGTATTTTTCAGAGGTGTTATCCCTTGGAACTCATTTAAAACTGGATCCACAAGTTTTCGCAGCAGTTAAATGTGTCCCTAAAAGTAGAACAAACACCTTTCTAGCAATATAAAACTCTTTGGAACACATTTAAAAGTTTAACACAAAACAAGAAATACTAATTTATCAATATAATATTAAACCCCACCTTCAAAGCACTACAACAACTACACTTGAACGTTTATTGCCACAAGAAAAACTAAAAAACAAAGATCTTACGATCTACTATCATTTCCATCTATATATATAAAAATGAATTGCTGTTCGTTAGTCTCGCTAAAACTCGAGAACGGCTGAACGGATTTATCTTATCTTGGTCTTGAAATGTTCGTGGAGGTCTAGGGAAGGTTTAAAAGGTAAGAAAAATTCGAATAACTACCGACCCTAAAACTAGCTCTTTTCTATTTCCCATATAAACGTTTATTAAATTATAATCACTCACAAAGTGAATCGCGAACGCGACAAAATAAGCAACCATCAGTCGTAGGCGAAAACCCAGAAGCATGGTAAGGGATGATATTGTTTGGCTTTCAGGCGACACGCCGGTGCGAATATGTGCGAGACACCCCGTCATAAGCCGGGGTGACCGAAAAGGAAGAGGATGAGAAAATCCCTCCGAACCGAGATGGCGACGCGATAAAGGGATCGGTCGCTGGGAGATTTGAGTATGGGTATTTCCGTAGTTTAGAGCACCAGAAGGACAAATTGAACACCTGTGAGCAGTATAACAAAGCAGTTCACTCACGGAATCATCATCAGTGTGTTCCTACCAGTGCGTGGTATTTACACTTTACTTGACATTGGCAGAAATGGTTGCATATACCTACACTCATTTAAATAAATCTATATAAATAAAAATGAATCGCCGAAATGTATGTAATACTATAACTCAAGAACGACTCCACTGAATTAGATAATTGTTTTCCTCTGAATTAGTTATTTTCAGGAGATGGTTTAGATGGAAAAAAAGGTTAAGAAAATCAGGTGGAAAAACGCAATCAAAGTTTTCCAAAGCATTGTTTATGTATCAGAAAAAAACCGACTCACATATGAAGTGTCGGTGGCGTAGGGCATAAGATCGCTGCTCCAGGATCTCTAGACCCGGGAATCAAATCTCTAATGTATCCTTTTTTCCGATAAACTCATGTCTAGGGAAAACGAAAACAAACACTTTATTTTTCTAATTTTTTCGGGTGCAAAAAGAAAGCCCGATATGAAATCAATAAGTAGGTAAAACCCACTGCGTGTAGAATGAATTGGTGTGTAAATAAAAAAAGTAGTTAAGCATGTGAGAAATATAAGGCATGATAATGTTTATATGTATAGAATGGCCAGAATAAAAAAATACATATTCGATCGTGGAAAGTGCTGTGATATTGAATCGAGACCGAAAACAAGGTCAGGCTGTACCAGGATACGAGGATGTATATTCAACCGATGCATTGGGGCGCATTTACACAGTTCACCCAAACAACAACGGAAAATCCCGAGCTTGAAATTTGCGCTAAAATCTACAATGAGGTATTAATATCTTTAGAGGATTTGTGCGTGATGATGTCTGGCAAGATGTTACATGACTTAGGAATGCCTGCACCTATGATGTATTCAATCGTGAATTGGAAAGAGAACGCCAATACGATAGAAATGCTTTCAATCAGTGCAAAATAAAGTCCCACTTTTAAATCAACAGCAAAAAACAACTTACGACACGATAATAAAAGCAGTTAATGTCGACAACGGAGGATTTTTTTCCTGGTCGCACCCGGAAAATGCCTGCTGGCCCTTCTACTGGCCTCATTTCATTTCCACCAAATTTTTGTCAGTTCACATCGTCAAAAGAACAATTGATATCGAAAGTGTTCCTAAATATCGGAGTAAATTATAAAAACCATGTTTGGTTGAGCGAACGAGCTATATTAGCAGCAAAAAATAAGGATGTTGATGATTTAAATATAAAAATCCAGAATGAAATTTATGGACAAATACATTCATTTAAGTCGATCGATTCCATTATCGATCAAAATGAAGTTGTAAATTATCCAACTGAATTCATTGGATTTGGCAGGATTACCACCCCATAACTTACAGCTCAAGGTGATGTTACGCAATTTAAATCAACCAAAATTGTGCAATGGAACAAGACTCGCCGTTAAAGAAATTTTGGGAAATTTGATTAAAGCGACGAAAATTTAAGGGCGAGGATGTTCTAACCCCAAGAATACCAATAATTTCAACCGATTTCCCTTTTGACTTTAAACGTATCCAGTTTCCAGTGCGCCTAGCATTCGCAATGACAATTAACAAATCTCAAGGCCAATCACTAGAAGTGTGCGGAATAAACCTGGAATTTCCCTGTTTTTCTCATGGGCAATTATACATTGCATGCTCGCGAGTCGACAAAAAAAAATTAAAAATATGTGTATGATAAGGCCTTACAATAGTTATATTTAAAGTATTTAATACATGGTTTTGTTGTAAAAAAAAGATATTTTCTCATTATTGTCAAATAATCCAACTGATTTTAATTTCCCAGTATTACATTTCCTTAGTCCACGATTGTACACCACCTGTGCGAAGCCAAGGCAATCGTAAATAGTAAGCCAAGTCTTTCAAGAATTTCGAAATTATACACAAAAAAAAAGGACGGACGCCGAAGTGTTTTTATAAGGGTTTTGTTATTCCTTTGGAACAAAACCCTAAAGATATGGCGGTACGAAGTTCGCCGGGTCAGCTTGTCTTCAATATAAATGACAGCTTTGAAAAAAAATTTATAAAGCCATAAAAGCACAGAGTTTTTATTTTCTTAATTTTCACTTGACAAGCATAATATTTCAAATGAGGCCACTTTACGGGCTAAAAGAATGGTTCTGGTTAGAGACAATTTTTTTTTTCTCATTTCTGTTAATCGTGGTATATAAAATTGTCTGTTCGTCCGTCATTAAGCTTTAGTCTTGGTAACTGGTAGACCACTAAGAAATTAAATTTCTTTGGGTTATGCGTATCACTTGCCAAAAAAAAGTTCCACAAACAAGTTTTAACAAGTTACATTGGCAAAAAAGTTATTACGAACACTAAATTGGAGAAACAATGTTTTTTTTAAGATTTTTGATATGGCAGCTAGATCAAAAACTTGTAGTGAGGTGACCACCTAACTTTTACCAATAAGGAGTTATTAGCCAACAAATTGTTTCGTGGCAAAATCTGAAAAGAGATGCAGGTAAAAACCTTTAAAAATCTTGTACGATTTTTTATTCAGACTAAAATAAATTATTTACTCATTTTTTGGAAATAAAAAAAATTGTTTTCACTTTGATATTTTTACTTAGAAGTTCCGTTTAGTTTCCGCTCCGACATATTAAGAAAAGTGGCCCTCATCTCTAAAAGTAATCTCTACTTTCAGATTAGTTTGAGCAGTCTGGAATTAATAATTTTGAAGTTATAAGCCAAAAAAGCAATAGTCTCTCAATTTTTTTTGTTGGTTTAATTTTGGTTTTGGTTTATAGCTTGCAGTCAATTCGTGGGGATTTGGTTTCAATATAAAAACTAAATTAGCCATTTTATACACATTAGGAAAGTTATTAAGTCAAACTCTGAAAATTCATTGAATAAGAAATTAAGTATCTTCTGACGATATAAAAACGTTCGCAGAAGATGGACTAGAAAAGTCAAAATTTTGTACAAAAATAATCTCAATTCTCATAGCTCGTCAGCTTTAGAGATACACGTTCCACTAGGGCTAGTCAAGGCAGAAATTTCAACTCACTTCTTGGAAATGGCTAACCTCAGATGGTCTCAGTTGGCCAACTGCGCAGGGATACTTGGCTAGAGTACAACTTATCACGAATCAACGACCTTCTTAATAGGACTCGCACAGACATTGCTAAAATTGTAGCGATTAGTACGGGTCATTGGCCGTACTAGGAATCCCTTATCGCACACACTGCCGTAGCTGCAATAACACGACAGAACCAGAATCTCTGACACACCTCCTCTGCTTCTGTCCGGCGCTTGCCAGAGCAAGGTTATGGACTCTAGGCAAACCCTCCCCTGAATCTCTCGGCGAGGTATCAAGGATGAATATTAAAGATTTGATTTCATTCCTCAACGCCGCACGATGGTCCTAAATCGTAATTTGTATTCAACTTTTCAGAGCTGTGGTTACAAGACGGCACTTAGTGCTAATTGGGTTCTCCTAGAACCACCACATCACACACACAATATCAATTCTTGTAAACAAAATGATTTACATGATTTTTGCAGAAACTAATAGCAAAAACATTTGCAAATGTAATTTCTAGAATGAAACAAATAAAAACTTTGATTTAACATAAATGAAACATCCACGTCCACACAACCGTCTCAGTATATCCGCCAAGTGTAAAATTATTTTTTTGATTATGAAATAATAACCAAGACTTTTCTTCAACGAAATAACTCGGAAGAGATTAGCAGAGATTGCCTGCAAGAAAACCCCAAACGTCTTGTTTTACTTTTTCTTCTCCGCCACTTCTTTTTGCTTTCATTGAGAAAAGTGCAACCAGTAAAAAATTGAATTAAACTGTAATTGATAAGAAAATTCAAATTAATTGTTGATCACTCAGTTAGTGAGAAAAACCTGAAATCAATTGACCCTAAAATTCCACAACTGATTCCAGGAAAAATCTCGATCCCGAACTTCCGCTTCCCATCAAAATCAAAATGCATATTTCATTCATAAACACCACGGGCTTTTTTTGTATTGAGTTATGTCGTATGTACTTAAACAAAACTAAAGATTAAAAAGAAAAAAGAAAAACAAAAAACTTTAATAATCGGCAGCTGTGTTCGACAAGTAATCGCGACGTCCAATGTTGGACGCCTGCTTGCTTTGGACGGCTTCCAGCTTGGGACAATCGGTAATTCTGTGCCCCAAGCCGCCACAGTAACTGCAGCCATGTGAGTCGCCCAGGTCCAGGTACTTCTCTGACTCCGGGCATAACTCTGCCAGGAACGGTGGCACTTTCTGCTTGGCCTCGATCAGCAGATGCTTGAGATCCAGCAACACGGACTGCTCGGTGGTTTTGTTGACGAACGTCGTCGCTAACCCCATTGTGTTGGAGCGACCCGTACGTCCGATACGATGCACGTAGTTCTCCACGTCGTCCGGCATATCGTAGTTGATGACGTGCTGCACGTTGGGAAAATCTAAGCCTTTTGACGCTACGTCAGTGGCCACCAAGACGTCCTTTTGCTCGTTACGATACGCCTCCACGGCCCGAGAACGCTCCTCTTGATCCTTTCCTCCGTGGATGGCCACCGCCTCGACGCCTTTCAGGAGGAGGTACTCGTGGATTGAGTCCACGTCCTGTTTCTTCTCAGCGAAGATGAGGACGGGCGGAGGAGTCTTCTGCAGGCATTCCAGGAGGTAGACGACCTTGGCCTCCTGCTTGACGTACTCAACTTCCTGGGTGACGTTCATCGACGCGGCTCCGGCTCGGCCAACGTTTATCGTAACCGGCTGAACAAGAGCGGAGCGGGCAAAGTTCTGGATTTTCTTCGGCATAGTGGCAGAGAAGAGCAGCGTTTGCCGCTGGCCCTTGAAGAAGGAAAAGATCGTTCGGACGTCCTCTTCGAAGCCCATGTCAATCATGCGATCGGCCTCGTCCATGCACAGGTACCGGCAGATGTCGAGCGTCACTATCTTCTTGTCCAACATGTCCATGAGGCGGCCTGGCGTCGCTACCATGATGTGCACGCCTCGCGAGATGACATCGGCAGCTTCCGACACGGGCAGGCCACCGATGGCGAGACAGCTCCTGATTTCCGGCAATCCGCTGACTTGCAGCTGCTGGCAGTAGTACTGGAAAGAGAGAGAGAGGTAAAAGAGATTGCCTGAGAATCCTTCCAAGTTACTTACCACAATGATGTCGTGCGTTTGCTTGGCCAACTCCCGCGATGGGCAAATGATCAGCCCGTAGGGACCCTCGTTCTTGATAAACGGCATACGCACCTCTTGCTCCAGGACGAACATAATCAACGGCAGCACAAAGACCAGAGTCTTGCCAGAGCCGGTGAAGGCGATGCCAATCAAGTCGCGTCCGGCCAGCACCGTGGGAATTCCTTGGACCTGAATCGGCGACGGTTTTTTGATATTCTTCTTATCCAGCCCCGTTAAGATGGATTTGTGGAACTTCATCTCCTTGAAGCTCCTGATCGGTGGTGGGATGTCGTTCCCCTCAACAAGGATGCGAAGCTTCTTGCGTATGGCATCCTGCTTCTCCTCCGACATGGCCAATATGTAGCGCGGTGGCTTCCAGCTCGTTTTGATTGGATCTGCATACTGAATGCCTTTTGCCAGTTCCGCGACACCCATCAACGCCTTCTTTTCTGCTACACTCTCAAGGATTTTCTCCTCCTCCTTCAGCTGTTTCTCGACGGCGCTAACTTTCTTCGCTTCGGCTATCTTCTTCAGCTCAGTATGCTGGTCCAGCAGACTGATGTTGTACTTGCGTCCCCAGATCTCTTCCTGGATATCGTCATCATTTTCGTTTTCACTCGAGGATTTGGGAGCGTTGGCTTCAGCGGAGAGTTGAACGATGCGACCGAGTTTCATCAGCTGCTGCTTCTTTCGCTCCTTCACCGGGACGTAAGGAACGTAATTGTCCTCTTCGTTTGAGGAATGCTTCTCCTCCCGGCGGTATCTTTTCACAGGTGGTCGGTCGGACATTCCTTTATTTAATTTTTAAGTAAAACTAGTGTTTTGATTTGGAGCTACAACTAAACTACAAAACGATTTGTTTACGTTTTTCTTCTGACGTTTGACAGCACAATGTAGATAATGCAGTGTGCTGCACTTCCTTAACCATTGCTGCTTAACCATAACGAAGGAGAAAAACCCAACTTTTAATTACCTATGTCTGGATAATTTTTTCAACACAATTCTTGGAAAAGAATCTTTGAATCATTAGATTTTTACCACCTAATTTCCATTTTCTTAATTACCTTCACAACTGAGCGAGTAACATATGCTTTGTTTCGTTAAAAGCAATTATAGCAGAAATAAGAGAGATCTTCGTTATTTCTGGTTATAGCACCGCTGTCAATAAAACGTCGAAAATTATACCAGCACAGCTCAGACGCGTTTTCCATTTCGTCGTGCCAAAGTCATATATTAAACAGAAGTTTTTTGTGATTTTTTTACGGAAATAATTTGCGAAAGAAAAACATTATAACAAGTCCATCATCATGGCGATGTCAAAGACAACGAACACGTACAACAGACAGAATTGGGAAGACTCAGAATTTCCCATCCTGTGCCAGACCTGCCTGGGCGACAACCCATACGTTCGAATGATAAAAGAACGCTTCGGGAAGGAGTGTAAGATCTGTACCCGTCCCTTCACCATTTTTCGATGGTGTCCGGGAGCAAGGATGCGTTTCAAGAAGACCGAGATCTGCCAGACTTGTGCTCGTCTTAAGAATGTCTGCCAAACCTGCTTACTGGACCTGGAGTATGGGCTACCAATCCAGGTTCGTGATGCAGCGCTGAAGATCGTCGACCAGATGCCTCAAAGTGACGTGAACAAGGAGTACTACATCCAGAATATCGACAAGGAGCTCGCGGACACCGATGGCACCCAAGCGGCCGGAACTGTGGGAAAAAATCTGGCAGCGAACGAGATGCTCTCGAAATTGGCACGCACCGCGCCGTACTATAAACGAAACCGACCTCACATCTGCTCGTTCTGGGTGAAGGGCGAGTGTAAGCGTGGCGAGGAGTGTCCATACCGGCACGACAAGCCCAATGAGCCTGATGACCCTCTGTGTGAGCAGAACATCAAGGATCGATACTACGGCCGCAACGACCCGGTGGCGGAGAAGATTATGAAGCGCGCCGCGACGTTGCCAACGTTGGAGCCGCCAGAGGACAAGAACATCACCACTCTGTACGTGGGCAATCTTAGCGAGGACATCACCGAGCCGCAGATCCGCGATAACTTCTATCAGTTTGGAGAGATTCGTTCCGTGGCGCTGGTCCCGCGGCAGCAGTGCGCCTTCATTCAGTACACGAAGCGTGCGGCAGCAGAAATGGCCGCTGAGAAGACCTTCAACAAGTTGGTGATGCACGGCCGAAAGGTTTCCATCAAATGGGCCCACTCGCAGGCGAAGCAGAACACAATGGCGAAGACAGATCGTCGCTATGACATGCCAGCCATCCCACCGACCACGCAGAACAACCCGAATGATTTCTTCAACCTGCAGCAGGAGGTCACTGTGCTGCCACCAGGAATGAAGATCCACCAGATACCGCCCAGCCTTATACCTCAGTCATCATATCAAATGTACTCACAGACGGCTGCCTTCGCTGCGCCGTACTCCTCGATACCCGTACCGTCGACAAGTGCCTCTGCTGTTGAATCGATTCCACCACCACCCGGTGCTCCGATGCACTACCCCAGTCAGGATCCATCTCGATTGGGATCGGTTAAGAAGTAGAGACTAGATAATTGTGTAACCAAATGACCACGAAATAAAATTTAGAAAAAGGAAAAAACTTGTTTATTATTTTTATTTTTTTTACAACCACGTAGCAAATTGTTGATAAATTAAGACGACGACGAAGAATTAAATCTGAAGTTCGAGCTCTGCTGTGTGGTTTGGGAATTCCTTTGCTCTGCTCGGTGGCACCTGAACGAAGTATTTGTTGCAGTAGCTTGGCGTCTGGTTTATCAGAACTTCTGTGAGAATCTGCTCGGTGGTGATGTTCTTCTTACTGACCACCAAACTTCGAGATTCGCCTTTACCGTAACTGCTGGACTTGAGACCAGCCTTGCCGGCGAGACTGAAAAGACAAGAACGGCGAAGGTAGGGGTTAAATAAATACTTTTTAATACTGGTCGACTGGTCAAATTGCATCAATTTTGTTGTGTTAGAAATATATTTAACGCCCCTGGCTAAGATACTTTCCAACAATATGAAAGATTGCCAAAGGAATAGCTATGGCTAAGACTGGCAATGACCCTATCACCTCTTCCTAACGTTCCTCTACGGAGGTTGAAAATCATCAATGTTAGCAAAACCTGCATGGTTAACCTTGTTGGTCACTCCTTTCGTGATGGTAAGATTGAGCCAGTCTCACGGGTTAGATATCCACAATAGTATCTGCTGTCACAATGTTTTCCTTCTATTTTCTCTTGCAGATAAGTTGACGGAATTAAAACATGTTGTGGTTGCGCAGGATATGACCCCAAGAGCAGAACTTCCCTACTTTGACTGAATATACCAGATCGTTTTTTGTGCTCATCCGTCCAATCACATTTTCGTTTCGTTTTCGAGAATCCAACCGATACTTACAAACAAACTATCAAATCGGCTTCAGACGTGATCATTTAACACTCGCTCATTATTCAATACAACTTCATGCTTTAATTTTTTTGCCACACTCATTGCGTAGCCGTAGACTAAGCCGTTCAATTTAGCTTAGAGTACCCACATACAGCCAGCAAATTGTTTACAGATAGCGTAAAGTTAGTTAAGCTAGTTTTAAGCATATAAGGATCATTTTAAGTCGAAACAAAAATAAATGGTAAATCAAACGAAATTTAACGAAATTTAATTTTTTAATAATCATTTAATCACACAGCAAATGCATTGAGTCATTCAATTAATAAAGACCTTAAAGAGAAAAGATGCGGTCCAAGTAACACACAGTGAGAGCCAAAAGAACACTGTACACTGTACACCCATTTTGCGAACATTCAAATACTTAAAGAATAAGTAATGGTGCACCGATCATAGAATTGTTTTAGTTTAGGAAAATGTTTATTTATTCTCTTAAATATTAAAGGAGTTACAGGCCCCTATTGCGATTGTCGAATAGCAATCGGTATTCGACTATAATCGATTATCGATTGAGTTTGGTATTGCGATTCTTGATTGCAATCAGCCAATTTTCGCCGATTGCAAATTTGTGATCGATGGCTACCGACAATAAACTAAAGGCCAATTTCTTGTGCGCAGTGCGAGTATTTTTTTTAGTATTTCATGAAAATGTATAATATTTCAAATAATTCATAAAAAACAATAAAAATAGGAAAAAAGTAACTAATAACGTAAATTTATGAAAATTAACACGATGGGTACCCGCATCAAAACATGTTGGGCATTGTCCTTTTGTGAAGGGATTCACAGGAAATTCACAATATACATGCCATCAGTCACAATAACATAATTCTGCATCGATTGAGTTACACAATACCAAATACGATTCTTATCGATGCATTTGAAGATCATCGATTCGATCACCATTCGACAATCGCAATAGGGGCCACAGATTCAAGAGCAAAACTTTGACAAAAGAAGCCCAAAATTACTTCATTTGTCTAGAGTCAATGAAAGGTATACACAGTCGACTTTCGATAGTTTGAAAGTCAAGGATCTCATCTCGGCAGCTTGTATTTACCATAACAAGAGTTTAAATAATCAAGAGGATGGGAGGAAAAAAATCGAGTTTGATCGAAAAAAAGAGTTTGATCGAAATTTATTATTTCTTTTATTTGTACGCTTAATTCAAAATTGTTTATTTTAAAAGTAAGTGCGTAGTTTTCTGTAAAGAGATTGACTTCGCTTCTAGTAAATTTCAAATAATAAATAAACGGCAGGTCTGAACATGAAATAATAGATCTGTGTACAAAAAAAAAAACGGTTCAAATTATAGCGAAGGTGGAAATTATTGCATGTTAACGACAAATATTCGCTCAACCTTAAATTACCGAGGGGACAAAATTGTACTAATTTTATTCAAATTATCGAGTATTTTTCAAAGGACCGGGGAAAAAAATTAAAACTATCATGGGATTTACTCTAACGATTATCAAATCGAGAGTCGACTGCACATTTATAACAAAACCAAAAGCACAAAACTAGCATTAAACTTGTTATCTTATTATGTTTAAAATGGTTTTCGAATACCTTAGCCTCAATTCTACGAAGTTTTACGTGAATTCAGTACGAATTTTATGCAATTTTTACATAAAAACAACTCATCAAAAAATCATTTTTTGTAGTCTGTTTAAATATTCCCACCAATTGCCATTCAGGTTCGAGCCTTGTAAAAGAACATAGTCATTCAATTTACCTAAGCGCCTATAAGCAACCATTTCTTAACTATTTCCTGCTATGTTCTTCGGATCGACAGCCAATACTAAGTTCGCAGCCATTGATACCAACGGGCAAACAATCTGTTTTATTCATTTTAGTGCTAATCTTTGGTCAAATTTTTAGTTTTGCTTTTATATGCTTTTGGTACTTTTAGCTTAGAATAAAAACCAGCAGAAACAGATGAAAGTAAAAACCAAGAAAAATGCAGTACCATTGGATGCTGGGAAAAACAATTGACAACAAGCTTCTTATATACAAGACAATTATTAAGCCTCTAGACTGTAATTATGGGGTACTTCAAAAAAATCAAACATAGCGATAATGGAGCGCACGCAGAAAAATGTACTTCGGACAAAAGTCAGACAGGCAGAGTGACAGTCAGTCAGGCAAAAACTTTAACACAACGACGGCAAAGGAAGGATAAAACGAAGAAATACTAAATACCGAACAAAACTATTGCCGCACACAAACGACGAAGTGCGTACTCTACCAAACGACGACCAAAAATTTACCAGAAGCCTAAGAGGACACAGATAATAATGCACTCAGCTTATCAGATTACAAAAAAAATTTGATAGCCATGTACACAATTTACAAGCTCTGGCCCTCAAGAGGCTGTTACGCCACCCAATATTGTATTAAAAAAAAAACAAATTATTAAGAATTATTACAATTGTGTAAATAGTTCCCTTAATGTCTTGAAAATGGTTTCAAAGACATTTATTGTAGACCTTTAATGTCTATACAGACACAATACAAACTTGAGTGGGAAAGTCTTTGGAACTTCTGTCGTGGAGCCCCAATTCGCTGGCATGTCTGCTAATGGTGCAAAGTCGCCTGTTATTACCACAATTACGAAACTGCTCAGTTGAAGAGGACAGATTGCTCGTTCAGCGATTTGTTTGCTTCTGCCACCTGAGATTGTTGGGTTTGAAACTTGGGACGTTAATTCCGTTGTGGCAATCGGCATGGCGAATGTTTTCATCTGGGATGTTGGGGGAATCGTTGTCAAACACCTAGCGAGTATCTCAACTTGGCAATAGTCCGTAATCCCAGATGCAGGCATGCATCTCTATTGTCAAGAGATTGACTTATCTCTGTCCTTTAAGCGAATATGATCAAGTCCTATAATTTGAATAGAAGTTGACAAATCTCTGATAAAACTTTTTAATTATACAATGTCCATTGTTCGTTTAACAGAAATCTTAATTGAGGCAGTCTTTATTTACGCAGAAGAGAGAGAGAGAAAAGAGTCTGATAAACTACTTGACGACCGCAGTCGTATACTAACCGCTAACTGGTGCTTTAAATAATTACTATGGTCCTTTGGAAAATGAATATTTCAGTTGATAACTTTGTTTTGATGATGACAAAACAAAACTTTTTTTTATTCAGATGCAGACTTTTTGTTACCAGCGATATTGGGTTCATCAGGTGTATTTATCGTTACTGTATAGGTTATGGGTTACAATCTCAACCATAGTTGTAGCCAGAAGACTACATTAACGAAGGCTAAACAGTTCGCAGTTGTCTTCAATTTTCTTCAAATCATAGCCAATCTTTCGAGTTTATGTTTAAAATAAAGTCCTATCTTTTGATTTCATTAAAAATGGCTGTCTATTTGGGAACTAAAGCACTATGAACAGTTCTTATAATACTCTCGAGAGTAATTTCGTGAATGAACCTTAAAGCAGGTCGCAAAAAGTTCAATTTTATCCTTATTATTATTATAAATCCTTTGATCATTATACACATACATCGACACTACTCTATCTACTATCATCACACTACTACTATCATCTATCATCGTCCTTGCGCTTCTAGTTTCAAATGTTTCCTTCGACGCTTCACGCGATCTGGTTCTCCAGAGATTCTGGGTTTTCGCAGGCTCTGGTCTGGACCTCTGCCGTCACACAGGTACAAAACAAATTTGGCCCGCACTGAATGCTGAGCCTACAATCTACTCTTTTCGGTTAAGCACACCGGTAGTTGGGCTGAGCATGATGGCAGCGGATACAGCAGCAGATTAGGGCTCAGCTTCCCCGTTTCGTAGGAAGTTTTCAATGGTCTTGAAAGGGACGGGAAAAACTGATTACTAGCCTTCTACACACAGTCATTCCTATCTAATCTAATCTCAACTTCCCTATTACGCACTGGCTTTAAATTTCATCTGCCTGAACAGAAACACTTCGCTATCGTTAGCAGTGTTTCAAAAGGTGATTGGATAAAAAAAATTAGTTCCAAATTATATTACTCACTAAAACATTTCCTGTTTTCTCATGCATTGGGAGCATGTATCCTTCAAACATTTTAAGAATTTAGTAACAAACGAACCGAGGTTAGTACTGCCTTGCCATCTAGTTTTTTAGCCAGCAAGAGGAGCATTTTTTTTTCAGTTTATTGCAGCAAGAACTAGGTTCATCTACACACCCAGCAAAAATCTGTAGAAACAAATTAAAACTTACTCATGAAGCAATGCCCTTTCGTCTTTGGTGAATGTTGACTCAAAATGCAGATCGCGAATATCGTCTGACTTCACGTAATTCAACAGGATTTGATTAAAATATTTTTTGTCCAATTTTTCGGCGGCACTGCCAAGTCCATGGCGATTAATTTTCAGCAGGTATCTGAAGCAATGGGCTGTGAGTGCCTTGTTTTTAAAAAGAATGAGTGAATTTACCCAACGGGCTCCTCCCTCCCCTGACTCGTTGAGCCGAGCCCGCCACCAGACCATCCCATCGCTTTCATCATCTTGTACCCAATGTTGTCGCTCTCGATTTTCTTTTCCTCCACAACTTCTCGCTGTTTGACTCCAGCTGTGATTCCGTCTTTTGATTTGTTAACGTCAATGCAATCAGCATCGGGATTTATCTGAATGTGGTATACAATTAAAGTCAAGCTAACGCTAACAAACCAATTTTCACCTTGATTGAGAAGCAATGTTCTCGCAGTTCCTTCATAGCAGTTTCGAAAGCCTCAGCTTTGGCTATCTTGATATTGTCAGCTACAGCTCGTCCAGTCAGACGATTGTTGATGAATATTTCAAATTTTCTATAAGCAAAACGTAAAATTAGTTATATTTTTACACACAAAACCTCACGTGTGCTGACTTTTTCCCAGGTGTAGGAACTTCCTTTTCTTGCACTTGCACCGAGCACCTCGTTCCCGAGACCTGTAAACAATTCCTTCCACCGATGAGATACAACACGAAATTCCCATATTTCATACGCTCAAAAAGATGTGATTTGAAGTCTTTCTTTGTTTTCGGCTGATGTGTTCTTAGATTGTCCTGTTGCAAAAATCCAAGTCCTCCTGTCGCCGCCCTCTTCCCATTATTTGCTGCTGTTTGTGGTCGTCTTACTGCAAGGGAGAACAACAAACAAAAAGATACAGAAAAATGATTTCTTTGAACTTAGAACCACTCACTGAACTATAATTTAATTCTTTCGTCTACCTTTGGCTCGCGCTTCGGCGGCATCAGAGGCTTTAACAAATGTCCTCTGCAATTTGAGGGCACGTTTGGCACGAAACTCCTTTGCTACATCTTGTGATAGCTCTCCAACCAATCGCATAGTCTCGTCTGGATATTTACAGCCCATAAACTCAACATTTGTGAATACTTGTGCTAAGCACACCAGTTCGTCTTCAGAGAATTTATCTTTGTGCACCTCCATGAAGCGTTTCCGCAAATTCCAATGTTCTTCGCTTTCATAGTCGGTTTTGTAGTAATCAATATCCCAGTTTGTGTCGATTGGCATTTTGTGGCGACTTTTTTTTTACAGAAGTTAATTAAACAAAATTGGAAATGTTCTTATTATCAGTAAAACAAAGGAGAACATACACAAATCCAAATCACACACGCTTTTAAAGTCGCTCCAGAAGTCGCATTTGACAGAAGGCTTACCTCTTCAGATGTGACGTCAGTGGTGATCAGTGACATTTGTGCCATAATATGTTATCATTGATTCAGATCACAAATTAGCCAATACAGATACCCAACTTCTACTTCTCTTGCCCCTTGATTTTATTTGACAGCGTTTTTTAAAACATTTTGTGTATGTGAATACATGTGAGAGCTTTGAACAACAAATCAAAGAAATGTGCGTGAAAATGATAAGCAAGTGTTCGGTGCTTCCTGAATTACTGTCCAAATGCTTCCTGTATTTCAGGTACATTCGTGAATTACTGTCAAATTCATCGATGGACGAGGGGAAATAGCCGCTGTACAGTTGGGTGTCTATATTAGGTTGTCTGTGATTCAGATCTGGGTGGAAAGTTGCTTCTATACGACGTATTTAATATCTAGCTAAATTGATTTTTTTTTTGAAGAATGAACTAAATTTTTGACCAACAGAAGGCAAGATCCTACGTTTTGCATTTGAAATGAATAGAAAACAGAACTTCTTTTCGTTAAATCGGAAACATGTACTTAGGATCTTGGTGAAGCAAGTTAAGAAAAAATGTTACATTCTCTCTTGTTATATGCTGTAAAATCTAAAATACTTTCAAAATATGTGACTAAGCCTTTCTGCGCAGAAATGTTATTTGATTTTTTTCCTTTTGCCTTCAATTTTGTTCATTTAACTATAAGGTTTACCTCTACATCAGGCACACTTACTCTATAATGTAATAAATCACAACTTCAAGTCATTGTTTGAGATTATGATTAGAAGAGGCAAATTATACCTGCCCCGACGAGTACTGGATCTTTTTTTTTTACTGCGCTTTGGCTGCACTGACTGTCTGACAGAAAAGAAAAAAGTCCTCTGAAGTCATCTCTGAACTCTTCCGTCCAATATTTTTCGTATACGCCATTTTAGTTATTTTTCATCAGTATTGTCAATAACTCGACAAAAACAAATTTTACGTTGTCTGTGTCTTTTTTATTTTTGCTATATAAAGCATAGACATTACGAAGTTATAAAACGAGTAATTAAAACAATTGACATGGATCCCTTGCCGAGGAGTCAAAGCAATACGCCTTCGACAACAGATTCAACTATTCGGAAAAAACGAAAGCTCTCCACCTCAAGCCATGATGACGACCAGCCCGCAGAAAAGTATCTTGAACTGGCGAAAAAGTTTACTCTGGACTGTTTCAGCGATGAGGTCCTTTTCGAAATATTCAAGCATTTAGACACCTTCACGTTGCTGTCGCTACATAAGTGAGTATTCAAAACAAACTCACTATCCCGTCACATTTTCACTTTCGCTTTTTCGCAGGGTATGCACACGGTTCTATGGTTTGGTGCAGGATCACCGGCTGTGGGTGGACATAGACATTCTGGCCAGCAGAAGGTCTGTGGTCGATCTCAAATTTGTCGCGAAACGGGCTCACAAAAAGACAAAGACAGTCAAACTAAATGGCCTCTTTGGGCCAGAGGATCATTGCGAAGGGAAGGATACGTACGAGTGCGTGCTTATTTATCTACTGCCAAAGTGTGAAAGTCTTGTTGACCTGGAGCTGGAAAATATTTTCATCGACTTTCTTACTGTAAGTTTGCTTTTTTTTTACGCATTCCCTGCTGTTTACATATGCACTTTCTTCACAGATTACAATTCAAGATTTTCCGAGTAGTTTGAAACGACTTGTTTTCAGGGATGTGGCTGTTCGCTGGCCGGACAACGCCCCTACCGTGTTCCAGAAAATGGACAAAACTTTAGTCAGTCTTGTGGTAAGTCTTCCGATCATTAAACGAATGAATGGTTTTCGTTGGTTTCCTTTGGTGTTGAGTTGAAAGGTCTGTACACGTAAGTCTAGTGGTTATTTGGGTTGAAGTTCTTTGATGGAAAACGGCCAACAGCTTCTTGCAGATTACATAATTTAAACTAAAAAAACATATAATTGCTTTCAACGTTTACACCTATAACGACGGGAAGCTTGGAAGAAGAATTTCAATTTGTTCTTTTAAAGTTTATTAATAGCTATGCTACTCTACTCCAATTGTTGGAATTTAATGTATTACTGTATAATGAAGTAATTTTTTTTCCGGGGATTAACTAAAGTTGAGGTACAAAAATGAGTTCAAATAAGTTCATATGCAGTTTGCTTTCCAGAAACGACGAATTACGAAAAAAAAACTCAGCGTATTAATCGAAGTAATGATTGAAGTCAACTCTAGAAGCTACGATTATGAATTTGGCCGTCTGCTTGATAAAACCATTTCACTGTGAAATTTTGTTTCACTAAAATTACTTTCATTCAAGGCTGACGTGTTGGGTACAACACAAAACAAGAAAATTACTATCTAAAGAAAGTTCTGGCTATTAACCCAACTTATTCCAGAAGTTTGTTTTTTTAAACTCGTTTCTCTAATGGATGTGTATCCTGTCTTTTAAATTTCATGTTTGACTTTTGTGGCTTCAATTTGTTTTAATTCTTGTTTTGTATTTATCAAGACATCACTGCAATTGCTAGATAAGATACCAAAGCGAGCAATAAAGCTTATAGGTCTACAAACTTCGCGTACAACACTGTAGAGGTACGAACAAGCTATGCTCTGGCCCTGTATGGGCTGTAACGAAAAATATTTTTTTTTTACCAACAATTTCATAGCCAACTGCATTCTGCGCAGACGTTTGCAACTAATGCGAATTGACACCTTCTCTCCATCTCTCGCTGTAGCTGCAGACTGTACACTGTCCTTAACCACTAAACACTTTAAGCATAATTATAATTCCTTTGGCTGCCGTAAGATAAAAAAAAGAGTGAGTTATGCTTATGTGTTCTAACGCCAACAGATTAGTATTTAGGATTTGATGTAAGTGACAAAAATTAACAAAACGAACAATGTTTTCCTTGTCCTGTGGCATTTGCTTTTTTTGCCAGCCATGTCAAACATAAACATTATCTTAGACATTATCGGAAGGAGAGAGATCGGTCTGTTAGACTTTTCTATGATTACTTCCTCCACTTTTCACCGACTAGCGACATGACTGTAAACCTCTATTATGCTTTAAAATGGCATGCTGTAAATTTTGATTATTTATTTTTTATTTTATTGTTTTCAGGAGCTTCGTGTAGAGCACTGCACATGGTTTCATCCATATGACATTATGCTGTTCTCAAAGTGTCCATCGCTCAAGCTCCTGAGCTTGCGCGGATGTCAGAACTTGGCAGATTTTGTTCCATACGGCAGCATGGCGTCTCGCTTTGGCTTCAAGGTCCTAGAAGTAAGCTCTTACTTTACTTAATCATTTTTCGTAATCACTTACATTCATTATCCTCTTATTTACAGCACTTGGACGTTCGAGATACCCCCATCACTGATTCCGACTTGCAGTGTTTTAATGCAATATTGACTCTGAAGGAACTGCTCTTGCAATGCCCAAGCTACATGAGAGCTCAAACAAAAAAAACCAATAAATGTGCGGCATCATCTTCAACGCCATCATCATCGTCATCGTCATCGTCTTCGTCATCGTCATCGTCATCGTCATCGTCATCGTCATCCTCGCCATCGTCACCCTCGACTTCTAAAGCCTCAACATCCGGTTTCTCAACATCCCGACCATCTTGTTCCTGCAGTAATAAGCACATTCGTCCTTCTTATTCAAACGGTTTGATACCTCTGTTTGGAGGGCGACCCGGTACATCTCGAGATCGTTTAAATGAATTTCCTAGTGTCATGATGACAATAGACTTACAAAATCAGTCACGGACAGTAATTTTACATGGACGCGTAAGCGAAGTCAGCGATGGTATTAACCGAAGAAATCGCCCAGAAAACCCCCAAGGCCACTTCGGTAATTTGCTCCAACATCCTCATTTCTGGGACATGATTGATCGCCAGATATGTCCCGATGGAGAGGAAACAAAGGAGCCTTTACCATGCCCAATCACAAATCGTGGTATATCTTGTTTCGGGAGGCCTGCAAACCCCATCGATCAGAATGTTATTTGGATACGCATCGGACATCGCCCTAGTGATAACACTTTCGAGCGCTTGGTATTGCGACACTATCGACGCATTACAGACGACACACTAAAGCACTTAGTGCAGTGTTCACCAAGTTTGGTTTTCTTGGACGTCACCGGAACCGGTGTGACACCGGAGGGAATTAATAGGTTTAAGATGGATAAGCCAAACTGTGAAGTTGTGTGTGAAAATCTTGATAAAATTTAATTGTAGTTATTCTTTATATTTTGCTCGTAGTAATTAAGATCCTTATACAAAATAAGGTACAAATAAGCAGATAGTATTGGTGTTAAAAAAAAAGACTCTGAGTAGAGCACTTCGTTTATGTAATTACCTGTAAGCAAGTGAAAGAAACTAATAAATTTATCTGTACGTATAGTATTCAACGTAAACATTTCCTTAACTTTGTATGTTATTTTGGGTATAGTGCTGGGATTTGCAGTGTAAATTTTCGCTGTAATTGGTCAATTTCGAACGCAGGATTTGCTCCTTTAGTTTTTTCTAGAACAGACAAACAAAATATGTACTCTCATCTCACAATCCTAACATTTCAACTCTTTTCGCAAAGATAAAGAATGTAAAAAAACACACCATGATGTCGCAGACACCTCTTTTGCCTGTCAGTATATTTTACTATCGATCATAAATTTAGAGAATATTAAAAAATAAAATAAATAAGCCGGAAATGCTATTGACACCATAAACAAATACATCACACAGAAGAGCCATAAAATCGTAAAGCTTTTGACATACTACACTGCATATTTAAAACAAAATGCTTACAGTTCATGAGAGTAATGAGAAATTTCGTTCTTTTACGGTTGTTAAATATTAAAACGACATTAACCGTGCACGTTTACGACTTGAATATTTAAATATTTATGTGCCTCTGAATGACACTCAATTTCCGAAGGAAGATTGCAGGAGCTGTAGTCAAAAATATTCTGGCATTCTCATTAATGTTGGATGTAGGATGAGAAGTGGGTGCATTTTTGGATGATGCGCTCGGGATCGTGATGTGTTTAGATGAGTTTAAGAGTTCACGAATTGCCAAGAAACGGTTGGTAGGGAAATATCCCAAGCTCACTGCCATCACTTACAAAAGCTAGAATTGAAGAAAAACGTTTATATTTTGTCTATTTATTTTATGGAAATTCTTACATACATATGTATACATTAACTTATGTTACATAATTAAAGATTAACAAAAAAAGATTTTATGAAATAACTAGGAACATTCTATTGTCCAAACACGAGTGGCGAACAATCCATCACAGCAAATTTGCAGGGTCAATGAAGCGGAGAAAAGAAAAAATAATTCAAATTTTAAAATTGCAATATTTCAAAATAAAATCGAATGAAAGCTAAAAGTGTTAGCATCACAAAAAAATTACTACCAGAAACTAAAAGAAACAACTAATACACCAAAACATAAGGTCAAACTATTATACAACATTTAATATGTAATCACATCCTCAAATTTACATGCAAGGGGAAATAGTTCCATTTTTTTTTAAGAAAGCTGCTTCAACTTTTTCACACCTTAGGTTTTAAGGTAAATTATTAGACAAACAAGTAGCAGTCACATTATAAAAAAGCCGGTCAAGTGCGTGTTTTATTCACCTATTTCGTTATTTCTTCAGATTAGTAGTAAAGACTTAATACCTATAAGCTAAGCAAATTAGAAGTCAGATGACTTCACGAAAATTCTTCTAATCGTTCCAAATAAAACTAAACAAAAGAAAATACTGCTTAGAGGCAAAATTGCAATTTGATAGAAAACTAAAAAAGCAAATGTTCAGCTAGCTTCAAGCAACATAATCATCATATGGGTGATATTGATTTATTAGACAGCATGATAAGAAGGTACAGAATTGCAATGAAGTCTAAATTATATATATATATTAGGCGGCGTAACAGCCCGTTGAGAGCCAGAGCCTAGCTTTTTCGCAGTCTAAATTGATATATGCGAATTTTCTATTATTCGTTGAACGTTTCTGTTGTAAATGGTTAGTTATTGCACAAAAGTGTGTACAAAGAGAACGGATTGCCTAAAGTCCATTGCCTCACCCTGAAAAGCGCTGGACAGGGAAGAAGGAAGTTTGTCAATGATGATTTCCAATATCCATGATCTCCTATTGGCTAGTGACCGCCAGTGAGCGAGTCCTACTTAGAAGGTCGTTAGTTCGTGATATGTTATACTCCGGCTGAGTCTCTCTAGACAGCTTGTTAACTGAGACCATCTAAGATTAGCCATTTTCTTAGCCCAAGTGGAGCTGATGAGCTATGGAACTTGGACCTACAAGCTATACCTCCCATTGATGTCAGGTATGATGTCATATAGCATTATCCTCTTTGGGACGAAAATAGACTGGGGTGTAAAAACCCCAACTGTGCCGGTCAGACATTCATAATATGTTCAAAATGCAGAAAAGCTCTATGCCTTAGCAAAGAAAGGAATTGTTATATTTAATTTCACGCTACGTATTATTATATTAGATCATTTGTATATTCTTTCAAATGGATTTTTTTTTTAATTTTTCAAATTATTAACGATTTATTATTTTTAATATTTACTTTTCTCTTTACATTGTACTGCTGACTTTACTTTTCTATGAAAATAAAACAAACCCCACATCTAAGGTGTGTCAGAGTAGTCCAAAAGTTTTTTTGGCTTTTATCATCATCATCATCGGCGCAACAACCGGTATCCGGTCCGGGCATCCTGCAGCAAGCACTTTCACCTATCCCGATCGTTTGCCGACGCCATCCAGTTGGGCACCCCAAGGCTTCGGGCGTCCTGGTCTACGCCATCTTTCCACCGTAAGCGCGGTCTGCGTCGCTGTCTTGTACCATGAATTGTACCGCAAAGGACTTTCCGAGCAGGGTTCTCTTCGCTCATACGAGCTAGGTGCCCAGCCCACCGGAGTCTACCGAGCTTTATTTTCGTTATAACATCTGCTTCGAGGTAGATTTCATACAACTCATGGTTGTCCTTCCTCACGTATGGGGCCAACAGTTCTCCGTCAAACTTTCCTCTCGAACGCGGCTAAGAAGTCAGAGTGACTTTGGCTAAGCACCCAAGTCTCGGATCCATATGTGAGTACTGGTAATACAAGTGTCTTGTATAGCAGCAGTTTTGAATTCATGGTAAGGTTCTTGGATTTGAAAAGCCTTGCAAGACTGTAGTAGGTTCTGTTGGCTTTAAATAACCGCCCGCGTATTTTTTCTTCCATGTTATTATACGCGGCTACTACTGTCCCTAGGTAGCTGAAGGATTGCAAGATTTCAAATTCATGCTCCGCTACCTTGACTGTTCTTCTAACGTTTCTCGCAGACGATGCCACCATGTACTTTGTCTTTCCTTCATTTATGTGCAGCCCCAGGTTTTTTGCCGCCTGCTCGGTCTGGATGAAGGAGTTTTGTACAGCTTGTTCACTTCGTCCGAAGATGTCTATGTCATCTGCGTAAGCCAGTAATTGAGTAGACTTGGTGGCGATTGTTCTTCTTCTTGATGTCTCAGAGTTCCGGATTGCTTTCTCCAACTCCAGGTTGAAGAGCAGACAGGCCAGCCCATCCCCTTGTCGGAGTCCATTGAAGATCTTGACGGGTTTGGACAGCAATCCGGCTACCTTAACTTGGCTTGAAATATTGGTCATGGTCAGTCTACATAGTCTTGTTAACTTATTTGGGATGTCGAATTCTCTCATGGCTTTATAAAGTTCTACCCTGGCTATGCTATCGTAGCCGGCTTTAAAGTCTATAAAAAGGTGGTATGTTGGAATGCTAAATTCTAGACATTTTGGGTGAAGATCTGATCAATTGTTGATTTGCCTGGTCTGAAACCACATTGATACTTCCCGATTATGGTTTCTGCGTATGGGGCTATCCGATCTTGTAGGATAGAGGAGAATATCTTATAGGCAGTACTCAGCAATGTTATACCCCTATAATTGCTGCACTCTACGATATCTCCTTTCTTGTGTATGGGCAAATAGAATTTCAAAAAAGCAATGTTCATAAAAGTACTAAATGTCCATTAGGACAGGCTCTACTTGCCTTGTCCTTTGCTATCGACTAGGTTTTAAAAATCTTATGGCTTAGGAATCAAATAAATTGAAAATATTACGAAAATCTTGCATCACATAACGAGAAGACATCAATAAATAAAATGCCCCCTTCAATAGCGGGGCAAATTGTGGCAAGCATTTTTTTTAAAATATAATGCATCAAAATAATAAATAATAATTGAATAAGTGCTAGGCTTAGCCAGGTTTTAGGTATTTTGCCCCACTGATTACCCGCCCTGCGAAAGTGTAAGATCATACTTTTAGTTCATTTATTTGTCAGCTTTGGATTAGTATCATCATTAGTATCATCTTATATCCAGAGTTTTATGCAGATTAGTATTTTCACATTTTCATGCGAATCAAAATAAAAAAAACTATTTTTTTTATTGCGATTTAACGAAAATTATTTGCAGATTACGACACCATGTTAAAGAGCTATCGAAATCTTGTTGGAGTTGCAGATAGTCATTGAGGAATTTGATTGTGTTGAAGAATTTGAGCGTACTCGATGACAGACTCAAGATCGTTGGCCGCGAGAATAAAAATAAGGAGTGTACCAAGATGGCATCGTTGGTGGACACCAGAAGGGGCAGCAAAAGAGTTGTAATAAAACAGGTCTTCGGCGGATTAGAAAGAAACGGTTTTCTTAATAAGAGGATGACCAGGTTAGCAAGAAAGAATTAGAACCAAAGTCAGTTAATACAGAAAGAGATAACTTGTCGAAATAGCTTGTCGAACATAATTGTAAATTGAATTAAAAACCACCTCGAGTTTGGTTATTATTGATAACTCACAGTTTGCTTTCAATGAGACAAACTTCACAGTGTCAGAATTTACAAGCTACTATGATCAATGAATGTTATCTCAAAAACTCGTTGATGCAGAAAGAAAATGGCAGAGAATTTCAGTCCGTAAGACTAGCATAATAACTTTTGAGTCACACACCACTTACATCCGACCAACTTGCATTCTCAACTAAGCAGCCGTAATGCCGTGACGCCTTTTATTAACTACTCCACCATCGCCATGTCCTCCTCCACCGTAATCCAGTTACCCATCCATCCATTACCAACAAGCGAATGATTAACGTTGTTAGTAAGCGATCGGCGTTCACATCCAATTGCAATTAAGATGTTATTAACCATGTTCCGAAAGAGCTCCGGTTCTATCTACCGCAACAGCGCACCCGCCGCTAGATGGAATTAAAATCCTTCTCCTCCAGACTCTGTCGATGGCGAGACACACACACTCTAATAAACACATGAAAAATATTACGCACAAACTTTCCGATGCTCCTAAAACGAGCGACTTGAGAAGATAAATGCCATGCTATTTAACCACCACCGTCGTCGAAGGAAGAACCATCCCACTGTTAAATCTCCACGTTTCACTGCTGACGTACTACGACCATGCCCTACATAAGGAGGCGGCTAGCAGCACCGGTGTCTTACAAAACCGAAAGAGAGTCAGGAGCACCGCCAATAGGAATGGCAGCCGCAATAAGCTCGCAAACACCGAAGAAAAAGAGTAAAAGTAACAGTTGGCTGACTTCTTGAAATTACTGGCACGTTCTTTGCATCTAAAGTAGGATTTTACTTTTGTGTGTGCGAGCTCACGATTGTATCAATGACCCCTACCAAGGCTATGCTCAATTCTTACTCTTTGGTCCTAATGTCCTTAAAGACCGACTTTTTTCCACTCGAACTGAGTCACATACACGAAGACGCCCTTTTGAGAGAAAACAGTCAGCGACAATTGCATGAAGTTGGTTGGGAGAAAATGTTCTTCAATAAGACGTTTGGTATTAAAAAAACATAACAATCTTTAAGTTTAGCTCGAATGTTCGTTTAAGGATTTTTCGAAAACTAAAATTTTTTTTTCGAAAACTTATATCGAGGTTTTTTTTAGTTTTTAATTTTTTTTCGTGGTGTCAAATGGGTAAGAAATATCCAGGGTACATTTATATGTATCGTGGAAATATCATTTCCCCTGTTTTAACACAGATATCTCCGCCTCAGACTAAAGAACAATGGAGAGTCAGGGCCTGGATTAATTTTGCAATGCATCCTTGGGGATTCCGAGCATGCGGTTTCCAGATAGGATTGAAAGGCACCTCAGCTTAAGCTTTGAAGATCATGCACTCCATGTAGCTGAGCCATTGTAGCCGACAGGTTTTTGCTGTCCGGACTACATGCACATCCTTATACAGCTTAGGAGTTAGCCCTACCTCTCATCCTCCCCGTGTTTTTTTCAGAATTTTTAGAATTTCTAACACTGTAAAGATTTGATTAATAGCTGATTTGCCAGCCCGGAACCCGTATTGGTACGAGCAAAACTCTTTTAGACGCTTGCACAGTACTCTGCACAGGGTTTTGAACGTAACGTTAAGCACAGTCATACATACCTCAGAATTTTTGAAAGAAGGAGTTTAACCATTCTGTGTATGGACTGCTCATATCAGCCTACGAGCATGCCCAAATTCTTCCCAAATTCTACAGACGCACAATCCCTATCAAAGCATTGCCGCCAGTTTTAAAGAGATCTGATTGTAATTCAAGTAAGCCTTGGGCCTTGCAGCTCTTCAGCTTTCAATTGATGCGGGTGCTTCTGCAATTTTGGAAAGAAGGACAAAAGCGCACAGAATTATTGTCCAAAAATGTAGCAATGTGTTTTTGTATCATATTGAAACAAACATTAAAAAACGTTCTCATCCATCCTTTGAATTCTTCATTCTGCTCAATGAAGTCATTTCAAAGCTGTAAATTTGGTTCTAGCTAAACACTTGCGGAAGCCTGAAGGTTTATTTAACCGCGCGAATTAGGAGATAATTGGTTTCACAAGTCAAAACTTCCTAGGTCATAGGTTTGAATACAGTAATCCCTTTATGTCAAAAAGTGTTCCAAATTTAAACCAAAAGTTTCAGATTTAAACTGCTTAAATGGAGCACTTTAAATTTAGGCGGCTAAGAAAATTCCTAAACATGACAATGTAAATCGAGAGATAACAAGACTTTAAACGACGTAAAGTTCATGGTTTTCCACAACGTAAATGGCGACCACGCAAAGAGAGAAACCTTAAATCAAGGGATTACAGTACACATATCATGTAGCCAATTACTCGAGAGAGAGTTGATAAGCACTGTAAGCAACCAATGAAACCTTAGTGAGCTTTGTTAGCTAAAACAAGAAGAGATATACACAAATTAGGTTTTTAGAAATGTCTATAAAGATTTCAAAAAGTCTATATACATATGTAAACTTTAATATCACTACGATCTTAAAAAAAAAACACAAATAAGAAACAGTGACCTAATGCAAGAATCCGCCACTGTCATTATTCCACTACATACACTCGGCCTATCCATTAGAGACGAAGGAGAGTACTTGTGAGTTTCCCAAGCAAGACGATGAGCAGGCCCAAAATGAAATGAGCCATAGAAATTGTGTGTGTCCTTTCGATTTTGTTTTCCCCTCACCGTTCCACCGAAAATTGGAGCACCAAGTACGAGTGGCATTAATTTAAATTTTTTTTTTATTTCTTGCAGAATTTCCACCCCACCATCTGGAAGTATCCGAGCATCCGGACAGAGCCTCAGAGCCACCTCCCGATTTCATTGTTTGCAGATTCTGTCAAAGTCGCTGCCGTCCCAATATTTCCTTCCCCGTAATGTAATGTTCACAGTTGTACATTCTTACTAATTGTACGTAATTGGAATTATGGGCGCCGATTTGATTGTAGCCCAGAATAGGAATTAGTTAATTATTTTCTAGTTGGGATTCAGGGCATTGTGAAGTTATTATCACTTTAGTTTTGGGTCATGGGGAGGTTGAGCAAGGATGTACTCGGGAGTGGTTCAAGGGAAATCTGTTTCATTTGTTATCGGCTGGTGGTCGTACAATAAAAGAGAGGCGGTCGTGTATTAGTGTGTCTGTTTGAGTTTTTTTTTCTTGTGGTAATTACTAATTAGGACTTTTTGAATGGGGCTTATGATGTTGCCGTGGAGAGTTCAGGGGAGAATTCAAACGATGGGATTTGGTGAGAGAGGGACAACTGGGATATCCTCTTTTTTTTATTAAGTTGTTGGGATGGATTTTAAAGGATTACAACCAGGTTGCTGTATCTAACAGAGGCAGGTGTAGATTTATGATTTTAAGTGGATTCAATGTGTGAAGACGCAAGGATTAACCTTGAGTCGGAACTGGTATACATGTTTGCACCTTTATGATTAGTTAACTGTTCAGTATTTTGAGGTGTTTTTATGTACACATTTCATCTTTGAGAATTTTTTAAGTTTAAAAAAAAATGCGTCGGCTTTAAAAATTTTAGGAAGATCAAATTTGATTATTTTTTAGTTTTTATTTACTATAGTTTTGTTTATTTCGTATCAAAACAATTTTTTTAGTTTTCCAATAGCACCGGTCGATCTCTTAAATCGGTTGGCTATAATTTAGCCACTAATATGAAATCACATGGAAATATGAAAGAGCAGCAAGTAGTTTGTTATAAAATGAGTGTTCGTTAGTTCAACCATTGAACGCGTATAAGACAGTGGCCCTTCAGGACAGACTTTTCAACGTTTGGTTGTCAAGTTTAAGAAGACCGGTTCATGAAACACTCCGCAACCCCTGCAGATCAGTGAATGTCGGGTAGACTGAGAGCTTTGCCGCTGGAAATGTCCAGGAAAACGGACGGGTGCAATAACATTAGCTTTCACAGCTTTATCTGCCAAAATTAACATGGTTCGGACATGGCCGGGCATCCGTAAATGATCCGACTAAATGCTAGTAATTATAGCATTGTCTATACAATGCATGAGTTGCATTTATATATATGGGTCCTTATATTTGCAAGCAGAATTGTTGCGTATGGAAGGCCGCCGTTGACTATCTTATCGTTAACGATGAGAGCTACAGGTTAATGATAACCATTTTTTTTTTATCCCAAATCGAAAGACATAAACGTGGATGATAAACAACTCCAATAGGACAGCCGAACGGACATATTTTATTGAATTTTTGAGGGCAGGGTTATCTCGAAAGGGGGCGACGTAAAATAGCGACCAAAATCTTACTTTTATTTTTTATTTTTTTAGGGTTCTTATTTTGCAAGTCCATGCCAGTATACAACAACGATATAAAGCAAAGTCGGAGTGGACTGTCTGCAAAGTTGCAAAAATACAATATTTGTTATTTTGTTGAAAAATCCATGTAATATTACTTCAGAGAAAGAAAAATCTTCATATAGAAAAAGTTAGCATTACAGTCTTACAATTAGTTTGAACAATTTAGATACAATTCTCTTACTTTTTCCATACAATCATTTCATTTTTATGAAGGTTGCGAAATCTTAGTGGGACTCATTAAGTAATTTCGGGACAGAACTTCGAATGTCCTGCGGATATATTCATTCAAGAACTTGCGAGCTTCATATAATTGCTGCCGATGTCTTCTGGTGTTGACCATCTGTATTGTATTCTATAGATGTTGTCATCGTCATAGTTAGCCAAGATTCCTAAGTTGTGCAGTTGCTTTCAAACAAAAAACTGAGTTTATTTAGTGCCCTATACACAGTTTGTTTCATTCCACATCAGTATCGAATACCCTTTACTGGACAACCCTTTGCAATTGCCAAGCAAGGAAATAAGATCCTAGTTCCCTTTCGAATTTTCGGCTGAGTAATCTGGCAACAGGCTATAAAGAAAACAGTGAAAGTAGGTTGCGACCGCTGCGAAACTTGAAACCTTATTCCATTTTCTACCTCTTGACCTGCATATGGTAGGCTCAGCAACGGGATGTGCTATGAAATTCAGTCATACAGGTAACGGGAAGCCTAGGATACTCAAGCATCGTAAAACATGACTGTCAAAAGCTGCAAAAGTATCTACATGTCACCATGAATCAACTATGTCTTTCCCTCGAGAGAGATGTGTAAAAAAAAGATTGACTTTATATTTCAGCGTTATCCTTACCGAGGTTCAAAGTTGGAGGCTGGCAGATACGCAGGCATATAAAGCGAAAACGAAAAATAAACTTGCACAGCTTCCAAATTAAGGCAGTGCTTTTTAAGCGGAGGTCCTGGCGAAAGGGCGCCACCGCCAGGACCATCGGAATAATATTACCATTTTTAGCTACAGCCAAGCGGCCATGAAAGCAATTTCTAACTCGAACATCAAGCAAAAGAACTTAAGGTAGGGTAAGGGTAAGAATATATGCAGGAGAAATGATAATGAAGTATGTGAAGATACCGCACACATTCTTTCTCATTGACCCAACGTTTGTCAACTCAGATTTAGGTAGCTTGCGACAAAAGGATAGATGGAATGCAGGGACCTTAGTGCGACAAGGACTGAAGTATGGACCAGTACATTTACCTACGTTATAAATCTGATACAATCTACGTATGCATTGAATTAATAAATGACTTCCAGCCTAAGATCCCTTCTGCAAGGATTTCGTACTACTACCACATAAATTTCGTGAATAAACAAAAAAATGCTCGTTTTGTGTTAATGTTGTCATTTAAGCTACGACTTTGGCAACAATGTTCCTTACATTGCGACCTACCATCTAACGCTCTTAGAAATGCTTCTCCAAGGAACAAAATAGCCCAACTTTCAAGAGTAGGCTTCTTTGTATTAGTTGGAGTCCAATAGCGTTTGAGCCCATTTTGAAATATTGCGATTTTAGGTTGTCCTCCACCAGAAGAGCAGATGCAGTGTACCAGCAGTTTCTCGTTTGTTTTTTGTTTACCGGCAACCTTCCTTGATACTGTACATTCATATATCAAACCCTTTAAAGCCCCTAAAGAAAAGCAGCATTTTCTCTGGTCCTTACATCTCATGAACGCTTTAAGAAATTCCGAACAAAACCAAAAACTTTAAGCAGCGCTTTGAGGAGCCATCCTATTCATTCATTCATTATACACACAAACATTTGTCTGCCTTCCAAACGGGTGCTTATAATTATTCGCATTTTATGCTGATTCCTTACCAAGTGGAAAGTTTTCTTTCTCAAAAGAACCCGAAGATGTGATGAGAGGGGAGAACATTTCAAAACAACACAACAAAGCATGAGAAATTTTGTAGAAATTTCTTAATTTTTGTGACAATTTTTGTGACGACGACACATATGGATGTACATATATGTATATGTGTAGGCAGTGTGGGACGAGACGAGCACCAGGAATGAGTCTCCTTGTACAAATGTTGATTTCACTGAAAATTATTTATTGCATTCGTATGTTAATGATGAGCGCATTTCCTAAGGGAATACGCCCGAGAACGTTTCTATTATATGATCCGCACACAGAATGGAGAAAACTGAAAACACATGACTGAGTACGTGAGAGTACGTGTGTGAGTATGAATGTTTTTCAAAGTATGAACGATATCTGAATGCAGTAGGGTTGTCGGAAAGAAGCTCTTGGCTTAAACTTTGGAATTTCATTAGAAAACAGCGGCAGAGCCATTCGTCATGTTCTTGTTTTGATAATACTTCGAAGAAGGTAAAGGCAGTCTATGCAATTATGCAATCAGTGAATCTAGGTGCCGAGGAGTAAAGCTTCACACATGTGCATACCTTAATTTGATGTGCATAAATCAAAGCCAGTCGCCCGCCTCTAACGAAATTAGCGAACAAGTCGAAGGGTTCTTAATTTGTCTTTCTTTCAAGTCACTCCTCTGAGAGGGTTCTGTTACTTTTCATCAAATTAAATGGGGTTACTTAAATAAGAGACGAGATAACTATTGTCAACGTGGAATATTTAACGAATGACTCCCCTGCAATCATCCAGACCTTCTTTCAAAAAAAAAAAAAAAAAAAAGAATAAAAAACGAGACGAAAACATCTATTGACATAGTTCAGTTTTAAACAAAATCACGCAAAGCAAAAAAACTTTTATTCGACAAGAGAGAAATTATTGCTGCATTTTCATTCACATTCAGCTATGTAAACGAGGATAACTTGAGAATGTCTGGTCTTGATTTTAGTGCTTGGTCATCGCCAAGAGCTCATATAAGACACTTGGGTAAAATTGAAAAGTTTTGCTTTTTTTCTACCCTCCCGTAGCACCCAAACTCTGTCGCTTCTCATCGGCAGAACAAGGAATGGCGGTCAGGGTGGAACGTCTCTTTAAGGATGTTCCGAAGGACAAAGACGATAAATAATCTGTTGAGCTGTGGCAAAGACGATGAGTTGACTCCACTACCATTTTGCATGACGTTTCGGTGTTGCAGTGCATAGCAGTGTGAGTGCATACATATGTATATAATTGCATTCCAGTGCCAGGATAATATTGCAAAATACTTGCATGTCGACGCTCTAAACATTACCAGAGGCGTACGTTTCATGGCATTCATTATTATCATAATTTTTATTAGTATTTCATTACTGCTAGTGATAAAGGGGGGTTCTCGAAATAAAGTTTAAGATACCCACGTCCAGTTTGATGAGATCATGGCTATACAGTTGCAATAGAGACGAGTACTCATCATACAAGGACCCAGTATGAATAGGATTGCTATATAACATCGATTGCTGCTGTAAGGCCACTGAAAACTAATTGTTATTTACTCGCAATGAATTAAGTGGACTCACCTTTCAATTGATAAATTGCTTAGTGTTTTTTTCAAGGATACGACGAAGCTCTCTAAGGGTGAAGGCTATTCGGTACAGATTAAAGACTCATTTGCTTAATTTTTCATAAAATGTGTCCGGAGAAATACGTGGAAGTACTAAACAGTGTTCTTATTGATAGTAGTGGTTTGTGGGCAGACATTCTCAGGTGGACTACCATTCTTATTGCTTTTGCAGCTAAAAATAGCTAGACAGGAAGATTGGATAGAATAATTCACATTTCCACACGGCAAATTTAGTTGGTTAAGGCCATACATACCTCCAGAATTTTCCAGAAAATATTTTTTTTTCATTAATTGAGCCGCTCAGTGCACAGATTAAGTCCACTTTTTTAAAAATTTTAGATTTATTTATTACAATATTTTTCCTTAATAATTAAGATTACCACCATTAAACGACAATTATTTGAATAAAATGTAGTGTATTTCAAAGGCGTTGCTTTATGGAGTCAATCAATTTGTACTCTGAACGGCTCAATTATTGTTCTCTATTCTTTTAAACTTATTTCTGTGAAAGTCGATTGCGAAAATTTATCTTAGATCCAAAGTTAGGGTGGAAAATGTAACTGCACAACGAGAGTATGATACTGGTACGGTGAAAACTATAAACGCGTTTTTCTCGAAACAACTCATACAGTTTTTAATATTTTTTTATGCATTTCTTTTTTCAAATATATGAAATTGTTTTCTTAGTTGTAGCTGGAACCGTATTCTCGATATTTTGATTTATAAATTATATAAAAATAATTAAAGTGTAAAAGTTATTACGATAAACAAATTTTTGGATAAAGTTCCAACTAGTACGCACCTCCGATTTTTTTGAAATTTTTGTTGACATAGCCTTATGCGTCGGAAACCGAAGTCCAAAACTGTTATGATCGCAAATGACTAGAAAGGGCCAATATGACATTCAAAGTTCAAAATCTGTGAAAAAATAAATGGAAATATTTCGTAGACACCATAACCTTTTTCAGATATCGTATTAAAAAGCTCTTTTGATTGGTGTACAAATTAATATAATTAGTTTTATATTTTCGAAGTTAAATTAATTTTTGGAGAAAGACATTATTTTCTTAAAAAGTATACATAGTTATTAAGACCGCATTTTTTCATTATATAAAAGTTCATTTTATAACCTTCCTTATGCATTATTGATAATATTTGATAATATTATAATTATGGATATCATTATTGATAATATGAATGTCATATTTATTCAAAATGCGCAATTTTACTACTGTGTTAAAGGTTATATCCTTTTAACCTTTACCTTTAAAACTAAGTAGCATATATTCGAAAATTGCGCCCAAATAACGACGGATTTTAATTTATGTGTATTATGCATCATGCATTTGCTAGAACTTAATTTTTGTAAAAATTAATTATAATACATTTCTTATAAAGTTTAAAGTTCAATAAATAATGTATATACTTTCACAAATTTCTATTGTAGTCCTTACTAAACAAATCTTTTCTTTCAGCGTATTTCTAGCGCTAGACGTATGTAAGGCCTTAAATTCCGTTTTAAACAAAAAAGGGGGAAGAACTAAAAATTAAAATATTAAAATATGTATCAGAAAATGTTTGTAGTTTGTAGAATGTACTTTTTAGTTCTTGTCTTCTATAAATGTTCTCTGCATAAGTACACTTAGAATTTATTAACCTTATAAGATTTACAGATTGTTTTCTTCAAAAAAAAAGTAAAAGGGGAGAAGATATTGTTAGACTCTTAAACATTCAAAAATTTGGATATTGAATGACACTTAATGTAGAGAAGTACTCACACGAAAAATTAAGGGCTCCTTGGACCATCAAAATAATTAATTCAGATTTTTCGATTATTATTTTGATCATTATTGGCTATCCTGCCCGTTTCGAAAGCTAGACGACAAACAGGACAACAAAGCTAATGATTGGTTCTTTAAAAAGAAAACTTCTACAACGGATATGTGGCACGGTCGAAGGCAATTAATAAGGAAGAAATTATTGCGGACTGTATGAATGCTTTGGTCATTTTGATTGGATACCAAAGATCCACAGGGGCTTCGAATCACAGCCTCCCAGAAAAAGGACAATATCTGATACAAGGGCCAAGTGATCAGGGACCCAGGATAGCTGGACCAAAAGTAACGGGCTTAGCTTTTTTTCAATGATTTTTTTTGCTGCATTATTCGTTAGTTTTAAAATTTTAGAAACGCTAAAAGTGCAACTCTTGAGCACAGCTTTTAAATTTTTATTGTGACCATCTTCAACAAGCTTAAAATTGCACTCTTTCATTTTTATATATAGCACATTAGCATAGTCAGCCTCGATAACAATCCATTTTTATCATCTGCGAAAAAAAAAATCCACGTTCAATGTGCGAAACTTTTGAGTTATTATCGTCTGACAAGGAGCAGTGCTCCAAGCACCTGACTCAGAGGGCGTCTTCAACCCTCCGTAGAAAATGCATAACCCAAAAAAACTCTTCTCGCAGGGTGACTGACTGAAGTGCTCGGATATCAGTTAAAAAGGAGAAACTTTTCGCAAAAAGTTCACTCAGTTTTTGGGTGACTTATGGAGGTGTGAGTGCATGTATTCAAACAAGCATCTAATGGATAAATGAGTACTTTGCACTTGGTCGTCATAGCACACACACTCCGCAGACGGCCACAGCTACGACGCCAGCTATCAGAAGACCGCGCTTTAGTTAAGACTGCTCACTGCTTGCATCAAAAGTTTCTTCGACTTTTCGAATAGTTTTTCCGGTATTTTGAGTTTTTTCCACCCGTCGCCGTTGACTGCAGTGAGAGCAGAAATACAAAGAACGAGCGAAATTTATTTTCTGTTTATTTCCCAGTTTTTTTTATTCCCTTAATTTCTTTTCTCAATTTTTTTCTTTTTCTGATTTAAAATTTAACACGAAACTGCTTTTAGGATAGTTTAACAATTTATTATTTTCCGCTAAAGTTGCTTTTCTCCGACAGTGTGTCGGATGGCCGAGCCAGCACAACTCCCAATGCAGTAATGCTCGCCCAATTTGTTCCTTTAATTGGAAATGCAGTCACAAGGGAGAACAACTGAAGTCCTTATTGTTGCTGTGTATGTGTGTAGAGCAAGTATGGAGGAGTGCAACAATTGTGGTCGGGTTTGAGTGGTGTAGAGGGTTTCCGTTCGGCAACTGGACGGATGAATTTTGCAGAGGGAAGTTCTGACCGAATTTCATGAGCATATGGGAGTGGATTGGATGAAATTAAATCTTGAAATCTGTGTCAGATACAATCTTTGTTGTAGCGGGTCAAAAATGATGTTGGAATTATTTTACATTTCTGGTTGCACAGATGTTCTCCAAGTTTTAAAGGAACTTTATTTTGGGACAAATAAAGGAGGGCTTAAGAGGCTTTAAAGACTTGGCTAATAGAGTTATGATATTTGCAGTTAAGAAGTCGTAGCAGTTAATATAACTTAAAGCCCATTAGATTGTCGGATTAGTTTACTAAGTGAAACTGCTCAAATCTTCGCACCTTGTCTTCAGCGTTTTTGATTACTTTGTTTTTTCTCAGAGCATCCGTAATCCATCTCGCACTTTCGATGACGGCATTCGTTTTCAATGAATGTTTGTATTTCTTTTGATCAAACAAAGTTAAGTTCTCGTTCTCTACCGGCTGTTTAGCAGATTATTTATTTATTTCTTAAGATCGGCACTACTTCAATCCTCAACATAATATTTAAGAACAATATATTGTACTAAACCACGGGCTTAATAACAAGAGATCTTTTGAATTTTTACTATAGAAAAGTGTCAAAATTGCTGACATTGATGACATAATTTATCGATCTAGGATTGAGATACATCATAGCTGTGGTCAAACACGATGTAAAACGCTAATGTTAACCAAGTCCAATTGCTTCGCATGGGCATGATTAAAACTATTGAAACCCATCCTATTGCATAAGTGGGCGCCATGTTGATTTTATATAGATTTCGTCTATCCGATGACCCAATATTTTTAACTTACAAATAAATAGAATGTATACATTCTTATGGAAGGTGACATCTACTTTTGGATTGTGTTCTTCTGTTCAAAATTTGTTGTTGCAATACAAACTCAAACTTAATTTTTTTTCTCTTTCGCGTTCCGTTAGTGAATGAAACAATGAGTGTCGAAATATACAGCACCATGACCACTGTCCACTGGCAATCGGTTTAGTGATCTAACAATGCAATGTATTCCGTGCAAAACAACGAACTTATTTCCATCGCACCCTACTTCTAACAAACCTAAATTTTATGTCATCTCCCCTACTGATGAAACCAAACCACTCACCTCCTTCAGTATTTTTATACTTAAAAGGGCAATCGACAGCATAAGTATCCGTAAACTAACTCTGTGACGGAAGTCTTCTCATATAAGTCAAATCTTAAAAGTTAGCAGGCCTTTTCCTAACAGAGAAAACTCTGTCAAACATTTGCCCGATTTCCGTTGCCCTTTACTCGAACTTAATTCTTACCAGCGGCGTGGCGTGAAAAATCTGAAGCGGTAAGTCGGTAAAAAAAATTCACCTGCAACATTTTTTTTGCGGTTGCTATCAACTTTTTTATTGTAGCCTATAAAAAAATTAGCTAAGGATGTTTCAATCCGATTATTATCAAATTCGTGCAAAAGCAATCGGCTACGAATATGTTTAAACGTTTTAATATGTTTTTGTGCCGAATTATGCAAATTGTTAGTATCGGTAGTAGCGAAATTCGAATAACCCGAAAAAGTTTCGGGCTATTTTGTAGCTGGTTAAAACAATTTCATGTTTTTCCTTGTTTTCCCTTCATGCTTGATTCCTCTGAAAGCACACGCTTTCTTATGAAAAAAAGAACCCGATTTTTGCGGGTTATTTGCTGATTTTGTATTGTGTATCATGATTTTGCATGTCCTGTTCTCCTAAATTTTTTTTCTCTTAGATTATTTCTGTTTGAAAAATTCAGTTAAAATTCAGTACGTTAATCATTAAAACGCGAAAATGTTTAGAGTTATTTTGTTGCTAGCCGCTTTTTTACTGATTTTTACTCATTACTGCTCCTTGTCTGGCTTTCGCTTTACGGCTGTCTGAAGGAAACCAAGGAAAGAACATCAATTTTTTCTATTTGCCTTTTGTTGCCATAGATGATGCAGTGTATGTTGTTGGAGAAGAGGCATACAATGTTGTGTGTCGTGTATGCGTTTACATAGAGCAGCAGAAATTGGCGCTTGCGTGTACAAGTGAAGGAAAAATTCAAACATTATGTTTATGTTTTTTAAGATTCATGTTGCTTGTTGTATTGATACATTATTGAAGAATTAGAATTTTCAAAGGTAGCTCGGTGGGAATCGGACGCCACGCCCTGCAGAGCATATCCTTGGCTCCTAAAAAGAAAAACTCTACGGCCAATAATCGGTCCTGTCCGCGTAGAAAGCGTATGGTGAGGAAAACACAATCGCAAATTTTACGAGTTATACAAAGTTGTGGACGTAGTCGGTAAATATCTATCGACTGCAATGGCTCGGCCATATAGACAGCGTATGGACACAAACGCTTCAGCTAAAAGGATCTTCGCATCCGACCATCTAGTTTTGAGGAGAAAAAGGGAAAAGCGCCGGTACAGAGACCAATTGATCGCAGACGCAAGACAGCTAGAAACAGCACGCCCGGGACCGTTTCCGGCAGTGCATCTACGTCAGTGTCACCGGACAACGGATCACTGCTACTGGAGTCTATGTGACTTGGTATTAATGCTGCCGCATACTACGCAATTGTGACTTGGTGCCTTGGTGCCATATGGCGGATGTTGCCAAAACAACATGGCCGCCACAGACATCTTTATGTAATCTGAGCTTTTTTATGTGCCTTCTGTTTGTAGGTTTTTTCACAATTAATTGTCTCAGCTTTAATGTGATTGTATTATAGCTGACGCTGTTGTATAAACTTGGCTGACTTTTCCAATCTATAAAATAAAAAACGACTTCTTATCTATAAAATAAAACAAGACAAAAAAAAAAAAACAAATGAGTTTGTGCTCTTCATAAACTATTAAACGCATCATCCTTGCATTTTTGTGAATTCGACTTATTACATTTTATTCCATGTGTTGTCTGCACGTTTTTTTGAAAAGTCTCCCATGTAAAGCCCAACCCAGTGAAGCTGGAAACTTAAGAAGATGTCTTGTTCTTTTCCTTCTCTAAATTTGTTGATCAATCAAATCGAAGTGGTTCAAAATATACAGTGACTTTAAAAGACGTGGTTAAAAAAATCTGTGCAACACGAACAGACCCCACCTCCAGCCCCATTTATCTGGAATTAACGAAAAGAAATCTGATTGCTTGGCCCCGTTCACAACAGTGGCTCACATTTTAATTTAATTAAGTTGCACCATTTTCACTAGGTATTATTTCAAGCGAAAAGAATTCACGAATTAATAACAACCCCCCAACCGCGCCAAAGAAGGGATAGCTTTCACCCCTTTGTTTTTTTAATTTCCACTTTTTTTTGCTCACAAAAAAAAAAAAAAACCCTGCTTATGAAACACATTTTGACGGATTAGCTCTCTCACATTTCGAAAATTTCTTAGGTTTACTCAGACGCTAATTAATTTTTCCTTTCAAACTCGAAGAAGAAAAAAAAAATAGATATGAGAGTAAAGCACGTTATATGTACGTCCCTTCTCCGAGTAGTCATTTTCATTGTCCTTCCCTAGTGAAGTCCAATTCATTTTGTGTGAGTCAACTCGAATACATACACTCGTGCGCTCATCCGAAGGAGATGGGAGAAATCAAAAAGTTCTCATTTCAGTTTATAAGTGGAAGAATAATGGTCGAACATATTTCTTTACTTTCCGCAACAATGGATTGCTTCCTCCGTCCTGTGTCTATCTTCATCCGGCGTCATCCGACGAACTGTGGTCGTGGTAGAGCACCGTTGAGCGACTATTATCATGTGGTTGGTTTCGCCCTTTTTGAAGCAGAGCACATTTTAACTCATAAGGTTACATATTATCGGGAAGATACATATACATGCAGACATACATCCAAGAGCCGACACTAATTTTAAATGAACCTACTTCAGAACTTGGAACTTAGTTTAAGTGAAGTTTGCGAATGGAAATTAGAGGTTTTGTGTAAATCAATGGCAAATGGGAGGGATCGGTGGGATGACACAGTACGGAGTATTTTGGTGCTTAATTTTTTTTTGTCTTTTGGCTTTTTTCTACGGGACGGAGTTGTCGAATGGAGACATATAATTTTGTGACGATTGCCACTTAAAAAATCATTGCCTGATATACTGTTTTGACATGAGTCCATTCATTTGCTTCCTTACTAATGGCCGAAAAGATTTAAACTTTTTCTAAGTTTTTCGAAGATAACATTTGGCAGAAATAAATTTTTAATGGCAAAATTGCTGTAGAACGTTTGAATTAAATAAAGGGGTCAGCGGTATCAACTGAAACTCACTAGGTTAAGTTGACACATTTCAAAAGAAGACAGAACATGGAATGAAACTCAACACTTTCAGTCGTAAGCCTTACTTTAAAAAAAAAAAAAGAAGCTACTATGTACCCACCTATATAATGGTGTACATATTGAATACAGTTGCTTGAATAACCACACTTCTTTCGAAAGGCGTTAGGTTTAAGTAAATATTCTCAATTTTTAAAATCGGTATTAGGATAGCCACGATAGGTCGCGCAGGTATGGGGTTATAAGTCATGCTAAAAAGTTGAAAAACTTTGATTAAGAAAGCCTTTCGCCTGTCACCAAAGACCCCAAACTATATAGTGATGCTCGGAACAGGGCTATCTCCGCTATTAAATAAAACTCTTAAGCTTTACGTAAACTGCATACTTAGAGTTAGAAGGATGTCAGACAATGGTCTTCCAAAGATAGTGGCCTTACATGCGATTCGGAACAAAGTGTCATCGTCCAATGACATCGTAGCTGAAGCTACGAACAATTTTTAAAATGTAAAATGCATAAATGCGATACTTATTTTTAGTACTACAGTCAATCTGGCAGACGGCAAGGCCATGCTTACTATTAATATCATTGTGCTTATTATTATTACTCTTCTAAAAAAAAAACTATGTATTTAGTCGCGAAAAAGTCGTTTTATGGAAGTTAAGTTTTCATCACCAAATCACAATGTGAGATTATGATAGTTGTATTAGTGCATTTATTCGAATTTAAAATGAATTTTTTTGAATTTTTTTCACAAAATTATAAACACCGGTTCATTTAATAATGTCAGGAGAATACTGATTTTCTGTAATCAATAATACCAGGTCTGTTAAAAAAATGTGGTGAATTTTCAAATTTCGCGGGCTACGTACATTCGATTATCGATTTTTTTTATTTTGTTAGGTTGGTAGACTCGTCTCGAACATATGTTTACAGTTTCAGCCATATAGTATATTTATTTCGTTTGTGAGAGGCATACAAGTTAGACGTGCTTTGCGTGTTCGGCGATTTCCTGCTGTCGAAAAAAAATGTATCTCCTGGGCTCCTCCATTGGGACGATTGGACTTTGGTTTCGATGTCATAACCATATACCATATTTCTCACCAGTTATGACCCTTTTAAGCAAATCTGGATCGTCGTTGACGTCAATCAACAATTCCTGAATTGTTGGAAATTTTTTGGAACGAACTTCGCTGCCACACGCATCATACCCAAAATTTCCGAAAAAATTCCATGGCATGAGCCGAAAAATGCTTTGATCCATTTTTGAAATATTTTGAATAGACCTCGTATACTTTATTTTCAATTGTAAACCAAAATCTATTTGCCAATATTGAAGCCGAAGTATTAAACGTATGTAGATTGTAAAAAACCTGGCGTCGCAAAAAAATTACAAGTTTCTTTTGAAGCGTAACGGCTATCGGGATAAGAGTTACTATCATTATATTATTTTTTGTAAAAAATTAATTGCTCAACGGAATTGTTGCGAGTTTGTGAATTTTTTGCTTCAATTCTTTGCATTTGTTTGTGTTTCGTTTATTTGTTTTGTGAGTAAAAAAATGTGAGTAAAACCAAACAAACGTGCAGCATTTCATTTATAACATGTTATTCAAAATTTTAGGAATCGATGAAAGGAGTTACATTCTATCCGGCAATTCCATAAAGCAGGAGAAATAGAAAAAAAACGTAGTTGGAATAGTTATATGGGCAGCTTGAAAAAATCTTTCCATCATCATGCTGTATCACTATTCAAAATAAATAAAATATGTAAAATATTACGAATGCGTCTTATTTACTCCATCACCACCAATCAAGTTTTGCCCACAATCAAATCTTTTACTCACTTAAATTAAAGTTTGCTTAATTTAAAGTTTTAAATAACCGCTCACACAACAAAAACATTTTGAACAACTTGAATAATTTGAATTAAAACTTTTTAAGATTTTTATAAGCACAGGGAACAGATGTTTGCGTGAATGTCAGATTGGTTCGGGATATTAAAGTTCACCCAGCGGATAACAGAATGGCAAAGCAGTGTAAATGCGGATCGGATTACTGAATCGACTGTTTGAACCACGTTAATAGCAGAATACGGCTGCATATTAAAAATGTTTTGCTGTTCATCAAACTGGTCTCACACCTTGGTAGGCTCAATGATTAAATATTCAAACACATCATTCAGGGACGACAATCACGGCGGTTCAAAAGCTTTATCTGCTGCCTGGCTGTTTAATAATAGTCCATTTTAAGAGCTCTGGGTGTATCATGGTGAATACGTATGTGGAGATGAAACGTGTACGTGAATACGTACGCGAAAACTGAATTTAGCAATAACTGCTCTGACTTGTAACAGGTGAGTTACGTTTATATATCTTAAAACTGACTTCTCATAGTGATAGATTCATAGTTTGATTGCTGCAGGTCCGGGCTTAAACATTGATCGGCTGCAGAGAATCAATGTATAACCTTTTACAATTTTATGAAACTATAAATTGGCACCCATTGGAAAAATTAAATAATTTGAGAACACCAAAGGGGTATACTAAAAAAAATATAAACGAACGATGATCACGGCCCTCAAGCTCTTGTTATGGCCTCATTGTTAATAAAAACACTCCGTCTGAGGCCGAAAATGGTACTTACATTTGTAGCATTGAAACCACCCTTGAAAACCTTTTTTGACTTACAAATTTTCGAATTTCTTTCTTGTGAGAAGTAGGATAGGAATATTGTCAGTCGCTCACTAGAGCTCGAACAAATTTTTAGATTACAGTTTTTCAGTTTCATTTTGCTGGAGCCATAGCTATTCAAAAGCCAGAGTTTGTGACCACGAGAAATTGGTACCTTATGCGTAGAATGTATCGTCGGATTATTAACCAACAAGGCGTTTTCCAGAACTTTCTTCAAAAACTTGCGAACAGCAACTGGAGCATAATTGATGCATAATTTCGATCGAAATTAGCTATGTGCAGCCCCTCACCCGTTCTAGAAAGCGTCAGTGTTCCTAACGCAACAGAAAATGTGATTAAGGTGAAGGTAAACATCTCATTATCCTACTCAAATGGCCTACATAATGCCACAGCTGTCCTAAATTACTTGTTTCATCATCGCCCTCATTAGACAACGCTTCGATTGGATCGCCTGTAACGTTAGCCCATTTCTCCGTTTTAAACGAATTACTTCATAAGTACTTCAAGATGCTCCATTATAATTTTTTTTTTCACTGCAAGATTCTTCACATAATTTTACAACCCATTTCCTTTTACTCTTTTTATTTCTTGTTTTCTCAAGACTTAAATTAAAATAAAATTAAGTTACGCAACCGATGCTCGAGTTGTGCAGAGCAACACGTGACAAGGATACTTTCCCACCCAACAAGTTCCCGCACTCCTTGGTCCCTTCGACTAAATGCAGACACGTACACATGCAGATATGCGACTCTAGGCGACTCTGTGTGCCGCCTAAGTGCTCGCTTCCACCTGCTATTATCTTTATGTACACGTAGAGATCACGCTTAGTATCCAAGAGCCAGAGTTTATCTGATTAACACTGAAGGATTTCAATTTTAAAGTAATTTTGACCTAAAATATCAGCCCCGGTTCCACCTCTAGAGTTTGGGGGAATTTTCTGCAGACATGCACTCCGAACTTTTCGAGGTTAATTAAATTCATATCATGATGAAAGACTGGTAGATAGAAGCCGCCATCACCCTCTTCGAACAAAGTGCAGAGAGTGTATCTGGCAGTAGTAGCACTGCCACCACCCACCTGCAGAGTTTACTCACGGCTACGTAGCCGTGGTATTCCTTGATTCGACTATCTCCCCCCCCCCCCCCCCCCCAAAACACCTCCCCCCTCAGCCCATGCATCTGCAATATTTTGTTGCTTTCTGTCCTTTAGCACACTTACACATCCAGACTCACTAAGAGGACGGTGTCCTCGGTGTGAGCGAGTAAGCAAGCTAAAGCAATTTTCAGGCTCAGTCTTGCAAAAAATCTTTGATAATTAAAATTCTTCCCTTTAGTTTATTGCTTTCGAAACAACAACAACAATTCAACCCTAAGAAGATTAAGATACCAAATTAGTTGCAAGAAAGTGGAACGTTTTGGTAGCAAACGGAAGAAGGTTGGGAAGACTAAGCACAGTGTACAGGGTTTTTTTGGGTTAATTTTGTTTGATTGGTTGACGGGCCATCACCGATGTTTTTGATAGCTCCTGCTACAAGTATGAGTTAAGCAATTAGTGATACGATGGTTTTACAAAATATTAAAAGCAGTAGCTCTGTATGTTCTTAATAATGTGGAACTTGTTACTTCTTGCTGATTTCTGAATAAATAAGTTCATTAATTTTTAAATAATATAAAAAAACATCCCTACTAACTGATGCATATTTGGAGTCTCATGTTCCCAGTATTGCAGATCCTTTTGTGCGACACATGAAACAAACAAACGAACCAATTCAAGAAACAAATTGAGAGGGTAATACTAAGATTTTTTGTAACTAGTGGAGTTTGAAACTAAAAAGTTAGTACCAATACTAATTTCTTGAAAAAAATAATCCATTCCAATGGAACTATATATTGTTAGATAGGTCTTAAAAAATTAAACCGAGGTTTTATTTTCAACTTTTTGTTTAACAGTTCCGTTTTCAAGAATTTAAGCTTCGAATTTGGAAAAGTCAAACTTTTGAATGCGCTTAACTTAGAAAATCTCAAATAAAAACAGAGATGGACGTCGGGACATTTTTTTAATCTGTTTTACAATTGACATATTGTATCTGAATAACAAAAAATCGAGGCGGCACAACGCGGAAAAGATTACTTTTGCTCAAGTCAAAATAAAGAACTGAAAATTATTTTTCCGTCTTTATACATTTTTTAAGGGCTTGTAAATTAAATGCTTTTTGAACTACGAATCAAACCAAAAATCCTAATAAAGTACAAAGTTGAAGCTTTCCATTCCACTTTAAAGGAAGAAATTTGCACTATTAGAACCAAAGTTACGGCTTTTCAAAAGTACATTACTCTTTCCTCGTTTAATTAATACAACCAATTAAATTGTTGATTTCACTTGGTTGTTAAATGGCAACTATGCACGTAATATTGATAGTTATTTTTTTTGTATATGTTAAATTGAAGGTTAAATAATGGAAAAATAACTTGCTTATCCCCTAACTTAAATTTAGATTTTTGAATTAATTCCGGCTGTCCCATATAGGCTGGGCCACTTGTGTCGTGGCGCCGAACTGTAAGACAATGCGTTCTAATTCAGCCCGGGGAAAATGTTCGTGTTTCTAATTATGGACAAACGCCTAAGGTTGTGGAACTTTGTGCAGAATTCATTCATTTTTTAGTATGAGTTATAAAGAAAACAAAGGGATCATTTTAAGTATTTCTAATAACGTGCACAGCACTGTACCTACTTACCGCCGTACAATTCGTACAACTTTTTGTTAAATTACACGCTTTATGTAAACAAATCTTGAAAATTAAATTTGACCCACTTTCCGGTTTCCGATCAAGCTGAAATTTTGCATACACGTTTAATTTGATGATGATGGTCATAAAAAGGATTGGTGAGAAGAATACGAATAAAATTACGTCGTTCTGAAGCGGAATTCTCAAAAATGGCAGAGTTGTGGTTTTCCCATTTATGTTATGGTAGGTACAAAACATTGCAAATAAAATGACCAAAAAACTTAGGTCATAGAACCCACCAAACGCAAAAAAAACGGGGATTAAAAAACAAAACCAAAAGCACAACAAAGAAAAAGTGAAATTGACAGTAGGACAGAATGTAAAAGAAATAATTGAAAGACTAATATAAACACAGAGCGAAATTTAACTGTATCATGAATAATTTAAAACTATGTTACATTTATAATTAACTTATAACTATATTAAAAAAATAAATTATAGTTTAAAAAACTCAAAAGCGCGCTTAAATTACGCACTAAATATTTAAAAATAAACTTATAGTTTCTTTTATGTTAAATGACTAAATCAAAAAGCAAAACTTTCTGGTTGGTTGTACTTTCAATTCTCAATATGCAACAACTTCTTAATTTCACATGATCAAAATCAGTCGTAACACAGCAAACATTTTGAAGCCCTAAAGCCCATTCATGAAACTTTACAGAGAACCGGCTCAGACATCTTCTCATATTAAAAGTAGTCTGAGTCTGCTTTTTAATGAAAATATATAAAAATCTAAAAATGATGCTTAATATTTCTAATTATGTATCTTAATTTTGAGACCCAGCAAATTATTGACAATAGATATAAATAAGAATGTAATATTGATTTTATCAACGCCTGACTTTTACTTATCTGAAAATCTTTGAGCAATCAGAACATACATCACAAAAAACAACAAATTCTACGGAATAGCCACCGCGCTGCTTGAACTAAACGTGAGGTATTATCATCTCAATGTCATCAAGTCTCATTTTACTATAAGAAAATTATTTTGTAGAAATATTTAAATATGTTGAGTATGTTTTCCAGAAGCTATTCAGTAATCTTCCACTTCCTTTTTTATTTTCCTTGAGCAGGAGTAGGATGTCTTCTTGTAGGATGTTTAAATTGGTTCTTCTTTTCTGTCGAAAATCGTTCTCACTGGGTGTTCTGTCACTATCGCTCTCATTGCGTGACGCGATTCAAATTAAGAACAGAAGCCCAGAGGGACTGTAATTAACCCAAACCTCCTACTCGACGCTCCCAGGAATGTCAAAGTGATCTCGAATCATAAGAAAATACATCCCAACAGGTTGTCGCAGCCAGCATCCACTGAATATTAGTTCAAGGCCTATTTATCCAGACGCAGAAACCTCCCCACCAACGCTGTATCCAATTTCACCGCCGTAAAAACCCCAGTAGAGAGCAAAGACGACTCCTGTAATTTACATGCAAACCATATCTCGGAAAAAGAAATATCCTCCGGCAGGTATAAACTCCAAGAGTGACCTTATCTCATCTGACGTCACTGCAATCAGCGCAACTCTCTGTCAATTATTCTAAATTACAATTATTATTATGGCGTGCTGTAGCAACATGGCATAGAGTTCCTGTCCAGAGCCTCAATGGCGAACGTCCTCGCCGAGCATCAAGCTACACACCCCTTATGCTAGGGGAAAACAAATAAATTCTTCCCTCAGCCTCGGGAATATTCTCTGTCAACATTAAAAATGAAATAAATGAGAGAAACAAAGAAAGCGTTAACAACCACGTGAATATTACGACGAGGTCTGACGAGAGAAGGAACAGCACTCATTGGCCTCGTTCTCAGTCCTAAGTATCCAATGCTTTTCGCTCCGTTTTTTTTTTGTTCCTTTCTGCTTTCCTTTCTACGCCTCTGGTTTTGCCCTCCCTCCCCCTCATAATCACCTTTGGGAAATTATGTGAAACAATATTCTGGACAATAATTTTTTTTCCTGTTAGCTTTGTTGACGCGTTACCGGGATGTTTTCATCATCGTCGACCATTGCGGAGGGAATTCACTTGGACTCTCGACACGAGTTGACCTTCTTCAGAGATTCTGAGGTTCTGAGACGTTATGTTCATCATCTTCCGGGACAGGAATTCAACATCTCTTCACTTGACGACGACGTGTGCTTTTGTCGTTGGTGTTTGTATTTATAAGTGAACCAGCTACTTATGTACTTGTGTGACGGAAGGACATGTGTTTATATTTAGCCGGCGTTGGTTTAACTTTACTTGGGTGGGTTGAAAAAATTGGAACTAAAAGTTTTTTCTAGGCACCATGACATTGCCATCACGTCCACAGTAACTATATTATGCAATTTCAAGATCCCACCACACAACTTACTTATCACCGATGAGGATTTTGATATTAAATATCAAAAAATAGTTCCAGATAGAGAAGACTGTGAGACTGATACACAGATGGATTCAAGAAATAGATAAGAAGTAATGTTTGAAAAAGGGTTAGTGTTATACACATCAATTTCGAACTATTTCAACCCTTAAATGGACGATTTGGTATTTATATAATTTTTGCTTACTTGAGTCAACTTTTTTCTATAGATTATTCCTTATAGAAAGCATTTCACTTCAAAAACCAATAAAGTAATTAGAAACGACTAAACGAACTCTGCGGTTCAGTCTAACTCGAACTTGACAGATTTTATTTTTGCGAAATTAACGAACTTTCGATTTCAATATTGAAATAATCATTCTTTTCAAAATCTTTGTTTGTAGTAATTATTTAGTTAATCCATAAATCAACCAAGCATTCACTAAATCTTTTATCGTAGATGGTCAAGTGGTTATTGATTGTTGATTATGGCTTTTATCTTTTGCTATTCCGATTGTCGATTACAATCGATGTCCACTTAACAACCGATTTTATTCGTTTAGAAGAAGTTCGTGTAAGTACTTCAATGAAAAGATGTTTATCTTTTTTTAAGCAACAACACGATCGACATCATAGTAGAAATTCTTCGTAGAATCATCCTTGGCAATCGCTTGGCATCGTCGCATGGACACAGCTTACATGCAGGCTAGTAAGCTGGCAATTCAACCGTTAATATGCAAATCGGATGCAACCCATTTTAAAATTCATTTTAAAATGGTGGTCAACTTTAAAATAAAAAATACTTATAACGACCACAATAGGTCGTCGGTTAGTAACTTAAATTTTGGGCAAAATACACCAGCACGAAAATCGAAGGAAAATTCTTCCAGAATTTACTAAACAAACCCGAGCATCGCGATAGTCAAAACACGCCCAGCAATCGGCTTTTACAGAGAAATCAGCTTCGGAATAGTTTGCCAAACCTAAAGAAATTCACAATTAATGTCAATTTATTATTAATATTAATACATGAAAGTATTCACGATACCACGAATTTCCATTGATTAAGTAATGCAGTACCAAATTCGATTTTAATGGTCATTTTTATCAATTTAACTATAGCCAACTGGTATTCGAGCCTTTGGCATTTATCTCACTAAAGTAGAAGCTACTATGTTCTAAATGTTCTGTTTCTGAACTGATATTGTACAAGAAATATTGATAAATTTATAAAGAAACATCAATACTTTTTACGTTCATATTTCTTCAACGCTACTGGCGAAATCGCCGAGATTTTAAAATTTATTGCGACAATCGTAATAGGGGCCGAAGATTGTCACAATCGACTGGAACAATACAAAGTCTTTAAAATGATTAATTTTAGCTATTTTTAGCCAGCGGAATCAACTAAAAATTTAGCTAAATAATTCACTAAATTTAATTAACAATGTTTCTACATAACAACATTTTTTTTCAGTTTAACATTTTCATTATTGATTGGTTTCGAGTGTTACCAATGGAGTGTGCGAATGCTCTTTTTTATTTTCATTCTTCAAAAACCCGTTTTAATGGCAACACACAAAAAAATTTCATAAATTAAAAGTCTTTATTGGGTTAAATAAAACTGTAAGAAAAAGAATCCTTGTTGCCTATTTTTTTTTTTTTTTGATACCGAGTGGTTTCTTTCAGGAATCATTGCTGTGCCAATATTTTTGTTCGGCACTGTATATCTCAAAACTCAATTCCCTCGCCTTACTGTTCTTTTCATCAAAAGCTTTCAAAATCAATTCAGAGAAAACATAAAAAAACGAGCTGCAAAAACTGTTTCCATCATCAGCAGAACTAATAGTAATCTAATTATTTTCCCCGTTCGCCTATACTGCCTACCCACTATCCACGGTCGCAGCTCTGAACCAAAAGGCAAACCCACTTCGCGGCAAAGCAGTCAATCATAAACCAAACAAAACGTTCAGCTGCATCTGAACAACAACATTTGCTTTTTAACACCCAGTGCGGTGTATTACATCGAATTAGGTGTTAGCATTGCGTAGGCGAGTAGTTCGCCTCCAACGCACCCAAAGCTATAAAGGATAATAAATTTTTCGAACCATAAACACACTGACGCATCCGCTGGCCATGGCGCAAAAACAGAAGAGCCCCTCGTTTTTCCTCTGCACATTTTTGGCCCGCCATAAACGCTTTAATTAAATGCATGCCACTACTCCGGTCTTTGAATAACAATAATCGTAATAATAACGAACGAAGGAGTAGAGACCTGGTGCTGAATTCGGTCTCATCGGTCGCTCACGAGATCCATCCACAAGCGTGGCTGGCGCTGGAGTTCCGCCAAAAACACAGGACCAGGATCGCTGGCCGTGTGTATTGTTGTCCGGGGTTGTTGTTTTGCCGGTACCGATGCCAATGCTGTCGATGTTGATGCTGATGCATATTTATTTCACATTGACCAGTTGTGGGTGTTCTTTAAATTATGAATTGCATGCCGGCCAGCGAACAGACGCCATAACATTGTGTTCAGCAGCATTGAGCTTGAATCAAGTGTAGGTCGATGGTGTGGTTGCCACATTTGCACCACTCTTCTTCATGTTATTATTGGCCTTGTTCGTGTCACTGCGTGATGTGCTGCATCTAATGCTTTATTGTTTCTAAATCCGTACGGGAGTGGGTGGACGGGAATTGAAAAACTATTTCATGAAACGTGGTCATTAGGTGCATGATGAGGCTTCAATAATTTTGCATTGGCGAACTTCCCAGGCATTTAATTAATTTCTATTGTTTTGGTATTGGTGTTGAATTTAAGTTCGTCGCATGTTTCAATGGTTTTTCGGTTATTAATAGGCATCGGAATGCTGACATACAATGTCGCAAAACTAAAAGCTTCCCTAAGTTGCAGCTCATTGCTTGTTATGAAATAAAATATTGAAACGTAAAGTTATGTAAAAGTTGGCTGTAGACGGGCTATTTTAATGCTCGATGTCGACAGAAGTACTAGAACTTAGGAAATTTAAAAGTTCGAGAGAGAGATGAATTTTCTGTGTAAAGAAAATGAATAAGTTGAGAGTATTATTAAATCAAAAAATCTCTACTTTTCAATTTTTTGTGGGATGACCAATATATTTTTATATGGAGACATGATTAGGTAATGAAATTTGAAGTAACATTTTGGATGAAGTTAGCGATTATATTTTTTGTATCTACAAAACACACGTTATAATTTTAACACATGTGGACGTAACCTACTGTTTAATGCCGGTTCCGAACGGCGAATTACGAAAAAAACAAGATGATGAAAAATTTTGTTAAATTTTGGTGCACGGTGTAATTAAAAGAAAGAAAGAAATCAAAAAGTGAATTTGAGTCACATTTCTTAAGACAAATTTGAAATGAAATACAGTAAAATCTCTCAAGTTACCTCAGGACCGAAGAAAAGTGGTCCGATTAGGAGGTGGTCCGATTGTAGAGGTTCCTTTTTAATTGGACCGGTCCACTTACAAAGGGTTTTCGCTCTGCATTCCTGCCCTGTTAAGAGTAGTTTAGATTAATCTATACACATTAAAACAAGACTGCGAATGTATTTAAATATAACTTCCTCTCTTCGGAGGGATTTTGCTGATTCCGCTATGGATATTCGGTCATGTTGTCTAAGAAGGCAAATAGAAAAGAACAGATAATCGCGAACCCTTTAAGCAGAAAGCCGAGATGTGGGCATAGGCCGGAAGGAAAAAAATTCATTTGACACATTTGCTTGGCCACATCAAGTCATCAGATATGACCAAACTATAGAAACACCTTTAAATCAAAAGAAATACGCGGTTTTTTCAAAAACTATTATGAATAATTAGTGTAGGATAAGAGAACAGATTTTTGGCTTTCAAAACCATTATAGTTCTTCATTTGGAGGGTTGCCATTGTTTTGTGGGCGCCGTGGCTTACTCGTTAGTGCGTCGGACTGTTAAGCGACACTACATGGGTTCGAATACAGCTCGGGAAAAAAAACACCACAAACAATTTTCACGGCCCCACCTCCAGCGAACGATTGACAATTCTCCTGCAGTACTTCTGTCACGGAAGTCCCCTTCACATGTGTCAAATTATAACGCGCAAAACACAGTGGAGGCGCAAAAAGCTAGGCTCTGGCCCTTCCTGGGCTGTAACGCCACTAATGATGATGATTGTTTTTTGTAACTTACAGTGTTGAATATAAATAAATAGTTGGTTCCTCTATAACCTAACCCTGAGCAAACATTATTATTGGTTTCTTACATTTATTGCTATCTTATTGTCTGCAAACAGAGCATTTTGTATGATTGTAGTAAAAAATATGCCCAATTGGTATTTTCAATTTTTTTTTTTTTGATGAATTTTCGATGTTGACACTTTCTTCGCCAATCTTTGAATCATTTTTTTGAACTACAATATCTGAAATTTTTAGAGCAATTCAGCAAATATAAAGGTGAGTGAAATAGTTTTGCTGTAGGTTAGCCAACTTAAAAGTATCTCCAGAAACACATACCGCTTATTAAAAATAAATACATGCTGTAAATAAATGCCTGAGATTGTGTGTATTTTGCGCGTCCAAGTCTGTTTAATAAGAAAGTGGCCATTCCTCGCATGAGCACTTGACCAAAGCATTCCGAAATGGTACTTCATCCCTGACATACATTTCGATCTTACCTGACCTCACGACGCTGAGAAAAAGTCCTTTTTTCCAATAATTTTTCCAAATTGAAAAGGTTGCGAAGTTGATGAATAACATTACTCCTTGAATCCCTTCAAAAAGATTTCGGAACTTAATTCAGAAATACGCATTACCCAGTACAACTTGTAAGTCTAAAAGTACTTAATAAATTCTTTTCGTTGATCCTTTTTTTTTTTTTCTTAAGGCTAATAAACTTGTAGACTCCAATATCATTAAATGTTTATTCCCATCGGAAACATTGGCAGTTACTCCGTAGTAAAATAAAACTTGAAATCAACTTAAAACCATCCCTCTAATACATTTTACAACTTGTTAAGTTATTTCTTCAAAATCGATAACCTTAAAAAAAAGTCTATCACTTTATAGCATCTCCGTAATTTACTTTATCAAACAACTTCCTTTGACTTTCACTTTAGACACATTTCAAAGATTTCTTCCAATGATAACTCAATTACCAAAAGTCTAGAAGGAAATTCAATCACTCAACTCCTTAACCAGACCGCCGCCATCGTTAACCACCCCCATTCCCATCTCCAATATACCAACCACACGCATTTAATTGCCGAAGTTTTCTTCAAAAAAACATTTTTTTTAATCTATTTTCAACCAACAAAAGTTTTATGTCATGACCACGCTGCGGTTAGTTGTGATGGCAACTCTTAACTCCTAGTTAACCATACACAGTCATGTGTAATTTAAACTTTCTTTTTTTGGTTTCATATGTAAATAAGGGTTGCTTCAAAATACACAACTTTGGAAATGCCTCAAATCGAAATTAAAAGCACCCACCAAAAATTACAAATAATGAAATTCGGGGGAGGTTACTACCTCCTCAAGATAGAGGAAAGCCCACCCTCCGATAGAAAAAGAAAAAAAAAATTAATTGAGTCGAGTTCTTCATTCCGTTGGCCCCGTCAACGCTTGAAAACGGAAATGATAGAATAATTAGTAAACAATGGCATTCTGCTAGTCGCCGGTGGAGATTCATTTAAAGTACCATCAAGCAGTCCATGGAGTGTTATTCACTTTTCAAGCAACTCGGATGGAGGTGTTTGCATTTATGGTGATAATTTCTAGGACTTTGCTAAGCAACTTTCAACAGTGTCGTGCATCGGCGAAATAATTGCAGCATGCCGTCGTTTTCTGGCCGTCGTCGTCCTTTTGAGTGTTGGGAAATAAACTTTGCACTTATTTGCACAGCAGAAACGGTTCAACATTTTCCCGGATGACAACCATTCAAACTTGCATTTTTAAACTTGAATATAACAAACAAGCTATAGACACACTTCAGGAAGGACAATGGTGGACACTGGGGGGTCGTGGTGGACGGATGATACCTTGAGAAAGTTGAGTTAGGTCTTTTAAACTGAACATTTTTGAACGTTAAGCCACGAGGGCTTTTGTGAATTAACAAACCAAATTTTTATCTGAAGACTTCCCAGAATTCTGCACGATAAGCCTCTTAAATCAGAATACAACCCACTGGATCATTACTTGGAGAGGACACTCTGAAGGATTGCTGTCTAATGCATGGACTCAGAGTATATTCCCTTGTCACCAATTTACCAATAGTGTACAGGATAATTGAAAACAAATCCCCTTTCCTTTTTGTCCATTTTTTAGCCCTTGTCGCCTGGCGAGATCCAACGTGCAACCTACACAAAGTCTTGTGTCATCAACTCGTGCTGCCTCTTCAACACCATCCGCACATAGAAGAAGACGAATGCAATCACGAAGATGTGCTCCTGGTTGGAGTGTACCTAAGCGCAGTGTAGTATATCGACAATGCAATTAGAACGTGTATAACAAAACAAAATAAAAGACCAACCCTACGTTAAGGCGGCTGACGAGTGACGATGTAGGCGATGTAAGACAGTGTATTTGAACGATTCTGCTCGTAGGCATGGTGGCTGATTTTCGAGAAATCCCCTGGCATGGTATATCCGCAGCCCTGTCAGCTGTAATCCCAGTTATGTGTGTATAACAACGATCTTGAGGAGACGATGGTTAGGTGTAACGACAACAGTTCATCACATTCCACCAGCTCGGGGATGAGAAGTGTTAATTTAGATTTTAAATCAAATTCTCACCTGAAAATTTCCATCATCTGGTGCTGCAGAGCAAAGAAGGACGACAAAGTTTGATGATGTTGGGTGGGAGAAGAGGCAGAGTAATTTTGAGTCCTTAACGTTTGTTTTTATTTTATTGGCCTTGTTTTTTGGTAGGTAAGTTTATAGTTTTGATGCCTTAAGGTGGGACTCGATCCCCCAGTAATTGATTGGTTAACGTTTTCAAACCCAAGTGGGTGTTGTTCAATTCATGGATAAACGGTTTTATGTCCTTTAAATATGGCTCTGGGATTTTCATTGCCGTACAAGTGAATTGGAGTAAATGGAAATCTTTGATTGCACGATTTGGTAGATGTAAGCACATGCATAGACATAGATATTTCTTAACAAGCTCGTTAAAATTTGGTTACTGCGGGGTCCTCCAGATACTGCAGTACGGTCGATTGCGTATAAATCACCCGTAGAATACGTGTGAACGAGGCAACGAATAAAGACTGTAGCAGAATTGTTACATTTAGGGGAGTCTCTAATTAACTAATGATGAAAAATTGAATATTCGATGCTATTCTAGAACTTCAATAAGGAAAACACAATTCTTCTTTTATGTATACTTTCAAGAAAATTTGTGAAATCAAACTTTTTTGACGCGTTTTTTAAATTCTTTTTTAGAATTTTAACCCGTAGATACAAGACTAAATATTATAAAATAAGTAAGTGCGAAAAATATATTAGAAATGTATTAGAAAAATCCGAACCAATAGCTTGCTGTAGTCTTCATTGAAAATTGCCAGAGGAAAACATTTGCACTGCATGTGTACAAATGCTATAATTGGAATTGGAGTTAACCCCCAGAAATGTATGTAAGCTATCGCTGATAGCGTCTTAAAGTCGCTTAAAAAATTATTTGACAAAACATATATAAATCTACAAAATCTACACCCTTAATTCGGGAGTAACAACGAATGTTATACGTATTTTTTACAAATTTTGATTTGTCAATTTATATCAAGACTGCGAAAACTATCGAATGCAAGCTTTACATTATCAGAAAATTATTTAAAGTAGTATTAGGCATGTATCCGAACCAGTTGGAGAGGCCCAGGTCCACGCCTGGACTGTAGCGCCACCTAAGTAAGTAATTTGATGTGTAAGTACTAGTATTTGTAAGTGGATCTTTTTCCGGGTCGTGTTACATCTACTCAGAGTTCCTTAAAATTGAATTGAAAGTTGCTACCCAGCGTCTTGAATTTGATTTTGGCTAGCGCTAGGCAAGCGCAGAGAACGTGCTCTTTAGTCTCTCATTCCTTTACATTTACATTTAAGGCGATGTAAGGCGATAAAAAAAGTATTCCATGGATAAAGCAATATGCAGCGATTTTTCGAAAGTCAACTTTTAAGCTTTCTTCAAAAATAACTTTTCTTTTTCTGACCCATAATGGAACGATCTCTCAAAGTCCAGTTCGTTGGCTATATAAAAGTGTTCCAATTAGATTTAAACTCACTGGGATCACGCGTTTTCTTTAAAATTGAAAGAAGATCATCTTTTGAGATAAGACAAATTTTCTTACTATTTACTGATTTTGACTTTCGAAAAACTGGATGTTTTTTTTTGAACTTCTAAACTACTGTAATTCCATTTGACATTATTTTATTTTAAATGGTTTGCCTTGAGTTCATTATATAATATTACTGAGCCTTACGTTACATTTGTTTATGGTAAAAACTTATCAAAATTTTATATTTCTATAACTTAGTATTTACCTCAACTCACAACTCAATCGCAAACAAATGAACAATGTACCCATCCTTGATGTCGTTCATGAAACCTTTTATGTTTGGTCAGAGAACTATTTTGTCCACTCGGATCATAGCAGATAATCATTCGCCTGTATTCTAAATTCTACAACAGTTTTGTTCACCCCAATACTTCTAACTAAACCATCTGGAAAGTGTTAAAAAAGTTTTCTTAATCTCTTATTTCTTGTCTGAAAATAGTTTATAATAGACAGCAAGTAGAGTAGTACTTGTTTATGGCAAAGGACTTACAAATAGTTTACAAACTCAAACATCATGAACCTCCATTTTGATAATAAGCTAATCGCCTCCGGCGCACTTTAAGCCACTCCCGGACAGTTCTTTAACTCCAGCCTCTGCACTGACTTCATTCAATTTATCAAATTCATTTTTTTACTAATAAAAAATAAGTTTTTCCCCAACGGTCGATGCCGTCAAACCACTAACCAAACTGTAACCATATTTTCCTCTTATTTTCATTTTTATCGAAAAAAAAGGAACAAAATTTTAAATAACCCATGAACTTCGACAAAAGTTAATATATATTGGAAAACTTGAACGGCAAAAGGTGTGAGGAAATTGAGGAAGAATGAGCCAAGTTTCGAAGAAGGCAACGAGCAACAATGATGACTACCATGTCATCGACAAGGGGCTGAATTGGTGGTGGGATTGGCGTTGGGGCTTGGGGATGGGTTTGGCGGAAAGAAGTACTACGCGTGTAAGATATTCGAAAACTAAAAAGTTCTCCAGCAGGAGAATAGAGCTCGTACTTCAAAATCTATGTTCAACTACTCAACGTATCCCCGGGAGGTGTTGTTGCCAGAGTGTACTCGAACACACACACCAAGCAACACACATTTTCTTGTGAGTTATATGCATGTGGGATTTGATCATGGTGTACATGAACAACAGTAATAATACGGGTACACGTTCATGGGCGACAGAATAAAACAACCACTCACGGTGACTGCGAAGTAAAAGGATGTAAATCCTAGAAGATGGAAAGGCGAAGGACGGAGATGTGTCTTCATACTTGCGACAAGTGCAAGGATTCTGGAAAAAAAAAAGTTTTTTTTCTTCTTTTTTTTGCTGCTGTGTTGTGTTTTGTTTTGGTTCACTTCAGCGAAAATTGATATCTCGCAAGAAAAAAGAAACGAAGCCAGTTTACCTCGAAAATAACTGCTTTAACGTACGCCATTGCTCAGTGAAGCGGGACAAAGTGTTATCAGGTTTCTCGTATTTTCGAAGCAAGCAAGTTATGAAAGTACAGAAATTAGTTTTTCCAAGTGAAAAACGGTTAGCGTTTTGATAAATCTTATCCTTGGAAGAGAATACTTTTTATCAAACGTCGTTATGATTAAAGCACGTTTTGTGAAAACTTTACATGTTGGTGGTGGTCTCCTAATAAAGGTGAAGGTGTTTGAGTCTATTTACTGACTCAGTTTGACATTGAACATAAACTTAAACATCGGGTCTTTTAAACGGTGTCGAAAACGAATTCAAATTTAATTTATCTATACAAAATTATATATATACGTACATTACATTGGGTGGTGTAACAGCCCGGTGAGAGCAAGAGCCTAGCTTTTTTACGCCTCCACTGTGTTGCGCCGAGATGTATTCGGACCCGGGTACTCTTGCTCAACAATACTATGCATAGAAATAAAATATTCACGTCATAATCCGTAAGAATTGATAGTTAATTGAACTTTTGAGTAAGAAAGATTAGTCCAAAGCATTTAAACTTTGCATAAGTCCATTGGTCCGTCCAACTTCAGGCGCTAGTCTATGAGTTCAATTGAACGATTCGATTGTTTCGGTCTCGGCAGTTCACTCTTCCATCAATGCTCCTACTTCTGAGACCGAGAACGAACGATAAGGGACCGTTAAATTTACTTTTTGAATAAATCACTTTACTTGAAACTTATTATCTATTACCAAATTTTGAATTTTATTAACTTAACTGCTCTGTTTGACCGCTTCCTGACTACTGATTACTGATCTATTATTTCTTAGAAGACGAAATAAGACGTTGCAACTGTTGCAACGACGAACATGTTAGCATTACACTATTTGTTATGTCAATATATATAGTTGTATTGTTTTACTTACTTGTATACCTGGTTTGATAAAGACTTTTCATTCTATTCAATCGTTAAATATTTATTTACTATTCTTTTTGTTTACATTTCTTTTCATACGTATTACGTTTGTTTTATTCGAGTAGAAGTGTGTTTTCGACTATTTTAATTAAATATTAAGTATTCTTATCCAATTATGTGAAAACTTAATGTATAGGAAAGTGTTTGTTGTACACTTTGTTATCCAAAATTCTTCAAAAAAGCGATGCTTCTTATTCTTCTGCTGGTGTTGTGGATGTTTCCGGTATATCGGTTTCATTCATTTGATTTGGAATGGAGAAAATATTACTTTCAAGTTTCTCTACGCGTTTGTTATAATGTGTCCGTTCTTTTAAGCCATATCGTTTGAACCCCAATCTAAAATCCTAGCTTTAGTCCTAAGTTCGTGGGAGATGATTTCCCACAAAAAGTTTTTGAAACCAATACCCGAACGATTCGGTCATTGGGGATTAACGATCGACACAGTTCCTCCCTCAACCGTTTAATCGAAGTCGTTCATATTAGTAAGGCATCCACCGATATTATCTGCTCAGTTCGCTTATTTTCAGTAACTTATTGATATAAACTTCGACTTTGTGTTTTTAATTACTGTGTTTTTATATATCATACACATATGGATTGAGTGAGACTTGGATGCTTAGCCAAAGGCACTCGTTCGAGAGGAAAGTTTTACGGACAATTGTTAGCCCCATACCTGAGGAAGGACAATTTCGGAGACGGTATAACCATGAGTTGTATAAAATCTACCTCGGAGCAGATACCATGAAAAAAAGCTGGGCAAACTCCGGTGGGCTGTGTACCTAGCGCTTATGAGCGAACAGTACCCTGCTCGGAAAGTCCTTTGCGGTACAATTCATGGTACAAGACAGCGGCGCAGACTGCGCTTACGCTGGAACAGTGGCGTAGACCAGGACGCCCGAAGTCTTGGAGTGCCCAACTGGATCGCCGTCGAGCAATCGGGATAGGTGGAAGTGCTTGGTGCAGGAGGCCCGGACGGAAAATTGCCCGGAAAAAAAATTGAAAGCTAATACTATAAAACAAATTTACATTACCTCAAAAGCGCCTGACATTGAAAGTGCGACTACTGCTTTTGCTGCATTTGATACGACCTTAAGTGTCCTGCCAGTCCTTCAATTAAAATAATTACTTGTGAAGAAATATTGACTCAATAACGTTAAACTCGAACTGTGGGACATTGCAGCGGATTAAAGATTATCGCTTTTGCTTAAATAAACAAATTTTCGTTCAATTTCCCTAAGTTAAACTTGGGCGTAAGAGCGACATATTTCTTAATAATAAAATGTCCATTGTTATCAAATATTTTTTTCATGATGACAGAAATGCATTGTTTCTAATGAGAAAGGTCACAAGGTTCATTAAAAAATCAACATCTCAGTACAAGTCATACGTCATCATCCATTGTCCTCATTAGACAAGAAGAAGATTAACAAGAACCTCTTCTGAGCTCCAATTATCGCCAGCAGATTCCTCGCTTCAACCAAGTAGCATATTAAAAGCAATTCAAACTAACTCAATCTGAGGCATGCTCCGATGATTCCCCGAAAACATACACACCACTCAATCACCCCCTCAACTCATCATACAATTAGCACAGAAGACGAAATGAAAATCCTTTTAAATTACTTGAATCCTATTTAGTGTTTCTCCCCCCTTACTCCGGCCTCTCAACCATCGCTCAATAGTTATCAATGCATATGCTCAGCAATTCATCTACGGCTCAAAACGTCTTATCCATCACACAAGCGTTTCGCTTCGTAATCGCGTCTAACACGCTCCAACCAATCGTATTTGCGACAAGGATTTTTCTAATTATTGCCCCCGAATGCTATTCATCCCAAGGATACATTCATAATGAGAGCACTTAATAGTATTTTACCTCCTTCAGCCACCTGCATCGCACACAGTGTGGATAATACTTGTCCCCAAGGTAGACAAGATTCTTAAACGGTTTTTCTCCTCCTTCTCATAAAAAAAAAAAGAACCGACCCCTGCCCCTCTTATTTAAATTTCCCATAAACTAATAATTTCACAGTGAAGCTGAAGCCTTTCTTCCTTTCACATGTGGGCCCGGCGTTCGGCGCTCGACACTCGACGGTCGGTCGACGTTTGTCGGTTAGCGCTTGCCGCTCGGCACTTCTGCCGCCCTCATTACTCGAACTCGAATCCACCCAAAACCCCCGGCACAGACATACAGACACAGAGGATAATCATCAGAGAAAAGGATGAAGAACAGAAATGAAAAACGAAGAACAAATTGCGACATGCAGAGAAAATGGCAGCGACGCGGGAATGGGTGGCGAGCAGGCGAGAAGGCCTTTGGTGGAAGTTATGAAAGGCGTGGGACGCCGGGGTTGCGCGTTCGACAAGCAAAACCACTTTCAACAAATTACGTTACAAGGAAAATGAGCTGTGGGTGATGTGGTAAGTGGATAGATTTGGTTGCCGCAGAACTACTAGATGTTTCCGAGATACGAACTTCTCGCGCGTCTCTGCAAGAGAAAAAGATAGCTGAGTTGGCGGTTGGTATCCATCTCACTTAACCTGGATATCCTAATGTAGCATCGGATTTTCGATTGGGATTTCGAAAGCTAGCACCCTTCAAGTTCGCAAAGATTTAACTTCACTTTTCCGGTTTGTTGAAAGTTGGGAGTTCTTTAACCAGCATGGTTTCTGTTGGTTGACTTTACATTCGTGGTTTGCACGCAAAGCGATTTAGATAAATGTGCATGTGAAGTGGTTGGTTTTTCTCTTTTGTAGGTTAGACATCACACGTTGTGAAGTGAAGTATTGGTCTTCTTCTTCTGGTCTGCCTGGTTACAAGAAAGCGCTAGATGTGTATTATTTTTTAGGTATCTATTTCAGGCGGACTGGAACAAAAAGATTGCAAGTAAAATTTTCTGCATCATTTGAATTCTCAAATAATCTCCAACAGATATTGGTTAAAGGACGGCCCTGCCAGTTTTTTAAGTTGAGGATGCTTTCGGTTATTTTTATTTTTTTAGCCTATGCAAATTAATTAACGGTTCTAGTTGCCACTTGTACATTGCCACGCTACCAAAGCTCACCGAATTTAAAATTCAAATTTAAAATGGAACCAATTAAAAACAATTAAACTTTTTTTTCGCAAACGCTAGTGTTATTAGATTTAAATATTAATCACGTTCACATATATTTTATTCATAAAGTCGTTTTTTTTTTTACTTTTTTCATTTTATATACATATTTAATTTGATAAAAAGGAATGAAGTTAAGTACGCTACAGAAACTTTTAAAATTATGGTTAGTTCCGAAAAGTGCCCTTCGCAGCCACTAATAATACATCAGAATTCACAATAATAATTCGTTTTAATAATTTTTTTAGTAATTTAAATAAAGTTTTTGTAGTGTCACGCTTTGCATTGATGTTAAGTAATTGAAGATTTTGAATTTTGAAGTACCTACTATTTTTATAATAAGTCGCTTGAAATCATGAGAATAAAAGGTATAAATATAAATTCAGTTATGGAAATATGTGTGCGACGTGGCTTAATGGTTAGTGCGTCGGACTGTTAAGCGAGAGTACCCGGATTCGAATACAGCTCGGGGAATCCTCACCTCCAGCGAACGACTGACAATCCTCCTGGAGGACTTCTGTCACGGAAAGCTTTCGCAATTCGCCGTTCGGAACCGGCAATAAACTGTAGGTCCCCGTCACACGTATCAAATTATATCGCGCACAAGACAGTAGAGGTGCGAAAAGCTAAGCTCTGGCCCTTCGTGGGATGTTACCCTACTAATGATGAATGGAAATATTTAGTTGTAACAATAAAACAATGTTTAAAGAACACATTGTATTCAACACATTGCTTTGAACACACTGAATTTGGTTTACCGTAGCGATATAGACTTCCAGTTCCAAACACTTATGTATATCTTGGCTAACATATTACTTTCGTATGATATTGGATATATGTACTTTTTATTTGATACATTTGCTCCGTAGACATCCGCCAGATGGTTGCGCATCGCAATCGCCAGGTCAGTTCCTCAGCTCAAAGTTCCTTCTTCAACAAACTAAAATATGCAGCCAGAAAATGTAAGCCATAGCATAAGTGTGGCAAATATAGCCTGTCTGCGCAATATGTTCCACACTTACATTTCCGCAACGAGAAACCACCAAAAACTCATTTAAATCAGGTTTTAGTCTGTAATAATTAGAATTAATTGATTTTGTTAGTTGTTCTTACAATGAACTTTGTATCATTTCTATTCTTTTATTTTAATACTGAAAAATGTTCAATATGAAATGTTTGGTAGATAGATACGTTTTTTTCTTAAACTATAATATTGTTGCGGAATGAATTCAAACAAACTCGCTTTAGTTCAACAACCAGAATAAATGCTACAATGGATGCAAGATTTACAGAAAATTTGATTTAAAAATAGCGAAATGTATGCTGTACAACAAAGATGTCTAGAAAACAAAGACTCTTTACCATTTCGTACCGATAAGATTGCGAAATATCGATAACATAAAAAGACAAATCTTCAAATTTCAGAATAAGAAAAAAAAAACTCTTTTTCTGTCACGCATTGAATCAAGTAATGCAATAAAGTTTCTTGCATTTTGAGGTTTTGGTAAGGTTTCCACTCCTTCCTTCCTTTCAATTTCTAAATTAATCTAATCAGAAGGACAAGAAAATCATGTCAGATTCTTTGGAAGAATTTCAAGAGTCCACTCTCTAAAATCCATTTCAGCAAACATTTAAACGTCTGTAGGTATTTGAGCCAGGCAACGACGCAAATGATAGAACGATGCAAGCCTCTTTTCAGCTTTCAGCCTCTTTTCATGGTAGTATTCATGGAATACTACCATTAAAAAAGTTGGAAAAAAAATCCTGTTTTCAGTTCATTTAAGAAGACTTGTTTTTTGTCTGGATGAAAGATGACGAGAGCTTCAGAGCCTCTCGATGCGTTAGAAATGAGTAATCGAATTTTAAGTACTTTGATCTAGAGAATGGAGATTTCTACCGAAGACATGTTTATAAAGCTTCGGGGGTTTGACAGACGTACAGACAGAGAGACTTGTCCACGAAACCATAAACGAACTAATATCTCGCAGCATATCGTTTATTGCTGATAATTTCTGACAACGCTACGCTTCCACTCACAGGTATGTAATTTTTCTCTCCCGTTGGTCATCCGCTTTTTATGGGTAATTTTTATTATTTTTTTTCCTCCACTTCCAGTCGTTTCATCTTCTCCTGGTCGTAGCTCCCCTAAACAACCACATAAAAAGATTAAAACCGAGTATGTAGTCGAGGCACCAGGAGTTAGGATATACAATATTATTATTATTCTTTTTTTTTTTGCAGGGATCTGGATATAAGGAGGAGCACAACGCCATAGCGAAATAGATGGACGTCAAGAGGTCTCCTTTTTCGGTTTGCACAATTTCTTTTTTTCGTTTTGGGAAACTAAAAAATCCCCCACAACCTCACTTGGGCAATGCTGCAGGAAAATCCTTGCATAATTATTTGTGTCTATCATTTCTCTCTCCCCCCAAAATCCCCGTGCAACTTCAAGAAATATGTCAAGTTCTTATTGTTTTATGCCAGGAGATAAAATGCACCGAGCACTCTGTGCTCCGCCTCCTTTGCGCTATTAAATTTAATCCATCCTAAAGGATAATCTCTATTTAAATGTTACTCCAACAATAGCCGACAATTTTCCCCCATAAAACAACAAACAACCATTTTTCCGTTGAGCATAAAATAAACAGACAACAACGGCCGGCGTCGACAACGGCGACAAAGATGACAGAGAACAAAAAAAAAAAGAAGCTTAATAACATTTTCAAATTCCCATGCGACATCCCGCCCCCAACCAACAAGGACGGAATAAGAAGCTGAAATATCCTTTAAAAATATGTACACATTTCGAGAAGAAAAAAAAAAAAACCATAACCCCCCGTCCGCTGAATAGAACGAAAGCGAAAAATCATCTTGACATCTTGGGCGCAGGGGGCGCGAGAAATGTCGCCGAGTGAAATGAAAATGGGAGGCTGCGGTCGGGAAAACATCATTAGCGATGATTTTTCGGCCGCGGCCGTTCACCAAGCCGCGGACGACCGATTCAATAGCTCACTCTGTCCGACTTAGTCGTTGTGTCGCGTCGTGTCGAGTGAGATTGCGGTATAATGTGTGGTTTTCCTTCGAAGCATTGGGGGAGATGGCTTGGATTCAACTTCAACCGGCCAAGATCTCATCTCCATCATCCCCGTAGCAGCGTCATAATGAATATTTATGAAGCTTAAGGAACATTTTCTAGTCTTGTTGTTTTATGATTTGCACTTCCTCCTCGTGTGCTGGCTCCTTTGGTCGACAACACGGCCGATGTATATTGGCAGGAGAGAGATCTGTGGGGAAGAACTGTGCTCCGAGGATGTTTTCTGTCGCTTTAAATAAGCATTTTTTAGCTGAGTGATTTTATTGGAAATTTGTTTTGACTTCTAGTTTATGGTGTGCTTTTGTTTTTGGTTTTTTTTTCTGTGTCCTGCTTGTGGCTCTTTTTATCAGTGGCAATTGTTTTGTTAATGATTTTATTGGCCCCGGCAGAAAAAAATATTCTGTTGTCGTTGTTGTTAGGACCATCGCCGTCGTCATCGTCGGCGAGTGACTTGAGTTGTTGAGTGGGTTGTTTTGAGATTTCATCTCTTAGGGCGAGCGATGTGATGGAGCCAGTTGCCATGGTCTATGATGGAAGCGAGGAGAGATAAAATGTTTTTAATTAGGAGCGTTGGAATTATTTTGCATGAAGATTTTGGTCCTCTGGAGTTTTCCGACATGGATAATGATTTTCGCTTTCTTTATGGTCTCTCGTTTGAATCTAGCTTCGGAAATCAGCGGGTGGGGGTGTGAGTGTTTTGTAACGAAGATTATTTAAACACAGACTGGCGTCTGTGATTTTTGCTTCTTAATTCATTTTTTTTAATGGCCCCATAAAGACATAAACAAAATCGATATACGCACAGAAGGGACTTTACTTCTGAAGTGATTAAGATTCGTAAAAAAATGCAATTTGACTGCCGCGTCAAGGAACAAGTTGCGTCACCTTCTCCCGCGGGAACTGACAATTTTCCGTGAATTTTGCTGTCATGAAAAAAGTTGTCATAAATTCGCGGTTCTGATGTACACGATAAACAGGGAGTCTCTCTGGTATGTGTGAAAAATTGAGTGCCACAATATAACGTTGGGAGGCCGGAACATCTTCTGGCCGTCTGTTGGCTTTTTCGTCATAATTGTGTGTGTTTTTTCTTTTTATGTGGTTTTACTTATGTATGAATGCATAAGAGGATGAGGGATTCAGGATGTTTGGCCAGGTTTATGAGCGGTGGTCTTTTACTTTTTTTGAGAGAAACTCATTGAACGTTAATCAGCGCGTAGACTTATTAAGGGCACCCAACTTTTAGAGACTCTTTTGGTTATAAATAAAGGCATGGACAACATTTATAGCTTCATGTAATTATTTTCATTATTGGCGTGTAAGTGGCAAGAATAGCGACTGGGGTTGTTGTCTACGATGTCGGTTGAATAAATATTCTTCTACTCTTCGAAGTTTTCAGTACAAGTGCATAAGCGGTAGACCACAAAGAGAATACGAAAACACAGACACTGATTCCAATGTGGTGAAGCTTTCATAATTAGCCATTCCAATTCGATAGTTAAAATACAACAGAAATATATGTTTTGAACTTTAGACTATTCAAAGGTTTAGGATAATGTATTTAACTCTTAATCAATATTACCGCGACTTGAAAATAAATAGATATAAGCGAAACCCTTATAGAATCATACCGTTCTTCGCCTGTCTGTCTCCTTTTTTTATTTGCTCGTCAATAAGAACCCTTTTTATTTTGTTTATTGGAAATAAGGTATATTCTGAAATATAATCGTCATTGTATGCTCTTTTAATTAAAATTTTAAAGCAAAGTACGACATTGTCACTAATTTTGAATGATGCTGCTCTTAGACTGCCAAAATCCGTTTGTTCTTGGTATGGCATAGGACCACTTCATCGCGTAGAATATAATCTGGGACAAGCCAAGATTAAGGACCTCCGGACAGATATACTGCAATCCAATGCCGAGGTTGATATGCCGTGAGAACTTTAGGCGTTTTGGGGTACCATGAAATGCATTGGGAACTTTCTAGTGCCCCTTATGTTTAAGTATCCAAGCGACTTTAATGGCGATTTTGCATAACAGCACCGTGGTCAAATGAAGAAAACAACACGAAATGCGAAGCGTTGGATCGCCGCCTACAATATTCAAAATTCAAGAGCGTTAAATAACATAATCTAGCTGGCGAGTTCTGATCACCGAAACATGAACAAATAAATAACTATGAAATGTGTCGCGATCAATGTTCAATAGCACCGCTGAATAATTACAACATTTACAATAGATACATGTGGCCCACTTAACCTTTTTCTGCAATTTTGACTACTACTCAAACCTTCAAACTGAGCTTTATAGTTAAACAGAAAAATGTTCTTTGTTTTTAAAACATAGTTCAACTCCGCCATTGTAGATTTAAGAAGTCCGAAAAACACTCTGTAGTTCAGCTTCTTGGCTTCCACAGTCTGAACCGTGCACTATTTTTATTTTTTTTAGTTTATTAAATTCAATGGTATAGTATGGTATGCTATAGTATTTTACTAATGATAAACTAAATTTCTGAGATCGCATCGCAGCGTATTTCTTAAGCAAGCTGTGGATATAATCAAGTTTATAAGTTGCCAAATTGATGATGAAACTTAGGTGTAATAAAAATGCCATCATGTTTTACCATGATTGCGTTTTAATACCTCTTATGCACAAGAAGCCATATTGTATTAGGCGGCGTAACAGCCCATTGAGAGCCAGAGCCTAGCTTTTTCGCAACTCCACTGTGTTGTGCGCGTTATAATTTTGACACATGTGGGGGGGACCTACTGTTTTAGTGCCGGTTCCGAACGGCGAATTGCGAAAGCTTTTCATGACAGAAGTACTCCAGAAGGGTTGTCAGTCGTTCGCTGGAGGTGGGGCCGTGAAAAATGTTTGTGGTGTTATTTCCCCGAGCCGGATTCGAACCTGGGTACTCTCGCTTAACAGTCCGACGCACTAACGATTAAGCCACGGCGCCCACACAAGAAGCCATATATGGCTTTTAATTTTAAAACTTCAACTACTAAGAATTCGCCACACCTGACGAAAATCTTTGTGTTTTTTACGTTATGTGTTTACTTTTAAAATCCTTAATTAAGGAACACTGCAGTCGAACAGAAAAGTTTATCATTGGAAAATAGTGCGTTTAATGGAGGTTTAAAAGTGTTATCAACATTCTGAAAAGATGTTGGGACTGAGAGACAGTCAATTCAATTATAAAAGATTTTTGTTTTGTTACGTAGATGCACTGTTAGTTAGTTAGTTTCCAGTTTGTAACCTACAATAGACTTATTCCTAACGCGATTCACAAACATTTAAGCCACGTGTTACAAGCAATTTCAAAGCGGACATCGCACCCCAAGGTAGATTTCAATAAACCTTTTCATTTTCACACATTCACATGCCAAGCTCCAATGGGCAAATGCTCACTTTCAATTAAAAGAACAAGTTTCAGAATTGATTTGGTCACCTACCATTTCCTGGAAACATTTCTAAATTTCTTTTTCAAAGTGCATCGCCTTTCTCAGCGAGAAGGGTAGAAAAAAAGTATCTAGTTACACGAGAGCGAGAGAAACTAAAAGTCGCTTAAAACAAGAGCAACTGGTAAACGGTGATGACGAGCACGATAACCCCATTCCACAGACCTACCCAAGAGGATCGTTATTAGGACGATGAGGCGATAAAAAGGTGAATGAAAGTTGAGAGAAGAACGTGAAAGGAGTTAGCTTACGCTTTACATAACATCATCGTTTTCATTTCAGGTAACTAGAGGGGGTTGGGTGTAGGTCGATGTTGTCTTATTTGACTATGACACACCGGGTGACATCAATGCCCGATGACGTGGACAGAAACTTAATTAAAAAGTTTGAATTTCTGTTACACTACACCCTTGGAAGTTTATTCATAAACCTGTGTGTGCACTTGAATGTGGGTGCGTGGTGATTTGGCTTACTACGGGCAGTGGAAAGTAGTTTTTAAGAATACAAATCTGGTCTTTATTGGTACTCGTTTGGTAGCGGTGCTTTGATCTCTTTTTGGGGGGAGCACTTTGAGGGCTTTAACACACGACATGGGTGGAGTAATTTGCCGGTGGGGTGTGTACTGTTTTGGGTTAAAGGACGATAAGTATCCGGTGAAATTGAATTTTGATTCTTTGCGAATCGTTGCAGTTGCACCCAAAACTCAATTGTTCATCCATCCGACAAACATTTGTTTAATGCACTGTGATAGTGGCGTCCTGGGACAATGTATTCCGCTCATTGTCCGCAGCTTGGGACTTAATTAAAAAGTCATTTCAGTCTGCCACTGTTTACCTTATGGAAGCGAACTAAATTATTCCCTTTATAGAGACATTAATATCACTTTGGGTAAATATACCATTACCACAGAAACGTTAACTTCAGAGTAATAAAAAACATCTTATTCTTCGGTGGCTCCCTCTCTCTCTTTGCATAGTAAGCCGATTAGTATCCTTTTTCTTACACTTGCACTCCTTGAAGATTCAAATTCTAAAGGCTGACACACACCACCACAACACACACATACATAACCATGAAAAGAAATTATCGCGATTCCCATTGCAATCGGTTTTCATTGCTATCGCACTACCGCCGGTTGTCCACGTTGCGCGAACGTATTCGGAAGATCGTCATGCAAATTAAATGTATTTCTGCTGTTCTCATTTGCATTTTAAAACCGCAACAACGAAGCGAAAATGGTGTAATTAAAAATGCATGGCGTGGACGATGCACTCTAACGTCAACGATGACTACGCCGCACGAAGATGGCGAAGATGCTTGGATGTGAGAGTGCGACGACCGCAATACTCGCAAACCGCAAAAAAGGACGATAGACGCCGTCTGCGTCCTGTCGGATGGACGATACGACGACGGCGTCGGAATGAAGATCAAAGAAGGTGAACAAAATCTTATTTGGACAAAGTGTACGCGGGGTTTTTAAGTCGTTGAAAATCTCTTTATCTTTAGGTCCATATTCAACCCCAATCCTCTAGCGATTGGTGGAGAGAAGAAATTTTGCTGGCTATGCAAAATACAAAACTCCACGCAAATGCCAAATGAAACGACAATCTCAATTCAAAGATAAAGAGAGATAGAGAGAGAGAGAGAGAACGGAAACAAGAGAGAACGGAAGATGAGATATATATATATTTCTATGTGCGGAGAAAGACGGATAGGTCTCGAGCCTTCGCAAGCAATACCCGAAGGTTGATCTTAGAGAAGAAATTGAATGAAAGCACAGTGAAGCTAAGAGGTTTTCAAATGATGGTACAAAATTATGTGGTTATTAAACTTGAATCTACACACAGTCCTTCATTTCCTGCTATTAACGTGAACTCCCACACATAAATACGAAATTTTTTTGAGTTTAACAGATTAAGGGTTTGAAAAGAGGCCAAGGACTGTAGTGCCATTCTTTGCTCATGTGGTTTGGATTGGTGAGAAATAATTTAAAGTCGACGCAAAAAGATGAAATTGAATATTATGCTTTTAAAGCGTTTTGCTAGTTAAAGTATGTTAAATATAAACAGCAAAACGGTAATTTGGGGCTCGTCACGTGATAATAAATGTATCTCACTCTTAGTAATAAAAGAATTATGGACTTTAAAATCCAAAAACATGCTACAGTGAAGACATTAGGTTTATTAGATCTTTTGTGACCGAACTAATTATGCATTAGTTATAATAATTTTAATTTCTAAGTGCTAAACAGAGATAGTTAAAAACTAAGAACTTTAAACCTAAAACTATTGTTTGTTAATTTGTCAAGAGACTGTTAGTAGTTTCCACTTTGATGCCACGCACATTTGTCATTCTGAAGAACTTAGAACATAGTCAACTAGGCTAGACTAAGAACTTTTGCTTCTTAAAATCTTACAATCACTGTCGTCATAATGTCAATGTTGTTTCGTAGAATGAGGGTGGTTGCCATCTGTTGATTGGCACTATAATCTATTTTTTTTACTAGTTCTCATTAACTAACTATCTAGGAGATGGGTGCTTGATCTGAATTCATTAAAGAAACCCTAATTAATTCCCCAGGTGGATTTCAAACCTGGGTATGGAACCAAAGCTCCCATTTTCAAAGATTTCTAATTCAACCTTAGTTCGTCTGATTTGCATAAGGCTAGATAAAAAAAATAATTCGCAAATATAAATACGCGAGTGTTATGCACAGCAGTGTAAGCCAAAAAAAATTGACTCTAGTTTGGATAGGAATGATGGAAGCTTATATCAATTGTATAAAAAAGCTCAAACAATTACAATTTTTCGACTAAATTTTTCGAATAGTATATGATATTCTAAAACATTAAGAAGATGGTTTAACTGAGAAGGAATCGCCTTTTGGAACCGGCAATCATACGTATCAAATTATAAGTCGCACAACACAATGGGTGCGCGAAATATAATATAACGCCATCCATATTATCATAAAAAAAATTGAGGAACAGACTTCGTCCCGATATTCATTCGATTTTGCTAATTATTCGTTTCAAAACAATAATATGAAAGTGATTCTATGAATTTTACGCGATGAAGTATGATCCAGACTCTGAAATCAATTTGAGATTGTTTTAATCTAATCATAGTTTGGAAGCACGTCAAACTCAACGGCTACCACAGGCCAACTTGGCAGGATCTAAAATTTGTTGCTAAAAATAGAATAGAATTTTTACAAAAGTCTAAAAAAGAGGTATCACTAATCTTTTCTTCCTGATACTTGGCATTTCTTCTCTGTTACCAGCTTTTCTACTTGCGGAGACATTTTGTCGGCAGTGATTACTTTTAAAATAGATCCAAGGTGTTTATCAGTTATCCCGAATAACTGATACTGGTGACTGAACTGGTGACTTAGTCCCCTTCATGACTGAAAAAAATTGCTCGCACCGATAGGTAGTTCCAAACATGCATATATTTTCATATTTTTTCCAGTTTTCGAGTGTTCTTAAATTGGACTAACTACTTGTAAGATTCAAGCATTCTAACTTCACCGAGTTTAGGTTTTAATTTGAAATCATACTTATGCAACTCGATGATTTGGTACTGACTCTATATTTATGGAAAAAATCGATCCAACTCGATCCAGCCGCACAATTCTTCGTAGTGGGTTGCATTTTGAACTTCTTGGTCTATAACAAATACAGTCTGTTTAATTTAAGGGCCTACTAAAAAATTAAAACTAAATTTTTTTTAAATTAAACAGTATGTCCCCTCCACTTGTGTCAAATTATACCGCGCACAACACAGTGGAGGTGCGAACAAGCAATGCAGCCCTGTATGGGCTGTTACGCAGATTGTTATAATTTTTGTAAAATGAAAGAATAAGAGTTTATGCGAATCGTAGTCGAAAATTTCCTTTGCCAAATAGACAAGCACGTATATAAACTTACTCAGCTATAGTTGCCTCTAGTGATCGATAGTTTTTCGTAGGGACTGTGTTCACATTATATTTCTTCATTAAAATTGGTAAGAAGACTCTTGCCTCCTTTTGCTGCTTCCTGCTTAACGTAGCGAGCATCATCTTCAATTTCGAATTTCATCTTAAATTGCGCTTACAAATTCATCTCGATTCACAGTTTCTATCCCCCTTCCGCAGAGAATAATCATTTCTGCAGGATATACACGACGATAAATCGAGCAGAGAACAGAGTGAAATAACCTGGTGCGGGAATGCGAACGAGTAAGGATTCTTGTGGTTTGCCATGGATAGAGGACGAAATACCATCATCTGAAAAGAGAGCATGACAGAAAAACAAAAAAACAAGAAAAAAAAATGAAGCGCAACTATACGAAATGCTATTGCATTGTGATGTTCATCGTTCTTTTGTTTTGTGCCGATTAACAAGGCTGGCGTAGGGCACAAATAACCAGCAGGGACGAACCGACACGACGCTAACTTAACAGATACAATGAAGTGTGCATAGCGTGGCGCAGCGCAGCGTATCCATTGGGCTGGGACTGAACCAGAGAAACGTCTTCAGCGTGAGGATGCAAAGAAATGACTTGAATTTTGTGCCACATCAGGAAGTCCTTGCGTTTATATTTCCTGCTTTTCCGCTTCATTGGTTTTCGTATTATTGTGGGAAATCCTGTTAGGCATCATTATCAAAAATATGGACGGGCACAATGCGGGACCAGCCGAGCGACTGTCTTCTAGCCAAGACCGACGACGAAAACGACGCGAAGACGAGATGGATGATGACGATGATGGTGCTGATAAAGTAAACAATCAGTTCTCGCATCGCTGAGTGGAGAATACGATGGTATGTAGCGAAATTCACATAAGAATCTGTCGTGGAATACATAAACGCGTGCTTGAGCTGTTATAATTATTGTTTTGAAGGAAAATCGATATCGATACGCGATGCGTAAAGATGGCTTCGGTAGACGGCAGCGGTGGCGGCCTAAAGAGAAATTCTTGGTCATGCTGGTGTTTGCCAGTCGTTGATTACTGCCGGTATCTTTAACGTGCATAATCATGGCCTAAAGCAAATAGACAATTTGATTAAGCTGTTGTCTCCCACATTATTTTGAAGCACTTTAAAGCATGCTTCGGGACTCATTTAAGGGTTTCTAGTTTCAGGTTTCTCTGAGGGGTAAGGGCGTTTCACAGTTTCGGGAACTCAAGTTGCGGTAGCATCGATTGAATGTTTTTTAAGTGCGGGGTTAGTTTGCCGGAGGTGTGTGAATCTGAAACGAGATCATTAGATACTCGGAAGGGATGTTTTGAGCTTCGATTGTCCGCGAAACAAATTTTTGCTAAGGGCTACAATGATTGACGATGCGAAAAAACAATGAAAAACGTAATTCATCTCTCATGGGCATCTACGACACCAATGCACTCGGTATGTTTTTTAAGTAAGTGATCTTTGTAGATTTTAAAACTGGTCCAATTAAAATGAAAAAGGTTTTTAAAGGAAGATCTTCTCTCACTCTGTGTTAAGAATTAAAAAAAAATTACAAAACAAACAAAATTTACGAAAATTTGTATCCCTCATGCGACAGTAACAACTACGAAAAGTTCTTCGGTTCTAAACCCGAAATATGGACTCGAAAGTGGGAAACATACCGCAGACTTTGGCAATTAGATAGTCGGATGTAAGATGTCATTATTTGAGGTGGACTGTTGGCAGCAGATCAACCAGAGGAAGAACTATACAAATCTGCAATCTAATCGTCAATCACATTGGCAGGATTCAGGATCAAATTAAGTGACGAGGCTGCTGTTGTTTTGAAAGCCCCCCTGATTCCAATACACATCAGGCGTTGATGCTGAATTAAATTGAATTCAATTAAAAGTTTACTTTCATGGGCTTCACTTTGGGACTATGACCAAAAATGTTGCCCTAAAAGATTACATATTACTGCATTCGATTGATTGCAACGCATTTGGTGCAGTTATTTTCTAGTTACAGCAACCACCTAAGTCGATTTAACGCAAAATTAAGATTCTGTCGGTTGTAACGTCATAGAATCTGAAATGGCTGTATTAGTTTAGATATATTTGAAAGAAAATTAAACGAATACTTATTCAATATAATTGTTTCTTCTTCTTGGTATTCACATGAGCTTTCAAAAAAACCCTATGCTTCAAACTTCCTTTTTTAAAGGCGATTTTTCAATTAGAATTCAATTAGACTATTTTCAAATGAGTTCAAATAAGTCATTTGATTCATTTTTGGTAAAAGAATTTGGAATCTTTCAATGCTTTCCCGCGTAATAGAGTTAGCAAAAATTAAGTATTACCAATAGACAAATATTTACTTAGGGATCACATCCTATGTGTGTGTGAATTAAAAACAGGATAATCTAAAATCCTGGACAATTTCTGACAATGTGACTGTGAATGCCTACCAAATAACGTTTTTAATATGAAAATTACAAAAAAAAACTATATTTTCTCTGCCTGTGTGCTCGTGGCTCACGTCTTAAACTAAAAATTAAGTAGACAGAAACTCTAGCCTAGTTCCTAGCCTGATCAATTTTGACTTTAATGCAGTGCTTGTCTTAGTCACTAGCGAAATTTTGAGGAGATGCTTAGGCACTTTTAAACTCCCCGCCTATGAGCGTTGAAATAATTCCAACTACGGTTTTCGTGAGTCAAACTACCAGTTTAACGTTTCCAATCGAAATTGAGAGAAGTATTGCAATATTTTGAAGAAAGTTGATAGTTTGAAATATCTTTCTGCAACATATAATATAAGCATCGCGAATAATCTGCTAACCAATTTACTTAAAAATGGCAAAATTTTGATTTGCTTAAATAAACTGTGTATAAAGAAAATCTAGTCAACTTTGCTTAGATTTGCACATGCAAACCAAAATACTCGAATGTCGTCACAAGTTGGCACCTCGTCAACAGCTGAAAGAGGTCACCAACAGTTTGCGTACACCCAATGTTCTATTCCCTTTCCACCCTTCTCCCAGACTTAAATACTTTCCGACTCGATACTTAAAATTCTAATGACCTCTCATCCAACCCGATTAAATGTGCTAATCTGCCTTTGATTTGCCGCAGCCACACAGCTAGCAATTCAAACTGCATCAATGTGTAAGCGCGTGCGTTTGAGTGTATTGTATCTCCGTGCACTGAAGCGCCCATGCGGTTGTCCAAATAACCCGCTTGAAGGCATCCTTTTGTCCAATTGTTGAGGGTGGTCGCTTTGAGGACACAGCAAAATCATACAAAATGTACCACTCCCGTACCAAGAGTACTGTGTACACACAGTGCATTAAAGAGCTCCTGACCTTACACTTCTCCGATGAAGTTTGCCCGAGATCGATAGGGCAGAGAAAGCCACCACCCCTACACAACCTGTAGAATGTTAATGCCCTACTGCTACACGGACTGCAGTGATATAATTCATCTCTGGCCTTTGTGGGAAATAAAATTCATAGTTTGTGCTCTTCAATAAAACTGAACGAAAGACTCAGTGTGAATGACGGTGCGCATGAATGAGGGGAAAGTGGACTCCATTTGGAGTTTTAAGAGAGTTCGGTGTGTGGAACGCTGCAACAGTTTATGCGGAGCGTCTCACGGAGGGGAAAAAAGGACTATTGTCCTTTCGGCGTAGTAGCAACAGGTCTGCTGACAGCAGCGCCGAGTTTGTACAGTGGCGGAAAATTTTCGCTTTGGGTGGTCTTTGCTTCGACTAAATTGAAAAACAATTTTCCAACGAAAGAGAACGTGGACATCTGGAATGGAGTTTTAAATTTTTTCTCTTGGCTTTCAAGCGCGAAGGACATTGGACGATGAACTGACCTACTTTCACTAATAAGGTGAAAACTGTTCATCAGGTTTGTGGGTAAAGTGACTTAAGGAGTAACACTCTGATATGTCAGATAAACGTGTGTATAACTCGCTTATTTATTGCAGCACTACTTGTGAGTGTATGACACCGTATTTTACCAGGAAAAATAAGAGCGATGGTTAAAACATATTTGGTGTTACTAAACAAAGTAGTGGTTCTGAAAAGTTAGCTTGTCCAAAAGTCAAGCACATGGAAAAGCTAAATAGGTTTCAACCTCCATTGGTGTAATTCGAGTTGAAAAAGTCGCTGATGCAATATAGAATGGTCTACAATATCCCACAATTCCTGGAATCATAGCGGGACAGCTAAAAATAAAAGACTTCATTTTATTAAGTGACCTTTCGAAAGAAATGGTTACTGAATATTTAACCGAAATCGATAATTTATGAGTTTATTTAAAACTAGCAACCCGTTCTGGCTTCGCACAGGCAGCACTATATGTATATCTAAAGTTTTTTTTTAGTATTCCAGTAATGGAATACCAGAAAGTGTTAATAAATGTAGAAATAATTTGGGGTAATGCACTGCTTCTTCTACATTTAAAACGCTGTCAACTGAATAATAGACTTTTGATGATGAATCACATTTGGCAAGAGTTTAATCATTAAGCTAATTGACTTGCTTATTTGCGACAAAATAGCCCTTCCCTCAGACGAAATGATCTCAATCATTTCTAAAATGTTCGGCACTAAAACAAAGATATTTCTGAAATTTACCTTACAAAAATTGTCTGTTCTAATTTTAGGTCTATTATTGCAAAATGATGTGTTGTCTCGTTTATATGCAACACTTATATTAGTTTGAAGTTACGATTTTTTTATGTGCAGCCATAAGTATGACTTTTTTAGTGAAGCATTGACTTCAAAATAGTTTGTACTTTATTTTTTTGTGGATGAAGTAAGGAAAAAAAATAAGACAAAAATCATTCAAATCGGTCAAATGGGAGGTTTTTTATTTACAAAAAACCGATCCTCCGGACCTCCGACTATTTATACATTTTTGCACGCCACTGTACGTTCAATTATTTCAATTTATTCTAGATTTGGGCAGACTATAAAGTCTTCCCCAAAGCTAATCTCCGAAACAAACAAATTAGAACTATCCGGAACAGCTGGATGTCCATCTAAGTCTTGCTTTTAGATAAGTATATTTTAATCACTTACCAGGAGGCTGAAACTAAAAATAAAGAAAAATATACAATAAAATCATTTAGATCAAAACACATTCAAAGACTTTAGGTAATAGGTACTAACCAGAAGTTGGTGGCCAAGTGATCGCAGATGCAAGACAGCTTGGTCTTCCGGACTGGAAGCAGCATGCCCGGGACCATCAACGTTGGAAGGCAGCGTTAGCTCAGGCACAGACCCTCCAAGTGTGTACTGCCTGAGAAGAAAATAAGTAAGTAAGTGTATTTATCTAGCTGAGGAAACCGTGTTCCAGCTAATTTGAAGATCCAAAAAAACAGCAAAAGTTGTTTAAAAATTGCTCAGATATCAAGATTTCCCTCACAAAGTACTGATTTTTTGATTTCGATTTACACTAGAAAAAAAGTTAAGACATTTTCAGAAATGACCGTAAAGAAAACCGAGCTGACAAAATAACCATAGAAATGCATAACCTCCGGACCATTTTGCTTTCCACTGCAAAGTAATGTGGACATAAACAAAATTTAAAAAATTTAAATCAAAGAAGCAAGCATTTAAATTTGAATTAATAAGTGCTGTTTAAACAAAAAAAATGTGCAATTCTCTAATTGCCATGTTGTTTCTAAATATAGCCATTGACTCTATCTACTTTTCCTATTTAGAACATTATTATTATTATTATTATTATTATTATAACTACATATACTGTAATATACATAAATTACGTTTAAATATTAAAATCAAGATCTACCTACAAAAGGTTTTAACTAAATGCTATTTAAAACAGAAAAATATTATGTATTAGGATTGACGTGCTTCAATTGATTTGATTTTTATCATATTTTGTATAGGAAACTTGAAAGCTATACATAAAAATTAATCACATAACTCCAACTAGACTAGTGGAAGCTGGTTGAGGAGAGTTTGCAAGTGTATCCAGGCAACTGAAGACTTTGACGAGTAACAGCAAGCGTCCTTCCACAAGCGATGTGACTTCCGTTGGCATCTTAAGTTATCGAAATTCGATGCACTTCACTGTCGCAAATTCTTTTTTCTAAAGATACTTAAAGTAAACCGAAACAAGTCGCCCTAAAGTAAATATTCCTACCGTGGAAGAAAAAACATTGCGCACTCTATGTACAGTAATCAATATGACGGCCTTTCTGTTCTCGCCCAAATCATTTAGCAAACAAACTTCAGAGCCCACTATACATATTTGAAATTAATTGAAATGAAAGATCTTTTTTCATGATTTTATGTTTAAGTTAAATGGTTTTTATCTGAAAGCTAACAACATTATCTGAAGTGATCTTTAAAATTTTTGAAAGTAATTTATTCATTAATTTTTTTCCGGGGAGTTCCACGAAAAATCAAATGGGTCACATGTTGCGAAACTCGTGGAGGAGTGTAGAGGAGAGTCAGTCAGTCTGATGGGACTACCCACAATAAGTGAAAGTGAAGAGTAGAAAAAGGTTGTTATATAATTTTTGTGTTTGTTAACTTTTTTTTTCTGGATATGGTGGGACCAGAGAGGGGAACAATGAATTGGTTTAGAATTTCTTACTTCAATAGATTGTTCAATGTCATGTGAATTTGAAGCTAAGTGAGAGTGTTTTCTTTTTCAAATTTTTGAATGCATTTTTAAGTTTTTATTTCAACGGAGGGAATAAGAAAGGATATAATTTCATAACACTATTTCTATTACCTAATTGTTCCCATTGAAAAATTGTGTGAACCAAAAGTTCACCATTCTTCTGAAGCAAGGGACATTCAGACTGTCTCTTGTTTCAAAGAGCTTATAATGTCATTATTATGTATATCAAATAAAATATAAATTATCAATTATTATCAATGTTGGATTGAGGGCGACTATTAAAATGGTCTTTATCTTGCCTTAGTATGCATCTGTTGAGAGGAATTCTTGCCTCAGAGAGCAGAAGCATTTATGTTGGTGCTTTTATTTGATTTATGTTTGCAAAATAAAAAGTTTTGGTTAGTGAGCTGACTGAAATGGGAAATTAATTTCACTGCTCCAATTTTTTATATTCCTAGCCTAGTTGAAGTTAGTTTATACTGGTGTTAGGATAAGACTTAATGTTGCTTATATTGGCGAAACACTTCGAATTCGCAGCAAAGAATGTTTGTCATTGCTAGACGGCAAGGTTTCTTAAAAGTAATAATTAATGTCGAAGAACGAAATAAAAGGCTATGTAAATCGTATAATTTATAAAACGCATGACATGAATTCCCTTAAATGTCTTCTTTAAACGCCTTCGCCCAGTTGCAAAAACTTGATGGCTCCTAATTTCGTGCCACAAATCTGGGTAACGTTGACTTTAAGGGTACCGGTCGATTGCGCGGCTATAGTACTATTCACAAGGGTTTGGTATCTGATTTGTGATGGTCGTGATGGCATACTTCTAGATTTTCACAAAAAAAAAACAGCGGCTGTTTGGTAATCCCTTGTCGACTGGTTTCCCCTAATATTGGTAACCAAATCAATTCTATTTTGAAGATTATCGATGTCTGCAGCAATGAGTTCATTCATTCTAATAATAAAGTCTTATCATTTGAGTTTTGTGCTCAATCGTATGTCAAGCAACGGTGGTTTGCCATCAGCGACTGAATACTAAACAAAATTTTTAAAGTTCGCATCAATGATTGAATTAAAAAATGCAGCCTGCCTATACTCATAAAACACTTTTTTTTTTAATTAAAAACAACAAATTCAATTCTATTTAACAAAAATTTTCCTATTAAATTTACTTACACACACAAAAACTGGTCTATTTAACAAAATTCTCAACAACCTACATATCTATTATCACCAGAATTTACTTCCTAGAAGAAGTTTGGTGGTAGGTAAGCATTGTTCGAGTTGCCTCCTGACTGCTGGACATGAGCAAAATTGCTTCCCGACTGTTGACCGTGGTGTTGTTCCACGCTGTTGATATTGTTGCCCAGTGATCCAATGACAGAGCTGATGGGAGCAATACCTTCGTCTGAGACTTGACTAGATCCACCCAAAGCATCGTACTGGGCTTGGATTTGCTCCTGAGCGTGAGCGGCTTCCTGTGGGGTCTTGTACTTGATAAAGAACACCTCGGGCTTGGTGGTGGTGCTGGGCTGTTCCTGGACCTCGGCATGGATATCAGCGGCGTCGGTCTTCTTGCTCAGGACATAGATGACGGTCTTCTCTTCGTTGACAGCTGGGATGATTTTGACGGCTGTCTTCTTGCTGGACTTGGCGGGAGCCTTGATGAACACCACATTGTAGTTCTTCTTGGGTGTGCCGACGGTGATGTGCTTCTCTCTATACTCCTCATCGTTCTCCTCTGGAGCAGAGTGGAGGTAGAAGCGCTTGGAGATGATGGCCTCCTGGTGCTGTGGCTGCTGCTGCTGTTGGATGTAGTTGTTGGACGATGAGCCGTGGCTGAAGACGAGTGACTGGGGCTGGATTTGCTGGTGTTGTTGGGTACTGTAGATGTTCGAAGATGATCCCAAAGAGGATGATCCTAGTGAGGTTGATCCTAGCGACGTCGCAGCCACTGGGGCGAACGTTTGGAAGTTGCCACCCAGTCCAGTTGAGGATGAAGACAATTGCTGCTGACTGTAGGTGTATCCTTGTGGGGCGGCCAATGCCACAGCCGAAAGGCAAAGAACCTGCAAGGGAATAACATGCAATTAAACTCAAGCGCATTCAAAAACGCGCGGCTACTAACAATGAATCCACGCATCTTCGATTTAGAGGGAGGTAAACCTAAATGAAACGAGCTTAGATGTGACTTGACTGCGAGATGGGACTCTCTGCTGGGACTGATGCAGTTAAGGCCCCGCAATCGGCTTTTATACACCGAAGTGAATATCGCTCCAAGCAATCGAACTATGAGATAATTACCAGCCTTCAAGATGAGATTATTCGGACAGCGGCTTGGCGGAGAAGTGTGTTCCCCCCTTCTGCCAAAAATAATTTCCCCCAAAACGATTTGACGTCCGATGGCAACAACAAAAACCGCCGTGACTGTGTCTTGTACAATTTGTTCCTCACATGCAACTCGTAGATACTTTCGCAAGCCAGCGGGTTTTTCTCCTTTCTTTCGTGAGACTTGTGTGCGTATTTTTTTTTCGTGTTCGTTTTTATTTTTAAAACAAATGATGATGAGCATTATCATCATCATCGCTCATTGTACGGCAGCCAAAACTAGGCGAAATCAAAAGAGGGGGTCAGAGCTAGCCAGCCAGAGTTGCTTGTACGAAAGAGCGCCACCTCGCATCATAATTGCACGACCGGCGGAGCAGTAAAGATGCCCAAATCGGATGTCTGGGCATTAGTCTTCGACGCAACCAAAGTGAAATGGTTTCTGATATTTTTATTATTTCTTAACAAATCACCAATTAATGGTGTAATTATAGTGGAATAGTGTATTCAGTGTGTTTGTTTTGACCGCCAAGTGCTGGTTCGCCACACACGAAATAAAGAGTGAAGACGAAGACAACACCGAAAACATGGCTCTGATGCATCGACAACCGATGCTATAATCATCAATAATGTAAGAACGGCACAGAGCGGAGCTACCAAATAAAAGTGACGAGCCTCTGTGACCACGGTGGCTGCCTTTGGGGCATTGTCAAAGTTAATTCGTCTTGGCCTTCAACGTCTGGGAAGAAGGTGACCAGGCAGGTTTCCGCCAGCCAATACGTTGCCACTGGTTTTGCTGAAATGAATCAGAAAGTGGTAATTGGCTGTGTAAGGTGACTGCGAAGAAGATTAAAACCGAACTCGATGGCTTCAGAAGAAGAATGGATTTTTTGGGGGAAGGCTAGTGTAACAGTGATGAAACACTAATTGTTTAAATAAAGAAATGTAGTTTTTCCATTCCCGAAAATCGCAACTAAAATTTTCTATTACGAAGTTGAAACAAAAGTTGCCAACACAGCTCAAGACAGAGTTGGCTAAGACGAGACTCCCGATCAGTGTGATAAAGTAAAAGAATTAGTGCTTCGGTTGGGAAGTGCTGTACTAGAAGGTATCAAAATAATTTTAATAATTTGATAATGCTTCATCTCTTGGCATATGAGCCGTTCAGAGTACAGATTGATTTACCCCACAGAATAGAAAATTGATAAAAGCGATGAAAAAATCTATATTCGCCTCTGAAATACACTACGATATATTCAAATAGTTGTCAAAATGCTAAGACTTCACCAAGAACTTTGACACTTAAATCTGAGACTTTTCAAACATTGGTGTTAATCTGTGCGCTAAACATATCTATATGCATCATAGAAACTGGGTTACTAGAACTTTCTAGTTGCAGATAGTTCCTTGAATGTTAAAAAAAGCCGGTCAAGTGTGAGTTTTACTCACGCACCGAGGTATTCGGTCTTTCGTCAACAGATTAGAAGTAAGGACATAATTTAAGTTAAAGCAACTAACTACGGCTAACTGCCGTTTTCGAATAAAGCTAAAAAAAAGAAAAGTCTTTCTCATTTGCTGACCGTGCCAATCGTGTGAAAATTGGTTTACTGAACTTAAGTGGAATGGTCTCAAGCTACTCCATTGAAACAATTAATCAGCAGTTCATGAAAGTTAGCTTACCAAGCAGCTAAGCAATTCGAATCATAACGTATTCGGCAGTAATAAATAGCCACTTAATAATCTCAAACACTAATGTGGTACAGTCACAAACATCCAAGAAACTAACAAATCAAGTACTCGTGTTTGAAATTCAAAAAAAATTCAAATTTTACACTAGGATTTATTATTTGACTTTTGACATGTGAAAATCAAATTGAAGCAATAACAAAAATAATGTTCAATTTTGTTTTTTTTCTTTAGAATTCTTTATGTTAACTTTTATTCAGTGACAAAATTTAAAATCTTTCCAACAGCATATTCATATAAATCGCAACCAATAGAAAAGAGGATATTAGGAAATGGTCTGAGCACACATACACCTAAAAATAACTGATTCTCTTATTTTCCTTAAAAAAATTACAATAACAAAGCTATTATGATCAATCATTTCTTTACTTTGCTTTGTTCTTTTAAGAGAACTGAGAGAGAAGAAAGCTGCCATACAAAATATTCGCTCAGGTTCACAGGCCTTAAAATATAGAAACTTTTTTAAGAATCCTTTGCGTCCTCGATTGAGTTAGTAACGTATTCAAGCTATCATTTTTATTTGAATTGGAGTTTAACAATTTTGAAAAAATTGTAAAAAAATAAAAAGCAAAAAAGGCAAATCCGACAAAACCGAGGATCGAACTCAGGACCCTCAAATTAGAGCGCGAGCGCTATGACCACTCCGCTAACGCCGCTTCAAGATTTTATCGTCTTTTTTGGTATAGGAACAGCGTAGAAAACTTTGTGTGTGTGAAGTAATCGCTTGTTGCCCTTTTTAAGCAAAATGCTCATATAATTTAAATCGTTAATATTTCGAAAAATTGTGTGAAAATAAATTTTTTTTGTATAACATTTTTTGATTCTATTGATGAGATCTACAAAATGGCATTTTCGGATCTTTAAAATTCGTATATCATTGTTTTTTGTTTTTGGCCAATAACTCGAAAACTGTTTGAGCCAGGAGGCTTGAACTAAATTTAAACTAAAGATTACATCGAGACCTACATTTTAAATTTTATTCAGATTTTTAGACCAGCAAGTGTGGAAATGCGAGGGGGGGGGACGCTTTTTTTCGCACTTAAAGCTTGATATCTCGAAAACTGAGCCTCGAAACAAAAAGCTCAAAATCAAAACTGTACTTTATTTTACAAGACCTATTGAACGGTACCTAACTCAATTAATTCCGGTAAAAAAAATTTAAAGAAATTAGTTATTATTTTATTTTAATACGAATAAAAAATCATATGAGATTTTTGGGTATATTTGCAATATTGCGATGAGTTGCCCCATAGCTCCAATTTTTTTCAGATTTGTTGGCCCTTTATTTTAGAAAATAAGGTATGGGACACGGTACACAAGTGTTTTTTGAAGTTTGCGGGCTAAGAACTTTTTACCAATAAGACTAAGATGCTAATTGTAGTACTTTTCGATTTAGCTACCATTCTCTTTGCAACGATACCCATATCAAGTATCTAAGAAAAAAAAAACAATTTTTTTATTTTAATATTAGTACTAACTTTTTCGTTAATAAGTAACTTTTTTTCGGAACTTTCTTTGGTCAAGTGAAGTCATCATCTGTATAAATTTCATTTCTTAATTCCAGGTTCACCAGGTACCTAAGACAGACAGACAGACATTTGTTCAGTCTCCACCCCGCCCCCTTTCCAATGACACCCATATTGACCACAAAAGTTAATAAAACTTTTTTCAAAGGTCGGTTTCAGTACTAACTTTTTCTTTAATATACGACTAACTCCGGAAAAAATTCCTGATTTATTTTTGGGTTGCCAAGATACATATTCATTCCAAATTCCATCCCTTAACTACACAGGATTCAGAAGTTATTAGCAAATATGTAAAGGCAACAGACAGACAGACTGACGGACACCGAAGTGATTCTATAAGGGTTTCGTTATTCCTCTGGAACGAAACCCTAAAAAGACTTACTTGTACACTTGACTTCTATGTTCACCTGTCCTGGTACACCTAACAGCCTTTTTAACTGAGAATTTTTGTTGGAAATATACTGATATGAACTGGCTATGATGTTATGCATCCCCTCAATATAAACTTAATTTGATTTCAAATTGTTACAACATTTACGAAGTGCTTAACATCTTAACTGACTGTTTCTGGCCGTCTTCTTCTTGATATCTCTTGGATAGGTCTAGATTTAACTTCGTCGTTATAGTGTAGTAACATTTTAATTTGATATTTTTAACTGGTTTTTGCCATTTCTAGATTGAAAGTAAGTATTCCTATACCTGTCATTTCTTTTTTTTAATGTAAAACTTCAAAGTTAATTTTAAGTTAAAGTGATGACAATTATGTCTTTATCTTTAGGGTTGAGAATGGATCGATTGGTCTGATAGTAGTACTTAACTAGTATAGTTTTGTCCCCAATTCGCCAATCGTCAAATCGATCGAATCGATTCGATTATTTGGTCAAGTAAATTCTGAAGTTGTCAAGCGGCTTCCAATCTGCTTGGGTGGAGTATCAGGTTCATTGTCACTTGCTTAAAACTATGAATCAACTGAAATAGTATACAAAAAATATACAAAATTCAAGTGGATACAAAACGGACACACTTTACTCCAGTTTATTATTTTCAATTTGCACAATTGCAATTTTTCAAAATGCAGATTCTTCTCTTTTTGAAATTACTTTCTGCATAGTGTAACATCCCGTAGAGGACCAGACCCAAGCTTCCACGCAACTATTGTGTTTTAAGTTGGTTCTAATTTGAACAGTTGTGAGAAGGGCTTTCCCGCTTATTGTCAGTTTAGAACTAGGGAACTTTTTTGTGATAGATATAAAATTAGACCTGAGTATGCTTGTCCAATAGACCGACGCAAATTGGTACATTTTTCGGCATTCCGATATCCAGTTTGAACTAAATTTTGATTTTCATATAAAGCAATCTAACATGTAAAAATTTAGTGAGGGTATTTAGCAATGAGGCACATGGCTCGCTAGGTGAGAAATAAAACTCTCCATCGATTTAGCCAGTCAGTTAAATGTTCGCTACATTTTTAGCGAGTGGGCTCGATATAGATCGATAAATCGGTATAAACATGTTACAAAATTATCTGTATATTGTAGCATGGATGTTTGGTAGAGCAAACACGGTTTGGTTTTGAACAACAAACAATAACTTTATCCAATCAAAATAACGTTAGTGAGTCCAAGGGGCAATATCACAGCCAAGGGGCAAAATGTATGCCAAGGGCAAAAGAAAATTAGCAGTAGTGTGCTTTGCATTTCGGTTGAAAACCTTCGTGTTTCGCCACAACAGACTCGTGATTCAACAATAGTGATTTTCCTTTTTCCGTCTTTTTATAAGAGTTTGGGTGAGCTTTTGAAAAAACTTCGTTTTAAACGAAACGATAATGTTTGATTCGATTAAAAATGAACGATATTGAAATGTAAGGAATTTATGTTGAACATTGAGATGACTTTTGTGAAAATGAACAATATAAACAAGTACTAGTATTAATGTTAAACATTTGAGTAGATTCGAGAACTGAACAATATTTATGACTTTTAAATGAACAAATATGTTGAAGTAAGTTGTATGGGTTGTTGTTGAAAAACGTGTTGTTACTATATATAAATATTCATCAAATAGACAAAAAATATACTGAAAAAGGGCAGCATTTAAGTCGGTGAGGAGAAAAATGTGGAAAAGTGACTAAAGTTCAACTCGACTGGGGTTTAGCATATATGCTTAGATTACCTTATGATTTAACCAACTGGAGTAATCTAAGCTGAACCGAATAAATTAAAACTATGTTTTTTGACTACTTTAGTCTCAGGCATTGGAACAGAACTAACATTACATTACAAAAAAGAAAAACAAAAAACAAAGGAGCACTGCTAGTTATGTTAGTAAGAGTAGTGATTCGGTTTAGAATGGCACACGGCACGTTTTCCTATATTCAAAACTCTTTAATATGCATAATTGAAGTTCGTCCAAGAAAGTCTTATCAATTTTGTGGAATAAAATTCAATAATACTGTGCTGAGTAAACATTTCAAAAATCATTTGCTACGCGTTTATTCAACTTCCTAAACTAACTTTGCAAGCTGCCACAAAAAAATGTCTATAGTCTTCACGCGAAAAATCAAGTATAGATATAGGAAAAAATCGTGGGGCGACAAAAGGAAGATCCATGTGAATTAAGCAGAGATCTGCTAATCGAACTATGCCTCGAGCCTTATTGTGTTAAGAAGCCTTTCCCTACATTTTATTATAGTGGCAAAAAATAACACACAAGTCCTCACAATTACTCATGCTTTGGCGTTGGTGCGTAACAACAAAATTATGTGAAATCATTCGATTTCAATTGATCACATATACGAATATGCAAAACAATATCTTTTGCCAACATTCCATGTGTTGCAATGAATAGAATGGATTTAATTTGCAGCGAGGTTTATTTTAAATAATTTATACTTCAGAGTGTTTTCGTTTATTTCAAAGAAATGTTCGTTCGAAATAATATTGCACCAGCTGTTTTCTGCACACATTTTACAATTAACAAATTGCTAAACACTCTCAACCAACAAATCACAACATTTTTATAGAAAATGACAATTTATTCAACAAAAACATTTTGATAACAATTTCAACATTCACACAAATATCAAATCGGTTTTAGTAGTAGTACTTGGGAGGAATGTATTCATTGGTGACCGGAAGCCGGAGCAACTCCTCATTGGAATCGCCTTCAGATGAACTGGCCGATGTGGGCGCAGCCTGCGATGGTTGTTGTTGAGCGGCCTTCTCCTGAGCACTTCCGACACCCGACGACATAACCGGTGAGACACCCTCATTCGAGACATGCGTCGATCCACCCAGACGCTCGTACTCCGCCTGAATCATCTCTTGAGCATGGCTGGCTTCCTCCGGAGTCTTGTACTTTATGAAGTATACTTCCGGCTTGGTTGTGGTTGTTGGCAGCTCTTCGACGTGAGTGTGAATCTCGTCAGCCTCGCTCTTCTTGCTGAGCACGTAGACGATCGTCTTGTCCTCGTTGACAGCTGGGATGACCCTGATGGACGCAGTCCTTTGCGGCTTGACCGGTGCTCGGATGAAGACGACGTTGTAGTTCTTACGGTGCTGGCCAATAGTGAGGATCTGTGGGGGCAACTCCTCGTCTTCCTCCTCAGGGGCGGAGTGGATGAAGAACTGCTTGGAGACTATTGTCTCCTTCTGCAGAGGCTGTGCCAGCGGTGGAAGAATGCCGTAAGTGGTAAATGGCAAAGGAACGTTTTCTCCTCCTCCGGTGGGCAAAACAATTCTCGGCTCATCTGGCTCCGACTGTGCTGGGGAGTCCTGATTGGATGTGACCTCGGAGAATTGCAGCTTCTGTAAGGCTTCTGGCAGCTTCTGGTCATCGCTGGGAACGTCGACCGTGGCCTCACTGCCTGTTGGTGAGTACATGTATCCTTGCGGCATTGCCACGGCCAGGCTGAGGGCGCAACAAATCTAGAAACAAAGATAAATAAATGCAAATATCTTCAGATCGTCTTTACTTACAATCAGTCCACGCATGTTCCGGCTTAGAGTGATTGAATTAGTGAACGAGTAAGTTGTGATGTGATCTCTGAATCAATCACCAATTTATATATGCGATCCATCGTTCGTCTAAGCCCGGCTCGGTTTAATTAGTTCGTAGCGTGCAATTAAAATTAATTGTTTGCAGAGTAATTGCTGCCCGCTGTTGATGGGACCATATATAACCCGTGATTACATTGGGACATTGTTTATGCATTTGAGTCTGTCGACAATGCCTTGACAGAAGAATCATTACCAACGATTTGAGGAATGTTTCCCAATTGGTACTTTACATTTAACGTAGGAATGGTTTAAAGAGGAGACGAAATCATCTGGGAAAGCAATGACCATTACGAGAGGTTTTTTTCTTTTTACTGAAATGGTCTAAGGGGCGGGGGGTGTGAAGAAATTAATGGAATGCAGCCCACGCTATTTTGGAAGTTAGATAACTTTGGTTGAATAGAACAATTTTCGTCTACCTATTCATGGGGGCAACAAACATGCGTCACTGCACGTCTGATCATTTGAATTATGAGTCGATTCCATTTAGTGGGGGGTGTGATGATGATGGCAAGTACATATTTTTTCTATGTAAGTGTTAGTGTCATAAGCTAAGCTTAAAAAACTTATTGTTTCCAAATTCAAACATTTACTTTCAATTACCAAGAGTTTGTTTCTAGTTCTAGCGAATGTCTTATAGTTGTATGAATATTCTCAATTACGAATTTAAAATTATTCTTATTATAAATACAAATAATAATCTTCAAAATGATTCTGATTTTTTAGTAATCACTCTATTTTAAATTTTAACCTTGACTGAACCTGGAAACCAGTCTTACCACCATTGGGCAGTTTAATATGGGCAGTTTTTAAATACTGGCATTCAATTAAGTTTTCTAAAGAGCAAAATAAAGTGGCTCCATAAGCTATTTATGTTAGTTTGTTTTTTTTTCTTCTCTTCTTGCAAATTACTTTTAATAAGTTCGCTAAGGCTCCCTATCGTCCACCTAGCTCGTTTTTAAGACAATACAACTAAAACATTAGATAAGATAATAGAAGGTAAGTGCATTTTTTTTAGAATATACGACCGATCACAAAACGATTGGTTTAAAAATGCAATCATTAACAAAATTAATTTTGCAGCGCGAAGAAGCTAGGCTCTGGCCCTGTATGGGCTGTTAGTCCGACTATTTTTTTTTTTTAACAAAATTAATTACGCTGTGTAGGAAATTGGCACGAATACGATAGCTTTGGCGCCAAAAAATGATAACGGTATTTTGTAGAGGGGTCAGAAACAAGCATTTTTAGGAGGAGTTTAGGAGCTAGACGCAATTTCAGACAAATCAATTAACATGGAAAAAGAAATTATTCTTTTCTTTTCTTATGTTCTATTCTTTTTTCTATTAGTCTATTTCTTTTTTCATGTTAATTGACCCCACCACCTACCCACTCGCATAGTAAAAAATGCCCGTCATAATTTTTTAGGGCCAAAGTTATCGTATGTACATATTTAAAATTAAAAGTGCGTTACGGATTCTGAGATAATTAGCAGGTGGTTAAGGATTTAATTGTTACATAGCTGATTAGCATTGTTTTCGAATGTAGGTATTGTGTCAATAAAAACATTTTCCATACAGTTTCACTTAAGCAATTGGACCTAAAAGAACTGCAATTTCATCCAAAAATATTTCAACATTGGTAACTAAACTGATTCTTTGCAAATTAAATTTTAAAAGATTTTCGTTTTTTTATAACCGGTTTCTTAGAACCCAATGCAGTTCTTCTTATCTAAAACAAAGTCTAAAAATATGTTCGGGGACCCTAATCTAAGAAACTACTGAACTGATTTTTATGTGGTTTTGCCCAGTAATGTTGTTGAGTATCTGTTTATTTGTTTAGACATTTTGACATAACAAGTTAACGGTAAACTAATTTCAGCGTTCTTGCCCCAATAGTCGAGCTTTTGGCCAAAAACGATAAACGAAATAAAAAAACGCAGGTTTGTAGATCTCAGTAAAACCATTAAGGAAAAATAAGTATAAAAATATCGACTAGTGAGCGAAATCGCTGATTAAAAATTTGTTTAATCGATAAAATTCTGATGAAATTAAAGAGAGAATCTCAGTGGCAAATTTCCACATTCATTTCAACCCCTATTTGCTCAACTAAAATGTGCACACATCTGTCATGAAGATGATCGTGCAGAAAGTGTGTTGCATGGATAGTTGTACAAGAAACCAATAAAAAAATTGAACACGCACCATAACCAGGGCTCTCATCACGTAACACGACTATCGTCTGACGATATCGTTTGAACGATAGCTGTGCTTCACGTAAGCATCAAAAAACGATATCGTCAGAACGATATCGTTTTCTCTGCTTCACGTAAGCCGAGAAATGTCATTTGCTTTCGTCTCGACGATGCTTTTCTGACGATACCTAATTCACTATCGTCCTAGAGCAAGTTGTGAAAAACATTGTAAAATTTTTGGCTTAAATAAATGAAATATTGTATTTAATGCTGAAAAAATAGTTTTGCTTATGTTTTTTTTGCATTATACATTCTTTTTCACAGAAAAATGTCTTTTTTATTTGTCACATTCGACCTGCAATCATATATCTAACCCATATTTTCTTTCCAAACCATCGAAAACTTGGGTTTCAGTCCTTGCTCAAGTAAATGTCAGTTATAGGGAGGAAATGAAATGCTCATAAATAGATGCTAATATAATTAATTCAAGCTTATAAGTTATTTTTATATGAACTGGAGTGTCTTATACCTCCTTAGCACTCATTACCTAAACTTTTAATTCGTTCTTGGACTTGAAAATACAAAAGGAAATTGAAAGTTGACATAAAGAATGTAGCATTTGGTAGCGCTCAAACTGTGACGATAGACGAGACGATAGCGATAGTGATACGTGAAGCAAACTTTTGACGATAGCGTTGACGATAGTCGTCTTGACGATGATCGTCTAAAAAGTTACGTGATGAGAGCCCAGGTTCAATTTGCAATATCTCAGCCAATTTTTAACATATCAAAACGAATTAAATTGCAGATTAACTTGTAACTATCGTTTACGATTTAATTATTTCATCAGTCTACAATAACAAGGAGAACATTTTCTTTCTGAATGGTCCTAAAGGAAGACTTTTCAATAAATCTACTGCTTGCGAAGATTAAACATGGTGGCGAGGCTGCTTTTGCTGTGGCATCACTTACACTTTTAGATGGCAGGAGAACTGCCAACTCTGTTTTTAAACTTTTATTAAAATTTTGTAGTTACGATGTTTTAAGTGCTTGCAATGTCTCCAAGTAGAGTAATACTGGCAGATTGACGGGGGATTGTAGTTCTCCCGAGGACACACGCAGCACATAGCAAGAAAATAAAAATGTCATACTTATGGCTGGACACACAAAATTGCAACGTCAGATTAATATAAGCATAGCATATGGACGAGAAAACACATCTTTTTCCAATAAAAACTAAAATAAGAGCAGAGAAATTTGAAGTAAGAATGGGAATCTGAGAAATATGTTTGTTTTGGTGCCGAACATTTTGGAAATGATTGAGAAGGTATATTCGGATATTGCAAACTTATCCAATAATTCATTTGGTTTGAGGGAAGGGCTATTTTGTGGCAGACAAATAAGCAAGTTAATGATTCAATTCTTGCCAAATGTGAGGCATCATCAAAAATCGATTATTCAGTTGACAGCGTTTTAGTTGTAGAAAAAGCAGTGCATTACCGCAAATATTTTCTCAATTCATTATAACTACCAATTGTTGCACCACATACGCTAATGGTAATAATCTTACTAAATAGCTTCAGATATATAGTGCTGCCTGCTAGAGGCCAGAACGGGTTGCTAGTAAAATATAAAACAAACCTAACTTATCAAGAAATTGATTATCTAGTTTTACCACAAACAGCGCTTTTGAGTTTGAGTACTTATGTTCAACATAATTCTACAACCAAATCTAAGCTGGTGTTTTTATCACGAACCTTTTCCTACCTCATCTTATCCAAAAATGTCTGCACATGTGGCGTTATCTCCATTCCACCTAAATTATAGAAACCCACTCCAATTTGAATCGTTCACCGTGAACCTACAATGAATAACTCTAATCGATCATCACCCAGACATGTCTCCCATTGAGCTGTCTAATCAGTGCAATCACATAATAAATTTTCTGTCGATTAGCATTGGTCCGAGTTGCTGGCCGTCTGGGGCGTTTATATTGCTAATTTTCGAAGACTGTATCCATACACCTATCCATGTAACCTCTTCGGGTTAGATTTGCTGATCCAATCAAATCAGAAAGGGAAATAATTCCAATTAAAATGCACTAAACTCTCTTCGGTCTTTGCGTCTGTACATTCACCTTTACGAAACTGTAAAGACGACTATTAGTCTACAATGCGATGATTAATTGCCAACATGATGCCCAGTCGCGTAGACCTCCTCATTGGGCAACCTCAATGACCTATTCATACGTTTTGCACTCGTAACGCGGCTTGATTGATGAACAATGAAATCTGAGTGGTGAATGAATGGGCCGCAAGTCTGGTGCCATTCATCTGCCAAAAATTGATTTTTAGTTTTTTTTTCTTTTTTCTAACATTTAGCTTTGGGGTTAAATGTGAATCAAATCAGAGGTAATAATGAGAAAACGAGACAAAGTTAAAATACGATCAGAGGAGAACAGATCCTAAACGAACTTATGAGCAAAAGATGCATGCTGTGTAAAAAAATAGTTCTGTGTGGTTTGTGATAAAAACATTGGTTTTGGTGGAGTTTAATGAGCCCTGTGCTTTGATTTACATACATAATTATAGTACCTTACACCTATCAAAACTTCATAATTATGCTAGTTTAAGGCCATCCACTAATTTTATATTATTTCTAAGTTTGCAGTTATAACTAAACACATGTCCTTAACACATGGACATAGCAAATATAAACAAAAGGGCTAGATTTCTTTACTTTTTACATGAAAAAGAGAACAACCACTGAAATCAACGCACAAAAGCATGATACACACAAGTTTGTTTGTGTGAAATAACTGGAATAACCGACTTGTCATCAAGAATGCTTATTATTAAGCTGTTTTGCGAGGGGAAGTCGTTGTGAAATGTAAATACGAAATATGGGTGGGTGATCGTATGCAACGGTAAAAGAATTAACAATTATAGGAATGAATGGACACTGAAAAATACAGCTGGAAGTGGAAGAAATGTTACCCTCAGACCAAAACGAGGTCTGATTTTGCTCGGAAAATCAAGTTTAACTTAAAAACCACCTTTCCAATGTTGGCGGCAGAGTTGTCATCTGTTACTAATAAAACCCTACAGCGAATTGTGAAAGCTTTTCATGACAGACGTACTCCGGAAGGATTGTCAGTCGTTCGCTGGAGGTGCGGCTTTGAATCATGTTTGTGGTGTTTTTTTTTCCCGATCTGGATTCGAACCCGGGTCCGACGCAGTAACCGATCGAGCCAACGGCGCCCACCCATCATTGAAAGAAGCAACAATATAATTATAGCAGCAGATTTCAACATCAACTGCTGTAGTAACGTGAAATATAAACTGAAGCTGAAACGATTTTTCAATGATAACGGTCTAGGGTAGAAGAACACAATAGAATTAGGAACACATCAAGAACTCTAGTGAACTGAACGCACAGACTAGGGAAATGGAGAAAATATCTGACCATGAAACAATTGAGATCAAACTAAATGCACGTAGCATACAAAGTGGACGATCGAGAGAGAATAACATTCAAATACAAAAAGGAAGAGTTTACACATCAATAATTGGTTAGGAATCTGGAACATGACGAAACTATAGATTTACAAGACCATGTCGACAACATTTATAGAACCCTTAAGGATACTATTAGCGGATTCTGTATGGGGAAAAGGATTAAATTGAAAAAATCGACAAAATGGTTTAACAGTGATTGGTAAACAATAAAAAAATTAAACTATATCAGATAGCAAAACTAAATAACAATAACCAAAAATTTGTTATATATAGCAGAACTGTTGAGCGAGGGACTTTGTGATTGTAGGTAGGTAGGCAGGTATTTACGTACAATTTAAGGCGCAGAAGCCAATTCTATCCCAGACCAGATAAAGCTTTATTACCCATGATTTATTTCTCCGGGTTTTGTTTCGGCAATAAATCTAGTAATAGGAATATCCTAGAACCGCGATCAACGTATACTCTTTGAAAACCTCCCAGTCACAAGAGCCCATGAGGGAAAAATCCATTTTGTAAAATTAAGATTGGTTTCTTCATGAATAATTTGAATACTACCTGACTAGATAATTGATAATTTATATTTGATAACTTTTTTTAAAATTCCAAATTAAACACTTTTGTTTTGGTTTGTTTTATTTTTTTGCTCTCAAATGCGCGATCTTTATTATGATTTGAAAAATTGACTAGGGTGCGCGTTGACGTTCAAATCAATAAAATGCGATTTGGGCTTTAATTAATTGTTAGGCTTTCATAAAAAAAAGTGTGAAATGCAGGGCAATAGCACGGTTTAAATAAGGAACAAATCAGGAACAAATAAAAAGACCGCCGAGCTAGTTTTATTATTATGTTCGTTCGCCTGGCAAACTGCGAATAAAACTCAAATATGAATAAAACCATTTACAACTTCCAAAATCAAATGATCACTTAAAAACACACACAAAGCATGGTTCGTGCAGAGCTCTTCTTGAATAAAAATTGAGAATAAAAATGTTGTCAAAATTTTAAATAAAAGATTAAAGAAGTTGGGGCCTACTTTGTCTAGTTTTTACGATCTTAGAAGAAGTTTGTCAATTCTGGCCGTAATCTTCATTTCTCTGTCCTATGCGGTATCCTTGTACGAAATCAGGCACATCGAAAAACATTTTTTATATGTGCTTAATCAATACTCCTATTTACCAATCACTTTACGATGTTTACCAAATTCTCTGTGGCATACACATTTGAAAGAAAGCAAACGCACTCACGACTGGATACAAAAAAAGGATATTTAATCAGGATAACAACAAAATACAAAAATCAACTTTGACTAACAAAAGAAACTCTAACAATCACTCAGAACAAGCACAGTCACAATAATGGCAATTTAGTAGTAATAGTTTGGTGGCAGGTATCCATTGCCTGTGTTCAGCACGGCGCTGGCGATGGTCGGCCCGGATGCCGACGGAACGGACTCTTGCACCTGGTTGTTGGCAGAAGCTGCAAAGGCAGCTGCTTGCTGCTGCTCAGCGAGCTGTTGCTGCTGCCTGGCCTTCTCTTCCAGAGCACCGATGACAGACGAAACTGGCGCAATGCCTTCGTTGGATACTTGAGTGCTTCCACCCAAGCTGTCGTATTCGGCTGAAGAGAAAAAAAAAACGAAGTTGAACCTCAAACTGTTGAGGACATCTTTGAAAAAAAAAAAGAAAACTTACCTTGGATCTTTTCTTGAGCGTGAGCAGCTTCTTCAGGTGTCTTGTACTTGATGAAGTACACCTCGGGCTTGGTCGTGGTCGTGGGCAGCTCTTGAACGTGAGCGTCAATGTCGGTGGCGTCGGTCTTCTTGCTGAGCACATAGATGACGGTCTTTTCTTCGTTGCGAGCCGGAGTGATTCTAATGGAAGCCTTTTTGCTGGACTTGGCCGGTGCCTTGATGAAGACCACGTTGTAGTTCTTTCTGGGTGTTCCGATGGTCAGGACCTTCTCCTTGAACTCTTCCTCGTCCTCCTCGGGGGCGGAGTGGATAAAGAATCGCTTCGAGACAATCACTTCCTGTTTAGGGGTCTGTGGCGCTACTTGGTGTCCTACGGTGAACGGTGGCAGCGACACGCTTTGCTGCGGCTGGGAGATCAGCATTAACATTTGAGGAAGAAGCTGCATGTGTTGCTGGTGGTTGATCGAGGACTCTGGGATGAGTTGAGGAGCCAGGTACTGGCTCTGCGGCACAGGCTGTTGTAGTGGTGCCGCCAAAGTTGGTTGAAGATTCTGTCCGAATCCTGTGGATGGACTGGGAGCTCCTTGCAATTGCGGGTAGTTGTATCCCTGTGGAGCGGCCATTGCCAACGCTGAGAAGCACATAACCTGCGGAGTAGAAAATCAAAGTGTGTTTGGGATGGATCCAGGCTTTTGAATATCGCCTCCTTACGAGAAATCCACGCATGTTCCGGCTTAGTGTGTTAAGATGGGTGAACAGGTGAGTTATACTGCGGTCAAAGTTTCTGACGCCAATTTATATCCAACCAAACCGACAACCGAATCATTGTGGCTGAAGAAAAGTTTAACCTTCCAATTGTGTGTATTTTGAGCGTGTAAAAATTATGGTCTTTTCTTTTCTCTTCCACTTTGGTGGGAGATTTTATTTTTTTTTTTGCTTGGCCGCTGTAACAGAGAAGAGCACACGTCTTCATTATACAATGGGGGAGTTAATTAATTGGGTCCTAAGCATCTTTGGCTGTGAAGTGTTGCACGAGCTGCACGAAGAGGTTCCACTTCTGGGTTTGGATGAGGGGTTCTTTTTGCTTTATGCTAACGACACCAATCCATCAAATGCATCATTTGTGAGTTTCTCGGTTGCCCGCTGCGCGTGAAACACAATAGACTCCGTCGCTACCGTCATCCCAGACAGATGATTTGTTTTCAATTTGAATTCGGAGGTATTTCTGGTCTGAATGGATGGAAGGTGGTGAGGTGATGAAATGAAACTGGCGCACAGTCGTGATTGTTATAATTTTAAAATTGTTCGCTTTAGAAAAAAGTGTTGAACTGAATTTCTTTGTGCATTAAATTTGTTTGGGATTTGTTTGTTTTGACTCGTGCAGTGCACGTCATGTGCATGACGAGATTCGCCCACTCGTGACTAAAAAATTAATTTTCATCGGTATTTGAGTTTCACCGACCCACTGACTTGCTTTGGTTTTCAAATAGAAGGTGGGCTTAAATGTCTAATACCTTTCACTCTTTTACTATCTCTTCAATTACATACAAAATTTTGCAAATTCTTCAGTTTTAGTTAACTTATTGCCTAAAACAGGCATCTCCGTTTAAGTGCTTCCGTTCATCGTTTGGCACCCACACTTTGCAAGATTTAATGGCAAATAAAGTTTTTTTTTTTTAGAAAGAATAGAACAGAAGAAAGAAAATAGAGAAGAAAATGTGCTGGCAGATTCTCGGATTAATTCTTAATCAAATAGAGTAAGGTTGTTACGATACATTTTTTTTTGACAATGTAAAAAAAATATTATCTTTACTACCATAACTTAAATTTTTTTCATAGGACACAATTAATACAATATTTGCAATCTTAGCCGCATAAGTAAGACACTATTCGAAAATACAGAATCCAGAACCTATTTTATGAGTCTTTGAATGTTCGGACATGGGTGTATACTTTCTTCTGACTCTAGTTGTAGATAAAGCAAAACTTCAGAAAAGTTACTTACTTGCACTAACTTGCACTTTGCTTTATAATACTATAGTCACCATCGAAAGTGAGGTAAACGGTTAAAACAGGATACCTAAAGAATAAAATAAGAACTGAAGTCTAAGCTAATTTGTATTTTTTTTTTTCATAAATTTTTTGAAATAGATCAAAATGTGTTTCGGAACTATGAAAAAAATAAAATAATCTTCGTAACAGCCAATACAGGGCCAGAGCCTAGTTTTTTTTTCGCTGCTCCACTGCGTTGTGCTCGTTCTTATTTGATATATGTGAAGACGACTTAGTGTTTAATGCCGGTTCTGAACTGCGAGTTGCGAAAGCTCTCCACTGACAGAAGTACTCCAGCTCTGAATCGTACTACTAGTTCTTACAAACTAAGCTTAAGGTGCCAGAATTCAAACCCGAAAAAAATCAGTTCCGCTCGGAACTTACACAAACACTCTCTCTGTCACGGCCCCTAGCCTTTGTCACGCCCGGTTTAGAACATGAAAGAGATTAACTCACTAGCTTTATAGAATCTTTTCAGGTACCTGAGCAAGACCAAATGGATGGAGCATACAGCGCTGAAATAGGTCGCCATGAGTCAGGAGGGGGACGCAATTCTCCCCATGCCTAACACAGGTGGTCAAAAAGTACCTAAGTGAGGCAGAACCATTCGGTACACAGATAAGCGAGTGGGTCGCGGAAACCAACGAGCCATTACCAAGTTCGAATACAAACTTAAGTATTGAGTAGCTGGCGCAGAAGTTATCTACGGTATTTTGGCAACCAAAAGTTTAAATAAAAAGTCTTCTCGATTTTTGGTACATTTTTGAAAAGAAATTTCTTTATTCAAAATCAATTTTCAAATTGTTTTAGATGACTTCAGAGTCAATAGTCTCTGTAGCTGGGCTCTATAATCTTAATATTACCCTGTAATTTAAGTTACATGTAAATAAATGTTAATAATAATAATAGATGACTTCAAACTGTCCTATGGTTGATGTTTAGTGTCTCCGCTATCTCCAGGGAGGTTCAGTGTCGTCCATGCTCCATTAGTTATTAAATTTCATCAATTTTTTCTGTGACAGACCAACCATTGCAAGATGAATCTTTTACGTTCATATATTCGGAAAGGAAGGAAACAAACTCCTATTGGTTCTGGCATTCACGCACAGCATTCTTACCGTAGACTGCAAACTTTGCGGGATTTTTCTGTGGGGTTATTCCCTTTTTTTTTTTTTTTTTTTTTATTTTAGAAAAGCGTATTTCTTCAGATATACTCACACTCATATTCAAATCCGTATAACTTTTAATACGAGAAACAAATTTCACAACTATCTTCACAAAAAATGTAGCCCAACGCCTTTCAAACATATTTGACACAATCAGATTAGTGTTTCTGGATATAACACCAAAAAATTGAGCAATCGAGAGCAGAGACATCTTATGTGCCCCAATAATTAGTTTTAATGGGTCACTGTTTTCAAAATGTGATGTTCGTATCTGAAACCGGGATTGTAGGTGTTTAAAACGATTTGCATACGATTGAAAGAATTATTCTTCGATTCAACTAAGGGAAAAAAAACGAGTACAAATTATCGTCTGTAAATTGTCTGACGAAGCCCGCGAATGTTCTGAATGTTACATTAATAGAAAATTGTTGCTTAAATCAGATTTTCTTTTTGTTTGTGTTGGTTCAGAATATTGTTTTTTTTATTTTTTCTTATTTATAGATACTGGTTTATACAATATACACATATGTGTCAACCAACCTTAAAAACTATTTTAACAGGCACAGTAAGGAAACTATGTAAATAAATTGCGTTAGTAGCTTTTATCTGATATACACCGATACTGGAAATGTAAAAGTAAACAGCAGGTCCCTTCTACATGCATTAAAAATTAAACGACATACAACACATTGATTGCTCATGCTCTGCCCGATCCTTTTCCGGACATTTATGTCAACTCCATGTAAAGAAGTAATACAATTTAGTTAATTTGTGAAACAAGTATATTTTTCTCAATTTTCAATAGCATCCCTTTAAGGTTTAGGATAAATCATTTGCTTATAGTGAACTAAATTTCTTGCACACTACTGTCCTTTGCTTGTTTGTGAATAAAAAAAATCCTTGTACCCGTTTCCGATTTTAGAGACATCGTAGCATCCTCCAAACTCTTGCTCGTTTCTAACATTCTCTTTTGAAGTCTCTCCAAACTTAATAAATTCATCTGTCCTTCACTAGCACACTGCATGTTGAAACACCCGCTGCTGAAGCAACTCAAAGATACTACATAGAAAACGAATCCGAAATCGATACGAAACAGGCCCTCTGGCAGGGTCGATCGCTCCAAAGCCACGATGATGATCTCTCATCCGGGAGCTTGTAAAAAATCGACCTGAGTCTCTAATTACCATCAAATCGATTACCCTTTTCTTACCTTGTCAAAAGATTTGAACAATCTCCCGCATGAATATGAAATCGTCACAAGCAGATTTTTATTTTTTTTTTGCAAGATTCGCCAACTCTAATCCATTATCTCGACATTTTGGGGTACACACTCTGTTCATCAGCCGAGGTAAAGGGAACCACATCTGAATGTGCTACCGATGCCAACAGCTAAACACACCAAATCCGTCGAAGCCCAATCATGATGCTGGGGGTTAACTCAATTAATGAGAAGATTTTTGTGAATTTATTTTTGGTTTACCTATAAAAAAAAATATTTTTTTTGTTGGTCTCATTCAAAATCAGCAACGCTGCTTGGATTTAAGGTACACATTAACTTAATTAATATTAATAGTCTTTCATTTTTGCAACAGTTGGAGGCAGATGATGATGTCTTTTGGTGTTTGATTGTAACTTTCACGCCGTTTGGCATTCTTTAACAAACACAAAAAGAGGAGAAAAAAGTATAATTAATGGGAAAATGATTTCAGAGAGTTCACCCTAAAATCGTTTCGTTGCAGTCACACACGTGTGTTGCCCCAAGAAATTGCCGGCTGAATGAAGCTATGGGTCGGAGATGTTCTTGCTGTTGTTGATAAAGTAGGTAATTTGAGTTTTTGCTATTTTCAGGAATCATTTAAGATGATTAAAGTCAAACAGAGTCCAGGTTTTTTACTCTTGCATATTGGCACCGTAGCTTAGTGCGTCGGACTGTTAAGCGACGTAAAATCCAGCCCGGGGAAAGAACGCCACAAACAATTTTCACGGCCCCACCTAAAGCGAACGACTGACAAGCCTCCTGGAGTAACCTCTATCCTGAAAAGCTTGCGTAATTCGCCGTTCGGAACCGGCATTAAACAGTAGCGTCAAATTGTATCGGGCACAACACAGTGGAGGTGCGAACAAGCTACGCTCTGGCCCTGTATGGGCTGTTACGCAGAATATTTATTTTATATTTCAACCTATGGAAACAAGATTCAACTGCGCCTGGGTGCTCTAGAACAGATATAAATTGTATCTTTGAACACGGCTTAACAATGTATAACAATTGTGTAATTATCGCCTTTAGAGTGAATAACACATAGGCCATTAGCTTCATTATGGTGCTAACTTTTTTTAACGAAGTTGTTATTTCTTCGAACAATTGGAACTTAAAACGATAAAAATGTTGTAAAAAAAAGGAATATAATAATCAGAAAGTGACTCGGTTATTTGACTTTGTTTCTAGCTTTGCTTTGGCTCTGGCTCTGGCTCTGGCTCGGGCTCGCGCTGTACGCTCAGCTTTGATCTTTGTCTTGTCCTTTCGCGTAAATTCCCTGTGTCCGTCTACATCTACTTAATTCTCCACATCAAATTTACTTTCATGTTCCTCCTTTCTAAGCGCATGTGTTTCGTCAAAGCAAAGAAAAAATGGAAATGATGCAAAATGAATTCAGCACCTTAGCTGACATTCACAATGTACTAATGTACTAAAAATATTGCTGAGAATAAAATTATTCTGTAATTGAACGGCCAACTTATAACCCGCCTTTTTTTATTTCCTAAAAGTAATAATTTCAATTTTCAAAAAACGTTGTAAATTTTTCAGCATGAGTACACTTAAAAGTAACATCGTTACCCAACAACAATGTACATAGTTAAATTATATCGCCCAGTGGGCGCATCTTTCCCCCAAAAATAAGATTAATGATCGACAGCAACAATGGGCGTGCGAGACATTTGAGTGTGTTTTAGTGATTTCAATCTATAAATCCACCGTGAAACAAATTCAAATAAACCACGCCCCGCAGCGAATTATAACATCGGAGACCTTCAAAAACAGCGAGACCTACAATCATTTTGCTACACGATCGTATCCCATCGAACCATCTCAAAAAAAAAAAATTACATAATCAGACTTTTCAACGCCAACGTACGAGACGAATACTAAATGATAATGATCCTTTCCCTTTCTTTAACTTGTAACAACAAATTTTAATAAACACTTACACATCGATTTGTTGCAATGGGAACTAAACGGAAGACTCCCAGGAAGTAGCTTAATTATTTTTTGTTCAGTGATTAATATTGAGGAACTATTTTTGAAGTTTATGTTGAAACCGAAGACCCCCGGTGCGACGGAAGCACATCTTTATTGCTGAACCGTACTATTGGTTGGAAAATGGACCTACGAAATGCTGGTGCATCGTGATGAAAGCAATCAGTAAATTATATTGGGTAATGGCAGCAGGTCGACTTATCCATCAAATCATTATCTGCCCAATGGCAACAATGGAACAGCATCTTCAATATTTCTGGAACAGGAAAAGGGCTTGGGTTTAGATTTGAATAGCCAAGGCTCGCGTGAAAATTGAGACAAATTGGATCAATAGAAGTGAGCTATCTTCGACTTTAAATGAGACTGAAGCTTGTTTGTATGACTTCGAAATAGCTAGATAGATAGATTTCGAAATAATGCTTCAATACGAAAGACTTTAAGAATTCCTCAGAAATTAAACAAAAATTATTTGATGTCCTAGAGACAGAGTTGTGTAGAGATCATCTTTGCAGTAAAATTTCGTGATTTCAATTGTTCTTAAAAATCTTGACACAAAAAAGCTTAAAAAAATTACTACGAGATTTTGTTCGAGTTTATTAAACTTGCAATTTGAGTGAATATAGTGGTAACTTAAAACTAAGTAATAAAAATTGTGTATCCTTTCCCAAATATGCTTTTGGCGAAGTTGTTTTGTAACCTATCTGGCGGATTGTTGGATATTTGCAGCTTCGTTTAGTGGGTACAAGTAAAGTGGCACATGGGTATATTGTTCTCGGTAAATAAAAATAATTGATGTGGAAAATGTATAAATACAATTTTTTTAAACCCATAAGCTCTCCAAAAGTTGTCAGCACCATTTAACAAATTTTTTCTTCAATGCTCACAACCTTCGTTGCCAAGTCAAAAGAAGACCCTTGCGTGTCCATTTTTGTGTTAATACCTTCACTTCATTTCCGCGCAGATAAACATCTCCCCAACAACATGTGACGCCACAAAAAGTGTCTTCATTAGCAACACCAAAACTGAGACTAAACCTGAATTCAATAGAAACAATGCCAACAAATACATCAATTCAAATGTCCATCACAGCCGCACGTCGAGTCCCAGGAATAAAAGTAAAAGTCTGGACATGGTAGACAACAGATAAACATCAGCTCTTGCACACAACACCCTAACAGCCAACAATCAAGTGACCGAATGAACAAAACCGTCAGACTGCGAGTTGCGGGCGTTTAGTTGGCTGCGGACGCGTTTCGTAGAACAAACATCAATTTTTGTGCCTTTTACCATCACAAATCTGTCAAATTGCTGTTGGAAAATGTAAATAAGCGGCGTTAGAAAGTAAAAAGATGCCCGGAAAAGTATCTGAACATGGCTGGAGTATCTATCACTGGTTTAATGACGTGAGGAATTCCCCTGCGTCAAGGTGTGTTGCAATCAAACAGATATTAGATGGCTGCTACATTTGCAGGAGGAGAGCGGCTGTGTCGCTGGGCGATTGTTTCCGAATACGGGTCAAATGTGGCGATGAGATAATTGGGATACCTGGGTGGGTGTTTGGTCTGCCGTTCTCCGCTGAAATGAATTATGAAAATTAATTTGTTTGGTATTTTGCTCGTCTTTACATAATTTCGGAAACTATCAATAGGAATAGGTCAGTTATTTGAATGCGTGGAAAAGGTATGTACGTTTGATAGTATTCTATCAAAGCAGTGTGTTAGTTAGCTCAGGTTATACCTGATTGATTAATAGTGTTCATATAGCGTTTAATATATCAAGCAAATTTATTTAATGATCTTATTTGAACAATGTGGTAGATAGTTTCCAAAGGAGTGACGCGTTCACGTCAAATATGATTGGCTTAAGGTGTGTGAATGTATTATCAATGAAATACTCTAAGTTTAAAAAAAGTAAGCAATTTAAATAAACAAACGGTGGGTAAAACTTTGAACAAACTTAGAAAACATCGCTGAACTTAACCTAATTAAATAAATATTAGTTGAATAAATTTCTAAACTGATTTTCCGAATCAGATTCAAAATAATTAACAAAACGAACGCAACAGAGACAGACTTCGAAGATATCCCATCTAGGAGCATTGTAAAATTTAAGAAATTTTCAAGGGGGTATAATAATACTTTACGGCCACAGTATAAGTGGTACCAAATACTTAAAAATGCACAGAGATGGGGAACTACTAAGAACAAAAGCCTCTCCACCGGCACCAACTTTATTAGCTTTAAACGGGTCAATCACACACTTACGCACAAAGGCACTTGCGTTGCAGTAATAGTAATTTAAATAATTTTCCTTAAAAAGTGGTTGGCCTGTTCTAGCATTCTCTAATACTAAAGGACATAAGACCACTCGGCTTTCTGTGCTCGACTTAGAATTAATGTAAGCATTAAGGACAAGAACTTAGCACTGGGACTCACAAAGATGCATGCGTACTTTTTCTTCTATTATTTTTTATCAAAATTTTGAGTTTGAATGCGAATTTTTCAAAAAACTATTAATACAATAAATGTAGGATGCGGTATGCAACTTCATTAATAGTGTTGCCGTTGTCTTTTTTTTCATATTAACTTGTTTTTTTTTTTCTAAATTTGTCCCTACCTCGTAAGATATCTTCTATTGGCCAAAGTTATTATACTCTTACTGCTGCTCAAGCTCGTTTCCTAAGTTCCCGCCATCTGCACCCAGAGCTTATTTTTCTGTATTTAGGTTTTGATATGGACATCATTGGAAAGGGGATACTAAAGAGATCACCGTCACTGTACTTTACCAAATTACTCTTAGAAACTTAGAAAACCGAAATTTTATTTTCGAAAATAGTTGGCCCAAACATTTGGAGTTATTTGGAGTTACAGAGATTGATTGTAGAAATTTTTCTTCATACTACAAAAAATAATAACCAAATCTTTTCAGAGATTTCCCTCTTGGAACTCCTTCACGTGATCCAAGCGATGTTGGATAGGTTTGGTTAAAAAAAATCGATTTTTCATTTTTAAGGTTTCATTCCGAAAAAATAACGAAACCGTTATAGAATCACTTCGGTGTCCGTCTGTCTGTCTGGTTCACAAAAACTCTGATAACTTTTGAGTGAGGGTTATAATTTTATAATTTATAATTTGGACTGAAGCTAGGCAACGCGCGAAAAAACGTTTACCAACTTTGATAGTCGATATGGGTGTTATTATTTCTCGTGGAATATGCCTAGTAAAGGTGCTACTTTAAAGTCATGGGAGATTTTTGGTCTATATCCAAATAGTTGCGCTAAGATTTCAACGTGCATATAAAAAATCACACAAAACACTATTTTTCTAAAAGTACAGAGTATTCAATGTCTCATCTTTTTACCCAAGGGTCCAATTAGCGTCACCTATCAGTGTTATGCATCTCGAAATGCTACCAAACCTTCTCTTCCATACTTCTTCTTCTTCCTCTTTGTGCGGCGCTACAGTCCGGGGTGGACCTGGGCCTCTTTTAGCAACCTCCTCCGTGCCAGCTGCTTCCAGTGACGCACACCGAATCGGTTCAAGTCCTTCTCTACCAGTGTACGCCACCTTAGACGCGGGCGTCCTCTGCTGCGGTGTCCCATAGGTTCGGAGTCGAAGATTCTTCTCTTCCATATACAAACATTTATTTACTCATAATATGTAAACAAAAGTATTCATTACTGTTGACCCAGTGTTGTGCTTCACTACTTGTCAATAAAATGAAAACAGTCTTGAAAATCCCCAAACTTAATTGTTTTTTCACGGACCGGCTTAGAGGGTCATTTGTCAGTTTCTCACTCGCTGTAGGCCACAGATCACGGTGTAATATAAATGCTCTATGAAGCACACTTGAGAAGTCTTATGTCTCGTACACATATGAGTCAGGCCTAGAGGAATGGATCAACAGGTATCTTTTTTCAAGTGCCAGCACTTTGTTCAGAATTGAGGAGATTTGATTTCATAGTTTTTTTTTTTATTTTTCGAGTAGAGTAAAATACAAATGTCAATAACTTTAGCAAGAGTCACGTAAGTCGTCGAATGAAATTAAAAGTAAATCTAGCGACCGATTGCTAATCTTCCCTTAGGGGTAAGGATAATCGTGGGTGGCTGAATTAAAATCCGAGATAATGCATCTGCCGCTTACTACTTGCTGTTAAAGTTAAAAATATTTTTCAAGTTGGAGTGGAACGGTTCGTATTTTCTTGGATCATTTGAAAATTTAACTTCAGTAAGCAGAAACACATGGTGGGCGCCGTGGCTTTATCGTTAGTGCATCGGACTGTTAAGTGAGAGTACCCGGGTTCGAATAAAGCTCGGGGAAAAACACCACAAACAATTTTCATGGCCCCACGTCCAGTAATAGGCCTATGGTGGTCGCTAAAGTGGCGCTACACAAAAAGTTAAATTCGTCACTTTAAATGTTCGCATAGGGGAATAATTATGGAAAAAAAAATTGTTTTTTCAACGTCCCTATATAAATTTTAAGTACGTAAATTTTTTCGAATCAGGACGACGTAGGTCATTCTGTGTAAATTCATTGCTCGATCAATCAAACTCATTGGCGGGTCGGTGGCATATGTGCAGCAGAAGCGACCAACATTTATATTTGTACGGATCTGTGATTTGTAACATTTTCTCTTCCGTTATGTACTCCAATTTACACGTCTTATGATTGGAAAAAGTGAGAAATATAAAACAATTAATTTAACAAATTTGTTAGTGCTAATTGTGATGTAAGAAAATATGAAAACGTAACAAAAGAAACCAAATCGATCTTGCAGATTTTATGGATACAACCTATAAAAATAAATGAAAGCTAATCAAATATACCATTTAAAAGTAACATCCGACATATTGTTTTCTTTTTTTTTTACTTAAATGGGTGTTGAAAGTAATGACCATATTCGTTCAACTCTCTGGACAAAGTCCCTACGGCAGTGTTGCTTTCGTACTGATCGTGAAATTTATTTTACGTTCTAATTGAAAGAATCGGTCTAATCTATAATATAATAGGAAAAATAATACTCTGTTTACAGGTTTTCGTCTTAGAAATTAAGGATCGACTTTTGGTCGATTTGGTGCAAGAACTGGGTAGACAGTTTTCGGCACTGGAACTTACAAGTCGTATATTGTAGCAATGACACATAACACAGAATCCGAAGCATACATTCAAGAACATTTCGTGTTGTTTTATTGAAAGTATGATAAGGGATAGGAACTTTTGGTGAAGCCATCGTAATGGACCAGGTTTTAAGTTAAACATCTAAGCAAAAAATGCACTGGAGGGATGTAGACAGGAAAAGGAAAGGAATCTTAACAATATTAGTTAGTTAGTCAGGAAAAAGGCCAGTGCGCTTTCGACAATACCGACTACACTCAAATACATTCCAGTCACATTCTCAGCACGGGAGTTAATCTTGCTAAATTATCATGTAAAATAGTTTGATGCTATTTGCATATGCATATGTATAGAATCTTAAATTGTTAACTTATTGCTTCTAACTTATAATGAATTGTATTCTTTTTGTATAGAATAAACTACTACTACTACTATTACTAATATTAGTAAGCAATACCACATGCCGCTGCATTCAACATATGCTTAGCAGGAGAAAAATCAATGCCACACACCATGACATCAGAATACTCAACATGGTTGAATTTGAATCGATGATTGTTAAAACAACATTGTTAAAGTTATATTTTTGGTTTTTTGCAGGAGAGACAAAAAACAAAGTTTCTCGTAGAACAAAATGAACTACTGATGCTGATTTCGCATTCAAATTTGAATGCACCTTGGGTATCAAATCATGCCGTTTTTACTGTCAACGGAAAGCTCTACCTATAAGCAGTACAAAGACATAATAAAAATGAATTCGAAAAATGTGCTACTTATGTTGTTTTAACAAACATCCTTTCAATGGATACCTAAATGTTGGACAAAAAGCAAAACACTATAGTCGCCTTTACCCGAAGAAAAAGCAGGCTGAGACTTATTAGACCACCCTTATTCCTTAAAAAAATATTAAAGGAAGCATACTAAACGAACAGGACCTCACTGTGGACCAGCCAAAAACTCACTCATAACACTGGGGTACCAATCTCAAAATATCTCGCTGGCTATATACAACCATCACGAGAGCAGTGCTTACGTACCTAACTTCTGGTGGTTAAAATCAAAACCGAGATTGGTGTACAGTACAAAGACTAGCTTGTATCAGCACTTAAGTAAGAAGCCGTGGTCCACGCTTATAGGCTCACTCTAACATTGACATTATTTATCCGCGAAATCTTAAAAATATCTCACACATAAAATTATCTGTCTAGACACAACATCAGTTACAATTTTAAGATCTGGACACAACTAGGAATAGAATAAACCGATGGCTAAAAAACGAACAAGGTGGCTGGAGTATACGGACCCAATACTGGAGCACATATTCGCTACAAGATGGACACGTATATCGCCGTATTTTAAGCAAAGTTATTTACAATCGAAATCTACCTCAGAGAAAATTTAAACAGAACTATATCAAACAAACAGTTGGCGTCGTGGCTTAAATGGTTATTGCGTCGGACTTGTAAGCGAGAGTACCCGGATTCGAATCCAGCCCGGGGGCAGAACAGCAGAAACAATTTTCACGGCCCCACCTCCAATGAACGACTTACAAACCTCCTGGAGTATCTCTGTCACGAAAAGCTTTCGCAATTCGTCGTTCGGAACCGGCATTCTCTCTAACAGAAAGGCTGCGTTTCTGATCCTAAAAACCTTTGAAGTCATCTCATACCTAGTATAGAACTGTCTCGAATTGTTGCTCCAGCTGGCCAGCACAGAGTTCATCTTACACAGCGGTCACATTGGAATCGAAGAGCACCCCTACTACCCCGACTCTCCTAGTTTTGGTTCTAATTCTAGGTTCGTACTGATGTAAATAAAACAAGAATGGATGCCACACCATAATTTTTTTCTCCCCTAATAAATGTTTTAGCAAGCCACTTGTAAAAAATTAATGTCAATGGAAATTATACGAATGATACATGTAAAATACAAAGTGGTAATAGCGCACGTACTAAATTTGTTTCTTTTGTTTTTTTTTTTGCCATTGTTGAAACAGGTTAGGTTAGGTTGATGAACGACAGGGGACTAGCCGCATATAGTTGAAGTTGAAAATGTCTTTTTCTTTTTATATACATATGATGAATAGAATTTGATTTGATAGCCAATTATTTTTCAATGCCAAGTATTTTTATTTAAATTAAAGGATTCGTCTTAAGGAGTTGGTAACTTACTTTTGTGATTAGCGTTTGAAAGGTGTGTGTTAATGTCGATGCAAAAAGATTATCGATTTTTATATTTTTAAGAAAGAAATTCTAACTACCATTTTTAGTCCTTATACACATGAGGCAGACCTTTCCTCATATTATTGTGTTTTATCCAATCTGGGAATGCTTAAGATTTCGTTTTTATTTTTCGCGCCAATAATGCCTGTTGATCATATGTTTTTTTTATTTACCTAGACTGTGACTGACTTTAAATTTTTAAAGAATAAGTTTGAGTCAAAGGTTTGAACTGATTTAAGCAAGACAACGCAACTCTAAGTAACCAGGACGTGGTTAAAAGCCGACAACGTAGTAATAAGGAATAGTATTCGACAGATGTTAATTTTTTCTTATGTTATTCATAATTTTTCACTGCAGGAAACAATTTGCTCAGTAAATTTAAATTCAATTGGAATAATATTATTAACAAAAGTTTTAAGCCAAATTCTGATTCAGTAACTTATTATAAACTAAATTGCGAAAAATTACACAGGTTGAACCTAATTGACTGATGACAGTTCTATTCAGACCACAAAAGCACGTGACAGAACCAGTGATAAGTATATACTCCTAATTGAGATTGAGGTCTTTTAAAAAGTATTTACATTTCATTGACGTCAGCTTAAAATCAAACTCGAGAAGTTGTTACGAACCTTCCTCAATAAAGTCAGGTAGCCTCGGATTGGATTTGAGATAGGCCCTCTTCAATAATTGTGATTACGAACGCAATAAATGCCACTAGTTTTGACATTGACACTCTTGATATTGCGAAATATTGAGCTTTGATTGAGCACTTGTTGCATGTGTATAACGCGTTGACGTAAAAAAATTATTTTCTTTTATATTCGGGTTACAAAAAGACATGAAAATATTTTTTTTATTTTAATTACAGCTTTCACTTTGCCCATCAATTGTCGCCAATTGCAATTGAAGCACGAATTGTGATTAATCCCTTGATCAACACCAAACAAATCCCTTGACAATGAATTGCTGTGATACGTACGGTACAAAATACTTGCAATACATCTTACTGTGCATTCCGATAAAAATTACTCAATCATAATAACACGTTAGCCACAACAAAAGACAAAACGAAAAGGCATTTTAAATGATCCACACACTTGTAACGTGTGAAATAATAAAATAATGATCTGGAGAATGAGCGGAACCGCAATTAGCCCATCACCGGGCTAATCTAATTGAAGACGATTCCGAAACAAAAGCGAAACTTCCATCCGAAGCCCACTCTTAACCCAAATTAGTCAGAGACTAACGCCGAATGCGGAGATGAAGAAACGCCAAAATCAAAAAGAAATGCTCTCTATCGCTGCACGACTTCTTGAGTAGTGCCGGTTAAAATACTTATACACACACCTTACGCAATCCCATTCAGACTCCATTTAATTTTGCCTCCTAAGAGCGTAATCACTTCACCTCACTTCACTTCAGACGGCAATCTCCCCGAAAATTTTTTGACGGCGACTATCGGTACGTCAGTCCGTCGGTTGGTTGATCGGCCTTCTTGGACCTCTAGAGAGTGAGCAGATATGCTGGCTTTTTTTTTATCTTTTCTCTCATGGTATCGGTGTGTGTGATAGGCACATAACTCTGGTTTTTGAATCGAGACTGGTATCGCTTGGATGAGAGAAGATTTGCCGAGTGTTTGTGGTCAGATAGCATCATTGAGAAATTCGTATCTCGATATAAAAGTTAAGGTCGCCTGCCATTAGTTATTTAGTTTGGGTTTACGTGTCAACTGGTGAAGTGTGTGAGATAGTTTGGTTGGATATACCTTTTCAATTTGCTCAATAATGCGTGCGTTTTGTGTGAGTCCTTTTGTTTTATCTAAACATCAATCAAAACCTTTTCTAAGTGAGTTTCCCCATTTGCAGGTAACTTTGTGCCTGGCTTTGGCCGCTGCTGCTCCCCAGTACAATTACCAGCAGCCAAGTTTCAGCGCTCCTGTCGGTTTTCCCAAGCTCAACCGAGTGCCAGAGGAACAGTCGCTGCTAAATGACGTTCTGCAGAACCCACAGCTATCACAGGCCATTCTAGGAACCGGTCCAGCTGCTAGTCAGCAAGTGAACTTCCAGCAACAGCCGATTGGCTTTAGCTCAGGACTGCGGCAGCAGTTTGTGCCACAGATCCAACAGATCGAGCAATCGGCGCAGCTGCAACCGCAGCAGCAGCAGTTCAATTTCCAAGCCGCTCCATTGGCTCCACTAGCTCCTGTAGTCACTAAGGATATCTACGTGCATGCCGCGCCCGAGGAACCCGAGGAGAGGTTCAACGCACCCCCTCCACGAGTTCTACCACCCCGCAAACACTACCGCATTGTGTTCATCAAGGCGCCAACTCAACGCGTCAACACAGCTGCACTTAGAGTCACCCAGGCGCCGACTGAGGAGAAGACCATCATCTACGTGTTGAGCAAGAAGCCCGAGCCTCTAGATCTGCAAACTGTCATCCAGGACGCAGCACCAAGGCAACCTAGCAAACCGGAAGTCTACTTCATTAAGTACAAGACGCAAGAGGAAGCCGCACATGCCCAGCGTTCCATTCAAGGTATGTACCAATACTAAGCGGGGGCGATGATGGACGGTAGTTGTTAATTAATGACCGGATTAAGTCCGCTTTCGCCACTCTTCGTGCGGGGGCTTCATCAAGCGAGAGGTGCGAATCAGGCGATGAGCATTTTAGCTGCTAATTAGATTGGGTTGGTCGGGACTTAAAAAAAACTTCGGTGTGAAATGCAAATGCGATGTCACCTAAGCACGCAGACTTGTGATGCTAATGCGGCCGCCAGTTCCTCTTTCACGTTGTGTAATTTGAGGTAATAATTTAATTTGAGGTTCATAGGAGTCTTTTGTTTAAAGTCATATTCCACAAATGGAGGCAATCTGCTGAGTGCAGCTTTCACCGTTACTGTGGAATGCAGCGGATATTAGTTCCCACTTCAGAGTGGCGTTCATATACATAAGTGACCAATTTTTGGAAGTGAGGATGAATTGGAGGACAAGTCCTCATATCGATTTCATTCTATTGAAGATGTCGAATCATTTCATTTAAATACGGACATTAGTCATAGAGCCCTTCTACAAATTTAAATACACACTTTGAATTACAATCTTTCCCGTCAAATTTCACCATCCGTTACACATGTCATGTCTTATTTTTTACTATGAAAATTCGTATTCATTCCTTTTGATATTGATATTTTTATTATTATACACTTAATAGTAAAATTATTAATTCTACATTTTGCAAAACAATGACGCTTGTCTGAAAAAAGTTTTGTTAGTTTGTTCCATTTGCTGAGCAGACCTTGTTTTTTATGGTTGAACGATATTTTTAATACATCGAATGCATTATTGCCACCACTCACTAACAATTTTTGGCAAGTTTAGACTTATAATTGAATTCAAATTACTTCACCATTCGCCCCTAATTATTTGAAGACGGCCTAGACGAAAATACCTAAATGATTTTATATATCTGGTGAGGGTTCTAAGAAAATCTGTCAGCGGGTCCAATTTAAAGAGGCTATTGCAAAATGCTGTTTTTAGTGTTTTAGACTTTAATTTAAAAGTAATATTTAACGAACTTACTTCAGTAATGGCTCTTAATTTGGAAGTAGCCTACCAATAATTGCCAACATCGTGTCAATTGAATTATTTTTACCGAGGAAATTAGTGTTCATTATAAAAATAACAAAAACCTGTTGTACAACATGGGTGCAACATAGCTAGTTTACATTAATTATTATTTTGTTCGTAAGTTCATTAAGCTCTTACACGGTCTTATAAAATCTTCATGTCTATGGGAAAGAAACTTTTGGCGTCTTTATTCTTATGTCTGTGATCAATGCTTGGAAGCTGACAATTGCTCTTTTGTTTTATTTTTTGAATATTCGAGTAAAAGTAAGAAACTAGTAGGCCAATCCTTACTCATGTGAGGCATTTAAGTTTTAGGGGAGACGTTTCAAACGACCTAAAACTTTATTAGTGTTGATAACCTGATGGTATTTGTATGGTCAGATATTTAGGTATTTGTCTCAAACTCAATATATATATGGACATAGCCACTGAAAATATATGGACAGAGTTTTAAACTATAAGACAATCCGCCGACGTCTGATTAAATTGGTTACACAAAATTAAAGCAGCCTAAACTGAAGGCGGATGCTCAACCGCTAAATCGAAACATTTGTGTTAATCACTCTTGTGCAATTTAAACAATCCAAAAATTAATAATTGCAATATTTCGGGTTGAATTCACTTATTGACGTGGTTAAGCCTCAAATCGATACCTGTTAATTCAAAACTTCTCACTTATGACTCGCTGAATAACCAAATTAGGTCATTCACTGTTTTTTCTGTGGCTTTTTTTCTGATTCCAAATCATTTAGTGAAGTATTGACCAAATCTGAGTTTTGTTTTAAATAGTTCAAGATATGCATACTCTCCACTGCACTGTTCACTGACTGCATTCAGTTGAAGTAACTATATCTCAATGTATAAAATAATCAATTCACAAAAAATCAACTTAACTCTATGTATCTAACTTTAGAAAACAAAATTCTGTTGGGACGTGATATAATTAGTTGTAATGACATCTTCACTTCCTTTGAATTTAATAATAACATTAGCAGGCAGTTGAGTGATGTCAATAAGCTGCAAGCGATTGAATCGAAGCAATCGGATTATAGTTTAAGTCAAAGTTTTGATTTAGTTTGTATTTGTATTTGGATAGATTTAACATTAATACTACAGTATTGAATACCTTTTAGAAGCATAGTTTTCCAGACGTAGTTAATCGCATACATGCTTTTTTTAATTTTAACGTTTTAGAATAGTTTTCTTTGCATTTGGCATTTAATTTAGTTTTATCAAAACGTCTTTTGTTGTCATACAAAAAAAAAATAGAGAAACCTCCTGCAATTTTACACAAACATAAACTTTGATGCACTATTGCCGCTACTTCTGCGTATAGAATTGAAACTTTTTTTTTTATTTGTGTCAAAGAATTACAATCTGCTATCGCACAATTTACAAGGGTTGTAATGCAGAGATATGATATGACATTTGTATATCTTTCTACTGAGTAATTTAATTATTTTATTAACTAAAAGGAACACAAGAAAGTAAATAATTACTTGAAGAGAGAAACGAAAAGGAAACCTCAAACTAGTTTAATATACAAAAAAGAAAAAAAGAATTGAAATAAACACCTTTGCATCACTTTGCCTCACCGCTCAGCTAATTTGAACCAAAATACATATTTTGAGAGTTTGTTTCTACGTTATTCAGCTCTAAGGTTACCTCTTTTGTAGTTCACTATCAAGAAACGGAATAGTTTTATTGGCGTACGTCTAAATCAACCAAAACTTGTCTCATCCGTCATCCCAATTTTGCAAGACTAATTTTGACAATGATTTTTCAACAACAGAAGGCGCCAATCAAAAACCAAAAATTATCTCCTCAACTTCTGCTATACATCGACTTAAAGTACTTTAAAGCTTACTTAACGCCTTTAGCGATTAAATAAGAGTTAATTTGATCCTAAAACGGTCAGTGACGCCGACAAATTATCATCTATTTATGCACTACTTGTGTACTCTGCTCGGTGAGCCTATTAACCTTGCTCTGTCATCAAATGACAAACATACTACAACACAAATCAAAATCATCTACATATTGACATAATAGTAACACGAGACATCCCACAGTCGCCCATTTGACTACTATAATGAGGGCAGAGAAGTCTGAAATTTAAAATTCAACATTGGCATTTGATGGATTTAATTTTGATTTTGATGGAATTAGTAATTTGGCAGACAAAAGGCATCGAACTAAATGCTGTGTTTAATTACTGGAAATTTGGTTATTCATGTTGGTCAGTGGGTCTTCCGCACCATGTCTTTCCTGGCCGAGTTTCGACGAGGTGTGGGAGATATAATATTTTGTGACCATCTATTACCTCCATTTGATTTTTACATTGGTTTCAATTTGTGAGGCAATATGTTACGTTGTAAAATTTGTTCTTACTTGAAATTGGCAAAATTTAAATACGGGTCAAAATTCTATTGCGATTGCTAGGTTCGTTGTGACATGTGGAAAGATGTAAGAAAAACTTAGTCACCTTTAAAAGTTTACCCCGAAATCAAGGGGTAATAGTTTGGGTTGTTACGATTGTTGTTACGAGTTACGGATTGTTGTCTACGACCATAATCTCTTAGAAACACTAACTCTATAAATTTCAGCTCAGCCTTAAAAAAAAATTTGGAATTTTCTGCACATTCAAGCCCTAAGATAAGATCATTAGGTGGGCAAAGCGAGTCCTGTCCAAATAGATCATGTCGACGCAGCTTACAATTCTTTTATGCTTCATATGAAGCTTAACGATTTTCTTGGATAGTTTGGTAGAATCTTTTTCTTTACTAATTTAACTAATTTTAGTTTAGAAATTAACGTTCATCATCATCATTGGTGGGGTAACAGCATGCGGAGGGCCAGAGCCTAGCTTTTCGTGCATCCACTGTATTGTTTGCCCACAAAAAAAAAAACTAACTTAACTTAACTCTGAAAAGGTTTAAAAACGTAAAGCCAGCGACCAAGTTCCTCGGCTGACCTTTTTAATTAGCACACAGTAAATGATGATGGGCATTTAGAAAGAATGCAGAAGAAAGAAAAATAATTAATAATAATTTTTTTTTGCAGCTCAATTTGATGCCCTTGGTGGTTCGTCGGCAGTTTCTGATGAAGGTATTGCACCCGTCACATCTGTGATCGGATCCCTACAAAATCAACAACAAATATCTCTTCCTGGAATTCAACAAGAGTCCAATTTAATCGGATCCGGCTCGAACCTCAATGGTAATCAATCACCCACTTATTTGCCACCAAGCCATTGACCCCGTTAAAAGGAATGACCAAGGAGAACTGTGATTTGTTGTTAACTTTTGTATTCGCTCACACACTTTTGTAAATATTTATCTTTTAATTCACATTCACTTCCGGAGAAGGACGTTTACTTTTTCTCTGTTTGTTAATTCGTTTTGTTATGTTTTGTTTGTTTTATTAAATAAATTATGCTTTGTATGTTTTAAATAGTGAAAATGATGAGTTGATGGACGTTGATTGAGTGGCTACGTTTGTAATATTGGCATGGTAATGAAATCGTCCCACGTTATCAGAGTGTTAAACTTTTTATTTGATTGTTATTGACGAACGTTTGAGCCTGTTTGCGAACGAATCAGAATCTATATTGCTCTTCTTTTATAATAAGAATATTAAGATTGCTGAATTGATGAGTAATCTACAAAATGAAGTGCTTAAAAGAAATTAGTCAGAACGATTTAAATCGAACAAAAATTCAAAAAGAAAAGTGATCTTCGAATGGTTTCTATTGAGAAGTGTAATTTGAGTTCTGAATTATAAATGTGTTGAAAATAAGAATTGGTTCAGTATTTCATTTTTTAACACGTCTAGTAAACCTGGGAATTGCAGTTTATCATCGCCGCTACACTCCGGTTTTTATTCCTGAAATTCTCACTGATTTTAAACACAAAAATCTTCTCTTTATGCCAAGTTCAACAGCTAACTGAGTCTTATTATTTTTTTCTTGGTGCCCTTAAAAAAAACTAATGAATACAAACTCTGAGAAAGTTCCAGAACTCATATTCCACAGCATCAATCCATCTATTTTTTGTGAGTCTCGTTCGCGTGCCTCTCTTTTTCAACTAAGTACTGACCCCATTGTATTGTCGCTGAGTCTGCTTGTGTGACTATTCACTTTCAATAATTTTGTTTTGGGTCAAGGTCTTCGTCTTATGGTTGACGAAGAAGTTGTCGATTGCCAGCTTCATTAGTAGATACATGAATAACCTCAGGTTTTTTTTGTGTCTGGACAGATTGTTGTCGATGAGTAATCTCCAATTTAGAAGAAAACCAGTTTGCCCATTGCTTACATATAGATAGAAATTTGATTGGGTCGATTGGTGAAAGCATTTAACTTTTTTTTATTTTGAGCTATGTTGTTAATTTTTAAATGGTTTTTCTGGTTCCATGATTCCAATTTTTTTCTTGGGATTAAGGATTGTGTGTAAAGCGTTAATTACATGATGGTCAAGTTTATAATTGGATAAATTAGGAAATAAAGCAAGCTTAACATTTCTAAATCCTCGTTTGGAAAGAGAGACATGAATATATTATGAAAAAATCTGTTAATTAGTGGAAAGTGTTTGGGAAGTTTCTTAAGAAGTCTATTGTTATGCTCATATGTTTTTCAATGAGCTGCTTAAAAAATTGAAAGTTTTAAAGAGAATTTAAAATCATCTCAACAGTAAAGCTAATTTCTAATGTACGAATAGTTGAATTCTTTATATTATAATGTCAAAATTTAACGTTAAGCTTCTGTAAGGATTTTATCGAGAAATTATATAGCTTTGTGTTGTTATCATGTAAAAACTTTTCGAAATAATTTGATAAATATCAACCGGAATTCCAGATCGGCGATTTAAACTCAACGAGGTAGCTAGGTAGGTTGATGTTGGCTGGCTGCAGAAGAAAATCCACAGCTGCACTTAGGCTAGGTTATGTGACGCTATTGTGATGCCACATTTTAGACCCCGCGTTACCAGTTAAACTAGCTCGAGCTTCGCATGAAGCTGTGGAGCCGTCTTACTGTGGAGTACCGAAAAAGGTGCCGAATTAATTATTTTAGATGAAAATCATCCGAATCAGTGGACTTATAAGTCACGCTTATGACGGGAGTCAGTAATTTTGTAGATTATGTCCGAAATCTATTTCAATTGCTTTCTTGAAAACTGTTTAGATCTGCAAAAGTTCGATAGATGCAAAGGTGGTGACGAATGATAATCTTCGTCTTCAAAATTCTGTCATTAAATTATATTACGAATTTCAACTTAAGTAAATGAAAAAATTAAAATGAAATAAAATATCAGTTAAGATTTAAGTTTTGTTTTTAATACTAAATTAGATCATTATTTAATAATCCGTTTCGCTTTTTCGTTCTCAGGAATGTGAAAACTGAGCTCAAATTTTGTTCAGCCCTATTTATTAGACTTAATTTTGAAATTTTCTCCACTTGGGATATTTTTTGTAAGGATTTTAGTTCGAAAAATTAAAGCCCGTGTTTTTAGGGTTTCGTTCCAAAGGAATAACGAAACCCTTTTATAATCACTTCGGTGTCTGTCTGTCTGTCGCCTTTTACATATTTGACTATAACTTATCAGTCCTTTCTAGTTAAGGGATTAAATTTGGACTGAAGATGTATCTGGGCAACCAAAAAACAAATCATGCATTTTTTTGGAATTAGTCGAAGATTAAAGGAAACGTTAGTACTAATACTACCGCCCGAAAAAACGTTTACTAAGTTTGACGGTCGATATGGGTGTCATTGGAAAGGGGGCGGTGCGCTGACCTTGGTAATTGGCGAACCACTAGGAATTAAGAAATGAAACTTCGCCAAAAGATGTATTTCACTTGTCTGAAGAAAGTTCAGGTAAAAAATTTAAAACAATTGCATATTAGCAAAAAGCTTAGTACCAATACTAAATTTCGAAAACATTTCCCTAGTTCCTTGATATGGGTATCGTTGGAAAGAGGATGATAGTTAGATCAAAAAGTTGAACTATGGTAATCATATCACTCTTATTGGTAAGAAGTTATTAGCCAACAAACTGCCAAAAACTGACTTGTGTAAGTGTCCCCCACCTTATTTTCTAAAATATTAGGATGTCAAATATCTCCCTTCCGCCTTTTTGTCTTTTGAATTTTCCGGCTATGTACAAAGCGCTACAGAGCTCGTACCTGGCAATACATCATTTGAAAGGTCTTGACATAACCTACAAAACGACGCTATGCATGATTGGTTTGTGGAATCTAGAATGATGTTTAAATTTCATAACACAAAAAGTTAATATTCAGAATAAGAATCACCTAATGTGTTGCTATTGATCAGCCGGGTTTTTCTCTGTGTAAGCTGTCGAAATAAAAAATGTAATAGTACCAGGTTAAATTGTGCGTAGGTCTCGTAGGCCTTATTTTAAAGCTCCGCCCAAAATTATGCACTCATAATGTGGCCATTTTAGGTTTGAGTCCATTTAAAAGTAGGCAAAAATATTGTTTTTTGTCTCAAACTTATTTGGAAGTTCGAGAATCATAAAAAAAAAACCGGTTAAGCAAAAGAAAATTCTTTCTTTTTTCACCGTGCCAGTCGTGTGAAAGTTGCTTTGGTGAGCTTAAAGAAAAGGGTCGAAAGCTAATTCCTCTATACGTTGTTAAAAAATACTCTTATTCTTAGTGCCTAGCCAACACTAGAAGCAGGCTAGTAAGCTTGCAATTTAACCTTTAAGATGCGAACATCATGTAACGTATCGTCAATTTCCTAGGCCCCTATTTCAGTCATTGGTTAATAATTGAAATTTTAAGCAAAACACAGCACTATAAAAATCGCAGAAAATTTACCAAACAACATCAATATATCGGACATCGCGATGGGGGACCGCATCACAACACTTCTAGCAATCACTTTTTATTGAAAAATTTGTTGATGAATACATGGCTGGCAATTGATAAATCTTTTAGCAGAACGCTAAATCGCTGATATTTTGAAAAATATATAACATATATATAATAAATATGTGAAAATAAATTTTTTTTTTATATAATATTTTCTGATTCGTTTGCCGAGATGTACAAAATGGCGTTTTCAGATCTTCAATATTCGAATGTTGTTGTTTTAAGGTTTTTGGTTAATTTAAACTAGAGAACTATTAAAGCCAGAATGCTCAGACCAATTTTAAAGTAAAGATTACATCGAGGCCAACATTTCGCATTTTTTTCTTCAGACTTTTAGTTACATCGGTGTGGAAACTAGAAGGATGATGCCTTCGGAGCAACTTTGAAACCAAACAACTCAAAAACGGTACTTTTGATCAGAAAGTTGAAAATGAAACCTCTATTTTATTTTGAAAGATCCATCCAATAATATAATATTATATATCACTTGATTAGTCTTACTAAGAAAAAAAAAAATCAAAAAATTTAGTAGTAGTATGTTATTTTTTCAAATTATTTCTCGGAATCTTTACTGCACAATTGAAATACATCTTTTGCTGAAATTTCGTTTCTTAATGCTAAGTGGTTCACCAGTTAGAAAGGTTAAAGCTTAATGAGGGAGGGACAAACATTTTTATAATCTGCACCCCGCCTCCTTTCCAATGATTCCCATATCGACCATCAAAGTTAATAAAGGTTTTTCCGGTCGTTAGATTTAGTATTAACTTTTTCTTTAATTTACGACTAATTCTGAAAAAAACTGATGGTTTATTTCTTAGTTGCCAAGATACATCTCCAGTCCAAATTTCATCCTTTAATTCCAATGAACTTAGAAGTTATAGGCAAATATGTAAAAGCGGACAGACAGACAGTCGGACACCGAAGTGATTCTACAAGGTTTTCGTTATTCTTTGGAACAAAACCCTTAAAAGGGATGTGAACAAATTTTAATACTTGTAGACAATATTTCTATAACAGCACCACACTGATATTTTTACAATAATAATATATTCACAGAAGCATGAAGTAATATAAAAAGGTTTCTACAAGGATGGTTTTCCATTGTTCTGCCATTGCATTTGCTTCAAGCACAGATCAAAGGAATAATAATTGCCTTAACTCAAGTCTTACAGGACATAATTGATTTTAATTTCTGTATTTTTAAATATTTTAAGTCCACAGGCATTTCATCCCTACTAATTATCGGCTTGTGTGTCGGACTGTTAAACGATGTACATCGATTCGAATCCAATGCGGTATAAAACATTACAAATAAATTTCACGGCCCCACCTGCAGCTAACGACTGACAGTCCACAATTCACCCTTCAGAATTGGCACTTCCATTAAATTTATTAAACTGACTTTGATACTGTTATTTAAAATTTTGCAAGCACTTGACATTAAAATGATTGTAATTTTTCCTAATCGTAGCATTCACTTGACCACAATTTCTCAATTTTCCTTTGCTGATTACTTGCAATCATTTGCGGTCTTTGATTTTTTTTAGTGATTGCAAGTTGAACTAGTTATAGGAAGCAACTAGTAAACATTATTATTATAACTAGAAAAAAACCTATTCTTAATTTATTTTAGTGTTTGCATTTGTTTATTTTCTCCGACTTAATTTCATTCGCAAAAAAAGTTTTTGTTTAAAGAGCTAGACAATGAGAAGTGAATTCAATAGTTTTATAATTTCCTTATACCATAAAAACATGTTTATGATTCATTAACCGACTTTTTCGTATTTTTTCTGCTTTATGAGTTCGAGTGGCATCGTTTAGTGGGTCTTCCAAAATGAAGTCAATGTTTATTTTGTTTGTTTTTTGTGAACCGAAAACCTGTTTCACATTTCGCTTCAAAGTCGTAAAAATACTATTTAGCCACCCCCAATTTATCAAAAATATTGAACCAAAAAACTGTGTCAAGATTAAATCTTCGTAAGTGTCAAAGTTCATTATTCAGTATGATTAATTTCTTTTGACTATCATGCAATCTCTTCAAATACAAATGAATGAATAAATGATCTTTGTACCAACCCGTACATGATCATTTTCATTTAATAAATATTAACCTTTTGCTGTCGAGTATAATCGTGTGGTAATCTGTGCCGTAAAGGAAGTCGTAACCATTCATGTCCCCATAAATGGAAATTTTTACTCGCATTTTCCTACTCCAAATACATACAAATAACTTCATCGGACTTGCATTTAATCAGCCAATTCCAAACCAGATGTCCACCAATTTTCCTCTTAGTTCTTTTTTCCCACAATAAATCTTCCGCTCGACAGTCCGATGTTGTTTACATTTCGATCCGGCATCATCATTAGCCGCACAAATCTTCATTAGCACAAAATGCATAAGTAGTTTTCTTCAGCGCCGGTCAACGTTCTCTACATCCCCGGCTAGACGGTGTCATAAGAAAGTTTATAAGCGCCCCTTCCTATTGCTCTTGTCTTGCCACCATATTCCGATTAATTAACATGCGCATAATTAAGAACCGCACCGGAATGGATTTTGGGAGATATTCAAATTTTAAGTGGCGTCTCCAACCGCTAAAACACAAAACCAAAGACCATTTCTTTGGGCTTAATCATGGTCTTATGAAGGCATTTTGCAAGCCTTTATTGTTACGCTGGGCGTTGTATAACGTCAGGGGATGTGCATCGATTTGTGGTCGTAGGCTACTCACGTAACGCTTGTCGTTAAGTCGATATAAAAACACTTTTACTCTCAGGGACACTATCAGTTGGTGATTTGAACTTGTGGAAGCAACTGAATTGATCATTCGAAAAAAATGGAGACTAAAACCATGTTGAAAGGATTTGTGGTGAGGACGCAGTCAGGAGGTCAACCTGCAATAGACCGCAAATTACGAATCTTTTTTTCCAGCTCTTGCTAGTGTTTAGTTTGGGTGCTGCGCGACCTCAATACAATTACCAAGCAGGATCCAGCAGGATCACTTCAGCTCTTCCTAATCTGTCGTTTAATACAGCGGCATCCGCGAGCTCATTGCCCTCGTCCTACAGCCCAGGACTAGTGCAGGGCCCACATATTCTGCAGCCGGAATCAAATCGGATTAACAGCTTCAGCGGGCAACTACAGATCGTTCCATCACAATCCGTGTCGCAGGCGTACCTTCCACCGAGCCAGCAGTACCTCCCACCATCGAGCCAGTACCTTCCACCAGTGACGTCGAACAACCAAGTCTTCAGGGATGTGTCGCAGTTGCCTCTGCAGTCGCATAATTCTTTCAGCGCCATTCCAGTGGCGCCCACTCTCAATAGGCAAGCTCAGCCAAGCCTTCTGAGCCACTCGAGCAGCTTGAATCAGCAGGCCGTACTTCCACAACAGAGGACGATTATCACTAAGGATATCTATGTGCACACCGCCCCACAGGAACTTAACGACGAACAGGACTTCGCGAAACAGCTGCAGAATATTCCGATCCGCAGAAACTACCGCATCATCTTCATCAAGGCGCCCACACAGAACCTCCGTGTCGCCGCAGAAGCCTTAAAGCAGGCCCAATCGGTTAGTGAAGAGCGAACTGTAATCTACGTGCTCTCGAAGAAGGCCGACGTTGCCGATCTGCAGAAGCAACTTGCCCAGGTTCAGAACGCTCCGACAGTGAACCGCAAGCCAGAGGTCTATTTCATCAAGTACAAGACCAACGAGGAAGCACAAAGGGCTCAGCAGGAGATCCAAGCGCAATACGACGCATTGGGAGGATCGTCGCATATCTCGGACGAGGGCTTTGCCCCAATCACTTCGGTGATCGGTTCATTGGGCGGGGACAAGGTCTCCAGCAGCAGCAACGGTATTGTGAGTTCGGTGCCTGCTCCCAGCAGAGCCTACTTGCCTCCAGCAAAGAACTAATCTTAATCTGCATGTGCCTTGTACATCTAAGTCATAGTCATAGCTATTTAAGAATCCATTAAAGACATTTTTAAGTTACATTTTTGGCTTTACTATCGGTTTGCATTTGTTGTTGGGTCATGATTATTTTTCTTTCTTCTGCGTTTATTGCCCGCAATTGTTAAGGACTGAAAAAATCTAAAATAGAAAACCTTTTAAGCAAGGATTATGTAAGATAAATTTTCACTTGTCTGATTTTGTGTTGGTATGGTTCTTAAAATAATGACACGTCATCTTAAATTCAAGATAATCACATGATCACCATATTTTTTATGTATGGTCAATTAAATCAAGTCAAAATTTTTTTTTTCACTATCCCCCCATATTTAATGTCTGTCAGAGAGTTGCAGAGAGTCAAGATGGAAAACTATTTTTGGATATTTAATGAATCATTTTGCGGAAATAATGTTGCTTTGAAAAAAATATACGGATATAAGGTCGTTTGGTTTATTTTTACGGGCACATTAAAAAAAAGAAAGAAAAACTTGCACTAAATTTCGAGGACGAAATTTTTCAGTGCTCCAGTTGATCTGCTTTGTAAGAGTGATTTGAATTGTCTCCAAAACGATCGAAGCTTAATATTTTATAATTTTGATTTGATGAAATCAGAGAAAAGGAATTTTGGGGTTGGGTGTTCTGCGATTGGGTGTATTCCCTATTAATCCGTTCAACGTTACAAAACATTCAAATTTTCAAATTTATATATGACCTCAGTGAAGTTTTAAATAAAACGATGCTGCTGCGAGAGATTATCTCGAATCAGCATCAGTCGAACCCTTCAAATCAGGTGCAGTTGTAAGATTTGGTCGGAGGAAAATATGCCCGACGAATGGAATCTTAGCATCGTCTGCCAGACCCCTACCTCTAAGCTGCATCAATTACAAAGGTCTTCTAAACATCGTTTATAGAATCTTCTCTGTGTAATCGCCTAAACCCCTAATTAATAACTTCATTGATCAATAGCCATGTGGGTTCAGGCCAGCAAAATCCACCATTCACCAGATATTTACACGGCGCAGATCTTGGAGACGACCCAGGAGTTCTAGATCGATACTCACCACTTATTTATCAATTTTGCGACCGCGTTTGACAACATTTATAGAGACGAGCTATATAGCACATTGATAAATATTGGCATCCCTGCAGAATTCGTCCGTCTTTGCAGATTAACGATGGAGAACCCCCGTTGCTCCGTCAAGGTCGATCAACGAGACCTTCATGTAAAGAAAGGCTTCAGATAAGGCTATGTATTGTCATGAGACTTCCCTAACATCATTGTCGAGAAGATCGTGCAAAACTCAGATGTCAACACTAGAGCCACGACCTTCCACAACTCTGTTCAACTGCTTGCATTTAACATCGTCGGAAGGACTCATGACATAAATGACACGATGACGGAGATAAAACGAAGAATGGCTTTGGCAAATGGCTGTGCCTTTGTGCTTGCACGGCAGCTGGAAAATAAAACCCTCAAAGTATCAAGCTATTTATAAGACCTCGATAATCCCAGTGCTGTTGTATGACGCTAAAACATGGACCATATCACATGCGGACGAATAGATTCAGTAATAGCCAGTTTTAAGTTTACCCCATCTACTTCGAATTGTAAATGAGTCTCTCTAACCCAAATATATTTTCACGAAATTATTATCAACACTATCCTTTGCTTCCTTATATCATCCAGTCAGTATGCTTTAAATAAGATACATCGCATCCCTAAAGACTTAAAATGGCCTTTTCTTTCTCTTTATTTTAAATGCAAAAGCATCATTAAGGTAAACTTATTTGGTGGTGAATGTAGATCCGTATAGTTTGAGATCAACAAATTAGCATCGAAAGTCAACGATTCAATAAAATATTCACCATGTAAAAATATTTATATAAAATCAGCTCTTGCCAAAAAATCAACAAACATCGTATTTTATGTTAATTAGCTTCATAACAGTTCATGTGAAGTCAGAGACAAGTTTTCTCGAAGTCAGCGTGTTATGCGTATTTTAATTTCCTAATCTTATAAAGGAGTTCAGCTATTTGTTTTAATTCCTTTAAGGATTAAATTGAGTGTGATAGATAGCCCTGTGTTTAACAGATCTGTGCAGAATGAGTTTTGTTTTCAATGTTTGAAGATAAACCAAGGTTTTTACACTCAATAGTCACGCATTCATTTTACATAAATCAGCTATAAAATATATCCGCGTTAATATCCACTCAACCCAATGGCGTCATCCCTATAATTAACTGAATAATATTTCATTTTGCAGTTTCGTAAAAAACAAAAAGAGTAATACTTAAAGGAGGAGGTTTTGAAATGTGCTATTCATATGCCTTGCTATTTCTTTTTTTCAGAATTGCAGTAACTTCTTGAATGTGCTGAGCATTTTAAAAGGTTTTGACGCGGCTGGCCCTTTCCCGCACTTAAATTATGAAAGAGTTAGGAAAGTTGCATCTTCGTTATATTTTTCATTTGCATTCCGAATTAAAGGTTTTATTCAAAGGTGTAGACCTAAAAGACAAAATAAATAAATAAATAAATAAACAAACATCCCTAAAAAATGAAACTTTTTACCCACGAAAGCTAAGCTACAATTTGTCAGGCAATGTCCCGCTTGAAAATTAGCGCAATTGGTTTTGAATAAAATACGCAATATGCAAATAAAATATTAATGCTTCACTACGTACACGGTGGTTAAATATTTACAAACAATTCGATTTTTGCACCCCCATCATTGTGATTTCATTGTTTTAAGTTAAACGCCTGCAATTATTGGCAGCCATTATTTGCAATTAAACAAGCAATTGAAGAGTGCCGTGCCAGTGTTTAGCCAGTGTTAAAAATCAGATCAGTCAAAGTGCATCCGCCGAAATGGAGTCGTCCGGTTCCGCAAGGGCTTACAAGTTTGACGAACTTTTCTTTTCAATGTTCAAAATCTGCTTCGCTCGCCGCAGAGTCCCCACCGGACCGATTGAACTCTGCAATGTGAAGCTCATGATATTCTCTATTGTGTTGCTGGGCAGCCTTACGCTTGGGATGACAGTGCGTCTCTTGCAGTTCATCAGCGATTCTAACTCGGAGTGGTCAGAAATGAGTGCAAACGCACAAATTATAAGTGTATCCCTAATCGCATCTTGCCGCGGACTTATGCTGGTAATAAAGCTGAGGACAATCAACAGCACGGTTAAGAAGCTAGAGACCCTGTTTCCTGTGACCAAACGCGATCAGATGAAGTACCACCTGCACGAGTATGCCCGGGAAATCATCCGCAACTATGAGTTCATGAATATGTTGGTCACTGTCAGCTGCATCGGATACTTGGGAATGCCGTTCATGCAATCGCTTTTCGATTGGACGGTCAGGCGACAGGAGTTCGTTTTTCGCTACCCTGTCATCAGCTGGTATCCTGTGAATGAGGAGCGACTCCTTTGGTATCCATTTGTCTATACTTACCAGGTGGCTTCGTGCTGCGGCGGAGCTCTGTTGTACTATAACGAGGAATTCATTTTCTCCTCTCTTGTGAGCCAGATATTAATGCACTACAGGTATCTATCCACCTTGATCGAGCGTTTGGACGCCAGCACCGAGTCTGAGAACTGGAATCAATTGAAGAATCTCATCCAGTACCGGAATATTTTGAAAGTGTGAGTCTAAAGTGACCATTGAGAAAGATACTCTAAATTTTGTATCGTTTTAATGAAGGTTTCAGGACAACGTGAATGAAATCTTCAGTTTGAACACATTCATTTCCTTCACCATCGTCAAGGTCTCGATTTGCATGTTTCTTTTTTCATTTTTTCATGACACAGTTATTGGACTCGATGATTTGGCAAATACATTCTGCCTCTTGTCGATCACTGTACCGATTTACTTGAGATGTACTGCAGGAATGAAAATCTATGAGGCTGTAAGTTTTCAGTTGATTCGAAAATTCTTAGTATACACCACATTTTCAGAATGCAAACATACTTCACTCGACCTATGCGCACAACTGGTACGAAGGAACTCCAAAGTATCGAAAGATGATAACGATTATGATGATAAGGGCAAATAAACCAGCAGCCCTACAAGCGTCCAAGTTGAGGCAAATTTCGATGGAGTATTTCATGGAGGTTGGTCTATACGAATTTATTCAGACTGTCTTATTTTACTCTTCTCTTTATAGATCATCGTGGAAACGTATCAAATTTTTATGTTCTTATACAATTTTTCCAACTGAGAAACGGTTGAGAACGTTTACATAATTCACGTTGACTATCACCTAGTTTTTGTTCGTTGCAGCACTTTAAAAGAAACAAAAAAAAAAAAATTAGCTAGAAGAAATGCAAAATTAATAAAAGCATGTGGTTCTAAGTTTTGAATTTTCTTACTTACTGTTACTTACTTAGAAATCTGAAAACTGAATTTCAGTGTTTTAAGGTTATCCTTTCGGGATTACGTCGATTACTTCACAAGTACCATATTAGCTTAGAGTTTGGGGATAGGGGGTGGGAAAGTGTCGCCTTTGTCACAGCGGCAGCGGTTGGGCCTTTTGTGACTGGACCCACTTAGAGCTCACGCAAAAAGCCTGAGTTCGTGATGATTCTTAGGATACTTTTGCCAGCTCACTAGGTGGCAGCGATGTTGTCTGCCTCTAGGTAATGTTTGCATAGGTGTCGATGACATGTACTGACTAAGCAGTTACAGTGACACAGGATGTGTACCGCTTCTCGTCCTCGTTGCACATTCGACAGGTATAATCCTACGTTATGCGCATCGGCTTTAGGTGTTTATATACTGGGCAGTGCCCAGTTAGAAAGCCCCTGACGGTCGGAATCTGACTCCTCGGAAAACTGAGGAGTTGTTTCGTTCTGGCGATGGAAGTAGTTGGCATGAACAGTTTGGATGATTAGTCATGTTTCCCAGCCAGGTAGTTATGCAGCATTTGGTGGTGGTAGTGGGTATGCCGCAGAATGGCCGTGGCATCATGAAGGGTAATGTGGAGCCTTTCCTGGCTAGTAGGTCCGCTCTTTCGTGGCCAACGTGACCACTGTGCCCAGGTATCCAGATAAGATAGACTCTGTTTGCGCTGGCCAGTTGGTGCAGTAGGTGGAGATAGTCCCATACTAGCTTTGAAGTGAATGCTTTTTAGGGTCAGAAGTGCAGCTTTGTTGTCAGAGAGAATGTAAATGCTTTTGTTGGTTACATTCCTATTAATATTTTCTCTGATGCAAAGTTCGATTGCGAGAACTTCTGCTTGAAATACGGAGTTAAATATATCCATACTCTGATAAATATGGGTTCCAGTATTGACTCCATATACTCCAGCCCCAACGCCGTCGCTTGCTTTGGTGCCATCTGTGTACCATACATGAGACCAGTTCAGCGATCCTTTGGATAACCTACACTTATTTCCACACCATTTACCAATCCAACTAAAAGTATTAAATAATCGTAATCTTAACCTACGAGCAAAAATGTTGATTGTAGTAACATCTGATACTACAAGTGTTATACGAACAGTTGTAAGAAAATGCAATTGCCATAGTTAAAACATAGCAATCTTATCTACTTCTAATCCCTCTCTCTAAACTATAATACGTCACTTTTCAAGACCTACATCGTCAAATGTTGGTGGTTCGCCTGATGGTATTGGCAATCTTCGACCTTGCTCTCCCCTGCTTCATCTAGCAACATCCAATAGCCACCTCCACTGGCCCACATAATAGGAGGTGGCCCCTTAGTTTAACATCCGGTTAAACCGTCGTAGAAGTTTACGTCACATTATGTCGTCCCAGGTGGACGGCCATCCCATATAGTCTACACACCAGTAGCGTGGCGTGAAAAATCTGAAAAGGTAAGTCGGTAAAAAAATTCGCCTGCAACATTCTCTTTTCAACTTTTTCATTAAGTTGATTAAGCAAGCTATAAAAGAATTACCGAAAAAGGTTTCAATCCAATTATTACCGAATTCGTGCAAAGACAAACAGCTACGAATTGTTCATCCGTTTTAATATGTTTTTGTGCCGAATTATGCAAATTGTTTGTATCACTGTAGCGCGTACGGTTTCAAACACTAACGGAATTCGAAAAAAAGAAAGCAAGGAAAAAAAAAAACATTTTGTTAAGTTTACAACTGCATGTCAAACAATTACATTTTTGGTATATCGATGCATTGAAAAGCGAAACAAAACCATCATTGCACTGCAATCTATTTTCATCGAAGGAGTAGAGCGTCCTATCTCTATGCCATTTACAAAATCTCTATGCTATTCAAAATCTCTTTAAGTTACTCTTTGAAATCTGCACGGTAATTGAATTATTCAAACACAAATAACCTAAGAGAAACAAAAATCTAAGAGACACATATCGTGTATTATGATTTTGCATATGGTTTTCGCAATATGTGTTGTTAAAACAATTTCGGGTTATTTTGTTGCTAGCTGGTCAGAACAAATTTATCTTCTTTCCTTGTTTTCCCTTCTTGCTTGACTCCTCTCTGTCTAGCACACGCTTTTTATGCAAAAAATAACCCTCTAATTTTTTCGGATTGTTTGCTGATTTTGTACTGTGTATCATAATTTTGCATATGCTCTTTTCTTCGATTTTTCCTTTCTCTTTGATTATTTCTGTTTGAAAAATTCAGTTACCTTGAAGATTGCAAAAAGTAACTTAAGATGAAAAACCTGAAAATGTTTCGGGTTATTTTGTTGCTAGCGCCTTTTTTACTGATTTTTAGTCTTTACTGCTCTTTGTCTGTTTTTCGCTTTACGGCTGCTGCTGAAGGGAAACAAGGAAAGAACATCAATTTGTTCTAACCAGCTAGCAACAGAATAACCCGAAACTTTTTCGGGTTATTTTGTTGCTATAGATGATGCAGTGTATGTTGGAGAAGAGGCATGCAATGTTGTGTGTGGTGTATGTGTTTATATAGAGCAGCAAAACTTGGCGCTTGCGTGTACAGGTGTAGGAAAAACTCAAATATATATTATGTTTATAAGTAGATATTAAGATCCATGTTGCTTGTTGTATTGGTACATTGTTGAAAAATTGGAATTTCAAAATGTAACTCGGTAGAAATCGGGTTATATGGACGCCACGCCACTGCTACACACATCCCCACGGTCAATCTACTCCCGCAGCATTGATCTAGTACCGATAAAACAAGTGAAGAAAGATGTACATCGTCACCAAAACACACAATGAAAACCCTTTCTTTTTTCTTTTCAAAAGCCATACAATGGTTCTTTTTATTTAAACAAATGAGAGTGAGTTAATTTTGTTACAATAACACCCCGAGTGTAAGTTCATTTAAAAAAAAACTGTATTTTTACAGCTAGCCTGATAATGGATACATGAATTTTGTAACCGTAGAAAACCAATACAATACAGGGGCATATACATTATGCACGTGGAATATCTAGTCTTTAACATGCGAATGTTTATATATGTAACTATATGTATGTATATTGTAATCAAACCTTAGTGTTTTTTTTTTTTTTTTTCTTTTTTTGCTGTGCAGTGAGGTTTAAAATTCAGCTATGAAGGACGCTTACGACAGCTCAGAAATCACTTCGAGGTGCAAAGCCTTCGTCGCCATGCAGACAAATAAGCAGACATAGGCCTTGTGCTGCTTAGCTTGCCGCCCCTTCCAGGTACGGACAAAAAACGGGCCCGCGTAATCAACGCCGGTGTTACCAAACCGAGAAGGAGTACTTCTTATCACTTCGTCTTTAACAAGCGTCGCATCGACGATGCTTTCGAAAGTTGACATGTAATTCTCCACGTAAAAATCCCCAAGATGCTGTGGAAAACTCTTTAAATTATTCAAGCCAATATGTTTGAGGACTCGAGTCGCCAAAAACGAGGCGGAAGCTATCGCGTACGTTACTGTGAGAAGCATATTATTCGGTTGGTGGATTAACTAAAATTTGGCGATTTATTTTAGCTATATCAGCCTTAATCGTTATTTCGTATTTGCAGAATCTAACGAGACACGTAAACACATCATCCTGGATCGTCGGTCCGACATGCAAATAGTCATTTAATGACTTGCCGCACGTGGCACGCCGCACGCGTAAATAAAAAGATGGACTATCGAGATCTTTGGATGGAACGATTGCCATATGGCCAAGATGCTCGTACTCGTGCATGAATTCTACATTTTGTTGGTTCAGATTTGCGTTTTTGGCAAACCGTCGCTCCATAGCATGCAGCAACTTTAACGCTGAGCCTCGAAAGTCTCCAAATTCAACTTGTGCTTTGTTGAACGGCAGACCAACTAATCAAAGCAGACCAAATCATCCGTCAGGATTTACGAAATGTGTACCCTCACACTCGGTACGACGACCTCCATTAGTAAGATCATCATGCACCTGCTGGCGGTAGATCTCTCTGCTTTTAAAGCACTTTTACACTTAACGCACCTTTCTGTGCTGATGAAATGTTTCCCGCAATCACCCAACCGAAGATTTTATTGTGGGCAACCGGTGAATCCGAAGGACGTGCAACCTTTCCGTCCGCAAGGATTTTAAAAAAATGCATCCGATCCCAACAGGATGTGGGTGATAGTAATTGGGGTTTGCTAGCGGCAGATCATCAAAGTAAGACATGCTGGAACTTGAAATTTGGTTATTTGGTAGGATATTGATTAAGGCAAATAACAGAGGACAAAGGACAGAGTTTTGTTATTTTTCGTTTGGTGATACCGTGTTGCGTCTTAAGTTTTACCACGCGAATTAAGTTGTCTGGTCCTGGGTAGACTTCGACAATCCGACCTAGACACCATTTCGCTGGCGGTAAACGCTCATCCTTTACTAATACCAAGTCTCCGATCTTCAACTGGGTTTGTGTCTTCAGCCACTTTGGTCGTTGTTGTAGCCGCGCGAGGTATTCTGTCTGCCAGTTCTTCCAGAAAGTTTGGATGTGTAATTGAATCGTCTTCCAGCGGTCGACCTGTCCTAATTTGCCGATGGTCAGGTCTGGTTCGGGTACTGTGAAGAGAGAAGTTCCTATAAGAAAGTGAGCAGGAGTGAGGGGTTCAAAATCATTTGGGTTTTCTGAAAGTGGGCATAGCGGCCTAGAGTTCAGGCACGCTTCTACTTGGGTAAGAAGCGTAGTGAGCTCTTCAAAGGTAAGAGTGCCGTTTCCCACTATGCGTGTGATGCATCTTTGAGTAGACGACGTAGTTCGGCGTCCGCTCCTACGAAGTTCGTACCGCAGTCACTGTACATCTGGTTGCAGAGACCTCTTCTTGAAGTGAACCGTCTGAACGCTGCAAGAAATCCTTGGGTGGTCAGATCACTTACTGCTTCGAGGTGGATAGCTTTGGTGGCTAGACAGATAAAGATGGCCAAGTATCCCTTATGACACTTTGCACCCCGACCTTTCCATGACCTAATGTTGATGGGCCCTGCATAGTCGAGACCTGTGTGGGAAAAGGGTTTTGATACGGTGACACGAGGTTTCGGTAGCTCTCCCATTAACTGCTGTGCTGCTTTGCATCTGTGCCTGTGGCATGTGATGCACCTATTGATGCAGCATTTAACAGCAGCCTTCAGCCTCGGGATCCAGTACCGCTGTCGAACGTGTGCCACAACAAGTTGGATGCCGCCATGCAGGAGCTTTTCGTGTGCCTCACGAATGATGAGTTTTGAAAAATGGTGGTTGGAGTCCAAGATAATTGGGTGCTGGGTGTCATAAGGCAGGTCTGCTTGGCTTAGCCTTCCACCAACGCGAAGAATTCCATTGGCATCTTGGAAAGGGTTTAGTGATCCAAGTTTCTTGATGATTGTCGGGTTGAAGATTTCTTGCTGAACGCAGCGGGCCAGTGTTTCTTCAGCTTTGCGCAATTCCGTAGGCGTGAGGGGTTGAAGAATTCGGTTGGTACTGTGAGCTCTTGAGTTGTGCATAGATCTTATGCACCAATCTGCAATCCTCTTCAGGCGCGTCAGGCTGGAGATCTTTTGTATGTCCTCCTTTGTGTTCAGGTTCCTCGGTTGGTCGGGGAGTGTGATTTTCCAACTGTGCCGTACAAACGTGGAGAAGTTGTTGATTTTCTGCGATTCCACTGTTGCCATCCCGAACAGAATCCATCCGAATTTGGTTCTCTGCGCGATGGGTATGTTCCGATTCTGCGGTCGCATCAGCTCTGGCAGTATTACTTCTGGCAGCACATCACTGCCTAACAGCAGATCTATTTCGGCTGGCTTGTAGAAGTCCGGGTCTGCTAGTTGAAGACCGGAAAGGTGGGTCCAATCGTCGATGCAAATGGTTTGAGCCGGGAGATGGCCGGAGAGAGTCTCGTATATGAAGGCCTGGGTAGTTGTTTCGAAGTCTGCGTTGTATGAGCCGATGTTTACTTCGACCATCCGCTTGCAAGTGCCACTGCAGACAATCCCTAGACCGTTGACTTCGACACGAGTATCTTCGCCCTTCAGGCCTAAAAGTTTGACAGCAGACTCCGTGATGAACGATGCTTCAGAGCCAGAATCTAGTAAGGCACGCAAGGGAATCGTGTTTCCTGACGACGTTCTAACCTTGACGACTGCTGTAGCTAGCAGAACTTGAGTGTCAGCATTGTTCGTCGCATGGTGGTTTCTTACGTCGGCGCTGGTTTATGGTTGTTCATCATTGTGTGGTTGGAAAACTGGAGCTGATGTGTTGAGTTGAGAAGAATTTGATTGATGAAGTGAGTATGTATGAGTTTTGCTTGAGGATGGATGATATTGTTGACTATTGCTTGCGTGAATGTTATTAAAAGATGTGTTTTTATTAGAATTGAAATGGGTATGATTGAAAGATGGGTTATTGTTTTGTGAAGTTGTATTTATTTTTGAATATTTGGGTGAATTATTGTGTAGTAATGAATGGTGTGGTTGCTGGCAGTAATAGCATCTGCTGGTGCTTATGCAATTTTGCACCAAATGGCTATGTGCGAGGTAATTACTGCAAGCACCAAGCTTGTTTACCCATTCATATCTATCAGGAATGCTCAATTTGAGAAATTTGTTACATTTTCTTATGGCATGCTGACCTTTTTTACAAATAGTACACGTAAATTTAGCATCTTTAGATTGTACAAAAAACGACACACGATTTGCAGCCTTTTTCGTGACTTCTGGCACCGCTCTGTTCTGTTGGTTGACTGCCTCCAGTGTCCGGAAGCGCGTCTCCAGAAATTGGATGAATTCAGCATACGTTGGCAGCGCCTTTGTGTCTGCTTTGGGACCCAGCTTCTCCTCCAACAGTTGTTGCGTCTTTGACGGCAATTTTTGCAGAAGGACGTACACCAAAACTGCGTCCCAATGCTGTACCGGTACCTTCAAACTGTTCAGGCTGTGAACAATTTCAGTCGAAGTGTCCATTTATTCCTTGATGGCTTCAGAACGTTCTTGGGTGATGACTGGCTGGTTGAAAAGACGCTTGAGCTGCGTGTTAACAAGAAATCGTTGGTGGTCGTAACGATTTTTTAGAATAGACCACGCTTTACAATAATTTCCGTTCACAATCGGTAAGTGGGACAGAATTTTCTCAGCCTCGCCTGATACACTTGTCTTCAAATAATGTAATTTTTGAATTTCAGACAAGGCTGAGTTGTGATGCACAAGCGACGAGTAAAGATCGCGAAACGACCGCCAAGACTCATAAGAGCCGGAATATACGGGAATTGGTATGTGTTGCAGACGAATATCTGCGTTGTGAGACGCGGGTGCGGGCTTGGAGTCGTCTGCAACTTCTCCGCCAGTGGTTGATGCTTTCACTAAGTCCAATGCGTCGAGTAGATCCGCCCGATTTTGGTAATAAATTTCATGGATCTTCTCGAAAGCATCTTCCACCTCTAAACACTTTTTGTCGTCCGCAACCGTGTCTACACAAGTCTCAAACATACTTTCTGCTGACTGTATCGTTGTTTCTAACAGTAGCAGTCGTGACGAGAGGTAATTCGCGGTTCGAGTACTGACACCTCTTTTCCCGAAATTCGTCACATCCTTCTCTAATTGCGTAAGTACACCTTTTAACTTTTTTAACGACATATTCACTTTACACTTTTCTTCTACTTCTAACTACTGACACGAATCACTTACGCAGACTCCGTGGGACTTGGAAATAACGTTGAGCTGCTCCGGGTTGCAGTTCCAGGGTTGGTAAAACGCTATATGGATTGCGTAGCTTACTTCTGGGTTACTTCTGTTGCAGAGGTAGATGACGCACACAGCACACACGTCTCCAGATGATGATCCAAGGATTTCTTGAAGTTTTTTCTTGTTTTTATGGGTTTGCTTGTTGAAGGTTTATTACCACTTTGCAATAACCTCACTTTGTTGTGTTTTTTTGTTCGTAGATTTAAGTTTGTGTACACGTATGCACTTAATTTTAATGCACTTTTTTTAATTACGTAGTTTAAGTTAATTTTAACTTAAATTTAAGTTTGGTTTAATTTAAGTTTTACTGTATAAGAAAATCTTCAGTTGGTTTAGGGTGGGATTTCTTAAAATCCGGTTCGATAGGACCAAAATGTTCGGTATGTGAAATGTATGTGAATATTAATGAGTTATTAATTAATGGTATGTGAATATTAATGAGTAAATTAAAACTGGGCAAACTGAAGATTTCTGTAAAAATGATAAATTAAAAACCGTGTAAAAAGAAAGAAAAACTCGCGTTGTTTTAACTGCGTTAACAAGATAAGAAGTAGTGAATTTATTCTCCGCTTGTGCGGTTAATATAAGCAAATTTGTTTGTTTACATTTTTGTTGAATTTGACGTTTTAACATTTTTTGTTGTTTTCTTGGTATTGTTCGTTTTGTGCATCTGGTTGCACATTGCACATCGAACACTTGCGATTGCGTTAACGGACACAGCGGAGACGAGGCCAGATTGGTTGACAGCGGGAACACATTTTACAGTTAGAGAATTTGCACTCCGTCCGTTCCCGTTTACAAACAAACAAAATACTTTTGAGCGGTTTTTCGACCCGGTAAGTTTTTGTGTCGCAACCCGATCTGATGGTTACGAATTAAAGTATTTATTTGAAGCACGAAGATAGCTTATTTACGATAGAATCGCACTTCCGCAAAAACAGCACGTGGAACTACGATTGCTTGCTTGCAAGAAGTCGCACTTTCGCGAATTTACACGCGTTGAATCAATCGCATACGCTGTGGAAATCCAAAAATCCGTGCTCGAAAAAGGACCAAATGTTCTTACATTCAAACAACAAACTGTTAATCATTAAAAGAACGTATGTGTATGCTTAGGAAATCGATAGTTATTTTTAAGGTGGATGCGTGTGCACCTGAAGGGCACATTGCATTGGCAAACAATGAGATTACCTAAGAAATGCAGATTCATGCAGTATAATCAAATATTCCATGTTCATCAGAAGAGGACACAGAGAAATTTAATTTCGATGTAATTTGCTTTCTTCCAATTTAACATTCCCTTAGAACTTCAATTGCATTTGTCATTATTCATAATTAGACTTCGATTGAAACTGTTGTTGACTCGTATATAAAGAAAAGTAATAAGTAGAAAGACAGAAGCAAACTCATTCCTGGACAATGGAATCGTCATCATCGGAGAAAATTTATTCCTTTAAAGATTTTTTCTTGGAGATTTGTGCAATTAAATTGTTACAGCGCAAGGAACCGAACTCTCCGCTTGAGTTACGTTTTGTGAAGCTGACATATTTTGCAGTAGTCATAACAATCATTTTCACTATGAGCCTCATAATACGCCTCAATTTGCTGCTCCACGAGTCCCACTCGCAACTCTTCGAGTTTAGTGCACTTGGTGAAATGCTTACGGTTTTTCTGATTGGAACGTGCCGAGGCCAAGTCTTTATTGGACACAAAGTAGAACTGAACCGATTGCTTCACAACTTCGAGAATCTTTTTCCCATAACCAGACGAGATCAACTGAAGTACCAACTGCACACTTTCGCAAGGACTACTATTCTAAAGACCCGTGTCATAAGGCTTCTGTGCAGAATCAGTTTCGTTGGATATCTGGGCCTACCACTGGCGCAATCGACTTTTGATTGGCTTATCAGGGGCCGACAATTTGCGTGTCGCTATCCGGTGGACAGCTGGTTCCCTTTTGACGAACGAGAACTCATCTGGTATCCATTTATCTATGGTTTTCAAGTGGTTGCGTGTGGCATGGTAATGCTTTTTTACTACACAGAAGACCTGCTCTTCTCCACCTGCGTCTCTCAGATGTGCATGCAATATCGGTGTCTATGCAAAATGGTGAGTGAAATCGACGCTAACAACGAGTGTGTCAATATGCAGCAACTAAAACAAGTTATTCGATTTCAATACAAATTAGAAGAGTAAGTCCACGTCTGCTATAGACTGAAGCTTTAAACTCACCTCTTCCTCGTTAGGTTGCGAAAAGATATCGAAGAGGTTTTCTCTATGAGCACGTTTGTCTGCTTCACTATTCTGAAAATCGCACTTTGCATGTTTTTATTTTCAATATTTCACGAAACTAACATTATTGGCGATGTATCACTGATTTGCTGCGTTACGGCGATGGTAGTCTCCATCTACTTACGATGCCGCGGTGGAACGGATCTCTACGATGCAGTAAGTAAAAAACTAAGAAATGTTTGATTGTATCTCAACAAAAATTTGCGCTTTTAGAGTTCAGCTTTTATTGACGCAACTTATGATCACAACTGGTATGAGGGAACCCCAAAGTATCGGAAAATGATTATCATTATGATGATCAGGGCAAACAGGCCAATCATGTTGTCTGCAGGCAAAATGAAACACATCTGCATGCAATACTTTAAGGAGGTGGGACGATTCTAATAGAAATTGAGAACTAATCTAAATATTGTTCCTTCCTGTAGATTGTGGTGGAGAGTTATCAGATGTTTATGTTTTTATACAATTTCTCAAACTGAATGGATGAGTATTTTTGCATTCTTTACTTATTTAGTTTTTCCCTTTGTTAATTCCTAGCTAAAGATGCAGCATGCGAGTTTATTATAAACTGTCCATAAAAAGGTGCTTTAAATTTCTTTTCGATTAAAACTAAGCCAAAGCAAAAATACGTTGCCATTCTTGTGATAGAAAAAAATAAAATAAAAATATAATAAAAAATATTCCATAAAATTGTTTATTAGGAAATAGAGTGCTAAAGAAGGTTTTTGCAAACGGAATGGCTTACGAGTTAGCTATTTTAAGAGTAACTGGAGTGACTTTATCGCTTTTTTTTCCCGAACTATCTTCATTTGTTCAGTTTCATCAATGCCAACTACGATGAGATAGTCTCTAACTTTTCGTATTCAAATGTCGGTATCTATAACTCCAAGGAGATCTTTACTTTCTTGTAACGCTTCTTGAAGCCAAGTTTGGTTAAAGTGTTCGGAATTGCATAAGTGAAAATAAATATATCTTCCCAGTTGTCTTCGGAGGTTCACCTTATGGAGATGATATTATAAAGATGACCTGTCGAAAGTTCACATTGCAGAGATAACAATGTAAAATTTTCAAGATCTCATCTCATCTTCTAAGGCCACATGACTGGAACATATCAGGCGTTGCGGGGGCAGTACACGCAGAAGAGATCTCCAGGCAACCAGATCCTCCGCCGCCGACTCTAACTCCTCGGGGGGTATGCCCTTTTGGACTTGATCCAACCATCTCATTCTGGGTTTATCGAGCGGTCGCCTACCCGACGGAGTCGCATACAAGCCACGCCTCTTATAGAGAACTAGCTGTACCCGGGGCGCCTTGCTACGCATAAAATAAATCAAATTTTAAAAAAGTCATCACATATGTACGTAAAAGAACACCTTTAGAAGCGTTTTTCCAACTTTGGGCTTCATATCTTTCCAACGGTACTTTTCACCGACAAAACCCGAAAGAAAGCTCAATCTCATTTTCGAAGACCTATTGGTTGATATATCACTCGACAGGATCAGGGGAACTTTGAAAGTCAGCGCCCACGTCACCTCAATGGGAGCCATCCCCCCAAAAAAAATTGGTACTAAAATCTTTTTGACAGAATTCTGAACAAAGTTGCCAATGACTATAGGCTATAAAGGACAAACAAACAAACAAACACTAATTTTTATATATGTAGATTCGCTTCGTATCTTTTTTACATTCAAAAGCAGAATATAATAAAACCATTGCCATGTAAGCCGGAATACTTTTATAGATAACTATGTCTTAACTTAAAAATAAAACAATTGCTACTAATAAACTCACAATGTCATCATCAAAATTAAATTAAACTCAAACTCAGAAAAAAATTAAGTTATTTAAAATACAAAAATCCTTTTACGTTCAGTTTGAGAAATTGTATAAGAACATGAATATTTGATAACTCTCCACTACAATCTAGAAGAATGAAAGGATTATTATTTACACAAGTTTCAATTTGTTTTTAAATAGTCTAACCTCCTTAAAGTATTGCATGCAGATGTGTTTCATTTTGCCTGCAGACAACATGATTGGCCTGTTTGCCCTGATCATCATAATGATAATTATTTTCCGATACTTTGGGGTTCCCTCATACCAATTGTGGTCATAAATTGAGTCAATTAAACCAGCACTCTAAAAGCGGAGATCTGTATTGAAATTTAATCAAATATTTTCTACTTCTTTACTCACCGCATTGCAGAGATCCATTCCACAGCGACATCGTAAGTAAATGGAGCCCACAATAACGAAAACGCAGCAAATCAATGGCACATCGCCAATAATGTTAGTTCCGTAAAATATTGAAAATAGAAACATGCAAAGTGCGATCTTCAGAATTGTAAAACAAATAAACGTGCTCATAGAGAAAATCTCTTCGATATCCTTTCGCAACCTAACGAGGAAGAGTTAGTTTAATGTTTCGGCCTATGGCAGTCGGGGGCTTACTCTTCCAATTTGTACTGATATCGAATGACTTCTTTCAGTTGATGTGGATTGATACACTCGTGCTTGGCATCAATTTCACTCACCCTTCTGCATAGATACTGATACTGCATGCTCATCTGAGATACACAGGTGGAAAAGACCAAGTCTTCTGTGTAATAAAACATCGTTGCAATGCCACATGCAACTACTTGAAAACAGTATACGAATGGATACCACATGAGCTTTTGTTCATCAAAAGGATACCAACAGACCAATGGGTAACGACACACAAACTTTTGTCCCCGAATGAGCCAATCAAATGATGACTGTGCTAGTGGTAAGCCCAGATATCCGACGAAACTGATTCTGCATAGAGTTCGCATGACATTGGTCTTCAGAATAGTAGTCCTTGCAAAGCTGTACAGTTGGTACTTTAACTGATCTCGTATGGTGGTGGGAAATAGATCTTCGAGGTTGTGGAGCAATCGGTTCAGTTCTCCTTTGTGTCCCATGAAGACCTGTCCTCGGCAGATTGCAATCACAAAGACCGTGATTACCTCTCCGAGTGCACTGAGCTCGGACAGTTGCGTGTAAGATTCTTGGAGCAGCTGAATAAGACGTATTAGCATGCAGAGGGTTAAGATAATTAATATCATTAGTCCAATAGTTGTAAACTTAACAAAACGAAACTCAAGCGGGGAATTCATTCCCTTGCGCTTAAACAAGTTGATTACTAAAAATTCCAAGAAGAAATCTTCGAAGGAATAAACTTTCTGCGATGATAGCGATTCCATTGTGGCGGAAACTGTTTCTTTTTGTCTGCATTGGTGGCTACTTTTCCTTATATACGGGTCGAAAATAGTAGCAATCGAAGTATAATTGTGAAAAATGACAAATGCAATCGATTGCAATTAAAGTTCTAAGAGAATGCGAAATCGAACTCGTTCCAAGAAGTAAAATACTTTACAAATAAATATCATTATAAAAATGTTCAAATGCTAAGTTCAAAAAACGCGAATTTCCCACATGGCATTCTCTTGTGTAATCCTATACTTAAATATTTAAACCTGTCAGGTGTTTCTTTCCGCATACTTTTACTGCCTCGGCGATTTTCACACAGACTAATAGTGATCATAGAAAATGAAAATTATTATAAAAAGCTCCGTCTGATAAGAAGAAATCTGAGAAACAGAGCAAATATTTTGGAACTACCTGAACCATTGTTTGTATGTATGAATCTACTTATTGAGAATAATATTCTCAATAAGTAGATTATTCTCAATAGTAGAAAAATAGCAGTCATTATATTTTAGATTTTTAAAAAACTTTCGTCTGACAAAATCCGATTTACCATCCGGGGTAAGGTCAACGCATATTTCACCTATTCTTCAATTGGCTGCAACACTAAATATTCTTGGTGGTGGCTTTTCCATAAATTCAGAAAGAGCATGTGTAATAAGACAAAACACAATTATTACTTTGAATATTTTTCAGATTTATGTACATTATGTACATATATATACTTACATATTTTGTAAATTAATAAAAACACAACAAATTATCGAAATCAAAACACAAATAACAATTCAAAATTCAAAAACGACTTTTAATTTTTGACAGAATTGTAAGTGTTGCGAAGAAACGAAAATTTGTTTGCGATCGCTTTACGCAGAGCAAGGAATAGCTGATAATCAAAAAAGCGACAATCAACTATTACCTTAGCCGATTCCATCCCTGATTTGAAATTTAATTTCCTTAATTACGAATTGCTTCCATATGGCTAAATATCAAATTTGGATTCGTATCTACACCTAACAGCTAGAGCAGGGTTAGCCAAACCGTAGACCACGGCTGGCTGGTCGATCGCGAATGCATTTACAGTCGACTCATGTGCCACAAATTAGTACATAATACGAAAACCAGTCAAGTATAAGTTTTACTCACACACCGACGCTTTCGTTCGACTAATACTTAGGATTATATTAAGTACCAGTAAATATGTAACAAATAAAATTTGGGTAACCCTTTTCTTTTTATTTCAAATGAAATTAAAGAAAGGGCAATCGTTTTTCAATTGCTGACAGCGGTGTAAAAATTATGGTGGTACTTAGGTTAACAAATGGTGGCAAACAAGTCCACTGAGTCAATCGCCAATCCATTTTTTTTAGCAAAAAACTGATGTAACTTTAACTTATCGACAAATAAATACACTGATATTTTAAATATGTTTTTTATTCTTTCACTGAAATCTATAAAATCGCAGCAACTGAGTTTCTAAATAAAATGTACAGAATGACAACTCTATTTAATTTACAAATATTCAATTTGATCCCACTTAATGATTGTCCGTGTAACTTGTTTCTAAAAAAATTTTGCATTTAGTTTATTGTACAATAGTATGAATGAAAAATCGTACAAGATTTTTGATAATTTTTGGGATATAGTTGCCATTCTCTTTGACGTGTAAATTCGTCGGAGATTAAAGTATAATATAAAGTATATGACTTAATTCAGCGGCATTTAAAACAACATTTTACCCAGATATTATTGGACACAATTGCATAATCGTTACTAAAGCATGATGCTATATCGCGCTTCTTGGATGAGGAAGATCTCGAAGAGACTGACGTTAGCCTTTTGGTGATGACTGTGTTTTTTTTTTATTGAAATTAACATTTTAGTTATTTTAGGTATTAGAGGTCTGCAATTTTGAAGTTAGCTTCAAGACATTCATTTTTTTCCGAGTACTTGTAGTGTAGTGAATAACACTCAGTTATTGAAAACTATAACGAATGAGCCAACTTATATTTTAATTTTAATTGAGTACAATTGATAACAAGACGTTTAATTCAGAGTACTCGAATACAACAAGTACAGTGAGCCGAGTATTTGAATGTTTCAGAAAATTACACGTTAGGTTGCGTTGTAGCGTTTTATTAAGACTTCACCAAAATCAAAGTTAAAGATTCCGAATATCATCTTATTGAAAAAATAAAATAAGTAAGCCACGTAGCGAACCAAGAAAAAAACAACCCGGTCGTTTGACGATTAGCCAAAAAACGAAAAGAAATTTTTAAAATGGGGATTTATGTTCGATTTCAGCCGACTGAATGTTGTACAGTGTTTGTCTCTCGAATAGTGACACTCATTTTCAGTGAACACTCTTCTGTATGCATGTAATGGAAAAAGGTCACAGTAGTCTACATTACAAGGCAATTGAATGTATCCACGCAGATCTCTAATAGGTATATACGCATAAAAAAATATGATGTAGTAGCTAAGGTAGCTAGGGGGTAGGTCACTTTACTTTTTGAGTAATGAATTGAATCCGTTACGAATCGAAATTTCTTAATGTTTGTCAGTTAGAAACAATTATTTTGATTCATTTATTCCCTTCTGATTACAATCACCACAACGATGCTCTACATTAAATGAAAAATCACAAAACAAATTAATTAAATTTGTAACATTTTATTCAACTTTAACAACTTTCAACACAATCTCCTTCCTTAGTTAGTACACAATTGGGGGAAGATATTCCCGTCTCCCGCTTCCTGCAATCAATCCACTTGGCTTAATGCTGGATGCTGATCCCAGACTACCCAGATCTCCACCAATGCCATTACCGATAGCGCCACCATTGTAGGCAGGAGCACTCAGAGGAACACTCGAGCCGATTGGTTCTGAACCAGAAACAGCATTAACTACTGGAGCGACTCCGCCATCGTAGCTCTTGGATGAGCCACCGAGGGCATCGTACTGCTGCTGGATGGCACGCTGAGCGTTGATGGCATCTTCGGGAGTCCTGTACTTGATGAAGCGGACCTCTGGCTTGTAGTTGACCGATTGCCTGAGTTGTTGCACTTGTTGTGCAAGGTCTGAAACGTCGGTTTCCTTGCTAAGGACGTAGATGGCAGTCCTGTCTTCTGTGGCTTGCTTGATAAGCCTAAGTGCGGCGTTTGTAGCTCCGGTGTTGTCTGGCGCCTTGATGAACACGACGCGGAGATTTCTCTTAACCGAAGTCACACCGCCCTGCGAGCCCTGTCCATCGTAGATGTCATCTTGAGGAGCGGAATATACATAGTATTCCTTGTTCAAGCCACCATCAATAATTTGCTCTCCGCCGATTCCAGAACCGATACCAACACCGCCGAGCCCTGATCCGCCTCCGATGCCTACTCCACCAAGTCCAGAACCTCCGCCGATACCAATTCCACTGAGTCCTGATCCGCCTCCAATGCCAACTCCACCGAGTCCAGGACCTCCGCCGATACCAATTCCAGAACTGATCCCACCAGTTCCTGATCCAAGTCCAATGCCACCACCGATTCCTGATCCTAAGGAATTAATCCCTTGACCACTCGAACTGATTCCCAATCCATTTCCAATTCCTAGTCCACTAGATCCGGGTTGGTAATTATATCCCAATCGTCCTGCAGATGCAACTGCGATGAAACTCAAAACCTTTAAAATAAAACGAACGAGTGATTAAAAAAAAATCGAAGAGCCCCGATGTGTAATCCTTTTCTCACCACAAAACTACGCATGATATTCCTTTATCCACTTGACTTGTTGAATCCTCTCTCAACTATAACTGATGACTCGCTTGCATAGCGATATTTATACTAATCTTTTGTTTGGGGACAAAATATCTATTTTTCTTAGTTTGGTATCGACCTTGCAATAATTAAGAGACTCCAAAGGCAAACGGCTAAATTTCTGACTAAATGACTGTCATATAACTGAAGGTCATTCTTCGTTTCGATCCGAGCCGTAACCTACGACAACTTTATCTGCCGATTGCTAAAATATGCAGAAATTTTCATGTGAAGCTTCCAGATTGCGGGTGTTGAGCTTGAAATATATATATATTTTTTTTTCTTGCGTCTTTAGTGTGGTGACATTTGTTGACTTGTCTTCTTTCTTTTGGCGCATAATGACCGAAATTAATGGGAAATTAATTAATTTATGAAAATCGAAATAGTTTTCGATGACGAGAATCTAAGATGTTTTGAAAATAAGATAAGATATAATAAGTTAAGATATTTAAAACTCTTAAGTGCTGTTAATGTGACCTTAACGTAAGCAAATGTTTGCGACTTTTTTTTTATCTCCCCTTTAAGGCCGTGTCATTAACGTCATTAATTTTTCCAATCTAGGTTGTGATTGATCAGGATTTTGAATGAGAGTCAGTACATTCACTTCGGTAGAGATTACAAAAAAAGAGCCCATAAAAAATGCAATCCCATACTTCAGCAAAATCCTGCCCTCTTTTATCCTGCTGAACTCTAATTAATCTATCATTGAACCGGTTTTCATTTCGGTGAGCCACCTGTTTTGCTAATAGCATGCAATAAGCATATAAAATTCTGCAAATTACTATCATTTTTTGCTTGCTAATTAATGCCGGCGAAAATTGGACAAGCATATAATTTATTCAAATAATTTTATTGCCTTATGATAAATTGATTTAAAAAGCAATTTTGCATTTTTTATTAAGCGGTTCCTTTTTGATTATCTTTGAGGTGCTAAAATAAATGTCAAAATTTAATTAGGCCACTTCTGTAACCTCCATTAACTGATGATTTTATAAACGATCATCAATGAAATCAAAAATTATCGCATTCCTTTCGAAAAGTGATGTAAATTGTGCTGTGCTGATTGTATTATTGTCAAGGAAGTGCTTGTCCAGGTGAGTTCTCCTACGAAGCGCAAAGGCCTCGCATGCACATAAGAGATGGAAGATGGTTTCCTCCTCTTCTTCATCCTGGCAACTTCTGCAAAAGTTATTGATTCTGAATAAGAAATACCAGTGGTTTGCAGCAACTTTTATTATCTTAAGAAATCATACGTCAAACATTGCCTAGAATCTGTTGACGTGAAACCAAAAACCTATTTCATGGATATAGATATTTGTAAAGTTTAGGTTAAATTTTCGACGTTTATTATAGATAAAAGAAAAAATTTAGGCCAACAGTAACGATAGAAGAAAAAATGTTTTACGTCTTATCTCAAATGGACGTTAATTAAAAAATATTAAACGCAGTTATATTTGAAAATTCTGTAGCTGAAAAAAAATACTAGGTCCCATTCCAAATAGATCAATATACATTATTTTTAAAATAAAAGTGGGCCAATGAACTTAGAAATCACTAAGTGTGAAGGTGAGCGAAAATTTCTTGGAGTTTAAGACGCAAAGTTAATGAACATTTTTGTAGACAACTTGTTGAAAATTGTGATGTTGTGTTCCTGTTTATGTCGTTTTATTTAGTACCAAACGCAGAATAAAAGCATATTAAATATATGTTTTTTGTGGAACTTTTAGTTTTTTGTCTATGAACAAATTCCTTCAAATTGGTCGGTGAGCGGTGAGTTTGTGAAGTCACTTAATATTACATATTCGACACCCTTGTTCAGATGTCTCTTTGCGCAAAACTAATATAAAACATTTTCTTTGTTTCGTCCGTCTGAACATATCTTTTAGTGTATATAATATATATAGTGGTAAGAATATGCTGTTTGCAATGTGATGGTTGCTTGGAAATGTATATTTGAACATTGTTCTAATTTTTGAACTTGACTGTCTGTAAAGTTACCAAAACAGATCAAAAACCTCAGTCAAAAAACCTAGCACAGAAGCTTCTTTATTTAATTTTGTGATGTATTTACCGCCTACAACATAAATTGACTTTAAAACCAAAAAAAAACCGTTTCACTCTATACTTAAAATACCAAGTTGCATGTAGTATTTAAAAAAGTTACTTATTCTATTAACTGCTAAAGCTTTCGTGACAGGAGTACTCCAGGAAGATTGTCAGACGTTCGCTGGAGGTGGAGCCGTCAAAATTGTCTGTCGTGATTTTTTTTTCCCGAAACTGGACTCGAGCCAGGTATTCTCGCTTAACAGTCCGACGCACTAACCGGCGGTACATTTTTAATAAATATGTCCTTATATATTTTTTGGAATAAATCTAAGAGTAAATTCAACTACTATAAGCTAGATAGGAAGTCACTGAATACAAAAAAAAACTTTGCATTGGCCCTTTTCAAGTCCCAAAGAAAAACGTATCAATTTATCCCAACTCTCCTACAAATTACTTACTAGTCTTAAGCAATTAATTTAACTAATCATTAAAATGTAAAACTAAAAAATGATGACTTCATCGTTGACAGACAAATTATCTCCCATCATGTAAATGACTTGAGCAAATTAGTATTCGTTTTTAATATTTAGTTGCGGCTAATTAAGTACTAAAATATTCGTTGCTATGAAATAACAAACCAAATGTTGCACGAAATACGATCAAATTAATATCTAACGAAGATATTTTTTTAGTTTCATATTTAATGTTGTCTAGAGCATGCCAATTTGAAATCTACATAAAATAAAAGCTATTTCAGCGAATAACAGTTATATGATAGTAATAAATTCATGGCATAAATAACGGAAAATATGTTCTTAGACTCGTTTTTTTCAGCAGATGAGTACAGGCGAATATTTCTAAGGTTAGCTTACTGGCAGAGAAAATCATACGACTTTAAATAGCCACTTTTAAAATAATCCAATATCGGAAGACCATAGCACAGGGTTCCTAAACTATCAAGCAGTAAGACAAAGATTGTATGGTTGAAATCATGAGTCGAAAAAATAGTCTTTTCGTCTGAATCTGCTCCCACCACCTAATTAAAAATTTAAATGAACAGAATAAACTAATAGTAGACATCTCTATAGATTTTTTGTATTACGCACCACAAGGTAAACGAACTATGTATTTCATGTTGGCCATAAAACACTCACGCGTTTAGTTCTCGTACAATAATAAATAAAACTCATAACAATTTTCCTTTAATCAGTTTATTGACGACGTTTCGTTCGAACATCATTATAAGGTGGCAGATATTTCCTGCCTAGTGGAATACTTTCTGGCGCGGGAAGGAAAAAGCCGAACAATGGCTCAGCGATATTTTCTTTGGGCGTTGGTGGCGTTAGGGTTGTTTTTGGAGGTAAATATGATGCACTGGGAGTCGAATTTAATTCAGTTGAAGCCTCTGTCAAGTTCTCCGAAGCTTCAGTTGCATTTGATATTGCTGAGGGTCGTAAAAAGGGTACCTTATCATCCTCTGGGTTTGAAGAATTCGAACTGGATTCCTTTGAAACATTACTATAAAACCCAATTTCAACTTCCGGTGAAGCCATCGTTGTGCTCTCTTGTGACACTTCATTAATAAGTCTCTTGAAATCAGTGTCTCCGTCAACCAGGTAAACAGCAGTCCTTCTGTCAGCCAAGTTATTAGCCAATTGAACAACTGCCGAAGCTATTCTCTTGCTGCCTGGCCCATCTATCACAACGATTTGGGTATTTTTACTTAGAGAATCTTCTAGATTGGCTTCTCCATAATTCTCATCGTTTCTTGGTACTGCGAACGGTTGAAAGTAGTTTTCGAATGCGCCTGGAAATCGCTGCGCATTGTGATAAACTTTGGGAACGCTGAGCAGTGGTGGACTGAGGAAGTCTTGTTGATATGATGCAGCCATGGTTATAGCTAAACATATACAAAATATCTGAAAACGATAAAGATTAGAATTCGAGAATTCTTTTGAACTTGCAATCCAACTTACACTGTGACTGAGCATAGTGGAAACGTGTATGACACTACTGGTGAACTTTGAAAGCAAGAACGTATTTATATCCGCTAACCAGAGATTAATATCTAATTATCTTTCTAACCGCGTGGTTTTATATAAACACTTTACTATTTAGGTAGCAATAAAATATTTATTTCGAGTTTGCCATGCTCCGAAGTCATTGAAGTAGGTAACGAGAGTGAAGGTCGATTGGAGAGTAATTTGAAAATATAACGAACCGGTCTAGTTTAAAACTGAGAAAGATCTAGACCGTGACTAAGAAATATGGAATTTTATTAGCTGCAAAGTGTTAGTTTGCTGTTGAAATCCTTTCGCTCTCATTCAACTGGTTCATTGATACAATTAGGCGTTGAGTGAATGGTCCACCAAAAAATAGGCAGTGAGACGGCTTTAGTGAAAGACGCCTAGTGAACGGCTTTCTTTTTACTCAAATAACTTCATTTGAGCGCGTAACTATACTATTAGTGGTGTCCTGTGGATTAATCGAATGCGGAGTTCTTTTTTCGGAGTACTTTTTTGTATACAATAGCTCAGCACAAATTTTTAGTTTAGTTAAACTTAAACAGTCGAGCCGGAAAAAACAATAAGAATAACAAGTATTATGCACTTCAATCGAGGCAACAGAGGTTAATAAGTATGTGATTGTTGGAAATAATTCATTGGCTTATGACCGAGATAAACATTACTAGACATAACACTTGTTGCATGCATTTAGGATCAAAATAATAGCAGACCAAAAGATGGTTACTATTTTCTATTTGAGAAAATACCAGCTTCTGCTTTCTGTCATCTTATTTTAGGCTTGAATATGATGGTGAATTATTTTCACAAGAAGTTCAGATTAACTTTAAATTTTCTTCCAGACCAAACAAGCTTTAATCTTAGCATTTTTGCATTCGTTTGTAAAGAAAGCGAATGGATTCTGCTTTGTTATAATTAGGATCACTTAATGGCTACAAATTCTAGAACTAATTTGAAAAGATTACTCCATGATCATGACCGCTTCAGCAAAGTTGATCTGGTCATAATGCAAAATCATGTCTGTCTTGATTACAAGACAGCTACGAGAAAGTCCGGGTAATTCCTTTGGGAATATCAACCCACCTAATGGATGACAAAAATAAATAAAACCAAAATACAAAATGTGGGTGGGAATTTGGACGGGGGAAAATCGAATGTGATTACCCGAGCACCAGATGAACTTCGAAAATTTCAGTGTCTGGTGCAGTTTGTGGATATTAGCTACGGTCTTTTATTGTTTACTAAGATTATTCAGCAATGAAAATGGTCTAAATGTGACAGCTAATTGCGTCTACAGAACCATTTTCAACAAACTTGTATTTCCGAAAACGTTCAGACTAGGACTGAACTTTTACTTCAAAAGGGAAGTGAAACATACTGAACTAAGGGTGATATGATGCAGTTACTAAGGAGTGAATTCAATGATGTCAACTACAGATATAATGGAGTCATAGTCTCCCAATGCTATATATTTTCTCCGAAGTCATACGTCTCCACTGACATGCCAGCAATAATTCAAGCTTTCGAGCCCAACATCGTGATCTCAAAATGTCAACAAAGCGGTTGGTACTTAGGACGCAAGTTCTCTGGCCCAGTTTGTCGTTTAATAAGTAAAAGAACAGTAAAAAACAATCACTGTCAGGAAGTTAAGCCAATTTTTTAGATTGCTGTACGAAACAATCAAAAACTTCCCCCTTGATTGTAAGAAATCCGATGAAATTCATCATCGCTTTAAAAATATTTAATTTTTAACTGCCTCCAACCCCCCGAGTAGTAATTAGCATTCGGAATCAACTTCAACACCTCAAAATATCAGATCAAAGCAAACTTTTATGACCCTCAAAAACCATTGAATGGTTCTTTTGCGGTTTCGGCCCGACACATTAGCAGGCCAATTTCATTGATTAAACTAAAACAATTGAACTTGTTCGAAAAAGGTCACGGGATAGGTGCCAATAACTATTACACTCATCTCCGGCAGATGCTACAACAAAACACTTAGCACTACCTATTGGCCCAGCCGACCAGATTCCTCAAATTAATTTTTCGTTTTTCAGATTTGTTTATACACTCGTAAGTGGGGTAATTACGAAATGCCTGAGGCTGAAAGGGGCTTGGAAATACTCCACAGAAGATGTCACGATTAACGCATCTTTAAATTCCATTATAAATTCTGATCACTTCGTAATGAATGCGATTTTAACGTGTGAAGTGATTAAGCTTGAGATTTGTGTAATTAATTTGGAGTAATTTCGAACGAAGTGTGTCGGTAAACAGAACAAGGTCAAGTATTACTCGTGTGTGTGTGTGTGTGTGTGAACTGAAGATGGTAGTGCTGTTGAGGGCTTTGTGGTCATTGTAGCCTTAAGTTGACCTTAACTACACGCATGGTTTTAAAGTATTTGGAGTTATTTGTTATTTTAACTGATTTAAGTTTCTGAAAAAAGAATGAAGTGGGCGCCATTGCAAAAACTTACTGTTTGCAACCAAGGTTAACTCCTTTAAATTTTTTGTATAGTCTTTGACTGTTTGATGAACAAACTGGGTAGCGGTTAGGTGCAGCTGCACGTTGTAGATTCGAATAAAGAACAGCCAATTTCTAATTCTTGCAATCATTTTTCCAATAAACATTAGGTACCGTCGTTGATAACACACGCAGAGGTACACTTCAAGATTGTTGTCAGAACATCTTCAGTAAAACATTTAGTCTGTGAATACTGTTTGTTTCTATTTTTTTACAATGATGTATGCTGTATAAACAAGGACTCAAGTGCGACATTTATGTAGCTGAATCTAAATCGTTGTTTAAGTCAAGCAATGACATCAATTTAGTCGCAATGCAGATGCCAACCGGTAGAGCAATTGCTTTGTCTACAATATTTGAAATAAAATCAATTAAAAGGCTTGTATTATGATATGATAAGATTTGGGTTTTTTTTGTATTGCTAGAGCATTAGAAAACCAAAAGAAAATCAGAAATTTGCATTTTTCATAGGAAATGATGATTTCTGATCTGATTTAAGATGAGAAAAACTCATTTAAGAATAATTTGTATTTTGAAAGCAAATACCGAAATCGTTATTGGTTTTCGTTTGATAATTTTTTTTGTTCTTTTTTGATTTTGTTTTTGGTGATGTGGGCTTTAACTCTTTTATTTGTTCTGGGAATTATCGGTACGCTATTAGAAGTGAGATATGTTCCTCCAGCCAATTCAGGGTAAGTTGAAAGAGGCTGATTTCTAAAGCCTGAGCTAAATTCTTTCGTTTAGAGGCATGAAAATCAAATCATGAAATTTAGGCGAAGAATCCTACTTTGAACTGTTGTAGACGTTCCAGAAAAGAAAATATCCTCAGTTTTTACTAGCTCCGAACACTTTCTTCTGGCAATCGAATTAGACTCGACTACGCACATAGGGGTATTTACCTCGATAAACCGCTCAAAAATTAATTTTTCAGAATGTTGAGTTGACAAAAAATTGTTTTTCCTTGGTAAAGTTAAATATCCGCCAAACAATGTGCCCACATTTTTCTTTATTTCTATGCACGCATATCGTCATAGCATCAGTTGAAAGTCATGGATCGTAAGCTTGGTAGTCTTTCGATCTGTGTGAAAAATTACATTGCCAAAATATTAAGTTATTTTTTATCCCTGTTGCTCATATTTTTTTTTATTATAAAGTTGTTAGATGCAGGTGTTTACTTTATGATTATTGGAGCTATATTTTAAAAGATTATTTATTTGAAATAATCATAAATAGCCATTTTTTTCCTTTCTTGATTTTTTTTGGTGGACCTTTTGCTATAGTATTAGGTGTTATTCGATAACTCTTTTGGTATCAGCTTATTTAAATTTTATCGACCCTGATATTTGCCTAGTTTTTAAACTATTTTTAATAAAATAATTTTTTTTGCTTGAAGGATCATCTGGTTTTTGCCTTCTTACTTAAGGACAGTTCAATGGCATTATCACTGAGCATAAACAAATTGATTTTAAGCCTTATCTGTGCACTTTCAGAGCTATTTGCTCAAAAATGCCTCTTGTACAAAGAAACCTTAGGGCTTTAGGCCTAAAACTATAGTCCTTACGTATCAAACTTAGGTTAAATTTATTTTTGTTAGTGGATTTAATATAAAGTCCTGAAAATTTCATTCAAATATGAACTTAAGCTAAGATAAGTAGGTTCACCACATTAAAATACTAGGTATTTAAAAAAACATCAAATCAAACTACTCAATTTGACTTAAATAAGCTTAAAAACGCATTTAACGTTGTTTTAGATAGGTCCCACTTCATTAAAAACAAAAAATAGGGATATTTTCGACCCAAATACCCCTATGTGCTACGGTTCAAAGTAAGTTATGTTATGGGTTGCTCAAAACAAAATGCAATGCACTTAGCCATATCTAGTACTTCATTATATTGTCATTGCTGCTTTTTTTTTTAATAAAGCGTTCCAGTTATAAATAACAAGAAAAACAAAATTTATGGTAAGCGAAATTTACACGTTTCTTTAGCTCAGACAGAAAATTAAAAAAAAAAAGCCTCTCCTGCAAAATGGGCATTTTGTCGATAACGATAATTTGGGGGTTAGGCCGCGATATCTAGTCGGAACAAAATCCAATTATTACTAACCCATACTTTTACCAAGGCTGCCATAGTGTTGAATAGATGTTCTGTGATAACTAATTTCTGTCATCCTTATAAAAACTACATAATCGAAAAAGTTTAGGGCCAATATTTTACTATTGTCTTTTGAATAAAAATTTGTTTAGTTGCCCTCTGAAAAGCTTTCACTGGGATTCAGCAAGGGCATCGCAGATCATGAGGGTAACAGTTTACCCTACTGTTGGTTTAGTAATCTATAGAAGTAATATTTACATATGTGTAGGTTTTTTATTTTATTAAAAAAAACAAGTACAAAAAGTAAAAAATTTACAGTGTATTTAAAATACTTAATTCACACAAGATAAAAATGATGAAATGAAAAGTGATAGACCAACTTCTTCAACAGCTTGGTTGCGATTGCGCGTTACATTTTAAAAAGAAAAAGAAAAAGGGTTGTTCTCGTCTTAATCGTCTCGTCCTTTTGTTCGTTCGTTCGTCAGTGCTTAATGGCACGGGTGCGTTCTTATTGTCTGTGGTCTGTTTACATCCTACATCTCGGCCCTCCTGACCGCTTATTCGTCCCGAATAAAGTCCGTAGTCCAGGCTTTCATCCCGTCGGCAGCGGCAGTGGTACACCGGGGCCCTTCATGGAACCCAACCTTTTCCACTTCATATCGTTCATTGGCATTTATTTTTATGATCTTATAAGGTCCCAAATATTTCGGCTTAAGTTTCAACCCTGGTCCAAACTGAGTCCTTCTGACAGCTACCAAATCGTTAATGCGATACTTGGTTGCTGCCTTCCGTCTAGTGTTGTATGTTCGCCTATTCTCTTCCTGCACCCGCAACAGGTTCTCTTTGGCTTCTACTCTCAACTTTTGGCGCTCTTCTTCAAACTCTTGCACGACTTCCTGCTCAAGCAACTCCCTCAACTCCGGCAATACATTGATGTGCATTTCGATTCCGGTCATAAGCTCGAATGGTGTTTTCTTCGTGCTTCTTGTTGGCGTACTATTAAGAATTTGTTGCGCTTTCTCTACATGCCTGTACCAACTCTTTGGGTTCTCCAGCGACATCTTCGTCAACAATGGGATTAGCGTCCGGTTGACTCGCTCAACTTGTCCGTTTCCCCTTGGTACTCCAGTGGTAATAAGCAAGTGCACTATACCGTTTTCTTTACAATAGTCTTCAAAAGCCCTCGCAGTAAATGCCGTTCCTCTATCTGAAATCATACGTCTCGGATTTCCAAAAGTCGCGGCCTGCTGAGTCAATTTCGCGATGACCTCTTGACTTGTAGTGTTCTTGGTAGGATACAGCCAAACAAACTTTGTAAAACTATCAATTACTACGAGTACGTGATTATAGCGTTTCTTTGTGTCTTCCATAGGACCTAGATGGTCTATATGATACGTTTGCAATGGTCTGTCCGATTTATCAATAGGCGAGAGAAAACCTTCCTGCTTACCAGCTTTGCGATCGCTCAAAATGCACTCTACACAATTTCGTATGATTTTCTCAACCTTTGCTTTTGCGTTCCGTAAGTAATATGTTTGTCCTAAGATGTCTTCCGTCTTCTTTGCTGCAAAATGACCATTTTTATGTACACTCCGAATAATTTCATCTTCCATCGCCAATGGAACAACTAGAAGATCCTTTTGTGGGTTTTTGTACAGAACTCCTCCTCTAAGGTAGTAATCATCATATCCATTTGAGTCAACTTCAAGCACACGTATTATTGCTTTTGTCCATTCATCACCATCCTGGGCTCTCCTTATCTTATGAAGAGTCGTATCCCCTAAGAGACAACATCTACTCAAAGCGTCTACATGCTTCATTCTACTATTCGAACGGTGTTCTATTTCATATTTGAATTCCTGTAGGAACATCGCCCATCTCGATACTCTAGGTGGCAGGTCCTTCTTTCGCATGGTCATGGTAAATGCGTTGCAGTCCGTGACGATCTTCACTCTCAGCCCCAATACGTATACTCTCCATTTTTTCAATGCTTGTACCACAGCTAATACCTCTAATTCATACGAACTATATTTTTCTTCAGCTGGAGTCGTCTTCCTACTCATGTACTGCACTGGATGAAATTCCTGGTCATCATTATTTTTTTGTAGTAGAACAGCCCCATATCCCCACTTGCTGGCGTCTGTGTGGATCTCTGTCATTGCTTTGGGATCAAATAATTTAAGAACTGGAGACCTGGTCAATGCTTGTTTTAACCACTGGAATGCTTGTTCTTGTTCCCACCCGATCGTAAACACAGCATCCTTCCGGAGCATATCACTAAGAGGCTTCGCTTTTGCAGCATATCCTTCCACAAATCTCCGAAAATATGACGTTAGTCCAAGAAATCGTTGAAGCGTCTTCTTGTCCTTTGGTGTCGGGTAATGTTCTATAGCTTTCGTCTTCTCTTCTGATGGTCGTATAGTTCCCTTTTCGATTACGTACCCCAAAAAGTTAATTTTCTCTTTCAGAAAACTGCATTTTTTCCAATTCACTTTAAGACCGTTTTTCGCCATAACTTCCAATACACGTTCTAGTCTTGTCAGAGCTTCTTCTTTGTCTTTTGCCGGTATAATAACATCGTCTATGTATACTTCCACTATACCTTCGTTGATAAGTGGTTTCAACACTTTCAATATGTATCTGGTGAATACTGCCGGTGAGTTGCTCAATCCAAAAGGAACTTTCACAAATTCATAATGTCCATTGTGAGTTATAAACGCTGTGTATTTTCTAGAAGCTGGTTCCACCGACACGTGAAAAAATCCGTTCACTAAATCCAAAGTAGTGAAAACCAAAGCACTTTGCAGTTTTTCCACAACATCATCTATCAATGGAAGGGGAAAATGATCTTTTACCATCCTTGCGTTTAATCTTCGAAAATCACAACACATTCTTTTCCCTCCGTCCTTCTTGGAAACCAAAACAACTGGTGATGCAAATTCCGAATGACTTTCTGTTATAATTCCCTTTTCTTTCCATTCCGAAACTTGTCTCTCGATTTCCTCTTTCTCCGACGGTGACGTTCTTCGAGCCCTTTCATACAGTGGTGTTTCATCCTTCAAAATAATTTTCATTTCAATATCCGTCTTTACGTTATCGCTCGGATTGTAACTCGTTACTAATGACTGGATTTTCTTCCGATATTCCTCAGGCAAATGATCTAATTCCACCTCAACTTTGTCATCGGCTGCAATAGAGCTGTACAGTACTCCAAACTCTTTCCTTAATTCTTCGATGTTACTCACATTCCTTGAAAATGGCCACTTCCGAAATTTTCCACGCGTTGGGACACCTTCCCGCAGCTTACTCAAATCTCTTGCCAACGCTTCCTCTCGAATGTTCCATCGCTCATAGAATTCTTCATCTTCTCCAGCTGTTTCAAATTCCTGACTGACTTCACCAGCTCCCTTAGTTGTTCCAGCTGTTCCTGCTTCGACTGTACTCAATCGCACCGTTCCTGTCGACTGTGGACTCTTTACATCATTTCCTGCTTCTCTATCTTCTAGCTTTACAGGACATCGAAACTGGATTTCGTTATCCTTTATCGTTACGGATGCCTGTTTAACTACATCTATTCCAATCAACATAGAAAATATTAAATCATTCTCCTTCACCACATGCATTCTTACAGGAAAAACATTTCCATCCACCGTAACTTCTGTTTCGAAATAACCCAAAGTTGTAATTCCATGATTTCCCAGACCCATCAGAACTGTTGATTCTCGCACCAACTCAATGTGCGGAAGTTGTAATAAGACCTCCTGTCTCAACAACGAAATTTCGCAACCAGTATCAACCAATGCTGTTATTTCCTTACCTTCTATAACAAAATCTTTCATCAAATATCCCGCCGTTCCTCCTACGTGAATACCAGCTCTCGGTTCATCTTCCTTTTTTACCTTACTGCATTCGAACGATTTGTGACCAGATGTTCCACACTTGAAGCACTTGACGACTTTCCGCCTTGATGGACATAGTTTCGCTACATGCCCAGTCTCTCCACAGTTGAAGCACTTGCGCTCATCCTCCTTCTTAATTGCAGGTTCCCGTTTGGTGATTGCTGTTGCCGATGAAAATCTTGTGTACTCAGCTGTATGTGTTTTTATTCTCTCATACGCTCTTAATTTTATTTTTAACTCTTCCACGGTTTGTGCCTCGTACAGGATGACTTTGTTGATTTTCTCATCCTTCAGACCAGCAATGAAATACTCAACAATGGAAGCTTCGTCGATGTCAATTGGTCTCGCAATTTCTATCAACTTGTACAGGTATTCTTTTAAAGTTTCTCCTGGCAACTTTCGCCTGATCCTCAGTTGTCTATGGATTTCGGCTGAACTCACAATTTCTGAGAATTCTTTTCTTAAGGCATTCTTCAGTGACTGCCAAGATTGGATACCTTTCTCGCTTAGCACAAAAAGTTTCGCTGCTCCTACAATTAATTTTCGGCCATAAACAAATCTTTGTAGATCATTCCATTTTACAATTGAGCAAATGGACTCAAACTCTTCGATCCATGAGTTAACATTTTGCGAAGATTCTCCCGAGAATGGTGCAATTGTGTCCTCTACGTCTCTGAACTGGAAGGAACTTGGTACTCCGTCTAGATTTCTGTCATTCGCTGCATCATGCCATTCGCTGGTGTTACTGCCGCTGCCTGCATGCTCGGACATGCATTCGTGCTCGGAATTTCCATCCGAACTATCATCTTCGCCTGCGTCGTGTCCGTAATGTGACAATAGTCGTTTCTGGAGATCTCTTTTCCTCCCTACCACCGTCAAACCTAACTCTTTCAATTTCGATTTTAAATCGCTTACATTTAATACTCTTATCTCGTCTGCTTCCATGCTGCTGTTACAAATTTAATTAATAACAAATCAAATGTAATCAATTTACATAAATTCTTAGTACATACAATGTAAACAATTTAGGTAACAAAAAGGGTTGAAAAAGAAAAACAAAAGAAATTTATCTGTTAGCGGCGTCGTTTCCCTCGATTCCAGAAATTACGGCACTCTTCGTCCAGACGGCGGCTGCTACTCGGAACTCTTCACCTCCCCTGGTGTTCTCATTCACTTCTCTTGTGTGTGTGTGTGTGTTGTTGTACGTTGATTCGTATTATTACGTTGATGCGTATTATTACGTTGCACAATGTTTTTTGTTTTATTTTATTTTGGTTGAGCCCCCAATTTTGTAGGTTTTTTATTTTATTAAAAAAAACAAGTACAAAAAGTAAAAAATTTACAGTGTATTTAAAATACTTAATTCACACAAGATAAAAATGATGAAATGAAAAGTGATAGACCAACTTCTTCAACAGCTTGGTTGCGATTGCGCGTTACATTTTAAAAAGAAAAAGAAAAAGGGTTGTTCTCGTCTTAATCGTCTCGTCCTTTTGTTCGTTCGTTCGTCAGTGCTTAATGGCACGGGTGCGTTCTTATTGTCTGTGGTCTGTTTACATCCTACATATATATAGAAATATTTGTATATATTGAAAGAGGATTCCATGTTTTAGCTTCTGTTTAAGCCTAAAAACATACATACACAGCTAACGTACCTTAATTGGAATAGAAATTTATATCATAGTTAAAAAAAAAACTTTCTTTTTTTACACAGTCATTCAATAAATACAAGAAAAATATTTTTTTGTGAATTCAATGATCAGCCGTTACCTGCATCTTCCACACAAATCGTTAGCATACATTTTTTTTAATTTTTTGGAAAATTGCACAAATTCATCAACAGTCAAGGTCAAGCGTAACTTCAAGCATAATTATCATGCAGCAAAACAATTAACTGTTGAATGATGAACCGATAATAATGGATGATATTTTAAGTCCAAAACGAACATCAGTCAATGGTCGTTGCAAGAAAAAAAAATCAAAATTTTACAATTCTTTCTCTTTTTATTATTAAAAATAAATAAAACAAACAATTCATATATATATATAGACAAAAAACTAATAAATACTACATAAACACTACAACAGCTAAACTAATTTATTAAGGAAATTGATGTGCTCGGGTTTTATGATGAAAATGAACTGATTAATCGTGTAAGCCTTCTCTAACTTGTCCCGCCTGTTGTACAACTCTTGTATTTCCGTGGGCTGCTGATCATCTGTAAATTAATAAAAGAGAGTTTGTTGTTATACAAATTAAAATATATTCATCAATGTAAGTGTGTCAATCGTAAGACAATCGTAACTGCGTCAACACATTTCGACCGCTGTGCCAAAGCGTGGAATAGTGAAATGATTTGTTATAAAAAGTGAATGGACTGAGATAGCGATTTGATTGGATTGGAACATTTGCAAAGATTATGTATTGTTTCAGTTTTGTTAAACTGATGTACTTGCATTGATCGGCATTTTATGATTTTTGATTTATCGTTGCTTGTAGCTTTGTGAGTTTTGTAAGATCAGTGAAAACACAAATCATCATTTTGATGGATGAGTTATGTAATAAATTATTGGCAAACGTAAATGTAGCATTTGTTGGGAAAGAGGTTTGAAGGTTTTTCGAGCTAATTGGTGTGTAAAAACATAGTGGGCCTAAGGTTTGTTTTTTTTTTATGCTAATTTGGACAATATTCATGTACAGTCGGCTCTTGTAACATAATTTATCGTAATTTTTTTTTAATATAATTCAAAAGCTTTGCAGCAATTATCTGAGCATTGGTAAGCTGAGCTTTAATATAAAAGCTTGGAAAGTATGGAAATTAATAATTATAAGATCATACCGCCTTCAGTGTAAATATAAACTTCGATAGGCTGATTTGAATGGCTTTCAAAACTTTGTTGCTCCCTATGTACGTAAATAATAAATTGATAAATGAAACAAATGTAGACCATGAATGAAAACTCTTCAAATATAGTACTTTTTGGTAATTTTCGACTAGAACTGTTCAATATTTGCGGTACTAGTTTTAGTTTGATGTGCGTTTTACCCCTTTGAAATTTTATCCTTTTTTGCGTTTCATAATCCAAAAATTTACGAACAAAAATCTGTCGTAGTCTATTTTAAATAGAAGTCTACCTTTAGATAATGATGTGATCCAGTCTGCCCACATACATAAATAATGAGCGTTTCAGACTATTAAAACACAATAAAATGGATCACGGATCTTTCTATTTCGAATAAAGTTTCATGTATATTTTTTAGTCTGTTCTTATGTTATTTCTGTGCTTCAGTGCAACTAGCTAAGCTACCTTATGATTATTTTAGGCACGTTCCGATACATGTAATAATTGTTCATACCAATTATAGGCGCTTTATCCTCCACTTAGTAGTTTAGATGTTTTTACATAATCCACTAAAAACAATACCTTTTTCTTAAATTAAGTGCAGAACATATAAACTTAATATTTATATCTTAATGCAATTTGTTTTGCCGATTGGCAAAAATGACGTTTTCATAAGCTTGAAATATTCTTAGCTTTGCCCTGCAGCTGAATTCTCATTCTTCCGATAAAGAATTTCCGGCACTCGTCGACGTATCAAATGTCCTTACCACAAAAATGCAGTCTTTTTTTATTTTGCGGCTGAAAATAACCCGTTACCGATCTTTTACTGTGGGCGAAGTGGATTTGTCGGTTAGTGCGTCGGTCTGTTAAGCGAGAATACCCTGGTTCAAATTCAGCTCGGGGAAAAAAAACACCACAAACATTTTTTACGGCTCGGCAGTTCGGAAACGGCAATAAAACCGTAGGTTCCCTCCACATGTGTCAAAATTATAACGCGCATAACACAGTGGAGGCGCGAAAAGCTAGGCTCTGGCCCTTCGTGGGCTGTTACGCTACTAATGATGATGATGATGACTTTTTTCCTGCCTAACGTTAGTATTAAAGGACTTTTGCAATAACTTTTTTCATTTTTATATATCTGCATGTAGTCTTGTCAATTGGCAGACAGCTTCCACTTTATAAAACGAAGTGAAGAATTAAGAAAACATGTTTCGAGCTCATTATTTATGAAAACAATGTTAAAAGTATTTTTCAGTGTCTTATTAACCAACTTGGAGTCAAAGTAGGGGCAAGTCATCATTTAGTATTTGCCTTTTTATATCGTAAAGTCTTGGACAAATATTTTTACACTAATTGTTATTCAATTAGTTGTCTTGGTTACGCCCATATTCATCACTAGGTACATACAATAATTAAGGTTTCGTTCGAAAGCAAAAAACGAAACCCTTATAGAATCACGTCGGTGGTTACCAGTCTGCCACCTTTTATATAACTGCTTATAATATTCACAATTAAAGGATGACATTTTGAGTAAGTTTGTGTTAGTAAATCCTTTAAGAATATTTCAGTTTATTGTCGAGAACCAAAACATCCAAATGGGTTTCACTTTAAATTTTGAGTCAAGTCACTTGAAACTAGTTTACTGCCAAGCCAAAAGCCCACCAGCCAGTCCTCCACTGACATCCTAATTCAATATTAATTGTATGCTAATAAATTATATCCCGTCTACTTACGCGCTTGCGGCAATTTCATTGGAATGATATAAGCGTTCTTCTGTGCCTTCACAATCACCACATCAGTTGAATTTAGATCGTTCTCCTTGGTGTTTGCATCCACGATATTGAATCCGTCTAAATTCCCAATGGGACTGTCTCCAGTTGCCTGTAATAATGAATTGGCCAACAGCTTGGCAGCGTAAATTGTGTCGTTTTGGGATGGTGTCAAAACAGCAGCAGGGCTATCGAACATGATAAGTGAATCAGATGGATACTGTGGCTGTTGATATAAATTTTCACCCTCGTTAAATCTTGACTCTGCTGCAAAGGGTAATGATGACGGTGATGGGGATAGGGATGGGACTATTATTGGTATCGTTGCATGTGCTAATTGTGACGTTGGTATGGATAAACCGGATTCGAGTGAATTACTATTTGCTCCGGGAAATCTTGAAGTTGATGTAGAAGAGAATTGTTCGAGTACTGATTTTGGTATCAGCGATGGTAGTGGTGCTGGTGTGGGTGGTGGAGGTAGATGTTTGCCTAAGAAAAGATACAAATGGTGTGTTTTGGTATGCATAAGGTTTGTTGTTTTAAGAAAAATATGATTTGTTGGAATTATATTCATTTGCTTTTTAAATTAACGTATCTTTATGGCAGTAAATTATCAATTAAATGCGGCGATAATGGCGTAGTAATAAATACCGCTAAAAAAAAGTGTGAACTCTAGAAAACAAGCGCAGTTTATTATATTGGAGAAGGTTTGTATTCATCCGTTTTTTAAATTAAAAGCGCTGATGTTGCATTGTAATTAGTACTATTACGGAAATCAGAAAAAAAAACACTTTTAAACAAAACGCAGTCGAAAGTTCAATCGTTTTACAAACAAAATCCATTGAATAACTTCTTTTAGTAAAGTATTTCTGCATTATTGTGGATGTATATTGCGAACAAAAGAATAAGCAAATTAATCTATTTAAATATTAACGTGGCAGATTATGGAATTAAACTGTAATTTCTCTCCATCCGGGAACATCAAAAGTTTATGTTAAAAAAGGACGCTTTTTCATTAGTCTTTCCACCAGATATTCAAGGTGATGTTTACTTATTTTAATTGAAAAAAAAATCATAAAAAAAAAATAAAATAAGAAAGAGAAATCTACGCATGCGAACACAACGTATTTTCTATTTTTATTTTTTTTTTTTTGGGTGGGGAAGGTTAACGATTAAAATTGTTATCAAGACCTAGTTCACGAGATAGGGAATTCTGAGCAAATGATTACCACTTCAAGAGTCTCATCTTAGAATTTTATTCAGAATAATCATTCCTTCAGCTAGATAAATGTTCCTTTACCAGTTTGACAAAAGTAGTCCAAGTATCAAAGCCTTCTTTTTCAAATTTAACGCCGCTTAGAGGTATTTGAAACCGTTCAGTCTTAAAAGACTTTAGTTGCCTTCTTCTAAAATTAAACTAAGTCAAGAATTGAAAGCTTGTTTGATGTGCAGTCACTTGAGAATTGCGCTCTGCATGAGTTTAGAGCAAATTCGGAACTTAATAAGTCTTTGGCAGATTCGTGTCCGTTTTTTGGATTACATTGACCTTAAGGTAAGGAAGAATTGAATTTACCATCGACTCAAGTAAAACACTGTTTTAACATCAATAATATGAGAGATTCCAAAACAAATTTACAAATGCCATACAGTTGCTCAACAATTCTTGCCTTAAGAATTGTGTCGGTGGCCAACAAGTGTACTACACTCAAAATTTAGAAAAAAGCATGGAGTACATAGTCGATTGTGTTCTAGCTAATATGCGCGATAGATAATTTTGAAAATTTTCTCCAAAAAAATCTTCGCAATAAAGGTGCTCGATATCCAACAGCAGCAATCAGTTCGTATTTTTTTTTTTAAACACAAAATTTGTTTTACAAAATTTTTTTCCTGTCGGCAGCAAAAAAAAATTGTGTATGGAAAATCCTCAAAAGAAACTTTCACTGATCTCTGACGTCAGGAATCTTGTGACACTTGTCACTTCCACTCAAAATAAACCTTTAAGACACTGCACTTACCGATTCCCGATGGTTGCGGTGCGTACGAGTTGTGATACGTCCGGCTGTAGCTGGACACCGATTTATGTGTCGATAGCTGGGGGCTAGTCTGAAACGTATCCGGTGAGATGTGATTTGTTTTGTACGTCGTCGTTGTGTATGAAGTAGGGTATGACAAATGCTTCGTTTCGATTATCGAAGAACTCTGCTGAACAGAGTCGGCCGGCTCAGTCAGGTCAGGTGTGCCCGGAAACGGAGGTAAGTATCCAAGATTTCGCTGTGGCCGCGCTGCAGTTGGTCCTGCGTGTGTATATCCATGGTGGATGCACAAAACAATTGAAATTATCCAAAAAGCCTACAAGACACCAAACAGAACGAAAACACAATATCACATTTCACGCACGTTCGTTATTATTGTAACAAATAGGATAGGCGATATATATCTTTTTTTTCGGCTGTTACCATTCGATTCATCACCCCATCAACCATTGGATCACACAAAGAAACAAATCACTGCAACTCGCGTCTCTCACGCGCTGATATGAATATACAAACTAAACGATGTTGGAAGCCATCGTTACAATTTATAACCTAGATCATTCATTGTTTTGGTTTGGTTACGCGGCGTTGGCCATTCGCGGCATGTGTGAGTGCTGCCATAATGAAAGCTCTCCGAAACGGAATTGAATGGCTCAGCTTTCGATGGCGGGTCTTGTATCTCTTTTGGCCATGGCATCTATTTGAAGGATAGCATTTGCCGTGAGATGATAATCACCGTCTACAGACCGACATATGCTCTGAAGTTACAAATGAAGATCATCGGGTTTCGCAATGTTTGTAGTGCTTGATCTCGAAGACAGATGCGAGATTTGTGGTAGCGACGCGGAAGGGCGGCAGTGGCGTCTGCCCGATAAATGGCTTGCATTTGATTTTGAGGTGCATTGTGGTTGTCACAAAGATATATTAATACGTTTTAGAAGCGATCGGAAAGCAATGTGGTGTAGTCAAGTGTGGGAATTTGCACAGAGCATAATGCTGAAAGGAGATCGAAAACTAACATTCAGACCCAAAGCCTTTTTGTGTATTTGTTTTAGTGGGTAAACACTAAAGGGCAATGGTCAATGAGCTGCAATGTTGATGGTATGACAAAAAAAAATCCGATCTATTTTTCGAATATTGGAATACAGTGCACTGCACCGAGAAATATATCCGGTCGTTACAAGTATCCGGTTAGGTGTCTGAAAGTAATTTAAAAAATTTACAAGAGTTTTTGTAAAAAAATAATTATGTGTGGAAATTAAAAAGTACCTCAGTTTCATTCTCAATTTTTGTAACAAAATGTTTCTTTGTATGTCAGTTTTAATACAACTAGCTTTTAAGCAATATATAAATAATAATAATTGCAATTTTTTCATTGGAAGATGGAAAATAAGATATTTTTTGAAGGAATTCGAGAAGTCGTAGGGTCCTATTAGAAAACGGAATTTAAAACTTAACTCTCATCGGTACCTCATTTTAAGTCGGATATATTGACCCACATATTCCAGAGCTTATGTTTTGTCTATGAAGAAAATAATACGGTTTAATAATTAAAAATTATTTGCTATTTATATCTTTATTAATTGAAATAGAAAAAACGAGTTTCGGATTAGTATTAATATAGGCATTGGAAAATCCAAAAAAAGGAATAAAAATTAACGCAAAGCGGGCCCTGGTGCAAGTAGTGGGAAGAGAAGACACATTTTACACATTTATCATGCCATGCGGGATGTTTCCTAAAATTTAAGCATAAAGTACACAATTGACAACGAGCTATTTTGTTGGCAATTGGTTAATGAATCAATGGCAATGATTACATTTGTGGCACATGCTCAAATTGCACTGCACTTGATGTTGATGGTTTTTGATTTCTCAGGCTATTCACAAGAGCATTTGCATCGCTATCTGTATAGGATCATGGATATGATTAGGTATTGAGAAGGCAATACAATAATAAGCCCACTGTGGAACATGGATTTAGCAGTGTGGTGATAAGCTGTTATTTTCCTTCGTCGGACCTTGGTTGAGTTCTATCAAATTTTTTATATAACGAAATATTCTAGGAGCATATTGAAAATATACAAATTTATCAATATTTATCGAACTAAGAGAAGCTTCAATAGTCCTATTGGTTGTTTAAATTGTTATTATTAGTAAAAAGAACTTTGTCTTCTGATTTGGGCTTTGCATACGCTGAATTGCTATTGTGCCCAAACCAAGACCTTTCTTACTAATCACTTTCCAAAACCTTTTATGTTCACACTATGGCTTGTGTGAATTTGATTCGGGAATAACATTTACCAAAGATACTTTTCTAAGCTTAATAACGTCTTACAGGCGACTAACAATCGAACAAAAGTTAGACTTCCCCTAATATGTTCTGCTCCAGAAACCAAGCATATTAGTTATTACAATTTCTAACTAGGGCTTGTATACATAGGGTAAAGTTGCTGATCGCACTCAACATGGCGAGTTGCCAGCGTCGATCCCTATAGTGTACAGGTCAAGCTGACATACAGCCTCCACGCGGCACCCTCTGGATAGCCTCCTAACAACCGTTGGGGGGTGAACTAATGTATGCAGCCATCGCTCCAGGCAAGAGAGCGCAACTCAACCCGACCAGGATGGCGGTTATGCGGAGGGCTAACGACCCGCCCATGTAAAAACCTCAATTGTTATGGAAGAGCATCTTACAAACAGTAAATCATTTTCTTATTTGATTATTCCCCTTTTATAATTAATTAATTTTGTTCTTGACAGCAAAGCTAGTGTTAGAAACTACAAAAGTTTTTTAAAATAAGAAAAAAGCGAATTATTCTGATTTTTTTCCATTTAGAAAGAGGAATAAATTAAAAAAAAATGCGTATACGCCTACGTAACGTGCAACATTCAAACGATTTTAAACAAATTACTGGTTTGAATCGAGTTTGGTGATTTATTTAGTACATAATTTTTTATAGCCTGCTATACATTTTCTTTTCTAGCTCTAATAAAAAGCTATAAAGAAGAAAAGGAAGAATAAAAAAATGAAATGAAAAAATGAAACGTACCACAGAATTACTTCAAGTTGTTCAGAGACACGTGTTTTGTCATTGAATCACATGAATCACCAAACAAAGAAATGTATTTTGCATAACATACTTATCTGACAAGGTCCATTAACAATTGTCCTACAAACCATCAACGGGCTTTGTAGTGATCTATTGGCAAACTGAGAGCTGCTGATGGATTATTTTTTTTTTACACTCTGTTAGACAAGCACAAAAAGACTTAGACTTGCCTAATTGCTTTGCAGTCAACAAGTGCATCTGGTCGACAGCCCTTTGGGTGAACAGTCAAGTCAAGTGACGTGCGAAGCTGAAGCCGACTAAATAAGCAGTCCTAGCAGCTGCACTCAATCGTTTTGAACAAAGCGCCAGTTCACCCCAAGGTACGCCATCTTCAACTTCTGTTGCCTATACACCGACTCCGAAATGTATCTCTTCCAATTTTTTTTCGTTTTGTTGTTCGCTGTCCATTCAATTTATGCTGAGGTTAATTGATTTTTGATGGTTTTTCGAGCACCTACTGCAGGTTGTTTTATTTTTTTTTAAGGCACTCACTGTCAATCATTCTCTCACCAGAACAACCCACACACAACTACCGATGAACCGCTCGTCACATTCTTTGGTAGCAGACAGCCGTCAGCCATCGGCCGAGAGCCGCCAGCCGTCAAGCCGCTAACCGCTAGCCCATTAGTCCACAATTGACATTTAAATTAGATTGAGGGTTACAAAAGCACAAAAGGAAGAGCGCGTACAAGACTACAAGTCTATGCAAATATCTCGAAAGCCTCTAGTTGCTTCATTTGCAACATTTATTACCATAATCGAAGAAAGTGTGACGAAATGCTCCCCTCAACACTGTAACAATCGTCGTCGTTGTCGTCGTCATAATCGACAGCATGTGACTGAAGGGTATCATCGGCATCACTGCCAGCGACGACGCCACACACTTTGGGCCCGATTATGGATTGATCCGTCTGCGATCGATAATCGCTGAACTCCCAGAAGGTTAATGGGACACTTAGCGTTGGTAAACAAGGCTTTGTTTTGTTTATGGATTTTCATGAACAAAACCGATTCGAGTGCCACAAGTTTGGCGAGGAATTTCCAAACCCGTTAAGACGAAACAAAAACGATTTGATAAATAGAAAGGAAAAGCTAAGGAAAAGGCCAATTGTGAGAGGCAATGGATGTGTGGATGCTGTGTGCGAGACTATCAAGGAGATTGATCGTAGGCATAATTTGGCGGCTTATGTTGGGTGTGCAAAAGATTGCAATCGTTTATTTTTTGAATAAATATTGATTGAGTGAAACCGATTTGAGCAGATCTGTCAGCGCCCGTGCTCGTTTGTTAATTCAATTCTTTTTGGTGAAAGGCATTGGATTATCGTCACATAATGCTGTAATTAAGTTTATTCATTATTCAATTATAAGCAGTTAGTAATGCGGAGCAGAAATAATCCGAGTTACCGTTGTGAATAAATGATGGAATTATTGACCCAAGAGTGTCATCAGTTGGTCACAAGAATGAATAATTCGCAATTCAATGCACATGAATTTTAATGAATACGTATGGCCAGAGGTAAGACAAAATGACGATTTGGCAATGTTTTTATACGTGATATAGGATAGCTTATGACGTAGGATGGCTCCAGTGGAGTTAATAACAACTGGGCGCGAAATCTAACTTCTAGTAAATATTTTTTAACCTCCGAGGATCGATGAACCAACAGTTAGCGTAAAAAAAAAATATAAGCGCAACTAAATGAAAAAAAGAACAACACTGAGTGGTCAAAATATTTTAAACTTTGGCTAAATATCAAATTTACTTTGGTAATAAATTCGGTAAAAATACAATAATTAATTTGTATAAACAGCGATGCACTATGATGGAGAAAATGTCACCAAAGGGAAGCCACCAATAAACTAAATAAGACACAAAGGATATCGTGCATCTGATCCACAATGATATACAGAAAACTTCTAAATAAACCAAAGCCTTACAAAGAACATGTGGCAAGTAAAAATGGAACATCAATTCCTCCTGGTTATACCCTGAAGCCCAGAAGTGTTACAAAGCAGACGCGGTAAGACCGAGATGTAGCAATCACATTCCTCTGCTGTGAATCAACAACAACAATTCCATCGGCACATCACTGAAAGAAATCTAACCAACACAAAAATGTGTCAATTTCCGGACAGGCCGCCCTAAAAGCTTCACTGGAAGGAACTCGTAGGAATGAAACATAACCCTGAAAGATCCGAAAAATTGTAGAACTAAGCAAACTTGTCTTTTGTACACAAATTAATGTATTTTACTTTTTTTTTAAATAATCAAGAATATTTAATAATAATAATAACTAAGCAAAACTAACCTGAAAGTGCTATGTGCAGCACATACAAAACACAGAGGAGCATGTAACTATCACCTTCACAAAATTTGTAGGATTTATTAGGATAGTAATTTGGAGACACTGGTCGAGGAGACCATTGACCATCTATTAACCGATTTTTCAAGCCTGGAACTAGTCAGTTTCAACTTCGAGAACATCTCATATAGGAACGTTGTCAAAGACATAAAGACACCGCTAATACCGTAAAAAAGAAGGTAAAGGCATCTTTAGTAGTAGTGAAAGTGAATCAACTACACTTTTCAATTTATTTAATTAAGTAATGGTATAGAGAACCATGTGGCTGAGAACCAAGAAACGCAGCAAATAGCTAGGCCATTAACTTTTTCTTTACATTGTTGGCATTAAACAATTTTACAAAGAACATATCAAACTCCAAGTAAACCTATTTAATTATTTATTTATTTCTTTGAATTTTATTTATTAAATATATATATAAAAGTACAATGAAATGGGTATTTCGCGAGCCCGCACTTAAATTCGTTTGACGACAAAAAAATTTAAACTTAATTTGAAACCTATCATGAAAAAAGTGTGTCCAGTAATTTTCCATTACAGAAGCACAGAGCCTAACCTTTTAGCAAACTCCCCCGATCCATTTCTTATCGAATGCGTCACTCGCTCTAAACTAAAGTGGTAAGTCTTATATAATGCACCGCTTAAACCTGACGATCTTGTGTGCCTTAAATATCAAAGAACTCACCAGAACGTGTAGCGTCGCCAACAAAGTAGATTAGACCAAACAGTCTAATCTATCATTAGTCATTCGAACTCATCAGTGAAAGTTCGCCATAAAAAACTAGTCACGACTGACTCCTCCATGAAGTCATAAAACGAGGTCCCAACAGGTTTTCGAATTGTTTCATGTTCCAAAATAACAAGGAAAGCATCTACTATTTCCGTGTTTCCTTAGGTCTTTTTCGCAGACTGCAGGGTGCCAGCATCTCCTTTGACCGCCTTCAATCACATAACCTGCCGACAACCGAGACTTGATACATAATTTATTCTAATTGTTATCTAATCAGCGCGTGTCTTTGCCTGATTTTCATTAACTTAATTTCAGTTTTATCACCAAATTAACGAATATACGAAAATGGCAAACAAGTTTTGCCTCGTTCTAGCCTAACCTTGAAAAATCATCTGGCTCTTTGTATAAGAGTACCGGAACGTGCCTCACTCAACTCATTTTTCTTCAGGCTTCCTGTGTGATACTAACTAGGACTAAACTCTCTCACCACGATGAAAGGCTTTTTGGTAAGGATCTTTGTCGGTGCTATCTGCAGCAAAAGTGCAAAAAAGTTTAACCTCGTTTTTCGTTGTAGTGCGTTGTCGTGTTTTTGATCAGTCTTTTCTGCCTTGTCGCAGCTAAGCCTCAATCTGGAGCGGCGAAGAAAGAACAACAACACCCCAGCGTTCAAGTGATTCGCTACAAAACTGACGCCGACGCTGATGCCATTATCAAGAACATTATTGGTAGGCGCTAAGAGAGTTTAATCAATTTTCGACGTACCCTAAAACGCATCTTTATACTTACAGCTCAATACGAGAAACTTGGCGGCACTAGCGAACTGCATAACATTCCCAATCAAGTGCGAGGTGGCAAATAAATTCAGTTGGACTTGCTAACGTGTTACAAAAATTAGTTTTTAGTTCTTTGCCTGTAGTTCTTAGAGAGGATGCTCAGGGTGGCTTTGTTTTGAATAAATTATGTTAATTTGTCTGCAAATACTTTTTTGTGTGTTTTACATACGAAAACGGAGTGAGATACCCGTGTTATTATTGTGAAGAAGTAAAATTTGTGAACTTAAACGTTGAAGTTTTTGGCAATCTGCTGCAAGAGTTCACATAAATAAATGCCAACCAAATTTATTTTCATCACAGTGGCGCGTGTTACTCACATGGGATTTGATGAGGAGGTTCGAGCGGAGTTTATTTAAATTTTGTTCGGGTGTAGACAGAGACGAACAAGTGCGGTGGTTTTGATTAAAACGTGAAATATAAACAATAACCTGAAATAGCAATATCACCAGTTTTAAGAAGCATCGACGTGGACATTTTTAGAAGAAAAATAGTTGTAGACTCTGATTTAATTTTGTACTGCACTTAAAAATGCTATTACATAACAACGTCGATCTTTTACAAATGATGGCTTTTAGCTTATCCCGTTGATCAAGTATTACATTCCCATCCCATTCCCTTATGTCTAAAAATCGCTGTTAACAAACTGATGTCTGAGTTCTAGTAGGGAAGAATAATAGATTAAGACCATTCATCTTTATGCTGGCGCTAAGTGCATTAAGGTTAGCTTGACTATTCACATCCACATGGACAGGCAATATGTCCGTTTCGTCTGTGAGACTCATAGGAGATTTACGAGTAACTAAAATTTGTGAATTAATATATGTACGAAGAATTGCGAATGAATTCATTGGGTTCATTTGTTTGTTTTTGACACGGCTTAACTTCAAAGCTGTATGAAAAACATAGCAAAAACCAAATTTTATTTGTCTTAGTTTATGGTGGAACGATCAATCAAAAGAAAGGAACGTTCCAGCATTAAATGGATTTAGCTTTTACAATAGCGCCCAGATAAAAAAAAATAAGATTCTAGACACCTTTTTTATAGCGATCGAATCGGATGGGAAGAAACATATATTGTTTTTCTATGGTCCAACTCAAGGCAGTTCTTTTGGGGCTAAGCACTTCGAGGTACACGCAAAAAACTTTAGAATTTAGATATCCAAGCTAAGAATTTACCAAGCAAATGATATTTGTAGCATTACTTGTGTGCAATTTGAGGCGGGAATACATCTACAACGACGTACTTTGGATAAAATTGAACTTCAGTATCAAGTCTTTCATCTTACTGACAAATCTGTGGTCACAAGTCAAAATCGCCTAAGTCAAGTTCGGTCAACATCGAGTTATTTGTATCACAAGACATCAGGATATCCAAATCAATGTGTAATAAATTTTTTATATCGCTATTATTAAAATTATGAAATATATAAGAACTTAAGCGAAGCTTAAATGGAAATTCCTATACGTTTGTTTTCGTAAAAGAACTTAGCTTCAATTTCTCAACTTTGGCCAATTATTATTTTTGCTCCCCCATTGGTAAAATAACCTAAGTTAAGTTAGTCACTTTACAATTTTTAATTCTAATTTCTAATTTTGGAATAACCACCTAAGTGAAGATAGTAAATGCAATTATTTTGATCATCGTAGAGAAAAACAGCCTAATTTGACTTTGGTTTGTGTAATTTGTATTTCTTCGTATGGAATAACAACCTTACACAACTTACAACTTACGTTTTTATTTAGTATAAACAAGTGAATCGAAACAGCTCAAGTTTCTCATTTCTTAAACTACAATTAAACTAGCTACAAAATCACATCATATCAGTGATAGAGACAGATAACATTTGCGACAAATCTAAAGCGATACAGTAGTCTCGTAATTTTCCACAAAGCTTCAAACACTTCTTCCGAAAAGTAGGGAGTGACTACAGAAGTAAAGATTTCTTATATTGAATTTTATTGCACTTCTTTATTTAAAAGAAATTTACGATCAAAATGCTCAGTTTAGAATGACCTGCAAGAACTTGTTTCGATACTTCAGAAGTCATCGTTTCGAGATAAGTTTACGAAGGAGTAGTTCGCCCAGTTTTTCGTTTCTAAACGTGTCTCCAAAAGATCCGTGACATCCATAAATTCGTCTTGCAAAATCATATGCAGCATCAGAATTTTAACAAAAAGAAGAGAACTTATTTAATATACTACATTACAAAAAGAAATAAGTAGTTTAATTGCGGGAGAGTTGTTGAACAAAGTAACAAAAACTTGTGCTGTTACCTAGCATTTTTTTTATTCATTTTAATCTGCTAAAGATGCTACCGCTTTGAGCCTATTAAAATTTACAGCAACTTTTCCCAATTTGTTTCTATTATTTGTTAATTGATTTGGATGTCTTATTATTCATGAAACTGAGATCGGTTTTCAGTGATTGAAGTAAAGCCACGAACAAAAAGTTTCATAAATCTATTTAAATTTGTTCTTCTACTTACCACTTAAGTTTCTATTGCAAGCAGTTGTCCGCGTTTCGGCTTAGAAAGGAAACTACTAGCTTACTGGCTTGCAAGCAAATCTCAACTGAAAAACAAAAAATAATAACAATGAAAATCTCAAAAGAGTGCAGACTACGAGGTTGTTTTTATTTAAAGAAAAAAAAAAACAACATGACAGAAAAGTTATTTTGAATCATTTAATATGAATGAGTTAATGCAATAACGCGTTAAGGCAACCTTTAGAACCAAAGGTTCCTAAAAAGATACTATTCCGAGTCTTGGAAGTGTACGACGGCAAAAATCAGTGAATCAAGTCCATAGCACATGCGGCTGTTGGACTTTGACTCATTACTCAACTCAATTGGTTCCACTGTTAATCTTCTTAGTTACCCTTAAAAGCAAGTTCAATGGTCGAAATTCGTTTCACTTTTTGGTGTGGCTTATTGATATGTACAAAAAAAAAGTCTCCCAACATCTAATAATCTTAGGAATGGACTTCGACGCACATTCGCGTCATCAATATGTGATATCTACAAAATTCGACTGCTAGTACAACCAGCGCCAGCGTTTTCTATTTAATTCTACTGACAGTACATCCAGCGGCCACGATATAAAACGTGTCATAAACCAGCTTGAAAAGCAGAAGCAACTGAAGTGGTTTCAACACATAATAAAATGTGTGACAAACATAAAGTGTGCCAAGAGATCTTAAGGAAAGAAGAGCTTTGTTTTCACATCGTTTACAGTTCGCTTGAATTTAGAAAAAAACTCAAAACAACACTCGCTTAGGATGTGAATCGAATCAAGGCTTTTCCGGCAGAAGAAAGCGTCACCGCCATTAATAAAAAAAAACAGATTTTAATGGCGCAAAAAATATGTCGACAGCTGAAACGAAGCAGGTTGGGCTTAAAATCATCAGCAACCAGTGACTGAATCACTGATCAGAGAACAGACCAAGATTGAATAAAATGTTTGCATTGACCCACTCGCCAAACTTAAATGCACCAAATTGTTGCTAATATTGAAGTAAATTGTTAGGTTTAATACACTTTTATGAAGCCACTCTGTTATTATCGTTTTTCAGTCGAAATCCGAAAAGACAAAAGCAAAATAAGTCCCCTACTAACGACTTTTCGACTGGCACCAACCAAACCGGAATTTCACCTCAAATATTTAACAATCACGACGATCTTCTTTCGTACAGTCTGTGATTCGGGGAATTTATCAGCGCCGTCGCTGCCCAACCATCCGAAACTTTGACTCTCCGCTACTCTCCGCCTGCGACTTATTAGTAGATGTCCAAGCTACGCCGAGAAGTGTAAATCACTTCAGTGGTTCTGTTTACGTTCATATTTCTCGATCTTCAGTTAAGTATTACGCGTCTCAAACGTGTATGGCTCGACATAGTTTACTCGACGCGCTTTCGTGATGAACGACATCGGATTTATCGTGATCTTTGGTCTCGTGTCGCTCGCAAGTGTCGGCCTGCGGGCACAAAACGTTAATTTTGCTTATAGCGCCGGTGGTGATTTTACTGCAGTCGCCAGTGCGGTTTCGTTCGCGAGCAGTAGTAGCAGTGCGACGGTAAATAATGGAGAGTTCATTGTGCCCAATTTGGGAGTGGTTGGATTTCCTTTTAATGGCGCCATTCAGGCGGCAGGACCGGGAAATGGGCCACCGCCAAACCGTCCACCGCCAAACCGTCCACCGCCAAACCGTCCACCGCCAAACCGTCCACCACCACACGGACCACCGGCACATCGACCTACGCCACACGGCCCACCACCACACCACTCACCGCCAGATGCGTTCAAAGGCAACCCCTTTCTTCGTAACGCTATGCTACCGCAGCCACCTCCACCGCCCTCAGGAGGAAAACCCAAGCATCCTCCCGAGAGACCAATGCCGCCGGGACAGAAAAAGAAGCCGCCTAGACAAGCCGTGCCACCAGGCCAAAATAAAAAAGCTGCTGAGCACGGGAACGGAAACGGACATGGGAACGGCAATGGAAATGGTCATGGGAATGGCCACGGAAAAGGAAATGGGAAAGGTCACGGCAACGGAAACGGAAAAGGCCACGGCAATGGAAATGGCCATGGCAATGAAAAGAATAAAAATAAAAACAAGAACAAGCCAAAAGGCAAGAAGAGAGTTAGTGAGATAAGTGAGTATACAGATCGAGTTTAGAGCCAGCGACAAAAGTGACACTAATTTCTTGCAGAATACCAACAATATCTGGCTAGTATTTTCCCCGACGCTGACAACGACGGCATGGAAGAGATAACTGATTTCCACGGCAGGGAATTAGCACGGCCAGGGGAATTCCCACATATGGTATGTCTGTGTATTGGGGTTATGAGTAGACAAGCCAAAGGGCAAGAAGAGATGCAAATTTGTTTACCTGGAAACACTCAAAGCCACACAAACTGGGGTGTAGAAAATGCAAAGCCTCAAAGATTGTTCGTTAGAAATTTTGCAGACTCATGGTAAAACAGCGGCTAAGATTTTTATTTTCGCACCACATGGCTCGAACTGAGAGATCGAACATTGATCTTATATTCATTGACGTGGCAAAAAGAGTAACACTGTTTTCCTTTGGACTCCTCAGTTTTCCTCTTCAGGGCAGAGATTCGTTGTTAACAAGGAAATATTTAGGGGACCTAGATTCATTCTATAGTAAGGCGTTACAATTCTATATTGCAGCACAAAAAATAAAAGTAAGCACTATAAAATATAAACTTAACTAAATAAACTCAATTCGACTCGGAAAGAGTGATGAGATCGCTCTGATGGCACAGAAATATGAATCAATTGGCTATCAACATGTTAAAAGACAAAAGCAATAAATATTTCAATTGAGGCATTGTTAAAAGTGCTACAAGAAACAAGAAATTTAGATCTACTTTTTCGTCCTTCTTGTGATGATTAACAAAGTAATAACACAAAATTACAACAAATAACAATATTTGAAAGGTGACTGCTGTCTATAGTTCAGAGGAAACTAGAATCTTTATTTGTTAGGCTGCAACTATTACAGTTTGGTTGACGGGTTCTTTTGCGGCCTAGGGTACTCGAAGTTCCACATTTTTTCGGCCAAGCAAAGAGATTGAACGATATGAGTAAACGAAAAAAGCCTCTTATGTGATGAAGTTATATAAAAGTAGCAAATGGTTGACCACACTTCATCTTCTTCAGACGAATATCGAATTAAAATAAACCACTAACTTTGATCACTTTCCCAGAATCCGCTTTTTTTTGGCACTTTTCCAGATCGACAATGATTGCGTATAAGTGTTTTGTCTGGTGGTCGTGAAGACTTACCTTCCCGAATTTGCAAAAAAGACCTGTGGTTAATTCGCTTATAAATGTGTAAAATAACTTTAATTGTATTTATTACTCTCGGGAAATTAAACAAGCACACAATGTGGGTTATCTACCTCTTTTCTGCACCAAGCAAAATTGTCATTTAGCATGTGTAGATATTTTTTAAGGCAAAGGAAATGTCATCCAACATCCAACCTCGTCATCTCCACACAATGTGGGTAATCTACCTCTTTTCTGCACCAAGCAAAATTTGTCATTTAGCATGTGTAGATATTTTTTAAGGCAAAGGAAATGTCATCCAACATCCAACCTCGTCATCTCCACCCTTCTTAAGAATTTAAGCCAGAACGAGCGAACTCTTTAGAGATCACTTACCACACGTCATCAACCCCACAAACCCAAAATTCGAAAAGACTTTCTTGACTTTTTTTTTTGAAGTATGTCCTAGCATCCGAAAAACTAATTGACGAGGCTTCAAGCAAACAACTAACCAGGAAAATCTAAACCACATATTTGGCCAAAAGACAATTTTTTGTAGCATTTGTTGTTAGCTGCTGTTAATATGATTAACGACCAAACGAAAAAAAAAAACAATGAAACGAGATCACAATTCGATTAATATTAATTATTCATAATCAAATCAAAAATGGTTACATTGATCGTAATCATTAATTGCTAATTTAATCAACAGTTTAAATTAAACATACAGCCAGGTTTTAGGTTGGGCAGCGGAATTGGAAACTTTCCTTATCTTTCTAGTATGGAAAAAGAGATGACGAAAGGTTGCAGGTTACCTCAAATTTTATTTTTGAATTACTTAGTTTTTCAGACATGCTTTCGTTAACTGTCGAAATATCAAATAGAAAGAGGTAACCTTTTAGGACGATTAAGGATGAATCTTTATAACTAGCAAAGTACAAGACAGAAAGGGGTTGCTTAAAAACATATTAAATACTTTAGATAGGTTCCAGCTGCGTTCATTATGCAAAAGATGAATCTTTTCCGTAGCACTTTTACATCATACTGACAAAGAGTAAATTTATTTATCACTCTTTTTTTTTTTGGAATTTCAAAACCTACTCTGCTTTAAAGGAATAAAATCAAAAACAGTTTGTTGTAGAGAAATTTGTTGATCAGAACATAAAGAAATATCAATTCCACCTTCTAAAAAACATCGTTATTTCTAGGGAGCCATCGGATTTATCAACAGTGTCTTTAATAAGACTGAGTATAAATGCGGCGCTAGTCTGATCAGTAACATATTCGCTGTTACTTCCGCTCACTGTGGAGAGTTCAACGGGTAATATTCCTGCAGATTTTTCAAAACTAACCCATTAATTTATTTTGATTTCAGAAACCCACCGACTTATGTTCGCTTCGGCGACTTAAATCTTAAGGCAGCCGAAGAAAACGTCGATCCACAGACGAGACAAATCGCTCAGTTCATTAAGCACCCGTCCTACACCGACGAGTCATTGTACAATGACATAGCACTGATTCAACTGAAAAAGCCAATCATGTAAGTTAACTCAAATATTGGACGTTATTCTAAATAAAAATCTGATTGCTTTAGCTTTACCGAATTTGTTCGTCCGATTCGTCTGTGGTTTGAAGATGACCTTCCCTTTACCAACGCCTTTGCAATGGGATTTGGCTCTGTGCAATTCGCTGGAGCAGTCACCAATCGTTTGACTGAATTCAATTTAACAATAATCCCGAACGATATTTGCAAGGGTCTACTGCCAAAACAACCAAGTGCGAATAAGGGCGTCATCGACAGTCAAATATGCGCCATCGACTATAAGAAGAAAGGAAGTGACACATTCCAGGTACCTCAGAAGACTTAAGTCATTTGGAAATTGAAATCATATTCAGAAATGTTTTAGGGCGACTCCGGTGGACCGCTACAAGTGAGCTTTCAAGGACCGCGACGACTACATGAGTATTTGATTGGCATTACTTCATACGGCGTGTTGGGTGGGACGCGATTACCCGGTGTGTACACCAGAGTCTCGTCCTATGTGGATTGGATAGAACAAATTGTTTGGAGGTCGGAATTTTACTGACAAATTAAAACAACGCTGACACAGTGTACAATCTTTGACAACTTAATAAATTCTGGAAACAAGAACATGTTTTCTCTTGTTTTGCTTTTCTTGAGTCGTTACTACGAAGCAGTTTGAGGTAAACACATTCTTTTATATATACAAAATCCTCTGGGGCATTATTCTTTATGTTCTAACGTTAACCACAAGAAGAAATAAAGTTAAATATTAATTTTCGTAATGTCTACAGGCAGACAAGGTCCAAGTCCTGAACGGTATCAGTAAATAAGAAACGTAATTCAATTTTAATGATATAAAGCGCAACCAAAGCAAATTTAAACCCAATGATATGACGCAAAACTAGCGAAAATATTGTTAGTCTTAGTTATTGTTTTGCTTAGTAATAACCACAAAATATAAGATGCTTAGAATTAAAAACAAGTTTAAATTAAACAAAACAGAATTCAAAGAAATATTTCTTGTTTTGATTTATTGCTTTGTTGACAAGTAGATATTAAAAAGTATGCAACAAATGTGAAAATTTTATTTTCGGACAAAACTATGCAACTTTTTTTTATTAAAATGTGTACTGTGACTTCATTATTCGTGTACTTCTCCTTCACGCAAAACACGAGACATATACCTTGGTATTGAATTAAACAGCAAAAGTTAGGAACTTGAAATTTGGCATAGTTACTTTTAATACCATTGTAAATTCACTGTCAAAGTTTCGTGTGGCCACGCCCACTATAACGGCCACTTTAAAAAAATGATTCTTTAGTAAATTTATCATGTCTTCGTCGAATCTTTTAGTTTTGAGGAGTAAATCAGACTGAGAATTAAGTTAGTGTTCTGTTTTGAAAGCTAAATACTTGAAATTTGTTTACTTTTCACTTCTAAAACATAAAAATTAGCGCAGTTCCTCATCTGCTGATACAATGCAACTGAGACTGATCTTGCGCAGGTTGGTTAGTGTGCCCTTTTCATTTCCCTTTCTGTTCGGTTCTCGAGAAATTAGTGTGGCCCAACTTACTCCGTGACCTAAATATTAGGTATACAACTCTGCTTCCGCCGTTTTTTTCCGAAATTCGAGGCTTTATTGTAATAAACTGGTTATACATTTATACGTTTTGCGTTTGACACGAGTCTTGATCAAGTAATGCCTCCAATTCTGCATCTTCGAAAACCTTCTCTCTTCCGCCGCCATGCCGGCCTTCGACGTTGAAAAAATTGGCACAGCACTATTTTCTGAAAGAGACCACCCGGTAACAAGTATAAAATGGGTATAATTCGATTGAGGTCATCCTGCAAAAGGGAGTGAATCAAAAACTGAACCAACAGACCGAAATATTTACAGATTAAGGAGATACTTTGAAGTAGTGATATATATACGAAGGGAGAATATTTATAAAAATTAGGAAATAAGGAGTCAATGTGACTGCCTGAGAAACACCAACATCAAACGCACAAATTTCTCTTGACAAAACGTTTCAATTCGAACATACTGCTCATGGTTCAAGAGTTAACTCTCAATCCAACTCAACATTTCGGAATGAAGGTCCTGCGGGGTTACAGTGACTAGAGTCCAGATCCGGATACTTTAGAGATGCAGCCCAGCTGGCTGCCGACAACGTATAATTTGGAACTAAAGTTGTAGAGGTTGTCCTCTTCCAAGTATGTGCATTACCGTGAAGTGTCCGCAGTGAGGTCGGCAAAATTCTTGAAGTGCCTGGTCAGCCACAGAATGTCGGCTTCGTCCTCGTTTTCCACGATTTCGAAGTACGGCGCAGTCAGAAACTTCTTCAGCACTTCGTACTCGGAAAAGACTTTAAGCGGGTCATTTCGGTTAACTACTGGCTCGTCCACAGATCCACTGGGCAGGGATTCCAATGTATGGCCACTCACAAAATAGCTCTCGTCAGGTTCGCTCTGCGCGAAGCTCCGGACTCGCAAATCGGCGTTCCGCCATGGCAACAGCAGCGCGTCTCTTTCAGGCGCATCCTTGGGGTAATACTCCACATAGTCCCGGGTTACGATGTCACCCTCTTCGACGTCGGTAATCGGGAACAGCAAACTGTATGTAACGGAAGTGGGTTGATGCAAAAAGGGGTCTAATCTGAAGTTCGGATCTTCCGAGCGGTGAACCGAATAGCCCATTCATTCATAATGTACCAGACGGTTACTTGGCCCTCCGCCGGGATGACGGGAAGAAGAGAAGAAGATAAATTAAATAATACATTTTTTTATTGTTCGAAAAAAAAAAATTAAATAAATTATATCAATAAAAATATTTATTTAAGAAATAGAAATTGCAAAGAAAGAACAAACTAACGTAAGTTAGAAAAATTATTTATCAATTTTTATTTCTTAAATTTTATTATTATCTATTTGAAGGCTTTGTTTGGTCGTTGTTGTCATCAGGTTTTTCTTTTAGAATTACTGTTTTACAATAACCCAATAAGCCAAACCGTCCACCGCCAAACCGTCCACCGCCAAACCGTCCACCACCACACGGACCACCGGCACATCGACCTACGCCACACGGCCCACCACCACACCACTCACCGCCAGATGCGTTCAAAGGCAACCCCTTTCTTCGTAACGCTATGCTACCGCAGCCACCTCCACCGCCCTCAGGAGGAAAACCCAAGCATCCTCCCGAGAGACCAATGCCGCCGGGACAGAAAAAGAAGCCGCCTAGACAAGCCGTGCCACCAGGCCAAAATAAAAAAGCTGCTGAGCACGGGAACGGAAACGGACATGGGAACGGCAATGGAAATGGCCATGGGAATGGCCACGGAAAAGGAAATGGGAAAGGTCACGGCAACGGAAACGGAAAAGGCCACGGCAATGGAAATGGCCATGGCAATGAAAAGAATAAAAATAAAAACAAGAACAAGCCAAAAGGCAAGAAGAGAGTTAGTGAGATAAGTGAGTATACAGATCGAGTTTAGAGCCAGCGACAAAAGTGACACTAATTTCTTGCAGAATACCAACAATATCTGGCTAGTATTTTCCCCGACGCTGACAACGACGGCATGGAAGAGATAACTGATTTCCACGGCAGGGAATTAGCACGGCCAGGGGAATTCCCACATATGGTATGTCTGTGTATTGGGGTTATGAGTAGACAAGCCAAAGGGCAAGAAGAGATGCAAATTTGTTTACCTGGAAACACTCAAAGCCACACAAACTGGGGTGTAGAAAATGCAAAGCCTCAAAGATTGTTCGTTAGAAATTTTGCAGACTCATGGTAAAACAGCGGCTAAGATTTTTATTTTCGCACCACATGGCTCGAACTGAGAGATCGAACATTGATCTTATATTCATTGACGTGGCAAAAAGAGTAACACTGTTTTCCTTTGGACTCCTCAGTTTTCCTCTTCAGGGCAGAGATTCGTTGTTAACAAGGAAATATTTAGGGGACCTAGATTCATTCTATAGTAAGGCGTTACAATTCTATATTGCAGCACAAAAAATAAAAGTAAGCACTATAAAATATAAACTTAACTAAATAAACTCAATTCGACTCGGAAAGAGTGATGAGATCGCTCTGATGGCACAGAAATATGAATCAATTGGCTATCAACATGTTAAAAGACAAAAGCAATAAATATTTCAATTGAGGCATTGTTAAAAGTGCTACAAGAAACAAGAAATTTAGATCTACTTTTTCGTCCTTCTTGTGATGATTAACAAAGTAATAACACAAAATTACAACAAATAACAATATTTGAAAGGTGACTGCTGTCTATAGTTCAGAGGAAACTAGAATCTTTATTTGTTAGGCTGCAACTATTACAGTTTGGTTGACGGGTTCTTTTGCGGCCTAGGGTACTCGAAGTTCCACATTTTTTCGGCCAAGCAAAGAGATTGAACGATATGAGTAAACGAAAAAAGCCTCTTATGTGATGAAGTTATATAAAAGTAGCAAATGGTTGACCACACTTCATCTTCTTCAGACGAATATCGAATTAAAATAAACCACTAACTTTGATCACTTTCCCAGAATCCGCTTTTTTTTGGCACTTTTCCAGATCGACAATGATTGCGTATAAGTGTTTTGTCTGGTGGTCGTGAAGACTTACCTTCCCGAATTTGCAAAAAAGACCTGTGGTTAATTCGCTTATAAATGTGTAAAATAACTTTAATTGTATTTATTACTCTCGGGAAATTAAACAAGCACACAATGTGGGTTATCTACCTCTTTTCTGCACCAAGCAAAATTGTCATTTAGCATGTGTAGATATTTTTTAAGGCAAAGGAAATGTCATCCAACATCCAACCTCGTCATCTCCACACAATGTGGGTAATCTACCTCTTTTCTGCACCAAGCAAAATTTGTCATTTAGCATGTGTAGATATTTTTTAAGGCAAAGGAAATGTCATCCAACATCCAACCTCGTCATCTCCACCCTTCTTAAGAATTTAAGCCAGAACGAGCGAACTCTTTAGAGATCACTTACCACACGTCATCAACCCCACAAACCCAAAATTCGAAAAGACTTTCTTGACTTTTTTTTTTGAAGTATGTCCTAGCATCCGAAAAACTAATTGACGAGGCTTCAAGCAAACAACTAACCAGGAAAATCTAAACCACATATTTGGCCAAAAGACAATTTTTTGTAGCATTTGTTGTTAGCTGCTGTTAATATGATTAACGACCAAACGAAAAAAAAAAAACAATGAAACGAGATCACAATTCGATTAATATTAATTATTCATAATCAAATCAAAAATGGTTACATTGATCGTAATCATTAATTGCTAATTTAATCAACAGTTTAAATTAAACATACAGCCAGGTTTTAGGTTGGGCAGCGGAATTGGAAACTTTCCTTATCTTTCTAGTATGGAAAAAGAGATGACGAAAGGTTGCAGGTTACCTCAAATTTTATTTTTGAATTACTTAGTTTTTCAGACATGCTTTCGTTAACTGTCGAAATATCAAATAGAAAGAGGTAACCTTTTAGGACGATTAAGGATGAATCTTTATAACTAGCAAAGTACAAGACAGAAAGGGGTTGCTTAAAAACATATTAAATACTTTAGATAGGTTCCAGCTGCGTTCATTATGCAAAAGATGAATCTTTTCCGTAGCACTTTTACATCATACTGACAAAGAGTAAATTTATTTATCACTCTTTTTTTTTTTGGAATTTCAAAACCTACTCTGCTTTAAAGGAATAAAATCAAAAACAGTTTGTTGTAGAGAAATTTGTTGATCAGAACATAAAGAAATATCAATTCCACCTTCTAAAAAACATCGTTATTTCTAGGGAGCCATCGGATTTATCAACAGTGTCTTTAATAAGACTGAGTATAAATGCGGCGCTAGTCTGATCAGTAACATATTCGCTGTTACTTCCGCTCACTGTGGAGAGTTCAACGGGTAATATTCCTGCAGATTTTTCAAAACTAACCCATTAATTTATTTTGATTTCAGAAACCCACCGACTTATGTTCGCTTCGGCGACTTAAATCTTAAGGCAGCCGAAGAAAACGTCGATCCACAGACGAGACAAATCGCTCAGTTCATTAAGCACCCGTCCTACACCGACGAGTCATTGTACAATGACATAGCACTGATTCAACTGAAAAAGCCAATCATGTAAGTTAACTCAAATATTGGACGTTATTCTAAATAAAAATCTGATTGCTTTAGCTTTACCGAATTTGTTCGTCCGATTCGTCTGTGGTTTGAAGATGACCTTCCCTTTACCAACGCCTTTGCAATGGGATTTGGCTCTGTGCAATTCGCTGGAGCAGTCACCAATCGTTTGACTGAATTCAATTTAACAATAATCCCGAACGATATTTGCAAGGGTCTACTGCCAAAACAACCAAGTGCGAATAAGGGCGTCATCGACAGTCAAATATGCGCCATCGACTATAAGAAGAAAGGAAGTGACACATTCCAGGTACCTCAGAAGACTTAAGTCATTTGGAAATTGAAATCATATTCAGAAATGTTTTAGGGCGACTCCGGTGGACCGCTACAAGTGAGCTTTCAAGGACCGCGACGACTACATGAGTATTTGATTGGCATTACTTCATACGGCGTGTTGGGTGGGACGCGATTACCCGGTGTGTACACCAGAGTCTCGTCCTATGTGGATTGGATAGAACAAATTGTTTGGAGGTCGGAATTTTACTGACAAATTAAAACAACGCTGACACAGTGTACAATCTTTGACAACTTAATAAATTCTGGAAACAAGAACATGTTTTCTCTTGTTTTGCTTTTCTTGAGTCGTTACTACGAAGCAGTTTGAGGTAAACACATTCTTTTATATATACAAAATCCTCTGGGGCATTATTCTTTATGTTCTAACGTTAACCACAAGAAGAAATAAAGTTAAATATTAATTTTCGTAATGTCTACAGGCAGACAAGGTCCAAGTCCTGAACGGTATCAGTAAATAAGAAACGTAATTCAATTTTAATGATATAAAGCGCAACCAAAGCAAATTTAAACCCAATGATATGACGCAAAACTAGCGAAAATATTGTTAGTCTTAGTTATTGTTTTGCTTAGTAATAACCACAAAATATAAGATGCTTAGAATTAAAAACAAGTTTAAATTAAACAAAACAGAATTCAAAGAAATATTTCTTGTTTTGATTTATTGCTTTGTTGACAAGTAGATATTAAAAAGTATGCAACAAATGTGAAAATTTTATTTTCGGACAAAACTATGCAACTTTTTTTTATTAAAATGTGTACTGTGACTTCATTATTCGTGTACTTCTCCTTCACGCAAAACACGAGACATATACCTTGGTATTGAATTAAACAGCAAAAGTTAGGAACTTGAAATTTGGCATAGTTACTTTTAATACCATTGTAAATTCACTGTCAAAGTTTCGTGTGGCCACGCCCACTATAACGGCCACTTTAAAAAAATGATTCTTTAGTAAATTTATCATGTCTTCGTCGAATCTTTTAGTTTTGAGGAGTAAATCAGACTGAGAATTAAGTTAGTGTTCTGTTTTGAAAGCTAAAAACTTGAAAATTGTTTACTTTTCACTTCTAAAACATAAAAATTAGCGCAGTTCCTCATCTGCTGATACAATGCAACTGAGACTGATCTTGCGCAGGTTGGTTAGTGTGCCCTTTTCATTTCCCTTTCTGTTCGGTTCTCGAGAAATTAGTGTGGCCCAACTTACTCCGTGACCTAAATATTAGGTATACAACTCTGCTTCCGCCGTTTTTTTCCGAAATTCGAGGCTTTATTGTAATAAACTGGTTATACATTTATACGTTTTGCGTTTGACACGAGTCTTGATCAAGTAATGCCTCCAATTCTGCATCTTCGAAAACCTTCTCTCTTCCGCCGCCATGCCGGCCTTCGACGTTGAAAAAATTGGCACAGCACTATTTTCTGAAAGAGACCACCCGGTAACAAGTATAAAATGGGTATAATTCGATTGAGGTCATCCTGCAAAAGGGAGTGAATCAAAAACTGAACCAACAGACCGAAATATTTACAGATTAAGGAGATACTTTGAAGTAGTGATATATATACGAAGGGAGAATATTTATAAAAATTAGGAAATAAGGAGTCAATGTGACTGCCTGAGAAACACCAACATCAAACGCACAAATTTCTCTTGACAAAACGTTTCAATTCGAACATACTGCTCATGGTTCAAGAGTTAACTCTCAATCCAACTCAACATTTCGGAATGAAGGTCCTGCGGGGTTACAGTGACTAGAGTCCAGATCCGGATACTTTAGAGATGCAGCCCAGCTGGCTGCCGACAACGTATAATTTGGAACTAAAGTTGTAGAGGTTGTCCTCTTCCAAGTATGTGCATTACCGTGAAGTGTCCGCAGTGAGGTCGGCAAAATTCTTGAAGTGCCTGGTCAGCCACAGAATGTCGGCTTCGTCCTCGTTTTCCACGATTTCGAAGTACGGCGCAGTCAGAAACTTCTTCAGCACTTCGTACTCGGAAAAGACTTTAAGCGGGTCATTTCGGTTAACTACTGGCTCGTCCACAGATCCACTGGGCAGGGATTCCAATGTATGGCCACTCACAAAATAGCTCTTGTCAGGTTCGCTCTGCGCGAAGCTCCGGACTCGCAAATCGGCGTTCCGCCATGGCAACAGCAGCGCGTCTCTTTCAGGCGCATCCTTGGGGTAATACTCCACATAGTCCCGGGTTACGATGTCACCCTCTTCGACGTCGGTAATCGGGAACAGCAAACTGTATGTAACGGAAGTGGGTTGATGCAAAAAGGGGTCTAATCTGAAGTTCGGATCTTCCGAGCGGTGAACCGAATAGCCCATTCATTCATAATGTACCAGACGGTTACTTGGCCCTCCGCCGGGATGACGGGAAGAAGAGAAGAAGATAAATTAAATAATACATTTTTTTATTGTTCGAAAAAAAAAAATTAAATAAATTATATCAATAAAAATATTTATTTAAGAAATAGAAATTGCAAAGAAAGAACAAACTAACGTAAGTTAGAAAAATTATTTATCAATTTTTATTTCTTAAATTTTATTATTATCTATTTGAAGGCTTTGTTTGGTCGTTGTTGTCATCAGGTTTTTCTTTTAGAATTACTGTTTTACAATAACTATTTGTTACAAAGTCAATGTGTTACAATTACAATTTGTATTTAGTGGTGCTTTATCTTATTTCCTCTTCTATTGCCGTCTGCGTTGACTGTCGTCTGGAGTATTTTTTTATTCTAGTTGCAGTCCGTAGGTACAGATATGTCTAATGATATTCTTGTATATCGATAGTTTGTTGTTAGTTTTAAATTTCTTCCTAGCATCCAGTCTTTGAAGCGACACGTAACCTGCACAGGAGCCACAAACTTTCAGACAATGCAGCATCTTTCAGGCTGAATTGTTTGCCGTTGCCAAAAGCGACGGAGATACTCACAGGTTACTCTAATATATCCTCTAAGGTCACACAGGGGACAGTCAGGCAGCGCTTAAGACGCTCAGCAGTATTACAATTAAGTAAAAGACGGTTAGCAATTGCTTGCTACATTGTTGGGTTCTCTGGCATCAGGGCATAGAAGGTACTGACGTTGCGGACACGCCAGCATAGGAGGCGGTGATAAAACGTTCTGAAATTGTTCACACGGTTTTAATGCTTTCGATGCGAAACTCCTCTCCAAGAACAATAACTATAGCTACTTCCATATAACTAGCAATTGGCTAGATATATGGACGCAAATAGCTTATTATCTGAATATCAACACAGTCGCGGGTCACTGTTAAGTCTGATGATAACGCAATGGAAAACAGATGTCCATGACAAACGGGTAATAGTAGCGATTGGTTTTTACCTACAGAGGGGCTTCGAAATCATATCCAGACCAATACTGATTAAGAGGTTTAAGAAGAAAGGTGAAAAAGGTGTTGAGCTAAAAGGGTTTGAAAGTCATTTGTCGGCGAACAGTGGCGAGCACAACATCTTAGACGGTGGAATTAGGTAAACCTACCCCTTGCAAGCAATTCTTGGCACGCTGCTCTTCATCATTTAGATCAATGGCTTGAAGAAGGCCATTCAGGTTTCCGAAATCAGGCTTTTCGCAGACGATGCACTTATATATGTATCTGGAAGTTCGACGAATGAATGTACTCGTATTGAACACCTAAACACTGATGTCGAAAACTAAATCAATGATTATAAAATGCAGAGTCATGAGAAAATATTATTATTGATAATGCAAAAGGATATCAAATTAATTATTTGGTAAACAGTTAATAATTGCAAACATTTAAATAAAATTTTATTTTTATAACTATTTTTTTAAACGTGTAAGGCCCATACTATCTTTAATCAATTCCATTTGAACCAAATACTTTGAACATTGTTCAACGATTGTGTTTCGAAGTGAAAATAGGTTTAAAGAAAGATTGCAAAAAACGCAATATTGGGTTAACTATTCTAAATTGGTTAACAACATATCAAAGAACTTTAGTGATTGTACTGGTATCTAAGCCGCACAGTGCATAGTTAGTCAACAACTCCACTTTTTGAAAAATCTTAAATTTAACAATAAGTGTCAAAGCGCTTATTGTTAAATAACTTTCCTGATTAATAACGATTAACACTATTTGAATAAAACGTTTTGTATTTCAAAGGCCAATGCAGATTATTTCATCGCATTCCTCAAATGTTTGTTTCAATGAGTTAATCGAATTGTGCTCTGAAATACTCATTTGTATTTAAGATAAAAACGGGTCTTACACCCAAGTACTTAAGAATCAATTGGTTCATGTAGCAGATGTTCCACCATATAGTTTTCGAAATAGAGGCGACTTTAAACTTTTCCAATAACAGATCTCAAAACACGAGTAGTTTGTTGTATAATGGATTAAAACTATTTAATTCACCAAATGAATTAAAGTTTGAGTGCAATATTAAAAATTTTAAATTAAGCTATGTATGATTTTTTGTAAGATGAATTAAAATGTACAAAATTATTATAAAATAGAGCAATGGTAACAATCAATGCTTAAAAAAAAATCAATCAATAACATAAAAACTAAGTCGTCTGCTGAAGGGTCGAATGTACCGCTGCTGGACGAAGCTAATGGGACTAATCGCATTCATCGTCGTACTAACAGCTCCAGGTTCATCTTCTGCAAAGTTGTATTCGAACATCCCATGAAAATCTGGTAAAAATGCATCTTTGGTTGATTCAGCATCTCGCAGCATTAGCACTGAAGTTGATTGTCGACAATTCTTTAACATATGGCTTTTTTATCGGACACTGAGTTGCAAGATGACCTTCATCGTTGCAATTAAAACACTTGAAATTTGATTTGTTGTGTTGTGCTTGTGATGTCAATGGCACGTGGTGGCTCGACGTTGTCTGATGAAACTCCGACTTCATTTCCTCGTATTTTCGTAACACACAATTGAACTCTGAAATATTGTTGGCAAAATTGGTTTGTTGAACATAAAGTCCGGAATCCCTTTGATTATGTAGGCTACGATATCTTGTTCTTCGATGTCGGCTGCACTCGCAATTTTCTGCATACACAAAACGTATTGCTGCGAATTCTCCAGTTTCGCAACCGCTGCGCGTAGATAAAACACTTGGATTCGTTGATGTTATACAGGGTTTTGGAGTCCTCTAAGCACTTAATCCATTATTATTATTATTATATTACTAGCAACCCGTCCTGGCTTCGCGCAGGCAGCACTATATCTAAAGTTTTTTAGTATTCCAGTAATGGAATACCAGAAAGTGTTAATGAATTTAGAAATAATTGGGGGTAATGCACCGCTTCTTCTACATCTAAAGCGCGGTCAACTAAATAATAGACTTTTGATGATGATGATGATATGGCAAGAATTGAATCAATAACTTAATTGACTTGCTTATTTGTCTGTCACAAAAAAGCCCTTCCCTCAAACCAAATGAATTATTATATAAGTTTGCAATATCCGAATATACCTTCTCAATCATTTCTAAAATATTCGGCACCAAAAAAAAAGATATTTTTGAAATTTACCTTCCCATTTCTTACTTCAAATTGTTCTGCTCTTATTTTAAGTATATTGTTGGAAAGTGATGCGTTGTCTGGTCCATATGCAACACTTATATTAGTTTGAAGTTACGATTTTTCAGTGAAGCATTGACTTTGCCTTAGTGCGTCTTGCTAGACGTTTTTTGGAGCATTGCAGGTGCGTCCCAAATTATTGAATTACAGTGCCCCGTCATTTTACCAGTATTACTCTACTTGGAGAAATTGCAAGCACTACACAATCTTAATGGAAGTTTAAAAACACAGTTAGCAGTTCTTCCTTCATCTAAAAGTGTGGGTTCAATTCCAGTCTCTACGCCATGCTTAATCTTTGCAAGCAATAGATTTATTGAAAGGTCTTTCCGCTGCCTCCAGTAGCACTTAAATAGAAAATGTTCCCCTTGTTATTGTAGACTAATAACATAATTAAATCATGAATGATTTTTTTTTTCTTTTTCAAAAGACTCTCGTTTTGAATCGCTTCAAAAAGTCAGTAATTATCATACTTTTTTTTTCGCATGTATTCTGCATGGCTTGATGTTATTTGGCAAGGAATTTAAAAAAAATAAAGGATTTGCCTAAGAGAGACTATTTCTCCATTTAGTCTTATGCATTTACTCTAAATTCCGCAGAACATACAGTCGAATTTCTCTCTAACTCGAAATATTTTGGCATTCCCCTCAATCTTCCATACAAAAACCATCCTCTAAGTCGAACTCCCTTAAAGTCGAAAATCCCTCTAACCGGAACACAATCTTTCAATACCTCTAAGTCGAATTTTTTTTCTTTGGCTGAAAAACAGACAAAAAAAAATGTCCTCTCGCAACTTCTATCGAGTACGCACACTCGCATTCTCTGACTCTCCCAAGGTGGTCCTAGACGATGAACACATTTCGCGAACATTCATTTGTTGTTGATTCTTGCAGTGCAAACACGTCAGAGAAAAAGCGCAAGTGGTTGCCCTTATTGTTGTTTATCTTGCTTGCGAACATGCCCAACATCGCGAACGAATGGTCGTTGTCGAGAGCCATCTCTAGTCGCATTGCGCACACACAAACAATCGGCTTTTAATCTGAAAACAGTTAGGTATCTGAGATGCATTCTTGCTTCATTTAGCGCGTGTATTGGAAGTTTACTTTGAAAAAGTAACATAAAGGTGTCTGCCAGTATAATTCCAATTGTAAATATTACAGTCCATAATAAAGGATTTTCAAAAAAAATGTATTAATCACTCTAATTCGAATTTTTCCAAAACTGTCTCGAACTCGAACTAATTTTGATGTCCGATGAAAATTCGACTTAGAATGATTCGACTGTATGTACGATCAATGTTCCCATAATCGGATGACAGTTGCTGTTGTCTGCTGTGCTACATATCTTCAATCATATTTTGCGATGATTTTGCCACAGCAACAAAGGTTTAGTAATTTTACACAACGAAATTATCAAAGTTATTGTTATTTCTCTGTAGAACAGAACACGCATCAGACATGATATTTTCCCATTCGCTATCGTCTTACAATAAAAAATACGCGTTCTGACATCGCTGTCTATACCCCTATTGTGTACATTTATGTACACATATACACATCCATACATATATCCATATCTCATATCTCATACCGTACAACACCGTTTCTGCGCGATCATCGTCATGCCAGCTGTGTGTAAGTTTTAGTTGAGCAAATGGGGGTTGAAATGAATGTGGAAAACACCACTGAGACTCGCGTCGATTTCAGCCAGAATTTTATAGCTTAAAAAAAACTTTTAATCAGCGATTTCTCGGATTTCGCCCACTAATCGATATTTTTATACTTATTTCTTCTTAGTGCTCTCGCTGAGATCTACAAAACTGCATTTTTTGATTTTCGAAATTCGCATATTGACGTTTCATCGTTTTTGGCCAAAAGCTCCAAAAGTATTGGGGCCAGAATGCTGAAATTAGTCTTTTTTTAATGTACTCATCGAAGCCGATTTTGTGTAATTTTTTCAGATTTTTTGACAAAGCGGCGTAGAAATTACAGGGCGGATTGGCTTTTCGAATTTTTACAGATTTATAAAAATGGTTATTGTGGGTCTACCTTAACAGATAGACATATGCCATCACTGACTTTTTTTTAGAACTTTTTGGGACGATCAATCCCCCTGTACATTATTTTTTCGTATCTATAACTGTTTAGACAGCGCCCGCCTTAGAAGCTTGCAAGCTCTCGACTTTTTTTACATACCTCAATATACCGTTAATTTGTTGTGTCAAAATGTCTGAAAAATAAAGTCCATACCCATAACAAATACTCAACAATACTACTGGTGAAAGCCGCATGGAAATCGGTTCAGTAGTTCCTGAGATTAAACTCCCCAAACATTTTTTCGGACTTTGTTTTATAATATTTATAGATTATTAATCCATCTTGAAATAGGAAAGTTGTCATGACCAGTGAATGTTGGCAGAGATTCTTCAATATCTCTGAACGAATGTCTCGGTTCCGTCGTCTCCACAGGGTTGTTCAGCTCAGCCAATTCTTCTACAGTAACAAAATCTCCTCCTTCATATTCACTGTCTCTCGCAAACGTCTCAGCTCTTCAGATGTTCTACTTTCCTCCTCTAAGTCACCATTAGTTTCATCTAAACTTACTTTTTCGATTTCACTGGCCGGAAAATACGTCTCCATCTGCTCGTCATCAAACTCAGAAACCGCTTGCTCCAATCGAATCAACAAAGTAGATTTTGTTCCGCTAGTGGCCAAACCACATTCACCCAATTTTTCTTTCAACTGAGGTACAGTTGGGACTTTAATAAAACTTTAGGCGCGTGTGGTCATTTTGATCAAACTTGCGCAACAACAATGAACAAAAATGACCAGAGATCTCACTTCTGATAAGATGTAAGGTCACCGACTAAAACGCGTGTTTATTTTTTTGTCCGCTTTATTGCAACTGATCATCTTCGTTTTATTGTTACAAAACTACACTTTACAGAAAGTACTTAGCCTAGAAAACGCTAACTTTACTAACGTATGATCTTTCGATATCATACGATTATTCCTTATGTCAATTAAAATGATTGTGTGAGTGCATGTAAAGTGAGTACCGGGTGTTACGATTTTTTAGTTAATTTGTTATTGTTTCTTTAGAAAATGATCTACATATGTAATCTCGATTAATAGTATAATCGTGTGGATTTCGCGAACCCTTAATTTTATTTTTTATCTAGCTATTGAGAAAATGCGAATTGTCCACACCGTGAAACAGACAGCCACCTGATCAGGAGCCTCACATCAGCGAGTCCTGGCAAGGGTAAAATCTCAAAGTAGGCTAGTCCAACTGGTATTCATTTGCTGAGATCCTAAAAACGTTAACGTTATTGTGTCTTAAACGCACTACTTCGGTATTAGCTGCATTGGTCCCAGAAAGGATACAACGCAAACGAATATACATTCGAAATGAATGAAAGCGTACACAAAACAAATACTTGATACTTGTTTACTTTATTTATTTCAACAAGTGTATAATTAGTTACATATTTCATATATTTTACACATATTACATGCATGTTTCATAATGTAATTCTTTAAAACTGAGGTTGTTGAGGAAAGTAATAAATGTAAAGATTGGATTAGTGAGGAAAATGATAAAAAGGTACATATATAGAAATTAACTAAAAGGATGTGGGCTAAGACATCAGATTATTTATCTTTGAAATTCAGAACCATGCAATATATTCTTCTACTTCGGCAGGTTGCTGCTGCTATATGCAGCTTGAATTCGAACAAAAAATTCCATGGGAGTCAAGGAAAAGAATTTCCTGATTCGTTTCGACAAATTTGCAGGTTTTTTCATTTCTTATTCTTCTTAACGTGCCAGACAAGGGACAGAATAAGGAGTTAGTTACATAACAACTTTGCAAATAAGGAGTTTGTTTAAAAGATCTGCAGCTGCTGCTTTTTTTTTTTAATGCTGTGATGCATAATTTAAAATGTTATCCATGCTTACCAAACGAATTTGCAATCAATCAGTAAATTCAAATCATAAGTTATCTTTAGAGGCTTGCTGCACTTGATACATTGACCGAAATCTTCTTTTCAGCCTGCTGCATTTCCTTTCGTTTTTTTTTTATAACGTGAATCGCGATCTATTTCGCTGAAGTATACAGTGCGTCAATCTCATATTCATATCGTGGTAACATACAGTACCTCACCTTCTCCTACCACCTCCGCCATTCCACAAAGAATGAAATATGCCATAACACATTTCCAGGTACCCATCGCAAATCTAGAACATGTTTTTTTTTATTTATGTGGCAAAATACACACGGAATTAACCAAAATACAATGCAAAACAAAATGCAGCGACTAACATCCAATCCAAAGATTCAGAAATAAAAACCAACACAAATGCCTTTAACACTTAATGAAATATTTTATTAATTACTCTCTCTCTAAGGTTTCGACAGCCTCCTAAAGACCTCCTCGTCTTGCTCATTCAAAAAGAGCAGCTTGAAAATATCATTATAAAAATCAGGGTAGTACTTGCAAGCCCGCTCACAGTCAGGAGCAAAGTTGACCTCCAGCAACTTGGGCTGAATTTCACTCTCTCCCTCATCTGTCCAGGCCAACATGATGTCGGCCGCGTACAGCGCACGAGACTGACCCAACGGCGCAATGCCGCGCGGCGCCTTCCTGCTGCTCGCACAAATCAGAACGTCATGCAGCATTTCGCAAATTTTGTCCTCCACATCCGCCCAAGAATTGTTCGGGTACTGTTGCTCCCACATCTGGAGAAAGTCTTCGCACTTGATGTGCCTCAGGTCGGCTTCTTCCAAGTAGTTCATCACCGTGAAGTGCTTCTCGTACTCGTCATAGTGGTCCAGCGAAAACGGCTGGTTGGCGAAGCGCAGGTAAAACTTGCGGTGGACGTACGCCTCCAGTGGATGCACGCTCTTCAGCAGCAGGACGTAGCGGACGTCGAACTTCACCCGGGATTCCAGCTCCGGCCGGTGGAAGAGCACGGGCGTGTTGATGTACTTCTGGGCGATCTTGGGCCCAGTTGCCGGTAACCGCATGATTTGTGCGATGTTGTTGGTGATGTAGGTGTCCAAGGACCTGGCCAGATTCCAGGGCTTAATGATCCAGTGGTTATCGAGCCCTTTTTCCTCCCGGTGTTGGAAGTAAGAGACGAACTCCACAATTTCAGTTTTCAAATTATAAGTTGTAGGCAGCCAGCTGGGCTGCATCTCCAAAGTGTCCGGATCGGGACTCTGGTCACTGTATCCTCTCCGACAGACGATGCTGAGTAGGTCCTTCACAGTGAGGACGTATTCGTACGGGAACTGATTGACGAATTTGTTTGGCGTGTCCGCGGCGAGGTCGGCAAAATTCTTGAAGTGCCTGGTCAGCCACAGAATGTCGGCTTCGTCCTCGTTTTCCACGATTTCGAAGTACGGCGCAGTCAGAAACTTCTTCAGCACTTCGTACTCGGAAAAGACTTTAAGCGGGTCATTTCGATTAACTACTGGCTCGTCCACAGATCCACTGGGCAGGGATTCCAATGTATGGCCACTCACAAAATAGCTCTCGTCAGGTTCGCTCTGCGCGAAGCTCCGGACTCGCAAATCGGCGTTCCGCCATGGCAACAGCAGCGCGTCTCTTTCAGGCGCATCCTTGGGGTAATACTCCACATAGTCCCGGGTTACGATGTCACCCTCTTCGACGTCGGTAATCGGGAACAGCAAACTGTATGTAACGGAAGTGGGTTGATGCAAAAAGGGGACTAATCGGAAGTTTGGATCTTCCGAGTGATTGACCGCAGAGCCCACTTCGTCCATAATGTACCAGATGGGAACTTGGTCCTCAGCCGGAATGTCAGGCGCCCGTATGGAGTAGGCCTGGCAGTACTTCCATACTGCCCGCAGGATTTTCTCTACTCTGTCGGGGTCCTCCATGTCGACACCAGTGATTGCAGACATGCGCTCAGCCAACTCTGGGACTGTTTCCAGCTGGCGTCGGGCGACGTTAATCCGGAATGTCCACGCGTGGTCTATGAGGTACACAGCACTGGGATCACTGGCCTTCAGACCACCTGGCTTGGAGACGCACAGTGAGAAAACTGGACTGGTTTCTTCGCGTTCAGAGTCCGCGTAATCTATTAGCATCAGTGATAGCGCGGTGCCGGCGTCGAGTGTATCATTGGTCATTTTTTGATACACTGCTTCCCACAAGTGTTGCGGCACAGCCGAGGACAGCAACTGGGGCTTGTGAAGAGCCACGAATTCATTGAACAAATCCAAGTCGTCCATTTTCACAGATCTAGAAAAAAAAACTACGCACAGAAGAAAATTTTCTCTACAACAAAACACCCGACTGACGTTTAAAAAAAGAATGTGCGCCACGCATTGGTTGACGTTTCGACGACTGTCAGACTGTAGTACGGAATGGTGCGTAATGAAATGGCCGCGGAACAGGGTGAGTCGAACTCGAAGTATAGTTTTTCATTGCCGTTTTTTTTAATTGTTTTTATTTTTTAACTATTAGAACTCGATTGAAATTTCAGTTAATCGATTTTTTTTTATATATGCATTTCATTTGTACTATCGAAGACACGCAATTTTGTTTTTTTTATGTACAAATAAAATAAATGATTTGATTTGAGTTACTTTTGGGTTAGAGGAACTAGTTTGGTTCTTTTATCAATTTACGTTTGTTGTTGATTTTATAATAAATTGATTTATCTATTTACAAACTTATTCATTTACTTTTGTATTTATTTATTGATAGGTAAAAATTCATTTCTTTACTAAACACAATTTTATTAGATTCACTTGCGACAAACTATGTAAGCAAATGTTGGAAGTTAAATTTAACCCACTTTCCGGTTTCCGATCAAGCTGAAATTTCGGATAAATGTTTAATTTTGTTTAATGTTTTGTCAAATGTTTAATTGTGAGTCTAATATTGCAGACTTTCAGCAATGGCGGACCAGTTGTTCTTGTATGCGCTAGCATACACATGATGGTCCTCCTTTCCATGCACTTCCAACATATTTTCATTGCTGACAAGCTATCACGCTTTTACCTAACTATGAGAAAAAGTTTTGGGAGCTACACTTAACCAGAACTGTAAAGTAATGAAGTACCTTTGGACTGAAATCGAAGAACAAATACCATTCCCTGTAATTTCATTTTTATAAGTCAATTACAATTCCTTGCTATTTAGTCTTAAGGAAATCAAGTCGAGTCCAAATAATTCTAAGTATTTTTATAATTCCTTTTGTAATTTCAAAAGCACTTTAAAATTCTTTTCCAATTCCCCAAGTACTCTACAACTCCTTCGCTACTCTATAACTCCTTCGGTACTCTACAAATCCTATGATACTCGTACGTCTGTGCAAATTATGCAAGACCGTATAATTTTGGCCATCAAACAAACATTCAATCGAGATAATGGTGCATCTTTCTCAAAACGACGCAAATATGTAGGGGAAAAGTAAAAGCAATATACAAATCTATCAAAGTTTGAAGGTGTTTTAAACATTTTAAAACACAGTTTAAATTCTTGTCGATGAATAGAGTGGCAATTAAATTGCCAGTAGTTTTCAATAGCAATTTATGAAATGTTTTGGTTTGAGTTACGACAAGGTAAGCTGTGGTTTTAGTGAAAAACCAATTTCTAGCCACACATTGTATTGAGGTGTATCTACACAACCCAAAAATAAATCATGTTTTTTTTTTGGAATCAGTCACAGGTTAAAGGAAACGTTAGTACTAATACTAATGCCTGAAAAAATTTTTATTAACTTTGATAGTCGAAATAGGTGTTGTTGAAAAAGGGGTGGGGTTCTGATTAGGAACATGTCTGTCATTATCATTATGCTTTAACCTTGGTAACTGGTTAACTACTTAGAATTAAGAAATAAAACTTCGCCAAAAGATGTATTTCACTTGTGCAAAGAAAGTTCAATTAAAAAATTTAAAGCAAACTTCATATTAGCGAAAAAGTTAGTACCAATATTAAACTCGAAAAACAAATTTCTTATATCAGATTTTTGATATGGGTATTGTCGTAGTTTTTCACAATGTTTTATTTACTTTTAATATTTTTATAAAGCACTCTTCAAGGCGGCTTGTCGTGATCGCGGTTCACAGCCCTCTGCTTGTCCTTCCATCAGGACATTTATACTTATTGGCCGATAAGTGGTCCTTGTCTTATCGGTAGGATCTGCGTCTCGTCTGGTTTGGTTTATTGCGGTCGATGGGAAAACCCAGCCGCCATCGAGTCGTCCCTTGTCTTCGTGGTTTGAGACAGCGGCTGGTTATCTTTTAATTGAGTAGGTTTTCGATCTACCTGTGCTCACAGTATATTTAAATAGAGTATGTATTATGGTAAGATGTTATTAGCCAACAAACTTAGCCAACAAAACCATCTTATTTTCTAAAATGTTGGACTAGGTCTTAGGTACTAGTGACTGCCTGCATTATGCGTAGGCTGGCTCACGTAGGCCATTTGTGGGCCCATTGTGTTGTCCGGATTGTTCCCAATGCTAAATGCAATATTGGGCTAAGAATTGGAGCTATGGGGCATCTCATCCCCATATCTGAAAAATATCTGAAAATAACACACTTGACTGGTTTTTTGATGTGCTGTTGCCAACAACGTTTGTGATATTTATCCATGCATATTAGGGATAACTGTATTGCTAAAGTTTAATCTTTTCGACTTGGATCGATCTGGAAGGTATAATTTACGCTTTTTTGACTGTGTTTGACAGGTGCTACAACTTTTCGATGGATAAACTTTGCGACACTGAACCTTGAATGTCGATAAATCACTAATTCTAAGCCGGCTTTCACACACAGAAAAAAAAGACGAGAGTCTTTTACGACTTGCCAACGCATCAGTAACCAACCTATCACCAAGCCATTAATCACAATCGGCCACAGCGATCGCATTCCATGTCCAGACGAACCTCTCAGCTGCATGATGTGCTCACTCACATTTAGACTTACAGTCGCCAGCAGACGCGCTGACGCTCACCCATTCACATTGACGGACAATTTTCAAGGAGAACTAGGAGCGCCCCTTCCCCACGCTGATTATCATCTCAGAATGTTTTCCGCGGCAGAGACAGGAATCACACGTCGCACTTCATGGTCGTTTTTCTGTCGTCACAATTCCCCTCATCAAGAACAGGCAGGAAATTGTGTAACTTCTCCTTCGACGACGATGGAAGAAAGAGTTACGCATGTGGGGCGGAGAATTGTTCTCTGCGTGTCTTCTTTTTTCAGCTTCAGCTTCTGTTCCTTAGCGACGCAACGTCCTCCTAACCAAATTGGAAGCACCGTGTGACGTAACTCAGACGGGGCATTCGAGGTTATTCCCCTGATTTATGCTGCAAACCCGTCCGGGAAGTCGGTGGTGATATCGCATCTTCGCCAAGTTTATTATCGCAAAGAGGGAAACCAAAGTTACGCATTTCTTTATAGAGAGAGAGACGCAGGCGTCGTCTGGGCTAATGTACAGAATTATTGTAATCAGCACTTGACAAGACGGCCACGACATGAATGCAAAGTGTGGCGATTACAGCCCTAAACACGTTAGGGGGCGTCGCCAGTTGCGGCAGACATTGCGATCTCAGGGAAGTTAAAATTTGTTGCAGCACAATAGAATCTGGAATTTCCAGTTGCTTCACGAGGATTTTGATCCCTTTTTTTTGCTTCGAGGAGGAAAGCAGAACGCGCCGGCTATTGTCCGACATTTAGCGTCATGCGTGATGGTCAAAGATTTACTCTGTCTGGCGTGAAAGAAGCACCGGTCGTGGGGAAAAAAAGATTTTCGCTGAGTGAAATCAGTCTTGGCGGTGGTTGTTAGTTACACTTTCTTTGGACTGTCCCAAAGTAAAATCGAACTTTGAAGTTTGCAAGGTATTTGCGTCGTGATATTCTGATTATGGATGCTCATGTTTGGGAGTGTGTTATTCATTTCAGAGAAAAGCGAAGGAGGAAGCGAAATACAGTGGTTTTTAGTAAGGAAAAATCATTTATTCCAGCACTTTCTTTGACCGGCTGAAGCGTGGTAAACTTTTACCATAAGTTGGGTCTGTGTATCTGGTGTTTATTGTAGAATTTAAAAAAAAAACTATAAACCCACCAGGTATTCTAGACTCGTTAGCATTAATGTACCGCCTTAGAGACCTCTCACAGATGATGATAGAGAACTTTTGCACAAAAAATTGAATGAAATTAAAAAATCATTCTTACTTCTTACGTAGTTCATTGTATGTATTGCCGTTGTTTCTTTATAATTTTTTGTTCATGTTGATTGATTTTTCTCTAAAATTGTCCCTACCTCCTAAACGAGACGAGATACACCAACGCCTCATAGTCAAAAATGCTTGTTTTGACCCCTCTACAAAAGCCCATCATAGTTTTTTGGCGCCAAAGCTATTGTACTTGTTTTATCGGTTGGCCTCAAAAAATTACGAATACTTTTGCGGTTCACAAAAGTGACGATATTTACTCATTATTTTTTTCTGGCACGACCGAATTAGGAAGGCCTATTGTCTTTAGTATTTCTTAAAAAGACAAGGAAAAAAATAATTAGTCAATTTATTACATTTTTAAGACTAAATAATCAAATTACGAATACTTTTGTTGGGCACTGTGTGTCTCGTCCTTTTTCCGTTGCACAAAAAAAGTTAAAAAAAAGTGGTAAGTGGTATTTATGGTGCTGGATGGGATAAATTTAATGAAATCAACAGTATTTTTGTTGGTCCTTAGACATCGTTGGTTAAAAAGTTAAATAATAATTCGACGTGTAAAGCTTACAGTTTTTTTTTATAGAGGCCGCAATTCGATTCAAATAGTTTGATATACAAGAGAACGCATTTTACAATTCTTGTTTTTCGAAATACGCTGAAGGATCGAACAGCAAGTTTTGTTTTGATACGACAAAGGCAAGGCTTTGGCGGCTTCACCTTCACTTTTTTTGTGCTCTTAGTTTCTGGCGAATCCTAACACTTTGCATAAAGCTAAACGTTTCCGTGATTTTAATCATTGAATTCTTCATTCCAGCAGCTAATGTTGGGAGCAATTTCACCAAGCGGTTTTGGAACGAATGAAATCAATTCGCTTTCTCTAAAGGTATTTGTAAAAAGTATAGATAATAGTAGCTCATCCTTAGTTCCGTTGTTCTCCAAGGTTCTGTGCTGTCTCCGACACTGTTCTCGTTTTTATAAATGATTTCCTGCCTGCTACTTCAAACCCAATCCATTGCCTTGCTGATGATAGTACGCTTTGCGTTTCAAGACTTACGATGCAATCCTTCGGCCGTAGAATCGGAAGGGCAGAGTATGTTAAGCACATTAAAACTCTACCTTTGCAGCATTGGATGGAATACAAAAACGAGCGATTAAACTGATAGGAGAGAATGATAGTCTGTCTGTTTTTGTTTTATCGCAACTTCAACTATCAATCCTCAACTGTGTTAGCCAACTGTATTCCTCCCCTTCAAACATTCACTCGCAAAACTCGACTCCCTAGCCTGCCTTCGGACATACAGTAAAGTTTAGAGACTCGTTTTTTAACAGCACCACGCGAATGTGGAAGGCTTTTCCCAACTCAATATTTTTCCCCTATTATAATATCCAAAAATTTAAGGCAAGTGTGCACCGGTACCTTCTCTCCATCTCTCACTCGGTACCTTCGTGTTGAGCTTGACACTTAACGGTAGCCCCGAACCCATTATTTTGCACTAACCCTGTCTTATGTCACATCAAATGCTGGCTGAAATTGCGATTAATCTTCTTTTTTTCCCAAATGATTATGATTATGAATGAAGCCACCTTATAAGTGTTTTTATAATTTGATATAAGATAGATAATTTAATATAAGATAGATGATTATAATTATGAAGTGTAAGATCATTTTTAAAATTAGAAATATACTTAGGGGAAAAATCTCGACCCCATTAGTGGAACATGCGGTCTCAGAAGATCATGATGACTTACGGGAAATCAAATCACAAAGTTTGATGTGAAATTTGAAACCCAACAATGTCGGTAATCAAGAACAAAGCTAAAATTTTAGTTAAACAGAAACAAAATGACACTAGAAATGTTTTCTTGGTATCGATTTCTTTTCTGTAAGGAGCAGTCTTTACACAAACAGTCGGCACTGCAATTGTAGAAAAGCATGCAAGATTCATTCATCGGAATTTCATGACTATTGTCAGCCACTCCTTTCCACGGCTTATGTAAGCCCGAAATAAAGGTTCAAATGAAATCTAATTAAAACGCATCAAGCGAAAAGAAACGGCTCCCCATTTACTGACGGTGATGACACGATAATAAGAGAGAGGTGTGTATAAACGCGGATGTTGTGTTTGCGCTAAAATCGGTTTAAATTTTCAGGCACATTCGATCCCACCCAAATAGCTTTCAAAAACGAAATATTAACAAAAAAAAAAAAGCACTTCATTCTTGGCTTAGGCAACCAATGTCAGAATTAACCCCAGCTAATCGTGTTTCGATGGTAATCCGATGACTATGGGTTACTGACCACCGCCGTTCCAATGTGCACTCTCGGCCTTAAAGATCGATGTTGTTATTACCGCTGAAAAAAACAACACGCTCATGACTAATGCCGCGATGCCAGCAGCACACTACACCAACTGCGTTCTGTGCACCTCGGCTGCCAATCGTTGCCTACTTGGCTTCCCTGGTCAATGCATGTGATTTGAATTTAATTTGCAAAAAAAAAGACACACACATTGAGAGACGCAGTTTGTGGTAGAGTTTCAACACGAAGTTTCAAGGCGCGTTCATGGCTAAGGCGGGAAGCATTAAGATGGGATTTGTGAGGCGGACGATGAACGGTTTCGGTGATTACCTCAATAAAGTCAGGGATGCAATTTCACTTTTACGAGCGCGCCTCTTTAGCGTGGCTTGGACAATTATTGGCTTTTTCATGGCAGTCTAGGTACTGAAACACGTTTTTTTGGCAAAATAATTATTGTACATACTCGTATGTGGTGGTTGAGTAGAGGAACTTATTTCTTGAAATTTGAGATTATCATCACGGCAGTCATAGTTTTCATATGCGCATAGTTTTAAACGATTGGTGCTACTTGTGTTCGTCTTGCGGGTGGATTTGCGTTGTCAAAAATCATAGTTGAAATATTGCACGAACTGCCCTTTTAGCAACTCTGGCCATGGACAAGGAACGAGTGCATCACAATGTTAGTTTGATTTGCGTCTCCAAAAAAGGAGAGAATGAAAGACCCTGCCAAGGCTTGGTAATTGATTATTTGTGGAAAAAACCATCTAAATTGGATCCAGCTAAATTACGATTTAATATGCCAAGTAAGATGTCCGACGATCCCTTTTTAATTCAATAACCATGCAACCAGTCGACTTGGATTTCGGAACAACAGAACCACAGTTGTTCCAGAACTCTTGGGTGTAGTCTTACCCAATTACGTTATAAAGAACGAATGAAGGCTACTTAAACAAGTTCTTCATAGCGTGATATCATCTGGGAATACATTTAGAAATGTATTCAACGCAATCTTCCGAACAAAATACTTTCCAAAAGTATGGAAGATCGCTGAAGTGACAGCAGTTCCTAAGCCTGGCAAGGACCCGACAAAAGCTAACAACTACAGGCTTATCTGCTTGCTCCCCGTTCTATCCAAACTGCTGGAAAAAATTCTCCAGGCAAGAATTAAACCCATACTTGACACAAAGAGACTAATCCCGAACCACCAATTCGGTTTCAGACAAAACCACTCGACTATACAACAGACGCATAGAGTCACAAATAAAATCTCAAAAGACCTCGAAGCGAAAAGGTACTGCGCAGCTGTATTTCTTGACGTCTCCAAGGCTTTTGATAAAGTTTGGCATACCGGGCTCCTTTACAAACTCAGACGAATACTCCCACTGGACTTTTTCCTAATTTTAGGAAATTATCTTGACGGCAGAACATTCTACGTGAGATGTAAGGACAAATGCTCTAAGCTGCATATAGCCAAAGCCGGAGTTCCCCAGGGAAGTGTCCTTGGCCCTCTTCTCTATCTCCTGTACACCGCCGACATACCCATCCCTATTTCCCCAAACTCCATGCTCGCCACATTCGCTGATGACACAATACTACTACAAGCTGACAAAAACCTCACGGACGCTACAAGAGCATTACAGCAACATCTCGACAACACTTCGAAGTGGTTTAACGATTGGGGAATCCAAGTTAATGAGTAAAAGACGACACAAATAACTTACACGACAAGGCGCGTTGCCACTATTCTGCCAGTACGACTTAACAATAAAAATATACAGACGGCAGAGTGCGCCAAGTATCTGGGTATGTACATTGACAGCAAATTAACCTGGAGACAACACATTTTACACAAAAAGAGACAAATACAAGAAAAATATAGACAATACCACTGGATGCTTGCAAGAAATTCAAAACTGACAATCGATAACAAACTACTGATTTACAAGACTATCATCAAACCCATATGGACATACGGACTCGAACTATTAAGAAATCTAACAGAGCAATCATTGAGCGCACGCAAAACAAAATACTTCGGACGATAGTCAACGCGGTCTGGTACGTACCTAACAAAGAAATTCACAAGGATTTGAACATAGCGACAATCGAACAGGAGATACGACAAAGTAGCACTAAACATCGTATAAAACTAGAACTACAGACAAACGATGAAGTACGGACCATACCAAACAACGAACAAACATCAAACAGACGGCTAAGAAGACTAAGACACTCTAGACAAATATATATATATTATATATATGTATATATATTATATGAAAAAAAAAAAAAGGTCAAAATAAAAATTAAGGTATTAATGTAAATTAAAAATAAATAAATGACGACACAAAAAAATAATGTCAAATATACGCACATAAAAATTGTAAAATAGTCTATAAGCATGCATGTAAACAATTAAACAAATAATCATAAAACAAAAACCTGGCGACAACAACGATCGACAAGGGGCGCTCGGAGTGAATAAAACCCCCAACGCTTCGGGTGGATTAAAACCCACCTGTGCCATACTGAACATAGAACAACAACGAAGGACATTGGTCCTGACTTGATAAAGTACATTCCCTAAACATGTAATACCTTTATGAAATGTCAAAAACTAAGATAAAAAAAAACAATTGGGAAAAATAAAAAAAAAAAAAAAAAATCTGGGTGGCTGGCCTCTCGCACAGGAGAAAACCTTAATATTTTTCCCTTAATGTCGAGTACAATTTTAGAGAAACTAAGCCAAAGAGTACATGTATATCATTGCGTCGCCAGATATCCCATTTTAAAAGAGTTTCTCTTGAGCAGCTGTGGTGGAAAAAAGCGAAAGCGATACTTTGGACAAATTAAACTTACGTTTTAAAAACTATAATTCGTATCCTATTTGAGCGTCTGCGTGCAAAAAGTCTGGCACCCACAGTTTTGTAATCAGAACGTTCTCACAATTTATTTGGTGTAATCAATATGCGGTTAATTTTTCAAAAAGGAATTTGGCGCCCCGCCGCTTGCAAAACCATTCGCACCCACATTTTTGTGATCGTGGCACTCTATTCTTTCATTTGATTGATATCGCCTGTCGAAAACCTTCACGTTAATATACCACCATTTTTGATTATACTTTCACGCCCAAAATTTGGGACTGGGATATTTTATATATAATAATAACTACACTCAACTACAGGCAAAGCATCTTCGAAGGAGATTTTTGAAAGAAATTGTCAATCTGGTAGACCACGACTTTAGACTAGCAAACTATAAATTTTAAAGCTTGAGTCAAAAAAGCCTTTCTTTTCATTTTCATGGAGTGACTAAATTGAGTGATTATTACATTGAAATTTACTGAAAAACCCACGAAGATCGTTTTGGAAAGCTCAGAAAGAGTTTAGCGTTAAGAGTCACAATTTTATAACCAAAGCCAAACAAAGGAAATCTTTTTGGTAGTACAACAAGTGGCGTTCAACTTCAATTTGATCATAGGCAAATATAACGGATGATTTACGGTCCCGGTGAGTGAAATAGAACATTTAAGCAGTTGTACGGCTTGTACAGCGATGCTGACTCCAATGTTTAGAAGTCTAGTCTAGATGTGTGGGTCCTAAGGTCTTAGGTCTTAGGGATTTGTGACTGCCTGCGCTATAACGCAGGCTCACGTAGGCTATTTGTTGGCCCATTGTGTTGTCACGCCTCCGGATTGTCCTAATGAACCCTAAATTCTTTTTCTGGGATCTGGGATTCAGGTTGAGCATCGAATCTATAAACCCGACAAAGAATAGTGGGCTGAGTTTTAACCACAATTTTGTAATAGCTTAAAAATAGTCCGTCACTCGTGAACAAATTATCAACAAAACAAAAATGTCAACGTGAACAAATTATCTATGGTTATGGTTTGCAACTATGTTCGAAGTTTAATTTTTTTAAATGAAGATCGTAGTGATTGCTAACAACACTCACTTGGCAAAATTAAGTTTAAATAAAAAATCGGTTTAAATTAAGAAAAACAAAAATTAAGCCTTTAACATATGCCTTCTTGTCGGCATCATCCGATTGGTGATCCACTTATTATTACCTTCCTTTGAACTTAATTAAAAGTACAACAGCACTCTTGTGAACTCTGATTGTAAATCAGGTTAAGGTGAATGATCTCTGTAAATATTTATTTTACACACATTCCGCATGTTTTTTTAAACCGAACTAGCATCGCTGGCACCGCCATCGACGGTGCAACTCGAAAACAAATCATAAAACTTTCATAACACCGCCAAAGGTCCGCAAGAGGGTTTGTAATATCCACATAATAGAATTTTCGTTGATAAATGCCTCGAAGGCGACGCGTCCGGAGGTGATCTGTGTTCTCCTCCTCTCTTCTTCTTTGAAGCCACGAGATGCCACATAAAATATCTTTTATTTTTTTTTTTTTTCGTTTTCGTTTCGTTTTTCTTTAACAAAATTTACCCACAAGATCGTATGAAATAAAACCCACAGATACCTGTGCATACACTCCACTCGACACAATACACACTTGGCCGAATGTGTGTTTATGTTAATATTGTGCCAGATTTCATGTGTGTTGTTTCTTGCGATCGGCGTTTTCTTTATTCCACTATTTCGGGCTCAAAAAAGCCGGTGACATGAGCTACGGCAACACTTGCTGCTGAATTGGGTGTAATGACATCAGACACTATGTCTGTTTCTGTTTGTCTGAAGAAAAGTCTGCGAAGCGGAGTAAAATGAAAGAAAACACAAACCAAACCAAAGCACCCACCGCCACCCCAAAACATCGTTGTCGTTGGATCTGCGAAACTTCGATCGAACTTTTTTTTCTTAAACAGGTGTTGGGTGGGTGAGCAAACCCAGTGCCTACAGTTAAGTCGACCAGTTTTCCTCCACCTTAAAAATCCACTCAAACCCTCAAGCTCGGCGCGCGGCGCCGCTGCCAAAAAACAAACAACAGTTGAACTAAACTAAACGACCGACTAAACTTGTGGTTACTGACTGGCCTGGCCTGGCTTGGCTTGGCTTGGCTTGGCTTGGCATAGCGCGTTGCGGTGAGAGCTGGCGTATATTTATGGACGTAGGTATGTCTGTCTACAGTGTGTCTGCGGCCTACTGACGCGCGCATACGTACCTACTCGGAGAGCTGAGTTTGTTTGAATGAATTGAAATGAGTGTATCTTGTAGATACGTTTCGCTAAGCTATATCAGTGTTTGGTAAACCTTCACTCTGCATTGACACAAAGTGAGAAACAATCGTTCGGCGTGTTGTTGTTCAGTTTTTGTTTTTTTGTTTATTCGTTTCCCGTATTTTCGATTTTCCTTTTTTCGATTTTAAATTTATTTAAAAAAAATTTTTCTTCATTTCTCGAATCCGAAACTCGATTATCGAATTGATTTTTTGACCGATCACTCTCTCTCTCTCGCTCTCGATCATGATGATGATGATGTCTATTTGAAGTATCTAAATCAATTTCACTGTTTACCGTCATATGTTTGTTGTAGATTCCTGTAATCATCATCTTCCGGAAGTGTGTGCAGTGATAGTGATAACGCAGAGCGATCAACTAACGATCACTCATTCTCAGGGTTGCATCGTACCTTTTCCTCTCGTTCTCTGCGGATCGTGAATGTGCGCTCTCTCTTGAATAAAAAAAAAGAAGAAGTGAAGGTCCATTGCAGTTTTTTTTTCTCTACCACAAAACGTGTTCCTTGAAGATCACGCGATACTTGTTCCTTACTTAACGATCTTCTTATGATCTACATTCGCTCGTCTGCTGTTGACATCGTGATAAAAGCGGTTTGTACTTTCTTCGTTATAACAAACAACTAAAATTCTTTGAGAATTTATATCTCAACTACCAAATAAGAGTGATCTTGTCAACTCAACTACTATCGGTGTGCGATTGTATCCATATAATCCATAATCCATTCGAATGTCAATCTATTGTAACAACGGCTAACAATAGAAATTTGCCATTTCATGTTGATAAATTTGCAATACCTGCTGCTGCTGGGTAAAGGAATAAGAGAAAAAAAAAGTGTATCTACAAGTTGTGTAATTGAAATAAATTGTATCTAATAACACCAATTGAGCTAGAGGTTTCGAATCCCACTTCGGCTTAATTGAATTTTCTCCGTGTATTTCTTGCACCGTCCGCAACAACAATCGATCGTGTTGGTGCTCTTGAAAATATTTGCTCCATTCTTCGGTTCCATTCATTAGCGTAGTGGTTAGATTCAAAAAAGCGTTAAATTGTAAAGTTAAGTGTTTTTATTTTGTGCCTTTGTAAAAATTGTGTCAAAGAAATTTCCATTGTGTGATTTGCCGATCATTGCATCGGTCAGTGGAAAACAAAAAAAGTGTTAACCGTCATTGTATTTAACACCATGACTGTGCTGTCGTAAGTGAATACGACAAAGTTTATCGAATTTGTTTTTCTTTTTCTGTTTTTGTAAAATCATCTACACTTTTGAGGATATCTGCAATTGAAGTGTCTTATTGTTATTGCTGGAGAACCACTTGAGGTTTGGTAGATACCATTTAACTCCGTCCTAAACATAAGTGATCACTACGATCGGACCAAGTGGGTGAGTTTTTTTTTATTTAATTTAATTTTGCGATTGGAAAGCTTATCGAGATAAACGCAAGGTGGTGGTGAAAGTGAATAAATGGTCACGTGGGCAAGTGTTAGATAACTATCGAAAGGGCTCTAAGCGTCTTTGATAAACACGTGCATTGATTGAGAGAAAAGTGTGCTTATTCGCGACGAAATTGTGCCATTGAGGTCAGTTGGAAAGAAATCAATTAACCTGTGCGTACAACTTTTTAGCACATTTTTTTTGTTAAGTTTCTTACATCATTCGAGATAAATAAACATAATATGCTTGTCCACAGTCGCGGACGAAGGTCTTTCGTGATTGCTCGAGAAAAATCTGTCCGAGTATTTGTAATTCAGAGAATCTTCTGCTTAACGTTATTGAGTTTAGCGAGTAAATATCGATGACGATGTTTTCTGTCGATTCTAAGCAAGGCCTGTCTTTTAGTTGTGAGATCATGCTGGCCATAAGAAATAGCCTCCGTCTCTCTCTGTTATGTAACGCTTCAAATAGCTAAATCGAATAGAAAGATATTAGGCACACAATTCATAACGAACTTTCATTGCGAGCTTTATTCAGTTAATTTTTTCGTTTTTAAATCTTTATACGTATGTCCTTCAGTCGGTGGAAATCATGACATTTTGAAAATGTTGGTGATGGGTTTTATGCTCTCCAAGGTAAATTTTAACGGGCAAAATGTTTCGTAATGAAATGTAGCCCTAACGAACGTTAGGATCGTGGTTCGTTTTATTTTATCTAACAATTTCTTTTTAGGTCTTTAACTTTTTTTTCGTTTAATTGCAAATTCTCCAATAGAAAGAAAATTGTGTCAACGTTGTAAGTTATTTATTAGTTTCGCCCTTCTTACTATCAAAGGACTTAGTGAGATGCAATGTATGACGAAAAAGTAGTTTGATTGCTCGTCACACCAGGTAAACTCCTCTAGGACATAAAGAGAAACTTACCCAAGTCCTAAAAAAGTTTAAAAAAGATTACCCCACTGCAACCAAAGCACCCCAGGTGACAAAAAACAAAAACTTTCTCTTCGACAATAAATTAAATCAAGTAAATCAATAATGGAGTTTCGTCTATAAAACCAACAAATCTTCATCACCATGTAGACATGAAACATGATTCATTTAACTGTCTGTTGTCTCTTGTGTTGTTAACTTATTTTTAACGATTTCCAAATTTTTTCAGGTTTCGAAAAGTAAAAGAACACGACTAAGTTGTTAGCATAATTAGTGCAAAAATAAGAACAATGAACTTTCGAGTATATTTTCACAGCTTCAAGCACCTGCTTAAAATAATCGATTTCAATTCATAAGAACTGCTTCCGTTGATTGCAATCTGCAACTTTGTTTATAGTTAAATTACAGATGAGTCAGGATTCTGAGAAACAGACACTTGTGGCGTGTAAATTGCACATGCGAGTAATACGTCAGAATGAAATGAAACTCAATACAATCGGAAATCGGAAAGAAAGTAGATACATTCAGCGGATTGCATTTGAAAAGTACAATAATTTCTGTTAAAGGATAGTTGAATTTTGAAGAAAATTTGTTTAATTGTGTGGAGAATGTCATGTATATCCATTAAACTTGTTTTGTTCTATTGAGTTGATGTGTGGGATGTGAGTACAATTTTCTTGTGAAACGGTTTGTTTGTAATTTTTCTGATGGGGGGCACTTTGAACATAGGTTACTAGAGAGGAAATATATTTTTCAATAAACCTCGAATACGATCAATAGCGTGCAGACACAAGGTACAGCACGTCTCTTCATTGGCTTCTGCCGCTTTTAAAAATAGTCTTTACACCTGCAAATTTAAAAACTGTTTGAAAAGAAGTAGAAGCTAATCTAATCGATATTTTTGTTAAGCTTGCTTTGTTTTCTAAAACAGAATTTGGTTTTTATAAATTGGTCATGAGTTTGTAGGCGTATTGATAACTTTCCGAGGCAGTGTAATTTGTGCTTGTACATGTCACCTACTGCAGTCTTAAAGTAAGAAAACAAATTGCTGTTGACTCGAATCCTATTGTTTTATTATACAATTAAATTTAATTGTCAACAAACCTGCTGTTAGGTTCGAGTTTTCTTACTCCTTCAATTTTTTTTTTTTTTTTTTTTTTATTTTAATTGTATTTTTTTTTTCTTTTTCATTTTATTTATAAGGATTAATATTTGAAGAGTGACTCTTTGAAATATCGATTCATCATAAAAGTAAACCTTACGTTTTTCTCAGACTTCTTAAGATTCGTTTTGTTAAGCATATTATGTCGGAATTCTAAGTACTTATGTTAAATTACCTTGCGTTTTCACATGGCCGTCAGCAGTTCGATTATGGTGTACTTATTTACAGACTCTGCATGATGTAATGGAGGAGGTGTTTTACTGCTTTTTGCTTCGACAGATGAAGCTGAACGTGTTCTAAAGTCTTTTCCTCGATTTTATGTGTTTTTTTTCTCGTCGTGTAAGAACTGACATTAGCACCTCATGCCGGTTTGTTTACGATTAATCCAATTATGTCGGAGGAATACACGCATTCCAAGGCTTGAATTACAAATCCATGGGAAACATTGCCTAGGTGCCTTTTCTTACTGTCTTCTTTTCAGTTTGCCTAGAAATTCTTACAGGTAGCTTTCATTGTTCTCGATAGATATCTAACAGTGCAACCGATGCTAGTCTGGTCTAACAATACTCTCAATATTGACGTGAGAGGAATGAAAAGTTAATATGTTAAATGAACAAACAAAAAACCATTGGTTATGCTTTAAGCAATTACTTCCAAAGATTTAAAATTTCAAGACGTTATGATTTAAAGTAAAGACCTTAAGCAGAAATAAAACAAAATTGAGATTGTTTCGGTTTTTCTATTATAGAATCTGTTGTGATTGCATCTTTAATAAATTTTAAATGAAACTAAGATATTCGCTTGAGTTTCCAGAAAGATCTTAGGCTTAAAAAATGTCAAAGTTGCTTAGTGTGAACTTATTTGTATGAGCTTTTTGCTTGATTTTAATTATGAAGGACTATTAGGTGCTGCTAGACTAGAGCAGGTTGTGATATCCAAAAAAATAAAGTGATTGTTTTTATGTAATTGTAAATGATAAATATTGTTGCCGTAAGATCATAGTTCAAAAACCACGGTCTCTATGCACATGAAAATAGCTTCTAGTTTTTCTGACATCTCTATAATAACGAATGTTCCTTTGACGTCAATTACGCTTTACGATTTCAGCAATTAATTTTATTTATGAAATTGCACACTTGTCTCGAAATATGGTCCATGAGTCTGTCCTTTTTTTACAAAGTTTTCAAATCAAACATTTGAAACTATTATTCTAAGCTGACTCGCTGACTGAAAAAAATTAATCGTAGACAAGTACAGCACAGTTTGACAAAATTACCGAGTTAAGATCGACAAAATTTGGTTACAAATGCATTCAAATTCATTCGCCAATTATGTAATGATGTGTGATCTTCACCAATAAGGGTTATCAAATGAACGCTTTACTGCTTGCATGATTTATTTTCTTGCAATTTCATCCTGGTACAGTTATCCTTTTCACTTCCTGGTTGTAATTTTTCCCCGAATTTTCGAATTTGAACTACTTCGTCGATTTCAGAAATCAGTTAAGACTTCATAATAAGGCTTGGTTCAGTATAACTTGATGGAGTTTTTTTAATTAGTTTTAATTAGTTTGTACTAAGTGGCATAACTTTCTAGGTACCGTACAGAAAAAATTAAAAGAAACTGACTTAGAACATCAAAAATATTGTTTGAGATCTCAACGCTACTTAAAAATGAGCAAGTGAACCGATCTGTAACCAATCTTTTCTAGTTATTTCTAGTTTTTAATGAAAATGATCGGGAAAGTTTTCTAATATGTAATTGTTACTTGCAACAAAAAAAATATCAACAACGTAAGCACGAAATTCAATTTAAGCTGACTCTAAAAATAGTACAGAGTTTTTCAAGGCAAGGGTACCCTAATCAACCCTATTTAATCAAAAATAATGGGATCTTTGGTTAAAGGAACCAATTAAAGTTTAAATGAAAGTGGATGTAGTTCTATTTTTTGGTTTTGAAACGTTTTTGGTGCCAACATGAACCAAAGCCAATAAGCAAAGCGCATATTTTTGAGCCAAATATAATGCAGACTCTCATTTCACACAGTAGAGATAAAAAATAAAAGCTTCACTTGCCGCTTGCTTTATTGCATTGAAATCATCTGAGTCGGATATATAATTTTTTCTTGTCAATATTAATGCAATCTTCCCACATTAAGTGAAATAAATAGATATTTTCAAATAAGAGTGTGTTTCGAAAAATTGTGTGGCTCAAATTTACACAAATTTAGTATTCACCTGCCATTCAGCAAATCGTTTCCCCACAGAAGACATAAAAATCACCACCGGAATATTGTATCTCACCTTCAAAGAAGACGCCACAAATTCACAAAGTAGCTGGCAGGTACAGCTAAGATCAACTCAAACTTTCAATTTAACCTTTAGAGCTTCATTTCGTATTTAGATATCGCGTCGTGTCGAAAACTTGATTTTTTTGTCACTCGTTTCCATTTTTTTTATTTATTTCTGTTTATCATTTATTGTAGCTTCTAACTTAGAGTGGGCTGTGTTGTGAATTTAATTATTCGCTGACTATTTATGTGTTTAGCTTACAACTTTTCCGCACAATAATTGCTGCGGCAAATTAAGTGGCTATTGCACGAGACTACCGGTTGGTGTTGGCCATAAACCGGAGTTCGTTTTAAATGTCAACGAGGGTAACTCCTCTCGCAAAAGGTCTCTTCTTCGATGTGTCGTCGTTGCGCTAAAAATAAAATTCTGCAGGTGATCTAAGGGGAGAGGGAATTCTAGTTTCGGGAATTATATAATCGGCCTTCGGCGGTGGTCTCGTTCACGTCTGTGCCAAGAAACTGCAAAAGGTGTGAATACAAAATACGCCGGCTAGATGCAGCACTTCTCGGCTCTGGTGGGTTCTTTAACGGTATTCCAATTTGTATTCTATGAACGGAAGTGACGGTGCAATAGTTGGAAGCATTATTTGGATCGTGTGACACTAAGTTGGGTATCGTTGTGGGAATGTGGCAGAGAAGCAAATCACAACACATACGTGCAACCTGGCAAACGTTTCGTAAAAATACACTTTTTGTTTTTACTGAACCGGTGTGTTTAATGAGGCTATTTTTTTCCATGGCAGGAATTCTGGACGTTTAAGTTTTAGGTCACACCTCGAGTTGTGTAATAGGGGTGTGCTTGGAAAATTACTCTAAAGTAAGTAATTGAGTCATTGGTTCGCTACTGAGGGGGAACGCCGGCGCCATGATGACGTTGAATTTTGAATGAAGCATTCAGCGAGACAGTTGTTTGTACAATTAAGTAAAATAGTGAATTCTCGTATTTTGGAATAATAGCTGTCATCTATGAACGAATCAAATTGTTCATTGAAATTTAATATAATTTTATTTTTTTTGCTGTATCAATCATGAGTAGAATTTGGATATTTATTTTAGGATACTTATCTTAGTTTAGTAACAATTTGTTATTTAGGTGTTTTGCCTATCTTCTGCACTCCAGCCAAGAATCAGATGTTCAAATTGTTTCTCTCCTTAATCGAATAGTCAAAGAAGGAGCCAACTTAAGTTTTAACCAAAAGTTTTAGATACAACTTCTTTTTGAACTAAAAACGGCCATGCGCCGTACAGCCTTCTTTAAATTCTGTCGTCAGCAAACAGTGTGACAAGATGAGCCTAGTTTTAAAGTTGCTGCAATTCGCCAGCCAGCTTATCCAGCTCCGCATGCTTAATAAAGCTTCTCTCCAGGATTGAACTAGTACTTATAAAAATATTACAGTGATTGGTTGTCGGTCGCATTGATATTAACGCAAATAGTCTCGTAAATGCAGTGTAAAAAGTGTTACATTAATTTTTGGCAATCGATGAACCGAGGCGAAAATTGTTTCTTACCTTCTTCGCAGGTGTCAGAGATACCTAAAGTACTATTTTGTCAATAATTTGCCTCAAGCCAAATGTGGTTAGTGATTAATAGTTACTTAATAATTTAGTTCATATTAAAATTCCTTTTAGTGACTGAATTATAATTTGTACACATTTTCACAAAGCCATTGTAACTTAGTTCTACAGAGTTTAGAACAGCGATACATCTGTGTCTTCCCTACAAGCATCAACATCTCACAACCAAAACACAGTAGCCGAACTAGATGAACTAAAAATTTCCCTAAGATTACAAGGTCAAGAGTATTCCAAACTGATGCAAGAGCTCTTGAAAAAAGACACACTTTTGCATTTCTTTATAATGCAAAGTTTTATGGCAAAGCGCGTCATAAAACTTTATGACTGTCACTTGGCTAGTTTCTTTTTATAGATCTCACTCTATTTGCATTAAAAAAATGCTACAAACTTGATATGGTAATTGCAAACAGGCACAGGTATACAGTGTAAAGGAGAGCACAGTAGTCTTTTATGGAGTGCTTCAATCACAACAAACATTCAAGAAGTTGCAGTTTTAACCTAACGGTTAACACATATCCTCCAGTAAATGATGTCGATTTTTTAATAAGCCTATGATGATGAAGATGTCTACAGCAGTGGACAGAGAATATTTAGATTTGAGTGATTGCGTTATAAACTACATTCTGGCGGTAAAATGATTTGAATCCGTTTTTGACATATTGCTAACAATATGATGCCTACTAAAAATTAAAAATGTCAATGTAAACCAAGATGCATTTGTCAAGCGCTTCAGCTTCAATTCATTGCCTGAAAGTCTGTCCAGATTATTATTTTTCCATTTTCGCAGTGTTGACTTGTTTGTGTGAAAACCTAAATTTATCCCGTATGAGACGTTCAGTATCTACAAATTCTATACCATTGCAAACTATTTAAAACTGTTGACGAAGCTCTACATAACTCATTACAAATTTTTTTTTCTTATTTTATTTGGTCGAAATAGTTAACATCTTTTTCTTAGATTAACATATAATTTTATGGATTTAGAATAGCTTAGCTTAACTTAACATATAATTTTATAGATTTAGACTACAATTATTCTTTACAACTAAAATTTTATAAGTAGTACAAATTAAGTTTCAGTTTGACGAAAAATCGACCATTTAAAACCTCATGCAAAACTTATGTTAGTCTCAATTGTACTTATATTATGTCTAGAATTAAGGGATTGTTAGTATAACGACTGAGTTGCATGATATTATTATAGGTTTTTAAAACTGAAGAAGAAATAACATTCATTTTTCCAATCGATTTCAAGTTTTAACTTCGACTGCGGTAGAGAACTAGATAATTTACGTCGAGAGACAGCCTGAAATTTTGAGGAATTTATTTTAATTTTCCACTTATTGAAATACTCATCAATTGTTTCCAGAGCTACTTGTAAATACGATACTATTTCCGCCGAGTTTTCTGTTCGTAAATAAAGCTGTGTCGTTTGAACACATAGGCAGGTGAATTTGTGGGCTCAAAGAGGGAGATCTTTAAGAAAACTTTTAATAATCTTGACCAGAGACAGCGGATGTGGGCGCCGTGGCTTAATCGTTAGTGTGTCGGACTGTTAAGCGAGAGTACCCAGGTTCGAATCCGGCTCGGGGAAATAACACCACAAACATTTTTCACGGCCCCACCTCCAGCGAACGACTGACAACCCTCCTGGAGTACTTCTGTCATGAAAAGCTTTCGCAATTCGCCGTTCGGAACCGGCATTAAACAGTAGGTCCCCTCCACATGTGTCAAAATTATAACGCGCACAACACAGTGGAGGTGCGAAAAAGCTAGGCTCTGGCTCTCAACGGGCTGTTACGCCGCCTAATACAATAGAGACAGCGGATTTGCATCATTTTGTGTAAAGCGCATCATTGTCGAAAGCTTTTTCCATGTCTAATAAAACTAGACCGGTATATAGATATTTTTGACGTGAACAGGTTTTATAATTGCCGAAATTAGATCAGAAATAGAGTTTTCTACCAGCAGTTTCTTGTTTGTCATCCATAAAAACAATCTTTTTGACTCGGAGCTTAGGAATAGTACTTTGCTTTTTGGAAACTGTTTTGTTTATCCTCCAAAACGGCTTAGAAAACTTTTTGAATCATGAAAGTAGCGTATTCCATTTTGCACTGCGAAGCTTTACATCTCATTATACACCCCATTATACCAGTTCAAAAGCCGCTTGTAAAGAGGTTTTCTAAATCTTATTCACCTGGATCTGATACCACTGGGTAGGCGAATTAGATGTTTGTACGTAACTTAAACTAGCGCCCACATTTAGCATAAGTTTGTTTGAAAGGTCGACAAAGCAAGAGCCTTGTGCAATATGGAACACTGTAGTCTTTTTAAAACAATCGATAACTTACCGCAATTCATCCCTACTTAAATAACAACAACAATCCCTATTGGCAACGTTTTATGGAAAATTAAATCATTTAGCACTGAAATATAATATATACGCTTCTTCCTTCATTTCTTCCTCAACGCCGCACAGTTTGCATCGTCTTACATCTACTTGTTCCATTGTTTGTGTGCATTATTTCTAAAATATATGCAAGAATTTTCTCTCTATTTCTTCCGCTCTTTCTTCGCCTTAATTGTGTGTGGCATACCACAAAGAGCAACCGACGTAAAGTGCGCCTGTAGTTATGAATGTTGTGTTGAAAAAAAAAATGAATTCTGAGACCACCTGTTTAGATGGGCTACTTCAAGGCACGACTAGAAATCTCTGTATGCATATTAATGGCCTGTTCATTGGTTACAACCTGAACGATTTTATGGTGATCGCGTGGATGCTTGCGGTAGATTCATTTTCAATTAGTACTAATTTAATTTCGAAATGTGGGAATACACACGATCAGTAGCGATGCATATTCTTTGGTTCTTTATTTCGTTGTTTGTGGTCTGCTATTTCGTTCATCTGCCTTGCAAAATGTCACTGTCATAAAGTTTATTGCTGTGAATAACACTTGCCCTATAACATTCGCAATTTGACTGATCCAGACAGTGGTTAATTTCAATTCTTGTTTTTTTTTAACAAAGCAAAGTCAAAGTCCAAATTAATTTTTTGTGTATATTTGAATTTTATTAGGGCTGTTTTGTGAGTGCCGTGCAGCTAATCTCTGTTTTCGTGCATGATGTCACTTACGAAACGCGGGAACTCATTTTTCTAACGCGGGCATGGACGCCGACCGATGTTGTCCTTTCCAATTGACTGAACTGCTTTAACCTGGCTATTTCTCTTTAGGTTTCGTCTGATTTTCTTGAGTACGATAACTAGATAACTAGAAATTATATGGAAAGCGAAGGGATAATTTTACTGGTTACCTAATCATTAATATGGATTTCGCTAGCACCTGAAGCACCGAACGAACTTCCTTTTATCAATAACAACGTAATTATAACGAGCAATGTTTCTGACTTAGGTAATTGCTCTACTTAATAGGCCGACAGTAGTGTTGACTTCTGCACAATTGAGTTTGCCATAATTGTACTTCTACAAACAAAAAACACGTAACCGAAAATACCTTTCGCAGTCATTATCTTAAATTAGCAATTTGACTCAACAACTTTTCTATTTTATAAGCTAATTGCCTATTTATATGCCTTTAATTTAAACAGACAGCAAATTTTATAAGTTTAACGTAAATTGCCCCATTTTCTGAAAAACTGAGAAAAACTTTCTTTTTGTTTTCCTTATCGGCGTTGTAAAATAATTCATCATTGCGTTTAAGCAACTTTTATTTTAATCATCTTCTGACTTACAAAGTAAAGTCAACGAGGTATCATTTTTAGAACCTTTTAAACTTGTCTGTTGATGACGGCAGATATCACGCGTGATCATTCTTAGAACTGCATCGTTTGTAAATTATGCCGGAACCTATACCGAGATATTTTTTTCCTCGTTGCATCTATTCCGGTCTGATTAAAGCGGATTGCATGAAATTCGATTCAGATCCAATGCCCGACTGACTGATGCGTGGAAATTTAATTTTTTTTCCTTCATCTGTATCCGGCACATGAAAAGTGAATTTGGCGTTTTTTTTTTTCTCTAATAAAAATAGATAATCAAGAAAAAAATGAAACTTGCAGCAAGAGTGAAACTTGTTTTTTTTTTGTAGGCTTCCGTTTTAGTGTGACAAGCGAAAACGGAAGGTAATTTCGGAAAAGTTTGTGGCGGTCGATTGTGTGACCGATGACCCAATTGATAGATTTACTTTTACTTTACTCTTTTCTTCTTCAATTAAAACTTACAGCTTTCATTTAAAATCCGTTAAAATTACGTTAAGTGATGCTTCGGGAATATCAAACGAAACACTTCTGGATTCGAGTAGTTGGCTTTGCTTATGCCGAACCCGGCATGCTAACAATATCGGTCTAAAACTGCTGTTTTAAAAATCTGTAATCAATTGCTGCATGTAATTTGTTTATTTAACAACCTCTATTACTTCTTTCATCTACCGAAACGAAATTTGTGTCTTTTATGCCAAGTTAAATAGAAGCTCAGATCTGGCTTAATTGTTCTGCGTATTAAGCCAGATCTGGCTTAATTGTTCTGCGTATTCAAGTCCAAGGAGATGGGCGCCGTGGCTTAATCGTTAGTGCGTCGGACTGTTAAGCGAGAGTACCCAGGTTCGAATCCGGCTCAGGGAAATAATACCACAAACATTTTTCACGGCCCCACCTCCAGCGAACGACTGACAACCCTCCTGGAGTACTTCTGTCATGAAAAGCTTTCGCAATTCGCCGTTCGGAACTGGCATTAAACAGTAGATCGCCTCCACATGTGTCAAAATTATAACGCGCACAACACAGTGGAGGTGCGAAAAAGCTAGGCTCTGGCTCTCAACGGGCTGTTACGCCGCCTAATACATTCAAGTCCAAGGTGATACTCAAGGATTGACATTGAGACTAATTGATATTTCGAGGAAACAGAATTAAGAAGGAAGTTGAAACTAATACAACATTTTTGTCCCTCGTCGACGAGGAAGTTTAGGGGACGCTAGATCACTCCAAATAGCACGATCAACCAACTGGTGATTGGTGTTGTTTCTCGGTGTGGCAGAATTTTTAGGTTATAGTGTGATAGAAAAAGAATGGTAGAATACCCTAGTAGGATTGTCCGTTTCAGTGGTAAAGCCAACATTGGTTTTAGTGCTTCTCCGGGCCGGATTTGAGCCTAGACACGCTCACTCAATAGTCTGGCACGCTAACTAAGCCATGGTTGCCTTTTATTCTTTCCAATTATTGAGCAATACCAAACCCCAGATCAAAACATATTGTTCTTCTTTACTAATACACACAAAATTTAACAAGCTAAAAAACTTGAAAGATTGAAGAAATGTAAATTCATGGACATTTCGGAAAAAAAGACAGACAAGCATCTGGATGTTTCAGATATGTCTAAGAGGTTATTAGACTGCTAAATGTTTTAAATGGATTTATCAGATCGCATTTCTGTTAAGAAAGTTTTTTTTTAGAACAAAAGAAAAAAAAAACATTTTTCCGACATCATAAGAAACAAGAGTAAAACCTTTTATATGTATCTAAAGTACTCCTACATATCTTTTTACAAATATTTCATCTTTTGTCATGTGCAAATTACTGAGTGCAAAAGAAGGTAATGCGCCTTAAATGTCGGGTGTGACAAAAGAATCTCAACAAATACATCGGAGGCGTGTTTCGAATTTAAATTCTAGAAAATTTCGCAAATTCAATTTAGGTATGTGCTCACAATTGATAATGAACAATGCCACATGACGACGTTGAATGGATGCCCTTTGTGACTTGAAGGTGTGTCCGCACTTTAAAAAAAGCGAATCGCTTTTAATGGGGAAAGAGATAAAAACGTATCTTCCGCGTGTGTGATTCGCTTTTGACTATCAGTATCGTGGGCTTTCTTTTTTTGCTCACTCGCTGTTCTGCTGGAATTTTACGTTCAATGGACCATTTTATGAATTGAAGTCATGGGAATCCCAAAACAATTCAGTAGAGGATTGAGTCATTTTAATTTTACTTTTGGGGATACAATTCTTGTTTTGGTGCGGTGATGAGACTGACCTAAAACAGATCTGGCTTCCCACGACTGCGAGTAGGGAAATGAAACACTTGAGGTATTGCAAACAAGTCTTCTAAATGAGAGATGACGCGGTAATATTTCATCATCAATACATCGCAGTTCAATAGAAGTATTAATGTCGTGTTGAATTGAATCGTGATGCAAAACAAAAATAATTTCGCAAGAGGATAATCTGCGTGATCATTGGATCTTGCGTAAACTTTATCTTACACTGCTAATATGATTAATGTGGGTTTTATTTTAAGCTATAAAACCAAATCCATCAAATAACCACTGAATATGAAATTTTCACGTTTAAAAAAGCGCACGTGCTCCGCACATGTACAACCGAATGATTGGCTCTAATTTCCTATGCTAAATTCGCAGAAAAAAGTGTAAACAATCCACGCGTATTGTCACAACAGGGCTCATAGATAAGTTTACACACTGAACGGAACTGATTCACGCGACGAACCCACCAAAACAATGGCTCATTATCTCAGTGGACTTAAATCTAAACAAAATTTATTCATGAATCTTAATTAGTTATCTCGAAATCGAAATTTTGCCGTACGGGCTTACAGAGGCCATGTAAAGCTAAAGCTGAACTTAAGCCTCTAGTAGATAGAAAATTCAGAAAAATAATATTAAAATTAAGATTGGTGATCATCTGGTAGTAAAGACATATAATCCGCAGAAGATATCGCTACAAATAGCAATATTCCAAAACTTCTTCGACCTTGACATGATGATCCGCATAACGTCAAGTAGTAGCAAATACTGTTTGACCGATTATAATCATTTAGTCATGACATATTCAAATCAAACGACAACACGACTTAAGAAAATTGTAGGAAGTTGAGCCCCATCAAAACGTGTTAAAAGACAGAGCTTAGGTTGGGATTAGCCAAAGTGTTTGATAACTAGAAAAAAAATGTTTGCTAATCATCTCTATGTAGTAAAATAGTTTCCTGAAATTTAGCTAGATATATTATTTTTATTTGATATCTCCCAAAAACGAACCATGCTAATAAAATATTCATAGCACAATATTAGATCAACAAGTAACACCCGACACATAGACAAGATCTTAGTCTGCAATAACTCTATACAAATGTCAGGTAATTTCTATGGGGAGCAAAGTCCTTGAGGTCCTTGAAAATAAGTCATTTACAATTTTATATTCACCTCTATTGCGATAGTCATTTTTATTGAACGACATTTTTTAGGGGTTGTGTTTTTATTGCGGTATTAAACATCAGTTGTTTTCGACCCACGTGCATTCCACATAAACAAACAACAAATTCAGCTTGTAATTTAGGCGAAATTTATTCCTTCTTTAAAATTTAATTTTTTTTGAATTACTCAAATCTAGCAAATCCATCCAATCCCTTGGATTTGCTAGATTCAAAGTAAGTACGCGGATTTTTTGTGAACAAATCATTTCAATTTGTTACGTTTACAGGTTCTAATTGGTGGTCGCAAAAAATTAAGTTGAATGGAAACTGATGTCTATTCCTGAATTTTCTTCGAAGCTTAAAAATTGCTCTCCGGAAGTTCCTTGCTAGAGCATGATTTTATTTCGTTGATTGCATCAATAGTGCAAATTTCTCACGATTTGTAATTTTCACCCTTTAGAAAATAAAAATAATTAGTCACACAGCACAGGGGATGCTGCCTATCTTGTGCAATCATTCCTCATAACACCTTTTGGGTCGGCTAAAGAAGAAAAAGACAAAGCCACGTATTTTTCTTATTGAAAAATATCACTCATCCACATAACGACAGAAAAAAACGACATCATAACGACTATCGACCATAGAAGGACTTCGATACGATAGCGTAGCTCAAACGTAGATGAACGGTCAAAGTTCTGCAAGAGAATAATTTTTTTCTTCCAGAAGAATTATTCTTGGAGGAAAATTTCTTTCAAATTTAAATGTTTGAGTAAGAAACAATTCAGATTAAAATGTGTAAAGGTTTGATTTTTTTTAAGAATGTTCCTTGTAGTAATATACAATTGATTAAAGCATTAGCAATTTGCAAAATAGTCTTCTATTCTCCATCCTACAAGCTTAAGCTTACGATTGTTCTTGTTTACATTACAAAAAATTGCTATTTTTTAAAAAAAGCAATTAAAAAAGTAACGCTGACTGTTTGTTTTCTTTAACTGTTAAGAAAACTTGCAAAACAACTGAGATATAAACTTTGTGGTGATTTCAACACAGCAGTCTTTTTTTAACTACGTGCAGCCTTAACTTGTGTATACCTTTTTAATTTCAAATATCAACACTATTTATTGGCACATTTATTTCGTTTAACTGAGTCAACATCATGTGCAAAGGAGTAGGCAAATTTGCACAGTGCCCTGACATTCGCATGAGTTTAAAGCCGACGCGATGTTGTAAAATGAAACTATTTTTTGTATGAATTGCGAAAACAGGTTAAGGGATCGTTAAGTAAAGAAAGGTTTAAAAATAGAAGGTTGGTCGCTTGTTGTACTTTGTTCCTAAACGTTTTGTAAGGTTTTAAAATTTCAAGGTGGTATATTTTCGCTGCATTATGAATTAGCATTGGACTCCGTGAATTAACTATAACGTGTCAGTATTAACATACTTTGTTACTTTATGGCTTAGATTTTGATTCACTTAATTGCGAAGCTCACACTAACGATTCTGAACCTCAATCCCACGCACACTCTTAAATGTTCGAAAACAAAGTCGGTTATGGTTTAATCCGTCGATGAGATTGACAATTTATCTAATGCATAGATTTTAAAATGTTTTCGTTCAAGAATTGCAAAACTTGCAAGAAGGGTTTAAGAGAAAACACTGACATTAATATTAAGAAACTTCTGTTGAGAATTCTTTTAGAAGTTAAACTTATTGGAAATGCGCAAGTCAACTGCTTTTAGGGAATAACTTGCTGCTAAACTGCATCAAAAGATAAACTTGACTGAATGACTAGTTAGAAACGCAAGCAACAACACTTCATGTAGTCTGCCTACTTGAATTATTGAATATTATAATATTATCTCTTAATTTTTTTGAATTATTGTGGACTTGTTTTAAAGGTGAGTTCGTCTAAATTCAACAATAGAAACAAAATCTAATACAACAGAAACTGTCTTAGTTCATTTGATCATTTGTGGGAGAACCTACACTACTATAATGGCATTGAACTGTAGGTTTTTCTCAGTCGACTCCAATTCAAAGGAAAAGCAAACCAGTGACATCGACGAGATTTGGCCAAAAACTGAGGGTTGACTCTCAGCTCTTTACAGAGAAAATTACTTTGCTATCAATCAATGGAAGATCGGATCAAGATTCTGCGACAGCCACAGTGAGACATTGACGTAATGGCCGTGAAACGAGACGACTATCATTGATATCTATAGTAGATTGGCATGTCAAATAAAGATTTTTTTTGGAAACGTTTGACCTCAAATGAGATTTTGAGCTATCTGATGTTTGGCGTTTGGTGGATTTACTCCTTCTTCGAAAGCCCATTACCAACCACTACTACTTATTAACATTTTGAAAACATTCACAAATTCACGATAATAAGAAGTCTTACTGCATAAGGTTAACGATACGTAAAGTGGTTTTACATTTCAACCAATTGCAATTCTTTTTTGCCGGTTAACAGTTTCATTTTTAATCAAGGTGACGACAATCAATTGTTGAACATTTTTTTATTTAATTTTTGTAATTACTTAAAAGCGTTGCTTGAAATAAGTACTTGGCAACTGGTGATTCACATTCATTTATGATACTTATCTCAATTATTTAATTTCCCATTTACATTCCAGGTCCTTTTGTTAAAAAAACACACAATAAAACAAAGATAAATTGAAATACTGGTCTTCAAGGTAAAAGAAATTGTGTGCGATACTTCGGAATCACTTTCTGCAATCGGTGACCAGTGTGTCAATGCTACTCAAGCTGCTGCTTTGGTGACAAACAGCCACACCACTCAAAATCCAGTTTTTGGCGGATTAAACTTGATAATTTCAGAAAGTTTTTCCCACTTTACTTAAAATAAATGCCAAACCTGAGGCTCACACAAATGCAGCTCTGCACCGAACAAGAAACTGGTTCAAATATCGATTTAGCTGGGACGCATGTGTGTAGGGAATGCGCACTTTTTAAAAATTTCGTTGTCTGAGTTCGCGAAAAATATTTTTTTGTTATTAAAGTGGTGGAGGATCTGTGGGAGTTTTTTTTGTACATATTAACAATTCAGTAAGAAAAAAAAAAACTTTCCCATGCACTTTTCAAGATCAACTTATGCTTCGTTGCTCAACTGATCTAATCTTGTACAATTGCTTTCGTCTACATATGCTAATAAACAAATCGCGGAAAGATGTTAAATCTAGTCTGTGAATTTTTTCCAAAAGCATTTTTCGTGTGTGAACCAACGCAGCTGCGTTTTGTTGTCGCTCTTTAAACATCCCGTGCTGTTGTATGTGAAAAACTGCAAAGTTCAACAAGAAAAAAGTCTTTTCTTGTATTCTTGATCGTTGCGACAGTTTACGGGCATCTTCTTTAGTGTCTGGTTGTGGTACTTGACCAACTTTACGCACAGGTTCAAATATTCAAGCGACAAAATGTCTGTGATCGGAATATGTGTACCTAACCCCTGTGATTCCAGCATCGCAGCCGAGAGCTTAAGTCCATCCACTTTCTTCGATTTATAAACTTATAAAAATTACATGATAAAATCTGAGCGACTTTTGGAATTTACGTGTTTCATTTTTAGGCGAATGGAAACCAAATTCCTTTTCCAAAAGCGTATTATTTACCAAGCACAAGCTGTCCATGTCCACATGTTGATTTGGCTATCAACTTACAAATTATGCCATTTATAGATTACAGTCCCTTGACGTTTTCCCAATACCAATGGATGGTTAACCCATGTAGGTCTATCCATTTTTTTAAGTAACCATAACTGAGTAAGTCTCTGAGTTTTCTTTACCCTTCATACTAATATGCGCTCAGCACTTATTCCACGCTCGGTTTTCCTTAATTAATCACCGGGAAAAAAATATTTAGAAAACAAGCAACATTAACCATTGGAACTATATATGTATATTAAAATTAAGTTCTCTAAAATTTCTCTTTCACTTAGTCACCGAAGAAAAAAATCAAAACAAATCATCAAATGTTTCCACCGATCGGCGATATCCACCAATGGCAATCATACCCTCCGCTGAGCGTTACTCTTCGATTCAATGAACATTAATTTGAATTTGAAATGTCATTGTTATCGGTAACGCATAACGAAACTTTTACTTTCATTCACACGGAATAATGATCAGCTCACAAAACCGCAATTGTTAAGTAAAAGAAATAAAAATATAAAAAACTGCTTAAAAATTCATATTCGAGATCACGTTAGATAGCCAACACTTGGGAAAAAGTATCGAGAGATAGACTTGTACATAAATAAATGTATCTGAAAGGTTAACGCCACCATCAGCTGTGCCTGTCACACTTACGGCCACCGAACCAACCAACTATTGGAAAGAAAGTTGCCATCGTACTTAAAGACTCAACTTAAGCTTAACGGCGGCACACGGTGAAGTGTTTGCGCATGTCAAGTGTGTAATGCTAAGAGATATTTTTTGTTTTGTTTTTCCAATCCTAGATGTTTGTAATGTCAGTCTAATGATGATGCATAACTTTGAGCAATAAAATTTAATTTTGAATTAGAAAGTTGACCAAATTTACCTGCGAATAAGTTGGACGTTTCCGAAGAATGTCGTGAATGGAGACGGGAAGACGTTTCGCCATTGTCGTGAGATAAGAACAGAAATGAAATGAATTTTACTGCAGTGATGAAGTAATCGCTTGGCTAATGTTTATTTTATTTGACCAGAAAGCTTACAGAGCACAGAAAGAATGATTTGTACTCATTTGACTTGTTTTGTCTTTAGATGAGCTGTACTGACGTCGCTCACGAGTTTCACTATTCATATTCAGTTATTCTGAAAAGTGCCGGGAACCAGCCGTTAAATTTCAATTGAAGCGTTATCCTAATAGCCCTCAAGGTAGTTGAAGTTTAGGAGGAAACCTTTAATTCTATATTAAAAAGGAATGAATTATATTGATGTTAGAGACCTCTTTCAATTAAAATTTATAGAATCTCTTAGTCATTTAGTCACGGATTACAGCCCTTTAGTAGGCAACTAATAATCTCCAAAATGTTTCAACATTATTCTAGTTTATGTTCCAGCTTTATGGTGAAAACAAATTCAAATTGTCTGCTTCTGGTCAAAGCGGGTTGTAAAGTCTCTTCCACTTTCAAAGTTATTAAGAGATGTCGTCAGTATCAGGTAATCAGTCTTCCGTGACAAAGTACACATTTGAGTAACACCCTGTTACCCCTCGTTGAGGCAGAAGGGTTTGTATGCAAGTGCGTAACCTAACAATTGAATTGATTAAAGGCTTGCTGCTTCGTTCAACGACATCAACGACAACGCGCCCTTCCCAGCGCCTTGAATATAGTCTTGGTCTCTAGCGCAGGGCAAATGCAGGGCACATGCTCCAGTGTTACGGTAGTCATCGAGTGCCTGAAGTTCCTGCAGGTGTCCCATGAGATCAGACCAAGCGTAAGGGTATGATATTCCAGCAAGCAATGAGCCGTGTTAATAGCCACCAATAGGTTGAAATTTATCACAGGTACTTTCAAATTTTTTTCCGTCCTCTTCTGATCGTTTTCGGGCCAAAAGATCTTTGTGGCACGGCAGGAAGTGCTTTGGTTCCACCTAAACCCAGCATCTATGAAGAGTTTGTCGTTGAAATCACCTGCAATGTTTAATTGGAATCGCGGTGTGCGTGAATTCCGACGGATTAGATACACCAGCATCTTAGATTTGACAATTTTACTAACGAGTGACTTAATCACTTTCTGACCTCTTGTGCCTCTGAGAGAAATTTTAGAGTTGCCCGCTATGATCTCAGTCGCTTTTAGAACGGCTAACAATTTAGCATTTAAAAATACAACAGACAAGAATAAATTGACAATCCTCCTAGAATACTTCTGTCATGGAAAGCTTTCACGATTCACCATTCGGAAACGGCATTAAACAGTAGGACCCCTCCACACGTGGAGGCGCAAAAAGCTATGCTCTGGCTCTGTATGGGCTGTTACGCAGATTATTATTATTTTTTTAACAGTTGGGCATAAAAGATGCCTGCAATTGTCAGAAGGTTTGTAGCTTTTATTCATTTGCAATGAGTATATCTTTAATAGAGCGCCTACTTCTTTTGCTTAGTTCTTATATAGTAGTTAAAATCTCTTCTGATGCAAAAGTATGCAGCTACGGCTTAAGGAATCGTCGAATTCCATCCACCCGTTCTTACGGCAGAAGAACATTTTTTGTGGTGTTTTTTCTCGCGCTGGATTCAAACTGGGTACCTTCGCTTAACAGTCCAACGCACTGAGCATCAAGCTGCGACGCCCTGTTGCTCCATCAAAATTTACAGGCAGCTGGATAGCTAAGCCTTCGATTAGGGAAAGGATAGTTTGAACACTTTCTGACTTTCACTGAAATATAGCTCATAAAGTAAGTACTCACAATCCTCTTTATAAAGTGCTTTACGTTAAAGTAACGTTTTCCTTGATTGAGATTCTAAATCGCAAGTAGGAATTTTGTAATTGCAAATTATAGTTCAATAAAAAATACTACTGGCTGTTGCTTTGTCATTCGATTTTATTACTTTGTAGGCAAAATTGAAAGCAAGCGCCAACAAATATAAATTTTTAAGCCACTACAGTCCATGAAACATTAAAGAATAATTAAAAGTTATAAAAATTAAAAACAAAAACACTTAGCAGCTATATCTCGCTCTATTTTCGTTTGCCTCGGGCTGCAACTAAGATAAATGATACACACTGTGTACAGTGAGTTCATAGCCTAAAGAAAGCTGTTCTAGCGTATTACCTTTTTTCTTAAGATTCAAGTCCTAAAATTGGCTAATTGACGCTGTATAGCGAGACTTAAACTACTACCAAAGTCATTAAATTGTTTGGACTAATTGTATACAATTTCTCTAAGGGATCATAACACGATTAATGTTTTTTTGGACAATCCAACACGAATACAATGCAATCATTAGTTTTTGGTCGTATCTAAGCAGCGACTCTGATTAGCTGTAATTTTTTATGGAGTATACAACTGCCACATAAAGTTTGTTGTGTAAATAATAGAAATATCTTCTTCTATCTATCTATCAGTCTGAAAGCTAAGAAATTTACTAAAGTGCAACTGAGTGTCTAAAAGAAGTGTTGTTCTGGTTCAGCAAATGAAAGAACTGAAGAATTTATTATTAGTACTAATTACCAAAAGAATGATCCTATTACTACGGCATGCTTTAATTATAATACACATAAACTGTGCCTTGATTTTAATATGTCTAGAGATTGTTATAAAAATGCTATAATGGTATACATATAGGTCTAGTTCTTAGCCATAATAAATATAAAATTTGTGAATTAAACTTTAAATTTTGAAAATTGCTTTTTATGTCTTTTTTGTATTTTTTTTTTTTGTGTTGTTTAAGTCGCACAAGTAAGACGAATAAATAAATAAGTTTTTCGTTTTATGTATAAATTCTCGTATAAATGCACTTGACAAACTAATTACTTCCTTCACCTTCCAATCCAACAAATACATTGAAACTGCTTTCAATCTCTACGACAGCTCTAAACTTTGAAGCGGAATTGTCGGCTGTTTCTCTGTCACCCGCTATTTGACGTTCTACCTCATCCGGAGTGTTTGTGTTTCGGCTGATTGAAGCGAATGCAAATGAAAATGACTTACTTTGACACATCCGGTTTTGGTTTTACATTGTAAAGATGATTTGAAGAAAACACTGTTTTGCATAAATAACTGTTTACTTTAGTTAATTTTTCGTCAAAGATTTCGCACAACGACATTTTACGGTTTCAACTTTACTGCACATGTACGAGTACAAGTCAAAAACGTATCGCCACCAATATAAATGCAAACAAAAGTTGTTGACAACAAGTGGATATCTATTTGCACGTCTTGACCATAACACCCTGTTGGGAGTCACCGCCACCATACTTCGCATTCAAAATATTAATTCATTTACCGCCATGACTAAGAAGAAGTATTTTGGTAATCAAGAAATTAAAATCAAAATGAAAACTTTCACCAGAATTTCATTTTCATTTGAATGTCAGTCTAGTACCGACCCATGTCATGCATATACTCCAAAACTGAAGTCTACTTTCATTGACGTGTTTTTTTTTTCGAGTGATGTTATCAAATAGCGACTTAAGTGTGACTTAATGCGCCGATTGTTGTATATTATGCATGGCACCTTGCCACGAGTTTTATAATTACTTAAAGATTCAGACCATCACGCCATGACCAAATGTGCCAAATAAGTTCGGAGACTGCAACCGTCTGAATAAACTCTGTTCCTGGTTCAGGAGCTCACATAAGTTTTGGGAAAAAAACAAAATTGTCTTTTTCAAAATAACATAATCATTGGGCGATTAAGGTGGCATGCTAAGTGTAGAACTTGTCGCGACGGGAAATTGTTTTTTTTTTATTACTCTTCTTCTTCACTCTTCTTTAATCACTCTTTAAACAAAGAGTGATTATTTAAATTTGGGAGCAGTAGGGGCTGGGATTATCACATTGACCTTGCAATTATGGCCAAAATTCGTCGTAGTACAATTTCGTCCAGTAACTAGCCTCGGCCCATTACAATGTTAAGCACTGAACACGTGCCAAGTTTCACCTTACGTTATCATCTAGTAAAATTAACGATTATTTTTCGGTCGATAAAGCAGAAAAGTATAATTTTCATAAAAGCTACAATCTTCTCACAAAAAGGGATTAAGTAACGAATAATGTTGGCTCGTAATTGAGTGTGAAGACTTAGAATGCTAGATTGATTTTGTTGGCTCAGAAACCATTGACATTGTGTTCTCTAAAGACTATTAAAAAATTAAATTATTTTGAACAACGAGTATTCCTCAAAAATCATGTATATACGCGTACGTAAGGGTTAAACGATGCTTTCAGCGAAACCAGCACCAGATGTCAGTGACAGGTATTGTAAAAGGGAAAATGGTCTTAGCTTGTCGAACAGGGTTGGACAGAGGCAAAGGAGTGTGTCAATGAATCTGAATTATTACAACTTCGGCAATATGTATTATGAGGAATCCCTAACCTATCTGCATGATCCTCTAACTGACACATTACATAAAAATATGTTATAAACGAGCATTTAAATCAAAACATATTTTTTCTCTAATTTTTACGCACCAGAAATGCCAGTATAGAAAGGAAGAAAGGACAACTTGCAACTTCAATTATATACAATTCCACATAGCAACCGTTGCATTACCAAGCAGCATTCTTATAAAATTGTGGCTGCTAATTTATTCGAGTACCTAGAGAGACTTGCGCCCGAAGCTCACCTTTCGATAATTTCCCATTAAGAAAGGTCAGCACTAGCGTTCGGCCACAAATCACATCCTATTCGCCGAGTTATTTATTAACCCGCCTCGGCCATGTGTCTCTTCTCTGATGAGTTACATGCAATCTGACGCACATTTATCTCACAGCTTTATTATGAGCCAACTATGAAGCGACAGCCACCCACAACCGTCTATAAAAGATGTTGCATAAATCAATTCGAAAACGCCCTCTGTAGGTTAATTATGCAAATTTATGCAAAACTATCCCATACCCTTCCGGGTATGCCCCAGCGCATCTTAAGACAAGACTCATTCAGCTATGATGGCTCAAATCCGAAGGGTTACATTTTTTGAGAAAACCGCACTGAGGTTTATGCAAATCAAATGCATAGTTTTGAGTTGCACGTCATTTTTTTGAGTCGTAAAAGCTTAGTTTTGTAACATTCCATTCGTTGGCGGAAATCAATCAATTTCGGCTGGCGTTACGTAAATCGTTTATTTTACATAATCAGAAGGACATGTCACGATGAAGCGATTTTATTTGGTTATGGGTGGTTTTTGTGTTTTTTTTATTTTTGTTAAGTATCCATTTCTGTGTAGAATATTTTTAACGATAATTTTACTGTAAATTTCGAAAATATGTTAATGAAGATCATTAAAGTTGCTTCCACGGACGCGAGTATTGTTCAAAAAAGAAGTGGAATTGTTTTAAATGAGTGTTATGCTGGTCCTAATTAGTTTTTGGCTCACTGTGTTTATGGAATGATTGAGATATCAGCAATTTATTAAGTACTTCAAAACCTCAAAATGAAAGTTAATTGTTTTTAAGTGGCATTCATATAAACATGGAATGTTTGCATAATGGTTAGCTGTAATGCAATTCGTAGAGTCGTTTCAGTGCCCAACAGATGTCCAAAGTGACTGCTGATAACTCTTTAAGCTATTTAAATCGAACTATTGCTTAAGCTAATAAAATTAAGATGTTTCGACCATTTAAGCGTAGGTATTACCAACTAAGAAGGGAACATTAAGACAACTTATAGCATCCACGGCTTCAAAAAACAACCGGACAAAGTGTGGTAGCGCGTTCTTAAGAAATTTACTTGGCACTCTATTTTTAACCAGCTTTCTTAAATAGCAACAAGGAATGATTTTTAATGTTATTAATTTGAAAAAAAAAAAAAAAAAAAACGGTCAAGTGTTAGACTTTCAAGACTTAATATAAGTCTAAGAAATCAATAAATCAAACCCAATTCACTATTCATTCAGCAAACAAACACAACAAAAGAAAATCCGTTCCCATTCGCCAACCATCTAAGGGATGAAATGCCGCATACGACATTGAGACTGCCGTGAGTTACTCGTTTTTAGCAGGAAAGTGATTCGATTTAAAACGTTAATATCTTGAAAAATTGTATGAAAATATTATTTTTACATAATATTTATTTGATCTTTCGCTAAGATCTACAAAATGGCGTTTTCTGATCTTCAAAATTCGAATGCTGTTGTTTTTTGGTTTTTGGCCAATATCTTAAAAACTATTAAGACCAGAGTGCTCAAATTAATTATAACAGAAAGATTACATCAAAACCTACATTCCAGATTTTTTTTTTCAGATTTTTAGACCAACGGGTGTGGAAATGAGAAGGTGTGGGGGGGGGGGGCGTTTTTTTTTTCGACTTTGAAGCTTAATCTCTCGAAAGCATCACTTCCAAATGAAAACTCTATTTTATTTTACAGGACCTATCCGATGGTACCCCACTTAATAAATTCCTGTACATTTTTTTTCAAAAAAAGTTAGTAATTGATTTATTTTAATTGTTTTATTTTTTGGATAATTTTGGGGTATTGCGATGGGTTACCCCATAACCATTTTTTTCAGACATTTTGGTCAAATATTCTAGAAAATAAGGTGGGGGACACGGTACACAAGTCAGTTTTTTGGTAGTTTGTTGGCTAATAACTTGTTACCAATAAAAGTAAGGTAATTTCCATAGTACAACTTTTTGATCTAACTATCATCCTCTTTCCAACGATACCCATTTCCAAAAAGTAATAAAAGAAATTTGTTTTTCGAATTTAGTATTGCTACTAAGTTTTTTGCTAATATGAAATTTTCTTAAATTTTTTTGGCTAAGTTTTATTTTTTAATCCTTAGTGGTTTGCCAATTACCAAGATTAAAGCCTAATGACAGACAGACAGACATTTTCATAATCAGGACACCGCCCCCTTTCCAATGACACCCATATCGACCATCAAAGTTAATAAAAGTTTTTTTCGGGCGTTAGTAATAGTACTAACGTTTCCTTTAATCTTCGACTAATTCCAAAAAAATTTATGATTTGTTTTTGGGTTGCCCAGATCTTCAATTTTAAAGAGCTTCTTTTCGTTCCTCTGTAATTGAGATTCGAAGTCGAGGAATGGGCACGGTCCATTGCTTCTTCTTTGATATAATAATTTTAAGTAGAGGTACCCTTATATCTATTTATTATATTATTCATTTACAAACAAACAGTCACAAAAGTAAGTATACACCATCAAAAATAACGAAACAAATCTACATTAAGTAGATTTGCAGCCTAAATTATAGGCAAAAAGCATTTGTGGGGTTATCTTGAGCATCAGATATCGAAACATGATAGTAGTACTAAATCTGAGCTTAAGACAATACTACGAGGAGAATAGGGCAAAATAAGTCCCGAGGTATCCTAAAAGCGGGTTGTGTCCATGTGACCAATCGTAAAAGAAGTGATTGGTGCTGAAAGATGCCTAAAAAGGTACTAATTTGAGTTCTTTGTGGAAAATCCATTAAATTTTAACAGTGTAAAGGTACTTACACTTTGTAACACAAAATTCCGATAGCACTTTACTTTAATGTTCTATATTACTGTTGCTATTCGTTCAATTATTAATTTTTGTTCTTTGAAAAGAGCAATAAAAAACAAAAAAAAAGTATATAACTTCTTGCGTTTTGCTTTTCTACTTAATATTTTGGGCATAACTCATTATTTTTTATGGTGTTTATTTACTTATGTAGTTTAATTTCTGTTGAAAATATGAACAAAATATCATCGTCTAAATAGTTGGAAAAATAAATATTAGGTTGTCTTTTTTTGTCTTTTGAATTTTCCGGCTATTTACAAAACGCTACAGAGCTCGTATCATGCATAGCGTCGTTTTGTAGGTTATGTCAAGACCTTTCAAATGATGTATTGACAGATATGAGCTCTGTAGCGCCTTGTACATAGCCGGAAAATCCAAAAGACAAAAAGGCGGAAGGGAGATATTTGACAACCTAATATAAGCTATTGGTCCAATAGATGGCAGTTTGTTAATCATGTTCCTTAAGAAAGCCTTTATGAAGCATGATTTTTAAGGATTAGCCGCAATAACGATCAACTGATTCAAATACCACTTCATAAGTGAATAGTATTCACACTATTCGAGTGTCACATAATTTTCTACCTCAGCATTAGCTGGATAACAAGTACGAATACGAAACCGGCTTGGCTAGATGATTAAAATGTCAGAGCTAAATTCAAATTGGTGATAGCTTAAGATCACCCAACATGATCTGCTAATCTTCAAGATAATTTAACAACAATTTCAACAGGTTGTAAAATAATTTCACAAACATTTTCATTTTAATTCCTTGCACTTCCATATGGAAGAAAAACAAAAGTGAATGCGCTCCACATCACACTGCAAACGTCTGACCTCCTCAACCTAACCGCACTACTGACAGAAACTAGGTAAAAAAGTAAAATTACAAAAAGTTGTACTATAAATGTGAAACTTGTTATAGATCACCACGCCGACAGCGCCAATACTCACAAGATGACGACGGCACGGATAATCATTACATGCGACGCATGCGTACGACATAACTGAGCTATCTGTTCGATATCTTATGTGTGATGTAACGCAGATTTGTAAATAAAGGCACTGTGTATAAATACCACACAGACCAACCAAGCAACCGAGCTTCCCCTCATACGCGTAGCCTCAGCGACGCTTTGTGTCATTTAAAACTAACCGTCGACCTGCTTTTCTTACTCGCGATATTGGACACCGCCGGGCAGTCGAACAATCGGGTTCAATCATTTCCCCGCAACTGTATTGATTTCATTTGAACCCACAGATGATTGGGTGATGCGGAAAACGCTTTTCGGACCACCACCACCACACGCACGCACACGACCTATTTTGTGCGTAAGGCCGAGCAGATACTAACACGTATACCTGGCAAAGTTTTTTGTGCGAAATCCGATTGCATAAAATTGAAGCCGTAAAGCCAATCCCCTAGTCAGTCACACCTCATTGGCGTTAGGTTTTACGATTCCTCGGTACTTGTGTACAGGTCCGTTTTGTCTTCTATCAGATCTACCGCACTGCTCACGGTCTCCGGCAGCGCAGCTGGTTACGTGAAGGTTTTTGAGCACACATCTACACTTGATGATTAAAGATACGAATGAGAGTACGTCGCTTCAGTGAACGTACTCGTTGTATCTGGGAAACAACGAAAAATTGTCACTCTTTTTAACGATCGCTTCGAGTTTGCAATGAACTTCCAGAAGGATAACCGCTGTGCGAATTCATAAATCCGAGATTGTATGTATGCATGCACAATCCGGAAATGAAAAGCGGAACACATTCGTTTTGCTGTGCGGCGACTGACAACGTGAGGTTCAACTCACAACTGGCGGAAAAAAAACAGAAAGAAAAGGCAACACAGAGAACTATATCTGTGGTTGGATTTTTGCATAAGTTTTGTTTCCTTTGTATACGGCAATCGTTGATCGCTGACATAATCTTCGTGAGTAATGACTGACCATGTTTAGTATGAGCGTTGCAACGTCGCATCGCCGCCGCCGCACTGTTGAATTCAACTGTTGGTGTCTGCGATGAAATGCAAACCGCGCATCTACGGGAAGATGGGAAGAGAAATTTACCTTCGTTGGATTTTGGTTTGTTTTTAGAATGTCAAATATTTTCATTTCTTTGCAAACCAACAAAGTATTTGCCTAAGGCGAGCTCAAAGTCGGGTGGATTTCAGTTAATAAGTGCGTATTGAAACTACCTAACTAGGGAGAAGGAATGGAATTTTACACTCAAATGGAAAGACAACTGTTTTGTATATTATAATAAAACTATACTTTGTTTACATTTGATATTTTGAACATAGTTTTGTTATTATTATAATTGAAAATTCCAAGTGGACACATTTTTCTAATCAACCAACATTCTAGATCATTATCATTGGTAGTGTAACAGTCCGCTGAAGGCCAGAGCCTAGCTTTTCGCACCTCCACTGTGCACATTATAATTTGACTTATTTGGAGGGAACCTACATATTATTGCCGGTTCCGAACGTAGAATTGCGAAAGTTTTCCCTTACAGAAGTACTCCAGGAGGATTATCAGTCGTTCGCTGGAGGTGGCCCTGTGTAAGTTGTTTGTGGTGTTTTTTTCCCCGAGTTGGATCCAAACCCGGATACTCTTGCTTAACAGTCCGGCGCACTAACAATTGAGCCACAGTGCCCACAAGTTTCTAGATGTTCTACATATATTGATTCTTAAAGTGCACGACATTGATGTTGAAAAATTTATCAAAAAATACTGCTCGAGATGTTAAACTGTAAAAGATCGTTTGAACAGTCTTTACAAAATCTTGCTTACGCCGTGTGAAACGATTTCTGTAATGCAGATAAGCGAATTGAATTAGTAGCGGAGCCCATTCTTGTCCACTAACACTCGACAAAAATAAAAAAGTTCATGCCTTTCATCAAATTTGTATGACAATGACATTTTTGCGAGAATCTATGCAAAACAAATTAAAAACATTAGTTTCAACATTGTCTTCAGTGGCTCTTTTAAAAAAAATTGAAAGCTTGGATGTTTCGATGTTTCAAACTTTTTTGTGCAGATGACTCCCAAGCTGCTTGACCAATTTGGCTGAAATTTGCACCGCAAACTTCACCATAGGCTTTTTTTTATCTCAATTTGACTACTACTACTTTGAAGTACTGCTTTAAGCCACACAGCTGTACGGGGTATTGCCGGAACTTACTTTAGTGAGCAGACAGTGGTTGAAATATTGATGAAGTAAATCTAGACCAATATATTTAAGTAGCTTTTTAGGGTTTCGTTCCAAAGGAATAACGAAACCCTTATGGAATCACTTCGGTGTCTGTCTGTCTGTCTGTCTGTCTGTCGCCTTTTACATATTTAACTATAACTTATAAGTCCCTTACAGTTAAGGGATAAAATTTGGACTGAAGGTGTATCTAGGCAACCCAAAAATAAATCATGCACCCTTTTTGGAATTAGTAGCAATTAGTTAAAGAAAAAGTTAGTACTAATACTAACGCCTGAAAAAACGTTTATTAGCTTTGACGGTCGATATGGGTGTCATTGGAAAGGGGGCGGTGCCCTGATTATGAAAATGTCTGTCTGTCTGTCATTAGGCTTTAACCTCGGTAATTGGCGAACCACTAAGAATTTAGAAATAAAACTTCGCTAAAAGACGTATTTCATTTGCCCAAAGAAAGTTCAGGAAAAAAATTTTAAGAAAATTTCATACTAGCAAAAAGCTTGGTACCAATACTAAATTTGAAAAATAAATTTCTTTTACTAGTTCCTTGATATGGGTAGCGTTGGAAAGAGAATATTTAGATCAAAAAGTTGTACTATGGCAATCACCTTACTCTTATTGGTAAGAAGTTATTAGCGCTTGTCTCAGTGTCGCTTGCGGCATTTCATCCCCTAAATGCACCAAAGCAATTTTCACACGGTTGGCGCGATCAGCAAATGGGAAAGGATTTTCTTTTGTTGTGTTTCGTTCGAAATGAAAAGAAGAATTTTAGTGAATGAACAGTGAATTGAGTTTAATTTGATTTGACTATTTTAGTTCGTTAATTTCTTAGACTTTATATTAAGTCTAAACTACTAATCTGTTTGCGAACGAAACCCTCGGCGGGTGAGTAAAACTCACACTTGACCCGGTTTTTTTTTAAGTAAAATTAAACCGAAGACAATGTGTGTCTCGTGCAAACGATAAATAGGCTAAGATCTCAACATGCAATATAAGCAAAACTAATATCCACTCTATCAAAGCATTAGCCGCTAAGGAGCCTTCTGAACGTAATGCAAATAAATTTTCAGATATTAACTTGTGAGATATTAATGGCAAAGCTAATCGCAGCCGTTAAGAATTGAAAGTACAAACAACCAAAATATGCTCCACGCCATATTGGATTCCGGATGAAGTCACCTAGCTAACAATGAATTGTCACGCAAATGAAACGTGTATGCAAAATTTCAGTTTGATCGGAAACCGGGAAGTTTGTCAAATTGAACTTCCAAGATTTGTTTACATATTTGTTGACACGAGTTGATAAAGCGTGTAAAAAGAGTTTTTGATCGGCCTCCTTCGCGTGTCAGAAGCATCAGCATATTTGTTGCTTTTTCTCATAATGTGATGTGTCAAAAAACCGTCGAGTTGAGGCCCATAATCTTTCTCGAATCTTTGTGTATTACGTCACCATATTGACTTTATCTACATTTCATAGCTCAGTTTAGAAGAGACCGGGCTTTTACTATCAATCTTTTTTAAGCCAGTCTTATAACGCGATCATTTTGGGGTTATTCTGCCGCGTTTCCTTAACCCACATTTTCCTAAACCACAGCAATATATCCAAGAGAATTGGAAAATCTTTATGAGACAGTTGCAACAATCCAATTTTATGTTACAAATTTCACATACCCACTCAAATTGGATAGACGGCAGTAAATTAGATCTACGGCTTGCCATTACTACACTGTTCCAGTTATCTGCGAAGTTTATGTTGTTTCTATCAACCTTGCATCACTAAATCCACACGGACGCCCTTTTTGCGAGACCGTTCGCTGTGATCGATTGAATAACTAATTAGGTCTGCATAATCCATACACAGACAGCGAACATTTGCAAATGTCAGTTCTCGTACCTCGTGGGTCGTAATGATCGATTGCTAATCGCTGCCTTTCGTCACGCAAAGACGCTATCTTGTATAAGTGCACAGCGCATCCTCGCAAGTTTCGCGTACCTCACGTCGGCGTAGATAAAGATTAATAAACAGTCAAGGTCGTGTAATAAAATTAAATCTCTTCCATTATTTGCGCAAGACAAGAAAATCCTGTTGAGATCTCGGTGCGATACGAAAGTTTCTACATAAATTTGCAATTACTTAGTCGTGGTTGGTTCGATTTGCTGAGGCGTACTTTTATCTAACACCTGCGCAGCTCGGCCACAGTTTTCTCTCCCCGAGGAGTGTGGAATGCTCCTACAATTACTAATTTACCCTGTCAGCCCAACTGATATCAGTTCTATGAGTTTTACTGCGTACATCGAAGACATGCGTCAAAAATTGTTTCTATTTTTTATTCATCGATCTATGTATCCGTGGCTTTGCGAAATTTTGTGACGGCTTTTTTTTCAAAATTTTGCGCAATCCACGCTTGTGGCAATATGCAGTGCCAGACGAAGAGCGCGTGCGCATGCGCGCAAGTACCCCGTTAAAACTGCTAATGGGTGAGCTGGACTTGACTTTATACTTATTAACTCGGAAACAGGTTTCGATTTCGGGTCGGACACACTTGGCCTGGCAGCGTCGTCCCGTGGCTTGCCGCTTGAATCACAAAAACTTAACGACTGTCATTTGAGACTATCGCATATGCGTTAAGTAATTGTCTTGCTTTAGACGCTTGGTTGTAATGAGATTTTAATGTAGTCGTGTTGGGTGGTGGGGGGAGCAAAAAAATAGTTTAAGGACTTTGTGGTGAAATTTTTTTTTCTTATCTATTTTTATTTTCTCCTATTTCGCAGGGTCACGGAAGAGTGTTGTCTGGAAAAATGCTAAATTGTACTGATCTGGCATGTGTGCTACATCACCATCACTTCTACGCTCATTTGCATCACTTGAGGCATCATCTGCAAGATGACGACAGCACTGGTGAGTTTCTTTCTTTTACTGTGTATTTTTCCAAATTAGTTTTGCAGACACTTTTTTTTGGCAATCGTCGTTTGTTGCTCAGTCGGTTGTTTGCGAGTGTTTTTGTTGCGAAATAAACCTGCGGCTGGGGTTTTACGGGGCAAGTTTGGCATTTTTTATATTTTATGTGGAAATTTTATTTTTAATTATTTTGTGAAGTGAATTGTTCGCGTGCTGTCAGTTAACTTGGCATACAACAGCTTAGCGGTTTGAATTTAGGCAAACAACAAAAGGAAGTAGTTGTAATTGGGGATTGTTTTGCAAGAGCGGTTAATGGGCTTTTATGTGAAGTCGAATAAGAAGGAAGATGTACATAGGTACATTGTACAACTTTTATTACCTTTAGAGGAATTGTTTCCACAGTTCCGAAATGACAATGTTGACGGCGTTTTGTTTAGAATTCAAATTCATTTTAGATGGAACTGTGACACTATACCAAAATCTGCAATTGGTGAGAGTACGATAACGATGTTTTGTAGAGGCGTAAAAAACAAGCATTTTCTACTATGGGGAGAGGGGTCTATCTCATCCTGGTTAGGAGCTGGAGGCAATTTTAGAAAAACCAAAGAAAAATTAAAAAACAAGGGTAACACTTACAGAAACTTGTTCTTTAATTCTACATTTTAATTTTTCCAAATGTGTTTTTGAAACCCATCATCATTTTTTGGCGCCAAAGCCCACGAAACTATCTTACTTGAGTCAAGCGAAAATTAACAAAAATACCGCGCAAAATAATGCACGACAGCTGCTTAAATGAAAGTTGTAATAAATTTATCGCTCCACTAGCAGGCGTATCTGCGGTAATGCACTCAACGGCAACAAACTTTCACACCAGAACACTTGTGTAAATGAACTCATTACCTCATGCTGTGGAATTCACGTTTTCCAATCAACGTAAAAACATTTGTATACAAACAAAAAATGTGATGCATGCTCTGTTAAGTGTCCTTCAGAGAGTTATAAATTTCAGGGAAATCCCATTTCAAAAGCAAGCCGCAAAAACGTGATCACTTGATAACGCATGCGCATTGCCAGTCTCACGGCCAGCCCGAAGCATTCAACTTAACCTACTAGGTCTAACCTTTAAGCGCAGCTCTACACTCAACCTAGACCCTAAATTATTGAAATCATAACACGGAAAATGTGTTCGCTTGAAAAGCGATAAACATTTTTTTCTATGAATACAGAAGGCAGCAGCTCCGGCGTAATAGGCTGCTACTCGACAAACGGACGATGGGACGGAACTCCGCCACGCCGGGTGAAGTCTCTTGGGCGAGGCAGCTTATTGAATTATTCAAAAGTCAAAGACCTCGGCTCTGGTCTGAATGATCCACGCAGATTAACTGGACCTGAAACACATGCGGATAATGAGACTGCTAATTGTTATGTTACGTCAAAGTGAACAAAAGAGGTTCTGATCGGTCATCATTTGATATCAATTTTCCTTTTTTTTCTACAGACCCAAAACGAATGAATTTTTTCTACTAACAATGCCAACAATAATTTTAATTTAACAAAAAAACAAAAAATAAGGCAACAAAATAAATAAATTACGCTCACATAGATCGCATGCTCTCCTTGACTCACATAAAGGTGCGTGCAAAAAACAGAAAAAGTTCACTGACGAAGCGCTAGACTGCGCGTACCGTGAGGTAGTTCTATTCAGCTCCAGCTTTGAAAAATATCAAATTGATATTAACGTTGCTGGATGTCCATCAGAAAATCTGGCGATGGATGACTGCAGACGAAGGGGGTGGTGCATTTGGACAGGTTAATGATATACGAGCGCTCGAAATGGAGTCTGATTTGAAAATTGCTTACTCTTTTGGCTGCTTCGTGGTGGATGGGTACTTGAATTTATATTTTTTTCAAATGATATTGGCATTCAAATGAGTGGTACTTTTGTTAATTAGACATTCTAAACTGAATGTTCTCGCAGAGTTACTGGAGTGAGTCATTGAAGATGTGTGCTGACCGACTAATTGTAGAGTTTCGAGTGAGTTGTGTAATATTTGGAAAAGTAGTAGTGCGAGTATGCGTGGACAGTGAGAGGCAATAGTATGTTATCATTTGTTTTTGATTTGGACCCAGTTGTTGATAAAAGCGTTAAACAATGCGTTTATTTATTTGCATAAGTGAAGCAAAGTCAGATATTGCACGCCGAGCACAGTTTCAAAAAGCCCAAAAATAGATTGAAAAATATCCTACGGTTACCATAGGTTAGTAAGTTAAGTAATCTTGTCTTTGTACGGTTCCTAAACCTCGTCTTTGTATGTAACTAATTCGCACTGCTTTACACAAATATGGCCAGGTCAGTCACCAGATCTCAATCCCATTGAAAAATTGTAGGATGAACCCGAGAACAAAACTAGGTAGTCAGTATCTTTCAAACAAGGACCAACTGTGCAGAACAGTTGAAAATGCTTAGCATTTCAAATCTTCGAGTCAATGTCACGCGGAAACTAAACAAGTTTTGGACACAATAAGATCATAAGAGTTAGGATGACGAAAGACTAAATTTAAGAAAAAATGTTAACAAACCCCATACTTACTGATATTTAAAGAAGAAACACCTGTTTTTTTTTTTGACTAATTGTAAGAGTAAAAACGGGTTAGCCGCAATTTATCGAAGTAATTTTTGGTGTAATCTTTCTATGTACCATTAAGTTTGCTAAATTGATTGATATGTGCTCATTTAATGTTATTGCTACAACTTTTTGAAGAAGGTACCACAAATATTTTTGTTTTTTAAATAAAGTTTTTTACACCTATTTTTTTAACCAGCTGTGTATGTAAACAAATGATTATCTACTCTAACCCGGCCTTTATCTGATGGGCAATTGGTGGGTATACTTTAGTAGTCAGATTCGTAAAAGATTACAAAAAAATGATGTTGAAATTGATTTTAGCGGATGAAGGCTCTAAAAAGCTCTTTTTTATACAAAACAAATAACAGGCTTAGTTCCAATATTGATTTTTTTTTTGTCTTAAGATTATTACTTATACTTATTTTTACTTTAAAAAAAGAATTAATTCTGCTAATTTTTCTGTTAATTTCTTTATTGGGTAATATTTTTGTAGTGTAATGATTTTTGCGATTTTAGAAAATAGATCTGAATAGATCAGAAACTATTGTTCCTGCATGTCGTTCAGAAATTAATTTTTTTTTTTTCACAACAAATTAACTACACGGTGGTTATGATTTACTCATACCAAATATAGAAAGCTATAATTTGTCGAAATACTTTCATTGGGATGTATACGACCATTTAATAACATCCTAGTAAGACTTTGAAATTCACCTCGGTTTTAAGTAACTACATCAGAAATTGAAGATCTTGCCTTATATTTCTGCTAAGTGTGCCAAATAAAGTTAACATATTGATCCTTCGTCAAATCATTCATATTAGTTTTTTTTTTCTTACACAACTTCTAATTGTTTTAGGATTAATGATAGAAAATATTCTATTGCAGAAAATTGAACACGCTACGACAGTCTCTCAAGTTAACCAAATATTTGAAGTGTTTCAGTCATTGGTTTCGCAATCATGCAGTCATCCGTGTACACCAAATTCCATTTCATTAATTTCAATTAAAATCATTTCCCAGAACCCAAGATTTTAGCACCTCCAACTTATTTTCAAAAAAAAAAAAAATTTTGCTTTCACACGCTTAGACAATCAGTCTCCTCGTGCCCAAGCCAGCCAATTACTTGTTTTGAGAATAATCCCCCGAATTTTGGTCGGATGACCTTTAATTCAGTTTTGCATATTAAAGTAGCCTAAAGGAGATACTTGAATTCGCAGCGCAGTACGAGCAAAAACGTGCCGCCGACGATGTTTTTTTTCGTTTCTTTTTTTCGATCTTGAATATTTTTTAAGCTTTATTAGCCAGCCCCACCGCGATTATTGTGACACCAAAATGGCCACGCAAGCTCATTGAAAACCGGAAGAACTTCTAAAACAAGAAGACGCAGAAAAAACGTGACTTACGGTCTTACTCGACGATGAGCTCGACAAGTGCAGTGTTCATGTGAGTGTAGTTATTGGGGGAGGGAGTTTTTTAAATGTTGATATTTCGAAACTTATCGTATTTGCATACTCTTAGGCGAGTGGGTATTTCAATCCGTCGGAGAAAAAGCTTTGCTGAAATTCACCACACCTGCTAATAACTGAGCTGAAATTGTTTGTTTTGCCGAGTTCTCGCTTGCGAATGTTCTCGGCGTGGTGAATATTCATGAGGAATTTAATTGTTGATATAACAAGGTTTATGTTAATGTACTTTTCTTCGCTTTCGATTGTCCTCTTCTCCCGACTTCAGGCCAAAGAAATACTTAATCGCTAAGCAGTTCAGAGTGTTTCTTGGAATGTCTTTTCTACTATTTATTTATAAAGATTTCATTCAAAGCTTCATGCTTACATGAACTGTTAGCGATTACAAATTTTGTTCATGAGTTTGAACTCAACGTGAACCTTTATGTACCAGTCTGACCTTGATTTGTTTTTCATGGTGTCTTAACTTTAGAATTGCTAAAAGAGTAGAACCTAAGGAGAAAAGGTTGTGGACCTATTCCAGACTGCCAGAATGTGTTAGAACTCTTAACCAGCACATTTGCACAAACTGGAGTATCAGTAGTAGAAATATACGAATAGCAGAGGTGCGCTTAGACTTAGTTTTAGTTAATGCTGCTTTAAAGATAGAACACCCGGTATAGGCGTTCGTATTTAGCTAATCAATATTTTTGCTTACAACTAGAAGTCGCTGTTTTATTTTAAATTCACTAAATTCGAAGGTATAAAACTTTTAAGATTTCGGCTTTACCTTACTTACGGGGGTGTTTCACCTGACACTGTTGTAGTTCATCTCAAATATAAGACAATTACACGAGCATGTTAAGAGCAGTAATTGAAAGTTATTTGTCTAAGTCGTGTTTTTGATCAGTCTGTCGAACCATCCCAAAAGATTTGATTAACAACAAATAAAATTCCATTTTAAATGCAGTGGTCAGTCCCGAAAAGCTTTTTAACTAATTTAATGGTGTGTTAAAAAGTTAATTCAAACGTTTTTAATTCTCTTTATTCACAAGGCTTAACTTTTAAACATTATCGTAAAATCGTGGTCTACAGGATTTCTTATTAGTTAACGGTTTCCTGCGCATTGATGCTAATAAAACTTTTAACATTTTTCATTGACTAAAAACGACGATCACTCTAAGCACAACATTGGGTAGTCACAAGGTGTGCTTATCAAGCCTAAAAATTCTTTTCTTTTTTCTTGGAAACTGATAGAGAGTCTGAAGAGCAAAAGTCGTTGGAAGATGAATGCAAAGGAAACCTTAAAAGTCCTCCTAAGTACACACTTTCCAGACTGCTAAGTTGACCGTCGCCGCTAACAGAAAACAGAATTGTATAGGCTATATCATCTTTGAGAGTGGTGGTATGATGGACCGATCGAATCAACTCTTTTGCACTTGGAAAGGCTTCAAACTCGCAACTTCAAAGTCGTAGCCTTGTCACTGAAAGTGATCCTGAATCTTTTGCCCATTGATGTATTTGCTTTTCTTCAAGTCGGTTTTGAGGATAATAGAGGGTAAGAACTTCAAGCGCCAATCCTCTGGGCACGGTAGCGTTCTTGATCAAGTATCAATAACAGAAGACAGAATTACTTGGAAAATTAGAAATAAAAGAAACTTTTTAAGTATGTAAATGGACTTGTTGCAAGATCAACTGATGACCCTCACGTGCCAACCGATATGTTCAGGATGTTCAGTCGTTTACCAGCAATTTTTTGTTTTAATTTGGATAAAATTCCGACCGATTTTGAACTCTATTCGAATAAATTTAGAGCGAAGTAATAAAACATGTGCTGAATCTCTAGATTTATTTTCTTAATAATTTTATCCCGTTTTCAGGTTAATTGTTGAATGTCTTGAAAATATACAAACACGCAATGCTCACCTCTTCATCGTTTAATCTTCTTTAAAATATAATAATTAATAACACATTTGTCTTAGCGTTTTTTTTTTACAACTAACCGAAAAACATATTCACAAATTCGATAGAAAAGAAAAGACTGAAGAACTTTTATAGCTTATCTTATTTTTAAAATTATTTTTTCAACAGCTGCTGCTATGAGAGATTAATTAATACTAAACAAACAATTGAGTCAACTGTCGGAATGCCTACGTTTGCGAATCAAAACTTTATTAAATTTGTTTTATTTCCTAAACTTTATTAGATTTGATTTGTTTCAACCTCAAAGTATTTTCTATAGCTTTTCGATCGTCTCCAATAAACTTAAGTAAAATCTGTTTGTTTCGATTGATGACTGGGCACGAGTACATGATGTTGCAGAGTTCTATATTATGACAATTTTTTCATTTTCTTATTTTCTAAGCTTTGCGTTTTACCAAAGTTAGTATCCTCTAATTTAATTATTCTTCCCCTGTGTTTGAAAATATTTTGTTTTAATTTTATACGGCACCACCACTCGAACACATACAAGACATTCGACCTATAAGAAAAATGACTACCAATGAAATTGAGGCCTGTATAAGAAAAGGGATCAAGAGTAAAAAAGCACCCGGTTACTACTTCCTAACAGGCAAACTGTTAAAAGAACTCCCGGAAATAGCCTTTATTTTCGTTCGGAACTTATCTAACGGAGCAATCCGGCTTAAATATTTTCCGAAGCTGTGGAAAGTAGCTGAGGTAATAGCTATACCAAAGCCTGGAAAGGATACCACAATGACAACATCCTACAGACCAATCAGCCTACTTACAATCCTGTCAAAAATTTTCGAAAAACTCCTCCTCAAAAGACTTCTACCCATTTTGTATAAGTCAAACGCTACACCAAACCACCAGTTCGGTCTTAGACGACAGCACTCAACCATCGAGCAAGTACATAAAGTGACAAACAAAATATCGGCGGCACTAGACGACAAAAAATTCTGCGTTGCAATATACCTTGACGTGGCTTAGGCTTTTGACTCGGTTTGGCACAAGGGACTATTGGTCAAACTTAGTAAAGTCGTTCCTCAGGACTTTTTTGTGTTCTTAAAAAGCGATTTAGAAAACAGATGCTTCTACGTAAGAGTAAATGACAATTGTTCAAACATGCACCCAATAAAAGCAGGGAAGCATACAAGGACCAGTTCTGTACCTCATCTTCACTGCAGACATTCCTATCCCAGACAATGAAACGACATTGATTGCAACGTTTGCGGACGACACTGTCTTGCTCAGTACCGGACACGGCCTTTCAACTTCGACCTACGAATTACAACAAATACTGGACAAAGCGAGTGCTTGGTTCACAAAATGGAACGTAAAAATTAACGAAGACAAAACGATACAAGTCATTTACACAACTAAAACGAAATACGTACCGCTACCACTTACAATAAATCACAAAAATATATCTATCCAACCAGCCGCTAAATACTTAGGGATCCACATAGACAGTAAATTGACCTGGAAGCTGCATATCCAACAAAAACAGACTCAGATAAAACACAAATTTCGACAACTTTATTGGCTTCTACGACCCCAATCAAGTGTTTCTCTCAGAAATAAATTACTAATTTAGGTTAGGTTAGGTTGGTGGGCCGGCGGATATACCGCCTCACTTAGGTCCTTGTGGACCCCTTGTGTTACCCATTGGGGGTGGTAAGGTGTCCCCCTCCTCACTCGCAGGTGTCCTATCCCAGTGCATCCTCGGTCCATTTGGCCCAGCTCAAATACCTGAAAAGATTCTTTAGAGGTAAAGAGTTTATCTCATTAAGGTCTTGGAAGAAGTAACTTCCTAATGTTCTGTGCCTCAGGTGACAAAGGCTGGGGCAGTGACAGAGGAAGTGTTGGTATCTTCCCGCTCCTCCTCATCAGCACAGCCCCTGCAGATATTGTCTCCGAGTAGTCCTATCTTAAATAAGTGGTCTTTGAGACTATTGTGACCCGTGATTACACCCACCGCTCTTGCGAGAGACCTTTTGTAATTACTAATTTATAAATGTATTATAAAACCAATATGGACGTATGGCATTCAAATACAAGAAACATAAAAAAAAAGCAACCTGTGTATAATTCAAAGACAACAGAATAAAATTCTAAGGACGATTACCAACGCCGAATGGTATATCTGTAATAAAGACATTCATTGCGACCTGCAAATAAACACAATTCACGAAGAGATCCAAAAAAAATAAGCAAAAAACACTTGACAAACATCTTGACACACCGCAACTAAGACATCAACCTGCTCTTCGACGACGAAATCCTTAGAACGAGAAGATTGAAACGAAGAAGACCTATTGATTTGGTTCTTCAATAAATATTTAAAATATTTCATGTTGTCTGCAAGTATACTGTAATATTGTAAATGTTAAATTATAGCGTATTGATGTTTTTAAACGTTTTGCTCAAATTGCTTACGCAATTCCACAGGTGACGAAACCTGGACACTGGTCGGAGTCACATGATTTTCCCCGTAAAAAATTAAAAAAAAACAGTTACTTAATGTCCTAGAGACAGATGTAAGTATTTATTGGGATATAAAAAAAAAAAATATTTTTTCACTATTCAGATTTGTGTCTAAAATGAAAATGAAAAATCGGTTTATTTTATATGTGACGAATTTTAAAGCGCTACAAGCCTTTGTGACTAAGTCCTTTCTTGTTTTTGGTTGTCTGTCGTGAAACGCATAAATTTTACCTTTTTGTTGGCAATATCCACCTGAAATGAATCTTGATCACGAGCCTCCGAGTGAAATCCCACAGGAATGTCACCACGCGTCATTACGATAAGTTGAACAACTCATCCAATGAGTCACATATAGTGCAAATTTCCATCTGTCCTTATTTTATTTTAAACTACCCAAATTTAACCTCCATTCTCAGAACTGTAGGTTTCACCAGGCTAAAAATAACGTCACAAAACAAAGTGGATCATCAGTTTTAGGGCCATAAAAAAACCAAAAAACAAAAAAAAAAAAACAGAAGAAAATGTTCGTCAATAAAACAGCTCGAAATGAGTCAGAGAATCCGCAAACCGCAAGATTGCAATTACATCGCGTTGCATCAAAAACTTAATTGTTCTCACACGCAAAACAACAATAGGCAGACTCCAGTCGCCTCCCACCGGTATACGTAGCTTGTGACCTTGCTAAATTTCACCTCAGCGCACAACGGTAATTAGAAGGAATGAAATCGCGTTGCAAACTGCAGCGTTCGTCTCTGCGAGAAGCGAATGTATCTGTAAATATCGCACGAACTAAGCGAGGGTAACTCAATGCTTAAATATTGAAAGTATCGTATTTGCGGAAAGAGATTCTAAATTGATGGAAAAGTTTTATTCTTCAATTTGTATCTGGGAAAATTGATTATTTAACTTGTGCCGTGCTGTTCTCTGTTGACTATCGACTGTTGTTGACTCAGGCGCATGCGATTGCACCTTATCATTCCAGTAGAACCGTTTCGGAGCCGCCTACCGATTGACAGTAATTGTTACATGACATGGATAGATGACTGCGTGTCGGCGGGCGGGAGAAAAGTAGCATCCGTTTATGCAATTATTTGCAGGCAGTTAAGAGATTTAAAGTTGCGATGCTATTGGTGTTTGTATTTTTCCGCCATGCATGAAAGACCTCCAGTCGATGAGGTGTACGATGCGAAATGTTCTTTTCATTTCCTTAAAAAAAAGTAATTTGTATGTGGAAAATTTAGCAATGGAACTGGCTTCACCTTTGAAGAGGTGCTAAAAGGCAATTTCTTCGCTTTAATATTAATTTTAACACCTTTTTTCTCGGTGGCAATGAGATGTGATAAAATTAAGTGGAGCATATAAAATCACTCAATATTCAGTGTGTCGTGTAATGTTGATGAGTGGAGAATTTTTCCAATGAGACTTTTGTATGTCGCTGTCAATGTCAACAAAAACAAGGCTCTGATGTACCCATCTTTCCAAACCACGAAAAAAATCAATCCAAATTCAGACCTCTTCGACATTTGCCTTAACTATAGAATATGCCTAACACGTCTGTCCGTAAATCCAGGGACTACTGAAGTCAGTAAGACTTGTGAACTTTAAGCAACGGTTCAAGTAGTGGCACTTTCTACGTCACGCCGCTTAATACTTCTAACTTATTTGTGTTAGAAATATTAAGTGGCGTAGTGTAGCTTATAATGGGCTCCTAGTTAACTACCTTTTTATGGCGCTCCTATTACTGCGAAGTAGCTATTCTATTATTAATAATAACATAGTTAGCATTTATAAATTTAATAACTCTATTTTACACTAATATCATCGTAGCAGCCAAATAAAATTGAGTTTAAATAAACAACCGACCACATCGAATCCAAAATGCATGTAATAGTTTTGAGTCACGAACTAACAAATAAATAGTAGCGAACAACTCATGGAGTCTAGCTTTTTAGGGTTTCGTTCCAAAGGAATAACGAAACCCTTATGGAATCACTTCGGTGTCTGTCGGTCTGTCGCCTTTTACACATTTGACTATAACTTATAAATCCTTTATAGTTAAGGGATGAAATTTGGACCGAAGATATATCTTGTATTGTATTAGGCGGCGTAACAGCCCGTTGAGAGCCAGAGCCTAGCTTTTTCGCACCTCCACTGTGTTGTGCGCGTTATAATTTTGGCACATTTGGTGGGGCCCTACTGTTTAATGCCGGCTCCGAACGGCGAATTGCGAAAGCTTTTCATGACAGAAGTACTCCAGGAGGGTTGTCAGTCGTTCGCTGGAGGTGGGGCCGTGAAAAATGTTTGTGGCCGTGAAAAGATGTATCTAGGCAGCCCAAAAACAAATCATGCAATTCTTTTGGAATTAGTCGAAGATTAAAGGAAACGTTAGTACTAATACTAACGTCCGAAAATTTTTTTATTAAATTGGTAATTGGCAAACCACTAAGAATTAAAAAATAAAACTTAGGCAAAAGATGCACTTCACTTGCCCAAAGAAAGTTCAGGTAAAAAAATGTAAGAGAATTTTATATTAGAAAAAAACTTAGTACCAATACTAAATTCGAAAAACTAATTTTTTTACTAGTTCCTTGATATAGGTATCGTTGGAAGGAGGATGATAGTTAGATCAAAAAGTTGTATTATGGTAATCACCTTACTTTTATTGGTAAGAAGTTATTAGCCAACAAACTGTCAAAAACTGACTTTTGTACCGTGTCCCCCACCTTATTTTCTAGAATATTTCACCAAAAATCTAAAAAAAAGTTATGGGGCGACTCATCGCAATGCCCCAAAACTATCCAATAAATAAAACAATTAAAATAAATCAATTACTAACTTTTTTTGAAAAAAAAATGTACAGGAATTTATTAAGTGAGGTACCATCGCATAGGTCTTGTAAAATGAAATAAAGTTATAATTTTGAACTTTTCATTTGGAAGTTAAGTTTTCGAGATATTAAGCTTCAAAGTCGTTTGAAATGCTCGAGTTCTTTAACAAAGAAGTTGACTTGGCCATTTTGGTCGCTCTGGTCCCCGTACGCGGGATTGGTTTGGATCACTCTCTTACCTGCAGGCCATTAAATAAAGAAACAAATCTTTAGTCGTTGATTATTATAGTTCTAAAAACAAACTGTGATGAAAACGGAACAGTTTCTAGTTAAACTTTGATAAAACCCCGAAAAGTTCATATTTTCCGTATTCAATTCAAATGTGCATTTCTTTTTCCAAAATAAAGCGAGTTCCAACAGTGAGTAGGTGGTAGGCAAGTGTTTCATAATTCTTTATCAAAAAAATAATATTTCATAGTTAATTTCTATCATTATTACATAATTACAGTACATTAGTAACAGTTGCAAAACCAATTAGGGAGAAATCGAAGTAAAATCCTCGCGCTATTACCTCATAATGCTTTTGAGAAGTTTTATCTTAAATTTTAGAACGGTTATGACTAATTGGGACTAACAGATTTAGTTAAGCTGAAATGATTTGTGTAATTTTAATTGTGGTTTCGGCTGGGGAACTTTTGTGTTCTCAGCCCACTTCAAATCTGTTTCCAGACCTTAGCTTTTCGCGCCTCCACCAAAGTACTCCAGGAGGATTTTGTCAGTCTGGCTGGAGGTGGGGCCGTGAAAAATGTTTGTGGTGTTTTTTTCCCCTGGATTCAAACCCGGGTACTCTTGCTTAACAGTCCGACTCACTAACCGATTGAGCCACAGCATCCAGTTCCAAGACATTCATTTTATTTGGAGTACACTTATTATTATACTCACAATTTGAAAGTTAAATGAATGAATATATATATTGAAATTTTATTTTTGAAGGAGTTGACACTCATTTTAAATCAAACATTTTGTTCAGTGTATTAATAAAAAAACGTGTACTGAAAAAAGTATTCATAAAATATAGTAAACATTACACTGAGTACACTGAACACATTTGTACTTGCACATTTTCTATTCCAAATCCCTACAGGTCTAAAAACATACACCTTACACATTCATTTCTACGCGTAAGCTGTTTATTACAGGTATAATTGGAGTCACGAGCTAACTCTTATATTTTCATGCCTCTTATTAGAAAATATTGCAAATTATCATCTAAATACTTATGAGTCATTTCGCAATTGAATCACATATCCTGAATACTTTGTAGTATTCTATGATCTTAGCTTTTCTTACTTGGTGCAATTAATGAAAACAACCACTTCTAACTACACAAAAGAAGGAAAATTCCACAAACTTGTTTAATCCCGATTGGAAGTTTACACTTTTTGCGGAGCAACTTATATGCTATTCAAATGCATTTAAACGACTCCAGTCTTAGTGAGAATAATCTACTTACTTATCTTTAAACAAATTAAAAGTGCTAAACAAAAACAAACCAAATGACTACAGGTGATTAAGTACGAAGTCGGCATTATATTGCGGTGTGCTCTGCCTTTTAATTCAGTTAAAAAAAATAACAAATTGTAGGTAAGTTAACTCGTTTACTCGCAGTGGTGATGAATATCACCTCAGCCTTGTAATTGAACGATTTCAATGTACTTTCAGTTCGTCACACTTACAGGGTGTTTAAAATATTTAAATCGTTGTTTTAGAAAAAAATGTACATCGGCTACTTTGGGAGGACAGTCTATCGTGATCAACGCACACTAACTTGGTTAGTTATTCACTTCAACCTAAAAGGACGCAAACTATTTTAATTTCTTCGCCAAGGGTCATAAAAACTTGCTTTTCCCCTCTCATAAAAAGGAAAAACCTAACAATATTTTGTAAGCTCTATAAATCTGTATTTAATTATTATTCTTTATTGGATTGTTTAAGATTATAATTAACATGAAAAAAATAATGTCTAGGGTTTTGACGCAAAAAAAAAATCTTCAAAAATTGTCATATATCGCAGTTATAGCGCGTTTAATGGTTTCAGAAACCTTCTTAAAACTTATATATAAGGAAATGTCTAAAAATGAATTCCAATAAAGTGGTTTTAAAAGATCAGTGGCTTTTAAAAACTTATAATTGATAACAAACATCATTTGAAGCAATTTTTTCTAGCACTCAAACCCTAAAAATTAAAAATGTTAAGAGTTGCTTACAGTGCAAATCAAAGGTTTGCAAATTAAAATAAATTGTACAATGCAATTGGCATAAAATTTGTTTTACAATAAATTTGTTTTACAATAAATAAAAGATTCTCTTGAGGAGCCTCCGGTGCATTGGCTACCCGTAATATTCAAGTACGTACATTCCTCCCACAGTATAATTCATTCATAATTAGTTCAGCATTGCTTATCGTCGTCTAAAATGTTAATTCAATAGAATCACTTAACCGCAAGCCTTATGTAACTAGTTACTAAAACTGACTCAATTTTGTTGAGTAACTAAAAAGAACTCTTAAAATCGCATTTATCCACAAAAAGACAACCACAATACAGAATCACATTCTGATTGTTAGCACAAAAGCCCCCCAATCAATGCAGTCCACATCTGTGTGTGTGAAGCAAACAGCTTTTTTGGCAGCACGCTGTTCAACGACCCTCAATCGAAGTGTATTAAGGAATTATTGACCTCTTTAAATTGTGAACACTAAATCCCACAGTATATGTAGACAGGAAGTGTAGCACCCCTTTCGCGGATGAAATTTCATTTCAAAAGAATACAACAACTAAAACGTAGTACAAAAAATTTGTTTTGATTACATGCACCGTCAATGTAGAGTGTCGTAAGATAGTCGCTGAAAATATCAGAATTAGAGTGCAGGTTATTAAATAACAAAATCTAAAATGAATCCAACCGAAACGCAGAAGCTGAAATTCATTGCGATATCGATTAGCCTTACATTGATCACTGAGCCGATGACATTTGATAAATTTTTTTGCTTTGACAGGCTACAAGTTTAACTTTTGAACGCCTGGTGAACGCCTGATTATTTAACGAAATTTAACTCGCACATGACTCACGTGAAGCAAGCCTAGCTTGTGATCTCAATGATATTAAATAAATATCTTAAATCGCAGTTTCACTCAAGTCTGACTGAAAACAAACATGATTTCTGATCTCAAACAAAAAAGGCAAAAATTAAAAACAAATCATGAAACACGTGAAGCAAAAAGATCACTCATTTTTGATATCGTATCGTTTTATAAAAACAAAAAAAGTATTTCGTTAAGATTTCAAAATCACCCTTTTCGTGCGAGTTTTTTGTGTGAATCGTGATTTTAAATCACGTAGCACGTGTGTGCAATCAAAAGGCAAAAAAAAAAAAAAAACGATTACGAAAATATCAGCATTTGATGATCCTTTATACGCTCACCACACTACTTCAGCTTCCTTTTCGTTTGTAAGGTAAAGTGATTCAAAAAAAAAACAAAAACAAACAGACAAATTACAAGAGTACTGCGACATTAAAGATAATAAACATCACCGTGTCGTGGCCGATAATTACTATCCGCAAATCTATCATACGGCAAAACTTCCGCAATTTGTGGTAATTTTTCGGTAAATTTGTCATTTAATCTGTGTAGTTACTTTTTTGTACTTAATTGCTAGTGAGTGTTGTTTTTTTTTTGTTTTGTTGGTTATGCTGGTTAAATATGGCGATAGTACCTACTAACAAAAAAACAATTAAATTTATTTCGTATAGCACGCCGCATGTTTTTTGGCAAATTTTTGTTTTTTAATTGCTTAATGTGTGTGGTCTGTGTCTGGGCTTAGAAAAAATATTTATTCGAAACAATATTTAGACTTATTCTGCGTGTGTTTTGTGTGATGCAGCCATAAATACGTGGGCAAATAAGTTGAAGGCAAGACGTCATAGCAGAAAGCAGTTGAGGTGATATGTCAACTTGACGTTCAAAGCTCTGTGACGATGTTTGTCTAACAATTTACTTTGTGATGTTGGATGATTTATGGGGATTTGTATTTGAAATGAGATGATGTCTATTCAGGAAAGTGATTCAGAAAGGGTGCCTTTTCTTGAGATAAACGATAGACCTTTAAACTTCGGAATTTATAAGAACGTACTGTGCAGACCAAAAGCCAAATAAGTTGATTCACAAAGTACCGTGGCTATCGGAGATGTTAAAACTATATTCGCATTACATTTTCTTCTCGTAGTCTAATTCAACTTTAGTTGGCTAATGGCATCACTGAAATTTTAACTTCGACCTTTCTTTAGGTTCTAAGACATTATTCTAACGTAGCAACGTTGGGCTGATATTTTTCCAAACTCCAAACTCCACCATTAACAATTATATTAATCACACTTAGCTTTTCTTTAAGCAGTAGAATAAATTGTCATCACTCACCGATTTGAAAATTAAAAACAAATGCCGATCTTGAAAACTGATTCGTGCACTTTGTTCTTCAAACTAAATCAACAAAACTTGTCGCAATACCGAAATTGAAACTTTTTTCATAAGAACGGATTTATAGCGATCGCTGTGTGATAATCTATAAGTTTTTTTTTCTAAGTCGCAATCTAATCTGCTTTAATTTTGGGACGGGTAATGTTTGAGGACTCACTAGTAGCAGCAAGATTGTCGAAGTGAAGTCATTGACACAGAGAATTTTGACCAGATTTATTTGTTTGACAACAAGTTTTACAGCAATAAATTTTTTATTGAGGTTTTTCTATTTAACAACTCAACCAGAAAGGAACCCAAAGAAGTTTTTTTTTTAGATTGGTTCAAAGAAAATAATTTTTTCTTTCAACTGTCGTCCAAGTTCAGACCTTTTACGAAACAGTGTATGTGAATTGAAAAAAAAAAACACTTAAGAGGAGGATATCTATTTAAAGGAGGATTTTATTTAAATTTATATGTAGTTATTATCGCACATCCGGAATTCGAGGTCATAATCTTTTTGTACTATTGTACTTTTACTGTGCGACAATAGGAAAGAGATAAGCGGTGCTAAAGAGAGCAAAGTGGATGCAAACAAATGATTCAGGCTACCTTTATTGATTTATTATTTTATAATAAATCGTAATAGAAAAAAAAAAAAGAATACTCGGCCGATTTTTTAATAACTAAATGTGATGAAATTTGGCTGCGCAAAAGAGGGTTTAGAAAGTGTTTCGCATTTGCCCTCTATGGCACAATAAAGCGAACAACACAGAACGGACTTTTACAAAAGTTTTCTTTGTTATCTTAAACGTCGACATATTTTCAACTTTCAAATAAACGTGATGAGTGTAGGCGTTTGTGTTTCATAGGAAACTATCAAATTGCAAGGGTTTGATTGAAGGAATATGAAATCACGCGGAGTTTGGAACTCGAACAATTTTACGTATTAACGGTTCTGTTAAAGGGTGAAACGAAGCAAGAAAATGATCTTATTCGTTTTGTTTTTACCATTTGCAAAAGAAAGAGGATCAATTATTGGAATGTGTCTTAACAAATTTCTGATGAGGTCTATGCTGTTTGTTTTTGCTTGTTTAAAAATTGCAGTGTTTTTTATTTGTCGCGCTGTACAATCTGATAGTTTCTACTACCGTCAGAGCTACTGCTACTACTACTGGCAGCGATACTACAGTTCTAGTGAGAAAAGGGGAGCACACAGATTCGACATTCAAGGCATAAATTATAAGCTAACTAGGGAATTTTATTACACCAGCACATCATTTATATGATAATTGTAGTAGAGATAATAATATCGCAGTAAAATATTTTTTTATGGGTAAAATGTTAATATTTCGTGTAACAACTGCACCAAATTACAATTCAGATGCTACATGTGAGCTTTAACAAAAACATATTAGTTGGAAAAATGTGTAAGTTAGTAAAATAGGCCACAGAATATGTTAAGTACTAATGAGGATATTCTTTTAAAGGAAGAGGGACTGGTTTTGTAATACGACGGAAGAAATTTATGCAAATTTCTGAGGTCCATTAGTTTAATATTTGAGTACTTAGATATCCCGCTAAGCCGTTATCTCAGTCACTTCCCACGACAAATGCATCAGTACCGAGGACAAATTCTCACTGATAGAAATTGCTTGAATAGGAGTGTTTTTAGAGTATTTTTTGTAATAAAAAAAAATCTGAAATCGTATTTATTAGCAAACTTTTTCGTATGGAGCATCTTACTAGGGTATGTACCAAGGTAAAAAACAATATTTTGCGAGCGAAAGTACATTGAGCTATAAATTATAGTAAAATTAAGAGAACTATTTCCAAATGCATCTAATTTATCGATTTTCTGTTTAACATTGGTCAAAGCCCACTTTTTGTATTTCTTATTGTTTACTGAATGTACTTTGAGCAACCGTTTAAGCTTTTTGCTAATTTTTGCTAATTTTGTTGTATGAGATTTTGACCTGTATGAGATTTTTACCTTTTTCGTAAAAATGTTGAGTTTGTTAAAGAACAGGCTTCTGGCTTTCAAAACTGATGTAGTACTTTGTTTTAGGTGTTACCATTGCATTTTAATCACTTTTTTATATTACTTCTTTTTTAACTGCTCTTAGACGCGTGGCGACATTTATAACTCGAAGCCGTACAAAAACATTTTCATAAAAGTGGACGTTTTAGTTCGAGTGGCCACATGCGACTTGACAATGAATTAACAATGATACTAAGAGTGACTATGCCGAATTTCAAGTTCCTAACTCTGCTCTTTGATTTAATACTAGCTTTTAGAGTATTTCTCCCCACTGTGTGACGATTGAAAAAACACATGAAACTACAAATGTCTACTTTAGTTAATTACAATCGCTGACGCAAGTTTTCGTACGTTGGTGATTTACTGGTTTTATAGAAACGGGAAAAGACCGTTAAATTCCTTTTGCGAATTTTGAATTAGATCTTTGAAAGTAAAAGAAGAAGCACAGAAAATGGTTGATTAATTGAATGCTTGGATGATTTCCTTTTTAAGTAATTACAGAAAAAAATCTGTTTCGTACGAATGTTATTGCACGCGCGTCTATCTACGTAAGCGTCAGCGAGTGAAACATTCACAATGTTTTTGGTAACAAGGTAATTCAACAAATTTAAAATTGGCCTTGACGTATCCTGCAATTAGACAATTTTTCTATCAAAAGAACAGACGACAATTTCATTTCACATAATCGACTCGTTTTCATGGTGCTCATGTTCACTGATCAGAATCTATCGCACTATAAACGTCATTTTAAATTTCTCAAATTAAAATTCTCTGAGCACTGCTAGAAGATTTATTATTACTTCGCAATTCTTCACTCATTGATGTTACGTCACGGCATTAATCAAAGTGATTCCCTCGTCACAGCCAATACAAAATGATCAATCTCAATCAAGCGCCAAGCGTCGTCGATGGAAATGTACTAGATCTTAACATTCAAACAGCACGCTAAATGATTACTATTTTATTTATTCAAAAAAATGGGCGAAAAAACACACACCTTAAGGCAACAACTCACGGCAAACAGCTGTTGTGAATTTGAAAAACTCGCAACTTCTCACCTCAGATCTTGTGAGGCTTGTTTAATTTGCAAGCAGTACCATTACTTACCACATTAGCTTCATTCTGTTGTTAAATGACTTCCCGCGTTAACTTCTCTCGCTCGCTCGTTTGAGTTCGCGTTCACGTTCTCACAGATACTCGCTCTCCCGCGTGCTGTGTATCTTACGGCTCCTCATTGAAAATAACCATCAACCTGATGTATGTACCTGATTTTCGAAAAGGCCCCGAGAACCACGACGATGACAGCCACCAACGATGACGACACAATTAATTCAACGTTGCTCGTCGTTCATAGCCGCAGTCGTTGTCGTTGTCGTTGTCGTTGGCGTTGTCGTCGACGTCGACACAACCAAACTTCACCTGATTTTCTGATGCTCTGCGCACTGGAGTATAATATTAGTTCGAGTTCTTATTGAATTGTTGTTCAGTTGTTGTTCAGAGATTCCCGTGTTGTCACGATATTAGTAGAATTGAGACAAAAAAATTTATATAATTGTTTTTTTTTGTTTATCGGCGCGGTAATATACGTTCGTTTTCTGTTTTATTTACATCCATGCTCCCGCGTTAGGTGCTTGCCTGTAGGAGTGTCTGGTATCTTTGTGTCCTAATGCATATAATTTTCAAGTTTTGAAAATTCTCATCCATTCAACCGTTTCTTTTTATCAGTTTGAAAAAAAAAAAATCACACTCAGATAGTGGATCGCTTACTACTAATGTCATACTTATTATATCGTCGGGCGTTGTGAAACAGTGCAATAGTTTAAATTTTATCTAGTGCGCAATTAAAAGAAAAAATAATTAAGTTATTTATATAAGCAACCATTTCACTGCAAAAAAATATAATTTTTAATATTCATAGTTTTTGTGATACGTAAAAAGCTTTTCTAAAAAACCATATCCCCAATTCGGGGCAACATTCACTATAAAACTGGATTACTTTCAATACCATGTCCTGGGAAATAAAACGAGTACGTTGGTGCCTCCAATAGGTGGGTATTCATATTTCACTGTCATTCAATTCCACTCATGTATGCATTTGTTAAAAACGAATTTTTTGTACTTTTGTTGTCGCGTTTCTCCGATTTCGTGGAACTTTTTTCTCAGAATTGATTGTTATAAATGAGCCTTTTTTTTAATAAAATTTTCATTTACAAAAATGAGGATACTTATTTTTAAGCTTTGCCAACTTCAGATTAAGAGCTGGCATGTAAGACTTGACGGTCCTTTGTTAATTTTCGTTTTGAGTTTTTTGTTTATTCATAAAATCTTCGCCTTCGCCTGTCAACGAGGAATGTCAGGGAACTTTGCGTGTTACAAAACTCAAACTATGAGCGATGAGTGTGTTGTTGAACTTTATGTTAAAGCCAAATGAGCATAATAAACGTAAATTGGTAAATATCTGATGAGCACGTGCGTTGCTGCTGTTTATATTGTCTTCGTCTACTTACCTTCGCATAATTAATTAGATATTTTAAAAAATTATTTTTGGTATTCAACATGATACATGCGAGTCAAGCCAAAAATATGTTTACAGTGTGTAGTTTGTAATATAAATAAATGTACACCTTGAAACAGCGACTTCGTAAACAAAATTCTCCTTCAACACTTGCGAACTAACAAAATTGAATATATTTAAGTATTGAATATATTTAAGTTATATATGTATTTAAGTTTTAATCACATTTTAAAAAAGGCATAAAGTTTAATCTCATGCTGGATCTCCCTAGTTTAGAAGCCTGCTGGATACAGCTACTTTTCCCAACTGCAGAGGAAATGTAAATTCTTTTCTTTGACAATCTTGAAATTTTAACAGAAACAATAGAAAACAAAAAAGTGTGTCTAATGTTGTATTGCATCAAAGAAAGCTCAACAAGCCGCCGAAAAGCAAGTAACTTTATTTTTTTAAAAAATTGTTTAAGAATAAAAGCCGTATCACGTTGTTGATCCAACACGTAACTCTTAAACGCATCAGAGTAACCTGCAGCTGCTATTTTTTCAGGAAGTTGAGTAAAAAATGTTGTTGCGACGGATGTAGTAATTAAAGCAATTTCCGGCTTTAGTAACTTTTTTATGCATTGCATCCCAAATGTTCACTGCAATGAATTAAACTTGATCGTTGTTTTATCATGATTTTTTTTCATCTTGAGTTTTGAAATGTTCATAAATTACTAAAAAAAAAAACATAAAATAAATTAGAATAAGATTTTAATCAATATCCATACTCCTTTCTTATGCCATTAACGAATTCACTTCGTACAAAGGCAATTGTAAAGAACATGGAACGAAGAATTCGATGAAATTGGGGGGTAATTTTTGAAACCGAAAACGTTAAAGCAAAGATATTGTTCTATATAAATTCACCAATGTTGTTGACATTTCGATAGCCTTAATAAAAAAAAAATAACAAAACAAATAAATCTAAGACGGATGAATAATCTTCTAACTAACACTTTTGAAATAATGAATATGAAAATTACAGATCCTTTTTTATTCAGCTTACGTTTAGTAATTGTTAAGAGTAGCCTCTCCCACTACGGCTGCCAGATGCCCGGCCTCGTAGGGATACTTTGAGCGTTCTCCAGAGCCCCGCTTAAAAATAATTTGTCTGCTCTAAAGTTAAAAAAACAAATTCCAATGGCCCCGAAGTATTTTTAATTTAGAAAAGTCAGAACGTGACTGAACTAAGCCACCCACCCAAATTTTCTTTTTCTTGTTTATTGAAAAAAAAAACAAATTGAACTTTGAAAGGACCGAATGGGTTCCGGGATCTCAGATGTGATCTTATTTCAAACCTGCAAATCCACAGCATACTTTGATTATACAATATATTGTGATATGGTTCTTCAAGTGTTTAAAGCAAGCTTTCACTCGGTAGTAGCTGTTTACAAATGTTTCATCAGCATGAAATAAACGCTAGTTGTTTCCTCAGTTTATAATTCTTGTCACTTAAATTTTACAATTAGAGCATAAAGAAATTCAATTATGATAAGGACTGTTTTCTTGAATCATTTGTTTGCAAACCTTAATGTAATAATAGTAATTGGGCATTGGTAATTTAATTTATTTTAGGTTGGTTCTGAATGGCTTATTACAAAAGCCTTCCATGACAGAAAGCAGACTAAAAGGATTTTAGGTCGCTCGCTAGAGGTGGGGTCGTGAAATTTTTTTGTAGTGTAGTGGACTCGAACCCGCCTACGCTCGTTAAGCTGTCAGGCCACGGCGCCCACATAATTCAAATTAGCTACGAATTTATTCCTACTTTAAGCGTTCGTTAGTGAATCCGTTTCCTAGCTATTGGAACATTAAACAAGAATTTTGCTCTAATATTTTTTATGAGCATATTTTGTTACTTCTGTGTGCACTTTCTTTACGGCAACATGTCGCAATCAATTAAGTCACAGTAACTATCTTTTCCTTTTTGCAGATCAAATATTTAGAATTTGAATGTATAAATTTGAACTGAATCCGATTAAAATCCCATATCTAGCAGCCAGCGAAATTAACAAAATAGTCCTTTAAATTCGGAGTAAAATAAATAAATGCCATGACAAATTCTTGGTACATAAATGGTTCTAACCAATTTAGGTGATGTCTTGCATTGCCCAAAAGCAATACGAGTAATTTATTACAACTAGTTCTAACAAGCCAATTAGGAAGAAAATTGGTTCGATTTTGTAAATGAGAGTTATTTACCCAAAGTCAGTCATTTAGTAAGTCTTAGCCGTTAAATTGATAACCGTAATGTCCTTAAACGAGTATCGTGCTTAATTTCAAAGTAGGCAATTTGTTTGGGACATTTTTCTGGGTAATTATTAGCGTTAGATGTGTTATCTTCTATCAATTTGTTACTTCGTTCGACTATTTCAATCGAAGGACTTTGTTATTGGTTGGTGGTTGGTTGGTCAATGCCTTACCCTGCGTCCAACTAAAATTATAATTGTGCTGGCAAGGCTGACACTTACAATTTGATTGCTGTTACAATTAGATCCCTTGCTTATGTTGATCATATTCAGAGTTAACGTGTTTTGTACCCTTCCTAGAACCTAAAAAGCTCACTTAAATGTATTTAATACTGGATATTGTTCTCGAAAGTCTTTCACATAAGTTTCTTTACTATGGGCCATTTATTAGCTGAAATAAGCTGGGGCAGAGACGGTATGCCCAATTCTCCCTTTCTTGCAAAAACCTCTTTACAATTTGTCATTGTTGTTGAGTGTGCTCCAACTACAAAGTGCTAGTTTCGCAAAAGGAGATTATTTGTTTTGGCAGAATCGTGTCATAGTCGTTGCAATATGCGAGGAGTGTCACAGGATGAATCCACTAGTTTTTTTTTAAGCAACTGACCCCTTAAAAATTTCTAAACAGAGCCGAAATCAAAATGCAGAGAGTTTAGAGTTGTTAGCAAAATAATTTTTCTTAATTTCTGATGGCAATGTGAGCTCACTAATTTTACTGTCTATTTGTTGGCTTTTTACGGACACTGAGTTCAACATTTAGGGCTCAAAATATTTTAAGAGATATTCTTAATAATTAATATTTAACCTTAACACGCTCAGCATACGCAACGAGTTACCAGGTTTTAAGAAATAGCGTTTATAATTCCCATTCATCTTTGTATTTTCATGATGTTATCACCTTTCTGAAATTAACCTCTACGCAATCTGATTCTGATTCAGAAGTAGGTTAAGGTCTACTACCTCCCTTATCTCTGCAAAGAGACCTTCCACAGCGTAAAAACAGAACCCGATATCCTATTTATTGGTCATTAGCGAAAAAGAACCACTCCTAAAGCCTAAGGACTCTTAATAAAAAGGCGGCAAAAACCACTCAAAACTCCCATTCAATAGCCAACTGGTAACTAATGACCGTGGTCGTTGTCAAGAAAATGTGAGACAACAACTCGAACGCATACCAGCGACGTTAAAAAGGAATCAAAGCTAAAAAATTCTATCCAAAAAAAATTGTTTTCCTCAACTAATTAATACCGGAGGAGGGTGCGGCAGGATAAAACAACCAACCTCACATCGCATGCTTGCATGCAAACAGTCACGTAAGCCCCTTCCACAACGTAACCATGGACAATAAGTTTCGAAATGCCGCCTTCAAGCCAAATATAGAACGAACATAAATCTAAACGTTTTATACTGTTTTTTTCTTTTTTCGAGTGTCTTTATTATTTGCGATTTATAGTAAAAGTTTTCCGTCACAAATTCATTGATCAAAATCCACGTACCGAAACGACGGCAGTGACAACCAAATTATCCGTTTATACGAGCTCGTCTTTCAAGGCTCGATACTTTCGACGCAAATCAATAACCGATTAATGGTTGAAACAATGTCGTATGCATTCAAAAGTGCTTGTTTATTTGTGGCTTAGAGCCGATGTTTATCCAACAGGTAGATAGATAGGTAGACCAGCTTGAATGGCAAACTGTTAGGTGGGTTGGCAATTTATCGCATTTATCGCCATCACAGCGTGTTGATAGTCACCGTATGAAGTATCTCACAGTAGCCATTATAACTACTAAATTACTTTCGTGAGTAGATTTTTACGTCTATAGAATTCATTATAAATTGTATTGCTTCCGTTTTTAATTTAAGGCCGGGTATTTTTTTCGGTGGAAGTCGTACGATAGTTTGTGGGAGTATGACTCAAAAGTTTTTTTTTTTTGTTTTGTTTACACCAGGAACATGTATAAAGGAAAACAATTTACTTGAAACCATTTAAAAAAGCTTTTTTTACGATGAGTCTAAAGACTTAGACTTCTTAACGGCATTCATATGTTTTGAGTCGAAAGAAGTTATCTCAGCCATAATGAAATAAAACCTGAGACTATAACTCTTAATCGCTTAAGAACATTGTAAAGAAAATGCATGCTGCTAAAACCGCAACCCAACAAATTGTAGGACAAAAACATTTGCAACAAAATGATATAAGACCCTTTCTTTTATTTTTGTTATCACAATCATCATTCTGTCATGGTTCTGGCTACTGTAAAAATGTACATCGCTAAGTATCTTTAATTAAATAGATATCTTCAAAACGCTGACGCATTCTGGGAATTTCATTTAACGAAAATATTCCACACTTAACTTCTCAATTCAATAAACAACAATTCCCTTTCTAGTCGTGTGACTATAATACTATTTATTTATGAGAGTAATTCATATTCGCATATATCTTATAATTAATTACTTTTTAAATTGTGCATCGTGAGACGTTCCACCATCAAAACATTTTCCTTAAATCAAAATGTCAAATGTGAATATTTTATTTTTGTGTGTGTTTAGAGGGCGGGTGTAAGTACTTTTTCTTGATTAAACACATTTTTTTTTGCTAATTCTCGTTGATGTGTTGAATGGCCAGGTTCATTTTCAATTTACATTTATGAATCATTGTCAGCAACAAATCAAACAGAGTTTATCTCAAAATTGTAAAAAAAAACTTTTTATTTATCTCTTATATGATAAATTTACATATCTACGAATTAAAAGATCGATCTTTGTAATTAAACTCGCAGCAGATAATTGATGTTTGATGTTACAAATAAATTCTCCTCATTATATGAGCTTTTAGTCGTTGTTTTTCAGTTCACTGTATTGATTAAGCAATAGTGCTGTACATTCGATAAGGGTGAAATATATTTTTTTTCAACTTCATGCCTTTTACAACTTTGTTTGTGACACAGCGCACCTGTTTAGAAAAATTTCCTGGATATAATTAATCAAGATTTATGTGTTTCAAACAGATACTCTATTTGCAACGAAATATTAGCGAAATGCCTCTTCTAATAAAAAACAAACAAAAGTGTCTTACTTGATAATCCAAGTGCTGCAGTAGTAATTTGGCTCTTCGATAAAATCTACTAAAAGGGATTTTTCTCTTTTTTTTTTCCCTTGACCGTTCTGTTCCAAGTAGCATGAGGATTTCACACTACTAAAATCATATCTTGACCTCATCTCCTTGACATCCACCTCGTCTCCTTGACTCTTCATCTGTGGCAAAAGTTCTCCAAAAATGGGGCAGTCATGTAGCTTTGCTATATACTAGATGGGGCCGTCATATAGTTCTGATCCGTTTAGACAGTCAGACGGGAGAAGCACCAAAGCCCTCTTCTGCTTACATTACCAGCTTGGTGTAACAAAAATGTTTTACTTACTTTGCCCTGAAAAAGAGCATACAATTTGGTTATTTTATGTTAGACAGCCTAGCCTGTAAATATTCCGATCCTGAAGATGAACGACTAATCCTGAATTTTTTTACAAATCTTAAACTTTTATAAATCTGAAAGTTTCGATGTTTGTTATTTATCATTTGTCAGAATCGATCGCTTCGGTTCAGTTTTGGCAGAAAGATCCCTTTTTGTTAGATTATACGTTAGACCTACTTTTGAAAACTATTTCTTTTTTATTTTATTTGGTTGAAATTGTGGTTGCGATTGATACGGGTTAAAAAGAGATCGTGCTGTGAGTAGTGCGAGATATCGCTTTTTAGTTTGGTGCGCAATCACCAAGGATAGTAGGGATATCCAATAATATGGATCGTTCATCCGTAATTGAACTGGTAGCATATTTTAGTTTAAGAAAATTAAATCGAACTCATAAACTTTAGTTAGTAGGCGTTAGCAAGTTGCACAAAGTAGATCTTAGCTCGTTATTTTATTTAGCTGTGCTTAATGTAAAGTACAAACCTATTTCCTATTTTATACATCACAAAACAAACGTTTATCCATTAACTATTCGGAACACCGCATCAAATCACCAGATTTAAATGTTCCACAACATATCTGCTTTGCATCTACAAAAAGCAGGCCTTACAAGTGTTTTATTCATTGTCATGTCAAATGCATAACGCCTTTTTTCCAAACAATAAACATCTGCTAGCTATATCATAATTTAATGAGTACCTTGTTTATGTTTGTTGCTTTATTTTGACACAAGTGCATCAACACCCGCTTAATGGTGTAAACGTTTCTGTATAATTTTAGTCATGTTAATTGCAGGCTTTCATTAAAAAAATGGTGAAAACATGGCCTGATGAATTATACATCTAAGCAAAATTTGATCTGATGGTAATTATTCTGAATGCAAAACATATGGGCTTTATGGATATTTATGAAACGAAGGCGGTCTTGTAATTCTTTAAATATTAAAATGAATAACAATTTACCTCGGCTTCAAGCCTCCAATAAAACAAATGTATATTAATACACCAATCTCTTAGATATTTCCTCCCAAAGTTCGCAAGCAACCTCCATAACTTAGCTAAAAGCAACCCAATTAACATTCAATTAATTTCTTCTACAATATAATTAAACTTCCTCTCCATATCTGGTGTGGAAAGTTTTGTTTTATTAGACAATCATGCGATAATTACTGCATTTAGATATTGTGAAGTGCAAATAACAAATAAAATTAATTTAATTAAATTTGAATAATTAAAACAACAAAATAGTTTAGACAAAATATCAAATTCCATGTTGTTTATGAGTTTATAGAAGATTTAATTATTTTCATTTTCTTATTTGAGAAACTAATGGAGTTCCTCACGTTTTACGTGTGATTACTGAGAATATTCGCTATTGACGTAAATTCTTAGCAAATGCTTTTTTTTCCTTTTGCTGTGTATCTAAAATCGTAATTTCGTCTTAAAACTGAAACTTGTTAATTGCCTGGGAAAACACACCTCCTTCCTAGGTAACGCTTCAATTGTGTTGCCGAGATGAGTCTGAGGAGATTTAAGCTGTGTCATAGCTTAATGGCTCGCTTCAAAGTCCAAATTCCAAACTCCTCCAAGTGGGCTTCCTTATAATGTGACTCTCTTGCCATAGCTTTTCCAAACTGCCGAAGATAATAAAAGCGAGAAGCGAGCAAGTGTAGTGTACAATTAAGCCACCGAAATTGTGGAAGCATTTTATTGTTTGACTACTATCTGCGAGAAGATAAAAAAAAAATCTGAAAGACTACGCGGATACACGAGGCATAAAAAATTGAAAACAATAGTAATTCCAGTTTACGATTTGATTTATGCCAAATGGATTCAAAGAAAGGGGTCTTTGTGATGAGATGAGATTTTCGAGATTTCAGCAGCTTCTCGTCACACTTGGGTTTATTTTTGATTCAATTATGGGGTGGTGGACAAGTGGAGCAAACGTTTCAGCGGACTTTGGAATGACAGATCTGCAGGTAACTTTCTCAAGTGAAGTGAATCTCGTCTCGTGAGTATTTTATTTTGCAAGTGTTTTGCTATTGGTTCTCAAAACAAAGTTTTCAAATGCAGACTGCAACTAATGCACAGAAATGTAGAAATAAATGAATAAATAATCTGCGTATCAGCCCATACAGGGCCAGAGCATAGCTTTTTCGCGCCTCCACTGTGTTGTGCAAATTATAAATTGGCACATGTGGAGTAGACCTACTGCTTAAGCTTACCATGACAGAAGTACTCCAGGAGGATTGTCAGTCGTTCGCTGAAGGTAGGGCCGTGTAAATTATTTGTGGTGTTCCACCCGGGCGTAGTTTTGGGGCCCGCATTTCACTTGAATTACACATGGCAATGCACTGTTCATAAAAACACCCAGCTATGAATGCTCCCTTTGTCCGTGCAAAGTGACTCAAAGGCGGTATCTCAAAGTCGTCATTCCTTACGGAACGAAATTAACACAGAGACAACAAGTTTCACCCCAGATGACTGATACTGCACCCGATCACATCCCAGTCCTCTAATTGCCGGAACAGAATTTACTCATTTTTTGTAAATAAAACTTGTCAATTTATAGATAACCGCTTAAAAATAACCTACTCACCAAACAAGCCCACAAAAAAAAAATAATAATAAAAGCCGAACCCATTGCTTTGCTATCATATGTCACGTGCTAATTTGTTTAACAACCACTCCACACGAGCTGCTGAAACTCAAATAATCAGCAGCTCCCTTACGTTTATTTAATAAAACCATCTGACACTTGACAATGCAACGAACGACACCATGAAAAATTAAATAAAATAGGACAGTCAGATGACAAAGTGAGTAATAAACTCACATCCAAAATGCAACCCCGTTTCGGTTCAATGTTTGAAAGCTGCCAGCATGTCGTGTGATAAGACGGCAATGTAAAATTGTCTCAGACACAACATTGAGGTGTTATATCAATTGTATCACAAAGTAAATAGCTGACATCAATTTGAGATGAAATGTAAATTTATTTGACGAGTCTGGCTTAAAGGCAAGTAGTGTGATAACAAAAAAAAATGCGAAACGGTGTTTGCTTTGTTTACTCCTTCAGAATTCGACAGGAATTCGACTCATCCGTCTATTAAGCGAAAGGATTGATGATGAATTTGTCAAAACGTGTTTACTTCACGTCAAAACTGATTACGAGGTGTTTGTTGTTAATTGCGAACACACGACCCGCAAGCTAGCGGCGTCTCATTTTGAAAAAGACGTTAGTTTTAGGATTTGTATTAAATGAGCCATAACTTTATCTTTTTATTTGCACCCATGCAGTGTCATAGAAAAATCTGCGTGATAGCTCATTTTAAGAGAGCTTTTGAGTGATTCTGTGATTTTTTTTACGGAAACTGAGTAGATTTTGTTATATCATCCATCAATCCGGGGGTGATGGTTCCATTTTTATAGTTACCATGAGTCTGAGGCGTATGGCTCTGGAATGGCGCTAATCAATGATACACAGTTCTATCCAACGTGCCAATTTATTAATACTTCCATAATAAAGTCATCTGTGAATTGAATCTCACGAATTCGTTAATTTGATGTTGTTAACTTTAAAATCACGATTTATTTCTAATTGCAAACAAAAACACTGAAAAGAAGAAGTAAATATCTCTGGCACTGGGGGTCTGAAACTAAATTTGTTTTTAACTAACTGACAATTCGCTAAAATAAAATTGCCAAAGAACTCATATTGATATAAAATAGATTGAGATATCGGACTGAAATCAATTCCAAGTCAAGCACCTCTTTAAAATTAGAGTATAAATCTCAATCTATTTGTTTAGAGAACACCGTGTGCACGGATGCAGCTAACGTTTTTGGAGAAAAGTTCACACCACTCATACAAAGAAATCAGTTGAAATTTTGTTAAACGTGATCAACATCACTGAGCTTTCCCCTTTGATAGAATCAGCATTGGAATCAAATTCGACTAAATCGTATAAGAGTAGTGGGTAATTGACCAGCTCATCTTTCGAGCTTTAATGATTTTACTACAATTAATTGCGTAAGAAGTCATAAGCCATGCCCATGGCACACCACTTTGTTAGACTCAGACTACTGATGCTACTAATTTGAATTGATGTGGCCATTGTCAGATACAGTCAGAAAATGGTTTTTAGCAGAATCATTAGGGTCAGGGTAGAAGTAAAAACCAAAGAGTGTCTTGGAGTTTTAGAGCTAGAGAATTAGAGCATCTCATTAGAGAGCTTGAACCTCATAAGAATCATAAGGATTTAAATTTCAGCGTCTTTCATAAAATGTTTAGGTCAAAATCTTTACGCGAAATTTGCCACAATTTAAGTAAAGTTTCCTTGAGCAGCCTGCATTCGTTTGAAAATTTTGAATTAATCGGTCAAAAGTGTCCATCCACCGCAGCTAAAGAACATTTAACAAAAGTGCCCTCAATTTAAAAGTAAATAACAAATCATACAAAATAGTGTATATGGCTTTTGCATTACAAAGCCTTTTTAAGATAAGTCCTTTTTAAATTTGTTATTTTGATCAATAAACTAAACTCAATTTGAACCGAGATGACCTCGAAAACTTACTTGATTTAAATTAAGATATAAATACTATGACTCATCATGTGTGCATACTCATGAATTATATAAGAGTTAAATATTAGGTTTTTAAATATCTCCCTTCTGCCTTTTTGTCTTTTGAACTTTCCGGCTATGTACAAAGCGCTACAGAGCTCATATCTGGCATCATTTGAAAGGTCTTGACATAACCTACAAAACGACGCTATGCATGATTAGTTTGGATACGAGCTCTGTAGCGCTTTGTACATAGCCGGAAAATTCAAAAGACAAAAAGGCGGAGGGGAGATATTTGACAACCTAATATATTAAAGCTTGATATTCGTATTTGCATTACTACACTTTTTTCGAGCGCTCAATTAAAAAAAAATAAAAGTTGTGCCAAGGGTCTCCTCCGACACTTTTCATTACAATATTCATAGAACAGCTGTTTAAATCCAAAGAAGAAACATTGCAATGCAATTGTATAATCAACATGGAATACAGTCGAAACCTAGTTGTCTAGTAAGTACTAGCCATAGTCGCGTAAGAAGTTGACGTACTGCTTGTTCAATTTGCTAAGAGTATGGTCAAATGAACACTATTGATTTCGAAATATACAGATCAAACGATGGTCTAAACTTAAGCGAGATCACTTCAAAGCTTTCTACTTGGTTCCTCCTCAATCAATCTGTGATTCATAAGAAATTCCACCTATTTTTGTGTTGCACAATCATTATTTCAGTTGTTATCTCTTTTACTATGACATATTCCCATAAAAAATGATTATCTATGAAAAGGTGCTAAATTACCTTTCTGACTCAGCCTTTATTTACCCATCTTCAATTCCAGATAAACAAGCTAAATCGAAATATCCGCATTAATTTCCAAAAATATCAACAACAATTATCCCAATTGTCTCAACAATTTTTTGTTTTCAATCAGATCATGATTTCAAAATATTTTTTTTTAGATGTTATCAGAAATTGATATTGAATTTCAATTAATTAATTTTTAAAAAACAATTAAACAGAAGACCGTATACACGTTTGACAAATTCAATGATTGCATGCATTTCATCGATTTTCTGTAGATTTTTGTTTACTCACTGCAGTCATTTGGAGTTTTGTTTGTTCCTTTTAAAATTATAACTTTTTTTTTCTTTTCAGGTAAGTTCTTGTGAGATGACTGTGATAATTTCACCGCTGAAATCAAAAGTGAGTTTTCTTCAACTACAAAGATGGATCAGTCAATCGAGAAATATTTTATGTTTGTGGACCTGACACAAAAGCGGGCTCTCATATATTTTAAAACTTCGGCTTCGGCGATCAGCATTATTTACTTCAATATGTACAGTGGCGTGCAAAAATGGATACATACTCAGCGGTCGTATGGTTTTTTTGTAATTAAAAAACCTCCCATATGACCGATTTGAATGATTTTTGTGTTATTTGTTTCTTTACTTCATCACCAAAAAAAAATGAAGTACAAACGGTTTTGATCGCATCTATAGAACGGTGAAAATTCACAAAAGTTCACTTTGACCCCAGTGTATCGATTTTTTCACGTTTAAAAAAATAAAAAAAAATAATAGATAATAGAAAAATATCTATTTTCATGTGCGGGTAGAGTAAAATAGCTTTGGCGTTAAAAATTGATAATGGTTTTTCATAGAGCGTCCAAAAACGAGAAATTTTTGCCATGGGCGGAGGGCCTATCTGACCCCGTTTAGGAGGTATGGGCAATTTAAAATCAAATCAAACAACATGAAAAAAAGATTCGTTAAAAAAACAATGGCAACACCTACAATAAAGTACTATATCAATTTAGAAAGGCGGAAACTCTTTCTTTTATTATACATTAAAGTTAGATTGTTCATGGGCATGGTTTGTGAAAAATTTGCATATAAACTCAAAATTTTAATAAGCAATAATAGAAAAAAAAATTGTAGATAATTTTTTTTTTTTTTCAAAACTGTAAATCGCAGTGCTAAACTAGGATCTTGCCCTTAATGCTCACGTTCATTCTGAACACAGTCGAACACAAAAAACAGAATGGTCTTCTAGTTCAAAAGAAAACTAGAATGGCCCAACCACTTTTTTAAAGTTACTAAGTTAAGTTTGTGCATAAGGATTTGACTAGCTCATTTAAAAAGTTGTTGGCTCACGTTCATTCTGAACACAGTCGAACACAAAAAACAGAATGGTCTTCTAGTTCAAAAGAAAACTAGAATGGCCCAACCACTTTTTTAAAGTTACTAAGTTAAGTTTGTGCATAAGGATTTGACTAGCTCATTTAAAAAGTTGTTGGCTACAAGTAAAAAAAAATGTATTAAAACGCATAAACAAACGTAAAGTCTAACGTAAATAGTCCAATTTCTAGTAGCTGGCGTCTAAAGATCAGAAGCCACAATGGCGCTTGTACAGTAAAGGGTTAAGAACAAATGTATTTATTTGCTTTCTCAAAAATGTATGGCCTTATTTAAATTTCATTCCATCGACCAGATCACCCAGTTCCTTGACATTCACTTATCAACAGAAGACATAATTTAACTCGACGGCTGAAAGACATCCGCTCATCGGATTATTCATTCAAGCACCCTGCAGATGTAATGAGTTTTAAATTATCTTTCGATCTCTTCCTGCTTCAACACAACACAATTGCAAAGTTCGACCTCCGGGAAAGGTCAACAAAAGTAGATTTTACGCAAAGGTAAAATAAATACATTTCTTATGGAAAGAAACACTCAAACAATAAGCAATTTAGAAAGGCAACAGTAGCCTTGTGTGCACAGGTACCTTCGTTCAGCCAGAAAGCTGCATTTCCGAACAATGAATGCAACAAAAAGCACCGACAAGAAAAGAAACGCCACAAGGTGCAGCAGCTGCCGCATGTGCTACTACCTTGTCGCCACCTTGAACTTGAGACAAGATAAACTCGGAATAGTCTCGCACGTTTACGGTTGTAATAGGCGCACAACATTTCTGTCTGGACACCACTGACAACCGTGCAGAGAGGACAGCACAGTGTGAGCGTTGACACATGCGTCTCGGCGACTGCCAAGTGTCAGATTTTCTCTAATAACTCTGACTACAATGTGTCTGCAAAACAAACACAAGTGCCATTTGACCAAATCACGCTTGAGTCTTTATGCCTGCAAGCGTGTGGGCATGCAAATTGCGTCGTGTTTGTTGTAATACCGGAAGCCGGATGGCGGACGGATGAAACCCGCAACAATAGATCGGATATTTTATATCGCGCGCAGCACTTTTCCTTTAACAATGAGGTAATCCAATTGCGAGTGAATTCAGTGAAAGGAGCGAAACTCATCGATGTTGGCATTCTATTGGTATTCGGAGAAAGTTTCACCGCCGCCGCCGTGCTGTCATTTGTTACGCGCGTCTGCCGCGGACAAAAGTGTCCACCGGTGACGATATTCTGGGAAGTGACTTAATGTCATCCGTGCTTGCGTTCAAATCGTGGATGCAAAGAGTAAAAGTGATGAGAATCACGAATGCAACGACACTGAGACTGCCGCTTTGCCGTTTTGTAATTGCGAGTTCCTCTTGGGTTTATGGGAGGTGATAATGGCTTTATTGAATGAAAACACGGTCATAAATGGGGAAATTACATAGGAAACGGTTTTGTTGCTTTATGTGGCTGGTCTTTCAATGTCAACGAACTTGGAGTTATATGCAGCGATGCGATTTATGACGAATGTTGATGAGCATTTGTTTTGAAATGATTTTACTGTGACGATTTATGACCACGGCTCAAGTTTGGCAAAATGTTTTTTTTTAGCATTTAGAAATAATTTGGTTTTTATAACAATGTTTGGTATTATGTAATTGAAATTGGGTACCAACGACACAAAAATATTTTCTACATTTAAATAAAACGTAAATTAAGTAAACGTGGCTACGAGCTAAAGCAAATTTCCTCATAAAGGCTATTTAATAAATTTTAATTGCTTCTGCAGTGAAAAACCGAATGTAATACACATAATATTTTTTTAAATGCAGTGTTTATATCAACATCAAAGTTGGGAAATGGATTTTTTACCAACTTATAAACAGCAAATTGTCAAATTGTCCTTTCTTTTTTCACAAATCAATTTTTTTTTGTTTCACCGTTGACATGTTGTAAATCTTCCACTAGACCTAACGAAAATTTATATTTTATTACAAAGAAATATAAATTTCGACACCTCGAACGGTGTCTCAATAGTTTTACACACTTTGTTGATAAGGAAAGCCGGTTTGATGTCTAGACATTTCAAAGCACCAATAAATTACAATAAACGTCAGAAACTATCGGAATAGAGGACAACTTTAAGTAAGTCACGAATTATGAGTTTTAAATCATCGATTTATGGAAATGCATTATCAGTAAAACAATCTTCGCACCATTCACTGCATTTGAGATGAATGAGCTCTCCTGTTTTTTTTATACTCCAGTCGGAAATGATATAAGCGGATTTTCAAGATTATGTCCGTGTTGCAGATATATGTACGTGTCATGAATTCATAATTGGCCTTGCCCTGTTTTTATGATCGATTCTGTCAGATAAATTTTCAATGAAGTGAAAAGGGACTGTGTGGATTTACTCTATGCCTTTGAATTTGTAGAGGAGCTTCAATAGATATAAACTTGTCGAAGTGCTTTAGTGTCTCTAGAAGCTTAGCCTTGGCTTGGTTTTGATTTTCTTTCCAGTCTGCAGTCTATTTGTAGATATCGTGAGACATTTAATGCACTTAATGCCGAATGTGAAGTTCTTGAAATTGCTTAAGGCCTAATCCTGGACTAAAGTCTTTTGCTTTGGTTGTTTAATTTTAGCTCAAACTTGTAGAATTGTGTCAAGCTCATTACACATTGATCACAGATGCAAAATTTTTTAAGACAAAAAAAAATTTGGAAATTCTTGTTGTATTTTATTTGTTGTATTTAAACTTTTGAAATTTGATTTTTGTTTCAATAAAGGTGAAAACAAGAATTAAATTAAGTGCTGGAAAATTCATACCTTTTGCTAACATAACTAACCCTTTCCGTTCTTTTTGAAGATAAAGTGCAGGTGGATGTATTAATAAATTGAAATTATTGAGACTTTAAATAAGAATGTTAGTTCATTGTTTAAAAGTTTGATAAAAAATGGAAATGGGCATTTGGGTGGGGATGAATTTTTTACAATAGGTAAAGAAAACTGTATGAGAATTTAACGTAGCACTGCTAAGAACACAGCAAACCATTGTAAATCCTGCAAAAGTGTTTCTCACATAAAAAAAGCTTAATTTGAGATTATAAACTAGGAATGATCGATAAAAAAACTTTTTGGACGAGTTTTCCGCATTGTAACAATATTCTGGAGGTTTTACGCATTAGTACCGTATATTTAATCCTTTTACCACCAAATCACAATGACATATGTATACTGTGGCTACAAGGAATAACCGCTTGGGTCAAGCTGAAATAAAATACGATATAGTATTTGAAATGATTGTATCTGAAGTGATTGAAATTTTAAAGGAAATTAAATAAATGTTCATTTAATACAACTTTTCTATTTCCTGATTTGTACATAAGCTCTCAGAGAGATCTTAACGTTCGAGATTTCTTTTTTTGAAAATTGTAAAAAAAAATGGCTTAGGCTTGTTATTGCTAGTTATTCCTTGTGACCCAGAAATCGCATCACAAAAAACGACGGACATTTGTCGGAAAACTATTAACGCTGTATTTGTAAGTTTCAAGTTGCTTACAATTTAAGCGCCCAATTGTTTTAGAGTTGAAAAAAGCTTTGTAATCTTAATGAGTAAACTCCGTGATTTATAAGCTGTTTATTACAGAGTGCGGAGATCTAACAGCTAAAATATTAGTTTTTGGCAACTTTTTTGGTCTTCTTAATGGTCTTGTCATCACTTCATTGTCCACCAAAATATTTCTATAAAATTCCTTAAATAATATCCGGTATTCTATTTCATTAGTTTCATCAAAAACTAAACCAAATTTAATCAACACCCATCCCAACTAACTTCTACAGCAATGTCATCTGTAAGGACGCAGAGAACGACTGTGATCTGAATGACTACTCTCCATACATGTTCGAATCAACCTGATGCATTTATTAATTATTCCAATTAATTGAAAGTCGACAAATTTAGAAGTTGATCAGTTGTATAAAATCGCCAACACGCTAACCTTTTTCCCACTCACAATTTTCAACTATTCGATAAATAAGTTTTCTAATTTAATTACCATTTTCAATATGAAACGCATTAATCGTCTGACCTTCAGGCACACCGTTCTAACGAAGTGCAACCCTGCCCGAGTGTCTCTTCACTTAAACATGCGACTTAATGCATTTGAAAAAGATCTCTCTCGTAGTCACTATTTTCGGCTAATCACGTGCGATTTATCTCTGTTCCGGGTAATGATGGTGAAAACACAGCTCCAGCCTTCATGGTGATCTGCCTCCCGCTGGGGATCAACGAGGTCCTAGTTAAATTAGCCGTGCGGCTTTATCAATTGGCACAACGCACCAATGGACCCTGTACAATCAGCACGTTCAATTCAATTATTGTGTCAAATGATCAATTGACACTGCGGGCAACGTCACATGCATCTCTCACAGAATTGGCACATACTGACGACAACAGCAGCGGCGCACTGCTCCGGCCACAACATTGAGCGACAACGACCTATGCCGCGGCTGTGGCTGTAGCGGCAGCCATAAATAAAGCCAAAGTGTACACAGCTTGACAGCCGGCCCAGCTGCAGGCTTAAATCGCCAGCAGCGCAATGCTTAGCTGGCTTAATAGCAAGCTCGGTTCGAGTTCGCAATCGCGCACCTATTAAGTGGAAAGTTGCTGCCGACTGCGTCGGTCAATTCGACCGACAATCCGACATTCTGACGTCCGGGACGCAATCCGATTTTGCGCATTCACTCAGAGTGCGTGCGCGTGCAATCATTTGAACGCAAAAGAAGTTTCTAGAAAGCCGAACGCGTCGTCACCGTCGTTGTACACACGTTAAATACACCTAAGGCAAGCAATCTGTCGCAGACATCTGACCGCAGAGAGGTTATTGTGTAAGCTCCATGTCATAACATGTATCACGTGAAGTGCGGTTAAGGCGGGACAATTGGCTTGGATTGGCCCGCAGATTGGAGGCAGCGAGAACACATGTCACTCACTCACATGTGTGCGGTTTTTGTCCCCTCATTGTTAGCATATTTTGATTTGTTTGCTATGTCAATTTCAGTTAAACCCTCGGGCGATCGGTGCTCGTGGTTGCTCGCTGATTTAGAGTGCAAGGTTGATGTGAGGGGATCTAATGCGAATTTGGTGCGAGTCTCGAGGACTACTGCTTCATGAATTTGAATTCGTGTGCGAGTACCACCTGGATTCTATGATTTTTAGAACCATAAACAATTAACTCGTGCTGTTGATCATGACACGATTGAAAGGGCAGTGCCAGCATGGTGTACTAAGGCTCTCTCGTTAAGAAGACAATCTTAGTAGGGGTCGTTTTTGTTTAAAATGCATTTGAAATTTTTATATCGTGGGCCGAATATGTTTCATTACTTATTTATTTCTTCTAAATAGAAGTACGTTCTCTTGAAGACTAAAGAAAGAAGGAAGATCAGAGATCACTTTTCGTCTTTTATCATTCTATATCAGCGACCCCATTAGTGGAAAACGCGGTCAAGAAGATGATGATGATAATGATCATTCTACATTTATATTCCAACGAAGAGGTCAGTTTATAAGAGTTTGTTCATCTTCTGAAATTAACTGCTTCTGAATTAGCTGCAACATTTTGAAATTGATTGATTTTTGCCCCTTCTCTCCTTAAATATTTTATAATAAATAACCCAGATGAATTTTGTCAACAACGACTGTACGGCTCAACTGTTAGCTTAATCAAAATAATCTTGGTTCACGTTTAAACCCAACATGTGTTGAAATAAATATTATTTTTGAGTGGTTATTTCCGTAGGAGATTCTATCTCTAAAAAATCGAACTTCTCCATTGTATTATCTTTAGGTTTTATTTGTGCTGTCTGATAGGCAGATATACTTCAATCAATTTTCAATTTCCATTCGTAAACCAATTCAAATTGGTTTAGTTAGATAATTTGACGGAAGTCGTAAATTCAAGTCTTCATTTGAGTTATCGATGGTTTATTTTAAGATGTCTACAATGTTTTGGGCTTTTTTGTAATTTTGACGCACCTTCAGTGCCAATGACTAAGTTGGTCATATCGAAATCTAAGATATGGCGGCGCAGAACCTGCGTCGTACTATACAACAGCCCAGTTAATGAAAACAAACCTACCAAGAACCATGAACGACACTTCTTTCAAATTGACTGATAAAATGCTTACTAACCGTGCCGCGAGGTCAAAATTTAGCAACCCCAAACGCTTTTCTAAAAGACTGCCGGTCAGCCTGATTATCATTATAACCAATGGCACTTCCGATCACATTGCGACTCCATCCACAGTTATGTGAAGTCATTTGCCCATTTGTCGGCTCCTAACGCTGCCGAAACCAAAATCGTTGATGTCATAAAAACAGCTAAATTTTGTTTATTGCCACGGCCGATGAACACTCCCACCACATGTGTACTTACACATCCAAAAGGGCAACAATGCTTCCAAAATCAAATTTAATTCACCTCAATCAAGTGGTAGCTTCATTCAATGTCGGCTGTGGGGGGTGGGGGCTTGGAGCCAATCATCGCTACAGTCACGGCTGAAAACTCGAACCTTCGAGTGTAAATATTTGCATGCTGAGAGAGGGGTGTCAAAATAAAATAAAAAAATAAAAAATACCCAGGAAAACTTTGAACTTGAACTTTAATTGAATGCGTTCGTCGCCGTCGTCTTCGTCATGACTGAGACGTGTCGCCCCGGTGCTTCGTGATTACCCCTGATTGATGTGAAGTTAAGTCGACTTGATGTTCACATTCAGCAAAACTTAATCAAATAATTGGGTAACCATTCTGCCTCTTCGACAACAAACGACTATTGTTTTGCTGCTTGCCACGAAAATATATTTTTGTGTTATTTTATAAATATTTAATGTGCAAATTCTATCTTGCAACTAATATTTGGTTAGACACGAAACACGCTCATACTCCTCCCTGAGTTACGTGTGTGTGCACAAAAGTTGTATCTTAATCTGACATTATCTAAAAGTATCTAAGCCAACGCAAATAATTCGACTATCGTGAGCGCAATATCACTCTAAGAACTCACGTGATTTATTCTGATTTATATCTCAACCGAGAGTCACTGGGTATATGTCTACTTTTGTGTGTGGTTATAGTTGAACAATCGTTTTCCATTCGCAAATTGTTCATTTAGTTCGTTTACTTTTATTCAGCTGCGGGAACAGTTTTGATTTTCATCGAGCACGGGTAAATAGATTAAGGCGTTTATCAAATTGGGTCTGTTTTGTTGTGTTCTTTTTTTTAGGTACATAGATTGTTCTTAATCAGTTGTTCTGTGGTATTTATAATTTTCTCTACAGAAATCTTATTAAAAACATTAGAACAGCGTTCATTGAAATGCAAATTTTGTAAAGTGACGTGTGAAACGATGACTAGCACTTCCTATCCTCTGTTTCAACTTTGACTGATTGATGACTGATTTGACATGTTGTGACATGTTGGCTCTATGAAGACACAGGCCAATCAAATAAACTGCACACAAATTAAACTATTCGGCATTATGGTTCATTTTTTTCAAAGGAATTTAAATTACTTATTTGCTCACTTACTGCAAATATGATTCTGTTGCCGGCTGGGCTATTTACGAGATGCTTTCAAGGCATGCCGTGTTGGCGGGAATTCCTAATTACTTGCGTGTTTAAACGCATTCAAAAGCTAATAGCGGTAACTATGTACCAGTCAAAATATGTGCGAGAATAAGCCTTAAACTGGGATGGATTTTAATTTCTGTGTAATTAATATGTGTTTAATATTTCAATATCTGAACATACAAAAAGAATATAATTAATTCTTTTCCTACTCTGGCACAAGATCCTCTTCACACATTTTACACATTTTTTTAGTAGCAGATCCGAAGATCGTACCAATTGGCGCATATGCGGAGATGTTAAATAACCATGTCTCGCGGATTCATAAACAAATCAAAAATGTCCTCAAAAAGCCATGCCCTCAAATTCAGGAACACCCTGACCTACACTGGCCAAAATTTGATTAGTCCCTCTTCCACGACAAACTCAAAACATCCGCTCGTATTGATTAGAAGTCATCACCTTACGAGTATTATCAAGGACATTTTCATAAAAAAAATAAATTTGTTTTCATATCTCTGCCATCACATCACATCGATTGGCATTGCCACCACTCATACACTACTACCTGTTGGCCTTACTTGAACTGCCCGGTAAACAACTCCTGATAAACAACTTGACCACAGGAACCGATGACCACCTGTTTCTTAAGTAAAACATATTTTTTTTTAAATCACTTTCCGTCATGCGTAACCCATATCGAGGCCTATACCGAGGCCCAAAATCACTTCCCAATGTTAATGAAGAAACGTGACTGCGCTCGTAAACGACGCGGCCACATAATCTAATCCATTTTTTTTATTGAATTTTACAACCATATTGACGCCTTTTGATTACTCTTAGTAATAAATCTTATCCGGGTGACTTGATTCGGCGTGTAAATCCGCTTTCTGTTGACACTCGCATAACACAAACGATTCTCGTGCAAGTAAGTTTATTCGCTATCATAATTTTTTTTTTTTTGTTAACATAATTAAATTAATTAGGAACTATTGTTTTTTATTCGATTCCCATGATGATACAATTTTTTTTGTTAGCAAGCTAGGTCAGGGCACTTGGACTTTAAACATCTTCGATTGACTCACTCGAAGGCGAAATTGAAATATTTCGGATGCTGTTTCGGTTGAGTGGCAGCATCACAAATTTTAATGTTTTAATTGAAAAAGTTGAGGGGCTGTTTTTAAAAGATTTCGATTCGTCATTCTTTGTGCCTTCCTTTCATTATTTGTTTTCCTGGAACAAACACTTGCACGAATTAAATTCGTAGGAACAATATTCCTTAAGCCTGATTGTCAGCCACGTCATGTAGTCAATGTAAAAAGCGGCTTACATGTATATAACCTCAAACGCGTTAGTAATTTAATTTTTATTTATTTACTCTTTAATCTTTAAGCGTACACTTGTTAATACGCGTAAATGGTTTTGGTGTAAGATGAGACGACCGATTACATCAGGAAAAATCAGTATGTATGTATGTATATTTATTGAGATTTTCTTTTTACATTCCATAGTGTAGGGCTATAACATATAAATATTATAGCACTTATTCTAACTTAAGGCGGCTGACTTAGAAGTGGTCTAGCTAATCAATGTAGGAATTATTTTTATTGATAGGTAAATCAACATAGGTAATATATGGGGAGAGTTTCTCTACTGAAAATTAATATGAATGCGTTCACGAATGCGCTCTTAGCATGTAAGAAAGGAAAAATCAGTGAATTCAATTTTTTCTGCAATCAACTAACGATTTTGATATGCTATGCTTATATAGTATATAATTTGTATATTTGTCATCTAAGAGATAGTCGAAAAAATCATTTTAACTTAAAATCAAAAGTAAACAAATTATATCGAATGCAACAAGTGGTGACTCTCACCCTCACTGTCTGCTAAACAAACAAGACGTTTCAGTAGAACAAAAGACACTAATAAAGTATTACATTTAAATTATGGAGATCCACATTGGCCAGTTGACTTCTGTGCACTCACTGCAACGTTAATTTGAGCATCGTCATTCGTTTAGGCGTAGCTTTAAGTGAACAGATGCAGTACTTTTGATTAACCAAATACAGCTACTTTATAGGCAATTTTTTAAAAATTTGCGGACATTGCAGCGGGTTATTTATTTAATCGATCTTCGGACTAGATTCGGACTGTTTAGATGAAAAAGCGTCCGTTCCAAGCAAGGTATTTGATTTACTTCGAACAAAATTAATACCTAATATGTTTCTACTACGACAACGCTACAAATTTTGTTTGCTTTAAGGACAAATATAAACGAATAAGTTGAATTTAAATATATTAAAACGAAAATATTAAATGTGAAATAAAACTCATTCAATTTAGATATTGCAGTTACTGTGTATTCTTTTTATTGCTGCCAGTGGGGCATTTGCGAGCATCAAAAAAGAAGCGGCTAAGATGAGTCTTGAAGGTAGGCTAAGTGAAGGTAAAACGAATTATATGCTGTCTATAAAAAGAAAGAAGAACACCTTCTAAGCAAAATGTCACACTAGACAAGTATAAATTCAAGATACTGAATTCATACTGATTCATCTGCATAGGGTCCGAAATGAATTCCACAAATGACACGATCGCGGAGATAAATCGAAGGATAACTCTAATCAATCTCTGCATCTTTGGGCATAGGTGGCAGTTGAAAACCTTAGGCTCAGTCCTACTGTATAGCGCAGAAACATAGACGATATCAAATGTGGACAAAGAGATCCTTGGTCGCATTGAGAGAAGAAATTTTTGATCCCGCTTGCAAGAAGAGAGCTTGGAGAAGACTATGCGACGTAATCTACGAGCTGTACAACGACATCGTGTCAAACGAATCCAAGTGTCTCAAGTCGAGACTAAAATTGCTAAGTCATGTTTACGTAGGAGGATATGTACACTAACGCTCCAACCTCGCCTCCAGTAGCGTAATTAGTTGGATGAAATTGGAGGCACCTAACCTAAGACTGTATTAGATGGTGGGCATGTTATCTGAGGTCCGCCATCTCGGTAGCTAGGTTGTAGGTAGGTTGTGTGGTGGGCTACGCAAGGCAGCCAAGCACTTAGGCCAGATGAGGCCCATTGTGATACCACATGGAGCGTATGCTAAAAACATCCCACTACTCCAGAAACCAATTGGAGCTATTAATGTAGCGGAGGATACGGCTTATGCTGGTGCCAGCTAGTTCACCGAGATTATTTAGAAAGTAGTGACCAAGATGACTCTTTCTACGGTTCGCGAGAGCGCTGCAGGTACCTAAAAGGTGGAGCGAGGTTTGTCACGTTTAATTCAAAAACAGCTCTTAACTGCCCACCATCTAAAAAAAAGAACAAAAACTGCTTGTTCTGTTCTGCTTTATGCTCAGTTGTAATAATTCAGGTTTTAATGCATGCGAAAACGCACAAGTTTAACACAATTATTTTGAAACTACTTTTCTACATTCATCATACTAAAAAATAACTTCTCTTTAGAGATAAAGTTCCTTGCTTTTGTGTAAATAATAAAAATTAACATTGTCTATAGTCCCAAAATTTATTTTCCATTGTTTTTTAAACACACTTAAGCATCTACAAACAAGCAACAGCGGTGGAGGGCAATTTGCATGCATCAATGTACTCACTATTATGCGAATTTATATCATTTTGTTTTACATTTATGTATTTAGTCTACGTAAGCGTTATAAAGGTTGCCTACGACTAAATTAAGAGATTCAAATGAATTGAATTCATGAATCTACAAATGTTGAAATCATAGAAAATAACTTAAAAAAGGTACTGAAAGAATTTCAGAAAAAATCCGTTAGCAGCAAGAAAACCTCGGTTGAAAATCAAACCAAAATCTAAACTTTCTTTGACCAGAACTGTGTGTAATAAGCTAACAATTGCTCAGCGCTTGCCAGCCTAAAGTCCCCTTAACCCAAGAGTCGTCTTAAAAAAAGGTAAGAAGTACGCTGGCGATTATCGTAAAGACGCAGTAACAAGACTTACGTTGCGGTTATGATTCACGCTAATTAAAACCTCAAACGAATTGAGTAATATTTTTTCATAAAGACGCAATTATCCCCCTCTAACTGGTAAGTGTCATTACTTAATCGCATTCTTATGTCTTCTCCGAAGTTTCAATTCATTACATACCGTGTTTCTGACTGAGCTTCGATGCTTCTGATAAATTGAACCCCGTTTTCGGTTGCCTTACGTTTTCTTACAACGTATTAAGCAGATCCGTATCGATCTTTAATCAACAAGGAATGTCTGTTGAAGTATATTTTTTTTAAATGCAATCAGTGGATATCCGAGGAAAACAATTCGATGAAATTCTGCTCTGGGTTTTTTATTATTAACTCTTGTCTTTCCGTCAAACGTCTAAGCAGCTTACGCAAAAACTTTGTTGTGACGCTAACGATAAGATAAAAAAAACAAAGAAAGAAACGAGTAAAAAAAGATATCAAAACGTGTTGTAGTCAAGATACTACGTACGTTTAAGGAGTTTTCAATTAGGAAGAAATCCCCCTTGAACGGGAGGAGACACAGACCAGAGGTCTTCGGTGAATCACCGAAGATTTAATGTCAACACACTCATAAGCAGTCGAAACCTAACGCAGTCATTTAATTAACCTGTTTTCAGCTCAACAACATCGGTCAGTCGAACTGAAATGTATACGAAAATATATCTATAAGATACGAGTTTATATATAAATGACAGAAGAAAAAAATTAAACAAGTTTGCCTCCCGCCTTGTTGTTTCTCTGTTTCGAATACGTACGAGAGCGGCTTGTTAAAACTTTACTGCGGTCATTAAAAACGCATGTTGAATATTAATTTAGACGAGTTATAAAAACATTTTCGGGGATACTTTTGTGTGTGTTTTGTTTGACGGAAGAGACTCAGTTAACCGCAAAGTCTCCGAAGGAGCGGAACCGATTAAATACTGCAATTTTTATTTATTCAAAATATTGACAATTCTGGACACATCAATAGGACAGCCTTGGCTCAGATAAGTTAGAAAACAAATTTGTTTTTCACTAAGGTCAACAGTAATTTATACAAACTCTTTCGGAGCCAAATCTGTCGGTAACCTGTAACTGATTGCCAGGTTCTGTGCTTCGTTGGGTTGAGAATATTTCATTATAATTGATGGGCGATCTTATGCAAACGACAGAACAATTAATTTATGAAAACGTACTTCATACAGCAAGGTCACCATTTGTTGCTATTCCATTTCGGGTGGTTTTGGAAATTCTTTAAGTTCAATGCTTTGGGTTTAGTGTCTAAATTCACTTGCAATTAACTCGCGTATGTATTTTTGTGCTCATTCCTTTGTCCTATAACCCACGAATTGCACTTTCAGCTTTTAGACGTTATTTGTTTCAGTCGATCAAATTTTGGTATGCTTATTGAAATAAAAAGCTCACACGCTCCCATACAATCATCATCATTAGTGGCGTAACAGCCCACGAAGGGCCAGAGCCTAGCTTTTCGCGCCTCCACTGTGTTGTGCGCATTATAATTTGACACATGTGGAGGGGACCTACAGTTTATTGTCGGTTCCGAACGGCGAATTGCTTTTCATGACAGAAGTACTCCAGGAGGATTGTCAGTCGTTCGCTCGAGGTGGGGCCGGGAAAATTGTTTGTGGTTTTTTTTTCCCGAGCTGTTCGAACCCGGGTACTCTCGCTTATACTTTGCTCTGAATATAAGAATGTCCTGAATGACATTGTTCCGATTTTTCCACTTTTTTCGTTTTTGTTTCGGTGTTTACTTGAACATTTCAATAACATATTTTGCCTTCTTTTTATTTTCAACCACCAACTATCAAAATTTTTTTCGCAAAGAATGTGCTAAACATTTACTTCGCGAGTTATGTCGATAGGGACAGCATGTCATCAGAAGTATCACCAGATGAAACACATAACACAGCAAGCAACAGAAGACCAACCATGCAACCCGAGAAAATCCCAGCCACACCAGTAACAAACAGATGACCAACAGCAGGCATCAGCAAACCAAGAAAGCAGGAAAAGTTGTTATATTAAAATTCGAATATCTCCTTAATGTCTAAATTCTATAATACTTTGCTACTTTTATAATTTAAAAAAGAGATCAGCAAGAGATCAACTTTTAAACAAAATTAATTAATCATAAAAGATATATGTTTCTAAAAATCTTTAAAAAAAAACATCCAGGAGTTGGTTCATCTTGCCGCGACATCACTGTACTTCCTTCGCTACTACAAAAGTGTCGTCTAGCGCCATGCCCAACCACGTTAAAAGTCAGAATAATTATTATAAGTTCGCTGTTAATCACACATCTGATAATCCAAGAGCCATATCATGCACGTCATGTGGTCTTCGCGATAATAATCACCCAGATTAAAATTTTAAAATAGGATTCAATAAACCGTGATCGATATCAGCTGTGGAATTTAAATTTACTTTTAATTCTACATCCCTCCGCTCGCCTACCTACACGTGATTCGGTATTAGTTCGCTATCGCCGAACTAAATCACATTAACAGTCTTTCCCACCAGACAACCAAATCAACAGTCTGCTCTTACAAAGCAATCTGAGGAACTGACAAAAATTTCAAATTAAAATCGGCAGAAAAGCTCTCCACCAGCAAGGATAGCGATCTCTGTCTCGCGCTTTCGCTTGTATCTGTGAGATAAGAATGAAGTGAATGAATTCTCACGAAAGCTTTCCGATGAAGACTCTCCCTGCGCCCAATTAAGGCACCACACAACCGATTTATGTGCTAGACCCGTTACGATACACACTCAGAACGTAGATCGCAAAAAGCGTCAAGTTCGCTTTCACGCCTCCGATCCAGCTAGACGCGAATTGCGAAAACACGAAATACTGACAGACGCTAGCTTTCCGTTGACAGTCACCGTACTGTGCCACCCCGTCGACCGGACACAAATTCAGCTTCGATCTTGTTGTCGCCTCGATAAAGTAAGAAAAATAAATCCACCAAAGCTCAGCACCCTCAAGTGTCACTCGCAGATACAAGTTTTGACCAGTTTTTCTCGATCTCCGAAACCGCCGAAGCTTTCCGCAATCAATTTTGACTCGGCCTACCCCCATCCGTCCACAGAATAACACCGTCAGCATCGTTGTCGGGGTGACAGTGATAAGCCACCGGGCGCTTGTGTAAATCATCATCTTTAACGCCGCCGCTGATATTGTCGACCGTGAAAATCTTTTGTTTGCCCATAAACGGAGTGTGGAAAACTTTTCGCTATCTCAGAGTTCGTTTTCTTTTCTGTTTTATTTGCATTGTGTTTTGATAAGCCAACGTCTTCTCATCTTCGGCATCGTCTTCGAGTTCGCGCGCCACGGTCTAGTTTAAATCGGGCGTCTTGTGTGCTTACACCGATTTTCAATTGTCAATGAAATCAGGTTGAGTGTATATCGTGCGTATGTACACATACGTGATCTGTTTAGTGTAAAGTTCGTTACCGTGTTTGCAACCGCACCGTGGAATGTAATTTACAAGGTGTACCAGAGACGTGTGATGTCTCAAATATTGTTAGATAGTGTATCTCAGTTTGCTCACACGACGGATGACAAAGGGCGTCATCTTATTTGAACGGATGACGCCCTCTGACTAAGTCAAGGACTGGCAATGAAAGGAGATACCTATCACCTTGTAACAACTTTCGTGATGTGCCGGATGGATACACTGTTTTAATTTTAGAAGCAGTATCCATTTATGTATTTTTTTTTTTCTGTGCTTGAAAGTCATACAGTGTTTAGCATTATGGCTAAGTTATGACCTAGCTTTAAAGTACAACTGTTTATCTGATACTTACCAGATAAATAAATACGCCACGCTGGAATAATAATCGGCTGATAAACATCGTTCAGGAGCAGAGAATTTATCGATAGACATTTACACTTTCATTGTGATACGGGGTTACCTCGAATTTCTTATTTGTTCTAGATATTTTTCTGAAAAAAAGAAAAGATAAATTGAATTAATTTGAGAAATGAAATTGAGGCCTTCAGAGCAGGAAGCCATCAGATAGGCTAGAAATTACTCGAACGATAACGAGGGTGGGAGTGCGTGCAGTGTAACACTTGTAACCGGACACTTAAGAAATACTTTATCGGTCGATAACATTTCAGTGACCACCTGGTGTCTGGTACGGTTATTGTTCTGAGACACCGAGAATTGTTATGCCTTTCTGTTGGGAGCAATGGAATTTCTTCATGAGGATTTCTGATGAAAAGTTATTTATGGAAAAGCATGAAGTGAATTTTTAAGTTCATGACATTTTATTTGAAACTGGTTGTACTTAAGCCAAACTATGCTTTCTATCAAATTGGAACAAAAAACCTTCGTAATAAACAAACTCACGCCTTAACACTGCCTATTAAGTGTTTTTCTTTGCATTTGATCAAATAATCAATTGTGTCATCGGGTGCAGCTTCTGAAGACGCACTTGAGATTTCTTTCAGAACTTAAAAATGTTCTCATAAATTTCAACACTCATCATACGTAAATCACACCAAGAAAGGATGACAAAATCAAAGCAGTCCTTCCTTATATTTTTTTTTTGCACTCAAAACGAAGTGAAATACAAATATTTGAATTAAAGATATGAACCACTTTAGGGAGCTCTTCAAAATTAAGCGCCAGAAGTAAACAAACTTATCAAATATGAGTATCCTAAATACGTAGACAATAGTATAAACTATTGATATTGATATTGATAAATCTTTAACATGTGATATGGCATTTATTTGAAGTGGACCGGAATGCGTCAACGTCGAATTCATTCTGTTTCAGTTAACAATTTTCAGTCAGGGGTGGTGAATTAATTCATTAACCTTCCTTGAGGGCAGTTGTAATTAGTTTGTAATCATACTGCCGTTTGTTGATATTTGCTAATATCATTGATGGAGATAGTTAGCAATCGTTTTTTGACCCTAAAGGCGTCACTTGACTTGTATTGTGAGTACAACAAACGCATAAAAAAAACTTCATTACCTTGTCCATTTAATGCAATTTCAGCCCATTACTGATGCATTCAAAGTGGTTTTATGGAGTTTAGGGAAAGATGGGAATCAGTCTGGGGTTTATTAGCTTTTTTGAACGCCGGGCAAAGTTTTTGAAGACTTTTAAGCCGAGGTTTCAGCTAACATTTTCTTCAAAGTATACAAAATGAAAATGCATTTAATTAAACACGTAGTCACCACTACACTTTAACTTAATTTAATTTACTATGGTTCTGCTTCTTTACTCCACCGATTGTAAATACTCACTTAACATAAGCGAAATACACTTGGGAAGAAAGAACATGTTCTCGACAATTATTGTTTGGTATTTTATACAAATTGTGATTGAAAATCTTAAGTGGACACCAACAAAAGACAAACAAATTTTGTAGTTAATGGAGTAACTAAGAAAATATTTCAAAAATAAAACTTCCCCCGTTTTGACTAATTTTATATCGACGCTTAACATTTTATAAAATATGAATCAATTTCGTCCATTGGTCGTCATTCTGGAAGTAGGACTTTTTCGGTGTAAACCCAACAAAGCATTTTATTTCTTGAAATCCAGTGCCTGAATTAGAATAAGAAAAAAACCTTGATGTTAAGGTGCTGTAGAAAATATAAGCCCAAGTCGAAATGGGTTTAGCGCTCTTTAAACTTCAATCTTACGTTGTCAATAATTTGATTTCCTAAAGTCATATTCATCACAGATTTTGGCCAAAATATTCAAATGTTAAACTTATGTTTAAAAATTACGGAACCAGAAGAAGTCTTCATATTTAAAAATTCATTTACTGTTGAAGCTTTTTCTCGACAAATACACTAATAAAAAAAAATAATTGGCCGATGAATAATATTTTTGTGTGTCGTATTTGATCAAGACGCCATCGACCTACACTCACACTCCAACACGCATGTACGTAATTCTGACGGAATAAACAATAAGTGCCATAAAACAATACGAAATTGTTTAATTAGCTTTCGGGATATCAATCAGGCTAAATTAATGATTGTTTGATACGAAAAGGAGAGAGAGGTCTAGTGTCAACTTTGAGTTAAAGGTGCAGATGTCAAAGTTATACACAAGTTTGAATAGTTTCTGGTTGCTTTAGTTAAGACTGAGAAACATATATTGTAGCACTTACTTGGTTGTCGTGTTCTAGTAGCAGGTTTTGGGCCGCATTTTCAAAAGTAAAAATTTAACCCCGTGTTGTAAAATATTTACACATTACTTAAAAGCAGTCTTTCCTTTTTAGATGGATTTGTATACCGCAAAAATTTGTTATTTTATATCTCTTTATTGTAAACAAGAAGGTACATTTATGCAAAACCAGTTTCTCCCTTATACATCTACATACGCTTTCTCCGTATATTTTTTTTTAATTTTTTTTTAAATTCGCATCTAAAACGAATCAAAGCAGTGCTCTGCTACGATGCGATGCCTCAACGGGCATATCAGTGGACACGTTTCTTCATGATGTGCGCTGTCATGCTAACTGTGCGTTACTACCTCCGCCTTCTTTACCAATTTAGTTCGCTAACAAATACGTCACTTGGAAATCCTTCCAATCTAAAATAAGAATATTAGTCCAGTTCTGCGCAAAAAAAAATTGTCAAGAACTGATTTAAATGTGTGTTATCTAATCCATTAGGTGTGCATTGGTTAAAAAAGAACAAAATTCCAAACGATAATTGATTGATAGATTGATTGTGAAATCATTGCCAAAAGGCACATGTCGACATAAAAATAGATAAACACCAAGTAATCACCACTTATCGCATGTGATTATTCGTCATTAATATATCTTTACTCCCTGAATGGATACTTTAAAAAAAAAATAATAGAAAAGAAAACAAATCAAATAAAATTAACCATCAATTAAGGCCTAATCAGTGAATTCATTTTGTCTTTTGACTTGTGATTTTATTTCATTACAACAATGAAATTGAAAGCTATCCTTGGAATTGTTTTGGAGAAACTTCAACTTGGCGACGCATCTTATAACTACAACAATGCATCAACATTAACATCGAATGACGTAGTTTTCATACGAGGTAAGTCGTTGTGTGACTAGACATTCAAATTTTATAAATTCTATATCTGGTTTTCTTTTAAGAACAATCAAACTTTTAATTTGCCGTTCAACTCTGCTGTCTCAAAAAAAATGTTTGTTTACTTTGCCCACCTTGAACTACTAAAATTCAAACAACAAAAATTCCATCCAAATTATTCTTTTCTAAGCTTTGATTATCGATTCAACCGCTCACTTGTCACAACTGAATAAACAGCAGAAACCAGTTCAATCTAAAATTTATGAATGAACGTTATTCGCTTAGAGTTACGAAGTTTTTGCAACTCAATGTATCTAAGGTTCGCTTCGTAGTTTTCAGGAGCACTTAGGCTCCTAGACCTAAAGTTTCAACAATTTTAATAACAAATAATCCCGAAGTATGCAGTTTTTTAAAAAAAAGTTCCTCAATTTTCTACTGAAATTCAATAAAAAGTGAAATGCCAATTAAAGTTTACCCACTTTTTATGGTAACAGATAGTTCCGGTTTGACTTATGAATATTAAAATTTATAAGTGAACAAGAAAAGTTTCACTGTGATCAAATGTGAGTAGTAGAGAACATTCATAAAGCTATCTAATTGTATCCATTAACACCAGTAGCTAGCAATTCGTAACCGTAACACCATTACTTAGATCGATAAAGTTAGGGCTGTAAGCTAAATGCCTTCAGGAATCTTCATCTGTCCACTAGCTCTCGGCAATAAAATGTTTATGCACAAGAGGTCGAGAAGATCACAAGTAATAATAGATTTACATCCTGGGCGTAGTAGCGCATTAACACAACCTTGGTGTAATACAAGCTTCACGTTATCTATGAGGAGTGTAGTCCACATTGTTGAATGTTGTGTAATTAAACAACGGTTGCCTTGTGCTGGAACTTGATAGACCTAGGTTTACTACTCAGGTTGTTGCTTAACCCGGCGGTAGTAAACTTCTCATTGCCTTACAAATTATAGAATGAGGAGTCATGCTAACTTCTGTTCTCCATTTTTCACAGAGAATCTTTCTTTTGAACAAACTTACTTCACATCCCTACTACACTACCAAGTCTTTTCGCTGTCGCAGATTCAACCCATTTTCCACTAATAATATCTGGAGCTAGTATCACTAGGACCGAGATGTAGACTTCACATTCCTCTTTGTAGTTGTTAAACAACAATTTTTCCTGCTACACTATATGCAAACAACGAAGCCACACACCACACCATCGAAAGAAAGCTAAACAACGTAAAAACATCTATATTCTCAGACAATCAGGTTGTCCTTTATGTTCTAGAACTGTGGCTGGACTGTCTGCGAATGTCACAAAAGTCGTAAATACACTGGCAGATCACAACAGATCTAAGCTGAGCTGATTGGCAGGTCAGGGAAATCACAAGGTGTACACACAATCCAATAAAGGAGCTCAGATACCATTAATAGGACCTCCTGCACTCTATGGAGTCAAGATTATAGACAAACAACAAAGCTGAATCATCAAGCAAAATAATCAGTACTGGAAGAACCTATAGGGTACCAAACAATCTAGGAAAATAATGAGCTGCAACCTTAAACGTTCCAAGAGCTTGCCTAAGACTACTGTACTTAAAGGAATTAACGGAGTGTCCAATCTAACACTAGTCAGATTTTAAAAAAATCAACAAGGCAGCTGTAACAAGAATTGACTAGAGGACACTATTTATAGATGTTGTTAAAACTATGAAGGCGATCAAACCTAGACATAGGAAAGGGCTATAAAGATCTTTAAGGATGCATAACAAGTGGCTGAATGACATACCCCAATTTCTCTAATTCAAGTGGTGGGAAGCGCCTAAAATCTAATGTTAATTCAAAAATTTACAAACAAAACCAGTCCCCCAAAAAATTAAGTGCCTGGACTATAATTTTATACTGCACCCACGTAGTTGGTACTAAAGGACCGATTAAAATTAAATTTGAAAATTGACAATTTGCGTGTCTCAAGTCATGTGGGGTCGGCCAACAAAAGCTCATCATCCGTTAACTTTAGAGTAGTGATAACAAAAGCCTTGTCAGCAATTTGGTGCAATTTAATTATTCTTACTAATATAATTAATTCCCTTAGAGCTAATTTTATGTCTCATATGTGCAGATCACGCAAAACAACGACATCTCCGAGCAGCACGTGGTCAACACTTTAAATCTAATCCCAGCCTGAAGCACACAAGCGCACCCGTGTATCTGCTTCATTTACGAAACCCCTAATTTACCAGATTTTAAACAAAAAAAAAACACCCAATCTTTTTTTATAACCCTCCTATTGTATTTGCTAGTTACTTTGTTGAAATATTTTTAGATTTTTTTCTATTTTTGACAGACATCATAACTCTTTTCTGTTGACTATCGTATTTGCAAGTTCTATTTTCGGAATAAATTGATTTTTAAATGTTTACCAGCATTCCATTTTTTGGGGTTTAACAAAATTAAGAGAACGTGTTGAGCTTATTAAGGGCATCATGCGATAAAGATTAGTAACTTAGACGTGTGTGAGTTTGAGATGTATTGTCACCAATATTGACAGTGAATGCTTCTTTCATTAAAACAGCTTTTAGAAATTCACCCGTTCTGCCACGAAGTTAATCAACAATAACTTGTACACAGACATACATATGTATGTATGTTTGTATCTGAAAGATATATACCTTTAATCTAAGTAACTAATTTGGTGACTAATCTAACAACTGTGTAATGAGTAATCAGTGTAATCTTTGATACTTTCGGAATGTGGGCCGGGACAATTTACAAAGAAAAACATCCACACGCCAGGCAATTTGTTACGTCAGAGGTAATGAATGATAACCAATTATTGCCTAACAAGCTCATAGAGACTTTGCAAATATCATTCGCTAAATTATATAAAAATGTTGCTATGGGCTTATCGCGAATTATGTGCTCAATAAACTCCTTTTTGATATTTGATGCCGATTTGAATTCATGTTTGCGTTTGATATGTCTGTCTGTTGTTTGGGGGAGAGAAGATGTTTTTGGGGTTTTCAAAAGGGCACATACGTGGAAAATTATGCTTGCAATTTTAGCTGTCCAAAATGTACAATACAATTTTTCTGGTTTCATTCATCGTAAGGTCAGCAAAATGCTTACTTTCTTTTTCATGTATTTATCAAATTTTAGTCGAAAACCGTAGCAGCTGGAGCTAATTTCTATTGATAATGAATTTATTTCATGAGCAATAAAATTGTAATAATGATAATAATAATTTAATCAAATTCAGTACGTTTGAGTAACAAACAATTACAACCTGTAACTGGGACTAAATTGAAACACCTTCAGGTTTAGTGTTCAAGCCATTTGTTCTTGAGCAATCGTTCATTGGACTTTAGCTTTGGATATATATTCTATACAACTACAAGGAATTCATTTTGTAAAATCAAAAATTTTATCTTGTAGTGCTTGTCAATGCCACGATAATCTTAAGTAAATTTGTTTCAAATCATTGCAAGTTGAAGTCATTCAAATTTGAAAGGCAAGGTATACGAAAAACTGATAGCAATTTCACTTTCGATAATTTTAACACAACACAAAGTCAGCGGACAGAAACTGAAAATTGAAAAAAACTTAAAAGTCCAATAATCAATCAATCCACAGTCTTGAGGTGGATGGTCAACAGTCCTGCGATTTTGTTTTCAATTTAGATTACTACGTTAATTAACGCGGGGTTGCTATTTTGTAGGTTTATTTTAAGGGATCACATGTCAATGTAGAAACCTCCGAAACTTCATATTAAATGGTTAATGCTAAGATTCTTAGCGTCAATGGATTTTTATTGATGGGTATTGTCTCAGCAAATGATTTAATTTAAAATGCAAAAAAGGTTAATATGGACAAATCTGAAGTAATGGTTATTTCCAGAACGCCTGTTCAATGCACTCTGCATGTTAGTGGAATCCCATTGAAATAATGAATCACAGCTTCCGAGGTGCACCTTGAATGCGATCTCGTCAGGAAGGCGACCGCTCAGCAGGATGTGACCAAGTCCAAAATCTGGCCTGGCTATGCTTGGGCATACCTCCTGATGAGTTAGAGTCGGCGGCGAAGGATCGGGATGCCTGCCTTCAACGTGCATTGCCCTCTCGACCCTGTTGGTAGAACACGCGGTCAAAAAGATGTTTGGCTATGAATAGCAAATCCACTCGGGCCAAAGTTGTGGCACTGATAATTATTTGATCTTCTTCTCTTTCGTGCTATCACTTAAAGACACAAAAACAACACCGTAATTGGTTGTTAACTTATGATTTAGATTTATTAGCTTAATAAATTCAATCAAATAAAAACCCATATCTAAATTATGATTACATAAGGTCAACATTTCCCGAAATCATAGAAACATATGCAATTCGATGAAACATTGGCTCGTAATCGCCTGCAGACCAAAAAAAAAGCTTCACAAATCAACCTCACGTAAGAGGCTATAAAAGAAATCTCTGACTGGCAGGGTGACAGACATTGTCGTCTTTCCATGAGGTGTTAACAAATAAAAATAAAAATTTTAAATTCCGACCTTGTCTGTGTTGTGTTTAACCAGATACACCTCATGTACGAGTAAACAACCATCATTCAACATTAATCCACTATCAAGTACTGTAGCATCGCCAATCTTGCCTGATGGTTTTTTTTTGGTTTTTATCAGTAGCTTACACAAACAAAAAAAAGAAAAAAGTAATGCTGCAGAGTTATAAAAATAGACAGGTCTAAAAATTTCAGTGGATTGGCAATTCTCATGAATCCCTTAAGACTCCGCTGTGATAACAGTGGACAGGTCTTTGGAAATGATAAGCCCGCCTTCGACCCTAAACCTGAACAGTCTTCAACTGTCTTCTTATGTAAAACGAGTGACATTATACGTGTATGTTTGTCGCTCCGTGTCGGCATTTGTAATTAGTGAGTCAAATCTGGAAGTGTTTCATTGGAATCTAGTTCTATTCACATCCGCTGAATATCAATCACTTCGTGTACGACACTTGAATTACCCATTACCCTTTTCTTAGTCTCGTAATCTTGGTTATTTAATGATCGACCTGCTGCAAACCTTCTGCTATAAATTTTCTTAGTTTTCTCTTAAACATAATAGAAAGTAGTATCTGTACATTTAGATCAAAGAGACTGCACTTGTCAAAGACACCATTCTATTTTTACAACTCAGCAATCTTGTGAGATAGTTTTTTTAATACATTAACTTTATCGTTGCTTACACTAACAAATTTTTGCGCAATTGAAACCATTTATTGATTGGATTTAGAGGAAATACAGTTTTTAATTTTTATTCAGTGGAGCTTACTGCGTTTCATAATTCTAAGAATTTTTTTTTTTAAATCAAAGAATTTGTGCATAAGTCGTTACTTACTCAAATTTTCAAAAATTATGAAATTTAATTTCCAGGCATTTAATACTTTCTAAATAATCACAAAAAATAAATTAAACTTATTTACTGCCCGACTGAAGTCGACCAATTAGCTTACTTTACAGGCAAAACTACGCTTTTAATTTGAAACAGATCTGAAACAAAAGATTCTTAGTAGATCGATTAATATTTTGCGAGGTCAAGTTGTAAATATAAACATATTTTTGGCACAGACGTGTAGTAAAACTGAACCATATGTAATATTACAAAGCCTGGAATTCGACAAATGTAGAGCAATAAACGCTAAAACACTTACAGTGTAATGAAGATATTTTTAATTTATCTTAAAACACCCCTGCTGCTGTTGTAACTTTTATATAAATCGTTGAAAAGTCCAATCAATTTTCACAGGCTTGGTAAAACAAATCTTTAGTGAAATCATTGCCTTCTGTTCAAAAAAATGTCGTACGACAAGCGTGTAAGGTTGATTCCAGTTTGGTTAAGGGTACCAGGTTTAGATTAGGGATGAGTATCAATTCAAAAGTAGCAATTGTACGGTTAGTGAGCATAGACAACCCTCAAATGGGCCCGGGGGAAGCACGAACATAAGAGCCCACGTCTGGTGAACGACTACAAATCATTTTGAAGTATATTTGACATGAGAACGCTTCACAAACTACAGCTCGCTGAAAGAAAATAGGGCCATTTCACGTGTGTTAATTTTATACTGCGTACAAAACAGTGGTTGGGCAAAACTAGGCTCGGGCCCTGGTCCATGAGTAAGCTGTGTCCACCCCAAGTTGCAATCCGACTGACTTTCATAAACACGTCGGCCGTCGCTTCGGCTCTCGGTACACTTATTCAATAAAGATCAATCTTTAGCAAATAAATTTAGAGACAGATTTTCTTGTTCTCTGATTTCTTATATCACTATCTGCTAATAATGATTGAAAGACCGAGAGCACTTCTTCAAATGCATCTATCAATCTACTTTTCGTTTCAGCAATGGTCACATAGCCTTTTCTCGATCACAGATGAAGATTGAAAGGCTTTCTTTGCAAAGCGTTAATTCCATGTACTTTCTAAAAGGAAACAAACTTTTGCAAGCCGTGCTACTAAGCAATTTCTTTTTTTATAAATTTTCGCTGGTCCCGCTATTAAGAATAACTTGGAGATCACTCCAAATCACAGCCAAATATCAGATTTTTAAATTAGCCGCAAGTATTCGGCGAGTTGTGTTACGCAATAACCTTGAGCTTCTGGTAAGCATACCTTCATTCCGAACCACCCACTTACTCCACTTTTACTCCGTCGTTAGTTGCAAACTTTCAATCGACTTCCTTATCCGATTAGCGCATTCAGAATACTTTCATCTTCCCCAAACGAAATCAAAGAATGGCTTCTTGAGTTCGATAAATTGAAGTTTTGCTGACCTACTTATCCCAAGTCTTAATCTTACTTTTCTTATTATTTCTCATTTATTTCTCTTGTTTTTGTGTGCAATTTATTATTTGAAATTTTAATCTCCGTCTACATAGATCATTCCCATATAAATTTGTATAAAATAATAGTAATTATAAATCGTTTTTTAAAAAAAAATTCGAAATTACAGCGAGACAAGACGACGAAACTCGTCGCTTTGTGTTTTACTTCATACATTCTCCTTCATTTGACAACTCGAACTAGACTCTCGCAAGACTCGTCTCTCTCAGAGAATAAGCAGCATTCCCTTCAATAAATTTAACGCCGGACACTTGCAAAAACTGCACGGACTCATCGGCTAGCAAAACGCTGAAGCATAAGTTTGGACCTGCCCAGTGCTAACCAAAACAAAATTCAGGACCACTTTATCAATTTGTTAAGTGAAGCAACTAGCCCCAAAGCAACTATACTCCTTTATTACACTATCGCATTCAGCAGTAACAGGGTATTTAAATTAAAGAAACTCTGAGATAGTAGGTACATTATTAGCCTACACAGGTCTATGTGATTGGCGACTATCCTACACCATAATTTCGTATAGTATAGGACCAAACAGAACCGAACATCAATCAAAAAAGTATAATCGGCGATGATGACTTTAGGCAGCTATTGATTTAAGTAAAGAAATTATTTCGAAAAGCATTTACAAGAATATTGAACTTTTTTTCCGTTTCGTACTCCAAAAGGCAAACAAAAATACGAATAACTCATTGCGAGTGCACCTTAAACATAACAAACAACTGTAGGTAGACCATTGATATCGTATAAGCACCCCATTCTTCAACCGATAAGATGAACCTACTGAATTGAATATCGTAAACTGTAGGTTCAAAAAGAAAAAAAAAAACGTTTCCTAATCATTAGCAAGCACTTTTACTTCTCTATCCTAACACGATAAGTTGCAAGTTTCTGAATTACTCTTTAATCACGTACACTTTTATCGATAAACGTAGCTACTCCACTTTTAAGGCCAGTTCCATTATGTGGTTCTCCAACGTGAATCCCCTCTCAATTTTTACCGAAGTCCAGATCGACTTGTGTGACTAAGTGGTCAATAAAAATCAACACTTCCACCTGAAGGAGATAAAATAGTTGACCCTAAAGTTTCCGGTAGAATAGAGCAAATAATAGTCGCGGTGCCTCAAGACCACTCCACTAACTAACTTAATAAAATTACTTCAGCTGTTTAGGACATGCTAATAATATACACGTCAGTAAAATGTTAAGTAGTATTTGCTATAATCCACATTGTTTGGAATACGATATATTTTATTTTGCCCCCGGATAGTTCAATTTCAATCATTACATTTTGTTTATTCGTTTACTTTCAGCACTTGGCGATGGGAGTGACGTAGATAACAATGATAATACTCAGGGAACAGTAAACGATACTGGTAAGTGCTCTTCTGATCATAAAAATATCTTTTCACAAAATACGAATAGATGTAACAAAAGTAAAGACAACAAAGTAGCATCGCAATGTCACAATGAACCGAATCTGTTTGTGAATCTGGATGTGGTCACTCACTCGTACCCATCCTCCTTCAAAACGAAAACATATCACAACAATTTGTTGATAAAGGAAACATAATTTCGAGGTTTTCTCTACCTCCTTGTCACCCAACGTTAAGATATGGCCTTTTCTCTGTTTCGCAGAGTGACATTGCAAATCGCAAAAATGCGTAACGAGAAATTTATTATTTGTTGTGAAATTACTTGATATCGTTTTTATTTTTTTGGCTCTTCTCAATTGAGATGGATTAAGGCGATAAAATAGTGCCACTTAAGAAAAATCAAATTTCGTCTAATATTTTGCTGAGTCTTTCGTCTTTCTTAAGTCGAACAAAGATGAGTGACATACAAGTTGTCTGTTCTGCTCTCGAGTGAGATGTGAATAAATTGTTTGATCCCGAGGTTGTCTATGAAGGGTGCGCGTTGCTAATTCTCCGCCAATTAAGGTCAACATGTGGATGGAGTTAGTTTTAATCTTATAAATTGAAGATCTGGGAAAAACAATTTCAATAAGAATTTTCTTAATTGAAGTTTTGCGAAATGGACTCTGAAATGAGCACGTGTTGGCGTTTAGATTTTCTGCAAAACTCGTCGAATTTCTTAGCATTCTCAGATTTTTTTTTTCTTGATATCAAATCTCTTCATTTCAATGAAAACATTTCAGGGTCGCTTTGTATTTTATGGCCTAATTAGGCTGACATTTGACATCTGAAACCACATGATAGAATATGAAATCGCCGCTGATGAAAACTAACTGACTGTCATTGTTGCTGGAAAGAGTCGGAATATGACAAAAACACAGAGTTTCTACCACAAATGAGCCAATAAATAGTCTGTGGTTTCTACCGTGAAAACACATTGATCTGGCGTCCTTTTCTTGCCCTAAATGAGCAATTTAAATTTAACTTGCAGCCAACGGAAATTTTATACCAATCGGAATTAAGTTATATTAGTTATACCGCCGCAGCCACGAAAGAAGCTCTTCATATTAATTTCTCAAACCACGACAAAAGCTCACATTCTCTGGTTGTACGAAATGTTTTAGCACAGACAAATACCCAACTTGAAACTTTTGAAAGCTGTAAAAAGCTTGTAATCAATTTCACAACCTGTATGGTTTTTGCATGAAATATCCTTTCCTTGATATATGCAAGAATAACATTGTTATTCACTTTTCTGTTGCCGATTATAAAGAGAACAAAACAAAGCAGGCTTTAAGGCGCAGCTAATTAGAGCATAAAATCCCTTGAAACATGTAAACTTAATTCAAGTCCCATTCTATAGTTTAAACTGACAATTGAACAACAAAAACTTCAATTAGCAATTGTGAGTGTTTGGCCCAAGTGAAAAAAGCTTCCGGTTGTTATTTCCCCCCCATGATTTTTGTTTTATATACTAAAATATACAAAACACAAATAAAATAAAATATTAAATTACAAAGTTTATTACAAAGTCTAAAATAATATCGTAAAATACGAGTTTAAAAGTCCTATTTAAAAGTTTTTGTTTTAAAATCATTCTACCGCGTTTGAATTCGGTTGGAATAATTGTCTCTTTCAAAATTGGTTGAAGTGTGGAACAATCAAATTTCTTCTATTTCCGACGTTATTTGTTATTCACTTTCGCTGTTTCAACACTAAACAACTTATTTAATAGAATATTTATTCCTAATATTGTTCCAATCCAAGGCATACATTGTGAATTTGCTTACATTCATTGACACCATGACCCAATATCCAATTCAATACTTTCGTTCCATATGCCGCAATACCTCTGCGACTGTCTTCGAAGCAAAATTACTTCTTAATATAATATTCATTGACTGATCGATCAAATGATTGCAGGGTACTATATTTTGTAACTCCAAAAATCTTCATTCTGAATGTTGCACTAGCAACTTGGACAGACTGATTATATGACTAATATATTTTTTCAATTTTTCAGTTTTGTTTTTCTCTCGTAAATAAACTTCTAGGACTCATGATTCTTCTCAATTTTTACAGATTCAGAACTCTCCTCGCTTTCACACGTCGGTAAGTTGACTGACAACCTTTCCAAGTACTCGCTTTTATGCAGTAATTTTTTTAGACTGGTGTCACTAATCATGCTTTTCTCTTTTCCTACTAACTATTATTTAATTTAGGGTGATGGAAACAATTTTCTTGCTCTTCTTGAATTTCATAAACCTTAGATGGCTTCTATAGACTTGGATTTTATGCCTTCTGAAGTCAAAATAATAATCCTTCTACAACCTTTCCTTTTTTTTTAAAACATAATTTAAACGCTATTCAAGATATGCAGATCGGACTAGAAATATTTGTTAAGCCCTTTTTTGGTTTATAATTTAATCCAAATAAATATCGCATAACCAATTGGACTTCATAGGTCATCGATTTAATGCAAAAATTGATTCGTTCGTAATTTCCCTTAATTTCTTAAATTTATATTTAAAATTCAGGTAAATATCAGTTCCTCGGACGGGTTGCGTTTGTGATTGGTTCCAGTTCAATTTCATCTCTATGCCAGATTATTAAATTGTATAAAATATGTTAATCTGCGAAAAGTATCTCCTCCATCAAGTTTGATAAGAATCATTCCTCTTTCGCTCTGCGCTGTTCAATGTGGAAGCATAATGACGCATGAAGTGCTGTTATCATTTTAATCTCATCCACGGTATCATTTGATCTACGGTGATATCTATTTATTTTTTTTTGTTTTTTTTTATTGCGATTTTGAAATACTTTTTAGAGGGTGGCATGGATCAGTGGGTTAAATGACTGTCACACTAATCTTTTTATAATCAGAAGACCAACAAGAATTCTTGGAGTACAATAGGTACAAGTATTTAGTCAATGGTTGAAATGAAATTCATCGGTTTAATTAATGTTATCTTCAATAACAAAGTGTCCGCGTCATGTTTAACGTTTTCGCTTCTCATGTGACTACAGAACTCAAAAACCCCCTTTCATTGCCTTCAACCGAACACAGAAAAACAACAATAAAAAAAATTGGACGAAATCATAAGAACATACCAGCAGCAACTTAGCTCTCCATGTGTCTAATCGTCGAAGTCCTACACTATTGAAAGCGAGCTGCTCCTGGTCTACCATAAAATTCAAATAGACAAAACGAATTTTCCGTATTTCCTTATTTTGATATTTACCACCGAGTCCAAATCTAAGAAAATTGGAGACTTTAATTTCTAATTTTGGAAGATTTCGTTTCAAGTTTTCTACGTTTAACATTTTCCTGATTGCAAATTACGCTTAGAGAACTTCATAACACGGCGCCCACCTACAAAAAAAAAACTGTTTCGATGTACAAATTTTGGACTAGACAAATTGTTGAAAAACTCTAAAAACGAAAAATCAAAGCAAGACGGAAAAAAACTGCTGCAATATTTGAGAAAAAATTATTCTTCAATATTGCAATCACTCACTATTTTATTATATTATATATTACACGACATTTAATATTTTTCAAAGACTTTTCGACTAAACTGTTTCCATTTGACGAAACTTTTTGTAAATTGAGATTGCGTCTTACAGCTTGAAAACTCTTGCGTATTCTTAGGAGCACAGCCCAAAAAAACGTTGCATATCTCCAAGATTATTTGCACCTTGGCCTGGCACACACAACAAAACAAAGCCAGTGCTTTGCCCCCCGGCAACTCATCTCTGTCAATCTTCAGAAAAACATTTAAATTTATATTCAAAAGCAAATAGTAGAACAACCACATGGAATAGGGTTAATGCCATTTTACTGACTCCTGTCATCTTGTCAATATTTTTGTGTTTTCAATATCTGTTGATTTCTTCGTATTTGAGTTTAATGGATCTGGAATACTCACACCGCTCCCCTTTAATCGACAGATAACCATAAGCCTTTGCACGCCTTCTTCTCTTATCACTATCCTTGTTGTCAAGACGATTCACTTAATTTAATTGAACCAAATGAGTATGCGAACAATAACATTTCTGCGATTTCTCAATGAGACTAGGTAACTCATATCGCACATTCGCTTTAAGTAAACACCACCCATCCAGGGATTGCCTCGTTCAACTAGTGTTTGAAGAGCGTTTCTTCCAGCACACGATTTTGAGTTTTCTTTCATTCTCCAGAATTAAATAAATTTGTGAAATTAATTATCAGCTGGCTTGAGACTTTGTTGTTAGCAATGGATACTGGTGGCAGTAATTATTAGGTGGACTGTGGTGTTAAAAACAAATAGTTTTATTGCTCACCCGGATATTTTCAAGAGATTTGGGTTTATTGTGAAATCTGATGAAACAAGGCGTTGCTAATAAAAACAATCATGAACTTCTCATTTTCCTCCCTGCTTGAAGTAAGTAAGTTCCATACGTGTCTCATTCTTTTTACGATACACAGCGATGAGAATGCTTTTACGAAAGATTACAAATAATCAGTTCATGTCGAAGAGTCATTCAAATTAAACGTCGGATACGACTTTCATTTGGGAGCCAGCCGCAAGTGAAATGTATGGGCTCAGAGGTCGGTAGTAAAATATAACAATGTCGCACAGGGTCAAGGAGAAATGTGGGAATTAGGAGATTAGGTAGTAGTGTGTGGTATTTGGTTGTTGTTTTCTGGAACAAATTAATTGGAGCCGTATTTGTTGTTTTTTTTTTCCATGGGCAATGCGAGGCTCACGAGTTCTAATCACGAAACTATAACGTAAACGAGATAGTTGGCACGTGGAGTGAAAAGGGAAAGTCATTAAGAACCGTTGGGAAGATTACATATATCCTTCATTTCTCAAAGATAACAAAATTATTAACTCAAACTATCAATTAAGTAGCAGTTAAAATTGGAAATGGCTAACCTTAGATGGTCTTAGTTGATCAACTGCGCAGTGGCTAGAGAGACTTGGCCAGAATACAACTTATCATGAACCAACGGCTTTCTTAATAGGACTCGCACAGACATTGCTAAAATTATAGCGATTAGTACGAGTCATTGGCCGACAGGGGATCATGCAGCCAGACTAGGGATCCCTTATCGCCCACACTGCTCGACCTGGCACTTAATGTCTTTACATATGTTTTGAAAAACCGTATTGTTATATATCTCAGCCATACATTCGATCTCCTTTTCAATTCCTGTGAAAATCATGCGCATTATTTAATCGCCAATTTTTCGACTGGTTCATGAATATGTTTAGCAAATTGTACGAAACATCAAAAACAGAAATCAATTCTATGGACAAATTTGACGGTAAATGCAGCAAGAGTTAAGTTAAATATTTTGTTTCAGAAGGCACCGATTCGATTTTAAACCATCAATCACTTTTTGTGATGACCGATTTTATTATTAGTTCTAAAACAATAATCAACTAAATTGTTACACATTTCAAAGCAAATCCTCTAGATAAAGTACTTCGTTAGAAACCACCGAGATCCGCAAGATCTCAGAATTAATATAAACGCAATTAAAATGCGGACAAATAAAATTATGTTTACACCTCCAGTGAAATCATTGTTTTTCAGAGCTCTCTGTTTTTGATAAAAAAAAATAAGATTACTTTTCATTGATAAACCAAATCAAGCGCAGCAGTTTACTTGGGATGGTGTAGATCGCCCGTACGCAGCTTACAACTTGTTTACCCCCTTCTTAGAAGACTGATACCAACACCTCGCTCAAAACAACAATAAATATTTACACCCATCATATTATTGTGATTATAGTTGTGCTAAAAACAACTCACCGCACTGCGGCTTGTCCACGATTCTTAGTGCAAAATACATTGATATTTTTTTCCGGGGTGGTCCTCGAGTAAATTTATGTCGATCAATGGCTTCATTGACGTCAGCGGCAGTGGGCTTCTAGTGGACGAGCCTCTCTTCTTGCGCCACTGATGCGCGTAAATGTTATTTCGATGAAATTATGACGAAAGGCGAATCAGACCAGAACAACTATATTTCCGTTTTTTTTTTTTTTTTGAAATTTGTATTATGAGCTCGAAAAAACATTTCCATTACGAAATTGCGACTCGGCTGATAAGAGACTAATGAGTGTGTTTGTGAGAACATCTCGTTTTTAATCGAATTTGCTGGAGTCTTTTCTCTCAGCAACTGTACCTGATTGGAGCGACCTTAAAATTGCATCATCATACTTATATCTCTAAGTTTAGAGATTCTATTTTTGTAAATATAATGAGTACATGTACATCGTAATTTGTTACATAAAGTTTAGTGTAATGTGACAGACTTCGTGAGATAAAAAGGTCGTTCAAGATACAAGATCAAGTTGTGGGAGATACTAAAGAAAAGAATTTAATGGAAAGCATTATGTGAAAACACGTCTTCATAGTTTGGGGGTTATGACACAGGGCTTACTTTAGTTATCATAAAGTAATATATTTAGATTTGAGATATAGAAATGTACATGGATTCTAGCAAAGACTATTTTATCCAGAAGGTATAATTAGATTAAAGCTGCTGATTGAACTGAAGTTATTGAATCATTGAACCACTTTGTCTACGCTAGTTGGACACTACCAGAGTTATAAAGTTACTTTTAGTTAATTGCAGTTAATTGACTGGCAAAAGCACTTTTCAATATATAAATTTGTACTAAGTTAAATTCATAAAAATCACTTCCAAAGTGACATACAGTGAAACTCATTCATTAATTAAGGACGGACGAAGAAGACGAATAATTCATGTGTTTTAAAGGTGATTTAGTTAAAATGACTGCTAGTCAATTGACTGCATTTAAAAGACTTACTGACTAAATCAAGTAACTAACGTCACAAACAGAAATCATACAAAATAAATCATCCATCCCACTCAAGACTTTTGCCACAATTCTGCAGAACTGTCTAAGAAAAGACCCCCGACGTGCTTGCATGTACCTTTCACTGAAAACACCACAAACGCGCTTTTCCTTGGAAAGCCGCCATCGTCATTCAGAAACGACAATTACTGTCCAGTCGTAAATTTACACCATGTATCATAAATTAAGATTCAAACTACCCAAAGGCAGCCTACGCATACCTAACGCGTTCCATTCCAAATACTGCCCAGAGACATCCAGCCACCCACCACACTGCAATGCCACGCCGACTTCGATGCTGCCGGCCATCGTGTATTGTAAACACTGAACGATTTCTAGCTCGAAGTCATGGTAATGAACGCTTTAATTAGCGCATCTACTGGTTTTTATTAGTCCACCTCGGATATCAGTCTCCATTACCGAACGCGTTGGATGAAGTGCGCCAGATACAAATATGTTATCAGAGTGTAAAAGCGCAGTGCTTCAATTATACTCTCATAAATAAAGCACTGCTCTTCAATGCAGACATGAGCAAAGTTTAAGTATCTTGCATGAGCATCAACCTAGGTTACGGTCTATTTCAAGAGGCTTCAAAAACACGCAACGTACGCACGGAGTAGCCTTGTCCGCCTCGGTAAATCATCGGGATGGCCTATTTACGTATTCAAATTAAAATCTTTATTCTCGCCGACAACAATTTTATTGAGCTGATGGCATTTATCATAAAAATCAAGTCCTCTTTTAAACTTCGCTGATCTTAACCTACTTTGAATGTTTTCAGAATAGGAAAATGCGCATGGGGAACTCCGTCAACAACTCAAAGTGGCCTTAATCGAGAAGACCTGATTCTTGTGCGTAATTTTTCCAAGACTAGGCTACTTAAATCTTCCTGAGTTGCGAGAACTTTCTGAAATTCTCCTGAAGCAAAATCGAAATTTATGTTTGCCAAGTTCTCCACAATCGCGTCACGCACCGCTCTCGCTCGTCATCGGTAGCGGCAAAGAGTCTATCCATTGTCGTCACTTCTTTGGAAAACCAAAGAAAAATGTATCATTCTTTTATTCGTGTCGACTACATGTCTAGCTGACCAGGAGCTACAGATGTGATTCTCATGAAAATAAACTCACTCACATGTTTTCTTTGTTTTTTTTGCCTTCTGACTTATTATCTGAAAAAGTAATATGAATCTGGTCTTATGTGGGCTAATAGAATAATCTTCATTGGTGCAGACAAAACAAATGAGGATTTGCTGTGTTTGCATTTTGATTTGCCCTGTGGCACACATCGAGATCGTGAGCGATAACTAAGTGCCGCATCAGAAGCAGAAGGAGATATATTTTTGTATCTTAGAAATGCAAATCGCCCGAACGAATGGCGAGATATTTCTGTTCTGGCTTCAATAGGAAGAGCTGGGCATGGACGAATGATAGTTGGCAATGAAAACTCTCAACATTGTTTAATAATGCATTTGACGAATATGTCGCGTCTGCATTTTTGTGGCCCGGGCAGCTGCAGCACGCTATTGAAAATGTTGGCAACCGATTGCTATTGACCTTGAGATGTTTGTGTCCTGTAGTGTTCACATGGGTGCAGCGTGGATGGGAAACTATGCGGAATGATGTCGTAAGGACATTACAAGTTGTCGCTTTGAAACTAATTGACGTGCTAAAACACATTTCATGGATGAAGAGCACTGTGTTCAGTGAATGGAATGTAAACAAGTCTTCTAAAAGTCAACCGACGTCAATGTGCAACTAACATCATGATGTGTTTGGATAAAAAAAAAAAATCTTGGCCATGCGTGATTGCAAAATTTAGCAGCAACATTCATTTCTGAGGTTCAGAGCTAATTAACCAAACTAATCTAGAGCTTTTTTTTTTTTTTTTGATAAGACTAGTAAGAAACATTTACACTATTTACACAGGTGGATAGTTCAATCTGTAAAAACAACTGTTCAATTGAAACCTTTTGCGATTTTTTTTACTAAGCGCCTACACAAACGGCAAAAAGAGTTGAATAAAAAATGCTACTATAAGTCAAAGTTCCTAAAAAAAGAAGCAATTAGGAATACTCACTCCAAAGGTTATAATCACCCTTAGAACATTAATGCAAGCCTATGTCGTCACTGTCCAGAAAAAGTGTTCTCAAAAACACAAGACGGCGCTAAACAAAAAACAGGTTAGTGGAATCGCACTAATTATCGTAGCCACTCGCCTACGCACGAATACCTTTAACCTTTAGAGACAAAACCAAAAATTTTTCTTTAATTACGAACGTTCCAGAAGATTGCGCATTACGGAATATTAATTCTCTAAAAAAATTAACGTCTTAACTGAAAACGTGTTAATTTTCAATTCAGATGTTAGGATTTGTTTTTATTCTTTGTTTTCGCGTAAGTTTGAAACGTTTAATTTAAATCACACTTAAGATGCGTGTGAATCTGCTTTCGAAACAATTGGCAACTGTAAAAAAGGACGGGTATAGGCTTTTATTAATGTCTGATTAGACTGAAGTTGTGGGTGGCAAAAAATTAACAAATAAATTAATAAGCAACACCTTTAATATTCGTTTTTATTTTCACAAAACTGTACAGTTTGTGACTAGAAACGAATAAGTCCTATACCAAATACTTCTTCAACTACTAAATTAACTAAAAAATTTAACAACAAAAACTTTTAAATTATTCAATCACAAAATATACATACACTTTTGACCAATTCACGTTAGTTTGTCTAACATCCATAAAAAGAAATGGGCACGTGTACTTAATTGCGATGATTAATCTATTTTGACTGGAGCCTCCTCATCGAGGACGTTTTATTTCTCGTATAAGAACAACACGCGAGTAGATATTGTGTATGAAGATAACAAATATTACTGATCTCTAATAAATATTTAACCGCAAATAAAAATGGTTTTTGTGATTGAGACTTTCCCTTTATTTATTTAAATTCTACATCAAAGGTATCTGTTCCTTGTCAAATGTGACTACCTTACTGTTTATTTAACACAGTTGATAGAATCACATCATGGACAAGTTTTTACTCTTATGAACTGAAGGGTGTGCAAGACTTTGCATCTAACTTGTAACTATACAATGAATTTAAGCATATTGCCTTCAAAATAGGCAGTTTAGAGGATTTTACCTAGTGTTTTCATTCTGAAAAAAATACTCATTTCATATTTTCGTGTGTATCGTGGCTATTCTTCCTTCGACTTTCGACTCAAATGCCTTAGTTTTTTTACTGAAGTTTAACACGAAGAGTTATCAAGGGTCATTCGATTTTGATTTTTTCCGCTCGTCCAGTACGAATCTTGTACCTCACACGAAGAACATGTACCTTAAAGACTTAAACACATTTGCGACTCAATCACTCGGTTCCTCGATCATTCACAAGATTTAAACCAGTTTTTTTTTAAGTGCACTCTCCAAAGCAGTTTTCAGAAAATTTGGGTTAAATTTCTGCGTTTTGAAATACAAAAAAATAAAGAACATCAAAGATTTACACAAGCTTACTTTCTTCCTTCTTGCTAATCTAGAATGTTTGGTCGTATCACTCTGCTGTTTTTGTGCTGATCCCATCTCTGGTAAAATGCAATTCAAAATTAATCATCTTATCAGTGCATTTTTTATATCTAGAGATTACGAAGTATAAATATGCGTCCTTGATTAAATTCATCATGAGAGTTGAGGTGTCAATTATTTGATTTGCCTCTCTTCTAAAATTCGTCGTCGCAGGTTAAAGTCAAAAGAAACAATTTTAAATAAAAATCAGGTTCCTAAACACCCAAAAAATATCATTTAATGTTTACTTGTGCTAATGAAAAAGAAAAAAAGAGAAAAATTTCTGTTTATGTCCATGGTGTGCTTTGTTAACATGCTAAAAAATATTTACAGAAATCTGATTATGATCACCTGGAGACACACCTCCTAGCAGCGACTGGCCCAGCCTAGCAACACAACAACTTGTTTTCCCATCCATAACACGCTAATTCACAAACCAAATGGCAACAATCTGAACATGAATCAAATCGCAATCCATGTCCGAGTTATTGTGCGGAGGGGTCAACACATTAGAAAAACAACCTTATTTGTACAATAACTAAGCACAGAGTGATAAATGCAAAAAATTTAGGTTCTATAATACAAAATAAAGACATCTTTCGATTCTTTGTGAATGCTTTTTTTTGTTTATTCTTCCGCAAAACAATTTGTTTTGCCACAAAATTTGCCGATCTCGTTGTGTAAACACGATTCGCCCTTGATGCCATTATCGAGAGCAATTCACTGGATTACAGTAATTAATGCATAAATTACTTTACTATGCAACCCCGCAAACTGAATTCAGTTCAAAACAATCATTTTCATGAACGCGTTGAAGGGTAAATCTCCAGACATCATTTCGCAACAACCTCCAAGATACTCTTCACGTGTACCCTTTTGCGTCGGGCCCAATTGAACACTAATTAGCATTTGTCCAGTCAATGACCGATTATTGATTGATCGAAAGAAATTTAAACTCATTCTCTCCGACAATGAAACAAGCTACATCAATACATTCAAACGAAAAAATTGATCTTGACATTGGAATAGATTTTCAGTTCGTCGAAACACTCGTCGGCGCACCATAGCAACACGATCCGGTGATATTTTGTTATCGGTTTCTGACTTAGTAACCTTCTCTTCCATCGCATGGCTCGCACTTTGAGTGGGTCCAAAAATAGGCTTTTGAAGTACCTGGCACTTGTTCGTGTGGGGTGCTGGGTGATACAGCGCTTTTAATCGTTTGTGTTTATTAGGAATCATAACATTAATGGGAAAGCAAAAAAAACACTGATCTGTTGCCAGACTGGCGACGGCGGTGTGGCAAGAGATTCAATGAATCAGAGAAGCTGAGGGTTCAAAGCATTGGAGCCGACCCAAAAAGATTGCTTTTGGTTTTGTGTGTGTCTTCAGCGGGCGAATGACTTTCGGAAGAATAAATCATATCGCACTACTCTTATCTCGAACAAAAAAAAATAACAGAAGATCATGTTTGTTTGAATTTTGCTCTTTGATCGTTACACTCGCTGGCAGCGCGCATAAGACCGACTGCCAGGCTTAAGAGATAATGCAGCTAACCTTAAAACCAACAGAATATAAGTACGATGTTTGGAAAAGACTTCTTTCCGGATTTATTTTTTGATAACAAAGCAGAGCTCGTGCAGGAGACCATTTGGTCCAACCCACTGAGTGAGGTGGCGTCTAAAAGTTCGCGGGCCAATTCTGAATCATTAGTCAGAAGACACAAAACAACCGCACACAAAGTGTCTGGCCTGACAAGTTGGAAGACATATGCGTGTTCATCGTTTTATCATTCTCTATTTAAAGACCATGAGGCGACGACCTATTAAATGAATCTGAATCGCGGGAAAACCAGGACTGCCAGTACCATCAGACTGTCGATGAATTATTTTTAAATCGAAATCATTTTCCCATCAAACCCCTGGGCAAACACACTCGTTAAACACCAATCCGTTCGTGCTGAACAAATAAACCGGGACAAAAGTCAATAAAAACGTGAAATAGCTAATCGGTCATTTCTGACGTCAGTCGCCACATGCAGCTCCCTTCCCATGCACTAGGCTCTGGTTGTTTTTAGAAGCACTACTTTTTGCTGTATTCGAAATAGATTTTCTAAGATTCATTTTTAATGCACACAGCTAGCAGTTGTTGTTCTTTACGGGTCGGTTGCGTACGCACGCATGTTTAAAAATTAAATTATATTAAGAACAAGTGTGACGCACTTTAAGACTCTCCCCCAGCAGTTGCAGCAACAATGATACGAAAATAAATCCAAGACGGCAAGGGCCTCCGAGACTGATTGAAGTGGTCAAGAAAAAACTTTTAGAAATCGGGAAAGAAAATCCGAGCCACAGTCGCCCGGTGGTCTAGGCGTTCCAAGAACCGCCACAAATCATAATTTTATTTGAAAATGACCAGAGCAAAAACTTCTTTTGATCGCGAGACTTTCTGACAGGGCTTCCGCCGCTTGATGGGACTTTGTGAATTTTGACAGCGAGTTTTTTATGATCGTTTTTCGGGTGAATTGGTTCTTGGCAAACGTCTCTCGATAAAATTTCGGAGACCGAGGAAGATTAAATTAGATTGTTTCGTTAGAAATGACAAAAAGAGTCTACACATTGTTTGTTGCGAGGCGACGGATGATAAATAAATAAAGTTCCAGTCCTTTGCTTTTTTTTTACAGAAAAAAGGCGTGGTCACTGATAATCAAAAGTGAATATGGAGGTACAAAAACAAATGCAGAAAAGCTTTGATGCTTACAAACTATAAGAAAAAAATATTAAACTTTTTCGTTTGGATGTGGGATACTTAAGAGTTGGACAATTTCATCACTAAACAGAAAGTTTTTGACAAGTAATTGAATTGAAATATTGAAAATTGTTTAGTCTGTTGTCTGTGTTGGGCATTGCATGAATTTGCTTTGACTTTTAATCAATATAAAATTCTTCTAAGAAAACTCTTTTTAAAAATAAAAACTATCTTTTGTTGAATTCACTACAAATTCTAATCTGTAAATTTTCTCATTTGCATTTTGTGCAATATTCTGACTAAAATCTGTGTAAGACACTAAAAAGAGACGAGAAGAGCTACGTATTCAGTCGACTCATTATCATTAATGAGAACCTCGGGTTCTTTGGAGCATCATGGGTAGTAAAAATAAATCGTTATACCGCAATGTAGATAGAAATTCAAAAGTAGCAATCGGCACATTACAATCCATCTGTCTGCACAAAACAAGCGAGCAGAATTGTCTTAAGACAAGATTTGCACGAGTGTATCTTAAACCTGACAGCTGCTAACTGCATAAATGTCCACCGTTGCAAATGCCACAGGCGCTAGAAACCGTGCAGAATCAAATTGCATATTTATTTATCCTACATGATTATTAGACCTGCAATGACATTCAAAACTGAGACAATCCACAGTTTGCCAGTTCCATGGAAATTTTATTAAAAATAGTCTCCAAACCAGTTTTGAAAATGAGTTTTCAGGTCTCTTACAATTTGCATATCGAAAAACTTCGAAAATGTTAATCTCGTAGAAAAGGTCTTCGTTATAATTTTATAGCTTGGTTAAAATTTTTCCATTGGTACTCTGCACTGTCTCAAAAAACTGCTTTCTCGAAATATATATCTTTTGCCCACACCCACATTTTAGTAAACATTTTTATTGAGCAGGATTTTTAGAAATGATTACACGACAACCGATCGTTCTACCATTCGGTTTAATAATAGTCGTATCCCATCCCACAACCTTGAAAGCGTTTACGTCTTCGATGACCTTAAGATTCACTCTGGGGCAGTGAAAAACTGAATTTCCCACCTCAGAAAATAATCACAATAAAATGTGTGGCCCTCACGAAGGTGTGGCGTGTCATGTCAAATAAAAACCCAACCAGAAAATTTACTTTTCTGTTCAAGTAATTCCGAAAATTGTTGGTCTTCAATAAAAATACGACTCCTGTAAATATTTCGCCAAAGAACACAGTGATTCACCCGACGAGCATGAAACAGGAGTAAACAAACACCCCCTTACACGCGAAAACATTGCAGTAAAATACGGAAGGAAACACAGTAATCGATTGAGTTTCGATTTCTTTCCTGTATACAATCAGAGAGCTTCTCTCGAATTATTTTGCCCGTACCTAAATTATCACAACAGTAAACAGTTTTTACGCTTTGTTTTGACGGGTGTATCATTTAGCCGAAACAAAACAAAACACCGCAGTTGAGGGGAAAACCACTAGCAATGACCCCACTTCCGAGAATCTTCTCATTACAAACAGAAATGTGTTTTTTTCTGGAGAACGGACGTGAGGTGTTCGTAAAAGGAAACAATTTTTGACACGCTCACCTGCGTCTAATCGGCGTGATGGATGAGGCTTATGATTGTAAAGGAAGTGTCCGTGTTTATGGATGATTGCTTCCGGCAGTGGCTTGTAAGCCTTTCCCGATCAAACGGTTCACTTGTGAAATTTCTAAATTTAAAAACCACCTTCACATGTGCGCCTCGACGATCTAAATATATCAACGACGTCGTCTCGATTTGTAAAACACAGACCTGTTCGAAGCGAGTGCACTTGGAAAAAACATCTCGAGTTAGAACGTCATAACTAGCCCCGCCACCGCTTTAGCGTGGTAGCGTGTGACCGTCTAGACCCTGGGTTGAGCACCGGCCAGAATTGTACATGTTCTGCAAATTTGGCAAGTTCGAGTTGGGCGTTTGTCACACGCCCTCGTCCACCGCCATTTCTTTTTATTCTACACGCCGCCGTCGCCGCTAACATACCGCAGATTAGTTTTGAAACGATGCCAACATAAATAATATGACCTGATGATTATTTTTATGCACTCTTGGTGCTGAGTGGCATGTATTTGCGGAATGGATGGTGCGTATTTTAGTTGACGGTGAAAAACTCATGACGATGCGAGTTCTCTTTTTGATCATGTTATGACAATTGAGTTGCGCAAGCATTTTCTCAAGTTGTAACATCGCGATATCTACTCAGGGTAATGACGTCTCAGACGAATTAAGCGAACAGAAACAGCAGAATGGTAAAAACATGTTTGTGCTGAGTTTTTGACGAATGTGACCATTGTCACGTGAATTTTGGAAACCAGCCAGGGGACATTGAGATTGAGATACACTTGTGTTATTTTTTATATACAATTTATTATATTTGCGCTATGAAAACGTTTTTTTATTTTTTTATTTTTGAGGAAACACTATACGCGAAAAACAAATGAGTGTGCAAGGTTATAAAAGAATGCCCTATAAATGACCAATGGTGTTTTTTTAGCCGTGTGTTTAATTGGCCACACTGCTGACCTTTCGATGTTTTGAGTTGCGTTTGGTTTCAAATATCATACCAAAATAACCAATTTTATTAACTACAGAAGACACCGAAACATTGTCTGCTTCAAAAGTCTGGTTACAGATCCTAGGCCCTGGATGAAATGCGAAATGGTGGACTGAAATGATGAGAGAGAGATTGAGTTTAAAACCAAATTTATTTTTCGGTGAACATTCTTAATCGTGTATTGCTAAGAGCCCACAGCAAAGGAGTCTAGTTTTGAAAAATTTGCATACGCTTAATAGACAGGCGAAATGTAATTGCTGCTAACAAAGTTAGCTAACAAACATTGTTTGTCAATAAGAGTTTGTGAGCTATCACCAATAGTCTGTCATAAAGCCACGATTACAAAAATGTGGGTGGCAGAATTCGGTCAGCGGCGTTACTCCCTACCAGACATGCACAGTATGTTAAAAAATCACTTTTTTTGAAAAATTGATATAACCAAAAATTTATTACACCGTCTGCGTGCCAGACGTTTTGGATGAGGCCTTCAGCCGACTTTAAAACAAACCCGAATACGGGTTATTTCTTAATGCCCTTCATGTTCTTTTGTTATTCCCCACTCCTTAAGTTACTGACCTGCCTCACTTGTAAATAACAACAAACCACTTGCTGCATATTGTGTAACGCTTAACTAAATACAACAAATTTCTTTACTCAGATTGCCAAATAACCAAAAATTTTTTTTTTCTTTTATATACTTTCAGACGCTCCCAATGATGTCATTTACATGGTTTGTGGAGTTGTCATTGCTATGCTATTGGTTGGACTTATTATAGTATTAGTTGCTGTTACGATTAAGTAAGTATCACCCCACTTTTAGATAAGGCGATTCCACAAAAAAAAAATTGAGACCGCGGGAACTCAACCACAAGGCTCACAGTTCAAAAGTTCAGTCGCAGTTTTTCGCTGTAATACGCAAAATATTTCTGTTCTAAATTTATAACACGACTACTACGCAATTATTGCAGATTGTCGGTGGAAAAAAGGGCTCAATTTGTTATCAGTAAATTAGTTTTTCATTTAATCCCAATGCGTCGTTACAATAAATCAGGCCGACACGACACAGACAGCGATGCCGATGTAAGTGAATCATTTCTTTCTACGGGTGAAAGTCTCTGTTCGATGTAAACAAACAATTAGAGCTGCCGAAGAGAGACAATTCAAAGGTCAGTTACTGAAAATATTGTAGATAATGGGGGCCGCGAAGTACGCCACTTTAATTGGCTTACAGAGCACGCGTAAAAGCTAAATTTTTTGTTCTTGTTTTTGCTTTTAAAAACAAAGTGCTCTATAGATAAATATTTAATTAGATGGTACTTATTTACCAGGCGACTTGTTGCGGACAATGAGCTTGACAAGTTAAATTATCAAAATCGATTTATTGATCACCGCTGGGAGGGGTGTGTTCTGTCGTTGGTGTAAATTAAGATATAATCCGGAGATAGGAATATGGTTGACAGATAAACGTGACGTCTGTTTACTGTGCTCAATCGATAAGCGCTTCTCTAATGATGTTTGCAGAGCAATGCGGGATCGGAAAGTTTCGAATTTGGCTGGATGGTAGAAGCATCAGGAAGTGTTGACACAGGATTAATATCTACATTTGCCGCATTTGCGATTTGTTTGTTGATTTTATTGTCTAGAGTCTAGACAATTATGGTGGCAAGGGCGGATTTATTTTCAAGCACACGAGCGATTTTTAAAATAAATAAATAAATAAAAGTGTTTAGAAAAGGGAAAAAATACAACTCAGTTGAAATGAGACCTTTGCAACGATCGAACGATTAAGGGACTTAAAACGTAATCATAACCAGCTTGGCGTAAGCTTTTAGTGCCACCGGTGTTTTACAACTTTATTCGGATTTCCACCTCATGGCGTGTAAACTTCCCATAAAAACCCTCAGCTGGTAAAGAAAACCAGTTCGCTACTTGACGGCAAAGAAAACACATTATCTCCTGCTGACGGAAGTGTTTACTATCTCGCTGCAAAAAGAAAATATGAAGACAGGACCAGACCAATACCTCCCCGCAGTTCGTCTGTAATCAGTACGCCTGCTTAAGACACAACTCGTCACGCAGACAAGTCGGTTGATCTCATTTCAGTGGAGTGACTTCACGGCCTTATCTCACAGTCTCGCTATCTAATTCTTTTATCGGATACAGTAAACATTTTTCGCACATCATTCCACTCTCCATTTTCTTTTATTTTTTTCCCTCTGTAACCGCATCATGTGATTGCGCTCAGGAGTTTTATTTTATTTCTTTATTCGTAACGTACCATACGTACCATCATAACGATCAAAAACTGTCGCAAGTGAGATAATAAAAGTCAATTGAACATGTAAATATCGTATAACAATTGAGAAGTGTTGGTTTTTTATTTGAAGCCGCAACCGGTACAAATCACTCTCCGCAGCGGAATTTTCCGGCGCTAAATGATTTCCTTCAGTTTTTATTACACGCAAGGTGAAGGATACGCGCATACTTCTTTAAGTTTACACGTCAACAAGGAGCTGTAATTTGTTTGACAAAGTGTCACAGTAAATTTAATGTTTATAGAGATTCATTGTTTTGGTTTAATTTAATTAAACTTGTTCTCTATTTCTAGAAACAAGAAAAATAAAAAAAAAAAAGACTAATTTGTTCGCGAACGAACAACAAATCGATTGAAGTTAATTGTGTCAATTACCCCAACATGGGTACCATTGCAATGAGAGCAAACCGAAGGCCTTGATAGTAATCGGAATGGTTGACTTTTTTGTTTGACTTGATTTGTCATTGATTGTCTCGGGGTGGGTTGACATGACAACACGTTGAACTCTTTGGCTGACTAACCGCCTGTACGGAGTTTAATGACTGGGTCAGTCTAGCATGCTGCCGACAAAATTTGTTCTTCGGACCTCAACAGATTTGCTCCGAATATTTGAATTGAAATATTTGCGGCTGCGACACGCGCTGTCATTTGTGTAAACAAGTTTTTACTGTCGGTTCTAAAGTTTTATGATATATATTACTTTATGATATAATTTTGACTTTTTAGAGCCTGACAACTTGTGGTAGCGCTGAGTTGAAACTAATTTAGCTGTCGGATATGTTTTTGCGGATCTACGAGATGATGGTGGCCTTTTCAAATACAGTTCAAAAACTTAACAAACAGCTCTTACTGAAATCAGTGTTAAGTGACTAAACCTATTTTCTGTAAATATAAAAAAATTTTAACTTTATCTCCTTCATAAAATGAGTCAAATATCAGATACTGACCTTCACAAATCAGGTTTCTTTCTTTATTAAATTCTGACTGACGTCAGACAGTTTTAAAATTTCACGTAATTAATTAAATTTTATTCTGAAGTAATCTCTTTTTTGTCTGTTAATTGTTCAGTTTTTATTTTGCGGTGTTTGTATAAAGTCTAAAATTTTAATGTCAAATGAACTGGCGCCAGAATATTTTATTATATGTTGGCGACAGACATTCTAATGGAAATATTTTAGAACTATTAAGTAAGTAATTGGAGAATAAATCACAATCTGTCAGTATGTTTAGAAAACAGGTTTCGGAAATTCCAGAAATTCTTTTTTTCTTCTCTTCCGTGATCCAAGGTCCAATACTGACCTTTTTTGCACATCATTTTTATGTTTTTGTTAAATAAATAGAGAGCAAAAACACCTTTTCACGGTGTTTTGCTAGACGGAGGACTATAATGCTTTTGACCTGATCTTTCATGGCCCCATTTTAATACACAAAGGTGTGAATTTTGTCAGCAACATATTCCGATCGGTTGCCAAACTTACCGCAATTTATATGTTAATTAATTTTCTCCTAGCAACGATTTGACCCCTGAAACACACCCTCTCGCAAAAATATCACAATGGTAGCGATTGTGGGGGTAGACCTCCATTAGGTAAATATAGTTTATTATCATTATAATTTATTTATTTTGTTACCGTATATTTAGATTTGTGCCGAGGTGACAGAAAATTATATCATTTCGTATCTACTGGTTAGTTAGGAACAGAAAAGTTAATTAGGTAAAGTGTTATTTTGGGGGAAATGCGACGCAAATCTCTAAAATTGAGAGTTTTCGATAAATGTCGTGTGGACAATCTTTTATTAACGGAAACATCTTTAATACTTTTCCTTTTATAGACATGAAATCAAAAGTCTTAGAAAATTAACGTCCGTTAAAAAGATGAGCTACGATTCTCATTTCCTTTGTCACTTGTATGCCGCTTGTACTTAAAAACCAAATGAATATTCATTTTTTTGCAATAATTACCTTCAATTTACGTTCCTCATTTCACACAGATGCTGTAAGATTGAATGAAACAAAACAAAAAAGAAAATATTTCAAGCGATAAAAAAGAGTCGGATGATTACCTTTTTACTAAAATGCATGAAAGTTAGCTAGCTAACTAAAGATCCATTACAGATTTGTATTTATTACTTCAATTGTGTAACTGACACATTCACACGTGAATGGAGAGTTTAGATGACATAATAAATAATTACTTATTTGCAATCTTGTAATTGTTTTTGATACCCCGATTGTAACCATTAATTTAATTCTACTTTTCTAAAGAATGCCTGTAATTTGAGCTTAATCTCACTGTAATCTGTGTTATTGCTGAAGGAATACGTCGCGACGAAACGTTCATAAATTCGAAAAGTTAATTTTGAAATGAAATTTATACCATTTTTTATGACAAATATAAAATCTGTCTAGTAAAATCTTTTAATTTCGATCTGTAAGAATCTTTGTTGGAAAACGATGTTTGTATTGAAAGTCCAATCTCGAACCCACAGATTCTTGTGCTGTTTCTAGCCAACTCTGCAGGTGAGTCTAGTAAAAATGATTCAACCGTCCGTTGCCAATGGAATAATACCATCAATACAATCGGGGGTCTATGGAAATTTAATAATCGATACAATTCATAAAACGTTACCATAAATCAACACACAAATATGTTATCTACCATTGCTCGTCTCGCCGCAGAATTACTGTGGCGTATACGTGATATTTTCTGTATCGCGAAATTCATTTATTGCCACCCAAATATGTGAACCTTCGCACATCAGACAAAGTGTTCCAACAATTGAATGTTTGATCTTAAGCTTATTTCTCACAAAGGCAATCGAAATGACAAAGCAGGATTTATTGGGCTACTTTAAGTAGTCTCATGATAAGATCACCAATAATTTAAAATTAAATTTAACAATTATTTGAGGTCCACGTGTTTATCTTCTATCGTTTTTTTTTATTTATCTTTAAATTTTGAATGAAAGTGAAAAAAAATCGAAGCACACGATTTTGATTCTTCTTTGATTCTAATCTAAATGTATCCCGATCGTCTGAATGCTATATTCGCAGACTCCTTGCCCCCACACACGTGCAACGAAAATAAACAATTTTCTGTTTAATAGAGCACGTGTTCGGAATACACCCTCGCGTTTATATAAAACTGACACCTAACAAAAAAATATCAATAAATTAAATCACGGCCACACTTAAAAGAAGGAATCTATTTTGTTTTTAAAGTTGCAAATAAACGGACATATGCTAAAAAGTTTTGCATTTGTTTTTGTCGTTGACAAATTGGGTAAGGATTGTGAAATTTCATTTCATTGATATGCACTGCTAATCACACTAAAGTACTTCCAAAAACTCAGTGAATCATTGAGGAAATCACCTTGACTCAAATCAGAACCGCACTGACAGCGGCGTTTATCTGTAGGTTGTCATGAATTTATAAGAAAAAAAAACAAACAAAACTAGTTTTGTAGCTTATTTCACACATTTTTGCAGTGTGGTCAGTTTCTGAGCGAAACAAGAGCAAAAATAATTGTATATTTTTAATTGAAGGCCGTACATGACTCTCTTTTTTACGCTTTTCATCGTCCAGCAACGAATATTAAAAGGGTGAAATACTGGCCACTGTACCTTGCTCTGTTAGCCCTCAATCCACACGGTTGCGTCAGGTTTCTGAGGCATTCATCTCCCAGAGAGAGTGTTTTATTTAACCTGTGACTCGTCTTAAACTGCACAGAGCTATTTCAACAAAACTGACGTAAAAGTATTAAATTTACCAACTCCATATTAAAAAGATTTCCAGTAACCCGACACATTTACTCATCAATCGCAGCCGATATATTGACGAACTTCGCAGACTTGATTTAGATGATAGCTTTTGTAAATTGTGCTGCCATTTGCTAAACACATTAGTCCAAATTTGTTTCTTGAATCATCTCACAAATATTTAGCATTTATTATGGGTTCAGCTTTGTTCATTATTGCGTTAAAAAAATTTGGCACTAAAGCGAAACGCGAGGGATTTTCCTATCACTTTCAGTAGTCTGTGCCACTTCCTTACCTGCGCAGGTGTTAACACTTCTGATTAACTCATGCAATTTAAAACGCGATGGATGAGTAATCGATGTGGAAAGTTCATCTTCACCAAAAGGAAGTAAACGACCTTCGGGTTCTGATTGTATAATGTTAGCACATCAATTGATGCTAAGTGAACCGAATTTCATATGAAACTGTCTCACAGTCCTTCAAGGAAGTCTGCCGATGCATTGATTCAAGGATTTATTCAATCAATTTGTTTTAATTAAATTCTTTTAGGTTTTGGAAAAACCACACACTCAAAATTAAATTTTATAACCTTTGTCATTAATTCAGGACCTCAGGCAGGGAACTGGAACTGGCTAAGAAGCGGAATGTTTTGAAGTGCTTGCAGAGTATTCAGAATAAGCTTAGTCTAAGACCATCGCATTTTTGTCAATGAGATAATATATCACCAAATACTAAATTTTTTTACTTAAGCCACCATCTTTGTATCGATGACCATTAGAATATAAAGCACCAGTAAACTTTTAGCCGACTCCTTCTAAGGCAGATATGTTTACAATGCTAACGGAAAACACTACAATGGAATTTTAATCATTTTTTTTTAAAACGCCAAGTAAAAAACAAAAACACAATAAAAAGAGCAACACTAGTCGGATCTTATAACTTTAGACCGTAAATAAACGACATACTTTCTCATAAAACAAAAATATGATACGGAAGAACAATACAGCAATTAAATATTATTTTTGCTATTTATGGATGAAGTTTTATTATTCCTCGTGGTAAACACCTTCCTTGAAAGATTCTATTTCTGTCTATTACTCTACCTAAAAGGCCTTTTAAGGCTTTTTTTTATTAGGCTTTTACTTCCCTTCTGTTGACCAATAAACACTTAATGCTGTACACTCTGCTCGACAATCTTTACAACCACCGTTCTCAAGAATTTCATCAACAAAAAACGGATATACATATTTTTATGACCTAACTAATCGGACTCTACCTGCAATTACTTTTAAAAATATCAATGCTCCGCAGTCGCTGAAATTTACTTTACTTCCACCGATATCGACGACCGTGTTTGTCTAATCTGTAAATCGACTTGACTTGATCTCAAATCTTTCGTTTCATGACCGTTAATCAAATTTCACTAAAAACCCGACAACTGATCAAGTGGGAGAAATGATTTCCAATTTGCAGCCCAACCCAGCGCAGCGCAATACTGTGCACAAGTAATTACTCTCCCAATGTAAATTATTCATCAGGGAAATGGACATCAATACCTGGCGGAAGGACAAGGACTTCGAATAGCAATTACGTTAAAACTTGCAGGAGGCTCTTGACATTGGCCTTCGCCGTGACCAGTATCTTAAGAACATCAAAAGGCTATCATGGACACGCAACCGAATCATTAACTGATAGCTTCATGACGTCGTTCGTCAACTTATGCAGCGGCCGTGAGAAAGGTTAGTTGCGAGAGTTCTTCAAACTCTCATTTTAAAAAAATCAATTGCCTGTCGGCTATCATCGTTTCTAATATACAGCGTTTCACAAACAAGATACTGCTCTATCATGTGCTCTTGACTTAGATAAGATATGTATTTAAATCGAGGTGTCGTTGACTACGTCATAGGTGTCAAAAAAAACTGTTGCGGTTTTATACTAAAACTTATTTAGACAGAGTATTAACCCGCTGACAGTGGTTAAGAGGGATGATTTCATTAATTAAAATATGTCAAATGCTTGTATTGTTAAGTATAATTGATTTTTAACCCACCTTTCTTTTTAATAGAGAATATAATTAATGAATTTTGTTTTTCGGACCTCAATTATATATGATTTATTTATTTGGTTGTTCGTTGATTGATGATAATTAAGAATTCTGGGTGAAAGGGTGATGTCGCTGTTGTAAAAAAAAAAAGACGTGAACACACAAAAAAAATATTATAATTTAATTTTGAGACCGACAACCCCAAGGGAATGTCATCATTATTTGTTGGTTGTACAAACAAACTTGTTGAATCGACTGATGCGTAGCGTAGAAAACGATATTTAATTGAAAATAAATTACAAAAGGACGCAGTCGAATTGGTTGTGTTGCGTGTCAAAATTTGTTAAAGAATATCAGAAACGACCTTGTCTAATGCGTTGTAGAAAAGTTTGTTGTGATGAGGTTCTTATAAAAACTTGAATTGGCTGTTAATATATTGAAATTAAAGTCAACTTGGTTGTAGCCTAAAACAAGACATTAAAAGAATATTAAAGCTGTCAAAACAAGAGAAGTGAAAACTGACAGAAAAGACATGATGATTTAATAAAGCGGCACAAGATTATTTTATGAATCGAAATATTGAAACCGCGTAAAGTAAAACTTGAAGTGTTCTTCTTTGAAATGATAACAAAGGGCTTTCGAATCGATCGATATCTTAGCCCTACCTTCTCTTTAAAACTGCAACTGGTAAATGTTTTCAAACACTTTTGTAACTTAAATTCATTAAAAAAAATAAAAAATATCTTCAAACCTGTAAAAACGGTTGTTGGAGGAAACTTAATTTTTTTTCTCATTTCAATCCTAGGGTTTAATTTGTTTCAACACATTTCCAAGTTTAATGTAGCTAGCATTGAATGTTTGTGGCTCATTTTGGGTTGAATTATTATCACAGTCTCCATTTCTAGAGCGAAAGCTATCAACGTAAAAAGTATGTCACATGGTTCCACATATGTAAAAAAAGCAAAATATAAGAAATACTAAAAAGAAAGCAAATAATCTTTTAACTAAAAAAAATCGAATTGGACAAAGCATATGGCCAGTGAAATTCCAAAAGTAACGATTTTCCTGCTTCCATTTTTCTTCCACATCACCAAATATAAGCTAGCCGTATTGTGCAAAAATACAATAATTCGTGTATCAAAATCAAAATCAGAACTCCTTGGCAACTACAATCTGTGGGTTGTTCTGTGTACTCTGGATCAAATTCACCCCTTTCTTGATTTATAGCAAGCAAACAAAAATTAGATAAATAGCTTCCCTTTTGTGTGCAATGAAAAACATCAATGAGGCAGCGAAATAGCCACACCTCTCGCCAACGCCATAATAAAGCGGCACAGTGATGGCCGTAGTTATGGATTGTTCGAAAGAGGACAGCAGGAAGTCCAAGCCCGTTTAATGATGGAAAATGGAGATATTTGGGGACATCACTGAAAAAGCATTGGAACGGCGTTGAAATATAATTATTTTTTTTTTATTTCATCAACAGTATTGGGTGAAAAGGCGGATGAAAGCAATTTGAGAATTATCAGAAATCAGTATTTTTTTATATTATTTTGAAATGAGATTGATAAGTAATTAAATAATTGTTTTGCTTCACTTTCAACCATTTTTGGTTCTTAGCTGTTAGTTTTTTTGGATTTAGTTGAAAAATGTTTCCGGGGAATCTAACTTTGAATATACCCAACACGTCCAAAAGTTATTTTTGATGGTTCTCCTTTTCTTCTTAGCAGTTAATCACTTCAAAAAACAGTGCTTTAAACTATCAGCATCTATTTTTTTAGTTCCAGTTAGATTCCAACTACTCCGGGCCACTTACCTCTCTTATTTAACTTCGAACTGTTTATACTATGAATTAAACGGATTTATTATGAGAGTAAGAAACGCTGCAGTTCACCCTAACCTTAGTATTTTGTTCCTGCAACTCCATTTCCAAAATCATGACCTTTAAAACAGCAGTCATTCTCTCTAGAGAACAATGTTCTTGCGCTCAGTACACCGCCCTATCAAATGACTAACCTTGAGAATAATATTAGCCCGGAATATTTCAAATTCCAATAACTCAATCTATTTTTGTCAGCGCGCGAAACATCGTGACGGGAATAAATTCGGTGGCGCTATTAACGAAAAATTCCAAAAAACCATTAGTCACCCGAATCTCGCGAAATAATTTCACTTAAATTCTCGTCTATATCCTTGGCACGGTATTTAGTAACCACCAATTGATTAATCCATTAAACTTAACGATACACAGACTTATTTTTTGCTGAGCACCCGAACCAGGTCTCTTTCGAACTTTGTCCTGACAAGTAAACAGAAAAAGAAATGTTACGTATACGCCTCGTTAGTTTCCTTCACGTGATAAATTTAGCTCAAACGCATGCATCCCTAGAGTCAACATGTGTGCCTGCGAATCAATGTCATAAGACACGGAAATTTTTTTATATTTCAAGAACTCAAGAGACAACAAAAATGTCACAAAAAACAGCCGCAAAAATCAGCAAAACGTTCGACTTTGACCAGATTGCGCTTTGCTTGTTGTGAAGTGTGAAGCGCAAAATCCGAATTACAAAATTGTGAACTGAATTTGATTGATTTAATTTAAAGTCGATTCAGTTGACGACTGCACTATATTGGGTGATTTATTTTTTGCCATTAAGCTCAATCGATCCAGGAAGTGGGCGGACAGAGCAGAACCCTGGAAGTGTTTTACATCGGTTTCAGCACAATCGGCAGGGAAAATTAGTATTCACGAGTGCGTTGTGCATTCAAGCTCATTGATATGCATCAGCAGGTATATTTTTAAATTTAAAATTAAATTCATAGTTCCGGTAGAGAACAATTAGGGTATTGTATTTCGCACGTTGAGTGAATACGAAAACAGCCCGAATCGCAGTGTCAATGCTTTCGGAAGCTGTTTCACTGGTAGACAAATTCTAAGACGTTTGCCTGAAAAAATGGATCTGGAAACATCGAAAAAAAAGCTTTAAAGAAATCAGCGGTCAAATTTTGGCACTGGCAATGAAAATCACAAATATATTCACTCACGGATTATTTTATTTTAAAGGAAAACTAAAAATAAACTTGTTCACTATTACAGAAAAAAAAAACGTTCTCAGCGTTTTTCACTTTTTTGAGGTTGACAACAGGGATGTTAGGCGGTATCACTTTTCAACAATCACCTGAGTTTTTTTCGAGGCTCTAGCAAGTAGACGCAAAGAAATGTGGAAAATTAGTTAAAGCAGATCAGTTTGAGGTGGCTGCTAAGTGGCGAAGACATCAGCGTTAGCGTGTCATTGAAGAATCTTTTAAGACCTGCCTCATTCGGCAGTCATGACCCAGGAAAACAAATTAAAATTGACAGGTACAATATTGAGGTGGTAAATGACTTTCGTACCTTGGAACGGAGGTCGCACGCAAGAACGATGCCTCTACGTATGGTACAAATAATTTGAGGCACAAAAAATATTGTCAGAAAAACCAACTCACCCCATGTTGATGTTGTGAAAATGAAAATTGAGTAACTGTGGTTTCACCAAACTATGAATTACAACTAAAATTTTCAAATTGAAAAAATAAAACAGCAAATTCAAAATGTAGCGAGATTCAAAAAACGATACACACTAGCTCAAAGTAATAGTGGAACAAGTAAAAATCTGGATTATAAGGCTTACTTTTACTGAGTTTGCTGTTTGAAAGCACAAAAATCATAAAAAATTCACTAACATAAAACCCTAAAATTATTCAAAACTAAAAAGAAGGTTTTTGCTTGTTCCATTATTACTTTGAACTACTGTAACTAAACACAGTTTTTTTTAAACATATGTCATAATTACAAATTTGAAAGTCGGTGATGATTATATTTGAACGGACTTAGTAAAAAAAATATAAAGCTAATAAAGAATACGAAATTGAATATCTAAAATATATTGGCCCGATGGTAAACGATTGCAAAAAAATGTTTCCTGTGTTTCTCTCTTTTGTACTTCTATATCTATATCTTTGTAATGGTCCTAAGTCTTTGCTTTACTCTTTTTTATAAATACTACATGTTCATGTGAGCTGTAGTCACAACTAGATCCTATTCCAGCGAATTTCTTGGCGACAAAAAACCGCCCCGACTGTGCTTTTTTCTCTGCTACATTTTATGAGGTATCTACTTCTAAGTTGCTGTGACATAACCATCATAAGATCTAGTTATGATGGTTTCACAGGGTTTGCAAAATGTCTCTTTAGCAAGACGATTTTTATACTGATTTTATTATTATTATTATTATTATTATTATTATTTAATATTATTATTATTATTATTATTATTATTATAATAAGTTTCTGGCACAAACTGAAAATTTTTCGGCTTACGGCACGGCACTTCCCGTCTTCAAATTTAAATCTTTTCAAAACATAGTAAACAAAATTTTGTTGGGAAAACTTTAATTATTTTAACCAGCTGAAACAAACCTGTGCAAGACCTCCCACAGCAGAGCTCGGCTTCGATTAATTTACTAACCAATATTATCTCAAACATAAATGTACAAAGATTCGTATAATTTTTACATGAAAACTCTATTCAAATTCTTTTCATCAAAATTCTAAGGTCTGCTTAATCGACTGTGTAACTTGCTCACGAGATTTTTTAAAATGACACTTAACTCATAATAAACAAGTTCTCCATACAAACGTCCTTCGTTGTTTGCAAAACTTGGGTTGAGACTTTGTCGGTAGCTTTGTTTTACTCCACATAGGAAAAGATAACTTCGTTGTTTGTAATAGATGACATCGTAGCTACGCTTCTCACGCTTTATTATGTTTCAAATCTCGGGTGCACGTTAATTTGTGAATATTTGATTAAGAGCCTGTTATCAAAGTCAGTTGTTACGTATCAGTTAGAAACAGTAAGTTTATACACATGAATAAACTGTGTACCGTCGCTTACCAAAACAGCTTAAGCACTTCAGTCATCGATCTTATGGGACTTTAAGTGAATCAACTAAATACTTAAAGACGTGCAACGAACCTAAGCCTCTAAGCTGACAGAACACACCCTCACGCTTATCTTTTTTCAAATTCTTCGCAATTCATTTCCCTCCGTTGCTAAGCACCCGAGCTCTTGGATAAAACCCAACACTGCATTTGTCCAAGTCACCAGACCGTCTGGTGATCAGAGAAATCTCTCATCTCTCTCAACAGTGCCGCCACATACACCGGCCCTGTAATAAATCCCACTATCAAGTTAATTTCCTCATTTTTCCACGACACCGAGTGACTACACGAAAGTCAGGTTTACTTTCATTTTTTGCACCACTTTCTGCAAAAAAGAGCGTCGGCGTCGACGTCGCTGTCGGCGGCACAAACTGCATCAATTTATCGTCTATTGAACTTCATCGGTGTTCGTTGATCTGCCATCGAAAGAGAGACCGGGTTTGAGTTCCCCTTTCAAAAGTAAAAATAGAGTCGCCACCGCCGCCGCCTTTGACACTGATCAGAGAACAGGTGTGTTAAAGCACACCCAAGGCGACCCGACATTGGACAGCCAAACTAAAATCGTTCAATTGCGATTAATTACCTTGAAAGTGATCTGGCCGCCCACTCTTAAGTCATCACTCTTATGGCGGAACTGTCGCTGCCGAAAATATCTCTGTCACGTCGCAATTGCGAAAGTATCTGTCTGCCAAGAAGACTTCATCGAATTGCAGATGCTCGGCTATTTCTGCAATTATTTTACACTTGCTCTAATGCCGGGTGTCAGACGAAATGTTCATTTTACATAATAAAAGACATCGACATCAAGCAGCAGTTGCAGTGGTGTTCTGAGGTTTCGAAAAAAAAAAGACTCATGGAGAGAAGCCACCGCTACCCAAGGAACAAACGCGTGTTGTTTTTTTGTTTTGTGTTTGTTTTTCGACGCACGCTAAGCAACAAACTAGAATTGTTGATAATCAAAACACGCACATACACAATTTTTGGTTGTGGAGCAAAACAAGAAAATTATCACGCGCCATCGAGAGAGATGCCAAGCAGGCAAAATAGTCGTAGCCAAATTGTTTTGTATGACTTTAATTAGGATCTCTGTGTTTTGTTTGTCTGTTTTCGGATGGTTTCGGGTGGGCATTGGCTGCAGAGCTTCTGCAAAGCGACTTCAGCTTTTTAATATGTGTGAGGGTTTAAAGATCAAAGACAGGAGACGTATTGTGTAAGGATGGTATTGTAGGTGACATGAAGCAGAGCGATGGGAGATTAGTGGATGTGATTTAGAAGTTGCATCAGATTGTGGGGAACAAGGAAAATAACATCCCTACAACTCTGAAGGATGCTGGCAATTTTCCGTAATGTCGCCAATTGAATGATATTTCAGCAAAAGATTTTAAAAAAAATTAGTGGTTGTTGAATTTATCCGCAAACAACGAAAATGTAAATACATAAGCGGCAGACGCAATGACGGACCACAGAACTTCGTCAACGTAAGCATCGTTCCTCATTTTCAAAATTTTATCCTTTTTGGTTTTTCAGTTTCTTTTTTTTTTTTTTTTCATATCAAAATTGTGACGGTCAACACAAGCCTAATCCTTCATTCTCAAAATTTAAGTCTCCTTGGTGTTTCGTAAGTTTTATCTACGCACCTTTAGTGAAAGTCTCTGAGCTGAGTTGAGTGCCCTTTCTGTCACCATCTAGGCAACAAGCCATCGGCAAATCCGAATCTGAGTGTGAATTCCGTACATTGAGACTCTAGTTGTTTATACACGTCTCATGATTTCTTATTGAATTTGGAAAGGTGTTATTAGTCTCCAATAAATAACAGTAGATCGATAGTGTTTGATAAATCAGCTAAATCACGTTAAATGCATTCCAGAACTCGATTTCATCACCACCAATGAATTTCCATTTATTGTCAATAATCTCTTCTGTAATGTTGTAGGATATCAATCAATTTTGTAGACTGTTTTTGATTTTATTTGAACGAAAGTTGTACATTTATCAAAAAAAAAAAGAAAAAACAAAAAATGTATTATTGTAGTTCTGCCTGAAACTGACGATATTTAAATTTTAAGTTGTAGCCAAAAGCCGTGATAAGCGCTATATTTTTCCAATTATTTTTAATACAATTTATTATATTCTCAATAGAATTATATTTCTAATAAATTTTGAGTTAAGCCAAATTCTGCGAGGTTCTAGTAATTAATAAGTGGATGTAAATAAATATAAAATACAAACGTGTTTTTAAATGCAAAGACCCAAGACTTTTATCCGGGTTGTTGCACTTACTACCAACATGTTTACGAAGCCTTGCTTGTCTTGGACAGTTTTTTTATGTTTTAAAGTTTTACAATGAATGCCGAAATGGTACCTTATGGCAAAATAAGCCTTTAGTTAATATGTTTTCATTGAAAAAAAACTTCTTGATGATTTTGACTTGACTTGATGACACAAAATGGACAAATTGAACTGATGTAATCGCAATTCTCTAGCTAGCTCAAAGCAGTGAGAATATCCAGAAAATTCTGACTAATAGCCCTTCAGTATCGAACAAATAGCTCCACATCATGTGCTCTTACATGACATTCATAAACCTCTGGCAATTATTTGTACATGTGCAAAGAACGTGCTGAATTAAATCGAAACGCGTCCATTCCCCATTGACTTGGCCATTTGAATGTACTCTCAATTGAAAGTGCGACCCCAACTGATTGGCTTCCTGATGATGCCGCCATCGTTACTCATATGACAATAACGACTTTCATTGAAAATAATGCCACCAGAACTATTACAAAACGACAAGCAACCGCACCATTGCGAATTGCGAGGATGTTGCGATTGAATTTACGTCAGGTCGCCTTCATCAGCGTCTTTCTAGTAAAAACAAAACACGAATTTAATTATTAGTTAATTGAAAAACGAAAAGTTTTTCATTTCAACAATTTATTGATGTTAATTTATGGCCAACAATCAATCGTATTGGTGGCCCTACGTTCCAGGGTTCAATGTCAAGCGAGCTATTATACATCGGAAATCACATCACACATTTTAGTTGCAGATCGCCTCAGTGACGTGTTTCTTTTTCAATTTCACGCGATTTAGCGGTATATGAAGTTGCTTCTCGTTTAATTTAACTGCTGTGCAATTGCATGCAGTCTTATTCATTGGGACTTATTTTGGAGAACGTTCAGTGGAAGACTTACGTCAAAAGTGCGCTCGAGAGGAGGGCACGTTTCTTAAATAAACTTCCTACTAGCCAGGGAGGTGTATTTTATTTCAGAATTTATTTCTCCTCTCTTTCTCTCGTATTGTATACTAAACAGTTGGCGCGAACTGAGACATCGAGGTCAATGCCACTTGCATCAAACAAATCTCCTTTTAATCATCTTTCCTTTTGCTTATTCGTCTTTTAAGTGAAAAGGAAAAAAAATGGTTCCATCGGAGCTCTTTGGAGTATAAGATTGTCAGGAGAGTAGGCAAAAAATCTGAACCCAAACAATCTGAGGTCTGTGAATGTTATCCAAAAGAAAGGAACGCAAAACAAAAAAAAACTCTTTTCCCTAATTCGAGGTAAAACTAATGTCTGTCTACGCGACGACGACGACCGCTTCGTCGCACCGCAACAAGCAGACGAAGAAGAGGACAAAAAAAAAGGATTCAAGGTTTCAATTTTGTACCTGGATCAAATATCTTGAAGGGTTTTCTTTAGAGGATGTTGACCCGAAAAAGGGTTCGTCGCACATTTTTACTTTTTTTTCCCACTTTTAAAGTCTTGTATACGTGCGCTTTCATTCGTATCCTTTAAACAACAGACGGTCGGTGAGATGAATGTCTGCTGTTTCTATGCGATTTGAAAATCCGTTGAGAAGCTGAGAAGAAAAAAATAAGAGGTTGAAGAATGGAATGACCTCTGATATAGCAAGGACACGTGGCAGACATTTTTTGGCGCAACTTCAATTCAGCATGAAGATTTTTTTGGACAAAATAGACATTCAGAGAAGTTCGACGACGGCAGGTGAAATTTATTCATCGTTTTTGATTTTTAGCCGACACCTGGTTCGCCTGCTTGGGTGGAACACGAGTTTCCAACACAATGTAACGATGCAACAAAAGTGGCAGTCGCTCAATAATCCTATTACGACAAGACAATGTTGCAAAATCTTTGTGAGCAAGTGTGCAGATTATGACCAGGAACTGAGTACACATTAAGCGCTAGTATTTCACTCCTAAGGCTGTTATTTAAGCAAAGACCAAATCAGATTTGATGAATTCAACTGACTTTTCGTTCCAATTCGCATATCTTCGAGATTGATGATTAAAAATCCTAAATGGAGCCCGGGGGTGGGAGGTACTCAACAACTATTGTGCTACTACAATTGAGGAAAATGTTTACTATTTACTGTATACATTTGTATTTACTGTTTTTATTTCAAAGTGTCAATGTGATAGACGGCCATTAGCCAAAACCGTAAAAGACTTAAGCTACAATATATTTACATTAAATGTATTGGATTCTAAGTCAAATAAAATTCATTATAAACTATAAAAAAAACTAAATAACAGACTTTTCGTAGTCTTTGAAAATCGCTTGACGCCTGTGTCATGTTTCATCTGCACCTGCTCGGAACAAGAACCTATTTCCTTTCCATGTCATCCGTGGAACAATCTCTCAATCGCATTTAGCCCCCTCCCTTCTAATCTAGTCTCTACTGAGAAAACAATCACAGGCTATGTTCCAGCACAGATTTCACAAGCTTAGAAATATTTTATCTTATCTACTCTATGACGATAATACGAGTGTGACGGCGCCAGTGGTGACAGTGACTTCCGACACTGACCTTGATGCTGCTCCAATGCCGCATTATGTGCTTTGACTTCTCCTCGTCATCCGAGAAAAAGAAAAAGACTCCCACTCACCTGTGTATACTCTATTTGATTCATTATTTTGTTATTAGCAAACATTATTGCATCAAGTCATGTGAGTTTAGGACGACGCTAAACGACAAAAGATTCATTTGCAATTTTTTTTTTTTTGGTTTGCCTCAAACAATTGCCGCACCAGGCTATGGTAGCAATCAATAAGTGTGATTGCTTAATTAAGCCGGTGACGAGTGTTGTTTATGTGATCTTAAATTAGTGTAACCTCTAAAAGCCGGGACGGTATAGTTAAAAGCAGAATTTTTTTAACACACTACACTTAAAGATGATGATAATATTAGTGTCACGCTTCTACGTGAGAGAATGGATTTGTTTTTATGGCATATCATCACGTGGCATGGTGTACAGTATGCTTCGTAAATATTGCTCGACTTTGAGAGAGATTTTTAAACGAATTTCAGAAGTCTATATATCACTTAAGATCAATTGTTATTGGTTACTGAGTTGTAATGTAATATCTGTTTTGTGTTCTAAAAAAGTAGTGCTTCTGAATTAAATCACCGATTGTTAAATACGTTCTCGGTTAAAATTGTGAAAATGAGCTAAAAATATTAGAATAACTTCTAATTGACTCAACCGAAATAAGAAGGGGCTAAGCGATTGTCTCTTCTGTTCACTTACAATTTCAAACCAATTTTATATATTTTTTACTTATACGATTTGGGTACTTCAAATCAGTTTTATTTCTTTTTTGTTGTTCCAATATACAGTCAAAACCGACCAGTTGTACCGATTGTCTTTATAACCAATAAAAGATATGTTTGTTGTCACATTTAAAATGATAAAACAGATTTTATAGATAAGTATTCTAATAATGACTGGATTTCATCAGGCCCTTGTTACTTCTTTGTAACAATCGGATTGTCATCATAAACGATGTCGCTCAGGATTCGTTTGTATGTATTAATTTATGTTCTTCAACCTGAACCATTTATCCTAACTTTTTGCGCATTTATCTTAACTTTATGAATTTGCAGAATGTATTCATTCTTCTCTATTCTTCTGATTTCGTTATATATGCCGAATCCATCTCCGCAGGGAGTTTTTAAACTGCAAGCATTAATTATCAGTGTGGACAGATCTTTTTGTATCTAACCTCCAGCAGATTAACCTCTCCAACCTCCCTAATTGGACTACTTCGCCTACTGACGTCTCTTCTAATGAAGTGCAAAATGTCTTAACAATCGCTTAATTGAGAGCAACAACACAATGAAACAAAGTGTGACATCGTGTCTAATTTCAGCGATTCAACGCTGCTCCACATGCCTGCAACTTGAAAGACATAAAACGAGCAGCAGTGTTCATTATGAAATATGAGGCATATGAAAATGAATCTACACGCCCGCGTTCACGTTCGAATAGGCGTTCGAGTTGGCGTTTGCGTGCACGTTCCCACCCAAGTTCCCGCACTCTGCACTTCACACACATCCGTGAAATATCAACTGTCCCGTTTATGTCTCTTCTTGGTCATCTGAACCTTGACAGACAGAAGACCTGTGTGTGTCATTTTACAGCCCGATAAAAGTAATGCACGCGCAAATAAGTTGTCAAATCAAATTTAATTTAATGCATACGATCATCGCTGCCGCCGACACTGAGAAAACTCAACTCAACTCAATAAGGAAGCCGACTTGTGAAGACAGAATGGCGCGCTCTCTCTGACAGACATACAAACGCGGAAAAATTAATCCGCCACGCGTGATGATTTATGAGATACACAATGTGTGGTAAGGCGCTGTTTCTGTTCTCGCCTCCAAAAAAATACCTACTGCTTGCAGATACAAAGCGCGCCGCTACAGTTCCGTAGAATCCAAGAAAATTAAACAACTGAATTAAAATGAAATTCTAAAAATACAAACTTTTATTTCTATCTCCAACTGAAAAATAATGTGTGCGACTGTAAAATTAAGAAAAAAAAATGTTTTTCTCGCAGATCTTCAATTTGATTTTTCACGATGTGATAGATACTCTGTGGGGGGCTGCAAAAAGTTATGATTGTTTCATTTATAGAAAGCAGATAATTAAAATTTGATTTATACAGCTCTTTCGCTGAGCATTAATCATCTTAAGTTATAAAGTGTACGGATACTTGGAGGCCAATTAGTCAGCTCAGTTGGATGCATACATTTTCGTGTGCTTCTTCTAATTTTTATCACTTGATAGAAAACATTTAGAGGGATCAACACAAGATGACGCATCATCAAAATTTAAAGCAACTTTTGCAGTCACAAATTGCAACGCGGATTGGCAAAGGCAAAAGGACTCCTTTTCATAAGACTATTTGACCGATCTTTACAGACACCACAAGAATCAACACTATTCTTACTTACTTACTTATTAGGCACTCAACCATTCAAGAAACTCTGCCTAAGCTGTCTTCCAAGGTTGACGGTCACGAGCATGCTGCTTTCAGTCTAAAAAACTAAGATTTCTGGGGTCCGCAGTTTTAGTCTCTCTACCAGAAGTTCGGTCTCCCTCTACCCTTCGAATCAGGCGATACGGATTCGAAGATCCTTTTACCTGGAGTGTTTGTGTCCATACGCTCGATGTGGTCGAGCCATTGTAGTCGATGGATTTTTTCCTTGCGAACTATATCCTCGTTGTATAGATCACAAAGTTTGCAACTGCATGAGCTATTTCGTCTATTTAATCATCTTGTGCTCAAATCATCTCCAAAAAATAGAAGCTAACCCCTAATTACTGCGAAGCGAAGCAGTTTGTCTGATTCTCTTATCGAAGACCTGATATAAATAGGCTAGTTACAAAAACCTACCTTTGTCTTTGCTCAACTAGTGACGAATTGTCTTTTGCCGCAAAAACTTTTCAATCAAATGTCTCAAAGATCTTGAAATCGTCTTTTGCCAAGATGGTTTTTATCACACTTTTATCACTCACCACTAGGTCTCAGAAGGAATAGAGAGAGACTTAGACAGGGGATAAACTACAGGTGCCCAATCTGGAGCTGATATGTCTTTCCTGGCATCCAAAAACCCCGTCAAGAATGAACGCAAATACTGTAGCCTACTGTGACCATGTCGATCCTCTCTCTTCGAAAAGTTATTGTAGACGATTAGTAACAGGAATTTGGCAGTTAGTTAGTTCCGTCCTGTGGAAAGAGTAGCTTACGCTCTAGTAGACGTTTATGCTCCCCTCAAAAACCAACAAAAGTCAACGAAACGGATTTCCTTGCAATTTGACGTCGATAAAGCTAGCAGATGCAACATCCCGCACATTAATGTGATCAACAAAAAGAGACTTCGTCATATATACGGCGGCCATTCACCACGCAGAAAATGAATCTCAACTATTGAGAGTGGCCATTCACTAGGGCATTTCGTTCCGATTGTGGTAGAAGAACCTAACTACCACTCTAACTGCCTCCTTTTAAGCACTCCTACCTCTCCATACCACAATTGCATGCTATAAAATGCATCTGTAAGTATTTCGATAGTTTCTTATGCCTATCTATTTTCCACACAAATCGATTTAATTTCCAACTAAATTTCTATTTGAGGAAATCAATGGCAATGGCAGTTCTTCTTGATTCTCCACGTACTAAATTTCAAACCCGCTACTAATCCCGATCGAACATAAATGGAGACTCGACTTCACCGTCAGCATATTCGTAGACTAGGTAATCCTTCAGCGGTATAAGGAAACTATGCTCAGCTCTCTATTACATTTGACTTCCCACTATGTGTGTTGACGCTTTGAAAATTTGTGTTTGTTTAATTTTATTTTAATAAGCATTTCGTGATTTTTCCACATTTTTTTTAATCGGTGCTCGCCGCAGGTGCCTTTCATTGAGCAATGGGGGTATCCGCTCACAAAAAAAAGCTATAGTCTAGCGCCCTTACAATGAGGGGGGGTTCTCCCAACAGCTATTCTGGCGTTCGTGTTTAGGTTTTTTTTTGTTTTGTGGAGAGTGTGTTTTGTACTTTCCTGTTTTAGATACACCAACCAGCACACATGTAGATTTAATTCTAAAATCTCTACAGACACCTCTACACACAGTGACAAAGTTAATGTAGAATAGCCGCTACGACGATTGACGTACGTAACTCTTCCAGAAGAGATTCATTTATTGCTGTGTGAATTTTTTTATCTGCAAAAGTATTTAAGCGATTTCCAAAGCGATTATATTAGCAGTTCAGTTGTAAGTCGATCTCCTAATGGTAAAGTTGAACTTTTCCTTTCACAATAATCTCCATTCGTGTGTGTACGTTGAGCAACAACATAAAAGTCAATCTATTCCTGCAGTGTCAGGCAGCGGGTGTCGGTAAAATTAAACTAAACTCAAAGCCCACGCTAGAAAAAGAGTATCCCGCGCCTAACTATTTTTCCTCTTATGATAAAGAAAACACAACAGTGACAGCGAAAATCCCCAAAATGCAGATACGAAATTGCCAGCAGGCTTATTAACTTGACTGCTACTGGTGCCGCCACTAATTCTACCTTATTGACTTTGAATACAGCGCGCATACCTCTAACAAAAAGATACCGCGTCGCGCCGCGCGTACCACGACTGAAAATCTGCTATCTGTAGTATAAATTTTTGAACTTTTATGAGTTTAGGTTTATTGCAAACGAACATTTGCCGACTGTGTAACGCGCTTAAACGCTCTGGAAATTGTTTACTCGCTTGCAACGGATTAGTGCTTGTTTCTTGGTCTCAGTGCGAAACTTTACACTTGGAATTTTTGACGGATAAATTTATTGGATTACCAGAATGGAGGAGATACTTGTATTTTTCGTCGTTGAAAGGTAAATATTAAAAAGAAAAAATAAGTGAAAAAGTCTTGTGTTTGTGTTGTTATCAACAAATTTAAAATCCATCAAAAGACTTCCTTTCCGAACATGAAAAAAAGGGCTAAAAGAAACTCGATGTGAGGGAAATGTATTTACAAAACAAAAATCGAAACAAAGACGAAAGCAAGGTTAACATGTCTCAGCCACAGTCGCTGCCGCAGTCAGCCAAACTGAAAGTTGTGTCAGTGTCAGATACAAAAAAAATAACGAATCCTTGGCGTTGTTTTCTCATGCAATTGACTGATTGTGTTTTCTTCCCGATTCACTGCAGTTCCAATAAATTTGCATTCATTTTGAGAATGTGTTTTTAGTGTCTGTTGGTTTGATTTATGTTTTGTTCAAAGTTCTTTCAATGGATTAGTGTGGGTTACTCACACGAAGGCAGACCTCAGTGGAGGATGGAATTCCAAACCGAGGCATTTCCGCCTTTTGTCTGACATTCTGCTTGGTCTCAGAATGCGCTGGTTGCTCGTTTGCGAGCTGCTATCTGTTAAATTGGGTCAATATTGTTGCAATACAGAAAAAAAAGCAGTCCAAGAATCGGGGTGACACCATGCATGAAAGACGGCAGCATATGGAAAAACAACTAAAGAAAAGTGTGTGCTGAATTTCGTTTGATGTGAGTACTTTTTTGTGTTCTTTGTTTGGAGAACTTCGTTTTTGTCTGCAGAGGCGCTGCATTTGTAAGTGAACAGTGTGCTTTAAGAAAGCGATCTTTCCTATGTATAAACTGAATCATTCATAAAATAGAACTGATGCGATTCGAGTGTAATTGATTCGCCCGACGTTGCATCATGCAAAACAAGTCTTGTTACCCTGTAAAAAATCGCTTGGCATTCCAAACAGCAACAATTCTAGTGGTCACAGATTTTTTTCAGGGAAACTTTATCGCCTAACATGGTAAAAACATAATTAGCAGTTTAACCTCAGCAATGTTTAAAAAAAAAAAAAAAACTTTTCCGTTTTTGGGGTTAAAAACATTGACTTGCTGCTTCTTATCTGCGTCATCTAACAGCGTGTGCAAATATGTCCGCTTAATGTTGACACAATTGGCTCGTGGCTTTCACTTGAGAAAATTTTAGTAAAGTGCATGTGACTACTCAGTTTTTGGCACATGGTTGACATTATCAATGACACCTTTTGCTTCTAAACATAAACAACCTTTTTTTATTGTCATTGTTTTGTTATGCAGAGATACTCTAAGAAAGGATGCACGCGTCGTCCGGTTAAGTGCTGCTTATATGAGACAGACTGTTTCGACTTTTATGGTGTAACTCGAAGGTGTTAAACTAATTTTATTTAGAGGACAGATTAAACATCTGATCATTTCTTTGAAATGAAGGAGTCGATTGGAAATTTTAAGCAAATTTAGTGGTCACTTTGGTCATCTTTGATATTTAAACTGAATCTTTGAGATTTAAATTTGTTTCCTGTATAATTTTGTGCCCCGACCTAATGTGTTCATATTCTCACTACGCAAAAGTACAGATTTTTGTTATATTTTCTCTCTATTTTAAATTCGATTTTTTCAGTTAAATCAAAGGTCAAAAGACTCTCAAGTTAGCCTATATGTAAAAAAAAAATAGTTTAAAGATCTCCCAGGCCAAAACGTCGTTGTATAAAAAAGTTAAAAATAAACAGAATGAATTCTCTTATGCTTGAAAAGCAACTTTTCCGAAATAAAATTTGCCACGAGTCTGTTGAAGAAGGTTTTCGATTTTCAAAACTGAAGGCAACGCATGCGTTGAAATATCTACTGATGCTCTTCAGGTCATTAACTTCTGCTCTCAAATTAGCCCCAAATTGTTATTATATTGTCCAAATGAAACGCTTCCTGCTATTGCCACACGTTGCGTAAAATTCCACAATTTAATCAATTGAAGAACACCGATAATACATTTGGTCCCTGTTAGCACCACGTTCTCAATGAAATCATCAGTTTTTATTTTTTTATCGTCGTCACAATGCCATGTGTTAAAGACCGTGAAAGATAAACGAAAAAAAAACTTCATCACTTTTATTTCGTCATACCTTACAAGTCTCTAAAATCAACAAAAAAAAAAGAAGTGAAATGTGCCTCGTTTCTTAATTCGACTCAGTCATGTTTCATGTACAAGGAAATGTCAACCAATTACGATAGTTTTTTTTTTACAAGTCAGATACCTATCTTGGTGCTCAAGTGTACTATGGGGGAGTCTCATACACGTGCCTCATGTGTTCATGGTTCCCATCAGCCTATTTGTCGCTCGTGGCATCAATTGAACATTCCGAGGATCTAAGTGCCCGGTTAAAAGTAAGTGGGGACAAAATTCGCGGAGATATCAAATTTGATATCCAAACAAAAAAAAACCCTAATCAAGTTATGGACGCATGAATTTTGACGTCAAGGCACACTTGTGAGTCAATCAATTACGTATTCACCTTAGTCGTAGACTAGTCTACGAGGGATTACCTCGTCAAAAAACTGGTTTAGAATTTTATTGCAGGAAATTTGGTCACGACTCTGTTGGCCCTTCATGAGGTATTCTACTAGAGATTCCGTAGTGACGGTGACAAGGTTGTATAAAATAATAAAAAGACGTCATGGGTTTGAGTAAGACGTGAATTCATGATACGGATATACAGCTGCTGATGTTGTTTTTATTTTGAATTAATTTATGCTCACTGATTAAACAAAGACGCGGCTGTTAGAATTGATTAACGTGACTAGTCTTGTCACAATGTCGGGGTTTAACAACAGAGGAATCTAGAAGAAGCTTTTAAGTGTTGATTATGATTATAGTTTTTGATGGATAACTTACGTCAAACAGAATTTGATGAATGGTTAAATGTTGCAAAATATTTTTTTAAATTTTTGAATCTACTTCTTCTTACTTAGCAAGCTAGTTTTGTGTTGTATCGATGATTTGATGATTTAGATCATCAAGCAGTTTTCTAATTTTCTATTCATGATCGCACTTGAGGCGATGACAGACATTTTTCTGTGGTTTTTAGTTTATAGACTTGAATAGTTCATCTAGTATATTAACGGAGCTGAACACTTCATTTAATTAATTCCCCTTTAAAGGAATAAATTTAAACCACACAAAAAAAATTGCTTGCACGGTCTGAAATTAGAATTTTTTTACAGAGCATTTTAAAGAGTTGAGTGATAGCGTACCCCTCTTCTTGATTCCTTAACAACTCGTATAAACTGTGTTTAGGTTTAATGCAATCTTACAGTTCATTCACCTTCATTTTCTCATTGAATAGATTACTCACAAAAATCATTCTAACAAGGTTTCAAACTCCACTAAATCTTTGCACGTACGAGGCAGTCTGTGTAAAAGATATCGCAATATGTATTTGGATAAATCCATTGCTGATCTTCCTAAAAGTATACTCCGCCGGAAAAATCTCGGCGAGTTCGCCTCCAACACACGCGCTTTATTCTCCGTCTTATCGATTACAAACTAGATAACGCAGGTCTAGAAAAAACATACAAAGGCCTCCTCACTTATGTCCACTCGACAGGTGTTCATTAATAAAATAATAGACTTCTACAACTAAATCATTCATCAGAAACTGGTTACCATTTTCTCCTCGTCACAAAAGTGCCACATGCCATTGCATAACAAAGTCTCTAGAGTAACACCAAGTGCCGCCGCCGCTAAAAAAAAGAAAGAAACAAACCACCATTCCCTCCAGGCCCGGAAAGTGTCCACACGATAGCGGCAAAGTAATTAAATTAAAATTTCGTTATAAATAGAACTCTACTCATTATCAATATCAATAGGAAAAGGTGATTAGATAGTTCACACTTCGAGCAATGCCAACTTATTACGTTTCCCAACAATCGTCGGCGGATGAGTAAGTAAATGCATAGAACCACTTTGAATCTCTAATCACCTGCAACTTAGTCATCGCAAATGTCTTCTTGTGAAAATAATAACACAAACTTAGTAATTTTGAGGAAAAATGAAACATGTTTCCATTTATCAGAGCGAAATTCGATTTGTGTGTACTTGTGTATTACATCCGGCCGCCCAATCAATTTCCTGTTTGGAAAGTTCAGGGGCTTCACAATCAGGAATTTCTTAAGTATCCATCCTCACATTCAGAGGGAATGGCCAGGGAAATCATAAAGATATTCCTCAGCCCTTTGTTGAGACGATTAATGAAAAGTATAAAATCCACTTGGGTTTTTTTCTTCTCTACCTTATCTCGATCGTACACGATCGACTCAGGTGATCGGTACAGTCACAAAAAAAAAAGAAAAAAACTGCTGGGGAACCATATATCAGGGACGTGTGACTATGATTCGAGAATTTGGTTCTTTCCTTTTGCGTAGACCTACTTTTTGGTAATCTTAAGAATGAAATCTTTACGATAAGTTGGATTAATCTTCTGAACTTTGATTTCGATGGCTGACCACGAGTGGGTCCATTCAAAAAATTTTATGGAATTTCTAAAAAATTCACAAAAAAATAGTTTCTTATCAATTTATGAATACGCCCTTTGTAAGCACGCTTGTTTGAGGGCGTTTGAAAATATTTTTTTGGTTTAGCTTTTAACTTTCCACAACGTGTGGGTGGTGGTCAAAATCAGTACGTTACTCAATCTTGTGACACGCAAAACTAGATTATGCACCATTTGTAGACCAAATGCCGCTTTGTATTTTAAGATACTAGACACAGATAAAACAATTATTAGCTTTTTTTGATTGGGATTATTGGCTGATTGTGAGTTAAATTAACCGTTTTAAAAATTAAAAAGTACATCATGGCTTTTTTTGACTTTTTGGCAGCAGGCAAAAATGTGTCGCGACACTAAACATTCGCGTGCTGAGTGCCAACTGAAGATAAGATATTTTCTGAGGTTTCTGAAAAATTGTGAAATGGTGCCCTTTGATCGTTAATGGCCGAGTTTTGTAAGAGTTGCGATGTAGTTATTCAGTGTCTTTGAGTCCACTTTGAAGAACCTTTTTTACTTCAAGAACTTTAAGGCTTGAACACCGAGCTCATTAGCGTGCTCTTGACTAAGAAACAAGGGTCGTCACAATGTGACACAACAATATCCAGATACATTTAGCTGCTTCTCAAATTTCGTTCTACTGTGGTCATCAAGCCTCATTAAGAATTGAGACTTCATTTTCTCTGAAGGTCCATGTTATACAGCAGCCCCTTGGGTAGACAAAGTATAGGTCAGTCCGAGCAAAAGCCATTTAGCTTGGGGACCTCCAGATGTCTTTTGAGGAAATGCTTTGGCTTGCTTCCTTAAAGTCGTTTGATTGTGTATTTCCTCCTTCATGTTGTCAACCTTAAATTGTTCATGCACAATTTACACTTGTTCGACATTCGATCGGAATTCCCAACAGTATCTAGATTGTTAAATGATAAGCCAGCACTTAAAAGCATTTAGTGCCTCTAGGCCGTCAAAGAGTTTGCTTTTAACTTTATTCCTGGTTGTAGACAGTTTTTATTGACAGCGATTAAAGAATTAAGAGCTCTTAATTAACGCGCTCCCGCCCTTTCATTAACAGTGCCAAGTCGTGTAAATTCCTAGTTGGCGTACTTCCCTAAATACGTCAGTCACAATTTCACCCGGCGACAGTTTTAATTCCCGTCGTGTTAAACGCTCATGCATCCTCGAATGCAATTTCTCAAGACGTCGTCAGTTTTTTTTTTTTGTTTTTGTTATGTATGCCACTCGAAACTTGAGCCGAAAGTTTTGGTGTAAAATTTTTAAGGTCGCACGCTGTCGGATGTGGCGCGCTTGAAGACCTTCAGACTGAAAGCGGACACCGTAAGCGAGCGTCTATGCTCAGCACACGCCTATTTGGGGGTTAAAGTATCTGAGGGTGTTCAACTTGTAATGTGGCGTGTGGATACGCGAGTGTAAAGTCCAACGCGTCGTTGTAGGAAGAACTCAATGGCTTATACCCGGTCATGATGTATGTATGACGTATATATTTGGCCGTGCGACGGTCAAAACTAAAACTTGTTTTTTGTCAGGTTTTATTAAGCGTGAGGTGGACATGGGATTTCTCGCAACGCCTCACCTACTGACGTATGTCGTAGCAGCTTAGTACGCATTCAGCGGGGCGCCGATCTTAGCCGTTGTTAAAGTTATTTATATGGTATTGTTCTAAATTTAATCCTATTGGATATTTTTTGTTTGTCTTCTTTTGCTCACACATTTCTTCGACGTTTCTTTTCTCGCAATTTTACTCATCGTTTTCAGATTTAAACCGCAAGCGTTGAAACTCGTTTTTGAAGGAGTTCATGTAATGTTTCTGAATTAAGACACCGTTGCCGTGGAAATTTTTGAGTCACTTAAAGTTTCTGTTGAATCAGAAAGTGTATTTTGGAAAGAGGAATTCCCGTGGCCTGTCACAGAAATGATCTGTGGGTGATTCCTTAATTAGAACATGTCTGTAGTTGATCCAAATATAGAATTTCGAAAGTGGGAAGGTGGGAAGTACAAGTTTGTAATCAATCGGAGAGAGTGGAGTGTAGGCAGATAGAGAGTTGCAATTGATAGCATTAAGGAATAAGATTTTACAAAATTTACAAGACTGGAGTATTGCAATGTTTGAAACTCATGACGGTGGCGCCTGAAGTTAAATGTTCTGAAAAAACTGAACGCTGTCAACATTGGCCATACTTAATAAACTAAACGTTCCCCGATTTTGTTACACGATTGTACTGAGTAGGCGTCGTCTTCCTGAAACCGAATACTTATGTTTATTTTGTAGACAATTATGAAATGTTTAAAAGACTTAAAGAAACCTTCAATCAGTGCATTGTTCTTCCTGTAAATTTTCTCGAAAAAATGGCAGCTAACATGATTTGATAGAGTAATCAAAACAAGCGTTTTTCAATGCACAACTTTTTGCGCAACTTGTTGAACCAGTCACCACACAAACTGAGCTCGTCCAACTCAACCTTCATGCTAATTGCGGGTTAATTAATTTCTCTGAATCCAAAGGTGTGAACTGATATCAATGACTTCGCTACATTTTATAAATATTTCTTAAAAAAGAAATAAAATTAAGTGATTCATCAAAACAAGTACCCGCCAACGACGAGCACACAAAAACAAAACAAAACAAAAAACCACCATCCATCGCACCGAAATTCCTATCACAATATTTTAATAATGCACATCACACATTGACGTGATATTTAAAACCCCAAGCGAAAATCCCCAACTCGCATATTCAAAGTAAAAATTTTCTCGTCAAAATTAAAGTCAACGAAAGGCTGGTTTTGTTGGTAAACAAATTCTAAAAAGAACCCGGATTTTTTTACCCAGAACAATTATGAACAATTCTAGATAAACCGGTAACAGTTATTCTTTCTTTCTTTTTTAAAGCAACCCTCATTGCATGATTGTAACGAACTTTTGTTTTTGTGTGAGCTTCGAAATTGAATTTGAAACTCAAATGACTCAACTGGCTAATCTAAACAAATGGCGCCCACAATGGTTAACCCTGAGATGCAGTAAAAAACCAGCCGCGAGACAAAGGAAAAAGAACTCGCAGCCGTTCTATTTCGTAAATGCATAAACTCGAATAATTTACCTCACCACTGCATACTCTCAATTCCAGTTCTTGTGTATTGTACAACAATTATCTGTTCTGCAGAGAGATATCCGAGTAATCATACCCGTATCTGTAGAAGTGCAATGGTGGATAGAAAACCCACAGTATGGCAGGGAAATGCTACTCGCTTGCCTATTGCTTGTTGCCTCACGACATTTTACTTAAACGATGAGTAGTCATTTGATATTTACATAAACGAGTGTTCCTACAAAACCAGCCCAAAACAAAGTGTGTACGAAGCAGTCGCACAAACGAAATGCAAATAGTCTTTTTTCCTCCGTGATGACGTCGCCAAACGTCGTCGTATGAACAATTTCCTATAAACCGAACAGCCGAGCAACTGACTAACCACCACCATTGCAGATCTAAGCCTATTTGGTAGCTAGATAGCGTCCTGTACAGAATTGTGTAGATTCTCAGTATCTAGTTATAGAACTCGTCAGCCAGGCAGTGTCACCAACAGTCGGTACGAACACACAGCTAGACGCTGCACACGCGATACTCAACTTTGTACATACTTCCTAAAGATATTTTGTGTCACACAGATACACTTGGCTCAGTGTGGTGGTCGTTTGCTCTCTCGTAAATTCATCCAAGCCCCCTCTGTGCACCCATACACAAAGGCCAACGACTACAGTAACGGAACATATGTTTGATATCTGTGACGTCACAGGCCGAACCAAGCGAGCGAATCAGCAAGCAAACAAGCGAAGCGACGCAAAGCGAAGGCAAAAACCAACAAAAAAAAAACAGCGAGCGAGCGCTGGTATATAAATGGTCGACACTACATCAGCTAGCTCTCAGATTCTCAAGCAAAACCGAACAGCGCGGTTCGCAAAAGAGGAAGAGAAATTTCTTATTTTGTTTAAATTTTTTTCGTACAATCACAAGTGTTTCAGTGTGATTCACACGCTTTTCTTGCAAGTGAAACTCCTTCGTTCGCTCGTTTGCAAAGAAATAGAAAGAAAAGTCTCCTGATAAAAAATCGCACTTGGTCTTGATTTAATATAAAAATCTGTGAAAAAGAGTGATATCAAAATAAATGACAAAAATATAAAAAAAAACAAACAGTGTGCAAAGTTAAATACCTTCAAAATAGGGCGAACAAGATTTATTAATCAAATGTACTACCTAGTGGCGTATAGTTAACAATTTACCATACCCACGAACGCTATTCGTAGCAGCAAAAATAAAAATCGATATTCTAGTCAGAAATAGTTTGTGGCTTTCCCTTAGTGTGATTTGAAACGACAAACACAAGTTTGTTTAACTTTCGTTTAAGAAGAGCGCAAAGTTTCTTCAAGTTAATCGATTTGAACTGAAAAGCAGTTTCTTAAATCAAAAACAGATATTCACACGCGTACTGAACTTTGACTGTGATAAATAGTTTTTCGTTGAAGAAAAACCAAAAACTAACAGAAGTTATATACTCTGAACATTCTCTAAAATTCTATTAAGTTATTTAAATTTAAATTATTTAAAAAACAAAAATGGTCGGAAGTACGGGAACTCTAATGACAATGCGTCTTGTCCGCAGCAAATTGCGCAAACGTGAAGAGACATCCTCAGCCAGTCCGGCAACAAACATTGAGGCTCAAACAACAACATTCGCTACATCACCCAACCAACATCGTAATAGTACGAGCAGTCAGTGCAGCAATAGCAGTCAACCTCAGCAAATCTTTAGAACATCATCATCAACGACGAGCTTCGAGGCGAATCACAATCAAAACAATGCCAACTTAAACAATCAGCAGTCTACAGTGACCTCAAATGGAAATTGTAATGGTACAACAGTGACAATAGTCAGACAAAGTCCACCATCGAACGGATGGGTGTTCCCACCAAAGGCGCCAACACCGAACATCTATAATTGCAGTAATAATTTTGTAAGTATCTTTTTTTCTCTTTTATTATCATTCATCAAAAAAAAAAACATTCCCATTTGAGCGAAGACGCCTAGAATCGCGGTCAAGTACAGTTGCATTCGAGCGTCAAAGTGAAGATGTCTACGGACAGAGAAGTTCTTCTGCTCACCCAAACAAACTCTCCGGCATAAATCAAAAAGGAAAAAGAAAATCAATTAAACCATGTTGTTGCCCTAGGTCACCCAACAACTGCAGCAACACAAACAAAACACAGAGAAGGAGCAGCAGCAGCTGCTGCAGGATAAAATCGAAGACAGATAGGTTAGTGCACTTATCAACAGTGTACATGTTTTTCGATTCCTTGCGTCGTGTTCTCCCTCTGGTTTTCCTTGGAATTCAGTTCATTGTTGCCGCAAGCATAATGTGAACAAAAAAAAAGGTTTACGAACGCGAAAAAAGAGCACTAACACCAACAGCCACAGCAACCCTGCCAACCTATCTATAACGAACTATTCACTTCCAGCTGTGGTATGAGCAGAAAACAAAAAAACGAGTAAAGAATAGCCTTAGTCTGGATGGCAGAGGCAAAGGAACTCGGCTCAGACAAATAAAACAAAAAACCATTTAACAAGTTCATTGATCGATTCACAGAGAACAAAAACTGCTGTGGTAGGGATGCCAGACAAGCATTGCCTTGGCTTAGAGACCTTTGTACTTATAAAGCCAAGCATGCTCTCTCTTCCCCTTGTTTGTATTCTCGCAGACAGGTTTTGCACTTTGCAAATGTCCTGCAGAACATATAAACCGAGTTCTTTTGGTTTCTGTGTTTCTAGTTTGTACTTGCACTGGAAATTACCAGCATGCATCGAATTTACTGGTACAGTCCGATTTTTGATTATGTCTTTTTTCAAGTTAAAAATCGTTACACAATTCGAGTGTGAAATGAAGTTTCACTTTAGCGACTGCCACGCAAACTGATTCATTTAAATTTGTTTTTTTTTTACTGAAAAGTAAACCAGATATTTTAACAGTTGTGCTCTAAGTGACGTGCCTGGCGTTAAACAGCCTTCTATTGAATCATAACAGCTGTTCCTACAACGTATATACTAAATAGGAAGAAAATCATTTTCTCAGACCTCCAGTCGTAATTGTAAACCACATTTGCTGCGATCAGTAGCACACATTCTATAGCTTGTCTGTTGCACAAGATTCGAAAGATTTAAACCAGACAAAAACTACATATAAACACCGCAAAAGTTATCTCTCTTTCGCCTTTGAATATGCAAATTAGTTTGTACTTCCCGCTTTTTGCCGTCGCCGCTGTTTCTGTCTCTGGTTCTGTGTTTTATTGCGACCGACAAATTTTTTTGCTTCATCATGATCTTTTAGAAAACTAAAACGAAAAGAGACAAAAATACCCAGTGCCAGACAGTCAAGATCACTTTTTTTGAATATAAAAATAAACCACCAAACGACGACTGTTCTATTGTTGGTGGTGGTCGGTGTTGTTTGATGTTTAACATTGCAACGTGTCCATTGTTTGTTACACAATTTTAAGCTTGTTAAATTATAAAACGCAGCAATCAGAACCAGGCGACATTCTAAAGCTATAAAAATAAATTGGAAAGGCAACAGCCCTCACCAATCAATCAACAGTCGAATGAAAGTTGCGCTCCATTTGGGATTTCTCCCAAAACACAAAATTGTATCTGTGTGTTCAAATTAAAAGTAACACGAGGCTAATTGAAATCCATCTACTCTGTTGTCTGCTTCTAGCTTTATTTGCAGTAAAGTCAAGAGGTGAATTTCATTGAAAGTTATACGACAGCTTATAACTCAACGGACGCACACACACGCTTTGCTGTCTCTCTTGCGGCGTGGAGAGCAACAAAAACAACCAACAAGGTTTGGGATTACTAGGCCACAATTGCGATGTCTGTGTTGGTGAATACTCATTTTCAGACACGCTCGTGGAGTGTAACATTACGCCCGCTCGCTTATCAAGCAAAGTCAATAAAGTAAACTTCCCGGCTGATGATCATTCGTGTGGCATCAGAAAACCCCGCGCGATATACGACTTCGCTGACGCCAGTCTGCGAGATTCGTTTTTGTTTTGGGGGGAATTTCGAATTTTCAGTTGAACCACGAATTGCTCATCGGTTCGCAAGAGCCGCGCTTAGTAACACATAACATCTCTGCTCTGCTCTCCTCGTCTTCCGCTGGGGTGGTCGTTGTTATGAGTACAGTGACTGGATTTCAAATCAACTGGTGTATGAATCTCACAAATACATTTACAGACAGCTGATGATATCCCAACGCTGTTGAAATTCGAAATGGGTCGTCGGTTGAGTTCAGATATTTTTTTATCTCCGTTTTTGTTGTTGGTTATTCGCTTTTCTTCACAAGAAGCGATATTGCCCAGCGTGGTAACTTACTCGACACAGCGACATCGCATGTGTGTATCTGTAAGGTTTTTTTTTTTTTTTTGATTTTTACACGTTTTTCGATTCTCTCTTTCGAGTTGGCAACACGAAGTTGGCGCATGATACTGCCGCTCAGCGATTGTTCAGATCAAACTGCAAATGAGCTTTTAATTGGCATTGGAGAAAAAAAAAAACAAAATGAATGGAGCGAAACTCATGCAATAACACAGCAGCATGAATTTTCTCTTTTACAACAAACGCCACGCTATAGAATTACAGAATACTTTTGAACTGCCCATGAATCCTCACCTGTTATACTCCGAAAAAGTATCTGATTCAATGCAACTGTAGGTTTAAGGTATCGATTTTCACTTGTTAAGTGGAAAACTGTCCGCTCGTATTCACACACCATCAAACTGCCACCCTCCTTAACTCAACTTTTTACTTATTGTGTTTTTTTTCTGTTTTGTCATTCCAGGATGCATTAGTAACAGCCAATGATAAACATGGATTCAAGGGATTCCGTAAGCAATTCAGCGGTAGATTCAAGCGCTTGGTCGCGAAAAAACCGCAGGAGGTCCCACCAGCAATACCACCAGAGTTAAAACCTCAACTGAAGACAATTTACGTCTACTAAGTAAAGTGAAGTGATGAGGCAAATATCATTAAACGACGCCCGCAGGATATGTATTAGAACTAAGTTCAATCAATCAATATGGGCTCATGTGAAACAACAAATTATATTATTCATCTTAAGTTTTCATCTTAAGAAAACGAAAGAAACAAACCAGTCCATAATTTTTAAGAAAAATTAAAGTGTGTTATTGAAAAGAAGAATAACAAAAGCAAACAGAAAAAAACTTATGTTTTAAATTCCAAAGAATGAGAACATAGTTTTTACACACAATCTAAGCAAAAAAGACATCATTTCATCAATATCTAACACAAACACACGCAAATGCAAATGAGCTGAAACATAAATCCTGCAGCTTTGTTTAATTAACATATCGACTCAAAAATTTTCTTTGCTAAGCTCACCATATAAAAAAAACACAGCATGCACAGAAAAAAGAAAATTTTGTTATACACAAAATACAAAGCAATTTTAACAAAAAAATTCTTAACATTTTTTTGCACCAAAATTGCTTTCGACAAGACTGAGATTTACCAGATTGTATATGTAGTTTTATTTTATTATATAATTTCTTTGCAATCAAACAAAATGAATAAATAAAACCATATATATTTATCGAAAAGTTAGGTTTCCTCAAACCTTATGATCAAAAAAATTCTCAATTGGCATTCATGGCTAATCGTAGCGAACAAGAAAAAAAAAACCGAAGCAGTCCATATGAGGGTTTGTTGTGAAGCAGCATTAACCTCAAAGACCGAAAAAATGTGCATCTTTTACGCTTCTGCACAAAGTAACTAAATCAACTCAATCAGCACAGTTTTATTATAAACACCTCTTTTTCTAACATAACAGCAATAACAACATAGAGAAATTAGTTGAAAATAAATTTATTTATTTTCGAGATCAATACAATTAAATGCAGACAAAGTGAAATGTAAAAAATGCACAATTAATATTATTACTTTTAAATGTAAAGATATCAATTAGTTTAGCTTTATGGAATTAAATGAGGTTTTACTCGCTCACATTGAGTGGAAGATTATTTAAAAATAAACAAAAAATGTATACAAAAATAAAAAACAAATGTAAAGATACAAAGAATACAAAGTAAATTTAAAAGCAGATAAAAAACACAAACATAATATGATTTTTTTTTGTAACAATTCCGAAATAGGAAAAGATTTTCTTTTATATCCTTACAGAAATTCAAAATTCGTGAAGAAAAAAATTGTGTTCATAATTATTTTGTTTTTTAATTTGAAATGTTCTTTTGTCCCGTTTTTTCTTTATTTATTTGTTTAATTTGATGTAATTTAAAAAAAATAGAAAACGTTGAGAAAGAGAAGATGAAAAAATTCCAACAATTTGAAAAAATACAGTATTTTTATTATTATTTTTTATTTAGTCAATAAAATATGAGAAAATGACGTGAATATTCAAAAAATTAAATAGTAGTTTTCTTATTTTCTTCGGAAAACGTCAACAGGGAGAAAGTGATAGAGAAATGAAATGGTAAGCTTCTCAATATCAATTGAGGAAGACAGCGGGACGAATGCCTAAGACGGCAGAGCAATTCTTGCTTATAGTTGCAATACCTTTCAACTTCTGTCATAAATCGAAGGTTACTTAATATGGCAAGGATAGACCTAAACCTTAACAACAAGCCATACAACAAGTTGGTTGAGGACCAGTTGTGTACACTATCTTAGTTGTTGACATCCACTGCTGCTGCATTGTGCCAATGTGTCGTATTAAAAAGACTCCTTGGGCTAGGCGAAAGTTGCTATTGGAATTTAGAATTATGTGACAAATTCTGTTAAAAGTAAGTACAGCCAGAAAATGCGCCCTTTTTTCCTGAGGATTAGAAATGCAGACTCCTGTCGCAGGCATGGATCATTTGGAAGGCTCTTTGCCTTTAATTTAAAAAGATCTGCAAATGGAACCACTAAACTTGCGAAAGATTGAAGTTTTAATGCAAGTCAAAACATTTCGGGGCAAGAGTAGACACAGAAGTCCTGCATAAAAAATATTATGCGAACAAAAACAGAAATAATGTATTGAACGGGTATTGAGGAAAAAACAACAACAGTATGAGCAAAGACCCGAGAAGGGCCCGCCACCACCTAACGGCCTTAGCAGTGTTCTGCTGCTAATGCCGTTAGGGGGTGGCGGCGAAGCGCCACATATTGCTCATTCTGAATGCCACGTTTTCCCATCGATGCCTCTGCATATTTCAGAATGGTAACTTACTTTTATTGAAGATTGCAAAAAATTGGTTGGTTTATTAATGATTGCATTTGAATTGTAATTAAATTGAAGACTTGGGTTCTTGCTGATGTATTGCTGAGTATTTTAAAAGCTCGACTGTTTGTTTTACTTGTCGGCTCAAAGATGCTCAGATATCCTCAAAATAGAATAGATAGAAGATAGAAGTGTTCCTCTGACATGGTTCTCGAATAGTAATACCTGATTACATTTAATCTAAAATCGAAGACACTCAACACTGCCTGCGTCACTCACCCAGTCTTTATCACCAAAGGTTTAGAACAATCTGAAAAAAAATTGTTTCGAATCTTTAACAACACTAACTCTTTACCTTTAAAGAACCTTTTCAGATACTTTAGTAGGACAAGATGGATGGAACGTACCGCTATTAGATAGGTCACCACAAAGTTGGGGAAAGGACGGCATCACCCCTCTGAGGTCCACAAGCTCCTAAGTCTTGCAAAACCTTTCTGCCAGCCCACCTACCTAACCTCACGTAGCATAAAATGCAAAAGCGAAAGCTTTTCAAGACAGAAGTACTGCAGGAGGGTTGTCAGTCGTTCGCTGGAGGTGGTACCGTGAAAAATGTTTGTGGTGTTTTTTTTTCCCCGAGCTGGATTCGATCCCGGGTACTCTCGCTCAACAGCCCGAAAAATACAATATAATATGTATAATATATACAATAATATAAACACTTTTTTGTTAATTTAACACCAATTATTACCTCCTTCAGGAATTTAAAAAGTAAACAATTTTTATAAATAGGCCTTAAAAAAGTGTACCAATGAACCTACCAATATTTCTAAAAGGCATGCATACTTTCATGACTAACTGTATAAAATGTTTGATCGCGTGTGCAACAGCATTAACTACGTCCCTTGGCAGACCGCCACGCGCTTTTTATTATGAAAAATTTCTACTCCAAAAAGAATTAATTTGATGTGCCGCAAAGTAATTTTTATGTGGCACTCCCTCCAATAGCAATGTCCTTCATATACAACAATAAACATGAAGTCCGATTCGAATACATTTACTACACTTGAAGGTCAAGTACAACAGAATAGAAATGTAGATTCTAGCTGCATTTATTTAAACAATAAATGTTTTCTAGAGTCACATTCGTTGTTAAAATTTGTGTGTGTACTTTTACCAAAATAATTTGATAGTTATATTGAATTTAATTTTTATATTGAGCCTGTAAAGTATAACAATCAGTAACAAAAAAAAAATAAATATATAGATGAAAAAATAAATAAAAATAAATGTATACATATATGAAATAGTTTTTATGCTTTATTTTTCATTTTTTTCACTCTACTTTAAAGCTGTAGTCCGACAGAGAACTATAAAAGGCAAATTCATTTATAAAATCTACGAATATGCATGAGTTGAAAATATTGCCGTGAGTGGGACTTCAATTTCTAGTTTTCCGTTCCCTTGTGAATCTATATTTATAATTTGAACAAAGATTTGAACATCAAAAACCATGTTACTATATTCAACATCCACTGAGTGTGCACTACAAAAATAATTTAAATTTTCGTGCACTGTTACGAAATATTTCATTTCAACACAGCATTACATCCTGAAATTTATTTTAAGAAATAAGCAAAAAAAAAGAATTTTCTCTAATAAAGAATAATATATAATATCTTTGACTGGTGTTGAAAACTCAGAGGTTATTTTAAAACTAAGTGGAAAAGGTTCCAAGTTGTATTAAATATCCGCGCCTGTGGTATTAAAATGGGCCATGTCTAGGCTGCCCTGTGTAGGCCACCTCTCTACCTACCTAGTGGTTAGAGACTCAAAAATTAAATTATCTGAACATCTGATTGTAGTTCCGCTTGACAACTATCTCTTAAACGTCTGTTGTAAACATTGCGAAGGATGTAACACCTCGGTTCGATTCTTCGATTTTCAACTTCAACTTCAACTGACATTTTTTTGCTTTTTCAAATTTTAACTCATTGCTCGGAACTTTTCTAGAAGCGCACTCAAGCATTCGTTATAAATGACTTTAGCAAGTAATGCACTCCTAAAACACTCGTTACAATTAGTCAACTTAAAAAAATTAATCTAGTAACACCAAGTGTTAAAATGGTGTCTGATGTGCCGCCACGTCAGTAGATTTCTGGAAATGATGGCACGTCAGAGTGTTAAAATTACAAGCTTACACGTGCATCAGTTCAAGAGAGTAAATAGAAGCAGTAATATTCACACTCAAGTGTCGTCTAGACGTATGCAAAAAAGCAAATGACACCTGCACCGCTGAGGAAATTTGAATCCACCGCAATGACGTTCAAGTATTTATTATCTGCATCGTTTTAGCTTCATGTATCAGCTGAGATTATTCAGATAAATTCAGAATAAAAGTACATCGTATATAAAAATAAATAAAAGTGCTTAGCTTTTATTTTCATAGCTTTTAAACCAAAATCAGATCAACAGTTCAAACTTACCATCGAAATCTAAATAGATGGCAGATAAAGTAAGTAAATGTGTTCATATGAAGCAGCTTATACCTTAGCCGTCAAGATTGCAGTTGTACTGATCTGTAAGATCCGAACAAAAGATGATACTGACTATTTAGAACACTAAATGTAATTTATTTATCAAGGCGCATAGAGTTACCTCGAACCAAAACTTTATGCGCTGATTTCTAAAATCACGTGTGTAACTCGTATGTGAATAATTTCATTACAGAACGGAGGTCTCAATAATCTCAACAAGCAAAATTTATTGTTGATTTAAATTATTTCATAACTTTTGCTCGTGTAACTTTTAGTCGTGCATTCGTAATATACTTAAACGAAGCGTCAGTGGCGAAGTAAGAAAAAAAACCAAAACTTGGCCCCTATCAAGTGGATAAATAGAGCGCTTTGTTCCAGACAAATCACCTCCATCCTAACCGTTATCAGCTGTGAGTGTACACTTTTTTAAGCTTCATCACACCCATTATCTTTTATTTAACTATAGATTTAACACTATTTTCCATTGAGCATTGATTTAAGAGTTAAAATTTTTAAAACAAACTACGACAAGCCATGACTTAAATGTTTACAAACCAAGAGATTATCATCACACCTAATGCTGCGCACGTTTTTACGTGTGCTTTTTCTTTGAAGAAGGTCGCACTTAAGTTTTTTTTCTCGAAATCAATATTTAGAGCTACGAAGATAAGATCATAACTCGCCACATTCCCAAAGTAATTAGTACCCGGAGAATTAAGAGTTGCAAATTTACGAATGACTTTCTGTAGATTATTTTTTGTTTTGTTGCAAATTCAATAATCATTGAATGAAAATGTGATGTAAGGTCATTAGAAAAAAGTGCATGTCTGATCATCGTGATAAACATAAAACTGTGTTTGGATCAGAAAATTTAACTAATAATTGCTTATTGCAATTAAATTTTTGCTCGCAATGCTAAAATCAGTGCAATGTTCACTTCCGTCTTGCGTGAAACCTTCATGATCAATTGAACACTGATACGGTTCAGAGACTAATGAATGTTTAGGAAGTGAGTCTAAAGATCGGAACTTAATTTAGTGTTGAAGATAATTCAGTGATTTGCTTTAAGAAGGTTTGGATAAGTTAAATTTAATTTGTTTCCGTATACGTCTGGGCTTTAGTTGGCCAGGCATGGCTTTGAATACTAAAAGGCCGTCGATCATTAAAAAAGCACCCAATGAAAGAGTTAGCTAATTGTCATCAGCCTTTGGATTGTATACGTGCTTCATAGTTAAAAACGTTTTTTTTTTTCGCTGAATTTTTTTCATCGAGTTGGGTGGAGAATGGTGTGAGGGAAATTAGCTTTTCTTAAAATGGATAGACAATCATTTGCTAAATATTTCAACTTTTTAAATGGCTGGAGAATTATGTTTGCAATATAATTTGTTTTAAAATTATACTTTTTTTTTGTTGAATAACTAATTTCAATTTTTTTTTGCGAGAGTAGGTATGGATCTTTAATAGAGCCGTCAAAGGACCGGATGTTATATATATTTACTAAATGATCACCTAATTTCAAGTCCAGATTGAAATATATTACTACAGGCAAACTATTTCCATTTTTACACAGTATTTTTAGCAAAACATAACAACTTCAAGTCGGTTGCAGTAAGTCCGAAAAAAGTTGTTGGGAAGTGAGGAACGTTTGACACCCAACACTACCTCTGTCACTGCCCCAGCCTTCGTCACTCGTAGTTCAGAACGCTAGGGAGACATTTCTGCCATGACCTTAACGAGATCAACTCACCACCTTTAAAGAATCTTTTCAGGTATCTAAGCAGGACCAGATGGACTGAGCGCACAACGCTGGAATAGGACACCACGTGTGAGGAAGGGAATACAACTCCACCTTGGGTCACACAAGGGGTCCACAAGGACCTAAGTGAGACAGAACAACTTCTATCAGCCCGCCCACCTAACCTAGGAACGTTTGATGTGACTTGATGCTCTGTAAAAAACTTTGTACGACATTTCTACGACAAAATGATTTGGAGTTTATAACAACGACCCAGAAATTTTAATAAATTAAGCTCATGAAGAGCTGCAACGTCAAAGAGCGTCATTGGAGCACATTGCAAACGTCATGCTGTAAAACACTGCCCAATTAAACTCGTGCCGTACACGTCTATAAAATCTGACCCGAACAGTTCTATTTTTAAATAGATTTCTTTTCAAATTTAGCCTAGCACCTTGTTTATTTGTTATTCTACTTCTGCTTACGTTCATCGACTCTTTGATAGGTCAGTTCTATTGAAAGGACTCACGTATGTAATTTGGAGGTGAAGCTCTGCGTGCGCACTTTCCTTGAAGGAAGCTACCGTCACTTGATTGATTAAAAAAAAAACTGCTGCCGACTGTTTACAGACTAAAAATAAATCTAAACTATAATCAATTAAATGAAAGTATTGTGTATATTCTAAAGACTGGAGAAGACTATATAAAAGCAGTATCGGAAATTGTTCATACACCTGTGAGGTCAATGCTTTATTACGTTCCTATCCCAATAATTCAAGAAGAAAACCTAAATTTAAAGAAATCCTATCTTAAGGCCTTAGTCATCCAAAATAAGAAAAAACAAATAATTACTGTCAGTATAATTCATTTAGTTGTCATCAAATTTATAACAATAATGATAATTAAAATATGTAATATAATAAGAATCATTAACTTAACACTTCTTCTAAATGAACTCAGAGTTTAAGTTTATTTCCCCCAAAAACATTCCTCACAAAATTCAATTATCATTGCTAACCATAAGAACAAAGATTAATTTAATCACCAAAAACTTTGCCCATGACCACCTTCTACCTTTTCTGTCAGTCTAAGTCCTTTTAAATAAGCCCCAAATCATCGTCCAAAATCCTGACCTGTCACCTGTCAATCGAGACCACTTTTTTTATTTTTTTTGACACTAACCGCCGAGCCCAATAGATCAGCGATCTTGATTATCATGTTGAAGTTAAACAAAAAAATTCTTGGCATGTGACTGTGAACTTAATAAATTAAACACCAGTTGTAATTAGCGGTAATAAACAATTCGTTTTTACGTAATTATGGCACATAAACTTTCAATAAAGATTGGTAAGCATTGTGACTTTTGATTCTGCGCAGTGGAGTGAAATATTAACACAATCACTGTCACAGTTCACGTGAAGGTTCATCATGGGATCCCACAGGCAATTTTCACGATCATAAAATAATGACATTAGTAGTCAGTTTGTGTCGAAGTGGTAATGATAGGACGCCGTAGAGTCTGTCATGTGATTGGAAGATGACAACCCCAAAATCAGACAACATCGAATCGACCACCGGCATGGCTAAGGCATTGTTGCGGTAGCGACGTGAGTCGAATTAATTACCAGACGAGTTTTATGGAAAATTTTTAAAATTTTACCCATTTCGGGGTAAATATCTATACGAATTGTGAAATGCATATGAGACTGGGGTGTTGGCAAGTCTGAGTGTAGAGATTTATAAAAGAGTTCACAGGGAAACTGAAGATGTTTCCATTGTTGTTCTTTTTGGCGTAAACATCATAAGAGATTTTAACAATGTATTTAGAGGAGAAATTAACTAGTCTAAGCTGTAACCATTAATGGAAATTAAACTGAATTAGAGAGATTCCCTTACAATTAAGCAGCAGACAGGTTTGTTAGCATGTTCATATGAATACCTAAGATTGAATATTCCTAAGGCAACCAAGCAATTTTTCTTAACGAATTCCTAACACTAACGATGGAACCTAAGTAAGGTCAAGGCCACCTCCACATTTCATACAAAAGAAATCTCCTAATAAGGCTAAAATACCACTTGCTTCTTGGAATGTATTTGAAGGTTAAATCTACGAACACGGCTACCGAAGATGCAAACCACTCTTAGCCATCACCACCCGCAATCTGAGAGATGCAAACATTTTGTGTTTGTCATACCTCCAGTCAGGTATTTCAAAAATTCATTCGTAAGAAGAATGAATGCAAACACGAGATTCCAGTGAATTCATCACAGGTAGGCAAACAAGAACTAAATACCGAAGATTTTTCTCATTTTTATCTCCAGAAATAATTAATTGTCTACGAAAACAGAGATGAGTGTCTGGTGACAAAGGTCAGGATCTAAAGGAAAATTTCAGACGTTTGCGAAAGAATTTAACGCACTTAAATGGTTGAACATGTTTTCAGTAGTGACGTGTGCGGGGAGTTTTTATGTTTAACTATTTTTTAGCTAATGAATGAAAGAATGCTTCGAATCAAAATCATGTGATGTTTCACTAAACGGTCACGTGCGTAATCTTTTGCGCTGGGAATTTATGTGCTGAGGTGAGTTAAGCCTCTTCGGAGTAGACGCTCTTAACGCGGGGTTTTCTACCTTAGGAATGACAATCGCGTGATTTTGAAGCACCCATTAAAAACCCATGATATCCAATCAATGTTCTTAAAGTCAACAAAAACAAGTTGAACAATGGAATTCGGGCAAATTGAGTCACCCGTTGAAAATCTGTTTTAGTTGACGAAAAATGGGAGAGGGTATTGACGTGGTAGAATATGGCGGTTAATTTGCGTTGGACTGATGTTATGGTTGATTGAAACATTCGGTGCGAGAATTTCAATATTTTTTGTACATTTCAGAAACCGATCCCACACAAAATTAATTGAATAACGTTATATTTTATATCTAGTAACACAAGAAAAAAGATCAAAGACTTACTTGTCGCTGCGACTTTACCGAACTCAAAGGAATCTCTGTCTATCAATGTTTCGAGTCTGTGAATGGTGTCCGCTAATTTACGTAAAAGTTAAATCTTTGCGGAAAATTATACAAAAAATGAGTTGACATTTGACAGTTTAGGTTTGGTGAGAGCCTGGAGGTCATTAACCCCGTTTCTTCTGTACATCCAATGGACTTGATTCTGTTTACTGTACAATTCAAATCGTTTTACACTATATAGCGAAAAATAATAAATGTAAAGTCGAGTAAAACTCTATTCAAAATCAACAACATTTTACTCTAATTGTTATAGATGCAGCCACTGACGCAGTATAAGCAATGATTGAGACTAAGTGGACAAGTAATAAAATTTACGATTAGTATTACTCGTCCACTTTGCCTCAATCAAGTTAATACTTTAGATCAAGGGCCAGGTTTTGTTTAGATGAAAGCACGTGCAGTGCCCTTTTATCCCACGTGCAAAATACAATTGTGTAAGACAAATGTAATTCTAAGAAGGAAAAGTTGAGGTTTTCTTGTCCTTCCATAGCTAGAAAGTAGTGGCACGATTGAAAAGCTCATGAGTTTAACCAAATGTCACTGTTTTCAATAGGCACCCAAACAGTTCAATTCTTGGTCATATCGTTAAGGATGTTTGTTCTAACTTATTAAAAAGACTTGATCCCGACATTCAGTATCAATAAAAATTAGCTATCACTAGATACATTAAGGAATTAGGGGAAATGAAAGAGCCAACGTGCTAGCAAAGGGAAGATGGGTTAAATCCGACGGGCACAACGATTCCAATCTAACATTTAATCTGTGAATTTGGCACCAAGCTATATAAAGGCCGGTGGTAGGTGGAACCAGGACAATTCCTCTTGCGCTGCCAAGATCTTTTGGCCTTAATATAACCGGAGTATGTAGAGTAGGGGAGTGGACGCCGTTGGCTCGATCGGTTAGTGCGTCGGACTATTGAATCCAGCTCGGGGAAAAAAAAACACCACAAACATTTTTCACGGCCCTACCTCCATCGAACGACTGACAACCATCCTGGAGTACTTCTGTTATGAAAAGCTTTCGCAATTCGCCGTTCGGAACCGGCATTAAACAGTAGGTCCCCTTCACATGTGACAAAATTATAACGCCGCACTTGCTTTACTCTAGCTAAGACCAGATTCAAGAAGCTGGGAGGCTATTTCATCAAGTCAGCTATCCTTAAATCAAGTTAATTGGTAAGTTGCGCACTTGCATCTAAATCCTACTGTCTCAACCACTACTACTATGGGCGTTTAACAGTCAGCTCCAAATTACATTGCATATCACTAAATTACTAACTACATCTAGCACATGGACACCAATGAGCCAAACTTCGAGCCTGTTTATTCGAAGAGACTGAATCACAAAAACCAAAGAATTGCGTGTGGAAGACAGCTTGGTCTTCTTTGTCTGGAAGCAGCGTGACCGGACGATAAGGATGGAAGGCAATATTCACTAAGGCTCAGATTCTGAATAGGTTTTAGGGCTACAAAATAAGTAAGTAAGATGTAGAAGGCAATACTTCATTTAGATTTACATGAATATTCAACTTTTGAAAGGAAATAGTCAAAGGGAGGTGAAGCTTCTTCTAGGAAGTTGTTGGAGTGCTATTCTAAATAAGAAGCTATCCTTAAGAAGCAAGCAGAGACTTTTGTGACCAAGGTGAAGTTGCCATTATTCGAAAGGCAGTTTAATTAACCAGTTACATCTTGAATAAAAGACTGTTGGCAGTGTTGTAATTGCAATGTTTACTGATTTCAACTAAAAGGCTAGATACAGTTTTAGACTGCGACTTCAAATTTTTCAATTACCATCCATTTGACATCAAAAATATTGTGATCATTTTTTTATCAAACATGTTACAGACTTCAATTGTGCATTCTTTGCACTCGGATCAGTTGCATTCACTTGCAGCAATTAATTGGAAGACTGCTGATGATTGCATTTAAAATAATTGCATTCACAATGATAGCATTTCATTTCAACTCAGGTTGATGGAAGTATCGTAAACTTTAAGGCTTTTGCTCGAAAAATTCAATTAATCAAACTGTCCCAGATTTATCATATTAGGAATATTTTGATCGATCCGCCATTGGAAATTTGCACTTTAAATTAGGAAAGGTTAATAATTTCAAGGGGAATTACATCGTTGGAAATAAAAAAGGCGCGCCAATTATTTTTCTAGTTAAAAACACAACAAATGACTTGGTATCGATGAGCAATAGAAAAATAAGTATAGATACTCATTGAATAGTATCAATCTGACGTTCTTCGTTCCACATCCGTACAGCGCGGTTCGCAATCTGATCCACACGGTCTTTGACGTCAATTAAGAAAGCTCAACCTGACTGCCTGTGTACATCTGACGTGTTTCTCATTTCCGAAAGTTGTGCCTCCATAAACCACTATTCTTACACGATCCGCCGATCTGTCTATCCATCGATTCGCACGTCACAGCGGCAGTGTTAATTTTCCAATTGAACATATTTGAAACAATCAATCCCAAGGCTTTCTACTCAGGCACGGGAGGCAAGACAGCGTTGCACCTTTGTTTTATCAACATTGACGCAGATGCCAAGCAAATACGCCCAATTCCCTCGACATATGGTTGCATATTATTAATTTTTGAGTAAATCCAATCAACCAATTAACACCACGATCAAAACACACGTTTCCCTCAACCGAAAATTAATTCCGGCCAAGACGCTCGAACGAAAGTTAACACTTCCAAGACTCGGTATAAGTGCGACACACTCGCATTGTGAATAAATATTTTTCGCATTAAAACCAAGACCACGAAAATATTTGCCAATAATATTTTCATTACGATTGCAAATAAACCGAATCTATGACACTCTCGAGTGGCTGAAGGCGGAGGACCTCCCCACCTCATTCACTTCTCGATAAATTCATGAAATTGAATCGCGGAACTTCTGTTTCACGGTCTACCATCAGAAAGTCGCCGACAGCGTCGCATAATCGATTAATTACATTTTGCTCTACGCTCCATTGGGCTAGGATTGATTTTATATTTTATATGTGCATGCAAATCACTTTTCGCCACGCGTCACCGAGTTGCACAAATCACATTAATAGGGTTTTCGTTTCAGGAGGATCATGTTACTGAAGTTGCAACAGATAAACAAAACTAAAAACGATTTTCAATAATAAATATGCGCTGGTGGGTGTGTGTGCCGCATGTTCCCTGGTTCAAATAAAACTTGGACTTTAAGTTAAACTAAAAATGGAGAAAGAGAAAAACTCAAATTTCGACCACCGGGTTCTGGTAACCTAAATGATCACGTCCCAATTTGATTGTCAGCCGAGGAGGTTCACGTGTGAGGTTTTGATTTATTTTTATTTTCGTTTTCTGATATCGATACCACGCTTAGGTAATAATTGTTTTCGCGAGAGACATTGACGAATTACGAAGGGAAATATGCGATTTAATGGTTGTCTTTGAATTTCAATTGCTGTTTGGGTCGTCAATGAAATTCTGCTGTGAAGGCAGTGAAAGAAAGTAGTTGTTCTGAGTAGGGGGGACGTTTTTAGTAAAATGCCCTAGTATAGTTGATCTGACTCAGACTTACCCAAATTGTGGCCATTAATAACTTTTAGTTTTTATATGTGGGGTGGGATCACCTTCACCTACTTCCGGTTATATCATATCTCCTGTTCTAGATAGAACTCGCAGAGATGAGCGTCAACCTCCGCACGGTGCGGACGCGTGGTCTCTGCCACGCAGAAAAAAATAATATTAAAAAAATAATATTGATTGGAAATTGGACTGAGTGTAGGGAAATAGGAAATAAAATAGAAATAGAATTTAGAAAAAATTGGTCTAAATTTAATTTAAATTTAATTTAATTTAAATTTAATTTAATTTAAATTTAATTTAATTTGAATTTAATTTTATTTGAATTTGACTTGATTTGATTTATTTCTGTTTCTGTTCTAATATAACTGTTTCCCGTTACTCCTTCTAATTTTAGTTAATTTATATTTTTATATATTTTTTTTCTTTTCCACAACTCCCGCTACATGCGGTTGGCGGACCGGGACAATAACGGAAAGTGAAAATCTCAGACATAGCGGGGCTAGCTGTGTAAATTGTTGGTGGACCAACAACACTCACGTCGATGTTGTTGGGAAGCTAGCTAGGATCTACACTTCTCAACTCCGCTTTCTGAGTGAGCCCGTACCAGGGCTGGCTTTTGAAGGAAAATTGCGCTTATACGCAAATTCCATAGATACGGCCTACGGACGAGTAGGCATTACGGCCGAGCCCAGTAAGGTCGTAATTAACGGTATACTGGAAACCCTTTAATAGAAAATAGACAGCTATAAGGGCCGACGCTGACAGTATTCTGTTACCTGAGTAAGCAGGAGTGATATCCGGTCGATGTGGCTAACAGGCTAATGCTGGGAGCGCCCCCGTCCCGTTAAAACCATGGCAGGCCTCAAGGTACGTTCAGTGCTTCGTCGCCATTAAGTTGGTGGCGTAGGTCCAGATGTAATATTCCTGGTCAGCACCGATCCGGCTCTGGCACAGGACCCCATAAGGGCCTGTGTCAACCCTCGCATGGCCTCACTGCTTGCATAGACAACCATGGGATCATCTAGGTGACTACGCATCCGAGCGCTGATAGCGGCCTTGAGTTGGGACCCAATAGAAATGATTCAAATCAATAACCAAAACCAAAACCAAAGCAAAAAACAACATAATGAGGAGAAAGAGCCCGAGACGGAAAACCCATTCCGAAGGAGCTCAATGGTGCTTAGGTCTCCGGTGAGAGATCGGCCACCGTCCCAAAGAAGCCCCGCGGGCGAGGGGGCTGACCACAGCAAAGAGGTGGTAGCCCCAAAAAGCCAGTCATCTGTGTTCCACCAACTGGGGGAGCAGATCAAGTTGCTGGTAGAGATGCTGGGAGATGGTAAAAGGCGAACCATCCACCAGCCAATGAGGGATGCCATAGAGAGCATTAAGGCTCTCTATGAACTATCTGCCATAGAGGCGCATGACGATAGGGCCAAGGAAGTTATCCGTCGGCACAACGCCTCCCAGACGTCCCCATGGCTGAAGACGCCAGCAGCGCCCAAGCGAAAGCCGGGGTCTAGCACGGAGGCATCCAACAGCGAGCAGCCAAGCTCAAAGCGGAAACAAGCAGAGGTGCCCCGCGTCCCAGTTGAGCTGCAACAAAAAACTGGAGTAAAGCCAAAGAAAAGCGGCAAGGGCTCGAAGGCGCCAACAGGAGAAGGAAAGACTGCAAGCCAGACGCAGAAACCAGCGGTGGCAGGGAGTGTGCAGCCGGCTTCCATATGCAACAAAGGCATTGCCTGGGAGAAAGTTACCCATAAAAAAGATAAGCATCAGGGTAAGGCTGTAAAGGTCAAAACAAGACCCGACGCAATCGTCATCTCTACAAAGGGAGAGCTCTCCTACGCCGAAATCCTCCGCAAGGTAAAAGCCGACCCCAAGCTTCACAACCTGGGCGAGTCGGTCACCAAAATAAGGAGGACCCAAAAAGGTGCCCTACTCTTCGAGCTGCGCGAGTCCAGCGACAAGACCGACCAGTTCCAGGGCATTATCGGTGAAAGCTTGGGCGCCGACGCAGAGATACGCGCCCTAACGGAGAGGTCGACGGTCGAAATCAAAGACCTCGACGAAATTACTACCAGGGAAGACATCTGCAACGCGATCATGAGCCAGTATAACATCGGGGTTAGTGTGGCTGACGTACTCAGCCTTAGAAAGGCCTACGGTGGCACGCAAATCGCTACAGTGGCGCTACCAGCCGAGAAGGCGAACAAGCTGCTGGAGACCGGCAAAGTTAAGGTCGGCTGGGTGAATTGCCGCATCCGCGTCCGCACACCGCTCACGAGATGCTTCAGGTGTCTTGAGTTTGGTCATACGGCACGGCAATGTAAGAGCGAACACGATCGCTCCAAACAGTGCAGAAACTGCGGGGAAGAAGGCCACATAGCCAAGGACTGCACAAAAGATGCGCTATGCTTCTGGTGCAAGATTGCCACACCGGCGAACGCTGGACACAGAGCTGGTAGCAGCAAGTGCCCAGTGCTCAAGAAGGCACTGGCTAAACGAATATGATTAAGATCGTGCAGATAAATCTAAACCACTGCGCAGCCGCACAGGATCTCCTAGCGCAGAGGATTAGGGAACAAAAAATCGACGTCGCACTAATAAGCGAGCCTTATAAGCCAGTGGATGGCAGCAGCTGGATAAATGACACCACGAAGAAAGTGGCGATATGGACCTGCGGAGGACATGCCCTGCAATCAGTCGCCCGCCCGGCCGACTACTCCGTATCCGTAAGGATTAATGGTGTACATATATACAGCTGCTACGCGCCACCCAGCCTCCCGCTGGCGGATTACCTTAGGCTGCTCGACGACATCGTAGCCGACGCGCGGGGAAAGCACCCACTGATCATTGCTGGGGACTTCAACGCTTGGGCTACTGAATGGGGCAGTCGAACGACGGATGCAAGGGGAAGATCTCTCCTCGAAGCCTTCGCGTCGCTGAATATCCATCTGGCAAACGAGGGCACGGTGGCGACATTTCGGAAAGCAGGTAGAGCGTCAATCATAGACATCACGTTTATGAGCAGCGCGCTACTACGGAGAGCTAAATGGCGGGTTAGTGAGGACTACACCCACAGCGACCACCAGGCTATAACCTTTAGCATCGGCGAGGCTGGGCACAGGTTGCACCCTAACCAAACAGGCCCAAGGTGGAAGGCCGCGCTCTTCGACAGTGACATGTTCGAAGAGGTGGTAAGCACCAGCGTCGCAGGGCCCAGTGGCTCAGCAGAGGCGTTGTCGCATCAGCTAACCGAAGTAATAACAACGGCATGCGACGCAGCAATGCCCAGGAGACTGCCTAGTAGAAGAGGTGGAGAGCCCTGCTACTGGTGGTCCGAGGATATCAGGAGACTTAGAGCGCAGTGCTTACAAGCGCGGCGCAGATCCCAGAGATCCAGAGGACGGCCCGACTTCCAGGCAAGGCTTATCGCATTTAAAGCTGCTAGGCGTGAACTTGAAAGGGCTATCAAGGAGAGCAAGTCCAGGTGTTTCAGACAGCTCTGTGAGGAAGCCGACTCAGACCCTTGGGGCATGGCATACAGGGTTGTAATGAAGCGAACCAAGAGCGGCAGGTCTCCGCAGCTTACGTGCCCGAGAATGCTGAGTACCATAGTAGAGCATCTATTTCCCTATAGACCAGGCACTATGGCGAACACGATGACAGAGTTAACTGAGCTCATTGAAGAGCAGATCCCGGTAATCACACCGGTGGAGCTTTCCGCAGCGGCCGCAAAAATTAGGGACGACAAAGCACCCGGGCCGGATGGCATCCCCAATAAAGCGGTTAAGACGGCTCTGAGAATCAGACCAGACATTTTCATAGCAGCAATGCAAAAGTGTCTGGAGGAGGGGGTTTTCCCCACAAACTGGAAATTGCAACAACTCGTTCTGCTTCCGAAGGGAAACAAGCCACCGGGCGACCCATCTTCATATCGCCCAATCTGCTTACTGGATACGCTGGGAAAGATCCTAGAGCGTATTATTTACGGAAGATTGCTCGCAGTAGCTGAGCAAAACGGAGCACTTTCAGACCACCAGTACGGCTTTAGAAAATCGCGGTCTACCGTCGATGCCATAAAAGCGGTAGTAGACACAGCAGCTGAAGCGATACAGGGTACAAGGTGGAGAGGGGGAACGAAGGAGTACTGCGCAGTAATCACACTTGACGTGCGAAATGCATTCAACTCAGCGAGCTGGCCGTTTATCAGGAGGGCGCTGGTTGGAATGGGTACCCCTTGTTACCTGCGGAGGATAGTCACGGACTACCTCAGCAATAGGAGGCTTAGGTATCACTCCGACGAGGGTGCCAAGTACTATAGCGTTTCTGCGGGAGTTCCGCAGGGGTCAGTGCTCGGCCCCCTGCTATGGAACCTCATGTACGACGGGGCCCTACGCTTGTCGTTACCCGCGGGTGTTAAGGTGGTCGGCTTCGCGGACGACATCGCACTGGTCACAGTGGCCAAGCACGTGCATGAAGTGGAATTCAACACGAACGAGGCGGTGCGAAGGGTGAAAGACTGGTTGGAGTCTGCCGGCCTGGAGATAGCTGCCCACAAGACTGAGGCGGTCTTAATAACCAGCCGCAAGACTGTGGAGTACGCGAACTTCCAGATTGGCGACCAACCAATCCGATCTAAGGACTCTCTGAAGTACCTCGGAGTCATGCTTGACAATAGGCTGCGCTTTAGGGAGCACATCGAGTACGCCAGCAGGAAAGCATCGCTGATGCAAGCAGCACTCTCCCGAATGCTTCCGAACATCGGCGGTCCTGGCTATGCTCGCAGAGTCCTGCTATCCAGAGTGGTTAGCTCAGTCCTCCTTTACGCTGCCCCGGTATGGGCCGGCGCACTGGCAACTAAACATCTTAGGAGGAAGCTATCGGCGCCGTACAGGCTCTGCGCAATCAGAGCAATCAGCGGCTTCCGAACTATCTCCGACGATGCGGCCTGTGTGCTAGCCGGAATGGTTCCTATCGACATCCTCGCACACGAGAGCCAGAGGGTGTACTTTAGGCGGCGCATAACCGGCATTAGCGTAACGGGGGTCAAGAGAGAAGAGAGGGAGGCATCACTGGCCCTGTGGCAAGCCAGGTGGGACGCATCCACCAAAGGTAGGTGGACCTACAGACTAATCCCTACAATCGCGGCATGGATAGAGAGAGCAAGAGGGAGCTGTAACTTCCAGCTCACGCAGCTCTTGTCTGGTCACGGCGGCTATCGGAAATACCTCTACAGATTTGGCCACGATAGCTCGCCCCTGTGCCCGGTATGCCCAGATGAAGAGGAGGACGCGGAACACGCAGTATTCCACTGCGTACGATTTAGAGAAGAGAGGGTCAACATGCTAAGCCCGGAAAATCTAGTTAGCCAAATGACTAGATCAGACGGCGAGTGGACAGAGATCAGCTCTTTCATCGTGAGGGTGCAGGCCGCTCTGAGAAGAGCAGAAGCCCTGAGAAGAGCCCAAGAGGCGGCAGACCGAGCCTAGTAGCTGACCAGCCCCGCGAAGTAATACCTAACGGCAGTCCCGCGGGGAGAGTGGTTGACGAGTGCAGGGGTGTGGTTTAGTACGTAGGCGCGAGGAGACATCCCGCGAATCGTGCATGCTGGTAACACGGGTTGCCGGTATCTTACGAAGATTCCACATCCATTGGCGCAATCCATAAAAAAAAAAAAAAAAAAAGATAGAACTCGCAAAAGTCATCATTAGAAAACCTCATCGTTTTAAGATGACAGTTCATCCGCCTGAGTCAATATTTTTGGACTATTTTGTTTTTGGCATTGTTCAGCTAGGATTTCGACACTACTTTGTTTAGCCGAACTCTCTGCCGAAAACGTACTTATGGCTTACAGTTTTTTTCTCTAGTTCTGTCAAGTTTCGTCATTTTATTTTTCTTTTTCTTTTATAAAAAATTATTGACTCAAAAATTTGAACTACCGTACTTGGTTTTTTGCTTTTTTTGCGAAATTTGCAAATTTCATTGGAGCTTTCGGTCTGTAGTGTACCATGCAGTTAAAAGGTTCTGATTTTAGATAAAAATTGTGTTATACGAGTGTTATACGAGTTTATCCACACTCATTGTATTCAATTCCACAGCCAAGTGGGAAGTATTTCGTCGCTTTTTCTCAATGCATGGGTAAGTGTTATAAATTGTTATGTTATAGGAATTCGTGTTTTACGCCATGAAAACATCGCCATAGTCATCGTTTCTATTATTCTCCTTCCGCAACTTCTTTTGCGGCAAGAACGGTTCAATATTTTGAAATTTTGAATAGTTAAAATATAATTAAATAGTGAAACTGAACAACTAAAAAGTGGACTTTAGCAAGGAAATTTGATCAATAAGAGAGTTCATGTTAAAATTCAATATGTAAAAGATCTCTGAAATTCGGAAAAAAGCTTTCTAAGCTCTCCCGTATTGCTTTATAGTGCGAACAAAAACCAATTGGATAGTAGACCACAGAAATCTACCCCACGAACAAGTTACCACTCGCAAGGTGTCGCTATGCACTATTGAAAAAATACACCCAACAAACAAATTAATCTTTATTCTCGCTTAAGTTAGATAAATGACAAATTGAACGCAACAATTGCAAATGTAATACGCAGGACACTTGTTCCGCTTTTTATTAAAAACTAAGCAATGAACAGTGCACAATAGCACGAGTTTCTTCAATGAAACTGCCGTCTGCCTGATTGACATTTATATAAATTGCATTTAGTATGGAAAACCGAATTCAGCGACTGGAATCGACTTCGAGTGACCACTAGTGACAAAAAATTGCAATCAAAATATTTTCAATTAATCCAACAAAAATCGCATTGAATTTACATTGAATTTGTGCGTTTGTGGGATCCTCGCCACCCTGATTATCAGAATAAGATTCTGTTGGAAAGAAGTCGGAAAAAACGTAATTTGGAGGGTAACTAAATAAAAAAAAAAAATAGTCCAAAAAATAGTTTTAAGAGCCTGTGGAGCGTTTTTCAGAGATAGAAAAGAAACTAACTAAAAATTCTGTAAAAAAAACGTTGATGACTGCCACTATAATGAGTTTTAGGCATTATAGAAAAAAAAAAGGACATCAATTAAAAACTGAAATGTTGCCTTAAAATACAAAAACTTTCATACGACACAATTCACATTTTTATCCTTCAGTTGAAAATATGTTTCATTGAATTATGAAATTAATTTTGTGTGTGAAATGAAAAAAATAAACTGGATAAATATCAATGAAAGCTTTTCCTTTGGTTCATTTGATGTTTTTTGATACGTACCTAGTGTTTTTCTGTTGCTATACTATACATCAAATATTTCTGAAAACTCTTGTAGTCGGGTGTGTAAATGGTGAAATTTTCATAAAGTTTATGCTCTGCAATTATTAGATGTATTTGGTACGTTTTCTTATTCTTTAAAACATTTTTTAAGTATTTACTATGCTTTACTGCTTTCCAATGACAATAATCTCCTCACTTGAGCACGCATGTTATTTTTTTTTTTTCTTATTTAGTATCAAAATATTAGTCCGTCTACTATAAATACTCAGCGACTAAATGCATTTTCATTGCCTGTTGTTGGTGTCTTAGACGTTTTTGAGTTATTTACAAAATTAAAAGAGAGTGAATCATAATTTTTAAAAATACGTTACACACACATCACAGTGAAATCATTTCTAATAATTATGTACATGAAAGTTCAATTGTGCTAGTTTAAAAGATGTAGCGGAACATCTACACATTTTTATTCACCTTTTAGCAATTTAAAGAGTCTCAGTAGATTATTCTTGGAAGGTTACATCGACAATTATGTGGATTAGATGGATGAATTTTTGTTCAATTTAAGAAAAGGGAAGAGTACGGTAACTTTGAATTCTATTTAAAAGAGACTGACTTATCAGCACATAGCACGATATTCCAAATCTCCTACTACTTATATTTTGTGGATTTTACATCAATCTGCTGCTGTACCAAAAACCTTCATATTTCTAAGTCACTCTCTTCGATCTAATAGGCAGTGTCCAACCCAGATGTCGTTGGATTTACACAAAATTTGATAGTACCCAGTTTGTACCTCGGTCTCTGAAGATCATTGCAGCAAATGAAACTCTAAAGAAACATTGACTTGCTTCACGGCATACCCGAAAACAACCAGAGCTAACATTTCCTCACTCGCACATCCCTTTTGAGCACATTAAGCAGAACCACTGGATTGACAGATACCCGCAACTGACCACAAGATGTACAAACCGCCTGCCTGTCAAAAGTGTTGCCTTCGCGTCAAGCTTGACGTCAACATCAACGAGGACGAGGACGCTTCCACAATGAAAAGATGACAGCTTCAGAGCTCGCCGTCGTCGTGTAATTACAGACATTTTGTTGCAGTGTAAACATGGGCGGTCTTCTTCAATTCGGAGGTCTCCAAGTTGCATGTTCACCCAGCTGAAGCCGGCCTCAAACACACCGCCGAGTGGCGGGTGGCAAGAAGGAACTCCTCGGTTCGTCTCCTCTTTTTAAGTGACATTTGATTTGATTCGTTTAGGGATGGACATGAGGTATGTCAAAACCGAGCACGCGATGTTATTAAATTTTCTATTTCAGTTACTTTTCCTTCTTTGTTTGCAGAGCCAAAGAGCGTGTTCCTGCGGGGAGGGAGCGTTCAAAATTGTTTTTCCATTGTTACTCCACCTAATAATAGATTTCCATTTCCATTTTTTTGAAATCTTTTCTATGTAGGTTGAGCGGTTGAAGCTTAAGTCATTATTGCGTCAGCAATCATAAACAATTTTATAACGATAATCTGCAGTAAAATTAAATTTACAACACTGACATTAAATTCTCATTGTTGTGAAAAGAAAATAACTTCGAGTTACATCGCGTCTCGTCTTCCATTCTCTTCATGTTTTTTATTTTTTATTTTTTTTTTGAAGCTCCCTCAAATGGCCCGGTCAGATCTTTTGTTTAGAAACACGCGTTCCGGACGAGCTTTTCACACACAATCAACAACTGGTTTTAGATTCGATTTATATGTTAATAAATCGAAACTCCGTGGACATTAATCCGACAGAGTGCGTACCTGTTAACAAAGGCGGCCTGTCGGACTCGTATGTTGTTGATTTAAGTTAATATTGGGAGTTTTTTTTTTTTTGATTTTTATTATTTTTTAACGAACGTTGAAGCGGCTCTTGTGTGGTCGTCGGTTTTTGTCCGAAAAACCGAAAGCGGCAATGAATCTAATGAATTCCTCTCTGGCCGTATGTGTTTCTCGGGAATAATATATTCTTATTGGGGATTAGTGAGCGATGCGCGAAGATTATTAAATTAGTTGAATTCGTTTTTTTAGTCAACCATTGATGGCGATAAATTAGAAAAAAAGGACAAGGCATTTTCAGAGAAAAAAAATATCATTCTTGAAGTACAATTCGATTTGGAAGCATTCATTGCACCTGTTGGAAGTCTTGCAATGAATAAAAATACCTCTGCACATTAGTTCTTAGCAATTAAATTATAAGAATGCGGTAAAAGTAGTGAAGCAAAGTACCGAAGTCATTACCCGGTGGCATATTTCAGGAATGTAATTATTTTGCGTGGTCATTGGCTTGATATTTCGAAAGTGTTTGACGAGCTTGTCCCTGGGGCTTTTTACGGAAAGTGTGGCTAAGTTTGAACAATTAAGGCAATGTTTTCGGTGATAGTGTATTTCTTTTCTTTTTCTTTGTCTCGAATTTGATTTCGCGGATTTGTTCCCTTTCGGATTTCTGGTCTATCGATTGTTGAAATTGTGCTGAATAGGTTTGTTGTCGAAGAACTAGTTCTTATTTCTATAGATAAAAGATTTAAAAAAAGTCATCAGATATCAGATTTTATAAAATGTTAGGTTAGGTTAGGTTGGTGGGCCGGCGGATATACCGCCTCACTTAGGTCCTTGTGGACCCCTTGTGTTACCCATTGGGGGTGGTAAGGTGTCCCCCTCCTCACTCGCAGGTGTCCTATCCCAGTGCATCCTCGGTCCATTTGGCCCAGCTCAAATACCTGAAAAGATTCTTTAGAGGTAAAGAGTTTATCTCATTAAGGTCTTGGAAGAAGTAACTTCCTAATGTTCTGTGCCTCAGGTGACAAAGGCTGGGGCAGTGACAGAGGAAGTGTTGGGTATCTTCCCGCTCCTCCTCATCAGCACAGCCCCTGCAGATATTGTCGCCGAGTAGTCCTATCTTAAATAAGTGGTCTTTGAGACTATTGTGACCCGTGATTACACCCACCGCTCTTGCGAGAGACCTTTTGTCATGCAAGAGCAGCACTTTCGTTTTGGCGTAGTCATATTCTGGCCACATAGTCCTCGTTGTTTCACATGTAGATAGCGCTTTCCATCTGTCGTTCGCTAATCTAATTATCTTATCCCCAATCCGCTTCTTAAGGAGGCAGATCGGTGGATCGATCCCTACTATCGCCTGTTCCAGCCCTAGTTTGGATCCTTCCCTCGCAAGCCTGTCAGCTTCCTCATTGCCAGGTATGTTCCTATGACCAGGGACCCAGCAGAGATTTATCCTATGCTGCGAGCCAAGAGCCCTAAGCTCTTCGCGACAGCTCAGGACCAGCCTAGACTTGATTTCCGTAGCGGAAATCGCTTTTATGGCCGCCTGACTGTCAATAAAAATGGTGATATCAGCCGGTGGTATCGCCAACATTGATATCATTCTGGCCGATTCCCTGACTGCCAGGACCTCCGCCTGAAAGACACTGCTACAATCCGGAAGTCTGATTGATCTTCGCATGTCCAACGCTTCGGAGTATATGCCCGCGCCTGTTCCTTCCTCCATCTTCGAACCGTCGGTATACACCGCAACTGTCGAATTGTTGATGGGTGCCATCTCCTCCCACTCCTCTCTTGAGGGGAAGGAGCAAACAAAGGGTCTGTCAAAGTCGGTAAGTGGCAACGTGTAGTCGCACTTTATGCCTGTGACAGCCATCTTTCTCAAAATGCTCGAGTGTCCTGCAGTGCCGGATTTCCAATGGCCTATGCTATTGATCCTTAGTGCACATGCGGAGGCAGACTCAAGCACAAATAAGTCTAGAGGTAGCAGGTGCAGTATGGTTTCGAGCCCCGCGGTGGGAGTTGTGCGGAATGCACCAGTCGCACCCATGCATGCCAACCTCTGAATTTTCGTCATAGCCTTACAGTGTGTAGCCTTATCCAGAGCTTGCCACCAGACTATATTACCGTAAGTTAGAATGGGTCTAACGATGGCCGTGTACATCCAAAGGATTACTTTGGGTTTTGGTCCCCATTTCCTCCCGAACAACCTGGCGCAGGTGTAGAACGCATTCGCAGCCTTTTTAATTCTCTCCTGAACGTTTTTTGACCAGTTCAGTCTCCTGTCTAGGATCACCCCTAGATATCTTGCACTCTCCGCTAGTGTTAGCGGCGTGCCATCTATAGCTGGGATCCTAAATTGTGGGATTAACCTCTTATTCGTGAACAGTACAAGTTCAGTCTTTTGGGGGTTAATTCCTAGTCCGCATTTCTTGGTCCACCGAACTAAGCTGTCCAGGGAGTTCTGCATAATGTCTGCAACTGTTGTTAGGAATTTACCTGTTGCTAGGATGACTACGTCATCAGCGTACGCAACGGCCTTTGTTCCCAGTTGTCCGATACTCTCTAAAGCCTCATTTATAACCAGCACCCATAGAAGAGGGGAGATGACTCCGCCCTGTGGAGTTCCTCTTGAGGCAATAACCTTGAGGCTGCTGTTGCCTATTTTTGCATTGATTACTCTTCTGTTTAACAAACTAACCAACAGGTTGGTAATGGGTTGTTCTACTTCCGAGTTTTCAAGCGCAGTCTTTACCGCCGTGGTCGTCACATTGTTGAATGCTCCTTCAATATCCAGAAAAGCCGCTAAGGTATATTCTTTGTCGAGCAGTGATTTCTCAGCTACCCTGACAACGCTGTGAAGAGCTGTGTCAACGCTTCTGCCCTTCATATAGGCGTGCTGTGACTCAGATATAGCCCCGCGAGGGAGCGAATTTCTAATGTGGATATTTAAGAGCTTTTCAAAAGTCTTTAGGACGAATGTGGTCAGACTTATTGGTCTGAAGTCCTTGGCCGTCGTGTGACTGGGCTTACCGGCCTTGGGAATGAAGATCACCTTGACTTCCCTCCACGCCGTTGGAATGTAGCCGCAGGACAGACAACCACTAAACAGGGTATTCAAAATAGGGACTATTATGTCCTTTGTCTTTTGCAGCATTACAGGGAAGATGCCGTCCTCTCCAGGGGATTTGTACGGGGAGAACGAATCAATAGCCCAGCTGATTTTGTCGTGACTAATGGCATGACTTGGAGTATAGGATACACTAGCTCTAGGAACCTCCTCCTCGCCTACTGGGGGTGTTTCTACGCATCCCGGAAAATGAGTATCAAGGAGAAGTCTGAGCGTTTCCGAGGAAGACTCCGTCCATTTGCCACTGCTGTCTTTCAAGAAGCCCGGGATGATCGACTCTTTGGAGAGTAGCTTACGAAGCCGAGCCGATTCCTTGGTATTCATTATGTTGTCGCAGAAGGCGCGCCACGAGGAGCGTTTTGCACTGGTCACCGCCTTCTTGAACTCCCTTTGACTGGCCTTGAAAAGGTCCCAGTCCGAGCTCTCCCTAGTTTCCTTCGCTATATTGAAAAGGAATCTTGAATTCCTCTTTAATTCACTTAGGGTTCTGTTCCACCAGCGTGGACCTTTCCTGTCCCTTACAGTCCGTAGAGGACAAGATTTCTTATACGCCTCCTTGAAGACATTGTTGAGCACCGTCGCCATCTGGTCCACCTTTTCGGGGGAGTCCGCCGTATCGGCGCTTAGCAGTTTTGCTCCTTTGCCTACAATTATCCTAAACTTTTCCCAGTTTGTTTTCCTGGGATCCCTAAATTTAACCTTATCCTCGACCGCGATGTTAACCGTGAAGGTTATGATCCGATGGTCCGAGAAAGAGGGTATATCTTCAACTTGCCAGTTATCAACGCTCAGAGGTGAGTATAGACTCGTTAGCGTAACGTCGATAACTTCCTGCCTATTCCTAGTAACAAAGGTTGGATCCCTACCTCTATTAACTATTCCTAAGCTTTCCAATATAATATAGTCATACAAAGACTCACCACGATTGTTGATGTCCTTGCTGCCCCAAACCGTATGATGGGCGTTGGCGTCGCATCCTAGGATGAGGTCCCATCTCCGCTTCCTCGCGTCAGCCACCAGCTGTCTGGTCACGTTGTCCGGGGGGGGTGAGGTAGCATCAAAGGGGAGGTAGACAGATGCTACAATGAGGGGGCAGGAGCCTTCCCGCTCCAGCTTCACCGTCGTGACGTCTCTGCTGCTGTAGGGAGAGAGGAGGTTTAAATTTAGGCCCTTCCTAGCTACAACACACGATCTAAGCCTACCATCAAGCGCTGCTGTGGTGTTGTACACCACCAAATTCTTGTTCATTACCCCACATACTCGTCCCCCGGTAAACCAGGGTTCTTGTACGAGGGCAATGTCAGCCACCCCTGTAGTTAACAGGTGAAGCAGGTTGGCGCTGGCCGCCTTACTGTGATGAAGGTTTATTTGGATTACCTTCATCATTGCGACCAGGTTCTCTACGTCTGTGCCACCCGGGCACAGACAGGATTTTCACCTTACTCAGGTTGAGACCAACCCGCACCTGATAATCCTGTTTCTTTAGCAAAGGAAGGGAACTGTGACTGAGAAGCACATCCACATCCATACCCAATGCGGTGTGCTCCCCGACCCCAGTAACCTTCCATTCCTTGCTATCGAGCTCAGGATTAAGGTGCTGCAGGCTACGCTCGATCATGTCCTTCGGGAAGTATGGCCCCTGGACAAAGATGCGGCCCTTAGGTCTAGACATTTCCAAAACGTCCCTCTTCTCTACTAATCGTAGGTCGGCTGCCTTCCATGGCGCTACCGTCGTGGCGAGGAAGTCCTTCAACCACTCAAGGGACCTTATGTTCTCGCATTCGATGAGCTTGTAGCCCATCACGGAGGTCAACCGCCCGAAGAAGGGAACGAACTCCTTCTTGTTCCTAATGGCGTCGTCGATCCCGTGCCGAATGCGTATTTCCAGCAGCTTCCACTGGTCATCAGAGAGTCTGTGGTCAGACTTGCCGAAATCGGCAATAGCGACACGCAGGCTCTCTTTGACCTGCTCAGAGTATTTAGGCCTTTTTGCCTCCTGCCTAACGTTGGAGAGGGGAGAGATGGTGTCATCAAGCCTACCCCTTTTGGAGGTACCTGCAACGGCCCCGGCTTCCGGATTTATGTCCTTGGCCGTGGTGGTTACAGGTTGTGTGGGCTTAGCCATCGCTGAAGATCCGCGGCCAGTGCCGCGTTTCTTCGCGCTGGGTAATCCCTCACTTACCTTCGCGGGGGCGGGCATCCTAGCTGTCCCTATCTTCCTGGCGGTCAACACAACGTCTCGGGAACATCCAGGGGTGGGTTCAGGCTCGGTGTTGGCCTTGCCCTTGCCACATGGACCTGCAGACTTGACCTCGGACGGGGAACTCAGAGCCAGGCTCTGTTTCACTGCGTCGGTCGCATCTCTTGCACCTACGATGGCTACCCTCCTCTGCTTGAGCGAATCTCGCCAAGCATGGTTGGTGGCCTTCATCGTTGCTCTCGCCCTAGTAATATCAGCCCTCTCTTGCTCCGTTAAGGAGGACTCCTCGCGTTTCCGCATCCTTTTTAGGAGACGTCTAGCGAGCTCACGTTGTTTGAGAGGTTCCCTATCTTTAGCTACCCTAACGTCTGCCGTGGCTGCCTCCGGGAGAATCTTCTCTCCGGCAGCGATGACCGTGCAGGTGCTATTGAGGGTGGAATTGTTCCCCTCAGGCGAGACGTGACTAGCTTCCCCAGTGCCTGATGACACAATCGTCATCTTTTGTGGAGAGCTCGAATCCTTGACAGGAACGCCGGTGGCGTCCTTAGCGGGGGAACTCTCCAGCACTGGTTTCGCTAGTGTGGTACCTCCAGGACTCTCTGCGATAGTGACCTGAGCTGGGCTTGTGCGCAACACGGTCGGTGGTCGCATCGAGGTCTCGTTGCTTGGGACCTCCACAGTCGTCGTCTTTTGCTGATGGGCCAATGGCACATAATCAATCGACTGCGACTTCAGGAAGTCCTTCGCGTTCTGGAGCCTCCACTGCTCTCTCTCTCCTAAATCCTTCTTATCTCCTAGCCTACGTATCGTCTGCTTGCAGTTGGAGATTCTACTGCTGATCGAGGCTGCAGACGATACCGAAAATCGTGACGTGCTGGCGATGGACATGGAGTCGTCCTCCCTGCGGAATAAGTTTCCCAGAGCGAAGTCCTCAGTCGCATCACTGCTCGCCGAAGAGACTTTGATTGGTGACGGACAACCTAAGAGGAGATTTTCTTCCTCGTCCGTCATCATCCTTTCCGTGGTGTTGTCAGAGTCGGTTTTATGAAGGACCCCGGTACCCGACTCATTTGTACCAGGCCTTCCTGAAAGTTTGTTAGTTTGATCTGAAATTTTGAATCCCACGAGTAAGGGGGAAGGGAAGGTCGCGCTGCACTCACCCCCTGTATGCAGCGAAGGGGACTTAACTGAAACTGGATTGCCCCAGGTATCCAGAGTTCACCGTTACCAGACACAGTAACGTAGTGCCACTCATCCCTAGGCACGGTTGTATAACACCTGGGATTACGGGTTTTATCGAGTTGTTCCCCTCTAGTTCCGCCGTATTCTGTTTAAAGCAGGGGCACCTCGTGCAGGGTGTGATTCTTCATCACGTACGGACGGACTTGGGAGATGAACTCCCCTGGCCTACGCGGCCTTGCCCCCAATATATATTATAAAATGTTACAGGACATTCTTTTAAAATACACAGCTGGTCAAAAAAAAATAGGTCTGAAAAAATTAGTTATACTTTTTTCAGAAAATTCTAGTTTTTTTTTTTAATGAAACTATGAATAGTGAACATAAATTAAGAAATATGGGTAACTACATAGTAGATAGTAAGATTAAACAAAATAATATTTGGAAAAATTACGGCTAACACATTTTGCATTTGGTTAAAAAAAGGTGTGTCTTCTTTAAAAGTCATAATTATTGCCTTTGATATTACTTTTTGACCTGAGCGTCTTATAAACTTTTTTAGTTTCGGCGTGGCGTTGTGTCTATTAATTTTTTATATGTTGTCTGCAACTGCTTCCCACAATTGGCCCTTGTTTGGAAGACACTTACCTATTTTTTTTATGTTTATCTCACAGTTTTCTCAATAGGATTGACCTGGCCATGGAATATCAAGCACTTTTAGATTACGAAATCAATCTCTATGTTTTGGATCTTTATTCTGCGGGGGGGCATATTTGCATCGCCAAATGCAAGCATGCAATTTTCTAAAATTACTCCAAATAAATATTTTGCCCTGGTTTCATTAATACGATATATACGAGGGATGGCAACATATCTCGAAAAACAGCCCCATACTATAATATTTCCCTCCCTCTTTTCTGGTTCTCATGTTGTAAGGTTGTTCGTTTTCCTTTCTTTTTGGTGGCCTAACATTCGTTCAGTGTCAGAAGAGAATAAATTTATTGTAGTTTCGTCACTTCAAAGAATTTTATGCCATTGTGTTACTCCTTCAGCACTGTGCCTTATGATCTATGGCAAACAAGAGGCTTGTTTTAGCCAGAAAGAAAATAATCCTGTGGTGTCAAATAAATAGACGCTAGAGTTGATCCCGCCACGAATTGATCATTTGACGAATTGAAATTTTTTTTTTATTGTATGGATACTAAAATTTAGCACAAGTTTCCGCCTCTGTTTTACCTTGCAAACACAATGCATTCAGGCATATATAAAATATAAAATAGCCTTTAAAGCACTAAAACAATTTTGTTTATTCATTTAATTGATTTACATTCTCAACCGCTCGATACAGCTTAGCCTTCGCTTGACTTCTCACCCCTCTTTAAATCTTTTTTCTATACCCACACCCTTTGAACAACCTTCGCATGATCGTTGAACAATTTTTCTGCTCAAATCTGTTTACCATGTAACAATGTGTTTTAATCACTCCATCAAAAACAAAATAAAATAATTATTATTTCCGCAATTAAAGATCCATCCAACAACAAATTGTTGAACAATAAAAGTGAAAAAGAAAAAAAGAAAAAAACGAATGCGTTATCATTCTGTCTACCTTGTGTTAAACATCCAGGAACTATAAAGTTATTGAAGGACTACACGCGATCAAAGTAAATACAGTTGAGCTAATTGACTTTTTATTAGATACTTATCGTATCGCGTCGTATCTCGAACGAAAAAAATAAAACAATGCCATCGAAACGAACGAAATTGCACCGAGGGAAAAGAGTATTTAAGAGAATTCAAATTTGCATAAAATCTCAATTCGCGGGACCATCACACAAGTTATCTATATGCTCGTGGTTATTACTTTTTAATTGGTTTTTAAATTTTTATTTAATTAACTCAAAGTTTCATGTCAGCACGCTAAGCCGAATTAATTCAATGACGACGCCCAAATTATGCAGATTTAGGTGGCCGGCGATATAATTTCACGCTTTTCAGCCAACAATTGGCAAAGAGCTGAAAATTCCGACTCAGACTTTTGCCAGGCTCCGTGGCCAAAAGGAAGAGAGCCATTGAGCGGCGCTTTTTTTTTACATTGTATGGTTTCAGATTGGTTATAATTAGGCGCACGAAAGGCCACGGGATGCACTTGAATTGCGTTGCTCAGCGCGCTCTCACTCTTTGGTCAAGCGTAGCGAATTGAGAACCTCAATCTTGCAGGAAACGGGGCGGATCATCTCTAGGGAGACGGACGGAAAGCGGATTCGCTTGTCAAAATAAATTTTGAAAATCACCCTTAATCCCCAAAAGAACGGACACAGTTCCCGTACCAGGAATGTGTGTGTCCAGGATGAGAGTTACCTTATGCAAGCCCATAATTAACCGAGAACAATGGTGCGAAAAAAGGAATGGAATACCTGTGAACACCCCTGCAGTCGTGGGTGCGAAGCGGCGCATTAATCTCATGCGGTGCTTCGCACCTGTTGGAGGAATTGTTGTCGACCGCACCGATCAAAGACACAAAAGGCGCTAAGCCAATAGGAAACAATACCAAGCGTCTTGTCAGAAAACCACAGGGGTGGACGAGATATCCGTGTCGGCGAGAGGGTGTTTACTCAGGACGACCGGACTATTATTTCGGTCAATGGAGATCGATTGGTTATTAATGGTCTTTGGTGATCTCGATGAGATCTGAGGAGCGCCTGGCTGACATGTGTGAATTGTTTTGGGTCAAGTAGCTGGCCATCGTGCACCGGGTTCTAATGATGTGCTAGGAGGTTGATTAGCCATGTTGCATCGGTGAGTGGCAATTGACGCTTTGGTTTTCGTTTTTGATCACGGCTGGATAAATTCTGGCGATTGGCATCATTACGTGTATCTGTGGTGTTTCCGACAGCTGATCTGAGTGGAGAAGAGCATCGGTAAAATTTATTGTGTCAGGTGTTTTATAGGGTTTATGATGTTTCACAGCGGGACTTCAATTGGTAGTGGAACCTGCTTAAGTAGGTGTCGATGGTGTCATTGAAGATGTCTTCTCATCACACGAAGCAGCCGACGTGTATGGCAGGTGGGTAATATGTTTGACGGAAAATCGTTTTTTCAAGTGATGACTATGTTTTGGTTAGTCAAAGTGGATACCTTCAAAGAAAAGAGATCAGAATGATTTAAACATGTTGGTTAACGAACTCATTGAACGCTTCTTTCACACTCTTTACAAATGTTACTTGGGGTGGTATCATAGAGAAATTGTTTTCATATTCTTTTTTACTGGATCAGCTATAGTTTAAAATGTTGATAATTTGTTTTGGAGTAGTTTTGAAATCAACATTCCTTGAACGTTCGTGCTTCTGTCACTCGCTAAACAATGATCAGTTTCAGTTCGCTCAACCTTGTTGTTCTGGAAAAGACGAGAAGCATTGTGTCAGAAATCAATATCAAAATATGTTAATAATGTTTTCTTTTTTTTAGTTTCAATAGATCCTTTATTTCTTATTTTATTTTATACTTTCTGTATACATTGTAGAAATGATTGTTAAAGCTTGCATTTAGCTCATAAGATTGCATAACATGTTCATTCATATAATTTCTTAATGTGAGAAATTATGGTGGTTTTGAACTTTCCAGCGACATCGGCAAGCTTGTTACGACACTTCCGGGCTAGTTTTGAAGTTGTGGAGGACGAAACTGAAATGGCAGATTGACTGTCAACGAAGGTCGCCGATCTTAGCATTGGTTTTATGCTAGGGTGTGATTTAAGTACGCGTGTTTTTTTTTTTAAGATCCATTGCTGAACATGAAACTTGATTTTGTGACGTATATAAAGGTAATCCAAAAACAGCTTCACTTGACAGTTATGCCCTAGATAGAATGGAAAATTTAATTATTTTTCAAATAGTTTGGTTGTAAAAGTTCCTCGCAAAGATGGTTTAAAAACTCTGTACAACTCAAATACGTTTACTTAACTTATTACAAAGACTCCTTGGCTTTCTTTATTGTTTTCAATATTTAAATCAGTTAGAAATGTAAGATTCAAAGCAAGAAAAAGATTTTTAACAAAAATATCTAGAATTTCACTTAAGACGACAAGCTCCTAAGCATATCCAGTCAAAAAAGCAGTGCAGCAGAGGTATCATTTTAAATTCTTTAGAACACTGCTAATTTGGCCATTGATGTAGATATTGATTTAAGCGTTTGTGGCTTAGTTGAAGGAACTTTAAATTTCCTGTTCTTTTTTTGCTGCTAAACACCTATCCCAATTTGTAGACAAAATATTTACACACATCCGGCCACAGATTTGCGAAACATACGCCCAAAAGACCAATATCAGCTGGAAAACTCACATAAAAAAATGCTGTTATCCCATGTTTCATATGCCCGACATTGACCTTCCACAGCACCTCATGTAAATATCAAATCTCAACCGCATCAAACGATCAAAGCAAGCCCTAACCACATGGCCAAACTATTATTTCCATAAAAAAAGTTGAATGCATATAAATAAATTACCTATCGGCCGACCATTAAAAAAAGTTCAACTACAAAACGAACGGACAACTGTGTGAACACCAGTTTATTGGCTGACCCTTCCCAATCAGAAAACCGATAATTTTATTGAATCAATCGCCCGTGATTGCCATTATAATCGATCTTAAATAAAAAAAAGCATTTCCAACCAATTGTGGTCACTGCTTTCCATTGACCATAGACTAGTCCCAGTCTATCTGCACTTCAATTGGATTATGCGCAGACGGCAATCCTAAGTTATGGCCGCTTAAGTGCTCAGAGAAAACACACAGCCGATGGAAAATCACATAAAAACTCAATCCAGCCTCGGTTTATGTTCCCGCTGGCTGTGAATCGATATTTGCTTAGCATCGAAGTTATCGGTTCTGTTTCGTTGGGATTAAAGTCTCGTAAAGTCGACAATTTGATCGCATGTGAGTCAATCGTCTCTGAATCTCATTAAAAATAATAATGTTAATCACCATTTGTTCAGGCAAAAACAGATCCTATCTTGGATCTCAAAGCCCGTCCGCGCCACTTAATTCTCAATAAACAAGGATGGTGTCGCCATCTCATCCTCCTACACACTCTCCACACTCTTCCAAGGAATACAAATTACAGACTAAACGCCGATGACATTGCAGCAAATAACATGTGTCCTGCCCACCACATGAAATAAAACGATTAAGGGGAATCTAGAACTGATCCATCCACGTGATAAGCGGCCATTTCTCACTCGTTCGCAACTCGACCGCTCGCTCGCTCATCTGTTTAACCACTCGGCCACTTGGCTCGGCTGCGCGGCGCAGTGGCGGCTATCGTTAATGCGCCAGCATGTCGTCCTCGTTCGTCCTACCGGGATATGATATATCGACGAATAATTGGACGATGGTGTCAATCCCACACCGTCTTCTTGGTGACGTTATCAGGTGCATCTTTTGACTGCGGTGCGATCAAATTACAGGTTACACCACAGTCCCGGACCGAGTGTGATGGATTTTGTGTAGTGCGTGGCACGGTATCCTGGAAATGACACACCGCAGGTCAGTTTCACGTATCCGTGGGTTATTCGGTGGGGTCCTGCGTGGAATAACTCTATGTTTCTGAAGCTAATTTGTGTAATTCAATTATGAATTATGGTCGAGGAGTAGTATATCCTGCGTGTGAGTGGGGGCGAGTGCCTCTTGGCTTTTTCCCCTGCTTCGCCTTTTGGCGTTCACGTCTGTTAAGCGTGTTGATGGTGTTTAGGCCTCGTTTATTTGAAACCGAATGACTTCGATGTTGGGAATGATAATGACGGATGACAGGGAAATTTGGCGGTTGTCGGCTGAGGAAGGCAATTGCAGATGTACGCGTAATTTTTTGATAATTTGTTTTTTGCCAATTAGGACGACCGGCAGACGAAGGAGGCGCTTTGATGTACGCATCTTTTTTTGCAGAGGCGGAGCTCGCTGAGAAGGGTATTTAGGGTAATGTGGAGGTTGAAAAGTTGAGTGCCGTTGAAAATGCCTTGGAGTTAAAGTGGAATACGAACCGGCAGAGGATAAACACTATACAAGTTTATAAATAAATTTTTAATAAATAAAAAAAAATGTAGCAAAGATGTCTTTTTCTTTGGATGAAGTTTTGATGATAAACACCCACTGCTTGCATTACAGAAGTTTTTTGGGTGGCTACAACTTAGGTTTAATTCTTAGTTCTTTATAATACCACATTTTGGAGAACGATAGGCATGCGGACAATGCGATTCGATGGAGGTATTTTATACCTAAGTATATTTCAAACGCATACGTAGAAAATGCAGGCCAAATCCATTCCTTTCAATTACAGTGCCGAACGAAAATATTGGCACAGTAATGATTTCTGAAAGAAACCACCCGATATCGATGAAAAAATGAGGCAACAAGGTTAATAATTTCACAAGATTAAATAATTTCTGTCTGATACCATTAAAATGTATTTTTGAAAAATGAAAGTAATTTATTGAAGCGCATTTTACATAAACAAAAGTATTGGCACACTTCTTTTTTAACACTTCCAACCACCGAATAATGAAAATGTAAAACTGGAAAAATGCTGTTAGTAAGTGCAAATATTGTAAATTAAATTTAGTTAAATAGTAAGCTAAGTTGTTAGTTGATTTCGCTGAAATCTTATGCCATTTATATACTAAAATCGTCTTTAAAGACATTTCCCTTATAATCTTCTATTTATGGGCCTGCCTATTAAAATATACCCTTAAATTATACCCTTAATATAGCCTGATTAGAGTATATGATCATTTATTAAAAAAAGGTATCATTGCTCAATTATTTTTGCAGTGCTTACTTTTTTAAAAAAAAAAAAATATATCAAAGTTTTTAGACCTAACTGGAGACAGGCATGATTGAAAGTAAATGACCGAGAAAGTATACTTTATATCACTCGACGGTCTGCTTATTCGATTTAAGTCTGGGGGGTGGATACCTCTAACAACTGCATTGCTTTACAATCTCGTTATTAGATAGCCATTAATTAAGGCTGTTTATGGCTTAAAGATTCCCAGCTGCAATGCCCTACTTGCCTATTCCGATGACGATACTCCGATTGGATAAGAGAGCAATCAACCCAACCTCATGAAGTTAACTGGCACTCCCTGACCGCGCCTCGGAGCTGCTTGCATCACAAAAATTAACTTCCATTTTTCCATCAGAGCCGATTGCGATATGCCAACGTATCTAACGATCTCCATCCATCTGTGCGATGCAGAACAGTATTTTGAAATTTGCCACAAGTTCCCGAAAACTCCTCATCCAAATAATTTTCAGATCCCTTTTTTTATTTTTCACTTCTTCAAACGATCAACAGCCCAGCAACATCGAATAAGCCTAATGAAGCGTATAAAATTAAGAAAATATATCTCACAATCCATTTACTGCCTTCGATCGTATAATGATCCTCCTCAAGCCCAAGTGTAAATATGGGCCAACATAGGCGCAGCACACTAAACGAGTATCCCCATCGTCACTCGACTGCAACGTCCACCGGAATGCATCGTTCTCAGCCAATCCACGGAATTCCTCCACTCATAAGAAGAACACATACATTTGCTGCAACAATGAGGAGGAGAGAGATTACATCTGTTTCTTCGGTCCGCCAGTTTGCCCGTCGACCAGTCCACTGGTCCGTCCAACTCGTCCGTCTATCCGGTCATCCGTCGCATTCTAGTAACGAGACAATGATGCACCGCGCGAACCGATCACGCTTGGTCGGTGTATCTAATCAACGAGCATTATTTCGCCATTTCATGGTGAATTTAAATTCAATACCCGCCTTTATCGGCGGCACATCCACGGCATGCACTCAGCAATTGAGTGGGGTACATGGCTTCATTTTTTGCGCTGCCTCGGAGCGCCCTCTAGCTGTGGACCAGTCGTCGTAGCTCAGCGAAAGGCATATAGCTAATTGTCTGGGTTCTATTTAAGCAACCAAATAGCGCTAGAGCGCTGGGTCTGCATTGAGATTGCAGCTCCTAAGGGGGCTCTGCTTTTGCACACATGACCGGTGGTGCTCTGGAAGTCACCTCTTGTGTCAAATTAATGAGGTTGGTTGCGATGCCTGTGATAAGAAAAAGAGGTTCGTAAGGTCGTGAAGGTCGATTGCGAATGAAGTCGGATGGACGGGGCAAAAGATTTGGATGGCCATGAAAGTCGCTTGAAAGTACATAGAGGGGCGGTAAGTTATGAATATAGAATTCCATACAGACCGGAAAAGTTGAAATGAAATGAGGTGTATGATGCTGACCAGGTTCAACTAAGTTTATTAACTCAGCTAAAACTAAATTAGTCTAATTTATGATTTAAAACATTCCGTACTAATGATTTGAATTTTCTTAATAACTTTTTTTCATTTTGGTTTGAACTGAATTTCCCTAAATTTATTTGAGCCAGGTACTAGAAATTCACAATAGATTATGAGTTTTGCAATCAAAATTGCTTCTGAAAGTTGAGCGTGTGTGTGTGTGTGTATGTGTGAGGTGGTGGTTCTAGGAGAACCCAATTAGCACTAAGTGCCGTTTTGTAACCACAGCTCTGAAAAGTTAAATATAAATTACGATTTAGAACGTGCGACGTTAAGGAATGAAATCAAATCTTTAATATTCATCCGAGATATCTCGCCGAGAGATTCAGGGAAGGGTTTGCCTAGAGTCCGTAACCTTGCTCTGGCAAGCGCTGGACAGAAGCGGAGGAGGTGTATCAGAGATTCTGGTTCTGCCATGTAATCGCTATAATTTTAGCAATGTCTGTGCGAGTCCTATTAAGAAGGTCATTGGTTCGTGATAAGTTGTACTCTGGCCAAGTATCCCTAGGCACTGCGCAGTTGGTCAACTGAGACCATCTGAGGTTAGCCATTTCCAAGAAGTGAGTTGAAATTTGTGCCTTGACTAGCCCTACGTGTACCTCCAAAGCTGACAAGCTATGAAGGGTAGCTCCTTGTTTGGCCAGCTCATCCGCTTGCTCGTTACCATAGACGTTGGTATGTCCTGGGACCCATACTATGGCAACTTTGAACTTTTCGGCGACGTCGGAAAGCTCGTTACGGCATTCCTGCACCAGTTTTGAGTTAGAGGAAGTTGACGACACTGCCTTGATAGCAGGGTGGGATTTGAGTATACGACACGCCTCCCTAATGGCAAGGATTTCCGCTTGTAAAATGCTGGCGTGATTTGAAAGTCTGTAGGATGCGGAAATGTTCAGAGTGTCCGAGTAAATGCCAGCGCCCACTCCACATTCTATCTTTGAGCCGTCTGTGTTTCCGCTCACATCCGGTGTGATGCCTATCCGCTTGCTGTCCCAAACAGCTCTGGAAGGGATGCACACGTCCGCATATTTTATGAATTCTAATTTAAGAGGAATGAAGTCTGTTCGTAGCGTTAGGAGTTGTCTAGGTATCGAGTCCATAATGCAGCTGTGTCTCGATTTCCACATGTGAGACTCTCTGAGGCTGATTGCACTCTGTGTCGCTAAGCTTTTAATGTGAAGGTCAATGGGTAGCAAGTGGGGCATGACTGTCAGGGCGCCTGAGGGGGTAGTCCTCAGCGCGCCTGTAGTACTCATGCAAGCCATTCTTTGTATTTTATTGAGCTTCACGATGTTATATTTTTTCTTAAGAGCTGGCCACCAAACAGGTGATCCATATGTAAGGATTGGACGAACCACGGCTGTGTACATCCATCGTATAAGGTCTGGTCTCAGACCCCATCTCTTCCCAAAAGTCCTATTGCAGGCGTAGAGAGCTTAGCTAAAGCTAGCTAAGCTCTCTTCCCAAAAGTCCTATTGCAGGCGTAGAAAGCTATGCATGCTTTCTTAGTCCGCTGTTCAATATAGGTATTCCAGCTAAGTTTGGGATCTAGATAAATTCCTAAATACCTAGCACTAGCTGAGAGTGATAAACGTTGGCCGTTTAGGCGGGGAAGATTAAAATTGGGTATTTTGTATTTTCTGGTGAACAGCATCATTTCCGTTTTGCCAGGGTTAATGCCTAGGTCGCAGATTGCAGCCTAGTTACTAACCTTCTTCAGCGCAAACTCCATGATCTCACTGATCACGATGGGAAACTTGCCTCATACCAGTGTCACCAGTTCATCCATATACGCAACTACCTTAATCCCATCGATGTCTAGTTCTAACAGTATCTTATTTAACACTATCAGCCAGAGAGGGGGTGAGATAACACCTCCCTGCGGTGTTCCTCTGCTGGCAAATTTGGTTAGTTCGCAGTTTCCTAGCGAGGATTGTATCATCCTACTTCTGAGCATATTGATAACCCATTTAGTGAGATGGTTCTCAATGCCCAGTTGTACCAAGGAAGCTTGAATTGATTCAGTTAGTACAGTTAAAAGCTACTTCTATATCTAAGAAGGTAGCTAGTGTGTATTCTTTATAGTATAGCGACCTTTCGACAGTACTCACTACTTCGTGTAGTGCTGTTTCTGTTGATTTGCCTTTGAGGTATGCATGTTGGGATTTCGATGGACAAGTTTCCTCTATCGAGTTTCTGATGTGGTTGTCGAAGATGCGTTCGAGTGTTTTCAAAATAAAAGACGTGAGGCTAATGGGTCTGAAATCATTCGCGCTTTCATGCCCTCGCCCTCGCCGACTTCGGTGTGAAAGCTACTCGCACCCGCCGCCAAGAATGAGGTACATAATTATTGTGAATGCAGCTCCTATAGACCGGCTTGAGCCATAGGGTCGCAATATCGGGTATTTTCTGTAACATGATGGGAGTAATGCCGTCCAGTCCTGGTGACTTGTACGGAGCGAAACTGCTTATAGCCCATTTAATTTTTCCATCCGTTATGATAGAGGCTAAAAAGTTGAGCGATTCGAGCTTGAATTTAATTTGTGAACACGCAGATCTGTGATAGTTCGACGTCTGCAAAACTTTTAGGTTCTTAACGTTTGGTTCCAAAGGAAATAACGAAATTCTTATAGAATCACTTCGGTGTCTGTCTGTCTTTTTATCCTCTCCTATAAATCCACTTACAACTTCTACATATACCCAACCATTTAAGATGACCACTGTGTTGGAGTACTCCAAACACCAGTTGTCCACTCATTCGGAAAAAGGAGCTGTGTCGAGGACTATTCCAACTCCCACCGATCATTAACGAAACGATCAAACGAAAGTGCCGAAATACTTAACGATTTGCCGTAAAGCCTCAAAAGCATACAATCAATAAATGCTAAAAAACGAAAGCAAAAAAATTCTTCTTGGAAAACCACATAACTAGTAGTTTTTATTTTTGTCTTATAAACTGCCATTCTTGTAATATTTTTGTAATGTTTGCCAATGTTTTATACTGTTTTTGCTTATATTGCTTTTTGCCAATAATGTTTTTTGTTTTCTATCGTCAAAACTAAATATGGAATTGTAAATTAAACAAGCTATTTGATTAGATTTACAACCTGCAGATAAGCGCTTAGCTGCTGAGGTTAACAACGTATTAAAGTTTGTGTATTTGAATCCAAATAAATGTAATCTAAATGTGCTTTAAGTTTATATTTTGTTTTCTTAGTTAATCATTTTGTTAGGGAGCTATATGAATGGAATCAACTGAGAAATCAATTTACCGAACAGAATATTTATACATATATATATATTCTGGTGTATTTAAATATTTTCAAGTATATTGGACGGTCGCAAATGCTGAAGATAATTTTCCCTGTTGAAAAATTTGTCTTCAATCAACTTATACCTTTATGTAGTCGTATATTAAGCTAGGACGTGGAAATAAATTCGTGTCACATACAGTGGCTCCATTTAATAAATAGGGACAAGGTATAGCTCGGCTAATACCTCGACTTTATTTTTCAAGTACTGAGGCTAAGAACAATTTTCCTAACAATATGAAAACACCTTGTAAATTTTGTTTGCGTTTGCTTCAAAGGCAAAAAGAGCCAGTAGATACTTTTGTTTGGTTTTTGTTTATTTATTTTGTAATAAAATGCAATTTATTTGTAGTAAGAAAACTTCTTTGGTTTTTCGTAGCTTATGGTAAAAAAAATTGCGATAATCAGTGTTAGGATTTTGTTGACATAAAAAAGTGAGAAAAGCCAAATGCCAAACATGTTATAGAAGCATCGAACTACCAATAGCTTCATGAAATTATCTGATGATAATCTTCTCCGATTGTCTCTTGGCATCTTTACTTCAGATAAAAAGAGTAGGGGACATTTTAAGCTTTCAACAAGCAAAAAAATAAAAGAAAAAAAAGAAATAATTTGCAAAATCGAATCTCTGGAGATAATAGCGAAAACCAAATTAAAATACCAAATTTTATCAAATATTTTATATTTGCTTTATTGCAATAAGTACTTTAAAGGACAGCTGCTTCCGTTTTTGGAGTTATTTTAACTGTTCAAAGGAATATTTTATTAAAAATGTTTAGTCAAAAATTTTATTCTGTCCCATGGTTCTTGCTGCTAATACAAATGTCTCTTCGAGTTCGGATTGGATACTGTCTCTATATAATTGTTGTTAACTTACACATTTTTGCTATGTTTTTGGTATTCAGTATAGTTATGAAAATTTCCTTTTCTGAACACAATTCGGGAAAAACACTATCAAACGCCAATTGATCTCTACTTCAAAGCGATCAGACAACGATCAACTAGAGAAACGTTTTGTCACGGGCAAGTTCATCCGCTAACCACATGCACATAGCCATCCTTAGGCGGCCTAACAAAGTATCCTGCAGGCAAAGCAACAACAAAAAAATAAACAAAAAAAAACAATGGACTTGGTCCTAGGTCGTATTAGCAACCAAACTAATGACTGAATCATCTCCACCTAAGAACCAGACCCTTTAGCTAATTGTCTCCCGTTTAAGCCGCTGACTTTAGCAGGAAATTAAACATAAAACAGTTAAATCAAAAGCGAAAACAAAAGAATAGAAAAAAGATTATCAACAAATCACCGTCACAAGTCAGGGCATAATAAAATAAAACAGAAGTTCGCAAGTGTCTTCGTGGTCAGATCTCGCAATTGCTCTTCATAAATTTTCATCAGCCGCTCAGTGGCTGCGACTGCGAAATCACCGGGTTTCTTCTGGTTGTCAGTTCTTGCCTCTGTACATGCAGCAGGCATAGCCTAATAGCCTTAAGAATTGTTCAGGAAACCGTGAAATGACTACGCTTCCAACAATTGTCTGCGCTTCGTGTGTAGGGATGCTGCCAAGCCACGCGGTACCGATCCGCAAGGGCCGAAGCGGCATCTCTGCGCTGCAGCAGACGACGACAACATGACGGCTCATGGCAGTCACCAACGATCGCGGCGGTACGTATGCCCCTCATCGAGCAATTTAAGCAGACTTTATCTCATTACTTAATGGCAGCTTAGTGGCATACTATTTACGTTACGAGATTTTAATCCTATTAACCATTTAGTCATCGGGCTGGCGATGGTGTTGGGCAGTGCTGCACCTCGGCAAGAGTGCGAGGGACGCGAGCGACGCTTGGACAAGGCATAGCAATGGGCTTGGATAATTGCCCTCGAGTAATGGGCACACAGAAATGCTTCATCCGTCGGTCATCGCACACACACAAAGTGACATAAAGCCGATAGTTGAGGACACATTGTGGGTTACTGAATGGGCTTTGTTTGGCGCACACGTTATGTGAACAATTTGATGGCGAAGATTGATGGATGCGAGAAAAAATGATGTCTTACTTTGGTGATTTGTTGTTGGTATTACAGGCAGAAATTAACTATTGATATGCAAGTTGATGCTTGCCAAAGTGGGATAGCAATTAATCAAAGATGCGGCGAAGATGGCCCGAGGTGTGAATTAGACTGACTGATATATTGCTTTATATGCGCGATGGGTGTTCTATAGTGAACGTTCTTAAAGTTATTTCTTTCTAGTTATATTAATGTGCGTTTGTTGTGCAGCTTTCCTTAATTTTTCGTTTTTATAATAACAGGGAAGATTATATCCCATTAGCAAAATAACTATTAGGTCAAGCCATTTTGTGACTGCAATTACAATTCCTAAAGAGACGGAAAAAAACAATTTAATTTATCGTCGACAGCCTATCGAGATCTGCCACTTGAAAGACAAACATCAAAGACATTTAATTTAAGAGAAATCAACAACTATTTTCATTGGTGCTACTTATTTTCGCAACGCTTTTCCGAAAGTATCGATAAGTAAAAGGGGACTAATGTTACTTATAGACACTACAGTACGTACATACATAGACAGAATTCACACCGAACCCTTAAATCCAATAAAAGTTTATTTTTCCTAAACCTTCCACAACATTGAATTCCCAGATGAGTTTTCATCTGCACGAACACTTAGTTGTTACTGCAAAGTTAAAAAAAAAAAAAAGAACTATTGTTGCGCATTTAGCCATAAGTCAGTCACAAGAACTCGAATTCATATAATATCTTTTTAAAGCTTGTTTTATAAATGGATCCAAGAACGTAACATAATATTACCTAAATCTTAAGGACTTGCTCCAGGAACAAGGACGAAAAGGAGTACTCCCATAAATAAAAAAAAGAAATAATTCTCATTGTAAAGCAAAAATTCAATCCATTTACCGTTAAAATAAAAAATGATCGAACTCATATTTTGAGTTTTAATTAAATTACGAATACTTTCGTCCAGTCAAATTTGTTTATCTTTGTTGCTATTTTTTGTTGAAAATAAATAAAAAAAAAGAATGAATAATCTGCGTAACAGCTCCTATATGGCCAAAGCATAGTTTTTCGCGCCTCCACTGTGTTGCGCGCGACACAATTTGACACAAGTGGATAGGACCTACTGTTTTTTGCCGGATCCGAACGGCGAATTGCGAAAGCTTCCCAGGACAAAGGTTAGGTAGGTAGGAAAGTTGTTTATAGTGTTCTTTCCCCAGGCTGGATTCGAAACCGGGTACGCTCGCTTAACAGTCCAACGCACTAACCATTTAAGTCACGTCGCATTGTTTCGAATCGTTATGTTTTTGCCTATTTAATTGCATATTTTCCCCTCTACAAACAATTTTGAAATCACTCCACATACAATGCGTCTATCTATGTTAGTAACTTCAGATTACGATTATTTATGCCCGACACTGTATGTTGCTTTGTTAGGTTTTCCACTAAATTTTAGTGGTAGTTTTAGTGGCAACATTAGTGTGATTTGTTAATCACTATACTCCTTTAGGAGAAGCTAAACAAAAAAATGTGAAACATTGTTATAACTTTAAAGCGGGTTTCTATCCATCCGAAAATATTTCTTCAATAATAAAATTCGTATAATAAACTGATATTCGATCAAACAAAAAAATGCTACATTTGACTTCGTATTACTGGGATGACTTGATTTTTAATTTAATCTTTGCTTCTTCTATTGGATTAGAAGGTTCTCTTACTGCTCATTCACTCGCTGTTGCAGCATCTTTTAGAGCTTGCAGTTATGTTTTCCACTCCATTCGCTTTCATTGCAGAAAGGACGAAGCTTGCAAAGTATTTTATTCTAACGCACAGATTAGCAACTCAGTTAAAAAGTTTATTGTCAACTCAAATTAATTAAAACTAAAATTGTTTTACTTTTTGAAGCTTTAAACCCGCTTAGATTATTTGCTGTTTCAACTTCAATTTTCAGATTGATTTAGTTATTTTCAGCTAAGCCCTTTTGTTTACAAGTTTTATATTCCATTTCCTAGTTATCCATCTCACGATCGCGATTTGAATGGCTGAGCTTTATAATCTTTTGAAAATATTCTAGCCGATAGCTGAATTTATGATCTGGGATAGCTGGAGCCTGTTTTCCCTTTTTTCCTTTTTGTAATATGAATTTATTGTTTTTCTCTTAAACATTAGGAAATCTGTGTGAGAAAAAGATTTTTGTAAATCTATATTTTTCCAAATGTACAAATCAAATGAAATCTATGAATAAATGTTGGTTTATGTTTACACTCGGTTACATTTTTGCCGGGCTTTTATTGCGAATAAAGATCTTCGATTTACAAAATTTTCTTTTCTACTTCGACCAGTCTATTTTCAAACAGACATTCCTAGAAACTTGGAGTTCCCTAAGGAGCAAAACCAAGCACATTGTTCAAAAATTAATTCTTGCCTTAACAGAGGCAATTTAAATACTTCAAAGGAAAGGAAAAACATTTCATTTTCTTTCACCTTGCCGTCGATTGAATGGAAACTCCATTTCACGCTTTAACGCCGTCAAAATTGAACCATTAATTACAACAATCACATTTCCAACAATGGCGACCCCACAAAGGTTCGTCCAACTGTCAAAAAATGGAAAGAATAACATCCAAAAAGAATTAGTTCTACGGCCATGAACACATTTTAAATTATTATTGAATTATATTTCCATCCCCCAACCCCGGGACACATTCATTGTCCCGATTACACAATAATTAATAACAATATTTACTTCCCCAAACACATGCACAGAGTTGACCCCTTTCTCTGGCAGTGTGTGTTGTATCCTGCCAACAAGGATAACACGACAGAAACACGTATTCAAATAATTACTATTGTTCACATCGAACAGACGGGGATGAATGGATCGCTGATAGGGGTGAAGTGTGGCAAATGCGATTTAAGCGAATCTGTGTGTTGTTACACGTTCCGATTATTACGCTATTATACAGATAAATGTCAAATTTTCAGGGTGTGGTTTTTCTGGCGGCACCCCTTCCTCGGCTGTGTAGTGTAATGTGTCGTGTTAAGGACAAATTGGTGCTCGCCTGCGTTGGGCCAATGAAAGCCGAAAGCCAAAAGACGAAAGGATGGGTGTATAATACGTGTCGCGTTGCTCATAGCATTGCCATTAAGGGTAAATTTATGTTTTTGTTTGTTACGGTATGTTTAATTTTCCGGGTTCTCGTCCTGCAATTGAATTTAGAAGAGAAAAAAAGAGCAACGTTTATGTTTTCGTTGCTTTCGACTTTGTGTCGTATTTTATGAATTTATTCAGGCTTCCGTAAGCGGAACGGAAGTGGAAAATGTTGTTGCTAAAATACAATTCTGTTCCAGCAGTGTGGGTCTCTTTCTTTATTTTTTATTCGTTCTTGTCCTATGGGTTTTGTTTACGTGTTAGATAATTTTAAAACGATAATCTGGGTAGAGGGGTGCAATCGTTCTTTAGTTATACAGCAAACGATTTTTTTTTCAGATGCGTTATTCTTAAACCCAAAGAGAGGAATATTTATGCATTTTTGTCTATTTTCAAAGAATGTTTTTATTCCATTCACCTTCTGATAAGAAAATTAAAAGCATCAAAAAAATTATAATTTCCTCTGGTATTTACTTTTTTGATGAATTTGGAGCACATTTAATTTTTTGGCAGTAATATGACTTGGCAGTAATATGACTTGTCAGTCGTATGGACAATCTGTGGTTTGAGAAGTCTTTTGTTATAAAACATGAACGCCTGATGTCAGTATTTTAGGTTTTTATTAATCTTAATTTATAAATTTATCAACTGGGATGGCAGGAGCCTCGTCACTTCGGCAGTCCTTTGATCAAAATCTAGCTTTTATAACGCGGTCGCACAGCAAGGCAAAACCTCTAAAACGTGGCAAAAAATCAAATTCTGAAATTGGCTTTAATCCTTGATTCCTACTCTTTTCCGGTAGTGAATTAAATAGAGAACTAGAAGTAAAATTTAATAGAGCTAAACGTTTCAGAACAACATAATAAACTTATTTTTATAGAGCAAATAGGGGGAGATTGATTGACATTGATACATGAGGCACATTGATACGGTGCACTTTATTTTAAAATAAAAAGCAGTGGACTGGTCAAATAAGTACGCATTGCAACAGGTATATCCTTCGGACACCCTTGTTCAGCTGTTACCTTGCTCAAAACAAGCATATACATAACTCTTTTACAAGCCTGCAAAGTAATTTTTTCAAGTCTCTTTTGAGTATGCTTTTGTATTAGCATATTCTGTCAAAAATTTAAAAATAAAATTTAAAACGAACTGGGTTTTGGCGTTTACCTGAACTTAAAACGTTCATTGAGTGGATTGTAAATTTTCAAAACTCACCATGACATTTTAGGATAGGTTTTTATTGCTTAAACAAGTCGTTTTTTTATTAATTTCCCAGATTCCAGAATTTGTTTACACAATATTCAAGCCTGAGTAAGCTATAATTGTGCTACACGAGTAGAGTAGGGCGGAGCTAACTGGGCCATTTTTTTGTAAGTCCGATAAATACCAACTTAATCATAATACAACTATGAGCCTGGCATTAATTGAAAGAAGGAATATCTGGCTTCCTTATGTAATCGAAATAGAATAGAAATATTGGTAGAAATTTTGAAAATATTTAACTGCAGAGGAATAATATTGTCTTAAATGCGGCAAATCCAAGTGGTCCAACTGGACCGATCACAATGGCTTAAAAGTGGGAAATGAGCTCCATAAAGTAGAAAAAGAATGGAAAATTTCATTCGATACACAACAAGTAAGAAACAGGAAAGTTTCATTCGAAACACAACAAGAAAGTAAACAGTAAGGGTCCTTCTTATGAACCCAATTTTGGCACTTTTGGAGTATGCTTCTATGCACATTAGACAATCAAGCCCAGTTTGTTCGGAAATAGATTGAAGTTCATTGGGATCAGCTGTACTCACTAAAAATACAAGTTATTCTTTCCATTTCATTCAGGAGGACAAGTTGGTCAACCCGATCCAACTTATCCCACATCTAGTTTGATGAAAAGTTTGTGTAATAATTAAAAAAGTACTAAATACAGTTATTTTTTTTAAATGGAATACTAAAACATAACAGCGTGCCTCATAAGAAAAAAGCGCCTTAAAATAAAATGTTCATCTTTTCGCCAGTAGAATACTGATAATAATGAAAACTTTTTTTTACTTCTTCACTTTAAAAACGAAAAATTCGAGTGGTTGCCTATCTGCTGATACAATGCAACTGAAACCGATTTTACACGGCTTGGTTAGTGTGTCCGTTTCATTTCAATTTGATCTTGGTCGTGTAGTGCTTGCGGTTCTTGAGAGATTCTCGTGGTCCAACTAGCCCCGCTCTACCCTACAACAGTAGAACCCTTACTGAATGAGTCATGGTCGATCTCCCTTCAAGACCATGCATTGTACCAGCAAGCCAGAGATATTGGTTGGCCATCATTAAATTGCCAGTCCGCAGACCCTTCTGTATAATATAATTATTGTCATGCATTCCCTTTTAGAATTCCTTTTCATTTTTAGCAAAATAAAATGGAGAGCTTGCTTGTTACGTACCTCCCACTTACTTAAGGGTGATTGGCTGCAAAAACAAATTGACCACTGACCAGCTTAATTGCGTATCCACCTGTTACTGGGGTTAGGCTTAGAGGTAAATGAGAATATTGCGTATGATCAGAAAAAATTGCGGCCAGACAATCTAATGCAATTATTCTGAAAACATTTCATGGCTTTTTACACAAATTTGCATCCAACATGAAATAATTTTTTCCATTCTACAAATTCACCGTCAGCCATGACCTTTTAATTTAACTTAAACTTCGAGACTACACAATTGCACATGTCGAAAATCGCACGCATTTTTCCCTTACGCAAAGCGCGTATCGTGCGTGACCACACCCCACTTAACCACCACCACATATGTACAACACACAAACGTCTACTTCTCGCACACAGTAAAAGCAACAGCAACAGAGATTTATATGACAAGGGGTTTTACGAACAGAACGCAACGAAACGCTCCATTTAACAGCCATCCCTAACTAATACGAGACGCTAGACAACGCCTCACAAATGCCATCGTCATCATCATCGTCGTCGTCGTCGTCATGAATTCGTGCGGAAGGTGGAAAGTTACTACCAAGTGTCATATTTCATGTTGTGCGTCACAGTGTGACTGTTTTATGTGCCCTCGGTGCGCCAGCAACTGCTCACCTCTATCTCAATTAGACATGGCACCCGGAGTGGTGTGCCGTCTCCTGCTGCAGCCAGAAAGCACAACCACCACCCAACCAACGTCGTCATCGTCGTTGGACGCTGCAGCACACAGGATAAATATTTTGATTTGACAACTGCACCGAAAAGTCCAAGCTCGCGCACGTTGCCGTAGCCGTTGCCGTTGGCTTGGCATCGCGCTGTCTCGCTACTCTGCCTAGCTGCCTCCTTGGCTGGTTGGCTGGCGGACTGCACCGGACCATGCAAACGCGATTCCATGACGAATTGAGAGCCTTGCAGTAGGTAATTGCAATTACTACCATAGGCTTTTCCGCGCTGCAAATGGCATGATTAGCGAGAAAGACCGTTTGCGCAAGGAAGACTGGAGACCAGAGACCGAAGACCGAACCCCGAAGACCGGAGTCTGGATACCGGACCATCGGACGTGCAATCTTTTATTGGGGTTGATTTATTGACATTTCAGAAAGCAATGACACGCTTCATCAAGCGATTTATGCCTTTCCCTGTGTATGCATCCTGCTAAATTCGATATACTCAAGACTGCCGAGCATGCTCTCCGCTGGCAAACACGTCGGGATCGGGATCCGGACGGGATGCTCCTACTCGCTCGAACATATGTTCATACCCATCCAGCACATTGAGACAACAGCGGTGTGCCGCACTCAGATCATGTCCATAGTTCAGGATAGTTCAGGCTCAGGCGGCGTTCGGGCCTTTAATGGAATCAGTCAATCAGTGGCTGCCGTTGCCGTAGCCGCGGCTGCTGTTTGCTGCAGAATTCCGATGTGAACATGGGAATTTTATGCGAGCCACGGTGCGATGACATTCAGGCAATTAGATGCGGTCTTCTCAAAATCCGGATGAGAGCTAACAGGTAATAGAAAAATCTATGTTGACGTACGTGTTTTGACACGAGGGTCTCCCCTTAATGCCAATGTAAATGTTTTCTCTGGCAAATTTTCCACGGCGCTGCACGGATGTGTGTGTGTGTTCTTTCCATTTCAACTTACCCGATTGGTTTGATTGAATCTTTTGTTAGGGAAAAAGAAAGGGAATTGATCTGATTCAATTGTAATTCTATAATAAATAATAAATACGATGGTAAATCGGTGGGAAGCGCTCGACTGGAAATAGCACAGAAGAAAAGGCTTTTCCTTCTCTTCTGACATTTCTTTATTATTTATGAAATGCATTTCTTTCCTTTGTAGGCGCTCACGTTGTAGACTACGTAGTTGACTGAACTTTGGCTTTGATTTAATGTAACAAGAGCAGAAAAAAAGTGTATTATGGGTCGTTGAATTATAACTTTCTGAAAGTCACATGTACACTGAATCTAAAAACCTATTTGAAAAAGGTTTTTTTCAGCGACATGGTGCAGCAAATTTTCAGCGGTTAAAAAAAAGCATTATGAATTACTGCCACAGGCGTCTTAATCATTCCATCATTGATTTCAATAAAAAAAAATAAATGACATCATCAGTTTCCAGCTGCTTAAAATTAAACTAACATATGTATGTAAAATGGTTAAGAGTGCTGTGAAGGAGACTGTTAACGTGAAAAGGGTGTTTTAAATAAACTTTGTGAACCGTACATAGAAATGGGCAAATTAATTTAGGAACAAGGCTACTAATGCGTTGGACTTCAATTTTCGCCACTAAGTACTTTTCGTAAAGTACGTTCCGCACAACCCGGAAAAGCTGCGCAGAACCTACAGATCAACAACAGTGGTCTACTTGGATAAAACTATTTTCTGAATTGGATACAGAGTATTGTACTGTAAAAAAAATGTACGCGCCCGACGCCTGATTTTCTGAAAGTTGTGTTTTTTGCCCTTAGAAAACAAAAAATCTGAGTATGGAATTCATTATTTTTCTCTCAAAAATCAAGAAAAATCGTTTTCATTAGCGGAAGATCATGTCTTAGATGCCTTAACGCTGTACAAAATTTCGACTTGAAAGACAAACTGTAATAAATTTTAAAAGCGGAATAAATTCAACGCTAAGCGAAAAAACTAATAATTAATTTTAACAGTAATCAAAATACAATCAAAAACAGAAAAACCGGAGAAAACGTCCAACCACTTGTTATTAATGTCGTTAAAACCAAAATGGAAAATACCAACCCATCCGTGTTATTCTTCAGAACTTGCACCGGAGCATCTGTTTTTACGATTGGTGACTCATGGCCTGCCAGAGAAGAGGATTATACTAGATTGTCAAATATCTCCCTTCCGCCTTTTTGTCTTTTGACTTTTCCGGCTATGTACAAAGCGCTACGAGCTCATATCCAAACTAATCATGCATAGCGTCGTTTTGTAGGTTATGTCAAGACCTTTCAAATGATGTATTGCCAGATACGAGCTCTGTAGCGCTTTGAAAATTCAAAAGACAAAAAGGCGGAAGGGAGATATTTAACAATCTGCAGAACTGTTATCAGGCTACTACGTGCAATATTAAACTGTTCAGATCAATGGCGATTTAATGTTTGTGAAAAGAGTCTCACAGCGTATGACGACGGGGACTGTGAGTGTGTTTATTAGAAAGCCAGCCTCAAGAAGTTTTTGCACAAACTCGCGTACAGAAGGCGCGGAGCGTGCTTCATTTTAGCCAAGACTTCTTTTCAAAAAGAGCACTGTTTTCGGATTTACAGCACTCACTTTGGAAATACCTTCTCAAATTTGTACCTACAATTTGTTCAATACATAATGAAATACATTATAAATAGTTGTAATGCAATATTATCTTTACTAAGTTAAAACGTAAAATAAATTTGATTTTAGTTGTGTATTTACATATGAATTCTTATATTGTATTGTAATTATTATTTGTAACTTATGAGTTGCATTTTATTTGTATTGAATAAAGTTCTACTACTACTACTACTACTACTAGTACTAATACTCCTACTCCTTCTACTACTACTAATACTTTTCACGGAGGTATAATACTGACTTCCTGCTAAGATTTCGAGCGGAAAACAGAAATTTAATTTATTGTGCTATGCCCTATTTTATTTGGATGGGTGAAAACAAATTAAACAAGTCAAACGATTTAGAAGCACAGTCCAAGAAATCTTTTGAATGACCACGCATTTGTTTGTATGATTGCCAATATTAAAAACCAAAATTACCATACATGAAACGACGCCACACGCGGTTTGGCAGGTGGAAATGCATCCAAGCTTAATTGTGGGGTTACACGGACGCTAGTGATAGATTATGTCTCGTGCAGTGACGATAGCTTATGTTGGCTTCTTGAAATATTAATATTTATTAACTAAAAAAAATATATTTCAATAAAAAAAGTTTTAGCATAAATCATATAAGGTTTGGCCCATGGCCGGGTTAATAAAGTCTAAATTCAAGATCTTAAGGTACGTTTTCCCAAAATTAGAAATTCAAAATTCTGTAAGAATTGGATAAACACAAAGAAAATGCAAGATATCTTCTCTCTTTCATATTGCAAGGCAACAAAGAGTTGGTAGATCTTGATGATGTGGTATTACGTTTAGTAAGCATGATAATCTGCATAACAGCCCATACAGGGTCAGAGCCCAGCTTTTTTGCCTCGCCACTGTGTTGTGCGTGTTATAATTTGACACATATGCTCGGGACACTTCTCATCTTAAAAATAATACTAATTTTTTCAAGTGATTGACTGCAAGTACGATTTCTCATTTCAAAAGTGGTTGAGTTTTCTAGTGTTTCTGTATAGCGATGATTCAGGTTCTTCTATTTAACGATCATAGGTATGTTTACCAACGTTGTCTAAAATTGCCTTAAAGAAGATGAGGTTGTTCGTTCGGTTGAACAGTCAAATTTATTTTGCTTTTTGCTGCCACTCTCTGCCATTCTTCATAGATATTTCCATTTGTTCCCAACCTTATGTAGAGGTTTTTTGTTCATATTACTTTTTTATAATTCAAAATGCTTATTCAAAAATGTAGATTATTTTTCTCTGTGCAATTACAAAAAATTTTAATCAATGAACATTGTTACACTATAGAAAAATAAAATATGTATCTATCCACCTTTCCATTTCCAATTATAGTTTTTTTAAATAAATTGGGAAATTTGTTTCTTCAAGTTTTTCAAAAAAATCTCTGAATAAATATATTTATTTCTGTAATACCTAGATCTCTTTCCCATATACTAAGGAGCGTTCGCTATTGTCGTTGTGACTTTGTTTTTGAATGTTTGTATGAAACTCATGTTGCTTGCACTACCCTATAGTTGTATACCGTACGTCCAAATAGGCTTTAGCAGTTGCTTATAATATATAAGTAGTTTGTTATATGTACTTAGTTTGGAATGTCGTCCAAGTAGCCAGCACATTTCTCTCTATCGGCTTTCAACTTCGTCACGCTTTTTTTAACATATCAAATGAATGAATGAATATACAGTCAGTCACAAAAGCTCACCTGAAGAGCACTTTGTTCTTATGGAAATATGAGCTCGAAATAGCCCTAACGAAAAAACCTTATCATCATTAGTGGCGTAACGGCCCACGAAGGGCCAGAGCATAGCTTTTCGCGCCTCCACTGTGCTGTGCGCGTTATAATTTTGACACATGTGGAGGGGACCTACTGTTTAATGCCGGTTCCGAACAGCGAATTGCGAAAGGTTTTCATGACAGACGTACTCCAGGAAGGTTGTCAGTCGTTCGCTGGAGGTGGGGCCGTGAAAAATGTTTGTGGTGTTTTTTTCCCCCGAGCTGGATTCGAACCCGAGTACTCTCGCTCAGCAGTCTGATGCACTAACCGATCGAGCCAACGGCGCCCGTAATTTGAATATCCTAAGGACTAATTAGCCCAATTAAGTTGGCAAGATCGGCTTGATCGGCGTCGTTCATGCACCAACAGGGCAATGACTCCGCTTTTAGTGAACGAATGGTTGCTTTACAGTGCAGGAAACCAATTCAAAACTTTACCAAATTCCAAAAACGTGTTAATCAATTGAAATCAAATCGGTTTGAATATTTTTGGACGTTTCTGGGAACATTCGGACCGAAATATCAGACAGCATACAACAAAATCGGAAGTTGTTCTGAAAACACTCTGCCAGAGGTCCAAAATCGCTCTAAGTACTACAGAATTTGGTGAATTTGATTTCATTTCAGTTGTTCGTTACTAGGAAATTAATTTAAAATTAAGTAAATTTTGACTTTGTTTTTGTTCTTTCTGCACAGTTTTTACAGTTCTTGTCCGATCTGATTAATTGTTTTTGCTTTAAAAAGCTATTGAAATTTGAAATAAAAACGTATTCAAGGTTTTTACGTAAGGGCTAGTTTGAGCTTGCATTTCCATAACAACAAAGCGCTCTCCAGGGTGCTTGCTTACTTTTGTGGCTGGCTGTAGATGTAACAAATAAAAAGCTGGGTTCTGTCCATCAACGGGATGTAACATCAACCAGTTATTATTAAATTAAAATCTATTTAATAAACAAAGAGAAAAAATCAGGACAGCTCTGCCTTTTTCTTTTTTTTATACCGGAACAACATTTGACACGATTTCACTATGCAATTACGAGTTTTCCTTAGACGAAACTTTCTGATTTTTGCTTCAAAACTATTTCGTATATAGCTATATTTATTGTGTGCTTAACAATACAAATTACAAAAATGAACTGCGCTTAATCTAACTTACTTACTAACTTATATACTAATCTCTCTCCGAACTCATCTTCATCAAGATGGGATGGAGAGAAAGGGAAAGCTTAATTCTATGGTACGCTTGGGGTTTGGGTGTAACCCCAAGCGATCTTCGAACCTTGGCACCTATATTATGCTACAATATATATTTTTGTGGTCGAACTGCTTTCCACTTCTGCCTTACTCAATAGATCATAACATCAAATTACAAGCAGCTTAATAAATTCGAACATAAGGAGGACACGTGAGTTCACCAAAGGACACACATGGGAAACTTGAATGAGGAAGCTTATGTTCGTAATTGTTGATTGAGTAAGAATCTTATCAAAGATGAAAATTTAATAGCATTTTAACTACTTCATGACTATGCAATTTGAGTAGCTATAGGTGGCTTAGTTCAATGATGATGAAGTGAGCTTAGGAAAAATTCAGAAAATAGGTATAAGGCGGGCAGTGCTTTAAAAATGTGTGCATAGAAATGACAACGGTTCTAGCAGAGATTTATTTGTTTTCTTATTAGCTTACGGTAAAACACACTGACGAATTGCTTTAAAATTCACACTGAAATTGTGAGACATTAATGAAAAAATAAATTTCTCGGGTTGCCGGAAGTCCACGTCAAGTGATAAAATAGATAGCTCCATGAGGTTATTTATTTAACAATGTCCACATCCGCAGAAAAATTTTAGTATTTTAATTGGTATTACTTGTCAGAAGGTAAAAGATTTATTTACCTGGCTGGGTGTAAGTTTAATGTCGTTTTAATTCTATTTCACTTGACTCTAGTACAATCAGTTATGTCAAAACTTAGAAAATATATTTATTTAATGTTAGTGATAAGATTAATAACACATAATGGCAGTTTAATGTAATACAAAAGTCCTTCGATAATGTGAGCTAATTAAAACAAGGAGTTGTAGGGTTTTAGAGGGATTTCCATTACTGGAACTTTTTTTTCCAGTATTTAACAAGTTGAAACAAATTTACAATCCATTAAAAGCAACACAAAATGGGTTTTCAAAACACAGCTCCAAAGCTAGAATTAAAAAAACATTTACTATTTAGACATTGATATTGGTATGCTCGATTTTTGGAAAAATATGCTGTTATTTGAGACAGGCACAGCTTGATTTGATCTTTGATTCTTTAAGCTCTTGCTTAAGCAAGTCATGGCATTTTACCAGCAATAACTAATAAAACCAGAGGAGCGGATAACATTTTATCAAATGGTTTCGAATCCAAACTTATTAATTCAACTGCTTATTGGTCGTTTCTCTTAAAACATGGATTTTGGAAGCACTCCTTTGTTTAGGAAGTGTTGCCTATCAAAATTGCAAAAATTGTTTTCCACTTTTCCAAGACGGTTATTATCTTCCACATAAACACCAAAACACATCTTGTACCATTGAAGTCTTTCAAAACTTCAACTTTCACTACTTAATATAGGCTTCACCCTAAGAATTTTACGATTTTCGCTGATTGAAAATAGAGAACCTCCGGCAAATGACCCTTATTTGCCTGAAACGTCTGCACTTGCAGACCTAAAAATATGTTTACGTAAATACTTTCCCTTAATTTTGAATTTCGTGTACATCTGTTCGCGTTTACTACAATAACTAACTATTTCATGAATATTTACGACGTTATGTTGTGAAGAGTGGCGGATCTAGATTTTGTAAGTAGCCGCTGAAACGCCGCAATCTAATTTAGACTTCCAAAACAATTAGCAACAATGAACAAGACCACTTGTTATTAACCAAGCGGCAAAACTTTGATCGCCATAATCGTCATAAAGCAAGACTTCTGCTTTCCATCAAACTCATTACCAACCATCTGCCCTAAAGGCTTTTTTTCGAGTCATCGAAGCTGTTATCCAATTAACAGCCCTTTCTCTTTTTGGCAAAATTCACTCAACTAATGTTTGAAATAAATTTCAACACACGGTAATAAATTAAAAGGACTTCAGGTGTCCATGAGACTTATTCAATTCGAAATTGCTCTCCAATTTCACTAACAAACGGCATGCAAAATTGAATTCCAATTTAAACCTAATCGCCATAAAATGTTTTTTTCTCTCATTTAGTAAAAAGCAGCAGCATTTATTATTAAACCACCGAGTCAAGTGAAATTGTCAGATTGCTTTCAATCAAAACGTCACCTCCACCCCCGCTGCATTCGGAGTATTGTAGTTAAATTCGCTTGACTTGTTGTGTTTAAACAATCAATTTCCATAAAAGTAATGCATCCACATTCGCACGCAACGAGAAACAACAATCCAATCGCATGCCAACACAAGATCCCTGTCTTTTTGTTATTTCTCTTTCTTTTTTTCTTAAATAATAAAAACTCATCAGCAAATGCATGGAGCATTTCAATTTCTCAAAAAAAAGTTATTTTCTTTCTATAGAATGTGTACGTATCTACACTGTACAACAATCCCTCTGTCAGCAGCACACACACACCAGCAAAACAACATGGCTCTGAACATGCTCACCCTGTGGTGGTCCAACTGAGTCTCTCGATTTATTTAAACAGGGGAGACACAAAAAAAATACAAAAAAAAACTGTTTCCTTCGGTTGGAAAACTAAAAAAAAAAGGAAAAACAACAAAATTCTTTCCTTGTTAAGTTTTCAACAAATATTTAGAAACAACATTTCTGGCGAGTGAGAACCTCACCAACACACACGACACTCGCACACAACAACCATTTTCACCCTGGCGCTGGCCAATTGGAGACGAGCACACGGCGCAGAGGGCGCTTCCCTCGCCGGCGCTAGTGTGCGGCTGCAACATGAAAAGATGGAGTGTCAGCGAACGTGTAGACATTTTGTTTTGGACCGCGACGCTGTAGTGTTGGTGAGGGGCGTGCCCACGGCTCATATTTGGAAATTGATTGCTAACAAGACCCTAACAAGCCGGTTCGGGAGATTGTTTACTGCTGCTGCCACTCCTCCCAAAGCGAGCTTCCACCGAAAAGACCAACCCGAAGAACAAAGCCAATCAGTCGTGTGTTCAAACAAAGTGACTGTGTATGTTTTGCGGGCCAGTTGGTGAGCTTGTGTTTTGTTGTGTTGTTGGCGTTATGTTGGTGTTTAGTGTTTTACCAACACAGTGGCGAGAAATGTGATTTGTTATTTGATTTTCGCGCCTCTCCGGTGGGAGGTTGTTGTTTGTGTTGTGCATCTGCACATGTATACACAGTTTGATTAGCGAGCGCAGAGTTCGGACCGCAGTCGTCGCCGACGGTATATTTCTCGACCAAAAAGAGACCCACAACAAGTCGCGGACCTCGTTTGGAACCCTGTGTGTTGGCGAACAAAAGAGAGAGAGAGAGGGACAGTATACCCATACCCATACCTAGGTGGCAGTTAAGTACACTATAACGAGATACAAAAATCATCTGAAAATCGACAACGATCCGTAATTTTATATTTCAACACCTCTTGCGAGAGAGTTTGTTGCTGAGGCACGACGACAGCAGCGTGTTGTAGAGAGACAGAGAGAAAGTGCGGTGTCGGGAGTGTGGCTTTTGGGAGTCAATTTGTTTTTGTGTGATTTGTTTTGTTGTTTTTGTTTTGGTTGAATGTTGACTCTCGATGAAAATAGACGACCACGATGATGATGACGACGCTGACGCTGTCGACAACGACGACCACGACGACGACAACAATGGTGGTGATGAGTGGAGCAGCTCTTGGTGTCCTGTGCTCGTTGGATGGTTAGTTGTTTACACGGTCGCATTTGGAAAACCAGTCTTTGGCGGCAGACTACGCGCGTTTTGTTTTTTCGGTCGAATGAGCTATTTGAAAATGCTTTTCGTCTAATTTGTCAAAACATTATCAGTGTGAGATTGAGTGTGATTAAAAAATAAATAAAAATACAAAATTAGAAAACTATGCCGCGACCATCGCGCGATTCGTACGGAGACCAAAAGCCACCCTATTCGTACATCTCGCTAACCGCGATGGCGATTTGGAGTTCGCCGGAAAAAATGATACCGTTGAGTGATATTTACAAGTTCATTACGGATCGGTTTCCGTACTACCGGAAAAACACGCAGCGGTGGCAGAATTCGCTGCGACACAATCTTAGTTTTAACGACTGTTTCATAAAAGTTCCTCGTCGGCCCGATCGTCCCGGAAAGGGCGCCTACTGGGCGCTACACCCGCAAGCGTTCGATATGTTCGAAAACGGTAGTTTGCTCCGTCGACGGAAGCGTTTCAAGCTACACAAAAACGACAAGGACCTATTGAACGAAGAGCTGGCAGCACTAGCTAACCTCAATCGCTTTTTCCTCACCACCAACAACACGCCCACGACGATGTGCCCGCCGCCGATGGCCACCGATTCGATGTACATACAGCGACTTCCGCCCATGGTCAGCTCGCCGGTGCGCCCGATATCGCCGCTCCAAACGACGGCCACCACGCTGACGCACGATCGCCCCAAACGCGCCTTCACCATCGAGAGTCTCATCACGCCCGACAAGGAATCGGCGACGTCCAGCGACAGCATCACAGTGGACGACCGACCGGAAGAGGAGGACAAGTTCTCACAGCGGCACGTGCCATTGCCACCGTTGCATACGATAACGGCTGCCAACCTGCCCTTTCTGCATTATCCTGCCGCCGCACCAGCCTCCCTCGGTTACGATCTGCCGATGCATCCGCTCCTGATGATGACCACGCCGCTAGGCGGATTCAATCCGGCGACGTACTACCCGGCCAGCATCGGCATGCCGCACCACGCCGCCGAGGTGAATCATCGAATAAACGCCGGACTGCGGACAGTGTAGGCGGAGGTTAATTTTCGCTCAGCATGTAAATAGGTATTTAATTAGAGTTACGTGTATGTACTTAGTGGTAGGAGTAAATTAAACATTTTAAATGTAGTTCCGCTTGTGCTCGTGCATCGGTGCGTAGGTGTAGATAGTTGCTCCGAGACGTGCGTGGGTTTTGTGTGGATTTTTAATGCTCGAATGCGCACTTGTGAAGTGCTATAGTATTTTCTGCTGACATTTATAGGTGACACGATAAGGACTAGTTCGTCTAAATGTTAATTTCAATCTTGAAAGATTTATCGCTTTGCATAGAAACGACGCTTTTTTCTACGCTTCGTCTGTGAGCACTTGTGTGGCTTTTGTTTAAGTCTTTTTTGTTAAAATCAGCTATCTCTGTACTTTTCTATGTCTGTACTTTTCTACGTCTATGATGACATTTTCATCCTTTCACTGAAATTTCGGACGACATATCTAGAGTTTGCAGGCGGTGTACTATCCCACACATACGTTGGCCACATCCATTTAGTTGTGGGAACTCACGAATTGGGTGGCACGATGGGCCTAGCTTTGGTCTACAAAATTTTCAAAATGTGTTCGACTTTGTAAGCTCTTGAGCGCACGATGAATTATTGAATAAGTCGGTGATCAGAGTGGAATTTTATTTCATAGCCTGTTTTCTAATTTACATTGATAAATATGCTTTTTCTGAGCCTTGAATTAGGAGCTGGGTGAGTTCTAGGTAGTCACATAGATTATTTTTGATCCATAGTTTCTATTCTATTTTGGGATTAGATATCTTTAAAGCTGTCAAAAACTTTTAAGTTCTCAAAAAATATTAACTTCTCAAAAACGAGATTCCTTAAGCCGTCTTTATAGCAGTTTTTTTTAAGAGACCTATGATTCAATAAGATCTTACAGTTTATTTATATTAACTGGAATCATGCCACAAGTTTCCATCAAAATTGTATTTCAATTGGATTGGATTAATTGAAAAAAACAATAAAACATTAGCCGAAGGCCTTTGTTGCTCTGGCTACATTTTTTAGCTGTCAATTTCCAAATTTTCAGCTAGTTTCAAATAAATAAATAAATAAAATGAAACATAAGAGAAACTACGAAAAAGGAGAAAGTAGTTTCAAATCAAAAATAAATTAGAAGTTGGAGTTAGTTCGTAGCGTTTTGCCAGAGATAAGACAGTAGGCCGTTTAAAAATCTAGATCTCCTGGTATTCTTTGATTTATTTGTAATTTGTATAACTTGCTGGTGGTGATGAGCACTGGAACCCAACTTAAGTCTTGGAAACACAATTGTGGGCTAAACAAATGTCATTTGCTAAAAGTTTAATATTTTCTTTGAGCTCAAGAATTTTTTGACGAGGTCCCATAAAAAAATAGTCAGACGAGCTAAACCTGGAAGATGCATTTGACTTAGTGACCGGACCAGTGAAGAAATTTGCAGGTGCCACAATTTGTGGCGTGGATGGCTATCTATATTACACAGAAAATGAACACTATTAGCCTAGGCTTGGCTGTACAAAAATGCCTTGCCACGTGTCGATACTTAGGATGATTAACAAAGAGAGTCCTACTCCACCTGTTCGCGGGTGTTTGATTATAAGCAATGGTTTTGCTGGAAGTAGTGGAGAAAACCTTAAATGAAGATTGCATAAATTAATCTAGGGATTGCATGGATCTAAAGGTTTACAAATGATATGTCACGATAGTTTCTCTATTTTCTGAAAGATTATGAAAGTGCTGACGGACCCCGCTCTTCAAGTCAAAGCCGACATCCACAACGAAGTTTCTGTTACGGTTGAAAAACGAAATACATTTTTGAAAGCAGCAAATTTACAATAGAAATTTAAATGTCCTTGTGTTCGACATTTGCTGCCTGTCTTCAATTAAATGATTGAATAGAACAATTACTAGAAATATGCAAATTAAGAAAAATTTTGAACACAGCAAATTTTTTTTCAACGAGTGTAGGTGAAAATCATCGAAAGACACTATTCCTTCATACCGAAAGCTATTTTCACCTTCTAAATAAAATATAGTAATACTACAATTAAGTTCGACACTACACAGTTTTACTCTGCTGACTAAGATGCGTTTTGCAAGAGATTCTCCATTGAAAATTCCTGCTTATAGCGCAACTAAGTGCGGATGAGTTCAAGAGATTTAGTCCTTTGCAGACAGGGCATTAGGTTATTTTTGTCAAGAATTGGGACGACACAGAGAAATGACAAAATAAAAAGTTTTGTGATCTATCATAAATTGCCTAGTTGTTTTGAAAAGTGTATGTTATTTATATTGGTTGGTCTTTTTCTAGAGGCAGTAATCTGATAGAAATTTGGTAGAAGTTAAATCCACACAGGTCTCATACAAAAAAAAGACAATAGCTTCATGGAAAAGTAACTTCGTGATGGATACATGCATATAACACGCATTTCTTAAAATTGTCTCTGTATAGACACAATTTATTCATTATTTTTACAATATTTTTCTTCCAAACAATTCAATTAAATTGAAAAGTTGGGGAGTGTACATAAGCCACTTGTACTGCGAACTTTAAGATCTATTGTACCCCCTTCTTTTGTCAAGGATTTTAACTAATAAAAAAGCTCATAAAGTCACTAAAAGGTTGGGTGCATAACCGCGCCGTCACTCCATTTCGGTTGAAACAAAAAACGGTCTAGGGTATTACACTTGCAGAATGACACAAACTCAACTTAACTTGCTCAAAATTTTGCATTTGGCTCCAGCTATTCTGCGCTAGAGATTGAACTCAAATTTACAAAGTGCCCTCGTACGATAGTACTTAGTATTTAGCAGAAGTGGTTTTGAATTAAATAGACTTTATTCTCGCAAAAGCTAGTCTAATGAATTTACTTACTTTTCAACAATAAACCTCCCAAATATCAGCACTTAATTAAATGGACAAAACAATTAAATATGAAATCAAATCAGCGCTTAAAGTTTGCCGAATTTGATTCGGAACTCTTCCAAAAAAAAAACCGAATTAGAAGTTTAAATTAAATTTCAACTGAAATTGACCCATTTAATAAAAATGTTGTAATTTTTTTTTTAGGAATAAATGTCTTCTTTTCGTTTAAGTGAAGAAAGTGAAGTTGCTTCAACAAACTAAAATAATTTTGCCACTTATACTTCTTAAAATTTATTTATAGTTTGACATTTTCATACGTAATCGTTCTGTTTGCATAGACGAGTTACAATCTTACAATTATTAATATAGCAGAGTAATTAAAATTAAAATTATGATAAAGTACAAGAAGCTGAGTTAGAGTTCCATACCTCAACCGAAACAACGGTTGGGTAAACGTGGATCATATTTCTTATTTCGGCTGATCAGCAATCATAAAATATTCGCAATTTTTACCAGTTTACTACCACTACATGATGCCAATTCTTTTGAAGTTTTTGACTTATCGCTTTTGCACATTCTTGTAAACACATTTCCCTTGCACCCTTTTTAAAAATTATCTTAAGTAGGTAAGCAGAGATAATAATGGGAAAGATTTCATCAATACACAACAATCTATCCATTACGTTAATTACGGAGAGTACAAAAATTTCATTTTATAATTCTAAATTATTTTTTTTCATAAAAAGTGGCCGCAAGCTCTACTTTGTGTCTAATTGTACACTCCTTGACATAATTATGGTTGTTAATATAAAATGTTAAAGTGTTGGAATCTGCTTCGTACGGATCCTAAATTGGTACGTAATCGATCGGAAAGAACTGGAATTCTTCATTACTCGTAAACTGCTGCGTCAATTTGTCTTTCACCAATTTGGCATTAAAACCAATTTATATTTATAAAACGCTTTTCGTGTAATGGTGGAGTTACTGCACCAGCTCGTTAAGTTATGGTATTATACGTATAAATTTTTTTACAAATTATAATTCTAAAATTGTACGTGTGATTGACTACACACATTCACAACACTAAACTACAGGAAAAGTGTTATTGTTCAAAGATTGTTGAATCTTTGATTGTAGACTCACAAAGGTTCATTGACGTTCTTATATATTTTAAAATTCATGTATTTCATTACTTTATAAAACTTATTTAAATTTAAAAAACTTGAAGCTGGGTGAAGCAAAACATCCAGATATTTGGCTATGTCGAAATCCAATCGGAAGCGACTCATTCCAAGTACTTTGTCATATTCTGTCTCTTTCAATCAAACATTTCCATGCTGAGTAGTTTGTTTAGCTAAGTCTTGATCTCATGCTAAATTTGATTGATTACTCCTAATCTTTGTTGATTTTGTTCGCACGTTTCTACGCACTAATTGCTGAGATACAATTGTTCTGCTTAAAATTTTCACACGTTTATGTTTTCTTTCGCCACTGCTTACATAAATAATTCTCTTAACTGAAATCCATCTTATACGAGGTTCGTGTCCGAATTGAGAAACACAAAATTACACACAAGTTAGTGTCCAGTTAGTTATTTATTATTTTCCAAAAATTTTACACAACATTGAGGGCGCGGTGCAGCCAAAAATCGACTGTACCTAACCTAGTCCAGAATCTGGACTCCTAGCTAATGCTTAGTTTTTCAAGATTGTTAAAGAACATTTCTTTCCCCAATACAAATGTTATTTTCATATTTATTATTGAACCATATCTTCGATCGAAGGACTTGAACTCGACCTTTTCGAGTTTGGTCTTAATCACGTATTTGAGAACAGCGAAGCAACCTTTTAAAAGGAACAAATCTAAATTAATTCTCCTAATTTTCTTCATTTAGCAGATTTCTTCAAAGTCAGGAATTAATCCACATCTTCGTTCAACTGACGTTGTGTCTCCTAGTCCTTCAAACAAAAACTTGTCAGAGCCAACTACATATGAGCGTTTTTGTTTCGTATTCAATAGGCCAAAAATTTAATTATTCAGTTTATAAGTCTAGGCCCTAGTCTAGGTTGAAAGTTTAGAACCGACTGCATCTTATTTTACTCGTACTGTGAATTCAAAGCAATTACAAAGTTTTATAAGCCTACACTCTCGTACGTTTATAACAAGCCATAAAAGTAGGCACATAATTCAACTCGTTTTGTTGCGGTTCTCTCGAATGTGATATTTAAACTCATATCCAAAACTCTTTTCATCAGCAATTAACCAACGACCCCGACTGAAAATCTTTATCTGTTGGGCTTATGAAATTCAAGTCAACACGATCGAAGAGGTGGTTTCTTTTAATCGTAAGGTCCAAGTTCTGTTGAGAATTATATTAAAGGTTTCATGGGGTTAGAATTGAGAAAAAAATGTGTTACTGCTTATTTCTAATATACATAATGTTATGTGTTTTCCATATTGCTTACGAGAGCAGTAAGTTCGAGGTTCATGGATAAAAAAAAAAATTATATTAAGAATCGTTTACATACTAAACTTTGCTACTCTATTGCATCAGACAAAAAAATCAAATTTATCTCCGTTTAAGGGTTTTGTTACACCAATAATTATTTGAGTAAAGAGTTGGTGTGAAAAAGCTGTCTAAAATAATTCCTTCACAATGTTGCACAAACTATGCAATACTGGGGTCAGAAACTTTAACATAATCGTGTCTTGATATTTTGCAATCTAAGGCCATAATTAGTACATGATTAAAAGTAAGCCCATGCATAAAATCGGATAGTGATAAAAAAAAAATGGTTGTCCATCCGCCTACAAAAACAGCAAGTCGTACTTAACAGCCACAAATTTAGCATACAACAACAGAGAGTTTTGCGTAGAAAGAGTTGTAAATTTTACAGATCGCAACTTATATTTTGTTCTAGACGAATATTATTTAGTAACATTTTCCACCAACTACCAAATTGCACTTCTAAAGTACTTGTGCTTACAGTAATTTATCAAAATCGGTCACTTAGATTTATTTTTTGTTGCTTGATTTATGTCGTTTTACCAAACTTTGATTATTACAAAATTGTTTTCTTATTATAAATCACAAGTAAAAAATTTGATTAAAATCTGTTAGTTGTCAAATAGTTCAAACAAATCGTGCTGCCAAAATACTCCTCGCATTTCACATTGACAGTTGGCGACACTAAAATCAACCATAGATTGTTGTGCTAAAGGTGCTTTTGAAAAATCTAAAGCAGTCATATAAGTATTACTTGATAGTATTTAGTAAATACATATAGCAGCATCTAGTTATTTCGAAAATTAAGGGGCCTTACAATATATTCGAATGAATGAGAGCTTAAAATATCAAATGGTTAGAGATTTTAGACAAAAAAAAATATGAAATTTCGAATTATAATGAAATATTGTTTTCTGACTGCTTATTTTTTAACACAATCAATAGCTTAGGGTTAGTTCAAATTTACGTGGGGTTCGGGTTTCGGACAGTCTCGAATTAACGAGAGGCAACTGTATGTACCTGCAAATGTTTGTCCTGAATCCAAAAGTTGCTCAACCCTCAACCACATAGCATTTCCGCCGGTCAACAAATCAACAATTTTTATCACATGATTATCATATTAAGCATAAAGGAAATGCTTTGTTCTTATAAACACAGCTTCTGGTCTTCTGTGGTCTCGTAAATTTTTGGGAAACTCTAAAAAACTCTAGGAAGCCCAAGCCAGTTGTGGAAATGGTCTCTCAAAAATTTTGAAACTGAAATCAGCATTTTGTTCAATTCTAGGTAGGTTTAAATACTGATAAAATGCCGACAGTAAAAAGATGTACACATGCTAATACGATGCTATAGCACTGTTGGTCGAAAATGACCTGTGTGATGGTTAACAACAGCTGCCTTCTAACGCCCACAGATTAAGAAGCATAATGCAGGCGCAATCAAAACCATACAAGTTGTAGTTCATAACAAAACCGAATTTAAAGGACGCAATTCGTGTTAAGTTAGAGAGATAATGGACGTAATATAGATATTTAGCACTTCTATAAACATTTAACACATTTCCTCTATAACAAGGTAATTAAAAGGCTAATGAGCTATCTCTGGATTGGGTAATAAGTACGATAGTACTGACATAAAAACATAAATTTTCACTATTACCAAAATTTAACTTTTAAGCAAATGTACAGTATCCTAGTCCAGCTGCGGCGATGGATAATCAAATTTCGAATGCTTGGCCTCCATTCTTTTAGATAAATTGCTGTAAGAATTATCCCCGATCAAGTTTAATAATCTATACACTATGGACCAACACGGGTCTTTGTGGCGTTCAACCTCCAACTATATGTATCAGATCATCCCCTTTTACTTATCGTTCTTTCAACTTTTCGATATCTCTTAGAAAAATACATTCATTTGTTTTTTTGATTACAATTCTACTGGCCCACTTTTAATAAAATAAATCAAATTTACGCTACGCATAAAATAAATCGAATTTTTAAAGAACTCATAGTATATGTACGTAAAAGATCACTTTTAGAGGGGCACCCTTTGTACCCGCTTCATATCTTTCCAACGGTACTTTTCACCGACAACACCCGAAAGAAAGTTCAATTTCATTTTCAAAGACCTTTTGGTTGATATATCACTCGACAGGATGAGGTCGTAAACAAAGTTGCCGAAGACATCGATGCTCTATCTCTTATCATTTAGAAGTCAATAATGGACAAACAAACAAACAAACATTAATTTATATATATATGGAGATAAAGAGAGGGAAAAGATTTTGTATATTTGATTTTAAAACTAGCAAATGATTTAGGTGCGAATCATTTGCATAAATCAGCCACTAAGTGCTGCAATATAAGTAAGGAAAAGAATGATTTCATGTTGACCAATTTTACTTTAAAACTCCAAGTCATATCGAATAAAAATGTATTTATCCAACCTTTCAATTTTAAGAGCCATGTACTTAAATGCCCCCTGAAAACTTCATACTTACGAAAACTGATGAACTAAAGCAATCCAAAACAATTTATTATCAAAACCCACACACATTCTACTTTAAAATTTGTATAAAAATTATATACTAATTTAAGTAAATAAAAATGTATATGTTTGTGTATTTTGTTCCCATATTACTATTAAGAAAATTAATATAATTTTACCTATGAATGCATAGATGTGCCAAAATAAAAATGAAGTTTAACAAAAAAAAAAAAAAAATTAGAAAGAAAATTTAATTTAAAAAATTATTACTTTCTACAATTTGTGATTGAATCAACATGCAATTCTTGTATGAATGTAATTTATTTCTCATTTTTATGTGTAAATTTAATTAAAAATTAAATATAATTCAAAAAAAATGTATACAAATTAAATTTAAAGCATATATACTACATAAAATAAATTTCCTATTAATTTATAAGCAATAATGAAAGCAATCTTATAATGTGTTTAATAAAAATTTACTTAACAAAATTTTAATAAATGTAATGTTTTTAAAATGTTTACTGTGTTGACTACATAAATTTGATTTAACTGAATGGCAATAAGTAGAATATGGAAATTTTAGTGACATAAGCAGACGCTCTTTTTTTTTCAAATTTACTGGGCAAAATGCTCATTTGCCTAAGTGAATCGTACGAAATTGCAGTCGGTGCGCTTCGGAAACTAATAGACAGGTACATTCCAAAAAAAAAAAAAAAACTACCAAATGTACATTCACCATTACGAGAATAACTTTGATACCCAACACCTATTCGTAAAATTAATTAATTAACAAAGCTGAAAAATTTTTGGAATCTAACGAGTTTGAGCAAATGGTTTTGGCTTGATATCACTGCGGCTTATGAAGAATAGAATATGTTTATGATCATCGTAGTATACGCCATTGTATGTTTTCATATTAATGTATGAAAATATAGAAAGCAGACAAAACAAAGACAAAAAAATATAGAAGACAAAATTGTTATCTTATAATAACATCCTCTAATAGATTAAAAAAACTGCACATTTCAAATGTGAATAAACTTTAAATTAACACAAACATAAATTGTAGTATTGATAAAGCTGATGTAAATAAATTATAACACTTATCATTCATTTATACGATGGATCTGCACAGGTCTATGTGACTGGCGACTAACCTGCACCATATATCATTATATATTTCAATGCAGTAATTGTTTCTTTTTTTTTTGCAATGGTAATTTAGATTGATTTGAGTTATATAATGGTCCACACTTTTTTTTATTTTTCTTTCTCAAAAAGAGTAGCGATATTTTTGTTTTAAAATGACACACGCGCACCAAAAAATCTAACCCTACACTGCGCAATTTTTTATTTTTTTGTAAAAAATATTTTTTTAATAATTCATGGATACAAATACTAAAACAATAAGAAAACGTTAGTCTACGTAAATCAGCATACTCCCCTCAAAATAGATGAAGCAGATCATCTTTAAAGCGTAATAGAGTAAAATTTTGATTCCATGGGTAATAATTGGGTAATTTGAATTGAGTTGTGCCAAATCTGCTACACTGCGTAGTGTGGGGTTAAAAAAAGCTGCGTAGTGTGGGGTTAATTTGATTCATCAACTTCACTCTGTTAGGTAGCTAAACGATATTAACATGTCGAATATTGGGTCCCACTTTTGACAATTTATTTTCTTTCAGGCTAGAGTAGATAACGTTTTACATATCTCGTCAACCTGGCAGTAAGAATGAAAGACCCGAACTAGTGTAGAAATTCTAATTTGCATTCACCTATACAACTTGACCACATTTCACTTAACATTCTCAAATAAAATTGTTAATTTTTTCTCCAAGCCAACAGACTTTGGATCTTTGTACAGACTTTTAGAATTCAAGAATAAAACAGCCATCTGGGCGCATTTAATTCATTTACCATTCTCTCTCTCGGATTAATTACTTAAGAAATATAATGCCGCAAATTTTTAATTGATCAATCAGCTACAACATTCTTCGAAGATTTCGAGAGACTATACGTTTTTGATAGTCTGTCTGATCTGAGTATCGGACGGCTCCGCAACTTCTTGCGAAGCTCCATCTGGTTTCAACGGGTAACGCGGGGTCTCGTCCAGAGTGTAGAATTACAATGGGCCTAATTAGACCTAAGTGCGGTTGTAGGTTTTCTGCAACTAGCCATATCAACCTACCTACCTATCTAGTTACAACGAAATGAGGCTACTTAATACGTTTGAGACTAACACAGAATAAAATATAATAATGCAAGCAAATTGGAACTGCTACTTAAAACATGGCAGTCGTACCAATGCCGAAAACACACCATCATCTGAGCATTATCCTCGCAAATGGCTCCGCTTCGCATCCAATGATAATTACAAACTTACATTGTTTATTGTTCTCCACCTCTCTTAATGGTTGGCACCGATCCCAATTTGTTCTTTAGAAATAGAACACCTTAAACGAGGATTTCAAGAACTCGCTCCTTCCCCGAGCCAGTCAGTACCAGCCAGGCTAATATCGCGTGCAGTCAACAAATAAATTTCAAATATTTAATAAATTAAAACTAAAATGATTTCTTTCTCCGGCCCGGCCCCGCAGGTAATCCACACCGCCACAGCCACAATAAACAGGATAACGCTTAAAATTACAATATCGCATTCTATTTGAATATTTTATTGGCGCGCCAAGCAATGAACAACGTGCGACCAGCGCCCAGTGCAATTAATCCTCAAACAACAACAATAAACGAACACGCTGAGCAAAGGTCCTGGGCGGATGTCTGGTGTGTGTGAGTGTTGTGGAAATGAGGGGGCGCCGTTAATCATCCTTCAAAAGTGGCGCTCTGACAAGTTGTTTAAATTGATGCTTAGTACCCGAGCCAAAAGGTATATGTATCTCTCACAAGGATACAATGCACCGTTCAAGGATAATTTATTACAACACCTACTCACTGGTAAGAAATTCTGCTGCTAGTGGGTTCGCTGTGTAATATACCAAGAGGACATGCAACAAAGCACTTAATCCGGTTTCCCTCGTATTCTTGTGGCGCACGATATGCAAATGCCCTCGCTTACTCCGCCCCGTCGTCCTTTTTCGAAGCTGTGTTTGAAATTTGATATGCCGGTGGTGGGAGGGGGATGGTGTTCCCGGTGCAGTTAGCTGCGAGTTCAGAGAGAGGGGGAGAACGACGCGGAAGCACTTTCGTCCTTCCGCCTTTTGATTGTTCTTTTGCTGGCAAATTAATTATGTAAACAGTTTTTCATTTTGTTTGACTTGAAATTCTACGCCAGGAGTGGTGGCTGGCAGGAATAGGCCAGCAAGTGTTGGCGGCGAAATTGCTGTTTTCTTTTTGAGCAGATTTTCTATTGATTTTCGTCCTTTTGGAGTCGGTTTGTTATTCATGGTGGATTTAAAATGCACTTGCAATCAAGTGTAATCGGCTAGCTGTTGGAATAAAGTGGAGTGTACCAAACATGTAATTGAAGAGGAAAGCAATGAAGGAGAGAATGCAATTCAATTAAGGGTAATCAAAGTGATTATTTGCCAGTCGAAGAGGAAATATTATTTTACTTTGTGTCCTGATTTTGTAACGTCACAGGCATGGCAAACGATTTTTTAATGAACCAAGAGGACAGTTAGGGCAATTGAAAAACATATTGATATCTTGTGAAATGGATATGTCACGGCTAGTAGTGAGAAACATGACAAGAGAAACATTCTCAATGATCGAAACTTAATGAGCGCCAAATTCATTCGTTGTCCTTGATGGTTACAAATGTTTGTATTCAACTTATCTATTATATCTCAATTAAAATCCAAATTTACATTAATAAGTTAGATTTTTAGCCAACTTGACAGTTCACTTTAATTACATCAGTCTGTAATTATTTTTCTAAAACAATTTCTGTGGAAATTAATACCAGTATCGATTTAGAGTTCCACTCGATGCTAACCTAATTGAAAAGACATTAATGAGCCTGCAACTATTTGAAAATCCGAAAGAAACAAAAATGGAGTACTGGAAGCCGGTTTACAACAAATTTAGTCACCTGATTCTGAATGACTCTGTGATAGACATGCAACGTTTGCGCGTTGTTTTCTCTTTGAAAGTAGAGCCAACACGCAGCTTACGCCAGGCTTAAACTTTATAAACAAATTCATGGGCTTAATTTTTGCTATCTCATTTGGAAAAGCAGTATGCAAATCAAGTGGACAATTTGTAATTTAAAGATCGGCGAATAGAAAGCTTACACGAATCTAAAAATGAATTGAAGTTGTTAAAAACCAAATTAGACTTCCGTGTCTAAATTGTTTCTTGGCAATGCGTCGCCATGTTGCGACGTTTCGAAATCAATATAAGAAGTATCTATGTCTTAGATTTGCTTCTGATCTTTTTATTTTATCAACACCCACTTTTATTTGATGTTAAAACTCCACAAAAGAAATTGCTTGCTAACTGAGCCGCTCAGTGCACAATTCGATTAACTTAACACTGACACTTCTTTAAAAATTATTTCATCGAATTATACAAATCTTGTTTTATGGAGTTAATCGAGTTTTGTCCTCATTTGTAGATTTGAAATCATAGCCTTTTTCATTTATGTTCATTATAAAAAACTAGCTAACCCGGCGAACTTCGTACCGCTATATTTTTTTTCGAAATTTCTGAAATATTAGACCTTAGGTATCTAGGTTTAGTTTGTATGCGAATTTTTAAAAAATTATGGACATGAGTAATTTATCTTAAATTTACGGTTACAGAACAGGCTCCTGGCTTTTAAAACTGGTATAGTACTTTATTGTAAGTGGTGTCGTTATATTATATTTTAATAAATTTTTTATAACGTCAATTAATTATGTTTTTTAAATTGCCTGTAAACGGGGCAAGGTAGATCCCCCTCCCATAGTAAAAAATGCTTGCTTTAAACCCCTCTACAAAAGCCCATCACCACTTTTTGACGCCAAAGTTATCGTACTGTCCCCGACTTTATTTTCATATGAAAATGTGTTTCAAAATATTTAGATTTTCTTTAAAAAATATTTTTTGGTCGAACCCATCGAGATCCCAACTCGATTTGGAGTGAAGATGGGTGAAATATTGTTTTCCAACATATAAAAAAAATAGGAAAATTAGAATACCATTTTTTAAAATATTCAAGGATACGTGTCAAAAGGACATTTTAAACTATCCTTCGTCCTTGCAAATAAAAATTGTGTGGGTTACTTAAAAGTTCAAGTTTTTTTTAATTCAATAAGACATAATTTGCCAAATTCTGAGAACCAAAGTAGAACCAAAGCTATGATTTTTTGAAATTTAAAAGAAATCCTGAATTTTGACTTTTTACCAACTTTTGAACCTTCATTACTCGCACCTTCATTACTATATCGAGTTGAGCAAAAATTTGTTGTCCCATTACTTGAACCACTTCAATAAGCACCTCCACCAATTTTGAGCCAATTCGAAGAGGGGTCGTTCAGAGCTCCCCATATAGTCTGCGCGATTTTTCATGGAATGAGCTTAAAATTCTTTAATTTCAGAAGACAAAAACAAGTATTCAAAAGGCAACTGCGAAGCCTGTTTTGATATACATCAGACTGGTCACACTCAACTGTCATTTGTGTTTTTTTTTTGTTTTCTAATAGTAGTGAAGACAGGAAAGTACTTTATCCTATTATTATTATTTTAATCCTGTTAAACAAAGTAAGAGCAGTTAACTAGCGGCGTACACTCACGCGCTGGGGTTTCGTTTCTTGCAGCTGAATAAATGAGCTTCCATTCACAAAATTTTTAAATTTATTGAGATTGAAAGGATTGATTTTTAAGCAACTTCGTTTTAGTCTAAAATAATAACAAAATTTATTTTAAACGACATTTTAAAAAAATAACTATTGAAACTTACAGCTTAAAGCAGTGAACAGCACTTATTTTGGTATGTAACTAGAGAAGTTATCTATTGTTTGTATGACATTGGGTGGGGCAACAGCCGGGTGAGAGCTAGCCTAACCTAGCTCCTCGTGCCTCCTCTGCTTAGGTGCATGCACATTGTGCATTGCACAAACATGAATTTTTTCCCGAAATGTGGATTGGTTACTACAACCAATCACCACTGTACGGACCCTTTGCTTGCAATTTCCCAACTTTCACATTATAGCACTCGTAACGTAAAAAAAAAAAAATATAAGCGACGTTATAGATAACCAATTAATAAACAATTCAGTTTTCAATAACACAGAGAACCAAGTCCGACTGTGAGCTATCCATCGTAAGTTTACAATCCACTTTGCTTAAGCGGTCAACATTAGTGAAATAGCAGCCAATACTCTGCCCTTTCAAACTCTGTCCTTACTTTGATCTTTACGAGCAGCTTAAAACTCGACTCTCCAGTCGACAAGCTCGGTGCATACTTGTGCAACTCTAAGCGTTTCGCTCATTTCATCAAACTAATTTGCTTTGGTCAATGGAGGTCGGAGCTTGGTCATTAATTCAACAGCGGAGCCTTTTAGCCGCACTGAGTGCTACCAAAATAAATTTGTATTATTTCACATAAATGACCGCCATTACAGAGGCCCCCTCTTGCAACCGTTAGCAAATAAGTGAACAATTTTAATTTTCGAAAAGCAAATTAAAGCGATTACCAAACTAAATAACCAAAATGCAATCACCAGCCACCAATGCCACAGCGGTCTGCCAATTATTGCTTTGATTTTAGGTTTATCTCTCCTTTAATGGTTTCTCTGGTCGTCCACAAATTACGAGTACCGCCAACAATAACAACAACAGCTCCGGCCGGCTCTAATGCAATCAAAGAGGTGAGAAAATCACTTGAACCGAAAGCGATCCAAACCACAGAAACCGAAAATTTTCCTCACATTTCATTTTTTTTGCTTTTTCTTATTTTTTCCACCTCAGCAAACATCGATCACCTCTGGAATTAATGATTGGAGGCCAGACCACTGTCGAGATGAGACTAGATGTCGGCTGCATCTCAGATTTCATATCTAAGACGGAACCGCTGCGATGCATTCTATCTCCACTCCGTATCTGACAGATATACCTTAAAGCGAAAAGAAAAGAAAGCCATCGAATTGGTGGTTAGCTTTACATTGGTTTGGTGTCGATGAACATAATTGGACGGCAACACACAATTTCGAAAACGAAGAGCGGTCAGCTTTGAAGGGTGTCCAAAATAGCAGGGGGTGCCCAACAACAACTGAATTTGGGCAGATCAATTTGAGGGAATAATAACAAAGTGCTTCAAAAGCGCTTCACACATTTGCTCAAAATAAATTATGGTGAAGACGGACGAACGGACGGACGGACGGACGGAAATCTGCGCAAGCGGGAAACCAGCCGCAGTCCCGGGTTGAGATTTATTTTCTGCATGATTTATTACCTCGCATGTGGCAGTGGGACTGTAATTGAATGAAGGAGCCGAGCCATTGATGCACGGTAGCTGGCGGCACGGTGGAGCGGATGCGAAATAAGTTGTGATTATAATTGGAAGGACAATATTAGCCGAAGGCTTTGTGCTTCATGTTGTTGTCGCCAAATGATGGCTTCTGTTCGATGAGATGTATGATTGACAGCCGAGGGCGTACTTCACTGTTGCAGATGGATTTGGGGGGGCATAGTTTTTCATGTGCCTAATGAGGCTGGTTGGCTCATTCGAACTTTTAAACACCGGGCGATTTATTTCAGAGCTTGGCAACAAAAAAAACTTAATTGGTAACATTACTATTAAAATTGTGTAAAAAGGGAAATGATAGTGTAGCTTGTGCAGGCAATAACTATAGCCGAAAGATTTTCAACTACAATATTAAAACTAAGCATTAAAGCAGATAGAGTTTTACCTAAATTCACACAAAACCACAGGGATATTTTTCCTCAGTAGATCCAGGCAAATTAAATGATGATTGGAAAATTTGATTGTACTTATAACGATTTCCAGAACAAATAAATAGATTTAATGAAGTTAATAGTTTTAATGAAGTAAATAATTTTGATGAAGTGGATAATAAAAGTTCAAAGTCTGAGATAGCGAGGTTATGCGGAGTGAATGAACACCAACACTCTGGCCCAATTAATTACAAATGGCGTACTTAAGTGGAAGCTGACCTTAACAAGCTTGATGTGCGGCACTGGAAGCAACTGGCTAGGAGCTGGTTGGAAAAATTTGCTACGTGAGGCCGTGGTCCACCCCGGACTATAATAAGCTCTAAATGGTGTGGACAGGTAGACTGAAATTAAAGGAACTGTAAATAAGAAGCATAGTATACAATGACCGTATACGTCAGCAGGCTTTCTAAAAGGTTAAAAAGAAATTAAACAGTTTTCATAATTTGTCTTAATTTTTAATTATTTTAAACGAAACTTTCACTAGGGTGAGGGTATGTAAGGTCGGCCACCTCCAGTAGTCGGCCGCCGCGTCACAAAACGATGCGTAATAGTTGATCCGTTTGTAATACACGCCTAATACGACATGCATAGGTGCGACTGGTGCGTTTCGCATGACTCCCACCGCGGGTCTCGAAACCATACTGCACCTGCTACCTCTAGACCTATTCGTGCTTGAGTCTGCATCTAAATGTGCATTAAGGATCAATAGCATAGGCTATTGGAAACCCAGTACTGTAGGACACTCGAGTATTCTTTTTGTTTGCACCTTCCCCTCGAGAGAGGAGTGGGAGGAGCTGGCACCTATCAGCAATTCGACAGTTGCGGTAATACTGACTGTTCGAAGATGGAGGAAGGAACAGGCGCGGGCATATACTCCGAAACGTTGGACATGCGAAGATCGATCAGACTTCCGGATTGTAGCAGTGTCTTTCAGGCCGTCGTCATGACTTCGAGTTAATGGTAGGGACTTCAAAGTGACTCCAAAGAATGCACATAATTCTAAAGACTTGCATTCAATTGATTTCAATCCATTGAGTGGCCCGAAAGTTTAGTCCAATCAAACTTCAAAATAGAATGGTGATTTGAAAATTGAAGTCAGACTTATCTAATGAAGTCAATTGAATAAATCACAAATCGTGAAGTCAATGGATTCGTTAAATCAAAAGATTGCATTCTTTTACAGCTCTGATCGATACCACCGGCTGATATCACCATTTTTATTGACAGTCCATAAAAGCGATTTCCGCTACGGAGATCAAGTCTAGGCTGGTCCTAAGCTGTCGCGAAGAGCTCAGGGTTCTTGGCTCGCAACATAGGATTAATCTCTGCTGGGTACCTGGTCACAGGAACATACCTGGTAATGAGGCTTGCGAGGGAAGGACCCAAACTAGGGCTGGAACAGGCGATAGTAGGGATCGATCCAACGATCTGCCTCCTTAAGAAGCGGATTGAGGACAAGACAATTAGATTAGCGAATGACAGATGGAAGGCGCTATTTACGTGTGAGACGACAAGGACTATGTGGCCAGAATATGACTAAGCAAAAACGAAAGTGCTGCTCTTGTCTGACAAAAGATCTCGCACAAGAGCGGTGGGTGTAATCACGGGCCACAATAGTCTCAAAGACCACTTATTTAAGATAGGACTACTCGGTGACAATATTTGCAGGTGCTATGCTGATGAGGAGGAGCGGGAAGACACCCAACACTACCTCTGTCACTGCCCCAATGCCCCAGCCTTTGTCACTTGAGGCTTAGAACACTAGGAAGACACTTCTTCCGAGACCTTAATGAGATCAACTCACTACCTCTAAAGAATCTTTTCAGGTATCGGAGCAGGACCAAATGGACCGAGGACATAGTGGAATAGGAGACAGCGAGTGAGGAGGGGGACACCTTTCCCCCTATGGGTAACACAGGGGGTCCACAAGGACCTAAGTGAGGCAGGAACATATTTCTAGTTTATTAGTAAAAATTGCCACTTTGATTCAAGTTTTCATCGAAATATTGCCGGTAGGTGGGTTATATTATTGTATTTGTTTTATCAATAGATGCTTTTTAAAGAATATTGAACAAAAATTAAAAAAAAAATATTTTAAATAAAAACTGGGGAGGTCGTCTTAAGAAGACATGTTTTCAATAATTCTTCTGAGGTCGGCCGCCCTGACCGAAGAAGATTTGGTTTTAGGAGAAACCTGTCCTTCAGTGTTAAGTCGTCCTTCAGTATTTAAAAAAAAAGAATTGCAGTTTGTTTTGACTACTGAATACTTGACTGGCAAAGTTATTAGGTAAAGGAGGTTTTTTCATTTATGTGAATAATTTGTTTTCGGTAGTAAATACCCTAAAAATAATTTTATTTTTATAATTGAAAGATTTTAATTAATTGAAGATGATGAATAGGCTATTCTTTACTACAAACATCGATTTTTGAGAGCAAATCAAACGTAAAAAAAGTTAAGTGGCCGACTACTGGCTCCATCACCCTATAAAATAAGTAGAAGTGGTACCAACCAGATGCAACAGACACCGAAGTGGTTTTATAAGACTAAGGACTGCACGGAATCTTGGATACATAAACAATTGTTATAAAATGTCAAACAAGCTAAAAATGTTGAAAGGGAATTAGATTTTCTTATTGTTTACTGTAAAGTGTATAAATTTAACATAGTATTAAGTTAAACAAACTGTTTTCATCAATTAAAGTCTAATTCCAAATGATCGGAGACAAATTTCACTTCAAGACACTTCAACGTTAGAGTTATAAGCAAGAAAATAATAAATAAAAGAAATTTTTAGAGCAAAAGCTGTTTCATTTTTCAGAGTATACTTCTTTCAATGGCTGTTAAATATATACTAAATAACCCACCTTGCTCAAATTTTGACAGAAGGTGATAGCAATTAATAGGAGCTGTACTGCATTTTACTATATGATTAATAATAATTGGGTGGCGTTACAGCCCGTTGAGAGTCAGAGACAGCTTCGTCCCACCTCCACTGTGTTGTGCGCGATATCGAATGCAGTTGCAGTTACTCACCGGAGTTTCAACCACTTTGGACGCACAGTTTTTAGTTGACAGTCGTTTGAGTGAGTCGATGTGAGCGTTTTCGTTTCATCAAAACAACGCACCGTCTCATACCTCCGCGGCTGCCATGGCGGGGAACTATACAAATTGCCAAAAAAAATATCCTCACTTCAATGGTCTGACCAAAAATTCGGCAGTTTGACCACAAATGTCACAATAATTCGAATCGATTTAAAATGTTGATGAACCATTTTCGAATGGCATCCAATTCTATTTAGCTGGCTGGCTGGCTGACTCCATAAATAACCCGTACTTCCCCCGACAATGTCGCAACGGCTATTCTTCATCCTTTGCATTCAAATAATTTACTGCCGCAAACCAGGCAGCTGATGTCACCACAATTCGTTTCACCTTAAAATATTATTCGCTCATTTGTAACGCTGCAGCAGGGGCCACGAACAAAGTCTCGGTGTCTGTCTCTTGGATGCATTTATGTACATGTAATTTTCGATCGCCCTTCTGGACAGCTATTAACGTTTTTATTTCACTAAAGGTGTGCACACATTTAACTTGGTCTTTTTGTTCTTGCTTTTGCTTGAAACCAGACCTCTGTCAAAAGTTTAACATTTTCTTCCTCCATCACTTCCTCTTCTCCGTTGATCCTCTGCGTCTGAAATGTCAAAAATCTGTTTTCACAGGTTTTTGTTTGATTTTTATGACTCGCTTTTGATTCAACTCCTTCAGTGCTGGCAGCTGTTGGTTTTATTCCGATTGTTCCCTTCGAAAAGAAAAAGCATTAAGAAACGAATTCGAATCGAAAAAAAAAACACAAACATCGAAAAGCATAACAAAAAAGGTACACACGAACAACTTGAAGCTTGTTTCGTTGTTGCACCACTCCGCACGTCATCTGTCATAATCTCACGCGAGACTTTTGACAGATCAATTATGTTGTGCGCTTAAAATTCCTTGCTGCTGCTGCTGTTGTTGCTCATGTGTGCGGCGTTGCCATGATCCGTGATCGTGCCTCTGTCAAGTCAATGGCAGCCCATTTGCTCGCCTCGCTCACCATTAATGGCCAAAATTGAAGGTAATTGTTTCAAAGTGTGTTCGATGGCACTTGCCACCATTAAATTGAGTCGTTCGATCATGCGCCGAGATAATAAGGATATCATACTCTGCATGGCCTGTCATAACGAGTGTCTAATTAAATCATTATATGGCGAAAGCGTTTTACAGTTGTGCCACAAACACGTCCCCATCTGACGCCCGGAAAGGCGCCATCTGTCGTCGGACTGGAGTTTCGGATCGAAGCTGGGAAAATTAAAATCTATTCAATAACCTTTCATCGTGAACGCTGCTTGCGCGGTGTGAAATGAAATAATTGCTCGTGGACGAGATTATAAAATCCATATAATAAAACCGCATGCCCATGGAATTAATCTGCCTCGATGATGGTGCCAATGCCGGAGCCGGAGCAGGAGCCTTGCTTGGGACAGAGCCAGCAGGCCGGACAGCTCTTTGCCTGCTGGCCAAGTGTGAGCGTAATAATTTCCATATGCAAACATCGCATTTTTATCAATTTATTGCAACTGGTTGGTCGCTGCAGGCCTGCCGCCCGTACCCCGCCGCAAGGGGAGCGAAAGTGAAGCCAACGCAATTGAGCAACGAGTTTTCCTCCCTGAGGCGCAGAAGTCACGTATGTGTCCGGAATTGATTATGCCAGCGGAGCCGTGTGTGTGTGTGTGTGTGTGTTTGTCTGAGCGATAGCGGTAGGAAATCGCTTTCCAGACTGGTGACAGAATTACGTTTAGCGAATCGATTGTAGGAAGAAAGTTAATTCTATGCAGCGAGTGGTTAAGTGTTAAATTACGGGCGAAAATCCATGGAATTTGCGCAAGGCGTCCTCGTGGGACTGGGTGTTCCCATAAAATATACATACGCCGCGTCGATACGTAATGGTTATTGCTAATTGATTTGTAGACGTCAGACGGGGCAGGCGATTTACATGCGTTAACGGTATATGTATCTTTGCGGACATTCAATCTGAGCCAAGATGAGCCGATGAGAAACCGGAGCGAAAATGGAACGTTCATTAACGGCCTTATTGATTCATTGGACGGAAGGCTGTCCCTTAAATTTATCTCTCCAATCACCACAAACTTTAAATAAACGGGAGATGACAGAGCAGCTGGCAAGTCCTCTAGTCTCTTATTCTCGAACATCGATAAATGTTCATCAACATTTTTGCAACTTTGTTGTATGTAGTGAATTAAATTTAGTCAGTAATGAGCTCACATGGTTGATGAAGAGCCAAGCGTCAGTTAAAGTTGACCGGGCGCCGCGGCATGATAGTTAGCGACTAAGAACTTTTAAATTACCAATTTTTATACAAGTGGTTTATATGTATAGTTTTGAAAATGATTTAATTCTTAGCCAAATGCCATATTTTAACAAAAATGTGTTTCTTTACAATGAGAAGCTTTTTATATGAAAATGTCTGGCGACGTGCTGCTAGAGAAGTCTTAGCCCTACTGATAACATTGGAATTGAATATTGTGCTAACTTCCTCGCTTGCTCGCTTCTTAGGTTATTTCTTAAGAAGCTTATAAAAGATGCCGTGTTTTCTTGAGAAACGCTATTTGTATGATGACAGATAAAGACAGACAAAAGTTGTGACACAAACTAACAGTGCTTGCACTATAATTTATTCTTATTCGATTTTTCCCATTTCATTTTCAATAATTTTTGTTTATTTTTTTTTTAGAAACCATTTTAAGTGTCTTTTTTGGTTTCAAACAAATCTTTGATTGGGCGTAAATTTTAGATGCAGCGCCAAATCTGTCATATACGCTCTTGTTCTACATTTCGAGTGAAAGTGGACTCAAAATAAATCTCAGTTTTAATCGAAATTAAATTTTGTGTTCTGCATTCTGTGTGAATTTTAATTTTACGGATTCACATCAAATTATATTGGAATTCTTGGTTGAAATGTTTAAATGAGCTATGTATTTAAAATCACCTTAAAATTTAATGTTGAAATCTTAGTTTTTTTTAGTGGAAATGAACTACAATTTAGTGAAAAACTTTATGTTAAATACAGATGCCATTTTGTTAAAGTAGCTGTAAAGATCACTAAGAAAACCGGATAACTCGTCGAAACAGTGCAGTCAGAGATTTTGTGAACTTCAATTCCTCAGACATACAAACTCGGAGCATTACTCCCTTTTTTGGCTAAAGAAAGCTACCAACGATTAGTTTAAAATTATTTTGAGATTGCTATTGGTAGAACAGCATGCAAAGTAATATACTTTTTAAAAAAGGAAGCTTAAATACTAAGAGCTTATAAATATAGCCAAAGCAATAAACGTCTTCGTCTACTTTGGCCATGTTCCATGTTCGAAAAACGAATTCACTTTTATAATTTCGAGTGAAATACATAACCATTAATTATTTACTGTCGAACATACAATCCACTGTATATGATTTCGGTCGAAATGCATAACAAATAATTTCACTTTTGGTGGTTGAAGCCACAAAAAATGGAATGTAAAATATGGTTTATCTATTTGAATCTAAGCGAGAAATGTTGGTACAACCACCACCGCCACAACAAGAAGAGTCAAGGTAGAGGAGCACGAATTTGAATTTGTGAAATCGTTCAACTGCCTAGGGTCAGTAGTAACCGCGAAGAAGAAATACGCGGGCGGCTGTTTAAAGCCTGCAGAATCCACTACAGTCTTGCAAGGCTTCAAATCCAGAAACATTACCATGCATTCATATCTGATACAATGCAATGCACTAATTTTATCAGTACTTACATATGAATTTGAGACTTGGGTGGTTAGCCTAACGCACTCTGACCTCTTAGCCGCGCTCTAAGGAAAGTCTTACGGAGAGTAGTTGACTCCATGCGGAAGGATGATTCCGGGGACAGTACAACCATGAGTTGTATGAAACCAATCTTAAAGCAGAATATCCCATCTGAATATAACAGGCAGACATTTAAAACCAACGCGCACCATTACCTTCTTTCCATCTCTCCCTCGGTATCTTCGGCCGGTGCTGTGTCTCAAACAGGATACTTAAGGGTAGCCCCAATCCCTTTAGCACGCTCCAATTATAAAAAAAGACATCATAACGTAAATAAGGCTCGGTAGACTCCGTTGGATTGGGCACCTACCTCGCATGAGCGAAGACGACCCCGCTCGGAAAGTTCCTTGCGGTACAATTCATGGTACGAGACAGCGACGCAGACCGCATTTGCGCTGGAAGAATGGCGTAGACTATGACGCCTGAAGCTTTTAGGTGTTCAACTGGATGGCGTCGGGAAGCGGTTGAAATGCCGGAAGACCCGGGCCGGTAACACCGATGATGAAGTTAAATTATTTGGAAAAAATATTGAAAACTTGTTCTTGTTCTTATTGAAATTTTTTTGCATAGATTTTAAATCAATTAGGCACTAAGGCAAATAGGTAAGCACAAGACTTACTCTCATCGGAGAACAAAACCTCGAAAAATGATGCGACTTGTCTAGATGCTCTATGGCAAAATCAAAAGCCTCTTTTTGTTAGCCCCAGAAATCTGAGATTTTCTTCTTCATCCTTGTCTATACCCCGCATTTCTGAGAACACTCCAGGCTGTTCATCGTTCAACTTAATTTCCGGTCCTGTTTTCAAGGATGATGAACGTTCTTTTTTGCTATGAAAATTATTTTACTCTTGTACGTCGTCGTTAGTTGACAAATTCGAGATTATTATTTAAGTTTTATAATTTTTTAGCGGTTTTATAATATACGACAAAATGACTACATCGCTTCTTTTTTCGACTCACCATTTTCATAAAGATTTATAATAATTTGTCATTCTTCAGGAGCAGTCTTAATTTCTTTTCACTTCATTACGCTTGTGTCATAAAGTATGATTAACAGCGTCGTAATTTATATTAAATCATATATATTTTTAGCCACCAATTATCAAAATTTAGCTCGCAAAGAATGTATGGAACATTCCTTTCGCGTGGAGTTTTTTCAGAAATGGATCATTTGTACATTTGGTTGAAGTGAATAATTTTTAGTGGGAGTCAGCATATAAACTGCGTTGCCTTTGATTATTAGTTTACATTTACAGGACCAAATCACGAGAAATTAACTGCGGCATACTTTTGACCCATCCAGCATTCCTTTAATATACTAGTGTGGACTGATTACTTATCGAATTTGGACATCTGCTTCATCTGCTGATATCAAACATAGCAACGTTTGCGCTAACGATCACCCATTTTGATAAAGTCGTTTTTATTTGAAAATATTTCTTATCTTGCAACTTGTCATGATGCATTGGGATCAGTAATTTGTCAACGCCGCAAGTTCGAACCCGTACTTATTGGATTGTGCATCAATCGAGCACACGAACAGCTTTGAAAAATTGCCTAACGTTGTTTAAGCGTTTGCCGATCTACCGGAGTTTCTTATAAAATCTGCAGCACACAAAAATTGCTCTCGTCCGAGAACCTTTGTGGGTTTATGAGTAGCTTTTATGCAAATCCATCTGCAGTTGAGAAATTTTCCAGTGACACTCTTTCCGATTAGTGAGTTGCCAGCGGCTTTAAAATATCGTTCGTTCTTGTTAGTCTATATCAACTACCAATTACATACGTTGGAGACAATTTTTACCGCCCATTACTCCCACATCGCCGACTTCGCTTGAGGGCGAAATGCTGAACAAGTTAATCGAACCCACTCAATCAGACACATGAGGCGCTTGTTACTTCCACTTTGGAAAAAAAACAAGCTCCCAATTTATGCTTCGATCACAGCATCTAAAAATCTCACCACTTTCCGCTTTTAACTCTGCCGAATCAAGATAATAATCACTTAGAAGCACTGATCGGCGATCGATGCATTGCAAGGCGCTGCTTATTCAAACTTGACGCCCATTGTTAAGTGTTATAACCAAAAACGTCAATCAAAATTCGAAATGGATCTCGCAACACAGTCACACCATTAGCTGCCATTGATCGTCGCCGTGTTTTGTTTCAGTGTGTATCTGTGCCCTGTGCGCTTGGAGCTCGCAGTCGATCGCCGTGAGTATCTGTTAAATGTTTAATCATCGCTGTCCGGCGCTGCGACGGTGGGGAGGGCAGTGAAATTGATTGTAAAACTAATATCGAGAGAGCGTTTTATTTTGTAAAACATCGGGGCCGCTTCGCCACAACAGGTAAGATGCCGCTTGAGCAGGGGCGCTTCCACTCCAAGTTGATGATCATGATGAAGACGAGCGATCATGCGGCCCGGCGTGAGGTGAATTTGTTTCGGCAAGTGGCCACGATGAAAGGCCATCGGCACGCTTTGATCTCTCATAAGTATATGTATTTATTTTCTATTATTTCCATCATTAATAGTGATCCGGTGATCTATTCAGTTGGCAGTTCGCCGGAAGAGAGTGGCAGCATCGGAGGCTGGCGCGTTGTTGCCTTTTGTTATGCTGCTGACCTGGGAAAGGGACGACTTGGACTGGACAGGTTTGTTTCTTTTTTGGGGGATGGCGGGAGTTGCATTGCATTGTGTGTGCACGGTTGTAGTGTGATTAATAATTTAACAACATTTACACACAACAACAAAGTTTGACGTGTGATGAGGTCGCAATTAGCTGAGGTCGGAAGAGGTATGTGCGAGCACAATGGCTACAAAGGCTTTCGGGCAATTATGGGAATCTAAAGAGGTTTTGAAGGACATAAAAGGATGTGTTTAATGGAATGTTTGTATCAGTTTTATTGGGGAGACATCGCTGTAGGGAGAGGGATCTCGGTGTTTGTGCTTTGTGCTGGACAAGTGAATGGCATTCAATGTCAGGCGGCATATGGTTCATCGAAAGTGAGTAATTGGAGTCATGTTATTGGCAAAAGCTATCGATCTGCCATATGCTGATAGTTGGAGTGGGATGATGATAGGGAATTGGAGTGGGATGTGATTAATACCCCTATTACGGTTCGCGAGTCGAACGAAAAAGTTCGCCTGAGTCACATTTTCGTATTATCGTTCGCGAATCGCCCAGATGACATTCGACTCAAATGTCAGAAGCTTGGCGAATTTCGATTCCACCGTATTACCGTTGGCGAACGTTCGACTAAATTTCTATTTCTTGTGTCAAATCCAGGCGAATGAAATTATTTGGTGACTGAGCGTACGAACTGTGGAAATATCGAACGAAAACACATTTTTGTATTGATGAACTTGAATTATTACTTTTTATTATGTTGAAACTCGAAAAAATACAGTTACAACCAATAACAATAGTGAAATTAGGAACAATTGGCATTCTTCTGTTTGCTCAACTCAATAGCATTGTTGCATATGTCTCGTCGAAGAATAAAGCAAATGGAATATTGGAATTTTTTTTACCTTTGCACGAATATATATCACATAAATATATTCACTCAAATGCTCAATTAAAGACATGTTTCAACTAATAGATATATGTATTGTTTAAACTATTGCACCCACAATCGAACGATGGAAAATGTGGCGTAAGCAGCTGTTTCCAATTTATCCGCGTATTCTAATTATTCCACTTATCTTTTTGAAACAGTCCATATAAACATGTAAACCGTTTGGACACTAGTTATATATTTTAAATATGATTTTTATTATTCTTAAAGGTTGAATTCTAATTGTAAACAAATAATTGTTTTGAATTTAACTAATTTCACTTGACGTTTGTCACATATTTCTTACTGTGGTTAGGGTAGTGTGAATTTGTAGTTAAGGCAGTAGTGAATTTCAGGCGAACAAAGTAGTTCGCGAACGGTAATCGCTCGACCTGAAATATTCGCCTGATCGTTCGGGACGAGTCGAACGTTCGACTCGCGAACCGTAATAGGGGTATAATTCAGATGTTTTAAAATTAACGGATTGGGAATCTGCTTTTGTTCAATATATTTTAATATTACTTCCGGGTGATGAGAATAATCAACGACGATAAACAACTGCTCTAGGAACAGAAGAAGGATTTGAAAGATTTTTAACGTTGAAAAATGAATCCGAAAATTCGATGTTCTAATTTGATATAAGCAGCGCTTGGGAAAACTTCGAGGGCTTTTTTCTCGAAAAGGGGGTGTTCACTTTGGGAAATTAATATCCTAAAGATGATCATTCATCGAAATCGATGATCCCAAGTTTGTGCCCTTTTTGTGAACTACGAAAGCCAAAAACAACTCACAAAAAATCCTGACTCATTAAAATATCCTGAAGTCTGCCGGGTTTTTAGTTGTCTAGCAATTTTTGGACAAATTCAAATACAACTATCAGCTATTTCGGCTCTCAGTGGCGGTCCTTCTAATCATAGTCAAGACCAATTTTCTCCATTCCCCCGGAACATACACTTTAGACCGACAATGGTCCATGAGATTGATTCAAATCGTACACCCCTACTTCTATTAGGTGTACAACTTGAAAGACGCGCATTGTTACTAATTTCATTTATATTCTCACGCGCTATTTTTTTGACAGTGACAGCTATTGTATGTTATAGAGCGTCGAAAAATCTAGTTAATTCCATCTGTCGAAGTATACACAAGTTAATTTACACAAGTTTTGTTTTCATATTCAAATAAATGGCTTTTTTAACAAAAAAATACGCGTCTTTCAAGTTGTACTCCTAATAACTGTCGACCTGTCGTTCACTTCCTCATCCGCAGATATGAAATAAGCTTAGCTTGGCAGACTTTCAGGTCATCGCCCAGCTGAATACAGGCATGACACCTGAGCATCCATGATAGACTCGCAGTCTAGGACCCTCCTTTCGCCAACCCACACATCCACAACCACTTCTACTTTGTTGCATACAAAGCATACACTCTGCTCAAAAATTTCGCACTTACCCTCCACCGGAGACAAACCAAAAAAAAAAAAGATCGAAGCATGACCGCCCAATACCGATTAAAACCATTAATTTGAGTCGCTCTCTGTCAAAACACTTTAAAATACGACCGCGGGCCGCCCAAAAGGGGCCCGAAAAACTAGTTCATATCAGCGGCTAATAAATAAAATTGTAATTTCTCATTTTTACACCCCTCGCAGTGGCAACACCAATACCCCCACGGGCCACCTCACCATGCCGTCTAAACTGCATATACACCCGACCAGGGAGGTAGAAGAAACAAAATATTTGCATACAGAGTCGCAATCAATTTGAACGATCTAAGAAAAATGCAAAAAAGGCGCAATTTCCCGGCGCGTTGTTTTCTTAGCTAAACCTTTATATGCTCTGGAAACGCACAGCCCCGCTACTCCGCTTCGGGCCCGGCCGCGGCGCGGAGTGGCGCGGCCGGGGAGTGCAAATTCTTTGGTGCTTTGTACGCGGCACTTGGCAGCCAATTTTCGAGAAATTGCGTGCTTCGAGTTTTGTTTTCTTCGGCTTCGGCGAGTGGATCGAGTATTTAGCCGTGGGTCCTTTAGTCGGTTTCTTTTTTTTTGCATTTTTATTATTATTTTTTTTTTCTGGACAACACGGAGCAGGTTGTCCTAATAATTTGCTATGTAAATATTTGTTGTTCTACATAAACTCTTTCGGTGAACAAGTCGGCGCGTTGCACGCAACGCTGCAGAATGGAAATCGTACGCATTTGCAACAGATATGTACATCTAAGCCGAAGAGAGAAGGAAATGCCTTCGGAGAAATGAATTATTGAAAATGTCATGCAATTGGCGTCGGGATGAACGTATACATTTTTATTTTCCAAGTGGTTGAGTGTGTCAGACGACTTTGTTTTAGTAAGGAGTTTGTGAACCTTCACGGTGGGCAAAAGGGAGCTGTATGAAGTACTGTGGTTTTTAAATTTGTTTTGAGAGTGATTTAGCTGCAGGGCAAACAACGAAGTTGAATGGTATATTTTACTGGGAAGTAATTTTCAGCCGGCATTGGTCTACGAAGGAGGGGGAGTTGCTGTAGTACATCGATCAAATTTTTGTTTCTTTGCAATTTGTTTAAAAATGGGGTCTTTATAGTTTATGCTAGAGTGTTGATAGGTAGGCTCAAATTAGAATCGCCTGCGGCTGAAATTTGTCAATTTTTGACCAATTGGCACCAATTTGGCACCAAAAAATGGTATCGGTAATTTGATTGATGAGAGATTGAATGGGAGGTCGACTTTAAAAAGATGACTGTATGACAATTTATATTCTTATTCAAACAGAAAAACCAACAAAGGTCCACCACCGGTTCCGGAGGTGGAGGCTTGGAAATGAATTGTTTTCCCCTAACTGGATCTGAACCCTGTTACACTCGCTAAACAGTACGGAGCACTAACAACTAAACCGCGGCGCCCATATGTTTGTTGCCTTAATAAATCATTTACTTATGAAAGTTCAACAAATTTATAAATTCAGAAAAGAGACAGAATAACTTAACTTAATTAACTTAATTTAACTTTTTTTTTTATTTTATCGATTCTTCTTTCGTTTTCCTGTTTTCAAAAAAAGGAAAGTTATTCCTTATTATTTATCATAAGCCATATGGATTAGTAAAAACTTTAAAGGACTTATCAATCGCTAGTTCCGTTTTTTAACCCCACCTACTTTTAAATAGAGTTTCAAATTATTTTTAGTTAAGTAAATGATCCTAATCAACAATGTAGAGCTAGTTAGTTCCAATTCGAAAGCTAGTCAGCTAGCCAACTTCTTTTATTTAATGTGCCTGGATACAACTGGCAAACAACATTTAAAGTCGGAAGTGGTAGTCTTAAAATAACGAGTACTCTAAAAAAAAAACGGAAGAAAACCACTAAATAATTTTATCAACTATTTCAATCAAGACGCGTTAAAGTTTTTCTTCGAGACGCTTACAAGGAGCTCCATGGAAAATCAGAAATTCAGCCGATGGCCACAAAATACAAACTTTAATAAGCCTCTTTTTTGTAGCTGCAACAATTTTAAGCCATAAACATTCCCAACAAAGCCCAACTGCAGCCGAGAATACCCGCCAAACAAAGACCAAATGAGCATCCCCTTCAATCGTCATATTAACGCGAAATAACTCCCAGCAAAGTTCAGCAGCCGGCAAACAAAACAATTCCACATAAGCAATCAAATCCACAATCCGTTCAAGAACCTATTCCACCGTTCATTCTTTATCCTCCTCAAGGTGCAGAGAGCTGTTCCCCTGACCGCACTGCACCGCACAGCCACTCGCACGCTCATGAAACTCAAAACTCCGAGCTCCGAACTCCTCGTGTATTCTTAACCGCTCTTATGAGTACTGCATCAACTACCAACAGTAGCCAGTGAATTGCATCGTTTTAATTAACTTGAATTCGAATCTCGGAATCGGAATCCGCTTTGAAGACCATCATAGACGTGGACCGTCGTCGTGTCGTGTCGTGTCGCGTCGCTCATCGCGTCGTGTTGAGTCTTTTGCGCTGCGCTGTCCTCCGCTGATGGACTGACGGACAGACGGACCGGCCAGTTGATAGTAAAACGCTAGCGAACCTCATAAAAATCACTGCTTTGTCTAATTCATCTTGAAGTGAGTTTCAATTTGCATACAACATGCAGGCCAGGCCAGTTCGGGCCGCATGGGTAAGTGGTGGGCATTTATGGCGAGCACCATGGGTCGCCAATTGTTAGTCCCGGCTCTTTAATACGTTTCCTGCGCTGCTGCTGCTGCTGCTGGTGGTGGTGGTGATGCTGATGGTGCTTCGGCGGCGGTGCTGCAGAGTTTGTGGTGCTCCGACGGAGTGGTGCACCTGAAGTAGCTGCCGTGGATGGGTGAATGTGTGAAAATCGTAAATTTTATTAGAATTACGTTCTGTGTTCGGTTGAAGGTGTGAAATGACTTTTGGCATTTCGACGCTAATACCAGCGGACGGGGCTAGGGCTATTGTTATGCTCGGTGCTATGCCATCTCGTTATTTTATTTATTTCTGTGATTAATACTGAAAATTAATTGAAATTCCATTTTTGAGTTTGGCGATTGTTGACTGATGAAGTTTAAGTGAATTGCTACCAACTGAGCAGAGGAAATTGCTAAATTGGTGCGATTATGCAAATTAAATGGTTTCAGCCGGTGAGTGGAATCGAATTCAACGGAAAGTGGGCAATATACCCGATTATTTATGGGTTTACTTGAATGCCATACAATTATTTGTTTTGATTTATGGTTTGAGAAAGCCGATCCAGTTCATGAGTGGGAATATTGGTTAGTCACAAGAACTTAATCGCGTTCACAATGCTCTAGTTTTTTTGATCTGCAATTGTTTTGATATTAATGGCTCTGAGTTTTCTTTATCTTCTTATGTTAAAATTCAATTGTTTTGATCTGCAATTGTTTTGATATTAATGGCTCTGAGTTTTCTTTATCTTCTTATGTTAAAATTCAATTGTTTCCGGTTCGGTTACACTATAGGCCAACACAGGTCTATATGAGTTTCGCTTAGCTACCACCATAACATTTCTGGTTCTCAGGTAAACACCTTTAAAACGCCCAATATTTCAATAACTTATTGGATTAATTGATGTTGAAGAGATTTAACAACCCAAAAGAGCTAGAGCGTAGCTTTCTCACAATTATTACGACAATTATTACGAATATCGAAAGTTTATTCTGACAGAAATGCTCTTGGAGGACTTCATGTTGCTTACAAGAGGTGGGTCTGTGGAAATCATTTGGTTCGGGTCGAGTTTGAACTTAGGGATGCTTGTTCAATATTCATATTATTTATAATTTTGCAAATTAGGTATTTTCTGATGCGAACATTTTTATCAGACTTCTAACCCCTATCTTCTTCTTTTTTTGGTTTATATTTCTACAATAAACCATAAAAGACAAAATAATTTAACACCCCTCAAATTTTCGCAGTTCATTTTAGGCAGGCTATAAAGTGTACGAAAAAAAAGTGTCTGTCCGTCCGCCGTACGCTAGCCGATTTTTGAAGTACTAAAAGGTCCACCATTCCTAAGTTATGAATTAGACCCTCCCAAACTGGAGAAAGCCGTTTTACATTTTTTTTTAACTTTGTCCGAAACTATCGAACACACACTACAGATCCTTAAGTTAAGCCGTAACGATCAGACCCCGCCAAGTGGAGTTATGGGAATTGGAATTTTGTTGGTCTCCCCAACTTTTCTTGCTCAAAATTGGCCTAAGAATAGCGTTAGCCCTGTTATTGATCTTCCTAACTCAGCATGACGATCAGACAATAGTGAGCGGAGGCGTTTGTGATTCTAAAAAAAGTTTTCTTTTTTCTCTTAAACTTCGAAATTTTTCCAGTAACCATGAACGCAATGCGTATGCGTTTCTACTACCATCTACGAGTTAAATGGTAAATAACACGGGGTCCTTTTCAAGAATGCACTTCAAAGTTTAAGTCAAAAGAATTAGCCAATTATGAAATAATCATATGTCTTTTAGTATTAAAACTTAACTGCGCTTTATTAATTAATAAATCAGATTTTGATCCCAAATCTGCAATTGTATTGTAAAAATTCAACTACAATGAACGAGTTAAGGTCAATTTGCAGAAAATTTTTATAGTAGAGGTTGAAACTTTTTTCTCGAGTTGCACATTAATTGCATAGCTAAAACACTAAAACCAACGCACGCATTATTTTCTAATGACATACTACTGCAGGTATATTTAATTATGCAAATAAAAAAACATATAAACAAAGATCTATACTTTCCAATGACAGTTGCTATTTTCTAGTAGTTGAAGTATATCAAAAGCTGTGTAGAGAGTTAACTGATCGTTGTATAAATATCATCTTATGAGTAGTACAAATGAATCTGCGTGATACTCGCTAACTATTTGAAAATAGGTTAATTAGCTATTGCCTGACATTCAATTTCGAACTCTGCCAAAAATCTAAAAAAAAATTGAAATCAGTTTTGACACTCTTCAATCTTTTTTTTTTTTTCAATATGCAATTTGGGGGGTTCGTCTTTAACCCGGGGAGAGGGTGGTAAAATTACATGGAATATGTGGCTGGGTATGACAAACCCACACACAAAAATACCTGTTTATATTGTTATAGCAAATAGTAACATTAAGAAAATGTTCTACAGTGAAACTTATTTTTACGGACACCCTTCTATAACCACTCTTAACGGATAACTTCTCTGGTCCCCGGCAGGAAGATAGGGCTTTGTGTACGATCCGACCCCTCCACAACGAACCCCCTTTATACCGGACACGGACACAAACCAAAAGCTTAGCATCTCGAAAACTTGAATTCTAAACAAAAAGTTCAAAATTGAAACTGTACTTTATTTTACAACACCTATCTAACGATATCCTACTCAATGGATTTGGAAAATAATTTCAAAAACTCGTACACGACTTTTGAGTAGTTTTGAGATAATGAGATGAAATGCCCCATAGCTCCAATTTTTGTAGATCATATTTAACCAAGAAAATTCTAAATTTCTACCAAAACAAAGCTATCTCCCAAATCATTCCATGCATTCCGAAACAAGTAAGCTAACCTTATCCAACCTCTGTTAAATTGTTGCTCCTTCCAGAAGATTGTCTTAATTGGATCGCAGCACCCAACCTCTTTCATTTCCTTGTAATCAACATAGGCAAATTAGCTTATGACTATGTACACAGAATCTAAGCCCATCAGTAACACCAGAATGCGATGCAATAAACCAACAGCACAAAGCAATCTGAGTTTCTCGTATTCTCTGCGTTCGCCACCACGTTGCAGTTGGGAGCAATTCCAAGCCAAGAGCCGGCCAATTGGCCAACACAGTAGTTAATGAAGGGCCACATTGTTTCGTGATTAAAAACTTCACATACACAGGGGCCCACTTCGTACGCTGCCCCACATGGCTATCATCGCCACAGAGTGTGTGTATACATTTCATCAGCCGCGTTCACCGAACCGGGCCTCCCGCCACCCGTCGCCGTCATCATCAACATCACCGTCCTTTTCCACACAGAGCCCGCTAAGAGGATAAAGCCAGGTAAGCGCATTGGAGATCCAACCAAACAATCTGTGAACACTTTGAAAGGTGCCATTTATTTTATCCTCTATAGGTTAGCGCACAATCTGACGCAACGATTAGCCCAAGGGATGCGGCCGCAGAAAGCTGAGGGCTGAGAGTAAGTGGCGATGGGGCCGAGACTGGGACCGGGACCGGGGTACACCCAAGGAGTCGCAGTCGCAGTCGCAGCAGCAGGAGAAGACGCAAATGTGGAAGTCAATTTTCGTACACCCCATTGAAGATTTGCCGAGCTAATAACAAGATCGTTATATCGGTTCTGCCAGTGGTCGGTGCCAGCGCTCTGCCATCACATACGCGAGCGGGCCCTCTCTGGCGCGACGGCCATCATCTTCGATGATTTTTCCAGGTTTGGAACATGCCGACACTTACCTCGTCGTTTAACTTTGTAATACCATCTCTCGCGGAGAGGTATTCCACCACCTCTTACAACGTCCCGCAGCCATCGGGACGTCGAGGCGGTTAGCGTTAGCGAGTGCGATTGCTCTCCACACGGCAGACGGCAGACGGCAGACAGATGACGGGGGGCCACTCTGGGTGTCTTTTGTTTTGCGGCCGCGGAATAACACGCTTTAATAAAGTAATGGGGGCCCTAGTTGGGCGATCACTCATCATAACACCACAGACTCGCGGATCTCTTGATGGCTTATATGCGCAATAATAAATGATTATGGAATGCCATGCATTGCGCTGCGCCGCGCCGCACATATGTTGGCCAAGAGCCGAGAGTTCGGCTTGAGACTTCGAGTCTGTGGATCTGCGGATCTCTTGGACTGCATCGATGGTTAATGGACTCTGGCTGTGAATGCGCGCGCAAGTGTGGATAGATGGATGTGATTCGGTGGATTAAGCCTAGCATTGTTGATTATTACAAAAACAAAAACTAATAAAAAAAAGCCTTTGCTATGCATTGTTGGTTTGTTAAATAGTTTGCCAGTGGATGAACTTTGCGGATGCACTCGAACGTAAGCGAGTGATTGGTGTGGGTAACTCTTTTGGCTGTGATGAGCTGTTTGGCAGCTTCTCAAGCGTTTTTTTTATATTTTATTTCATCAAACAATTTGCGGAATTCTTCTGGTGCCTCTGGTTAATATGCTTGGGTTTTTTTATTGAGCGGACAACTAAGGTCCGCAGGTTGGTTTCTACTTTGTGAAACATCAAACGATGTTAAGCAGACTAAAGCCATCAGGTTTGCAAGTCAAACACTAAATGCTAGCAATTCCAATTGACATGTATGGTGCTTGAGTTTAGAAATGGATTGTTTCTGTATAAAATGAATGAAATTTTATATTTAATCCCTAAAACTTACACTAAGGGTAATTTTTCAACAGTCTCGCAAACCTCTCGAAAGCTCCAAACTCTTTTGACCACTCTGCGCGAGATGTTTTTTTTATGCAATTTTATTTGTACTTATTTTTTTTAATCTGCTTACATACTGCAGTTTTTGTCATGTGAAAACGTTAATCGTTCGACTATAATTATACATTTTCTGTTAAGTCTTGATTCTGGCAATAAGAAAAACCAAATAGCAACAAACGGTCTCCTTTTGCAGTTAAAACAAATTGTTCTTGATTTGGATAAACCTTTTGGCTCCTATCTTTTAGCTCCTGTACTAATTCTTTGCAACTCAGTATTCATCTTATCCCATATTTCATCCATTGATTTACCAGAACGATCCAACAATGTAATCCTGCGCTTAAGAGAACCCAAACGTGGTCAGACATGTCTTGGACCATTATTTTACAGAAAATCAACGCTTGAATGATTTTTTAGACATTTAATAGTCTACAAGGGCGCCGTGGCTTAATCGTTAGTGCGTCGGACTGTTAAGCGAGAGTACCTGGGTTCGAATCCGACTCGGGGAAATAACACCACAAACATTTTTCACGGCCCCACCTCCAGCGAACGACTGACAACCCTCCTGGAGTACTTCTGTCATGGAAAGCTTTCGCAATTCGCCGTTCTGAACCAACAATAAACAGTAGGTCCCCTCCACATGTGTCAAAATATATCGCGCACAACACAGTGGAGGCGCGAAGAAGCTAGGCTCTGGCCATGTATGGGCTGTTACGTCGACTATTTTTTTTTTTATAGGCTACAAGACGAGGCTTTTTCAATATTAGCCTAAAAGGTTCGCCCCTATACTTTGCATATATTTTCATATCAGAAACAAAATAAAGATGAATGCCAAGAAGAACCGAAGCAATGCACTTTAAAAAAAATGCTCATAAAAAAATTTGTTACACAATGTTTAAACAGTAAGCAGACGTTAGTGGACTTTAAGATATTTATACAACGCTGAAGAACATCGTAACCAACGGTTTGACATTAAACCGCTTTTAAGAACGTTTAAAATAGAAAGAGAGCAACTTTATCACAGGTCGCCAAAAATAAAGGAAACTACTTACATCTAGGAATGTTTCTGACCTTTAAATGTAAGCAAATTCCCAATGTCCATGTTTTTAATTTAATTTTGCCAAATTTTTTTCTATTAATTTTAGCTTGCAGCGAAATGTCGAAATATACATTATTTATTTCTTTAACTACGACAGTCGGATGTTGAAAACTATCTTCTCCAACAGTCGAACAAAGACAAAATCATTTTTTTCAAAACACCTATTCATCCAGTCAATTAAAAGGGATTTTGCATGCAAGTAGCGCACAACTAGCAACTTCGCAAAAATTTGTCAGAACAACAGCTCTCCACCTTTTGAATTAAAAATAAATGAAATAAAATGTTTTAATGTTCTTTATCAGAAACTCTTAATATGCAAAGAAAGCAAAACCAAACGACAGCAGAATTCTTTCTGGCCTCATTCAAGTCGTCAAAAGACCTTTTGTTAGTTAACCTAAGACGCTTTAGTCTCGCTCATCAGTAGGTGGCCTATTAGAATAATGATGTGACTGACTCTTCTCCAACTGTAAAAGACCAATTAAAACACCTCTCTTTCAGTTTCTCACGCTCCACACAGCGCCTCATCCCAAGTGAAATATGAATTTGATCAAATGTGACACCCCAGTCTCAGCGATTTGTCTAATTACCATAAATTATGATCGATGATTCCGTCTCATTTATCGAAGTCGGCTTCGATTTATCGCATTGCCTAGTCAAAGCTTAGCCCGGCGGCCTTTCCCATGCGTCTACGCAATTCTTTGGCTGAACTCGATCGGCTTTTGAAATCCGCCGCTCACTAGTAAATTAGCCCGGCTAACTACTTTTAAACAAATACAATTAATTAATGATCCGTGGAGGGTGTCCGTGCTCCGTGCTCTGTGTTCCATGCGCCGAGACAACAGAAATCCAAATAAGATAAATGATGTGAAATTTGAGGTTCATCTCGATTATGCTCGTTCTGTATCTCTTCGGGTTGCCTTTTGTTGTCCGGAATCGAATAACAAACGAATGGATGTGAACGAGAGGAAAACACAGCTATACAAAAGATACGCCACTTGTGTGCGAGTGATGACCTCCAGCGCGTTGTGGTGCATCCCATTCAGGGGTGCAAAAGGTGTGATGGCCAAGCTGTTGGGTACAAATTATCACCACAGGACGTCTTAGAAAGCGGCTCCTTTCACATGTCAATTCGGGCTAGGGAAATCCATTAAGTCGGACTTCGATCATGAGGGGATCTATTTTTCTCTCGTTGTTCAGTGTTGTGGGATGAAATGGAATTTGCCAATCCGCGAATTTTGAATGGTTTTTTTATTTTTTTTTCATTTTTTTCGACCTGTTGTGTAAGGTGTGGAGGCTTCTGGTAGGTTTTGGGACTTATGTGGGGTGTGTGAACCGGAGTGAGTGAGTGGGAACTCATCTTGGACAAAAAAAAGTAAGGATTCTATAGAAAGAAGTTGAAAAACAAACTCAGAAATAAACAACATCTTTAAGGCCATTGAATCTGAGCTGGTACACCAAATATATTGAACAAGAACGGATTATAAGCCAATCTTTGTAAGGAGAGCTTGAAAAGAAAAGAAATGACAGTCTCTTTGAAACTATTCAGAAAGGAGATAGAAGGGCTTCGTTTGGTAAAATTAATTAAATTTAGACTCGTAGACTCTTATAATGAATCAATCTGAAATATGAAATCCGTAACCAAAAACACTTACAACCATTACAAAGAAAAATTATTAAGTAGTCAGAATTCCCGACCAGGCTAGAAGAAATTCACTAGGAAACGCAAGTATCCAAAACTATTAAATGTGAACCGACCGATTTAAATTGTTAAAGAAAGCGTTCGGCTATGAGAAACAGTCATGAAGCAAAAAGAATATCTAATGCAAAACTTACCATTAAATCCATATTATTAAAATATGATTAATTCATTAAGGATCCTACCAATACGTCTCAGTCTCTTAATCTGTGTGCTAATTTTGCAATCACCATATATGAGTGATTCGAGTACACTACACCGAATTGCATTTTAAGAAAAGAAAAATTATACTGAACTATTTTAAAAAATCGCCACACTTTTTGCTTGGAAATGAATGTAAAACTCCTTAGTGAATGGTAAGACCTTGTGTAAAACATCAAAGAGTCTAGTGGACAATTTTCAGTAATTGCAAAAGAAGTAAGGGTTTGTTTTTTTTACCAAGATGTAGCCTTCACATCTGTCTCTGCAAGATTCATCAATATTTCAGTCTGAATTGCATGAAATTTATGAAGCTGTCCACAGCAATATGGAAAGAAAGCTAACTAAATAGATATCTATATTTTCAGATAGCCAGGTTGTCCTTAAAGCCCTAAGGAAATGCACCACCAACTCCAACGCTGTTTGGGAATGAACCTAAATTAAATGGCATTAAACAACAGACTAAGATTAATCCTTAAACACTCTACACACAATTACCTCGTTAATAAGATGGGTCTCACCAGCAGAGAAATCTGCAAACACTGTGGCAAGGCTACGGAGACTATGGAACGCCTAATTATGAACTACTTAAGACCAACTACCTACTTATCCAGTCAGGCTCAAAGTAATCAACAAATCGGAGTTGAACGGACCGACTTCGAGAATATTCCATCTAGGAAGATTGCCAAATTTATAGAGGCAGCACTCAAATCTCTGATCAAAGAAGGACGCAGTATAAGTGGCTCAGTGACACCCTTTATTTCATCAATATATCAATCAAGAGTTTCTTTTGGGACCGACACATATGCTAGCGAGTTTTTTAAAACGTATTTGCCGAACATACATCTTACAGAATTTCAATTCCCAGCATTTACACTGAGAATCAGAAGTTTGTTAAAACAAGGGTCTTAATCTTTGTTCCTAGAAACTTCTTTTTTATATTTCCGGAGATAATTTATTCTTGTATGTATATATTATCATGTATATATTATCACCTTCATTAGTGGCATTACGTTATAATTTGACACATGTGAAGGGGACCCACAGTTTATTGCCGGTTCCGAACGGCGAATTGCGATAGCTTTCCGTGACAGAAGTACTCCAGGAGGATTGTCAGTCGTTCGCTGGAGGTGGGGCCGTGAAAATTGTTTGTGGTGTTTTCTTCCCCGAGCTGTATTTGAACCCGGGTACTCTCGCTTAACAGTCCGACGCACTAACGATTAAGCCACGGCGCCCACGATGTATATATTATATAAAACTTTAAAATTATATCTTCTGATTTTAATTACCTCTTATAATTTGAGGAATATCGCACGGAAGTTGCAAAACATATATTTGCTCACTTTTGATTCCCAGTGTATGCCACCCTTACCACCAAATCAAGTGACCTATGCAGTTGTGTTGTTTATGTTAAGCTTCACGGGTGCAACAGATGTTTAAGGTCGTAGTACTATTGGCTCAATGACATTTCCCCATTTCTTCAGTTCAATGTTAAGCTTTATGAGTCCCGTTCATCCAAAACTTACGCATGCACTTAACGTATCTAATGTCATTTCCTTTCAGTCCCAGCAATCAATCTGTTTTTTATTATTTTTTTTTTTTTTTTTTAAGAAAAACCAGCAATTTATTTAAGTTTCATCAACAAAACGATTATATCAAAACACAAACAGGAAACGTATCTAGAATCAAATTGCAATTCATTCGCGCCCCATAATGATCCGGCGCATCAGCATCCAAATTAAGTTTATTTGAATTTTCATTGTGTTCGCCTTGTCTATTCGCCACGGCGCGATGTTACGACGTCGCGGGCCAATAAATCTTCGCTCGAGTTCCTAGCCTAGGTCCACGGCCCGGGTGTGTGTGTGAGTATGCCAGCGTCCTGAATCAAAGGCACCGATCCGGAGTCCCCGTCGGGACGATTTGTATTAAAGAGTCATCACGCTGCTGGACTTATTGCTCGTGCAGCGTTATTTCTGGTTCACAATTCCAATTCCATTTGTGGCACCTTTTTTTTTGCTTTTGGTATGACGAAGGGGCTGTCGGAATCGCGTGGAAGATTAATGTTATTCGATTTTAAATTAACTTTGACTTGACTTTTTTGGTACCCGATCGGGTTTGGGCCGACTGAAGTGAGGCTCAACTCAAAGCGGAGCGCAGCCTGTCATGGCGATTGTCGAGTGATTGGCTCTTCTTGAATAAATATTGAAATATCTTTTAATTTGTTTGTTCAGGGCGCTTGAATGTTGCCGCTCTCGCTCCCATGATTGGCCTTGAAGTTCGTGTGGTTGCTTCGTATCTCGGAGGTGTTTCGGAGTGAAATTCCAAAGTCATGCCGTGACAATGGGAATCGATTGAGGGCGGTTGCTTGGGGGTACGCCAATGGGAACGTCAATTCAACGGATTCGGGCTGCAATTGAATTTGTTTCCAATTGTTGACAGAAGATTGTTATAGACGGAATTGTCGATTGCATGTTAGAGCCATGGGAACTGGGTCACGACGTGCCTAGTTATATCCAACTCAATCATAGGTCATGTTACGTGCGCGATATTGGCATGTTTCCAAGGCTTTTCTGTTAATCGGATGGGTTGTGCTTCTCAAACACTAAAAGTTAATTGACTGCGGCTTGCAAGAAATATAATCGTTACCATGTGTAAAGACATAATTTTGGCTGTGAGTTAAATTCAATTGGCAAATGGTCGTTGATTAAGAGACTATGACGCGGAGGTAATTAGAAATGAGTTCATTATGAATTAAAATTGTTTGCAATAAATTGCATATGGACGTTGTGAATCAATTAGAATGCTTTCAGTAGCTGTGCACAATAGTATAAATTTAACTAAATGTAGCTCAATTATGTAAAACAAACCCGAACAAAAGTTGGGGAAAATTATGTATATTAGCAAAAAAGTAAGTATAAAAACAAATAAAAAGTTTTAAAAATGTTTTGATTAGATTCCATCGAAAAAATCATTGGATAAGAAATAATAAAAAGCCAACATTTACCTGGTTTTGTTTGTTAGGATGTTATCTTTCATCATTCTGAAGTATTCTGTGTTTCAAGAACAAATTGTGATTTTTGAAGATCCTAGAACATTGTTTTCTATGTAGTTTTCGGGAAGAGTTACGAATAAATAAGTTTTACGAATTACTAAACCACGAAGAATTATGAACAACAAAATATTATATGAATCATGCAGCATATTTTTCGAGAATTGGACGGCTTAAATCATATAGATTTTCTACTACAAACGTGAAACTGGGAATATTCTCTGTAGATTCGCTGCTTATTGCTTTTTGTTAATTGCTCCTACCTTCTAAACGTGGCTTAGTCGTTAGTGCGTCGGATTGTTAAGCGAGAGTACTGTGTTCGAATCCGGCTCGGGGAAATAACACCACAAACATTTTTCACGGCCCCACCTCCGGCGAACGACTGACAACCCTCCTGGAGTACTTTTGTCATGAAAAGCTTTCGCAATTCGCCGTTCGGAACCGGAAACAGTAGGCCCCCTCCACATGTGTCAAAATATATCGCGCACAACACAGTGGAGGCTCGAAAAAGCTAGGCTCTGGCCCTGTATGGGCTGTTACGCCGACTGTATAGATATATAGGTATATGTATAGATAGACCCCATAGATTCCCATAGAAAAAATGCTTATTATAATTTTTCGGCTCCAAAGTTATCCTACTCATGTCAAAATAAAACCTCGAATTTATTTCACATGTTCGATCTATCTGATACCATCTTTATAATGATACCCATATCAAAAATTAGAGAAAAGAATTTACTTTTTCTATTGGTACCAACTTTTTTACTAGTGTATAAAATTGTTTTTGACTAGTGTTAAAATGTTTGTCGGAAGTCTGATTGCACAATAGAAACACATTACTTGTTGGAATTTCATTTCTTGGTTCTTATTAGCTGACCAGTTATTAAGATGGTAAATTACTTACAGACGTACAGACATTGTTATGATGTAGGCACCAGCGCCTTTTCAATGACACCCATTTCGTCAATCAGTATCAGCCCTAGCTTTTTTTTAATAACAAGTTAGAAGCGTATTTTTGTGAATCTGACAGACAGAAGTGATCGTGTAAGACTTTTGGTTATTCCTTTGGAACGAAACCGTTCACCTTAATAATAACATTTTTGAAAGCACAAACTATATTCATTAGATAAGATGCTTTAAGAGAATATTTTTCATCTCCTACTTTTTGCACCTTCACATCGGGTTAAAATTAAATTTAAAGTAACACAAATGCAATTAATGGAAGCAGCATTTTTGAATTCCACATTAAAAATTCTAATAGGCATTGCGTTTTATTTTTTATCAAAGGTTTTCGCCTAAGAGTTTTAAAACTTCAACGCAACTTAAAATGTTTAGCAGTTATTTTAAGAACTAGTTATGGTTAGTTAAACGTTCAAAAATTGCCGCTAGATCCGAAAAAATTAATTAGTTTGTCTGGATTATGTTAACTTTTATGACATCGAACTACTACGACCTCAGAAGGTAAGGTTCAACAGGATCAAATTGCACGATTTGAGTGGCAATTTCGCAGCTCCTTCACAGGAGCTAAAGAGAATGGTGACTTCGATATCCTGGAACCACATTTCATCCACGTTAATATTGTTCTATTTAGGTCAAAAGAAATTGGTAACCATTGATCTGGCCAATCGCCGTTGACACTAACTCAACGGTTGGCCTAACTAACTGTTATCTGATGTGCCTCATGTTGGTTGCCCGATATCTTGAATTTTCAGTATTAGTTCCAAAATCCGCTTGGCCCCTAAGATAATTTCAGCTAAAACTATTATTCTCTTCTAAGCAACCGGTGTTGTTTGTGGAGCCTTTAAATATCTGGATCAGTTGCATTATTCTTAAGTTTTAACAAAAATGTCAGAGTGGAGTTTTTGAAAGGCTGAGCTCTTATGCCTGGCCCCTGTCCCGACGATAGGTTAGATAGGTGGTTAATAGAGAATTTGTTGCTCGTTGTCTAAGCAGTTGAAGTTAGTTGTTACCATAACCACAAAAATTATAAGAGAGTGTTCTCGAGTAGGTAAATATTTTTTGGCAGTGTTATAACACGCACTAATACTCAACTGCTTAAGAAAACAAACCAATAACCCTATACCCTTCACAACAACCTCATGGCTAACTCCGATTGATCTCTTGAACCTAATTAGGGAAAGGATGTCACGTACAACTTGAACAGAAACTTAAGAATATACGAGAAAGCGAAAGTGAGTGATGAAAAAGAGCAACAATTAGAAACTCATGATCACGTACTTGTAAAGAATATCAATGAGAATAGGAATACCAACTGAAGTGGATTGTGTTTATCGTTACAAGCGAAGGCTCCTAGTTTTTTTTTCATCTGTGTGTATAGAAACAGGAGCACACGATAAGACGCTATTTTGAAATGTATGTATGCAATAATTTTTCCAATTTCCACCAGAGATAAAGGAAGATGCTTATAATAAATAATCCATTGTTTCATTAAATCAATGAGAACTTATCAAAAATAGACCTAATGTAGAATGCAGAAGAAATTTAGTTTCAGTTAAGGCCTTTTCGTTCCACTTCGACACCGGTCCTAATGTGTTCAAATCTAAAGCGGCTGATATTATTTCCTGGGTCACCTTCGTACTCGTAAGGATCTTGTTGACAGACTAACAGCAGAACGCAGACTGTTGACTGTTTCGAGTAAAACGTAATTTTATTTCCCATAGCTTTAGCTCGTTCACGACTCTCACCTCGACTGTGGAAGCAATCAGCAAAGGGAATCTTCAAAAATCATCACGTCGCAGTTGAGAACTGACCCCCACCCCACCACCAACCAGCCGCTCTGGCTGGTCCGGCGGCTCATTTCAAAAGTGGTAGCCGTCAATTACCACATAAAGCATAAGCAGCTCTCCATAGTTTTTTCTCGCACATTACGGCCGACCACAAAATCCACCACCGATTTATATTCGTACCTCAAACATAAATTCAAAATCAGAAGCTTAAACTTGGTCATAAAAACTCTGAGCCAATTCTCGAGAGCACACTGCCACGATGGCATGGCATCGGAATCGGTCTAAGTGAAGTCACTGGGAAGCAATTACCCGTAGGGAAGTGTTTTATGCTGTGCTGCTCTTTGGTGCTGTTTGAGTGCACAAATCCTTGGTGCTGTCCATCATCGTCATCTTCATGATCATCATCTCCACCGTCGTCGTCATCGTGAAACGTATTCTCCTCTCGCTCTCGTCTTCTTCTTACGATGCGAGAGTTATAAATTTTTACGATCGCGCCTCATACACACACATAGACGCACTTACACTTCAATAACACGATGATTTATGCTTTGTGTATATTATTGGCTACGCGAAATGAAACCTTGCGAATGCGGTTAGGCCGCAACAGCAACTGAGCCAGGCCCAAAAGGCATTCGCGGGCGACGAGTCCATTTCAAATGGTACACGGCCAGCATTGAGCGGGCTGAGGAGGGGGATAAGGGCCATGTGAAGCGATGGCTTCCTCCACCGCTTCAGTCGAGGATCACTCCCAGACATTGTGGCTCCATGAGAGCCGCAGATATTTATGTAAGTTGATCCCAGAAAGTTTACGACTAAAATGAGTTTTTTCGGCTGCGGTTAGCAGGCGGGAGTGCACTTTTGTGGTGGTTGTGATGCTCCGAAATCGATTTTAAAGCGGAGCTGGGATGTTCCTTTTTTTTTGATTTTCTCTTCTTCTTGTTTTGGTTGACTGCTTATAGTTTTTGAATCGGGGAAGACCTTGCGGTTGTACTTTTTAACTTTGTAGCTAACCCAATTGTTTGTCTTCTTCATGATTAATCATTGCGGTGAGTTGTCTCTATTCCTGTGACATGAGTGTGAAGGATTTTTTTGATCACATTGCCTTGCCTCATTGTTTTAGTACAACTTTGCAAAACATTACGCTCCAGAGGGTCCGATTTTTTCTTAAATTAATTTGTTAATTCAAACGTAAAAAAACATAAATTGATTTTAATTTAAGAAGATAGTAGGCTCAACAAAATATTTTTGTAGTGTTTGCCGACGAGAGTAGAGTAAGTCTGAATAGTTATGTCTGCAATTGCTGAGGATAGTTTCTTCAGCAATAGATTTGCGCAATGGCCTCTAGGACAGAACGATGTCGAAGCCTCGCATTTTTTTCTTTTCTTAATAAACTAGCAACGATTTGTTGCACTTTTCGCGAAACGTACGCTCAGTTGCTCGAAAGAGTGGTTACAAATTTTAGCTTTTCGTTCAACGTTCTTTTCAGACTGTCTTGTGGGGCCGAAATGAGATTAATAAATAAAGTAAATCTAAGATCTAAAGGAACCTACGGTGGACATTCGTAGGTTATTTTGATACTGCTAGCTGTTTCCCGCACGAGATCTTGTCCGAAAGTCAAGAGTCAAGTCAGCCTCAGAGAGTGTGAGACTTAATCCACGAATATCAACTCGCTATCAATCAAATTAAATTAAAAGCTCAACATTTCTCGCAAAAGCCTGAGGCGAATTTTTGCCCAAAAATCTCAGATTATTCACTCACTAGGTTCAATAGACACTGAAATTGAACGAGTACGACCAACCGCTTATGGCCCCGCAGCTTGAGCCTTAGAGTAGCTTGAATTGAACAACCCTTTTGAGCGAAAGAACATCTTTCCTGATGATGCATATTTTCATGTCAGCGGCTACGTTAACAAACAAAATTGCTGTATCTGCGGCTCGGAAAATCCCCACAATATAATCGCGACGCGAGTTTGGTGAGGGTTGTGTAGTGGTGGCCTCACTGGACCATTTTTTCTTTGAAAAGGAAGCTGGTACCAATGGTCTATGTCTGAAATTGATGACACTGATTTGGACAAACTTGTTCATGCAGGATGGCACGCCAGGCCAAACAGCTCTTATCACAATCGATCTTGTCCGCACCAAATGTCGCCTCGGAGCTGGTGAACTACGAACCTTAGAACTTTGTGTCCCAAGTGAATAAATTGTAACAAGCCACATCAGCATAATTCGTTCACTGCTAAGTTGTCTTAAAAAATATTTTTCAATAGGAGCGTGTTCATGCTGAAAGCCTGTTGCTGCCAAAATTGCAAACGTTGCGCCCATATTACTTTTTACGATTGGCAAAATTTACGATGACTAAGTCGGTGACCATACATACATACATTGGGTGGCGTAACAGCCCGTCGAGAGCCAAAGCCTAGCTTTTTCGCTCCTCTACTGTGTTGTGCGCGTTATGATTTTGTCACATGTGGAGGCGACCTACAGTTTAATGCCGGTTCCGAACGGCGAATTGCGAAAGCTTTTCATGACGGAAGTACTCCAGAAGAATTGTTAGTCGTTCGCTGGAGGTGGGGCCGTGAAAAATGTTTGTGGTATTTTTTTTCCCGAGCTGGATTCGAAACTGGGTACTCTTGCGAAACAGTCCGATGCACTAACCGATCGAGCCAACGGCGCCCAGTCGGTGACCACTACGTGAATAGAAACACACGATAAGCCAAGAGCATTACCAGTTTCCTTAAGCTTCCTTAAGTGCATAACAACTTAAGGCAATCGAATTTCGTCGTTTCAAGAGCTCAGGCTTTCGGATAATTCCACCTAACGTAGTTTGGAGTTAAGAATAGTTCGTAGAAGAAGAAAATTGTCGTATGCTAACCCACCACGACAAGAGTTTTAGTGCGGATTATACCGGGAACTTTAATGCTTTCTACCTTGGTCATTGTTGAAGCTATAAACATCAATAGCGATCATTGTAGATCAACGCTAGCCTAAATCAATTGACAGGATATGAAAGGTAAAACATTAGGCAATAACATGCTAAAAACAAAAAGAAAAACTGTTCAACAGCGTTACAAACAATAAACTGTTAGCTCATTGCATTCGTTGTGTCCAAGTGTTACTATCGTGATTAAATGATTTTAAAGTTTTGTTAATTCAATTTATTTTATTATTATTCAAGATCGTATTAGAACGGAAGGCGAGTCAGTTTTTTGTACAATTATAATATAAAAGGAAATTTTGTTAAAGTGATGTTTCCTTGTTTTGATGTATCCATCATCTAATTCTGATTAAAATCTCAGTTGGTGGTTCATGTATTCAAATTCGATTGCTTTTATTGCTTTTGGTTGCTATTTATTTACATATTTGAATCAAATGAACTCAACAGAAAATAAAAACATGATAACAAACTGTAAACAGTCTTCTGCAGACAAGGCCTTCCGGCTTTGCAGGTAATACAATATAAGTCTGTACAATATTGAACAAATAAATGAAATAAAATTGAAATTGAATTGAATTAACCACCATTTTTTTTATAACAGGATGAACAATTTAGTAATTTTTGTATTGCATAATTTTGGTAATTCGGTCTAGCGGACACAGACAGCGTGCCTAGAGTGCTTCAAACGAATAGTTCACTTAACTCTAAAATATTAGGTTGTCAAATATCTCCCTTCCGCCTTTTTGTCTTTTGAATTCTCCGGCTATGTACAAAGCGCTACAGAGCTCGTATCCAAACTAATCGTGCATAGCGTCGTTTTGTAGGTTATGTCAAGACCTTTCAAATGATGTATTGCCAGATACGAGCTCTGTAAAAGGCGGAAGGGAGATATTTGACAACCTAATACTAAGTAGATGGAACCGAAGAGGGCAAAATTTTAAAAAGCCAATGAAGTGTAGTTAAATGCAGATATTAAACTACCAAAAGACTTCATTAAGGGTGTTCCTTCAACAAGCGCAAATGCAATCCACTGCGGATGTACGTCCCACACAGAACATTAGATATTATTAGTTGTTATTTATATTTTAATTTATTTATTATTATTATTGTATTATTTTATATTTTAAATTTCATTAGAGAAATTTGGAACTTCGTTTGCCAAAACGTTGAAAAATATGATGACCTTTCCAACAATTACCATTAAAATATCACAAAGCAAGACCTGGGGATAAGAGAGCTTAAAATTAAAAATGGTGGAAATCGCATCACAAAATCGTGATCCATGCAAAAACTTGTTTGATTGTCGATATGGCATTTTCATCAATAATTTGACTCGTTTCGTGGCTTTTTAACCCGATTTAGGTAATAGAACATTGCTAATGTCACTAAACAAACCAACCTATTTATTTTTATCCGCTGAAACAAGACGCAAATAAACGTAGTGCCTTACTTTTTACTTGTTACTCGTATATTAGCTCAAAGTACATGTTTATGTTCTCAACTGAATGAGATGGTACCCCTCCACATCTTAGCAAACTTTTTCTCAACCATCTCGTGTCGTTCATCGGTAATCAACGAATCGTCATTAGAGCGCTAAAAAAACACAGAAAATCTGAGCTGTGGGAAACTATAAACACCTCGACAGAAGAAATATGTATAGTCACTCCCACATAATGTAAGCCCGACTTCTGTTTACACTCGAACCGCAATAAAAACAAAACTTCGTATCTTCTCATCAATCGCAAATATGCTTCTCACTTTACTCGGTAATCGCAGCCATCAGTCAAACGTACACAAAGAAATTCCACCGAAAGTAGCGCGGCCTCATGATAGATGAGTTCGACACAAAGATTTGACTTGATTCCTCTCAACTGATTACGAAAACGTACTTAATCTGCAACTGGTTTTCTCCACCCACTATCTCACACGAGTCCTAAAGCAGCCCCTCTAAATTCGGTGAAATTCCACTTGCTATAAAAAGGGAAAAAGAAAATCCACACGTCCTAACTCCATTTACCGTGACCTCAGCACCAATAAATATCCGTCGTTTACCTTCTGACTATTTGAAGCGCCCAAAGTCCTTTCGGCCGCACGAACTGCAAGCCACTTTGCTTTCTGCCACCCCCTCGGTTGCGCCCAGATGGAACTCAACAAATAACCACCCATTATAGAGCCGTAAAAACCACTTTCTCAGCAAACAATAACGATCGCAATGACTTGACGAGAGATGCCCCGAGATGCTGTGGGGAGATTTCGAGTCATAATCATTATGATCGAAATAAATCAACCACCACCAACCCCCCTCGGTGTGCGGTGTGCTTCGGAATTACCACGTTTTTATTCGATTTTGATTCGAGTCGGGTTGGGGAGGTTGATAGACTCTTAAGTGGGAATATAATGAAAATTACCGTGAAGAGTTAACGAACCAGGGGTGGTGAACGTATTACTCGGAGTAAAAATATTTAAAGGCGTCCGATGTGATGCAGTTTTTTTTTCGTGTGCCTTGTGGTTCTTTTAGTGATTTTCAGTTTTTATTTATTGCCTTTGTGCAAATCCAGGGGGTGACTTTAACAATTGGGTGTAATTTGCTCGTTTTCTTTCGTGAAGAAACAATATTTCTTGAATTTTTTTTTCAAGATCCGGGGAAAAAGCACTCCAAGGATTGTTGATTCATAGTTGGGTTGAAGGAGTGTTCCTTGCGCGGGTGCATGGACATGAAAGGGTACTGGGTTTTGAGTAATTGGGGTCGGATGATGGTGCTGTTTGCTGGAAATTTAAAAAAAAAAATCTGGTCATTTTTAATTCCATATTCCACAAGAATGTACTGAATGACACGAACATTGAAATTCGTTTAGGTAGAAATAATGAGAGCAGAACGGGCAAGATTCAAGTACCTTTTTGAAAACTTGTCTAAGTGCATCAACCACATCATCAACAGGACGTCTGTAGCTTTAAAGCACATCTTTTTCAGTCTCTTAAAATGCGTTCTTATCTTTGTAGTAAATAAGACCAAAGTTATGACACAGATGGGGGCTATTGAAGGAGTTAGTCACACGATAAGAATTCAAATAAATGCCGAAGACTCGAATTTTAAAAATTCAAGAGGACCACTGACGTTGCCTACCTAGCTTCCACTCATTTACACTCACAAACGATACGAGATAGAGATGCTGCAGATCTACGCTTTGCACTGTGGGCCGATTCGCTAAATCTTGTCGAAATCGAGTTGTGAAGGGGCATCATGTTTTTTCGAAATGGCTTATGGGGTACTTTTAGATATATTTTACTATCCTAAATAGATTTTTAGAAAAAAAAGTATGGGTAAAGTCCCAAAAAGTTAAGTACTAATTTCCTTTAGTCTTTTTACTTGCAAAAGTACTTAACTGCAAAAGAGTTAGCCAGCAGTTAGTCACTTAGTCACTTGATAGTTAAAAGTACTCGAGAAGGTTTTGATTTGGTCAGTAAGTCTTTTAACCGCAGTTAATTAACTGACAATTTCTGAATGATACCACAGCATTAAAAGTCCCATTCCCCTTCGATGGCCTATTTACTGAATTAATAAATAAATAGCACTGTTTATGTCAATTGGGAAATGGTTTGTATGAATAGTTAACTTAGTACAAATTCATTAATTGAAAACGTATAAGTCGCGCGTTCTTAAAGTGATTTAGTGAAAACTGACTGCCAGTTAATTGACCGCAATTAAAAGACTTACTGAAGACTAAACTATACGAATTAAACTAAACATTTTAGGTTGAATTGGAGTTAATTCTTTTAATAAAATCATGCACTAAATTGGACTCGGCGATGGCATGGAAATATATCCGAATGCAGCAAAACTCGAATAAATTAACGTTGCAACTGTAATTGTATTTTATTGGGCGGCGTAACAGCGGGTTGAGAGCCAGAGCCTAGCTTTTTCGCGCCTCCACTGTGTTGTGCGCGTTATAATTTCGTCACATGTGGAGGGGTGGACCTATTGTTTAATGCCGGTTCCGAACGGCGAATTGCGAAAGCTTTTCATGACAGAAGTACTCCAGGAAGGTTGTCAATCGTTCGCTGGAGGTGGGGCCGTGAAAAATGTTTGTGGTGTTTTTTTTCCCGAGCTGGATTCGAACCCGGGTACTCTCGCTCAACAATCCGACGCACTAGCGCTCAACAGTCCGACGCCACAGCGCAACTGTAATTAATTTACTTAATTATTTATTTAATTTGAACGTTTTTTGCAGCACGTACGACTCTTCAGAAAGTTGTATTCCTATGTTTAAATGATGAACTGAGGTTTGTTAATCAAATAATTTTAATATGTTTTTGTTCATTCAACAATCGTCTGCAAAGAAATTCTTCTGAAGTCGCGATGCCGGGGGTGAAATCTTTTTGAATGAAAGAGAATATGATTCATCTGAAGAGTGGGAGATGTTGTGTTGCGCAATTAATGTAAAGAATTTATGAATTTTTAAATTTTTGAATTTGTCGTATATAGGAAAGCATTCTTCTTCTAAAAATCAATGTAACATTCACAGGGACCATGTAGTTGATGATTACATCTGAAGAGTTGTTTTCATTGATACCTCATATCTCAATACCCTTCAACATTTCTTCGTAATAATCTTGGTCCTGGGAGCACCTTATGCCATGCCGTTGCCAAAAATATTTATTTAACCACCAGCGGTTTTGCTGGAGGACAAAAATTATGTCAAACTTCTGGTCCAAAAGATTGAGTGATACGAATCTCCTGATGGCCAATGAATGGAATTCCCGGAAGTCACTAAAAATGAGACTTTGAGGCAAGACCTTAGACATGCATAAAACCTAAATCTGATCCATCAAAAATGAACAGAGACTACAACGTGCCAATTCATTCATTGTAGTGAAAAACACCGTTTACCTACTCCACGTTTAATGTCAACGCAAGACACTTCGATCGTGACAAAAAAAAACTGTCTGCCCGCCGTCAAATTAAAAATGTCCTTAACCACAACTTCATCCTCCTGTTTCTCCAAAATTTGCAATTCAAAGTTGATCGCATAGCTTTTAAAATAAACACAAGCCATTACTTTAGACTAACAAACCCAATTTCCATCACACACTGCCACTTTTGAAATGCTGACACAGCACGGCCGACTCTCTAACCCAAAAATCGAGTGCGGTTTCCGAACCAACAAAGATATTTTCTCGTGCAGCTAATGAGTCTAAGAACCTCTCGAAAGGGTAATCATCGAAGATTATTCCAGCCCGTCCGAGGATGCATCCATCAGGCAGCAGGTAGAATCGAAGTTAGATCCATCAGCGTTTTACACCCTCCCCGATGCTGTCAAATCGCAGAGCCATCTCTTTCATTACCATCTCATCGGCTAGTAACAATAAACAATGCCGCCGCCGACTCTTTTGGAGCTCCCCGGGTCCGGGACCATAAACAAATGTAAATAAATAGTTGCGCCGGCCTGTAATTATCTTTAAAAATAATTTGTAGTTTGTTTTGATTTTGCTAATTAGAAGCAACGTTTCCAAGTGGCCCAGAGTGGAATCATTTATATTTGGTTCTTTGTGCGGCGAGGGAGCGGAATGGGCACACACGTATGCCGGCTTATAACCCGAGGAGAATTAATAGTTCATAGAGCAGCAGCAGCTAAAGAATTCGCTAAACGATGTGGCCGCGAAGATTCAAGTTTCACACGATATCCCACCATCTAAACAAGCTGACGCTGCCGTTCCTCTACTCTGACTCTGACTTCAGCTTCGTTTTCGGCTTCGGTTGGAGAAGCGCTTAGTTATTCATCGTGCTCTAGAACGTGCGAATGGTCAGGTATGGGCATTTGTTTGTTTTGCTGCAATGGACGGCTTATGCGGAACATAATTTCATTAAACTTAATTATCATTTAAATGGAAACACGTCTTAATGAATCCACATGGGTAGGCGATGCAATGTTAGTCGGGCTCTAATTCTGGCTGCCGATGCAAGTATTACATCAATTAAACTGGCTGATGTCACGGAACGTCAAAGACGAGATCGGATCTTGTAGCGAATAATTTTGCATTATTTCTGTTGGAGCAGCTTGGCGAGACACATTATAACACGACTTTTGTAATTAGAGTCCCAACATATGATTTAATTAAGAAAGTCAATACGTCTGCACAAAGACGCGCATGCAAACGACTGGAGATCATGCATCTTTTGGCAAACACATTCCATGTCGTGTTTGTTGTCTGATTCTCCGACTTACATACACGTCTCATTTTTATTTGAGTTATTCCGGATTTATTCATGATTCAGGAACTTATGGATGAGAAATCAGACATTTCTGTCCTAACAGCACACCCTGGGGCCGTTCAGTTTCAAGGGCAAACGTATATACATATGTGATGTTCGTAATTTTAGACACGAGTGAATTATATACGCTGCACAATCATATTTTTTTAGAGAACTGAGCAAATTAAATAAATGGATCGAAGTGAATGTAAATTAGGCCACTCAGCCAGTATTAGTAAAGTTCTAGTTTCGAACAGTAGTTTTATGTTAATTGAACGCCTTGAGTTTGTTGGTAGTTTAGGATTGAACATGGCCCCACCGAAAACGTTAAGATTTAAGTCCAATGAGCCTTGGTAGCTAGTTGCCTTAATATTAATTGCTTACCAAATTTTCAAAATATAAAGTAATGAATGGCTCCAGGTAGTTGCTACAGATTCAAATCAAATCATTCGAATTGGACTTCTTAAACGATTTTAAAATCGAATTTTTATGCCTTGAGCCCTCTAATATCGACTAGTAATATTTTTTTCCAAAGTGGCTACAAATTGCCACAACTGGCTGTGGCTGAAATTGTCCTATGTTTGAAATCAAATGCAGTCTGTGTTGGTGGTATCATCTTGAAGTTTGTAAAAATTATCTTCCTCTGTTTGCTAAACCCGCTTACACATCTTATCAGCTACTCAATCATTCTCCTAGTATGCAAAGAAGGTAGACTCAATCCTATTGTAAAGTAAAGTCGAATCCATCCAAAAAGCATATTACCCTGTCTATCTAACATCAGGGAAAAGATACTTGCTGCGTAAATTAGCTCTTATCTCGATGCAAACAATCACCAGGCTGTGAGCCAGTCGGGCTTTAGGTCTAAGCACATTTACTCCACTGCTATGGTCAAAGTTCTTAATACCATTTTGTGTCTCCTTGGCTTTCGACAGGGTAAATCATGACGTACTGTTCGGTGCGGTGTACTTAGGACGTAGAGAGTGGTGGCCGTATTGTTCTCATTGAAGACCTTGTTTTCAGAATAAATCTTCATCTGCGTTAAAACTAAATTGAATTGAACTCGAAAAAATTAAAGCATTCTGTTTTAGCCACGAATGATTTTCATCATCATAAACCGTGCAATGAGGCTTTCTGTCTTTCACATGTGACGTTTATTTAAAATGAAAGGGAACACACTCGCGGTTGAATTCGTATCACTTGCAATTCAAAAATTGGACATGTGGGTGGATTCGTCAAAATGCAAAAATCAACGTTTTGCCGTTCGGTCTAAATAGATATTTTTATTTCTTAGTACAATAGAGGCACGTTTCCTCTATTAAAAAAATTTTAAATCTTAAAATCGCATGTTCGATGAAAGGACTTCTTGGGAATGATTGTGAATTTATTGTGATTTATAAACATAATGAATTGGCTATTTAATAAAATTTAATTGACTGGAATGTTTGTCAATTGTTTGTTTGTTGTTTATTCTCAAATAAAGGAAAATTTAATTTACAAAAAAAACCTTTCACACCTCTATCGATTAATAAAAATAAATAAAACATGATTTTTGTTTTCAAAATTAGTTTATTATATTTAGTGCAAGGAAAATATTAGGGAAGAAACGTAGGTACCTACATATGTACTTATGTACATACATGCATTTCTTTGTAATGGATTATTAAATTCTTCTCACAATAAATCAAGATTTATAGAATACGAGGTTACGCCGTAATTCTCTTTGTTCCGCGCCTACGATATAAGGACCGGATTTCTTTGACTTGATTCGACTTCATTCTATGAATTTTGGCTCTTTTTAAGTGTACCTTATGGCGTAGAAGAGACGTAGAACGAAACACGGGAAGCCGTAATCACCTATTCTATAAATCTTGCAAAAACTAATGTGTGAATGTGAACGCAAACCATCTAACAGAAAACTAAAATTTATTTGATAAAGAAACCCCTAATTATTCCTGATTCAAGCATGAGAAAGTAAATTTCCAAGAAAAGGATCGTGCTACAAGCAATTTTGTCATTTCGTAGTTGAATTACATCATTAAAATTAAAACAGTGGCAAAGCTGGTTTCCGAAAATCAATTGTTTTCCAAATTTTGTTCAAATCAATGTGACAGCCTGAAACAAAAGATTTATGTGATTAAAGTTATTCGCTCTCAATTTTAGACCTGCCAAAAATAAAATTAAAATCGCCTGACACATGAACGTTACAGAAAAGTGCCTAAAACATCCAAATATGTAATTTCACGACCACTGCATATATATAATCAACCAATTTCGATGGCTACCTTTCGAGGATCGTCAACTTCACAACAATTACTTTGCGGCAACACATATAAGCCATCTATCCAAACAAAAAGGACTCTTAATTCTCGACCCCAATCGTAAAGCTATGGAACCTATATTTAAAAACACACCAAACCGCCGCTCCTCGTCATCGTTGAGTCGTTGCGTTGTTCTACCGCGCCGCACCTCAATCAAATCGTGAAAAATGCGCCTAATGAAGGGGTAAACTGTAATTATTTCCAAAACCAAACAAACCCAATTTCCCTCGTGGATGTATTTAGCCCGTTGATTTTAATAATTTCGTTTTTTCGTTTCTCATTTTTTCTTTTTGGTTTCGGCTGCTTTCTGCGTTTTTATGAGCGTGATTCCGTCGGAGCAACGCGCATCCTTCACGATCGACGCAAGCGCACAAAATCGACTGCAGTGAGGAGCAAGAGAAAAGGAGCGAGAGTCTTTATCACGAACCAACACGCCAAATGGCCCTTTAAACGACCCGAAGAGTTCTGGTTTGGACAAGGTTGTGGGTTCGTTCGGTGCAGCGGCTTTTCCAAAATTTATTGCACCTGAGGCTAATTAGGATCGGAGAAGAGGACTCACATTGAAATTGGGGTGTTGATATCCGATGGGGAACGGTGGAGAGATACCGTCGAAGCGGTGCCCGGTGGTGGGGGACGAAAAGACATTCATCTTCAGTCGGTAGGTGTGATTTTTGAAATTTTGTTTGTTGTGCCGCAAACACCTTTTGCTGTTTAATAGGTCTCTAAGTTGGGCTCAATAAAAAAACAAAAATCTGCGCACAGTCGGGGGAAGCTGCCAATTAGGGGGAAAAAGGAGCAAAACCGGACCGGAGCGCGCTTCGTGAGGAGGTGGTAAAAAGAATGGATTCTTCTTCTGTATCGTGCTAAATTAAGTTTCGCGTAGTTAAAATGGTTTACGGGGATTTCACGATTGTCTTTTCACCCTGCAAATGATTTTTTGAGTTAATTTTTTTGTTTTGCTTTGATGACTTATGCAAAAAGAGATTAATTTTTTTTTAGCTTTGTTGGGTTGTCAGAAGGAAGAGAAGCGTTTCGGGAGTAATAAAAGTGAACTAAATTATGAATTTCCGATAGTAACTTCTTGAAATTTTGAGTCTATTCGGTAACTTTGACGTATTTAAGATGTGTTTTACAATTAAACAAAATAAACGGCATACCAGTAGTTTCATCCAGCAACATTTGCGTTGCTAAAAGCCATTTTCGACGACATCTCAGGGCACAGATCGATTAACTCCACTTTTTGAAAAAAATTAGATTTTATTGTCGAAGCACTTGGTGCAGTCATAACTTCTTATGTTTGTAATACCTTTCCTTAACAATAATCCACCCACCCGGTCACTTTGAATCAGTTTCGAGAGTAATTTTTACGAACTTCTAAAAAGCAAATCCATTGAAACTTATCGACGGAAACCTACGGAAACACTACGTAGAATTGAAAAAAAGTTCCGAATGTATAACGGTAAGAAAAATATACCGCCACTATTGTTTTCCAACTTGATCCGCCCAGGCGGTGTCTCACAGCCACCCTTGGCTTATATCAGGGTATCATTAGTAAAACGGCGTCCTATGACAAGCCTGACATATCTAGAAGGAGGAAACAATGTTCCATGAAGTTCAAGAACTTTATTTGTCCATCCCCTTCTATAATTCCTTATTTCCCTGAAAAGAGAAATTTATACAAATTAAAATGCAACTGCAATAAATATCTTCTTTTTTTCTGAACCTGGCCCACCACTCAATCGTCTACATTTTTCAATTAAGCCCTGAAGCAATGCACTTTCTCAAGAAATAATTCTTTGTAGACAAATAGATTTTATTGCAGTGCAAATCTCTTCCAGTAATTCCAATTTTTGCAATCATCAGCAGCTTAACAACGTCCTTGCATTCAACTCAATAAACTGCCCCACTGCGCACAGTCAGCACACACTCAGCTCACAATCAGCACACACTCAGCACTTCAGTACTCAAAATAAAATTTCATTTAATTCAAAGGAATTGGTTCCACTTTGGTAGCAATTACCAAAGCGCATCAACTCGTCGCCCTCCAAAGCCTTGAATCAAATTAAATCAAAGCAACCAGTCCTCGCTGACAATGAGATCAACAATCGTGCACACTAACTACACAATTATGCGCCGTAGTGCCCGGCCAACGTCGACTCAAACAACCGACCGAAAGGCCGAGCGGGGGTACAATATGCAATTTCTAAGAATTTCAACACTCTTTACCAAGCAGCGCTGCAAAATTACCTAGAGGGCGCGATACTTAACACTCAGATAACCTGATTTGATTCCACAAAATCCCAGATAGGTGGAAGCCACCATCCCCGTCGTTTCGTCGTCGTCGTCGTCGTGTTCGTCTGTCTCTGTGTGCCGGTCGGTCTACATGAGTCCATCACCGCATCACCATCACTATTACCCGAGATTAACTCCACACTCTTTAAATGCCTGGTGTGTACACCAGCTAAATTGGGTACAAAAAAGTACTTACACCGTAAAAACAACAAATCTTTGTTTAAGGACGCCGCCGCATTGCGTGTTATCTCGGGAAAAAATCCACATCGTTATTACGACGACGACCGACGCGATGATGATGATGATGATGATGACGACTATGGTGATGGTGATGGCGATGACGACGGTGACGCGGACGACGATGTTCACATCCACATCGACGTTGCAGAACAGATTCCGGCCAGCAGGTTCCAGCTCAACAGAAATCAAATCGAATTGGTGTGAAACTGGGAGGTGAAAGACGCAGCAAGCAAACCCTCCGCTCACGATTAACATCAAAACTCAACAAGACTGACGAGCCGACCAGTCCACCAGCCGTTCAGTCGACGAACCGCTCAACCAACCGACCAACCGTCCGGCCGAGCCAGTTTGTCTCTGCGATCCGTGATGTTCATGATGGCTTCCATCACCATTATCATCAACACCAAGGAACAGCATCAGAGGCTTTATCATCGTCCTCTTCTGGCGGTTCTACTACACAGGTACACCGCGAAGGAATCATTTTATGCTGCCTTATTTTTCGTTTTTCATTTTTTCATTTTTTTTTTTTTTTCGACTTTGGCATCGCCAGAACACATCGGTCTTCAAAAGGAGCTGAGAAAAACTTCAAGCTCAAATTGCAAAATATGTGCCACGCCCACAACGGTGCGGAAACCCTGAAAAGGTGTCGGCTGCTTCACAGCATTCGCGCTGCTGCGTTGATCGCCGGCGAAAGAAGCCGCTTCGGTGTCCCGCTTCGTGAAGAGAACACGTTTGACGTGCTGCTGCGGTGGTGCGGTGGTGCAAGAGGGTTTTTATTTTGGCACAACGCAACGGAGAGGCCAGATACAAAAGTATCTGCACATCCTTCGGCTAATATTGGCTAACACACAACTCATCTCCTCAAATTAGAGAGTGCTCTTCAATAAATTGGCGGCTTGTTGCTTTCATATCTCGCGCGCGGATAGATGCTTCGCTTGGCGGCCGAAAACTGTGTGAGATATAAAAATATCTTTGCAGCAAAACGTATCATTATTTCACACCATTGCGGATCGCGGATGCTACTCGAGCTGGAAGTTTGTTTTTTGTTTTTTCTTACTTTTCACCTCACCTCTTCTTTCATTCGCTGCTTTCGTTCTTTTCATTTTTTTGTGTTTCCTTGCTGTGATATTAACGGTCTAAGGAGGAAAACACCAAAGAGGACGACTGCATTTTTGGCTCGAACAATTTCACAGACAAATAATGCCAGCTTGAGGAATTGGTACTTGAAGCTGCGATAGATCTCAGGGCTGCCAAGTCTCGTTATGTTGGAACATTCCCTGCGCTTTTTTTTTTTTGTTTCCTTTAAATTTTTAATTTGAGGTAATTAACGTTTAACGATTTAAGATAATTAACGTGTAAGGTTTGACTGTTTACAGTCATGAAGTGTGTGGTCAATTTTTTCTTCCATTTATGTGTTAGACATAAAAAAAACATGAATTCAAAAATGTGGTGGTTTTTTGCTTGTTATATTAAACAACATTCCACAAATTTATTTTATTATTCAGCATTTTTTATTTAAGACCGGCATCTTAGTAAACTTTTTGTTCAACTTGTTTCATGGAGGCACGCCAAGAACAGTGATGACTCCAACCTGATTATTCAATTGATTGATTGATTAATTAGTTTAGTGGGGCAACAGCCCCATTTATTGGCTTAAGACAAGCAGGACCAAAAAAAAAATTTAACTTAACTTAAAAACTAACTGAAAACTTAACCTAACTTAACATCTAACAGGGATGGCGGTTAAGGCGGCGGAGCCGGGTGGAGGGATTCACGCTGAAGTCGGAAGCGGGAGCGGAGTTACACTTGCATTTGAGCCATAGGAGCTGTGATGGGGAGGAAGATGCGAAGGGTGCGTGTGTTACGTGGGTTGGTATTAATGTGGATGGAGCTGAGAATGATTGAGCAGTTAATGCCGCCATCAAAGAGACGGAAGACGAAGAGGATATCAGCAAGTATTTGAGGTTGGACCAGGAGAGACCACGAAGGGCGAAGCGGAGGTAGCGGCGCTGGATATTTTCTATCCTGGCAATATACGTGGTTTGGTATGGACACCGAACTTAGGAGGCGTATTGAAGTGTTGGGCGGAGGAAGGTAGTGCAGTGTGCCCTTGTGACGTATGGGTCGGAGAATTCTTTAGACCAACGTTTAACAACCGAGGGCAGAGTTTGCTTTGTTAATTATGTGATCAATGTGGGCTCGAAAGTTGAGTTCACTGTCACATATTACACCCAAGTCACGGAAAGAGCTGACACGATTAATGGGATGGTCGTTTAGGCGGCAGAAGCGGCGGTTGGAGGCTAAACGCTTTCTTGAGAAAGTTACGGACTAACACTTAGGGATACTGAGCTCTAGGCAGTTTTTTGTGCACCAAGTTGAGAAGCGGTCGAGGTCCTGTTGAAGAAGTAGAGAGTCGTTGGCGGTTTTGAAAGACTTGAAGAATTTGGTATCGTCGGCATATAGTGAGACCCGAGAGTGGAGAATAATATACTTTAGGTCGTTGACTGCGAGAGACTAGATGACTCCCTTGGGGGACGCCTGATGGGGCTGCAAAGGATCGGGATAGGATGGATCTGAAGCGGACTTGGTAGAAGCGATTGTCTAAATAAGATGAAAACCATGACAGTAACGACGAACTGAACCCGAAGGCAGCTAATTTATAGAGAATTATCTTAGGGGATATTTTGTATAGAGAGTCATCTTATGGGATATTTTTTTGACATCGACATCATCGCCCCTTTTCATGGCTGACAAAGCGAATGAGACTAGATCGACGAGATTCGTGGTAGTGGACTTCCCTTTAACGAAACCGTGCTGGTTCGGGGATATAAGGGACTTGCACTGAAAGCTTAATGAGTCGTACATTAAGCTTTCGAAGATCTTAGGTAAGTGAGAAAGTTTGGCTACGGGTCTGAAGTTTGTGACATCACGTTTAGGACCTTTTTTATGAATGGGTGTTATGAAGGAAGTTTTAAAGGCATGGGGAAATACGCCCTGAACTAGCGATAAACGGAAAAGAATGGAAGGAGGGAAGGACCGGACGGAGGAACACTGGGCAGTTGGTCTAGTCTGAGTGTCTTAATGCAGGAGCAACTTCTGAATTTGTTAAGTTATGACTTTGAATTCCAGTAGCTACAGATAGAGAAAAAGGAAATACGGTCAAATCCCTCTAAGTCGAACCCCCTCTAAGTCGAAAATCTTTTTTTCTCTTTTTCTTTATTTGAAAAAAAAAAAACAAAAAAATGTCCCCTCGCAACTTCCTCTGACTCTCTCAAGGTGGACCACGAACACATTTCGCTAACATTCATTTGGAGTTGATTCCTGTTATGCAAACACGTCAGAGAAAAAAGTGTATGTGCTTGCTTTTATGATTGTTTACTTATGCAAGAAAGAGAGAGCGGACGATGTTCACAGCAAAAATTAAGATTTGCTTGGGAACATGGCCCTACACGTCGAACAACGTCTTTGTCTAGGGTCACTTTTAGTCGCATCACGTATACAACCGTGCTCCTCTAAAGAAACCACTTCGTTGCTTATTCAATGTCTTATTGGTTGGGCTCCAAACAGTCTGCTTTCAATCTTAAAACTGTCAGGTATCTGATATGCATTCTTGTTTCATTTAGTGCGTGTATTGGAAGTTTAATTTAAAAAGAGTTACATGCCAACAGTCCAAAATCTCTCTGACTCGAATTTTTCCAAACCTCCCTCTAACTCGAACTAATTTTGATGTTCCGTGAAAATTCGACTTAGAGGGACTTGACTGCAATTAATATTGAGTACTCATAAGTAGCCCAAATATCAACCAAAACTTTAGAGAGTAGTGCCTTACCAAAGATAACAAAGAGAATTAATCTTTCTTTGGTTCCATTGTTCCAACATTAAAGCGCTAACTATCATATTATTTTGTTTCTTCTGTGCGCTCTTGCACTTACGAGCTAAATTGACTTTACATTCTTACTTATCAGGCAATTAACCGTAGAATCTGTCTTCCTACGTTGACGGTCTCGGGCATGCTCCAGTTCGGAAGACTAAGCTGTGTTACATCCGCAATCACTTGGTCTCTGTTCCAAAGGTACGGTCTTTACTCTTCTCCTCGAACCAGTAGGCTCGGATTCGAAGCCCCTTTTAGCAGAAGCGTTTGTGTCCATACGCTCAATGTAGCCGAGCCATTGTAGTGGACGGATTTCTGCCTTTCGGACTATAACCACATCTTTGTACAGCTTGTAAAGTTCGCAGTAATGCCTTCTCCTCCATTCGCCTTTCTCGCAGTCAGGACCAAACATTCGACGCAGCTTTTTGCTTATCGTCAACTAATAACTCCAGACAATTGCTGAAGGTAAATGTAACTGGCAGGGGTTGCTGAGGGTGATTCTAACGAATCCCCACTATGATGTCGTCTTTAAAATCGATGGAAAAGTGGTGTGTATCGACCTGAAACTCACGGGTCCTTACCAAGACTTGCTTTGGTATGGAGCTTTGATTTGTCGATAGTCGAATTGCCGGCCTCGATGACGGTACGTGCCGATCAGCGGAAACGTCTTTGAACGTTCACACAGTACACTTGACAGAATCTTATATGCGATAAGAGTTTGAATAAAACGATAAACGATTAATCTTACTTTAAAAGTCTTATCCATTGGAATTATTTTTTTAAATTTAGTATCTATGTATTTATTTATTTTTTCTAAATATTTTATCTAAATTTTGAGCAATTCACGAGCTTATAAGATTGAGTCCTCATAGCAATCGGACAGATTTTTTTGTAGTTTAAAAACCGTACAAGATAATGAAAGTTTTTTTCCAATATCTCTGCGGTCTTTAAGGGTTAGTAAGTTAAGGAGTTAGAGGCGGTCGTGGTAGGGAGGGAGTATTTGAGGGTTGGACCAGGAGAGATCACGAAGGGCGAAGCGGAGGTAGCGGCGCTGGATATTTTCTATCCTGGCAATATATGTGGTTTGGTATAGACACCGAACTTAGTAGGCGTATTCAAGTATTGGGCGGACGAAGGTAGTGTAGAGTGCCCTTGTGACGTATGGGTCGGAGAATTCTTTAGACCAACGTTTAACAAAACCGAGGGTAGTGTTTGCTTTGTTAATTATGTGATCAAGCACTTATTTACACACTTACATCGTGTCCGTTAATATTCGACTAGTTCCCAAAAAATACCAATTTATTATTGGATTGTTTGAAGATATCAAAATATTCGAATTCCATCCCTTAATTATGCAGGACTTAGGCCGATGTGAAAAACGACAGACAGAAGCCAAGCTGACTTCGTTTTTTTTTTTAACCAAATCCTAAAAAGAGCAAATAGGCTTACAAGAGTTCAAACAAAAAATGGCTAAGAATTGGACTGTAAGAAACAATTTTAATAATGGAATTTGGGTCGAGGATGACAGACAAAATATTGAAGGCCGATTTGTGGAATAAGACTTTTCTACTAGTCTAGGTCCCCGCCAGCCAAACTAGCTACACGAGACTTTAAAGATTAGACCTTAGATTTCAACTTTTATTCAAAGATTTTTTTTTAACTGAATGATGTAAAACGAAACGTATTCAATAAGAAAAATGACTAATATGATTTTAAAGTTGATTTCAAGGTCTTTGAAAATTTAGGATGAATGGAGTTCATTTATTTCCAAAATTCAAGGAAGCTAACTTGTGTAATTACTTCACATTAGACGAAAAAATATGGCCAAGTTCTTTTATTATACGATTGCAAGCTCAGTCCCAATTGAGGTTTTAATATTAAGTCCAGTCAAAATTGTAGCTGCAAAATTTTTATAGCATCGAATTTAAATTTTATTAGTGTTGAATTTTTAGCGTGGCATAACTTACTTTAAAATTGCTGCTTACTCAAGCCAAACACTTTTACAACCACTAGAAATCAGTTATCATATTTTTATATACAGCGTGTAATCCCAATGCTTCGTTGCCTTTATAGTTTACTTCCACCTCCATCCACTGATGATTCATAAATTGTTTACATTGCTTTCTCTTCGAACAGCGATTGATGGTCATTGGTCTTAACAGTGTACTAAGCTTCTGCTAATAAATTAAATTAAATTTATTCATTCATTCAAATCGAGCTATAAAAGTAAATATTGATATCGTGCTTTTCTTCTTTGTATGCTTTCATTTTTAACGTAGTAGCCACTCCCTAATTCGTTGCCGCTCCCAAACGAGCTGAGGTTCAAGAAATGATTTCGTGCTTAAGACATAAGTAATACACACCACAATTTAAATCATTACTAAAATTTGTAGAAAATTATTCAAATTATTCAACAGAATACTAACGGTTGTTGGTGCTACATCAATCAATCTGGTAGATAATTATTGGGAGTTTGTATTAATTTGTAGAGTTTCAACAGATGATGATGATAATCAAGAACACCACCAGTAAGTAGTAAGCTTAGGCCAACCACCAGTTTGCAATCGCATTTTGGTGGCAAAAACAAACGCATAAATTTGAGCCCGACTCCAATCCTAACCAATTGTGGGCTCTGTTTTCGACTTCATTGCAAAAATGTTTGCGGTTTAGATTTATTGGACGATGGCAAGAACTTAGAGCGAACGTCGTATAAGTTTAACTGATAATTTTAGTGTTGAAAATAAGTTATTTTTCAGTATGAATAGCAAGGATCGGGAAAAACATTGGAGCAGAATCCAAATCGCCATCGTTATTTAAAGTTAAAAGAGGAGCCAACTAACAATGGTCTATAAAAATTTTATAATCGCCTCACCTAATGCATTTAAATATTGATTAACAAACTAAAAACGATTTTTATGTTCATCATGCTGAAAGTAAAAAACGTAACGAGAAAGGACACTACGAAAGGATTCTTCAGCACTATGAACCACATGTCCGTCGCGAAGACCCTTTAAACCAAGTTGAAAACATTTATATGGGACATGCTGGACATGTTGCTCTTTTTGATTATCACTAAATTCAAATGAAGGATCTAAACCAATTTAAGCAGAAGTAAGTTTCGATCGATTAGTGGATCACTAATCTAAAGTGGCGACGCTTAGCCACAGACACAAACAGACACTGTGAGAATTATCAACGGGTGTTCCTAATTGTGTGGAATTTCGCTCTCTGAAAACAACTTTCGACCTGAAAGTTCGCCCAAAAACCAACTTAACATAACTTGGCAACTCTGGCATGTCCTAAATGAAGCCACATCAATAAGGCTACACACTCAAGCCAATACAAAGAGGCACACAAACAAAAATAATAATATTGGCGTGAATTTTATGTTTAATGGATCGATGTACCAGGAGCTCCATGACGCTGCCGAACTTTTCTTCTTCTTCATCTAGGTCTGAGTCAAAGGATATTCAATAGCTTGCCATTTGTGCCTTCGAGTCTTGTTGGACGAAGCTATTCCCTCAAATTCCAACAAGTGAAGCTCGATTTTTATGCCTCATGCTGACCATCCACCAAGAAGGCTCCTCAACCAGCCACAACCATCACTCGCTCCTTCGTCGTTCTGCTCATGGTAGTTAAATGTAATTTTCCTCCAAAGAAGCATACATCAATTTGCGCGACTAAAGCGTTGCTATAGTTGCCGCGCTCAATGCGCTGGCTCGTCTCCTCTGTTCGAGCAGAGAGATGAAAATACCTCGAGGAGTATTATCAGCGTTTTATCAAATTTTCGACACCAGAGAACTCCGGCCGACTGACAGGGCGGACGGGACGGGGCACTACACCGGAGCACCACATCGCGCTAAAACAAGACAGCAATTTTACTTTGATGTGTGTCTGGTCGGGTGGTGGATCTCTCGGCTCGCAACTTCGGTGTCGGACGGGATGCTTCATCATGTCCAACGTATTTAGAAAGATGAAAGATGAGGACAGCGCTGCGGCCTGCTTCCTTCGGGCAGCGACATGGCAAAGAGGCTGGGTTGAATGTGCGATTTATATTTTTTAATTATTTCTATCGGTCAGGATTTAATGCGCATACGCGCTCCTGTATGTCCTGCTTCGTTGTCTGCAGGTTATTTGAGACATTAATTTCCATTCCAAATGATTCGGGAGGTGGGTAATTTTTGGCAAGGTGTCGGTAAATATGATTACCCTATTTTGAGGCTGAAAAAGAAAATGAAAAACCAAAAAAAGACTGAAAAGGAAAAATATGCAAAGTGACGCGACGTGCAGTTTTACATGTAACGTAGGTCGTTATGGTCATGTTATGAATTCAATTAAAAAAAATTTACGAGATAAGTTTATGGTGGTTGTGATGTGGATTGAGATTAGATCGGGATCTATAATGAGTCGGGCTCAGGAGGAATGTAGAAGGCGGATGCTGCACGGGCCCCTTCGCTCCAAACGGACATCGTAATGAGATTCTGATGACGGTCATATCGCGGCAACTTCGGGCTATTAACACGATGTTCCTGTATGTGGTGTGTTACACCACTGTGGCTTATCGGAGCAGCGAAAGAGGACTTTCGTTGGTCATAGCTGGCGGATATTGCTGGGATTCCTTAGTGGCCTTTACATGTACGTATGCTGTGGGTGTTTTGATGTGTACGCGTGCGCGCAGGGTGTCGCAAATTGATTCGAAAGATGCCTCGGAAAAAGTGCCAACAACGAAGAGTACGACCGACGCATTTTACTTATACCATCTGCTCCAACATTAGTGGCTTGCAAAAACATCTGCCGAAATTAAGCATAGCTTCTGGCAAAGAAAAACAAAATGGTCATAGGAATAGACCAAGCAGAAAAATAAATAAAGAAACACTTAACAACGTTTTATTTTTTTTTACTATGACCATAGATCTTGGCTCGGCTCTTAATTTTAGAATTGTAGTCATATTATCATCATTAGTGGCGTAACAGCACACGAAGGGCCAGAGCCTAGCTTTTCGCGCCTCCACTGTGTTGTGTGCGTTATAATTTGTGACACATGCGAAGGGGACCTACAGTTTATTGCCGGTTAAGAACGGCGAATTGCGAAAGCTTTCCGCGACAGAAGTGTTCCAGAAGGATTGTCAGTCGTTCGCTGGAGGTGGGGCTGTGAAAATTGTTTTTTCCCCGAGCTGTATTCGAACCCGGGCTCGAACCCTCGCTTAACGATTAAGCCACGGCGCCCAAAGTAGTCATATTAAACTTTATTTTATCAGAACAAATCACAATGTTTTTCTGTAACATTACAACATGTAATGTTTTTCATATAGACAAAAAATTAAAAGAAAAAACTTAAAATAAAAAAAACAATGCGTTACATATTACATTTTCTATTAAAATAAACTATTGCAATAAAATTTTCAGAATGGCAAGAGCGAGTAAAAAACCACTGAAATATGAAACCGATGGTAAAAGATTTTCAACATATCATTTCATTTTCATACAACAGTATTTTCATTTCAACAATATAGAAAATAAACCTACCTATCTCGGCAAGCTAATACTGAATTTGTTGGAAGAAATCGAATAAACTTGGACGAAGGGGAATGGTGAATAAAACACTGACCCGTCACGGTCTGCCACGCTTTTTTTCAAAAAGCGTCCCGAAAGATGAAGGACATTGGAACAAAAATTGGTTAGGAAATGCCTTTCAGCAGAGTTAAAATACAAATCATTGTTTCAAATCATCAAAGTTAAATTACATAAATAATAAATAACTTTTCATTACTAGTACCACACCAACCACAAAATTATTCAAGCCATCGCTTGTGTAAAAATCTATCTAAATAATTTCGATTATTCATGCAAGACTAGGGCGAATTTTGAATTCGAAATCATACCAACAAACGGTGAAAGCACAGAATGCGCAAAAGCCAAGTAAAATTTCTTTTTTTTTCTCGTTAATTACAAAGCAATCACGTTAAAATCCATAACAATTACCTCTCGTGCTTAGAACTCATGTGGCACGTACTTTCTCTATTCTAATCCTTGCCATTCCCAGTCCGGCAGTTGAAGAGCGAAGCCAAACAAATTGAAACGGCAAATTAACCACCCCTTAACAGGCCGGTGAAATTATTAATTACATTTTTAATGATGCGTTTTTAATTAAATTTCCTTAATCGCTTGCGCTCCACGTCGTCGACGTCGTCGTCGTCGTCATCATCGGCATCGGCATCAGCTTCAGCATCAGCATCGGCTTTAGCAGCATCGGCATCGCCGACATATCGTCAGCAGTAAGCAGCAAGCAGCAAGCGGCAAGCGGCAGCAGCAGCAGCATCTCGAACGTGATTCGTTTTGTTCTTTAACCTGCCAGCTATATATACACTGAGGCAGGTGATCATTAAACAAGGGAAAATCAATCAGAGGCCATAATGAATTACATTGCTTATTTAAAACACATTCCCAGAAGTGGAACCGCATAGCTGGTCGGTCTCTTGGCCGGTTGGCCACTTGGTCTGTCTGTGGAAGGAGCAAACCACGGTAATGACGAAAACGGCCGGCTGTGTGTGTATTTGGTGTGAAGAAGTGATCCTCATCATGTCTGTGCTGGTGGCGGATAACACACCATCATCATCATCGTCATGATCGGCGGAGAATCACTGACGTTCCTGCTGTAGCTTTATTGTTGTTGCTGAGGTTGCACTCATCTTCGCAGACTTTCAGGCTCTGGGGGCCTCTTCAGTTTCGTTCCGATATCGATACAGGATACAGTGGATCTGTGGCCTTAAATTCTGGATCATAAGTTGGTTTTGAGCTTACTTTACAGGAGGTTTAGTTTCAATTTGTGTTCAATTTGTTTGTTAATGCAAAATCACTTCAGCGTCTGTCTGTCTATCATCTGTTCAGGCTAAAGTATTCACCATCCGACTGGTTGACTATGTTTCCTTACAATAAAAGGTTTTCGAAATGTTTGGTTTAATTTATTCTTCATGTGGATAAGCACAAATATTTCTTTTTTAAATTGTTAAATCTGGTAGCTTTTGAGTGACACGTTGGTTGTGTCCGAATATGAACGTGAATCTCAACAACTGTAGTCAACTGCTTTGGGTGGGACTTGAACTCATTTTAGACCATTTTTTAGTCTTGACAAGGTTGTCCCTGTAATCAAAAACATTGTAATGATTATAAACACGTTGTTAGCCAGACTCTCTGATCTGGGATAGTTTGGTATTGAAGTGCGTTGTATTATCCTTGCTTGAAAGAATACTATGGTCTACACATTATAATTTCCCTCCGCGTCTTTTCAGAATGACGACGATGTTGCCATGTGCCGATGTTTAGCCAGGACACAAGCCTGCTAATTGTTAGTTGTTAATTCTCAGTAGTGCTATTGATAACACAAACAGATCTAGTATTTTTTTTTAGTTTCACTGCATTTTTACTTCTTTTTCTATCCGTAGCTCCCAAACATGCTTATCTTCAAGTCTTTTCTTGATTACTTATAACCTATATGTTTATTTGAAATTCTTAGGCAAAATCTGGTAGCTAGCTAGTCAGTATGATTTATTTTATATTTTCAATAAAGTTATAATGATATTTCTCTCAATATAGCGCTTCGGACGAAGTCAGGCATATCACTGACAACAATGTTGCCAAGCGTTACAGTCATTGATAACGGTCATTGGTAAGAACGATCTTAAAAAAAACGGTCAATATTCTACGTTCATAATCATAGTAGCACAAAGCAATTAACTCGGTTCCTCTCGTCTACCTTAAAGCTCCGTGCCTTCTAGCATTCCTTTTGCTACATTTTAAATGGTCATTGTGTGTGCAATGAATAAGTTAAAGTTTTAATGTCCATTTATATTGATCACTTCCATATAAATTTGTATAAAATGATAATATTTATAAATCGTTTTGATGTGGCATTCAACACTATTTGTTATTTAAATACGAATGTCACTACTATTCTTTCTCTACCATTAGTTTTTGATTTTACATTGTTAACTATTTGACTTCTTGCCTTTTTTTATTGTACTAGTAGTTTAAGAATACTGATAATAAATAAAAAAAAAAGAAAATTGTTATTTTTTTTATTTTTTTAGTAAAATGTATTATAGATAAAAGGAAATGTCAACATGAATACAAAAATCAAAATATTTATTTTTATTTGTTCCTATTCGAAAAGAAACATTGCATTAATTCCATTCAACATAAGCTGTAAGTTAGACTTTCGAAGAAGCTGTTCATAAAATTGCCTTTAAGTCATAAGAATATAAATAAAAAGAAGATGCACTTCCATTATTTCATTTACTTGTTTTAACCTTCTGTGTAATTTGTTTTTAGTTCAACAAAGATTGACAACGTTATTAGTTACAGATCATTAAAAGAGTTCAATTTTTACGATTCACTAGTTTTATTAAATATATCTTGCTAATGTGGATAAAATTGCTCTTAGAGCTAAAAGTGTTTTTTTTTTAATAAGATTTTCATGCATTCAAGACGAATAATAAATCACACAAGCCTTGTAAATTGAAAATTAAAATAAAGTATGAAATTTTTCATGGCTGAACCGAGTAGAATTTAACACGTTTTTCTAACATAAAATCCCCGTGTGTTATTTTAACATCATCGTATAGATGACTAATAAAATAAAACTTATAAGCCAAATAAATGCTAGAATGCTATAAAAACCCAATACCTTTAAACAGTTTATGCGTCATCAGGCGTAAAATATGATCTACTGAAGTGTTGACACGACACAAAAAAATTTATTGATGAAGGCATTAGAATACAGTCTTAATTTCCGAAAATTTCATTTCCGTGTTTATATGAAAAGTATGGGAACTTATACTTATATATGGGAAAGTGCATGGTTGTGCATGGTCTTAGAATGTGTGTCTTATAAGCGGGTCTAAGTGGGCGCCGTTGGCTCGTTGGCTTAGTGCGTCGGACTGTTGAGCGAGAGTACCCAGGCTTGAATCCAGCTCGGGAAAAAAAAACACCACAAACATTTTTCACGGTCCCACCTCCAGCGAAAAACACACAATCTTCCTGGAGTACTTCAATTCGCCGTTCGGAACCGGCATTAAACAGTAGGTCCCCTCCACATGTGTCACAAATTTATAACGCGCACAATACAGTAGAGCCACGAAAAAGTTAGGCTCTGGCTCTCAACGGACTGTTACGACATCCAATGTATGTCTCATAAGTGTATCTTTCTTATATCTGTCATCGACTGTATTTTTTTAATAAATCTCTAATATGGAAAAGGAAGCCTATGAGTAAAGTACAGAAACGTCTCTGGTAAAGAAAATTTTTTTTCACTGAAGATTTTGCAATTTTGGATGTATTAAGTAATTAGATAGGAGAGGCGGACAGGGGCAACAGAATCACTCAGATTGCTCAGGCTATCAAGGAAGTGCTCGCATAGATAGGTTCTTCTGCGTAGCGTTAAAGCCTCGCACAAACATAGGAGATGATGGATGGTTTCGTTCTCCTCTTCATATTGCCAGCTTCTGCAAAAATCATTGACGGGGATCCGCAATCTGTTGGCATGTCTCATACCCTCATCACTGTTCTACTCATCCGAAGGAGGCAGGTTATGTGTTTAGCATCCAGTGCGGGCCAAATCTGTTTGGTTTTTAGACACGTTGGGCCTTCTTGCTATCTGTGAGTCCTGAAGCTTTGGAGCCCTATGACTAATTTGGTTGGACAAGACGATGCGCTGTCATGTGATTTTTTCAATATCATACTTGAAAGAATAGTGCAGAACTCCAACGTCAACACTAGAGGCAATATATTTCAAAAGTCTGTCCAACTGTTTGCATATGCAGATGACATTGACATAATTGGAAGAAAACAGCGTGATGTCAATAATGCGATTGCATGTATTGAAGCTGAAGCGGCAAAAATGGGGTTAGCGGTTAATAAGGGCAAAACAAAGTACTTGCTGTCATCAAAAAAGGATAGTTAACACCGACGTGTTGGTCAAGGCGTCACCATTGGCTGCCTCAACTTTGAAGTAGTAAAGGACTTTGTCTACTCAGGCTCCACTATCAACGTGAAAAATGACACCAGCGCTGAGATGAAACGAAGAAGAACTCTTGCTAATCGCTGTTTTTTCTTGCTAAGAAAGGAATTGAGAAATAAAGACCTCTCTCGAAAAACCAAAGTGTCGCTGTATAACACCTTGATCATCCTGGTCGTGTTATATGACGCGGAAACGTGGACCCTCTCTAAAGCGGATGAAAGCGCGCTGAAGTGTTTCGAGAGGAAAATTCTTCGGGCGACCTATGGTCCCGTCTGCACGGACGGTTAGTGGAGGAGAAGGTTCAACCACGGGCTTGTACGGGCTGCACAGCGACGCTGATCTGGTCGAAAGAATAAAAGTCCAACGCCTGGAATCATGCGAATGGACACCAACGCCCCAGTCCGAACAATCTTCGAATTTGCCCCAGAGGGTCAATGCGATAGAGGAAGACCGAGGAACAAATGGCGCACCCAAATGGAAGCTGACCTCAACAAGCTTGGTGTGCGGTACTGGAAGCAGCTGGCTAGAGACTAGCTGGAGAGGTTTGCTGCGTGAGGCCCTGGTCTCCGGACTGTGACGCCACTAGATAGGATAGTGGATCCGCAACTTTATCAAGCGATTAAAATTAGTTGAGTTGTTCAATGCGAAACATATTACAGTAATAATTCTTGGCTACTTCTCATTTATGCGCCACTACTCTAAAGGATGGATTCTAAAAGCAAAGCTAATATTGATTTCTGTAAAAAAAAGGATTGACCAAATATTTTAAATTTTAACAGGCCGTTGAGAGCCAGAGCCTACCCTAGTGTTTTTTTTTTCCCGAGCTGGATTCGAACCCGGGTACTCTTAACCGATCGAGCCACATTTTAAATTTTAGCATATGTTAAGGCATTTGACGGAACATGGTTACTTTGAGCACATATTTTTTTAAGAATCTCCTGTCGCTCCTACTCACATTGTGCTTTATCCGGCATTCGTACCAACTCCATTTGAATTTTAATTTTGCTTTAAAAATCAGCACAGTGCTGACCATTCCAACTTAGTTTCCTTTACAGGAAATTTCTGACCAAGAAAATTCCAATGCTATTCCACTGTTAGGACGGCGGAACACATTACATCATAAAAGCGAGCGAGCAACCAAATGGCCAAAAGAGTTCTCTGCTGGTTATGGATGCTTTTTTTTTTCGTTTTTGTTTCTGTTTTCTGGTTCCTTGTTGTCTGGTCAGGGCATCATCGTGTCATTAACATCGTCCATGTTAAAGGTAGTAATAAAAATGTTTTGGATATTTGCGTTTAAGGCTTAAGAATAGAAAGAGATAGAGAGAGAGAATGAATGAAAATTCGAATTGGTGTTATCCTTTGTAGCGTGGTAAAGAGGTTCCTGCGCAGCTTGGGGCAAACCAAATGGCTTTCAATCTATTGTTCAAAAGGTAGTAAAAAAAATTCTAAATCGGTGAATATACAGGTTTTAACTACATAATTGTGTACAAAAGATACATAATAGAAATAATCAGCTATTTACGTCATCAGCAGATATCATCAACAGATAGACCGCTAAAAGCCGCTGGCGGTTGAATTGTTAGTAAATTCGAATAAAAGATAAATTGCTTCTGTATTTTTTAAGTTGTAGTAAATGTAATGCTTACAGTCAGTATCAGTATATGTGCTTGTAATGAGTTCTGATTAAAGATTGTTTCATTTTTTACAACGAAATTAGCTAATTGACACGATAGTTGGAATATCAATAAATGTATGCATTCGAACTTCAGAAGACTTTAGATGTTTTGAAGAAAAACAAGCAATATTAAAAATTGGAACTAATCTAATCCAATCAATCCAGACGATCACGTAAAATCTGCTTAAGACGGTGTCGTCTTATATTAAGCAAATATGACTGTCCCAAGATGTTTTTGTAAGCTAAAGTGCGGAGATATACCTGTTCGAAGAAAGAGAAGGCGCAAAAATAATGTATTAGTAGCAATTTGGATTTTTGATCTCTATGGCTTCGATGACTTGTTTAACAAATGTTAAATTCCTTAAATTATCAAAAATCAGGTATCGTAGGTCTGATTGGTAAAACCGAGATCAGTAGTTTATTTGGGTATAGGTTATATCATCTCCCGGCATTGCGTCTGTGAAAAGAAGCAAATAAAAAACTAGAATAGTTTGGTTGATGGGTGAAAGCTAGCAAAGAAAAAATAATAATAATAAAGACAGTACGCACTCTCATTGCAGTCTTAGAATTCCATAATTGTAATCTTAAGACCATGGTCAATCAAGGAAAACTGAAGGAACTAGAATTTTTGACTATCTTATGTCCCAACTCTTCATCAACTGAGACCGTAGTTAGTCGAGAAGTAAGATCGTCAAATAAGGAAAATGATGTCTAAAAATAGTTTCACTTAATCTACCAAGTGAATATAAAATTTCTTCTCAAAAAGAGCTTTTTTGAGAAAGTTTCTTGCAAATTTGAAAACGAATACTCATGCAACTATTATCCCACCCCAAGTCTCAAGAAATGCACAATTGCACAGGTTCTAAAAAAAATATGACCCACTTTTTGCATCCCAGCTTTGAAAATTTTGCTTCCACCATTCTTTGAATTTTTCGAAATTCTTCATAGCGCATGCAATGCTAGTCACCTTTGCTCACTGTCTTCACAATTCCTTACGTGCAAATGTCTTTCTCCTTTTCAAATATAATTTAAAATTGTAGAACAATACGACAGCTGACCGTTCCCATGTCTCAGTAAATGTTTGACTGGATGAACTACACACCTTCCAAATCTGAAACAATCATTAAAGTGAATACAATTCAAATTTGGAAACAATTTGAAACCATGACGAATGCGTGTTTTGTGTTATTTTCACACGTAATTTGTCGACGAACAACACAACTAACAGTGGACATTGAATACTGTGATTTGGCTTGCGGCCAATTTATTTATTTGACAACAGAAACGGTGGTGGAGACAACAAGCATTTCAAAAATGTCATGCCAATTATCTCATTTGTCATGGGACATCAAGATGAGAGTTGTTACATCTGCTTGAAAAGACATTCAAAATAAATTTTCGGGATGGAGTTTTTTTACGCATATTAATTGCAGTTTAAGACTTGATTGATAATTAATAGTTTTATTATGGATGCTGTCGAGCTTTGTAAGTAAAGTGCATGGGGTGTTTCGCGACTAATAGTGAGTTCTCTTTAGATAGCAATATCTATAAAATAAATGTCAGAGTGGGAAACAACATGTTTGTTGAATGACGCATTTTAGAAGGCTAATCATTCAATTAAATGATCTCGGAGTTTTGATTAGTTGGTTACAGAAAAAGCTGCAGCTACTCTAAGATAAAATTACGCATCAACAGTCATTTGTGAATATCGATATGAACTGCCTAGGTAACATTCATACAATTTGCAAAGATCACAGATGTTAATTTTGGACCTTGTTGAAGATATGCACCTTTAACCTTTTTTATAAACTGATAATCTGGATATTGAAAGAGAATGTAATGTAATTCTGTGCTGCTAATCAAACTTTAAGAGCAATAATGTATTTTCTTAGTCGTAATTATCATCCCACTACAAAGTCTCCGCATGAAAGCATTGAAGAATTTGTATTCAATTCAGAGGGCATACTCGGTTTTATATTTGTCACTGCCTCTATAACAACGTTCTGTATAAGGTGGACCAACTAGTGGTTTCTCTTTAAATCATAGGTTGTTTTGACACCAACAGCTGTTTCACATTTGAAATCTTTACAGAAACTCGATATCATGCCTCCGCAAAACGAAATGAGGCTTTGCGCTTGAACAATATTAGGAAATATTAAAAACATATTTCCAAAGTCATCACCATCTTCTTGGCCGCGTGATCCACTAACGCGAAAGCGCACGCAGAAGCGATCTCCAGGCAACTCTATTCTCCGCCGAGCAGTGTAATAAATGTAGCCCAAACAAGACGTTTTATTAAAAACACTTTTGGCCGAAATTTGGCACCCATCGCGCCTGCTTTTTTTTATGGTTTGCGCCAATGGATGTTGTAATCTTCGTATCTTTTCTAAAGAGATTCATTTTCATTTCAACGACTACGTTAACAAGCAAAAGTCCCGCATCTGCTGCTAGGAAAACGCGTTTGTTATTTACGAGAAGCCAATGCTTCCACAGAGTGTCACAGTTTCGTGCGGATTGTGGAGTGGTGGCATCATTGGGCTCTTTTTCTGTCTCGGTTGTTTTTGTTTTCATAGAACTTTTGCTAGAATAACGAATAATTTTGCGTAGCCAGATTTTCAGGGTGAACCACTGAATGCAGGCGTTTTGAATAGTTACACAGTTCCGAAGACACGAAACATACAACCAACCAAGGATTGTATGATCTGGAACACAAAACAAGTTTAACTAAGATTTGAATTTATTTTTTATGAAAAACTTTAAGGCTACGACCATGCAATGACGAGCGGCTAAGCGATTAAGCGACGAGCGACTGAGCGCCGAGTCTGAGCGATAGGTGGCCATCATAGCTGAGAGATTAGTTATGAAAATGCCATTTTTAAAAGTTTTACCATTTCGGAACAACTTTTAAACGAACAACTTAGAGACGAATGTAGTATGCCTGTACCAACAACCGACTACCTTCGAAATGTTATAATTGATTACTATCAGCTATGAAAGTTTTCAAACTTTTTTGGCAGTATTGTTACCAAATATTGCTAAACTCAGTTAACATCAAATTCTGGCTTCTATTATTTTAATTACCTACATTATTTTTCCATTTACTGTAAGGTGTGGCTGATGTTGACAAATAATTCAGCTTTATTCCACTGCTTTTTGGTGGCATTTTTATTATTATAATCATTGTGGTTGTCCTGCCACTGAACTGGGTGGTTTTGAGATAATATTTCTGCATTAATTTTTTTCCTATTTCATCGCTCATCGACGATTTTCAAACAACTTAAAACAGATTTGATTTCTGAGCGACGGCGCTAAGGGAAATTCCAAATTGGTCAATAATTATGTGGCCACCTCCATAAAATATCATATGCTTTAATTTTTTTGCGTCGCTCAGTCGCTCGTCGGTCATTGCGTGGTCGCTCCCTAAGTCTATATGAGAATTGGCACTTAGGAAAAAAAAAACTTGCAAATTGTATTCTTTCACTACTTAGACAAAATTCGAGCGTGTCTTTGAAAAATTTGTTCAGATGCAAGGAAAAAACTATGCTAATTACAGGCATACCTCGAGTTAAGACGCTTCGAGTTAAGTCATTTCGACTTACGACCTATAAAAAATGTAAAAAGCTTACCCCGACATACGTCAATTATTCTTCGAGTTCCGACAGTAAATGTGTTGGTAGACCTACAAATTTGAAATTTCATCATCATCATCATTATTGGCGTAACAGCCCGCGAAGGGCCAGGGCCTAGCTTTTCGCGCCTCCACTGTGTTGTGTGCGCTATAATATGACACATGTGAAGGGGACCTACAGTTTATTCCGAAAAACTATGTTTTTTTTTAGTTTAGGGGTAAGTTTGTTTTTCAGTTTCTTACTTCGTTTTAAGTCGATTTCGACTTACGGCGCGTTTTCCTGTATTATAAAAATTAAAAAATTAAAAGAAAACTTAGTGTGGATTGGGCTTTGTTTTAATTTGATTGAATTACTGTTCCAGCTTTTTTTCTGCTATTGAAATTAAGTATATTTGATTTATTTATTTCTATGAAAGATGTACACCCCTCATCTCAAATTCGCCTGAAAGAACTGTACCTTAAAGTCGGAAATTTTCTTTTGCAAAATCCGTGAATCGTTACCATCTCAGTAATATGGTATGAATTGAGACTCGCTCCATTCTGAATCCGATCGAATCGAATATCCTTTTACAAACAAATCCGCTACAAATTCGTTGCGGATTCATATAAGTGTGAGTAGTTTGCAATTAAGAATGTGTGTTATTCACAGCGTATTTAGCAATTTTTAAAAAATAAAATTGTAGAAAGAAGACTGCAAACTATTGAAAATGTTTGTCGGAATGAATGGTTTGGGGCCAGCCATAAATTACACCTTGAAATAAAACTAGCCAAAACAAAAACCAATTAGAAAAATAAATAGACGCTTTGAAACACACATATACAAACCATTGTCAAGGAATGAATGATTGTGAGAAGTTTCAATGTGATACAGGACTTCTTTGCAAAAAGAGTCCCTCCCACAACAATCAGAAGCACAAATGTCTAAATTTCAAACTAAATCGCCCCCACCGATCGTCGAATTACATAACATTGGGTGGCGTAACAGCCCGCTGAGGGCCAAAGCCTAGGATCTCGCGCCTCCACTGTATTGTGCGCGTTATAATTTTGACACATGTGGAGGTGACCTACTGTTTGATGCCGGTTCCGAACGGCGAATTACGTGAAAAATCGTCAAAATGAGAAACATTTAATTTTAAATGTAAAGTACCCTCAGTAATAAAGTGCACCGGCGGACTTAATATTAGCACGAATAGGTTCACTTGAATCGAACGAATGCAGGGAGTCTGGATTTGGAAATAGGACGGTGGTGGAATATGGTATCAGGAGCAGAAAAAGTTGTATGTACATCGACTTGCAAAACAACAATTTGCCAACAATATTCACACACTGTATCGCCAAAAGTTGAGGCACACCGAACTTGAAGATCACCAGTCTTAAACTTCAGTGTGGACCGGTACCAAATTTACCATAGTATACTACATACATTTCAAGCCAAGAGAACTCAGACGCTTTCTCATCTAAAATCGGCACTCTCTAGATCCCAGCCGCTAAGAATGTCATCGTTGCATTTTCGAAGATCATCCATACGCCCAATTATAGAAAGGGCAGCATTCCCTCTGGTGACATTACAGGCAATCTAAAAATAAAACTCTACAACTCCCCTACCATATTCGCAACAGAATTCTCTTATCCCGCCCGCTGGCTACAACACTTTCGAATAAATTTATCGTTCATTTACAGTCAAATAAATTTATTAGAAATGTAAATAACGAAAACTCTGGCGATCGTTAAGATCATTCCGCGGCTGTATCATTTCAATTTGCATCTCTTTGAATTTTTGATTATGAGTCTGCTATAAAAATCTATAACAATGGCTTCATTATGGGCGTACATATGTCTCCGTCTTCGCCACAAAAATGGGCACGACATTTCATGGCGGCTCTGTCTCTCACACAATCAGATCGCATCGGATCGGATTGGATTGGATTGGATTTTGGTTGTTGTTGTTTTTGTATATATTTTTTTTTCATGAGCAGCAATAAAAATATAATTTTTAGATCGCCGCAGGGTATCAAAGGGCTCTGGGTGGGCCGTGGCCCGGCCCGTGTTTGAAGAAAAAAAGATTTCAGAATAAATTTTTTTTAACAGAAAATATGAAAATGTTTGTTTAATATGCGATTATTGATTTGCATACAAAAGGCGACCAAAATGGCGAGAGTATATCACAACGTTGTGTTCTCTTTGTTGGGATGATGTGCACGCATATTGGTAAAGTGTGCGAAAGCAAAGCGAAGGAGCAGTGTCAGAAAAGAGAAGAATTAACACCGATTCTGAAAAAAAAAAAGGGAACAGCGACGGACGGAAGGTCTAACTGCGTCGGAACTGGTGAAATCAAAAGGAACCGCGATTGATGCCTGCGGTGAAATGATTCTTTTTTATTACGTTATTATGTACTCATATCCTACTCATCTTCCAGTCCCCCTTGTTGGCCATAGCCCTACCGAAATATTGGTGCTTCACAGCGGAATGGGTTTGGAACTGTGGAGCACGGAGTCTTTTCGAATGCCGAAAACCTATAAAAAATCAACTGTGAACATAAAAATGATTCTTTTTGCTCTTTTCGGGTGGAGGACATAAAAAAATGATTTAGATTTGGAGGAGGAGGAGAGTCGATTTTGGTTTATTTTTATTGCGATGAAAGTTATTAAAAGCGAAGGAACGAAAAAAACAAAACAACGTGTTACTGGTGGTGGTAACCAATTTGCATTGAGTTGGTCGTAAAATTAGGCTAGAAGTTGCATCATCAGCATCGGCGTTCCACACCGCCAGTCGACGTGAAAAATTTCAATGGAATGCAGTGACAAAAGCTACCGGAGTCTCTTTAAGCCGTGAAGCATGCCGAATGTGAGGAGGCATCAGTCATCGTCGTATCCGGTGTCATTTTGTTGGAGTGTCCTCCGGCGGCGATGTCGTTCGAACGTTTGCCAATTGAAAACCATTTATCTAGCGCGGTGGCTGAACCAATCGAGAACACAGTCTGAAAATTCGCATTATTTGGTCGTTTGTTGAGAAACCATGAACCGCGGCCGAAGGGGGACTGGTTGAAATGCAAATGATGACTACTGTGGCACGGTCGTCTTGCAATACTAAGTGTAAAGGAAAATACGACACAGCTTTGAATGGAATGTGATAGAGCCTGCGGGCTTAAAGGATCATCGTAAAGTTGTATCATTCTTAAAATTTTAAAAGAGAATTTCCAAGGGGTGATTCGATACATGAAACAAATGTTTTGGACTCTTAATTGTTGAAGAAGTTTATACAAATTAAAAGTGAACAAAAGCAGTTCCGCGATTATATACGAGTAAAGCCTTCGATTTGGAAATTTTGAGATTTGAGAGCATTAGTTTTAGAGAGCAAATCAAGCTGAGGCAGAAATTTAAAAACAAATTATTTCTAAACTTGTCTTTGATGTGGAAGTAGAATTAAGTGTTAGTAATCGATACCATTGACGAAATACGCTTGAGCAAAAGCAGTTGTGAAAGTTTTCAGCCACACATGGAAACCCTTTTTGAGATATGTTCGAAGAATCTAACGCAAAAAGTACAGCACTTTCGACTGAACACAGTTTTATCAAACACAAAGAATGATTGAAGAAACAAACAATTAATAGTAAGCCCAAGTTGGCATTCGAACTTTTAAGTCCTCATCTTTATTCGTATAGTTTCTTTATTTATGGCCTTAAAGAAATCATATTTGTTTATTTAAGGAAATTATATTTGAACCTCAAGTTAGATATACATAAACATATAATACATTTGTGTAAATTTTAGCGAAAGTATTACTTATCTTTTCCCAGTGTTAGTCTTGTTAAAAACAATTTGCAACAAAATATGCCAAGGCGTCTTCTATTTGTATGCCAATCGTTTTACCCAGAAATAAAAGTGCGACTTACTAATCTAATATAGTCAGTTTATTTATTTACCTTGATTATTTAATCAGCTTTAACAAAATTCACGATTTGAAATTTTTGACAAGTTGACGAACCTAAAAAATGGAATCTTAGTGAAAAATTGATTTGAGTCGGCACGTTAGATCAAAATTAAAGCCAGTTGGAGTAACAAAACTATTCTAAAACAGAAAAAAATGCGAAGAGGTGCAGTTGGAATAACCTAAGGTACTTGGAATAACCAAAAGCCTCATTCTGTTGTTTATCCGAGAAATGTTTTCCCAATTCTCTGTATTTGCTATTCTGCTATTCATTCAAATCGAAAGCGGATCCACAGCGGTAATATCAGCAAGGTCGGTAAATCGGTGTGGTAGTCTGCTATTCACGTGAACTTACAAATCATTTACAATTCAGATCCGCAGCTAAATGGTTGCAGAGTTGTGAATTTTTTGCTTCAATTCTTTACATTTGTTTATTTGTTTTGTTTTCTATGTAGTGAATCGAAAAAATGTAAATGAAACAAAGAAATGTGCGGTATTATTATTCAGAATTTTAGGGATCGACGAAAGGAGTTACATCTCATCCGCCAATTCCATAAAGTGGTATAAATAAAACAAGTAACATAGTTGGAATGATCGTGTGGGTAGCTTGAACAAAATCATATCATCATCATGTTGAATTGCCATTCAAAATAAATGAAAATTTGTAAAATATTATGAACGCATTTTATTTACTCCATCAAATCGTCCTACAGTTTTTCCAGCAATTAAATTTTTTTGATTTGCTTATGTCCTTGAATTACCCCGTTTGTAAAAGGAATCTCCTATTCTCTCTGTCCCTCTTACCCGCATTTGTTAATACCCATCATCCGACATTTTTATTTTACTTAAGATCATATACATATCACAAATTTTTCTTAGGACATACGACGGAAAAAATCCTGTAGCTTTTGTTCGTTGCGAATGCGAAAATTTTAGACTATCATATCATTGTTAATTTGCAAGTAGTCTTCATCTCCATGATTCAACTCGATGAAACACTTACCGACATATGAAATTTATACAAGCAGTGTTTTCCTGAAATTAAAACAAAAATGAATTTATTTCAATAATTAACACTAACACTCCCAGTTCAAGTTTCACGCATTTAACAAAATACTCGCACTTGTAATTAAATTTATTTTATGTTTTGTTGTCCTTTAAACTGTACCTCGCTGCATTACAAATCATAAATTTCTCAACCAACAGCCAGGTTCATGTTTCATGTCTTCAAAAAAAAAAAAACCTATTTCAACACAAAAAAAAACCATAACATAACTCAGACTTATCAAGAGCTTATGTCAACTTTATTTATTTCCCGAAAACAAAAGAAGACACCATTCTTATCTCGGTGCTGATGAAGGTGCAACATTTTACAGAAAAACGATGAAAAAAAAAACTATAATTCAAAAATTAAATTGTTTATATAAAACCGGAGACCGTTTAGTGAATGTCCGAACCGTGACCGTCTGTCTGTCTCTTTTCCTACAGCCTCTCCGTGATTATTATCATAATCAAAATATTATAAACAGCGTGTGCGTATTTTCACGCTTCATGCCGGCAAATCAAAAAAAAAAAATAATAATAATCTCCGTTAATTGAAAAAGCTGTGAAATTTATCTACTTGAAGTCAGCGCATCAACCGTCGCGTCGTGTCGCGGGGTAGGAGTAAGAAATTAGAAGCTTAATTTGACTTGCAAATGTGTCACTGCACCACAAAAGGGGGAGGCTAATAATTTATCACACACCACGTAGGATCCCGCCACTCCGGTGGGGCGATCTCAAACTCCATTGTTACACGGGCCGCCGCCGTCGTCGTCTCCTCATCCATAAAAAAAAAGTCGCCTGACTTCGTGTGTCAGGGATCCCCATTCATTCCCATTCAACGACGGCCCTTCTGCTCGCTGGAGTATTAACATGCGATTTACATTCAAATCCCTTCCCAATGTCTGTCACAACAAATTGTCAACATTTTGTCAGCGTCTACCGGCGGAACAGTGCAACAGCGGCACGGCGGCAGAGGCGACATGCAATCGTTTTGACGTTTGAGGTGTGCGCATCAGGGCTACCGTATTGTTGACCGAGAAACGTCATTGTCTTCCGTCATGTCATTGACAGGTTTTCAATTTTCAGTTTTAAGTTTTCAGTTTTCTAGTGCCGACTTTGATTTCACTTCACCTTCTGAACAGAGCGCAGTTCCTTTTCTTGTGCCAGTGGCACAACCGTGGCAAATTAGCTTTTGATACTTCTGCCAAGTGTCATGTGAAGCTGGTAAGCAAGAAGCCGACTCATTGACTGGGATCGTGTCGAATTATTGTTGGACAAACAGTCGGAGAAGTTAAAGGTGCAGAGAATCGGGCGGCGGTCTTTAATGTTTGGGCAAAAATTAATTTACACTCTGCTGACAATAGGACTGGGTGACACTTTGCTGGTGACTGGCAATTCGGTAGCTCGGAGAATACCGCACTGAGGGTACACATGGCAAGGCATAAGGGCGAGGCGGGTGTACGTATTGTTTACTTTTTATTGTTCAGAAGGATGTGGTCGCCTACGGGGTGAGGGAAGTGTGAAATCTCTAGTAATTCATCGCAGCCACGCATTAGTTGGGTAATTGTAGGTGATGTAGGAATTCGTTAAACAACAAGAAGACTTGATTCGAAAAGATTATGAGGTGTGTTCAGTTGAACGTGAGCTTAGATGCAACTAAATACCCACAGGCCGACGGGAATAGTGATTTAGTCGTTTTTTAATCTATAGAGCTAATTGAGAAGAATTTTTTCAGCATTAATTCAAAATTTTGTCTTTTGGATTTGCTAATAAAGTATCAGGGTCGATTTGAATTTCTTCTCGAACGATATCTACTCCCGCTGACACTTTTCTTAAGCTAGGTGTCAGCCAACAATAAAACATAAGTAAATTCACAATTTTTAATTTTTTTTTCATTGTTGTTAACGAGAATAAAATGGAACCTAAAGAAAGAGAGGAAGGGAAAAAATCAACATCTTCGCTGGAATATTTCCCACCCAAATCCCAAACACAATACAAACCTTGCCTAATAAACGTGAATTACAGTTTTAAACTCCATTTTTGATATTTTATTCTAGTTGCTTTTGTTTTATTGCCTTCATAAATATTTTAAAAACAAATTACATTTCTACCAAAGTGGCATTGAAAATTAATTTACAAATTTAAAAAAAAAGTGGAACTCAAACTCTTAATACAGTGGCATTTGAAATATAGCCAGCAAGACGTTATCTTCCACCCTTTGTATTTAAAATATCGACTACTTCTTCCAAGTTGAAGGGTGTCCAAATCCAAACAAACGCCTTCAAAAATCCTTATTAAACAGATTCCCCGGAAGTCAAAAAAACATATTCGCTACTTTTTAATTGCATAGGTTGCCCAATAATGGTCAATGTAGAATATAATTTAAACCATTAACTTCACCTCTTATTTTATATGCATATGATGCTCAGTTCCAATGCGTTAGATCCAGTCTTACCACGTAATCGAAATGCATTTTGAGCGTTATTAAAAATAGCATGGCTTTATCCCCATTTGAAGGTAAACCTTTAACTGTATATTGCTACTAAAAGACGTTATATAAAAAATGGGGAAATATGATAGTTTTTTAGCATTCTATAAATTCGGAAATCTGTAAGCTCGTCATCTCGAAAGTCAATTGTTTATGCTTTCAAATGAAGGAACACGCACAAATTAATCATTGTGTCAAATAATTGAAACTTAAATAGGGATGAAAGATAGATAGCAAATAAGATTCAATAAAGCAGTGCTTAAAGTAATCCCGAGAATCGAATACAAATTCATTCTTAAAATCTTTTTAAGACGACTTAGCATTACATAGCCTTTACATTAAACATATGAGTGGTATATTCTCGCGAAAATGTGGTTGAACATTTATTAACTGACATACCTGCCAAATAAGGTCTAACCACAGCTTTAAGTTTTCGACAAATATGAATGTGGATCAAATAGGGTCGCTTTGCTTTAATTATTTGTGTTTCCTATCTCTCATTTATGGAAGATTTCATTGATTTTAATATTAATCCAGTTCTTGGCTAACCGTCAAGTGTAGGTGGTTTTTATATTTTAAAGTCCTTTGAACACGTGGGTTGATTAAACAGCAATGATGTACATATACATATTTCGTACATATATAATATTTTGAGGTTAACAGAGAATTTTCTTCAAAATTCGCTTGTGTCCGCTGGAAGTTATGGTCCACAATCAAAAAAGGCTCAAGTCTTAAATTAATTGAATCCTCCTAAGGTGTAGACAAAAAACTACCGACCAGATTCCTCGAGTCGGATCCTAGACGCACATAATATGTAAGAAATGTAAACGAATACTTAGAGTCGGAAATGGCAAAAATAAAATATCTATATCTCTTTATTAAGCCTATTTGATCTTGTCTGGGCATATAATTCCGACGTTGTGGTAATGATTGAAATGGACCACTAACTGCACAAAAAAGAGTTGTAAAGCTGAGGTAAAACAATGGATATCTGGACCGTCTGAAATGCCAGATAAATATTATCAACTTCATGGACAAGCGTTCGGTAGTATAGTAGTAGCGTTCGGTAGTATAGTGTAGTCTTAAATAAACTACAGGCAGTAGTTTATCTAAGACAGATAAGCATCGGAACGTTTTGCAAAAAAAATCAACTATTTCCTATGAAGTCACACCATTCTTAAATAGAATCTCACATAAAACCCAAATAAATACCAATTTAATAAAATTGACACTCATTTCCATTTCCATAAAGTTTCATCATAGCTTCCTAATAAAACACGTTCGATTGATCACGACTGCCATTTAGGTCATCATTGACACAGACGATTCATAAAAGTTTCCAGCTTCGCAATAAAAGTTCATCGGGCATGGATCTAACCATAAAAGTGTATTATGCTAAGTTTATAATCATTTTTTTTATGTATAATTGTTCGGATTTTAATTTAGCAATCCAAGACTCTCCTCACAAATCAAAAATTTATTTATGAGATTCATAATTTAATGGGACCTCTCCATTGATAACTACAATTTGAGTTATTAATTTCTCGAAAAAAGTTTGTTTTACTTTTATTAGAGATGGATTGGTAATAAAAATTTCAAGAAAAAGTAAGCCAAGTTTATGAAGTTGAAATTTTGACATTTTTTCTTAATGCTTCGGGAATTTGTATTTCGTAGAAAGAGTTTATTTGACTAACAATCACTGGGATAAACATTTGCACAATAATTTTATTACTTTTTTGTGGATTCATAATTTGTTGATAGCCTTCACAAGATCTTGGCGATCTATGTAGGTATAATAATTTAAAGAACTGTGAAAAGACAAACTCGTCTTAAATGTAAAGTAGACATTAAGCTATTTGCGGAACACAAGCTTTGGAGGTACAAGTGACTTGATGCAGGTGATCCGCATGTTTCAGAAAACTAAATTGACATCGATTTGCAAATAACCTGAAACCAATGCACTTATTTCTGCGTGCATTTCTCTAATAATAACTTGTTTTAACTAACACTCGACAGGTGCATGAAACAATTGTCAGATGTTTGCAGTCTGCAAACAATCCATAAAACTTGCTGTATTGCAATCTAGGGAAATCAATTTTTTGATTCGATCAGCAGAATAAAGCAAAAATTTGCTAGCTAAAGTAAAACCAAAAAAAAGATGTAAACCACGTCTAAATGATTTTGTTAAATTCGATAATGAAATATTTATATAGTTAATTTTGAATAAAATCAAATTCTATTCTATTCTATTAACTTCAGCTTGGTGCGCGTACAATGCTGGTTAAAAGTCCACGAAAAGTTTTCGGCTGATACACAGCACCATTTAAAAATAAACATTTTTGGTCAAATTATTTTTGTTTTTGTTTTCTTGTCAGTGAATTGGGTACAAACGATAAACATCTACTACGATCGTAGCTTGTACAATAGCGTCTGTCTAGGTAATTTGTCGCACGGATAAATCAACAAAACCATCAATCTCTATCAAGCAATTCCTTGAAACCTCAAAACGAATGAGTACCCTAATATCGGTTTGCTGAATTTTCTTTATTTTTCTTCGCGATCTTTAAAACATTCCGCGAATACCAATCAACTAAAAAAATGACAATAAAAACAAGAAAACAAACACCGAGTAAAAAAAGGACGCAATAAAAGAGTCCTCTAAAACATGGCACATCCAAAGTAACGCAACGCATCGCACAGCCATTTGTTGGATAAGAATCATACTCACCTTTCGACGCGTCCACAAAACAATGCGCTTTACAAACGAAGAAGGCCATTCGCATGCAAAAAAGGACCTTGTTTGTTAAAAGACCCAATTGCAATTTCGCTAAATGTCACTTCATCCGAATCCAACAGGGTTCCGCAATAAATCGTCAGCGTTTCCTCATTCACTGAATGGAAGGACGAAAAAGTGCTATGCGAAAATTTCTGGGGATATTCCGAAATGACAGGAAAAAAAGAGAAAAGACCTCTGGTGATGCAATAAAAATGTTTATTTGCGAAATGCCTAATTATTTACCAGAACTGAAAAGAATTTTTGATCTGAATTCATTTTTGCCGGCCTGTGTGACCCGAAGATAGGGATCATAAAATTTTACTGCACCCACAAGGATGCCGAAGTAGGCGTTCTGTTGACGATTACCATCATGCTTAGATAGCCACATTTTTATTAATTGTTATTACGCTCATACACATTATATAACATGGCTACTCATGTTCTAAGCGATATATTTATACTGCTTGCCCTCCCTAAAAAGACAATGACAGTTTTCATTCATTGCTATGGTGAGCCATAAAATCCAGGAACTCACTAATGACCTAGATTTTGATGCGACAAATTACAGGAACCCGATAATCCTCGAAGTAGGTGATACCATTCTTTTTGAATCCTTTAGCTTATTTTGTTTGTTTTTATGATACCCGTCTGCCTGTTGTACATATTTATTTACTCTTTCCACAATCCGTTAATTACTTATTGTTAAAGAATTAAATGTACTAGAGTGGATGTAAATTGCGGAGTTAGGTAACGCAAGCCAAAAACAAGGTGGACAGTTTGATTTCTTTTTTGTGTTTAGCTTCACGAATATGAATCAGATGCGAATCACATACGGGTAAAGATTTCATGTCAATATAATGAATGCAGCTCGGAAAAACTATTCTGTGTCTAGTGCTGACTATGTAGAAGGCCGTTAGCATTTTTTGTTGGAAGTTAAGAGTCTAAAGTGTTTACTAACACTAAAGTCTACAACCAGCGGTTATTGGGTTGTATTGGATTTTGACATTTCTGATATTTGCCGGGTCGAAAATTTAGTTTACAATTTAAACAAAGTGGGACACGTGTTTTAGTGACACAGCGGTTTTTTAACCAAAAGCTTGTGCTGGCAGCAGATCAAATTCAGTTAATGATGTGAAACTGAAACTAGACTCTGGGCGGCGGGGTCATAGAGCTTTTTTTTTTAAAAAAAACCTACTATTTTTACCACAATAGTATGCATTTCAAATAAAAAATAAACAGTTGGGTTATAAATAATTCTGTTATATGGCTTGAAATGAAAACGGTTCCTTATGTTTTTAGTTTTTAGGCTTATAAAGATTGTTTTAAATTTGTTAGACTAAAGACTAATGCTATTTTCAAAAATCAACTGATGTACAACTAAGAACCGCGCGTCTGTAACAAATAACAATCGCAAACACAACAGATAGCTTAACACACTAAAAAATACGCTTCCAAGCTTTCGTTTGGATTTGGAATTCATTAATTATCCAAAATACAGTCATTTTCAATCGTAGGGTTGTATAGGGACAACACTAGGTAAGCCTCCCCATGCTCCGCAGTCTTTTGTTAAAATTTATAATTTTTTTACTAATTGCCAGCTGTCAAACTCTTTTGGTTGGCAACTCTTCCGAAATCAATAAAAACGTAATGGCATATTGCATGCACCGCGTACCTATGTATTGAAAAAAAAGCATAATTTATGAACGCCTCCGTTGCTAGAATTTGGTGACGTAATGAAATTCTCTTAAAATGGGGCATCTTCCGATGATATGGTAAACATCCTCCTCCGCTCCCTTTGTTTAAGGTTGCACATGTCATTTATAATTGAAAAATCAGATATAATAAGTTCCAATCGAAGTTCGAATATTTTAGAACAAGACGCAGTTAAGGAAGTACGTAGAAGCACTTTCAAGTTCCAATTTTTCGTTTGAAAAATATTGGTCAACGTAGATTTTATCAATAAAAGATTCATAAAAGCTGAAATATTAAAAATTATTGAAATATTGATAATTAATTAATTAGTTAATTTGTTTCCTAAATATTAGCGAACGTAGATTTTATCATTAATAGATTCATATTAGCTGAAATATAAAAAATTACGCCGTAATTTGCCGCCGAATCCCCTCACTTCATATCAGTTTCTAGACGATCATTATCTGGGCATCTGTGAATCCTCTAGACCAATGAAGAAGTATTTTCCCCAGGGACATGCTTTTGATAATTGCAATTTATTGTATACAAACCGAATGAACTCTTCTCGAAGTTAAACCAAACATGCTAAAACATGGATTTTGAAATATCTTTTTTATTGTTATAAGAAAATAAGATCTTGCTAACACCATGGAAGCTATTCAGAATATTTTTATGATTTGAACACAAATTATAAGACTTCCCAACATGAAGCCTTTTATTGAGACTGCACTTCACCAAGGTCAAAGTAAAGAATAATGTTCTTATTGTACGTAGAAAGTTCTGATTCAATTATTGTGATATTTTTTGAACTGTAAGTAAATAGAGTTCATGTTGTACACGTACTACACCTGGCATAAAGGGGTTAAACTGATAATTCAATAATGGCAATCGTAGCAACTCATTATCTATTTTTATCGCTTTTGGCCTGGCCAAGTTGTGTCCCTTCAAGAAAACCTGCATGAATCAAGGTCAGCAATTTCGAGGAAGAAGATGCCGCACCCACCGAAACGTAAATGTAGATAGAGCCCCTTTCCGACCGTCCTCCTGAGCTAGCCGAATAAGATGAAGTCTAAATAAAATACTAAAATTTTAGATGCAAAATCCATCTTTATTTACAAGACACATTTTTTGATGCAACAATCAAAATTGCTGAGTTTGAAAAGTGCCATCCACAAAAAGTCATTCTTTGATGATCATTTAATGTTGACGGCTTGTTGGTCCACACTTCTTCAAGTAAACGACTTGTATTTTTGTGGGATCTCTTAAAGTCACAGGTCTATGCTTTATAGTCACTCTTTGAAAAAAAAATCCTTAATTTTAGTATCAAAGCACTTAGTACAGTCAGACCTTTTTACATTTATGCATAATAACTTTCCTGAATTATAAAGATTAACACAATTAAAGGACAACATTTTGTTGTCCATTGAACAATGAGTAATTTATTTCAGTAAAAATGTACATTATTTGATGGCATTTCTAACCTTTTTGCTTTATTTAAACAATTTGTACGCTAAACTGCTCAAGTGACATAAAATAAATAAAAACAAAAATAAATAATCTGCGTACTAGCCCGTACAGGGCCAGAGCATAGCTTGTTCGCACCTCCACTGTGTTGTGCGCGATATAATTTGACACAAGTGAAGGGGACGTACTGTTTAATGCCGGTTCCGAAGGGCGAATTGCTAAAGCTTTCCATAACAGAGGTTACTCCAGGAGGACTGTCAGTCGTTCGCTAGAGGTGGGGTCGTGAAAATTGTTTGTAGAGCTTTTTCCCCGGGCTGGATTCGAACCCGGGTACTCTCGCTTAACAGTCCGACGCACTAACGATTAACCACGGAGCCCCCAGAGAGGAGTTCATTCGGTTTGTGACATAACCAAGGCCGAAAAATATCATTAATAAGTAACAAAATTTATTTTATTTCATAGAAACATCAACCCGTTTTGAAAGAGAATTTTTGCAGGAACTTGCTATCCAGTTGTATATAGCCAGTATTCCAGCATTTCTTAAGATGTAAAACAAGGTGAATTTCTGCTCAGTTAGAGGATTATTACAATTACAGAGACCAATGTTGATACATTTTGATTGAAAACTGTTAACACGAACTTTCATAAGCGAGAAGAAGAAGAACTTAACTTCTGATCAGGAATTTACGTCAAAAGAAAGTTTGGTACACAGGCAATAGAAGGAACTCCTAGGGTAATCAATGCTGGTCACGCTGAGAAATTCAATAGACCTCCAAATACAACAGCATAAGCAGATAAATCTTTAGAGCCAACATAAATCTTAAGAGCCAATCATATTTATTGAAGCGGTACGCCGTTCAGACCATTCCGGTTGTTGATCGAATGCTCAGTAGTGCTTACTCCACTTTAGTTGGAGACTTTTAGAGCACCTTCCCTTCTGTTGTCCATATTTGCTTCTCCAGAAAAATGCAGCACCAATTCAATTCCAACAGTTGGTCACATTTCACGCTATAATCTCGACTGAATGCACTCCTGATCACCTCTTTGCAGGTCCCTGCCACCGAACTCATTCTTCTCGGTATCCTTTCACTGGTCAGTTTTGCGCAATAACAAATGCCTGAGACAATTCGCAAATATGCGAAACTGGGCTCACCGCAGAACAAAAGCCTGTCACCATGGGATACGGGTATCTTTGTTTTTCGTACCTCGACCTGCACCGCGTCGTACCTACGTGCTGGTCCTCAATTAGCTGGCGACCTAGCATAAAAGAAAATTGCACAAAGGACATTGCACAAAGGACTCTGCAATATATCGTTTATGATTGATGTAAGCAGAACGCCCACATTCTCTCCGTTTATCGCTTTACCGCCGGGTCTGTAGCGTTATATAACTAATTGCCCGGATTATACTTAGAAGTCTGCTAAACAGAACGCCTTATGTTTATTTTGTCGTTTATTGCACCAGGGTTTGCCAGTTTCAAGGAAGATCACTATTGTATTTTTAGTTTTTTTATCTTTTCGTTTGGTTTCGCAAATTTCGCGCAATTCCAAGAACTTTCCCTCGTCGTGTTCTCGTAAGACAGCCAACAACGATGGAAAATTAATCCACCCCAGACACACACATTCGGTGTGAACCAGAAAACCTGTTAGAATCTTTGGACAGCCGCCGGAGCGTTCAAAATCAAAACACACTTTGATTTTCCGCCTCATCAAACGTGACCGCCAAGCCGAGCACTGCGTGCGGCGCATTGTGGTGTTAACACCAAACACCTTTGTGCATCCTGAATCCTGTGCACAGTGCGCCTCTGCTGGCCGCAGCGTTTTTGTATGCGTCATGTGTTTCTTTAGCCTCGTTCTTTTCCATTAGAGTTTTCCTTGAGCCTATTTCTTGGCCCATTGTGGCATTGGCTCAGCTCATTCATTGTGTCCGATGTGTGTGTAATGCCAAACGACAACAATGGGCAACCACAATCTCAAGATAAATCATGGGCACATCTATCGCAACACCACATCAAAAAAGATTCCCGATCATCATCAAAAATTAGCCGGTGCCTGTGAACTACTGCGGGCTGATGCCCGTGAATAGAGAGCCATATTGTTGTGGAACCTGGCAACAATGGACCCACAATGGTCTGAATGCCCGAATTGACAGGAGAACACACGAGGATAATGCCGCCCCGATTGTAGCCTGGGAAATCTGAAAATTAGATGAGAGATTAATGCACTTTATGTGCACACTGACAATGACGGCACCGACAAAAGCCAGCTTAGCCCTTGGATTTGGATCAGTAGCTTGGCATTTATCTTGCGGGGGACTTATGGGCAAATGAAAGGAAGAACCTTAAAATTTGATTAGATTATCTCGGGTGCATTTGAATCCATTTGGTGCACAAAAATCGAAAGGATTGGCTAAAAAGGACGGAGGTCGGAACTCAGACAGTAATTTTCGTCTTCGAAAGTATAATAAGTATAACAACCACTAAGTACAACGACTTCTTAGCTGTTCTTAACTACTTGTACGCAGCAGAAAAGAGTTTTCTTCTAAGTAGTCATCCAACGTCAACATCATCGCTTCGATTCCCTTCAGTTAAGTTTATAACACATTAACACTATGAAAGAGTTTTAACAGCTATTCAACTTTCACCTAAAATGTCATTCGTTAAAGTTTGATGGTTGTTAAGAAAATTGTTTACAAAAACTAACTTCGAGTGATTGAAAAAGTGGTTAAAAAAATTTCTATATTCTTAAAGGAATCCGTAAAAAATTAAAATGATGAAAGAAACATTACCATTAATACAGGAATTTAGAAAGTTAAAAAGTAGTCGATAAGAAGTGCAGATCTATCGAATGATCCGTCACTTGATTAGTAAATAAAAATTTAAGAAAATGAGTAACTTTTTCGCTTTACTGCGCAATTGAAACACATCGCCCGCCCCCTTTAATAATAGTTTTTTTCGGCCGTTAGTACCATCAGTACTAGCTTTTTCTTTAATCAACGACTAATTCTAAAAAAAAAAAACTCACGATCTATTTCTAGGTTGCCTAGATAAACCTCCAGTGCAAATTTCATCCCTCAATTCTAAAGGATTTGGAAGTTATAAGCAGATATGTAAAAGAGGACGGACACGGAAGTGATTCTATATAAAGGGTTCGTATTCCGTTCGAACGAAACCCTAAATAAAACAGTTTGCCTGAACATTTTGGGTTAAAATTTCCCACCAAAAGTTGCGGAGCTTCTATTAGATATCTATTAGGCTGATGGATGTTGGAGCAAGACAATGATCCAAAGAACACAGCAATGATAGTTGAGGAATGACTTTGTTTTTGTACAAACAAATGGACCTCTACAGAAACTAGGCTTTATTTCATGAAATGAAAAATGTCGTTGGAGTTGATTTTATTGTATGAATGGTTTAAAATTCAAGTATAATTAACCTGTTAACCGGACAAGACGTATAAATGCGTCAGGCGTAAACAATATCGGGTACGTGTAGGACATATGAATACGTCCTCAAAAATGAATGTAATTCTATTTTGTTTACTTGCTTTTACTTGTTTAGTGATTTCTTTTGTACTATAAAAATTTTAATAAGCGATATATATTTCATAGCTTTTCATTTATTGTATGAATAAATAAAAATATAGAAATATGAAATGAGGGTCTCCGGGCTAGCGAAACAATACGCGCACTGTACATGCTGCATAATTTGAACGAGAACTCCCCGTTAACAGGTTAACTAAAAATTTAGTTTAATTGTATTGAGTGTAATTGTATGATTGTATGACTGAGTAAACTGACTGTATGAGTAAGTTTAATTAAATTTGTTCCGCTATTTTGCTTGTGATGTAGTCACAACTCACAAATGTCAGTAAGGTGAACATCTTTTGAGCCATCAGCTGTTTGGCATTCTGTCGAAAATCTCAGAAGCAAACAGTAAAAAAATATTCAACGCAGTGTGGTATATATACGAGTACATGAATTAAAAAAACGTTTCTTTCATTTTAATCGCACACATAATTATTTGCATGCACATCAAGTAGGAGAAAAATGTTGTGAAAAAAAAATCGTAATCGCAATTAAAGGAATTGTAAAATTTATGTAAAAGGCCCCTTAGTTTTATAGCGTCACCTATACACCGCACAGTGATCCCAAATGACTTTTCTCGTTACAAAAATCATAACTTTTAAACGCATGAAGACATCGGCACAATTTTTTTTCCCGTAAAAGTTAATGTCCATCCAAATAGTGGTACATTTGAAGAAAATCGACTCACATGGTGTTTCACAGTTGCTGACTAAAGTTAGATTTTCTTAGAAAAAGGAATTAAAAAAATGAAACGACCTTTAAAATCGGTCCTAAATTTAAGTGTTCACAAGTAGTTATAAAATGAAAAAGATTAACAACAGTGGATGCTAAAAGTTAACGAACACATTTCTGAAATGTTTTTTAGCAAGTAATATAAAACAGCATTTTTTTTAATTTAGTAGCTCATAGCCCCCTCTATAGCTGACCTCCACGTGAGGGGGGGTCTGCAACGGTTTTGGGATATGCGAATTAATTTGTGTGCACTTCAAACCTGGCTAACGAAGCGAAATTAAACCTGGCTAACGAAGACCATCTCGGAGACTGCCTACCCTGCAACTCGGCAGTGGCCTCGTGAGCCCCTACGGGGCGGGGTGCATGCGGGATCAAACGGTCATCGACAACGAACGGCAACGACTTAGGACAGGCACATGTGAATCGCTGTCGAATCGTCTCGCGTAATCAATTCACAATTCAACGATACTCGACGGCGATTTTTTTAAAAACGAATGTCAATCTAGTCTAGAATCTGTCACAAACTGTCAATCATTAAAAGAAACGCCGTTAAGCCGCAATCTTTTTCAGTTTTTCGAAATCAATTACATACATTTCCTTCATTTGACAGCTCGAACTAAACTCGCGCGTGACTCGTCTTACTCTCGTCCCGCGCTCTCGCCGCATTGTGATTCAGGCAAGAGTTTATCGGCAGGCGTTAAATTGGGTCGAGACGGAGCTCGCGGGGTATAATAATAATTCATTCAATATTCACAAGCTGCAAAATCAAGTTTTATGTTTTCCAATTATAACAATACGCCATTTTGTTCTTTTTTGGTTTATGATTCTATTTTCTGTTGTGAACGGCTCAATCGCACATCATAACCGAGCAGTAAATCTTAGCAATGTCTTCTAAATATTTGAATGAAATGTTTTGCCCAGTGTTGTTTTAACGATCGTTTTTTTTTTTTTTCGGAGTATAGCTCTATGAATTTTTGTCCCCAGCTTACTCCTGGAAAAGAAGTATTTGGTAATTTTTGTCAGTCGAATCAAGAATTATCGAAAATTCATGTTTTTCCGAAACTGAAATCTCCAAACCGTGCCAATATTTTTGGGTACCATAAAAACGATAAAGCAAATGTGGAAAGTAATTAATTTATTTTAGTTTAAGTCTTTCGAATGACGAGAAGACAGTAACTATTTTCTGCCATGATTTTTTTTATATTTATGGCTTAATGTAAATAACCGAATTCCTTGAATGGTTTCGAAAGAGATAAACACTCAGCGAAATTCAATTGAAGGTAAATCATTTTTCAAAACCACATTTTTAAAAGTATAATTCTATTAAATAACTTATTATAGACTATAGCCCAATGTCTTATTTAGTCAAAGACAGAACTAAATAAAACAAATGCATATTTTTTCAATTATTTCAAATAACAAAAAATCTAAATTTGTACCGCGAAAAATAGAAAATAGAAAATTTCTTCAATTGATGTTTCTGGAAGTGAATAAACTGAAACAGTACTTTAGTAAACTTCCAGACAAATCACCATGAATATAGTTAGCACATCTAAGATTATGTGTAGGATGGTTGAAACCTTACCCAGGGCACACGGGTATCCAAGGCAACGAAAAGGCCAATCAGTTAGCTGGCTTATGAGAGGCAATGGATTTAAAAAATGACCAAGACTCCATTTCCCTCCATTCAACAGATTACTGCTACTTTCAAAAGCAATATCGGCAGCAAACTTCAGATGGAGTATTTTCGATTCCACACACTTCAGCGAACTTGCCTAGCGCTTGGTAAGATTAGCAAAAATATTTTGTGAAAATACTTCTTTGAAGACTAGGGTGAATGTTTGTCGAATATGGACTTAAAACGCATAAGTAAATCCGGGGCAAATATGGTGTAATCCACAATGGCAGCATATAAGCCAGTTAATATTTATTATTCGAGGAAAACTATCTAATCTAATTAATCGAGATCAGGTTTTAAACAAGCTAGATGATGATTTATGACTGTGGGCCGCCTAACTTTACGGCTGTCAAATCTATGACGTAAATATGTGTTAAAACCTAAATTGATTTTTATTGTTATTGACTCATTACAACCCTAGCTACCAGTGATGCCATTTTTTTTATTGTTATACACTGACAGCCCTAGCTACCACTTAGTCTGTACGGCAGTCCCTATTAAAGATTATTTCGGTAAATTCGATGCCAATTCAAAATTCACAGGGGCTGTCGTTAGTTGGAACTAAACACATTTTTTCGCATCAACCCAATCTTTTGAATTACTGCCTACGTAAGACGGAACAAATCTTGAAGCTTCGTAGGGTACTGCTTACTGGACTGTCACGCTTTCAGGCGGGGCTTAATCTCATCGACTACTTGCAACAACTGCAGGGACTCAAACAAATCAACTTTTGCCCCGACCAAAAATGCTAAAAATAAAACGGTTATTATTTTTTGTTTAAACTTGTCCAAAACGGGAATAAATTCATACGTTTAAAATCATTTCAGAAAAAAATATGTTAAAAGAAAGTAGAAAGCATTCAACTGAATATTTTGAATTATTTGTCCTATGTATGTATCAACACGGTGTCAAGCTTTTATAAAAAATGGTATCCTGCAAATGACACTTAAGCTTTGAAAAAACTTTTCACAATTAAAAAAAAAACTTCTAAATAGCCCAACAACTGAATTGACCATCAATCGATCAACTGATCACCTGTCTAGCTACTGTGTGCTATCAATTTTCTTCTCTGCAGACTTAAATTGCGGAATCACCTAATCATCGCCAAGTACTTTAACTCAAAATAAAGTTCGAAATGCTTTCCAAAACAAGAATGTCGGAAGCTTTTGATAGAGACCATTGTCGTTGAGGAATAGTCGAGAATGAACAATCGCGTTTCAGAATTAAAGAAAGCCTAAATAATCTTGCAACAGATTATACATCATCTGTTCACTGTTTGTGGTGAATATGTCGATATTCTTCTCTGCAGTAGTAAATGCCGCAATTACCTTCGAGAGAAGATCACCACATTTTTTAAAATTCAAAATAAATGTTTTCAAAAAAAGATTATATCTATGCCTGCAGAGAGAAGCCTTAATAACGAAACTCAACCAATTCGAGCAACAACAACTATCAGTAAATATTGCAATTAATTAATTAAGTGAATGCCCAGAGTTTTCACTTCCATGTTTATTTGCTGACCTCATGTTAACAAGGACCAATTTTTTCCCAGTGTCAGCTCAAATTGAATTTCTCTCTCCAGCGCTCCCTGTTTCCTTTTCCTGTTTATTTTCTCCCCCACTCTACTGCGATTCAAACACACACAAATAAAGCGATTTCTTCTGAAATTCTACGCACACGCGCACAATTCCGACCAATCAAACGAAGTCCAACCACAAGCTCCTCCCTTGTGGCATCCATTATCCCACCTTGACTGAGGGAAAACGTCCTCCTCTACCAAAACTGATCACATATACACACATGCCGGCAGGTAGCAACCCCCGGGCAATTCTCTATCGCCGCCATATTCTGTCTTCATCGCACCGCCACAGCCACGCATATACCTACACCTTCTCAGCAAAGTTGTCTTCAGTCAGTAACTTGATTTCGTCGTGGCAACAAGTCTTGCGCAACATCCGAAAAAAAATAAAAATAAAGTAATTCAAATTGGAACATTTTCGAAAAACTTTAAGTGTTTATTTTTAATTTTCAATAAAGTGAAGTGGATAAGACATTTTTTGAGCCATGCCCCGACCGTTGAAAGAAACTTATGGCGATCAAAAGCCGCCGTTCTCGTACATCTCCCTCACAGCCATGGCTATTTGGAGTTCACCGCAAAAGATGCTACCACTGAGCGACATCTACAAGTTTATAATGGATAAATTTCCCTATTATCGAAAGAACACCCAAAAGTGGCAGAATTCGCTGCGCCACAACCTCAGCTTCAACGACTGTTTCATAAAAATTCCTCGGAACACTAACAAGGCCGGCAAGGGTTCGTACTGGACGCTCCACCCAAAAGCATTCGATATGTTCGAAAACGGCAGTCTACTCCGGCGCAGAAAACGATTCCGCGTACAAAAACTCGAGAAGGACATGCTTAACGGCGAATTAGCAGCTTTGGCCAGCTTCAATCGTTTCTTCATCGCGCAACAGCAGAGACAACAGACCCAGCCACAGACTTGGACCGCGGCAGGACACCCACACCCGTCGATATACAACCAGCACCATCAGATGCACAGTCCACCGCTGTGTGTCATGCCAACGTCCCCATCGCCCGAACTGGACCTTGTGTCGTCTTCACCCGAACCCCAACCACCGACCACAGCCGCAGCAACCGCACAGCCCGTCCGCCCAAAGCGATCCTTCGACATTGAGAGTCTCATTGCCCCGGACACGGAACCTGAATGCGCCTCCGTAATTTCGGACTCCAGCGATTTAGGAGCATCGCCGATTTTGCCGACGGCTCCCTCACCGCCGACCGACTCATACCACCGTCTTTACTCCGGCAGCTTTATGATGCATCCCAGCCTGCCACAGCACATGATCACCCCCTTCGTCACAACACACCCCCTTATGCACCATCAGTACCAGATCCAACAGCAGCACCACCACCACCATCACCACCAGCAGCATCAGGCAGCGGCTGCGGCTGCGGCGGCTCTTTTCAGTGACCCGCAGGTCGTCTACCGTGGCTACCTGGGAGGCCCTCTGCCCGTGTTCTAAAAACGGAAACGGTTCCAAAGCTAATATACCTAAAACAGTCGATTCATTTTTTTTTTGTGATATGTGACCCGCGCTCAACACCAATGGCCCTCCTGGAACAGTTCTTGTTGTGTGTTTCAAATGTTCCTGTAATTTGTAAATAGTAATTGATTGATTTATCCACTTATTAAGATGCCAACAATTGTGTCAGAGAGTCATGCTTCATTTTAAATTCTAATTTGTAAATATTAAAGCAATTGAAATTACTTTAAGACTAGGTACGTGTAGTTAGTTTTAAGGGAATAGAAAACCAAATTAGCGCTAAAAATATACGAAATTATTTAAAAGAAAATTAAACTACTTGTGTGTTTTTGATTTTGAAACGAGGGATGATTTTTGGGGGTTGTTTCTATTTGGCCATGAATCAGAATGATTGTAGTAGCATATTCGCCGAATCGAATGGAAATAGTAGATGGTGAGATGTGAAGTTCATTGCTGTGGAAGAACTATGGAAGACATCTTTTATTCCTGAACAAGTGTACGGATGAAGTTGTGAGAATGATTACGAGTAATTTAAAGTTCCTGCGCTACATCTGTCTTTTATTGACACTTAATACATTTTGTAGCATTTAGTTTGTGGTCTGTGTTTTGGGCTAGTAACCAGAGTTCCATGTACATTATTTCTTAACCTTCATCCATTCCTCGACCAATTTTGACCCAGGCGAACGTAGTTTAACTTCTTTCATCGCAACCTAGTGATCGATTTAATTTTTTTTTTACCACAAGTGCTAATTACGACAAAAACTAAAGTCACTTAATTTCAAAACGTTGTCTCATATTTTAGACGATATTTATGAAAAACGGCTGCTTCCGATTAAGTAGCCGTTTTTCATAAATCCCTCGGCTGGCCGAGGGACGGATGCAGGTACAGTATTACTTGAACATTAGAGCTGATAGTCCAAGAGTCGACCGTAGGATATCCTAACGCATCGAGTTAAAGGATGAATGTCATATGAAATGAAAACTTACCTGATATGGAGATAGAACGACCAAAGGTTGGCGTAAATTTTTGCCCAGGTGTAAGAGATGTTTGGTTTGTAATATTTTTGGACTATTGATGGGAATAGAGTTAAAGAATGAATTCAAAAGGTTGCATTAAATATTATAATTGGATAAATTGGCCGTCAAAAGCACTTACACCTATTTCTCTATTTCCACTATAGTTTACGTTCCCGATTCGTAATTCGTGTCAAAGAGAATTGGGTGTATTTAAGAAATGAAAGAATTCGACTTATGTTTATGCAACACCTACAACGATGGATCAGAGCCTTCTCTGTCCAGCATAGCCCATTACAGCAGCAACTTACAGAGTAATATAATACATTCGAACTCGAGGGATCCAGGCCTCACAACTGCTCTAAAAGAATCTAACCCCTTTGTTGCAATTATGCTTCTGAGATGAGCATGGAACATAAGTTCAAAAGCTTCACAAATGGAACATTTTCATTAGTACTTCCAAAGATTTCGATGTGAAAGAAAAAATTCCTCCTCTTTGATTGCGGTAAGATGAGGAAGTCTTGACATTGAGAAATGCTGTAAATCTAGTCAACTCTGTTACTTAAATAATACGTATCAGTGTAGGAAATGAATATTTTTTTTTCCTTCAGCATTTCTTCTCTTACTCAGAGCGCACAAATAGGAGCTTTGAACAATGTTTCAACTAACTGAGAGGAATAATCTTACTGTAAAATCATTAATTTTACGTCTTGAAGATCCAGTAGAGCACGTTAACGCTGCCAACAACAAAATTGTTGAACGAGTAAATATGTTCACATTAGGACAGCTTAAGGAAAATTACAATTACTTCACAATTAAAATCTCAACTTAAAGAAAGACAAAAACGACATTAGTGATTCTTCTTTCTGATAGTAATATTGAAGATCTCCATCCAGGTTCATCCAATTTAACATTACTGGTAAAAAATGTATGAATAAATAAACTTATGAACCCTTTTTTATTGTATATTATTGGTTTACTGGACATTCAGTGTCTTAAATTGACACCACCCTTACCACAACTGGTTTTATTAGCGTCACTCAAAGTGTTCAAATAAAATAGTGTTTTAACTAAATATTTAGAAATAAAACTAGAGTTCACTATATCATCGCAAAATAAAAAAATAACAAAACTAAAATTTTAATCAGCCATATCGAAACAATCAAAATGTGAATAAGATAAATATATAAATATCATCCAAGAGAATAAGATTAAATGCAAAAGAATCTGTCGCCCAATAGCACTGTTTTTTAAGAAAGATAAATAGTCGATTTGACTTATTATTAGCTACATTTTTAGAGAGTTCGCGGTTAAATTTTACTACAAATTCTTTGAGGTGCTGTTTTCAATTCAAAACCGATCCGTACTGATTACCTTCGCTACTACGCACCTTATTGCGGTGAAGGGGTTCAGTAGGAGGCCCGACGGCTCCAGAGAGCTGTGGCAGGAGGGTTTCCCATACTGCAAGGTCTCCGGATAGGCATCTGAAGCTAGGAGGTGGTCAAATCGAATTCTAGTGGTGGTGTGAGCGTGCTAAGTAAGCCGTGCCTAAGGATGAAAGGCTGAGGGTTAAATCAGTCACTAACGAGCTCCTCCAGGCACCTGGTCAGTGTCTGTCGTAAGTGGGCTGTCGTCACAGTAAACCCGGCTATGCTGTGGCGGCTAAACGTTTTCACCGGGACCTAAACATGAAGAAAACAACAAACAAAACAAAACAAGAAATAACAAAAACCACTGCGTAGGCCTTGGGGGCAACCCCAATTGATCAATCCCGCCACTACAGAGGCAAGAGCATTGACCTGCTCTCGGACAGTGATAGCAGATCCGAGAGCAGTTCCCTCGCTGATCACAAGGCCTGCAAGGCAACCGGTAGCAAGCCAAAGAAAATAAGCCTAGCGATAAAAAACATCGCACAATACGCAATGCGAGGTTTCAGCTGAAGCGCCTCCTGGGGAGATCTTAGAACAGCTAGGACCAAAACGACCATTAAACTTTTCGCTAGGCGAGAAAGTGAGCGAAAATTTTATCAAAAACTACGATGTTCTCTAAACTCTTCATTTGAGTCTGTGGTTCAATAAAATTTTCTAAATGATGAAAAGGCACCCCAAATCATAAATCTGTTTTTTGCCGCAAGTTCACATTTAGTAGAGAGTAGTTTTAAGACAGAGTGTAGAACAGATGTATATGAATATTAATATGTCACATAAATAGGAACGACTTGGCAGTACATAAATCACCGCTGGGGAGTGTATCTCTTCTATTCAAACATTAGAAACAATGGAAAAAGTATTTTTAAAATGATTTGCATTGTTTTATTATCAGTTTGCTGAAGCAGTGTAGATATTCAATTGGAAACCACACATCAACTGAGCCCAGAAGAAAAAAAAATGCAAATTTCTTAGAAATTGAAAATGGAACTAGCATATTTTTTACACTCGAATCTCACATTTACACTTCATTGAGTAAATGTTATCACAACGTTAAGTAAATAGGCAGATATCGGTTAAAAACTTGTTATGCAAATGAAATTGAATAGTATGCTGTTGCTTCGTGTAGGTGCTACGATAAAAGGAACAGACAAGAATGAGGGAGGATCAGTAATAATTTATTTCAGTGATAAGAATCAAAATGAATGTAGTTGCATGGGTTTTTAATTAGTTTGAAATGCTCCTCCAGTTTATTATATTTTTATTTAACTATCCACCTACATTCTAGTTGCGGATTTGTGCGACTTGATCGAGAAAAACACTGGTTCGTGTTTAGTTTCAGTGCATAAGTAATATTTACTCAAGAAACCTACTCTTCCGAATTCCTAATATACTTTTCAATATTATATTTATAAAGAATATTTGACTTGGGTTGTACTTTACCAGCTAAGTAAAGTACGGGAAGAGGCCTGTAAAGCCCGACGATGATGATGAACGTAAGTGGTAATACTCTCCTTCTAGCGCTACCCAGATTAAAGGGTACACGAACATAATTTTTTTTTTTTTGGTACAAAGTGCGGTGAAAGCCTAAAATGTCAAAAAGGATGTTGCTTGTTTCGTTTATTCGATTTGCATCGTGATTTTCTGGTCCCAACTAACGAAGCAAAGCAAGGCTCTAGTGTATTTATTACTCACCCTGCTGACCATTTTGTCCCGGCATAAGTTGTTTTTAACCATTTCAAGTTCTAAGTTCAGTCAACTTTTGATAATTCGAAGCATTCTCACAGTCCCCTGAAAAAAACCTCTGTAAATCAAAGAAGACTTACGCAATATGCTCTCCTCGTTAATTCGGATTTATTTTTGTGCAAAAAAACATGCGAACCTCTATAATTCGTAAATGATGGCGTGTTTACCTCTATAATTTGAAGTCAAGTTTACTTATTTTTTCTTCAACAACCGTTAGTGGAAATACGTACGTGACAAAAGTGAGCAATATTTTTTTCTGAAACCGCCGTAATTCAAAAACCTTCGAACCTCGAAGTTTTTTTTCTGGTCCCATGAAATTCGAATTACTTCTAACAATTTTTTGCCACATATTCTACTTAATTTATCGACATTAGTTCCGATAAAAAATAATACCATAGCTGATTGCCACATTAAATTTAACTCAAATTACACAAAGGTTCGAATAAATAACCATATGACCATAAAAGAATAAATATTTTCCTTTTTTTTTGTTTTAAGTTGGTTGAAATTAACTAAACATTTAGTCATAACTAATTTCTCATGATCGAAACAATAATGATTGGAAAAACAAGTTTTTGTCATAAAATAAATACCAATCATGATTCGTTTTTGACTACAATTGTAAGTTATATAATATTTACATTTCTTATTTAATATTAATCATATGTTGTGTGTATTTAAACCGAACCTTTTCAGTATCGTATTGTTTGTGTTTTAAATTTGACAAATATAAAAGTGATCTAGTGAATAGTGTTGATTGTATGAGGTTGATTAGAAGAGTCAGAAACAGTATTGCAAGATTGAAGAGAGAAATCTTTTGTAATGCAATTCCTGAATGCTTGAAAAGTATTCCATGATTTGTGATTCATTAACTTCATTTGACGACTTAGACTTCGGCATTGAAATCTCTCACTCTTTTTGAAGTCTTGACTGAAGCAGTCTTTACACCCAATCTATTGATTGCAAATCAATAATTCAGCAACACTTTCAAATGCTTAAATTTTAATCAGTGAGACAACTAATTCGGTAAGCAATTAGTCCTCACCATTCGTGCGTACATAAAAAAAAAACGCAACATATAAAGGGTTTGTCTGCACTGTTCGTTAAATTGTGCAGAGGAGCCCAATGCAGTCAATTCATTCCCATTCACCATAACTCGACTTGATTTAAACTAGTGACTTGCCTTTGCTTGGCAAATTTCGTGCCGGGACTTAGGCTTAGACTCGCACAAGATTAAACTAATCCAGCAGTAGAAAATCAGTTAATTTATTGAGTGACCTTCGTTAAAAAGAGCAAAAGAATTAGTTTTAATGGCGAGGCATATTACTCTATATTAATGTTAATGTCATACATGGGATGACACCACACAAGGGTTGTCAAGAGGCAATACGGTGCGAATTTTGAAACAATTTTAGAGCTGTAGAAGAGTCGTAGGTGTGTACTTATTGAAAACAATGTTTGTAAGATAATCACCGTTAACGGCGAGCGCTAAAACTAAAATAGTAAACAGATTCATTTGGCCCAAGTTGCATGAAAAGGACAGGGGGCGAGATGTGATGCCAGAAAATATGCCATGGACATTCTGGTGGAGGTAAAGTAAATTGACCGCCAGGTTTACCTTATCCTTGGTAAGCCTTTTCTAGTTGATTTGAAATAGAAAATACCGGCATATCGCGCAAAAGAAAAAATTGTTAAATTGTTACACACAGCAAAAGGCTGAATGTTTTTTCTTCTTTGTATGATTGAATGATAAAAAGTAATAGCTAATAAATTACAATATTATTGCTCATAGTTTAAAATACAAAATTTACAAAATTAAAAACAACGTTCAATATTCTAAAAGAAAACAGAAGTTTGTTTGGCACACCCACATCGCACAAAAATTCTTGAATCGATGTTGGGCACTAATTTTCTTTCGATCTTACCCTCTAAAAAAATTCAATAAATCAATGAGAGAATTCTCTTTTCTACCGCTTTAAGCAAACGACTGACAAAACTTTTTGTTGCTTTTAAGCCCATGCAGACCTCCTTTGGAACAATTGGACTGTTTATGACAAGTCATCATTTCAAGTTTATTGAAACGGATCTGGAGAACAATTACTGTGCTAGTATTTTGGAGTAATTCGAGAGAAACAAATGATAAGACCGACCATATTCTATGACGCTGCAGTATGGTAAAGTGGCACCAAAAAGGAGACAGTAACAAAAATAAACAAGACGCAAAGGCTAGCTTATATCTGCACAACTGGAGCAAAGATAACTGCTCCAACTGGGATGCAAGCCATTCTGAACGTCCCACAACTACAGAATCAAAAGAAAGTTTTAGTTTTCAAAACTAAAAATAATTGTAAAATCGCAGCAATAGAAACCATTTTGTAAGACTTTGAATGTTTTGACGCAGACTATATAACTATGAAAAAGGGATGCTGGAAATCCCATGGAGTAAGAAAGCGACACCCCTCTGAAGTAATGCGAAAGCGGTACCAGAGTGGCTGGTGTCAAGGATTCGAGGTCAATGTGGTAAAAGTCTCCCACTACTTAGAACAGAAAGGACCTGTTCCTGGTGCGCATTCACGCATTAGCAAAAAAAAAAAAATAGATCGTCTCAAAAGAAGACAACTTTTAGGAACTCTAGTGAGTGATCGGAGCAGTCTTCGGAGCTAAACTTCAAAAATCACTACACGGTAGTGACACTATCGAAATCCGATAACAACTTTGAGGCAAGTGTGATAGAACCGAGAAGTAGCCTTCACATTTCTCTCTGCTGTAAATCATCCGAGGCCTGCCTAGTGACACTTGCAAATTTCTTAAATCAATCAACAAAATTGCGTATAAAATTTAAGTTCCTTTGCGAAAAATGCCGAGTTCCGTGAAGAGTAAAAGAACGTAGCACATGCCGTGTTATGAATCAACTACGGAGCAGCCCATTGAACGACGGAGCCTAGTTTATGGGCAATAGCTTGCATAAATAAATAAAGACTACCAGTGGACATTATAGGACACTCATGTTGCGGGTTAATTTGTTTAATTCGTCATGGTTAAATTGGTCACAATTTGTGGTTTATCGGCATAAGCAGGTTACTATTTCAGTTTTCGGTTTACATTTCTTGACATCCTTGTTACTCGACACATTACCATTCATCATACCATTACAATTTGTTCTATCCAAACGGTACTCCTCTTCCAGTGAGTTAGAAGCTTCGAATTTGGTACGCCACGCTAATAAAGGTCCTTCGTGTTGTGCCATCTGCGGTCTTGAGGGCAATGTTAGCATTCAGTGGAGGTGGATGCGTTGGCTCATTGAGCACAAAAGCAAAGTAGAAGAGTGCAAAATCGATCACTGGGAAAAACCGAGTAACAGTATCTGAACAATAGCACGTTAGTTACTTTTGCAACCAATCTATTTTGAAATTAATCTATAACGGCTGCCTAAAATCTAAATTGCGACACCGCCTTTCTTGTTGGGGTGGTACATAGTTTAGCTATATATAATGCCTTCAGAAACTAATCGCTCACCGACTATTAGAATGAAAAAAAAGGTCATAGAAAAAAGAACTACAAGCCCTACAAAAATCAAATGTGCATGCTTTTATTCTGCATTAAATACTGAATAAAACGTTATACACAGAAATACAATATCACGATGTTAAATAAAGCGACCTATACAAATGTTCTTTAACTTTACATTTTAGTCTTCAAAAAGTATTTGCTTATCCTCACAACAGATCAGTTCTAGGTTCTTGGAGCATATTATTAGTCCATTTTTTTTTTATAATAACGAGTATAGTTTAGTTTAGTTTAGTTTAATTTATTAATATTATATATGTACAGAATAAGACGTAGTCTTTTAAGTGTACTTTCTATGGAAAAGATAACTATAAAATTCAATTATTTTATGAAAGTATTAAGAAAAAATATACTATGGAAAGAGAAAAAACTAAAGGGCAGTGATGCCAACTGCATTTACATTTAACATAACGATCATAGTCATACATATATCCTAGAATATCTACTCAAATGTAGCCACCCGCAAATACCTCGAAATGAATAGAACCGCTACTGGAAACGTGATTTGCTTCTTGTTCTTTCATGTAATCGAGCGTATTCATCCTCATATTTTTTGTTTTGGTGCATGATTGTAAATATTCCTCGTCTCTTTTGGATTTACCGGTTGTAGATTCGTCATTTCATTTTCGGGCACTGCAACATCTTCTAGTACCACCGAATTCTCCAAAATGTCGTTCTAATAGATTGCAATTAGAGTGGTTTTAAGACAACACATTTTTAGTAAAAGGTGCGATACGTCATTCCGTACTTGATGTGAAAAACGTATAAAAATTTTAAACGAAATCAACTTGAACAGCCGATGGACAATAGTTAGCAGCTGCCTTTCCAACTAAATTAAGGGAAAGACAACATGGTACAAGCGCTGCTAAATTATTTTTCTCTAAAAAAGATCTTGGATTCCTTGATATTTACTGCCAATACCAATATACTTTTATTTGAAATCTATTGTGGGAAGGGTTTGGATTTTATGTTGGTCCGGGGTTGTAGCCTGGGCTTCCTTCACCTAAATCCGGCTGATATTCTGACGAAAGGAATTGAGCGCACTCACAGAGTAGTATAGCGAGATTTACTGTATTCAAACGTTCACACGTTAGCACTGCCAAGAAAATTAAAATAATCGATGTAGTCTCTGTTTTATTTTGTTTTTACTTCTAGTTATTTACTGCACATCAGACAGAACCAGCCATCAAAAGAGTTTGAACATGTGTTCCAAAATAAAAATAAAATTTAAATGTCAATTAGCGACATTGCGCTTGTACGGCACGCAGTGGTAAGTAGCAATTTAATAATTTAATACTTTTTGCATGAAAGTTTACAAACGAAGTCAACTTAAAACTTTTGGATCGTTAAAAAATTTGTAGGAAGTACAAGAGCAAAGAAAATCACTGCCTCTTTCTATCATCTTTTTTTTTTCTTTCTTTTGTTTGCGAAAAATGTGTAAGAGGTAAGGTCTATTTTTTCATTCTATAACGTGCCTACAGATTAGTGTTCGAGAACTCCAACATAAAATTTTTTTTCGATTCCTTTTTTACGAAATGTGTATTTTCGGTTAATGTTTTCTCAAGAGATTTTATGTTTAATTTCTGTTTTTTCACGAAAAAAAGGCCACAGATTGGCCATATCCAGACAGACAGACTTTGTTATAGTTTCCATTCGCAATCTGCGAATCGTCCACAGGGCGGCAAAGTCCAGCTTTTTCGCACCTCCACTGTGCTGTTCACGATATAATTTGACACATGTGAATGGGACCCACTGTTTAATATCGGCTTCGAAAGGCGAATTGCCAAGTCTTTTCATTGTAGAAATACAATGAGATTGTCAGTCGCTCGGTAAGGTTGCGGCCGTAAAAAATGTTTGTGGTGTTTTTTCCCCTAGCTGGTTTCGAGCCCTGGTATGTTCACTTAACAGTCCAACACACAAACCTTTAAGCCACGGCACTGGCGCTCATAAAGTTTATTTATCAAAGTCATAAAAAATGTGTAATAAGGTTACTATAGAACGATTGTGAGAGTTATTTTTCTGCTGGCTATTAGATCTCTTATTTTCGGTTAAAAGTCTCCATCTTTATATATGACAGAAATCAATTAGTCAAAAATATGTACGGAGTCTAACGAGTCCAAAAACATTCATAGCCATTTCACAACATATGGTCAATGTCAGATTTGTTTTTTATTCCGCTTGAGAACTTTTCAACTTAAACTAAAAACCAAGGAAAACCAAACATGCTTTATTTTACCGATAAAAAAATCTTGCATCAAATTTTCTTAAATTCGCAATCAAAAACTATACAAAATGATAAAACATCCGTCCAACTCTCACTCCTCCGTCCAAATCACAAGCGAACAAACCTTCACAATCTACTACACACTTCTTGTACCAGAACTGTTATAAATTTCCAATTGTCGAATTAACTCCTCTCTCTCGCACGCATGACAATGCCGTCCGCAACTGTCAGAAGCACCCAAAACCAAACGGGAGAATAAATTTCATTTTCGTATGTGGCTTGCTTTTGTGAGATGTCCGACCGTCGTGATAAATTTTAAGTCGATTCAAACAAACGTTAAAACGTTTATTTAATCTCTATAGAAATATACCAAAAATACCCGCCGCGTGTATGAAAAAATGTTAAATAAAGTGAAAAGTTTCGCGTAGAGAGTAGAGTAGAGAGCCTGCTCGTCTTTAACAAAACACACACGCACACACACAGACATACACTCGCACGCACGCAGAGAAATTCCCCATCCGCCGCGACAAAATTCAACAAAAGAAAATCCTCGAAGAAACTTCCCTCAAAAAATACTACACCCTTGCAATGAATGGTATAAGGTATGAAAAGAAATATCAAACAAATCAATTATAAAAATACCTCAACTCTATCATGAAAATATATCCACGAAGAAAAAAATCTCTGCACCATCATCAGCACCACCACTACCATCACCTCCACCACACCACCACCACCGCCACTAACCCAGAAACCAACAACAAAAGTGTGAAATAGTGTTCAAAAAGAAATAAGAAGAAAAAAAGAACAAACAAGAAAAAAAAACTAACAAAAGACTTGGAGGGCAAAGAAAATTTTGTGTATTCTTTCGTTGATTTGTCCAGAAATAATCTTAGAAAAAAATAAAAAAGAATTTTCCCCGCGAGCCATCCCACTGTCGCATCTCATGCCCTCCTTTCTGTCGTCCTTCTGTCAAACACTCCTCCGTGTAAAATATTTTTTGATTTGTCGTTCTCTTTGTGGCGAGAACACTGCCGCCCCCCCGCTGCCAGCCAACCCAAATTAAATTAATGCAAATGCAAAGCTCAATTTAATTAAGGAGCTAAACTAAACCCCCTCTTTTAAACACATACATACGCTTTCGCTCGCATACACACATTTTTCCCCCCCAATCTTCACCTTCCCCCCGCACAAAAAGTTTAGAAAAAAAAATCGAAAAAAAGACAACCAACACAACTATGTTCAGTTTAAGTGAATTATGCTGCATGTTCTGCTGTCCACCGTGTCCCGGACCGATTGCTGCGAAGCTTGCATTCCAGCCGCCAGAGCCCACGTACAAGCTGACCGCCGCCGATGACACAAACATCAAGTACAACCTGCACCTGTTCGAGCGGGCCGAATGGCAATACTCGGAACGCGACAAGTCAAAAGTTGAGGCGTTCTTCACGCGGACATCGCGAGGCAACCTCATCACCTGCATCTACGTGAAGTGTAGCAAGAATGCCAAGTACACACTCCTCTTCTCGCACGGCAATGCCGTGGATCTCGGCCAGATGAGTAGCTTCTACATATCGTTGGGATCGCGCCTGAATTGCAACATCTTCGGGTACGACTACTCTGGCTACGGGATGAGTGGTGGGAAGCCATCGGAGAAGAACCTCTACGCAGACATTGAGGCCGCCTGGCAGGCGATGAGGAGTAGGTGGGTGTGATTCATCGGGAAAACGGTGTGATTCATTCACTAAACTTGTTCCTTTTTTCTTGTTTCCTCTTTTTTGCCTTCCAGATTCAACATTAGTCCAGAGAGTATTATCCTGTACGGCCAGAGTATTGGAACAGTGCCCACCGTTGACTTAGCAACGCGCCACGAGGTCGGAGCTGTGATCCTGCACTCGCCGCTGATGTCCGGCATGAGGGTGGTGTTTCGCAACACAAAGCGAACATGGTTCTTCGATGCATTTCCCAGGTATGTAATTCTTGACTGATTAGATCTGATTCGGAGAGCTTTCTCTTGTTCTGGTGCGTTATCTGTGCGCGAGCTGACAATTTCTTTTGAAGCACGCACGCTTCCGCACATTACTCATACGCTCGCGTCAATGTGTGTGCGTGTGTGTGTGTGATATCTGCTTTGTTCAACAATTTATCAATTTACTTTTGTTGATATTGCATTTGCACACAGAGTTAATCATGGACTCGCAACGGATGTGTGAATTTCCAGAAGTGAAAGCATTGTTTGCGTCGCTAGTGTATGCGTGCGCCAAAGAGAGAGAGACTCTTGAATTTGCATGTCGGGGCCGGTAAAATAAAATCATTTCAGTTGTTGGGACCACAACTACTGTTGGGGTTCCGTGATAACATTTTTTTGATTGATTGTGCTGCATACTGATGATGACGAGGCGAAGGTCGGTCAACCGATTGGGATTCGCTATGAATGGTCTTTCTTTCCTCTTCTGATCTCTGTGCTTAGTTCAGGGTTTAGGTACACACCTTTAGAATTTGTGCTACAATGTTTGGTGGCTACACGCCTTTAAACTTTGACTTGCATACCAATGTGGCGGGTATCTGCTCAATTGTGATTAAATTCCGATGTGTCTTGTGGTGATTCAATCACGTTTTTTCATTGCATGCCTTTATTAATGTTGTCATGTGTATGTATAAATGAGTGTACACGTATTGCTATTTCGAATCGCCTTCGCTGTCTCGTCCTTTTGTTGTCGCCTACACATAAGGCATCAACCCTTTCAGCAAATGGAGTCTAACAGAATCATATTGTTCTTATTTTGGTGTGCCACTTGCCTGGGTAGTGTGTACATATTGTGGGCTTGTGGGCTTGCGTCATACGGAGACCTCAAGTGAATGATACATTGACCGGCCCTTGAGGAGGGACCACATCTAGGTTGAACGTATAAACTTATAGGCGAATTTATGTGCCGTCACTCTGACAAATGAATAAATGATATCACGTTACTCACAAAGAAAACTACATATTCCCGTAGCTGGATAGTAGCACTTTGATTGCACTGTGGGTGTCGAGTTGGATCAAACGCTTTCAAAATTGATAACACTATCAAAAGGAACAGTAAAGGAATAAATATTTCTTATCTACGTTAAAGACAGTGATCATAAAATGGAAGTGAGGTAACTACGTTCATTTTGGCAGCTTATCAACTTGGCCTAGATTTAGAATTTTGATTTCTCCTAACTGGCAGTGTCTTCTTTCCTACGATAGATGCTCCTGGAGCTCTTATCAGAAATGTCTAGGCTATTTATTTTTTGCCTCCAGGACGATGGGGAACCTAATGAGGACGAGGAACAGCCCTGTTCTGTTTCAAGTAGTGTGTGACTTACAGTGGCCCTTTTCCTTTTTCCACAAGATCTAGGTTATTTAGATGATGTTTAAAACCACACTATCACGTGAGATTGCTGAACATTTTTTTTTTCAGATCTTCATTACCCAGCTCCAGAAGTTTTCTAGAACTGGGGTCGTGTTTAGTGAAGTAAAGTGTGGTCCATCTTGTGGTTTATTTTTAAATTATAAATTATTGTTAAACTGGCGGCTGTTTCTCGCTCGAAATCTTGACGTAAAATCGGTATTATACTTCCGCGGAACAAAATTAGTCGCTTTACGCTTAAGCACCGTTGGGAAATTTTTAAAACTTTCCAAAAAGAATACTGTGTAGCCAAAATCGTGCGTTTATTGAAAAGAAATCATTTTATCAGCCTCTTTTTATACTACTACTAGCCGGCATGACATAACATGTTAGCCGCTTTGACGATAACAATAAGTTGCCTCGGAGCTCCGTTTTGATCCCTCTGGACTTTTTTTTTGTGAGAAACCGTGAAGGACCGATGTTATACCAACAATCGGCAAACGATTTAAGCATTTAAGGCCAATATTATCCAAACCATTAACAAGATGAACAAGAAAATCGGAGTGACAGAACGCGTTACTGCAAACCCAGTCGAGGCAGCCAATTAAACGACGTTGCATTCCACAATTATATCACATCAAACGGCTGATTAGGAATTTCAGTTCACTGGAATAGGTCACGGTTTCACATTGCATTGCAAAAGCAAGTAAGGCCCAATACAAGCTAATATTTTGATTATAACCTCTTTGTTCGGAGGCTAAAAACTGAATGCCCTCCATTTATTTGAATATATTTGTCCTTACGTCTAACATAAATCTGATTTAAATGTAACTTAAAACTACTATGCTGCCCTGACGCGGCACCAGCATTATTTTCATTCGTTGGTCTGTCTGCGGACGTTCGGTACGTAGACAGGTGTCAGTTGCGTTTTTCTGATGCTCTGTCTGCTCGTGTGAGAACATTTAGTTCCCACTATACCGATCCTGTCAGAGGCGCTCGTGTTAACTTACACGGACCGACTGGCAACCAAAAACCTAAATCAATTGGCAATTCGGATTACAGACTAGCTACGGACTCAGCAATGGCTTGACTCTACACACGATGAAACTCATGAAAAATACAAATCTCAATAACAGGTTGGCCTGTTATTTGTTTAGTCTCTGCAGTTCGTTAATTTTCCAAACTAGAAACTGAAATTAATAGCCGCCTGGTTGGTTACAAACTGTTTTTCGTGAATCGCAAATGAGTTTTCAACCAGTAGCGTCGTGTGCGGCATCTCATTTGATTACACAGGATATGACTCAAAGCGAACTAGTTGTCAATTCACTCCGCTGATCAGTTTTTAGGTTTTCGTTCCAAAGAAAAAACGAAACCCTTATAGAATCAATTCGGTGTCTGTCTGTCTGTTATCTTTTACATATCTGCACATAACTTCAAAATGCTTTGGAGGTAAGGGATGAAATTAGAACTGAAAGTGTATCTCGTTCTACTTGTGTACCACTCTTAAGAGTCAAGTCTTATCACCTCTCCAAGAAACGAATATTTTCGAACTACTGGATCGGACGAAAAGAAGTAGAATAATTGGCAGGTACCCTAAAAGAATTTATGCACAATAACTGTCGAGAAAGAACTATTTTTTAAGTTCGGTTAAACGTCTAGCTGGCCATTAAAATTGCTATTTCCAATGTTAAGTGAATTTTCACTTTCCATGGGGATCAGCTGCTCATCTGCAGATAGGCCAACCTAAGTGCCGTAAGGTTTTGGAAGCTCTGAGAAAAGTCCAGGAGGCGGATACGGAATATAAGCATATGTTCTAACCAGCCCTGCGAAGTATTACCTGAGCAGACCTCAGGAGATGAAAAAGGAATCTTTGTCGTCCGCTTAAATACTCTTCCTGTGTAATTTTGTATATATACATATATCCGAATTTTACTTTTTACGTATCAGTAGAAATAAAGAAATTTGTACCAATTAATAGTGATTTGTGAAGTCAAATGTTAAGTTGCTGGAGTTAAATTTAAAAAAAAACTTTTGGTTTAGGCTTTTTGACTGTTCGTATACGCAGAAAATGAGCTCTCTACGCCGTACACACTCAAAGTAGGAGCTCTTTTAGTGAAAGATTTTGTTGAGTTATGATTTTGACCAATAGAAATAATTTTAAGACGTAAAATTTGAGCTCTTTTTGAATTAAATTTCCATGTAGATCCCAATAAGAACAAAACGTATTTAATAGTAGCAGAAGATTAAAAGAAAAAACGCAAACAATTTTAGCAACGACCCCAGGGAAAAGTACAAACAGATGGTTTTTTCAGTGCGATTATCAAAGTACTACTCGCCAATTAGTATGATGGGAGCAAAAGTTCAGCCTATTTAATAATTAATGCCCCTACTTTAAGTTATATACTAGCAACTCTTGCGGGTGAATAAACCACAAGCTGATTAGCTCTTGTGTGTCCAAAGCGATGTGTCAGAAAAACGTCACGCTTCTGGTTGGAGGTCGTTACACCTGAAAGAAAATCGACTCGAACAGTCAACGTATAATCCACAGGAAAACATTATCTCTAGTCAAAATCAAGTCTACACACACCACATCGAGAACCTTGACCTTTCGCCATATTTTGCTGACCTGCCCCGTAACAACAGACAGAATAAGAAGAAAAACTCCCATAAGAGAAAAAGAAAAAAACAAGTTTATAACCAAAAATTGATTTGCTACATTATTCTATTATCCGCGCAACAGTCCAATCTAACCCCACCCTGCTAGTTAGCACCATCAAAGTACGCGATAATGTGTCTCCCAGTCTTTATTGCTTGATTAAATATTTAGGTTTTAAATAAGCAGTAGTAGTCATTACAGTTGCGAGGAAGGGAAAACGCAATAGGAACTCTTTTTTTTCTCCCTCCTCTGCATCCTCTACTTATCATCTATCTACTAGTGCCAACAGAAAGGTGGTATGCTGATGAACACTGAACACCAAACGACAGCGATATCAATTTCAAATGTGACACAACTCCAACGTGGAACAGATAAAGAAGTGCTCTTAAGGGCCATGATAGTCTCAAATAGATCCAGTTTAATTATTTAATTAAGAGACAGATACACAGGCGTAGGCTTTGATGGAATTCACATGCAAACAACAGTTTGCAACGTTTGTGTACGTGTTCGTCCTATCAGCCTTCGGCTGTAATGCTCTTCAACCAGACGATGGAATAGAAAAATATGTGACGAGTGTCCTTGATCTCCATCCGAAAGGGAGGGGGTATGGAGTTTAAGAGGTGAACTATATAATTGTTCCCACTGATGACAAGCGCTTCCGTTGTGTGTTCCATATACATGCGGGTCTGTACATGCCTCACATCCTCATCTCGCCTGGGCATAGAACAACAAGAAACGCGTTTAGTGAGGTTAATGACGTCGTGTTTCAAAAGAGAGTTTCATGTTCACGCCGCCTCGCCATTTTCAAAAATATACCACATGTGGGAGCTTGAATTCTTGGCGAATCGTTTGATGTTGGTGGTGAGGAATGAAGTGATGAACTGCGTTGCGATTTTTGTATCGACACATGTAAAACGAGTGCGCAGCCAAAGGTTACCATTACATGTTCCATGCCGTGTTGGCATGCTATAGTTTTCTGCGCGGATGAGTTTATTGCCGTGACGCCCGTCTATATGCCAGTAATAAATCTAATGCTATGTTATTTATGGCAACCACGGAAGCTATACTCATAAGCAAGCAAATGATCAGTTGTGTCTAAATCAATACTGGTGGTGGTCTGTGACCGACATTCATTTCGTAGCTGTAGTCAGTATATTAAAAAACAAACACAACGCGAGAAATGTTTGATGAATCGATTAATTAGCAGACTGAGAGTTGTCTACAGACTGGATTAGATACTAAGAGTTCAAGACTCAATTACTGTAATCCGTTAATGACACTAATTTTAAAAGACTGTTGTATGGTGGTTTATCAGTTAGACTCATTCAAAAGAACTGCGAATCTTAAGTCAGCGTCAATGCTGTTCTTATCTGTAAATTATCAACAGTGGCAGCTTGGATAAGAAAATTTACTGGTTTTTGTATGCATTTTATTCGTTTAGTCGTACGAAATCCGCGCGTATGCGGAAGCACGCTACTACTTAAACATGAAATGGTTCGTGCTCTCGAAAAAACGGTGCAATGGTCGTTTGTTTCCTTCTTTCGATGATTGAAAATGTTTTCTGTTTCTTATGCAATACGTTTTTTTTATACGCCGTCTGCTGCGGACTATGATGGCATATCCAGCTCAATGGAAATGCCATATGCTTTCAAAACATCTAAGTGGGGTTATTTTGCTAACCCAGCTCAATGACTAGATTGTCGTTGGTATACTGTGTACGTGCCCTTACGAACATAAGAGTATGTGTAAACAGTTTTTCGCATCGCATCGCTTTCTCGCCTTAATGTTCGCGTGGCCTAACTTTGCCCTCAAAAGATTCGCTTGTTGTCTCGTATTTTACTTTCTGATATTTTTATCTCTTTCCGATTTTGAAAAGAGTCAAATGGCACAGCCTTTGGGATTTAATAACGTATAGCAGAAAAGTGAAACAAGAGCAACTCACCAAGTCTACATATCGTGTATTGCGAAATTGACATCAAAATCCTTACGAGGGGATTCTTGACATTAACTCAAATGCTTTATAAAGGTATCTACAATAAATCTTTTCGTAGTAAAATTACGAATTGAAGCTCCGATACGAACTTCGAAAAAATACTATCATACTCCGGACGGAATCGGGAAAAGCATTGCCACATAGAATTCTCACTCTCATTTTCGATCAGCTGTTTAGTGTCAGTTTTGTCTTATCTGTGAAAATTATTGAAATAAATTGTGCACTAGACCTCTAAAGTCCTTAAAAAACATGACAGTTATCCATATCGTTTATGCATTGCATGATATATGCCTTGATCTCGCGTCCTATACTACACAAATGTTTTTCGTAATGAATTTGAAGATTAAGAAGAACTAGAAGACACCGGTATTAATCACCCTAGTGCAGCCGAAGCATTAAGAAATAACATTAAACACACACATACAAAAATATTAAAAATAAAACAAAAAAAAAACTTTAAAAGCACAAAGTATTCGAAAACCGTAAATTAGTTCATTTAATTCGTAGCACAAATTCATACATTTGTTTTTGTTTGACTTTATTCGACATACTCATGATTAAGCTTTCCCTCTTCTATTAGAGCTTAGGTCTCACCGCAACTTAAATTTTTCTTCGTAGTAGCTCTTATTGTATTTTGTTTTGTTTTCGATTTTCTTCAATCTGCATTTTTTTAAAGTCACACAGTATGTACATTCTTTTTGTAATCAACTTTAAAAAATATATAAATACTTACATTTTTTTCCAAAACATAATACGGCGTAGACAACTTGTTGTAGAAAAAGATAATTATGTATTTTCAATTTCATTCGTATTTGGTGAAATCAATTTTCACGGACTTCGAAATCGTATCTGACTTTTCACTACGAATGAATTCTGTGATAGAATATTCAGAAACAAAAAGACGTAACTTAAACTAAAACATTACATAATTTCTCAGTGGATACTTGATAATTATTTGATACACACAGAAACTAACAGATATTTTATTTTACAGGAGTAAAGTTAAATTTTCTTATTAATTTTTGCATCAGTTATGCAAACAAGCGGAAAGAATAATTTAGTACTTTATTCCAAGTCATTTTGCTTTCCTTGTTTGCATTCGCGCCTTCATAGACTCTCTGACAGTTGACGATAATGACTGCTTACAGGAGACAGTTTGCCACCTGTAATTTGTGGTATTAAATCTATTGAGCATTATGGCTTATTTGGTTGTAGCTAATAGAATGGCCAGTAATTCTTTTCGGGATATTGAACCGGTAATCTTCCCAATGTGCTAGTCTGTCGTCGGGAAAAAATATGTTAACGCATTTTATCGGCGATAATTCCTATAATGAATTTTCCAGGCTCAATTCACAAACAAAGTATGACATGGATGTGTTCTGTATTTGTTTTATAAAACAAGCTGAAGAAGCAAAACATACCTCATCAGCAATTGGATATACATAGGCACATAAAACCTTCTGACCTTTATCTTCCCAGTTCCCGGAAACCAAAAAACGTCATATGTACCTATTTGAACGAGCGGGTGTGTGTATTCATTTCTTTCATCTCAACATTGAGGTGGGGCAGACAATAAGAAAAGGAGTAGTTAGTTTCAAAAAGTTGGCTGATACGAATATGTTGTGACCGCCGCAAGCACAAGTAAATAGCAGAGTAGTATTAGCATTGATAAGCACGCATACAACCACAAGATGATTCATTCGAATTCGTGTTTTAGTGTTCCTTGAATTATAGAAATGAATCAACAAACTACATCATTTTTTTCAAAGTCTTTTATAAAATACGCTTATGCCACAGAAAAAAGTAAAATCTCCTTTTCTACATTCACTTACACATTGAAAAAGATTACAGAAAAAACGCTTGGTTGTCTTTTTTACTGATGGTTTAAGACACTTAACATTTCTTGATATCCCTACAGCTGGTTACGGAGAAAAGCAGATTGTTTTCATAAAATATATTCTTACAACACGTTTTCCGTTTCACATCGTCACGATGCGTTGTGTGTACACGACATTCACTTGTTGCTTATGACAAGTTCAGCTGCGCTCTTTTGAAACTTATCGCATTGTTTCATCGAATGTAGATAACATTTCCTGTAAATTTGCCTTATCTGGTTTGCTAATTGCCTCAATTGAAATTGTACTTCCAGTCACAGTTTTGCATCACAAGTCTTTCCGTCTTTGTGTTGATTTTGGAAATATTTTAATTAGGACGATTGATTTTCTGCGGAAATACCACATACGCAATTTTAAATATGTGAATAGTAGTATAGTAGATTGTATCCAAATTTGAGCAAACACAGCAATGCTAACAAACTTTGTGTAAACATGACATTGCTATGAAACACTCTCTCAACAAGCTTTGTGTAAATTACACTGCATTAGCATGAAACTTAGTCAGGTTAGGTACCATGAAAAACAATCGAAAGCAACAAATCTGGTCATCGCATATGTCTTCATCGGTTATAAAAGTTTCCACTATCACCATTCGGAGTCGGAACTTAATAAAATTTTGATTATATGGTTGATAATGATTGTATTATGATGCCCGTCGGGTCTTGTACTTATTTTTCTACAATGATAATAGTAACACAGATAATGAAAATCCTTAATGCAATCAAAATTTACTGGTGACACTTCTCTTATCCTCTAATGATTAAGGACAAGTTCAGTGACTCCACTAGACTTATATATTATAATTGATGAATGAAGTTGAGCTCTAGATTTTATAAGTGTTTTTAATTACACGTATACACGTGACACGTGTTGTTGTATTACACGGCACTTTAGACACGGGTACACGTGTAGTTCATTTAAACATGGGTTCACGTGTATTTAACTATATTGCGTAAGCACAGTGCAACAACCTCTTCACGTCTTCTGCATTAGCTACAAAGCTCGAAATTACGATAAGCTCGTAAACGTGTTTGAACCCATGCCCATGCACGTCCTTACAAACATTGTAAGCGATGCAGACTCATCGGCATCCATGCATAAGTTGTTAGAGAAGCATATGTTAGCTTCCGAAAATGACTCCAATATGGCAGTGAATTAAATTCACGTGTTCCTACACGCATAATTTAATTTCACGTGCACTACATGTATACGATTACACGTGAAATAGGGGGCTTTAGAATGAAGTAGTTAATAACGAGCCGCTAGGTACTGTGTGAAATGGTTCATTTCATTAATATCTAGCTAATGTAATTTAGTATTTCAATTAAAAGATTCTAATTAAAAATATAACAATAATATTAGACAAAGCAGTAGATGAAGATGTACATCGGACCTTTCTGTCCTATCTGGTGTCGCTATAATCTGGAATGGACCAGTGCTTCACAAAGCAATGGACCGTCGTAATGTGCGAGGATTGGTTTAGCTTTTCCATAGCAGACATTTTCAGGTTGGACCTTATTTCCTAAGACGGCAGTGAATGTTACGGTTATTAAGAAGGCTATTTGGAGAATGCCGCTAAGAGACAGTCTCTTGTCTTGCGATTGTTGCTGGCAGTTCGGATTCTTAAGTTAAGCAATCAACAACCTTAACCTAAGTGTATAGGCCCCATCCCCCAGGTTCCTTTTATATCCCACTATACACATGGTTCGGATTTACAGCTATGGCTCACCTGAATAATGCGATGTTTTTCTTCGCTTTAGAATTGTAAACAACCTTCCATCATCCATATCATTGTTCAGCAAAAACAAACAAAAAAATAATGAATACATTTTTGGCCTTTTCGATGACTGCAAGAGCATGAACTCATTTTTGTTTCTTATGAATTTTTTCCATTAAATGTATCTTTTACTAGACATCAGCAAAAGATTGTTTATGATTACACTTACGATGGCTGCATTCTTTTACACATCTGCAACTGTGTTAACTTAAAACCGTCAGCCAATTTGGTCTATTAAAGTTGGGTGCACAACAGTTTAAGATAGTTTAAAACGTTTGTCTAAATTGGTGGACGACCAGCCTAACTAGTAAGCAATCAGGTTCAAAATTCGTTAAAAGCTTATGTATAATATCATGTGAAATTTTACAGTAAACGATGGCCTGTCAAGATAAATGAATGAATAATTGCGGAATAATATTTAATTATATACTTGCTTTCTAAGATAAAAGTATTTATAATTAAAACCGACGATGACGAAAAGAAAAAGTGTGTAGACCAATGATTTCATGGACTTAGCTCCGAAAAATCATGTCTGCCTTTTTATAAGTAATCAAATTAAGTGTTACAGTTTATTTTGGTAGCGTAAAAGCCAAAAGGACATAGTCAATTCAATCAATTACTCTTGCAATCATGTGTGTGCTTTTTATCCACACAGATGAAAGGGTAGTACGACTGTCATTGGGAAAACCTTGTATCCAAATCGTATTACAGGGTATATACAAAACTAGACTGGTTCTTCTTAGTCATACTTTTCAATTCAACTAGCACTATTTGTTGTTCAAATTATGTTAGATAGGGTTAGGGCTGGTGTCTTGTAGTTAATCAAATAGGCTATTAGTCAAGAACTCAACGAACCTTTGCAGTGACGGTACTGCCTACCTCTGCTAAAGCAGAAGAACTTAAACGTTCGTTGCATATATTGAGAAACAATTATTTTTCTAGGATGGCAACTCCCTTTAGCGATTCAAATAAAAAGCTACCGAACGTACTGTATATTTCTGGCTAGCACTGGTTTGTCATCTACTAGGTCCAAGGTTCTTCTACTCAATGTTAGCATATTTCCATTGAGACTAGACCCCATTGATAAACATGATAGCTCGCCAGACAATGCTTGCAAGTTGCAAGCGATAATGGTCTAATATTTAGCCAGCCCAAAGTTCTGTATATCTAACAGCAGAATGAACTCTGAAATTCAATACAGAAAAAAGACCACGAATCTTGTATTTTCTGCAAGCAACACTTGCAATTAGACCAACCACACGGAGCTTATAAAAAACGAATCTCATTGTTTTGTGTGTGAATCGAATGAGCGATTTTTGTTGTCCTCGTCATATAAAACACCCTATGATTCGAATTATTCTTCTGTAACCCTTGTAATCAATCAATCTATTCACGTTTGTTTATCATTAAACGACAAGTTAAGTTTATATGTATCATGACACAACATACCCAGCCAATTTTCATGTCAGATTTATTTCTTTTTTACTAAGATATCATTTCGAAGTCCGATTTCCAATCGAAAATGAAAACAGTTTTACGAATCTATGCGTTAAATCTGTTTTTATACGTCTGGCGAATATGATACGGGTAATAACCAACAAATGGTGTTTACTTATTCTTGCACCTGCTCCCGTTGTCAGAAGTGATTCTTAGAAAAAACGTGTGGTTACTATTTAATGATTCATAACATTCGTTTGTTTAGACGTCTATTATTACTGAAAGATGACTTATATCGGTGAAACACAATTTTGCATCAATTAGCAATTAGCCGTTCATATGATATTTTTTTACACAAACCTTTGTATCTGATTAGATAAGATTGGGGGTTCATGTGCGATATTGCTGTGTTTGTTGCATTTACAATTGAGTTCATTGCTATGAATTTGGTTATGAATCGGTCTTTGAGGTTAATTTTATGGTCTCAGGATTTGACAACGCAAATTTATTTGTGTAATAAGATCTCTGCAATTTGCACTCCCATTAAATGGCTGATTGTTTAAAAATCGAATTTTTATTTCTTTTAGTATTGACAAGGTCTCTAAGGTGAAATCTCCAGTTCTTGTAATACATGGCACCGATGATGAAGTCATCGATTTTTCACATGGTATTGGGATTTATGAGAGATGTCCAAAAGCAGTAGAACCCTTGTGGGTAGAGGTAAGAAATATAAACTTATAAGCAAATTAAATGATACATATTTTCATTCATTCTTTTTTTTTTATAGGGTGCTGGTCATAATGATGTAGAACTACATTCGCAATATTTTGAAAGACTTAAAAAATTTCTTACCGTAGAATTAGTTAAATGACAATTAAAGAACTCAAACACTTCCACCACCGCTGGTGTTATAACGGAAGAAAAAGATGAAAATGATGGTAAGGTTTTTAAACACAAATTTACTTGTAAGTAATGTATAAAAAATGTAAAAGAAGTTGATCTTATATGAGTTAGCAAATAGAACAAGGCCTACTTTCCAATTGAACGTCATGGTCAATAAGCTAGTAGTTACGAGACCGGCTTCAAGTTTCTAACAACGTTGTGACAATCACGCTAAGAGAAATAATGCAAAATTTTATCTAGGTGGAATAAAAAGAGACACGAGTCAGTGAATTCGGAAAAAATCGAATACGTACGGAACCAAAAAATGTGGAGTTAGTCAATCCACTAAACTCCAATATACTACAAACATAGTTCATGCATTCTTCATTCACGTTTTGCGGGGTGAAGTGGAGAAGTGAAATTGTGAAATGTAATGCTTGGCTTCTAGGTAACAATTTAGACGACAAGCTCCAGCTCATTATTGTTATTAGGTCGTAAGCTGTAATTGAAAATAGCCACTAGTTTTGTGTGTCAGTCAACAGAGTCATATTTGTGTGTTCAGCATTATTTTTGTATCAGTTTAATGAAGGAAAACCTGATTAATCAGCAGAAAGACTAAACTAGAGTTACCATCATTTTCAAGTAAGATTATTTCCTTAAGACTTTCTGGTCAAGACATGTCCACTCGATGCTCTTCAATTACATTGCTTCGAAACAGTTGGTCTGAATACTTTTTATGGAGTTTGGTTCGTATGCAGTTTTCCATAAACGAAGATTATCTAGGTATCTATCTAGGTTTGGCAGAGCAGACGTATTTCTGTTTGTCTTTTGTCTTTTTTATTGGTTCTTCCTTTTTCGTTTAAATTAACAATAAATCTTTACTGTTTCTTTTTCAAGCAGCGGCTTCATCTTCTAGTTCCGTTTCTACAAAAGCTCTCGCTGAAAAATTTCTCTAGCATAAAGGGTCCGGCTCTTGTGCCAGTAACGCAGCACCATACCTTTCTCTTAAAAGCGCTGCAAACGGTATGCTTAACAAAAAAACAAAGTTTTAATCCCTTTTCACAATTACTCATATTACTAATTACATAGCAGCTGCTCGATTGGAAAGGGCCGAGAGCCAAGGACATCGTCTATCATCATATGCGTCTTCCTCATCGAATAACAAATTCTCCTCACCATCGCCGAATACCAATCCGAAGCAGCGAACCTCAGCGGAGCAACTTTCCATTTGTAGCACTAGCAATCATCATGATGAATCATTATCCCCTCACCATATTAGTAGTAGTAGTAAAATTTATCATCCCGGGCGCTTTAGCAGTAGCAGTATGACTACTTCACCAACGAACAACAACAATTGTATCAACAACCATCAGAATAGCCAACAAAAACCGGTGGATTGCGTTCTCAAGTGTACGTGCAACACTTCCGGAAGTGGCGGTAGCAGTGGCATAGGTCCTCGATACAGCTCTTTAAAATCCCTAAAGTTGAATGGGGCCAATGGGCTGGTAAGCGGCGTATCAAACTGCGGATCTAGCTTGTGCGATAGAAAGATGACGACGAAAAAGCTTAGTTGTGATGCGACAACAAGTCCGGGGCGGGTTCAGTCGAAGGGTGTGAGTAGCGCAACCGGGACCGAACTGATAAAGCAATGTGATGAATTTAAGAAAATGACAAGTGGTCGAGCCAATCCGAGCCCCAGGAGAGTTGTGGCCACACGAAACGCGGCCACAAGTCCCAATTTGGATATGCGGAAACTTGGTCTGACAGAAATTAAACCAAAAGAAATAATGGCGACGAACAAGGCTGCCCTGGAGAAGTCTAATTCGCTGGGCGAATCGAGGCCCACCAAGCAGTTGCGCACCACAAGAAGTCTATCGCCGCGTCCACCGGTGCGCCATCAGCACGCAATAATGGTCTCCGACGAGAATGACATAGTTTCAGTAAAGGTTTCACCCAATGAAGATTTCGAAGTGGAAAACGCAATTATGACCCGGGTGCCCGATCTGATGGTCCGTGATGTGGTTCTAGACAATAAATGTAATAGCGCTCCACGGTCTGGCACGAAAAAGAAGCACAAAACATCCAAGAGTGAACAAACATCACCAAACATTACCGACCTCGATACAAAGTTTTCGTACAATCAAACAAACAACAAGAGCACTGGATGTTTGGTGTATGTGCCATCAGATCCGTGGCTGAAAATGTCTGACTTGGAGGAGTGCAAAGTAAATTCGTTGCACAAGCGAAACAACCTGCAGAAAATGTCGAAGGAGACCCGTTCCCTGAGCCGTGGGAATCTTGAGCCGCTTAGCAATGATCCGTGGATATGGCGAAAGCCACCAGACTCTGCCAACACTGGCATGAAAGTGAGCAATGTGAAAAAGTCTCCAAAGCAGGAGATGTTCCGGCAGGCGAAATCGTTTTCTGCCACAAAGTTTGAGCTCGGGGGCGGTGAAAACACGAAAAGTCACCGACCAAAGCTCCAGCGTTGCAAGTCACCTTTGTTCATTGAGGACGACCATTTGCCGCCGCCAGTGTCGGCACCCTCTTCGCCATTTCTGAAAGCGCCTGAAAGTCAATTTTCGCCACCACCTCCACCATTTACTGCCACGCCGCCACCCCCGCTACAGGCGCATTACATCTGTAACAATTCGCCAGTAACGTCGCCAGCTCGTATAAAATCCACTGTCACAGCAGATCCGCAACAGCCGCAACAACAACCTCAACAGGCACAGCGCAGCTTTCTGGATGTCGTCAATCCGAATCTCTTGCAGGCGCGCCATAGCTTCTCTTCAATATCGCAGCGAGACGATGAGCTACAGCTGAATATACGACGACTGTCTGAGCAGATGCGCAAAACTCAGGCAGGAAGTGCAGCTGTAATCACAACCACCACTGGTGCCGACTTCAGTGACTACCTACGCCAGTTTCGTTGCAGCGAAGCGAAAAAGGCCGCCGCCGCAGCACAATCACAGCAACAGCCGCAATCTCTGCACCATACCCAGCCGAAGGTGGCCCAAAATAATCTTGATTCAATGTTGGAAACGACTTGTTGAACTAAAATCAATTGCAACTGGTATACACACACTTCAAATCACTAGCTCGCCACTTTCTACTCCCAATTTCTATTCCTTCTCCTTTAACAAACACAAAATTGTCTTGTGGAAGTGTAATTTCTAATGTAAACAAATCTAAATGAAAATGATAATAATTCTCCTTCAAAACATTAAATTGCATAAAAGAAGTAAAAAAAAAACAAAAATCTTTAAAAAAAATAAAACAAAAAAACATGATTCATCTGTTAATTATAGGTTTAAATATTAATTAATTTAACTAATAAGCTTTTTAAGAATCTACAAAGGAAAATTAAAAAAAAAAACAAAAAAAGAGCAAGAAAAGGCAAAGTGACATAACTAAGAATGGAAATGTATGCATTTAAGCACATGAAATGTCTCATGAAGTTTACTTTCTTCTTTTTCTAATCTACTTTATTAAGTTTATTAAGTTAAAACAAACTGTATTCTGTATTATTTCTTCTTAGTTTCATATATTATCTTTTTTTTCTATTGTAGTGAGAATACAAAATAAGTGATAATAATAGTTAAACTTTTTTTTTTCTATTCAAAGATCGAAATGTGTATGTGGTACGTGTGTGTGTGTTTTGTGGGAAGAACTTGAAACTGTTGACCATTTGTGATTGAAGCAATTTGTCTTCTGCTTCTTGTACAGGATTTTTATTTTTTCACTCATTTTAGATGAATGAGTTTTGTTGAAAGACTTACAACGATAGTGAAATGTTTGCTCGGCGGCAAGTTTACGTTTTTTTCAACGTCACGTTAAATTTTAAAATAAGTCTGCACAACTCTGAGGGAAAGGATTTCTTTCTTCTATTCCCCTAGTGAAATTAATAATTAAGGTGATAAAAGAAGCAATAGACACTATTAACCCGACAAAATTAAAAAGAAAAAACAAGCGCCTCCTTATTGTATGTATGCGTTGTGATATTCTTCTCAATCTGTTTTTTTGCTACAATATTCAATGTCAAGTCAGTGTGTCAAATTCGTCGATTGGTTAATTAATCTTACTTAGACAGCGATTTATCTAACTATTCGTCCGCCGTTGAAGATGTTGAATTCAAGTCATCGGCTGAGTTCATAAAGTTAACTGCAGCAGGAAGGAAGACTTGCGTTACTTTGGCATGGCAGCGGTTGATAATTGTGTTCATAAAAGCAAGTGATGGTCAAACTGCTATCAAACAATCATATTGGAGCTGTGTAGCTGGATTGAAAAGCTCTGCCTACTTATGTTGTTTTTATGAACCTATTTTTTACTGGTGAAAAATTGTCACAGTATTCGTAGTCTTTTATGCATTTAGTAAATATTTTCTACAGTGCATGATCGACGAAGTTGAAATATGAACCCTCGTCTACAATATCAAATCCAAAAAATAATGGCATCAACATTGTTTTCCCTAAAATTGGGATAACTCAATAAGAGAGTAATGCCCGTGCAGTTGTAAGAATCAGAATACCTTTGTACATAAAAGTATAAGGGCTTTCTATTCTTTTGTCTGTAGATCGTGATTTTGAAGAGTCCCAAATTTGAATTCTCTGTAATTTGTTATTAAAGACTTTGTAGGAGACTGATATTTTTAGTTTGTGTGAAACCATCAATACTGACTAGACTAGCGATTAGGCTACATTGATCCGTGTTTCGTGCTTGAATCTGTTAGCATTCAACGCTTACTTTATTTTTCGAGCACGTTCACATACTTAAAGAACGCGTGTTAACATAATTTTACTATCCTTCGTATATCTTAGTACTGCCAATCAGCCTGTAGACAAAGAATTCTTTCCTTGCCATCAACCGTAAGTGGACAATGTTTACTCAAACCAAATGAAAAAACAACAGTGAGCAGAGAAATGCATAAAACAAACGACTGCAAATCAAGAACATTCCAGCCTCTTCACCAAGTTTGAATAGCTCATATGACTCTAAATCATCATGCAATTCATACCACTTTTTTTAGAATATTTAGTCCAGATATAAAGCAATTTAGATCAAAAATAAATCCATATCAGATATGAAATTTCCATACAATAACACTGTTCTATAACTAGTAATATAATGTTGTGCACATAAATAAATATAAATTGTTATTCCATCGTCAATCGAGCGTTAAATTAAATTTTAAATAAATTGCACAAAACACAGTTGAAATTCACGGCACGCTTCATTCGTCGTCTTCCTCTGCTTCTATTTCCACAAACGGCACATTAACTGCAACTCTCTTCGGTGTAAGATCCAACGAAAAGAAAATACCTTATTAAAAAACACCACCGGCTAAACTCGTTCAGATCGCTTTCAAGCTGTAATCAATGAAAATTCCTTTTGTGGCCTTAAGTTACAGTCTTTGAAAGTAATGTGGGTCTTTATGGAATCATCGGGAATCATATGACTTCATCATCTTCTATTTCTTGTTATTACATTAAAGAAGTTGTGTAATAACAGGACAACATAACTCCACATTCACATTTTTGTTGACATGTTTTTCTTTGGGAGTTGTAATAATTACTAGATACATAACCTGAAGGAAGAGACTTGGCATGGTCTGATCCTCGGAGGTCCTCCTCTAAGCCATATCGACGGCAACAAAAACTTCGGAAGAGGAAGCTTAAACGTAAGAATACAATTCATGACAAAACATTTATGCATTTCGAAGCTAGGTATCTGTAATTATTTAGAGGATATACTTGTTAAATTTAAGTTAATAATAAGACTTTATTTTTTTTTTGAACATCTTTAATACAAGTTAACTATATATAAAGAAGGAGATACTCCTATTACTTCACTTCGAACGAAAATATTTTTTTTTTAATTGAGAAATAAAATCAAAATGTCTTATTCTTTAAGTAAAACAACCATAAAACAAAAATACGTGAACATTTAGAAACAAAAAAATCTTATGTTTAATTACACAAAGGCTGGTTGTGGTAATTTATCTAAGTAGATTTTTGTGTTGTCAAACAAAACTAAATTAATTTAAATTCAATTTCTTCTTCACGTACACTTGCTAACAAAAAACAAGAAACTATTTGCATTTACTCGAAAATGAAAATAATATAAACTACAACTTAAAAAAATAAAAGAAAACACATAAAAGTAATGTTCAATCCAAATGATCTCGAATAAAAATAAAAATAAAAATAAATCAACATCAAAGGAACATTTTCATTTGTATATTTCTTACTTTTTTTGTATTTCCAACAGCAATGAATCAAATGCATCCTTTTTCTTTCTTAGTTATTGAAATTCGTATAGAAAATAAGAAAACAAATTGTCTAAAATAAAATATAATTTTTAATCTATCATTTGAGTTTTATTTGAAAAAAAAAATATTATTGTTATTCTGAGTATTAATAAAAAAACAAAAATTTTATCAAATGATAAAAATTGAAATATGAAAAGAAAAGAATTATATAAACAGAAAAAAAAGATATAATGTACTTATGTATTTTTAATGTAATCAAATTTCGAAAACAAACAAAAAACAATCTAGGATGGTAAGAATTTAGGATTATTTTTTATTATTATTATTATAAAGTAGTTATAAAATTTAATTTTCAAAGATATGTACTTTTTATTATTATACAATAAATATTCTTTAAACTAAAAGTATAAATTCAATTAGTTGTATTAAGTATAGGCCTCCGGCCACATTGACGAGAAAGTCAGTAATATTACCTCGTCTTAAGGCATCCGACAGACGGTCTCAGAGCAGCAAAGCAAAAGTTAGGTAAACGGACAGTAAAACAAGTCTGCTCTACTTAGAACGTTTGTATTAGACAGACTGGGGTTGGCCTTAGTTTTCATTTCGTCTGTGTCCTATCCTGTTTGTGCTCGTGCAACTTATGTATAATCGAATGCATATGGGATCTTATATAGACGACAGTATTGCTCTGAAGAACCGGCATGGGCTCCAAGAACGAAACTACCAAGTATTTGGTTGCTTTACGTAGGATGTCCGAACGTTACAGTAAGTTTTTTTCTTTACAAAAATTTAGGATCTGTTGGCACCCATAACATTGTTCCATATCCGCTGGTCAGTATTCACCGCTCTTATGGAATTGAATCGCCGACAGCAACTCAAAGGAAAAAAAAAATAGCTATACTTGTAGCGAACCCTAAGAAGCCGTACGCATCAAACACTCGTACCACTTTATAAAAAAAGAAAACAAAATTTTCTGGAACAGATATTCTCTCAATAACTTATTTGTAATCCAGCGAAAATCTGGCATTTTTGACTGTGCATCCTAATAGCCTCTCGGTGCTTTTGCGAATTCACCACGGCCTCGTCTTTGCTAATTCACTTAACAAATTTATGTTTCATTTATGCACAATATTCATTTGTTTCTTCGGGGACCTCACACAGACTTCACTCAAATTTTGCAAAACAAGAAAAATTGTTGTATTTTGAGGGAAGAGACAGACACTTCATATAGAGACGTATTGTAAGGATTATAGATAAGATGAAAAACATCGGATAAAAAATATAAAAAAATATTCCCTGGCTGAATATTCAATGCCTTAATGCCCAAACTGCTTAAACGCGAAGAGAATAGAACTCGTGTTTACCAGGAAATATACAATTCCAAAGGGATATTGTATTGGGTGGTTCAGTATGCGGAGCTTGCCTAATCCCTTGGCTTCATTTACAATAGAATGCATTCAAAAGGTGCATTTGCGTAATAATTCCGATCTTACTATATGGAGTAGTATGGTGAACCGCTCTAAAAAATAAATCGACTCTTTTGCACTTGAAGAGGCTACAACGTCAGATTTGCTATCACGGGGGCATTTAAAATAAAAGAAACCTAGTAACTTCATGTCATCCTTAATCTACTGCCGATTGAGACTTTTGCTAGGAGTCTCGTTCTTACCCTTGAAGCTAAAAGACTCCAACAGCTTTAGGCTCAACCCTTTTGGTCACGGTAACGTTTTTATTGGTATATCAATACTGATTACCGGTTGCTCACAACCTTCTTTGATATTTATTTTCCCACGATTATTCCAACAAGGAGCCAATGGACTGAATGGCGTCCTAATATTGTCAACTGCATCAACTGATGGCTCAAAACAGACTGAGGGTGTAAGCCCAGGAGTCTTTGATGCGACTCATAATCTGCATAAAAGCTACTTCCGGAGAATTGTAGCAACTTTCAGACAGAGGTTAAGTGGCTTAGTAGTAGAACTATCAAATCTTATGCGGTTTACAATTTCTATAGAGCATTGCAGTAGTCCTCTAGCCGATACTCGGTTGCCTTATGTTGGCTACCGAGACTGAAATAAAACCGGATTGGGACGGAACATATTTTGAAGCTACATAGGATGGATTGCAACCTGTAGGTATGTACATGTAACGCTTCTTACATGGCTATGATGAGCAAAGGCTTGGCTTGGCCTCATCAGACACCCGCAAGAACTTAAGGGATACGCAGCTAAACACTGGAGTATATGCTAGCTAAGACCAGACGCTGGGCAGCTATTTCATCGAGTCGCTAAACGAAACAGCTAGTCTTAAATCAATTCCATTGGTAAGTTACGCACTTTCATGCAAATCCTTCAGTCTCAACCAGAGGAAACAGGATGTTAAAAAAACTTAAACATAAAAGTAACAAATTGTATTTATTAATTTTCCTTTAATATTTGCTAAAAATAATGCAATCATTTCGAATTCTAAGACGTAAAACCAAAACAATCTCGATTTTGTTTGAACAAATAAAACGATTTTGTTCTCACATCGGTACAGAAAAATAAATAATCTTAAAAAATTACTATCTGGTAATGTCTAACAAATTAGTTCACACTTTTCTACAAATTATGTGATAAGCTTAATTGACAATTGTTATCAGTAACTTTGTGGCGTTCAAACAATTTGGTTAAATATTTTCACATCCAATTTTACTTGCATACTCTCAGCTGTAAGGCGGCGAAGTGCAATCGAACTTTTATCCAGTGGTTATCCGGACAAACACTCATAGCTTTGCGGCTTTTCAGACAAAAATCGAATAGGCAATTTTTTTTTCATTTGAATTAAAGACTAAAGGTGGACAGAATAACTTAGCGAATTCTGTTTTACATTTTAATTTGTCTAACTTATTGAAACTGTGACACTAATAATGTTTTTTTCAAATTAAATAAATAAATCTGTTCTCGCAAATCTGTGACACTACCGCCACACGAAAAGCTCATTTCGTAACCTTGTCGTCTGACATTTCTACGGAAAGGCAAAATAAAAACAAAAATACAGTGTTGTTCTACAGGTGCAACTGCAAGTGTCAAGATTATTAACTCGTGATAAGAACAATAACTTCAAGTTGTTTATTTAATAAGTTAAGATTAGTTTGCTGACCTTATTCACTATCAAATCAGCACGACGAAACAGTTCGATTTCCTCGTGGATGTCTATTTTAATTCTGCTCACAATCACTCAACAGCATTTGTAAAGTTTTTGAAGAATTCTCAGGACAATGTCATTGAAATTTAGTGCAAATCTAAACTTTTTATTTGCGGAAACTAGTACGAGTATATTGGATCGCATTGTGGCAGCAGGAAAAGCCGGCTTCCGTGGTGTAGAAATTGGTTATCCCAGTAAAGATGCTCTCGATGACATTGCACAGACTCAAAAGAGTGCAGGTGTGGAGGTAGTTCTTTTGAATATATGCTTAGGTGAGTTAACTATGATGAGGTATGACTTTTACTAAACTTTAATTTGTTTTGTAGATGGAGGAGATCAATTCAAAATGGGGCCGACAAGCATTCCTGGTGGAGAGGAACAGTTTCAAGCAAACTTAAATGACTCGATCGCCTTAGCCAAGCAGTTAAAATGTAAAAAGTAAGGTATTGTTCTTATCTTACAATTAATAATTGATTAAGTTGGAGTCTTTGGTAGAATCTCTGTACGTCATGCATTGTTATGAGGCCGAATTGTAATGATAATGAAATCCTCTCATTGAACGTCAAAGTTATGGCTTCAAATTACTTCGACCTAGATCGAATGCATCTCTGTCCATATCACTTCTTTTTTAATTCTTCCTCTTATATTTTTGGAATTCAGTGCAAGTCTAGTAATCAATCTAATAATCACCTGCTGGACATTAGCAAATATTTTTTGAATTATATAAAGCTCCTCGACCTGTAACTCTTTTATTTAATTTCCTAGAATCCATCTAATGGCTGGCAATCAGTCGAATAAATCAGCCGAAGAACATTATAAAACTTATGTGAAGAATTTGAAAATCGCCGCACCACTTCTGCAAAAGGAGAATATTACAGGCTTAATTGAGCCCATTAATAAGTACGCCGTTCCTGGTTATTTCTTGAATTCTTATCAAACAGGTAAGTTGTTAATCAAAACAGTCTCACTGTATCATTAAATTGTGTAATTTTTTTCAGCTCTCAGTGTCTTGAATGAGATAAAAAGTCCAAACATTAAACTAATGGTGGATATTTATCACATGCAGCATATCTGTGGGAATATAAGCTATGCTTTTAAGGAACTGCAACCGTATATTGGTCATATTCAAATCGCGCAAGTTCCTCATCGTCATGAGCCTGATGTTCCTGGAGAGCTGGACTTTGGCTATGTTTTTGAAACAATTAAAAATTCGGGATACAACGATTGGATTGGTTGTGAATATAAACCCAAAAACAAAACAGTCGATGGCCTCGGATGGGTAACAAAGTTTGGTATGACATTATAAAAAAGGGTTGCCGGAAAATATTTGTACATATGTAGAATTTATGTATTTGTTGTTTTTTTTATGGTCATAAACGTTTTAATATATTCTTATAATTAACTTGTCTCATTTTCTTTTTGGTTTCTGTTCTATTATTAAGGCCACTTACGATTTCAAACACATTACTTTTAAGAAATACATTTACATTCCAAGCGACGCACAGTGGTCGGATTTGCCGATCTAGCTGGACAAAATTGAGTGTGTTTCATGCTATTAAGAAATATTTTTTTGCTTTATTGGGTGCCTATAGCCATGCTTTACTATCCTAGGTTATAAGAACATTTATATTTTTTTTAACATTTAGATTTTTAGCAAACTAATATTTTTTGACGATATGAAATATGAATGCGAAATGAAATAGCATTATGTTTGCTGAAATAATGCGAATAATGCTATTCACTTACACTCATACATCGTTTTGCACGGCTTCGCTTCGTATGAGGTTAATATATAACTCTGCAATTTTTTTTAAGTCGGAAAAGATTATTAATTTTTCACTTCTTGCCATCGTACTTTTTTTGCGGGAAACAGTCGTAGGTTTGCTTTAAATCAGCTTCAAGTATAGCCTAAATTTTCATTTCCCTTTCTAAAGCCACATAACCAAATTGCGATGACTGCAAGGATGCGATCTTCTAATGCAATTTGGAATTTCTTTTCGTAAGCGAATAGGGTTGTTAAAGCGGCTAGTTGTAATCAGTGTTCCAAAAAGCTCTCTTAAAAGATATCTATAATCAATTTGAAGACTTATTTAAGACGAAAACACAACGGACACATCTTCACTTTACTTTTTAATGAAATTTCCTATCAATTTAGCATTAGCGTTTCACATGCTAAGCATGAAAAAATCACATGATATTAAATTAATCGAAAACAGCATAAATTTCCATCACTGCCCCACATACCTGTATAACATCTACAGCATAAAGGACTCACCTAATTTTATCCTCAGTAAACTGGATTCAAAGCTCATGGATGACTGGCACTTATACCACCACCACTATAAAAAAAAAATCAACCTCGATTACACAACGCTTATTTTCCCACCTACGGCAACAAAAAGTGCTATTACCAATTAGGTCAGACTCAGACTGGGTTAGACTGCAGTAACACACCAACACCTGCTAAAAAATGAGCCATTACCAACCTGCCACATATGCAAGAATGTCCTCAACTTAGAGCATCTTCAAGGAAAGTGCTTTTTCTTGTCGAATCGTGCAAACCGCCTACTCAACGACCTCAAGAATCCTTGCCTCAATAATATAAACATCATAAAGAACCTAGTTTCAACATTTAGAATTACAATATAAGACTATAACTTTTCATTAACCAGAGAGCCGAAAGCCCTTGCAGCTTGTGCTCCATATTATTATTAGTGTACAAATATTTTATTTTTTAAGCCAATAAATAATAATAATAATAATATGTGTTTCTTTATACCAGCCAAACGATTTTTTTCTAATTTTTGTATAGAAAGGTTTTCTTAGGGAAACTTTTGCTTATCTATTTTTTATAAAGAGAAAATGATATTCTAAGCCCATTTATTGGTATTTTACCAATTTACAACAGCAAAAATACTCCCTCTGGAGTCGCATATTTCCTGATACGAAATCGAGCAGACCATTCCAAAAATTGAAAAAAGTTGTATGGCGTTCGCTGAAAGGGGCTAAAAGGGGCTAAAAGGGGTATCATGATCAGGATATGTTAGCCTTAAGTCTACCCCACTTGAATTCCTAAGCTTTTGGTTCATTTGTATATTGAATAATTTTTTTGAGTTCATTTTTAAATAGCTAGCTAAATGCACTATAAAAAAAATTAATGTATTAAGCTGTATATTTATGAAGATATTTTTGGATTACTGATTTGGTTATCTTAAGAAAAACAGTTTTGCTAAAATACACGCACCGTAACACTTTTTACAGCTATTCAAAGTTGAACAAAACAATTTTTTTCGTTTTCTTTATTGCTTTTTGCTTGCATGAAACATGCGAGTTTGGGACTTAATAACTTTTTAACAGTGAAACAAATATGTAACATTTTTCCTTGTTATATTATGAAATAAAAATATCAATTTCGATCGAATCGAGTAACTTTGATTTTTGCATTTTGCAACTAGATTAACGAATCCGACCACTGTGCGACGTTCTGCTTAGTTTGAAATTTGAAATGTAGTTTATTTTCACTGAATTTCATTTTTCAACTCACAACAGAGTCGGTAAGAAAAACGATTACACAACTAATTCCACTTGACTTTTGATGATGAAAATTTAACAGAAAACCTGTTATAATTGAAACGCTGGACATAACAATTTATTGAAAGCAACCACAAGGTATTTTTAATTAAAAACCACTTTCATGTAACATCGCCTCCTTATGCGCCTTGTTAGCCACATAAGCTTTCTGCGCTACCAGTGAAAGTTTGAATTGCAGCAGGACTATCAAATACACTGCAATTTTGGAAATCAACTGCAAAAAAAAACCTATTTGCCATTTGATTTTAAGATTTATCTAAATAATTTCTCTTACCGAACTTAAGAGTTCCCTGTTTATCATACCGTATCCCTGCATACTGACCACAGGTGGATTCATTTCGATGGCAGCTATAAAGTGATCAATTTCCCTCTGAGTTTGTATCTCCACTCTAATCAGATCGACAGTAAGAAGTGTATCTTGAACTCCTTGAGCTACCACTTCAGTGGCTTTGTCAGCACAGTCGCACACAACAAACAGAAGACTCGCACAGTAAATCGTGAGTATCATCATGCCAAAGACCTTAAGTGAGAAGCCACTGTCGAATATTTCGGAAAGAGATCCATAGGCACCGATTGTGATGTTGATAGCACTGAAATTAAAACATTAATTGTGATGTCCTTGAACTCGACACCTTGATCATCTTACAGAAACAGACAAAATGTTGTGTAAGTTCGTGCATATGCATTGCCCAGAGTCTGAAGGATTTCACTTAAATTTAGCCAAAGAATTCGATACTCCGATACAATTTTTGGATTACAGTCCAAATTGATGTCCTAAATGAGGCAATAAAGTCGAGCATGTATAACCATAAAAACAAGTACCTTCTTAAAACAGGCTGATAAACTGTTCGAGGCTCCCTTGATGGCCCTGGCGTTTATATACAACAGAGCGGCATTCATATTGATCATTGTGATGATATGGAAATAGGCAAACGTATGCCAAAGCAGAAATCCTACACGAGAAGTTCTCATAGAAATTGCTACTTGTGGAACTATATTTTTATTGATTTTACCTTCCAATAAATTACTGAGACTGTACAAGAAGAGCACGGCTAATATCACGCATCCGATGAACAAAATGATAATCATGAGGCTGAGTCTGGGAAATGTTAGAGACTCCCCGGTCACTCTGTAGTATCTCACCTAAAATTAAAGTTCGAACATCAAGAATACGTACTCTGGTTGTTGGTTTATACCTGAAAGGTACCCCACATCGTCTTGTAAGCAGCTACTTGGTGCGCCACTCCCCAGCCGACAAACGGAATCCAAAAATGTGGTACCAGGAATATGATGAAAATGATGGCGTAGATATATTCATCAAATTCATTTGTTGTTTGTAGAATATGAAGGCGTTCGTATCCCACCCTTAAGACCAGAGTTGTTGTGAAGCAGTAGAGAATAACTGCGTAGGCCATTTGAGCTGACTTCCAGTGAAAAGTTACAACACCTGGCGAAGATCGAACGACGGGCATCACGCCGAGATAAAGAAATAGTTTGAGGAGCAGTTGATGGTCACGGTAGAACTGAAATGAAATAAGATCTGTAAAAGAAATAGCTCCTAGCTTTTATTGAATGGACTCTGCTTTAGGATTAAGACAATGTCAGGTGGAAATTCGTTTATTATTTTCACTACATGAATAGATTTTTTTTTAATATTTTCAAACAAAGTACGGGTAACAGATGCATGAGTCCAAACACTGAACGTTAATGTACCTACCAATAGGCGTATAAATTGCATGTATTTTTTTTTCAACAAATTGGTCTAATGATTCTGACTTAAGGAGTCCTCATGCTTATTGCTTCATCTGTCTGTCTGTCTGTCCGTTGTAGATTAAACAAACCTTAGTAGTCTCTTTTTCTAATAAGGTCTTATTTCAGACATGAGTGAAGAATGCGATTTCAGTCGATCCGGTAAATGTTACTTTTCGATGTTCAAAAAGAGTTACTATTCGATGTCTATTTTACGCGTTCTAAAAACTTGACCTTGTTTCTGTGATAGACGATACCCTCCTGAACAAAAAATAAAATAAGCCAATGATTTGTTTCGCTGATGAATTACAATTAAAAATTGACAAAATGGGAACTTTATTTGCTTATTAGATATTCGAATAATTTTAATTTGTGCTCTAAAAAAAAAGATTTTTCTGCGGCAAAACTAAGCTAAACTAAAAGACACAAATCACTCTAGCATCTGTTTCCCAGTCATTTTCAGAATCCTAATGCGGACTTTGTGATGCTTGAAATGAATTACAAGTGAATCGATGATTGTTAAAGCAACATAAGTGACATTTTTATTTTTTTAACAGGAGAGACAAAAAACAAAGTTTCTCGTAGACCCAAATGTACTGTAGATGTTGATTTCGCATTCAAATTTGAATACGCCTTATGTATCAATTTATGCCGTTTTGCTCTCAACGGAAAGCTCTGCCAATAAGCAGCAGAAAGACATAAGAAAAGTGATTTCAAAAAATGTGTTACTTATGTTGTTTTAACAATCATCATCACAAGTACAATTACTAGGATTGAGTATTTGAAATTTTTAACAACAAGTATTCAAGAAAATTTAAATACAACGAATTGTACTGCTACTTGTACTTGTACTTTAATTGTACAGGTCTGCTCTAGAGTCACTCACTTTAGGAATTTGTCTAGATGTGAAGAACAAGTTCAGAACCAGACGGTGTTTATTTTGAAGTTGACTTAAGTCTTTGACAACTTTCTAAATTTTTGTATTTAACACTTTGATCCTTCAATCACCTGATCATGTATCTCCGCTGTCTTGCCATCAGTTGATTTCAGCTCGTCACGTAGAGTCTTCTCCCGCTTTCGTTCCAGCAGCTCGGGCGGTAGTGATCTATCCAGTGCCTCATTTTTGGATGCCTTTATCACTTTTTCCATATCATCGTTCAGCATGCAATAATTCATGGCGTCGTTAAACTCATTTTCTGAAATTTTATACATTTTGCTGCCAGACTAGACTATCCGTTTCCGACGATGCACCAAAACTAACTAACCAAGAGGCCCATTTTCAATTTTATTTTCGAGTTCAAATTGTTCGTGTTTTGATATTTACAAAAAATTCATATTTCATTAATTAAACCAACTACAAGAAAAACGAGTTTGGGCGTTTGTTAACTCATTAACCATCACGGTCTAATGAAAATCTAAACTGAATGAGGACAAGTAGGTAAATTGTTATGGTTGCAATGGACTGAAATAAAAAAAATAAAAACAATTCGATTCATTTGTTTGGCTTTTTGAATTATTACTTACGGAGGTCAGTAACTCTCTGTTGACGTTGACGTAACCCTTAAGGCTGACAATGGCCGGATTCATTTGTATTGCAATGATGAATAAATCAATTTCCCTCTGAGCCTGTCTGTCGATGGTTCCAAGGTCAGTCGATAGGAGGGTTTCCTGAACGCCCTTCGATACCACAAGTGTGGCATTGTGTGAACAGTCACAGAATATAAAAAGCAATCCGGAGCAGTAGATGGCGTCCACTATGAAGCCCATTTCCTTGTAGGAAATACTAAAGTTGCCGATTTTATCGAAAATCTCTGCAAAGGCCGCATAGACCGCGATGGATATGTTGACGAACCTAGGAGACTTTGGATTGAAGAGTTAAAAAGACAAGGCTTGCTTATGTGTCTTACAAAAATATGCAATATGTGGAGTAGGTCCTGGCGTACGCATTTCCTAGAGACTGTAAGAGCTCACTCAAATTTAGCCAAAGAAAACGATACTGCGAGATGATTGTAGTTGTGCATTCCTTCGCCATATCCTTAAAATTTAAAGCTTAACTTGATAATTTTTTTAACGATATTTCAAAAAAATTAGGCTGTAAGCCTCAAGTCACCCAATTATTTATTATTATTATTATTATTATTATTTCTTTTTAAAGCAGCAGCCATATTTCAGTCTAGTTTAAGTTTAAAGCCATAGTTTGAATTAAGACTTTGAATTAAGAGTTCAAACCTAAGACTATCTTTTTGTACAAATGAAATTTGGACTTAATGGCCTCAAAAACGCTAATATCGAAGCTTTTAAGAGACTTATCCAATTGCTATGACAGCTTGGAAAGCAAAAGTTTTCCAGTACTTTCCAGTACTTACATTTTTGAAGCACTTCGCTAAAGAATGCGACGCTGCCTTGATCGCCCTTGAGTTTATGTACCACAGTGCACAATTCATGTTAATCATGGTAATAATATGATAGTAAGCCAACGTATGCCACAACGGATACCCTGTGAAGAGAATAACAAAGTTCTTGCACTTATTCAGACCTCTGCTTGTCTTACCATCCAAAAGAAGGCTCAAAAGGCACAAGAAGAGCACCGCACACAGCAAGCAACCAATTGAAATTATTACAATCAACTTCTTCAAGTTCGGAAACTGTAATGATGTTCCGGTAATTTTGTAAAAACGTAACTAAAAGAAACGAATGAGATTCGCCGACTTTTGATTTTTTTTCTGATTTACCTGAAAACTTCCCCACGAGGTTTTGTACTTAGCCACTTCCGCAGCAACACCCCATCCCACAAATGGAATCCAAAAGTGCGGAATCAAATAGATGATGAACAGAATTGCGTAAATGTACTCATCAAAGTCCTTGGTGGTGTATAGGATTTGAAGTCTCTCCTTTCCAATGAACAAAACCACAATGGTCATGAGACACCAAAACACAATAGCGTACATCGTTGCGTAAGACCTCCAAGAGAATGTTATTTTTCCAGGCGATGACCTCAAGATGGGCATGACAGCCAAAACCCGAAACAGGATCAATAGAAGCTTGTGGTCTCTGTAGAACTGCGGTGGTGTTATTGAAATGTTGACAAAAGTCATTATAAGCTACCTGATCGTGTATCTCGACAGTATCTCCATCACGGGTCTTAAGTTTTGCTCTCTCCGTGCGGTTTCGTTCCCTGCGGCGAGCTGCTTCGTCCATTGTGGAAAGCCGTTGTGCGTCTGGTTTTGCATGTCGACGCAACGTTTGCAGGTCGTTTTGTAGCAGAGAATTGTTGAAGATCTCCTCGAACTCTTCGTCTGGAATTTGAATCATTTTATTAAACTAAACTAGTCGAATGCAGGATGCCACTCTTTTATAGCGGACGGAGGGTGCAGATTATAAGTCGATTAATTAAAGTTTCAGTCATGTGGAAAAAGTTTTGCGGAAACTTTTACTCAGTTGTGGTATTCTTTGCGTTTTTGAATATAAAATAAAAAGTGGTGTGGGAGCCTCGTTAGGGATCCTTTTCAAACAGCCTGGGAGGCTAGAGTTAATAACAATTGATAGGCGGATCAACTAAAATGCAAGTCTCTTGTATAGGGGCAGATTTTCGATAAAGTCCTTTACTATTGCATTGGAAGCCCTTTTTAAATTCATCTTCAAACTGAGCCGCATGAACGTAAAAATATTAATTGTCATAAAGATTCGACAATCGTAAATCGACATAAATTAAAGCAAGCAAATTCAAAGAGGTTGTGAACTTAAAATTTACATAAAAACAAAAGTATTGCGGCTCATCACAAAATTTACTCATTGGATAAACAATTTTATGAATATTATTTGGCATGAAAAATAGTCATGGACTATGGGAGCGTCTCAGAAATTGAATATTGCACTGCACATGTAGAGGGTACACCATCTAATAATTTGTTTTTACATCATAGGCTATTTTGATACTGGCAGCTGTTTCCCACTTTTTTGACGGAAAGTCAGTTCGCCGAACGAAATGAGTCGCTTTACGCTTGAACGTTGGGAAATATTGAAAAGTTATTTCTTAAGTAAATGCGGTATAGCCCAAACAGTGTGTTTCTTGAAAAGCAATCGTAGTGTAGGCAATCTTGCCGATGTCAATTACTTGCCTCGGAGCTGTGATTTAACTCATTTAGTTTTTTTTTTTTTTGTGGGGAAGCCTGCACTCAATATCTTCCATGTAGCTACATTCGGAATGTATCAACAAAAAAGTCTTACAAAAATGGATTGTGTCAGAATGCGCTACTCCCATGCCAGCGGTGGCAGTCACTTGAGTAACGTTGTATTTCATAATTAACGGGATTGCTTACTCTTTCTAAGAAATCCATAGCAAAAAAACTTATTTTGTTCATTTTATTGTATTTTTATAAAGAAACTTAAAACTTTTCAAGTATATGCGCTAAGTCAATGGTGCCCACGGTATTGACTTCAAAAGCTTGAATTACATTGTATACATTACGTTGGGTGGCGTAAAAGCCCGTTGAGAGCTAGAGTCCAGATTTATCGCATCTCCACTGTGTTGTGCGCGGTATGCTGCCACTTTGCAACCCCCTACTTGGTTGGGTATATGTTACAAATGCATTCTAAATATGAAAATAAGCAACCATGGGACACCACCACCCATTAGACACCTCTGAACCTCACTGAACCAAGCAAGTACCTTCTTTACTTTTTACTCGTTCAGAATGCCTTCTCTCTGAATTCGGCTATATTTCACAATATATGTTCGGCTTTGTTTCATTATAACAAAGTTAAATAACACCGAACTCGACAATCCGGAGTTATTTCGCTTTCATAAAGTGAAATAACGCCGAACTTTGAAATTCGGTTTATTTCGCTCGACGTTATTTCACGATACCACTTTCATGAGAAAGTAAGAGGCTCATGAAAAAGAAATTATGAACTGGGTTGAGGATAACACTGTTGAATCGCACAAAAAGTTGATGTCAAAAACGATTTCTAAATGTTTTCCAACCCCATAGAAGAAGTCCATTTAACAAGATGAAGATTTGCAGTTTAATCTTAAAATTTTGTGGGCTCATTCTCAGATCATAGCTTAGTCTCCACCCATTGTTTTCACCTCCACATGATTTAACAATTTTGTCAACGGGCCGAGGCCACAAAATGATAAATAAATGTGCAAGAATTTCGAGTCAGACATTTTTTGCCACCACCTTCGTAACAAATTTAACCAGAAATTTCTGAAAAGTCATCCTAGTCCACCACAAGTAGGGGACTCAGGTAAACTAGGAACGAGTAAATCTTGAATTTTAAAAGCAGTGCAAATCGATCTTTTTGCTTCTACATTTTTTATGTCCCTTAACAGGACACTTTTTCTGCATAGTTCATGAAAAAAAAACTTTCTATGTATTGAATTTCTTATAAAAACTAATGTTTTTCGCTTGACACATCAGAAGTATCCACTGAGAACTGATAATGACCTCAACTCCTAATGTTCCCGCACATTAAGGCTTCCCGAATTGAGTTCACACACGCGCTGCAATTATTTAAACTTCATCACTTGTGCTGCTACACAACGAACAATTAACCAATGTCCACCACCAAAGCGTCAACCACCACAGCACGCGATAAACCTCAGTCACTTAAGCGACCTCGAACTATGCGGTGGTGGTCGAAAATTATCGGCACAACGTGAAAATGCAATCGTCATGTCGCTGCTCCTGAAAACAATTCACACAGCGATATTCTTCGTAATTTTCCAGTGCAGTTTGGTAAGACAATAGTCGAATTCCTTAAGGGTTTAAAGTCTCATGTGTACAATCTCCAACAGGCAGATCCGTCGTTTAGAATAATCGCCCCACAGACGATATGTAAGCACGCCGGTAATGGCAGCCTGACCACAGACCCCCAAGCTATCATCGTAGGGTGAGTACACAAAAAAGAGCCAAAAAATAACTAACAAATTAATTTGAGTAGCTTTCAACCACGAGATGGTATCAAACTCTCGTACAAAGTTAGGATCTTCTTCAAAATCACCGGCAATCGAAAGCGCTCGCAAAGGAATACCCTCCTCGTGTGGAAAGCGGTGCGCAGCCTTGAGAATCGCGTCAATGTCAAGGAGCGCTTGAAAATCTCCCAGCAGAATATGGTTTCCATAAATAAAACAGAAGTGAGTTGTGGCCAAAAGAGGCAACGTCAAAAATCAATGAATTCAAGTCATTGGACTCATTTTCGTTTTTTCTCAGGTGGAACCGGGGGTGGTTTACATGTTCCACATAATCGGTGTAACTGACGCGGGGGAGTCAAGCAAGGAGCAAATATTTACCATCAAATACACCGATGGCGTGTTGGAGCGAAATGAAGTATGTAAGCGTTGATGGTAGACAAATGAGTTTTTAATAAATTGGACTTTCCAGACTGTTGCTGGGTTGAATCTTTTGCTGATTGGAGCTGAGAACACTGTTGCCAGCATTCCGTATACCATTACCGCAAGGGTGTCTTTCTGTGTCCCGCGGTATGATTATTACGTGAGTTTTTATCCCGATTCATAGAGTGTAACCGTCCTTTGAAAATAACCTCTTACTTAGTTGCGATGGAAAATGCTTGGTCTGGACGAAGAATTTCAGGAGATCCTTCACATCACCGGGTCTGTGCTTAAAATTCCACCAAACTCATTGGCTGCCGGGAAGGAATATCAAATTCAGGCCGCTGTCATACAATCGGACAGCTCTATGCTGTTGGCACAGGTACAAGCGAATGTAACGGAAAAAAAGTTCAATAGCGTCACAGGCAATTAAATCGATTTTCCGTTGACAAATCTAAAGCTGTACAGTATACAGATTAACTTAGCTTTGCATGACATTAACCTTTCTCGGGTATGGACAGGTGTTGTTAATCGTTCGTGAGTTCTTGGCCATTACACACGTTCTAAATTGAGGTTGAGGTATTCAGTATGTGGAGACATTTTTGACCAAGTGTTATCTCTGATAACAAGTTGACATTTTATGAAGTACTTATTTTTTAGATATTTAGAACCACTCTTTTGTCCATTTCCTTTTAATGTGAAACTAGTTCGAAGGAGAGGTAGAATGGAATCTGACAAGCATCCAGCAAAATTAGAACAATTAATGCAATGTACAGTGCTTCCTGAAACTATTCGCTCACTGACCCGAATGAGGGAAAAAATGGTCATAGAAAAGAAACTACAAGTCCTACGAAAATCATATGTACATGCTTTTAATCTGCGTTGTACGCAGTATACAATATCACTTTCAACAAAGCTACCTACAAAAATGTTCATTAACTTTGCGTTTTTGTCTCCAAAAAGTATTCGCTCACCCTCATAATAGTTCAGTTATGGTACATGGAGCATATTATTGGTGTAACTTTTTGTGTAACAAAACATATTGATCTATTTGACATGGAATCCAGATGGTATTTGCTATCATTCAGTACACCATTTGTCCCACTCGTTTAACCGACTTTCAAGCCAGTTTTGTTGACAATTTCATATTTTTTACTTGTATTTGGTCCGAAATGTCTCAAAATCTTAGATTAGATTTATATTTGACGATTTCAGTGGCATTCCAATCCATGTCGAGGTGTTCTAGGATATACGATTATGATAATTAAGTTAATTGCAAATGCAGTCGGTATCACAACGCTTTTGACCTGCACGAGATTAGTGGTGTGTCTTACGAATATTTCTTTACTTTACTATACGGTGCCACTCACCGTGTTCAATAGACCATTTGTTTGTAGCTTCCCTTCGAGAGAGGAATGGAAAGTAATGACTCTCATCAGCAATTCGATAGTTGCGGCAGCAGCAATACTGACGGACGGTTCGAAGATGGAGGAAGGAACAGGCGTGGGCATATACTCCGAAGCGTTGGACATGCGAAGATCAATCAAGCTTCCGGATTGTAGCAGTGTCTTTCAGGCGGAGGTCCTGGCAGTCAGGCAATCGGCCCAAATGATATCAATGTTGGCGATACCACCATCATTTTTATTGAAAGTCGGGCGGCCATAAAAGCTGGTCCTGAGCTGTAGCGAAGAGCTGGTACCTGGTACCTGGTCACAGGAACATACCCGGTAATGAGGAAGCTGATAGGCTTGCAAGGGAAGAATCCAAACTAGGGCTGGGCCAGGCGATAGTAGGGATTAATCCACCGATCTGCCTCCTTAAGAAGCAGATTGGGGATAGGATAATTGGATTAGCGAATTACAGATGGAAGACACTTCCTACGTGCGAAACGACAAGAAACTATGTGGTTAGAATATGACTATGCCAAAACGAAAGTGCTGCTCCTGCATGACAAAAGGTCTCTCCCAAGAGCGGTGGGTGTAATCACGGGCCACAATTGTCTAAAAGACCACTTATTTAAAATATTATTACTCGGTGCAATTGCAAATTTGCAAATTCTGTACTGATGAGGAAGACACCCAACATTACCACTGTCACTGCCCCAGCTGGGGCAGGGGTCACTCGAGGTTTAGAACACTAGGAAGACACTTCTTCCGAGACCTTAATGAGATTAACTCACTTTTCAGGTATCTGAGCAGAACCAAATGGACCGAGAACACAGCGGAATAGAACACCACGAGTGAGGTTGTGTTACCCCCCATGAGTAGTCAGCCAGCTTACCTAACCTAACTTAACCTAGGAATGTTTCTAAAATCTTTGTGGTCGATTACACTATCAATAAAGTGCACTTTCAAACCCAAAATTAGCACACAACCATTCCCATGACTAAATGGGCTAGCAAGGAAAACAATATTTCACAGCTAACATTTAATTTTACAGCTTTCATTTTTATATACCTACATAATGTGGGCTGTCAATTCATTCGAGCCTTATAAAGCACCGGGTTCTGATGGCATCTTCCCTACTAAGCTTCAGCAGGCCTTGGACCTCATACTTCCATGGCTGTTCACTATCTTCAGGAGTTGTGCGGAATTGAACCACATTCCTAGATCATGGACAGAGGTAAATGTGGTCTTCATACCCAAAGCGGGCAAGTCATCATCCATCCCATCAGTCTGTCGTCTTTTCTCCTCAAAACATTTGAGACACATTCGGGATATCAACAACCCTTCACTGATATCCTCTTCACAGCACGCCTACAGCAAGGGTAAGTCGGTAGAAACGGCCCTCCACTTGCTAGTAAGCCCCATTGAGAGATCGTTAGAGCGCAAGGAATTCACGCTCGCAGCGTTCATCGACATTGAAGGCGCCTTTAACAACATTAAGCACAGGCGCGCTCCCTAGACTGGGTGTGGCCCCATACGTTTGTGCAATAGTTGATAGACTGCTGCTGAGCAGGGTCATCAACTCCAAATTGGGTGGAGCCACTATCCGACGTTATGTGAGCAGAGGCATCCCTCAAGGTGGGGTACTCTCCCCTTTACTATGGAACATTGCGGTGAATGAGCTGCTTTGTATCCTCGAAAGGGAGGGCTGTACTGTTGTCGCCAACGCAGACGATGTTGCAATAACCATCTCCGGTAAATACCCTAATACGCTCAGAGAACTGATTCAAAATGCCTTCTCCAAGTTGGAAGCATGGGCCTTAGAGTCCGGTCTCGGGGTAAACCCCCAAAAAACTGAGCTCATACTCTTCACTAGGAAGTACAAAATTCCTCGCTTTGACCTTCCCCGACTCTTCGGGACTAGCCTCTCCCTAACGGATAAGGCTAAGTACTTAGGTCTCATTATTGATTACAAGCTAAGTTGGAAACCCAACATCCTCGAACGCGTCAAAAAGGCCACAGCGGCTCTCTATTGCTGTAAGAGAGCAATTGGATGTAAATGGGGTCTAAAGCCTCGTATTGCCTATTGGCTATATACCTCCGTTGTACGGCCTATACTACTGTACGGAGTCGTAGTATGGTGGAATGCCCTGGAAAAGGGTGTTAGCGTCAAACTTCTCAGCCGTGTGCAGAGATCTGCTTGCATCTGTATTAGTGGCGCAATCAGGACCACACCCACAGCTGCCTAGAAATCATCTTTCACCTGCCACCCCCTAGATATCTTCGGCAAGCAGGTCGCAGCCTGTGCAGCAGTAAGGATCAGAGCCGCTCAATCGTGGCCTCCTAGATGCATGGGTCACTCTACCATTCTTGAGTCTATAGATCTCCCCTTCAGGGAGTTAGACTATACTCGCCCCAGAACTCTTTTCAAAAGAAGCTTCTCCTTCAGCCTGCCCTCCAGATCTGACTGAAGAGAAGGCATACCTTTAAGAAATGAATCTCTGGTGATCTACACCGACGGATCAAAAACTGAATCCGGAGTCGGTGGAGGAGTCTTCTCCGAGGGCTTGGGGATCCAGATCTCGTTTCGCCTTCCCAACCATTGCAGCGTATTTCAAGCGGAGGTAATGGCAATCAAGGAAGCCTTGTCGTGGCTAAAGTACAACGTGATATCGTGTACCTCTATCACGATATGTACAGACAGTCAAGCTGCGATAAAGTCCCTGAAGTCTGTCACTTTCAATTCAAAAACAGCTCTTAACTGCCGCAAATTGCTCTTGACTGCTCTTGACGAGATGGCAGAGCAGTTTAATATTCCCCTCATGTGGGTGCCGGGACACTGTGACATCTCGGGGAACTGTCTAGCCGATGACCTTGCCAAGCGCGGAACCAGTGAAACCATCCAATCGGATAAGGTCGGTCTCTGCGCACCTCTCGCTACCGCCCTCCTCCACATCAAATCCAAGATCATTGCGGCAACCAATCTTAGGTGGTCGAATGGTGCTACATGCCGCGACACCAGGGAAATCTGGCCTAAGCTAGATCCCGAACGCTCACGTAGTCTCCTAAGACTCGGAAGAATTCAGGTTAGGAACCTGATCAGTGTCATAACCGGGCACTCCACTTTTGGCAAACATGCCACCCGACTGGGCCTCCCGGCCAACGACTTCTGCAGAAGCTGCAGAGACGAAGAAGAGGAAGAAACCTCGCTCCACCTTTTAGGAACCTGCAGCGCTCTCGCAAACAGTAGAAAGAGGCATCTTGGTCACTACTTTCTGAATAATCTCGGCGAACTAGCTAACACTAGCATAAGCCGTATTCTCCGCTATATCAATAGCTCTAACTGGTTTCTTGAGTAGTGGAATGTTTTTACATCCGCTCCATGTGGTATCGCAATGGGCCTCATCTGGCCTAAGTGCTTGGCTGCCTTGCGCAGCCCACCACCCTACCTACCTACCTGCATAGAATAGACCTTAAAAGAATACTCTCCCCTGAAAAGAAATTAAATATTAATTTCCATTTTTTCGCTGTTTGTAGAGGATGTCTACCGGAGGCCTGTAGCTACGTAGCTATTTTTTTTTTGCAATCGTGCTTTAATTTAAGTTTGAACTTACTTACTTACTTATCAGGCAGTCAACCTTTAGAGGGCCTGTGCCTGAGCTAAAGCTGCCTTCCAACGTTTTCCCGGGCAGGCTGCTTTTGGTGCCTTACACCAGTTAGGTTCGGTGTTCCTCTTTTCCTCGAACCAAGAGACTCGGATTCGAAGATTCTTTTACTGAAGCGTTAGTGTCCATATGCTCAATGTGACCGAGCCATTGTAGTCAATGGATTTATTCCTTTCGGACTTTATCCACATCTTTTAACAGCTCGTGAAGATCTCGGCTATATCTTCTCCTTACAAATTGTACCAAATATCCGCCATAGAATTTTTCTTTCGAAGGAGCTTACCGTCCAACTTAACAAATTTAGTTTATTTATTTTATTTCATTACATTTTTACTTCCTCTCATTAATTATGGTGAACACTTTTATGCCTCTCCCACAATTGAAAACTCTCTTTTGGTTGCCTAAGTTTAAGGTAAGGTGTTAAATACCTTGCATTAAACTTAACATCTACGTGTAATTTTTAAATTCCCAAATTGGGTGGCATTACAGTGAAAACTGTAGTTAGTAATAACATTTTTTTATTACAAAATTATTTGTTTTATCAGGAGTTTTTAGCTGTTCATGTGATGAAGAAAGGATTTCAAGCTTACATCATTCCCACATCAATCAAAATAGGGCTTAACAAGCCTGCAATCTTTGAAGTGTTTGTTCAAGACTTTGACAATAATTGCGATAAATTGGAGGTCAGTATTAACAATTAATCTTAACGCACTATTTTTAAACAATGGCCTGCAGATATTTTGGGACTGCACTTCAACCGTCGGAGGAAAATGTTCAACCAATGATGTTACCAACTCCACAAAATATGAGTTCTTCTTCTCAACTCCTGGAAGGTTGTAAGCAAAAGTTATTTCTCCACAATTCTATCTAAAGAATGTTGTTCTTATAGTTATGAGGTATCAGCTACTCTGAAACTCGGTGATATAACACGTTTCGTCAAAGGAGAAGTCATAGTTGACCCAACAGTCTATCTGAGCTATGAATTTTCAAACATCCCCAACATCGTTCAAGCGGCAGGACAAGCGCTTCAATTTAGTGTCCTCATTGTTGATTTAATACCCAATTGCAAGGCTGGATGGTCGAGTGCACAAGAAGATGGCTTCATGTACATAAGTCCTGACGAAATTGTAAGCATTTGAAGGTCGAAAACTGGTCAAGACTCAAGATGAAATAATCAACAGGGTGACGGTTTCGGCACGGTGGAAGTTAAGGACCTGGAGAGGGAATACTTGTCAGAGATTGCAGATTTCGGTAACTCAACCGTTAATAAAGAAATTATTCTGAGCATTCCTGCTGCTTCTACGAAATGGGGAGGTCTTCAAGGAGATGCCAATTACAAATTTCGCCTTGACACCGTTTGTCCCGGTCCATATATTCCGAGTGATCCCGAGAGTATGCAACGAAAAGTCGTGAGTTCATTGGAATTCGTTGTATATACGAATTCGCCGCCAACTGGAGCAGAGCTGCAAGTAAGAAAACGATTATAAGAGATTAGCTACAAACTACAAATTTGATCTGTCAGGTAAAGCCAAGAAATGGAACCGCTCTGCGGACAATGTTCGAGGTATCATCTGGGAGCGCCAAAGATCTGCTACTAGACACTCCACTGAGCTATGAATTCCTGCTACAAGTTGAACAATTCAATATTAGTTTGGGCAAATATTATGAATTTAAATCGGTAGATACTCAACTACCTTATTCAGGTATATACGCAGTTAGAAATTGGTATTTTTGTTTTAAATTGTTTTTTTCTAGATTCGGCTATACAAGTCATTAGCCGTGTTTGCGATATTCGAAGCGCTTGCAACGTGAACCATGGACCAAAAATCAGAGTCGACTCAGCTGAATATAATCAAGGAGAAATACTCGACGTGGAGAACAGAATTACGGAAAGTTTTCGGAGAACTGACTTCAGAGAAGGACAGAATTTAATGCTGATAGCTGGACTAACATATAAAGTAAGAATTTAATGCGCTTTGTTGCAAAATATAAATAACAAATTCTTAACAATACTAATCGATTTTATCTTAATAATTCACACAACATTATTTTATTTTTGGATCTCACCAATTCTTTTCTCTCTTAGAATACCCCAAATAGCGCAGCTATTTTCGAAAAATTCAAGTCATTCAGCAAAGACCTCCTTTTGAAGGAGGTAGATAAGCAATACGAGAGCCCAACAGAAAAATACTACATTTCCAAGGAGGACATAATATGCTTTATAAGCCAAACAAAAATGAACTTGGACCTCTTAAATGTAAACGATCCAGTCGTGTTGGGTAAACTCCTTGACCTCCTAGACCTGACCAGCGAGGAAAGCAGTAACGACGTGGTCTCAACAAACGTTGAGAGCTTTCGCCGACGAAAACGAGACTTGGACGAAGACACAGTTCTATCTGGTCTCGAAGGAAGATCAATTATTGATGCAGCCTACGTTCAAATGAATTTAAATTTGATTGCACAAATAGTTGAATCATACAAAGACGAAAACATGAGAGAGGAGAAAGCTAAGGTTGTACAAAAAATCCCAGTGTTAGCTATGAAAATGTGCACTAGTGACTTAATAACAAAAGAGAATATCTGTGAGTATGTTTTAAGCAGACCTGCAAGATAATTAAGTGTTTTTGTACTTAAAAAGATTTCAATTACAATTCCTTGTACTTGAGTTGTTTTAAGTACACTCGATATTTTCACTTATAAATTGCAAATGCCCAGTCCTCCTTGTTCTTTTTTTTTTTCTTCTTAAATCCTTTCAAGAACTTTCGATTCCTTGTAATTACTTTAAAAGCAATTGAAAGTACTTTAAAGGAAGGAGGAGGAGAAGAAAAGGAATTACTAGGACTAGTTATTTGAAACCGAGGAATTGTACTGGTACTTGTACTCGAATTTTACAGATCTCGTTTTCAGTTTATCATTGAAACCATATTTATGTAAATGATTTTTTGCCCCATAGTTACATCAGTTGCCGCAATTGATATCGAAAAAATGACCGGCAATCACCTAGTCGAGAAAAATTTTACAATTTCAAATTATTTCACTCCAGCTAGTGGTCATTTTCGAATCACGCTCCCGACCCTAAGGTCCCGAGTTAACTATTATTGCGCAGCATTTATTCAATTTCCAGAGGACTTCTTCGATGGCGAGAAGCAAGTTAGTTATCGACTTGAAGTATTGGATTTGAACACGTTAGTTTCGGTGAAAGAAATTGAAAGTAAGGGTGAGGACTTTGTCGCAGAATTCAAGATGCCAAAGTTTGAAAATTCACAGGACATTGTAAGTTGAAAGCAAACACTATACAGATATTAACTATTTACTTCTTCAAGTGCCTGATGAGAAGCGGTGAGCAATGGTCTTCAAATTTCTGTGCAACAAAGTTAATTACAAAGAATCACGTTTTATGTCACTGCCGAAACTTTGGTTTTCTCAAGTAAAACAAACAGTATTCAAAAGTATTAAGTATGGAAACTTATTACTCTTCTGATTGCAGAGTTGGCACACAAAGCAAACAAATGATTGCAACACCAACTACCGGCAAAAGGCCTCCAACAGTGTTGATGCCGCCTCTTAACAAAAACATTGTCAGCAGCACTAACAAAACACCAACTCCCGAAGTAACAATAACGATAAAACCTAAACCTGTTGTAGTGACCACCCCAAAAACAACCGTAAGAACAACCCCAGTCACTCCGATCACAACGGCGCTGCCTCTGTCCAGTGCGAAAACGAAAGACGGCAACAACAAAAACCAATCTGAGAACACACAAACTGGTAAAAATCTGTTTTTAAGTTGAATAATTTCTTAAGCAACCATTTTTAATTTCAGCCTCAGCTCTGAGTTATACGTTACCATTGTTTGGCTTAATCTCGATATTGCTCGTAATCGGTGCAGCGGTCATCTACAAAAGAAGAAAACGAAATACCAATAACTTGCAGGGATTGGATATAGTGGTAAGTGTCGTAATGACTTTGTGTCGACCAAAAAAAATGGTATTTTGTTTATTTTAGGCAGCCGTTCCTCGAGAGTCTAGACCTGGGATAAAGTATGCCAAGTTTTACGATGAACATTTGATGACAGGGAACTTCAACAATACATCACCTTCGTAAAGTTTAAAGCTGTTTTTTTTTTGTAAAATATATTCCTTTGAATGTTTTTCTTTTAAATATAAATCGATAATCAACCACTCATCTGCAAATTAAACAATATGTAATGTAAAACTAAGCTCAACCACTTTTTACTATTTCACCCTACAATAATTTTTTTTAATTAGTCATTAAAAAATGATAGCAATAATTCTTATGCTTGACAAAACTATTGTCAGCTTAGACGTTCGAGTGACATTTTATCCTTCATCCGTCCTTCGGTCCATTTTGACTGTAGTTTTAATATTTTTGTAGCGACGAACCTAATAAGCAGCTTTATTTTGTTTGAGCATAAGTATCATTTCACTCGAAAACTAAAGGCACCTTATTTCAAAACTGTATGTAACATATACTGAAGAGCTGAAGTGTAACAATGATTATAAAGTAAAACTTAACTTGTTAATTTTTTTTTTATATATTTTTTTTTAAACTAGTTTTTTGGTTTGTTTGAACATTAACATCGAAAATAAAAACACAAAATATAAACTTTTATACAAGACAAAATTTACAAAAACGCAAAAACGAAATCACTTCATTGTTACAGTTATGCTCCAACCAGTGTTTATTAATTTGTTCATAATCCTTTGGATACTTTTAAAGAATTAAGCCTTGGCATACAGTCGTACAGCTTTAGTAGAATTCTCGGTAGTGTGGTGTATTATTTTTCTTACGCACTAATAGTTCATATATCCCTTTTGAACCGGTTTTTAATTTGGCCATTGGTTTTTTTTTTTAAAGCAGACAAGTTTTCAATGAGAACTATGTCAGAAGCGTGCAAGGCAAAAATTGGAACTTGAAAATTTGGACAACTTAACCTATTTTTCACGATTTTTGCGGAATGTTTTTGACCAATTTCATTTCATTTTTATTTATTCATTTATGTTGAAAAATTATCTAAACTTTTACCATTGCCAATATATCCACGATAACTGGCAATGTTGTTCTATAATTCTGGGATAGTAATCCTTCCCTATTATATCATCAAGTTTTACTATTGACCCAATACCATTTGGCGTAATTCATCCCCAAACCATCAAACAACCGCTGCCATGTTTCGCAGTTTGCTCTTCGTGCTTTGGTTTGTCCAAGTATTTTGATAGAAAATACTGGTATGTACTGCACCGGTATCAGTATCGTTTCTGGTACGTAACTTGTACTTAAGTCCTAAAATACTCCAGTACTTTACAGTCCTGTTTTGCGCAGCCCACCACACTACCTAAAGCGGATGGTGTCTAGATTGCGAACATGTCGACCCGTCTGTAATTTGAGCTGAATGAAAATGAATTGAAAGATTTTTAGGAAGCGCTAAGACTTTAGGAAAAAAAAAATTCTACAAAAACATGGTTTTTAAGAGCACACAGTGGTCAATTTTCCAGATCTAGCGGAATTTAATTCAAAAATCAAAGTCGTCAAAATGAATAAATGTTTATGGGAAATAACAGAACTTCTTTTTTGCAGCGTTGCAATGCAGCAATGTGCAGCACAAGGAAAATTCTGAAAAAAAAGAAAACCACGAAAAAAAGTAATTAAATTTATTTTTTCCAGTTTAATTTCTGCACCAATCTGACCAAGAAGCGAACTTTATGTAGTTTTCAGTTAAAATTGATTTGAGCATTCTGGCCCTAACAGTTTTTGAGTTGTTGGCCACAATGCTGATGGTTTCAGTGGATTTGTTAAGAACATTTTAACCATTATCTGCTTTTGTGCACTTGTGGCGGTGGTTCAAATGTCTGCTACGATCAGCAAATGAGATCGGTTTTTTTCTAGTTACATTTAAAATAATAAGAATTGTAGTGAGGCTTTTGTGATCTGTTAATTGCTATTCTATATTGAATTCTAAATACTGACCTGTTGGCGGCAGGGCAAAACGACTACGACGGCGCGTCGAGCGCTCACACTTGAACAGCGTCTTTTTATCCATACTGACTGCGTTAAGTCCACTACAGCTAGAGTAAATCCTGTGGTTTATTCATTTAATAAGTAAAGAATCATTTATGTGTAACCAAAAATCAGAAAACGCCCAAATTTATCAATTTTTCATCTCCCCAATAAGTTACCAAGGTGAAGTGAAATTTTGAAAGAAAACAACAAAAACTTTTTGGAATTGCTCTTAAAACTTTACATCACATTTAATAATATTTGCAAAAAGAAACGTTTTTTGTTTTGTTTTTTCTCGCTTTTTTCTTTTTTTTTTTTTTGTTTTGTTTATATTTTCTGTAGAAAAAAAGAAACTAATCTTTTTTGTTTTCTTTAAAATACTTTTTACGAAGTAGATTGCTCCGAAAGCAGCTCATAAGCGTCTCTCCTCCCAACCGCGTTTCACCTATTTCGTCGTCTTTTTTTCAATTTTTATTTAATAATCGATGTGTGGACATTTATAAATACTGTAACCAAATTGATTAGTATACTCTGTAGCGGACACATGTCTCTTAATTCGTATAAGCAATAGTTGTCATGTTTTGTGTGTTTGAATCATTTACCACCAGCCATTTGGACTGCTGCGTGTGTTAATGTTTCCATTCACCGATGGGCACTGTTCATCGGTGAGTTTTAACGAGGCAAGATTCTGTACAAACCCATCCAGTACCAAAGACGACGGATCTTCTAAGTACGGCGAGGAGCGAGAGCTATTGCCACTGCGATTGTTCTTCATGAACAAATCATTGATGTTAATGTTTACTTTTTGTTTCTCCTTTGGTGGCTCAAAGTCGTAGCTGAAACGTTTGAAGGACTCCACATCTCGATCACCTGAATCCAAGTCGTTTAGATTAAGCAAGTTGTTTGGAATGAATAGGTTTTCTATGAAGAGAGGTAGAGAGACTCGTTTTTTTGAGATCACCTCATCTCGTTTCTTCAATGCAAAACAATACACTCACCTGAATAATCGGCTCCTGACATGTGATTGTGCTGTTGCTGGAAACCCTTTGTGGGTGAGTATTGATTTGGATTTGTTGTTGAACAGCTGTTAAAGAGGTTTGTCGATGAACGATTACCGTAGACTGGTGTGATTTCCACTCGATGGGCAACCGGTGAAGTTGCGCTTCGTGCGAAATTCGAATCGTTAACGTTGTGAATTGAAACCTGTAATTAAAAAATGTTTTACTTTTCACAATTCGCCAAAACAAAAATCCTTTTACCTCATTGTTAAGGTTTTGTCCCGGCATAAGGGTCTTGAGAAAAGACGCGTCATCGTAACGGATAATACCAGTGTTAGGAATGCCATCTAGGTAGTGATTAAAGCCCGTTATTGTGGGTGGAGGCGAATCTTCGCAATTGTGATGCAACGGACAATCACTATTCTCAAACAAACTACCGCTGCTCGAGAGCTGCTGACTTCCACCAGAGCTTGACGAGAACACATCGTACCCGTTGTAATAGTTTGATTGCAATGAAGAGCCGAGATAGCCACAGGCTGTTAGAAAGGAATATTAAATTAGAAATCTATACATGCGAAAGAGATTTTCCTTTCTCACCATTCTCCTGACCTCCCGCACTATCATGTGCCGAGTAAGTCTGCCATTGTGATTCCTTCGAGCGCTGCTTCAACTGCTGGGCAGTTTTGATCTCGCTACCAATGGCAGATATACACTTGCCTGTGGTGTTCGACCTCACTGAACCTTCGTTTAGATCACATGCGTAGCCATTGCCAGAGTTAAACGGATCAACAGGGATCGTTGTTTGGCTGTTGGTGGCACTGTTGCTGTTCGAGTTATTCGAAAAATACGAAAATGAACTGCCTAGGCTGGCGGTGCCCAAGCCACTGGTGCCAATGCTGCCATTACCAGTGCCGGGATTCTCTTGCGGTGGGGTGTAGTAGTTCCCAGTGAATTGCCGGTAACTGGCCACCGGGAGGCCGTTAGCCACAGCTGCCTGTAGAGCCGGATTGCGAATTGTGAACATTCCGTTTTCGTTCTTAATAATCGAGGCTGGTTGGTCCATTGGCAGTGGGGCAATCGGCAGCCGAGTTGGCATCGGCATCACGGATGGACTGTTTTGCTGCATCATATTTCCAAACATCGGATTTCGAAGTGTTACCATTTTTGGCTGCCCAGATGCATCGCCAGCAGAGCTCTGGTTTTGGCTTCCCGATGGCTGCGACTTGAAGGTCTCCGACTTCTTCTTGTTTCGTCGTCGCCTGTTCTTAGACACTTTAGCTTCGTTGTTGAAGTTTGGTTTATTTTGCTTCGAAGCACCTCCCATTGCTTCCACCATGATGACACCACTCTGGTCAGAAGCACCGTACGTGGACATGTGTGGATAGAATCCAGATGTGATGATCGTCGGCTGAGATAGATTCGCGCTGGGAGCTGTGGCGTGTGACAAGGGCTTCGACAACTTTTTGATTGACTCTGATTTGGCGCGAAGCTGCTCACTTTTGCTGGGATCCACTTTGGTGAGTGTTATTCCTGGAGGCAGCGACAAGTTTTCTACTTGAACACCGCGATTGAGTTGATCCATAATGCTAACGTTTGAATGGAGCTGCTGCTGCTGCTGCTGGTGCTGGGAATAGTGTGAGTGACGCTCTGGCCTGTCATGGAGGTGGTTTTGCTGCGGTTGCGGTGGCAACTGTGGGTAATTATTCGAAGTTAATCGTAGGTTCTGCATTGATTGCTGGAGTGTGTTGGTGGGATCCATTTTGTTGCCACCGTTGGAGTGCTGTATCACAGATTGATTTCGTCTTGGTTTTGCGTTAACATTCGGCACAACTGATGAAGTGACTTGGTAACTGCCTGGTTGAGATTTATTTTTTGTTTTTCGCGATCGCTTCGACTTATCTGCCAATGCGTCTCGCTGTTGCTGCTGTTGTGCAATTGCCGGCGGTTGTGAGGGAGCCACAAAGTGGGATGGCATTTGAGAAGATGGCCTTCGACTTGCGAGACCAGTCGTTTGCTGGTTATTCTTATTGCGATTCCTGTCGTTGTTGCGCTCTTGAGCTTGTTGTGTGGTAGTTGAAGTTATTGACGGCTTAACAACTCGAGTATTTCTCTCGCGGTTATCTCTCCGAGCTGGAGCCTGCTCCTTGGATTGCTTATCAACAGATTCCGGTTGTGCAACTTTAGCCGCTGCTTGCTGCGAGTTTGGTTTGCCCTTCGGCTTTGTCTCAACAGGCTTCTGTGGAATGCTGGTTGTTGAAGTGGTGGAAGCATTGCTACTCACGGTTGAAACACCGGTTGTGGCTGATTCAACAGCTTTTGGCTTTGGTGGGACAACTTTCTTCTCAACCTCACATTCCACTTCAGATTCTATTTCAGACTCTGCCGAGTCGGAAGACACAAAGTCATCAAGGTGCAACATTTTGAACTGGTTGTTATCGAATTGACCGTTGTCAATGAACTTTTGACGCTTTTCCTTTTCCTTGCTGATGGCTCTTTCGGAAGACTCCTTTCGATCTTTCTTCACTTCTTCGGGCGGTTTCTCTCGAGCTTGGACATTTGGCTTCTGTACGACTTTCTGACTGCAAACAGAGTTTTCTCTTGTAGTTGGTTGACTACCGCTGGTCACTGAAGGAGCTGGGGTGCCTTTTTTTGGTTTCTTGTTACCGACTTTGTTACTCTCGGTGTTGCTCTCAACCTTCATCGTAGTTGCAGCGGCCGCCTTCTTTTTGTTTGCCTTTTTCGACGCCTTTGTGGCTGCCGCCGGTTGCTCCTGCTTCTTCAGTTCTTCCTGTCGCCTGAGTTCCTCCTCCCGCTGGAGTTCCTCTTCTTCTTTCGCAAGCTGCTCTTCTCGTGCCAATCTGGCCCGTTCCTCCTCAGCCTCAGCAAGCTTCTTCGCTCGCTTTCGCTCCTTCTTTAGCTGCGTTTTAGTCTTCTCCACATTCTCAACCGGCGGAGAAGGTGGTTGATGCACTTGCTGCTGCTGCTGCTGTTGCTGCTGCTGCTGCTGCTGCTGTTGCTGCTGCTGCTGCTGTTGCTGCTGTTGCTGCTGCTGCTGCTGCTGCTGACTCGTCTGGACAATCTGTCCGTTGACGAAGGTGTACAACAGTTTATCCTTATCAGGGGATGATCCTTTTGCCGTCACCGTAACTTGTGGCTCTGGAACATTGGGCAAATTCACTCGACGTATCGTCACGATTCGTTTGGATGGATCAATCATGTCGGTAGGTTGATTGGGCGCGTAGCACATTTGAACATTTGGTGATGAGACAAGATTAGGCATAACAAATGGCGGAAAGTTATTGGCGTTCGCATATGGTATGCTGTAGTATGCCCCACCGTTGAGATTATTCTCCTGTGGAGGCAGAACAGTTGCATTCGGCAGTATTGCTGGGGCAGGCGATGGCGTTAGTGAAGGCGAATGCTGTTGAGTCTGATTGTTGGACTCATCATTCTCCTTTGAGAGCTCTTGCAGCTTCTCGATTTGCTGCTCTTTGGTGGGCAGATAGGAAAACTTGAATTCCCCATTGGTCTGCTTGACCGTGGCTATCAACTCAAGGATACTAGCCTCTACTTTCGCTTTGGCTCGGTTCAGCTTCTTTATATTCGCCTCATAATCAGAAATTTTCTTCTTATCCTTCTTCTTAGATACTTTAAGACTCTTAAGCTCGTTCTTAGCTGCAAACTCTTTAAAGTAAATATCATGAAACTGAGAACGAAGATCCTGTAGCTCTGCGATTCGCTTCATCTCTTCCTTTCGTTGTTTTTGCTTCGCTTTCTTGGCTGCTTTCTTCTCATTGACCGGCCCTTTGGTTTCGTTAGAACCTTCGATGAAGCTTAGTGTTTCGTTGACCCACTTCTTCACACTTACTTCAGGTAGATTTTCCAACAATGCAAAGAACTCATTGGCACGCTGTCTTCCCGATGTTGGACTCATCGTTTGATTATTCGAGTTCGGTCGTTTCTTGGCAGCCAGCCCCGGCGGTGGAAGTGGTGGTGCCTGCGATTCGTTCGGTAGTTGAGCTTGATTTGACGGCGTTGACGCTTTCTTCGAGTTACTCGACGTCGGCAATTTATTTGGTTGGTGAGTTATTCGTTTGCAAAGCGTACTCAGACACTCTAGACTATCGTCATCATCATCGAGTTTGGCGTCCGCCAACATAGGCTCTTCTAGGTCGGGTGGGGTTAGTGTTTTTGAGCAATGTGGCTGTTGATGTGGTGGCCTTGTCAGTGGAGTTTTGATATTCTTTCGTGCAATTACCAGCTGCGAGAGTTTCTTTCGTAATCTGTCACGGGTCTCATTCATTCGAGCATGATTACATTCCTGTGAGAAATAGAGAGAGACATATTAGAACTGATGAAACAAACAAATTTTATTTTGGCAAACCTTTTTGATTCGTTTCTTGCTCGAATGATTCTCCTTACAGTGATCGGACATGTCAGCGTGGTCAAAGCAGCCTAAAATAAATATATTTTTCTTATTCGCACTTCAGTTCTTGACAAGATTCTTACATTTTTTCGTTTTATCTTTCCCACACTTTTTAGGGGGAAACGCTTCGGTTGGAGTCACAGGTTCCGGTGGTTCCGATTCGGGAGTTCGGAGTTCTTCAGTGTTTTCGGGTAATCTAAAAAAAATAGATAGTGTGATGCACATACGCTGACTGTGTTACCCAAGGTTTTGGTAACTTACTTTCTATCTTCTCTTCTTAAATATTGTGCTACGGTTTTTTGAAGTCTAGAAATAAAATAAAAATTAATTGTTTATAACTAAGATGGTATATAATAAGGCGATAGTTTGGATTAAAATATCTGCGAAATTTTACGATTCAATGTTTCCTTCCTTATTCACAGAAGTACAACTTACCTATCTGGACTAGTGGTCACACTAGATTCTCCCGATGTCGAACTAAAATAAAAATAAAAATTAGAGAGAACTTTGCTGCGCATCATTGTAAACTTACTCATATGCTCTGCTAATTTCATGAATTTCCTTCTCAGTTGCTGTTAGTCTGTAATAATAGAACAAAGCAATACTGTAAAATTAACCGCAGCAGTCTATCACATCTTCTCTGTAGCATTAATAAACGCTTGGTCTTACCCAGAGATTTTATCGAGAAACTGGAAGAATTTTCCATCCTTTTCAGCACCTTTAATTCGTGACACCACCAACTGTATATCATTATTGGCTAACTCGAAATATTCTAAATTCAATTTAGTCTCCTCATCGAACTCTACGAAATAGCATGCGATAACAGACACAGCAAACGCCCAGTAGATTTTAAACACCTCATCATCAAGATGTGGCTCTAGACGAATTTTCGAAGATACCACCTTACGATTATATTGCATTATATTCTTCAGCATCACCGTAAGATCATCGTGTGTCATAAGCAACGGTTGATAATGTTGAATTAGATGCCATGATAACGCTAGTGCTATCTCATTGTTTAGAATTTTCTTTGCCAGCAAACATGAGGGCAATTTGCAATCTGCACAGAAGTACTTCTCCTCTATCTTTGAATAAAGAAACGGCTTTCGATCTACAAAGCAAAATAAACGAGTAAATTAAAATACAAATACACATAGAATCAACAGCTTACCTCTAAGATGCTTAAAAACCGCCCAAGATAAGTGATACTCGTACAGTTCATCTGGTTCATTGAAGACCTCATCTTTTAACGACAGCGATGAGGTATCACTAAGATCCTCTATACTGTTCGTTCGTCGCTTATCCTTTGTCTTATATGCAAACAGATCGTCGCTGGCACAAACGTTTAGAATTTTCGACTCGTACAGAGTTCCGTCTTTTTCCGCTCGTGATAGTGTGAGACATTTGGCACATGTTGAATTCGGTGATCTTCTAGGCGGGAGCGGTCCTCCAGCGATTGCACATGTGACACATTTGCAAGGGCTTCAAATTTGACAATAAAATTAATATAGAATTTCGTCCATAGTTTGTTTATGCATTTTAAAGAAAAATCTTGTTCTTACAGAAAGAAATGACTGAACAGAAAAATAAAAGCCTCTATTTATTATAAATTCTTTTGTGAAATATTTCATATTTTTATCATGATTATAAAAGTAATTTGACAACCAAAATTATTCTAAGCTCTGATATTTCAAGTTCACTAAAAATTACCTTTATATCAAAAGACTGAAGTCAGCGCAAACAACAAGGAGAGGCGAAAGAGATTCTCAGCCAACTTGCATTGGAGACACAGGGACAATGACACTTACTCTTGCCAACCGCTGTTTCTTTGAGCTCAAAAGACAATTGAGTAACAGAGCCATATTTGGAAGGACTAAGCTTACTCTAGAAGAAGAAATACGCGGGCGGTCACTTAAAGCCAACAGAACCTACTAGTCTTGCAAGGCTTTTCAAATCCAAGAACCTTACCATGAATTCAAAACTGCTGCTGTACAAGACACTTGAATTACCAGTACTTACATATGGATCCGAGACTTGGGTGCTTAGCCAAAGGCACCTAGCCGCATTCAAGAGGAAAGTTTTACGGAGAATTGTTGGCCACATACGTGAGGAAGGACAACCATGAGTTGTATGAAATCTACCTCGAAGCAGATGTTATAACGAAAATAAAGCTCGGTAGACTCCGGTGGGCTGGGCACCTAGCTCGTATGAGCGAAGAGGACCCTGCTCGGAAAGTCCTTTGCGGTACAATTCATGGTACAAGACAGCAACGCCAACGGCGCATACGCTGGAAGGATGGCGTAGACCAGGACGCCCGAAGCCTTGGGGTGCCGATTTGGATGGCGTCGGCAAGCGATCGGGATAGGTGGAAGTGATTGCTGCAGGAGGCCCGGACCGGACACCGGTTGTTGCGCTGATGATGATGAAGCTTGCTCTATACAAACCCTAATCTTCTCAGTCCTGCTCTATGCTTTAAGCTCTTGGTGTCTTTGAAAGAAAAGTTCTACGTGCGATTTTTAGCCCTGTTTGCGTCGATGACGTATGGAGAAGATACAACAACCAATCGTACGGGCTGTACAGCGCCATGAAACTAGTCAAGCGTACGGATCTTACCCTCAAGATGGCTGGCTCAAGTAGACTATATGGACATTCACATATTCACATGAAGCAGAGCTAAATCGCGCACACAGGCAAAGAGGGATCTAAACCAACTTGGTGTACAAATGTTAAACTGCTAAAAAAAGGTCGCGCAGACTGGCAAGACATGATAATCGAGCCCCAAGTCCACTCCAGACTGTAGCGCTATTGAACGAACAAGACGGATTTGAGATAGGTCTACCTTTAACAAGGCACTCCATTAATTGCTTTCCGAATATAATTCTTTAGTTGTGTGATGATTTTTGGTACATCAAATTACAACAAGAATCCGTTTACGTACTATATTAAGTATCTTTAATCAATCCCAAGATTTAACAACGAAAATAAAATTTAGCTGCAACAGCAATTTGACAAAAATGATGAATTGATGTCCAATTTCGTGCATTAAAAACTGTGAATTTATTGAACCGAGAACAAAAGTAAGTTAATTGATCCGACACAAAAACAAAATAATTGAAAACACACACAACATATGAAAATAAACCGTCTAATGCGTGACAAGAATCACGTGTGACATAAAATAAAATCCAAAATCTCTTCTGTGACCAAATAGATTACATCTCTTTAACGACAAACTATAGTCAGGTTTGTGCTTAAATGAAATTCGATGACACCAAAAAATAAAACTTACCCAATGTGATATTCCAGCAATTCATCACATTCCTTGCACTTGTCATCGCACACAGTTGTATTCAAATGAACACTGTATGCGTCTTCACCGGTTTTCGCAACAAATGCCAACATACTCTGCCAGACGAGTTGACGATTCTCGTGCGTAGCCCAGTGGGCAATGTCTATACATTGTGACAATGTGCCGATTACATCATTACGTATGACGTTGAATAAATTATGTATCGACTTCATACGCATCCGCCGATTTCGTTCTTCTTCAGATAAATTATAAACATTTAAAGCTGTCCAGGTCTCTTTCCAACTTCTATCAATCTGAATCATTTCATCGTCGAATTGAATGTATTTTTTAATGAGCATTGAGTGTTTCTTTGTTAGTTTATTTTCTTTCAGCTAAAATCAGAAAAGTGAATGATTGAAAGTATAGAGTAGCATTTTATTGTAACTTACTGTTATTATGCAGGCCAACATCGTGTCCGTTACATTCAAATAAACATGCTGTTGATACATTCTCTTATTCAACATTGTCCACGTTAGTGAAAACTTCTTGAGGTGATGACTTTCAAACGCAAACAGAAATCTTGATATGTTATCGGAAATAGTGCAGAGCTCATCATATCCTTCAAGGACATCTGAAACGTATGGTAGACATTATTGAGTGGGTTCTTGTAATTGTAATTTTAATTGCTTCTTTACATGACAACATTTCTTCTGCTGGTATTTTTTTCTCCTCGATTTTTACTACTTCCGTAAATCCCTCCCAATAAGCTTTAACAACACATTCGAGCTGAAAGGTCATTAGCTCGAACAACTGATGCGGATCATCGACTAAAAGGCTGTGAAGTAGAATTGAGATATGGAAATATAGAACTTGTTTTAAATTAAAAGGGGATATAATACATTTTTTTTTATTATCTCTATATATAAAAATCAATGTTTGTGTGTTTGTTTGTTTGTCCTTTATAGACTTCTAAATGGTAAGAGATTGATGTCTTTGGCAACTTTGTTCAGAATTGTGTCAAAAAGATTTTTGTACCAATTTTTTTGGGTGTGGGGGGGGGGGTTACGGCTCCCATTGAGGTGAAGTGGAGGCTGACTTTCAAAGTTCGCCTGATCCTGTCGAGTGATGATATATGAGATTTGGCGTTTTGTCGGTGAAAAGTACCGTTGAAAGGATATGAAGCTCCAAAGTTGGAAAAAGGGTGTTCCCTCTAACTTCCACACCGTTTTGCCTAAAAATCTGGAGAAATCATGTAAAATCCGTCTTAATGAATACTTCCAATTCAAGAGAGAATTATGTTTTAAATACATTTGGAGTTATTAGTTAATTTATTTTATGCGTAGCAAGGCGCGCCGGGTACAGCTAGTTAAGTATAATAATTTACTTTTATAAAAACAATGTTTAATTCACTAAAATACAATTTCAGATTCAGATTAATATTTAGTTCCGACTGACTTGCTTGAGGAGACAACACGGCTGACGAGTCTAAAGATATATTAAACCTTTTCATGAACGCACCTCATTCCAACCTTAAGATTTTTGTGCACTTTAACAAAAATTAAGTAAGGGATCCCGAATAGTTTCATTGCACTAAGAGGCGTCTGACGCAAAATTAAATGGACTAAAATAGGTTTCATGAATGTTTCATGAATGTTTCATGAATGAATAGGTTTTAAGACACTTTACTGCAATTGCGCCAATATTTTTTCAGTTGTGAATAAATTAAAATGCACAACACCTGACATGAAAGGGTTATAGAGGCTAGTAAAGAAAATTAAACAGTACGTAATTAAGGCCAACTATCAATCTAATCTAATCTAATCTTTAAGTCAATTTTCCATTGTTTTTAAATATCTTATTCACTTTTTATCCAATTCCAATTGATCCAATTGATTCTAATTTTAATGATGTCACTTAAACTTCTGTAATTTGGTCGTCACGAAATTTGGGTAATGACCAAAAGAATAAGATGGCGATTATAAGCTGCCGAGATGAGATTTCTGCGTGTTGTTGTGGGAGTTACTCGCCGATAGGATGAGAAACACGACGGTCCGTGGAGAGCTCAATGTTGAGCATCTGGTTCTCCGAACGATAAGGGCTTCATCATGTGGCACGAATGCCGAGGCGCACCTCGAATGCGATCCCGTCAGGAAGGCGACCACTTTGTAAACCCAGGATGAGATGACTAGACCAAGTCCAAAATTTCGCCTGGTTACGCTTGGGCATACCGCCTCTCTACTGTGTGCATTGCCCCCGCGACCCCATTAATGTATTACGCGGCCAAGAAGATGATGATGATGAAACTTTTGTAGAGAAGTCTTTATACAGTGGGATGAAGCCCTGCATCTTTTAGAATTGGCAGCCGTTAAATGGTTTGGGGCTACCCTTAAGTGTCCAGTTCAAGACACAGCACGGGGCATTCAGTTTATCATTGTAGTCTCAATAATAATCTTTAGCAACGTTTAAAAATTTGGTGACACTTCTCAGCCCGAAAAGCCTCAAACTAGATATTTTTATTGTAGACCAATATACAGTAAATTAATCTCTCTACAAACTAATTAATCTACAAACTAAGCTAACATTTTTAACAAGCAACGAAAAAATGTATAAACCTATCGAACAGAAGACTCGTCATCGTATCCTCGCACCAGCTTTTTTTAAAAAGAGTTCCTATTACTAGTACTACAAGAGCACGACGCAAACTTTCGACTAAGCGTACTTCACACTCGTTCACATACTTCTTGTAGTCTCCGGATTATGTATATTATCATAGACTAGGATACTTCAAATCAAAACATTTTAAATCAAATTAACAGAATTTTTATTGAATTTGTCATTTTGATTACTAAAATTAGACGGGTGATAAGAAAATGGTCGGCAAATTTTAATTTTTGTATAAACTGGTTGAGATGGAGGTACAATGGAATGAAGTTTTGAAAGGATCGTGCAGTTGATTTCCCTCTTTCTTAGCTTATAACGGCAAAGGCTTGCTTGCATGTAGACGTGCTGGTGCTCACTTTATCACTATCCGATCTAACCGCTATCATAAACAGAGATACAAATGCCGATGATATCGAAGGCCCTAGAGTCCCGCGACATTCGTTCATATACGACATAGGACAGCTGAAGAAGTTTTTAGCTCCTGATAGGAGAAATCTTAAGCACCTAAGACCCTTTAGTTTCTGAAATTCGAAATCTTCAGCCCCTAAGAAACGAACTACCCAGCTCCTGAAGGAAATCTGTTCCAATAAAGACTAACCAATTTACGGTGCTCGCATTCATAGTAATGGGTTCTGAGTTCTTACTTTCGTAGTTCTTTACGTTTGGACATACAAATAATGTACCCAGGTTCAGAGTATTTCTGTCGTAACATATAGGTTTATAGGTTTCTGTCGGTAAAGGCAAAGAACACATGTGTCAAATGACAACGCAGTAGGGTCGCGAAAAGCTAGTTTCTGGCACTCAACGGGCTATAACACCACCCAATAGTAAGAGTATAGTGGGTAAGGGCATGAAGACATTGATACTCGTTTCTTTTGGATTTACCTAATAGGGGGTAGTAACATGTCAACACAGAAGACATGACCGTGTTTAAAACTAACTAAAAGAAACCATCATAAAAATCTCATTTGGTAGAGAAATTCCTGCAGAGATATCATCCTCACGTGGCAACGTCGCATTTAGGTCTATCCGAAAAAACATGCACAACGCAGACGTTTAACGCATTTGATTGGCCAATGCAAAATTTATATCTCTACGCAGCTAGTAGGCCTCGTGCGTTTCCGGCAACTCACGGCGAAACCTAATAAGAGAAGAACTGCGCAGATTTGATAGGCAAAGGTAAAGTACTAACTTCCTGGGACCAGTAAAAGCCGAAAATGTACATCAACTTGCAAGTTCTAATTGCTGGATTTTTTGAAAATCTCAGCGAACCAGACAAACCATTCGTCCGCTGTCAACATTGGGTATTTATTGTTTCACTTTCTCTCTACAAACAGTCGATTAAAAAATCCTTAATGAAAACAACGACACACTTAAACAAAGAGAATCTACCACTTTACTTACAGTGCACTCAGCAACACAGAAACCATATTTTCTGTCAGCGACAAATCACATATAAAGTTTAAATGTTGAGACTTGGTGTGATTCATGTCACCGGTTGTCAGCCAAGTTGCGCCTTCCTTTGCCAGGAAAGTCTCGTACTTCTCTTGTGCCTCAGTATTCCTACGAGAATAAGCAAAAAAACAGTGTGTACATCAAAACCACATATTTGCACACGACATATTTAAGGCGCTCACTTAAGTATCGGCTGATATGCCTTCTTTAGAGTTGCCTGAAGTATCTCCCACGTACTGCGCGTCTTCAGCTGATCATCCATTAGGAGCAGTATTATCTCTCGATATTCCAGACACTGAGGGCATATGCAGAACGTGTAGAATTCATTGAGGCTATGTTTCAGTTTCTTTATGGTTTTCTATAAATTAAAAAGAAATTTTAAAGGGTTCATGTTTTTTTCTCTCCCTCGTATATTTTTTTTATAGGAAAAAAATTAAGGTCACGCACCCTCTTCGAATCGGGACTGTTTACAATAACTTCAATCTCCTTTGGTGGCATCGCGGTATCAGCAAAGCGTTGCCTCAGTTGATCAAGTGAAATTATTTGTTTAATTGGAAGCTGAACTCTCTTCCCGAATTTGGGTTTTTTTAGGTTGTCCTCAGCGTCGGGATCGGCGGCAGACGAACCCGATGATGACGATGATGATAACGATGAGGAGGATGAAGACGAAGCCTTTTCTTTAACTCCTGTTGCTCCAGAACCCGATGCTATTGATCCTGTGGCGCTGTTGCAGTTTATTTCGGCTTTAGCTTCGTCCATTTTGCAAGCAAATTTCCTAGGCACGATGAAGTGTGGTGGTCTTCACTACGTCGTCGTGTATAACAATTTTACCTTGCTCTCCTCCACTTTGTACACTTTATTATTGGTAATTTCGGTTTTTCGAAGACAAGCAACACCAAAATTCCACTGGAGAACACTTTCACTTGCAATTGCAATTTAAGAATTATTTTTAATATATGTGTGAACGTCGTTTCGCAATCCAAACAATTCGGACACATTCAGCAAAGATATATTGGAGTTCCACTGGTGTGAAGTTTGCTGCATTTTACTTTATTGAATTGCATTCAATTCTGACGTTTACGTTGAACGTCCATAAGTTTTAGACATCATATATAAAAAAAAAAACTTGATTGGGGGAGTATGTTTATGATTTGATGGAACATTTTCTGTATATGAGTATAGATTGCTGAGAGTTTTTTTTTCTGAGTTTTGTATGGTTTTATGAGATTTTGGGTATGATCACAAGTTGACTAAAACTTTTCTGGAAATTTTGAGAACACAATTTTTTTTAGAAAAATACTAATTTAATGGCGCCTAAACGTATGCACGCACAAATGTTCCGGACACAGCAACTGCACTGAGGGCTGAGAGACTTAGTTGAACGTAGCTGAATGCTTCGTTCTGTTAAATTGAAATTGAATAGGGTAATGGTGGCATGGTGTGGGAAAAGAATGTTAACGTTACAGGACAACGAATGTAAAATAATATTCTTAAGCAAGTCTTTGAACTTAATTGAATCGTGTGTGGGCAAGTTCATCGACAAGCTGTCAAATTTAAGAAATTGCGGTAGATATTCATTGTGAATTCGTTGGAAACGAGTTTTGCTCAGTGTTAAGGTGAAGGTATTGTGTGGCCAAAATTGAAATTGTGAATTGTATATGGGCTGATTTGGTCTTAACAATACATTTATTCGGTTTGCTATATATGGTTGATAACTTTTATAATATAACTTCGAGGAAATCATTCACCGTTGATTTTTATCTTACTCGGCGATCATTTTAAAGCTTTCACACATTTCCAACACCTTTGAATTCGTTTATGAACTTAAAATTTTTGCTATAAGTCAAGCAAATATGGGTATAAGAAATGAATGTCCTAATTGCAATTGTAAAATAATTCTCCTTATCCTTATCTGGGAATATTGAAATAAATGCAAGGATATACGAATCAGTTTCAGTAAAATTATATTACAATTTTACAAGGTACATACAAAAGTAAGAAACGATAGGAGAACACCTAATTTATTGAGCATTAAGAATTTATATCGTTTCGAAATTGGTGCAAATCTAAACTGCCTAACAACCCTTTCTAGACCCTAGATTCAAGACAACTTTCTTAGGATTGATTCAAGTTGAAAAAGCCCGCCAGAAAATTGCAAATTTTAGATATAAGCAAAAGATTCAATAAAAGACTCGAAATTGTTGTTTGACCTATCCGGCTTTTACCGAATATTGACAGATACTAACCGAAAAAAAAGAAAACAAAATGAAGGAAATGCAATCTACGGGCTCTAGGAAATTTCCATATAAAGATGGCTAAGGTAAAGTACAAGCGACCAAACTGATCCACAAAGCGTAAGTTCTGCAAAAATGTTCTTAAAGTCTTAAACAGAGGTTTTGTAAGAATGAGATCATTTCTTAGATCAAAAAAAGAAAGCTTTGAGTTAAATTTATTTTACTAAGTTCGTGCAGTTAGAATCTAAATTATTGTTCTAGACCTTTTTATTAGGTTTGGCCATGTATTCGTAATGAAACCTAAGAAGAGCAAATATCGAAAACGTTGCTTTTTACTTCTTGCATATTGCATTTCTAAGCCTCAATTTAATAAAATAAAATAAAAATAAATTTTAATTTTTAAAAAAGACGATAAGGCTTGAAGGGCTTTTTCGAATGAATAGTATACACTCTTCCAAAAAGCGAAATATAGTTTTAAAACAAAAGAAAACACAAAAACGCAACGGACCTAATTATACGGACCGACCTTATAATATAATTCCATTACTTCTTATCATTAAACAATTTTTTCTATATTTATCATCATTTTAAGATTCTAATAAATAGAAAGATAAGTAATAACTAACTTCTAACTACTTATATTTTTTTTTATATCCCGTTTTCGACGTAGGATTCAAAAGATTTCATGAACAGGAACATGCATTCCTGGAAACATATTCTTTTTTTTTTTTATTATTTTCCTTGTCTTTTTCTTCTTAAGAAAGACTAAAGACGGCAAAGCATTAGTGATTTGTACACCTCAAAAAAATAAAATAATGAGTTGAAATCATAACTTTTTCGAACCGTAAAAGTATTTGTAATTATTGATTAACTGTAGCAAACCAATGTATCAGTCCACCTCTCAATTTAAAAAAGCCAAGCTTTGTTTTTCCGGAACAATTTTCAATTTGCATGCGAATTTTTCAAAAACTATGGACTTGAATAATTTAACTGTAATGTACGATTAAAGAATAGGTTTTTGGGTTTCAAAACTGGCATAGTACTTCACTGTAGATGTTGCCGGTGTTTTTTTAACATACTGAATGCCAAGCTATTTAAGAACATACTTAGTGCCAGTCACCGGTGACCCCCATGGTAAATCATGTAGATTTATTTTTTTTTAAATTGCCTTTACCTCCTAAACGGAAAGAAATAGTGTTTTGCACAAAAAATTCGAATTAACGAGGGGACCAGAGAGAGAGAGATTTTTCCAGGGGACTGTGAAAATGCGAAAACCATTTACATAGATTTTCAAATTATAGAGGTTCAAATTGTCGAGAATTTACTGTAATTTGTTTTGTATCGAGAGGTTTGACTGGGGTCTAAATTTGTGTTTTAGTTGTATCCGTTTTTGTGTAATATGGAACTTCCAGATCAATTTGCTGTCCAAGTGGATTCCCAGATATGGATAGGTATCTGTTTATGGTTTATTCTTATTGGTATCGGTGTGAATTTTGTTCTGGCGGTGAAGACAACTTGTACTATATTGTCTTTATTGATTTTTCTGTATCACTTTGAGAACCACTCGATTGTTTTGTCTAGCATTTATTGCAGTTGACCGGTTGCAATTTGAAAGTCTTTGCTGGAGTTTGACAAGACTGTGTAATCAGCAAATGGAGCAATCATGGTCGTTTTTCGGACTGTAGTTTGTTTATATGCTGTGAAGAGTAAATAGATTAATGGTCCTAGGATGCTACCTTGGGGTACCCCAGCTTTGATCGGGTGAATTCTTAAACATTGTCACTTGAAGCGAACATGAAAATACCGGTTCTCTAGGTAGATTTAAAGAGCAAGATATAGGCCCTTGGAGGGATAAAGCTGAGCTTCTATAAAAGCCCTTTATGCCAAACCAAGTGAAATGCTTTAGCAACGTCAAGGTATACTGTAACGCAGAAACGTTTATCGTCGATAGAAGTTGATATTTTGTTCGATACTCTGTACACGTTTTATAGTCAAGTGTTATCTTCTGAAATCAAACTGGGATCGCGCTGGATTACATCAGAATTGATAACAATCTTTTTAGCTATTAGTTGCATTCTTCTTAGCTAAATAGTTGGTCTGCAATCAATAGCTTTTCAAAGAGAAGAGAAAGTAACAGATTTATTTCTGTTTATTTTTTGTCGTTCTTTATTTGAAAAATATTTTTAATATTCCCGCTATTCAATAAAGTTATATAACTAGAAATTTGAAGTTTCATTGCAGTTTTACATTGAAGATCGATTTTGGACTTTTGGATTTTTGGACTTAATCCACATATTTGTCCAACCATTTGGGTCTTTTATCATATTCGCCTCTAAGCCAAACTGCCCTGAGGCAGCCTTAAACGTTAAAGGTGGCTGCTTTTTTCTCCCTCCAAGAACACTACTTCAATATCTTCCGACTATTAAGCCTCACCTACACCCTGATGAAGACAAATTATTATCAACCAATAACAGTTATCTGAGATAGAAACATGCTTGCAAAAAACCAGTTCTACGTCACTCCAACAAATCATCGCTCTACAATGCACTATCTCAATGGTCACCTTTCGTTAGCCCCTAGCTCTGCCAAAATGCTTGGCTTGATATAGTCGACACTCTGTATTTAATTCTGATTACCAATTCACACACATTTCGTGACCATGATCATCATCTTCGCGGATCTTTGCCTCCACCACAAACATGTCTCCCCGCCATCGAATCGCAGTCTGTCTCTCAGACTCATTGCCAGCTGAAACTCTCGTGTGTGAGAAGAAAAACAAAACGAGACTCCACAGAGCTAGTCTCTTGTTAGCTTCCGAAGTGTTTGGTCGTAAATTTTTGTGTGAATCACTCATCATAAAATTTATAACTATTCAATCTGTAAATATGTGGAAGATAGTTTTGTGTCTTGCCTTCCTGACTTCACATCTGTTGGTGGATGTGAGAGCTGTCGGTCTAATTGAAATGTTTGGTTGGAAGCAGATGGACTATGAAAATCGGGGTGATCCGTCTCTAGCAGGTAAAAAAGGACGTCTTCTTGTTGTTTGTTTGCCTATGATGTCTACGTGAGATTAACCTTGACTTGTTTAAACTCAGATTTCGTTATTTGAAAATAGTACAAAAGCCGCTTAGAGCAATCAGTTTTAAATGTTTCTTGTGCAATTAATTCGGTTGATGCTGATTGTGATGGGTAATTGTTGGACGACTGATCGTTACATATCAGCCAGTGAAACGAAATCCGCTTGTGTAATTGATATTATTAATAAAGTGATTATCACTTTTCTTGCGTCAAAGTTATTTTCACATACGTATGGCTGTATGCAATTACTCTCCTCCAACTTAATGACACATTTTTATTTTTGTTTTTTGGTTGCCACTTTGCCGAAGATTATAATTTAAAACTGAATTGAAGCATACTTTTTATTTTCTCTATTGACAAACTGCGACTTTGTCACTTAATCCAACTTAAATCTATGTGATGATGGGTGTAACCAGTTTCCACTTGCTCGCAAAATCGACCGGCAAAATCATCGAAAACAATTTATGTTGTTTGCTTAAGAGTGTGACCTTTAAACCACAAAAAAAAACACATGTTTATTTTTTATATGGTTTCTTAAATTTTATTGTTTCCAGTGGTTTGCATCGCCACACAGGATGTACAAAAACTGAATATGCATATGTCCAAGGATAACCAGTGAAAGATGGTTTTACATGTCATCATGTTGAAATTGGATGAGTTAGTGATCTCACTGTTGTTTTCTTAGTAAACAAATCTTTTAACAGATATTTCAAGGTGGAACTATTAATTGGTTTATTACAAGTTATCTCTTATGCAATTTATTTGTTTTCTTGGAAGTAATACGTATAGTATGCAAATTTACAAAAACACTTTTTTCACCGTCGATATGGAATGACAAAATCCATTCTAAATTGCAATAAAAATATAGATAGATAGATTTATATTTATTTTTTTCAAACATTGGAAAAAAATAAAATAGTCTGCGGAACAGCCCATACGGGGCCAGAGCCTAGCTTCTTCGCGCCTCCACTGTGTTGTGCACGATATATTTTGACACATATGGAGGGGACCAACTATTTAATGCCGGTTCCGAACGGCGAATTGCGAAAGCTTTCCATGACAGAAGTTCTCTAGGAGGATTGTCAGTCGTTCGCTGGAGGTCTGGCCGTGAAAAATGTTTGTGGTGTTGTGGTTTGTGGTTTCCCCGAGCCGGATTTGAACCCAGGTACTCTTGCTTAACAGTCCGACGAACATTGGAAACACCTGATTTTTTTATATAAATTTCAATCCAAGGCTGCCTCATTACTAAGCGAACATTTAAAGTTTATTCTATTTGTAGATTCCAAATAATAATTCCAATAAATAGCTCCGTTAGCGAGTAATCCTTTCCTTTTGTTGATAAAGTTAAGAAATTGAATTCTATTTAATCCGCACACTGGGGCAGATTGACCCAAAAGCTGGTGTAAAATCAATCATTAAAACTAGAAACTTGAAATTTGGAATGGCTATTCGTGAGGTCAATATATAGACATTTTTTTTTAATTTGAGAGAGACTTGCCCACTAAAACGCCCACTTTTTCAAAAAATGCTAAGCAGCAATTATTTTATTTTATTTATCAAGCACTTGTGGACTGTAGGTGGTACTTAGTACCAAGAACACCTACTGACCACGTTTGGAACTTACGGAACATGTAATAGAAAGCGGGGATTAAGCTATCCAATTTTAATTTTGAAGAATTTGTCATTTCGTTCAACTTGCTTTGACCACTGCAGTTTAAATTTGCACTTGGAGTCAGTAATTTTAATGATTTTATATTCTATAGCAGTAACGCTGCATTTAATACATTTTACAATTTCCTCTCAGAGGAATATAATCTGACTCTTATTCGGTATAATTTCAACTTTTCTTAATTGTATGCAGCCTTGTATTTTTCTATCGACAATCGACAAATCAGTTTTTGTTTTCACCTTCCCCTTTAGGAAGGTGATTTTTGACTTTTATCGTAGCTACAGATTACACCTATTTGAAAAACCATGGAATCAAGTACCACGACTTTATGCGTTTCCCCGTCAAAAGCGTAAAATAGCCCGTGCATATACAGTCGAGTCCCTCTAAGTCGAATTTTCACGGGCCATCAAAATTAGTTTGATGTGGGTGCCGGGTTCGAATACAACTCGGAGAAGAATAAACACGGCCCCACCTCCAGCGAACGATTGACAATCCTCCTGGAACACTTCTACCACGGAAAGCTTTCGCAATTCGCCGTTCGGAACCGGCATCAAACAGTAGGTCCCCTTCACATGTGTCAAAATATATCGCGCACAAAACGTTACGCCACTAACAATGATGATCAAAATTAGTTCGAGTTTTGGAACAATTCGAGAGAGGCTAATATTTTTTTTTTTAAAAAGCCTTAATTTTGGACTGTAATGTTCACAATCCAGCCACCCTGTTAGTGGATCACGCGGTCAAGAAGCTGATAATGATGATGATGTTCGCAATTGGAATCTCACAGGTTGACGTCTGCATGTCTTTCTCTTTATTACACAGGTAAACAATCGTATCTACGTGAAACTACGTGCACGAAAATTTTTTTCAGCCAAAGAAAAAAAGTTCGACCTAGAGGCATTAGTTTCGACCATAGGTCGAAAGAATGTATTCGAGTTACACGGATTTTCGATTTCAGAAGATTGTTATAGACATTTCAAATTTTTACTTTTCTTAGTCCGAACCTTTATTCTTTCCACTCCTTAGCTGATTTTGTTTTCCCCACCGATGACATTGCTCCACGGCGTTCACGCCCACCTGCTGCCACTCCAACTGAATCGTATATTCCTTACAACAATGTTCCCATGGGTGTAAGTCATTATAAAGGTCGACTTTTTATCACCATGCCCAGACGTCGACTTGGAATTCCCTCGACATTGAATTACATCGATCTTAAGACAGTTGGCTCCAACCATAGCCCAAAACTTAAAGCATATCCTGACTTTGAGACAAACTTTTTAATGGTAAATTGAATTTATACAGCTCTGTGCAATGTTATTTTAACAAATTCAATCAAACTCAAATGAGATCATAAACTCCTCTTATCTTCCAGGTTAATCAAACACCAAATGCAAATCGAATTATTTCAGTATACAGAACCAGAGTTGACGACTGCAACCGACTGTGGTTTATTGACACGGGACTACTAGAGCTTCCTAGTAAGAGCAAAGAAAGTCAACGCTTTTTTATTTAATACTTATGCTGTATGTAACTCACTTTAGACAACCGCATGCAATTGCAACGGCCGTCAATTTGGATATTCGACTTGGAATCTAATCGAAGGCTGCACAGATTTGAGATTCCGGAATCAATTGTTCAAAATGGACCAGGGCTAGCGAGCATAACTGTCGATGTGAATAAAAACGATTGTGATAAGGCGTTTGCTTATATTCCTGACTTGAGCAGCAATGCTCTCTATGTTTATAGGTTAGTGTTTTAAATCGCTCAGAAATGAATCAATTGCCTAACTAGTACCTTTCCAGTTTAGGGCAAAATCGTATTTGGTCTTTCCGTCATAATTTCTTCCACTTTGACCCGCTGCAAGGAAATCTCGACATTGGTGGGCAGAAGTTTGCTTGGGACGATGGTATTTTTTCGATTACTCTAGGCAACCGTAACCCAGATGGATTTAGGACAGCTTACTTCCATCCAATGGCTAGGTAAATGCTAAATATTTAATCTTAATCTAACAATATATTTCCATATTATATTTCAGTACAAACGAGTTCACAGTTTCAACTCAAGTCCTACAGACAGAGAGCAACGCAGCTCGCTCCTACCATGGAGATGACTTTCAAGTAAAAAGCATTTCAATTAACTGATGGATATGTATTAATAATTTCTTTTTAGTTATTGGGATCACGAGGATCACAGAGACAGTCAACTATGCACGAATATGATCCCAATCACGGTGTAATATTTTATGCAGAGATTATGAAAAATGGTGTTGGTTGTTGGAATTCGAATAAAGGACAATTTTCTCCGCAAACCCACGGCCAAGTAGCGCTGGATCCGAAAAAAATGATCTACCCAAGTGACTTAACGGCAAGAAGATTAACATTGTTATGGATTGAATGAGAAAGATGTAATTTATTTTTTATTTTTTTTAGATTGATAATGAAGGCAATATATGGGTAATGACGAACTCGATGCCGATCTTCATTTACTCACAACTCGATCCGAACATCGTGAATTTTAGAGTTTGGAAGCAATCTGTTGTAGAGGCTGTGCAAAATACAGTTTGTTCGATATAAACAAATGAGAAAATAAGTTTTAATTAATTGAATAAAATAAACGAAGGCCATCTTAACCTGAACTTCTATATCAATTACAACATATCCTCTTAGTCAGCAAATATAAAAACAGTGAAAATCGTTTATAACGACCTTTAAGGGTCCTTTTAAGTAAAAGGTCGCTGTAACTGATGTCAAGGTACAGTGAAAACTGCTCATCAAATCGCCCCTTTGACTCAAGTTTTCATCGAAAGTGAAATGTCTGGTTTAGTGTAAAAAAATAGTGGAAGTGATTTTCAAAAAAGTTTTAAAATCAGTGAAATATTGCCGGTAGCTGCGTTATATTATTGTATTTGTTTTATCAATAGATTCTTTTTACTGAATATTGCACAAAAATAAAAAAAAAATATTTTAAATAAAAACTGGGGATGCCGTCGTAAGAAGACATTTTTTCAATAATTCTTCTAATGTCGGCCGCCCTGGCCGATTACTGAAGATTCGGCTTTAGGAGACAGGTTTTGTTAAGCCGGCCGTCAATATTTTATATTAAAAAAATTGCTGTTTGTTTTTGTTTTGTTTTCTGGATGTAAAAAGAAAGAGGGCCGGCTACTGAATACTTGATTGACCGACTTCTGAGGTAAAGGAGGCCGACTACTGAAGAATGCCGTTTTCATTTACATTTTTGTGAATAATTTGTTTTCGGTAGTAAATACCCTAAAAATTACTTATTTTCATAATTAAAACATTTTAATTAATTTGATGAATAGCCTATTCTTTACTACAAACACCGATTTTTAAGAGCAAATCAAACGTAAAAAAAAAGTTAAGCGGCCGACTAATGGCTCCATCATCCTAGTACACGCATTTTTTTGGACGTCCGCAAAAACCTTACCAAGGATTGTTATAATAACAAAAAGATGTTGAGACATGGAAGACTCACAAAATCCCCAAATAAATATAAAAAAAAATATTCATGAACTACAATTAATGAATAACCATTAAAAGGGAAATGCACTCGCTGCTTAGAATTGTTGGTGGATTTTGAGTAGTTGGGGCATGTAAACTCGCTTCATGTAAATGCTTGTGATTTTGTTTTTGTGGATTTGATTTTTGGGGATTTTTTGGAGATTTTTATATGATTATGAATTTGTGAACCATGTTGACAACATCGAAAAAACCCAACTCACAACTAATTGGGTTTCTGTAAGTTGCAAAAAGAAAATCGCCGGAAAACCGGGCATCGCACATCGCCGACGGAAAACCCACGGATATCGCATAGATACTATTCTATTTAAGTGCTAAATCATTAAAAATTACATTTAATGTAAACATATAATTAACATATATTAAGACGCCAGGCCGATGCCCTGGTAGCTGGTGCCGCAATTTAAGATGAATTATGTATTTTTTTACTGATAATATTAATATGATTAATAAAGTACGAGAGGAAAAGTACCCGTGTTCTAATCCAGCATGGGAAAAAAAACACCACAAACATTTTTTACGGACCCACCTCTAGCGAACGACTGACAATCCTCTAGGCGTACTTCTGTCAGGGAAAGCTTTCGCAATTAGTCGTTCTGAACCGGCAATATGTGTCAACATTATAACGCGCACAACATTAGCGTTACGTCACTAATGATGAATAATAATAATAATCAACACAAAATCCAGCAACAAATGAATGACGATGACAATGGCCACACAATTTAACAATATTTTCTCTCAAATGTTATTAAATCTACTTAGCGCCGTAAAACAGATGTTTAAATCATGGAAATAAAAAAAATTATACTAACAATAGGCTATCAAAAGTAAACAAATAAAATTGTTTTTTTGCCAGAAAAAAGTTCAAAGGATTGCTTTTGGTACCGACAACGGCGGCGGCATTGGTCAGGCGAATGCTACTTACATATTGCTCAAGGATCCTCATATTGAATTCAACGTTGAAGCACAATAAACTCTTAGACCTTTATAACTCCAACCCATATTACAAGATATTGAAAGCATTATGGTTTGTTCCTAACCTTCATCTTAATTGCAGGCACTTCGCCAAAGAGCACACTTGGTGAAGATGCATGACTGAAACCTATGGCAATCCCGGCATTTGTACTTTGCTTTCAACAGCTTTCTTTTTTACACACAAGTACTGTCTTAATGACTTTCAAATCACCGAATTGCGCTTCGACGGACAGACTCTAAAATATTCATCTGAGTTACTTATAACGCCTTCAACCTTGGCAGTGCCAGACTGAAAAACCAATATTCTCAAACCAGGGATATGGTATTCGAAGGCTCATTGCAGGCCACATACGCTCAAGTGACCCAATCATTGTGGTCTTTATGTGGTCATTATTGTCTTCCAGAATATATCCGCGTTTTTGTATAGATGTTAGCCTACGGTTGTGTTCTCCTCCATTCTCAAAAATAAGAATAAATATAAGAATATTTTGCTGAAATTAATAATGACCTAGTAATAAGAAGAGAATTTCGTTTTCTAATGTCCAAGGTGATGACAAGCAATCAGAAATTCTGGTTTTTAGTGTCTGACAAATGAGAGACAAAACTAAAACTGAAAATAACTTTTAATAATAATACAAATTTCATATTGATACATATGTAGGTCCTTTTTAATATTGCAGAGTCACATTAAATATACAAAAGTGACAAACATCATACATATATTTCTCGAAATGTACAGAATTTGTTATGGAAAAAATTGCAAAATATTTGTGATCAAACAGTTTGATGAATTTGAGTTAAAAAGGATTGTGTGTTTGTGAGTTATGCGCATACAAAAAACAAAAAAATATTATGTAATATATTTTCTAATGGTGTAATCTTTTTTGTTGTACGAGTATAAAACAAAACATATATATATATATATATATATATTTATATATATATATATGTATTTATATATGTATGTATATGAACATTGAAATTGCATTTAAAAAAACTTTGTTTTCAGGTTAAAAATTAATAAAACCTTTAAATCACTCATTCACTTTGATATAATAACAAATTAAAAAAAATATGTATACAAATTTGCTAGGTGAATTTTTTTAAGTAAATTTTGTATTCTTGCTCGAGATTCCTTTTCTATCCAATTTAAGATTCATGTGTAATATACAAGCGTAAAAAGACTTGACTTAAGACTTACTTGAATAGAAACGAAATAATGCATGTAATTACATGTAAAATGTCTAAAAAACATAAAAAGATAAAACATAAAACTGCTGCAGAGGTACGGAATACAAACTCCCGCCCTCATCCTTTTTTTGTTTGTTTTTGTCTTCTAAGTATCAAAAGTTATCATCTATCCTTACAATTCCGTGTAGCAAAATATAAATTTCATTCGATTACATATTTCCTAGTGTTATACAAAAATAATACAATTTCCTAATTATAAAGTTTATAGTTGTCACTACTAGTAGAGTTGATGTTTATATAAAAAATATATATGTATATATATGAATGTATGTAAAACGCATACTAAGTCGTGTAAAAAAATTAAGTCCTTTTTTGTGGAATGTAAATTTACTTATGTACACTGTGTCCCCGGGAAAATGGGGACAACAGAGATATGTCAATCCATTACTGCACTATGTAATCTTTATGGCTGCGTAGAGATTTGAGTTGTTTCTTCAGCTTCGTGATAAGATCTGACGGCTGCACGAGGATGGATATATCCCGGCCCACACAGTTGAGACGATCGCGGATTTCGTTCTCTTTGAAAAACAAGTTCAATGGTCTGCCATTGATTTCTGTGAGCATCCAAAATGTTAAAGTACTTCCATCACATGATTGCGCCTGGAATTATTAATAAGAATTACATACATGGACGTGGTTATGGACAATAAACGCACCTTTGGAGGAAGACCGTGACGAGCTGCCAGACTATTTGGTACTACGTCAACTATTGTGGAAGTATTTCCGTCACGTATCAGCCCGAGGCATTGACCCTCACGCTCTCTGCGTATTGCATAACCTCGACCAAATGGCACCCTTCTGATTAAGACTTCAAGCTGCGGATTAAAGAGTTTTAAATGGGAGCCTGATCGCCCGATTCGGATAATTACTTACGAAGAGAGTATTTGTGTTGCGAATCACTTTGTTTGCCTCCGTGGCTGAACTTATTGTGATTCCTGCAATTGATATAAGTTGGTCGCCGATGTGAAGAGCGTTATATAGCACCGGATGCTCCTTTTGTTTCCAACCAGCAACCCTAAAATAATTTGATTAGTTTTACTCCACAAACCTTCATTCCAGTCAACTTACCATACGGCTCCAAATGCGTCCACCCACGCAATGGACCCAATGCAGTCTTTCCGCCGCAGTTGCAACCTAACCCCACCGGGATGCATTATTTCCCGACGCAGCTGTAGTACTTGCTGCTCACGCAGTGTCATCCGCTTGGAAGACTGAGCATTCAAAGCATTCTCGTGAGCCAGTCGGAATGGCTGCGGTGGTTGCTGCATGCGAGTGGACGCTCGTGGTTCATTGTTATTCGTTCGTGGACGAGGTGACGGAGCGTCCGAGGTCGAAGAACTACGCCGCCGTTGATCTAGAGATTCCGAGCGAGTACGCTCGATCACACAGTGTGGCTCACCATTATTGTTAGACAGTTGGTTGCCTTTGGAATGTGATGGCTTATTCATATCCTTACGACTAGGTCGTGCAGTTATCACAGCTTCTGTTAGTCCTCGTGTTAGGAATTGCCGATTGCCCAGCGACGTTGGTGGGCAATTCTCTCGCCCGTCCTGAGGAAGTCGTTTTCTATGCATCGCTGGACTTGACTTTCCACGAACTCCCACATGCACTGGCGTAGCTGCCGATGTGGAGGGTAAATGTGTATTTATTCCAGCTAATGTGGAAGCGGTCGTCTGAGTGGCAATGCTCGTTCGATTGCTATCCTTGGTGATCGACTTTTTTTTCAGTCCAACTGAATTTGTAGGCGATGATGTTGAAGTGACTGCCAACAGAGACTGCGAGTTATTTAATTGACTAGTCGTATTCTTTGATCGTGCCATTTTCGGCGAATTGGGTGCTGCTGTTTCACTCGCGGAGTTGACAAGTTCATTAAGAGGCTGCACCTGTGCTGTAGCTATGGGAATACTGGACGTGAGAAATACCTTCTCATAGTGAGCTGCCTTCTGTTGCACGTCGTTATTGACTGCGATATTAGTAACTCCGGATGTGTTTGTTGTGAGAATAATTTTCTTTGACAACTTGGGAGTAAGGGACGATGAACTTGGACAGATGGAACCGTATGTGTTCGGTGTACTGCTGCTGCCAGCTGATACATGCACAGTTGTGATTTTATGATTCTCTAAATGTGAAGCTGGGGCTGATAACTTCTTTGATTTTGCTGGTGATGAATACTGATTAGCAATCGCAGCTGCATGAACTGGAATTGTACTGAGATTGGACGGAATTATTTGCACATTGCTTTTGTATTCTTCAGCGTGGTTATTCATGGGATCGGGAAATTTAAATATTTCAGGTCCTTTATTGGAAGATGGTAGAGAGTTGGATACTTGAATAATTGTTATGTTTGTTGACGATGATTCAGATGTTGTTGCTTCGGCTGAAGGTGGATGATCATCGAGATCTTTTTCCACATCGAACTCGGTTATGTTGTTATTGATTGTTGTCATTTCAGGAGTGGGTTCTCCGATAGAGAGGGAGCGTGATGTTTGTGGTCTAAAAGAAAATTAATATAATGTAACTTAAGAGTTCCAATTTACATAGTTCAAATAATTAAACTACAGCGAAATTCAAAGACCTTTTTAGGGTTTCCTTCCAAAGGAATAACGAAACCCTTATAGAATCACTTCGGTGTCCGTCTGTCTGTCTGTCTGTCGCCTTTACATATTTGCTAATAACTTCTGAATTCTCTGTAGTTAAGGGATGAAATTTGGAATGGATATGTATCTTGGCAACCCAAAAATAAATCAGGATTTTTTTCCGGAATTAGTCGTATATTAAAGAAAAAGTTAGTACTGAAACTAACCTTTGAAAAAACTTTTATTGACTTTTGTGCTCAATATGGGTGTCATTGGAAAGGGCGGAGACTACAAAAATGTCTGTCTGTCTGTCATTAAGCCTTATCTTAGGTACCTGGTGAACCACATGGAATTAAGAAATGAAATTTATACAGATGATGTGCTTCACTTGCTCAAAGAAAGTTCAAAAAAAAAGTTTTAAGAAAGTTGCTTATTAGTGAAAAAGTTAGTACTAATACTAAAATCCAAAAATAGTTTTTTTTTTCTTAGATACTTGATATGGGTATCGTAGGAAAGAGAATGGTAGCTAGATCGAAAAGTTGTACTACAATTAGCATCTTAGTCTTATTGGTAAAAAGTTATAAGCCCGCAAACTTCGAAACACCGACTTGTGTACCATGTCCCATACCTTATTTTCTAAAATAATGGGCCAAAAAATCTGAAAAAAATTGGAGCTATGAAGCAACTCATCGCAATATTGCAAATATACCCAGAAATCTCATATGATTTTTTATTCGTACTAAAATAAATTAATAACTAATTTCTTTCGATTTTTTTTTTTACCGGAAATTATTGAGTTAGGTACCGTTGGATAGGTCTTGTAAAATAAAATACAGTTTTGCCTTTGAGCTTTTTGTTTCGAGGCTCAGTTTTCGAGATATTAAGCTTTAAGTGCGAAAAAAAAAGCGTCCCCCCCCCTCGCATTCCCACACCCACGGGTTTAAAAATCTGAATAAAATCTTGAAGGTAGGTCTCGATGTAATTTTTAGTTTAAATTTAGTTCGAGCATCCTGGCTCAGACAGTCTCAAACAGTTTTTGAGTTATTAGCCAAAAACCAAAAAACAATGATCCGAAAACGCCATTTTGTAGATCTCATCAATAGAATAAAAAAATGTTCACACAATTTTTCGAAATATTAACGATTTAAATTATATGAGCATTTTGCTAAAAAAGGGCAACTAGCGATTATCTCACACACATAAAGTTTTCTACGCGTTTCCTATACCAAAAAAGACAACAGAATTTCGAAGCGGCGTTGGTGGAATGGTTATAGCGCTCGCGCTTTGCTCTGAGGGTTCTGCGTTCAATCCTCGATTTGTCCGATTTGCCCTTTTTTGCTTTCAATTTTTTTTCTTCTCCGAAGGGGGTTTCTCGCTATTTTCACATTTCTTATTTTTTCAAAATTGTTAAAATCCAATTCAAATAAAAATGACAGCCTGAATGCGTTACTAACTCGATCGAGGACGCAAAGGATTCTTAAAAAATTTTCTATATTCTGTTAAATTTTGAAATATCTTTTGGCTCTTTTTAAGGCCTGTGAACCTGAGCGAATATTTTGTATGACAGTTTTCGTCTCTCTCAGTTCTCTTAAAAGAACAAAGCGAAGCAAAGAAATGATTGATCATAATAGCTTTGTTATTGTAATTTTTTTGAAGAAGATAAGAGAACCAGTTATTTGTACGTATATGTGTGCTCAGACCATTTCCTGATACGCTCTTTTCTATTGGCTACGATTTATATTTTGTCACTGAATAAAAGTGAACATAAAGAATTCTAAAAAAACAAAAACAAAATTGAACATTATTTTTGCTATTGCTTCAATGTGCCAAAAGTCAAATAATAAATCCTAGTGTAAAATTTGATTTTTTTTTGAATTTCAAACACGAGTACTTGATTTGTTAATTTCTTGGATGTTTATGACTACCACATTAGTGTTTTAGATGACTAAGTGGCCATTTATTACTGCCGAATACGTTATGATTCGAATTGCTTAGCTGCTTGATAAGCTAACTTTCATGAACTGCTGATTAATTGTTTCAATTATTTAATTGTTCAATGAAGCTTGAGACCATTTCCCTTAAGTTTACTAAATGAATTTTCACACGGATGGCACGATCAGCAAATGAGAAAGGCTTTTCTTTTGTTTAGCTTTATTCGAAAACGGCAGGTAGCCGTAGTTAGTTGCTTTAACTTAAATTATGTCCTTACTTCTAATTTGTTGACGAAGGAACGAAACCCTCGGTGCGTGAGTAAAACTCAGTGTCAGTGTTGTTCTTCAGAATAATGCACCACAATTCTGTTCATAAGTTTATATAAATAGAAACATTCTCACAGCTCCCTGAAAAATCTCTGTAAATCGAAGAAAACCTATGCAATTTAACCCCTTCTTTAATTCGAACCAAAATAGCATGACAACTTCTCTAATTCGAAAATGACGACTTTTTTATTTCTATAATTCGAAGTCAAATTGATTTATTTTTCTTTAACCACCCTTGTTTTAAATCGTAATTGATGAAATTTATTGAGCTACATTTTGTTTATGAAAACGCCGTTCAACGAAAAAATACAGCGGGTGTCCTAATATTCTATAATATAGCCAGAATGATGCTAATATTATATTTGAACACTCTCATGTGCATTTCAGCGACAGAACCAAACTCCATGTGATCTAACATAAGATAAATCTCGACAAGCCCTCGTAACATCATCAACAATATGAACTTACAAGAGAAGACATGTGTCCAGACTAAACAACTTAATCTATCCACATCTATTTATTCTTCGGTCTAGCTAGAAACACAATAAACTCTACAAAACTGCACATCAACATAATGGCCTTATATGGTCCAGTAGGTTCTGCTGGATAAGACGATGTCGCCCAACAATAAGGAGTTTTTTAATTTTTTAACTCCAAGAATAGAACAGATTAGAAATTAAAATTTAACATATATCAAAGCAACTAACAAATCTAGACTCCGGTGGGCTGGGCACCAAGCTCGTATGAGCAAAGAGGACCCTGCTCGGAAAGTCCTTTGCGGTACAATTCATGGTACAAGACAGCGACGCAGACCGCGCTTACGCTGGAAGGATGGCGTAGACCAGGACGCCCGAAGCCTTGGAGTGCCCAACTGGTTGGCGTCGGCAAGCGATCGGGGTAGGTGGAAGTGCTTGCTGCAGGAGACCCGGACCGGACACCAGTTATTGCGCCGATGATGATGATGATGAACTAAGAAATCGAAAAAGCTTCGGTAAAAATCTTTTCATTTCGAGTGAAACTAAACTAAAGAAAATCCTTTCCCTTTTGCCAGCTGTGTGAAAATTGCTTTAGTGCACTTAAGGGATGACATGCCTTCAAGCGACAGGGGTAGACGTCTTCTTTTTTATTTTAAAGCTTAATATCTTGAAAATTTAACCTCTAAACAAAAAGTTCAAAATTAAAACTCTTTTTTATTTTACAAGACCTATCTAAAAATATCCCACTCAATAGATTTCAGTAAATATGCTTTTTTTTAATTTAGTAATTAATTCAATTTTGTACGAAAAAGAAATCGAATCGAATAAAAGATTTTTCGGTATTTTTCAGGTATTGCGATAAGACGCCCATTGATCCAAGTTTTTTCATATTTCTTCGTGCATTATCTTAGAAAATAGGTTGGCGGGACACGGTACTCAAGTCATTTTTTTGGCTGTTTGTTGGCTAACAACTCCTAACCAATAAGATGCTTACTATAGTACATATTTTTGAACTAGCTGTCATCCCCTTCCAAACGATACCCATATCTAAAAAAAATAATTTCTTTTTTGAGTTTAGTATCAATACATACAAACTTTTTCGCTAGTATGCAATTTTTTCCAAAATATTTGTTTAGAACTTTCTTTTCGCAATTGCAATACATTTCATCATCATCATCTTGACCGCGTGTTTCACTAACGGGGTTTCGGGAGCAATGCACGCAGATGCCGCCGACTCTAACTCATCAGGAGGTATGCCCAAAGCGTAACCAAGTCAGCTTTTGGACTTATTCCAACCATCTCATCCTAGGCCTGCCATACAGTCGCTTTCCTGACGGAAACGCATTCAGCCGAAATACAAAAGAATATCACTTGGGAACGAAACCCTAAAAATAAGAATGGTGAAATGCTATATTTGATCGGTGCTGCTATACGTGGCAGGAACCTGGACGCTAAAGACAAACAATCCGAAAAATGAAAGCCTTGGAACTGTGCTTATTTCGAAGAATACCGAGAATTGTTTGGGTTGAAAGAATATCCAACGAAGAGCCCCCACTTGTGCTGGCCAGTTGGTGCAGGAGTTGGAAGCAGTCCCATACTAGCTTTGAAGTGATTTCATAGCTTTTTAAGGCCAGAAGTGCAGCTTTGCTGTCAGAGAGAATGTAAATGGGTTTGTTGGTTACATTCCTATTTAAATTTTCTCTTAGGCAGAGTTCAATTGCGAAAAGCCAAGCGCCTAGGCACTTCTAAATATGTAAAACTCTAAGTTTTAGATGCTAATGCAGAATTAATTTTAAAAATTACGTGAAAATGGTGACAGACATTTGTGGCACTTATCCCTAATAAGACCAAAATTATTTGATTTACTGTAAATCGTGACAATCAAGGGAATACAACAAATAAGTAATTTAGGAAACTCGGCGTTCCAGGTGTTAGCTCTGTACAACGGATTTTGCGGAATAGAAAATCAGTGTGCAAAAAATAAATAAATAATTCTGCGAACAAGGTGCGATAGAAAAAGCAGTCTACTGGTGCTGAAAAACACAAGCACAAAATCAGATGGTAGAAACATCTCTTAAAAGTTTCAAGTATAACTCTAAGATATAGTGTTAGTTCCACTAGTTACTTAACATATTGGAGCTATTGAGAACAATGTAAGCATTTGATCAGAAGACGACAAGCTTGATATCCAGACAACTAAAATGGGGAACAGATATTGGCTAGAGACTCTGAACTAACCGCAACCCTATATGTACACTCATTCAATTCTTTTTATTCATTCTAAACTTTATTTTGAACATTTTTCCTGCAGTACTGAGTAGAATCATTTCCAAATCAATAGTAACTAAAACTTTTCTGATTGTCAGATTTTTTATATTTCTTAGTTTAAATGAAACAACAAAATATATTTCCTACAAAAACAGTTAAAAACATGGAAAGCAGCTATGAGCTGGACCCAGAAATTCTGGACAATTTATACAAACATCAACTGAAAGAGCTACGGGAATTCACTTTGAAACTCGATAACACTCAGGACATAAATCTTTGTCGCAAGTGGTTACAAGTATTCAATAAGACTTCAGAGGATGAAAAAATCTCGCGAAATTGCCTTTGTGCACTTCTGTGTCAGCAATTGAAGAACGATTCTTGTCTTTCAATGCCTTTCACAGATTTGTCCAATTGTAATCGCGACCTAACACAGGTGCTGGCTACTCTCGATCAAAGCTTTTCGAATGATAGTAATTCCCTATTGTCGTCAAGAGGTTCCGCGGGATCAAAGGGAAGCACGAATAATTTACTGTCACAGGAGAACGAAATCATTAAGCTGAAAAAGGAATTGCTAGAGATCCAGCAGCAGAGAGATGAGAAAGATATGAAAATTCGGGAGCTCACGCGTATTATTGAGAAGTGCAATCGCTGCGAAATGGAAAATGACATTTTGAAGAATATTTCTGACCTTCTGGAAAATTTAAGACGGGAAAAAGGAGTGGAAAATATTTGGATATTCAGTAAACTCTTTGCCGAGGAGAATAACTTGGAGCTGGGGGCAAGGCTTAAGGAGTTGGATAAAATGTTTCAGGAAATTCTGAAAGAAAATACAAAAAACCAACTTATAACAACGCAGAGGCAACTGACGAAGGTAATAAAATCTAGAGAAAAGATCCTAAAGAAATACGAACAGGAGATTCGCGTTCAAAAATGGCAACAAAAAATGCGAGCGAAAGTTATTAAATTGCAGTTCTGTTCGATTTTGAGTCGGATTTTTATTAGAAGCCGGCAGAAGAGCCAGAGTCAAATGGTAGACTTGTTTAACGAGTTGGAAACGAAGTACAAGGATATTCTGACAAAATACGCCCGCTAAGACCCTCACCTGAGTAGTTGGTGTCCATTTGATTGCGGAACGGGCGACAATGACTCGCAATCTGTAAATAAGAAAGAAATCCGATAATGATAAATATATTTTTATTCCTCTTGTACTACTAACCTTGGTCTTTGTGTGTTGATGAGCTGATGTCCAAGCGGACGCTGAGTGCGTCGGCAAACGCATTCTGTAGCTCAGAGCTGTTTCGGCTCGTGGATTCGTTCAGGCTGCACCTCGCCTCTAGCGGTGGGTGCCCCGCTGCTTTGCTGTGTGGGATTAGTTTGGGCCTCGCCAAATACATCACAAACTCCTCGTTTAAGTCGGAAAAGTCCTCGTCTTCGTCGTCGTCATCGGCGCTCACTCCGCCGCTGCTGTTACCGGTGTTTAACTGCTCGCTGTAATTGCTTATTGGGTCGGAGAGCATGTTCAGCAGGTTCTGGGTAAGTGTATTCGACATTGACGTTCGACATGCTGACGTGGATGGAACGGGCACCGACGGAGTGCTGGTTAACGCAGGTGCTGCGTTTCTTGATATATCCTGACATGTAGCAGATCCCGCGGAAACTGCGCTTGTGGGAACGGCACTGGTTGCCACAGTTGCTGTGGTCGAGGAGGAGGAAGAACTGGATGATGATACTGATGGCACAACACGTTCAACACCTGGAACAATAGCCGCCGGAACCGGTGGCGTGGCTGGTAGTGGTGATGTGGGATCTCTAGTCGGTAGTAGTGGGGCCCGAACTTCGGGCAGTTTCGTGTACAGGTTCTCCCGAGGTGAAATGATTTTCATTTCACGTAATTTCGAACGTAACGTCTCAACCCACTCTTGCATGACTTCCCTAAAAACACAAGTAAAATATGTTCCTTAGACAGTAGAAATAAATAGCTGTGATCGTATCTAGAAAAGACCAGGAATCTGCTGCTGGTTTTGTGTGGCTTATCAACAATGATTGAAGAGTTGTTGTTGAGTCCCAGCTCATCAAAAAAATAAGAATGTAACAGTATTATCCTTTCCCGTCACCAGATGTAAACTTTGATGTCTTGTATTTCAGTGATCCAGACAGATGCGCTTGATTAAATGCTACACGTACTGTATTGACTTTGTAATTCACGCAACGAACGTCAATTAGGCAACACAGCCTTGACCACGATATTTGGCCAGCAAAAACAAAAAGCACTGTGCACTTTAAGTACCCGTCAACACAGTCTTTATTTGAACTAGTTTCTCACATACTCGTCTCCATCTTTGACAACTACACAAACACGCTAAACACGCACCTCCATTATTCGAGAACCACTGAACGACGTTAATCCATCATTTGCCAAACAACGTTGCCTTTGTACCACCCATTAACAAAATCAGTTATGGCAAACCCATTGCCAACTTACCATGACATTGCGTGGAAACGCACAACTTCGCTACTTAATGTGACAACGAATTCAAATTCATGCGAGTTTGGTATGAGCGCGTGCGATATATGCTGTGTATCTTGCATTGAGACCACCCACTCAGGATTGTGTGATGGTGCAAGTCTTGGTTCTGCATAACCCTCCAGCAGAGCTTCCGTATCGTCATGCACACAAAATACCACCCAACTCCGATCGGATTTCTAAAAAAAACGAAACGAAAATACAAAATTCATAACCAATTTACTTTGCTTCAGACCATAAGTGAAGGCTTTTTTTTTTTTTTTTTCGATTCTTTTGTTTTTTTTTTTTTTTTCATTTAGCTTTTTTTATTGGTAAGGTGAATGTTTTACCTTGGGACCGACTGTGATTTTTTTACCATCGGTGGTTAGACGTTTAAGCCAACTATTTTTATGGATTTCCCGAAACAGTGCACCACGGGATGAGCTCATTTTAATGTTGCACGGTTTATGAAACTTTTTTTCTTCTTTACCATTTGGACGCGAGTGCAAAGATATTTGCAATTAACGCGGTATCGAAGGAAAACACATTCTTGAGAAACAATTCAATTCAAGTTCTACTGTGTGGAGTGTGTCAATTTTGACAGATACTGAAGCGGAAGAGCACTTGCATACGTCTTGGAATACACATTTGTTTTTCGTTAAAACGATCGATTTAAAGACACGATTTGATAGAGATTTTCAGATTTTTATTTTTCACATTGAACGGCAATTCAATTTAATACTTTAGTGTGTTAATGCGAGAAGAAACAAATAAAATTTCTATGCACCAAAAAACAACAAATTAATTGCACAGCGCCATGTTTGCACTTCCAACTGCTTCCACCTGACATTCCACGTTCCAATTGTTTGAAGAAAAAAATACGATCCACATTTGCACATTTGATGGATGCGGTTACACTGAAGTTAGATTTGAGACAATTCATTTTCGTTTTTTATCACTTCAAGCACGGGATTATTCTGTTTCATCTAAGTAAACAATACACCACAGTAATAACAGCAGCTTAAAACCAACATTGATAAGATTAAAAATAAAACCAAAGTTTTTGGGCACGGCATTAGAATAACTTAGCAAACAGGAAACGACTGGAATTAAAGTTGAAGGAACTTCCAATTGTTCATCCTTAAAAGAAATCCACTTCACTGGACCCGAATTATTTCTTCACTACCTGGAGCGATCATACAACCTATCTAAAGCATTATGTTAATAGGCAAATTTTAGGTTTGTCAAATATTAGGTTGTCAAATATCTCCCTTCCGCCTTTTTGTCTTTTGAATTTTCCGGCTATGTACAAAGCGCTACAGAGCTCTAGCCTCTTGCCAAATGGCAACAGATTGTACTTTTTCTATTTTCTTGCAAATAAATTAAATTTATCTGTACCTTGTTGTATCTTTCGTAGTCAAGAAAATAAATAACCAAATAAATAAATAAACAAATAAATAAATAAATTACAAAATAACTATGTTAGCCCTCGGGTCCTACGGACTTACGCCGGACGTAGTAATTTTATTTTTAAAGAATGGAGAATTAGTTCTTTTTTTTCTGCTTATCATCTAATTACGGATAGATTAGATGTATTCTAGAGTAGGATTTTGGTTCATCGTCGGCTTAAGAGCTCGAATGGACAATGACTGGCTTTTCCTTAATCGCAGTGTCGTATTTGCCTATACATTTTTTGACATATGGTTAAGATGTTTACGTTGGTAGCTAAAGACATAATCCCCTTAATTAACTCCAAAACTGTATATATTCATGGTTCCTAGGTGATGTACATATGACGGATCGATTTATCCTTGCAAGCGTTTTATTCACATTTGATCGGAACTACTCGTTTTGCATGTTTCGTAGTCGGCATAAAACCTCTGCCTTAAATCGCATTAACTGGCGCAATATAACATAAGAGTTAAGAAATCCCATTCCAAAAGTTGTATTCCAATAGCGTAAAGAAAGTCCCAACAATTTTTTGACGAATCTTAAAAAAAAATTGTATCGGAATCTACTGAATAGACTTCCAATTTCCAACATTTTGTTTGAAAGGTCCGAGATATTGAGTTTCAAAGTCGAAGAAAGTTAGTCCTGATTGATTGCCTCAGCGCCGACATTTTAGTAGTTCACCAAAGTAATTTCGACACGGCTGACATGATCAGCAAATCAGAAAGGTTTAGTTTCGTTCGTAGTGATAAGAATTGTAGTGAAGCTATTTCAATTTTGTTTCTTTGAATTATATGAAGTCCTGAATAATAATCTGTTGACGGCAAAAAGAAACCCGTGACTGAAACAAACACTTGACTAATATTTTCCAGTCATTGTTATCATTAATATTCTTCAATATTGGAAGCATGAACTTCATCCAGTTCTTGCAAAACCTCCGATAAATAGTCTACCATGACATCTTCTTTACTTCAAGCAGCTTTCAAGGACAATATTTGTATGATGGTCTGCTACAAAATCCAAGTAACTGCAGATTGTCGTGTAGCTGGAACAATTAGAACTGGATTTTCCAATATTTAGTGACCTACAATCTTCTTGTAAGATTCTGCTCTGGTTTGTGGCCTCTTTCGTAGAACGTGTCCAAGAGACCAGCAATGACAGCTCCCTCTGATAACCAATTACATATATGATTTTTATGAGGTTATGCTAGGTGTTTTTAATTACGTGCACCGCATTCGGCAGCTTTTAATTACGTCGACAAATTCCTGACTGAAAGTTAGCTGACTATTTGATGAGCATGTGATTTACTTACTTTTTATGACCATGTATAAAAACAATTGGTCGATGACTGGAATAGTAGAAAGCGTTTTAGCAATCATCTTCCTTCAAAATTTGTCAGATCTCCACTCTTTCTTTCTTCATAAAATACGTTAACACGTCTGGGTAATAAAATGTGTCATAGCATAAAAAAAAATACAGCTCATTTTAACCTATAATACTTTTTTTTTTTTATTTTTTTATAATATATTTTATCACACATATTTTTTTGTTGCTGTTTACAATTATTAATTGCTAAATTTATTTTAAAGTTTAAAAGAAAATTTTATAAATTCTTTCAATTTGAGTAGAGAGATTGAGATAGAAAATAAGAAAATGTAATCTTTTAAAATTGTTTAATGAGACGTCATGATTTTGTGGTTATTGTATAGCATTTGTTTAAAATGCTTCAACTAGAATTAATTCCTTTAAGACTATTTCATTTTTCAAATTCAAAATTCTAATTAAGTAATTATTTTCTACTCAAAAGCAGTTCCTCTAAATCTACATTTGTTTTTCTTCGAGTTACAATTTAAACATAAATTAAAGTTGTTTCATTAAATATCACATTTAAGTTACAAAATAAAAAGAAAACAAAGAAACAAAACTAAATCGTTATGAAGCTCAAGTCGTAAACAAAACGTTAATGGCTCTGGCTTTGTTTTTCTAAATGCTTCGGCCAATTTATCGTTCGGAAAATACAGAAAAAAAAAAACTCTTAATATTAAACAGCATTTTTCTTTTTTTTTGAATTGAAAATTATTGAGTTTTTTTTTAGTTTTGACATTTATTTTTTTTTTCCTTTTTTGGTCTCCTTTAGTCTCATCAAAAGTTTTGACACATAAATCTTCAACAAAAGGAGAAATATCTTTTTTTTTTCCTTTTTTAATTTTTTTTTTGGTTTTATATTTTATTTAAATATTTTTTTTTTCGTTTTTATTTTAAATTACATGAAAATTAATGCAAATGTGCTGTCATACAAGCGTGTATGTCGTAAGAAATTTCGATTCAGTATTACATATACTTTCACATAAATAACATTTAAACAAACATTGAGAAACAGAATAATTAAACAAAAGATTGAGAGTAAATTTCAAAATGATAATATGTTTAAGAGAGGTAGAGAAATAAGAACAAAATTGTACAATAATGGCGCGTGTTTAGTAGTATTTTATCACAAACTGTGGATTAACAGAAGTTAACAGCTATACACAAGCATTTGTTGGGGTTTGTTTTTTTTGTATACGATTTAAAGGGTTTTCTACCTGAACTCGAAATACATAACATAACAGTACAGTACAGTTAATCAGGTGTACTAAATATAATATTGCATTAATATTCATAGTTAGTCTGTATAACTCTTCTGAGCAGTCTGTCTTGCATACATTTAAAATTCTTGTAATTTAAGATTTTATATATTTTTTTTAGTTTGGTTTTCTTTTAAAAAATATTTAAATTTTTATTCGATTTGGGGATGAACTGATTCTTGAGGGCGGGCTTGCATTGGAGACCAGTGTGTTTTTTTTTGTTCGAGTAAATGCATACTCAGTTTACGATATTACAAGATCTATGACGTAGTTTTGCATTGGAATGAATTCATCGGCCAACGGGTTGAGAGATGAGTTTTCTACATTGCGGTCGGAGACGGCAAGAGAAGACAACGCCTTTTCTAATTGTTCCGCCCTGATCAAGTAATGATGATAAATAAACGATTATAATGGTCTTAGTCTTTATTGAGGTCTTAACTTACTTTTCTTTTTGCCATTCATTGATTTCAGCCTCGAGTTCATCGACAAACATTGCTTCCAAGCATTGTTGCATGATTTCCTCTTCTTCAAGTCGTTGTAATTCCTACAAAACAGTCATGAATGTATGAAGTTTGTGTGTTTTGGTATGTTTTGTATGTTATTACATCTTTATCGAATTCTTCTTCATTTTCCATCCACAAGTACTCAGAGAAATCAGCTTCTTCTTCTACGTCAGACAGTGATTCATAGTCCTCTTCTACGGCATCGAATTGCTCAGACCAGTCGTTAGTTGGACTTTTCATAATCATTTTGTAAGTTCTGAAACAAATAAAAAAATCAGTAAGTTGTTAGATCGGATTATGGAAACCACAATGGTCAATGAACTGTGCGACCAAAGATGGCGCCCACACACAAATATCAAATGCTAATCCAAACACTCGATGCTGTGATAACTCCTTAGATTGTTTAGTTAATTTAATTTTTTTGTTAAGTCTTAAAAAAAACAGTGATACGCACTAATCTAAAAATTGTTATAAATGTAAATATGTTTGGAAATGCAAACGCTCTTTCTTTGCATCTTGCAACAATTTACTGTGTATATTTAGGTTTAAAGTGCATCTATCATTACATCCATATGTCAAATATTTTTGTCTTGAAATTCTATTCGAGCGATTCTCATCTAAAAATGATTACCACAGCAGATCTGTGATGATCTTGAACGAGAGTGACATAAGTAGCAAACTAAGTGGCTATTTGATCTTATTGTGAAATGCCTACCAACTAAATAGACCACGTCATCTTCAGTTTACACCATTGCATAAAATCCAATAACCCGTAACGCCATTGCAAGTTTCATATTCCTAGATCACAGCTCGCACTACGTTTCAGCATGCCGAATCTCGACTACTGAAGAGAGAGGGTCTCCTCTAATTTAATTATTGCATTTACTTTTGTTTTATTTTCAACCAACTGTCAAAATTTAGCTAAATCTGGTAAATCTGGATTGTACCAGACATTTATTCCGCAGGCTAAATCACTTGCTCGTCTGCATCAAGATAAGGACTTTTCCTAAATTGCGAGTTGCACTGATAAATGAGCTTGCTGAGTTTAATTTGCGTGCGACTTCGAAAAATGAGCTTGCTAAATTTTTGCAGAACAGACTTTTTTTATGACTTTTTTTTTTTATAATTGGTGCGTGCTAAAGGGGTTGTTGTATCGCCGTCAATGGGTATTCGCTACATCTCATTACTGTAATTACAGAATTTATTTGAGTGAAAGAAATAACCAAACGTGTGAAATAAGTTTTGGAGCAAATTAATTTAAAACAAATATTTGATCTCGTCTACCCTTACGGTTAAATGCTGTCAAAAAGTAACCACATTCAGTGATAGCACTGCTGATCTCTTCCTATTCATCTGAAGTTAGCATCTAATGGCGTGTTGTACTATTATCTTAAAATATCATTTTTAGATAAGTTTCAATGGACGCACACCGTGTTTAAAGTCAAAAGCGCCTAATCTCTTCTAGATAAACGAAGTAAATTTTGAAAACCAGTTTAACTTAGGGGTTGATAGCTACTGCATTGCACTTGTCAGAATGACTGTATGCAAACTCCGAATCAAAAAGACGATGATACGTGCCATTCAAAACGGAAAACGAGCGATCAGTTCATTGCCTGCATAAACGAATCGTTCAAGTGCTGCTTATCGTCGGCACACTTGTATTAACATAAATGCGTACACTCTCCAAGGCAAAAGTGTATTTTTGTTTCTGAAAGGCAAACTGTGCGCTGATCTTGAAATGACTGATCAGCACCAAGTTACGGAAGGGTAAAAACAATTCAGATGTAACGAGTACATTTAGCTACTTCAGGAAATTTAATTAAACAAAAATATAATAATTAAATAAAAAAAGGAAGAAAAATACTAATAACAGTAACGGTCAGGTGTTACGTACTGTCTTTATCACCCCGTAAAAGCAATAATTAATGTTTAAAGAAAAGATTCTGTCGAAAGAGGCTTCTTGTGTTTGAAAAGAATCGAAATCGAACGTCCTCATAACGGTCATTTTGGAAATAGTCTGTGGAGTGGCAGAAGCATAAAGAGAAGAATGTATTTGAGCTCTGAATCTTAAGTAGGTATCTAGATGCACTGTTAAAACAACGAAATCATGATATGACACGTTGGTTGTGTCATATCATAATTTTATTCTTAGGGTTAGACCGCACAGATAAGTTCTTACGCACATCATTAAAACCAATTTTAGGTTGCGGTGAAGTAGTTTATCTTATTGATAATATTACTCAATTTACTTTTTAAAACGTCCCAGAGAAACTTTTTTTAATTTAACAAAAATTGAAAAAAAGCTATTTGCTTGTTACTAAAAACCGTTCAGTTTAGTTAAAACAAGAAGCATGCGGGTAGGCGTTAAGTGCCTGTTAAGTGTTCACACTTCACAATAAATCGCGTTTTTAGGGTTTCGTTCCAAAGGAATAACGAAACCCTTATGGAATCACTTCGGTGTCTGTCTGTCTGTCGCCTTTTACATATTTGACTACTTATAAGTCGTTTGTAGTTAAGGGAAGCAATTTGGACTGAAAGTGTATCTAGGCAACCCAAAAATAAATCATGCACCCTTTTTGGAATTAGTCGCTGATTAAATAAAAAGTTAGTACTAATACTAACGCCCGAAAAAACGTTTACTAACTTTGATGGAAAGGGGGCGGTGCCCTGATTATGAAAATGTCTGTCTGTTTGTCATTAGGCTTTAACCTCGGTAATTGTCGAACCACTAAGAATTTAGAAATAAAACTTTGTTAAAAGACGTATTTCACTTGCCCAAAGAAAGTTCAGGAAAAAAGTTTTAAGAAAATTTCATATTAGCAAAAAGCTTAGTACCAATACTAAATTTGAAAAATAAATTTCTTTTACTAGTTCCTTGCTATGCGTATCATTGGAAAGAGGATGATAGCTAGATCAAAAAGTTGTACCATGGTAATCCCCTCACTCTTATTGGTAAGAAGTTATTAGCTAACAAATTGCCAAAAACTGACTTGTGTAAGTGTCCCCCACCTTACTTTCTAGAATATTTGACCAAAAAATCTGAAAAAAATTGGAGTTATGGGGCAACTCATTGCAATACCCCAAAATTATCCGAAAATCGTGTATGATTTTTTATTCATACTAAAATAAATTAATTACTAATTTTTTTTGAAAAAAACTTCACGCGAATTTATTAAGTGAGGTACCATCAGATGGGTCTTGTAAAATGAAATAAAGTTTTCATTTTGAACTTTTTATACGGAAGCTAGGTTTTCGAGATATTAAGCTTCAAAGTCGAAAAAAAAGGCGTCCCCCCACCCCCCACCCTCTCATTTCCACACCCGTTGGTCTAAAAATCTAAAAAAAAAAATCTGGAATGTAGGTTTTGATGTAATCTTTGTATTAAAATTTGAGCACTCTGGCTTTAATAGTTTTCGAGATATTTGCCAAAAACCAAAAAACAACAACATTCGAATTTTGAAGATCCGAAAACGCCATTTTGTAAATCTTGGAAGAACAATAAAATATTATGTAAAAAAAATTATTTTCATACAATTTTTCGAGATATTAACGATTTAAATAGAATCAGTTACCTGCAAAAACGATGAACTGACGGCAGTCTCAGTGTCGCTTGCGGCATTTCAACCCTTAAATGCACCAAAGCAATTTTCACACGGCTGGCGCGATCAGCAAATGGGAAAGGATTTTCTTTTGTTCAGTTTCGTTCGAAATGAAAAGAAGAATTGTAGTGAATGAAGTTTAATTTGATTTGACTATTTTAGTTTGTTGATTTCTTAGACTTATATTAAGTCTAAGCTACTAATCTGCTTGCGAACGAAACCCTCGGCTGGTAAGTAAAACTCACACTTGACCGTTTTTTTTTTTTTTGTGCAATTGCACGATTTTTTTCGTTAGCAGACAGACAACCCATCATTAGTGGCGTAAATGCCCACGAAGGGCCAGAGCCCAGCTTTTCGCGTGTTAGCGCATTATAATTTTGACACATGTGAAGGGGACCTACAGTTTATAGCCGGTTCCGAACGGCGAATTGTGAAAGCTTTCCGTGACAGAAGTACTCCAGGAGGATTGTCAATCGTTCGCTGGAGGTGGGGCCGCGAAAATTGTTTGTGGTGTTTTTTCCCCGAGCTGTATTCGAACCCGGGTACTCTCGCTTAACAGTCCGACAGACGACCCTTGGGAATGATTTTCCAATGAAATTGACTTTATCCACAAATTAAATTCTTGCAGAACTATGGTGATTATGATATCTTGTTTGACACCACAATATAAGGCCTAGTTAAAGCTTTCTTTATAATTGCAGTCGACTCTCGATAATTTGACACTCTTTAAATTGTCACATATGGTTTGGGAGTAAACGCCCCTTTTTCGCCAGATTTCTCTATCGTACGCAAACTTTTGTGGAGCATTGTATGTATATTTATACTGAGAATAAGTCGAGTCCTTTATGTATCTGGCAAAGTTTTTAAGGCATCGTAAAGGCTGCAACAATCCTGCTACAAATGTTTTCGAAAAATGACTGAAAAAGTATGTCCAGGTCTAATTTGCAGCGCTAGATAGTTTAATTTTCTTCATAGTACAACAATATTTGAACAATGTTGCTCTGGCTTGCACAGAGATATGGGTTTATAGAACCTTACTTCTGAAAATACAATGGTTTGGCGGTTGCGATGTGCAATAATTTGAAGGACATTTGGAGGAAAACTATGGAAAAAAAAACCTCCACATGAAAAGTTTGTAGCGCTTCTTCGCAGATGCATGTAGACATTAGCAGCGAACAGGCAAAAAACTCAAAGCCTTTCTTCTTTATCCCGTCAATATACCTAAATGAAAGTTTGTCTGTCTTGTCTTTAGACTTACTTTGCGCCTATTTTTTTTTTTTTTTTATATTTTGTGGTTACAATTCGCCACAAAAGAATGTGGTTACTTTGTAGGTCGGTTATTCATGTAAATAGAAACTTTGACGTTTGTGTGGTCTTACTTCGAATCACAAATGAGCCAATACAAATACCAAACTTCTGCTCTTGCCTGCCCTTCTGCCCTTGATTTTATTTGACAGCGTTTTTTATAACATTTTGTATCTGTGAATACGTGAGAGCTTTGAACATCAAATCAAACAAATGTGCGTGAAAATGATGAGCAAGTGTTCGGTGCTTCCTGAATTACTGTCAAAATGCTTCCTGTATTTCAGCTACATTCGTGAATTACTGTCAAATTCATCGATGGACGAGGGGAAATAGCCGCTGTACAGTTGGGTGTCTAGATTAGGTTGTCTGTGATTTCATCTACATTCGTGAATTACTGTCAAATTCATCGATGGACGAGGGGAAATAGCCGCTGTACAGTTGGGTGTCTAGATTAGGTTGTCTGTGATTTCATCTACATTCGTGAATTACTGTCAAATTCATCGATGGACGAGGGGAAATAGCCGCTGTACAGTTAGGTTGTCTGTGCTTTGAACGCAATATTATTACGCTTGTTAAATATGCATATATGAATATAAGACTAGTAATATTGTTCACTTTCATACGTCGTTATCATTCTAAATGTTTGCCAACAGCCGCTGATCGTAAATATATACACCGCTGTAACCCTCAAAATCCATTCAGACAGAATAATACTCATACGACATAGTAAAATAATATAAAATGTACTGCAACAAGAATATCAATAACGATCCCACCCGCATACGTTTTTTTTTTAAGTCTTTAGATTGGATTTAGACAACCAAATCAGGAATAACGAGCTAGTTAACATAACCAATTAAATATAAAAACGCTTACAAAAAATAAGAAACGCCATTCAATACAACAGCGTTAGTTCTTTGCAAGCATTTATATTGATTACGTAAGCTGATATTTACAAACATCGCAATTTATACTTGGTCGGTGATTGGTAAATTGGTAAACAAAATGCTAAAAAAATCAACACATTTAATCAGCTGGTTATCGCCCAGTCTCGGCTGATATTGCCGTTTGTGTGGAATTGCTTTCATTGACCTGCTAGTTGGGTGTTTTAGTAGAGTAGAGTACTTTAAGTTAATGAACTCAAAGCTAGTTAGAATAAATTTCAAGGTTTTCCACGCAGTGCAAACCAAATAAAACAAACGTTTCTGAGTATACACACGGCTGATCTAGCTAGCAAATAATATACATACATACACATATCGGTATGAGATATTGCAGGTTTAACCGTCAGCCATTGTTGAGACAAAAATAAGTGACCATGAAAGTGCCTGGTATTGTAATAATTACTTCACTACGTGCTTTGACTTGGAAGTAATTTTTTCCCGTAGTATTGAACAGAAAGAAACCTTAACGTCCTCGCATTTACCCAGCTTATAGATGCAAATGCTGCAAAATCATTTGTAGCCAAAAGTCCCACTCAATTTGTGATATCTTATATGTATACATCAGCTAGGAAACCGTATGTGTGTATTCAGTTTTTTTCAAGAACCTTCCTTGTCTTTTTTTCAGCGTAAAAATACAGGAAGAGAACAATTCTAGGTCAAAAAATGAATACACACATGAATTGTTTAGTCAACAATTGTGGCAAATTTTTCTGCAAAATCCCATAGTAATTTCTCAAAATTAACCCGACATTTATTTGTGCATCAGGAAAAGAAAAAAATGAAAAAAAAAAAACAACGACAAAATGGAGTATATGGCACAGCAAATAATGAACTCTCTTACCTTTAGAAACTAAGGATCTAGCGAATAAATTATTCAATGGGCCCGCTTTGAGTCGTGTCTATTGAGCTTCCCAAATGATTAATTATTTAATTGGTGTACACAGAGAATTTTAATCACAACGCAATTTTGATTAACAAACTATTTGGATTCCGCGTTTCCCCGAAAAATGGGAAAAAATTGATGAAAAATGTCGTCTAAAGCAAAGATCAAAGAATCAACGACAAAAGAGAAAAATTTTTTGTTGTTCGTTTTTTTTTTTGTGATTTTTTTTCCTCTGCTTTGTGCTCGGGCGACACCGGACAAGACGTGAGTACGAGAATGTATTTGGATTAATTCGAAAATGGAAAGTTATTTATTTATAAAACAATTTCCAATTCGTTCCAATCGGACGGTGGCGAAAGCGAGATAGTGAGCTTGGTGCAGATGGGGTTGTCTTTGTTTGTTGTTTTTTGGTTTCGATTGGGTGGAGGTATTCGGACTTCCAATAAGAGTTGACTGCATTTGGTTGGAGGCGTTTAAGGGTGAGATTACATTTGAGGGAAATTTGTGTTTTGACTGTTTGTTGGGGTCTAGATGGAATTAAATATTACATTATATCAAAAATTGAATGCTCTCAGTAGCGGTTTTGGAAGTGACTCAAAGTCATGTCTAGTTAGAAGAAAATACGAGAAACTCTTGACAGCTGAGAACGGAACGGAACGAAACGTAAATACATTTTTTGACTCTTCTCTTTGTAGCATATTCTTCACAGTTTAAAGATGTAAACAACTTTTGAAAGGTTAATATGTGAAATATAGATCGTTTCGTCAGCCAAATAACAAAATAGCTAAAATTTATATACAAAAAAAAAAAGGAATATGGGATATACTAATAATTTAAAGAACAATCGTTCAGAATATATATCTCAACCTCAACCAAACAAATTTACTAGCAATAATTATCAGAAGAAAACAGCAAAAGCTTTGTTGGTGTCATACGAGTCATACAGTATGGCGGCCAACTAACTACAAGCATCTTTTTGAAAATACAATCAAATAAACAACATCGGTCCTTCCCACAAAAAAAAAAAAACCCGAAAGAGCTCAAATTGCAGCCACGAGCCTATTGGCATGATATGGCCCATACGGTTGATAACATGATTTCTTTTCAAAGAACGCGCTGTTTGCGTTGAGTGAACTCAGTTTGGAAAGAAGTCATATATTTCAACGATATTAAATAGCAAAGCGACTTATTTTGTTCGACGGAGGTACGATATTGGTATTCCATCAAGATTTCGAGCTTTCAGAGTCTAAATAACTTATAATTTAAAAATAAATCTTTACAGTCAACGTCAGAAGTCGGTGTATCAGTCAATAGCTGACAGTTTGTTTTATAGTTCCAAAGCTTGAACATAAGGCGGGTTGCCTCTTTGGAGATCTCTCCTGCGTGCAATGCCTCCGCGACCCCGTTAGTGGAACATGCGGCCACAGAAGATGATGATGATGGTGATCATGGCAAAACCAAAGAAACTAAAAAGTTCAAATTAAATTTATTTTACATTTTTCCCATCTTCTAGTTCAGCCGTTGATACGGAACCATCTCCCCACGGAAGCTTTTTTGAGCTCCCAAATGTCGAATATACACATAAACTAGTGGCATAAGCAAGTGCCATCGCATAGAACAGGTAGTTCCACTCTGCCTTGGTCCCCTACAACAAAAACAAACAAAAAATCATTCAACACGCCTTTCATTAGGAAAATAAATACTTTACCTCTTCCATGCTATGCGCTAAGACTGATGGAGCCACGATTCCGGTCAATTGCGCAAGTGAATTGCAAACTCCGGTCAAAAGTCCAGCGAACGCCGGCGCCAAGTCAATGACACTGACCCAGTAGGCCCCAATGAATGCCAAGTCACCTCCTAGTCCAATAAAGTAGATGAGCAGAATAATAAACATTCTGTCGACGCAATTTAGAAAAGTAAGAATGATCAGTGAGACAATAGCAACCGAATTTCCTGAAAAAAAAATGTTTTCAAAGTTAAGCGCGATCCAGTGGACACGAGAGTCGGGTAGATACCAAAAGCCAAAATAATTTTTCGGAACATTGTCAGACTCAGTTTGGATTTCTGACAGATTCTAGCGAACATGAACATCACAATTATTTTGGAAGTCAATCCACCTAAATGATTTGCAGAGGAGTAGAAACCATTCTGAAAGCGAAAACCGTGAGAGTCATATGAAAAAAAAACCACCGGCACTTACTTCTTTTAAATTGAAGTACATGACCTCGCTCAGGAATTTAGGCAACGTGATGCTTAAAATAATCATTACGAAACTATTGCAGATGTGGGTGATTGTGAATGCAATAATCGGACTTGATGTAACAATTTTTTTCCATGGGATGCAAATGTTCTGAAAAGAAAAAAAAAAAAAATTGTTGCGGATGATTTCGTGGGTGGGCTAATACCTACCGTCTTTTTGTCTTCGAAGTCAGTTTTTAAATAGTCATATTCTTCTTTTGATAGCCATGGGTGACTGTTGAGTGTGTTGTATATGCAAAAATAACAAATCACTCCCAGAAATAAAGTGCCCGCACCTAAGCCAGAGATTTGAAGTGAAAAGGAAAAGGTTTTCTATCTGTTATTTACTTACCAAGAACGTAGAAAACATAAGTCCATCCGAAATGACATAATAAGCTAGTAAACGGAAATGCCGTCAATGCTCCAATTGTGTGGCCCCCATATGCAAACGACATTAACACCGCTCTCTCATTCGGATGACCCCACACAGTGAATAGCTGATAGAGTGATGGAATATCGAAGCCCTGGAAGAGACGAACATTTTTGGAGTTCGTTTTAGTAGGTAGGTATTCGAAACCCAGATGGGCTTAGGAATTGGCTCCTCCACAAAATATCTCAACTCAACCAACAACCAACTCAACCAACAACTCAAGTATTTGCCGACTAAAAACCAACCAAATGTGAACGTTATTTCCTTATAAATCGAAATATAATAAACATTATTTTTTCATGTGTATTAGGTAACACTATAGAAAAAATGTTAGGTTTTTTTGGCAAGTAGGCGTGAATAAAAATCGAGTCTGACGAAATTGAGGAAGTCAAAAATAAGGTATTGTGCAATCTTTGCTGACGTACGCTTGCATTTAGTGTTTGCTGAAGCAAGTTGTTCACCGTGTTTAATGAATTATATTTTGCGACAATTCTATGTCAGAGCCTGTGTACATTCATTAGAGATAAACTTCCAACTTATAACATCCTGATGATACGAAAAAATATATCGAACAATGTTGGAAAACATTCAAAAATTACATTTAAGCGGAGTGTTATGCCGGGCCAATTTACAATTCAAATTGTAGCCGATATCGAACTGGAAATATATTTTATCAAAATAATACACCAACTGCATACATTTTGCGTACTGGGGAAGATGTACCAATGAATTGGTAAGTCGTAGTCACTCACCCGAAATTATATTTTGCCACTAGCCGGAAACAACAATCACGTGATTTTTACTAGGTTTTATTAAATTTTCAACCAACTGATGAGCTTGTGTGCATTGCCATGCAGGGTATGAGTATGGGGGTCGACAATTGAGTCTGGTTCCCCGGCCATATTAAGGGACCAGGGTACAAATAATACTATAATCATTAGCACTTTCCTGCAATGTGTTAAGTTTACAAAATGTTGTTCGTCATTTAAATTTGATTGTATTTTAGCAAGTCAAGAAGAAGAAATCTGAAAGAACAATTACCTAAAAAAATTCCCTTAGCCCGAATGAGTATAACTGGGTAGTTTAAAAGAGTCCAATCGAAGACGAAATCTGTTGTTTCGAATAAATGTTCCAACTCTTTGTGCTAGAAATACTTCTTATCTCGGTGATATCATCTTCATCATCCTTGGTGACGTAGTAGCCCGTTGAGGGCCAGAGCTTAGCTTTTCGCGCCTCTACTGTGTTGTGCGCGATATATTTTGACACATTTGAAGGGGACCTACAGTTTATTGCCAGTTTTGAACGGCGGATCGCGAAAGATTTGCGAGACAGAAGTACTCCAGGCGGATCACAAATGAGCTAAACATGAAATCCATCTCCCTCGTCTCTTTCCCCTTGATTTCATTTTTTTTGCAATTCCTGTCTGTAAATTAGAGTCGTAAGAGTAACGTTAGAATGGGTACCCGTATGTAAATGTTACTTTTGGTATGAATACTAGTTACTTTCGTTACTTTCATTGAAATCGGTATATCACAGTGTAAATACGTGTGAGCTGCCAATTGGTTCTTGTTTAAGATTAGTCATTGCAACTACCAATTTTCTGGGCAAATTGTAGGCTTCGTTTATTGCAAATATCTACGAAAAATGTTTCTATTGTAATTGCAATGAGCATTTCTCCCAGTATTACTATTAGAGATAATAAATTTAGCCCATTTATATTAATTAAAAAAATTAATTTCATGCTTTCAAAAAGTAACGTCCATCCGCGCTCCGTACAGCAAGGAATGGCGGCAAAATTCAAAAATTTAGAACAAAATGGACTTGCTCGGAAGCACATAACAATGGGCGTGAATTTGCCCAGAAGACCAAATAAGTGTGCATGTAAAATGTAAATGGCTTTTTTACCAGTCTGAAAAGCTGGGTATCTTGTATAGGTTATTTGTGGCTCTGTGTTCACATGTAAGCCGTGTTTTATTATGCACGGATTATCCATATGGATCATGTGTGTAAATAAAACACTCCAGATCATGGAAGCATTTTTATTTTGTGTCCTGACAATAGTTTGACAATTAACTCCTGTCGATGGTGTGATATTTGCGGGCAGTGTTTCCATGCCAACACAATTTTTCTTCTCTTCAGAGCAAGTGCTTGTACATCTTTTACGATGATGATTACAATTTTCACCGCCAAACACAAAAGAATTGTGCAAGTCCACGAAATTGTTAGAAATTAAGATTTAAATACAAATTTTGTATTACTGTTAGCACAATATTACTTCATTTAAGGAATAAAAGTGAGTACTAAAATTTAGTTAAAAAAATAATATTTTGTATACTTATCAGGCAATGCCTTAAATTGGAAATGGTTTGCAGGCAAATCAGCTTCCATGAACCTAGCAGGGAATAGCGGAATCAATTTTCGGATCACGATAAATGATCCCGATAGCTATCTGGATCACGTGTTATTGTTGCAATGCGTGCAAACCAATGATCCATATAGATCATGAGTGCATAATAAAACATGGCTATACTTTTCTCCTCTCTGTCAAAGTTTGTCTGACAAATTTGAATTAAAAACGTTCAAAATGTAGCAATGTGTAGCAAAATTTAAAAAAAAAAAACGTTTGTTTATCTGCTTTTTTATTTTGGTTATGGTTGGGGTATGTCAGCTATTCTAAAAGAATATCCCCCTGAAGTTATGATAAATGAACTCCAATGTACTTCTAACAGCAGTTGAAATTCTACTAAGTATCACCTTAGAAATTATATGTATCTACATTTGCCCTAGTCAAAACTTCGCAAATTAATATTGTACAGCATGCATATACTACATTCGTAGTAGGAGTACAACTTGAAAGACGCGTATTTTTTTGTTAAAAAAACCATTTATTTGAATATGAAAACAAAACTTGTGTAAATTAACTTTTGTATACTTTGACAGATGGAATTAACTAGATTTTTCGACGCTCTTTAACATACAATAACTGTCACTGTCAAAAAAATATCGCGTGTGAATATATATGAAGTTAGTAATAGTGCGCGTCTTTCAAGTTGTACACCTAATATTAACAGGTGACGTTAATTAATGGAGCCAACTTTGCGGGTCGGCAAAAACTACTAAGCGTGGAGCAATCCTAAAAGATTTCATTACCAAATCCAATCAATCTGTATTAAATGACGGATCTCCTACTCAATTCTCAACTCACAACACGCTAATAAATACACATCGATATCACATGCTGTACCTCATATCTATTAACAAAAACATCTTGGTGTGCACTTTATGAACTATTTAGTAGTGACCATCCTACTAAATTTAAATCTTAACCTTTTTCAATCCTAACATTTGTTGATTTAAACTTTTAAAAACGCTCCACCTGACCAAAATTCTTTCCCTGTCGAACCTGCATTCGAAACGCTGCCAATGATTCTATTCCTTAAACCTCATCAATAGTTCGTCGAAAGAGATCTGTTCCGTGGTGGAATAAAGAGTTAGCTTTGTTAAGAGCAGAAAAGGGACAACTGTACCGACCGAATTGATATCAAATATATGCGCAATTTATTTATTCCAAAAAATCCGACAGGTATTCCGAAGCCCAATTAAAAATGCATGTGCCATTTATTTTTTCCATCAGAGGGTCTTACTTCTAGATTAAGTGGTTGAAACATAACTAAATATTTAGCACCCCTTATCCTACTTGTGCTTCGGTTATTCCCAGAATATAAATAATTCAAGATAAATGATTTCCCTATTAAGAAGCCAAAAGACCATGCTTAGAAATTTGAGGCTGGCATTTGGAATTCCTAAAGACTGCTAATGGCGGATCATGCAGTTGATTCATAAGACAAGTGCCCCCTAAATAACTTAATAAACAAGTAGCGACAGGAATGCAGTCGGACTTTTGGGAGCAGTACGCTTTCGAATTTTTATACGAAGATACAAACTAGAGCTCCGGATTTTAAACGTGTTTTTAATTACACATTACACGTGACACGGGTTCTCGTATAACACGGGTATCCGTGTATTCAACTATATTGCGTAAGCAGAGTGCAATGGCACAAAGCCCGAAATTGTAGTACAGGACTGGATATCTTTCGAGGAACTCGTAAACGTACTTAAATCCATACACATCCCTACAAACATTATGAGCGGTCAAGATGCATAAGTTGTTAGAGAAATATATGTTAGTTTCCGAAAATTACTCCGATGGTTGTGAATTAAAAGAAGAAAAGAAGAAGAAAAGAACAGAGGATTTACAAAATGGTTTCCTCTTAACTTGTAATATTTTGCACTGTCTACACATATTTTCCTATATACACGTGAAAATATAAATACACATGAAAAATATAAGTACACGTGTTCCAAAAAGGATTATTTAATTTCACGTATACTACGTGCGCACGACTGCACGCGAAATAGGGGGGTTTAATACAAGCTATTTCGAAAGCTAATCGACAAAATCAGTGGCTGGGAATATAAGTTCTTAACAGACAGCGCTGCTAGTTGAATAATGCCATTCTAACTTTCTATTTTGACACAAGCGATATTTATGGCAATTTTAAAACCTCCTCTTATAAGAATTGCACTTTGAAAACGTGGCAAGTCATTTAAAAAGGATCTCAAAACCACACATACATTCTTAATCACCACTTACCGCTACGAGTCCCTGTATCAATCTCACTGTCTTTGCCCAGCCATAGGCTGTGCGTGCCGCTACTGGAAACACAAGGTACATGATGCCCTGGCCAATTAAGCCAGCCAAAAGGAAGTATTTACCGCCAAACCTGTCCGCAAGACGCCCTGCAAACGGAAGCACCAAAATGTATCCATAATAATAAGAGGATAGAAGGACCCATACATCCTGTTTGGACCAATTAAGCTCTCCTTCCTGTGAAAAGACAATTTCAATTAATCCAAAGATACCATTAAACCGACGCTTGTTGTCATCCAACTTGCCGTAGCCAACCCCGCCACGCCTTCCACATTGTATGCACATTCGGAATTGTTCGATCGCCGAAACTGGGTCTCCTCAGTCGCATTCTAAAAGTTATCACTCAATGATTCTGTAATTCACATTCGGTTTCAATTGGCTTACGTCTTGTGGCTTAATCATGCACAGAACTACGAAGTTCAGTGAGTTGTTCAGCCACTGCTGAGCAAACATGACGAAAAATGCACAAATCGTAAATGTAAAACGCCATGACGGCCAAAATTTTGCAACTGGAGTATCCATGAGAAGACGCTTGGACCGAAGCGCAACGCCAAACTGACGCAACTGTAGCCGAATCGAAGAGCAAATGCGTCTAGGCTACAAATAAAACGTGTCACCGCTGACTGAATCTCGACCACATTAAGAAATTTCTTTGTTCAGATGTAGTGGCTAGTAATTTCTTAGATGCAAATTGATTGATGCAAGCACACTTTCAGCTATCAGTCGACTGTGAATGAAAACGTGCACTTTCATGGAATTCGGTCATTTCAGCACGTTCTAACGTAGGTTATCGAATGTTTTACAGTTTTAGGTAAAATAACTTAACGTCACTACCTGGGATCGATTAAATGTCGATGCATTTTTGGCTTTGTACTCGTCATGCTGTTGAAAATATTGCAAGTGGAAGTGGTTAAGACTTAGGTGTTCCCAGAACTTTCGATTTGTAAACATTTACGTGTTCATAAAATGAGTGTGTTGACGTATATTTGCTGGCGGCTTGGTGTGAGGTATTGTTGAGATTACCAAATGGCTTTCTTTGTTTTCTAAAAACGTCAATTTAATGCTATTAATGGATATGGACAACTTGCGTTGCATTCAAAAATGCAAGATCCAATTGAATACATTTTTTACCAAAGATTATTGATAGACCAATAGTTTTCTGAATGAAAACTAACTCAAGGAGCATTTTCCTTGGAGCCATTTTTGGAATCACCAAAAATCAGGACAGACATAAAAACTTGGTTAACTCAAAAACCCATATTATTTTCATAGCATGTATGTTTTGTATGTGCTTTAAACTTACTAAGGAGCATGATTTGTTTTGGTTTTATTAATGTCTTTAGAGATAACATTGTCGTTATCTCTATAAAAATTGAAAGAAAATAATACATTATTTACAAAAATATATATTTCTGAGTTAGTGCAATTGTTTTAATTTTTATTACACTGTGTAACAACAATTTTTTCATTTTGATTTTTTCTTTTTTGTAGTTTTTGTTTTTTTATTATTACTCGAGTACACTTTGAACATTCATTAGTTCCAACTGTTCGGTTTGCAACAACGCCGTCGCAAAATGTGAAACGCAAGGAGAACAAACCCATCTTTTGAAATCGGCAATAAGTTTAACATCTACTGACAACTCGAAAATTCTGGCATAATTACAGTAAAACTGTAGTAATTTTATTTTAAAAGCCAATTTTGGACCATTTAAGTCTGCATCAGATTTTTCCTAGTGCAAAAAGAATGTTCGGGATCTTTTTCTTCGTTTTTGATGCATCGAAAAAATACATTTTCCCTGCGGCTGGAATTGGACGTGGTCATGAATTGGTTAACAGACTTGTGTATATTAATTAATTTTCCTTCGAAAATGTATTTCCTAAAATAATTGTAAGCGATGAGTAGTCCAGCTACTTTTTGTAGCACTGTAGGAGGTTGTTGCTTTTCGCAGTATTATCTTTGATTGGTCCACTTGTTTAACGTTTTATTATTTCCATACAAGAGCTCCAGCCTTATGATATGAACAAGCTGTTTTTCGCCTACGATAGTTCGCCCCTCTTCTATTCTCTTCTTTTAAGCCAATTCGATTTGTCAACTAAGAACAACAAAAGCTATCTCTTTACGCTGACTCACGACTTTGTGGTATTTGAGTAAATGTATTTACGATTACACAAAAATATTTGTGGCACTTCATTTAAAAATCGTTTTCTTTTTCATTTATGACTTCTTTGACTGAAAAGGTAGGTAGGTATGCGGGTTGGCACGACTTAGTTGCCCCGATGAGGATTGGCTTTCCACCCTATTTTCTGTAGTGACCTATCCTGTATGTACGCGTTTCACTAATCCTGTTGCCCTCAGAAAAGGGTACGAGTTAGCTGACTTTATTTCTTTAAGAAATGTGATTCATCTCAACCAAAATACAAGCTGAGCTCTTTAGCCACAGCTTCAAATGAATATGAGTGGTATAACATTTATAACCTGTTCTTAAGAACGGGTTCACCACCTCAAGAATTGGCATATTACTCAAAATGTGAAGCCATTATGAAAAGTAATTCTTGCCTTTGTACAAGTCTTCAATGGGTTTCAGTTTTCTACCTTCTGCGCCGCACACGTGTGTTTGCACTATAGTCATACTTTTTTTAGTCAGCCTTCCGCATTCCATTTTAGTGGCACTGTTTGCAATGTTTCGTGTGATATGCATATGTTAAGGTAGGCAACGACAGGAACACAGTATGTTGGCTTCCAACGCAATGCATCATGTTGACTGAGTGTCGATTTGGGAATTCCTTGACCACTCATGATTCTTGCATTATATAGTGTGATGCCTGCTTATTCTGTTTCCCAATTAAATTTTCATAATGTTTTGGCTATTTTTAGAGCACACTATTAAATCAACTGCAAAGCTCCTGGGTGTGAGTCATACGGCACACTTCGCGGTATCTCTCACACAAACACACACATACGCGGACACACACTGCCCCTCGGGCCACATTCGAGACTGACAAAAGGGAAAGTTTCAACATTTGTCTTAAGTAAACCAACCAATCTATTGGGGTGATATAATGCAGGTGGTGTTAATAGACCTAATCGAGGGTGGTAATTTGTAGTGCCACCCAAACCAACCGACTGCACTGTGCCACTGCCCTGTGGTTGGGTGTGTTTCCCTTTTTACCGTGTCCCGCACACACGTATCCATCATCAGAGGCCGAGCGTGTCCTTAAAGTGAAAAAGAAAGCTTTTCTCTTTTCGCTTTTCGTGTATCGCGTGTCTTCAGCAGTTAGTACGCCACCACCACCACATGTTTACTTTCGTCCTTTCAGGCCTACAGAGCGCTGTAAGGAACTGCGTACTTTTAACAATCAAACGTAAGCTAATTGGAAATGAAATTTAGTTGAAAACTGTTTTACGCTGTCGGTTAAAGTAAAAAAAAAAAAACGTAATGTGTGTGTACACCGGTTGAATAAAGTATTTAGGGAGGTTTTTCGTTTTTCTTTCGTCACCAGAAGCATGGACACGGCCAATTCATGTGCCATGTCAAACGTTATTGAGACGAAACTGGCTTGGACGAGTGTTCTACGTCACAATCGACCATGGGCTTCACGACTTTGGTTAACAAATTTTTTGTTAGCCGCTCTTAACGTCATTGTTTAACAAGAAAACACATCCTTCATTCTATTCTATTCTTCTATTCCTATTCATCGAACTGAAGTCGCCTCGCAATAAAAGTTTTGGGAGCCTCAAGGAATCCGCATTTAGTTTTTCCCTATGCAAGATTTTGTATCTTCTTTACTCCTAAGAGGTCTTTGATTTAAAGCCCGAATGGAATAGGACATTGGGAATTTACTTTATCAGTTAGTTGTAAGCAAGTCTTACGAAAAGTTGGTACATTCCTTTGGCCAATCTCTTTCGAAAACATATCTTTAAAGAGTTTATGTAATGATGATGAGTTTTCTAACATGATCAGAGGGTTAAAAAAAACGACTACGTCAGAGATTTTAGCTCATTGCTTGGCCGCTCCCTTAGAGTTAGTCGAAGACTTGCCTTAAACTATGCAATATACAGAGTTCGGATATTGTGATGGTCAAGGGACCGGCGACATAAGGCCGTACTAAGCGGACGACGCACGAAACGAACGAATGAAAATTGCGTTCATTGCAATTTGTATGCAAACCGGACATGGCGTTGCGCCTGCGTCGCAATAAGTATATCTAGAAACTACATAAACAGTAGGCAACAAGTTATACATACATGTACATATCCTTTTTGCTTGTCTTATGATCAAAAAAGCAATATTGATTGTTCAGGGACATTGCAGCGAAAAACCCAATTAATGTTATTAACCCTAATGTATACATACTTTTGTCACAGTGTATGTGTAAATAACGACAAATGAAAAGTTTCTGAAACGGGTTTGAAGGCTATGGCATGTTTTCTTTGTAACTTATCAATTTTGCTTATTTGCCAAAGTATCATTTTAAAGAATTGTAGCGTAAGATTCTTTGTAAATAAGTAGTGAGGACTTGACTAACCTAAAAAGTTTTCAAAATGTTGCGCAGGAATAAGTTTTTTTTACATTTATTGTAGAGCTTATCCAGAATTATTGCAGGACTTATTCCAAGCACTGGTTGACTCCTACTTTCAATATTCAAGACTTAACACAGTAGAAAAATTTATAAAATCGACTTGTCGCTCGACCTAAAAGATTCTTTGTACTCGGAGTAAGCAACAAGTCTAAGGCCAGTTGTACCTAACTTTGTGCGTCTTCTTTAGATAACTTCCACTAGCACAAATGCAATGATAAATCTTAGACAATTATAGAATTTTAGATTGCTCATCCAAATGGATGGACTCCAACTTAAAATAATTATTCTAATATTTGGAACATTTGATACAACTTTGGAATACAAAGTTAATTCTTTCAGAGATTGAATTGCGTCAATTTTTATAGCTTTTAAACTAAAGAAGAGCCTACGTTTAAAAAGTTGACTCCATCTACAAGAATTTGTGAATCTATGCGATGTTATTTTTCTGATCTTAATTTTTTTGGTCGTCCAATCTAATGTTGAAGTACAATTCTTTGCACTCCGGCCTAGTAAGCAAAAGTAACCTAAGCAATAGTAAGTACCAGCAACTCCAGAGCTATATTAGTAAAAAGTATTATACATGCATGTGTAACAAAAATGCGGTCGCAACAATGAAAGCAAAAACACTTCTAGCATGTCGCAAATGCGGCGACAATGGATTTGTTCTTAACATATATGTGAATGAATGTCGCAAATGCGGCGAAAACGGAGTGCAAAAGCTTAAGCTTCCCAAGTTTGAGGCGAATGCCAGTAACGAATGCCCAAAAAAAAACCGATGATTTTCAATTCAATTCAAATATACAAAGTTCAGTGATTCATAAATGATTAAATGCCCATCAATTTTGAATAATTTAGCTCTATCAATTTTTATAACCAAACCACGTAGCCTATGTGCTTCACCGTAGTAAACAATATGTATGTATATATGAACTCAGCACTTCGACTAACTCATAATGAAGATATAATAATATAGGAAAAAGTTTATTCTTTAACAACCGGTCTGTCTGCACTTCCTTAAATGAATTTGCCCTTCAGAGTTAGTCGATAGCTTGCCTTAAAATAAGCAAACAATGAGCTAAGACGGTTTCTTCCTTCCACACTACATTAATCGCCTGCTGTTGTAGTTTTATTAGTTTGGAAAAATAGAAATAAGAAAAGGGAACGCATTTCTTTAACAACACAGACAAGGTGGTCAATAATGTTTTAATTTTAAAGAGATGTACAAACAAAGACGCAAATGAAAAGTTTCCGAAAAGGGTTTGAAGGTGACGGCTCGTTTCTCATCAAACTTGCCTTTAGGTGTGCCTATTTGGCGACGTATCAAATTAAGGAATAAAAACGTTAGTTTTTTTTGCAAATAAGTGGTGAGGTGGGCTTTTATTCGTCTTATCTTTAGTTAAAGCGGGGCAACTTTTTATTTACACTTTTTTGAAAGATTTACTTTTTGATGAAAGTAGCTCCTGGAATACCAGACCTGCTAACTATAACAGTAACTAAAGACACATGCAGTGATATGACAAATTACTGAGAAGAGTTGATGTTTGAAATGGTCCATAGGCCGTGGGACTAAGAAACTTAGCTGGGAACCCTTTTTATGATGACAATTGGCCTTTTGATTTTTAGGCGAACAAAGAATCCACTTTTTGGGATTCTAGACGCTGCTGTTTCTTCTAGAGCTTCAGATTTTAAACTTGTATTTACTTGTTACGCGTGATACGTGTTGTTGTATTACACGGCACCTTAGACACGAGTACACGTGTAGTTCATTTAAACACGTGTATTTAACTATATTGCCTAAGCACAGTGCAACAACCTATTCACGTTTTCTGCAATGGCCACGAAGCTCGAAATTGCAGTACAGGACTGGATATCTCTCGGAGAACTCGTAAACGTGCTTAAATCCTACAAACATTGTGAGCGGTGAAGACTCATCGGCATTCATGCATAAGTTGTTAGAGAAGTATATGTTAGCTTCCAAAAATAACTTCGATATGGTCGTGAATTAAAAGAATATTAAAGGAATATTTACACAGGACTTAAAAATATAAATAAACGTGAAAATAATAATATACGTGTTCCTACATGGACAATTTAATTTAAGTTGTAGTTAATTTACTACGTGTACACGATTACACGTGAAATGGAGGCTCTAGTTTCTTCGGCTTCGTTATACATACATATATTCGGCAGGTATCATCTTACGTTGCTTTTAGATGTACAAAAATGATGCGGAGCTTTTTCTGGATAGTATTAGGAGTACAACTTGAAAGACGCGTATTTTTTGTTAAAAAAAACATTTATTTGAATATGAAAACCAAACTTGTATAAATTAACTTGTGTATACTTTGACAAATGGAATTAACTAGATTTTTCGACGCTCTTTAAAATACAATAGCTCTCACTGTCAAAAAAATAGCGCGTGTGGATATATATGAAGTTAGTAACAATGCGCATCTTTCAAGTTGTACACCTAATACAAATGTTTTATTTTATGTCTTTATACAAATGAATCACTTGGAATCTTTAACACTTTAACCGTTTGGGTTAGATTTTTCTTTATGTATTTTTATGCATTTATATGCAATTTGTTTTTGGAAAATAGTGTATGTAGTAGAAAGCAAAAATTTCTTCTGTTCTCTTGGTTTTATTTGAACACCAGACTCTGCTTGCCTTCTTTCATAAGTTGAGAAGAGTAAAAGAAAACCCATTATTATTCAATAGATGGCTCAAATAAATTGCAACTGACATTATATACATGTATGTATGTATGTAGTCACTATTGACTTACATTAAATGACGTTAGAACATTTAGACGCCCTAGCTTTTGATAAATGTGAATCACATTTAAGGCGAATCATGTACAGTTCCGGCGACTTCGGTCTGGTAATTTTGACAATCGCCCAGAAGTAGTCAGCTTTGACCGTTATATTCTATAAAGAAAACGATAATGACTCGGTAGATATTTGGGGAGCTAAGCATCTTAACACTATATTTACCAGCTATTTAAATATGCTTATGTATATGCTACCAAAACCACTCAAAATGACTGGTCTTTAAGAAAAATTCTAATGGAGGTTTCTAGTCTTTTTATACATTAAAAAAAATTAGTAAAATGAGTTATAATACATACAAATTATTTTTATTATAGCTACAAAAGTCATAATATCACTGTAGAAAGAACACCTGACATGGAGTAGGAATTTGCAAAACCAGTCAAAATGGTAATTCTAGTGTTAAGTACCTTAAAATAGGAGCAGCGTTGAGTGATTTCTACTTGCAGCTATTTATATATCAGCAAACCATTTTGCTGGTAAAAAATTAGTGGCTTGTGAAAAACGGCTATCTAACTTCAACTCAACTTTCAATCGAGCCAGGCCGACAAAATGTGAAAGGTGTGACATTTGTCAGCAATAATTAGTGTGCATCATCATCAACCGATGAATCGTGCAGAGAGTGGTTTCGACGATTCAAAACTGGTGATTTTAACGCCGAAGGTAAAGAGCGTCTTGGCCAGCCCAAAAAGCCCAAATGCAAAGTGACCTCACAGAATCTTTGGGAGTGAGTCAGCAAACAATTGGTTTGTTTGTTAAAGATATTTGGATTTATTCAAAAGCAAGGAAATTGGGTGCCATACGAGTTAAAACCGAAAGATGTCGAAAGGCGATTTTTAACCTCGGAACTGCTTCTTGGAAGACATCAAAGGAAGGAATTTTTGCACCGGATCGTGAGTGGAGATGAAAAGTGGATATACTACGATAACCCCAAGAAAAAAAAAACCATGCAAAGCCTGGTTCCCGTTTCATCATCGCCTACATCACCGCTAAAGAAAAACATCCACGTTTTAAAGGTTATGCTCTGCATATGGTGGGGCCAGACGGGTCTTGTGTACTTTGAGCTGCTCAAACCAAGCGAAACCATTGATCGGAAATATCATCGACTACAACTAATGCGTTTGAGCCGTGCATTGCGTGAAAAACGGCTAGAAACGACCGAAAGGCATGACAAGATGATTTTGCAACATGATAACGCTTGGCCCCACGTGGCCAAAAACTACCTAGAAACGCTGAAATGGGAGGTTTTACCCCACCAGTCGTATTCTCCAGATCTTGCTTCTTCCGACTACTGCCTTTTTCAACGGATGCAAACGATTTGGGGGGTCTTTTAAAGACATCGAAGAATGGCTCAGTGATTGGATCGATGCCAGAGAGGACTAATTTTTTTAGAGATGGTATTCGAAAATTACCAGAGAGATGGGAAAAAGTATTCGCTTTTGACGGACAATAATTTGAGTGATGTATTTCTTACGTTTTTTCAATAAAAAAATTTTTGAACACAAAAAAACGGACCGAACTAATTTGTACTCCAAGTAAAGTGATAAATATTAAACACAAGCATACAAACTTTGCAATTTCATCTTTGATTCTTTTGTTTAAAAATGAATGCAACAATGATTTAGCCATATACAAGAGAGTAGAACAATTATGACGCTACAAATCTCAAAAATACCATTCGATTTCTCAAATACATAAAAAGGCGTCCTATTAGAGCCAACAAAAGCGGAGAAGTGAGCAATGTATTGCCCCCGACATAGCTGGTCTGGTGGAACTATTGTTGACTTAAGTTCTTCATATTAGTTATTCGAAAATGTCCCTATCCTTCCAATGATTATTTGTGAAGGGACTTATGAACTTTTGCGATCTTCGCATCTAACGTTTGGAGACTGTGGAAGAAAAACGAGTTTTTGGAAGATTGCTCTGCTTTTGAACTAAATTCTCTTCCTCTGACGATTGCCACCGCAGTGTGGAATGCGCAGTATTTTCGAACTTTTAAATGAAAAAGTAAAGTGAAAAGTGAGTTGAAGAATTTACACTTACCAGTCGAATATTCAAACTAAGATTTTCAAAAAGCACACTCAACAACTTCGTGTTACTACAGAGCGCTCTTTTGAGTCCTCGGAGCGCCTCCAAATCACAACATAGGTCACTACAACCCTAACATTTTGCCCTCAAAAGACTGCCACACAATCAACTACGCCCTATAAAATAGGATGATACCTAAAAAGTTAGCACCGAAACCGATAACCTGAACAATGCCAGAACAAAACACTTGCGTTGTCCATTTCACTATCCCCTCCGGTCAGCACCGAGTGTGTTACGGCCACATTTGCAGAGCCGAAATGGACGAAAAGGAATAAAGAAAAAAAAAAGAAAGAGAAAAACTAAAATACAAGCGCGATTTCCCAACGTGATATCCTCAGACACGTTTATCTCCACCATCAGGACACACGTTGCTGCCGACGAGGACGACCATTGGGGAGATGGGTGTTGGAGCAGAGAGCCCGCATACTCGCGCAAGTAGTTCTTCTCTGCCGACTACTGACTACAGGATGCACTTGTGTGTGCGAGTGAGTGAGTGAGTAGTGAATGCGGCGGCTTTCGACCAAAAAAAAAGAATAAATCAACAGCAACAACAACGATTGTACGGTCAAAACAACATCGGACGGCCTACAACCACGTCGAGGACAACAATACAATTTTTTGTTTTTACCTGACCCATTTTCGGCTTTCGTTTCGTGCTACTAAGCTCCTGGTTCTCTATACAGTGTACACTCATATTTAAATATTGTATGTGTTCATTTTTTTCCGTCATTTTTATTATTCCATTCGTGCGGCGCTGTCTTCTTCGTCTTGTTGTGGTGTCGCGAGGTAGCCGCTCTATTTTGTCGTCCAATAAACCAATTGTTAGGAGAATCTAAAACAGTAGTTAGTAGTCGGTTTATATGTCCTTCCCGGAAAGGAGTACATTTCAGGGTGCGTCGTCGTCGTTGTTTTCATATTTTTTTTTTGTGTCATTTGCGTGACTCCCCTTCCAGGTCGTGTCACCGGTGCGGTTTGAGCTGCAGCCATCATCATATTCAATCGACAGTGTGCACACATTAATTTCACATATAAAATTCAAATTGAAATTGGCCAGCAATTACAATGATGTGCGCGGTGCGATTTTGACATGTAACTTCTGGCCAAATATTGTGTGTTGATTGCAATTTGTGTGTTGTGATATACAAGCAACAAGGTGGTGGTATCAAGAAGAAAAAAAAAAGAAAAAAATCGAACAAACCAAATTAAAAGATACATTAAGGATAACATAAGTCATCGATATCGTGTTGGAACTACAACCTCAATTGCTGAATTCCCGAAGGTAAAGAACTTATTGATGGGTTTTCATTTTCGTTTTTTGAGGGGATACTTTTCGAAATTACAGCGTTTATTTTTTTGTGAGAAGTTTCAAGTTTTTTGTTTCACAGAAATTTATGAATTGTAGTTTCTGTCTTAGCCGAGACACGGTAGAAATCTACAGGTTAAAGCAGCAGAACACTTACAACGCGGGGAAGAAGAAGGAATTGAGTTGTAAATAAGAGTGTATAGTTACGACGAAATATTGATTAGACTATTATTGAGGTAATAATTTATTCATTTGATATACCTACCAACGCTTATATGGTGGTAATCGAGAGTGTGTACATTTTCGTGGAGTACGAGTGAGTGAACTTGTCGCGTCGTCGTTTTATGGTTGGTCTTTATATTTTTTTTGTCTCTGCTTCTCATTTACGATGACGGGTGGACTTGTAGGAGCGGGCCATCGGTCCAAGGACATTCGATTCGGGTATATAAACATGAATTTTAATGTTGTTTGTATAATTCATGTAGTCTTTGCGGGCTGGGGGACGAGGTGAATCGTAGATATTTGTTGGAAATTCAAATGCGCTTGTGTTGAAAATGCATGCTGCAAGTTCATTTCACTCGTATTTGTGTGAGGGGAAGCCTCCGAAAGGGTTGTTAGCCACAATGGCTCTTGTAGGTAAGATAATATAAAACCGAGCTCTGACCTTTACTCTTAAGATATCAAAGAAATTGTTCAGCCAGTCAGATGGAGGCTGTGCTTCAGTGCTGGTTACATTTTCTCTGTATCCAGATTGGGCCGCTGTAGGTACGTTCTGTTTGTGTCTGTTTCGTGGTCGTGGTCTACTTTGATTTTCTTTAATGTTACTTTAATGTCTGTACTCTAGTCTACTTTGATTCCAGTTCCCTTCACAAAAAAGTGCATTTTAATTTTACCTTTCGGTATATATTCCCTCGTTGTATCGTTACGTTCCTGTAGACGTTAAACTAAAAAAAATTAAAATCAATAATTTCGAAATTGTTTTGTGGAAACTAATGGACTCGATACAGGGATACATACTTAATCTTAGATTGATTGATCTTTCGGGGGAGAGTCAAAAGTTCATGACCTAATTAACGTACAATCAATATCTGTCGATTTTTCGCGCATTCTTCTTCCATTCCACGTTTTCTCGACTGAGTTTTTCAAAATTCTGTTTTGTGATATGTTGCGTCCTCAGTCGTATTCGGAGACTTCCTAGTGCTAGCTAAAAGAACCGCGAAAGATTTTATGTGTTGTACGCTTCATGTGCTTTGATCAGTTGACTTTAATGTAAACGGCATAGTGAGTACAGATCAACGAACAGTAGGGGGAGATGGGGTACATTAATACATGGGGCACATTATGATTATGATGATGAGTGGCACCCAAGTCACTTGTACTGCGACCTAAAAGATCTATTGCACCCCCTTCGTTGAACTAGGACTTTAACACTGCCTTCATGAGTTTGACAATGTTCCTAGATGGGATGTCCTCGAAGGCGGTCCCTGTTACATTCGTTTTGTTGATTGTTTTGAATCTGATTTGGTTCAGGTTTGCGCAGGTGGTTAGTATATGTTCCATAGTTTCCTTAGCCTGGCCACAATGTCTACAGATATTCGTACTGGAGAGACCCATTTTGTGTAGGTGGTAGTTACATGCTCCATGTCTTGTGAATGCTTCGGAAAGCACTTTCAGGTTGGCCTTATTTAATTCCAGAGCTTCTTTAGCCCGTTTGGGATTTTGATTGCTTTTCATAAACTTTCTGGAGGGTTTGATACCCTCCTGATTGGCCCAGAAAATATGCTTTTGTTTGATTATCCAGTTCTTGATGTGCTGGTTTGTGTCTGTATTGTTGAAAGCAAACAGAGAAGAGGGTCCTATGAAAAGAGGTTGTGCTCATTTCTTGGCTAGAATGACTGCCTTTTCATGCCCTGGCACCCAGGTTAATGTTAAACTGTTGTTTTCTGACAGTGTGTTTAAGTTCTTGTTACATTCCCAGACAGCCTTGGAGTTGGTGGTGTAGCTCTTTAGAGCTTTTAGGACAGCCTGGCTGTCTGAGAATTTGGGGCACATTGATACGGTGCACTTTATTTTAAAATAAAAGGCTGTGGGCTGGTCAACTAAGCACACATTGTAAGATGTATATAATCGCAAACTTATATGTATATAACTGCATATAACTCTTTTGCAAGTCTGCAAACATTTTTTTAAGTCACTTTCGAGTATGCGTTATATTATATTAGCATATTTCGGTCAAACCATGCAGCTAGGCTGGGGATCCCACATTTTGTAGTTGTAAGAACTCGGCAGAGCCAGAATCATTGACCCACTTCCTCTACTCCTATCCAGCGTTTGACAGGGCAAGGCTACGGACTCTAGGCAAACCCTTCCTTGAATCTCTGCGCGAGGTATCTGAAATGAACACCAAAGATTTGATTTCGTTTCTCAACGCCACACAATGGTTCTAAGTTCCAATCTAATCTACTTTTCAATTTCCCAGAGCTGTGGTAACAAAACGGCACTTAATGCTAATTGGGTTCTCTAGGAAGCACCACCTCACACACACACACAAGTTGGGTAAACACGAACTCGGGACAGTTTCATACCTATCAATGTGCCGTACAAATCGTCATATGTTGGCAAAACCTAATATTTGAATTTTTTCAAAAGTAAAATGGTGCGCACATACATTCAAAAAACTAGGACTAAAATCGATAAAGTTCCTGCAGCTTTAGTAAAATGTGAAGTGCTGCAAGGCAAATTATTAGTTAGAAAATCTGCAGTTAAATATTATATAATTTGAATTATTTTTTGAAATGATGCTTCAGAGTGATCTTTGGGTGCATAAGACCTAAAAAGTACGCAGAAAATTGCTAGGAATAATGGCAAATCCAACTAACAACTTGTAACGCTCCTCCCAACGCAAGCGCCTTGGTCGCACCTGCGTTCCAGGCCGCCCCTGTTATCCCCACACAACATTTGCAGTTTAATTTAAATAAAGATAAAATAATAAAAACCTTTAAATAAACAATCACTGGTTTTCTGTTTATGTATCAAACTGCTCCCGGCCTGTATCAATGTGCCCCGTGAATGAGGCAGTTTGGTATAAAATTCTATTTTTACTAAATAGGTCCTTAAATTTTTTTAAAATTCATCTAAGAGTAAATTCGTGTTATATGAGACAGATAAAAAGTCACAGAATAGAAAAACATATATTGCACTGTTATTACTGTTAAGGCAAGTTTCAAAAGCTACTTGTTGAAATGAAAGCTGAAAATACTCTAATTTGCGAGGATTACTAGTCGAACTATTGAAAAATACAGTCGAAGAGCCGACCGTATGATGTCTTGAGGCATAAAACTAAAGGATAAATTGCATATAAAATGAAAGCTTACTCGAAATGTAGATGAAACCGACAAAGGTTGGCTGAAATTTTTGCCCAGGCATGAAAAAAACAAGCGTCTTCCGGTAAGTCATTTTTTCAACTATCTATAGGAATAAAACTAAGGAAAAAATTAGTTACCATTCAAAAGATTAGATCAAATAGTACTCGGAAACATTGGGTTGGCAGCCCTCCTTCCACCACATACCCCTGACAACCCAACTTTCAACACCGCAATTTTTTCGATTGACTATAGGCATAACATAAAAAGTTGAAATATGTACCAAATTAAAGCTGATGCTTTACCATTTACAAATATAGAGGGTTGTCTGTGATCAATTAACCACATGTATGGACAACCCATGATTTTGGCGCACTTAACTTATACAGTACATTACTCTCAGTCATTATACTCAATGAAGTATAACACGTTATTAAAAGCCAAATTTTTTTTAAATTCATAGGCTATTTTTATTAACAAAATTAGAAAACAAAATTAATTCACTTATCAATTCAATCTTAACAATATTTATAACGAAACAACATAATCCTTATAACTAGTCTGAATCTGAATCTGAATCATTAACAGTTTTATTTAACACGTCATTATTTTCTTCGTTATCACATGCTTCTATTTGCAGAATATCTTCTACATTTAAAGGCGTTGGGTTACCTAAATACCATAGTGGTTCTAATCGTTCTTTTAATACCCATCCACATCCTTGTGGATTGAATGCTGTGCAGGTCGCATTTGTTGCATTCTGCCACATTGAGTTGACGTAAATAGTACGCAGAATTTTTTGCTTTAATGAACTCCAGCAAGGTGGAATGATGCTGGAATCGAAACTTTTAATCTTGTTTTTAAAAAATTGCTCATTGCAGGATGTGTCAGCATAAAGTTTTTAAAAAATAACGTATCTTGCTAAATTTACACTATTGCCGTTTTTAACCCCATACATCAGTGAAGTATACTCTTGTAATACATTCAATTTTGCATCGTCATAAATTTCTTTAATATCATTCAGAGAAGCAAACACATCCTGAAACTTTCTATTTTTCTGAAGAAGTTGAAAAGGTTTTGATTTGAAGGAAACTTGATGTGTAATCGCAACCAGTGTAGGCATGAAAAGCAGGTAAAGCGCGACATAGACTTTGGCCGAGAGTTGCTACTAGGGCACTGCAGTTAATACAATTATGGTCAATGCTTTTTTGAGAAGTGTTTATTATATAAATCTCTTTGCTGGAAAATCTATACATATTGCCTAACAATATTAGCAAAATATCCGTGTCTGAAGCTTTTACGATGATTCTTGAATTTTCGGAACATATGTTTATGTAAAAGACAATTCTCGTATCCGCTTCCTCATGAAAACACTGAAAATTGTTTTCATTGGTTTTAATGACGGAATTTCCTTCTGAGCGGTATGAAAAACATTGTTCTTCAACTGTCAGAAATACTTTTTTATTGCCATCGAATTGTTTGCACAGTAATCTGACAAGAACCTAACAATTTTTTTTTCAAGGGCAATCGCTAAAAGACGCCCAAAAATATCTCGCTCCATTTTAATTACGGCTTGCTTACTTATGCCACTTTGAACTCTCTTGACACTTGTGAAATTGAGAATTATGTTGCGTTTGATTGGTTTTCGAAAACGATCTGCGAAGATATTCTGCAAATAGAAGCATGTGATAACGAAGAAAATAATGACGTGTTAAATAAAACTGTTAATGATTCAGATTCAGATTCAGACTAGTTATAAAAATTATGTTGTTTCGTTATAAATATTGTTAAGATTGAATTGATAAGTGAATTAATTTTGTTTTCTAATTTTGTTAATAAAAATATTCTTTCAAAAAGTGTGTCGATGCTATTATGTGTGAAATTTTACATAGTTCCGCTGCGTCTCTTTCTGAGTGGTGCTCAAAATGTCCAATTTTCCATGAATCTGCCTCATATATCCGTCTGAATTCTACCGATGACATGAGCTGCATTTCACTTGATAGCCGTTGTGGCTAGTGGCAAATACACACATTTGTATGAAATTTGCATCCGTCAGCCCTATTGGGCTGATCGGTTAATGCGTCGGACTATTTCTGTCATGAAAAGCTCTCGTCGTTCGGAATCCGCAATGAACAGTAGGTCCCCACCACATGTGTCCAAATTATACAGCGCACAACACAGTGGAGTCGCGAAAAGCTAAGATCTGGCTGTTACACAGTGTATACAGGCCTAAGTCACGACGCAAACTTCGCCAAAATCGCCTTCCTCAGATTCCCCTACACGTTTTCAGGGGCAGGCGATATTTTCGTCAGATTATCACTAAAGTGTGGTGGTCTACCGTTTACTGATCCAGTGTACTCAAATTCATATACCATAATGCAAATAAACCTTTCAATAGGACAACCATGATTCGGAAACCCCTCTTGTCAAACTCTTTATTTATCACTGTCTCCGAGAGTTGAGATGAGGAACCCCGCTGCTCGCTCAATTTCCAGTCACCCTCCGCGATTGATTTAAACATATTTTCGATATTCACGATCTGTAGGATTTGATAAAAGGAGAACTGCTCTAGCGGACCCATATCTCCTCCTCTTCGCTTATTCATTGTCAGCACGATTATTAATCAGTAATCAGTCATCAGTAATAAGTGTTTACCAATCCTGGCACACTTCTTAAGTGGATTTAACTCGTGCCATTCAAAAGTCATTCAACCATAAATTTGTTTGTTTTTAAGGTTCAACAAATTAAGTAAGAAAAAAAAAAAACTATGCTTGTGATATCTTATTGTAGAAATACTAATTTTTGCTGAACCCGTAATTAAAAAATAAAAAAATCTGTCGTGAGGTGCATTCACTCGCAGAGGGTTCCGTTCTAATTGCTCTATTTGGTTTTGAAATGAAAAACCTTATTCATCAAGAAAACCCAGTAAGCGAAAATCATAAAAAAATTAAATTAATAATTAAAAGAACGCCTTTTTTCTACTTTGAGTCTTAATATCTCGAAAACGGAAATGTTAAACCAAAAGAAGGTAACACAACCTTGTTTAGATAGATAGATAGATTTATTCATACCAAAAGGTTTTAACAATGATTTAGTTTATCGCACAGTATATACTACAGAGATGTGATATTTTATATATCTTTCTTCTGAAAATTTAATGTATATGTTTTTTAATTTACGCTTTAACTAGTGAAAAGCTATGAAGTTTTAAGGAAAATGTATGAAAAACCTTAAATTAAAGAGACATATACAACCTTGTTTTTGTTTTATGCGTAGTAGGTTCATTATGTTTGTGAGCATCGATTTTTAGAAGACTCATGACTTCGAGTCTAGAGACTTATAAATCGAGTTCTTTCTTACCCTTTAAAAATGTCTGAACAGTAAATTATTTCCTCCGAAAAGATTGTTGTTACATGGATTTTTTATTTTCAAATTTCTTTTTGTAAAGGGGAAACACTGCCTCATTCGATTGCTGTAGGTAACCAGACATGATTCCATTAACGCTTAGTCTTCCCCTACTAAGATAAGCAATTACAATAATTACAATTGGAATCTTTGAAAGTACTTAACTTAGTTTCATTTATTAGCTATTAACGTCTTAACAACAACTTGTAAATCGCCAAGGAGGATACTTGTAATCTTTTCGATAATACATTTTGATTATCAGCGAAACAACTCGAACAGGTGGCCGCACAGGTGGTTCCATTCTGTGGCCTTTACGCCGATAAGAAACGTTTAAACATTTATTCTGGATATTCTATCGGAAGATAATACTAATCAGAATAAGTATTAAATTCAGAGAATGACTGCAATCGACAACTTGAAGTACGCCAGTAACTTTTTGTTCCTCGCCAGGCAACGACAGCGCAGTCATGAAGCGGCATTTTATTTTTGTGGTAGTTCTTTTAAGTGTGATTAGAGGTATAGTGCAAAATAAATAAAACAAAGTTGTCTTGTAGTGATTAAGTGTTATTTTAATATATTATTATAAGTAGGACCCTTTTTTAGGAGCCCAAAAGTGTCCAAAATGATTTTTAAATGGATCCAAAATGTATCGATTTCCACTGACTGTGATCCAGGTTATTGAAGACACAGAATTCGCATTAAGAAATTATCCATCAAATGTTGACTACCGCGAAGATTAGATCTCATTACAATTATAATGAAAAAGCTCAGTCGTTCAGTGGCCTATTTCGTCAACTTACAAATTTGTAATTACAAGCGTTTTTGTTCACAAAGCTTGTAATATTTTTTTTTTTCGTTTCACCACTTATAGGTTGTATTTTACAATGGCAAAATTGTGAGAAATTGCATTTTTTCGTTTCACCAAAACTGACTTTGTAGTTTTGATTTACAAACGAAAAGTTAGTAAGAAAGTTACGAATTTGTAAATTTACGTTTCACCAAAAAATATGATTTTACAGATCGTGTGCAGTTTGTAAGAATATTTCACAGGAGAAAGCTCACGTGTCATTTTTTCACCAAGTTTTATTTTTAAGCAATAGAACTAAATAATGACTGCGGATAAGATATATGAGTGCTGATAGTAATGAAAGTGATTTTTGCACGGGATTTCAAAAACCACTGCATCTCGATGTATTTAATAAGTGCACACCACGATCACTAACTTGTTTTTTGAGCAAGTAATATCTCCGGTAGTTATTTCATTTGTTTTCAATCTTCTTCAGTGTATTAAAATTGACAGCTTGTGTACTGTAACCACAAATGAGCCAATACAGATACCCAACTTCTACTTCTCTTGCCCCTTGATTTTATTTGACAGCGTTTTTTATAACATTTTGCGTCTGTGAATACGTGTGGGAACTTTGAACAACAAATCAAACAAATGTGCGTGAAAATGATGAGCAAGTGTTCGGTGCTTCCTGAATTACTGTCAAAATGCTTCCTGTATTTCAGCTACATTCGTGAATTACTGTCAAATTCATGGATGGACGAGGGGAAATAGCCGCTGTACAGTTGGGTGTCTATATTAGGTTGTCTGTGACTGTAACTGAATATTCGAAGAATCAGTGCACAAGACCCACCCCTTATTTCAAGAAATTAGTTAAGAATCTTTTTTGCACATATTTTCCCAAAGATCAGTAGTTCAATATGAACTAGGGAACAATAATTGCAAGAACCCCGTCGAGGAACAACAATAGTAACGGCAATACAACACTGGGACCGGCACAACGGCTGAAACGGTGTATCATCGAAACGTCACTGGATTTGTCGACTGCAGAAACTTACCCGAATGAGAAGTCAGTTACAAATATGTCCATAACAGAGTTAAATGAGCTTATAGAGGAATCCAGGATCTCCCCATACTCTGCAGTTTGTGCAACCTCGGCGATCGGTTTTTGGAAAAGACAATTTAACATGAGAGTCTATCTCTTCTAAACGAAACGGAAATAGGTAGGCTGTACAATTACTGCAAGGTTGCACTTAAGTATAGCAAAAGGATAACGGCGAGGAATTTTTGATTTTTTTTTTTTAAATATTTTATCCTTAAATATTTGTTAATATCAAGTCAATCTGGCCGACCTAAAGACCATGCTTTATGGTTTTGTATAAATGTTAAACAAAATAAAGAAAAGAAAACAAATACATAAAATTATTATATATGTATATTAATTGTTTGCTGGTATATGGATCTAACTATACCATCTACAATGGGTACGTAAATTAACCAGGAAGTGTACACGATACAAAAGTGCTGCGAAAAAGCCCGCTCTTTTCTAAACTTTAAAACGGTCTTAGACCTTACCCATGTTGCTTGGAGACATCTATCCACTATTGGATTGGTTAACCCTTTCATGCAAAATATTGTTCGTGCACAACATGAACTTCATCTACTTAGAACTTAATATGTTGGCACAATTAAAACAAAAAGTATGTTAGGTTCCTGCTTAAGGCTATTTTAATCCATTTACATTTTTATTGGTGCAATAAGAAGATTATATTCCGGGTCCAGCTTAGTTCTTTGTGGATTATTACTTGAAAACTTGCAAAAAATCACAAATGGTAATTTGCAAATTGAACTAGGACAAAACTTACAGCGTGGTTAAACTCGCTGTCGCTGACAAAATAAAATTTAGATTTATTTGGTGATGATAATTAATCTTTTCACTGAAACTTCACTTGATCGTTCTTGATTTTATTTTACATGATTTTTCGAATCTATTTTATGAGGTTATGGCGGCAATAATTTATTTCCTCCTAAGTTACAAACATTCAAAATAAAAGGTGTCATTGATAAAAATAATAATAATTGGGTGTTGTTACAGCCTATTCAAAGCGAGAGTCTAGCTATTCGCACAGTGACTGTGTTGTGCGACCGATTATTTATCACCGGTTCTGATCGGTGAATTGCAAAAGCTTTTCATAGGAGAAAGTATTCCAGGGATTTGTCATCTGTCGAAGGTAAAATCGTAAGAATTGATTATATGGTTTTTGCTCGGGCTGGATTCGAACTTGGGTACGGTCGAGGTTGGCGGCGAAACGCCGATCACATAGACCAGGGTTAACAGTCAGAAGCGCAAGCCTCGGCGCTCAAAAGGTGGCACAACATGTCATTTTTCAAGTCTGAATGTAGAAATCCTTATGAAAGCTTCCTTAAAAGGTAATGCCATAAGCGTAAGCTTTGCTATTTAAGCTTGAGAGCTGAAAGATTGGTAATTTTTTTTTGTCACATCGTACATAAGCAGTCTTATGAGCCTATGTAGATTACCGTTGGCACTATTAATGTTATAACTTCTTATGTTTACATTACAAGAGTAATCCTTTTGATTGAGGAGCATTTTTTTTCAATCCAAGTGACTGTCCTCAACTTTTAGTAGGCCATCCTATCAATCTAAGTTTTTGATTCATTGTTTCACAATAGCTGAAATCCTTGGCCGCTTAAACATTCTCAGCACTAGATCAAGACTTTTAGTAACAGATGCTGTATGTTTTGTTCAGTCAACATGGTTGGGCTATCTATCTGTAAGCCAGTCTTACCCTAGGAGCATTTATACATTGTCAACAAAGATCATCCTCTACGGAACAAAACATTACCATGAAAATGACACTTTCTATAATATGCATAAATAAAAAACAAAGGAAATAGAAAAAAGCTCATGCAACATAAATTCAGACAACCCCTTTCGAAATTATACTTTAGTTTCGGTTAAAATCTGTAAAAAAAATGGCATGCAAACCGTCGCTCGACAGCTATTAAATTTATGTGAAAGGATAGACGCGAATCACAAGTGGCAATGACTAAGGAAATACTTTCATGAGTTTGAAAACACTCATGGGTATTTTGTATTTTATGTATTGTAATGAAAGTGTGCACTTCGTGGTGGGATACGTCAAGCAACTTCATAAAATAAATACTTTGTATCATTTTTTTAATAAAACCATAAAAATATACAATCTTATCAAAACAGGTGTTCTTAGGAGTGATCAAATTCTTATCGTTAATCTGATTAATGTCAGCTACCGATTAAGTTTATTGTATTTCCATACAATTTACTTAAAATAGTGCCAGGGTTTAACCATTGATAGAGATTTTGCAATATTCTTAATCACTTCATTTTACTAGAGTTTTGTTTCCATGCTGTATGGGACACACTTATATGTCACACAAAATTTTTCGTCTTTTTATTTATCGTTTACTTATCGGGGGAGGGGGAGATCGTAAGCCAAGTGCCGAAACCATAAGCTAGTATAGGTCTTCTTAATATTTTATACATTAGAACATTAGCTTTCGATTGGAGGAGTGGTTTCAGAGTTGCACCCTTGCCTCCTTGCATGTATGTTAAATAAAAATCTATGATGATAATCAATAGTACTTCATTTCGTTGGGGAGTGGTATGTCAACGTTATTTACTGATAGCTTTCTTTTACCGCCAGTCTATGTCCCTTTTCGCTAGCATTTCTAAAGCATGTGATACCACACTTACTTTCATTAATTCGGAGGCCCCATATTTTAAAGTATCCTTCAAGGAGTGGAATCTGGTGTTTAATTCTTATGAGAGCATTTTGTGGTCTTTTATCAGTTGTCATGAGAACTGTGTCATCCGCGTATAGAATCGCCCCTAGTTCCGAATCTAGAGGGCTTCGAAATGGAAAATCGGAGAGAAAGATATTAGCAGATATTTTGGTTCCATTATTGATTCTTAAGGGATACCCGACTCAACGCAGAACAAATCTGAGTACGATCGTTCAAGAAATTTTTAATTATCGTTACAAGCCAAGTTGGGAAATTTAAACTTATCAACTTGAATACTAGACCTCACTGTGCCATACAGTAAATCAAAAGCTTTTTCCAGATTTACAGTGTGGTGCACAGATGAGTACATGTTCTTTGTAAGTGTAATTTACACTTCATAGGAAAAAACGGAATGATGTAAGCTCAAAATTGTTTTTGCACTTTATTAATACATTAAAAGACGAAAAGAACGGTATATAATACAAGACGGAGAACCTAAAAGCTTGAGAAATAACGAGCAAAACAAAAAACAATCCGCATTTACTCAATTTTGCATCCAACATTTTGTTCGATATTTTAGTCCCGAAAACTCGGAAATGACAAATGATGACATTTTTTTGGCTTGTTTCTCAGTGCTTTAATTTTTTTTTTGTTTATGGTGTATTCAATTGCGTGCAATAAGACTTTTTTTATCCTTCAAAATCGAATGAGCTTACCTCATTCTTTTTTTTTTTTCCATGAAGTGCAAATTACACTTACAAAAAATTTACTCATTTGTACACCTTACTGTATATCTAATGTAACCGTGCATTTATTTGTCATAATGTTTTCTAGTATTATGTTCTGTAGAATAATCCCAACGAAAGCCAAACTGTATGTTTGAGATTATATTAGCTTCATCAGAAAACGTATCTAGATGGCCAGTCGAAACTTTTTCCAAAAGTTTTTCGACGTTCGACAAAAGTGAGATTTTCCCATTTTTCACTTGTGTGGGAAGTAACCATTGTTGATGCAATGGTTAAATAAAGACTCTCCTACTAGCAAAATGTAGTAGTAGTAGTAGTAGTTTATTCAATACAAAAAGAATACAATTCATTAAAAGTTAGAAACAATAAGTTACAAATTTAAGATTTCGTGTGTAAATATATAATTAACAACAAATTCTTTTACATGATAATCTAGCAGATAGTAGTGCAGGAATTATATAACTATTTATAGTGTATTTCATTGTGTATTGAACAGTATTTAGGTACATTCTATAACTGAAACAGCTAGTCTTTAATGTATGTATGAGTTACTATACATAAAAAAAAAAAAAAAATAGTCGGCGTAACAGCCCATATAGTTATAGAGTTACTATATATGGAAAAGTATAAAATAATGAACACACTTTAATAGTCATGTTGGTGACCGCTGTGGTATTATAGAAGCGACACAGCGAATAAGATGTTGGATGTTGGAAAGAAGCCGTTTTGCAGATCGGAAAAAATTGCTGTAAAAATACTGATTTCCATGTAACAGATTTTGGCCAGAAGAATAAGCGGCAAACTCAAATATTATATTGGGAGTACAACTTGAAAGACGCGTATTTATTTGTTAAAAAAACCATTTATTTGAATATGAAAATGAAAATACATGTCATTCAAAGTATTGCCCATCGCTAGCCACAACTTTTACCAAATACCACAGACATTTTTCACGGCCCCACCTCCAGCGAACGACTGACAACCTTCCTGGAGTACTTCTGTCATGAAAAGCTTTCGCAATTCGCCGTTCGGAACCGGCATTAAACAGTAGGTCCCCTCCACATGTGACAAAATTATAACGCGCACAACACAGTGGAGGCGCGAAAAAGCTAGGCTCTGGCTCCCAACGGGCTGTTACGCCGCCCAATACAATAGCCACAACTTTTTCCCATCTTTCTGGCAATTTGTGGATTCCGTCCCAAAAGAACTGCGCCGGCTTGGCGGCCAAGAATGAATCGAGCCAATTTTTGATACCGTCAACTGAAGTGAAGCGTATTCCAGCCAGGGCATTCTGCATGGACCTGAACAAATGGTAGTCGGAAGGGGCCAGGTCTGGGCTATACGGCGGGTGGGGTAGCGATTCCCATCCAACATTTTCCACGTATTTTTTAACCCGTTGAGTGCGATGTGGCCGAGCATTGTGGATGGATGGACTTGGATCCATGAATATTTGGCTTGGCAGGACGCTCCTTGTCTTCAACGTCAAAATCACATTTAAAGCGTGCAAACCATTCCTGACACATTCTGACACTTACAGAATAGTCAGGGTAAGCTTCAATGAGTAAACGTTGCGCATCTGTTGCACTTTTTTTCAAAATGAAAAATTTGAAGGCACAAAATTCGACATTTTAAACGCAAAACAAAACTTGTGTAAATTAACTTGTGTATACTTTGACCGATAGAATTAACTAGATTTTTCGACGCTTAACATACAATAGCTGTCACTGTCAAAAAAATAGCGCGTGTGAATATATATGAAGTTAGTAACAATGCGCGTCTTTCAAGTTGTACTCCCGATATTAGTTAGCTAGAGAATTACAAGGAATTAATGAATTAGGATGATTGCCTTGAGTTTTCTTACGAGTTAGTCAGTTGTTACGACTATTGCGTACGAAAAATATGGAAAGGGCAAAACAAAAGGCAATAAAGCGTTTAACTTTAACAATGGTTTCCTATACCTTTCCAAACTTAAAGCTAAGAAAATGGTTCGAATAGCTTGAATTGGTTATTTAAGATTTTCCTTGAAAAATGCTTACAGTGAATCTTAAAATTGTAAATATGCGTCGGTGTGTTCTGATTCAAATTGACAAGAACTCGAGAAGCTGAAAAAATATAAATTAATAAATTTACATTCAAATAAATGCGGAAGGTTAAAACTGTGACAAACATGTGAAACAACAAAACGAAACCTATATGTGAAACAACAAAGTGACAAGCTGAAAAAGATCTCTAAAGACCCATCACTTACCTTAACCCTAAAAACGAAAAAAAAAAATATCAAAAAACTAAAAATGCTGAAAGGTTTATAATATTCCAAACTTATATATAAATTTTAGCATTACGAAAATAGCTACATTTATTTATAGAAACGAACTTACAAGTTCAATGTCCCACTTCTAAAGTAAAGGACATAGACAAGAATAACAACTATTTTTATTGATATTTATATTTGGCTTTTGTTCTATAACAGTTTTAAGACGCATATTATTCTACTAACTTGTTTGGCCTTTACACGGGGTATATGTACTTGCCCATTCATCAATTAAGCAGTCCTCAAATGTTTTTTTTTTTCAAAATCTTGCGGTTGTGAATATTTGTGGAGGAAAATTTCCGCTTTTTTCCGACATTTTGTTTACTAAGCAGTTAAATTTAAACTTAATGCAGCTAGAATTTATATTTTACAGTATTAGTAGTAACAGTATAGTATATAACAAATACCATTTTGTTTCGACTGATAAGCTTGTAGTTAAGACTTAAGAATTATTAACTAATGTGACTATAACTAAAAAACTAAAGAACAAATAAAACGCAGTGATAACCCGGAAAATTATGAAAATCCGAAAGTGCAGTTTTGTAGATCTCATTGGCAGCGAAAGCATTAAGAAATAATAGGTACTAAAAATATTGATTAGTGGGCGAAATCAAAGCAATCCATTTTTTAATCCATAAAATTCTTGTCGAAATTTATGCGAGCCTCACAAGAAGAGAGCACGAACTTGGGGTCACAGATTTTGATAAAATTTGGCATAGTGATAGGTCCTCTATAGAATCTTAATTTCCAGAAGTGAGGGATCGCAACACTCCCCCTTTTTCGAAAAAACGCGCCCAAAGTTTTCCCAAGTGCTTCATATTCGAAGCAGCGCGGAGAAGAGGACCTATCACTGTGGCCCGAAGTTCGTGCACTCTCCTTGATGGAGGTATGTGAAATATGTGCAGATGTAGGTTTCCATAAATGTTTACATTGCAGATACAGAACCTCGAGATAGGACTTTAATCGATATAATAAGCAGTAGTAAAATCACAGGTTTTCGACAAACATTGCCGGTGATAGGGAAACTAGAGCAGACTTTGTAAAGTCTTTCTTAAAAGCTCCTCCCTTATGAAAATTTGTTTATACCGCAATTTCATCTATTAATATGAGAGCACATTTGGGTAGAGGCAGTACACATTTTTCTTCAAAGCTACTTTTATTAGGTGACGGGAAAGTACCTCATTTTGAAAACAAAGTTGAAACTGATCGCCAAAGATTCAGGTGAAAAAGTAGCCAGCATTAAAGACTTATATAATATCGAAAGTCTAGCCTAGATATAGTCGAAGTAGAGAAAAAATGTTATGTTCTGTTAAATGTATTAGATAATCTGTCAAAGGGCTATATTGGCGGCGAAAAACAAACGACCTAATTTGACTTAGTGTCAGTTTCAGTGTTCCTTTATTATGCGTGTTCCCGTTTCATATTTTACTACAGTTCCATTTGTAGATTTTTTCACAAAACGCTGTGAAACACACAATAATGTTATAGTTGTTATTTTTTGAAGTAACTCTGCCTGTATGTCTATATGGAAGCGCGGGCAGCAACTAGTACAAAATAAATGCCAGCTTGTGATAAAGACCAACTAACAAAAAAATAACTAAAACGTCATCAAATTTCTTCTAAAAATCAAAAAAACCCAGTGACCCAAATGACTTTATTTGATGCTCCGACTTAAAACGTTCCTCAACAAATGCCACGTATTCGCCAGAGAGGACTAATCAATCGAAATCAATAACTTTCCAACACTTGTCCCAATTTTCTATTATACCAGTTTTAATAAAAATCGAAACAAAACGAATAAAAAAAAAACCCACGCATTAGAAATACACTTAACATACATCGCCTATAGACATAACGCAGCTGGTAATTAGGTCTCCGGAAGCAAAGGTTATATTGATTGAATTTATTTTTAACACGAGCAATATCAATTCAAAAAGCAGCCAACGCATCGACAGCTCGGTGGCGCAGCAAATAGGAAATCGAGCACTTAGCCACCCAACCATGACAAGCACATTTTAAAACCCAACCAAACTTCTCCGCCTGGCCATCCTTCCAATTGATGCCGCGTAGTTTAATTGCACCAATTCCTTGTCACCCGGTCAATTGCTCTAATTGGCACTGTTTGCCCCATGCGAATGTCAGCCTGCCCGACGAACACCAGCACTCACTTCCTGATAATTAAAATGTTTATTTCGAAAAAAAAGAAAAGATTAAACGTGACGATTTGCCTATTAGATACGCTGTTAGTGTCCTGCGCTGTGTGAAGGGATAATTGTGTTGCATGCAAGCCAGTGGCTGGCTTGTGTCCTTGATAGGAATCATTTTCCGTGAACAAAGTTTTTAAAATGCTTTCGGGTGGCGGAAACTAGGGTATAAATAGCCACAGGTTTTATGCTTTGAAGGTCCTTCTATTTGGGTCAAGCCGTGAGCAATTTAACCAATTAATCAAAAAGTATAGCCGTATCCTTTTTTGTCTGTATTTGCAGCGTCACAGGGCGTCGTTTGGCCATGTGAGACAAGCGATGACTGCACCTCGGAGGAGTCCACATGTTCGATTAATGGAAAATGCGTATGTGAGTTTGATAATGTCTTCTCGTCGGACTACACAAGATGTCTGAAGACGTCACTGTATGGTGACCAATGCGAGGAAACTGGTCAATGCAATCTTATGCCATCTGGAGCTAATTGCAATACGGGGGTCTGTGAATGCAACGACGGTTATACCTACGTACGGGGACGCTGTAGACCATTAAATGGCATCGGGCATATCTGTGACACGGTAAGTTCTCAAAATCATCTCATTTCTAATTACAGTTTAGGTTTTTGGCATCGATAGTAGTTCGTTAATTGGTGATGATGTGACGGAACTTGTTTTAGCACAAGATATCTAAAATAAACTTTCTGAGGAACTTTTCTGAATTTAGAGCAGAGATTTTAACTTTGGAGCGTTTTTCTCGAAAAAGGGGGAGTGCTGCGGTCTATCACTTTGGGTAATTAATATCCTATAGGGGAGCTATCACTATGCCAAATTTCATCAAAATCGATGACCCGGAGTTCGAGCACTCTCCTTATCAGAGATTCCACCGAGTCTCTCCCTGCGATTCAACAAAGGCTGTTCTCCTTGATATTGTTGTAGGTGATCCATTTAGAATCCGCTTCAGGAATGTATCGATTTCATCGATATTGGTACGATCTAGCAGCTAAATTTATGAATATATTCTTCTCTCGAGTTTTTTCCCCGTCTTTTCTTTCATTCAGAAAATAAGTTAGTTTCCTCTATAAGCACAGCAGGGATAGTTGCAGTTGGCTGGTTCACAAACTCGAGCAAGTTTGCTTACATATGTACTCGTAGATTGTCATGACCAAACTCAAGATGCAAGCTCCGAACTCCATAAACAAAAACACTAAAGCCGCCAAATTGACCGATAGCGCCTAAATTTGTTTTCGAATGCATTGCTTGTCTAAAAACTTTTCTTCCTTTTTATGTTTCATTCTAAAACTAATTCCTTATTTCGTCTTCGCAGGACCTAGATTGCTTTTTCGGATATGACCGCCAATCAGTTGCCTGTAAAAATAACGTCTGTGAGTGTGCTGATGGATATTATAGTAGATATGGAAATATATGTCGCCGTAAATCAATGGGTGAGTATCTAAAAAAGAGGGCCTCCGACCTCAAACAATAAGTGCTCATGGTGATTCGGTTTTTTCAGCGATTAACGATGCATGCGTTGTTAATACTGATTGTGAGGAGCTTGGCAGCGATGTCAAGTGCGTGAATCTTGTATGTGCATCTACCAACACAAACGGCGACTACACCCGCAACCATAGGGAGATTGCCGTTCAAACTAGTTTAGAAGCCTTTGAATTAAAACCACTAAGTACCTTAAGAAGAGAATTTTCTATTGACAAGCCCGCATCGTCGACCGGAACTGGAAGGATAACCCGCGATGAAGAGGACAAGACGCTCTCTACGCTCTCGAACACTGACGACGATGATGGCAAGCGATGTAAGGCGATCGAAAATAATCTCTGAACTGGAACAGATATGAAATTCCTTTTTTTGCAGTTGGCAGCAGTTGTACTGATAACGGAAAGTCATGCCAAGGCCTACCTCATTCAACTTGCGTGGATAGCGTGTGCTTCTGCAAGCAGGGATATTATGCCAAGAACGGAAAATGCTACGCTGGTAGAAAACATCCACTGAACCAAAATTCTGACTTGACTAATTTTTATTACTCCTCCAGAATTGGGCGAGATAGCTGAGAGTGCCGATGAGTGTGAGTTCGAGTTTGATGATACGACGAAGAGATGCCTTTGCCAAAAAAACTACTTTTACGAGCGTAATCTTCGCACTTGCAGAAAACGTAAGCTGGCGATAGCGTAAAGTCCACATCCGCCTAATCTGCTATCTCCCCACAGCTATCCAATATCACTTGTCATGCACGTCCAACAGCCAGTGCAGCCCCTTCGGCGCCGTCTTCTGCCACCCCTCCGTTCCTAGGCGGTGTACATGTGAGGACTACGCCGAATACGATGAGGCTAGCCAGCTCTGCGTGTATAAGCAGGGTCTCGGAGCACTCTGCGATACCAACGATGGTTGTCCGGTTGAGAACTCGGTCTGCTCTGCAGAGAACTACTGCAAATGCAAGGACACGTACATCGAAGAGCAGGGTGCCTGTGCTAAAGGTAATAAAGGAAAGACCGTTTGCCCTCTGACCCTCTCTAAGCCGTGTTGTGCGTTGAATTTCAGGAATCGGAGCCGAGTGTACGCAGGACGCAGAATGCAAGCCGGAGAACGCCCAATGTGCGTCAGTGGAGAGCGGAAATGAAAACTCCAAGGCTTGCCAATGCCGCAAGGGCTACGTTCATTTTAAGGACGAATGCTTGAAGGAAGGTGAGTAGAGAAAGTGAATTGATTTATCTTGTGCTAACTATTCCCCTTTTTCTGTCAAGCCATTGAACCGGAGGATGAATGTATCGAAACAGAGCAGTGTAAGCCACTTCTAGCCAATTGTGTGGACAACAAATGTGTGTGTGTCGATGGCCAACACTTTAGTGGGGGAACGTGTGTTGATCAAAAGGGTATGTGAACGAGATTCATCTAGCTAGATGCAGGACTCACACTTACTCTGAATTTTTAGGACTTGGGGAGGCGTGCACGAAAGCTGGCGAGTGCCACATTGAGCAGGATCCCGAAAATGTCGAGTGCAGAAACTCAATATGTCAATGCAAGTTTGGGTACCAAGCGGGAACGGAGCAAAAAACATGCATTCGAGTGGTACCTAAAAAAAGTGAGTGAATTGTTATCCTAAAGTAGTGGAGGTTGGAAACCACGATTATAGGGAAAGTTACAAGTTGTTAAGTTGAAGGGTTTTTTTAGCCCACTCCATTTGTCACTCCAACGCAATAGAAATCGAGAATGCACACATTCGGAGTAAATTTTTCTTCATTTTGTTTCTCTCTTAAAATATTAGTTCATAAAAAGGTGTGTTTCCTAACCATTTGAATAATAAGAGAAGAAAAAATTGTTGAAACTGCTTTTTCCACGTTTTCTGGTCTATTGAAAGTATTCATTTTAATATTTATGTGTAATAGGTTCTTTATGGGAATAATTTTAACACCTAAAATGTGACTTTTTATCTCTGACCGAATTCCTGAAAGACTAGCAATTTCATAAGTCTCTCTTTTTACTGTCATGGAAATTTTGTCAATAAAAAACTAAATGCAAATTACTTGTACACCTAAAACAATATTCAAAAATATTTTATATCCTTAACATTTTTTAAAACGAGCGAAGTTTTTTCCCAATTTTTTTTCCTTTCCATCATTAAAATTTATGTGTCATGTCGTTCAATTAAAGTTTGACTTCTGAAACTACACATTTATCTTAATCGTTTCTTTACATTATCTCATCGAAGTTATTATTTCGATTTATTTTGGTTCAAGTCTTGTAACTGTATATGAATTGTTATCCTTGCTTTTCCAGAATTGCTCTTGCCTTCTTATTTTACTAGTTTTATCAGAAGTCATTGAATTGCCAACGGTGTACAAGGTTTTGACGATCCCCAAGACTACACTGATTTCTTTTTTTTAGGTTACCATGAACGAAAAAAGTTATTTTCAGTTAAATACAGTCGAAGCCCTTTAAGTCGAAAATTCCTCTAACTCGAATTTTTTCGCCATATAATATTTTGGCATTCCCTTCAATTTTCATACAGAATCCATTATCTAAGACGAACGCCTCTAAGTCGAAAAGCCCTCTAACTCGAATACATTTTTTCAACTCTTGGTCTATTCTTCAATTCCGCTAAGTCGATTTTTTTTTTTTGCAAAAAAATAAACAAAAAATTTGCTCTCACTCTCTCTCAATTTGGCACTGGACGACGAACCCCTTTCATTTTATGTTGATTTTTTAGTGCAAACACGTCGGAAAAAAGCGCATGTGGTTGCCCTTATTATTCGACCTATGCAAGAAAGAAAGAGAATGCGGAAAGACACGCCTTTAAAAATGGATTTGTGCTTTTTTTATGAGTACGGGAGTGATGTTAGTGGTGATTACATACAATGTCCAACTACTGCCGCTCATCTGAACAGGTTCACATTTTGGTTTATTATTTTCTTACCTTTCTGTTAGCCATTACCAATGTGCGAGCTTCAATCACTAGAAAAGCTGAGTAAAGAAGACCTCCAGGTTACTCCACTGCTGCAAGAGAGCCATTGGATGCAAATGAGGTTTACAGCCGCGAGTGGTCCACTGGCTTTATGTGTCGGTCGTTAGACCAATACTGACCTATTGTGTCACAGTCTGGTGAACAGTGCTCGAACAAGCAGTTTACTGCAATCTTTTCAGTCGGGTGCAGAGGTCGGCGTGCATTAACATAGGAGGAGCACTTCGCACCACACCCTCTACTGCACTGGAAATACTATTTCAAATCCTCCCAGTAGATATCTACAGCAGACAGGATATCTACTATAGACAGAAGCCTGCACGGCGGTAAGACTGAAATCAATCAATATGTGGACCAACCTTAGGACTGAGCACTCCGCAATATTAAAAGGTTTCAATTTTATCCCCCTCGGGGAAAAAAACACCTCAAACATTTTTCACGGCCAGCGAACGATTGACAATCCTCCTGGAATACTTCTGTCATGAAAAGCTTTCGCAGTTCGCCGTTCGGAACCGGCAATAACCTGTAGGTCCCCTCCACATGTGTCAAAATTTATAACGCACACAACACAGTGGAGGCGCGAAAAAGCTAGACTCTGGCTCTCAATGGGCTGTTACGCCATCCAATAATAATAATAATAATAATAATAATAATAATAATTTCATCCCCCTCAGTCACAGGCGCAGTTCCCTAGCTTCTCTTCAACAAAAAGTTTACTTCCAGCATTCCCCAACGAACAGACTAAATGGAAAGCCCTACGGCTCTGGTGGGTCCACTAAAGCTTTTCACGGACAAATCCAAAACTAAGTCGGGAGTGCGTGCGGGAGTGTACTCCGTAGACCCAAACCTAAGTATCTCCCTACGCCTCCCTAATCATTGTAGCGTCTTTCAGGCGGAGACTATGGCGATCAAAGAGCTTCCTTGATAGCCAAGACAGAGGTCTTGGCCAAAACACAACGTGGTATCCGCCGCAATCAAATCCCTCCACTCGGTCACTTTTACCTGTAAGAGTGCCCTAAAGTGCCGCCAATCTCTGCATGAGATGTCCAAACACTTTAATTTTCACCTTACCTATGTGGGTGCCTGGGCATAGTGACATTCCATGTAATTGTCAAGCTGACGCACTCGTCAGGCATGCGACCACAATTCTATTACAACCCCGAAGCGGATTATTGGCCATGCCATTAGCTACAACCAAATTAAACATAAAACTTCAAAGCCTTAAGACCACCACAATCACAGGTGGCAAGAAGGCTTTACATGAAGAGGAGAAGGAAACCATCTTCCATCTCTTGTGTTCATGCGAGGCCTTGGCGCTTCGTAGAAGAACTCATCTGGGCAAGCACCTCCTTGGCAGCCTGGGCGATTTCAGTAAAATCAGCATCAATCCGATCCGTAGCTTCATAAGAAGCTCTAATTGGTTCCATTAGTGATGCTGCACAACAAACGAAGAACACACATCTGCAGAAGAAATTAATTCATCAGTAAATGTTATCAATCAAAATATTATAAATTGTACTTACCTCCAGTTCGTAACATAACAACTCGCAAAAAATCAATTAATGGCCTATTGTTTACACTTCACAACTTTACTTTCAATAGCGCCTTGAGTATATTATATATCAGTACGATAGGCTACGATCTATACGATGGCCTCACATAAGCCTATGTTTACCTGGTCTCGAGTTAGCACTGCGCATCTGGGTCGAAGACAGACCACTTTGTTAAGACCATTAGTATTCATTACTAACCAATTTTTAGTAACCTTACTTAGAGTTAATTTAAATTGCTGCATGATCAGCTGGGTTTTTATTAGCTCACTTCAAAAATTATTACACAATTCTAAGTTTAAGTCCGATTGGTTCTTTACGTCTCAGTCTTTTAAGAAAACTCAACAATTTCGGATGAAAGATATGTACATTATAAAATATCGAATCCCTGTATAAATGTAAATTGTGTAACAATCACTTTGAAAATTTGTGGCGAAATAAAGAAATTAAAGAATCTGAACAGATATATGTATAAAACAAAAAAAAAAAAAAAAAAAAAATAAATCTTGTTTTTGTATTTTCTATACAACATTCGTTATTACTCACTAAATACCCTTTTTAATTTTTTAATTTACAGATTCTTCCGGAAGGCCAAGTGCTCTTAAAATAATTACATTCCTGTTGATAGGATCAGCATTCCTCATAACTAGTGCAGCACTGAAACAAGCTTACTATTAAAAGTTGTTTTCTAATTTTATGTTTGATCGTGTTTTAGTTCTTATTTACGTATATTTTGTGGCAAAGGTAGCTCTGTAAATTGTAACTTTTAAAGTAATTTTATTTTACAAATTTAGGATCGAATTAAATTGATATTTCACAAAAGAACGAAAAGAAAAAAAAAGAATTACAAAAATAACGTGTGGATGCAGTTGTTTACTATACCTATTGATTACAGTTCTAAGCAAGCAATATATTATAGCCATAAGACTAATTTTAGTGAATAAGTGTTATTGTTAAGGGCTCATTTATTTATAAAAACAAAAAAACAAACAACAATTAAATAAAATTAAAACCTAGTAAAATTTCACAAGAGAACTTGCATAGTCCCTTTTTCGAAGCCTAAATGGGGCTCATCCGAAACGTCTAATTGAGATTAGACAGATAATCTTTTTTTTTCGCCGCCATTCCTTGTTGTAAGGAGTGCGGATAGACGTTACTTTTTGAAAGTATAGAACTAATTTTTTTAATTAACATAAATAGGCTAAATTTGCTATCTCTAATAGTAATAGTGGAAGAAAAGCTCATTGCAATTACAATAGAAACATTTTTCGAAGATATTTGCATTAAAAGAAGCCTAAAATTTGCAAAAAAAAAAAATGGTGGTTGCAATGACTAATCTTAAACAGGAACCAATTGGCAGCTCACACGTATTCACTGACAGGAATTGCATAAAAACCCTGTAAAATGAAATCGAGGGGAAAGAGACGAGGGATGTGGATATCTTGTTTAGCTTCAGGTCCTGTGCACAAATCCTTCGTCTCTTACCCCTTGATTTCATTTGACAGCGTTTTTTATGCAATTCCTGTTTGGGAAGGATGAGGGAGATGGATGCTTAGCTTCAGGTCCTGTGCACAAATGAGCTTTCAAAAGTAACGTCCATCCGCACTCCCTTCAGCAAGGAATGTCGGCGAAAATCAAAAATTTAGAACAAAATGGAGTTGCTCGAAAGCATATAACAACAATGTGCGTGAATCTGCCCAGAAGCCCAAACAAGTGTGCGTGTAAAATGTGGGCGAGGGGTTTTCCAGCCTGGAAAGCTGGATATCTTGTATAGGTGATTTGTGACGGACAGAACAAAAACAATGTAATCTTATGTGGTAACACAAAATGCGACTTCGTGCGTTAGCAGTGCGTTGTATCGTAAATATCGTAATGCAGACCTCAACGCAAAAGTAGAGCTAGGCTGAGTTCGTAATTGTAAAACTTCTGCCGTACTGCCGACATTGCGTTCATAAATGTAAACAAACAGCATAAGCTCTGCATGAGCATGGCAATACTTGTGTTCATAAAAGTAAAACGACAGTCAATTTGTCGGCGTTCGTTTTTATTTTGCTGCTGAATTTGGTAGTGACGCAAATGTGAGTATTTTTTTGAATAATTTTATTTACAATCGTAAAAGTAGAAACACAAGCGTTGGACCGACTTTGGGGTGCGTTGTATCGGCTTTACGATAAACACACAACCTCGCAAATTCCAACACTCAATGTGACAGTGCGTTGCGTTGATTGTTGTGAATTGCTGTAAGTGGTGGAATAAAATCAACAAAAAAGAAATATGGATGCATACGATTTGGAAAAAATTATAATTTTTTTTGTTTTTAATTTATTTGCTCTCTTCGGATATGCTGTCTACAAGCAATAAAACGAAAAACATGTATTCCGAAAGACGGAAGTGGACCCGAAAACTAAATCTAACAAGGGACGTAGAAGGGTCTACGTATGAAACTACATCCAAATGCAATAAAATCAAACGTTCTTCAAGTGAACGCATTACCTTCTTAAAAAAAAAAAAGCACAACCGAACAAAAATCAATTAAATTGCATCGGCGGGGGGTGTATCTCACCTTGTTTAGTAGGTAGAGGCAACTTAAAATCAAATCAAACAACATCGAAAATAATTAATTAAAAAACAATGGCAACACCTACAAAATAAAGTACTATACTAACTTAGAAAGGAGGAAACTTGTTCAATATTGTCTGGTTTGGGGTCTATGATTGAAATTTGGGTTCCGTCTATACATCCACGGAAACGGATTGGATCTTAAACATGCAAAACTTTCCATTATGTATAGTTGATCATCTGTTGAATCTGGCCACTTAACATACTTTTTTCTTAGCTAAAGTATTTAAAAGTTGATCCTTTAGCAATATTGAATAAACAGCCTATTTCTTTAAAAGAGCAAATTATTTGCAAGCTTCAAAATAGTGAGGTAGACTGCCAGCCTCATATCTATTTTCGGCCGTCCGCAGTTTGAGTTTCTCCAAAATGGCTAAAGTTCGTTCAAAACAAATTGTTGGAAGTTCTGTGTAATATCAATAAGAAACAGTTATGAATACAAAGGGGCTTACTGTGGTCATCCGAAAATGGTTTTGAAAAATGTCATCCGGAGATTCCTTAATCCTTTTAAGGAAATTTTTATTTTTTGGAATATGCCTTATTAACATCGTTCTAAAGGTTTTTATATTTAGAAGCAATTTCCTTCTTTTTCGACTTTTTAGTTTTCTCATTTCTGCCAATTTTTGTCCCATGTTCTCAAAAACAGTTTCTTCCACAATGCTTAGAACAATAATTCTCAAAATATTTTTGCTGATAACCATATTTTAAATGTATGTACTACAAATCTAATCAAAAAAAGCTTTTGAACAAATAAATTTATATTTCTCATTTTGCTAACGTTTGCTATAAAGCAGCCCATACACGATTTAATTTGACTGTAAACTGAGTTGATAGTTAGCCACACACTACATCAATTGCATTGAAAGACTGCTTTTACTATCAACAATAATATTTTATTTTTTTTTGAAAAGATACGACGCAACGCAGATTTTTTACAATGAGTGAAAAAAGAAAAATATTAGCATTAATGATAATTGCAAAGTGTAAAGATAGTGAATCCGAAGAAATAAAAATAAAAAAACCTAGAATTTGGATGAAGGAATGGCTGAAATATAAAAAGTTTTCGAATGAAAAATTAATAAGAGAACTAAAAATAAATGAACCGAATGATTTCTCAAATTTTGCACGATTGAATGCGGAATGTTTTCATGTACTTTTGAGTAAAGTTACTCCACTTATTAAAAAAGAGAACACTTTCACCCTTATTCCGCTAGTCGTTTTTTTTAACGCTAACTTTTGTTTTAGTGTCCTGTCGTTTTTTTATTGGTATTCCATAACTCAAACGTCTGCGCTTTTCTCACTCTTACATTCCACATTTGTTTGAAATTTTTTATAATTTTGTTTTGAAAAATTGAAAAATGAATGCTACACTATTCATTTTTCTTGGAGCAGCAGTGAAGACGAAAAACATGAAAGACAAAAAAAAAGATTTGATTCTTCAAAGGAGATGGATTCGATATAAAACAAATCCGTTTGATTTGCCTGATCCAAAGTATTAGGTTGTCAAATATCTCCCTTCCGCCTTTTTGTCTTTTGAATTTCCCGTCTATATACAAAGCGCTACAGAACTCGTATCCCAACCAATCATGCATAGCGTCGTTTTGCAGGTTATGTCAAGACCTTTCAAATGATGTATTTCCAGATACGAGCTCTGTAGGGCAGGACTTGGGCACACCTGGAAATATAGGTCAACCTGCGAGTGAAAGCACACAAAATTTGGAAGACTAGTCAAATACGTTGGTATTGATCAAGCAGCCATACAAATACGAAATGAAATTTAACACAACATGTAATTAAATATTTATGTAATTTTTATTATTTGTATGTACAAAGGCACCTTCAAGTTTTTATTATTATTATAATTATAACTTTATTAATCAGTAATAAATTACTTGACTAATCTTAAATTTCGTGCCAGCTACCAGGGCTTTGGCCAGCCTTCAAGTTTTTTTATTTCAATGCTTTTCATTTATGTATGTAAGTTAGTATAACTAAAAGGTAATTTATAGTTAATAATGTATTAAAAAGTTTATTTAATTCGGTCTTTTTGTTTTGTTTTGATTGTCAACTATAAAAAACTAAAAGAAAAACGATATTGCATTTAAGTTAAACATAAAACTAAAATTTATTGTTGACGTCAAGGAGTTGTAGCTTTCGACCCTCAATCTCTAGTTGCCTTTTTCTTATTTCCAAATCTGCCAATTTTATTTCATTAGATTTGAAATTTTGTTGCTCCTAACGTTCGATTTGCACCTTAAGCATCCATCTTTAGCCGCTCTCATATTTGACGTAACATTCTTTTGCATTTTTGTTCTGAAATCCTTTAAGGATTAAGGATTGCTTCTGTAGGATTTTTTAAAACGTTTTGGTTGTTCTTTTTTCGTATTTTGGGCATGGCAACTTCTAGTAAAAAATCTTCAATATTTCCCCCGGTGCCATTTTTGGCTCGGCAAGGTGCAGCCGGACTTTGTGTTAGGTTATAATTATGTAATCAATTTCATTATCAACAGACACACACGATGATGTATTTGTAGATGGGAAATCTCCTGAATTAAGCGGGGTGGATGAAGCGATAGGTCTAGGTTTTTGAGACGCAAAAAGGAATGAGCCGCCTGCGGCGTATCCTGGTGGGTTTACGTAAGAAGCTTTGCTATGCCTTCTTCTAAGTCATTCAATAATTTATTTCTATAAGGCCCTCCACCTGTAGCATCATGTTCTCTTTTGTTGAACAATAATTTGTTCTTGACCTTAAACTTTGCGTCAAACCAGACCAAAGGGAAAAGAATTAATTTCATATTCCAAAATTTGGATTTCACTCACTTTCTGTCATTCTTTTGAATTTCTTATTGGTGGCCCAAGACTGTTAAGGCACTCAGCTACTTTCTCCCATCCAAACTTCTTGTCAAATCCTCTTTTAAAAATTTGGTTTTGGGTTGTTATTTCATCATATTAATTTATTGAAATATAATAAATAAATATAACTATAAAGCCTTACATTTTTCTTTGTCGTGAACACTTTTCTCGATGACAGATTTTGGCGTTCTAACGGATGTTTTTAGTATAGAAACGACTAACGGAATACAAGAAAAGATATATGTACATGTTCCACAAGAGAGAATCGTTTATTTGGCAACGCCTTACGTACTACGAAATTCACACTGTCGTTTTTTTATTGGCGTTAAACGACTATCGGAATAATTATGAAATGCGACTCCGTGAAAAAACCCAAGGCAGAGTGGCCAGAGTGGTTCGCGTCGAAGCGAAAAACTTGCAAAAAGAAAGTAAAACATTGTTTTTCTTAAATTCGTGGAAGTACGAAAAGAAATTTAAAAAAAAGTTAAAGTTGTCGGTACAATAATTATAAAGAGACACAGACTTGTTATTGTTCATATATCAATATCCACAAAAAGGCAAAGAATTATTATTGCCCGCGAATCGGCGAGCTTTTTTCCTCGAAGAGCAGACAAAAAATATAAAAATCCGCTCCATCCGAAGCCCCGACGCTTCAACAAAGGCCTAACGGTTCGGAAATTGTCCGACCTTTTTTCGGACGCTAGACCGTTAGCGATCTGTTTCCAAGATCACCCCATGAAAGTGAAGATCGTCAGACGACCCTCACAGGAAGGTTCCAGGCAATGAGACTGGTGTCAAGTGATTTTTAAGAAAACAAGTTTTAAATAAATTTTGAATAAATAATTAAACTAAATTTGAAGAGATTATGAACTTATCGTGAATACTACCATATTTAATGAATGATCGTATCCCCAAACTATTCCCCCATCTTTATATTGAGTTGATAAGATTTTTTAAATTGAGTGTAATCAGTACTAGATCATAGTGGTGTGAGTGTATACAAAGAAACATAAAAAGAAAAAGTTTGAATTCGCTTTTTTTTTGTGGCGTTTTGCTGCCCGGTCAGGGTTATAAATTTATATATATGTATACTGGTGAGATAGGTGGTTGCGCCTTTAACGCTATATATATATAACAAAAAAAAAGTATCTGCTTTAAAATTTGTGTGGTTGTTAAAGTGCATACAGGTACCCGCCTCCATCAAGTGCTGCGTGCAGGACAACGAAGGACGGATGGCATCGAGTAAGTCATCTTTGATTTTTTATTGATTTTTGATTTTCTCTTAGAGTTAAGAGTGAAACCGCCTCAATACAAACAAAACAAACAAAAAAAATGCCTAATCTACGAATTCACCGTATCATTATATACATATGTATATACAATTATCAGACAAGCACGTACTAACAAAAAAAAAAAGAATTTTTTTTTTATTCCTCCGGTCATATACACCCCCACCACTCTTTTGTTATTGTTCTTTCTTTTCTTCATATCTTATTATATTCTTCTTCATAAAACTATCATTGTTAACTTGAAATAAAAATTTAAAAAAATAATAATAAAAAAAGTTCTGAATTCTTGTAATCTTATGATTGTAACATCGATGTAAACGTACCTCAACATAAAAATAAAATCTGTATTCATTATTTGTTAACCTCAGATAGAGCCAAATAGATGTTTCATTTTCTAAATTCCATAGGGAAAAGAGTGATGGAAACCTGTGAAGCCATAATTTCACAATAAATGCCTACCGCAATTTTTTTATTGACAGCTTGTTGATGAACTTCCCCACACACGATTCAATTGACTTAAAACACTTTCCAGTCAACTTCAAGAAATCAAAATCGTTTGATTTTTCAAGAACCAACTCGCCAACCGTCGAATCTATCAATCAATAAAGCTACTCACGGGTTGATTTCACTGTGATTGTATTTAAATTTTTTAATACTAAAATTAGCTATTTGAACACGTAAAAAATTAAAAAATTTAAAATGGCAATTGTTTTATTCATAGACAATGAAAATGGTGAAGACCGGGTATTTAAAAGCAGAAAAGATGCATGACATCGATTCGAATTTAACGATAGAATGTAAGTATATTTATGTGAATCTGATTTCCTCTTTAATGCCTCATACATACATTATTTTCTTCAAGATTTTCGAAAAACTTACGATTACACAAAAGTGATTTTTAAAACGTGTTGGATGAGCTGGCTGCAGAAATTGAATTTGGAACATCTGTGTCGATTCCTCCGATCACAATGTTGGCTACGACCAGGAATAAAGGAATATTTCTGGCTACGACGCTATGATTGGTAGCGGGAGGCGGTCTCTGGGCCTGATCACCCAACAATTTCATTCGTTGCAAAAAAATGAAATGAAAAATAATAGTGATTAAAATTAAATAGAGGATATTATTTAAAATAGCGTTATTTAGAAATACATTTGAAATTTATTTCTATTTAATTTATTTTAATTTGATTTTTGTTTAATTTTTATTAATTTTTAATTTTTTTCTACGTTGTGCTTTCAAGCGGTTTCTGTTGGGGCAATGACTGTATGCGTAACTCTGAAGTTGCGGTTTTAACAGTGTAAATTATTGGTGGACCAACTCTAATCGATGTATGGGCATAATGCTTACGTCGATTGTTGTTGCGAAGCCAGTTAGGATTTACACATCCCAACTCCGGTTGCCTTCTTATTGTGTCGTTAGGGTTGGTTTTCTTTCTTGTCTGTTTCACTAATGGTAAATCTCAGGTTTGATGTGAGTAATATTCGTGGGCTTAGAGCGAATCTCTTTGCCGTATACGTCCACCTTAATCTTCACAAACTAGCTGTGTTGGCACTAAGCGAAACACAGTTAGGGAATAGCTCCGACCTATCGGATTTTATCCTGGATATAACATAGTGCCTCTTTTCTTCTTACATAGCGGTCTCGCCATTTACATTCGCAGTGACGTAGCTTTCCAGATTTTACCACAATACGGCCAGTGTTCCAATCCGGAATTTAACTTCCTGTGGCTCAAATTAATAGTCCGTAAGCATTTAATACATTACTGCTATATCTACAGAAGCCCAAGCCTTGATAGCTGTTCAACCTACGATGCGTTGGATATGTTCTCAGATTCTATTACAAGGAATAGTATCCCCGACTGCTGTGCCAAAATAAAAAAATGTAGAATCGAGGAAAAAAAAGGACCTTATGCCCAGGAAACTGCTACACTGGCTAAAAATCTATATCCGTGGTTTTGCATGCCGGTGACAGTACATAAGATTTTATTTCGCGGTTAGCAACAATTATTATATTATATATTATTATTCGGACCCCCAAATAACATTTAAGGCCAGAACCGAAAACAAAAGATAGCTTACCGATAAGTGATGAAGCACAAGCACTATTATTTTTTTCACGGGATCTCAAAATTAGCTCGAGTTAGAGGGATTTTCGAAAAATTCGAGTTAGAGGGATTAATATTTTTTTTGTTTATTTTATTCAAAAAAATATACATATAAGGAAAAAACACAGGAATTTACTTAGAAAAGCTGGTAATTTTGGATTGAGTCTTTAAAATTGGAGAATGAAACCTTTTAAAAAAGGACTATATTTTAAATAGGTAGTATTGGACCTCATCCGGACTCTCAATGCATTCACTAAATGAAATTTGAAAACATCTCTAACTCTTTTTATTTTAAAATTATTTTTTTTTAATATATATATTAATTTTTTTTATATTAAAATTATATTATTATATTATATTGTTCGCCCAACATGATTGTGCTTCGAGAACCGTTGGCGAATAGTTTCGATTTACTCAAATTCTTTGGGCTCGATGTTTGCCGTGCCGATTCTTGGTGTGAACATTCTCTTTCTTTCTTGCATAGGTAAACAATACTAAGGGCAACCACATGCGCTTTTTTCCGACGTGTTTGCACTAAAAAATCAACATAAAATGAAAGGTGTTCGTCGTCCAGTGACAAATTGAGAGAGAGTTAGAGCATGCAATACAAATTGCGAGAGGAAATTTTTTATTTTTTTGCGAAAAAAAGAAATTCGACTTAGAGGAATTGAAAATATACCAAGAGTCGAAAAAATGTATTCGAGTTAGAGGGCTTTTCGACTTAGAGGGCGTTTGACTTAGAGGGCTTCGACTGTATTTGCGTATATTTCCACTTTAGTTTGTAATTTCGTTTATACTTAACTTATTTATGTATATTAGTATTAAAACTAAGTCCTAGAGCTAAATTTAGTAATATTGAAAATAATAAAACACATATTTTCTAAACTAAAACCAACACACTACCTTTTTTTAATTATTCGACCTACGATTACTCCGTAAATACTTAAACTACGCATATGAGATTTGAACCACTTAACAGCTCACATGCTCTGTTCCAAATTTCATCAAAATCGATTCACGGGCTCTCATTTTACAGATTTTTTTCCACCGCCCCATAAAAGTGAAACCACTGTGCGTCGGCTAAGGAAAAAAATATGTTTCGTCAATTTCAGCCAGTTATTTTTAAAAAAAACTACAAAAAACTACAGAACTGCGCTTTTGGATTTTCGAAAATCGTGTTAACGGTTTGTGTCAATTTCAGCCAGATATTTAAAAAAAAAAAAAACTTTTAATCGGCGATTACTTGGATTTCGTCCGCTAATCGATATTTTTTCTGCTTATTATTTCTTAATGTTTTCGCCGAGATCTACACAACTGCGCTTTTGGAAAAAGTGTTGGGACCAGAATGTTGAAATTAGTTTTTTTTTTAATGTACTCATCAAAGCCGATTTTTTTGTAATTTGTTCAGATTTTTTGACAAAGCGGTGTAGAAATTACAGAGGGGATTAGATTTTGGACCTTTTACAAAACCATAAGAATGGTTATTGTGACTCTATCCTAAAAGATAGACATACGCTGTCGTGGACTTTTTTTTAGAACTTTTTGAGACGATCAATTTTTCAGCACATTATTTTTTTATATCTATAACCGTTTAGGCAGCGCCCGTCTTAGAAGCTTGCCATTTTTTTTAAATCCAAATGTCCAAAGAATATAGCCATTTACCTTTCCATAGTGCTACTGGTGAAAACTGCATGAAAATCCGTTCAGCAGTTCGTGGGATTAGCGCGTTCAAGCAAACAAATTTTTAAATTTATAATATTAATATAGATTGACTTCAAATTTCCCATAAAAATTAAACCCCGCCATACAATTTTGTTGCTTATAAGCGGACTTTAAATTAAATTTTACCCGTTGGTAAATCTCAACTGAGTATAATTGTCGCTGTCGGGAGTACTGTATATTTACCAAAAACAACGGGAAGATACTCAACACTTCCTCTGTCACTGCCCCAGCCTTTGTCACCTGAGGCACAGAACATTAGGAAGTTACTTCTTCCAAGACCTTAATGAGATAAACTCTTTACCTCTAAAGAATCTTTTCAAGTATTTGAACCGGACCAAATGGACCGAGGATGCACTGGGATAGGACACCGCGAGTGAGGAGGGGGACACCTTACCACCCCCAATGGGTAACACAAGGGGTCCACAAGGACCTAAGTGAGGCGGTATATCCGCCGGCCCACCAACCTAACCTAACCTACCAAAAAGAAAAATCCTTTAAGCCTTAGATTTCGAATGCTTTGTTCGTTTAGTATGCAAAACAATTCCAATAACTCTACAAATTACATCGTGAAAATAAAATTAAAACGTTTCCTGCATTTTTGTCCAATTCGGACTTGAATCGCTTCCCTATCCTGTTTTCCTCTGCACCAACTTTCCTCTGACCAAATCTTTTTAGAATGAATCATTTGGCAATAGTGATAGCTAAAAGACATTCTGTTACCATCCACGTGTTTTACTTCTGCGAGTCTTAAATTTAATTGCAATATATAAATCAATTTCCATTGGAAGGTGTTGAAATTGGTCAGTTGTATAGGGTTCGAAACGTGTGTTCGTGATGTGATTTCGCCGAAACTTTTAGCAAGATCCTGCGTCACGAAAGAGTTGTTTTTTTTTGCCTTCTGACGATTTAACTGGTTGCGTGACAAATATACTAAAATGAAAGTTCAAAGTTCCCAAGCCACCTCCACAGGGGGGTAAATAGTGTCTTGCTTTGGAATGTTACTACTTTTCGCTTTGTTTTTCTTAAGGAGGAGTAAGTTTTCCGTAAGCAATAAAAGATTATTCCCTACCAAACCGTAATGAAGTCCGTTTGAATTAATAAAGTTCATAGCAATAGGAACTTTTGCTGAAAAGGGGATTATTAAATTATACCACGAGTCTTGGAGTGATTGTGTGTTTGGTGAGAATAAAACAAAAGTCCTGATGTCAACTTAACATTCCAATTTGCAATAGAAACTATGATTAAATTTAGAAGACAAAAAAGGGTGTTTTAGTTAGCCTGTGTAGTGCGGCGTAGTAGGCTCTAATGTTGGCGACGTCAGGAGTTCTGAGTACAAAATCACATGTGGGGTTGGTCACTGGGAAAAGTCATGAGAAGAAAATTCCATAGACTAGTATTTTGTGCGTCAATGCTGCTGATGAATGTGATTGCCACTATAATACACAGAAGCTTTTTTCGTGCTCATAGACTCGTTTTTGTTTTAAAAAATAAATCCCTATGTAACAGTTTTTCAAATAGTTTCATTAATGAGCTGACCTCTATTCTCCCTATCCCTCTTACATAGGTTGTGCAAAAACATACAAATTCTACATTGTTCACAAATATAAATTATCTGTAGTAGCCGTAGGTCGAAAGTCACAATTTCTCGTCCAAGAATAGTTGATTACTACGAGGCCGACAAAATTTAAGTATTAATCTCGAATCACTCAATCATCAAATCACACCTCACAGAGCCAGGTGAATTGTGACTCTTCATCATCATCATCTTTTTGACCGAGCGTTCCACTAACAGAGTCGCGGGGGCAATATATGAATAAGAGATCTCCAGGCAACTCGATCCTCCGCCGCCGACTCTAACTCTTCAGGAGCGTAACCATCCCGAGTGTGCCGAGCGGTCGCCTTTTTGATTGAAACGCATTCAAGTGACTCTTAACAGATTTTATTGTGACTCTTAATAAATTTTAAAAATGTATGCCATCACACATACATAGTCACATCGTCACATCGCCTGAATATGAAGACTTATTTATTAGTCTTCCTACCTATTGCTTTGGTGAAATTTTTAAAGTAAATTGTTTAGTGGTTTAATCCAATTACGTTGTAATTCAATGTTTCATTTAGTGCAAAGAATTTGTGAAAGTGAAAAAAATTATTTGGAGACGCTCATAAGTTAAATTGTACGGTTACGGTAGCTGTGTTTTTTTGTTGTATTTGAATCGGTAAATTTTTTTTTTTTCTTTTGCTGTAGAAAGGACAAAGTCGATTTAATTGTTCTTTAGTGATGAGGAAGAAGACTCTGCGCAAAATCTTGCGGTAATGCGAAGGAGGATATGAGATACGTCTAATCCTATGGAGCTTCTAGCGTGGTGATACGTGTTTGTCAATTTTTCAACTGTGTTGAGTAATGTGCTAAGCTGCTTTATTTCAGCTTGCTCAAATCATGTCGGCTATCGAAAGAAGCATTTCAGTAAGTGGTGGAACAAGTAAGTCCTCACATTAAAAAATACGTGCACTCAACTTCGGTACCTATTTTAAAATTGGCTGCATTTTTGGAGATTTATTGCGAAAGGTAATTACCAAACAGGCGTGAGCAATGATCGAAATTGAAGCATCTCTCAGCCAACGTTTCCCATGCTCTGAAACGAATTGTGAAAAGTGAAAATGTGATGGATGCAAAATACCCTGGATCATGCCCTGATGCCTTCGTATAGGCGCAAAGCGAGTTAAAGCACCTTTTAGTCCAGAGCCATACACATGGAGAAAGGAACTCGTGGCTATTAGGTAAGTAAGCACTTTTGGTTCATGTATGCACATTTGCTAATGATTGCTTTTGATTACACCGTTCTGAAGTACTGAAAAAGGAAGTATCGAAGTATCGTCTTCCTTTAACATGGTTCATTCCAGGACCAGATTGGGGTGTTAAAAAACAGATTAAGATGCATATTGGGAAGAAGAGAGCTTCATTATAAGCCAGCAAAAGCTAAATAATTAATGCATGCTGCGCTCATAATATATGTGTCTATTATAATGTTGAGCAAAATGCGCTTGATGATCATAATGAAGTGGGTTCCATTTCCACTCCACCTAATAATTCAACGGAAGATGATGCCTAGCACTAACACTTCGAATGCTAAAACGCAAAATAAATAAATAATCAAGTTGGCAACGTAAGATCGTATTTGCTATTAGAGCTACGGTGCGGAGTGCCAATTTTGCGAATTCGAGTAATAGAGAGTAACGGTCTTAAACATGCAGTTTTGCCACAATTTTCTTTGTAAGTTCCATGGCATCTTCGTTGGCGGTAAGTGGTATTCCACGAACAATTATGTCACTCAGTCGCTCTTTGCGCTGCAAATCCGCTAATTTCTCTCTCACTTTAATGCTCTCTTCTCGCAGCTCACAGATTTCGCTTTCACACCAGCGATGCCAGATCGAGGGATTTTTTCCCCATTTGGGGATTTTTCGACCCTAATGGGGAAAAGTGTTTCAAAAGTGAGGAAAATCAGATGAAACGAGATCTTCCTTGTCTAAAAATATTTCAAATTATTTCTTTAAATTGAATTGATATTCCATATCTCATAATCGTTAATAAGCCGTGTCCTTTCGTGTCTTGTTTGTTGTTCCTTTTGTGTGTGCGAAAAATCGACCTCGCTCGCACTCATTTATCGAAGGATATATGTTGTCAAATATACGGCGTATTTTGTAGATATTGTAGATCGTGTGGTTGTTGTGCTCTTTGTGTGTTCGTGTTGTGCTGTTTGTCGGAATCGAAAAATATGAAATGATAAATTAATAATTTTAGTATATTAATAGTTGAAATGTTTGTAGACAGAGATCGCAAATGTGAGAATCCAAATTCAACCACTTCAGACGAAGAAAACACTGCAAAATTTAAGAAGACACACACCAGAAATAAGGGGAGCAATCGAAAATACCGAAAGTTATTTGAAAATCTGGCAGAGTTTCAGTCGTGGCTAACTCTTTCAAAGCCGGGTTTCCAGGGACCTTCAACGACCGTATTGTAAGGTATATGCGGTAGACTAAAAAGTCAGAACTCCAAAAGCATTTAAGAACCCAAATACATGAAGCGAATTGGAGAGAATCTAACAGTCACTGAGACGGCCACATATATTAGCATAGAACTGAAATAAAATTACGTGCCTTCGCCGCTTTCGATCACCTTTAGCGGAATGCTCAAATCAATTTTTCCTGATTCTTTAGCTTAGAGAAAGTAGTGTCCATATTAAAAGTAAAAAAATGTTCTATAATTATTGACGAGGCGACAAGTCAAGTGGCTGTGATAGTCCGGCTCATAAGCGATGGCTTGCAAGTTATCGAGCAGTTTTTTGCGCTTATCGAAGTTGCGCGGTGCAAGCGCAGAGCGAGATTTCTCTGCCATAAGCTTTAATAAAACAAAGCTTAGAAATAGGCTTGAAAATCGCTATGTGGAATTATGCATATTGATGAAACAATTGATACGCAGATTTTGTTTAAGAATGTTTATTGGTGTAAATACGTGTGACCACTTCAAAGTTACAAAGGAAACTAAAACTAATTTCGAAAAGAAAAAGGAAAAATAGAACAAAAATGCATGCACGTAGTGTGCTTTTGTATGTGTACATTTACATTGAGTTTTAAGTTCCACATATACATTCACATTGGGTTTCAAATTCAACACATACAAAAAACCTACTCAACAAAATCGACTGTTACAAATTAGGGTGGAAAATGAAAGCCTGGCAATGCATTCTAAAAATATGTACAAAATAGATTAGAGTCACACAGATAAGTAACTTATGTTAGTGGGTTTTCCTAATATTTTGCTGGCAATAACGCCTCGCCTATGAAGATCCTTTTTTTATTTTAATTTTTTTAATTATGAACTGTGCATACATGAAGAACATATTTATTTTTTATTAATACCAAGATATAATTGCCAATGAAGAACATATTTATTTTTGATTATTATCTATGTCAATATGTATATTTATCTTGCCAATGAAGAGTATATTTATTTTTAACTGTCACTTATATGTACCTATTCTTGTCAATGAAGAGCATAACTATTTTCGAATATCGCCTTTGTTGCCAATGAAGAACATATTTATTTAGTCATAGACTTAAGAAAAATGCTAATGAAGTGCAAGTATTTTGTGTCCTTTTAAACTTAAGAAAAGTGCCAATAAAGCGCAAGTATTTTGTGTCCTTTTAGACTTAAGAAAAATGCCAATGAGATGCAAATATTTTGTTGCTACTAAAGAAAATGTAAGTATGGAAAAATATACAAAAGAACCATAACATTCCAAAAACAGGTTTGTTTAAGATTATATGAATTCCATGTTCGCTGTAACTTAAAATCAAAACCAAAAAAAAACTACTACTTATCATCGATCTTTTCTTAATTGTTACGCTCTTGTATTTTGTTATACGCTCATATGTTTATTTTCTTTCTAATTACTTTTGCATAATTGTTATATCCTGCTCAACTGTTATACTCTCAATGTTTGTTATCTCTTCTAATGATGCCGAGCTTTCGTGTAATTTATCACTGTACCACAACTTTCTTTTCGATTCAACATTCAAACAAGCAACATAAATCGTGAGTTGTATCATTTGGTATGATGCTATATTTATAAGATAAATTTTGTTCGAACTATAATTCCCTCGTGTTTTATTCATTTTGTTTATTAACCAGTCGATTAATTCATCCCCTTTAAATAAATTATCAAACATTTTTTGGTCCTTCAGAAGCCAGATATTTAAAAAAAAAGAAAAAACAAAAGTGAACCGGTGTAATCTTTTTTTTTTGGAAAGTTTTTTTTTGATTGTTGTGTGTGACCTTGTGAATTGCTTATCTGTGATCTAACCGTTCCAAAGTTAAAATGAGTGCATCGAAAAGGGCAAAACGCGAAAATGCAAAAGGTAGTTTAAGTCGTATGGCGGAGTTCGTGGAAAAAATAGACGCATCTACGGGTATTGAGATGCTCGAAATACGATTAAGAAAATTTAATGAAACGCGGGAACAGTTTTCCGAGTTCCATAATGACCTTCTTCAACACGTGAAAGACGAAGATCTTATCGAAATGGAAAATGAATTCGCGAAGTATGAAGACTTGTTTTTTTGTGTTAACTCTGCTATTGTTAGGGCTATTCGCGAGCGGCAATTACCCATGAAAAATAGCCCCGATTTATCGGCAATAGATCGTCTTGTCGATCAGCAATCCTCGTTTTTGGAGAAACTTAACACCTCCGCAAATAACACGTGTTCTGAGGTAAAACTGCCGACAATAGTGATATCGCCATTTTCCGGGAATTATAAAGATTGGCCCACGTTTCCTGATCTGTTTTTAGGTTCGGTAGACAGTCAAAAAAACCTAACATCAACCCAGAAATTTCACTACCTCAAATCATTTCTCCGTGACGATGCGGCATTAGATAGATAGATATAGATAGATTATAGATATTTATAGATTTAATTTCTTTTACCGGAATTCATTAAGTTAGGTACCATTTGATAGGTTTTGTAAAATAAAATTTAGTTCTTGTTTTGAACTTTTGGTTTTGAGGTTCAGTTTTCGAGATATTAAGCCAAAAAAAAGATTGACTATCCTGGCTCAAACAGTGACATACGAATTGTAAAGATCCGAAAATGCAATTTTGTAGATCACGAAAAAAGAATAAAAAAAATAAAAAAAAACATTTTTATTTTCATAGAATTTTTCGAGATATCAACCATTTAGTGCTTTGCTAAAAAAGGAATTAATTAACTGTCATGTATTCGCAAATAAATTTCTCCATAAAAAGTGATTGCTGGACGTGGTTTGATGCGGTCCACCATCGCGATGGTCGACATACATCGCGCTTTTTAATAAATTTTCTTCGATTATCTGCTCTGCTTTCCGTCACTCAAAATTACTCGCATTGAGTTCGAAGATCCGTTTTGTTTCTTATTCCTTCGCTCAAATCACTGCTCTCTTACATTTTCATATGAAACACACACATAAACTTCTCACACTCATTTCTTCAATTTACTTATGCGAGCAAGAGAGACAAAGAACTCTCTTTCTCTCTCCCTCTAGGAGTCTTTCCGCGTTGTTCTCTTTTCTGTACCACACAACTGACTTCACAGCTGACGAAGGGAAGAAGTAGAGAAAATGAGGATACGTAATCATTCGGAGCCAGGCCCCCTGTATTTTTGTTAAATTGAATATCGAATATGATCACATAAAAAGCAAATATCTCGTGAACGGTTGTTCGCAAATTGATGCGGAAGGTGGCGTTGGATGTGGAATAAGCAAGACTTTCCATTAAAAATTTCGGAAAATATGAGTCGGAATGTGAAAAAAGCGAAAAAAAAAAAGATCGAACCCCCCTTTCTCTCCTCCCTGATCTCTGACCGTTATGTCGTTTTAGGGGAATCAATAACATACCTAACACTATTCTTATGCCAAATTTGAACAAAATCTGATACTCGGTTTTCAAGAACCGTTGAGGAGACTAAAAAAGTTCAAACCCCTATAACTCCCCCTTGGGGCCTCCGAGCATTATGGTTCAACGTTAGGATCTGTAGGGGATCTAGCCCTATTGTTAGGCCAAGTTTCAAAGAAAAATCATTTCGGAAACCTAAAAAAAATTAAAATCCTCCTTTCTGCCCCTTGGGGCGGTCTACTTTATGTGGCAATACATCAAAATAAGCGGTTAGACTGGGACTATTTTTGAGCTGAGTTTTGTCCTTATAGCTCCAACAACTTAAGAATGGTGGAACTTTTAGTGCTGAAAAAATCGGCCGGCGTACGGCGGACGGACAGACAAATTATTATTACATATATACACTCTACAACCCGCCAAACACATATTTTTCATTTTTTACTTTTCCCTCTAGATTGTAAGCACAGGTAGATTGAAGACCTACTCAATTAAAGAATAACCAGACAGCGGCTGGTTATCCTCTCAAACCACGAAGACAAGGGACGACTAGACGGCGGCTGGGTTTTCCCCTCGACCGCAATAAACCAAAACAAACGAGAGATGATAAGACGGTGGCTGGTTTTCCCGTCTAGATCGCCAGCCATAAAGTTCAGGACAGACGACACGCAGATCCTGCCGATAAGACAAGGACCACTTATCGGCCAATAAGTACAAATGTCCTGATGGAAGGTCAGGCAGAGGACTGAGAACCGCGATCGCGACAAGCCGCGTTAAAGAGTGAACTACCAAGATATTTATGATTAATAAATGAAACAAAGTGGCTTACGACAAGATATATCATGGATATAGCAATGGACCTCTCTACAATGATTAATACCTTCATCATCGATTTCGAGCGTCAAACATGGGAATACCTAACGCTTATAGCTGCCTACAGATCCTATAAAGAGCAGGTTTTCCAAGAGAGCAAAATACGTAAATTGAGAACCTTGATTAAAATAATGAGGACCATGGAGGCAATCGCGGATATAGAAGAACTGGACAACATAATCATTCCGCATTGTTTATTGGAATTTGAAATATTTCAATAATAAAAAAATATATAAAAAAAAGGGTTTTTCCTTTTTTCATTTCTATTAATTTTTTAAGCAACAATTTCAGTTAGTAAACCACTAGAAGAGTTGCCATGTGGAGGTGGAGCAACTTGACAACATATTTCAGTAAAAATAAAAAAAAAAAAATAAATAAATAAAAACAAACGGTTTTTTCTTTTTTCATTCCTATTTATTACAGATTTTTTTTTACTATGTTGTTATAGTCTAAAAAATAGCCATTGTGTACGTCCTTAGTCCTTAATGTTGATAAATTTAACATCGGAACGGTACTTTGTATCCTTCGTTTTGAAAACTTCGATTTCACCATTGCTTAAAATTCTTTCATTTTAAACCTCGCGATAGTCATAACAAGTTATATGTAATAAACGTTTTGCATAATCACTCTGATAAGTACATCGAATATCAAGATGTGCTTCATCATACTCTAACCTAAAATGTCGATAACATTTACTATCGCTTTCAATTATTCCAGCTATATCTCGCTCCTTGCGAAGCAGATCTTGCCTAAATGCTTCTATCGCCTCCTCAACCGTAAAATATTTTAAATCTAGTTTTTTTTATGTTGTTGTTGTAGGTGTTTGTAGGTGTTGGTAACATTGCTTCTGCATCATTGTGTTGCTTTGGATACTTCACTGGGTCTCATCAATTGAAAGGATAAGTCGATTTTCAAGGTATCATAAGGTCTTCCGCCAGTTGGGTGATTAAAGTATTCCTAGCATACCCATCCGATTAAGTCCACACGAATTGGTCGAAAATAGCTATGTAGCGTATTTCACCTATAACAATCAAAAAATCCTTTCAGTTTGTTGAAATTAATAGTCAAGTAAATTATTACCTTTGGTCTTTTGCTTTGTTTAACAGTCAAATGAATTGGTGTTAGTCGTGGCGCTATTTTCAACTCCGCTTTATCATTTTCTAACAATTCAAACAGAGGAGCATGTGTTATATGCTCTCCATCCAGAACTATGCCATCGTCCAGAAAATGATTTCTGAGCAGCTTAACTAAATGCGGAACATCAGCAAACATGAACACTTTGGGTGGGTGCTGAATGTAAGGCTTGTTTTCATTCACACCGTATTCCTTCCATAAGCCTCGATTGCCACCTCCCATATCCATGGTAACTGCAACAAATTGGTAACCAAAATATTTTAAATTAGCAATCATGCTACCCATCAGGCTCTTTGATAATTTTGTATCGAAGTTGTAGTACAATGGTTGTTTCCAATTATCAAAAATTCCCCTTGCCATAATTACTTGCACAGAATTCGCTAGATATCAATTCTTGCTGCAAACTTTTCCAAAGTTATTACTGCAGGAAAAGGGTAACCTTTTTTTAAGTAAGAAGCGGTATACTCTGGGTCCAGTGGCATGTATGGCTGCACATTTGGACGTATCATCTACACTCCATTTCACTCTCACTCCTTCTAGCTTTATTTTTTTTTTTTCTGTATAGGCAAAAAGATGTGATATATTGCACAACATTCTTTGCGTAACATAAAGTTATCATGTGACAAATTGAGAACTTGGTTTTCCACATTTACATTTCTGCACTGGAATGCGGGAGATTTTCCGTTGGTACTGCATCATCCTTTAATGTTCGCTCATTTTTGGGGCAGTATTAAGCAACTAGTGTTGCAAATTACGTGTATATTGTTCATTTGTGAAATGAGTTGAGCACACATATGCGTTTTTTGCATTAAACTTATCTTTACGACTACATTTTTTCTGCCAAATTTGTACAAATTTGGGATCTCGCAGAAAACGTTTGGTTTGATATCGCTCTTATTTTCCTTCTTATTGTTTTGACGTTTAAGGTTGTTATTGTTACAACCGAAAACTGCACAAATTGCCATTATTTTCACTATTTTTAATACAAAATGCACAAATTCAAAGCACTATTCTTTTAAAAACACACATTAAATTCTTTGCGCCAGAGAAAATGCCATATTATTGTGTAGCGCGTAACGTCACACGCAGAAAGAGGAGAGAAAAAAAGGAATGAGTGGAGTGAGTGTCCGATTTTCGACGCACTTAAACGAAGGAACGCAATTACAAGAATACCGCTTAATTGCTGTAAAGACGCAATAAAGAAAACCCCGCTTTATTACGTTGAAAACGCAATAAAGAATATTTTTAATGTATATATGTATGTGCTATACATATGTATGTATGGATTAAAAAAAATAACCAATGAAACTCCATCATTGTAAATAAGCTCAATAAAATTCAAAGGAAAGAATTTGTTGACGAACGAAGACAGAGATGCTATGCAGATTCGTCATTTAAGCTGTAAACACGAAACGTTTTTTTCTTTCATTGTGTGCGTTCAATTATCCGGGAAATTTTGTATGCAGCTTTACGACAAACTTAATGTCATTGAGTGCAATTAACAGGGTAGCGCAGCTAAGCGGTACGCAATTAAACAAGCAAAGTTGTGTACATTTCTTATGGAATTTTGGAATCAACAATTGATAGTGGATGTGATAAGACGTGTTTTACTCGAGTGTCCGTCTAATTAATTAGTAATTCAGTTTACAGTTTTTTCTTCTTTGTTTGTTTACGCGTATACAATGAATTGCCCCATATGCAAGAAAAAAATTTAACGCAACTGTGAGTTCAAGGTTGCATGTTCCGACTGTGATGCATATTTTCACTGCGCTTGTGTGAAAATAGGACCAGCTGAGCTCGCCTTTATGCGCGATGACGACGTATCCTACCGCTGCGACAAATGTGCTGTTCTCCGTCGGAGATCTATGATGAATGAAACTGCACTCATAATACCGAATCTCCATCAAGTGGTACATCAACCAAAGCAGGCACTGCACCTCATCACATAAACAAAACGGGAACAACATCGTCCAAAAAGCGAGCAAAGCGTACACCACAAACCCGCTCTGCCCCTCGAACCGGTGATGAGTCCACCCATGAAGAACAACGTGATGCCCCCCACCCCTCTCCTGCCCGCGGTCCACCTCATGTGGACAACACCCGCTTCGTGTTGACATATCTTGAGTTCCGCTTCCATGACACAATTGAGACATTAGCCGTGTTTTATTATGCACGGATGATCTATATGGATTATGTGTGTAAATAAAACGCTCCAGATCATGGAAGCATTTTTATTTTGTGTTCTGACAGTAGTTTAACAATTAACTCCTGTCGATGCTGTGATATTTGCGGGCAGTGTTTCCATGCCAACATAATTTTTCTTCTCTTCAGAGCAAGTGTTTGCACATCTTTTACGATTATGATTACAATTTTCACCGGCAAACGCAAAACAATTGTGCAAATCACACAAAATTGTTAGAAATTAAAATTGAAATACAAATTTTGTATTACTGTTAGCACAATATTACTTAATGAAGGAATAAAAGTGAGTATTAAAATCTAGTTCAAAAAATAATATTTTGTATACTTATCAGGCAATGCTGTAAATTGGAAATGGTTTCCAGGTAAATCAGCTTCCATGAACCTAGCAGGGAATAGCGGAATCAAATTTCGGATCACGATAAATGATCCCGATAGCTATCTGGATCATGTGTTGTTGTTGCAATGCGTGCAAACCAATGATCTATATAGATCATGAGTGCATAATAAAACACGGCTATTGATCCACACATATTCTTCTGAATAACATCTTTCCTTTTTAAACATTTCTCTTTCAATTGACAGCTTACAATCTGGGATTCTGGTTCTTTTGGTAGTGCCCAGACTCAGAATTCCGACAAATGGACGTATTTTGTTCAATGTCATTGTTTCCTGTATTCCTGAGGTGTTCCAAGTATTACATTTCTGAGGGTCAACATTGACTATCAAATACATTTGCGATTGTATAATGTGATCACTAATGAAAAGTAGGCATCACGTGTAATTGTGAAATGTTGTCCGAATTTTGTCATTTTTAAAATTCAAACATTAAACACAATTTTATTGTGAAAATTCAGCGTTGTGGTAATATTAGAGTAACTCCCCAAAGAATGGAAGTAAATTGAACTAGTATTTTTTAATTTGTCTAAATACACTTATTTTAAATTGTAGGTTTCAAGTTAACAAATCTCAGTGTAGAATAATGGCTGAGTTTATGGATGAACACATGGACTTGACTAGATCATACAACTCACTTTTTAGCCAAGGAAGGGCAGCTCAGAAAAAACTGTGGGATCGACTGGCGATCCATTTGAATGGAAATGGTCCACCAACAAAGTCAGTTCCGGAATAGAAGAGAGTAAGTATGCACTTAAGCTGATGGAACTGAAAAGCTAAGCTTCATGACTTAAGTTCGTTGCATGTTTTGGTAACATCAATCATTCCAGCAGCTGTTTGACATTTAATACTTACTGTTTATTTATTGCATTTATTACTTATATTATTTATTGACTTATTTCAGAACTGTTGTTTGTGTTCAAGTTTTAGAAAAGCATATATTTAATTCGTGATACATAAAAATTCTACTATATTATTGTTAGGGTTTCTTTCCAAAGGAATAACGAAACCCTTATAGAATCACTTCGGTGTCCGTCTGTCTGTCTGTCTGTCGCCTTTACATATTTGCTAATAACTTCTGAATCCTCTGTAGTTAAGGGATTAAATTTGGAATGGATATGTATCTTGGCAACCCAAAAATAAATCAGGAATTTTTTCTGGAATTAGTCGTATATTAAAGAAAAAGTTAGTACTGAAACCTAACCTTTGAAAAAACTTTTATTAACTTTTGTGGTCAATATGGGTGTCATTGGAAAGGGGGCGGGGCGGAGACTACAAAAATGTCCGTCTATCTGCCTTATCTTAGGTACCTGGTGAACCACATGGAATTAAAAAATGAAATTTATACAGATGATGTGCTTCACTTGCCCAAAGAAAGTTCCAAAAAAAAGTTTTAAGAAAGCTGCTTATTAGCGAAAAAGTTAGTACTAACACTAAAATCCAAAAATAGTTTTTTTTTCTTAGATACTTGATATGGGTATCGTTGGAAAGAGAATGGTAGCTAGATCGAAAAGTTGTACTACAATTAGCATCTTAGTCTTATTGGTAAAAAGTTATAAGCCCGCAAACTTCGAAAAACCGACTTGCGTACCATGTCCCATACCTTATTTTCTAAAATAATGGCCAAAAAAATCTGAAAAAATTGGAGCTTTGGGGAAACTCATCGCAATATTGCAAATATACCCAGAAATCTCACATGATTTTTTATTCGTACTAAAATAAATTAATAACAAATTTCTTAAAAATTTATTTTTACCGGAATCAATTGAGTTAGGTACCGTTGGATAGGTCTTGTAAAATAAAATACAGTTTTGATTTTGAGCTTTTTGTTCCGAGGCTCAGTTTTCGAGATCCTGGCTCAAACAGTTTTTGAGTTATTGGCCAAAAACCAAAAAACAATGACATACGAATTTTAAAGATCCGAAAACGCCATTTTGTAGATCTTATCAATAGAATCAAAAAATTTAATACAAAAAAAATTTATTTTCACACATTTTTTCGAAATATTAACGATTTAAAATATATCAGCATTTTGCTAAAAAAGGGCAACTAGCGATTATCTCACACACAAAGTGTCTGTCTCACACACACAAAGTTTTCTACACTTTTCCTATACCAAAAAAGACAATAGAATCTTGAAGCGGCGTTGGCGGAGTGGTTATAGCCACAAATGAGCTAAACAAGATATCCATCTCTCTCGTCTCTTTCCCCTTGGTTTCATTTGACAGCGTTTTTTATGCAATTCCTGTCTGTGAATACGTGTGAGCTGCCAATTGGTTCCTGTTTAAGATTAGTCATTGCAACCACCAATTTTTTTTTGCAAGTATTAGGCTTATTTTAATGGAAATATCTACAAAAAATGTTTCTATTGTTGCAATGCGCATTTCTCAAACCATTACTCAAACTATAACAGCAAATTTATCCTATTTATATTAATTAAAAAAATGTATTACTTACTTTCAAAAAGTAACGTCCATCCGTACTCCGTACAACAAGCAATGGCGGCGAAAATCAAACATTTAGAGCAAAATGGAGTTGCTCGGAAGCATATAACAATGTGCGTGAATCTACTCAGAAGCCCAAATAAGTGTGCGTGTAAAATGTGGGCGAGGGGTTTTCCAGCCTGAGCTGGGTATCTTGTATAGGTTATTTGTGGTTATAGCGCTCGTGCTGTGCTCTGAGGGTTCTGTGTTCGATCCTCGATGTGTCCGATATGCCTATTTTTGCTTTTTATTTTTTTTTCTTCTCCGAAGGGGGTTCCTCGCTATTTTCACATTTCTTAGTTTTTCAAAATTGTTAAAATCCAATTCAAATAAAAATGACAGCTTGAATGCGTTACTAACTCGATCGAGGACGCAAAGGATTCTTAAAAAAGTTTCTATGTTCTGTTAAATTCTGAAATATCTTTTGGTTCTTTTTAATGCCTGTGAACCTGAGCGAATATTTTGTATGACAGTATAACAAAGCGAAGTAAAGAAATAATTGATCATAATAGCTTTGTTATTGTAATTTTTTTTGAAGAAAATAAGAGATTCAGTTATTTGTACGTGCATGTGTGCTCAGACCATTTCCTAATACACTCTTTTCTATTGGTTGCGATTTATATGAATATGCTGTTGGAAAGATTTTAAATTTTGTCACTGAATAAAAGTGAACATAAAGAATTCTAAAGAAACAAAAAAAAAACAAACATTATTTTTGTTATTGCTTCAATGTGATTTTACATGCCAAAAGTCAAATAATAAATCCTAGTGTAAAATTTGATTTTTTTTTGAATTTCAAACACAAGTACTTGATTTGTTAATTTCTTGGATGTTTATGACTGTACCACATTAGTGTTTTAGATGACTAAGTGGCCATTTATTACTGCCGAATACGTTATGATTCGAATTGCTTAGCTGCTTGATAAGCTAACTTTCGTGAACTGCTGATTAATTGTTTCAATTATTTAATTGTTCAATGAAGCTTGAGACCATTTCCCTTAAGTTTACTAAATCAATTTTCACACGGATGGCACGATCAGCAAATGAGAAAGGCTTTTCTTTTGTTTAGCTTTATTCGAAAACGGCAGGTAGCCGTATTTAGTTGCTTTAACTTAAATTATGTCCTTACTTCTAATGTTGACAAGGAACGAAACCCTCGGTGCGTGAGTAAAACTCACACTTGACCGGCTTTTTTTTTGTATTAGTTCGGTAACTATGACAGTAGACCACAGGCTACTTTGACCAACTACGTTATAAATTAGTTGTCCTAAAAATTTAAGAGAATTTCTACCCTTGTTGCTTATAGTTTACACTATGCAACAGAGGATTAATAATGCATCACAAATCAAAATTGACCTTCTATCGAAAAAAAAATTAGTTGGGATACGTAGCATTCAAGGTACTACCGAAGATTGACTGCAAAACTTGCAGTGCTAGACTCAGTTCATGAAGTTGATGAAGTCTTATCATGCTCTTCCGAGTTCTTTATCTTCCAAAAAAAACTACAGAAATGATAATGATTTTGGAAATTTGAATGCTTCTTGAATGCTTGATCTATTATTTGACGTTGGTAAGAAACACATCTTAGTTCATTCTGTCCCACAGTCACTTTCATCAGTGCCACTTAAGCGTATTATTGGTGAAATAGGGTCATTTGCCAAGGTTGATATATTTAGAAACAGAAAACGGTGTTGCATGAAGTTTTATGATATAAGCTGCGCTCCAAAACAAAGATGTTGCAAAGACCAAAAAAACGTCTGCAACGAACACTGCAAAAAATCAGTTGTATGTCAAGTTTGTACCTAATGAACAAATTGACTAAATAACTAAAAAGCAAATCAAACAAATTACAAATGGAATTAAGATAGTTATTCTGTCCTTCATCACTGCTCACTACCTCATAAGAGATGCAAACTTTATGCACACGATCTTGGATAATTTGGTTTTGTTACCAGCATTTGGTCTGACACTCTAAACAAAGCACGAGTCCATCTCAGATTCACTAACGTCTTCATCAATAACAGCCGACTCGCCGACCACTCGATATCTTCGACGAGCAAGATGTCCCCGACGAGGTTTCCTCGACGACATTTTCTCTTCGAGATCTCTTCTACGATTTTTCGCCGACAATATTTTTTCGACGGTATTTCCCTGAAACGAAATGGTCTACATCTCATCTGAAGGAGATTGGTCTTTTGATGACGACTCTTGCTGTTGACTCTATTTGGATCAAGATGGGATATTGGAACACTTTGCTTACCTTGGGTATACTTTTCTTATTAGTCACTTCTATCCAAAGTCTAAAACAAGGTTGTTCTCTAAGCCCCAGAAATTATTGTGGGTTCAACTGACTTACACTACATGCCTTTCATATTCCATTCAAGTCACTGTGGGATCTATAATCCACTGTAAGAGAAAGGTGCAAGTCTTTTTAATACGAGTTTGTGGTTTACCTACAATCAAATCTACAGGTCATTTGCATAAATATGATAACTAAACGACCAAATTATACCTTTTTTCCGCAGACAACTGAACATATGTCTGATGGCCTGAAGAGACGTTCGCATTTTTCTAATTAATTAGTTTGACTGCATTCACAAATAGAAACGAAATTCTTCTTCGGGTTGATAACCCGAAGGCAAGCCACAACTGCAGTTCTTCGCAACGTCTTTGCTTCTTCTCACTCAAACTCTCTTCTGCCGTGTCTAAAAGACTTGATTTATAGCCATGGTAAAAATTACTAAAAAAAAGAAAAGCAAGAAACGATAAAAAGCAATTTTTGTATATTTCCGCTTCTCCTCTCGTAATCAGTGCCAAAATTATTCCAAAACAATAAACGATATCCCATAAACTGCCGAGTAAAGGAGTTTTTGTTTTGTCAATATTACCATCAATTCGGGCCAATAATCTGGTAAGCCCATATTCATGTATGCCTTACGACCGCTACTGATGAGTAAATTATGTTCGATTAGTGCTCGAGTATGTCGGGGCACTATTGAGTAGTTAACAAACTCAAATTGCAGACATACGCCGACCGAAAATTAGGTATCCAAATGGGTTTATTGGTTCCATTCAACGTCTAATCAATCAGCCACAAGGCTCAAGGGTCTTAAGCGTCATCGTATCACACCCTCCACCCCCATTTGAGGTCTTAGGCATCACCTACAGAGCAGGAGCGCACGACGGCGCCTTCTCTCGTTCTGATTGAACCTTGATTCCAGGTATAATCACACTCCTACCCAGTCCTACGAGTTCGAAAGGAAACCCTGAGCGTTCAACTTCGTGTTGCCGTCGTCATAGTCGTCGTCAGTTGTTTTGCAATCATGCGCTTAAACTCACCCAAAGTCAACGGTTTCGTGTTTCGTAGTTCTAAACCTTAGTTGCGAAGAAAAGCGAAAGGAGCCTTTCACTTTCACACACATACCAATCTTGGAAGGGTTAGCGCCACTCACGAACACCACGACCATACCAAACCTCCACCAACACGCCGTGTAGTGTGGCGTGTGGCGTGTGTTCACGAGGGGTTTTCTTCAAAACAAACTTAAGCAGCGAATTCGAGGGAAATCTTTCAATCGTTCGTAGGACTTTAACCAAGCCGGTTGAATATTCAGTTTCCATACATATCGTTAGAAGTTCTACTTTTGTTGTTGCCGCCTCCTTTTGCTGTTCGTGCCTTAAGTGAAAAAGTTTTACGCGAAGTACACACAATCGCGTTGAATGGTGCCTAATACGATACGAATTTTGCAAATCATCTAACACATCAAATTTTATCGGGCTTAATAATCTTAAGGAAGTGAATTGAGAAACAAGAAAAATAAAATAAAGAAAAATCTATTTATGTGCCTTTAACCGTAGTTTTGAGAGGATTTTTTTCGAGGTTACCGAAGCCCAGTTGAGATTTAGGCTCACTTACCTGTTTGCTTGTGGATTTGTGTTTTTCTTTAATGAGACCATTCAAATTGGTTTGGAGATACTTACGGGAACGAGTGATTACGTACGTTGACAGAAAAAAAATCTACAACGCCAGCAGTTTTTGGTATAAAAAGTTCTTGTAAGAGATAGTGTCAAAAGTTATTTAGCTGTGAGTCAAAACATACTTTAGTCAAAATGCAACCGTTGAAAAGATTTACTCAGTGTGGCAGTCTGACCATGCTGTTTGGAGTGTTCATTGTGCTGTTTGGAGTTAGTTCCACCGCTCTGACGACCTTCGGTAAAACAAATTCGAATCCGCCCCCAGCAACACCCGGACCAATAGGTAAGAACACAAATTCGCATTTCAATTTTCGCCAATATTTCGGCGCTAAGCCGCGCGCTGTTTGGGCAAAAGAACTAAAAATTAGTGAGAAGTTGAGTTAGAGTAGAAAATCTATCACTTTTTTATTCAAAAATCCAGAAAACTCCTTTTACAAATAAAAATAACCAATTTAAGTGTCACGGTCAGAGCACCTTTCCATTCTGGAACCCAAAACTATTTTATTGGTCTTTGATACTACTTTCTTGGATGAAATTTTGTAAAGCATTTTGTTCAATTTGTACAGGGGGTTGCTAATGAAATGGATAAAGTTTAAAATCAGAATACCACCATCCGGGCAGTATAGAATATCTTCCTAAACAGGCACTAGTCTCTAAATCCATCTTTAATAGCCACAAATTTTTACTATAGACATAAAGAATGAGTAAGCTTTGTAAGAAACTTGAAACTTGAATGAGCAGTGAATCTCAGTTTTCCCAGCTGTGTCTTACAAACCTTTACAAACTATGCTGAAACAATAACTTAATATTTGTTCCCATTACCCGCATGGCATCTGTGAATATATGCACTGATCTAATCTTCACTAATGGCTTGCCTTATTCTTATAGAAAGAAAAAAAACATTTATTGAAATTGGCAATTGCTATAAAAAAATTGTCTTTAACAGACAAGGTTAGATAAGATTTTTTAAATCTTTTTAGGTCCTAGGTAGGAGTGACTACCACGAAGAATCGCCGCTCACGTAGGCCATACGTGATATAAATAAAATCTTTTTAAAGGACGTGTTCATTTGAATCGGAGCTTCGCAGCTTCTAAGCGAAATAATCTTCTTGTAAAAAAAATTATTATAATGCAACGGTAGTGGCCTTCATTGCTTAACCGTGTTGCGAAGTCTACATTTAACCCCAGACTGCTTAGAATCGAGAAATCGAGCTAGTTTGAATTTAAATTCTTGTTAACGAACATTACTGGTAAATATGAAAACTTGCAAATCTTGCCACACATTGTCAAGCTTTAAATATATTCCCGAATGGCTATCGTTAATCGTAATGTGGTTATTGGAATACTTTCTTTGTGGATTTTATTCAATTAAGGTGGTTCAGCTGTTTAGACAAGTTTAAGAAAAATGTAAATTTTACACTTGTGTTTATAATTAAACTTTTTCACGAGTGATACACTTACAAAATTATCCGCACAAGATGTCATATAACAGCTTAAACTAAATTATCAAAATGATAAAAGTAAAGAGATTAAATTCATAAACACAAACATCTTAACAAAGCGGAACTCTCATTCAATTTAGCACACAATATCCGCACAAAACTAATTAATAACAAAATCATTAGCGAGTAAATAATTAGTGATTTTTTACCTTATTACTGGAATTAGGGCTTGCAAACGTATCGGCTGATATTCACAGGTTTTTTGTAGTTTCCATTCATTTTTTAAAGTTTCCCTGCTGATAACCTGATTTCGAATTTGCGAAAAGTTATTGTGAACATTAACAAAACCCTGTATTAACAGCACCCGATACACGGCCAATCTTGATTTTTAATATTACTTGAACTAGCCATCATTTATGTATAATGAACAATTGTGTGCTCTCAAAAGTTTTGATGAAAAATAAAACTGATGTTATTTTCGTAAATTTTCAGTGTTACTAGATTGATTATGTGTTACATCGGCAGTGTGTTTTCCTTTGCGAAAAATGGCTGATTTTCGACAATTTACATGGACCATCATGGGCAACATAAGGGCAATCACCTAAGTGATTTATCTCCCACTCGGATTTTACATTAACTAAAGAATAAGTATTTATAGAAAATTATCCATATGAGTTTGTTACAATTATAGCAAATTAATGAAAACATTCTCATACCTACTCTAAATAATGTCTGTAGTCTTCATGAAAATAAGATAATTCTTTGAACAACGAAAAGTCTCCACGAAATTTCTTTTTAGCAGTTTTTTTTTCTATCCAAGCTTTAGATCTTACGCAAAAACCAACTTACACAAAATTACTGTCAAAGTTCATATTGACTTTGCATCAATATCACTTGCCAAAAAAGGCGTGAAAACTGCTGCAAAATCTGAAAAAAATCAGCCCAATATTCTTGGACTAAACTTCACCAGATTTTGTTCAATATCGGAAACCTGGAAAAAATAAAACCCCTTTTTCCTTCCTTTAGCGTGGTCTACTTCTTACACCGATAAGTCGAAATCAGTAGCTTCACAGTATTATGTTTGAATCTGGTTTCATCCTTTCAACGCAAAAGTTTCGAAATAGTGGAGCAAACCAAAACTATAACTAAACAAAGGGAAGTTTTCCATTTAACTCCGCATTTGTTTAATTGGAAGACCAGTCTTTCTTCATCATGCGATTTGGTTACATAAATTGCATTGCAAAAATGATGCTACGTAATTAGAACAGTGCAGTCATAATGTAGTAAGTCGCATTATAACAAGTTTTTTAACAAGTATAATAGGCCATGCCTCCATTTTTGTCATTTATCTTGTCTTTTTTGATTCTTTCTACTGAGACTTAATTGAAAAAGAAGAATCAAGAGGTCACTGCGCTTCGGTAAATGAAAAACACTTACTGGTTGGAATTGTTAGAAAATATTTTCAATACTTTCCTCTTGAACGCGGGTAAGAGGTCAGAGTGCCTTTGGCCAAGCACCCAAGTCTCGGATCCATATGTGAGTACTAGTAATACAAGTGTATAGCAGCAGTTTTGAATTCATGGTAAGGTTATTGGATTTGAAAAGCCCAAGACTGTAGTTCTGTTGGCTTTAAGTAACCGCCCGCGTATTTTTTCTTCCATGTTATTTTTCGCGGCTACTACTGAGCCTAGGTAGCTGAAAGAATTTCAAATTCGTGCTCCGCTACCTTTACTGTTCTTCTAACATTTATTCATTTTTTGGGCGAATGATATCGTTAAATACACAAGTGAAGTAACCATAAATGGCATTTATCGGTTATCCACAGAACAAATGCATGCAAGTGTACGATTATTCTCAACCGTGTGCACTGCCATGTGCACAGCAATCAAAGGTTTCACTCTATCTTTTTAACTTCATGCGATTAAGGAATAATAAGCATATTGTTAATTTCAATTGAAGAAAGTTGAAATTTGATTACACGTGTAAATACAACATATAAACTCGTCAAATTTTGCTAAGATTTCATTTTATTGACGTTTTCCATTGTTTAATCTTTATTAACTTTCAAATCAGTTAAGTCCTTCGGTTGTGTTAAACAGATCCACAAAGCCATTAGGGATCGAAATACACACATATGTTCTCCAGAGAACACACAGAAACAGAACCTATGCAGGAATAGCTCTTGCTGTCGTTCTCGTTCGAATATCTCTTTTAATACTCTCTTTTTTGTTCAACAGAGACCTTAAACCATTAACATTTATCAATTTAACCCTTTAATTGATTATGAAAGGCCTAAGCGTTGGTTGAAACCAGCCTATTGCAGCTATAAAGTGATCTCTAACAATATTTATAAAAAAAGTACTCGCCAATAGGATTATACAGTGAAACTTCTCTATAGCAGACACTTTCGGGACGCTATGAAGGGGTGTAAGCTCTAGAAAGGTTAGTTCACGAAATTAAGAAAAAAAACACACACGCTTTCATTGCTCAAATTCAGTGTTTCGAATGGCTTAAGCCTTAAAACAAATATTTTTATACCTGAATCTCAGGATTGACTGATCATTACGCCAAATTGTACGGACCGATAAAAAGACCAACTCTATCGTTAAGTTGACCAATTTACTCAATTTGGTTCTTTCTGTTCGACAGTTTTTAAGAACCGCTGCAAAAACTAAAAGAAATACAAACTCCGATAGCTCCACTTAACATGGTGGATAATGATAGCTCATTTTTAAGACCTATAGCCGGGTGAGCGTAAAAGAAATGCAATGGAAATGCGATGGTTTTCGCAAATCGCTGCGGGAACCTGAAAAAAATTCAAACGCCTTGCCTGCCCTACAGCGTTGCGTTTCCGTAGTAGTGAGAACAGCTTGTAATAAAGCTTATCCGCTTATTATTATTATCATTTATTAACATGCAATTTAAATAATATAACGATTATAGGCTCTTACTTGGTAGAATACGTATAAATTTAGTCTAAGGATACTAATGAATTAAAAAGCTAGGCTTTCGCCCTCAACGGGTTGTTACGCCGCCCAATAGATATATTAATAGATTTATTTACATTTTCAATATTTGTAGAGTTTGGGACTTTTTTATCGGCTTTTGCTTGTTGGCCGTATGTTCTTCTAGTCAATCGCTAGCATAAGTCTCAATCTCTTTGCGTCAAATATTCAACTTGATGTGCGAAGCTTGATTGTACCCAAATATAGCGAATTTCGCTCAGTAATCTAATAATAAATCCAGGCGTTCGCATTCTGCCTGAAATGTTTCTCAATCCATCAGTCGCCTTGGTCATTCATTACGACTCTGTCAACACACTCAGTAATTAGTTGTCATATTGACGAAAATCGTTTTCGGATAAAATTATTCGGTAGTTATTTTTAATGTGCCAAACACACACAGAATGGAATCATTCATTCCTCAATTCGTCAAGCTCAATTATTCATAACCTGTCGAATGCTATTTGTATACCATATTTTCTGCGGTACGGTGTTCTTCATTAGGAGTAACATCTACTTAGATGGAGAGATAAATTGCTGATGATGGGGTTGTGGGTTGTGTTTGGGCAGACATGTCTGGATATAAATTTGTCTAGAGTGTGTGATGTGCAGACTGATAGGCGGTCTATTGGCTAACGATAGAGCAAACTCTTTTAATTAAGTCGTCTAAGTGGCTGGATGACATTAAAAATGCACAATTTGTTGATTAATATTGTCGTCGTAGATGTAGGGGTTGTAAGGACAGACCTGACTAATGGAGGTTTGTCAATCATTTTCATGGATTCATGGGGTTTTGGACCTAGACCAAGATTTGGGTTACAGATTATGAGTGAATGATTAATTGAAGAGAATTCACTAGGGCGTAAGGTATAGGATTCCTTTTTCTAGTTCTAGCCTATGCTTGCTGACTCTTGCAACAGATTATGAGTGAATGATTAATTGAAGAGAATTCACTAGTGAATAAGGCATAGGATTCCTTTTTCTAGTTCTAGACTATGCTTGCTGACTCTTGCAAAATCTTTTTTTTTTTTTGTTTATTTTGCTTCTGTTTGTAATTTTTGTAGATTATTAATTAATTAATTATTAACAAGCGGACTCTCTGGTAGTTCTTAGATTTCATACATTTTAGCAATGTCTGTAGACTTTTATGCTTGAGCGTATCTCCCAGACTTAGTAGCAGAAGCGCTGGAAAATATAAATATGGATCATATTCAAGTTAAAGTCAAATGAATATTCGCTTTATGCACCCCTCTTTTGTACAACTTTTTCTGAACAATTCGTTAAAGGCCAATTGAGATTTATGTATAGATGAGATTATGATTTATAATATTTTTATATTGCGTCACGTTAATAGCCCATCAAGAGCCAGAACCTATTTTACACACAACCAGTGTCTTGTGCGCCATATAATTTAACACATGCCAGTTCCGGACGGTGAATTGCAAAAGCTTTTCATGACAAATTTACTCTAGGAGGATTGTCCGTCACTCCCTAAAGATAGGGCCATAAAAATTGGCTGTGATTTACCCAGGCTGAGTTTGAACCTTGATACGTCCGCCTAAGAGTCTGTCGTAGAGACCATCAAGTCATAGCCCCCCAGATTTTACCTTCCTAAAAGTCTGACGTTGCTTTCTGATAGGAAAAAAAAGGTGGACTGTTAGAATTTTCTACAATTACCATAGTAACTAGGAAATTCTAGATTCCAACAGCAAGTGACCAAGTGCTAGTGCTCAAACGCCGATTTTTTATATCTGGACTTAGTAACTATGCACATGTCGTTGGCGTCAAGCTTATCAGGAATCTTGAATTAACTGGAATGACTGATTCAACATGCCACCACAAAAAAAAAAAACTGAATGGTGTTAGGCCACATCATATCGTCGGGCATTTAGATAAGCTTCGTGAAATTCAAAACCTTTTTTTTTTTCTAAGTTTATTTTGGTGGCAAGTGTAGAACAAGCGGACTATTGCACTGTTGGAATAAACATTGTCCACAATAGTTACACTAAATTGCGGTTGCAATAAACAGCTAAACGGTTTGGCTAAACTTGTTTTCTCAAATGTTTTGGTTGCTGTTTCTTACAGTCAGTTTCTGGTGCTTTACTTCAAGAATTATTTTTAAATCTATTTTCGTGGAATAAAATGATTTAAATTAGTTTGAAGGATTCTGATCTTTTCGAACTCTCTTTTGAACAAGTAGAATACACTTGGGCTTCGTTCTTAAACAAAATTAATGCTTATGAAACGAAATGTTTCGTTTTTAAGTATTGCGAAAGTATTAAGTCGACAAATAGCGTTTAAAATATTTTTAATTTTATAGGAACTGAACTTAGAAAGTAACAAGACAAGACTGAACTTAGGAAGCAACAAGACACCTGAAGCTTTTAGGTACTTAAAGTATACTCCATCCTCAAACCTCTCAACAGTGATTCATTTCAGAAAAAAAGTCGCTGACAGAAGCCGGCTACAAGTTGTAACTGAACATGCGAAAACAATTTGCGAGCCATTAGAAATTCCCATTTGTATGTTATTTTGACCATACAACTTTTCGTCCGACTTCGAGTAAAGTATCCGGAAATGTTCGTGCGACAACCGGCCAAACTCAAATGGAATGCAATCACTCAACTTCTAACAACCACCATGCCTTTGTTCGCTTCAGTTGGAGCAATTTGAAGCCTAAGTACTAACATACATGTGACTGTGGTCTACCATCGTGGAACCTGAAAGGCTCTTTAAATTCCTGATAAAATAATTAGACTATGAAATAAAAAACAAGAAGTATGTGTCGTCAAAAAGTTAATTAAAAGGATAAAGTGGCAAAAACTTGACTCTTGCAACCACCACAACTACGCACAATATAACGCAGACCCAATCAACACGTTAAATGTTCGCCAAGCCACGGAAAACATGTTTCACTTCCTCACGTTCACACATGCACACGCACATGGCCCGCTTGTTGAAGGTCCTGGCTCTGGTCGTATGCAAATTTCGTATTATGGCTCAGAGGGAAACAAAAACAATTTAACCCCAATAACAGTTTAACGTCCACACGAGGAGTATATCGCAATTTGAAGCTATGTCTTCCTGCACACATGTGGGCCAATGGCCAATAGCCAACAGCCATACATTGGCGCTGCACAAGGCCATCCCCAAAGGACACCGACGCGATTTATTATGCTTCGCAAGGAATGAACACTGTTGGTCCTTCACTCTAGGAATTCACTCGCAGACGAATTGAAAATTAGTGGAAATGCGGAATATTTTAAATGAAGGCTCGTGACCAGGCCAAATCAAGATTCCAACCCAGCACTAGCACAGTGGGTGTGTGCGCCGTTAACTTCCAACCAGCTCGCAGAACATAAGTTGCATAGTGCGATTTTTTTATTGGTGGCTATTATTCCAGCAAATACAAATTGTGTATCTTAAATGGTGACAAATTAGTTCAATGTAGCTGATTTCCGAGCGCCATTAAGTCAACAGTGTTTGCTGTGGCTGTGGTCGCCTTGAGTCGCACGACTGTGGCTGGCAGTGATGTACGAGCCTTATGGAAACTGGCCAAAATAATTCATAAATCGATTCGTGAAATTTTTTGGTAAAACACCAAACAAGCGACAATTTATGATGGTTATCTTGAACTTGATCTGCGGCTTTGATTTATAAGTTGCGGTCGGCCTTGAGCGCCTATTTACGGATCCGAAATTGAGTACGCGTCAAATCCCGAACTTAGGCTTTGTCTCAGCCGGGAAGCGTGCTGCACGCATGGCACCGGTGAATGAATTCCGAAATTTGTGTGGTATAAATTTAAAATTTACTTGCAATCTGGTTAGATCTTGAATTTAATTAATGTCCTTGTTGAGTTGGATGGCTGACGGTAAGCCATTTTTCGTCGGCTGGTGAAAACTAACTCGTAGTCCTTTCAAGCGGGCCATAACTTTTTAATGTAGGACAATAAAGTTTTAAGAATTGATCATGATATATTGTCAGTCACCAAAGTAAATAAGCACCATCAAGAGCGCTTTGTACTCATATGAAAACACGTTCAAAATAACCCTCACGAAAAAACCTTAAATGCAATTTTATTCGAAAATTCAGTAGCTTAGCTTAAAAATAAAAATGTATGAAAAAATATATTTGAATTAAGTTCCATTAAAAAATAGGAATTTTTTAGGAGGTGTTAAATTTAATTTTTTGCTAGACAAATTTTTAGTTTGTAGTTGCATATTAGGTATGTAAATAACCGTAAGCTGAAACTCTTTCAACTTCTTCCTCTCCCTTTGAAGATGAATCGGGGATATGTCCGTGTTCGGTTTCAGAATGTGTTTGCTGAATGACGTCATTTTCCCTTCTCACTGACCAGCCAATGATTGGTTCATCCGCTCGCAGTACAAAACTCAAATTGTTTCATTTGCTAACTAAGGAACACTAAAACAAAACAAAAGCAACTGGTGGCCGTATTTAAATTTCCCCCATACCAACAATTCTAAAAAAAAAAAAAGAAATATGATGTGAATATTTTTTGTATTCCTTACGCTTGATCCGATTAGACAAGTAAATACACTAAGGAACGAATGTTATATGCTATCGAACTAGTGATCCATTGTCCGATTAGCAGGTGTCCCTATTGTAGAGGGAGTTTTGCATGAAAAAAAGCAAGGAATGCATAACGTACGTTCCAATCAGGAGGTGGCCTCTTTAGCCCAGGTTCCTTAAACTGTAAACAAGTGCAATACGAATTTATTTTGTTATGAGAAAATAATGCATTTGGAACAACTAATATGCGTTGTGCCATATCTGCTCTCCTTGACTTAGCTTGTACTATACAAAATGTCCGACTTTCGCTTAGAAAGAATGCCAAGTTTTTGCGATTTTTTATAGTATCAGTAATTCATTTATCGCTTGCTGTGACTACTAAGTTTTCGTTTAAAGGTGGGAATCTATTAACAATTAACAATTCGAACTCTGACATCTAGTAGCTGTCGTCATGCAATCGCCGTAGTGATGCGGATTTTTTTTTATTTGTTTACACCTCACGCTACAGATAATTCCGCTGGCAACTTTAGTGTAGCCAATTAATATTTCCATTTCCTTTTTGTATCCTTGCAGTAAAAGGACGAGAATGCAACAGCCACGACGATTGTGTATCCATCGACAAATCAAGCTGTGTAAAGGATCTTAACGACTACAAGCTACGATGCCTGTGCGGTGATGACACAGCACCCCAGAATGGCCTCTGTCCGAATGTCCCGAAAGGTGAGTACATCAAAATAAACTATAATCTCCTAATTACGTCCAATTAAATATAAAACGAACACAAACACCAGCGCACGACGTCACAAAGAAGCTAAAATAAGCAGCATCAGAACAAAGCATGGCTAAAGTGCTAAAGAAATATTGACTTAAACTCGCAGCAATCACAACCAGTTCAACCTGTTTTCCATTAACAAAAAATAAATCCCATCCTTCAGAGAAAGAACTCCTTGGCTAAACTGCCGGGCACATGTGTGCCAGGTGATGTGCACTGTAATTATAGAAAGGCTCTGACTTCATGGATTTTTAAATAGCTTAACAGCAAAGCTACATACAAAAAAGTTAATTATAATGCGAATGTGTATGTCGGGTAGTGCTGAATATGTGTGAGCCGCCCCATTTTTTTCGGAGGGTAACATATTTGCATTGGCACTTATGTCGTGTACACTTACAGGGAGACCCAGCACCGCCATGAGGAGTCCGTAGTTAATATTTTGTAAATATACGCGATATTTTGAGCGACAAGTCCCCTTTTCTGTGTGTGCATGCTATAAATTGGCACCTGTGTCACGGCATGCCGAAATAAATTGTACATTCTGTAACGTAGATGAAACGAAAAGGAAAAAACACCTTTCTCTTTGGCGGAATAGTTTTGAACATATATATTTTCCTTTTTTTCATTTTCCAAGATGTATTTGTTTAATTTGCACTTGAGCTAGCAATTGCTTACAAGGCTAATGGTCCTTGAAGGGGCTCAGCCTCTAAGCAGCTATTTTCGGTGAGTCACGGTGCCGAAAACACCGCGAACACGGACAAGAACCGGACACGGATATACAATTATTTGAAAATTCGATAGCAATTTCTGTTTTTTAATGACAGTTTTTTTGTGCGGTAATTTCTCAAAATCTTGTAGGTATGCAGATAAAGCGTGTAATTAAAGATTTTAAACATCCGATGACCTTTTGATGATGTTGTACATATGACTATCGAAAGTAAATCTTTGGCTAATTTTGTGTTGGTAATAAGGATTTTCGTAGTTTGTTTGGACGTTAATTTTTAACGATAAGACTTCTTTCATGCTGGAAGACATTAAGTTTCAATGGGCACGAAATTTTTGCATTATGGCGAAGACGAACATCATTTGGGGGCATGCAACGGAAGGAAATAACGTGAGCCAAAATCTGATTTTAAAGGTTTTGCTGCAATTTTTAATTGACTTTGGTTTGATTGATTTTCCTAATCACCCATAAAAATGTTTTGTGGTGAAGGCGTCAAATTTTTGTTCTGTTTGTTGAAAGTGTTTTGTTTTTTTTTTAAAGGGTAACTTTCTACATTCTGTATTCACAAATCCCAAAATATGGCGTTTGCCAGAACATTTCGTACTGAAAAGTGAAAGTATGTTTCTACGACTACCTTCAGAATGATGTGACTCAGAGACGTAAAAGAGGCTGAGGCCTCTTTGACAGAAGAGAAAGATAAGAATAAAAAATTCCTTACATATTTAAATGTTTATGAAAGCACCAATATAAGTTTGATTTTGATATATGGTAGTAAAATTTGAAGTAACATGTTAAATGAAGTAACCCTTTTTTTTAATTTGCAAAAATGAATTAATGCTCAAACACGCATACTTTGTTTTTTATCAATTTCTGAATTTAAACAAAACGCTTAAGAAGAGCTTTTGACATTTTTAATGTCAATCATAAACATAGCAAAAATGCAGATAACCAAACATTTTTGTAAAACTTTAAACACAACGTTACGTGCTATGTATGGATTAAGTAACTCTACAAATTTATGACTAATCGGATTTTTTCGGCTTAGTTCATGCCTAATAGTCAGTATAAAAAATAAAATAAATAATCTGCGTAACAGCCCATACAGGGCCAGAGCATAGCTTGTTTGCCCCTCCCGTCCTGTGTTGTGGACGATATAATTTGACGTAAGTGAAGGGGGCCTACATAAGATGAAAATTTAAGTGCTTGGCCATCTCATCCACAGATTGGCGGCACTTTAGGGCGGTCTTAGAGGTAAAAGTGACCGAGACGAGGGATTTGATTGCGGCTTGACTGTCTGAACAAATGATGATATCCCTCTTGGATACCACATTGTGTTTTAGACAGAGCTTCCTTGATTGCCATTGTCTCCGCCTGAAAGACGCTGCAATGAACAGGAGGCGTAAAGATATATTTCGAATCAGGTCACCGGAGTACTCCCGACTCAGTTTTGGATCCGTTTGTGAAGAACTTTAGTAGATCCTCCAGCGCCGCAGGGGTTTCCGCGCAATCTGTTCGTTGAGGGATGCTGGACGTACATTTTTTTTCGAAGAGAAGTTGGGGAAGTGTGTTGTCGGTGACTGAGGGAATGAAATTGAAGCCTTTTAATATTGCGGAGTTTTCAGTCCTAAGGCTGGTCCATATGTCGATTGATCTCCGTCTTACCGCTGTACAGCTACCTGTCTGCTGCAGATATCGACTGGGAGGATTTGAAGTAGTATTTCCAGTGCAGCAGATGGTGTGGTACGAAGTGCTCCTCCTGTGTTAATGCACGCCGACCTCTGCACTCGACTGAGAAGATAACGGTAGACTGCTTTATTGAGTGTGTCCACCAGACTGTGACACCGTAGGCCAGGATTGATTTAACAACCGAAACATACAGACAATGGACAATACGCGGCTGAAGATCACATTTGCAGCCAATGGCTTTCTTGCAGCAGTACAGTGCTGTGGAGGCCTTCCTTACTCGCTCAAGAATATTGGGTTTCCAGCTTAATCTCTTATCGAGAATAAGACCCAGGAATTTTGCACTATCTTTGATAGGAAGCGTCACACCAGACAGTGTGATAAGATCGATGTTGGGCAGTTTGTATCTCCTAGTGAAAAGAACCAGTTCTGGTTTCTGTGGGTTAGTTCCGAGTCCATATTTTCTAGTCTAGATGATAAGCCTAGAGAGAGCGTTATTCATGACGTCCCTAAGCGTGGAGAGGAATTTACCTGAGGTCGCTATGGTAACATCGTCGGCATAGGCTACCACCCTGCACCTAGCACCCTCCAGTGTCACCAGAGTTCATTGACCGTAAGGTTCCAAGAAGGGGGAGAGCACCTGTTAAATACCTGATATCTAAACACCACATTGAAATGCCGAAAAGTGTGTGGAGCCTGGTTTACAAAATAAAGTAAATCTCTGCCGACAACCATAAAACTAGTACCTAAACTAATTCGAATTTAGGTTGCTCAATTCACTGGAGTAAAGATCCACTCCACTTGTTCGATAAATTATTTATTGTCGTATCAATGATGAGAAATACCATGATTAACCTTCTGTAGTTGTAGTTCTACTATTTCTAGTGCGACGAACCTAGTGCGCACACGAGGCAATTGTTGAAGCACCATGTTGTAGCAACGTGTTTTCATCCGCACGAACCCTCTTACTTGCTTGTTTCCGACTAACTGATAAATCCAGTAAACAACCGTATGATTGCCGCTGACTGAAAAAAAATCGGCTAAATCACAATCTAAAATGCGTTAGAAATGTTAGTTTTTGCTTTGCGAATTCCAATTTATCCATTACAAATCGCTAAAATATGTAGCGCTTTGTACATAGCCGGAAAATTCAAAAGACAAAAAGGCGGAAGTGAAATATTTGACAACCTAATATTTACTTCCGCATCAACTATGATATTTGTTACTAAGCTATATCTGTAACTTATCAATGTACTTTCGCCAGTTGCCACTTTGGTAACAGATTGTACAAAACTGTTTCTTAGACAAATGAATTCTTTCTTTCTTTTTTATATTTGTATCTTTATCTAAAAAATAACTGATATATGCATATACTTCCTTTTGTCGTGAAATAAAGAATTAATAATAAATAATACACTCCAGGTTGGCGAAAAACATTTGGAAAACTTTATAAAATGAATATTGAGCGATGAAGCTCAATAGTCCCATTACAAGCAAACATCTGCGTCGGATAGTCCAGTAGACGATAATTTGTTTAGCATAAGCATGATTCCTTTACTAATGAATTTAACGTCTAGAAAAAAGCAATAGATTGTGTGGCAAAATCAGACACCGTCTTCCCAAGATATTGTCGGCCAAGCAAGTTCGTTTTTGCTAAAGAGACGGTTGAGCTTATTTCGCAGGAAGTGGAGTTATTAGAATGCGAAATAAAAAATATCTCTCCCACAAATATCAATACCAACAACCTGAAATTGACAGTAACACCGAAATTCATGCTAACAATTGTTGACGGTAAAATTTGCACAGGACTATCGTCAATGAAATCGTCACACAAATGTGCTTTAAATGTGGAGCAAAGCCAAGTGAACTGAACAATCAAACGATTATTTTGAAAAAAAAAAAACTGTTGTCAAAAGAAACTTGTCTTTTGGATTGTCATCACTTTATGCGTGGATCCGTTTTATGAAATGCTTACTACACATATAGCGTATAGGCGTTCTATTCAGTCATGGCGAGCACGTTGGCCTGAAAAAAGGCCATAATTGCTAAAGCGAAAAAAAAGTATTCAGGATCGCTTTCGTAGCGTAGTGACATTTAAGACAAAATAATCAAATTACGAATACTTTTGCGAGGCACTGTAGATGAGGAAACTTTTGAACAATTTACAACCGATACCAGAAATATTTAAAAGAATATTCGTGGTATATTATGTCAGTGTCCATAAAGTTCTTATTTATGGCAGAGGTATAATTTCATCTTGCATCCTTCCTATAGGACAACTCTCGGAAGATGCTCAACAAGCAAGAAACAAGAACATAGGCAATTGTTTACAATAAAGAATTCTAAAGTGGACACCAATAGAGATTTATTCAATCGGTGGCTGATTTCATCGGATCCATTCATAGGAAGTTTGCGACACACCTGTAAAAAGTATTTAAATAGGTTAAGAATCGTCACTTTGTTGAAACTGTTCTGATTGCTCTTATCTTGTAATAACTTTATAATATAAATTCGAAAGTTAAGATGTTTGTAACTTTTCTCTTGTCACAGTTGGCTCCCTAACCGCTTGACCGATTTGGTCGAAATTTGGAACGTAAATTGCTTATGCTGTGTACAGTGTTTTAGTACATTTTTTGTCTAGATGCATTAAGTTTGACTTCAACTTTGAAATGCATGCAACGCATCATAAAAAGAACGCACGTGTGCGAATTACCCTTTTTCTGATTTTCTCAAATCCCGGACTGCCGATCGATCTATCTGTATTTTTTTCCTGAAGCGGGGGTTACAGTTGTCGTGAATTAGGAGTTTCTCAGTGATTTATTGTTGGCTAAGTAGAGTAAAAAGGACATGATTTGACGATTCATGCGAGGAATAGATAAACAATTTTGGAAGTTGTAGTTGCCGCATAAGAGGAAATCTCAAATTCCAATTTGATTAAAAGCAGCAGTGGTTTTTTTAAAGCACTACTAACAATAGCTCCTAACATAATGTACCTACAAGTTTTTAAACACAGATATTGGTGAAAAATATTTTTTAAGTTGTAAATTGTATACATTTTTAATCCAAGGCGGGCGAAGTGGTAAAGGCAGCTAGTTATATATAGATAGTAATATACTCCCTACAAATATGTATTTTGGTTTCTTTCTACACATCTATAAATTCTCGCTGAACTAAGTCAGTAAAATGTTCATGCCATGTTCAGACTTTTGAACTTTTCGATTTTGCTTATAGATCTTTCTGAATTCAAAACTATTTCCAATTTTTGAAAGTCAAAATCTCTTCGTATACTTTAATTTTCAATTCTGTCTTTTATATATAGGCTTGCGACATAAATGCACCAGCACCAGCGACTGTGAGCCGAACATGGTGTGCACCATGGAGAATGCAAATCGAACAATAGGAGTCGCCAAGTTCATGTCCTCAAAAGTCAAGCTGTGCCTCTGTGACAATGAAAGCGGCTATGTCGAAAACGCCCTCGATAGCATATGCAGCGGTGGTGAGTACAATTTTACCTGCCCACCTATTAAAGTTGGTTCACATCTAATTTATTTTCGATTCAAAGGTGTTCTTCAAGCAGTCTCCAACGTCCTAATATCAGCGGGATCCATAGTGGTTGCCATAAGTGTTTACTCAAGTCTACGGTTTTACGAATATTTCTAATTTTAAACAAAGTTTTATTAAATAAAATTTATTAATTTAGTTTCTACTGTTTTAATTATTTTCTATGATTTGCTTAAACTTTATGTGAATATAATTTTGCCTATGTGTCATCGCATGGAGTTGTAGATATATTATTTAATTTACTAATTAATATACAATCGATTTATATTTACTGTTTTTTTAGCCAAGAATTTAATCTAAAATCACTTTTCATTGTAGCGAGACAAACGGAAATATGGAAAAATCACCTTAATTATTGTATTGACACACTTTATTAAATAAAATTATAATTAATTACAACGAGAAAAGATTTGCACTCAAAAATTTCTTATTTCTTATGTATGATAAACAAGTGTAGTTTAAATTTATTTCAATAAAAATGAAAAACATATAAGAGAATGTGTTTGAATGTTTTCAAGATTAGTCTACTCCAAAAATCTTTCATGTTTGGAGTTTGAAAGATAGGTGTCCATTTGTATGGAAAAATACGACATTGACAACTGTAAACAAAAACCGCAATAGACATAGATACACATGAATTTATATTATACCATTTTATTTTTAATTTTAATTAATTTCATAAATTTCAATTTTATAAATATTATAAAACAAAGTCCAAAATAATGTTTGGAGCGTCTAATCTCAGGAACGATATTAAACGATAAAATGTCAATATGCGAGTTTCTAAAATCCAAAAACGCAGTTATATTTTTTTCGCCTATCTTTTCAATTGTGTTCTCCAAGCCAATTAAATATTTAAAAAAACGTCTTTTGGGACATCATGATTTGAAACATAATATCGAAGATGTTGAATTGGCCGATTTGGCTTTTTTATTGGTCATAATCATTTATAACAGCGACATAAAGGCGACATCAAGGCAACAATTTTATCAGCAAAAGTTAACCTTTTGCGTTTTGCTTTACAAATTATAAGAGGTTTTAGAAACGATTTACGATTTATAAGAAGTTTTGAGTTCATTGCATTGCATAAAAAATACGAAATAACGAGGTGAGCAAAATGTATGAAAGTTTTTCAAATTACAAACGATTTTTCAAGGGGCGAGCAGTTTGTTACAAATTATTGAGGTTTCGATTTATCGGGGTACGAATTATCGCGATTGGACTGTATGTATGTTTGTGTATAGGTGCACATAAATGTACACATTTGAAGTACAGACAGCCATGCCAGAATGCGGTATTTTTTGTTGGAAGCATGTTCTTTGAAATTTTGTTTCAAGTAAATAGAGAAATATATACATATTCATATAACATCAAACCAAGCAGAATTCATGCGAGAAATACCTATGATCATTACTGACTTATTGAAACCATTCAAAACGAGTGTCTTTTAAATAAGGATCAAGAATTTATGATTTAATTATGTCGTCAGTCTACAATAACAAGGGGAACATTTTCTTTCTGAACTACGAACTCTGCTTTTAAAATTTCATTAACATTTTATAGTGCCGATGTTTCAAGTGCTTGCAATGTCCCCAAGTAAAGTAATACTGGCAGAAGGTAGTTAAATCTCAGAAATATCTTTGTTTTGGTGCCGAATATTTGGAAATGATTGAGAAGATATATCCGAATACTGCAAATGTACATATGTATCTGCTAATTCATTTCGTTTCAGAAAGCAATCAATGAAGTTAATAATTCAATTCTTGCGAACTGTGAGGCATCATCAAAAATCTATTATTCAGTTGACAGCATTTTACATGTAGAAGAAGCAGTGTATTACCCCAAATTATTTCTAAATTCATTAACACTTTCTGGTACTCAACTACCTAAGCTAGTGCTAACAATCTACTAAAAAACTTTAGATATATAGTGCTGCCTGTGCGAAGCCAGGACGGGTTGCTAGTCTGTAAATAAAAAAAACCGGTCAAGTTTGAGTTTTAATATATATGTATATACAAAGAAATTAACAAATCAAAATAGCATCAGTAAAATTCTTCTTTTCATTTTGAATGAAACTAAGCAAAAAAATATTTCCCATTTTCAAACCGCGCCAGACATGTGAAAATTGCTTAAGGGTGAAATGCCTGCAAGCGACACCGACACTGTCGTTTTTAGCAGAAAACTGATCAGTTAATCGTTAATATCTCAACAAATTGTGTGAAAATAAAATTGTTTATATAGTGTTTATTGATTTTTTTGCCGAGATCTACAAAATTTAAATTATATTTTTTACCAATAAGAGTAAATTAGAAACATTAAGTAGCAAAGCAAAATGCCTAGGCAAGCTATGTATGCAACAAGCTATGCAGTACTTAACGGATATAAGAAACACTAAGATTCTAAAGAATCTTTTTCTTTTATGAGATAAACGGATATAAGAAAAAACATTTCTTATAAAAGAACAACTTATATAAGAAAAAACTTTGTCTAATAAGCAATACGAAAAATTTTGCGAACCGAATAAGCGTTTTTTCTTATATGAGTTTTTTTATATCCCTTAAATACTGTATATATATATATTTTGCCTTTTTATGCTCTTTAAAAAAGAACAAACAATATTAACAATTGAACAAACAGTAACAATAATAAACATTAAAGCAAAGTGCTATCGGAATTTTATGTTACAGAAGTAGGCATACGCTGTTAAGAAAAAAGGCATTTCCCACAAAGAACTTAAATTAGTACATTTTTTAGGATATCTTTTAGCACCAACCGCTTCTTTTACGATTGATCCCATGGATACAGCAAGCTTTTGGGTTACTTCCGGACTAATTTTGCCCCATTTTTCTCGTAGCATTGTCTTAAGCTCAGGCATGGTACTACTGTCAGGTTTTTGTATCTAATGCTCAAGATAACCCCACAAATGGTTTATTACATTACAAATCCTGTAGTTGAATAATGTTTTAAACTGCTTTCTTACATTTACAACAACCAAGCTCAATGACGGGGCTTAGAGGTTAATCATAACCAGTTCATTCCAGCCCTGGCTGAACGATTTGGAACCGGAAACAAAGCATCGAATGCCACAATGGATACTCTGCAAGAACGTTTAATGTGACGGATATTCTAGGCAACGAAAGGACCGACGAATTAACAGGTCAGGATATAAAATGAATTTGAACAACAAGCAGGAGACTCCGTTTATCTAAATGCAAGAAGTTGCCTCACAACTGCTTCCAGAACTGCTTTCCGGCTGCAAACTCCAGATGGAATAATTAAGATTCCTCCTAGGCAGATGAGGCCTAATTTGAATAAGAGGTGGACAGAACTGCTACTCTCCATAAGTAGACCTACCATTAGTAGACTAGTATGTATCGTAATTGGTGACTGCCTCTTCAGCAACCACCCCAGACTCAACGACTGGTGCAGAAGCTGCAGAGATAAAGAGGAGGAGGAGGCCCGCTCCACCATCATGAAACTTGCCCAGCACACCCCTGAATTACGAAACATACTCTGGGAAGATACTTCCTTGAGGATTTGGTTGAATTGTAGATGTTAAATGCATTAGCAAATTCATAAATAGGACCAATTGGGCTTAGGCCAATCTACAGCGAATAAGCTACTTTTTGTGCTTCAAATCGGCAACAAAACAAGCTTGTAAACAATTATTAATTGCAGAAAAGTTCTAGGCAAAAGAGTTCGGGCTTCTTCGGGAACAAACAGAAAATGTAACTGCCAGATGCTCATTCAGTTGAATTTTGGTAGAAAAGATTTGCTTTTGACTGTAGTCGATGAGGTTGTTTCGACGTCTCCTGTTTCTCGACAACGAATTAGAAGGTGTCTACAAAAAGACTCACTACCTTGAGATGACGTTTCATACCCCAGTCGCTGATCAAAACGCCAATAAGAGGAAATATTTGCATAATATGGATTTAGGTTTATTGAAAGCCCGAAGCAATCTGGAAGTTAGCACGTTGCAGCATTTTGTAATGAATCCTATATTTTATGTGTATAAAAATTGATTTCTCCTACAAAAGCTGAAAAGAGGAAAAGGTAAAGGCATATTTTACGCCCTTACAAAATTTTCTGTTTATACATACAGATCACTACTTTTCGTCCCCAATTTTCCTCTTCCATCTTAGCCCGAATTATGCTATAATAATGCCGACATTTTCAGTGATCTAATATCATTACTTCAACTAACATTTCCCAATAACTTTCGCTCGTTATCAAAATCATCCCCCCACAAATCGAAGTCAACACAATCTTTGACATGTACCCATCGATTAAAAATAGTCAACTTTTCCAACTACATAATTTAAGAAAAAGCATTGTATATTCGAACGTCATTGCCTTCCACAACCAAAAGGTTAACTTTTTTAATTGAACTTCAATGCACAGGTTTCATAGTCAGACCGCGACTTCAATTAGAAGCGACACGTAATTAAGGGACAACAGAAACAGAACAGATTAAGTAAATAATTAAGCGAAAATAGAACTGAAAAGTTCAAGGCAATCCCAAGCAAGGGCGTAAGCAAATATCAAAATTTTACAAACGTCATTTGCAAATAGGGACGCACAAGGCAAACATGTTGTGAAGGATAACATGCCATGCCTATGCCAATATTTTGCAACGGAGCTAGAACTGTGTGTCGAGGATTCACTGAATGCCAGAGACAACGACGCCACCGGGGCGGAAGAGTAAAAGCCAGATCAATTTCTCGTTCAAATGTGATTTTCTAACAATTTTCCCATTTTCATTTTGCTTAGAAATCTTTCGAAGGAGGTGTCAACGGGGGAAGTTAACGCGTCAGAACTGGCTGCGTGTAAAGCGGAAATATTGTCTCTGAAAAAGAACCTAACCAGAGCCAAGATTTCAGCCGGTAACATGGAAGCCATGATGAGAACGATGATTGAGAAGCAAAATCTTTTAGTAACAGAAGTTTTTGAATTGAAGAAGATGAACGAGAATATGAGATTGCAGCAGGTCACGGATAGAAATAGTCAAGCTCTGGAGCGTGGCGTTCTTCTTAAGGAGCTGCATGACATAAAGATTCTTTTACGGGACCGGTCCTACGACATGGTGAGGCTTAAGTGGTGTTATTTTGAGGTGTTTTATTTATTGTTCGGCATCACAGGAAAAGACCCTTGAGCAGAACTATGCCCTTACCAATGCCCTTAAGGAAGCCAATGAGAGAATCTACGCCATGGGAATGAAGTTTTTGAAATTAAAAAATAATCGTGCCTTGTCACGAGATGGCAGCAGCAACAGCCAGAGCAGCGAGGAAGAAGGCACCAACAGCGACGGCAGTAGCAGTTCACAGGACTCGGTGGATTCGGCACCTGATTAGCATTTTCTCTTTTTTTTCTGAGCAGCAACAGCTACTAACAATAAAATTGCGAATTGTGTGGATTATATTTTGTTAAATTATAATTTTTCGTGAATTTTTGTATTCTACTTCTTTGATAAAATCCGTGCCGGCGCCTATTGCGTGTAGCGTCCGTGCGTCCAAAAATCAGTTGGCTTACGGTTGCATGACCGCTTCCAATAAACTGTTCGACTAACTATCCGCCAATCCAAAGGTTACAAATCCATCTATTTTGTATTCGTCCATTAGCCGGACGGTTTTGTTTTTATGGGACACTTATTGGTGTGGAATTTTTGTTTTTATGTCTTTTTTTCTGTCGTACAGAATTTCGACGGCAGTTTGTTGCTCCTGCATTTAGTAGCAGAGGTGGGCTTTAGGGAGGTTTTTAATAGCCGAAGGATGTGTTAGTCAAAACTTTTGGATAATTGTGGGTGGGATTGGGTAGGTCGTTTTTTGAGGTTTACGATGGATGATGGTAGTGATTTGCAAATTTTGAGCTTTACCAGCGAATTAATTAACATAATATGAACTCTGACCTACTGAAATTACGTACAATTTTCAAAATATAGTTTGCTGCTTTGTTCTGATGAGGTTCATTAGTTCATTGTTTAACTTTTTCTAGAAAATTCTAAGAGAAATTCTAAGTTGAGGCAAAACAATTTATTTTAAATTTTCTTAGCTTACCTTTACACTTCGTTTTGGAAAGTCAAATGGGACATCATTTAAAAACGCAACCTTTTGATCTAGAGACCTTTTGAATAAGACTGCAGAGACTGAAATTTTTTTGTTCCTTTTTAAAAATACCTTTTCTTTGTATTCATTTATTACTGTTAGGAAGTAGTTGTCAAGGAGGTAAGCAATTTTTTGTAGCTTAATGTAACTGAACTTAACATTGGTTATATTTTATTGGAATATTTTCTTTTTGTTAAAAATAAAGAGCAGTATGCAAAAGAATTAAGTAATGTGTCTGATTTCCTAACATTCTAAAATTGGTAAGCTACCATTTTATGCCCAAATTGCAGAGGTTTCAGCTTGAGAAAAACTTAACGACGCGCAGTGGTCCTAAATGGGTTTTCTCGTTGCAAAAGTTATAACTTTTGAACGCATAAAGATATAATTCCCAAGTCTATAAAAATTGTAAATTTGAAGAAAATTGATTGAGAGTGTTGCACAGTTCTTGACTAAATTTTTTTTAAAAAAGGAACTAACGAAAAGAAGCGATAAAATAAACTTTTAAAGTCAGTCCTACATATATTTTAGAATAATGTCTATGACTGTTTTAGTGTTCACAAGTAATTCTAAAATTAAATTGATAACAACAGTGAGTACTAAAAGTTAACGAACACATTTTACAAATAATTCTTGGCAGGTAATATAAAACATTATTTTTTCAATTTAGTAGTTCATCAGTATATCCTAAAAATTGTTTTAATAATATATTTTTTGAGTAACAGTGTAGTGGGCGCCGTTGGTTCGATCGGTTAGTGCGTCGGACTGTTTCGAATCCAGCTCGGGGGAAAAAAAACACCACAAACATTTTTCACGGCCCCACCTCCAGCGAACGACTGACAACCCTCCTGGAGTACTTCTTTCATGAAAAGCTTTCGCAATTCGCCGTTCGGAACCGGCATTAAAACAGTAGGTCCCCTCCACATGTGTCAAAATTATAACGCGCACAACAAAGCTAGGCTCTGGCTCTCAACGGGCTGTTACGCGGCCCAATGTAATGTATGTATGTAACAGTGTAGTAAAAAAGCAAACGGACAGGAAAAAACTAATTTTTTAAAAAGTTAATAAATAATGAGAAATAAAATATATAATTCCGGTATTACATGGCGAGTGTTTGCCCTCGCGTGAATGAAGTGCGAAAGAGAAAGACAGAACGAGAAAATGAAACAGAACTAAATTTATCTGAACACGCACGGGTAGAAATATTCTTACGTGTTTTTGACGTTTCTCTTTCTACTTTTTCTTTGTTTTTTCAGGCGGAGAGGTTATTATAAAGACTCTTCTTTGTAAACTATATTTACATTATGGGTAAAGACGGACTTAAGAGCTACTAGGTTTTGGTGCTGATTTCAATGGAAAACAACGATTATCCTTGTCCTTATTTCATTTTATCACGTCCCACCAAGAAATCGGCAAATATTGGATCAACATCAACAAATTTTGGAGTTTTTTTTATTTTTTTTTTTTCTATGACCACTTGAAGTTTCTCTAAAAGCAAAAAATCTGTAGGGGCTATGCTGCTATTTCGGTAAGGGCTGGCTTAGGTGTAAAGATTGTTTTTAACGTTTGACGAGATAAAGGTATATTTTAAGTTGAGAATATACCCTTACCATAGATGCCCATTGGGCTTAAAACGTTTACTACTACTAAAGAAACCTAAGCCCAGTAAATCTTGGCAGAAGATTTCTTCTGCTTGGTTTTGTCCAAAAACTACAAACGAATCAGATATCCTTACGAGATACTATTGTAAATGAAATTTGTTTGTAAGGAATTATGGAAAGTCACTAAGCAATTTAGATAAACAAACTTCTGCATACCAAGTGCATGCAGTTAATTTCAATAAAAATTTCCTAAATTCTTTGAATTCAACTAGCTTCTAAAACCGATTGCAACTAGAAAGTTTGCATTTCATAACTTTCAAATTTATTATTGCACGCGAGAACTCCATAATCAAGGCAATGTTGGGGAGTGTTCAACCCACACAAACACATTTACCAAAAACACGAAATAAAGAAACATCACCACTTCAATCTAGCCCCTAATTTATCATTGTGAAAAGTGGGGCACGTGCATTCTCGTATATCACTTAGAACTTGATTTCACGGCCGATGTGTTAAGGCAAAGGTTGCCTCGAAATGGACGCGGTACATTTCTGGAATATTTTAAGGGAATAGTTTTGGTGGTGGTAAAAAAAAACTGCGCATATTTATTGTTGGGTATGTGCCACTTAAAATGAGATGGATAGATGATAGTGTTAGAAAGTTATTTGCGACTTAAGTTTTGTCCTGGACGAGAAATTTAGGACCTGCTTAAGTGAAAGGTTTACAAAAGCACTCAGTCTTTTATAATTACCAGCTGCCATTTACTAAAAATTAAAAATATTGAAATTGATTTTCTTTCTCATCAGTATTGATGAACTATTGATGAATTATACAGCAAGTTCCACGAAATAGCTGCTTTTAGGAATAAAATCTTTTGAGAACCTTTAGGATAAAAAAATCTGGTCAAGTGTGAGTTTTACTCTTATGCCGAGGATTTCGTTCTGCGGCAAAAGGATTAATACTTATGACTTAATATAAATCCAAAAAACTAACAAATCAAAATAGCATCAGCAAAATTCTTCTTTTAATTTCGAATGAAACTAAGCAAAAGAAAATCCTTTTTCATTTGCTGACAGCGCCAGACGTGTGAAAATTGCTTTGGCGCACATAAGGATTAAAATGCCCGCAAGCGACATTGAGACTGTCGTCAATTCTTCGTTTTTATCATAAAATTGATTCGATTCAAATCGTTAATATCTTAAAAAATTGTTTGAAAATAAAATTGTTTGATTGTTTTGCCGAGATCTATTGTACAAAATGTTTTTTTTTCGGATCTTTAAAATTTGCATGTCATGTAAACATCAAGACCCAAATTCCAGATTTTTAGACCCGACGTGTTAAATTTTTTTTCTTAATATCTCGAAAACTTGAATGGATATTGTATTTTATTTTACAAGACCCATCCAACGATACCCTACTCAACGGATTTCAATGAATTTTTTTTTTTCAACAAATTTTGTAATTAATTTGTTTCAGTTCGAATAAAAAATCGTACACGACTTTTGAATACTTTTGGGATATTACGGTGAGACAAGTCATTTTTTGTCAGTTTAATAGCTAATAACTTCTTACCTATAAGAGTAGGGTAATTACAGTGACAACTTTATAAATTTTATTTCGTTATTCCAAGTGGTTCGCTGGTTACCAAGATTAAAGTCTAATGACAGGCAGACAAACATTTTTATAATCCCCTTTTCAACAACAGATCAAGTCTAAGATTAGGAAGAGTATTTTCAAAAAATAAATTCAAGTGATTGAGCCTCTTCGACATTTAAAAGCTTCCACACTTCCTCTTTCTCTCTATTTCAAACTCTTTAAAGGCATTCAACAAATTCGATTATTATACAGCGAAATCCACATTCAGAATAAACTCCTTAGGCAAAAAAAAAGAACCATGACGAAAACAACCAATTTAGTTCGAATGCATTCACCGAACGGTAGACATGCATAATCTTAAAAGTTACGCTGCTGTACAAAATTTTTTGATTCATCGCAATGACCTCTTTTATTTTCTCAAAGATTAATGAAAAACTCTATTGTTTTTAGAGTTTTTAGCCGGCTCTCTGATGTTAAATTGTTGTTGGCAAATCTCTAAGCGAGATTTTTCCTGGCATCTTTATGCTCTTTGTATACCTAAGTCGAGATGTTTTATGCGCCGATGACGAATGAATTTTGACGCAATTTCTGGCGATCCTTGTAGTTTATTAGTTTGTACCACAAGAACTATCCCATTTTTGCTCAGTTGGAAATAAGAAGTTCTCGTCATCTGTACCACACGTTGAATTTTTCTATTAAGAAAAGTGACACGTGTGGTTTTAGGGGTCGTTATTCACATTTGAAGTTTGATAGGTTTAGGCTTTAACTAAATTTGTTATAATTTCAAGTGGCATCCCGTCTGTTTTTCTTAATCGATATCAACCTGGATTCCTCTGTTATTGGATTTTGACAAGAACGTTTAATCTATGACGTCCAATTTTAGCAAAGATCATCGGAACAAGACTTCTTCCACTCCATTTCAATCACATTTTCATCTGATTTTGGCTTTTTTTTTTTACAAATTTGCACTGCTTAGAATGTAGTGATTAGGAATAAACATTTTCCACACATCTTCCATATGATTTTCGATAAACCGTGTTTTCAGGTGTAGTATTCACAGCCGATAATGTTAGGAAAACCTTCTCTTGAACTACCACACTAAAGAAATATTTTGTAGTTCAAATCGATACTTCTTTTTTGTTTTTGCTTTATTCTATCCCCATTTTTAGGTAAGGAGGTAATAAACTACGTTTACAATGGGCTTTAGCTTGACCCCCTGCCGTGCTGTTCTTCTTACTTGCAGTCAGCATTGGCCTTAGACTTATCTGAGATACATATATCCGTTGGTCGAGGTATACACTACCTAACTGCCCGTTCAAGAGGTCACGTAAGTGCTGATGACGCCTTAACACGCAATCCATTACATCACTCATTTACATTGGTAGTTAGCAAACCAAAAAACTTTTGAAGGAGCTCTAAAGGCGCCCCATTGGTGAGTCTACCGCCCATCAAGAACACCTCTACAGCTTGAAGTTTAATTTCTTTTCTTCCTTTTTTGAATTCGTCATGATTTCGCATGAATACGAGTAAACACTGAGTTAGGTGTTGTTAGGAAATTCATGGCTATAGGCCTTTGTGCGATGGAATTTGATGAAAAAAAAAATTAAATGTGCTTTGATCGTTGTTTGCCGGTGACAAGGAGGACGGGGCGGAACGACAATCACTCACTAGAGGAGAGCTCGTTAATGGTAAAAAGTTTCAAGTCATTATATTTCAATTGGATATGCCAACATTAGAATCGAATAAGTTAAGTCCATTTAAGTACTTCACTTGGGAGCTCAACATGCGGGGTTTTGACAGTTTATGGAAGAAAAAAACTGTGCTAGTGGTGACGTGATTCACGTGTATAACATGCATAATGTCCTTAAACATGACATTGAAATTCGTTTTTGTACTAAGGAGATACACGATTTTCGCCTGCTTGGTCAATGGTTAGTAGTAGCGCAAGCCAATGAGTCTGTAAGAAGATTTCACCACCGCTTCGGCAAGGATTTCTTGAAAGAAACTTGTCGTTATACGCTGCATGCGGTTCTTTTTTCCAAACGAAGCCGCAATGCGCAACACAATGACTACAATCGGTTAAATGGAATGGCTCACGCTTAAGGACACATGCAAGGGAATGCTGAACTGCATCATGGATTGGTAAGAAATCAATTCTGTTTTGAAAATGACGAAAAAGGACATAATTTTAAAGAACTAATACATGTTGTGCATTGAGGTGAACGGATTTCTCATAGTGCTCTTGATACCCGGGTAACCGGGTAATTTCGCGGGTATCCGCATTATCGGGTATCCGCATTATCGGGTATTACGCGGTAAGCATAGTACGCGGGAATACGGTTTGTAGAGTTGGTTGTTTGCTTTTGATAAATTACTACCCGTGAGGGTTCTTCTTGCACCTGAGAAGGATTCTTATCAAGGAATGCCTCCAATTCCGCGTCTTCGAAAGAATTTTGGTCTTTGTTTACGCGTGTGGTCGTCCACCATCACCGTCTTTGATGGGATGTAACCAATTACGGCATGTAGTTTCACATAAATTAGCATTTCCGCTGTCCGCACTAATTTCTCAAGTGCAACGCTTATTTTATAAGGATCCTTTTTCGGACTGTGCCATGAAACAGGGAAAAATGTGCAACAGTTTCTGGAACAATATTTATATATATGAAATATATATTTACCCTAAACCAAACATATTAGTTTTTCAAACGAACGAAATTGCAACTGGGGGAGATTGGCACAATTGAATACAGCTTATACAATTTTACTTTATTACTGGTTTTTAAAGCAATTTCATATTAATTAATAATTTATGAAATTTATGAAATAGTTTAATTTAATGTTATTAACATTGTAAAAAAATTGCTTTCAACATAGCTGACATATTATGTTCCTAATGTAATCAGATTGTCAGTGATTGTGTAGAAAGGCAAAAATAGTTTTCGGAATCTCAGCTTGGTTTCAGATCCAAAAAATCGACAGAAGATGCGATTCTTACCTTATACTCTTAACTAACTGCTACCCGCGACCTCCGCTACTTCCGCGTAAATATCAGTAAATGTGGTTGGGTAAATAATATTACGAAGTCCTTTTTTGAAGTTTAAGCTTACTGTATACTGAATTTCGCCAAAATTGAATCGCTAATTTAGCGTTAGAGATAGACAGAGAGGGAGAGTTTAAAAACTGTTATAATATAGCTATACACCGTGATTCCACCGCGTTTTGTGGACAAATCTATAAAAAATATAACTGTAGAGCACGAATAATAAAGGTACGCTGGAAGCTTGGTTAAAATAATGTTAATGAAATTATTATCGTTAATTTCATTAACACAACTGTTCCTCGCTGCCAATATAACCATTTGGCACATCCACTAATTATCTTTTTTTCTTTACTTTGACTTTATCTGGCTAGACTTTTGATATTAACTCTTCAATGAAGACTACTTTTTCACCTAAATCGCGATCAATGTCATTTTTGTTTTCAAAATTAACAAAAGATCAGTATCTTGACACAACGAAAGGCTGAGGTTTCCATTATGTGGACTAAGCAAATTCATCTTTTTTTTAATTTTTTCAGTAGACAAATTTCGCGAGGTTGTTTTTTTCTATATTTTTTATATCTTTAAAGTTTTATATTTCCTATTTATATACCTACAAACTGCACAAATCGACCACTCATGCTTGTGCTAAGTGATTTCTGTTCTCAAACTATTATGCTGCTAAATATCCTAGAGTAAATGTAATGAAACTTTAGGCCCAGGCGCCTGCCAGACAGTTGTTGACATACCCTTAATGAAACGACGAAGTAGGGTGTGCGTTTAAACCCTGCGGGAAAAAGGGTTAAAATCCCGTTAGCGAGCGAAGCCGTCCACCCACCCCATACTTTAAGCACACCAGAACCTTCCTATTCAAAGTTTTTGGTATACGTTTCAAGCGCCAGTTGGTTTTCACTTAAATTTGTAGCACTGTTCTCACATCGATTGTTGGTTCATTCATAAATGAAAAACTGAAGCATATTGATCCTGACAGCCCTTTTGTTGCACGTGATGGCATACACACCCAAACAATCGAATTTGAGTAACATGTCGTTAAAAGACAATTATTCGAATTCGTTTTTTGGGTAGTTGAATGGCAGTAAAGGAGGCAAATAGTGAACAAAATTATATCCCTTAGAAGAGCTGCTTCAAACAGTGGTGCGTATATATGTAGATTGTGGAAAAAAAGTTTAAAACTCTTGTGTATAAATAAATCACTTAAACATGGTTTGAAAAAAAATTTAAACTTCAGAAAAAAAAATTTAAAAAAATTTTTTTTTAGGTCATTTTAAACCAGAAAAAAATAAAAATAATAAAAAAAATACAAATTTTTGCTTGGAAACATATAGCGCATAATGGAAACCCGCCCCCAACGAAATGATGGCAGTAAATAACTCCCTGATTGATAGAACAGAACACGCTTCGCTTGTTTTCCCATTGGCTATGGTTTTCGCCCACAAATCGATGTCTGTCCGTTCAGACGCAGTTAGAAAATAATAATTTAGTATGAAAGAAAAACTATTTAAAGACAATGGCAACACTTACAATAAAGAACTGTATTGTAAGTCAGCCAGAAAGAATCACAACAAATCCAAAAAATATCGGCTACAGTCTAACCTATCTCTGTACAAAATTTCACTAAAATCAGTTAAGTGGTTTAAACGTGAAAAGGTAACAGACAGACGGACAGGGTTACTTTCGCATTTATAATTTTAGTAGTGTTTGTACGAAGGTATTCATTTTTCAAAATCTGCTGTGGCGGTTTTTATTGATATATTCAAAGCTTTTGATCTAGTGGATCGTAATTTGCTTTTGGATAAACTGTATAACTCCGAGTTTAGAAGAGTGTCCTTGTCTTTGTGTGTCTTGGGTCCTCTGTTGTTTTTAATTTTTAATAACTTTTGGTTCTACCAATCCTTTAATGGTCAGTCCACTGCATTCGCAGATGATATAGCTTTTGCGTGTAAAGAATGAAATTCGTTTTCTTGCATTGCGAGTGTAAATGAAGATGATCATAAGCTGCAACAATGGTTTGCCTTGCACTAATTAGTTGATACTGGAAAAGTAAAATTAACTGCTTTTCAAATGATGGGTAATGGTAGTTGTGATTTTTATCTGGTATTTCATTCACACGACTGTAAGCGTGTACACAGGTATACAGTATACAGGTACACAGTTGTGCTCTTGCAAACTTTAATGATAACTTTTCATGTTCAGACAGATGCTTCAAGATTGAATCTGTTAATCAGTACAAATATTTGGGTGCATTAATCGATTCTAACTTAAAGTAGAAAGCAACGATATTGCGTATGCCGCGGGTGTTGCGAAAAATGTATCTCCTGAGACCCTACTGCCCATGATTTATTATGCCCTTGTACTCATAACAATGAGAAATCTGTCATAATAATCTTTAATAAAAACTAGAGCTAGAGATTTTAAACGTGTATTTATTTACACGTGCACACGTACCACGTGTTGCTGTATGACACGGTACCTTAGACTCGGATACACGTGCAGTTCATTTAAGCACGGATACACGTGTATTTAATGAAATGAAATTACAGTTCAGAACTAGATATTTTTCACAGAACTCGTAAACGTACTTGAATCCATGCACATCCTTACAAACATTGTAAGCGATGAAGACTCGTCGGCTTTCATATATAAGTTGTTAAAGAAGCACATGTTAGCTTCCGAAAATTACTCCGATATGGTCGTAAATTGAAAGAATATTTTGTAATGTCTACACATATTTTACTAAATACAAGTGAAAATACAAAATCACTTAAAAATATAAGTACACGTTTTCCAAAGCAGATAACATAATTTCACGTGTACAACGTATACGCGGGAGGGATCTAATAAAAATTATTTCCTTTTTGACATTATTTCACCACCTTTTGAACATGACCATTCGCATTTTTACTGGCAATGCCGCCTGTGAAACACATGTCAGAATATCCGTCAGCTTTTGGCTATGCTAAATGGGCAAGTGAAAACAAAATTGAGACTGCCGCACAATTTTATTTACCGTACGCACATTACAAAAATCTATTTTTAAAATTCACACTAATTAGTTGGCCTCTCCAAAGCATGACATAGAAAGTACTGAAAAAGCAAACGTTTATACGACATTTCGTCATAAACCTTCTTTACGTCTGTTTGTTTGTCTAATGTTTCTGACGAATTCGTGTGGCAATTATTGTTCCCGGATCGAGGTTGGCGCACAAAGTATTTATTTATGAAACCTATTCGCGAATTTGCCTGTACATCAGTACATCACACTCAAGTGATCGGTGTGAGAAATTATGCACTTTATTATTAGCATAAACAATAGGCAATCCGTTTACGACACTTTCGCAGCTAGTTACGTTTTGGCGAGAGAACATTGAAATTATGCCCGAGGGTCGTTTTTTGTTATTCGTTTATTTGCATTTATAGAAATAATTACGAATTTTTTTGTCTGCTTTCGTTTGTTAAAAATATATCGCCCAACTGCAAACTGAATGAAGTGCTGCAGCCACCAAAGGGACAACCGTCGTCGTAGGCACATTGCCATTGGTAATCTAGTTTTAGTCGCGATCTCTAATATCTCGAGTTCAAAACAAATGCGGCAGTGCCAGACGAACAGATGACAAACAAGCGAACAGTGTTCATAGTCGTCGCACTGGTTGCCCTTGTGGTGATAGTTGTTGCCGCTAACTTCTACTTCATGTACTATCTAAATGCAGAAGAGGGAAAGCTCAGTAGCATGCGAGCACTGGAGAACATGATCCGCAACAAAATACGCCACCTCAAACCAGTGTATTTAAATCGAAATCCAAGATTTTTCATGTACCGCAACAAATTGCTGAGGAACTATAAAGCAGCAGCTTATGAGAATGCAAGTGTTCTTTGGGATATAGCCAACTGGGTGAGTTCAAATTTGCCAAAACCTTTTCCATTTGCGCTAATTTACGTTTTATACTTGCAGTGGCCGCAAGAAAATGAGATCTATCCCATGTATGACTCGTCCATGGGACAATTACTGCAGTCACTTCGTCAGGAGCCCATTACGAAAGCACAAAATCTACCCAGGGGAACACAGTTAAAAATACTTCTTAAGTTGGCAAATCAACAGAAAATTATTTTTAAGCCCCAGTGGTACGAACGGGATGTAGTCATCGATGGGCCAGTATACGGGGGTAAAGATCGACATACGGCGGAGATATATGCCTTTTATCTGGGCGCAGTATTGAATTTTCGATGGACACCTATCGCAGTGGGACGTAGAATCGATTTGAAAGACTTATACGAAAAAGCCGATACGGAACTAAAAAACACTATGACAATTACGGGTAAGATCTGGTGCGAACTTTTGATTGGGGAAAACGTTCCAATGTTAAGCAGTGACAATGAAATGCGTGCCAAGAAAGCACCAATTTCTTGGCACGCTGATGAGACACATTATGAGGATTAGCTGAAACATATGGTCATTATAACAAATGCGAACAAATTATCATTGTGCATACGCACGACGAAAATACTCGGTAAGTGTCAGTGCCAGTGAGTGATTTGAAACAAGTGAAAGACTTTCAAGTACACGTGAAAACCATTAGACAACGTACACTTTTATTAAGTGGATTTGTACGAATTAGTTAAGAATGAAAACCGAAACTTGTCATTCACCTTATCAAATTTGAGATCATTTAAAAGTACGAGTTATTTTCTTTTAAATTTAGCGAGGTTCATTGCACTGTAAAATAATTGTCCTTAAAAGAAGTACAAAGCTCAAAGAATTACAAACTGGCTGACGGATTTTAGCACTAAAGTATTAATTGGGAAGCACTGAATTTAGCAATAAATTATTAACGCGGAATTGGACGCATTCCTTGATAAGAGTCCTTCTCAGATGCAAGAAGAAGCTTTACAGGCAGTAATCTGTCAAAAACAAGCGTTTTTTACACAGCCAAAAGCGTAGTGTGTCAATACAAACCGGATTCCCGTAAAGTAGCGTGTACCCAGTAGCTGACGGGTACCCGGGTAATACGCCGGAATGCGACTACCCGAGAAATCACCCGGATACCCGAGTATCAAGAGCACTAGTCAAAAATGCTCTGAAACCAGGGTTGGGAAAATTGCAGTCATTTGATGACTACAGTTAATTCACTAAAAAGTTTTATTTTATAAGCCTTTTGATTTACTTAATGACTAACTTCAAAATTAATAAGTCACTAATCTAGTCAATTGACTGTAAGTTAAATGACTTCAGTCTTTATTGACTGGTATTAGTCTTTTTAGTCATTAAAGCAGCCACGTAATCTTTTGACTTGATGTCGATTGACTGTCCTGTGCATACATTAAGGCAGGAATTGTCCGGCCAGGTACAATTCCACCTTCCACCACATTATTTAAGTCATTAATAAATGGGATATAATAACGCATAAAATTTGTTACTATAAAATTGGGCATTTTATGTACCAATACCAAATAATTCACTGCAAATTTCATGCAGAAATATCAATGTGTAGATTTATTGCAATCCATACCTTATCATTCAGTACCTAGACTTACGCTGACTTTAATTATAATCGAATCATCAATGTTTCTCTTCCTTTTTGTAGAAGGCACCAACTCGACTCTGTACTGCGTCTATGGCAAATGTCACTACTGCAACGAAGACGAAACGGTGTGCGGCGACGAGAACAACATAATCGAAGGTGTCCTTCTCTACTTGATTCCTGGTTCGTTGGCTAAAAGACGATCCCCGTGGCAAAGAACATACAAAGATGGAGTCAAAGCTCCTTGGGAAGATGATATGCATTATTGCAAGTTAGTTTTGGGCAACATTTAACCCAGCTTCTTTTACCTAATCTTCCTTTGCAGATCTCTTAAAAACAAACTCGAAACCACAAGACTTCTTGACCTAATCGACGTAGCTATTTTTGATTTCCTCATACAAAACGGTGATCGGCATCATTACGAAACACGCGAAGATCGCGTTGTTCTAATTGACAATGGCAAAGCTTTCGGTAATCCTGGCAAGGACTTTATAGATATTTTAGCTCCTCTTTATCAATGCTGCATGTAAGTTAAAGATTTTGCAAAAATTTCGAAGTAAATTTAAAACAATCATTCTGTTTAAGGCTAAGAAAAACCACATGGGATCGCCTTCAAGTCTTCTCGGGTGGTGTCCTCACAGATCTGATAGATCGGCTTAGTAAAGCTGACCCTCTGCATCCGCTCATCACGGACAAACATAAGCGTGGTGTGGAACGACGTCTTCTAGTCGTGTATGCCGTTGTGGAATACTGCATGGACATCTACGATGACAAAATGTTTAAGACATAAACCTCAAACACAGCCATTACTGATTGCCAAAAATATTTATTTCGCCTGTTAATCGTGTATTTTCTAAGAAACATTCGTATGGTTAGGTCTTTGACCAATCGTTTTTCGTTTTTTTATTTTTATTTTAAATTAAAAGACAATTCACTCTGTTTAATATATAATTGTATATATATATATATATATAATTTCTTAAGTTTTTGCTTATAATTTTTGTTTCCCCTTTTTCTTTTGTTGCAACAAAAAACAATCTAATTATAAGATATGAAAAAAAATTCTCTTCGGTATCATTGTATGTACAATATAAAAAAAGTCAAATTTATTTATTCGCCTTTCTTTAAAAAAAAAACACAAGATGAGCCAGCAGCAAGTCAAGCTGAAGTATATTCTCTAGATCGCTATCAACCTAACACAATTCGATTGCATCCAGAGAATCAACGCACGCTCACTCTGTGGGCTTTAAAACAAGCCATTTACCACAAGATCATTACGACAGCATGTAATATAAAGTACCATCTAACCGATCAATTGATAAATACCCTAACAGAATTTTCAAGTTACTAACCAATACGGTATGGCCCATAGATTTTGAAAGGAAAATTAATAAAGATGGAAAAGTTGTTGCACACAAAAAAAAATATACATATATATACATATATATATATATTTATGTAATAAAATTATATTCTGCGCTCTGATTAACACATTCACTCTCACTGTCTCCACTCACACCAAGTTTTATAGTTAAGTTTTATGAATTAATTTCTTGTTTTTGTTTTTTACTAAATAGTTGATACTCAAGCACACAGTCCTTTTTATATGCGTCAAGGCCGAAGTTCTTAAGCTTTCTCATTAATTAATGGCGGTTATTTTGTGGTGATTGTTGTTTTTGTTTTTGATAGTATATCTATAAACCGAAACAAAGGAAGGAAAACACAACAAAAGCTAAAAATTTGTTATGCTTGACTCGTTTGGCGACAGCTATTGGTATTGTTGTTGCGGCGCCGCCCCAAAACTAAAACCCTTTGTTGGATCTCCTAATACGGCTGGATCCTCAGTCGGTGGCGGTGGGTTTCGAAACTGTTCGGCTGACATGCGTGTGAATATTATACCAACACCTTCGATTAGCGCAAGAAGAACACCGCCTATAATAGCACTGCCTGCCATAGCGGGGATTCCTGAAGAAGAATAATTAATTAGATGCCGACCTTTGCAAAATAACACAGAAAACTTACCATTTCTAGCTGCTAAGATACCACCAGTGGCTGCACCGCTGATAATTGAATTCCATGGATCTTCTTTTTTACGGAAATGTACTAAAGTGCAATCAATAGTACTAAACATTCCACCCCATATGGCGAAATTGCCAGCAATTATGGGTGATCGAGTTTTTATCGCCGATAAACTGCCCAACTAAAAAGATAAATGTTATGATTAATAAAAAAAAACTTAGAGTGAAGGAATAAATAAACTTTTATAATTTCTGAGTAACATTCAAAGCTGTTTGAAAATTTAAAACCAACAACTTTTGCTTTATTCGTCTATACCTATGCAAAAAACCAATTATTATATAATTTAACACATGTAAAGGGACCTACAGTTTATTGCAGTTTCGAACGGCGAAATTCGATTACAGGTGGGGCCGTGAAAAGTGTTTTTTTTTTCCAAAAGTAAGCCACAGATAAATCAAAAACAGTCTTGTTGCCTTGAAGCTCGTCTTTTAACAAAATATGTAATCAAATCTTGCAAGTTAAATTTTACCCAAACATAAATAAAATTAACCATGTCCCAAACACTGTGATATAACGTAGTGCCGTAAGCCGTTACATCTAGTACACCTCCCCTTAAGTTAACATGTAAATTTTAATACGCTTGTTAATAAATAATAATAAATTTTACCTACTTCCCGATTTCCAATCAAGGTAAGATTTCGCATATACGTTTAATGATTGCGATTGACTAGATCAAAAAGCGTGGAGCACATTCTGGTTGTTCTTACTTTCAAGTTTCAATACGCAACAACAGTACTCCACACTTTTAAATTTATTCATTGGACATAAAGAGAGTGAGTTCATTTTTCGGTCTTCAGTTCGTGGTTAAAGCGTGTTTTTTTAGATTTAAGAAAACATTGGGTGGCGTAACAGCAAATTGAGGGCCAGAGCCGAACTTTTCGCGCCTCCACTGTGTTTTGAGCGTTAAAATTTTTGCACATATGGAGAGGACCTACTGTTTAATGCCGATTCCGAACAGCGAAAGCTTTTCATGACAGAAGTTCTCCTAACCGCACTAAGCGCTTGAGCTACGGCGCCCACAAACTATAATTTATTTATTACCAACTCAAAATTCAACGCGGACGCAAGCTGCGCATTGTTAAAAAAGCTTGCTACATTTGTTCAGTGTAGACTTTTTTATATGAAACCTAATGGGGGCATTCGTGCCATGTGACCAAACCATCAAAGTATAGCCCTTCGTCCATTGAGCTATCCGCGCACTGTAGCACAACGAATGCAGCCACATACAATTCAGAACCATCCAAATTCTAAAGCCATTTGTCTTAAAGATAAAGGCTTATCGGATATAAGGTATAAAATAACATTATTCTTACAAAAATAAATTTTTGTCGTATTAAAATTTCTTTGAGCTTGTAATGTATTCGCAAATCTTCAAAGTGTTCAAAACATCTTTCAGCTCGGCTATAGAGCAGTTTTTTTTACCACAAACAAAGTTACGAAAACGAGATCATCGACTTTTTTAAAAAAACAAAAACAATGTTGTGCAAAAAACAAAAATTCCCAACATCTTGGTAGACCAGAATTGAAAAAAAAAGACTCATTAGGTTAAGTTTTGAAGCTTATGAGCCATGTCCTCCAAAATTTCTTATTTTTTCCACTGTGCATTGTTTTTCTCACCCTATCTCGGCGAATAACGAGTGACGAAGAAACCTCATCTCGATCCTATTCTTTCGATCATCAATTTCATGACCTGAAGTGAGCGTTGGAACAATTACCGATAACTGGAAATACTTTCAAGTACTTGAAATATTTTGCTCAAGTATTTTAACTGAAAATACTGGTACTTGACAAATAAAGTATAAAGTCGTAAAGTAAAGTGTTAAAATAAAGTTTTTTTTTTAAGTTAGACGTGTTTTGTGTTCAGCGATTTCCTGCTGCCGAAAAAAATGTATCAAAGAATTTGCATTCAATTTTGTCTGAAAAATGGAATTAAGTGCTCAAAAGCACTTGAAAAGTTGACAGTGGCATACGGTAAGTGTACTGTGTCAAAAAAATGTTTACAAGTGGTACAAGCTTTTGAAAGAAGTTCGAGAAGATGTGAATGAGGACGCTCGCCCTGGACGCCCCAGCACATCAACAACCGATGAAAATGTTGAGAAAGTGAAGAAAATTGCTATGGAGAATCGTCGAATCACTACTAGAGAAGTTGCTGAAAATGTCGGCATATTGGTTGACTCATTCCAACCGATTTTTTGGGCATGAAGCGTGTCGCGGCGAGGTTAGTTCCAAAATTGCTGAATTTTGACCAAAAAAAATGCTGCTTGTTCATAATTGTTTGGCCAAAAACAACACCGTAATCATGCCTCAGCCACCAGATTTGGCCCTCTGCGACTTTTTCCTATTCCCAAGATTGACGAGACCCATGAATGGACGGCGTTTTGTGACGATTGAGGAGATACAAACCGAATCGCTGAGAGAGCTCAAGGGCATACCAAAGTGCATATCAGAACTGCTTCAAGGATTGGAAAAAACGCTGGCACAAGTGTATTATATCTGAGCGGGACAAAATAGAAATTGATAAATAAATATTTTTTGAGAAAAATGAGAATTCACCTTATTTTTGAACAAACTTCGTATGTATATTGTTAACGTTTTTGATGTTTTTACTTTCGAATGTATTTATAAGACAAAACATGTACAAATGAAACTATATTTTTACTTTGTCCATAAACCACGCGTAGAAACCAAAATTATTTTTTAGTTTTGGTTGTACATACATGTTCAGACCTGTCGTTTATTGGAAATTGAAAGTTTATTAAACAATGATACACGAAGTCTCTTACTTATTATAGAAAATTACGATTTTCTTTTCAAAATGAACATTTGCGAATAGTTGCACAAGAGTACTAATAATAAATCACGAAAATTGATCAAACAATTGTTTGATATTTTTTCTTCCAACCTGTTATTTTAAATGCTTAATAATTTGAATTTTTTTCCGGTACACAGAGTGTAAAATTGTCGAGTCGACTGTACACTTTTTCTTGACACTAATTTTCTGTCTTTGCTTTAACCATATTTTTTCTGAATTTATAAATTTACCTAAAGAAAATATGGCTTTGACTCTGTTATTAAATTAATTTTAAATAAGCTTAATGTACTTTTATGTGCAAAAGCACATAATGTCATTTGAATGTAATAATTAAAATAAGTTGGATGATTACTAACTTAAGAACAAATACCATTTCACGTCTTAGAAATAAATTGATAGAATTAATTTGAAATTGATAAATTGATTTTGGTTTTAAGGTGACTATACAATTATGATCTTAGAGACAGGATGCAAGCCCAAGCCGGGTTAGTTTGGCTGGTAAGATCTCTTCAATAAGCTCTTTCCTATAAAATAATACCTTTTTGGATACTTTAGTAGCAGTTTGCACAAAAGAGCAAAAATATATATATTGGCCTAATTCTGTAAAGAGCAATGAACCAGTTAACAACACTTTTTACCTATAGCATGACCACAGAAGCTAGTTCTAGCATAAAACCACGATCTGCTGTGTCCGTGTCATGCATTTTGCCATCGTATAGGGTCCAAATCTAAATAAACCTACAGCATTTATTTTGAATCGAACCGGTTCTCTAAGACAAGTCTCCATGTTCGCTTGAGAATGGGACGAAATGCAAAATGACTCTCCTACATCCAGTATATATTGATTTAAATTTGAGTACATCTTTTCCATAGCAACGGACACACTTATAAATGACAAAAAATCTAACTATGTAAATAACCAAATGATTGGCTGCTGATAAGAATAGACTATCGAACCTCTGTTAGTGATTTCTATAGTCTTCTTTTTTTCAACATTTTAAATTTCATATCATTATCACAGCACAACACTCACCATCCTACGGTTAAATCCAGACGGTGCATTCCGGAATCCTTTTATCGCTTGGAAAACACCGCCACCTATGCAACCCATTGCAAAGGCACCACCACAATCATCAACGATTCTAAAGGGACAAGGTTCTCTGGCATATTCTTCCATTTCTTCGTGTTATTCGATTTGTCTAGAATTAAAATTAACTCATGTCACTGCACACATTTGTAATATTCGAACATTCTAGCGTAATCACTTTTGCATTTAAGAAATTACATAAGTCACGTCAATTTTAACATCAAATGACAAAACGAATTGCACATGTAATACAAAATTTAAAACTTCTTTTCATATACAGTTTCATCGCACAAACCATTGAATTCATTTATGCGTATTTATTTTGTTAAATAAAAACACAAAAATACAATTTATTATAACCTGTGAACGTCGAGTGCGGCGCACATGCATCTTCGCAGCAATGGAATTATCACAATATTTACACAACTTACCTTCAAAAAGTTGACCCGATTAATTTTTAAGATGTACTGTCAATAATTTTGCTACAATATCACTATTTTTTTACCTATTCAACAATCGTTACATTAAAAATAATAAACCCGTGTGGAGGAGACAAAAAAATTCTGAACCGAATTTTCAATGTCAGATCTCAAATGGGTGATGGGCAAAATGTGCGCTGTTCGATTTCTTTGTATGTGCAAGTTGGTCGTACTGCATAAAAACTATTTACTGATTACAGCGACACCTTTTAGTTTTGTCGAAACTCCAAAGTTATGTACAGATAATTTAAGGAAAAAAATTAAAGTAATAAGATTTTGTTGATCCTTAGGCTTGCTGTGATCGTTAGCCTTTCCAGTTATATATATAAGGGTGCGGTCTTTTATTTTCTAAAGTATTTTGAAAACAGAGCTTATTTTGTGTAGACATATAATCCCACAATTAAGAGTACCATAAAAGGTTTTTCAGACCAATGCTGTGTTAGTTATCAATTCAACCAAAAGATATGAATTAGAGATTTTATTAACCAGTGGTTTTGTGTTTAAGCAACTGTTCTAGCTAAAAAAGAAATTAATCTGGCAGGACTTCAACCTTGCAGGCCTGCTTCAGTTTTGTTTTGCTCAACCTAACCACACTTTCGCATATTTGACACTTGTCCGCTAAAGTGAGCATTAGATCGGTTTTCGTTTTCTTTTATTATTTTCTCGATAAAACCTACTATATTAAATTTAAAGCAGTAAAAATGAGTCAAACGAATTTAAAAGACAACAATGGTCCAGAAACAGAGAATGCTACACCAAACAAAAGCAAAATAAAACACCAAATTGAAAATACAACAATTGAAGATTTTGCAAAGGTAAGGAACACATGTACAAAAAGGAAAAAAAGAACATGCTTAGTAATTTTTTTTTATGCACAGGGAGGATTGAGTGAAATAATTCAAGCAACAAAGACCATAAATTCTTTTCCATCCGGCTCGTCCAGAGATTTGTATTGTGCATATCCCACATTTGGAAAAATTGTGGATGCCCAATCCTACCGAATCATGGGCATTATATCAAAAGTCTTAAAATTTCAGAATATCAAAGGAAACATTCAGAGGTAGTGTAAAGATGTACACATAGTTAGCTAAGCTCGTGTTTATATAGTTTTATCTTAGGCGACAACAAGATGAGCAGTTTGAGATGTTACTTGAGTGCAACGATGCAATGCTTGAGCGGGTCAATTCAAATTTGGATGAATTAGCTGGAATTAAAAAGAATCCACAGACTGTTGTGATTGAATCGCGGGGAGTTGTGCATGGCAAAGGAGCCGGAAGCTGGAATACAAAAACCGGAGCAGAGTCATCACCTTTAACTGCAAGGCAAGTTCATTCGAAACTTAACTTCTTTGAACTTCTTAAAACAGTGCTCTTTTAGATTGATAACGGCAAAGAATATTGCCCGGCCGCAGATAAAGTTCAAAATGGCGGTTGACAACAGTGCAAAGACTCCATTTATTCCACAAATCAAAGACAAACCGCACTCGCTGAAGCCTCTTGCGGTGCTGCCTGAATACGATGAAGAAGGAAATATATCCAGGTAAGTTGATCCAGAACGACGTGAACATAAAGTAGTAAATGTCATTGCTTGCAGCTACCTTCACCCCTACGAATTTGAGCTGATGAAATTCGAGCCACCAGCTACTCAGTTAAAGAAGAAGATTCCCACACTTCCTCTACCACTAGAACAAACGGAACTCATATACGTAGACACCGTAGAAAAGCTACAGTCCATCATACCCGAGCTCAGCAAATTCAATGAAATCGCAGTTGACGTGGAGCATCACTCATATAGAACTTTTCAAGGTATCACTTGCCTCGTTCAAATCTCGACCCATGAAAAGGACTACATTCTGGATGCCCTCGCACTGCGTGAGGAATTGCACGTCTTGAATGAAGTGTTCGCTAACCCAAAAATAGTGAAAATCTTCCACGGAGCTGACTCGGACATAGAGTGGCTGCAACGGGATCTTTCACTCTACATCGTGAACATGTTCGACACCCATCAAGCAGCAAAGTCTCTGAACTTAGCCCGCCTCTCGCTGGCGTACCTTCTAAAACACTACTGCGATATCGACGCAGACAAAACTTTTCAATTGGCCGACTGGCGTATTCGCCCACTGCCACAAGAGCTCATCAAGTATGCCCGCCAGGACACCCACAACCTGATTTACATATACGAACGACTTACCAATGAACTACTGGAGCAGGCGAACAATCAAACCAACGTCCTGCGATCGATTTACCAGCGCAGCACTGAGATATGTAAGAGGCGCTACAACAAACCAAAAATCACCGAAGACTCCCACATGGACCTTTACCAAAAGTCGAAGCGAGTTTTCGACAATCGCCAGTTGTTTGCTCTAAAAGAGATTTTCTGGTGGCGTGACGTTATAGCACGGCAAGAGGATGAAAGCTACGGCTACGTTCTCCCGAACCACATGATGCTACAGATTTCCGAGAGTTTGCCACGCGAAATGCAAGGAATCTTGGCGTGTTGCAACCCAATCCCACCGCTCATGCGTCAGAATCTGCATGTGCTCCACCAAATCATCCTCCAAGCTCGTGAACAGCCACTGGTGAAGGTAAGACATTAGAAAACGTTTAATTTTTTCGGTGTGATACATTCTATTTAGCCAATTTTAGAGCGAGAAAATGCCCATCGTTCACTAAGCACAAATATAAAAGACTACAACAGCAAACTCTACTGTCCGCACGACCTGTCGCACTCCGTCGAGTTTCGTGATGATCTGCCCACTCTGTTAAAGTCCGCAGGCGCAGAGACAGAAAACGAATGCAGTATTTTATGCAAACCCACGTTGAGTGTATTTGAAACACCAGAAAACTCAGAGGTAAAGATGAAATGAATCTCACTCAATCTGTGTCTAATGAGTCTGATTTTATTTTTAGGAGGAAGAAGTTAAAGAGAAGCTAAAAAAACTAGAACAGGTCCAATTTATCAGTCCATACGCTCGCTATATGGCTGTCCTACCTATCGTAGAAAAGGAAAAGCAAGAGGAAATCGCTAGGATTGAAGCAGAGAATCGCAAGAAGCAACTTTGCCCAACAAAGGTGGAAGAAGTAAGTGGTTTTGTATATTTTTATTTTGTCACTCTACTTTGTATTGTTCTTTTAACAGCCGACTTCCAACAATGTAACTAAAGTCGAACCGGAACCAGAAGATCCATATAGCCTCCCACTTAAGGAATCGCTTAAACGCAAACGCGTCGATCAATTTCACGCGACTCAATCACCTCAAACCAAGAAGATTAAGACAGAAAATCCAACAAAAGATGGACATCTAAAATTCATAGAGACAAATACCCGAAAACCTGAAGTTCCGGCTGCGACAAAAGAACCAACAGAAGAAAATGCCGACGCATCATCTACTTCCAGAGGAACACCTGCCAATGAAAGAGCAGGGGATACTGGAAATAAGAAAAATGCGAAAAAGCTTAATAAACATAAAGGTCAAAAGCACGACCAGTCTCAGGGAAAACCAAACTCTTTCGATTACAAGAAGGTCGACTTTAAAAAGTTCCAAGGCGGTGCACAAAAAGTTAAGGGAACAGAACTGAAGCCAAAATTCCATGGAAAGGTAAGTATCGCTGGCTTAGCTTGGGATTAAACTAAATGAAATGTTTTACATAAATAGAATATACATAAATGATGAAATATTTTAATTACCTTTTTTAGGGTCCCAACAACAAGGCTAACAACAAGAAATTCAACAAACTTTTTACATTCAACAATGTAAATAAGAAGAAATGATTATTTATATATTTTATATAAAAACTAAATAAATTGTTTGTACATGTAAACACTATAAACAGTTTTTTGTTTTGTTTTTGATGATCCAGAGAAATGAGGACATGTGGCGGAAATTCTTCTCACAGCTGTCTTTATTTTTTGGTACGCTTTCATTTCTTCAAATTTATTTATGACTTCGTCAATACAAAGCGCAATTCTTGGAATCCCCCAAATAAATAAACAATTGTGAAATAGAAATCATTTCTAAGCCAAACGTTGCAAAATTTTGATTGGTGGTTTCCAGTCAAACAAAAAAAGAATAGAATTAACTTATTATTTGAAGCTTATTTGTACTCGGCGTAGAACTACGTGTAAGTAGTCTAAAAGCCGCGAAATTCTTTTTTAAAAATAGCATCTCGTTATAAGAAAAGCAGCAAAGCGTACAGTTACAATATGATCGGGATCTCCAAATGATCATATTGTAACTATATTATTGTTTCTCGTTTTTTTGAGTGGACGTAAAAAAAAGCACTGAAATGTAATTCTCATAATTTTATGTTGTCGACTATAATTACGTCGGAAATTTAATAATCTTATATTGGCTAGCCTGACTAATTCCAAGTTGGCCACATTATATGTAAAATTGAAATTTAATGTAATTTTGTAAAATCCCAATAAAACAATACATGCATATTGGCAGAACTTTTTGCTGGAAGCTTGCCAAGTCGTCATTTTTTACTAACAGATTCAGGCAGCAATTTGTGTTCATAACCAAATTACTATCAAAGCTATTGCTCGGATAATATATGCTCAAAACTAGTGCAGAAATGCCGGCTCGATGTATCAGGTACAACCTGATTACAAGTCAAAATGTACCTGATTTCTGCTTCTGCAGCTGATTGCTCATTTACTTGTTCATACTTGAACTACTATTTTTTATACATTTCCCGTGATAATACTATCAGGGTCACTCGAGATATTTTTTTCTTAAACCAGCTTGTCAGTCTTTCTACAATGCAATCAATGTAAGAGGTCGCTAATACTTATGCGCAGTCTCAAACATGTGGTAAGCAAGCGAGAAGCACATTTACATTAGTTAAGTACTTTTAATCTTAAGGCTTACACCTGTTAATATGCGAGAATCTTTCAGGTGTAAGACAAAACCGAATACACCAGGAACAATAATTTGCAAATATTTGAAAAATTGAGTTTTTTCTGCAATCGAATGTATGTATGTATGTTTTCCTGTAAGTTTTTATTGAATCGATACATTGGTACCTAAGATATTTATTTTTCGTACTTACTTCACTCAACTCAATCTACTTATTCAAAGTACCAGTAGCAGTAAATCCAACTGATTTGATGACATTCGATTGGGTTTTAGGTTTTAGCCTCGCATTTCCTCTCAATTTTGTAATCAACAAAATGCTGGCACTCTACGATACATGGGCCTCTTTCGCATTTCGCGAAAGCAAATCTGCTATATTGCAGCTTTATAATTTGGTGCATTACGTTATATGTAGGGGCGGCTATTTAAATTCCACAACACTCGCTAAAGTCTCGCGAGGCTATTTATTTCAGAATTTTTTACGATGAATTGGAAATGAATCTAACACATGGGTGCTTAGCCAAAGATAGCTCAGATAACAAAAATAAAGTTCGGTAGACTGCGGTGGGTTGGGGACCTAGTTCGAAGGAGAGAAGAGAAACCTGCTTCCTGCTCTCGATTATAGGCCAAATCATCATATAATAAAACACACTTTTTGCTGGTAAAACTTCGCTCATTGCATACATAAATAAATAAACTGTTCTATGATGATGTCTTGTATATTTAACACTTAGTACAAAAAAGCTATTTAAATCGACAGTCTAGCGCTGGAATTTCTTAGCCCGCCAGTCGAGAAATTCATCAAACTCATCATCTTCATTTTCACTTTCATCATTTTCATCTGAAACGTCCTGATCCATTTTGACAGGACGCTCCTTTAACTTACACGAAACAAATTCTTTTTTCTTTTCCAAATCCAAAACCTTTGACCATTTTTCAATTTGTTCATCTATTTCTTTTATCTGTCTCTCAGCCGTTGCCTCTTCTTGCTCTCCAGCGATTATCGCGTTAGACAGAGTAGCCTCCTCCTTGATTTCACGTTGAAACCGCTCCCACTCCTCATCTTGCGGATCTCTGTACTCGAGATTCCGGATTTTAGCATCTTTGATTGGGTCGTCAAAGAATCCTTCAGGCAGGACTTCATCCTTAGCATCGACTTCCATCTTAGCGCTTGTTTCAGCAGGTTCTTTTTTGAGAATTGATTTCACTTTAATGCTGGAATTGTCGAAGAAATCACTTGGGATTGTGCCTCCGTTTGTTCCTTTTTGAAGAGTTTCATTTGCTAATTTAATCCGCTTCGCCATCGACGTCGGCGGACTCTGTGGTCTGTGGACTGTGGATGTTGTCCCGTTTGGTCGCTTAAGAACATTTTGTGCGGAAGAGTTGGTGGGTTTCTTGAGTTGCTCTTTGAGCTGCTTCGCAATTTCAACATTCGCCTTGTGAGCCTTCGTATTGATGTGGACCTTCCACACGGACTCCGACCGGACGACGCTTTTGCAAAGTATGCAGGTGAGGTCACCTTGATCGTTGTACGTGAGGGTAGTGGTTAAGGACAATAAGTTACTTACAAAATGCTGTAACAAAGTATTAGTTTTGATATTTTTAATGCTGTTTGATTGAAAAGGATATTTTGCTAGCGGCGAGTCGATTTTTTGTTCACTGATGCGGCGTTGTGTTTTGCATTTTTGCTCCTGCATTAAACGCCGTAAATCATTTTGTGTGTATTTTTTTTTACTTGCTCTTAGCTGGGACATTTTAAGAAAACTTTAATTAAAAATAGTGCAGGGCAAACGAAGTAAGCTAGATGGAATCGAATCACAGACGAAAATAAAAACAAACTGATTGTCTTCACGATACACGGTTTTGCTTGACAACTCAATCGAGGCACTGACAAACGTCAGGTAATGGTGGTTGCTGTCTGTCAGAACAATAGCTTAAGGCCGAAATTAATTAGTTATATATTTGTTTTTTTTTTTTTTTTTTCAACATTAAAACAAAAATTCAATATATATAATAAAATTATTATCAACCCAACCTTATTATCAAAATCTTTCAGTTTGCGTTGAATTCAACTTAATGATAGCGACCCCTATGTAGAGTATATATGAATGACATCTTTAATAGGCCATAATTAATCTGTTAATTTCGATGTAACTAAGGCATTGTAAAACTCACAATTACGCTAAATTTCATAATTACTGAGAACGGCAGCAGGTTTGTAGGATATTTACAGCCGTTGCCTTCAATTGCAACCGATTAACTTACTGACAAACAAAAATAAATCCGAATAAATCGAAGTTTGTTATGAGTCAGAATTCCAAAAAAAATTTAAATAGACTTATATGGTATTTGAATCAATCAATGATATACAACAAAATACAACACACTTCCTTTTAAACATATTACTTATTTCACACTAACCTCTTAAATCAAACTAAGCTTTTTTATAATAAAAAAAAAAAGATCTCAACTGTCACTTACCCCATGTGTCATACTTGTCAAATTAAATTGTTAAATTTTGTATTTCCCTGTACCTCGTTGCTTGTGTACTGCGAATTTATTTCAATTAATTTAACCAAAAATGAGTGAAAACACAGAAATAAATGGCACTGATGAAGTACAAGATAAAAAACAAAAGAAAGCAACACGACACGATGGTGGTGCAGCGGATTTAGAACGTGTAACTGACTATGCCGAGGAAAAAGAAATTTCTGCAGCTGATATATCCAGTGTAAGTTTTTTTTCTAATCGTAACTTTTAACTATCACAAAAAATTTGTTTTAAATTTATGCATCAATATGTTCTTGTTAAATAATTTACTCATTAAACTGCTTGTGATTCCAGGCTGTTGAACAATTTGGTGATAAACGTATTAAAGAAGACGAAGAAAAGCTAGCGAAAGAACGAGAATTGCAGAAAGTTCAAGTGAAAAAAGAAGACATTGAATTGATTGTAAGACTTTTTAATAATCCTTAAAACAAATATCGATATCAAGTAGTTTTCTTTTGTTATTTACATATAGATGAATGAAATGTTAATACCAAAACAGCAGGCGGAAAAAGTATTGAGAGAACAACGAGGCGATGTCGTAGCAGCACTAGAAATCCTCATTGCAAACTAATAGCCAATTCGATTTTCGGTTATAATATTTTTCAAATAACAATCTTGTTAAAAGATTTGGATTTTTTACAGCAAACATTAAATTTGTAACAAATGGAAAAAAGAATAAATATTTTACAACTGAATAGGTTTTGAAAAATTTCTGTTTGTAGAGTGTGTCTGAAAATTCTTATTTATCGAATGATTTAGTTGGTTGGTTGTCAGCAAATTAGCTATCATAACTACGACAGAACAAAACTAAAGTTTCATTAGACTTGGCACGGCATAAGTTTCAATGGTATCAATACCGTGTATGTAGCAATCAGATTTCAGAAAACTACCATCATTTGATGACTACAGTTAGGACACTAACTCACTGTAAGTATAAGTTAAATGACTTCAGTGTTTATTGACTGGTGTTAAGCAGCCCATACACGATTCAATTCAATCAACAATTCTCAGTCAAAAAACAGTGTGGCTTTGTCAATTGATCTTTTAACTAGTAGAGTATTTTCAACAGCTTGTGGTAGATTTTTTCGACAGCTAAGCTCTTTTTAAAAGTACTACCCTCCATTAAAAATTTGTAAAAAAAAAAAGCTATCGTTTCTAATTAGGTGCACGGGCAGTTTTGCGCCTTCTTGCGCTTTTGATGGACAAACGGCTAAAGCTTTGGTACTTGCTGCGGAATTCATGGTTTTTCTAATAGGTGTAACCTGTAGCTATAATAAAAACCAAAAATCACCTTTCTAAGGTGGAAATGAAAACAAAAAGTTTATTTTAGGCGTTTCTAACTACGTGCGCGGCACTGTAGTTTTCGAAATTTACGTTGCTTCTTGTGGGCCTCCTTATAGACGTCTTATTCTATTGAAATGCATAAAAAGTAGGGCAAAAAGACTAGCACCAATCAATGAAGACAATAATTTAACTAACAGTCAATTGACTAGACTAGTGAAGCCAAAACTTATATTCAAAGAATTTAGTTATTTGACTGAAACTTATCTACCTATATAGTCAAATAACTATAAAGTCAATGGTTTGTAAAGAAAAGCGTTGAGACAAACTCGTCGCACTACCCATCCCATACTAAACTAAAATTATTACTCTGTGGTATTAAGTAGGCCGCCAAGCTGTTGATTTTATACGAATAAGTACGTGATTTAAAAAAAACTGAAATCTTAGGAAGGATGGAAGCAACACCACTGTCACCTCCAATCGCTGTAATCCGGGTTTGCAGTAAAACGATACAGAAAAATATAAGAAAACCATAGCTCGACTCCCTAATAATGTTAGTATAAAAGTTTATTACATTATATACTAATGATAATAATATTATCTTAGCATTGATTGGTACCCAATGGTGAATCAGTATGAGTTGGTTTAAGAAAAAATCCCAAACGTTTATTTTATAGTTTTAGTTGAAATGTTTGGGGTGTATGTTGGGGTAAAATTTTTTACCGCAGCAAATTATCGCCTAATAAGGTATTAACCTGTCTCCGCGGTTGTAATGTCTAATAAGCGAAGAGCTAGGCTCTGGCCATCATCGGGCTGTTACGACACTCAATGTAATGTAATGCAAGTCAGTAATCACAGACTACCCAATATTGGCTCATTTGTGTCAGTAATCCAACTTAATTAATTTAGCAATATCATTATCAACCTCAAACCGTCCCTGACGTCTGTGCGGGAGCATTGCCGTTCCTTTATGAATTTTACTTCTTCACATATAGGCCGGCTGTCAAATTAAAGTGTCATCTTCGAGTTAAATTTAAATTTGATAATTTACCCACCTACAAGAATGCCAAAAAGACCCGCAACTTATAATAATGATAAGCTGCAAAAAAAATTTATACAAGAGCAGCAGAAGCGTATAAGGCCTGGTGAATGCCAGAAGGTAATTTTGATAGTTTACAATCTTACTCCATTTCCATTCATAAATGAAGCTAATTTTAGTACATCCGTGTAATTATAGACGAAGATCTTCTTCGGCTAAAAGCAGTTTTATCTTTAATTAGCAAACTAACTGATGAAACAACAAACCATGTGATACGAAAACAAATAAGTCCAAAAACAATTACATGGGAAAGAAATGTTGGTCAACAAATCTTCAATCGAACAAACGACAATGTGTTGGTGAGAGTTAAGACCTTGATGGCTCACAAATCCTAAGGAGCAACCTTATACTTACTTATATTCTTTTTAAGTGTAATCTCAGTGACAAGTATGGTCTGGAGAAGCAAGTACTCCGAATTTTTAGCATCGAAGAATTCAATAGAAGTGTCGAGAATAAGACAATCCATGAAGAAATAACTCACATCAAAACCAACTGTCCGGAAACAAAAATAACTCTCATTGTAGATGGAATATATGGCATACAAAGAAATACAAAAAATCAAGTTGAGTGGGAAGAAGGGTTGGTCGAACTACAAATTCTCTACGAGTGCAGCATCTATTTTTTGAGCAGTCCAGTAGAATTATCCGACCTGGTCTTACGCTTTACTAAAGCTGTTGCTGAGATCCCTTTCAAGTAATCACTGCTTATATTTTTATTTATAACCGTAAAGATGGTGTGAATTGGAATTTCAGGAAACAAAAATCTTCAACACTTCTTGGATCAAGTCAGTTTCTACTTAATGATAACAAGGATTGTGTTCACGTTGACGGCAGTGTAGGCTTGGGAAGATTATGGCAACAACATCTCAGCAGGTTGCCATTGGTCACGTTGGATGTTGCACAAACTATTATTAACAAACATCCTTGTCCGAAGAGTTTGCTAGACGTCAGTATTTTTGTAATTTAAATGTTGTCTTGTAAAAACGTTTTTTACTTTTTTGAATAGGAGCTAAAGGCTGAGGGTCCCATGAGTTTAGCAAGCTTGAAAATAAGTCGAGGCCCTGTGCCGTTGTCAGCAGAGCGACAAATTGGGGAAGTTCTTAGTAAAAAGCTTTATACATTGTATAACAGTATGAATCCCAACGAGATCTTATGAATGAATATTATACTTATGTTTTATTAACAAAAAAAAACACTTTCAAATACTTAAGTCTAATTTATATTGAAAAAGCTTGCATTTTTGAGTTGGTATCATTTATTTTTTAACATATGTTTTCAAAATTTCAATTGGTGAAGACGGAACAAATACTGGGGCATCACGCTGTCGGCCTGGGTTTAATACCATCGGAAATTTGCAGGAACGGCAGGGATTCATCGGTTCGTGTAACGCTGGAGCTGTGTACCTGCCCGATGCTAGCCAAAACTGGGCTTAAGGCGCTGGGTAGTCACTTCTTCAACTCGTTGAGTGAAGCAAAATAACTCAACTCGTAATACACTACGGACCTACAAGTCTATGTGATTGATTTTTTTTTTTTCTAGAGCATAACCTTTTTCTTAAGAGTGAGGAGCCAATTGTTTAAATAAACCACAATTTTAGGTTGTACTACATGAAAAATCCAATTTCATTGGGAAAAAAAAAATAATAAAAATTTGAAGAATGAACATCATGCCAGAATAATATTTATAATAATAATTGGGTGGTGTTACAGCCCGGAGGCCAGAGCCTACCTTTTCCGCGCGCTCTTTTTGCACTGTATAATTTGTGAAGAAACAAACAAAAACATTTTTTTTAGAACTTAAAGCGGTTTGTTTGACGTGTAAACATTTTAGGGTTCCTTACAAGCATATTTAATTTATTTTATTATTATTTTTTTCTAGGAATTGTTAACCAGTTGTCGGTAATTGAAATTCATTCCTTCAGGTCCTTCTTCACTTTTGTTCGCCATTTAACTCGAACTTGATATTAATTCTCCTGACACACTTACAATCAAAAGAAAGTGTGCATCTATATTTCGAACATTCAATGGCTCACAAAATTGGTTTTGTTATTCCGATTGTAGAATTGTTTTGTTTTGAAAACTTTGGTTTATTTCCTAACAGTGGCAAAAAAAATGAAAAAAAATTATTAGAATTATTTAATTTTTTAGACAATTTAACTAGACCAAAAAATTAAAACCAGCTCTAAGTCTACCATATTTTTATATTCAAAACAACTTTTTAACATGTTGGTGTTGGTTATATTAGCTTTTTAGTCAGTTCGACAAATATTCTCTGCTATTCATCCTCTAAAACCACTCAGAAAGACACTTTTTAATAATCTTCCATTCACAGACATGCTCATCAAAGCGTTCCCACAAATTACCAATAAAGGCTGGCTAGAGTAAATGATCATTCATTTGCCTAGGAACATAAATTAAGCTTTTCAAAAATAAAACAAGTTCTAAAATCGGGGCACTATCACCCATTTTATAAGTGTTTGAATGTTCAAAACATGGGTGTACATTTTCTTTAACTCTGACTACCATTTTATATGCAAACTGGTTTCATTTTGCCGGTAGGGCTTCTGGGACCGAACAAAGGTCATAAATGCCTTTGATTTGCATTAGCTTAACCAAATCAGCACTTCTACAAAATAGAAACAATTGCTTCTATACAACTTTGGAAGAATGTTCTAGATGCCAACGGCCGTATTTTGATTGAATAAAAATTTACAGAATACTTGGCTTTTAAGTGTTAACTATAAAATCGAAAATCCATGTAGTGCAATCCAGTAAGAGCTACCATTTGGCCGATACTTGTCATTGTTCATTTAGAAATTAAATATTCCACTATCGCAATCTTTTTGAGAATCCTTTACTTTATTTTAAGCACCTTGTTTTGAATTTAAAAACTACATTGCATAATAAAATGGACTTCACTGCATTCTCTAAGCGAAATGGAAGCTGAAACGATGATTGCGAAAAAATGTCTTCTGCGCAAGGTAATGAAAAGCACAGACCAATAGAGAACAAAAAGAAAACAATTTTGAATAATATATAAAATATGTACGTACGAAAATTTATTAATATCAAAAATGTTATTATATTAAGTCTTTGATTTGCTTGTGTTTTTTTAATACCGTCATTTGCTTGCATTCTTATTTAAAAAAAAAAATTGACACGCATCAAATATGTTTTAGCGTTTCCTTATGTGTAAGGCCAATTTCTTAAAGTCAAAATGTTATAATATTTTGTACACAAAAACAGTCTTGCTTGAGTGAATTTACATGATTTTTTGTCTTTCATTAAACAATGGTAATATTATAAATAAATTGTCAATATTCTTTTTTTGTAGTTTTGTTTTTTTTTCTTTTTTCTAAATTTCTCATTCGAATTATATTTTAACAACACGAACAAAATAGAATTAAAATTAAACATTTTGTAAAAAAGAAAAATTACTAAAACCATATGAGAAAATGTGTGTTGAAAAACATGAAACGTGCCTCAGGTTTTCAAGTAGATAAATATCATTTTGGTTAAAAATAAAACTATGTAGGTAATATCAGTTTCAAGTGCCAGCCTCTACTCAAATCGTTTTGAATATATCAGACAAAATTTTCATGAACGTATATCTCAATGGGACTGGTAAGCGCTCCTCTATCAGTGGCTGCATTTTTATTTTTTCGCTTAAGTTCAAGCAATTGCTTACGTTGTGCCTCACGCTTTTGTGCCATCAGGGTCGCATTCGGAGATGCCTTTGTTGTCGTCGTGACACTGTTGCCATTTTTTTGGACTGGTCTCTTCATCAACTTCGTGCCAGTTGGCACAAACGGATGCGTATTGTCTTTGGTGCTTTGCCAATTGTTTGATTTCATAACATCAATTTCCTTGAACAATGAGTCGATGTGTTCAATCTGTAGATTTACCATATCCCAAAATCCCTGCAAGTCTTCTGTGGTCGTGGGAAACTTTTCATTATCTTTTGGATTCATGTTACTGTAGCATAATCCTTCAAATTGCTTTAATTTCTGTGATACTAAGAGTTTTGTTTTGCCAGAAACCGAACGTAAGATACCCAAAATTTCCTCAGAAACTTCGTGATTTCTATTCGTAGACAACGTGTACATGTCACGTTCTACTTGTTCGGCCATAGCAAGTAAACGTGTCTGTTCGGTTTTTAAGAGTCCGAGGAAATGGTGCCCGTTTTTGCGGTAGGGTATATCCATTTGCGAGGGTGTTAGCTGTGAATTATTTTCATCCACAATTGGTGAGCCTTTCAATGCGGGCGTAAGTTCATGGCAATTCTCATTTTGCACAACCATACCACAGTCAATGGCATCACCGCAACTCGCGGGCGAATGTGGCATTTTTGTTGTCGCCGACTTTGTCACCAGTTTATTGTTACTGTCTGAGATTTTTGGCTCACTGAGGCCATGCGCTATTTCCGTTGGCGGCAGCGACGACGGCTCGGTTGGTTGTCGTTGAATAATTGATATTGTTTTATCTGCAAATATGGCAAAGTGAATATATTAGTATATAGAATGATTCGTTATATGACTTTCAAGGTCAATGTTGTTTTCGGCTCGCAAATATTTAGCATACACATCCATACAAGGAAACATACAACCTAAACGGCAAATAGGTAGAGTGGAAAATCAAAACGCTCTATGAGTTTACAGAACTAGCAGGGAAATTATTGCGGTGAAGGAAAGCATTGAAGCAATATCCGGTGCACTTATGGTATTCTTCCAATACATTGTCTATTAGCCATATGATGCGACACTTATCGTGTACGTATTATGATTGAAAGCACTAATTGAAATGGCAAAAAATCGTACGCTAAAAATACGACGCGCAATAAATTAACTTGGGTTAATTTGTTTTGATTGCCATCAAAATTGCTGATGATGCTTTTGTTGTTCCAATTGACTGATTCGCGCACCTAGCCGTGTTTAATTGATATGACAGTTTCTTTAGAAAACTATTTCTATGAAGTTACATGGACAGATTTTACGAAAAGTTGAGCAATTGATTTTCAATTTTCCATTGAATATTTTCAGCGAGAGTTTTACGAGATAACAATTAGACACAAGTTACCTTACAACAGAGTAACTCAGTGTGACACAACAGTTTCCAGAAAAATTGCATTACAAAAAACTAAGCATTATGTCCGCAGAGTTATCAAATGCACAAATTTATCTGCAATTCCTGAATTACATGCATGACATGATAGGAGACAAATACACTACCAATAAGATTACAGTTCACACGGTTTGTATAAGCTCCACTCACGGCACATATATCAAGTGAAAACAACAATTGCGAATAAAACCTTTCTAATAATGTGCAATAGTAATAAAATAATCATTTTAAATAATTTACCCATCTTTTTTATATGAAGTCCTAGTTCATGATCTCCTTCCAGCTTTTCTACAAGCACAGGTACAGACGATACGTCTGTTGCAATATTTGACAATGTAGCGTGCTGCATATTCTAGCCGACGGTTATTTGCAATACACAAAAAATTATTTATATCAAACAGTAATGAAATTAGATTAATTTGTCCTTATTTTTCTTTTCTGCCTTTCTTCTTTAATTTACTGTACTACGGAACTTAGAATTCACACTATCATTATCGTTGTCGGCACTTTTTTGTATGCTGGACAGAAAAGTCTGTTTTTTAAGAGTTGACGGGAATTTCGTTAAACAATTTCTTCTGCAATTTCTTGTTTTTCTCACAATAAAACAGCTTCGTTCACAATTGTTTGGATGATTTTTCTCACCATCAATCTTAAAACAATAAGAAATATAAAAAAAAGAATATATTCCCACAGACCGTCACCTTTGAGGACAGCTGAAGCGAACTGTGCTGCAGACACAAATACAAATCAAATTAGATAGTCGGCGAATGCAACTCTTGTTGGTATTGGATCTTACACTCTTGGGTATACTACTTTTAACAGAGCAAATGCAAAGGAAAGAGGAAAATGTCTAAATTTATATTTATAATTTTAAGGGCGCTTCTGCGTGAGTCGTCGAAATGGAAACAAAAAATTAATTGACACCGAATATTAAAAATATAAAAATAATTAAAACGTTCTGCTTGCTTCGCTTTTATTTCGTTCAATATTTTTAGAATCCTCTTCTTCTACTGTTTTTGGTTCTCTTTGAGTTTGAGTAATTTCTCTTTAAGTTTGAGTCTTTTTTTAACATGTACCACCGCACAGAGTGCATTATTATTAATTCTGGGATATGAATTGGGTTTATTGCTGGAGTTGAGAATCACAAAATTACACAAACTGTGAGTAGTTTAGGATCACTTTAAAAGTTAGCGTATTTTTAAAATATTGTGAAAAGAAAACACATTTGGATGGCGTTAAACAGAGAATGGACAAAAACAACGATATTTCACTCGCGTTGAGTGAAGCGGTGTTTTTTTCTCTCACATCTACTACGCCTCTTTGTGCAACGAAAAGAAAAACAAATAAAACAAAGGAAGAAGAGAAAAACAATGAACTGAGCAACGTGCAGCGAGAAGTGCTGCCGTGGAACTGAAATCGTGCGGTATTTTCTTTTGTGTTCACAAAAACTTGGTTGATTTAAGATGAAGTGGAATGCGTTTTTCAACTTATGATTGAGGCTTACTTCTTTGGTATTTTATTTGAATCAAAAAAGTGGTTACCAAAATTGGTTTGCCATTTTCGTTGTACATGCGCGATGTATCGTGCAACGAAATGTTAATCAGCTCTAAGATGTTCGCACAGAATGGTTGACTTAAAGTGTGTGTTTGGGATGAAGACTAATAGAAGTAAAGATTTAATCATAAGCTCTACCAAATTTACAAATATGAAGATACATATAGTCCGCAAAGACAATTCACTGTTGAGTAGTTGCTCTACATATCTATCAAGTTAATGAAGAGTATCGCTCCAACTAATAGTGTTCCAATGTAAGCTACCTCGTTAAGAAAGGGGGGCAACATCGTGCATGTAAGTTTCTTGGTCGGAACAGAATGCCGAAAAACGCAAAAGATGCAAGGCTATTTTAGATTTTGCGCAGGCCGTCCATAAACTTTGGCTGTTTTTAGTTAACTTTAGTTAAATTTATTAAATTTTACTTGTTTTGATCTTTTTATATCAACAAAATTAGCCCAAAATGTCATATTTATGAGGAGTGCTATATATTTTGTCTTAGAATTACTTGACTTAGCTAAGTTATTTGGCCATAACTTTTTTGTAAGAAGTCAATGCCTAATTCTTTTTTTTAATAAATCACAAAATATCTAAGGATATTTTACCATCACGAAAGTAACTAGGAAGAGCTCCGACTGAGACCTTTTCAAGGCTAGTCAGAAAGAGTTCAAGAAGACTAGTGCAAAACGCTCTTCGTGGCGCGCCTTCTGTGACAGTATTATAAAAACCAAGAAGTCGGCCAGGCTTCGGAAGTGGCTTTGCAAAGAGCCGACTGTCTCAGGACTCTTAAGGGACAACAAAGGCAAGTAAGTCGGGGTGCGCAACAGCATCCCCTACAGTTGAGTGCAAAGTTCCCAGAGTAAACGAGTCCTATACGAGTCATGTCAGAAGCAACGAAAAGATCAGCTGGGCTATCAATTCCTTCTCTCCCTTCAAATCCCCGGAGAGGACGGTATTTTTCGTCCTCTCCGGGGATATAACGCTGCAAGAGACAAAGCACACAATAGTCCCAATATTGAACACCCTTTGCTGTGGCAGTCTGTCCTGTGGTTACATTCCTATGGTGTGGAGGAAAGTAAAGGCGATTTCCATCCCTAAGGCTGGAAAGCCCAGCCACACGACGGCCAAGGATTACAGACCAAGGAGATCAGAACCATTCCATACGGAGTTCCCTCAAACTTGGTGCTGTATCCTAGTCCCAGCACGCCTACATGAAGGGCAGGAGCGTAGGATATGGCCCTACGCAGTTTTGTCATGGTGATAAAAAAATCACTGCATGACAAAGACTACACCTTAGCGGGTTTTCTGGATATTGTACAGCGCTTGGGAACTCGAAGGTAGAGCAACCCGTTACTAACTTGTTAGTCAATTTGCTGAGCAGAAGAGTGATTGACAGCGAGAATAGACAACACAAACATCAAAGTTATTGCCTCAACAGACAGTGAGGTTATCTCCCTTCTCCTATGGGTGTTGATAATAAATGAGGCACTAGATAATATCAGGTGGTTAGGGACTAACGCAGTTGCGTTGCGCAACGCTGACAATATCGTCATCCTTGCAACAGGCAAATTCCTGCCAACAGCAGGTGATATTATGCAGAACTCTTTAGACAGCTTAGTCAGCTAAAAGACTGAATTAGTGCTGTTCACGAATAAGAAGTTAGTCCCACAATTTAGGATCTCGACTATTGGAGGCACGCCACTTATATTGGCGGATAGTGCTACGTACCTAGGGGTGATCTTACACAGGAAGCTCACCTGGTCGAAAAATGTCCAAAAGAGAATGAAGATAGCTGTAAATGCGTTCTATACTTGTGCCAGGATGTTCGGAAGGAAATGGGGACCAAATCCCAAAATAATCCTATGGATGTAAACGGCCATAGTAAGACCCATTCTGACATACGGATATATAGTCTGGTGGCAGGCTCTAGAAAAGCCACACACAGCAAAGCGATGACTAGAATACAGAGATAAGCGTGTATGTGCACGACGAGTGCGCTTTGCACAACTCCCACATCGGGATTGGATCGGGATACTGAACCTGCTACCTCTAGACCTATTGGTGCTTGAGTCGGCATCTACATGTGCAATAAGGATCAATAGCAAAGGCTATTCCAAATCCAATACTGTAGGGCACTCAAGTATTCTTGGAATGGCTGACTGTCACAAGCACCAAGTGCGTGTCTACTTACCGTCTTCGACAGACCATTTGTTTGTACCTTCCCCTCAAGAGAGGAGTGGGATGAACTGGCACCCATCAGCAATTCGACAGTTGCGGTTAATAGTGACAGTTCGAAGATATAGGAAGGAACAGGCGCGGGCATATATTCCGAAATGTTGGAAGATCGATCAGACTTCCTGATTGTAGCAGTGTCTTTGAGGCGGAGGTCCTGGCAGTCATGGAATCGGCCAAAATGATATCAATGTTGGCGGTACCACCGGCTGATATCACCATTTTAAATGATAGTCAGGCGGCCATAAAAGCGATTTCTGCTACGGAAATTAAGGCTGGTGCTGAGTCGTCGCGAAGAGCTCATAGCTCTTGGCTCGCAGTATAGGATTAATCTCTGCTGGGTACCTGTTCACAGGAACATACCCGGCAATGATGAAGCTGATAGGCTTGCTCGGGAAGGATCCAAAGTAGGCGATCGATCCACCGATTTGCCTCCTTAAGAAGCGGATTGGGGATAGGACAATTAGATTAGCAGACAGATGGAAGGCGCAGTCTTTTTTTTTTTAAACTTAGTACAATAAAAAAGCCAATAAGTGAAAATAGTTTACAATGTAAAAATTTAAAAAATTGTAATTTATTAATTGGTAGAGAAAGAATAGTAGTATCTACGTGCGAGACAACAAGGACAATTTGGCCAGAATATGACTATGCCAAAACGAAAGTACTTTTGCATGACAAAAGGTCTATCGCAAGAGCGGTGGGTGTAATCACATGCCGCAATAGTCTAAGAGACCACTTATTTAAGATAGGACAATATTTGCAGGGGCTGTACTGATGAGGAGGATCGGGAATACACCCAACACTACCTCTGTCACTGGCTCGAGGTTTAGAACAGTTTAGTGAGACATTTCTTCCAGAACCTTAACGAAATTAACTCCAGATGGACTGACACAACGATAGAATAGGTCACCGTGAGTGAGGATGGGGTTACCATGGGTAACACAAGGGGTCCATAAGGACCTAACTGTAAGCCCGCCTACCTAACTTAACCTTACTGTCTCGGAATCAGGAGTTTCTTAAATACTTGCTGTCTTTTAAATGAAAAGAGGCAGAAAGGATTCGGTGATTCATGCAAAGAATGTAATGGGCATCTTTTGCAGTTGTAGTTGATGTCTTTTGCATCAAGCAATAAAAGCAAAATCAGTAGTAAATTTGCCAAAGCACTGTCCCAGGCTTCTAATCATAACTCCTAAGAACCAAAGCCATAATAACAAATTACTTAAACAAATTCCTTTAAGACAAATTTTAGTCATAAATATGTTTTTCAATTGTAAATTATATAAATGTTTTAGCCGAAACGAACGAAGTCGGGGGCACAGTAAGGAAAAACAATTAGTCATTACAACCTATCATCCTATCGATTTCTCTTTGTACCTCATGCACTGAACTTTTGTGCATCCCACACCGTGTTGTTAATATTTACGTATACTTATTCGAAAATAACTACAATCGCTGAGTTCACTTCAATAAATAAACCTCCACGTCTTCGTTTTGTTTCAAATATAACATCATTATCAATCAACCAAATAAATAATTGCTATATCAAATTTTGTGCAAGGTTCAATAGGTAATCTGTTTGCCTGCAATTATTCGTGCGCAATTGAATCTTTTTAGCTGCTAATGAAACACACAACAGTCTCTTTAAAGCCATTGGCAAGACTGGTTATTATTTTGGGAAAGGAAAAAAAGATCAAAACAAGGAAATAATCCAGCATTGGGGATTTGTTTTAATTTTAGAATCAAACAACGAAGGGGCAAAACAAAATCTTATTTCCAAATACTTCGTTACACTTACTGGTTTTTGTTGATTTTTTTTCCTTCACTTTTTAACTAATGATTAATCACTTGAATTAAAAAAAGAATGTGAACAGACTTTCTGTTTTACTATGGTATTCTAAATTAGTTTTTCCTGTCACCACCACAATCCTATGGTCTTAACGCTTCAAAACACAAGTAATGAATGAAGTACTCGTTCATTTAACTAAAACAAAACAAAAAAAAACATCTTGTAATTACAGTTATAGTCGTTTCTCCTCTCTTCCTCTTACGTTTGTTTTTCTTGTATTTTAATTGGAACAGCGCAGCAAGTAGTTAACTTTTATTTGGTTAAGTGCGGAAACGGTGAGAAAAGATTATTTTCCCATTTTTGGGTGAATAAAAAAAACATGTTCTTTGACCCAAACAAGAGTGGTATTGTTACGTGAGGCATGTAACGAGGCAAGGTAATAATCGTTTTTTTTTTATATTTTGTTTTGGCTGTAATATCTGCCTGTCTTTGGATGTACTGTCTATTGTACCATTTTGACGATGACCTAATCCGATGTTGATTCAAATATATTTTTGATTTTTTTTCTTGCTGGAAAGTCCATAATGGGTGCAAATGGAATGCGAGGGAGATCAGGAAAAGGAAGGAAATCGAAGATTAATGGTGAACTGAGTGAAGCCGATTTAACAAAAAGGGTGAACGAAGAGTGTTGCTGGAAGGTGAAGTGCAGCGGATAAAAATAAATTTTGATCCAGAAATAGAACACAAAGAGTTGAACGAGGACGGCGAAAAAGAAGAAGAGACCTGCGGAGCAAACCCGATTCCCTAAATAAAATGGAGCATGTTTAAGCAGCCATGTGCGGGAGAAACGAAAGTCAATAAGAGACAAGGGAAAATACTAAATAGGAAAGAAACAAAACCACAAATTCAAAGTGGGCGTTTGAGGAATGACAATGGGAAAATGTATGCAAATGCATTCATATCATATCTTTTTTTTGAGCAGAAAATTAATTCTCTAAAACAATTATAGTTATAGGAAAGGTATAAAGGTAAAATTCTTAATCGCATTTTGTTTTCGGTGCATTTTATTCGGTACTCATTGCATTGGAATGCAAGCAAGACAAAAATTACAATACGTGCAAGATAAAAATGCTTGAAGGTGTCTAAACTACCTAACGGGAACTTTGAGTTATTATCAAGTTTTCGATATACATATTTAACTAGAAATATATTGGTTGTGCCTCAAGTTTGTGATATCTTATCCTTAGATCGAATGCTGTCGGTTTCTTTCTTTATCTTCTTCTAGAACCAAGAGTCTCGGCTTCGATGGCTCTCGTAGCTAGAACGGTGCCCTGACATTGTGTCATGCGTCATAGTGCCAAATGGGAAAATTTGGTACATTGACGCTTTTGAAAGTGTCATTGTGCCAAATAATAACATTTGGCAAAATGTCGCTTTGGTAAAGCGTCATAGAGCCAATTTGGCACTTTGTCATTTTGGTTTTTAAAATTTGTATTCACTTTATATTATTTATCATTTGTTTGTAATCTGGAATTATTACAAGCACTGTTCGCAGTTATTTTTCTTAATAAAGTAAAAAAATCGCCGAACATTGTTTGTGAATTTAAGCTGAATTCAGAAAGAACGCAATTGTGAACGGGTGAAAAGTAAAGAAGGTATGGGGACAACCCTCTGCAACCCCCTGCTTGGCTCAGAGATAGGATTTGGGGTGGGTGCGAAGGTTGGTATATGCTACTTTGTCAAATCTGTTATGAAAGCTGTTATGTCCTTTCCCATATGAATTGCCACTAAATAAAACTGATATAAGAAAGTATTTCTTGACACTAATAACTATAATTATATCAGCAATAATACGCTTATAAGAAACTGTCCCCCACTCCTTAAAAAACATGACTAGAAAGATTTGTTTTAAACTGTGCGTACATTACCTTCTACTTAATATTCAATTTTGCAGTTAATAGCTCAAAGGAAATGGCAGTCGGTTTTAATAGTTTTTTTCACTCGGTTCGCAAATATTTGTATTGTTATAATACATTTTTTTTATATCCGGTTAAACCGGTTAAAAGAAAAATATTCTTTGGATTCTTAGTTTTTCTTATAGCCGTGAAGTACTGTACTAGTAAGGGTGGGCGCCATTGGCTCGATCGGTGAGTGCGTCGGTCCTAGAGCGTAGCTTTTCGCTCCTCCACTGTATTGTGCGCGTTATAATTTGACACATGTGAAGGGGACCTACAGTTTATTGCCGGTTCCGAACGGCGAATTGCGAAAGCTTTCTGTGACAAAAGTACTCCAGGAGGATTGTCAGTCGTTCGCTGGAGGTGGGGCCGTGTAAATTGATCGTAGTGTTTTTTACCCGAGCTGTACTCGCTTAACAGTCCTAAATATTAAGCCACGGGGACCACAAGGCTTAGGCTTACTCTGTACTTAATTTCATCTAAATCGAAATCTGGGGTTTAGCGTTAGAGATAAACAGAAAGGGAGAGTTACTTCAATAACTGTCATAACATGCAGACAGTAAAAAAAAGTATTTGCTCACCCAGTTTTTTGATGACTTCGCGGTAACCTGAAAAGTTTGTATTTCCTGAATAGGCCAAACTGTATAACCCTCTTACAGAACGTCCTAGTATACCCCTGCATTTGCAAATCTTAAACAAAGAAACGACGTTATTGAGAAGATCCTCTTGTTTGTCATAAGCAAACAAAAGGAATATTTTATAAATTATTTGCAAATATAAGAGAAAATTCTAACTATGAATTATGAATCGGAAGTAACATTCCATATTTCCTTAAATTTTCAATTTGATGTTTCAACTATTTCAGAACAATTAGAAATAGTTGAAGAATTATGAAATTGAAAAACTTAAAGAAATATGGAATGTTGCATACATTTTTTTGTATGGGGCTACCTTTTTTGTCCTTTTTTATATATTTTTTTTTTTTTAACTAAATCTTTTAAATATACACATGCTTTATAGTAATTTAAATGTAATAAAATTGAAAAATGAACTTTAAACGTGAATTTAAAAAAAATCAAGAAAGAACATTAAATACAGAGTAAGATTAAAATAGAAAGATAGGCAGGAAAACAGGAAAGATAAAACATAAAACAGGGGTTTCCATTAGAACTTGGCAGCGAGGTAACTACGCCTTTAGCTCCCGAAACATTGCATGTTTGAGGTTCTTCCCGTAATTTTAATTTTTCTGTAAGGGGCTTTATTTTTGTCAAAAAAAAACTTGATATGTTGTGCAAGGTTGTTGGTAAATCTTTTATTATAAGTATTGCTAGTGAGCGTTTTGTAGCTGGATTAGGTTGAGTGTACACTCAAACAACCTTTAACCGTTTCATGCCAAATTGATTTGGGCCCAAGCCGCAACGACGCGTTCGTTCAGTCGGACTTTGATAGGCGTTGGTACGCGTTTTATCGACTTTACGAGAAGGAATGTCAACGTGCGTCTCTTTCAACTTTTCAAATCGGAACAGAGCTCGCGCGTCAGCTTTCCCTAAATCTGCTAATCCTTCAATTTTTCCATCCCCTGAAACACATCTGTGACTAAAATCAAAAACAATTCTTATTTATTCGCCGTTTCCCATCCAAATTTCGTATGTAAATAAAAAATACAGTCGAAGCCCTCTAAGTCGAATTTTCACGGGGTATCAAAATTAGTTCGAGTTAGAGGGATTGTTCGAAAAATTCGAGGGATTAATTTTTTTTTTCTAAAAGTCTTTATTTTATGCAAAAGAGTATGCATGTAACATATAAAACACGGGAAATTACTTTAAAAAAAACTTGTAATTTTGGATTGAGTCTTTAAAATTGGAGAATGCAGCCTTTTAAAAACATACTCTATTTTAAAAAATCAGTGTTGGATCTCATCCGGACCCTCAATGCATTCACTAAATGAAGCTTGAAAACATCTCAGATACGTAACTGCTTTTATATTAAAAGCAAATTGTTTGAGGCCAACCAACAAAACAATATGCAGCGCAGTTATTCATACAGAGCCGCACGGTTGTGTGCACAAATAACCTATAATTCATTTGTGGTTGTGTTTAAACGACGATTATGTGGCCCTAGACGACAATTGTGTTCGCAGAACATGATTGCGCTTCGAGAACCGTTGGTGAATAGTTTCGATTTTCTCATGTTCTTTGAGTTGTTGCCGTGTAGGTCATGCAAATCCTCATTCTTACTGTGAACATTTTCTTTCTTCTTAAATAATAATAAGGGCAACCACATTCGATTTTTTCTCCGACGTGCTTTCACTAAAAATTCAACATGAAATGGAAGGTGTTCAACATCCAGTGCCAAATTGAGAGAAAGTCAGAGCATGCAATACAAGTTGCGTGCTTGATACAAGTTGTGCGATAAAATTTTTTGTTTATTTTTTTGCAAGAAAAAAAAATCGAATTAGAGGAATTGAAAATAGAGCAAGAGTCGAAAAATGTATATGACTTAGAGGGCTTCGACTGTCTATACACATCTGTCAAAACGCCCGAGTTAGTAGGAAGTAGACCCAGTCGGTCGGACTTATAATATTATGATCTGCGAAGTTGCAACGGCCGACCGGACATTACGATTTGTACAATGCTTTCATATGTATTCAACTTCAAACGCAGACCGACCGAACACTGTTGCGATTTGGCCAATCTTGTTTTGAAGGCGTCCATTGATATCAGAGGCGCATTCCAAAGATGAACCGCGTTGAGAAAAAACTGTCTGGACGTTGCTAGATATTTATGTATGCCTAGGAACTATTCTTTTTTTTCAACAAACAACAATTTTTTTTGTGAAGTCGGAGATGTGTTCCTACCTGGAAACATATATGAGCTATTCCATATATAAGCCGTTTCGATTAACTCCATAAAACAAAAAATTGAGAAAAGCGGTAGAAATAGCTTACATTCGCCTTTGAAATACACTACGCTTTTTTTTAAATAGTTGTCGTTTAATGGTGTTAATCTGCAGGAAAATTATTATAAATATAAAAATGTATGGATATACCAAGTGGTTTGGCACTTAAATCTAAGATTTTCCAAAAAGTAGAGCTAATCAATCTGTGGTAGTGATACGCTGTAGATGAAACACAATACTGCCTCTCCAGGAATAGCTCAATAAAATGTGTCTCTTTGACTTTTAATATTAGAAAAACCAGTTTATAAATACTAATGTCCAACACTGTACGTAAAATTAAATATTAAAAGTTATATTAATTTGTGAAAATAATGAAATAAATGAAAATTTATGAAAATATTTCTTCACACCACCTCAAACCACCTTAGCTCTCAAACTGTATTAGAACAGTATTGATGAACTCCAACGCCTGCTCTACTCGCTCACTCGCAAACGAGGAAAGTCTCTGAACTATGCTGTCAATTTTCTTTTCACTCTACTTGTGTTGTGGTTTGTCTCAGCGACGTTTCTGGCTGCCAGACGAATAAGGGAATTGAGAAAAGTGCTGCTTTGTTTTCGAAAAAAGTAGCTAACTTTCTACGTAAATTCATCACCACATAAAACATTAAAAAAATATATTCGAATTTAAAAACTGTACACTCAAGCCATCATTTGCTGTGTTTCATTTCCGCGACCCAATCAACTAAAGCAGCTTTAAAAAATGTCACGAAGTGCATCCCATGCAGGCAGCTGGTATTCGGATTCATGTAAGTCTACTAAAAGGGGAGGCCCACCTATTCGATTTTCTCATTTTCTCTGTGATAAAATTAATAATTTTGGGTCTACCTTCGTTAGAGTTCGTATTAAAATTTGTATATCCGCCCAGTTATAATTTACAATATACCTTGAAATGAATTTTTATACCTGTTTAGATGTTCACGCTCAATTGTCAGCTGTTGTGATAAAAAATTGTGAACAAAAAATCTCAATTTGTTTACTAAAGTACAACTAATACTGGTATTTGTTATAAGTGTATATTGCCTGTTGAAAATGTGAATGAACACTCTCATATTTTTTATTTCCATTGAATTTTTATTTCTTATTTATTATTTGCCACATTATATCTGCTTTGCCTTTGTTGCAATTATTTATAGAAAAAAAATTCGATTCGCTCTTAATCCGGCGTATGTTTAAAAACAATAAGTGTATAACAAAAAAGGCTACAATACGGGTAGGTAATAAAGAGATTGAAAATAAATGAAAAACTTGTTGATGGATGTTTTGTAAAAATCTTATCACTGACATGTTCCTAAGAAAACACACAATTTTTTTTAATTCGAACGCTGTTCTGTTATGTGAGATAATGCGAACAATGAATCATGGTTTTTATAGAAGGAAGGTAAACAGACACTTAATAGAAAACCCAGCACTGAAGGTCGTTATTGCAGATAGTTAACTATCTTTTCTATTATATCTACAATTAATGTGTGATTAGGATAGATACAAATGCAGTTATGACCACCCGAACCTGATTGAGTGCGTACATCTTAGGACCGTTCAGTTTTAATGATTGCCGAGATTATGACGCATACTAAACTCGAAATAGTATTATTTTAAAAGACAATCATTGCACTCAGATATACAATCAGTAAATTTGTAAAGCGTGGGTAAGAAGCAGTTGACCTGCAGTCACACTTTGACGTCGTGATTCCCACACCTTATGTATTTTTGAGAAATTACAAACAACCAAATATGTAAACATCCGAACTTTCAACTTTCAAATTTATAATATTGCTAAAATAGTCTTTTCTAAATCGATTTTTCATGGGATATCAAAATTAGTTCGAATGAGAGTTTTGCAAAAATCGTGTTAGAGGGATTAATATTTTTCTTATTTAAAGGCCTAAAGACGCACGGTTGTGGGCGCGATGCGAGTGAAGGTGGCCCTGGACGACGATCATGTTTGCTGAGCATGACCGTTCTCGCACATTCTTTGTCATCTACGCGGTGGTTCGCGAACATTTCAATGTTGGCGAAAAATTCGATTTTCTCATGTTCATGTACGTGAGCAAATCCTCATTTTTACTGTGAATATCGTCTTCTCTCTCTTGTTTGCATAGGTTAAACACACAACTGCAACCACATGCGTTTTTGCATGCGACGTGTTTGCACTACAAATCATCAACACAAAATGATGTTCGTTGTCTACGGGACAAGGCGAACGAGCATGTTTATCGTCTAGGGCCACCTTGAGAGAGTCAGAGGATGCGACTTTGCGTGCTTGGTCTTGGTACAAGGTGCGAGAACATTCTCTGTTTATTTTTTTGCAAAAGAAATAAAAATTCGACCCAGACTCAAATCCAGCACGGAAAGAGAAAACTATAAACTATTTTCACGGCCCCACCTCTAGCGAGCGACTTACAATCCTCCTGCAGTACTTCTGTCATGGAAAGCTTTCGCAATTCGCCGTTTAGAACCGGCATTAAACAGTAAAGCTAGGCTCTGGCCTTGTATGGGCTTGTACGCAGATTATTTATTTTATATATGTAAGCCAAATATAGAGCTGCAGGCTGTAGCACAAACACTAAAACCGAACAATCAAGCAAAAGAATATTCCGGGCCTCCAGGTCTCAATGTGATTGAAAATCTGTTTTAGATCAATACCACCCAATATTGACCCAATACAATTTTTTATTTACTTTTTTTTTTTATAATTGGTCCAAATAAGCTGTGACATTGAATATATGAGTCTATTCTGTTTTTTTTTTTTTTTTATAAAATTTGCAATAGTAAAAAAAAATTGGTCAACTATGAGTTTTACTCACGTGCCAAGAATTTCGTTCTTTGGACTCAATATAAGTTAAGAAAACGAATGTCAGATAGCTTCAATAAAATTCTTCTTGTTGTTTCGATTGAAAATAGTGAATATAGTAAGTATTAAGTAATATCACGAAATATTAGGTCTTACTAGTCGCAGCTAGTGGCTCTATAAAAAACGATTGCAAGACAATGGCTTTTGACGCGGGCAAATCCTTTTACTCATTTTCGCTTTATAAATTACTCTTATTGTTAGTGACTAACTAACAATAGAAACAGGCTAGTAAACTGGCAATTTAACCTTTAAGATGCGAACTGCAAGCAACGCATCGTCAATTTTCTCATTTTAAAAAAAATAAAATTAAAAAATTACAATACCGCCCTGGCCTTTATTGCGGTCTTTGGTTAGTAATTTAAATATAAGGCAAAACACAGTAGTAAAAAAATCGAAGAAAATTTACTAAATAGCATTGATATATCGAGCATCGCGATGGGGGATCGCATCAAATCACGTCAAGTCTTCACTTTTTATAGAGAAATTTGTTTGCGAATACATGGCTGTCAGTTGGCCTATTTTTTAGAAGAACACTTCATCGTTGATATCTCGAAAAATTGTTTGATAATAACTCTTTTTACATAATATTTTTTTTTATTCTTTTTTCGAGATCTTTTGTAGATGGCGTTTTCCGATCTTTAAAATTCGCATGTCTTGATTTGTTTGGTATTTGGCCAATAACTCGAAAACTATTTGAGCCGGGATGCTTAAACTTTTTATTTCATTATTTACTTCACTGCCAGAAAATTTAAGATGTCAGAATTTATATTTTAATTAATTATGTTAAAAAATGGTTTTTCACTTTCAAGAGTTATCAAATTGATTCGTTCGTAATTTAGACCGTTGTTCATTAAATACGTTTGCCACTTGCCACATTGGTAACAGACTGCAAAACTGTTTCATCCAGAAATCAATTTTGTATATTGTTTCAATAAAAACACTCTTGTAAGTCCTTTTGTTGTCATGAAAAAAAAAATCAATTTAATAAAAACTTTACTCATACATGTCCAGAAGCGAAAAGGGTAGCTATGAGTCTTTTGTCGCCAAAAATTTATTTAGAACTATCAGTTTGTTAAATTATTTCCTAGAGAACGTGGCTCTCTGTTTAATCGATAGCCCATATTTTGCTTCGTACCTAAAAGAAAAAACATAAAAAGGAAAAATAGAATATTTTCTAAAATGGATATGAAAAATAACGCATTTGACAGTATTCGTAATGAATTAAATAAAATTATAAATCAAAGGTAACAACTTATTATTCATTAAATATGTTTTTATGTGATGTTTGATTTATTAATCATGCAGTGCTGGAAAAGAGAATCAAATATTCGGTGATGCTAACAATTTCAATGACATAACATCGCCTATATATGGAAGTAAAATAACTGCAGAGGAACTAGACAAGTTGGAGAATTCTGAATTAGCCCAAAAAGCGAATTACCTACACAAGACCGGCTCGCACTCTATTGACGATGATATACAAAAAATGCGCTCAGAACTTAACAAGAGCTATCAACTTTTCCAAACTGCTGGAGAAGCATTTGAATCAATTAATTTCAGTGGTCTAAATAACCGAATTAGAGATTTGCATCTGTTTGCGACTCCGCAAGAGATAGACACTGTTATGGAAGAGAAATCCGTTAAGGATAGTCTTAACAAACTGACCGATTTGATGGGAACTAAGTTTCATCATACACCTGGCGAGTTTAGTGATATACCCGAGTTGAGTAGCTTCTTTAAAGCGTGTAATCAACTGAAGAAAGGTCTGGATGCACTTAAGCAACACCGAACTGACTTGAATGATCTTGATCAGCGAATGACTTGGGCTACTAACGTCTCAAAGGAGAGGTCAGATGAAATTCAAAAGGCAATTAACAAATAATCAGATTGTAGTATTCTTTGAGATATGCAAATGTATAATTGGTACAATTTTTTTTTTTTTTTTTTCGATATAATTCTGTTGGATTTTTTTCCGGACAACCGAGTTATTGCTCTCAAAATCGTATAGAACAGTTTTTACTAATATCATAATTTAAATGTACATTTCCACTTAATAAATATTTGAAGAATTATGATATTTTTACCTCACTCTTGGCGAAGTTATGAATGATATTTGGTTCAACATTGGGAAACAGATGTCAACTCTGGAAACATTGATGTGAATTGAAGAATTTTGAGTATCATTGAGCCAGTTGAACTACGACCTTAAATATATATATACTTTACACAGCTTTCTTTTGTCTAGGATTTGAGTGTTGTCTAAATAGATTTGACAACATCAATAGATGGGACGTCCTCGAAGTAAATCTATGTTACAATTGTTTTGTTGATTGTTTTAAATCTGACCTGGATAAGACTTAGACGGTCGGTTAATAAGTGTTCCATAGCCTCCTTGCTCGGCTACAGTGTGTGCAGATTTCTATGCTAAAGAGAATCCTTGGTATCATATCAGTAAGCCGAACAGTCTCAATAACTTTCCGATTTCTAATTTGTACTTTCCCGTCGTTGAATTTGCTCGGTAGAAGGGCTTGCACGACAAAATAAAAATCAATGACCTGACATTGCTTAGGACCGCAGTAAAATAAAAAGTTTCAAGACATGTAAAACATATCCGGTGTAAATTTCCTGGAAGTTAATTCCAGCACGAAATACGAATTGTCGTAACATGAAATTTGTTCTCCTCCACTAATCGTCCGTGCAGACGAAATCATAGATCATCCGAATCCGAATCATCTTGCCCTTTTTTGATGGCAGTAGTAACTGTATTATGTCCTCAGTGTCCGATAAGTTAATTTTTATCGCTTATGCCCCGACGTTCAAAAAAGTGTTATTGGCATCATGCGTGTCTAATTATGTCAATGCCATTGGCGTCTGCAAGTACTTGGACAAACTTTCGAAGTATAGCGCCTCTAAGGTTGGTAAACTATTCTTTCAATAAATAAATTTACTGGCAGCATCTAGAAATTAATTAAAAAAATTAAACTTAAAATTTACAAATGTGTTAAATTCATGTCCACCCTTTAAATATTTCGAAAGTATGAAGTTTCATTTTATTTCCATTTTTAATGCAGTTTTATTTAAGCTTCGTTGAGAAATTTACATGCTAGACAAACATTTTTAAAACTTAATTATCTTTTGTAACTTACTGGTACTTTGCGAGTACTTTAAGCAAACATGACAGTGTTGGCCAAAACTATACCACGAAAAAGCCAAAATACTTGCCCGAGGTCGGAAACTTTTATTTTTTCATGTTCACCAAATTTTACTCTTAAACATACAGTCCTTAATTTTTTATAAGCTTTGCCATATTTTTTATACAATAAAATAAATACATATCCAATAGGCAAAATATGTAGGCAAAACTGTTAAAGTAGCTTATAGCATGTGACTGCTACAATAATTGTCGCTAGTGCCTCATGATGTTACAATGATGTTAAGTAAAATAAACCACTGTTCATTTTACCACTTAGAGTCTTCAAGACGTGTGTGTATCGCAACAAAAACTAAAGCGCATTTATCTTATAACTAGATACACAGCACACATGGTCGCTCACCGACACATGTGTCGTGTCTGTGGGCCCTTATAAGTGCGCCAAAGCAATTTTAATTAATTCTAACGCAATCAGCAAATGGGAATGGGATTTCTTTTGCTTAGTTTTGTTTGAAATGAAAATAAGAATTTTACTAATGCTATTTTGATTAGTTAATTTCTTTGACTTATATTGTATGTATTGGGCGGCGTAACAGCCCGTTGAGAGCCAGAGCCTAGCTTTTTCGCGCCTCCACTGTGTTGTGCGCGTTATAATTTTGTCACATGTGGAGGGGACCTACTTTTTAATGCCGGTTCCAAACGGCGAATTGCGAAAGCTTTTCATGACAGAAGTACTCGAGGAAGGTTGTCAGTCGTTCGCTGGAGATGGGGCCGTGAAAAATGTTTGTGGTGTTTTTTTTTTTTTTCCCCGAGCTGGATTCGAACCCGGGTACTCTCGCTCAACAGTCCGACGCACTAACCGATCGAGCCAACGGCGCCCACACTTGACATATATTAAGTCGTAATTTTTAATCTATTTGCGGTACAAGTGGTTCAAGAATAAAGCTTGATTTCGAGCTTTGGAAATTGTCTCTACAGTGTATAGTTACGCTAGATCTCGAAAAAACATTTTTCCGGTCCGAGGCCTCACAAATTAAGACTATCAGGTTGCTGACAAAAGGCCTCTAATGTTCACAGATTGTATGCGATCTTAAGGAGACTGATTCCTGTGTAGTCTAGAGGGTCTTCTTCTTTCTTCAAAATCGGGCATACAATACTTCTCTTACTTTTAGATTAAGGGAATGTACATTCTTTAACAATTTACTCTCATTTAAGCTACAGAACTCTCGCGTCAATTGGATCGCTGGCTCGGTGCTGCTGAGTTATCCCATGGCCCTGCTCGTGCAATAATCGCACCGTAAGAAGCTTTTTGACACCTATTGTTAAATTATATTTTAATAAACGTATTTATTTTGCAGTCATGCGGGATACACATATTGTGGTGCTTGCGGAGCCTACGCCTACCGGCAAGTTAGTCCCGCTGTAGTGTAAGTATAATAGAACAGGCAAAAAACCACATAATTTTTACATGAATATAATTTATAGCAAAAGAATTTTTATTTTGGGACCATCTCATCACGTTCGCCTGCACGACTGTGCGCTCTCAACTGCTCAGAAGTACAAAACTCCTTTGTATGATCTCAAAATAGATACCCAAATAAATGCTGAGTTAGAGAAAACCGAGCACTTCTCATGGATGGACATGAAAACTGATACAAACGAACATAGCATTGAAATGCATTTGCCATATATAGCTAAAGTTATGGAAGAGTATGTAGTCACACCATTGTCATCAGTGGAACATGAACAACATTTTAATATTTTATTTTTACTTTTAGCTTTAAAGATCAATTCACTATAGTGCCGATTCTAGTTGGATCATTATCACCGGATCAAGAAGCTGTTTTCGGTGAAATCCTTGCACCATATCTAACGGATCCTCAGAATTTATTTGTAATATCGTCCGACTTTTGCCATTGGGGTCATCGTTTTGGCTATACGTACTATGACAAATCATGTGGACCCATCCACAAGTCGATTGAAAAGCTCGACAAAGATGTAAGTTAAACAAATAGATATTTGATGTACGATTTGACAATGACTCATTCATTTCTAGGGCATGGACATCATTGAGACTCTTAGTCCTACAAGTTTTACAGAATATCTTCGCCGGTACAGCAACACGATATGTGGTCGTCATCCCATCGGTGTATTGCTGAACTCAGTGAAGGCGCTGCAAAAGAAGGGCTATAACATGAGCTTTAAATTTCTTAAGTATGCACAGAGCAGTCAGTGCAGGGATATGAGTGACTCCAGTGTGAGTTATGCATCCGGATCACTTTTGTTCGAATGTTAGTGACGGCCAAATATCGCCATTGCAATAATAATGAATCGTGTTCGAAAGTTGTACATTTAGTTAAAGTAATTGCTCATTTAAAGTTTTAATCTTTTTTTTCCCTTTCAATAATCAGAGTTGGTCTCTTATCGATATTTAGCAATATCTTTTTTATTCAGTAATGTACTTCCATTTTTTTTTTATCTTTTTTAACGAGACTTGTTTTTTTTTAAGTAATCAAGAAACTGTTAGTTTAAAACGTTGCATCAAAAAGGACAAATACAAACATAATTTGAAATATTACCTTTCTATCATTTTCAGAGTTTCGGTTCAAAAACAAAAAAAAACAGGTCACAGAACTTGTAGTTAAGGGTTTGAAATTTGCACTAATTTGCATCGGGGCAGCCCAGAAATAAATTATGAATGATGCCACAACCCGAATACTTTCTCCGCATTGAGATTGGAGCTATTGAGAATTTCTAACAAAGTTATAAATCTGGTCGATACTGCTGTTGTTCTGCGAAGAGCGAAGGCCTCGCATAGACACAGGAAATAAATTGCTGTTTCCTAATGCTCCTCATTTTTGCAACCTCTGCTAGTCTTTGGCGGAGATTACTCGCCTGCTTGCATGTTTGCCGGTGTTGCAATGTCCCCTAATGTCCCCTAATGACCCTAATCACAGGTCTGCACATCCGAAAGAAGCAGATTGTGCGTTTATTATCCAATGCGGACCACATCTGTTTAGAGTGCGTTTACATTTTACCTTCTTGCCGCCTGCGGTTAATGGCGTTGATGTTTAATTGCAGCAATCAGCATGGTCGGTAATTATCTTCGGGGTAGTAGTAGTTCGATATGATCAACATTTTAAAAGGTGTCTTTTATATTTTACAAATGTGTATCCTTACTTAGTGTCTGGTAAAGCAATAAGCATCCCTATCACGGCATTCGACTGTCGAATGAAATCGATCAGCCTCGATGCCTACTTTTGACATAGATTTAAAGGTTTTTTCAACTTAAAAGCGGGATTCTCTTTGTCGAGCCTCGAGCGTATAAACATCTTCTGGAGTTGGAGTGCAAAATGTTGATCTAAAGAAAAATTGATGTTTCCTGTTTATTTCAGTCACCGTCTAGCTTTCACTGCGTTCACTTCGTGTTGACTTTTCCCATCGGTCATTCGGCTGTTTTTTTTTTTTTTTATTCTCGTCTGTGGGATTCCTTTACACCCAATCTCTTCCCAAAAAAGCGTAGATTTTTGGGGTTTCGTTCGTCTGTCTGTCTGTCTGTCGCCTTTACATATTTGCTAACAACTTCACAATCCTCTGTAATTAAGGGATGAAATTTTGAATGTGTGTCTCGGCAACCCAAAAATAAATCAACAATTTTTTCCGGAATTAGTGGAAGATTAAAGACAAAGTAAGTACTGAGACTAACATTTGCAAAAATTTATATGGGTATCGTTGAAAAGAGAATAGCAACTAGATCGAAAAATTGTAATATTCACTCGGCTTTCACGAACAGCCAATGGGAAAGGATTTGTTTTTGTTCAGTTTTTCTCGAAATCATAAGAAGAATTTTAGCCACGCCGTTTGACATTGTTAATTTCTTTAACTTATACACTATAAAGTACTTGCTACTAATCTTGTTGACAAAAGAACGCAACCTTCGAGTAAAACTCACACTTGACCGTTTTTTTTTGTTTTTCTCTCTCTTTCTGTTTGTGTCGCGTAAGTTTAGAAAATCAATCAATCTAGTTGACTAATGCTATGGCAACTGGGCACAGTGTGCCTTCGGGCAATCGCTTTAGCGAGATGGACCCCGATCCCTTAATTGACCAAAACAAATTAAGAAGAAAAAGAAATAATAGTCTTTCCTCTTCACCACTTTATAGTCATCTCTTTGACTGACGAAACTAAACTTATTTCTTCCTTCAGCGTTTTTCTACTTAAAAAAGCAAGCGACGGAATCAGTTCTTCTTATGATCAAATATCCCAACTCCGTGATGGTAGTATTCTTGTTCTCGTCAAATCAAAGAAAATTGCAGTCATCGTTTTATCTAAAAAAAACCCTTTCCAACATATGTCCTATTTCAGCATCTCTACACTATCAACTAAATACGCCCAAAGGTACAGTATACGCTCCATACCTTAATAACGTCCCAGAAAATTAAATTCTGGAAGAAATGAAGTCTCAAGTTGTGACAGAAGTTTTTAAATTTAAAAAAAATCAGAAAAATGATTCTCAACTTTCTATCGGCTTGGTTTTATTCACATTTGACCTTTTTCGTCCACCTACTACTTAAACATTGGATGGTATAACGTTCAGGCGAACGAAAGTAATCAGTTTTGGGCCTTCATATATGTATCTCAGATAAGGTACATACAAAAGTAAGAAACGCTTCGAGAACACCTAATTTATTAAGCATTATTATTCATATCGTTTCGAAATTAGTAAAAATCTGAACTGCTTTATAACAACTTCTCTAGACTCTAGATTCAAGACATCTTTCTTAGGATTGATTCACGTCCAGAGAGCCCCACAGAAAATTCAGTTGCAAATATTAGAAATGAGCTAAAGATAGAAGACCAATTTTTTTATGTTTCATTTTACCTATCCGGTTTTTGCCGAATATTGATACACTATCCGGCATCCGGGCAAACATGGTCTTCCGATGACGCTTTCAGCAGAATAACGATCCAAAATAAAAACTGATTTCGTGACCAAAAAGTGCCCATTATTCCTAGTCAATTCAATTCCCAGTTCTCAATCCCATTCGTTTTCATTTTTGCATTGTAAAATATTTTGTGCAGTGCAGGGGCAACATGTGTTGCAAATATGAACTCACCCAAGCTCTTCTTTTGAGAACGTCGAAAACAAATCTTTTAACACGCCTTTGGTTCCTCAAACTAATCCACGCAACGTGCCACGCATCATAAGAAATCTATCTCTATCTATCTATCTATATCTATATATAAAAAAAAATAAATCGCCGAAATAGTTGAAGGCCCTGGCAGCCAATACTAGTATTGCATTAAATTGTAATTCACTTGCAATTTAATAACATTATAATAATAATATAATAATAAATCGCCGAAATGTATGTTATACTATAACTCAAGAACGACTTCACTGAATTAGATAATTTTTTTCCTCTGAATTAGTTACTTTTAGGAGATGGTTAAGATGGAAAAAAAGGTTAAGAAAATTGAGAAAATCAGGTGGAGAAACGCTTTCAAAGCTTTCCAAAGCATTTTTTATGTATCAGAAAAAACTGACTTAAATATGAAGTGACACTATGGCAGGGAATAAGATCGCTGCTCCAGGATCTCTGGGTCTGCGAATCGAATCTCGGTATGGCGTATCTTTTTTCCGATAATCTTATGTACTGGATTCATGTCTAGGAAAAAGCAAACACTCTTTGTTTTTTCCAATTCAATTTTTTCGGGTGCAAAAACGATTTCAAAACTTTCCAAAGCATTTTTTATGTATCAGAAAAAACTGACTTAAATATGAAGTGACACTGGCGCAGAGCATAAGATCGCTGCTCCAGGATCTCTAGGTCCGGGAATCGAAACTCGGCAATAATTTATCCTTTTTTCCGATAAACTCATGTCCAGGGAAAAACAAACACTTTTTATTTTTCTAATTTTTTCTGGTGAAAAAATTGCGTGTAGAATGAATTGGTATGTAAATAAGAAAAGTAATTAAGGATGTGAGAAATATAAGGAATGATAATGTTTATATAGAATGGTCAGAATAAAAAAAAGACATATTCGATCGTGGAAAGCGCTGTGATAGTGAATCGAGAGTTGTAATAGTATTATAGTAGTAGTGAAAGATTGATAAACAATAATAATAGATATTGGAAAACAAGTGAAAATGTGTGTTGTGTTTCACTTACAATTTAAGCCTTTCAAAGTGTCAAAGTGATTTGCAAACGCTTCGCATTAGCAGCGATAGCGCAGAGGATGGTCTAGAATAATATTATTAGTCGTAACATTTTTATCCGGTAATCTTCCGTACTAGGTTCGCACCTAGGAAAATTTACATACGTAAATTGAGTGCTCAACGTTCGTTCTATAAATCAGGACAGACATTTAAAGTTTTATATAGTGTAATTTAATATATAAAACAAAATGCTGCGAATAAGGCGTCAAAACATCAGCCGGCGCACGTGTAACTCGAATAGGGTTTACAATATGCGAAATAATGAGACTGAAGAATTAGAATTTCTCAAGCGAGATTTCACGCGACTCCAGAACTACCCATACCATCAACTTCAAACGAGATGCAACAAAATAGACGATCAAACAAAACAATCAATTACGAACGTTTGGGATTTAGATATGATGCAACAATGATGCCAGCGACAAATCTGTCGATTTCGGAGCAATGAGCATTCTTTGTATATATTGCAATGTTTTAAGATTTCGACTCGAACCACCAGGGTTATGTTGTGCTAATAAATTTCTTCATTTCTTGGGAAATCCTGAAGCTGAAGTAACTCAACGCTGTGCTATCAATAGTTCAGTTAGGAGGGAAATTGTCATGCAGCTGCAATAACTTTTCCATGAAAAAAATCACTTGGTTAAATTGTTTAAATCGTCGTCGCTCTGTAGAAGATAACGGGAGAACAATAACGTTGAAAGTCAAAAATAAGGATGTCGCAGTTACCAACAGTTGGGTTGTTCCATACTCGCCACTGCTTTCTAAAACATTTAAGGCGCATTGTAATGTTGAGTACTGCAGTTCGGTCAAATCTATTAAATATGTTTGCAAATACGTCACGAAAGGAAACGACATGGCCGTATTTGGTATTGCAGCTTCAAACAACAACGATGAAGTTTCACAATATCAGATGGGAAGATATTAGCAGCATGAGGCTGTTCGGAGAATCTTTTCATTTCCTATATATGAACGTCATCCGACAGTAGTCCATTTAACTGTTCACTTGGAGAATGGACAATGAGTATATTTTACGGCAGAGAACGCAGCACAAAGAGCTGAACGACCACCAGCGACAACGCTGACAAACTTCTTCGAGACATGCGCGAGCGATCCATTTGCAAGAACATTGCTTTACTCGGGAATAAAGAAATATTTTACATAGAATGCGTCACATAAAAAATTCCAACGACGAAAACGAGGACAGCCTGTACGTGGATGTATATTCAATCGATGCATTGGGGCGCACTTACACAGTTCACCCAAACAACAACGGAAAATCCCGAGCTTGAAATTTGCGCTGAAATCTACAATGAGGTATTAATATCAGAGGATTTGTGCGTGATGATGTCTGGCAAGATGTTACATGACTTAGGAATGCCTGCACCTATGATGTATTCAATCGTGAAAATGCTTTAAGAAATGCTTTAAGTCCATCAGTGCAAAATAAAGTCCCACTTTTAAATCAACAGCAAAAAACAACTTACGACATGATAATGAAAGCAGTTAATGTCGACAACGTAGGATTTTTTTTCCTGGACGCACCCGGTGGAACGAGTAAGACTTTTTTGATCTCATTAATTTTAGATACAATTCGGTCACAAAGTAAGATCGTACTGGCAGTAGCATCACCTGGGATTGCAGCTACACTATTAGAAGCTGGACGAACCGCTCACTCGGCGCGGAGGCACGATGGTTCTACTGGCTGGCGATTTTCGCCAAACGCTTCCAGTCCTTCCTAGGTCAACAATTGCTGATGAAATAAATGCTTGCTTGAAGACATCAAATTTACGGCGATACGTAAAAAAAATTAAGTTAGTGACTAATATGCGGGTTGCATTACAAAATGACTTATCGACAGAACTGGTTTCAAACGCGTTATTAGACATTGGCGATGGGAAAATGCCTGGTGGCCCTTCTTCTGGCCTCATTTCATTTCCACCAAATTTTTGTCAGTTCACATCGTCAAAAGAACAATTGATATCGAAAGTGTTCCCAAATATCGGAGCAAATTATAGAAACCATGTTGGTTGATGGAACGAGCTATATTAGCAGCAAAAAATAAGGATGTTGATGATTTAAATATAAAAACCTAAAAACCAGAATGAAATTTATGGACAAATACATTCATTTAAGTCGATCGATTCCATTATCGATCAAAATGAAGTTGTAAATTATCCAACTGAATTCCTAAATTCATTGGATTTGGCAGGATTACCACCCAACAACTTATAGCTCAAGGTTGGCTCAGTGATAATGATGTTACGCAATTTAAATTAACCAAAATTGTGCAATGGAACAAGACTCGCCGTTAAAGAAATTTTGGGAAATTTGATTAAAGCGACGAAAGTTTAAGGGCGAGGATGTTCTAATCCCAAGAATACCAATAATTCCAACCGATTTCCCTTTTGAATTCAAACGTGTCCAGTTTCCAGTGCGCCTAGCATTCGCAATGACAATTAACAAATCCCAAGGCCAACCACTAGAAGTGTGTGGAATAAACCTGGAATCTCCCTGTTTTTCTCATGGGCAATAATACGTTGCGTGCGCGCGAGTCGGCAAATCATCGCGCTATTTCTTTTTGCCTCATCAAAAAAACTAAAAATATTGTGTATGATAAGGCCTTACAATAGTTATATTTAAAGTATTTAAATGTTATTCATTAATATATATGGTTTTATTGTAAAAAAAAAACGTCTTCTCATTATTGTCAAATAATCCAACTGAATTTAATTTCCCAGTATTACATTTCCTTAGTCCACGATTGTACACCACCTGTGCGAAGCCAAGGCAAGCGTGAATAGTAAACCAAGTCTTTCAGGAATTTCGAAATTATACACAAAAAGAGGACAGACAGACAGACGGACACCGAAGTGTTTCTATAAGGGTTTCGTTATTCCTTTGGAACAAAACCCTAAAGATATGGCGGTACGAAGTTCGCCGGGTCAGCTAGTTTGAAATAAAAACAAATCATTAATAGTGTTTAATTTATATTTTAAATAAGAAAAAAAGAAAACAAAACTATAAAAAATATGGAGATAACACAAAAAAACATAAACTTATTTTTGATTTGAAATGGGATAACGGCAAATTGATCATGAAAAAATCATGTATATAACAGAGTAGTTACTGAAATTAAAACGATATTCAAAACTTATTATTAGCAACCTTCCGCTGTTTACTAAGCAATACATTTCGCGAAGATTCTCGTTGAACTTTATTACTGAACATGGCGTTTTGTTTAAAACACAACGCACTGGATAGTGTTGACGACGACACAATTTTTGATGAGCTCTTTGATTTCTTACCACTGTTAATGGAAGAAATCATAAACTTGGTTGCTGTGGAATTAGCCAAGGGACGACCTGTCCGTAGATCTTCTTCAATGAACATCCCGGAGGCTGTCCATTGTGTTTTAGGAAGACAGTAGGTAGGTTCTTCAATTTCACGGTTGCGCTTATGTGTTTTTTTCGAATTCGTTCGGGAAGGGGACAATTCTTCTTCAATGAATTCTCCTGACGGCGTGAAGAGTTTTCTTCCGCGTTTTTTGGCGGTTTCTTTTTCACAAAGATCGTCGACCTTAAATCCGACTGGAGTTTTTGGACTTTCACGGAAACCATTTTGGTATCTTAGTTTTACTGGGGTCACGGGTTCTACAACGATAGTTCCTGTTGCAGTTTCTAGGATTTCTCGTTCCTTTTTCTTTTTCTTTTTCTCAACATTAGATGTTGTAGTTTCAGAAAATGTTCTCTTATTGGCGCTCTTCTTCCAGTTTTCTTTGTCCGATGGGGGTGTGTTTACAATTTCTACCGAAAACAACAAAGAAAATTTTAGTTTATAAACAGAAGACTTTTAGTTAGTACAAACCTTTGGATTTTTTTCTTTTTTGCTCTGAGGGCTGTGAAGCGCTTTGTAGAGCTTCTAGGAACTCTGGAGGAAGACGTTTCGATAAATTAGGCGGATAAATCTCTTCAATGAATTCTTTCATTTCAGACTTCTGGAAATAAAAAAATATTAACATACATAGAACAGGTTATTGTTCTAACCCACTCTTACCGGTGGATTTTTTTGCTTTTTCGTCTTAGAATCATCCGTGCTCAACAATGCGCTTGAACGTTTCATTGCCTTTGCTACTTCCTGCCTCATTTTCTCTGTATGTAAAAAAAATTAAACACCTGTAAGTATTTGTTTAATAAAAGTGCATAAATATTTTACACCTTTTCGCTTTAGTTCTTTCCTACTGATAAGAGGAATTTTGACCTCATCCACTTCCTTTGAGGATTTTTCCTCTTTCTGCATCCATTTGGGCTTCCTCACTTTACTCTAAATTCGTAAAAAAAGAAACTTGAATTACTATCAAAAAACCCACAAAAAAAAATTTCTTTTACCTTTCTGGCATTAAGCTTTGCCTCGCGCTTGGCAAGATTTGCTTCTTCTAGGATTTCATCACATCGAGTCAGTAAGTGTTCAAACTTGTTTACGACTTCTTCTTTCTTTACTTGCGATTCTGATTTCGTCTCGGCCTTTTGTGTTTGATTTTCATTAGGATCAGCTCCACAGAAACTGTTTGATTGCCTCTTTACCATCTTCACTTGCTTGGGCTCTTCTTCAGCATCTTGTGTATGTTCAGATTTTTTTTTATCGTGATAATCGACTGACTTTGATTTCGACATTGAAGCCGATAGTGATTTCCTGGACTTACGATTTTCCCCTTCTTCTTTGGAGTTCCTATCTACTAAGCCAATAAAATTCGAAGACGGTAACCGATCTTCGCTTGTCTGTGGAACAGATACGCCATCCGTAAATGAATTGTGGATTCCCGTGTTAACTCCACGCGCCTTTTTCTTCTTTTTCAATTCAATGCTGCTGAGCGAAACACTCAGCCCTTGATCCGTTGATATCTTTTTAGCAACAGGATTCGAGAACATGCGGTCATATTCATCTTCAGAATCTACACTATTTTCTTCTGAAGATTCGTTGTTGCGAACTTCACCATCGCACTCCTGTTTACCCCCAGATTCAAAACAAAGATTATCCTCACGTTCTCTTCTGACTGTTTCTCCCACCAGCACATTTACGATAGAGCATATATCAGCATCGATTTCAGCCGAAGACCCTGAATTTTCTGTTTTCCTATTTTCCTGGGATACGTTTGAATTTTGATCTTTGTCCTCATGTTCCGTAATAGCTTTTTCCGATGAAGAGGAATAAAAACTAAGGTTTCCTTGTACACAATCAACAGATGATTCTGAGGACTCAGTTTCTTTGCTGTTTTGCTTTTGACTTTGATTCCAAGATTTTCTTGCAATGTTTCGCCGCAAGTTTTCTCGTGGTGCGTTGTTATTTGATTCCAGATCAAAGGTCTGATCTAAATTACTCCTATTCAGAGATTTAATTCTCCGTTTTTGTGCTGATAAACGAGATGAGTTTTCCTCTTCTTCACCTAGGAACTCCATAATTGTACTTCTTTCCACTAAAACTTTCTGATCTTCTTCTATTTCTTCATCGGAAAATTTATTATCTTCTTCGTGCTCAGCTGGGTGATGTTGATCCGGGTCATATTCAGTCGAATTATTACTCTTTATGGATCTATTTAGTTGTACTTGCGGATTTTGTTCTTCAGTTCCTTCTTCCATTCGCACGCTTGATAAACGATTTCTGTCTCGAGATTTATTGAGTGATTTTGTAGAAACATTAAAGGATTTTCTGCACTCTTCTATTTCCCCATCAGCACTTTCATTATGTTCTAAATCATCATTTTGGTTCTCAAAATTCGAGTCATACTGAGCTAGTTTCCTTTTGTTCAGAGAATTCCTTCTGTCAGTTTTTGAACTCCTGGAGGTTTCTAGTTCGCCGTCATCCAAATCCTTGTTCTCAAAGTCCAAGTTATCCTGAGCTTGTTTACTTTTGTTCAAAGACTTCCTCTTATCAGCTCTCAGACTCCTTGAGGATTCTAGGTCGACGTGATCTACATCCGGATTCTCAAAGTCTGAGTTATCCTGGATTAGATTGCTTTTGTTTAAAGACTTCCTCTTCTCAGCTTTCAGGTTGCTTCTAGACGATTCTTGTTCGACGTCTTCATCAAAGTCCGAGTTATCCTGATGTCGTTGGCTTCTGTTCAAAGACTTACTCTTTTCAGCTTTTAGACTCCGTCTGGCTGATTTTAGTTCGCCGTCATCTACATCCTGGTAAGTAAAGTCTGAATCATTCTGAGACTGCTTAGGTTTATTTAAAGATTTCTTCTTTTCAGCTTTTAGACTCTTTCTGGATGATTCTAGTTCGTTGTTATCTACTTCCTGGTTCTCAAAGTCGAAGTTATCCTGAGCTTGGTTACTTTTGTTCAAAGACTTTCTCTTCTCAGCTCTCAGACTCCTTCTGGATTGTTCTAGATCGTCGGTATCTACATCCTGGTTCTCAAAGTCGGAGTTATCCTGAGCTTGTTTACTTTTGTTCAAAGACTTTCTCTTCTCAGCTCTCAGACTCCTTCTGGATTGTTCTAGATCGTCGTTATCTACATCCTGGTTCTCAAAGTCGGAGTTATTCTGAGCTTGGTTACTTTTGTTCAAAGACTTTCTCTTCTCAGCTCTCAGACTCCTTCTGGATTGTTCTAAATCGTCGTTATCTACATCCTGGTTCTCAAAGTCGGAGTTATCCTGAGCTTGCTTACTTTTGTTCAAAGACTTTCTCTTCTCAGCTCTCAGACTCCTTCTGGATTGTTCTAGATCGTCGTTATCTACATCCTGGTTCTCAAAGTCGGAGTTATCCTGAGCTTGTTTACTTTTGTTCAAAGACTTTCTTTTCTCGGCTCTCAGACTCCTTCTGGATGATTCTAGTTCGTCGTTATCTACATCCTGGTTCTCAAAGTCGGAGCTATCCTGAGTCTGCTTGCTTTTATTCAAAGACTTCCTCTTTTCAGTCTTCAGACTCCTTCTAGACGATTCTTGTTCGCCGTCATCATTGTGATTTTCAAAGATGAAGTTATCCTGAGCCTGTTTGCTTTTGTTCAAAGACTTCTTTCTAAAACGTTTCAGACTTTTTCCGGGCGATTCTTGCTCCCCATTACTATTGACATCATGTTCAGACAACATCTCCACATCTTCCTGTTCCTCGCAGTTCAAGCAGTCCTGAACTTCCTCGCTTTTGTTAACTGATTTTCTTTTATCCCCTTTCAAGCTCCTTCTAGAAGTGTCTTTTTCTTTTGTATTGCTGTTGATTTTATCGTTCATTTCATTAACATTGCTCGTGTTAAGCGATTTCTTGAATTGGCTTTCGACATTTGATGGTTCACTTAGTCGAGATTTCCTTGACTTTTTTTTGCCTACAGTTTGCTCTTCAAATTCATCAGCCATGTCATTTTCCTCCCAGTTCATCTGAGACGATTTTAAAGATCTCCGCGACTTATTTGCCTCAATTTCTTCTTCGCTTTTTTGCATCTCAGATGCGACAATTAAATCCTCTCCTCCTTCAGTTTCCTGCATAGATCTTTCGCGATAGGAACGCGATAAAGATTTCCTTTCCTCCTGCGAGGCATATAGATCATCCTCTCGGGCATTAATTGACTTTCTTGAGTAGAGTTCTTCATCGTTTTCCACCGTTTTTATGTTAGGTTTATATCCCTGATCTTCGAGCGAATTGTCCATCTCCAATTTTACTTCTTCAATGCATATCTCATCACACTGTGCTCTTTCTTCCTCCACACTGGATTCCACAAGCAAACACAACTCATCACTCTTTTCTTTTTTACCATATTCTTCATTTGACGACTCAGATGTCTGCATGATGCGCTTATAGTTCTTCTGTTTACTTTTCGGAATTGAATTAACTTCTTCGTCTGAAGAAAATTCTTCTTGACTGATCATCTCAGTGTCAGAAACAACAAAGGCGGCATCTTCTTCATCCATTTCTTCTTCTTCACAATCTTCTTTCTCTTCATCAACATCACTGTCTTCACTACCAAGTGATTCTCCATACACTGGTATCTCATTTTCGTCCAAGTAAGCCCTCTCCTCAGAATCCATTGAATCTTCTCCATCAACCGCTTCCATTGCTTCGTCATCAATGAATTCAATCTTTTCCCGATCTTGGTCCTCTTCTTCGTTTTCTATCGAAGATTCTCCTCCTTCTTTGTACTCATTAATCCCCTCCTCATCGGAACTGTCATCGATGATGATCCTTGAGTTTTTCTTCGATGACGAAGTTTGTGCTTTCAATGCCTGGAAATTTTTAGAATTAGCGTTATGATATCTGAATCTGTTACGAGACCACTCACCTCTTCTTCTTCCAATTTCTTCCGCAACGTCTCTTCTGATTCTATGACGTCGATCTTCCCCAAACTGTCAACTTTCCTGGATACTGAATGTGACCATGATCTTGGGAAAGAGGACGATGCATCTTGTTTACTCTCTTTCATCGATTCATTCTTTAGTTGCTCCTCCACCTTCGAAGAATCATCTTTCCTCTTCGGTGACGCACAATGAATCGGAGTACTGCTCTCAACTGTGTTCACTTTTAGCTTATAAGGTGTTTTTGTGCTAAGCACTTCGTTATCCTCTTCTTCTGCATTTTTGCTTTCTTCAGTCTGAGAATTTTTGTTTGTGTCTGCAGACTGACCCGATGAGTCTTTTTCATTGGAATCATCCAAAATATAACTTTTGCTCTTCGTGAGCCCTGGTGTTTTGGGGAACACATTCTTTGCTACATCGTCATCGAACGTTTCGTCAAACGCAACGTTTTTAAGTTTTTCTGGGCGAGATTTTTTCGGTTGTGGACTTTTCTGTGATCCAACGTTGCCTTCAGTAGATGTATTCAGGTGATATTCCCCACTGACGTTCGAAGTGCTCCCTTGACTGTTTCCTATTGTTTTTATGTCATCGCTTTTCTTTGTCTCTGTCGACGTTTCCAATTGAGATGTTTTCACTGGGGATGGTTGTAAACCTTTCACTGGAGTCCTTTCTCCCGGTTGTTCTGCTTTTGATTCACTCTGCTCTTCTGAAGAAACCTTCGGCGAAATCGATTGTTCCTTCGGATTATTGTTTTTTCCTAAGCTGAGATTTTTCCACTGCTCACTACTTTCCGTCTCGATCTGTTTTGGGAAATTTACTTGTTTAACGACCATTTCATCAATATTTTTGTCTTTTTTTAGAATGACTTTTGTTTGCTTTTTTGGTCTAGATAAAATAGGAGACTTCGATGCTTCTCCTCCGGAATCATGTAAATTCGTACAAACCTGATTGTTGCTGTCTGGCGACTTTTTGCCATTGCTTTGCAGTGACTCCAACTTTGACTCTTCTTCCAGGATACTTTTTGGAGAAGAACGTGTTACTCGTCGACTTCTGATTTGTGGAGTCTTCACCTTGGTTTCCTCTTCTTTGACAGAATCAAATGTTGGATCTTTGGGTTTGACCACTGGATCTTCATGCTCCTGTATAGACAAACTTCGTCGTTTTCCAACGCGACGTACTGGGCTACTAGTAACATCAGAGTTATCAAAACGACCTCTACCTTTAGATGGAGTTGCGGCGATCGGTGTGCTTATTGATGTGCGCCTCGTAACACGTTTTGATGGAGTGGCTAAAGATGACGGAAATTTAGATTAATTACATCGATGATGTGCTTTCAATTAAACTACCTGTCTCTTGAAGTGTTGGCAAACTGCTGACAATTGGAGTTCCGGGCCTGCTGGACGCATCACTGTCAACAGATGTTAGACGTTTTCGAAGAGAACGTGTAACTGTTACAAATAAAAAAAAACACGAAAATAATTAGATTTAATAATAAGAAATGGCAATGTAATTTACAACAATTTATTTTTTGCGATCAATTTATAGCAATCACTTTCGTGCTATAGCATAAAGGATCAATTTTTCCCAGCATCGTACTTAGGATAAATATAAATACACTTAGATATTAGCGAGTAACAGCAAATATATGCATTTTCAAGTTTGGGAGCAAATATTTAAAGACAATTCTAGACAAATGGGTGTTGCCTGTCAGTTGTGTTGTGCCCATTAATGCGAACAACGAAGTGGGTTTTTCTAAAACAAGAGCTCATCATTTTTTAGGGTTTCGATCCAAACGAATAATGAAGCCCTTATAGAATCACTTCTGTGTCCGTCTGTTGGATTCAAAAACATATTTATAACTTTTAAGCCCTTCTTAGTTAAGGGATGAAATTTGGACTGAAGGACTATCTAGGCAACTCAAAAGTAAATAATGCATATTTTTCGATATTAATCGGAGTAAAAGGAGCGGGCTCCTGATTGTAAAATGTTTGTCCGTGTGTCATTAAGCTTTAGGCTTGGTGGTAACTAGTGAACCACTTTGAATTAAGGAACAAAATTTAACCAAAAGATATACTTTACAATTTTACATGCCCAAAAGATATTTTCGAACAAAATTTTAAAAAATTGGATCCCAAAAATACCTAAGTCATGCACTTTTTATTCATACTAAAATAAATTTTAAAAAACTGTAATCGCTAGTATCGATTAAGTGGGTGTCGTTGGATAGCTCGTGTTAAATAAAATAGATTTTCTGTTTTGAACTTTTTATTTTGACTTTAAAGTTGTTGAAGAAAAATAAACATATAAATTTAACTTCGGGAGGTAGAATTAGAGAGGTTTTCATATTGTTTTGCATAAAAATAAATTCGAATTAACGAAAGGGCCGAATTTCATAGGTTTTCTTCGATTTATGCAGGTTTTTTCAGGGGACTGTGAGAATGCTTTTATTTTCAGATGTTTTCGAAATATCGAGAGTTCACTGTATAGTAATGCATTGGCAAAAGACATTTCAATCGAGATTTCAGAAACAGCATTTTGTTTTTACTAACCACAAACGTTTTACATTGGAAAAAGAAACCTTTGAGTTTACTGTTTGACTGTAGTCTTTCCTGTTAGAGCATAACTTCGCTGTAGTTACAGATTTGTCTTCGATGGACGACTAGGTGATTTTAGTTAGTGAAAATGGCCAAGAAGCCAACCCGGAAAAGAAATTTTTGAAGCTTTTTTTGTCGAAACATTTTAAAATAGAGATCAACATGTTTAATTTATTAACTTAAGCGGCAATATTTGGTACGCTTTATCAATATTTTGCAATACAATCGAATAACAAAGCCTCGTCTTAACAAAGCTACATTTGACAAATTTTAAAACTTGTAATAAAATCATAACGACTTTTTTTTTTCTTATAAAATTATAAAAGATATTTAAAAATTCATATTTTAACATTTTTTATCCACAAATGGGTATCTTGTTTGTGTAGAACACCGGAAACTTATCACACACATGTTTTTAGACCATACAGAAATGGAATGGGATAAGTCTAATGATGGGAACGGAAGTGATGGCGTTTATAGTAAGCGAAAGGTATGAACATGTGTCACGAATAAAAACGCTTCAAATTTTGGAATTTCAAATCTTTGAATGTTGAGGAGGACAATTTTATTCAATGGGACTGATTAATAATTATTATTTTTAATTTATCGAGTATTTTTTTGAGGGACCGGTGAAAGACCTCAAATTATCGAGCTATTCAATGAACCTGAAATATTATTGAGAGTCTGTAATTGATATTATATTGCATATTGTGAAAATGAATTCAGTTTTGGAATAAACTGTGCTGTATGTATGTATGTATTGTTTTATTGCAATTTTACAAAATTACATTTCAATTTTACATATAATATAATCATTATATCACATGGTTTAGTATAAACTGACTTAAAATTGTTCAGGGTAGCCGATATAAGATTATTAAATTTCCGACGTAATTATAGTCGATAAAATAAAATTATGAGAGTTACATTTCAGTGTTTTTTGTACGTCCACTCAAAAAGACGAGAAACTTAGTTAAAAACTTAACCTAAACAAAAAATTCAACTAGCTAGGATCACAACCATTTTAAAAATACGTGTTTACAATTTATTATAAAGTACAAGAAGCGCACGGATTAAGTTGACTAACAGATGAACATATTAACAGTAATCGAATTTACATGACAAAGATCAAATAATAAATGAATATTACAATTTTCACATTACCAGGGCACAATCAACTGTGCTGTTAAAACAAAACATATAGCTCATGGTGGGGAAATCCGATTAAAGCAGACGGCAGAAACTAGTGTGCAATGTTATTGCTTCGTGTAAGACATAAAGCAAATGATATGAATATAAATGACCGCCGAAAAAGACAAGGATTTATTGATGTCTTGTTTTGCTTCTGCTCAAGTAACTTTTAGATTTTTCTTTTGCATTACAACATGAAATACAAGAGTCAAATCATTACTTTTTTTTTGTGATTAATCAAAATTCGATAAAATGTCTCTGACGGAGAAGCATTATTAACTGGAGAATACACCGACACCTGTCTCCTTTCCTATTCCTTAGCCGGCGTTCATAAAAAACTGCAAGTGCTGGAAAACAACGCTAGATGAACTGATCTGAAAATTGAAGTTGCCTACACGAAGCTAATGAGAATCGGCTCAGCCAGCCTTTCACCTCACTTAAGCTTTCGAATATACAATTGAATGTGAAATCCGTTTTCGCAAGCGTCAGGTCTTCATCAATTAATGCTTGAAACAAGTCTTGAACGTTTTCGGGACGTAATGGATAACGAACGAAGAGCTGCTGCGTAGAGTCCAATAGAAACCCATCGCAGCCAAGATCATGCCTTTTCATGGCACACTTTTGAGCCTATCGTAAAAATAGAGCAACTAATGCACCAGGATCAATTCAAAAAGATATTAGAGGACCATTCTGGTACCTTTGCAGACGTCTTTTTCTTCTGATCCTAAACACACCTCCCGGGCTATGTAGCAAACGATTAGGGATAGCCACATCAATCTTCTGCCACGGTCAGCGCTGACTTTAATCCAATAGAATATCTGGAAAACAATGTAAGGCTTGACTTAAGGAAACGAGGTAATTTAGCAGAGCTTTGGGAAACAAAGGAAGAAGGATGGAACAGCATTCCTATTCTTCGATTCCAATAGTTCTTTAAAGGCATCCATCAACGGCTGCAAGTTCTGATAAAGCGAACATATTATATGAAAAAGTACTTGCTCTAATACGCTTAAAACAAATTCATTTTATAATATGCCAACTCGGCCAACACCACCTATTAACCGCACTGATGTCTTTATTATATTACTAACACATTTTGAAATTTGACATTCGGAAAAACTGTTCAATTTTCAATTTAAGTATATGTTTGTTCTTTTATTTTGATTCGACTTACGTCACGTTTTCCCGGAACGAATTAGCGACGTACGTCGAGGTATGCCTGAAAGTGAAGGTGAAGTGAAAGTGTGCTGTTTCTCTGACCACCACTGTATATTGCAACACTGCGTTTTAGTTATTTAAGTTAAACCTGCCAACTTAGGAGCGTTAAAATTAAATAAGTATAAATCAGGCAGGCATGTTAATTGCAATAATCTTTTGGGAAAAATCAATGGATTGAAATCAATTAAATGTAAGTGCTTAGAATAATGTAGCATTCCTTGAAATAAATTAATATTCCCAACATGCACTTGAAGTCGACCGCATTCACTCGACGTTATTGGGACTTAAAGATTTTTCATTGAAATCTTCGGGAATCAAATTTGAGTTTTTTATTAATAAAATCATTACCAAACTGTCTCTCTGAAAATTTATGAATATGATGTAAAAAAAAAAAAAAAAATTTACTCGAATGTTACGGTAGGGTAGCTGCAGTATTGAGATCTTAGCCCCAAAGACAATTCATGAATCAGAGGCATAAAACCAATTCATTTGCCTCTGGCGACAGGCAAGAGGCGTTACAAAAATTACGTGAACATGAATGCCATGTTTCGCGCCGTGGAAACTTTTTTTTAATGGTAATTATACGTCAAGCCGCCTTTTTCTGTGTTCTTTATTTCTTATAAAAAAAAAACTGCACCCGAGCCGCTTCGAAATTCTTTTCAGTGTATTAGTTCGAATGCGATCAAATTGAGAACAGAAGCCCTGTGCATTCGTGGACTTACATGCTTTCTAAGTACTAAAAACCGCATGTGACGAAATTTCACGATTTTTCATGTTGTAACTTGTTGCGTTTTAAAATCTTTACAAAAAAAAGAAAAAGTCTAACCAAAACCTAACCAAAAAGAGAAACAAAATAACCGGTAAATTTGAAAAATAACGCTCTATTCAGTTTTAATCAACTTGGAACAACAAAAAAAAAACTTGAGCTTTTCGTTTGCGAATTCGACCATCCACGCAGTTGAGCTACACTTACCTCGGCCAGTTGTAGCGTCGATGTTGTCCATAGTCGGCATTTTTAGATATAATGTACTTCAACTTCACGGCTTAAACAATAAAACAACTAAACAAATAAAGTTTAAGATTTGTAATTACTATGGTTAAAAAAAAAAACGATAAATTCTAATTGAACAAAAAATTAAACTCCTACTTCGAATCAATGTGCTTGACGGCAATGAGAACAACTGACATGTGTTCCAAAGAGCAGACGTAAAAACTTTTTTAAAACCAACGAATAGTGCTCAGGTGTGTTAGGAGGTTTTCAGCAATTGCTGGCGAATTGGAAAATGAGCAGAAAGAAAATGTCGCGCTTAATTATTATTATTATTTATTAACATGTAATTTAAACTACAGGGTAATATAAAGATTATAGAGCCACGCTCAATTATTGTTGCGGTGTTTGGATTTGATTCAGTTCTCGATGTTACTACAAATTTGAAATTACTTTTTGCTAACCTTAATTCTTTAAAGCCCGAATCGCAACGGCGCGTTCGGTCGGTCGGACTTTGATATTTAAAGTAGAATACATTTAAAAGTATTGTAAATCGAAACAGCGCGGTCGGGCGTTGCAACTTCGCAGACCGTAGTATAGTAAGCCCGACCGACTGGATCTACTTTCTACCCACTCGGGCGTATTATTTAATTTCTTTTAATTACATTCGAAATTTAGATGAGAAAGGGCGATTATTTGAATAAGTAAGATTTGTTTTTGATTTTAGTTTCAAAATGAAATAGTTTTTTTACAAAATTTGTTTCAGGGGATGGAAAATTTTGAACATAAGGTGATTTAGAGAAAGCTGACGGGCGAGCTCTATTCCGATTTGAAAAATTGAGTGGGACGCGCATTGACATTCTTTAAAATGCGTGCTAACGCCTGTCCAAGTCCGACCGAACGCGATGTTGCGATTTGGGCTTCAGAAAGAAACCGCATACAATTTCAGATTAGAAAAAAAGCTTTCGTTGAAGTCTATTGTTGAAGTCTTTTTCAACGAAGGCAATTGTATTACGGTTGCCTTAAAAATATTTTTCGATTGAAAAAAACTCTCTAAATGACATCTATTGTGGATGTCTTTTTCAATAAAGGCAAAGCTTAGACAATATTTCCTGCTCCCTTGCATAAAATTAATTTAGAATATAATTTGGCGCACATATTAATATTACCTGCAAACAAAGTTCTTTCACAAACCTATGTTGGCTATTGAAGTTAGAATCTGGGTCAGGTGATGCTTCTTTGAAACCCAGCAAAATATAGAATTGCTCCAAATAAGAAATGTAGAATATTCCCAACCCAGATATACCTGAGAGCGATAAACTTCGTAAGTTGAACTTATCTATCCAACAAGCCAAGCCCCAATTGAAATGAATCGAATGCAGTTGGCATCGCGACTGTACGAGATCGTATTTGACAATGACAAGTTCATATTGTCAATTGTTATTCGATTTTTTATTTACATTTCTCCACAGTAATCTAACAATAAGCTAACCCGCCAATCAGTCGAAAATAATGCTTTTATATATATTCCTGATTTCAATCCTAATTGGTTTCTCATATCCCGACTGTGGTTGCAATAAGAACTTGAACCGAGAGAACACACCACCCGTCGTTAGCCATGAACTACCAGAGTTGTCGACATCGGAACACTGCTTCAAAGATAACAACTTCTGCCAAAAATATTCCGAGGTGGAAGAGCAAATGGACATGTCTTTAATTCCCGGAGGCCAGTATCAGATCGGAACGGATAAACCACATTTCCAAGCGGACAGAGAATCACCTCTCCGCAATGTTCAGATTTCTGATTTCTTCATGGACAAGTACGAGGTCTCCAACCGAAAATTCATGCAGTTCATCGAATCTACTAAATATATTACAGAAGCAGAGACATTTGGTGATAGTTTTGTATTTAAAGCATTGTTATCGGAGAAGTTGAGAGAAGAGTATGATGATTATCGCGTCGTAAGTGCTCCGTGGTGGTATAAAGTCAAAGGTGTTGATTGGAGACATCCCAATGGGCCAGAAAGTAACTTAGAGGGTAATTTTGTAATGCAATGTTTATGTATAACTGGAAAAATGTGTGTTGTTGTGTCGTAGGAATTCTTGATCATCCAGTCGTGCACGTGTCCTGGAATGATGCGAATGCTTTCTGCGCATGGAATGGCAAACGCCTGCCAACAGAAGCCGAGTGGGAAGTTGCCTGCAGAGGTGGAAAGAAAAATAAACTCTTTCCTTGGGGTAATAAGTTGATGCCAAAGGATGAACACTGGTAAAACACGTTACTAAATTGAAAGAGATTCATTAAAGATGTCCAAATTGCAGGGTGAACATTTGGCAAGGGCAATTCCCTGATAACAATACGCTGGAGGATGGACATTTAACCACTGCACCTGTTAACAAGTTCCCACAAAACGTCTATGATTTGCATAACATTGTCGGGAATGTGTGGGAGTGGACCGCGGATCTGTGGGATATAACTGATAAAAGCCCCAGTCCAAATCGAGTAAAGAAAGGCGGTTCGTACCTCTGTCACGAGTCTTACTGCTATCGGTATCGGTGCGCAGCTCGATCACAGAACACCGAAGACAGTTCAGCGGGTAACTTGGGCTTTCGCTGCGCTAAGGATATGTGATGGTTACAGGAAAAACTAAATAGACTTATGTATTCCCATAAGGATGTTCATTGAACGTATGCTTAAGCCGGCTTTTGTACACCGGGTTTTTTTTTACAAAGTGGTTGTTGAACGACTGGAGAATGAATGATAGTGGACTAAAAGTATAAAAACACTGATCGACCGCACACACCTTGGATTTGTCTACGATACTTTTAGAAAAATGTAGTATTATTCCTCATTATAAAAAGGAGTTCCTTCATGGGCAATGTCTGTCACTGCCATTAGAGGTTGCCTTTTATATTAAAAAATAAATTTGAAAAATAGTATTGATATAAAAAAAAGTCTACTGTTGTTTTTACAACTTGGGTAACAACATGGTGTCAGCGGCAATAATTTTCGATGAAATTATAATTTAAATTATATGTATTTTTTTTATGCTTCTAATCAGAATCAGAATAAGACTCGGATTTTGTGGATACACTGTTAGCAACAATTTTTCTTCAGTGTTACCACGAAATTCAAAGAAATTTAGTTTGCAACGTTACTTCTATAGCTTGGCTATAAAGACTTGTGTATATATCTGTGAGTTATCTGGAAGCAGTTAATCTGGCTTTAGGTTTACCCCTTCTTTCAGTAAATTAAAAATTGGGTGGATGATGAACAAAAATATTGGCACAGCACTGATTTCTAAAAAAACCAACAGGTATCAAGAAAAAATGAAGAAAGAGGATTCTCTTTTAACAGTTTTATTGAACACAATATAGAATTTTAATTCTTACAAATTTCCGACGTAATTATAGTCGATAGCATAAAGTAATAAGAGTTAGATTTCAGTGTTTTTTGTACGTCCACTCAAAAAGACGTGGGCGCCGTGGCTTAATCGTTAGTGCGTCGGACTGTTAAGCGAGAGTACCTAGGTTCGAATCCGGCTCGGGGAAATAACACCACAAACATTTTTCACGGCCCCACCTCCAGCGAACGACTGACATCCTTCCTGGAGTACTTCTGTCATGAAAAGCTTTCGCAATTCGCCGTTCGGAACCGGCATTAAACAGTAGGTCCCCTCCAAATGTGTCAAAATTATAACGCGCACAACACAGTGGAGGTGCGAAAAAGCTAGGCTCTGGCTCTTAACGGGCTGTTACGCCGCCTAATACAATAATACTCAAAAAGACGAGAAACATAGTTAAAAACGTAAAACCTAATACTTCCAGTAATAAAGTAAGTAAATACTAGTTTATTGAACAATTGGTAGTCTACATTTATTTTATAATGTTTCGTAATTAATAATCATGAGCGGTATAATTAGACAATTTTGAGGATGATTTACAGGGTTTTATTTTAACCTGGGTACTCTCGCTTAACAACCCGGTGCTACATAATTTCTCAGTTACATTACATACGTAATGTGGCGTATCGCCCGTTGAGGGCCAGAGCCTAGTTTTTCGCGCCTCCACTGTGTTGTGCGCATTATAAATTGACACATGTGGAGGGGGACCTACTGTTTAATGCGAATTGCGAAAGTTTTTTTATTACAAGACTCCAGAGGGATTGTCAGTTGTTGGCTGGAGTTGGGTCGTGAAAATTGTGTGTGGTGTTTTTTTCCCCGAGCTGGATTTGAACCCGGGTACTATCGTTCAACAGTCCGACGCACTAACCGATCGAGCCAACGGCGCCCAGTCGCTTTGAAAAATATTTTTGAAAAAATGTGTTCTAAAAAAAATACTCTGATGCATACCAATATCTTCATCAACGCCAAATTAAAACCCAAGATCCTCAATTCAGTTTGAATGCCTTAAAATATTAGATGGACTATGTACATAACCGGAAAATTCAAAAGACAAAATGGCGGAAGGGAGATATTTGACAGCCTAATATTTACGAAACATTAGAGTAAAGTCATACAGTAATTACTTACCAATAAAGTACTTAACCACTCTACATCATCCTTCTCAAAACGGCAAACTATTTTAAAATTAGACTTCATAGCAATTCGCTTCCTGTAAACAGAAACATAAAACTGTATACATACTAGCGAAGTTTCAAGTTGATATTTACCAACTTAAAAAAAGTTAAGTAAATACTACAGAAGTGGCAGTACTTACTAGTTTCTATGCACACGGTATCAAGTATTACATTTACCAGCGAAATTCATTCGAAATTAGTAAGTACTTTGTCCGCTAATAAATGTTTACTTTTCAGCATTTGTTTAGGTTTTAGGCCGAACCCATTGGATTTTGTTCAACAAATATGGGACCAACGCACAGTGGCTAATATCTTAAACTTCTACTCTTATTCCATTGTCAACTAAATAGAGAACTAGAAATGAAATGTAAAATAGCTAAACCGTTCATGATATTCCCAGTACAACATCATAAACTGAAAATTCAGCACTTGTTTTTATAGAGAAAATACATATTTTATTGTTTAGATAGACAAGTGTTAAAGTCTCCCAATTGGTACAACGTGTACATAACAAAACAATTTATTTAGCAATGTAAGCTCTGCTGTGTGTTATTCGTTTTAATTTTGTGTCATCGAACCCTTCTTTTGATATTTATCTGTGGTTAAATGCAGAAATTACGCTTTAAAAAAATCCTTAAACTAATTCAAAGTAAATTTAAAGAATTCGATTGGCTCCATCAATGATTTCAATTCTATTATAGCTAAATATTGAATGCATCAAAGGGGGACAAAGGTTTGCCATAAAATTTCACTTCTCTTTTATTAGCTTTCCCTACTTCAATTTTCTAAAATTAGTTTTTCCCATCACTAAAAATTTGCTTAACTATCGCAAAACTGTTTGTAAACTCAAATCAGTCGTACTTATGGAACATTTTTATTCCACAAAATAAAAGAAAACCCAAGTGATGATTTATGATTCTCCCTTCAACTATTCATAAGCTGTCTATTTTGTCGGTCGTGTAACAATATCTGCCAGCTAGTTAAATTTTAGGAATAAAAATTATGTACGAGTATAAATTAAAATTTATATCTTTCAAGTCCGAATTGGTTGATATATTTGCAGGGCTGTTGCTGGGAAGTTAAAAAACCACAGCACCCTGTGTCCAATTATTCATCGGATAAACCCCTGATGTTGCTGCAACACATGCGATGCACATGGATTCCATATGTTGCCAGACAATACCAAATGGCGGGTAAACTCCAGTCTCACTATTGTTTTCATCCGTGGTGGATTCACGTTTTTAAAACACAAGTAGTTTTCGTATGTAGTTCAAAACAGAGTAAAGTGTTTCTCAAATAATCAATACCATAAGAATCTAAAGGTAGATATCCAATAAAGTTGCTCTGCTACACAATGAGACAGCAGAAATAAAATTCCTACAAAAAGTGATGCATATCCAAATCAAAAACGAAAAAAAAAAAAAAATTCCATTGAAAATGAATTATCATTTATTTGACTCCATTGTGAAGCTATTCAAAACCGCACGTGGGTCTGGAAGTGAATTATACCGCTCAGCCAATCAAAATTACCAAATTCAAAATGGAACTGCCACTTCCCCTATTTAAAGTACCGGACTGGAAGTAAAACAAACCCCTCCAGTGCAAAACATTACAAAAAAAAAAAAAAAATTCCCCTCCAGCGACCGTAATTCCTCTCATGGCAGAGAAAGGAATCGAGCGAGCTGAGTACACTCCTGTGGTGGTGGTAGATACACATTTAACGAAAATTTTCCTCAGTCGAATTCGTACATGAGTTGTGTGTGGTGCGTGTTGACAGTGTTGTTGTTCTTTCGCTCTTTTTTTCCTGTTTCTCTTCTGTGGCGCTTTACAGCGGGATGAAACAACAAACAAACGAAAATACTTAAACCATTAATACAGAAAAAAAGAAATACAAAGCGAATTTTCTTTCTTGTATTCCACAAAATCCCTAGTATTGTAATTTAACCAAAAATTTGATAAAAAATAAATACTAAATTGAAACGTGAATTAGTCTTTAAACCACAAAGAGAACGACGAACAATGTTTGAGCTCGAAGACTACTCAAGTGGATTTCATGATGGATTCCTTAACAAATATGCGGTATGTATCTTAAAGAAGAAAAAAGTGTATTTTATTTTTTCAGTTTCCACTGAATTCCGCTACGACGATGGCAACAGAATATCTTACGACAGCGGTTCAGTTGTCGGTGAAATATTATTTTGAATAAAAGTATTTCAGCAAATTCCCGCTTTTTTCACCATGTCTGCATTATTTTGCTCCCCATCATCTTTTCGACGAAAATGTTTCCCAACATCTTGCATTTCGTTTTGTTGCATGGTGTATCGATCGGTTTCGGATTTATTGTCTCTTTCTGTATCTCTCTGTGTGTATCGTGTCGTGTCGGTTGTACAAAACAAAAGCCGTACGAATTAAACGGGACGATGGTGCCTGAGCGTTCTGTGTGTGTCCATCCATTATTTATTTATTCTTTAAAAAAAAAAAAAAAAACATTTTGATGCTCTTCAATGGAAAGAGGACTTGGATTTCCAATGTAAAAATCCCCCTTTTTTCGGTGCTCAATTCATGTGGTGGGAACGTGGTGTTTTCTTTGAGTCTTGTAACGTATATTTTGGTCTACTTCTTTCTGTTTGTCTTCTTATCCGAAGCAGAAAGACTACGAACAAAGCTATGAAAACAAAATCCCCAGAAATATTGGGAAGGGGAGAATATTTGTAGAATTTTTTCGCGTTTGTTTTTGTACTCAGAAATTGTTTTTTTTTTTTTGAGAGCGCTCCATAGAGAGATTGAGAGAGCAAGAAGGAGAGGGTTCAGCACATCGAGACTCGGCCGAGGGGAGATGGTAGTTTTTGATTTCTTTTTGCACCGTGTGAACTTTTCGAAGAGCAGTTGTGTGATGAATGGGAGAAGTTAGAATAAGAGTGAGAGGGGAGTGTGGGAGGGAGAAGTTGTCGGCAAAAGGGGGAGCTTATTTTATTTTTTCTTGTGTGGATTTTCCCTTTTTTCCGCGTTTTTTTTTGTGTCTTGTTTTCGTTTTGTTTTGATCTGTTCGCCGACTTGCCGCCACTCGTTGGTTGATGGGGTCTTTGACATTTCTGTGATATTTGTTATTTTTGCATGCTTCCTATGATATTTCTTCCCTATGCTAACGAATCGAGTCGATATAATAGGAGAGAGAGAAGGAGAATAATTTTTGCACATTTTCTGTTATCAGAAAGTTGCGGTGTAGTTGTTGCGTTTATTAGTGCGGAACAACAGCAGCAGAAGCTTCAAGTTGTGCAATTTGTTGGTTTGAGCACTAAGACAGAGGGCGAGGGTGTTTTTTTTTTAAATACCTATGTTCTGAATAAATGAAGAAACGGATCAAATGTAAACATGTTACACAATTCTTTGTGTTATAGCTGAGCTAGGACACGTACCGTTGAAGAATTGTTTCAATAGCTTAGACCGATCGTTGATCGTTCATATTTATTTGCAGCACATATTTGAATACAATGGTAACGGTGAAACTATTACAACTGAGTTGCATGTTCACTTGACCAAATGATATCCATTCAATCGTTGACGCACTACTAAGAAAACTCAAAGATAATACTCATTTTAAAAAGCGTACAAAGTGGCGCATACGACTGCAAAACTGCACAAATCTTTATAGAGAGCATCGGCAAATATTTGACTATAATATCAACTGACTGCTCGACGTTATCTAAACGAACTATTTATCTACCCAACAGAGCCCATCAGAGAGCATTTGCTAATGACTTTTTTCAACACTACCAAACACTGTCATATTCATAGGTCTTAAAATCGCAAGTTGAATTGAATTAAAAAGACAACCATAAAGTGCAGTAATAACAACCTTGTTCTGCATTCTATTTCTTGTGAATTCAGTCACCAAAAGTGGAACTAGGTATTCTACTTTTCTAACGAAATCATGTGCAGTGGCTCAAAGTAATAATGGGACAAGCAAAAATCCGGAACTTGGTTTTTAGTTGTCTATTTCTTGGAACTCCAGTTTTCAGTCTTTATTTACTTCTAAAAAAAATAACAAAGTAAGCTTAAAACTATTCATTGTAATGCATACAAAAATGATTCTTTAGTTATAACAAAGGTCATGATATCATTACAGAAAGAAAGCATTAGAGTGATGGAGCCAGTAGTCGGCCACTTAACTTTTTTTTACGTTTGATTTGCTCTTAAAAAGCGGTGTTTGTAGTAAATAATAGGCTATTCATCATTTCCAATTAATCAAAATGTTTTAATTATGAAAATAATGCCATTTTTAGAGTATTTACTACCGAAAATAAATGATTCACTAAAATGTAAATGAAAACGTAATTCTTGAGTAGCAGGCCTCCTTTACCTCAGAAGACGGCCAGTCAAGTATTCAGTAGTCGGCCCCTGTTTTTACATCCAGAAAACAAAACAAAAATCTTTTTAGTACAAGATATTGGCGGCCGACTTAATAAAACCTGTCTCCTAAAGCCGAATCTTCAGTAGTCGGCCAGGACGGCCGACCTCAGAAGAATTATTGAAAAAAATGGTTTCTTACGACAGCCTCCCCAGTTTTTATTTAAAACTAGCTGTACCCGGCGCGCCTTGCTACGCATAAAATAAATCAACTGATAATTCCAAATGTATTTAACACATAATTCTCTTTTGAATTGAAAGTATTCATTAAGATGGATTTTACATGATTTTTTTTAGATTTTTAGGCAAAACGGTGTGGAAATTAGAGGGGACACCATTTTTCCAACTTTGAAGCTTTATATCTTTTCTTATCTCATTTTTAAAGACCTTTTCGTTGATATATCACTCGACCGGGTCAGGCGACCTTTGAAAGTCAGCCCCCACTTCACCTCAATGGGAGCCACACAGCTGATTTTGACATTTCAGTGAAGAATTCGAAGTGGATTTGAACAGCATGGTTTGCAGAGCACTGAATTTTATTTCGAGTGAAATTTAAATTCGTATTGCACACTTACACCTGAAATGCAGAACAGGCACGAAATAGTTATACATCTCAGAATAGTAAAAAAGAGCATGTGTTCCATTGGTAAAAAGACCGAAACTGATAATTTAAATCATATTAAAAAAAAGAAAAATTGATGTTTTTCAACGAAATAAGAGTTCATGAAACGATCGTTGCTTTTACCGAGTCACCTTTTTTTTGGTTGAAGTTGCAATTATTTATATAAAATGTTGCTTTTATAGAGATCGCACTGTTCACCGTTTTCTAATAAAAGAAACCAAGATCTCTTTACTAAGTTAGATTTACTTCTTTGCGTGTCAAATAAATAAATAAATTATTTTTCGAAGCAAGATATTTTAATTGATTCGAACCAACAACTTATACATCAGGAAAAAGTTTTACACGTTTTAGGTAGGTATATCGCGCAACAAAAAATTGTATAATATGAACTCGATCTATTGCCAATCTAATTTTTTAGTTAACAAATGGAAATGGTCAAAATGAGATCAACAGCCGTAAATTCAGAGAAGTCTTCTCGATTCTGGTCAAGTCGCTGAACAACTAGAACGATGTGATAAAAGACATGGGCATGGCTGGCTAAATAAAATTAATTAAACTCCCCTTTCTATTTGCAATTGATATAATTAATTACAAACGATTATATGGCAACTCTCTTTTTACCCATCCTCTCGTAATTTATCGATCACAAGTGTCCTTGTTTCCTTAAGTCAACTTTCCCAAAAAGGACCTTGTCCTTTTTTTTCTATAACCTTTTTTCAAAACAGTACGAGGAAAAATATCAGACACAGATTCCTTTAGCTATAATTTACCACGAAAGGTAACATTAATTCTCACAAAAAATGACAGATTAACTTCTTTCCAATCCCTACAGGTACAGGTAGAGAGATACGCGCCCATAAGAAAACAGAAAAAAAAAAACGAGGACGACGGCGAACACGCAAAAGGGAGAAGAAAAACTAAAACTAAACTCGCGCAGTCGTAGTTGTTATCAAAGGGAAAATTCAACCTCTACATTTAGTGTTTTGATTATATTTTTGCCTTCCCTTGTATTTGCCGGTTCTCGTGCATTCCTCTTTTTTACTTACCTTTTCTAGATTCGCGCTCATCTGCTATGCTGCTTTTGCTTCTGCTGGTGCTGTCGTGCCGGTGGTCAAATGAGAGTAAACATCGAGGCAGAAAATTGTGTTATGTGTTGAAGAGAGAAAATGAGAGGAATTAGAGGAAAAAAAAGGGGGAAAAAAGTTGTGGAAATTACTTAGAATTGGATAAAAACAAAAGGGGAGAAATAACAAAATCCCAATGTCAAGACCAAGAGGGCAATAACTTTTTGCTTTTATTCTTTGTTACTATTTCTTTTTGTTTGCTCTTCCATTTAAATTTTAATAACTCATGAATTTTTTATATGAACAACTAATTAAACAATACTATGTTGGGAAGGAATTTAAATAAACAAAATTGAAAGCCATAGAGTTTTTGGGGCTTGGAGGAGACATTGATGTATTTTGAATGCTCACATAATATGTACGGTTTGTGAATATTTACTATATTTTATATAAAGGAAAGATATGTTACTGACTTACCTGTCCTGTTAGCCATTGTTTGAGTTTCATTCTTTTCTCATTTGCGAATACTTCGATCAACATTGTTTGGAGTTAAGCATATTTATCCATCCTTAATCGCACCTCACAAACAATCGAACGATATGAGTTGTGGATACTGGGCAACATCACCCAAATGACTTAAATAGGCCAAGGTCACCATCGTTGGGTACTCTTTCCTATTGCACTTTTCAGTTTGTGTTGAAGTCAATGCGCACAGAGGAACAGGCATTGTTGGGTTTGGTTCTTTTCTGCATTTTTAAACTGTTTTGGTGGAAGGTAATGAGACTAGTGTGGAAATACTAAACATTGTTATGTTAAGAAGTCTTATAGTCAGTCACAGACCATTATTGAGCTCACAGGGTTGCAAGTTACTTGGTGTGAAACATCGTTAATAAGTAATACCCTACATCCTTTACACATTAAATCACCGAAAAAGAGCTCGTCTTGATGTCTTCATATGTTGATCGTTTGTAACCATAAATTAAGGAAACGACGTTATCCCTTAAGAAATTGAACCACAAAACGAAGTGGACATATTTTAGATTGCAAATCTTTTTACTAATCTGCTATCGAGTGCAGTATACCTGTAAGTAATCTAAGTGCAGATTTTTTAAACATCTGTAAAAATCGTTGTCAACACCACGTGATAGGCGTATGTAAAAAGAAAAATTGTCTATTCCTAACAAAAAAAAAAAAAGAAAAGAAAATAAGACCAGGAATAAAGAACAAAGTCCTTAAATATTCCTTTCCCCCATTTCCCCATGAACATAAAAGACTAAGAATCGTCGTCTTTAAGTGTTAAAATAATATCTTAGCCTTCCCTTTGCGTTTCGTCCATAACTCATGTCTTTGCCTATTGTATAATTTTACACTTTCTTTAATTTTTTCGTTCCTATTTCAAAGTTACCTACGGCTGGCAAATTGTACATTGAATTTCCATCCTATACTCGTATGTGCATCCCGGGATAGGCACCCTACAACCAAGGGTAGGTAGAGAAAGCATCTGCCGTCCCTAATGCACTTTTATGGATCGAATACATATCCTGCATACACTTCTTTTGCTCTTTTAGGGGTAGGTTTATTTCTTTCTTCTATTTTTTTTTCTTTCGTCGTATACCTGAAAAAGGGAGAGGCCAACCATGCCATTAAAATGTTTGTATTGGGATCGCAATAGGAATGGGTAATAAAAATCCTTGGGCCAAGGCCACGAAAAGGAATACTGTTTTTTTGTGATAATGCGGTTAAGAAAATCTCAGTGGGATTAAGCGCCTATTTCGTAGTTTTTTTCTTGATAAAATTAGAAACTATGTGATGGTATTCTGTTTATAAGTAGCTCTGAAACTTTATTGGGTAGTTGTCTTAAAATGAACAATTGCATTGCATTGAAATTTGGCAAGCGCCAGGATGTCTAAGAACAATGAGCCTTTTTTTGCGAGTATGACTGAATTAAGCGAACGTTTTTGAAACATAGGTGGGCGCCGTTAGCTCGATCGGTTAGTTCGTCGGACTGTTGAACGAGAGAGTACCCGGGTTCGCATCCAGCTCGGGGAAAAAAACACCACTTTTATTTATAACCGTTTTTCTGTATAAACATTAAACATTTTTAAACAATTAAAATCCGGACATATGAGTCATTAAATATTCCAAGAATATTTTCTCGTAATAAAATGTGGACGTTTTAAAACCTTTTTAGACCGACTCATAAATGATTGAGCATTTCAAGACTCATAGTCTGGTTATTATAAAACTAAAATGCTTTTTGAAATCCCCTTTAATATCCTGAATGAGAAGTTGTTAAACATTCTCAGAATCATTTTCATTCATTCATTTTGTAGGGTGCTCAAGTAGGCGAGGACTAAAATGAACCTTTTACTTATGTTACAGACTTTAAGCAGAATCTGGTCGTACACCAGGATTTTCTGGACATGTTCAGAGAAAAATCAACTTCAGATGTTATAAGAATTTAATAGCTTGTAAACTAACATCGATGTACGAACGAAAGAACATGTTCTTTGACTTCGAAAATCAATAAAAATTATCTTAGACCAAAGCTGGCCACTGAATTTCCATCCCATCGCATAAACCCGTTATCCACTGATTGTTGCCCGTCGTACTCATTTAAATTAGTTTTAAATAAAAATCCCAGCTGAAACCCCTGGTAGGCAGAGCTTAATTCCTTTTACTGTAATATGATTTATTAATATTTCAATAAAGTTGTAATAATAATGATAAAATAAAAATTGTTTTATCGATAAAATTGTATTCGGTTAAAAATAAATAAAATATTTTCCGTACAAAACTTTCTTTGCTTTGTAATCTGCCGTAGAACACGAACCCTTGTACACTACTTCTCCTATATCGCTCACACCCTCCTTTATTTATTTGCCCTTGCTTAGGGGTGGGTTGTGTTCAAGTCAGTTTATAGCAGGAAAAGTTCATTAAATTGTTTTAACATGTTGAAAACGAAATTAAAGGAAAAAATATAAATCGTTTACATGCAAGGGGTGTGCTCTCTGCTCAAACAGCAGTTGTTTGCCAAAGGATGGAAATCCACATTGTTTGCCACTTATAGGGTTTTCCTCTCTTTGAAATAAAAGCCTCTCATCCATCCTCACCATGTGTCAGGTGAGGTTGTTTCAATGCGGCAAATGTTACTTGTAGCAGCGGCGAAGCACCTGCTGACAAATTCCGATTTTATCTTTTTCAGTTCGTATGCTCACTGTGTGTTGTGTTGTTTCAATTTTAATTTTTTTCTGTTTATTCCTTGTACGAAAAAGTGCTCGGTCATTTTCGTTCGTTTTAGCCGCCTTTTCGTCGGCAATTCGAGAATGAGAAAAGGAAGATGCAATAAATGTATCGTGGGCGAAGACATGTGTGCCAAGGACGAAACCTTCTTCATAATTTCAACGTAATTTTTCTTCAATTTTGACACTCAAGTGCTATTTCCCAATCGATAAAAACAAACACCCATTTCTAATCTTCAGATTACCGATAAAGAAGGATACCTACTTCTGCCTGTATAAAATAAATCTTGCCTTTCGTCGTAGCGGCGGTGCAGAGGAGAGTTTTTTTCTATTTACACATCCTCCGCGATAGAATTGAATGTTGGTAAACACATTCTGATTGATTTAAACTTCTCGCGCCAGAAATAGAAACTAGTTTTGTGGTGTTTTTCTTTTTAGTTTTCACGGAATTATAGAAACCGAAGGCAGGTCTACTAAAAGAGAGAAGAAGGGAGTGCACATATTCGCCCCGATAAAAGTTTCATCGGTAGCCAGCCACTGATTGGCACACCATCAAAGAGAACGCACTGCGGACGTCGACGACGACGAGAGATGTATGAAGCGAAAAATGTCCCCCCAAAAGACGCCGTCAACCAATCTGCTCGCAGTCTTTGCCTACCGGTGTGTTGGGAAACAAATCCACAAAAGTATCTAAATCCACGGGCAGCACACGGCCCGAGCCGAGTCGAGCCACAGCACAGAGCAGTAGCACAGAAGAAAGAACATAGAATTTTCGAATATAACCCCATGTTTTGTCGCAACTGTACCACACTCGGCGCAACTCATTTCCTCCCTTCCACATTTTAGTTGTTGAACTGTTTTTTTTTTGTGTTGCTGTCTTTTTTGTATTTGTTGCTTTGCCCGTGTCTTTTTCTCTGTCTCTCTTTCGGTGTTTTTGGTCTCCCTGAACAATATTTGTGCAATGGACGGCTGTGCTGAGAACGAGGGATAATAGTCCTTTCTCTTTCTGCACACATGGCTAAGCAAACAATCTAAAGGTGTATTTATCCTTATTTGCAGCCGTGGTTGTTGTTGTTGGGAGGGGGATGAAGAAGGCAAGGGGATGGGTATAGGGATTGAGCGAGGGTTCCCCTCGCGCGCTAGAGAAGAATTTGAAGCTGGCAACATCCGGACGGTCAGAGGGGAAGTTGCTATTCATTTGTATCGGGCGGGTGAATGAATCTGCTGGAATGATAGAAATGAATAAATCTATGCAACATGTTAGTGGGAGGCAAGCAAAGTAGAAAATGTTGCGCGGGAAGAATTATCGATTGGTATGTATGTATGGTTTCTTTCCTTCGTGATTTTCTCTGGTATTTCGTGTTATTTCCTTTTTTGTTTTTATAGCATTTTCCTCTTGTTTTACATATGCGTAGAATAATTTCACTTGTGGTTCCATTCACACATTCTTAGAGGCTCTCGTAGATTGATGTAGGTTCGGTTTGGGCGATGAAAAAAAAAGAAAAGAAATAGAAAGAAAGAACAAAGATGATCACTCTTGTCGACTTGTTTTCTTAGCTAATCATTTCCGGTTCTTAGCTGAGGTTTTCAAGCGAAATTGTTATATAAGCCGTGCCAACACGCGCAGGGGTTAATGTTTCCGACTTCGTGAATAACTTTTTTTTATTAACGTGAAATATTTCGCGCCAACGAAGGTTTGTGTCTCACAAGCAAAACAAATCTGCCGTGTCGAAGCACTTTACACAAAAATATTTTATGGTGATAAGGACTCCTAATGAAGCGCATTATTCCTCGTTCAAAGATTTCATGCTTGTCATTTTATGACGGACTCTTGAATGTTTTTTTTTATTTTTAAATATTTCTAACGGACGAACGATTTCGGTGCAAGATTTAATGCCGACTTTCGATATTTTTCTGTTCAATTTGCTCCTGGGATAATAGTTGAGAAGAATAAATTTGTACTGAACGGTAACATTGTCCTGCCGAAATAGGACCGAAGTCTTTTTTCACATGATAAAGGTCACAGCACGAAGTCTCTTCATTGTATCTTCTTGAACATTTTGTGCAAATCGTTGGTTTTTCAGTCGTGGGGTTAATACCCAAACTTTTTCTTTTCTAGTCTACTAGTTTTTCAAAAAAAATAATCGTCCTAGTTATCGTCAAATATAAAGTGAAACTTGACAAATTGGTCTTGATGATTGACCTTGCGATCGAAGAAAAGGAGCGTGATAAGGAGGTCGTTAGGTTAGATAGTGTCCCTGTAGTTTAACCAAAACCACTGCTGTTATAAAATGAAGATATGTTTATATAAAATGGGAAGAACTCAAAGAGAAGAAAAAAAAAAGAAAAAACAGACATTTCTCTTCCTTATTCAATGAGCTATCACAAATAAAAGCAAAATCATTATCTTTTTTGAATTTTGAATATTTTGAATAAGCAAAAAACGAATGAGTGAAGACAAAGTTATTAAAAACATGTGGATATTTTTTGCCCGTTTGTTGCGCTCTTTCATGTCCAAAGGCTCAAATAATGTTTACCATTTCAAGATTTTGAATTCATCATGGCTGCATTCTTTCACATTAGAGTCTTTGTCTGTTTATTGTCATAACTTCATGTGTACGCCATCATTGCCATCTTAAGAGTCCTTTGAATCACAGTGCTAATCATCATCATTAGTGGCGTAACAGCCCACGAAGGGCCAGTGCCTAGCTTTTTTGCGCCTCCACTATGTTGTTCACTACAGTTTATTGCCGGTTCCGAACGACGAATTTTTTTTTTTTTATATTTGGTGCGTGCTAAAGGGGTTGGGGCTACCCTTAAGGTACCCAGGGAGAGATAGAAAGCTCTCCGTGACAGAAGTTGGAGGTGGGGACGTGAAAAATTCCCCTGAGCTGGATTTGAACCCGGGTACTCTCTCTTAACAATCCGACACACTAACTGACTAAGTCACGGCGCCTACCACAGTGGGCGTTGCTTTGGTTCAGACAACAGTTTTTTCCGCAACATAAATTTAGGATGTTCTTCGTAGCTCAGTTAATACGAACTATGATTGTCATCACAAAAAAATGGATCTTCTAAACATTAAGTTCGTTCATTAAACTATGAATAAAATTCACATTTATATGCGGTACAGCTTAAAACGTCCCCCGTCGAGAGTTCTAATGTTGAAACAGATTTACAGGTACTGGTCTATGTAAACCTTTTCATAGGTCCTTAAGCCTCAGTTTATTCTTTACTCTCTTTATAAATTAATAAGAACTGGCTTTAATTCTTAATAATTTGGTTTTTGTTTTTTACTTTTGTTTGCAGGATTCATCTGGTCCCATTCTTGACTTCTACATATCAGATTCACTGCAAGATATGTTGGATATTGACATACGTAGTGAAGTAGCCACTCTTGTCGGTGGTAGTAATGAGTTAGCATCTCTCGTAAATGACCTGCCATCATCATTCGACCATGTCGATTCAGTGTCAAACGATGCAACGAATATAGCATCAACAAGCAGTAGCAATCATGCACCCACATGGCTGGGTGGGCCAACATGGTCTTCATCAAATGACTTTTACGCTGATGTTGGAGCCTGTGTAAATCCAATATCAGTGATGCCAATCATTTCTTCATCAATGCTACATACGTCGCCAAAGACAACACTAAATACAAATGGCCTGCGTAACACAACATCCCCGCCAGGTAGCCCGATAGAAAATAAAAGTCACTTGCATTTTTCGCCACAACAGATGAGAATATCGGCACTAAAGCCACACACGAAGACTTCAAATTTAAATCAAAACTTAAACTCAAATTCAAACATAATATTGCAGCGCAAGCACGTTGCGATTGAGTCAATAAAAAAGGATTTAAGCTTGGAAATGAGAAGATCACCAACAAGTCTGATAAGTTCAGTTATAAGTGCATCATCAACAACTACCTCTTCCACAGTAAGTCAATCGAAACCCACATCCACCGTCACATCGACGGCGGCTATAGTATCATCTGCAACATCATCAACGTCATCATCATCATCGTCGTCTTCGCCATCAACGACCTCGACCTCAGTGTCGAATGGAATTCTTAATTCAAATGGTATTCTATCGACCGGGACGAATACAATAAAGCTGGCTCCTGGAATCGGGGGACTCACTTTTGCCAATAGTATAACTTACAATAAACTAAAACAACAGTCCACAACAACAAAGACCTCATCGGGTACGTTGACTGCAAATGGAACAACAATTGTGCTCAAAAGAGATCGTGATTCTAGTCCTCTGCACAATATGGCAACATTGAATGGCAGTACTTCCTATCATGGCAATCAAATGTCGGCGAAAATCCTCGCCCGCAATGTCATACACACGAAGAATATTTCCTCTGCCACGCATTTGCACTCGAGTTCATCGTTAACATCCGGTTTGTCATCGCCGTTGGCCGGTTTGACACCGACGATTATAAATGTAAAGCCGTCGAATAAGCTTAAAGCCCCAGTTGAGTCCGAGTATCCAAAACCCGCCTATTCGTATTCTTGTCTCATCGCAATGGCGCTTAAGAACTCACGCAGTGGGTCTCTGCCAGTGTCTGAGATTTACAGTTTTATGTGTGAGCATTTTCCGTACTTCAAAACGGCCCGCAGTGGCTGGAAGAACAGTGTACGGCACAATCTTTCGATGAATAAATGCTTCGAGAAGGTTGAGAAACCTGCAACCAATGGAGGACAAAGAAAAGGTTGCCTTTGGGCGATGAACCCGCATAAGATTGCGAAGATGGACGAAGAAGTGCAGAAGTGGTCAAGGAAGGATCCGATGGCTATTCGCAACGCTATGGTGTTCCCAGATCATCTTGAAGCCCTAGAACGCGGCGAAATGAAGCATGGCAGCACTGGTGATAGCGATGTCGAACTGGACAGTCAGTCAGAGGTGGAGGAGACAAGTGATTCGGAAGAACTGGATCAGGAACTGGATGAAACCATCGTGGAGACGCACGAGATGTACGTGGAGGAGGACGATGACAGTGGACCTCAAGAACACAGGGATTTCGATATTGAGGTGAGTTTGAGAAGAAGTTGAGAAAAACCGATATATTTCTAATGATACCCTTTTTGTACCTTAAAGGTTGAAGACTTCTACGATGCAATTGACATGGAAGACGACAAGGATGCGGTACGTCTATCAATAAACTCGAGTGATATCATTGAAATGACCACATCGCCGGCGTCGTCAACAGACACCGACTACCAATCACCAAAACGGGCTAGATTGAATGTCAACTACTCAATTGGTCCCGCTGGCGATCTACAACAGCAATTCAAACAACAGCATACACAACATCAGATTCACCATCAACATCATCAACAGCAACAGCATGCTCAATTGTTGACCACAGCAGCATTTCAACCTCAAAACCGAAGAAAAATGCAATTAGTCAATCGGATAGCATAGGATGAAGATGATTTGGTCATTTTCGAAGATAATTTTTGAGAACTCTCAAATCTATGTGTTCTATTAGTTGTAGAATCCAGTTAATATCCCTTTAATCCGTCTTTATATCTCTTATATTATCTCTAATTTCCTTTCTATGTCAATGTACTATTGTAATGTCTTTTACACAGACGAAAAAAAAAAATCAAACAAGCAACCTATAACCAATATAATAACCCACAAAGAAAGAGGAACACTTCGTAATATGTTCAAAATTTTCTTATGTAAACGTATCTTCTAAGTTATTGTTTAATGAGGTCCTACGTGTGTTTTTCTACTTGGATGAAAATTCTCAAAATTTTTTCAAATGAATTATCCAAAAAAAAGAAGAAACATACATTTAAAATTAGCGTTTCCCTTATGTTTTGTTTTTATTTAAAAAAAAAAATGAAAAAAAAAAAAACAAAAAAATAGCATTTATAACACGAAAAAGAAATTGTGTAAGTATGTAAATAGTAGATTTGCTAGAATTTAGTCTAATGAGCTCTTAACTTTTCCATTAAATGTAAAACGGTAAAACAAAGCGTGACACCTAATTGTTGCAAAAATAGAAAAAAAAAAAGGGAATTCACTTTTTTCTAGAAAGTTTTCTGACCGATTTTTCTCAGGGTTAAAAGCGTATTTTTCTTTTTTCGTTTTAAATAACTTATTCATCACCATTACAGTTCTTTGCTCCTAACAAATAAAGAGCCGGAGTTTTTTTTTTTAAAGTGGGTACTCGATGTAAGCGATGCAAATTTGGATCCATAATTTGGTGAAGGGCTTTCACATTCAACATCCAGGCATTGAATTTTTCGTGAATTTTCATTTGTTTTCAAAAGAAAAGATCTCATTTTTCGTGGACTCGTTTTTTTTTTTTCCGAAATTTACGCAGTGAATTAGTTACGTTTTGTTTTCTTCCGTTTTTCTAACTTTTTCGCCGACGTACTTTGTTTAGATGCGGTGTAAAAAATGAAACCTACATTCCCTTTGATTTTCTATCAACTCCATTTTGTTTTTTTTTTTGTAAAAAAGGTCTTGATAAAAAGTCATTCGAAATAAACTTAGAAGCTTTTCTCTTTAGTTTCTTAAAACAAACAACGTAAAACTTGCCGGTCCAGTATTTTTTTTTTACTTGGTCTTAAAAAAACACACTTTAATCTTTAACGATGTAAATATAAATACTTTTTCTACAATTTAAGTAATTAAGTACCTTGAATCACAAGCAATTTAATGTAAAGTCAATTATAAAAAAAAAATATGGCTTGCATCAATAATTAACAGACAAGACAAATTAAATTACAACCTACAGAAGAAGCATTTTGCATTTTTTCAATTTCCCATAAAATAGTACAAATATTTTAAACAAAAAAAAAAAAAAACAGAACAAAACTTGTACATATATGGATGTGTAAGTGTTTACATACATTATGTATGTAAAAAAAAACAAATGTTATTTTTCTACATGAATGCATAAATGCATTTTATTGTTTTCTGACTTCAGTTTTTTGACCGTTCAAATCTAAATGAACAAAAGAACTTAAATTATATAATTAAATAATCAAACTTAATTTTAGTAGTATATTTAGTCTATAATCCTATTTTTAAATATTATAAATTCATACAAATTTAATAAAAAAAAAAACAAATATGTATAAATATAAAGCAAAAAAAGTCTTTGTTATAAAATTAATTTAATTTTTAATTTTAATTTTAATTAAAAATATAAACAACATAAAATAACGAATACATTTTTGTAATACAATTTTTTATGACAATGAAAGAAAAGAACGAAAAAATAAAATTAAAAAAAAAGAATCAACGAATTTGCGTTTTATGTCTTATTATAAGACTCATAGCTAAATTCTACCAAAATGAGAAGTTTTTTTTAGCCTTACGTACTCTAATAATAAGATAGGTCACATCTGCTGGTGGTGGCACACAGTGGACATGACCCCGTGTTCCCGATTAGATCCAATCGGGACTTCGTACAAAGACGGGCAATATTGACGCAGCGTTGCCAGTTTTTTGAGCGATGAAATCCCCACTTTATTCTCCAAATGCAATTTTTGTCCCCATTTTCAAAATCGTTTTCCCCATGTTTTTCCCCATTTCAGAAATATTCTAGTATATACTTATTTTAGTAATTATTTTTTTAGTTAGTTTAGTTGCTAGATGACTTTTTTTTATAGATGAAATCAAAATTGCAGTTGAAAACAATAATTAAAGTGAACACATTGTCAAATTCCATCATCCATCATTGTCAAATTTCATCATTCACATTGGCATTGCTTTCATTGTGTACTGGCATTTTCTTTTCTAATTGAAGAAATGCCACGTATTCACTAAGAGGAACCATTAGAGTATCTTACCATAACTATCCATTGTTTTTGTTTTATTCAATATACATACATATTTAAAATCAACAATTCCAGCGAAAAAAAGAACAAGACAAAAACAAAGTGATTGTGTGGCAACAACACAACCACGAATTTTGAAGCACAAAGAAAATACATCACACTTGTAGGAAGAAGTTAGAAAGTTGTTCATATAATTTTTTGTGTGGTAAAGAAATAATGAAATAATACAAAAAAAAAATCAAGTTCAGTGTATGCTTGTGGCAAGCAAAATTTCAATTGAATTCATTGAAATAGCTTAAAATATTCTTAGTTATGCAAAAAATCTGATATTCCCCATTTTTGAAAAAGTTTTCCCCTTTTGGGTCGAAAAATCCCCCGATCTGGCATCGCTGTTTGCAGGACTGCCGCTGTATTGCATTTATTAATTCACCCGAAATAGATTCCACCTCGTCCTCATTCCACCTGGTTTGTTGGCACTTTTGTCAATTGTGCAGTTCAATCATGGCTCTAATCGCTAGTCTGTTCAGCTACAGAAGGCAGATTGTCCGTTTGACATCCAGCGATGGTCATAATTTTGCCACCTGAGATTGGTAGTCTAAGGTTAGTGGAGCCTATTGGCTAGTCTCTATAGCGATGGGCATTTCAGCAATTTCTCTCGAGAAAGAAAGTCGCGGCAGTTACTCGTGATGTCACTCTCCCCATGCACCCAAATGAGGTAAATGTTAAACTGCTAGGCCATCTCGTCAAGATATTGGCGATCATTTAAAGCGTTCGTAGATGTTAGTACGACAGTTAAGGGATTTTATTCTTATGGGCCAAATACAAGTTTAAAAATGCAATAAAATGAATAAAACTAAATTTATTCCATATATTACGGCTTTCTCCATAAGAGCATCAGTACCCATTCGTATGGTTTCGCAGTTTCTATCGAACACATCACTTCACTTTTGCAAGACATTGTTGATGGTTTCAAGCTCATGGATTGTTTAGATGATATTGGCCTCAAGTGTTTCAATCGTTTCAGGATTGTGAGCATAATATCGGTCCTCATATCCACACTAAAAAAGTCCAAAAAGGGTCAAATCGCGGCTCTGAGGCGGCTAAGAAGGCTGATACGCGATTTCTATTAAAAAAACGCACCGTTTGGCTTATCATTTTGAAAATAAGTTTTCAGAATGTAAGATACTAGCTTTCTGTCAAGATTTCGATCACGAAATAGTTGTCAGTGTTAAAATAATACAAGTCACTTCTCATTCGGACCAACACTTCCACCGCTATTCTCAAACCCGCTGGGAATGTTGTATACCGAAATCGTAAATTTTCTTTCCCCAATCCGTTCCAAGAGTCGACGATGTGAATCCAATCATTAGCATGATATTACTCAAGATGCAGGAAGGTATCCTTCAGAAAGCAGCACTGCTATTATTATGATCGCAACTGTATATTTCGTAGAATTAGATTCGTTATTGCGTAGAGCCTGAATCTTGTCGGTTTTGTAGATAGATTCGCTGATAGATTGAGTTTTCCTTTATCTAAGTCTAGTTTTAGTTTATCATCTTTCCCGTTGATATTAACGATCAAGTGAAAGCTGTGTCTATATTGTGAAAGAGGAGAAGCAACAACTTTGCGTCAACTGGGACTTCCTCTTTCCCTACATTTCTTCCCTGGTCATCAACAAGAATGGTCAGCTTTCATCGACAACATTTATATCATGCTAACCTTTTCTTAGACTAAGTGCACGCCAGCTGGAAGAACACTGCTACAAGTCTTAAGATTCGGAACATTTTGGAATGCTTGTGACTGTCCTGACTCAAACATAATTTAATATTTCTGTTGTTAGGTTAGGAAACACTAGATTAATAACCCTTAAAAAAGAATATCCTAACTGCTTCCTAAACTACAGGCCTAGAAATAGGACAGTCAATATATTATATTCTATACCTATACCGCGCTGATACTAACGTTTTCCATTATTACCGACCCTCTCAAGAAAAGAGGCATCTAAAAACATTGATTATGCTTAGTCAAAAAAAGCCTCAAATTATTTTCTTTTACACTCACTTTATTAAAACAAAAGAAGATGTACGCATACTGAGACACATTTCCAACATGTGTTGATGTTACAATATATGTATTTTAATTTTTTTTTCATTTGTTATTTCGTTTTGTTATTCTTTTTAATGTATGTATAAATTTTATTCGAAAATTGTTACACAGTTTTTTATAATACTTCTTTATATTTAATTTTTTTTTCAAATTCGTTCTTGTGCATCAACTATCCGTGAATTGAGTTAAAAAAATTTCACTTCAAATACAGTACAGTTTTTTTTTTTTATATCAACATTGTGCAAAATAATTTCACAAATTGAAATTGTAGGGCTAGTTTCACAGGTGTTTCATTCATTAAAAATTAATTGAATTGAGAGTGGTTTTTAGTTTCACAGCAAGAAGAAAATGGTTTTCATAAGATTTGAAAATTACCTAAAGCTTGTTGGAATTTGTATTTTTTTGGCAAATGGTAATCTTCATGTCTTGGGAAGTCTTTTTTTTATGCGTGAATATCTTTCCGCTAGCGTATATTCATATATTTCAACTACATATTTATAAACGAGAAAACTTTGTGTTAAGTCGGCCATTTGCAAAATTTCAATTTCAATGGATCTTTAAAATGCCTGCAGGAAAACAGAGAAATGTGATAAGGTCTCTATTTCACATGAATCTCATTTTAGAACAATGTAAATTGATACCGCCTTTGTACAGAATTATCTTCGATAACTTTTCAAACCAATATTGTCTAATTGATTGACCAATCACTATGGAAAGCAATTGACTTCATTTTAGTATCCTTACTTGATTGATTGGCAGGTTTAGAAGATGAACGAAAAGGAAATTCAGTTAAAGAAGCGATGGAATTCCTTGTTGTAAAACTTTGCATGTTTTCCACGAGCCAAGCAATGAAACAGTTTATGTCAAAAACCATTACAAAGGATAGAATTGAACTACATCAAGAAAGCTTAGTGTATTTGGATGTTTTCTTTTGCGTGAATAGTCTTATTTGGATTTTTCTGAATTAAATGTGTTAAAAGCGTAGGTATAAGACGACGATTTAAAAGGCATACATAATTTTCTCCTTGCCTGTAGCTGGACTGTTTTAACCCTGTTTTACTCAGGAAATATAGGTCAATTCATCGATTCTCCTCTTGAAACCGGCCCATAATTGTTGTATTCATTTTTTTGTACAATTGCCTTAATAAATACTTCACTAAAAAATATTCTTTTTTCTTGTATCATTTTAAATTTAATTTTAAAAATTATTTTGAGCAATTTTTGTTATTGTATGTCCTAAGAACCCTTTTCATTCGACAGTTTCTTCTTTCTTTCTTGTTTGATTATTGATTTCAAGTTTTCCATTTACGAATTAAATTATAAATAGTACATAAATGAAACAGGAAGTAAACCATTCTAAGACTAAACAATATACAAGGGCGCCAGGGAGATTTATAATATATTATTTTAGTTTTTCTTTTGGTTTCCGTTTTTCTGTTTTAAGTTTGACAAATGCGCACATGCACCTATGAAAATTTACATTTTAAGGACACAATGACATTTTATACTAACTAAATATATAAATATATAATAATAATATGTTTATGTAAATAAATTTCAATTTGTTTTGTTTCGTGTTATGTTTCTTATATAGCACAATCAATTCAATGGGGCTTATTATCAAGTTTATATGAATTTCTTAAGCAATAACAACCGTTGTTTTGTTTTTTTGTTTTAAATAAAACTGCTACTATTAAATTTGTTTGATTATAAATAAGAAGTTTTAAAAAAAGGAGGATGATAATAAGAGTCATTTTGTCGCACTTATAAGGCGTTTCGTTTTCTTTTTCATTTTGTGTAGAAATAGAGTTCCATTTGTTGAATTGAATACACATCTAAAGTAATTTGGTTTTTTTTTCTTTCGGTTAAATTGATGGTGGCCACTTTATATATGCGAGGCCACTACAGCTAAATACACATAAATGATCTTATTGGACGGTTTGCACTTTTTCATGGCAATTAACTAGATACCATTTTCGATTAGTATACACAAATTCATATTGATACAGAAAGTAGCACTTTTTAAATACATTAAAAGAAAAAGGGAAAACTTGTAAGTTTTTTTTTTGTTGATCGTTGCATATTATAGGAAAATTAAATTAAAAAACAAACATTAAGGACACATTTTTTTGCAGATATACCAATCGAAAATGAAATTAAGTATATAAAAGCTTAGAAGACATCTAAAATACATCAATTTTTGTTTTTTTTTAGCTTTTTCTTTAAATTAAAATCTTATATTTAATCATTCATGCTTCATTCGCTTAATAGTATTCGCTTCTGTGCTGTCGATAAACTCCAATTGATAATCAAACTCAAAATCGGTGTCCTTTTGCTGAAAGATAAGATTAATTCAATGGTTTAGTATTTATAGAGAGATAAAAATATGACAAATATGTCAAAAAGTTTTTGTGTCTTTTCCCAGATTTCTATTTTAAAATAATCACTCAGAAGTCTTAGGGATAAAAGCGGTTCAATTCAGGAGTGTGAGATGCTTTTCTTCAAACACTAAGAATTTGTCAATTGCCTTTTTAATCACTACACAATGTTTAGAAGATTTGGTATTTGGTTTAAAATCGAAGCCTACCTATAAGCTAACAAAAAAAGCAATATATCCTCCGATCTTAGAGCCTTACCCGCAACCAAAGTTCAACGACCAACGACCAGCTCTTGTGGTCTTTTTAAAGTCATTGCTTCAAGTGAATGATTAAAGTCTTTTTGAAGTCAGTGAAGCCATTTTAAGCTACATGCCGCACTTATGAATTTAGTTAATGGATATAAGACTAAGATTGTAACATAAAGCCGAAAAAATAGTGCTTTCATTATAAGTAATTTTAATGCTCCGCAGTTTTTTTACACGCTTTCTTAACTCGTCGGGTCACATATATAAACAAATCATCTTGAATCCAATATGGCATACTCATAAAAATGGCGGACTATTTCTTTTTTATGCACTACCATGATATAGGCTTCAAATGAAAGAACAATATGAATACAAAGGACTAAAGAGTAAAAAATAAATTGTAGTATAAAAAACTAAAAAAACACACTTTAATCACGCACTAAAAATCGAGAAATAAACTAATCACTTCTTTTATTTCTGGGAAAAATGTATTTAATTGGTATTGTGCTTCGCATTATTAAACAAATTAAATTAAAGGGAGAAAAATACAAACAGTAAACAATTCAAAAAGTTTAAAAATATGACTTAGGCTGTTATTTCTTGAGACCACAGTTTTATCTGTATTTCAAATTCCCAACATAATCCAAACTTAAAGAGAAAGTCAATCAAAACAAAGGGGGAGTAGAAAAAGAAACAGACAATAACGCCTTATCATTTGGTATTCTAAATGATGATTTATATGTATGCTCTACTAGATCCAAAAGCCTTTGTGAGGGAGTGAATCATTGTGACGAGTTGCAATAACGCCAGATGAGCTCTTTCAAAAAAGGCCTCTCGCAAAACAATCAAAAAGCACATATGTCCGCTCCGCACCCTAATGGAGCTATTTAAAACTTCTTACGAAGTCACAGATCTGGTTGATGCTGATCCTGCTCAGATCGCCCAAACTGATTAACAAGGAAGTGTTCGCCTAGAAGAGTTCTTCTACGAAGCACTGAAGCCTCGCACGAACATAGAAGGTGAGGGATGGTTTCCTTCTCCTTCTTATGCTGCCTACTACTGCAAAAGCCATTGGTGTGGTGTGTAGGCAAGTTGAGCCTTCTTGCCACCTGTGATTGGTGGCCTTAAAGCTATGGAGTCTTATGGCTAATTTGGTTGTAGGTATTGGCATTGCCGGTAATTCGTTCGGGGTTGTAATGGAATTATGGCCGCATACCTGGCGAGTGCGCCAGCTTGGCAATTATTCGGAATGTCACCTATAGATTTAGCCTAAATCATTTAGGTCCCCGGAGTACACTCCCGCACCTACCCCCGACTCAGTCTTGGAACCGCCCGTGAAGAACTACATATAGTGGACCCTCCAGCTCCACAGGGCTTTCCATTCAGTCTGCTCGTTGGGGAATGCTGGAAGTAAAGTTTTTGTCAAAGAGAAGTTGGGGAAGGGTGTAAACGGTGACTGAGGGTAGGAAATGAAATCCTTTTAATATTGTGGAGTGCCCATAAGGCTGTTTCACATGTTCATTGATCGCAGTCTTACCGTCGTGCAGGCAGCTACCTGTCTGCTATAGATATCTACTGGGAGGTTTTGAAATAGAATTTCCAGTGCAGCAGAGGATGTAGTACGAGTATTCCTCCTATACTAATGTACGCCGACCTCTGCATTCGACTGAAAAGATTGCGGTAGACTGCCTTACCGAAGACCCAGGAATTTCGCACTATCCTTAGCTGGAAGTGTCATACCGGACAGTGTGTTCGGGTCGATGTTGGAGAGCTTGAATCTCCTAGTGAAGATAATCAGTTCTGTTTTCTGCGGATTAGTTCTGAGTCCACATTTTCCGGTCCAGATGGTGAGCTTAGAGAGAGCGTTGTTCATAACGTTTCCTAAGGAGAGGATTTTTCCTGAGGTCGCTATGGCCACATCGTCGGCGTAGGCTATCACCCTGTACCCACCAGCGTCACCAGCAGTTCATTGACCGCAAAGCTCCATAGAAAGGAAGAAACTACTCCTCTTTAGGGGGTGCGCCTGTTGACAGATCTGCGGGTCACTGAATCGCTAAATTTAGAGTTGATAACTCTGCTTATTAGCATGTGCTTAAGCAGAGTTGATAACTCTGCTTATCAGCATGTGCTTAATGAGCCAAACAAGCTATGATTTGACTCCGAGACATGTCAGAGAGCGCAGGATTGCTCCATGCTCAAAATTGTTGAAAGCCCCCTCAATATTAAGGAAGGCCACCAAAGTGTATTCTCTGTACTCGAGGGATCTTTCAATTGTGATGACGAGAGTGTGCAGGACAGTCGCAGTGAACCGTCCCTTATTGTACGCATGTTGAGAGCTTGATAGCCCGCCATTATCAATGGTCTATCAACTTTTCAAATGTCTAAGTCTCAAATCAAATGTCTTACACCAAACGTTCATCTCCATCTCCGATTTCAAAAAAAGACTGAAATAATGTCAGTAATACAGCGCGTCCGGCGGTTTCAATAACAGAACGAATCCGTTTACGAGAATCGAACGAGTGAAAAGAATCTTCAAAATGCAGCTAAGTGGAAGAAAATATTTTTGAAACTGGTTCAAATGTTTAAGACAAGAAAAACATTGTGTGACTTGTAAGAAGGACAATTTTTTATTCCAACTTTGATCTTACTTCTTCTGTTTTTTGTAGGGGTCGATTTTATTTACAAAAGGAAATGCTAAGATAGGCTACCGATTTTCCGAATTCTTTCCAGCTCTATATGTCTATGTGTCTTCTTAAATGGCACATGGATGAACCGGTAATTTGGGTGTACACTAAAGGATTATTGCGATAGTAAATGTTATTCAGATCTTTGAGTTACTTTTTCCAAAAGAAACCATCTTAAAAAAGTTACTATTTACCATTCTATCACTGATGACTGCAATTGCAGTCTTCTGCAAAGCCTCGGCGACCTTATGCTCTACCAAGAAAAACATGTACTCGTCGTAAAGTAAGCGAATCAGATGAAAGCTGCCAAAACTAGAGGCTGATCGTAAGGTCAAGTCTCGAATAACCATCGAACTATAAAAACTCCACTTGAGTAAGAATTGACGTGCTGCTTTGGCGTAGTTGGGTTTGTCGCGATACTCCTCCAAGGCAGAGTCCACAACTAAACGAAGCCAGCTAGCCCACTGCTCGAGGGTGTTCTGCTGCTGTAAGGCTGCTTTAAAATCATTCTCAAGACGTTGCACTATCGAGGTGTCACACTGGCACACCCAAGCAGCCTGTTCCTGCAAAGAAAAGGAAATTCTAAAGTTTTGGACGAAAAGAAAATTAATTCAATTACCTGAACATTATGGAAGTCTACGCGATTTAGATCGTTTAGCATTTGAGCAATCTGAGAGTTATTCTGAAGGACTGCTCTTGCAGCTTGAGCCAAATGATTCAGGGACGTGTAGCGTCGTAGAGTTTGGCAGAATGCCGATACAGCGGCTGATTTAATTTGAATTACTCGCTCTGGAACACCAACCATCGATTCGCATAACCAGATCTCCAGATTTTTGGCGAAGTTCCGGATGCCCTGCGTCAATGAGTTAGGAATCGATCGCAGAACGTCCGGAATCAGGACATCAACCAGATTTTGATAGAATTGGTAATCAACCTTTAAGTGGACAATTTGTAAGTGTTGTTGCACTTAGATTTTGATGACGGTTTTAAATTTTTTTTTTTTATATTATGGTGCGTGCTAAAGGTTTTAAATTTTACCTGCTTGATGAATTTCTGTACTCCGCAGCAATGGCAGAGCAAGTACAACTTTGTCTTGGATAAGTACTTCTCTTCTTCACATTCGTCCAGGTTGTTGTTGTCCGAGGAGCGCCAGAAGTCACGCCAAAGATATTCGATGGTACTGAACTCGAGATTTAGAACTGCATCTAGAAATGACTCACAGTGCTCGCGATACATGGAACGGAATGTCTCGACATCTTCGATGGTGAGCTCGTTGTTGAAAGTGTTGTCGAGATCGATGTGCGGAAAAATCGGAATACAGCCGGAACCATCGCCCAAAAACTAAAACGAAAAAATTGGAAATTAATTTCGTTCATTAATGGATTATAAGAGAGTGGGCGAAAGGAGTAAGATCTAATTTTAGAACCTCATCTGGAATTTGGTTTCATTGTACGTTGCGAAAACTTAACAACATCTATGATTGCGTCTCTGATATGGACGCATTCATGGAAACGCAACTAGTGATAAAAGTATTTAGGATATTCTTGGTTCACATGCTTTCGATGACATAAAAAGCACGTACTTTATAGGATTCGTTTCTAAAGAACGAAACGCAGGGATTTGAATAAAAACTAAGGGATGGTTGAAAGAGAAAATAAGTCTCGTAAACTTTCCAGGGAGTTTAAAGATCAGGGCTGCCTACAACTACAATCGTCTTGAGAGTTAGTTTTTACACTCTCGTCAGAACGACATCATTTCAAAAATATACAATGAGCTGTAACTATCAATTACTATCGGACCAACACGAACTATCATGCTAGATAGCTTGATAAAAGCTATGTAGTTAAGGCTTACAACTATCTTTCCGCTGTACCCTCAGTAAAAACAAACTGAAATGACCTTAACCCATTAGAGGTCAAACAAAAAGTACTAACTTTTTTTTCAAACTTTTTTCATTTTCATTTGGAAATAAGAGTAAACAAACATAAAATACAAGAAAAAAATCAAAAAAGGTAATTTTCATGAAATAAAAAGGGTGTACTCAATTGAGTACACTGACAGCCTGTGTATGAAAATTTTCAAAACACGCCTTTTCAACACAAAGTATTTTTAAGCACTTCTTACAGGATTTTACGCAATAAAAATCGAATGAGTAACAAAATCTGACTGTTACCTAATTCTTATACCCAAAACGGATTGGTTTGTACTTCACCATTGATTCGTCGACAGAGATACAGTCATGAAGCACTCCCCATTGCAAAATGTCTGCATAAGTTTCTCTGCCAATGGTTTTATTTTAAACATTTTATCGTCCGACATCGCTGCTGTATCCTTGTCTATCACATGAAGATTTCTTTTTATATCCCGAAATAGTTGTCTCGTCATGGCTTTGCCGACGCCTATATCTTTCATCTAGAGACCAGTACATTGGTTCTCGAAGCAACTAATGATATCAAAATCCCCAGAAACTTTTTAAAATCAGAAGAGTCTAGTTGAAACTCATGTCTGTTATGTTGACCAGCGTATAGCTGGCTGGATGGCTTCAATACCTTCTTCAAGTCCCTTATAGCTTTTTTGGAAAGCAAAACGCTGTTTTTTCATTGTAAGCAAACTGAAAAAGTAACAATTATTTTACTTACGCATGATGTCAGTGTACTCAAACGAGTACAGTAACGTTTATATGTCCCTAGTTTATTTTCAACTATAAATTATTAATTAAATTGTTGTTTATTACTTATTCTGACATGTATTTTGTACAAATAAAGTAAAAAAACAATATATATTCAGCAGTTATTTTAAAAAAGCCAAACTCATTCACCAACCTCAAAAGTGTTTTGGTGACACAACATAAACTGGCACTATTTTAAAAACAAATCATTTTAACCGGGAAATATTTATTGATATATTTCAATTGTGTTATGATGAATTAAAAAACAAATGTAACACACGTTTACTTCACGAGATTTGTAAATTACCCTTGAATATATGGGTGTACTCATTTGAGTACAGTGACTTCTAATGGGTTAAATTAAATGCTATCGTTGGACACGATTGGAAAAGTCAACCCATTTAGGGTTTATATGATAAGTGAAAAACATGGTGATGGACATGCTATATAGTATGGGGCTTAATAGATGATATTTTAACGGATTTCGAGATTCTTTATATTTTATGCTATAATTTGACCCAAGAAGTCATCAATTTGGAAATGCTGAAACTTTTTTCTTCAAACACCGAAAGCGGGACAATTTTGTTCAGTATTGTTGTTTTTCCTGAATAAATGGAGTAACGTTTACCCATTTTTATATTTTAAGGCAGGCTTCTTTTCTTGCTCTTTCTTTCCATGTATGACATTTCGCTGAAACCTCTCAGATTACGCGTAATCGTTGAAAAACTGGGTGAGCAAATATTTTTTTTACCGATTGTAAAGCGAATGCCTGACAATGCTCCTGGAGTATTTCTGTGAAAAAGTGAAAAACTTCGTTCGGAACCAGCATTAAACAGTAGGTCTCCCACAAGTGGCGTGGCGTGAAACATTTTAAATGGTAAGTGGGTAAAAATTTTCACCTGCAAGCGCTTTCTGAAATGGTATTGTGCATATATATAAATTAAACAATTTAAACCATTTTTTTTTTCAATTATTTACACTCAAAAACACTTATTCTGCCAGCATGACCGCCATATGTATGTCCTCCACACAATCAAATCTTTCCTTTAACAAAAAAAAAACAAACAACGTCAAAAAAAAAATGTATACCACAATTTGGGCTAAGTTACGCAGTGCAACTTGCTTCAACACTGAATTTTTCAAATATAATAATCTAAGAGAAAGAAAAATATGTATAAGAGAAATTTACATACAAAATCTGCAAACTCGAAAAAAACGGGCACACGAAGAGAGAGGAGTCAAGCAATTTGTTCTATGCAGCATAAACATAATAGCCCGAAACTTTTTCGCGTTGCTATAATTTTGCATTTTACTGATTTTTACTTTTTATTGCTCTTTGCCTTGCTATTGCTTTACGGTTGTTTGAAGGGAAAACAAGGAAAGTACTTCAATTTTTTCTTAAGAGTTAGCAATAAAATAACCCGAAACTTTTTCGAGCTATGTACTATATTTATTAAGATTCATGTTGCTGATTGTATTCATACATTGTTGAAAAATTGAATTTTTAAAAGGTAACTCGGAATCCTGCTATGTGGACGCCACGCCACTGTCCCCTACACATGATAAAGTTATATATTCGCACAATACAGTGGAGGCGCAAAAAACGAGCTAATATGCCACACAATGCAATGCAAAAAAAGAGCACTGCAAATTAAGACTGCATCAAACACAACTTTTTTAAGTTTCTACTACTAAAAATTTTTCACGGGGAATTATTTTTCACGTATCTATTCAGAAAATTGTATTTGCACTCTTTATGTCGTGAGCAAAATATACTGGAAATAAATAAGTTATAAGTACAAAGGATATTTTGTGTGCAGTATATTAGCTTCGATAATGATTTGTAATCTCTAAAGCCTCAAATCGCTAAGAATACGAACAATTTCAGATAAACCTTTTAGGTTACCGAGCAATCGTCAAAAAATTGGGTGTGCAAATACTTTTTTTACTGACTGTATAGGTATATAGATATTTCTCTTCTTCATATTTGCACCTTAACAGATAGAGCGAAACTCGGGCAGGTATGTTCGGTCCGAATTTAAATTGAATTGCAGTTGATATTGAAATTGTTTAATATCACAAACGAAAATTTAAATAGCAGCAAAGCCTCAATTTAATTGTGGTCAAAATATGGAATTTTCGCCTACGAGCTTTGATTTCATTTAGAATACGAATATAGATTCTGGGTAATTAACGCGGAACTCGGAGATAATTAAATATTACCAAAATAGTTGATTCGAAACGAATGTATGTTTCCGAGAGGTTTTAAATCATTGTCAAGATAATGTAATTCAAGATTTTTTTGACAAAGTTATTAAGACAAACTGACTTCTAAATAAGCATCAATTAAAAAAGAAGAACATAGTATCGATAATTATGGTAGTATTTAAGGCACTTTTTGTATTGGGAGTACAACTTGAAAGACTAACTAACTAACTTCATATATATTCACACGCGCTATTTTTTTAAAAGTGACAGCTATTGTATGTTAAAGAGCGCCGAAAAATCTAGTTAATTCCATCTGTCAAATTATACACAAGTTTTGTTTTGCGTTTAAAATGTCGAATTTTGTGCCTTCAAAACAACATTTGCGGGAAGTTTTAATTCACTACTTTCATTTGAAGAAAAGTGCAACAGATGCGCAACGTTTACTCATTGAAGCTTACCCTGACTATTCTGTAAGTGTCAGAATGTGTCAGGAATGGTTTGCACGCTTTAAAAGTGGTGATTTTGACGTTGAAGACAAGGAACGTCCTGGCCAAGTGAAAAAGTTTGAAGATGCAGAATTGGAGGCATTACTGGGAGAAGATTCATGTCAAACTCAAGAGGAGCTTGCGAAATCATTGGGAGTTACCCAGCAAGCAATTTCCAAACGTTTCAAAGCATTGGGAATGAGCCGCGAAATCAAAGAAAAACGGCCAGAATATGCGACTAGACACGAATCGATAATTTTCCATGATGACAATGCTCGGCCACATCGCACTCAACGGGTTAAAAAATACGTGGAGAATGTTGGATGGGAATCGCTACCCCACCCGCCGTATAGCCCAGACCTGGCTTCTTCCGACTACCATTTGTTCAGGTCCATGCAGAATGCCCTGGCTGGAATACGCTTCACTTCAGTTGACGGTATCAAAAATTGGCTCGATTCATTCTTGGCCGCCAAGCCGGCGCAGTTCTTTTGGGACGGAATCCACAAATTGCCAGAAAGATGGGAAAAAGTTGTGGCTAGCGATGGGCAATACTTTGAATGACATGTATTTTCATTTTCATATTAAAATAAATGTTTTTTTTTTAACAAAAAAATACGCGTTTTTCAAGTTGTACTCCCAATAGAAGCTACAATAGAGACAGAGACTATAAATTTAATTTTAATCTTATCTTCATTATCAGCCGAAAAAAAAACTATTCAGATAAGTTTTTTTTTTTTAATTTGTGAGATTTTTCAAGATATTTTTATTTCCTTTTTCTTGAATGTCCTTCTTTAGCATTTGGGAGTAAAACGACTTCGGATTTTAAACTTTTAAGGCATTAAACTATGTTGTTGAAAAATTAAATTAAATTAATAGTGTGTACTACCCGGAACTTTGTCGAATACATTTTTTAAATGTTGAGCATGCAGACAGTCACAAAAGTAAGTAGGTACCATGAGCAGTACTTTATATGGGAAAACCAACTTATCGATGACAAAATGGATTGGTTTGTTTATTTGAACATCCTCAAAACGAGAATGCACGAAAGTTAGGCTTAGGTAGGCGGGCCGACAGAATATATGTTCCTGCCTCACTTAGGTCCTTGTGGACCCAACTGACTGCTTCTCAGCCAAATGCAGCGTATAGTCTTCGGTATGCCCACTGCTTATCATATTTATTGGTAAACTCTAGAGAATATTCCTTCTTCCTTCTTCGAAACTTTTGAGCGAAAGTCAAAACTTGTTTATATTTTAGGTTACAACATACATTGGAATGTTAAGATTCATTTAGCAATAACAAATTGTTTACTGTTTCAACTCGAAGATCGTCATAAATGTATAAAATTACACCAAGCCATGTGTTTCTATTACGGTCATTTTAGAAACTTAATTTTTAAATCGGTGCACTCTCCTGCAGTTTACGTAAGTTCTAAAGAAATGTACACTTATTGCACAGCTGATTACATTTATACCAAACCAGGCCCATTGTTAGACTGTCTTTTTTCAGAAGCGACATTGTGGGTGGCACATCTTGCTTTGGTTTTATTGCGCTTTTCCAGTTTTTCTTCAATTGTGAAAGATATGCAAAAATCACATTTGTGAAACATCCTCACTATTAATAAGTTAAAATCATATAGCCAAGTTACTAAATGAAGAATGGCAACATAAACATTCAATGAAGTTCTCTTTAGAAAATTCCAAACTCTATTGTGAAAAAGGTTCCCACATAAGTTCGTTGTGAATTAGAAAGCCAGTATTTGCACTGAACTATTCGCACACAAAGTTTTGCCTTCAGTTTTTCTGCATATTCCAGGACTCAGGAGTCACGACAAAAGGAAAACATCGCGATTTTATCAAAGCATAAGATTGTCGGCGTTCGGGTTTTCGAAAGCGCAAATGACGAGGATAGTTTAATGAGCACAAGAATTTCTATTTATTATTTTTTCAATTTAATTTCCAAGTTTCGAATAACTTTTTTCTATTCAAATTCAGTGCATTTTTTCCGACGGTCTCTTGTTTTAATGAATGTCTGTCCAGCCAACATGCACTCATTAAAATTCGAATGAATTCCAGTTCAGATGAATTCGAGATACGTGCGTACGTTCATGCATATTATAATTTTTTTTTAAATTTCACAGAGTTTTAATTAGACCAACAAATATTTACAGCAATAGAAATAATTAGTTAGAAATGCAAGTTTAGTTGAAATTTTGATAATTAAAACAGAATTTCCGTGGAAAAATTCTGTCAAAGCTGGCTACATACAAAGCGCATATTTTAGAGATAAACCAATTAAAAAAAAGAGAAAGAAATTCCACGCCATGATGGAAACAAAAGAAAATTGTCGCTTCAACATGATGTGGTTTTAGGGAAGAATCCGCTTAACACTGGTTTCTGTGTGTGTTCATTTTTGTGTACGGTTTTTATTTTTTAATACAAAATACCATAAAGAACTCACCTGTGAGCAAGCTTCATACGTTTCCGGTTTGAGACCATGCTTTTTCATTCCTTTATTTGAGTTTCCACCTCCTCCGAGGGCTGTGCCGCCACTGCCCCCACCGCCGCCAAGACCGTTAAGCGTAGCACCATTCGGATGCTGTCCAGAGAATGGCTGGCCAGGCTTATCTTCCATTGTGTGCGATAGAGTGGATCCTGGCTTTATGCGAATACCATAATAGTGATACTTTGAATTTCCACGAGTGCCTAGCCGACGGGTCCGCAATCCGGAGAACACCGAACGAATTAGTTTCCCGAAACTTGCAGCATTCACTGGCTCCGATTTGTTCTCGTTGCAATGGTGCATGTAGTGATTATATAAGGTCGAGCGAGGCAGACTCACGCCCTCTGCCGTTTCGTAGTTACGTGTAAGCCACTTGATCTGGGAATGAAATGACACACGCACACATTGACAAACAGATGTTGATTGGGGGCAAATGCAGCAGCAGTGAATAAAGGATGAGTATGCGACTGCATCCACTTGACTTACCGTTGCCGAGGCAATCTTATTGGCATTCGCTAGGTTGTTTGTGTCGCCAACGTTGAGTCCTCCACCACTACCACCGCCGGTCCCACTACCACTGCCACCGACTCCGCTGCCGGATCCTCCGCTGCCTGCTCCAGTGGAACCTGTTGTTGATGGGGTGGTGGATGTTGGTGTTTGTGCATCTTGCAAATAAGACACTTCCTGAACGTAAAAAAGAAAAATGAAAATGAAATTTTTCTTTGAAAATAACATAATATGTATTTTCTCACCTGTAAACTCGGCGGGGAGTCACGACTTTGTGATGAAGCGTTGAGCAGCAAATTCTCTTCGCCAGGAACTAAATAAGGCAACCCGGATGTATGCGATGGGGGTGTGTTCGTTGTCGAGTAATTACCCGCCGCCGAATAGTAAGATTGGCTACTTGTTTGATAGTCGCCAACAGGACAGAAGGGATATGTCCTGTGAAAAATTAATGGAAATATTTTTAAATGACAATTCCGCCGGAAGAACATGACAACTTACATTTGAGACTGATTGGAGTTACTGTGGTAAAGCTCTGTGTCCACGTATTGCACTTGATAGGAATTCTGACCGCCGACGGTGTCTTGAGTGGAAACTGAAAGGAGGAAAAATTCAAAGTTGGAGAGCAATTTGTGTGGCAGAAAGACGTTTTTAACGTATAGAGAATTATCTGTTGAAGACGTGACTGAAAATTGATCACAAACTGAAAGCGGGTTGGGTTGAAAGATAAACTCTTGTCGCAATAGTTCTTTTTCAAACTCTCAATTCGAAATTCAATTGGATCACCAGTCTTCTTTTCATGTTATTATTGATAAAATCCAATAACAAGTTTTCTTTTTAATAAGATATAACTTTTCAACTCTTAAAAACATCAGTAACGAAATTCTTTTTATCTCTTTTGAAACCCATATTTAAGTACTGGTCTAGGTTATTATGGCTTTCAGTTCAGTGGTCAACTTCGCCGTATTATCATGGACTTGCAATTTCAAGCCTACTGTCCACTGTCGAATCACATAATCTTCTGGGCCGATTGGAAACACAGAGAGGTAAGCCTAACCATGGCACATAGTGTAGTCCGATAGACTGTAGACTCTCGATAATTTGACACTCGTTAAATTGAATCTCTCTACAGTTCTTTCACCAGTTCCTTGAAAAACATAAACTTAATAAAATCAATATTAATTAGGCACTCTAAAATTTGAAGTTGAAGGAATGTTTTCTTGCTTGTCAACATTCAAAAATTTCATTTTGAATTTCTCTATAAAATTTCTCTGTAACCCGTTTTTATACCTGTCATTTTAAGTTTAGATCTCTCGATTATATATTGGAAATCGAAAATTTGGACTACTTAAAAAACAAAAAAAAACGGTCAAGTGTGAGTTTTACTCACTCGCCGAGGGTTTCGTTCGCAAACAGATTAGTAGCTTAGACTTAATATAAGTCTAAGAAATTAACAAACTAAAATAGTCATATCAAATTAAACTCAATTCACTGTTCATTCACTAAAATTCTTCTTTTCGTTTCGAACGAAACACAACAAAAGAAATTCCTTTACCATTTGCTGATCGCGCTAGCCGTATGAAAATTTCTTTGGTGCATTTATGGGATGAAATGTCACAAGCGAACTGAGACTGCCGTCAGTTCATCGTTTTTTGCAGGTAACTGATTCGATTTAAATCATTAATATCTCGAAAAATTGTATGAAAATAATTATTTTTACATAATATTTATTTGTTCTTTCGCCGAGATCTACAAAATGGAGTTTTCTGATCTTCAAAACTCGAATGTTGTTGTTTTTTGTTTTTGGCCAATATCTCGAAAACTATTAAAGCCAGAGTGCTCAAACCAATTTTAACACAAAGATTACATCAAAACCTACATTCCAGATTTTTTTTTTTCAAATTTTTAGACTAACGGGTGTGGAAATGAGAGGGGGGGGGGGGGAAGCCTTTTTTCGACTTTGAAGCTTAATATCTAAATGCTTAACTTCCAAATAAAAAGTTCAAAATGAAAACTCTATTTCATTTTACAAGACCTATCCGACGGTACCTTACTTAATATATTGCCGTAAATTTTTTTTTTTTTAAAAAGTTAGTGATTAATTTATTTTAGTATGAGCAAAAAATCATACATGATTTTGGGGTATTGCGATGAGTTGCCCCATAACTCCAGATTTTTTCAGATTTTTTGGTCAAATATTTTAGAAAATAAGGTGGGGGACACGGTACACAAGTCAGTTTTTGCCAGTTTGTTGGCTAATAACTTCTTACCAAAAAGAGTGAGATGATTAGCATAGTACAACTTTTTGATCTAACTAACATCCTCTTTCCAACGACACCCATATCAAGGAACTAGTAAAAGAAATTTGTTTTTCAAATTTAGTATTGGTACTAAGCTTTTTGCTAATATGAAATTTTTTAAAATTCGTTTATCTGAACTTTATTTGGACAAGTGAAATACATCTTTTGGCGAAGTTTCATTTCTTAATTCTTAGTGGTGCGCTTATTACCAGGAATAAAGCTTGATGACAGACAGATAGACATTTTCATAATCAGGGCACCGCCCCCTTTCCAATGACACCCATATCGACCGTCAAAGTTAATAAAAGTTTTTTCGGACGTTAGTATTAGTACTAAAGTTTTTTTTAATCTGCGACTAATTCCGAATTCATGATTTGTTTTTGGGTCGCCTAGATACATCTTCAGTCCAAATTTCATCCCTTAACTATAAAAGACTTATAAGTTATAGTCAAATATGTAAAAGGCGACAGACAGACAGACAGACAGACAGACACCGAAGTGATTCCATAAGGGTTTCGTTATTCCTTTGGAACGAAACCCTAGAAAGAGTGGGCTTAAATGGTTAGTGCGTGCAGTAAAAAACAATTATATTTTCACACATTCAGTAGGTTTGTCCATTGTACGATAAACTTTTATTTCGGCGTCGATTCGACGAAGCATTATCTAAATAAAAAAATAAAAAAATAAATAAATAAATAAAGTCGACTGCATTGTCCATGTTCATATCCTTCAAGTCAAAATCAAAAGAAATTTTTTTGATTTAAAGCGTTTGCTTGTTACGGCGATATCGCGCATTCTTCATGCCGACGGCCTAAAATATGTGCCAAAAATTGGATACATTGACATTTGGCCAATTGGATTGATTTCATTTCATATACAAAAAATTTCGATTGTTGATATATTTAGGTATTTACAGTATTGGCCAAAACTATAGCACGAAAAGTCCTAACTTTGAAAAAACGTCAAAATAACTGACAAAAACTGATCAAAGTTTGAAAACTTTTAGATTTTCATGTCCACCAAATGTTACTCTTTAATAGACAGTCATTAATTTTTTTCTAAAGCTTAACATATTTTTTTAATAATAAAATAAATACTAATCTAAGGAAAAATGCCTGGATAAAACTAAAGCACATTCATTTTCTAACTAACAAAATGTATCGTTTATTTGCAAAATGTACCAAAGTTCGATGTTGTTTCTTAATAAAAAAATGGGAAAAAGCTAATTTGTTTGCCATTGAATGCGTTTTCAAGCCAGAAGTTTGAATAGTGTTAAGTCTTTATAGAATGGCTCATAATAAACACTCTAACCAGTTAAAAAGAAACTGGTGTCCATTTTGAAAGCCCGTAACATCCATTGCCAAATAGTTTGGTATAAGTGGTTTTAAGAATAAAGCTTGATTTTGGGCTTTGGGCTGTGTATAGTGGCGAAAGACCCAAAAAAACTACCTGTCGATGTAGTAAAGGGATCGTACACATTTAATAGGAGCTTACATACATTTCATAATTACTAACACAGAAAAATTGCTGCAAATTTTCTTATACGAATTTTTCAAGAATCCAAAATTATTGCAGTAAATTTAGTTCTGCACTTGACTACAGATATTCCACGCTCAGTGTTGAACTAAAGGAAAGGAAATATTCGACGAAGTAGTACACATTTTTCTTCAAAGCGACTTTGAATAGTCCTATGTGAATGAAGGGCCGAGTTAGGCTATCATCACACCAATAGAGTGACCTGGAAGAGGAAGAGGGAGGCGTGTTATCGCCGCTTCTGTGGATATTAGTTGTGAATGATATTTTCTTGGAGCTCAGCTCAATCGGCTGTAAGACGACATTTCATCACGGGTAAATTCGCGCTCACTATTAGGGATGTCATGGAGTCAGCCCACCACATGGACGAAAAATCACCCATTGGGTCTATACCGCGATTGTAAGACCTATTTTGTTCTATGGCATCATCGTCTGGTGGACAGTACTAAGGACAGGTGACAACCGAAGAAAATTAGGTAGGATACAAAGGACGGCATGCTTGTGCATAAATGGATCAGTACGATCTACACCCTCGGCCTGGAGACAATGCTACATTTGCTTCCCGTAGACATATACGGGAAATACGTAGCTACAAGGGCAGAAATTAGGCTAAGAGAAAGTAATAGGTGGATAGGACACAAGATAAAGGGACATGCGGAGGAGATTCTCCGTAACTCGAAAATCCCATCTCACAGAGACTACCTTTCACCCCATGAGGATTTTGATAGAAACTATCAAATAAGGATTCCAAACAGAGAGGAATGGAAGGCCGACAGAGCGAGAAATCAGGCTGCAATGGGAGTAAATGGAAAAAACCGGTCAAGTGTGAGTTTTACTCACCCGCCGAGGGTTTCGTTCGCAAACAGATTAGTAGCTTAGACTTAATATAAGTCTAAGAAATTAACAAACTAAAATAGTCATATCAAATTAAACTCAATTCACTGTTCATTCACTAAAATTCTTCTTTTCGTTTCGAACGAAACACAACAAAAGAAATTCCTTTACCATTTGCTGATCGCGCTAGCCGTATGAAAATTTCTTTGGTGCATTTATGGGATGAAATGTCACAAGCGAACTGAGACTGCCGTCAGTTCATCGTTTTTTGCAGGTAACTGATTCGATTTAAATCATTAATATCTCGAAAAATTGTATGAAAATAATTATTTTTACATAATATTTATTTGTTCTTTCGCCGAGATCTACAAAATGGAGTTTTCTGATCTTCAAAACTCGAATGTTGTTGTTTTTTTGTTTTCTATTAAAGCCAGAGTGCTCAAACCAATTTTAACACAAAGATTACATCAAAACCTACATTCCAGATTTTTTTTTTTCAAATTTTTAGACTAACGGGTGTGGAAATGAGAGGGGGGGGGGAAGCCTTTTTTCGACTTTGAAGCTTAATATCTAAATGCTTAACATCCAAATGAAAAGTTCAAAATGAAAACTCTATTTCATTTTACAAGACCTATCCGACGGTACCTTACTTAATATATTGCCGTAAATTTTTTTTTTTTTAAAAAGTTAGTAGTTCATTTATTTTAGTATGAGCAAAAAATCACATACGATTTTTGGATAATTTTGGGGTATTGCGATGAGTTGCCCCATAACTTTTTTCAGATTTGTTGGTCAAATATTCTAGAAAATAAGGTAGGGGAAACGGTGCACAAGTCAGTTTTTGGCAGTTTGTTAGCTAATAACTTCTTACCAATAAGAGTGAGATAATTAGCATAGTACAACTTTTTGATCTAGCTATCATCCTCTTTCCAACGATACCCATATCAAGGAAGTAGTAAAAGTAAAAAAAGTAAAAAAAATTAGTATTGGTACTAAGCTTTTTGCTAATATGCAATTTTTTTTCCTGAGCTTTCTTTGGGCAAGTGAAACACAGCTTTTGGCGAAGTTTCATTTCTTAATTTATAGTGGTTCGCCAATTACCAAGGCGACAGACAGACAGACAGACAGACACCGAAGTGATTCCATAAGGGTTTCGTTATTCCTTTGGAACGAAACCCTAAAAATGAAGGTATTGTCTCTGAGCGCAAACTATTTTCTTTTTATAGAGCACAGTTCAATATTTACCGTTATAATTTTTTTTCACTTATATCACATCCTATCGGTTTGATTTTAAGTCCAAAAGTGAGCGTATTTATTGATTTTTGCAAACCAAAAACACACATTGTAGTGAATATTTTAAAGTGGCTGTTTTCCAGAAAAAATGTTAAAAGTCATTTTTTTTTAGATGGAATTACAAAAAGAAGGTGTGTAAGTTATTTAATTAATCCAATATTGACGGTTGCATTTTTGGTTCTTAACACGTGGGGGGCGAAGCCAAGATTATCAAAATTTAAAGACTTATGGAATGAATTAAAGGCTTGATTTTTTAAATATTATTACCGTTAGTAAAATGGTTTGAAGAAATGAATGCAATATATTATAGAACACACAAAAATAGTTTTTTTGAATGTGTCACGAATGATTGTTAATTTTTGTAATCATTCGTGACGTGTTTTGTGCAAGCGATGAAAAACTAGCGTGGCACTCAACGTGTTAAGTTATTTATGTGCAATGATGACCCACTAACGCAATTTCTTGAATTCGATCAATATTAAAGTAAGCTTTTAAAATAGTTTTTAACCTGACTTAGGCATAGAAGTTAGTGGGTCATTTAGAGTCAGCTTTTAGATAAACATAACTTTACGACCCCCAATCAACCACAACCAGTGCAATTTAGGTTTTAATTTCGACACTTTTGAGCATTTATTTTTTATTTTCTTGCACATGATTTTTTCCATTTCTCGCTCAATGAACGAGTATTTATGCTCGTTGCACATAAGGAACATTTTCGACATTTGGGTCTTAAAAGATGGCGAAATTTTAGAAAAGAAAAACCAAGCAACCAAAACCAAACTCAGTGGTGGAAGATATAAATACAAGAAATGTTAAAAATTTAAACTTCGAATGTTTGAAATCAAGAATTTCTCATATTTGCGACCTTTTTCATATTAAAATGAAGGAATGCACAAATATTTGGAATGGTTTGATAGTGTCGAAACGTGGACGCCCACGGATTTTTAAAGATTGTCGTTTAAGAACGAAACAAATCCGACTTTGTAAGGTTTCAAATTATGACGATTCCAATGCTAATTGTATGCGGAATAATTCATCCTAGCATGGATTTTGCTCCTGTCGATATCAATGAAATCTTATCACTTGTTGCTGAGACTAAATAGACTAAGCATCAGTATCTACTGTTACGAAATTCTATAAACGCAAAACTGTTATTTTGTTTTCGAAATCGGAACAAGGCGAAATTTGCTGTTTGCTGTCTTATTTCCATTTGTGAAAGAAAATACTGTCAGTAGAATTAGAGATAAAAATGGAAATAAGACCGAATTGTGCATAGATGTGAATTATTCATAAAAATGCTTGGTTCTGTATAAATTGAGATATTGATAATTGTAAAACTATAAAATTATTTATTTATAGCAAAGTCCAAAACGCCGCGGTGTAATGGAGACCAATAGAAAACCATTTCCGCCAAATAGACCGGGAAAGTAAAAGAAAGGCTTCTGGACTTGGTTCTTAACAATCAAACATTTTCAATCATTTCAATTTCAGCTTTCACTTTTTACGGAATAATAGAGAAGAGCTCCGCATCGGAAGGGCTGTGATATTGCTGGACGATAACCAGAGAAAACTGTTCCACAGAAAAACGAGATGAGCAACAGAATTCCATCAAATATTGGGTGCTTTTCCCAAGAAAACGTATGACGAAGAAATTAAAATTCTGAATGTTATCCAAATCTGTTATAATAAATCTTTTCTAAAATTTAGATCCTTGATCGGACAATCAGATCGGTTGCAGCCAATAAAGTCCTTATGTCCGAGCTGGACTTCCAGAGTTCCAACACTAAATGAAATTCTTGTTTTAAGAAAATCAAGGCAACCTATTTTGACGTGGTCTAATAGAAGTGAAAAGAAATTGTGTGATGGAATTTTAAATTAAGTTAAAAAACAAAAATCAAAAATAAATATTTAAAGTGGAAGACTTTGAAGAGAGAAGAAAAAGTTGCATATTGAGATAGCAGTTGAATCGATGATTGTTAACTAACACATTTTTGATATAACTAACACATTTTTCGAAATCACTTTTATTACGTTTATGTACTGCATATGGGTAGAGTTTTACGTTGAGAGTAAAAATAACATAATTTGATACTTGAAACATATTCAAATTTGAATGAGAAATCAGCACTCGGCGCTCTTTTGTTCTACAAAATATAATATTTGTTATCTCTTCTGTAAAAAAATAAAAATGTTACTTATGGTGTTTTAATAATCATCGATTTAGTTATAACTTAATTTTTTGATTGGAAAAACTCTGTACTCGATGCATCAAAGAAACAAAAGACATCGTTAAGAAATAAAATTGAACAAAATTTCAATTTATTGAATGATCATGCTCCTGTTCTTGATCGTTTACGTCTAGCAGAAGTTTTTACTTTTGATTAACTTATAATTTCATTTGTATTATCTATATACTCTTTACTGCAATGTATGAGTCCTAGCTAGCTAGCTAGGAAACCATTTGAAGGGTGCAAACCTCTGTACCCCGTACACATTCTATTTATTGAAAACACAACTTGATAAAGTTTGCTGAACGCACATGTGAAAGGAGAGCAGAACTAAAAGAGGTATGTGGTAGAGCACTTTGCTCACACAAACATTTAATTACTAGCAACAATACCAAACAAAACATTTGCAAAATTATAAAGCGGTCCGGGGGCGATTTATTTTTTTATTTTGTATTTAAGCATCTTGATCATTTAAGCCGAATAAAATTGAATTTGAAATGAAAATCTTTTAACTTAAACCTTTATTTTAAATAAAAAAATCACCAATAATAATCGTTTACTACATAGTCTTATTTGATATTTTGAATATGAGCCGTTCAAAGTACACATAAACTCCATAAAACAAAATTGTGAGAAATTCAATGGAATAATTATTTATTCGGCGCTGAAATACACTACGTTTTATTCAAATACATAGTTGTTTAGCGATATTAAATGTGTTTAAGAAAATTATTGTACATATAAAAAGTTATGACTGTGCCAAGTGCTTCGGCACTTAAATCTAAGATTTTTCAAAAAGTGAAGTTGTGCACTGAGCGGCTTATATATTAAGAAAATAATAATTTCGAGGATACAATTCATACAAGATCAATAAAGTTTATTGGGTAATTTAAGCATAGTTATAGTTAATTTGTTTATTATATTTGTATGTTTATGCAGATTTTAAGTTCCTTTTATATTATAAGATAAAAGATTATATTGTAAGATAATTGTTCGTTACCACAATTTTCGTGGAGGGAGGAAGATTTTGAAAATATTGTGTTTTTATAATCTAAACAGTATGAATAAAATTTATAAGGGCATTTACAGTTTACATTATTTCATTCAATACATCTGATAAATTAGTCTTCTGCGACGTATTAAATTGTTGAAATTTGTTTTGACACCATATTCACTTCCCATTGCACTTATTAAACTTGGAGAAGGATCAACAATAGCACATTATGAAGTGTTAAAAATTAAAATAAGAAGAGCACAAAGCTTTGGAGAAAGCAATGGAGCTAAATAAAAAAGAACTGATGATAGAAATTAAAAAATCGCAATATTTGCTTGGGATATAGTTTCGAATAGTGCTCACCTCCGATTTTTTTGAAATTTTTTGAGAACATTTGACCGCAAATGAGTAGAAGGGGCGAAAAGGACATTCAAAGTTCAAAATCCGTGAAAAAAGAAATGGAAATATCTCGTAAGCCCCATATCGTATTTCTTTCTCAGATATCTCGAATTAAAGGTACTATTTTATGGAAAAATTTCAAAAAAATCGGAGGTGAGTACTATTCGAAACTCCACCCTTTGTTTGCTATATAAAATAAATTGATAGAACTAATATTAGACAACTTTTATCAAAATGGACTGAATTATTGCTTTCTACATGATTAGGCAAAGAGAATTGCTGAATTGCAAAGAATTTGGCAAATATCATCAAAATAGGGGATAGTTGTTAGTAGCACATAACCACCATGATATAATTTGTAAGAGAACTCTTAACACTGTCCGTCTGAATGATTCAATTTCAATTTTATTTAATTTGAGTGTGAAGATAGTGTACTTTTGCAACTTGCATAGAATAGAAGTCTTGAAATACTCTAATGTAGCGCATTTAAAATCTTCAAATTTAATCAAAAGAGCAATAAGGTTATTGCAAATAACTCCCATACCACATTTATGTTCAGTATCTGTATTTCAGCATTCACAGCACAAATCGATTAGCTCCGTAAAACAAACATTTTAAAAATGCGAAGAAATAACTTTGCCTTTAAAATATACTAGCTTTTTTCTTGAAATAGTCGTCTTTTGATGGTGTTAATATATGACTGTACCAAGTGCCTTGACATTTGAATTTAAGATTTTTCAAAAAGTGTAGTAAATCGATTTGTGCACCAAAACTTTGAAGAATGATTTGATATGTTATGCCAGCAGTTCAATGCTCTAATAACTTTTTAGCATTCACAAACGAATGTCATAAATCGGTTTAATTTGTTTGGCGACGACATGGTTCTACGTTTCTAAACATTTTGTATTGAAAAAAATGCTGCTAACATCAAAACTGTGTTGAATATAAAAATTGCACGAAAAAGTAATTCCCTGTCTCCGTCAAATGTGCTAATAATAGTATTTTCTTATTAAATGTGCCTTGAGGATAATTATAAAATCGGTAACCTTAAAAAAAGGCTCTTCTGCTTAAGGTGATACGAGAAATGCAAAAAGTTTAACAAAATTTTGAATTGAGAGAGACATTTTTCAAAGACTAGACTAAGAATTTAAATGAATATGTCCCTGTTCAAATTAAATTAAATCGTATTGACTTATAATTGGCCTTGTGTCTGCAATATCCATCCCTTACATATACAGTCACATCGCTTGCATATATATGTACGCATGGAATTCGAATTAGCTTTTACCTGTCTAAGATACTAAACACATTATGTATCTTGCCTAATCAGGTCATTTGTTAATGGGCGGGATACCTCACAGAAGACACTTTCGAATGTACCAGAGAAGGAGGTCAAAAACAATGCTAAATGTTTGAGTGCTTTGCAAGTACACATATGAAGAAATAGAAATTTCTTAGTTTTAGGAAGGTATTAAATAAAAATAGAAAATGTCATATTTACCACCACAATACGATAGATTGTTGTGGCGCCGATACATGTCGCCGTGCTTCTTTTGTTCCCTGGAAAACTGGTAGATGCGTGATAAAAAGTCCGGTTGATGCATTCAGATAAACGTTCTTAAGTCACCGAAACAAAAGAAAAATAAAATAAAATAATCACAATCACTGTAGGGCCTGTATGCCAATCACAAAACACACAATCCACAATTCACAGGAATTTCCGTTCCCTTTTCCCGTTCTCTTCTTTTTTTTTGTAATTAAATTTACAAACAGGAAATTAGCTCATCACCATCCTCGGTCCACAGTCTATAATGTATACGTACGTACGTATAACCCGAACGCAGTAACGCGAGACGCAACGCAAAAATGCCAAAGGTCGTAACTATGGGTGATGAACTACTTTCGAAAGGAGTCGTCGTCTGCAGGAGCCACGGTGTGATATAAAAGTTTAAAGTGCAACAGCAACAGCAGCAGAATTAGCAACAACGCACAGACAGGATTGGTTTGGTTTCAATGGAAAAGTAAAACAAAATCGAAAATTGATCCCATTGAAATGGTTTACATTTCCATCACCACTAGTAACGGCCCAAAACAACCGAGCATAGAGAGCACAAGATGTGTGAAAATCGGTCCACAAGTTCCTGCAGCAGCACCGAAGCTGTACCAGCAGCAGTCGAAAGTGAAAGGAGTTTCTGTCGACGACTGCTACACTACGAACGAGGTGCTTTGTGCCTAGCAACCGGACAACACGCTGACGGTAAAATTACAACTGAATTCAAAATCGAATGTTATCCTAGCAATATGCCTTCACCGTAGTCGTTGCGCGGCGGCTGTTGTTTGTGTCGTCGTCATTATCATCATCGTCATCAACCATCATTACGGTTGCCGTTGTCGTCGTCGACATCGACATCAGCATCACCACCCACCCCCAGCTATTGAAGCTGGAATAGAGCCTCATCTACCGCCACCCCTCACCACGTTATCCTTTTCATATACGTACGCACAATTCCACATCCTGGCCCGCACACGTATACACAGGTGTAACGCCATCTATACCTGTGTGAGTTTCCATATTCTACCCCCCATTGTATGACAGACTAAATCCCGACCGGAACTATCGAGCTGACTGCGTGCGGATTCATGGATATCACATGCCCAATCCGGGATGAGTTTTCCCAGATTTTTTTCCTATTTCCCTTTCCTTGTGCGAGAGCAGTAGTGCTGTACTGTGCTGTGCCAGGCTGGAAAAAAAAACTCACTCACAACAGGTGAAAGTGAATCCACCCACCCGAAGCCGCCTGGCTTCGTGGGGGTGGTTGTACTGTGTATACCGCAGGGTGAACTTCTGACAGACTCTCGGGGAAGAGTGTTGGCCAATGGACGTGGTCTTTCGTCAGCTAAAGCGCCTCCCCTTTTGTGTGTGCGTATACTAAAATCATCCCTTATTTTTCAGCAGCAGTTCCCGTCGTCTCGCGTATGCGAGTGTTGCATAGAAAATTCATCCCTCAAACAGGAGAGACAGAGAGCATCCATCGCGCATCCTCGCATCATCCTCCTTCCTTCGCCATTGCCACACCGCCGGATATCTCACTGACTGGTGTCTCATAAATACCAGGATATATTTCATCTAAAAATGGAATAAAAACACAAAAAAATGCTTTTTTGTTGTTTTGCTTCTCTCTTGTGGGAACGAGTGAGAAATTCGTTTGTAGATGTGATACTTTGATGTTGTCGCTGCCGCCACTGTCACCACAATCGCAAAACAACGGTTCTTGTTCAAAATTAAAACTTTGCAATTAAAATCAAAATTTCAAGAGAATTACTCCGCTATTAATTAGCACGAGTATTTAGATATAAAGCTTGAAAAAAAAAACAGAAGTAAAGATGTCCTAAAGCGAAATTTTGATTGAGAGTTTGTTGTTCGGAAAGTTCTTTATGAGTTAGCTTTTCGCAGAAAAGTACCGTTTATGTGTGGCTTTTTAATGGCAATGGGGATAAGTCTTCCTTTATCGCAAGCAGAGATCTAGATAAGTAATTTTGTTGTTGCAGATGTGTATCCGATAATTTCTTAGCTGAGTTATGGCAAATTTCAATTTGGAATTTATTCGAACAATATAAAGACGTTCTTTTTTTCATGCCAATTTGATTGTAACGACAGATTTGGAGATTTTGACGCTGACACAATTTGACAGTCACGGAATGGCTTGCCTTGCAGGAGGTACCAGACAGTGATTAAAGGCAATGGAAGTATTCATATGAACTGAAGAAATCTTGCCGATTGAATGCCTGCCCTTGTTGATTGAAGTATATAATTATAAGTTTTCAAAAAAAGTCGAAGCTACAGAACTTTGATTAGTCACTCAAAAAAAAACATTTTTTCAAAATGCCAATGATTTGGACTTCACGAACTCCAAAGCCGGGAATTCAATCCGCGTCACACAGTAAAAACTGTGAAGCAATTGCAGGTCTATCATGGTGAGAGCTGCTCTTTCGTGGGACGGTGTTTAGCATATCGTTGAAATATGCCATACCACCTAAGCGAAGGCACTTTTTATGATTTATCTATAAGCCACATAAAAAAATAAGACGTTAAATTAAAGAAAATATGTTCTCAATGTCTAGATTTGTTGACTATTTTTGACGAATGCTCTGGTGTTGATTGTGATATCGTTGAATGTTCTGGTCCCTGAAACGATGACTTGTACACCACACACCTAAATTGTAGGAATATAAAGCCCTAAGTTAATACACCAACAAATACGTTGATTTTTTAAATGCAGTAGATGACGGATATAAGAAAGTTGAAAAAGCCAAGGAATTTCTTTCTTTTACCAGTGTTTTCTTATATACAATAAACTTATATAAGAAAGATATTTTCTTATATCAATAACACGGATATAGAAAAGAAAATATAAATACCACAAATATTTGAAAAAAAATGTCTTCGCTTTGATAGACACATTCTTTGTATCGATGAAAAACTATTATTGGTTTTTCCAAAGATGGTCGTCTGCTACACGCCGCACTGTGTTCCCAAATGGCAAAAGTCGTGGCAAAAATACAAAATTCGATGTTTTACTTTTCTTTAGTTTTTGTTTCTTGTAGATATGTAATATAAACAGAGCTTCAAAAACAGAAAACAAAATAATTCTCTGATTTTTACTTTGGCTTCTAGAGCGTTTCAAAGCTGGTCAATTTTGCTTAAGAGTAAAAAAAACTGAAAAAACGAATTTCTTTTTCATTTTTGCGATTGTGAAATACTAAACAAAAAATTATAATTTCTTTGAATGAAGCTTAGTTAATTATATACTAAGAATGTAAAAATTCACAGATATGCAAAGATAAGATAAGAAAAATATTTTTAATAAATTAAACAAAAAACACCTTATTTTAGTAGATTTTTTGGGTTTGAGTTGAGCTACAAAAAAAAAAGAATGCCGGGTCATGCGGAAAACCGACCATGGAAGTTGACCTCAACTATTTGGTAAACTATATGCAAAATTGCAGCTGCAACTATTCACAAAGCTCGGAGAAATTTCAATATGTTTAAAACAAATCGGGTTCTCTGTGCTTAAGTTTTGGTCAGTTTCTTATAGAATATTTCAATTATTTGTGAAATAAAAGAGCCTAAGCGCTTTGTACATAGCCGGAAAATTTAAAAGACAAAAAGGCGGAAGGGAAATATTTGACAACCTAATATATAATTTTTTATATTTACTTTATGATCTAAAGAAACAGGTCAAAATAATAATTTCTCTTAGGTATATAGCCAACACAGGCTCATTTAACATGCTAGTCATGTTTCATTTTTAAGGCATGTTAGATCAAAAAAAGAGTTGAAAAAAGGTTATTGCCTAGAAGTCTATTAAACGTTGAAAAAGATGATGATGCCTATGATTTTTTTAATAAAGACGAAGACTTTCAGAAATAATTTAAAAAAAATGAGCACATTATATATTCTATCTCTCATATATTTAAATTTTTAGTTTTTTTAATCCGTTTACTTTTATAAATTATACTACTCAAACAGTTTTTAGGGTAAATTGATGACCTACTAAATTTGGAAAATACTGTTTTATATTATCTGCTAAATTAATTTTAGAAGTGTGTTCGCCAACTTTTAGTACTAACTGTTGATATCAATTTCATTTTATAACTACTTGTGAATACTTAAATAGTTATAGTCTACTCCACAAAATTCAGGACTGATTTTAAGTGTACCTTCATTTCGTTAATTCCTTTTTCTAGGAAAAACCTTACTTTAGTCAGCAACTGTGAAACACCCTGTGAACTAATTTTTTTCAAATTTACCATTGGAAACTACTTTTGAGGGGGAACAAAATTTTGCCGATATTTTTATGCGTTCAAAAGTTATGATTTTTGCAACGAGAAAAGCCATTTGGGACCATTGTGCGCCGTTTCATTTCCGTGTTTATATGAAAAGTATGAGACCCTATAAAACAGGAATTTGGTATAATACTTTCTTATCTACGTTTGATTTTGTTTGTAATGCACAGAATTTTGTGTCGAAATACGTTTCTTATATTGATATGTCTTTCTTATGAACAATTTTCTTATATACGATATTTTAAGTACATGAATATATGGGTGCATGGTATTTTAGAATGTGTGTCTTATAAGCGTGTCTTTCTTATATAGATTATTCTTATATTCGTTTCTACTATACGTGTTTTTTTGTGTTTCTGTTTTCTTGTTTTCTGTTTCGGTTTCAAGGCAACAAAGCAATCGTGGTTAATCTAAGCAAGGTGCAACTAAAATTTCGAGTACTAAATTTAAAAAAACTCGTCTCAACTTTTCTTTTAATCCCTTTTCACCGAACGGACAATTATTTCATTTCCCTTTCCATTTCCTTCACCGTCAACCTTTTTCACCATCAACCCGAACGAATGCACTGCTCTTTGTTGCAACACAAAATCCTTTAAGTAACCCACCCTCCCTATCTTTCTCCAATTGTGTATGTCTTCCAGTTGTGTATATAAATAAAATGTTGAGCTTCATTTAATTGTCCAGTTTAATAAAAACCGGAGATGCAATCTACGTACGGATGATTTGTACTTTCACCTTTTTTTGATATCCTCATCGCATCCCGTTCCATGGGATCAACCTTTGTGCCGATGACGGTGAATCCTTACGAGAGAAACGGAAGCATAGAAAACAGATTGTTTTCCTCGTTGCTATCCTTTTGTTAATCGCTCCGGAAGGGTACTGGAGTGGTGGTGGTGGTGGTGGTGGTGGTTTCGATGCTAGTGGCCTTCTGCGGAAAAGCATCAGACAAAGGTGATTCGGTATACAAACTTGAATCAGGTGATAAGATAAACATCAAACGTTTTCAAATACACAAACATTCGCAATAGGGCTTTATCTCTGATGGTATGGGAAAGTGCGATGCACTTGTTTGTTATCCCATCCTTTTGCGGAGAAAATGTTTTAGTGAGAAAATAAACAACTTGTGGTTGATAAAGATTTTGTTTTGGATGTTTGTTTGCTGAGTAGTTGAAATGAACGCTGTTGATTATGGCAAACAGGACTGGTATGAGGAGGAGCACTCGAGTTAGCAGCTTTTCAAAGCGCAGAATGTCAGAATGGAAGGGTGTGGGGAAATAGATACAAAAAGCGTAGAGAGAAGTTTGAAAGGATGTTGATAGGAGTGAACATTTTATTTTATTTATGTGGCAAAGAGAATCATTATAACAACTCTCGAGATCATGCTTTGGCTTATTACGAGGGCAATTTGAGTGCAGCGTTTTCTAATTCTCTCCTCAAAACCCTCGAAGTATGCTAATTCATCCCAAACTTCTTAAAGCTGAACACCAGTTCTTCTTTGTATTAAGTTGGCTTGATGTAGCGACGATATATCTAAAATTGTGATAAATCGTTTGCCATACAGACAAAAATATATAAAGGGTTCCCCAAATGTACCGAACTTTGACAGTTGATAGCGGTCGTATTGTTAAAGGTTTTGCGAAATCGTCGTAGACGAAGATAACGTTCAACAACAGAAAATAATTTTTTTTCAAAATGTGTGTTCTGCTTGGGCTACGTTCCGCGTGGTCGCCATAATCGTCTTACGGTGGATAAAATAGCCGAACACCCTTATCGCAGCTGTCCGTGAGAGTGCACACGAGAGTGCAAGAACTCGGTCTTTAGCAAACCACAACTTAGCAAAAGAATCGCATTTGACCTTTGACGTATTATTTATACGTTACCTAACCATTATCCAAAGAACAAATGCATTTTTTGCCTGTTAAATTTGTTGATCCATGGTTTTTACCTTGGCAGCCATGATCTAAGCCTCATTTCTTGGTTCTCCGTACTATTTCCGGATAATAGAATAACTGGACCTGTATAGTCATTTTAAATAGTTTTTGTATTACCATTTTCTTCGTTTCTTCTCTTGGAGAGAGCTTAGATTGTTGGCCAGATCTTGCTTTTGTTTGCAATTTTCCATAGTACCTGACCCGGTCTGTTATTCGTTGGCTTGTTGACTTGTTTGTAGGAAATCTATACAACTGATGGTTGTACCTGGAATTGTCCTTCCTCACGTATGGGCCGAACTATTCTCCGTAAGACTTTCCTCCTGCACGCGGCTAAGAGGTAAGAGTGCCTTGTTAACTTGTTTTGAATGCCGGTTTTCGCTGGAGGTGGGGCCGTGAAATGTGTTTGTAGTGTTTTTTCCTTGATTGGATTAGAACTTAAGTGCTTTCGCCTAACAGTCCGGCTTTAAAGTCTATGCGCAGGCGGTATATTAGAATAGCTCTAAGAGAGTCTTAGATCTTGGAACTAGTATTAACATCATGTTCTACTCTGCCATGCTATTAGTTGCATGACATAGCATAACATTGACGATATCTCAAAAGTGACAGCGGGCAAAGTTTTTTTTATTTTAATTATTCCTTATTTTACGCTTCCCAATCTAAACATCATCAAGTTATTTAGCCCCTGCCGAATTTATACGGTAACTTGGTCGCAACCCTTAAGCCGGACAGTGAAGCCTTAGGAAACCAAGTGTTCCTTTGTTCTCTACCTTTTCAAAAAGCTTAAGCTTCGAGGTTAAAGACTCGAAAACATTTTGGAAAAAGCGGTTGAAATCAAATCAATTATCCGGTATTACATCAAATTAATCCGCTCTTCTGCCTGCTGGTTTTATTAATTTTTTTTTCTCCTCCTTCCCCCGAATTTGCTTCCTCCAACGAAATCTAATCCTTATCAATTACAATTATTTCATCAGTTACATTTGATGCGAAAAAGGACGCTCGAGCAACCTGTGTTCGGTTTTGAAAGGGCACAGCAGCAGCAAAAAAAAGAACTCTCATACTAACTCCATGTGTCGATGCGAACGAGGGTGCAGATAATAGTGATGAGAGCATGGACGCTGCTAGCAGGAGGTAGCACACCCCTGGAAATAGGGTGTGAGTTAATAAACAGCGCGCTTTGCACAATCATAATCAAAATCTCGATTCATTTGAAGAGAATCCATGGTTACAATGTGACGATAGCGTGAAATAGATACTCATGCCGAGTGTGCGGCATGTAACATACAACACAACAAAAGGTGAGCGCGTATCGTAGCTCCTTCTATTTGGGGTGCACCTTGCCGTGACGGAACACGTGCTTTGCAGGTACGCGAATTAAATCCTTTAATTGGAATATCAGTCTGTACAAAGCAGAGGCTTTGCTAGTGCTTGTTTGTAGTTTCGATCTCTGTCAGCGGATTACACACACACATACAAAAAAGTGTATCCTTCTGGTTTGGTTTTTTGGTGTTTTTAATTTCGGGATTGTATGGCGGGCTGCGGGTCTAATTGGAATCATTACAAGCAAACGGAAGGGATTTTTATTTTTTGTTTTGACGTTATGAGTGCTTGAAGCGTGCGAAAGATTTTGTTTGATGTTTTGTTTAATCTCAAGAGCGCTTTCGATGTAAATGTTCGTAACAAACGATTTGATTATCTTTTCAAATAAAAGATCTGATTACAATAATAGCGACGTCATCAGCAACAACTGGTGCCATCATTTTCATAGAGAGCATTATGTCACAACTTGTTTAACTCGCACTATAAGAAAGGTATCTCACCTAGCGGCTGAGCAGCGCCTTCTTTAGAATGGGTTGCGAAACTGAGGTATTTTTTGGTTGTCGCACAGAAGTCAACTTGTACCCATCAGCCGGCCAAAAGTCAATTGTCTAAAGTATAGTTATGATAAAGTCACAAAACTAGACGGCAACCGTTGACTTCGAAAGTAGAGATAGCCCTTATTACTAACCTTTTGTGGGCGCCCAAGGCTAGATGGTTAGTGCTTTGAGCTCCCTCCTGGCAAGCTTCTAACTAGGTCCCATGATGGACAAAGTCGTTAAGGGTCTTTGTTGCTAAGGCCATGACCGACTTGCATAGCTTGTAGGTAATTCAAAAAAATAAAAAATGAAAAACCAAAAAAAAATATTAGCTTCAGTTAGCAATAAGTTTTACTATCCTAACTAGATTAATTTTTAGTTTTAGAGTAGAATAATTTAAAACCCAAAATTGTTTTGCCTTAGTTGGAGTTTCTTAGTCTCAACCGTTCCTTTAGATCTATACAACGTTAGTAAAAGTTAGATTTCGTCGAAATATATAGTCGGAAGTTGTAAAGTTTAGCTTAAAGTGCCCGCTTAGGGCCAGTATCGTATCGTACAATATTTAAATCCAAATAAAAAACAAATTATAGAACTTTTGAGGAACTTGACATATGTAGAAATTTCGTATAGTTACTTTAGTACAATATCTTGACAATAAATTCTAAATTAGTCCTAAGTTTGTTAACCTAGTTTTAAGCACTTCTGTCTAGCATGTAAGTTTGCTTTGAAGTTTTCAATAAAAATGGGTCTGAAATGAAAAATGAATGAAATGTGCTTTGGTCTGTTAAGCGAGCGTATCGAATCGAAGCGAGCGTAATCGAATCTAGCTCGGGGAAAAAACACCATAAACAATTTTCACAGCACCACCGCCAACAAACGGGCGCCGTTGGCTCGATCGATTAGTGCGTCGGACTGTTGAGCAAGAGTACCCGGGTTCGAATCCAGCTCGGGGGAAAAAAAAACACCACAAACACGGTGTTTTCACGGCCCCACCTCCGACTGACAACCTTTGTGAATGCAAGTTCGTTTCTTATATCGTTATATTTCTTATAAACGTGTTTCTTCTATCAGCTCCTTTTCATATGGAGAGATAGAAAAAAGACAGTGTTTCTCATTTGCGTTTTTTTTTTCGTTTCTTATATCCGTGTTGGACTGTAGCACAATTCTGGTTAAATAGAAACTAATTTTTAGTATTGTTCAGGAAGTTTGAGTTTTTTTTCATTTATACTATGAAATTTACAGAATAAAATTACGTTCTTCTGCGCGGTCACATTTACATGAAATGTTTTTAATGCATTTAAAAAACTACATAGTTCATCTTTATATCCGAAATTTGTCTTTTGTTCATAAACTTTGTGTTTGTAATGTAATTATTGATGCTTCCTTTTTAAGGCAAAAAATCACTACATTACTTCAACTGGCGACTTGCAGCACGAGTTTCCCGATCAGCATTCATACAATCAGTCTTTTTGGGTATGTTGTCTCTACGAAACTACTACTACTACTTCTCATTTTCGTAGAGCTGCAGCTTTGTCAATGTAGAACATTTTTAGTTATTAAAATATTTAAACTAATAATTAATCTTTTCTGATGCAAACGCCTAGGACAATACTCACTATAAAGGCAACTGAGGCAAACATCTGAGGGTAGTTAGTTAAATGGTTGAGAGTTATTTCAACTCTGCCAAAAGTGATTTCTTTCGTAGCATGCTTTTAAAAGACCAGCATCGTTAAACCTTCGTTATAGCGCATCTGATGGTCCCTATCACAGCCAATTATTTTGTAACAATTTCCATAGAATGCTTAATGCATTATGGAACAAAGTTTCTCTTTGCGCGGAAAAAGAAATTGCCAATTGGTTATGAAAATCTCAGCGTTTCCTATATGTGAACGATATACAATATTTTGCCTTCTTTTTACGCTTTTGATTGACTATTACTGAAGTAGTGACTTTCAATGCAAAATACATAATTTTCTCTTTAGCTATTATAAGAATCTTTAGCTATTATAAAAATAATTTTTGGAAGATAAAAAATACTAAATGAGTTATGACGAAAATAGGAAGATCTTGTTAGTTGTTTCTAATTACGTGCACGATATTGTACTACTGTACAATCCTCGATTTACGTTCTGATGTGTTCCAAGAAATCGGGACGCAAATCGAGACGACATTAACCGAGAAGAGCGAAAAGTTAATAATGTTAATAATGTCGAAGTACTACACTACTACTTATATATAAAACAGGTTTTATTTAAAAAATTGTAATATTACTAGTAATCATTATTGTGTTCTGATGGCTTATTAATCTTCAAATTTAAACGGCTGAGTAAATCCCCGTATGACAAAGAGAGATAGGAGGGCGTTAAGCGAGGCAAGATTTATAGCGCAATCCATTCATCGTAACTATTGCTCCAGCTTCATTTTCGAAAAAGTAAGGTCCAATGACCGCACCGAATCATAAACCATACTAAACAGTTACACGTTGAGGATGGAGAGGCTTTTTAACAATAAATCCTGGGTTTTCCGAGCCCCAGATGCGACAACTTTGCTTATTGACGTAGCCACTTAGGTCCTACAAGGTGCTTCACGACGACCCAAAAATGTTTTAGTTTTACGAACCGTCTCTGCCAAATATTCGCTATGTTTATAATGAATTTTATGAAGCGTGCATCGTTCCATTTTTATTAATGACGTAGTTTCTACTTGTCAAATGTCAAAAAATTACAGCTTCAAAAGTGACATCTACTGAAATAGCGGGCTAAAATAATACCTCTTATTGGAAAACCCTATACTACTTCGAAATGTATTACATTAGATTAAACAATTTGCGGGAAAGAGAAACTAGAGAAATAATCAAGTCACTTTATGGTAAATAAAGTCCATTATTTTGCTTTGTTGTAAAAACGTGTATTTGTCTGAATAGGAATGGTCGCGCTAAGACTGTGCCGTGACATTGTGTCAAATTTGGTACAATGACGCTTTTGAAAGTGTGATTGTGCCAATTAATAACATTTGGCATAATATCGCTTTGGTAAGCCTCATAGAGCAAATTTAATACTATATCAGTTTAGTTTTTAAAATTTGTATTCCCTTCATATTATTTATTACTTGTTTGAAATCTGGAATTATCGCAAGCACTGTTCGCCGTTATTTTTCTTTAATAAAGTAAAATATGCTACTTTGTCAAATCTATTATGAAAATAAGGAAAGATTGGATACCTCCTAGCAACCACCCCAAATCCTATCTCTGAGCCGAGCAGGGGGTTGCAGGTTGGCAGCATGCAACCATATTGTTTCGATTTGTGTCCTGTTTTTCTGCTCCTAAATAATGACGCGAAGAGGTTTTGGTGTATATGGGAAATGTTTCGCAAAAGATTCAAACAAAATTGCCGAATGCGTGCAATATTCAATGTATTGTAGGCATTATCTTTAGAAAGGCTTAGGTGGTGAAAGGATGTTATTTTTATTTGTAATTACTTACATCAGAACCAATTACCCACTCAACATTCCGATGACCAAGAAAATCTCAGTTGCCATCGAGCTTGGACGGGCTGACAACCACCTCACAAAGAATGTCAATGTCAGGATATAAATAGACATAAATGAAAAGCAGCAAACAATCTCATTGTTTTCCCCATTCAAAAGAATTCTGTCTAGCACTTAATCAAGTAAAACAAAACAAACTCAACATTTACCTGTGACAGTTATGTACTGCGGACTACTTCCATCCTCAGCAGTAGGCGCCTGCACAACAGTCACCTGTGCCAATTCCACACCGTCCTTAATTGCACTTAGGTCATGCATGCTATCGCTTTCCTCATTACTAGAGTCCGAAGCATCCATAGGCACAACATCCAGCACGGGCATATCATCGCCGTCTGTTTGGAGGATTATTTTCTTCTGAAAATTAAACTACAGATATAAAAAGTGGCCATGCAGCCTCACGTTAAACTGCATTTCTGAGCCTTACTTGAGCTAGAACATCTTCAAGCTGGAGACCAGTCTCGTCACTGATGCTGTTCTCCGTTGAGATGGTGATCACTTCGTTTTTAATTTCGTTGTTGTTTAAAATATGATTTGTTGTTGCTGTGGTTGAGTTTGGTTTTGTTGATGCAACATTTGTTGAAGGATTCGTTATCACAAAATTTCTTTGCGTTGCAAGGCTAGTTGTCATTTTGTCTTTTTTTTTGTTTTTTTTTTTATTTTCTAAATATAAATAAGTTGTATAAATGTATGTATGTATATGTAGTAGGTAAAGGCTTTCTTTGACTAGAATTTGTTGATCCTTGTTAAGCTTTTATTTAGAAGGCTACTTTAGTGCAGCTGAATACAGTCTGTAATGAGAGAGAGAGAGGGAGAGGCATTCTTTAGTGTAAGTCTTTAGCAGGATAAAATATATTTAAGTACACACAAATACGCACAAAAACAAACACATACATGCTAATAAATAGATTTGGGAGGGCTAGGGTGTTGCTATGAAATTAACTTCAGCCGTAGACTGAGGTTTCTATGACAAAATCACTAAGGACGCTATTTTTCTTCCTTTTTTTTCGTCGGCGATGTATCCATTTTACTTTAGCGGGCAAAGGAAGTAAACACATGACAAAAAATCCGTGTGTGTATGCATTGTTGGAGCTTGTGATTTACTGTTGTTTCTTTTGGATGCGCACACACTTACACTTAGATATACTCGTATAGTTGAGCAGAATTTGTGAAATATTTCTCAATAATTCTAGAATTTAATAAATTACTTCCTTTCTGAGTTAAGTTTACGATATGATGGCGTGTATGCCTGTGCCTCTGCTTGTATGTGTGTAAGTGGGGGTATTATCAAGGGAGTTTTCATTTTTCAACTACGAAGGCTTGATTGGGGGAGGGGGGAGAAGGGAGGGGGCAATTTTGATATATTTGTTTCATTCCAGTGGAAGTTGTTTGAATTGTTTTATTTATTTTAAGTAATATTTAAACCCAAGGGCTTATGGGCATTGAAAATTGGGTAATGAACATGAATTCGGGGAGTCTGTTGGGCAAAGGATGCTCTGTCGCCTTTCGTAGGTAGTGCTCGTGTTTCATGTAAGCACGTAATTTGGTTTATGTAGGCTGGTGGGTTGGCTCTTCTACAAACTTTCACAGATTTTCTCAGAAACTGGTTTGTGGGGCTTTGCACTTAAAGTCAGCTACAGCGAGAGGGATATGTGGTGGCTTCTTTTCAACACCACGAGGCAACAGACGTCCACTGTACCAAATGAGTGGATTCACATACTTTAAACCAGCAGCGGTTGACTGCTCTTTTTTTTGCTTTTTTTTCCTATTTCTTATTACTAGCCCAGCACATTTTGGCCATTCATTCGTTCCTATTGTTAACCTTACAGCAGTGGCAACGCAAATGTGAACTGCTAACAGAACAAACTTATCTTTTTAAATCGGCAATAAGTCATACTTATTACCGATTCGGTTGAGGGAAAAATGCGCGAACCCCAAGAATTCATTAATGCTAGGGTTGAAAAAAAATTGGGGTAATAGCCCATATGGGATCAGAGCCTAGCTTTTTCGCACCTCCACGGTGTTGTGCGCGATATAGTTCGACACATGTGGAGGGGACCTAATGCCGGTTCCGAACGGCGAATTGCGAAAGCTTTCCATGACAGTGGAAGTGGAGCCATGAAAATTGTTTGTGGTGTTTTTTTCTCTGAGCTGGATTCGAACCCGGGTACTCCCGCTTAAAAGTCCGACGCACTTACCATTAATCTACGGCTCCACTTTTACTCACTCACTGTAACACTTTTACTCAGTCCAAAATACAGATTTTTGGTAGCAAAACATTTTGAGATGGAAAATAAAAATATTGGTGTTTCTTTCTATGAAATACAGACCAAGAAAATTATGTTGAATCTGTAGAAAAATTAGTGCATAAGATGAGAATATTAAGATCAAGGAAATCGCTAAAGTTACATGCCTCTCAGTCATTAGATTTTAGATTAGTGTAAATGTGAGGATTATAAGGAAAATTAGTGACTATATTTGGGCCCTAATAAGAAAAATATCTGATCTGATCTGATGATCCTAAAAGAAAACCAAGAGAATGTCTTAATTTTTCATTGACCAATATTTTTAAGTTAGACAGACGAATGATGAGATAATAACATTTGAAGTTACATTTTGAATGTTTTCGTTTATAGTTTTTTTTCTTTCAAGTTTCAAAAGTGCATAATTACTCAAAAACATGAACTTTGAGATCGAGTTCTGAAGCAAAGGCGAACTTTTGCTATTTTGGAAATCAGCTGACACAAACAAAAATTCAGATAAAGCAACATTTTTGGATTTTTTTTTTTTGCACATTGATATCAGAAGCACATTTTTTAGAGTGGACTTTGCTATCTTTGGTATTTCCGGTAATCGTAGAAGACTCAACATTGTCACTAAAGAAAACATCATTGTCTTCAGAATAAGCGGGTGACAAAGATGTACTCTATAATAGTGAAGTGCTTACACTACATATCATCATCATGCTATCGCAGCGACGCACAGTGGGACGAATGTATGGAAAAATCGGCAAAAATTATATCTCTGGTTGGAATGGATGGAATCTAAATTTTTTTTCGCAGAAACCTTTGTTACTTATTTGTCTACCTAATGAAATACAATGTATAAACACAATAAAAAAGTTAGCATATTATTTTTTCATAAAACCTATTTATGACAATTCATATACTAATTTATATGAATTTTATTGATTACTATATTTATCAGTAAAACCAATATTACTGTCACTATCATCGCGATAAACGTACAATTCAGAAATAAGACTGTTTTTTGCTATATATTGGTTATTTTCTGCGTCTATATTGACCGTATTCGAAAACTTACACGGAATACTGAATATATACTGATCTAACGCAATCAGAAAAGGTTTAAGTCAATCAGCCATATTATTAGACCTTGAATACTTGCAACTGTGACTAAGTCTGACCTTCCGAATTATCTTCTGATTAGCTTCATATTTTTAAGTTTGAATGGTTATGTAACAAAATATTAATGACTGATCATGACTTGTCTGATAATTTTCCAATAACCTAAAAGTACGCTGTTAAATTCAATTACTCTTGGAATATAATTTTTCAAAAAAAATCTTAATCGCTATCGAAAATTGTTAGATATTGCAACAGAAAAGTTCCAATCATTAAAAAAGGCGCAAGTTTTCGCAAGATTTTTTTCTTGATTTAATTAAAATACATAATCTTTATGATAAAACAAGAAATATCCCAAGAGGACTTTTCGGGCTAATTACGAAAAGTTAACTTAAAGTTAGATCCATTTTTTTTAATTCAAATTTGTCCCACATTCTAAAGAACATATTACACATAAAAATACAAAACGGAAATAAAATTTAAATGCCAAATGATTATTTAAGACTTAAATTTTGCTGATTACCAAACATTTTTTTTCCTATTCATACGCGCAACATAAAATTTTGCCCATTCAAATAAATTTTCTAAGAATTACATTTCATGTTTCTTAAAAAATATATTAAACATGTCAATGTTCACAGTGCTTTAACTTTGCCATTAGTTGAGATATCAGGTTAATTTAAACGACCAAAAGTGCCAAAAGAAAAATTCATTTTTTAATTTATTGCTATGGCTCGTCCCACTGTGCGCCGGCGAGACAAGCAGGTGGAAGAAATCACACCAAACAGTTTGTTTTTGTCCATGTAACGGTGTTTCAACATACACTTGAAAATTATCATCACTCCCAATACGGAGTTTTGTTTATTGACGTATTCATTCAACCAAAAGTGAGCTTCATCGCTAAACAAAGCTCGCTTGTGAAAATTGGTATCAACGCCAATCTTTTTTTGGGCCCATTCACCAAATCTACGCTTTGTTAGGTGATACTGTGGCTTCAATTCTAAAATGTCAAACCCAACTATAATCAAACTACAATAAATCAATCAAACAGCACATCCCAAATCAATATAGAGCAAACCATTTCTAATTCACCATCATGTCGACGTCATACATTCCAAATTCATCCTAAATACAATAAAACAGGTAGGTAGGCAAAAGGATCTACCAGATACCTATAAAAACACCACGCACCAATGGATTTATAGAGACTTTCACGCTAAAACTGGAACCGTGCGAACAACACGGCTGTGATCGGAAATAAATATTGTTAAATACTAAATAATGTTTTTGTTTCTTTTTATTAAAAAAAAAAACTACTATCCGGATAATTGCTCTTCCCAGGGTGAAACTAGGGAGCATAGCAATATCCGATATAACAATAGTCTCTATTTACTTCATAAATCTACTGCGATGTTAAACATGCACTTTTTCTGATATTTCACCAAAAAAATGTTATATTTAGTTTTATTTAGAAGCTAACAAGTCATTCGAATCTATTTAAAGGTTGGCATAACTTTAAACTGCACAATGAATGGCATTGGCATGCATAACAAAGATATTATTTCCATTAAATAGATTAACGCTTTTCAGCACTATCTGCTAACAGGTTTTATGGATAGATTTTATTTATATATACAGTGGAAGCCCTCTAAGTCGAACTTTCACGGGATATCAAAATTAGTTCAAGTTAGAGGGATTAAAGTTTTTTATTGTCCAAAAGTCTTTATTTTATTCAAAAGAGTATACATGTAAGAAAAAAACACAGGAAATTACTTAAAAAAGCTTGTAATTTGGATTGAGTCTTTAGAATTGGAGAATGAAGCCTTTTAAAAAAGGACTCTATTTGAGGCCAACCAACAACACAATGAATAAACAGTGCAGTTATTCATACATAGCCGCACGGTTGTGTACACAAATAACCTATAGCTCATTTGTGGTGGTGTGTAGACGACGATTATGTGGCCCTAGACGACAATTGTGTTCGCCCAACATGTTTGTGCTTCGAGAACAGTTGGCGAATAGTTTCGATTTTCTCATGTTCTTTGGGTTCGATGTTTGCCGTGTAGGTCGTCTTGCTGTAAACATTTACTTTCTTTCTTGCATAGGAAAACAATAATAAGGGCAACCGCATCGCTTTTTTCTCCGCCGCGTTTGCACTAATAAATCAATATGAAATGAAAGGTGTTCGTCGTCCAGTGCCAAATTGAGAGAGAGTCAGAGCATGTCATATAAGTAGGGTGCTTGATACAAGTCGCGGGAGCAAATTTTTTGTTTATTTTTTTGCAAAAAAAAAAAATCGACTTAGAGGAATTGAAAATAGACCAAGAGTCGAAAAAATGTATTCGAGTTAGAGGGCTTTTCTACTTAGAGGGAGTTCGACTTAGAGGGAGTTCGACTTAGAGGGCTTCGACTGTAGTTTTTTGTGTTTTTTATGTATCCTATTTCCTTTTGCTAGCTTGGTCAGTGCATTCATCACTTGCCACATTGGCAACAGAATGTACTTAATCTATTTTTTTGTTTTCAATTGTTAAATATCTTATAATAAAGACCATGTTTGTAATTATAATCTTTAATTGGAAATTTTTAATAAAGTTTTATATTAAATGAAATGAAAATGAATGAAATGAATAATTAGATATTTAATACAATTAGAATAAAATGCATAAGTGGATGTAAGTTTTCATCAAATTCTGTTTTGATGCCTTCTGCGTCACAGAGTTGTTGAATATTATTAGGTTCAAGTGAAAACTCTTAGACATATTTTAAGCAAGGCTTTTGAGTATTACCGAATTTTGTGAAATTGAGCATCAGACATCATGCCATCTCTTTACATCATTGAGTGCTCATGTCACAAACGTCTTATAAACTTTAAGGTGGTCTTATAAACTTATAAAGGTGAAATAAATGAATGAAGTATAGCAGTGAATGACAGCCCAGACAGGGAGCTGAAAAACTCCTTGCAACATCAAAAACAGATGGAGGTTGACTGGACGCAGATTTTACCTCGACGCAATTACAAATATTTACATGACAGAATTACTCCAGGAGGATTGTCAGTCGTTCGCTGGAGATGAAGCCGTGTCCCTTGTTAATGCGAAGTAATTAAGACGAGGCGTTTTCGGATTTTAGAGAGATTCACATTACTGGGACTTTTTCCAGTACCTACCTAAACCGATTATGATATTTAATGATATGATATGATATTTAAATCCATTCAAAACAACAGAAAATTATTTTATTAGAGCGCAATTTCACAATTCAGAAAAAAAAAGTAATATAAAATTATATTATTCAGTTATTCATTTCAAATAAATTATATTTAAAAAAACTGAAAAACACGCTTTATTCAAGCACTAAAAATCGAAAAAAAACTTCACTTTCACTTATTTTATGTTTACATACGTGACCCGACGAGTTAGTACAGCGTGTAAAAAAAAACGTTTATACCAGCATAGATATTGATGTTCTCGATTTTTGGTAAAATGTTTTCTAATTTTGGACTGACAAATAACTTGTTGTTGTTCATTTCTATTGCTCTGCCTGTTCTATTGCTTCTGCCCTTAACTTCAGCAAATAACAAATCATTTCTGCGTCCAATTCATTTTGACCAGCTTACTTAAGAACCGTATTTGTACACTGGGTCGCTTGCGAGCTTGCTATTTTGGGGGCAGCTGGAATAACTTCTTCATTATTGATTTCTTGTGACTCTCCTTGAAGCTAAGTTTCGGGTAGTGTTCGTCGTAATTGGATAAGTGGAATTTGATCATCATCTTTGTCTCCGGAAATTCATATTATAGGGGCGACAGTGTAAAGACAATGGTGATACACATTTACGATAAATTCACATAATATCGCTAGTTCAGATTATCGAGGCACTATTATATTTCCCTTCGTTCGATCATGTGTCATACGGTCACCCGGCGAGAGTTGCAATAGACCTTTTGCATCGCTTGCCGAGTAACGTGAATTGACCAATATCATGTGTTTTGACTCTTAGGCAGTGGTTTGTTGGGATTTCTGAAGTAGTAGATCCAATCCAAGTCGATCAGTATTGCTTGTCTCATATCAGTGGCATCATGCAAGCATTTGTGAGATGCCACGCAATAGCATAGGTAAATAAAAAGAATTTTGGTAAACCAGTTTGGCAGGGTAAAAGCTGTTCGTAATCGAGTCCAACGACTTTCAGTGGTTCTTTTAGACTGCAACAGGCTACTGAGTACGAAAGTATAGTAACTAAGTAACTATAAGTAAGTGTGTTATTACGAAAGACAGGACAGTCAATATAAATTGCCTTTTAATCAGCTATATGTAGGCGCTTGGGATAAATAAATATAAGAAAAAATAAAAGATGTCAAAAAATGCTGACGTGGTTAATAATAATAAGACCAAAGATCTTTGACAACTCAAAAAGATGATCAAGCAAAAAAAATTATATCAGTGCTATCCTATTCTCAACAGAAGTCTAGATTTGTTTTAGATATGCGGATGTTGCAGAAAATAGCAACATATTAATTTAATTTTTTTAACCTAGAGTATGTAGAAATTTGTTCGTATTACAGATCTCACTAACAAATTTTAATAAAGAACTTTTCAGCTTTGGATCACTAAGATGGTCAATGACATATTAGGTGCGTGATTTAAAAACTGGAATTTACTTTTAGTTGACATTAGATACCAACGCGTCAAAGTCCAACAAAACTTCCCGCAAATGCTGTTTTCTTCACTAAATTTCGAAATTTTCCACCGTGGATTGTAAAGAGAAGACGCTTGTGCAGTTCAGATCTGATTTTTCATCGTGGATTGTGAAAGGACGCTTGTGCAGTTCAGATCTGCTCTTTGTTTTATTTCATAGTTTCAGCGAGGCCTTAAAAATCGTGTCATGGACACAGTTGCTGGTCCCTGCGTTTGTTTGCTTTACTTTTCCGTATTTCCGGACTTTATGCCTCTGTTTGATAGTGGAGTAAAAGCTTATACTGTCAATCTGTACTTTCAATCATCCAGATAGGTAGCTAGGCGGGCTGAAAGAAAATGTTTACTGCCTCACTTAGGTCCCTGTGGACCTCTTGTGTTACCCATGGAGAAAAAGATGTCCCCCTCCTCACTTGTGGTGTCCTATTCCACTTCAACCATGTATCGAGAAAAATGTTCAACGGTGGGCTGAGATAAGGGTCACAATAAAAATCGATCGGTAGTCTTTATTACAAACTACGGAGTGTAAAAATCGGAGGTCACATTTTGCTATTACTTTTATTGGAACTTCCACAAGTTTTGAAATCTTCACAATTTTCTTGTATTACACGCAAACATCTTTTTCATAACAAAATGGAACATTCGATTTAAGCAAAAAAAAAAAAAAGTTAAACACATTTCCAAGGTTCATTTAAGCAAAAATAAAAATTCACAAGCACATCCTCAACTTACTTCGCCTTCGTTTTGTTGAATATAACGCCGACCTAATCCATTGCATGCAGTTCACACTTCACCACACGACGATGGTCGTTTATTTAATTTATTTTTTTTACTTTCTGCGACATTTTTTCACTTAAAAACAGATTAGAAAAAAGTTCATATCCGCCATAAAATATACATAATCACAACGAATCGCGGAAAATTGTTTTACCTACGACAAGGGGGCTTCCTGTGTGAAATTACAAAAAGAAAAAACCCTTCCAGACACCGTGTTACCACTACTATCTAATCTGGAAGAACTCGGTAACTCACTAACTCAGTCCGGCTAACAACTGCTGCAAATTCACTCCCCAACGTAGCGTAGTTAGTAAATTTTAACGACGCCGATGATGATAGCGGCAATCGTTGGATTATTGATCAAATAACTGCGAGGGAGTTCTTGTTTATCGTGTGCTTTTTCTTTTTTTTTTTTTTTGTTATACTAGATGAGTCGTCGTCTTTTCTATCGGTGGATTGAAATTGAAAATGGTGGAGAAATCGCGTCGGGAATACCGCATTGACTGACAGGACAGGAATAACATTTGCGTTTGGTGTAAGAGGTGAAAAAAGGGAACGTTTTAGGGTTTTTTTTTTTGTTTTTGTATTTCATAGCTCACTAGGAGACTGTGTCAAATGCAGCTGGAGTGAATGTTTTGGAAGAGTGGACACCGCGACCTGACTCTTGCACCCCTCCTGCAGCAGAACGACGAGAGAGAGAATGCAATGCGGTAGTGCACCCCCTTCCAAAGGGAAAACAAAAAATAAATAAATGACTGTTACGTTAAATTTACATTAGTTCCCATTGGACAGGTATTTTCAGTTTTTGTGTAGATATTTCCCTTATCGTCCTCCAAGGGTATATTTATTTTTGTACATGACTTGTGCCATTCGACGAACTGCGTGGAAAGGTTGAAGAGATCCTTAAAAGCACTAGGATTTGGCTAGCGAGAGTATTTTTCTTCTGTTTTTAGAGAGGAACTGAATCGGATAAAAATAACCTATAAATATTAAGACTTGTTCTAATAAATACGCAAAAAGTTAGATAAGCAGAACAAGGAGATAAAAAGAAGATCAATCAACTTCGAAATCTATAATGCATCCAAAAAAGTAAACAAAGCAATTCAATGCAAGTCGTAGATGCTACTGGCTGTTTAACGTTGGTTTTAATTGGTTGGATACTTATTCCCATTGTGTATTGTGTGCTCACAATACAAGCACAGAAAAATACATCACACTATAGATACAAGCAATGGGGCGCCATGGCTTAATCGGTTAGTGCGTCAGACTGTTGACACTGAGGTGTTTGTAACTTAACTTAAGTTAAGATAATCAGATTGCTAAATACTTCTAGTATACAATACAAATAAAACTTTGCGCGATCGGGTGCAATAATATATTAAAATGATTTACAAAGATATGTGTTTTCGTACAATTTTGCCTAATTTTGCCATTAGTTTAAAAAAACACATTTGGTATGAAAACCTGTTATTTATTGGAAAATATTCTGACCAAAAGTATTTAAATCTGTCACCAATTATTCGTCGTGTTTTTCTAAAGCTAGGCTCTGGTGTATTCTAACGTAACTTAGATTATTGATTGAATGATGCTGAGAAGTTGCTTTGCTCGGCCTATATCAAAGAGGCAATCAATATAGGCTCAATCCAAAACAGGTCAAAAGATCATCTAGAGATCCTCTAGCTTCTTTTAGAGGTATAGAACTTTGAAATGGAATAAAACAAAGATGATTTTTTTCAAATTGACATAAAATAAATAATTTAAATATGATTTCTGGTATATGACTGTCACGGCTGGATTACGTCCGATCCAGCCAAGACAGTTATATGAGGCCCAATTTTCTATGACTTTTTCCAACATTTGTTACACACACCCTCACACACACAGTCAGTTTTTGTGAATATAACGGTGTCTCAACATACACTTGGAGATTATCATCACTCCAAATTCGACAGCTCTGTTTATTAAAGGATCCATTCAACCAAAAGTGAGATTCATCCCAAAGCAAAACTCGCTCATAAAAATTGGAATCAAATTTACACAATTTGGAAGCGGTGTTCAGGTGTTAATCTATTCATGCTGAAATGCTAAACCAAACTAAAAATAAATCACTTAACAGCTGACAAAATGGCCGCCAGTTAAAATAGTGTTGCCAACTTAAAGTTCTATAGCTAAAAAAAAAACACACCATTTAAAAACAATGATACAGTGCCGTGCACGTAATTAAAAACGCCTATAATAATCTTTTTGTTTTCAATATAACTCGTGTACCTTAGACAAGTGGTTTTAGTATTTTTGGTTTTTATTGCAGCTTTTTTAAGCAGATGGTTAAAAAACCTTGGTATTTTTTTAAAGCAGCCATAGTATTCGACAATATTCGTCAATATTCGAGGCATGAACTTCACCCAGTTTTTGCAAAACCTCTGCGAAATAGTCTACTATGCAATCTTCATTTGTTCAAAGCACTTCTCAAAGAATCCAATGTTCTTGATGTTAAATTGCATATTTTAGTGTGCACAAATTCGCAATAAAATAAACATCAAAATTTGTATAATTACACATTCAAAGCGATCACTAAATAGAACCTTCTTACACTAGGTGGGGGTCCAGTGCCTCTATTTTCTAGCGAGCTTCAGTTTTTTACGTACGATTCTGGTCTGGCCGAAATGACTTCTTTCGTAGTGCGCATCCAAAGAGACTAGAATCGTTTAAACTGCGCTTTAAGGCCTCTCTGGAATGCCCCTTATCATATCCACAAAAATGAAGTGCTTATATTTTGCTAGACAATAGCATATTTAGTACATTCTTTTGTTGTTTTTATTTTTAAATATATTAGGTGAAATACATATGTGCAATGGAAACTACATTTTTGTTTTATGCACAAATTACTTGTTTGAGACAAATAAACCAAAATTATGATATATGCTAAATTTTGTGATGTACTGTGCATATCAAAAACACTACAGCAAACTTTACACATTGACTCTGAGAGATTTTCAAGATCCAAATACAAATAAATTGGAATTTAAAAGCACCTTCCTTTGAAAAAAAAAGATAGCTAGTCGCCTCCTAAAAAAGAAAGCCTTTGGGCTTTATCACATAATCGAAATCTTCCACACAATGATTTACGTAGCTCATCAATGTGAACATATTATGAAAAACAAACGCAATAAGCAAACCCCAATTAACATCAATTGCCAGAAAAAAAGTTTTAAGAGTCCCAACTCCCGTAATTAAGTTCTAAATCTCGTTCCCTCTCACTCTAACGAACAAAATAAATGTGTAAGTAGAAAGAAAATACGCATGTATATCAAAAGAAATTTCCAAGAATCGTACTTAATTTACAAAAAGTCTCATAAGTCTAATAAAGCAATTAAAAAGTTGTAGCACCATCAACGTTTTATCGGATGCGATAAAAGCGAAATCAAAATTAAAGAAATTGCCTTTCTAAGGATTTATCTCTTCAAAAAAACAGAAAAAGTTAATTTACTTCTGACTGAATGAGACACAGACATTTGCCAGGATCAAAAATGCTATCCCATTCCTCCGCTGGTGTGTGCATGACCGCCGTCGATTTCTTTCCACCAACCTGGACAGCAATCTCTTCTATTTATTTCGAATCATTATCATCCATATACATATGCCAGGCCACAGCCACCGTTACCGTCTCCACCACCGTCAGCGTCGTCGTCGCCAATCGTCCTAAATTCCGTGGAGTGTGCCGCCTCGCCAGGTGCAAAAGATATCCCGCCACGCACCCTGCGTACCGTGCTCGTCTGCTGTCACTTCGCGGTTCAATGAGTTTCATCATTATTACAAGGATCATGGTGCGGTGGGAATTTGTTAGTTGCTCGGTGGTGGATATGAACATGTTCTCCTTGCACAGGACGAAGCATGTGGTTGGCTGGTGGTGGTGGTTGGGTTCGTATGGATGTGGACTGATGGCTACTTATTTGAGCCGTTGGTCGAGACTGTGTGGAAGTTATCAAATCCTGTGAACTGTGTGCTGGAGCGGAGAAGTAGTGGATTGCTCGCTTGCAACATGTGGCAAGTGGAACTCTCAAAGTGGAAGGATTGACTTGAAGAAACCGTTCTGTAATTAAAAACACTTCTCTGATGGAGTAAGACAAATGGGCTTTAATGGCTAAAACTATATGTTTTAGATAACGCAACAGTAAGGCTAATGGGTATGACTGCGAAACAGATTGGGTTGCTCAATACTTGCGCAGCATGCAATGAAGCTTCCAAAACAATTGTAAAGGGCGGGCCATCACTAGATGGCCCTTCTTTTTAAATCATAGATTATTTTGACACTGGCAGCTGTTTCCCGCTCGAAATATTGACAGACAGTCAGCATCATACCTCCGTGACACGGAATTTGCAGCTTTACTTGAACAGCTTTGAGAAATATGGTAACTTATTTTCTAAGTGAGCCAAGTGAATTTATTTTAAAGAAATCGTGTTATTAGTCATTTTTGTCATTTGGACTTTTTTTTTGTGGGGAACTGTGGGGAAGTACCGATGTTATACCAACAACCCGAAAACAATACAAGCACTTAAGGGCAATAGCATACAAGCAATCTGTGAGCTACAGCTCGAAATTATCAATAAGGTCTTGGAAAATTTAAGTGAGAATGCGCTACTGCGAAGTCAACCGAAGCAGCCACTTGAACGACGTTGTGTTTCATTTTTAAAGGGAATGTTTGCCGTTATAAATAAAGCGATAATACAATGTACAATTAATTTTGTTCATTTTACCGCATTATTAAAAAGAAACATGTGTCTGTCCAACCCTGTAGTACGCTATTTGCGTAAATCTATTCACCGAAGTGGATAACGTGCTTTCAACGAGTAGAAAATATCACCTCGCAAGAGTGCATTTATGATAAAGATCAACATTTCATTCGTGCCGTACAGACAGTCAATCAATGGCATAAAAATACATTGAGTGCCTGTACATCAGTTCGGACCACGTGTTTTATAATTCGAAGACTGCCTTGGCTCTAGCCATCTTTATTCAACAAAATTGATTACGTAAAGTTTAAAGACAACTCTTGCAGTAGCTGTTGTTATTCTCATTAGCTGGAAATTTATTAGAACATCTCAAAAGCAGGCGGCTCATGCTATCAAATATATCTTGAAGGCGTGTTTGAGACAAATGAAATTTTATCCTAGCTACAAATAAAGTTTGAATTCTTTGATGTTCTGCAATATATTTATGATCTTTATCACTTTTGTCTTAATCAAAACGATTCACAAAACCGCTTAAAACTTTGGAGTCATTTCTAGTAAGGGGGTGGATTTTGAACTGAAGACCCAAAAACAAATTTTTAGAACTAGTTACATTGAATGCCACGCAGTTTACGAAAAAACTGAGTGCCGATCACTGGTGACCCCCGTGGCATTCAACGTGTTCATATAGTTGTAGTAATTTTCTATTTTCTTAAATGTTCAAGGTACAAGATAATTTAATTATTGTATAATTAAAAAATCAAGAATTTTTATACATTCTATTATTGAGCATTTAAGAAAAACAATTGGTGAGAGTATTATTCCAATGAATAATAAAATAGAGTCAAGTAGATTGTAACTAGGAACTAGGCGAAAAATATCGATTACAACTTTAAAGCAATACAAGTGACGAACATCAGAATTTTAAGGATACAAAACAAAAGAAAACTTGAATGTCTATACGATTTACGACAGATTTTTTTTATAAAAAGTCCATATTGTAACTTGAACTGCAAAATATCGTAATAGATTATTTTTAAGAGATTGGTGGAGCAAACGTTGCTCAAATAATAAGAGTTACAAAGGGTACCTCGGAAATACGATCATTCTAGAATCTAGTGCTGTACCTAAATATTTAAAATCATTCACCCGCTCAACCAAAAAACATTCAAGGCTACAGGTTTAGTTGTTACAATAGGGGGAAGACGAGAAACTATTAGGACAGCAGCAATTTACTAACTTTTTACAGTTACTCCCAATAGCGATCACACTTTTTTTTGAAGACTACTTCTTTTGTTATAAAAACCGATACAAGAGGCTTAGAGTACTCAGGCTTGGTTTTTCATTTTCGATTTTCAGTGCCCTCTTATTATAAAATAATTTCATTTGCATATCTATTTGCTTATGAGCATAGAGCATGAAAATCCTACCGAAAGTAGTTTCAAGTAGTTTGATCAATTGTGTGAGTTGTTAAAAACGCAATCAATCTTATAGCTTATACATGAAGTAACCATCCCAAGCGCTTTAACTTGCTTGCATTTCACTCAGAATACAGAACACTAGTTTTTTACAAGCCTTTGAAAGTATACTTTCGCAAGTGGTTTGGATATTACCCGAATACCACCCAGTTTACTGAAATCATCAGCAAACGATAAACTTTGATAAACTCCGCCAAAACTTTTTATGGGATTAGAATCTAGAAATTGTTTTTATTACATCGACTATCTTCGACCTATTTTTTGCTGACCTTGGCTGTACTCCCTGAATCATAGCCTTGCAGAATCACAATCAAATCGATGTACATATTCCATACGTTTATTTACCATACAGTCCCAGATCACTTCTGATACACACCCAAATTTAAGAGTGACGATGCTGGAGCCACGTCGTACAACCTTTAACTTCAACACCTAAGTTCGAATTTGCAAGATCCATTCCAATTAGCCAACTAAAGACTAGATACTTATCTTTTGGCCAGATGAAAACTGAGGAAATGTTTTGGGCTCTAATGGAAAAGAGTGGGTGTCGAAGCTTACAGACGGACAACTTTAGCCTATCCGACGTTTCGTAAGTAATGGCTTCAGCATCGCCACCCTAAGCTTGGGGGTGTAGTCAGAGTGATCCCGGGCTGTAAGATGAATAAGAGTATGGAATGTGTAGATGGTATTCATGGACACATGAAACATTAGTTTATATTGGGATTTGAGATTGTTACCTTAGAAGGTGGTTGCAAAAGATCAACGAACAACATTAGAAAACAATCTTTCTTGAAAGAAAACTACCGAGGCCAGCAACAATTGGGCCGAAGCCACAAAAATTTCTAGATTCAAAACCCATACAAAATCTTAGGGGTATTTTAAACATTTGATCGCTTTCTAGTGATTTCGGTAATAAGGGTGACATTTGGGTAAAATTCAAATCGCCTACGAAAGAATACTACCAGAAACTTATAATAATCTAGTGGAATGTATTCTGAGTAAATTTCAAACAGCTTAAAGGGCTGTAGTGGTTTCTTTAAGTATAAGCTAAAGGATTAGTTATATTTTTGAAAACTTATAAATTTTTTAAACTAGTTTCAATTGGATTTTTATACCCAATGTTTGTGAGCAAATAGATATAAAAAAAATTATTTTGTAATGAAAGAGGACTAAAACTTGAAAAGAAAAAACCAAATCTGAGACACTTGCATCAGTTTTTATAACAATAAACGTACTCGTCAAGTACTTTTCAAGTGTTATCGATATTCAAAGTCAGTGTATATCTTTTACTATCAGGAACATGAAAAGTAGATGTTAACATCAAAATTAACTAATATCAAAAAAAGACTGAAAAAAAAATCTTTAGTTTTTGAGCTTACTAATAAATTTTGCTCAGCGAACCAAATTCTCGATAGATTAAGATCATTGTTAATGTAACCAACTTGGTCCAAGCGGCTGTTAAGACCATAGGCGAATCCAATGTCATCAGCAAACGCAATTGGAGTACCCTTGAAGTCAACGGCAAAGAGTGAATTAAAATAATTTAGGAATAGAACCTAAACCTAACAGTACGGAATAGGTACAGTCATCAAACGTAGTCAAATACATTCCATGAATTCAGGGATTGCATTATAAAAGATAGCAGTCTTTTACAACTCTGATACTGCACTGCCTTGAAGCAGAACGTTTCCAAAAATATTCCATGGGTTTTAGCTACACCTTTATTTCCAATTCCGCAATGGACTATATTTTAAAATCAAACGAAATAATATACAGTCACTCACAAAACTCTAGATACATAGCGAAATTGTATGAAATCTAAGAACTCGATTGTCAGGCAGCCATTATACATCTTATACATGAAAGCATAATAAAAAAAATAGCTGCATTTTCGTAGAAAATACAACGGAAACAAACTATACTTCGCAAAGTGACCAAAATGAGTTCCAAAACTGACTGCAGACATCGCAAGCTGCAGCGAAAAAAAATTTATTCAGAAACAGTTCGAAGATCATGAGGATTTTATGGAGTTGTTCACAAGAAAGAGTCGTTGATTAGACAGTTCAATGGAAGAAAAGGCCTCGAAACGCTATATTCCTGAAGGTCAGGAATTTGTCAAACTGTATTTTCGAAGCCCAGATAAAATATAATACGCTGTCTCTTAGATTCTGCGCTTTATAAATGTAGACTTTTGTGACTGCGTGTATTTCCAATACAGCGGCTTATAAAAGTATGTAGACTTTTGTGACTGAACGTAATTCAAATCCAGCAGAACTTTTAAGACATCGTCGATCGTAAATAAAAACCAAAGATCAAGCAGAATTTGATATTTAGTCTGCAAATACATTTAAGAACAGAAGTTATTAATCGGGCTTGTACTTTCCCGTTAATGTTTTATAGCCGCCTAGTAAGACTTTTGAACGTTTAAGAAAATTAGTTATTACACTGCTTTTGGATACTACCAATGTTTTAAACATTTTTTTATTTTGACTGCTTGACACTGAAATATATCATTAAACTATCTAAACTCATCATCGCAAAAACACACTTTGAGACAGAACAAGCTTAAACAACCGAGAAACTTTAAAAAAAAAAGTGCATGTGGTTGCTTAAAAAGCTGCCAAATAGCATTAATTGCTTAGTATTTTAAATTAACGACCTGAATCACGAATCTACATGGCACAGTTGAAAATAACTTTTAGAAAAAGGAATCTGTTTGAATATTTCCCACAAAAACTTGTATTACTAATGGAAATAGGTCCCATCACATGTGTCAGTAAAAAGACAGAAGACTTACGCATTGCCGTAGCAAATTCTCCCGCGACACTCGCTCAACAAATATGTACCATGTTGAACGTCTTGGCAGTGGAATGGAATAACAAATCTTAAAAGTCCGTTGTTTTGAAAATATTCACTTTTCCTGCCACCATTTTGCCGCATTAGAGCATCGTTTTTTCTAGCTTTGAAATATCATGACACTTTCGATGAAGACTTAAACCGAACGTTTCCACTGGAGAAACAATTATCTCAAAATGATCAAATTTAGAAGAACAAAAAGTGCTAAAACGTGCAACTCACTCAAAGCACCCATGAATTGAAATTTAAAATTTTATAAAACTCACCTGCATCCTCCAGCAGCGTAAAAGCACATTTTTCGCAAATTCCGGTCTTCCAACATTTCGTACAAAACAAAACAAAAAAAAAAAGAAATAGAACCATTGATTTGTAGAAGGCAACTTTGTTTCAAAGGCAACGGTGTATAAATTGAGCAAACCTGAAAAATGAATTTACAATAAAATTAGTCGTTTGTAATTTTAGGGGATTTTTAAATGCGATTTACTTTACAAAAAAATTAAAGGAAAATCCTATTGTGTTATCAAATTTATGCTGTAACTTGTTGTCTTTTTGTTGTTATTTTTCTAGTTTCCTTGACTACCGCTGGACGAGGGGTTGAATGCGCCAGTTCTAGGTTGGCATCTGCGCACATTTGGCTGCAATAATTACTCGTTACCAATGTTTTTCTTCGGAGGCTCTTCTTTCGTTTGTTTTTCCGTTTTGTTTAAGTCAAATCACAATCACAATGTCATTCGGGAAACTGAAGTGAAAATATTCAAAATGCACACTTGTTGTTGTCAACAATGCAAACACCTGCTTTGATTTGGAGGGATTTAGTTTTTGGTTTTCAATCTTTTTTCTTTTTAAATCAAGAAGCGTCATTGCTTGTGTGACATTCGTGTCGTGGGTACGTTGGGACAGTTGGTCCCATGTCATAGATGGCAGCATAAGCAGGTGATATTCAAGACATAAACCATTTCTAGGGATTGTGAGGTTCAGCTACTGTCCGCGGATGGACACTCGTCGCCATTTATCGTGTGTAGTGTGTACACACTCTCCCAAACTTTTACAGTGACTGAATTTGTTTGTGATTCGGTTATTTACTAAATATAGCAAAGGCGACAAGGTTGATGGAAGTTTTTTTCCAAGTTTAAATTTGCATGGCTATTTGAGATCAGAATGCTTTTATATATAATATATCAACCAAAAGGTCTTTGAAAATGATATAGAGCTTTTTGTCAGTGAAAAGTACCGTTGGAAAGATAAGAAGCTTCAAAGCTGCGACTTTTTTTTTAAATTCATTTATTTTATGCGTAGCAAGGCGCTCCGGGTACAGCTAGTATCGATATAAAACAAAAATGTTTTTCATTGTATGTACATACATATTTACTAAAATACCGATACAAAAATACCTTGCTCTACGTTATTAATGAGAATAACACAACGCGAATCAAATTGACTATTCTAAGATTCTGGTCCAAACCTCGAAATGTTTTTAGAAATTCTACCATCAAGGCGATCTTAAATTGTTGTCCTAGGAATTCGATACTTTACTTATACTCAAAGTACTATTTCTTACGTCAGAAAGAGCCAAGCCCGTTTTCTGTTTATCTGGGACTTTAACCTACTTGCTTTGATTTGGCTTTTTTGATTTTAATTTGTTTCATTCGTTACTCGGTGTCTGTGGGCCCTTTTACCCACAGTTCTCTCAGTGACAAATATTTCGCGCCCCGGCTGCGTTGTAACATCCAGTCCACATACATAATAAGCAGGAGAGGTAACAAGATGCACCCTTGACGAAATCCAACGTCCACGGGGAAAGGTGTTAATTTACTACAGCTAACCCGAACACAGCAGCTATAGTTTGTGTTTGAAGACTGAATGGCTCTCAACAAAGGATCATCAATCCCATACTCATGCATAACACTCCAGAGTTTACCTCGTGGGATCCCTTTTCCAAGTCCACAAAATAATTGCAGATCGGTTGGGCATATTCCCAAGCCATCTCAAGTACCATTCTTAAAGTGAAAAGCTGGTCTGTAGTACTTCTGCCGGGACGAAAGCCACACTACTTGTCCCTGATTCTGGATTCGACCATAACTCTAGGAGGTGAGTCCAACACTTTAGCGTAGACTTTACCGGGGAGACTTAAAAGAAATATGCCCCTGTAATTGAAGCAACCTTGGAGGAAGACGACCGGGCACTGTTGGTGCCAAATCCCTAACCGGGCACCCTCAGTGCCCAACACACCATCTTTGAATTTAACTCCTCCGATGAGCCGACGGATTTTTTGCCAAACGCCTATGGCCGCCAACTTCTCGTCGAATTCCCTCAAAGACTGCTTTTCAGCTGCCCGCACAGCCAATTCGCAACTTCTTCGCGCCTCAATGTACTGGTCAAGAGAAGCAGAGTCACCCAAGAGAATCCAGTTCCTGTAGGTCTTCTTTTCTCTGATATCTTCTTGAACTTCGGATGTTTTAAACCACGCAGTCCTTTTCTCACCACCAGCCGCCACACCAAGCCGCTTCACTCTACAAACATGACGTGCAGAGGAAATAACTGATGCTGGAAACAGTTGGAATTTGTTCAAACCTGCCGGATATGTGATGCGCCGCACCTTACTTGGTACTTTGTCAGTAAGATACAACGTACACAGCGTAGGTGATGATTAATTGACAGTTCAGCCCCTCTCAACACACGAATATTACAAACCATCCGTTTCATCCCACAAAGAAATCTATCAACGATTCCTGTTGACGACTCTGGCGGAACCAAGTGTATAGATGGCTCTGTGTGTAAAGAAGATGTTCATAATGGACATGCTAGTTGCACAGCAAAAATACAGCAAACTCTCTCCGTTCGCATTTTGATGAGGATCGCCGTTCCTCCCAATCACGCTCTCCCATATCTCATCATCAGCATCAACTTCATCCAGGAAAGCCGCATACTCTGACTCTAGATTCGGTCCGTACATGTGCACCAGAGCCAAGGTTAAGCTTAAGCTTAAGCTTTTAGATACCGAAGGAGGGGAGAGCCCTAATGAAATCGACTCCAATACCCTGTCTGCCAGCCCGGGACTCGTGAATATCCCCACTCTCGCCTGTGCAGGGATTTGAGGTGCAACTACTGATAGGAAGAGTTTCCACCCATCCGAAAGGTCGACAGCCCTTGCCTGTGAGTGATGCGACGTTCCATGTGTCTCTCCTAAGTCCAATAACACAGGTCCACAACCAAAATGCTGTCTGAATGTTTTCAACTGTTTTTATGTATTTAGGTGTAATGAAAAAAAAACGAAAAGTTATTTTTTTGGGCTAATTCTCATGGTCAGATTCCTTGGACTGGGAGTTGGTAAAAATAAAAAATAGGCTACCAAATAGACAGAGTGATATATAATAAATTTGTTTAGTTTATAAGGATATGGCAATGGATATTTACCAATGCCCCATATATGTAGATATTACATTCTAAATATTTAATTTTCCTTAAAAAAATATTTTGGTTGAACCCATGGAGATCCGAACTTGAAATTGAGAATTAAGATGGTTGATGAGTTGTTTTATAACATATAAAAATATTAAAATGCCATCCTTTGATATATTTAAGGATAAGTGTCAAGAAAGACATTTTGAACTATCCTTCGTCCTTTAAAATTAAAATTGTGGTGGCCCAAAAATTATAGTTTTCTTGAATTCAAAAAGACATAATTTACAAAATTCTGTTAAGCAAAACCAAACCTTGATTTTTTTTTTCAATTGTTGAACCTTCGTTATTTGCAAACTATACCGAAATCTTCGAAAATTTGTTGTCCCATTAATAGAAACGCTCCAATAAGTAACTCTATCAATGTTGAAATAAATTGGATGGGGTCGTTCAGAGCTCCCCATATAGGCTAGGCGATTTGCCGTATGCTTGAGAGGTGCGTAAAAGTTGTAGCCAGCGATGATCAATTTTCTGGTTGTTGTTCTTTGAATACGCCAAAAATCGGAAACAAAAGGACTAGGCTACTCTTTTCTAAATGCAACCAATAATAATAAACTAGTCAGAAAAAATTTCACAGCTCTACCTCGAAAACCCCTCAATTGACCTAAAGTTCGTATTCGAATTATTAAGTGTATATCCGCAGCTTTTAATGAATCAAACGGACAGAACTGAAATTGCTGTAACAAACATGGCTGCTCCATTCATTTGATAAAAAAAACACTCTCTTCTTACTGCGCACGCTCCTGCAATATACCCCACAGGATAACCGGGCGAACTCAGCCAGCACCACTATGTCGGGGGTGGTTTGGCCTGCTCTAAAAAAAACTACCCAAGATAACACATATCCCCCAGGAATCGTTCGCTCGCTCTCATCGTATCTTATCGTACATGCATAGCAACACATACCCTCCCGTGTATTAGTATCGGCGAAATACTCCAAAGAAAAGGCAATGGCACCACAATACACACGAGCAAAATCCAGAACAGAAAAATGAAATAAAAAAGAAAAAACAACCACGATGGTACTCGAAACTCGCTTGCGGTTGTAGTGATAAATGGTCGCACTTCGCTTCGGAATCGATTGTTAAACGACGACGCGGCGATTATAAGCGCTAAAAAAGAAACTTGTTACAAATCTCTCTAAAATCACTAACTCGAAAAATACAAATGCTCGTTTGAAGAAAAAGTTTATTGCAACTACGACTAGAAAACCACCCTCCTCCTTTTCCAAAATCACATTTTATTGAAATTTTTATATTTTTTTCTCGGATTTTCGGATTTTCCTTTGAGTGAATTGCAAAAAATTACTGTGAAAAAAAGAAAACTGTTCTAACCTAAAAGAAAAAAAAAAGTTTTAAAGTAGAGAAAACACACAACAAAAAGTAGAAGACGACGAAGAGGGAGAAGAAAGAGAAGACGACGACGAAGGAGAGAAAAAGATGATGATGATGATGAAGTGATAGTAGTTGAGTATCTTTAAATGAAGAGGAAAATGGGATATCCCAAAAACGAACGGAAGTGTTGAGTGCGTGTAGAGACGTTAACGGTTTTCGGAAAAGAAATAAAAAAGAATTCAGTTTAAAAATCATCTCATTAAAAGCGTTTCTGTATTACCGACAAAATCTAAATCTAAATAAAAAAGTTTTTTGAAAACCGAAATTAAAATGAGAGTAATGACCACCGAATTTTCACCACTGGGACCATTTTGTGGATAAGCGGAAAGAAAAAGAACAGATACAGCACAACAATAACAACAGAGCAATAGAACTAGCGGGGAAAAATGCGAAAAATATCAATATTTTTACAATTTTCCTAAGTGAGTGAGTTTTTTTCTTTTTTAGTTAGTACCTTTCCGTGAAAATAGGTCTGAAATGCATTTGCCCTCGTTTTCCACTTATATGAGCCGAGCGCTCAATTGTGTGCCTCAATTTTGGCGTGTACTCATTTTGTAAAAAAAAAAGAAAAGTTTTATGGTTTTCTTTTGCATTAAAATTGTGCCATAAATCCGCGCGTAGTGAAATTTCATGGAAAAAGTTCGCATGTATAGAAATTTGTAAAAATTCTTTTTTTTTTCTTTGTAATGTAAAAAGGGGTTGTTAGGGGGTGAAGTTTGTGAAGAGAATCGGTGGAGAGAACGAGAGTGGGAGAGAGACAGGGAGCAGAGAAAAAAAGAATTTCAGGAATCGATCGATAAAGGAAAGAAGAAAATTTTTATGTTTTTTTGCTTTTCTTTCTCCACTTTGTTGTTGTACGTATCTCGATGAGAGAGAGAGAGAGAGAGAGGGATGAGTTAGAGTTATGGAAAATGAGAGAAGGAGCTGGCGCATCGGAGAGAATGCACACACGTGCGTATGTGGTGAAGGGAAATTAGTACTTTTACACACCCCCTTACGATATTAAGGTTGATTTGAATGGTTTGGTTTCATGAGCAGTGTTGCATTGGTGCTGCAAATGCAGCTCGCATAAGTAATGAGTTTCTGAAAATTTGTATTTTTAAAAATAACTGAAGTCTACGAAATAGTTGAATGATGTTGTTGTACGATTCATATTCTATAACGATTCAGTCGAACAAATTTGGACTTTGGATTATTGTGGATTATTTTACGATTTAATTGAAGGAAACTCTTTTTTTTTTTTTCTGTCTTAAATAGAATTAATTTCCTTTTTTTCGTTGCTTTTTTAAAGATATAAAGTCGGAGGCGGGAAAAACCGCTCCTTTCTGCTACTTAATCGACAACTAAATACGTTTCTTTATAATTAATACAAAAAACATTCCAATGGGGATACCTCTATTAAGGTTTCGTGTTCCCTAACCATTAATGGACCCACATAAATAAATAACCTGCGTTTCTACACGTTGAAAACCTTCTTCACTATGATTGTCTATTTAAGAATAATTGTAATTTTAAATTTGAATGGATTTCTTGCCTCTGACAGTATTTATTTAGGTATAAAAACGTATTTTTCTAACTTAGCGGTTATAGTACCACCATCCTTCGGGTTGCTGCAATTATAATTGGTGTATGGTATATTTGGTATATTTAAAATCTGCTTCCTTTGATCTGACTATTGCTTCTTAATTTTTTTTTTTTTTTTTTATAAAGGCTGTTCTGCTTGAAAATTATTTTTTGCAAAAGCCAACATGAATTTGACTAACTCATCAATAATAAGCACAAAGTGCTTTTCTAAATCTAAATTTAGATTTTGAATCTGTAATATAACAGGTATAACTATTTTCTATATGAGTAGTTATTATTAAAATTTGTTGTATAGCTTGTGCTAAACTTAACAAATTATATACATAGTAGCTAAAAGTAATAATGGGACAAGTAAAAATCTGAAACATAATGCTTATTTTCTCGGAACTCTTAAAAGTTATAAAAAACACTTAAATGAATCTTAAGAGCTTATACTATTAGCGTACTAAAAAACAAAAACCGTAAACAATCATCAACGCAAAAATTTAAAAACATTACAAAAATGAACATGTTGCATATTTTTGCTCTTCCCGTTCTTCCTTTGGCCACTGTAATTACTCACAACCGCTAAGCACGTGTAACCTGATAGAAGAAGAAAAGGTTTTGTGGCTTGCTGCAAGTTATTACATTCAGTCATGTTAAATAATGTTTCGTATTGCAAGACCAACTAAATTAATATTAATTCTTATGCAATTACATATCTTTGGTCAACTTGTCCACATAGAAGCAACATAACAATTTTTAATTTTTTTTTGCAAATTGCAGCTCTGTGTACCTAAACATAAATTGTGACTTTACCAATGCAACGAAAAAAAGAAATAAATATATAAAAAAATTATGATCCACTCTCCAATAATAGAAGACGACTACAATGTCCATACCTGAGCGGTCCATTTATTGGATAATTTCTTAGTTAGGTAGGTTCTAAAAAACTACCAAAATTTAAAATTGGTACATTTAGCTTTTCTATCATTGAGTAAAATAATCATAGATTCAATGGTGCTATACAAAAAAACGAAATTATAAAAAAGAAAATATTAACACTCTAACGGTCAAAATCGAAATGTTGACACAGAGTTTTCTGCTAAAAAATATTTAAATCAGAACTCGAAAATATTAATTTGATTTAAGGCTGCCTCAGGGCAACCTTGACCGTTTAAGTCAAAGTTTTTCTCCCGTCACATATAATTAAATTGAACTTTTTTTTTTAAATAGCCATACTGGAATGTGGTCACCACCATCAAAATATGATGTTTCGGTTGATAGATAAATCATCAGTTGATCTAACATTGACCGACGGGGTGATGATGGCATAGCTCATTTTCGGCAGGTATTTCATCAGAAATATAGTCTGTAATACATACTCTGTATTGTTGAATTCCTCTCCAGTGAGAGACTCCATAAACTCTCATTTTTCATCTTCTATATCTGATAGTTTGAAATGTTTTCGGTTTAAAAGTTAAAAACATATTGTTACCCGATGTAGCCCATCCATTAAACAGTAAGGAAATCCCTCTGTCTAAATAGTGTGTTTCTCAAGTTAATAATATACTCTGCCACAAATCACCTATACAAGATATTCATCTTCCTCTTGATTTCATTTAACAGCGGTTTTTATGCAAGTTTTTAGTCTCTTTTTTCTGAATACGTGTGAGCTACCAATTGGTTCCTGTTTAAGAATATTCATTGCAACCATTTTAAATTTTAGGCTTCTTTTAATGCATATATCTCCGAAAATTGTTCCTATTGTAATTACAAGGAGTATTTTTTCCACTATTCCTATTAGAGATAACAAATTTAGTCTATTTATGTTAATTAAAAAATCAATTTCATGCCTGTAAAAAGTAACAACATTTCCTACAACAAAGAATGGCGGCGAAAATTCATTATTAAAAACAAAATTAAGTTTTGGAAGCATATAATAATGTGCGTGAATCTGCTCAGGAGCCCAAATAAGTGTGCGTGTAAAATGTGGGCTAGGGTTTTCCCCCTAGATATAGGTGATTGTGCACTCTGTGATCAGCGAATGGAAAGCTAAGCAAAATGAGTAGTTCAAATACGACAACAACAGTTTGTAGACAGTATGGGGAGAAATAATCAAAAATTTTTTTTTTTTGACTGCTGCTTTGATGTGCATTTGTTGTCTGAATTGAAGTCAAACCTTGTCAATCAAAGAATAAATTAACTTACATATGTTGAAAGTCATTATGTGAGCAGTCTATCTTTGAAATTTTATTTATATCGGACTTTCCAATCAAAATTTAATCGCACTAATATTATAAACTTGAAGTTTTAGTGACTTCTTTTGACTTACGTGGCACTTTTTGCTAAATTTTGGACAATTTAATCAATAGTTTTATAAATAAAAGCCTATAAGTTATCCTGATGTATAAGTTATATTATTGTTAAGTTTCATTAAAATTCAGTTATTCGTTTTTGCGTAAAAGCTTAATAATATTAATTGATTAATAGGATTTGCTTTTTTTTATTGTGAAAGTAGAGGAATACATCTACATACTGTTAAATTCTTGACTCTTTCGAATGTTTACAAGTATTTTACTTTTTTAATAGATTTTTTTCGATCACTAATTCTATTTGCTCACGCAATGATTTTTCTCAAAGTAACTATTACAACGAGACAAAACTTCGACACGTGCTAAAACATAACTCAAAATGTTGCTTGAAGTGTAATGCAAGGCATGGTTAACCGTTTTGAAAATTAAAAATATCGCATGTGGAATATATTAAACGGTTTGAAGGCGAAAGCTGCCCTGAGGCAGCATTATACGTTAGGCGGTTAAGGTTTTGAGCTTAGGTGATGTGGGGGGTTTGAGTTTCCTTTTCAGTCCCAAAAAAAAAAAGAAATTGAAACCAATAGAAGAAATCGTAATACATAAATGCAATAAATAAGCCCGAAAATTACATAAAATAATATTAGGTTGTCAAATATCTCCCTTTCGCCTTTTTGCCTTTTGAATTTTCCGGCTATATACAAAGCGCTACAGAGCTCGTATCTGGCAATACATCATTTGAAAGGTCCTGACATAACCTACAAAACGACGCATTGTTCCGGCATTTGTACATAGCCGGAAAATTCAAAAGACAAATATGCGGAAGGGAGATATTTGACAACCTAATATAAACTTTGGGTCGGTTGTGTCAGATTTGCATCTCTTTCTAAGCCGGCTATTATATGAAAACCTTTATTTCTTGGCTCCTTTGCAGAAGAAAAGTCTACGCCCTATGCTGGTTCTCTCAACAATAAGAGTGAACTAAGCGCAAGAGCATGAGCTCTACGAGTTGATAAAGTTTGGACGGCTACCGAACTGAACGGTTGACAACGAAACGCAATGAAAGCAATGTTCGAGCCAAGTCTTAGAATGCTAGTGTCGTAGCTTAAGAAGTAGACGTGGGCGCCGTGGCTTAATCGTTAGTGTGTTGGACTGTTAAGCGAGAGTACCCGGGTTCGAATTTAGCTCGGTGAAAGAACACCACAAACAATTTTCACGGCCCCACCTCCAGCGAACGACTGACAATCCTCTTGCAGTACTTCTGTCACGGAAAGTTTTTGCAATTCGCCATTCGGAACCGGCAATAAAGAGTAGGTCAGCTCCACGTTTGTCAAAATTATAACACGCACAACACAGTGGAGGCGCGAAAAGCTAGGCTTTGGTCCTTCGTGGGCTGTTACGCCACTAATGATGATGATGATGATGGTGATGAGCTTAAGAAGTAGAGAAGTCCAAAACTCTGGTATAAAAACCACTAAATGGCAGGTATAGATCTTAGTCTGTATACAAGTCTCGTACCGGGATCAAGGCAGTTTTAGGAAAGTCCAGTCTGAGAAACAGAAGTGTTGTATTCTGCTTTACAGATATTAAGTAGTCACGACTTTTAGTGTTATGTACTGTTAAGGTAACCATTCCCATTATCTTGTTATTGTTCCGGGATTAAAGGTGCATATTTTCTTTTTTTTAGTTTAAAATTGATTATTAAACTTCTTAGACTCTCCAACTTTAACGTTTTTAAGTCTTGTAAAAACTAATGTTTTTAAAGTTCAGTTTTGATTACTTACCGCATTCAATGTTTGAGTTACTGCATTCAAGGTAAAAACTTCGCAAGTAGAACACAATTTTTTTTATAATGTGTCCTGAAATATATCTGAGACATCACTTCTTGTTAATAGACAAATTTATATCTCTTTCTAAATTAAAAAATCAAATAATTCCAAGTGAACTCTCTCTGCAACACTATTACAATTCCGTTGAATGGGCAACACTTCCTGCTGCGCCCCTTTTCTTATCTCAAAATCGCCACCAGTAATGGATGCACCCTTCGCAAACGACCAAGTGGAAAACTATGCATTTGCTCGTCAACCAACCACTCGAGTGTTTTCAATAAAAAAAAAAGGAAGGAACGAAAAGCACTCTTCAAACTGAAAGAAGTGCATCATCCCCTTGTTGTATGACCAGCTACAGCTTTCTTCACGTCATGTCACTGCCATTAGTTCAAATCGACGAACTGGGAGGGAGTGTTATCAGCATTCCACTACCTAACATCGCTGTCATTAATCACCCCTAGGTGTTAAAGGCTTGCATTTCGCAAAGATGTAACCATAAAAATTGTTTTACTATTTTAAAGCCAAATGTCTTCGGTCTTTGAGCCTGATCTCTTTTGGGTTGGTAGATTGAAGATTATCCACCACTAGCCCTGTTCACCCCAGAGCGACAACGGTATTTGTTATCCCTGCTGGATGCCTTCTCAATTTTGTGATGGTTAAACCGAATTATAAATCAAGAAAAATACAAGGAAACTGGGGAATGCGAGAAAGCGTGCGTGTGTGGGATAAAATAAAACCTAAAGCGCAAAACGAAAAAGGAAAAATGCAAAACGAAAACGAACGAGAAGAGAACTGTGCCAAATGCCCATGCAGCACATGTATCAAGGGGATGATAGCGGTTGTGCTGCCGTTGGAATTGAGCCGAATCAAACAATGGAGGCATATAACGGTTGCAGGATTTTTTCTCTTTTTTTTTATCGTTTCTTCGATGGTTGTGGTTCTGTTTGTTTTTGGCTATTTGGTGTTTTTGTTGTCTGCGACGGATTGCGTCAGTACCAGCGGTGGCGTGTCGGGCGGAAGTCGAACGGGGGTGTGTCTCTAATTGGTGTGTACATTCGCTTTGGTTTTCGTTTACTCACAATCCAAATTACCTACCCATCCACCACACCACCATTGTATGCGTTTGCTTTAAGTGATGTTTTAAATTTTAAATTAAAAAATGTATTGGGTTAGGTTATGGTCAGAGGCCATAGATCGAGTTTAGTGGCCCTTTGACCTGTTCTTGGCAACGGAGCGTATAAGGCTTGGCGGCTCAACTCATGGCCAGCAGGGTTTCTCTCTTATGTTGGCGAGCTAATAATCGTTACTCATGGCATGTTGATGGCATATTTGGGAAAATTTTCTCTCTCGCGTTTTCCGTTCGCGGAAAGGCGGCTATAATACTTAGGAGCTATTCGGGTTCTTGTTCTGGCAGGATTTATGGGTTTTTGAGTGGGGCTCTAAACCTGATTTGGGACCGAGATCTAATGGCGAATAATAAAATTTTGTACGCCGGTAAATGATATGGTACAGTTTGTTTTTGGAATAGTTCGATAGGAGTAATTCTTTTCTGGGGGTGGGCCGGAATCTATAAATAACGAAAAGTGCCATTTTGGGCGGTCGAACGATTTATAGTTTCAAAATAATACGGAAATGCGAACAATGAAAATTATAAATATGGATTAATTTAGTGGCTCAGTTTACGCAGTGGAAAAAGGATGTAAGGGGTATTTTGCTAGTGGTGGTGGGTGTGGGTAAACTGGATATTATTAATAGTAGGGTGGTTTGCAGGGGTTAAATTTTGATTAAAAAACGAAAAGTAGTAAATATGACAATGACATGCATTTTAATGCTTTAATACTTTTTATACAGTGAAACAAAAATATATATATATATATATATATATGTTTACTTGTACATTAAGAGTACATCAATTTGAAGGACCTCCATTTCCTATGTCGCCATCAAAACAACAATTCTTATTAATAATTAAGTTTTTATTGCATTGAATACTATTAGCTTTGATGCACAAAAAACAAGGAATGTCAGGCTTTTAATACTAACAATAAATTATTTTAACTTTTATATTAACAAACATTTGTATGGGCTCCATTTTTGCCGCTAAGCAGTTTTAGGACATTGGAAAGTGATTGTATTATATTTTTTAAAATTGTTTAAGTTGTTTGCAACAACAATTCAAAATTACCAAACTTGATTAGTGGACTTGGAAAACTACTGTTCCAGCTTTTTTTTTTTCTTATTTTGAAATATTTGCGAGTTGTAATTGACACACTAATCTAATTTCAGCTTACGATAAATAAGATTCAAAATTGTTATACAGTACAGACTCGATTTACTTAACTTATGGAAATTAAAGCAGTTGCAAAACCGAGGTTGTTGCACTTAATAGGACATATTCTTGTAAATAAAAAAAATATGGCTGAAATGCCTGTTTCTGTATAGCCAATATTATAAAAAAAAGCATTATTCATACCAAAGTAAATCGATGCTGAACACATTTATGTTTAATAAGTAAATTAAAACTTAGAAACTATATAATGAAAATATTATGGCTAATTATTTTTCCTTTTCAATAGTTAGATGTTTTAGACTGAGTTTTCTTTATATATAGTTTAGATTTGGAAATTTTTCAAAACTGCCATTTCTTTTACTTTTTGTAGAATCTGCTACTGAAGTGTTATTTTCATCGGCCCATTGTAAACATAAATTGAAAGATCGAACTGCGACTTCTGTTTTAACTTTCGATAATAGGGAGACCCGGCAACTTCATCTCCACTTTCATTTGTGCTCTCAATTTCTGTCGGATCCTCACAATTTGCAGAGGACTCAACGATTTCATGAAGCAAATCATTTTTTTTTTAAGTAATAATGATGAATTCATCAAGCGGTTGGGAAACGGATCTCCTTACAATATTTGTAGATAGAAGGTAATGGTAGCTCATTCTCATTCCAATTACTCTTGGTAGGGAACATGTTAAAAAATGAATAAACTCAAAAAGGTAACACTTTTAAAAAGTTGCAATTATAGAGTCAGGGAAATCGAGGAGTTGCCCGAACCGAGTGCGTACTGTACTTTTGTAAGTTTTACTTATTTACCTATCAGGCAGTCAATCCTTGAATGGGCTGTGCCTGGCTGGTTGGTTGGTAACGAAAATGCTGCTCCCATTTCGGATGATTAAATTGTCTTGGTGGTGACCGATGGTTCGGTCTAACTCTTTTCCTCGAGCCGGCTCGGATTCGAATACTCTTTTAGCTGGATGGGTTCGATGTGCCCGAGCAACTATAGTCGGCGGATTTTTGCCTTCCGGACTAAATTCACATATTCGTACAGGCCATAAAGTTCGCGGTTATGACTTCTCCTTCATTCGCCATCCTCGCAGATCCTCGCATCCTCGAATATCCGCTGTAGATTTTTTCTTTCGAAGAAGCCAAGGATCAACTGCACTCCTGCTTATCGTCGAGCTTTCGGCTTTATACAGGAGTATGACTTTGGTTCTTTGAGTCAGGAATTTTGATTCAATAACGAATCTCCACTATGAGGCCGTTTGCGGAGTCTATGTTCGCCTCGAGACACACGAACGCCCCTCGTAACTGTCCTTGTAGCTGTCGACAGTCATATTTTGTCCTAGTCGGTGGGTGACGGATAAGATCTGCGTATCACAGCAGCTGAAAAAACTTGTGGAAAATAGTGCCTTCCGTGTTGATGTTGGCCCGCGCACTATTTGGTCCAGCATGAGATTGAAGAAATCAAAACGGCTTTAGATATTCACACGTTCACGTTCACTGGACAAGATTTTGTAGGCGACATAAAGCAGAGATATACCTCGATAGTTCTTAATGGAGGTAGGATCGCCTTTTGTGTTGATGGGGCAAATACAGCTGGTATTCCAGTCATCGGACCTGCATTCATACTCCCAAATTTTACAGATGATATAGTGCATGCTCTGGAAAAAAACACCTTCACTATTATCTTCTTTTCTTCCTTATAAAAAAAACAGTTTATTTATTTCTTTAGTTTAACTTGTACCTTTTTTCTTTACAATTGTCACAAACGCTTTAGGTAAAAAAAAGTGATTTGATTATTCGACTTTACTGGTCTGTGATTGTTCTTCGACTGACCCATCTCCTAATACTGAGCACAGACAACCCAATATGGACAACCAACTGGGCAGCTGCCATTTCCCCTCGTCCATCGATGAATTTAAAAGTAATTCACGAATGTAGCTGAAAAACAGGAAGCATTTTGACAGTAATTCAGGAATCTTCGAACACTAGCTCATCATTTTTACGCACATTTGTTTGATTTGTTGATCAACGCTGTCAAATAAAATCAATTGGCAAGAGAAGAAGAATTGGGTATTGGCTCATTTGTGATACTGAGCCAACACTCCAGCCTTTATCTCTTCTGGGAGATGAAGTTGGAGATCAAAATACTGTCGAGACGATTTTATTTGCGCACACGTTGTTTGTTAAGCAAAGAACAGGTGCTGTGAGATCAGTCATAATGGGAGTTAGTGGGGTACAACATTTTGTTTCACTTCCACCCCCAAGAATTTTTGGCTCCCTAAAAGTATTTATTTACTTTTGCATGAAAGTATTCTTTATCCAACTATAATCAATATTTTTACATCGAAAACATTAAAAAAAAATTTACGAACTAATAACATGATAAGGTTAGGGCTTAATAATAGTAAATAGTACTAACACAACTTATGTGTAACAGAATAACTGTGAAAGGAAAAGAAAAGATTTCTAAGCCATAATATTGTAATTTAGTTCCATTGTTGGATTGTATACAAATTTTTTTTTCGACTTAAATCTTGTTACAATAATTATTTTCACGTAATTCATTGTATATAATTTGCTTAAAATTTAATTTTTTCTTATACGTACGTAAATACTTTGAGAGGATTTAGATAGTTACATTTTTGGACGCAGCTTTCTCACATCCAGTGACATTCAATATAGTCCTAATCAATCTTTTTTTTATGAAACATTTACTGAATTCCATTCTATTTCAAAAAACGTGATTTGACATCACTGAAAACGTTTGAAAAGCTTCTGACACTAACCACCATTTTGTCATTTATTCATCGGTTCCTGGGCTCATCGGTTGCAAATTCAAATATGGAATCTGATTTTTTTTTGTAAGTACAAAAAAAAAAAAAACCAAAACCAAATGCACAATATAAAAGGACAAGAAATAATCTAAAGAAACGTAATCATTAAGAATCAAGTATAACAAAATAGACCGATGGATAAAGGAACTATAATAAAGAAATTGAAGATGCATTCGTTTTACACCGGTACCGTAAGTTTAGGTAAATATGTTCGTATGTGTTATTTTATTGTAGTTTAAAGATTTTTGATATTTATATTTCCTCTTAATTTGTTTTTTATAGTACTTCGTGTTTCTTTTCAATATCAATAACATAGTTACCATCTCTTTTAAAGTTAGATAGTTTCCTATACTTTGGTTGAATTTTGCCAACGGTTCGGTTTTTAACTATGTTCTATGTTCTAACATTGTCTCACATTGTTTAGTTTCCGTATTCTTATTTCTTTCTCGATTCTAAACTTGTTTGCTAACATACTAATGATGTTAAAAAGTTTCTCATCTAGATCTGAATGGTCCATGGCTGCATTCTTAATCCTTAGATGTTCATTCACGTAGTTCTCCTTTCCCTTCAGATATCCAATATTAAAATCGTATTCATCGAGCATAATTTTCCACCTTTGGAGCTTCATATTCGGTTCTTTAATTCCGTTGAGCTATACTATAGGAAAAAGCTAGGCTCTGGCTCTCAACGGGCTGTTACGCCGCCCAATACAATATACTAGAGGTTTGTGGTCAGTGCGAATAGTAAACCTTCTACCATACAAACACATTTTGAAATATTTCACGGACCAAACAACTGCGAGTAGTTCCTTTTCAATGAGGGAATAGTTTAGCTCGTGATTGTTTAAAGTCCGCGAAGCGGTGGTGATGGGGTGATTACTTTGGCTGGGAACTGCACCTAATGCGAAAGCCGATGCATCAGTAGTGAGTACAAAGCATTTAGAAAAATAAGGTGTTTTCAAAATAGGATCAGTAATAAGCAATGTCTTTAAGATATTAAAAGCTCGAATGTATTGAGTGTCAGAAACTTTAATCTTTTCAGATTTTTTTAAGTATCTTATCATTGGATAGGCAATTTTTGCATAATCCTTTATAAATTTGCGATAGTATCCAGTAATTTCCAAGAACTGCTTTATACCTTTAATTGTAGTGGGAAGCTTAATTTCAACTATCGCTTGAACTTTTTTAGGGTCTGGTTTAATACCATTGTTTACGACAATATGACCAAGGAAGCTTCAGCATTTTGGCATTCTTTTACTTGAATTTTCAAATTAGATTCCCTTAACCTTTCAAAAACTTTCCTTAATGAATCCAAATGCTCTTCGAAGCTAGTGGAAAATACTAATATATCGTCCAGATACACGGCACATATTTTATTTATTAAGTCCTTCAGCATGTCGTTCATGAGTCTCTGAAATGTTGCCGGAGCATTTTTAAGTCCAAACGGCATTCTTAGAAACTCATAGTGACCATATTTGGTTTAAAACGCTGTTTTTTCGACATCAAAGGGGCCGACTTCGATTTGATGGAACCCTTTTACCAAATCAATGGTAGAGAAAGAGTGACATTTGCCTAGCCTATCAAAAAGCTCTTCCACGTTGGGTAACGGATATCGATCTTCTATCGTTTGATCGTTCAGCTTTCTATAATCTATCACTATTCTCCACTGACTTTGCCCATTTCTATACCCATTATGGTGCGTTATATTATAATAAAAGCAAACTGGGAATAGAGTGTCATTATCTAAAAGGAATTTTATTACCCTAGTCAAAGTCTGACTTATCTGACTGAGTCAATAGATTAACATCTTCTTGTTAGTCCTCCATCAGGCCACAAATTCAGTATGCAAATAACTCGGCCAGCCTAACATGTGAGTTACGCCATTCATAGGCACGTTACTATTAGTCTTCACATCCATTCCTGTCATCATGTGCATGCTAAGTAAGATTTCTATTTTCATCGTTAACGTAGACCTTTCAATCAATTGATACGATACCGTCTTAGACTGCCAGAATCAACGACAAATAATGTTATGTTAACTACTTCACGTTTAGCCGCCTCTATAGTCAGTCTATCGTTCGCTGAAAGTGACATCGTTCTATTTTCAAGCATGACGTGTTCCTAGCTAACATTACACATTTATCTCCTTCAAGTTCCCAACCCCGCCGCGTGCATATTTCCATGCTTGAAGAGTGTAATCAATACATGTCTCATGTCTGCGAGAGATACGAATAACTTGAGTATAAGGACGTTGGCTACACACGCATTAAGCTATATTTTGTTGTGCTTCCTAAGATTCGTTTTCGCATTTTTTTTTTATCTACGTACGTCAACGACACGACAGCATTTGAGTCATAATCCCCACTCGCAGCATCGTCATCCACATCACGTCGACGTCAATCTAGTCCTTGTATTGTCACCACTTCGTCGAGTGCATAAAGCCATCCTTTGCCTTGTCAATGTCGTCGATTCACACATATATTCGATGTGTATCCTTTAATTAGCCTTTCGTTTCTTCGCGGCAGACGACACATCCCTGTGTAAGAAAGTTTCTCCGTCGTCTTTTCCTTTTCCGTGGGGTCATTGGTTTTTCGAGAGCTCCTCAGTTGAATTTCAACAATTCAAGGATAATTTCTTTTTGATCCCTTTTAATGCACAAAGAGAAAAAACTACGATTATCATCCGCACGGGACTTGATAAGCCATCTAAGACGAGACTTTTTATTTTTTCATTTCAGATCCACACAGTTCAGCACAATCTCATCGGAATATCCTCTTTTTAGGTGCTTCACATTCCAGTAAATAGGACACAGTCGACAATTCTCTACCAATCAACAATTCAGTCGTGCTATTGCATTTTTATTATTAATCAATTAATGTGCTCGTATTGTGAAATAGCTTTTGGCATCATCAACAATCGCAAGGCCAAAGGCAACACACAAAAAAATGTTTGAATGTATTCACAAGGCGAGATAAGAACTTCCAGTAAACGGGCATCGAAGCCCTGCGGCTTGCGACGAAGGGCAATCGTTTAGAGCTACGCGTGCTACCCACTACTAAATGCAGTGGAAGAAGAAATTTACTCGATTGAAAGCAGCTACTGGACATTCGCGTGCGCGAAGGATGCTTTGTTGTGGACGTAGAAAGGTAACTTGACAATTTAAATTAAATTAACATTATTTGGTTGATTCTTTTTGGAAAAAAAATATTACCTTAAAGAATATTTTGTAAAGATTTTCAGATCTCCTTTTTCTGAAATTTCACTGTCATTAGTCATTAAAGGTTTTTAAATTAGTTCAAACTAATATTTTGGAGTCAATAGTGTCTTTAATACTTCAATTGTCTTGGATGACGGATCATTTGCAATTTATTACGCAAAACTTCTTAGTTGAAAATTTTGTGATATAATTTACAGTGGCTCTGAGAAGCTTCACCATCTTTTTTACAACTAAAATAAAATCAGTCATCAAATTGGCAAAAAGCTTAGGCTTGCCTTCCAAATAATTTAATACTCCTAAATCGAAAAAACCTAATTTAGCACGGTTTTTTCGTAACCAAATGTTTTAGAAACTTTTCGTGGGAAGACAGTTTGTCATGGCGTTACAGTCTGGGCCTGGGTCTGGTCCTGGGCTCAACCAACAATTCTCTCTTGCCGGCCACCTGCCTCCAGTTCTGTACACCATGTTGGTTGGATTTTCTCCACTTGTTTGCATCATCGTAGTCGAGGACGTCCTTTGCTGCATTGTTCCAGGTGTGATTATAGCTTTGAAAATTTGACTGGACATCAAACTGTGCTGAAATTAAAGTCCATTCCGTTGTAGTGACCTTCTATAAACTCTCCACTGAAGCCAATTTGCGACAGCCAGAATAAATACACATGACGACAGATTTTTTCGATCAGATTTAAGTTCAAAAGTTGAATTTTTTTGTCTGAAAACCACTCACGATTGCCCCGTGACAGATGAATTGCAGCAAAATCTTGTTGGAAATCCGAACTTGAATGAATAAAAATTCTCTTCTTGCAATAGAACAATATACATTTCCGATTTCATTGGGCTAGAAAACATTGGGCATATTGGAGTCGTAAGATAGTCTCTAAAAACAGCACAGGTCATTAAAAAAATAGCAACCCAACTTTCGCTTAGTGCAGAAACTATTGGGAAGCTTTGTATCATGCTATTAATGGTTAAAACCGTCTGGTCTTTTCGGCATGGATTGTCCATCTTTTCAACCGACAAGAATCGATAGTAAAGTTCTTAGTGTCTGGTACATATTATATTAGTATCTGCTAAAATTTAAATTTACAGTAACCAGTGTAACCAGTGTGTTGAGCCATGCTTCAGAACGGTAGTCTTCTTCCATGCGCCTTCCTTGCCGGCTTTGATAAGTTTATTCACTTGCTGGCTAATGGCTGGGATATCACCAGGTGATAGTGGAGTAAGCTCTACCTTGGCGTATTTCAGGAATACTTCTAATTGTGGCTTGGCGAGGGCCATAAGTTTGTTAGCCATAGACATTGCTTTCGCTTGAAGGGCAGCCATTTTAGTTTCTGTTATTCTCAATAATGCTTCTGGAAAATAAGAAATATTACGGGGTACCTAAATTTACAGTACTTACTGTATTTTGTATTCATAAAACGTAGTTTTTTTTTATTGTTTAAGTGCAAATTAAGTTATCATTATTATTATTTATTAGTATATAATATTATATTGAACTTATATACTAATAGTATTTGGGAGCACAAGCTGCAATGGCTTTTGGCGTATTCGAAATAAGTAATATATTTATATGTAATGCATGAAGGGTTAGGTTACAATTATTATAATTTTTTAATAAATATTAAAAGTGGAGACTAGATGGTTTATGATGTTTCAATTTTAGAGGCAGGGTTTTCTTAAAGTTTCTATGAGGTCTTCGTTAATAAGACGCTTGGCAGTGTTTAACGATAAAAGCAATTTCCCAGCAGATGCTCCATGCTATGAACATTGCTTCATATATATATGGCAGGTTGGTTGTGGCTCAACGAGAATAATATCATTGTCATATTTTTACCCGTAATCCGGTCATTTTGTTCGTAATCCACAACTCAAAAGTACTTTATTGTAACATGGAAATACGTGTATTAGAGTGTTGTAGGCCGTGTTGGTCGAACCCGATACACAGCATCACCTTTATGTTTCTTTTGACGGCGATGGCAACAATTAATCGGGCATAATGCAGTATCTTCTCTCCTTATTGTCATGGAACACCCATCACATATCCTCAGGCACAGTTTTATGTTGCTTTTTTAACTTGTCTCGGTTTAATTTTAAAGGCACACGATTGTCTTCTTTTTGAATCAGCAACATTGACTTAAACAGCCATGAAACTGCTTGAGTCGATTTCAACGATGTGGCAAGTTTTCGGTGACTTTGATTTCCAACTTTATCTTATTATCTTTTCGAGAAAATTATACATTTCGAACATGTAGGAGGGGGGTTAGGCAGCAAATTGTTCTTGGGCTTAAAAATTGTGGTCTACTACTGAAGTATCAGAAGATTTTTGGCAACTTCTTCTTTTTTTCACCTACACAGACTATGAAACCATTTAAAGCAACGTGCTCTGCTTGACGAAATTAAAAGTTAGAGTTTTTGAGCCTACTACATTTACTTTTTCAAAGTAAATAAACGTAATACCCTGGGTCGGTTTTAGACGAGATGAGCGACAACGGACGAATCTAATCAATGCATGATTATTTGAATAATGCATACAAATTTGAGATGAAAAAATTAAAAAAAAATGCTATCTAGTCAATAAAAGGTCCATTCTGAGTTCGGGAATTTAGATTCGATTTTTTTTAAAGTGAGTCTAAATGTTACTTTTTCACAGATCAATGAGCAGAAAAAAATCGTTTATCTGCACATTTCATTTTATTTAAATACAAAATCAAAAGAGTGTTAAAAAATATTGCTTGTTCAACAAATTACTTTGAGTCTACCCCAAAAATGTTAAAAGTTACAGCTAGAGGTAAATTTATATTGCATCGAGATCAATTAAAAAAACATTTTAACTCGTAAAAATGTGCATGTCATTGTTTTTCATTTTTGACCCATAAATGAAAGCCTATTAAAGCCAAAGTGCTCAAAATCGTTTAATTTGAAAACCCTCATTGACGTCCAGTTATGAGATTTCTTTTTTTTTAAATTATTGTTTGCTTACCCCACGCAAATGACTGAAGCGGAAAAACGCAAAAATATAACTTCAAAAATAATAGCTCAAAATAAAAAGCCTCACTTTATTGCAGGGTATTCATTTTCAAGTGTATTTCATTCATTTCATGGGAAATGCAAGGATAAAAAAATCGGGCAATTTTTTTCAACAGATATATTTTCGAAACTTTAAAGGGGTTATGTCCCTATGATGGTTGTTCATTATCATTTTAATGTGTGTATTGTAAGGAAAAGCGAAAGGTTGTAAAATCAAAATGGCATTAGCTAACAAAAATTAAAGAGGGAAACTGAATAGCAAAATATGATAACAGACAGATGGATTATTCTTCTCTTTTTTCTATTTTCTGGTAGGAGCTCCATAATTAATCACCATCCCCAAAAACTACTCAAGTAAGTGGAACTTTAAATTACCACCCATTTGCATTGCAGCAGGCATTGGTTAACACTTAACCACTCACCGTCAAGGGACTACAATAGATTTCTGTGCAATATAAAGTCACGTTGCATGAAACGCCAAAACGCCAATGCGCTAAGGTGTGCGTGTGTGTGTGTTTGTGTGCTCACAAAACTTTTGCCCAACAAATTAATTTGTTCTATAAAGTTCTGTCTTTGAAGTGGTCTTTCATGGGACTTCCAAATGCATTTATTCATCACCTCTGTTTGCATTTGCATATTTCATTCTTTCAGTCGTTCATTCTCGGCGTTTTTATGTGGCTCTGGCGCATAAAATAGACCCACAAAATTGTTGAACTAGCTTAAAGATTTATAGCGCAAAGTAATCCCGAGTACTATTAGTTGGGGTATTAAGGAGAAACACAAACAATTGTCCAAGACCTATTCAGGGCGGTCACAGAAGATTGAAAGCAGTTTTTACCTCGAAGTTTGTCAGCTCGGTTTCATGATGATTCGTCTTTATTAATTTTCGACAGTAGGACAATATAAAACACATCGTTGATTGCGATTAGAATATTAGAAGTGGGAGAACGAACACCTAGTCGTGTCTGTTGCTATGTATATAATTTTTCTAGAGTCGTTGTTAGGGGGAACTGGGATTTTTGATTTTTTTTTGTTTACTTTGGCTAATGCTGATCCTATTTTATCTAACAGACTGAGAGTAATCGTATTGAAAGCAACACTGTAGTGTAGGCAGGCTGCAACACTTGATGTGCATTGGACTCACAGGAGCTTCAAGAGCAACCGTAGGTAGCTTCTTCACAAATCTGATCCTGAATCGACTGCCATTTGATATTTTTGTTAAGAATAAGTTAAAAGAGGAGAGTATCTTTAGTACTTTTGGGTACATCAATGTTACAAATGATTGCCTAAAGTGTACCACTCATTTTGCTCGTGATTTTTCAATGACCATTTCAGCAAGGAGCCACTAGATCGATTGGAGTCCTAGTAGCTCCTAAAGGCTCGAAAGAGCTTGAGGATGTAGGCACTGGAGTCTTTGATAAATGAGTGAATGTTAAACTGATTTGCCACCTCGTCAAGAGATTTGCGGTAAATAGGAGCTGTGTTTGAATTGAAAGTGGCAGACTTTAGGGATTTAATCGCTGCTTGACTATCGGTATATATCGTAATAGAAGTGTAAGATACCACGTTGTACTTTAGCCTCGACAAGGTTTCTTTGCTATTATCTCGGCTCGAAACCCACTGCAACGGTTGGGAAGGCAAAATAAGACGCGAAGTCTTTGGAGAAGACCCCTCCACCACATCCGGATTCAGTTTTTGAACCTTTAGTGTAAATCACCAGAGATTCATTTCTTATTTTGATGCTTTCACTCCAGTCCGGCCTAGAGATCTTAAGTAGATTTTGAGTTAACTTTGCCAAGATTCACAATTCAACGTCCAACAGCCGTAGCTTAGTCTACTAGGGGGTGCTGGATTGTGAACATTTAAAATGAATAAGGGAAATGTCTTTTAATAATAAACAAATTTAAGAGATGTAGCGAAATAGGTTTAGTGTATGCCTAAATTTTGTGTAATATTATGTGTTATTTTCTTAGGAGAACATATGAACTGCTCTCCAGACATTTCCGCCTTGGGCACGATGTTTCTGGTCTAAAATACACAGTTGTCTTACATCAATGAAATCTGAACCCCAGATTTAAAGAATTCTAAATAGGGCGCTGTTTTGTAAGCCATTAAGAGTTCAAGAAGTTTCAACGGATCTTGCCTCGCACATCTTGCATGGAGAGATCGTACACATGGAGAGAGCAACTCATCGCATTACCCCAAAATTATCCAGAAATCGTGTACGATTTTTCAACAATCGAACATTCGAATTTTGAAGATACGAAAACGCAATTTTAAGAAAAAAATTTTGCCTTCGGTCCATTTTTCGAGGCATGAACGATTTTAATCGCATCAATTTTCTGCTGGAACGTTGAACTGGCGATAGTCTCAGTGGATTCGCTTGCAAAAATTTCATTCCTCTTATAATTATTTTTGGACATATGGACATCATATCGCAATTTTCCAACTGATTATGTTATTCAGTTTATAGTCTCCCCTTTCTTCTCCTTCCTTGTTTTGATGAATGCAATAAGTGTGGCAGATAATGATAAAGTTAGTCTGTGAAATGGGGTTCCTTTTTGAATAATAGAAATCTGCAAAAAAAGTTTTATGGAAGGCGAGAGCTTGTTAGTGGTTATATCTGTTTCAATGTCTTAATTGATTGATTGTCTGAGTTCAACCTAGCTCCTGCTTGACTTTCTGATCGGATAACAAATTTTTACGGCATCTCTAAACCTTCCAGTTGCAGTAAGGTTGACTTTAAAGACGGCCTAGAGCTTTGAGAGTACGAGAACGAAATCATCCCACCGTGATCACTTAAACAAGAAAATTCTGCCACCCTATTTTTTGGCCTGCTGATTAAGTGGGCCCTGAAAAAAATGTCACTCCAGCAATCCTCACTCAACTTTTTCCAACCGTCATTGTATATCCCATTGAACTTTTCTGAAGTGTGACCATCGCCTTACTGAGGATTACTCTGTGAACAGTGTTCTTTCCCTCGCAACGGTCACCTCGTTTCGCATATTTTTTTTAGGTCATTAAAATAATTTCTTACGAAATTTACGGCACATAATTTACTCCTTTTGGGTGATGGAGAGAGTCGTTGTATTAAAATGTCAGGCATGTCCCAGTGACTCTTCACCTCTGACGGAACAGAATATCCTTTTCGTCGCGACAGCGTCCTACGGGAGAGCCACAGAACTCAAACGTAATCCATGCCGAAGAGCTTGGCAGTTGTATACAATTCACCAAGTTCTACTTCTCCGTCTGGTGGGAGTACCATACTTTTAAAAGGTTTCAAATAAATTTAAGAATTAAAAACAGATCGCATCTCTGCTCTCTTATCTGGGGCGATTCTCGGGCAGAAGGAAAGAAAGGTCCTTCTCGGAAAAGTTATTACATTTGCCTCTGTATCAAGCGATGGATTTCTGAGTCCTGAGTTTTGAGTCCGCCTTAAATGAATCCTCCTTTGTGACCACAAAACTCACCTTAATTCGGCCGACATCGTGTCTCGATCGATAAGGTAAACAAAGCAGAAGGTCTACTCCCGAAATTACCTTGCTAATTTTATTAGCTCGTCCTTTTTTTATGATAATGAGTATCGGTGGGCGGGTAGACGGGAGGGAATAAGCCGCCACATGGCATGACCATGATGGAAAAGATGCACAAAGGACACAAACACACGCAGAAAAGAGAGAGAGAAAGAAGAATTAGACATGCCGAATGATAACGAAGGTACACAATGTAAAAATTATTTAGATGTCCTTTAACTTTCTCATTATTATTGTTGTTTTTGTTGTTGGTTTGTTGTAGCCTTTGTTTTTCGATGAGAGGAACACGGTTTCGCTTACTCCTTTCATGTCATTTCATTTTACGAAATGTCATCTCTGATATTAAACCCAGTCATTTGTACTTAATTAGAGGGTTGGCGGACATTTGTGCTCCGATGTGGTAATGCGCGGGGGTGGATTTCGGTCGGACGGAATGCTATGAGTGACATTTCGTAGGTCTGGACGTGCGTGTGTGTCTGTTGGAGAAACCTTGTCAAGCATCATGTGGTGTAGACGTGCAGATACTGTGTGGTATTGTTTTATTTTTTTTTGCCCTTTTCAATTTCCATCACATCCTTTCTGTGGAAGGATATTAAAAGTTTCTACGATGAATATTGCTGGAGTTCACCTTTTGGTATTCTGCTTCTGTTTTAATTTTTTTTGCTTATTTTTAGTATGACTTAGTGAGTTATCTATAATTAAAATTTGAAATATAGGTACTCCGTAAGGATATAAGAAAGTATGTGTCTTAATTTCTTTGGTTTGTGGCAGAGTGGAAGAGAAATATTTTTTACGTTTTCAGGTTGTCTGTCTGTCTGAATGTTTGAGGTAGGTTTAATTTATACCATTCACAACAGAAAAAAGCGAGTGTCTTCTTCGGCTGGAGTTGATTGAATCAACAGTGTGGCATTGTTAAGAAATAACTGCCAATCAAACATCGTTCTTGCATCCTTAAAGGCATTGACCCGAGTTTTTAACTTTACCTGCCAATGTCAGACGGGGACGGGCCCACGTCCGTCTCCCACACACAGCGAAAACTGACGCTGAATTAATTATTTTTCTTTCGCGTACCCCGCCGAGTTCTTTGAATGGATTTCATAATGAAAGAAGGAATTTTTTTCTTGAAGTTTTCTTTACGAAAATGTTAAGCTTCTAGACTCCTTTGCAGTGTGCTCGTTCTAGTTCGTTCGTTCTCCGTCCGTTTGCCAATGAAAGCAGCTTAGTATTTGCAAAGGAAAACGTTTTGATGAGAACAATCTGTAATATTGAAGAGAAAAAAAGGCCAAGGAATGCGTTTTTATTTTTATTTTTACAAGCCTACGAAAGGGGATGGTTGTTTTTCAGTCAGTTACAACTTTAATTTGAAGATAAAATATATTCGATTGGGTTAAGGTTGCTTAGAAGTTATCGTTTTACGATTTCGTTTGAAGAGTCATTTTCTTGATATTGCAATTTTTCCTGTGTTTAGTTGAGCAGTATTTAAGTTTATGGTAGTGTTGATAGAGTTTATTTTGAAAATGTTTGTGTTCTTTGCGGTCAGTTGATGACTGAACAAAGATTCGTCGACAATTAGCTCAGAAAGAGGGTGGAAATTGGTTTAATCTTGAGCAGCATTTGAAAACCAACCTTTGGATTATTATTGATTCCTTGTACGATTTAGCTTTTTTTTATTGTTAACAACTTATAAGCTTATAAACTTATACTTACAAGCTAAGAGCTAACTTAAGATTAACGGGCCCTAGTTTCTAAGACTCTAATATTTAATGTAAGCTTACATTTTTAGTTTTTTTTTAAATACTCTAACAATGTATATTGAAAGACATTTGTCTTGAAGTTTTTGAAGCGGATTCTGGATGGGCAATAAGGTAACCAAGAAGGTGGTTGATGTCGATTATGGAGTTGTAGTGATGGCAGATTGGAGCGTTATCCTTTCTTAGAAGAGGTTGGTGGGTAATGTTTGTGTGTGCTAGGCTAAGCAGACTGAAAGGGGTGGCTTGAGCTGATTTGGAATTTGGAGTAATTCTGTTTGTATTGATGTGAGTGTAGTGGCGTACGTAGATTGACGATTTTGTAAGAAGTTATAGGTTGAATTTTGTTATTTTGTTTTTTTTTAGTATGTGCCAAGAGCGAAACCGGGCTTTTGGTCGAGAGATTGGCCGCAATGTCTGCGTGTTTCCTTGTATGCGAACATGGCTGGGAATCCACATAAGTTTGATTTTGGTGTGGACTCCTACAATGTGGTTTCTATTTCCGTCTATAAGCTCAGTTTGATGGTTGACGTTTTGTATAGCTTTTAGGACCGAGAGGTCCGAACATATGGCAAAGAGTAGTAAAACGTGTTTTAAATTTGTTTTGGGCTAGTTATTTTATAATACTTGTTCTTGCAGCTAAGAAATTATCGATCCAAAATATATGTTAGCCCTAAACATCTTTGTAGCACTATATCCTCGCTGACGCGACGTCTGAATTTGTTCCTACATCTTCGTCTGCCTCTATTTGATGCATCCGTATTTTGTTTTATTTTTTTATGGGTGAAAAAACACACATTTTGAATTATTGTTATATTATTCAGTCACAAATCACTCAAAAGCATTTCGGTACTTTTGGTGTGTTTAAAAATCGGTGCTTAGTTAAATATTAAGCTTTTTATATTCAAATCAAAATTTGATCAAGAAATCATTCAGAAACTCAGAAATTTTCAAATAGCACTTTTTTTGGTTCCGAAAACGAGAGAAACGATTGAAACAATTACATAACCAAGTAGAACACCATCCAAGGATCGTTCAATTATTGGTTGATGAACGCTAAAAGGCCCGTAATTGGTTCATAATTTCAACAGAAATATAATGAATGCACTTAGGGATATCAGAAGACGATATTCAACAATTTGGCAACAAGCCAAGACTTCTTTTAACCGTTCGTTGAGATGTCGTATTGTTTTTGGTTTCTTTTTTGTGTCTGGCATTCAAATAAACGTGCAACAAAAATCAATAGTGCTAAGTGATGCCATTTTTTAGTCAAGTTGAAGGTTTTTTTAGTTTATTGATAGTTCTCAAGTTTTTTATGATCGTTGTAAAGTTTTGGCGAGTTTTGGTATGAAATTGGGTTATGAATAAATTACCTTTATCATGGACGCAAATAGAATGTTTTTTTTTATGTAGGAATATATGCCGGTTCTTTTTGCGCTTTGTCTGCAGCGATTAGAACTGGTTGTTCTTATTAGCCCATCTATACGAACTATGTACAAAATATACAACAACTATACTACAAAAAATGTAGCAATATTTTTTGTGGGCAAGAGACAAATAAAACTTTGAGGAAGATTTTACTTATAATGCATAAGTAAAAAAAAAACCGTGCAAAAGTGAGTTTTACTAACACGCCGAGGGTTTCGTTCGGCCGCAAACAGATTAGTACTAAGAACGTAATATAAGTCAAAGAAATTAACGAATCAAAATAGCTTCAGTAAGATTCCTCTTTTCACTTCGAATGAAACTAAACCAACGAACACTTTTTCCCATTTGCTGATCGCATAAGCCGTGTGAAAATTGCTTTGGTGCATTCAAGGGTGCAGTCTTTTACAAAAATGAAATACAATTTTACATCTTTTGAATGGACATTGAGGTTCCAGGTAAGCTTTCTATCGAATATAAAACAAAAGAATTTGGCATGATCCACTACTTGCATTGCTGAGTTCCCCAGTGCTTACGATATTTCTAAATTCCAGAGTTCTGTGTTTTCTGGAGAACACGACGCGTTCTGTTTTCCTGGCTTCTGTGAGTCGGCCAATTTTTTTTTAGCGAATTATGTGCACTCTCCATGAGCACACTCATTTGAACTTCTGATTAAGAAAACGTTTTCATGACAGAAATGATAGCAGAGGAATGCCATTCGTTCGAAAGAAGTTGAAAATAAGCATCGATTTCTTCGAATTTATTATCACAGAAGAGAACATATGATATTATATTTGGTTCAGAGTGTGATTTGAAGAAGATGGGTGGTTTTCTTGACTACTTTGAACGAGATTTCCTGTAGAATTAGCAGACAGCAGATTGAAGATGGCCAGCTGAAGTCCTGCTGTGCCTTTAAACCCGTGGCAAAAGTGAAAAATAAACCAAAATAAACTGCTGCTGTTGTTTAATAGTTAGTGAAATAGTTTCTTGGAAGCGACAATTCTTCAGTAGTAAGCATTTTTGTCTAAAAAAACCTTTTAGTATTTTCCGACTGAAACAAAAAAACAAAGGAACTCTTCTTCATGTGGCAAAATAAGAACAAGGTTAACGTAGTGGTTACGGAAAATTTTGCATCAGCTTATGCTCGAGGGTTCACCCAACTCCGCCAGGAACTTAGGGGAAAAGAAAGTTAAAAGATAATCTGCAGGATAAGAACATTAAAGTTTTCGAGTTGTTCAAGAGCAATAAGCAATTATAAACGATCTAAAAGTAGGAAGAAATACTAACCACCAATTTTAGATCTAAGACTAATACCCTCCTTTGCGCGATCAACGTTTGCTCCCATTGGCTTATCCACTTTAAGTCTAGCAGGTTTGCTGTGGTCTTTGTGGCTTACCCCACTACACTTTTTCCGCAATCAACATTCCATTTGCTATCCCCACCGATCTGGCCACAATTGGTATTGCCATATTCTGTCGGCCACGCCGCGCCATTCGCCTGGAAGAGAAACATCGTTCAGACACGCCACCGCTGACCTTTCCTGTAAATGTTTTGACACCTAGTAAAGCCATGGCATAATGCCACATTAAACTGCTCATTCATTTATTCACAATTAACACGGTCAATGCACGAGCATGTCTCTCCTGTTAATTGCCACCCGAGCACAAAATTGGTACCTTCCAATGTCCCATTGACATTAATTACATATTTCCTTCCACCACTGCACTACTCCTATTCAGCAGGACTGCGTGCATTCCAGGAATATTTTAAAATTCTTACCCACTCGATATCCGTCCCGCTGACAGCCACCTTTACCCTCCCTCTAGAGCGCCTACGCACAGTGTCAGTTGCCGACGGCTAATGACGATTTTAATTGTAGTGGTTGATGGAGGGTGATTCTTTTTTTTTTCTTCCATGATATCGCCACCCACAGCCCGACCACCCATCGCCCAACTGCGTGCATTCCGCAAATACCTCGAAGCATGTGTTTGTATGCGTGGAGAGACATTTACATGTGTATGTTGTGGCTACGACTGGGAGGAAGTCAACCACCCCCACACTTTCGATAAGAAACAAATAAAAAAAACTGTTTCAGCCCCTACGCGGGAGGGTGTCGAGTACGTATAATTGAAGAGGCTTTGCACGAGTTGCACAAAAGTATCACCATGACATGGTAGTTAATTGAAGCTAATGACAGCTTTTAGCTCCCCAGACAAGCCACCCCCAGTCAACCCACCCCCCAGCCAACCTCCGATGGGAGGGTCTGGCCTCATCGACCCCAACTTTCGCATTATATCATGCGGTTTAACTATCAATCGCAGTTATGTTGGAGGTTGAGGGCGCAATGACACGAATCCGGGCGAATATGCTTTTCGCGCACCATTAGAAATTTTAATAAAATTTTCACAATTTAATTACTTTATTTTACGTGGGGTTTTCAGTCGGGACGCCTATGGTGGCGAATATTTTTCATGTGGAAATTACTTGCGAATATTTTTGAAACGATGACGATAAGCGTAAATGATTCCTGCGGGCGGAGATGCATACGTGATTGTGATTGTTGTGTTTAATTAAAACGAGGCGATACCAGCAGCTGCCCAGTGGTATAATTCCAGTGGTTGTTTGAATGTAAATAAATATTAATATTATTTCGACAGTGGCCGGGATTTAGTCGTTTCAATTTCACAACTATTTGCAAAATGTAATAACGTAGCCTGTAATAAATAGTTTTGCTCCCATGTGATTAGCAGTGGAGTAGAAACTCTGATGGTAGAAATAAGCAGAGCAGAGGGAACCACTGTTCCCTCGCAGTTTAAAGTGTTTCAAATTGAAAGTTTCAATTTAATGTCTTGCAAAGTTTTTTTTTATTTTCATAGTCAAATATAAATCTAGTATCGAAATGTTAATTGTTATGTTTGATTGATGTTAATTAAAATTGTTAACATCATTGTTTCAAGTCGTCTGTTTGTGAAATTATGTTATATGATGTAGGTTAGTCGCCAATCAAATAGCGTTGTGTAGATGCATAGGGCATCATCCACCGTCGCAACTGCAGGGATGTATGCCATTTTGAACATTCCAAAACTACACACTGCCATACAAGTAGAGGGTGCAAAACAAGCAACTGCATTACAAAAAATTTATAACTTTAAAGAAGGGAACTTCGTTAGCATCTAGAGATTCTAGAGAATAAGCGATCTGATGCCTCCGAAGCCAAACTTTTTTTTTCATCATCTATCCGTTCTTCGGTTACTAATGCTGAATTGACCGGAATAGTTTATTAGGTGTTGAGACTGTGGGCTTAATACTTGCGAACACGGAATGTATTAAGTCGGGTGGGGAATTGTTTGAATTTGTATGGCAGACTTTTAGGTAGTTGCGATTATTTTCTATAGCTGATTTTATAAATAGAGAATATTTCAATGTTTTTGTGACCGTTCTGTCAAAAAAATTTATTATAAAAGACATGGTTAGCAGGGTTGATTGATGAGCTAAGAGAGCAACAAGGTTTTCAAAATCATAAAATGTAAAGACGTAGAATCCGACGATAAGAATGTGGTTGTAATTAATATAAATATGAATAAAACATTTTAAATCAAAATCTATCATCATGGATTGCGAAGTTAGTGTTAAAAGGGTCTTAAATGTTACACAAGGACTACGATCCAAGGAACAGCGAAAGTTGATTTTTTTTTTGGAGAACTAGGCAAATGAATGATCAACTACTTTTACCAGGCTATAATCTGATTGGTAATTTGTGGGAATATTTTGATAGGCAGATCCGTAAATGGAAAATTACATGAAAAATATCGTTGACACTGATTTTAGTAGATGAATGACATAAAATGTTTGCCAATTTGACTTAAAAAGTTAGTACAATCATCGATAAGATTGATTTGAAATAAAAGGTATTTTAGACACAAAAAGATAACAGTCTTACTGCTAGTTGTGAGTTTCTGATCTTGTTATTAAGGTCTACACTTTCTTTTGACTCTAAAAAAATTAGTATTTTTTATTATAATTCTAATAAATTTTTGTTATTGCATCTGTTGTTAGCAATGTTTTTACCACTTTTAGAGAAAAAATAAAGTTTTTCAAAACTAAAAAAAGTTCCAAAATCACAGTACCTCTATTCTGTTCTATGTTCAAAACATAGGCGTATATTTTTTTTTTTTTGGCTTTGAGTGTTTGGGACAGAGAGGCTTATACTTATATATTGTATAGCAGTTTTGGTAGGCCGAGTAAACTAAAAATTAAGCTGACTAATTTATGTATGTATGTTTATTTATTTTCTTACAGTTAGTTACATATGATATAAAATATAAAAATAAGGAAAGAAATATTGCGGCGAAGACTAAAAACTACGAAGTAACTCAAGAAAATTAAGTTTTTTGAGGCATTCGATACTTACGCGGTTTGTCTACAACTATCAAAAAGTTTGTGTCAATATTAGTTATTAGTTCTGACAAGCCACAAGTGTTGTTTGAGAAGCCTATTCGCGAGTTTAACCATTTTACTCAGCCTGCCGCTCAACCCAAGAAATTCTTAACTGATTCAAAGAAACTTTTATTGATCTGTCTCGCTTCATTTTAGTGAATTGAATTGATTTTATGCCTCGTACTTTATAAATTATTCAGTTCTTTCAGTCGTATTTGAAATTCCTTCCAACTTTGCTAAAAAAAAAACTTTGGTGGAGCAATCTAACAACAAACAGTCTTCTAGCATCATCTGTAGCGTATTTCATCATTTGTGCTTTATTTTTATTTATCTTGTTTTGGTATTCAAAATCTTGCCTGTTTTGTACAAATTTATAGTTTGTCTCTCAAAGGATCATCAATAACGACAATAAATCGTCAAAGCTTTGTTATATATTGCGGTTCCCAACATCGGCTTACTATCAGAGATGGATTATTTCGTGGTAAGCGTAAAAGAGGTGCGCAAAAAAGTTCCAAGCTAACGCTGCTTGCATATCCCTTTTGTTCTTGCTCCCTTCTTCACCTCAAAATGTACACAGCTCTTCGTACAAATCCATTCACCATTCATAGGAAGTTGACGTTCTAAAGTTAAACGTGGTTGTGTCTGTGGTCTGTAGTTGGCAAAGGAAGAAATGATTTGCAGCTGCCAAGTTAAAATAAATCTTAATTGGTGTCCTTATTCAATTAGAAAGCCTGTGTTAAATGAATTTCCTTGAATTTTACGGTCTGTCGAGTGACTCTAATGACTTCTATAACATGAAAAATGTGGAAATTATGCGAAGGCACCGGAGGGGTCTCGGCGGAGTGAGAAATAGGTGAGCAGTTTTAATTACCAATTAGTTGGAATATCCGATTTGATCATTTAATTGGACGTTTACTTTTCTCGCTTGAATATTCGTTTTAGCACGGGAATTCAAAAAAAGTACGCGGATTATGGTTTTGTGTTTTCTTCGAATTTCTATTTCCTGGATTGTGGTGCGAAGGGTTTATTTTTTTTTATTCTATAGTGTAGAAATTGATAAAAAAAAGATAGTTGGGAGGAAATTCATTACTTGTTTCTTAAATTGTAGTTATAATATTAGCTTTATAACAAAGGGCTTTTTACACCCACACATATGGCCCCGAAAAGAGAGAGGTTTTCTTTAACTATATTTCGGAAATAAAAAGACAACGTGTTGGCCTGTAATTCCAAATTCTTCCCACTTATTTTACATTTTTTATAGGTTTTTCCACAAAACGCGGTGAAACCGCAGTGCACAGTTATATTATAACAGTTTTCGAAGAAACTCTGCCTAATTCTAACGCCAAACTATCGATTTCATTTTGACGAAATTTAGTATGTTGTAAGCTTAAATATGATAATATTGTTTAACCAAGCGCAATAAATGATATTCACAGGAACGAAATCGCGGCAGAAGCTAGTTAATTAATAAAAAGCCAGAACTAGGCAACTCCATTACCGCTGCGTCGTTAAATTAAATCACGAAGGACGTGAATTTCCTGTTCCCTTCCTCCTGTCACTTTGTGCACTGTGCTTTAATTATGCCATAGAAATTCCCACTCACATATCCAGCCAGGCTAATCTCTCTCGTTCCGTCTATCAAGCTTTTGGTCTGTAGGAGCCTCTTCCAACCACAATTATTTGCAATTAAGCTGTTTTCACATACGAAATTCCAACAGGAGATTGTCTCTCCTCGTTTAACCCCCCCCCCCCCCCCCCCCCCAAAAAAAAAAAACGACAAAGCAACAAAAATGTGGCACAAATTAAACTCCTGCAGAGCATTTCAGAATTCAGTCACACATATCGGTCATATTGCAAATAGACCCTCCATCACACACACACACACGCTCCCCTTTGGAAAAGATTTTGAAATCGAGTGCACCGAGTTAGGGAGACGAATGGGAGTGGGCTGTTTTATGTGAATCTAAATCTCGACATGCCCTGGGTGCAGAGCTATAATTGAAAATCAAGAATGGGATGCGCAGATATGCGGGAGGTGAAAATGCATTTGATGTGTAATCTCCTGCAGGTAAATGTGCATGTCTTCTGAATTGCTTGACTCAATGTAAAGCAGTGGGTGGTCGGGGGGTTGGCTGGAATTTTTATGAGTGGTCAACTCTGGCATGGCGTGGAATTTTCGCCATGACAAACAAACTCCCTTTGAGTAATGCGCCATTATTTACTTTTTTAACTTTAATAGTGTTTATCTTTTCTGATTGAATGTATGTAATGTATGTGATTTATTTAAGTTCTTTTGAAATTCATGGCGATTTTTGGTACATCCACTTGTTATTTCGATACTTATTGATGGGGGCAACAGAGGCTTACAACCGCACATAGGACAGACTAGGTCTATTACCATACCATCATCATCATCTGCTTGACCGCGTGTCCCACTAATGGGATCGCTGGGGCAATGCACGCAGAAGAGATCTCCAGGCAATTCGATCCTCCGCCATCAACTCTAACTCATTAGGAGGTATTCCCAAGTAGAACCAGGCGAGATTTTGAACTTGGTCCAGCCACCTCATACTGGGTCTGCCGAGCGGTCGCCTTTCTGATGGGATCGCATCCAAGGTGCGCCTCGGACGATCAAACTGTCAAAAAAAACTTGCGTACCATGGTACCCACTTTATTTTCTAAAATATAACCCAAAAAACATGAAAAAAGTTTTAGTTATGGGGCGTCTCATCGCAATATCCCAAAAATGCGGAAAAGTCTTGTAAGATTTTTTATTCATACTAAAATTAGTTAATTACTAAATTTTTCGAAAAATAAATTTCACTCAAATCTTTTGACTTTTCGTTTTGAACTTTTTGTTTAGAGATTCAGTTTCAAAAAAAGGCGTCCTCCCCCACCCCCATGTTCAAACTCATTTGTCTAATAATCTGAAACAAATCTGGAACTTAGGTCTTGATGTAACTTTAGTTTTAAATTAGTTTGAGCACTCTTCTTTTGCTTTCTTTATCTGGATATTTCATTTCTTAGCTTCAAAGGACAAAAAAACTAATTTTTCCAAAAGGACTGGCAGCACAGCTTTGTACAACAGAAAGTGCTCTATCAAAAAAACAGTATACACTTTGTCAAACAAAAAAAAGTCGTAAAACAAACAAAAATATAAAATCGAAATTGTTCCCACACATAATATTTTGCTCGGAACCAATTTAAATAGCGGGTGCATTTTTTTTTATCTACTGTACCAGTAGTTACTGCTTACAAACAATTTTTTTGTATGTTGTAACAATTCTGTTTTCAGTAAAACAGAATTTCAGTGAAAAACTTTCAACTTGGACACTAAATACACAAATACAATTTTTTTGTTGATGAACTGGCTCATAAACCAACTCACGGTTTTAAATGCGGTTGATTGTATTGAAAACAAGTATGGTCATTTTTGATAATTTTTTTAGTCATCTTTTTTTAAATGGTAATTTTTCTAGTTTCCGAGTAGTTTTTCATTGACACTGACAGTAAATTTTGTAACAATTAGTTTTGGGATCTAGGTTTTTGGCTAGTAACCAGTGTTTAACATTTAATTGAACATTAGTGTAGTTCAGTTCAGTTCAACAATAGAAAGTGTCATTCAACAATACAAAAGGTGAAACAAAAATATATAGTTTGTAACATTTATCAATAGATATATATATATATATATATTGGGTGGCGTAACAGCCCTCCACTGTGTTGAGCGCGTTATAATTTTGACACATGTGGAGGGGACCTACTGTTTAATGCCGGTTCCGAACGGCGAATTGCGAAAGCTTTTCATGACAGAAGTACTCCAGGAGGATTGTCAATCGTTCGCTGGAGGTGGGGCCGTGAAAAATGTTTGTGGTGTTTTTTTCCCCGAGCTGGATTGGAACCCGGGTACTCTTGCTCAACAGTCCGACGCACTAACCGATTGAGCCAACGGCGCATCACAATCGATCTGGTTCTCTTTATTGGGACCTTAACAGCAACCAGTTTATGGCTATGGTTCTGCCTCGGAAATTCAATTGCAATTTTAATGTACATTGGCATGTTTCTCCGGTCTTTTAGTTCCACCAATTTTAAGAAATTAAATTAGCTTTTGTTTTTAGCAAACAAGAAACAAAAACGTTTGTCACTTCAGCTTTAAGTGATAAACAATTCTCTTACTCGCATTCTTCTTTAAAAAAAAAAAATTCACTATTGCTTCCTTAATTTTCTGTATTTGCTTTGGTTTTTGTTCTTCTGCTATATGATTGCAACGACCCCTCATACTTACTACATTGAAACTCTATCCTTCCAGCACGGACTTTGATTCGAATCAACATTTAATTCGAAACCGACAAACTCATTAGTCACAGCCGATGGTGGTATCCTTGGCACATTTGTCTCTGCAGTTCACAAGCGCACCGAAACAAACTACGCACTCTGCCACAGAGGTCGTCCACTGGACTTATTGAATGAAGTCGTTCGCTTGGAGAACAACCTCCTGTTTTTTTCCTCCTTCAACAATGTCGCCTTTCCACAGTTGCCCATTAACAATCGTAATATTGTCAAAGGAGTCCGCGCGTCGTGCTTATTAAAATGAACGCCACATCAATCCATTTCCAGACTACTCACTGCAAGACCCTGACCCAAATTTGTATCTACTCCTCTTTTCGCATCGTTGTGTGCGCGCATACACGTATTAAGCCTCACTCACTCGCCCACCGCCTTACCGTCCGCCTCGTCCGCCTTGTTCATGGCAATCCAATCATGAAATAAATGTCTTCAGTGAAATGTCAGACTTCTCTGAGTAATGACAGAAAATCCTTATAATGACTGACGTCATGGAGTTTTCATTTCACAAAATAGTTAAACTTTTTCACCGAAAATATGACGAGTAGAATTCGTTGATGAAAAGAACTAGGTCACAACATTCTTATACTAATACTGCACAACATGGGTGGAGAGAGAGAGCAAAGAAAGCAAAACAAAAAAAAATGAATAACACATTCAGTGCAGCCGTTCGTGACCTGCCTTCTGCAAACCACCGCAACCACCCACTCTCTGCACTCTCTTACATCAAGTGGCAAATAACTGTTCACACGCCTTTCATCACACACAGTGATGTCTCTTATATTCCAGCATGAGGCCTAAGTACACACATGTTTGGAGCAATTTTTCAAAATAAAGGTCATGCCATTTAAAAAAAAAACAGAAAAACGAAACCAAAAGCAAAAAAATCGTGAAAAGTAATGAGGGCCGACACATACATTGTCCATCCTTCGTCACCTCCACCGCTCTAAAGCACTTCAAAGTGAAAAGTGAAAGAAAAAAAAGAAAAAGAAGAAACGGAGCAGAATAAATAATAATGAAAGGAATGGCAAAGAAACAAATAAAACCAAACGAATGAACGAAGGATGATGGAGAGTTCACAGTGGGAACCCTTTTTGCCGAAACATGTAAGCCCCCCAATCCGCCCACAATTACTGTAGGTCTAGAATACAAATCAGATTTTCACACCCATCTCCTCACCCAAAAAAAATCCCACACACCCCCTTCTTCTCGTCGTCGAGAAGGATGTTAGGAGTGAAAAGCTTAATCGACAAAAAAGCTCTGGTGTCTCTGAGTGAAAACCGGCAACGTGCGCCGTCTATTTTCGTGCTCGTTCTCCCCTTCACTTGCTCATTCTTTAGTCCTATGCCATTTCTCAATGCAATCTCTCCGCTCGTGTATACTACACGATGCGTACTACTATGCCAGCGATGACGACGATGACGACGACGGCGACGGTGATGATGATGTCCTCTGACCTTACCGAGGGGAAGCAGTGCTCCCACTTGACAGAGTGGAGTGGATTCAATAGTATTTTTGATCTGAAATTCTTTTGGACCCTTGTGACTTTCAATTTGGTTTAATCAACGTCGATTTTTTGTACTTGCGAATTTTCATTTTTTACACACATGGACAAAAGTATTGGCACAGCCGCTATTTTTATAAGCAAGTGCTTCCAGTATTAAAACTATTAAATTTATATTTTACGTATTAGCAAAAAAAAAAGTTTTGTTTATTAATTGTTTGAAAAATAAAAAACTTAAAAAAGGCGAACAACATCTACATCTACATCTAAAACATAATCATCGCTGCTCAAAACCGTGTATGGCACCATTTGCATTTTTCATGAAAATTAACAGCAGTGAACCATTGTAAAATTGGTTTTAACTTTATCTTTAACCTAAGTTCATGCTCATATTGATAAAGAATGAAGTTGCTGTCAAGAAAAATTGCAGGTCTGAGAAAGTAAGGATATTGAACAAAACGAAAGTTGTAATCTTAAATGTTAAAGGAAACAAACTTCGTCAATAGTGAAATTCTAAAAATATAGTGCTAGGTAGGTAAATGTGGCCTGCTGCATAAGAAAAACCAACAGTCGCACTTAATGATGCCGCATTGCGGACAAAACCCTGCGTTACCCGTTGGACCAATTAGAACTTTGCACGCAACTGGGGAGCCGACCAATGCTGACGCAGCTCAGATCGGACGGACTGAATTCGCCGAGATAGGTTCGCCTACGAAGCACTGAGGCATCGCACGAACAAAGACGGTGAGAAATAGATTACTCCTCCTTTTCACCCCTGCAACTTCGGCAAAAAACATTAGCAGGGACTCCTAATCAGCTGCCATATCTGCCGATTGCGCAGTGCTTTGTAATATCACATATCATGGCTCTAATAGCTGGTCTGCTCAGGCGCAGAAGGCAAATTGTCCTTTAGCATCCAGTGATGCTCATAATTGTTTCGTGTGGAACATAGTCGTCTAAAGTTAATTAAAAATAAGAAAGAAAATCTTATTTAAGTGGCTCGATTTCCTACTGGATAGTCGATTAAGCATACTTTCAACTAGATTTTTGGGAACCATTCCATTCCAACCCCTCTTAATGATCCTTTTTAAATCCTTTGCTATCCGTGTTGGCTAAATAATTAAAATTTGTTAGGCCTACTTGTATGTAGCCGCACACTACAATCACAGGTTTTCATTCTCGTATGGCAGCCAAAATGGCAGCAAATTTCTTTGAAGAACTCCGACAGAAAAGCCAGTGGAAGATTGTCAATGGATAAAAAAGCTCCCGCGACCATTGAGAGCCTCGATCACATTGAGAAGTGCATAGGATCCTTCGTTGGTTCAACCATTAAGTTTAAGTTACTTTTTATCAAAAAAGATTAATTTGATAATTCAAAAGTATAAATTGACATTTTCAGATAAATGCCAACTCTGCAATCTTTTCTAACCTGCATTTTTAAGGCGATATAGTTGTGAAACGGAGTGTATCATGTTTAAAATTTAAATTTGAATGTAGTGTTTCTCCAGTTCATTTTTTGATCCAGTTGATGGGCATGTGCGATGTTGTTCCACCAGCAGCCCCGAGCTCATCTAAAGAGGTTGAGTCAGCGTTTCCCATATATCTATTAGACCTGTCATCACCTAGACCCTAGAGTAACTTACTGTCTGCGTTATCGTTGAGATTGAGAGCAGTGAATAGGCCGCTTGGTCTTTGATGTGATGTCATGTATACTTTTTAATTGGAAGCTATATTCAGTTCAATGTGTACGTGGACTAACCAGCGACGTGTGAGAAATTAAAAGCGTTTTTCACCAAATCAGTCGAGTGGACCATCGATATTTCAGCCAGTAATCGAGTTGAATATCCTTTAAAAAAGTTCGAAATTAATTTGTCTGTGTCTTGGGAGATCTAAAAGTGAGAATGCTTTTGCACTCGACGTTACAAGGAATTGTGATTTGAGAGTTGAAGATAGGTCTTGCTGTACATACAGTAAGACAGTAACAGTTTTAGATTGAAGGTTTGCAGTTCTTAATCAATGGTTAAAATGAAGATGAAAATTTAAAATTAAAATGTTGGTTTAGTTTATTGATTCGTTGAGCCCCAAGCAAAATTTCAATAGAAAGTAAGGACAAGAGAGAGTTCTTCTGCACCACAGCATTCAGCCTCAAAGAGTCGCAACAAAATGTTTGGAGCTTCCTCCTAGCATGACTTGTGTCATAGAAATCAAGATTTAGATCCTAGATTGACACAAAACAAAAATTAAAAATCTGTTTGATATATCTACATCCATTAAAAATCAATTTAATCTGTACATCTAATAAATAAAAATCTCCTTGCTTTATTACCTGGGCGCGAAAAGTTCGATAGCAAAAAGAAAACTGATTTCCCTGAATTTAGTACCGCAACCGATTGGTTGTTGGTCTTCATGGTCTCCAACATTAACACTAGAACTACCGATGTTAAATATACACCTAGTTTTAGCGCAACTGTCAAATTGACGGATTTTGAATTATAGCTTTCATTGTAACTTTTGAGAATAAAAGAATACAATTTAGCAATAACAACATTTAATAAGAAACACTGATCTATCGGCGGTTTTCGAAGTTAGGTGGCATTTTCATACAATTGTGAACGAATCGATTAACGAAATCGTTTCTCGAATGTCACTTGACTAGACCCGCAGTTCTAAACTAAACTTATTATGCCAAAATCAGCTTTATTAATCTGCAATTTATTTCGTTTTGATAAGTTAAAAAATGGTTGAGATATTGGAAATTGAACCTGACTGTGATGGGTATCCCATTTTTTTATTTGTTCACTGTAAATTATTATAAACTTATGATTGCTAAAGCCGCCATTTTGACGGGTCTTGGTATAAATAGGTAAGGGTCATGCTGATTATGAAAATTTAAGTCGGTGAGGAGAAATCGAATGTTAATAATTAACCGTTCTTATATTTTATTAAAAGTCGCAGTTCTAGAACAATTGCATAAGTTACATACAATTTTTAAGCATGAAATTTGAGAACCGTCAAAATGAAGGTGTTGGTAATTCCAGTGTTTAAGAAATAAACGTGAGAATATACATTTCAGACAATGGGGTCCAAATGAAATGAAATTAAAAAAGAAACCATCTGATTGTCAGCCATGCTGAATTGTTGTTTTCCCTAAAAGCAGGCAACATTTTTGTAAGCACCTGACTGATTCTATTAAAAATCACGATAGTTGATACAACATTTAGTTAAGTTCCCTGTCTAACGACAATCTCCATCGAGTTATTCGTCTGTCTGAAAAAATGGCAGCTCTGGTCAAATTTGAATACGTTCGTACTCACACTACTCTCCCCTTTTAAAGTTCGTTAACGTTCCTCCTCTCGCTGTGACATGATACGCACGTCACTATGCGGCTTTACTACGCGTGTTCAAAATAGAAAATTTCATTTACAACACAAAATAAACCAAAAAGAAGGTAAACAATTTCGGTGATGAAGGGGAAATATTCCCTCGTATACTCCTCACTCTGTGTATATAGAGCATCGTCAGCAGAGTACAAGGACCTCTTAAGCGTGCTGCTGGTACAAGTGTTTAACGAGAATATTAACCTACTACACACTGAGCATGTTTGTCCTGGCGAAGCAAGAGAGAGTGAGAGAGGACGAAATAGAGAGAGAATCTCATTATAGTAAAATATTTTGCCGAAAAGGGCATACACAAAGCTTTATCGAATGTCTCGAACTTTTTTATATACATATACATACATGTATATATATATTTTTGCTCGTTCTGTAGTTTCGCGTTGTATAAGAAGTTTTGCGGAACGTTTATATAGCTCTTAGTGCGCATGTTAGATGAGTTTCTCCACGGAGTTTAATCGCTGCTACTGATTCTCATGAATAAATCTGCTGCTGATAGAAGAAGCGCCAGCTTCTCTGGTAGAGAAGAAGAACATTTAAGATGGCACCAATTGCCTCTGAAATGGCATTCGATTTTCAAGTTTCGGAGGAGTTTCTTTTTTTCTTCCTTTCTTTTTTCTCGATGTTAGCTCTTGAGAATTGGATTGAAATCTCAGGGATTTCTTTTTTCCTGTTCCTTCCCTTGTTTCTCGATGCAGTTTGTCAACATTTTAAATTGTTTGAATTGCGAAAAGTCCTCTGCATCACATTAGGGTTAAGGTGAGTTTTCAGTTGAGCGGATTTTTGGTTTTGTAAGGTGTAAGATTATTGAGGGCTGAAATAAAACGAGCTTATATTAAATTATGTAGGCGGCGGCGGTTGAGATTTGGCTTGGGGATTTAAGCATTTGAATTTACAGCATTTGTGGTCTTTTGGTATTGAGTATGTATGTGAATGTATGCATTTTATAGGCAAGGGGAGAAATTAATTACGAAAAAAAGAAAGTTGCGCAAACTTTTTTGTCGTTATAAGAATTTTTTTAATGTTTGGAAAATGTTCAACAAGTACATGCGTCTAAAGTTCGATGGATTAATTAAAAGTTTTGAAAACAATTCTCGGGAAAAATCAATTTGTCTTTCTATCACTTTGTCTATCGTTTCTCGTAGTCAGATCTCTTTTTTGTTCTGTAGTTTTCCGTGATTTGGTTAATGCATTTATATAAATGGTTACTTTTTTTACATCAGGCTCGAACAACAGCAAATCAGAGTGTTGATTTATTAAAAAAAAACAGTAGTCAAGTGTGAGTGTTACTCACGCACCGAGGGTTTTGTTCTTTTGTCAACAGATTAGTAGTAATGACTTAATATAAGTTAAGTAACTTAACAATGTCCACTTCTGAGCAATTTTGAAGCCAAATAATTCGAAAACAGGACTTTTGACTAACAAGTTGCAAATGAAACCTCTATTTTATTAAGATCTATCGAACTGACTTGATTAGTTTTAGTAAAAAACTATTTAAAAAAAAAATTAGTCGCAGTACTAACTTTTTTGCTAGTATGTAATTTTTTTCATATATTTTTTCGGACTCTTTGCTGTGGAATTGAAACACATCTATTGCTAAAATATAATTTCTTCTTTCTTAGTGCTTTACCAAGATTAAAGCGTACATACGGACGGACAGACATTTTATAATCTGCGCACCGTCCCCTTTCCAATGACACACACATCGACCAACAAAGTTAATAAAAGTTTTTTCGACCGCTAGTATCAGGACTAACTTTTTCTTTAATCTACGATTAATTCTGAAAAAACGAACGGTCTATTTCTGAGATGTCTAGATAGGTGTTAGGTCTGAGTGACTGCTGTGCTTAAACGCAGGCTCACGCAGGCCATTGGATTGCTTTCAATACTCAAACTCATTACCTAGAATTTTCCTGCGAATATAACAAACGAGCAAAGTTTGTAGTCTGATTTTCCTGATTGGACTAAGGCCACTTGGATTGATGGATGATGCCCTTTACATCTAGAGTTTGTTGCCGTTAAGGCTTCTGCAAGTAGTTATGAGCCAACCTCTTCCATGGTGGGAAACGGGTTCTCCTGGTTGTTGTTCAAAACCATGTCCCCTCCTATCCGAGCTAATTCGTCGGCCATTTCGTTGTCTAGAATACCCGTGTACCCAGTTTGCTTGGATACGTCTCCAGCCTAAATTTCATCCCTTAATTCGAAAGCGTTTAGAAGTTATAGGCAGATATGTAAAAGAGGACAGACAGGCAGACGGATACCGAAGTGATTCTATAAGGATTTCGTTACTCCTTTTCACGTTCAGCCTAATTCCTCGACTCAGATATGACACTCGTATACGATCATAGTTACATTCAATTATTAATACTGAAGTACTCTTCGTACTCTTCGACCGTAGTCTCATTTTGGCAGTTGACGCAATTCTACCCGCGACACCATTAGTGGAAGATCAACAAGATGATGATGATGACTCAATTCTAAAGTCTCAATATGGCCACCTTGACAGACCAGATTTTCGAAAACAGACCCATTGAGGCAAATTTTTTAGTCTATAAGCAATTTCCACGTTTGCCAACTATTACGAACTCGATGGATTTATGGAACATCAGATTAGGGTGTTTTTTTTTTTTTTTATTATTACGCTATATTTGTCTTAATACCTTTTCAAAATAAATGGCTGAAGCATTGTTTAGCTGAAAAAAAAATTGGATTACAATGGATAACAATGTTAAAATTAAGACAATCAAGCGTTTAAGCGACGATGTTTGCTCAAAGTTTTTCTTCAATGATCTCTATCCATGAGGTCCACATGCACAGCATCAGCTTAAAGAAAGAATTAATACCATGTAAATCGTTAGCAAAGAATAAACTTGGAAGGACGTTCCTTTACGCTTAAAAGCGGAAAACATCTTCAACTTTTTCCTATAGTGCAAAATTACCTTCTGAAAGCGAAAAAAAACAAAAACAAAAATGTGTGCAAGATTAATATTTTTCGAGCTAAAAGCGACAAAAGTTCGTTTTTGGGGGGTTATCAACTGTGTGTTATGAGTGTAACTTAGAAGTTTGAGGTGCATTTAATTCAGATGAATTAGATTTGCTAATTTGGCTTAAACCTGAAATATTGATGGTATAGAAACAAATTATACACTGAGAATAAAAAAAATCGTGATGAACAAAAATTAAATTCATTTTAGTTAACAACAATCATCATAATCATGAGTGACATATCAGCCTGCGAAGAGCCAGAGCCTAGCTTTTCGCAGCTCCACTGTTTTGTGCGTGTTATAATTTTGACGCATGTGAAGGTGGCCTATAGTTTATTGCTGGTTCCGAACGGCGAATTGCGAAAGCTTTCCATGACAGAGGTTACTCCAGGAGGATTGTCAATCATTCGCTGGAGGTGGGGCCGTAAAAAAAGTCCGACGCACTAACCGATTAAGCTCCGGTGCCCTTAACGAAAACAATAGCTCGTGTTATTTTTAATAGTGGTATTCGTCTTCATTTAAATTTCAGCTTAGAACTTAATTCGTTATAGAACGAAATTTGTAAAAATGGAACACATTATGACATGATTTAAACAAATTAAAGCTGCAATTAATAAGAATGTTTTAGTCTCGTTTTTCTTCATAAGATTTTCCACTGTTGTTAAACATTTTTTCATCATTCAAAATACATTGACAGAAACTACACAGACTTGTTTGCCGGTGATCTATAAGGGTCATCATTATTAAAAATGATCATCAAAAATTAAAAAGGAAACAAAATTAGCCACCACAGTCGCATTTTTGACGAGTTGAGTTTAATGTAAAACTTTATGCAGAGTCGTTAGTTTTACCTATCATCGTACCTGTCCTCACGCGACACGACACATTACTAATTCTAAATATTGCAAATCTGCCAATCATCGACAGAGGGGAACCAGCTGTCTGTTTACACAACCACACAAGCACAAGTGTAATAATGTGATGCATTCTTCCACCTGCACTCGCGTTTTTTTTTTTTGTTAGAAAATTGATTACATGTTCCTTTTATTGACACACTCTTGGCATTTGCATTATCCTGATTTCAACACATGTTTCCAAAGAATACAATCCTAATGGTGGTTGGTCGTCACGATTGGAAATGAAAAAGGGAAAAGAGATAAAAACTAGAAAAGGTTAGCAGTGACACGTGAATTTAATTGGAGAATGAGATAATTGCAATCGGTGATTGCTGAGAGTATGTCAAGGACTTAAAATGCGATTGAATCAATCGATTACTTTCAAGAGCTTTGATTGGAAATTATTTTTTTACTGCCACTTTGGGATAGTGTTGTATCGTACACGTAAAAAACTATATGCGTTTTTAGGGCAAAAAATGATAGACAGCGATTCTAATCAGACATTTCTAAATATCCTTGAGCTTATACTAGACTAGATATGCGCTTATAGAAAAAAAATTGATTGAGTTTTTTCTCTAATCTTTAGGTCTGTGCAAAGGCTGCTTTTGGCTGAATTTGTGCTTTAGACAGAATTGCGCACTCAAATTTGTACCCTCTGCATCTTGCGTTGTAATTGGCGTACACCATACGGCATTATAAAGCCGAAATTTTAAGAAATTGTTCTCAAATTGTTGTGGCTTTGTCACATAGGTAGGCTATATTTTACTTAGTTTCTTACTTTAAGGGACTGTGTCCGACTGTATCCTATCCGGCTGAAAATGTGAGAAGTGCATGTGTTTTTGATTTCATTTTACATTTCGGTAGTTTTAATGTCAAAGAGTTACAATGCTTTGGAGGGTCAGTAGTTGAAGATTTGTAGTAAGCAAGAGTTTTTTGTCTTTGGGGGGATAGGCAATTAGTCATTAACTAGTGTAAAATTGTTAAATCCTGTACCTGTAATATCAATAATTGAACTGAATAAAGATCACAATTTGCCCGAAATCGATTAATTTAAATAAATTTAGCAAAACAACGGCTCCAAAAATTGACTTCAAAGAGAAATCTTATACTGAAAATAAACTTTAAGCTAACTACAGAACTAACGTTGGAATTAAGGAAGCAACGGAGACGTAATTTTAGGGTATCGGCTTTGAGATTAAAGTTGTCGCTTCATCTTGGGGTGGGAGACAAAAAATATGGTAATGTGCGAGGGCCTCGTGGATGTGTTGATTGATTGATTTCGATGTAGCTAATAATATTAGAGCAGGTAATGAGGCCGGACAAGTTTTGAAAAGATTGGAAAATATTTGCTTGTGACGCCAGAATTCTTTCCACAGCTTACTGTTGTAAGTTTTGCATAGCTAGATTAATATAGGCGTACCTCGAGTCACGACGCTTCGAGTTCAGTCATTATGACGTCGAAAAAATTTAGGTAGCTTACCTCGACATACGTCATTTATTCTTCGAGTTACACCAGTAGATGCCTTAGTTTGACATTGGGAAAGCTTGCATTGGGTGCCGATGGAGAGATGGAGAGAAGGTATGGGTGCACATTAGTATTAGATGTCTGTATGTCATAATGAAAGGGAAACATTAGAATGGGAAGAGCATTCCATGTTCATATGGTGTGACTAGTGTAGTGTAGGAGGTGGGAGCGCGCTGTCCGGTGTTGGTCCATAGTGTAACCACCGTCACAGAGTTGATAAATTTTGTAACATCCTGTCACGCCTGATTGAGACAGAAGGATTTGGATGCCAATGCGAAACATACTAATTTTAAGGTTTGTTGCTGCGTTCAGCAAACGTGATGAAGTGGCTGAAGTGGCGGGCGCCGTTGGCTCGATCGGTTAGTGCGTCGGACTGTTGAGCGAGAGTACCCGGGTTCGAATCCAGCTCGGGGAAAAAATAACACCACAAACATTTTTCACGGCCCCACCTCCAGCGAACGACTGACAACCTTCCTGGAGTACTTCTGTCATGAAAAGCTTTCGCAATTCGCCGTTCGGAACCGGCATTAAACAGTAGGTCCCCTCCACATGTGACAAAATTGTAACGCGCACAACACAGTGGAGGCGCGAAAAAGCTAGGATCTGGCTCTCAACGGGCTGTTACGCCGCCCCATATATATATACTTAGTTAGGGCCTGACAAGTGCAGACCACATGCTCCAGTGTTTCGCCAGCCGACGAGTCCCCGCAATTTCTGCAGTAAGCAGTAGACCGTATAAACACCTACCAATAGGCTGCAATTCGCCCTGGGTAGCTTCAAAATTTGTTGCGTCCTACCCTGGTCAAATTCCGGCCAAAAGATCATGGTTACCCGACGGCCAGTGCCCTGGTTCCATCTAACACCAGCTTCCTTGAAGAGTTTGGCGTCGAAATCACTATAAAAGTATTTAATTGACACACCTTCCTTCACTAGCGCTTCGGCTATTTCATTTCCCTCAATTCCTTGGTGTCCCGGTACCCAACATAAGGTAACCGAGAGCCGGCTTGAAAGCTGCTGTGGTGCTTTAAAGTAATTATAAAACTTCCTAGATCTTATCGTTCTATTAGCGATTAACTTAAGCGCTAAGCGTCCACAAAGGTGTTGAACTTTTTGCCTCTGGGAGAAATATTAGAGTTGCCCGCGATTATCTCTATCGCTTTTTTAATGGCTAACAATTCAGCCTGCAATATGCTGCAATTGTCTGCAAGTTTATAGCTTTAATGCCGTTTGTGAGTCGCGTCAAAGACTCCAGCGCCTACACCCTCAGCTTGTCTCGAGCCGTCTATGTAGACATTAATGCAGTTGGCCATACATGTATGAGGACTCCATCCATTCCACTGGCTCCTTTCTGGAATAATCATGGAAAAATCCCGGCTTTAGGTAATCAGTATTGATGTGCAACGTTACCGTGCACAAATGGTTGTGGTATAACTCTCTAAAATTTACTGTACGTTCGTCCGAAGACAGGTTTAAGGGTACACTAATGAGCATTCCTATCCACCCGAATATTGCGGCTGAATGTTTGAAAGGGAGGAATGCAATTGGCTAACATATTCGAGCATTGTCTGTTGAAGTAGCGGTAAAACAAAGATAGATAGGATACATATTTCGACGGTGTACAAGCAAATCTATCGACTTCGCACTATCATTGCCAGTTAAATCGCTCGCTATTGTGTTATCTCCAATGGTTGCAAGGAGTTCTTAGATTCACCAGATCAAAAATGAGTATTATACTCGAGTTTGATGTGGAAACGAAAGCCAAATCAGAAGGAATGAAATATTTCTGGCATCGTTAGGTAACTAAAGAATTTGCAGAATTTTTGGCGACCTCGAATATATGACCATTCCATCTAAGTGTTGAATGTTGCAAATGCCGAAGATGGAAAGCCTTTCGGTTTCGTTGATACAAGTGCCATTCATGGATAGTGGCTGATTGTTGGGTGTTCGCTTAAGTGACAGTAGACAACATTGGGGGTGGGAGGCATTACCCGGTTATACACCGGTTTTGGGTTCTACCCCAATTTACCTCAAGGTCGGAAATTAGTGTGGTTAACATACGCTGTCGTTTCAATTTTACAAAAAGCTGGGTCGTGAGTCTTGAAACAAATGTGAAAAGCAAAGCTATCATCAGCGAAGGAATGGATTGGATTAAAAGTAGCCGACAGGTGATTATTTATAAAAACGAAAGAAAGAGTGTCTCAGACAGAACAAAACCTTGCGGAATAGCAGCGTTTATGTGGTGGATATCAGACTGGAATCCGTCAAAAACAACTAAGATTGAACGGTTCGAAAGGAAATTTCTAATCCATAGAAGAGGATAATCACCGATACCGAAATCATGCATTTTTGACGAAAGAGCCGGATGCCAACTGTCAAATGCTTTAGATAAATCAAATGCACCGATCTTGATTTGGCCTGTGTTTTGCAAGAATTAGCTCGGTGAAATGTGCCACTAAACCACTAGTGAACAAGTTGCCGCAGGAGCCATACCCGTTGGTCATTTAGGAGCTTCTGCTATTCAAAATATTTCTTAAATTGACAATTTATCTGCGTTTCCATGACCTTGGGAAGAAGAGACGTAATTGCTACTGCTGAAAGTCAGTTCCAGGTCGCTTTCATTCTCGGCCATTCAAATGTCCTCGGAACAGTAAACAGGAGATGTCTTTTGGAGCAAATCATAAATCGATGGTAATATTTCGCTGCCTTTTAGGATTGGATCCCTTATGACACTCAAAAGTAGCACACCATCTTACTCGTAATCATTGGTAGGGTACATCAAAGGGTTCCAGCACTTTAAGATTGCCGTAGACTGCATTTAGTCCCATGCATTAGGCAAAAGACATACGGCTCAAGTTAAACAGCGAAGAAAATAAGACAACCTGAAAGAATAGTTGCAAATTAAGTAGCGGATGAAATAAAAATTCATGAAACAATAGTTGCTTTGAGGAGTTGTAATTACGAAATTTTAAGGTGTTGCTTTAATTGAAGTTGCACTGTAAAAGAGTCATAAAGAGGTCCTTCGTTCATTTTATTCATTTCATTTTCTTTCATTTCTTTTTGGGTTCGTGTTTGAAAATTTGTTCCCAGAAAGACAAGGTTTATATTTAAGTTGGCAAAGTGGGGAGACCCGCAGGAATAGTGATGCAAAGTCTCACAAAATCAAGTAAAGGTAAATATGTAGCAGAATTGGGAAAGTAATGATTATTTTGTGTAATGATTACAGGTTAAATTACAATTGAAAGTAATTGAAATTGAAAACATTTTCAATTACCATTACAGTAATTAGTAATTAAAATCCTTTCAATTACAATTACAGGTGATTGTAATTGAAAATTTTCAATTACAAATTACAAGTAATTGAAAATTTCAATTACATATTAAGAGTAATTGAAAATTGTAATTGATTTTTCAAGTAAGTAAACGATTATGCATTTACAATATTGAAAACGCCAAGTTTTTGGTATTCTTCAAAATCACATATGTATAGTCGTTGTATTTTTTGATGCTACTCATTGAATGCACATATACATACATATTATGTTTTCTGTTATTTATTTGATTTAAAGTATTTAATTACATTATGCGTAATGATTACAAACAAATGTAATCATTACAATATATTTGACCATTACATATTGACTGGAGAGTAATTGAAAATTTCAATTACATGTAATATGTAACTGACGATTTTCATTTACAATTACAAGTATTTGCAATTGAAAAAACCTCAATTACAAATACATGTAATGAGTAATTAAACTGATTTGTATTCATTACATCCCAACTCTGGTTGCCGCAATGGTCTTGGATTTGATGTGGAGGAGCGCGGTAGCAAGAGGTGCGCAGAGACCGACCTTATCCGATTGGATGGTTTCACTGGTTCCACGCTTGGCAAGATCATCGGCCAGGCAGATCCCCAAAATGTCACAGTGTCCCGGCACCCACATGAGGTGAATGTTAAACTGCTCTGCCATCTCGTCAAGAGATTTGCGGCAGTTAAGAGCTGTTTTTGAATTAAAAGTGACAGACTTCAGGGACTTTATCGCAGCTTGACTGTCTGTACATATCGTGATAGAGGTACGCGATATCACGTTGTACTTTAGCCACGACTAGGCTTCCTTCATCGCCATTACCTCCGCTTGAAATACGCTGCAATGGTTTGGAAGGCGAAATGAGATCTGGATTCCCAAGTCTTCGGAGAAGACCCCTCCATCGACTCCAGATTCAGTTTTTGATCCGTCGGTGTAGATCACCAGGTATGCCTTCTCTCCAGTCAGATCTGGAGGGCAGGCTGAAGGAGAAGCTTCTTTTGAAAAGAGTTCTGGGGCGAGTATAGTCTAACTCCCTGAAGGGGAGATCTATAGACTCAAGAATGGTAGAGTGACCCATGCATCTAGAAGGCCACGATTGCGCGGCTCTGATCCTTACTGCTGCACAGGCTGCGACCTGCTTACCGAAGATGGCTAGGGGTGGCAGGTGAAAGATGATTTCTAGGGCAGCTGTGGGTGTGGTCCTGATTGCGCCACTGATACAGATGCAGGCGGATCTCTGCACACGGCTGAGAAGTTTGAGGTTAACACCCTTTTCCAGGGCATATTACGACTCCGTACAGTAGTATAGGTCGTACAACGAAGGTATATAGCCAGTACGCTATATACTATGGGCGCTATGGGCTTTAGACCCCATTTACATCCGATTGCTCTCTTACAGCAGTATAGAGCCGCTGTGGCCTTTTTGACCCGTTCAAGGATGTTGGGTTTGCAGCTTAGCTTGTGATCAATAATGAGACGTAAATACTTAGCCTTATCTGTTGGAGAGAGGCTAGTCCTGAAGAGTCGGGGAAGGTCGAAGCGAGGAATTTTATACTTCCTAGTGAAAAGTATGAGCTCAGTTTTTTGGGGGTTTACCCCGAGACCGGACTCTAAGGCCCATGTTTCCAACTTGGAGAACGTATTTTGAATCAGTTCACTGAGCGTATTGGGGTATTTTCCGGAGATGGTTATTGCAACATCGTCTGCGTAGGCGACAACAGTACAGCCCTCCCTTTCAAGGATACAAAGCAGCTCAGTCACCGCAATGTTCCATAGTAAAGGGGAGAGTACCCCACCTTGAGGGGTGCCTCTGCTCACATAACGCCGGATAGTGGCTCCACCCAATTTGGAGTTGATGACCCTGCTTAGCAGCAGTCTGTCAACTATTGCACAAACGTATGGGGCCTGGGGGCGCCTGTGATGGCGCTAGGCTTAATGTTGTTAAAGGCGCCTTCAATGTCGATGAACGCTGCGAGCGTGAATTCCTCAATGGGACTTACTAGCGAGTGGAGGGCCGTTTCTACCGACCTACCCTTGCTGTAGGCGTGCTGTGAGGAGGATATCCGTGAAGGGTTGATGATATCTCAAATGTGAGTGTCCAATAACTTCTCAAATGTTTTGAGGAGAAAAGACGACAGACTGATGGGTCTGAGATCCTTGGGACTTTGGGTATGAAGACCACATTTATCTCTGTCCATGATCTAGGGATGTGGTTCAGTTCCGCACAACTCCTGAAGATAATGAACAGCCATGGAAGTATGAGGTCCAAGGACTGCTGAAGCTCAGCAGGAAATGTGCCATCAGGACCCGGTGCTTTATAGGGCTCGAATGAGTTGACAGCCCACATTATGGCATTCTCTGTCACCCGTACGGAGGATCCGGATATCGGCAAGTGAGTGGGACCTCTGTTTCGATCTACAGAACTTCCTGGAAAGTGATAGTCCATTAGCAGCTCAAGGGACACTTTACATGAAATGGTCCATGAGCCATCGTTTTTCATAAGAAGACTAGGGTTCGGTGGGGGGGTGGACAAGACCTTCTTGAACCTGGGCACCAGGATGTGCGTTGAGCTCCCCTTAGGAACGTTTTGTATGTGCCTAGCTTCCTCTTATAGGCGTCCCAGTACTCTGCCTGACGAGAGAACTTAGCTTTGTTAATAAGCTCACGACATTCTTTTCTTAGGAGTCTAATTTCCTGATTCCACCATGGTGGGCGAGATTTCCGGCCTGATCTGGTGATAGGACAGGATGCAGACAACGCATTACATAGGACTTAAGTTAACTTGTCAACAAGTACGTCAAGGTCAGAATAGTTATTCGGAGGGGAGCTTGGCAAGTTACAGAGTCTAGAACTTACAGCTTCCGGCAGGCATATGGGGGCACAGATTCCAACAGGCTGAAACTGATGTAGCCGTGGTCTGAGAAGGAGTGCTCATTTGAGACTTTCCAGTCTCGCAATTTGAGAGAAAGACTTTCGGAGACAAGGGTTATATCGAGAACCTCTTGTCTGTTGCTAGTGATAAAGGTGGGCTCATTGCCTCTATTGCAAACTACAAGATTAGTGCTAACTACATAGTCCAGTAAAATTTAACTGTGAATTTAAATTTAATCCACAAGGTCATGTCTTCAGGTCTTATCCTCCAATTTTTTCCTAATTTTTTCTTATCAATAGCTGCGCAAGACTTAAAAGCATTCCCCAACACGTGACAGCATCATATTAAACCTGTCTGCTCATAAACATCCACAGAAACAGAAAAAAACTTCTTAGCATACCTCCTTGCATAGATTATTTATTTAATTCGATTTGTAAATCTAATCCGACGGAAATCCCCTCCCACAAAACACATTCTCTCAGGCAAACAAAACTATTAAAAGAAAACAAAACGTTTAAATATTCAAACAAAACCGCCCCCCGCATTTATCTTATAATTGAATCATACCGCTACACACAAGCATACACATACGCCAGTACTCAGGAATCATGGTCCTTTCTTACACACTAGATAATTGTACTACCCTACTACGATTACAAAAAAGAAAACTTCATTTCGTCAAACACATAAAGTTCAAAGAGAAAGCTTTTATGTTTGACCCCATCAAGCCGCCCTTGTGGGTTTGGTTGGCTGACTCCCTAAGGCGGCGGCAGCACAACGAGCAGTAGCAACGGCGGCGGCGGCAACAACTTTCCATTGAAATCTCACATTTTTCGGGCATGTATCTTTTGGGAGTCGAACCAGTAGTACAACACAACTCGCACAGACACATACGCATATCCTTACACTACCACCACCAGGTCCTGTCGAGAAAGCAAATGGGAGGAAGTACTACACAATTTTCCAGTAGCAAAGGATACGAAGAAGAAGTATGACACGCGCGTCGTGGCTACCGAAAAGAATACCGTTTTTCACTCCAAGGAGTATGTCTTGTTCTTCGCTTACATCTCGCAGCAATACCACTCCAAGGGTAAATAGTATTTAATTTGAAGAGGCGCCATATTTGACAACAATCCAAAGCTTTTTGTGTGCTCCTGGCGCTGGCTCTCACTGGCAATAGGAACGATACACAAAAAACGCCGTTGTTGTTGTCCTCCTCCGATTGTGTAGCCCACTATTGAACTTCCAACTTCAAACGAATGTTCGGCTTCAGTTTTTTTCCTTCTGTGCTCTTGACGCGACGCGTGTGATGATATCCCATTGGCGTGTCCTTGATATGACGGTGTAGTGGGTATACAAATCAACAAATTACAGTGTGTGCCAGGACGATAATCCAATCCATTGGCGGTCCAATTTTTTTCTTAAATAATTTTTGAAGTTCAATTGAAGTGTGATTTAAGTAAAGTGTAACGAATTGCAAGGACGACACCATTTCAAGCGCTCATAGTTATTTCATCAATCGATAAACACGCTAAGAGTGTGACGATAAAATATTCAATTCTGGATCCTGAAATGTGATTTGTATCGCGCCCCAGCTTTTCTCCACGAGGTGTGTGTGTGTGCAGTAGTGAGTAAGGATATTAGTCATCGCCATCGCGAATGTTATAAATACGCGCACAATCGGGAACTGCACACTCGGGTCAAGTTGTGTGGCACAGTCACAATCACACAGAGAACACACTTTATAATGAAATAATGAAATTATATTGGAAAATGAATTGTAACCCCTCAACAGTAAAAAAGAAGGAGTGTAGTGTAGTGCACAATACTTTCTAGCTACAGAATTGGTTTCTCATATATGGATGTTATGTGTGTGTGTTTGTAGAGAGGTATACCACCTACTAACCGATTGGAATTGACCGTCCTTACCTTCGTATACGGTATACCGAATAAAGAGGAGAGAGAGAACAAAAGAGGATACACACATATACGTTACGTGTATCCTTCTCGACACCGTCCTTTCTCGGCTCATTCATTCAATTTTTCTTTAACTCTCTCGTTCTGAAATCTCTCTCTCTCTCACTCTCTCGATCTCTCTATATGTTGCGGGCTTTTCACTGTTTGCATTTTGTAACCTAGGTTTGAGTCTTTGATTAGCAGTGAATCAGAGTGAATTAAGTTTACTTCTTCTTTTGTTGATTTCAATTGTATTAGTGCGTTTGTGGTGCGTGAAAAAAAAAAAAGGAAATAATATACTCCGCCCGTATGTGTGCGAGTGTGTGATTGAATGGTGAAGCGTAGGGTGGTGTAGTAACCGCCACGAAATAGCAAACTTAATGTGTGATAGTACCAGTACAGGGTGTTTCTTCAGCAGCAGCAGCAGCACTGGACGAAAGGTGAGTTATATGATTGTGAATGGAGCATATACACACAGAGATAGTCAGTTTATCTATGGGGAGTTTATTTTGGCGGGTAATGTATAAATTGGCGTAGTTTTATGATCGTTACTGTTAAGAAGAATTTTCGCGAGGAAACTTTTTTTTCACCGAAAAGTGCGTGTATTCTACCTGCAAACTGCATAAATGGGCGCGCTTACGCTGTGCTAAGTGATCTCTGTTCTCAAAATATTATACTGCTAAATATCTTTATCCCTAGGCGCCTGCCTGACTGTTAGCGTAGCGACGAAGTGAGCGTTTAAACCCTGCGGAAAAAATGGTTAAAGTCCTGTTGCCGAGCGAAGCGAGCCACCAGGCTCTATAAATACGCCAGAATTTTTCTATTTAAAGTTTATGCGTATACACTTATCCAACTATGTAACTTCGTTTTAAGCGCCAGGTGATTTTGTAGCACTGTTCTCACACTGATTGCTGTTTCATTCATAAAAAACTGAAGTACAGTGATCCTGACAGTCCTTTTGTTGCTCCTGGTGGCATACACACCCAAACAATCGAATTTCCGTGACATGCCGTTAAAAGACAATTTTACAATTATTTTAATCCGTTTTTTGGATAGTTTAGTAGCATTTTCTCATACGCTGATATTGAGCTTTTTAAATTCCTAGCACATGAATATTTATTTGTTATTGAACATTCTTTGTCAACTTAGACCAGCGAATGGAGTTGCAGTTTTAAGGTCTTAAAAAAATGTTATGCCTGCTAGGTTTTGTTCTGCAATTTCTGGTAGGGCTAATGTATAAAGCAAACACCATGCTAGACATTCTAACCTGTCTGAAACTGCGCGGAACTAACACGTATTGTGCCAGCGTGACTGTGTGGTAACACCCAGACGAAATATAGAATAATTTCATGTATCTTCCACTCAACCCGTTAAAATCAAAAATGAACCATGCTAGAAAAATAATTGTAGCATAATTAGGATTAAGATAAAGGCGACCAAGGTAAGCACAAAAAACCAACGACTACAATAGCAATGTCTCGACCGAGCGCAAGAAAAGCATGTCATTGAAGCTCTTAGTTCGGGATAGAATGTCAGACCGGAAAGTGTTTCAGTGTAAAGTAAAAGTCAGTACGAGTTTGTGAAAGTTTGTGAATACGTACACTTAGTTCTAAATTTCGGATGATTTGTAGCTTGATTATAATTGGTCAGCTTGCATATCCAAAAAGATGAGCGCAATTTTCAAATTCAAAATTTTTAAGCGCTTGTAGTATTGACTATCTATGACTATGATCACTGCCATGATTCATTTGAAATAAATAGCTTCTCTGTTGATGTACAAAGGAATATGTATGTTTTGGTATCATTTACCAAACCTATAATTACAAAAAAAAAAAAAAAAACTAAAAAAAACAGTACTCGGACACCGAAAAATACACCAACAAATTATTTATTATTATTATTGACTCCAGGTAGTATATCTTATGCGTTCCCAATGTGTGTTAGCCAATTTCCTAAAGTCTTTCTTGGGTGGAAAGCAGGGTGTTAGAACGAGTTCTAAGGATATGCGCTTGGCTGCACGGTCAGCTAGCTCATTCCCTCTGATGCCTGTATGTCCAGGGACCCAAATGACTTTTAGTTTTGGATGTAGTTTGATAATGTTGTCGCAAATCTTGTCAATGAGGTTCGAACGGTGGTTGAGGTTCATGATAGCGTTTAGACTAGAAAGGCTGTCGGAGCAGAATAGCGTCTTTCTACCGCGTGTATGAGTTGTCCTTTAGCATCTACTACAGCTGGTGCCCTCGTTGCTTTTGGAGCCGTCGGTGAATATGATGTCTCAGGCGTCTTGGATGTACCGGTTACTCAGTTCGTTGAAAAGTTGGGTGTATGTTTCCTTGGGAATGTTGAGTTTGCTTCTTATAGAAAGTTTGATATTGATCGGGTGTTGATAACCAGGGTGGGTGTGTTGTAGGGAGCGTAGGTTCTGGTACAGTTTGAGGCCCCAGGTTTTTTGTAAACATCAAGGCATTGTAGGCACTTGAGGTGCATTTAGGGATTTTTGTTCGCTTCAGCAATTTTTTGGCGACAGTGGCTATCGGTGAGTTGCGTGAGTGGAGGATGTTAGGAGTAAGGCGAGTCATGAGGATGTTATTTAAATCACGTTTTTATTAAAATTTAGTAAAATGTTGTATGGTTTAAGTGATACGGACTTACTTCTTATATTAATAACTTGATACAAACGTGTGACACTAAAGTGATTCCTAACTCTTAGAATATCCTGTTGATTGACTTCAGATTCTAATTGTATGTTTGTAATACAACTTATCGCTGATTTTGATTACCTTGGCGGTTTTCTCTACATACCTTTCATGTTATTCTGTTTTAAATGAAGGTTTGTACGGATTCCAGGGCCCTTACCCTATTTATTTTGAAACTTGTGTTCAAAATTCGCACTGGTTTGGCAACACAATAAATTTAGAATACATATTTCCTAATCAATCCATTTTGTTGTAAAGAGATTTTCTAAAATTTCTTGACTGCATGGCAGCTGTAATTGTGGAAGGTTTACCATAGTTAGAGACATATTTACTCATAACGAATTTCATTTTTTGTCCAAAAAAACTTAAATTAAAACTAGTTAGAGAGTTTTTGTTTGGTATATCCATAATGGTACGCAAATATAATTCCTGTTCACGTTTTGTGGGAAAAGAGAAAATGGATAGTCTATTTAGGTGGACTCCGCATCAGACCACAATCACTTATACAACCACTTAAACGTTGTGCTTCAGACCAACTAACACATCTGATTAAAAATCTTTTGCACGGCTTTTTTATTTAATTTTTTTTGTCCTATCTATGTGCAGAATGAAAGGTTCGCAAAATAAAAAAAAAATATGTTACTTACTGATAGTTTCTGTCAAGTGGTTTTCACATGCAGGCTCACAGTCAGTGCTCTCTCTTGCATGTTCACATACTCGAGACCACATCTTAAGATTTATTCTGCCATTTACGCTTCATGACATCTGTGGCCTAGTGCACGCTGATTTTGCTCTCTAATTGAAAGGAATAACTTTTATTCGTTTGTTTTTAATATTTTTTGTTGCACATTTGAACCTTCTGGTGCCTGCATAAATGTTGCAGGAGTGTAAAAATTCGTTGTTTCTTTCCTTTTTTGAGTAAGTAATTCTCAACAATTCTTATCAGTTTAAATAATCCACCCGCCCTAGTTAATAATATAACGAATAAAATTAACATGTCATGGTTTAGGTGTTTTAAAGAGGTTATGAAATCCTTGTGACTAATTTCGGAATACATCTTATTCGTCTTGCAAATTTCCGTTTTGTATGATTCTTAATAAAAGTTGCTAGCTTAATCAAAAAAATTCAGACGTGTAGGTGTCTGCTCTTTGATACCGTAAAGGATTTCCTAATAAGTTGTCCTGTCATTAAACTGGGCGAGGAACTAAATTATTATTTTATAGTTATCTGCTTCTTGGTGGCTTACAATTCCATTTTTTCTTTACCCTTTTTCTCTTCACCGAGTAATTTCAGCATGTAACTAGCACTACACGGAAAATTTATTTAATGAAACTTTGCTTTGTCGTTTCTGTTTTCATGTTTTCCTATTTTTAGGGTGTCAGGTAGTTGGGCGATCCGCACTATGACTAGACTGTTATCCTGAGTCATATTTAATTTCTACGTTAAGCTTACATGTGACTCTTGACATCGATTGGGGTAAAACTCAGTTAGAGTGGTTGTTAATTTAAAGCTACGATTTTCAATTAAGGGAAAGTTATTTATAGTTTGAATACGCACAATAAGCTTTTTTTATATTCTGTGAGTGAATAGGGTCTGAGTGCTTTTTGAAGTCATGTTGTCAAGCTACTAATGCTTGTTGAATAAAACGTTGTTGGTTTGGTGTATAAGTTTGTTTATTTTAACTTCTCGCTTGTTGTCTTTTAATCACATTATTCAATTACGTTTTCGAATTGTCGTAATTTGTTTTAAAAGTTGAATTCAGTTATGATAACTCTATGAGCGTCTCACAAGCTGGTTGTAAAGTAAAGTAAAGTAAAGTAAAGGTATATACTCAAGTAGGACAAAGTCTGGTCAAACTGAATTAATGAAGAAACTTAAGCACTTATGGTAACTTAGGACTACATATGAAGCTTTTAGGTTAATGGTAATTTGTCTCATTCACTGGCATACAGAGTTGGTTAAACAAATAACACACAATACAATTCTGTAGCGAACAACACGAAATTTAAAGGTTGGCGACTTAAGGACCTGCCGATATTTTCAAACTGAATAAAAAAAAAAGGCAAGAGCCTTCAGGGCATTTTAAACATTGCTCAGCGTAGTCTTAAAGTATGGTAATCGGAAATCTCTCCTATCAAAATATAATATTTTATATATTTTTTTTTTTTCTCAAAAACGCGTCTATGAAATATCCGCAGCCATGGAAATATTTTTCCAACTTAAATTTCAACTTCTTTCCATTCTTTGAATATTCATTGTGTTCTTCATTGCCTCACCCATGATAAGCCATGCCATCTGATGACCCCTTTTTTGGTAAAAGGACGTCTTTAAGAAGCAAAAATGTCATAAAATTTGTGTGAGTCAAACTCTTGAGTGTATGCGAAAATAAGAAAGTTCAGCATGTGGTACTATCAACTAGCTGGCACCCGAAATCATGAGAGATCATCTGATTTTAGGGGCATAAGACTATTGTGGAACTATTTTAACCGCGCTTATGCTAAAACATACAGTACTCATGGTGGAAGAGAACAAGTTTTTAGACAGTCAAAGAAATTATCATTGCAGCTGAAAACGAAACCGAAAGACATTTAGGTAGCCTCAAACCATATAACTAGCGCAAATTATAAGACAAACCCCTCAAAAACTTGAAATTTTTAGATTCAGTTCTTTTTAGATTTGTTTCGGATCCACATTGCAATCAGCCACTGTTTTAAATGGGATGCATTGCATTGTTTTATCGATACTTCAACAGACAATGCTCAAGTGAGTTAGCCAACTGCATTCCACTCTTCAAACATTCACAAGCAATACTCGACTATTCGCTAGGAATGCACATCAGTATACCCTTAAGCCTGCATTCGAACGTACAGTAAAGCTTAAAGCCACAGCACACGAATATGGAATGTTTTTCCCATTATGAGCCACCGACAGTTAAGGCTGATGCACCGATATCTTCTCTCCGTCTCTCCCTGGATGCCTTCGGCCGGTGCTGTGACTTGAACTGGACGCTTAATCTTTTTCTGGCTAAAAATCTTTTGCGACAGTTCTTGTTATTTTTTAAAATCGATACTCGAGTTATTTGGATGGTGATGACATTGTTTGAGGATGCAACGAATCATAAAAAAGGACTCAGGCGTTCAAAGTAGTACCCCCTTTCCGACTTCCGAAACGTCTCTATTTCTTTTTCAAGAAACAGGCGGATTGAAGTTTTGGTGTAGTGAATCAGAAGTTTCTAGATATTCGCTGCTGTTGAAGTGAAATAAACTGGAAAGGATACGGCAATTCCTTCAAAGAGTAAACGGGTTACTTTTTAAGTTGCACTTTATTACTTTCGCATCAGAAGAAATCTGAAGGTTTATTTAAAGTAAAAACAGTAGTCGTTCTTTTAAAGGAATATCTTATGCTCCTAATAATAACTAAAATGAATAATGTACTAACCAATTCTGTAAATACATATACAATCCTGATTAGAAATATAAGGGTTTTTAGTTGTTTGCAACATAGCCAAGCGTTATAATAACTCTTATCCTGATTCCTTTGGTTTTTTTTTTTTTTTTTTGAGAAAATTGACGAATTCGTGTTCAAGCAGTTCAAAGTTTCGTTGCTTCGTCGTCAAAGAAAGTGGTCCCAGGAGAGCTACAAATCGTTTTAAGGTTCTGAATTTTAACACAAACTTGTTTTGTCTGTTTGATTACTTAAACTTTTACTCTGAGAAATTTCTCAGCCTTTGCATTCTTTTTAATGTCTATGCATTTTTTGCTCTATCTTAGGAAGTCTTTCACCCACTCAGCCAACTTCCCGAACAGAGTTCTGAATAAAAAAAAAACTTACAAATCAATACTGACCTACATTCACATAAACATCCATCTCTTACTCTTGCAGTCCAATTTCCGACCTGAACTTATCACCTTAAGCAGCCCATACACGATTCAATTCGATTGTAAACTGAGTTGTCAACTCAATTGATGGTTGGCCACACACTACATCAATGCCAGATTAAATATAATTTTTCACTTTAACACTGAACAAAACACGTTTACACACGATTTCCCAATGAATGTCTACCGCAATCTCTTAAATTTGACAGCTTGTCGATGAACTTGCCCACACACGATTCAATTAAGTTGAAAGACTTGCCAGTCAACTCCGCAAAATTCAAAATCTTTTGATTTTTCGCCAACCGTTAAATCGATCAATTGACGAAGCCACACATGGGTTGAACTCTCTGTGATTTGACTGAGTTGATGATTGAATTGAATCGTGTATGGGCTGCTTTAGACCTCCGGGGTAATGGAAGTCCACTTCATTGTAATATTTGTCCTCTCAACTTTGTTTATATTGACAGTTCAGAGTTTAATTACAGCCAATGCATCGCATAAATAACTGAAATTACTCACAACTGAATAGCAACACACAATTTTCCACCATTGACGTCGAGACTAATTTTAATGAATAAATTATCGACAGCTTGCTGCTCATAACTTCCATTTAAAAACTGTGGAAATCCGATTTATAAGACAATGACGTGAGTTTGAATCGGAGAAAGTTTCGACCGACAATTCGTTGCGTGAATTCAATTTGTTCAGTCCGAAAACATTCTTTTCTGTCAGTTTTTATGTGGACTTTTCTTCTACGCGTGACAGCGTTACTTTTTGTTTTTGTCAAAAGTTATTTGATTGATAAATATTCTCTTTTCTTCCTGTTACAATTTCAATTATTGATGGCAAATGTATTTTGGGATCCCCCCAGACACTTGAAATTCTTTGCCATTTTAAGTATTCACAACTGAAGCTTTTTTTCACACTTGAAAATCATATTCGCGAGAAATGAATTGGGAAAAACTTCTTCAGCGTTTTTTTTCGACATCAGAAGTTCTCTAATTAAAAAAGCAAAGCATTGGAATTTCATTTTTTTGAATTCTTCGCCTCTGGACCTTTCTAGGAGAAAAAAAAATAGAATAAATATTTTACTCTGCGTTGAAGATATTTGAATGTTTCTCTTCTCTTACTCACTCCGTACGCGATTAGATCTAATCAATGCTCCTCCCGCTGGCTGTGTGTGTGACGGTGGCTTGATGTGACCTAGAAACCGAAGACAAAGCCTTTTGCTGGCAGCACATGGAAAGCATTTCCACATTCATGATGATCGTCGTCCTCCACATGCCTTTGGCTGGGATTATTCACCGCCCCTGGTCAAAATCAGTTGTATCCCGCAACGGATGTACGATGTATCCTGCTGGCAGCTTAGACATTATACGAGGATATTAAAAGTTGCGGACGTCGTCACCTTTGGGCAGGGCGACCGACAGACACTTCATGAAAATAAATTTGATGTTTGTTGAACCGCACTGGAAAAATTTACTCATTTCTTTTTTTTTTTCAAATATAAAGGGATTTTACAAAAAAGGCGATTATATTTTTTTCTTTCGAACAAACATCGACCTCGTTTGGGATGGCTTCGTGATGACTGCACACGTTTGACGGTGTATGGGTGGGTGAGACGTTCGCGGATGATTTTAGAAGCTAACCCCGTTCTCATTTAAAAAAGGCAAAACAGTTTTTAGCTTTCTGGATTAAGTATATATTTTCTTTTTATTTTTTGAAGAAAATAGGACCAAGTGAAGAAATATCAAGCATTTAAAAAAAAAAAAGTAAAAAGGAGTTCAAGAAAAAATGCTTTTAAGCTTAATACAGGTAGCCATAACAGTTAAGTAGAATTTAGAAGCGTGGATGGATTAAAAAAGTGGTGACTGGTGGTTGGTAAGGTGGTCGCTTTAAAAAGGAAAAAGAGTAAATTATGTTTTTAACTGCTCGTCTGAATGGTAGATTGAGGGTGACTTTTGCAAGTGGCGTGAACCGTTCTGACTAAATCAACCTTAGAAAAAGGGCAGTTAATTTGCATTTAAGTTATAAAATAAGAATTGCTACATTACATTGTGTGGCGTAACAGCCCGTTGAGGGGCAGAGCCTAGCTTTTCGCGTTTCCACTATGTTCGGTTTACCTTATGTCCTACGGCCTACGGCTTATTAGCGGTTCCGAACTGCGAATTGCAATAGCTTTTCATGACAGAAGTACTTCAGGAAGATTGTCAGTCGTTCGCTGGAACTGGGGCCGTTAAAAATGTTTGTGGTGTTCTTTTCCCCGGGCTGGATTTAAACCCGCCTACTCTCGCTTAACAGTCCGACGCACTTACCGGTCAGGCCATAGCGCCCATAGACCAGGCAACTCGATCCTCCGCTGCCGACTCTAACCTCTGGCCTCTTGACTAAATAAAAAGATGCGCCTGAAAGTCTATGTCGAAGTTTAGTTTTACCCTCTGTCTGAGTATACTACACGTGCTGGATATAAGTTCTAGGATGTAATCCGGACTATATTCACCTTTTTTGCAATGAGTTCTTAATGGAGTCTACCAAAGCATGGAATGTGGAGCAACTCTTTTCCACTTCCATTTAAGTAAACTGAAAGTTGTTCTTCTTTTGGATTCTACGAAGACTCCGGGTTAGAATTTTAAATACAGGAGTTTAGTTGTGTCGGCTGCTATAAGCTAACAAACTTCTTTACCCCGCTTTGGGTTCCGATTTGGACAACAAGTTCACAAAAATGTTTTTTCTGTCAAAACAAAAAACCATTATGTTTCCAGATGTCCCGAGACTCTTCGATGGCGTACGAAGGTTCTACATGTGTACATGTTATCTAGCAGAACATTGTACACAAGTTTATGTTCATTCTGTAGTCCTCCGACCTAATCCGTTCAGTGACTTCAGCAGACGACCACCCACTGGTGAAAAAGTGTCGTCCGCCCTGCCGGGGTGACAAATGGATTTGCAAATTTCTTCACCGCCCATCCTCTCTGGGAACACATGAATAGAAAAAAGCCTTAGAATCTTGCTAAATTCAAATAAAGAATGAAAGCACAGAGAGAAAGGAAACAAAAAAATAGGACAGAACGATTAACCCCTAGTAAGTGAAGTCAAACTGTTTGCATAGAAAATGATTAATGTTAATTAAATGGGCGTTTTATGATTTAGAAGAACGCTGCGCGCCTCATCATCTTGTGGTGCGTCATCAAAAAGGATTCAACATTTCCCCGGTCATCATCATCATCAAGGAAATTGTTCATTTCATCAAATCAACCCCCCTCCTTTTCACACAACACCAACAAAAACGAACACGAGAAAAAAACAACGCCTAATTAATGCTATAAATAAGTCCGTCAATCGTGTAATTAAGCTTGAACACCATAAAACCGTTGGCCACCTCTGATTACATTTTAATCATCCATATCTTCCGATATGCGTATACGAACACACGCACATGGGCATCGGCATGGGCAACATTCAGCTAACACCTTGGAACGAAAAATCGAAAAACGACCCTCATCGCAGGCACTTGACGCGGACAAAACTCGACTGCGATGACATTTGACGTCAACGACACTGTTCCTGACCTTTTTCGAGCTCTCCAGCTTCGCATCTGTGTTTGGATAATTATTTTGAATACCATTTGATGCAGAGCACGCCAGTACAAAGTGCTACCTTAGAATCTGCAGGTAACTGGCTCAGCTAACCGGCTTCCATGACACAGAAAAGTAGGGAGGACAGCGTTAAAATGAAAGAACAATTGACTATTAGTTAACGCCATCTTTGTTCTTTGTTGAGTCGCGAAGCAATTGTTTTTATTGTGCTGACGATATTTACGACCATCCATCACATATTTACGAGTTCGATGAAAAATTAATTTTCCTTCGGGTTAACGATTAGTTTGCAATAATGTTGCTAATGCTGAGTTTGTTCTTCTCCACTAATGTCCTTCGGCGAAATAAATGAATTTATTTTTATTAATGAATTTCCCCGTGGCAGTTTGAATGTATTTGTGGGAGTTTTCATTTACAAGTGGTGTAGAAGACGCAGACAACAGAGGCCATGGTGATGTTTTAATGTTACTTAGTCCTTACGTTGGTGGTAGCATTTATCATTGAGAACATTCGCGGATAAGCCAATGGCGTTGGCAATTAATCAGGAAAGGACTGACTTTCGAAATGTGATCGGGGTGGTCAATTGGTTTTGTATCATTACGTATATCCTGTGATAAATTTTGGAAAAGTTTAATGAAAAATTTAGCTGATTAAATGTCGAAGACAAGCGACGTTGATCAAACAATTTGACAGTCTTTCATTTTAAGAATTTTTTTTCTTTATTTAAAAGTTTTTAAATTGTAAGTGAATTACAAATTTAATTTATACTAGCATTGGCTGCCACGGCCTTCAACTAGTTTGTTTTATAGGGGGTTAAATAAGACTTGCAAGGTTAAGGTTATTGATAATTTGGTACACAAGTTGTATATTTTCACTATTTGCATTTGTGAGAAGATATGTAAGGCCGTGGTTGGAGAATTTTTTGGTAGCGGATATGCTTGTGTGTTATAAAACTATGACCGAGTCGAAGTCGGGTGTAGATTTAGACTTGTTTTTGGGCGACATTATTGAGATAGATTGGCTTAATGCCGTCGGGGTTGAGGTTTTCCTATTGTGTTTCCAGTTATTGTGAATGAGTTTATTGATATGTGTTTTACTGTATTGGTAGAACATTTTGAGTGGCTGTTTTGGTTTGCAGATAGGCGGTTCCCTTGCCTTTGATGCCGATATGGTCGGGAATCCAGGCGATTTTCAGATAGTGGCTGAAATTGCTGATTGGCTGTCTGAGAAAATTATGGGTTTTTTTTTTTTTTTAGAGTGTGGCTTAGAGAATGGCGAAAGCTTCTGCGGTGAATATTGATGTGAAGCGCGGAAGAAGGCCTTTCGCGAGCACTAAGCCGCTTTCGTTGATCACGGCGAATCAGGTGGAGGTGTCGGTTTTAAAGGGGATCTGTAAAATTTTCCCGCCAAGTGATTTGTATTTGTGGAAATGTTTGATTAGAGGGCATTGAAGATGAGTTAATTGGTTTTGGACTTGGTGTAGCTGCAGAGGTCGGTGACTAGTTGCGAAGCACTAAAAAGTTAATGAAGTTCATTGCAACGATTTTAAATGTTTTTTTAGTCAACTGTTCCTCATTCATTTTCGAAAATACCATATTTCTTTTCCAGCAGTTAATCTTTCACTATTAGTTCTCTTTACATTAAACTCAGAAGTCGAGAATTAGTTTGAAGTTTTTTTCCCAATAGATTTGTTAACCACTTTTGGAAACAATGAAAGCAGTTAACATACATTTTAAACATCGCACAACTGGGGTTAAGCAGTGAACGAAGTTTAACTAAGTTGGAGTAAAACAGTGTAAAGTCGATTACCTGTTTAAGGAATGCACAATGCAAGGGGCATATCAAGAGGCCCATGGAGAATAAACTTTAAGAAAAGTATAAAGTATTTGAGCGAGTTTTGAATCCTTTGAAAAGATAAATTTGGCACTTATGTATGTGCAACCTTGTTGATAATTTTTACGTGCAAGGTGCAATTAATTTACTCGTTGAATTTGGTGAATTTTGACTATGATCTAAATGTGATCGCCAGCCCCATTGGCCTTCACTGTTTAAAATATCGCTGTTCGAAATAAGTTTGATGATATGATGATGTTTTTATCGAGAAACAGTGTAAGAATTCATTTGCAGTAAAAAAGAAAAACTGTTGAATAAAAACTCACGAGTAATTGGGAAGGAGGAGAATTTCGAAAGTCCTACAACAAAGCGGACGCAAATGTCTTCGTGGAATTTCAAGAAAATTAAATACTGTTAGTTTATTTTGTCTCATCTGTTTTTTTTTTTTAATTTGAAGTAAAATATATACAACGAATTTGAAATAACGCAACCATATTATAGTCCAAAAGAATCGTGTCTGCCATTTTCTTTTTCAAAACTATTTCGTGTATCCCTGAACATGGATTATACTGAGGTCCAATTTTCCCTGCTTTCAGGGTTGCGGTCGGTATTTGCCGAATTACGAGAGTAATGTCTTGGATCATATTTCCTGGAATGGGCGAGTAAAGTTTCCTTTAAGTATGAATTGAGATCTTAATTTTTGATACACCGATGTCTACTATAGCTCTTGCTAGTGTATTTTATTTTTGAGGAAGAGCTTTCATCATATGTTCGTGGCTGTACACTAAATGTTGACGCTGACTGTGGGCACATAAAATATATATAAAATTACTAAATACTTTTTTGATTCTTTAATTTTTCGTGAATAAACTTTTAAGAATCGATGATATAACGGAAATGGAGAACTTCCCATTTCTCAGGTGACTGCCTCATTCCCAAACTTTCCAAAAATTGCAGATACAACTTTTCGCAGTCCTCGAAGTATGTTCATCGGCGATTACACACAAAAATCAAAACTGTAACTTTGCAAACTGGTAGCATCCCGCTTCTGACAGCGCACAGAATTATCAAAGTTAAAGAAGAAATAATAAATAAATAAAAAAATAAAAAATCTCTAGTGGCTAAACTTTGGGGATTTGTAACGCACATACTCATATATTACCGGAACTTCATGAAAACGCCCACAGGACGCTCGAGCCTGTTGGCACCAAAGGGGAGTAGCCAGCCCCATAAGCAATACGTGGGCGACCCAAGGAGCGGGCTCCAGCGACCTCCATATAATCGCTTCACTTTCCACTGATTGGTTTTATTCCTAACTACGAGTGTGCCTACCTACACACGCCTACACATCCCCTCCTTGCACATACAACACTGAAGATAGAGGGGCCCCGAAAATGACCAAACGTCGTATTGATTTTTCGATTTGTCTTGATTTCTACCTCCTCCTTGTTTCACGGAGGCAAAGCGACCCATAAATTCTACGTTGTAATTATTGGGAAAGGCAATATCTCGAAAGCATTACTGAATGCAGTACACCGTGGGCACAGTGGTGGCCATGTAATTCCCCCCATGTGCACCGTGCTCAGTGGATAAGCCCTTGAGGATTCAGTTTTTTGTGGCGTTTTTTTTCCATTTTTTTCCTTGTTTTGCTTTCATACACCACTCTGTTCATGCAAATTGCGTGACCAATGTGATCAATAAAATTTATTTGAAATACAAAAAAGAGAAAAAACAAAAAAGAAAGGCCGAAGTAGTACACTTGGCAGAGTTGAAGCTTCGAATTGTAATTAACAGTGGCACCACGGGAGTGGGCGGATTTCGGGTAAGGCTATTCCGTAAATTGACAAATTGTTTTCGATGGCAGTCGGACTGAGTTTCGTTTTCTGTTTTTTTTTCAGCTTTTTTTTGGTTCTGGGTGGGTTAAAGCTTATCGGAGGACATATGGCACTCTTACAGAGAATTCGAATTAAATATTAACGAGTGCATGTGCGGATGGTGTATTTTTGTAAATTTAAGCTGCGGTTTCATGTCGCCGTGTCGATTTCATGATATCAGCAAAAATTAATTACCGATTTATTCGGTGACTAGGAATGTTCTATGAAGTTTTATTTTTTTTATAAACTTAATAGGATTTTGTTTGGTTTCGAAAAACTTTAGTGAACTTCGTAAAATCGAAGCAATTACTGAGACTTTCTGAATTTGAGAAAAATAGTAAATCAGGAAAAATAAAAGTGTAGCGAAAAGCAGGAATAAATAGGAATCATACATTTGTCAACAGACGGACGACAGACATCAGAACTTAAATAAACGTTTCGCTTAGCTTTAGAATAAGAATAAGCTCAGTTGAGTCTATAAGTGTTAAGCACTTCAATGAATTGAAAAAAAGAGAAATAAAACTACTTTTATCACTTTGGGTGAGGGTTATTGCTAAGGAAATAGTAGTACATAATTCAATTTTTTTGGCTCCTATTTCATTCGTCTTTGGAATGTTCGATTAGCATCAGTCCTTAAATTGAACTCAACGTAAAACGTCGACAAATCGCAGCTAAACGACGGCGAAGAGACGTCATCAAAAACGATTACTTGCAAGATTATTGAACCTAGTGCGTGATAGGGAGAAAATTTATCTTTATGCAAATTTTCCCTAGAGCTAGTGTGACTGAGTTAAGTTGGTAAGGTAATTGGTTTGGTCGTGTACTTTCGGCAACGTCTATAATATTCTTCATTAAGCGGTCACTGAGATTAACCTTTCCTTAGAAATTTGTGTAGGCCGGCTGCAAATTCGACTTAATTCTCTCTTAAGACCCCTTCTACCAGACAGCGACTAAAAGAAGCAGAGATTCTGATAACTCCTTATCTTGGCTTTAGTCTACCACCAAATTCTTGACAGTGCAACTTTTTACTGCAGGGTGCATGCCTTAAAGTTTGTTTGTGAAAAGGATAACATTTAATCCAATTCTAGCTTTAGCGTTTAGCAATGGGTATCACATTGTAATGTACGTGGTTCTGGTGGGCGCCGTTGCTTAATCGGTTAGTGCGTCGGACTGTTAAGGGGTCGAATCCAGCCCGGGGAAATAACACCGCAAACATTTTTTACGATCCCACCTCCAGCAAGCGATTGACAATCCTCCTGAAATACTTTTGTCTAGGAAAATAAGCTAGACTTTGGCCCTCAACCTGTTACGCCTCCCAATATATGTATGTTTATGTAGGGATGATGGACTATCGAAACCGTTTTTAGAAAAACGACGAGTCTCAGTGTCGCTTGCGGCATTTCAACCCTTAAGTGAGCCAAAGCAATTTTCACACGGCTGACGCGATTAACAAATGGTAAAGGATTTTATTTTGATATTTTGATTTGTTAATTTGTTTGACTTATATTACGTTCTTAGTACTAGTCTGTTTGCGGACGAACGAAACCCTCGGCGTGTGAGTCAAACTCACACTTGCCAGATATATTGAAGAATTATTCAATTTATCACAATTTGCAAAGCATACTAAAGTTAGTGTTGTTTATTATTCCATATCCCACATGAGAGAGAGAGAGAGAGAGAATTAATTTCTCCGGTTAACGCAAAAAGCAGACTTCATAAATAATTAAGAAGCTTTGCTTGATCTGACATTTTCTTGAACAAGTGTTCAGTCCTGTTAATGTTAATATTTTATAACCAACAAAGGGCAAGAGCATTGAACTCTGCCCACCCGGATTGAGATTTACCGAAATTTAAGTTCGCCCTATGACCTTTTGGGCTCCCATGTTTTCAATTACAAGCCCACATTCCCCTTCACATGCCTCGAAAAAAAATTTACCCGAAGGCGCCGTCAAATCAATCGTCATTTGGTTTCAAAAAGTTCTTGACTCCCACAAACAGCCAAACAAGACAACGTCTGTTGCTTCCTCACCTTCATATATACATCTACAGACTCATGTCTTATGAACTTAATCGGTTTTATTGTGTCCCATGATGGGTTGTTACTTCGGGAGTTGAGGCTCTTCCTTTGATCGTGTTCAGCCGAAAGTACAGCTGGAACTTTGTTCCTATTTGTCGGAGGCAAATGTCACCGCCATGATGATGACGATATTAGAAGTTTCTGCACGATGTATCTCTCAAATATGAGGTCCCCAAGTTCAACTCAATTCTGAGAAGCAAGCACCAGAATAAAACAGTGAACAATCTCTTCCAAAACAGCACTTGACGAAGACGAGGACGAGGACATGAGAAACATGGAGTGGGACAGCCGTTTGGGGAAAACCCATTAGCGACACAGAGCTTTCCTTTTTCAAAATCCAAATACTGTGTGCTCCACGCTGAATGCATTCGAGGAGCAATTGAAAGCCGCAAGCATTAAAAAGCGCAGCAGCAAGCTGCTGCTTCTCCCTATTCACCCGTCCGCAGCACAGACAAGGAATTTATTAAAGGACCTCACACAGAGACAGTTTCTCGGAAAAGTTCCTTCTATCTATCCTCGATGGGAAATATTTTCAAACACAGGCACACGCTGCAGAGGCGCATGCAAAAGTCACAAAAGCAAACACTTAAAGTTGTCTATGCGAATCCTTCGGCAGTGTATTAAGCCTAAATATGCCGAGTTGGTTTTTGGGAGAAAGTTTATGTGCGAATGTGTGGCTCGAGAAGAGTGTATCAGAGCAAAGGATTGAGGGTGTCCGTCGTCGGTCTGGCACGGATGGGAAAGAGACGCTTAACGTTGTCCATCACATCCCTTGGGATAGATGGGTTATTTAAGAAAACTAAGTTTTATTCTGCTCAGTGAATTGTTGTGCAAAGAGGGCGGAGGCGCCCTGAGTGAATTAGGGATTTCAAGGAGAGGATACTTTGCAATTTTTTAAGGATTTTCTAAACAATGGTGGTTTGTTTTGCTTCATTAATTTAAAAGTATGAGGAAAACCCTATACTCTACGGGGGTATTTAAGAAAAATTTGCATTTATTAGTGGTCATGTTTTTCCTAATTAAATAAACGACTTTACTGTGTATGTAGTTGAACAACTAGTAATGGTATATTTCAATACCGTATTGGGGTCATACCACCAAAATTCGCTCGCATGAGTCCAAGGATATTGACTGCCGTGCAAGGATCGCCATAATTCCTTTTTTTATGTTTAGGATTTGTGGTGCCAACAATATATTTTAATTGCCAATGGTTCTATATTGGTTTTAGGCCCGGCGACTGGGCAGGATACTCCAAAAGAGCAACACCAAAAGCGTCGCTTGGCGTCTTTTCGATATGCATCATTTTGTTGTTATTGGGTCATTAAAAAATTATCGCTGTTTCGAAGCTGCGTCTTTTTTATTATAGTTTGTGTCGCTCCCTAAATTAAAATGCATAGAAATTATGGAATTAAAATAAATGGGAATCGCAAATTCTATTTCCACAATTACAAACCAAACACTTATTTCATATGCATGCTTCACTATTCGGTGAACGTTGTCATCTCATGCATATACGTAGTTTGCTTATTAACATAACCAGTCATCCTAAACTGCTCTTTGCTCATACAAATTTTGTACCTATTGTCCCGTTCGATGTCTTTTTTCAAGCATATATGTATATGGCTTGCATCATCTACATTGCAGCAACGAGTAATAAACTGAAGTTACAGACTTCACCATAACAATAAGACAATCAAAGGCTTCTTGTCTTTAACTTGTCCACTGATTTACACACGTATCGCAAAAATTTGTTGACTATTCCATAAAAGCATATTTGCATCGTGTTGAACTTTTTCCACGAAGGCAGCTTTATCCATATAGGTATCAAGGTATGTTGTACAGACCTGATCTGAAATGGGTCGTTTTTTTTACATCGAAACATCTAACTTATGGGCTTAAATCGATTTGACACTCAAGCAAAGCCAGAGGAGTCGGAATATGGTGCATTTTGAAAATATCTGCTGAAATTAAGAGAGGGAAAGGCGGGGTCAATCTTTAAATCCTTAATTAAAAGTCACCATAGGCGCAGAAACTTCAATCCGGAAGAGTTTACAAACGCCGCCACACAGATTTTCCTCAGATTGCTGCGAAAACGCAGCCAAGGCAAACATCCGTAATTAATCCCGCTTGACTTGATTTTTGTGCTGGATGCATCTTGTTTTCTAATCTTTCTCTCCTAGTAGTGCCCTGGAATAATCGCTTACAAACGAATTTTCTTTCCGAAGAGCAGGCCGGATGGTTATCTCACATCCCGAAGGAAAAGCATTGACAATGGGGATTGTTTGATGGTTTTTTGTTGATTAATTAAAAGGGAGCTAAGATCGTTTAATACGTTGACAGCCGTGCAAATCTCATTTACGCCACGCGTAATGCTGTACGAAGCAGTATGAATAGCAGCGTTCACACCTTACAATTAGGGTGCGGCCACGCAACGAGCGACGAGCTGCTGAGCAACGAGTCATAGAGCGAGCCATTAAAGACTGTCAAGCTAGTAGTCAAGTGTGAACAGTAAATTTAAGTTTATAATAATAATCAATAATTTTGTTACTACCCCTGCGAAGTATTATTTCAAACTCCTACGAATATCCTTTGCAAGTGATGAAACAATTGTTGCTCAAATATTGTATTGTCACCCGAATATTGGTGACGTAGCAGTCAACGTGCTAAAGAGCTAAGTCGTCTTCGTCTCTAACTTAAAACAAACAATTCAGGCAAATCACGTTCATTTAGAAATGCAAACTGTAAATTCGAAATCGATTTCTATAGAAGTCAGCACAATTTACAAATTTCGAAAATTAGAAATAGGACAAACAAATAATCGTGACAATTTGTCACAAGTCGCAAATAGCAGAAAATAAGCGAAAAAAAATTATATCCATTATATTTTAACAGAAAAAGCAACGATGTTCAAAGCAAAAAAAATCTCTCAAGGCTGAATTTGTAAAACCACCCGCTAGATACCCCATTCTTTATAATTTTTTTTCACACACACCTTCATTTAATAAGGATAAAAAAAAAAATCAAATCAACATCCACCATGTAAATAAATCCGTTAACAAGCATTGTTCCTAAATTGTTCCACAAGTTGCCTAAGCACGCTTTGCCACTAAGAAATGTTTAAGAAAAGAAAAGACTTCCTCAGTGTGCTCTTCCTTAAACGCTTTCTCACCTCCGCTGTTCTTACTGTTTGCCTTTGAAGTAAAAATGTTGTTTCTTTTTTTTTTGTTTTACCTTGTTCCATACATTGTCTCGACAGTTTCATTGAATTTTCCCCCTAACCCCAGCCATGTGTGTGTTCACTCGTGATTGTGCATGCATCAATAAATTAACGACGATGACGACGAAGCCGAGAGGTATGATGGTAAAGCGGTTGGTAACAAACATCAAACGTGTGTTGTTAACCCACCCACTTTTGTTCTTTGAACTTGACATGCAAAAAAAGGTAATCATAATAACAGCACATTGGGAGCTCACCTCAAAATACTTTTTTTTGCCCTTCGTCCTTACGTTTGACGTAAGACAGGCAGGCAACCTGCAGCACACGGCTGCAGTCACAGTTTGGAATATTTAAATTGAACAGCATTTCCCTTTGCCGCCCAATCCTTTTGGAAAGTAGAAGAAACATTTTATCCGTCACGCAAATACCATAAAACGTAATAATAGCTAGTCACCGAGCTCAAAAGCCAGCCGCTGCCACTGGCGCGGACCCAAATGGGGGTGAAAAATATAAAACGTGGCCGCAGGACCAGGAAGTTGCTTGGTTGGATTTAACCGGAGGGAATCGAGTCGAGGTTCCGCTGGAGGAAAAAAAAAAAAAAAAAAGCAGCCAACAACAAAAACACCACTGGGCGTTTTTCTTCCTGTTCCAGTTCGAAAGCCAAAGTATTCTTTAAAAGAAAAGTTTCGTAGCTCCTGTTCCTGGTGTGGAATTTAATGTGCTGTACCTTGTTCTCCATGTGACCGGCAAATACATACCTTGAAGGATGTGTGTAAGAGAGTCGCTTATGGTTTTCCTTGTTTGCCACATTAGACGTCGAGACATGGTCGGGACTGATGATGCTGGGCGTGGTAAAACTTCGGCAGAAGACACAAGGACGATGTCTGCGAGTTTGGAAGAAAATCCTGGCGCATCCGCACCTTGTTCAATTAAAGTGGGTCACGTTGTCAGGTGTGAATTATGAATTGGTACTTAAATTTTAAGAACTGTACACTTTACTCACTGGTAGTTGCTGGCAGCCGTGGAGCCAAGGAGCAGGGATGTATTGAGTAGTCATGTTGCTTAAAGTACACCAGGATGCGCCTTCTTCCCAACTACTTGGCATTCTCTTAATTTAGTTATTTTGAAGATACTTTACACACCCACACACATCCAGGGAGTGCTCCCACAGCGGAAGATAACGCACTTGTGTTGTATAAATTAAATTTGATTTGAATGAAGAAGTTTATGACAGACTTTCAATTGAGAGTGGGTAGTGGTGGTAGGGGTGGCTTTAGAGAGTACCTGTTACTCGGTATGATGTATATATACGTGTGTGGTAGAGCATCCTTATTAACTATTAAGTTGAAAGTTTTTTTTTTAGTACCCTGAGTGCTAGGCAACTGACTTTTTAAAAGCATTTTAAGATGTTAGAAGCGAGATTACTTATGGAAGTTGGTTGGTGGAGTTTTATAGCGAACATTTTCGACCATTTTAGTGAAAAATTTATGTGAGCTTTTTCTTCTCTTTAAGTTTGTGACCAATAAATTATGCGCTAATGTTTTTCGTCGGAAAAAAATACTGCAACCAAGGTAGCTTTGATAACGGCTGGACCACAAATTTTGTTAGTGCAGGTGGTTTCACATAAAAAATTGTGTCTTGAAAATTTGTATTTTCTCTTGCCAGTTTGTAGCTTATCACTTAGTTTACTAACACTGCTACAGGGCTTGAAAAGCAAGATAATCAATTTGTAAATTTTTCTTCAAAAAACTAATACATACTTTATTCTGCTACCCAAAAAGTATAATGAGTTGTTCTTCAATTTCGTTTATTATAAGCTGCAAGTTGCCAGGAGTTTACGGTGTGGTGAAGCAATTTCATACTTTGAATGTACATATACTCATCCCTCGTTTTGCGCGGTCTCGTTTTCCCGGTTTCACCTTTGGGCGATTTTCAAATATCTTCCCAAATTCGATTTGCGCGACTTTCTTTGTGCGAAATAACGTTTTTTCTTTAAAGAATCGTGGCTCACTATGCTTTTTCTGTTAAAAATACATCCATACGCTCACAATTCGTTTTGCTCGATTTCGATTTCCACGAAACTTTTCATTCCCCTAATTCCAGCGCAAAGCGAGGGATGAGTGTATTTTAATTTTTTCTAATTATTTTTCTGATTTTTTATTCGGGGCTCTGCAATGAAATGCAAAATTAAAACTCACTCATTTGTGTGTCAAATGTTGTGCCATCAGACACTAACAAAAACATTCTTTTTGTATTTGATAATGACTCTGTTCCACAGGGATGTTTGAACTAAAAACGAAGCTGTAATGTTTTAATGTGATAAAAAATGCATAATAATAAATTGATAAAGCTGCAGCTTGTAAGCTATAATTTACTGCTTCATACATATAATTATATAGCCGCTGTAAAATAGTTAGAAAAAGACTTTTAATAAAGAAATTTCGTAGATATAAAATTTTATAACATTTTTCTTAAACTCGTACTGAAAAACTTTTACCCTTACTGATAACAAAAATAAGTGATATTCTGATACGAACATTGTATCACAAAATTGATGGCTTTTTTTCTCAATTAGTTATAAAAAAAGAATAACTAAATTTAGATTTTAATTTATCACTAAGCTGAGCCTCTTATACTGCGATCTGTAAAAGATCTGTTGTACCCTCTTCTTTGACCCAGGATCTTTTTGCTGCCTTCATAAATTTGACAATACTCCTAGATGGCATGTCGTTGAAGTCGGTCCATGTTACGTTTGTTTTGATGATGATTAAATCTAATTTCGTCTAGGCTTGGTCAGATGGTTAGTAGGTATTTCATGATTTGCTTAGTCCGGCAACAGTGTCTACAGATATTCGAGACTCAGCTTATTAAGGTGGTAATTACATGCTCCGCTTTTCATTGCCCTCGTGGTTTTCGTGTGCTGGCACTCAGATTAATCCTAGTATTCAGCAAAAGCCGAATACTTACAATACATTTTAAACAGCTGCGGTACGTGTGGTATCACAATGGGCATTGTCGCTTCGGTTTTATTAGAAGTTTGTTTTGGAAACGTTGCCAGGGTACAGTTCCCCAGACGTAAAATTGAGCTAGTATATTGGCGCTAAAAAATGACAGTTGAAAGTTTCAGTGTCAGTTGATGATGATATGATATTCAGCCCTATTCTGCTATTTATCGGGAGGAATTTTTACAAAATTTTCATTATTTGTTATTCTGGTATTCGGTAAATCGGTGTGGCGTTCTGCTATTCACGTGAATCCTATACAATTCGGATGCGCAGCCGAATTGTTGCATATTTGTGTATTTTTTGCTTCGTTTCTTTGCATTTGTCGGAGATTCGTTTATTTGTATGAATCGAAAAATATGAGTAAAAAAACAACAATAATACAGTATAACATTCGAATATTTCCTAGCAAATAACTAGAGCGCAAGCCTCCTGCTCGCCCTCTAGTTATTTACAACCCCGCTACTTCCGCTCCGCTGATTCTTTTCTCTATTTTTTTAAGTGACGTCGGAATAATTTTTGAACTACATCTTATGCTGCTGAAGATTTGCTATTTGCTCGTTGTCTAAAACTAAGCAACTATGCAATTAGTTCAAAAATTATTCCGGTGTCACATTTTTTTTTATAATAGAAAGAGAAATTAGCATTAGCGAAAGCGTCTTAGCCACTACACCACTGTTGTGTCGCAGATATACATATGTATCTCGTGCACACCGCACTAACATCACCGCACTTCAACTTGAACTTTTCTTTCATCGCAAATAGCCCTTCTACAGTTTTAGCAACACAGAAGTAACAAAAAACATTTTACATATTCATAAACGAATCGATGTAACAAAAATCTTTTCTTTTGTTTTCAGGAAAATGGAAGATCAGTTCCTGATGTTACAGCCAGCCCGGGGCGTGCGCCGCCAGGTCCATTACCATCAAATCAAATGCAATCGATGGGGCAACAACAGCAGCGACAAGGTGTTAAAGAGCCCGTACTGTTACAAGGCGACTTCCGTAAGGTGTCGGGCATTAGTTCGGAAATTTTCCGACAGATAGAAGCGGTTGAAAATGATCATGATCCAAATACAGCTGCAGCATTGGAGGTGAACTTTAAAAAACGAAAATTATTCGAAAAATCTTGCCACAATTAGTTTTATTTCTATTTGAAGGCCGTCGAGAGGCGGGGCGAGATGATAGTTAGGATTTTAGAGCCCCGATGTATCGGTGGAAAGCATGCGGTCGAAGCTGCTCATAAATTAATGGCGAAGGGTGACGCAAGGCACACAGTTCAGGTAAGAGAAATTGAAAAAACTGCACTGAGTTTATTTGACTATGTCTTCCTAACATACAGTTGGTGGAAATAGTGAAAAGGCCCGGACAGACACTAGGTTTATATATACGCGAAGGCAACGGCGCCGATCGAACAGACGGTGTATTTATATCACGAATAGCTTTAGAATCAGCCGTTTACAATAGTGGATGTCTTAGGGTAAGTCTTTTTTTTTTTTATCCACCCGTGGTTGAATCACCAATTGAGTCTTTTGTTTTAGGTGGGTGATGAAATTTTGGCAGTGAACTTGGTCGATGTGACGCATATGTCGCTGGATGACGTCGTTATTATTATGTCCATTCCGCGGCGGCTGGTGCTGGCCATTCGACAACGACGTGGTGCCCGCGGCACTAGCTCACCCGGCCCACCAACATTATCTCGACCCGAGCAAAAACCTCCGCCAGTTGTTGTCATCAAACGTGACCTCAGAGACGAAGACTTAGATGATACGGATCGCATGCCACGCTCCCGATCATCACGTGAAAGACGTACAGGTATTTGTAGAAGATGCGGAATGTTTCAATGCTGATGCCCGATTTGGTTTTTACAGGTGATGGGAGGGAAATGACAGAGTCCCGTTCACGACTTGGCCTCGGCCTAAACAACTACAGTCCACAAAGCGAACAGCTGGATCTGTACTACAATACACGGGCAAATGTCATGCAGGAGCCACCCAGTTGGGGCTACAAGCCACCGCCCCCACCGTCAGTGATCACCGAACAGCCGAAAAGTCATTCGTTTGCACCATCGACTGCTTACTACCAGAATGCAGGTACTCTCGAAAGCCTCGCCGAGAAGGTACATTCCTTTTACCCCGGACCATCGCGACGAATGTCAGCTGGGGCTGGAGTGAGCTTAGCTCAGCAACACGCACGCTTCCCACGTAGCGGTTCCGATCAGCATCTGCCGCGAGTTGAGTACTCCGACTATTCATCGTCGTTGGGTAGGCATTCTTTGCTTAGGTCAAGTCTTAAGCCAGGAACACTCACAGCTGGTGGTACCCTAGGTCGTTACGGGCGGTATGAGCCGCAGTCGCGCAGTTCAAAGTACGGTGCACCGCCCAGTGCAGCTTCGCAGTCGTTGACTCGACGGTCTAGGCCATCTTTGGACTATTCTAGCGACACCGAGGCTACGATCGGTCCCAGACCAAGCTACTACTACTACAATCGGCCAGCCATCGGAAGTATACCTCGCGGAACAACAACTGGCATTCTGGGCAGCAGTGTGGGTCCGGATTTGGCGAAGTTCAACTCGTTGCCTAGAGAGCGCCCCGGTGTTCGGCTGAGCGGTATTCGGCCACGTATTGGTGATAGGTTAATGGATGATGCCGACGGCAATCTTTCGGCACCGGAATTCACTGCCCGACGGGATCTTCGCGAACGTGATCTGCGAAGTAGAATAACGGCGAGTCCCTCGATCTTCACTTCGGACGAATATAGGGCATGGCTTAGGCGAGCCCCAAGTAGCTCTGCCATCGCGGAGCAGATGCGACTCACCAGAGACTTGCTAAGCCAGCCACGAAGCCATAGATTCTCCTGCAGCGCAGAAAACATTCATGATGCTTTAAAGAACGTGAGTAAAAATTAAAATGGTTCATTTATTTTATTTTTAATTAAGTTGATACTTTTAGTGAATTTTAAAGAACGTAGTCTTTCAAAAATTAGCCCGAAATTAATATAGAGGCAGTATACTTTTGGCGGTAGTAACCAGTTTTATTAAGTTTTTTTTTATCGTATATTATCTGGAACTTAAAAGTAAACTGTATAAGCTGTGTACAACATATATAAGAGTTTAGCTGCGAGGACTCTTAGTTATGCCCTCAAAAGCTCTTCTTATCCAGCTATGTATATTTACTGCAGAGATGTTGTCAATGTCCTGGCTCTACATGTAGGCTACCGACTAACAGTCTTATTTACGGCTGTAAAAGCATCCTTTTGTGTGAAACACTTGGTTGTTTTCTCTTGTATTGGCATAGGATCTGTGTCTTCTTCCTGGCTTCAGCTCCTGACATTGTCTACTTTCAAATGCTTACAGCTTGGGTTTTATTAAGCTGCTATTGTTACGGTTAACACCATCCTCACTAAAACTATTTTCCCACATCCCTCATACGCAAATAATAGAATCCTATCAGTATTGTATTGTCGCCATCGATCACTTCGTTAGTTTGTCCGAAGCCCACTATACTTATCCTAGGTGCCTTTAACTTCGTTAATTTTCGTTGGTTGCCCTCTAACGATGTTTTATAGCTTTTAACCCCATTTCTTCAAAAGTGTGAGTTTTCCCTGACTGTCGTAGTGACTCAGATTATTTCAGGTCAGTGATACTCCTTAGCATCTTGATTTTATCTTTACTGCTGATCCAAATAACTCCCCCGTTTCCCATTAATTACCTACCTCTTCTGCCAATATTTTTCCACGTTTCTCATTATCAGAACTTACCACCTACCCATGTTATGATTTCCACAAAGCCAACATTCGCCAATTAGCCGAGTACCTCACTAATTTTGCACAAATTTGACTTTTACCCAAGTAGTAAATGACCTCTACAGCAAAATGTTCTCTCTCTTCGCCCTCTTCGTTCCTTTTTCTCGTACTAAGAAGCAGCTTACATCTCCTATAACCGGAGACTTCGCTTATAAGGAATTATGAGAAACTAACTTTGCGTTGTTTCCTTCCATTTTACCGAGCTTTACCACATCCTCTTTCAGCATTATCTATACTAATATTATAAAGGTAAAGAGTTTGTTTAATCGCTAATCGAGCTAATCTTAGAAACTACTGAACGGATTTTCATGCTGTTTTCACCAGTAGTATTATGGACTTTCTGGTTTTGACACAACAAAATAACAGTATAGTGTGATTTGCAAATAAAGTCGAGAAATAGCAAGGGTCAAAGGCGGGCGCTGCCTCAACGGGCATAGATAGGTACGTAAAAATAATGTACGGGGGATTTGATAGTCTCAAAAAGTTCTAAGAAAAAGTCTGCGACAGCATATATGCAGCTTTTAAAGTAAACTCACAATAATCATTTTTATGGTTCTGTAAAAAGACGAAAAGCCAATCCCCTCTATAATTTCTATACCACTTCATTCACTAATCATTTTTATGGTTCTGTAAAAAGATGAAAATTTCTGTACCTCTTCGTCAAAAAATCTGAAAAAATTTAAAAAAAATCGGCTTCCACGAGTACATTAAAAAAAATAATTTCAGCATTCTGGCCCCAATAGTTTTGGAGCTGTTTGCCAAAAACGATAAAACGTCGATATGCGAATTTCAAAAATCTAAAAAAATACGGTTTTAGAGATGTCAGTGAAAGCATTAAAATATAATCATAAAAATATCGATTAGTGGATGAAATCTGAGGAATTGTCGATCACAAGTTTTTTTTTTAATTCATAATATTCTGGCAGAAATCGACACGAGTGTCAGTAGTCTTTTTCACATTCATTTCAACCCCTAAAATTTGCACACAGCTGCCATGAAGATGACCGCGCAGAAAGCGTGTACGGATAGAGGTATACGAAATGTGAAATATGGATGTATATATAGGTACACATGAATGTACACATTAGAGAGATACAGCCAGCGATACAAGATCGTGGTTCTGTAGAGGCTTATAGGGCCCATAGACGTGACACCGTGTGCCACACGAGGCTAAGTGTGACGTGTATGGGCTGGTAAATTTAACTAAACTTATTATAAAGGGTGATTTAAAAAAAAAAAAATGCAAATTTTTTGAAAAATGCATGAAATATTTATTTGAATCGATAGTACGGTCCATATAATTTAATGTTTGAAGATTATTTCATGCAAATGTTGACCTTGACTGCGCCTCAAATGGACCATCCGCTTAGTCCAATTTTGGCATACTCTTTCCAACATTTCGGCCGGTATCTCACGAATAAATGCTTCAATGTTGTCTTCCAATGCGTCAATTGAAGCGGGCTTGTCTGTATAGACATGAGCTTTAACATAGCCCCACAAAAAATAGTCTAAAGGCGACGATCTAGGCAACCAATTGACCGGTCCCGAAAGTGAAATAAAATGTTCACCGAACTCGCCTCTCAATAAGTCCATTGTTGCGCGTGCTGTGTGGCATATGGGACCGTCTTGTTGAAACCACATGTCATGCAAGTCAAGCTCTTGCATGTTGGCAAAAAAAAGTTGGATATCATCTCACGGTAGCGCTCACCATTCACAGTTACGTTACGATTCGCATCATCTTTGAAGAAGTACGGCCCAATGATGCCACCAGCCCATAAACCGCACCAAACTGTGTTCTTCTGGATGGATTGGTAGCTCTTGCAATGATTCTGGCTGATATTCACTCCAAAATCGACAATTCTGCTTATTTACGTGCCCATTGAGCCAAAAATGAGCTTCGTCGCTGAACATAATTTTTCGCGCGATGAACTTTCTTAACTTTGATAATAAAATTCAATAATTTGCAAGCGTTGCTCGTTTGTAAGACGGTTCATGGTTAAATTATAGACCAAACTGAAGATGTTTGACAGTGAAACAAAACACGAAACGTGCGTCAGCTGTTTAAACCAGTGTTGCCAAAAAGATAATAGCCAAAAAATCACCCTTTATTTTGCAGCAATTGCTCAGTGTATGTATCACGCTTTTTTTTTTTTTTGCAGACCGAAAGCATCTATAGCAGTCGAACTGGAGTTCTGACCGGTACCCTGGATCGTCATCTTGGTATGCCGCGACCTATTTCTTCCCTACCAGTCAGATCTATGTCCTCTCAGCACATTGGTGGCCCCTCGTCGATTCGATCGCCGAGCATTCGACGAATGCGACAATTACTAGAGTTATCAGCTGGTCCCGCAAGTCCCAGCGGTAGCATCCTAAGCGGTGGCGGACACCAGAGTCCAGCACCAACTCCAAGCGCTACCCTACCCCGGTCGCATCGTCAAATTGATATAAATCCAGCTGAGTTTGCGAAATATAAGTTGGATAAGCCGATAATTGACGTTGGAGGAATCTCCGGCATGCTCTGGATTCATCTGTTAGCTGGTCGTGGGCTTCGTACAGCTCCTGAGATCAATCAACCGGGTGGGCCACAATCCCAAAGTCGGGACTTGTACTGCGTTCTCGAGTGCGATCGTGTGCATAAGGCGCGGACAGTGGTTCGGTCCGGAGATCTTCAGTTCGATTGGGATGAGTCATTCGAACTTGATTTAGTATGCAATAAGCAATTGGACGTGCTCGTGTATTCATGGGATCCACAGCACCGACACAAACTCTGTTATCGTGGAGCCATATCGTTGGCTTCGCTTCTGCGGCAATCACCCCTGCATCAGTTGGCGTTGAAGGTCGAGCCACGCGGAACCATCTACATTCGTCTGCGACATACGGATCCCATAACTCTGTACAAGCGGCGAGGATTGCCCAGCCTGCGCGCTGGCTATCCGCAACTCTTTGGAGCTGATCTGGAGACAGTAGTGGGTCGTGAGTCAAAAGGCGCTCCTGGGAGTGCACCGGTGCCGATAGTGTTGCGACGATGCGTGGAGGAAGTCGAGCGGCGTGGACTCGATATCATCGGACTGTACAGGCTCTGTGGATCGGCAACGAAAAAGAGACTCCTTCGCGAGGCATTCGAGAGGAATAGCAGAGCAGTTGAACTAAGTCCAGAGCATGTTCCTGACATCAATGTCATAACCGGAGTCCTGAAGGACTACCTTAGGGAGCTTCCCGAGCCGCTGTTCACCAGGTGTTTGTTCCAGATGACTGTTGATGCTTTAGGTAAGAGGGAAGAGTGTAGTGTGTATGAGAGGTATAAAATAATTGGTTTATCTTCCAGCTGTTTGCTTGCCGGACGATCCCGAGGGTAACGCGAAATTGATGCTCAGTATTCTCGATTGTCTACCACGAGCCAATCGGGTAAGTGTTCGCATAAGTGTGGTCTGAATTGGTCTAATTTTTCTTTCCCCAGGCCACCCTTGTGTTCCTGTTGGATCATTTGTCACTCGTAGTTTCTGCATCAGAACGCAATAAGATGTCAGCTCAAGCGCTTGCCACAGTGATGGGCCCTCCTCTGATGCTGCATTCATCCAGTGCACCACCTGGCTCTGATATCGACCATGCTCAACCGATAGCCGTGCTGAAGTATCTCCTGCAAATCTGGCCGCAGCCACAGACAAGTACTGGCGGTGGCGGTGGGAGCGGCATTTCACTGTCGACGGCAGGAGTAGCAGCCGTGGTTGCCCCATCCTCAGGTAACGTAATTACCAACCTTTTTATCATATCATCCTGCATTTGTGTCCGTGGTGTATCAGCATGAGGTGCTTTACTCTGATGTATCGTGTGGTTTCTTCTCTCTAAACTATTCTTCGATATGTTTTGAGTCTTTCTACTCATTTTCCAGATGCTCGATTCTATTTTTGGGCTTTAACGTGATTTTTTGGGGCCTGTGCTTTGTTCTTTTTCTTTTTTATTCAATTTTCATCAACATACTTGCGTCTATATGATTAATACAGAGTCCTATGTAGACAGGTCGGCGCGGCGAGTCAACAGGGCAGCGTGGAAGCAAAGCCAATGCGTTGCCAGTGGACAAACACCAGCAGCAGGCCAACCTTCGCTCGTCCACTTCGGTAACCAACATACTATCCCAAGGCCAACATCATCTCTCAGCCACAGCCAGCACTCATCTGTATCAATCAGTAGTGGGTCAGTTAGCTCAATCGCCTCGAGCCTTGCAACAAGCGGTGCAACAGGTAAACTGCAACCAATGAAAATTTAATTACAATTACAAAAAAATAAAAAGAATGAAAACCAAAACAATTATGTGTAGTATAACGTATCCTCTTGTACAGTAACAGTATTTATCTATTTTGTATAAATTGTAAATTTAACTTAATCTTTTTTTTGTTCTTTTGCCGATTGAAGATTGTTTGTTTTGTGTGTGTAATCCTAACTCTGCATGAAAGACCCACTACTGGTTGCCTCGCACTGAATATGTAACATATACAGTTTAACGAAAACATTGGTGTGATCATCATACATTTTTTTCTTTTGTTCCGTTCGGAGCATAGATCGATTAACTCCTTAAAACAAAAATTTGAAAAAAAAAAACATGAAATAATTTTCATTCGTCTCAGAAATACACTACGTTTTGTTAAAATAGTTGTCGTTTAGTGGTGGTATTCTTTATTATTAAGGAAAGATTTTGAAAACTATACCAAGTGCTTTGACACTTAACTCTAAAATTTTTCAAACTGTGGAGTTATTCAATCTGTGCACAGAGCGGCTCATATTTTATCTAATTTTATTTAGATTAACCTTAAGTACAGAAAACCCAAAATTCAATACTAATTGTGGTCACAGTTTTACATGATGACACACACAAACCATAACATGAATCACAAAACAAAAAACAAATCAAACAAAATCTCACACATTTCAAAATACTCAAGATTGAAAAAAACTAGGTTATGTATAAAGACACGTACTGTTTTTGCAATCACTCATTTATTGTGAAAAAAGTACGTAAAGCACTTGTGTATTTGTGGGATATTTTTAACGATTTTTTTTTAATATAACTATCGTGTAGGTTTTTTTTTTATTACAATGGAGCTTCTAATAGATTTGTCAAATGTGCTTGAACGGTGTCTAAAACTTCGGATAAACTTGAGAGGGTTTTGTTAAAACAGCAATTACTGAGTAGTCGTTAACTATCTGATATAAATTTTCGACTTAAAGAAATTGTATGGAAACTGTCAAATAGTGTAAAGCTAATTCGTATGGTATGATGAAATTAGTGGCTTTAATGCAAACTAAGCTAAATCGCTGTAAGCAAAGTGATTTAAAACATACTAAGTCTACCCAGAGGCACAATCTATTTCTTCCAGTCACTCTGGCCACAAATTTACAATTTTCTTTGTATAATGTCTGATTGTGATCTATATAGTTCATCGCCCTTTTCCATAAGCTCCTCAGAAAATAACAGCGCCCTGAAGTAATGCATAGGCGGTCTCAGAGTCAAGAAAAAGGGTTTAAATTGTAGTTCGGTATCTGGTCCGGCTCTGCAGCAAACACTTGCACTTATCCCGATTGTTGGCCGACGAAATCCTGTTAAGCACTCCAACGCTCCGGGCGTCCTTGTCGACGCTATCCTTCCGGCACAGCGTTGCTCTCTTGTATCATGAATTGTACCATAAATAACTTTCCGAGCGGGATGATCACCGCTCTTCGCTAGGTGTCCAGCCCCCCGGAGTCTACCCAGCTTTTTTCTCGATGTGATATCTGCTTCGAGGTAGTTTTCATACAACTAATTCTTATACCGTGTCCGTGTTTCTTCTTCTATATTATTATTCGCGGCTACTGCCGACCCAAGGTAGTCGAACGATTGCAACATTTTAAATTCGAGCTCGAGTTCTTTCAACATTTCTCGCAGACGATGCTATTATGTATTTTGTCTTTCTTTCTTATATTTCCCAGGTTTATTGCCGCCTCCAAGTCAATGGTCAGATTTGCCAATCTAGCTGGACAAAATTGAGCTGTGAAGGGGAATCATGTTTTTAAGAAATATTTTTTTGCTTTATTGGGTACCTATCTATAGCAAGGTCTTACTATCCTAACTAGATTACCATAACCAAATTGTGGGTACCATGGATCAAGGTACCAATGTTCTTGGCACCCCAGTAAATCTATTTTGACAACAAAAATCATGTTTTAATTGACCTTATTGATCGTCAGAGATACAAAACGATTTTTTAGACAAACGATTTTTTGCTTATTTTTGTGAAAAATGCTATTGATTTTGATAAAGAGAAAATGATATTCTTAAGCCATTCGTATTTCACCTATTGACAAGACTTAAAAAACTCCCTCTGGAATCGCAAATTTCCTAATATGAAATTGAGCAGATCATTCCAAAAACTAAAAAAAAAAGTCATATGGCCCGTCACAAAAAAGCGCAAGAAGTCTTTATACTATCTGAAAGACTTCAGACACTTCACAGAATCAAAATGTAATATAAATCTTAAGCCTGATCCACTTGAATCCCTTAACTTTTGCTTCACTTGAAAATTAGATTATTTTTTCAAATTGCAAAATTTGTTTGTATACTTTGGCTCCTAAAAGTTATTAAATGCGTTGGAATTAAGATCTAATACTGTCAAATGTTAATAGTCACACTAAGTACATTCCAATTAAATGCTTTGCAGTCCACTTCTTTAAGGATTATATTATTATTTACTGCACCGAACTCTCTTTTAATGCACCGTATCATAATAAAAGTTGCTTTAAAATGTAGGTGTAGGTGATACCCGTTTGGAAAATATCAATTCTACAGAAAGATGCGTGGTGAACATTGAAAAAGTTTATAATAAAACATATTAAAATCCAATGAACTATGTGAATTTGTAAAATATTTACAGCCCCATCAATTGGCGGCCTCAGCGGGCTCAGCAACTCAAGACCAATCGCAACTGCCACCTCCAGGCACACCCTCCCCAGGCAGTAGCTCAGCATCAACAGGATCGGGTTCGGGCACGGGATCGGGTTCAGGTAAAAATGCATATCAATACAATTTATATTTAATAATGAATATAATTATACTAGGTACTGATACAATAAAACGTTGTGCATCACCCGCATCGGTGAAACATATGAAACTACATGAATCTCCAAGCTCATACTCAATTTCTAAGCAACAAACATACGAACCACATAAAAATCTTATAACGACAGCAACAAAAGAAAGCAATATTGATAAAACGAAAAGCAACGGCAACAATGGTATCCATGGACCAAAATCAACCTTATACACCGCTACCAGCAGCACCACCCCAACATCTATTACTATCACTTCTTCTTCTCCTTCTGCTTCGGAAACGCCAACTTCATCTTACTCATCAATGCTCTCATTGTCTCGCCATAAGTCTTCGACCACCTCGTCTTCATCATCTTCAGCTACAACAGTTGTGAGTGCTGGATCCGCGTCGGGAGCAACAACATCCTCGGACGAGTCGGACGATTTAATTTCATACAAATCATCAGCTGCAACCAATGCCCTGCTGGCACAATCTCAAGCAATGACTACCACTCAGCTCATGTCGAAATACTTGAAGCGTGAACCACGGGTGACATTCACTCCAATCAAATCCCCAACCACACCATCTCCACCTTCTGGGTCTGCTTCCGCTGCGGGTCAGGACAAAACTTCGACGGGCGATAAAACGGAGTCGAGTGGCTTTTACTCGACACGTGGTTCCTATCACTTTAGCTCAAGTTTGAAGTCATCCGTTGGCGGTTACGATGATTCCACTGGAACAGTTGGTAAATACACATCTCCATCGTCGCCATTATCAGCCGCAACTTCAACAGCCAGCAAATACGGTGGCTATACGTCCACATCCGAATCGGTGACATCGTCATCATCGGCATACAGCAAGGCCTCGTCGCCATCCAGACACACCAGCACCCTTAACAATCTCTCGTCGTCAGGAGCCGGAGCAACTTCGACCGCTTCTTCATCGACTAGCGCAGGCAGGAGTTACTTATATCATGGCTCTGATCCACAAGCGACGACGACTTCTAATAATTATTCCACTACAACTAATAATTCTATAAATTTAGTTAGTAAGCAGCAACAATACACAGCAAGCCCAGACCGTAGTCAGTATCAGCAGCACACGTCATCGAGTGCTGCCTCGTCAGCGTCAGGTCTAACAGGTTATGGTAGTAGTAACATTTTTAGCAGCGCCGGCAATGGCAACAGCAATGCAATGCTTTATGGCACTCTGCCAAAACACACTCCAGGGAGTGGTCTAGGCAATGGGGGTGGTAATGGCAGCGCTGTCAGTTCAGCAGCCATGTTATCCTCAACAACGGCATCCTATTTATCCGATTCCATTGGAACAACCGCCAGCAGTAGTGGGGTTAGTTCAATGGCTGGTTCGACTAGCAGCTATGACTTTTACACAAATCCTAGTAACACGCGTGCATTTGGAAGCTCGACGTCAACAGGAACAGGTAACGGCGGCAGTACGGGTAACTACCACACTTTAGGTTCATACAGAGTACAGTATTCGTCGACAAATCCATTTTTGGAGGCATTCGACCCAGCACCATCATCAACGGCAACACACTCGTCCACCACTGGTGGCGGAGGAGGAGGAGGACACACAGACCGATCAAGCATGGGCACTTATCATTTAGAATCGAAAAATTCCGATGAGTACGATGATTTAAAATAAGACAGGGAAAACAAAACAAAAAATGTATTCAATAAAAAAAAAAAAATTTAAAAAAAATCAAGCATACGAGAAAAAAGGGAAGTATTCTTTTCTACCTAAATATTCTAAATAACATTTCTATTAATATATTTATATCGAGAATTTCACAAGAAATCATTGGGTGGATTTTTGATGTTTGAGCTGTGGTCTTCTTGGCGGTTTCTAAGCCATCGTTTGAAGGTTAATTTCAAGTTCACCTTTGTCAACTATTATATTAAAAATTAAACATCGACATTTAAATGTGTACAAAGAGCCGTAGGCTAACGCTCTATGTCTGTTTAAATTAGTATTTAATTTTATTTAGACTGGATAATAAATTATTCAGTTTTTGTAACTATCCGATTTGCAGGCGCCTTTTAGGCGGGTCAATAAACCCTCGCACACCATCCAATATTTTCATGTTGTTAGTGAAACTTAATACACAAAAACTAACTGAAAGAAACCGTTCTAAATGGGGAGAAGAAAGTGTATTCGTGCTTCTAGTTGTAATATACTCCAAATTAACACAACATTTAATTGTAAAAACAATGCAAAAAAAAAAAAAAAACTAAATTCCAGTTAATATTACTTTTCGAGAGTTTTAAGCAATGAGTTAAGACGAGGAGAAATTCGGCGAAAGCCGACCTCTTCATTTTAACATCCTGCTACTCCCGATGAAGTCAGAAGAATTGCTATGCAAGTGCGTATTTAACGAGTAGGGTTGGTTTAAGGTTAGCTGCTTCAATTAACGATTTGATTAAGTAGCTTCTCAGCGTGCTGCAGCATCTTGAATTTTGTTCTGGCTAGCACTGGGCAGGTACAAAGCATGATACGGTGTTTCGCTGGCTGACGTGTCTCTGCAGTTCCTGCAAGTGTCTATCTATTCGGCACTGGGTCCGTTTTTTGTTTCGTCTTACATAGATTATAATTCTTCGAAGAGATTTTGGTGATGCGACAGGATTTGGCCTGTCATCTAACCCTTGTATTGGCAAAGAGGCAATACTCAGGCATTTAGCGTGGAATTGCAGCTGACCGCTAGTTTAGTGCGATTTGCGACTTGAAGCCTTTAATTGAACCTTGGATCAAAGGCAACGTCTTACGATTTTTTCCGAAGCGAACTGAAAACTAAAACAAGAGGTAAGCCGAAGAGATTCGGCAAAAGAAAAGAAGACAAGCATCATCTCGGTGTAAAACCGATCGGAAATGAAAATTTTATTGCTGAAAATGCAACCAGAAGAACTATTCAGTCTTACTCTTCTTTTTAGATACGGGTGCCGAGAACTTTCATGGTTTTTGCCAAACTAAAACTTGGCTCAGTGAGTTTACAAGGTAAAACCTTCTATTCTGTCGGAATGGTCTAGTTAAAAAGAATAAGGTCAAGATTCGGTTTTAGTGGAACTAAAGCCCACACTACTTGGAAGTGGCCTATTTCTCATATTAATCTGTCTAGTAGGGTCTGCCTTTTCTGGGTCTGCCCTTTCGTTTCCAAAATGACCAGTGTGTCCAGGTAGATGAGATGAACTCTATTTGTGCTGGCCAGGTGGTGCAATAGTTGAAGACAGTCCCATACTAGCTTTTTGAGTGCTAAAAGCGCAATCTTTCTGTCGGAGAGGATATACATGTTTTTGCTTGTTATGGTTCTGTTTTTCTCTGAGGCAGAGTTCAATTGCGAATTATTATTATTATAATTGAAATTTGCGCGATTCGACTTTGTACGATTCCCTGTAGCTAAAAGTTTGCAGTTATCAGGAGGACATCAGTGGAAGCCGGCGGCGTTGATCAGCGTCGGCGTTACTCATCAGCGGACTTTGACGGAACGCACTTAACACTTTTAAAAGTTTCACTTTTTTAAGTAAAGCACTTTTTAAAGTTTCAACACATCAAGAAATTTTTTTTTTGCTAAGTATAAGTTGTATCCGTTTGTATACAAGCGTATCCATTTTCTTTCCAAAAAATATGGTTCTCTTAACAGTTGTCACTAAAGGCTTTTCGCCAAGTTAAATAAATGAAATATTTTCGGAGATTACATCATACGATAGCGGCTTAAAATTGCTCAGCAGCATTTCATCAACAAAAATCCACCCATTCATCCATTGACTTCAGTTTAGAACATAAAATTTTTGAGAACTTGTTTTTCTTACACCTCTTAAGTACATTCTATATTACATACAAAACAGACTAACGCAACAAGAACAATATATACAAATATATATAAAAAAAAAACAAACATTTTTACAACAAACAGCTTTTTCAAAATACGAAATAAATTTTAGAATTTTGAAAGAAAAAGACAAACAAACAAAAAAATACATTTTTCTTGCTTTGTTTACTCTATATCCTAAAAATAAAATTTTTTCGAAAGATTTTTTTTTCCATTTTTCCTAACATACATTATACAATTTTAAATATTATATACTACTCTTATAATCAAGAACAAAGCAAAACAAAAAAACTAGTATTTATACATATATAACGTCGTAAAACAAATTTTATATAAACAGTTTTTACACACCAACAGATAAACAAGAAAAGAAATGAAAGAAATGCTAAAAAAAGAATTAAAACCGAAAAACAAAGATAACCATAAAGCTACAAATTCAAACAGTATTGAAAAATCGTTGAAATTTACTAAAACAAAAATATTAAAAAATACTATAGTGTATGTTTTGATTTTTTAACTTTCTTTTTAATTTTTTTTTTAAATGAGATTTTGAAAACGAAACTATACATACATATAATTATCTGAAATTTGTCATAATACAAAATTTATTAATAAATGAATTTAATCAATTCATTCTAAGAAAGTGAAAATAATTCAAACTCATCTCAATTGCTATTCACATTCATTCATATCATCTCGTAAGATATCAAAACGAAATTCATCCATTTCATAAACAAGATCATCGAATTGCTCTTTCATCTTAAAGAAAAAATCAACACCAAAATAAGAAAACTATACTTTAATTGACCAAAGAAAAAAATTAAAAAAAAAAAAAAAAATTACAGCTAACCTTTAATAATATAATACATATATTAAAGAAATCATTCTGAAGTTGTACCATGTGCTTTCAATTTATATTATATGATAAATTTATAAAACAAGTAACGTGAAGTGAACACATTGTGTACACACGGTGAAAAAAAAATAAAACATACAAATTTTAAAGGAACGTATTTCGTAAGCCGAACAGTTTTAATAATTATTAATCAACAAACAAACAATCGTATATATAAATATTTATAAAAAAAACAACAAATTTACTCTTAAATGATGATACAAATATTATTGTGTGTATAAAATACTAACAGATAAAAGAAAAAAAACTATACTATAATATAAATATATATATATATATGCAAAAAGTCTGATCATTTTAATTTGTGAGAAGAACATTTAAATTAAATTCGCGCCTGTGAATGATTATCACTTTCTTAGAATGTATGTAGAGAGAAAAAGGGAAGAAATGATGGTGCAGAGAATACACTAAACAGACTTTATTTCAATGCAATAATTATTAAACAAAAAACCGATAACGTTGTACACATGAGATATCTTTAAGATAAAGAAATACATTTTTTTTTCTTTTTGTCATACCTACGAATATGTTTTCAAATCCATGAAATAATAAAAAGAAGTAGGAAGAGCATAGAATTTGAAAAAGGTGAGATAACAGTGCAATGAATAAGGGGAAAAGGAGAATATATTTTTTATTATGGGTTACAGTGCACACTTGATTTCAAGACTGCCGATTTTGGTCATTTGAATGTACACAGGCCATTTAAATATAAACAGGTCCACATTTATCGTGAAAATAAGTGGAGAAATCGAATTGATACACTTAGCCTAAAGTTTATGTTATTTTAAGTTTCAGATCAGAAGATGGTGATAAGCAGAATAAATCTTTTTCACAATTTGTTAAACCCCTTATTATTGCATAAGTGGAGTTACCTCTGATCGTTCGAAAATCATATATAAGAGAATTCACACTTTCATATTTGGGCTTGTGGCCGGCGAATTCACACGCAAATCTCAGCAAGACTTTATTGCTAGGATAACTTAACCGTATCTTTAAACTAAACGACTTAATTGATGATTAAGTTGTGTGTGTGTGTAAAATTTCGTACGTGTACGTAATGACTAATGTGGAGTTGTGAGAAAACCTCCCTACGATATTTCAAAAATTAATTGCTTATCAAGCTTGCGACCATTGGGGGGTCTGTGCCTGTGCTGATTCAAGCATTGATATCGTCGCGCACGTTGCGTCAGGAAACCCTAGTTGTCTTTTGTCTGCGTTCGGTTGGTATTTTTGCAGGAGGTTCGTTGCCCTCTTCTTGGCTCCTCGGCTCAGATTCGAAGACTTTTAGCTGGAGAGTTTGTGTATATGCGCTCGATGTGGCGGAGCCCTTGCAATTGATTGATATTTGCTTTTCAGACTTTGTACACTTCGTAAAGTTCGCGTCTATATTTCTCCTTCTTCCATTTGCCTTCTTCACACCGACATCACTTCTCTTGCGAAGAAGCCAAGGATCAGCTGTGCTGTCATCGTCCATTTGTACTAAACTTCCAGCTCCTGCTAATCGTCCAGCTTGCGGCTCCATGCAGACTTGAGTCTTGCAGAGGAGGATTTTCGAGCCTAGATTTACCATAAACTAAAATTAAAGTTGTTGCCTTGGGTGATTCTGGGACAAGTCTCCACATCCTTCGTCCGATGTCCTTCGTCGTGTTTACTTTTCTCCCTATGAAAAGACGAAATTAAATTGTAAGATGTGTAATATATGCGTCTATGCCAATGTTTGTTCATCAAAGTACAATACGATTTTGCATGTGGGAAACAAGCCACTATGCTTACTTGCGTATGTCGAAGAAAGGTCGTAAATAACTCTACAAAGAGGCACATGATTTTGTTAAATTTAGACTGAAAATTAAATTTGATGTTTGATGCGACTCCACGGTAAGTGAGTACTGAATGTCACAGAATTGAATACCAAACACCTAAACGAAGGCTACCATAGTCATCACCTCGAAATGTGCGCACGTCAAACTAGTAAGCTTAAGGCGAATTGGAATTTGTATGGAGAAGAAGTTTTGAGTGAAAGTGCATTGATTTATATCGAATTTCAATTACAATCGAAATAAAGTTCAGTGTTGTACAATCCGTTAAAATTCGAATATTTCAAGCCCACTTCGAGTCCATCTTGAATTCTCGCTGGAAATGTCAAAATCAACTGTGTATTTAAAATTTAATTTTAAAATCTTAAGAATTTATCGGACGATTTAGCGTTTTATATCTAACATCTAATGGAAACTGGAGTCAAAGAATAGGCGACTTTATTTCCTCAGACACACAAACTCGGGGCAACACATCGTTTTTTGGCTTGGAAAGTTACTACGTTCCGTGGAAATAGATTTGGAAACTAATCTTTGTAGATCAATACAAAGGCAAGTGAATTCAATACAGAATACAATACTAATTTAAATTCAATTAACATAAAAACGATGGCTTTCATAATGCAGAAAACCTAATTCTACTTTTGGTGATTGAATTTACAGGAAGTGTAAAATGCAGAATAGGGGTGTTAATGCCCTTCAGAATGTGACAAAATGAAAAAAAAAAAAGAAGGTCACAAGCAGAATACCAGCATTCATTCGCTTCTAAGCAGAAGTCCTATGACTAAGGCAAAATCCCAAAAGATAATTGGCAGAACAATGGGCCTAGCTTTCGCCAATTGTACCATTGTACCAAATTTTCAAAAAAAAGGAAAGAAGTGGTGAAAGTGGAACACTCAACCAACAGTCATTCTCTAATGCGTGGATGCAAACAATAAGTTTTGCTTGTGTGCTTAACGTGCGTTCAATTTCAAGCTGTTGCATTGTTTGCCCACGATGAAATGAATATAGGTGGAGTTCACAAGGATTCAAATTTTCTTTTGATGGCCTTAAATGGGTTCATTAGTTTTAATAAACCCAAAGAGAGAGTGGTGGTTCGGTTTATAACTCAAACAGCACAAAGTTTTGATGCCACTGCTGTTACCGTGATTGCCTCTAGATTTAATCTGTGGCGCTTAAGAAATACAGCGAAGTCAACTTGGTGGAAACATGTAGCTTAGCCTCGAATTTTGGCGAATTCCCTGTCCTACAAAAGTGGTTATAGCATATTTTAAAAGTGTGTACATTTGCTTTGTTATAAATTGCCTTAATCAGAAACAGACTTCGAAACTGTTGTGATTATATACAAATATCATCATAATCTCATCGTCATCGTCTGCGTAACTTTTCTAATTCCTTACACAAGCATTGCACCTTAACCAATAGTAAGATTTTGTATATTTTTACTACCACCATCCACATATTACATCCTCTTTCTCATTTTGTACATAAACTTCCTTTTGTTTTCATTTTACTTCACAATTTGCGAACCTTACATTTTATACATACAAAAATCATCCTAAATCAATCTGCCTATTATAACATAAAATGCTTAAGAATAATTATTAAAGTAAAAGAAAATCTCTTAAACAATACTTATGAAAAGATTTAAATAATAGTGAATACAACAATTTTTTTTAATTTTTCTCCCTTTTTTTTAAATTAATTTATGATATAAAAAGAAAACATCATACGTGTATGCCAAAAGAAAATTTTACGAATTTTATTTCGTCAACTTAGGAAAGAAAAAGAATTAAAAATAAATAAGATAATATATACATATACATACTATATACTTCAACTTGTAAAACTTTACTTGTATATTACTTTAAAGACATATAGAACGTGAATAAATGAACCAAAAAAAAAGAAACCTAGAAAATCTCTCTATATATATGTATGAATACGCTTTATTTACTTAACAAACATATATATATATATATTCTTAATTAACACGAAGAAAAAAAATTATCGTAACGGAATTTTTAGATTTAATAAAAGTATACATATATATATATATATAAAAATAAAATAAAAATTAACTGTCAATTTCTGAAAGGACTAAACGAAAAAATATGGTTATGGAAGGGATATGAATCTATCAATCGCATAATATCAAATTTTATTTCGCAAGTATCAGATAAACGTAAATTAATTAAATAAGAGAAGAGTAATCAGTGCTTTAGTTTAGATTAATTGTATTGTGTTTTGTAAAAACTAAAACAAAACGAAATAAGAAAAATTAGATTTGTTTTATTAGCAGGATACTCGATGGTCGCATAGTAAGCAAAACGGAAAGAGAGTCATATTAAAAAGAAAGTGTTTTAGCTTTTATTAAGAAAAAAAGAAAAGAATATATTGTAATTCTGTTCACGTGTGCTTCACGCAGATGTATTTCCTTGTGTTTACCAAAAAAATGGGTATTTCCTTGCTTTATGTGTTTTAGACGTTTGAAATTTTAGTTTACCAATGCAGTTTGATGTATAGCGGTTAAATTGCTGTTTAAAACGTTGTTTTTTGTCTTTATTTTTTATTTTAGCTTAGTTTTAAAGTAAACACATTAGAAAATCGACTAAAGACTAGTCTAATGAGAAAAATAACAGAATTCTCTTCAGTTATTTCAGTTTAAAATTGAAGAAAAAGGAGAGAGAAGGAAAAAAAAACAGAAACTACATTTATTCATGGAACCGAAATAAATTTATTTGTTTCCTAGTTTTAGATAGTGAAACAAAAACAACAATGTCAGACATGCAGTTTTTCGTTGTGTTTCATATATTTTCTCAACTAGGTGCTTTTTATTAGGAATTTGTATATGAAATTTGAGAAAAAAAACAGCAAAAAAAAAAAATAAAGAGTTTAAAAATATCATTATACTTAGCATAAGAGTATGTATACATATTATATGTTCAAAATTAGCAAAATTATTAAACACGAAAACAGACTATATATATGTGTATTTATGTATATATTCTATATATACATATATATAAATTATATATATTTATATATACGTATATACATAGAAGAAATGATATCATAATCCTTATATACATATAAATATGAAAAAAACGAGAAAAAAAAAACTCAAAAAACATTGTGTAATAGTCGCAGATATATACATATATATTAATTTTTTTAATTGTCTTTTTGCGTTTTTGTTTTATTCAATTGTAACTTGTTGATGATTATCATACAATTTATTTTTCAAAACTTAGCGATAGGATTATATTTTTAACAAAAACAGAATAATTAGAAAGAAAAACAAATAAAGAATTACAACAATTTTGCAACAATCTTTAAGATAAATAAAAAAATAGTAATTCCTTGTGAAATAGACAATTTTATCTGTGGAAATTATTTGAAATTAAATAGTGATTTTAAATTGAAGTATGTAATATCTTCTATTCATAGAAAACAGAACCTATTGTGTAAAAAAATATTATAAATAAAAAAAAAAAAAAAAAAATATTTATATATATATAACAAGAAAGAAAAGCAAACAAGGTAAACAGAAAAAAAGCTCAATACATGAAGATCGAAAATTAGAACATTTGTCTATGCCAATTTCATGCCTACGACGAACGTGTACTACAAAAATGAAAGTGGCACTTGGAAATAACACGCATAAATATAATTATAGCATAACGTCGACGTGGTACTGTACTCTGTTTGAAATCGAATAATGGGTGGAGGATTTTAAGTATAAGCATATAAACTTTAGTTTTATGTATGCGTATGATTTTTGTTTTCTTTGTAGTTCTAAATTAAGTGTGTGGCTTATAATGTTTATTTGATTTGTGAAACAAAATTACGGCGAACGACAAAATATTTAACAAACGAACGTATAGGTTAATTATGTAACAATTTTAGTCCCTGGATTCGAAATCTCCACCAAGAAAACCTGTAGGAATTAAATCTTGTACTATTATCAGAATTTAATTAGATTCCGTGCATCAAGTATGAGTTTCGGTATGCATAATCTGGCTTAAAGGTAGAGTATTTTTTATTTCTATTATAGGGACGAAGCAAATAAGAATTATTGAAACTTCGAGAGTATAACTTACTGCAATTTAGGAGTCCTCTGGGAATTTGGGGAGCCTATTGATACCTTCCTTTAATTAAGTAATGCACTTTTGTTCCCTTCTGTCAGACCGGAGGGCAGCGTAACTAATAGAGATTTGTAAAATTGATTTTTTTTAAAAGGAATTAGAGCAATTTCGCGAAGACTTAAAGTTTGTTTACATTTCAAAGCAACGTCAAAAAGATTACTACTGTTATGTTAAACATTATCAAACTTGCTCCAATAGCTGAAATAATAGGTTAGGTTAGGTTAGGGGCCGCGAAAAATGTTTGTGGTGTTTTTTTTTCCCCGAGCTGGATTCGAACCCGGGTACTCTCGCTCAACAGTCCGACGCACTAACCGATCGAGCCAACGGCGCCCAATTTATGGCTTGTCTAACGAAAAAATAGTGTTAATTTATTTGAACCCAATTTTTCATCATAGTTAAGCGGTCAGGAGAAATCTTTATTCGTTTGAGAAATCAATGTTCTTCACGAACAAAAATTCGTTTTAATGATTTTTGGATCCACGCAAAACTTATGAATTTACTTAGGAAGTCTTGCCATACAGAGGAGGTCAACATAAAATGCGCATTAGAGACAAAACCATATCTTATGTGTATGTGAACCGCCCTAGATCAAAGAAGGAGGTATAATAGATCTTTTAGCTCGCAGCACAATCGGGTTAGTGACGCTCCCTATTTCATCAATATTAATGCCTGCCACTTAGGTCGTCAAAAGAAGTTTAATAAAAATCAGTTAAGATCACAGACGGTCTTAAGCACTTGATTTTGTTACTTGAGACTTACTGTCGGATGAATTCAAGAGTTGGATATAGAAACCGGGTCTACAAATCCACAAGGCATTGGTATTGTTTCTGAATATTTTGTTTTGCTGTAAAGTGAATAGAACACAAAGGCTTTAATATTACTAACAGCAATTTACTTTTCTCTAACAGAATCTTTATCAGGTGCAAGTTTGATGGGTGCAACACACCATGGACCTACAGGTCTATATGAATGGCAACTAGCAGTCCCCACATAACATTGATGTGCACAAACATTTCCTGACAGTAGTACCAACAACCAAGTGAACACCAAGTTTAGATTAATCCTAGAGAGTTGTTAGATTTAAATCAATCGGTTTTTCCTAGCTTGGTAAGCAAATGACACAAAAAACTGTTTTCCAAACTTACATCAATATGCATTCGACAAATATACAAACATTTTAAAGTGGAAAGATGTCTGACTAACCAGAGCTCGATGTCTGCATGCAACATTTGACTGTAGGACAGCAAATGTTGCATTGTAACGATACGTGCAGACAGAATTATGGATATTTTTGTTGTAGAAAAAGACTTTTCGTGGTTCGAAAGTTATATACGTTCGCAACTGCAATATATCAGTTCTAATTACATTTCAGTACTAATTGGATATCAAAAAAGTTGTCATATCTTCTATCCTGCTTCTGTGCCTTAGTTATAATTTCTGGTTCTTATTTTTAGTATGGCCTGGATAACGTTATTTTGCACACTTGAATTCAGCAATATTAAACCTAACTCGACTGACACGGACCTAGACTTGTCCATGTCAATCCTTCATTGTAGGCAGTCCAATTTTATCGTTGGCTGTAAATGAATGTAGTTTGTAGGATTATATCTGCAGTTAATATAATTGGGATGAATTTTAGAAATCGGGATCCGAATTTACAAAGATTGTTATCAACAAAAAACTTAACATAATTTCTCATTCTCAAAAAAAAAAAAATGTTATTGGCCGTTTAATAGATGCATTGGTAGTAATCACAAAGAGATCTCTCCACAGACACAGCTTAGATTTTCTACAAAAAATAAATGAATGTATTTTAAAAACAAAAAATAAAATGTTTTCGTTGTTCTGGGCTTGCTTCTATATCACTGTGTCATATCGTACATTAATATTTATATTAACATAAACAAAATGTGAATTATATATATATATATATATATCTACATATATATAAATTATATTTAGTATAAAGAAGAATGATAATAATATTATAAAAAAAAGAAAAACAAAAAGTAAATAAAATGAATTCTAGTTAAATGTATGCACAATATTATACAAAACAAATTGTAATAACAATAAAATAAAATAAAAATAAAACATAAAACAATTGTTTAATAAGAATAAATAATTTAAATAATAAAAAAATATTTAGTTGTTTTGACTTGATTTACTGCTTAGATGAATGTATTCCTTTTGTACTATTTTAAGATTAACAATTAAGTTGTATACCTTCTTACTAAATATTTAAATGTTGATAAAACGTTTTCTGTATTAAATGTGCCTAAGATATAATTTACTTATTTGTAATCAAAAGACAAACAGAAAAAACAAATGTTTGCTTGACAACTTAAAAAGAAAACAAAATCGTTTCAATCATTAAATGATCTAATCTTTCGTTTTATTAAATAAATTTGGGGACAGAATTTATCGTAGGAGCAAAAGTCTAAGTTTCAGTGAAATAACACGTACTTTATTTAAAAAAAATAAAATAAAAATGAAAACAAAAAAAGAATCGCTCAGGGTTTCACACAGAAACAATCTTTTACACTGTTTCCAATAAAATCATTGATACCGAACCAGCAGCACACGCATTCTTTGATGTTGCTTTTTTTCTTTTTTCATACAAACACACAGACACATCATTCGTAATGTTGTTAACAAAAAACGATGGTCATCAACAGATATTCTATACAATTATTGTTGTGACCTTTAAGCACAAGAAGACTGAAGTCTGATTAAATGAATCGATGTAGTTGTATAAAGATAAAACAAAACAAAAAAAAATAAATAAAATCAAGAAAAAAAAAAATCTCTCGAAGTTCTTTCCCCATTGGTATTCGGTTTTTAGTTGAATTTAGTTAATGGCTTCTGCTTTTTTGTATATTTTGTTGTCGAAAAAAATGTTACGAAAGAAGTATTAAACAAAAACTCCCTAAAATTTAATTTAGTCGATCATAGAGGTATAATTCTTTTTTTTTTAATTTGATTTTGTATTAATAATAAAAAAAAGATAAAAATGTTAATAATATAAAAACAAAATAGATTTTATAAATGAAAAGTTGTTAATTAAATCTAATCGCTAATTGTAATTGATGATATAGAAAACTTAATGAACGGAATTAATTGCTTTAATGCAAACAGCCACCCTAAAAATAATAAACAATTTAGTATTGATATAATCCAAAGAGTAAAAAATGAACACAAATAAGAAAAAAAGCAAACAAAGAACAACACACGGAGAATATCTTTAGCATTGTTAGTCAAATTATAGTTTAGTTCTAGAATATTGAATTAAATAGAATTACAAATTGTTTGACCTACTACGGCTACCCCACCACATCCACTGAAACAAAACGAAAAATTAAATCGATTATATCCAATACAAAAAAAGGACATCACAAATTGTTCGAAATTAAATAAATATATTCATATACACACACACAAAACAAAAAAAAAAAAAAACCGAAACACACCATAAGCAAAAAAAAAAAATTTGTTTATACTTTTCTAATTTAATTTTCTTTTGATATAATTTGACTTTTACTCTTTTTATGGAATTTTACAAAATATTTTAGAAAAATATAAATATATGTATTCGAAAGTAAAACAGTAAACAACCAACCAACAAGCAACATTAAGCAAATTAAAAAAAAAAAAAGAGAAAAATAAAAAAAAAAAATATAAAATAGTTATATACATTGTACGAGTAGTAATGTAAAATGCCATGGACAAATACTCTGATTTTACCACTGCCACAATATAGTATGATATACTAAAAAATATATTATACAAGAAGAAAAGTTAATAAATAATATTATAGTTCTTTGGGCGAAAATAAAACGATGTTACATTATTTAAAAAAAATATATATAATAAACAATTCAAATTGTGTTTTTATTGTTGCTCATTTGACAATAATCTTGAGGGCTGTCGCTGTCAACGAAGATCTCGAAACCATTTCCAACTGGTCTAAAGGTAATAAATTAAAGCCGAACCCTGAAAAGTCAGTTTACATTGTCTTTTCCAATAATGAGGTTTGTTCGAATGATTTTTCACCTGTTGTCCTAGACGGCAACCCCGTTGCTCATGTAAATTCTGTAAAATATCTTGGTTTTCATATTAACTTTTCACTATCTTGCTGTGATGCTATTAATGACACCATAAAAAAGTTTATTGTGGACTTCGTAAATTGAGGTACTCTTCGAATTACTTGCACTACCTCGTGAAAATAAGACTAGTTAAAACGCTTATAATGCCCTACATTTTGTTTAATAGTTCCGTGTTTCCCCGTCTTGATTCTGTTTGTAAGCATAGGCTTAATGTTGCATTTAATGACTGCGTCCGTTTTATTTATAATGTTCCTATGTCCAGTAGTGTGTCCAGACTTTCATCCTCTATTTATGGTATGAAGCTCGATCAGTATATAAACTTTCGCATTATTTTATAACTATTTAAAATTATACAAACTAAGCCACCTAGTTATCTCTTTGAAATCCTAGTATTCGCACAATTTAATAGAAAAACTAATTATACCTTCTTTCACACATTGCATTGGGGAACGATCCGTTTTTGTATCTGCAATTCGCGCTTGCAACTATCTCCCACATGAATTGCAGGTAATCAACTCATATACCGACTTTCAAAGAAAGCTTTCTCTTCATTTTTCCAAGAACCGCATCCTAACTTCGAATTAATTTTCCGCGTCTTTTATTTATTTATTTACTTATTTTTTTTTTCTTATTTAATGTACTGTTTTGATTACTCTTAATAATAATAATTGAAATATAAATGTTAATTTTCTTATGTAACGTCTGGAAAGCTATGCTTCTAAAAGATATTCAATCTTGTAGTACTAATGTTAAATCAAATACAAGTACAAATACAAATACTTGTACTTGTACTTGTATTTGTATTTGTACAAATACAAATACAATTACGAATTCATAATAAGAAGTGTTATTTTGCTATTTTGGTAGATGTCGCTTTTAAAGCTGTGATTTTCTAACATTTAACAAGTAGAAACTACGGCATTAATAAAAACGAACGATACATGCTTCAACAACGCATTGAAATTATTAAAATTCACTATAAACATGGTGAAAATTTGGCAGATACGGTTCGTAAAACTGAACAATTTTTGGGTCTCCGTCAAGCATCTTGTCAGACCCCAATACAGAAAGTGGTGGGAAAATTTGAACTTTTCGGACAAGTTAGTGATTTGAAGAATAAAACCCGTGCATGTCGCTAAAGAACAACTGAGAACATTACTGCTGTAGCCCAAAGGGTTGAAGAAAACCCAGGTTCGTCCATTCCTCGTCGTTCCTTGGCATTGGGCATTCCACAAACGTCATTACACCGTATTTTGCAAAAAGACTTGGTTCTTAAGGCTTATAAAGTTCAGTTAACACAAGAACTCAAGCCGGTCGATCATCAACAACGTCGTGTCTTTGCTGATTGCATGCTTCAAATGCATGAAAATGATACGGAATTTCATCGAAAAATCATCTTGACTGATTCCACCTCGGTGGCTACGTCAATAAGCAAAATTATCGCATCTAGGCCTCGGAAAATCTAAGATTTATTGTTGAAAAGCCCCTCCATCCTCAACATGTAACTATTTAGTGCGGTTTATGGTCTGGCGGGGTCATTGGACCTTATTTTTTCGCAAATGAGGCTGGAACAACAGTTACGATGAATGGAATGCGCTATTGAGATGTGATTAATAATTTTTTCATGGCAGCAGTTGGATGGTAATTATCTGGACAAATTTTACTTTCAAGAAAACGGTACGTTACGATCGATCCTTTACGGAAAAAGCTTCTGGACCGTGTTTTCTCTCGAAGAGGTAATCTCAATTGGCCACCGAGGCCACTTCAAGTTGAAAACAACACATGCCATCGCAGCTACCCGAATGTCAACTGTCAAAATGTGAAAGGAAAATGTAAACAAAACAAAGGAAAGAAAAAGGAGCTCTGGGTTCGTGAAATAAATAAAAAAAAATTCTCGAGTGAAAACAAAATTAAAATTGTTGTTCATTTTTATGTTTTTTTTCCTAATCGTTCTGAATATCATTCCTAATCATTTTGAATACACTGGAGGATTGCCAGACAACTAAACCGTACGCCGGCGCTTTTATTCAGAAGTTTCTTAGTTACCAATAAATTTTGTTTTTTTTTTCCAACTACTTAATAGACTAATCAATTCCAATTATTTTAAAACCTTATTTGTACTTGCAATACGGATGAAAGATATTTGTGAATAGTGATCAAAATTAAATTAAATTCAATTTTAGGTGTTTCACGCCAGTTTCCTGGAATACAAATAAGTTCCCGTATCAAAAGATTTTTGTACACAATAAAATACATTTCCCGGCCCTTACTCTGAATTTCGTTCCGATAGTCTAAATTTCCGAAAACTTATATTTTGTACTCTCTATTTCTAAAGCGGAATGAAATTTACTACTTTCGAAATGAAAATTCCGAAAGTGGAATTTTTGTACCTGGCATTTCATTTCCGAATGCCAAAAGTTTTCAAATACGAAAAATTTGTTTCTATAACGAATGTGAAAACGGAAGCAAGAAAAAACGATTTAAAATGTTAGTTCTTTCTGTGAAAAACTTAGATATAATAACAAGTTAAGTAAATAAATTAAATTACAGGGAATCTTTTAGGCGAAATATGAACACAAAACAAAAACAATTTGAGATATTGATGGATTTCCTGCGCTCTCATCCGGATTTGGCCAAGGGACATTTAAAAATCTCCGATGCAACACAAATGTCTAATAAATGGGAGAGACTTGCCTCGGACTTGAACTGAAAAAGAAATGTTACATTTGCAAACAAATGCAATATAAAAAATTAGATGCTTCTTTTAAGTTTTTTTTAGTTACTATTAATTATTGAATATAATATAATAATAACTATGCTTTTATTAAGTTACTTCAGATTTCTGTAATAGAAGTAGACGTTGTTTGCTGTACCATGCCAATACAATAGTCATGTCCTATTTGGTGTTGGTATCCTCCTTGTCCTAAAAACCGTTGCCGCTGATCTCATACGAATAGGAAGACCACTTTGTATGAAATTAAGAACATAAATGCGTCTTTCGACAAGCGAAAGTTCTGCACAGAACTAAAATATTGAAGAACAGGTTAAATATTAAAATAACTTTCCGCCATCAATAGAATTTTACCTTCTATCACACATTTCCATAATATTAGACTTATCCCGAATTACTATTCGTTCGATTCATCCTTCTTAATCTTCGGATACCATCCAAACACCAAACAGCAACGGACTAGACTATCCATTATTTTGCCTAACACACACTTTTTATTGTTTTTTTTTTTTATTTTGACACATCACAATAAAAATGAAATGAGACTCGAGAGTTAATTCCGTAAATAGGAAAAGTATTACGTACTATTTTCGTTCATTTCGAAAATCTTACAGATTAGCAATTCAAAAGCGGAACGAAAAGCACTTTCGAATAGGATTGATTTTCGGAACGAAATACAGAGTAGGGGCCCAGAAATGTGTATTTGCACGTTTTGTTTTCAAACAACCCTTAACTCGTACACCGAGTCGTAGCCAAGTTTCTATACGACAAAAATACGACAAAGATACGAAAGCGGAATAAGAAAAAAATACGACACTCGTATGCGTTGCTTTCATACGACTCCTGTCAAAATTCAAATACGACGATGCTCGTAAAGTACGACTTCGGTAGTAATGAAATACAACTATACTCATATCCGAAGGTCGTATGCGAGTTGCGTGATTGGGGTGATTTAGTTCTTATATCCGATAAGTACTGTAGCTGTTTTTTTTAGGTAGAGATGTAATTGTCGTGGAATGGTTTGAGACAGAATCAGAGCCAGGTTATTTAAAGTTATTTAAAATTAATGGGATAACCGCTGTAGAAAAGTATCTGTGCATCAGCGCAGTTTTTAGTACTTTGTCTATAGGCACGCTAGTCCGTCTATATGAAGTTGAGATAGCTGTAGTAATGGTAAGTTTAGTGTGTGTATACACGTTTCGTGTACAGGTGAAGAAGGAACTCAACCAACTCGATGCGCGTCATTGGAAGCAGCTGGCACGAAATCGTGCTGGGTGAAGAGGCTCTAAACACCAAAAAGATTCATTTCAGAGAAGCGTAGCAGTCGATTCCTCCTCCAATATAGGTCGAGAAGTGTAATTAAGCGCAGGTAAACCTATCTAGTCAATATAAAGTACGGATAAAAACACCACTATTTTTTTTAACTCTTTTCCATGATTTTATTTTCTCTATAGCATTTACATAATAGCATAATAATAATTATGGCATTATATTTAATTAATCTATCTTTTTTTTTTATTTTAGTTTTCCTTATTTTGTCTCAATTAAATTTATTCACTTTTACGTTAAATATATATATATATAGTAGATATTTTTTTATTCACTTTTTAATAATTATTTCATTTATGTATATATAGTAAGGATTGTCTGAAAAAAATTCATGTTTTTAATGGTATTTTGTTTTTTAATTTTTTTTTCTTTTTTTTTTGTTAATTTTTTTAAGTACACTCTTTCATTTTCTTAAACGTTTTTTTTTTTAGATTTGCTTTTGTGGCTTTTCAATAATACGATTATCTTGTAGAATTGTGTGTTTTAAATAATATTAATAATATTTAAAATATTATTAATAATTGTTTGTTGGTTTTCAATGTATACATTTTTTTTCTCTTTGTATTCAAACATAATCCTTTCTTTGTTTTTTCTTAGTATTAAATATATATATATATAATCTTTTGTATATAATTTTGCCTATTTTGCTAATTTTTTTATTTTTTTTTTTTTCATTTCGTAATTTTTAGTGTTTCCTTGGTTTCTTTCTTACGAAAAAACAAATTCGGTTTTTTCTTTTTCTCTTTCTTTCCAATTTTAATTTTGAAAACTTGTTTTCTTCTTTTATCTAATTTTTTTTCTTGTTAATTTAAATACATAACTAAAAAATTAAATACACACATTTAGCACGTTATTTGATTTATATAAGTTGACCGTTAGTAATATGTATATATAACAAACATGCACTTGCTTTTTTGAAGTTTAGTTTTCGATTTTAATTTTTACAAATTGAGCTACACTAATTGTTTGTTTTTTTTTTCTTTTGTGAATTATTAAATTTAACTAATTTTTGGAAGTTTTGCAAAAACATTAAAACAAAATACAAAATTTTCCTATGGCTGGATTGTTTTTTTTTTTTGTTTTAGGCTACAGAAACTGCAATTGCAAATTATAACAAGAAAAGAGAAACATGAATGTAAGTAGTGTTCAGTAAGAATATATTGCTTTTGTTTACTCTTTTTTTCTACACATAAAGAAGAAATAATATTTATAAATCTCAAATTCGGCTTCACTTCATCTGATCAAGCTAACAACTTTAATACAACAAAAAACTAATATAAAAAAAAGAAACGATTAACTACCCTGTTCACAACGTGAACTGACTTCATTTTTCCAGTTCGGCGATATATGCATCGAGTGTGGACTTACTACTTTATCCTTCCCATTGATTGCTTCTGACAGTTCGATGTATGTAATATTGTGAACCTGCATTTTTAGGGGAGGCAACAAATATCCATATCCATGAATAAACCATATCGGCTTGTCTGAATGGGGTAGAATTTTTTTAAGGAACACAGAAAAATATCATATGCAACAAACTAAACGAACATCGACTCCTCGGGGGTGGGTTTCAGCAAATTGGAATTTTTAACGAACTCACTATTAGTGAATTATTAATTACCCACAAAAATGAATAATGCATTGTGTATTTGGGGCAAGGCAACCCAACATTTCTGTTTTTCCTCTCTTTGCACGTGTGTGGGGGGTTTCGGGCTTGTTTAATAACTAAATGTCCTTTTTTGTTCTGAACCTGGCCAGTGCTTGCATTGTATCAGTCAACCGACCAGCAGCAATATTTATGGCAATTATCAATCAATATTTGTTAAATATTTATAAAATGATTAATCTCATGTTTTATTTTATCCGTGGTATTCATATGTGTTCACTCATATGCCAATTTACGTATCGAATGATGATAATTTTTCGGTGATGTGGTTCGGATTTCCAAGGGAGGAGCTTTGTTACTGAGCTCTCTACTGATGAATGTAATGAAATTGTTTTGAATTTACACGATGCCATTTTTTCTTGTTCAATTCATAATTGAATTATTAATTATATTTTTGTCACAACTTATGTTCAAAACAATTCCGAGCTTCGGGAGCCAAATAATCAATATGTTACAAAAACATGAATTTGAAATAATTAATTTGGAAAAACCCCATGGCGATTTGTATTTGTTTGCGCACTTTTCACATCTTATTCTGTAATTAACCATAACATGCCAATGCCGGTGGAAAATTATGTTCGTTGTTGGAGAACATAAGCACAATTTGTAAATAAACAATAATGGACGTTCGGAAGACCACACCGGGCAGGACACAATTTAGCTGCGGGGTACTTGTGCCGACGAGTTTCGATTACCAACATTCCAGGTGACTGGTCTGTTTATGAAAACTACTCAGATTCAAAATGCAAATGTCTATCTTTAATCTTGTGAACTGTCAAAAGGTTTATTCTTGGATCATGCTGTATGCATTTTATTCGTGTTGTTCGTGTAATACGAAAGGAAGTTACGAGCGCTCGTTTAGGGCGTGGGCAACACGAGTTCATAGTCGTACTATCTGCTTGGCGGACACTGGCAGTCAGTAAGTAGGCGTACAAAGGTCGAAATGTCGAACAAAATCATGCACCTAAAACAAAAAAAGACGAAAGAACTACAGCACAAGGAATTTTGCATTTTCAGTACTTGTAACTAGAGGTACAGCACAGGTACAGGTTGTTTAGCTACCTAAACAAAACAAGGCATAAGGCGATGCGATACGAATAGATAAAACAAAAGACTGTAGCACGTATGTATTTTCAGGACTCGTCAATAGAGGTACAGCATTATGGAGGAGCGTATAAAGTCATTCACCCTTATTCCGATAGTCGTAAACGCCGACTGTCGTTTTAGTGTCGTGTCGTTTTTTTATTGATATTCCGTAACTCAAACGTCGGCGTATTTCTCTCTCTTACATTCCACAATACGATCCACCAAAAGAGCTGACATTTGACGAATCAAATTGCTAGAAATTTGAATTTTTTTGATTTGAAAAATTGAAAAATGAATAGTGTAGCAAGTTATTTTTTTTTTAGCAGCAGTGACGACGAAAAACATGAAAGACAAAAAGATTTGATTCTTCAAATGAGATGGATTCGATATAAAACGAATCCTTTTGAAAAAATGTTTTATGTTTAATTGAAATAGTTCTAACAATGTTTTTTTAAAGATATTCAAAATGTTCTTTCGTCTTGATAAAGAAGCTTTTAAATATTTTTTAAATTTAGTGGAAAATAGTTTTCCGCAAGAACGTTCTGTTGCGATTCCTGTTGTTTCAAAAATAGCTGCTACCTTAACTCAGCTACTTGCTCCCATCCAAACTTCCTATCAAATCCTCTTTTGAAATTTTTCAAGACGTGCTCATTCTCGTCCAAGAGCTCGATCAGCCGTCGCATTTGGTTTTGGGTTGTTATTTTTACCCTAAGCCAAGAATATGAAATTATTGAAAACAAAATATAACTATAAAAGCTTACATTTTTCTTTGTCGTGAACACTTTTCTCGACGACAGATTTGGGCGTTTTGACGGACGTTTTTAATATAGAAACGACTATCGGAATACAAAAAAAAATATATGAACACGTTCCACAAGAGAGAATCGACATATTGTCGTTTATTTGGCGTTGAACACCGTACGTACTACGAAAATCACACCGTCTTTTTTTTATTGGCGTTGTACGACTATCGGAATAAGGGTGATTGATGTGAAGTTCAAAGATAAACTCTAATTTTCTTTTTAAATAAAAAGGAGATTATTGAACAACAAATAAAAATCTGTTGCATTCGGCTGTTTATAGACGTCATAAGAATTAAACCTCGCCTACGACTCGTTAACAAAAAGGCTCTTTACAAATAATTGATAGATAGACATACCTTCCCCACCCCTAATAACAAAACAAGAAAATAAAAACAAAAAGAAACAAACATTTTATATTTTAAAACCAACATAAGAGTTTATTAAATCAATATAACTAGAAATGAAAAACCTACGATTCTTAGAAATGAAATTATAATAAAAATAAAAAAAAAACAATGAAAATACAAGAGAAATATTTTAAAATTCGAGGTGCTTATCAATAAGCTGCCATTAATTGAACAACTAATATTGAGAAAAAACAAAAAAAAAAATATTTATATTTAAGGTAAATGAAGAAAACACAAAACAAATGGATGCGTATTAGAGTAAAAAAAAATAGAAAGAAAAAGTAAACCTAGTAATTAATTTGTAGTAAATTATTAAAACTAATTAACTCTTTCTATAAAAATTAAAAAATCTTAACTGGGCATATATAAACTTAGTCTGCATTTTTAATCATCTTGTTTATCTTCAATTTTAAACTTAAATTATCTATAACATATAATAATATAATAATAATAATAAAAAATATTAAGATCAATAGTAAACTAACAAATAATTATATATATTGTTTTCTTTTCTTCTTTTTTTTTTGTATAAATGACAAACAATCTGTTTTTTGTTTTTTCTTTTAATTATATTGATTTTAATGCATTTAATAATAATTTGTAACATAACAAGTTTTTATTTTCACATTATTTGTATTCTTTTGTATTTTTTTTTTCTTCAATTAATACTATAATTTATATCAGAGTCTAATTAAAAATAAATTAGCTGCTTTTAAATTTTTTTTGTTGTTTTTCAAAGTCAATTTTTATTATATTCATTAAAATTCTCTTATATTCTTATGTATACAGTAGGATATAGTAAAAGACGCATGGTTAATATAACAAAAAAAATGTATTCTACTAATTTTAATATGTATTTACTTATGTTTCTTTTTGTTTTGTATATTTGATTGTATCTGAATATCGAGAAAAAAATTCCCTCACGAAATCAAAAGAGAAAAAGGAATTTTTTATGATTTTTTTTTTCATGTTTTTGTTTTCTCTAAATTTTTTTCTTCATTTATAAATATCACCATTTTCTTGTGTATTCTTTTTTTAGTATTAAGTTTTACGCAATGATATTGACATGTTTTTTTCTTTTAATTTATTATTAAAACTTGGACCCTATTTAGTTTTAATGATATACATTATTTTCATCTTTTTTTTAATTTATTTTATTTTAAAATGGTATGAAAAAGTAGTTAGAGAGAACACAAGATGTAAAAGATGCAAAAATTTAAAGAGAAATCATCATTATTATACTGGCATTTTACAAAAGTAGGAACTTTGTATTTATATTTGAGACAAAACAACAAAACACAAAACTAACGCCAAAATAAGAATAATTTTTTCTTCCTTTTTCTCTTTTTGTTTGTATGCTTAAAAAATGTATTCAACAAAATACAATGTGAATATTCGTAAAAAATATATATGTGGTTGTTGTGGTTGAAAGGATATACAATATGTTTCTTTATTTTTTCAGGCCCGTTTTATATATGTATTTATAAATTTACGTTAATATTTTTTTATAAAAAAAAGAGTGAACAAAAATAGTTTAATTAAATATATCATCTACAGTTTCCTTACAATGTTTTTATTCTTGATTTTCACATGCATTCGTGTTTTATGTTAAATGTTTCTGTTTGATTTTGTTCGTAATCTAATATTTTCTTTATAGAAAACTTGAACTGAAGAAAAAAAATATTCCTTGTAGAATAGACAATAAAGGAGAAAATATTATGGTTTTTATACTTAATAATACTTCTAAATAAACATTTTGAATTACGCTAACAATACGCGAATTTCTAATAAAATACGTAATACATAAAAAAAACTATTCTCCTGTTCTTACGAAAACAAAATATTGTTGTTCAGTACGATTATGAACAATCGCAAATGAAAAGGAAAATATGAGATTATCTCCTTGTAAACAAATTAAGGAAAGGGGACATTTAAACTTAACGCATATATTTGTGTTCTTTTGCTTTGTGTGTATCAGTGTGTTTGTTCATCTTCATAAAACTATAGCAATATAATAATTTCTTGTTATTATATCTAAATTTTTTTTGCTTATGAAATATGATTTTTTTTCCTCTTGAAATTCCACCATTTTTTAAATTTAAATTTAAATTTACCTAACGTTTTATTCTCACTTAAATTTAAAATCCCTTTACATGTGTTTTCTTTATTTTCTTTTGAGATTATTGTTTAATGATTGGTACATTCGTTTAGGATTTCTTTTTTTTTTTGTTTTTATTAAATTACATCTCATTTCAGAATTAATTCTAAAGTTAACAGAATTAAGCGTTTGTTTTTAAAAATTAGGTTTGAATTAAAAAATATACACGTACTTTTTGCTTCTGTTTTAAGTATGTATGTATGTTGTATTGAATAAAAATACAATATACACATCCATTTTTTTTTCTTCTATATGTATGTTCACGTATAAATATAACTTCAAAAGTCTTGGGATTTATATTTTTTTTTAAATACATTTATATATATAATTTAGTGACTTGATTGTATTTCATCCATTTACTTTATATTATATGTACTTAGTGTTTTTTTTGTGGTTTAACAATTCAAATTTATCGTTGGGATAAATATCTACTGTTTGTTTGAAATCGGTTTGTTTTTGTTGCATATTTGCAAATTCTGCTTTTGTGGCTGTCATCATTATTTTCATAAAATCTTTTTTTATTTTTCAATATGTTATTTAAAATGTTTCATTAAAATACATGCATAAAATATGTATTTTTTTTGTTTTTGTTGTAAAAATTATCAAAAAATCAGTTTTTTGCATTTTCCATTCTGTCTTTCTGTTTTTGTTTTATGTTCTTTTTTAAAATTTTTTTTGTGACCTTATTTTCATATTTATTTTATGTATGTAAATTGTTTTTCGCTTTTTCTTTTTCTTTTACTTTATTAACGTTCCTTCCTCATTCAAAGTATCTACTTAAATCGTCGAATATGTATATTTAAATATATGCACACAAGAATGTACATGTATATAAACATATACACATGGGTAGATGTATATGCAATGATTACATTAAATTTTACATTAAAAAAACGAAACTCTTTTTTTTTATTTTGTTTTCTTTTATTTTCAAACTGTATATTCAAATATATATTATATATATACATTTAAATATGCGTATATATACATTTATATTTAAATGTGTATATATATACATATTTCAATTTATTTTTTGTTTGTATTTTTATTTTCTGAATGTCTGTGCGATATATTGATTTTCCCTTTTTTATGTATGTATGTATATATATATAATTAAAATATATTTTAAATTTTGATTTTTCTAAAATTGGGCTTAAGTTTATTTTTATTAAAATTTTTGATGACGAGCTGTTTATAATTTTATTGTAGTTATGAACCGTTTTTTGATGATTGTGATTTATGGTTTTCTTGCGATTATAACTGCAGTTTGGTTTTTGTTGTATATATTTATATACTATATCTAGAACTTTTTTTGTTAAGTATTTGTTTGATAACTGCAGTAACATCATTTGTCTTCTATTTTAGTTTAATAATAATTGATTGAAGTTAAAATTATCACTTAAATATTTGATTTCGAGAAGCTGACACGTAAATGATTTGATTCGGAAAGTTGATGATTATGCATTTTTATAAGGGCTAGCACTGCTTCTTCTACTGATGAAAGTTGTAGGAGGGCCATCTTGCGATCTTTGCTGTAAATAAAAAGGATGGAGACAATTTCAGTAATGTGTGTTAAGTGTGCTATAAATATGAATTCAGACTGACAGAAGGAAGTATTATGGAAGCTAGTGATAGAAAGCATAAATAAAACCTTAGGAATCTAGTGTTGAAACCTTCTCTACTACTTAAAAACCTTTATCTTTGATATATTTGACATCATTCATTAAAAATCAATGCAAAGTTTTAGGGGCTGCAAAGTGAGTACAATTGGATACCGCTACAAGAGAACAATAGATTGATCTATCACTCAAATCAATAAGATAAACAAAATGATTGCACTAATCCTCCAGATAAGGTCGTTCTGAACCTTCAATTGCACATTAGTCATATCTACAAAACCTACTGGAGGGCAGCTGGAGATTCGGCTAAAACGATATTAGGAAAAAAACAGCGATTCTTTTTATCCTTATAAGCAACAAGCCATTTTAGCATGCCCTAATATAAGCTGACTTTTTTCAAGTTCTTCTTTGATTTTGTTAATATTTATATTTTCTCTCTTCCATCTGTTTTTTTTTATTATTTCAATTTTCTTTTTTATCTGTTTAAGTTTGACTTTGGAGTTTAGAGGACATTTGCACGCCTAGTCGGTGAAAACTTTACTGTTGCTCGTTCACATTAAATTAAACTGAATGAGTTTCATTAGTGTTCGCAGTGCTGACTTTTCTGTAGGATAACTAAAATTAAACGCATGCTGCTACCGAGCTATACTCTCGAATATGTAGGTTAAAAGTTTCATTGTTTCTATAATACAAACCGCTCAAACTTCTATTAGGGCAACCTTTTAACCAAACACTGCTCTGGTGGAATCTTTTATAAGAACCAATAAAGGTGTAATTCGGAACAATTAATGTTGCAGTACATTCGCACAGCTTAATAATTTAGATATACTACTGGGCAAAGAAGCACTTCATATAGTCCGTGTTATTAGACTTAATCCTAATAATGCTATTAATCTGCCATCCTATTCTCAACGTCGGCCGAAGCGTAGGAGCATTCTCGTTAAAATGTACGTTATTCGTATCGCGTTTTGCGTTACTTGACAAATGAAATTGTTGATAGAAAGCTACAAACAGGGAACAATTCAAAACGTTTGAAAAAATGACTTAAGCGATTATTCCTTGTGACCATAGTTATCTGTATTACAAATTTAAATACAACTTCTTTGGGGTGAATGATGGTAAATCGCACCTTAAAACGAAAAATAATTTAAAAAAATGTTATACATGTTTAAGTTGAAACACCAGATACAAGCCTTTGTAAAGGAATGAATAATTGCAAGGAGTTGCAAATCCTTTGAAAAAAGGCTCTCTTTTTATACACGTCTGAATTTCAAGCCAACTTTCTCATATCAAAAGTAAAACAGAGGAAGATTTAATTTCGAAAGAAATTTTTCGTTCGTCTGCAATAAACGACTTCGATGAAGAGTGTCAGTAATACAATGCATGCAGCGGATTTAACATGAATCGAACAAGTGAAGAAATCTTCGATCCACCTGATTTGATTGATTATAAATTTGAAAGTTTGGATGTTTTGATGTTTGTAGTTTTTCTGCTGTCAGAGTTGTGAAATCAGGAAGGCATAATCCATTAAGTTTACTTCAACATTGAAGTCTATACAATGCACCATAAAACGGAGACTGGGTTTCAAACTACCTTTTTTGCTTAAGTTACAATTTGCCGATGGTAATGGGAGACAGGGGTTGCAAAAAGCGTTGTGGTTCACAGCAGCCATGAGAGGTAGTGTGTGCTAAACAAGTGTGCGTGTCAGCAGATAGGTTCGTAGTTGCGGTTTAATCTAAGATGGAGTCAAAATTACTGCATCTAGATGCCATACCTCAGGCTTTCAAAGAATAGCCAATAAAGTGATATACAGTACTCCCCGGATATAAGCAACTCCTTTAATGGCAAAACCCTTTTAAAAGCAGCAAATTATATTCAGGGGTTTACCAATCCCATCCTATGCCATACTATGATCATCGCTTAGTAGGAATTTTATTGAAAACACGCTTATAAGAAACACAATTTTATGCCCATGTGTATGTGCTATCATCCGGGGAGTACTGTACTAACAAATTTCAATCCTTTGTGACCACTAGCAAGGCTTCACTATGAATCTACACACGTATAACTATATAATATTTTTTCTTTATATTTCTCGTGGTTTTACAAATGTATTTCTACTTTTTTTTGTTTGTGTTGTTCGTGTCATTTGAAGTGACATCTCCGGAAACAAAGCGTTAAAAATAAATCTTGATTATAAATGTATGTCCTCAATACTTACGGAAAGAACTTAAAAGCTTTAACTTCAAAATTATTTGTTGAGAAGGCTTCTTTGATATCTTCCTCTGTACAAGATGATCTGCAATGAAATAAAACAAAAAAAAAACCTGTTAGATAAACTCTATTAAAGTTGAATTTTTTTTTCTCTCTACATAGAACAGAAACGACTATCATTTAAGGAAGTAATTAGACCTCATAACCTTTAAAGGAAGTCTTGTCGAATTATTTTTTAATCTTTCCTTTGCCAAATTATTTTTTTTTTCGACGAAACCAAAAAAAAGGTATATTAAACAAGCATAAAGACATTAACATGATACTCTCATGCTCCTTTTTTTCCTTTACCAAAAATTATTTTCCCTTCCTATAATCCCCCGCCAAGATAGCCCACCACCATGGAAAAAAAGATAAATCAGCATGTTGCTTCGCCAACATACAACTACTATAAGTTATAAAGCACAACATAACTTTTCGCATAGATACAGCTATGAAAGGACGTATTAACGGGTGGTCCTGAACAACAACGACACAGTTGCCATGGCAGAGCTTCTTCTGATGTCTGCAAGAAGCAATAAATTTAATATTTCTACCACTTAATGTGTACATAGTTAGCCCAAAAAAAAAAAAGAGATGGAAAAAACGGAAAAAAGGGAAATCTACATCATTAACGCTGTTGTCGTGGCCCTACTGTGAGCCAAGGTGATAGGGAAGCTTAATTGTTAATTTAATTTTTCTCATTCTATTTTGCGATCACGTATCACACCGTGCAGGAACCTGTTTTAATGTTTTTTTTTTTGTTTGAAAATGGAGGTTTCAATATTGGTTGTTGTGGTTTTTCTTATTTTATAGAGACTGAGGGGACGTAGTGAGTGAATTTATATAGGAGGAAATAAGTACTAGGATTATTAAGTGAGGTTTTAGATGCCACCGACTCAGAAGTTGACTTTAATGTACCTAAACACGTTTGATTTTTTTTTTGATTGTACAACTAATAATACGTTTTTAAATTTAGGAAACCCACTGCAACTTGTCAAGCTTGGAGGAACATGCACACGGAGCCACGTTTTTGGGCTACGTTCGAAACGAAACGTCAAGATACTTGTGAAATCACTTCACTGCGTATTCGTCAGTCGTAAGGCTGCATTGTAAGCTGTATTTAACTGCTCCGGATGACTGTTAAGTGTGCACGAGCTGTTGTTAAATGATGACACTCAATCAACTTATGACACGGCGAGGACTGCAATTTAACCTTCACCTTTACATATCGTTGCAGCTAATCGTTAGTAAATTTTTTCAAACTGAAAAAAAAACACCAAATTAACGGCTGTGAAATAAGTTGAACGTTTTCTTCACGAGCTCGAGAGGCTGGAGGTGGATTTAAAGTAGGTAGAGAACTGCGAACTAAGAGTGCTATGTGAAACACTTGCAGTACCTGGTGCATGCAACTACCACCTTCCTAAGATAAGTCTCACCAGCACAGAAATTTACAGACATTATGGTGTTCCATAGTCCTGTGGAACACTTATTAACCAATTGTAAAAGAAGCGTACTTCGAGGACGAGGTCAAATGTATGAAGACATCACTCAAATTCTAGCAATAGATTTTTAAGGTCCTACTGCAGGTGGGTCAATGACACACTCCAATTTTTTTAATTCAAATCCTTTTCCGAATCGAAGAAAATGGTTAAGAACTTCCCATTGCACAGTGGTTGGATTCGCTAATCTAATTGGACAAAATGCAAAAATCAAAGTTATTATTATTGCATTAAAAAACTAAGCAATAATGAAGAGGGCAAAGCTATAAGAAGTGTTTGTGTGTGTGAAGTGTATTTTAACAAAACTTTTTCCTTAAAAAGGGTTGGTTATCAGTAATCCAAAAACGCCTCATAAATGTACAGCTTAAAATAGTAATTTTTTTATAGCACCTTTAGCTAGCTGTTGAAAATTAAATTTAAAAAATTGTTTAATTTTCAATTGTAGCTAAAGTTTAGAGATTACAAAAAGTGTTCTTGCGCATTTTTGCGACCGTCATATACATCTTTTTTTTTTAATTTTTGAATTGATCTGCTGATTTTCATGATAAGAAATTGACGACTCCAAAGCAAGTATTTTTGCAGTTGTCAATTGGTGTAATCCGAGAAAATGGCTTAATATCGTTTTCTGTTTATCAAAAATAAGAATCAATAACAGTTTTAATAAAAGGAGCCTTATACAAAAATCATTTACCTGTTACCAAGAAAAACATAGTTTTTCATGTTTTCAAACCAAAAAGATTATTGGCTTGGCTACTTGGTATCTGGTCTATGTTACCCATTTTTTTTCCCCTAAAACGTACGTAGGAGGGTAAAGCATAGCTATATGTAGGTACCCAAAAAAAAACAAAAAAAAAAATATTCTTAAAAATATGATTCCCCTTCACAACCCAGGTAGATTGGCAAAATCCGATCAGTATGCATCGTGCGGAAATATCCAAAAATTAATCACCAAATGACTACTTAAAAAATTCGTAAGACCCAAAACTACGTCAAGTTTTTTTATTTTCAAATAGGCCATCATTTATGTCTGCATGTTGTTCACCTGTGAGTTTCTATTTTCCTAATTCTCACCTCAAACAACCCTCTGATTTCAGCCGCGTACAAGGAATAAAAAGAAAGAAAACTTCACTCGAAAAAGGTCCTCTTTTAAGTTTTTTTTAACGGCATTGTAACAATCGTCCTTGACTAGGGTAAGATTTTCGCAACCCAAAACAAAAAACAAAAATTTTCTGTCAAAATTTAGCTCACAACTGTGATTCTGATTGATGAATTGATGAAATGAAAAGGACCTAATGTAGGTTGGCCTTTGTTCTAAGTTTTGCCGTAACAAGATGTGAAAGTCTCCTTCTTTTGCAGTTATGACATCCTTTAATCCTTTTTTCTGTATGTGTTCAATGGCAAAACACAAAAGGGAGCTAGGGAAAAACCGATCCATTTATATTCAAAAAGGGCGAAGGGACTTGCCTAAAACATTGTATTGGATTTTTTTCCTTTTTTTGTGTGTGTTTCCTGGCCACCGCGGGCAGGTTCGTTCAGATAAATAAGAAGGGTGAAAATAATATAGACTTAGGAAAAAAACCGGGACAGGAAAAGAATAAGTCAAGGGGGTGAGCGGTCATCCGCAAATTCGACGACGCCGTCCCGTCATTCAGGTGTACGAACAAACAATAAACGAAATGGTAGTGAAAGGAAAAGATCTGCTTTGAGAGACAAATTTCTATGTAAAAATGTCTGTCGAAAACATTTACGAAAAAGACTTCACGTCTTAATGATAACATTTTAATATGAAATAAGATGAGAGGTTAAATTTACTTACGGAATGTTACTTAAATGCAATGTGGCCGATGGTGGGTAGATATTTTGATAATTTTTACTTCCTGGTTTTTTGAATCTGTGTAATGGATTCTGGGAATAGTCACGGGTAAGACCAGCATCAGGTTGGCCCTCCTTTGGTAACTGCACAGCTTGATGCTTGCTTGCCATGACGCGTATCGATTTACCCCAAAGACGCAATTTGTCAAGATGGGTCATTGCTGCAATGAGAAAATAAATTAAGAATTAGTAAATGACAGTCATTTGATTATGTAGTTAACTCTAGAGCAATTTGTTTAAAATGTGTTTGTTCAACTGTATAAGCCACAACCGCATACAATTTTGCAGTTTTAAATGAATAAAAAGAGCTAAATTGGTTTCCATTGTTCAATATGGGAATGGGTTAGAAAAATTGACTGTACAACTTTGAAAATAATTTAACTTAAATAAGGCTGCTTTTTGAATATTAATGACAGACACTTAGAGAATTCTAGATCACTTTCGCAAATAGATGTCACAAGAGTTCAATTTTAGTTCATTATAGCGTTAAAGAATGACAGTTTTAGTAAATACTGATGATACACATTTAAACATGTAGTTACAATTTATATGCAGCCAGTTGCCCTCAAAAAGATGCAATTGACGTCCATCAGCACTCGATTTAGTATTTACAAGAATCTACTACACTTTCGAAAATATGTTCGGATTTTAGAAATGACAAGAAGAAGCTGTAAAGTTTGGAGAGTAATTGTGTAGTTTGTAAAAAAGAAAATTGTTCTAAATCTACACATCGTCCCCTTTCTGCGATAAGCACGATCAAAAAAATATATACATATGTGTAAAGTTTCGCATTATTTCAGCTATATTGAATAGAGCATTAAGGAATTTTCGTTCTAAAGCATTGCTACAAATAGTATGCAAACTTCTGTTATTTGCAAATAATAAGAAACCGTGTTATTTTTGGGAAGATAGTTCAAAGTTTGTAGAAAAGTCGGATTGTAATGGGGGCAAAAAATAAATACACTTTTATGTTCCGTCAGCAAACTTACTAGTGTTGTTGAAAATTATAAGAAAAAAAAAACTATTATATTCCAATACTTAATACTGTATTGCATGGCCTTTATTTTTAATAATTCCGTCCATTCCTCCATATAAAGTCAACAAGTCGTTAGGATGCCTCTAAATATATTGACCATCATGTTTGATTTCAAAACTTCTCAATTGAATTCAGGCCCGGTGAGCAAATTATTTTAAAACAGCAATACCATTATTGGTGAACCATCTATCTCTATCTCTATCTTTTCTTATTTTTTAGTAAGAACACTTCAGTTTCGAAACCTGTATTTATTTTTTAGTTCAGCTAAAAAAAAAAACAACCTTTTTTGTATGTGATTTTTTATCTACCAGGTGGGTCATCTTCCTAAAAGATGGGTGGGTGTTTGGTAGACGGTAGAAAAGGAAAAAATTACAGTAATGTCTGCAAGTGTATGTTGTATTTATTTTTTTTCCATCACTGTAATTTTTATCCAATATCGGAAAATACTGATCGTGTTCATTTAGGGCTAAGTTGGCCCACCTGCACTCAGAACACAATTTTTTTTTGTACATATCCTTCAGACGACGCAGAACGTCAAAATTACAAAACTCAATGATAGAAAAGGTTCCGAGAATAGTTAAAGATTGTCTGAAAAGAGAATGCCGTTTTATAAAGACTTTACTATCCATAAATACATATATCAGAAAACTGAGAATTTTCTATTTGGCTCTAAAAATCCAGAAAAGCAGTAATAAGGCTACAAAAAAATGTAATGCAGAAACGTTTTTTAAATTATTCAACTTTAAAGAGCATCCTTTAAATAATACATCATTACATTCGGTGGCATAACAGTCCGTTGAGGGCGTTATAATTTCACACATGTGGAGGGGACCTACTGTTTAATGCCGGTTTCAAACGACGAATCGTGAAAGCTTTTCATGACAGAAGTACTCAAGGAGGATTGTCAGTCGTTCGCTGGAGGTAGGTCAATGAAAAATGTGGTGTTATTTCCCCGTCCACAAATAATACATCACAATGTATTAAATAAGCTTCTGCGAATGCCTCAAGCTTTGGCCAGTGTATAAACCTTCCTGCCGATTACGCTTTTATTTTGATCCAATTAAATTATTTACTTCCCCCCCCTTCACACTGCTTCGATTCTGATAATTACTGAAAAAAAAACAAGTCTCTTCCGTGAAATGATAATTACTTCTTTTAACTCTTCCTTATTTAAAAGTAAAAAAAAATTCAGGCTACATTCGCACCCTCATCCATGTGAAAGATTAAATGAGTTCAGCACACCACAATACCGGACCGCATCAAGGTATTTTTCAATCGTTTTACAGACTTTTTTGTTTTGTTATTATTTTTGTTTAAATGGTTTTTCATGCGAAGCAAATGAGTTTCAGTTCAGTGCAGGCGACCGTTTCTCATTCATAGACAAACACGAAAGCGAACGAAATTTTCAATTAAATTTGCGCATGGGGATCGGAAACAACAAAACAAAAAAAGTGTGGAAGAGAATTGGGAAGGAACTTATCATTAACCTGCCGATAGGATAATTGAAATTACTTCGCACAGAGCGCAAAATGAATTCGATTGACATTTTTTTGGTGTTGTTTTGGTTTTATCTACTTTTGCTGTGTGTTTGTAATTTCGCTTGTTACTGTGGTCCTGTTGGATAGTATTTGCATGTCCTGGCAATTAAGTTCCTGTTGTTTGTCTTTTAACCAAAATATCAACAGGACTCTGTCAGCCCCCAAGGACACTTGTGCACTCTCTGAATAAATGTGTATCCTTTTGGTCAAACATTCACACACGGTTATTTGTGTTACTGCTACTGCTATGCTCTGTATGTCCTTTCTATCTCCTACAGGAACGGACGGGAAAAAAGGTAAAATATGCATAGCAATAAGTAGATATCTTTTTCCCCATTGACACTTTTGTAATAGGGATTACGAAATGTAAAATAAATAAGGATTTCGTCTTTCGGTAGAAGAAACTAGAAAAACAAAACACATATGGAAACGATGAACGAGTTTCAGAACACTCTATCGCTTAGATTCGCTCGTTTAGCGGCATATGGGTTTAAGAATTTTTAGTGAAATTGTTTACTAACGTTGCTTGCTTTTTAAGAAAAAATGTCAGTGCGATGTAATTTTTCATCCTGATAAGTCATCATCATCAAACATACATATGTAATTTTTGGAGTACAAAGGTCGAGAAATTGTCTCTTATGTGATGAAAATCTTTATGTTCTGATAACAGATTTTCATTATTTTTGTCATTTACTGATTTGTTTGTTCCTATTATGCAGAAAATCTACATAAAACAAGAAAGCTTTTTTTAATTTTTTTATTTTCTTTAAATTGAACACCAGCAAAAGATGCACAATGTTTCTTCTCTCGCCCGTCGAAATGAAAATAAGTATTTTCGTTCAATCGATAACAAAATTTGACATACAATCTTCTGTGGAAAAGCCTTTACAATAAGACTTAGCGAAAACAAATAACTATTGTAACTAATTTCTTTATATTCTTTCTAATCTAGGAAATATAATAAGACCCGTTGAATTCCTTTGAAAATGTGATTTACTTGGATATGTTTTCCTGTCGACTTTTTAGTTCAGCTCACTTCAAGCAGCGTCTTTGAAATGCAGAATATTTTTCAACGAATAACATACCCTATGGAACAGGACACATGGCAAAATTGCAGGAAAATGCAATGTCAATAAAAAATCCTTTTTAAATGATTGTGTGCATATAATTCTTCAGCTTGGTGACTTTCGGTTAAAGGAGTTCTACTGTACGAGATAGAATGAAGGATATATTCCTTCTTCATGTCCTTCATGTTTAGACAACGTGTGGCGAGTTTATCCTCAACAGTAAGTTTGAAGGGCAAAAATGTATTTTACTTTTTTATCATTTCCTTTCCTTGTGGCGTGACAATACTTTTTATCGTGTCCTAATCCGGATTGAAATGCTTAGAATGTCCACTTGATATGTGGCTTGTGGCTCTACTTTTTTTTGGGAGACAATGTTCTAGAATTCTCCTTTACTTCGCTTTTCGTGTCAACGCTGCTCTTTTTTTATGTAGACAAATTAATTGAGGTTAAAATAAATCACAAAGGAATTAATAAAACGTTTAAGTCACAATTTCGAAGGTTTGTGTGGTTGTTTTTTCTTTGTGGTGGAGGTAAGACGCCTGCTGTTTCTCAGATTGTCGAAATTTTTAATTCGAATTCGTACCGCAAAATTTATGACACCTTACAATGTTCTGTTGTCGTAGAGTGGAGTGACGGTACTAAAATTCCTTTCTTTTTCTTTGGTAATTGGATGATTGGACGCACGAATGGAACGAGAAAGAATGAAAAGAATGTTTGCGAAAGTAGTAAAAAAGTTGCCTGCTTTCAAGAGATGGATTTTTTTTTATTTCCCACTTATTTCCGAAGTAATTCGCGTAGTTCGCTTTCATAAAATACAAATTTACTGATGACTAGTGAAAAGTGATTAAAATGTTTCCGCAATGAAATAGATGAGGGTGTTTTTTTGTTTAAGGAAAAAAGCTGATGTTTAAGTCTGTATTTTGCGACACTGAGGCTGAACTGTTTGTCGTGGACAAATAAAGAAAATTTAATTAAAAACTGTGAAATTCAAACTTGCTGCTGGTATAGATGTCCAAAGAAAAGGCTAAGCTAAGGAATAGCGAGTGGTCAAGTTTGATAACTACAAGGATGAATATTTTGTCTGAAAACGTAAGTCGTACTTAATCCTTTTTTTGCATGCCATTCCGAACGAACTTTAAAATGTCTACCTCAGTTCTCTGCCTTTTTTGGGAAACCTTATTGGTTGCTGTTTACTTCGTACTAGCAGCTTATAAAAGTCTGGGGAAACAAAACGTAGGGAGTTTATAAAACGCGTTTTCGTGTTGTCTGTTCTCTATTGTGATCAACCAGAATTTTAGTTTTTTTTACCACGGCTCTATGTTTATATTAGCTTGTAATTTAAAATTATCTGTTAATAAATAATAATAATAATAATAGTTTTTTTAGTAGGTAAATTTCGACTGTGATTAGAAGTGCCATGAGAAAAGTTTTTCTTATCTATTTTTCCGACTATTCTATGTTAAGTCAATTGATCCGTTAAACTTTTCCGGATGTTCCGGATTTGTCCTGGATAAAATAAATATATAGCCTTGATATCAGAGTTGTAAGGAATGCAATCTTTTGGGAATGCATTCCCTTAATTCACGGACTTGTGATTCATTGGCTTCATTAGATGAGTTTAACTTTAATGTTGAAATCATCATTCCCTTTTGAAGCCCTGATTGCAACACGTAGTAGCGGTACTGTAGAATTAACATGAGTACTGAACTCTCATTTTATGTTTTACGGACCACATCAAGTGACCTCCTGAGAACACGAAAAGAAGTAAAAGTTGTTATAAAACACTACTTTCCTCCACCGGGCTAAACATACGTCCCCATACAGAACAACAAACAGTCATCAACTTCAAATTAAGTCCCTTTAATGTCTTGTGACATCGTTTATTTGCCCTTCTTCCACATGCCACGATCGTTATACTACATCTTTCCACAGGACCATGAAAACTCATACACGTATCTATTTTATAGTTAACATGTGTACTTATCTCTAAATTACATCAACATACGCCAGGGGTACGCACACCGGGACTCTTTTAAAAGTCAAATAAAACGAAAGGCTTTTCCGCCCCTCCAACCACCCGAAAAAGGTTTTAGAATCCCTGATAATCCTTAACAAACATACACACCACCACGTCAGCATCGTAAACCAAGCATAGAAATAATAATAATCCATTATCATCATAAAACAAACCAACCAATCCACACCCGTCAGCTGTCCAAAAAAGGACCTTACGTACGTGTCCTTCGTTTTCGTTTTATTTTCTTTTACCTTATTTTAATGGGGTGGGCGAAACTCGGTGGCGGTACGAGTACCACCTTCTACTTCGCATATAATCCTTTTCTCATTAGATAGAATCTTTCCGTGGACCGCCAACGACGAGAGGGCGGAGCAAATCAAAGCAATAAAAATTTAATATAAAATCATGACTGGCTCTTCAGCTCCTTACGGTGGGTAACCTTTGTCCAGCAGTGATCCCAAGCACACGAAATACAAAAAAAATTCTTAATCCTAACGAATGTATTATGCAATATGCTTACGTTCTATGACGACACACAAATACACCGTAGAGAGATGGCTGGCTGTTCCTGTGCCTGCGATAATCCTGCGGGAGGCATGTCAGGGATCTGGGAGTAAGTTTTTTTTCTCATGTACACATTGTGGGTAATGAGTCAAGAGATGGAGAAACAAACACCAAGCTCTAATTGTGATGATAACAAATTCTCCAAACGACCGCATTTTGCATTCGAGTTTGTCGCCGTAGTCGCCTCCGATGTCTGACGGTTGTTGCTCCCTTTTGGGGGTAAATATTAAGTTATTACTTTAATGGACTACGAGAAGGATGTCCCGGTAGCATTTCGTAGCTTGTTACTATCCACTAAGCCAAGTCTCGGTCTATCGCAAATGGAAATGCTGTCAGGACTTGATAGTGGTCCGTGGGATCGGAGTAATGGTGAAAGTGTAATGGCACCATGTGGTGGTGGTGGTGGTTGCTGGTGGTCGTGGTCGCTAGTCGGTTTGCATAACTTTGCATATCGACAGTGGCCGACAGCGACAACGACAACGATGGCGATGACGGTGTACGGAGGGCGAAAAACAAAACAACATTTTCCAAAGATTTCAATTCACCAAGTATACACAAACATCACCACCTGTGCCCCCCTTGTGTTTCACCGGTCTCTACGTCTCTTCTTGCTCATCGATTCATCGCGCTCACACAGCAGCAGCTTTAGTTTTGCATAATTCACCGCGTTCCTGCTTATTATTCAGAATATTAGGACGAATGCAGACCGCATAACGTGGGATTGTGTATTGTGTAGCCAACCCTCAATACGAACCACTAACCTCTTATGCTCTGCTTTTCTAGATACTTTGATATCATTGCACTCTATGTGCGTTCGATTTGGGTGAGAGCCTGAGTGTGAGAGGGAAGACAACCTCCCATTGCGTGTGTTTACCTTCTGATGCAATCCGATTAAAAAGGATATTTACATGCAAATTTTCAACACCAACACCAGTGCCATCTTCATCCCCTTCACCCCAATTCGCATCATCGCGCATACTGTGCGCGCCTGAGCGCGGAATCCATCATCAGGATGTAAGTATACGAACCTGGCAGACATACCCGAGACATTTAATTTAATTAAAATTAATAGGATTCCATTATTGAATTCTTTTTTTCGCTTGCGCTTCCCTATCTCCTTTAAGACTGGAACAGTGCAGTTTGTGAGGGAAGAGTGAAATAAGGACGTGGGTGGGTGGGTGTATTTATGGAAGGAAAAAATACAACACACCCTATTTCTGGTGTTATTAAAAGTTCGGCTTTAGTGGTTCAGTGGTGTAGGAGTAATCCAGCTTTGTTCGACTGGATAAACTTTATTTTTTACTCGTCTGCCTTACCACATAAAGAAAGGCTTGTTAGTCTATTCACATCAACAATAAGCAAGAAAACAAATTTTCTTTGATTACATTCTTTTTTTGCAGGAGACAACAATTTTATGCAATAGAGTTAACTTTTTTGCAGTAATTTTAAGCTGACGCTGTGCAACGTAAACGAGCTCCTCAAAAACTAGTGAGACATTAACTGCGTTCAGTATTAAAATTTTATTGTATGACAAATCCTTTTTCACCATTTACGTTTAGAGAAGTACTAGCGAATCAACGACTTATTTCTAGTAAAACAAAATAGAATTAAAAAAAATATATGTTTCGATTTATTCGAGCACATATTGACTAACTCCACTTTTTGAAAAATCGTAAATTTAAGGGTCAAAGCACTTAGAATAGTAAACAATTTTATATTTACAATATTTTTTCTGAATAATAAAGAAAACACAATTAAACGACAACTATTTAAATGAAACGTTTCTGAGGCGAGGGAAATATATGTATTTTATCCTTTTATTCGATTTTCAATGAAACTTTTAGTGTACGTAGACTTTCGTCGTAAACGTACCCAAAGTATAAACGAGAATGCAATCGATTTTAAGTCAAAAATAAATACCATACAAGGGTGCCTTCAAAAAACGGTATTCGTAAATGAATGAATTTCCGTCGTTCTTAAATTAGTCTAATCTACTAGAGTATCGCCAAAGTTTATGTTGGTGGTTAAAGAGGTCAAATATATTAAAATATTTAATATTTAAAAATAAAAGCAAGTGTTTTTTCATAATTTTATTGAAATCTAAGAAAAAAACAAAAAAAATTGATCAATTTATCTCAATTTATGCCTACAGCGCCAATTGTTCTTTCTTAAGGCTTCGCAAACCAATCACGCAAAGAGCTATCCAATTTGGTTCAGTCGTTTTCAACATTTAAACAGAACCGAACAAGACACTATCTGTTCTGATATAGTAAGAAAAATTGAAGTTTGAGAGCTAAATGTCTAGATATTCAATAAAAACTTCAGAGAGTAATAATAAAATAAGATGAATTCAAAATTTTGGTTACTAAGTTTTCACTCAAAATAAATGAAATAAAATTATCACAAATCAGTATACTATAAGCCAACTTAATTTTACTAGAAACATTTGGGTCCGAATATCAATTTCAATTATGTCTTTCGTCAATTTAGAGGAAAGTATACTGCACTGTTGCGATCATGACATCTATGTGCGGAAAATCGCTAAATGTGTGGTGCGGTTGCCTCGTATGTGTTCCAAGTTGCGTCCATAGAGGACTTTCGTGGTAGGCCAAAAAAGACGAATGCAGTATAGGGTTCAATAGTCCTGACCAAATGCTGCGAATGATACAGTCATTCTTTTTTTAAATTTTGGATGCCATGTAGAATGGTCCATCAGAATTTGCAAGCGATCAACCCATATTATCTCATTACCTCTACCTCATTAACAAAAGTAAAAACAAGTATACAAAAGAATAAAACAACCAACGTGGCACTTCTTAGAACAAAGGAAATCTCCGAATTTGATTCAACTGAAAAAAAAAATATTCAATCAATAATTATTTTCTGATTATGAAATTCTTTATTTCACGAAAATTTATTCCGATTTATTGGAAAAATTCATATTTGTTTTTCCTACCAAGACACATGTAAAGTATTTAACAAATAATTAATTAAATGCCACTGAAAAATCACAATAAAAGGAAGCCACTTATCTTCCTACGAGTTACCCCTGGTGAATGGAAGTAATTTAACCTCAGTGCTTTATGCAAGGGAATCACGTCAACCTTTTTATACGCCACTCCTTGCTGTAGGGATCCAGATAAAAAGACATACATACACACACACATTCGCGCGCGTATGCACAGCCTTCGTGCGCTCTGTTGGAATGACGCTGACGAATGCAGGAATTCATATTTAATAATATGTTTACTATAAAGCGTGTAACAAACGGGGGAGTTCAGTGGGCGACAAGAATTTTTAATAAAAGATTTGCTTTTTAATTTAATTTTTGTGGTGTTTTTTTTTGTATTTTTGTAAAAAATTATTATCATCAGTAGGCGACAATGATGCGCTGTGGAATGCTTTATCGTAACCGCTTTCACGTTGAGAGAAACAAAACAAATGGCCCGTAGACTGACGGCTGGGTGAATGTGGAAGGGCAATGTCAAAGCATGCAAGGGTACACATGGGCTGCGGATGGAATGCAATCCTTTTTGGAAAACATTCTCGAAAAACGATTTACATATATATATTTTAAATTTTATCAATCATAATTCGAAAAATATTCAAAGAGCGAATATGTTCGGCGCACTGGCAGTGCATTCCATCAGCGCTATGCAACCATGCTTGGTTAAAAATAGAACGCCAAAAACTCTTTTTTTTTTTTTGTTTGGATGGTATCCAAACAAGCCCTGAACTGAATTGTGGAATCCTTTTTCCAGACAGAATTGTCATTAACATCATGAAATCAGAAGATTTTTTTTCCTATTCAACACTGGTGTCAATTTTACTCACTACTGAAGAAGCTGACCAAAAATGTACAAGTGTACAATCATAAGGTACAAACAAAATAATAATATTTGGTTTGAGGAAAAATGACTGAGCTTCGGAAGAACTCATAGTTTAGTGTCGGTTTCGATCGAATATAATTTTCAGAACAATATCCTGGATGGATTTTCCGTCAGTCAAAAGAAGGGGAAAGAAAAATTGTTTATCGTCCGTAACGGAATCAATAGTGGAGCGCAGTAATTTTAAATCTGCGGCCCACATATTTTGCACGCCGTTTATAAAAATCATCTGACTGGCTTCTTGTTGGTTGTTCAGTTCTCTTTCTTCTACACAAGTTATTAATTTTCTTATCTAAGTATTTATTTGTTAAAATCCAACGGAAAACTTAATTTAATATTGAAGCTAGTACATGTTTTCTAACATTAAATTCTAGTTTTATTTTTATCTCCGTCTCTAAAGTTAATACTGTATTTTACGTCTTTTAATATAGACCCAAGCAAAGACGGATTTATATGTTTGAAATGAACCTCTTTGGCTGTTGCCAATTATTGAGATTGACTTTAGAACTTTTAGTTAATCAAGATTTGAAATGAGCTGTTGCTACAAAATGAAAATGAAAAGTTGTATAAACATTTACGGATCCATTGATGCCTAAGCACTATCTAGAAGATTGCCTTAGAAAATTGAAATACATTGTTAGCTTTTTATTCTTAACTCATGTAGACAAATGTTGTACAAATTCTGTTTAGTTGATGGGTGCAGAAGACTTTGTACACCTTTTAACCAGGTAACACGAATATAATTCTTTTTGTGGGCCTTTCCTGGATAAAGTCTATAAGTTAGCGCGCCATACTCTGATTATTTGGTTATAAAGAAGCGTTTCACATACCTTACTAGGACCTACAATGACTTAATTGAAGTTAATTATATCTGCGGGAATTTATTAACTTTTAAGTAATTTCAAGGTAATTTAAATATACTTAAATATATGGATATGAGAGTTGATATTATATCCATTTAAAAATAAACTCAGAAAAACTTCTGACAGGGATCAGCGAGATAAAACCACTTTTAAATCTTTGAAAATTATCCGAAAATGTACTGAAGATTTATTGCTATTCATTTGCATTGCATATTTATAAGGCATTATTGTAAATTTATTATCTTACAATCGACAATTTCTAATCAAACATTTAAGCACAAACCACAACAAGTGTAATTAAAGTAATTCCTTGTGTTCAAATCCAAGGCAATTGCTGGCAAACATGTGAAAATTCTATAAAAAAATTAAAAAAACTTACCTAAATATGCCTGTTGAGGTTCGGCCATTTGTATGAGAGCTGAATCTTTTTTATTGTACAAAATTTTTACACGTTGCACATCACCATACACACCTAAACATAAAAAATGAAGAAAAAAGATAAATTAGATTCATTGTTTTATATATATATTTTTTTAAATTTAATTGGAATAAATTGAGAAATAAAATATTAAAATAAATTAATTTTATTTTGAAACATTGTTTTTTTTTTGAGTTTAATATGCATTCAAAAAAAACGAAAAAAAAACACAATTTGTTGAAATTCCATGTGCAAAATAAAACAAAAAAACATTGGACGAACAATGAAGTAGAGAGATTTTTTTTAAGAAACTAAGCTTTTAAAATGGAGAGTAAATTGTTTTAGTAGATCAACGATTGTGTGGGAAACTTTGATTAAATTAAGTTGAAAATTGATAAAAATATAAAGGGGATTTATGTGGGTATTTCAATCTTGAAATTTGATGATATTTGTAAAAACCAACTGCACGTGAGTTTGTATACGACAGTTCTTGTAGCGCAAGATTTCCATGACCGCGATCGTTTGTTTCGAGCTTTGGGAGGATTATTGGAGTTTTTCATTGTATTTGCCGGGGTCGTTGTTCCTATTGATGTTGTCTGCTAACTAAAGTCGTCATGAAATTTAGGAACACGAGCACCAGTACCAATCTTAGAAGTTATATATCCTTTTCAGTCGCCTTGAGAATCAGCCTGGACGATGTATAATTTTAGTAAACAATCTTAAAAAAAAAATAAATAATCTGCCCATAGAGGGCCAGAGCATAGCTTGTTCGCACCTCCACTGTGTTGTGCACGATATAATTTTGACACAAGTGGAGAGGACCTACTGTCTAATGCCGGTTTCGAACGGCGAATTGCGAAAGCTTTCCATGACAGAGATTACTCCAGGAGGATTGTCAGTCGGTCGCTGGACGTGGCACCGTGAAAATTGTTTCTGGTGTTCTTTCCCCGGGCTGGATTCTAACCCCGGCACTATCGCTTAACAGTCCGACGCACTAACAATTAAGTCCACAGTAAAAAATCTTAAATTCAAAGAAAATGCATTCATCCATTGAATACTTAATATTCAATGGCGAAAAATACGTTTGGTATTTTATTTTCTGGGAATTTAATAAAAACAGCTGTAATCCTTAAGGTATGCTTTACTCGTCAATCATAATATTTTACTGGCTAAGAACTCTCTTCAAGTTTCAACCCCCAAAGAGTCGTTATTTAACATTTTAAACACTCACGAGTCATAAAATAAAATTCTACGCCTTTTCAATTTCTCAACACTCTTTCCCCCCACACCCGGTTATAAACAAATCCAATTTAAAAAAAAACAACCATTCTCATTTATTTTATAACACTCATGGTAACTTCTTGTTCATTTAATTTTATGCTAAAACCCTTTCGACGATTCCCACTAAAAAGAAATCTATTTCCCAACGCACACCATATGGTTACTGCCTGCCTTTAAAAGAGCTCGCTCCAAATCTATAACATAACTTTCAATCTTATTTCAATGCAACATAAAATAGCAAATCATCGCATAAAAAATCATAATTCAACGCACCTTTATCCCCACCAAATCAAATTAACCTGCGATTTTATATAACACAAAAACTCTCTTCTCCACCCCTTTCCAATAAGCGGGCGGAAACCATTTTCCAATCGAAAGAAATTCTCCTCTCCTCATAATATCCTTCGAAATGCACGTATGCAAAGTAACTACCTGTGTACAAAATGACAAGGACGTGATGTATCAAATACAGGTCCTGTGCGTCGTCGTCGTTTACTTCCCAAAGAAAAAGAAAAATGAAACGACAATGATAATATTCTATTAAAATCAGCAGGATAATATCTTTAAGGCGCGCGTTTATTATTATAATCATAATAGCACTAAAACTCTGCCCTCCATTGGGGGTAGTAGACCAACACGTAGCCGCCGCCACCGACGTCTTCGTTCAGCCTCATCTCATCATCATTGAGCGCTTCTTGGGGCCTAAACATTCAATTTTGCAAAAATCGTCGACCCCATTGAAAATATTAAATTATTCATCTCCTTTTCTCTCCTCTCATCTTGTCATCCATAAATATTTATTAGTTTGGAAAATCGTGAAAAAAAAAAAAAAAAAAACACAACAACAACAATAACAACGCAAGCGTTTCGAATAACGAAAGTGTTTCCAATTTTTTTTTTCTCAGGAGGCTGGGTACATCATGTTACCTGAGATCTCACACATACAATCCATAACATCTCCATTTTTTCGTGAATGAACAAACAAAAGTCGACACATTCCAGGAACGACGAAGAGGACAACGAGCTCGAGGAGGAAGAAGAAAAAAAAAAGAAAAAAAAAATTCATCCTGCTTTGATCCTTGAGAAAGTTTTAACGCCCCAACCAGCACCCAACACCCGCCGCACACGCAACGACACGACTGCTGCTGTCGAAAAAAGGAAAACCCATTTTCGCATATGATTTTCATTGATAATGTTAGTTAGAGTCTGTGGCACGAAGGAGGCGATGGTGTAGTCAAAATGATATCTATCCATCCACCCGGCGGGGTGTGTTGAGGAAATCTAATACGAACCGAAATGGATCGAAGAAAGTGATATCTGACTGGAAGGAAGGTGCAGGTTGAGACTGATGCCGACGACGATGTAGGCAATTCTTATAGCGGTGGCATGGAAAACGAAAAAAAAAAAAAGGAGGGAAGCTCTCTGCCACTCTGGTGGAACGTGTTGTCGCCGTGGCTCTACGTGTGAATGCCGAAGGAACATCCTTACAAATGTGAATTTTATTCATATGCATATTAGAATATTCTTTCGGTAGATTCGTCGTTCACCATAACAGAGAGGAGCATCCCGCGCAGTCAATTTGCTATTTACATAGTTAGGACATGCTAAAGGATTCACTTCACACCCGACCGATATCCCTAGACTAGGGATAATGGGTCCCACTGGAGTACTTTTGAATCGATAATAATTTATCTAAAAGATACTTTTCATGCTAACTTTCGTTCGCTATATGCTTTCTGTTTCTTCTCTATGAATAATCACGACGACTACGTGAATCTTCCAGTTTCAGCTTTAGCTTCAGTTTCAACTTGAAGTGAAGGCGAGTTCCCTCGTCTCTCTCGAGTGGAGGAAGGAAGATGTTTTGGATGTTTGAAAAGTCTTTTTCGTTGGCACCGCAGCAGATTTTGTTCCAGTAGATTAGCATTACCATTTCCTAGGATATTTCACTCGATTTACACGTCAGGCAAAGGATGAAGTTCCTCCTTTTCCCTTTAAAACAGCCCCTCACTCACTTTCGTGGGTGTGCTAGGAAAGAAATTCAAGAATTTAATATTTGCAGTAAACGAGAGAGAGAGACTGGGTTTGCTCGATAAAGTTCGATGGAAGCATGGAGTTTAAATGAATTATTGATCATAAAAGTAAATTCAATGGCTAAGTGATTTTGTTATACTGTGATGCACTTGGTTGCCCATTTCCTCCTCATCCGGCTGGGGTTGAGATGAGCGGTCAAATTTGTACATACACAGGCATACAAATATTTTGTTGAAGGATTCCCAACAGTTTGGCCAGACAGAAAAGCAGTCAGGTAAGTCAGCCGTAAAAATAAGCAATTTTGGCATCGGTAGCAGGGGTGTAGACCAGCTAAGGTAATAATCCAACGAATGCAAGAAGAGAACTGCACCGAATGAAACGAAACTGGAAACCTCTTTTTGGTTTTCCTTCATAGACGAATGTTGAACGAGCAACAAAAAAAAAAAATCCGTGTTGGTGCAGGCCATGGCTGCTATGGAAATAATTGATGGGCTACCCACAGGAGGATAGAGTTTATTTTCTCCGACAGTTCCTCGTTCTATTTTGTTTTTTTTTTTTCTCCTTTTGAGCTATGCCAAAAAAGAGCGTAATAAATTAGCACAGACATTTCCATATTTTCAAAGAAACCCTGGCAAATCTCGTAAAGCATTATGGATTACTAGAGTTAAAAGACGGCAAGAAAGTAGATTTATAGGCGGGCTGGAGGATGCTTACTGCTAAAAGAATGGGTGGCGTCATTTTTTTTTATGCAAAAAAATTATGATATCGCGCCATAAATTTAAACAAACAAAGTGAGAGAGTCCCAAGAGGTAGCCAGAACTTTAAAAGATACTTTATTTTGATGCGTTTTGGTGTGGGTTAACAAGGCACTGTCTTTAATGAATCCAAAAATCGTTGTAAAAAATCAAAGTGTTATCGACATGAGTTTAGTCTGATAGTTAAATGATAGGGCCCATTTCAATCTGATAGTTAAAAGAAAGCCAATGCAGAGTAGAATTATTGTAACAAACGTGTTATGATAAATACATCGCAAATAGTCAGCCATTATTGATTACATATAATAAGACTAACAGCTGTCATTAGGCTCTAGATCTTTTTAGTATTTATAAAACATTTCTTTTGTCTTCAGCTTGCCACTTCAATTGCATTGCTTGAGCAACGTTGGGAAATATTAAGATCTTATTTCCAAAGTTAGTGCTGTGTAGTCCAAAAAATCAATTTTTTCTAAAAGAATTCTTGGCTGAAATGAAGCACCCAAGTTTGTTGTTGTGGAGCACCCAAGTTTTTGTAAAAAGTTCGAGAGACTGACATGCTAGTAGATAACACTCATGGTCAGCTTCGTCGTGCGATGCGTACAGATAAGAATTTGGCTGCTATAGCCGAAAGTGTGAGATTCAATTCAATTCGAACATCAACTCACCATCGATCAATATTTTACGCACTAGCCCGAGGAGAATTCTGCACGAAGATCTCGAATTATTCGATCGTTCGCTCGGTCCAATCGAATGCGCACGACTATCCGCTTGGTTATCGCTTTGCAGTATGGGCCTTAGAGTAACTTGAGTTGGACACCGATTTTGGGCGGAGATCATATTTTCTGTCGAGGCACATTTGGATCTGAGAAGCTAGAAAAGCATCGAGAAGCTAATGCATCCACAGAGTGACAGCTTGATTGCGGATTGCATTGGAGCACTTTTGTTCTAACATAAGGCTGGTACTGGCGACTTTTTCTTACTGGAAATGGATTTGGTTCATGCAGGATGACACAATCGATCTTTTGCGCATCAAGATCGTAAATCGTGTTATCAGCCGTCTTGGCAGTATCAATTAACGGCCTCGAAGATGCAATTTGAATCCTTTGAATTTTTTTTTAATTGAGAACCATGAAGTCCGATGTTATGGAAAAAATCCGGATTCGCGATTCCGCGATTCAAGCAATTAAGGGCAATATCGTCTAATAACCAGTGAGCTACAACCCGAAATCATCAACTAGTTCGTGGCAAACTGGAGTGACAGAGTACGCTACTGCGAAGCCAGCTTTGAAAAAAATTCAATTTTATTTCGTCTATTTGGCCTACCCTTAATTTGTTTGGCATTAGAGGATTTCTTGGCACAAATCCGAAAGACACTGCTGCAAGTCTCAATTGGTTGAAAGATAACCTTCATTCAGTTCTCATGATCTCATCACAACCTCGCACAAAATTAAAAAAAAAAGGATCATCTAAAGAATCATATACGGACTTTCGAAATTTGATCGTTAATAGAGGCCATATTCTTGAAGCTACATCTGCCAAATTGGCTGTCATTTATTCAATCTATTTTGCCAAATTACCATGTACGGACATTGAATTTAATAACGCTTGCAAAAAATAAAATTGCGTTATCAAAATGGGTGTTCTATTAGGGCAGCATGCTAGAGACATCTTTCGGTCGCCATAATCGTCCTGCCGAGAGGACTATTCGCAATGTTGTTGATAAGCTTGTGTTCACTGATGCAATAAACGATAAACCAAAACCAAACCGAGAACATCGCTACTTTCTATTAGAATGTGCTAGTGTGCTGGAACATACAGAAACTTAGTCTTTAGTAGACCACCACTTAACGGATTCTACGTCGTGGCTTAAGCTTGATACCCGTACAAAATTTAAGTGATCCAGGAGCTTATGGTAAACGATCATAGAAAATCATTTGTTTTTTTTGGCCCATAAAGCTACATAATCTGTGCTGTCGCTCCAATTCAGCTTGGTTTATGCACAAAGCTCATAAAAAAAACTGGACATTTCGAATGAGCATCACGCAGAGAAAACGCGTCGGATTTTTTAACAGCATTATTATTTGAAAATTGATAGGCTTTTTAAACGAATAAAAAATGTCGATGTTATCTCAGAGACACATTTAAAGATAGTAAACGCCTAATGAAAGACTTTTTAAATGATTCGAATCGGCAGGAATAATAAAACAACAAACTTGAGTAGGACGAACTGAGATGATGAATAAAGAGGTTTCTTACGCAGTTTTTGCAGGTGCTAAAAGTTACTAGGAACAAAATGTGTTATACAAATATGAGGGTAGATTTGGATAGATTTACCGCTTAATGCGTGCTCGATTCAATTGGTTTAGTCAGCTTCTTTTTTTGCAGCGACCTTTATAAGAGTTCAGGCAAGTGGGAAAATTGTTAAATTTTACTAGTGCGACGTATCAGCTCACCGATAGTAGAAACTTCAATAACATCTTTAAAGATCGACAGAACTAAAACAATATTTGTATAGATAGGAAAAGAGGGGGGATCTCCCTTTTAGCCCAAAAATTCGATATAAACGTTTCTTCAAATGCTGCATCAAAGTTACTTTAATCAGCAGCAGAACAAAAAGTGGTACAACAGCATTCGAACTAGGGTGAGTGGCATATTAACAGAAGCCCAGATCTTGGAGTACGCACACGTTAATGAAAAATTTCAAATGAGTATTTTATTCACATACACGATTAAGCTCTATGAGATGGATTTAATAATTATTCAAAATTAATTTAATAAATTCTCAACTGAAGAAAGCAACTCGAAGATCGATGAAATTAAAATGTTCATGCAAAGGAAGAAGATACACAGAAGATAACGAATGGAACGAATGGATAAAAAAAAACAGAAGCTTCCTGACATGCACAGTCCACATACACGCACAACTTCATCCCATCTTTCAACTTTTCCAATCTGGTTTGGGACGTAATTCTATCCAGAACCTTGTAAACTTTATAAACGATAATCTTTATTCGTCCTTCTTCAGATAGTATTCGTTAGATACACAGATTAGCAAACAGAGAACGTAATCCTTCTATTTTTTTTATCATCTTCCTTTCTATATCTATTTCTATTTTCAGGACAGCTAAACTGCTAAACTGGCGACAACTTAAAGAAATACCAAGATAAACGGAAAATAAAAATGTATACCATGAAAACAAAGAGAGCTCTGTGCAATAAAATCACTCATTCTGGCAAAATAAAATTGTCGACTAGAATTTAAATTGTTTTTCGAATACAGGATTATCCAACTTCGTGGAGTTCGTTCGTGCTCGAGCTTTAATGGTCACCTCTTGTCCTTGATGATATTGAATGCTCATTTCGATGGCTGAGTACTGCTTTTTTTTTTATCTTATTTGAGAACTTATGCTCTTATTGCCAGCGAGTTTGTGTCTACTTTGTTCATGTTTTTGGTTATTTTATATCAAAGCTTCCAACTTTTTCTGCGACAGGATCTTGTTTTTTTATTATTCCTTTGAAGTTTATATATTTTAGAGAACTCAACAACCAGAGGGATGTATAAGACTGGTTTTAGAGTTGTTTTTTTTTTTTTAATAAAATTTCGAATAAAATTTCACTACATCGATGAATGTAGTGAAGGTTGTCGCAACGTAAGTTTTCGAAAAAAATCATAGTTTTGATATAGAACGGGTAATATTTTTATTGTCCTCTGTTAATCGCCATTATTGGTCAGTTCTTTTTCTTTCTTTCAACTGTATTCAATTTTTTTCCACATCATAACCAAAACCTATCGCTCCTACTGCCATTAACTAAATAATTGTTGTGATGCACTTCCCTCTATAAAAAACTCAACTTCTGCATCTCTCCATCAACACAAACACTTTTCTTCCTGTGCAAAAAGTCAACACTATTTCGAGTTAAACGCCATAAATTTCTTGCGTTTACCGGAGAAGAGATTAAATCACTTCCCATAACTCTGTCGCAGAATCTCTTCACTGGATTATCACGTTATCTATTACTTTCGTTTGATTTAATATTTTCCAGGAGTACCATCAACTGTTGTTTTATCGCCAGTGCCAACGGGCAATTTCAAGGAACAGCACACGAAGACATCTAGGAAACAATTAGGTTGATATATTGCGAGATTTTTGGTTTTAATGTTTCTGGCAAACAGTTCAATTCATTTCATTGAATTCTTCGTTTATGTAGTTGAATACAAAAAGAACTAAGCTGAGCAATAATGTCTACTTCCAATATTTGAACGTGAATCTTTTGCCTGTTTTGTGGATTTTTGAGAATTTCTCTACGATGAAAATATAAAAGGAACATTCTGCGAAAAGTTTTTTGTTTACTTTAGGTCGACACACACCAGTCGAAACATTTTTCAAAACCTAAAAAGAACTTCTGAAAGTTAACTTTAAAGTCATTATAATGATAATCGTTAAGCACATAAACAACTACATAAAACACTAATCATTTAAGATAAACATGTACAATAACCGTAAAAAAAGATTCTTACATCATCATTAAATACACTTTTCCAAATTTTCTTGAATGCATATTAATATTAAACATTTATACAATTCTTAATATTATAGAATATAATTAAAAAGTACACACATGTAATTTCATTCGCTGGAGAAAATGAAAAAAATAATAAAAAAAAAAAAAACAAGAACACAAATAAATTAGTCAAAAAGGATACGAAGAGAAGAATGAAATACATGACGAAAAAAAGTGTAAACATAAAAAAAATGTATTTAAAAAACAAACATAACACATACAATTAATATTTTTTTTTCTGTTTTTTTGATTTAATGAACAAAAATAGTAAAATAATTGAAAACAAATAAAATACATTCTTTATAAAAAATAGATTTTTTTTAAATGTGCAGACGTACCAAAGAGGGTAAATAGAGCATCAGGCGTGACCATCTACAGAAAAAAAGAGAAAATAGAGATTCAGTTAGCAAGAGTTTTGTTTTGACGGATGGATGGTGTCTAGAAAAAAGATTTTTCTTTTTTTTTTATCTAAGTTTTTTTTGGTTTTGTTTTTTAAAGGTAAAAATGAAATGGAAAAAAACTGAAACTGAAATGGGGAATTAAAAACAACAAAACAAATAGTTCCTTGGGTCTAAGATGTATTGAAGAAAAATTCGGAAAAAAAATTGTTTTGTATTTAAGATTTAAAGGAGAGTTAGAAAATTTTCAGTTGTGTGTCTTAAATTGAGGTCTGTACGAATATATTAATTTGCTCTCTATTAACGAATACAGTTCTTTAGTGTACACTATTGATTCTCATAATTAATGTACAGCAAATATGAGTACTTTATTACAGGAGAGAAATACTGTACAGTATTTGTATATGTGACAACAAAATGAGTACAATTTCTTTTCTTTTATATACCGTGAATAATGTACACACTTAGCTGTAGAAATTGCACTGAGTGCACTGAATACTCAGTGGCGAACTCGCTTGGTTATAGTTTAAAAAGACTTGTTACTTTAACATTTTCCAAATAAATTTGCTTTAAAACAAAAACAAAATGTAAGCGAATATGTGCACACCTAGCGCACTCAGTGTACTTTCTTTTCAGTATACGTTTTTTATGAGTACACTGCACAGTGTTTGATTTGCGTGCCAAACTCATTCAGAAATAAAATATCAATAGATTCATTAATTTGACTTTCAAGTTGTGAGTATAATAATCATATGTACTCCAAATAAAATGAATGTCTTGAAAGTGCTTTCAAGACATTCATTGCAGACCTCTTAAAGATAGTCTTAAGATATAAGGAGAATAAATTAATTGCGATGAAATTCTAATCGCTAATTCTTAATGGAATATAAATCAAATGCTGTTGATTTGTTGGCGTCCTAAATCATGAACAAATTTTCAATTAAAAGGCAAGTGACATGTTGGAAAAAGGAGCAATATTAAAAAATAAACTGTAGAATCGTTTGGCTTTTAAAAATCAAGGTCACAACCTACGACACAGCACTTGTAGACTAAATCACGTTCGCTAATTAAATCTAGTTGTTCAAGTGTATGACTCGACTGCAGCGAGTTTGATTTGATCGTGGGACACCATGTGGGGCTTACACTCAATGTGAATTTTTCCACAATTTGAAGTACCATGTTATGTGCAAATATTATATTAAGCAACCTTGCTTCAAACGCAGCGATGACAAAAAGCTAAAATCAATTATTTCGATTGAACGATTGGACGACTTTTTTCTAATCACTTTTATTGAAATGTTGAAATTAAATGAGAAAATTGTGGAAGTCCTAATTTTAAACTGATTCGTCAAAATACAAAGAGAAAGGACTGAGTATTAGAACATGTCGTCGCGAAATTAGTAAATAAATGTTCAGAAATCGAATTTAGTATGTAAAGGAAAAACAAAACAACACATTCAATTCGATGAAAACGAAAATAAATAAAAATAAAACACAAGAAAAAATACGTGAAATTAATTGGAAAGGAAAAGTTAATTTTGTTATTCTGAACAAAACAAACAACAGCGCATTTTGTTTGAATTAGGAGAGCCTTACTATTTTATTTATGCCTATGGTAGGAGTTGAATAAAATCCAATTAATAGTTTGTAGATGATATGAAAAGTCTTGGCAGAAGAAAAACAAGGGGAAATATTCGAAGGAGCGAATAAAATGGATAATAGATGAAGAAAAAACACAAAACAATAAAATGAAATCAACAAAAATTAAACAAAAAAATAAAATAAAATAAAATAAATTCAATTAATCAAACAAGAGCCATAATTGTACTTAATGAAATTTTCATTAAGTTTTGTTTTTCTTTTTCTGCAAGAAAACAACGTCGCTTAATCATATCCTTAAATATAGATACGAGTATGTATACTCGAACACGGTAAGCCATTAACAAGAAAGCACACAAAACTAATGAAATAAAAACAATTTACCTCTTCATTCAAATTCGAAACCAGCAGAACATTCGAGAAACCTCTAAGTGCTGGTGTGGCAGTTGTTAGAGCACCACTATTTGCCAATGCAAACGCTCCTAAGCTTGGTATACCGCTACTGTAGCCACCAGCTAATGGTGCACCAATTCCTAATGCAAACGGTGGTAGAACACCCGGAGCACCGAGGCCGTTTACTAAAAATAGAAAAACAAAAAATGGAAAGTGATAATTTGGTCGTGTATAAATTAAAAAGTGAAATTTTTTGTTTTATTATAATAATTAATAACAAAATTGGGGAAATAATAAATGAAAAGAAATAAAAAGTTACCTAATTTATCACCTGTTAATGCTGGCCTTTGCCTGGCCGCAATCAAAAGTAAATCATTTGCGTTAACCAATCCTCCAGCTGCCGGAATTATATCAGCACCCGGCTCTCCTGGCGGCAATGATGGATTTGTAAAGTCCCTTGATTTATCATTATTGTACTTGACATTGAGTGCTGTCAGTTTACTGTTATCAATACGTAGGGTACAACATCCATTGTAGATGTTCTGGCCATCGAGAATGTTTTTAGCGTGTTGGGCTGACGGGGCGTCGGGATACTGGATAAGAGCCTAAAAACAAAAAGAAAGACCAAATTTATTATTTTTCATCAACAACATATTAAAAATATATTACTAATAACAAGCACGAGCACTACTAGCAGGATTCTTTGTAAGAACGAAATATTATGACGTTGTCTAGCTAGAAATGCTTGCAGCCTCAACAATTTGAAACAATTTGAAACAATTTTGAAAATTTTAGAAGATTCTTTGTGGATGAAAGAGATAAATTCAAAATTATGTAATGAAACTTATTTGGCATGTTCTCTATTTGTAGAATAATTCTTCCAGGCTAAGACAAATAAGACTTTTCATTGTCACACACTTAAAGAAGTCCAATAAATTGGTGGAGTTTAATAAACAGACAATTGTTGGAGTCCGAATTTTCGGGAGTCCGAAAGAGTGTCCCAAGAAAATTGGTCCAATGATGAGTCCTGTCGACTTTGCATGGAGTAGGAGGGGACATCAGAAAACGTGTCAACATTAGTCAAGAAGTTGACGAGATACCCGAAATGTGCGAAAAAGCGGATAAAAATTACCGCAAAAGAATTGCATTCTGCGAATTTTTCCAAGGCGGCCATTTGAATGATATTGTTTTCCACACTTAATGGCAAAATCCAAACTTGCTGCCCTTGCTGCTCTGCCTATTTTTTCTAGCTCCTAATTTTTAAATTTAGCTAGCTTTGAATAGATAAAATGTTCATCAAAAATATATCGCCGTGTGTGTTTTAACTCGGAGCTCCACGAGCAAAAAAGAAGAGAGGAGCACCGCCACTAACTGTCCATAGACATGGACGTGGTCAGAAGAGCCAAAATTCAGGTGCCATATAAGCACCTGGGCCATGTTTTTTTGATATTCTGCGCACTATAAAACAGCCGACCTTGGACTAGTACTTTTAGTTAATAATTTTTGCGATAATTTCAAATAATATTTGTATTTGATTGTATGCAACTTTTGGTCCTCATTTCTTTGAACACAGTTGGCCTATTAACATAGCACACTTCGTTAACTCGACCTCAGTACGTCAATTTCCATCGTACCCCCAAAAAATTACAATTTAATAATAAAACCATAACCAGTAATAAAAAATAATATTATAATTTACTCACCTGGAATGAATTATTTTTAGTGAAAGTAACGATTTTCAGAACTTTTCCGAAACGCTGGAAAATTTGATGTAATATATCCAATGACACTGGATACAATAGTGATTCTACAATAACCCTGAGTACAGTGTTTACACCACCTTGTGCTGTTGAATTGGTATTATTTTGCATAACTGTTTGTGAGCCTTCGGTAGCGGTGGCACCGCACAAGGGCAAGGGCGATCCAGATCCTGGTGATTGAATTTTATAGTCTGTATTCTGAATGGCAACCAAAGCATTTTGCTGGAAATAGAGAAAAAAAAGAACAAAAAACAAAAATTACAAATTGAAAATAAAATCGATTTTGTTGAAAATTCGCGAACGAATTGAGTCCATAGTCAAGTGTAATCGAGTGTTTTATGAGTGTGTATCAGTTTTCAGAAGGAAATCGAGCTTAGACAAAAGTTACCCGCCTACAAACGTGATTTCCCTTTTTTTTTTTACAACTTCAATGGATTTTTTCATTAAATTTCCTTTCCTTTCTATTTTCTAGTCGTGCACTTCAGGTATTGAATTTCATTTCCCTTCATTCTTGAGACACATACACACACGACGGAAGCTGACCACAGTCTAATCAATTTTTATTAGTTGGGTGGCGTTTTTTTTCTTTTGGTCTTGGTCGTATTTACGATCACAACCATGAAATCAACATTCAACACGAAGGACACCATTGGGGAATGTCCTTTATTAAGCTGGTCCAGCAGAGTGGTTTGGGGGCTTTTTGGTACGGAAATTCCACGTTTTCGGCGGTTATTGGCTGGTTCTGTTTTTGATTTGTGTGATCACAGGGAGACTGGTGGGCTTGCTCCTGTTATGGTCTGCATTTGACGGGTTTTAGATTTCTATTTTTGAGGGTGGGAGTTTAATATTTTATTAAGTGCTTTCCCCAATATGTAATTGTTGAATGGGTGAAATGGAGGACGGCAGCCAAAGGAAAGTGCGTGTGCTGTGACTTTGCGTCGGGTGAATGGGGGGAAATTGATTTGTGGTCAAACGTTTATTGGATTTCATAATTGAAAGGCAATGCACTTGCGGTTAGGGATGAAAAATGATGATGTGCGCAAAAGTACTGTGCTGTGCTGATGGTGGTATAATGATGTGCTGTTCGAGGTTAGGAATACGTTCTCACTTCAAAAGAGACCACGAGTATCAGACGATTCGTAGAAAAAAATCCCCAAATCAAGGACGAGATAAGAAATTAGGAACGGAACGGAAAACCAGCAAAAATATATTGTACAAGCAAAAAGATATAAATCCTCTTTCCCTGTACTCGCTACTTGTACGTATGTCATCTTTGTCGACGACGTCCTTCCGTGCATATTGCCAGTGAGCACACAATTTATTATAATGGCATGTAAAACGTTTAAAGTGGGGGTAGAGCGAGTGGGTGACAGATCCTGCACAGCACCACCACCAGTAGCATTGATAAGAAGTAACAGAAAGGACGAACTCACTGACGGACGATGAACGACGAAGGACGATGATTACTTTCTGCTGTTGCATTCTGTAAATCTGACTTACAACAATGCTATGGATGCGACGGTGGTCGTCGGATACCTTCGTGATTTGCGTGTACTAGAAAACGTATTAAGAAGTTTTTTCTTCCCATGAGCATGATTTTCCTTCATCCTGATTCGTGTCTTCTACTTGAATTCGAAGAAAAAAAAAAAAACGACGGAAGTGCACCGACCATTCTTCTCTTTCTGGTTGATTTTCCCACAGTCAATTTGGCCAAGTTCGGTTGCAATTGTCAATTGAGTTGCTTCGTTGGTTGCCTGGTTAGTGTATCTACATCTATATTGCAATGACCATAAGTCATCATCTCTTTTATGCAGGATAAATTGCAAGAAGTGATTTTTACGAAAAAAGAAAGAAAGGGATGAGTATGGAAAGAAAAAAAGAATTTAGATCTGTATTTTCTAAAACTTAAACACAGATTATTACCATGACGGAAGGACGCTGAGGAAAAGTTTTTTTTTTTCTTTGGCAACAGAAACAGGACTTTTGTCACACAATACTCGGCGAGTTCGTTTTGTGCGTCATTTTTTTTTTTTCTTATTTTTCTGGTAAAGTTTCTTTTTCTGCGTGAATTTTGAAGGAGATAGTATCATAATAAGTGAAGAAGGAACCGTGAGGAAGTAAAAATTGAAACCAAAACGAAAAGCTCTTAAGTGATGAATGTTTACTTAAGTGCTCAGTTTTTCTTTCTTTTTATCGTTTTGTTAGAAGAACAAGTGGGGCAAGAGAAGCAGCACTGGTAGCAAGAACAAAAAAAAAAGAAGAAGCACTAAGGATTGAGGTTGACTAAAAATAAAGTTTGGTCCCTTGCTTCTTACGGTTCGGTTGTAAGAGGATTTCGTGAGGTTTTTTCTTGTTTTTTTTTTCTTTCGGTACCAAACTAACAAAAACATATAGACACTCTTTTGTGAAATAATAAAACTATGGAAGGGTTCAAGAGAGATTCAAACAAAAATTCTCCGAACAAAAAAAAGAGACACCAAGAGTCGAGAGGACTTAAGAATAAAGTGTCCCTGTCCAAGAGAAGTCACGCAGTTGTGTTGGCTATTTCGGCAGCTTATATTTTCCGCAGGGAATGTTGGGAAAGTTAAGACGAATAAAAATTTGAGTGACTCTGTTGGAAGTGTTGTTTGAGGGTCCAACTTTTGGGTCACCGAGGAGTTTAAGTAGCGCTAGTTGGGTGGGTACTTGCAACTAAGTACCAATGGGAGAATTTAACTTTCAATGTATTCTAACATCAAGCAGTCAAATACTGGAGTTTCGCCTAAACTGAAAATTAGCTTTTAGAAAGCTCAAGAAAGCAGCTAAAATGAATATAGGGCAAATTTTAATAGCTTAAGCAAGCAAATCAAGAAAATTACCCTAACCTAACTTATCGGACGTAAGGACTTACAACACCAACACACAGATGCAAATGCAAAGTACCGCTCCAGATATGAAAAAAGTCACAAACCTAGAAAGCATTAATGTTTAAAATAATTGCTTCCTGATATTTTCCAATAAATAATAAAAGATTTTTTTATATCTCTTGTAAGCCACTCGTGTTTTACATAACTTCTATGTCCTTTGTAATTAAGGGATGAAATTTGGATTGAAGATGTGTCTAGGCAATCCAGAAATAGAGCGAAATTTCAGCAAAAGATGTATTTCGATTGCGCAAATATAATATATGAAAAAAATGACATGCTAACAAAAAATTAGTACTGATATTAAATTTTTTGAATTTTTTTTATTAAAACTAATCATGTGATATATTATATCATTGGATAGATCTATCTAAAATAAAATAGAGGCTTCTTTTTCAACTTTTTAGTCAAAAGTCTCGTTTTCGAGTTATTTGGCTTTCAAAGTTGCTTCAAAGTTGGGAAAAAGGCGTAAGATATTTTCCGGCGCCGCCACGTCAAAAAAATCACTTGTGTTCGCCCCTAAAAGTTAAAACAATCCACAAAATATTTTAGCCACTAAATCTGAATAGAAATCAGAGAAAAGTCCGAATAGAGGACTTTGGACTACCTTTGGAGGACTTTGGAGTACCTTTGGAGACACCAAAACTGAAGTGAAGTGTTTGCAGAATTACACTTGCCAATAGGCAATTAAATTGTAGAGCAACATATTTCTGTCTAAGGGTTGATTTATTCGAAAGTTGCTGCTTAATGGTGCATGGATATGGACTCAATCGAAAGCTAATCGAGTTCTTTGCCTCCTACCTTCGGTGATGGTATCTGGAGAAAAACATTCAACGATGAACTATAAAAGCTGTACGACAGCATGAGGCTACTCAATCATCTATGGATGTAACGCTTAAGATCGCAAGCTCATTTAGTCCGTATGGATAACACTGTTCTCAAAAGTAGGACCTCAAGTAATCTGAAATATGAAATTTTCAGGTCCATCCCGAACTTCAGCGCCACGAACGAAGAAGAAACCACCTGAGTTTAAAAACACTAAAATTAGGTTAATAGACACAACACACGCGTCATTACAAACATACAAATAAAATTTTCTAAACACACTAGCGGCTTTAAGAAATAAGGACTACATATCCTCAAGATTGAAATAAATTTCCTTTTTTCTTTGAGAAAAGTTAAGAAACAGAAAGGAACATCACCTAAAAACATAGCAACAAGGGAACATCATACCCAAACTAGAAGAGCCCCAAAGCTAGGAAGCGCAACAACTGTTTATCTTTTACACAAAACATCTGAAAGAACGTATGTGGAGCTCCTTAATAATTCCAGATGTCCTGAGAAAACCCAAAGAGCACATCACGACAAGAAGCATGTGTGTATGTGATCTCCTTTTTTTTTTTTAAGAATTATTACATGCGACATTTTAGAGTCACGACGTTGTTAACGACATCCAAACCCACTAACACACACACACAGGAGTAGAGAAACTCTTGAAAAAGGGTTAAGTCCCCGGAGGAATACTTCTTGAATATTTCTACATCCTCATAGCATGTTTGAAAAAAAAAAAGGAAAGAAAACGACGTCCAACATGGAGGAAAGGAGAAATTGAAATAAATGACTCCTGTATTGATGTAGGAAAATAGTCAACCCACCGCAATTGGTATTCTACAAGTACTTTCCCGGAGGCAAGTAGGAAGCACACACGCACACTCGTTTCAATCACATATTTGTGCAATTCAATGAACTAACATTTTCGTTTTCGCACAAACATGCGAGCGCCTAATTCGAAGCACAAACATTCTCTCGTATGACAAAAAGAATGGTGCTGTGTCCCCAAGGAAGAAGGCTAACCACAACCGACCAGACTCAAAAAGGATAAAAATGACAGAACGGTGTTGTTTTTGTGAGCTAACACAACAACAGAACCACGTCGTTATCGTCCCTGTGCCCGAAAACCAGGTGACTTTGGCTCCTTAATCTCTTTCCGAAGGGATAAGGATAAAACTTGGACATGGCAGGAAAATTTTTATAAATTAGATTGGCAATAGGTTAAGCTGTCGTCTTTGACTTCCCAGATGACAAATACATGGATTTTTGTGGCTTCCAATTTGGCCGTGTCCTACTTTCGTTTTTGGCTTAGCCCATGACTGGTTTATTTACCCAGTCGCAGCCGGGACATCCCCGAACCCTTTGCTTTGCCAAGAAGGAGTGAAGTGACGCGTAATCAATGGCATTGTATGCAAAAGGATAACATACGTCTACGTCTACGACAACACACACACAGATTCTTGTTTCGTAAGACCGTTGCTGGCACTTAACCACCACCTTGAACTAACCTTTGCAAGGTTTATTCTGAGCCTTTAGTGTACGCTCTGATAGATGGGACGCGATTAGCAAAGGATTATTTCAAGATCCGGTTATGTGATTGTTCTTTATTTTTCTTCTCTTTTTTCTTAAAAGAGGGAGCGCGTCACCCAAATCCCTGCATGGATCCGGTGCGACGACTTAAAGGTGATGAAAATATTTGACGTCCTCTGGCCGGGCCTCAGGGTGGAAGGTTTTATTATTTTTTCATGTTCCTTCGCAGATAAGAAGAGGAAGAAGCTAAGACACAAACGAGAGAAGAAAATCCTTTGATGGATCGATTTGCTGTATTTGTGATTATTTGTGATTTTTCCTGCACGCTGTCCTTTTTCTTCTTTTCTTTGCCTCTTGAGTGTGTTCCACGCGAGCGTGTGTATTGTTGTCTTATGTCACTTAAAAACCAAAGTAAATCCCTTTGATTGTTTTTTCTTCGTCTCTTTTCATTTTTGGTAGCAAAGTGGAAACACTCAATCTCACACATGAATTTTTTGGTTGTAACTTCAAGTAGACCATAATGCTGATCGGAATTTCTCAGCATTGCCGAAGGAAAATTAATTCCAATTGAAGACAAATTAATGCGTGCACGCGAAGAAATTATCTTGGTTACACACTCGTAATTAGAATATTTGCTGTTTTGCGGTTACAAATGGAGGAGGTCGTTCATCGGTCGTGAAAGTTTTGTTTATTAAATTCTCACTGGGCTCTAACCGCAACAGATAACCACAAACCATCTGCACAGTGTTGTCTCGCTAAAACAAATGAGGGGGTGGGTTTCTGCTTAACTTGTTGAAATATTAACGTTGATTGATTTGAACCAGCCGGCGGTTTTGTAAATTCTTTTAGCGATTGTGGGTTAGAGGGTTTTTGGGGTTGGATTCAAATGACAGATGCCTCAACGATCGTCGCCAGCTTTGTATTTTAATGCCTGACATTGTATGAAAGATAAAAACCATAAAAACAAAAGGGTAAGGGGGTAGGCAAGTGTCAATGTATTATTCAAGAAATATTATTAAGAATGTTACATAGAGGTAACCACATATCACTTAAGGACTATACATACTGTATCAATTGCTAGGTTTTATGGTATCGCATCATTTTTTGAATAGGAACCCAGCATTTTAGGTCTTTTGTGCGATTTTAATTCGGCTACTCAGTAAGTTTTCACTTAAGAAATAGTTAATTAAAATGTTTTAATTTTTAATCGAAATGTATCTACTTTTTCTATAGCTATATATGTACCCGGCCTGCTACGCATAAAATAAATCAAATTTTAAAAAAGCACCCTTTTTCCAACTTTGGAGATTCATACCTGTCCAACGGTACTTTTTACCGACAAAACCCGAAAGAAAGCTCAATCTCATTTTTAAAGACCTTTTGGTTGATATATCACTCGACAGGGTCAGGCCAACTTTGAAAGTCAGCGCCCACGTCACCTCAATGGGAGACAGAATTCTGAACAAAGTTGCCAAACACATCAATGCTCTATCTTTTGCCATTTAGAAGTCTATAAAGGACAAACATTGATTTTTATATATAGAGATTTATTTTCTTTTTAGTTTTATTTTTAAAGTTGACAGAATGTAAATTTGTGTGGCAAGCCATAAGAATAGTGTGTGAATCAATTCACAAAGAAGTCTTGAAACAGAAATTGTTGCAACTTATTGACTTTCAACTTTTCCACAAAGCTTAAAACTCTTCTCTTGTATTTTTTTTAGGGTAAATGCGTCACACTTTTAACAGTGAAAAAAAAAAAGGAACATGCCCACATATTGGCTTAACAACATGAAAAGAACACTGAATGAATGAAAAAAAATCCACAGCAATTTCTTTCCGGAACACAGCCCCAGCCCAACCTGTACATCACCCACAGCGATCACATCACATTTACTACCGAAAAGCAAAGAGAATATGCAAACAATAGTCATCGAAAAAAACCGCAAAAAAGGACTATGTTCACCCCGCGGCAGTTCCTGGGTAATTTTCTTCTCAACACTTTTCACGTCCTGCCAATTTTTCATGCAGTGAATACAATCAAATGAGAAATTCGCCGTACCCAGATATCGTGCTCAATGGCCATATTTTTTCGTCAAAAAGGACATCAGGCTGTGTAGCGAATGCTGTGGGCACATCCAATTTAACATTATTTTTACAAAAAAGTCTCTCAAAAAAAACAAAAAACCATGTAATGCTATTATTCGAATTATTAAAGTCATTATTACTACATAATGTTTATTAGAAGGCGGAAAAGGAAAAACAGGAAAACTCGAAAAAAAAAAAAAAAAACAAAGAGGAAAAAAATCTTTTACAGCAGTTCAACTGCAGCAGCAAACTCTGCCCGAAGCAAATTCCGAAATTGATTGTTTTTGGAATCCGGCCATTGTGAGTGTAATGTAGTTGATGCTTGTGTCCTGTCGGAGTTCCGTGATATGTCACGGTGCTTCAAGTGCCTTCCATCGGTCAGAAATGTTTGCTGCTATCCACCAACCCCATCGGCATATCCCCCCCCCCCCGCGCCTTCTTAAGCATACACACGAATAGTTTTTTTTTCATTACTGTTGGTTTTCCATCAACCGCGATTCAAGTGTGAGAACGAAAGAAGAATGAATGTGGCCCCAAACACTCGCTGCAACCGATTCAGCAAAAAGAGAAACCAACCCTGTATTTATCTCCAGGGCTGTTGAAACAGACTGAGTGTATCTTGAAAAATGTGTTTTCGACGGTACGCCTAGCGAGCAATTGGTTAAAATTCGAAATTAATTAAATTGTCTAGCCTTTTCGACATGACGACGATGCGATGTCTCCTGATCATCAATGGGTTGAATTTGTTTTAAAATCAGAAAAAAAAGATAATAAATAAATAACACTCACCCCAACTGTATGGCTTTGATCGGTTTTAAGTTCTCGGTGATTTGAAAACTGAACGTAGACCATGCGGCCTCGCATTTGTGGTGGATTGTGTGTATAGCAGGTAACCATTGATGTTGCTGACACTTCATCGGCCATCTCAAGAAATGCTTGATTTTTTCCCTTCAGGACGAGAACGTTTGTAACACGACCGAATGGTACGCCCAGCGTTATAACGTCTGGTTCACTGGATTCGTTTGGAATGTTTCTAAGGTGAATCACTTTGGATGGCTTACCTGGAAGAAGAAAAAAATTGTTCAGCAAAATTTTAGTTAACAAATTGTAATTCAATAAAATTCATTTACATTTGCTACAAAAAAAAAACAAGGAACTGAGCCTCTTCGAATTTTATGAGAAAGTACAAGCTTTTGTTAGTTTGTTGTATACTAAACGAAGTAGTAGACCTCTAAAAGCAAGAAACGGCGATTTGAAAGGGGTCCTCACAGCCTAGTTATATGATAATTTTTAAATTCAAATGGTTGCATTCCATCTGGAAGGCGTTTGTAACCTACTTTTTAGTTCACTAACTTTGACTAACTCTTTAGTTCTTTAAAGACGTAAAACCGTAGTCGTCTGTATGCTGACAAAGATCTTCAGTTTTTCAATAATTTATTCTTTTTAGAATTATAATCTTATTAGTATTAATATAATATTGACTAGCCATGGAGACTCTGGTGTAAGCTGTCGATGTTAGATATATTTTTCAGTCATATGTCCAAGAGCAGTTTGTCGTAAGATTATAGTACTTTTTCCATTCTTTCTACTTCTTTTATGAACAATCGAAATAATTTGCAACGATACTTATGAATGCAGTTTTAACAAACTCACTGCAATCTGCCTGTCTACAGATAGAAGGCAGTCAGACGGTCGGACTTGGAAATGCCTCTAGAAAGGTTTCATTAGTTTTTGAGCTATATTTGCTGAAAAGCCTTCAAAAGGACAATCAAAACTGGTCTTAAAATTTAAATTGAAAGCCTGTTATGACACACTTTTGACAGAGTAGAATTGAAGTGTAAAAATTGAATGCGCAGAAAATTGTATACTAATCCACATGTTGTCAACAAAATTGACTTGAAGGTTCTTTCCTCGTCAACCCTTAGTTAAATTAATTCAACTAGCTCAAATAATTTCTAACAAGTTGTCCCTAGCATGGGTGCATAAGCCAAAAACACACACACACACACACACACACTACGGCGGAATGTGCAGATATGCAAATTACTCAGACACTCTCTCTGCTCGCAAACAGCAACCCCAAGGCTCAAAACAAAATGTTCCAATTTAAGGAGATTACCAAGTTTTGTAGTAAAAAACGAAAACAAAAACCTAAACAAAGATATTCCGCTTTCGTCGCAGAACTTAAGTTTGGAAAATAAGGACACAACTGTTGTGTTTTCACTGCAGGAAAGAATCGTCCCCACACTCTGGCTGAAGTCCTTTTTTTGGTTTGTTACAATTCTTTTTTCTTTGTGTGTTTTGTGTTTAGGTTTTCAGCGGTGTGTAGCCTTCGTTTGTAGGTTATTGCTGGCTGTTAGCGCTTTTATTGTCGTTGGTTATGAAAATTTAAGGCTCTAGCTAGCATACACACACAGGAGTCTCTACTGCACAGAGCGAAAGTGCAACACACAGACACCCCAACAACAAAGCCGTGTGCCAAAGAGAGTAAAATCTCCTATACATTTGGAGACTGGGTGATTTTATTTATGAACCGGAGAGCTCTCATACAACAGGACGTTTGTTTTTTTACAGGATTTATTCTCCCTCGTCTTTTTTTTGTTTTGTTTGTATTTCGTTTTTTTTGCCTCTGCACTGTGCTTCTGTAGCGCACATATTTTGTTTTATTTTTTTCGTTTTTTGTTGGTTCTGTCAAGTGGCCAGCTTAATACAGTGTAAGGACGCTACTCGACTGTCTGTGTGTCTGGCTGCTTTTGCAGCCGGCCAACCGGTGAGAATTGCATGGATGGTACGGATGTTTATGTGCTGAAAGGATAGACCTTAATTTTTTTAATCCCATTTAATAAATAAATAAATTCAGTCATGTGAGTTTATTAATTAAGAATCTCCTTTTTTTTCTTTGCAATTTTGTGTATTAAAACATACATCTCTGGATTTTATCTTTCAGTTCTTATTGGGATCAGGATAAAAACGGGGGTAAGTCGTAGTGTGGTGTATTTGATGGCGTGAAAGGAAGTGGGTGCATGTGGATAGATGCCGAAAATAAAAACTTATATTAAGCTTTCCATGGCGACGCTATCAAGGGGATACTTCAGGGCACGCCCTTTCCGGGCGTGCATCTTCGTTATTACAGTCAGTACGATATTTGACGAAGAGCTTCATAGTCTCATTGGAAATCTACAAAATAAACACGAGGAAAATTGGAAGCTTGGCAAATATGGTTGGCAGCTCAAATTGCTTTAGAACGCTTTAAGAAGTTACAGTGCTTCTGCAGACAACTCAAAAAGTGCTTTAAAAACTCACAACCAATTAGGGAACCCTTGAGAAGTTACAGTGCTTCTGTAAAAGTCTTTGTTCATTTCTGAAACCAGTGTGAAGTTCTCTACCTGGATTCTGTTATAATCATTCGTTCTGGACATCTAGTCAGATCAAGTTTACTTCAGAACGATTTGTATGAGATCTTGCCCTGAATACTTCGGCCAGTAGAAATGTTTTTAATTGAGTGATTTGATAAAAGGTGAGCTCTAAATCCTGTTGGAACTCATTTAGAAATCCAAAAGAACATAAACTTACTGTGCTGGGTTGTTCTATAGCTTCCCGAAATACAAATGAATTACGATTCAAGGATTCAAAGTCTTAAAAGTCAACAGTTGTTCTAATGAAGTACTCAGTGAATTCAAAACTAGTTCAAAAAATCGCGCCTACTAAACGCTTCAACAGAAAAAAAAAACGACCTCTTCACAACCCATTCTCAATAATGGAGCTGCAGGAAATATTTTGTCAAGTGCCAAGTGCTATAGCCAATTATATTTCGATTACCTGTAATTAAATTCAATTATTATCGCAGTCTTCTTTCAAATAAAATCAATTAATAATTGATCAGCAAAAAAAAAGTGAAGCAGAAAATCTATCGATAGTGGTAGTCTCTTAAATAAATTATAATGAAGTACAACTTCCGTAGTTTGCAGTAAAATCCAATTTCTCGCAAGTTACTAATTAACTATTCATAACAATGCCTGCGCTATTTTATCAAATTGTGTCGATGATGGTTATTTCAAGTTTTACAAAAAAAAAACTAAAAGGAAACCGTAACAAACGCCTTGAGTTTGATGCCTTGACACTCCTTTGAAACAGGACATTTCGTGAGAACTGCAGCAGGCTGTTTCTTTTTTGAGTTTGTTGAGGACGGTATTCATGCAGGTGACAAAAGTTGGTTGAAATAAGTGCAAAGGTATTGCCAATATACACAGGATACATGTTTATTTTCAATTAAATATTTCCGTTGATGGTAGTTTAAGTGGCACCTGTCAAGATCAATCAAAGAGGGCGGCATTTTCTTTGCAACTATCAACTAAAAAGCATTCTATCAATCAATCAATTGCTGATTTATTGTTTATTGTTAAAGTCTTTTAGAAAGCCAAAATATTATGTACACTGACGGACAAAAGTATTTGTAATCTATTGTTACTTACATTGGAATGAGGAAAAAAACAGCACAAATTGTTTTTTTCTATTTTGAAGACCAAAAAAAAATATATTAAAATCAACATGACATATTATAAAATTCATTACGTTGGAGGAAAGCGCCCACCGAGCTGGACACAAAAAATATTTAGCCAACAGTTAAACACGGAGGTGGTGGAGTCATGATATGGGGGTGTATGGCAGCTTCTGGTGTGGGAAAGCTTGTATTCATAGATGAAATTATGAGAATGAACATTACCTTAAGATTTTAAGGGAACATTTGAAAGACAGTGCTGAAAACTGGGTAACGATTTCTACTTTCAACAAGATAACAACCCAAAGCACACTGCTGGAATAGTACGTCTATGGATACTATATAATACCCCTCATACCCTAAAAACACTACCCCAAGCCCCAGATCTCAATCCCATAGAGCATCTATGGGATGTGTTAGATAAGCGAGTGCAACAACACAGGATTACCTCTAAACAACATAAAAAGGTATTACTGCAGGAAGAATGGGCCAAAACAGGGCGCGACGTAACAAAAAACTTAGTAGATTCCATGCCAAATAGATTGCTGGCAGTAATTAAGCAAAAAGGTAGTCCAACTAGTTACTAAATATTGAGTAATAGATTATTTATTTTGAGCTTAAGTTGAATTGCAAATACTTTTGCCCGACCAAATATTGAATTGTTTAGCTATTGTTGTTGCTGTTGATTGTTGTTGTAATGAATTTTATAATATGTTATATTGTTTTTAATGTATTTTTTTGCTCTTCAAAATAAAAAAAAACAATTTTCGAATCGCACCATTCCATCTTTTTTTTTTCCTCATTTCAATGTAAGTAACAATAGATTACAAACACTTTTGTCCGTCAGTGTATAGTGTTTGTGCTTCTGGCAAAAATGCAGGCTCTAGCCTGCACAAAAAAGAAAAAAATTTGAATTCCTGGAATAGTGATTAAACGTTCTTAAAGAAAGATTACTAAGTTAAGTTGTAAACTCAGTAGTATTTTATTTTTCATCGAAATCAGTTAACTTATTAGCAGGGTAGTAAAAGAATTAAAATTATGGAGATTGTACTTCCATTGAATTAATTGAAAATAGTTTGAATTAATTTTGGTGATTGCGATTGAATAAATATATGTCGCAATTCTTTAAAACTCAATGACTTACGCATTCAATCTTTAGAGCAAGCCATGTGCTGACTGAAGTCAATAGTGAGTTGACATAAAATATTTCGAAGTCCAAAATAATTTGAATTCATTTAATTTTACTTTATTGCTATAAGTCAACTACTATGTACTTTGATTGTCACATAAATAAAAGCTTAGAGGTACGAGGAAAAAGGCAAATCATTTTTTTTGTTTTCTATGTAATTCAAAACGTAAGTATAGTGAAGTGGAAGAAGAATTATTAGTTAGTATTTGTATTATAAACAAATAATATGATGAGGACCCACTAACTTAAAATGAATTCAAATTAGTTCTCTTGAAAACACTGTATTCAACTGATTTCAGGTGAAAATCATTAACTTCAACTGATGCAAAGTTGAAATCATTGGCTTTAGCTGAATCAATGGATCAAAATGAATAACTTCAATTGATTTAAAATTGAAGTTATTGACTTGAACTGATTTAAACTGAAGTCACTGATACCAACTTTTATAAAATGAATTCGCTGCCATATGTTTATGATTTCAATTCTATGGTTGCTAAAAATTGAAAGCAAGAATCAATAACTTCAAAAGGATAGTGACTTAAATTATTTTTAAATCCGATTTTTTTTGACAGAAGAAAACTGAAACTGACTGAATTGTAAGAATGCATTCTGTTGAATTACTTTAAAGATGGTAAATTTAAGACATCTGAGTTTAAAAAATGAAAGTGAAACTCACAACGGTCTTGCCGTCTTCGTGCTACTTTTAGCTCGCATGTTTTTTAAAATAGATTGCAGTTTTGGGCAATTCGAATTTAATTCGAGCAAAGTGACGTGATTATTGTAAGAAAAAAGAAGAAAGACAGTGTTAAAAAACTCTAAAAAAAAAACTAAAAGGAATAGCTGACATAGTCAAAAGCGGTGCATTGTGCGGAGGTCTAAATTTATAGGTTTTCAACTAAAAAATCAGACGGCCAAATGTTATTTTCGGAAACCTGATAAATAGTTCAGTACCTATTCAAGCTTTTGTACCTGACATCTTTGAGCTACATATATTTTTAGGAATATCTCTTAATATCCGAATAGACTGCGGGTGACATCATAATGCCAAAAAAAGTAAATGGAATTTCAAAAACTGCATAAAAACTTAAATGTAATAAAAATTAAATGACTTTTTACTCGCTCAGCTCATGCGAATAAAACTGATTGCCACAAGAATTGTGCATTTAAATAAACTTATTGAGATCTGCGGATTCGTGAGAGTACAAAATCCATTAATTCTGTTTTCACCGAAACACAACACCTTTAAATAACCGTAGGCTATTCTTTTCAACTATCACTTCATTTTAAACATTTAAAAACTCACCATTAATCGCTATAATCAACCCCAAGCAATGGGCCATAAAATAGTGGACACAATCGTCCAAAAAAAAAAATCTCCTGACAACCGTGCTTCATTGATTGCCCGGCTTCACAACTGGACAGTGGAATGATGAATAGCACACGAATCGACGACATGGAGTCCGGTTCATATCTATTTGAAGGGATGTGTGTGCACATCTACACCTGAGAGGCAACTTTATCTACTAAATGCACTTTTCGTATGAAATAATTTCATTTTTCGATTCAGTGTCCTTCATATACAAAAACAAAATTGTGCACAAAAGTCCTGATCGATAGATCTCTAAGTACACTTACTTTATGTGTGCATCGTAGTACATTTCAATTATCCTTTGTCCCCTCGACACACTATCTACCATTGTAACAGAAAGTAACAAATAAAAAATGAATCGTTTTTTGTTTTGATTGTCTCTTCCTCATGAAAATGGGGATGAGATGAAATAAAAGGGGTGAAAAAAAGTGAAAGAAAAAAATTTTAGAAAATGAAAGAAAGATTGTCCAGCTTTCCTGACTATGACTGTAGTTGAGTGGAGTGGAGTGGAGTACTTACTTCCAATTGGATTCCAGTTAGTGTTACATCCATTCGCACACACAAATCCTATCCTTTGTCCTATCTGTTCCTTTTTCCTTTTTGTTTTTTTTATTCGTGTTCGACTGAATAAAGTGTCGTCGGTCGTGTTCAGCTTCTGCGTCTGCCATCATGTTTGTGTATAATTTCGTTTAAACTTCATATCCGTTTTGAACTAATCAGAAAGTGTAATTTCCGAACAGTAGGACCATTTACTGGACTCGCAATTTTTTTTTCTCTCCTCCACTGTATCTCTGTTTTTTGTGAGACCCCCTATGAGATTGAATAGGGTGGCGATGTTGGTGAGGAATGTATGTATGTGTATGTGTATGTTTATTCATGAGATGCAGAAATATACGAATCTTAAAAAAATCGGGAATAGAAAAATACTTCAGAGAGTGATGGATGGATGCAGAAAAGCGACAAATGGGAGTGTGAAAAATGGAAATTTGATTGATTGTCCGTTGGGTAAACGACTTGGGTGGGGGATGGGGACGGTTTAAGAGATATCCGTTTGACAGTTCTGGTTCAAAGTAGGATCTAGTAAAGGGAGTTTTTAAACGATTTTTTCTTTTCACTATTAAATAACTCACGCGGAACTAATTGAAGAAGGTGGACAATGGGGCTAGCAAAAAAAATGAATTTGAGTGGAAGTAGGATACAAAGTTGAACAAAGTAAATACTGTGGGTTGGAGTGGAGAATCGAACACAAAAGCTGCAGATGTTATTTCTGGGAAAACGTTTGTCATATTTTAAAAAAAACTATGTACTATATAGTGATGAAACTTCAAAGAAGACGGACAACGTATCGGTTTAAAAAAGCATAACAGATTAATTCGAAACAGAACGGTTTTTAAGAATTGATTTGGACGCAACAGCCAGAGGTAAATATTGCGCTCCTCTTTGACGGGACAGGAAGACGTACTGATACGTATTTGTATTCAACAAAATTTATGAGACAACTCATCTCCTATTTTATTTCTGATTGAAAATCTAAAATAGTTTTGCCTGAAATCAGGTAGAACGAAGTATTCAACCTTCCAACAGGTAAAGCCTTTGTCCTTTGAATCACTCCCCTTGGTTGGCTTAATTTTGCAGTATTAGTAGTAGAAATATTTATTGCACCATAAAAGATTACAAACACATCATTATCGCATGGCCCACGTTTTCCGTTTTTAATTATGACCTTTCTATACAAATCCAGGGGAACGAAGTTTTACTTAACTAGACTTCACTTTGCCAAATTTATGTTTTATTAAATACACTAAAGCCTCACTTCGCATCATTTTGAAGTTTCGTCATTTGTGTGTGAAAAATTGTGGTAGTTTCCATGCTGTATCCTACGCAAAAGTAAAATACGTGGGAATTATGGAATTCGAATACATGATATCTGTCGAATTTGCCTGGTCCAAAACAACGATGCAAAGCAAGACTCTGGTGTATATTATGACTATATATATTTAATCTGAAGATGTCCATAAGAAAGTATTCTGAAAGCGCTGTTTAAATTCTCTTAGAACTTCCTAGAAGAATATTTCAAGCCTTTTAAAGTCGCTCTAAGTATTAATGGGACACCCAAAAATCTTTCGAATATGGCCTGTCTACAAATCCTTAAATGTTACGTAAAAAATCGAAATGCAATTTGGGACTACAGACAATTATCTTACAAATAAACAAAAATTACAAATAATCATCAGCATAAAAATTAAAAGTTTTGAAAAACTCAAAACAGTCGCATATTGAATCTCGTAAATATGAGCAACTGAAGAACTCAAAAAAGTTTAATACGGTTAAATTATTAATGGTTAAGCAGTTGGTAGTTTGTATTACTATTCAACTGCTTTTAAGCAACTTAGCATCGATTTCACAAGTTTCTGACATTCAACTACCGAAATTTGCCCCATTCATTCTTATCTGTTCATATTTCACCCAAATTAGGTTATTTTCTGTTTTAGGATTAATAATTTTATGCTTTCAGGCGTATAACATACATTTTAACTACTCACAACTCAAATAATACTGTCGCAATTATAGTAAAAGTGTCTTAAGTTTATGTTAAAACATATTCCAATCCATTTCATTCTGCATCCGGCGCACAGTAAGGATATTCGAGATCATTTAACGTTTTGGTAAAGTGCAGAGAATAATACCCATTCCACCAATTTGATTTGGACCAATTTGGTTGTATCTTACGCGGGGCAGTTGTACTTCAAACGTTACAAGACATTTTTATTTTTATTGTCCTGGTTGCAATAGAATTCGTTTATTGAACCAAATTTTTCGCCGATTTTTAACGCCTTCGGACTTCATACACTTAAACAATGTCTGTGATCCATAAATATATAGATTTACAGGGGTCATTGTCCATATTTAACTCCATACTAGTACTGATCCCAAACTGTTCTAATATTGTTTTTTCAGAATCGCTTTTAATAGACTTTGTAAAAACATTTTAACGACCAAGGTTTTCTAGTTGGATGGTCGTTGATAGGTTTGAAAAAAGTCGAATGAAACAATAAGATGAAAAAAACAATAGTTTTTATGTTGTGTCGCATTATTACTTTGGGCGACTGTATTTGTACTGAAATTATTATTGATGTATTGTGAAACACAGTCAGCGACATCAATTAAATTAAGTACACCCATAAAATTTGGCAAACACTGGTAGTTGGTCGACAAGGTCTGCACAAGTGCACACTAGCATTGTTACAAATAAATGTTTTTGGATAAAATCTAGCGTGAAGTGATTTACATTTTGTACTGACTGACAAACTTTTTTATGGCACCTATAAGTTACATCCGTCGCACTCTCAGAATAGGAGGCAGTTTTGACTACACAAAGCGTGAACACTGCATAAAAAACAAAAAAAAAGTACCACAGCAGATAAATTCGTAGCCGTAACAGGGCAACAAAAAGATCAAAGAAATTTTAAATAGCTTCCGCCTGGAATTCGCCTCAAACAGCTCACAGAATTCTCCAGAACAGGTTGAAAAAGAAGGTGGATAACACCCTACTGATGACAAACTTTCAACCTCACCCCAAAAAATACCCCCGCCGTAGGAAAGAATTCCTGTTGCCTTGCTGTACTAATTACATCCCCCAAAGCCAAACATATGTTGTCTATTTGTATTCCATTTAATTGTCGAAACTATCATTGCCAGGTATACCCTTTGAGAATACCTCAAACCAAATGGAAAACAGTTTATTTTTAATCATTATTGTCCTAAATAAAATTTAATTGCAACACACCACAGACAGGCTTCATAACTTGGGAGAATTAATTATCCGCACATTGGGGACGATGGTGTGAGAAAAGTCCTTTTTGGACTGATGATGATGATACCTTATTTAACTGATAAAATAAAAAAATAAAAAAAGCGCCCGCACATACACGTGAATACACTCAATTAAAACAATAATTTTAAATTTAAATTCATCGCACGACTTTACAAAAACAACAATATTCAACCCGTAAAAGAGACAAAAAAAGATCCAGGGATGCTGACGAGGCAGCGCGGTGATGTGTTTATTACGCAAATTAAAAATACATCATATCAGCAATAATTATCAGTTAATTAGGTTTCCGCAGTTTCTTACGGGAAATTTGGTGGCAATTGATCGGTGGAGGGTTGACGCTCTCCCACTACCACCACCACCCACTCACTGTCTGATGCTGTATCAGCGTAAATCTATCTTTCTGATACCGGTGCCGAACCGCAAACGGAGGCCAGAAAACACAGTATTAAGGGATGAACATGAAATTGGTTAATGAGCGAGATCGAATGATATACGGAGAGGCATCTAACATCGCCCAGACCCAACCAGCACCTCCACCCACTCAGCACTTCACTCCTGTAAGAAGGACGACGTGTACAGGTAACCCTTGTAATGAATAAATGATGATTTTTCTCGTTGGCACGCAAAATTTTCGACATCCGACCCTCATTATTTTAAATGTTAGCCTTCTTCCCAGTGGTGTGTGCTATACAAAAAATGGGAGTTGAGCCAACACCACACCAACTGATATAATTTACAACCGATAGATTGAACCCGAATATTGATCCCGTGCGAGAGTGCGAACATGTGCAAAATGGAGCACAACCCTCCCTCCGGCCCTTCCGGTCCTCCTTTCCTCTCCGGGGCTTAATTAGCAACAATTAATATTCTTAATTTGCATAGCAAGGGTAAAAGAGCAGGCGAATAAAAAATGAGCTGGGATAGACAACGCCATCATAATAAGCGCTTTTATTAATTGGATCCAATACACACACACATCCTCGGGACCTTCTTTCAGGTCGTTCAAACGAACGAAATTTCCTCTTGCGTGCGTGATATGGTGTAATATTTATTATTTATTAAACAAGTACCAACTATTAATTAATTTGCAGTAACAGTTTCACACATTTCGTCCTGACAACAATTTACACCTCACCTCTTCCTTCCAACTCATCAAGAAGTGGTAATTTTCTGTCATTGAACCGAACTCGATTTTCTTTCGAGTCCTGTCGCCTTGGCACAATTTAATGACAGTTTGAGTATCAGAATATCGTTTAGACCTCTCTCGGTCTGCTGCAAAGGGCCAGTCGATTGATTGAGGATGAGAAATTGTCCCTAGCGGCGGTTATCGTGTGTGTCCGCCGCATTCTGCTGCTTTTGATTGACAGTTCTCGAACTTTTGCACTAGAGTTCACGGCCAAACGAGATGCTCTTTCCTTTGATAAAGTTGCATTCCGGCGATTTTCGTAGAAAAACAAATCTGCATTAATCTTGCATTTCAAATTTTGTTTGGAGTCAAAACCTACGAGCGATCAAAAAAAGTGTTTTTAAAATCGAAAATTTTGGATTACGGGTAAAACCAAATGTTCTTTTCTTGTAGGAAGTTTAAAAAATAGTATGATTGAGCGTGAAAAGGCAGAACCAAGCTTTTCGCAATCCTAAGGTTTTACATTTTAAGTTCTGATTTTCTGTTTATTGCCCGTTCCGGGCGGCTAATTGCAAAATCCTTTTTATGGTAAAAATTCTCTTGGAGATTTGTAAATCACGGGGTTTGGCCCGACATTTGTTTGGTGTTTCGCTCATTTAATAGGTTAACGTTAGTTATCGAGCTCAACGCCCAAAGATTTCGTTCTCTATTTGCGATTATGAAAACGAAAACAACTTGACACCAACCTTTTTTTGTAGTAGAAGTTATGATCTATTTATTTATCTATCTGTTATAATCTCTATTTTTGAGACTACTTAAAAAAAAAAGTTCTGTGAAAAAAAAGCGCTGTGAATTCAACAATCCGACGCCGACGTGCCAAGGGTCACGGAGATAAAGATTGCTCAATTCAATAAACATGTTGAAGAAATAAAGAAAATGGTAAATTAAATTGACAACAAAACCACCTTAGTTGCTGTGTAGTCAGTTAAAGATTGTTATAATTCACAATGGAAAATCATTTTAAATTTCAAAAATACTTCAAATCCTCATTGTTTCTAAAATTAGTTAGAGTAACTTCTGGTATTGTGGAATATACGGGTCATGTGGAATACTGCCTTATATTCTAAACAACAGAAAGTCTACCTGCATTCTTAATTTTCTCAAAATGTAAACAACATAAAAGAACTGTTATGGTCTTCTTTTTATTGATATTATCAACCGGTGTGTCTGAGTTCTTACTTAGGAGTGCAAGACTTTTTTTGTGCATTTCTATATGAGTTTTTTTTCGGATGACAAATGTGCAGTTTCTTCAATTGTGCAAGTCTAGTTGTAATCGAACACGTGTCTAGTTTAATAATTTTACTTTAAATCATTTAGTTTTTAGATATATTTTGTGTTATGGGTCGGGGGTATGGAATATCGGGTAATGTGGAATACCTTGAGGGTGGTCATATAGAATACTAATTGTTAACACCCGCTTATTATTTTTTCGATTTTTTGTTCGACATTGCTTTAGAAGATGTCTAAAAAAGGTGAAATGAAGCATTGGGATGGAGATGGAGTGTCGGTTTTGGTTGTCTGACCAGGAGACATTCGTTCTCTTGCATTTCAAGAAGCAAAAAAAAAAAAAATGCATGCAGAATCGCTTTTACACTTTAAAAGAATGAGGTGGGAAGGAATTGTTATACAGGTCTCTTAAGGGCCATAAGAACACGCTAAGAAGTCATACTCAAACTGATACAGCCAGAGGATTTACAAGGGAAAATGCAGAGTCCTTTTTCAAGGTCCTGCATTTAAGCCAAAACAGGACAATATGATGCTTATCAAATATATTATAATTGAAATTAAGAAAAACTTATTTGTATATATCTTTTGATTCGGAAATAGTATTCCCTCCCATTACCCTCCAATTTTAAAAACCTCGATTTTCGAGGTGGTATCAGTAAAAAATAAATAAAAATTTAAAAGATTACCCTAGTTGTCTGAGATTGCTGTTAACGTTAGTCAACAGATCAATAAGCAGAATGTGTTAAAATTGTATATTTAATGCATGGAATCTGGTTGTAACATGCAAAAATAAAATGGGTATTTACAATACCCGAAGTTACTCTAATATGAGAAAAAGCATGTGAAGTTTTTTTTTTACAAATTATTTCTCTATTTGTCACCCTTATAGTAGAAAGTGTGATGGTATAGTTCAGGAAATAAGTACAGCTCGATTGCACAGGATTTTAGGTGTTTTCGGTCTACATGATGTTTCTTTACGATTGAGCATTCAACAACCCATTACGCTAGATTCTAAAAGGCTCCTTCAGAGATTATGCAACAATAAAAAAAATGTACAATAATTCAAAAATGATACTTACAGACTCCTCCCAGAACTGTACCAGAATCTAGTTTAGCTTTTTTTGTTGCTAGATCTTGATTATTATTGTCCGACGCAGGTGCCATAACTGCTGCTTGACTTAAGAGCTCGTCACTTCCTCTCTGAAAATATAAAAATAAAAATAGAAGAAGACACATTAAGATTATGTTTGCTTTCGATAAATTTAAAACCAACCATCAATTATCGCACATGATAAATCAAATTCGCCTCCCCATGGCAAAGCGCCCCCACATCACCCACATCCACACGCCACGAAACCCCACTCAAACAGTCATTAGCAATGTTTAATTACCATGGATAAAAAGGTTTTCAAAGGCCTATTAACCCAGCAACCGAAACTCTATTCTATGCACATTTCTCTCTATTCTAAGAGAACACCCACGGAACATCATCCCTGATTTGAAAAATTAATGTAGCACACCAAACCGAAGTGATTTGTTCCAAGAGCAATGTACCCCCGGCTGTCCTAGTTACACGAACACACGTAAAGCACACACAAAAAAGAAGATACACGAAAGAAGGAGGTAGGAGGAAAAAAAAAAGTACACGTCCTCCGCCATTCATTTATCAAAATCAAAAGGTGAACTCTACTGAATAGATTTTGAAACCAATGGAAACGCAAACACACACAGGGGGCTTCTATCATAAAAAGGGTTCTCAGGTTACCCACCATTAGACTAACTAACTGCTCATTCATTAACATCCTTCTAACGCCAATGCTCCAGGATCTCATATAACAAAAGTAATACACCCAACTCGGCAACATCATCGAGGTTACATGGAAGCAAGAAAATAAAAAAAAAACACGACAGGAGAGAAAAAACCAGCTCACAACATTAAAATTTGTTTGCATGGGTCTTCCCCATTTTAGATCCACCACCACCGCCACACTCTACCGGTAACAACCGAATCTAAATATACGTTCTCAAATACGCCATTTCCGGTTTCGAATAAGAACGGAAACCATCCTTCGTATCTCTACTGTGGTTGCTTGGAGGGATCCCTTCTTGGTAACCCGAAAAAAAGACATATGTGCCTCGCAGAAAATCAAAAACTATAATAAACAATAACACGGCTACATTTTCAGTCGAAACACACACAGAAAGGGACTGACTTTTGCTCGGAGGAGATACACGGGACAGGATTTTTGCATCGATTAAAAAAAATACACACCCACACCCACATCCAAATGTGAGTCGCATCTGTCGTTGAGATGTTGCTCCTATCTCGCTCCACCATGTAATCCGAAAAAAAGGACGAAAGGAATATGGTCGGTTGAAAGGATTTCGCCTCATTAACAATGTAAATATGAGAACGGTTCTGCGCTACTCTCTCTCTCTCTCTTCGACTTGGTTGTCGGTGATTAATTTATAATGAAAGTATTTTGCGGGTGCAATTATGAAGAAAAGTTTTGAACTCAAGTGGGGAAGTGGATTTTACAATTTTTTTTTCTTTGTCTGAAATACATACACACAGAGCAAGAGAGAAACACCCTTGACATCCCAATTAAAGGATGATCATTCACCATTCACAACACAAAAATCCTGAGCAAGTACACAACGGTTAATGAGTGGATAAATCAGAATACAAAAAACGAAAGAGAAAAGTGCCTGCCTAATTGACTTGACGGTTGGTGGGCTTACAGATTGAGCAAACTGAAATCACGGCCAATTTCGGATGAGGTACGTTAAGGGATTTTCAGTTCTGACGCCTGCTGAGAGAGGTGGAATCTGGTGAAATTACTTAATTAGGAGTTGGCCTTTTGGTCTGTGAAGCGAGAGTATGAGGTCAATTTACAAATGACCTAGAAATATGAACTTTTTCTGTTATTTAGTTGTAACAATTTAGCAAAACTCGTACAGCTTTATAGACCAACAGAGGTCTGACGACCCGCTGATGAATTAAAATTAGTAAAGAACTCATCAAGATCTTTAACTTTTGCACGCGATTTTCTTTGATTACTTAAATATATTGTCAGTTAGCCCTTAATCTTCCTAATGTTTACCGTGACTTTCGGCACCTTTCTATGTAACAAAAATTACAAGGTGTCGATCAGACAGATGTAATTCATATTTAGGACAAAAACACATTGTTTTTATACTGTCTGAATCGAAAATCATTTTCAAATTTGAGCAGCAGAAACATGCTGCTTTCGGACGCTATGGACCTATCTTGTGAATGATCATATTTGTTGAGAATAACTCTTAAAGAGAATTGCCTTTAGCAAGATCACTTTTGTGAATAATCAATCAACCTTGACGATTTTTTATATTCCTTTGTTCTTCCTGTGTGCTTAGTACCGAGATAAGGAATACGAGATCTGTTCAAAAAATAAAATGAATTTTAAAATTTCGCGGGCTACATAAATTCGATTATCGATTTTTTATTTTGTTATGTTAGTACACTCGTCTCGAATATATGTTTATAGTTTCAGCAACATGGCACATTTATTTTTTTTGTGAGAGGCATAAAAGTTAGACAAGTTAATTGTGTGAATGAAATAATAATTCAAAGTTAGCCAAAAGGATCCTTAATAAATTAATATTATTCTTGAAATGCAATTTTGGTGGCAAACTTCCAGTACTGCCAGGGAGAAACTGGTAAATGAAACCGAGGAAGCCATAGCGTCACGAAGTCGTCTCTGACGATGATTGCGAAACACACAAATTACGCCTAACATCTAATGCCAAGACGGAAGTAGTCAATAGCCGTGTTTTATTATGCACGGATGATCCATATGGATCATGTGTGTAAATAAACAGATCATGGAAGCATTTTTATTTTGTATTCTGACAGTAGTTTGACAATTGACTCCTGTCGATGCTGTCATATTTGCGGGCAGTGTTTCCATGCCAACATAATTTTCCTTCTCTTCAGAGCAAGTGTTTGTATATCTTTCGCGATGATGGTTACAATTTTCACCGCCAAACACAAAGCAATTGTGCAAATCACACAAAATTGTTAGAAATTAAGATTTAAATACAAATTTTGTATTACTGTTAGCACAATATTACTTCATTTAAGGAATAAAAGTGAGTACTAAAATTTAGTTAAAAAAATAATTTTTTGTATACTTATCAGGCAATGCCGTAAATTGGAAATGGTTTCCAGGCAAATCAGCTTCCATGAACCTAGCAGGGAACAGCGGAATCAATTTTTGGATCACGATAAATTATCCCGATAGCTATCTGGATCATGTGTTGTTGTTGCAATGCGTGCAAACCAATAATCTATATAGATCATGAGTGCATAATAAAACACGGCTAATATGGTCTAGAGTTGGTGTTTCTGAGCAAAAAAAGATTCTCAAGATTAGGAAGTTGTACCTTTTAGCTAATTTTTAATAAGTTTCATAGAACTTGCTATGCTCACATATGTGTACCTACGAAAAATGCAAAAGACATCTTGTGATACAAGCAGAAAGATTTGCAAGATCGATTAAATTAACGAAGTTAGAGACGATTAAACGATAACGATTAAAGAAACGAAGTTTGCAATTACATATTTTAAAAACAAAACTTATTTCACAAAATCAGAGCTGAAACTTGAAACACAGACGGCAGACTTTTGAAGTCCTTTTCCAAAGCATTTCGTATCAACATTGTCTGCGCAACACATGATTCGTTTATTTTAGTAGGACAAAAGCACAACTCAAAGACTAAATGGTCTTTGCATTCAATTTAGACCGGAGATTTAGTCGGAACAATAAATCTTCATTCTCTAGAATAGAGAGAGATGAAATGGTAAAGTCCTTTTCGAAGTGAAAAAGTGGAGGACCAGTAACGTTCCGATCCGAGTAGGTTTATTGACTTGAACTCGGTTGCAGTCAAGTTTCCCATTTATTATTCCAATTACTGAAAATACATGCAAAACTATACAGTTTGATGACAGTAATAACGACGCAGTCCCAATTTAATTCTACTGAAACTTACATTCACACATCGAACATCTGTGCTTTACATGAGATCATACATTTTTTTTTCGTTTTTTATTCGTTAAATTCCTGGTATGAGTTCTAGCCACCAATTTCATTAAAATTTATATTTAAATTAATTTACAAAGTTTTGTCGCTGGTCTCATTGTTAAGAACTACATTCTACTTGTTCCCGCTGACATGAATTTTTTCCAGACATGATCGTGAAACTGGGATTCCCGTCAATCCCCACAACCCGATAAAAACGACACACAACGATAGAAAACGAAACAAAAAGCAGAACGAAGGGAACAATTTCAATGCACATTAAACATGACAGTAACTTATTCGGTTTTAATATTCATACCGCTTTGATAAACAAAGGTCCCTTGACACGTCATCATCTACTATCACCCCATTTCGCTCTTTTCAGTCGAAAACCACCCACCCACACACACTCGGGGACCTGCGAAAGGTGAATGGATTGCATGAAAGCTGTAAAATGAAAGATAGTCCCACGAGGCAGATCCGGTGCTGTCAAAAAAGGAAAAACCTCCCAACCCCTCAAAAAAAAAAATATTTTTTTTCTCTCCCATTCACACAACAAACTTTCACACGGGGGATTTTTGTGTCTGCAGGACGATCCACGACACACGACGCACACAGACAAAAATTGTTCGTGGATGCAATGCATCAATGATTATAAGTATCACATATGAATAACTTATCCTTTCATTTGCATGGAAAGGCTTTAAGCTCCTCTCACTGCGTCTGCATAAAATTGTCAACATGGGACAACTACAAAAGATCCACCAAAAAAAAAAAAAACAGAAAAAAAGGACGAAAAGACAAAGCGGCAGTGAATACTCGTGTATGCAAATGACTTCAAGTATCCAATCGCCATGTGTGTTAGACACAAACACGTCATTTAAGCATGCAAACAAGAAAAACAACACAAAAATAAACCCACCCATCCATCCTCAGACATTTCCATTCAATAATCGAAAATATTTTCCAAAATGCGCAAACATCCTTTGAGAATTGATCCTGCCCCGAACAAACATCATCGTCGTCGTTTTCGTCCTCCTCCCAGTTGACGATATTGATTGAGGTATGTCTGGTTATGCCCCAGGGGTGGACATTGCGAATTAATAGCCGACCAACACCAGAGATGCCAGGATAGGCGCATGATAGTGCATTTTGGTTTATCCTTTAAAGCAATTATTTGGAAAATATGTTTGACAATGATCCACAGAAAAGTCGTCGTCTCTTCCGAGTGGTGGTGGTATGCATGCATTCGTACGTGGCTGTGCGGACGACTTGGTAATAGATTTAAATTATTTGCATACTCGAAACGAGTTAACACCAAAACTGATTGGATACGAAATAGATTTTTGTTATTTATGCGAAGCTCTGCGATTTTTTTTTTCATTTTGGACTTTGTTTAGAAAAGTTCACGTTTGGTGTGTGTGTGTGTGTGTGTGTGTGATGAGACATAATTTGAATTCAGAGTTATTCGTATGCAAATTCAAGGATATGGTGGTGCACTGGTGGGGAATGAAATTAAAGCAGATTGTTTATCGTGCACAAATTGAAGCAAGTGCTTACACACTTACACTACGCATGCATGTTTTGCGTTACCGTCGAGGGAACGTTCTTAGCGAGCTTTTTCACGCAATCTTTCTCGATTTGGCAGGCAAGTTCATAGTTTTTGCACTCTACAAATTAATTGCCGGTCGTTTGCTATTCAAATCGTATCAGTCTCTGACTGGTTAAGACCCTGTTAGGCATCGAGAGTGGTTTAAATAGTGGTTGCAAAAAACTTTTGTGAAGGTCACATGGCAAACTCAAATAAGGGCCAAAAGTCTGGGGCTAAATTCAAGGAGTAATAAGATGTTTAACTCCGAATTCTGGTAAGTTCCATCAATTTGTAAGCATACTTAAATAACATACTTATCTTCCGACCCGACATGATCAGTCGCTTTGATCTACTATGTATGCAAAAACAATGAAGCAAAAAAGACGGTCAAGTGTGAGTTTTACTCACCCGCCGAGGGTTTCGTTCGCAAACAGATTGGCAGTTTAGACTTAATATAAGTCTAAGAAATCAACAAACTACAATCAAATCAAATCAAGCTCAATTCAATGTTCATCTTTGTATTTCGAATGAAACTCAACAAAAGCAAATCCTTTCCCATTTGGTGATCGCGCCAGCCGTGTGATGTTTGCTTTAAGGGATGAAATGCCGCCAGCGACACTGAGACTGCCATCAGTTCATCGTTTTCTGCAGGAAACTGATTCGATTTAAATTGTTAATACCTGAAAAATTGTATGAAAATAATTTTTTTTATATATGATTTATTTGTTCTTTCGCCGAGATATACAAAATGGCGTTTTCGGATCTTCAAAATTCGAATGTTGTTTTTTTGTTGTTTTTGGCCAATATCTCGAAAACTATTAAAACCAGAGTGCTCAAACCAATTTTAACACAAAGATTACATCATGATCTACTTTCAACTTTCAGATTTTTTTTTATTTTTAAACCAACGGGTGTGGAAATGAGAGGGGGGACGCCTCTTTTTCGACTTTGAAGCTTAATATCTCGAAAACCTAGCCAACCTTTCAAATAAACAATTCAAAATTAAAAATTTGTTCCATTTTGGAAGACCAATCCGATGGTACCTCACGTAATACACATATTCCCGTGAAATTTTTTTCAGAAAAAGTTAGTAATTAATTTATTTTTATTTCAGTATTAATAAAAAATCATACATAATTTTTGGATAATTTTGGAGTATTGCGATGAGTTGCCCCATAACTCCAGATTTTTCAGATTTTTTGGTCCAAAATTCTAGAAAATAAGGTGGGGGATACGGTACACAAGTCAGTTTTTGGCAGTTTGTTGGCTAATACACAACAACAAATTTTTGATCTAACTATCATTCTCTTTCCAACGATACCCATATCAAGGAACTAGCAAAAGAAATTTGTTTTTCAAATTTAGTATTGGTACTAAGCTTTTGCTAATATGAAATTTTTTTAAATTTTCTTATCTGAACTTTCTTTGGACAAGTGAAATACATATTTCGGCGAAGTTTTATTTCTTAATTCTTAGTGGTTCGCCAATTACCAAGAATAAAGCTTGATGACAGACAGACAGACATTTTCATCAGGACACCGCCCCCTTTCCAATGACACCCATATCGACCGTCAAAGTTAATAAAATTTTTTTCGGCGTTAGTATTAGTACTAATGTTTTCTTTAATCTACGTCTAATTTCAAAAAAAAAATGCATGATTTGTTTTTGAGTCGCCTAGATACATCTTCAGTCCAAATTTCATCCCTTAACTGTAAAGGACTTAAGTCATAGTCAAATATGTAAATGACGACTGACAGACAGACGGACACCGAAGTGATTCCATAAGGGTTTCGTTGTTTCTTTGGAATGAAACTCTAAAAACGCTATCAACAAAAAATTAGGAAAATGCAAGGAAAATTGAGTTGGACATCTATTTATTACTCAGAGTTGTGACGACTGCAGTCATTTGTTTAACGTAGTCAGATAAGTAGCAGTCAATTGACTAAGGCCTTTGAATTAAAGTTACTTCAAAACTCCAGTCACCAGCTATCTTCGATATTTTGACTAGCAAGACTTTAGACTGCAAGTTGAACGACTTTAGTATTGATTGACTGGTGCCAGTCTTTTTAGTCATTTGTAAGTCTCATATAATTTTTAGTCACTTAATGCAGTCACTTAGTCTTTTGACTGCCTGCAATCAATTAACTGGAACTGGAACGATTTTTTAAACAAAATCGGACTTAGAAGTCAGTGTTACATAAATGGATTAAAATAATTAAAAACAAAAACAACCAAAAAATGTCATCGCTCTGTACCAGTCCAATGCGAGTGGTATAAGATATCTTTGTGAAACAACTGCAAAATATCATTAACAACTTTTGCAACACGTGGCCAATGGTTGTCGAAATAACATATTACTTTGTTATGTCTGTTGGCATATTGTAAGTAATTAGGTTCCCATGATTGGTTAAACTGCTAACATCTAACATCCTTAGGTAAATTAAAATCCTTTGTTTCTAGTCCGAAAATCCATCATGAGAATATATTATTTCGTTTGATTAACAAAATTGGCAAAAAGACGAATCTATTCGGAGAATATCTCGTAACTCAAATTCTGTAATTTCCGAGTGCTCCCAACTTTCGACATTCTACTTATCCACACTACCCAAAACACCTCCAGCCGCACAGAACCATTTCAAAAGTGACCCATTTTAAGGGCTTTTCGCAGCACAAAGACCAACTTTCGGAAGACATTTATAGATCAAACATGTGACTTTGGCACGTGATGTCCTTTCGCCATAAGTCCTTTTTGCATAATAAATTAGACGGCCTAACCTCCTAACTCAAACAGATTGTCTCGCTGCAAGATGAAACTGCCACTGACTTCAGACGGCACGGGGTGGCGTATGTGAAAAAGAACACGGAAAGAAAACGAGCACAACAAAGTTATGAATGACTTGACTTGAAGACATACATATGTACGAGTATATGTGTATAGTGGAGTGTAACAAAAATAATTACTTAGTAGCTCTCTCTCTCTCTGTTTGTTCTCACCCACCACTAGCCCAACTACCCCCTTCTGACAATGGGCAGGACTAACATGGAAGATTGTGTGTTCTTTCATTTTTGGTAAAGTTGTAGAAAGAAGAACTCGCATAAAGTTCTTTTCCTATTTTTCTATTCCACGTCCTTTTTTGCTCATTCTCAAACCATTTTCAAACAGACGCCAAAGAGGGACCCACAGAAAAAAAGAAGAAAATCCTCATTAAGAAAATGTTCTCATTCCGAAAATTGTTGTATAGTCTCTCTCACATACAACTCTAGTCCTTGGGCACCTTGTGGGGGGTGTGTATGTGTACCCGCTGCTCGGTTCGGTTCGGTTCGGTTGGCCTGACAAGAAAACGTGCATCCTCGTCATCTTTGTTGTAGTACTAACCATCTTCATAGCCGTTGTAGTCCTTCTCATCGTCCTCCGTGTCGTTGTCGTCATCGTTAACGTCTTGGGTAGTTAGTGGACTTAGTCGGCAACGCGGCAGTAGCGCAACATCATCGTGTGGGACCATTAACTTGATCTACGTACAGGTTATTAAAGGTTGAAACATGAAAATTGTTCAACTGGAGGTCTGTCCTCCTAAGGAGACGCCCTTTGTTTCTTGGCTCAGGTGGCACAGTATTAGGCTGAGGAGACAAACGCCGACCAAGGAAATGGAGGCAGTAATACAGACAGAGAGAGAGAGCGAGAGCAAATATAAATAAACAAATGAAATCCCCAAGAAGAGAGTTTCATCCTGTTTTACTTACTCTCGTCCTTTTAGTTTACGTTTTTGAGATTACATGTTGGTTTTTCTTTTTTCGAAAACGGCAGCAGGGAGCTATGACTGATGCAGTTACACACAGTTCGGGCGCGGCGGCGACGACGGTGTTGGCTGGCGGACGGCCTCGTCGCACTTTAGGCTAAGTAGTGGGTGGTGTTGGGTGGTGGAGAGGCCATTTCGAAATAAATGGAATATGAGGGCATTATTTTCGTTCTATAATAACTGGGTCATTATATGGATGGAAATGTTGCAATTTAACATTAAGTCTACCACCACAGAAAAACTCCCGAGAGTGTTGAGTGTATATACTCATAGGAGGAGAAGATAGGACGGTTTTGCTGGTGGGGTTGTTGTGCTGGCGGCACAGTGTGAGTAAAAGTTCTACAAGAGTTCCCGCGACATGATGAGTGGAGTACCGTCTACATGGAGATTACTTCTGCAGATATATGTGTATATAGTATATTTTTGAAGTATATTTCAGTTTTTTTGCGCCTCTCATGGTGTCTCTTGAGGTGGTAGCGAAACATATTCGGAAAGTTGGTTGCTCCTTTTTTTGCACAAAATGTTTTCACTTTTAGTCCGAATGACATTTTTATTTTTGTTTATGGTTCTAAAGGGGACGAGACCTCGGATTACGATTTGGAGCACGAAGGACGACGCCTAGTCATCTACTATAGCTGCTTTTAAGGGGCTAGTATCATATCGGAATAAATTGACTCTTATTTCAGTCACGAAAACGAAGGGAAAGTGGGTGCTTTGGTCAAATCTCCAGTTACTCAGATGTGCATCAAGAGTTTGAAAAAAATTTTAGAAGCTGACTAGATAACACAATAAAAGTTATTGTTACGCTTTATCATATGTCGAAGTTACCAATGACATAAAGCTGTCAAAATATGCACTTAGGTGTGTCTTTTTATCATGAATCGTTGCACGCTTAGATCGCATAAGGGAGAAGTTGATAATAAGAAAAAAAAAATAACCGATTAGACACTCGTGTTAACTCTAGGGTTTAATTGCAATAGTGTTAAATTTCAGAAATTTTTCAAAAAAGAATTTATTTTTTTTTCACGGAAAAATCATCTGCTTTTTTTTTGTCTCCACAAAAAATGGCTGTAAAAATCATTGTCGCCCAACGTAAGTCACCAAAACGGCTGACAACACGAGCATTGAACTTGTTTCCAATATATCAAACGAACAGCCAATGTTATCAATTTAAAAACAACAACAAAACTCAACTCCTGATGTACAAAATTTGTCATCACAACATCCAAGTGCAGAGTCGCTGCCTCATCATTCGCATCTAATTGGCCTCCTATCTCCATTCACTCGAAACAAGCACTAACTTCTCGTTAAAGATAGCAAATTTGTCAAATAAACATAAAAATCCCAAATCGGGGAATAAATTCAGGCCTCCTCAGCACTCAGCGCCATGACCACCCACCCTCGCTATCGTTCACAGCCATTTGGCGTGTTAAGGCCAATTTTCAAGTTTAGTTGCTTCGCTTCGTAATAAAACCAAATATGCCCACGTGTTTTCCGTTTCTTAATAAATATTTTATTTGCTTGGGAAATGAGTAATAAAAATTATACCAATTCACTAAACGAAACAGACGAGTCAACAGATATAATTAAAATTTATTTTCATTTCCAATGCGAATGCGAAAAACGAGAATACCGCATTAGATGGGCCGGTATTGAAAGGTGGACCAGCGTCCATCACAGAAAGAAAAAAAGCCAACAAATTTTTTTCGTTATCCTAGAAAACTAAAGAAATGTTTAAGAACCGACCATTAACATGGTCGTTAATCAAAAAATCTCCATAAAACCACACTCACACAGTCAAAATCGTGAGGGAGAAGTCAAAAATAATGTCACGGTGGATCCATTGGCCATGTTCTCGTCCTTTTGCTCTTGCGCTTACCACACTACCACGATGGTGTTGAAAAGTCATCAAAACAGAAAAAAAGAAAACACTCACTATACATTATCTATACGGTTTTCCATTAGGAAAAGAATGACAAAGAAAAGAAGACAAACAAAGACAAAAATCGGACAGGTGCCTCTGCCAATTAACACGCCGAGAACACAAACGTCGTTGTCGTCGGTCGTCGGGCCAGTTTGCCTCGAGGGGGCGGGAAGGTAAAATGTAAAAATGTCGTTAGCACCACGTCTAAAAAAAGTTGCAAATTAATTTCCCCCATTTGCATTAGAGGGACCGAACGAAGCTGGCAGTAGGACAGTTAGTTGATGCTGATGGTATAGCATACCGTAGAAGCCGCCAGGGGTTGGACAGGAAAACCCACCCGAAAACACACTTTAATGGGTAATTTCGAGGCCGAGACCGAAAATTATTTATTGTAACAAAAGTTGGTGTCATATTTTACTATAGGCACCGTGGCCATAAAGAAAGGGGAGGCACGGTTGGCTCTATCAGTCTTAGCAGGTGTGCGCATCGTGGGGTGCGGTTTTGATGGTGACGGCTGATCAAGTTAAATGGTTGAGACTAGACAAAATTCGGTTGGGTGGTGTGACAGGAGGCTCTACGTTTTGGAGGTTGGTTTATTGAAGCGGTTGACAGAAATAAGGTCTAGGGCAAAAAAAATACTCGTCGCAGACTCTGCTTATTGGTTGAAATTTTCGACTGTTTTTTCGTGTTTAAGCGGACCTTTATTTTTTACGTTATTATATTTCATAGTTTGGCACGATTTTGGAGTAAATGGAGTAGAACCTTTATCCTGGTTTCGAATCATTGCACCAAATCCGAAAAATTTTTCACTTAAACCTTTTTTTGACAATAATTGCATGCATTAGACAAAAGTGGATTTAGTTTAAGCAGAAAGCAAAATAGTTTAAAATAAATAAATTCAAAGAATAACTAAATTGCATTTTTCATCAGTGAAGAATTGAATAAATTTAGGTCACATCAGGAAAATGGCAGAAAAGTGGCAGGGGAATTTATTGTATGAATAAAATGACAAGGATCGGATTTAATTTCCCAATCCGAAAGTTATTGGGTCCAACCATCCAGGTTGGGTTATTCTTTGAAAAAACATTTTTTTTTTGTGCCACAGATTATAATTTTCAAACTAAATCTTTGTACTTATAATAACTTATGTTAAATGTGAAACTGAAGACTTTGAGGCATTGATTGCGTTAACAAGAAATTACTAAGCATCACTAGAATTTAAGCAAAATTTAAATTTTTGAAAAGCTTTCATTTTGTTTGAGACAAAAGGGATTCAATAAATTGATCCGTTCTGCGAAAACACAATCGATTTACATTTTTGTCGGAAATTTAATGGTTCATTAAAAAAAAAAAAAAATAAAATGTTCAAAATCAAGGTTCAGTAGAAGAGCTTCAAGGCAAATAATATTTAACCAACAATTAAAAATTAATTTAATAAAAAAAGTAAATTATTATAAAGCAATAATTCTGTTTAAATGCCAGTTCTTGGAAACTTGAAGGTGAAAACTATTTCAGAGATAAATTCTACTGAAATAAAAAAAATCAATTTTATTAAAGCATTCCAATTAGCTTAGCAATTAAATTGAAATTCAACCCTACATTGCGCAGTGTAGCAGATCTGATACAACTCAATTCAAACTACTTTCATAATCTATGGATCACAGTTTCACTCTGTTAAGCTTTGTGGATGATCTGTTTCATATATTTGGAAGGAATAATCATCAATTTATAGAGACTAATGTTTTTTTTCATTATTTTATAAGAAAAAATCGCGCAGTGTATTAACTATACACTGCAACACAATAAAAGGGCGTTTTAATTTTCAAGTCTCTGGAGAGCTGCCAAGTTCTTAAACATACGCTTTTTACTTCTTAAGTCGCAATCAACTAACAAGGAGTGTAAACAATTTTCCCGGGAGAAATTTTGCTGGAAAAATCAAGTTGATTGCAGAGATTTGCAAAAAGAAGTTTTTGAATCCATAACAACAGCAGCTTTTGCACAGTGATTTCAGTTCTAAGTGAAACCAAGAGCCAATATTTAACCTACTTCTAAATTGATGTCTGAAATCTGGATAACAGGCAATGAAAAAATATCTTAAATAAACTGCTCAGTTAAGCGTATCTTCAAATCAACATATTTTCAAGTTTTCTTGTGTATAAATAAATCCAAGCGAAGGAATACACTCAAAACAAACTAACGTGCGATGCACCAGGATTGCATTAAGTCCAATTTTTTGCCAAAAGCTGCTTGCGAGCTCTTTTCTTAGTGAACTTATCAACTATTTGCCGATAGAAGGAGAGAGCGTACGAAATGTTTGTTCTGTCAGTATCCGGCTTTTCCATGATAGCTTCGTAGATCTATTTTCAAACCCGACTAAGCCGCTTATCAAAATCCAGGAGGCGCAAGACCACAGTGGTGCTAAACAAAGCTCATTAAGCCTTCCACTCCCTAAACAACGCACTTTGTTTTATTCAATTATGTCGAAATTAAAATTCCTTTGAAACCACTAACGACGTCGTGTCCACACGACGCTAAAAGCAATTTGTCTTCACTTTGAAATCTCCCAAGTCTCGTGAACTAATTCATCTCAATTTCTTAATCGGCGTATTGATGGTATCCATTTATCTGCCGATTACGTTTCATTTATTAGAAAGTATTGCAAAGTAAATAAATTTCCCTTCGAATAGATAAACAACCAGAAATAGTCCTACTACACACCGAAAAACAAACATCCACACAGCAACACATCTGTTTCCTTCCTCTTGACACCCTCAAAGCAAATAGACTCATCCAACTCTGCCCTGGCCCCGAGGTGAACCCTTGAAAGTAACTTGTCCTTCTTTCTTACGTATCGTCCTCCTCCCTCGTGTATCTATTTCTTCGTCTTCTCGGAAAGGTGAGTTCGGAAATATTTTTGATAATTTATTTCCTCCCGAGGAAAGGGCGACAGGCGGTAGCAAATCCCTACCAAATTACTGATCTGTTTGCCACTGGTCTACTTCCAGGTGGTGCGTAACCTCCTCCCCGGGCCCTGCCGGGACGAACAGGAAAGATACATTCTATTCCACTTTTATTTGGAGTTGAAACCAATCGATTTTGAGAGAACCCTCTTCGAGTGATCTCGAGAAGTTATACCGCCTCTCAAATGATTCACTTTCCATCGCCTTCGGCACGGGGCGTCGAGACTTGGAAATATTTATCTGTTGCAGAGGGCTTCCTCACCCTGTCACGTCACGTCGTGGTTGGCCCTCGTCCTTTCCCCCTATGGCGACGAGAGCATTTCTTCTCCTTTTCCTGTGCGCCCCTTTTTGTGGACGCTCACGCATCGTTAGACATTTCTCACCTTTGCAAATGAAACCCCATTAGGGCTTTACTATTCACCTCGGAAAAAGGAGTGCGGGGAAATTAATAAAAGGGATTCGCGAATAAAACACAAGAGTAATTTTGCATTCAAGTGAAAAAACATCACTTTGGATAAATTATTCGGTTCATGTCGTCGGTGCGGAGGTGCGTAAAAGGACCTCTTCGGCAGCAAAAACCACTCCTCCCCCACTTGGAAAGGAAATCGAAAGGAATAAAGTTACCACACACCAAATTTATCTTTCATGTGATGAGTGTGCCAAGTGGGTGGTGGCGGACCACTGGTTGTGGTTTCCTTTTTTGTGTATATATTTTTTTTTTGTTGTGTTGCCCTCTCAGACTACTTTTGGCTTCAGGATTCACTTTCGTCCTGATGGTTAATTCAAAAGTTTGTCTGTTTCTTTTTTTTTTTCTTTCCATCCGCCCTCTTTCACCGTCGCACCGCGCATTTCATCTTCTTGATTTTCTAGTATTTTTGGCAGAGTCAACGAATGACGCCAACAAGGACGACGACGACTTACGACTTACCGCCACAGAGACTCGCACTCGGCTCGACTTGAGTCTGCCATGCAACACGAATGAATGGTTTTAAATATTTTATGTAATTTTCGCGATTACTCCTACACGCCCTGAGCTGCAAGGTAGTCGTCTTCTGAATGGTCGTCAAAGAATCTCTCCGGCGAGGGGCGAATTTGTATGCGGAGGCCGTTTACACCAATGGGTGGGGGACTCACGGATTTCCATTCCATTCCATTCGCCTGCCGCCCATCACCACGGCAGACGGTTGGATTCAAAAGGAATGAAAGAAATTATTGCTGACCTAATTACTGAACAGAGCTTAGGGGCAGCAGTAGAAGCCCCACCACCAGTTCACAAAAACGGGAGCAGTTTTTCTGTGGCGCAGTCCTATCTTGGATCAGCCACCGTTTAGATTTCAACAGCTTTTGGGGCTTGTTGTAATTTTGTCTCTCGCTCCCCTTGAACTGGAAAATGATTCTCGGGTAAATATTTATTTGCTGTCGGTTTTTTTTTTGCTCCTCTGGACTACTGCCTAACTGGGACACAAGCTGTGTTGAGGGAAGTCGTTGAACTAGGATGGGTTTTTAATTTGGTTTGACTACGGCACGGTTGTAGGATGGTGGAAAAGTTATTTTATGTGTTTTCCTACGAAGCGATTAAGCACTCAGCGCTTTTGTCTTTCCGACCCGTGGCCAAATTTAAAAGTGGGAATATTAGTTATGAATTTTAGGGCAGATAGCTTTTCATGCAGGTGTTCGGCCTCGTTTGTACAGGGGTGGTACAGGCAAGAGGAGCTGTGTTCACGTGTCTGAGTTTCTCCGAATTTTGTTTCAATTCTTTGTGTTTTTTGTAGAATTGTTGAGTTGAATTGTCGTTGTTGGGAGCTCATAAGATTGATCTAACAGACTAAAAGATATCCGGAATAATGACTTACACAAATCCTGTAGCAGAAGCCTAATCTTCCTAACATCCACAGCTTGTACAACAAACTATCCATAAAGTATTTTTCATCATTACTGGGAGAACACTCTCCTTTAATGTATCGGGAATACATTTTTTTAAGAGATCTAGTCTCAACCAGTCAGTCACTCGTCTCGTGCCACTTTTAGGGCAAGTTTTCGTGAACCCGAACTGTTTTGAACTGTTCAGAAGTAGAAAAGTTTCTGTTCAAATTAATCCAATCATAAGTTGTTAACGTTCAAGGAGACTCCTGATGGTTAGCAAAAAAAAAAAATTCTGTAACCATAGATTATTTTGCCTGTTTCATCATAGGAACTAAAATGGCTGTACTATTCAAGACAAATATAAAAGGAAATTAAACGATTCTGGCCAATTCCTGATTTTCACATGAGGAATTTCAAACTTTCTTTTTGAAAAGTATAAAGAAAATACGCAGAATGCTATTCCTTATGGTCGCAGATTAATCTAAAAATAATCGTAGATGATAAGCAACGAGTCACGTGAAGCAGTGCTCCGAAACACCTAAATTTTCTCGTCTGTTTCCAAACGTCAGCTCGATTGCATCTTTCGTTTCTCTTACCCATGGAAATAGTCCCAAATTCCAGTCAGATAAGGTTTTCTCTTGAAGTACTTCCTGCACCCTTCAGCATTAATTTTGGTGACGACAAACCCCAAGATTTCACAATATTTCCACTCCATTTCCTTGAAGTTCACCACCTTGCTGGTTAAAAACTTTCTCTTACTACAGAAACCCCACGCGGGTGCACGTTAATCAACCAGCAAATAGTGTGGGCAAGAAATGAATATCGGCAACGAAGAAAAAACAAAACTATTCTTCTTCCCCTTAGTTCAGAGATATTCTCCCAAACATCAAATTGATTGGCAATGTGTACTGAGAGTAAAAAAAAAAAATGTTCATGACTTTTCACTTCCTCTTTTTCACTTCCCGAGGGGCCACGGTTGAAAAGGGACCCCATCCATGCAATTGAATTAGTTGAGTGCCCAAAGCACCATGAATGACTATGACCTGAACTTCAACTTTTCCACTGGACTTGTTTGCTCACTCAAATCAAAGGATCATCATTAATCGATTAGAAAATGCACACAAAAGGACACACGCACACAGAGGAGAGAGAGACGTCAATGAGAGGAAAACACACTCACAGAAATCTCTCTACCTGCCGGAGGCGACATGGCAGATTTCTTCTCCTTTTGTTTTTTTTTTTTTTGTTTTTGTTGGGTTCAAAAGTTTCAAGTTTTTTTTTTTTTTTGTTACGTTTCCTTTCACAGTTTTGTGGGGGGTGAAAAATGAAGAACAGAAAAAAACGAGAAAGATAGCCCGCACCACTTGGGGAAAATGGTAAAAGGATGCATACCACCTGAAGAGGATACGAAAATACTTCAACGAACCCACAATGGGGTGAGGACGAAAGTAGAAGATTGTAGCTTCTCCACTCCCACTGATAGACGTTTTCAATGCGCGGCGATACAGCCGCGTGAATGGCGTATTTTAAGCAAACCCCATGCGTCAACCTCGCGTGTCGCCCGTCTTCCGTTGCCTCTGTGGCACAATGTCAATGTTTGTGTTGCATAATGCTGCACTATCCGTTGGCTGTTGAGTGGGAGACAAAAGGAGAAGAGATGGATGACACACAGCAGGTGAATTGCTCGATGACGTTCTAAACTGCTCCTCGGCGACGGTGTCTATGTGTGGATGCAGAATGCCAAGATACAACTCGTCCTCGGTCGTCCTGGAAGAGGACGAAAGTTCTATTCTAGGTATAAATTAGAATGTTGTATGTCAACACTTGGGCATTTTACAACCCGAAAAATTGTTTCTTGCAGAAAACGACGGGTGGTTGAATGCCTACCTTTTCGTCCCACCAGGGCCAATCAAAGTGGAAAATACTCTTTCGTTGTTTACCCTCAGATGGAGCATCTTCCTCCTCAGTCACACAGTTCGACAACTGTGAACATGTAACTCATACATATAGCCTCCACCCTCTTTTGTTTGCATAGTTAGGTCTGCTTATTCTGGGTGGATTTTTTTTTTTTCTGACGCCTCACCGCCAATGCTTCGACGCTTAATGAAGTTAGAATATTTCTCACTCCCTCCGAGATATAGTCTGCGTGGCAAGGAAAAGTTTTTGGGTGCTTAGTTTGGAAGGAGTTGGAACTAGTTCTCGGTAGGATGGTGGGGGAAAGTTTTTGGAAAGTAGGCGTTGTACGAAATAATTGCACTCAACAGGTTTGATAAACAATTGGGTTTTTAATTTGGTATTTTAACTCCATGGGATATTCTATGATACTCCCCAAAAACGTGGGAGTGGATTTGTGATAACATAAAGTTTTCATTTATTTTTGGCTGAAACAAATTTTGATTTTAGTTTTTTGAACGGTGTGATTAAGAAATATTTAGAAAGATAGGGTATAATATTTAAGTTTTGAGTAAATTTCTTTTTTGTACGTAGACGCCGTGGGACCCTGGTTCGAGTCGCCGTTCGGAACCGGCGTGGAGTAACAGACCGCAATGTATGATCCAACTGGTCATTAATGTGGCTTAAATGGATTAGGACTATCGTTGGGGTCCTAATTGGATAAGCAACCAAGTAATTAATTTTTGGAGCACTGGATGAACTTTCATTTTCAAACTATTTAAAATACTTGATCTCTCTCCATGGTTGCCGCACTAAAAAACCTAAAACCTGATCGATAAATACTCTAATAAAAGCATTGTTTTTTTTTGTTTTTACGACAAATTAAATGCCTCTGTGAATGCTTTTTACCAATTACATCCACCAAGCGAAATAATTTGATTTCAATCGAACGACCGGCAAATGAAAATTTTTAATTAAACAAAATTTTTTAAAATAAACCAACAATAAGTTCGAAAAATCCTAATGAAAAATGAAAGTAATTGTAAAAGTAAAGTCCTCTTCAAATTTTAAGTGAAAGGGTAAGAGTGGGATAAATTTCTTTCATGGAGAGAAGTAAAATAGTGAGCAAACGTGTGGTTAGGGTAAAAACAGGAAAGTATGTAAATTTACGAGGCCTCCATCCAGCACGATCGCGTGCCAGCTGCTTCTAGTGACGCACACCGAGTTGGTTCAGGTCCTTCTCTACCTGTGTACGCCACCTTAGACGCGGGAGTCCCATAGGTTCGGAGTCGAAGATTCTTCAGGCCGGAGCTGTGCTGTCCATTCGCTCTACATGGCCTTACACAGTAGGCGTTGGATCCGTAGACGCCTGACCAGCCGCATGCCGCCGTACAGCCTGAACAGTTCGTGATTGAACCTTCTCCTACAGTAAGCATCAATGCAAAGAGGACCAAAGATCGTACATAGAACTTTGCTCTCAAAAAGTCCAAGGGCTTCCTCATCCGTTTTTGATAGACGAAATCCTTGACCACCTCAAAGTTTTTGCTGTCTATTGTGACGCTCTGTCCGAGTCGTCGATATTGTTCGTCCTTTCGTGAAGACAGCATGTACTTCGTTTTGCCCTCATTTACCGCAAGACCCATTCTGGCCGCCTCTCTCTCTATACCATCAAACGCCTCATTGACGGCTCGCTGTGTTCGTCCAATCACGTCAATGTCATCAGCGTATGCTAGCACAATTGCATGGACTTTTGGAAGATCGTGGCTCAAGTATTGGCCTGTAAGTTTCTCACGATCTTCTCAAGTGCAATATTGAAAAAGTCACATGAGAGCGCGTCGGCTTGTCTAAGGCCTTTTTTGACATTGAAGGTCTCGGTGAGCTAGTTACCGACCTTAATGGAGCTGCGAGAGTTCTCCATCGTCATCCTACATAATCTTATGAGTTTGGTAGGGATATCATAATTTGACATGGTGCTGTATACCTCGTCTTTATGTCATGTCATGTATACCTCGCTGTCAAATGCAGCTTTGAAATCGACAAATAGGTGGTAGGTGTCGATTTCCATCTCTTGGGTCTTCTCAAGACCTATGACCAATGCAAAGCATTTTCTATTTGCTTTCCGTCTTAAAACTGAACCATCATCCCTGAGGATTGAAATAAAACTTTGCAGATCCAGATCACAAGTATTATTTCGAGATTAAAAATTTCCCAAAAAGTACCACACTGCGACTCTCTTCCCTTCCGAACATTGCCCAGTCAGTCCTATTTGACCCACAGACAAGAATTCAACCTCGCGCGTGATGGATGCTCCTGACGTTGACAAGGAGATGCCCTCCGATTATGGGTGGGTACACCAAACATCAACGCAGTGAAAAATTGCAGAGTATCAAAATCACTGACACGCAGAGATTCAACACCAAAAACCCACCACACCATTCCGACACAACGACGGACGGGACTAATAATTTGATTAAAGACTTTTAATTATTTTCCGCTTTTGTAAGCAGAGACCCTGCGCGTCCGTCAATCTGCTGTTCCGCTGGCATCCATCATTAGCAACTAACTAACCGGAGCTGGGAGCAACGGGTGACTATTGAATGTCAGCTATCCGTTTACGAGAGAGAAACTGTTTGCTTTTTTGCGCCCCTGGCCTGTCCTGCCTGATGGTACTTAGCGCTACTCATTACCTTGGGCGTCGTATTTTAAAAACCAACATGAACACGAATACGAATAACCCCCGTGTGTGCTAGGCTCGACAGCAACAACTAAACCACAGGGAAAAAAAGGTTATGAGGACATTATCCTTTTTGGCTTCTATTTTCAGAGAGACCCCATAATTGAATGTACTCTCGTACGTGAGTAGGCACGGGACCCTGCCATCACATAGTTCCCCCAAATTAAGGCTTAAAAATTTGACCGAGCACTCGGTGCCAGAGAGTGGAGAAGTGGAGTGTGTGTGTGTGTTGTGTTGTGGCGGTGAAAGGATACAACAGCACATGTGTAGTGGGTGCGCATTTTCCGGGCAATCCTCCACCTGACACATAACAGTCAAGGACCAATGGTTGAGCGGCACCAACAATAGCATCTGAGTGACAGCCAGGCATTCAAATCCTCACAAAGGTTTAAGCGCGTATGTTGTGCTACGGATGCTTTTATAATTAGGAGATAGGTGGTCGAGTGGGTTGAGTCAATTCGTGTGTGTATGTGTGTCTTTTCATTTTCGGTTGAAATAAGCTAAAAACCGAGATTACTGGGGAAGGATGGGTGAAAGGTACGTGTGCTGCCTGCACACAGTTATGGTTGTTAAAATCCCACTGATTTGATATTTGGTAACATATGGGGATGATGTTTCTAAACCGCCACACAAAACCAGACTACGGCAACTGTTTGTGTGTGCATTTTGGAAGCCAAAAAAGGAACCTGTTCGACCTTCCCCAGACTGTGATGTTCTGGATTAAGGGAACATAAACTTAGCTACCCCAGGGACATTCATCAAAATAGAAGGGTTGTGACCGTAGGATAGCAAGTAGCGGGGGGAGGGGTGGAACGTATTTTAGGCAAGAAAAAAAGTGACTTCCAAACAATGTGGTGAAAAATCGTTGATTGGAGGGAGCCAAACCAAGAACAGGTGTTTGAATGTCGTTTGACCTCGCCCACACAACTTCTCCATTCTAAAAGTTGCATTTCTCCTTTAACCTCATCACACTGTCTGAACTCCAGGACTAATTGAATTAAATTATTCACCAAAAATTAATTAAATTCAGATTCAGATCCTCCTATGTGTGTCTGTCTCTCTCCATTTTGGGAAAATTGCATCTCAATAAGCAATTGCAGGACCTTACAGGAAACTTATCAAAAAGCTACCCCGAGCATGTGCATCCTGCAAAACCGAACTCAAAATCCATGTCAAAGAAATATCCAAAGCCCTTAATGCACCATCCTGCAGCTCTGCACAAACCATATTTGTGCAAAATTACTCTTTTGACCCAATTTTCTCTCTCGGCTCTCTCCCCCGTCCAGTCCACCCCTTCCATACATCAATTGGAAAAACCTTCGACTGTATTCGTAATTGAAAAGATTTTCTGAAAATCCTTGAGGAATATTGCAGCATATCCTTTTAACTTCTTCCTTCCACCACCACTCTCTGTAAACTATGCAAACTAAACATATACAGAGCCATACACGAAAGGGTGGAGGCAATTTTGTTTTTGTTGTGTTTTGGCGTTTTTGTTTGTTGTTCGGTTGTGAAACCTATTTCCGAAAATCTGCTCAAGATATCAATTTCAAAATCAGTCCAACAACTGCACTGAAATGGAATATGTCCTGTGTATGTGTTTGAAATTCGAAACCACGTCATCACCTCTCCGTTGCTGAACACACTCGCCCGAGCTACAGTTCGGTGTATCCAAAAGATTGTTGTCGTCAGTCGTCGTCATCTCATGTGCAGCGCGCGCTTTACACGCTCGCAGTTACTTTCCGTGTGACATACATTGCTACTTAGTGGTTGTGTGACTCATTGTTTGAGGGTGGGTGTTGGGAGCTGGGGGTGTGTTTGAACTGTGGCTGTACAAAACCGCCAACCCACCCCAACCTCACGCCTCGTCATCCTATTAAAGTGACACAGTAAATTAGAAATTTTGTAAACATTTAAATGTTGTGTGAGCTTAACCAAAATTGGGGGGTGTTACGCTGACGCGGCGACATTTTGCAATTTAGATGACACACTTATGTGTGTTGGGGGTTGGTTAAAACACACACACACATTTGAGACTTTGCCGTGCGTCAAAAGGGTTTTATTTGCCGTTGCCATTGCCGTCGTTGTTGGTTTTAACTATTTTTGCCGCACACATAAATCGACGACTTTTTCTGACGTCGTCGTCGCCGGCAGTGTCCTGATTTTTATGCCATCGTAGGCATAACGCATTTTTAGACAGAGTTGGTGGGGTTGGGTCTATTATAATCACTTTACGCCACACGGGCGTCAGTTGCTGTTGGCGGCGGTCTTTATGGGTACCGCTTCAGCACCCAGGTGACACACTTTACAATCCGGTGGCAGCACTGCCAGCAGCATCATTAAATTCTTCTCGACGAGAAAGTACACATCTCTATATTCTCTGTCGTCCTTCATTTCAGTTTCCTTCACTTTTCTCTCTCTTTAAATTGTATGCCAGTGGGGGTGTAGCGGGGCATAAAATGAAAATGTTAGTTCAAGGGTAGCGGTGTGTGCCAGTCAGGGGTAGACAAAAAAAAAAAAGAAGACAAACCTCAACCCACTAGTTTTTTGTTGGAAAAAGATTTAAAAGTGTGAATTTATCAATTTTTGTTTATGACTTTGTGCCGAGTTGAGTTTCGCCCGCAACTACGTGTGGATTCGAATAAGATGTGTGCGTTGTTGCTTGGGAAAGCGAAGCGAGTGGGAACTTGAAATTTAAATTGCGGCCGCATTTGCTTACTTCTGATTTCTGCTCACAGCCAGCGTTCTGTTTTGTGTTTATAATTTTAAGGATTCAAATAAGGTTTGTTCTTTTTCCTTCAAAAAAGGCGTGGCAGAGTGGTTATGCATTCGGCTTTGCTATTTAAGTCGATGGGTAGGGGAAAGGTTTGGATCATTGAGTGTTGCGTTCCTCGGCTGAGTGAGTCTACAGAAGAATAAAGGACGAACGTATGTTTTACAGATAATTACAGTTTTACACAATTTTTACACAAAAATGAAACTGAAAATAGACACAATACAGTGGACCAAACATAGATGACCATAGTTTCTTTTAGATTTTTTGACATTCGTCATTGATGTTATGTAAAAATAATTTGAATACCTAGTTATTTTTCATCTTCACAAAAACAGAAAAAAAAATCAAATCATTTTCATAGTTAGAATTTTCAAAAATTTTCAGACCCGTTACCCCCAACTACCCTTAAGTTTGACGTTTGTCGTATGGCGTCGTTCTTTTTCTAAACATAGGCAACGTACAGTGGGCGCCGTGGCTTAATCGTTAGTGCGTCGGACTGTTAAGCGAAAGTACCCGGGTTCGAATAAGCTCGGGGAAAAAACACCACAAAAAACAATTTTCACGGCCCCACCTCCAGCGAACGATTGACAATCCTCCTGGAGTACTTCTGTCACGGAAAGCTTTCGCAATTCGCCGTTCGGAACCGGCAATAAACTGTAGGTCCCCTTCACATGTGTCAAAAAATTATAAAGCTCACAACACAGTGCAGGCGCGAAAAGCTAGGCTCTGGCCCTTCGTGGGCTGTTACGCCATTAATGATGATGATGAGGCAACGTACAGATCGCTCATACCTAATAGTTTGCCTATGAATGAAGTTTTCTCTAAGATCTTTTAATCACTTTATATTTCTTGACGTTTTCTCAAATCTGGAAAAAAATCTAACGCGACGTACAAACTTTTTTTACGTCTACAGCCATCGGGTCAACTTTGATCCTACGAATGAATCGAACATTATTTGCAGGTTACAAACAAAGAAACTTTACGGCATTGCATTATTTTACCTTACATTTGTAAGACCAATATTTGCTTCAACCAAGTCTTTGAAGATTTTAAAAAAAATTCAAGTTCGACAACAGGGAAACTCGAAGTAAACGATGGCTCTCAAAGAGATGTGCTCCTATACGTGAGTTGTGGGTTGAGATATTACCGAAACTTTACGATCCATCCTAAAAGGTAACAATAAATGATAGTTACTAGTTTTTAGAGAAAGAAATCAAGCGAAATCAAGTTTTGGGGTGCCTTGTGATTCTGCAACGAGCTATGCTTGGAACATTTTCATTCATTTTATTTAATTTCATATGAAATTATTAAATAACAAAATCTTTCAGCAAACGCTTGGACAACGCCGGGAAATATTGAAAACTTATTTCCAAAGTGAGTACTGAACAGCCTTAACAGTTTATTTAAGAAAAAAAAAACATTTTATCCGCGATATCAATTGGCCCCCTCCGAGATGTGGTTTAACCCCTTTGGACTTTTTTGGTGGAGAATCGTGATCGTTATGCCACCAATCCAGAAACAATGCAAGCGCTTAAGGCCTATATCATCCAAGTGAACTAAAGTCCGAAGCTATCTTGTATTTGTCTCACCCTGTAATCAGTACTTTAAAAATTTTTTTTCTTGCTGATTTTGCTTTCTAGTCAGTCATAACTTCTCCAGCCTATAATCTATGCTTACTTAAAGTTCGAGGTAAACATTTCATTGATTAAAAGCCGCTGAGAGATAGAACGGCAGATTTTCCTGTGTCGTTTGAGTTTGCATTCAAACTCAGCTGTTTAAGGATTTTAAATAAGTCTCAAATCAATTAAGAAAAAATTAAAATTGAATTGACACTTGAATATCGAATCTTGAATATTTTGTATCGCCTTTAAAACTCAAATAAAAAAGTACGCACCTAAAAACAAACATCCATCGTCATTTTCCTCTTTCATTCGCAGAAGTTACCTTTTCCACGTGGGCAATAAAATAGAACATAGAACCAGGACTACGTCTTTCTTGCTACTTTTCTTTAACCTCCCTCTCAGCCCCGCAAAACATTTCAATTTTCGATTTAAATTTTCCAAATTTAATTATATTTTCCTGTTCTACTATGTATAAGAGAGAAAGAGAGAACGAAACTTTTTCGCTACCCGAAAATTTTCAGGTTCAAAATCATCCCCCTCATGGGAATAACTCTGACAGGTTGTTTTACAGAATCCAACCCCCACCGTCATCTCAGATGTGTCCTCTCCAAAAAAACAGAAGATCGCGAAGAGATTTTCGCCAAACCCCCAAGTCTGCCCGGCGGAAAGTTGAAATAGAACTTTACTATTTTGTCGTTATCGACATTTTTCGGGTTTAGGTTCGGGCCAACTGTTACTTGGAAGGCAAGGGAAACGCGGCTCTTAAAAAGGGGCTTTTGGAAAAATTAACAAATATCCACCAAAAACACACACAAGGGAGTAAAGAACTTTTTTACGCTTTGATTACGATTATCCCCTCCAACGAAGGCGTGACCTCCCGTCTCCGAACGCCGAAATGCGTTCATTTAATCTTATCCACCGGCAACAAAGAAAGGGAACATGAACTCTTTCCTGTGAACGACTTTGCCTTTCTAGTTTTAAGGTGAACGTATTCGACACAATCAGGGGCGGGGGAATCTAAGAAACTCTGATTTTCTTCTTTTCCGTTCATTGTTTACTCATTAATGGAATAATGGTTGAAAATAAAACATCAACCCGCCCAGAGATTTAGGAAGAGGTCAAAACAATGCTGCCAAAAGGCTCACTCTTTTGCTAACGAAGTTTCCCTGTTTTCCTCTTCAACATTAAACAATAAAAGGGAAAATTTTAATTAGGTAACAGATTGATTTGGAAATCATTTTCGCTATCAAAAGTCTTATAAAGAACAACACAAAACACAATTGGAAAGCCGAGTTTAAATATTATTTCAACTAATTAAGTTGGTCGCGTAAGAGACACACAAACGACAACGACAACGTTGTCGTTGTTGTCGTTCCGGTAGATTCAAGTATCTGAGTGTATTACGATGTAGGATGTAGAAAACTAAAATATTGCAGAGAATTTTCCGCGAGGCAAATGTTATGTAAGCAGACAGATAGACAGGAACAACCAGGACTCTGACTCTGATGAGGAGGAGGACGACTCGTAAAGTCGTATCGGTGAAGGGGTCGAACGGAAGTATTTAATTAAACAGTTTTGATACATTCTTTGGCACATTGTGTTGATGTGAACGTTTAAAACGACTCGACGATGAACTACAAAGAGGAGAGTTGGTTGGAGTGAGTGAGGGTGCGGAAAAGAGGGATTTTTCCCATGAGATTGAAGCCTTAGGGCATAGATTGGATATGCTACTTAAATAGTTTTTGTAATGGCACAGAGGCATGGTTTTGATGTTGTTTGTTACTGACATGTGAAAGAGGGATAATCAGTATGTACACAAAGGCATTGAGTTGACAAGAGAAAGGAAGTGATTTTCTAATTAAATATGAATATTTGTAGTTCGAAAAAAAAATATATATACAATATATTATGATAGTCTTACATAAAAATCCAGAGGAGGCATGTGAACTCACCTGAAAAGAGAAAAAATTAAAAAGCTTGTGTTAATTGAGATGTCGAAACCATGCGCAGTTGTTTAAGTTTAAAGAGCAAAGCAGCTTTCTATAATAATTAAATTCAATTTTTCTTTAATCTATTCTTACTATAAGGACAGAAATTTGCCAATTTTGTATCTTATATCAAAACATTTTTATTCGTTTTGAAAGTTAAACATTGAACTGAAAAAAAAAAAAACTGTGTGTGTCTCTTTTCTAAGGATTGTAATGGCTCAAATGTCTGCGTATTTCCTGTCATTAATTGCAATGGTTTTTAGTTAACATTAGTTTACAATTTTAGGATAACAAAGGATAGCACGAAACAAAAGGGGTATCAAACACAATAAGCAAAACATGCTTTTTGCTTTCAAGAACCATTCTTTGACACAGACGTTTGAGCCTTTTGTGGTCTCTAGAGATAGTGCATGATGCACAGCAAACGGACGGACACTTTTGGATACTACGTATATAGTTGGGTGCAGAAGAATAGGACCAAATAAATCGGCTTGATGTTTATTCATTTCATTAAAGTCGAATTAATAAAACTAAATAATTTATGAATTACGAAAACTTTTGTTTTTTTATTTATATGAAATAAACTTTATTTTTATTGATTACTAACCATATTTTATTTAAAGCGATTCTCAGTTAAATGACACAAAAAATATTCGCATGCATTTTTTGTACTTCTTTTCGAAAGATACGGGAGGTCTAAAAAAGTTGGATGTCTTGAGAAATCCACTCGTTTGGCAAAAAAAAGTGGATTATCATAATTTGTAAGGCTACAGTTAGTAGTCTGTTGTCTATAATCTCAATTTTGAGTTTGAACTGCTTTGACAACCACTTTCAAATCAGTTTGATCAGCAGAACTTTCACACGTGGACTTCAAAAATATGTCAAATAAAGTCAGACATTTACAAGAGAAACAGCTCACATAGAGCCTTCAGCACTGTGTCCTTTATACGCAAACAGTCTCGCTAACTCAAACACAACAACGAAATTAGCCCGTCGAAAAATCATAAAACTCCGAAATGTATCAGACGATATTTACGACCATGATTAAAAACAAAAAAGTTTCATTCCCACTTCCTCGAACGACGCATGAAATGCATACAACTTCCTTCAGAATCACCTCACTCAAATACAAAGTTTATTTTATTACCTTTCAATAAACATTCACAAAATTTGATTGGATGCCATGAAAATTTTCCGTGAACTTCGCACTACAACCTCCCTTTTTCAACAGAAGCATCCATCTCTGTAGTCTATAGTTTTTTGTCATTGAAGGAACTATTAACAAATTTAATGAAGCGCCTCATTTATATTCCTCACATCATTTATTTGCTGGCCTCATTTAACCAATAGCATTCGAATTAACTTAATTACTCGTATAACCTTCAGAAACAGGACGAAGGAGACGATGGAGGACCAAGAGGAGTAGGCGCGCGGAACCGAATGCAATAACACTCTCCTCTGTACGATAATATTGGGTTAATATTGATTAAATGTCAATATTAATTCAACCTCTAAATAGTACAAATGTCATATTCCTTGACTAGGAGGACATATCCTCCCAGTTATTCGAAGGATTCCTGCTTAAGTGTAATATTTACATTATGCAATGGTTGCAACCAACCGCATTTACCAACTTAATGAGGACGAGACGATGGCGTCGTCTCTAATATCGAAAGACATCATGGCGGGGATCAACAACTGATGTGCGTAGGCGCGTAGGTGTGTGTGTTTTTGAGGATTGGTGCGCGGAAATCAGGGACGGATTTGGCGATCCACTTTGGCATTTGTATGCAACTTGGATAAGAAGGGCTTTGGACTTAGGGCACTTTGTGCTCTTTTCGTTAATTTTTACTCAAGCTGTTGGTAAGGTTAGAAGCATGAAAAAATTAAACTTAAAGACTAGATTTGGTCAAAACTATTTAAAGAATGATTTTTCACTTTTACTAAATATAGAAGCACGAAAAACGCAATAGTGAGTAGAGACACCCCAAGTAGCGCCACTGAATTTTTAAAACATGCAGTCGATTTTTTTGTCGTCGTAGGAAGCAACGTTAGATGCAAAAATAATTGTCTGATTAAGACACAGTCACCTTTCTGCGTGAAACGGAAGACCGGGTTACGGTTAAATTTTATCATTTTATGTACGTAAGTCATTCAGACAGTCCAAAATATTGCATAGTCTATTACTAAAGCCCAGGAGAGGAATGAATGGTCACAACTCACTCTTTTATGCAATTCCTTGAACACGTTGAATTTTAGCGTGCCCTGCGCTAGTCTAATGCACACAAAATATCATACATATCTATTCTTGTGTAATGAAAACACTTACTGAATTATGACTCACTTTCTGATGAAATAATCCTTTTTCTACCAACACGGTGTATTGCAGACGGATAGACTATTTGTATAGGGTGGTCGTTCTAGTGGTTGCTTTTTTTAAATTTAATTTTAAACGAAATCAGTCGCTCTACAACGTTGGGAAACATTGAAAACTTATGTACAGTGGCCGCCTCGGAGCTACGATCTAACCTCTTTGGACTTTTTTTTGTTGGGAACCTTGAAAGACCCATGTTATGCCAGCAATTCGCAAACGATTTAAGTACTCGAGGTCAATATCATCCACGCAATCCGTAAGCTATAGCTCGAAACCATCAATAAAGTCATGGAAGATTAGAGTGACACAATGCGCTGCTGCGAAGCTAGCCGAGGTAATAATAATGAATTGATCTGAAATGATACTGAATTGATCACGGGAAGTTTTTAGGAGTCTTCATAAAATCACTTCGATGACTGCCTGTCTGCCGCTTTTTTTGTAAATAATATTTTTTTTGACAGCCCTTTTCCGCTAATATTATTTAGTAAATTAAATAGTAGAAATACCCATTCTGTATTCTAAGTCGACATATTTTCAAAAGGATGCACTCTCATCCCAAAAAAGGATCCCTTCAAATGAAATCCACTCATGTCGCACTCGCACAAATGTCAATTTGAAAACTTCAACTTCAGTTTAATGTCGCATTGTGCTGTAATGAATTAATCTCTCGGGGGAAACGTTTTGTCATTAGCATTTAATATTGCATTAACATATTGATTAGAAGAGTTTGTTTGCATGTGCACACAACATCACCTCGAGGCTAAATATCTGCAGTGCATCTTGTTTGGAATGAGATGAAAAGATTTCGTTTTTATTTTTTTTTCAACGCTACGTAACCATGAATTAAAGGAGACTGGGAATAGGCGGTGAGATTCCTTGGGGAACTTGGGAATCGCATCATCATACATTAATTTTGTTATCTGAAAAAGAGATAGGCGATAAATATTTTCCTTTCATTTGATTGGGTGGTGGTGATGGGGTAAACTCGAAGATAAAGTAATTAAATTATTTCAGGTGAATGAGAAGCACATACACATTTAATGATTTGTTACCATCGATTAGTGAGATGAAATCCATTCAATAATAAAGCAATATGCTTTCTCTTATCGTTTATCAGGAGTTATGAGGTTTTAATCAGATTTAATGACAAACACAACAGGACGACTCTCGACTGGAGTTTGAGGGGATTCACATGAGTAATTATGTGACTGAGAATCGAGCCAGAAAGACAAAGCTACCCTCAGGCTGTTACGACTTGTAAATTCTATTTTTAGACCGGGCTATGTCCTCTCTTCTGTTCGAGTGGTTGAAAACTCAAAAAGGATTTATTTTTGATAGCAAAACGAGTGCATTTTTGGGTTGAGGTGGAAATGAGAAAAGGATATGAATGCATCATCACAGGAAGGTCCACACTCGTCTACTTGGGCCTGTGACGAAACAGACAGAAGTAACGACCGAATTTCAGCTCTTAATGTTTATGACTCAGGATCAACACAAGGACCAACTCACAAAACGAATGCTGCAGATGGACATAATGGACAGTGGCTCATAAATAAAACCTATCTATTGAATATTTTTCACGGCCCCACCTCCAGCGAACAACTGACAACCTTCCTGGAGTACTTCTGTCATGAAACGCTTTCGTAATTCGCCGTTCGGGACGAACGGACGAATGGCCCGTTGGCTCTCAACGGGCTGTTACGCCGCCTAATACAAATATATCTATTGAATATATATGCGATGTCTGAAAAAAAAAAATCACAGCGACCCTGGAAAATAATTCGCATGCATTTCATAATTTTTTTGAAAAATCTATTCGTCGAAAAAGCATTTCACTTCAACCCCCTCAACCACACTCATCACTTCCGTTTATGGCAATTATATTCATATGACAAATCGATTTTGAAAATGTAGACGAAATCATAAAATTAATTCCAAATCAATTATTAAAGTCATGTCCCACACAAAAAAGAAATTAAAAAAAAGTGAAAACACGGCCACACTGCACATTCGTGTCTTAATCACAGGCAAACACATACGCCGCCCCTAATTCTATTTTGAAAATCCAACCCCTCTTAGACGAAAAATATGCAAAGACCTCCTCGACAAAACACAATCAATTAATGATAAACAACGCAAAACATACCACCACCCCCAAAACCACCGGACCGGACGAACTTGGACCACAGGACCACGCTGACGACACAAACACAGGGAGGACAACAACATATAACAATACAAGCAGCCCTTAAAAACAAATAGCATTCATGGCAACTGAATCCCGAACAATAGGGATTAAATTACGGTAATGCATGGACAAATTGAATATGCATTAGGGGCGGTAACAGGCAAACACTCACACATCCGTATAGCTCTGTCTGTGCGTGTGTTTTTCGGCTTCAATCGTATCACATTCCAAACGACACCAATGGTTACGGCATTGACAACGACAACAACAACGACGATTTCTACTGTGCGATGTTGTTGAGTGATTGATTTGTGATAATCACATTGTCAACTTCGATCACTGGGCTGGCACACACACACATACCTCAATCCTGAAGACGACTCTTATAGAGAGTGAGAGTAAGGCAACAACATGAAAACTTACGCCATCATTCTGGTTAACGGTCAAAAGTTTCATCATTAAGCTAAAGCCTGCTCTTGACCACCCAACACCCACACATCTGTTCGGTTATCCTTGCAACACAACACACAAGAACAAACATCATCATCATCATCGTCGTCATCGTCACGTGAGTACATTAACATTTTAATGCCTCCCGCAACGTTGTTTCTTGACAGATGAAGATAGTTTGGGTTCTGAGGTTATTTTCCGGTTTTGGGGATGCACTTTGGCCTTTCCGGCATACCCGCCACCGCCACCGCTGAAGCATAGCTCAGCTGTGTCCATCTCCGCTGTTGCGGAGTGAATAATTTCAAGAAGTACAGAGTAATCCATCCATTTCTATTGTACTCGAGAGAGGGATGGAGCAGCTCAAACAAATCCCCAGGAATGGTTTCAATTTAAAGTTGACGGAAAAAGCTTTTCTCGATTTCACATTTTGTCAATGTCGTCCTTTATAGGATCTGCTCTCGCCTCACCTGCTGCTGCTACACAACGTGTCGGAATGCTAACAATACACAAATTTTTGGCTCCCTGCACACACTCATCCTCTTCTTCGGTCGGCCATATTGTTTAATCCCATAAACGTACACCAGGAAAGGATTTGCATTAAAATGCAACATTAACTGGTTAGAGTTGGAGGGGCGAGGACTTTGAAAGCCCCTCAGTTTACACACACCATTCTCAAAGTCAAATTGACTGACTCTGACTGCGGTCAGACATTTGTTTGTGCATTAGAGACGTACAGGGATGGCGTCGAGGTGGCACCGGGGTAAATGAGTAAAGGATAGGATTCCTACTGCCTTCTCGTCTGTTGCCTGTGTATTACCGCATCGCAGCGAGCAGTTGGGAACAATCATAACTTTGCAATTTGCATAACCACCAAAAAAGCACAAGGGTGACAACGATGTACCCAGTCCTGCCCGACCGGGCCCGGCAGACAATGTGGCAAGGGGAGGGTGGTGGTAACAACGGAAATTGTGCACATTCAACGCAAATGGGTGTCATGGCAAAACGCTGAGATGTGCTTTGGCACCATGGTCAGCCAGAATGGACGTAGTGCAAACATGTGCCCGACTGTCGGGTCATCTCTTTGTATTCAATCTCTCCAAGGGGTTTGTGATTTTGGTTAGTTTTTTTGGTTTGTGGATGTATCTGTGGGATAGGAAGCAAACCAGAGCGATGAATTCCTTCAATTGTTGCTTACGATGAAGTGGGCAAAGTGGGCAAAGTGGGCAGCGGGCAGAGACTCATCAAAATGTTGGTTGCAGACGTGTTGCAAAACGTTGTAGCCTCAAAATTTAAATATAACCTAACTAAGTACAAGTCAAGTGATACTGGAAAAACTTTAGTTGAATCGAAATTACTTGTAAGACTGGTTTCTTTTGGAATTGCATGTCGTTTTGACCCTTTTCTTGTAGAAATTTGTACTGAAACATTAGATAATTTAATAGCTTCCTTCGAGCAACGTTTACCAAAAGTCAGATTTGTGTTTTTGTTTATTTAAGCAATGTTAATCTTATAATTTGGGCGCTGTGGCTTAATCGTTAGTGCGTCGAGTATTTGTGAAATCGGGTATTACCCGGGTAAAAACAAGAGCACTAATTTGCAAAGATTTTGCAACAATGTAGGACAGTCCAAACCGTTTATATCGTCATTAAATTTAAGGCAAAATACATTATGAACGCTGCAGCCAATATATGTAGCAAGTGGTAGCAGATTTTGTATATTAATGTTGGTTCGACTAGGTTGGGGCCTTTTTATTTAGTCATTTGGTTGTCAATGCCGATTAGCCGTAAAGAACAAAATGAAACTTTTTAACAGAGCTGCAAAAATGTTGATTCTGCTCTGCCATCGGCAGACGATCAGTTCGTTCTAAGATGGTCAATGTAAGGTGCTCCGATTTGAAGACTAAAAACATGGTCGAACGCGCTTAACAGCCCGAAGAACTTAAGAATTTACTCCTTGAACAACGTGCTGTACGGTGGAGACGCAAGCAGACGTGTTGTGCGTAAGGCCATCGTTTGTGTTTACACTGGTATGCACCAGAAGCAAAATGTCGTAAGGAAGAAACGTACACGTACTATGCGCAAGGCTCTGCCACCCAGAGACGGCAACAAGAATGATCCTGGTCGATTTATCCACAAAAGAAGTTCGCTGTTAATCCGGTGCTTCAACGTTAGGATCAACTCAAAATTTATCATTTTAAAGAATTTCGTAGCTTAATCCACTTTCCGAACTTTTCTTGAAGGTCTTTTGATACAGAGGGTGGGCCATCTAATAGTTTCTCTTTAAAGCATAGGATATTTTAACAGTAACAGCTGTTTTCCGCTCGAAAGCTTGACAGAAAGTCAGTATCACACTCCCACGGAACGAAATTACTCGTTTTACGCTTGGAAAATGTTGGGAAATATTGAAGCACGCACCGTGAAGACCTTTTTTTCTGGGGAGCACAATTTAATTTTGTTAGTATTATTGCATTTTTAAAAAGAAATTTGTATTTGGCCAACCCACAGTGTATAGACGTTTTTCATGTTTGGATCCTTTCACCTTTGAAGAAGGCAAGGTGAGTTTACTGTTTTACCAACGCGATCGCAAAGCTTTGTGGTTAAAAATGTGAAATATTAATAAAATTTCCTACCGCTGATTGATTTTTGTCTACAACATTTCACCAAATCGTTTTTCTTCGACGGTCAACGCGCATCATTTCGTCCACCTTTACTCAGCCTGTGAACAGGCCATGCTGTCGCATCTACTAAACAATTAATACAAAAATACAAACATATTGAAAACACACACAAATGAACATTTGCATGCATATGCAGAATACATCCCGTTTAATTAATTTAGAGAGTGCAAGAGATTTGCGAGCAGCGAGCATGGATACATATCAGATCAGTCGCATACCCACCAACCTCCCAAATATCATTGCACACGCATTGTCTCCCCCTTCCTTCGTTCTGTTCGTGTGTCCTTTCAACAACTGCCGGTTGCAGGCGCACACCTCTCTTTCCTAGTTATTTGCTGAAAAATCCTTTTTGCACACTCTGTTCGAGGATTAGGCTTTGCTGAAGCGAGTAAGGACTGTTGTTGTTTTATTATTTTTTTTTTGTTTTTGTGTGGCTACCCCACCGCAGATTTTAATATGCAAATTTTTTGCAATAGCAGCCTTTTTTTTATGGCACAAAGGGGGGCAAAAGAAAAATAAACAAATTCGGGGATTATTTCGTTTGTTTTACTTTTAAGCTATAAGCCGAGGATAAAGCACCGCAAAATTGCATTGCACAGGGAACGCATTCAGTGATGGTGCTGCGTCCTGTGTATATGTGTGTATGTAGGACGAAAAACTCAGTGTAATGGGATTGATTGAGGGCGGTGGGTGGGTGTGAGGGATCTACATGTTGTTATGTGGTTCCGAACACTTACTCCGCTGGGGTAGGAGCCCGGCAAGGTTTGTGAGAAAATTGTTATTAACTAGATTTGTTTGCGGTTTTGTTCAAGGATGGGGGTGAATAAAAAACCATAACCGAGCTGTTGTTTACCGTAAGTGGACCGCTGAGTAATTTAATATAATTTTATTACCAAGAAACTTAACAACTATTTAATAAGTATGTGGATGTGATTTTGACTTTAAATTATAGTCCTCGTGCCGGATGGCGGTAACTGTCTTGCCGATTGGTGCTTATGAATAATCTAAGGACTTGTTTAAATTTTTCAGTGATTGTATCAGCTAAGAGACAGCAAAATGCATATATTGAACGAGGTAAGCCGTGAAATTATACGTCCTGCTGTTAGCACTAGTCTCGTGAACTTAATGGAGAGTTACACGTTGCTGCAAACATCAAGTGGCAATTTGTGAGTGTGTTCATATTCTCACTGATGGTAAACAATTTAATTATTTAGGACCACTTTGTAACGAGGTCTGACAGCGGTGTGGCTGGTTCTTTTTTCTGACTCTGGCAGAATTTTGTTTAAGTACTTTGAAGGGCCTCAAGGAATGGCGGAGTATTTTTTCTGTTTTTTTTTTTATTTTTCAAATTTTTGTCCTTGAATTTCACAGACAGGTTCATCGGTCTGACAATTTTTCATAAATTGTTTCTCAAAGGACATTTGTATAACTACACTAATGAAAAAACTGTTTCATGTCGCAGGAGCACGTAAATAGTTCACACTGTCTGCTGCACATGTTGGCAGACGATTTAAGTAAAACCATCAGAAACAAAAACTTACGTCAAAGTGGAAGACGAGAGAAGCTCCCTACAGGACATGAAAGGACACTCGTTCAAGAAAGGGCCAAGGGTAAGGGCTTAGCGCAAAAAACATCGGTATCAAATGGAATTAATGGATAAGAACTTCATGTTTGTCGTTTTCTTTAAAGTGGAAATTCTCAAACAGCACGCACACGATGACGATGTGCAAAGTCTGTGCATATCCTGCAACAATGTGTGGAAAGAACACAACACAGGCCAAGGGGAAACCGAGCTGTTTTTTGTTTATTAAAAAGATTTTCGTATAATTCACTTGTAAAAGGACCTTGTGTTTACAATGTGACACACTGCTATCAACCAGGACACACCAGAGCAGAGCTTAGTTCATCTTCTCCAGTTTTTGTGTTGCAGGAGAGAACATTGTTTAATGTTGCTCGAAGTGCATGTGCCATTCAAAGAGGAAACACAAGGATGTTACGTTACACACATCCACAGACTTGTTGCAAGGAGATAGCTTTGTAAAAATGTAATTACACTCGTACTCTTTTTGTCTGTGGGCTGCATTGTCGCGAACGCATTGTGAAGCAAATGCAATTACATCTCAGCGGTGGGATCTTAATCACCTCAACGAAACGACTTACCTACGCATACATCAACAAATCAGTGTGTCTCAAGGCTGTATCGCCGATGGAATGTGAGCGGTTCAATGGTCTCACTGAGAATGATCTTGAACTTAACTTGCAAAACAACAGAAAGAAAAAAACCTGCAGAACTAGCTGCCGTCGTCGTCGGAAGGTTGTCTTTATTGTTATGTCTCTTTTTTTCTTTTTTTTTAATCGCCGCCAGAGGCAGGAGATAAATACAATTTCTTGGACCTCCACCGACGACAGAATGGTGGCTGCAGTTTGGGTGCTTGCTCCTCGGGTTTTCACTCATCGCACCCATTGCGCTCGTAAAATGAATGAAATATTTTCCTTGTCTCGCAATTTCTCACGAAAGTAACTCCAAAAAAAGATTTATTAAACGTAACGTAGACAAAAAAAAAGGTACATTTGTGTGTATCTCTTCTCTCAGTGGGATTTTTTATTATATTTTATTAAACAGATTTCCGTTGGTTGGGGAACACGGACAGAAAAAAAATCCCCGCGAATTATTATCCTGATTCAGTCGATTTCTTACTCTGATTTCCTTTTCAATTTTAAGGTTTACTTGAAGGTTTTCCCAGGTGGTCCCAATCCGACCAAAAAACGAACAAACAAACAAAAAATATGTATAGTCACACTCAACCGGAGCTACTTGTTCATTATTCAAAAGGGCCAAAAACAGGAGTACAAGACAGGAAGAGTTTAAGTAAAACGTAACGAAACGCAGTCGAGAGGGACAAAATCGATTTTTCTCTCATTTGCCCTGAACACACACACGCGAGTGTAAAAAGCCTGGGCGACCCCACGAAATCTCTTGTTTAGGACGCCTTAAAAGATTTATGAACCTTCAAATATTTATTATTCCATAGTACCCATCATTTTACAAAAGGCGTCATCGTTCGTCGTCCTCGTGGCAAATGGTGGCGTTCAACAGAACGCATCTAATCCCTCATAGAACAGGAATGGGGAGGAAGAATTTATCTTAGGTGTTTTCTTCAGAAAAAGAGTTACCGGTGAGAGTTTGCGTCTGCTAAAAAGGCGGGCCGAAAACGAAAGTCGCTCGCAGAAAAGTGCTTTTTGGCGGTTACCCACACAGTGGCTGTGACTAATGAGATACCTCAAAGCCTAATGACACGCATTAATTTACACGCACAGTTTGGTTGTGCGACGCCACACTTTGTTTTCCATTCTTTTGTTTTGTTTTTCTATTCTTTCAACGATATTCAGACATCCACGTCATGAGAGTCTATGAAGAAAAAATGTGAGTCGCATTGTAGAGGGGAACATTTTAATTATCAGATTAGCTGTCGCTTGCCATTTTTCAGTGTACAAAACAAGGCTCGAAGATTGTTGCGTAGGCTGTTGATCCTTTTTTTCGCCAGCCCGGCATTTCTTTGTCTATACGGAGTTCTTTTGTTCAGGCAGCAAACAACTCCATGGATTGAGGCTGGTGATGGGAAAAAATCGTAAGGCTTGCAGGTGGTATTAACACGCAGAGAGACGGAAAACTATAAATGCATGTGCACAATCGATTTTCTCAACTGTAGGTAGGAGGCGGGATAAGGTGCCCCGGGAAAAGTGGGTCACGTTGGCATAATTTGCTTATAGAGTCCATCGTGAACAGTCCAAAAAGTGTATGTCGCGTTTTATGGCGTTTGTTCGAGGTTTTATTTCCTGTGGTGGCGCAGGGAATTTAGGTCAGTGGCTACATTAAACTTAGAAGCGTTAAATATTTAAGGACACTTCTGAATGGCTAATGTTCTTGTACTAGAAGTAATTTGTAAAGAATATAAAAACCAGAGTATTTAATTGCCTGGATTCTGATGACATTTGGAGATTTTGAAAGAGCAAATAGTAATATTCAGCTTGGAACTTTCTTATTTTTATATTTTTCAAGAATTTGAATTCGAATTTTTCAAACTTCGGTATTCCGCCAAAGAGGTTAAAAATCCACTCAAAATCTAAAATATGTGTGAACGCCGCAGATTTGATATAACCACTATACCACAAAAAGTCACCTTCATCTTATAGAGTCGACTTTAAATCATTTCTCATATTTCCAAACCACTTCAATAATTTTGAAGTTTCACATCATTTCAATATCTGTAAAGTTCATATGACATGATGATGAGATGATTTTTTGTTTTAAACTGTGCCATTTAAGATATTTGTAAGTAATTAGATGTGCTAGAGCTAATAAAAAGCAATGCAGTGCTTACAACTCGATGCAAATTTAACAAACGGGTCCTAAATTGTTGTAATGCTAGCTTCCTTAATGTTTGACGTCTTCGCTATTCAGTAAAATTAATTCCGGAGAAGCCAAAGGATAGATGACAAAAAAGGTGCATTCATCTTGAGACGAACTTAACTCTTTATTGAAACTTCAATGACGGGTTAAATTCGTTCGATTAATCGTCAGATTTACTCTGCGAAAGGTTGGGTGGGTTTATATTGGGTGGGTCAATAATTTTTGTAGAAGCCACAAACACATCTATTGTAATTCTTTTCAAAAACATATTGTTTTGTCTTCTATGGAAATCCTTTCTAGTAATATCTTTTCTAGAACGGTCTCTCGACGGTCGTGTTTCAAAAAGGTTACTTCCAGGAATATCTTTCAGCAAGCTCTTTTTCAGGAACGTATTTTCAAGGTGTTTCCCGGGAACGTCTTTTCAAGAAAGTCATTGGTAATAACATCCATTGTACGTACAGCCTACAACCCTCTTACCAGCGCAGAGCTTCAGTTTCTTATCTTTTGTCGAAAAGAACGTATGGCTACATATGTCCGTACCGTAACTACAAAGCTACTTTCACATTCATGACAAACAAGGACCATTGCCTATCACAGCAATTTCTGAAACAAACAAATGTCATATAATCTTTTTCATAAAATCTCTTATTGAATTTCATGCAAATCTGATTTGTCAACATCCACACTCTCTTTTGAGAAAATGAAAATCAAATTTCACCACTCTTCACATTTTATTTGTCATATCTAATTACTTTATTATAAATCAACAAACATATTTTCTGTACATTCCATTTTGATAACGCATTTCATTTACTTGAATTTTTCCCTCTGAGTCTCGTTGTTTTTATTTTCTAATTTCAGGTGACAGGAAAAAAAAAGCAAGAAAAAAACATTTATCCACCGAAAACAAACACACAAAATTATTCATCTCTGCAGCGTGAGAGATAAAACGCTACTCCTCCACACACACACATCCACTCTTACTCTCTCTCTCTCTCTCTCTCTCTCTCACCCATCTAATTAATTAGTCCTTATTCAAATTAAATGCCTATTTGCCGGAGATGAAAGATAGTCCTTGTTGCCTTGACTAGGGTATAAGAGAACGAATGTTGTAAAGTTATAGACACACACACCCCCAAAAAAAGAAATCAAAAGTCGCGTGCTTAACGTCAGCAACCCTCATTTCTTTAGGGGTTCGACACAAAAAAAACATTAAAATAAAATAAAAATAAAAAAGAATACAAGAACCTCTCCTGCAGAATACCTTCTCTCATCTTTCTAAGTAAATATCATCAGATTAAGGGAATAGATAAATGAATCCTAGAAATGCTAAAGCGAAGAAAATTTATCCACACAAACATACGTTCTCGCAAGGGTGGTGGTGGCATCCCTCCCCTATACACGTGTTATGCCCTGAATAAAGGTGGGTGGAATTTTGCGTCCACAGGACATTCTAATGCTGCCTGCCTACCATCACCTCTCCACCACGGCTTATGGAGCGAGAATGACTAACAAACGCGCAACAAAGGAACATAAAGGAAATTAATTAACAAAATTGGAAGTAAAGCGACGGAGTAGCGGAACCAAAAACTCCTGAAAGGCTGAGTGAAGCGAAAAGAAGCAACAAGTCCTTGTTCGCTTTCTTCTTCTTCTTTTTGTTATCTTGTGAATCATTCCGCCTCGTCTATCCCTACGGCGACTATTTACGAAGAGGAATAAAATAATTAACGCGATTTTAGAAGCTTTTACAATTGAATGTTGTGGTTCGATAGGAAAAAAATGCGAGGAAAAAAAAAAAAAAAAATGCAAAGGAGATATCGAGTGCACTAAGAGCTGCGGTACATGCATAATTGGCTCGACAGATGAAGTTGCCATTGCATTTGTCATTAATTAATGAAAGGGGCTTTAAGTTCGATTCAATCAAATTCAATTGATGCTACCTGACTGGAGTCATCGTCAGCTTCAATAACAATGAGAGACAATACAGTCACAGGAGGGAAGGCTGTTTAACAGAAAGTCTGTCAGGGGGACGGAAAAAAATCGCGTTTGTAGTTGCTTCTGGATAGAGGTTGTTTTTCTATCCACACTTGCTATTTAAACACAAAGATTTTAAAAGCAGTGAATAAGAGACAGTGAATATTTTTGAAAGATCAGTTGTCCAGATAGCGGAAGGAGTACCACCTATGAAGTTCATAACATTCTCTTATGCTGAGAATCTACTGAAAATTTATCTATTTTCTAAGAGTGCTATTTTCAAGTCTGCCCTGAAGCTAAAAGAAGCCAGTAATTTCAAGCTAAGATCCTTCGAGCACGGGAACATTTTAGATGTTCAAGAAAATGATGATGATGATGACGATTCTCCTTTGTTAAATTGTTTGTTTTCTCTGGCGCAATGTAAGAGGTTTTCAATAAACTTATTGCCTTACTCTCCGATATTCGCTATAAGAAAATTGTTTTTGCATTTAAAATCGCAGTTTTAATTTTGCTTCTTTCGAAAGTGAAATGGCTCTATTTTGAAATTATTAAAACTGAAAAATGCTTGGAAATCGACCTTAAAGTGGTGGATTAAGACTTGTGATGCAAGCCGTAGATTTTCGGATAAGAAATTATTTTAAAAATTAAAATAACAAAAACTTTCCCTTTATGGCTGTTTATTTCATCAAAACACTGTGCCTCAAAACCTCCATCAATTGCCCTCTTCTCTCATTCCTTTTGAATTAATTTTATTTCGACATCCACCAAAATGTTAAATGGTAACATTTATCGCATCTATAAACTACAAAATAACCATCAAACCGCACGTGAGTACACATACTCCAAACAGTGCGGCCAGCGTGTGGGTCCATTCATCTAAATTACTCTCCCCCTATCCAAGTTGTAAACGCAACTGATACATTGTACCTTATGACAAGAGCAAGCGAGCTGAAAGATATAAAAAGCACACGAGCGGAGATGAATCTCTCGCCAAACTTTAGATAAACTACCGAACCCCTTAATTCGTTTCTATGCATTTTGGAGGAGCTGTTAAATCTTTAATTAGACAACTTGTGATCCTTTTCCCCACGATATCCTAGAGAGAGTGACTGATCTAAGTTCGCCATGAGACTTTTCGTTTGAAAAGACCGACAGGAACTCAAAATTACGAGCTCTTCCTCGTCCTCTGGCAGTCGCAGTAAATCCTTTCACTTTTTGTCGTACTCGCATATCCTTTTTTTTTCTTCTGGTTGGTGTTGGTTTTTGTTCATCATCCTGCCCTATTTTTGTTGTCGTCGTTGTCTGCGCTTTGGTTTTTTGTTTTTATTTACGGTCACCAAAGAGTACTATCTATTCGATTAATGGCAAAGGGGATGCCGTATAAATTCAACGCAAGGCTATATAACCTAAAACTCGAGTGATAATATCCCTAGGTGATGTTCTCGTTCACCGGCATCGGCCACCCACCTCGACTAAACCCATTCACCGCCTATTTTTTTTACCGCATTCTATGTGCACACAGCTAAAAGCTGCCGTGTAACACTCTCTCACCTTGCGGTGTGGTGGTGGCGCAGATACATTTTGCCCAGTTTGCTCGTAATTGAATTTTAAATAAACTATAACGTCTGTCCACACAAAATACACAATTTTACGAGAGTTGTCGTATAAAATATTTAAGCTTACATTTCAAACATTGCCGAGTGGGGTGGTGGTGCAGGTGGTGGTTACAAAAGGGCCAGCAAGGACTTTGTTCGCGGCGTGCACCTTAAGTCGGCCACCACAATGGGATGGAACAGAGTAAGGCAACCAATAAGCAGTTATCATCCCTGAGATACACATACACAAACATTTCGCTGCCATTTTGAGTATGACGACGACGATAATACTACGTCGTCCTCTTCTCGCAGCACTACTGTTGAGGTTATTTTTCTCATTTCCAGCACGAATGACGATGAAGATGAAGAAAGTATTAAGTAAGTGATTTTTCTTCGCTGGGACGAATAGATACATTTGTATCTCATACCGAACATATTTTTATTACAACACATTACTACTGCACTGCCCCCACCCCCCGTCTGTGCTACCTGGCAGCAACATCTCACAGATGCAATTTTAATATCACCGGTGTCCCTAGGATATGAAGGATATTTTTGGCTAGAGAGGAACACACGTTTCTTCGTTTAATATGTTTTTCTTTTTTGTACAATTACATAAAAAATCCACAAAATATTTTCTGTAGTTTCACTTAGTTTCGTTTTTTCCGTTTGATGGAATTATTTTTGTAGATTGCACTTGTTCTCTTCTCATTATTAATGAGAGTGTGCATTCTAAGCAAATACACACAAATCATCAAAGGTACATAGTTCTTTGGTCGATGAAAGGTTTCTTATTGACGAGACATTTGAAGATGCGTCTTTATGTATCTGCTAATCTTGAATTACTTCGTTCTGGTGAAATTGCTATCTGCTACATCAGATACATGAACGAGTGAGTTATTTCTCAAAACATGTGTGCAGATTGAATGTTTGTTGTGTTCCTTTAAATTTTAAGTCTAGTGATTTGTCTATTCGTGTGTGCAAATATGGTTACTTCAGTTTCATTTATCGTCCTATAAAATTGGCTTCGAAGAATTCAGCCTGATTGGCTATTTTATTTGAATTACAAAGTATTCGGTTATTTTAGGATATTCTCAAAAGGAATTTGAAAGTAAAGAAAGAATATGAGTCCTAAACGTTCTAAATATTTTACGCCCAAATCCTAAATCTACATGCAAGTGGAGTTTGTGAAATATAAACGATTTTCGTTTTTATAATACTTATTTTATATACCGACTCTTTCGTCTGAATGCCTAAGCGCTGTCTATAAATCTGTGCTTCAAGTTAGTGTTTAATGAGCAGTGGTTTTAAACCACTTTTTGATTTAATTCGATTTTTGGGGTTCAGTGAGCTCAATCGAATTCATCGTAATTGGTATTATATGAATTTAAATTAGTGGCCGGTACTTCACTTGACGACAGTTGGTGACTCGACAATTAAAAATACGTTATACACTAAAGGCATTTTTTAACAGATGCCAACCTTTATCTCCACAAAGTCTAAGCACATTCAATCTAATGGCCTATCTCGGTTTGCCGTTGACGGGAATTTCTAAGAATTTGTTTGAAAGAATACTCTAAGGCTTGATCCAGAATGACCCTGCTTACCAGACCACCAAATCTAGAAATCGAAATGCCATGAGTTTATTCGAATTCTTCTTGGTGAAGATATTTTATTAATTCTCTATCTTGCTTAAAAAAATTAATCTGTGTAACAGCCCATAACAGGGCCAGAGCATAACTATTTTGCCACTCCACTGTGTTGTTATATTTGGCAATGTGTTTAATGCCGGTTCCGAACTGCGAATTGCGAAAGCTTTCCGTGACAGAAGTATTCCAGAAGGATTGTTAGTCGTTCGCTGGTTGTGGGGCCGTGTTTGTGATGTTCTTTCACCGGGCTGGTTTTGAACCCGGGTACTCTTGCTTAACAGTCCTACGCACTAACCATTTAAACCATGGCGCCCGCCAACTTGTTTGCTTGCTCTTTTATTATCAAATGCAAACGCTGCATCAGAAATCGAATCATTAGTTCATTAGAAATTGCTAAATGCTAAAATAAACACAATCAAAGACTTTGATCTCTTTCAATTATCGAAAATAGATTGAGAATCACATTTTATTCGAGATGACGACACCATTCAGCTTAACCATTTCCGATTTTCGGATCGGAATCGTCTTGAATTATTTAAAACTAAAGAATTGGATTGAGATCCGCCCGCTGTCTGTATTATAGACAAACAAAAAACATAACAATAATATTAAACAAATTAAAATTACGTTCATTTTTTTTTGTGGTTTCTTTTATTCAACATCCATCTGTGTGTTGTAATAATCAATTTTAACTTGTCCATTTGAATGGCAAAGAGGAAGTTGGCTAATTAATTATGCCCAGAAATTGTTTTCGAATTAATTTAATAAAAACCGATTCGGTATTATTAAATAATTATCTCAGTAATGGCATTATTGAATGAATATGTAAAGTTAATCAAACTTCTATAAGTTCTGTAATTAATGATGTTTATTTGATGTGTTTACATGAAAATGTTAATAATTAAGAAACAAATTTTAAATAATAGTCATTTGCCATTTATGAAATAAATAATATTAATGGTATTTTGAGTTTTTTCACACAGTCACTCTCACTCTCAAAATAGAATGGTGATTTCAAAATTGAAGTCAAACTTATCTTATGAAGTCAATTGAATGAATCAAAAATCGTGAAGTCTTTTGTGTGAATTCAGCGAATGCATTCCCAAAAGATTGCATTTTTTTACAACTCTGATCTTTGTAATGCAAGCTAATAATTAAATTTTAAGTCGTAAGACAGATCTTCACGTGTTAGGGGTGGCTATTTCAACATTGTTGTCAATTTAATGGGCAATTTAGAGGATCAGTTAAACAATTTACATAAAATTTATGCCGAAATCAATAAAAAATGTGCTTGAAAAAGAAATGATCAGTCTCGTAATGATGAGTCAATTAACATTAGTTTCTGGCTGTACCAAAAAATGGCATACTTGAATATTTTTGTTTAAAAAGTCATTTCAAAATAACTATTTATATTTGGTTCGTGTTACCACGTTCAGATTTTTTAAAATTGCTTTCTGAAAGAGCGGATAAAAAGATTTATTTGGACGAGTGACATGAAAGATTCCTAGAAACTTGGAAACTTGAGTCCAATATGTGTGAGGTGATGGTTCTTAGAGAACCCAATTAGCACTAAGTGCCGTTTTGAAAACACGGCTCTGAAAGTTGGGTGTAGATTGGAAGTTAAAAGCATCGTGCAACGTTAAGGAACAAAATAAAGTCTTTGATATTAATTCGAGATACATCCCCGAGAGTTTCAGGAAAGTGATTGCTCAAAGTCCGTTGCCCTGCCTCGGCAAGCGCTGGACAGGAACAGAGAAAGTGTGTCAATGATTCTGGTTCTGCTGAATAATTACAGCTACGGCAGTGTGTATGATGGGGGATCCCCAGTCTAGCTACATGATCTCTATAATGACCCGTACTAATCGCTACAATTTTATCAATCACCCCTCTCGAAACTCGCATACGACCCTCGTATAAAGAGTCGTATTTGAACGACATCTGTATTCCCCAAATCATATGCGTTGAATACGACTTCAAGTAAAAAACAACGCATGCCATCACAACAGAAATTGTAAACAAAACAAAGGAAAGAAAAAGGATCTCTGGGTTCGTGAAATAAATAAAAAAATTCTCGAGTGAAAACAAAATTAAAATTGGCCTATTTTATTCTGTTTTTTTTTTTCCTAATCGTTCTGAATAAAATGGTATTGTTTGAGGACCCTGGAGGATTGCCAGCAACTAAACCGTACGCCGCGCTTTCATTCAGGAATTTCTTAGTTCCCAATAAATTTTGTTGTTTTTTTTTACAACTACTTAATAGACTAATCAATCCCAATTATTTTAAAATCTTATTTGTACTTGCAATATGGACTGATGAAAGATATTTATGAATAATGATCAAAATTAAATTAAATTCAATTGTAGGTGTTTTATGCCAGTTTCCTGGAATGGTTTGTTAAAAGAGCCATTTATGCACCATACAAATAAGTTCTCGTATCAAAAGATTTTTGTACACAATAAAATACATTTCCAGAACAATTCCCATTCAGAAATGTGTATTTGCACGTTATATTTTCAAACAACCCTTAACACGTACACCGAGTCGTAGCCAAGTATCTATACGACTAAAATACGACAAAGATACGAAAGCGGAATAAGAAAAAAATACGACTCTCGTATGCGTTGCTTTCATACGACTCCTGTCAAAATTCAAATACGACGATGCTCGTAAAGTACGACTTCGGTAAAAATGAAATATGACTATACTCGTATCCGAGTGTCGTATTGAAGTTGCGTGATGGGGGTGAATGTCTGTGCATGTCCAATTAAAAAATTCGTTAGTTCGTGATACGTTGTACTTCGGTTAAGTCTGCACAGTTGGTTAGCTGAGACCATCTAAGACTAGCCATTTCCAAGAAGTGAGTTGTAAGTCGTGCTTTTACTAGCCTAGGTGGAATGTGTACCTCCAGAGCTGACGAGCTCCTGGTAAATATAAACTGCGACGTCAGCGAGCTCGTTGCGAAATTCCTGCACTAGTTTTGGGGTTATAGAGGTTGATAAAACTGCTTTGATGGCAGATTGACTGTCGACGAAGATAGCTAATCTTTGCATTGGCGTTGTGTTCGGATGAGATTTGAGCTGAAGGCACGCTTCTCTAATGACGAGCGTTTCCGCTTGGAAGATGCTCAGGGTGTTCGAGTAAATGCCTACGCCCTCTCGGCATTCCATCTTTGAGCCGTCTGTGTACATATTCACATCCGGAATGAGACCCATACGTCCCGCTATCCAAGTCTGCTCTAGTAGGGAGAAGCACGCCACCAGATTTTGAAATGTCTAATTTGGGTGGAATGTAACCTGTTCTAAGCCCCAGTAGCTCTCTAGGCATCGAGTCTAGGATGCAGCTGTGGCCAAATGGTCTCGATGCCCACATGCGAGTCTGACCGCACTGTGCGTCGCCATATATTGAATATGAAGGTCAATAGGTTACAGATGGAGTATGACCGTCAGAGCCTCTTAGAGGGTTATGCTTAGCGTACATGTTGTACCTATACATGCCATTCTTTGTATTTCTTATTGAGATTCACAATGTTATGTATTTACTTAAGGGCTGGCCACCAAACAAGTGATACATATGTAAGGATATTACGAACCACGGCTGTGTACATCAATCGTGTTAGATCTGGTCTCAGACCCCACTTCTTCTCAAGTTTTATTGCAGGCATAGAAAGCTATACAAGCCTTCCTAGTCCGCTACTCTATCTTATTTTTCCAGCTATGTTTGGGATCTAGATAGATTTCTTGATTGAGGATTGATGTTTACTGTTGATATTTTTTGCAAGTTAGCTAGCTAGTTACGGCTTCACTGTAGGCTAACATCCACAGTTGTATTTTTGTTCTATTGTAATTTTAAACGCACCTCAACAATGTTTTCTAGAACTTCATTCACGGAAAAAAGATTAAAAAAAAAAACATTTTTGAGAAGAAATTTGCTTAGATATTGCCCAAAATGTCTGAAATATTTCAGTGCATGCTGCTTATTTAGTTAAAATATTAATTTGCTTACCATATCGTTTAAAATATAAATTAACTTTTCGTTGATCCTTACCTGCAACAAAAAGAGAAAACAAAAAAAGCAATTTAGTTATATTCAAATTACAATTTCTAAGCTTCACACAACATTTAACAACTCACAGAAACCAATTTCAAGAAAAAACAAAACCTAAAATACATCAAAAACTTCCATTAAAACGAATAAAATAAAATGCAACCAAAAAAATACAAAAAAAATACGTTTCTCAACTTTATAAACAAAACCCAAAGAAACAGCACACATCACGCAACACTAACGTCGAGAAGCTAAGTTAAAAAATTAAATACATTTCTCTTTTTTTATTATTTTAAATGTGCAAACATACACGCTAAGAAAAAAATTTAAATTTTAATGTAAAGTACTTAATAATAAAAATAACTACTACATTTAAAAAAAAAATTATATGTTTTATGTATATGCGATGACGAGCTGTTGTAGCACGTGCGACATATTTGTGTGAATCTGTGTGTGTAGATGAGTGTTGTATGAGAGTTTGCGAGAGACATACGCAAGCGGAAAATTGAAAATCATTAATTAATCGGTGGCAGATTTTCACTCGGCAAATCATCATCTCATTCGAAAATAATCGTTTCGAATCAAAAGTCGTTAATTGGCCACGGATTACACACATCTTTTTCTCGTTTTATTACATATGTTGTTGGTTAAAACAAAAAAATATAAAAAACAAAAATATTATTTTATCACACAAAATAAAACACGTTAAATGGAAAAAAAAAAATTAAAGCGATTTCATTTATTTAAACAAATTTTATTTGTGACCATTTCCCGCGCCACATGTTTTCTATTCGCCGGTTGGACATTGTTTCTGAACTGTGTCCATCCTTAATTGTCCGACAGACTCTGATGACACCTCGCATTTAATTGCTTCTGGTGGTATACACACAAAATTTCCATTTTATAATTATCCAATCAATTTAGATTCGAATTCGATTTTAATAATTGCACTTATCATTTAAATTCACGCATTGGACAAGTTTGTTATTCATAAAAGGAATTAAATGACATGTGCAATGAAGTACTACTACAGTTGTGAAAAATATTTTTATTTGTTTATGTGTATGTTTTCAGTAATTTCCTGCTGCGATATGCGATTTATTTAAAGCGCGGTGGGCCCCGTCGGCTTTATGGACCGATGTGTCGTTTGGTATATAGGAGACGTTAGGAGAAAATTTTCATTTGTGTCGGAAGCAGAAGATGATGGGAAAAATTAAGATAAATTAAGACCGTACTAATTGGAATTTGTATGCTAGATTTTAGAAATGGTTTAGTTGTGACAGATATCAATAGAATGGGAACCTTTCAAATGAGCGAGCGTTTTAGATGTCGAAAGCAGGTGAACTCGATTGAAAATAAATCGGGAATTTATTGAAGAGTAGAAAAACGTTATCATTTTTTTTTTTTCAAATCAGAAGTTGGAACATTGGAATTCATAAAATAACATTGGAATTCATAAAATAAAACAACGATAGCGAACGGAGCTGCAACAATGGGGCTTTAAACATCTGCAGAATGGCTAGATGAAACTTAACATTACAAGAAATTTTCGAACGATTTTATGCAATACACACAAATTTTTTTTTTTTTTGATTAGTTTTGTTAAAAGAAACTACGACCGTGTATCTTTGGAATAAAATGTGTTTTGATCTTTACATGCCAATAACGTGCTCCTTACGTTCCGACGATGAAAGTAGAAACGTAATTTTTCAAAGTTAACAAATACGATTTTAACGAAATGTTCTCGTAGTCATAAACTGTGAACGAAGTCAAAGTTTGTTTGACTGACTGGACTCATGGTTGGCCCACAAAATGCGACTTTGTTGTGTCTGTTTCATTTCATTAAACAATTTTCTCAACAGCCAATATTAGTATCAAATTTTAAGCACATTCAATTTTTTACAAGGAAGTCAATGATTTCAATTTGATTTTTTTGAAAAAAAAAAAAATAAATAAATTATTACAATAAAAAACAAAATATATATATGTAAAATAATAAATTAATTAAATAAAAAAGTAAAAATAAGCCCACGGCCAACCAACCCAGCTAACTTTTAAATCAGAAATTCTTTCTCAATCATTAAAAATTTGTAGCTAGTGACATATGTATATTCAAAATCATAGCATTCGTGTAAAATTTATAGTTTCTTTGAATGAAAAAAGCAGTGTGTTGTAAATTTTCGATCTGATCCCAATTCTAATTTGAGATGAGATGCCTCTAATGCGACAACACCCAAAAAAAAATCCCAAACGAGTCTACAAAGACGCCTTTTGATTTAAGTCATCTCATCTCAAATACTTTGTTTTGTGGTCGCCGTGGCTTTCAGGTTACCGCGAAATCATCAAAAAACTGGGTGAGCAAATACTTTTTTTACTGTCTGCACATTATAACAGTTATTGAAGTAGCTTTCTCTTTTTGTTTATCTCTACAGATCCGCAGATTTCGATTAAGATGAAATTAAGTACAGAGTAAGTCTAAATCTTGTGGGCCCCGTGGCTTAATTGTTAGTGCGTCGGACTGTTAAGCGAGAATACCCGGGCTCGAATCCAGCTCGGGGAAAAAAACACCACAAACATTTTTCATGACCCCACCTCCAGCGAACGGCTGACAATCCTCCTAGAGTAACCTCTGTCATGGAAAGCTTTCGCAATTCGCCGTTCGGAACCGGCAATAAACTGTAGGTCCTCTCCACATGTTTCAAAATTATAACGCGCACAACGCAGTGGAGGCGCGAAAAGCTAGGCTCTGGGCCACTAATGACGATATTTTGTTTTGAATGTTTCATAGAAATATATCTTTGTTTGTGTGGTATAGTTTAATTTAACGCTAGACTATTAGAACTAGACTTTACATGAAAGCAAACATTTATTCTTTTCAACAACATACTTTTACATCGTCTTCACTAAACTACTAACGATTAAAATTGCACACTCAAACAGTACTCAGTGCTCAATTTTCGGAATCTGAAGGCGAAATTCCACGAATGCAAGTGATAATAAAATGTTTCATTTCTTAGAAAAGAACTTTCCATGTGTATTTTGTCATTGTAGAACTATTCGGTTTCCTCTGTGGGTAGTTTATTCTATTGAATCAACCTCCGTGACAACCGTGGATGTTTGTCTCCAAAAAAATGAGCTAAACCTTCTTCAAGGTTCAAGCGACTTCAACTTACATTTCTTATGAAAACCTGCACTAAAGTATCAAGTTAATTTAAGTTTTTATCTTAAAACAATTTCAACAGTCTTCTAGAAAACTCATTTTTCTGAACTACGACCGCCAAAAAGTATCAGTATCCAACGGATATCCAATTTTCTCCAATAAAATTTCGTCGACAAAAGTTAGTAACCTCATTTCGAGCCACATCCCCCGCAAAAAGGGAAGGAATATGATAATTAAGGTTATATCTTTTTTTAAATCAAAAGTATCCTCAACTCATTTGAGTGGGAAATAAGGTAAAAGAAACCAAAGACGAGCAATACGCGTACTACAAAAAAAGGGAGAAGTATCAATACGTAGGCATCCATAACAAACCTAATCAAAACAAGAATTCATTAATGATGATGACGATGAAAATGTTGGCCCCAATTTGCAATAGACAACCCAGCCAACCAGTAAAAAATCTACAATGCCGACAAAAAAAGAATAACTCGATACGAAAGAAAAATATACCCTTCATTCTCTTCTTTTGACAATCAAACCAAAAAAAGAAAGAAAAGAAAATCTGCCAAAGACACGGGGATAGCACACTCCAACGAATAAATTAATGGGTCATAGAAAACCCGAAACCACACACACAAGGAATCTCAAGAAAGGAGAACGAGAAAAAAAGGCACAAAAAAATGCCGAAAAAAATTGGTATCTTAAAAAAATATGTCTACACCAATCCATGAATTGCCGCAGAGGGAGGGATGATAACCGATGTAAAGAAGAAGATACACTCTCTCTAGCCCATGGACGTCCTTCGAGGAGAGATGAAATGTGAACCAAGAATTATAGATACATTACGTTGCATTCATTTTTAATAGCTCACTCTGAAGGAGAACCCGCCGAGCCAGGGAGAAACCGAGTTTCGTTTTTTTTTTTTTGGAAGGTTTAGGTGGGAGTGGGAGGTGGTGGTGAGTATAGTGATCTCATTAAAATTGATATTTGAAATTATTTTCTCCTGTGTAATGAAAGCAAAAAAAGGAAAAGAAAAAGCACTGAGACCAGTTAACACTGAGATTGATGTGTTTTATTTTATTTATTATGTTTGACCCTTAATAATTTTCGACGCACATTTGGAAAGAGTAGGCGAGTTAATTTGGACTGAGCTGTGTGTCCAAAGAATCGATTAGGATGAAGTGTTTTTGCTAAACGACAAGTACGTGTTGTAAATAATCGGGGCGAGTATATTATTTTATGGCATCGCGTCAAAAAGACGGCTCTGGAGTTCTATTAGTCCGCCATCAAAGAGTGAAAAAGATTTCCTGAAATGCTTTTGTAACTGTTTGTATGATTGATATGGGATAATTTATACTACAAAAATTAACTCGAGCTTAATTTAAAATAAGACAGAAGAATTGATTATATTTACTTCGAAAGACATAGTTCTAAGTCATACTGTTTTGCTCAGAGTTCCCGCATCGGACCAATAAGTTAGTTTAGTTAGTTTCAATCATATTAGGAAAGTGTTTTTAATTTAAAAAAAATAGAGCGAAATACAGAGAAATTTGCCTTTAAAACAGTCTTTTCAACATTGAGCTTTTAGGCGCCAATATACTCTGATTCCTAAACCCAAAAAAGTTTGGTGTTTTTAAGTACATTTGGTTTGTCAAATTTTTGTAGAAACAAACGTTTTGCACTGATAACTTCTTTTAATTTGAATTTTATGGAAAATAACGATAATCTGGCATAACAACCAACCACATCTGCGAAATTGCACCCTTGGCCATTTTATTAGTATCATAAAAGTCTAGTAATTGCGATTGGCTTATTTACTTAAATAAATAATGATTCTTTTCTTGCTTTTCAATACATTAATTTTTGAAATAGCTGCAAATTATTTTGACCCTAATTGAATTTACCTTTTAAAAGTTTAGCTTCAATAATCGGAAAATACTATCGACTGATAATATTTGTATATGAGACTAAGGCGAATGTAAAAAATAGATAGTTGGAAAATTTGTATTCTCTTTCTGCTTTGGTCTTCAATGGGCCGTAACGCCACACGAAAATATTTACTGGGCTTATAAAATAATTGTGAAACACATTTTATCACCGTTGTGGATCTTTAGTTTTTTAATTTAAAACTTTACTTTTCTTAATTCTTTAAATTATTAGTAAGAAATTGGTTTTATGTAGACTCTTTTGAGAACAAACTCAATTCTGGGGAAATGGATACATAGTTTTGAGATAGAGTGTAAGTAGAAGGCCACTGTAAAGGATTATGTACTACTTTAATAAATCTTTTCTTGGAAAAGACAATAGTTAGAACCAAATCATTAAAGGCACGACAATATATTCCGCCCTTAGAAATATTCATTAGCAGTGACAACTCTGAGATCAGCTATTCTATTCTGGTTTTGTTCAATACGAACTTTCAATACTGAACATGTTAAAATTCGTGTTCGTCTATACATTTTGAACTTGAATCAACATCAACATTTCGGAAATTCTATTTTCTACGGAAATTCCATACAGTGACAATTGTGATGGATCCTAGAAAACAAAACTTTAAACAAATGGTCTATGATGGTTCAGTTTCTTCAAGGCACAGCAACTCCATCAATCGTCCCAATAAATCACTAAAAACGGGCCGACTTGTATCTCATTCTTTAGCCGCTTCCCTTTCCCATCCTCTGAAAATACATTTTGAAAGGTAGCAGATAGATTTTTTCGGTAGGTACTCCCTTCAGGGCTCGAAACGAGCTCAGATGAATCAAGAGAGGCGACTTATGACATGCGATTGTGTTGCGCTACATGACATACTTTCCTCTCAGGAAATAACAACAAAAGAGCAGAAAATGAAAAAATCAAATCCTGTGCATGTGCGTGTGGACAGGAACAACAAGATGCCGACGATGACGCTAGGAAGGCGATGTCAACTCTCTGGGGATGCTGATTTTATTTTTTCTCCTTGCCGAGTAGAGAGAAAAAACGAGATAAAAGACCAAGCTTATGTTTTTTTCTTCGTCCTTAAAGGTCGTCAGTCGTTGGTCGTCGGTTACCTTACACTCCTTCTGAGTTATCCATATTTGTTCACATTGAACCACCACCAGATGAGGTCTATTGTGTGTCTTAAAATGCCTCCCATCACCGGTGTTTTAGTCTCTCTTTGTGCACCCAAGGTAGTTCAAGATAATGTCATCATGCCCACACCATTCGAGGAAACATAATCGATGTAGTTTGCCTGAGGTTATTTCGGAGAGCAGCCACACAATAGACGATGTTGTGATTTATGTGCTTTCCGAAAGAGAAGGGTGTCTAAGAAAAACTGAAGCATCTCTTTGCCACCCACCCAATTTCCCAATTTTGAAACAATTTAGGTAATTATCTGACGATAAACCGAAGTCCGTTTAAATAATCAAGAGGATCTTCATCGAAATGTAAACACCAACACATCCAAGAATGCCTAGTGCCACCACACCAAAGGACCAGACGAAACCACTGCTCTCGATTATCCTTGGTATGCTTGATGTCTCTTTCAATATCGGATGCAAGAAAAGGTATGCACCGCTCCAGGGGGCTGCAGTTAAAACCTCATCAAAAAGCCCAATACTCTCCCAAGATAAGTATCTACTTGTTGCACTTTGATCTTTTACCAGAGATGCACCGAACCCGATGGTGGACGGAATGAGTCTGACCACACGCCGCCTTTGCTAGAATATTCTTCGTCGCTCCCACATGCACGACCCCGACACACAGGCATACAAATGCAGTCATGTGCATAAAGGACACATCATTTTCAATTAAAACCGCACACTTTTGATGCACAAACACAGACATCGAGCCACCACCACCTACTAGTCGCCCAAGTACGGAACCGTACCGACTACGTCGTGGCCCAAGGATATCTTCGTCTTCCGCTCGAATCAGTGTGTGCCTGTGTATGGGTGATGCTACCACTAGTGTTCAAGTAGAATAATTCAAAAGGGAATTGAATATGAAACGCGAACGGAAATATCTCGTTTTATGGCGCTGATGGCACACAACAAAGCCGATGGGAAGGGAGAGAAAACGCACCGGGGATTATCTTGGGTGTCAGATGAGAAAATTAAAAAAAGGGCTTATGTAAGGAGTTCTCTCCGCATCCTGTGACTGTGTAACGTGGATGACAGCCAGCCACATTAAGAAGAACTACAAAAGATATGATTCCTTTTCACAATCATGGATGGTTGCATTTATAGTGTGGCACATGAATATGAAGGATATTACGGGAGCAGCGAATACGATGAGTTTCCTTCTTTTTAAAGGCGGGATAAAAAAGAAATAAAACCTGAACTACATATAGAGGACATTCGGTGAAGCCTTTTTTTTCTCTTCTTTTCTGACACTGCTCCATTGAGGGGTTGAAATTGAATTATCGAAAAAAAGCTTTTCCTAAGATGAGATATAAATTCCATCGTATAGTCCTGACAACAACCATGCACTTGAAGTTTTTGTTGCATAGTTCGAGGTGCTAGGGTAAATAGTGCAGTACGAGAGTTGGACGGTTAGGAGCGAGAGGTAAGGGGACTTAGACAAATGCGGACTTCATTGTGAACAAGGCCACGCTCCTTGAGCGGCAACAAAACAATACAATTTGAAATTTTAGTACAAATTGTCGAAAAAAAAATGTTGTAAGCTGTCTGTGTCAAAAGGTTTACATTTTGTTCATACTGAAGGTGGAAATTGTTAAGAATTACAACCCGAATCAAATCAGAGTTGAAGGATTTGCAATTTTAAAAGGGTCTACTTCATCTCTCAGTCATAATAGTCGACTCACTAAACAGTTTTTGAATGGTAAAGAGGGTAAAATCAATGCAATGGATTTGTTTCTGTGGCAGTCAAAGACTACGCCGATCGCGAGTCTGAAAATATTGCAGTCGATCACCGACCGTCTCAACCAATTTTCCACCACTGAATTTGTTTATTGGACTATGTTAAGTCGTCCATTTACTTTGCCAATAACATTAGAGGAATTCAGAAAAATTTTGGCTGCCTTAATTCGATCAACTTTAATGTTAAAAACAAAAAGTGATTAATTCTAAATTAAAAGCACAAGGAAGTCAATTGTCGTGGTGAATATAATCGATTAAAATAAGCCTAAGCTGTTATTGAGACAAACTGAACATTTCTTTTAAGTGGATCAATGGACATCAATCTTGAAGTTGTGCCACTTGAAAAAACGTATTACTGCTCACAAAAAAAGTGTTTCTTTGTTGTTAAAGGTCAAAATAGGATAGCAAGCCGGCTCCAATTCATTTACGTCTCATTTAAGCTTAACTACAAAACTCGGTTGACAATACTCGTAGATTTTTTTTTTAAAGTTCAAACCAACTTCAAATGAAATTAGTTTTCGTTGCATTTATAAAAAACTAAAATAGTTTTCAAAACAAACTCGCACAATAAACCTAACTAGAAAATAAAAATTAACGTCACCAATTCCGACCCACTCATCCACCCGCTCACAAAGTTCTCGGTGTCACTGCGTAACGACAACAAATTCAACAAAGTGAAAGCAGTTACAGAGAAGTTGGTTACTAGTGCAGTTGTCGCAGATGGCAGACTTACTTTTCACTTGACACACAAGACTAGACTCACGCCCTCCCTCTACTGAGAAGTCCTGTAAAACAAAAAAAAAAAAACAAAAAAACACGACAAACTCCTGAGTGACATGTGAAACTCCATGTCAATGTATGATTATCATGGTAATCCTTCCCCCGCCAGCATCTTCACCAACATTCTCTCATCATCATCATCATGATTATCATCGTCATCGTCCTCATCACCATCAGAATCGTCCGAGTGTAAGTATAAGAAATAAGGATTCACTCCCGTGTTTAGAAAAACAAAATAAAAGCGAATTTCCTCACATGTAAAGCAGGAGTCATAAACACAACACCTACACACGCGTGGATATTCTTTCTCGGACTTGGACAGTTGGTAAAGTAGTAGTGAGTGTGACATAATTCTCCATTTCCATGAGTACTCGAGAGAAATGCTACACAGTTCACGTCATTTTTCCTTTTTTTTTGTTTTTGTGCTGGAGTCCTGGGTGACATGTTTTCTCACTTTTGCTTCGATTCCGCACGTGCATAAGGTGAATGACACATTCCCAAAGGAGGAAAAACAAAAGAGCGGAAAGGAAAAAGGAAAAAATAGCTACACATGAAAATATTCAAAAGAAAACGTCAAGCAGAATAAAAGAAATAAAAAAAAAAACTAAAACAAGAAGAAAACATGAGGTTGGTGTAATAAGAGAGAAGAATTGAATAAGTCCTTTGAAGATTTAAGTTACACAATAATTAGTTACTTAAACTACTGCACGAAAACAAATGATAACCACACAATACGAGAAGAGGAAAGACATCCTTGAGTAAATAAGCAAAAATAAAACATTAAAGGACATCACACACGAAAACACATTTAGAATAAAAGGAGGGGAAGAAAAATCCTTTTCATCATAATTCATCGTTTCATACAGATGGCACGCACTTACCGTGTGCCTTGCCAGCTCTATCTGTGTGTGTCCATAGTGGGTGGTGGTGAGCTGGTGAGGGGGGAACCAAAGGACGAAAGGACGAATAAACAATGCAAGCATTGAAAAAGATAAATAGTTGAAGGTAACACACAAACACAAATAACTTTCAGGTTGTGTGTAAGATGAAAGCAACACACACATGGTTCTCATTTTTCTTGTTTCTTACATTAGAACGACACCTGAAGTATGTGAAGGACCTTTTGATTTATCTTGGTCGTGTGAATGATGATAAAGGAGGCATTATGAAGGATTTAAAAGTCAGCACGGGGAAGAAAACGAAAAAAAAAGAAAAACCTGAAGTTGATATTCTAAAGTCAAGTGGAGATTTCGATAAGGAGCTTATTTTAATGATGAAGAGCGTGTGGGAAAAGAAGGAAGCAAGGATACTACGGATAATTAACACTGATGGTAAGTGTTTAACGAAAAGAGAAAGTGTAGATGATAATCGTCAGGGTGGATCGGCTTAATGACCGCCAAAAATTGTGTTTTTGGATTACAACGCAGTCTTATTCTAGAAACATTTAACGAATGAGAGATCTGTTTACCACTTGAGCGACGTTGTATTCCTTTAATAATGGGAATGATTGCTCATGAAGCCATAATATATGAAAAAAATTAATTTGGTTCATTAAAAAAAATGAACATGTAAAAAGAAAGTAAAGGATCTGCAGGGTAAGGCAAATACCTCGTAGATCCTAGTCCCCTATATATTTCTGATCGACAGACACAAGGATCAACGTAGAACTCATCATCATTAGGCACAATTTTATTCAGAGAAGGACACCGAAATCAGCGTGTAAACCTTCTCCCTTCTAAAATACTGATTTAATTAATTTGTTTCATAAGTAGCTCTAAAAGGCAGTCTTATTATTGCGATTCATAAGGACTAATAACAGGACCAACTTAAGAACTCATTGGATGAGCGATGTTTGTTGTTATAATTGGTGTATAGTTTTTATTTATTTCTCTTGATTACAATTGAATTAAGAAACCTTTCAAACAGAAAATCCGAGAGAATGAGACTAAATTGTAGACCATTAGTACATGGTGTAAAAAAATAAGATGCATTGGAGGGGTTGCCGAAGTTGGTTAAGCTTTTGACCTAATGTAGACAGTTTCTGATTTTGAAGGGAACAATTTCTGAGAATTACGTCATGCAATAACATTTTTGCTTAGGTTTTCTCCATCTTGACAAATAACAACTGTATTTATTTATTTTTTGTAACAAAGAATCAATGAGAATTTAAAACTGAAGAAAAAGAAATTAAGTCCATTTATTTTGTGATTGCAATATTACTGAAGCTGTAGCTTAATGGATATCGCATTTATGAACGATTCGAGACTGGCCCGGGAAATGCTTAACAATTTTCAAAACTCCGTCCTTCGAGGTCATTTTTTGATATTAAAAAAAAAAAAAAAACAAGGAAGGTTCTCGTTTATTGTATGTTTATTATAATCATTTCACTCTAGATTCAGGACTGACTATTTGCCCCAGTCTCGGCACCTTTTATACTCATTTGCCGACTACCGGGTTGCTGCCTCGGGTTGTTTTTCGCCTCTTTCCAGCCAGTCCTATTTTATTGCTAAGGTATTAAGTTCAAATAGTTGTAACATTACTTTCTTTAAAAATAATTTCAGAGTGTTAATTGGCCAAGTTCTTTGCTATTCCAAAGCCAACTTAAAAATGTTTGTCAACATGGCAGAATAAATGCAAAGCCACGGCATGGAAACAAAGATTTGCTTTTAAATTGTGGAATAAAGAACACCACAAAAATTTCCCATAAAACCTAACAAACTATTTTATTCGAAAACCTTTTACTTCGATTTCAAGCTAAGAAAATATCTCCAAGTGCAAATGTACACAAAAATTAATCGCGTGAAGTGTTTTTCAACGTTAAACGTGTCATTTAAATTACTCAAAACACTCGTGGCAGTCTTTTCGTGGTCTAGCGCTAGCCCGGCACCCCAGCAAAGACCATAAAACGCAAAATATGTGGTAACGCCGACTGCGGGTGTGTTTTGATGTGCATGTGTAGTTTCTCGTTAACCATCGGTGCATAGAAATTACGTCATGAGCGGAGTGTTATTGCGAAAAAGGAGGTGAGGTGTTTTTCCGCGAATCGAATCACAAGGAGGAAAAGCAGTCTGTTACAAAAATAGTTTTTCAGCGGACTCAAACAAGGATTGGAGTTAGACATATTCTTAGAGAACGTCGTAGCGTGGATTTACTTCAAAACCTTCCACACCGCATGGCAGATTAAAACGAAGGAGCAAACTAAAACAATTCTACTTGAGATTCGAAGAGAGAGAGACCTCGAATTATTTTTATTTGAAAAGTTTTTCTTGTCAAATTCTAGACCTTAAAGAAGAACACGTTTTTTCATTTCAAAACTTTGAAGAAACACATTTATCATTCTTACATTTAAGAAGCACTTTCATGCTCGTCTATTCCCTCTCTGTCTCTGCACCTTCTGTATAAAAACAATAATTACAGGTCCAGCAAGGAAATACAAACTTTTGTCCTTTTCATCATCTTTCCGCCACAATCGATATACAAATCTGATTTTCACAAGGAGCCTCCACCCTCATCCACCACCACCCATCCACTTTCCTCTTTTCGCATCTTTCTATCGCAATCTAATAGAACAGAAAAAAAGTCATTGAAGTGAAATTTTGTTGTGCGAAGCAATTTAAATTTTCCTCTACAGTAACGCACATTTGCACCTCCTTTATTTCTCGTTTCTCTAATTTTTTTTTCTTTTGTTTTCTTTTATACTCCTGACGAGAGGAGTGTGTAGTAGTCCGTCATTGCTTTTTTCCGTGAACTTTTTAATTTCCCCCCGACTCCAGCTGATGATGCGCAACAGTATTTTTTACTTTTTTTTTTTCCTTTCCCCAACTCCATTATTTGTTTAAAAATACACAAGAAAAAAAGGGCAGTTTTTTTTTTTTCAAGGAAATAAGAATTCATTCGAACAGGTGAATTCCGTGGATTTTCGTGACAAATCCTAGAAGTCCTAGACAACGAATTATTCCACCCTTCGGTCAGAAGGAGGTTCAACATTACACCGCCTGTCATCTTACGCAATGAATTTTATTTCTTTTCTTAAGCCTTATTCCTTCCACACCAAACACCATTTGGCACTCAACATGTGACTGATGTTTGTCCATACGAAGATGGATTCATGGGTAGCAATAAATTTTTTTTTGTTTTTTTTTTCATTTCAGTACGACACACATTCGCGAATCCTGTTGGATTTTCTATCCTTCCCACTCTTTTGGAGAAGGCGCCGGTGACTTAAAGAAGCAAAAGTGCAGAAACAAAATCGCACCGGGGGAAAACTTTAATGGCGAGGAAAAATTCGTAAAAAAAGGGAAGAACAGGGCAACATCTGTTCCCTAAATGGTGTGCCATGCCGCCACCTACTAAATCGTTTTTCTTATTGAGTTACAAAATGTTCTCCTCGCCTTCAATATATTACAAACAACAAAAAAAAGTCTGCAATATTCGGTCCAAGGATTATGTGAGGACAACAATTGTGACACGAGACATAAGGACAAGACACAAGGCAAACTCTCCTTTCTGTCGACAGAATATTATTACAGCGCTTTTTATGCTGATTTTTTTTTGAGGCTATGTGAGGGGAAAATTCATTTTGTGATAATTTTTAAGAATTAATAATAAATTTTTGAGAGACAAAGTTTTGAGCACGAAATGAACTTTTATTATTATTTTACTCATTTGAGTGTGATTCCTTCTGGAAGCAGATTTCTTTTACCTCCCTTTCGTGTCGACCTCGTTGCAGATGATACATAAGATGCGGGGGGTTGAAATAATAAGAAGTATGAAGCATAGATTTCTGATAAAACTTTTAAATTACTTGCCACCTAACAGCAGGTAGCTTTGGACAGGTATAGAAGCAATCAATGGGTCGTTGTCGTTTGCCTTTTTGTTCCAGGGAGGTATATTAGAAGAGAGTTTTGGAAATTTGATTGGATAATTTGGAACACATGTGTAGACAAACTAAAACAAAAAAGCCGGTCAAGTGTGAGTTTTACTCACGCACCGAGCGTTTCGTTCTTTCGTCAACAGATTAGAATTAAGGACATAATTTAAGTTAAAGCAACTAACTACGGCTACCTGCCGTTTTCCAATAAAGCTAAATAAAGCTAAGCAATCAAAATAAGAAAAGTCTTTCTCATTTGCTGATCGCGCCAACCGTGCGAAAATTGATTTAGTGAACTTAAGGGAAATGGTCTCAAGCTACACCATTGAAACAATTAATCAGCAGTTCATGAAAGTTAGCTTACCAAGCAGCTAAGCAATTCGAATCATAACGTATTCGGCAGTAATAAATAGCCACTTAGTCATCTAAAACACTAATGTGGTACAGTCACAAACATCCAAGAAATTAACAAATCAAGTACTCATGTTTGAAATTCAAAACAAAATTCAAATTGTACACTAGGATTTATTATTTGACTTTTGGCATGTGAAAACCACATTGAAACAATAACAAAAATAATGTTCAATATTGTTTTTGTTTCTTTAGAATTCTTCATGTTCACTTTTATTCAGTGACAAAATGCAAAATCTTTCCAACAGCATATTCATATAAATCGCAACCAATAGAAAAGAGCGTATCAGGAAATGGTCTGAGCACACATATACGTACAAATAACTGATTCTCTTATTTTCTCCAAAAAAAATTACAATAACAAATCCATTATGATCAATCATTTCTTTACTTCGATTTGTTCTTTTTAGAGAACGGAGAGAGAAGAAAACTGTCATACAAAATATTCGCTCAGGTTCACAGGCCTTAAAAAGAGCCAAAAGATATTTAACAATTTTGAAAAAATAAGAAATGTGAAAATAGCGAGAAACCCTCTTCGGAGAAGAAAAAAAAATAAAAAAAACAAAATCAAAACTGTATTTTATATTACAAAACCTATCCAACGGTACCTAACCTAATCAATTCCGGAAACATTTTTTTTTTTAAATTAGTTATTAATTTATTTTAGTACGAATAAAAAATCGTGAGATTTCTGGGTATTTGAATATTGCGATGAGTTGCCTCATAGCTCCAATTTTTTTCAGATTTTTCGGAACATTATTTTAGGAAATAAGGTATGGGACACGGTGCACAAGTCAGTTTTTCGAAGTTTGCGGGCTTATAACTTTTTACCAGTAGGACTAAGATACCAACTGTAGTACAACTTTTCTATCTAGGTGGCATTTTCTTTCCAACGATACCCATACCAAATATCTCAGAAAATAAATCTGTTTTTTGATTTTAGTATTAGTACTAACTTTTTCGCTAGGTAAGTAACTTTCTTAAAACTTTTTTTCGGAACCTTCTTTGAGCAAGTGAAACACATCATCTGTGGAAATTTCATTTCTTAATTCCAGGTGGTTCACCAGGTACCTAAAATAGGGGTTAATGGCGACAGACAGACATTTTTGTAATCTACGCCCCGCTCCCTTTCCAGTGACACCCATGTTGACCGTAAAAGTTAATAATTTTTTTTGTCAAACGTTAGTTTCAGTACTAACTTTTTCTTTAATCTTCGACTATTTTTGAGTTGCCGAAGGTCACATTCATTCCAAGTTTCATCCCTTAACTACAGAGGATTCAGAAGCTATTAGCAAATGTGTACGACCGACAGACAGACAGACAGACGGACACCGAAGTGGTTCTATAAGGGTTTCGTTATTCCTTTGGAACGAAACCCTAAAAACGGATGAGTAATGTGACGAAACTATCCTCTGGCTTTTTACTTTGATGGCCGATTATTGATGATTCTCTGTATGCATGTAAAAAGGTGCTTATCAACAATTGTTGATTAAGTCCTTGAAGGCACACATAAAAAAAACTTTCAAGAGAAAAAATACACTTATCAGAGTGATGCCAGTCTACTGCACTCTGACCTTGGAGGAGCCGATATTTTAAATGCTTTCTGTGTTCGATTTAAATTTGCAATTTTTAGACAGACTATCTAGTAAGAGTTAAACTTAAACTATTGATATAAACAGAAAAGTTTCCAGGTGTAATCCTATTTTCAAATTGCGTATTGGTCTTCGTAGTAGTTTTAAGCAGAGTTTGAATGAGAAACATAAACCCCGATCGGTTGAAATCAAACTTATAAAGTAAGCTCGTTCAGTAAGACGTTCATCTATCTTGTAGTAAATGTGAACTCTAATGACAGCACAGTTTAAGAAAAGCAAGAAATTGTTCTGTGGAACAGTTTGCAAGCCCATCTGAATGAAGCCTATTCAACAAACAGGACTTATTGTTTGAAAGAAATCTGCGATAAAAGCAAATGATATAATCTTTAGGTCTAGAAGTTGTAAAAATAGAGCCATGAAGACAAATTTGTCACAGAGTGAATGGACAGCTACTAGAATCTTAGCTTTCTATTATTTCCCAATCGGACATTTTATGTGGGACAACCCACATAATATCGATAACGAGAACGAGGTGATAAAAATTTAATATCAAGACCAAGTCTTCATTGGTCTCTTACAGTCATGAGAAAGATCGTAGGTAATTGTAGTGTCGCTGAATACTGAGCTTTTGTTAAAATTATTTGTATTTGCTTTGGTGGAACATATTTGGCCGTATGTATGACCCGATTACATGCCTCCCATTTCGAACTAGTTTTTCAAACTGGTGTTCTTAGATATAGTTTCTGCCAGTATTCTATGTGAATCTTTAAAAATTGTTTCCAACCAAATCACGCGGAGACGGCTTCCCTTCTGGAACACACATCAACTTCTCCGTCTGTTAATTTGTTCTCAGTCAATGTAATATTTTTGACCGAAACTCAAAGGTATTATTTACAATACATAAGTCTCGAAAATCTCACTTTACTTTGAACGAAAATTTCAAAATGTCAAAATCATGAATTTGTTAAATGTCAACTAACAATGCTCAACCTCTTTCTGGTATCTTCAGAAATCTGAACTATTGGACTGAATGGTATTCTTATTAAAGTTCATTCATTTTTCAGAAAAATCATCGCCAATAATTCTCTCGATTGTTGATTAGAAATAATACCAAAGGGAATCGAATGGATGGACACCAAGCAATTACTAGTTTTCAAAGAACTATTTCACTCGAGTATTATTCCGAAAATTGATTCCATAAGTCGAATACACCTAGTAGGAATCCAGATTTCGGAATAAAGCTTTTCGTTATCGGGTGGAACAGCATTGTTTTGTCGGAGATGCTTCGAGCAAAAAAAGATTTCGTTCGTCCGCAGTGCGACAAAGTGAAGTGAAATCTTTCGATAAGTGACGACCAATCAATATGAGCAATTGATTAAAAAAAATATATTAGCAATGTTATCTTGATTTTAACCCAAACTAGAGGTTGATGTTGGTTGTGTTAGCAAAGAAAAAATATAATGACTTAGCAGGACCGAAAATTGTTGTCATTTTTTTAAAAGTTATCCAGTTTTACTGGTTCACTGTAAAAACAATGACTAACTTTCTTGTTTTTAAAAATATCGAGCGCAAACCTGTTACACAACAAATCTTTGAAGGGAATAAAAGGAAGTTATAAACGAATATTCATGTACAGTACCTCACAAAACTGAGCGTACACCCAGAATAGAATATATTTTTTGTTTTCTCGTCTCAAAAGAGGCCATTTATGGACAAAACAAAAACGTAATTTCAATTGCACACTTTATACATTCAAAAGAAAAAACAACAAACGACTTAGGCTGCTTTTATGGTCAAGCAAATTCGCGTCGTGCGATTTCGAGCGATGGCATCATTGGCATATTAAATTCACTTTTTGCACATTCGCCCCATAAACACCTTCATATGTAAACATGTGATTGACCACCACCAGCGAATTCGCGTCCCGCGATTGACCATAAGCGCAGCTTTAACAAAAGATGCTATTTCTTATAAAAATATAAAGAAACAGTTAATTTTTGTGGGCGCTCAATTTTGTGAGGCACTGTATGTATTAATATTTTAATTAAATTCTAACTAAAGTATGTTCCTTTTTTGTGTTTGCGGAAACTATTTAGGATCATAATCTGGGCTAATAAAATACATTTACGAAGGTTTAATGCATAAGCAAAAATATTTTGTTTGCAGATAATTTACAGAATTGGGGACAAGAAAAGCTCACAAGCACATCGATCGAATAGAGAAACGGAATACTGCGTTAAGGAGACTACAGGGTAGTTTCGAATAGACGTAAAAATAAATAAACAAGGAAAATATGGCCCCTATTACAGTTCGCGAGCCGAACGAAAATATTCGCCTGAGTCACATTTTCGTATTGCCGTTAGCGTATCAATAACATTCGACTAAAATGTCAGAAGCTTGGCGAATTCCGATATCACCGTATTATCGTTTGCGTACGTTCGACTGAATCTCTATTTTTTGTGTCAAATCCAGACGAATGAAATTATTTAGTGGAAATATGGAAAGAGGGCACATTTTTTTTAATTAATAAACTTGATGTATTACTTTTTATTATGTTATAACCAGAGAAAACGCAATTGCAACAAAGAGAAATATTGAAATTCGGCACTTTTGAAATAATTTTTAAAAATAATATTACTCTAACAAAATGACTTCCTGATATTGGTCGAGAAGTCGTCTTGTCGTACCAAATGACACTAAGATGCGGAGGTCCGCATCTATTTCAGGACGATTCCTTTTTTTTTATTTTGGACACCTCAGGTTAGTGACAAATATCAGACAGGCTTCAGACTTTCATGCGTTTCGGCCATGATTTCGGACACTAACTCTCGACTAGTTTATGTTTCCTGTCATAATTTAACTGAATCTTAGCTTCTAAAATATAATGTGTGTCTAAATTAATTTGATTCCAATCCAAATGCAATCACTAAAACCAGCAACAAACTCATTTGACATTTCTTGCCGACTACATTGTCTGCTAACAGGTAGCCGCCTGCCTATTGCATCGATAAAAGTAAAAAAAAAAAAAAGAAACCCGATAGCAAGAATTTAACCAGCACAAAGTCCACACAAACATTCAACTAAACAGATCCACCAGATACAGCGTGTTCTAGAAATACTACCACAACCCGACTACCTACCTCAGCCCGCTTCAAACTCAACATGTATATGAGGGCGGCATCAATATTTACCATCCACCTATAGGCGTAGTTGTGTGTGTGTGATGTGCACGAGTGTGGCTGTGTGTTTTACTGCATGAATTGCTCCTGATGCAGAACATACCGAACCGACGACATTCAGGACGAAAAGTCCTCTCCTGGAACTGCGATGGTGTGCTATACACCAGTGAAAAGCTACATGTTACCATTTTCATTTAATTAAAAACTCGCGCTATTTACTTTTGTAGTGTTAACTGAATGAACAAGTAAAACTTTCTTGCAACAGCGAATTGGCTCGAATTGGTGGTAGGTAGTAGTGTTAGTATTGATGGTGGTTGTCGGCAAAGGGGATGACAATTTAAAAATATGAAGGCTTACAAAAAAGAAAAAAAGCTCCGCGTAGGACTCGTTCTCCCCCCGACCAGGAGCATAATTTTCGTTTGCCTGAAATATCCGTCGACACATGCAACAGGAAGAGGGCGTATATCACAGGAAAGGCCGACGACGACGACGACGAAGCTCGGCGGTCAAACGAGAGAGCTTTGCATGCACAACGACTAGCTTTTAATTTCAACGATATCTCGGGACAGTGCACGTGTGTGTGCGAAGCCACATGAGCTGTGAACGGGTCATTGGGATGGGTATTTTAATTTTCCATTCCAGCCATAGATACGACACACTGGGGCTAGATAACAAGCACGATATGATGTGAAGTGAAGTGAATCACCTTTTCGGTCATACGGTGCATATCATGAAACATAAAAATAGCACGGTATCCAAGGGCAGCAAAGACCATGTGTATTATCGGGTTACTTATCTACTTATCAACCAAAAATGGGTGTCGGTTTTTTTTCTTGTGTAAGGATTACCAGTATTTTTTTTTATTTCATTTTAATAATTGTTGTATGAACTCGAGTGAAATTTTGTCGTAGCATTACAGCAACGAACCACAAAAACTGGTTCGAGCTAATTAAATTCCCTGCATAACACACAGAGGGAAAAGTTATGGGGTTTTTTGAAAATGTTTTTCAATTACTACAAAACCACGATATTCAAAGGATTATGAAGCAAAACACTACCCACGTTATAAATGTCAGTAGGAATTTAGGTATCCATGTTAATTATACAAATTAAATACTTTAAAACAACACACGTAGAACTGTACATTTTAAGTTGTCTCACTGGTGGCTTTTTAGCTACACTGCTGTGGGAATAGTTTAATCCAGGATGTTTATGTTTTCAAAAAGCAAACAAATAGTTTTTATTTTTCGGGCTGCCATTAAAGCTTACCCCGTTAAATCCAAATCACCAAAAATATATATACCTTAAAGGGTCGAGTTAATTTTGTATTCTTGTGAAAATTTTTAATTTTGTGCAACCACACTCGAATGACTTAATGGAAGTCCATAAAAAAAAGCTAAAACATCTGCTCCGCTAGAAATTTTGTGATATTAAATTTTTCCCAGCAACAAACTATCACACAGCCCCGCGTTAGCAATGGCGCACTTTAGTGGACTCTTAAAAACGACAAAAGAACTGTGTTACGAGGAGTGTAAGTGAAGATAAAAAGACGTCTGTAGCACTTTGGTGTTACACGAAAAAAGGCAGATGAACCTAGAGATAAAAAGACACCTGCAAATTGAAACTACTTCCATGGGGCTACCAAAAATACCCTTCACCCCCACCAGACCTGGACACGATAACTTCTCATCCGTTCTGTGAGTGAATGTTAAGATGAAAGCGAGGATAGCGATATTCCATTCTTATGGAGTGCAAAGTGAGTTCGCGAATAAAATAAATCCCGCGATTCTCATTTGAAAAAAAAAGCCTCAGGTTTCCACAGAGACAGGTGTTTTTAAGGTTGTGTAGAATTTAAATTGCATTTGAAACTATTTGGATTTTCTTTTGCAGCAAAAAGTTTTTATTGTCCTCAAGACTGTTAATATTTTACGGGGACGAGAAAATAACTTCAACCTAAAAAGGCAAATTTGAGAAGGCTTATTAATTCATTAATGGTGGGCGCCGTGGCTTAAATTGCGTCCGACTGTTAACAATTTTCACGGCAAACGACTGACAATACCCTTTGAGTATTTCTGTCGTGGAAAGCTTTAACAATTGCAGTTCGGAACCGGCATTAAACAGTAGGTCCCCTTCAAATGTGTCAAATTATATTGGGCATAACACTGTGGAGGCGCCTTGTATGGGCTGTAACGCAGATTATTATTTTTTATTTAACTAATAGCTTAAAGTAGTTTTTTTTTAAATTGTAATTTCGAGCTAGGATCTAAAGCTTGTAGACCCCAAAAATTCGAGTGCTCTAATAAGCGCAATATTTAAATAAAAGGACAGCAATGATATGTTGAGGTTTAACATAAAAATATTTTATTTTCACTGTTCTAAGTTTTCTTAATTAAATGGTCGATTTGAATTTATTTCATCATTCTTAAATCAAAATCTTCGCCAGTACTTTTTACTTTTCAGTGACTAAGAGTATTGCAGTTAAAAAGTACTGCAGTTAATTAACTAGTTTTACTAACTGCCAAGTTAAAGACTTAGTACTAGCTGCTGACTAACTCTTTTGCAGTTAAGTTCTTTTCGCAATATTTTAACTTGCATTCAAAAAGATAAATTAAACAGCTGTGACTGTATTGACTGCAGTACTAATTGGCTGCATTCTTTTACAACTCTCATTACCATTTCCTAATACAGTGTAAAAATATATCCAGAAAGTCAGTTTTTGAAGAGCAGAAGATTTCTGATGTTCCACTCATTTTAACAGCAAATCCTCAACTGTTTAAATCAATTTCTCCCCGATTTCGACAACTTGTCGAAATTACGTCTTTCTATATAAGCGATTTTTCCTCAAAAATAACGCAATAATGATCCAAAGTGCCGCCCTTTTTTTTTCAAAAATGGAAGATGAATTCAAGTTGCTTTCAAAAACAGATAATTAAATGATTTATGTTTACGATGGAGATTTAGTATGATAAAATGGTTGCATAAAGTTGGATTGATGCTGTTTGCACGAGTTCTCTTTTTGTAGCACAAAAAAATTCAATTACTGCATCGTGTGTGTTTGTCTCACTTGAGGGATGAACTCGGATAAAAAAGGGTTACAATATGATTTGAAAAATATGCATGCAATTTTATATGAAAAAAGAAACGCTGGACCTCAAGCGAGTTGAAGCGGAAATAAGTCGCTTTGAAAATACATTTTTTTTGTTTAAAATGATTACGAAGGTTTCGTTGATTGCGTGCATAAAAAATAAATTTGTTTTAAAGTTGAATTGGTAGTTGAACAAAGTACATCATACTGACATATACTGTCTGTGCACGCACTCCTTAATAAACAACTGATTTTTTTTTGCGTGCAAATGCAAATACTTTTATTTCATTTCTATTCATCGGCAGTAAAAGCGCAAATCATAATCACTTGATTTGGTTTACGCCGATGGCTTTTCCAGTACAAATTACCCCAACAGAGTCTTTCTGAGGAAGGCTGTTATCTCTTATCCCATAGAAACCATCACCCTGTTCAGTTTTATTGGAATTCTACTCAATTGACGTCGGACTCATGTGAAAGCTTAGAAATCTGTGGAGAAAAAGGATAATGAGAGGATAGAAATATCAATCAATTGACGAGGGTGCATTTGAAAAATCGACAAACATTTTTTCACTCTCTTTAGAGATTAAAAATGAAAAGTACTGAAAACAATTCCGCGCGCTCCGATAGGGACTGCATAGCAAACACTGTAGGAGTATCAACCACATACGCCACCCCCTGTTCGTTTATCCGTGAGTTTCTTGTGTGCAAATATTTTTATAATAATTTTATCCTGATAAAAAAGGAAAAAAACTCAGTCATTGCCCCATGAGCGGTATGATACACACACATATTTATAAAACCGATAAAGAAAAAAAAAACTTTTCCAAGTAAACAAACGATGGCGTTCGGTCAAAATTTAGCCTTGTTCCAGGTCTCGCAGCAAGGAACTTTAAAAATGTGTTTGTGTTGCATGTTTGTTGTGGACCCAGATAGAATACGATGAAACTGAAATCAAAACGAAGCACGAACTTCAAATCACAAAAAGTCACAGGTGAGTTAAGCGGGGTGGCAGTGATAAATAATACAACACCAACGAATACATCGATCCGGGTGTGCAAGCGTCGCTCGTTGGCGTCGGAAGGATAACTTAGAATTCCTAAGTTCGGAGTGGAGTTAAAAAAGGCTAAAAAAAAAGGTTGATATAGGTCAGGCCACAAATTACTTATTTAATTCAGTGTGCAAGGAGAATATTAATGAGGAAAGAGAGTGTGCATGTTGGGGTTGGGTGTTCTATTTTTGTGCAAAAAAGGACGAAAGTTTTCTGATAGGAGCACAGAGTTTTAAGCTTGACCAGGATTAGGTTGTTTTGATAAATTTTTGGAACATTGTTATTTTAGAGTGAGAAAGTTGAGTGCTGGTTAATTAAATCAAAAGAAAATCTTATTCCAGATGCCTAATCAGTTTCAGTAGAGCTTTGGATCAAATTAAGGGGTCAATGTTTAGTGTCTAATGAGGAGCTGAAAAATTGCGAATGGTAACTCTGAAAGTCGTAAATCATTGGTTCTAAGTTAACCCTAACATTCTAGCAAATAAAAGAAGATTCTTCGATTTCTTTAAGGACAGATATTTCTTAAGCCGATCTCGAGAGAATAATTTACAGAAGCTGCAACTCCGCGAACGTCGTCATAGTCATAGAATCACCCTCAGCAACCGCTGCTTCTTCGCTTTGTCAAAACAGCTAGGGCTAAAACTCCTAGCTCTATGAACAAACGTCCACAAACCCCTTATCCCAACAGTGCTACTGTTTGGAGCCGAAAGTTGGGCGATAAGCAGGACTGCAGAGTTGATTCGAAAAAAAAAAATGACGTGTATTTAGTCCTATCTGCGAGGGAGGCGAACGAAGAAGACATAACCGCTAGCTGTGCAAAGATTTTTATATAGTCCGGAAGGTAAGAATCCGTCGACTACAATTGCTCAGCCACATCGACCGCTTGGGCAAGCATAAAACAACAGCTAAAAGGGTCTTCGAACCCTGTTCGAGGAGAAGAGGGAGACCGAACCTCCAGTACAAAGACCAAGTGCTCAAGTTAGCTTCGTCTTCCGCATTGAAAGCGGCATGTCGAGATTGTCAACGTTCGAAGGCAGCTTTAGCTCAGGCACAGACCCCTACTACTTAACTACTTGATAAATAAGATGAAGCAGATTTAGATAAACATTGCCAACTTAATCTGATTAAAAAAATAATAAAATATATTTCGCACAGTGTTCCGACTTGACAACCTCAAACAAACAATTTTGTTAACTTACTCTGTGATCATTCAAGAAACGTTTGATGCGAGCTATTTCGGAATGTTTGTCACCTCAAAAGTAGAAGTATAGATTTAAAAAAGATAATCAGTACAATCTTTTTATGAGGACTTCAAGAATATTTTTTAAATGCACAGCGGTTAGTTTTCTTTAGAGAGTAAAGATTAGAAAAGTAATCCGTCTAATAGGTTTCGTTTCTATTAGCCTCTTTAATACTTCGGTAAAAATAAGCACTGCTCTAATCAACCACTGTCCAAATTTAAACCAGCTCCGCCATAAAGTTTGCTTTTATCAGCTATGAAATTAATTGTTTTGTCCAATGAAGTATTTTAGAGATTGTAAGAAAGTTATAAGACTTTCTAAAGAAAAAAAATGTGATTAAACAGCAGTCATAAAAATCAAAAGTTAATTCCAGAATAATTCAAACGCTAATTACATTGCATCACTGTGGACCAACAATGGCCTACACCAGTGGTTCCCAATTTTTTTCAGCACCTAAAAATTTAGCCGCGGCCGCGTCGCCTAGCTATGTGAGATAGTCAAATGAAATATTAAAAATTAAAACATCCACAATATTAAACTGAGTTTTTTGTAATATTTTTAAGAAAACTCACAGTTAAAACAGAAAATAACAAAAAAGGCTTAAGACAAGCAAAAATAAAATGTCAAATCAATGTTGCGGGTGAGGCCGGTGATATCTATCATACAGTGAGGTGCACAAGTGTTTTTTGTAAGTGTAATTTACACTTAATAGAAAAAAACGGAATGAGGTAAGCTCAATTTTTTTGCACTTATTATATGTTATGACATTTAAAGACGAAAATAACGAAAAGACGGAAAACCTAAAAGCTTGAGAGAAAAAGAGCAAAACAAAAAAGAATAATAAGCCTGTTGTATCCGTCAAAATCGAAATGGTATTGATTGCAAACGATTTTCAAAAGAATGATGAAACGGCCACATATATCGAAGACAGTGCTGCAACTATGACACAAAATGGCTAATCGAGAAAGGTAATAGATAGCAGCTTAATACAAGCCAAGCTGTGGCCATTGGAGGTCGTAAGAGGTGAGGAGCTGTGTCAAAACCATAAGGTAGAGTCCGTAAAGGGATATAAGCGAAAGTAGACCCATAATATTATGATGATACAAGTCAAAACAAACAAGTTTTCAACATCGTTGGATGCTTTTACAGCAGTAAATACACCTGTTAATCGATGAAGTGTAGGAAGAGCTCTCTAGGACATTTACTACATCTTTGACGAAAAAAACCAAAAGCTTCTATTGTTGGTCAAAAATGGTCTCAAAAGCTAAGGCATGGTTCAAGCTCGCTAAAACATGTGTTATGATCAGACGAATCAAATTTAATCGGTTTCAGTCCGATAGTAACCAATGTAGAGGACCACCTATGCTCAAACTTTTATATTTTCCGTCTGGAATTATATACCGCTCTTTTTGTCTTTAAATGTAGTAATTAAGTGAAAAAAAAAATTTGAGCTGAGCTCATTCCGCTTTTTTTCCATGAAGTGTAAATTACACTTACAAAAAACTTACACTCATTTGTGCACCACAAACAGGGCCACAAATCGGGGGATAAAGCCTGACGCTGCTATTTTTATTTGTTGCTCCACATTGATCCTTGAGCGATATTTGCTCTTGATTACAGCTACAGCTGAAAATTTAGCTTCGCACAAATATTATGTTGCATATATTATGTTCAAAATGTACATTTTTAAAGCTTTCGAAGTTAAATTGGGATAGTAGACTTTACACGATTCGTGATACGACACGATTTTTAAGAATCTATATTTGATTTAACAGTAAACATTAGTTTTTAAAAAGACACTTGAGAACAAATTTATCATAGTAAACACACATAAATAATTTTTCAAAGTTGAAACAGCAATAAATGAGAAGTGTTATGATTTGATTAGTTTTAAAGAAACAAATTACGATCAATGCAAAAAAAAGAAATTAAAATAATATCATGCCTGATGTAGACCTTGCCATAAATATGAGTTTTCATATTTTTTAAATGGTTATGTGAAACATTTTGCCTTTGTCTAGAAAAACAAAAAAAACTTTTTTTTTTTCTTTTTTCTTTTCTTCAAGGTGATTCGATGTGATGGTAAATTCTGGTGATAAAATCGAGATGTTAGATGAAGAGAACTAAATACTAAACAAAAAATTTAACCAGCCAATACATTCCGCCAAACAAAAAAAAAAATAACTTAAGAAATTATAATCCACCAATAAAATTTATTTGCTACAATAGTCATGTTTTTAAATTCCATTCCGGGTCTAAAATAAATTCATTCAGGGTATTAAATTATAAATAAAAGAACTTAACAAAATGGGATTGTAATTCGCTTTATTTGAGACTAATTTGATTTGTTGCAACTATGGTTTCTTAGTTTCGAATCCGGATGTTTCCTTTATTCAGCATATTGCTGAAAAAACTTTATTATGAAAAATGTATGCAATTAGTAGATACCGCCTTGGAGGAACTTATGGACGCCTTGTGTTAAATAGCACCTAACATCAGATTCAAAAAAAAAAATGGAAGTTGGACCAAAGATCATTTTCCGAACGATGAGATGGGGTCTTAATTTTATTGAATTTAAAAAGGTTTGAAAGTATTTCTCATCAAGCAGAGCAATTCTTTGGGATATGCAATAATTGCAAACGAAAACTGTGTACACAAAAAAATATCGGCTTTGCTATAAGTTGATTCTTTCCATAAATTGTTAACGCTGTTTCCTTTCAATCTATAGTTGTTCAGTTTTTTTTTAAAAGTAGTTAACTGTTTTTAACTGACTGTTTCTGTCGTTTATAGCCAGTAATGAAGAGCCTATTTCATACACATATGTAAAAAAGACTAAAAACGTTTACGACATGGCGGAAACGATTAATATTAGCTCTAAGCTTTAACTAAAGTTTGGCCTATTAATAATAATTCAAATTGGGAGTATAACAAACATTAAGGAAATTTTTTTTTTAAATATAATCGGAACTTTGAGCAATAAAACAAAAGGACTAAAAACAAAATCAGAACAGCAATAAAAGTTAGTTAGTTTAAAGTTCCTTTGATATTTACACTGCTTACGAAAGCAATGTTTTAGATTACAATTACAACTTCTCGATGTTAAGTTGATGGTTGATAAAATTGAAAAGCCGTTTTTATCTACAGATGGGAAGATGAAATTTGAATTTTAACCTAGCTTATACTTTTGATATTATACAGGCCAGTGAAAGTTTGTTTAGCGCTGAGCTAAAGGAGTTTTGTTCAAACACCAAGCTTAAAAACACCGAAAGACGAATGTAGGATTTATAAAAATAAATAGTTGGTTCTTTTGAAAACAGAGAACAGAAAAGAAGCCAATCCAAAATGATTTCGATTTTGTAGAAAAAAGAACTTTGTTTTTTAAAAGTTGTATGAAAAGGAATTGGGATTTTTTTTTCCGTTTATCAAAACCAGAAGACAAAACTGCTATTTAAATTATTGTTTGATAAAAATTTATCTAGAATCTTCTTGTCCCTTGAGTATTCGGTCATTTGCTACCCTTTGTCACATATTTTGAAAATACTGAAATTCAGATTTCATTTGCCATTTGCTTCCATCCTTCAGTCAATTTTAAGACTAAAGAAAAATAAAGAGCAAATTTAGATCCATGAATGATTAGGGGTTATTTTTTTCTTGTACAATTATTAAAGAATTTAAGCTTTCAAGCTGGAAGAACTTTGGTAAAATATTCTTCACATAAAATCTGGTTAGAATGATTAGATAAAAAGTTCCTCAAATGAATTATTAATTATTCCGGATTAAGTTTAGGGCACTACCTTAAGCGTCTTGTTATTTAAAAAAAAATTTCCGCGGAGATCAATGAAAAAAAAATTTTCAACACTGAAAATTATGACCAGTGAGAGAAAAGATTTTGCAGTGCTCCATTTGCGGTGAAAATTTAGTGAAACAAAAATCTAGAACAAAGCTCGGTTTTCATTTATTTTTTTTATTATTAGTAAAAATAAAAAGAAAATTACCATATAAACAAAAAAAACTTAATAAAACAAAATGTAAGAATAAGGATAAGGTTATGCTTCTAACACCACTCCACACATTACTATACACACAATAGCAGTTCAAGTTTGTAGATTTTACAGCGCAGAAAATAATAATAAAAAAATATGTGATACAAAACTGAAAAGAAAACTGAAATTATAAACCAAAATAATCACAGAAAAACAGGAAGAAAAAAAAAAAAAGAACAGAACAAACCTTGTTAGGAGAAGAATAGTGTGAAGATGGCGATGGCATAGAACAATCAGAAGACGCAGAACTATATCTACCAGGCGTAGTACTGGTAGTTAGATTAGTTGTTGAATCACCACTACCAGGACCACTACCACCATCACCAATATTATTATTATTGATCTGATTTTTTGGATTTTTTAGATTCATCAGATTACGACTGAGACGATTATGATTACTATCAATCGATAAGAGAGCACTACTAGCACAATTGCCACTAGCAAATGCAGCGATGGCATTTAGGTTGCCATGATTATTATTAGTATTACTGATAAAACATTTAGTATTAGTATGATTGGGATTGCTATTTACATTGTTACTGTTTGTTGGCGATGTTGCGAATGGTATTAGTGTAATAGCCGGGTTAAATGTGGCCAATGTTGCGAAGTGATGCGCTGCAGTTGTAGTTTGTTGGTGCTGGTGTTGGTGATGCTGTTGCTGTGCGATCGCGGCAGAAGGGGGCGGCGGCGGCGATCCACCGAATGGCTGATGGGTGGTTGTAGTCGCCGCTGACGCCGCCATCAGGGGGCTTGCCACCTGCATTTGCATGTACGTTTGCAGCATTTGGAGCTGTTGGTGTTGCTGTTGCTGTTGTTGTTGCTGAAATTGCAATTGCTGCTGGTGCTGCTGTTGGTGGTGCAGTTGTATTTGATGTTGTTGTTGCTGAAATTGCTGCAGTTGCAATTGCAAATGCTGCTGCTGTTGTTGTACCTGCTGCTGCTGTTGATTTTGATGAAGAGGATGATGATGATGGAGATGATGTGGATGCGGTAACGTTTGGATTAATTGCATTTGCTGTTGATACATTTTGTTTTTTTTGGTTTTCATTTATATACAGTTTTATATCGGTTAGATTTCATCTACGAACTCAAAAAGCTAAGGGTAGATAAGAAACTCAAAAGAATAAAGAGTGTATAGAAAAGGTTCGGTTAGTCTGTGTCACAGGGTTGCGTTGCGTTTAGTTACCATCACCACCACCACCCACCACCAACATCAGTGACCATATTTCAAATACAGAAAAAATAAAAACAAAAAAAAAAAAGTTTGCATCATCAATTTTGGGGGCGGTAAACTTGAAGCCTACAAATAATTCTGGTGGGATATTCAGCACTTGTGTGCTCTTCGGTTTCAAAACACTCACATTTTTTCTATACTTTTCGAAAACAATCAAATTTGAAAAATGAAAATACATACAGAAGAAGTACAGAAGACTTTCATCTCATGAAGCGGAAGTGGTAGGTAAAGGCATATGGCAAGGTCTAAATTTTCTGGTAACATCTTTCTGATGACATTTTTTGTGTGGGAAATTAAATTTTGGGGTTTTCAACTTGTTTTTTTTGGTTTCATACAAATCTTACCATGATATCTTTGTAGGGAATTTGATTTGTTACAGCTGCGGTGGCGGCGGCTGATTTTTTACTCGCTGCCTGACTAAAAACTGGCGGGTGTTGATTTGCAAAAATATTCTGATGTTGAAAGAGTTGCTGCTGATGATGCTGTTGTTGCTGCTGTTGTAATTGCTGTTGCTGTTGTTGCTGCTGCTGTTGGTGTTGCAGTTGAATTGAATCGCAGAGATTTATTTCAGTGTAACGACTTAAGATCAACGTCGGCGCAACGGCACTAACAATTGCAGTTGGCGGCGGAAGTTGTTGAATAACAGGATCAGTTGAAGAACAACAATGACCACAATAGCACAGGGGCAGACCCGAATGAGCGGGATTCGCTTGATACTGAGCTAAGTGAATACTACTATTTGTCTGTGGTTGTGCTTGTTGTACTGTGATACCGTTACAAGTTGGTAAGAATGTACAACTATCGTGAAGATTTTGTGATTGTGTTTGATGTTGATGTGTCTGTTGTTGACCAATCGATGGCGGTATTAGGGGGACTTGTATGGTGGATAAATGATGATGATGATGCTGATGGATATTTAAAGGATTTATAAGGGAATGGAGATTTTGCTCTTGCTGATGATGATGATTTTGATGAAGATGTTGGTGATGTTGATTACTAGAATTTGCTAATGTACTAACAATAGCTGATGTTGCTGCGACAGCAGTCAATTGAGTATTTGTCTGTTGCAATTGTTGCTGCTGATGTTGCGGAGCCAAAAAGGGGGGACAAATAGCGAGGCCCGGTGGGAAATACGTTGTGGCAACAATTTTGAATTGTTACTTTTCTTGTATTTGTATATTTTTTCTTTTATACTTTTTTCAATATGAGTTATTTATTTTATATCTAAACTTTTATTCTAAATTTAATATATATATATATATATACATATATATATATAAATGTTTCCGTTAAAAACTACTCTTGCTTATAATACACATTCAAAAATTGTTTTGATATTTATATGACATTTATTTTAAGTTTTTTTTTTTTAAGATTGTCGACAGATATGAAATATATAAATTTAGTACACTGTACTAAGAAGATTGTTTGTATAAAAATCTGCTTGGTAGAGAATTTCTACAAAACAAGTGATTCCAAAAGAGAAGAAGATTGTCAAAGTTCTAAAGGTGGAAATATTTATGTAAAATGTTTTATAAATATTGTTATAGAAAAAAGTTATATATATATAAATGTATAGAGTAGATGATTATCGAAGTTTCAGGGTGTGTCCTTCTAAATTGGGTTTTATATAAATATTATTTATTTTTCCCTCAATTTAGAATAAAAAACACGATATATAAAGTACGCTAATGATCTTTGATTGTCAAAACGCGATTTCTTTTCTTTGTGTGTTTGATTTGTCTTTTTTTTAATTTCACATAACCTTAACACTTAACTTACTAATGATTAATTTTATATTTATTTATATATGTTATAAACTACCGAATTCCCTAATAAATTTATATTTACGTTTAAATTTCTCATTTACTTTTCAAAAAACTAAAAAAACAGAAATAAACCGATGTACATCAAGAGACTGTTTTGATCTTTTTTGCTTTTGCTTTCTGTCTACAACCTAGTATTGACGTTTTTATTATTTTGTATATATATTTGATTTAATTCCTCAAATTGACAATAAAATAAACAACCTAAACATACATCTAGTGTATGTGTATATATATGAATTTATTTATTTTTTGTATATTCTCTGTTTAAAAAAATATGCTTTGTTGATTTGATTGCACACAAAATGATTTTCAATAATTTTTCTTTTTTTTAATATGATATGTAGGGAATAATTGAGTTTTTATTATTTATCTGTGTTTAAGCAGAAAGAAAAAGAGATAAGTTCAAATAATATGCAACAAACATTTATATTTGTTTCACTAAACTTTTTCACACATATGCAAACAAAATTATCTTTGTCTTCACAAACAATCATGGAATGTGTTAAGATTTGCTTTAAGTTTCGTAAACTCTTTGGTGGCGACGGATTATACTTGCTTCTTTTTTTTTTAACCTTTAGGAATATTTGTTTCAAATGAAAATATTATTTGTATATATTCTTTTTGTTTTTTAAAGCTGTTCGGATTCCTTCAAGGAAACGAGTTCTTTTTTTTTTCTATTGCACAATTTCCGTTTATCCTGTTTTTCTCCTAATAATTTTTCTTTCTCTTTAATCTATAAGCTCAGATAAAAGTTTTTTTTACTTTCTAATATATCCGTAACAATTTAAAAAATTGAATACTGTTCTTTTGAAAATAATATAGCTTTTTTTTTTTTGTTATGTTTAAAAAAATATTTAATGTGTTTTAATCAAAAAATAAATATGTATATCTATAAATATTGCAACAACAATAATTTGTATCTTTCTCTCTTTTTTTCTGGTTTTTTTTTGTAAATATTTTATTTATTTTGTAATAATACTGATTGTATTTTTGAAGATGTTTATTTTTGTTTTTTTGAACACTGAAGTTGGTCGTGTTTTGTTGAACTTTATATAGAAATTTTTTTCCGTTCCGTTAAAAGAGAGATAGAGAAAATTTTGGTTGATACTTTGATTGTCTAAGATAGATTGCGATTGTGAATCTATACGATAGTCAAGAGCAGTTGTTTTAGGAAAGTTTTTTTTGAGAATATTTGAAATTCAAAAATTTTTGGACTTAGATGTACGAATTGTTCCCCCTTTTTGACATGTGTGTCTAGGTCTATGTTACACCGAATTTTTCAATAGAGGATAGGAGGATATGTGATCTACTTTGAATGAGATTGTTTGTTCAAGAAAGAAGGATAAAAAGGATATACCACCATATATGATAAAAAAAAGTAATTTGATTTTGCTGTGTTTTTTGTATTTTTTTCTTTACCAATTTGTTTGGGATTCTTCGTCCGTGTCAAAGAGTGAGTTGTAAGTAGTGAAGTGGCAACAAATGATATTTGATTTTTTTTTTGCTGTTGTTGTTTATATGCAGCGTTGGCAATTGGCTTACGAAGTGATGAAATCTGTTATTGGATGTTCGCTTTCTGTTTACTGCTGACTGATGGTGATTTGTAGACGTTGTCTTTCCGCTGGATGATAATCAAAAAACCACGTATTGGCAATTAACTCCTTACTTAAGAGTCTTTCTAACTTTTTTTGTTTTTGTTAGTTCAAAACGTATAAGAGGAAGATACAAACAGAGAAGAAACAAAATTTAGAAACTTCAAACTTCTTTAACACTTTTTCTTTCAATTTATTACTATGATTTATTAGATCTTTTTTCTTTGCACTTCAACTTTGGCCGATTCAGCAAATGAACGTAATCAACGCAAGACCAACGAACTTTTTGCCCTAAAAAAAAACAACAAAACTTCTACCACTTTTGTCTTCTATCGTCGTCGTTTACTTTCTTCTTGTTCTTGTGATGTTATTTTTCTTTTTTCATTAGACCAACAAAAAAAAACACAACTCGAGACGATAGGTGCGCGCTGATTCTTTTTTGTAACTTTTTTTGTCTTTATTATGTGTTCGGTTTTATTTTGATGTTTTTTTTTCGACAATTCTTTTTTAACAAGTAATTCGCTTATCGTGTTTCTTTCTTTCTTTTTATATGTGTATATGTGTTGGTTAATTTTTTAAACAAAATAAATTCGATAAATAGCAAATGAAACTGCTCTCTAAGAGTCGTAAATGAATTTTTCGCGGTCTGCTCAATTTTTGGCGTTTTATTGCGCGTTTTTGTGAATTTAATTTGTAATCAAAACAAATGTCAACGACGACGTCCACGACGACGATAATGATGATGATGACGGCAACTCGCACACGAGTGCGGTGACTTGAAGATGTTTAGAGCAGAAGAACGATGTGGTGTAATTAAGTAACAAAATGTTAAAGAAGAATGAATGGAGGAGAGCAACGCGAAAAGAAAAAAAACTTATGTCAATGATTCTTTCGCTATTTGAGATACGAATACGAAATGAAGTGTCTAAGAGATACCATTAGATATATTTATTCGATTGTTGGGATTTTCCTGTGTTGGTTTCGTGTTTGGTGATTAGATTGACTCTTTCGTTGTTGGAATGAATAACAATTCTGTCCAGATAACGAGGTAAAAAAAACAGTGCACGTTTTAGTTTGCAATACTAGTAAGTGAATAAAAATTTAGGCGGAAACCTTTAAACTTTTTTTTCTTTTCGGTTTTGATAAAATCAGCTTTTGTGTTTTTATTTTTGCGAAAGCGTGTTTAAATTTTATTTATTTATTTTACTTTTATTTTTTTCTACTATATGTGTTGAATGTTTGATAATATAATATGTAATAGAGCGGCGGACAGAATTGGAACGGGTTAAAGCAAAGACTGTACGAAGACTGAAGTAAGAACGACTGGCATTCTAAGGTAATATACCTATTTTTTCGGAGTTCTTCTTTGGCTCTCCGGAGTAGTGGCAGCAGCAACATACCTTTTTTCTTCCTCTTTTCATGAGCCGTGTTGGTGGTTGGTACTTTGTTTTTCCCGACTTGGGAATACGTACACACACCGTCAAAGCAAACTAACACAGGGGGCACACTGTCCCAGTAGCGAGAGCGAGATACTTTTCGATGAGTATCTGTGTGTTGGGAAAAAGTTGCTCTTCAGCGTAAACACAGGCGCAGAGAGTCAATTGACTTTGTTACCACGGCGGTGTTCTTTTTTTTTTTTGGGGAAGCATTGTTGAATAATAGGTGGATGTGCCACTAATGATGGGCTCTGAGAACACTCGCGGTTGAGAGAAGTAGTCTTCTCCTTTCAAATCGTAAACAGGTTTCTCTCGCCGTCAGATACACAGGTGAAAAGGCAGAAGGAGCCTGTTCTCTTCACGGTGGTATCTAGCAGTGCAAGTGGATGATTTCAGATAGGTGCTCGCTCTCTCTCGCACACACTCTCTCGGCCTGCGTTCGTCCTGTATAACAGTTAATACGAGGAACCTTCGCTCTCGATTCGGAACATTCGGAGTTGGCAAAAAAGTCCACCCACACATACGCAGCTGCAACAGTTGTTGTTACGATGCGATGTAATTCAACAAGCTACAAGTAAATCATGTGCCTTGTAACACGGTTCGTCACCATCACCACTACCGCCACCCCCAACTCCAATCCCACCCCATTTTCTAAGCATAGACGACGACGACGGACGGTGCCGGTGTAATAGGAAAAGCACACACTGCGTCGAATCGGAATCGGAAATTTTGTTCTCTAAGGTCCCTTACTATGCGACAGGTATGTGGTGGATATGGATGTGGATGCACGACTAGGCGGGTGCTCCTAAAGCTAGACCTGGGAACGGAACGATGAGCGACCAGAGACGAGCGACGACATACGTTTTACACCTGAGTGTATTTGTGTTATACATTTTAAGGTGATAATCTGAGGACGAGTTTCGTTGTTGTTGCTGGTTGATATATTTTTACTCGTTTCGGTTTGGCGTTTGGTTTTTTTTTCCATGCCAGTGCAGTGGTGCGCAGAGTCTGTACCTTTTGAACAAATGGATTTTAGAGTACTTGTGGTGATGATGGTGTTGGTTGTGTGGGGTAGTTTGGGGAAGCAACAGTTCCGGCGATCCGATTTAAGGTTACATTTTTTTTTGAGAGACGTTTCTCTTTTGTTTCACTTTGGATTTTTATGTTTTTTTTTGTTTTTCTTCAGCGTATGCTCTTCTCTCTTTAGGTAATGGAGTCGTCTCTTAGGAATGTGGTATGAAGTAAGTTCATGGGGAACATTTTCATCAGCAGCATGGATCAACCACTTTGGGAGAGATTTGGTTTTTTTGGTAAGAGAATACTATTAATTTGTACGGATGTGAAAACCATGTGACATGGCCACATTGAGTATTATTATTTGACTCACAAACGAATACGCAATTTCAGTCTAAAAACTTATACTTTAAAACCATTTTGGAGTGAATTCTTCATGTGTGATTTTGCATTTTAATTGTATTTCCCACTCATTGAGCAAATTAAAATTATATTATATTAGACAATGAAATCGGAATTTCGAGAAATTGCTTAGGGAGATAAAATTAGTGGGGGCTAGGCTTGCCTAGAAAAGAACTACAAATGTTGCCTTGCTTAAGTTGACTTAAGTCAACGGCTGCGAATTTTAATTTATTTTTAGGTGACTTGTACTTTATGTTTTTAAAATAAATCGTTTAAAATTGATGAAACTATTAGGTGAGGAGCTAAGCAAATACATGATTCTAGCATTATCAAAAGTTGGAGAATAAGCAAGACAATACTGTTCTTAGTGTTCAAACCATGCAGAATATATGCGAAAAAAAACTATGATAATTACTGACTTATTGAAGCGATTCAAAACGAGTGTCTTTTGAAAAAGGAAAAAAATCATTTTTGATTTAATTATGTTTTTAGTCTACAATAGCAAAGGGGAAATTTTTCCTTTTGAATACTACTGAAGGCAGCGGGAAGACTTTTCAATAAATCTATTGCTTACAACGATTAAGCATGGTGGAGAGACTGCTTTTGCTGTGGCCATTCGACGAGTTCAACAATTTAGGATGAGACTTCAATGCCCCACAAAAAGGTCTAGCAAGACGCACTAGAGCAAAGTCAATGCTTCACTAAAAAACATAAAAAAAAATAGCTTCAAACGAATATAAGTGTTGCATTTGGACGAGACAACATATCACTTTCCAATAATATACTTAAAATAAGAGCAGACAAAAGTAAGAAATGGGAAGATAAATTTCAGAAATATCTTTGTTTTGGTGCCGAAAGTTTTAGAAATGCTTGAGAAGGTATGTAGATCCGGATATTGAAAACTTATCCACTAATTCTATTTTGCTATTTTGTCGCAGACAAATAAGCAAGTCAATTAAGTTAATGATTTAATTTTTGCCAAATGTGATTCATCATCAATATCTATTATTCAGTTGACCGCGTTTTAGATGTAGAAGAAGCAGTGCATTACCTGAAATTATTTCTAAATTAATTAACACTTTCTGGTATTCCATTACTGGAATACTAAAAAACTTTAGATACATATATAGTATAGACAACCCTTGCCTGCGCGAAGCCAGGACGGGTTGCTAGTGACTTCGAAATTTTAATTGTTATGCGGGACGATGTGTTTTATGACAAAAGATTTAAAATTAGAAATTTTAAATTAATTAATTTTTAAGAAAAACAAAACATATATGGGTCATAATCAAACAAAAGTGAAATATATACGGCTGAAAAAATTAAAGAAGTTTGGTGAGACTTTTGAATAGCCCAACCAGAGTTGGTAATAAACGCAAGTTTACTAGTTTGATATCTTATGAGAAATACGCCTACAAAACATACCACATGTTTTCAAAATAAAGCTCAGTTCAGTTATAAGATACGCACCGCGAGGTCGGTTGTCATCATGGCCTCTGTACGTAACAAACTCGTCACACTGCGGAAAAGTTTAAACTTAAACGAATTTTTTTTAACAATTTTTAATTTTTTTAAGTCACAAACTCAGCGATACGCACAAAATCCAACGCAACCAGTTTTCGTAGTTTTTTTTGGAGACTTTCGATTTCCAAATCAACTGTACAAGGTGAAAACAAAAAATAAGTAAGCACTCACATGGCCCTGCCTTTTCAAAAAAAAGTCCTATTAATATTACAAAGCCGAATGCTTGTATTGATGTTTGTTACTCTTTCACGCAAAAAGGAATGAATGGATTTGAATTAAACTTCACAATAATATAGCGTACATATCAGAATTACATATAGGCTATAAATTATAAGGCCATTGATTAAATTGGCTAAAATATAGCAAAAATTATTATGGGATTGGGATTAACTCTGTTTGGATGAACCGATTTAAATAAAATTTGCTCACGTAATGACTTTCACATAGGCTAACTACTTGTTCATTGATAGACAAAGTTTGACTTCAGTTGGGACAACAAGGCCTCATCAAGGCAAGCAGTCAAAATACGCTTTTTTGATTTTTTATTTCTTTTTTTCGTCACTCTGGAAATTATTGTTGTCACATTCGAACTACTCTTTTTGCTTAGTTTTCTATTTGCCGATCATCGAGTGTGTGTTTTTGTTTGAACGTTTTTTAAAAAAGTTGTGCTCTTAATCTGTTTTGGTTTTAGATTTGCCAAAGCAAATGAAAGTGAGCATCGGTCACCAAGGCATTTGAAAAGGAAAAAAAAATTACCTAACCCCAAACTGCCAACTGAAAGTTGCATACATATTTCTAGCGCAAATAGTAATAATTAGAGCCGTCCCTGACATAATTTATAAAATTACATTCAAAAAGATACAAATTTTCCATATTCAACAGAGTAAGTTGGTTAGAACGTCCTGCAATTTGAACTCCGTTTGAATTTGTTTGTTTTTTCTTTAACTTTTTGTTGCTTACCCAGTGTGTAACCTCATTCCACTTGTCAAGTATATGTATACGTCACATTCGCCTAACATCAAAAATCTGTTCATTAAAAATTCTCCAAATAAAATTCATGGAAATTCTAATCCTGTGTAAACAAAAGACGTGCTTCTCTCTTCTAGCATAAACCGGAAGCCCAAAAAAAAAAACACTCACACATCCAGCTAAATAAATTCGAACGAAAGTATCCTTCTACACAATAACACACACCACTCGTCGTTTCGTGTGCGCTTTGTCGAACATGTTTCGGACTGGAAAAGCTTAAAAGGCAACATTTGCAATAGGGAGACAGAGATGATGGCGGAAAATAAAGGAGATAGAGGCATACATGAAGAGAGGAAAAGTGGAAAATCAAAAACAAAAACTCTAATAAAATATTCATAAAAATAATTTCGAAACCTGGAACTAGGTTTAGTCCCAGTCTTTAGCTGGTCTTGTTGTGTTCGTAGCAAGGGGAATATTTTCATTTGGTCCGTCGAAGAGCTAGAGACATATTTTTCACTTCGTTGGTTTGAAATGACGAAATAGTGAAGTGGGGCCAGATTCCTAGCCTACGACGACAAAGGCCGAGCTAGTGTAGAGTGTCCTTTGCGAGTGGGGTCATTATGAATTCTACATTTCGACAATGCGGTACATGTAAGCCAACATTTTTTTCCTTTGTTGTGTTGTTGTAAAGAGCGAAGGATACTACAATGTACGCCACAGTAAATGACTTAATAGCATGTTACAGCACATAAAAATGAAACGAAACTCATGCAACTTTGATGACGGAGGTCCGTTTGAAAGGATTTATGGAGCTACATACCACTTGTCACAAGGGGTGATGAAATTTTAAGCTAGTTGGATTACTCACCTGAAAAGATAAAAGAAAATTTAGAAATTAAAAAGCTATCCAATTGCGAATTTGAATTAATTTATATAGAGTATTATAGAAACACGAATTTGTTTGCATAAAATGTTTTTGCTGTAATGGATATAAATTGAGCAATTTTGTTATGAAGTGATCACAATTTATGTTTATTTTCATTGGTCAGGAGTTTCTTAATGGAAAAATCTAGCAGCATCATTTATCGCCAGCTTTGGTTTCGTCGAACAACGCTGCAACCTTTGACTTTTAGCCCAAAGGCGTACAGCGCTCCAGCAATTTTCTAGGGTTATAATTCAGTCTCAGGTCATAATATTTCACAAGAAAACCTAGAAGCGTTCATCGCTGTCAAACGGAAAAAGAGTCGAATTCTTCAGGGGCCAACATTAATTTAGAATTTAACTCTAAATGGGAAACCGACATCTCTGAATATAGATTCTCTTCTGTATGCTTAAAAAGAAGTGTCAATTGCCTTCCTCTCACAATCGACTTAGAGCATTGATGAAAAGTCTGTCTAAGGGAGAGTTAGGCAATTGAAGACGAGATAATGGAAAACTTGTCGAAACAATTTCGACGTGAACAAAAAACAGCATAGAAGAATTAGGCACATTGGATCTAAGAAATAAAAAGTCTACACCTTAAGGTATTGTAGGAAATAAAAAGTCTGTAGAAACATTTTTGGTAAATTTCCAAAATTCAATTGAACTCTGATCTATATTCAAAAAGTGTCGCTATCATGAATTTGTCGGTTTGGAGTCGATAAGAATGAAGGCTGTAGTTAAAGTAAATTCTGAATTCTAAAGTTAAAGTAATTCTGCCATTTTTTTTTTTTAAATAGGAACTCAACCTACAGCCGGAACATGAAATTAGTTTATTACAAAGCTAAAAACTATAGAACACAAGTGATATTTAAAATATTAAACTATTTGAATATAGCAATAAAATAGCACTCGTTGTGGAAAAGTTTTGAAGTTGAGTGTGTGTTTCTTCGTTTCATAAAAGAATAGTTTCTAGGAGATACTTCAAACGCAATTATGTGAAGCTGAGATTTCAACAAAAAAAAAAGGTTTCTTTAAAAAATAAATCGAAATTATGGATTTCAAAATCTTAGTCCTATGTATTAAAAAACTTAACTTTGAGTTTTCAGTTTCTTGTAAACTCATTAAGCGACGATCACGCGATATATGTTGTCCAGTGGATTATTGTGGCTGTGGACGGTTAAGAAATTACTGCAGATCTCTTTTACTTTGATTTGTAACCATTTAAATCCACCAAAGTTGCGAAAAAAAATCCATATATGTTTACTCTCAAAGATGAGGCAATTAGTTAAGCACAAAAAAAAAAAATGTTCAACAACAAGAAATATCCAACAAAGAAATACATTTGTTTATATTATTTATTATTTGTTTATTTGTTTGTTATCGTCAAAAGTTAAGTCATCTGAATCCTACATTTATACGTATATCACAAGGTTTTTTAATATTTAAACTAAACAAATTATTAAAGTTGATTTAAAACAATTCCGAGGCATAGATCTGTTCAATAATGGGAGCGACTAGACAATCTGGTATGAAAGATAATGAATGTCAGCTAATCTGTTTAAGCAGTAACCAGCAGTCAGAAAACTCATTTACAGAAAAAAACCTGGACAGACATTGCTAAAAAAAAAAATGCTGAAAAAGTTGAAACAAGCTCCCGTCATATTCTTTAGACATGCATTTTACTATCAAAATATAGTAAATAGTAGTATTTTAGAATATTAAATAAAAATAATGTTTTCTTAAGATTGATTGGCCAAAAAAATTTAAAATGCAGAGAAGTAGTTCATCAAGATAGTTCTAGTTCTAGTAATGCAACAAAATACCATAACCCTGTTGTTTTTTATCGCATCTGCGATAGTGATAATACGTTTCCTCTTCACTCCTTGTAACACTGCCCTTAGCGACGTGATAAAACGAGGAAACTTTAACCATTAGAAATATAAGATATTCGTTGCATCAGGGCCGAATTTTCGCAGTTCGATATTTACTCTTAAATCTGTGAACATACAGATATAAACGAAAAATTTATACCACATAAGCTTACCACCCTCCGAATGAAAAAAAATTCTAAACAAGCTCATCATTAAAGTAAAAACATTTTAAAGAAAAATCCTCTTGCACATCTTAAATTCCCCTGCAAAATCGAACCTTTTCGAGCTGTCTATCTAAAGAATCACTCTGATTGAATTCCAGAGAGAGAAAAACAAAAACGGAAAAAAAAGAAAAACCTAAATAAGTTAACTACCTCTGCATCAGCAGTCCTCGTGTACAGTCAGTCAATCTTTGCAACGACTTAATGCAAAATACATTAAATTTTTGGTAGTCCATGGTCCAGTACCTGCATTTCGTTCGTCGCTCCTTCTCTTATTTATCCACAGATACATGTATCTCTTATTCTGATGCCGATGGTGTTGCCCGGCGAGCACAAACACAAGTCCACAAGTCATGGCCCGGCAAAAGGTAACAATAATGCAGTCACTCAGTAGAAGTTTTCTTCTTCTCGCTGTGCTGCTTCTCTGGTGCTCGGAGCTCGAAACTCGGTGCTTGGTGTGCACCCTCCTAGAAGACCATCAATTATAGTCTCTGCACAGCGATGACGATGGGTTGTTTGCAACAATGGAATTTTCTAGTTTATTATTGGCATACCTGGTCGGTCATTCGTTTCGATTCCTTACCTTCCTTACTTCTCTGTTGCTTCGACTCGATTCAACTCAACTTGGCTTGGCTTTGCTAAGTCTAGTAGTAGTGTGTGGCGCATTTGGTTCTTTTTCCAGTTCTTAAATGCTGCCGTATATATACTCTGCGGGTTCAGGTGCAAAACTTATGGTCTTTACAAACACATGCTCAGATAGTAAATGAAAAGATTCCTCGATGGTTCTTCGTCGAGAGGCAGCAGCAGCAACGCGCTCAGCAAAAACTACATGCCAATGAGCCGCTACTTGTTGGCCAAGAAGTAAATACCATGGCCGGATGATTCTAGCAGTTATTTGCAATTATAGCTTCCTCTCTCTCATAACACTGTCAGGCAAATATTTTGTGTGCATTCTGAACAGGAATTTTTAAAAATAAAAACAAAAACTTCGAGTGCGCTTGACGGTCCACACGGTCCACGCTCACATCTGTACGCGATCCGTTCGTGTTGGACGGCGAAAAGCAACCCGTGCTTTGGTGGTTGTGGCCGTAAATTTTATATTGTTTGACTTTTCAATCTGTTTTTGTTTTTTGCCACCACGTCCCCATCTTCTTCTTCGTTGTTCTCGATTCGTGAAGTCGAAGTCGGTCTCCTTCCAGGACAGATTGGAGGACGACGGGTGGTGGTGAATGGTTGATGTGATTTTCCACAGATGCTACTTTGATTTCCAGTGTTGAAAATTTCTACGATTGACTTGGTCTCTCGCTTTTCTGATTTTGTCTTGCTCCCGGCAGCTCAGATACTTTTATTTATTTATTCTTAGATACCTTTGTCCCTTTAGGTCGATAAAGCGTGGGGGAGGAAGGAGGTGAGCGTTGTTGCATGCTGCTGGATACGGCCAACTGGTTTTGGGTGTCTAGCGATATTCTTTGACTTTTTTTCTGCTACCTTTTTCTTTTTTTCATTTTGTCGCCTGTAGTATCCATTTTATGGAAGGGAGAAAAAAGCAGTCGCAGTCGTTTTGTCGTTTCATTGCCTTGTTATGGGCAATCATTTGCATCCTGCTTATTAAGGATAACGAGTGAGAGATGATCGAATAGCAAATATTTGCAATTACTTCAATTATCCAAACAGAATTATCCACTGGCTGCTTGGCAGGATCGAGGAGGAAAGCACTTGGAAAGTGTCACAGTTTGTTACTACGTTAAATGTGGGCAACAGATGGATTAGGACGGGTGAGTATAATGACTTGTTACACTGTATTTGGGTCAATTGGCTGTTTCCGAAGGGACTCTAACATTATTAATACTTTAACGAGCCTTCGAAAATGGCTGGAAGTATTACTTTAAAATTTTTTTGCAACAAGCTGAAGCTGAAGCTGAAGCTGATGAAGCACTTTGAATGTTTGGAGGAGTCGGTTATAGTGTCACTGATAAAATGGCCACAACCAATAAGCCGTTTTAAAATGTTGGTGATAAATAAGTTGTCTTAAAATGCAGTAGGCTGTAAAGGCACGGAGGTTGTCTCTGTTGTATTTTATGAGTGGTTCTAATTTAAAAAAAAAAACGGTCAAGTGTGAGTTTTACTCACCCGCCGAGGGTTTCATTCGCAAACAGATTAGTAGCTTAGACTTAATATAGGTCTAAGAAATTAACAAACTAAAATAGTCAAATCAAATTAAACTCAATTCAATAAAATTCTTCTTTTCATTTCGAACGAAACTGAACAAAAGAAAATCCTTTCCCATTGCTGATCGCGCCAGCCGTGTGAAAATTGCTTTGGTGCATTTAGCGGATGAAATGCCGCAAGCGACACTGAGACTGCCGTCAGTTCATCGTTTTTTGATTCGCTGAAATCATTAATATCTCGAAAAATTGTATGAAAATATTTTTTTTCATAATATTTTATTGTTCTTTCCTCGAGATCTACAAAATGGCGTTTTCGGATCTTCAAAATTCGAATGTTGTTTTTTTGTTGTTTTTGGCCAATATCTCGAAAACTATTAAAACCAGAGTGCTCAAACCAATTTTAACACAAAGATTACATCAAGACCTACATTCCAGTTTTGTTCCAGATTTTTAGACCAACGGGTGTTGGAATGAGAGGGGGGGGACCCCTCTTTTTCGACTTTGAAGCTTAATATCTCGAAAACTTAACTTCCAAATAAAAAGTTCAAAATGAAAACTCTATTTCATTTTACAAGACCTATCCGATGGTATAATATATTCCCGTGCATTTTTTTTTTTAAAAAGTTAGTAATAAATTTATTGTAGTATGAACAAAAAATCATGCACGATTTTTGGATAATTTTGAGGTATTGCGATGAGTTGCCCCATAACTCCAGATTTTTCAGATTTTTTGGTCCAAAATTCTAGAAAATAAGGTGGGGGACACGGTACACAAGTCAGTTTTTGTTTGTTGGCTAATAACATCTTACCAATAAGAGTAAGGTGATTACCATAGTATAACTTCTTGATCTAACTATCATCCTCTTTCCAACGATAACCATATCAAGGAACTAGCAACAGAAATTTGTTTTTCAAATTTAGTATTGGTACTAAGCTTTTTGCTAAGGTTAGGTTAGGTTGGTAGGCTGGCGGATATACCGCCTCACTTAGGTCCTTGTGGACCCCTTGTGTTACCCATTGGGGGTGGTAAGGTGTCCCCCTCCTCACTCGCGGTGTCCTATCCCAGTGCATCCTCGGTCCATTTGGTCCGGTTCAAATACCTTTAGTTCAAATTCTTTAGAGGTAAAGAGTTTATCTCATTAAGGTCTTGGAAGAAGTAACTTCCTAATGTTCTGTACCTCAGGTGACAAAGGCTGGGGCAGTGAAAGAGGAAGTGTTGAGTATCTTCCCGCTCCTCCTCATCAGCACAGCCCCTGCAAATATTGTCACCGAGTAGTCCTATCTCAAATAAGTGGTCTTTGAGACTATTGTGACCCGTGATTACTCCCACCGCTCTTGCAAGAGACCTTTTGTCATGCAAGAGCAGCACTTTCGTTTTGGCGTACTCATATTCTGGCCACATAGTCCTTGTTGTTTCACATGTAGATAGCGCTTTCCATCTGTCGAAGCTTTTTGCTAATATGAAATGTTCTTAAAATTTTTTACCTGAACTTTCTTTGGACAAGTGAAATAGTTTCATTTCTTAATTCTTAGTGATTCGCCAATTACCAAGAATTACAGACATTTTCATAATCAGGACACCGCTTCCTTTCCAATGACACCCATATCACATTGAATAAAAGTTTTTTAGGGCGTTAGTATTAGTACTAACGTTTCCTTTAATCTACAACTAATTCCAAAAAAAAATGCATGATTTGTTTTTGGGTCGCCTAGATACATCTTCACTCCAAATTTCATCCCTTAACTGTAAACGACTTAAAAGTTACAGTCAAATATGTAAAAGACAGAAACAGCCAGACAGACAGACACCGAAGTGATTCCATAAGGGTTTCGTTATTCCTTTGGAACGAAACCCTAAAAATGGTGAGCAGAAACCGTTTCATTATAGAAATACTATTGTATAAATAATATGCGATTGCAGCAAAGTTTTAAAATATTTGATTGTATAACCACAGATTTCTCGAAGATGGCTTGGGGATTAAGAAAAAAGATTTTTCGATACCCCGAGATTATCATTGTAAATTTCGCACATCTACAACAAATGCCATTGAAAGCCACCTTTGACATTTGGGTTTTTGAATTTTAATCTTTTCTACGAACGAGCTACCAAACATTTTGAAATATTTTTTTTGGCAACAAATAAATAGTTTACGCTTTTTTACACAATGAAAAAGAAATGCATATTCAAGCCATCGGTGATTTTTGTAAATAAAGGCAAAAAATAGGGAATAAGGAAATAATACGGGAATAAAAAGGAATTTCTACTCCCAAAGTTAAAAGACATTTCTGAATCTTAACTGCTTCACAGGCAGCTGGCCTACATTGAAGACGCCTCTAACTACTTAAACCACAATTTCTGATCATAAGAACAAAATCTTAAAAAAATACCAGCAGTCATTAAAAATGTTGAGACGCAAAAAAAAAAGACAAGGATACAAAGTAAAGTTGGCACATCATGGATTCGAGCGTTGTTGTGGTCACAACGCAAACTCTTCACGAATGCTTATTAAATTAAAATAAACAAAATAATAAAAACTGTCTAAAAAGCATAAGCAAAATTTATTTAAGAAAAACTTTATAAGCCAATGTAATAAATCTACGGCAAATAGTTTTCCGAAAACGTGTTGATGTGGAGGATGCACAGCAGTTTTTTCTACCAGCGTTGAAAATATAAAACCTAGACAAGGTGTTGAAATATTCGTAGGCTTTGTTCTCAATGGTTTTTGGATAGAGTAATCTCTTATTTACACAAATTTCTTATTTACACAAAGACTAGCATTAAATTGAAAGTCCTGCCTAATAAGTAACTTAGCCATTCGACTGGTTCCACGACTGAGCTATCCGACCACTCGAATGGTTCGATAATTTCGGCCGCAGTCAGTTCACAGATTTAAAACTAAAGTATTTTCACTGTAGTCGAAAATTAAACAGCATCAAGAAGAAACCGCGCCTCAAGAACCCTCTAAACGTTTGCCGAGCTTTCCAAACAAGAAAATGCAATACCTGACCTTCGGTGCGATTACGAACGATTCACATACAGGTCCCAAGATGAAAAAAAAAATTTAAAAAAAAAGGAAAACAGCAACCACCACTCCAACTTGGCACGGTACAGCGGACAGCCATCCAAGGGCCCCAAGGCCAATATTAAAACGAAGTCACACACGCAAAGGCGCACTCACACTCACGGCAGGGCAGCACCTCAAGAAGTCAACCGTGGCGGGCGTGTATACCGCCGCAGTCAGTGCCTGCGACTACCTTCATCACCATCGTTGCGCTAAGGGAGCCACCTCATGCGAATAAAAGCGGCTCTTCGTCGTGAAGGAGCCTCGTCTCTCGTCCGACGAGGAGTGTTATTATCTCTTCTGCCTGTGTCTGGCGGTCGCCGCCATTGTGTATCCGCCGCGATCGTAAAAAGGGCATAATCTCGCTTTTAAAGGCAGGAGAGCATGACAAGCGAAGAACGCGCGCAAAAGGCAAAACGAAGAGTACCCAAAACACGAAAATAGATACGCAACAAGCCGTCTGTGCATGCACCGGGCTATTGAGCCGGGTCTGAAGCTCGTTTTCTGACCGCCTGTTGGCATACGCCATAGATGGATGCGAAACGGAACGAAAGGAACAGGAAGACAACACGAGAATACCAAGAAAAGACAATGGTGGAACAGTCGTCGTTGGAATACGCAAAAGAAGTAGAGCCAAGGGCAAAAACCCCATACTCACGAGGCACGCCATTATCATCATTGCCGCCATCAACACACCACCACCACATCGCCGTCGTCATCAGCATCGCCATCGTGGCCGCCGTCGCCATCATCGTCATCGTTGTAGTCATCATCAGCGGCAGCAGCAACACTGGCATCACCAAGTTTTTTTTTTTTTTTTTTTTCTTTTTCTCAAGAAGTCGAGTTCTTGTAGTCGATGTCATCATCGCCGTTGTCGTCGTGGTCCACCGCCACTGTAACCCCTCTTTCGACAACCTCCCCGGACTTAGAGATGCGGCTAAGAGTTTGTTTTTGCGACGTAACAGGTTGCAGCACCATAGCTCGACGCGTACCATCGCACACATTTTCGTTTTCATCGAGTTGTATAATACGCCAACAACGCTTAAGAGAGCCGTACCAAAGAGCGCCGCCCGAACGCAACTGGTGAGAGACTCCACCACTGAAGCAAACTGTTCTACACAGGGACTCGTATAAGAGAGGACCGCCCTCTTATACTCCTACCTCGCGCTCTTTCTTGGCGTATCTCTCTTTAGCCGCTCTTCAAAAGCCAAACTGGATTGGGACCACTTACTCCAAGCTCTTGGTATGCAACCAGTTTGCACCATCGGCATGCAGCAGAGTTGTAGGGTCACTCGAAACAAGCGTCCGTTTTGAATGATGCCGATGATGATGATGACGATGCCATAAACCAGTTCTACCGCATTGCGATTCTTGGCGGAACTCGCCTCGAAGCTTGTAGAAGAGACCTGGCGAGTTTTCCAGAAAACCCAGCCCGGACACGTTTTCATCTCCGCCTGCGGTTTCAGACGCGAATTTTCCATGGTCGAGGTGAGGAATGAATGAAATTGCATGTCTCTGCTTAGTAAGTCGTCGTCGGATACCGGGGCGTGAGTTGTTAGACGCCTGCGGCGCACCGCCGACGTTATCGTCGTCGTCGTCGGCCTGATGTGGAGAGAATCTACCAGCAATGACGTTGCCACAAGAAGCCACCAGTCATGGGAATACAGTCATGTGGTGTGGAGTCATCGCGCCAGACACCAGTTGCAAGATGCGAGTTGTCTAAGTCTAATTAATTGCAAGATGACGTTAACGAGTCCGCGCGACGGAATGCAGACTAGAGAATGTGCATCTTTGGGGTGAATTTTCTCTGTCTATGTGTGAGTTCCGAGAGAAGTTGTAAGTTTTGTGGGACTACTTGCCAGCGGGTGATGGGAGAAGGATGATAATTAAGATCTGCTCAGTTTTATAACCTCGATGATTTCATCCGATGCACTCGGATGGAGATTTTTTTTTTGTTTTCTTCTTCTTGCCATGCATTACTTGTGTTCGTGTTTTCAGAACGGTAGACTGACAGACAGTGTTTAATTCATTATTGGAGCTTGATTTAAATTTAACTGGGGTGTAACGCTTAGCACGCATAAAATGGAAGCGATTTAAGTCACAGTGGGGAAATATATCAACAGGCAGAAGAGTTGTGTACTTAATCACAGTCTCACCTGATTTTATAGAGTTCTTCACATTCACGACAGATGAATGTGAATATAAGAATTACACAAACAGGATTTCAAAGCCGAAGGTTCAATTTAAGGTCAGACACGGATATGTAGTTAGTTATTTACAAACCAATGGTTGTTTGCCTGAAGGAGAAAGGTAGGTAAAAAGGTAAATAAGACTTGTCCGATTTAGGCATTTCGATCAGGGTTTTTTTCACTTTGATTATTGACTTTAGACAATAATTAAGTAACTGCATATGAAGAACAGGCCAAATCCTTAGCTTCTTTTAGAATTTCACATGGAATGCCTTTATGCGCATGGTAAAACATTGATTACATTACAGCTTATACACTTCCTGCTTTTGTAATCGTAATAGAAAAGTTTTGGCTAAAAGATTCCAGAGGTCTAAAATCACTCCAATTATTACAAAATTTTGTGACTTCGATTCTATTTCACTTGTCTGTTATTAAAAAATCACTAGATTTCTGCTTCTGCTTTAGCTTCTGCTTCGGCATGATAAAAAACTTAAGACTTACATTGGGGCATACCAATTTTGCCCACAAATATTCAAAGAACCCTCACTATTTCTCATATACTTCAGGTCCTAACGGACAATTTCTCTGGTCTCCGGCATGAAAAAAGGGCTTTGCGTCCATTTCAATCCCTTCACAACGGACCCCCTTTTGTAGCGGACACGGATACGAATATCAAAGCCTACTGAGTTTTTACTCTTATAACGGACACGAACCAAATCCGAAGATGCCGGAGACAGAAAAACGTTATATGTATTCCTTTGATCCGCGCACATTTATATATGGGGCGGCGTAACAGCCCGTTGAGAGCCAGAGCCTAGCTTTTTCGCGCCTCTACTGTGTTGTGCGCGTTATAATTTTGTCACATGTTTAATGCCGGTTCCGAACGGCGAATTGCGAAAGCTTTTCATGACAGAAGTACTCCAGGAAGGTTGTCAGTCGTGCGCTGGAGGTGGGGCCGTGATAAATGTTTGTGGTGTTTTTTTTTCCCCGAGCTGGATTCGAACCCGGGTACTCTCGCTCAACAGTCCGACGCACTAACCGATCGAGCCAACGGCGCCCACATCCGCGCACATACTACTAAATATTTGCAGCGTTTTTAAAGATGTACGAACTCTTTTTATACAAATGAACTTTTTTTTTACGATAAATAACAAAAAGGGCTAGACCGTAGACAGCCTGAATGGAAGTAATGGCCGCGTCTCTTTTTTTTTTTTTCATTTTCATGAAATAAATACATTACCTTCCTAAAACGGGCACCCCTTCATAACGGAGAATCTTGATGGTCCCGAAAATGTCCGCTGTAGAGAAATTTCACAGTATTACAAAAAGAGGCAACGACCTTTTTGCATTATTTTTTCCCACGTAACTGATAAACAAACATTAAGATTTGGCATAGAAGGAGGAAGTTTTTGAGTAGTAAACCTGGTAAAACTTTCAAGCAGCCACCAGCATAACTTGATATGACTCAAAAACAGGATTTTCATATGACCACTGTGAAGCACCGCCAGTACCATGATTAAATCAACCGCAGCAGTTTTTGAACACTGTATGTAACTTCTGCCAACAACCGATTATAATTTGTTGAGTCTAACAAACAAATCGAGTAGATCAAGCAATAAGTTTGTTCGTAGCAATTTTTTTTTTTTTTTTTGTGTGTATAGAAATCATCCATTTTATTCACCCCAATTCCCAAATCCGCCGGGGCGAACCGTTCCCCGAAATCGGAATCTATTCCCATTCCAAGTGACTCGTTCACGTGTCGGTAATGTGAATTGAGATTATCGGCATTCCCAAATCCGATTGAATCTCCGCATACAAACGACTCCCTACAAATTCGTGGCGGATCCATATGAGTCTAAGTAATTTGCTGGTAAACATGTATGTTATGCTTGTTATCTGTAAAAGTAACAGTGGGAAAGTGCCCTACCAATTACAACAGCATCATTTTTCGTAGATTATGCATCAAAGGAAGCCTAAGACTAAAAGAAATTTGTGGTTGCAATGAATAATCTTAACCCGACTTGTGCTGTAATTATTTTGTTCGAATTTTTCAATTAAACTTATAGCGATTGTAGACTAGCCCTCCCTAAGTGAGAATATATTAATCTATTAGGTAACAAAGATATGACAATTTTTGTGGTGTGACCGTATAGTCACGCTGGCGCTTGTAAGGTACATGTTTAGGATTACCTGGAAAATGAAAGTTGGGGAGAGTACGATAACTTTGATGCCAAAAATGTATGATGTAGAGGGATCAAAAACAAACATTTTTTACTTTAGGCGTCTTTGGAGTCTTTTTGTCTATCTCGCCCCGTTTAGGGGGTAGAGGCAAAAAAAACAAATAAACAAGAAAAAAAAGATTATTAAAATAAAACGGCAACACTTACAACTAAGTACTATACCAGTTTCGAGATCCAGAACCTGTTCTGTAACCGTACATTTAAATCAAATTATTTATGCCCATGGTTTTTGAAAAACTCGCATACAAATCCAAATTTTTTACGAAAATAAGTGGAACAAAGTTTGGACAAACTATTTTTAAAGTTGGGAGAGGTGAAGTCCAAAATTGTTTTCTTGCAGTCATTGCCTATATTAATTGAATCGAACACTAAAAACCGAATGGTTTTATTTCTTCTGGTTCTTGAGAAAATCGAAAAATACAACTTTTGTTTTACATTTTTACAAGGAAAGCCAATAAATTCAACACGTTCCCCGCTTGAGCCAGCGTGACTGTACGCCTTCAAAAAATTACTCAAAACTACTAAAAGCTAGGTTTGTTCTTTACGAACCAAATAATATTCGTGAACAGTAAGCAATTATCTTTCTACTGATATATACAATATATGATGTTACAAAAATAACTGGAAATATGCAAGGTAAAAGCTGCTATTTACTTTTTCATCTTTCCAAAATGCTGTGCACTGCGGTATCACCGCGTTTTGTGCAAAAATTTACAAAAAATCGAACTGTAATAAAAAATTAAACGAACAATAAAGGAACTCTGAAAGTTTAGTTAAAACTAGTTTGTTAATTTCGTCAACACTACTGTTTCTCGCCGCCCATATAGCCCATTTCTTCTCTACTTTGACTACATTTGGGTAGACTTTTGATATTAAGTCTTTTTCAACTAAATCGCGAACAATTTTAAGTGTGTTTTCAAAATGAGGCACTTTTCCATCTCCTATAGTAAAAGTTGAAGAAAAATGTATACTGCCTCCACCCAAATGTGTTCTCATATTAATAAATAATTTTGCGGTATGACCAAATTTCCAAACACTTGAAAGATATCTTAAGTAACATCAAATTTCCAAACACCGCCAAAGAAACAATCCCCAAATGCATTTTTGAAAATTAAAACACATTGCAAACACTCGATATTCAAACATCGAACCATACACAACTAAAGTATACCATTCAGCATAAAATCGAAGTATCCAATCTAAATTAGAAATATGAAGATGTTTTTCCACGACTCTTCCAATTTCACATTCCGATTGCCTCGTCTACACTCAATCACAACTACCACCCACTCTCCCTGCCCAGTCGTCTTCCTTTTTTCGCATTTCCATTCATTTGCTACACGACGATGATATCCTTCGTCGGCAGGCGACGATGATGCGATGGCAGGTGTACTCAAAACATCAGTTCTCGAACCCAACAGCTCACAAGCTGTCCGGTATAGTCGGTGTGTTTGCAATAAATCTTCAATTTTCCCAATTGATAGGTAAACTTTGGAATTAGATTATTGCCTTTTACTTTAGCGTCAAGAAGTTGGAGAAAAAAATAAGTATACTTTCTTTTTTCTTGCTGCTGCTTTGTTTGAAGCTCTCTGTTTACAAATAGCCTTCCGCCGCTCCTTTCGGAAGGCGAATATGATTTTGTGTGGATGGCCATCATGGGAAACTTTATGTTGCAGCGCGTGTATCTCTCGTATCCCTTTTGCGTATGATTTACAAATGTTCCTTGTTTTCCATATTTTCGCTGTTTTTTTTTTTTTCTTTGGCATGTGTCTTGCATTCAAATTCACCATCCGCCTTTGGTTGGGATTTCAATTTATGGGAGTTTAAGGTGGACGAAGACTTATTTTATTTTAAAAGTTGTTTTTTTTTATTATTTTCATAAAATATTCCAATCGTAGATACTTAGAGGATTTACCAAATGGTGAAAGGTGATTTAAATAAATGAATTATTTACTGGAGAGAAAAGAAATGCAAGGACTCTGGATAAGTTTGTAAGTCGATTGGGTACATTGGAGACTTCACTGGAGATATAAAATAATGTTTAGATTACTCACGTTTAAAGGGATCTTTCTGATTGAATATTTGCAAACAGAAATTTGCTTTAAAGCGAGAACATTTCTGATTGAATATTTGCAAACAGAAATTTGCTTTAAAGCGAGAACATTTATATGTATGATTGCCAATAATACAATACAAACGCGTATCGAATTTGAAATAAATAATCTGCGTAACAGATGGTGGTTGGACCATGAAAATCGTTTGTGGTGTTTTTTCCCCGTATCAAATATTGGCGGCTTTAAAAATAGTTTCCCGAAATTCGGGACTTGTGACGAACGTGAGCATAATACCAAAGCTGTCAAACACTCTAAAGGATCGTTCCCATGCGGGTAGTAACTAGCTGCTTCTAAATCGCAATACAATTATTTGAAAAGACCTTAACATTTTTTTTTCAGCCATCGATTCCTTGTCGTTTGTCCAAACTACTTCTTATCGAGAAAAGTGTTAATCAAAATGCCATGAAAACATAAACTGCCGCTTATTTGCTGTTCAACCAGAACAATTTTCCTCGCAGTTTCCTAACATCCTTTCCATCCACCTACAGTAAACAAATATATATTTTAAATTTCGATGTTTTTTTTTTACTCACGGCACACGAATAAAGAGTAACTCATGTAATTTGGCATCAAAACTCACCTGAAAATAAAAAAAAAGAGAAATGAAAATAAATAAATTATGTGATAGCGTCTTCAGAAAAGTGTTTTTGTTTTTGTGTAAAAGTAAAAATGAAAAATAATTTCGCCGCTGCCGCGAGACCACGCATAGAAGACAATAAAGATTTCATTACGTTCCTTTGATTACCTCGCATATATAGGTGGCAGATGCAAATACGAACACAGACGTTCTCACACTTTACCTCATCAATAATTAACCGGATATTATTGTGAGAGAGATAGAGCAATTTTCATATGTGTAGATATCACCCCCTTCACCTTTAATTCACACCTAAACAAAAAGAAAAATGCACTTTAATACTTCGACCCCTGCGTTGCCTTCTACCGCTTGCGAGCACAATGTGAAGTATAAAATATTCAATCGCATCCATGAATAAAACATAAATCGCGCACAGATTTACTGCGTTTCATGTTTTCCGCGCTACTTTTGTAGGGTAATTGTGAACGAAATTAAGAACAAAGGAATCCACAGCAAGAGCAACGAGATGTCCTCAACTCTTCTTTTCCACACCAGCAAAACTCAAGAGGGACGAAAATTAAAAATGCGACAAACGCGAAACAGAACCAACAGTTCTACACTAGCAAAATAAAATAGTGAATCTCTTTTTTTCGCTTCTTGTGTAATCCATGAGACGAGTAATCGCAAGGAAAGGCCGCTGCCCCAAAAAGGACTTTCGGGAAAGAGAATAAAATAACCAAAAACGGCCAAACAAAGCATAAATTACTTTTCCTTTCAAACTCGCTGGGCTTTGCCTTGTACGAGACGACCGCCTTGCATTGTCGTTCTTGGCTTCGTCGCCCATCGTGTCGGTGCTGTATCGTCCCCTCTAACATTAGTGTAAAGTCATCATTAAATATTTATTTTTATTAAGGAACAAAAATTTGCACTCATTCATTTCAGTGAACCTGTCTTCCCGCCGCGCCCTCGACTAGATGCAGTGGCAAAGGAAAATTCAAAAGAGAAAACAAATTACGGAGACAGTATTGCTGTGAAGAAGGGATGTGTTGAAATAAACGATGGAAACTGAAAGAGTTAATAGTAACACGAAGAAAGCTACTGAAGACAACAATCGTGGTTCTCCGATGGACTTTGCGATAATTCTTTGTGAAAATTGATGAAATGAGGTGAAAGAAATTTATTTTTAACAAGTTCTACAGTTGCTGGACTGATTGACTAACAAATTGATGGCGGCTAAATAATTGTGTTGCAAAACTGAGTAGACATTAATATTCAAAACAGCTCTCTTTTATACCACTTAACTATTCTATATTCTACTTGGACACTTAAAGATGAACTTTAGATTAAAACTCAAGCCTCTGTCTTTAGAGATTGGCAACACTGTTTTTTGACCTAATTGATGTATTTCCAGAACCTTGATGGCTAAGTCTAAGTAGAGGACAATGGACTGGCCATCTATCAAACACGTGGGCAACAAGCGTGTTGCCTCATGAATTGCTTTTATTTCTGCCTTGAAGACACTATAATAGTCCGGGAGGCGAAGGGACATCGCTATTTTTTGCCGGTCAGCGAGCACACCCATATCTACCTCTTCTCTGTCTTTACTAACTTTCGACTTTACTAACGGCCAATTTTCATACGTCTCGGTTAACGTCCTCTCGATTTGCTTTGTATTGCTTGCATTGTAATTATGTGGATGACGCAAACTGAAAAAAAAGTCGCAGCTTTAATACCACGATAATTTCTAAAGAACGTATTTTTTAAAAGATGAAAGACGGATACAAGTAAAAATTTGGTGTAACATTATTTATTGGAACACTTTACTTGCTCAGAAAATTCGGCAAATTTTATACATTACACAATCGTTACACTGAATACGCCAGGAATTATATATTTTAGATTCTATAGAACATAACTTTGGCTTGAAAACGATAAATAAAATAAACATAAGTTTAAGATTTTTTTGTGAACCAACTTTTCCCAAAAATCATTTTTGACGTTATCACTTTGTTTGCTATTTCAAATTTATTAATATTAAATACTAAAATAATTTCGAAATTTTAATAGACTGTTTAAATTATAGTTTACTGTGTAAAAAGTTCGTGTTAGCCTTTCTTTTTTTAAAAAAAGGCCCGTTTAGTAATAGTTTTGTTTCTAACTAACTAGGTTTTCCTTATCGATGGGAGTCGATACTATTTTCTTTTGGTTTTTGTTTGATAAACAAATTAATGTAAAAGTATCAGCTCTGCGTTTTGAGGGTCATAAACCATCTAGAAAGAACTGCATTCATAGATCGTCTTTGGTTTTTAGCAATGCTCTAGAGGATCCTACTTTCTTGCTAAACTCACTGTGCAATTCAATAAAACACAACAGAAATATTCGAAATGAAACTCCCAAAAACATGCTTGGCGCTATTAGAAAGACGGAAAGCACATTAAAACAACCCCAAGCAGTGATTGTATCTCTACAATAGCACCAAAGACACAACCAGAAGCTATTGCTGCTGTACCGCTGCACTTAATCATCAGCGCCACCACACATACAGCCAGGACGAGCGAAAGAAGGATATGATCAACAGTTTTTTTTCTTCGCCCCATGTCCCCGTCTCCGTAGGAATACGAGAAGCAATTTCTTTTCGTCTGTTCTTTGTTATGTTTTTGGAAGAAAAAAAAAAAGAACAGACACACATCGCAAATAGAACAGTATTCGAGAGTAGAAATATCTGCGGCAGAAGGATTAAAATTGAGAAAAGTATGTTCGTACAACGCAAAGGACACACAGCAACAGCCATGAACCAGCAGGCGGCTCAGTTTGGCGGCAGTGGTGGGGTGGTAGTCCGATGAGTTAGTGATTTCTACTGCTTGCTCTTCTGGATTCTTTCAATTGTTTCTTCATTGTTTCTCCATATCCACACCCAGCCCAACCGACAATTGTGTGTGGATGAATGAAAACATCCTGCTCCGGCCATGATGTGTGAATGATTACATTTAGGGCAGCCATGCCATATCAGCCGCCCAACAGCCCCGCACCTTCACGCACACACAAATTCCAGTCCAACTCTAAGACGAAAGACGAGCAATTTCGTTTGTGAAATTTGTTGTTTTTGTTTTGCTCCTGTGGTTGGCTGGTTGGTGGCATAATGGTACGGGTACATCTTTCAGGCTCTGCGCCACAGCAAGTGGCATACATATTGATAGTAATGTAAGGCGAACGTGTGATGAAATTTTTCCCGGATTATACGCCAGTTGGGAAATCTAGTTAAGGGATTTACGCTTTTCGGTTTTATGACTGGCGTCGGAAGTGTGCCAGTGGGGAATCGGCCTTTGAATCAAATTAGAACGATTGTTATTACATGACTCAGAACGAACAGCAAAATAAAAAAACTAAAACGACGAACACGAAAACAAAAACACTAAGCCTGGGGAAGAGGCACACTACCAATGGGCCGAGCACTTATGATTGTTCCGAAAGAGGGAAGCCGGCCAGGAAGTGGATTGTTTTTCGAGATGGCATCTCGAATTGTGTGATGGAGATATGAATCTGTGCTAATTAGTTCGAACATCGAGTCGATCGATTTTATTCCGGGCGAGTGGCACTTGGATGCTTGCAGAAATTTCAATATGCACCACATGACATCGCATTAAGCGTAAGGACACTTACTTGTTAGGGTCGATTCCCATTTGTGCGAGAGGAAAATTCCGAAATATTTTCGAGCATTTCGTCGACGGCGAAGACCATTGGGATTTCTTTCCCTCGTTCCTTGACCATCACTTTATGGGTTGAGATGTCGTCCACAGAATCATTTGTGTGCAATAATAAAACGAAATCAGGCAATGAGAATGTGATGTTCGTCGTACTTTTATCGCAGTGGAATTTAGTGAATAAATGGATTATTGGAAGGTACGTAGGAGGGCGGTGGCAGGCAGGTTCTTTATAGCTTAGAATTCTGAAGATAATTACCATACCCTTGTAATTGGCTAAGAGAATCAATTATGTAATTTGTGTTTTTAGAAAGGTGGAAAAAGTTGCAGGACACTGTACGAATATTTGACTTTGTGAGAGTAGTTTTCAAGCAAGCGAAAATCGTGTAAAGGATGCAGAAGTTTAATTTATAAAAACTAGTACTTTTTTTTTAATTATAAAAAAATTTGAAAATAAAAAATAAAAGACAACAAAGCAAAATGAAAAGATTAATTCCTTTGATTGAAGAAGGCAGAATTATGTTTTACAGTTTTTGAACCATTAGCACATACCTTAAAATAGCGTAGGAAATCTTATATTCGCATAGGAAATATTAAATTCGCATAGGAAATCTGAAATTGAATTGATCAATCAGAGAATCTAGTGAAGCAACTAAAGTACTTTAGTACTTCCATGGCAAACGCTTTCTATAAACCTGCGAGGTGATTTTTTTGTATTTTCTATTGATTGGTTAGCCAAAGGCCTTTGTTCTGGCTATGGCTATATTTTCTAGCTCTCAGTTTTTGAATTTTTAGCTAGCTTTAAATAAATAAACACTTTTCATTGATCCATAACCTCGCACGGCTCCTTATTAGACTTTTGTTGTTTCTTAAATGTATAGTGGATAAAAAAAGTATTTCCACATTCTATTTTTTCATAATTTCATTGTAATTTGCAAACATTTAATGAAATGTTATGGACTCTAAGAACAAGCATCAAAAACTTACTTCAGTCTAATGGGAATGAGAATTGCACACTTTGGATTATGAATACAATATAATAGGAATAAATGAGATATAAAAATATATAAATACTTTGCGTAACAGCCCGTACAGGGTCAGAGCACAGCTTGTTATCCACTACGTTGTGCCCAATATAAGCTTTTGGAGTAAAATTAGAAGATAGGTTACTACATATGAGATCTAAACTAGCTGGGTAAGAATGTCAAGTATTCTTTCAGAATTCAAATGGTTTGAACTAAAACTTGAGATATTTTTTTTGTAAGCCCACTAGTTCGACATCAGCTCGAGCTCGAATGTGTGATAAGTCAAGGATACAGTAGATTATTACAGACTTGATCTTACCACTAATTAAAAGTTATTAAATAAAGCTCAATTCAGTGCCTTTCGAAAGTCCTGGAGACACCCTCTGACAGCCTTTCAGTTCAATTTGATCAATTACTTCTACTTTGCCATCACTTAAGCAGGCTTCACTTTACCAACTCAAATAAATCTTTCAAAAACAAAAAAACAAACACTGCACCCAAGCCTGCACTCACGAGTCAAAGCAAACCTATTAGTTTTGCATGTTGATTCTCGTCTATTACTTGCCAAAATAGTTTAAATTACCCCCCGAAAAAAAATCCTAACTTCGTTCAAAGAACAACTTCCATCCACTTCTTCGCTTCCTCTTCATCACCGTTCCATCGGGTGCTGCTGCGAAGCCTTTACACAAAAAATTCATGAGGGGTAAAATATCAACAAATTGTGTGGAAAACTTTTCCGCAAACTTTCAATATGTCGTCGTTTTACCAAGTGAATAAAATTCTAAACATCAATTTCACTCCGTCTCTTCCCGAAAAAAAAATAAAGTCATAAGCTCTTTACATCTAAAGTTGAGAAACAACAAACGAAAAAAAGGGGACGAAATGAACGAATCCGGGGTAAAGTTTTTCCTACTCACGCAACAATCCCAACTTTGAATTCTCACATTCGAGTTTGAAAAAGAAAAGTGGAAAAGCTAAGTGAATTTATAGAAGATGTCTTGTGTGCTTGTGTGCTTATGCGCCACCCTGATGCTCTCTCTCTCTCTCTTTGTATGACGTCGAAGATGGTGAAAACATTACCATGCAACGAATGAGGCTAAACTTTTAATTGGACAAGGCCTAGAGCAATCTTTCGTAGGGTCAGCAGGCAATTAAAATCCCCACACACGAGAATGAAGTAATTTTTTCTCTTCTGTAAAGGCGACGTCGTGGCGGCAGGTTATTATCGGTGCGTTTACAGGGTTCGGTTCAAATTTAGAACACACTTCCGGGGAGAAGCAAAAATTTACTTTTCAACACCGAAAGGGTGTGGATTGTCAAAACGAAAATAGCCCTGATTAAGGACGAACAAGAAACTGGATCTCCGGAAGGACAGGGTACGCCTAAAAATATTTACATTCATTTTTGAAACATCAAGTCAAACCACACAGTTTCAGACCTCAATTAATAATGAATAGCAAAAATAAATATGTCGCTCATGTGTTCATGTTGTTGATGTGTGCGGACACCACTTCTCAGAGAGGGTGGCTGTGTTCGACAAGGCGATTGAGTATTTGTTTTGTTTTACTTCCGTGTTAACACGCTGACATGTTTTCCTAGAGGGCTGAATAACGCAGCCCCCTCAGCGGGAGTGTGCTCTGAAGGAAATTAATTAGGTTTCGCTGAGATAGTTTTTATTCAAAATATTGACTGAATCTTAAAGCTACAGGAAGTTGTCTTAGCAAAATAAACACTGCTGTTCTGTCAATCGAAAACAAAAAGGGTGGTGGCTTGGTTTTCAGAATCACTATTCAGCCAGTGCGAGTTAGCCTTAGAAACCAAATTCGATGGGACACTCAACTAATGAAAATTCAAAAAAAGAGAAGACGGCCATCATTTTTAGAATAAGCATTGCCATTTTTTTTGTTTCTTTTATTTTTATTTTTTTGCAGTTGATTCTACTTTTTGCTCTGATTTTTGTGTGAAATATTAATTGATCTCATTTAGCTTAAAATTTTTTTCGAGATAAATTCAAAAATTAACATAATCATGGAACAATGCAAAAATTTAAGTCGTGTAATAGCAGACGAAAATTAAAAATTTAGAAATAGTTCCTGCACACCTTCAGCGTACAAAAAAGCTGATATAGGCGTATGTGAGGCTACATTGGTAGTGAATGAACTTTAATCTTAGCCAACTGAGCAGAAGAATACGACAAACTGTTAAACAAAAGACTTCTTTCTAAAAGATTTCCACCTGATTGGAGCACCTTTGATTTAAGATCTGAAGCCAATGGAAAGCAATATTGGTGAACAGCTTTTAAAATCTATCTAGCAGCCTTTGCTGCTTTTTATAAATATTTTGCAAAACAAAATATTCACTAATTTCTATACGACTACAACCTCAGAAATTATTTGGACTTTGAGATAATATTTACACTTCCTACCAGCACACCCAATTAATACCCCTATTACGGTTCGCAAGTCGAACGTTCGACTCGTCTCGAACGATCAGGCGAATATTTCAGGTCGAGCGATTACCGTTCGCGAACTACTTTGTTCGCCTGAAATTCACTACTGCCTTAACTACAAATTCACACTACCCTAACCACAGTAAGAAATATGTGACAAACGTCAAGTGAAATTAGTTAAATTCAAAACAATTATTTGTTTACAATTAGAATTATACCTTTAAGAATAATAAAAATCATATTTAAAATATATTACTAGTGTCCAAACGGTTTACATGTTTATATGGACTGTTTCAAAAAGATAAGTGGAATAATTAGAATACGCGGATAAATTGGAAACAGCTGCTTACGCCACTTTTTCCATCGTTCGATTGTTGCAATAGTTTAAACAATACATATATCTATTAGTTGAAACATGTCTTTAATTGAGCATTTGAGTGAATATATTTATGTGATATACATTCGTGCAAAGGTAAAAAAAATTCCAATATTCCATTTGCTTTCTTCTTCGACGAGACATATGCAACAATGCTATTGAGTTGAGCAAACAGAAGAATGCCAATTGTTCCTAATTTCACTATTGTTATTGGTTGTAACTGTATTTTTTCGAGTTTCAACTTAATAAAAAGTAATAATTCAAGTTCATCAATACAAAAATGTGTTTTCTTTCGATATTTCCACAGTTCGTACGCTCAGTCACCAAAAAATTTAGTCGAACGTTCGCCAACGGTAATACGGTGAAATCGAAATTCGCCAAGCTTCTGACATTTGAGTCGAATGTCATCTGGGCGATTCGCGAATGATAATACGAAAATGTGACTCAGGCGAACTTTTTCGTTCGACTCGCGAACCGTAATAGGGGTATAAATTGTAGTAAAAATTATTAGTTTGAGATTGACACACATATGATATTTTATGCAAATGAATTGCAAATTGAAAATTAATGTGCGAGAGATGATGCCATATTTAAGTTTCAAATAAATCAACGTATGGTTGATTGATTTAAACAAAAAAAAAGGAACGACACTACGTCGTAACGAAAGTTAGCTAAAAAGGTAAATTAAGGGAAAATAAAAAAGATAGTGTGTGATTGGGTCTCGTCTTTACAATTTCTCGTTCTAATGTTCTACTTTTTTTCAAATAACCAAAAGAAAGATTGCAATACAAATCATATGTCTGTGCTTTTGTGTAAATTGTGTGACAACTAAATGTAACCTTTGTTACGAAATATATATAAACTATGAATAGTTGAAGAGAATGTACTAATACACTTCGGTCCTTTGAAGTGCTCTTTCATCTATTGGAAAACGCCCATTGGTATTTTCATTTCACATTTTGGAATAACCACAACGCTGCCCGCGTGTTTTTTTAACACAAATAAAATTGTCGGTACATAAACGTCAGTGCGGTAAATATTGGTTTCACCAAAAAAATTTTAGCGTTACTAGTCAGCCAATAAAGCAGATCAAAATCATTAAAAAAAATTTCATGAAATATGGTCTTGAAAAATGTAAACCAAAAAAAAAGCAGTACGGTTTATAGCCGTGAAAAAAGTTTGGATAAAATTTTCGCCACAAATCCTTTTAAACTAGGGCCAAACAAAATATTTAGTTTGACTGGGAACCAGACCAATCACTTACTCATTTTTATGAAAAGCTTTTACTTTATATGGCTTATTAGTTATGAAACACTTTCCATTTAAGCATCATTTTTTGATTAATCTTTGTATCTTTATTCATGGTTCAACTAATAAAAACTAACATGGTAAAACTATAAAAAAATGTCTAAATGTTATGTGCGGAACTTTGTTTGAACCATTAAAACAATGCATACCCGCTCTGGTTACAGCGCAGACTAGACTAAGTAACTATTGCTGGCTGTATGTCACAACTGAAAGTTTTTTGTCACATTATCCATAAAAAAAAACTTTACGCTAAAATATGCTATTCAAAAGAAGCCCGTCTGTAAATGAAATTGAATGATTCGAACTTTTTTATTTAATAGATGTCAGATGTAAAGATAACAACCGCTGTTTCTTCTGAAAACAGGAATAGTTTCCTTCATTCACCGGCGAAAGTTTACTCTAATCTGTCACAGCATCTCGTTCAAAGGATACAAACTACTTAGACTAATGAGACAAGATGAAAAGTATTTCCATAACCACATGAGCGATTTCCTTCAAGGACCCTAACCGAACGTGGTCACGTCGAATCGGTCCTGTCTAATTTCATTAGTTACCTCCATGGCTTATTAAATTTAATAAATAAATCTCAAGTGAAATATAATCGCATCTACTCTCCCCGACAAAGGTTGCCATGTCCTCGTATGCCGACCTACAAAACAATCCTTTGTAAAGCTCGATAACCATCGATAAGCACCCTTATGCGCCCAGTCCTACTAAATCATCCCATCAGCCAGACAAGACCGCAAAGAAAAAAAAGAAAAAAAAATGGGAGGGATAGAAAAAAAATTAAATGAAACCAAATCCTATTGAATGTGCTTCGTCAAAAGCAGACATTTTGATTTAGAACAGCTACCTCTGCCGCTGCCAAGGAAGATACAATCGCTTAAGAATAATGGCAAATAACCATTTCTAATCCCTTGTGCAACAGCATAATAGAACGAATCCTTTTTCCCTTTTATTGTACTCCACCTCCAACTCAAACTCCACCGCCATGTTGAAAAACAATAAAACACACGGTCTAAAGGAGCAACAGTCTGCAAAGAGGGCCAGAGGCCTAGTCCTCTCCTCCCAGAGAAAAAAAAAATTAAAAGAATAAAAGGAAAGAACGAAAAAAAAAAATCGCAAAATCAAATAACAAATGCTTAAAATTCCAACTACGAATAATCCTGGCAATAAATCAGGAATAATATTGAACGATTTTTTGCAATCCGATGTCACATGCTCGAGGTATTAGCCCAGTCGCGGTGTGGCGCGGTGTAACCCGCCCACCCTCCCATCACGGCCTGATCCCGAACTCTTTACAGCTAACTGGAACGCTGACGACTATTTATTTATGTGCCACAGCAAGACCTATAAAAAAGGATAACGCTAAGACAACGCGGCGCTGCGTATGTAAGAAAAACGGAGGGCTGTGTGTGTGTGCTCGCACATCTCATATCTCTCGTCCTCTAGGCCTCTTGCACCTAGAGTGTGTGCGGGTTTGTGAGGGCCAACCTGTAGCAACCTGTAGCGGCAGCTCAGAGCGACGAAAAGCCTAGGACACGATCCACAATGCAGAATATTTCATTTTATATCCTGCGTAAATAAAGTTTCATCTTACATTTTTTATTTTTATTAGAGTTTTATAGCCTTGCATAAATCTTGTCGAGTGTACAAAGCAATAACTTTCTGCCTTTCCACGTGAACAGTGTTCTCTCGACAGGTAGCCTCCTCTTCGCCTTTCTGTGTGTTTGTGTGCCACGACGATGATATGAAAGTCATCATCCTTTTTCAAGAGCACCCACCACCTCACAGGACGAAGCCCATGGGTATATTATGGCACGCCATCAATATGTGACATCTCCGCGTGTTTTGTGTGTTCTCTTTAAGACCGCCCAGGATACACAGAAGGACTAATAAACCCCACCGCATACACATACATATGTGTGTATTCCAAAGCAGTTATGGGAAAAATCTGAAAAAAAAAGTGTTTCTCTAGGAGAGAACTCAGCTCTTATGCTTTTGCGGCGCGCTTCGGGGATCTCCTCCTGTGTGGACCGACACCGACGTCGATGACGGCGTTTGGGGAGGACGCATTCGCCCAGATGCTCGCTTGGAAGAGGACGGTTGCCTGCTGTCATCTAGTAGTCAAATGGTACGGTTGGGAATTTGAATCGTTATATGCTTCGATAGGCGGATTTTCTAATAATAATTGATGACACAATGGGAGTGAAATTAAAATTTATTTTCCTCCTCTTCTCCAGGCACATTCTCCTCCCTCATTCTTCGTTGGATTGTGTGTTTTTTTGAGAAAATGATTTATTAGAGCTTTTCCGAACATTTTCGTGTGGGAAAAGTTTGTTTTTGGTTCATCGAATGCATAAGTGGAAAGATACTTAAAGCATTTTTCATTTTTTCGAAAAATAATTGCTCACAGAGAGATTAAATTATAATGGAGTAACGAGGTGTTATAATGGACCAAGTTTTGCATTTAATTTTGAGCAGGGCTAGTTATTAAAACAGACGGTTTTTTTTCCTCTTGTCGGTCAGTACATCATTTTACGTCTGACAATACACGCTAGTTATTCTCGAAGGGACTGAGCATCTTTTCAAGGGATAATGGGGGAGAGAAATAACAACGAAAAGCATTTTTGTTTTCAATCGATATTATACTTATAATATTAATTGTACCCTATAAATATCAAATTAACTTACAGTAACTATTTTTATGAAAAGCTGCTGTCCGCAGGAATGAAAGATAAAGTTGTTATCTGACAACAAGGACTGTTATTATATAAGTTAATATCACTTAATTTAATCTTTGACATGTCTTTGATTATGTACCGATTTCTTCAACACTAGATTTTGAACGGCTGCTCAACGTTGAGCTCTCCACGCATTATCGTGTTTCTCACCCTGTCCCGGCGAGTTACTCCCACTACGTAGAAATATCTCATTTCGTCACCTTGTATTCGCGATCTTATTCTTTCGGTCATTACCCAAATCCCATAACTATAGGTGAGAATTGGAACAAGTACCGAGTTATAGACCGACAACTCAGCCTTGACACCATGCTCGGCCTTCCTGCTTACAGATCCTCCAAGCTGTTTCAAAATTGACCCAGCTTGGCCAATCCTACAAGAAAGCTCAGTATTGCTCCTCCCCTTACTCGTAAATACATGAACCACCTGTTTCAATGGGACTCCACTGACATCCAGAGTGCAATGAACAGGCATTCTGGAAATAACCATAACCTCAGATTTGTCCACATTAACCTTCATCCCAGCATCGGTACAGAGGGCCACAAACCTATCCAGCGCACGTTGGAGTTCCGTCTGAGGGGATGCGAGAATAACGAAGTCATCTGCAAAAAGCGGATGACTTTTCTCTCCCAGCGTGAGCCTCGGCTGCGTTGTAACATCCAGTCCATATATATAATGAACAGGAGAGGTGACGAGAGGTGACCCTTGGCGAAGTCCAACGCCCACGGTGAAAGGTGTTAATTTACTACCGTTAACCCGAACACAACTGCTATAGTTTGTGTATAGAGACTGAATGGCCCTCAGTAAAGGGCCATCAATCCCATACTCCTGCAGAACACTCCAGATTAGATTTCCAAATCTACAAAACAACTGTAGATCAGATCGGCATATTCCCAAGCCATACCAAGTACAAAAACGTGATAACCGAAACTATTATCGACACTTTCTTTCATCTTTAAAACAAATTTATACAGAAGCCGTTGAAACTATGGCTTCACCTCTCAACCCCACGCAAGTGTGTATCCATTCCTCTATTTAATAACCTTTAATTAGCCTTCTAAACATAGACTAATTAGGAAAATATTTATCCCTTTCCTTTCCTGCGTACATCAGCACAGCCAGAGAGCGATAGACAAATTTCACAAAATGAAAGGTAAAACGTTGAGCCCGGAGCCCGACCCGGTGGGATACCAGGTAGGAATGAACGCCGATTAAACCCATGCTGAGAGGCAATGCTTTCTTTTCCTTAATCTATTTTTACATCGTCCTTTCAATTTAAAATTGTTTTTTTACTTCTTGTCTGCGCGTTTGTTTCATCATTCGACGTGGATAAAATAAAGGAACTTTGTAAGAAATTATGAACAAATTTTTCGGTCTATCGTCGACCCACGTCTTTTTGCCTTTTCACAATTTCTCCAGAGCAGTGATTAACGTAGAAAAACTGAGGAGCAACAACACACCTCATAAGAAGCTTTTGTTTGTATTTTGTTTTGCTTATTCGAAATCAGGATTAGACGGAAAGATTTATACCACGCCCAGTGATGCCAGAAAAAAAGAAACTCGGCCAACTTTAATATGAATGAACGCCATGCCACATCCTTTCTCGCAATAACTTTTAATCCTTTAGGCGACTCGTTTGGCTCGGTACCTCGGCCCGACCCCGGCCGACCGCGAAAAAAGGGGTTTATTAGCAATTTTTTATTGTTGGTAAATTATTCGGTTACCACCGCGTTTTTGTTCGCGATACGGAAAAGACCCGGAATGAGGAATATGGTCATTCACTGCAGCATTAGAGCAAAGAAGGATTAAAAGAGGCAACCAGCGGCGACGAGATGGTCATAAAATATTCAAGGTTGTTACTAAGCTATGCTATTATTCCTAGGGTTGTATATCGGTGGGGTGGTTGCTCATCACAAGTCGAGTTGGCCCAAGAATTAAAATGTGTTGAGACAGGAAATGAGCTGAAATCTGAAGTATTGCGAGGGCCTTGTGTTCAGGCACGTGGCTTTTGTTGCTAACGGTCGTAATGCGAAGCTTGGAGATGTCGATTTTTTTTTCTTGTCTATTTTCGATGTCGTTGAGTTTCTTGATTTCATGGAAGTTTAAATTTAATCGGCTGCTTGTAACAGGAGATGAGCAGAATCAAATAACAAGGTAAGTAATAATAAGGACGGCATGGATAAGTTTGAAGTGATATACAAAGAATCGACTCTGAAAACTTTTGAGACCATAATCCATACAATTTTAAGGAAAGTTCAATAAAATTTCAAAGAAAGTCGGTAAGGTTTCCTTTTTAAAAGGCTTCGCTTTTTTTACATTTCTTCATGACATATTCCAGAGAGTCATTGAATTAATTTATTAATAAAAAATAAGACTAATTATCTAAATTCTGTTCAACCCAAATGTTTAGCGAAAAAATCGAATGCTGTGAGGGCAGACCTACATTTTTAAATTGAAATACGCTTTAAGCCATAAAAAAGATGAAGAGACATCGACCAGATGAAAAATAATTTAATTAATTTAGAGTTCTTGATCTACATAAATATTGGTGGGGTAATAAATATTATGAATGCTTAAACATCAATCAAAATTTACATTTTTATCATGGTTAACCTACCTGAGCGTGTTTTGAATTTTATTAAAAGTTACTATAAAATTTCTGAGTTACTTGTCAGAGTTTTGTGCGAGCTTAATTCAATTTTCGGTAAGTACAAATGTCACGTCAGACGTCAATTATATATTCTAGACAAGAATATTAAAAATTTAATATTTCTATGCCAGTGAGATAGCACACTGTTGGAAGAAACAAACATAAAATTGCCATTGATAACTAATTTAGTTTAAAAGAATTCCTACAATTTATATTAATTGGGAATCTCAATATAAACTGTTAGAAGATTTACACCGTACTAAGTCGATATTACCTCTTCGCGACTATGCACCTTGCCGCGGTGAAGGGGCTCAGTAGGAGGCCTGATGACTCCGGAGGGCTATGGCAGCAGGGCCTTCCATACTGCAAGGTCTCCGGACAGGGCAGCCGAAGCTAAGAAGTGGTCAAACCTAATTCCAGAGGTGGTGTGAGCGTGATAAATAAGCCGTGCCCAAGGATGAAAGACTGAGGGTCAAATCAGTCTCTAACGAGCTCCTTCAGGCACCTGGCCAGTGTCTGTCGTAAGTGGGCTGTCGTCACAGTAAACCCGGCTATGCTGTGGCGGCTAAACGTTTTCACCGGTTTACTCGTGGGACCAAGACAATGAACCAAACAAACAACTTACAAACAAACAAAACAGACAAAACAAAACAAGAAGAAACCAATAATAAGGCGCAGACCTTGGGGGCAACCCCCGTCGATCAATCACAACTCTATAGAGATAAGAGTATCGACCTGCTCTCGGACACTGACAGCAGATCCGAATGCAGCTCTCTCGCTGATCACGAGGCCCGCACGGCAACCGGCAGTAAGCCGAAGAGACTGAAACCAAGTGATGTCAGACACCGCACCATTCGAAATGCGAGGTTCCAGCTGAAGCGCCTCCAGGGGAAACCCAAGGACAGCTGGGACAAGAAAGACAATGACACTTTTCGCTGGGCGAGTGGGGTGGTGAACGAGGGGGGAAGCCAACCCGTAACGGGTGGTACCACCTCCGCAGCCGCCGCCCCCAACCAAAAGGGAAAGTCACCTGATAGCAGGGGACGGAACCGGAAGGAAGGGCGCCCAGAAGGACCTAGCACGGCTCAACCGATTGGAGGGGGGCCGTCTAGTAGCAAAACATTTATCAAGCCAAAAGCCTTAACCGAGTCGGATAAGGCCAAGGCCTCTGATAAAAGAAAGGACTTTACGTCCAAGAGACCCCGTTCAAACGAGGAAATCCCCAAGGCTGCAAAAAAAGCGAAGGCCATCGAACACTCGATGCAGAAATCCTTCAGTGAGATGGCCAAGGATCACCTAGTTTACGGGATATCCGACCTTAATAACGAAGAAGGAAGGATAACTGGGGATGATTGGAGGGTCTTAAGGCTTATGCTGACGGAGGCCATGGCTGACCTTCTCAAAAAAGACCCATCAGTAACTCCACCCAAATTCGCCGACGCAGGTTGGTATGTGAACGGTGCAAAATTGCTCCGGTGCGGTAACCAGAACTCAATCGAGTATCTTAAAAGGGAAGTACCAAAATTGCAACCGTGGCCGAATGCCAAACTGACCGTGAATCATTGGTCAGAAATTCCCATCCGCCCTAGAGCACGCGCATGGGTAGGTGTCGGAACAGCCGAACCCGACACTATTCTGTACTTGTTGAAGCGCCAGAACCCGGACATCCCAACCGGTAACTGGAAGATCATCAAGGCGGACAAGCCAGACATAAAAGGCAGACTAATGTCGTTCCTCATAAACAGAGAGTCTGTGGAGATTCTCCGTAAGAAGAACTTCATTATGAATATCGGTTTTGAAGAAATCACGCTCAAAGTGCATGAGATGGATGATCTACTCGTCTCAGGCATGGTCTCTTCATTAAGCAGCCTGGGAATCGACACCACGGCAGCTGCGAAAGAGGCTGAGAACACCTGGTCGAACCGTCGGTTGAGACAGCGGAGGGGGAGACCAAGGTAACCGATATCGAACCGTCAGCTGATTCAGTTGAGGGGGAGATGAAGGAGCTCCGCGAGGAGAATTTAAGTGGCGACTCCTCTGAATCAGAGGAGGCGGATACCACTATCGTGGAGAGATCTGTGCAGACCGGATATGTTCCTAAGTCTAGTACAGATTAACCTCCATCACTCAAAAGCAGCCTCTGCTAACCTAACGCTCCGTCTTCAAAGAAGCGGAGAAGACATTGCCCTAATCCAGGAGCCATGGGTCACAAGCGACCGCATAGCAGGATTGAGGGTAAAAGGCTATACGCTATTTAGCGTTAAAAGTACAGGTAAACCAAGAACCTGCATTTTAGCTAAAAGCAGTCTAAAAATATTCTTCCTTCCAAATTTCAGCGACTCAGACTTCACGTGTCTGGAGATAAGCGGAGAGAGAGGGAGAAAGATATGGGTCTCCTCGGCGTATTTGCCATACGACGACGAGGGACCAATAGCGGCAGCAACAATAAGAAATGCCATAAAAGCGGCAGAGGAGGCCAAAATTCCCATTTTGATTGGAGGTGATGCGAATGCGCATCACACAATCTGGGGAAGCAGCGACATAAACAAGAGGGGTGAGTCTCTTTTTGATTTCATAGTAGACACTAACCTTAGTATTTGCAATCTGGGCTCAGAGCCAACATTTATTAACAGCATAAGAAGGGAGGTTTTAGATATCACCCTAATCTCTAAAAATCAGACGATAAACGTCAATAAATCGAAGGTATCTAGTGAGGTATCCTTTTCAGATCACCGCTACATACAATTCTCCTTAAATCTCAGGACAATGCCGGTCGAAATCTTCAAAGATCGGAGAAGAACAGACTGGCAATCCTACACAAATGGGTTAAAAAACAGGCTAGACAGCAGACTCGACACTGAACCTGCATCAGGACCAGAGGTAGATCTGCTAGTCAATAACCTAACTAAAGCCATGAACTGCTCCTTCTCTGAGGCCTGCCCAACTAGCAGGCGCAAGATAGGACGGAGGCCACCATGGTGGACCTCTGGACTTGCAGAGCTAAGAAAAGACAGCAGGAAACGCTACAATCGCGCTAAAGCGACCATGGAAAAGTCTGATTGGGACCTTTACAAAGGTAGCCTACAGACCTACAAAAAGGAGTTAAGGAAAGAGCAGAGAAGGTCATGGAGAAATTTCTGTGACAACATAGAAAAGACCAGTGACTGTGGCCGACTGCGGCGAATACTTTCCAAAACCTCCACCATGCCATCTTTTTTACAAACCGCGACCGGAGAGTGGACGACGTCTGGCGGTGATACTCTAGACCTGCTAATCGACACACACTTTCCAGGCAATACCTATCCGATGGATAATTCTGGAGTGACCCACACACAGTTGCCTGGGCCTCTACCCGACCGACTCATAACGCTGAGAAAGCTTAGGTGGGCGGTAAATAGTTTTGAACCGTACAAGTCCCCGGGACTGGACGGTATAAGACCAGTGGAACTCCAAAAAGGGTTCGAAATCCTAGCACCACTGTTGCTAAATATCTTTAGGAGCTGCATCAGGCTAGGTCATACTCCATCCTTGTGGAGAAGATCGAAGGTGGTGTTTATCCCCAAATGTGGGAAAGCAAACCACAACTCCCCAAAAGACTTCAGACCTATCACCTTATCATCGTTTCTGATGAAAACGCTTGAAAGACTGATAGAGATATACATACGTGAGAATATCTCACAACACGAAATATCCCAGGCCCAACATGCGTATCGCAAAGGGTTCTCAACGGAAACGGCACTCCACTGTCTGGTTAGCACTATAGAAAAATCCTTTGAGCACAAAGAATTCACTATAGTAGCATTCCTGGATATAGAGGGAGCCTTCAACAATGTTAGCTCAGAAGCTATCAAGCAAGCACTATACAAGCTTAATATAAACAGAAGCCTCTGCAACTGGATTAACAACATGTTATCCAATAGGATCGTAAGGGCCGAGTTAGGTAGTCATCACACCAGTAGGGCAACCTGTAGGGGAACACCACAAGGAGGGGTGCTATCACCGCTATTGTGGCTATTAGTGGTGAACGAAATTCTGTTGGAGCTTAGCTCAGTTGGATGTAAACCAATTGCCTATGCAGACGACATCGCAATAGCCGTCACGGGAAAATTCCCGGACACTATCAGAGACGTCATGGAAACAGCCCTCTGTAGGCTAGCAGCATGGACAGATAAAGTAGGACTTGACGTTAACCCGTCAAAAACAGAACTAATCCTGTTCACAAGAAAATACAAATCACCTTCCCTGAGACCTCTGAGGTTCAAAAATAAAGAACTGGGTTTCTCGAAAACAACCAAATACCTTGGTATTATACTCGACAGCAAGCTCAACTGGAAGCCAAACATCCAGGAGCGTGTGAAGAAAGCGGCAGTGGCACTATACACCTGTAGAAAAGCCCTTGGCTCCAGGTGGGGTCTTCAGCCAAAAATCGCACATTGGGCATACACTGCAATTGTAAGGCCTATTCTATTCTATGGAATAATCGTCTGGTGGCCAGCACTAGGCACATATGTGCCTGTGTGGAAATATGTGGCCACAAGGTCAGCAATCAGACTAAGGGATAGCAGAAGGTGGCAAGGACACCAGACAGCAGGTCATACTGCTATTCTACGTAATAACAAAATCCCACCTCGAACAGACTACCTTCCACCTCAGGAGGACTTCGATAGAAACTATCGTATAAGGATACCGAATAGAGAGGAATGAGAGGAAGACAGTGTGAGAAACCAGGCTGCTCTGGAAGTATACACGGATGGTTCAAAATCGGAAAAGGGCACGGGCATGGGAGTCTTCTCTGAACGACTAAACATTGCGAGGTCCCTCAGGCTCCCGGACCACTGTAGTGTATTCCAAGCGGAAATAACAGCTATTCATGAGGCAGCGCGCTTGCTGTCCATGGGTTCGATAGATGGTCAGTCTATTGTACTCTACATAGACAGTCAGGCGGCCATAAAAGCTCTGGAAACACCATTGATAAGATCAAGAATGGTAAAACAATGTCGCCAATCTCTCAAAGAGATGGCGGACAGATGTAGTCTCACCCTGTGCTGGGTCCCAGGGCACACGGGTATTCTAGGCAACGAAAGAGCTGACGAATTAGCAAGAATAGGAGGGGAATCGGACTCAAATAATAATCAGGGGACCCCCGGACCCTCCATGCAGGAGGTTGGTTCACAGCTAACTGCAGAAGCCATAACGGCAGCAAACTCCAGATGGAGCAATCTACACAGCTGCCACATCTCTAGGCTAGTGTGGCCGAAGATAGATAGGGGCAGGACAGAGCAGCTGCTCTCGGTAAGTAGGGCAAATATAGGCAGACTAGTGGGAGTTCTAACTGGCCACTGCTTATTTGGCAATCATGCCAAAAGACTGGGAATCCCCTCCAATGATTTCTGCAGAAGCTGCAGAGATGAGGAGGAAGAAGAGACAGTACTGCATCTTCTAGGAACATGCCCAGCACTCGCACGCACGAGGAAGCGCACTCTAGGTGCATACTTCTTTAAGGAGTTAAGCGAACTCGCTAGCATGGATGTAAGGCGCATTAGCGGCTTCATAAACAGATCCCACTGGGTATAGCCCGGGGGATACAAGACTACCAACGTTGGCTTCAAACAGGTAGTATGACATGCCTGCTAATACTTTGGTTTGGTGTATTTGCAGGAAATCTATAGGCAGCGAGTCCGGCGAAATTGAAAACAATCCGGATGTGTGACAACACAATGGGCCAATAAGTGGCCTAAGTGAGCCTGTGCTACAGCGCAGGCAGTCACGTTTACCTAAGACCTAAGACCTAAGTCGATATTAACTTTAGAGTCAAAGAGCCTTTTGGCTTGGCTTGGTTGCTTGATCAATAAGCACAATTTCAATTAAAGGACAACAAAATAATCCCAAAAGAAAACGCAACCAAAAAATCTGGTCGAATCCATTGTAGAACAAACGAGCTGGATATGAATCATGATAATGCCAAATAAATTCTGAAAACAAAAACACAATCCATTTCCGTGGTGGCATGACCCACCACCGCTTTGGACAAAATGTGACCATTGACAACTATAATTTTGATGTTCTTAAAGATTTCGTATATCTCGGGCCGAAAGTAAACCTCGTGAATGACAACGTAGTGGTTATTCGTCGTAGAATTTTTCACTCGAAGAACCACAGCAATGCTCTACAAGACTCTTATCGCGCCAGTTCTTTTGTATGGAACAGAAAGTAGGACGATAGGGAAGACAGCAGGACGGTTCTATTAGCTTGTTCGAAAAAAAATTCCATGACGAAAGAAAGCGGAAGTAGATGACATAATCGCGAACTCTACTAGCTGTACAAAGATGTAAATATAGTCCGAATGACAGAAATTAGTCGGCTACAATGGCTCGGGCGTATCGAATGACCCAGCTAAAAGATACTTCAAATCCGAGGTTCCTGCAATAGTTCTGATATCCCATAGAAGATATAGACTGGTTCTATGGCCACAATAGTTGTTTTAACTATGTAAAGTTCTATTGCTATAGAATTGCTTTAAGCGCCAGTTTAAACTAAAAACGAAAAGCTTGAAAATAACATCGAACATAAAATCAGTAACGTTCTGACTGATGTTAATGGAATGGTGGTGTAAATTTCGTCATTTTCGTCTTTTAGTGATCTGTAAGTCATCATACAAATAGGGAGTTAGTCTTAGTCTTAGCTCCACCTTCTTCCGTTTCACCTTTACTCCATTTTCCTTTAAAAAAAACTTTGTTACGTTATTTATTTATTATTGAGCGAGGTCTTTTCATAAAATTAAACTACTTTTTTCTCCTTTTTTTCTACAGATAGGAGTTTCACATTAACGAGTTCAACGGAGTTTCATAGCAAAGTAGAAGCGGGATGATATAATTTAGAATAAAGACTGCGTTTTTAATATAAGTTATCGCTGCGTATCAAATTTCTTAAAGCACCCCGTCGTTTCTATAAAGATCCAGACTTGTGTTAAAAAAATGCAAGGGCTGTGATCTGTGTTTCTGTCACTGACTGGAGCACTCAAACCGACCTCAATGATGGCGACCTCTTCTTATACAAATAAGAAGAGACTATGGTACTTTCTCACATGCCTGACAACCATTCCTTAAAGTAATCAATTATGCAAAAAGACGAAACGAAACTCGTTTGGAGACGATTTGTTAAGAAGACGGGTCATTAATTAAAAAGAAGAATTGAATGCCCGAATCTGCTCCCCCCCAAAAAAAAGAGAAGAACTCATCAGGAACCACAAAAGAAAAAATCCAAAACACATCTAGGGTTAATTAAAAAATATCTCTTGAGCCCTTCGGCTGTCGTCACCCTTCGTGTCGTGTCCTAATACCTCGGCATTGTTAATGTCCGACACGAAACAACATGTGATTAGCTTTGTCGCAAAGTTTACCCAAAGAAATAATTGAAGTCCTTTAACGTTTGATTGATTGAAATACACCGTTTGCCTGACACATATGCCAAAAGGTGTTGACAACGGACAAACACACAACAGCACACATACACGGAGTCCTGATGATGGGCGACAGCCCCCATAGGGATTTGGTCAACTCAAAATTACCAAAGTGTAAAGGTAAACAAATTTACTTTCCTATTCAGATGCAGTAAAGGGATCTCTGTAGGCGTCTCTCTCTCTCTCTCTCTCTCTCTCTCTCTCTCTCTCTCTCTCTCTCTCTCTCTCTCTCTCTCTATGTGAATGTGTGTGTATGTCCAAGCGCCATTGGGAATTGGAGATTGATTTTCGTTAGAACATAACATGACTTTAGTTGAGATCGATGCGTGTTGTGAATGATGACAGCCGGGTCACAGGGTTTGCTTTTTTATTGTCTCTTGTACCTTAAAGGCATTGGAAGAGCACCAAGCTGGCTAAATGTGAATGAGGAAGATTCCTTCTTTAAGACTGTAGCTTTGATGTAAAAAGAAGAAGACAACGACAGGAAAACCGTTTTTGTGTTGGAAATGATAGTCCAACGCAAAACAAAACAAGAAGCCTTTTACTGTATGTATTTTGAGTGTAACCAAAGTGAATGAAACAGATTTTCACTCATGCCAACATCGTGTTCGACTTCAGAGAACGAGTCCGAAAAAGTTCAGAATGTGGTGGCCATTAAACAGGATAATAAACAATTGATTTAAAGATAATGTGAGTTTTGTCTTTGCTCCTTTTTTTGTCTTAAACATCAATGACCTCATGATCTACTGTGATTCATTTAATTTGCTTTGCATTAGAACAGGAATTTCATTAAAAAAATATTATTCATTTTTAGCTTTTGAACGGAGTGGAGTGACTTGATGGACGTTCAACTGAAGCTTTTGGAAAGTATTTAAACTTAAGTTTTAAGGACTATAGTCAAGTTTCTTAATAAATGTAATAAAATAAAATTGAACTCAATAGTAAATAAATATGTCAAACTATTGACAGATGACCAACACAATGGGCCAACAAATGGCTTCCGTGAGCCTGCGTTATAGCGCAGGCAGTCACAAATACCTAAGACCTAAGACCTATCGACAGATGACGAGATGTCATAGTCGTAAGTACTTTGTTTCTGTAAAATTTCAATTTAATACTAAGTAGTATAGAATTCTTTATATTTTACAGAAATAAAGAATTATACATACATACATAGTCAAGTTTCTTTAAGCAGGCGGCGGCGTGCAATAACCGTCATAAGATCAATAAGGTACAAGATATTTGTCCCTACAGAATGTGAAACCAAAAAATCATAGATTGGTAAAACTATAAAAGATAAAAAAAAACCCTTTAGTTTCGATGAGCACTATCGAATTATTAATGTTTTTCGGTCATTTGGGTCACTTGACTGTAAGAATAAGTACTCCGAACTTTCTCTGCCCCATCCACCCATCTCCTCAACTATTTAACACACCACTAATACTTAGGACATTAATGCATGACTTCCCACCAAACAACAAGACATCCTTCTGTCACAAATTTATATTTTTGATGAACATAAAAAATGGTTAAAAACAAAAAAAGGAAAAACCTCTATTACTCATTTCGAACATGAACCCATGAACAAATATTGTTGCTCGCTTATGATTCTTTATTAGCCAGCAACGACATATTTCCGCTGACATCATTTTAGCCACAATACAAAAATTAAATCGCCTGCAAAACGATATCGTTGCGGAAATCATATTACCAGAAATTTCTTTTTAATGACACTAAACGTCTCTAACGTCTCTCTGTGTGTACTCTAGAAGCCCGCCATAGACGACAACGACAACAACGGCGACGACCATCCGTGCGTCAGTCTCTGTCTCTGTCACCATTTAGAATCACATACCCGCAAAACATTAATATTCTGTACACTCCCGCCCCGCTCATCTGTCGTATTTGAATAACAAAATGATGATGTCACAGAAGGATGTTTAGTCAGAGAGGTACAGAGTACAACAACGAAGCCGAAAGACATGCTAAAGAGTAAAAAGGAGCATTGTGGGGGCCAAATGGCAAACAAACCATTTGAAGGGCGACCGGGACGTGTTGGCATACAAAAACACACACACACACAGAATGAGCAGTCCTTTTCATGATAAATGGCTCAAATTTATTATATTGTTCACTTTTTCTAATGCGCGTGGTACAACACCTTTTTGAGCTTCTCCGCACATCAAGTGCGGTCGGGAAAATACTTATTTTCAGATTTTTCATCCTTGCTCTGTGCTCTGTCTTTTCGATAGGAGGTGTAAGTGCGACACACGTATGTGTATGTGTGTGTGTCCTTTATCTCATAAATCTATTTTGAATAAGCAAGCTGAGCTGTGAGTGAGAGCAGGACCAAATCTATAAAAGATTGCTTTACGGTGCCACTACCATCATCATCAGCAGGACCACCATCATCATCACAACACAATCAACACTAGCCGTTAGTAATGCTCTCATAGTGTGACGGTGTGATGGTGTATTTCATTCTATCAAGGATATCACCAAAAAAAAGGACTCCCCAAAACACACGCTTGCCATGACACAATAGATACTTCTTTATAGTCCCTCCACTCTGTCCTCGCAGTGGCTTTTCATTTACAGCCAACACAATAAACCAAATCTGTTCTCACTTTAAAGTGAGTGCGGAAAAATAACACAAAACAGAGAGGACCAACAACACCAGCAACAGGACGAAATGCAAAAATGTCCAACAAAGTAAGCAGGCCAACCAAAATGGTGGTGGCAATGGCAACAAAAAAAAAAGCTGAAAGATTCACATCGAAGCATAAAACATTTATCATTATTTCGCCGCCGCTCTTTTGGCTCTGTGTATCCTTTTTCTTATGGGGTGCTCGGCCTTGATGCCCCGTTGTAGGTCCATCCGTTTGCAGTTTGAACACAAACACACACAACTGTACAAATAAATTTTACTCCCTTTTGCGTTCTCCTCCCGGCAGGAAAGAGTGTCTTAATATTACCTCAGAGAATATCTTTTAACCAAAACGAATGGGTTTTTAATTTGTTCCAACACAATGAAAAGAAAGCTTTTTGGATATTGTTGGGCAGAAAAAAAAAACAGAAAAACCAATTCCCAATGGAACTTTAAGCCAACAAACAGCAAAGCTGTCCGAACCTTGTGTTCCACAAAAAAAGTGAAGAGGAAAAACGCTCTACCCTTGTGGCATTTCAGAAAAGACAATTTGTATTCCGTGAGATTTGTTCATCTTTCATCCCAACGACGGAAGCGTCGTTTACACTTTCAGCGGCTTAAACTGTAAACGTATTAATTGGGGAGTAATGAGGCAACAAATACAGACGTGATTTTGTGACAGGCTACTCAAACGCCGAAGGAGGTTGAAGTGTGTTCATCATCGTGACTAAGCCGCTTGCAAATAAGGTGGTGGTGGGTTGCGGTAAGGCGCGTTTCGAGGCACATCATCGTTTTTAAAACATCATTCTTCTTTAAATAAAACCTCAGAGAAAACTTTATCGGCTATTACCATCCCAAGAGATTAAGTCGATTTAACGCTCTCGGTAGCCAAAGCCTCAACGCAACACAGAAGTACAATATCACTATAACATAGCTGATTTCCAGACTGTTTACAATCTTAAATTCAAATTAAAACTACCCTTCGATTTTTCAACATCTAGGAAAAATTATCAAGTTATTTACTTTCAGAAAAGTGATCTTCGACTTAATTTTTTCTGCTTAGTTAATAAAAATAAATTATAAGAACCAACTAAAGCTGGGTAGCTTTGTTGGTTCTAATAATAAGAATGCTATTTAATAGGAATCGCTTTTTATCACATTATAATATATACGCTAATTTATTGACTGATTGCGTCGTGCAATTTTAATCTAACGATATCTTCCGACGATCAATTTTCATTATTTAAACAAGAATAAAAGAACTGTCCCCAAAGATTAGCAGTGTTATTTTGATAACGACAGCTGTTTCCGGTCGAAATCTTCACTGAAATTTCTCCGGAGAAGAAATGAGTAGCGTTACGCTTTAACAACTTTGGATATTGAAAACTTATTTCCAAAGAGAGCTCTGTGTAAAAGAAACGGTGGAGCGACCGAAATCTGAGCCTTTGAAAGTCCTTTAATGGTGGTATTCTTTGTGGTTAAGAAAAGAAAGTAAACAAAAGAAGTTATAGCTATACCAAGTGCTTTGACACTTAAATCAAAAAGTGGAGTTAATCAATCTATGCACTGAGTGGCTCATCTAATCAAACGGTTATCGTTTATGTGGCATGCAGTCGAATTGGCACAACTCTCTAGGAACCATTCAAAACAAAGTGAAAATATGTTGATGATAGACAAAAGTACATTTGAGACCGATCCTTTTAAACACTTGTGGGAGTCTTACCTTACAACTAAAACAAGAATTTATTAATTATGTCCTAAATGTATAGCTGCCGGCTGTCTTTTGCTATATGTCGCCATTCTATGAAACTTTTATCAAGCAAATGTAAATGGAAAAAAATCATTGAAATAATAAATGAGTCGTACATTTCATTCATTCAATTTGCTTTTGCCTCCACCGCGTTATTTTTTGTTATTATTTAAAGTTGAAGGTAAATTTAATAAACTATAGAAAAAATAAAAAGTCTTGTTATTTAAAAATTCCAGAAAGGTTAAAAAAAAACCCATCATTATTTAATATCATCTCTCTAGCATGACAGTGTCATGAAAGCGATTTCAATATTCACTAATTACTTTACACCCTTCACCCTCAATCATGCTATCGTATTCAATAGAAATGCTACACTTTCACCCAGTGTAGATTGCTTCATGAAGATTCATTTGGATTATAATACTGCTCATCCGTCTTTTCCTCTTCATCGTACCAGGAGCTCTACGTATGTGTGTTTGCCTGAATACGAAATAAACAATCGCCCCAGCAACCTTTCACTCAATCACTCACCTGTAACAGCACACTAAGTCATATTCTTAGGAAGAAAATAAACATGGAAAAAGGAAAACAAATTTCCTTTTTTTTTTCGTGAGAAAGACAAATTCTTCACATCACACCGACGAAACCCATGTCTTGGCATGAGAAATACCTTCGCGTTACATCATCCAATCCAATTCCTCAAAAGGAATACCAAATAAACAGCGCATAGCCGCAGCCGCAGTCAAACGACTGCGATGACGAACCCGAATATCAAATTTCAGGAGGATGGAAACACTTCTTATGCAATCTAAGCCGCCCGACAACCCCCCAATCACGCAGGAAATTCAACTCTCACTCTAGCCACCACGGGATAACAATCGTGCTTATTTGTATGGCATTAGTCCAAACTCTTTGCTTTTCTCTTTTTCGCAGAGAGAATCACCGAATCAAAAGTATTGAATTATTCAAAAGCTTCGCCAAGCGAAACATTATGACAACACAAGTACCACCACACTGCCACCTCCTTTAACACTCTCGTCACCTGCCCGAAGATTTCACGGTGTCCTCTTGAGCGCCCAGGACGCGTGCAGGAGTAAACATTGTGTAAATTGAAAAATCACAAAGTTAGTTTTCTCTCCTTCAACCTAGCATAGCACAAGGAGTAATCCAACCCCCAACCCCATTCGGAGCGATTGAAAAGTTTGAAATTTAATCGGGCGGGCGCGTCTTGCCCTTTCCCCGGTTGTCACAACAACACACAAAAAGGGGTGACAAGAGTGCCAAAAAAATATAACACTTATTGCCAAACACAGGCGCCCATTGTTGTGGTTAAATTGTCGCGTTACCAGGACGAAGGGAGCGAAAAAAACTCTTGGAAAAGGATCATTAAGGAATGAATGAAAATGAAAAGTAAACAGGAATAAGGTAGCGTAGAAGAAAAGAAAAGAAGGAAAAACTTTTGCATGTCCTCGAGATTTTATGATTTCGCTTTTTCGAGTGACATCGCATCCTGGAGGAGCTAATGCGATAGCATTTTACAACACGAGGACGACTCGGAATCCACCCACCCATCTCCCACCCTGCATAGCGCGACGAATATATTAGTCGCCACCCCCTCTCCTGTCAGATGACGTACGACTTGTGAAAGGAGTGCGATTTGAAACACCCTGGAGAGCCACTTAAGATGTGTGCTGTGGCAAAATACACATACAGTCACGCGTACATCATGTGTGTGCTACGACTCTTCTGTTTGTACTTAAGTCCTTGAGTGAAAAGCAAAGAATGCAAAAAAAAAAAAAAACTGAATACGCAAAGTGATGATGGTGTGAAAAGTAGCAACGAGAATTAAATTACGAAATCCGATATACAATTTTCCTTGGTACTTAGTCATAATTTTCTTTAGGGCTTAAGTCTGGGCTAGAAGAAGAAGTAAATCATACGGTGGTGTGGTTGCTCTTTTACGCTCGATTTAAGCGGAAAGTTTAAGTCAAGTTCTGCAGGAGAGCACACACTTCAGATGCAAATCGACAGAAAGAGATTTTTGTTATCGTATGAGGCATTTACTACTTTTCGTGATGGTGTTTAGTTCGATACATTGAGAGTGAAATTATTACTCTGCCTCTGCTGTCAGTTGTCAGGAAAGCAATGCATTTAAAGTTACGGCAAAAATAATAGTGCGTTACGTTATCAACCATTTCATTGCGAGTCAAAGTGTCCGAAAGTCATGATTCGAAAGATTCATACATTTGGTTTCAGAATCAATACCCAAAGCTTAACCAAAAATATAAGAAGCGAGCTATATCATATGACGGCGTTTCGGCTGTAAAGGGGTGTTATGTTAATATGTTGTTAAGATCCGAATAAGAATTCCAAACAGAGAGGAATGGGAGGCAGACAGAGTGAGAAACCAGGCTGCATTGCAAGTATACACGGATGGATAAAAATCAGGAATCAGGGGACGGGCATGGGAGTTTTCGCTGACCGACAAAACATAGCGATGTCCCCCCGCCTACCGGACTACTGTAGTGTCTTCAAAGCAGAAATAACAGCTAGTCATGAGGCAGCGCGCTTGCTGTCCATGGGTTCCATAGATCGCAAGTCTATTGTACTCTACATAGGCAGTCAGGCGGCCATTAAGGCTCTGGAAACACCATCGATCAGATCAAGAATGGTAAAACAATGTAGCCAATCTCTCAAGGAGATGGCCGATAGATGTTGTCTCACCCTATGCTGGGTCCCTTGGCACACGGGTACTCTAGGCAACGAAAGGGCCGTCGAATTAGGGAGGATAGGAAGGAAGATGGGTTTAAACAACAATCAGGAGACCCCATTTCCATCCATGCAAGAGGTTGGCTCATAACTACTTGCAGATACCATAACGGCAGTAAACTCCAAGTGAAGAAATCTACATTCCTGCAATATCTCTAGGCTAGTGTGGCCTGGACTAGATAAGAGTAGGACAGAACAGCTGCTCTCGATAAGCAGAGCTAGCATTAGTGGACTAGTTGGTGTTCTAATTGGCCACAGCCTCTTCGGCAACCACGCCAGAAGGATGGGCGCCCCCTTCAATGACTTCTGCAGAAGTTGCAGGGATGAGGAGGAAGAGGAAACGACACTTCATCTTTATGGAATATACCCAGCACTCTCACGTACTAAGAAACGCACTCTAGGTGCATACTTCTTTGAGGATTTAAGCGAACTCGCTAACTTGGATGTAAGGCGCATCAGCGGTTTCATCAACAGATCCAAATGGGTATAGCCTAAGGGATATCAGACTACGAACTTTGCACCTCAAACAGGTAGTATAACATGTACACTAATATTTTTTTCGGTATATTTAGGCAGTGAGTCCGAGCATTGGGAACAATCCGGCCTGCAAATGGCCTACGTGAGCCTGCGTATAGCGCACTCACTAATACTTTAGACCTAATTAACATAAAAACGAATAGAAAAAGTTGACTGAACACTTTAAGTTAAAATATGCCACCAAAGGTTGTAAATTAGTGTTAAAGGACTTATTCTGATCATTTGGGGGACAATTCGGTACGCAGATCACGTTGACTTGAGTGAATGAATTGCATAACAAATTTTTTGGCGAATTGACTAAAAAGTTAGTAGAATCAACGTTAAACACAAATGAATAATAAGATTGGTGTTAGTTTTGAGTTGGTCTTGTTATTATGGTGTTTTTTGACTCTAAAAAAATGCATCTTTTATTAAATTTTTGTTTTTGATCTATTGGTAAAATTGATCTTTTCTTCACCTTTAGAGAAAAAATAAACCCTTTGAAAACTAGAAAAAGTTCCAAAACCGGAGCACCAGATACTTTTTTATGAGTCTTTGAATGTTTGAAACATGAGTGTACAGTTTCTTTTAACACGGATCTGCCTCTGAAGTTGATTTTAGTGAATGAAGGGTATAAAGTTCAATTTAGGGTGTAAGAAAAGGTTAGTTGAATTGATGCTAAATGGTTACAAACTGTCAAAAAAAGAATGATTTTAGTTTCTAGATAACAGGCTTAGTGCTAGTCTCGACTTTTTTGCTTTATTTTTTTTTGTACTGTATACTTTCTTTCGACTTCAATTGTATAAAACCGATTAAACGCTTTTATTGAATTCTTAAATTATTGAAACAAAGAAAGCATATTTTTAAAGGCGTTGGAAATTCTGTTGCTCAAAGAACTAGTTAGATTTTGAAATTTGTCAAGAATGATATAAGCCCAAACACCCCAAAATTTCGCACCAATACAGCCTTCTTATAATAATAATAATAGTAATAATATAGTTCTAGACAGAACCAGAAATACACAAACATTTTTTGGTTCTGAAGGTGCAAATGCGGAAACTTTTAAACAAAAGTTAAAAAAATTGGTTTCAGTTTCTTAGGTTCGAACCTAAGTAAGACAGATCGAAGTTCCGATGTACTAAACCCAAAGTCACTGCGCCAAAGGCAAACAGAACAAGTTTCCATTTCTAGTTTTGCTGAATTTAATAAAGTTGATAAATTCTGACCACATTTATTTCTAAAAATAGAATTTCGAATAATATTTTATGATTTTAATAGTTTGGCGGTAATAATATCGAGGCGAACTGGTATAAATGCTATTCTAAAATCTATAAAATAAGCAATCTTACAACTAAATTTAAAAAAAAGTTAGCAAACTCATTTGGAGAGTAATTGGGTAAATCAAAAGCAGCACTCTCATCCTAAAATTTCAAATTCATGATAATAAAAAGTATCGATATTATATTTTGGAGTTTATTCCCTGTTAAAAAAAAAAATATAAGAACCAACTTGAAAAATAATCGTAGATACTTTCCCAGTCACACATTTTTGATTTAAAAAAAAAACGTGTCTACATATCAACATCACTGCAACAATCCCAAAAGGCAGTTTGTTCAAAACTTTAAATCCAACTAATACACAACAATTTACTACACTACAAAACTTTTGGTTTTTATTTTTTGTTAAAACAAAAAAAAGTAAGCATCTTTGCATACCTTTACACCGATATGTACCGGAGGAAAGTCAGCGTGTAATGTCGAAGGAAGAATTGGCAATGGCAAAGGAAGGGGGCAGGACATCATGGTCGCTACCTGGAAATAAATAGAAATAAAACAGAAATGAATTCAAAATTAAAAATTAAAAAATAAATAAAAGTAGTGAAAAATTAATTTAATTTTAGTTTTAAGAGAAAGATAGTAAAAGTGTATTTTATAGAAGCATAAATTAAAGTGTTGTCATTAAAATGGATATAAATGTTGTTTAATAAGCATGATCAGAAACAGTGTTTTGATGGTTTGTAATAAGCAGAAGATTATTTATTTTTTCCAGAAGGATCTTTAAATTGTCTAAGAGAAAACGCTTTGCCATCGAATCCAGGTATTTGATGCTTTGGCACGGTACTCAGTTTTGAGAATTATTACAACTAAGTGTTAACTTTAACTAATACTTTCCAACAATCCTTTATTGAATTAAACTATTTACTACACACACATAAATCTAAAAATAGATGTTACAAAACATTTCTAAAAAGCTAATATGTGACCACCTGGTTACCTAGACGTCTATTCTGTTGCATTATTAAATCATTGTTAGAGATTAGTCCATTAGAGCACACTAGCACAAACTTATTTTACTTTTACATAAATCTAACCATTTGCTTTTAAACAGTTAAACAAAAAGGAATATGATCGAACGATGAGTTTGATCGAAACAAAAAATGGAAACAAAAAATGCTTTTTATGAAAAAAAAAATCTAGACAAAATGAATCTAAAAATCTAGACAAAATGAATCTAAAAAAAAGACAGATAAGTCTGAAAACATTTTCTAATATAAATGAGCTACAAATGTTATTAATTTTCATTGTTAATGCGATTTTTTTCGAATTCTAAGATCCCACAATGTATTGTAACACATCACCACAACTGCTTAGACTCCTCACAATCTCCGACCATGTGTGTGGACGTATATGCGCATTTGCTAAAATGAGTCAAGGAAAAAAACAATACTCCTTCATCTCATCCTTCTATTTATGACAGGTGTAAATGACAAGATCAACTTTGCATTATACGAGACGACGAATTACAAAAATTAAATTCTTCGAATACCCCAAAATGTCCTCCGTCACGCAGACACACAAACATCACCAGCACGAAGAAGGCAACGACACAAGAAACAAATAGAGAAAACGATAAAATGCTTATTAATACCAACCTGTTGGGAATAAACTGTCAGTCAGGCGTATTAAAGTTGCCTCCCCCGGGGGTGGGCTTGTTCCCTGCAGCAACCAAAAAAATATGAAAAAACCGCCAAGGAGCAGTACCCAAAAATCAAACAGAGAGAACAGACATTTCCATTAGTCAAAATTAAAATTTCATAATTTTCCCACCTCACTTTGAAGGACTTACCACACTACACCCCACATCACTGTTCCGGGAGACGACTGCCTCCCATATTTCGTATCCTAGTCATACTTCTTTTCCTTCATACTTCACATGCGGGAACGGGAACGACGAAGTTTATACAGGTCGTCCTTCAGTATTTCCTTTTTTTGACAGTTTGCTTCTAGTTAATTGAAATATACTGACCGACAGAATCGTATGCAAAAGTTTTGTGTAAACAGCTTGCGATAAGGACGAATAAGGCGTGTGTTCCTCTGGTGGTTTAGGGCAAATGAATTGGAAGTCAGCAAGTTAACTTTGAAACCGGAACAGAGAGTGAGACGTCTTCCTCCTTTTTGCTGTTGCTCCTTTTTTATGTGAGATCCTGCATGTCGCAGGAAAAAACTTTCTGACCACCATCACTGGTACCCCCAACCATTAGGTCCGATGGATGATGATGCTCTTTATGTTAATAGCTGCGCTTGAGATTCTTTGGCAAATGGTATTCCGAGTGATGCATGGATTAGTTGAGAATTAATTGTCGGTTGGATGAGGACGTCAGTAGCTTTTTTTGTAGTAAATTGTTGGTTTATTATTTTTGCAATAATTTGGTGGAATCGTATCAAGGTATGCAACAACATTTGAGACTTTGTAGAGAAGGATGGAATCCGAACAGTTACAGCTTGTGGGCGGTCGATTATAAAATGTTTGGAAAAAAAAAATGAGCACCGAGGTTGACGAAACCGTAAAATTTGGCTATATCATAAACTTTGGATTGCTGTTGATTCCACAACTGAGCTAAACATATTCGAGAGCACGTATTACTTTTTATCTATTTTTTTCGAATACAACTGCAACGTTTTAGGAGGAAACTGATCCGATTTAAATCGTAAATTGTATGGAAATTAACTTTTTTTTTATATAATATTTCTTGATTATTTCACCGAGATCTATAAAATAGCATAGTTTAATGCCGTTGGTTTTTGGCCAGTAACTCAAAAATCAATTTTAAACTAAAGATCACATCGAGACCTACATCCCATATTTTTTTTTTTAACTTTTGAGATCAAGGGGTTTAAAAAGTAGAGGGGGTGGAACGCCTTTTTTTGTCTTTAAAGCTTCATATATTGAAAACTGGACTTCTAAACAAAAAGTTTAAAAAGGAAATTATTATATTTATATAATATATTATATTTTACAAGAGCTATTCAACAATCTCTCTACTCAATGAATTTCAGTGAAATTTGTTTTCAAAAATTTTAGCAATTAATTATTTTAACAATAATTTAGTATGAATATATAGTATGGGTAAATTTTGGATATTGCGATGCGTTGCCCCATAGCTCCGCTGTTTATCATTTTTGAATTCATATTTTAGAAAATAACTCCTTGCCAGTAAGAGTAAAAATTTGATTTTCGAGTTTAGTATTATTACTAACTTTTTCGCCAGTATGAAATTTTTTTAACTTTTTTTTCCGAACTTTCTTTGGGCAAATGAAGTACATCTTTTGGTAAAATTGTATTTCTTAATTTCAAGTGGTTCGCTAGTTACCAAGATTAAAGCCTACCTACAGACGGAAAAACATTTTTATAATCAGGACACCGCTCCTTTTCAACAACACTTATTCCAAAAAAAAATTCATTATTTATTTTTGGGTTGCCTAAATACACTCTCAATTCAAGTTTCATCCCTTAACTAAAGACGACTCAAATATTACAAACGTTCAAAGAGAAAGAGCGTGCTGGTGATAATAAAGATTCGCTGACTTGTGACTGTACTGATTAAGGAAGTCAGATTACGATACGGTGACGAAATTATTGGGAACATAGATAGCAAGAAGATCAATAGAATCAATATATCGTAGATGTAGACAATGATGCAGAACTCTATGATACTCTGAGTCCCGCTGCTTTTTTTTATACATTCGATTAACCAGATTTTTGATTATCCGGATGCCTACCGCCAACAATTAATCGTTCTACTGTGAGGTCAATCGTAGGGACTAGCTAAAACGTTTAACTAATCAAAAACTGGTTACAATACACCAACAATTCAGGATTCAATTCACAACCCGGTAAAGCCTGCCTTGTGTCAAGAACAGTCAGAAATAAGTAACACGCTTTATCTTTTGATTTTGACAACTTTTTTTTAATCCAAGAAAAGAAATTCTGTTAAAAATATTTTTATTTATTTTTTTGGAAATTTAGAAGAAAATTTTAGACTTACTTTCATGGTAACATTTTCCCCTTATTTACTCTAACATTTCTTATAAACCGCATTCTATTAAAATTTGTGTAAATTTATTACTTTCCAATAATAAAAAGCAAAAATAAGAAACAACTTTTACCACTAAGACTGGGAACTACAATTTTATCTTTTTATGGTCCAATAGATCCTTACTCCACTTTCCTCAGACAACTATAAAAGATTGTCACAACTAAAACAATGCACTTTGCTTTTCATAATGCCTTCAGAAATAGAAGAAGTATGACAGAAAATCATTTGAATTACTCAAATTCAAATCTGTAGCACAAGGAACAGATTTTACAAATAAATGAGGCACAAGAAAATCAGCAAAGTAGGAACGCACAATAAACAGATTTTAGCATGTTGATTACAAAAAACAGTCGATGAGAAAAAAAAGTGTCAGAACGTCAGAGTATTTAGCGATCATACTTGAATTAGAACCATGATCGGGAAACACCAATAAAATTACACTCTCCATTTAGCTAGAACTAAAAATTATTCATAAGATTTTCTCTCTCCTACGATGTGATGTGCATCACATCACTTGGGGGCTGTAACCCACAAAAACCACATTGATACAACGCACTGAAAATCAAGATCTTAAGTAAAAGTTGAAAAAAAAAAAAACTCCTTTTAGAGAGCACAGAGCTCTTATCACCTCGTTCCAAAAGACAATCAAATCAATCGACGCAGCCGAGTGCTACCAAGTCCCAGTTCAATAGAGGGTTCTCAAAGCAAGGCAACATTTCCAATTACCCAGTAGGCAGACTCAGGTAGACACATCTCCTTAATCTCCTCTCGTCTACGACAGTGATTCTCAAAGGTATCGTACTGCCTCCCCTCGCCCGCCTCATGATTCTTTAATCGCCCTTAAGGCACTTCTCGCCATCTCTCAATTCGGGGAATCAGAACCCGAATGAATCCACTTCCGCAGCATGAACGGAACGCCGGAAACGGACCTCCGCGCGAGAGCCAGGCCGCTCGCCGCCATCATCAAACCACCAGCATCCGGAAGAGATTCGTCATCAGCTTACGCGGCACAGCGCTTCACAACATTTATGACAAAATATAATGGATGACGGTCCCATGTGCGCGCAGCAAGTTCCCCCGCTCCAAGGAGACAAGGGAGTCAAGGAGCTGAGGAGCAGAGGACGTAGTGCCGGCGTGCATGCAATTCATTTCCTATGTCAGTGCCGGCTCCTTATTTATTGCACTCTGACATATTGTGTCGAACTGAATGGGGGAACATAGCAGCGCACGGCAGATCTCGTACAATGTAAACATGACATAGTGGCAATTTGCGGCAGTAAACTCGGGCCCAGGATGCGTTGACATAAAGAGTGTTTAGTATCAAAATGAAACTTTAACTGAAACTCGTTTGTGGGTGGGTGGTCGATGATTTTTCCATTTTCTACCTCTCGGCACTGCTCGGTACCCCGCGGGTGATGAATTTTCAATTTGTGCTTAAAGTTCAGTGATTTGTACTACACCTCTCCTGAGGATCGCCTGTTGTGGCGAACAATCCGCGAGACGTGATGAATACCTAACAGTTAATCACGGGCGAATGTTGCGACGACGACAACGAATCATGACTGATGATTGTGAAACAAGTGAATACTAAATAGTACCCATTTTCTAATATGCTACCATTAATATTAAGAGAAAGAAAAACGAAAACCACACAACAGAAGAAAAGACTTAAAAATTATTTTAATAAATCGAAAAAGCGGGACGAATACCGGAGACCGGAGACTGGCGCGCGACGCAAGAGTGCTTATGGCAGCGCGAATATGCGCCAAAGGGGGTGGGCCTTGCGTCGTTTCAGTGAAAAAATGCTGTATGCACAGTAACTGCCAGACAGAAGACGGCAAATGAACGCGACAAAGCGACAGATGAAAAATTTGAAATACGACTTCGGATATGAGAAGATTTTGCTTATGAGAGCAAGATACAGATTTGACAGTTTGCAATTTTTCTTTCGGCTCGTTGCCGACTGACGAGAGGAAGAGAATTTTCTTCGAAAATATCTTTCGAGTTATTAATTGATGATTAAGTTTTGAGTTTTGGCTGTTGACGGGAATTAGTTGTGATCTCTAAGTATTAATAAACACAAAATTGTACATAAGTTTTGAGTCGATGGAGGTTTAGAAATGTGTCACATATGTATATGTTGAAGTGGTATGCAATTCTAATTGGTAACAAAGAAACGGCAATCGCAACCTTGTCTTGTGTGAGGCAACGATGTAGAGAAGAGTTATAGATTAATGCTACAAACCTGGTGCATCTTCATCCTTTTAACATTGTCTTTCGGGACACATTTTTACGCGAGTGATAACACTCTGTGGACATTTTTCTACGGTCTTATTACGATTTTTTACATTTACCCTTAAAATATATTTCACACGCCATTTCGATCTATTGAGTAGCCCATTGTTTTTCTTTTTTTTTTTGAAAAGAAATCGTTTTATCAGCGATGTCAATTAGCCTAGAAGCCTTATGATTCATATCGATTCATTCATTGTGTTCAGTCTAGAATAAGAATACCCTCAGAGATAAGATGAAAGCTTGCTGCTTTTAAAAAAGCACACAGGTTTCAACACTAATCAACACCGCAATTTAATAAGACATTATCAAGTATGTTAGGTTAGGTAGGCGGGCTGACAGAAGTTGTTCTGCCTCACTTAGGTCCTTGTGGACCACTTGTGTTATCCATGGGGGGAATGTGTGCTCCTCCTCACTCGTAGTGTCCTATTCCATTCCCCCTATGTTCAGTTTTGGACCTGCTCAGATACCTGAAATGATTCTTTAAAGGTAGTGAGTTGATCTCATTAAGGTCCTGGAAGAAATGTCTTTCTAGTGTTCTAAAGCTGCGACAGTGACAGAGGTAGTTTTGGGTGTCTCCCCTCTCCTCCTCATAGCCTAGACTTGATTTCCGTAGCGGATGTCGCTTTTATGGTAGCCAGACAGTCAATAAAAATTGTGATTTCAGTCGGTGGTATCGCCAACATTGATAGCATTTTGGCCGATTCCCTAACCACCAGGACCTCCGCCAAAAGACAATGCTCCAATCCGGAAGTCTCATCGATTTTCGCATTTCGCACCTGTTCGATGGTATAAACCGCGACTGCTGAATTGTTGATGTGAATCAGCTCTTCCCACTCCTCTCTCGACAAACGGTCTATCGAAAACAGTGAGTCACACTTGGTGCTTTCGACCGCCACACACTGGGGCGCAAAAAACGCTAAAAGTGGGCGTAAGATCAATCGTTAAAGCTAGAAACTTAAAATTTAGTATAGTTATTCTTGAGATCAATATATAGTCTATTAAAACGCCCACTTTTTCAAAAAATGTTAAAATTAGAAAAATGCTACATTCCTACAGAGCAGAAATCGATATATATCATATATAAAAAAAATAAATTTGAGAAAAGCCATGATATAATTTACATTCGCCTCGAAATACACTACGTTTTATTCAAATAGTTGGTGTTTAATAGTATTACTGATGTCTTTATTATTCAGGTTATGGTTTTATTATAAAAGCTATGGCTATGGGCCCACCTCCAGCGAACGACTAATAATCCTCTGTCATGGAAAGCTTTCGCAATTCGCCGTCCGGAATCGGCAATAAACTGTAGATCTCCTTCACATTTGTCAAAATTAAAACGCGCACAACAAAGTGGAGGCGCGAAAAGCTAGGCTCTGGCCTTTCGTGGGCTGTTACGTCACTAATGATGATGATAATGGCTATATCAAGTGTTTTGATACTTGAATCTAAGATTTTTCAAAAAGTGGAGTAGTTAATCAATCTGTACACGAAGCGACTCAATTATAAAATCAATAAGTTATACCCGTTTTTCTCAATAGTTTTCTTTGAAAAACTTCTATAGTATTTCCCATAAATTATTGTATGTTTTATAAAAGCAAAAGCAAGGCCTTCAAAAACGATTAAGGTAAACCGAGAGCAAGAAAAAAAAAAGAAAAACCAAAGCACTACGACTTTCCTACTCACAACAGTCTTATCTCTGTGCTCTCACAATGTTCAAACTCAACGTAAAGGATCATCGTGCTACAAAAAGGATATAACCTCACATACTTCCTACTTTGCCAACATAATAATGTTTCTCCTCGAACCCCTTCTAATCACCCCCAATTACACGAATTACCTTTCAAAATAAAAATTTCATTGCAATTCCGTTCTAATGCGCTTCAAAATTTCACAAACTCGAGAATTTTTCTCTGCGGTTTAAACTCCACTGAAAACTAAATGCGTTCGCCAGGACTTGTTACCAAACCTCACCCTAGACGTGTACACCGACATCCGAACTCACGTATTATGCACATGTCAGCCAAGGCAAAGGTAGGAGAAGTGAGCCTGCAAAGGTTGTCATGTTACAATCCGTTGGAACTCCAAGCTGTACTTGAAAAACAAACTGCGTGGATGTACAATTATCTTCTAAGACCCCTGGCTCCACCATCCAACCACTACTTCAATTCGGCCCACTCACGCGGAGTGTCTTTTGTTGCTGCCTCCATCCGCTCCCAAGAACCCTCGGTGAGCTCATGTTCCCGATTCGCAACGTTTTTGACGTATCATTTTATATTCCCCATATTCCTCAACCAACCCCAAACACACACACGCATACGACAGCAGCCTGAAAGGGAGAATGTCATGCTCCTCGTTGCGGTTGAAGGCTTATGTAAAATTCTGTTTGAGCTCATGTCATGTTTCAGAGGAAAATCCCTCAAAATTATCTGCGAAGAAGATAAGAGCCAACTGGGGATCAGCCCTCTCTCATACACCAAACCACCAAAACTGAGCTCACCCACCTCTACTGTGAAGGAGACGACAAAAAAAAAACTCACACACACAGAGCAACACAAAAAAAAGGACCAAAAACCAGGACCAACTCAGGGTTTGGCGTAACAAAGTTTAGCATACGGTAAACCATTTTCTAGTACTCTACTCCCCTGTCGACGTCGCCAGTGTATTCTCTCTCTATGTGCAGTCTGCTAACAAGACAAGCCAAACAACATGGTTACAAGGACGAGCGAGGGATACAACATGAGCGCACAGAGAAATATGATGTGATATCCAAAGGATTCTCTGGCGGAAAAAAGAAACTTCGCTCACCAAGGGCGTAGAAATCCGCCATTAAAAGAATACCTCCATTAGAATTTACATACCAGCCAGCCATCGGTTTTCCACGGGACTCGATTCCCGCAAATCCCAGAGCCGGCGCCGATGCTTCGATGAAGGACTCAGATTTCCTGTGGCGCTCCTCCAGGAAATCCGATCGCAATCCCAGCATATGCAATGCAAATCATCCTATAATGGCGCATTTGAATAATGCGCCGTGCACGCCGTGCAGTCCAGGATGCAATCCTAATTCCACAACAACAGGTTGGGATAATTGAATTTCACAGATAAACCGAAGCTTTAAACAGCCACCTTTCGATTGATTTGAATTACCATTGCATCGGCATCGGCATCGTCATCGTCATCGTATAGCGAAAATACAGCCGAGCTTCTTCGAAGTGCTACAACGACGATGAGGAGCGACGGCTGTTGAACCCCCGTCACGTTTTACTTAGTCATGGTTCCCTGCGCCAGCGCTGCAACAGCATGTTCTTGGCTTGAGTTCCGCTTTTGCTATTTCTCTGCATGCGCAAACAGCAAAGCGATTTGATTTATGAGCCATGTACCTTGGCACGCAACCAGGTACGCGGCCGGCGTATGCATGCATTTTCATGCTTTGATGCAATTTCAGCGGTGCGGCGGTGATACTTGTTTGGTGGTACTAATTGAACATCATGCATTTCAATTTGACAGAACGAAGCGAAATGTTGATGGATTGGGTGATAGGCATGGAAAAAAAGTCAACAATTTGATTGTGTGACGGAGGTTGATGAACCAGGTTTCAAAAAAAAAAACAAAACTTTTGGCTAACAACAACATTTTTCAGGTATCTTGGTGACATGATGACAGAAGTACTCCAGGAAGGTTTTCAGTCGTGAAAAATTATTGTGGTGTTTTTCTCCCCGAGCTGGATTCGAATCCGAACCCGATTCAACATTCCAACGCACTAACCGATCGAGCCAACGGCGCCTCGAAATTCAAACATAGCTTTAAAAGCTTTGTCAAGTTAAAGAAAATGGTTGAAGTTAATCAAAGCAAGTCTTAAAAAATACTTCAACTGAATCCTGGTGATTGCACGAAAAGTTAAGAATTTCAATGTGAAAATCAATCCGTTGCAGTATAACTTCAATCTGGAATTGGTAATGAAGATTTACCCGAACACTTCACAATGAATTGCGTTACTAAAGTCATAAGTCCCGTCCCTAAATAAATTCGCTCTAGGAATTCTACGAATGCAATTCGAAATCATTGAATTTTAGAATGCTCCAATCGTGCCCTCAATTACTTTTCACACAATTCTGAACAAAAAAAAACTGCTCTGGCATTTGCAAGATGTAAAATCGTCGGTTTTGTTTAAAGTTTTATTCTTTCTTCCTAAATTATTTTGGGTTACCAGGTTTTCACGAAGAGCGCTTTTTTAGCCACTAAACAGATTATCGTCTTTTAAAAAGCCACATAAAGTCAGTAAAAAAAAATATTTTCACACCCAGGTTTTTGATGATTTCTCGGTAATATGAAAAATTTGTTGTGAATTTTATACATGGAAATAAAGAGCAGAAAAAAACATGGTGTTAGCATGGTATGGAGAAGCATGGAATACGAAGGAGTTGTGAGCCTGGCTTTTATAGATGCAATTTTGACGGGTTTCGAGATTCTTGATATCTTACGCTAAAATTTGGCCCATTACGCCATCAATTTGGAAATGTAGCCGCCGTTTTATACGAACATGACGACGGGAGTCATTAAAAGTTCTCCACTTTCGAGCAAGGCTTACAAAAGAATGGTTATTGTATATTGCCCCTAACTTGAAACGTCTTTCCAATCAGGAGATGTGAACCTTGTACAAAATTCATGCATTATTTAGTGATGTGAAGTAAGAAAAACTCGGTTTTCAAATAAAACTGACCTACAGACCGCATTTTTTGAGGAAGGGCTTCAACCGAATCTTGAACTAATCATGAGCGCGGTGTTGCTCAGTCGAGGAAGGGCTTTAAATATAATTTGTCCTGATATGTTTCGTTATCTTATCATACTGTAAATAAAATTTTCTGAAACTGAAAGCGCTCAAACTTCGTTCACCTGATTCCAAGTTTGTTCGATTTAATTTCAAAAAGATACCGTTTCTAATAGAGCTTTTTATTAAAGTTAATTTCGTATTAATTTCATTTAGATCGTACTCCACTTATTTATTATACCCAGGATAAAATCTTAGAGCTAGTTGCACATTTGTCAAATCCTTTTAATAAAATGTTCTGTAATGTTTTGATCACTTAATATTCGAGCGCAAATTGTAAGCTTTTGTTTCTCTTTTCAATTACAATAAAGAAATTTGTAACACATAAGGCACAGAAAAATAAATAAAAAAAAGTGCTTCCCACTTCAACTCTGCCAACCATTAAAACGCTTCACAACTAGACTTTAAGAAGCGACAAAACAGTAAGCCGTGGGAAAGCGTTAACTACCGAACAATTCGTCGAAATAGCCTCCAGCGCCTACAACTCTCGTCCTATTTGTTTTCCATTGTTTGACTTGGACACATCAAACTCGACACGAATTTGCACATGTAAACAAAAAAAAAATCCAAACACCCACTCACTTCTTTCGAAGGGTCATTAATCCTTAATCACATCGATGATGAATCTGGCAACTGGTTTGTCGAATGTTATTTTATTTTTTTTTTTTTTTTTGAGAGAACTCAATCATTCATCACTTAGCGGTTAGCAGTTAACAAGTGAATGTAAATTTTATTCACCCGAATCTATCGTCGCGGATGTCAATCAAATCAAAAAGCCATGATTACACACAACTCACTGGGAATACCACTCACACAAAAACTTGTGGATAAAATTCTTCGAGCGACAGATTGATCAAGCGTTGACTACACGTGCTGAGATTTTGCAATCCGAGGCATGGAAACTGTCACCAAAGCTCAGGAAATCAAGTCACACTGATGAAAGTTAAAAGTTTTCATTCATTCTTTCAACAAACTAAATCCATGGATTATCCTTTTCAAGGAGGACCCCTCGTAAGAATGGCACAATAAAAAGGAAAGCAAATCCTTACACGACGACTTCCATCGCACGCCGTACGGTGCGAGGCCACGGCTGAGGCGCACACATGAGCAAACTCTCAGAGGCCGTATAATTAAACTTTAACAAACAATACACACCTCCTGAGCGTACCAGGACAACGCAAGGCGTTTGAGGTAACCACTTGATAGATTCTCATTGTGAGAATGAACAAAAAAAATAAAACTAACCAGGGTTGGTGGGTGGGGTAATGGCACAGGGCGAGCATTTCTGTTGTTCGAGAGTTCAGCAATAAATTTTCACAACAACGAAGACGAGGAAGCAACACATGTTGCGAGCCGCCCAACTAAGTACAGACACAAGACACAGAAATATATGTCATCCGTAAGGATAATCACATAAGTTCTATGATATATCGTAGTTGCTTTCGGTGTCGTCCCTAGAGTGGGGGACTAAAACGGGGTTGACGTGTGTGACCACCGACATCACAAGGGGGAAGAAGGGGAGAAGACTTTTCTATTGCTTGGACTTTTTCAACTGGTCTCGAAGCACGCAGAAAGTTTTTTAAGTGGCGTTGAAAGTAAACCCGGAGAACACGAATCTATTCATCAAAGACTTCTGACGTGTAGCGGACGTGTAGTAGAGTTGATATTGCAATTCACTTTTTTTTTTTTCCAAATGTCGACACTATTTTCTATATTATGCCTTTAAATTTCGTCAAAAAAAACTAAAAACAAAATCTTAAAATACTTTTGTGGGCTTGAGTTTACTAAGTCTCTTAATATAAGCAATTAATTGGGAATATACGACTTCGTTAAATTTCATAAACTTGTAAAATTTCCCAATCAAACGAAATTTTAGCAGTTCAAACGAAAATAGAATAAAATATTCGAAATGAAATTTTTGAGAAAGATACAATGAGGTGCACAAATGAGTACATGTTTTTTGTAAGTAAGAACTTACACTTCATAGATAAAAACGGAATGATTTATTACTATATTTAAAGACGAAAATAACGGTACGGAAAACCTAGAAGCTTGAGAAATAACGAGCAAAACAAAATCAATCAGCAAAACAAAAACAATTCGTATGTACTAAATTTTGCACCCAAACTTTTTTATTTATATTTTATATTTAGCACCAAAAACTCAAAAATGTACCATTATGATCACATTTTTTAGCTTGTTTCTCAGTGCTTTAATTATTTTTGTTTGTGGTGTGTTCAATTGCGTGCAATAAGACCACGTCGTTTACTTTGTGAGCTGAATGCCTTAGGGCTACATTTAGTTCACAATTTTTTACAATCTGTTTATTGCCATTGCTAATATAAATGAGAATATTAAATGAGCATTGATCAGATCTTTAAATATAGCATAGATAAAAGCTATAATTAGTTCAAGCAATATTAATTGATCAGAAATTGTTTTCAACAGCGTTCAGAACATTCGTCAAATTTCGTTCACTTGCGTAAAACCAAGCCCGCAGCATCTTTTCCTACTACAGAGTAGAAACTATTACTTTAAACTTTTCTTAACCTAGTATACAATAAGCGTAAGAAGCTCCTAGGCACAAGAAGCTTGAGCTCTTTTAAGCTATTCTTTTGATAGATTTTCGAATGTTGATTCTTAAATATCTCCAAAAACGAATTCACAATACCTCACCGACGATCTTTGCAAAGTAGAAATCCCATGTGTAAGTGCTCCCATTGTTCTAGTACAATTTTTGCCGATTGTTCACTTTTTACTTTTCACATCTTCCTAACAAAAGAGAATTTGCCAAACGACATTAAAAGAAGGAGAAAAAAAACAAAAAGAGAGTAATACACAATCAACGAACGAGAAGCGAAAAAGTCACGCTTGACCTTGAATATGGTCGAAGTCTTCGAAAACGAAAACGCTGTCGTTGCCATCTTGTGTTGCCCCGTCCATGTTTTTTAGTGCCTCTGGCTGCCCATCCGTAGCAAAAAGAGAACACACAAAAAAAAGAAATATAGGGGCAACGTAACAGCAATACATTTATGGTAAATAGAAGCACCAGCAAGAGATGTGAAGAAGTAATGGAAATCAACATCCATAAAGCCAGCCACACAAACACAAACCTATCCCCCACATGCTGCCCGGAGGGGACATGACAGACATGCCAAACAGAGTAACGAAGTCTCGCTTCGCATGCTTCGGCGTCGTTCCTCCTTTATTCATGGGGTCACACGCGAGGATCAGACGAATAAGAAGAAACGAAGAAGCGTCAAATCAAAAACCGGTCTTGTTGCTCGTGCGGTCGTGCAAACCAAACAAAATTGTTTGTGTCGATGTATGTGTGTGCATGTATCTAACAAAACTTAAAAGAGGGGCTTGGATCCAAGAAAATATTCAGCTGAAAGATTGGACAGTTTTTTTTTTCGTTTTTGCCCCTACTCTTCTCTTTTTTCTTTTCGTGGAATTATAGACGCCTGGGCATTGGATATAAGCGGCCCCACACATGCGCAGATTTCATGTGTGCGAGGAAAGAATATCTTGTTATTCAGGTGTAGGGTTACCAAATATCTGGAATTGAAAAATATTTGGAGGGTACGTTCAAGGTCAAAGTCAAATTGTGCGAGATACACGATTGAAGGTGATTCAGAGAAGCCGCGTGGTGTGGCGGTTTAGTGTGTGCGGGCGATTTTAATGAGTTTTTTGGGTAAGTGCTTCAGCTTTGATGACGGGCCGATTTAAGCTTGATTCGAAAATGTGCGTAATTTATTTTAATTGCTGGAGTGACGGGCATGTGGCAAATCAAAGGTTAGCAATATGAAAACGTGTCAATCACCTTCTTTTTTTTTTGTATGGGATGTTCTGGAAGGCATAACAATCAATCAATTGTTCGTGTTCGGGTCCAAAATAAAAAAGAAACTGGTTTGCGACAAATGACTTTTTGAATAAAGGTTAAAGTTCTTCTTTATGGAGATTTTCTCCCCCACGTCTCTGACGCAAGGACGGAGTTTTACGAGCTTACGATTGAAATCAGACAGAGATCTATGCCTCGGACTGATCATGGAAAACTTACAGCCACAATAAAATCAGATTAAGCACCGTGAGGAGTTACATTAAATTGACAAAATAAACCTAAAAACTACCAATCTGTCGCTGATCAACGACGTTGTTTAAACATGAGGGCGGTTTATAATATTACACAAGCGACAACGCGACAACTCCTAGATTTAGGCGTAAATATCCATGTTCGCAATGTTTGCATTCTATTCTAAATAATTCATAAAAAATTTTATCGACTTTACAATTCGACAATTGAAATCAAAATCAGAAAGTTTAATACCACACTTTGAGTTAATGTTTCTACAGACAGATATTAAATAAAATAGGTGTTAATAGGTGCTGCGGAATGACAGAATTCTTAAAGTTAATCAAGATTACTATGGGTACCACGGGGTCTTCATGCCGATCTCACCAAACAAGGAAACTTTTCTATCTTCCTCTTTAATCCACGAAATAACAAACGTTCCAGGCAGAAAAAACAAATGTAATTTCTGATCTATTCGTTGTGCTTAGCTCGTTGCAGGTCGCCAAGCATGAGATCACGCGCAGCACTCGGATACGATCATTCACAAAGCTCACTGCAAAGGCTCAATAGAAATGTCGTGAGCTTCTCTCGGTATTCGACGGGGACATGTCAGGCCGTTTATTCATCAATTAACAAGATACTCCCTGCCTGTTGAGTCACTCAGCCACCCACCCCAAGCTTTTGAATCAAATGATCTTTACTGATCATTGATCATTAGCACTTCGCACGAACTTGGAAAACTCGTTTGTCCATCTACGGCACCGGCGCAGACCGATCGGCGGTTGCAATTGCCACGCACACATCGACGCCCATTTAAAACGACGACCTAAGCCAACCGGCATAAGAGTACATACAGTGAGTGAGGGTTAGGTAAGCCCCCTCGCGCTAGACTGAGCCACTTCCATCTGTGTGCAGCCAATAGAAAAAATGAGGTAATCACGGGTAGCCGGTGTTCAATTACGGCTTTCATTCTCACACGAGCTGCCTTGACTCTGGAGGGTCTTGTTTTTTTTCTGCGATTATTTCATGGTCGTGGGTTAGATTTCAGACTGACTTTTGTTTTAATTTTTAAGGCAAAATTAAAAAAATAAACTTAATCTGACAGTGAAAATGTTCAGGAACATGTTTGATTTGTTCGCACGGCATAAATTATCTCTTGGACGCGTACACGTGTGCATGTGTTTTGGGAATTCAAATTAACGTGTATCTATGCGATACTTTATGCATGCGTTATTAGGCTTCGCGAAGCGGGGAACAACCCCCCCCTGTGCAGTCCCAGTGGCATTCGTGAACTGAAGTGGAGCGAAAATTATTTCATTATTGATTTAGCTGGATAATTGGGAAGTGGCCGAAAAGATAATTCCAAACGAAATCGATAAAGACATTATTCTAGGTTTCACAATAATAGTCGTCGTCGATGTCGTAATCGGCAGACAATGGGCGCCTCGATTTGGGTAGCCGTGAGTGTCGTGGTAACACATGCAAATACTGAACGAGAAAACAAAAACATTAGCCACACAAAAGGTGTTTCGATAACATCCACGAAAAAGTAATTTAACTAGTCACACTTTGGCCAATCGCCTGACTACTGAGCTTAAAGGTAAACCGCACTTTAACTAATTTGAGTAGAAAAAAAAAAAAAACAGAAAAAACGGTAGCGGTCAACGTGTTGTTGGCTTTATCAGCATAAAACTCCATTTGAAAGAAGAAGAAGACCAGAAAAATGTCATACAAAGGGTAACAGGTGTGTAAAGAGGCCAAGCTGTACGACTTCGGCCCGCTTTCTGTTCGGTGAATTTTCTTGGAGGAGCAGAAGTCTATGCCACTGTACCAACTTTTGGAGCAATTGGACAAAATATCAAAAACGACCACTGAAACTGATTTTTCTTCTCCGTTAAATATATTTTATTCGATGATTCACGAAAGAGTGGATAAACCAGTTTGAAGTTGTAATTGCCGCTTTTGCGTACGAAGATATCTCAAATTCAAATGTGATTAAGAGCAGTAGGGTTTTTTTCAAAACACTACCTCAGGTTCCTAATAATAACTCCTAACATAAACAATGTACTTACAAGCTTTTAAAACAGATATTGGTGAGAAATATTTTTTAAGTTGTAAATTGTATACATTTTTAAGCCGACGCGGACGAAGTCGCGGGTGCAGTTAGTTAAGAATAAAGGAACAGGGTACATTAAATACAATACAATACAATAAGAAACCTCGAGTATTGCCAGTGATGATTTCAAGAAAAATCATCATCACAGTAGAGGTTTTTATTCTGCACATTTTTCTTACAAAAACATTAAAAAGTTAAAAAAGTATTCGAGTCAAAAACATTCATTAGAATATTTGCTGATTGACATACAACATTCCCAGTATTATAGTCTCATAAAAAATGTTATCGACAGAAACAAACACCTCCACAACAAAGGTTCTAAAATTAATAATAAGTAGGCCTTTTTTTGCTGTCGCTTTACCTTCTGAGGTGAAACCTGAGCCTCCTTACCTGCCTTCAATAAATTAAAAAAAAATAATGACTATTGTGAATTACACCGAAAGGTTGGAAAACAATGGAAAAATTAAGCATTCAGTCCTTAACCAGACTTCCTTCTCTTCATGGGTCGAACGACACATGTTGCATATTCAAAATGCTGCAAATTTATTAGCAACCAAGACAGATTTATTAATTCTTCTCGAAATCTCAGAAAGCGAAGTTGCAAAGATTCGACCAGCGTCCTCCAGTTTTCAATATTCCCATTGCCAGTTGTTAACTCGTTTTTCTAGTCTGATGGATCCTATAAAAAATCGAGTATCCACCATGTGGCATTATAATTGACGGCTCCGCAAATTTTATATATATATATATATATAGCGCTTTTCTTCCAGAAGCAGTTGTCGTTTGGGCCAATCTTTCGGAAAAAACGTTGCACTGAAAGATCCAAATTAACATATGTACATACGGGCAAAAAAAATACGATAAGCGTTCACAATTTACACAATTACAGTAATAAGCACTATGACAAGTGCAAGCTCCGACTTCAACCCACACCCACACCTACACCCAAACCCACCACCGCACATCACCTGCGTAAATAATCTCGACGAAAGGTTGAACCAACGTACTCGAAGACTCACCTGATAAAGAGAAAGTCTCGATCCGAAAAAAAGAGAGAAAAGAAAATCTCATTTAGTCACAGCACACACACATTTGACTTGCCCCTCAAACACCCTAAACTATCTAGCGTGTCCTCTTCTCCAGCGAACAACGTGCTGACTAGAGGGCGCGAGTTAAGGGTGCAACGAAATGCAAACACTAATACATCACACTCAGCAGGAAATGAGCAAAGGTGAGCCCAGCAGGACCGACCCCGAAAGAAAAATCTGCTGTCAGCACGCTACATCCGGCGCATTTACCAAAGGCATAAGCACACATTGTTTATAACACCACCACATACCGAACATCCCCATCAACTGCATGGCGGGCACAACTTAAAGTCCTTGCGCGACACCTTCTAGCACGCAACTCCTTCAGATTGGAAAAAAAAATAGATGAAAGTCGCACCAACCAAGAAAAAGGATTCCCAACGATATTAAAAATAATATACGACACCGGAGACGACGATCTGAGTGTGTGTCTATCTAAAGTGCCTGGTTCCTTCCCTTTCACATACGTCGTCGAATCCTTATTTCTCTCTTATAGATGAGAGATTTACACTTTGAACGAAAGCGCATTTCATAAAATAATAAAAATGACGGTAAACAGGAAAGGATTCTCGGTTCACAGGTGTGTACGGAGAAGTAGCCCCTTCTGTGCAGCTCGTCTCTCAGGAGGAAAAGAGCAACGCCAGAGGCAGGCTTCTTCTCTCATCCCGTCAGTGGTTAATATTAAGCGCTGTCATCTCGTGTTTATCCGTGAGGAAAATTGTTTTTAAATAAAAAATTAGATTGATTTGCTTTGTAGTGTGAAGTTGGTGTAGGTGGAGAACTCAGATCCACACCAACAGGTGAACCAACAGCCAGAAGAGATTTTCGCTTTTAATCTCGTCCTTTCCCTGGTCTCGGTCTACTCCCAGCACGAGGATAATACGGCTCATAAAAGAATTCACGGATAAAAGTAATATCTAATGCCTCTGGGCATCTACCGGTACACCTACCCATGCTGATGGTTGAAAATGGAGAAAACTACGTGCAGGTGACAGTGACGGCGTTTACCACCTTAAGTGCACGTAACGTACGTGTGCATACGTGCAAGCCTGATTACACTCTGTGCTGTGTGGGATATAACCAGTCACGAAATCGCAGGGTTAGCTCCATAACCACCATCTCATCACAACTATCCAACAACTAAGTGTGCGTGCATTTCATTGGCAACAGAAACAACAGGCGAAAAAAGTTTAATTAATTTAATTTTACGCGAACTTCTCCACCAGAAGATAATAGCGCTGCTACAGACACCGCCCCCACTCACCTTTCAAAGGATCAACACAACACACTAAATCCGAACGGCTGTGTTCGGATAGAACAGCAACAAAACAAAATCATGTCGAGATATTGTCAGATTAAAGATGAAAGAGAAAATTTTCTCAGATCCCAGTGCTAGTGGCAGATGTAATTGAAGCTGAAGCACAGATTTTCCGAGAACTTGCAGCGGCAATTACATCTTATAAATAATTGACACGCTCAAAGAGGAGATGCTGAGCAGAGAGAATAATTTGGTGTCAGATTGTGATGACACGATAAAACGGAAGACGGTATCCGAATACTTTGTTTGCAAGTGATGGGCTCTGCAACGTGCTTACTCTTCGACGAGGTGAGCAAGGGTAAAGTAACAACAACAAAAAAAACTGTCTGAATTATTAAGCACAATGTATAGTAAGCTCGGGCAAACAACATGAAAAGAAGTTGTCTGTTAATTTGTCGAGGCGAAAGTGTTATTCGAGGTGGAAGGAAGACGTTCTAAAAACTTTCGGCGTATGCTGTACTGGTGAAATTCAGGTGGAACTGGATTTAGAAGCCGAGCTTTAAGTCAAGCGTAACTTAAAGACATACATATATACATCAATCAGTGGTAAAGTAGACAATGCAGGGGTGTCTTAGCGCCCGCCTATTTCAAATGACAGTAGCTGTCAATTTTGAAATGACCGGCAAAACAGATGTTTTCTGGTTGCCACAACTGTTGTCATTTCGCATTTTTATATCTAAAAATAAGCGCCAAAATAAGCTAAAGTTTACGTTCTAGCCTTGGTTGGTTTGACAACCTCTTATGGATGGATAAACTCAAGGAGATTCTATTCTATACGTTTCGTCGAAAACACAAGATTTCAAAGCTGAAAAACTATGGCGGAATCTCGGCGATTTCGTGAAATATCTTAATTTCTTTTTTTCGACCATAAGATTAAAAACTACATACCTACATCCTTTAATTTAAGTGTCTAATGAACTCTGAGAAAAGCAAAATATTACTTTGCTGCTTTAAGGTCTTTACATTTTGTGGACCAATAATTTTTCAATATTGGAAGAAAAAAAGGACTAGATGACATTCGCTTTCATCCTGTGGAATGGCAAAAGAATTAAACAAAAACTAACAAACTGTTGCAGAAGGACACTCGATACTCGAACTTTCATAAAAATAAAACAAAATTGCACTTTTAAATGGCAAGAAGCTCAAGAAGATGGACGAAAGCAAAGAAGATGTGGTATTAAAAAGAAAAGAGTCAATTGCTTGTACTCTTGCTGTACAAAAGAATGGTAGTAGAAAATTTTAAACGTAGACAATTTCATGTATATTTCCAATCGTTTGTCTGTTTAGAACTTCTGTACGATTAGTCTGAAAACTAAATTCGTCTAAATTGTGGCCGAACAGAATGACGACCAGAATTTAAACAAATCGTTCTCTGTTCGTCCTTGAGAAAGTACCTTGTGGCTGCCAAAAGAGCAAAAAAAAACATTTGACATTTTTAATTAAACAGTTTACATTACTTGTTTTGTTAAAAAGCCATTTGCACAAATTAAAACTCTCCATTGCAAATTATTAACGATACATTAATCGCACACTGACTTTTTTATTTAAAATCTGCAAACAATGACAGTTTCAATAATCTCTCTTGACTACACAACTATTCGATTCAGCAAAAAAAAACATTTGCCATTGTCGCACAAAATCAACTAGATTTTCCTCTTTGCTTTGCATTTTCCTGTGTTAACCTCAAAAATGCAAACAAACAACGCGCAACCGATTAAAATTTATCCGCGCGAACGCTCATTGCCTCAATTAATTAGCACCAGTCTAATTTCCAGGTAGCACTATCATCCAAGCATGATGTTATAAATACATGTTCTATATCCACGTTTAGTGGATACTCTAGATATTTTGTGTACAAACTAGATACTGTACAGTTGCCCCATGCACGCAAGTGGCCCACGCGTTTGTTTTCGATAAAACGACGAACGGAGTCTGTTCCGCAGCATGGTCGGTGATTAAATATATAAAAAAATAATAATATATGACCAAAGTACGAGAATTTCAGCTAAAATTAGCAAATTTAATGAACCTCCTTTATCTGTTGGATAAAGGAGGTTCATATCTGCGGTTCATATCTGGTTATCATTTGATTCGAAGAAGTTTGTATACACATTTTCATGTGAATCTGTGTAGCAGCACTCCACATTTCAACGTTTTCACTCAAAACGCCTTGTAGGCCTGGACATAATGCACAACATGAGAAACTCATCCATAACAACTCAGTTGTATTTTATACAGGACTCAAAGGACGTTAGCGTGGGCAAAACATTGCTTCCGGCACCGCTCTGTATTGTGGATCATATTCTTTACACCCTCCGCCATGCAATTGTTTACCTGATAAAAACAAGTTTAAAATAACTACTAGATGCAGTATTTTGCTTAAGGCAAAACTAAAAAAAAAGCTCCAACTCAACATCAAAAGAAAAAGTCTACTCAATTCACTACACCAAAGCAGATACTAATTTCCACTGATTATTTGTTCCGGAGTAGAGATTTTATGAGAGCGTTACTGAAACGCAAGAAGATTCGTGTTAATAGTTTCCTAGACAACACAACAAAATATACACACGCTTATTTTTCGTGTTTACAATTCAAAAATTTCACAAGAGGAGGTGAATCGTTTCTAAAATACTTGGAAAATAAATGAAAAGTTTCCTCTCCAACGCTTCCCGACACCCACTCACCCCCGCCTTTCCGAAATCTGGACTTGTGTACGAATTCATTTTATCGCCAATTGCCTCAGATGAACTTGTAGCACACAGACAAAAAAATTAAAAATTTCAACTAACAATTTAATTGTCTCTACAACTTTTATGATGATGTCAAATAGAGACACACAACTCTGATAAAATTACTTATTCACAGAGAAGCTCTTTGGAAGAGCGCATTGAAGCGCAGTATCTGAAACATTCAATAAGATGGAGAGTTTAAATAACTTTGCAATACTATTCATTAATTGCCACCGTAAAAAGATGGACATAGATGAATGGAGCAAAAAGTTACTCGCCGTTTGATGGTGTGTGGCGAAATTTTGTAGACTAAGTGAGCAGAGAATATTTTTACATACATTTTAAAAATAAGAAAAAGTAATAAAAAATATCGTACACACGCTTGGCTGTGTATCTCGTAAGTTGTGTGATATCCGGGATTTGATACGATTTCTTTTGGCGGCGAGGCGGCAACTTTATTTTGTTCTTCTTTGAGTGGTTGGAGATTCGAAAAGAATTTCCAAAAAGAAATATTTTTAGATTTGATAATAACGACTAAAAATGTCGTCTAATGAATGCATGAGTAGTATTTATAGATCCTACATTTTTATTGAGGACTTATTTTTCTGTGAATCTACATAGTTTATTGTATGGAAACCAAATACGATTTTTTTGTAATAGCGTTGCCAGGTGAAGTTGCTCGACCACTTTAAACGTTTTTGTTAGTAATTAAATATTTATTCTTCTGTAGTATTATTTTATAATCCCCACTCCCCACTCGCGCAAAAACGGTCAATATTTTGTTCTTCTTTTTTTTGGGCCTACGGAGGTCTATTTTAAGAAATTGTGTGGCCTATTTCAGTACAATTTAGTTACCCGAAGATTTAGTTAATTTATGGCTTGCAATTCTCTGTTTTTATTTATGTTCTTGAGTTTATATTAAATAAAAAATTTCGTCAAAATGTATCGCCATTATTGCCCACTAGTCTGCACTTTTCTTCATAGCTAGGATGTTATCCGATTGTGTGTTCATCGTGTCCGTCAGCTTTAAAAGAAAATGTATAAAACTTCTGGCTTTATCTTAAACACGGAATTACATGGTCAATATACAGCTGAGCACGAAAAAAATCGTCTTCAGCATTATGCATTCAAATTGCAGCTGGTGGTAGCTGGTGCCGTAATTTAAGATTAATTATGTAATTTATTACTGAATAATAAAGTTATAATAATGATAATATTTGTTAAAAATCAATCGACACCTCCAGCATCGTACAAAAAGAAAACATGGCCTTGATGCTAAGACCCTAATTTTATATGCGTAACTAAAAATTAGTCAAAATATGACAATGGCAAAATTTTCAGGACAAAATAGTCACCACAAAGTTGTCGTTGTATTTAAACTGACAAATATGTCACCTGTCCATACGTTATACGTGCACTGGAATACTAAAACAATCTTCTGGTACGAGGCAAACCATTTGCATGGCCTCGACTCCTACGTCTACAAACAGAAAGGACGAAAAAGAAACGAGGATACCAATTACAACGTGACTATTACGACAACAACATGTGCGACTTGCTTATTTTTTAAGAATTAAGATGTTCCCATAAAACAGCAATGAGTCCGAGTTAACTTTGCAGTCATGAGTTTACTGAATTACAAATAAATTCCTTTTCGAATGACCAACCTATTAACAACTCTTCAAATGTTTAGTGCTCACTTTTGAATTCTAAAATTTTATGTTGACAAGTCAAAGTAGCAGAAATGTTTCCGTCGCACCGATAGACGTGTGCCTGTCATCGAGGCTGACGAGGGCGCTAAGAGTCACGTCAATCAACGACAAATCATCAACGTGTCAGCAATTGATACTGTGCCGCTTAAAATATTTTGACACTTTCCTGCGGTATTTCATATCCTCTCACTCAACTGCCAATTGTAATCAGATGATGCTTAAATCACAAGACAACACACGTCAATCATCAACAAAACGCACGCCAGTGATGTCCAAAAGTTTCTAAAATTAATCTAAGCGTATCTTCTAAATTCGCACCATCGTCTATCTATTCAAGTAAAACCTGTTCATAGAAATAGTATATATAATCCAAAAATAACTACAAAAAAAAATACAAACCAGATGTGCTACACGACTGGCGCAATAAATAAAGATTTTCCCTCTAAATTGTATCTAATCTGCTGAGCAGACCACCAATGATTGACTCTCAATGAAAGAGATTATTTTGCCCGGGGGAAAAACTGAACTCCGCAGAATCTCTGAAAATCGAGATAATTATTCGAAGAGATTCTCTGGAGTCCGACTCATATGTACCACCTGATGGAATGGAACACAATGGAAGTATGCATTTTTCCTCCGAAGACTGCAATAGATCTGCGTAGATGCAAATGCACGCGGTCTTTTGTGAAAAAGAGGGCCTTCTAGATGCAGTCGGTTGGAGTAATTGGAATTCTACGAGATATAAATAGCAATGTGAATCATTAAAACGAATTAAATTATGATTTTGAATTCGAATGCGAATTCGATCGCGAACTTGCAGTCCAACGGAAGCAATAGCAACCCGACCTCCGTAGTCGAGCCAATCAAAGGTGCAGAGAGAGGGCGCTTGGTTGCTATGATTCACAAGATTCTTCTTTTTTCCAATTAAATTAAATTCAATTTAGAACCGGACAACTGAATTCATACATGGAAATATTCACGTTTGCATTTTTTGCAGTATGTTTCGAGTTCGAATGCTGTCGTCATGATGTGTGGCAGATGTACTCGGATAAATTAATTGGGGTTAATCGGCTGGAAGGTGAAGTTGAGCTGTAAGTGCGAATATGTGTCAAGTTGACGTCGAGGTGCATTAATTTATGAGCGGTTAATTTAATTCAAGTAGAAATAATTTGTTAAGCTTGATCGAAGTCAGAAAATATCATAGGTCATTGGATCAAACACCAATCACGGCGCCTAAACGCCAAACAACACTCGCGAAGAAATGTTTACAAGTAATAATCGACCTTAAACGCGCAGCAGACAGTTTGCGGTCAAAATATTTACAGAAGTAGAGTTCTCGGTGAGATGAAATGAATTCGTGTTATGATTTGTGAACACAGATGTGAAATCCACCATTCAAATTTGAACAAGAAAAGAAAAAAGAAATTTCTTGGGTAGAAATGGTGTTTGTCCTCAAAGAAATGTAGTTACAACTTTGAAATTCCAAAAAAGTTTGAAGCGCCACTCTTAGCAACATCTTTTATATTCCCCGATTTTCCTTATTTCCTTGCAAGTAACTGACATCCTTTTGGTGCAACTCATAAATCAGACAAACTTCAGCCTCTTGTTGGAAAGTTAATGGGTTCGTGTATCTGTAAGCCAAGCAAAGGTAAAAATATTAGCGAAGACTTGGAAACACATTCCAAATTTAGATTGACATGACAACTTCTTTCCTGGATAAGATCCAACAAGCCTTTGCTACTCATATACAACTAGAAAAAACAAAAACACTCCTTCACAAACTTTTTCTTTGAACTTCTTACGCCTTTTGAAACCCGATGCGTCTTTTTAAAGTCCAGGAAATAAATTCGAATCGAAAATAAGTACAAAACAAATTCCAATAAAATCCACACCTACCACCGGTCTCCAAACTACGAGACTTTGACAACTACTACATCACTTTGCTGTCAAATTTAGCCACCTCACCATTAATTAGCACCCCGAAACGTTACGTACCCTGGGTGCCGCCAAATTCTCCTTCCCTATTCATCTTACACGATAGATACACACATACGTTTCAATTAAAAATAAATAATAATCCGCACACTCATACGTCAAAAACTGAAAAAACCAGAAAAAAAACAAACACCATAAATTATCACCCCGCTCGAATGGGGGATTTTTAACACACCACACAGTCTCAGAAAACTTATTCTATTTTCGTTTTACAGAAAAAAATTGATTTATCTTGTTCGCCCAGCTCTAAGCCCTTACACTCATAATAAATGAGTAATTTAAAATGACACATCATATAAGAGAGAAAAGAAGCGGTTGCAGTTGAAAACTTCATAAATCGGAGCCAAAACTGAAATTCATTTCTCCACTATAGCGTGACAAAAAACGAGACCCGGAATACCTTCAACTTTGCTGGGATATCCCAGCCCTCCAACCACACTATTGATGGACAGTAATTTCTCAAAAATGCATTTATCATTCGTGGATTAAATGCAAATGGTGCATACCTTTGACGGTTCCGCGGAATATGCTTCGGTGAAATCGTCATTATCAGGCAGGCATTCAGTCAGTGTTGGGAATTCTTCATTTACGTGCCGCTGCCTTCACAGCAAATGAGGTGGAGATGAAGGAAGACGAACGATGCAGAAAGTTTCTCGTAAATTCTCACGTTAAATGCAGAGGAAATAAATGACCGTCATTTAAGGGTGAAGTGACATTTTTTTGTGAGGTTACCTTGTAATTTTGAAGTAATACACATGGATGAGTCCAGTTTGTGAAAAGACGCATGGAGTTTACATAAAACACTTTGATAAACGAATGAGTCATAAGGGACTAGACCCTAAAAGATTAGGAAGTAATATCATCCAATAATGATTAGTTTCAAGAGCTAGCCGCTTTCTGTTCCAAAAACAAAAGCGATTGCTGAAAATAAATCTGGGACCAACTTGCAGCCATCCGAGAGCAGACGTCGAAGAATGCCCACTGCCAAAACTTAAGGCGCAGGCTACAAATCAATCATTAAACATTTGCCTTAAATGAGCTGAAGAAAGTTATGGTTCACTGACTAACATAATAACTCTGCAAAACTTAACAGGGTTAGTTGTGAAAAGACCAAAATGCTCTCTATTTAAAATTTGAATTTCTTTATTTTTAACATGAACTGAATTATCTGTTTCGGTCAGTTTACCATTCTTGGGTCTTTAGCTTTTATCTCATCTTTGACACTAATAATTTTTTTAAATCTCTTATTGCAACAAATTTTTATTATAACTACACCACAGCTGACCCGCGATCTAGGAAAATAGTTTCAGAAGGGGATTTTGTAGCACGTACGTTTAGTGCATTCAATTTTTTTCATTTTGTTTTTGAATTGAAGTCCACGATTCTCCTATACTGTCAACCTGGTAGACAGCATTACACACATCTATTAAGTCTAATAGGTCTCGGGGTTAAGTTAAGCCGTTGGCGTGTGTCAAAAAGGAAACAATGAAAAAGAAGTTTGATCAGATTCTTACAGATATGTGCTGGAGTCATTTTGAAACCGACTTCAAGGAATTGACTGCTGGAAATATAGCCAGAATGAAATGGAATCCCACACTCAAATTCACTTGGAATGCACTTCAACCAGCAACTACAATATCCTAGGTTTCAGTTAAAAACTTACATTGTCTCGCAACAGTATTTGTAAAGACAATAAGCTTTGTTAATTTGATCGTGCCAGAAAAAATAATGAGTACATATCGTCACTTTTGCCTTTGCAATTCTTTAAGGCACAAGCACGATAACCTTGACGCAAAAATCATGATCACGGTTTTATGTAGAGGGGTCAAAAACAAGTACTTTTTACTTCGCGGGTTGATCTATCTTGCCTCGCTTAGAAGGTATAAGCAGTTTTATAGAAAAATCAATTGACATGATAAAAAAAAACACAACATAGTACTATGCCTGTTTTAAAGGCCAGAAAAGAAGAACAAGTTCTTTAATTCTACAGTCAAATTTTTTTTATTACGTTAGTAGTTTTTGAAAAATTCAATGGATCCAGAAACACTAAAAACCAAATGTTGTCAACCTGTTTAATGGATGGTTTTTAGAAAGTTAAAGTTTTGGAGTGGTAGTTTCAATGTACTGGTATTAAAAGTGTTTTATGGAAAACGAATGCATTTTGTAATAGCTCAATCACACTGAGCTCTGTTGAAAAGAATTGGACTATACTAAGTTCCGTGGCAATGAATCTGAATGTCCTTATCATGACAAACTTTTAATGTTTTTGCAAACTGTTTCTGTTGTAATTCTACGTCCAGGATATTTTTCTCTTTCCTTGGTCAACAACGAATTAATTTGTTAACAAATTTAATTTGGTTTAGCAGTCTATGTACAGTTACATTATGTTTATGTTTTAAATGTTTGACTTGTTTTTATTTAAAAAAAAAACTAGCACAAGCATTTTGGCAATCACTTATGTTGCCAAATTTTTAATTCATTCATCGCCAACAATTTTCTGAACGCTGTAAGATTACCGATAAAAAATAAATATGAAGCAACTACGCCAACTCAAAGCACTTTAAATTGAAACTTCTGTTAACAAAAACAAAAAAAAATTCGATTCCCAAACATGTTTTCTTTCTGTACTTTTAGCTAGAAACCTTCAACCTTCTTCTGTTCTGTTCCTTCAAATCCTTCAAGTTGATTTATCAGCAATTATGTTAGTGTTAATATTATTTAGAGGAATATTTGTGGGTGACATACGAATTTTAAGACCGATAATAAATATAACTAACTGAGCAACCCAGCCAGACATTTTCTTTTCAATCCGTTCAGTTTCCAACAATCAAAAAGAATTCTATCTTCGAACACCTGTCACAACTTCATTTCAAAAATTTAAAAAAAATCCCCTTCGCTGTAGGGCTGGATATTCCAAAATTTTTAAAAATTAGTTTTTTATAACTAAATTTTTTTTTTATTTACGAAAAGCCTAACCAGTTTTGACCCACATTCTAAATTTATCATCCTGACCACCTGTTAATGAGTGCTATCAAATTTGTATTTTGACGCTATATTAATTCTCAATGTGGCATTATGGAAAAAACGTTTTAAATGAAAATAAAAGTTTGTTCATTGCCAATCGTTCATCTTAAATATTTCAAAGGGAACCCCAAAGGGACAGCGACTAATCCAAAACTTGCGTCAGTGATTTATTGGACAACTTAATGTTGCCACAACTTAAAGTTATTAGAAGTTGATGTCTGTGAATTGACAAGAGAAAAACATATGTAGTGCTTTGTGTTCACTTGACAGGAGCTTTTCTCGAGGAAAATTTATTCATTTTCTGTGGATCTATTTGTTATGATCCTTTCTGTCGAGAGGGCGGGAAGTCTGACTGAATCGTCTATCGCTTCAGATATTACTAGTCTACTCTGAGGTGCAACTCAGCCGCATATATGCTGCAATTTGTAGAAGTTGCGAGATCAATGTGTGTTCTCTTTCCGATTCGTTTTTTTTTTTTGCTTTGGTTTGGTTTGGTTGCATAAATTTCACGCACTTCTCGGAGTTTCTCTCTACTTTGTGTTCGATAACATTACACAAAAAACCTGATGGAGGCTATTTTTAATCTAACTTGCATTTGTACCAGTTTGAAGATTGCGATGGAGAAGCCTTGTAGAAAAATAATAAATGCCAAAATGTATTATTTTTTTACGTTTCTAATCAAATGCTTACGATTTCCTTTTGAGCAACTTGATTTTAATTAATTCAAACTTATTAAAAAAAAATTCTTTGTAAATTCCGATTGATTGAGATCTACATTTTTGCCGAAGAGATTAACCACAATTATCTACCATCAGTTTTTTGATATTTACAAAAAAAAAGCAAAACATCAGTCGCAATTAAATTAGAAATTGATTCTACCACCGCAAAATTGCTTTTTTCAACACAGTGTGGTCTAAAAAGATATGAGGTTCGCAAAAAGCAGCTCGGTTTTTATTTTTAAATAAGTATTTTGTTAAAATATTTAACAGCAGAATCACAGCTAGCAAGTCTTGAGCTCATTTTTGTCAGTTAATTTTTAGTTCGAAGTCAGTACTCAAACTTCTGACGTAGTCGGGTGTGATATTTAAGACAACTCTATAACCGTTATCGGAAAACTACCAGAAATTATAACAGCAAAATTTATGAAAATAAAATTCGATGAAAAAGCAAGATTTTTGAACTACTCATTTCGATATTTTTGAAAACAAAAATTCAGAAATAAATCGTCACCCTTCGTCAAAAATTCAACTGTACTAAGGCTGCCTACTGACTTAAGCTGCTGAGCTTGGACTATTCAAGAAATATAATTTCTATACAGCATTCAAATTTGATCCACCACTCTAGCTTCGTGTGAGCGTCAGATAAAGTGAACACGAAACACAAAAGTTTAACCTGTTTAAAGGGCTAACACCCTCAGCCAGACAATGTTGCTGCGAACGTAACAAAATGGCCAGTGGACTAATTTCTTGCCATTAACCTTTTTTAAAAGCATGCATCTGCAAAGTACTCCCCTACAAACATTCCTGTTGTACTCGATAAGTCTCTTTCTCGCCCCAACGATTTCACCTGCAGTGCTAAATAGAAACGAACCGCTTCACAATTCCCACCATTCATCTAATCCAATTCAAGCGAAGCCAATTATCCTTGGACCCTCCTCCGTTTATGAATTTTTCACCAAACAAATTATGGCGTAAATACATGCGATTGGAATGAGTCCAAAAAAGCGAGTACCTGTTGTTCCACATCCCCATGAGTGCGGCTATTTATTTCACCTCTTATTCTTGTTCGGTGCGGCGGTAATTATTTGCGCCTCTTTATGATAGATGGCCACAAGAAATGCAGCGCCAGCAGAAGCCGCCCGGACCAAAGGCTGTCTCCTCCGCCGCCGTTTCGTGAAGATTTATGCGGCGATCTCTTGATTTGCTAGAAGTCTTCGAGATGAGATGCGCGTCGAGATCAGATGAGGAGATGAAATGATTGTGATTATGCTGCACGCCGGGATTAATGGGTGTGTGATTTAAGTGAGACGTCTCGAGTGGACGCAACGTCAACACTGAAGGTAGGAGGTGGTGTAATCCTTGCTCTCTCGGGGGAAAAATTATAATTAGCTGCAATAAATATCTGGATGATAAATTGGGCAGTTTCCGCCTGCGTAATCATCTGCGGGGTGGATGAACGGACGGACAGCCACAGAAATGCGTGTCATACACCGAAAGATACTTTTCTCCTCCTCTCCTCCTTCGGATGTGCATTACCAACGAGAAGGAAGGCAGAGCGTCAGCCCTTAATTCGCACGCAATGATTTTGGTGTTTGCTTTGTGTATTTTTATCAGCGTTTTGTGTGCGGTGTTTTTTTTTTTTTGCCTATTCTTCTCTACGTCTCCGAGCACACAGAATGGGTGTATGATAAATTTGAGCCAACACAATAGACACGCAAAACTGGGTGTCATGTCATGACTTTGTAAATTTACATTGTAAATGTAAGAAGAGCGTACAGAGGCTTTTTTTGGGATAGGAGGACACAGATACACTCCCGGTAAAGTGAAAGTGTGTGTGGGCTTTCTATTTAATTTTTTTTTTTCTGAGAATAGAATTTTTCATATCACAGATACTCTCGGCTCGGGTGGTGTCGTGCTTGTTTTTCACGCACAATTTTATTTAATTTAAAAAATGTGTTGTATTTGCCTATTTGTGCTGAGGAATACGCAACCGGGGAAAATGAGAAAAATTAATTCTTGGCAGGCATATTGTTGGCAGAAAAAATGTCATTTTTGGTTAAATGTCGGCTAAGGGATTGTTATATTAAATTGAATGCTATTCATGTAAGCTGTGAGGGATATAAATGTTAGATGATTGTTTTTTTCGTTGGTTTTATATCTTTGCATGAGGTATTTGTAGGTCTTAGGTTGACAAGTGAATGGATGTACATATGTACAAAGAGGATTCGACAAATGTGACGCAAGTTGTTTACTTTCACATTGAGGTGTTGTTAGGATTTTTTGAAAAACGTTCCACAACTTGTGGACTTTGATCCGATATCAAATTGATTGATTTGGCACAAATTATTTATCGATGCAATCTAACTTTGAGGCAAATATTGGGCCGCAAAATCCTAATCTAATACCAGCGAAGAGCTTTGCAGCCCTACCCCGAATATTTCCGCAACACAGTTCCAGTTATTTAAAATAGTTTTAATCCAATAGAACAAGTTGGCACATATTCTGCGCATATTTTTTAGAGGAATCCGTCTCAAGTGAGTTGAATGATGATGACAATGATGACAATCCACTATTTCAAAATAGGTCTTATGCAGACCAGCTCATAAACTTTAGCTAGACGATCAAGTGATATTCCATTTTTAAAGGATCCACACAATTTCAGCGACATAGAGATTGATTAAAACCGTATCACTGAAGAAGCAATGACATCTGTTCAATGACAGTTTCACATTAATAACCAATTTTCATTCATCTTCTTTATTGCTTCGGACTCAGTAGTCGAGTCCTGTCAGTTTTCGACTTTTATATTCCGAAACTTTTGAGTCTAATAAAATTATGGTTAACAGAGATTATAAGATCACAGAATCGACACCAGGTTTAATAGGAATTTTCATGCTGCCGTAGATAGTTAGCATGAGTTCTAAACATGTGTTGCAAAAAAAACCCAACTGATAAAACTAAATCGAACAAGATCTTAAATTGGTTTTAATCGACTAAAAATTAACCGACTGATCTTTTTAATGCGATTCGATGGATGGGAATTTAGTTTGTTCACAAAATCACAGCAGAATTTAGAACACACAAATTACACATAAAAATTAAATCAATGGTCCTAAAGAAATTCGTTTCATTGCTTTTTTGTTTTTTCTTTCTTTTTTGAACAATAAGCTATTGAGAAAAGTAAGCACTGCAAGGGTATCTTTTTATACACGGAAAATAAGGTCAACCTCGTTTTAAACATGAGCTAAATATAAACTCTTAGCTTAGCTAAAACTTTTAGCTTAAAAAAGAGCCTTAAGTCATAAAATTTGAAGGAAATTTCATTATTAGAAACACTTCTCTCCATCTCTCTATGTTATCCGAAAGAAGAAAGATGCAGCTCCTTGCCTTAGACCTAATCTTAGACCCTACTTACGCAGTTATAAACATGTTCACGTACCTGAAATGGTAAAAAAAATGTATAGAATTAAATAAGAAATCTATGAAACGTCATCACTAATCCTAAAAGAAAAAGTTAGAAACCCCACAATAAGTGTGACAGATTTAGTAGATCAAAAAACCTGACGCCATTCATATAAAAGTAACGCACACGCATTTCAACACATCACACACTTTTATTTGCTATTCTCTTTTCTTTTTTCTTTTTTCTATTTTGTTTTTTGTTTTATTATAAAAATTAATTATTTCTTCCGTCTGTCATAGACTCACATCATAAATTTTCATTTTTATTTATGGCTGGGAAAATATTTTCGAGGGTCATAGATATTTATAACCGTGTGCTATCCCATTGGCACACAGGTCAAAATAATTTGCTAAAAAAAAAAAGGACAATAACATAATTTAATAAGAGAGGAGCAGACGCAACCAGTAACGTTGAGAAGCTTTCATTCTCCAATCAATATCCTGTCGATTGATGTGTACCCACCCCGCCACCCATCAACCGAAGAAAACTTTTACCTCATGCATTTTTGAATAGAACGAAACAGGCTTACATACTCCAGAGACGACTATCGTCGAATGAGGCTGAGATAAGCGCCAAAGAACAAAAGTAAACCTTTAGCTTATCGGGATTATAATCATTCGTGGTTAGTGGCGCGGCCACCACCAGATTCTACGGTCAATATTTACGTAATGGAAAACTTTAATAAATAATTACTGAAAATTGGGATTTTCATCCTCTTTCTCGGTTCAGACGAACAGACGATAATAATGGTAGTCCAGGGTCGGCAATGGTGAAAGATGGTGTACCAAGCATTATAAATAATTAATCCTTATAGGTGCGCATTCTTTTTTGTTCGTGGTGTACACCACGCTCGAATATATCGAATCGAAATGACCTTAGAGAAAAGGAGAGTGTAGAGTAAAAGGTACCCCAGCGGAGCATAACAAATGCAATATAATGTAAAACCACTTAAAACACCTCGATGGGCACAAATGCTTTTTCTCTCGCCTCATGATGATGATGGGTACGTGCAACGTATGCGGTGGTCATTTCGGTGGATTACAGTATCTAGAACAGGAAACTTAATGTGCTCTTTATTTTTTTTTTTGGTTTTTCTTTTAAATCTAACTCGGTACATTAGGCAACCAGTAGATATGACTTTTTAAGTTGTGAAAGTTCCGCTTTTGTGAGTTTTGCGGTTCAATTGGACTTGTTATGCGGTTTAATGATCCATTGTTACAGTGTGCACTGAAAGGGATTCTTTTAGGCACTTAGAAATATATCTGCATTATGGCAATTAGATCATCAATTGGTAAAAGCCGGTGGCGCAGTGATTCAGTGAACGATTTTTTTAAAGACTCATCAACGTAAAGATTGGTGACACAAATGCATGAAGATACATTTGTGAATGCGGCAATGCTAAGAGCTTTGTTTAGTCCTACCAGTTTCAAAATCAAATTCTCTATGCGAACCTGAACCTGTTTAAAAAAAACTGTTCACATTACGCTCACTTTTAAATTAGATTTTAAAATTATAGCACTAAAGTGCTATATGAAACAGTGAAGTCAAAATGCAACAAAGTGAACAATGATATAATTATCTGGTTTCGGCAGGTTAGGCACATAGGATGACAAGACAAACTTGCCTGGAACCTGTTGTGCAACCTTAGCCGGGGATATTTTGCTTTTAACTTAATTAATTATTAGGTAGTAGTGGCTAGTTGGAGTAACAGAAACCCGAAGACACTTATACCAGACTAGGCCACACCACGGATATCTACCCCGCCCATTATTGGGGGTCCTTACGACATTATTTAAAATTCAAAAACTTAATCAATTTCTATTTGTCTGTTAATTTAACACTAACTATATGTCGAATATAGATCAAAGAACTTTTAAAGTCATATTTCACTAACGCAGGTAAAAACTGAAATCTTGAAACAAGTTTCAAGTAAAGAAAGTCATGTGGAAAAAAGGTTTTTAAGACGATGGCGAACAGAAGTGAGATTGTAGTTTTTCTCAAATCAAGCCTAATACAAAAATTTGGACTAGAGGTATGAATTTAAAACCGGAGTTTACCACTAGAAAGCATAATAAGCAAAGACGTCATACCTCCTTTCATTTTGAAAGCAAACTTGAAGCACAGACTGCTCCCACTAGACGACCTGTCGAAGTCCTCGTCGAATTCTCCCCACAACCAGCAGGGAGTAAAGTAATTCGCAGCAGCACCACCATTACACCATTATGAAGCCGGTAAGTATGTGCACATGTATGTGGCACGTCATTTAATTTTTTATTCCGTCGGCGTACATGGCGGTGGTGGTGTTGGACTAACCTATCATTCCAGCAGATAGTTCCTTCCTTCCGGTAGGACGATAGTATAAAAGACTATTTCAGCTGCATGTGCTTTGAATTAAATGTAAGCCCTGAGCCTCGGACATGCCAAAAGGTCAGCCAATGCAATTTTCAAATGATATTCCTCTTGGGTCTACAAAAAAAAAAAAAAAAAAAAAAATAGAAAACAAAATCATCAGCTAGAATTCACTTGGTGCTTTTACAACGAACACAAGTTCTGCGAGCAAAGTCAATGCCAGAAAGTGTCCTTAGCATGATAAACTGAAGAAGAATTGGATCAGGTTAAAGATTCTGCACGATACACGAGACACCACCGCCCTCTAGTCGAAGTGTTAATGTCCAAAGTACACGATTTGCAAAGACGAAGCAATTTAGCTTTTGGCACGCGATACACGATCAGCAGAGTAAATTCTTCAAGTGCACCAGATAAAAACAAAATGAAACTGGCAGTGAAATGCTGGTATTCTCTCAGAGACGCCAGCGTTTGAAGGGCGACACAAGAGCGACTACAAGTGACCACCAGCAGGAGAATTGGGGCCACAGTTGGTTGTCGATCAGTCGATCGAGATTCGAAGTAATGCCACCTGTTGTTCAATTACGCTGCCAGCTTGACCTTGGCACTGATTGACGTGAATCAATGAAGTGAGATGGAATTGATGGAGGCAATTGTGGGCTGTTTCATATCATAGAAAAAGTAAGGAATTCCTTTAGAGAAAAAATAGGGAAGTGTTACATAACGAAAAAAAAATTTTGCTCTTGTTTCATTAAAAACAAACTAAAGTGGCTTTTTATTTTGCACTTTTTCCCCTATTTCAAATATTTTTGCAATTGTTTGCTTCAAATTTGTTGATGTTCAGTTTTGAAGTAAAGAGACTGAAGAAGTCGGAAGTTAGCTACGTCTTAAGCACACTTCTTCTAGGATCCTAGAAAGTTTTAGAGCTTTCTTCGCGTGGACGGTTGGCAGCATTGTAATCATCGTCTTTGTAATAGAGATAATCAGGGCACTTGGAATCCAAAAACTTTTAGGCGGTTCGCATCTTCAAATCCTCGTATCCTCGAAGGCCGTTACGGTACGGAGAAAGGCCGAAGAACAGATGGCGAACCCAAGTGGAAGCTGACGTTTTCTTCAAATGAAAAAAGAAATTCAACACTTTACTCAATGCCACAAAAATAAATAAAGCCAAAACAAAAACGCGAATGTACCACCAGTTTTCCTATGATATGCGCAAGATCGGTTTATGACTTTTAAGAAATGTCAGAGTTTATCAACACCTACTACCGCAGACATCTATTGACAAATAGCAAGAATTTCCCTAATGCATTGTTTTAAACAAAAAGAATTTACTAGACCACCCCTCGCCTAGAAATTTCCTACTTGTCTTTTTTCCCAAATTCTCTACAGCGTCCGATGAACTTCATGTTGATTTTAACGATCGTATTTTGGAAGAACCGAACACCAACGACAAACTTGAAATGCTTCGTAAAACTCTTCGCCAAAGTGGCAATAAAGAGACGTCTAAAAATTGAAAAGCGAAGGTGTTACTCGCCACCAGCGATAACGTCGACACCGACAACTACGTGACGTGATCCTCAAACAGGACAAAGCACACATTTACCACATGTGCCAGGCATATTACGCCCCTATTCTCATGGGCACATACCAATTTATCGTCATCGTCGTTCTCGCCGGGTGACACCCTTCCTTTTTCGATTTTCAGTTTTTTTTTTTTTTTTTTGTCTATCAATTTGTCATCCGCACACGATGTTGGTGCAGTGTGTGTTCACACCGACAAAGTGTGATGTTCATTCTTTTACTCGCGCAACAAGAATGACAAAAGGCGGACATTCGGCCGGTCAACGACAACCGACAAGCGACAGAAACGAATCGAATTACTTTTTGCACGTTGCATACAAATTGTTTCTAAACATTTATCTTTTTCTTTCTTCGTCGCTTTTCAAAAATAGTAGCACCATGAAAAGAGAATTTCGCAAATCATCATTGGCATTGTGAATATTCAGCCTGTGTGCAGTCCCGGCCCTGCACGCGTGTTTGTGGCTGCTAGAAGCTTTGGCGCATAGCGTCGACAGCGCTGTCAAAATATCGAAGCTAATTGAGAAATTTACAAACCAAAGTCCGAGGGAATTCAACAACGCGGGATGCCTGCCAAGCCTGTTGACCAAATAATAACGAAAATAATATTTCACTTGAGTGATGGTTCAGAATCGACCGGACGAACGCGATCATCGTCCGTCTGAAGTTTGTTTTAAAAACGAATTTTAACTGTTTGCGACTGTGGGACGGGAGCGGGTGTATCTACCACCAGAGCAAGCATCAAATGTAAATATCAACAAGACAGGCGCAGACGGCTTTGCGATTAGGATTGCGAGCCGCCTTCGTTTTCATTTCTTATGTGGAGGAAAGGGGCTCATTATTTCAGGGGAAAACGCTGCTCAAGAGGAAGTGGGGCGAATATTGTGGAAGTGTAAATGATCATGATTTGGTCGGTTGTTTGAGGATGAAATGAGGAGGAGATTGCTGAAGATTTGATGTTTGCAAATATTTAGATGCAATAATTTTTGGAAATGTAAACACAGGGAACGAGGCAGCAGCTATGTGCTATAGAAGTATTCTTTGTACTAAAAACTGCTTAATGGCGGACGTTGTAGTGATGAATATGTCAAGGGAAGCGAAGTAGTACGTCCGGTATTTAGTGCATTTGGGGCGCGTTGTGTGTCATAGTCGATGGTGGCAATGGAATAAAAAAATCCATTCGCGATTAGATGCATTTATGTCGAAAATATTTCACAAATTATAAAAATTTAGTACTTTGTACAATTTGGAGATAAAATAAATTCTTGACGAAGTAAAAAAAAATGGTTGCTCAGAAATTGTAGATTAGTAGCATTTACAAATTAAATTATTCATTTGGTTAGAAATTTTCATCATCGAAATTTTTAGTTCTTATATTTTTTCCAGATTTTATTTTACTAAAATGCATCAATATAAAACAACTCAAGATTTCTTGCCAGAATTTTAGATTATTGTCTCAATTGAAAAAATCTGAAGCTAAAAGCCGGGTACTCTCGCGTCGAATTGTTAAGGCAGAGTACCCAGAGCCTGGAATCCAGCCCGCAGAAAAAAACACAAAAAACTTTTAGGTCCCCACCCCCAGCGAACGGCTGACAACCAAACAGCTAAGCAATTTGAATCATAAAGTACTAGGCAGTATTTTTATTAATAGATAGCCACTTAGTAACTTTAAACACTAATGTGGAACAGCCACAAAAATCCAAGAAATTAACAAAAAAAGATCAATGTACACTTTACACTAGGACTTATTATTTACCTTTTGGCGTGTGAAAATCACTTTTAAGTAATAATAAAAATAATAGATTTTGTTTCTTTAGAATTCTTTATGTTCGCTTTTATTCGGTGGCAATATTTAAAATTTTTCCGAAAGTATATTCATATAAATCGCAACCAGTAGAAAAGAGCGTATCAGGAAATGGTCAGAGCACACATTACATGCAAATAACTGATACTCTTATTTTTTCCAAAAAAAAATGCAATAATAAAACTACTATGATCAATCATTCCCTTTGTTCTTTTAAGAGAACTAAGAGAGAACTGTCATACAAAATATTCGCTCAGGTTCACAGGTTTTGAAAAGAGCCAAAAGATATTTCGGAATTTAAGAGAATATAGAAACTTTTTTAAGAATCCTTTGCGTTCTCGATTCGGTTAGTAACGCATTCAAGCTATCCATTATTATTTGAACTAGATTTGAACAATTTTTTAAAAATTAAAAAATGTGAAAATAGCAAGAAACCACCACGCCGCTTCGAAATTCCATTGTTTTTTTTTTTTTTTTGTATAGGAGACGCTTAGAAAACTTTGTATGTGTGAGATAATCACTAGTTGCCCTTTTTTAGCACATATAATATAAATCGTTAATATCTCGAAAAATTGTGTGAAAATAAAATTTGTTTACTCTATTGATGATTTTTTTCTATATTGAATGGCATTTTCGGATCTTTAAAATTCGTATTTCACTGTATTTTGGTTTTTGGCCAGTAACTCGAAAACTCTTTGAGCCAGGATGCTTAAACCAAATTTAAATTAAGGTTCTGATCTTTTCCTGATTTTTTGACCCGCAGGTGTGGAAATGCGAGGGGGACGCTTTAAAAAAAAAATTAGTTATTAAAAAATCAAATAAGATTTCTGGGTATTTTTGGGATATATTGCGATGAGTTACCTAATAACTCCAGTTTTTTGGCCCATTATTTTAGAAAATAAGGTATCCCATACGGTACAAGTCGTTTTTTCGAAGTTTGTTGGCTAATAACTTTTTACTAAAAGGACTAAGATGCTAACTGTATCTGTAAATCTGTTTTTTTTTTTATTTTAGTATTAGTAATAACTTTTTCACTAATAAGTATTGTAACTTACACAAAACGTTTTTGCGTTCATCTGTGGAAGTTTCATTTCTTAATTCCAGGTGGTTCACCAAATACCTAAATTAATGACAGACAGACAAACATTTCGGCCCCTTTCCAATCACACCCATATTGACCATCAAAGTTAATATAAGTTTTTTTCAGTAGTTAGTATCAGTACTAAAATTTACCTCAAACTTCGACTAATTCCGGAAGAAATTCCCGATTTGTTTTTGGGTTGCCGAGATACATGTTCATTCCAAGTTTCATCTCTTAACTACAGAGGATTCAGAAGTTACTAGCAAATATGTAAAGGAGCCAAGCAGACAGACGGACACCGAAGTGATTTTATAGGGGTTGCGTTATTCCTTTGGGACGAAACCCTAAAAAGACCAAACAAGTCACACTAAAAAGAAATATGGTTAGCTCAGACATTTCCAAAAATATTCTACAAACAATTTAAGAGATTTAAAGGCAATTTTATTACCTTTAAAAAAGAATGGAAGTAATTAAGATCCATTATGTTTTTTTCCAAGCGAAAAATACAATTTTTCAATTGGCAATGCTAAGAAAAAAAAAAAAACAAACTTTGGGTATAAAGCAAATAACTTTCTCAACCTCTTCACCACAACAACTTCCTTTACAAAACACTTTTAATTTTGTGAAATTTATGACAAAGATATTAATTTGTGTAAACGACCTCTCAATAGTTATACGAGATATATGATGTTTCAAAAAATTTCCACAACCGAATCACACAGATCAAAGATCTCAGCAAAGCCAATGTTTATTTCCCATAAAATATACAACAAATCTATTGTGCTTAAAATAAATAAACCTTAATAGTTTCTCCTTAAAAAAATGTCCCATAAATCATGAAGCAATACTGTAAGACGCATCCCCACCATGTTTATTTGCGCCACCCCTTGATGTTCTAAAAATTGCCCTGCAAAGCATCTCTTGTTACTAAAAATATTTCATTAGATCTAAAAAATGGCATTTCTAAGATAAATTTTATCTCGCGACCCATTCAACAAATTTTCTGGGTAAAAATAAATAAAATCTATTTTTTTTTTTTCAACTGTCTCACAATTAAATCCCACGCATCATGAACACACTACGCAGCATTCATTCAGTTATCAAACCGGAGACAAACGCACTATGTCATCTCTGTCTCACATACACGCACACACATTCACGCTTAATAGTTGTGACATAGCAATTCAAAATAATTGAATTCGAAACAAAAAATAAACTCTAAAAACCGCATCGGACACCATTTATATTTGGGACAGTAAGCAAATAGATATCAAAATGTGTACCCCAGAGGACTGCAGAACACACAAAAAACGAAGCACAAAGAACAAAATTAAACATTTAATTTATGGTTCATGGAATAACAGCCAGAAAAGCTGTGACGGCAAATGGTTAGTAGTGTGAGCGTAATGCCGCCTTTGAAAAGAAAAGTCTGTTTTGCAAGAAAGAGGCGGTTGACTTTTTTATTTTGTTTTGAAGATGCAATCTTACTTAGTGAATGACTGCCTACCGCTGAATTGAGGTTCACTCATCCAACTGTCGTTTAAACTTTTCAGTTTCAACGAAATTTACATCAAAATGCGAAGCAAAACAAGACTCTAAGATCTTGCAGACGAGCGGAATAATGAAAACAAACCCTAATGGCTTGCGCGTGCTTTTGAATTCTACGCGTAGTCATTTACTCATGACAGAGAAATAATTTATGAAAAGTCAACATGACTAAGATTTCGGACGAAAAAAAATATATTCAATCGCTTTCGAAGAATCACCGGGCAAGCGCAAAAGAAAATTGCAGATGTTGGTTGCTAATAAGAAAGGAATCTTTTTATGTACGTGCTCAGACGGAATAGAACGAGTCATTCGAAAGAATATGTGTCATTTTGAAGGATATTAAAACTTAATAGGAAAGTTTGATCATCAGCACTAATTCATAAATTATAAATTCGATCAGAAATAAGAAGTTTTACCAAAAATTATAAATTAGAATTCATCCACTCCTAAAAAAATAATTAAACCAATTCATAGCAATATTTCAGTAGTAGTCAGTAGTTGAACACTGCATTCACTTCAGTTCAGTTTAGTTTTGTATGTGACTTCAACACTCATTTAATTCAATCCCAGTTCAATTACTTTAAACATTTAATAAATACAACTCAGTTAAAAGTTATTATTTTTAGTTCGTATAATTTGTGTATTGTCTTCTTACGACGATTGTTTTGCTCTTTGAATAATTCAATGTTTTGCCACTTTTGACGCTTAGAAATGGATTATGCAGGAGGTACAGAGCAACAATTTTGAAGACTACACTTCTTCGCTTTTTATTGAGTGAAAAGAGCTATTGAAACAGCTCACAGTTTTTAAAAAAAATCCTCTGCGAGTTTTACTCACGCAGAGGATTTTGTTCTTTCGTCAACAGGTAACTAAGGTTTAATTTAATGTAAGTTGAGAGAGTTTAAGAGACTAACAATTCGGGATGGCGTCACTGAAATTCTTATTATCTTTTCCACAAGGAAATCCTTTGCCATTTGCTGATCATGCCAGTCAGAAAATTGTTTTGGTGACCTTAAGGGATAAAGTGATTGCACTGAGAGAATCAATCAGCAGTTCACTTTAGCGAAAATCAGAGCGTCTCAAAGCACTCTTCTAGGAAGACAGTCAAGTAAAAAAATGAATGCGAAATAATCGAAGTCGATTGTGCAAATTTATTTTTTTACTTTCAAAAAATCAACGAAATTCCCCAGTAGGTTCAATCTACTGAATAAACTTAATAAAATATTTCGTTCAACTGATTCTAAAGAAATTCAGCACCCTCAAGCGAACTAAAATAAACAAACTACTAAGTGAATTATATTGCAAAACAAAAAAACTACATTTCATTTTGGCTATAAGTCAAAAATAAAGTCCAACACAAACTGCCGTCGCAACGTTCCACTCATTCATTTATCTCGATTTCTTGGTAGACACACTGTCAGACATCAAAGTTTCTATTCTTGCAAGAGATGAGGATTGCGTCTTGTCCGCTAGAAATTCCAAGATTCACATTCTCTACTCTGAGATACAGTTAAATCTTGTTCTGTTGTTTTTTTTTTTTTCATATTTAATTAGAATATCTCATTTCTAATGAGTGTCAGACCCGACCGACTCCCACCAGATTCATATTGTGACAGATAAATTGTCCGATGGTGACTTTTCTTTAAATTTATTAACAATGAACTCAAAATTACACGCAAAATGTTGCAAGAGGGAAAATAAAAATCGAGATCGGTTTCATCATCTATTTATTTATGTTCCGGTTAAATATCAACCCCCACTGCTACGATGTGAATTTCTTTCTTTTTTTTTTATTTCTTATTTGCCCCCACAAATATCCCCAGTCATGTATCTGTGTATAGATAATTTGCACCCCCACATGCGGCGCCGCCACTTGTTGAATATGAATCCTTTACCGTTAGTGGCTGATACCGACCGACAAAACACATATCACCATCATTCTCTTACACCCATCCACCCTCTCCATCGTGAGTAGCGGACTTGTTGACATTGTCTATGGGTGCTCGCGCGCCCAAATAGATAAAGGGGGAGTCGGGACGACAGAGCGACACAATTAAATCACAATCGGGAAAGTTTGTGTGGCGATAATCGTTTGCGTGTGTTCGGTTCGGTATGGTGAGGCTTTTGTGTTGCTTTGAGCGCGATTTGTATTGATTCTAGTTTACCAGCTGCCGCGTTCCTTTTTGGATATTATCACAGTTGCTGGTGATTACGTTACGCCGAATGGCAAACATATTACGCACAGCTGCGCATGACAAAAAACGAAAACGAAAAAAGATTGTTTCTTATCGTGTTAGGCGGCGGTGTGGGAAGACTTAGCTTATCGGAAATGATTTGTTTAAGTTTTGCTTACGTTTAAATGTAAGAATATTCATTTCCAACTTACCGGGTGAAAAATGTTTCTTTTACCTTCAACTTGTATTCGATTTTAGAAGGAGTGGCCAGATCAAACGAAGACTGTCACGTTCGTGTTCGAATGATTTATTTTAAAATTTAAAAAAATGGACACAAAATTCTCGACAGATCTAGGGTGCTATGTACGTTAAGTCTATTAGCACTCCGAGCCCAGTCTCTAACCTTCGACATACGAACAACTTAAGCATTAATATCGCTTGTTAAAGATGGGAATATACATCTTTTTAGATATAATAATTTTTATTGATCATTTTTTATAAATTTTCGCTTTATACCAAATATCCAAAGTCTAGCCAGCGGGTCAACCTTTAGATTATATTCTCAGCCTTTAAACATTGATGCGTAAGACGGATGCAATGGGCAGGAAAGGCAAATGCAGGAAATTATGGGGATCTTATCGACTCTTCGTAAATCTTAAAATGTAACTAACATTAATCTTTTCAGAGACTGGACAAATTTTAATTCAACTTAGCGAAGTAATTGTGGAAGTCTATGTCATAGATCTATTTAAAATACACATATTGACTGCTATAGAAAATAGCCCCTTAAGTTTCATAGCACTAAAATATTGTAGATTATTGTAGCCAATTAGCCATAAATGTTAGGTAAGCCTGACGCCGTTTAGCTAGTTTGAATTCAAAGGGGTAACACAATTTCAAGTTTTCTTTTTCTTTTTTTTAACTAAGATCAAAAATTAGTTGCTAATCAGTATCAATTCAGTCTCTTCGCCTTTAATTTTTTGAAATTGGTAAAACACTTTTTTAGAATTTCTAGAATATAATTTTTATTAATCTCTGTTTAGAAAGGAAACATTGACAAATCCTGTTTGGGCAAATCAATCATTTCTGTGTTTTTAGATGTCAATACGCCGAATAGAGAACGCAAAAATCAATCCTACTTGGGATGTAACTTTGAATGTCAATAAAACCATCTACAACTACAAAGAATAAATCAAGCAATATCGATGACTAAACGCGTTTTGCCAAAAATAAGGTTTTGTCCCGTTTAAAACACAGACTTGGACAGCAAAAATAAGTAAATTTTACGTTCAAACAAAAAAGTCAGAAAGAATTTAAGACACTAAATATAAACTTGCTATGCTATTTGCATCCTTATAAGCGAAAGTACTCCAGAAAAATACACACACGCACACTTAAGTCTATATATTTAAAAAGCAACTTACAATTTCAGCCATGTTATAAAAAACTTACCTGAAACAAAAGAAAGAAAGTAAATTAATTCATGATTATATTGACACAGATGCACTGAAGATCAACGAGAGTGCACTCAATCTGCAAGAACGTTTAAAATAATCCATATCAATTTTTCTCCCCTTACATTTTAACTTTTGCTTTTATTCTCAGCTCTTTGGCGACCTACAAGACTTCAGCTAGATTACATTTACGCAGGGTGAAGCCAAACAAAAAAAGAACTGCATAGCTACTTGTTAACTTCAGTTAAAAAAAATATATAAGCACTCAAAAGCTACGAACCCGAGAGAGAAACCTAAAAATAAAAAAAAATAAATGTAAAGGAAATCACGTCGCATCATCGCTTATTCTAACAGGTAGGTCATTCTCTCCCTCTTCTGAAAAAAAAAACATCTTTTTACCTTGTGCTCAGTCTCCCTCGTTTCGAAACGACAAGGAAACCATTGCCACCACTTGTTCGTAATAATTTCAGAACCGTAACGACTCCACATGAAACGCAAAATCTATAGATAGCAACCACCAGATTCAGCTACAATCGCGGTAATGTGACACACACCACCGAATGCACTCAGTGATCCCTCTTGTTGCATCCACGAGGAAGACTGAACTCAATAACCCCGAGAATATTTAAAATTCCCCTCGTCGTCGTCGACGCCAACTTGTTCTTCTTGGAATGTACACACAGAACGAGATCAAAATAATTAAGCAGAAAAAAAAAAAAACGAAATAAAATTATATCTTTTTTTAACACGACTCCTCTTCGAGGATATTTTGTGATTGCACACATGGCACACACCGCCGCAGCCGCAACAGGTCGCCTTTATTTGGCCCCCCACACACAAATTGATTTAATGTAGAAGATATGTCATGGTCTGGATAAAAGAGGTAGACTTTTATGTGTTTCCTTGGCCAGCAGATAACATTTAAGCGGGCGCACACGTGTACTTATCTTTTCTGTGGGAAAAAACTTTAAATACGATTTCACTTTATTTGATAGGTGCACCGTTGTGCACCGCATGATGAACTTCTTATACAGTTGATAGCGAGTCGCAGGGAGTTTTACGATTATGAACTCCTAAAGCGACGTGTCCCAATACTTCTTCCTTGGTTAAATTACCACCAGTTTTGGACATACCCTCATCACATTTGTGTCTTAGTTACGCACAGGTTTTCATTGCGCAGCCAACCATGGAATAGCCTCTGTTTTAATTATGAAACGGTCCTTTGTTCCTGAATTATTGAGGCATTATCCTTTACTTTTACGAGTGCACTCAGTGGTAGATGTCCTCGGCTTTGCTATTAGGATGTTAGGAGGAATTTCTAATGGAAATCAGAGGTTAGGAGGAGATAGTATATGGCAGAACATTTTCTTGTCGTTAACCGATGTGGTTAGTGTGGACAATTGAATTTTAAAATGTTTTTAATGTTAGAATATAACGAAACACTCACAACACCGAAGCGATTATTTAGGTATTTTTCAGAATTTTTAGGTCGACAAAGAAAAGTTTCAAACTAATTTGCATTTCAATGGAATTCTTAAAGAAAAACACTGGGTGAATCCTGACTCTGCCTTATTTTTCTTGCCTTGTCTATCTTAAAATAGAACTTTATCCACTTGCTGCTTGCTGCTTCATTCAAAAATTTGAAGCCTGCCAGGGGTAAACATATTCACTTTCAGCATTTTCATACCGGTCTGATATATGCCGTATTATTGATACCCCAAGTAATTGATGGCGTCTTTAACACGCACGTCATTTGCTACCGCGATAATCAAGCCCACGTTGTCATGGCAAATATTGAACAGAATATGCTTTAATTAATTCCCACCTTAAAGATAACATAAACGATTAACCTCTTGAAAGCGTCGAAAAAAATCAATATCTTCATCCGGAAAGCAACATTTTACAACTCAACAAAACAGCTACCGCCAATGAGTGGCAATAAACATTAAAACCAAATTAAAATGCCACTGAATAATAAAAAAACGAATTTAATAATCTAGATTAAAATTTTGAGTGAGAAAATAAACAAAAAAATACCAACAACTTGACGCACCTTCTTCGACCAATGGCCACACGTCGGCAGAACTGGCACATCAAGATAAGTCAAGTGGGAAAAAAAACTAAAGAAATAGATTACTGCATAGGTAACCACTGTGTGGTATGAAAAGATGGCAAATAAATTGGCAATGTTTTTAAGACTTCTGGATTTCTCGACGTGGAGGGTTTTTGCTCCCATGCATTACGATGCAGATATATGTACATATGACCATAGAACAATGCATAATGTTTTCAACAAAAAACTAATTTTAAAACATATTCACAAATATATCAAGGCCATTTTTTTTAACTTTTTTGTTTAAAATGCCAATAGCATGCAAACCATGCAAACTTCTTAATCCATCCGTAGAGAAACTAGTCTAAATATCTTTTAGTCTTACTTACATTACTTACAGTTAGATAACTAACTAGTACTTATATTCAAACAATATTACTTATAAGTTGTTTTAAAACTCCTTTAGACGGATAAATTTAACTGAAGTTCTGGCCGTTGCCAGCAAATCTTATAGGTTCATTACGACAGGAGAATGAACTAATCCCAACAAGTTTCTTTGAAATAAATGTTTCAGTTTGTAATTTTCATATTGTTGAGGTAGTGTTAAGACAGTTTTGACGTGCTGTTGTTTTCTATTTAATTTACACGGAAAATTTTTGTTGAAAATTACTCCTATCCAGTTTCAAATACTAAGGAGTTCCCGTAAGTATTCGCCGAACAAAGATTCAAGCTACTCGTGGTCATAAATTCAAAATTAAATTGAACTAATGTTCGAAGTTTTTCGATCGAAGAAAAAACAAATTTTGTGCAGAAATGTCTTGCCATTGTTTGTCAGGATATTTGTTTATCATATTAAAACGCTGATAGTTTTCAGCAGCAAATATCAAAATTGGTTGTGTTTTGCTGCTTTAAAGCCAACTTTTTTTTTTAACTTTAAGAAATCAAATATTTAATAAACTTTTTTTGTTTTGTTTTGTCATATTAATTGTTTTAAATTCCAAATCAATTTTATGAATAGAATTTTAACAAACGATCCTTTTTGTCTACTTCCGAATACTAGTAGCCCAAAATTCCACCACCCACAACGAACTATCAATTCATTTGCTTTACTCTGTTAATTAATTTCCGCTCTACCATAGAAAAACCCAAATTAAATCTTATTTTTGATTAATTATTCGTGCCCCTCTCACACTTCCATTTGTTCGTGCTCATACTCTGTCATGTAAAACAGATTACAACGTTCAAGTACTTCGCTTAATCTTCCTGTCCACACGACTGTGCCTTTGTTTTTTCTCTGTACCAAAATGGGCACGTTGCCATACCAGAAAACAACAAAAAGTGAGACCTCAACATTCAATTGATCAACTTCAAAAATATGCACACGACAACATATTTCCTCCGAAAACCTGAACCAGCACTAGCCCCACCACGACGACGTTCGAGTCAAAATGTATTTATGTTGTTTTTCGTATTTTTCTTTTAAGTTCCTGGGAATTCGACGTGAGAATTAAATGTACTCTCAGTGTCACTTGAAATGCATTTTTGCATTCATTTGCACTCAATGTGACAGTTGGGAGAAATTGGTATTTGTTATGTGTGAGAAATGGAAGAAGTGACAGAAAATCTAAATTCGAAAAATTCTTTGACTCAAAATTCTATTACAAGAAGTCCGTTTTGTGACTGTGTAAGGCGCCATAGTTTCCGATGAGTGTCAAACAAAGAAACACTCACGGAAAAGGCAACGACAGCGCACTGCTACCTGCCATAATGGTTACACACTGCCAGGGAGATAAAGAAGCACTCGCGCAGTTCGCGAGGACACTTGCCTGCCGCAAGCGAATCGTCGTCGGAGTAAAAAGGATACCGACGGCGATCTTGCCATGTGTTCGGGTCTCTTTTATGAGGGTGCGAAAATGTGTTCTATCTTTATGACGGTGCGGTGTTAGCACAGCTGCAGGAGACAAAGAGTTGTCGCAGCGAGATTGCGCATCTATTGCCCTTCCGATAGTGATCGGTAAAGGGTGATATGCGATGTGGTTTGGTGGGCGCTTTTCTATTTAAGGAAGTGCGTAACCATGGTCGTACTCAGTTTTACGTTGAAAAGTGATGTGTATAGTTGACTTGAAAGTAGTGTGAAACTGAGTACGACGGTGAGTAATCACTGGGCTACGAACTGTAGCATGTTATATTATTTCTTATTGTAGTTTATGTAGTTAGTTGTAGTTTTAGTAGCGCGGCTGTAGAGGTGATGTTGTGATAGTGTAACAAGGCCAGGGTGTAATCCCGAAAGCCAGGTGTTGAGTCCGTGGTGCAGGTGATCGGCCACGGACGACAACACCGACAACGGTCATGGTGCAGGTGATCGGCCATGACCGGTAAAACCGTAGAAACATGGTGCAGATGATCGGCCATGAACGGTAAAATTTAGTAGTAGTGCGTGGTGCAGGTGATCGGCCACGTACGACAAAACCGACAACGGTCATGGTGCAGGTGATCGGCCATGACCGGTAAAACCGTAGAAAAAGCATGGTGCAGATGATCGGCCATGTACGGTAAAACTGTTGGAAGACTGTGGTGCAGATGTTCGGCCACATCCGGTTTTGTGTAGTTTGTATTAGCTAGTAAGGGCTTAACCCAGCGACGCGCCTCCTCAGCCTAGTAGTTAATATTGTTGAATCGTAGCTCATAGGTTTCTTTTTATTTACTTGCAGTCCCCTTTGACCGAGACCAGGAAACCCGCCCCGGCATCCCATTGACACGAGCCTTTTAAATATATATTTAAATAAAAAAAGTTATACCATTTTGGGTTTTTGACATTCAACTTATTTCAATAAATTTTTGGTCTTACAATTCAGAAGTGGGATACCTGGTCTTGGACATCGAGCGGATGATGGATTTATTTGTACCTTAGTTTTATCTTCTTGCCCTTTTATTTTTTTTATTTTTTTTTTTTATTTTATTACTATCTATTTCTATTTTGATTTCTTGTAGTTTTTAATGTATTTAACTGTAGCACTAGTTTTAGACTTATTATTCTTTTAATTACAATGCTCATATTGTCTTCTTGTGCTACCCATAAGCCTATTTTAAAAGTGAAAGAGACACAACAAAAAGTGAAGTGCAATGGGAAGACATGGCAAAAGAAGTCGAAGAGACAGTAGACGGTCTACCCCTGAAGCCACCCCTAAACGCACCCGACACGGCAGTTCATATAGAACAGACACAAGAACAAGAAGTTCAGCACAATGCCCCTCAACACCAATTGACCACCTCGTAGATGCTTTGAATTCAATTTTAGAAAAGACGACCAACAGCAATAATTCGGTCTCAGTTCAGAGTGGTAGAGGTGATGTCATACCAGATTTCGACCCAGAAAATAACAGCCAGACAGCACGGCGATGGTGCGAGCAGGTCGATGAAGCCCGAGAGATATATGGTTGGTCTGAACAAGCCACCATATATTACGCGTTGCCCAAACTAACCGGATTAGCAAAAGCTTGGTACAAAGGATTACCCACTCTTAAATACACCTGGGTCGAGTGGAAAAATAAGCTACGCGAGTCGTTTCCGGGAGAGAGAGACTATTACGAGCAGCTATGTGAAATAACCAGACGTCGGAAAAGACATAATGAGTCTTATACAAGATACTACCACGAAATGGTAGTATTGTTAAATGCCTGCGATATCAAGGGAAGAAAAGCTGTAGCCTGCCTTATAGGTGGAATAGATGACAAAGTGGTCAAGACAGCAGCCAGAGCAGCTAGATATAAGACACCGGAGGAGTTGTACTCCTATTTGAAGCAATGCGGAGATGACATTCGACAACCTACTACGAGCTCCTGGCGGACAGCCAGAGACGTAAAACCACGATACAAAGTAAACAATAACTCAAAAGAAAATCGGACCAGCCAGACAGTGTGCTTCAAGTGTGGTTTCAAGGGGCATTACGCCTCTAAGTGTTTCGCGAAACCGAACAAAGTCTGTCAGACGTGTAAAAGTCGATTTCACGATACCCAGCGATGCCCGAAAGGAAGATCAATAATGTCCGTGTTGCAGGGAACCACCCTGGAGACTGGTAACGAGAAATATTTTAAAGTCATCGAAATCAACGGTAATAAGGTGGATGCGTACGTCGATTTCGGAAGTACGTGCACATTAATCAAGTTGTCAGCAGCTCTGCGCCTTAAATTGAATGTCAACTGGGAAGATCGGGTCCAACTACGAGGTTATGGAAATGGTAATGCAGTTACCCAGGGTTCAGCCATTGTGACAATGAAAGCAGACGAAGTCGAAGGGGACGTGTTGGTACACATCATAGGAGATGAATATCAAAATGTCACAGTGTTGGTTGGACAGACTTTCACCGAAATGGGCCATTTATTAACAATAAAGACAAAAGATTCACTTTGCTTCTATCAAAGGACCGTCGAATTCTCGGAAATGGATGTAGTTTCAGAGGAACAGAAAATTACCCTGCGCGCAAAAAACCAGGTGTGTTTAACTTCCAGAAAACTTAATAAAGTTCCAGTCAAAGCCGATAAACTCAATGCAGATTTGTATATTGAAACGGCGGTGAGACCACAAGACGGCAGTGAAAGTTGTTTGCCTAGGTCCTTAATTCACGTAGACGAGAATGGAGAAACGTGTGTTCCAATTTATAATCTGTCGGACGAAGACATCATCATCAAACCTAACACCGTGGTTGCGAGAGGTTGGCTGTGCTCTCAGGAGATTAAAACAAAAGGAACGGACGTACTAAGGATTCATAAAAGAAACAGCTTGCCCATAGCTCTGGGAATGCTCACACTTGGCCCTGTCGATGAACAACGTAAACAAGAGCTAGTAAAGATATTAAATGAATATCGTGATTGTGTTGCCTTAGATGACAGCGAATTAGGACGCGCCAAATCAGTGAAGATGCGAATAGAGCTTGAAGATAAAACCCCATTTACCTACCGTCCTTATCGTCTATCCCCGGAGGAACAAAAGGTTGTTCAAGGAATAATACAAGAATTGCTCGATAACAATATAATCCAGGAGTCACAGTCGAACTATGCTTCGCCAATGCTACTTGTAAAAAAAAAGAATGGCGAACAAAGATTATGTGTAGATTTCCGAAAGCTAAACGCGAAGACCATAAAAGAATGCCAACCATTGCCGCGTATTGATGAACAGGTAGACAACTTGAATGGGGGTGTGTGGTTCACCAGCCTAGATCTGAGGTCTGGATATTACCAAATAGAGATGGACGAGTCTTCGAAACGATATACCGCGTTCGTAACACCTAGCGGCCATTTTGAGTTTCAACGCATGCCGTTTGGATTGTGTAATGCCCCAAGAGTGTTTCAAAGATTTATGAACCGGATACTCAATTCGCTGCGGGATGTTGCATCTTTCTACCTTGACGATATTTTGTTGCATGCAAGGACACAGGAAGAGGCATTAGAGGGACTAAAACGAACATTGAACATCTTGCGAGAAGAAGGACTAACACTTAACTTAAAAAAATGCAGTTTTCTAATGGATAAAACTGAGTTTCTCGGTTTCGAGGTGGCAGAAGGTAAAGTTAAACCAGGCATAGGAAAAACTAAAGCTATTTGCGAGTTCGCGGAACCGAAGAACGTACATCAGATAAGGCAGTTCCTGGGTTTAACCGGTTACTTTAGACACTTCGTCAAAGATTATGCTTTGATAACAAAACCATTGACGAACCTACTGCAGAAGACAACAAAATGGGATTGGAAGGAGAAAGAGCAGAAGGCGTTTAATAATCTCAAACAGAAGCTAAGCGAAGAACCGGTACTGGCAATTTACGACCCTAAAGCTAAAACGGAAGTACACACGGATGCGTGTTCCATTGGATTGGGCGGAATACTACTACAATACCAACTTGACGGTCGACTACACCCGGTAATATACTACAGCCGTCAAACACACTCAACAGAGCAGAATTATCACTCATACGAACTAGAGACATTAGCTGTTGTTGAGTCGATAAAGAGGTTTCGGATCTATTTGGTGGGTGTTAAATTCACGTTGGTGACTGATTGTAATGCACTCATAGCAACGAAAAACAAGAAAGAGTTAATACCGAGGATAGCACGATGGTGGTTACAATTGTTGGAGTACGATTTTGAAATGAAGTATCGTCCTGGGGGCCGTATGAAGCATGTCGACGCCCTTAGTCGTAATCCTGCTATGATATGTAAAACCGAAGCTGTTAGACGGTTGGAACTGTCGGACTGGGTTTTGACAGGTCAGTTGACGGATAAAAAGATAAAACGTATTCGAGAAATACTTGGGAAAAAGCCGGACACAAAAGAAGCAGAAGAAATACATCGACATTATGTCCTACAGGAAGGAAGAATATATCGTTTGACACCTAAAGGTAAACGGTGGGTCGTACCAACCGGAATGAGGCAACAAGTAGTACGAGCAGCACACGAGGAGCTTGGACATTTTGCCTCAGGTAAAACTCTCAGCCGGATTGATTCTTATTATTGGTTTCCGGAAATGCGACGATATGTGGAGAGGTATGTAGCCTGTTGTCTCCAATGTTTGTTTAATAAGAAAACTGGAGGGAGAAAAGAAGGGTACATGCATCCTATACCAAAGAGTAAAGTCCCAATGGAACAATTACATGTAGATCATCTCGGCCCGTTTCCCAGGAGTAAGCGGGGAAATCTGTACATAATAGCGATTGTTGACGGGTTCACGAAGTTCACCTTTATTAAAGCTGTCAAGGATACCAGCGCTAAGTTTGCAATCGAGTTCTTTAAAGATATATTTTCAGTTCATGGAAATCCTAAAGACATAATATCAGACCAAGGCAGTGCTTTTACGTCGAAGCAGTTCCAGTCCTTTTGCGGTGAGCAAAACATTAAGCACGTACTAAATGCGGTCGCCACGCCCAGGGCCAACGGGCAAGTTGAGCGACTTAATCGAACCATCTTGAGTGCGCTTATGACGTCCACACTAGAAGAAAAGTTATGGGATACTAACATCCGTCAAGTACAATTTGCGATAAATAACGTCGCAAATAAGAGCACTGGTAAGACTCCTAGTCAATTGATGTTCGGACTAGACCCGAGGGGCGGGACTGACGCAATCTTGCGTGATGAAATCAAGAAAGTCACGGGCATAGCAGAGGACTTGAGGGTTGAAAGAGAGAAGGCAGCTGAGAGAAACAACAAGGCACAACAGCAACAAAAACTGTATTACGATAGACGGCGTAAACAACCCAAGACTTATAAAGAAGGCGATTTGGTGGCTATTAGGAAGCAGGAAGTCGGAACAGCAACCAGCAGGAAACTAGAGCCACCGTTTAAAGGGCCGTTCGTGGTGAAAAAGGTTTACCAAAACGATCGTTATTTAGTGGCGGATATCGATGGCGTGCGTCGTAGAACTAGAAACAGGACCTACGAGAATGTCATAGCAGTGGATCAAATCAAACCCTGGGCGGATTGCGGGGAACTGTCTGATGGTTCCAATGAAACCGGCGTACAGCATTGAAGAAATCACACAAGGACAACATGGTATGAAGTACAACATATATCAACCTGGTGAGTGAAAGTTTTTTTTTTGCAACTATAAAAAGAAAGTTTATATAAAATGAACTCGGGGCGAGTTCAAGTCAGGATGGGCGAATGTAAGGCGCCATAGTTTCCGATGAGTGTCAAACAAAGAAACACTCACGGAAAAGGCAACGACAGCGCACTGCTACCTGCCATAATGGTTACACACTGCCAGGGAGATAAAGAAGCACTCGCGCAGTTCGCGAGGACACTTGCCTGCCGCAAGCGAATCGTCGTCGGAGTAAAAAGGATACCGACGGCGATCTTGCCATGTGTTCGGGTCTCTTTTATGAGGGTGCGAAAATGTGTTCTATCTTTATGACGGTGCGGTGTTAGCACAGCTGCAGGAGACAAAGAGTTGTCGCAGCGAGATTGCGCATCTATTGCCCTTCCGATAGTGATCGGTAAAGGGTGATATGCGATGTGGTTTGGTGGGCGCTTTTCTATTTAAGGAAGTGCGTAACCATGGTCGTACTCAGTTTTACGTTGAAAAGTGATGTGTATAGTTGACTTGAAAGTAGTGTGAAACTGAGTACGACGGTGAGTAATCACTGGGCTACGAACTGTAGCATGTTATATTATTTCTTATTGTAGTTTATGTAGTTAGTTGTAGTTTTAGTAGCGCGGCTGTAGAGGTGATGTTGTGATAGTGTAACAAGGCCAGGGTGTAATCCCGAAAGCCAGGTGTTGAGTCCGTGGTGCAGGTGATCGGCCACGGACGACAACACCGACAACGGTCATGGTGCAGGTGATCGGCCATGACCGGTAAAACCGTAGAAACATGGTGCAGATGATCGGCCATGAACGGTAAAATTTAGTAGTAGTGCGTGGTGCAGGTGATCGGCCACGTACGACAAAACCGACAACGGTCATGGTGCAGGTGATCGGCCATGACCGGTAAAACCGTAGAAAAAGCATGGTGCAGATGATCGGCCATGTACGGTAAAACTGTTGGAAGACTGTGGTGCAGATGTTCGGCCACATCCGGTTTTGTGTAGTTTGTATTAGCTAGTAAGGGCTTAACCCAGCGACGCGCCTCCTCAGCCTAGTAGTTAATATTGTTGAATCGTAGCTCATAGGTTTCTTTTTATTTACTTGCAGTCCCCTTTGACCGAGACCAGGAAACCCGCCCCGGCATCCCATTGACACGAGCCTTTTAAATATATATTTAAATAAAAAAAGTTATACCATTTTGGGTTTTTGACATTCAACTTATTTCAATAAATTTTTGGTCTTACAACTGTGACAAAAAAAGGATTGACAACCACTTTTGAAACCAAGCACAGTGCAAGAGAGACTTAAAAGAGCATTTGACTTCATCATTCGAATACGAAATCACAGAAATTATCTCCAATTCAAAGAAAACCGAATTTCTACCAGCAATTCATACACAGCCTCTATGCATTCGACAGACGACTTCCAAAGCTTGTTACTTAAATAATGGAGCCAACGGCAGGCAACAAGGGTCTATGAAAACGTCGCCCCTATTCAAAAAATATTACCTTTAAAACTATAGGATGTCATGACCTCAAAGCTGTTGCAAATGATTTGATCGATGTATTCCTTTCGTAAGGCTGAAGTTTGTTGACAGTTGACAGTTTTGGATTGTAAGTGCTTTTCTTGGATTAGTTAAGTATGACAGAATTCGTTAACGCTTGCAACAAAACTATAAATTTGGACTTTGACTCTCTAAAAAGAAGTATTATTAGCATGTAGAGATTTCATGGTGCAGTGTTTTTGATTTCTTCCTATTACACAGAGCCACTCTCGTTTGATATAGATGTCGATAAGTTATATAATATGTCCATTTCAAGAGTGCAATACTTGCCTTCTACGACTGACATGGTAGTCTGACAGTATTAAAATCAATTTTAAATGGATATGAATATTTGTATTTATTTAGACCACCAATTAAAGGAATTCTGAAATGGTGGCTACACTATGGACCTATATATTGTGTGATTAGCGACTATTCTGCTATAACCACCTGGTGTTGTGTTTGGCATTTTTCGTTCATTTGCCCTAAAAACTTCACAGAGTTCTCTACCTTGGAAATGTTAATACATTGGATTTATTCTTAGACACCATTGGAAATAGTAAGTAATACCAACGTTGGTATCGTCTCTTGAGACGATGAGAAGAAATTTAACTTGAAATAATTGAGCAAACCCAAATGCAGACGATGTTCTCAAGTTTCACAATGTTTTACGTAGGACTGGCTTCGTTGCAAAATAGGAACAATTAAATAAATAAATATTTCTGATTTGTTGTCATACACACACAATCTACTAACTAGAAAAGTTCATAACGTCAATATAAACCCCCCAATTCCCTAATTTATTAGACTTTTTGTGCAGCCCTTCGCTTCAGACTTTGAAATTAGTAGACGGACTTTTTTCTAAACGAATATTTCTGTTTTGCTGCACAAATGTGTTAACATACGAATTACAGTTATTAATTATGGTTGAGCTCTTCTGCATCTTCTTGAAAAACGCTGCTTAGAAACTAATCAGCCATAGCAAGTGCCTAGACACGCTTCAGAAAAACTGAAATCATTCGCTGACTTCATTCCACGCTAGACGAAATTCTGCTCTAAACCTAAATATTCTAAATATAATCTAAATATTCTTGTAAACCCTAAAATATTCTAAGCCCCACGAACACAATCGACCAAACAGTCTCGTTTCACCTTATTTGCGAATAACAATCAAAAGCCGGCAGTCCAATTTAATTCATTGAGACCTTGGCACGGTCTACGAAATATTTCATCTGCTTTCGAAATTATTTCTCGAGCTCTCTAAACTTTTTCTTATCCACCACCCCGTCAGACACACACTCACACCAACAACCTTCAGTTAATCATTCCTTCTCATTCGATCTTGTTCCGCTCAATGCAATGCCACTTTTCGTCTAATGGAGTGGAAGCCATTAAAATCAACTTAAGTCACATGTCACACTTAAGAATCCAGAACACCATCATATGCTACCGCCTCTGCCGTCGCATCAATTTCATTCCTCCCTCTTTCTTTTAATTAATTCCAAAACTGATGCCAACTGTACTTGTATGAGTCTGTGTCAACTAAGCCCAGTGACGAAAAAAAAAAACACAGATACTCTCTATTCGAAGAGTGATCACATAAATTTAGCCTCCCGCCCTTCACAACCACCACAGCGCGTCATCTACGCCCGGCTTTTTCGACTCGTGTGTGTGACATTGGTTAAAGTAAGCTGCTCCTCCACACACCCCGTCAGAAGTATCATTCTTTAGCCGCCACCTCGTCCACCCCTACACACACTATCCCTCGAAAAAAAAAAATAAATGATGAGCGCTAGAGCTGACTGAGCTCGCCTCCGTCGTATTCATCGGCGCACTCTGCTCCTCCGGGTGAAACCATCGTCGCCAGTGAATTTATACCAATTGACTTTAATGGAAATAAACTGCCGGCAATTTGTAATAATTGTCACAGCTGACGGTTGTCCTTAAAAAAAAAGATCAGAAAAACAAAAGTGCGACACAAAAATAGATTTCGTCAAGCCTCTGGAGACTCACAAAGTGCATTTATGTGTCACCATGTGGTCAAAAAGCGAAGCCCTGCGCTTTTCCAGTCTGCGCTGCTGCCATCATCATCCGCGTTGTCATCATCGCCAGCAGCAGCAGCAACATCAAAGTCAATCAGTTTGCATGTGACATAAATACTTAGCCAATTTACGAATGTCAGTCATGAATATGCTGAGTAGCCGCAGAAGTCATTTGCAGAAAACGGATCGATTGTTAGCCAGGCGCATTATGCGTGCTCCTCTATCAGACGCACACATAAAACGCTCCAAGTAAAAGCTTGTAGTCGACGCGAAGCTAATAAGCGATAAGGCGGCAACTGCTTACTGGTCTGACTGCGACCGTGATGGGATTTAAAACTTTTGATTGGCGTTGGAAAAGACTGACGAATGAGCTCCGGTCGTCGCATCGTTAGAATTTATAGCCGTCAGCGAGGAATTTTAATTGCTGTTGTTCAGTGAAAAGTTACAAAATAATCACAGACGGACAGCTTGCAATCGGGTAGTACGGCTTTAAGTTAAGTAGGAATGTAATGGCACAACAAAAAACAAACTGGCGTTTTTGCTGCAACAGCTTTTGGTTTGTTGCAGAATTTCAATCTTATGTAGTTTTCAGGAAACTTGCTTACATCGATACACATTACATTTCGTTAAGCCTCTGTTCACAGCTCCTAAACTTGCAAAAAAATAAAAAAGTGCGTCAGGATGTAATTTAGCAAAACAATGAGGAAACCACGTTGAAAGTTCTGTAATTGATTCTAAAATAACATGCAAATAATATATTTCACATATTTTGAGTGAATTCTATTATCGATCATTTAAAAAAAATAGGAAATCAATTCCGATAGATTAACTGGCATGATGTGTACTAATGAAGAAATAAAATACGTAACAGCGTAGTAGCGTACTTTTATAAATCTTTTAAATTATACCCTTTTTTGTAGAAAAGAACGCCCGTTGCTTAAGACTTTGGTTCCACACATTTGACAATCATGCCAACCTTAAGATTTCTGTTATATTAGGCGGTAAGTAGAGCATATGTTTCTGGCCAGACTCATAATTCATACGAATATCGAAAATAATTTGCTTGGTGATTTGATAATCAATTTTTGTCCTATATTACCTTGTACTTTCTATCAATAAAATTACAATTTAGTAATATAAGCTTACCGCTTGTGTTTGACTCGTGTGACCACTTCAACCACCGACCTAAATTGGGGCCATCCTAGTAGTTTTGTTTTTGGTGCAGAATAACACTAATTCGAAAAAAAAAAATAGAACCAGAGAGATGTGTACTTTCCTAAGGCTTCTTGTTTTAACTTTTGTGTTAAGAATTTTTCGAAAAATATAGACAAAAACACCAGTGTTTTATGTCTAAAATAAAAACTCGAAATGGTCGAAAAAACTTACAAAAGAAACGAAGGCATCCTTTTTTTTTCATTTTGCGTAGAACGGGTATTAACATCGAATTAAAGACTCCATTTTCTACCTACTTATCATTTTTGAAAAATTCTAAAATGACACATTTTTAAAAAAGCTTCATAGCAGCCGCCTTCAACTGATTCTTTAAAGATTTATTCACTGCATCTGACTCGGCAAGGTTTAGTAAAAAATTCAAACTTTTCTAAGTGGATTTGTTTTGTTTGTTTTAAAGGTGACAATAAAGGTGAGAACAGTGGAAAGACTGTTTTTATGATTTCTGACCCTAACTCTTACCTTATCAAAGTTAGGGCATTTTATTAACCAGGATATTACTAACTATAAATTTCTTGACAATAAAAACAAAGCCAAAGAACAAACACATGACTAACGATTTACATGAACTAAAAATCAAATTCGGTATGCAGTCTGACATAATTCTTCAATTACTGTCTTCCCACAGCACTCAAAATGAAAAATTTAGGCACTTCACACTTCGAAGTAGCATTCATTTGATCTCTTCCTTATCTATGGCATAAAAAGAAGCCCTATCGAGCCATGGAAGGCCACCCATTATGGTAGAGAAGGCAAGCTTATGTTTAAACCTATCGATAATTTAATCGCCATTTATCATCGACTACTCTCGTCTAGGAAAGAGATTGAATTCGAGTGATCTCAAACGCCATAAAAGGGTTTATACAGGAAGTCTTAAGTTATCTAACAAGCAGTCATCTTCGGATTTACGAGAAATTCAACCCGTATAAGCCATTAATAGCTGTTTTTAAAAGTGAGTCATTGTTTATCTCGTTTTTTTTATTAAACTACTATAAATGCCAAACCATGGCTCGATGGTCCACGGGTGAAACAACTAGTTTCGATTTTTTCAAAAAATCTCAATTGTCAAGCCCAATAATAAGGAACTAACACACTTTGCTGCTACAGATCTAACACCCATTACCCAAAAAAAAAAATTATTTATTTATTTATTTAAAAATAGACAAATAATCTTAATTCCGATTCGAATAAATAAAATGTCTATTGTAAACGAAGCAAAACAAAAACGGTAGCGTACAAATCAGAATTGTTTCAGTCAATACAAATTCGCAATCATCACCAGCACTTAACACTCGTTTATGACTGAGCATAAATAAACTTTCCATCGCCCCAGGTGATATCTTAAAAAAAATTTAAAAGCGAAGACTCACTCAGCGGCACACGTCTGACTGCATAATCGAAACGAATCCTACCGGCCACCTTGCCGCTAAAGATCTGTTCATAATTATTTCGAAAATGTTATTTTAATCACCCGTTCCCACATAAAAACCCACCGACGATGGTTCACAGAAAAACAAAAAAATGCGATGCAGATATAATTAAAGAAGCACCGGCAACATGACGTTTTAATGATTGGCACGCGACTTGGCCTCACAGCTGCTTCAATTCCTGTCAATGTCCAGTCTTGTTCAAAAGAAAGTTCGCTTCGAAGGAAGGATGCTTCTTAATTGGTCCAAAGAAGGACGCACAAAAACTCCCAGCAACAGCAGCAGTTGTGAAAGCGAAAGCTTCGTTATTTATGCATCCCATGCCCATAACGCTGGGGACTGGTAACTGGTAGAAGGTAACAGGTAACATAATCTTGTCCCTCTCCGTGCGAACCATCAGGAGTATGAATTTTCTGCCTTTTTGCCCCTTTTTCCGCCTGTGCAATTGTTTCAGCCCGCACTGAAGATACCATCAATTTGATAAACAGCAGACACGGCGAAAGAGAGTCACCTGTCGATCTGAGGATTTTTTTTCTTTCTACCGCCCCACACGGCGATAGTCAACCGCCCTTACGTCTTAATCAGCTTTCTGCAGGACGAAAGTAGAGGCAGCAGATGCCATTTTTTTATCTTCCCCTTTCTCGTTCCTCTTTTGTAATAACAATTGTCTGTCCCGAAGAAGGAAATGAGAATGTGACAGCATATCGCAAAAGGATAAAACGCCATTTCATGTGACAGCGACAGGGCGCAGAAGGATGCACCAAAAAAAATGAAATAAAAAGGAAAAAAGGAATTCACTTGTTACGCATGAATACTCTGCTTATTATTTATTACTCAATCCTGTTGGTGGCGGTATTGGTTATTTTTTTGTTTTCCCTCTGATGAGGGTGAAAGTTGCGCAATTTCATATGGCAGAGGAGGGTTGAATTATTAAAAAAGAAAAAAAGCAAAGATTAAGGACAAACAAGGAGCGGAAGAAGAGAACGGATTCAACCAAGCGGCTTAAAACTGTAACACAAGGAAAACACGATAACACGGAACAGGAATCGAAAAAGTTACGCAAAGGAATGTTGCTGTTCGTAAAAATTGAAATAATTTTTTAATCGAAAAGTTTAACGTAGTCACGTGCTGTCCTGCATCTCGTGGGTTGTGTGGAACCGACCGGTGTGTGTCTTATAGGGCGAGATCTAAGGGAAACACAACTGACACGAATTAGAAATTCGTATATTCTCTTCAAAATTGGTATTCTTTTGAGTATGAAGGACAAATTGGTTGGAATTTTATGTTTGTTAAGAAAAATTGCCGCTTGATTGAGTTTTGAAGGTATGCGAGAAATTGTTTTTTTCTTCTTTTATTATTATGAAATTTGAAGATCAATTAAATTGAAAATCTAATAAAACATAGAGAATACCCCTGACGTATACAAAAAATAATAAAATGGGTTTGAGTGTAGGCTTAGACTTAAAAGTTCAAAGTGCTGCAGTTAGCACCTAGTTAGATTCGTTTAATTCCACTTTAAAAATAGTTAAATAGTTAAACAAAACATACCTTGGAAACCAGTAATCAATAAGACTCATAAAATTTTTTTATTGCTAACTAAAAAAACAACCATTTCTTCGAATTTGGTTACAGCTGCTGACGCGGTGGACAAAGAAAACTATACAACACACCTTCTGGCAGACTGGTTTTTCAAAAAATCACTGGGAAATTAAACTTTACTTTGAACGACTAAAAAGACATCCCTGGTGAGTTAAAAGCTTGCCATAAAAACTCAAATTAAAGCAGAACCTTAGATATAATATTAGCCTGAAAACGTTGATAAACACTTCAACTATTTATATTTAAAAACAACTCCACTATAATTTGTGTTTGACAAAACAAACTTTTAAACAATTTAAGATCTGACAGCAAATTACTCCTCCATCATTTCAAAAACCTGTTTGACCCCAATGCCAAAATGAAGTTATTAACAATACAAATCCAAATAAACAAGTTGGGGTTAATGTCCCTGCTCATCTATATTTGGAAAAAAACAAAACTCACTCAGCGATTTATGACAAAACAAATGTTTGAAAACGAAGACTCCCACACCACTGAACGAAAAAAAGAACAGCATTTGTATTTGTTGAATTTATTTTATTTCGGCGGCATAATCTTTCAAATGCATAAAAAAAACATGACACAAAACGTAGATAAATTGCAGACAGATATAGGATTTTAAAAGATTTTGTAAAATATGAAAAGGACTGTCACAAGAAATTTATCGTTGTGCATATTTTTAGTATTTATTCAATTTGAAAAAAAATTCTATTGTGCTTGCATCTCTCACTGTAAACAAACAATTAAAAGATTATTATTAGATGAAACAACAGACAGAAATTGTTCTGTGGTTCAATTAAATTGGGAATAATTCCTCTTTGCTTTTAAGTTGTGTGGCCGGGACTGCAAAGGGATGCAGATTATTACTGACGGCAGGCGTAATTCTGTGACTAACTATTGGTAGCTCAGCCAAACTGGCATCGCTATCTGTATATTTCTAACGGAAGTATAAGGAGTTTAATTTAGTTGGCGGAAGTTAGCCAGTCGCTCAAGCAACTTTTTCAGTTTTTAGGGTTTCGTTCCAAAGGAATAACGAAACCCTTATGGAATCACTTCGATGTCTGTCTGTCGCCTTTTACATATTTGACTATAACTTATAAGTCCTTTGTAGTTAAGGGATGAAATTTGGACTGAAGGTGTATCTAGGCAACCAAAAAATAAATCATGCACCCGTTTTGGAATTAGTCGCAGATTAAAGAAAAAGTTAGTACTAATACTAACGCCCGAAAAAACGTTTACTAACTTTGATGGTCGATAAGGGTGTCATTGGAAAGGGGCGGTGCCCTGATTATGAAAATGTCTGTCTGTCTGTCATTAGGCCTTAACCTCGGTAATTGACGAACCACTAAGAATTTAGAAATAAAACTTCGCTTAAAGACGTATTTCACTTGCCCAAAGAAAGTTCAGGAAAAACATTTTAAGAAAATTTTGTACTAGCAAAAAGCTTAGTACCAATACTAAATTTGAAAAATAAATTTCTTTTACTAGTTCCTTGATATGGGTATCGTTGGAAAGAGGATGATAGTTAGATCAAAAAGTTCTGCTATGGTAACCCCCTCACTCTTATTGGTAAGAAGTTATTAGCCAACAAATTGCCGAAAATTGACTTGGGTACTGTGTCCCCCACCTTACTTTCTAGAATATTTGACCAAAAAATCTGAAAAAAATTGGAGTTATGGGGCAACTCATCGCAATACCCCAAAATTATCCAAAAATCGTATATGATTTTTTATTCATACTAAAATAAATTAATTACTAACTTTTTTTGAAAAAAATTTCACGGGAATATATTAAGTAAGGTACCATCGGATAGGTCTTGTAAAATGAAATAAAGTTTTCATTTTGAACTTTTTATTTGGAAGTTAAGTTTTCGAGATATTAAGCTTTAAAGTCGAAAAAAAGGCGCCCCCCCCCCCCTCTCATTCCCACACCCGTTGGTCTAAAAATCTGAAAAAAAATCTGAATTGTAGGTTTTGATGTAATCTTTGTGTTAAAATTGGTTTGGCACTCTGGCTTTAATAGTTTTCGAGATATTGGCCAAAAACCAAAAAACAACAACACTCGAATTTTGAAGATCCGAAAACGCCATTTTGTAGATCTCGGCGAAAGAACAATAAAATATTATGTAAAAAAAAATATTTTCATACAATCTTTTGAGATAGTAACGATTTAAATCGAATCAGTTACCTGCAAAAAACGATGAACTGACGGCAGTCTCGGTGTCGCTTGCGGCATTTCATCCCCTAAATGCACCAAAGCAATTTTCACACGGCTGGCGCGATCAGCAAATGGGAAAGGATTTTCTTTTGTTCAGTTTCGTTCGAAATGAAAGAACTTTAGTGATTGAACAGTGAATTGAGTTTAATTTGATTTGACTATTTTAGTTTATTGATTTCTTAGACTTATATTAAGTCTAGGCTACTTATCTGTAAAACTCACACTTGACCGGTTTTTTTTAAAACTATTTCGGACACGTAATGGTTGTTATAACTTCTTTAGAATGAAACTTTGATGTTCAGTAAGAGGATGTTCTTTAAGAGCTCATAGCTAAACAGTTGGAAGATGAAGCGCTTCAAACTTCAGAAATTGCGTACCAGTTACTAAAAAACGGTGATGTTTTGGTTGGATCCTCTTTAGCAAATATCAAAACAGTGCATAACATTTTCTTTGATGCAAAAATTGTGATCAAAAATATAAAATCGCAGGCCTGCTTATGGTGGCCGTTTGCTTCAGTCTAAGCAATTTTTGGATCCATTCAACTTGATGTGCAAAAATAAATTTACTATAAAGATGGTGAAAATTTGGCAAAGACGGTACATAAAACTAAAACATTTTTGGGTCGTCGTAAGGCATCTTGTCGGAGCACAATGCAGAAATTGGTGGGAAAACTCGAGCTGTTGGGACAAGTTAGTGATGTGAAGAATAAAACCCGTGCATGTCGCTCAAGAACAACTGAGAATATTTGCTGCTGTAGCCCAAAGTGTTGAAGAAAACCCACGTTTGTCCATTCCTCGTCGTTCTTTGGAATTGCCCATTCCACAAACGTCATTACACAGTATTTTGCAAAAAGACTTAGTGCTTAAGGCTTATAAGGTTCAGTTAACACAAGAACTCAAGCCGGTCGATCATCAACAACGTCGTGTCTTTGCTGATTGGGTCCTTGAAATGCATGAAAATGATCCACAATTTCATCGAAAAATCATCTTGACTGATGAGGCCCATTTTGACCTCATCGCATTTGGAGCTCGAAAAACAAAAGTTTTATTTTTGAAAAGCCTCTCCGTATAGCTTTTTAGTGCGGTTTATGGTCTGACTGAGTCATTGGACCTTACTTTTTCGAACATTATAGTGTGCGGTCCAATATCAGTAACTGAGCAGGTAATACAGCCTTCCTATTATCTCTTTAGACGCAACGAACAAATATAATTCAGTTTAAATTGTTTTTATTTTATTAATAATTGGACGCTTCCTAATAGCTACCTAACAGTGCGAAAAAATTGGATCGTCTTGTTCTCCAGACCAGCCAGTCCCAAACCAGCTGTGGGACCAAATCAAAAGACAAGAATTTTCCTTGATGTTGATAGAAAAATATTTCTAGAGAAACACGATCAAAGCCAATCTGCGCCTTTTTAGCAATTTATTTGCCTACTAAAAAATAAAACAAAACTACCGCGCATTTGCAGCTGATTCCGTAAAAGCATATTCCTTCATCACAGAGACGACTTTCTTTCATCTCGGGGTCCGAAATCTGACTCATTCACGATGCCATTAAAACGAAAAAAATACGAATAAGCCTTCTCATACCTCGTTAGTTGCCAAGCATTCCATTCTTGACAACAATAAATACATCCATCCCTGTAACAGCACACCACAGTATATATTAACACAAAAAACAAAACAAAATATATTTTCTACTCACCCGAATTTAAAAAGAACAGCACATGAGTGTTCTTCAGCTTAGCAGTGTATTTTAGTTTTAATTTAATTATTTCAGCAACAAATAAAAAAAATTCCAACAACTATCTACTCTTCCGGTTAACGACAACAAAAAAAAGATAAACGAAAAAAATTCTTTATGATGTTGATTTTTATCACTTTTTTTTATTATTGGCAGAATAATAAATAATTAAAAATATTTAGAACTGAAAATATGCTACTTTCATTATCACTTTCACTTTGTTTTGTCCTTTTTTTATTATTTTGTTTTGCTCTCTCTTTTTTAGGAGTGGTTTGAAAAATATAACAAAAAAACAAAACGATTGCTATCTTCTACACACCATTACAACGGATACAAAATTGTTATTTTTTTTTATTTTTTTTTTATTAAATATTGCACTATTTTGCTGTTGATACATACATATCTCAAAATGTGAAGATATAATTTTTTTCTGTTTGTTTTAATGAACAGGACGAAAATAATGCGCTTTTCAACAGTTCGCCGTTAATCCTGACAGCAAAGGGGATATTGCGAGCGTAACCTGAAAATCGAATATTTCGATGAAGTGATTTTTTTTGCAATGTTTTTTTTTTAAATACATAATAGGTACATTTGTTTTTTTTTTTTTGTGAAGTGTGTGTGATTTGGAAAATTATTTTCGAAGTAGCGATAGTAGGGGAACACTGAGAGATAAAAAGGAGATCTGAGAGCGGTCTATAGAGTTGCAATATTTTTTAATTGTTGTACATAGAAAAACATATACAAAATAGAGAAAAAAAAGTATTCATGTTATAGTGTTGTATTTTTAGAGAAAAAAAATATAGAGGCGATAGAACAGGGAAGTAAACATACGTACACGAAAAGGAAGTAATAATTTCAGTTCATTTCCAATTGATATTTTATTTAGAATGAAAAAGAGACGAGATAAAAAAAATAAAAAAGAAGAAATTCACACGAAGAAAAGCGCATGGAATAAATTAAGTTATAAGTTACAGTGGTATTTATATTAATTATACATATACTATACATTTGCATTCGAATTTGTTTTTTTTTTTGTTATAAGTAAGAGCTAACGATTTTTTTTTGTTCGAAAACAAACAAACAACAAACGAGGCAAAAGACTGAAAATATATAAATTTAGACTACGTTTGGATAATTATTATTTTTGTATTTAGTACAATTTAGAAAAATATGTAGTTTTTTGAATTGCTACAAAATGTGATGGAAATATAAGAAGAATAAATCTGCTTTTAATAAAATTCTCTAGAAATATGAAAAAAAAAAATTACACAAAACAAATGAGAAAAGGGCAGTTGGGACAGAGAGACACACACAAAAAGAGACAAAACAAAAAAAAAGTGTTTCTAAGCGAATTTCGATTCAAATGGATAGTTGTGAACATACAGATGCCAAAAAAGATTTTATTTGTTGCATTTTTTGTTTATATCTGCCAATTTCTTTTTATAATTGTTAAAAGATGTAAACGCATGTGTTTTTTGATTTATTTTATTTACGTACGTTTTTTTTTTTGAAAATTAATAAAATACAGATGTTGAATTTATCGGTGTACAATACAAAATACTAAGTGAAACAGTTTTTTTATTACTTCGTTAATGCAATGATAAAAATAAAATGCATGCAATAAGCTATTTAAAATCTACACAAACAACTAACAAGAATATAAACTTAACCTTCTACAAAAAGAAATGCAAGTGATGATGCGTGAATAGCGCAAAAGTTTGTTTTCACTACCAGTTACACATTAATACAAACAATTTACTTAAGACATTTGATTTGTGGCAGGATACATTTCATTTAGTTTCCAGAATTTCATGAGCTAATTGAATTTTGACGAGAGAAGAATAACACGGTGAGATTTAAAATGCAATCAGAAGTCACCCTGAATTCTTTTCAATATTTACATTTCACCTACTTTTATTTGCATAAGTCAGTGGTTGAGTCTAATTGCTTTCTTGGTAAATGTAAATGTCATAAGTAAACCGCATCTTTCTATTTGGACATACAATAAACCAACATTGTAATGTGTTAGGATCCTAATTGCAATTAAGTTGTGTGTTGTTGTGAAGCTTTAAAGGGAATTGAAAACTTTTGTTTGCTTTCGGACATTTGGATGGACTAAAATGGATTTTTTTCGGGATTTACGTCTTTCTTAATACATTTGAACTGATATTAAATTGAATTTTCTTTTGTTGTTTAAGTAAATAAAAACCTTAAAAACAGAAATGGAAAGGATTTTTGGGACAGTGGCGTTTTAATTTTTTTCAACCGGAATTATAAAGCTACACCCTCTAATTTAAGGCTAGTTATACAAAAAGAACAAAATCGAACTAAAGGAACCTATATTCCAAAGAAAAGGAATATATTTGAAATTCACGTCTGTTATTCATTTAAACATTCAGCTACATATTTTGGATGTGCAAATGACCTTAAATCGCTTAAGTACCTTCAAACTAAAAATGGTCCCACAAAAAATATAAATGAGTTCAATGAGTGGGGAATCTTCTGTGTGAAAAGTTTGGGGCAGAGATGCTTTGATTGTCAAGTCAACTTATTTTTAAAACCCAAAAGCAAAATTATGAAATTACACTCTCTGCTTAGAAACTGGTTGCGCAACAAACAGCGCTATGGGAACCTACTACGAGTCCAATATTCTAGTCTATCGTCTCTATATGTTTGAGTCTATTATCCCAGCTATTTGTCCCCAAGCAGAAGAAAAAAAAAAAACCTGTTCCGAATAATGAGCAATAAACAAGACCCTTTTTTCTGCCCCGCGTCGTACTTCAGTGACTCCCGAATAGTTTCCATTCAAGTCTCGAACCCGTTTCGATCATTACCATCCTAAACCTATTGTTCGACCACAGCCAAAGGTCCTGGTACCGTCCTTGAGACTCCTTTTTCGTATATCAGCTCTAAGTACGTTAGCAGCCTGTGACAGTCTTCATCATATCATCGTCGTCGGCCATTTATGAACTCTTCAAAATACTTTTCTTAATGTTAATCAGATCGAAAATATGGTTTCGCTGGTGTACCATCAGTTGCTCTACTTATCCTTTAAGAAGGAATGAAAAAAAATATATCCCTCTTTCAAAACGAACCATGAAAAAAAATCAATTGAATTGCGGTTATAGATGCCGTGAGCATGGACAAGATGGCGACCTACTCTGCAAGAACTGCGAATCCTTCTGTGTTGGTTAACGCGTCTCTTCGATTCATGTTTTCTATTTTTTCCCTCTTAGCGGTTTCATTCATATTTTTTTGGGAATATACCGTCCTTCTCGTTCGTGTTTTCCTTTCATAAATTTTGTTCTTTTTGCGTTTTCCGCCGTCTCGTAAAAGGTTGTCAACTGTTCAATTTAGTTTGAATGAATGTACGCGAGGCGAACTCATTTTTCATTCAATGTCATATCCTTCTTGGTATATTCTACGTCATACGTACTATTTGGGCTTTCTCACAACGTCGTCTTTAAGACTGGCCTCACAGTAGAGTAGTGTGCTCCGTTGCTATGAATCATTGAACGCAACGTTCTTTCTTTTCTATAAACAACCTTTTAGCAGCCAGATTTCTGTGTAAGATGAATAGACGGAAGGAATCGTTTTGGCACCATGTCCTTACTCGAGACAAACACAGCGGGTTGGGATACATGGGAGAATTTTCTGTGTTTGCTGGTTTAATCGAGTGATGGGCAGATTTCCTTTTCCTTTCCTTTTTGAACGTAAATGGCGGGTGTTGAGGTTCTATGGATGCATTAGCAGGACATTTTTCACTGATATTGTAGGCTATTGTTCTCTTTTGGGTGTTTGTTGCATGACCAATTGTTGTTGACAACTTGTGATTGTAGGGTTTTGCAGAATACGCAAAAAACAATGGACGACACTCTGACACGTGGCAACCATCTCCCAGACGTAAGTCTTTGATAGAGAAAAGCGCCCCTTTTGATTTCGATCTCGTTTATCTTTGGAACCCGAAAACATTCTTTCGTTTTCGTTCATAAAATTTAAGAAGACCAAAAATCAAAAATATTTTTTCAGACATACAAACTTATGCTTATTTGTGGAAGTGCATACGACCAAGATAAAAACGTTTTCAACAATTTCTAATGATTGGTTGTGCTAATTTATTTCTTTATATAAATTATCGGCCTCTTTTAAGATCTGGTCGTCCGTGTGAGAACAAAAATGTGAATTATTGATCATCAATAATGCAACTACTGACACACAAGAATGTTCACAGCAATCGATCAATTCACGAATATCCCAAAATAAATAACAAATCAGTTTAGGTTGTATCTGCATTTTTCGAATTGCTGATTTTACGAATCTAACTATCAAACTAAATTTATTCGGTCATAAATTTGTGATTAAATGGGTTATTTAAGAATCCATCCTTTGTCAAAAACAAAAAATCCTCACACAAGGTTAAGAAAACAAAGGAGAATTATATTGTTCTCGTTTTTATCACCAATTATTTTTTTACGGTTCCAATTGAAGCTAAAATAGTAACCTAATCCCAGCAGACTCTGAATATAGTCAATGTCATTACATTTTTCTTATTACTTGTTGCATGACAATACATTTGTATTTGTTTTTGACTGTTTCACTTTTTTGTGTTTATTTACAAACGAATACAGTTTGCAAATAATCAAGTCAATAACATTTTAACTAGTTGAGACAAAAAAATAAAATAAAATTATCAAAGAAATGGTACAAGTTCTTCGTAAAAGCACGTTCACCGAACAATCCAAGTATGTCGTACTACGTCAATTTACTCTCTGCCTGAACTGCGGAGGTTAGAAAACATTAAAAGGACTCCTATACTAACCACACTTTTCATTGGAAATGCGGTTATACAAAAAACACAAATATATCTAACGAAAATCAGCAAATCGTGTCATGCACTAGAGACGTGAGTGAATTGATGATTCCGTTGGGTGTGTTCTAACCACAAATTCAAGAAGCAACTGAAAATAAATAAAAATGTGCAGATCGGTTCGTCGTCTTTTTTAGTGAGTCTTAATTTCTGATAGATGAATGTGGCAGAATGTATACACAGTCCAATGGAGGATGAGATAGACTTAGATAAAAAGAACTCACCGCAAATTGTAACCACACAAATATTTCGATTACCATAGAACAACCAAACTTCGGGGGCTTTTTTGCTAAGACACGCGCTGTTTACTAATCACACGAGAAAACATCATTTAACAAAACTATATTTATGAAAAGTTTGTTGCCACATATGGCTTGTCACACGACCATCTTTAACCTTGACTTAAAAAACACTAAAACATAATGAATGAGAATGAAATTCTGTTTAAATTACGATCGCTTTGACATTTTAGAGATTTAAGCTAAGTTCCTTGCCCAGCTGTGGTGTGGAATATGTGTTTTTTTATCTAAAATTTGCATAAAGTTATAACCGGATCTTGTTAAATAAATTATGTCATGAGTTATAAGTTTCGTTTAGAACTTAATAAATCATAAGAATTGGACACGAAATTAAATGGTGGTTTTTGTTTAGTAGCAGCTTCTTCATTTTATTTCTGCTTTTTTTAGATGACGATCTATGACTCTTACGTCAGTCGTCATCACCGGCTTTTGAACCTGAACCTGTTTTGCTGAATCGAAATACGTACAGTGACTCTAGAAACTATTCGCTCACCGACTTATTTGGAGGAAAAATGTTAGTAAAACAAATCTAGAAACAAGAAACAAAAATCCTATACTTTTATTCTGTTTAAGTACTGTATAAAGCGACATAAACAGAAATACAATATCACAATTTTCAACAAAGTTACCTACAAAAATGATTATTGGCCTTGTATTTCAGCTCCAAAAAAATATTCGCTCACCCTCACAATAACTCAGTTCGAAGTTCATGCAGCATCTAATTAACCATCCATCTCTTTATATACAAATATAATAATGTGTATTAATCTGTTTAGAATGGATTCTTATAATTTTTAGCTGTGCCAGAGGTTATATGCTACCCTTTAATATTATATGTATATCCATCCATTAGTCCCATTTATTAAAACGACTTTGTCGTAAATTGCGCGAATTTCATGTTTTTCCTTATACTTTCAGCCCTATTCTGCTATTCATTCGAACAGAATGGGAATTGACAGCGGCAATATCAGTAATGTCGGTAAATTTGTGTGGTCAGGGGTGGTATTCTGCTATTCACGTGATCTTATAAATCCTATACAATTCAGATCCGTAGTTAAATTGTTGCAGATCTGTGAATTTGTTGCTTCGCTTCTTTGCATTTGTTTGTAATTCGTTCCCTGTGTATTGAAGCGAAAAATGTGAGTAAAAACAAATGATCGAGAGATCATCCCTTCATCATGCTGTATCGCAACCGTCCTACAGTTTTGCCCACATTCAAATTGTTTCGATTGTTGAATTCGAACTCCGAACTTCCCCATATGAGGAATCTCTTATTCTCGTATAAAGAAGCGTAGAGAGAAAAGTTCAATGCTATTTAGACTAACCACTCAAACAAGAAAAACAACTTGAATTATGTTAATAATTTGAATTGAAGCTTTATAAAATGTTCATAAGCACAGGGAAGGTTCCGTGAAATAACTCCGAGCGACATAAGGAAACATTGGACACCACCATCCTCGCACCCACCCCAAATCCTATCTCTGCGCCAACTACCAAGGGAGGAGGGCTGATCCATATGGACCTACACCATTAGTAAATAAAACACTCCAGATAATGGAAGCATTTTTATTTTGTGTTTTGACAATAGTTTGAGAATACTGTGATATTGCGGGCAGTGTTTTCATGCCAACATAATTCTGCTTTTTTTAGAATAAGTTTTTGCACTACATTTACGATGATGATTCAAATTTTCATCGGCCAACACAAAGTAGTTGCGCAAATGATATCAAATTGTTAGAAATTAAAATTAAAATAGAAATTTTGTATTACTATTAGTACAATATTACTTTATTCAAGGAATAAAAGAGACTACTAAAATAAACTTAAAAAAAAATATTTTATATATTGGGAGTACAGTTACTAACTTCATATATATTCACACGCGCTATTTTTTTGACAGTGACAGCTATTGTATGTTAAAGAGCGTCGAAAAATCTAGTTAATTCCATCTGTCAAATTATACACAAGTTAATGTACACAAGTTTTGTTTTGCGTTTAAAATGTCGAATTTTGTGCCTTCAAAACAACATTTACGGGAAGTTTTAATTCACTACTTTCATTTGAAGAAAAGTGGAACAGATGCGCAACGTTTACTCATTGAAGCTTACCCTGACTATTCTGTAAGTGGCAGAATGTGTCAGGAATGGTTTGCACGCTTTAAAAGTGGTGATTTTGACGTTGAAGACAAGGAACGTCCTGGCCAAGTGAAAAAGTTTGAAGATGCAGAATTGGAGGCATTACTGGAAGAAGATTCATTTCAAACTCAAGAGGAGCTTGCGAAATCATTGGGAGTTACCCAGCAAGCAATTTGAACTCTATCGAACTCAGCTGATTCGTTTGAGCCGCGTAATCAAAGAAAAACGGCCAGAATATGCGACTAGACACGAATCGATAATTTTCCATGATGACAATGCTCGGTCACCTCGCACTCAACGGGTTAAAAAATACGTGGAAAATGTTGGATGGGAATCGCTACCCCACCCGCCCAGCCCAGACCTGGCCCCTTCCGACTACCATTTGTTCAGGTCCATGCAGAATGCCCTGGCTGGAATACGCTTCACTTCAGTTGACGGTATCAAAAATTGGCTCGATTCATTCTTGGCCGCCAAGCCGGCGCAGTTCTTTTGGGACGGAATCCACAAATTACCAGAAAGATGGGAAAAAGTTGTGGCTACCGATGGGCAATACTTTAAATGACATGTATTCTCATTTTCACATTCAAATAAATGGTTTTTTTAACAAAGTCTTTTAAGTTGTACTCCCAATGCTTATCAGTCAATGCCGTAAATTGAAAATCGTTTCCAGACAAACCAACTTCCATGGATGAAATTGACTCTAGCATGAAGAAATTTTTGGATCACGATTATAGATTCTGATCGGTTTCAGGATCTTGTGTTGTTGTTGCAATGCGTGTAACCATAATAAAAAACGGCTATTATATTCCACATTGAAATAATTATATATCATAATCTCAATCAAACGAGCTGCTCTTTTTTTTTTCTTAACTCACCCACATGAGAAAGAAATCCTTAGCCCGGCAAGCGCTGCAGCGCTACACAGAAATGGCTTAGCACGGCTAAGTAAAGGCTGATGTATCAATGAAAAAAAAAAAATTAAAACAAAATACAACTCTGAAGCATCATTCCAACCCCGAAACATTTTTAAATTTCGTCTGCGTTGGTGAGAAACTGCCAATACATTCAACGAAAAAACTTCCACCAACAGATTCCACTCGCTCATAAATCATAACGAAAAATTCGTATTTTGTTTTTATTAGCAACCCATTTCACCAAAGCGCAAAAACCGCATCATTTCCGTGCACATGCTGCACTATGCCGTCGTCTTCGTATTCGTCGTTTCACTTGCTCATCTCATTTACTAACCCAAAAGTCAGAGTTATGCTTGAATGCGGCTCTATATTGTTTAGTAGACCATTATATAGATTCACATGTGTCTGCACCTACCCGACTGTGTCCATCCACCACCATCCATCCGCTTGTCTGAGCAGAGTTTTTCTTTTTTTTGAATGTCATGTGTAAACTGCTAATAAGAGACACGAACGAATTGAGTCGTGGTTATTAAATTATCAAGTTGAATGACCATCTTTTTAAAACTTAACACGGCTGACCTTGAATTTGAAATTGTTCGAATGCAAAATCTTATTCAGTCGGGGTTTGTGTTTTCTCTTTCCTTTTTCGATTGTCATCCGTGAGACAGACAGACCCCTTCGTTTTGTTGTTTCTTTCATCGCACTGCTGACTTCATCATCTCATCGTTTTTGGCTTTGTCTTGATTTCGTTAGTTTTTTTCTTTTTTTTTTCTGACATGAATTAATAGTTATGTGCTTTTTTTGTTGATTGTTTGGCCTGCAGAGGGACAGACCCAAAAACGAAATTAACGAATCTGTAGATCTTATAAAACGGAAATGAGGTCGGCTTACACATAATTCTCCATGACATAGGAGGGAATCATCCTCGACTTCTCTTTTGGACTGTGAAACGCAGAAAGATCTGGAAGATTGATTTGGAACACATGCTTCTTCTATACTTTCGACTGAAGGGCGGCGGAAGGTGGCTGTGTGCGTGTGTTGAGTTTAAATTACTCACTGGCTTAATTAAGAGGGTTATAGTTAGCGATCGCATGTCTGCCGCGGGGAGATTAATCTAGGCCCAAAATTTCAAGAAACCATTTCCCGGAGCAAGTTAAACGCAATTGTGTGCGATTGCACGGCCTGCCGATGGAGCGAGCTTCGGGGGAAATTAATTGCATTTACCTAACCGAGCTCAGGCTTCGGTTGTATTTTTCCCTATCGACAATCACCCGGGAATAGAATTTCCCTCGGAATCAACTTCGAACGAACGTCGAAATATTTTGAGGAATTATTTTGAAAAAAGCCTATCTGTCAACATTTTGATACACATAATTGTAGAAATTTAAATTTAAAATTTTAAAATACAATAACGACTGAATCCGACTAAATCAATCGTTGCCGAGAGAATCTTGTGCTACTTATTGTCGTATTACGAGTTGCCGCAAAGGCCGTAACGCAGAAGAAATTGTCTGAGCCTTGTCATGGATGCTGTGCGCTCCGACTATTTCGCCGAAGATTTGTTTTTGACCGCTTTTGGCGTTGAAGTCCCCAAGGAATTTTAACATCAAACTGCGAATAGCCTCCGTATGCGTTATCCACGAGGTCGTAGAACTCCTCTTTAGGTGCTCTTCAGCGTCATCGGTAGGGGCGTGGGCGCAGATAAGGCTGATATTCACATGCTGAAGACTTCGAGAAAAAGAAAATAAAATAAATGAATGAATCTACCTTGGAGGCAAATCACAGCTAGGCTTATTGGCTTAAAGACGATAGCTTTCGACTTACATAAGACGAATCCGCATTCCAATAAGTGCATCCTTTTGTGGCAACAGTATACAACATTATCTCTTGTTCTATGCAGCATATTTCCTGGATCACAATAATATCCGTCTTATGATGCGTTGGGATAGTTTCCAGTAAGTGAGCAGCTCCAGGTGTACAGCGAGAGGATCATCCTCACAAATCGTATCTTAATTTGACCTACACACTATAGAGATCGCTGCTGCCAATTCGCCATGTTAAATGCAATCAACAACTTTACCCTATGTATGTAACGCTCTTGGAGTACTTCTGTCATGGAAAGCTTTCGCAATTCGCGGTTTGCATTAAACGGTAGGTCCCCTCCACATGTGTCAAAATTATAACGCGCACAACACAGTGGAGGCGCGAAGAAGCTAGGCTCTGGCCCTGTATGGGCTGTTACACCGACCATTTTATTTTTACTCAAAACGCATTAATTTTCCAAATATATACAGAATTTTTTTTTAGGAAAATTGTCATAATTTTTCCGTTTTTTTTTTTCCAAAAATCGTTTTTTTTTTTTTTTTTGAAGTTATTTACTGGCATAAAGGAAAAAAAAACCGGAGGAAATTTTATTCCCGATAAGGCTGATAATTCCGTGGCAATGACATTTGCAAATAAAAATCGTTGACTGTGATTTAGACACAGGCAAGTGTGTCAAGTAAAATGATAAAAGTTTAATGAATTACTTTGATAACAATGCAAATAGGAAACACAAATTTAGTGGCTACAACTGGTTCTTGAGTTGTCCGAGAAAAAAAAATAGATTTTGCTCTAACGTTAACCTTTAGACGAAACAGTAACGTTTTTGTTTAACAATTTGTAATCAATCAATATCAGCCGCTTAAGTTCTCAAATTTCATTTTTTTTATAAATAAATACAAACAGTTCAGAAACATCAGAGCAACATACAAAGTTCCTTTCAATGCCATTGGTCTATGACTCACAGACAACCAGACAATTAACCCCAACAAAAAAAAGAAAATTAAGATAGACACTACTCTAACTACGCATTAGCAGATAGACTTCCATCAGCTGACCTCCATGGAGAAGTTGATGGGATAATTAAAACGAAAAAAAAGTTCTGCTGAGTGTCGTTCTCACGGCATAAAAAGGGCAAGACCGCCATTCGAAAAAGAAGAACTCAACACATAATTCCCTCTCGTCCTGTTACAGTTCTTTGCTAATACAAAAAAAACGCCGGAGATAAAAAAACAACCTACAGAATATTCTCTCTGTACACCAACGACTTGTTACATGATTCTCAACCCCATACGCTCTTACAGACGCGCGCACTTAGCACATGCTTCTAATTAAATTTTATTGCCTTTTCGACAAAATTGTAAGACTTTCTAATCGGTTTGTTGTTTACAAATTTGTAAATATGTACAACACACAAAAGTTACCTTCTCTATCGAAGATCTGCCGTGTAACCCCAAAACACAGCACACAAAACACAACCATTCATGTGAGTCTCTGTGTAAACAGAGTTTCTTCTCAGTAAAACACTTTGAAATCTGTGAAGTTCAAATCTTGAGATAAAATGCGACTTTTTGTAATACTCCAGCGGCGCGCCATTTCTCTGCGTTATTTGTTGGTGTATTCCAAGGTCGCAAACGAGCAAGCGGCGGCAGCACACGTAGTTTGTTTAAATGGATACAAACAAATTTGTTGGTTAACAAAGTGCCTAGTGATGGTGGTAGTGGCAAATAATTTGTGTGCATTGTTTGGTGCTTTTCCTGTTTTTTATGTTTTGTTTATTTTCACAAACTCCACAAATGTTTGATGAAGTTACATGAAATACATTGTCTACGAATGGTTTTTCGATTCGGGAAGAAAATAGAAGCAACTGTCTTAGGATCGGATGGCACCGAGTGCTGAAACATGAGAAAGCTCCACGTGTTACTAGCGTCAATGAGATAAAATTTGTTGACTCACTTTAGTTAAATGTGGTTGGTTTTTTTTATAGGTTAATGAAAACAAGTGTTTTTCTTATCTTCTGCGAAAGAACAGCTGGAGAATAAGCTACTGCAGGTAGCGGAAGGTACGTTGATTTTCATTGCAGTTTTGATTTAAATTTATTTTCTTAGACTGCAGTCCCTTTTAGTTGCCATTTTAGCACCTTTTGTTCCTACTTACAAAAAACAGAAGTATCTTCTAAAAAGGACAACGATCCAAAAGACGTGTAAAGTCATACGCCTTAACTTAGTCCACAAAAGACTCCCAAACAGACAGAAGTGCCAAAAATTGTTCTGCTCTTGCAGGCACTAGGCTTTTACGGAGTTTTGGTTTCTTATCTATTAAGCAAAAAATAAAGAAAACTTTTATCGCTGACAACTTTATTAAATCATGGGGTAGTTATGTATGTTATTTGTACGTTTTTTTTTTTTTTGGTTCTGTGACATCGAGTTACTGAGCGCTGGCCACCGCATAGACCTTTAAGAAAGCGCAATTTGATGAAATAGGATGACTCAGTGTAATAAAAACGAAGAGGTTTGTTCAGTGAATAATATAAGGGCCGAACGATTGTTAATAGGATAGTCTCTTACCCCGGCATATTTCATAAATTAAGGCAGACCACCTAAACTCTAAATTGAATCCGTAGTAAATTTCAATCGATCACTGTCCTAGGCTTATTTATTTTATTCTTAAATATGTTTATAGGTAAACAACACTGTTCTGCTCAATCATTACCCCATAAAAATGATTCAATTTCAATGACTGTTTCCAAAATTCTTACATAAAAACGATTAACTACAAGTGGGATCTGATTGACTTTACAGACATTAAAACAAACATCGTTTATTTATCACAAAATTTATCACATCGTCATCAAAAATTAGTTTTAGGACTTAAAAGGACAATGTTGCACACGCCACATTGGTGACTTCGGCATTTTGCATAAATTGAAGCTCTATGAATGCGAATTCCGAAGGAACAAACTTGATCTCCGCTGCTGCTGATTACTGGTGGTAGTTGCAAAACTAAGAGTTAAGAACATACATTTATGTATGTACAATTATGTATTATTTTTCATATAAGTATGTCCTTATTACAGATTACAGAATGTGGACGGACTAAATCCCCAAATGACAAAATCCCCAAAAAACCAAATCCTCAAAAACCGAAGCTACAAAGACAGAATCCTCAGGAACAAAATCCCCATAGACAAAATCTCCAAAAGTGATAGTTAAATTTCTTTAAGTAAAATTAATAAGTAATCATTGAAACGGGATCACTGTTGGATTTTGAGTAGCCGCGAGGTCAATTGCATATATATTTTATGCAATTTCTTGAGTGAAGTTTTATTCATCTCCAGTTTGTCTGAAATTTTTTAAGAACGTTGCCTAACGGATAGTGCTCTTAATACCCGGGTATTACGCGTTTAGCTAGTACCCGGGTACCCGTCAGCTACTGGATACCCACTACTTTACGGGAATACGGTTTGTAGTGACACACTATGGCTTTGGCTGTATAAAAAATGTTTGCTTTTGACAGATTACTACCCGTGAGGCTTCGTGGTGCACCTGAGAAGGACTCTTATCAGAGCCTCCAATTCCGAGTCTTCGAAATAGTTTTGGCCTTTGTTTACGCAAGCGGTCGTCAACATCGAAATCACCGTCTTTGAGTTGATGGAACCAATTACGCCATGTTGTTTCACATAAATCAGCATTCCCGCCGTCTTCAAATAAAAACCGAAAATGATCATTTACGGCAAATACCACTTATTTGGCTCTTAATCAGACATTTTAACACTACCAAGAATATAATATGTCAAAAACAAAACGGGTACCCGAAATATAGCGAGTAACCAGTAGCTGACGGGTACCCGAAACTTCTAATGCTAACCGAGTAATACAAAGGTACCCAGGTAAACTCGAAAATCCGGTATCAAGTAACAACAAGACCACTACAAACGGATCTGATCCGTTAATGCGTATAGGCTGCCTGGTTGTTGTTGACATACCCTTAGCGCGAAGCGACGAAGTCGCGTGAGCGTCTTCAGTTTCGAAATCGGAATCAGTTTTTGGGAATTTTGGTTTTGGGGCTTTTGTCCCTAACCCGATTTTAAATAATTTTTGGGGTTAACTTTTGGTGTCTGGGTACTGAAAATAAGATTTACGAATTTTTTTAGTTTCCGGACATAACAGAAACGATAAAACTCAGTTGCTGGACAACTGTTTTTTCAACAGCACAGCTATTCCGATTTTTTTTTTCGGAATCGACGTATAGATCGACAAGCCCAAGCTTTGAACGACATACCCTTGTGTTCATAATAATAGGAGCGCCCTATAAAAATGATTGTAAATCCTTTTCTGGTGAACATTTGTTCGCATAGACTGTGTTTACTTATAGGTATGTATAGAATCGTTAGATTCCAGAGAAGCGAATCTATAAAAAAAAAATGGCAGCTGCATTTGCATGCTTCGGAATTTCAGTTATGAAGTGACTGCGTGCGAAAAAGTTGTGTTCATAATAATAGGAGCGTTTGCTTTAAAAGTCGAAAAATATAAGTTACCATTATCAAAAAGTAAGACAACATATCGATTTTACTTTTAGAATATTACAGAGTGATTCTCTCATCATTTTTTTGTTTTGAGTACTAACCACAATGGGTCAAGGAAAACACACTAGCTCAGAAAAGCGGGAGCTTATCCTTAATATGCGCAAAATGGGGAAATCATACAAAGAGATACAAAAAAAACTATTAGATGTAGTGTTTCTACAATAGCAAATGCACTGAATTTTAAAGAAAAGCCTGCTGTTACCGTACGAAGAAGATTATTGGAACACAAACTCTTCGCTGGAAGCCCAAGCAAGGTCCTAAGTCTTATTTGGTGGAACTGGCTACCGACAATACGTTCGTCGTTCGCCCAATACAGAATATTTACCTCAATGTACCCAAATAGCCATTAAGCATGGTGGTGCCAAAGGAATCGTTTGGGCATGTTTCTCTTACTAAGGGGTGGGGCCCATCTTTTTGATAAAAGGTATTATGGATCAACATCTCTATACCAAAATACTAGACGAGGTTATATTTGCCTATGCCGAATTCAATATGCCGCTTAAATGGGTTTTTGAACAAGATGAAGCAAAAGAAGGCACAAGATTATTTTCGTACCAACGGGATTGGGGTTTTGGAGTGGCCACCACAGTCCCCTGACTTGAATCCCATCGAAAATTTATGGTGTGATGTCAAGAAATATGTTGCCGACCTCAATCCAACAAACAAACATTAGCTTTGGAGTGTCGTTAAGGAAGCCTGGCAGAAAATTACGCCAACTCGTTCCTATTATTATGAACACAGCTATAAGGATGAATAAAATAGGCATTAGACAAGCGGCAGAGAGATATGGGATATAACGCTGAGCAATATTGAAACATTGAAACATTGAAATTGAAAACCGTTTCAAATATTATACATTATTATACACTTTGAGGCTAGTTAAAAGATGTTGATCACATTGTCTTTAAAGTTATTAAATGCCAAACCTTCATCTCAACCAACAACTAAGCACTTGACATAATTTTTACACCTCTTTAAGGTGTCCTTGGAAGATGCTCAGACTTAAGCGTTGTCCCAAAGAGAGATGGAACCTTAGAAAAAGACATTTCACAATTAAATCGGGACACATTGGACACGATTTCGTGCTTTCTTTATCAACTGAATTCCGTGATGTAGAAACTTTGCTCCAATCAGTTGAATGAAGGAGCTACGATAAAAATCTCCAGTTCCTGGTCCTAACTAGTTCCTCGAAACTACGACACATATGGAATATGGAACTATCAAATACCGTGTTAAGAGAGACACCCATGTCCGATCTTGCATACATACATACATCGATATTTTGTTTTCCAGTGTGCACAAAATGTTATTGATTAGCAGCTACATATGTAACTACATGGACATTTATTGGCTGTTTAGTTTTGTGGTCTTTGTTTTTGGTTGGTCGGTTCGTAGCATGTCTCTTACGTATGAGACATACTAGGTTGCATTTGTTTCGTTGTCTGTGATTGGCGAAAAAATAATTTTTTTCATGTCCGGACCAATGGACATGTTTACATGTCCGAAACTTCATGTTTCGAAACAACATGTCCGAAACCTCATGTTTCGAAACAACATGTCCGAAACAACGTGTCCGAGACTTTATGTTTCGAAACAACATGTTCGAAACTTCATGTTTCGGACATGTTGTTCAACTGAACAAACTCGGAACCAAATGAAATGTTTGTGATTGAGTACATAGTTCCTGGAACTATACGAGTACTAGTGCAAAACATTTTTTTTAAAGTTTTTTTTTTTTTTTAAATACGATTGTAATATTTTTTATTTACAAACTATGAATATGTAACATTATTTAGATATTTCTTATCTTCTAACGGTCTTCCTCTTTCTATCTATCTAACGGTCAAACAATTTTAGGTAGCTTTCAAACAACTATTCCACACCAAATTTCAAAAATATGTTAACTGTATGAAGGAACTGTATAAGGAAGAAAAAAAGAAGAAAACGTTAAAATAATTCTATAGAAAATTATAAATATGTACTCTTATGAAAGAGAATAACTAAGACTATAAAAAAAATCAACTAATTTGCCAGCAATTGGCATCATGTCAGGTACAATCTGCAATCAAACATCATGCCTTACTGTTGCTATTTTGTGAAGAAATTGCTACGTAATCCTGACTATCCAAATTAACGAAAGTCAAATCAGTTTTGACTTTGCACAATACAACAATGTTACCAGACCAAAACATTGTAGAACTCCAAAACGATCAAATACCAATTGTTAAGCCACATTTTTCATTCAAAACGTGTCAAAAACGATGTTTTTTAAAACAAATAAATTTTATACATATTAAATTAGCAATAATGCCATAATAATATTTTCGTAATCTTTTATGGTACAAATAAGTCTTACTACTACTACTATTAAGCTCGCATCCTATTATTGGTGTTTGGTAGTAAGGATTACCTCATTTAGAAGAGAATGGATTTAAGCCTCACTTGCCTGGCCTTACTTAGCCATACCCCTTCATTCATATGTAGATTTATTAGCCTACCTTTGGATTAGCGTTTTTTTTTTTTTTTTTTACACTCGGCAGCCAAACTACAAAACAAACGACAACTTTCCAAATGTCAAACGGAAGTGCCAAAAAGTCGTGGGAATGACATTTTCTCTCAGAAACCATTAAAACTCAAGGTCTGTTCCAGATTGTTTGTTATCAAATTTCAGTTTGCGTATTTTGAGCTCCCAAAAAATTCACCTTCGGATAGTGCCCAAAACAAAACTCGAAAACAGCAAAGATTTCGAAAGCTTCCACCACCAAACGATCAAATGAACCCGCCTAAGGCAGCTCAAATAGCCCACCTCCATTAGATCGTACGCTCAAACGCACATTGTATACAAGATAAATCGTGCCCGCGTGGTACTCCACAAACACAGGTGTTGTGTCATGTACATATAGCCGAACACATCCCAGTGGAACATCCTAACCCTAGTGCGAGTGTTAGGATCGTAAAATCCGAAAATGTTACTTCGTTTTTCAAATTTAATGTTTGTGTGCGATGATGAACAAATCCACAGGTAGAAGAAACAGGGGTTTCTTTGTTCGATTATATGCCGTGATTCGCTCGTCACGAAGAACAAAAAAAGATCAGAAGACAAGTAAAATGCAAAGGAAGGAAGCATAGGCAGCCTCAAAATAAAGTAAAATTTAAATAAGGGAATGACTGAAAAAACAGACCCGAAAAAACCCAACCACGAATGACGCAACTGGTCACAAAAAAAAAATAGAAAACAAATTGTTCGCTGTTACTTGCTTCCAGAGATAGACAAGAGAAGAGCCATTGCGGTAGTACACAAAAAAAAGCGAAACAAAAGATAATAAGTACGGCAAAGTATGCAAGAATGATTACTGTGTAATTTGTATATACATACATACATTATATACAATTGGTTATTTAGGTGCACTTACTGATATTCCAAAGAAAACACATGGTTTTCCTTGTTTGCAAAAATATATAAACAACAAAATACTTACAGGTAAGTTAACTAAAATGTCGCAATAATCCACAGAAGAAATTATATACGGGTCCAATCACGGTGACAATCAAGTTGCCTGGACGAACACCACACAATTTATAAAAGAGAATTTATAAATTTATCTATGAGATACTACTTTATCAATTTCAATTTGTATTAGAGCACTTAATTTGAATTTCTCGCACACTTTGCAGGTAAAATGCAAATCAAAACAAATAACTGCAGGGAATTTAATTTGCGCGCGTATTTATTTTCTTTCCTCTTATTATGTACCACGGCGGTTGGGCCACTCAATACGACAGAAATGTGGGGGGAGGGGCAACACCGAAATATTTCTAGGATCCACAAAATGCACACACAAATTTTCTTCAAACGATTAGAATACGGGTACGGATACGGCGATGTTAATCACAATTAAACTTTTTTCCACTTCTTCAAAAATTTCGCCGCTCACACACTCACGTGGTACAATTTGATTTATTTATTTCCCCAATAACACTATGGTATCTCCGATGACGTTATTCCGGCTGCTGCAAACGCTTTTATACGAGCAACCGTAATGACAATCAATTTATGCACAACAAAAAAAAAAATTAACAGATGTAAAAAACGAAATATTACGGGAGCTTCCACCAATAACTGCCACAAAGGTGGATAGAAAATAAAACGAAACGAAATAAGGGGAAAAAACAAAAAAAAAAAAATTCAAAAAAAAAAAAACGAGAATAACTATCCAAACGTTGTTTTCCGCGACTCGAGATCGGTCAGGGATGATTTTTCGATTTAACACCACGGATAGTACTCAAAAACAAAAAATGTTTATAACAAAAAGGCAAACGAAACAGAAACTCAAAAGCAAAGCGTAAAAAAATTTCAATTCGACAAAAATTTGTATCGTGTGACAGGAAAAACCTTTGTGACTTCGGTGCTAAGACTGAGAACTGAGAAACAGTAAAAAGTGTTTTTGGATATCATCAGCAGCACACAGTTCGGCCGAATACAGACGCAAAGAGACCAACCAAACAGAGAGACGACAGACGCCTTTGGTTCTTTCACGCCGCAGTGAGAGAGAGCGAATTGTCGTACCCCAAAATGTTTGATTGTGAATGATAAACACTAGACACAAACACATTGATGAAACCAAAAACACAACCGATCCGGTGCTCTTGTGTGCGCGCGATCGACGATCGTGCGAGGGATGAGATGGCGATGAGTTGTTGTTTATACTTTTTGACGAGAGAGACGTCTGTGTGTGCGTGTGTGAGTTTAAATCTCTTTTGCGTTTTGCTGATCGAATCTCGTATACGATATGCGGTTGGATAACAATAGAGGTTTTTGAATCTTTTCCGCGTGTGTGTGCGTACGGGAGAGGAAATGAAACGAAACGGTCGAACGTTGTTTCTCAGAAAACTTGGGAACCCGTGCGCCGTGCACAGGTATGCGCTGATTAATAACCACTTGATTTCAAACATGTATTTCAGAACAATGAAATACTGGGAAGGGATTATATGGCGCCCAGTGTTGCTGTGGTAGGATATGGAAAGGGTACCATCTGTTTCAAAAATTGCACGTTAATTGAGCAACTTTAAAGACGAATATAGCTGTAATGAGACCCCTATTTTACAGGAATGCTTGATTACTACAAAATATTTGAGTACAAAAAAAAAAAAAAAAAATAGTAGGTATATTTATATAATCAAAAAAACGATATTTTTGAAATTGCACTCTCTCAAACAAATTTCTGTACACTCTTCAACTCTTTAATTAAAAACAGTATAACTTAAAAGGCAGCTATTCGATTTCAAGAAATACGTTAAATCTAAACAAATGACAACAAAACTAAGAGAAAAGACAATAAGGACATCATCGCCGTGGCTTGATCGGTTAACGAGAGCACCTGTGTTCGAATTCTGATCAGGGAAATAGCGCCACAATCCTCTTGGAGTACTTGTGTCATAAAAGCCATTCGCAGCTGTTACTAAACAGTAGGTCCTCTCCTCTTGTGGCAAAATTATAATGGGCACCCAATGCAATGTAATACTGCGGATTATGACAAGGAATCAGCTGGTATTGTAGTTAAAATCAGGAATTTATTAACAGGCATTGCAGAAGCATACGTTAAGTTCTCAGAAAATTCACTAAAATTCAATCACTATTAATATTTCGAAATGTCACTAACCCGAATTGTGTTGAAATTATTTTTTTTAATGGTTATTTTTTCATTTTAATGGGTCGAGTGGAAGACATGCATATAGCATTATTCTTTAGCTCTTCTGGATATGATCAAACGGTCACGATTGCACAATACCAATACAATACAACCAATACAATACCAAACCATCTAAGTTTTCTAGCTAGAAAGCCGGCAATGACAAAGTGAACGTTCAAATAAGTGTAGGAGTTCTGTTTGTCATTCAGTTTTGAGACCATAACAAACAAATCAATTGCATATTCCCCATTGCACTTACGATTGCAAAACCAAAAGAATATTTTAAAACATTTGGTCTCGACTGGACATATATAGTTCTACTCAGACTTAAAGGATAACTACTTGGCCTTGCATGTATGAATGAACAAAAATTTAACAGAAAGATAACCAAAATGACTTAGTAGTAGAAAGAAAACCAAAGCTCAAAGCTTAATTGCTAGCTGTTGTCTGTTGTTTTTTCGTATCTAAAATTCCTTTCAGACATCTTTTCGTTGATTGTATCTACTAACTTTTTAGTCAGTTCTGCATTAATTTTATACCCATCATCCATTTAATCGTTAGTGCGCCGGACTCTTAAGCGAGAGTACCTGGGTTCGACTCGAGAAAATAACACAACACACATTTTTCACGGCGAATTGCGAAAGCTTTCCTTGACAGAAATACTCCAGGAGGATTGTCAGCCGTTCGCTGGAGGTGGGGCCGTTGCACTATATTAACTGCAAAATAAAAGATAAGTTGTGGAATTTTTATTTTTTTAGTACAGTAGTCCCCAGATAATTGCCCCTCGCTTAATTGCGTTCCCCGTTTAAATTATAGAAAAACCAACCACATAGAAAATTCCATACACATGTACACAACGTTTGGCGTTTAATAGCGTACCCGCTTAGCTGCGCTACCCGGTTAATTGCACTCAATGACGTTAGGTTTGTCCTAAAGCTGCATACAAAATCTCCCGGATAATTGAAAGCACACAATGAAAGAGTTGTTGAGTGTTTACAACTCAAATAACTATCTATCTAACATCCCCGTGTTCCTTCATCAACAAATTGAACTATTTCCTTTGAATTTTATTGAGTTTTTTTACAATGATGGAGTTTCATTGGCTATTTTTATAATCTATACATATGTGCTATGCATTAAAAAAAACTCTTATTGCGTTTTCAACGTAATTTCTTTATTGCGTCTACATAGCAATTAAGCGGGATTCTTGTAATTGCGTTCCTCGCTTAAGTGCGTCAAAAATTTCGGCCAACCCAGCTAACCAGGGACTACTGCATAATTTTGAGTCTATTTCGGTTCTTCTAGAAATTAAATTTAACCTTAATTTTTCAGATTAAAACATTTTAGGATTGTGATACCTTTGATATTCAATTGAACTTCTGAGTACTTGCTCAAATATGTTTCTCATAATTTCCATTTTTTCCGAATTTTAAAACAGTTCTAAAGGAATACTGACATTTATTGGACTGTTTTTTAAATCATAAATTCTTTTAATTTTCGTGCAATATTTTATGTTAATAACCGGTGCTTATATCAACAACAGTTAAACTTCTGTGCAACTTACAGTGCCCAATTTCATTTGAAGCTGCATTCAGCAAACCTATGTTTTTCGAATAAAATAGGCAGTTTAACGGACAAATAAGATTGATCTTATTAGTGAAGTAAGCAGTTTTATATGAATAATATAAAACTGCCCATACGGGTTCACATTTTTGTTAGATTCTCGCAACGGCAACGCTGAGCCCGGTTTACCTATCCCCCTTTTTCTCTCGTTCTCACAAATTCAACACATTCTCATTTATATTTCCAAAGAGCGGGTCTACGCACAATGCTCTCAAACAATAGAACCGGTTTATTGAAGTTTTCTTTTCAATTACATTCGCCACTCGATCGTATTTTGCAGCCGGTAACTTCATCTCTCTCTCTTTCTAATCTCTTTATATCATTATTACGATCCCGACGTTGTCATGCAATCATATTACAAAAAAAGGTTCATGGAAATATCTCATCTATCCGATCACTGAAAGAATATGTGAGACTGTCGTGATCGTAATTGCACATTGTTGACAGAGACACATTTGACGCGCTTGGAGGGTTGCCATGTCATGAGTTTGAAAATTTCATTATTAGAAGATCGCAAAAACATGTAACTCTAACTCTTTTCTTATAATGTTAATGAAATGTCTCAAAGTTTACGAAAAAACGAGTTTACGAAGAAAAACCGCATATAACTTCCTACTTAAGGGATGAAATTTGGACTGCAGGTGTATCTGGGACCAAAAATAAATTGATAATTTGTTTAAGGAACTAGCTATTGAGTAAGAAACAAGTTGATACTGATACTAAGGCTCGAAAAAAGTTTTATTAACTTTGGTGGTCAATATGGGTGTCGTTGCAAAGGGGGCTAGTCACTAGATAATAAAAATGTCTGTATGTCTGCCATTAAGTTTTAATATTAGTAGCTGGTGGTTTAATATTAGTTAACGAACGAAATTCTAACAGAGGATAAATTTCACTTGCGCAATCAACGTTCTAAGCAAAAACGACATACTAGTGAATAAGTTAGTAGGTTAGTACGAGGCTAGTTGCGCTACTTTTCACTTGAAGTCTCATAAATAAAAACCTAATCATTATACAACTATGATGCTAGGATCAATGGAAAGAATGAACATCTGGCTATGTAGATCTGTAAAATTGAAAATATACAATCACGGAGGAGTAATATTGTCTCAAATGCGCCAAGTCTAAATGGGCCAACTTGCCTCACTAACGGGAGAAGTGGGGCCAAGCGCTTAAAAGTGGGAAAATGAGCTTAAGGCGAAAATAATAGAATTTTATTTAATACACAACAAATAAGAAATAGTCCCTATTGCAATAAATGCAAATAAAAATGCCCTCCAAGGAGCACTCTTTATGAGCCCACTTTCGGCACTTTCAGAGAATTCTTCCATGCACATTAGACAATATAAGCCCCAATTTGCTAGGAAATAGATTGAAGTTGTGAAGTAAATAGTTGAAGTTATTCTTAGCTGGCCCAGCTTAAGCCACGTCTAGTTCGATGAACATAACTAAAAAAACCACTGCAAATTTTAGAACTGGGTCTATTATTCAACTTTTCAATCAATGATATAAGGACCAACAGACATACTGCTGATTTCATTTTATCCATCCCATCTAACAGTATGCAGTTACTACTTTCTTTAAACTACATGACATTGGCGAAGTGAAAGACTTAAACCCCCTCTTCTCCCCTCTGTAGCCTCGAAAGTAGCCCTAGCACTATTTTTAAGCCGAGTTTCAGCCATTCAGTCGTTTCTCAACCATTTTCTTACATATCAAGATAAACTAAGTCTACAGAATAATTTACAGAATAATCTACGATTCAAGTTTATTTTAACCCGATATATTTGTTTATGCTGCGTTTACTCTGCTGCACAGGATAACAATTAAAGTAAATATTAAATACTTCAATTTCAATAACCGAACAAAATATGGAACAGTAAATCTTTTATTTTGAAATTCCATGAAAACCAATCAATATAAAATATTATATTTTGTGTCATTTTTTTTTCATTTTTACATTGAATAGTTTTGTGTTTTTCGATGAGCCGACAATTTTTTTTCCAGAAACTCTGAAACCTCTCTACTTTAAGGACAGCAATTATAGGTCTTATTGGGAATGTCTGTTTTGAACAGCAGTCCTTGAGGACGATTTGGTAACACATTTTGTGTATTCCAGAATAGCCACTGCTTCGTTATGTTGGCTGTTTGTCTCCTTTCGTTATAGTGCACCAGTGTTACAACCTGGTAACTCAACTTTTTCTCCTATCTAGATATTGTAATGGTCTAAAATGTCTGCATACTCAAATTATATTGAATTAGAAAACGAAGTAAAACTATTGGGTTCCATAGCACCCCAAGCCATAACACTTCCACACCGAGCTTTACAGTCTCAGAGTAGCATTCTAAGACCCTAACGCATTTCTAGTGTAAACAAAAGTTTTTATTGCATTTATTATATTTACTCCTTATAAATGGAATTTCTATTATTTCCATTATGGAATTGAATAAGATTCAGCTCGAAATGATATTTTGTGTCCATTTTTATTTGCTTCAATAATGTGTTGTACTATCTTCGGCTACGAATCGATAAGATTGGGAAAAGGTGAAGACCACTCTGAAGGCCTTCCTCAAAAAATGTGGTCTTTACGTCGATTTTGTTTGAAAGCCTCCTTCTCCTTACTTTACAATGTAAAATAATTTATAAGGTCCATCATTGGAGAGACGTCTCAAGTTCTTTGGGGACAATAAACAATGACCAATCTTTCGTAAGCTTTGCGAAATTTTCCCATTTTTAATGACTCACTTGTCCTGTTCAAAGGAGAACGTCGACTGCATTTCCAAATTGATGGTGTTTTGGATCAAATTATATCGCAAAATATCAAAAATCTCGAAATTTCATCTATGAAAGGCAGGCTCCCAACGCCTTTGTTACCCACGCGGCCCCGTACCATAAAATGCCTATCACCATGCTCTACTGTAGGCTTTAATTTTTACTTTGAAGGTCGGTAAGACTATTTATTGCGAAGTCTATTGCATTTCGTAGAAATGTCTAATTTTCCGATAAAAACATGCATATATCTTTTGGATCTAATGGAAAAAGAATCGTGTGGAGAACTTACGAAATAGACCAATTATTAGCGACGGCCAGTTGACAATTTTTAGTTACTATTCCTAGCACTTAATTACCGGCGTGAAATATAGCGAAACCTAATCAATCATGATCAAGTTCTCTACTCCAAATTCAAAACCGTCATTCCCCATCCATTTGGCGGCGCTTGTGCGTGTATAGAAACTAAACTCTACTCCCATATGAGGGTAGTCAAGTTTATTAAACTCCCGACTTAATAAACAATCTGAAATTCTTGTGCAACTCATTCACAACCGCAAATGGTTATCCAAATGCTGTTCTCCCCCCAAACAATCGGCCAATCGTCGGTGTGCGTAAGCGATCATAGACAAGCTGATGTCATAGTAGGCAATATGAAAACAATTTGACAATACACCTGACTCGAGTGGAATCACATTGCGGATAAATTTAATCAATTCAAAAATAGAATCGTTCCAATCATTCGTGGGCGAATAAGAAATGAGATTGTGGCTCCTCGACAGTCGCGACAATTTTGTGGGTCCCACAGAATCTAAATGCATTTAAATTGATATAAATAAATTCATATAAGTAAATTTGTATTCAATAGCGGCACGGCAAATACAAAAAAAAAAACGAAGTGATATCCTGACATCAGACAACGGCAACCCTCACCTAGCTGAGAATCGGGTCGGGATGATGTCTTTATTGGAATTATTTATTGAACAAGACTGAATGCATTGGTCTAGAAATTAGCATTTAAACGCCTCTGGGCGTAATTGAAGGCAGGTGTTGGGGTTCCCATCGAAATGCAGATAAACACGTAGAAACAGAGAGCTTCGACGTTGCGTCAATTGTCAGCTGCTAATAGAAATGATATTCAATTCCATCCCCCTCGCTGGTTGAGCGGATAATTTGATTGGATGTACCCGAGGTCGCTGGATCAATCTCTCACGGTTGATGGTCATTGATTTGGACGTGTTTGTTTATTGCATCCTTAAATTGTTGGTGTTTGATAATTTATTTAAAGGGGATGAATTAATCGACAGATTTATAAACAAAATGAATAAAAACACGAGTGAATTTATAGTTCGAACAAAATTTATCTTATAAATATAACATCATACCAAATGATACAACTCACGATTTATGTTGCTTGTTTGAATGTTGAATCGAAAAGAAAGTTGTGGTACAGTGATAAATTACACGAAAGCTCGGCATCATTAGAAGAGATAACAAACATATGAGAGTATAACAGTTGAGCAGGATATAACAATTATGCAAAAGTAATTAGAAAGAAAATAAACATATGAGCGTATAACAAAATACAAGAGCGTAACAATTAAGAAAAGATCGATGATAAGGTAGTTTTTTTTTTGGTTTTGATTTTAAGTTACAGCGAACATGGAATTCATATAATCTTCAACATTCCGCCCCCCCTGCAACGTAGTTCAGGAGCGTGGTAGCAAAGCCAATTTCGCAATTGGACGTAGAAAAACGCCCTGGCTGGTTTTGACGGTTGCCACACGAACATGTTTATCGGCCCCCGCAGACACCGACTCAATTCTGCCTAGTAGCCACTTAGTTGGGGGAAGGTTTGGTTCCTTAAGAACGACTACATCGCCCGGCTGTATTTCAGGATGGATCTGCTGCCATTTCGGTCGTTCTTGTAGAGTGCTGATATACTCACTTTGCCATCGACGCCAAAAGCCCTGGACCATGTTTTGGAGATGGTTCCAACGCCTTAATCGACCAATAGAAGTGTCCAATAGATTCGGTTCAGGAACTGCAGTATAAGGCCCACCTATAAGAAAATGTGCTGGTGTTAATGGATTCAAGTCATCATCAGACACACGACAGAAAGGACGAGAATTTAAAATTGATTCTATTTGTGTCACCACAGTATAGAGTTCCTCGAATGTTAATATAGCAGTTCCCACAACCCTCCTCAAATGAAGCTTCATCGATTTAACTCCTGCCTCCCACAATCCACCGAAGTGTGGGGCAGAGGGTGGAATGAAGTGCCACGTGATGTTGTCCTTGGCTAGGGAAGATGTGATGGTGGCGTTGTGGCCCTCGGACATAACCAGCTTATGCATCTCAGTTAGACAACGACGTGCACCTTGGAAATTTGTTCCATTGTCGCTATAAATGTGAGAGCACAGGCCACGACGAGACACAAACCGACGCAAGGCGGCTAAAAAGGCTTCGGTTGTGAGATCGCTTACGATTTCTAAATGTATCGCCTTGGTAGCCATACATATAAAGAGCGCGATATAAGCCTTCGAGTACTTCGGTTTGCGCAACTGCGAAAGTTTTATGGGTATTGGACCTGCGAAATCACACCCAACGTTTGAAAATGGACGACTTGGTTGTATCCTATATGCTGGCAAGTCTCCCATCAACTGCTGACTGGTCACCTTTTTCTGCATAAAACACGCCTTACATTTGTGCACAATTTGCCGTATTAGGTTTCTACTGCCGAGTATCCAGTATTTTTGGCGAACGATACAGAATGTGTCCGACACGCCCGGATGCAAGTTGTTGACATGAACATCTACTATAATGAGGGAAGAGATATTATTAGTCTTAGGAAGGATTATTGGGTGTTTAATATCGAAAGATGCTATCGCATTTTTTATTCTTCCACCGACACGAAGAAGTCCGTCATTATCGACAAAAGGGAGAGTATTTTAGCAATTTCGATTTCATGGGCAAATGATGAGTTTGAATAAGATACCGAATATCGTCACTGAATGAATTTAATTGCACTGATTTTATGATTGCTCGTCTCGCCGATTGTATTTCATTTAAAGTGAGACTGGAAAAACGACGATCGAATTTTGCCGAACGAGAATTAGATACAAACCGACGACAATACGCGACGATACGTTGCAGGCGATACCACGACGAAACTTTCGTGATTAGATTTTGTAAAGCATCGGTTTCCGCGACGACGACAAGTGCTTTCTTCGATGGTCGCTTCCGTTACTGAAAGTTTGTTTGCGGGCCAGAATTGTTCAGGAAGCGATAACCATGGCGGTCCTTTCCACCAAAGCTCGTGACTTACCAAACCGGAAGGTAATACTCCTCGAGAAGCACAGTCTGCTGGGTTGTTTTGTGATGCCATATGACGCCAAGAACTCCGGGGAATAATTTCAACTATGGCAGCTGTGCGATTGGCGACAAATGTGGTCCAACGACGAGGTGGCGAGGACAACCAATGCAACACAATCTCCGAATCACACCATGCGTATGTTTTTGAGATCTTGCTTCTTAACGAAACCTTCAGGTTGCTTATCAAGCGACTGAGGAGTAGTGCACCGCAAAGCTCCAGCCGGGGGATGGAAACTGGCTTAAGTGGGGCTACCTTGGTTTTGGCTGCGACAATTGTAGTGGCAAAGCTTCCATCACCCAGTTTGCAGCGAGTGTATACCACCGCAGAATATGCCAGGGATGACGCATCCGAAAACCCATGCATCTCGATCTCCCCGCATGCCGCAAACATATTTCGAGGAACTTGGATATTCTCCAGAAATGGAAGCTCTGTCCTGTACTTGTTCCATCGATCCGCCGTAGATTCAGGTACTGGGTCGTCCCAGCCAAGGTTTAGTTTAGACGACCAGAGTTCTTGAAACAAGAGCTTAAAGAGAATGACAGAAGGAGCTAAAAATCCTAGAGGGTCAAATAACCGTGATACTTCCGACAGCAACGTTCTTCGGGTGGAAGAAAAGGGTGGAAGGGTTTGCGACATACGAAATGAGAATGTATCTGTTGACGGATTCCAGTGCATACCAAGTACCTTTACAAGTGACTGCGAATCGATATCCAAAGCTGTTTGTTCCGACTCGTCGCTCGTTAGAGTTGAAAGGAGGGACCAACAATTGGAGCTCCATTTTCGAAGTTGTAGCTTAGCCATTGATAAAAGGCCAACTAGCTCTGTTTTCAGTGCTAAAAGTTCGTCAATGGAGTTGGCACCAGTCATCACATCATCAACATATACATCGTTGGTCAAAACACGCGCGGCATTTGGAAATTGGTCCTGGTAATCATCGGCTAATTGGTTGAGAACCCTTACGGAAAGAAATGGGGCACAAGCAGTACCATAAGTGACAGTACGCAATCGATAGTGCTGAATGTCGTTAGTGGAATTGTGTCGCCACACAATCCGCTGAAAATCTGTTTGAGTATCCTCGACCCAAGCCTGGCGAAACATCTTCACAACATCCGCACTGAAGACGTATCTATGCTCTCGAAAACGTAAACAAACGCCGAGTAAGTCCCGTTGAATTGGGGGTCCAACCAAGAGCACGCTATTTAACGAATGACCTAGAGAATCCTTGCTGGAACCATCGAAGACAACACGTAGTTTTGTTGAAATACTGCTAACTTTTAACACGGCGTGATGCGGCAGATAGAAATGTTGACCCGGTGCTGTTGTTATTTCGTCTGCTGGGATCCGCTCCATGTGGCCAAGAGCGATGTATTCGTCCATGAAGTCTGAATACAACCGATGCAGTTCAGGATCCCTACAAAATCGTCGTTCCATCGAAAGTAACCGCGAGACAGCTGCTTGCAACGTGTTCTCGAATGAGGGTTGGTGGCTTTTGAAGGGAAGTGAAACGACATATTTACCATCCGAGGCTCGACTAAAGGTTTTCCGAAAATGTTGTTCAGCTGGATCGTCGATGAAATCATCACTCCCCGCCGAATTGATCTCTTCTAACTCCCAAAAACGTTTGAGAAGAACATCAATATCCGTAGCAGAGTGAAACGAAGACAACGGCATACTTCCCGATGACCGATGGTTAAAAACCTGTGCAGAGATGACCCAACCGAAGGATGTTTTTTGGGCAACAGGCCAATTTTCAGCCAAACAAATTTGCTCTCCCTTTAAAATAGTCCACAACTTATCTGCACCGAGGAGAACATCAACTGGTGCTGCTTTATTGAAATACGGGTCAGCTAAATCTAATCCTTTGAGATGTGGCCAGAGATCGATTTCAACTGACTCCGATGGCAAGTTCGAAGTCAACTTGTTCAGGATAAGGGCATCAACAGATAACGAACTTGAGTCATGACGCGAATATAATTGAAAAGAGACGAGTCCTCTGGTGTATCCAGCCTCCGTGGATGACAGACCGAGTATTGGTATACGAGCATGGGTCCGCGAATAACCAAGTCTTTGGGCAAACGACTCGACGACGAATGTGGATTGAGATCCGGAATCTAGCAGCACGCGACAATCAATAAACTTACCCCGCACATCTTTGACCTTTGCTAGCACAGTTGGAAGAAGAGTTTGAACACGACGATTGTGCTTAAGAGAATGATTATTCACTAAGGGCGGAGTCGAACTAGTAGGGTAGGGAGTGTGTTGCGTTTGGTTTGGAGAGAGTGGCCCCGAATTTGGTTGTGTGGATGGTGGATACAGATTACCATTAGGGTGGACCAGCGAATGGTGACGCGATTTACAAACTCGACAACGGAACGATGACCGACATTTGTTCGACGAATGTCCAACCCTAAGACAATTAAAACATACCGAATTTGTTTTGACGAAGCTTCGACGCGATTCTGTGTCTAACACTAAGAACTTAGGACATTGCGCGAGGAGATGGTTTAATTTACATTTAGGACACATAGCACTAGCTTGTTCAGCAACATGCGATCGTAACGAGACGGTTGGTTTTACACGTGATAGTACCGAGCGATTGACCGACTGACAGGAATCAAGGGCATCACACCGAGTTTGCAGAAAGTCTATAAGCTCGAGTATCGTGCAATCGTCACGAGAGCCGACGTGTTCTGCCCAGGATCGATTGGTGTCCTGATCGAGCTTATTCGACAACATATATATTAGCCACGGATCGCGACCGGTTTTTTCCATGGCATTAAGTCCCCGCACGACTTCATCAGCCCCGTCCGCAATTTTTCTTAAAGTTTGAGCGTTCGATGCATTCATTGACGGAAGAGACAAGAAATGTTCTATAAACGATCTCACAATTAAATGCGCGCGATCGTACCGTTTTTCTAATCGCTCCCACGTTTCGATATAATTGGCATCTGATATCGGAATGTGCTTAATGAAATTTGCCGCATCGTCACGGAGAAACGATTTGAGATAGTGAAATTTCTGGGTTGCTGTTAGGTTTTTTTGACTGTCTACCGAACCCAAAAACAGATCACGAAACGTGGGCCAATCTTTATAGTTCCCGGAAAATGGCGATATCACTATTGTTGGCAGTTTTACCTCAGAACACGTGTTATTTGCGGAGGTATTAAGTTTCTCCAAAAACGACGATTGCTGATCGACAAGACGATCTATTGCCGATAAATCGGGGCTATTTTTCACAGGTAATTGCCGCTCGCGAATAGCCCTAACAATAGCAGAGTTAACACAAAAAAACAAGTCTTCATACTTCGCGAATTCATTTTCCATTTCGATAAGATCTTCGTCTTTCACGTGTTGAAGAACGTCATTATGGAACTCGGAAAACTGTTCCCACGTTTCATTAAATTTTCTTAATCGTATTTCGAGCATCTCAATACCCGTAGATGCGTCTATTTTTTCCACGAACTCCGCCATACGACTTAAACTACCTTTTGCATTTTCGCGTTTTGCCCTTTTCGATGCACTCATTTTAACTTTGGAACGGTTAGATCACAGATAAGCAATTCACAAGGTCACACACAACAATCCAAAAAAAATTTCCAAAAAAAAGATTACACCGGTTCACTTTTGTTTTTTTTTCTTTTTTAAATATCTGGCTTCTGAAGGACCAAAAAATGTTTGATAATTTATTTAAAGGGGATGAATTAATCGACAGATTTATAAACAAAATGAATAAAAACACGAGTGAACTTATAGTTCGAACAAAATTTATCTTATAAATATAACATCATACCAAATGATACAACTCACGATTTATGTTGCTTGTTTGAATGTTGAATCGAAAAGAAAGTTGTGGTACAGTGATAAATTACACGAAAGCTCGGCATCATTAGAAGAGATAACAAACATATGAGAGTATAACAGTTGAGCAGGATATAACAATTATGCAAAAGTAATTAGAAAGAAAATAAACATATGAGCGTATAACAAAATACAAGAGCGTAACAATTAAGAAAAGATCGATGATAAGGTAGTTTTTTTTTTGGTTTTGATTTTAAGTTACAGCGAACATGGAATTCATATAATCTTCAACAGTTGGTTTCCCGATGATTGGAAGAAACCGAAGTGGATCGTTTTTCCTCGGTTCTTTTTTAAGCCAGCTAAATTGGCAATGACTTACGCCCCTCAACGCGACGACAATGACATTTTGAACGTTTCGTGAACGAGGTCCTTGGCCCCTAGTTAATTATGCATGCATCGTTCCAGGTTAAATTATGTGCGCCGTAGATAATTACCCCGAAGCGAATGCACAAAACTTGAGCACCCCCTACACGACTGCCAGCTATGACGCATTATGTGTGTCTTTTCATTTCGCTGCTTTACTTACCCGGTGACAGATCCTTAAGCTGCCAGTGCTCTGTATGACGAGGGAGTTCGAAACAATTTACCACTCGGCACTTAGGGTGGTAGTCGCAGTCGCAGTTGCATATGCATTCGTTTTCGGCATGTTGATTGTCTAAATGAGCATGCAAGTACAAAGTACTTAACGTACTACGTGTGTATGGATAAAGCATCTCCTATTCAAGACTCAAGTGGCAATAGTGGCTCCAGCCCCAGCTCTGCTCTGGTGGCTCTCCACTAAACGACTTTGCTGCTGTAGACGTATAATTTTGCTAAAACGCTGGAGAATTTCGTGTAATTTAATGAGTGGCATGCAAATACGAGAGCAAATTCGACGTAATGAAATAAAAACTTTTTGGCAATTAATGGGACACGCTTCCAGTCACATTCGTTTCACTCAAACAAAAGAGTCAAGTCCATGGCCCTTCTTGGCAGCACTTTCACGTGATTCATGCACTCTCTAAATTTTATCCATGTATGTAGGAAGCTGTTCGAGAATTTTCAACAACCTGCAATTTCCTGTCAACTCAGTTTAAAAACAACCCCACTCACACATCGCCCTCCTCACTGGCTGAGACGACATCCTGTGGTCGAAACTAGGAAACAACGAACGGACACATCTGCTTGCAATTTTATTGATATGCATTCTGTGTGCAAAACTTAGTATTTCCTCGAATCAATAAACAATCAGAGATGTAAATATTTGCATTTTAGTTGGATGCTGTTTACAGCATCAACTAACATTGGGGGCTGTACGTTGCGTACTTCGAGGAGAACGCTGCTGTTGTTTTTCGTCTGTCGTTTTCTCTGTGTGAGTGTGTGTGTGGATCGGAGGAATTATTAATACTATTTAAATGTGATTGATGGAAGCTCTACACTTGTGGGATTTACTGAACAATTATAGGTAGGGCTTTTATCGTAAGCCATTGATGGAGATGTTTTTGAGAGAGCATTTAATATTCAGAATCAAAATATTCTACCGAATGGATTTTGGGATGCATGGAAGTAGATTCCATTGGAAATGAATGTATGTGCCAAAGGTCTTTCTGAACGTGTTCCCCTCGTTTTGATGGCAACTTGTAGAATCTGGTAGAAACTTTTACACACCTTGCAAGAACTGGAGTGGCAGTGGTAGGAGATAGTGTTTTCAATAAACAGTTGTACAATCAATAAACAGTTATTACAATCATTCATATAAAAGAAAAACACTGCAAATTTTACATATTTATTATTCAACTTTTTAACCGATGTCCGATTACTGTCGAATTCAACTCATCCATCCCATCCCAAATTTGTTTACGTATGCACAAAAAATTCAGTTCTTTACTTCGTTTTGTCCTTTGAAGAGAATCATTTCATGAAACTGTTGGTACTTGATTTCACTAACAAACTGATTTCACATTCCTCCACTCAAACCTTTGCTATTTAATAGTTTCATATGAAACAAAAACACGAACTTCTCACATATACTTCCGTAACCCCTGCTGCACGATATATGGCTTTTGATTTTTGAACATTAACTGCTAGGAACTTGCAACTGCCACTGGAAAATATCGTTTTGACAGTTTAGTGCAGTCAAACTAAGCAATTCTTCGTTGGAAAATGGTGAGTGCAATAGAGGATTAACATACGTATGCCGGTCAGTTGCACAGGGTTTAAAAAATATTTGAATATTCCAGGAAAACAGAGAAAAGCTTGTTATGAATCCTTTTCACGTTGTTTCATATTGCTCTTTTTTGTGCCTCAGAAAAATGGCTTTAGACTGGTGAAGGGAAAAAAATTACAGTCGAAGCTCTCTAAGCCTAAGTCGAAAGTCTCTCTAACTCGAATTTCTTCGCCATATTTTGACATTCCCTTCAATTTTCCATGCAAAATCCATCCTCTAAGTCGTACGCCCTCTAAGTCGAAAAGCCCTCTAACTCGAACTAATTCTGATATCCCGTGAAAATTCGACCTAGAGGGCTTCGACTGTAATTTCAATGCATATTCGAAACAAAAATCTCGCGAACATTTAGTGATTCGAAGGAGTGTGTTGGATTTGTAATTACTAAAACTTTTAAGTTGTACATTTTGATTTTAGGTAGAGGTCAACGATTTCGAGATGATGACATTTAAAAATGGCAAAAAAAATCGCGAAAATATTAAAAATCCAAATTTCTTCCTTATTATTGTCTGATCGCTATGCGGAATGCGGAGGATCAACTACAGTCCTAACGCTATTGCTAGGCCAAGTTTTAACAAATTTGGCCGTTTTTTAATAGTCGTTGTGGAGACTATTGGATACCGATCATTATGAATAAACTTAAGGATCTGTAAGAGATCTAGCTCTACTATTGATGTAAACCGATTCTATTTGCCAGTTTTTAAAAATCGTTCCGGAAAGCTAAACAAAATTTGAATTCCTTTTTCCACCCACTCAGTGTGGTCTAATTAATACACCGATACGCCAAAATAACCGTCTCCTAAGCAATATTTTTGAGCCGAGTTTTATCGTTGGAGCTGTAATAATTTAAAAAATGATAGAAGAAGATGGAGAAGATCAAAATCGCGGCATGGTATCTAGAATTATTTTAAGAATCTAATTTTAAGATATGGGATTAGCGACCTGTTTTTCCGTTGCTTAACTTTCTAATAGATCATGTAAGTGTTCTTACTTACTTAGGTGGCGCTACAGTCCGGGGTGGACCTGGGCCTCATGTAAGTGTTCAGCGATGCTTATTTCGATGTATCGATGTACATATATATTATATTAGACCACGCCAAAGGGAAGAAAGAGGGGTTCAAATTTTAAAAGGTTTCCGGAACGGTTTTTTTTTAACTGTAGAATAGGATTTTGTGAATCTTGGCTGAACAATAGAGGTATGTCTCGTATACATCCTTAAGGTGAACCATAACGATCAACCTAAGTACCCGATGGGGGGTTGAATTTAACAGAATTTGATCAAACTTGGCCTAAGAATAGCATTAGCCCTCATGATCCTCCTAATTCGGCATAACCATCACACAACAATGAACGGAGAAAATGGTGGTTGGAATATTCTTTTTTTTTTCGATTGCTTGGAGATTTCTCTCACAGAAGTTGATGATGACGAAATTTAATTTTTTTTTCCAAACCAAAATGTATAACTTGAAAGTCTAGTCAGCTAATTACAAATCGAACGGGATCTTCCGCATCACTTTGTGATCACTCCGGAATTGAGTGTTTTATGCAAGCATCACCTCAAACTTCTAACATGTAGACATCTTCGCTTCGCCAATGTCAGTGTCATTTTTCCGTGGCACAAAAAAAATTTAAAGAAAGTGGCTAGATGGGATAGGTAAAATTAAATCAACATTATGTTTGTTGGTCCTTAGATATCATTCGCTTAGAAGTTGAATAATAAAACCAGGTGCAAAATTAGTGGAGTGTTTTTTTTTCCTTTTTCATATGTATGTATACATACAGTGAGGTGCACGAATGAGTACATGTTTTTTTTAAGTGTAATTTACACTTCATAGAAAAAAAAACGGAATGAGATAAGCAAAACAATTTAACACTTAAAGACGAACAGAACGGTATATAATACAAGATGGAAAACCTAAAAGTTTAAGAAATAACGAGCAAAACAAAGAGCAATCCGCATGTACTTAATTTTGCACAGAAAATTTTCTTCGATATTTTAGCCCACAAAAAACTCAAAAATGTACCATTATGATCGCATTTGCGCTTAGAGCCCACAGATGAAGAAAGGTCATCAAAACCAGATGGGTATTACAACATTGAATGTGTCTCTGGCTTTATGTGTACCTCATCAGGCAATCAAAGGTTGTTCATTGTGATATTCCCAATAAGTCCGTCTGCATTTGCACGAAATGAGCGCTGCACAAACTATTTCATCCCACTTAAGCAAACATTTGGCAAGAAGAAATCGTATCAGACTTTAGAATTAGGTCAGTAATATTCAAATGGTCCAGAAGTCAGCTTTCTGTCGAAAAGCAGCAATTTTACTTTTTCGAAGTTTTTTCTTGGTGGTGAGTCTCCCAGCCGACTAAGAGATTTGAGCTCTAATAAAACACGGAAAAAACTTAGTTTGAGGTTTTCTTTTCGTTTTTCTGCTCAAGTAATTGTTTACTTTCTTGTGTACCTTTTAGTTAATAAAATAATTAGATTACTCAGTAGAAAGATAAACAAATGTCATATCATATCTCTGTATTACAGCCATTGTAAGTTGTGCGATAGCAGATTGTAATTCTTTGAACAAAAAACAAAAAAAAAACACGGAAAAACGAAAATTTTAGTTGAATATTATAAATTTAAGACACGTAATAACCTCTGTTCAAAGTGTGACTACATGTTGTTTGCACCCAACCAAATCAGTCTAAACCAAAGACACTCAGCACTAGCAGTTTAATAACACTTCCTTTTTCTTTAATTCAACCAAAGACATGTACATTTTAAGTATGAATTTTAATTTTACCTGAGTGATCAATTCTTTGAACATAATTTTTAATCTCTTCCACACATTGACAGCTTTGCTTTTTAAAATTGTTTCTGAGCTGTTCTTAAGTTTACAGTTTATCGATAATCACCGTTTAACATAGCTATCACAACGAACAACAACGACTTCAAACTGCATGATTATGATCACTAAACTTTCTCGGCAATAGATCGCTTTCTTAACCAGCTCAGGGGGATGTTGAACCATTTTCTTAGAACTACGTATCCATGTCGATCCATTTGGACAAAAATTGTCGCAAACCTGTCACGATAGGAAATTCGATTGACTGTAATGATTGTATCACAAATCATGCTCCCGGCATTAAACGAAAACTTTTTTCTGTATAAAACTGAGTCTCTAAAAGCGCACGTTCTTTTATTTTGTTGTAAATAACATATTTTTTTGCTTTTTGACAAACGAAACTCATTGCCTAAGCTGATTTAACGGTTTTTAAATTTAAAAGTTTTAAAAAATCATACATTAGTTTTCAATTATTTTTATTATTTTATAAAGAAAGAGCTCTTAGGCAAAATTTCGAAATGTTTGACTCCTGTACACAGAGCGAAATCGGCTTCGTCAAATGGCTTTTCTGTTTTTGTTCAGTGGCACAGAAACAATCCATAGGCAATATGCTGGAACGAATCTGTTCGCTATGGTCTTTATTAGGATGATTGCTACTACGGACAATTGAAGTAAACGTTTTAAAAATAGTGATCATTGATTTAGAATTAACAGCGGGGACTTTTTTTTTTATTTTATACATTACACGTTTTCAGTAACAGTATAAGACTTGGCTGATTCATTGATATTAAGAAATCATAGCAGTAACGTAAAGTTTAAAGGCTCGTTTGTGTTGACAGTGTTTTCTTTTCAAAGAGTACACCATCCTGTTTTGGCTCAAATGTACACAACGGAGTATCATTTCATTTGAAACGACAGACTTGTAAATGCACTGACTGCAATCAATTACCTTCCGTTCATCCTAATGAATTTTCTATCATTAAGTTCATGTTAATCACTTCAATATTTAATGTAAGATATATTTATCTTATATCAGTGTTAGTGTACAGTGGTACCCCGGGTAGTTGCCGAACAGGCCCGAACAGATGCTACTGGAACAGCATCTTGCTAAACACTTGCTGCTTTTATCATTAGGGTCATCTAGTGGTTGTTTTTCGCATAGGGGTATTTGGGTCGAAAAACGGGTCTAAAATATTTTTGTTTTTAATAAAGTGAGACCTACCTAAAACAACGTTAAATGCGTTATTAATCATATTTAAGTGTAATTGAGTAGTTTGATTTGATCTTTTATTAAAAACCTCCTAAAAGCTCATGCTTGAATATAATTTTTAAGGTTTCATTTTAATACAACCAACAAAAATTAAGTTCACCTAAGCTTAATAACTAAAGACTCTAGTTTTAGGCCTAAAACAAAACAACAGGCTTTATTGAGCGAATAACTCTAAAGGTGCCTAGGTAAGGCTAAAAAATATTCTGCTTATACTCATCAATAACTGCCCTTACATAAAAGGCACAAGTTAGATGATCCTTCAAGCAAAAAAAATATTTTTTTAGGAGCATTTTATGAATTTTTCTTAAACTAGGCAAATATCAGGGTCGATCAAATTTAGGGGGACATATTGGGGCAGGATTTTTTTATTGATATTACTCTTGACATCTTCCTCTATAAGCTGTTACCAAAACAGTTACCGAATAACACCGAATACTATAAAATAAAGTAAACACCTGTATCTAATAACTCTATATTAAAAAAATATAAACAAAAACGAAAAATAATATCTTAATAGTTTGGCAATGGGATTTTTCAAACAGATCAAAATACTCACAACATAAGCTTACGATCGATGACTTTCAACTGACAGCTTTGACAAAATGCGTGCATAGAAATAAAAAAAATTCAGCACATTGTTTAGTGGGTATTTAACTGTAGCTAGTTTTTCGAGGCAAATAACCCTATGTGCGACGTATTAATCGGAATGTTTGCTGTTATTAATTACAGCCCTGATACATGAGAAATTTAATTTTGTTCATTTTACTACATTTACAAAAAGAAACTTGTATTGGACCAACTCTGTATTTGCTAACCAGTTGGTGCATTCATAAAATATAAATCTGTTTTAGATGATTTCAACGTCTAATATTGGTAAGTGTAAGTAGACCAACGATGAAGGTAATTCTATTAAGAGACTGAAATGACGTCCGTCAAATAAGCAGAGTTTAGGACAACTGAGAAACTGCCTGCAATATTTACATTATGGAGAAACTCATTCGGACTCATATTCTTTAAACATAGACAAATGAGGAGAACAGCATCAGCAACAGCATCAAATTTGAACCTTAAAGACAAGCTAAAATTAATTTGATCATGTTGCGGAAAAGTCTTTCCATATTGTACCATAATTATTGTTTTTAAAGCTGCAGATTTGCAGATACGATGTGAAAACCTAATAGGCAGGCGGAACTGGCCCGTTCTTTTCCGAGTAGTGTGAGACTTTCACCCACTAAAACCACACCTTGACCTCTTCTCATTGACACCATCCACTCTGGGACCGCTTTCGCATTACTTCAGAGTGGTGTCGTTTTCTTCCAACCAAAGGCGACCGGCTTTTTCATTTTCTTCATCGGGTTCATGTAGCCGTTAGCTAATAACTAATATCTGATGTCGACGGAACCCTTTAGTACTAACGAAGAACTTTTGAATGTTTTTTCTGAACTCAAGTGTAGTTTACCCAAAATAAAAGCAATGTGCGGACTGGAACCCGATCATCTGAATTAAAAATCTCTTTAAAATTCACTATATCTTGTCCAAACTGAGGAACTATTAAATGGATTATCATATTGAAATCCACATTACTCAGCATTTAAAATACATATTTTTTTCTCGATGAGCCCTTTTCCCTCTATTCTGCTGAGAAAAAATTTTATGTATATATGTATGTATTGGGCGGCGTAACAGCCCGTTGAGAGCCAGAGCCTAGCTTTTTCGCGCCTCCACTGTGTTGTGCGCGTTATAATTTTGTCACATATGGAGGGGACCTACTGTTTAATGCCGGTTCCGAACGGCGAATTGCCAAAGCTTTTCATGACAGAAGTACTCCAGGAAGGTTGTCAGTCGTTCGCTGGAGGTGGGGCCGTGAAAAATGTTTGTGGTGTTTTTTTTTTTCCCGAGCTGGATTCGAACCCGGGTACTCTCGCTCAACAGTCCGACGCACTAACAGATCGAGCCAACGGCGCCCAAAAAAAAAATACTGTGCAGTACATAAATGACATAGTTAGCCATAAAATGTGTCATTATCTATCACCCGACAAACCCCTGATGAAACTAGTTCCGGCCAATAAGAATAGGTGATGCTCATCTTTGAACGATCGCCTTCAGACGTTAATTATATTCACAGCAATAAACTTAACCTTGGTTTTAATACAGATTCGATTATAGCCGCTACTGCACAGTGAAATAATAAAATGTCTCTTAAAAAAATATTGCTTTTCCGACGAATCAATCTTTGATATTAGAACGGACACCAACAGCCAGTAAGTAAAGCAGATATTCCAATCTGATCCCGCAGATCAGATCTGTGAAGACGTGAAATGAAGTATCTTTGTTTTGATAGTACAATCTGCTGAAATGCCATGAACACACCACGCAAACGGACTCGGTGTGCATCGGCATCAACTAATTGCATAAACAAATTCAAGTTAATCTGTCAAAATGTGTACTGGGTACCTCGCACGATCAGTTCGAGCGATGTTGGAGAAGATCAGAAAATGCACATGCACATGAACATGTATATATTGTGTGCACTTCATCTTCTCGGTCGCGGGGCAGAGTGCAATTTGTTTAGAACTGACTTCCATCTGCCTTATGCCGTCATACGAAGCCTCTGTCGAGTTAATAAATTCGTAGCTTTCCCAAGTGGATGCCGCAACCCAATGATCGTCTGTCGATGAACTTTCGCGGGGGATGGTGGGGTTTTGAGGGTTGAGAGTGTTGTTTATTGGAATTCCATTGATACTTCTCTACTGTGGCAGTGGAACAAGGTAAGCGAGCGTTGTTTTTGTTTGAATCATCAGTCGGCAGGGGTAATAATTTTATTTTGGTTCATTGTCTAAGTTGTAAAAATGTTGCTGATTTTTTAATGAAATATTTTATAGTCTTACGCACGCTATGCCAATTAACGCAGAACTTTATCAGGCGCACAGCTCGATTTTGATTGCATTTGCAAGTGCAAATAGTTCATGGCCGTTAAGGTCTAAGGTAATTGTGTTTTTTTTAATAAGAAATAGTTTTCATGGTGAATTTATGCAGTTATAAAAAAATAGTATACGCCGACTGATCAGTTTTTTTTTTACACATCCTTAGATGCATTTAAGAGCGATCCATATTCGCTGACGGCAATAAGACTTTATCCTTAAAATATAATGAAGGAAAATGAAATGAAATACATATGTTATTAATGAAAAAAACTTCCCGAGCTAAAAAATAAATAAATTTGTAGACTGGAATGCTATTAATTGCATAAATTATTGTATTTGAAATAGAAGATCATTGCCAGCGATTGCAAAATGTTATTCTCCAGGTTTCTGTCCTTATTATCAATATGAGTGTTGTGTGTTTTATATACATAATAGCTGCTTATTTATTAATATAAAATTGCTTTTTTACTAGTTTTAACCTAGTTCATCTGATGTTATTTCCGTATAACCTTGTATCTTATGAACATAAAGAGTTTTATTTTTTCCGTTGTCCCATTTAAATAAATTATTTAAAAGTTTATCTTTTATTTGGAACTTTTAAACGGCTTCGTCGAATTGGGTTACCTTCACAATATAATATTAGGTGAAAAATTGAGCAAAAAATTGTTTAAGACAAAAACTCAAAAACTGTAGGAAACAAATCGTTGCCTACAATAATTAGTGCATAATTTACATTAAAATTTCAATAGTTATTTGGCATAAGCAAAAATATACAATTTTTTTTTCGAACTTTGCACCAGTTTTATTACATGGGTGAGAAAGGATATTTGAATATTTTTTCCAAAATTGCCTTTTTAATTTTATATTATCAATGTTGGTATGCTTCCAATAAAAAAAAAAATAGTCTGCGTAACATGTGAATTGCGAAAGCTTTCCATGACAATGGTTACTCCAGGAGAGTTGTCAGTCGTTCGCTGGAGGAGGGGCCGTGAAAATTGTTTGTGGTGTTCTGTCCCCGGGCTGGATTTGAACCCGGGTACTATAGCTTAATAGTCCAACGCACTAACGACGAGGTGGGGCCATGAAAATTGTTGTGGTGCTTTTTCCCCGAGCTGTATTCGAACCCGGGTACTCTCGCTTAAGAGTCCGACGCACCAACGATTAAGCCACGGCGCCCACAAAAACAATTTCTTGCTCTAAATTAAAGATGTGTTTTAGGTTAAACTTCGGCTCTAGCAATCGGGCTTGCAGAATATCTCCATTGCTTGGTAAAATTGTTTGGTAATTACTAGCAAGTCGTTCACATACAAACAAGACATAAAACGGGTCTAGGGATCTAAGAAGAACGGGTTATAGGATCTAAGGACCTTTCAGCCGTTATTCAACGTTGTTGTCTTTTATTTGGGCTAAAAGATTTAGATGTTTGTTTAATTTTCAACAGTTTCAACAGTTTCAAAAGCAGTTTTTAAGGAAATCTGCGTACGTGCCCTGAAATTGTTATTAATTGTTTTGCTATAGACTTAAACTGTTTTAAGGAACATGAATTGAATCACTAGCATGTGAAAAATCAATTCAAATATCAAAATGTCAACACGTTTATATTCACTCACGGTGGCTTGGCACAATTCCAAGCTTAGCATCTCCCATATGAAACGATATCATGTCAATTCACAAAGTTCACAAAGCAATCTGTATTGAAGCATAATTTTCCCTTTTAGTAGTCCTATTCTCCTATTTGTAAATCCTAAAAGCGGCACTAATTGAAAATTTCATCTTCAAAAGATAGCCATGCCCCCTCTCGTCCGATAGAGACAAATACCATCCAAATATGGCAGTGCTCAAGTCTTTTCTTCTTCCCCGAATCAAATTGAGAGTATTTGGTGGCCTTTGGATTTGGTTTTGCTTTGGTTTGGTTTTTGTGGGTGGTTGGTGTACACAACACAGTCGAATCAGAATCTAATTCCGCTTTGTGATCTTCGATTGGCAGAACACGAATTGCTAATTAATTAGTCTGCATGAAGGACAAAATCTCCGACCTCCGTGTTGCCCAGACGCCCGAATTTAGCATTGAAATGAAATCCCATTTTCAGAAAATTTCTCCCATGCCACCACATGCAGAGTACACCGGCTTTTGGTTTTAAGGATCATTAAAAGCCCACACCAATACACGAGAATCCTTTTTCAGTCGTTTCAATTTGTAGACTGTTAATTTTGACTGCTTGATTAGAACCAAAGCGGAAGCGATTCGGACTTGATGGGAGGAGGGTGGTCTTAACATCAAATCACTACAAAGACACCACCACCATCACCACGACATCGAGGTATGGATTGTTGTCAAGGACGACACTTGTCAAATGTAAAATTATCCACCAGCCATCACTGCCGGTGTCGTCCTTAATACAAAGACACATTTTGCCGGTGACTTTGTGTGGGGGTGGTGCACGTAAACGCACACGTACAGACACAGTAATAGGATTCAATTTTGAACGATTACAAAGCGTCCGTCCCCTGGCATCCGCCCTCTGAAATGGGATTTTAATCTCAGGACATTACCCACTCTGGTTAGTTTTTTGCGTCCAAGTGTGCGTTGTATTTGTGGTGGTGGTGAAGCAGCGTGTCCAAGAACACGACAAATGAAACACAACCACACTCTCAAGTCAAGGTAGAGGCATCCCGAAATATGGAGTCGCTCCCAATGTCCCCGCGCTGCCGTCCATAATCGGATGACAGATGTAAATGATTGTCATTGATGTCGTACGGCACACCCTGTGTACATGTGGTCTATGCCCTATCAGGTGGAAATTGTGCGCTACCGTCGAACTCGAGTTTAAGACGATGTCGGCGGCGACAAGGATAGCGTCCTTATTCTTGGATCCTAATATTCGAGAATGTAGAAATGCAATAATTTCGCCATTACCGCAATAGCCGGGTGCCTGTGTATGGGTTGACGAATTACCTCAGCGGGCTAAAATGAAATAATGTCCTTTTATTATCCTTAATAGCGCGTCCATTCGTACGCCGTGGAAGGATGATTGTATAAGTACTTAATAATATCGTTGTTCTTAGCAGGGGCGGTTAAAAAATGTGCCCGCTTTTATTTTTATTCGCATCGATGATGCGATGGTTAGTCGCGGGGGATGCTCGTTAGAGGGTGGAGATAGCGTTGGCGCTGGGTGGTAGTGGTGGTGGTGGTGGTGAAAATTCAATTATCCTTAGCAGTTGAGATTAATTGAGCGCTGCGGCATGCGGAGCGTAATGGATGGATTGGATTTCGGTATCTTGTGTGTTGTTGTATGTTAGCCACGAATATACCGTTTTTTTTTTTTTTTCTTTCCTGTCGTGGCCATGTCCACCTTTTTCAACTTGGCGGTGGTGCTACCGCGATTTTTCTTTTTGTGTATTCAGAGTGAATTATGAGGCGAGGGGTAATTTGTGAGAGGCGTGTACAATGACCCATGGCGGCGTTTTCGGTTGGGCATCTTTTGCATGGAACTCGTGAATTGATGCTGTGTAAAATTAATTGGGCAGTTTCTGTTTAAGTAGGTCTCGCTAATGGGATCTAAATGGGAATTTCTTTTGTTTGGCGTTACCCCTGCTGTCGAGTGGATGGAAATGATGTAGATGTAGCGAAGGTTGTTTTTAGTGTGTCGTTTATCCTTTATCGGATATGCTGTTTTTTATGTGAATTGCAAATCGATTGGGTATGGGATCGAGTTTAGAGTTCATTAGATAAAAGTGAGTGCTCTCGAAGGGTGAGCGTAATTAATTTAAGTGGAGACTTTCAATGGGTCTTTAAAAAAAATTTATTATATTGTATTTGTAAGGACCAATGAACTGGACAGATGGCCTGGATTGTACACTGAGTTTAGATGTTTTAGCGAACGATTTCGTTTTAATTGAAGTGGGAGTGAGTGTAGAATATACATTTATTTGAATTGATGTATTTTTCAGAGCATATTTTTAGTTTTACTTGATTGCTCTTCTACGTTTTGTTTATTTTCTAATAGCTGAAAGTGGTTGTTAGTTGCATGTCAGCAACTATGATGCCGGTCGCAGTAGCAGCCTCATGCATTAGAAAACTTACCACTATTGCTTCAAAAACTCATTAATTGCGTATTGAATACAAGTTCATTTTGAGGTATTTATGAATTTTTATCTGATATGGTATTTTCGTAAAGGTTATGTTGAAAGGCTTAATTTTTGGTAGCCAGTTTACTGGCTTAGTAATTCTGCTTTTGGTAATTCCAAAACAGAAGATGCTTTATATCTTTCTTCTCAATTCGGATAACAAGTGTGCATCAAAGCAGGCAGTGAAAATAGCCAATTTTTTTTAAATTTGTGGGATATAAATTACAAAGTTGGGGTGTTTGTATGTTTTATCTTCTAAGAGTTGGCTTCCAAACCGCTTGACCGATTTGGCTGAAATTTGGAACCTAAATTGCTTATGCTGTATACTGTGTTCTAGTGCATTTTTGTTGAGTTTTGAGTTTTACGGCAACGCATCATAAAACAAAAAACGCAGGTTTTGGAACTACATTTTTTGCTTGATTTTCCAGTCGGCGATAGTAATCCATACGTTTTTTATTTTTCAAAAGAAAAAGGATTGAAATAGCTTTGTGTTACAGTTGAACACGTGTACGCAATCGCCAAAGATTTTAGTGAGTCGCTCCGATTTTTACAAATTCATATGAAAAACTTATATAATCATATTGAGAAAAACTATGTTGTTATAACAATATTCGCAGTATAGTTACTTCGATTTGTATTGTAACAATATTCAGAGTAGATCTACTTGGATATCTAATAGTAATGGTCACCTATCGAGTATATGGACGCAAGCGTACAGTCTCATAAATTGATTTATTTCTGCCTGAAAGACACTGCGTGCTAGGAGGCAGAGGAACATAGCATTTTGCCGGTCAGCAAACACAGATTCAAATGAGGTTTTGGATCCATCTGTGTATACCTCAAAGGCAGCCCGGTTTTTCACTCTATCCGTTTTCCAGTCTTCTCTTTCTGAAACTCTTGTTTGATATTTAGCCTTTTGCCACTGACGTGGTAGTCTGACAGACACCGAAAAATTAAAAAAATCTAGTAGCCTCGCTTTGGTTTCAATTTTGAATCGCTCTTTCTTATTCTCACTCTTTTTGATTGTTAACATTTTTATATTTTAACTAGCTCCCGCGACTCCGTCCGCCTAGGCGTAAAAATGTATACAATTTACAACTTTACAAGTACTTCTGACACAATATCTGTGTTTAAAAATTTGCTGGTAAATTGTTTATTTATGGAGTTATTATTAGGAGCATCGGGTAGTGCTTTGAAAAAGCGTCTACTGTTTCTCCTTTCATTGCATCTCTTCTTATGCAAAAGCGGCAAATACCAAAAATGCTTTATCTAATCTTTGCGGGAATCGTCGAACCGTGTCTTATTAATTTTACTTACCCAACAACAAATCCCTAAAAAACTCTTGATCCACTTCAATCTGCCTCTATCTGCTTCTGGGGAAAAATTACAGATAGATCGATCGCCAATGCGGGATTTGAGAACATTAAAAGAAGGGTACTTTCAAAGTACAGTAGTCCCTGGTTAGTTGCGTTAGCCAAAATGTCCGATTTTCGACGCACTTAATCGAAGGAACACAATTACAAGAATCCTACTAAATTGCTGTGCAGACGCAATAAGGAAAACTCCGCTTTATTACGTTGAAAACAGAAAAAAGAAAATTTTTAATGTACATATGTGCTATACATATGAATGGATTAAAAAAATAGCCAATGAAAGTCCATCATTGTAAATAAACTCAATAAAATTCAAAGGAAAGAATTCAATTTGTTGACGAACGAACACGGGGATGTTAGATAGATAGTTATTTAAGTTGTAAACACGAAACGTTTTTTTCTTTCATTGTGCGCGTTCAATTATCCGGCAGATTTTGTATGCAGCTTAACGACAAACTTAACGTCACTGAGTGCAGCAGTGTAGCGCAGCTAAGCGATACGCAATTAAACGGGAAAAGTGTACATGTTTTATGGAATTTTCTATTTGCTTCGTTTTTCGATTAATTAAACGGGGAACGCAATTAAGCGGGGGGCAATTATCCGGGGACTACTGTACTACTTTGAATACCTGCGTTGTTTCTATCATTCGATGCATCTACTCAGTCGCAGCGGGTTTATGTCAAAATCCTCATAGGGCGATAAGTAGCCCATGTGAAATGGGATCTTCAAGTTGCGGAAAATCTCGACAGCCCCGCTTTCTGGTGTCTTATTAACCTATTGCCTTCTATTTACCTCATTGCCTCTCTCGTAGCTATATACAGTTGCGGTCCAAATAATAGCAGTGCTGCTTTCTGAAGGATACCCTCTTGCAACTTGAGTAATATCATGCTAATGATTGTAGTAATTGAAAAATCTTTTGCTCCTTTTAGTTATTGTTCTAAAGTAGGAGAATATTCCAAGAAAAAAATATTCTCTTACACACTGCTATTATTTTGACCGCAGCTGTATATTCCGTCGATGTTTACATTGTCTACAAAGAGGCCGAGTGTGCAAATGTGCTTCAAAGTAGCAGAATGAAATTTTTAAGCCCCCAATCCAACTTTTCTTTTTTTTTTGAAGTGCCCAGTGACCATCAGTAAAGGCATCCAGATAAAGCTGTAATATTGAGGGAGTAAGTCGTAGAGCAGTCACCGTGAAACAATTCAGCAACTGGTTAGTCAGGTATTTACCGGCTACATGTTCTCGCATCAACATAGAGCACCTATTCTCGTCAAACAAATCAAACCGCATCACTTTCATTACCAGATTGGATTTCACGTGAAGTTTCCTTTCAATTTCTGTGAACAACAATGATTTCTCTCCCAGCATCGTTTGGTTGTCTTATAATTGGATTAATTCCCAGAATTCTTCAAAAACTTGATATCTTTGCTGGCGATTTCGTTTTCCTTAGCTTTTCAAGATGCAAACATTTTTTTAGATTCTTAGTTTTTTTTATTTACATACCTCAGATGGATTACTTTGCGGCTTACATCAGTTTACATCGCAAGTTTTCTCTAAGACCTCGCCCAATATCGAATCCCTAGACAGAATACCCTAATTAGCTTACTAATCCATTTACCACCCACCACACCATGTAGTGCCAAGAGCAAACACATCCCAGATTCTCTTCTCGATTCCATGTAATCCGAACAAAAGATTGAAAATTACTTAACACACTCCTGCCAGGCTCTAAACAAAAGAGATACAATTTCCTTCCAATGCCCAGGAGTGCCTGTAACTTCCCACTCCCACCCACATTCATGCGTTCCCAAAACACAACGTACACAAAAAGAAACACATCTTTCGAAACATCCTTTCAGTCAATACCCTAATTCACTCCCACTTCCCCAATAGCAGAGTCCCGACGGTCTGGCGGCCACTGAAAATTAGACACCTTCTGTGTATCTGTGCTGCTGCCGGCCGTCCGAAAATTTTAATCAGTACCATTCTCCCTCGTTCGTCGTCCTTTGAATTTATTCGGTCTCCCAGGGGCTTTTCACTTCTTACCTGCATGTGTTACGAACAGGAACCAGAGTACTTTGGAATTGGAAAATGCTCTGCCTCCAACCTTACCCAGATATGATAAGTAAAAATTATTCATTTGCTAATGGAGTATAAGATAGCCATCGATAGATAATAGAACATAAGTCCGAAACTAAGGACGAAAGAGTTGATGACAGCATGCAGTGCAGAAGAGGAGGAGTACATGTTTAGGTGCTGAGGTTTTGTGAAAGAGGATTTGCTGCTCTGTGTTCTCGAGTGTGCACTTACCTTCGATCGGTAGATGGAGGTCAAGCTGAAAGAAAAGAGAAAATAGTCTTAAATTAGTGATGGGGCAACGTCAGGGGTGCATTGTTTTTGTGCCGGGGTCAAAATGTGTCGCTTTAAATCGAGTGGCATCTGACGAATTTGAAGTCATTGTTCGTTCTGATTTTGCTCTTTTGCAATAGAATGTGCAATCCGAGGAATGTTTTCCAAGAATTCGATTCGGGGGAAAATAAGGCGCTTTTGTGTTCATTACTTTGCCGTCCGTATAGTGCTTTTTTTTTTTTTTTTTTTGATTTTTAGTTTTTTGCTCGCCTGCCAATTGCCGTGGCTACATTTCTGAGATAAAATTCCTGCTTTGTGAGAGTGTGTGTTTTGGTATTTGCATGGATGCACATTTTTATTGCGGGGTAATGGTGTTAACATATTTTCGTTTCTTTTGCCGGCGCAAGTGGTTTGTCTCTTGTGTGATAAAATAAGAACCTACAATCGTGAAATGTGTGGAATTCCTTGTGCTGGTGAACCGGTGTGAGAGTCTTTTTCACAGGCGAATAAGATCTAGGCCGACACCTCAATTTTATGCAAAAACACTAAGTGACATCTGAGGTGGATGGTTATTTGACTGCTACTGATTTTAGAAAAAACAATATGTGACAGCTTGTGACAGCATTATTTAAACCTGTACGCGTTACAGACAATCTGAAGAGCCTACTTCCTACTACCTGGGAGTACACTTGCACCTCTTCACCGCCAATTCTAAATAAAATTGCACGCTTTTAAATTATTATTTCCACCAGTATTTGCATAATTCGTAGTAATTGTCCTACAACAACACAAATCATGCTTTTAAAATCGTAAAAATAATGAACAACTTGGGAAAACAACTGATGACTACTTTTCTTTTGCGTTATCATTAATAATACTGAGAAACAAATGTAGTAAAATTTATTATTTTTTGAATAGTAAAAAAAAAAAATGTTAGCACAGAAAAATGGAATATTTGATGAAGATGAATTGCGCCATACGGGTTATCGACCGAAGCTAGCTCTGAAGACTGCAAAATGATAATGTTTTGGTTATTTGGATATTCAGATAAATTAACGAAAGATAGTTTTGTACTTGATTACGGAAAGCAATAAGATCAAAATTAATTTTATAAAAACTAATGGGTTCGCAGGGAGCTGAGTATATGGCAAATGTAAATTTCAAATAAAAAGTTCAAAATGTAAACTCCATTTTAATTTTCCAAGACCTATCCAACGGTAGCTTACCTAAACCATTCCACTATCACTTTTTTTTCCAAAATTTTTGTTATTATTTTATTTTAGTATAATATGAACAAAAAATCGTAGATAGTTTTCGGATATTTTTGGGATATGGTGAAGCGATGCAATCTCCGATTTTTTTCTATATTTTTAGTCCAATATTTTAGAAAATAAGGTGGGGGACATGGTACACAAGTCAGTTTTTGGCTGATCTTAGCTATCATCCACTGATACTCATATCAAAAAACAAATAAAAGAAATTTGTTTTTCGAATTTAATACAGGAACTAGCTTTTTCACTAATATGAGCTTTTCTTTAAATTTTATAATTGGACTTTCTTTGAGCAAGTGAAAAAACATCTTTTGGCGTAGTCTTATTTCTTAATTCTAAGTGGTTAGCCAGTCACCAAGATTAAAGCCTAATGACAGACAAACAGACATTTTCCTAATCCCCGGCCCTTTTCAACAAGGGCCATATCGACTATCAAGGTAATAAACAATTTTTAATTTTAAAAAAATGAATAATCTGCGTTCTAGCCAGGTCAGAGCATGCCAGTTGCTCCAGGTTGATGAGTGCAGGGGTGTGGTTTAGTACGTAGGCGCAAGGAGACATACCGCGAATAGTGCATGCTGGTAACGCGGGTTGCCAGTATCTTACGAAGATTACACATCCATTGGCGCAAACCATAAAATTAAAAAAAAAAAAAAAAAAAAGAGCATGCCAGTTCCGAACGGCGAATTGCGAAAGCCAAAAGTACTCCAGGAGGGTTGTCAGTCGTTCGCTGGAGGCGAAGCCGTGAAAATTGTTATGTCCAACGACTCAATCAAAAAGCGTGAAGCACATTTTGGTAGTTTGTACTTTCAATTCTCAGTATCCAATAACAGTGCTCTACACAAATTCAATACTCAGGCAAATTTGAGAAACCCACTCAACATTCTCGACATTCTCACGCACAAAAGGTGTCCCCATCTTGTCGATATCTATGCATGTAAAGTGTGTACTTCATCAGCAGCAAACGTAGCGGTTTGGATCAGTGGTGCCAGATCGTCGGGAATTATGTAAGACTTATCGTCACATACTCCTAAGCCACCCTTCGTGCTACAGCATATTTGTTTTCTATTGAATTTCAAAATGTTTGAATTTTCTATGCTTGCTTATATAGTTCAATCGTTTCATATAGCACCCCGCTTAATACAACTTATTGTACTTTCTTCTATAATTATGAATATCTGTAATATGAATAATATGAATTTGAAGATTTGTGAATTTTCTTTGCTAAGCAAGCATTCATTTCAATAGCCATTGTGCCCGCATGTAAAAACAGAGGAATTAAATTTTGAAATATATTATACAGAAAGTTGGTTTTGCAATTTCTCAATAATTTACGGTTCCTTTTTTACAAATATTATATAAAATGTTAGTGGTCGTCGTGGCTTAATCGTTAGTGCGTCGGACTGTTAAGCGAGAATATCTAGGTTCGAATCCGGCTCGGGGAAATAACACCACAAACATTTTTCACGGCCCCACCTCCAGCGAACGACTGACAACCCTCCTGGAGTACTTCTGTCATGAAAAGCTTTCGCAATTCGCCGTTCGGAACCGGCAATAAACAGTAGGTCCCCTCCAAATGTGTCAAAATTATAACGCGCACAACACAGTGGAGGTGCGAAAAAGCTAGGCTCTGGCTCTCAACGGGCTGTTACGCCGCCTAATACATATAAAATGTTATTTTTTAAAAGTTATTTCCTTGCTTAGTTCAGATTCAGTCTTCATCAAAAATATTTTAAAAATCTTGGCTGGATATGCCGGAGTTCAAATATTGGCTTGAATCAGTTTAAGATAATCCATCAAAATCCTACTGACGGGCATGTAACTCAACGATGGTAGCAGGTAAAAGTGAGTTAATTGAGTATTCCAAAGTGGTGATACATATGGCTAATGTCAAAGCTATTGCTTCATCTCGACCGACAAGTTCTATATTCACCACAAAAAAAAAATATAAAAACAGCAGAATTTACATTATGAGCATTCTTTGCAGAGCACAATGTTGCCTCACACGTAGTTAATTATTTAGTTCCACTGTTGAAAAATATATTCTCTGATTTTAAAAGTGCTAAAATAAAAATATATAACCTTAATACGTTTCATTTTAAAATGCATCAGAATTTTATTTAAAAAGGGGGAAAAAAAGGATTTCTAAGGAAATTCTGCGTTGGATGCAAGTATCTGGCTTGCCACCGATAAATTCCGACATAAAATTCCAATAGTCTGCAGCATACACACACTTTTGAGATTTCAAATCAACTTGCATTTGCCAACTGCGTGCTCATCAAATGCCAGGCATTTTCTGGTTGCAAACTCGCATCACGTTCTGGGCCAAGAGCTCGGAGCACTATGGCAAACGAGGTAAATTGTAATTATTTTATTTTTGTTTTAATCTTTCGTTTCCCTAAAGCGTTCATTCTAATCCCTCACGGCATAGAAAACACATCGTAAGGTAAATACAAGAAGATTTCTCAACAACCAATTTCGGTTGACCATAATCCCTATTACCCCATTACCCCAGCGTCGATCTCCTTGGGGAAGCAACACATGTCAATTTAAATTGAGCTGTGGATGTGACACTCCGAAGAAGACACACACTCCACACTCGGCTAATTGGCATTTAATTTCCCGTCGGTGGTAGCTAAGCACTTTTGACAAAAAGGTCAAATGCTGAAAAATTGGGCATTTCCTCCTCATACAAATGTATAAGCCAGCCAGTGGTGACTGTGACAGCACAAGAGGACGTGAAAAAGGGAGGTGGAAAGGTTGTATCCCTCACGATTACTGAGGTTGGATCGAAGAGAGGAAGACGAGCACAAACACTCGATTCGTCCTATCTGCTTGATTCAAAGTGAAATTCAAATATTTACCCATCATCTTCACAAAGGATTTCTACCAGTTTCAACCACACACACACACAAGGGCTCATGTAATGAGGAGATAGTCCTCGCAAGGCAGCCACAGACAGACACAGAATCAGATAAAGACACGTTACCGTGGCCGGAGAAGCACTTATTAGGAGCAGGAAACGGTTCCACGGACGACGGAAATCTCCTCAGCATCCACTCGGGAGGTGGTAAATTGACATAAATCGTTGTTGCCGCTACTGCGCTGTTCCTTCTGATCCTGGGGGATACCTTTGAATCCGTTTTGTCTGAGCGCACCGCTCCTGAAAGGACGAACGAGGCAGAAAGACCGTTTATCATTTTCAGAACTCAGGGTAAATCGTACGTACGCAAAAAGTACTTAATCCTATTCAAACATGGCGTATAATACTAATGGGATTCCGGTTCCACATTCATCTTGTGTCTATTTCCATCCCTTCGATTGCTGCGGTGTGCTATTGAAGGTCGTATTTTTATTTTTTTTTTCTCGTTCGTTGGCGGCGGAGTGTGTGTGTGTGTAATTTTATGAAACCCTTCGCTTGAGGTTGTCTTCATTCTTTTTTTTTCGTCTCGTTCTTTCTTTTGTGCAAGACAGAGAGGGTATCGGGTTCGGGTCTATTGGGGAATGGGGCTGATGAGGAGGCGACGAAAGAAACGGCGCTAGAGGAAAGACAGAAAAAAAAGAAAGAAATGGAAACACATTCAACTTGCCCTCATTAGGACAAGGTAACTGGCGGTTGGGACATGTTTTGTCACATCATACTTTTTGGCATCTTCAAGGATTTTTAATGAATGATTTTGAAGGAGGTCTATTAGAAAGATACCCGACGGCTCTTAAAATGATGTAAGCCGTTGAATACGTGTGCAGACTTGAAGGTAAATTTTTATCAGTCCTGTATGGGGGAATGGGATGTGGCTGAAAAATAATTAAGATATTATCTCTCAAGCAGAAAATTTCGTAAGTATTTTTTGTACGTTTTTAGGTATTTTTTTTTATTTACCAAGATCATCCAGAAAGAACAAGTCCGTTCAGTGGCATGAAGCATAGACAAAAATTCTAATTATAAAGAGGATTCAGCACACATATTTTTCGAATTCCAAGAATCAGAGTCATAGTCATGAGACCAAGTTATCAAAACATGAAGTTGAAAAAGAACCACTAAAATGACTTTTCCTTTTGGTATCAGAAATTGGCTTTGAAAATTTCCATCTCTCGTTGCATATGTCATATGATTGTATGACGTTAGAAGAATAAGACTTTGTGTGACTGTGATAGGCTTTACCTTGTGATAGCTTTCAAAATGGGGACCAACAAACAGTAATTACGACATATTCCACAATTTTTCTTTGTTTCTTTGGCAAGTCAATCTTCTGAAACCTTTGCCGTTTTGGTACTTTAACGAACAGTCATTCATTTCCTCAATAATTCTGATGTCAAAAATGTACGATGTTCAAGATTCTAGAGGATGTTCAATTGTAGGAACATAGAAACCGTCGAGTTTTGAATTTAATCCTCATGTAAGCATCGCTTTCAACTTTCGAGAGCATTAATAGTACACACTATGCGAAGACTGAATCATAAATTCATTTTCTGAAATTTTAAAGTGTTTTGGTTTATTCTTATTTCGCCACTCATGTTTATTAAGATTTCAAGCAAAATGTCAAGAATTTAGTACGAAAATCAGAGTTTGGAAAGCGCCGCAAAACAGGCAAACTGTAATTTAGATTAGTTTTAAAAAAAGAACAGAACAAGTGGCCGGCAAGATATTAGCATTTATTATTTAGGTCATTACAATTTGCTTATTATTTCGAATGAAAAGGATCTCTTTTTCCATTTGCAAGCTGTGCGAACCGTGTAAAAATTGCTTTGGTTCTAGTCCCAAGTGAACCCATTGAGATCAATTGCCTTTTTGATATGAAAACGTATGCGATTTAAATTGTTCACATTTAAAGAAAATATGCCGAAAACTTACCTTCCTTCTTCACTGCGATCTACAAAAAGGTTATCAGATCATTGAACTTAGTTTTGTAGTTGTTTTTCCAGCATTTCTTACTTTTTTTTCGATTTCAAAGCTAGTTATGTCGAAAACGGAACTTAAAACAAAAAGTTGAAAATAGAACGTCTATTTTATCTCTCCTCTATCCAGCGATAGCTCACTCGATTATGATAGAAAAATAATTAAATAACAATGAATAAAAATTCGAGATTTCAGTAATTTTGGGTTATCGCTACCCAATCTCCTGTATTTTATTTATTTTTATTTATTTGTTATTATATTTCTAGCCCACTATTATACACCTTGGTTATAACTTTTTGCCAATTAGAAGGAGTTAAAAACTCCAGTAAATTGTTTCTTTTTTTCTCATTTTAGTGTTAGTACTGGGCTCTCATCATATATATATCGACAGAACGATATCGTTTTCTCCGCTTCACGCCGAGAACTTTCATTTTCTATCGTCTCGACGATGGTTTTCTGACGATACCTAACTTGTTATCGTCCTAGAGCAAATTGTGAAAAATATTGTAAAAGTTTTTGACTTAAACACATGAAATATTGAATGGAATGTTGAAAAAATAGTTTTGTTAATGTTTTTTTTGCATTACGCATTGATTTTCACAGATATTCGACCGACAATCATATTTCCACATTTTGTCCCCGAACCATGGAGAACTTTGGTGTGAGCCCTTATTCAACTAAATGTCAGTTCTGGGGAGGAAGTGAAATGCTTATAAATAGATGCCAATCTAACTAGTTCAAGCTTATAAGTTGTTTTGATATGAACTAGAGTGCGATATACCTCCTTAGCACTCATTACCTATATTTTTAATTCATTCTTAGACTTGAAAATACGAAAGGATAATGAAAGATGACAAGCAGCTTTTATTTTAACATAAGGAATGTAGCATTTAGTAGCACTCAAACTGTGATGATAGACGAGACGATAGCGATAGTGTTACTTTTGACGACAGTATCTGGACGGTGATCGTCTGAAAAGTTGCGTGATGAGAGCCCCTTGCTAATAAGAAATGCTTTAGGTCACGGGTAGACCTAAAGTTAAATACAAAAACACTTATAAAACACTGCTTAGTGAGTGCTAGTAATCAAGAAAAACCATCGGTTTTTGAAATGAACGTATATGATCAATTTATTATTAGTTACTAAAATACTCAATATCTTAGTAAATAATCCATGAAAATCCAGATGCAAATACACACAAAAATTAATTATTTTAAGTAAATTACTGCATTTCTAATTCAATTAACATAAAACTTTAGTAATGCAACTACAACAACAACACAAAAATAAATAAAAAAAACACTCAAACATGAATCTAGAAAGAAACTGCTTATTTTTCTAATATTATTTTGGGTATCCGTTTTATTTAACGATGGATTTTAAATAAAATCTAATATTTTTGAGCCATACCAGATGTTATTTGCTACACCCATCCATTGGCCCCATTCATTGAGCCGAAACGTTTCACAATTTTAGATTAGACTTATGTATATCTGAAATTTCCAGTTCCACTCAATTTTGAGGTATTTGTAAATGACTAGGGTCGTTGTTAGATGCAAATGCTGTTTTTTGCTTTAGATGACTGGTAAGGAAAAATGTTTAGTCATAAAATCATCGCCACTGAAAATAGAATTCAATTCAGGCCTGACAATTTAGAACGCCATTCTCCTCTCACTAACTTCCATTCCATTTTCTGACAGCTTTAATGGTAACTCATTTGATGGCGTTCAAAAGTTATCGGCTCAGGCGACAATAAAGAATGCTTTTCGCCACGGGGTTCAATCGCGTTTGATATAAAAAGTGTCGCCGTTGTGTTGAAAAACAAATTAATTTCACTCACACCTGTTGTGTATGATGTCCTACTGAAGGAAAACAAAAGAAACCAGAAAACTACCACCCATGGCGACACATAGTTTCATCGCAGACAGAAACTAATCGACGACATGTTGATTCTTTTATAGCCGCCAGAGTTGATTGTGGCAGACTTGATTGTCAATGGCAATTTTAAGATTCACCCCTTAAAGCCTTCTTCCTTTTTCGAAATAAAATCGTAATGTCTTTCAGATCCAGCAAGGGCAACAGGTTTTAATATTTAAAGGAAATTTAATAAAGAATCCATTGCACGGGATCAGCGATATAAAATCCCATTTCATCCAGAAAAGCCCCTAAAAAGAAAGATTGGTAAGCCAACAGCGGTGCAAATGCAATAAATCAAGTCGCGGGAAATTTGAAAAGTTCGCCTGAATCAAAGGATTCCCCAGATCAGATTTTACAATGTAAACAGCGCACAATAAAGCATCAGCCACCGCACAGCAATCCATTGGCCCCACCCTAGTCGTCACCCGGCGGGACCGCACTAATTTAACACTGCCTAAAGTGTATCTTAACGAAAATCTAATATTACTAAAAGGAAATGTGTCATCGCTACCGAGGATAATTATCTTTTCTTCCTTCGCTTTTCGCATTTCTTTTTTTTCTTTCCTCACACTTGGTGGAGGCTTCGCATTACTGAAATTAAAAATATCCTTCCACATAAACCAGTAACACAGTAAAAGTCCTTATTCCGTAGACGGTGTGCGAAGGATATGAAGAGAGGCAGTCTAAGCTACGATATAACGAGAAGTGAAATAATTTAATAGCATTTGTGTGTGTGTGCAAGAGCGTTTTTCGGTATCATCATCGCTAGGATTATGGATGGAGTGGATGGTGTGGAGGGCTGGGGCTGGTGCAGAGTAAACAGCTCGCAATCATTAATGCGTCATTATGATGTGTACCTAGAAAAATCTTGGGTAAAATGAAAAAAAAAATTGAATCTGTGCGGTGGCTACGTCGATATGGGGTAATCAGTGATTAGAATCGTGAACTTCGACACCATCTTCTCTTGTGACATCGATCTTCTTGGCTTTGTTTAAACATTCTTTCGATTTTCATATACACACTTTGGATAGGTGATACAGAAAATTTACATCATGCGTTCGCCAAAGTCTATTTCTGTATTGGTTGAAGTTAAAACTGAACTGAATTTTTGCACCAACAATAAGATGCCGAGCTAACCGCAAGCATCTTACAAGTTATCAGAGATATTAAAAATATTCATGATTTAATGATGTTGATCAATTCCAGTCAAAACTTTTTAGAAATCCTTTTTTTTACTTAGTTGCAAACATAAAAGATAGCTTTGTTATGCATAATTCGTTTTTTCTAACTACGTTGCAATCAGACAGGAGATTTGGTTTCATTTTGGGAAAGGTTTTTTTTTTTTTTTGAGTGATAAATCGAAGTTGAATAGACTTGGCTCTGATTAAAAATTGTAAAACACGCTGGATCATAATGTGGGATCATCCATCTGGAACCCTTACAGACAACATTTTAACAACTTCATGGGCATGAATGCATGATAACGAGCGTAAGCACACTTCTGGTGAAGCAGTACTATACTGGTGAAGCAAAACTATCCGAATACAGAGCAGTTCTAACACTTTTCGATAGCGTAAATTTTTTTTCGCGTCACAAGCATCAAGTAAAGAAATGCTTGGGGCTGTTTTAATTGGGGCAGATCAGTCTCTTGATTAGGGGATTGTAAGAAACAATTCTGCAACCCAATATTTCTGTGTTTGTATACGAGTGCACGTATCCAGCTCAAGGAATCATATTCTAGCTATTTTGGAGATCCGACAGAAGCAAACGCTGTAAAAAAAATAGCATCAAAATCAAGACTACTTCCTTCAGCAGTTCATTTTACACTATAGAACGAATATTAAAATTTGTTGAAGGTGGATGTAAAGAAAGACGAGAAAATAATTAACAATTGCAAAACAAGCGAACGAGGCATCGAGTTAAAGGATGAATGAATAACCATTCAAAAGCTTACATTAAATAGAACAGAAACTCGGAGATATAAGGTTGACAGCCCCCATCCACCCACATGCTCCCGTCAACCCAACTTTTAGTACCTACCACAATTTATTTTATTAACCAAAGGCATAGAATTAAAAGAAAAAAATCGGTCAAGTGTGAGTTTTACTCTCACGCCGAGAGTTTCATTCTGCGCCAAATAGATTAATACTTATGACTTAATATAAGTCCAAGAAATTAACAAATCAAAACAGCATCAGTAAAATTCTTCTTTTCATTTCAAATGAAACTAAGTAAAAGAAAACCATTTCCCATTTGCTGACCGCGCCAGCTGTGTGAAAATTGCTTAAGGGTTGAAATGCACGCAAGTGGCACTTCAGTAGGATTCGATTTATGCCATTTAAACGGTTAATATATCGCAAAATTGTGTAAAAATACCATTTTTCTTACATAATATTTACTAGTTCTTTTTTCGAGATTTTTCGGGACCTACATTCTAGATTTTTTTTTAGATCTATGGGGGGGGACGCCATTTTTCGTCTTTAAAGCTTAATATCTCGATAACTTGACTTAAAAAAAAGATCAAAGCGGAAACTGTATGTATCTAACAAGATCTATCTTACAATACCCTACTCATTGGATTTCAGTGAACTTTTTTTTTAAAAAATTATGTCATTAATTTATTTTAGTATGAATAAAAAATCGTGCACGACATTTGGGTAGTTTTGGGATATTGCGTTGAGATGCCCCAGAGCTCCAACGTTTGTCGTTTTTTTTGCTTGCTTGACATCCTTATTCCAACGACCCTCATATCAAAAATATTAAAAAATAAATAAGTTTTTCGAATTTAGTATTAGTACTAATTTTTTCGCTAGTATGAAATTTTTTCTACTTTTTTTCCGGAACTTACTTTGGGAAAGTCATCTTCTGGATACATTTTATTCCTTAACTCCAAGTGGTTTGCTCGTTACCCAGATTAAAGTCGAATGACAGACGGACAGACATATTTATAATCAAGACCCCGCCCCCTTTTCAACAACACCCATAGCCACCATCAGAAGTCATTCTATAAGAGTTTCGTAATTCCTTTGGAACGAAACCCTAAAAAAAATTGGTGCCAAATTAAAGCTAACTAACATTCACGAATATATAGGGTTGGCTGGGATGAATAGCCCACATGTCTAGATAACTGGAACAATACACAAGTTGTTCGAACGTTAAAAATGGAAATTGCTAAGTGCTGAGTATAGGAAAGCTGAGATCAAGGGTATGTGTGGTTCCTTGCAGTATCAAACTCAAAAGCTCTCAAACTAACCTCAATTTTGCAAACTAAATTCATGTCCGCCGTACGACAAACGTTCGGCAATCACTACATTCGACGATGAACTTCGCGCAGGCGTCCAACACATTAACTACCGACCCACAGTGCACAGATCGCATTCGTTTATGTCAAGCTGGCTCCCATCGCCATCCTAAGCAGTCGCCCTACAAAATATACGCCGCAAGTCCCCTTAATTTGCTCAAGTGTGCCAGTCCCAGTGCCTCTGCTTGAGCCTGTGGCTGCGCCCACCCACCCACCCACCCTGACACACACATCAATTTATCCCCTCTGAATTTCTCATTTTACATCCGTTTAAGTCGCTCACTCAAATTGAAGCACATACTTTATTTATGATGCTTCAATAAAATCGGCTACAGGAAGAGAATCCTCTTCCTCAGGTAAATGCCTAACTAAACGCTCCGAAATCCATCCTCTCAAAACACAGATCCTTGTCCTACACGAGTGCATTTTTTTCTGCTCTTTCCCTTTCAATGTGTTTTATTGGGGTTGTCGACGAAAGAAAGGAAAAAAAAGAAACAAACCAACACGGGGGTTGCTGGAGAGCAAGACGTTGAAACAAGTGACGCGAAAATACATGCACGTCCTGTCAAATATACGGGCGCACTAAAGTGGTTAAGTATAAAAATTGCAGCACTCTTTGCACACACATACGTGCACGCAGAGCTAAGCCCTCTCCTCTGGAAAAGGGATGATAGCCCGGAGTGGGGGATGAGAAGATTTACTCAGAGATTTATCGCCAAAAAAGCTGTGCACACACTTTCTGCACAGGCATAGGCGCGCCGGAGAGCTATCGAAGAGCAACAGGAGTGATAGCGTTAAGCTGCTACATTCTTAGCAAAGCGTTTCAAGGCAATTCGGTGATGGGACGGTTCGGGACGGGCCGGGACCTTCTCTGGGACGGGTCGCTTACAACCTGTTGGATGAAACGGATGAGCATCGCGCTGAGTGAGTGAATAAAGACTGCAGGCAGCCCATAAAATAGGCAACATGCCAAGTTGTCTATTTAGCAGTCGTGGAATGTAGGCAACTTGCGGGGGCAAAAATTCTACTAGCAGGAGCAGCAAATGGATTCATTTTCGGGCTTGGAGCCGGCTACAGGGCGAGGCAGAGAGATATCATTATTCATTTTCACAGTAAACGAATTGGACCGACACCATCTGTGGATGTGTTAGGGCGATGAAAACTGTTGCACGGGATGCTAATTACTTTCCCGCCATTGAACTGGGTTTGAAATGAGATTTGTCTTAGGGCCAAGTTCACCGGCAGGCGTTGAGACTGATGTAATTAATGGAGAATTTGCCAAAATCGTTAATTACTTCCGGACAAGTCATTCAACGAAGTGAGTATAGTGTCGATGTCGAAGGATTATCGAGATCTTTGGAATGTGGCATAAGATGTGGATTTAGGTTAAGACAAGATTGTGGTTGGGTGTTACTTCGATTGCACTACATCTGTATTCAGTCAGATATTACGACTTTTGTATACTATGGTGTTAGGTGGGTAGCTTGATTGAGGTCGGTAAGGATAGCTATTTGCCTAAAGCACTGGTAAATTATGGGAATGAGGGATTTGAACAAATTAGGAATCAGTTTTGCACATTTTTAAAAGCCTTATTCTTATACCCAGCTTTTTTTTAGTTTTTTTTTTTCATTGAAGATCTCTAATGCAGTCATTATCGATGCTACATAAATAAAAAGTGCCGAACTACAAACTAATCCTTGACATAAGTGTGCTCTGAACTGAAGGTTGAAAATGAGTAATCTCGTTAAAAATCAGACCGCATTTGTTACTATGTTTTGATTGCAATTCAGAGTTCGACGACCAGGTGAGTCAAACCATTGAAAACTTTAGCTTTTTGTCAAAATGCAGATCAAAAAGGGGAACAGGACATAAGGACTCATAGGACCGGAAGCCACAAGGATAGCGACTAGAACTGTGCAAATCTGCAGTTGTTCTCAGTCGAGCTGCAGGAGTTGAAGGAGACCAAGGCACCCAAACACTTTAAAACACTAAGCTCGCTCATCGATCGGCACGGAATCTTGTGAGTCAACGAAATTCAAACGTTCCTTTCGAACAACAACACACAGCACTCTTAAGAGTTTGCAAGCAGTTCACAGAATTTGTGGTAAGAGTTGCCTGTATCCAAACATTCAAAAGTGTACTGTAAAAGGTAGGTAATCGGAGTCAAGTCGGATAAAAATAATTAAATTTTTGACAGTAACCTCGGAGGCCCCAAATGTGGCGCGTTTTGTTGGTGGCGCTCAAATTTATGTAAAATAAATAAGCATTTTTGTGCATTGGACAGACAGACAAATTATTCCATAAGGGTTTCATTGCTTCCTTTGGAACGCAACCCTAATCATCGAATCTGTCCATGCTATTATCTCGGTTCCATGTAGTTGCAGAGCTTCCTTCACGTACTAGAGTAATGTTGCCAAAACGAGTGCTCCGCATTACACCAAATGGTGTAAGCTGATCGTCTTCAGTAGTGCTACCTTCACCTTCGCCAGTAGAAGACATGTGTGGATTCTGTTTTCTGCGTCGAGTAGATACTCTTGTGTAAAGGGTTGCTGTATAGGCCTTCTCCGATGCGTCACAGAATCAGTGTATTTGGATGCTCTTACAGTTTCCCTGTGTGTTGATCCATCTGCAAAATTTTACCTTTGTCAGTTGTGGAAGTCCCCTAGCATGTCAGTCCTCCAGCAAGGTTTCAGGAATAGGTTTATTCCTTTGTTCCAAAGTTGTTGCATCATCAAGTTGGCGCTTATGATGCATGTGGTCATTCCACTTTAGGGATCATGTATTTTTGCTATCACCGACACATTTCTTTCGAAACGTTTTTGAGCTTCGGTAGTATATTCTCCACACAAAAGGAATCATCATCGGGAGACCATCCAGTACACCCTTGAGCTCGTATCTGGCAATACATCATTTGAAAGGTCTTGACATAACCTACAAAACGACGCTATGCATGATTAGTTTGGATACGAGCTCTGTAGCGCTTTGTACATAGCCGGAAAATTCAAAAGACAGAAAGGCGGAAGGGAGATATTTGACAACCTAATATAACTATATATTAATGCTTATCAGACGTAGCTTAAACTTAAAGTGTCATATACAGAATAGTAAACAATACAAAACAACAACAAAATGTAATAGAAATAAGTGAATGATTAAAAAAAAACAGTGTAAAAAAAACAATAAGAAAACGTTGTCAAATATATGCACATAAAAATTGCATACATAGTTTTCAAGCTTACATGTAAATAAGTAAACAAATAATTATAAAACAAAAACCTGGCCCCCATTTTGGCGGGACGTCCCGATTTTTAGCCCAAAATTGTGGGAAAGCCACAGTCTCGCTTTCAATACAGTTAGTTCCTATCTTTCAAATATTTTCAACCTTCATTTTGCATTCAATTAATATATTTTAACAGCCAGAAAATACAGTCACAGTCAGTGTCTCCTAAAATGGATTCGATTTTAAACCTTTTTTCTTAGTTTTGAAAAGAGTTATTGATTTTCTAAGAGACGTAAAAGAAACTTAGACAAATGATATAATAAGATCAACCGGATTAACCAAAAATTACTTTAAAACTTCAGAGTCAAAAAAAGCAGTGTACACTTAAAACACCAAAGCCAAATACTCAAAACTAACACGAAGCCTTTTTACATATTTGTGTTCAAAATAGCTCTTAAAATCTTTAGCTCCTTTGAAATTGAGCTAAAGGAGGATTATGTCCAAAAGCAACTGAAAACATTCGGAAATGATATTGCCTCAACAGAAATGCATGAGTTATTATGTCTCTTCCGCTCAAAGTTGACTCAAAAGCAAAAGTAGCAGTTTTTCGGCTACCAGACAAAATAGACTATAACAGATTATTAATTGCATGAATCTGCGCATAAAGGCTAATATAACAATTTTTCAGATAAAACAATTTTCGCTAAACTTGAATTTTTAAGCCGGAAAAATTTAATTAGTTTTGAAATGGTTAAAAATGTTGCATCTGTATTAAATTTATTAGGCGATGTTTCAGTTGATAAATTATTTGGTGAACATACTTGTTGAAACAATTCTTAGACGTGCTAGTGGAAAATTATAAAAAACACACTGCAAAGAAATGGTACCAGTTTTCAAGAGTATTCTGTAAATATTCTATCCTGTACCAGTGTTCTAAAATATGTTTGAACTAATTCCTTTGATTTTACATTTCTCAATTAAGTTTAAAATGGTCAGACGACAGAATAAATGTTTCGAAAATTTCATAAAAGCTAAATTACTTATAACAAATTTTGAAGCAATTGCAGCCCTGCTTACTGCGGTATCATACCCTTAATCTTGGTCCAGATACAAAACATTAGGAAGCTATTTCATCAGGTCGCTGAATGAAGTTTCGCGTTTGCATCCAAATTCTTCTGTCTTGCGACAAGATGTTACAAAATTTGTATACTCTGTGACGGTGGTTACGCTATGGACCAACACTGGTCTATGCGTTTCACTGCCACCCCTTACACTTATCCACTCATCCAATTCAATCTGGACCCATTTTATGAGAAGTTCTTCAACTTAAAAAACTTAAAACGGGAGGTCCTGATTCGTTAACGTATATTCCCTTAACATATAAAACCTTTATTTAATGTCAAAATAGACAGACAATAAACAAATTGGGAAAAAAATCAGATCATTCGCGTACATTTCGGAAAGGATTGTTCAAGCTGCTTTGGGGAATCTCCTTTCCACGAGGTGCTTTATGAAGCACCCAAACAGGCTGTGCTAAAAGTGACAGTGTTGAGCGTAAAATGCTTGATCTGTGGTGTCCCCTCACAGTATCAGCTGATAATAGCTGTCAGCAATACATTTTGTTGATGTCTGCCACAAAGGAATACTAGGATCGTCGCCACCGACGAATTATTATCGGGATGTGAATTTGTAGCCTCGGTCAGTACTTTGCGCTCTCCTAACTCAGTATATTTTCCATTCTTGAAGCGTAAAGCTACCTCGTACCGTCCATCCCGGAGTCGCCTGGTGTTCTCAACGAAATGGTGCTTACGCACCTGAACTTTGTTGGAAGGATGCGTTGTTGACTCGCAGAATAATGTCGGTTTACATCCAGGGTCTTTCAACGCTTGTGTAGATATTCAGACTCCACACATACTAAATCCATAAACAGAAGAACCTGGCTGTTGTGTTGTTTAGTGGCCAAAAATTGCTTCCTATTTGTGCAACCCGACTATCCCACTTTATTTCTACGGCATGTATAAGAAAAAGCGATTCTGGAAATGCTACAAACACGAACTGCATCAAGTCTACCTCTTAATTGGTATTACAGTAAAAATTCTCTTTGCAAACAGGCCTTTATAAGGGACACCTCTCTTAATAGACAATTTTTCTGGTCCCCGGCATGAAGATAGGGTTTTGTGCACATTTAGACCCCTTCACAACAGACCCCCTTTATACCGGACACGGACACGAATATCAACACCTACTGAGCAATTTTTGCTCTTAAAGAGGACACGAACCAAATCCGAACATGGTAGAGATAGGAAAATAATTTATGTGTATGTGAATTCAGTTAATCTACACATATACTACTGAATGTTAGCAGCGGTTGTGGAGATGTACGAACTTTTTTATACAAATGAAATGTTTCTACGATAAATAGCAAAAGGCCTTGCCCGTTATACACACTAAATGGGAGCAATGGACATGCCTGTCTTTTTTAAAATGTTTATGAAATAAATACATTACCTTCCTAAAAGGGACACCCCTCCATAACGGACAATCTTGATGGTCCGAAGAGTGTCCGCTATAGAGAAGTTGCACTGTACAACGAATATAGAGCTCATGCGAGCCAAGATGATCTCGCTCGGAAAGCACTTTGTATTGCAGTTAATGGTACAAGGCTATGACGCAGACTCCGTTTGCACTGAAAGAATAGCATAAAACAGGAGGCCTGAAGCCTTGTGGTGCAAAAGCGGATGATGTTTTTATGATTCTTCATTACTGGAAGCGCAATTATGGCAACAGTTGCAATCAAAAGAATGTCCACATTTTATTCACGTGGACCTTCACCGATCGGAAAACTCTATACAATAAAAAACTAAACAATCTAAAACGCCAATTAGACCAGGCGCTTGAGGTCCTAGAATCGTTTTCCAAAAAAACGAATGTTACTCTTCATACGCGCGACACTATTTTTGAGAATCAAAGGTGAGAGTCCCAAAAGTGGATTTAATTGGATAATTTACAACGTACAGAGCAGTTTCCCCAATTAAATGAATCGTCACGACAACCAGCTAAGCTAGGATAACACCCAAAAAGCAGCTTTTTTTTTGGTGGAGTACTCGTGGTGTGGTGGAGTTCTCGTGGTGACAAACTTTTGAATTGGTTCAAATGAATTAAGTGCACATTGATTTTCAACAGAAAACAATTTTATCTGTTATACAATAAAACCACGCTGCATACGACGATTTCTAGGAAAATTTAATGAAAACGGAAATATGCAGTATTGCATCGCCCACGTCGTTCGTCCGATATTACGCAATCGAATTCCCACACTTCTTCCGAACAATTCAAAATTTCCTAGTAGTGTAATGAAAATGGTAAAGTTCTAATTATGTTAAAAATTTATTTTTCGGTGGGAAACGAATTTTGTTCACAATCGAAAATTTGCACAGCGAATGTCAAAAAATTGTTGCTAACAAGGTTGTTATTGTTATTAATTGAAATTAACTTTAGAAAAAACGAATGTATGTTTTAATTAAACGTACGAACGTGAGATGATAAGTCAAGTTATATTCACGTGGCGGGGGTTTCATTTTAGCAAATATATTAGACATATTGGTAATATTATTTGTCCTATATAAATTTTAAAGAATAAGTTAGGGGACACGGCCGTTAAGCCCTTTTGTGCCTAGCCCTGCCTAGCCCAATTTCTTGATCTGTCTAATATCCTATTTCCAATGGTATCCATATCAAGAACTAAGTATAAAAAATATTTTTTTGAATTTAATATTAGTGCTTACATACATATATATGGCTGTTACGCATTTTACGCATTTTTCCACTCAACAAACTAGTAGTACTAGTAGTAATTTTATTTTCCAAAGTTACACAAAAAAACAAGTTTTGTCTGCTGTAGTATTAATATTAGCGCTCACTTAAAATAAAATTGAAATTGAAATTTTGTTTCCAAATCTTCGTTACGTAAGTGGAATATATTATCTTTTCTAACTTACACTTTTAAAACTTAGTTGTTTTCTTCTTAGTGAGCGAGAAAGCTAATTATAGATTATAGATATTTTGAAGTCTTAGTTTTTTTTTTTAAATTCGATCTAAATACAAGTTTTTTAAGCAGATTTTAAGTTTTTGGATTAAGCAAATCCCAAAGAAAGTTTTTAAATTTATTTTCGGTTTGCCAAATATATCTTCAGCTCAAATGGCATATCTTAACTATAAAGGATCTAGGCAGTTTTGTAGCGCCAACAGACAGTTATTAGATCCTGCAGCTGTTGGGCTGGGTTGCAATTACCTTCAATGTTAAAGATTAGTAGAGTGCTACAGAGCATGTGTTAGTGCTAATCGAACAATGACTTTTCCATGAAGTTGCAGTGGAAAACATTACCTTTTAATTAATGCAGCAGAGGATGAAGTCCAGAAATCTTGTAGTATAATAGTTCTTCGCAACGCGTGAAAGTGTGGGATACAAATTTTTATTTAGAAGGCCCAATTTCTTGGACAGCATTCCTGGACATATGCCATAGGTTCGTAAAATAGCTGTTACTTCTTAGCATCGAAAGGCATAATGATAAGCCCTGCATCCTTTGGTGCTTCACAAATTGAGATCGGGCCACGCTATTGCGATAGAATGTACTATAATTGAAAAGTTGGAGAATATTTTAATCAAAGCATCTTCGGTATGCAGCAGTAGCGTGTTCGAGGCACCTTTCAAAAGTTCCTGAGAAGTTAGGGGCAATGCTTGTTCTTATTAGTTTTTCTTTATTGCTGGCATGTTAAGAATATGAGTCTCCGTGGGATATAAAAATACGATTTTAGTTTTCTTATTTCCCACGACATTTTGACACACCACGCACCAGGCTCCTTTTAGTTTCTCTTTGGATCTGTGTGGCGACTCCACAAAGCCTTCTCGATTAATTACATTTTCATAGACCTTCTCAAAGGGTGACAAAAAGACAAGCTTCGATTGTAGGGTGCACACAACTCAGAGCCCATCCACCGCGCGTCGCCACTTGTCCGTCACAAGAACCCAGTCAAAGTACACACTTAGCCGCACTGAACATTGCCAAAATAAAGGAAATGAAAACCCAACGCGCATACGAACAAATAAAATAACTAAAAAAGAAAATCAAATTCAAGGATCATAAACTTTAAGTAATTTGGGTCCTTCGAGCTCCTTTTCGGAACTCCTGCGAGACGCTTTTGTGTTCGTCTTGCCTCCCCATGCACCCATTGTTGCAGTCAGGTCATGCAACGCAGCGGCAGAACACCAACAGTTGGCGTCAAGCTTCACTATGAGAGAACAGAATGAGAATACACAGCGAAACAAAGAGTCTTTAAATGTGCACTGAACTCTAAGGACTACTGAATGAGTTTCAACCTCCAGCCCTTTAGCGAAAAAAAAAGGTAATGCATCAAAAACTCCTCGTACGAGTTGTATAATTCCACACAGCAGCAATCCTGGGAACGAACGTTTGTTCCTTCCGTCAGAGTGGTGCGTCTCCGTCCATCCATCCATCCATCCGTTCGCCAGGGATACAAAATATTGTTGCCATTTTGTGCTTGTGCCCTCAGATACAGATGAAAAGCTGCAGCGGGCCATTCCTTTGCTCCTACCGCACACATACACCTGCGACCCAATAACTAACTGGTAATTGTATAAAATCCTTAGTTGATGGTTTCTAATAACCCCACTTTCCATCCATGCCACCGCCCCCCCCAATGGACATTGGCCCACATTATGCTACCATCGGGTTGCTGCTGTGTATGTCCTCATTCTGCAGATGTCAGGTGGTTTATTCGTTCGATTCTTTTGGGAACGCCCCGACACAACAGAGGAAGGAGTCGACTGCACAACAACACAACACAAATAAAATAAAAAGCGAAAAAAAGAAACGGATGAAGAATCCAATAAGAGTCCTGAAAGCCTGGGCACAGAGAGCAAGCGAGAGAGATGTGCAGTGTGAATGGCATGATATCCGGCGATGAAAAACCTTAAAATAAATTCTATCGTTCTCGTGATGCTGAACACTGTGCAGTTTCATATTTTTGCGAAACAAATTCCCAGGCAGGTAGGTTGGCCATCGTTATTTCCAGAATGACCAACAGTAGAGGAGATCTGTGGATGCGTTCGGGCTCGGCTGTAGTTTGAGTTTCTGTTGTGCTGTCGGGTCTTGAGGGAATTAGATGCATGACATGACCGACTGTCTGCTTGCATTTTGATCGTTGCATTTCGGATCGATAAATCATTTGAAAGTTATTTGCCAACTGGGCGGCAATGTCACTTGATAGATTCTAAATGAAACTCGACATGGGGGATGCTGCTGGATGTATTGTGTTTCGTTGTGGGTGTGTTTGGATTAATTTGCAGATTTTAAGAGAGCCTCAAGGGGTTTGCATTAAAGGGTAGTTCTTCTTTGACATCGCAGATACTTGTGTTTTAAAAAAATGTGTTCACTGTTTCAGTTGGTAGTTTATTGTTCTCCACGAGACACTTGGGTATATGAGAACATGATAAATATTATTGTTTCAAATGCTAAGGATGTATTTAAACTAAGAAGTGAAAGGAATGTTTTATGCCTTTTTTGATGAGAAGAGTAAGAAACTTTTTTATAAGGTTTTCGCTCCAAATTAATATCGAAACCCTTACAGAATCACTTCGGTGTCCTGTCTGTCTGTCTGCCGTCTTTACATATTTGCTTATAACTTCTGAATCCCCTGTAGTTAAGGGCTGAAATTTAGTAACCCAAAAAAAAATCGCGAATTTTTTTCAGAATTAGTCGAAGATTAAAGAAAAACTTAGTACTGATACTGATATTAACTTTGATAGCCAATATCGGTGTCATTGGAAAGGAGGCGGGACTACTAAAATATCTGTCTGTCTGTCTGTCTAAGCCTTAGTTTAGGTCACTGGAATTAAAAAGTGAGTCACATTGAATTAAGAAATGAAATTTCTACAGATGACGTGTTTCACTTGCCCAAAGAAAGTTCCGAAAAAAAGTTTTGTGAAAGTTATTACTAGCGAAAAAGTTAGTACTATCAATCAAAAAATAGATTGATTTTCTTAGATATTTGATATGGGTATTGTTGGAAAGAGAATGGCAACTAGGTTGCACTACAGTTAGCATCTTAGTCTTACTGTTAAAAAGTTATAAGCCAACAAACTTCGAAAAAACGACTTGTGTAGCGTGTCGCATACCTCATTTTCTAAAATAATGTACCAAAAAATCTGAAAAAAATTGATTACAATAAATTTACTACAATTGCATCTTTGATGATGTATGCAGATACTGGGAACTTAGACAGCGTGAGTGTGCCTTATCTCTGCCTGGCTAAATTCGTCAGAGGAAAACTCAATCACTTTTGTAGTATCTCACCACCAAATCAGTCGATCAAAAAAAACATATTGTCTTGATTAGTAAAAGCCATTTGAATTAAAAAAATTGTTTGACGCATTCTTAATCAATTCCAATTGTTTTTAAAATTAGTATTCTAGTTTTCTTTCTAGCGAGTTTATTTGCCACTTTTTTATCTGAATCTTGTGTGCAATAAATTTTAAAATATCATACTAAGCACAGCAAGAGCATTTGAAACTCTTTTCATTTTCCATCTCTAAGTGATGAACCATTTGATTCTCTTTGTTTAGATAGAGTAGTTGCAAACTTGCTCGAGATCTGAAGATGAAAGATGTGATGAAGGGAATGCCTTCGACATTATCGCTATCGACTTTGTTGTTCGCACAAGCACCTTCAATCTTCTTCACAACATTTGCATTCATCTTTGAAAAGAACAAAGTGTTCGTACTTATTTCGTGTGGCGTTCTGTATGAAATCTAGAATTGAACCATTTTTAAACTTCCGACACCATTAGAATATAATGATTATTGAAAAAACGTAAAACTTACATCACTGAAAGTATTGTCCGTGGCCTATCTCTCTGGTAATTTTCGGGTGGGATAAGACCTTCCATTTCAGCGTTTTCAGGTAGTGTTTGACCGGTATAGCCACGTGGGCCGAGCGTTATCATGTGGCAAAATCACCTTGTCATGTCATTCGGTCGAATTTTGATGAGTGTACTCTCAATTTTGTGAGTCGTTGTTTAAAAATGTATCAAATTCCACCAATCAACGCTGTTAAGAAACTTCCAGTCCACATTGTGACGACATATGCAGAAAACCTTGGGTCTGCATAAGTTTCTTTATCTGTTTATGTACTAAAACATCCCTACTTGAGGTGTTCAAAGTTTAGTTTGAAGAAAATTCTGAACTACATCTTTAGGTTGTTTTATTCAAAATAGATATAGACACGCCTTGTAACCCGCCTTGTATTTTTGAAGAATCAATAACAAAGTCAAACTAACAAAAGCAAAAACTGCAAGTTGAAAGTGAAAGCGGGTACTGGCCGTAAGTGGAACCCCACTGTAAGGTGGAGTGAATTGATTTAAATAGAGTAGATACCTTTCGTTCTCCAAAAAGGACTTATACCAATTATCTTCTTTATTGCATTCGAAATGATGGATAAAGTTTCACAAAACAGAACTGAAGAACTTCTTCTCTAGATAATATTACTCGCTCCTGTGAAGAGTACATTGTATACCCTTTAATTGTTTAATCTCTTACTAGCACTGCTACCTCATCATCCAAGAATTAAGATTAAAAACTTTTCTGGAAACTATTGCATAACTTCGTTCATCATTATTTTCTCATTTTAACTTTACAGTCAGTGCTCTCCACCTCTCATTTACTCGCAACTGCGGATTATGGTACAAAACTGTATCTGCTATAAAACTGAATGCAAAATAATTATTTTTGATTCGTTTCACCAGATTGAAATAGATCCGCCATTCGCCAGGTCTTCTTCCACTTCCTCTTCCACCCCTAAGCTAATTTACTTTGAAAATCCTCTTTCGGGCTACAACTGTCATTAATGCGATTACGCCAATCGACTCAATTAAGTGAACAAATCACCGAACAATTAGAAACATTCAATCCAGGTAATTAGATAAATATTCTAGATAGAAAATTTAGTTTTCCTTTACGTATTTTCGTTGCGAGCGAGTGTTGCCACGGTCCACGGCGTGCTGGAAGAGGCTTTACTTTGAAATTTTTGAAGCTCGTTCTCCCGTCCTGGTGTGTAAAAAGCTACCACGCGACAAAAAGGAGATGGAGAGTGGCTGATAGGTAAATTGGTGTGGTAGTGTAACAGATTGTGGTGCGCTAATTTAAATCAATTAAATTAATTATACTCAAATGATTTGCACTTCTCTTAAGTTAATCTTCCCTACAGTGTGCTTGGCGACAGACCGACGGGCGATACTATGGCGCACCTTTTTCCAGCCACAGCCGGAGGTCTACTTCTTGTACGCTGCTTCTGGCTCGGTGTGTGTCTTCTGTCTGCGTTGGTGGTGTAGGCAAATCCATTGAATTGGTCATAATTATCCGAGGAGATCTTATTTCAGGATAATGAAGCTAAATGCTTTCCGGGTGGGGGTAAGGAATGATTTATAATCACGTCCTCGCTTTCTTGGTCTGCTTCGGGTTCAATGAGGAAAAAAGAAAGAAGCGTTTTGACACGCTGATGTGGCGGGCCAGGTGGGTGGCCATTTAAGGAAAATTGATTTTCATGTTGATGCGTAAGTAAATTAGCAAAGGGAAGGGCATTCCGGTTGCTTCTGTTGACCAGCATAAATTATAAACTCTTACCTCGGATTTGCCATTTGGCTTGAATCATGTTCTGAATACACAATTGCTACATTTTGTAATTCTATTCACTCAGTCTGCAGATGCTGCCATTGAAAGATTTTATGAAGTTATGGCAGACCCAAAAAGGTAAAGTAGACGGTCTGTTTTCTACAAATTCTTAGGTGTTAGATAAGAATTTAGATGCATAATTTTTTGGAAGTTGCCTTTACGATTAAGCGGCTTTCAATCGATTTGGCGTCTATTTAAATAGCTTCTGACAATCGTCTGACGAAGTCTGACACCTTCTGTAATCTTTTTATTTTAGTTCCAAATGGGCAATTTTGTGGGTTCTGGATGGTCAGTCTGAATTAAATTCTGCGATTTTGGAGGTGTTTCGAGTGCATAGGGGCCGTTGTAGACGAACACTGACATTCCTCAGAATTGTTCTAAAGCAAGACAATTGTGTGATACCGAGATACATATGTCGAAAGGCGATCACAATCCCAGCGGGTTGCTCTTAGGCAATAATGAAAGTATTTTACATATTCAATTGCAAGTAGGGATTAGAAAATAGAAAAATTTTGTGATGCGGCGGCCGACTACTGGAGGTGAACGACCTCACATGCCATCACCACATGTGTAAAAAACAAGTTGCACTCCTTTCGTATTGAATTCTGTAAAAAAAACATTTAAATAGCATTGACTTGCAAAGTCAAAGACCAACTTAAAATAGACATAGAATGAGAACTAATAAGTAAAACTAGCGGAAATTTTGTCGACAGCCAAACAAAACATTTGACAAAATTAAAAATCAGAGCAATTTGGAGGCATAATAATTTGCATTCTATTTGTTTTTTTTTTTAATACAAAGTAGTTCTTTATTGGTAAATTTATTTCCATTATGGTTGTTTCGAATAACAGTTCAGTTTATAGCTTAGGTAAAGAATGTTTAGTCTGAGTTTGTAGCTCTTGTTCAAAAATTACTATAAACACAGGATGAGGCATTTCATTATCATAATGCAAATAGTATTTTAAAAGTAATTGGTTCACAGGCATGCGTTGTTAGTGCAAAATTTGCCAGATTTTTACTCAGTAAACATTTTATGTACGCATTTAATGCGGAAGGCAAAATAAAATCTTAACTTAATGTAGATAATTGTATGGAGAATCTTCCTTAACATGAACTGAATGTTTAACACATCAAGGCCGCTACTAGATTCAATTATTATTTTACATAGATTTTTTGAAGAATAACATTGAGTGAACTTTGGGCAAACACCAGCAAGTCTTGTACACACGAGATAAATTCTCTATTCTATTCTTTCTCCATCTTATTCAGGAGGCCTTAACTTGCTGTTTTTAAATGTCCTGAGTTCGACAACAGTTCGTGACAGTCTCAAACAACCTGCTTCATCCGGATTTCTGATGTGAATCTTAATATTAGGCGTTTCCTAATATGCAAAATGCACACAGATAAAAGATTTTGGATCTAAAAGGCCGTCTATTGATCAGAGACTATGTAGGCAGATGTCTTCGCTCCCACAGAGTATGTGTAACAAACAAATAAAAAGTGTATAGCTAACAAGAACATATTCTTCCATCACGACTCTATTAAAAAGCCAACACAATCCTCGATGCAACATTCGATTCTGCCTCACATGTTCCATGTTACATGTTACATTGATCTGAGCAACTAAAAACACCCGCATATCATGTTCTCATTCATGTAGAGCCATGGAACTGTTTTCGATTTAAATGGCTCAAGTCCAACGTAGTAGATACTTTTGTTTTTGACTGAATCACGCCGGCAACGAATTCATTAACCGTGGAAATCTAAAATTTCACTTCATCATCATTATCCGCTGATTAACAAATTTTACAAATAACTCACGCTACAGCTTCCTGTGTAACATCCTTAAAATTAACTTCCACAAAAGCCCGAACCACATAATTATGTAATACGTGTGTGTGCGGTCTAAATCCGAGAACAAAAGAATGTTGCTCTTTTTCGAGCAACAGGGGTAGCTCATTAAAATCATTCGCACAGGTACAACGTGGCTATGTTTTTATGACCTCTGCTGATGATTTAATGGGCAAGAGCATAAGTAAATTCCTTCGAAAGTCTATGAACAAACGACCGGGTGGTGGCGTGGCTGGACAGGTTAAATTGGTTATGTTCCCACCGACAAGACCCAATCAGTCGGATTACAAACTGAATTGACCATTATCAAGCCAGCTAATGGGTTCATTATATAAATGCTACACTCACTGTATTTTGGGTGAACACGCAATAGCAGCCGCCCCAAAGGGTAGCAACCCTTAACACCACCGTAACTTGTATTATGCGCACAGCATTATTAGGCAAAATTGCACCTTTACTAATTTTGGGAATTTTCTGAATAGAAATTGAAAGCCTCCCCCGCAGGCCAGAAAGGGGTGGCTTGTTTTATGACCACCGCCGGCACACGGTCTACTCATAGCCTCGAATAGACCAAACATCAACACCACTGGCGTTCCTATCGCCGACAATGACTACTCCAACTACGACGACGAGTACGAGGACGCCCGCCCCTGTCGACTGAATCGAATAAATCAATTTCGTTAATAAATTAACAGGCATATTGGCAGTAATTTCATAATTAATTATTTTCATCCCTTGACGCACTCAAACCATAGAGCACAACCGAAGGCACAGTTAGTTCGGGTTCTCGGATAGGTTAAGGGCATATCGAAACCACTCATCATTTAATTGTTTAGAGAGCACCACCAGTTTAAGAGGGGATGAGAAAGTCAATTGGGAAAAAAATTGTCATCTATTGAAGTTGGAATCAAGCCCTTCCTCCGTCTGTATAATTATTTTATAATTTTTTTCGTCTTTTTCTTTTTTGCTGATTGTTGCTTTTAATTTGGTTTTTTTTTTTTTTTAAATACAAATGCCCCAAACACAGGCAGATGTCTTTGATGACAGGACACGAGATCCTGTTGATTCAGCCAACAAACCGAGGGGTAAGCGAAGCAAGCATCGAAAGCTATAACGGAAAACTCAATAGGCTAATATCCTGAAGTATTTCGTTTGAATGGTTGAGTGTCACGAAGAGCCCGGGCCATATAGACTTGTATGACAAGGACATTCTCCGGTCCTCCGATTTCATGGGCGTAAATCTATTTTATTTGTCAGGCGTCGTTGTCGTCGTGGTCGTCCTTTTTAGGGTTTTTTCTTCTGTACGTTTATTTGGTTTTATGTTCGATTTTTGTGTCACTATTTGATATTTTTATGGGTGTTTCACGATGAAAAGGGAAAACCGGCAACTGGTAGACAGACGGGCACACACACATTGGGTGAAGTTCGTTTGCTGGGAGAGGATAACATGTGATAGAGGAAATAAAAAGAGATTTGATCACTTTCTGGGATGAATTGTTGCATAGTGGCTATATGGAATGAAATGGATTGTTTGAAATTGAATGAGGAAAAAATCAGCACAAACAATTTTTATTTGAGGCTCTAGGTTTACCTGTTGATAAGCCTAAAAACAAGGTTGACTCAATTTTTTGTTAGCTAAGTTAGTTTTTAGTAGCTTAGTGAGGCGGTTGTACGGAAGTTAGTTCGTTGACTTTGTTGTTGGCTTTGTTTAAGATAGTCACAGTACATAAGCAATGGAATGTTTTTTGAATCCAACCCTGCTGTATGACGGCTGTAAGGAAATGAGGAAACACAGTTTAATCGTATAAACATTTTAAGCCTTGAGTTTCTTTTCAAAGATTTTTGTGAATTAAATCGAATTCTTTTGTTTGTAAAGTAAAAATATTGCCGACGAAACTTTCTAGGATTTTTTCAATTAGATGTTTCAAGAACCACTTTTTATCTTTAAGGCTTTGCTACCTATATATCTAGAGTATTTTTATTAGTATAAATATCTAGAGCATTTTATTATTTTATTGTGGAATGACCCGAAAGTATTCCTTTATTAATTTGCGACCAACTCAAATAGCAACTCAAATTAACAAATTTATATTCTGGCTATGAAAAAGAGAAAAAATGGTTGTATAGAATTATGTAGGTAGACTCTGCAATTTTGATGAGGCTTTTTTTGAAAAAAATTTGAAGGTCGACCTTGAATATATATTAATATAATTTAAAGATATAAGTTTTACAAATGTCCAAGTGCAGCTTGTTGTAAATACCAAAGCTGATTCTATTAGCTAGACTAAATGACTGTTAGCGAGAAGAAGAACAATACTAGCAAATTATTACAAAAATACTACTAACGAGCAACTTGACTTAATCTTTTTCTGCCGGTTCAAGTCAAAAAAAAAACATTTAACCTTCTTGCCATTGACTCTCATAAAAGTTTTTCGTATTTAAGTATACTTGCCATGAGAATGCTTTCTCGATTTGACTTCAGAATCGGCAATAGCCAGAAGGCCCTTCTATATAGCTCAAAATTTAAAAATAATGGCTCATAGCGTGATAGTTGGCCGATAGCATGATGATTGCAGCTCTAAGTCAGATGTCACTGCTTAGGCAAATTATCGAACTACTTAAATTATCGCTCGTCTCTAAAAATATATATAGGGTTGAGTGCGCTATAAGGATAAACATAGATCCACTTTTTCAATATTTAAAATAAAGATTTACAAAAACACTGTACCTTGTACCTGATTAACAAAAATTCTTTCTTATCACCTAAACTCCTAGAGACTTACTTGTTTGATATTTTCTTTCATCGATGAAATATTATAAATTTGGCCGGGGGTACACATCATAAACAATTTTGTCAGCCCCACCTTCAACGAACGACTGATAATTCCTTTGGGGTAGTTTCTGTTAATCTTTTCTTCTGCAATGAGAGGTGCAACATACCACGCTGCTGATGATAAAATTAGTCTATTAAAGGAAACCAAGTAAAAAAGGCAATGAACTCTTTCTACCAACGTACAAGGTAAAATCACTCTGCAATAAACAAAAATATCAGCGCTATAATTATTTTCGCCTATGAAACAATGCCACTAACAATTAAAGAATTCCCATATGACCCTCGACACACAGAAACATAATTATCTTGTCAATAGAAACACAGACCAAAAGTCGTTCCAATAATGGCATAGGAAGAAAGAAAAAAAAACAGTCAAGAGTGAGTTTTACTCACCCGTCGAGGGTTTCGTCGGCAAACAGATTAGCAGTTTCGTTATTGCTTTGGAACAAAACCCTAAAAACGAATTATCCATCAAAGTTAGGCAAGATCTCGAACCAACATACACTTTCGCAGGCCAAAGGACATTGCCTCCATATTTAATGACACCCACCCATGTATGCGAGGGGGCTCGTAAACGTTTACAATAGTAATATAGTGCTAATAGTAACATTACCATAGGTATCTGACAATCGACAACAATTTATTCGGCCGTCGGAGAGAAATACAACCGACTTTCCAGTTCGGATAGGTATCCAGGATTAGGCCACTTTCATCGGGCACACGCAACATTTGTTTACCGATTCAATTCACAGAAAAAAAAGAACAACACTGCAGCACGAAATCATCACTTCCTTTAACATCATCATCATTACGCCAGATATATTCCACACACTATGGTTTAGTGTCATGTCTGCGCGTCACAGACTAGCGGAACTGCCAAGTGACACGCACACCCACCTGCCACACTGCGATACCGTGCGCTCATCCTGGGAAGCTCTTCATTCCCGCTAATTCGACGAACTTACGGACAACAATGCCCACCATAATCGGCCAATGTCATGGCATTAAACTCTGCCAATAAATATTAAATGCACACGGGCGAGCTTCAATAAAATATCGGACCTTGAAGACATTCGAATAACGCGAATGGGCGCGTCCTTATAGTCCTGCGAGCTTTAAAAAGGCAAACTACCTGGCGGATGGCTTTATGACTGCATCATATCACACTTGTTGACTGATTTTCTACCTTTTTTTCGTTTACGACAGGAATAATTATGTAAATATGAGGACATAATTGACAGCACTCTATGCCAAATGGAATCAAAGCGGTTTATGAACCGTCGGGCAATTAACTGCGGGATGTTGTTAATACGAGCGGAGTCGGGCCGGTGTGGGGAGTCGTAAAAAGTTATGATTTTTTGGCTGTCCCATGCCGGCGGCGGCGTTTCATCAACGTCAAGTGTGATTGACAGTTGTGGCAGGGTATGAATGGGAAAAACGGCCATGTGCTTGTGTGAGAAGCAGTTAACATAGTGCCTGTTGTCAGATGGGGCCGCAAGTGCAAAAACTTTCGAAGATTGATGGAAGAGGCCTCAATATGGGCTGACACGTTGATAGGAGTCCGTATGAAGCCTGTCGGCGTGTTGTCGACATGGATTTTCAGAACTATTTCCGTTAGCCCTGTGACAAGACATCCTTTGATTTGATGAATAGGTTCTGTGATCAATTTAATCCATACAGTTTATTCATGTTTTTTGCATTTTTTTTTTTTTTATCAGCAGAATTGACCCAAGTCGTTAGTATATGCGGAGGCTTTGTGGTGTACAAGTTTTTTTAATGATTGCGGTAAATACCCCATTGCGGTATGATATACCCCATTGAACGCAGGAACTGTCGGAGATGTACAAGGTTTAAATCTTTTGATTTCAGAAATCAATTAACTTCATACCTCTGATTTTTTAATTCATAAATTAAATCTGCGAACCAGACTGCAGCATTGAAATCTCCCATTCTTTTTTAAGTCTTGACTAGAGTACTCCTTAAGACCAATTTATTGTTTGCATTGATTGATTGAAGGAGGGCGAGGGACTGGAATCGTACCAATACAAATAAAACAATTACTGAGAAGAAAGCAAATGATTTTATTTTATTTGATTTTATAAATTACATATTCAACATTCTTTCATTACATTTTAGGTAACTACTAAAACATTCTTTTTAGGGTTTTGTTCCAAAAGAAACGAAACCCTTACGGAATCACTTCGGTGTCCGTCTGTCTGTCGCCTTTTACATATTTGATTATCTTAATCTTAATTTTAATAAAATTTTAAATTCGGAAGTTTGAACGTTTGGATGTTTGGATGTTTGTAATTTTTATCTTGTCAGAATTGGCTCCAAAACCGCTTGACCGATTTTGCTGAAATTTGGAAAATTAGTATATGTTTTTTTCTAGATGCATTAAGTTTGACTCCAATTTAGAAGTGCATGCAACGCATGGTAGAAGGAACGCATGTGTTCGAACGACCCTGTTTGCTTCATTTTCTATTCGGCGGTCGTATTCTGTATATTTCGTGTTTGTAGAGCAGCAGAGCAGTGAACATGTGTGCGCAGTCGCTAAGTTTGTTGCAATTTATAAATATAAATAAGTAAACGTCCGTCTGCTATATGCTGGTGTTGCTTTTTAAGTTGAAGTCAAACTTATTGCATGATGAACGTTTTAGTTTATTACATAAGAAATCTATATTTCAAATTTCACTGAAATCGGTGAAGCCGTTCAAAAGTTAAAAAATTCTATGGGCTTTCAAATCGATTCTATTAATATTTGGAATTCGAAAGTACAGTCCTTATCTTTCAAACGTAACGCAACATTTCGTTTCGATGCATTGAGTTAGACTACAGCTTACAGGTAGATGCATCGAATCATAAAAAGAACGCTGGTGTTCAAAGTAGCCTTTTCTAATTTTCTCAAACCGCGCATTGGCGATTGACCTATCTGATTTTTTTTTTCTGAAGCAGAGGTTCAAGTTAACGTGAATCAAGAAATCTTGCGATTTGTTGTTGGTTAAGTAAAATCAATAAGAAACAATTTGACGATTCACGCACTAAAGACTAAATAAATCATTTTTGGAGTTGTGGCTGCTGATAAGAAAAATGTAATCAAGAGCAGTAGTCGTTTTTTTAAAGTACTACCTCAGGCTCCTAATAATAACTAATAACATAAACAATGTACTAACACGTTTTTAAATACAGATATTGGTCAGAAATATTTTTTAAGTTGTAAATTGTATACATTTTTGAGCCGACGCGGACGAAGTCGCGGGTGCAGCTAGTAACTTCAGTAAGTCCTTTGTAGTTAAGGGATGAACTAGTAACTGCAGTAAGTCGTTTGCAGTTAAGGCATGAAATTCGGTCTGAAGGTGTATCTGGGCAACCCAAAAATAAATCATGGATCTTTTTTGGAATTAGTTGCAGATTAAAGAAAAAACTTTTATCAATTTTGATGGTCGACGCCCATAGTCATTGGAAAGGGGGTGGTGCCCTGATTATGAAAATATATCTTCGTCTGTCATTAGGCTTTAATATTGGTAATTGGCAAACCACTTAGAAATAAAACTTAGCCAAAAGATGAATTTCACTTGGTCAAAGAAAGTGCAGGTAAAGCATTTTAAGAAAATTTCATATCAGCAGAAAACTTAGAAGGTACCGATACCAAATTCGACAAACAAATTTCTTTTATCAGTTTTGCTATATGGATATTGTTGGAAAGAGGATGATAGTTAGATAAAAAAAATTGTACCATAGTAATCAGCCTACTCTTATTGGTAAGAAGTTTTTAGCCAACAAACTGCCAAAACATGACTTGTGTACCGTGTATTCCACCTTATTTTCTAGAATATTGGACTAAAAAATCTTTAAAAAAATGGAGTTATGAGGCAGCTCACCGCAGTACCCCAAAACTATCTCCCTGGCTTTAATAGTTTTCGAAATATTTGCCAAAAACCAAAAAGCAAAAACATTCGAATTTTGAAGATCCGAAAACGCCGTTTTGTAGAAATCGGTGAAAGAATAAAAAAATATGATGAAAAAAATTTGCCAGGCCAATGTGAAGTCGATGTAAACTGTGAGAAAAACACTGACAGAATCGCAAATTGGAGCCAACTTCATATAGTAGTGGCCTTGGTGAAAAAGGAGAAAAAAAGAAAAAAGAGGGGCAGTTCGTGGACAACCTGGTGGATTGACAGATCAGTTGAGGAAAAGATCAGAAAACAATAAAAGAAAAGGATCTAAAAAAATCAAAACCATCCCCCACGGTTGTTGTTCAAATTCACATCTCAGGTGTATAATTTATAAAAGGTGATTTTTTAGCTATTATATTTTTGGCAACACTGGTTTAAACAGCTGACGCACGTTTCGTGTTTTGTTTCACTGTCAAACATCTTCATCATCATTAGCGGCGTTACAGCCCACGAAGGGCCAGAGCCTAGCTTTTCGCGCCTCCACTGTGTTGTGCGCGTTATATTTTTGACACATGTGAAGGGGACCTATAGTTTATTGCTGGTTCCGAACGGCGAATTGCTATAGCTTTCTGTGACAGAAGTACTCCAGGAGGTGTCAATCGTTCGCTGGAGGTGGGGCCGTGAAAATTGTTTATGGTGTCAAACATCTTGAGTTTGGCCTATAATTTAACAATGAATCGTCTTACAAACGAACAATGCTTGCAAATTATTGAATTTTATTATAAAAAGTCGTGCTCTGTTAAGAAAGTTCATCGCGAAAAATTGTGTTTAGCGACGAAGCTCATTTTTGGCTCAATGGGTACGTAAATAAGCAGAATTGTCGATTTTGGAGTGAATATCAGCCAGACGCATTGCAAGAGCTACCAATGCATCCAGAAAAAGTCACAGTTTGGTGCGGTTTATGGGCTGGTGGCATCATTGGACCGTACTTCTTCAAAGATGATGCGAAGCGTAACGCAACTGTGAATGGTGAGCGCTACCGTGAGATGATATCCAACTTTTTTTTGCCAACATGCAAGAGCTTGACTTGCATGACATGTGGTTTCAACAAGACGGTCCCACATGCCACACAGCACGCGCAACAATGGACTTATTGAGAGGCGAGTTCGGTGAACATTTTATTTCACGTTCGGTACCGGTCAATTGGCCGCCTAGATCGTGCGACTTAACGCCTTTAGACTATTTTTTATGTCGCAGTCAAGGTCAACATTTGCGTGAAATATTCTTCAAACATTAAATTATATGGATTCCAATAAAGATTTCATGCATTTTTCTGAATTTTATGTGTTTTTTTTTTTTTTGAAAAACTTTCCTACAGCTTTTAAAAAATCACCCTTTAATATACAGTGCAAATTCGAGGATCGAGATGACCAACCGCTGTCAGCAGTCGAACAAGATGCACAAGATTACAACGAGAATTTCTAAGGCTGCAAAAGGATATGGAGCACATTTCTCCGGTTACCGTCGCACGACCACGTTGTGTGAAATTATAACACATTGATAACTCGTTAAATACAGCGAAAGACCACTACGACATCCGCAAGTGGTTCAAAGAGTTTGAGATACGTGGATTCACGGACGAAGACAAATGTATGGGCGGTCGAAGGCTATTAAGAGAAACAGCCAAAAAGTTGTCAAACGCCAGTGAAGTTGTTCAATACAGTGAACTTAGGCCACCTTGATGCAAACGTTCGCCAGGCAAGTGACTACACGTGACATCTATCGCCAACTTGAGCGTCGCCATATACGCCCAGATGAGTCGTGCCTAGACTTCGTCATGTCTGTGAGGGCACTAGCGTCCAAAATATCAGTGCCGAAACATTAGCTCATCAGTTTCATTGTGGATGGATTCGGTGACGACAGCCCGAACATAACCTTGGTGAACGACGCCAGAACTATTGCTGAACTAATCAACCAACTGGACCATTACGAAGACAAGCGAACCGCCATAGCCATGAAGAAATCCGCTGTTAGAAACGTAGGAAGACCATCCGCCTCAGTAAGACCGAAGTCTACCACCGTCCCAGCTAGAACCAGACCAGAGGAGCTGTCCGAAGTCAGATGCTACAATTGTTCACAATTTGGGCATTATAGGAGTAGTTGTCCGAAGCCAGTGAGACCAGTCGATGCTTGTATCATCTGCAGCGAAGGGGTGTTCAATTGCATGCAATAAGACTTTTTTTATCCTTTAAAATCGAAAATGGTATTAATTGCAAACGATTTTCAAAAGAAAGGACATAAACGGCAGTATTATGATGTGATTACGATACAAGTGAAAACAAATAAGTTTTTAATACCGCAGGATTTTTTACAGCAGTAAATACTCCTGTTAATCGATAAAGTGTAAGTAAAACTCTCTAGGACATTCACTACGCCTCTGACGAAAAAAATCAGAAACCTGTATTGTTGGTCAAATTTTATGTGTTGGATAATTAATTATTTTACGAGATGAATGTTGACTTTTTGGGTTTGGTAGACCTTAATAAGCATAAACCTGGAATGGAGGTGGGATCGCCTCTAAAAAAGGTTATTGATTGAGTTAAATCAGGAAAGCATGGGTCATTCCACGAAGGATCGCCCGACATTCTGAACGACCCCTTCCGATTTGGCTCAAAATTAAAGTTACTTATTAAAGTATTTCAAGCCATGGGACAAAACATTTTTGCCCAACTCATTATAGTTTACAAGGACGAAGTATACGTATCTCAAAAAATGGTATTTTAATATTCTTAATTTTTTTATATGTTGAAGAATAATTTTTCACCTATCTTCACTCCGAATTTCAAGTTGCGATCTCAACGGTTTCGACCAAAATATTTTTTTTAAGAAAAACTAAATATTTTAAGACAAATTTGCGTATGACTAATAAGGCGGGAAGAGTCCAATAGCTTTGGCGCCAAAAATTGATGATGGGCTTTTGTAGAGGGGTCGAAAACAAGAATTTTGTTTTGTTATGGGGTCTATATCCTGTCGCTTAGGAGGAAGGGGCAATTAAAAAAACAACAATTAACAGGAACGAAGAAAATATATAAAACAAACGGCAGTACTTACAATGCTGTATCAGATAGAAAGCCCGTTCTTTAATCGTCCGTTCAAGTTTAATTATTCATGTGCACTACACCCTGAAATGCCTTAGAAAATCTACTTTATATAACTGCTTTCATTGAAAGCAAGCGATAGGGAACTAATAAAAGAACGATTGTTTTTAAACGATTTTTTCTTTTTTTAACGTCTACGACTTTCACCAAGAACGAATGTTTCAATCTCACCAAACATGTGTCAAAGTTTTTGTTTTTGCTGTCGAATTTAAATAACGTTTTTCTTGAACATTTAAAGTTTGGTATCCCGGAACCATCAAAAATTGTTCAAATACTGCACATGATAACATGAAAAATTCTAACCTCTATCTTGTATTGTATTAGGCGGCGTAACAGCCCGTTGAGAGCCAGAGCCTAGCTTTTTCGCACCTCCACTGTGTTGTGCGCGTTATAATTTTGACACATTTGGAGGGGACCTACTGTTTAATGCCGGTTCCGAACGGCGAATTGCGAAAGCTTTTCATGACAGAAGTACTCCAGGAAGGTTGTCAGTCGTTCGCTGGAGGTGGGGCCGTGAAAAATGTTTGTGGTGTTATTTCCCCGAGCCGGATTCGAACCTAGGTACTATCGCTTAACAGTCCGACGCACTTACGATTAAGCCACGGCGCCAACCTCTATCTTTAAAAAATAAAAAAAAATATATTTCGGGCTAAAGTTTAGCACTTCTGTTTTCACATTTTTTCATCATTGTCAATTTACAGACTTGCTAAACTTTTGCCCGAACGAAAAATATTGTTTAAAAAGTAAAACTAGTTCTTTAAAATAACACTCATACTCACAACCCCATTATTAATTACCAAGAATACTTCTGCTCTTTTTGCAGTGTACAGATAAATTGTACATACCTTTAACTATATCATACACATAGTTTTTTTTGGTTTAAGAAGCTAATTCGAAAGCAGTATGACCATTAATACGAATTGTTTTTTTCACATTTATTTGAAACACAAATATCGAGCTAAACTTTCAACTTTGACCGGCTAGCTGACTTGGCTAGTGCCAGGGCTAAACAACAATAAATATGCACTTTTCATATCATGCCTATTGCACCAAAATTTAAAAATTACCTTTTTATCACAGGTTTCTATGTGGCACTGTGCGACGGTTCATCCTTTAAATGGATTAATCTCAAGCTCTATGCTATCTCTGATCGTAAGAAGTCTACGGATTTGCTCACTCAACCCTTTGGTCTGAAGTATTATCCCATAGCTGCCTATGAAAAGTCGGTTTTGTTTGGAGGACGAATACACACCAAAACATTTACTTTGCTACGGCGATTTTCTTTTTAAGTTCATTTTTTGTTCAACTTGCACTACTTCATATCTAAATAACTGACGACTAATGCACCATTTGATTCAAGAAATGAGTGAGTATTAGCTGTTTCGTGACTATCACTAAATTAAGTTAAGCTTTCTATTCAAAAAAATTTATTTTTGTCTAAGCGTCGTAAAATTTTCCAAAACGCAACAAACATCCTTTCAGCGAAAGAAAACTTAAAGCCTCTTCATTTCAGTTCCAATTTGCGGGTGATTGCAGGCAGCACAATCACGTTTCACCACTCTACTCAAACAATAGTCCGATTGACTCCTGCCCAGTGCAAACTTGTTAAGAGGGCAACTGTAGTAAATCTCGACGCACCCACCTCTCCGCTCCGTCATCGAGATAGAGAGTTGCCTTACAACAGCAATTTCCTATCAATACGAATTTTTAATTAGAAATTTTGGCACTTGTCGAAGGGTAGGTAGAAGAAAGAGTGGCATCTACTATTCCAATTCAGAGCCCGCGGAGTTACGCGACGTGAAGTGAGGTTAGCGGCGGCGGCACCGAATTGTTTATTTTTCCCTTCCAACCTTTTATCGAATTTATTTATTCCCTTTTTTTTATTTTATTTTCTTTCTTTCCTTTTCTTCAGCTTGTAAATCCCTCTGTCAGAAACATTACGTAGACAATTTTGTGGGGCGAAATTATTAACTTGCCATTGTCTAGTGTTGATTGGAAAGGGTTGAAGAGTGTGACTGGACAGAAATGTTCACCTTCATTAATTTGCCCACTGTGGGGCGAGGAGAAATCGGGTGAAAAGGGTTAATAATAGCATTTGCACGGGAAAAAGGTGGTAACGCGATGAGGGTGGTTTCATTTATTTAAAATTCCGTAAAAATTGTTGCGCCCAATCAACATGTTGGCCTAGCGTTGATTCAAAATAAATACTACCGCGACGCGATGAGTAAATAAAATTACAAAATCGAAGAGGGTGTTGAAATTTGTTTTTTGTTTTTCTTTTTTTTTCTAAGTGAGGAATACTTTTTTTGTGTTTAAGGTGTGGGTAAACAAAGTTTTGCAAAAGGTTCGTTTTTTAAAACTTCGAAGGACACTTTAGGTTTGCTAGAAGCATTAAGATGGCACGATTTGTAGTCCTTTATAAAATCTTAAATTTACCGATTTTCCACAATTTGCACTTACAGAAAAACGGGGAAAAGCATGTTCAACATAATCACATCTATTGCCTCATTTTTATTGCGAAAATACAAATCATTGGAAAAAAATTGGATTAAAATTGAAACTTATTATGAGAACTTTGCGCGAAGCAAAAAATTAATAAGAACCAATCCTTTTTTAGAAATGCTGATTTTAAAACTTTATTTCTGTTTTTCCTTGCTTTTTTTTTCAATCCATTCAAGGAAATTCAGTTTAAATCTTAGTTTAAGTCTGCCAGAATATGTTTTTTTTTTAATTTTTTGCTATCTCTAACAATCTTTTTTGTTTTGGCAGAAATAGACTTAGGCTGCGCTTGTGGTGAAGCGAATTTGTCTCGCGCTATGAGATGTTATGCGCGCAATTTCAAGCCATGGTATTATTGACATATTTAATTCGCTTTCCGCACATTCGCTCCGCCATAAACACCTTCATGTGTAAACATGTAATCGATCGCTTTAGCAAATCGTTTTGAATCGCGCGACGCAAATTCGCAAGACCATAAACGCAGCCTTATAAAGAACACACCATTCCTCAGAATTGCTTCACGTGGTTTTTCGGTTTGACCGCCAATGATAAGTCGCCTTTGAGATCGTGGGTCAATAACTTTTGCCGTTAGTCTGAATTAAGGGTTCATAGAGCTCTCAAAATCGGTAGATTCCACGTTACGATAACTCTAGTTTAGATAGAGTGGAAATGTTAATGTCATACTTTACTTGAACATTTTACCAATTACTTATTTTTGACTGCAACACCGGCTTGAGGTGGTTCGTATTTTTTTCAAATCAGGTTATTTTCATCTTGTCCTCAAACAGAAGTGGGACCACTCCAAGTTCTACTACTGACACTGCTGAATAAGCAAAATCCAACGCAAAATCCAATGTTTCCTATCTTCGAGATTCAGTCCAACGCACAATTCTTCTTTTAATTCATGGACAGGCGGTCCTAACTACTGAGTTTACACGTCGATGAACGGATTAACAACAGGGATAGGAGACAGCCAGTATCGTATTAAAGATTTTGCTTATAACTAGCACACTGGCGCAAATCCGCACAATTTACCAGAACATCTAAGTGACAGAAATTTACTGTTACCAACAAATTTTATTTGTTCCGCCTACCGAAAGTGTGCGGTTAAAGCTTTAACGTTTGGTGACTAAATCCAAGATGAAGCTAAAACGAAGATGAACAACAAGCCAACTAGTCACCCACCATTGGAATGGCGGATTGCCAGATCAGCTTAGAAAATCGATTGACTTGTATTAAATAAGTATTTACCCTTCTATTCAATTCAATAACTTATAGAGCAGCTATTAAAACCACATGTCTCAATTTGTAAGTTCATCAAATTTTGGCTAAAAATAGTCTTCCAACATAGCACTATAACGTCCCCCATTGACCGTAACATGGTGATAATTTTTACGAACAATAAAATATGGATATAAAATATGTCCAGCATAAATCTCTTGAGGCACACGTGAGTATTTTGTTGGCCATTAAACGAAAACCATCATTTTACGCAATTCATGACTTTGCATTTCATAACTTTGCAGGATGTTAAAATATAACTTTGAACATGCCTACAATTTTAACAATAACAATTGTAAAAGTTACAAAAGAAATTTTTAATAAACACATTTTGATGCATCGAAATACTATTTGATTAAAAAAAACATCACAATGCCTTAAAATCTCCAAGCGAATAAAATACTTGAGTGGAATAACAGGGCATTTTCCGGAAGGATGATCTAGTCGGTAGAAAGCCATATATCGGTAAACTTTGATGCTCAGATTTCAATTACACCACCTGAGAATGAATTCCATGTTTCGTCTTCTGCTATCCATAAACCTAGGTCTGTCCCAAAATTCACTGCAAAAGATTCCAGGCCTAAGATTCCATTGATTAACCTCGAACATGTTTTACTCGGACGAGGAATGAAACATACATCAGATTTCTCTATTCCTCTATTCATCCTCACTTTCAAAATTGTTATCAAACTACTAACGCATGACGTCATAACCACGTTGCTAGGCACCAAAGTTTATTCATCGTTTTACGACACCTACAAGGGTCATATCCTTAAGTTCATACAGAAAGGGCTCAGCTCATTGCAAAGCTTCCTTCTCAGTTATTAATTCTATCCAAGCCCACCCAGAGACTTGCTCTTATTTCTCTGCCACGTCATTATGAGTTTTTTTTGTTTTGTTGGGGCAGATTAAAAATTAATTCTCTCCCCACTCCGTTTACTAAAACAAACCTAGACGGATGTGTGTGTGTGTAGGATTTGAAATTCCGTGCGCGTATTATGATGTGGCGAATTCGATGGCCCGCAGGTTTTAAGGGGTTGTAACCGAAAAATTTTCTCGGTAAGCTGTTTCGTCACAACAGGAAAGGCCACAGACGGGTTGAGAAAAAAACGAAAAAGAAACGAAGACTAGAACGCGTGCCAGTGCAATTAAACCAGAGACGAAACGTGCTTAACTTATGGATAATTAAAATTCGTGTAAGACCTCTACCTGGGAATAGGAAAAATCAATTTATTCAGGGTAAAAGGCTTTTGTCAACTCGGATGTTTTTAAACTCCCATTTGCAGCCGAGCTACGTGTAATCACTGCTGGCCATAACTTTAAAATCAATTGCTTATTGGAAGTAATTACGTTGTTGTGACTGAGGCCATTACAACAACGCACCTTCACGTTAACACAAGGAGTGGGTGCTAACTGAACGCCTCAATGAGAAACGTGCAGTAGTGCCCCTTCCAAGCCCACCCGAATCCATTGAAACTCCATCAATCCTTATCTGAAAGTTCATCAAGATAGAAGTCGTCCGTACTGCAGACAGCACGCAGCGTTCATCTGTAACCGATTGACAGACTTGACCGACACAACGACCGACACCACATTGTCCCACTTAATGTCGCCGGTCGCATCGATTCGATAAATAATTCAAACAACTCCCTGGGGCGACCTAAATCACAAATCAACCAACCATTTCGTTCGTCGTATCCTCCGATTTTGTCCAGTTGGTCTTCCTCTCATTGCTGCAGGACAAAACGCCTCCTCATTCACCCGACCCACCCGACCCGTCCGAGCAATCAGTGAAGCATGAAACTGGAAATAGGAAATCAATCGCAGTTCTGTAGCGGATATCCTATCCCTTCATCCATCCGCCTCCTTCTTGGTTCATCATCAGCCCCTTGTCGGCCGACAGCCGTCTCGACACAATTGCGGAGATGGTCCTTGAGAATTAAAGTGAAACCTTCGGCGGCGTTGAGTTGAGATGGAGCTGCTGGCTTTAGTACTTCTCGAAACAGAGAGAAAGGACACGACGATGCTCTGCGTTTTGTTTTGCACGTAACGTTGGCGCGATGGAAAATCATTGACAACCGATGGGAGCTGTCAAAAGCAGACACTTCTTAATTTAATTATATCCGGCCCATTAAATTGCTACCCACCTCTGCGATGGCGGGTGTCCCTGGAGTGTACCGGTTTTATCAGACGCGTCCTACCAACCCCGTGTGATTTGAGGGGTTATTGAGTTAATCGATGAATTTTACGGATCACTTGCCAAACTCGGCCAGTCCAGGACATGGACACCGTATATGGCCAAGGCTCTGCAGTCTCATACCGTGCCACTCACTTGGATGACGGTCTATTGGTCTATCGGTGGTGTTTAGACGTTACTTAACAGGAGTGACTGTTCAAATTAGCGCGGCAGTCGTCGTTTCGAGCGCGGTGAGTTGTAATTTCGCAACAATTGCAATTGTGCCAGACGCTTAATTACCCTATAGTTGACCGTTGTTTGGAAGGATTCGATTGCTAGGGGAGACCAACACCACAACGGACGCGTCTCGATCTACGAAATGCGGTGCCGCACATGGGGTAATCTGCGATTACAACGCCGGGGTCAGCGCAATTAAGCGCCAGTGAACTGAGAGATTCCGGGTGTGAATTGATATGTCGCTTCGTGGATCACATTTGGCACTGTTGGTAATTAGTATTAACTTCAATAGGTGGTGTGTAGAGATTTGCTTTGAGTCTCGTACTTGCCCACTGCATTCGAACTCGGATTCGACATACAATCTCGTTGAGCACACACGTTTGATTTAATTGCTTCACAAGAATGAGGAATCTTCAATGGACGTCAGCAATGGTTGGGTGTCGTTTGTGTTCCGGACAACCTTTCTAAGTAGAGTGCTTAATCAATAATGGTGATAAGAGCAAAAAGGGAGTAACAAGTCGGTACAGATAGGTTTCTTATGTTCTTTAAAAAAAAAACTCAAACTCAAAAAGGATGTGGAATTATTTAAAGCTATTCTTAGAAGTATATATATCTTAGAAGCTGTGTCCTTAGAAGTATTTGAAGCAAGTTCGATAGAACTCAATTGACGCTTTCAGCTTATTACCAACCTTACTTCTCCTCAAAAATTACTCAACATCACTTGTAGCGAATTGCTAATATTGTATATAATAAACCAGCCCAATCAATTGACAGAGAATGTTAAGCGGATAGTTATAATCCTGGTTAGCCGTAGACTTACCTTCTGGTCGTTTTTGACCCAATTTTTTTTTTTCTTTTTATCCTTCGTATTTTTAAGTCCAAGAATGTATATAAAGATATACATAGATAATGAGTGCTAATGAGGTATATCGTACTCTAGTTGATATTATAATAACTCATAAGCTTAAATTAGTTAAAAAGCTAAAACGTTAGTTTTTTCACCGTTTTAAGTAAAAAACTTTACAAAATCTTCCACAATTTGTTCTAGAGCGATAGAAAATTAGGTATCGTCAAAAAATCATCGTCGAGACGATAAAAAATGATAGTTCTCGGCAGGACGATAGCGTCCTGTCGATATCGTTTTTCGAACGTGAAGCACAGCTATCGTTTAAACGATATCGTCAGACGATTGTCGTGTCAGGAGTCTCATCCACTGTTCAAGTAATTAGACATTTTTTTTGATTTCTATGTATTTTGATTTCTATGTATGTAGGTATTCGCGAGAGCGCTGCAGGTGGAGCTAGGCTTCTTCCTCTTCTTCGTCGCTGCAGCTTCTGCAGAAGTCGTTGGCCGGGAGGCCCAGTCGGGTGTCATGTTTGCCAAAAGTGGAGTGCCCAGTTATGACACTGATTAGATTCCCAACTTGAATTCTATTGAGTCTTAGGAGACTAAATGAGCGTTTAGGATCTAGCTTAGGCCAGATTTCCCTGGTGACGCGGCAAGTAGCACCATTCGACCACCTAAGATTGGTTGCCGCAATGGTCTTGGATTTGATGTAGAGGAGCGCGGTAGCAAGAGGCGCGCAGAGACCGACCTTATCCAATTGGATGGTTTCACTGGTTCCACGTTTGGCAAGATCATCGGCCAGGCAGTTCCCCTAGATGTTACAGTGTCCCGGCACCCACATGAGGTGAATGTTAAACTGCTCTACCACCTCGTCAAGAGATTTGCGGCAGTTAAGATCTGTTTTTGAGTTAAAAGTGGCAGACTTCAGGGATTGTATCGCAGCTTGACTATCAGTACATATCGTGATAGAGGTGCGCGATATCACGTTGTACCTTAGCCACGACAAGGCTTCCTTGATCGCCATTACCTCCGCTTGAAACACGCTGCAATGGTTGGGAAGGCGAAATGAGATCTGGATTTTTAAGTCTTCGGAGGAGACTTCTCTACCGACTCCGGATTCAGTGTGATCCGTCGGTGTAGATCACCAAAGATTCATTTCTTATAGGTATGCCTTCTCTCCAGTCAGATCTGGAGGGAAGGCTGAAGGAGAAGCTTCTTTTGAAAAGAATTCTGGGGCGAGTATAGTCTAACTCCCTAAAAGGGGAGATCTATAGACTCAAGAATGGTAGAGTGACCCATGCAACTAGAAGGCCACGATTGCGCGGCTTACTGCTGCACAGGCTGCGACCTGCTTGCTAAAGATGTCTAGGGGTGGCAGGTGAAAGATGATTTCTAGGGCAGCTGTGGGTGTGGTCCTGATTGCGTACTGATACAGATGCAGCAGATCTCTGCACACGGCTGAGAAGTGTGAGGTTAACACCCTTTTCCAGGGCATTCCGCCATACTACGATTCCGTACAGTAGTATAGGTCGTACAACTGAGGTATATAGCCAATAGGCAATAGAGGCTTTAGACCCCATTTACATCCGGTTGTTCTCTTACAGCAGTAGAGAGCCGCTGTGGCCTTTTTCACCCGTTCCAGCATTTTGGGTTTCAATCCAAGCTTATGGTCAATAATGAGACCTAAATACTTAGCCTCATCCGTTAGGGGAGGCTAGTCCCGAAGAATCGGGGAAGGTCAAAGCGAGGAATTTTGTACTTCCTAGTGAAGAATATGAGCTTAGTTTTTTGGGGATTTACCCCGAGACCGGACTCTAAGGCCCATGCTTTCAATTTGGAGAAGGCATTCTGAATTAGTTAACTCAGCGTATTAGGGTATTTTCCGGAGATGGTTATTGCAACATCGTCTGCGTAGGCGACAACAGTACATCCCTCCCTTTCAAGGATACACTGCAATGTTCCATAGTAAAGGGGAGAGTACCTCACCTTGAGGGGTGCCTCTGCTCACATAACGCCGGATAGTGGCTCTACCCAATTTGGAGTTGATGAACCTGCTTAGCAGCAGTCTGTCAACTATTGCACAAACGTATGGGGCCACACCCAGTCTAGAAAGCGCGCCTTTGATGGCGCTAGGCTTAATGTTGTTAAAGGCGTCTTCAATGCCGATGAACGCTGCGAACGTGAATTCCTTACGCTTTAGCGATCTCTCAATGGGGCTTACAATATAACAATGTAACTAAAAATTTGAAAAATTGAATATAGGTTGCGATGTACATAAACATAAGCTTAAAATTCATTTGAGCATTCTGACTTAATAGTTTCCGAGGTACTGGTTAAAAACGGCAAAATAGCAACATGATTTTCGAAGATCTAAAAACATAGTTTTGTTGATTCCGGCGAAAAAATCACAAAATATTATGTACGTAAAATTTAATTTCTGCTCTATTTTTCGAGATATCGTCTATTCAAATCGTAAAATTTTTCTGCTGAAACGGGCAAGCTGCCGATTGCCTCAGTAAATTCGTTTGTGACAACTTCATTCCTTAAATGGACTATGACAATTTTAACACGACTGACCTTATCAGCAAATATAAAAAGAAATGGAAAGGATTTTCCACTACCTTGATTCTTTCAAAATGTAGTGACGAAGAGTTCTTATGAAGCTATTCTGATTTGTTAGTCTCTGTGAATTATATAAAATCTTAAAATCGAATTTGTTGGTGGTAAAACTAAGCACCCGGCACGTGACTATCACTCAGACTTGACGGGCCTTCTTTTTTTTTTTAACTGCGCGATTCAGTATCAAATGTTCAACTGGTATTATTTTAAGAAGTACTAGCTATAAATCAGCCTTTTAAAAGTACTGAAAACCTTTTCAATCATTTCTCCTGGCTATGCTCTAGGGTAGGTTGATTAGCCACCGTCTAGTTCATCGTTATTTTGGAGGGCAGACTCCTAACATATTTTGAAAATATCATCATAATTGACGCAAGTAGCAACATGATTTTACCGAAAGTGGAACAAGGACGTCAATATTTTGGAACCCCTAAAGCCCAATTTGGGATATAATAGTGTATAAAAGTAGTTGATAGATGGTGTGTATACCAAAAATGAGCGAATAATCAATTCAGTGGACTTCTAAAGTTTGATTTTATTAGTTTTTGTTCCGATCCCCTATGCAATCTTTATACATACATCCATCTTGCATCAATGTAACTTATCAAGAAGGCTTCGTACGCCTATCATGTTCGCAACAATACTTGATGATACAGTTGTTATATTGTGAACAGAATTTCTAATTCGTAAGTGTCACTTGAGAAAGTTAAAAAAGCTTACGAGAATTCTAAAATATAGAGAAAAAAAACGATCAAGTGTGAGTTTTACTCTCCGGGGGAGAGGCGAAAATTTAACTTGTAAACAAAAAGTTCGAAATGGAAACTGCATTTTATTTTACAAAGCCTACTCAACAGATTTCGACACTCTACTCAACAGATTTCAGTGAATTTTTTTTTTTTTATTTTTTAATTTAGTAATTTTGGGTTATTGCGATGATATTAACTCCCTTAATCAAAATTTTTTGGTGTCATATTTTAAAAAATAAAATAAAAATGCATTATTTATTTTTTGGGTTGCCTAGATAACCTTTCAGTCCAAATTTCATCCCTTAACTAAAGCAAATCAAAAGTCATAAGCGTTATTGTAAATCGGACAGACAGACGGACATCGAAGTGATTATATAAGGGTTTTGTTATTCCTTTGGAACGAAACCCTAAAAACAGTGTATAACGTGTAGAGCATTTTAGGTGTCTCGTAAAATTGTTAGAAACTTGCTAAGTGAGTAAAATCATGCTTGAATGGAAAATTTTCATCAATTAATGTTTTTGAATTATGACAACGTTTATTTTTTTGAACCTCTTAAGTGTACAGTGTTATCCATCACAGAAGTACTCCAGGAGGATTATCAGTCATTCGCTGGCGGTGGGGCAGTGATTTTGTGTTTTATCTTTTTACCGGCTTCAACAATTATTCCGGCGTCACAAAATTTTCTTTTATAATGGAAAGATTATATTATATAGTTTTAAAAAAATATAGTCCCATAACATTTTCCGCATTATTCTTTTGGAACTTAAATATTGTTATGAATTATTTGTAACTTTTTTCATAACTTACCATATTTACCAAAAAACGGATGGAGTGACAGACCTTGCGGCGCAGAGGATCTATTAATATTCTTTATACATAGATCCAAAACTGGGTATGGATAAGGAGCACCCTAGTGACTTTAATATAGAAATTTCCTAACAGCCTATGGCCTTTGGCCTAAGCTGCGCGATTTCTGCAACCACATCAAAATTAAATTTAGGAATGTGATGTCTTTTCAAGATGGAGTCGATAGAACTTCATGATTGCGTTATGAGTGTATATGTATGTGGAATTGATAAATGGTGATATTGTCAAGATGTAGGACATTTTGTGCTGTGTAATTATTAAAGATATAAAGACACAGTTTTAAGATATTTGATTGACTGTACAAAAATAATTAACGTATCTAGCATCATTTTATATGGCAGGACACACTTTCATAGAGTCACTTAAAAAGGAAGAGGATGCTATCCTTTCTTTTGTTTTCTGTCCCTCACTCTGACTTTCAATAACACGCATCTACGAAATTCATTAAATTGAGAACATTTAAATTATTCATAACCTTTCAAGAACTCATTCTCGCTCGAGGATCATCATATATTTTGAAAAAGCTCTTTTGCCCCCCACAAGGACTCTGACCGAAAGTCAAATGACCATGGAAAACGAATTGAATGTGAACCCTTTGAAATGTCATTTTCGTTTCCCATGAATTTTTTATTTCTAGGAAGCTAGCAAATATGTCTCGGCACAAAGTGAATGACACCTGGCCAACTTGATAATTAAAATTCAGCGACCTGTGGAGGTGGTGTCGCAGTAAATGAACTGTAAAGTCTTTCATGTACAGCATGCTGCATCTCAGACGAGGTCTTTGGCCAAATTTCCGGGCGGGGTGGATGAATAAATTAATTGACTGTAATGAAAGGGGTTGCAGCAGATGGCAGTTTAATAACTCGGGTGACAATCACGCGGTGTAAGTTAAACACATCAAGGACGTCGCTGCCGCATTTATTGATCGAAATCTGAAAGTTACGTACGACGTTACATTGCCAACAACGCGGTCTAAGCCACGTAAGAAGGTGTCCGCAGGATAATGATTGATTGATATAAGCCACTTCGGGGAGATGTCTCTTCGTGCGGCGAAAAAAAAAACAACAAATAAAAAGAAAAGGTGACACCAGAGCGATGGTGGTGTCGAATCGGTGTCGAATTTGATCATTGCACGATACTTTGTAGGTGGGGGATATATGGTCAATGAGCAAGTGTTTTGTTTGCCTTACCCCACGCACTCGCACGCGTGTGTGTGCGTCAGTCTATGTGTACATGCCAAAAAGTAAGGGAAAACTTTTCTATTATTCATGGAGTAGAAGGAGGAATGCCTCCTCGTACCCTCGGTGTGCTGTTGGCATGGTCCTCTCGAGATGTACACTTGGTGGGTGAGGTAAGGCACTTTTTCTTGTTGTTTGTATGTACGTACATGCGTGTATACTCTAGCAGGAGAACTACTACTACTCGAAAGCAGCAGCAAAGCAGAACGGTGATGAAATCAAGAAACACTGCACTATAAGGAGGATAAGAAGAAATGTCCTTGAGCTGGAGTACTGTGCTTCACACATTCGCAGAAGTAGAATTTCGCTAGAAAAACGGTGAGAGTTCGATAGTCATGGGTGTAGGCTTTCAGTTTAAGGTAAACGTGTATACACACGCCACAAAGTGGGTGTTTGTGTGTGCGGCTGAGCGCGCTTCATCTAAATGTAGTCGGTTCATGGCCGTTTAGCTGGTGGAGAGATTGTTTTGGTGTTTGTAAGTTTTCTGGGATTACAGGTAGAGATAAATTGGCATTGCTTCTAGTTTCTGGGGAACGAACATCTTTACTGAATCGTAGAATCAACAAAATCGGAAAAAATTGTGGACTCTCTTATTTCTTTTGCTATTTTTTTTGTATGTGTATCGAATGATGGTTCTTTACTCCAAAAAATAATTTAAAATATCGCTATCGTTAAATTCCATTTTTTGGATTCCATTTAAATGTACAGATAATTTTGAAGGTTCCGGTACTAGAATCCACATTACACAAATTAATTTATCGGCAAGAACATCTCAAATCTGAGTAATGAATTATTTATTTATTTTTTTCAATATCTTTTACAATAGACTTGTAACTAGCTATTCAGAGCTTAAAAACGGCAGCAGATAAGCAGCTGATATCCATGTAGGGTCTTTCTTTAAGTGACAAAAAAAAACTTTTATAAGACTGCGACTTTGTTGTTTTAAGTGGACCTCTTTTTTATAATAATTCAATTACTTGAAATAGACCCTACCGGCTAGTTAAACGACTGAGCAGAAGATTTCAACGATAAAACCCAACTATCAATACCAGTATGTTCTCATTATCAATGGCTAAATCGCCTAGTTCGGGCAAGCAAGAACGTGTTGACAGAATCTGCAGATCGAGGAAAGTTGCATACGCTTTCTGGAGTTACGAAATAATCGGAGCTAAAAATACACTTTGAACTCAGAATTTAATGAAGATGATTCAACCATTCAGCAAAATTTAAAAAAAACACTATTCTGCGATCTATCTTATATATACAACTAATTAGAAAGCACCATCAAGTGATATTAAGAAGTCACTGAACAAGTAAGGTCAGTGCGCAGAGAATTTTGGACCAGTTTCCGAAATTGTGCGGCTACGTCTGAAACTCTAAGGCTCTTAATATCCTTTGAACACAGCATTAATAACCCGAGGAATATTTTTAAAGATCAAATACCTAGCTTTTAACGTGATATATTAGTTTTACAAAACTTCTCTGGGCGATCTAGTGGTTTCTTTTTTAAAACATTTTCACACTAACAGCACTTTCCTGCTCGAAATCCATATTATACCTCCGCGAAACGAACAAATTTATAAAATACTGATTGATTAAATACTTATTTCCAAAGTAAGTGTTGTTTAGCCCAAATATAACGTTTGAAGAGAAATCTTGGCAGATATTAAGCATCCATGAAGCGTACGAGGTCTCTGAAAAAATAAGGTGAATTTTCAAATTTTGATTTTTTTCTAATTTGTTATGTTGGTACACTTATCTCGAACATATGTTCACAGTTCCACCTATATAGCAAATTTAATTTGTTTGTGAGAGGCATAGAAGTTAGACGTGTTTTGCGTGTTCGGGAACTTTCTGCTGTCGAAAAAAATTGATCAAAAAATTAGCATTCAATTTTGTGTGAAAAATGGAATTAAGTACTCAAAAATTAAAATGTTGACAGTGGCATACGGTGAGTGTACTGTGAGTCAAAAAAATTTTTGCAAATGGCACAAGCTTTTTAAAGAAGTTCGAGAACATGTTAATGACGACGGTCGCCCTAGACGCCCCAGAACGTCAACAATCGACGAAAATGTTGAGAAAGTAAAGAAAATTGTTATGGAGAATCGGCGATTCACTATTAGAGAATTTGCTAAAGTTGTTGGCATATCGGTTGACTCATGCCATGCAATTCTTTCGTAAATTTTAGGCATGAAGCGTGTGGCAGCGAAGTTCGTTCCGCAATTGCTGAATTTTGATCAAAAAAACTGGCGCATGAGCATCACTCAGGAACTGTTGAATGATGTCAACGGCGATCCAGATTTGCTTAAAAGGGTCATAGCTTGTGACGAATGGGTATATCGTTATGACATCGAAACCGAGGTCGAATCGTCCCAGCAGGAAATCGCCGAACACGCAAAATACGTCTAACTTTTATGCCTCTCACAAACAAAATAAATATGCTTTATATGTAGTTGAAACTATTAACATATGAGTGTACCAACGTAACAAAATAAAATAATCGATAATCGAATGTACGTAGCCCGCGAAATTTGAAAGTTCACCTTATTTTTTGAACAGATCTCGTATACAGGAACTGCTGGACGCAAGTTTTTGTAAGAAGTTCGTGAGACTGGCACGCTAATAGACCAATGGACACATATGAGAATGGGGTTGATGTAGCCGAGCGTGTGGGACTCAATGCACGAACATCAACTCACCATCGATATCAACATTTTACGCAACAAAGATATCGGTTCATTCACTTACAAGGTCCAATGGAATGCGTTCCGTTATAGCTTTGCAGCTTAGGCATTAGAGCAGCATGAATTGGGCAATGAATTTGGGCGAAAAAAACATCTTTTCTTATCTCAGCGGTTACGGGGGCTCGGAAACCCGCACTTTAAGGCGCAATCAGTTGCGTGCGTTGCGGTTACAATGAGAATCAAAATGCATCCAAAGAGAGCGGCAGCTTGTGGAGTGGTGTCATCATTTGTCCACTTTTCTTCGGAAATGAAGCTGGGAACAACGTTTCCGTCAACAGTTGGCGTTACAAAGCCACGATAACGGACTTTTTTTTAACCTAGACCTACGTTCGGGCCGTTTTCGACCCAAATATTTTTTCGACTTAAGATATATTTAAAATGAATTCTAAGCTGCCTTTTTATGACTTTGTCACTTGGGCTGTAATCAATCGAATTCCAAATGTTAATATTTTGTGGAATTAAGATAACTATGTTTTTTTTTTAATTTTGGGTCTTTTTCGACCCATCATACATGTTCGCATTGTGTATGGAAATTTCGTTGTGATTGTATTGAAAATGGGACTAAATTAACACGAAGCATTTCCCAGCCGCCGGAAAGGGAAACTGTCGCCTTGAACCTCCCGACTGCTCGTGCGCGCAATACGACGCTCTCCATGCGCGAGCCAACATGATCCAATACTAATAGTGTGTCTTCAACAATTAAGAAAGGGTCACTGACTGACTAAATAATAATAATTGGTGGCACAACAGCCCGTTGAGTGTCAGAGCTCACTGGCTGCGTGTTTATTATTTAAATTGACTTATTTAAATCTACGAGCGGGGTTAATGACATGGATTATGTACGAAGTTTGTGTAATTCAACACTCCTTTCTGTTTGTTTTGAAATATTCGTATCCTGGAACATAGAAAACTGCTTAAAAAAGAATTCAAAGTTGGACCATGTTTGCTTCAGACTAAGAATATTGCTGCATGTGGTTCTCACCTCATTTATGATGACGTACCCCAAAAAGCAATCAGTGTCCACTGCTACGATTTGTATAGACGATGCACACAAAGACCTTCCCGATGTGAGTTTTAAGAATAATCATTTCAAATAAATTCAAGAATAAACTTACCCAATCATAATACGATTCTTCGGTGGAAATCGCGTCGCAAATCGAACGCTCTCAACGTTGGTGGCTGTGATTTCTTCTTCTTCCTCTTTGAACGAAACACTTTAAAAACTATATTCACACCAAGTGTACCGCAGCACGTTTCGCAATGATTGTACGGGCAAATAAGCGACAATAGAGAAACAAACAAGACAGAAAACACAAAAATAAAAAGAAAATAAAACAGTACGCGACGACACAACGACAACGGGGCCAAAGTAAACACTCGCCCTAAGCAACTTGTTGTAGACCGGTGTGTGGTAGATAGGCGAACAAGCTATCAACAGATACTTTTATATTCTCGATTGTTTTTTTGGGTACGAGACTAAACACGCGAATTAAACCGTAAAGCGACGTACAACAACAAATCGGATCATCTCCCCCACCGCCCACAATCAACATGGAGAGGTGTGTGTTTTAATCTAATGGATACACTGGCACTGATATGTATTTATTTTTGTCTGTTTTTTTGAAACCGTTTCTTGTGGGGGGTTGTGCTGGGCCGCCGCACACACTAGTCAATCATCGACCGCAATAGTGCAACTGAAATGAATTTTGAACGAATCATTATTTCAGGATTCCATTGAATGACCTACAATATTTTTTTTTATTTTTTCATTGAAAGAAAGAAACAAACTGAGGCAGGGGAAAAAAAGAGAAAAAAAAAGAAGGACAAAGATACTCTTATAATCTGTGCCATGTGATAGGGTTTTGGCTAGTTGCCCATATTGGTAAAGGGACGACGTCGACGACGAGATTGAAATGGAGGGATTTCAGTGAGTCCGGCGGGATGCAGCGAAAAGCAGAAATGAAACTATAATAACAACAACAAAAAAAAGAGCACACAACAGGACGAAGGAAGAAGCGGAAAATATGGCCTAGAATCAGTTCAGTTCGGTTTCACATGGCACCCCACAGGCCCACAAACCCGTACACACCCTCTAGAGTGAAAGTTGATGATGGATGCCTTCTCATGCCATATATATTTGAACCAGTTAAGGATTTCCTCCAACGATACGAGCGAGGATGATGATGACGACGAGAAGAACCATCCATTTTTATTTCATTATTTAGGAGACAACTGTGGAGGAGCAGATTGTAAGCAACGATATTACTCAATTGCAACCGATAGCGATGTGGGGGAATCCAAATCCCAATCCCATTCCCAATCCAAATTCGAATACGAATGCGAATAAAAAAGAAGGACTCTCGCTTGTTGCTCGATTCACACAATGGGGGGTCGGATGACATTCAACAGGGGATTTCTTTATTTCCCATTTCACCCCACCACGACCACCCATAGAAATATTTTCAATCACTCGTTGGAGGAGGGTTGGTTGGTGTTTCCTTCGCCAACCCATTCCACTGTCGTTCGTGTCAAAAATTGACAATAGACAGTCCCGTCGTTGGGCGCCCAACTGGGTTCGGCAGGATATTGAAAGTGTCAATGAGAATGCAATGACGGCGTGAGATGAAACGACACCCTATCGTATCGCACCGGAAGGGTGAAGAGATTCATAACAAAGAACAAAAAAAAGCAAGCACACGAAAACTTATTCGCAGGACGTGAAAATATTCTCCCACCCACAACCACCCACACCGTGTCGATTATCATCCGACCACAGCGCGCAATTACAGCAAAAAAGGAACACCACGAGGATTGAATTACATTCATTTGCCGTTGCTGTCGCTGCCGCTGCCTTTGCCGTTGTCATTATTGTCTCCTGCTGGTTGGTGCGCATGTATTGGTTGTTTTTCTCTAACAAGTGGTCGTCTTTAAGCTCAACCTGGGTACTCCTCTGCCGAGGTACGAGACTCATACTAGTGCACGTTTGAGCCTGCACACAATTTCAGGATGAATTAACTACGACGACGACGACGATAACTGAGCGAATGTAAGGGCGAAATGGCAAAAAACAACATGAGAAGAAAAAAAAAATTTTCATTTATTTCATTTTTTTTTCTATTTTTTTTCGAAATTGCATGTGCGATGTGGAAAGTTGAACCGCACTAGCGAATATCCTTGAAACAATATGGCGTTGAATAATTTAAGGAAAAAAAAAGGAAAGGAAAAAAAGGAAGGTTTACCTTTGATTGGAGGGTACACGAGCCTCACACCTCTTGCCCATCTGCAGAATGCTATAAAACACCACACACCAATACTGACAGGTACTGCAGGACTAAGAGAAAAAAACAAGAAAAGCGAACCATCACAGCAAAGCAGAATTCTGAACAACACCGAGTGCCGAGGCGCAGCAAAACGAACAAAAGACTGACGAAAGGACGGCACAAGGATAATTTCACAATTTCTAACAAAGCAATTCAACCGTTTTTCAATTGGCCAATCGTTGACGCATCGAAATAAATTAGTTCACGAAATTTTTCGAAAGGATATCAAACAAAACTCGATGGAAATTTCATTACAAATCACGCGCACGAAGTTAACACGGTATAAAGTAAAAACAAAGCCGAGAATTTTGACAGTCCACGGGGCCACACATGAGAAGTTGAGCAACAAAACTAAAAAAAAACAACATCGAGTCAGTGGCACACACACACTATCAGTCAATCGTGGATGTGTGTGCGTGCAAGGGCTGGAGGAATCGCAGTTACAAGTTCAAAGCGAAGGTACACACACATGTGTGTGCCTGATGGGATGGTGGTTCACTCCGGGAGAGTCAGTTCTGCTCAGTAGTCAGTGGGCATGCGCAGGACTAGGAGAGAAACTCCGAAGGACATTTTCACCGTACGACTTCATAAATCATTGCCATCAATAACTGCAGAAATCCTTTAAGTCCATCGTTTCGCACTGATTTCTAAGGCGTATACGTAACAATCTTCGGAGCTCCTAGACGCCACCTGAGCGGGTCCCCCTGTGAGTCCAACGCAGTGGGAAACGTGAAAAGAAAGTGATTTTCGCTCTCTGGCTCCCCAGGCAATGAGTGTAGGTGTGTTCGTGGGCGTGTGTGCGTGGCGGTAGCTCATGGTTAAGTAAAAAACTGTTGCATGAATAACTTGCCGCTGCCGTTGGAGAGAGCTGTGAACGCTCTCTCAGTTTTCTGGTTTTTCCTAATCGATTGTGCTGCGATCTTGTGGGCAGTAGCAGTTGGAAAAATTTTTAATTTTATTTCGTGATTCTGGAAATTGTTGGCAGCGGAAAATGTGGAGTTTTGTTATGTGATGGGAGAGTAAGCCAGTGCTTTCATAGATCCTTCTTGTCGTTTAAGGTGTTTTTTTTTAATAATTTGGGGGACAAATTCGGCTACAAGACTTATGTTTGTTTGCCGTCGGGAAATAATACCATGACTTTCGAAATAGTTGATTATTATTTAAAGATAATTTAGTGTTTGAACAGTTATTCTTTCCATTAATTAGCCATATGCACATGTATTACAAAAACAAATATTAAAAAAAAACGGGTTAGCAAAGCACAAAGCTAGAAAAATATTGTGAATTAAAAATAGTGTTCGATTGTTAAGGCTCAGATATCTTTTTGAGGCTCTTGTTTCCACTTTTATTGTAATCAACGATATTTTTCATGAACAGTCTCAGATTGCACTCGCTCTATTATTAACACAATATCAATATCACTATCACAAATAAAGTGAATAAACAAATGCTTTTTTAATTAATTTGATATCTTCATTTAACAAAATCCGCTTTCATGAAAATCCGAATTTCTAGAAATGGGGAATCGATCCAAAATTGCGAGACCAGTAAAGTCGGAAGAAGTTGGTGCCGTGAAATAACGCCGAGCGAAATAGAGCCGAATTCCAAAATTTGGCGTTATTGCAGTTTATGAAAGCGAAATAAGGCCGAATTTTCGAGTTCGGTGTTATTTCACTTTGCTAAGATTTTTTATGATTAAAAGTGAAATAAGGCCGATTCGGTGTTATTTCGTTTTATTAAAGTGTTCCAAATGTATCTAATTTATCACTTTTTTAAACACTGGTGCAATTAGTTATCTTCCAAGGCCGTCATAGTTTCTGTTTAGATGAATCTTTGCGTAGATCATTTAAAACTGTTTTTTTTACTTTTCTTAAAGGATACAATTATTTTTACAATTAAATTACAATTCTATTGTAAAAGATAAAATAAATAACTAAAATAGGGCTTTCACTATTAGCCTTAATATAGAACTGTCTGACGTTATTCCATCCATCGTAGAAAGATTAAAATTACACGAGATTTGAATTTAAAAAAAAACTGCATTTGAGTTTTACGGACATTTAATTCTATATATCTGATTGAGTTATAATTTTTTCTTTAAACATTTAAAAAGGATGCAATGTTACATGTGGATTTTGTCATAGTTGCAAAACTAATTTGAGACTTAATTTGACGGAGGGTGGCTCCTTCAGTTGAATTCACTGCTCTCTCTGTGAATAATGAACAATTTCATAGCCAATTAAGTAAGTTTTACAATCACATCAGAAAAAAGAATGGCAGGTTAAAAATGACAAGCTAACAACTATAACGAACCTATTACTCGCACGTACACACAGTTTTACGTCAATCTTTGAAAGTGACCCAGACCGGCACATATCTCTATTTCAAATCAAAAAAAATTGCTTAAGTAGTTCGTTTGTTTTCTGTGTAAAATTTCACAATTGTCATTGGGCAAATTGTCTAAAGTTAAAAGTTGATTGGAAATTTTAATATACGAGTCATACGATTCGAGGTTATCTAGCTCAGAAACATGTAAGTGAATTGACTGCGATTCACCAATATATGTCCGTTTTATGTTTAGACCTTTAGCAACTAGAAGTTGTGTCTTAAAAAAATCTTTTAATTAACACATTGACCATGAAATGACAATTTTATCTAGCCCAAACCCATTCGCTATGTCTTGCCAATTTGCGCGAAGCCATTCTTGTAACACAAGTCTTGTTTTTGCAATTAAATCCACATCATTACGAGAGAATAATTCACAAGAACCTGTAAAACGCTAGCGGAAACTTAATAAATCCCAACGAAAATAAAAGAAAAACAAGTCGGAGAAAACTTCAAAATGATAAATGAGAAAAGAAATCATCCAAAGGATATGCCAGCCTCACCGCAGACTCACCCACAACGCTTGCCATTTTTCTTCTCTTCGCATAGAAAATAAGAAAAAAAGAAATTCTTCGAGAACACAGATTTGTCATTCGCTTTTAATTAAAAGTTTAACCTACTCATTCGCCGAAGAAAAGAAAAGAAAACGCCAGAATACGAAGTAAGCAGCCGTGCAGTTTACAGGTTTACTTTTCATCTCCAGAACGCTACCAGAGAGCCCTACCTTTATTCCCCTCCGCTGGGAACAAGAGTTATCCCAGATTGCAGGTCCTATGCAATAATTAAATATCCTTCAGCCAAAGCACGCACATACCACTCCAACTGCGCTCTCTCTCGCTGACAGTGAGTGAGAAATTGAATGGGTTTTCCAATGAAAAGGCGAACCTACAACCACGGCTATCATCGTCGTCGTCGGCTTGATTCTGTCTGGTCCATCATAAGACGGTTGCAAAAGGAAAACCTTAAAAAGAAACGACACTAATAATAAAATAATAAGAAAAGGACATTCGCTAACCACTTTAGTTGTGCGGTACACGGGCAGTAGGAATTCTTCTTTTCGCTTGGAAAGGATGCCCTGCTCTTTACTCGAGAGCACCAGCCCGACATCTCGAATGAATCTTTCATCTTCTTCTTAGACAAACAGTTTAGCTAAGTAAAAAGGATAACTGCGACGTTGCTGGCAGCCGTTGGTGGATGCTACTGTAGATACACTCCGCTTCTCTCTCTCGGCTTTAATTCTTCCTTTTTCTTTTTTCTATGGTTGTACATGGTCGTTGTTCCATCTCTCGTGGGATATAAATTTTTGTTGTTTAAGTGAACGCAACTGGTTAGATAATTAACTTTCTCCTTTGTTATCTCGAAGTTTTTCTTCTTTGCTTCAGCTCTTCCTACATACACTCACCCTGTGGTCCGCCAGAGTCCTTGCACACAGTCGCTCGTGCGGCCGGCAGCACGAGGATACTCAACTTTGGCGTGGTGGTTTAAATGATAAAATAATAATTTCGATTTGTCTCTGTTACGCGTCGGCGGAGCTACCTGTTGGCATTTCTCATTTCAATTATCTTTTCACTGGTTCGTTCCGCTGATGTCCTTAGATGATATCTGGGTTTTCGTGTGATTTTGTCAACATGTGAAGCCCAAGAGGACGACTAAGAAATTGGCGGCCATATTTTGGTCGTACAGAGATAGTTCGACATGAGATATTTTTGACTAGAGTAGAAGGCTTAGTGCCTTTCAGTTTGTAATACAATTTCCCTTGGTTGCAGCACTCTAACTTTTAGACAGTGAAACGTATGAAATTGTATGTACATTAACTAAAATTGTTGAATTAAAAATTTTTATTTTAAGCAGAAAGTGATTTATACACATAAAAACATATATTTAAATTAATTTATTGTTTTAACTTAATTAAAACATTACATTTAATAATAAATATCGCTGTTTCTTTGTCGATAATTAGCTGATAAGCAGTCTAGTCTTAGTCTGCAGCTAAGCTAAAGGTTGGTATGTATTTGTGGAGATGTTCATTTTGAAATAACAAAACCTGAACTAATTTACTGTGAGTAGTGTTGAATATATTTTTCATTGAAAAGTGTGAATGAATTGAAGCATTCAAAATGCGTTTAGAAAAAACCGTATGAATCCAAATGTCCAAGAAATAGAAATACACTCAAAGCAATGATTGAGCGAAAGCTTGCCCTTCACTGATTTTGTGTGCCCAATATTTAGGGGCGGGAATGGGGTGGGACTAAATCAATGCAGTCACTGATGGGCCTATTGTGATTTTCTCAACTTAGAGATTACGCAAAAAAAAAAAACTCGCGTTCATGATAAAATTCAGTACCTACACTCTTGGATAAGATAGCCGCGATTTTGTCTACGTCTAGATAATGTCTGGCTAAGTGACGATGACGTGTACTCAAGTGGCAATTCCACTGGCAGAATAGGGATTCAGCTGTTTCTTCGTTCTCGTTACACATTCGACAGGCAAAATTTAACGTTATGCCCATCGTTTTAAGGTGTTTGTTAAGTGGGCATTGTCCTGTGATAAATCAAATTTGACTCCTAGTTAGCCTGAGGAGTTGCTCCGTTCTAGAGATGGAACTATTTGGTAGGAACATTTTGGGTTGCCTGTTTCCTTCCGATTGTGTCAAGTTATGATTGGCCTTATTCCTCATCAATCTTTTTATGTTGCAAAATTTATGCATATTTTACAAAGGGTAAATATTTGCATTGAGACACATAATTCAAAGTTGAAATAAACACCAACATATTTTATAATCAAAACAAAAAAATATTCAAAATCGTCTTATGTGCGACGCGACGTAAGCAACTAGTGCCCGATTGTTTTCAATAGGAGAAATCTGTAATTCTAGTTCATTGGCCTTATTGCGACCAGTTTTTATTACTAGCAAAATTGTCTGAAATGCTGTGGTTGTAATTTCACTTGCTTTGAAATGGAATATTACACATCATTGCGTCCAGCTGCAAATTGTTTCCATAGTTCCTTGCTCTAGTCTCCGATTGAAAATTTAAAACCATTCGTGTCACGGTCTTAAACTGAATAAAACTTTTCCTCTTGTCATCTATCTCTCTTAAATCTATCAATGGATGTCTAAATATACATTCATATATTTAAAATGTTTGTGCAGCATTTACCGGAAGTGCCATCATTGGTAAAATGAATCAATTCCCAGCCCCAAGTTGCTCTGTTATTTATTTTAAGGCAAATTCAACTGCTGCTTTCATTGTCAGCCGATGAAAAACCATTAGAATAGAGTCTTTCATAGTGAATTAAACGAAATGAGTTACCGACTAGTCTGCACAAGCTTTTTTTATCCTATCTATACTTCACTTTCAGTGAATAGGTCCAAACAAGCAGTCTTAATTAGAAAACAGCACGCCTTCAATCTCATTTCATACACATGCAGGTATCATTTTCAATCGCAACTTTTCTCATCCATTAGAGGATTCATGCAGCCCGAGATCCAATTAAGCAGCAGTTGTTATAGAACAACATGTTTTGTCGAATGTACAACAAGAATAAGCATAACATCCAGCTTCAGCAGAAAATTCAAATTGAATTTTGAAAGACAAAGTACTAGCCAGCAATCAACCTTCGTCTGAGTCCTGAACCTTATTAGAGAGCAACCACCACCCACCCAGATATTTACTCAACTTGTAAACCACAAAAATGATCTACCGCATCCTGCGGGCCATATTCGACAACGAACACTTACTTCGGCCCACAATCCGAGTTCCGAGTGCCGTGCTCTGCCTCGGACTCAGATTTCAAGATCCGTCCATTCTCAAATCTAATCATTGATTTGGTTTACTTGATATTCATCGAATAACGAGCAGGAATGCACGCCACAAGCCCAAGTGAGTGCATGTGTGGTTTGTCTCTGTGTGTGTGTGTTTATTTTCATTTTGTAGTTTATTGCTTACTTGACTTGAGGGCGCAACTCAACCAGGACGCCATCCCGTCCTCTTTGCGGATTGCCTTGCATTTCAGTTCGTTGCATTTCAATATGTGAATTTTGAATGACGTGTGCTGCAAGAATGATACCGCATCGAAATAATACGAATCTACCGCACTCCGGTGTCCTTACGGGTGCATTTTGTGGTTGAATTTACAAATCGTAAGTGCAATTCACGTAGATCGTCGTGAGTGTTTTCAGCCCTGCAAATGACTTATTAAATTGAGTTTTCTGGTGTGAAAAAGAGAGGGAGTTGAAATCCTTTTCTGAAAAATCATGAAACGCACTTTGGAAGCAAAAGAATAAGAATCTCTCCATCGTTCCACCAGGATTGCTTCACTTCAATCTCAATGTAAGAGTAACGAGTTAATAATGCACACAGGTAAGGAGCAAAATCGCTTGTTTACCCTCACAACGAGTTATAGTGCACTTACCCCTCTCAAGCACAAAGTAACTCGCTCCCTTCCGATAGATGGAATTTCAATGCACACATAGTTTGGCTCAGGTAAATATTACATGAGAATGACATTTGCAACACGACATCGAACATCGCGTATTTCATCCAATTGGCGACAAAGTGCGCGTGCACATTCAACAGACAAAAAGGACTTCATTGACGTTGGTGTTGAATAAAAAAAAAAACCCTTTTCAAAATAAAATGACAATAAATTTAATTTATGTAATGGGTAATCCGTCTCCACTTTATCCCTGGCTTTATTCGATTCGGTTGTCGTTGTGGGTGGGGGAGGAGTTGATGGCGTCGCCGAAGCTAGGGGTGGAATAATTTGCATAGACATCGCCCTAACGAAAACACGATTCAGCAGACTCTGCCCGGAGACGCCTTCAGTCGTTGTTCTGGATCGTTCGTCATTATGGTTGAGTAGGAGCAACAAGCTAACTGTTGCTTCGTGTACGATGGGCTTCTTTGTCGTTCAGCGCTCAAGGAAAAACAAAAAAAAAAAAAAGGAAAAGAAAAACAAAAATGCTCGTATATCGGGAAGTGGAATTCTTTTCGCAAGTTTATTGCTTAATGGGTTCATGTTAAATCGACGATAATTTCTGACGCGGCCCTTCTCTGTTCACAGGTGTCGTAGTTTATAGTTTCTTGGGTTTGGGAAAAATTAGTATATTAAGTGTTACTTAGATTCAATATTTTGATGTTTATGGGTATTTTAGTATCAGTTAGTGAAAGATTGAAACTTGTTCGGAACTTCAGTGTTTCCATTGAAGCACTACTAGAAAAGCACAGCTGCCTTGGTGTAGCAAAGGTAGCATGAATATAAATACACGCATCCCTCGCTTTGCGCGGGGGTTAGGGTAATGAAAAGTCTCGTGAAAACCGAAGCCGCGCAGAACGATTTATGAGGGTACATGAATGTATTTTTTTATTTACAGGAAAACCATATGATTCTTTGAAGGAAAAACCTTATTTATCAAAGTCGCGAAAATCAAATTCGGGTAGATATTTGAAATATGCGCAACAGGGAAACCGCATAAAAAGAGACCGCGCAAAACGAGAGATGAGTGCAAACGTTTTCGTCATCTTTTTGCTTAAAAGCCATATATCCTCTATTTATTTGCGACTCTCTTCAATTCTTTCAAGCTAACAGATCTTCACTGCGGTGCTGAAATGATTGAAACTATCGTTGGACACTCGAGATTTTGTATTTCTAAACACCACCTATTTTCTAGAGTTTGTTTTACTCCTTGTGATGAATAATTGGACTCATCCAGTTATGAGACAAACGCGATTCCGATCGCATATTTCTATTATATATTGGGCATTTGAGTCGCAAACTGCCTTCGACTAAGAAATCACACCAATGGTTTGAAGCCATTTACAAAATCTGATTTATCCAAGTCACAGATGTGCCAGTGGGCGCTGTGGCGTAATCGTTAGTGCGTCGGACTGTTAAGCGAGAGTACCCGGGTTCGAATCCAGCTCGGGGAAAAAACACCACAAACAAATTTCAGGGCCCCACCTCCAGCGAACGACTAACAATCCTCCTGGAGTACTTCTGTCACGGAAAGCTTTCGCATTTCGCCGTTCGGAACCGGCAATAAACTGTAGGTCCCCTTCACATGTGTCAAATTACAACGCGCACAACACAGTGGAGGCGCGAAAAGCTAGGCTCTGGCCATTCGTGGGCTGCTACGCCACTAAAGATGAAGAGAGAGAAGAGAGAGATCCAAGTCATGTTTTCCTGTGTTCGTTGGTAGTTTACTTATTAAAGCAACTATAATCTGTGAAAAGCGCTTGTGAAGTTGATTTTTATAATAGAATAGCATAAAATATTTGCTGAAATTTGTAAAATCGTACCCCTCGTTGAGCACGGCAGCTTCTGTCAGGCGAAGATTTTGGCGATAAAAGAAACCTCATCCTACAATGCGATATCCAATTTAAATATCATTATTTCTAATTATACCAAAACAGTATATTTCGTAGAACAAAATATACTATTGATGCTGATTTTACACTAAAATTTCAATGTGTTTTACGTGTCAAATTAAACATATCTTTATTGCTCTCAACGCAAGCTCTGCCCATAAGCAGTACAATTAATAAAAGTGTTTTGGAAAAATGTGCTTTAACTTAAGTTGCTTTAACAACCATTGATTCATTTACTTTTATTACCAAAGTGCTGCCAATCTCTTGACGAGTTGGGCACAGTGGCATCCCGGGTGATTGTGGCACTGACCAACTTGCCAGACATGCCTTCTTCCTGGAGAACAATGCCACCGATGCGAATCGCTATAAGAAGACTTACCATTGACCTCCATTTACCCAAGAATCTTTTCTTAACTAGAAGAAATTCTAGAGTCGGAGAACAAACCCCATTTTATGAATCTTTTACTGTTCGAAACATTGCATAATGGTCAGATTTGCCAATCTAGCTGGACAAAACTGAGTTGTGAAGGCGAATCAGGCTTTTAAGAATTTTTTTTTGTTTTTTTGGGTACCTATAGCCCTGTTTTACTATCCTAACTAGGTTTTAAGAAGGATAGTAAAACATGGAAGGTTTGTGAGTACCATGTACCAAGCTAACCAAGGTATTCAAGGTACCAAGGTCCTTAGTACTCCAATATTACCTTTTTTTTTTTAAAGCATTCAAAATTTATTTTGAGAGCAAAAAATCATATTTTAAATTGTCTTATAAGTATAGAAGGCATAAAAAGATTTTTCAGAGAACAAATTTTTCTTTATACCAGACACATGATTTTTTCCTTACTTTTGTATAGAAAGGTGTTCTTATGATAACTGTTGAGTCCAATTTTTATTTAAGAGAAAATGTTATATTTAACCCATTTCTTCGTAGTTTACCAACTGACTACAGTAAAAATACTCCCTTTGGAGTCGCATATTTCCTGATACGAAATCGAGCAGATCATTCCAAAAATTAAAAAAAGTTGTATGGCGGTCGCGAAAACGCACAAGAGGTCTTTACACTTTCTGAAAGAGGATACTTTCCGGAATCAGAATATATAAGCCTTAGACCTGCCGCACTTGGATATCTAAACTTTTGGCCCACTTGAAAATTTAATAAATTTTTTTTCAAGTTTAATATTGTAATAGCTTCGGTTTTATTAATAATTAATTAAAGTGACAACTTTACTAAACTAAACTTATCTGAAGTGAACTTAAGTCGAAGTCAACTCAAGTGCTGAAGTCAACTGAAGAGAGCTGCGGACACTTACTCGATCTTATTTATACTATATCCAGACGAGAGCAAATTTGACAGGTCGGCAGATGATCGCCGCATGGAATCGGAACAGAGTCTTGCCGCTGCTGTCAAACTTGCTGACGTTCACACTAATATTTTACAGTCTATTACAATATTCAATAGCTAACTAAATGTGCTATAAAAAATCACTGTTTTAAGCTATACATTTATGAAGAAATTTTTGGATTACTCAGTCAATCCTTCTTAAAAAAAAAAAAATTCATTAAAGTACACACACCGTAACACTTTTTACAGCCATTCAAAGTTGAACAAAAAAATGTCATTTTGTTCATTGCTTTTTTGCTAGTATGAAACATGTGATTTGGGACTCAATAATTTTTTAATAGTGAAAAAAATTAAAAAAAATATATATGCAACATTGTTCCTTGTTATATTAAGAAATAAAAAATATTAGCTTTGACCGAATCGCATTACTTTGATTTTTGCGTTTTATCCAGCTAGATTGGCGAATAGGACCACAGTGCATTGGTGCAAGCCTTTTTTTAAACTCTTATTATAAATTTTTTTGAACACGTAATTAGAAAATCAATTAAGGCAACGACACCAAAAGAAACTGAATTCTATTTTGAAAGATAATACGAAGTATTTTAAGTCCTAAGTTGTAAGAATAATTAAATCCTATACTAATGACTTAACATTATTGCTCACTACGTTAACATTAATTAACATAAACTACAAAAGTGGTGGAATAATTTAATGATTTGTTGAGATTATCCACAGTGGGGTATGCAGGGCTAGTTGGGCCACTTTTTTTTGAGGTCCCATAAATACCATCCTAATCATAATACAACTATGAGGCTAGGGTCCGCTAGTGGGGCAAGTTGGATCAGTGCGTGGGGTAAATTGGGCCAAGCGCTAAAAAGTGGGAAAACGAGCTCCATAGAGAACAAAAAGGATTTATAATAGAACTTTATTCAAAACACAACAATTAAGAAATAACCGCCATTCCAGTTAATACAAATAAGAACAGCCAAAATTTCTTAGCCCAATTCGGAACTTTCAGATAATGTTTCTGTGCAGATTAGACAAAATCAGCTCCTGTTTGTTGGGGAATAGATTGAAGTTCATTGGGGACAGCTGAACCTACTAAAAAATTGAGTTATTCTTAGCTGGCCCAACTTAGCCTACATCTAGTTTGATGGATATACAGTCAGTTACAAAAGTAAGTAAGCACCACGGAGTGGACTTTGTACTCATGGACAAACAAACTCAAATTATTTTGACGGGAAAACCTTGAATACAGTCACAAAATTCAATAGCTTTTCAAAGCAATTGAGTTGAGGTCTATTTCATCCCTATCTCATCCCGTTGAGGAGGTAAACACAAATGACCATAAAAAAAATATTATTAAAAAACAACGGCAACACTTACAGCGAAGTACTATACCAGTTTTGAAAGATAAAAAAACTGAATAGTTTTATCGCTTCTGGTTTTTGAGACAATCGAAAAATAATTTTTTTTTTATATTTCTGCATTTCCCCACTCGAAGAAACCCATGGAACCCATAATTGAAATATGTTTTTTTTTCTAGATTCAATATTATATTCAAAAGCTCCATTTCTTTTATTTTTTTAGAGATAAAATGCCCTTCACTGAAATGTTGTTCTCTTCGGGCCATTGTATATATACATTGAAAGATGTTTGTGTTTTAACTTTCGATAAAGAAGAGGCCAAAGCAGCTACATTTTCACTTTCATTTGTGCTCCCAATTTTTGTGGCATTCTCGCAATTTGCAGAGGACTCAACGTTTTCATAAAGCCAAGTATTGATTTGAGATGCTATAGTTGGGAACAATTTCATCAAGCAGTTAGGGAACGGAAAAAATCAATTCTCATTCTCTTAAGATATTTGTAGACAATGTAGATAGAGGTAGCAAATGTCCTCATCCCAATTACTCTTGGTAGGCATTAAAATATTTCAAAATTTCTTAATAGATAGAACCAAGAAGGGATCGATGTAGCACTTTTAAGAAGTTTCACTTATAGAGTCAGCCTGTGTTGCGATTTAGTTTAGTTAGATTTAGACTCCGTACTGTATATGATTGAATATTCATTATTTTGCAGATATCCTTAACTCCCAGGACCTTGATTTTGGCGAAAATATTTATACTATTGAAAAAACGCAGTGGGTGTTTGATATTCCATAAATGCAAAAAAGCACGTTACTAGAAAGCTAGAATTTAAAACAGTCTCTCTTCAAAATATATGTTTTTCCTCGAGTATCTTCGATATCAATTGCAATTTCAAGTGAATTCGAAATCCATTTCCAGGAATATTCCCCTCTACACTTCTTTTGCCCGTGTCTAAAAATAAATCTTAATGCATTATATATCTAGTTCAATTCCCAGATTAGAAACCAAATACGCTCCAACCTCGATTTCGTTGAATTGTCACAAGCATACAGCCGCACGCACACATGCGAGTATATCAGTTTCACATTAATTAAGGACTTGTATTATTTTTCCATGCTACGAGACAGCCCGATGAGCTTGAAACGCAAATCGTAGAAATTAATTTGCATATCTTTTACACCTAAGGAACCGAAATTGGGGCAGGTGGGGTTCTTATTATTGCCATCAATCTGAACGTAATACACCTGCCAAGATATCATCCTTCCGCTTCGACCGCACGAGTGTGAGCGCACCCACACCCACGCTCACAGTTTGAATTACTTTCGAAAGTACGTAATTGGTGTTATTTAGGCATCGCATCGCAGATTAATGGACGTCCTCTGCCAATTGGACAATTACGAGTAAATCCGAGCCATGCGTCAATTGTTTTTCAATTTTCTTCGAATCGAAGGCTTCCTCTCAAATCACAGTTCTTTGGCGTCTTAATTCGGTTATGCTGCATGAGCCTGATGTATGTACATATATATAACGATACAATCAAACGGCTTCTCTATGTGTGTACCTGTCTCAGGATGAACGAGAAAATATGATTCGTTGTCGTTATCGCAATTGCCAAAGCAAGAGGCAAATCCTCAGGGATATCCTTTTATTTTTTGAATTTCATGCAAGATTAATCGGATTATCGGTGTCACATTTTCAATTCTCTTTATGATGCGCACTTTTTCTACTTGAGCTATGGATGGAAGGGCGCAGTGGCAAAAAAAAAAGACGCAAATGTATGCAAATTTTTTGAAAGAAATGACATTTTGATGTCGAACGCAAATGAAGAAGATACTCGGGGGGATGTGCGCGTAAGCCTATGCTTACTTCTTGTGACGGTAAATAATTGAAACCTTCAATTTGAAGACTCTTCGTTTTGGAGAAAAATCTGAGGATGTCATAAAAATCTAATGTTTTCTACAAGAAATATTTGCTTGAACTGTTTCAAATACATATTTCTTGTATACCTGACGCTGTCGTCAGGTAACCGTGAGAAGGACAAGAGGAAGTTAAAGAAAAGAAGATCTACAGAAGGTTTTGGGTCATCCAATTTCCCATAGACTAGCAATCCGTCCTGGCTTCGCGCAGGCAGCACTATACAGTGCACCTCAAAAGTTTGCGTCCGATAGAGAAATCTGGCGAAAAAAGGGCTTATTCCCAAACCATAAGTGACTTTTCTTCATATTTTTTGCTATTTTTTTAAGTATATCATTGGAAAGTGTGTTGTCTCGTCCACTTATATTAGTTTGCAGTTACGATTTTTTATGTGCACTACTATGACAAAAGTACGCATAAAACCATTAATCCGACGTTGTTGCCCTCCCAGCTACTAAGTGCAAGCAAAAAAAAAAAGATTAACGACTCCATACTTGGTATGGATATGGGGGACGATTCAAGTCCTCCCATAGTCAACCATGGCGCAACTAGTGCGTCTCCCACTACTAGTCGAACCGATTCAACTGCTTCGGCCCAGCTGCTGGGCAACTGCATACATGTGGGATTCATTGGAAACAAGGACGTTTCGGCATCTGGACATTCCCAAACCGCCGACGTGCTGAAAAAGATACTCTCCTCCGGTCGCAATCTTCCTGAGGCTTCATCCAAACCGATGCGCAAAAGACACCAGGCTGACTTGCAGAGCGCCAGCAAAAAAAAGTCAACAATAATGTTCGACCCGAACAATAAATTTGACCTGCTGAGGGAAGACGCTGCATTTCCTCAAGATCTCAAACTTGCCAACGAACAGCAGCAACCAGACGGCAGCCGAGTGAGCAGCAACCTTTCCAGCGGCAAGAACCTCTCCAACATTAACACCAGCAGCAATAATACCAGCAACAATACTACCAGCAACAATAACACCAGCAACACATCTGCTACCAAGCCGCTACCATGGTGCCCCCCAATATTTGTGAAGGGCGTGTCGGCCAAAGGTATCTTAGAAGTGGTAAGGGAAACTAAGTTTAACATTAATAATTTAAAATTTATTAACAATGGCTTTGACAAGCTTAAAGTTTTTGTGAGGGATGTTGAGCTCCATGCGGAGCTGATGAACATATTTAAAATGTCAAGGGTGGAGGCCTTCTCCTTCACCCCCAAACCATTACGGAAGTACAATATTGTACTTAAAGGTATTGCCAGCTACTTCTCTGCGGCCGAGATAAAAGAGGAGCTACTCACTCGGGACCCCTCATTGAGGGTGTCTGTAAAACCTTTTGAGACCTCTTGGTCCAAAAAAAGTGGAATCCAACTGGATTTGTTTTTGTGCACATTGGAGGACAGAGACAGTTTCCTAAATATCAAGCAGATTAGGTATCTCCTGAACCATAAAGTAACTTGGGAGAGCGTTAGGAGCTCAGGGCTGAAACAATGTTTCAGATGTCAACGTTTCGGACACATGTCCAAATACTGTACGGCCGAGCCAAGGTGCGTAAAGTGCGAAAAGCCGCATGAGGAGGGCAAGTGCGAGCTTTCTGCAAGCTCCGACATTTCAAAAACCTTCTGTGTCAACTGTAACATGCCTGGCCACCCGGCTAGCTACAGGGGCTGTCCGAAATGGATAGATTTTCAGAAGAGGAAAGAGGCAACCGTTGAAGCCTCTCGTAACAAAAGAACCCTGATCCGTAATCAGATTCCCAAAGTAGTAAATGCGCTCCACTCTAACGCTCTATCCTTTGCTGATGCTGTCAGGGGATCTAAGAGCTCCACACAAAATGCTAGCTCCGGAGGCGACTTCTCCGAATTTTTCTCGGAGTCTATCCGACTCTTCGGTTTGCCTCTCGGTGAACTTTTATCGAAAATTAGGGACTTCTGGCCTAATTATAAAAAAATGGACGAAAGCAAGAAACAAGCAGCTTACCTCTCCTTTGTCCTCTCCCTCTCCCTTTCACCATGATCCTTAACCTCATCTCCGTCAATATCAATAGTCTTTCAAAAGAAAAACGAATTGAATTAAACTTGTTCCTGGAGGATCAGACCCCTACAGCTCTGCTCCTTCAAGAAACCTGTTTATCCAACAGTGCAAATAGATGCCGTTTCAATGGGGACTTTGACCTAATAACAAACAATGATGGTAGAGGTACCGGCATCCTTATGCAAAACTCCCTCACCTTTTCACAACACTTCTTTAATAGCAACACAATCTCTGCAACAGTAGCTTCTATCCCAATCTACCTTGCCAATCAGGCCCCTAAGACCCTTGCTCTTGTCTCCATTTACATCCCTTGCAGTACAGGCTTAGCTCTCTCGCCCTCCCTAGATGAACTCCTCTATTCTCTAAGTGGGTTTGACTTTATTATCATTGGGGGTGACTTCAACTCCCGCCATACGCTGTGGGGTGACTCGGTGGCCAACTTCAATGGCACGCATCTGGCCAGTTGGTTTCTTGATCACTGCGTAGATTTTGACCTGGTAACACCCATAGGTCCCACCAGACCCAGTTCCGGGTCCCACATAGACTTCTTCCTAGTCTCGTCAAACCTACGTTCCGCTAACAACATTGCCTGTACGACCCTAGAACCGCTCTCAGACCACTTCTCAGTGCTTCTCAGCATCAAACTCGAGAACTCCTCCACCTTTCCCGACTCACCTATCCTCCGTTTTATCCCTAACGGCTATAAACATACTAATTGGAATAATTTTAACAGATCCCTAGACTCCGACTTAAGTAATATAAAAATTCCTTCTGACAGAAACCTAACCAATTGCGAAATAGACCAATACATTGAACTGCTCACCTCTATACTAAAAAAAGGAATCTCCAAACTTAACAATAATATTACTCCGCGGCCTAACTGGCTAAGAGTTTCAGAGTTCACTATTAGCCTTTTCAAAACCAGGAAAGTTTGGAAAAGAAGGCTTAAAGGAATTTTTCACCATTTCGGCGACCGCCACAATCCTAGATATCTGGATCTTTCTGCGCAGATTAGCTGCTTAAATAAAATAATTAAGGACCAAGTTAGGCTGGAGCTAAATGCACGATTCCGTACCCATCTCTCGAACCTCAAACCGTCACCCAATGTTTTTAAAGCCATCAATCAAATCACCGGTCGTAAGAAGAGTCCCAATCCTAACTGCCGTTTATTATACGCGAATAGATCATTCACGTCGGCTAAGGACAAAGCGCAAGCCTTCGGCGAATACTATGCGGACCTTTTCTCTCTCCGCACCCCTTCTTCTGACATAGTTAATACCATCACTGTTCAAACCTTCATTAGCTCTTTTACCATTTGGAACCAAAACCTCACCCTTCTGAATTTCTCACCCCTCAACAAAGCTGACAGTGTAAGCAATGGTAACTTTACTTCTATCTCCTCCGTAGAGTCCATTATCTCCTCTTTGAACAACAAAAAATCGTCTGGACCGGATAATATCTCTAACTTTATAATCCGCAAGTCCAAGACAGTCCTCGCAAAATACTTAACCCCCCTTTTAAATAACTGTATCAATAATTGCTACTTCCCATCAGCCTGGAAAGAGGCAAAATTACTCCCTATAAAAAAAGGTAATAGCCCTAACAGTGTCGAAAACTTCCGCCCCATTTCCATGTTGCCAAACTTAGGCAAGATACTAGAAAAAGTAATCTTGGAAAAAATTCAGTGGCTTTCTGACGACTTGGAACTGTCTCAGCATCAGCAGTTTGGCTTTAAACGTGGACATTCTACCGAGCACGCAGTACTTTACCTCCAAGACAAAATCTTAAAGAACCTAAGATTAAAAAAATGCACAGTCGCCTGTGCACTTGATCTGTCAAAAGCTTTTGACTCTGTGTGGCACGAGGGCTTAATCTACAAATTACATCTCCTCAATTTTCCCCCTAATTTAACTAAAATCGTCAAAAGTTTTCTTTCAAACCGAACTCTCAAGGTATTTTATGAATCCTACAATTCCCTACCCATTCCGATCAGAGCAGGTGTCCCTCAGGGATCTATTCTTGGCCCTCTTCTATTCAACCTCTACCTCTCCGACTTCCCAGTCCATCACTTAAATTCCGAGGCTGTGCTTTACGCCGACGATACCATTTTGTTTAGTCACCATGAAAGACCCCAGGAAGCGCTAAGCGATATTAAATCCTACCTAAACACCATCTTGCCTTATTACAACAGATGGGGGATCAACCTCAACTTTAGTAAATGCGAACTGATTTGCTTTAGAAACGCTTCTGGCAGAGGCCATCGACTTGCGGTTCGCGAAAGCCGTAACCTCGACCTCCAAATCGATGGCACCGCGATCCCGCGAAAGAACTGCATCAAATACCTCGGCCTGCATCTACATGAACGCCTCAAAATGAATCCCCATGCCAGAAAGGCTCTAATCAAGTCAAAAGTCGCAGCAGCCAAACTTAAAATCCTCCTTAACTCCAAATCGGTAGAAAAAAAAAACAAAAATCCTCATCTACAAAACACTTATCCGCCCGCTATTAGCCTATGGGTTTCCGATATGGTACCAGATTACCCCAAATGTAGCTGTCGAGCTACAAAGATTCGAACGTAATATCATTAGAAGCTGCATCTCTAAATGGAAAAGACCGGGAGGTAAATGGCACAGAAACGCTTCACTTTACCAAGACTCGGGTTTAACACCTTTACTCGAGTACCTTGTCTGCTTGGTGAAAAAGAGGCTGTCTGGCCTCCAATTCCATGAAAATCCACTTCTCAAAACTGTTTTTGAAGAAAACATAGGCTGGTCAGTATCGGAGCGGTATTACTCCTCTCCGATCAGCATCCTCAATGAGGGCTCAAACTCTTTGTTCTCCTCGCTGAACGATTTATCTACGGCAGCGTTTTACCAGAAGCAGCTACCTAACTCGTACAGAGGCTAAAAAGCTCATCATCCCCTCCACAACATTTGCTAGACTGATATAACTCAACGAAAGTGATAGTTTAACGGTATCAGTGTACACTAATTTAGTCCTTATGAAAATAATAAATATATCTACCTAGAACAGTCCTAAGTTAAGTTAGTTTTAATCACTGTAATCTATTTTTATAGAGTGTTTAATACTCTGTGGCAACTTGAAATAGTCTTAAGTAAATGTAAATATCTGTACTTGGTACATATGTAAATATTTTTCTAAACTAATGAATTCAAAGGCACAAGCTTTGAAGAACCACAATTATACTTTAGAAATTAACTACTACCTCGTGTTTCTTGTTACAACTTTAACTTATTGTAAAATCTTGTACTAACGTACTAAATTATCTTATACCATTGAAGCTAAATAGTACATAAATATCGCTTAGCTGTCAATTTTAGTTTTACGTATTTAGAGCATTTTTGCCAGCTCTAGTATTTACCTTATGAATTCAAATTGTATCTGCTATAAAAATTTGCTGCAAGATCTTTGTTACACATACTATATTATGGTTATTCTTCCAAATAATTACTTTAATACTTCAAAAACTGAATTGTCAAACACATACCTATCTTACTTGCTCACTTATTAGTTTCGAATTAGGAGCGTTGTCGCTCTTTATCTCCCGTTGTTGTTTTATTTTTAAGGTTGTTATAATTTATTTATTTATTTATTTTTTTTTTATTCCTTACATGCGTTCTTATTGAGTGAACGCATTCATATTAATTTTCAGTAGAGAAACTCTCCCCATATATTACCTATGTTGATTTACCTATCAATAAAAATAATTCCTACATTGATTAGCTAGACCACTTCTAAGTCAGCCGCCTTAAGTTAGAATAAGTGCTATAATATTTATATGTTATAAACCTACACTATGGATTGTAAAAAGAAAATCTCAATAAATATACATACATACATGTGCACTACTATTTTTTTTATAAAAAATTTTGGTTTGTATGCGAATTTTTCAAAAGTTATGAATATGAGTAGTTTATCTTAAATGTACGATTACAGAATAGGTTTTTGGCTTTAAAAACTGATATAGTACTTTATTGTAAGTGGTGTCGTTGTATTTTAATAATTTTATTTATAATGTCAATTAATTATTTTTTTTAAATTGCCCCTACCTCGTAAACGGGGCGAGGTAGATCCCCCTCCTATAGTAAAAAATACATGCTTTCGACCCCTCTACAAAAGCCCATCACCAGTTTTTGACGCCAAAGTTATCGTACTGTCCCCGACTTTATTTTCATATGAAAATGTGTATCAAAATATTTAGATTTTCTTTCTTTTTTGGTCGAACCCATCGAGATCTTGAACTTGAAATTTGGAGTAAAGATGGGCTGTTTTCCAACATATAAAAAAATTAGGAAAATTAAAATACCATTTTTTGAGATATTCAAGGATACGTATCAAAAAAGAGATGCAAATAAAAATTATGTGGGCTGGTTAAAAGTTCAAGTTTTTCTGAATTCATTAAGACATAATTGACAAAATTCTGATAAGCAGAACCAAAGTTATGATTTTTTTAAATTTAAAAGAAATCTTGAATTGTGACTTTTTACCAACTTTTGAACCTTCGTTACTCGCTAACTATATCGAGTTGAGCAAAAATGTGTTGTCCCATTACTTGAACCACATCAATAAGTACCTCCACCAATTTTGAGCCAATTCGAAGAGGGGTCGTTCAGAGCTCCCCATATAGGCTGGGTGATTTGTCATGTAATGACTCTTATACATAAGCGCAATGATGGTTTTGCTTTGCATTTCAATGTATCGGTATACCAAAAATGTAATTGGTTGACATGCAGTTGTAAACTTAACAAAATGTTTTGCTTTCCTTGCTTTCTTTTTTAGAATTCCGCTAGTGTTTGGAGTCGTACGAGCTACGCTGATACTAACAATTTGCATAATTCGGCACAAAAACCGATAATAACCGGATTGAAAACTCTTTAGGTAATTCTTTTATAGCTTACTTAATCAACTTTATAAAAAAGTTGATAGCAACCGCAAAGAGAATGTTGCAGGCGAATTTTTTTACCGACTTACCTTTTCAGATTTTTCACGCCACGCCACTGATGTGCAGCCATAGGTATGACTTGCTAGACGTTATATGGGGCATTGAAGCCTCGTCTCAAATTATTGAACTATAATCTCCCATCAATTTACATTGTGAAACATTGCAAGCACTTGAAACATCGGCACTACAAAATTTTAGAATTAAAAAGCAGAGTTAGCAGTTTTTCCGCCATCTAAAAGCGTGGGTTCAAGTCCAGACGATACCACAGCAAAAGCAGTCTCTCCACCATGCTTAATCTTTGCAAGCAATAGATTTATTGATAGGTCTTCCCGCTGCCTCCAGTAGCATTCAAAAAAAGTATTCCCCTTGTTATTGTAGACTAATAAAATAATTAAATTACAAATAAATTTTTTTCCTTTTACAAAAGACTGAATTTTGAATCGCTTCAATAAGCCAGTAATGATAGTTTTTTTCTGGATGCTATGGCAAATTTTTTAAAGATTTGCCTAAGAGATACTATTTCTTAGGCAATAAATAAAATTAAAATAAAATTCCACAGAACATACAGTCGAATTTTCTAAGTCGAACGTATTCTAAGTCGAATTTCCATCTAACTCGATTTTTTTTTGCCATATTATGGCATTTCCCTCAAAACCCATCCATACAAAAACCATCCTCTAAGTCGTACTGCCTTAAAATCTAAAATCCATCTAACTCGAATACATTCTTTCCAGCCTTGGTCTATTTTCAATACCTCTAAGTCAATTTTCAATACCTCTAAGTCAAATTTTATTTCTTTGGCTGAAAAATAGACAAAAAAATGTCCTCTCGCAACTTGTATCAAGTACACACACCCGCATTCTCTGACTCTCCCAAGCTGGTCCTAGACACATTTCGCGAACATTCATTTCGTGTTGATTTTTGTAGTGCAAACACGTCAGAGAAAAAGCGCAAGTGGGTCCCCTCATTGTTGTTCACCTATGCAAAAAAAAAGAAAGCAGACGAAGCTCACAGCAAAAATGAGGATTTGCTTGTCAACATGGCCCTACACGTGAACATCGCGAGCGAACATTATCGTTGTCGAGAGCCATCTTTAGTCGCCTCCCGCACACACAAACAATCTGCTTTTAATCTGAAAACAGTTAGGATTCTGAGATGCATTCTTGCTTCTTTTAGCGCGTGTATTGGAAGTTTACTTTGAAAAAGTAGTATAAGGACATCTGAGAGTATAATCACAATTGTAAATATTACAGTCCAAAATAAAGGATTTTCAACAAAAAAAAAATATATAATCCCTTTAACTCGAACTTACCAAAACTACCTTTACCTAGAACTAATTTTGATGTCCCGTGAAAATTCGACTTCGAATAATTCGATTGTATGTACTTTGATCAACGTTCCCATAATCGGATGACAGTTGTTGTTGTCTGCGATGCCAATCATATTTTGCGGTGATTTTGCCACAGCAACAAAGGTTCAGCAATTTTACACAACGAAATTATCAAAGTAAATAAGTGTCTTTATTATTACTCTGTGGAACAGAACACGCATCAGACATGGTATAACACATTTTGTAAGAAAACAATTTGATTTTGAAACTATCATCACAAGCAATTCTTATTTACTCAAATAATCGCGTTTCCGCATACAAATTTCGTTTGTAAATGAAAAAAAAAAATATGCACACATTTGTCAAACGCCCGAGGGAGTAAAAAGTAGAACCAGTCAGTCGGACTTACCATATTACGATCTGCGAAGTTGCAACGCCCGACCGCGCTATTTCGATTTGAACAATGCTCTTACGTGTATTATACTTCGAACGGCAAAGCCCGACCGACCGAACGTGCCGTGGCGATTTGGGCTTAACTAAGAACATTTTAAACTATTTCTTTGAATTCAATTGACATTTCGCTTTCCACTAACATACACTGAACTTGACTTTTTGTGTTGTTTCGTTTACTTTTTTACCACGCAAAAAATTATATGTGCTTCAAAATTCGTAGTTCTATTGTGGCCACACGATCGCTTTATTTTTGTCTTGTTCCTTTTTTCGCTAGAGTTGTTTATTCTGAATATGTACAGTCAGTCAAAAAATATTTGCACACCCAGTTTTTTGACGATTTCTCGGTTATCTGACAAGTTTATGCAGAATGTTATATACGGGAAAAACGCAGGAAATTTCTTATAATACGAAAATGGTTACAATCGGTTAAGAATTGCAATAGTTATTCAGAAAAAAAACATCGAGAATGACGTCGAAAAAGTATTTGCACACTTTATGTTGTGGGCGAAATTTAATAGAAATAAATATGTTACAAGTACAAACGATATTTCGTGTGCAGTATATTTACTTCGATAATGATTTGTAATCTCTAAAGCTTAAAATCGAAAAGATTACGAAAAATTGCAGGATCTATCTGAAAACCTTCCTCCAAAAATGCAGTGTTTGGGTCGGTTTTGTTTAAAAATCTCATTTTCAACTTTTATTGAAAGGGAAGTGAAACAAGGAGCAATGTACCTAAATTAAGACCTAAAAGCTGTTCTCTAGAGCAGTAATACAAGAGTCAAGAATGTTTCAGAAATAATCTGGTTCCATTATCGGAAAAAAAAAACAACGTTAGTCGCTGTAAAAAAGAAACGGAAACACAAAATTGCATATGGATTGGTTTTCATTTTTTTCAATAGAATTAAGAGTTTTTTTTTTTACAGAAAACGGTGAAAAATAAACTTATGATACTAAAAACAGTTTGAGTCATAAATTAATTTGAAATTTATTTCGATTTGATGACTGCAATATATCAAATTGAGCTGGACTGTTACAGATGTTACATTTTTTGTTTGGTTCACTATAAATCATTCTTATTTGACCGATGGCAAGGCTTATGCCGGCTTTGGGGGCTGTTGTCGTTCTCTATTGCCGTTCACCTTAACTGAATTTTTTACGGGTGCAGGCCATAGTCATGGCGTACAATTCGCCAATTTCTATTCTATGGCCGACAATGCAATATAACAATATGACGGTTAAAACGTGTCAAAGTTCGGAAAACCCCTTATATTAAAATAAAAAAATTAATTCAATTATGGACTTTTATTATTAGTTTTGTGTATGAATATATTTCCTAAACTTTAGTTAAGAACTTTTTTTGGGTGAATGCACAAATTTTTCGTTCAATTAATTATCAGCCGCTTAGGAACTACATCTTATGTTCTTCGTAATTACAGACTTTTGACACATTTTTGAAATGTAGTTTATGACCAACTTCTTAAACGTTGGTACAGGGGCTTACTCTATAGTTCAAATGTCTTCATTTTCACAACTAAGTAGCAATTGTTACTATAAAAGTTCTTAGCGTGACCACAGAGAAACAGACATAGAGATCTTTTTTTCGAAAGTAATTCCAATTAAGACAGCTTTTATTATATTACGAGATCAAAGCTAAACCCATCCTATGATCGAATGTCTTTCGCTGTGCCACAACCATTGATGGTCTTGAAACACTGCATGAAAAAAGGAGTTTCAATAAAAGCTCCTAACGCTTCGTAATACGCCGGTGCATTGTTTGAGACTCTCTGTGCATCCATTTAGACGTCAAGAACTTGAATTCAAATAATAAATTTAGCTTAGCAACCATTGTTGTGCTTTTTTAATAAGACGTCTTGAGTAAAGCAAACGTACGAATTGATTAAATCAAAAAGAGTTTGTGCAAAGGAAAATAAATGCCCTTTGAGTGAATGCGATATGAAAATGTCACGGAGCATAGAATTTTGCATTGTCGCAGAGCCATTCGTAAAGCATTTGGAGGTAAATATCCAAAGAATGCTTCACAGGATATAAAGCGCACAATAAATTTGATTAACAACAATGGCTTCTACTAATGAAATTCCATCACTAATCAAAATCAAAAACACAAAATTAGCAGAATTGAAAATCTAATTTATTTTAAGTTCACATCGCCAAAAGCTGTGCTTCAAATCGAAACGAAGCCACACGCATTTTTGTTTCGTGTATTGTGTATTTTTTTTTTTTTTTTGCAATAAAACAAATCAAATATCGAATCGTTGTTTTTCAATTTACATTCCAATCGCAAAATTAAATTATAACCATGTGCAGAAATTTCAAACGGAATTCAGAGAAAAATTGATAAAGCAGGACATTTGCCTGAGGACATGCACACACGCACACATCATTTGCAAATTTACAAAACAGGCGACGAAAAAAAAATGATACCACTTGCGTATTCCTACCTGTCAAGGGACCGTTGAGTTCCCTGCACAAATTCACAATCTAACGATACACTTACTTAATCCCAAAGGTATACGAAAATTCAGGACTCTGCGTGGGAAGTGTGTGCGGGGGTAGAGTTCAAGAGATGCACACACCCTTTTAAAAAATATGAAAATTGAAATTGTTTATTTCCCTCTTAAAGTTCTGGAAGTTATTTTTTGTTATTTGTAATTGTGTTTCTGCTGGAGGTGGCTAAGTGCCAGTGCCACTGTGCCTCCTCTCATGCAAGCACGCGGCGTCTGAATTTCCTTTCTTTTCATCCGCAATCGCTGTATTCAAATTTCGATTGTGTATATGATATAATTGAGTTTTTTTTGTATTCTTACTTTGGAATCACATTTTCATCTTGAATGAGATGTCTTATTGTGTGTGGTGGGTCTTCGCCGAGGGTTATGTGTAAAAAAAAAGAGAAACGAGATACGAAAAAATGATGAGTAAAATTTTCACAAATTGTATTTCCCAATCAGTTTAGTTAATTTTAATGGAAATGCATGCCGCTGGGTATTTTACGTATAAACATGTCATGTAACGAAATTTTCTTTTGTGGATTACGTTCCCAAACATGAACGTGTCAGCGGCAGTCACGTGACGCATTTTAGACATTAACCGACGTCTTTTTTGGAATATTTAAATGTCATCTCAATGGTTAGATGTTCCCATGGGAAAATAGAATATGAGCACTTTTTTTAACATAATATTTAGAGTTATTAATATTACTACACCTTTCTTACAGTCAATGTTCACTCTAAAAGCTCAAAAAGAGTCACTAGACCTGGGTCTTTTTATGTGGAATAAAGCAAAGATTGTCCAAGATAAGATGCACTCTTTTTAAGTAAGACTAATCCTAGAATTCGGTTGACAAATGTACTTGATTTTGCTACGCATACAGTTTGGCAAGAAAGTGCTTACACAACCTAAAAAACAAGCAATTTCTATATTTTTGTTGCAAATAAGGTTACTTCCAGACATTTTATTTCCAATGTCTTTTGTTTTCTTGAAAGAATACATATTGAAGAACTAAATAACAAGAAAAAAATACTTTATTTTACTAAGGACCAATACCAAAATAAGGAATAATTTAAAGGAGGCAAAAATAAGACTGTCAAGAAAGTGTTTACACTTCTAAATAGTAAAAGGCGGGGAGTGTGCGATAACTTTGGCGCTGAAAATTGATAATGGTATTTTGTAGAGGGGTTAGCAATAAAAATTGTTTACTAAAGGAGGGATGGCCTATCTCAATCCGTTTAGGAGGTAGGAACAATTCAGGCAAAAAATCAATTAACATGGAAAAAAATTACTAAAAACGGCAACACTTACAACGAAGTACTATATCAGTTTTGAAAACAATAAACTTACTCTTTAACTATGCTCACTTACTTAATAGGCATTTAACCCTTGGAGGGTCTGTGCCTGAGCCAAAGCCGCCTTCCAATGTTGACGATCCCGGGCATGCTGCTCCCAGTCCGGAAGACCAAGCTGTCTTGCATCCGCGATCACTTGATCTCTGTACCGGAGGTTCGGTAGTCGCAGTTTTTTGCCTCCCGGACTATATCCTCATCTTTGTACAGCTCATAAAGCTCGCGGTTATGTCTTCTCCTCCATTCGCCTTCCTCACAGACTGACCGAATATCCGCCGTAGAATTTTTCTTTCGAAGGAGCCAAGTATTAGCTCTGCAGTCCTGCTTATCGTCCAACTTTCGGCTCCATACAGTAGGACTGGCAGGATAAGTGTCTCTTCGAGTCAGAAGTTTTGACCCTAGCTGTTTAGACACTGAAGTAGCAGCGGTTGCCAAAGGTGATTCTATGACGAATCTCACTATGATGACGTTCGTGGAGGGTACGTTCGCCCCGAGTTATACGAACTCCTTAACTGTCTACTAGGATCTATTAGAATAAAAAACATTTGAGAAACATTTCATGTCTTAATTTTGATTTCTTAATTAATTTCGGTTGAGTCATATAAACAGGCTGGACTGGTGATCAAAAATCAGCTCTAGACTTTTTCCTTGGGACTCTAGAAGACATCATATTCGCAGTTACAGCAAACATTTAAAAAAGAAGGAAGTTTACAAAAAAAAAAACCGCAGAAATTGTTCCTTTGTTAAGTAAAAAAAACAGAACTTGTTAATGCTTGTTTGTTGGTCTGAAACAAAGAGCACTGCATGAATTGTCCTTTAGTCCAGTAACCCAAGGTTACTTAAGATAAAATTAAAATCAAATTTTTAGTCAGCTAATTTAGAGAAACCCGATTAAAAAAAAGGCTACAAAAACACCCGCATCATGTGTAAATGATCCAAACACTAAGCAGAAATCCAATTCAATTCTTTTGGTTTCCTTTTCCGTAATAAGCTTTCGAAATCCTTAAAACGACTTCAACAGCTTCCCTTTTCTTTAAGGGAAGCCATAGAAAACCACTTTACTCAAGTCATTCTCTGCATATACCCGTAGAAATAAAGGACAAAGACAAAAGCGTTGGTGAGTTAATCAACTATTGAATTCTCATCTTCAATCCTTGAAAGAGTCAAACAAATGTACATGAAATAGTTTTTCAATCCTTAATTAGCCCGCTCTCATGTTGTCTGACAATTTAGTGCTTACCTGCTTAATCAAATTACAGCACAGCCCATCAGTCGTCGTTCCACAAATATAATTGCTGTGAATGACCTCAATGGGCAATTCGAGTTTACTAATTCGATTAACCTGATTAAATTAGGAATTCCCGTCGTCCATCGGGTGTGTAGGCTTTGGTCCCAATACACCGAAGATGTGCCGGAGATAATCAATTTGCCCGCATTCATACGTCCAGAGAGGTGGATTCATGTTGATGTAGGTGGTCCTAAACATTCCTTCGACATTATTGACACAAATTAGAAGCGTCGCAATGATCAAATTATGTGATATAGACTGTGGTAAGATTCTTCGATAAGAACTCGAGTCGGATGAAGATGACTCAGGTCATTAATTTCACTTGAAATTGTAACATGCAAATACATTGGGTAGTGAGTGGTCTAGTAAATAACCAAATTTGAAACATTGTTGGTCATACATCTATTTGCGTCAACGGGTTTTTCTCCATCAAAATTTTATTTTTTTTTTTTCAACGACGTCATTTTTACAACCACTTTAAACAAAATTTGCAGTATTTTTTCAAATACTCAACTGTAAGTTGGCAATTGGTACTTGAATTAAGGTGCTAATTTAGCACTTACTGCTTCTGGCAAAACATTTTTATTTCATTGATAAAGCGAGGATTCTGTCAACCTCGATGAATTACATCAAAGACAAGCTCCGAATTTTTTAATACCTGCAGATATATGAGAAAAAGAATTGCTAATACCCATTTTTTGAATAGTAGAGTCCTTAAATGCTTCCGTGGATTGAAGAACTGCTCTGTCTGAAATTACGTCTCTGATGGCCTCGAAATGTTCACTGTAAAACAGAACAACCTGAATCCACGTTCCCCATCAACTTCAAACTTTAAAAGACTTAACACACACAGGTTCTTTAAGATGATATACGTTATTTACATTATCAAATGTTACTCGTACCTTTCACAACACTTGAAGAGCTGCCGTGATCATACAGGGCGCAGCATTCATTCACAACATTCACAAATCTGTCCAACTCTTTGCAGGCACCAAATAGAATTAGAACTAGATTTTCATTAAAATATGTAAAAATATGCAATAAGTGGGTAAAATGGCTGAAATATGCAAATGTATATGCATTTGTCACTACTTATCACAAACCATTTTACTCAGCGCATTTTAGTCAAAATACAGCATCAAGAGTGCTTACAATTAAAAATGCAAAAAGCGGATTAATTTCTTACTTTAAATCAGTTTTGGATTTTTTATTTTTTATTTTATTTATGGCCGTGGGTAGTGTAAAAAAATCCAAATGGTGCATTGAATTACTGATACAATTAAAAGGATTATCTATTTTATATTTTAAACAAAAAAATTATGAGTATTTTTGTGTGTATTAAAAAGTGGAAATTACTTCAACTTTTTTAATCTTTTTGGGCATTTTTACTGCGTATTCGAATTTTTAGATTTATTCCTATTTCGTTTTTTTTTTAAGATGGTACATCCATTTATACGGCCCAAAAACAAGCTAGTATGCTTTTTTGGATTGAAATTCATTAGAAATCCGTCAATAATGAAACATTTCATTTATACACTCAATCTATGTCTTAGAACTATTACTGGCAGGCCGAAATATTTTGCGAAGCTTTAAAGTTAGTTGTTTAAACTGATAATACACCTACATCTATTCATAAGGCAACTCTGATTTCATCTCCTCCCACCTGCAATGATGCAGATAACAGAAAAACTTAAAATGAACATCTAACGTTAGGTAAAAACTGAAATTTAAGTACATTGCCTCTTTCGATAAGCCGTACAACAAAACCACAAGCTCAAAAGTTATGAATAAAGTATGCTTCAGCAACCCCATTGACCACAGTGGCTTGTTCGTCCACAATCGCCCCTTATTACATCTCAACATCTCAAGAACCGCCCCAGTCCGCAACACATAAGTATCTAACCTTCGAATCTTTTGAAGTTGATACAGTTAATTACCCAAGCTCTGCCACAACCACACCGTCGAGATTATCACCTTAGAATACGACACGAACACAGGCAAGGGGACAGCAATTTAAATTGAAAACCAAAAATCTATCCAACACCCCCCAAATGAATGGTTTATATCCTGCCAGAGCTACATAAAGTTAACCGCAAAGCGGCAACTGTAGTTCTCCTTCTTGCCCGACCATCTTCACCCGCTGCCATTGTCGCATCCTTAAGAGGTATTATCTAAGCAGAAGACCTTCATCTCGCCGTACCAAAGTCGCTGTGCTCTTCAGTGAATATTATAAATCGAAAAGACTGTTGCTCTCTTAACCAAGAAGCACGTTGGCTACGAGGACAATGAAACAGTGTAGGCTGTCGTCATCCTCATATTCAACGAAGAAGGATAATCTCTCCCTCAATTCAGTCTAAAGCCCCCAGTTTGCCTCACTCGAAACACAATGCACTCCGGCAACAATGAACCTCACCGAGCTGCCCATTTTACTACCGCCACCCATGCCTGCCTTTGCCTGCGTAATTAGATGATAACGCTGGCAACAAATTTTTGGTCCTATTAAAAAGTGTGCTCTGTCATTGTCGTTCTTTTCGACCTCTACATCGAGGAGACTCGACGAACACTTGTTGGACGAGTGCTCAAGAAGAGCCACTTGTTGGTTACTCCCAGAGATACGCCTCCATCCACGTATCCTGCACTCAAGTGTGGTATTTTGTTTTATTCATATGGCCAGGGTGGTGTGTGTGATGTGGAGGACGCCTGCAAAACAGTTCAAAAAGTGAACGGGCAGGGTGGTGTCCTTTGTGTGAATGTGAGCCTCTGCCTAGGATAGATGCGTGCTCTTCAAAGTCATCCAACGTAATAAATGGGGACATTATGGTTACAATTTGAATGATAAGCATCATTGCGCTGTCCAGTTCGTAGCAGTCATTGTCGACTCTCAATGAGTCACTCTCATCCTCTCTTCATCCCCTCAGCCGACTGGCGTATGGATTTTGAAGTTTTGTCATAATCGAGAGTGGCCACTCAATTCATCTTTAAGAGGGGGATGATGGGTTCGTTTTTAGATCAGGAATTGAGATTTCAGTATTTGAAGATGATTGAGTCGGCTTTGGTTTAATTAATTGAATAGTTTAATTGAAATATTTGCTTGTGATTGAGATATTTGCAGAGAATCGAACGATATTTCCAGCAACATGCAGGAATTATTTTGGGATCGGATCATTTGATGATTAGAATTTCATTCGAATTAGAGTTCTGGGTATTATGCAGAACGGTTACTTCTGAGTGGAGTGGACTATGGATTGTGGGCTGGAGGTAGAGAATCAAGGTAGTTTTTTGTTTTGAATAATCCCGCTCTTGATGCTCACTTATAGTGGGTTTATGAGAAGTAACATACAAGAAATTCATTTTTTCCAGCCCACAAAATGTCAGATACATATGAATTTTGTTTCGATGTCCAACAATTGATGTAAGTCACCGATGAAGCTAAAAGGAGGCAAGGCAGTAACTATAAGAAGAAATAAATCAAACAACCGACTTTAAATTTAGAATGACGTTAGCTAGTGTGGTGTCAACGTCCATAATGTCTTTAATTCCGAGCTATTGCTTAAGTAATCGTTTAAAACTCTACCTAATGAACGAAACAAACTTTCACTCAATTATGGATTTACTAGTCAACTGGGCCATCAAACTCAGTACCAACGAATCTACTGCCACACTACTACTACTATGGACTTTTTTTAAACTCTCAACTCAAAATACAGCTCAAAATACTATTGAATACAATTGAATATATTTGATCTTTATTTGAGCACAAAAGTATTGAAAACATATTACCATCTCACAGTAAATTTGGCCCTTTGGTAAATTTGGTAATTCTAACCTTAGACAGACACAAAAAAGTTGAATGGCAACGTGCAAAAATCTTCAAAGCCGTAACTAATCCAAAATTAAACCAATCAGTTATTTAAAAGCGCCTGAATGACTTTAATTTATGTATGTTTCTTGGCATTGTAATCATTGAAATATCAGTACCAAGCCGAATATTTAATTGAGATTTCTTGTACCTTCTCTGGGCTAATGTTTTCAGCCTCTGCTTGTAGGCTGCTAGACTCGAAATTGGAACACCCAAAGGATAAAAGTATTCGGTTCAGTGTATAGTCTATGGCAGTTTCAAATTATTAAGTTTACGTTATCTATTTTGATAAACAGAAATTTTATCTCGATGGCACATGTGAATGGATTTGATACTAGCTAAGGAACTTACAGAAAGATCCCATCAAGCAATCATTTTGTTGAAAAACTGTCAATAAAATGACAATATTAGGATGAGAGCCTGGACAGTAAGTCGGTACATATACTGTAGCTAAAAGTAATGATGGGACAAGCAAAGATAGGGAAAAAATCGAATGCAGAGATTAGACGCAGTTTGAAAGAGATACTTTTACCTTACTAAAAAACAAAAATCATAAAAATTCATCAACATAGAAACCAAAAAATAATACATAACTCAACAAAGGTTTGTGTACCAGATTTTTACTAGTTCCGTTATTACTGTAAGTTGGTCTAGCAAATAGTGTTTTGCTGGAACAGTGCTTACAATACTCAATACGGATTTGTAAATGATCCAAGAAAGGCCGCGAAGAAGATTGGAATAAAATGTCCCAGCAAACGGCTAAAAATCGAATTGATAATATACTTGATAGATTATTTAGTTAACAGAAAATTAAGACAACGCGATAAAATGGTAAGTCCTTCCTTTATTGTTTATGTTAAAATTTGTTTTTTTTTTCTTCTCAACTTTGATTTTTTGTAATCCTAAACATATGCCCTAGAAGTGTCAACGTGAACATACGGTCACAGCACAAAAATCGTCTTATTTTTGTTACCTGTTTGTTAAATTAAAAGAGAGACAAGTCTAAAATCGCTATGAGTTTGAAAAATTCGAACAAAATAACTAGCACAATTCAGGTTAAGCTACATTACTTTTCTCAAACCTGTAAAGTTTCGACAATTCTTGCCTTACCCAAGCCACGTAAGTCCTTTAAGCAACTAGGCAATTGTCTTAGAAAAAGTTATTAAACAAAAACTTGTTGATTTCATTGATGACATTCATCATCATTAGTGGCGTAACAGTTCACGAAGGGCCAGATCATAGCTTTTCGCGCCTCCACTGTGTTGTGCTCGTTATAATTTGACACATGTGAAGGGGACCTACAGTTTATTGCCGGTTCCGAAAGGCGAATTGCGAAAGCCTTCCGTGACAGAAGTACTCCAGGAGGATTGTTAATCGTTCGCTGGAGGTGGGGCCGTGAAAATTGTTTGTGGTGTTTTTTTCCTCGAGCTGTATTCAAACCCGGGTACTCTCGCTTAACAGTCCGACGCACTAGCAATTAAGCCACGGCGCCCACATTGATGACATTACCGTATTAAAAAACCACCAATACGGATTCCGATCAGGACATAATACATCTCAACCCGTTCTGAGAGTAACTAGACACGTACAAGAACAATTTTTGAAAAAAAAATCTACCGTTTTATCACTTACGGACATTGGGTCAGCATTCGGTGTGGCATAACGGGCCTTTGTTTAAAATGATGAAGTTTGGTTTCCCCAATAATTTGATCGCCTCTCATCAAAGATTTTTTATAGAGTCGTAGTTTTAAGGTGTTTATGATCTCTACTGAGTCTAAGATCATTTCGTAGCTGACTTCCCAATGTCTTCAAGTAGTCATTTATCTATATTTGCGGATGACACCGCCCTCTTCTGCTCCCAAATTTATTTGTTCAACACTGCAAGATAGCTTTGCCGTGCAAAATAAAAATTAATGTTAGTAAAACTCAGACAGTATTCTTTACACGGAAAAGAAGTACAGTTTTCCTACCAAGTAGTCATATTAATCGTAATTATCGTAAAATTCCTTGGTCAGATGAAGCTAAGTGTCATCATTCATTGATAAAAAAAAAAAAACAATATTTAGTAGACACGTATGATCTGTGCTAAATAAAATCAGTGTGTTAAGAAACAATCAATTTATTAAGAGAAGACCCACTCTTCGGACAAAGCAATTTTCCAAGCTATTATGACATGGTATACGTGTGCACGCAGCCAAATATAAAATTGCAAATTGCCCAAAATAAATTATTAAAAATTATACTTAAACTACCATGGCATTTTTCCGCCTTTGAGCTTCATAATAATATCGCAGATGTTGAATTAATAGAAGACAAAATTCTTAATATTGCTCGCGTTTCTTTCATCGCTGCTCGTATTCGCATAATTAACTAATTCGGCAATTTACGCTAAATTCTAGCTTGTAAGTTATCCTTAAGAGTAATTTAAGTTTAATCCAAAAAAATCATTCTGTCCTAACCGTCCTAACGTGTATATAAATGACTGTTTTTAGGGTAGTTTCTACAATTACGAGTATTTCTATGTGCCAGAGCAGTCCACGCAAATTCGTCAACTCTCCCTCCGCTCACAAAAAAAAATAGACATTCTCAAAACAAAAGTGAAAATGAAACCGAAAACATGTTCTCCTTTCACCAATCATCCGAAATGTTTTGATTAACTTTAAACGAAAACTCTTCAATTTCAATTAGAAACTTTCTAGATATGGAAACGTTACCCAGAATCACCTGAGGCCGTTGAGTTAATTTGCACACCTAAATAAATTTCAACTACTTTCGTCTGCCATCCTTCGCCTGATCGTCTCACATTCACCCTCTACCGAACCAAGTGCGCTTTCAAAGGATATTTTCCCACCGAAAAACCATTCCCCAAAGATGGTCGACTTTCGTCAGACATTGTGAGCGGAAAAGGGCGGAAGGCGAATAGGGCCTGTTGGCAGGGTTATTAATTGTAGAACATAAAACGAGGTTTCAAATTAAAATGAAAGAAGATGTGAACAGTCGAACAGTAGCAGCAGCAGGGGTGCGAGAGAGCAGCAGCCCTTGACTCAAATGAATTAAGTGATAACATCAGTCCTTAGGTAACATCTCCCCGGCTCCCGCGTTAGACAGAAGCACACTAAATGATTTTTCGAAATGAAAACTCTTTGGCACCAGTGATGAATGAAAAAAAAAGCAGAGGGCAAAAGAAAACACCGGCAGTATCCGACGTCGTCATCGTCATCGTCGTGGTGTGGTCGTCAGCCTTAGGCCAGAAACTTCAATCAGCTACATGGAAGTGGTAAATGTGTTTCCAGTTCCCTCTATGTGTACTTTTTTTTAGTCGTCTTTGGACCCGAACTCGAAGGCGGAGGACAGCCGAAATGGAAACGCAAATGCTTCCCGTCTTCATGTTCGAGCTGTGTCGAGTTCTTGTGGTTGATTTAGTAGAAAAGTTTACCACTCCCCCTGCCATGATGCATCCGCATACGTAGTCAAGGCTTGCCTTTTACCGGGCTGTAGCCCAGGTGGTTGCTTTCGTTGAGGTGTACACCGAAATGAAAAATTTTCGGCGAAATTAAAAATCCACAAAAGGATTGCAGGCCGGGGACCGATTGAGGATCAACCTTAAACGTGACTATTTATCATGTGAGTGGGAGGATGCGCATCTGTTGATAGCCGGATTGTGATAGCTGACAATTTACGACTTAGTTCATTTAGGCAGACCATTTAGTCCAAGAAGGCGGGTACCTTTCATCCTGCAGTCCCTTTCATCTTTTGATCTAATAGCTTTTTTTCACAGAATGGATTTCACTGAGAAACGAAGCGAAAAAATTACTCATTTCCGTTTTTACTTCTTCCCGAGACATCGGAAACGGAAATGAGAAGCTTATTCAAGTTGAACAATAACAATACAAACGAGATGTGATGTGAACGGGTGATGTAACGGCTAAAGCTCAGTTACATTTTAATCGGAATCAGGGAAAGATGAAAAGGATTCACATGTCGGGGGATGTCCAGCAGACCAAAAGGATTGCTTTTTTGATTTTGCTCATGGAATTAATTATAATGATGATGGAATCGAATACGATTGATGGTATTACACATTGGCTATTTTCATTTCATTTACCCAGAAATGCAGAAGGGTCTTCTGATAATCTTTCCCAAATCATACGTAAGGATAAATTGTAATTGTAATAGAGGAAGCTGAAGTCCATGGAATCAACCCTCTTTAAGTCGATTCTTTTCACAGCCAACCACCACCTGAAGGGGGCTAATTTAAAATTTAAATAGATTTTGTGTAAACTATTTAATAACACTCCCTCGCCAGAGGATAAAGAAAATTGCTTCAACTTCAAACTAATCACTCTAGTGGCCTTTTTGATTGTTCAAGTTAAAAAGTTCTAAGTAACCAACGGACTGAAGTGCCAAGCCAATTAAGTTCAAGAGCGTTTGAAAATCAGGCAAAAAAAACGTGTCGTGTAAACACCGAGAAAGTTCATTTTAAATTACGAACGGCATTTGTAGTGCGTCAACTGCACTAATCCATTGCCCCATGAAGTGTTAAGGTCTGTCGGTTTTACGACACTAAAAATCTAAAAGGACTTGGGTAAAAAATATCATCCAACGATTTAGAGGAACGCAGATTGAAATGAGTAATTGAATAGATTGCTTAGCTGTGCCGGAAATTACTTAAGCTTGAGAGGTTGTTACTTCATTCAGATTTGGAATTGTGTTGGGAGTACTTTTTAGTTCGGTCGATTTATTGTGGTTGGAAAGTATTTGATGCATATCACACGTAATGTTCACCACAAGTTACTATGCGTCAGAAGAATGCCATCTTAAAAATTGTCCCGCGCCCTGGTGATCTATGTGTTGACCTTTTTTCTCTCATAAAAACTGCTAGCACGGCATAAGGGAGTTCGGAAGTAGCAATATTTGGTGAAGGAGAACGGTGTGGAAGAACGACTTATTGAAGGGATTCTGAAGTTTTGGTGGATGAGCCTGACTCAAGAAACTATTCGCTCACCGACCCATTTGAAGGAAAGAAAACACCTTAAGCTTACATTTAATCATGGGGCTGCTCCTTACCAGCCCATCGACGTTGTATGGGTATGAAAGTGCACTTTATTGGTAGTGTAATAGATCGTATACAAACGTTCTTAAGACACACCCCTAGTGGAGATCAGAACAGAACCGCTAACATTACGATCTTAGTCATATACTATACCAGTCATACCTGTGATTCTTAAATGTGTGCTACCTCCAGATATATACCTCAAAATGGATTTTAACGTTACTGCTACTATATCAAATAAAAATTCAAACTAAAATTTAGAGACATTTCAGTGCAAGAAAACACTGCAAACTTTATACTTGAGCTTATTATTAAACTTTTTGGCGAATGATATCTAAGCAACAACCAACCAACAAAACTAATAAGATTATTTACTTACATCGTTTCGCCATTTTAAGAGTACCGTCAAAGAAATGAATACATTTACACATATTATCATTTTAAAATGTAAATATCTCGTGAACGGTTGGTAGCAAATTGATGCAGAAGATGGCATTGATTTTGATAATAAAAGAAAGTTATTTATTTCGATTTGAGCTAAAAGTTAACAAATTTTGGATAACAATCGATAAAAAATTTAAAAATATTTAAAGTACCGCTTTCACTCTCCTCACTGTAGTTTGATCGTTACGTCGAGTTAGGGGGATCAAGAACAGGGCTAACGCTATTATTAGGATAAGTTGGAGCAAATTCTCTAGGGTGATTTTTAAAAAATAATGGGGATACACAAAAAATTCAAAACAATTCAAACTGCTCTTAGGGTGGTCTGATCGTTGTGGTTAAACTTAAGGATCGGTAGGAGACCTGTATCTATTGCAGAACCAAATCGCACAAAATTCTTTTCGACAGTTTTCAAAATAGTTTCACATAAAACTAAAAAAATTGTAACCCCCCTTTCTTCCATTTGGCGAGAGGACCAACACATCATTCGTGGCACGCACCGTCGAAAAATCGTTAGAAGATAAACTTCCATCTCAAAAGTTTACAGATACTCCCACAACAAATGTCTCATGTCAGTGCCATAAATCTTCAATTCAATAAAAAATTCCCGATAGTTTTGTTTTAATGCAATTTAAAACTAAAAAACGCAAGAGCACAGTAAAGTCACTTAAATTCAATGAAGCGAAAACGAAGTTGTCAACTTATTTGAGTGATGTAGCAAACAACACGCGCCTGACATGGTTACAATTTTATTGCCCATAAAATTTATTTCACTCTACTTTTCCATTTAGATGATCAGCAAAAAACAGACGTCCCCTCTGCAAATCACATCGCGTAGTGGCAATAAAAACTAAACAAAAAAAACTATCAGGTGCAAAATATGATACCCCATCAACAACATCGCCAGCTAACCGAGCTCACGCATCAAACTCTGATCTCCAAAAAAAAAGAATCCTTTTTTTAATTTCTAGTATTCATCACAAATTACACTAACGCCTCGATGCAAGGATAAACACATACGTATGCAATTTGTCACTTCGCACCTGTGGACTGTGGCGGTCATGTGGATTGCGGGCTGTTATCAAACGCTAACAGCCACCGTAATTTTTCACCGCACTAAACATTAAACCGAAGCCGATGAATAATCACTAACACGTTTCACTCGAATTACATGGCATAACGATGATCACTTGGCTTGGCCACCACTGAAGGCCGTGTGCTCGTTTGTGCTTCTGCTCCAATTTTAGTTTAATATTCATCAGACATTAATTCACAGACTCACCAGCAACCCCGCTCATCCGGGCAAAAGGTGGACGCGTCCAGCAAAAACCATTAAAAACGAAATGAAATGCAATGAACCACAGATTACGTCCATGAATGGCTAAAATGGCCATTAACTGACCGACCACTGTCGCCTTTTTTCCTCGAGAACGGTCCGCAGACCAAATAATTGCCGCAATTATATTCCACCACCCCACCATTCGCCAGGCACACCACGAAATCTCAGCCATCCGTGGCAGAATGTGTGCATAGGTGTAGAATGTGTGGAAAAAGAAAAAAAAACCTTGAAAAAAATGAAAATCCCGGAAATCTGTAACAGATTTTTCATTTCGTTCCACCTCCGGGCAAAGAGCACCGCACGAGCATCCTTCACGTTTATTCGCGTAATTAACTCTCCAATGGTTTCCTATGAAACTGAACACTGTTCTGTTCTAAATTATTCTCAAAAAAAAAAGAAGAATCAACAAAAAAAAAAAACGGGAATGTATCTCGTCAGATACGATTTTTCCCCATGGCCATTTATCCATAACTCCTGCCACATTCCAATACCATCGCATCGCTTCCTCAGCACCACGGCCGGTTTGGCTGTTTCGCGAAAACGACGAAAACATCGTCGTCCTTGGCGAGCATTGCTTTCTGATAAATAAATTTCATCGCAAGTCGAATCACCGGTCGACGGGGTGGCGAGCACCCCTTTCATCGTGCTTAGTGCTGAGTGTTGGGGGCTTTATTGACGGCAGAGAGGCTGGGCGGGTTTTTATCTCACTCCGCTTGGAACCCTGCCAGGCGAGGTGGCATTGCTCTACTGCGATGAGGACGGTGTAAAATTGCTCGGACGCGTTCATGTGTGCGAAATTTCCAGCACAGATTTGTGGAGCTTACTGGCCGTCTTTTTTTGTGGTACTGTCGTACAATACTCCTGTCGTTAGTTGGTATGCAAATTTTCACATGAAAAGGTTAAACGGCCAATTGGATCTGACGGAGAGGTGTTATAAAAAGAGGCATGGCAAAAGGACGCCCACTCCCCACTAATGGTTTTTGTTTCGTTCTGGTTGCAGGATTCTTATGATGTAAATTGGCAAGGAATTGAAAGTGTACTGGAGTTTGACTTAAGCCCATTATGTCAGTTTTCTTTAGTGAATCGATTTAATGTTTTCTTGTTACTTTTATGAAGACGCGCTGGCCTAAGGACGTTTTGTTCACAACAATTTCGCAACGCGAATCTTAAACCGTCAGAAATTCGCTTTATTTAGATTTTTCAGACTTGTTCTATCTGTTAAAAAAATATATATTTTTATATGTAACTAGCTATACCCGGCGCGCCTTGCTACGCATAAAATAAATCAAATTTAAAAAAAGGTATCGTATATGTACGTAAAAGAACATTTTTAGAGGGGGCAGAGGGAGCTTCATATCCTTCCAACGATATCAAAAACCTTTTGATATATCACTCGACAGGTTCAGGCGAACTTTGAAAGTCAGCCCCTACTTCACCTCAATGGGAGCCAGCAATAGATAGTAGGTCCCTCCCACATGTGTTACATTATACCACGCATAATACAGTGAAGAATTTGGGCTTGAGTTTTTTCGTGAACGAGCAAGACAAAGTGAATCCATGAATCTTTATCGAACACTAGAGCACTAGAGAATTCCAAAATTGTCAAAGTAAGCGGAAAGCTCTTGTAACTAAACTACAGTGAGATGCAGAAATGAGTTCATGCTTTTTGTAAGTGTAACACTTCATAGAAAAAACGCAATTAGGTAAACTCAATTTTTTTTTTGTATTTTATTACTACATAAAAAAAACAAACAGAATGGTATATAATAATTGTATTATATACAAAACAAAAAACAATCTGCATGTACTTAAGTTTAGAATATAAGTTTTTGATTTTTTGTTAGTGATGTAGAAATTGTCATAGAGAGCTCTTCTTGCACTCCATCGATTAACTGATGTATTTACTGCTGTAAAAGCATCCTTCGGTGTTGATAACTTGTTTGTTTTCACTTGTATCATCATAACATCATGGGTCTACTTCCGTTCATGTAATTTTACGGGCTCTAGCTTATGGTTTTGACGCAGCTCAACGCCTCTTCTAACCTCCAATTGTCACAGCTTGGCTTGAACTTCGCTGCTTAACTATCGCCCATCTCGATTAGCCACTTTCTGTCATAGCTACAGGAATGTCTTCGATAGATTGTGACAGTTTCATCATTCTTTTGAAAATCGTTTGCAGTTAATGCCTTTTTCGATTTCGAAGAATAAAAAACGAAAAATAAACATGCTACTGAATACGGAACTAACAAAAAAAAAAATAAAAGCAATTGTTTTGAGTTTTTTTGGTGCTTTTTTAGCCCGAACAAAATTGGTTTGGTATGCTGGCACTTTAGCCAAGTGAAAATTCGGCCTTGTAAGCTTTCATAAAGTGCTAAAGTGCCACCATGCCAACCCACTGATCTGCGTTATTTCATGGCACCTAAAACTTCATATATTTTTTCAGCTGACGATTTGAGCCATGCTCTAGTTGTGAGCTTGTAATTATTAAAAAATTAAATAAAAATTGAATAACGATGAAATCTTACTAACTGACTAACACAGTAGAAAAGCGAAAAAACTAAGCTCTGAACCTTTACGGGCTGTTACGCAGATTATTTTTTATTATTTATTGTCACTGATTTATTAGGTTGTCAATTATCTCCCTTCCGCCTTTTTGTCTTTTGAATTTTCCGGCTATGTACAAAGCGCTACAAAGCTCGTATCCATGGCATAGCGTCGTTTTGTAGGTTATGTCAAGACCTTTCAAATGATGAATTGCCAGATATTTATTTTCATGCTATTAAGCTTTGTGTAAACAAATTGAAATATACATCCGTCATCCGTCGCCCTTTGTCACAGGTATTAGATCAGATTAAGGTTGCGGTCTATTTGGATGGATGTGCTCGTGTTACTAGCATGCACAATTCGCAAGATATTATTCTCCTTTTTCCTAGCGCTAATGTACTAAAACTCTTCCGCACTTATCAACCACTCTAACCTAGGAAATACCGTTATGTATTACAACTATGCTCTGTTCACTGATGCGGCCCTTAGGCTCTTCTTAGTGTGTTTAGAACTTTTACGATGCTTACCGAATCTTATCATTTGGCTAACTCGGCCCTCTGGACTTGGTACATTGACTCTGTCTTAACTCTCATTCCAAGTTCATCTGTGCATTCTGGGCAGCAGAGGGAGTTATTTTATCCGAACATATGCAAGTATTTCCAATAGTCGCTGTGAACAGATAGGAACTGTGTGAGTTGGAACTTCCTCTTCTCTCTCTCTATTCATGTCGCGTTTCAAGGGATGAGTCTGTGGATCAGCCTACTTTTTGAGGATGCATACCTCCTCGCTTGCCACAGCGCTAGAATCCATCTCTCTCCTCTTTCCTCACCCTCGTTGACCACCTAAGATACTACCACTGGCTCTCATGCGTCGCCGATAGCTTCCTTTTGAAATCTTTGTTCAGGGTGCCGAGCACCAACCTTTCTGGAAATTAAAACTTTAGTTCTAAGTTTGTTAACATATTTAGTTTACTCTTAACACCACACGTAAACAAAATAGTGGTTGTTATTTGCATGAAATAAATATTATACTATAATTATATTGAATGACAATTAATAATGGGAGAGTGTGTATTTATAGGAGTAACAGTCACCCTCACCACCACCGTTCCGCCAACTTGATTGTAAATTTACTGCTGAAACTCGATAAAACTCCTCACGTATTTTCGAAAGTGAAACAGATATAGTAAAACACTCTCCTTCCAGCACAGACCGACACAATTGGTCCTGATTATCGTTTCCCATTAGGCGTTCTACTTAACAGTCTGCTAGTAACAAAAACAATATAATCTCTGTACTTCGAGATACAATTCTGTAATTTGTTTCAACTCACCCGCATCAGAGCCGTTCAATAAATTTGTTGTCTGAAACTGCATTTCCTACCGATTTACGACCATTATTGCGCTCCAATGTGATCATAAATAGAATTCGTGTTGGCGTGATGCAACAGATGCCCACAAATCCACCGGAGCACCGGCGCGATGCTTTGCAGAAGCCCATGTCTGATTGGTAATGCGATAGAAAAAGCACCATCTATAGTATTGGTCATCAGGCGACGAGATATCCTTTCTGTTGTTTTTGTTTTCGTTTTTTTTTTGCTTTTGTTTTGTTTTTCGTTCTGGTATCTGTGTGACAGAGAAGGATTCGCCTGGGGACACTCGGAACAAATGTGAACTACACGTGGAAATCCTCTTTGCGACTGCTGAGAAAAAATGAACGGATGATGGTAGTTCGACCGACCGAGTTGAATGAGGACTTGGACTAGGATATTGTTACACAAGCATATTTCAATAAGGGAGCGGCCAAGTGTCCACGCTTTTGTTTCGAAAATCCAGCACGACTGTCCACAGATGATGCAGATGTATAAGCTCGTTTCTGTTGATATCTGGGAAACTTTGGCCTTCAGTGCAACGAACATTTTCGGATGAATTCAAACGAAGCAAGGAAGAATTCCGAAAACAATCCCCAAAGTTGTAGCACATTTCGAAAGTCCGTCCTGCATCGGGCACACCTAGTCGTCGGTATTTTGCCGGATGCTATGGGAAGTTTATTACAATTGATCACCTGTTACGTTTCCCTGCATGCATGACTCCTCCTCGTCATACCTGCCTAGTGCCCAACGACAGGAGCGCCGCTGTATTTCCTTTTTTTGCAGCCCAACGTCGGCTGTTGTTTTATATTTGTTCTGTCATTGTCCTTTCGCAATTCAAATTTATTTAGCTATTCTGATCGGTAAATTCAGATGTCCGACATGCAGTAACAACAGTTTTCAGGCTCAGGACAATCTGAGTGTAAGTTCATCTTTGTTTCGTTTTGTGTTTGTGTGAGGGTTGGGGTTTGAGTGTGTAGCCTCCCGACTGGACAATGGAAATGGTTTTGTAATTATGCACAGGACATCAATGCAAATTAACGCACGGGTTTTATTTTCAATTTTGGATGTTTATTTGTAACGTAACTCTATTGTTAATCCATTCGATTGAATGGGTTTTTAGATTTATTGTGAATTGCCCATGTTAATTTTTTTGTCAACTCTTCACTGAATTTTTCTTCTAGCATTTAAATTCAATAAATTGTTAGCCGATTAAATAAAACAAACCAAAAAAATTTTAACTGAAATTCAGTGAAATTCAAATAAGCATGACCGCGGAGCGAAGTGAATTCTGAAATCGTGTAAAATGTGACATGTGTGCAGCACTTACATTATACTTCGACCAGAACACGACTAAGAGGATTAAATGCACAAGATGCGGATTAATCCAGTATTTCACCTTAAAATGACATTGAGTGTGTGACAATACACACATATGTACATACATGTTTTATTATTCGTGTCACTTTTTCATCTACTGTAAATTAATAATAACAACTGTGTTTTACAGTGTTCATTGATCATGGTTAACATTTTAATGGCTTTTATTTACATATGCTAGCAAGCATCGTTAATAATTTCGTTTTCGTTTAAATTCCTCTGTGTAAGCCTATAAAGTTTGTAGCTTACCATGGAACAAAACTTTAAAGTGGCAAAAGTGCTCTGAAGTTTTACTTCACATCTACGAGTATATGTACATTGTTCGCATCAGGTTATTGATAAGAGATGATGTTCATAAAATCAAGTTGTTTTTTTTTACATACATGTAAAGCAACTGTGTGTAGCATTTTTTTCCGTTTCCAATTTTCCTTGAATTAGGGAAGAAACTATCTACGGCAATTAAAACTAAATTTCTCCAAGAAAATTTTCTCCTGGGATATTGAAAAAAGAAGCTAAAAACAAAAATGATTTGAAAAAGTTAAGGCAAAACTTAACTTCTTAGAGTCCTCAATGGAGATTGAAACCTTTTTAACTTATCCATATAAGTACTTAACTTTTGCGCGTTTTAACCTTTTCGAAGCTTTATTTTGTTTTATGGAGTCTATCGCACACAACGCTCAATTATTTTAAAAATTAGTACACATTTGTTTGGCTTTTTTAAGAACCTTATGGGATTTGGTAAGTCGCCGTAGTCGAATGTTATACCTAATTTATGCAAAATAATAGAATTAAGATGTCAATCCCAAAACAGTTATCAGCAGGTTGCTTCAATGCCGCATTTTGGTTTGAAAACTTAAAAAATTATCTGAGGAGAAATTGACTTCGGCTTTTCGTTACTTTATTTTCTTAACTTCGTATTAACTTTTCGTATTCCAGTAATAGAATACCAGAAAGTGTTAATGAACTTAGAAATAATTTGGGGTAATGCACTGCTTGTTCTACATTTAAAACGCGGTCAACTAAAGAATAGACTTGTGATGATGAATCACATTTGGCAAGAATTGAATCATTAATTTAATTGATTTGCTTATTTGTCTGCCACAAAATAGCCCTTCCCTCAAACCAAATGAATTAGTAGATAAGTTTGCAATATCCGGATATATCTTCTCAATCATTTCCAAAATGTTCGGCACCAAAACAAAGATATTTCTGAAATTTACGTTCCCATTTCTTACTTCAAATTTTTCTGCTCTTATTTGAAGCATATTATTGGAAAGTGATGTGTTGTCTCTTCCATATGCAACACTTACACCCATAAGTATGACTTTTTCAGTAAAGCATAGACTTTGCTTTAGTGCGTCTTGCTAGACGTTTTGTGGAGCACTGCAGCCTCGTCCAAATTATTGAACTGCAATCCCCCATCAATTTACCAGTATTACTCTACTTGGAAACATTGCAAGCACTTGAAACATCGGCATTAAAAAATTTTAATGAAAGTTTAAAAGCAAAGTTAGCAGTTCATTCGCCATCTAAAAGCTACCAAGCAGTATTTCATTTTTAATGGGAACATTGTTATACTTTAATAATAATAATAATAATAATAATAATAATCTTTATTTCATATAAATATTGGAATATACAAACATTTTAAGGTATAGAGTTCGAGAAAATATATTTACATGAAATAGTTAGGTACAAACTGTTGTCAGAAGGACAAGTTGCGAAAGTACCATTACTTGATGAATCAGTTTTTAAGAACCTTATAAAAGTAAAGGTGCCTTAATGGAAGAATTCTAAGATTTTTGAATAATTCAAAGGTAGGAGTACGGCCAAATATTTACCCAAACAAATATTACACCCAAATACTTAAAACTACGTATTCTTTCAATATAAAAGCAATTGTCTGAGCACTTAGCACTATCAATGAATGTGTTTGAGCAACCGCCACAATTTAAGCAAAATTTAGTGCAGCAGGGAGAGTGGAATTTAATGGGTAAGTCCTCGCATATGTCGGCCCTATCGAATAACAAGAACTTAGTTTTAGCGTTTATGGACAACTTATACAAACCAAACCACCTACGGAGAATATCTAGGTCAAAGTTAATAACTGCGTATAAGTTAAAAAGGGATCTGCTAGTGTATGACAGAGCAGTGTCGTCAGCAAAAGCTGTTATTTTTCCCTTAAAAGGTTGACTAAATAAAGAGTTAATGAAAACTAAGAACAGTAAAGGGCCTAATACAGATCCTTGAGGGACACCCAAATCGATATTACGAACAGAGTTTAGCGAGGACTTGATCACAACTTTTTGCCTACGGTTATGCAAATAGGACGAGAACCAGCGATGCGAAGAGCCCCTAAAGCCGGCATTAAATAATTTCTTTAGCAGCAGTGTGCGGGTTTAATTCCAGACGATGCCACAGCAAAAGCACTCTTCCCGCTGCCTCCAGTAGCATTCAAAAAGAAAATGTTCCCCTTGTTATTGTAGACTAATAACATAGTTAAACCATAAATGATGTTTTCCCCTTTTCAAAAGACACTCGTTTTGAATCGCTTCAATAAGTCAGTAATGATCATTGTTTTTTCTCGCATGTATTCTGCATCGTTTGATGTTATAAGGCCAGGAACTAATTTTTTTTTAAATTTGCCAAAGAGAGGTTATTTCCCTATTTACTTGAAATAAAATTCCACAGAACGAATTTCCCTAAGTCGAACGTCCATATTTTGGCATTCCTCTCAATCTTCAATACAAAAACCATCCTCTAAGTCGAACTCCCTTAAAGTCGCAAATCCCTCTAACCCGAATACATTCTTTCCAGCCTTAGTCTACTTTCTATACCTCTTAATCGAATTTTATTTCTTTGGCTGAAAAATAGACAAAAAAAAAATGTCCTCTCGCAACTACTATCGAGTACGCACACTCGCATTCTCTGACTCTCCCAAGGTGGTCCTAGACGATGAACACATTTTGCGAACATTCATTTGTTGTTGATTTTTGTAGTGCAAACACGTCAGAGAAAAAGCGCAAGTGGTTGCCCTTATTGTTGTTTACCTATGCAAAAAAGAGAGAGCAAGGAAGTTCACAGCAAAAATGAGGATTAGCTTGCGAACACGGTCCTACACGCGAACATCGCGAGCGAACATTATCGTTGTCAAGAGCCATCTCTAGTCGCATCGCGCACACACAAATAATCGGCTTTTAATCTGAAAACAGATAGGTATTTGAGATGCATTCTTGCTTCATTTAGTGCGTGTATTGGAAGTTTACTTTAAAAACGTAACATAAAGACGTCTGCCAGTATAATTACGATTGCAAATATTACAATCCAAAATAAAGGATTAAAAAAAAATATATATATATGAAACCCTCTAACTTGAATTTCCATAGCTGCATCGAACTAATTTTGATATCCCGTGAAAATTAGACAATACCGTTTCTGCGCGATCATCGTCATGCCAGTTGTGTGCAAATTTGAGTTGAGCAAATAGGGGTTGAAATGAATATGGAAAACACCACTGACACTCGCATCGATTTCAGCCAGAATTTTATAGATTAAAAAAATCTTTTAATCAGCGATTTCTCGAATTTCGCCAACTAATCGATATTTTTATAGCTATTATTTCTTAGTGCTTGCTCCGAGATCTAAAAAACTGCGTTTGTAGATTTTTGAAATTTGCATATTCACGTTTTTTCGTTTTTGGCCAAAAGATCCAAAAGTATTGGGGCTAGAATGCTGAAATTAGATTTTTTTTTAATTTACTCATGGAAACCGTTTTTTTGTAATTTTTTCAGACTTTTTGACAAAGCGGTGTGATTGCAGGCCGAATTGGCTTTTCGAATTCTTACAGAACCATGAAAATAGTTATTGTGAGTCTACCTTAAAAGATAGACATATGCCACCGCTGACTTTTTTTTAGAACTTTTTGAGACGATCAATTCCCCAGTACATTATTTTTTCGTATCTTTAACTGTTTAGACAGCGCCCGCCTTAGAAGCTTGCCAGTTCTCTCTCTTTTTTTACTTATCTCAATATACCGTTAATGTCTATAAAATATAGTCCATACCCATAATAGATACCCAACAATACTACTGGTGAAAACCGCATGGAAATCTGTTCAGTAGTTCCTGAGATTAGACTCCCCAAACATTTTTTTAGACTTTGTTTTATAATATTTATAGATGATTTTGTAGTGAATGGTTATTGTCAATCTCACTGATTGTATTGCGTTTTGAAATACCGCCGTCATTATACCTGCGAAACCGAAGGCAACGAATGCAGGTGATTGCTTATCTAGTATAACAATGGCATCTTCAAGAGCATCCCTTGTTTTCTTTACCATTACATAACAAAATTTAGTTTTGACGAATCAAAAAAAAAAAACAGCATTACGAAAAATGGTATGCATTACGAAAAAATTAAGAGAAATTATAGTAACATTACAAAAAATTAAGATAAAAAAAGGACTATGTATCATGTTACATTTTCTAAGAAAATTTTTATAGCTTTCGCTTTCTAATATTTACTGATTTTATGTGTTTGAGGTCTTGTGGCAGATTATTTTATATTTTCGGCACCTGGTACTTAAGTCGTCTTCTCCCATATTTATTGATGATCGGTGGGAGTTGGAATGGTCCTACCGCGTGGCTTCTTGTTCCGAAATGCGCAATTGGTGTTTGGAATCTGCTACCTTCGTGGCACTCCAACGCCATGGTCATCTTGAATATTTGAGTTATACCCAGTGTCTTAAACCTCATAACGAATCTTCTCAACAGAATTTGGGTGGACCTGTCTTGAATGTTCTCCAACTTCTCTATGTGGGAGCGGACGGCTCCTCACCATGTCATTTTCGCATACCTGACTTTAGATTCTACGAGTGCATAGTACACATGACGCAGAACCGTATCTGGTGCCTAAGTGGAGATAACTCTCATTATTCTGTGCGTAGTAATTATTTCAATTATTTCTGAGGGCTACGGACTCCAAAAATGTATGGCCAAGAATTTAATTACACTATTTATAATTTTTTTTCCCCAACTTGGAGTTGTCATTTGCATTTATTTAACATTATTTCTAATACGCCATTAGCTCTCTCTTAGACATTAGCATTTTTGTAAACCATTTTAGGAACTACTACTTCACAAAAAAATCTTGTCATTCATTGGCTTAGCTGAAGGGTAAGGTCTAACTTGACGCGAAAAAAAAGAACTGAGAACGTAGTATTTGAACATTTTCCAACTGTTATGTACGTTTATTTCAAAATCCTGAACTTTTACTTACATATGTGCTATTTCTGAGAGGTCACGTGAAGTTAATCGGAAGTAAGGCTGGAGAACATAAAAAAAACTTCCAGCGCCCACTTCTAGTTTGAAGAATTCAGCCAAAAAAAAAGGTATTTAAAAAAAAAAAAATGTCTGTTCCGTCTCATAAAAATCGTAGAAAAGATCGACGAAATATGCCTCAATGACTGGTAATAAATTGAACAATAATCGACGTCCTTTGTTGCAACTGTTTGGCTATCGATTTTACCCTCATGTCTGTCCTGGGTTGGCACACGAGACTTAATGTCCTGTGTCGTAAAAACCTGATTGCAAATAATTGAATAATACACGTTTGAACAAGTTTTTCTCGTTTATTCGCAGATAGCCCAGCCTTCATCGCAACCAGAGCTCCGCACAATGGAATGAAAACAATTACGTTCCGCAGACAAGGATGACAAGAAAAAATGAGCACAACAACCCCCAGGCCTACAGCACGAAATTGGAGTCCACCTTCGCTACCTGTGTGTATATCCTGTACCCTGTACCGCGCCGAACAAAGGTTGCTACACAAAGTTAAATGGCATCACCCATATGAGTCGAATTAGCCACAATACAAACCTATTGCTGTGCCGTCACCGCATGATGCTGCCGCCATAATAACGATGGCACTTACAATAATTTCGCCCCCGGCGCACTCTACCCTCATGTTGCTCCCCTTTCTCGTGAAAAGGACTCGCTTTCAAGCTCTCTCTCTCATTTTTTTGTAAGATAAAAAAAATGTTAACTTTTTTCTTCTCGTTTTTCGTTTTTTGCCAAACGTTGTCAATTCAATATTTTCCACAAGAGGTCCCTTAATACTTTTTTTCACGTGGAAACGGGTGAGAGCTCCTTTGAATGAGACTGTTTAACAAAAGGACCATCATGTATGGAATTCGATTAAATTTATTTCGGAATGTCCTCTAAAATGGGTGCAGTGTTGTGAGTGTGGCACGATGGCGTGCAGGTTTTTGCACGTGTGACTGTGACGCGACTGAGGTCTTCAGCGTACAGGGTTCCAGCACTTAAGGTTAATAGCAATCGGAAGCATCCTATTCTTTTGCGCCACTCGTCCTTAACACTTTGGACGATTGATTGAGCGCGTCTGAATGATGTGTTGGGCGGGATTGGAACTACATAAAAATTCATTTGAATTCCATTTCATAATGCCACGGTATTCTAGGTAATTTTTTTTTATAGCGTGTCGAGGCAATAACATTAAATTTTATTTTATCAATTTTCAGTTAATAAAATGCTTCTTTCATAGAGGAGCGTCGACGTCGCTGCCGTGCCACTGTGAATGGAATTTAAAGCTTGCGGTGAATGGGTGAACATTGTAAGGAGACGGAAATATGAGAGCCTCGAGGATGGTTTAGGAAATTTGATTATGGATGAATAGGTCTTGCAATAGGGAAAGAGTTACTGCGGTGGGGTGGCGCTTTCAAAGAAACCTAATCAGGTACGAGGATGTGAATTTGATTAGCACTTGGATGAAGTTGAATCACTCAGACACGTGTGTGTGATGTCTTCCGTGGCGTCTGTACAGATTTTCTTTTTGAATTGCCCGGAACGGGTTAAGGAAAGCCATTGTTGTCGTTTGTCATTAAATGAACTATCGTTTGTGTTGTGTTGACTAAATGCATTGAACTTCAATGATTGGCTTTGCAGAAAGGTTGAGGTCTCTGCAAATTGTGACGATCCTGCAGAAATTGAGAGCAAAAATGGAAGTGAAGGTGAAGCTGAAAGAAGTTCAAGTCCCTTATAAAAAGTTAAGACAGAAGTAAACGTCGATCCTCCAACGTATGCTTAATATGGGCCGACAACATTCCAGTAGAAGACATATTAACTTAACAAGAAATATAAGAGATGGCAATCTTAGCAATCGCAAAAAATGATTTTTAAAATATCGAACGTCTTTAAAAACAAAAAAAAAACATAATGCAGTAAAACTTATCTTCAGTGACGAGAATAATTTTTCATACAAACCCTTTTTGTGCCCTAATTTAAAGCTCGTGCAGCAAAACGACTATTTCTTGGTTTTTTTTTTTTTACACATTTTCCTATACATTGATACGACACCATCCCTCACCCCTCCTCTGTCATTATCACTCTTTTAGATTTCTTCAAAACTGCTCACAAGTTCCAAAGACTTCAACAAAAAATCTTGCAATCCCAAAGACTGCAACGAAAAATCTTGAAGTCCAAAAGACTGCAACGAACATTTTTAAAGTCCCAAAAATGTTAGTCCAAAGATTTGCATTCAATTGATTTGTAATCAATTGATTTGTCGTAAGGACTGCTCCAGTCAAGTTCAAAAAGGATGAACGATAACTCGCAGATTTAATTTATGAATTAAAAAATCAGAGGTATGAAGTCAATTGTATTCTAAAGTCAAAAGATTGCAATCTTTTACATTGCTGAATAGAAGCCAATTTTTTTAAATGAGGAAATTAGGGATGATTTGCGTGCAGTTAACATCTTAAAGGTTAAGTTGCCAGTTTACTAGCCTGCTTCTACTCTTAGTTAGACACTAACAGTATGATTAATTTATTATATTAAGCGAAAATGAGCACCAGGAAGTGTGCTCGCATCAAAAGCAATCGTCTTGCAATCGCTTTTTATAGAGCCACCAGCTTGCGACTAGTGATAGGTCAGACCTAATATTTCGTGATATTACTTGATACAATGTTTACTATTTTTATTCGAAACAATAAGAAGAATGTTATTGAATCTATCTGGCATCTATCTGGAATCTATCTATCTTTTTAGTTTCCCTAACTTATATCAAGTTCTTACTACGAAACCTCGGGGCGTAAGTGAAACTTACACTGGACCGGTTTTGTTTTGCGTAAAACCTATAATATCGTATGTACTATAATTTGAAATAAGATCTAATTGATATAGATTCAAGCCCCTTTCAGAGCGGGGAGTAGGATGGTGTGCAATGGCTTTAATGTTGAAGTTTTGTTAATGTCTACGACTAAATACACTCGGTGGGGGATCAGTTCCTGTACATTCTAGAGAACTCCAATCTTTTAGTACGACTCTGCTCTGACGGAAATGACTTCTTTCGTAGTGCGCGTCCAAAAAGAGTTGCATGGTTCAAACTTCGCTGTAAGGCCACTATGGAGTGCTGCTATCATATTCAATTATTTTATTACCAATTTTCGTAGAATGCGCAAGCTGTTACTATAGGGTCCAATGCTTGTTTTTTCGGCACTGAAATTCTTTTTAAAAGTACCACCCTGAATTAAAAAGCACAAAATACCAAAGTTTAACAGCTGTTTTGACAAAATAAATTTATTGATTTCCTATTACATCCCCCCGTTTCTAATTAAATGCACGGGCTATTTTACTCCTTCTGCGCTTCTGATAGTCAAACGCCTGAAATTGTTGTACTTGATGGCAAATCTATAGTTTTTATAATAGGTGTACCCTGTTGCTACAACAAAACCAAAAATTACGTTCGTAAGGTGAAAAGTACTTGAGTTATGGTGCAAACAAAAAGATTATTTTAGGCGTTTCTGATTACTTGTGCGGTTCTGTAATTGCGAATGTTTTGTCGCTGGCGTTTAATGGTCAGAAGCCATATATAGTTGCTTGTGCAGTAGAGGGTGCAAAGAAGATGTTCAATTAACCAAACCGGGCCATTTTCTTATGGATGGACGCCAAACTTCCAACCCCAGATGCCTACATGTTTTACTGTGTCCTAATAGTTCCTAACCTGCAAGTTCTTATTTAATTTTCGCTAAACATTCAAAAGACCATACTGCTTTCTGCGATTCTGTTATTTTGGGGGACAAAAGTAAATCTACTATCTTAGGTTCATGTAACAAAGCAAGGTTTTGCAAAAGGTGAATGAGAAGTGGCTAAGAGCAAGTAAGGCACATTTTGGTTACCGGTTATTGTGTTTTCCGGACCAAACCTTTAGGAATTCATGCATGAATAAATTAATAAGATGGTTTTGATCAAATAAAAAATAATTATCAAAAGTAAACACATTTATTCGTGCAAAAGATTTCATCCAGATTCCTTTTATGACCAAATAGAAATCTGTTCTCCTTCGGGACATTCATTGCACACATCAAGTGGTTTCTTAAATAAGTTCGCTGTCAAATGCAAAAACAACTCAAAGTTATGAAATAAATAATTTAATATCAGCTAATTCAGAACAACTACAGGCTTACCGTTAATTCAATTCCCAATATTTGCATTTCAGTGGAAGTGAATGTTCACTGAACACGCTCCCGCAAAAGCAGCGGTAAGTTTCTTCTAGCCCACCCTTCTCCAGCAGATGATGAAGAAGAAAAAACAAAAAAAAAAACAAGAAGAGAAAAATAAAATCGCCTCCAGCGCAAGGCAAACTGTTTTCAATCAAAAAACTGAAAAAGAAGAAAATAAAAAATATAGAAATCTCCAAGCAATCTCTCCATTGTTGTTATTTTTAATTTAAATGAAATCCACGGTGAAAAAATAAAGCAAAACATCATCCAAGCGAAAGAAAACAATCAAATTATGTTCGCCTGTGTGTGTGTGTTTTTCTGAGATTTTCTTGTGTTTTTTAAGAGCATGTCCCAGCGGGATGACATTTTGAAAAATTAATGAATTTGCACTCTCACACCGCTTCACCTTGGTCTCAATTAGACTTAAGTAATTTGTCAGAGCTTCCTTGATTTGTTAGTCCTTTCTTATTTCAATTTACCGCCGGAGGGCTGCTCCTTTTTGCTTAGGTTAATTAAATTTTAAACTATTTGACAAACACAATTCGTTGGGCAATTCCTTAATGGAAGACGTACGATGAATAAATTTACCGCGTAAAGTGCATCGCTCTTAATGGCAGAGATCTAGTGAAGTCGTTTTGCTGTTTTTTTTTTTTTCCAATCGAGGGAATCGCTCACCTGTTTTGGCAAATGTCCTTGTTCGAGTTCTGTGGTCGCCGTAGCCACTAAGGGCCGAACTCACCAAACATTAGCGCGTGACCACAATCCCGATCCAAAGTGTAATTCAAATGGCCGGCAATTAGAGCGGCAAATGCACCCCTCGTGTGTGCATGAGCGTGGCCGGAAGGGGACATTTGATCCCGGATCCATAGTTGCAGCAACCTAAGCCCCTCGTAATAGTTATGGTTATTGGATGCAGACAGGATGGGTGGGTGGGCACAGATAGTGCACATTAGCTGCACTTGCAATTAAGTGTCGCAATTAGGAGCTGTGGGTGGCTGTAATTTTTTTTACGAGAGCCTGTAGTCTAGATTTTTCCTGCTTTTTTGTGCGATGGTGTACATTTGTGGTGAGGCATGACGATTAGTGTGTTGTGGTTGAAAAAAAAATATATTACAATTTATATCAGCGGTAGTTAGCTTTTTATGTAGATGTGTGGATTTGTTTACTGCTATAATAAAATACCGCTTTGAATGATGATATTTAGCAAAATTAGTGAGTGGTATTTATCTAGACTCTTAGATATTTATTCAATGGATACCACTTTTCTGTACCCATCACAATATGCGTTAAAATAGTACAGTACTTAACGGATATTAAAAAAAACTGAAATTTCAAAGAATTTTTTACTTTTAAAGTTTTTTTTATGAAATAAACGCAGGTAAAGAAAAAGGTCTCTTATATCAGTTTATTTCTTACAAGCGTTATTCTTATATCAGTTTTATTAAGTGGTAATTTATAGGTGGAACGGGCACAGTGCATCGTTCTTTGGTTCTTATAAGCGTTTTTTTCTTATGTGAGTTTTTTTATATCCGTTAATTGGTGTACAAGAAAGGTAAGCGAGAAGCCAGAACTTATTTATTGTAGCTCAATGACGTTGTACACTTTGCTAAAAACTAGCTTATAAATAATTTTCTATTACATTTAGCCACTGTTTCGATAACAACTTCAATATGAAAAAGCGTTTTGCAAGGCAGGCCTTATTTCACTTTCGATTTATAAAAACTACACCTAACTGTTTTTATAAGGCAATTTTAAATGGGTGAAAAGTGAAAAAGGTATGGATGGCATGCTGTCCCGCTGCAAACCCCCTACTTGGCTTAGAGGTAGGATTTGTGTTGGGTGCGAGGATTGGTTTGGTTTTAAATATGAACATAAGGAAACAGTGGATACCACTATCTTCGCACCCACCCCATTCAGGGTTGCAGGGGGCAGCATGCCTCCCATACCTTTTTCACTTTTCACCGATTCAAAATTGTCTTATAAAAACGGTTAGGTGTAGTTTTTATAAATCGAAAGTGAAATAACACCAAACTCGTAAATTCGGCCTTATTTCGCTTTCATAAAGTGCAATAACGCCGAATTTTGAATTCGGCCCTTATTTAAATTCATATGAAATTAATTAATAACTATCGCTACTACTAACACTTTTAGTATCACGTCACTAACATCTATAGGTAGGTAACAGATAAATCGTCGTTGATATTAGAACTATGCGTTCCAAATACTGAAAATGTACCGATCAGACGCAATCAGCAAACGATTAATTAAATCGATTACTACTACTATCGATTATTACTGTCAGTCAGTCTTGCGACTGTGATTAAGCCTGGCCTTCCGAAATTTCTTGCCACTGGCTTTCAAAGTTTCTTCCGATAACACACCAATAACTAATTACCAAGTCCAATGGCAGACTTATTTTATGAGACAAGATCATATTATTTCGTTTGCATCTTTTTCTTTTTGCTGGGTACTGTACACTCCAAAGATGTGAGTGAACGATGATTTTAACGTTTTAAAATGGAGGACTCTGATATGAACCATCGAGTTTTTGTGGCTCAGTTCTGTTACACCTCTGCTAGCCAAGAACAAAATTATAAGGCAATCATAAAAAATAAAAGCTCATACTGTAATCTGATGTCCTTGTTGTTCATTAATAAAAACAAAGACTTCCTTGCACATCAAGCAATACATCTATTAAAAGTTAAGACCATTATTTAAGACAATGGATGATCAAATTAACTTGGAGAACATTGCCCTATTTCTTATTGTAATCCGAAGTTCCCTCACAATCGAGAACGTATTATTTTTATGGATGGTTTTGCAAATATCGTTCATACTTGATTTCTTTTTTCTAAGATTGATAGAGACCAATGCTCACATCAACATTCTCGTTAAAGTGTATTCGTCTTCTTATTTATAACTAAGCTTACAGCTCTCACGACTTACACGTATTCAAAATCCATTCGATATGTAAAAATCCGTCAAGAGAAAAAAAAACACAATCCATTTGAGACCAAGAAACAATGAACTCCTGAATGTTTAACGCTACCCCGATTAATCAACAACCCCGTAGATGTAGAGCACAATTGAATTTGAGGTCTTCAAGCAGCCCTGCAAAGGCATAGCGCCGGCGTCCCCTTAAAAGAAAATTCAAATAAATATTAAAGTAATTAATTACCGAACTTCGCGTTAATCCTTTGGCTCAGTTGGGTTCGCCGAGACCGAATAAGCCCAAGACTCATTCTTCAAATAGATTACTAAATGAAATTTTCGTTTGGATTTTTTTCCTTAATTTTTTTTTTTGCTCTTAGCCCTAAAAGGCTTCAGCATCATATACCCACCCACTTAAAAAAAAGGAGACTGCGAGAAACAGGATCAACTCAATTTCATTGTAATCACTCACCTGGATACCAGATGTTTCAATTTACAAAAGGATTCGTTTACATGCACACGGTTCTTTTACGGTTTTACTTCCTTTATCCATCATTTGTTGTTGTTGTTCTGTTCGTGTTAGTGTGTGCGTGTCGGCCTGGGATAATAACAGTGGATAAACCTATATGTCGACGAAGCTACTCTCATCTGACAAAACAAAACAAGATCCGGGCCGTGCGCCGAGGAAGACACCACACAACACAAGCTTGGGTTTAGAATTTTACACATGACAACCCTTTGGCTAATCAAAAACTCAGTTTAAGTTTGTGTGCGCGATACAAACAGATGGAGCGAGGATACGAGTATGGATTGTGGATATCCACATTCCGAAGTGGATCATTTTTGTCCTTCTCTCTATCGAAAGCTTTCAAAGTAATTGAGTTGATTTCACCGACATCCAACCGGGACAGTACCTGTGTGTTTGCTGAGGCGCGCAGCAAACCACAAAAACTCAAAAACCTTCTGTGTGGAGCGGACTCTTTTCGTCAACACGCTTCTGTTGACGTGTTACCAGAAACCGTCCACGTCTACGTCCACGTCCTTCCTTGACAAAGGGATCTCTCGTTTCTGTGAAATTAATTTTTCCTTTTGTAAATTTACGAGCAGCCAGCTCTACGGATGATGTTGGCGGATGCTTACTTGCAACGCGTACATAATTACGGCTAAGTGTTGAAATTCAAATAAAATAAGTCATGTTAAAATTAGCACTTGAATTTATTCCGCATTCTCCGTTAAAAGGGAATCGCAAATGAGGCGCTTGTTTATCCTTGCGAGCACCTTTGCAGGCAATCGGGGACGAGGAGATACGGAGATGCATTTAAATTATTTGAGAAGCCTTGTTTTGGGTGTTGTGGTTATTATTGGCTTGAAGATGAACGTAAGCCGCAGTCGACACTGTGGCTTTGAGTAAACGTGAAACTTAAATTTGGCATTACATCTTGGCTTTCGGGGATAAAGAGATTACAATCTGTAGTTTGACGTAGAATTTAAAAGCGTATCTTTGCGATTTATCAATAGAAAATGCATTTTTTTTTAATTAATCTCTGTGATGTTTAATTAAAATGCTGTAAGGTTTAATTAAAACGCTGTGAGAAAATCTTAGAAGTTAAATTTGACCCATTTTCCGGTTTTTGATCAAGCTGGAATTTTTTATACACTTTGTTTATTTTTTTGCCAAGTGATTAAATTGACCAAACCCAATGGCAACAGGAGGAGTTCTTGTTTGTTGTTGAAATTTCAGTTAGCGGCAGTTTAAAAATTTTAGCTAAGTGGTGGAAGGCACATGTATTATACTTTTCGATGATCTGATGGAGCTACCTCCAGTGAAAAGAAAACAAGTGTTTCAGCAACTGAAACACATGAGGCCAGCTACCAGTAGAATGCACCGAAAATATGCGACAGCCGGAAGACGCAACATTTCCTGATATGCTGAATTCTTTAAGGGTGCTAAATTCAAAAGCAAAGACACTTGAACTTCTCCTTAGTAAAATGTCGACCATCATTATTCATGAGCTCGTTTTGGATATTCATGAGTTGCGAAGATATTCGATAAACGATCAAGTAGACAGTCAACGATGAAGCCCTCAAACATTTTGAACTAAAAGGTATTCGAATGCACTACATAAAGGATAATTACCAAATTATTGATGCAACTCGCACTTGGGAAACAATAGTTTAAAGTTGACTTTCAACTGCAAAAAAAACCCTAAATGAAGGACACAATAAACAATGAACAATTAATGAGTGAACAGTGCAATTAAAATATTTGTTTTCTTAGGAATTGAAATGCCGTCTTTCCTCTCGATTTAACTTTTTCTCAAGTTAATTCATAAGTGGAGTATGCGTGATTTTACGTATTATTGAAAATTTTTGCAATCAGTATGTATTATTCAAAATTAGTCCTCAAAATTCGTGTTCTTTTGTCATGCGATAAAGTTAATATTTTGTGTGACACTTAATAAAACATTTCTATTGTAGATGGAACATCAGTTTCCACTTTAATGTTGTGCAAATTTCGTTCGCTTTTTCTGCAAACAAATATTTGCCATGGGTACAGTGAATCTAGATTAATAAAGAAAGACCTACTGCAAACGATCCAAATGTTTATTTTGTCTTGTACTCCTAAAAAAACCCAAAAACTTTGAATGCAAAACAAACAATTACCTTAAATATTTCGTTAAAACATGTTTCTGTCCCATCAATACCACACCATGCCCGAGGAAATACAGGAACGTATCTTATTCGTAGAATTAATGATAATGCCCTAACCTTAACCAGCAGTGCTCTTCATATTATTAGGGATAAATATATATGCTCAGAAACGGAAGAATTTTTTTTCCACTCCTGTTTCGAGATTTAACTTTTTAATTAACATGGAAACAAGCAACTCTAACAATAACATGCAAGGCATTTGTTCAAATTGCACAGGATGAAATTAAACTAAGAGATACAGAGATGTTATGTTGCATTAACTTTCCGAAGGATTTACAAAAAGTCAAAGTTAAACCAGAATTTAATGCGAGAAAAGCCCGATACTGCTACAGAGACTGGAAAGCATAATCAAGTCTAGTCAGAACAGAAAATCCTCTAGGCTGGTGCTAACGAAAACAGAAAACACAATCCAATTAGCACACATTTATCAATAATCCATTTTATGAAAATCCAATTCGGTTTCTACGGTCACCAGCATACAACCCTAACAAGAAAAAAAAAAAAAAAAACAATCGAGATACAAAAAGAGAAAAAATGGAAATTTTACTTAAATCCACATCCGACTGGGTGCCACAACAAAAAGCGATCCACCACTTTAGCTGTTTATTTGAGGTATGATAAGCTTGCACCATAATTAATTAAATTAACCCATGAGTAAACACCGCCATGAACGAGGTCAGGTGCATTACACACAAATCACAGTACCTTTGCGAATACGCACGACGGCCTGACCGGCGTCGTTGCCCGCATCGCCACTGCCATCACCACTACTGCCCCCGACGGATTCACTCTGCGGCTACAATGATTTTTCCACGCTCACAGGACTCCACTGCACACGAACAGGACTTACGCACAACCACCCCAGTGACGGATGAATATGAAAATGCGTTGTGTAGCTCGTGTGTCTATTAAATGTAAATACTCCTCCATTACGGCCAAGGACTTGTTGAGTCCTGTTGAATGTAGTCCGGGGAAAATAAATGTTGACTCGTTGACCTCATCATGGTACGGTAATTGGCCAAACTGTGCAATGTTTACTTATTTGCATACCTTTGTATCGAACACAGTGCATACTGGCCAGGCCAGCCCAGGCCGATACGTTATCGTTAGCATTATTACCTGTATAAAATATTGTAGCTTGACTCTGCTTGGCAAAAAAGGATTTCCGCTGGCGCAAAGAGTTTCAAGTGGTCATCGAGTGGGCCGCGTTTCCATGATGCAACACCCTTTGCCGAGCGTGCACTCTAAAATTCAATTAGACCATGTCCACGCAACGGACATGCGATTTGAGTAGCACAAAGGATGCATGATGGTGTTTGAGTTTAAATTTCATTTTGCTCCTCGGAAATCTGTGATAATTTTCTCTGGTGCCATTTGATGCGTATCGACTGGTCGGTCAAACAAGTCCAGCACTCCTGCCAATGTGGGAGTTAATAAAAGTGATCAAGTAAAAATTGTGTGTAGATTTTTGTTTACACTAAAAAAGATGAAAGGAAATCTTGTTCAGGACTGACTTAAGCGAGCATCATGACGTAAGATAGTCTGTTTTTTAAAGTTGTGTGGGGATATATTTTCTTGTTAAAAAAACTTACTCTGTATGCTGACTATTATTTGTTTTTTACTACTTTCTATTATTGTAAGATTTATATTTTTACCTTAAGTGGAACAGGCCCCTTCTGTTCCAAGTAGGGTGAGACTTTCACCCACGAAAACCACATCTCGACCTCTTCTCCTTGACACAATCTACTCTGGGCCCGCTTTCGCATTACTTCAGAGTGGTGTCATTTTCTTCCCCCATAGGGACCGGTAAGATACAGTATCAAATGAAAGTAATACACCCAGACGAACTAAGGGATGAGATTTGGATTGGAGATACATTATATATAGGCAACGCAGAAATAGACCGTAAGTTGTTCTTAGAATAAGTCGTAGCTTAAAGAAAAAGATTGTACTCATACTAACGGCCGGAAAAACTATGTCAACTGGCAGCCATGTTTTCGCAAACAAATTTCTCTACAAGAAGTGATTGCTAATGTGGTCCCACATCGCGATACTCGACAATTACTGATCGTTTGATTTATTGGCTTCATATGGAGCCTCCGGATATTAGAGCAGTCACACGGATTACCCGATCCGCATACGACGCTCGTATTTTACTCGTATGAAGAGTCGTATGTGAACGGCATCGCTATTTCCCAATCTCGCATGCGTTGAATACGACTTCAAGAAAAAAGCAACGCATGCCATGCGTAACTATCGCAATGCCAACTGTCAAAATGTGGAATGTGAAATGAAAATGTAAATAATAATGTGCTAAACCGAAAAATTCTCAAACCGAGTTAATCCGAGTTGGATTTAGATCAAACCGGGTTGCAAACCGAGTTGCAAACCGGGCTTACTTCGCTTAAAAAAAAAATCTTCAGTTTTTATTTTTTTTTTTTGAAATGTCAACTAAGCTAATCTTTCGACTAAACATCTTCAATTATTTCGGGTTTCCCTAACTGCCCATTTCATGGGTTTCCCTATTTACATATTTTATGTATGGAGGTGTGAAAGAGATTTTTGAATTTAAAAAAATCATAAAATGGATCTCAAAGTCCTACCTGCCAGGTTTTATTTATATTTGACGTTTCCCGACCACATACTACCTTAAACATTGGATGGTATAACGTTAAGCTTAGAGAATACCTCCCTAACCACATGCGTTGCAAGCCAACTTTTAGGGCACACAGCAAAAAGATGCAATAACAATTTATCTTATGTTAATTGTAACCTTCCGCCACACACCACATAAGAATTCACCCATACATTATGACAAACTGCGAAGATAATCATCCGGCCTCTTCTAAGTCTTCTATGTCAACGTTGCAGGAAGCCAAAGAAACATTAAAAATTAAAACTATTCACAAATGCAATATGGCAGGAGCTAGTGATGTATTAACTCGGTTTGATAAACAGCGCTGAATCGGGTTGCGCCCAAACCGAGTTGACTCGGTTTAAATTTTTGTAAACCGACTTGGCGAACCGAAGAAAAAAACTGAACCGAAGAACAAACCGAACCGAACCGAGTAGTCGAATGCGTTAGAAACCGAAATCCAAAGCCGATTTGACCGCAAATGACTAGAAAGTACGAAACGGACATTCAAAGTTCAATTCTCAAAAAATTTCAAACAAATCGGAGGTGAGTACTATTAGTACTATTCGGAACTCCGTAATTTTATTTTGCCTTAAAAATGGGTCTATCTCGCCTCGTTTAGAAGGTATGAGCAGTTTTATAGAAAAATTAATTAACATGAAAAAAAAATAATTAAAAAACAATGACAACACATACAATAAGATACTAAGCCAGTTTTATGAGCCAAAAACTTGCTTACAATAGATGTAAAAAATTAACAGAAAAATAAACAGATTTTTTTGTTTTTTTTTTTTTTTAGAAGATAGTTTAGACGATTTTTACTGAAGCTTTTTTGATTTGCTAACTTTTTTAATTTATATAAAGTCTTAAGTACTAATCTGTTTGCGGCAGAACAAAACCCTCGGCGCGTGTGTAAAATTCGCCCTGGTGGCGTCTACAGTTCCAGTCAGATCGAACTTTAACTCAGTGCACCCCCTTATGGAACTACCACAACATATTTAAAGCACAGGTCTATAAGGGTCGGGAATCCACACCTTTTGCCCAATGGGACAATTAAGGGCGTGACCACCAGGTTGGAGGTTCCTCGTCAGGGTATCTTCCTGACCACGGAAAACGACTCTAGTTACGAAGCAGCAATACGGCTAGGATAAGGATGATTTTATCGTTGGCATCCCAAGAAAATTCAAACAAAAATTTTTTAAAAGGAATGTTAAAACCCTGAACAGACCGCGAGCTGCCGAACAACTTGCGGAGGCCCTCGACCGCTATAAAACGGATATCACTGCAATCCAAGAATTGCGATGGGACGTAATATCTGCTACGGTGACTGCTACAAAGAGCAAGAACAGCGCATATTTGGATGCGGATTTGTCGTTGGCAGCAGACTTAGGCAAGAAGTCTTGAGCTCTAAGTGTATTAATGAACGCTTGGTAACGATCCGTATCGATACCAGATTTGCCAACATAACGCAACCAACGACTGCTTCTACGAACTTCTCGACAAAGCATACGAGCAATGTCCTAGCTTTGAGGTTATGTCGTCCTAGGCTGAGAAAGGAGGCAATATTTGGTAGCACAGTCGGAAAACAGCCTACACGCCACCACCTCCGACAACGGACCTAGGTTTATCGACCCAATTCCCCCATCTTTGCATTCATAGAGGTACATGGCGATCTCCAGATCTATCCACGGTCAACCAAATATATAACATTGCGATTGATGCAAGACAATTCACCAGCATTCCGGACAACCGGACATTCCGAGGCGCTAACATAGACTCGGATCCCTTCCTAGTGTTAGACAAATTCCGAGCAAATATCTCTCGGACGAAACAAAACCAACCCAACGTTGCACGACTACAATCGCAGGAGGTCACCAGTGAATTCTCCGATCGTGTCCTTTACCTCTCTGAAAGATCTATGCCACCGATTTCAAGTGTAGAAGACCAATGGCTACACTGCCAGAAGGCTATCGGAAAGCCGCAACTGATGTGCTAGGCTTCATTCCGCCCCCCAAAAGAAATCCATGGTTTGATGATGAATGTCGGTGAGCACACGCAGCCAAGCAAGATGTCTACAAAGTGGCACTGCAAAGGAAGCTCTACGCTCGCGAGCTCTACGAGCAGAAAAGGAAAGAACACCTTCTTCTTTGTAAGAAAAAGAAAGGGCGCGAAAACTACGCGATTGAAGAAATTGAGATAGGCTACTGCAAGAAGGATTATCTGTTAAAAACTTTTAGCAACAGATAAAAAAACAAGAGAAATTCTTAAAAACAGAGCAGAAGCCTGCAAGGATAAAGATAGGAATCTAGTAGTGGACTCACAAATATAGCTGAGAATAGGATCAGAAGGATCACTTCTGCAGACTGTATAACGGCGCTAACGACCAAAATCCCGCTGTCAAGCAGAACCCTCCATCCTGATAGATACGAATTCTGCCCCGACCTCAGTGAAGTATTGGCCGTGAAAACCAAGCTTAAGCCCAATAAAGCCTATTGAACTCTTCAAATCAGGTGGAGATGAGTTGGTAACGAGCATTCACTAAATCATCTGTAAGATATGGTCGGATGAAAGCCGATCCTAAAGAAAGAAGACCATATAAACTGCTCCAAATACAGAGATATATATATGAACATCGCGTACAAGACTTTCTCTGCCGTTCTGTGTAACCGCCTGAAACCTTTTGTTAACAACTTGATTGGTCAATATCAGTGCGGGTTCAGGCCAACGAAATCCACCACACTGCGGCGGATCTTGAAAAAGACCCAGGAGTTCCAAGTCGATACACACGATTATCGAATCTAAGGCTGCGTATGAAAGTATTTATAGAGACGAGCTATAAAGTGCATTGTCGAGTCTTGGCATCACTGCAAAACTCGTCCGTCTTTGCAGATTAAAGATGAAGAACGTCCGTTGCTCTGTTAAGGTCGGTAAAGACCTTACCGAGACGTTTGATGTCAAGAAAGGTTTGAGACAACTCACTGTCATGCGACTTCTTTAACATCACTCTCGAAAAGATCGTGCGTAATGCAGACGTCTACGCTAGGCTCACGATCTTCCACACGTCTGCACAATCACTCGCATTTGCCGATGATATTAACATCATCGGGAGGACACAACGGGCCAACAGTTGGGCATTTGCGAGCATTGAGAAAAGAGGGACTAAGATTGGTCTTGCGGTAAGACGAAATATATGCTGTCTACAAAAAAAAAAAACCACCAAAACCGACGTCTTGAACAAAACGTCACATTAGCCAGACATAAATTCGAAGTTGTTCGGAATTTACGTACGATCCGAAGTAAATTCCGCAAATGATGCGACCGCTGAGATAAAACGAATTATAATCCTGGCCAATCGCTGTGTCTTTGGGCTTAGACGGCAGCAGAAAAACAAAGCCCTCTCTCGATGTACCAAGCTATTTATTTATAAGACCTTAATAGTCCCAGTCCGTTTGTATGGCGTAGAAACATGGACTTTATCAAATGCAGACGAAGAGATTTTTGGTCGCTTTAAGAGAAAAGACTTTCGGATTATCACTTCTCAGGGCTTCTGCTCTTCTTAGAGCGGAGAGGGGTCGTTCAGAGCTCCCCTTATAGGCTGGGCGATTTGTCATGGAATGACCCACATATATATTTCAGCTACCTACAACTGAAGACGAATGGAAAAATTAAGCTGCGTTGACGGAAAACACATCAATATTACAAAGCCACCAAGATCTGCGGCATACTATTTTAATTACAAGAAAACGTACAGTATTGTTTTGATGGCATTGGTGACTGTAAAAGATGAATTTTTGATGGCGGAAAAGATCTTTCATTTGTGTTCGTAGCAGTTGATACGTTTCCCCTAAGTGAAAATATGATGAAACCGTAAAGCTGACGAGTTTTAACACCCAAAGAGGAAAACTTTAATTACTGCCTTTCAAGAGCCCGACGATTTGTGAAAATACGTTCGGGATTATACCCGGATTACCATAGAAAACAAAACACATTTTACACACAATTTACTACATGTGTACATAATTTTTTGGTGGATGCGGTGGTTTAATCGTTAGTGCGTCGGACTGTTAAGAGAGAGTACCCGGGTTCGAATCCAGCTCGGGGAAAGAACACCACAAACAATTTTCAGGGCCCCGCCTCCAGCCAACGACTGACAATTCTCCTGGAGTAATCTCTGTCATGAAAAGCTTTCGTAGTTCGCCGTTCGGAACCGGCATTAAACAGTAGGTCCCCTCCACTTGCGTCAAATTATATCGCGCACAACATAGTGGAGGTGCGAACAAGCTATGCTCTGGCTCTGTATCTGCTGTTGCGCAGGTTATTATTTTTTTTTTAAATCCCTGTCGTACATTTCAACATTGTCATTGCTGTTGATACAAAATTGCTTGATATATTAAACTCTTTGGAATTGTCTTTTTGAAATAAACTTCTAGCCATTTAACTTAGCTATTAACTACTATGGTAGTCTGTTACGCTGCCACCCAGTAAAAAACGCAATTCTTTCTACATACTAGTCAAAAACAACTTACAGTTAAGAACCCACAAGAACTAATCTGCGAAACCAACAATGCCCACCTCATTTCTCCGCTCAATTACCTGCGACATTGTTTAATGTTCTATTAACATAGCAAATAGCGTCACACAATTTTCTTATCGATCGACGGTTTCTAATGTAAATCGCTTGATATTTACCCACTTAGCCAGGCGACATTTGCACGCGAATTATTTGCGTTAGAATAATGCCAATGCCAACGCCAACACACGGACAGACCAGCCCGATGGGCCAACAATTAAGTCATAAATTAAATTGTGCACATACGCATGAAATATTGATTATCCGTTGGTGCCTCAGTAGGATTAATAGAAGGACAGACAGCGACCACTACAAACGCATTTTGTCAGCTCACTGTAGTTTTTAAGTCATAGACCACCGCATCCTGCTTGCATTCTAATGAGATTAAATTATTCAGGACAAAGTTTGCCAATTATTGTTGCGCCGACCAATATGGCAAAAGTAATCCTCATTATGTGAATATTTAGTTACGGTTAATTAAAATGGTAAATACCTCATTCGAAATGCACAATAAACCGGGAATCCTTTCAGCTGTAAAGCGGAGCGGAGGGAAATCCGTTTGCTCTGTCAGCTGACGATTAGCGCCCAAACTATCCAAAGCGAGAGACGTTTCTAACTTCGCCAAAGGCCGGCGAGCATGTAAATCAAATATTAATAATTATAATTTACTTTGGGTGAGTAGATGCAGTGCGTTAGGGTTTCCGGTTTCATGGACTAGCTCCCATGTACACAGCCAGCAGGGAAGCCCTCTGCTTACCGAACGGTCCTGTCGGTGATGAGTGCGGTGGCCAAGTGAATCAATACCTTATTGCGGCAGCCGCATTATCGTCCTGCATCATTAGTCGGCGAGCTGTAGGGGGTCTATGTGAAGGCAGATGCTTTTTGGGTAACAGATAAAAGGAGCGGATTATGCCGACGGGCGACGGCACCCGGAGGCGATTTGATGGCAGTCGCGAATTATTTTTTTTATGGCTGCCAGATCATTATTGAAGAGATCCTTTTGTGGAATGCAATATCCGGTGGTATTATGTGCCTGCAGATTTAATTAGATGTGCTTTTTCTTTTAACACGATTGTGCGGAAAAGTGTTGCTTTTATGTTGTTTTGTTTGCATGCCCGCTTTGGGGGATTTTATGTTATTTAGAACCGGATACAGATTGGACAGAGTTTATTTAAAATATTTACTTTTGTGACGAAAAACTAGGTATTATATGCTGAGTTTAGTTATAAACTTCGGTAGGCGGCACTAAAACTAGCAGCCACTGAAACTGAAATTTAGCAACACTTCCGCATTGGCAAATAAAAATGATGATTGGTTTTTGAGTGTGTATATTATCATCATGCGAGATGAAGAGATAAAAGGGTTGACTTCAAAAAGGCTTCGCTTTTACAGGTCATAAATAATTCTCAGGTGCACATTTGTTCGTACTAAATTCTCAAAACAATGCAGTTGATTGAATTTACTCGCAGTGATTTTCAAGTAAAAAAAATCCATACTAATATTATGAAGCTGAAGAGTTTGTTTATTTGTTTGCTTCGTTAAACGCACTAATCTCAGGGACTACTGTATGATGGAGACCAATCATGTAGGATGGAGTTGTTCCTCTTCAAAAGTCCTAAAAAAAATGTCCGCGACCACATATGTCTGTCGTTTAAGATTGATTTACTTGTTACATTTTTTATGGTAATCAAATTTGTTCGATATTAATACTTCATTATACAAAGGAGTTTTATCAACAGAACTTAGGGTGTTTTTTTTTAGAGGTTTAGTACTTGAAGTTGGCAACATTATTCTAACCGGTGGCCATTATGTCAACTGTCATTTATTTTTAGTTTTGTGGCATTTCAATAAAAAATCCACCAGAGCAATTAATTCGATTAACTATGTTTTCGCATCATGTTTACTTTAAATGATAATACGCATCCACAAAGACGTCGTACAGTACGTACAAAAGAAATAATTGCTGTTGTAAAGCGTAGCGTAGAGGAAGACAGTCAATGGTGACCGCTATAGAATCATGATTACTGACTCTTTCATTTATCAATTGAATAACTATGATGTGCAGGAGCTGTGGTTTTTAACAAGACGGCGCAACATGTCACACAGCTCGTGATACAATTGATTTATTGAAGGAAACTTTGGGCAACCATATAGTTTCACGTTAGGACCTGTGAATTTCCCTCCAAGATCGTGCGATCTAACGCCACTTGATTTTCGCGCTAGTCTTCGCCAATAAGCCCGAAGCGATTGACCACTTGGAGGGCAACATTCGTCGCGTTATTGTCGATATAGGGCCACAAGTGTTGGAAAAAGTCATCGAAAATTCCAAGCAAATACACTGCTGTGCAAAATATTAAACACACTTGAGTGATAATGGCGATGGCATATTTTGCTTTACTTTTTTTTTTGTATTCATAATCGTTCGGAATTCGGAAATTCTTAATTGAAAATTCTTAATCGAAAATCCAATACATCATTAAAAACTGACCTTCAAATAGATGCGTCGAAAAGGAGCCTGAAAGTTTCACATCCAAAAAATAGACTTTGGGGGAGGAAATTGCAATAGGCTACCAGAAAAATGGCAAAACGTACTTAATGTCGGATGAGACAAAAATTATTTTATTTTAGGTTTCTCTTATTACGGTGTTCGTCTAATACACTGGATCGAAGGTGATCTAACGAAGAAAAAATATATGCAAATCTTTAAAACAGCCATGCATCCATATGCAGACAATTTGTTCCTACTTTAGCAGTTCTAACAGGACAATGATCCTAACAACGCGAAAGAAACAAAATTTGCAAGTACAGCGCCCAGTCCTTAATTGAGAAATGAATTATAATTATGCATTCTATCATTCTCAAAATCTTAGGTAATGTGTAAATAGTACTTAAGAAACTTTTAATAAATAAAACACTAATAGTGTTCAAGTCTGTGAATTAATGATTCCCTAATTTACTGTGGGTATTTGCAAAAGAGCCCTATTTACAAGTTTACCAAAGTCCTAGCGACTGCAATCGGCATTGCTTGCTCTACGCGAAGAACCCCAGCAAATAACGGAATTATAAAAAGGCTGGATGTGGACTAAACCAAAACGCCATGACTGCTGAACTAAATGTTAATCCCAATGTTCCATTCGTAAAATATGAAACAGTGAAAAGATGTTTTCACTCGATATTTGCCGGCATCCAATTCAGTGAGTGTATTCACGTTGTAATGGTTGTTATCCTAATCAATTAGCTCCCACCAAACACCTAACCAACTGTCCTGAAGGCTTTAATATTGGTTTAGAGTTTCGGTTCCATTGGCTTGTAATCGAATTGAAATATTACTAAGGGTGTGTATACAATTACATCAATTACTAGTGTGGCAGGGCAGGCAAAACATCATTAGTTACATGTTAATATTAAAAACTTAGGTAGAAAAAAGGTGGAACAAAATTTAATTGAAATGTCATTATTCACTGAAAAATCCGGATGTCCAATGTTATTTGAGATTTTAATTTAAAAACAAAACCTCAAAATGTGGGAATCTTCCCAACTCAATGTTAAATCAACTTGATTATAAATTAATCGACTGCCAGAGGTCTTTTTTTTATTGTTTTATTTCGTTATACAAATTATCATCATTTGCCACACAATTTACATACAGAGATTCGATATTAATCTTATATCCTTCAACTGGCTTATTATATTTAGTTCCAAAAGAATATATTTTGGAAGAAATCACTACGCTATTCTGTGTCGCTTATTTCAAATATTTTTTAAAAATAATCAAAGGTATAGTTTTAATGAACCAAAGATTGGAGATCGCTCAGAGCATAAACCTTCGAAATCTATACACCACAGTACGCAAAATCCTTATCACTTTTCAAGGAACTGCACCTTGAGACACCGATAACTGCTGTAATTTTTAAATTTGTGAGGAGTTCTTTGAGCTTTGTTGTGATTCGCGATTGCAGAGGGGAACCAACGTTTGTGTCTAGTCAAGGATGTTCAGTGATTGATTATTGTTTACCGATAGGAGAATGACTTTATCTAGTGGACGACTTTGAAGCTTTAGTAGCGAATTTTTTAGTTCATTTGCCGGTAGTGACGACTCTAAAATTTTCAAATCTCGAACCTAACCCGCCAGCAGTACCTTTGAAGAAGTTGAAGTGGAAAGAAAATTTTATAGTGCGAAAAACCCATGCTGATATCTTTAGACTATTATACAATATTTAGAAGCAAATAAGACGTACAAGGGGATGTGTAGAAAAAAAACAGGCAAGTCATTTCAGGCAACTGCTAAAGCCAGCAGCGGATCAAACTTTCAGTCCGTCCTGCCCAATATCACTGACTTTGGTTGAGCTAATAATAGCATTGGGAAAATGAAAAAAAAAAATAAAGCTCCGGGCATGGATCGCATTCCGGTTGAGTTCGTAAAACTCTTTCTCCCGCGTGTCTTGAAATATTGCTGATGTCCTACAACCAGATACTTAGTTCAGAAAAAGTACCAGAAGTCTTTTAAAGTCAGTGATCTACTCCTAGAAAACTGTACAGGCATCTCGCTTCTCTCAGCATTTAGAAAGGTCTACGCACAAATCAAAGGTTTGGGTGGAGACTTGCTTTGACAACGAATTCACTTTCGAAATTTAGAGACAGAGGGAATAAATATATGCATTCTTCGTAGATTTAAGGCGGCTTTTGACACAGTTAATAGGAATTCGTTTATAGACAAACTATCGACCCTCGGATTTTCAACCAACTCCATTAGCTACTTACTGTTCTGTCAGACTATTTTGTCCTAGATAGATTACTTTGCTAGTTAATTAATTTTCTTGGATACAACCCCTCTCAATTGGTCTCCCTTCTTTTTCATTTTTGATTTTGGGCGAAAGCCCTAGCAGCTAGAGCTAATTTTGTACTAATTATGAATTTATTTCATTATTGATAAAATTTTAATAATAATAATAATAATAGTTGATTTTTTTTTTGTAGTTTGAGAATCAAATCAGAAATAAATTTAGACGAGTGATATCCAATTGGTTATTTCAAAATGGAATATAAGAACGTTTGTGTTAAAAAAGAAAAGGTGTGTGTACTTGGTTGAACAGGATTTAATGATACAGTCACCCACAAATTATTTGACCGACTCCATATGCTAAACGAAAAAACTAAAAAAAAAAAGTAAAGCAACGCAGAAGAATTTGTTGAGTTTTGAACTTTCAGAAAATACCTACATTTATATTTAGATTCTAAATCACACAAAAAAATTTAGCTGAAAAGAAAGAAAATCACAAATCCAATGTCACAGTTTATTTGACCCGCTTCTAAAATAATGGAAATAAAAAAGAATAACAAATATGTTTATTAATATAGATATTTTTTATACCTCTCCCGTAATGTTGTGTAATGATGTATAGCCAAAGTTGTACCCATACACAAACCAACAAAACCAGTAAATAGAGTTTCCAGCTATCGTACAATTAGTCTGCTTAGTTGCTTAGGTAAATTGTTTAAAAGAACCATTCACTGTAATCTTACAAAATTTGTTAATGATTATAACTTAATTCCAAAGGAACACTTCGGGTTCAGGCAAGGATACTCTCAACTCATCAACTTATTAGAATCAGCAAATATATCAGAAATGCTTTAAATGAAATGAAATCGGTGGGTATGGTTAGACACAAACTCTTTAGAAAGAATGTTGCAATTTACGTAATAAAAGTAACACAGAGTTACTTATCTGGAAGGAAGTTTTATGTGCAAGTTAACTCGGACACAGGGATCTTGTTCTTGTTCCCCTCCTCTATGGCCTATATGTATCTGATTTTCCTCAATTATACATGTTTAAACGCCTTTTTTGTAGACGATACTTGTATCCTTTCAGTCTCAGACAATTGCTCAGCTATAATCAATAACCTGCAAACTGCACTATCTACAGTTGAGTCCTTTTTTTCATTCGTGGAAAATTAAAACTAAGCCATCAAAAAACACCCAATATCAACTAAGTATCTGCAATTCCCAAATCCAATGGGTTAACGCTATTATATACTTTGTTTTCACTCTTCACAAAACTTTAACTTACTCATTGCACATTAACTCAGCAATAAAAAAAAGCTGAAATTACATTCAAAATCGTATACCCTCTCCTCAATAAGAATTCCAACTTAAGTAAGGAAAACAAACTGCTTATCTTTAAATTAATTTAATTTCTTTATTTGGTCATAAATTTACAAAGTGATTGTCCCACAATTTACATCCATATAGAGATTCGATATTTCGTTCATCCGAAGCATTATCTTACATTTTTAAAAGAAAAAGTTTACAAGAGATTTGGTAGAAAACAACGACAAAATCTTCCATATAACAAATTGCTTATCTTTAAAGTTGTAATATTACCAACTCTTCTTCATGCTGCCCCTTGTTGGGCTAGTTCTGCCGAATATCTTATGAAGAGGATGCAAATTTGTCAAAACAAATTACTAAAATCTATCCTTGGTCTCCCCTGGCATTTTTCAACCCTAGCTTTACACAGCATAAGCAACAAATGGTAGAGTAAATTTTGAATGGCTATTAATTAAATTTAAGGATAAATCTTCATTACATGAAAGCGAACTAGTTAAGAATTCGATGCTTTAGCACACTCTTTTACTTATAAGCTAGTCATAAGTAAGTTAAGTTACATATATATAATTTTTTTTGTCTATATAGTGTTTTTTTCCAATTTTCTCTAATAATTTCCAACCTTTATTATACCTTTCGCTCAAAAACCTTAGTTGCAAAGAATTTAGAATATTCTGATCACTAAACATTAAGTAAATAACCAATAATATGTAACAAAAAGTACACTTGTTTAAATAAATAAAGTTAAAGTTAAAGAAAGTATATGTATATCATTACACATTTAGTTGATTTAAAGTTATTGTTCTCTTCATCGATTGTCGACCAACATTTTAAGCTAATTTCTTAAGCTTTTTCCTTCTTTCCAGAATTTTACAACTACAGTACTCATCGGATAATTGGCCCTCGCTTAATTGCGTTACCCGTTTAATTAATCGCAAAACCAAGCAAATAGAAAATTACATGAGAAATGTACACATTTTTCCCGTTTAATTGCATTCCCGCTTAGCTGCGCTACCCGGTTAATTGCACCCAGTAAAGTTAAGTTTGTCGTAAAACTGCATACAAAATATCCCATATAATTAAACGCACACAATGAAAGAAAAAAAACGTTTCATGTTTACAGCTTAAATAACGAATTTGTATAACATCCACGCGTTCGTTCGTCAACGAATTGGATTTTTTCCTTTGCATCTTATTAAGTTCTTTTACAATGATGGAGTTTCATTGGCTATTTTTTTAATCCATACATATGCGCTAACATTACAGAAATTCTTTATTGTGTTTTCAACGTAATAAGGCGGAGTTTTCTTTATTGCGTCTGCATAGCAATTAAGCAGGATTCTTGTAATTGCGTTCCTCGGTTGCATTGCATAGAAAATTCGAAATTGTGGCCAACGCAATTAACCAGGGATTACTGTACAAAAAGTGTTAAGATCACAAAAATTATTTCCAGTTTTTACAAAACACTCTGATCAGGGACACTAACTGCTCTAAAATAATGGAAAACATCCTGAATGTCACTTTAATTGCAGTAAATATAACGGTAAACGGCATTTGTGTGGAGTGAACGCTGGCTTTTTGTACTTCTCTTTTAGATGTTTTAGCAAAAAGGTACCGTTAACTGAACACGTGTTTATAGGAATTCCATTAAATTTTGGTCACAAGTTCTTTTTATTGTTGTTTCTAAATGTGTATTCTTAAAATTTAAATATTTTCAATAATTTACTTATTTTAATACAATAAACAATTACAATTTCAGTAGGTGAACGCAGATTTTTTCTGCTATGTGTATGGGGCAGTTTTGAACAAAAGAACTTATACTGAAGACAAAAATTTAATATGAACATTTCATTAAATTAACCAAATACTATTTGAAATCCAACTTCAGGACCACTTTTAATTGTAAGTAAAATTTATTGGTCAAGAAATCGATAAGATCGAATAAGTGGATATATGGAGCTGGCTGCTGAAGAATAAACTTTAATGCTTTCAAACAGCTGGTCTAAGAAAGCTTCGATTGAATCCTTCCTTGGCACAAATTATTGCTTACTTACAAAACAATTCAAAAGCCTGCTATTTTTTTTAAGTTCAGATTTACAATTCAACTTCAGCAATTGTTGAATCGTGCAGTGATGTATTTTTTTCAAGTTTGTGACTTACCCAGTTTCTGTGTCATTTTCCTACTCTTTCTTGAACAAAAAATTAACCACAGGACTCCAATCCTCTATCACACGCCTTTCGACGTAGCTTCCTTTACAAAAAAAAAAAACTGTTTAGCTCAGACAAAAGTTACATCCCACAGCACCGGAGAACCACTAAATCGTTCGCAGGTGTTGGCGCCAAGTTTGTCATTGAACGTAAAACTTTTGAGACAAATTCTCCTTCAGCAGCAGCAGCACTCAGCGCCAGTCCGTAGACGTAACTCAAACGTGTTAAGCGCCTTGGAAAATTGTTTAAATTGATGCAAAAAAAATATCAAACACAACGTAAATTATTTCTGACCACGTTACACACATAAAATTAACTCTCATAATTCCGTAAAGTGAATTCAACTACAAACTACATAAATTATTTATCCTTGAATCAATTGCGAGCTTTTTGTTCGCAGCACCAGGAAAAAGAATACGTTTTTCATTGTTTTGTATCCTGAAACATGAATAATGCAGGTGCTGGGATTATGTGAGCCCGCGTACATACGTTACGTTATCCCTTTGAAGTTTGGCTACCGGCTGGGCGCTCGGTGGGCGATGCCACTCCAAATGACCAATCGGCCTCAATAGGGGAATGGCATTGGCATTGGCAATTCTCTATGAATCCTTGATCTGAAGAAAGATTGTTTCCAATCCGATAGCCTAGTCAGGTTAATAAATCATGCGTGAAAATCAGAGCAAATTTCATGAATGACCTAATGACGTGTTGAAGAAGGTTCCTGCGGATGCGGAGTGTGTGTGGGTTTGTGTATTAGTTTCAATTTTTAATATAGCGATGAGGGGTTGGCCTCCATGAATAGATATCCTTGAAGGGGTCCATACCTGAAAATGAGTTTCCTTTCATGCTTCGTTCGGATGAATGAGAAAAGGTGCCTTCGGGAGGACACATCTGAAAATAGGTTTGCCCTACTTTCTTTTCTTTCCCCCAGCTGGTCGGGGGGGGGGGACTTATCTTTTGGGCGACGTTGTTTTTTTTTCAGTGATTTCTTTTTTTTCTCGTTTGGGGATTTTCCCTTAGGTGGACATTGGCTCTATTCAATCTTCCTTTTTTTTTTCTTTTTGGTTTATCTTGTAACCAGAATAAGAAAGAATAGAAAAGAAAGGAAAGATGGTAATAAAATTGTCCGTGCGCAGCGGCCCCGAATGGAGGACGTAAAGCTCAAATGAATTTTAAGAATTCTGTGTATGACAAAATTTGGTTGACGTGCACAGGATGGAGAATGGAGTGGGTGACAGATGCGGGATGACGAAGACAGATCTTGAATCTTGTGTAATGGTCCTTAGGTTAGTTCAGTGAGCACTTAACAGGAAGCAATTTAATAAGCTGATATGGGTCAATTGCAATGCAATAAAACAAGCCATTTTTCTTTGTTTATTTTTTTTTAAATAGCCGATAATGTAAAAAGAAATTAATATCTTCATCAGGTTAGCACACCCCCAAAAGCTGTATATAATTGATTTTCTTGTTGTTGTTCGTGTTCAAATGCAGCATTTTTTTTAATTCAATTTATCTCAACTTTGTAAACACTCTCACTGACAAAGAGAACAACTAACGGAAAGATATCATTATTCGACTTTTCTCCTTTTTTGTGTTTTCGATGCGTCATCATGTAAATTCTTCTTAGTTTATCTTGAAGAGTTGGACGCGTGTGAATACCGAATTTTGTTTTCTGTTCAAGTAGTGTATTAAAATTAATATGGACATAGGAAAATCACTATCGGTTGAAGAGAAAACTGAGCAAAATTGAAGCCTTCACTGAGTTAAAGCTGTCAATAAGTGCAATTTCGAAAAAAAATCGTTGGATGTCGTAAGGTTGTATCTGCATTACTGTCCAATAAGCCATAAGTAAAAATTATATTGGTGAATAGGATACTTTGGTATCGTTTAGGAGCTAGAAGCAATTTAAGAAAAATCAATGAACATTTAAAAAGAAATTATTAGAAAACAACGCCAACACTTAAAAAGAAGTTATAAATTAGTTTTAAAAGCCAAAAACTTCATTGATTTTTCTTGAAGTGACTCTAGCTCTCAAACGGGACGAGATAGATAGCCCACACCAACACCAAAAATTTATGACGATTTTCAGTAGACGGGTTAAAAATAAACATTTTTTACTATGAGAGGGGGATGAATCTCGCCCCGTTTAGAAGGTAGGGGCAATTTAAGAAAAAATCAATTAATATGCGAAAAAAAGTATTAAAAAAACAATGGCAATACTTATAATGAAGTATTACAACAGTTTTGAAGGGCTCCGCATCACCTTTCACAGAGGCACGACCATTCTGCGACACACCCATTCGCACCGCTAAATGCTGCATAAATGGCTCGCTTGGGAACATGCCAGCAAGTTCCTACCAACTACTTTCATCTGAAGAACTTCTTAATTGGACACTGACCAGTTAAGAAACACCTGAAAGCGATGGGAGTCACGCAAGATGATACCTGCCGAATGTGTTACGAGGACCGAGAGACAGCAGAAAACATACTGTGACACTGTAATTGCTTGGTCATCGCTATCGGCACCTAAACAGACATTATCTTTAAGCAGACAATATCGCTGCTAGCACCCAAAAGCGTGCTAGGTTTCATCCAAAACTCACGTTTTTGGCGTGAGGTCTATGTAGAGAAAATCATCGCTGGCCGCAGTGATGTCCGCGACTTCTCATCTCCTTTCTAAATTCTGTATACTCTATGCACATGAATAATTTAACTTAAATGTATGATTAAAGAACAAGTTTCTGGCTTTCAAAATTGTTGTATGTGACAACGAGAGGAGAGAAAAAGAAGCCGCCAACTCCAGCGAGAGGGACAGGCACTCCGAACTGAAATGCGGAAAAGGACGTTTGTTGAGCTGTGCAACGTACACTTTAATTTGTTGAATACTCAATAAAGCAAATAATGATTACTCTAGTAAGATTTGTTTTGTGAATTAGTTATATATATTGTACTTTATTGTAAGTATTGCCGTTTGTTTTTTTTTTAATAATTTCTTTTTTCATGTTTGATTTTTTTTTAAATCTCTCTAGCCTCTACCTCCCAAACGGGACGAGATAGACCTCCCTCCCATAGTAAAAAATGCTTGTTTTAAATCCCTGCCGTTATCATTTTTTGCCACCAAAGTTGTCGTACTCGGGCCACGAATCGATGTACTAATTCGGTGACCACAATATATTGAACGTACTAATTTTGTTTAAGGGTTTTGTCGTTATTATTTTGTTGAGATATTATGTTTTTGTTTTTTAAAGTTAAAAAAGTTCAAAGTTTTTTAAAGTTTAAAAAACAAAATAAGTCGGAAAACATGGCTAATAAAGTTAACTCGCTTATTTTAAGTGAATACAGGGAAGTGTGCTAATTCTCTGACCGACACTGTACATCGAGGATTCTTATTTAGAGATAGAAATTAAGACAATTCCAGGCTCTTCAAGATCTCTCTTATATATACAGAGAGAATGAAAGTAGAGCTCTTCACATAAAAACTTTTTAAAGTATTTTTGACACTAATATGTTTTAGATGAAATGTGGATAGAACCAGTTGTTCTTAAAAACTACCGACAAGTTTCAACAATACAGCAAAAGGTATCATCATCATCATCATCTTCCTCCGGCTGCATGTTCCACTAAAGCGGTTGCAGGGGTAGTGCACGCAAAAGAGATCTCCAGGGGGTATGCCCAAGCGTAACCAGGCGAGCTTTTGTACTTGATCCAACCATCTCATCCTAGGTCTACCGAGCGGTCGCATACAAGGCACGCCGCTGTAGTCGTACTGCTGGGGGCATTCGTGCCACGTGACCAAACCATCGAAGTATGGATCTTTCCATTCGTAGAAGTAACTGCTCAACATTAAGGTCTCCACGCACCGTCGTGTTTCTCACCCTCACAAATTTTTTTTTCCAAAACAGAATAAAAACAGTAAAATAATAAAAATGCTATAATTCAATACTTTTCGTTTATGTACCACAAATAATTAAATTTATTTGAAATTTTTTCATTCATTTTTGAACTAAAATGGAATCCATTTCCGCATTGTTTCAAAGGCAACAAAGTTCTCCCAAAAGTTCTGTTTTAAGCGTAGAAATTCACGAGTACCAGACGTACCTAAACTCAACTATGGCCTTTTAAAATACTGAAAGACTGTTTTTTCAGGTGTTTACGTCGACCTCTTAAATACAAAATGTTTCGCGTAAAAGACTGCCCGAACCTAAATCCCCAGTTGAGATGAACCCATTTTTATTCACCTTCGTCCTTTAAATGAAAGGGCACAGAAAATATTGTTTAAGTAAACAAATAATTGTTTGCCTTTGGACCGCGAGCCCAACAATAATCGTGACTCTCTCAGGTATAGAACGCTGAACACTTTATTAAGTTTTCATAGTCATGGTTGCTGGTACAATGTAGCCGCCGCTCACCGTCGCGGTATTCAAAGTGCACGCCTAAGGAACATCCCAATATAATAGAGAAGCAACTTTCAAGCGCGTATAAATCGCCTCCCTCAGTAGTACCACATGCGTTTGGGAAATTCCATTTAAGTTACCCAAAACAGCTGGGGGCGTTCGTTTAATTTGTTCCGTAAACAAAAGTTGTTCGCAGCGAAACAAACGCGAGTGTTTTTTTTTTTCCCTTTTTTTTCTGAATCCACCTCTCACTCTCACTGCGTCTTTTGTTCGTGCAGCGTTGTTCGTCCTTTTGTTTCCATTTGCTCAACTTTAAATTCAATCTATTGTATCTTCCAGACCATTTATGGATACGTGAGAACTGAGTTTTTCTATTTTCTATGCTTTTTTGTTTTTGTAAGTTAGACGTTGAAGTTTTGTTAGAAAATTTTGATTTTTGCTCTAGGGCGTTTGACGGTTGGTCGGTTGAATGTCTGTTGCAAGGATAACGCATTTAACATGGATGCAATTAAAAATTTTAAATTGATTTGTTGGTCTTTCTCTTTTTGCTCTGGATCAACTGCCGAAAATGAAATTGGTTCTCTAATTTAAAAACGTTGTTGACGAGAAGAACTATTTCTAAACCAGAATTTTGGTTGGTTTGCTAGTGCAGAGTTAATTAGTCTTGAGCTCTGTTTGATTATTATCGGTGGGAGGGAAAGATTCATTGACGCATCGACTTCTTTTTACGCCGATTTTTCGTGAATTTTTGTTAAATTATGACGAAGTTTACACGAGCTGGTTATTTCTCCAAAAAAACATCAATCCACAATTTTACGGCTTTTCCTGTGCACTGTAAATAAAACGTTTTTCAGTAGCTCAACCCGATCTATGCACTGGATCGATGCGCATCGAATTCAAGCAAAATATCCAGGAACTCGAATTCCATTCCGGGACATTCCACTACCACGCGGACGCTCTAGGTGAATTCGAAGATTTTTCGTCCATTCGACCTTGCCTGCTGAGCAGTTTAGCGTCGCTATACGTCCCGTACAACTTTATCTTCAGCCGAAGATCACTCGAAACACTTCAGTGTGCTTTCATCTACTTTTGTAAGGGTACATGATTCTGCGCCACATAGCACGATTGGGATGATCAAGGCGACACTTTGGTTTTTCGAGAGAGGACTTTACTTCGTAATTGTTTTTTTAGCCCAAAGAAAAAGCGGTTTGCAAGTTTGATTCTTCGTTCAATCCTCATTCACTCTGAATGACTAGTAAAATAGCAAATATTGCAAATTCAAAGCAGATGTGTATTTACTCTAATGAAACAAATATTTTAATTAACTTCATGTGTCTTTTAATTAAATAAAAAAAAAAAGTTCATTCTTTTTGACTGAAGCCGTTCATAATAAAGAATAAGCTCTTGAAAACGAGAGTTATGAATTACTAGGTAAAGAAAATTGGGCTCTTGAAAACGAGAGTTATGAATTACTAGGTAAAGAAAATTGGGCTGTATTTGAACACACTTTAATATCAAACGAAATTGTCTTTTCGAAAAGCTTTCACAAAAAGTAAAATTCTTCAAGTTCCAAGGGCTGTGCTACAACTACAATTATTTCAACATAAATTGATTTACGTAGATTTAATTTATGCAGACTATAGATGCGATCGAAAAACACAAATCGGTTACTGTAAGTGGAAGGCGGTCCTTTTAACTTCCACCACACTGCTCAAAAACCGTTAGAGTCATTATGCAAAACCTCGTCCAAGGACGGATCAATAACTCACACCCCAACCCACCAACCACATGGAGCACTAATAATCGCATATTGTCGGTCGGAAATAATAAAACACCCCATTTGCTGGTAAAAGCTACACAAAATAGTAATCCCATCCGCCGCGGTAGGTGGTCGGGTCAGTGCGCCACCCCTCAGAAACACACACTCACATGGATTCTGGAAGCCACACACTTGTAACACTTGCAAAAATATACGATTTCGAAATGAAAGCCATACTCGTGAAAATGTAAAGACGGCAGGTGGTGGGTCTTTTTGCAACGTTACTTCTCTCTACGTATTAATTAATGATTATCGCGAGGATTAGTCTGCGTTTGTGTGCGCTTTTGCGTGGCAATTAAATTCGTCCCTTCTTCGCATGTGTAACACAAACCCAAAACAGAAGTCAAAAAGGGATAATTATGATTAAATAACGGCGCTATGATAAAATATTAACCGCTCCACATCCGATGCGAAAAGGATAAAGCAAATTGAGCAACGTCCGTGTGTTTGCGTGCGTGTGTGGGAGAGCGAAAACCATCCTGACGAGGTTTTCATGTGGATCGGTGTGTGCGAGCAGTTGTTTGGTTTGCACGAAAAATTAACGCTATTAATAATTAAAATGTGTATTTCTTTGGATTCAGGGATTGGCTGTGGATACAATTTTTTATTTAAAGCTTTTTGTGATAATCAAGGCCGCGGTATAATAGACGCAGTTGGGCTTGAACTGATATCAAATTCGAGGGAGAAGTTCCTTTGAGTTTTACCGAGGACAATGAGGTTGGACGCATTTTGTAACTTCTCACATGTAAAATTGTTTTTTTAACTTTGTTGGCCAATTCAAGCTTCCACTCTATTATTACACGCTTTCTTAACTTGTCGGGTCGCATAGTATGTAAAAAAAATCTTGAAAGTTAAATTTCCGATCAAGCTGAAATTTTGCATAGGCGTTTCATTTTCGTAACAATGCATTGTTAGCTAGGTGACGTCATCCTGAATCCAATATGGCGGATTTTTTGGTTTATTATTCTATAATAAACCTTTGTAATCGTAACAGAAAAAAAAAATTAACACCCCCTCAAACTTTCACAGTTTGTGTTTGGCGGGTTGTAGAGTGTATTTTTTTATATAATTGGCGCGTGATAAAGGGGTTGGGGCTACCCTTAAGTATCCTGTTTAAGACACAGCACGGCACAGAATTTCCAAAAATGGTGGGCTAGCTATTTCTTATTCACTACAATGGTATGGGCATCAAATGAAAGGGTTTCATGAAAAAAGTATGAATAAAATTACGTCATTCTGAATCTAATACGGCGAGTTTCCAAAAATGGCGGATAGCTATTCCCTTTGCACTACCATGATATAGGTATCAAATGGGAGGATGTTCTGAGTAGAATACGTACAAAATTACGCCAATCTGGCGGGCTTTCAGAAATGGTGGACTAGTTCTTTGCCATGCACTGACAAAGAAAAATGAAAAGGTTTTGTAATGAAAAGGTTTTAAATGAAAGGGTTGTGTACTAAAAAAAACACGATTCCATTCATTATGAGTGTTAATTGCATTCACTATTAATGAGTGCTGATTGCAAAAAAGTTCATTTAAATGCACCGTGAAAGAACTAAAAAACACATCCCACGTGCTTGGAATAACTTGTCTAACAAATGCCTTCAAACTTAATATATTCAATGCTAACTTTTTTATTTGTTTACTAGACATACTTACTAATTAGATAGATAGATTTATTCATACAAAAAGGTTTTAACAATGATTTAGTTTATCGCACAGTATATACTACAGAGATGCGATATTTTATATATCTTTCTTCTGAAAATTAAATGTATATGTTTTTAAATTTACGCTTTGGCTAGTGAAAAGCTATGAAGTTTTAAGGAAAAAGTATAAAAAACCTTAAATTAAAGAGACATAAAAAAAAAAAAAGAAAAAATAAATATATAAATTAGTAAATAAAACAATATAAGATATAACAGTTACATTAAATAAATAAATAAATATATAAATAAATAACTGAACAGACAATTAAGTAAATAACTAGATAAATAAATAAATAAATAAATAAATAAAGAAGTAAATAAATACATAAATGACAAAGTAATAAATAGAGAACAAAGTATTAAATAAATAAATAAAAAAGTAAATAAATAACAAAGTAATAAATAAAAGAATAAATAGGAGAGCTAATAAATAAGCAAACAAAAGGTGTATGTATGTATGTATTTATTTCACACATATATGCTACATGTTTTTTTTTTTTTTTTGTACTTACTAATTAATTTTAGTAATTTTGACATTTTATTAATCGTACGTTATGTAAAGTGTTGGCAAAAATAACCTAAGAGAAGAAAATTTAATATCAGAAACTTGAATAATTTAACCGCATCACTAGTTCACCGATACAAGAACGAAGTCACACGCAGCATGTCATCCAGGAACTGAGTGGATCAAAGCCCATATACAGATAGTATTTCCTTTGACAAGATTACATTCCGTGAATACCATTTTCTTTTACTTGTGAACTCAAACTCAAAGCTAATTCAGAACAATACGAATGAATCCGACACAATCAGAGCAAAACATCAAGAGACCGCCGACCGAGACCGAAATAGTCGCTCGTGAATGTGTCCATATGCTCGGTCGGCTCGCTCCACCCTTCGCTCCAGTAGCTCTAAGAAACTTTTATATTTCAATTCGAATACTTAATGCCACCAACAACACCTAGCCCGGACTACCGGACCGCCTGATGTACCACGAAAAACAATAACAGCCAACCAACTCGCCCTTGGTCCCGGACAATGGGAACAAAACAATCGAGCCCGATGAGGGACAGGTTAAGGTGAGCTAAAACAGGGAGACTGTGCATTGTATTTGACGCTCACACCAAGCCGCCTTGCACACACTGTGCAATGCTTTGTCTGGTAAATTTAATCAACAAATAACTCCTCGGGGAGTTTCCTATTTTGTGTATTATGAGGAAGACAATAAAACCTGAGGTTGAATCCTTTTGGAATGGCATGCGGTGTGGACAATGAGATGAATTGTTTGTCCTGAAAATTGCCTGCTCAAAGGCCGAGGATGGATAGGAGATACCGACTGATTCGTATGAAATGAAATGTAGTGTTTCTTGATCTGTCGATATCAACTGTGCGGTTTTGAAACACACATGACGAATGCCTGCGGAATAGCTGCGGGAATACCAGCCGCGAAGCTTGGCTGAAAGGGAGCTAATTACTACCGCTGTGGTTACTTTCGGTTTCAGAAATGCTTTCTATTGTAACTTCGATGTTTGCCAATGAGAGATAAGCATGGTATTCAGGGCATGGGTCGTTGAAATACTATACAAATGTGCCTGGTTAAAGTCCGGGACTTTGTCATTTGCAAAGCAAAGTGCGTATCTTCTGGTTGTTGTACTCAATGCTAATACAGTGTGATGGGAGAAGCAATACTGAGCTTTTCTGCAGGATTGGCCAAGCTGTGTCGATTTTGAAACAGCTTGGAAGATCTGTAATGCTTGGTGTCCGAGCTTGGTGTGAACTCGGTATTTGTTCCAACACTCACCCATGGTCATGAAATTTGGGTAATAACGAAACGAAAGAATAAGATCACGAATACAAGCTGCCGAGATGAGATTTCTTCTCGACCGTGCGTGGGGAGCAACTACTTCTCCGAACGGAAAGGGCTATACTTCGATGGTTTGGTCACGTGATACGAATGTCCACATGCGCCTTGGATGCGATCCCATCAGGACGCATCCGACCGCTCGGCAGACCCAGAATGAGATGGCTGGACCAAGTCCAAAATCTCACCTGGTTACACTTGGGCATACCACCTTATGAGTTAGAGTCGGCGGCGGAAGATCGAGTTGTCTGGAGGTCTCTTCTGTGTGCATTGCCCCCGCGACAGAGGAACACGTGGTCAAGAAGATGATGATGATGATGAAGTTTTACTGAAATCGATAAAAAGTACAAGGATGTGGTGTTTTTTTTTTTTTATTACAGCGTTGACTGTATTTGTAATCTCCTCTAAAAACCGATGCTCTCACATTTTTGACAGCCGTGCTAATTAGGTTTTAGTTTGTTGTTATAAAAGAACTTACTACTTACAAACAAACTACACTCTTACTGCCTATAAACAAACTATCCCTCACTTTGCGCGATGGTTAGGGGAATGAAAAGTTTCGTGCAAAACCGAAACCTCGCAAAACGCGTTATGAGTGTATATGGATGTATTTTTAACAGAAAAACCAAAGTGAGCCATGATTCTTTGAAGAAATAACGTTCTTTCGCGCAAAGCAAAGTCGCCCAAATCGAATTTGGGTAGATATTTGAAAATCGAGCAAAGGTGAAACCGCGTACAACGAGGCCGCGTATGGTTTAGGAAAACCGTTTCATGTATTTTTGGTTATTAGTCTAACTGCCGGAGAACAGTTCTGTTTCTGTAAGATTATTACACGGTGCTTAATTTTTGTGGGCGCCGTTGGCTCGATCGGTTAGTGCATCGGACTACTGAGCGAGAGTACCCGGGTTCGAATCCAGCTCGACGAAAAAAACACCACACAATTTTTTACGGCCCCACCTCTAGCGAACGACTGACAGCCTTCCTGGAGTACGTCGCAGTTCGCCGTTCGGAACCGGCAATAAACTGTGGGTCCCCCTCACATGTGTTAAGATTACAAGCCTCACAACACAGTGGAGGCGCGAAAAAGCTAGGCTCTGGCTCTCTCACCGGGCTGTTACGCCACCCAATGTAATGTAATGTTTAATTTTAAGTGATCACTTTTTTGGCTCAAATATTTGTATAAAAAGCGTGGCTGAAAGTAGATGGATAATAGTGTGTCATTTTCTGATCAATTTTCCATCGAAAGGTAAGTTTGACTGGCTTAGTTCTTGCAAATTACATATCTTCCGCGAATAGAATTTTCGCAGTTCACCGGCTTTCCGTTCAACCAGAACGCCAATTTGTTTTTTTTTTCTTTCTTCAAAACACGACACATAAAAATGCTCAGATTTTCCGCTCGTCAGTGTATACTTTCCAGAGATTAACCCAAAGGACCATAAGCGGAACTCACATCACCTAGCCTCTGTTTAATTTCAATTTCTTCCCTTCTATTGTAACAGAAGAAACAGAATTCCCCTATTCCCACATGGGGAGATCCAGGGAGCTGAACCAGAAATGTATATGAGTGTGTGTAGAGCTTTATTCTTCTTTATTTTTTTGCAGTTTTAAATCAAGGACTTGAGATTTACAAGGGAGCTCCCAATAAAGAATGAAGAAAAATAGCATGAAGGACACCATTATAATAATTTTGCAAGACAAGCAGACAACTCCAACAATGACGACGTCCCGGAGGACAAATGAAACGAAGCAAATATTAGAATCGAAGATATCCTCTCAACCGTAATGCTAACAAATTCCCACGTGTTATATTCGTTTGGCCGATCAAGTGTTAAGACGGTCGTAGTCGACGAGGAGAATCTGATTTCCACCCCCGCTTAAGTGCAACGTGACGATAAAGTCCACATGGAGTGAGCTAAAGGTGACTGGACAGGATGTACGACTTAGCTATTCCTTCCATACTTGGCAGTTCTTTTTTTTTCTTCTTGGCTCACATTTTGCTAAGAGTGAGGGTAACAACATTTTATCCCTGGAACAAGGTTAAATTAATTGAGAGAAGACTAAGGACTCAGCAGAACTCCATTATGGCTAATTGCAAACATTTTCGTAAAATTAATTCTATTTTCTGGGAAAAAAGGAAAAAAAAGGACACAGCTTGCATTTATATGTGTGCAAATGGATACAAAATGTTCGTGACATGTCTGAACCTTATTTGCATTCCATTAGGCCACACATCCTGCCGAACCGGGTCCGGGTATATCTACACTCAATTAAAGGACCTTCTCCGAGTTGTAGAAAACAACGGTGATCAGTTTTGAAGTGAATTAATTCATTTTCTCGGACACTCACAAGGGGAGGAGATAAAATAGAAATAATAATCAGCGATGGCTGGGAGGGAGAAAAAGATGAAAGTTTCGTTTGCATCTGAAATTCCGGAATGTGTTTTTTATTTTTGAAACACAGCACAGTGGTGGTAGTAGCGGTTAATCCATGCGCTACTTTCCGAAGTGATTTGCATTTTAGAGTACACGGGGAGCTACGCTTGGCCGGAGTGCGGGGTCGAGATATGACCTTTTCTGTTGAAAAGTTTACGTTTCGAAAGGGGGTTGGGGTCACTTAAATCTAGCAGTTTGCAGCATCGCAAGCGGGCTTTTCTGAAATTAAAAACTAAATACTGGTCAAACTCTTTCCTATATTCTGTTTTTACTGAGACTTCAGCGATGCGCTATTTTTTCTGCAAAGATCAAAAGCGATTTGTAACTAAATGTAACGTCAGTCAAATTGAAATGAGCGATTGAAGCGCAGCTAGTTTACATACAGTATGTCAAGAATGAGTTTACACATTGAAAATAAATTAAGTTTTTTAAGTGAATCAGTAGAAAACCTTTTAACTTTCAATAATTTTTTTTGTAGCGAAAAGGTAAGCTAGACTATTAACAACAATTTCATATCAAAAAATTGCAAATTTGATACAAAATTGATGAAAAATATAGCATAAATCAGCAATACCCTATTTCCTTTAGTGTCAAATAACACTTTTCACAACTAGGTTATGACATAGTTGGCTTTGCATTTACAGTTATTTATGCATCGATTTGAATTCTTTGGTATGTTGGTATGTAAGTCATTATTTTGTTGTTACATTTTGATAGTTAAGTGTTTTACAATATCGCGTTTTCTTCCAATTTTTCTAATATAAATTTTTTTTTAAAATGCCAGGAAAACGATTATCATTTGAAGTTATACAATTAATATATTACAATGCACAAATTGGTAAAAGTGTGCAGGAATTGTCAGAAATGTTTTGTGTATCGAGGAAAACTGTATACAATATTTTAAATCGGGCTGAAAACGAAGGACGATTGGAGCTAAGGTATGGAGGAGGGTCAAAGCGTAAACTGACTGCACGTGTAGAAAGTTTAATTCTAAGAAAAATAAACGAAAATCCCAGAATTTCCACTAAAACGATTGCGCAAGAAGTCAAGGAAGAATGTGGTGCAACGGTTTCACATGAAACAGTGCGACAAACAATTCTGCGTAATAAGTATTCATCCAGAATTGCTCGCAAGAAACCAATGCTTTCTGTGAAAAATATTGAACTACGTTTGTCTTTTGCTACAATGCATTAGTTGAAGCCTGCTGAGTACTGGGACGACGTTATATTTTGTGACGAAACGAAAATAATGCTATACTACATTGGTGGCCCAACCAGGGTATAGCGGAAAGCATTAACATCATTGGAGAACAAAAACATTATTCCGACAGTTAAATTTGGAAAAATGTCTATCATGGTTTGGGTGTGCATCTCAAGCAAAGGGGTAGGGGATTTATCTTTTATCGAGACGACAATGAATGCCCAACAATACCTTAATATTTTGAAATCGCATTTGAAGAACAGTGCTGAAAAGTTTGGTTTTATCACAAACAATAAACCAAATTTTAAATTCTATCAAGACAATGACCCAAAACATAATTCGCATATGGTGAGGACGTGGCTATTGTATAATTGCGGGAAAGTGATGGATACTCCAGCCCAGAGCCCTGATCTGAACCCAATTGAAAATATATGGGCCTACTTAAAGAAAAAGGTGGCTAAAAGGCATCCGAAAAACCGCAATGCACTAAAAACTGCAATAATAGAAGAATGGGAAAAAATACCTAGTGCATACGATATGAAAAAGTTAGTTCATTCGATGACAAAGCGACTACAGTGTGTAATGGTCTCCAAAGGCGGCCATACTAAATATTAATTTATTATTAATACTAGTTATTACTAAAGTATTAGGTTGTCAAATATCTCCCTTCCGCCTTTTTGCCTTTTTAATTTTCCGGCTATCATGCATAGCGTCGTTTTGTAGGTTATGTCAAGACCTTTCAATGGTGTATTGCCAGATACGAGCTCTGTAGCGCTTTGTACATAGCCGGACAATTCAAAAGCCAAAAGGCGGAAGGGAGATATTTGAAAACCTAATATTAATTTTTTATAACTGTGAAAAGAGAAAAAATACCAATAAAAGCCAAAATATTATGATTTTTTCGTGATTAACTTGAAAGATTGAATTTATTTTCGATGTGTAAACTCATTCTTGACAAACTGTACGTTATTGGGAAAACATGTGAAACTTATCTCAAGACACCAGTGATGATATTGGTGGCCGTGTTACACATCTATGAAATTTTTGTTGGCGTTAAGAATATTTGAACACCATATCAGAAAATCCTATCCTATACAAAGCTGTATGTTTGTATGGATGTTTGTTACTCGTTCACGCAAAAACGAGTGAATGCATTTTAACAAAACTTTACAATAATTTAGCTTATAACATATACAAGGTTATAAATTATAAGGCTATAGATTAAATTGGCCAAAATATAGCAAAAAGAGTTACATGAGTCAGATATCAGAAGCCACAAAAAATTGTATGTTTTTAACATAAGTGGAATTAACTTCTGGTTGGATGAGCCGATTTAAATAAAAATTGGAAGACAGACTGCTCACATAATGACTTAAAATATAGCATTACATTAAGGAGACAGTCTAAAATGATGTGATACATCCGGGTTCCGCAATTCAAGTGAAAGAGCTTATTGCTTTAACAATTCAAATTCTTAATACATAAATAAGTACTAGATTATATGTTATAAACAGTTAAAGTGAAAGTAATGGATTTTATAATAGGGTGATACATCTCCTCAGGCGCTATTTTATTACTACGCTGAACCAACTTTATTCACGAAATTGAACACTCTTCAACCTCAGCCGTTCGAACCGTCTAATTTCTGGAGGAGCTGGTGGGACACTTGCAGCGTTCGCCCTGCTAGCGTTATCCAATTGCTCGTCCGGATCCTGGTCGCCGGTAGTAGTTTCCTTTGACGCCGCCGTGTCTCCTTCCTGTTGCTTGCTCAAATCAGCCTGATACAGCCAATCATTTGAACTAGTGCCAGACAGCACATTTTCTCCCTCCGTATCTGCTTGAATTGGCGTCTCGTTCTGTAGAAGTCATATCTGATTTTGATGCCGCCTTACATATCTGTTCGGAGTCTGAACATTGTACATCCTGTTGCCGAGTATGTTCTTGATTTTACCTGTCGACCACCTTTTGGGTGCTGCGACATTTGGAATTTGGGCGAAAACTTGGGTTTGCTCTTCCTGCCCTCCGGTATGAAACATGAAAGAAGAATTCGGGGCTGCCTCCCATGCAGTAACTCCGCGGGCGACTTGTGCGTTACTGGATTGGGGGTAGACCGATATGTAGACAGAAAAGCGCACAGTGCCGAATCAGGGTTCTTGTTTTCCGCCATGTTCTTCCGAAAAGATTCTTTAAACGTCCGGACAAATCTCTCGGCCTGGCCATTTGATGCTGGATGAAACGGTGCTGTTGTCCAATGCTGAATTGAATGGTAGTGACAGAACTCCTTGAATATCTGAGCTGTAAGTTGAGTGCCGTTATCCGTAACCAACGCCCTTGGGAGTCCCTCGATGGCAAAGATTGATTGCAGCGCCTTGACTGTAGCCTCTGCCGTAACTGCTCCAGACCACGACACGACATACGGATATTTGGAGTATGAGTCCACACAAATGAGCCACATCTTGTTGAAAAATGGACCCGCAAAATCCAAATGCAACCTTTCCCAAGGCTGTACGGCGAGGGGCCAGTCGCTGTACTCTCTTTTTGGATTTGAAGACGCTTGTTGACAGATTCTGCAGCCTGCCGCCAACTTGTCTATTCGCTGCTCCATGCCGGGGAACCAGACATATCGCCGAGCACGTTGCTTCATCCGGGAACAGCCCCAATGACCCTCGTGTAGGCACTTCACCACCCTGTCCTGCAGTACTTCGGGAATGACAGCTCGAACTTGGTCTCCTACACAGAGAAGAATGCAATTATCTCGAAGAGTTAATGCTAACTTACGATCGAAAAACGGCTTGCAATCCATTTCGTTAGGGATCAATTTGTTCGGCCAACCTCTTTCGATGTAATTGCGAACTCGTCTTAGGAGTCCATCCCTCTATGAATATTTGGCAATCAATATGGCGTTGAGAGGGCCACTCTCTCCATCTTCCAAGATAATGTTGTTCACTTTCTCGCCGTTCCCTTCTTACTTATCAAAGTCGGTATCTGATCCTACCGGAAGGCGAGATAGGGCATCTGCGTTGCCATGTTTAGCCGTAGGCCGGTATTTAATACTGTAGGTGTAGGCCATAAGCGTCGAAGCCCAATTTCGTAGACGGCGCATTGTCATTTCTAGAATCTGCTTGCTAGGGTTGAATATGGCGGTCAAAGGCTTATGATCAGTTTGCAACTCAAAAACACGACCATACAAATAGCAGTGAAACTTTTTAACACCGTAAATGATTGATAACGCTTCTTTCTATATTTAGCTGTACAGTTTTTGATGACGGTCCAGTGTTTTTGAGGCAAACGCGATCGGCCTCTCGGTCCCGTCAGGATATCTATGCGATATCACCGCACCAATGCCATAGCTCGAAGCGTCCGTAGCCAGGATCAGAGGGAGTTTGTCATCGAAATGAGCCAATCGCGCTCCAGGGCTTTCTGCTGCTTAGGTGACCACATAAACTTAACGTCTTTTGCTCGGAGTGCATTTAAGGGGTCAGACACATGTGAGAAGTTTGAGATGAATTGATTATAGTTATTTAATTTACCTATTACGGCTTCCAGCTCTTTTAATTTCGAAGGTCGCGGCATGTTGCGGACTGCTTCCAGAGGCTTCTCGGAGGGGCGAATGCCTGTGGCGGCCAGTGTTTGCCCCAAATATTCCAGCTCGGTCCTAGCGAAAGTGCACTTTTGCTTACCGAAATCCTCTACTCTGCAATCGCTCGAAAACTCGTTCCAGCATGTTTAGATGGTCCATGTCATCTTTGCCCGAGACGACGATGTCATCTAAGTAGACAGCTACTGGCAAATCAGCAAAAAGTTGTTCCATGATGTTCTGGAATTCCCCTGGGGCACTGCTTATCCCAAATGGCAAGCGTTGGTATTGAAACAGTCCAAATGGCGTATTGATTACTGTTAGTTCTCTCGATGTTTCGTCTAATTCGATCTGGAGATAAGCGTCCGATAGATCAATTTTTGTGAAGTATTTCCCTCCCCACAGCTTATGAAATAAATCCCGAATGCGTGTAATTGGGTGACGGTTTACTACTAGCTGGGTGTTTACACTGGCTTTGAAGTCTCCATAGTTCCGAATATCACCATTCGCCTTTGGCACGACCACTACCGGAGCTGCCCACTGTGTACGCTGTACTGGCTTTAAAATCTCCGCCTGCACCAATCGATCGATCTCCTTGGTTTTATCAAGCAGTGCGTAGGGTAATGGACGATTGCGAGTAAATTTCGGGGTTGCACCTTCCTTGAGTTCCAGATGCGCTTGGTAATCTCTGCACTTACCTAACCCCTCTGAAAGCAGCTCCGAATATGACTCACATAGTCTCTCAATACTGTGGAGTATAGAATGTGTATTAATTTTGAGCACAGTCTGATGGATTTTAAAATTTAAAGCTCTGAACCAATCCAAACCAAGTATGTTTGTTCCTGCTTCGCTAATCACTAACAGCTTTAATTTGTGAGCCATGTTCTTGTATTTTACGTCGACCTCCAATTCACCTCTGATCGGTAGTGGTATTCCTCCGTAAGGCTGGAGTATTTTGTCTGACTTCGAACACCTTGGTTGTATCAGGTACCAGATAACCCTCTGGTCCCACTAGAGAACACGATGCACCGGTGTCCACTTGAAATGTCATTAACTGCCCATTTACCAACACTTCCATCCTTATCGCAGACTCCACTGTAGTTTGCGCCTCCTGATGTGACTGCACAACTTCAGTAAAATGTAAGCTTTCCACTGCATTGGCGAAATGTCTATTGTGGGCCTGGGAACTGGCCTTCCGACGGAAAGAGCCCTTGGCGTTGCGTTGTCCATTTTGAGGTCGACTTCTACCTCCTTTAGACTGCTTTTCGTACGAAGCCGAGGTTTACCTGGACATGCAGACAGCTTCAATATGACCCACTTTCTTACACTTCCGGCAAATGGCTTTATAATGACGGCAATCGGTTCTGAGATGCTTCTGGAAGCTCCCGGGACACGATTTTCGGAGGAACTGGGAGTCGACATGAGGAGCGCTGTTAGTAGCCGGCAACTGATTGATCTCTACGACGTTATTACTATTTGTGATTGCGGTAAATGTTTTTTGCGTCGTTTCATATGCACTCGCGATGTCGAGTACCTCTTGGAGTGTTGGATCCGTTTTTTGAAGGGCTTGTGTGCGAACCGTGTGTATAGAGAACGATGATGTCCCGAATCATGCTATCCACATGTGACTTAGCACACGCAGCATTTGGACATGTGAAGAGGCAATTACGCGCTACTCCTCGGAGATCGGCAACCAACGAGGCGTATGTTTGCCCGGGCTTCATCACTGTCTTGTGAAATTTATAACGAGCTGCAAGTACATGGATCTTAGACGTAAAGTACTCGGTTAGCTTACCGGTTAAGTCCTTGAAACACTTGGTGGACATGTCATGGACACCAAAAAGCTTTTGAAGAATCTCAAAATTCTCTGCTCCAACCTACGACAGGAAAAACGCGCGCTTTCGATTGTCATCCGTAATGCCACAAGCTTCAAAGTGCTGCTCCAGTTGTTGGAGATACGTATTCCGATTTTCCTCCCTCTTATAAGCTTGGAATGGTTGAATGGACAGTAGACTTATACATACTTATATTTTGTTGCATGTTATCCACAACCACGTTTTCTGATTCTTTAATATCGCTTCCATCCAATCACGTTGTGATTTGAGTATCGCTTCCAGATCTGCTTTATACATTTTTGCAGCTCAATTTTCTTTTATTTTTCAAAAATTAAATATAATAAAATAATAAAATAACCTCGTCGCCACTAAAATGATGTGATACATCCGGGTTCCGTAATTCAAGTGAAAGAGCTTATTGCTTTCAAAATTCAAGTTCTTAATACATAAATAAGTACTAGATTAGATGTAATAAACAATTAAAGTAAAAGTAATGGATTTTATAATAGGGTGATACAATACAGTCAAAATAGCTTATTTTTAACATTTTTAGGGTTTCGTTCCAAAGGAATAACGAAACCCTTATGGAATCACTTCGGTGTCTGTCTGTCTGTCTGTCGCCTTTTACATATTTGACTATAACTTATAAGTCTTTTATAGTTAAGGGATGAAATTTGGACTGAAGATGTATCTAGGCGACCCAAAAACAAATCATGATTTTTTTTGGAATTAGTCGTAGATTAAAGAAAACGTTAGTACTAATACTAACGCCCGAAAAAACTTTTATTAACTTTGACGGTCGATATGGGTGTCATTGGAAAGGGGGCGATGCCCTGATTATGAAAATGTCTATCTGTCTGTCATCAAGCTTTATTCTTGGTAATTGGCGAACCACTAAGAATTAAGAAATGAAACTACGCCAAAAAATGTATTTCACTTGTCCAAAGAAAGTTCAGGTAAACAAATTTTAAAAAATTTCATATTAGCAAAAAGCTTAGTACCAATACTAAATTTCAAAAACAAATTTCTTTTACTAGATCCTTAATATGGGTGTCGTTGGAAAGAGGATGATAGTTAGATCAAAAAGTTGTACTATGCTAATCATCTCACTCTTATTGGTAAGAAGTTATTAGCCAACAAACTGCCAAAAACTGACTTGTGTACCGTGTCCCCCACCTTATTTTCTAAAATATTTGACCAAAAAATCTGAAAAAAATTGGAGTTATGGGGCAACTCATTGCAATACCCCAAAATTATCCAAAAATCATGTATGATTTTTTGCTCATACTAAAATAAAATAATCACTAACTTTTTTTGAAAAAAAATTTCACGGGAATTTATTAAGTGAGGTGCCGTCGGATAGGTCTTGTAAAATGAAATAGAGTTTTCATTTTGAACTTTTCATTTGGAAGTTAAGTTTTCGAGATATTAAGCTTCAAAGTCGAAAAAGAGGCGTCCCCCCCTCTCATTTCCACACCCGTTGGTCTAAAAATCTGAAAAAAATTTGGAATGTAGGTTTTGATATAATCTTTGTGTTAAAATTGGTTTGAGCACTCTGGCTTTAATAGTTTTCGAGATATTGGCCAAAAACAAAAAAACAACAACGTTCGAGTTTTGAAGATCAGAAAACGCCATTTTGTAGATCTCGGCGAAAGAACAAATAAATATTATGTAAAAAAAATATTTTCATAAATTTTTTCGAGATATTAAGGATTTAAATCGAATTAGTTACCTGCAAAAAACGATGAACTGACGACAGTCTCAGTTCGCTTGCGCCATTTCATCCCCTAAATGCACCAAAGCAATTTTCACACGGCTGGCGCGATCAGCAAATGGGAAAGGATTTTCTTTTGTTCAGTTTCGTTCGAAATGAAAAGAAGAATTTTAGTGCATTGAGTTTAATTTGATTTGACTATTTTAGTTTGTTAATTTCTTAGACCTATATTAAGTCTAAGCTACTAATCTGTTTGCGAACGAAACCCTCGGCGGGTGAGTAAAACTCACACTTGACCGGTTTTTTTTAAATTTCTGGGAATATTTTAAACTCCAAAGTTTGTATGTTTTCTCTTCTAAGAGTTGGCTCCCAAGCCGCTTAACCGATTTGGCTGAAATTTGGAACGTAAATAGCTTATGCTGCGTACTGTGTTTTAGTGTATTAGTTATTTAGACGCATTAAGTTTGAGTTCAATGTTGCTTTTCGAGTTGAAGTTAAACTTATTGCTTCCAAGAATAAACCAATTTTTTTAGTGCAGGACATAAGAAATCAATATTTTAAATTTCATAGAAATCGGTTAAGTCATTCAAAAGTTAGAAAAATGCTTTATTAATATTTGCGATTTGAAATATTGGAACGGTTTGACTGTTTTGGTTGAAATTTAGAAGGTAAACTCATTATCTTGCAGACATGGCTTCAAGCTACATTTTTCTTCGATGCATTGAGTTTGACTACGACTTACGAGTAGATGCATCGGATGATAGGAACAACGCTGGTATTCAAAGTATCATTTTCCTGATTTTCTCAAATCCCGCATTAGCGATCGATCTATCTGTACTTCTTTCCCAGAAGCGGATAGGGGCAGATTGAAGTGGATCAAGAGTTTCTTAGGGATTAGTTGTTGGTAAAGTAAAATGAATAAGAAACGATTCGACGGCTCACGCAAAGATTAGTAAAGCATGTTTGGTATTTTCCGCTTTTGCATGTAAGGGAAAAGCTGTAGTCGTTTTTTCAAAGCTCTAACCCAGGCTCTTACTAGTAACTCCTAACGTAAAAAAATCACTAACAAGTTTTTATATAGATATTGGGTCAGAAGCATTTGTAAAGTTGATATACATTTTTAAGCTGAGGCGGACGAAGTCGCAGGAGCAACTAGTCTGTCATAAAGCCAATTGTTTGAATCCATTTGAATCCAATAAATGTATATGTCACAAAGTACACAAATTCGGACCAATATATTGGAAAATCAAGCTATACTTAAATACCCACTAAATAATGTGCTAACATTTTTTTTTTATTTCTATGCACGCTTTTTGTCATAGCATCAGTTAAAAGTAATCAATAGTAAGCTTGTATTGTGAGCCTTTTGATCTGTGTGAAAAATCCCATTGCCAAATTATTGAGTGATTATTTTTTCCCTGTTGCTTATAATTTTTTTTAGCATAGAGTTATTAGATATAGTTGTTTACTTTATTACAAAAGTTTTTTTTTAAGCTTGTTGGAGGTTTTCTTGACACATATTATTTTTTTTAGACGAGCACAAATAGGCATTGTTTTCACTTTTTTGATTTTTTTTTGATAGACCTTTGTTATAGTATTTGGTGTTAATCGGTAACTCTTTTGGTATCAGCTTATAAAGTAAGATGCCAATAAGTAAGAATATCAACAAAAAAATCCTGCCCCAATTTGCCCCCCTAAATTTGATCGACCCTGATATTTGCTTAGATTAATTAAAATTCAAAAACTGTTTCTAATAAAATAATTTTTTTTGCTTGAAGGATCATCTGGCTTTTGCCTTTTTATTTAAGCACAGCTCAATAGCGTTATCAATGAGTATAAACAGAATGATTTTAAGCCTTACCTGGGTACCTTCAGAGCTATTTGCCTCTTGTGCAAAGAAAATTTAGGCCTTAAACTAGAGTTTTTAGGTACCAAACTTAGGTGAAGGGTAAGTTCATATTTGCAACATATGTTGCCCCTGCACTGCACAAAATATTTTAGAATGCAAAAATTAACACGAATACTGTCGCAGGATTGCAGCTGTACAACAAATTCAAAAGAAGAGTTAAAAAGCAACATCAGCAGGCGGCGAAAAAAACGTTCCGCCACCAAGTCTATGTTATTATTAACTGCACGTTTACTTTTGTTATATCTGCAAGGATTGATGGATTGACAAAAATCTTGGCGATATATTGTCGTCATTGACTGCCCTCAGGCCCTTACACAATATCTATTTTTATTTCTAGTTTTGAGTTCATATTCTGTACTCCTTTTTTGGTTTTTGTATGTATTGGTAGTGCCGAATTTGTAGTCCTCCAAGATTTCAAATTTACTAGCGACCTTTAAAAAAGGCGAAGTAGCAAGAGGACCAACAGACAAGTTGTTTATTGAAATTTTTAATTCTGCGTGAATAATAATTTTATTAAATTAAATGTTTCTCTTCCACTGGTGCATAATTATATCTTTATTTAATTTTCGGATGCGAAGGAATATGCGAGCTTCAAAAAATATTTTTTACTTTTTCCTCGCATTCTACATTTTGAGCCAGGTCTAAACGATGTTTTGAGAAATCATTGGTGGTTATCATTGACTTTCTCAACAATTTATTTGATTTCAGGTACGCTGCTCATGATTGCAAAAGTTATATATATGTATATGTGTCTGGGGTGGACGCCGTCAGTTAGTGCGTCGGACTGCTAAGCGAGATTACCCGGGTTCGAATCCAGCTCTGAAAAAAAAAACACCATAAACATTTCTCAATTAGCACTAAGTGCCGTTTTGAAACTATAGCTGTGAAAGTTCTGTAAAGAATAAAATTTAGTACCACCGTGCTATGTTAAGGAACAAAATGAATTCTTTGATATTCATTCTAGATATCTCGTCGAGCGATTCAAGGTAGCTGGCAAGCTTTGGACAGGAGCAGAGGAAGCGAGTCAATGATTCTGGTTCTGCTGGGAATTTTGAAGGTCGGGATGCCGCCTTAGTTCCACACTACTAAATTATTTGTAATGATAGAATCCTACTATTAAGTTAGCCGAGCTAAAATTTCGACCAAAGAAAGCTTTGATGTTGGCTTACCTTAATTGTCTTGGTTGTGGTTGTAGTAGAGGTTATAAAGGTTATCTATCAGCCGCTTTAATTGTGAGTCGTTTATCCATGGTTCTTGAATAATGCCTATGTCGATATTTTCCTCCCTGAGGAATTCCAGTAGGCCCGCAGGCCTGATCGAATGTAGCAGCTTTATCTTAACGACTTTAAACATTTTATTGGGAAGTTGTTTGTGACTGAGGTTGTGGTGTCTCAAACCTCAAGACGTCCAACAGTCTATTCGCATCTTCGAGTTCATTAAAGTCGTCGGTGTGGTTTTGGGATCGGAAAATCTTCAATTTGGCGTGAAGGCTGAGGTACTGGAAAAGTTTATTGTTGTCGATGGTCATTTGCGGTCAGATGCGAATTCGCGGTCTTCTCGGGATGTCGAGGATCAATTTGAGCTTTAAGCGGTCCCAACCGTCACTAATCTTGTGTACGCATTCACCGAGAGAGGCCTTTGAACAACGGTTTTTAAATTTGATTACCCGATACCATCTTACGGCTTCGGGTGAGTCGAAACTTGAAATTGCCTACCTGCTCGTATCTGGCAATACATCATTTGAAAGGTCTTGACATAACCTACAAAACGACGCTATGCATGATTAGTTTGGATACGAGCTCTGTAGCGCTTTGTACATAGCCGGAAAATTCAAAGACATTAAGACGGAAGGGAGATATTTGACAACCTAATATTAATACTCTTCATAAGTTTAGCTATTGCTTACTTTAGCAATTTTAAACTTTAGTGATAGGTTAGATTGGTGTAGCTTGGAGTTAATTCGATTTAAGCTAGGTTATAGTAAGTAGTGTAAGGAACATCGAGAGGTTTTCAATTCCCTCTTCGTAGTTTCAGTAGAGAAACTTACTCTATTTATAGGAGGAACCCGCCCCAAAGCCGACAAGGACCTTGAGCTGATTTTGTTGATTTTTTGTTGACTTAATCTTTTCCGCGATAAGGGTTTAGTTTTTTTTGGCAAGTATTCAAAATTATAGTAGGTTAGATAGTCATGTTTTCATGCTGTGACCAGGCGGTGTAGTTAGAAGGGTGCAAGAACCACCCCCGTCCGACGAGCCTAGCCGAGCTTGTTCAAGCATGCTGCCGCACCCTCGACTACACCAAAGGCCCCTTGTGGATCACTCTGGCTTCACAACATGACTCATCCAAATTTTGGTTATTCAGAAGGCCCAAGCTTGTGGTCCTGGTTATTGCTAGGGAAATTTTATGTGAAAATAATTTGGGTGTCATATTCACTTTCTGCTTAGTCCCGAAAATGGTAAGATGACCAGGGTTAATTTTATGAGTAATACACAATTTACAGAAAAAAGGAGAGAGAAAGGTGAGAGGATGACTTCCTCTCTCACCTTCTTACCATTTATTTCAAACTATTGATCCATGAAGTACTTTCGTAGGAGTTTGATCAAATGGGAAACTTTGGAAAACACAAACGTTTTTCATTTATTGTGTGTGAGTAAAGGCATGGATTAAACATTGTATGTATTACAAAACATGAGTATAAGTTGATCAATATTCACCAAGGCTGATCCATTGTTATATCAAAATTTAAAACCCACCCAATTCAGTTACAATGGCAACAGTTTTAAAACCACAATCTTGAATTTTGTCCGGAATGTGACTATGCGTTCGATGTCGCCGAGCCCCCGTAGTCGGCGGCATGACGGCATTTATGATAGCAACGTTCTTCAGGAAGATAGTTTGTGTACATGCATTTTACCGCCGACTACAGTGGGCGCCGTTGGCTCGATCGGTTAGTGCGTCGGACTGTTGAGCGAGAGTACCCGGGTTCGAATCCAGCTCGGGAAAAAAAAACACCACAAACATTTTTCACGGCCCCACCTCCAGCGAACGACTGACAACCTTCCTGGAGTACTTCTGTCATGAAAAGCTTTCGCAAAATGCTTTTAGTTGGCTGCCTTTACATTTTTAACTGTGAAATGGAACAAGTTTAATGAGAAATTTAAATTCTCGTTAAGCTTAACTCGGACTGCTCGGACTTAAAGAAAATAGCTAAGGTAGTTCACGAGGTGTTTGATGTATAAAAGCTATGTCTTAAGGGTTTGAATGATGTTCTAAGAATCCTCTAACAACTAAGCCAAGATAATAAAAGCAGACATTTAAAAGGATATTTTCTAAATATTATTTTGGAATAATATTGAAACATTAAGAAGCATAGCAATAATTAGGCATAGTTCTCGATCACAGCATCGAGTTCTTTATATTTACCATTTCTTACAATAAACCAATGTTTACTAAGGTCCAATTATCGCTGGCCAATTGAATGGAAAATGGATCATTAGTGGCCTAACAGCCCACGAAGGGCCTAGCTTTTCGCGCCGCCACTGTGTTGTGCGCGTTATAATTTTGACACATGTTTAGGGGACCAACAGTTTAATGCCGGTTCAGAACGGCGAATTGCGAAAGCTTTCTGTGATAGAAGTACTCCAGGGGGATTGTCAATCTTTCGCTGGAAGAGGGGCCGTGAAAAGTGTTTATGGTGTTTTTTTCCCCGAGCAGTGGTATATATTGCTTAGCTGCTTTAAGAACTAAGACCCCAATCAAACTCAAAACTGCTTTAATGAATTTGAAAAAAAAATTGCACCACTTGCATTTTAGATTGTATATTTCAGTCACTTTTCTCAGTTGCACTGAACGGACTCATAGATCTGAGTGATTTCTTCAATTTCCTTGATAATTTTTTTCTCTGACGTCAAAAATGCCTCTGAGTCTAGCAGGGGGGTAACGTAGGCTGAAATAGCATCACTGATAGCCTCCCGATTTTCCTCGACTAGGAGAAGTGTTGTTTCCCGGACGTACTTATTGAAGAACCTATTCACAACGGTGCTCCACTGCGACTCCAGCACCTCAGAGACCACATCCCCAATGTCGATGTAATACTTGATGTCGTCGAAATACATTCCACCAAAGACATTTTTCCCGATCGTGATGCCACCGCTAATACGAACGTCATTAAAGTGAATGTTCAGCAAGCCCTTCGGCTGGACATGGTATTCGAACCCAGCCAGATTTTCGTACAGATTCGCATCGAACTCGCCCAGAACATCGATGTTCTCGTACATCACATCAAAGGTGGTGCGGTTACCGCGGGTGGACAAGTCGATAATGACCCAGTTGCTAAGGCCTGTCACTACCAGATTTCGAATTTCTCCAGTCAAACTAAAAGTGAATTGATCAGAGTCATCCAATTGGGAAACAAATTCTTACTCACGTTAGCATCTCCTCGTTGATGTCAAGGACAACCGTATCCTGCCGGTAAGGCGCCAATGGAGGAAGACCCAACTCTGCAGAACCGCATGGCATTATTTGCTGGTAGGCGCCGAGCATTGCTCTGATAGCATCAGCCAGAGAAGTTTGCTGCGAAGTGCCATTACTGGCGACAGCGGCCGCTGAAAAAAAAAACAAGAGAGAGGTTAAACTACACTCTTGTGGGACATAGCTTCACCTACAGTTGGGTGCCGATTCAACTGCAACTAAGCCCAATACGGCTGCTAACAAAAGAACAGCAGTAGCCTTCATTTCGCGGTGTATTGTGATTTGAAATACTTTGGATATTTCGACTTTTATAGTTCGTGGTGGTGTCTCGTGCGGTTATCTACACGATGAACTATCTATCTTTATCAGAGTTTAGTCACCAACGAAGCAGAAGCGAAAAATAATGATCGATGTCTGTGGAGTGATTAAGGAGCATGGTGTCTTTCCGCAACTTCGGTATTTTATCGACCGACGGTAGCTTCCAAGTGACCGGGAATTCCGTGCTGTCTTCAGGGGTACTCAATTATTCTGTCTTTGATAAGATACTCTGCTGCAGAGCATTAACGTCGCGTCGATTGTATTTTTTGAAAGATTGTTTACGTTTTGCCGGTTTCTGAGAAATCGAAAGTCGTACTGCACCTTGGAACTTGTGATATTATGTTGATAAACTTTTTCGAGGTATGAGAAAGCTCTTAAGAATCGGTTGATCCTAACTTTCTCACATATAGGCAAATCGATTTATTTACTATGAATTTAGTATGAATTTATATATTGCTTTCAAGTGTTCACTGTCAAGAGGGTTAAGTCTGGCTTTTCACCGATCAGGTAGAATAACAAAAACAATTCATTACACAATGCAAGGATTTGTCAATAACTTTGGCTGACTACAGATAATTGTTAACAAGAATGTATATGACTTTATTATCTTGTCGGACCCAATTAACAGATAAAATAGAAAAGGACAAAATAAGTTTAAAACGTTGTAAATCGGTCCCATGTATGTACATCCAACTAAGCGAGAACAGAAGAATGTACAATTTATATCCGATCTCCGAAGTTGGAAACATTTTGAATTCGACAATAAACGACACGACTTGGACAACATGCTGCGACAGCAAGTACGACGAATATAAAATAGTCTGTACTTACTTAAATATACAACTTGATTTTAAAGATTTCCACACGTGTCCCCACCCCAAAACTACCCACACATAATGGTTTTTAATGGTTTCTGTTACAGAATAAGCTACAGAATCATTTAAGATATACATATATCACGCCGATTACACCCGTCGGTTTTTAAAAGCCTTCACAAAGTTGGAGAAGAAAAAATAACGACAAGCGCAAACCATTCTTTAAAGCATCAAATTTCTCAACCTTTATAAATAGTATATAAATTTGGCATACCTTAAAAAATCGCCTGAATTGAAGACAACCAAAAAATGTATGCACTATACACTATACATTCTGTATACACTATACATTCTGTTACTTCCCATTAAAAAATTTGTACTCAGGCAAACTTAACTTTTTGAATTAAGTTCCGCTAGATCTTCAAAATTGACCACTGTACATCGTCAGCGAAAAATGCTGGAAGAGCAGTCGTAGCTGCGCACGAATTTAAAGTCATGCAATCGTTCAACTACCTCGGGTCAGTAGTAGACGCGGATAATAATATGCCTTAAAGCCAACAGAACCTACTCCAGCACTCTGACCTCTTAGTCGCGTTCGAGAGGAAAGTTATACGGAGAATAGTTGACCACATACAGTGCCTCCATAAACTATTCGCCCAGTAGAAAATTATCATAGAAAAGAAACTACAGGTCCTACAAAAATCGTACGTACTACGTGCATGCATTTAGTCGAAGCGTGCATCGTTCAATTTAATGGCGTAGTTTCTACTTGTCAAATCTCAAAAATTACAACTTTAGAAGTGACATCTACCGAAATAGTGTTACATTCTTGTTACATTCCCAGACAGTTGGAGTTGGTAGTTTACGGCTCCATAGGGCTCTTCATCGCGTTTTAAGGATATTATGACTAACTAAGTTTATAGATGTCTTTGTATTGCATAGCAGAGAGGCTACATCTATTGTTACGATGAGCACTTTGTTTTTGCCTCCCGGCTCAGCGCATCCGCATTTCAACATAACTTGCTAGTAAAATTTAATTAAAATCATCTAAAAGCCAAATTGATGGAATGATAGAATGATGTTTTTCCCACTCTATGGAATACGCCCAATTCAAAACCGGAAATGTCTAAACACATATTTTGAATGTTTACTATGAAAACAATTTGCATCTGTTTTAGCCGACGACAGACTCAATTAAATTAATTTTCAAAAATATTTCAAATCGGCCTCAAGCGATCATTGTTGATTAACTGCCACTGTCTGCACAGGACTTTTTGCAATGTGCCTCATCTGTCCGTTGAATACAAGTAGTTAGGCACGGTCAAACCCAAAACAATCGTAATGAGCACCCTCTTGAACAGCCCGAAAATAAACAGACACTGCCATGTGCCACCAACAAATCAACATTTTCGATTATTTTGAATCACATCCCGACAACTAATTTAATGGTAGATATAATTAATGCAAAATTAAGCATTAAATCAAATTCAACAAAATCGAGGTTAACTTATTTGTGTCCGTCCCTTCACGTGGCTCGTAGTTTGCAGACAATGTAAAGTGGCCCAATTACATGGTGATTATAATTTATCCGCCATAATACATTAACTTTCATGGTACATATGTGACTACAGCGTTTCTGGTGTCTTCAGAAACTTGGAAAATATTTCCCGACTGAGACTGTAAACGTGAAGTCCTTGAAGTCGTATCCCGGTGTTCAGGTGTGGGTGTTGGTGTGCGCTATTGGGCGAATTACCTCGTGCACCCTTGGAATCCGAATTAATGACGTGTAAAAGTTTTCAGGGTATAACCGGTGATTACCTTAAATTTGACATGGGTCGCGATTTTGACATCTTATCCCCAGCACTTACGGAGTCATTGTGCACGTTTTGAGCTTGTTCAAGTGGGAAATATCATTCAAAAAGATTTGAGACCCTCCCGGGTAAAAGATGTCATTATATCATTCCTTAATGGTGGATGGGTGAGGATAACAGCAAAGTAAACCAAAAATGTTGTCAGCAGATTTGAATTCAGATTCGATTAATTATAAGCAAACACTGGATTGTACTTAATTCGAAGGAGGTTGCTGCTTTTCAGGGAGTTGATAAGAAATTAATCGGAACCAGTTCAGTGGCTTTAAACTGAAGCATGGGTAATACTTTCCAATTACATACAACAGTTCCTTTCTCACAGCTGCCAAGTCAGGAATTGACGCTAACTTCTTCGTTTTTTTTTGTAAGTGGTGGACTGAATTTTAAGTGGCCTTTTTAAATATGTGTGCTCATTAAGCGCACTCCACAGACTGATCAAAAATGTGTTTAGGAATTGTAAGCCCACCACAGTTCGTAAGAGCCTCACTGCAGTTTAATTGTTTTTGGCTAACAGATGGACAACTGACCATTTCGTACGTTACTTACCGATGGTGGTTTTGTCGATAACAGGTATCTCTTAAGTGTCGTCCACGAGGAACTTGGAATTAATTGAAGTGAAATAAAGCAAATTTTAAGTTTGTAGGAGTGCGCGTTTGTTTTCTTTTCCCGATTGCCGGTCACTTATCTATCTAATCGGAAAGGTTTACAGAATAAAAAAAAAAATTGCAGCATTGGATTTGAGCTAGTTATTTTAACTATTGGCTTATCTAAAGATATCTAAAGGCTCCAAGATCCATCGATTGAAAATATATGTATGATAGATGTCGGATATATTGCTCACTTCATAATAAAGTTGTTAAATAGTTTAGCTATCATTCGATTTTAGTCAAAGCAAATGAATCCTCTCGTAAGAAGCGGTAAGTAGTTGTAGACAGTGGCGCAGCAAATCGGGGAGGGGGGAGGGCGGATTGTCCCGGCTGTCACTGGGGGTGACACCCAAAACCTACCAAGGACTTATAAATTGCAGAATATTAAAAAAAATTGCGACATTGTACTTAACACAAACAAAACAAAAAAAATGCTATTGGCTAGTCTCTGTTTTTAGAGTTCCGATCCGTTTTTAGTGTCCTCTTTTGCATATTTGCAAAATTTTGGGTAGTTTTGCATATTTGCAATATCTCAAAATTACTCAAAAGTCGTGTACGATTTTTTAAGCTACAATAAATTAATTACTAAATTTTTAGAAAAGAATTTCACTGAAGTCCATTAGGATAGGTCTTGTAAAATAAAATAGTTTCCATTTTGATTTCCGCTGATTAGAAGTTTTTTTTAATCCATAAAATTCAGATATCGACGCGAGTCTCAGTGGTGTATTCCACATTCATTTCAACCCCCATTTGCTCAACAAAAATTTGCACACAGCTTATCAAACCTCTCGTTAAGGCAAGCTATTGAGCCACATCTTTGGACTCAGTTATACTAAAACAAAAAAAATACATTTATATGACTTTACTTTCCTTCTGACTTTCTGATTGTAGGCAAATTTGAACTAGCACTTTTGTGCAAAACTATTATGAATATTGGAGACATTCTGGCTCCAGTTAATTAGTCAACGACCTGGATATTCACCACATTAGAAAGAAAATAAAATGACCCGCCGATTGTAAAGCGGCATTCAGTAAACGAACGCTTATCGTTGTTTCATTTTTTTGCAAAAAATGCCTATAATTGTCAGAAGTTGGATTTGGTGAACAGATCAACGATACTATATCGGTTGGAACTTGAAGGTAGGGTCTTTTGGGCAAAAATTAGTCCTCGAACAAAAATCTGTACGGCGCACTGTGGTTCCAAATGGCAAAAATCGTGGCAAAAATACAAAATTTGATGTTTTATTTTGTTGTTTTTGTTCTCTGTTTCTTGTAGAAATATAAACAGAGCTTCAAAAAACAGCAAACAAAATAGTTTTCTGATTTTTATTTTGGCTTCTAGAGCGTTTCAAAGTTGGTTAATTTTACTTAAGAGTAAAAAAAGTGAAAGAAACTAATTTCTTTGTTTTCATTTTTTGCGATTGTGAAATACTTAAAAAAAAATTAAAAATACATAGATATAAAAAGGTGGGAGGAGAAAAATATTTTTAATGAACTAAACAAGAAAACACTTTACCTACAAAAAAAGCCTGTCGAGAACATAAGAAAATCGAGAAAATGACTCACGTCTCTGCTTTGAGTCTGCATTAATATAGCTGCTATTGGATTATTGCAAGGAAAAGATGATCTGGAAATCTACAAGGAGCCCGCCGTGGTGTTCTGCCTGAGTCAGGAGAATCGCCAAGCCATTAAAGATTTGGGAGCGTGGAAAAGCAGTTCCCTCCACAAGTATACACCTTTTATTTCCATCTGTTCTTGTAGACCTTAAATTGGTTTATGTTACAATCGTTTATATTGTTGTGACTCATTAACCTCGACACCGATGAAAACCTACGTATTAAGTCTACCTGTGTATTTAAAACACCCTGGTAGGTAATATTACTGAACCTCTCACAATTCCTCATAAAACTGTTGAAACTCACACCGAAGACAGCTTTACTCAGCTAACAAAGTCAATATTTGTTTGTTTGTTACTCTACAGCAGAGTGCAGATAGCGTTCCAATAGAACATACAAAGTCAAGCATAATGTGTAATGAAGCTTAAGGCAAATCCTCTTAACCCAACTTCATTTCGATCTCTCTCGTGCACTTAATATGACTCCATAAACGATGATAGAAGAGAATTTCCAAACAGCATCCAACGAAAAATAAATAATAAATGCGTCCTCAGTGAAGAGCTATCATCCTCTTTCCACCGCGCACCCATCGACAAAGCTATTCTCCTCGCTCCATTCGCTACCCCCTGGAATTATTGTGTTTAAAATACTTTTATGTTCTTTCCCCATTTGGGATTAGAAGTCAAACGATAATCCTCAAATGAAATGAATAGATTACTTCAGGACCATATTTCTTTGTTTTTATTAATTATTCAAGATCTCTTCAGAGTTCACCTAAGGATTGCACTGAATGGAGTTGTATAGCTCAGTGGCTTCAACGATGGCCAGAAGGTATTCGCTCGATGAAATGTTGTAAAAGGCGTTGTTCATTAGTGGGGTCACGTAGCCCGAAATGGCTTTGTTCAAGAACTCCCTGTTTGTCTGAAGGAACAGCAAGGACGCGTCGCGGGCATACTGGTTGACAAAGTTGTTCACGGCAACACTCCACTTGGTGTCGAGACCGTCGGAAATGATGTCTCCCACCTGCACGTAGTACTCAATTTCGGAGAAGTGCATTCCACCGACTTCATTCACTCCCACAGTCATACCGCCGGTAACGCGGACATTGAGCACCTGAAGATTGATCAGTCCCTTCAGTTTCTGGATGAACCTAAATCCTGCAAGATCGGCGTCGACGTCGATGTTGAAGTTACCCAAGATCTGGAAGCCCTTATAAAGGATGTCGAATTCGGTGCGGTTGTTGGACGAATTACTGGCGAAGTTGATGATGACAAAGTCGTTGATTCCCAATACGACCAAGTTCTCGATCTCGCCCTTCAAGCTGTAAAAAGAATGAGAAACATAAGGTTTTGGACATGGAGGTTTTTTTGTGGACTTACTCAAGGAGCTCCTTGCTCACATTGACCTTCACTTTCGGAATGCGGTAGGGAGCCATCACTGGGATGCCCAATGCATCGTCACCACAAGGCATGATCTTGCGGAAAGAATCCAAGAGTGTCACCATAGCCTCATCGAAGTTGATGGGCGCTGTCACGTTGGCCACATCTTCTGATGAGGACACTTCTGAGGAAGAGGATGAGGAATCTAATACGAAGAAAATTAATATCTATTCCTGTCTCGACTCAAAGTTGCTTACTATCTGATGGAGCTGCGATGACAGCTGTGAGTGCCAAAGTGGCCACCAGCAAGGAAATCAATAGCGCGTTCATTTTCACTTCGATTCTGAGCTGGCCGTTCTGAGCGGTGTCAACTTTTATAAGAAATTCGCGTTCGCGTACGTATCTGAGAGATAAAAACAAAACAACATTTATTTATCAACAGCCGCCTTATCGATGGGAATTCCTAGAAAAACACTGCAAAAGAACACGATCGATCTTAATGTTTTTAAATAAAACAACGTTTAGTGTTGTATTTGGCTATTTGTTGTATGTTCGCTGAGGTGGGGGGTAGCAACGCGTCGCTAATGTGAGGGAGGGGCGCTTGTGTCTTACACGATGTTTCAGGAATATCGGACAAAAAATCTTGTTTAACCTAGAAAAGAGAATTAAACTTTTAGAGACAAGGTGAAGACCTTGGAGTGACACAGCATGTGTTTGACGCGTGTATTTTGTTAAATGAGAGTGTGACCTCGGACTGCTGCTGTCCTGTTTTGCTGGGAATCGTTTACAGTCTTAGTGTTAATAGACGTTCGGTATAAACATAATTTGTAAGTGTACTTGAAAGCCTTAAAGCCCAGCTGTTTACTAGAATGCCACTCTCATTGTTATTTCACATTCAATATTAAGACACCTACCCTTGATGGATGATGTAGAAAGATGATATTACCCGACGAATTCATGAATCCCAAAAGAATCTAATAATCACTACTCGCACGAATGTTGAAAGAAGCATTCAACAAAGACCATTATATATCGTATGACATAACTCATAACATTATGTCACATTCGCGCTATCAATACGTCCAAGCTTTATTTTTTTGGGGAAAAACTTACGTGTGATCTACATTCATCATTTTTATCTAAACTTAGTCAGCGAGTCAGACCCCTGGCGATGAAATTCCCCGATGCCAAGTAATCCATAGTCATAGTGAAAATAAAAAGAAATTTTCTTTTATCGTAAAAACAAACTTACACAAGTTAAATGATTGATTAATATACCCAAAGTTAGTTAAGCTAAGACATGATGACTATTTAATAAGACTATATAATTAAGACGCGTGCTTCGAATTAAACTCTATATCATATCAACGATGTTGGCAACATTGCAAGGCTACATTTAATTCAATGGTCAGCTAGACAAGCTGCGGGCAACTGAGGCACTTGGAAAAGAATGGAAGTGTGTTTATGACTACCATTTAAAATTTTCACTTGAATAATATGCAAGGCACTGGTGCTAGAATCGGCCAGTGCAGAAATCTTAGGCTTAGCTTTGCTTCTGATACTAATTAACTAATTGATACTAAGTTTAGGCTATAGATTTATACTTGAAAAACATTGAAAACTACTGTTAAGATCGATGTCCGATGTCGGGATAAAAATTTGAGTTGAAAAAAGCCGGTCACACGACGAAGGTTTCCTTCGATCGCAAACAGTACTAAGGACGTAATTTAAGTCAAAGAAATCCAAAGGGTTAGGTTCGATTTTATAATTTAATAAATTTGAAATTTTAATTTGAACAAATAAACAGGTTCCTTGTCAAATACAAACAAAATACTATTGAAGCTTCACCGGCGCCGCAGTCCGAAACCTCAAAAAACATCAACAGACCCATCATTTTCAACTTCCGCAACTTCATCTGTTTGTCCGCTATTTTCATCGCAACCATCATCTATACCAACTCCATCGGAACAAGAAATTGTGATACCATCGGCCATTGCCAAAAAAAGAAAACAATCAGAGTCGGGCGAAAACACTACAAAACACAAGCAACTATACCGAAAATTATGGCTGGAAAAATTTAATTGGATGGAAACCGATGGTAGCGAAAAACCATTTTGCAAATGGTGCAACAAAACTCTTTCAAATAACATTAAACACATTGAGAGACATCATAATTCTGACTTTCTTGTCCAATCAAAGAAATCTCTAGAAAACCAACCCGGCCTTTTTTCTAAACTAAATTCTGAACGATGTTCTTACCAAAAAGTAAAATTAAATAATATCAAAACCAGAGAGTTGAAGTTAAATATGTTCCTTTTAGAACATAATCTTCCGTTTATGTTGATAACTCCGTTTGGTTTGAGGTTTGAAATGTGGGAAATCAAAATTTATAGAAACAGACAACACAATCCTTTTGGAGAAAGATCAGCTCACAATTTCGAACATTTTAAGGAAACAAAAGTTTTGCTTAATAATTGGTGAAACTAAAGACACTACCTGTAAGAAATGTTTAGTCCTTATAGTGAGGTATTTTGATTTTGCTCGACAAAAAATCACCGATCGATTCTTCGGTCCAAACTTCACCGGCTCAAGTCGTCTTTGATACGATTGTCAGCAATTTTAATTCAATGGTCATCCCGATAGACAATCTAATTGGATTCGCAACTGACAACGCATCAGTAATGATGGTGAATAGAAGTGGGGTAAAAGCTTTGTTATAGAAGATCATCCCGAATATTTACGTCATCGGGTGTACCTGTCATTCGCTAAATTTGTGCTCTAGTGCCGCTGCAAAAAAAAAAACTTCGAAAAAAATTGAGGTAATAGCTAAAAATATTTTTTCTTATTTTTCAAATAGTTATAAACGACAAAATGAGTTTAAGAAATTTCAAGAGTACTTTGATGTAAAATTTGACAAGATTTTAAAAACTTCTTCAACTCGGTGGCTCCCTCATTAGAGGAAGTAGTCAATAGAATATTGGAGCAATGGAATGCTTTATTTCATTATTTTTTATCATTTGAACTAGACAAAGATGGAGGTATAGCTCACCAAATTTTTTTTAGACATGAATGTAAAAAAGTAAATTTATTTTTATTTTCTCTCGTATATTTTAAATATAATTAACAGAATTTGGAGTTTCAATTAGAAGAGCCGCGTATTCATGCGCTACTACAACTATTAAAATGTTTTATAAAACGGTTTTACAATATTTTATTAAACCTTCTTTTATTGATGACTCAAACCTTAAAAATATTGATTTTTCTAACAATGAGATTTATTGTGAAAAAACTTACATAGGTGCTGGGGCGAATCTTTTACTTACAGATGCGCAACTTATAGAAGAAAAAATAAAACAAATTTTATATTATTGTTATATTGCACTATGCCAAGAAATCAGTTCTAGTATCGATTTCAACGACGCAGTCTTGAAGGCGATAAAAATTATAGACCAAAAAACCAAACATGATTCTCTGGTTTCGCTCATTAAGATGTTTCCAATTCTCATAACCGATGATAAGACTGAGAAGCTGGATGAGGAATTTCATCATCATTAGTGGCGTGGCTAGGCCAGAGCCTAGCTTTTTCACGCCTCCACTGTGTAGCCGGTTCCGAACGGCGAATTACGAAAGATTTCCGTGACAGAAGTACTTCAGGAGGGTTGTCAGTCGTTCGCTGGAGGTGGGGCCGTGAAGATTATTTGTGGTGTTTTTTCCCCGAGCTGCATTCGAACCTTAACAGTCCGACGCACTAACGATTAAGCTACGGCGCCCACAAGGATGAGGAACTTAGGTTTGGAAGAGTTTTGGTGTAATGTATTCGCCCTAAAAAATGGACTTGGTGAGCCTATGTTCAAAAAGTTGAACAAATTTAGAAGTTCCACAATTTCATTACCTCACAGTAGTGCAAATGCTGAGCTCATTTCTTCCAAACTCTTTTTGATTAACACTAAAACTGGGAATTGTTCAGCCGTTCCGACACCGAATGCCATTTTAATGTCAAAATCTCTTTTAAAAAACCAACACGGTTCGCAATGGGCACCTTCAAAAGACTTGTTAAATAATTATTATAAGCGATATTATTATTTTGAAACTATTTAATTTTTTATTGAGATTGTAAAGGGTGATTTTTTAGCTATTATCTCTTTGGCAACACTGGTTTAAACAGCTGACGCACGTTTCGTGTTTTGTTTCACTGTCAAACATCTTCATTTGGTCTATAATTTAACCATGAATCGTCTTACAAACGAACAACGCTTGCAAATTATTGAATTTTATTATCAAAATGCGTGCTTTGTTAAGAAAGTTCATCGCGCGCTTCTTCCATTTTATGGTCAGTTTAATCGACCCACTGAAGGGGATATTCGGGCTATTGTGACTAAATTTCGCACCAAATGTACATTGTTGGACATTAAACCACCAACACGCTTACGTAGAGTGCGAACTGAAGAAAATATCGCAGTTGTATCGGCCAGTGTTAATGATGACCATCAATTATCGATTCGTCGCCGTTCGCAGCAATTGGGCCTCTGTTACTTAACAACATGGAACATTTTGCGGAAGGATTTAGGTGTGATGCCTTTCAAAATACAGCTGGTGCAAGAATTGAAGCCGAACGACCTACCGCAACGTAAAATTTTTGGTGAATGGGCTCTTGGAAAGTTGGCCGAAGATCCACTTTTTACCGAAAAATTGTGTTCAGCGACGAGGCTCATTTTTGGCTCAATGGGTACGTAAATAAGCAGAATTGTTGATTTTGGAGTGAATATCAGCCAGAAGCATTGCAAGAGCTACCAATGTATCCAGAAAAAGTCACAGTTTGGTGCGGTTTATGGGCTAGTGGCATCATTGGACCGTACTTCTTCAAAGATGATGCGAATCGTAATGTAACTGTGAATGGTGAGCGCTACCGTGAGATGATATCCAACTGTTTTTTGCCCAAAATGCAAGAGCTTGACTTGCATGACAATTGGTTTCAACAAGACGGTGCCACATGCCACATGCCACACAGCACGCGCAACAATGGACTTATTGAGAGGCGAGTTCGGTGAACATTTTATTTCACGTTCGGGACCGGTCAATTGGCCGCCTAGATCGTGCGATTTAACGCCTTTAGACTATTTTTTGTGGGGCTATGTTAAAGCTCATGTCTATACAGACAAGCCCGCTTCAATTGACGCATTGGAAGACAAGATTGAAGCATTTATTCTTGAGACACCGGCCGAAATGTTGGAAAAAGTGTGCCAAAATTGGACTAAGCGGATGGACTATTTGAGGCGCAGTCAAGGTCAACATTTGCATAAAATAATCTTCAAACATTAAATAATATGGACCGTACTATCGATTCAAATAAAGATTTCATGCATTTTTCTGAATTTAATGTGTTTTTTTTTTGAAAAACTTTCCTATAGCTTTCAAAAAATCACCCTTTATTAAATTCTATTTATTTATTTATTGAATTTATTTATTGGAATTAATTTTGTTTTTTATTGCAAACGTGATAGATTGCACAAATATTGTGATAAATGAAATGTTCATGTAATGTGAATAAACTAGTTTTGCTGTTGAAAAAAAATACTTTTTTTATTTGTGCGTACTCCTTTCGAGAGCAGGGCAGAGAGCAGGTCCCCGTTGGGGGGAAGAAAACGACACCACTCCGAAGTAAAGCGAAAGCGGCCCAGAGTGGATGGTGTCAAGGAGAAGAGGTCAAGATCTGGTTTTAATGGCTAAAAGTCTCACACTACTTTGAACAGAACCGGCCTGTTCCACCTGCCTGTTAGGTTTCCACATCGTCCTCAAGGCAAAAAAAAACTTCCACACTGTGAGCACATCACTATTTCATCTCTTAACTCTTTGTCTCCAGCTATACGCAACGACAAGTTGAGATCAGTTAAAAAAAAAAAGTTATGTAAATACAGGTGGGGTAATGTCACATCCAGCCACACTCTCGCAAGATTAAAGGCGTTATTAATACACACCTTACTGTCTGTTTCAGATTTTGAATAGTCATTCCTGGGGTGGAATCGGCTAAGGTGATAGTTGATTGTCGTTTTTGATTATTAACTACCAGCTGACCCGGCGAACTTCGTACCGCCATATCTTTAGGGTTTTGTTCCAAAGGAATAACGAAACCCTTATAGAAACACTTCGGTGTCCGTCTGTCTGTCTGTCCTCTTTTTTGTGTATAATTTCGAAATTTCTGAAAGACTTGGTTTACTATTTACGCTTGCCTTGGCTTCGCACAGGTGGTGTACAATCGTGGACTAAGGAAATGTAATACTGGGAAGTTAAAATCAGTTGGATTATTTGACAATAATGAGAAAATATCTTTTTTTTTAAATAAAACTATATAGGTATATTAATGAATAACAATTAAATACTTTAAATATAACTATTGTAGGGCAATATTTCATACACATCATTTTTAGTTTTTTTTCTGAGGCAAAAAGAAATAGCGCCGATGATTTGTCGACTCGCGAGCACGCAACGTATAATTGCCCATGAGAAAAACAGGGAAATTCCAGGTTTATTCCACACACTTCTAGTGATTGGCCTTGGGATTTGTTAATTGACATTGCGAATGCTAGGGGCACTGGAAACTGGACACGTTTGAATTCAAAAGGGAAATCGGTTGGAATTATTGGTATTCTTGGGATTAGAACATCCTCGCCCTTAAACTTTCGTCGCTTTAATCAAATTTCCCAAAATTTCTTTAATGACGAGTCTTGTTCCATTGCACAATTTTGGTTAATTTAAATTGCGTAACATTATTAACACGGAGCCAACCTTGAGCTGTAAGTTATGGGGTGGTAGTCCTAATAATTAGGAATTCAATTGGATAATTTACAACTTCATTTTGATTGATAATGGAACCGATCGACTTAACCCATTAAAGACCAGGGACATTAAAAATAGAGATTCATCAAAAATCTTTGAAATCGTGTTTATTGAGCTTTATATTAGCACAAAAATATAGTTATTTTCAAAAAAAAAAATGTCAACTTTGGTGTTTAGAAGGGTGTACTCATTTGAGTACACTGGCCAGATGTGGGTGCATTCTTGACCTAATTATGAAAAATTTTAAAACACTTTTTTTCGATGCAAAGAATGGTTTGACACCGCTGATAAATGCATCGAACTCTGCTGTGACAAATTTTAGACCATAGTTAAATTATCATGTTTTTTTGGGAAATGTCCTCCATCACTGCGAAAACTTTTTGGTACATTTGGCTTATTTGGAGCTTTTTTAGATGACTCTGAGCGTAAATAAGTCCTGGCTATGGTCCTATCAAATGAAAGAAGATCATGGTTGTCTTTATTTTTCAAGCAATGGAGTCGCAAAGCATTCACTGCCATTGAGTTTAGCATGTGTGTAAACAAAGGCCACTACCACTTTTTACCCTTTATTTTTTTGCGGTAGCAAGTTACAAATTGGTCGTGAAGATCGACCCCACTCATGGCTATATTGTATGCAACCAGAAGATTTGGCTGAAAAATGACTACTTTTCTCTTTTCTGTTGCTGACCATCTCTTGACTTTTCCAAGTGGTTCCAAGTTGTCGTAGTTTTTTGCAACAGTTACAACAGTGTCGGGTGGATAACCACTATCTCTCTTTCATGTCCATCATCTGGTATATCCTCAATACCAATGTAGAGGTTGGAATAACGCCTGCCATAAAAGCTACCACAATTTATAGTTGAAAAAGACATTTTTCTGTGAATCTAGTGAGAAAAAAATTTAGCATGGTTTTGGCCAGTGTACTCAATTGAGTACACCCCTTTTATGCACGACTTACCACGCAGAAGAAAAAATGTGTATTTGTAATGTATATGCAATTATTTTTCTAGATAATATATCTGAGTACAGTGGCAGGTAATGGGTTTTAAATGAATGTATATGTCCATAAATTTCATTCTGGATTTTTATATTTAAATCATCAACATCCTTATTTTTTGTTGCTAATATAGCTCGTTCGCTCAACCAAATATGGTTTTTATAATATACTCCGATATGAACTGACAAAAATTTGGTGGAAATGAAATGAGGCCAGTGGAAGGGTCAGCAGGCATTTTCCCATCGCCAATGTCTAATAACGCGCTTGAAAACAGTTCCGTCGATAAGTCATTTTGTAATGCAACTCGCATATTAGTTACTAACTTAATTTTTTTACGTATCGCCATAAATTTGATGTCTTCAAGCAAACATTTTTTTCATCAGCAGCTGTTGACCTAGGAAGGACTGGAAGCGTTTGGCGAAAATCTCCAGCCAGTAGAATCATCACGCCTCCGAAGAGATTCTGATTGCTAAGCAAATCTCTTAGTGGTCGATCGAGTGCCTCTAATGCTCGTTTGTGCGCCATCATGCACCCATCCCAAATGATAAGCTTACAATTCTGTAGCACTTTCGCCATTGCTGATGTTTTGGTTATATTACATGTCGGTTCATCTATTGCTTGCAAATTTAATGGTAGATTGAGCGCCGAGCGCCTGAGCGGTTCGTCCACCTTCTAATAGTGTACTTTGTGCCCGAATTGTATCTAATGAGATCAAAAAAGTCTTACCCATTCCACCCGGTGCGTCCAGGGAAAAAAATCCTCCGTTGTCGACATTAACTGCTTTCATTATCGTGTCGTAAGTTTTTTTTTGCTGTTGATTTAAAAGTGGGACTTTATTTTGCACTGATTGACTTAAAGCATTTCTATCGTTTTGGTGTTCTCGTTCAAATTCACGATTGAATACATCATAGGTGCAGGCATTCACGCACAAATCCTCTAAAGATATTAATACCTCATGGTAGATTTCAGCGCAAGTTTCAAGTTCAGGATTTTCCGTTGTTGAACGTAGTTGATGCACAATGTCTTCAGCCATATTGTCTTTGTATTTGTTCCACAAATTTTGTGGATTTGATGGGAAGCGCGTTGAAATTAGGATGGCAAAAAGTGATCGTATTTGATACGAAGTAGATGAAATAACAGCATTAGCAAGTGTGTGGTCCCAATGGATATCATTCTCCAGTAAGTGTAATCGTTGACAGGCTTCTCGATATGTTCCGCACAATTCACCATGGAACATTCGTAGAGATTCGAATGAAGTTGGTCCACGAATATTAAGTAGCAATAAACGCAAGTAAAAACATTCGTCACTGTTTGGGTGCACTGTGTAAATGCACCCCAATGCATCGGTTGAATATACATCCACGTATCCTGGTACAGGCTGTCCTTGTTTTCGGCGTTGGAATTTTTTATGTGACGCATTCTATGTAAAATATTTCTTTATTCCCGAGTAAAGCAATGTTCTTGCAAATGGATCGCTCGTGCATGTCTCGAAGAAGTTTGTCAGCGTTGTCGCTGGTGGTCGTTCAGCTCTTTGTGATGCGTTCTGTTCCGTAAAATATACTCGTTGTCCATTCTCCAAGTGAACAGCTAAATGGACTACTGTCGGATGACGTTTATGTATAGGAAATGAAAAGATTCTCCAAACAGCCTCATTGCTGCTAACATCTTCCCATCTGATTTTGTGAAACTTCATCGTTGTTGTTTGAAGCTGCAATACCAAATACGGACATGTCGTTTCCTTTCGTGACGTATTTGCAAACACATTTAATAGATTTGACCGAATTGCAGTACTCAACATTACATTGCGCCTTAAATGTTTTAGAAAGCGGTGGCGAGTATGGAACAATCCAACTGTTGGTAACTACGACATCCTTATTTTTGACTTTCAACGTTATTGCTCTCCCGTTATCTTCTACAGAGCGACGACGATTTAAACAATTTAACCAAGTGATTTTTTTCATGGAAAAGTTGTTGCAGCTGCATGATAATTTCCCTCCTAACTGAACTATTGATAGCACAGCGTTGAGTTACTTCAGCTTCAGGATTTCCCAAGAAATGAAGAAATTTATTAGCACAACATAACCCTGGTGGTTCGAGTTCGAGTTTTGCAATATATACAAAGAATGCTCATTGCTCCGAAATCGACAGATTTGTCGCTGGCGTAATCGATTGTTGCATCATATCTAATTCCCAAACGGTCGTAATTGATTGTTTCGTTTGATCGTCTATTATGTTGCATCTCGTTTAAAGTTGATGGTATGGGTAGCTCTGGAGTCGCGTGAAATCTCGCTTGAGAAATTCTAATTCTATTTGTCTCCAAACGCTGCATTCGCTCTTCTTCAGTCTCATTATTTCGCATATTGTAAACCCTATTCGAGTTACGCGTGCGCCGGCCGTTGTTTTGACGCCTTGTTCGTGGCATTTTGCTTTAGATATTAAATCACACTATATAAAACTTTAAATGTCTGTCTTGCTTTATAGAACAAACGTTGAGCACTCAATATGTATGTAAATTATTGTAGGTGCGAAGATTCCTAGTACGGAAGATTACCGGATAAAAATGTTACGAGTAATAGTATTATTCTAGACCAGATGCCACATCCTCTGCACTATCGCTGCTAATGCGAAGCGTTTGCAAATCACTTTGATCCATTGAAAGGCTTAAATTGTAAGTGAAACACAAAACACACTTCCACTTGTTTTCCAATATCTATTATTATTGTTTATAAATTTTTCACTACTACTATAATACTATTACAACTCTCGATTCACTATCACAGCACTTTCCACGATCGAATATGTCTTATTTTTTTATTCTGACCATTCTATATAAACATTATCATTCCTTATATTTCTCACATCCTTAATTACTTTTCTTGTTTACACAACAATTCATTCTACACGCAGTGGGTTTAACCTACTTATTGATTTCATATCGGGCTTTCTTTTTTCACCCGAAAAAAATAGTGTTTGTTTCTCCCTAGACATGAGTTTATCGGAAAAAAGAATACATTATTACCGAGTTTCGATTCCCGGACCTAGAGATCCTGAAGCAGCGATCTTATGCTCTGAGTCAGTGCCACTTCATACTTAAATCAGTTTTTTTCTGATACATAAAAAATGCTTTGGAAAGCTTTGAAAGCGTTTTTGAACCCGAAAAAATTGAATTGGAAAAAACAAAGAGTGTTTGCTTTTTCCTAGACATGAGTCCAGTACATAAGATTATCGGAAAAAAGATACGTCATGCCGAGATTCGATTCGCAGACCCAGAGATCCTGGAGCAGCGATCTTATGCCCTGCGCCACTGGCACTTCATATTTGAGTTAGTTATTTCTGATACATAAAAAATGCTTTGGAAAACTTTGACTGCGTTTTAACCTTTTTTTCCATCTAAACCATCTCCTAAAAGTAACTAATTCAGAGGAAAAAAAATTATCTAATTCAGTGAAGTCGTTCTTGAGTTATAGTATTACATACATTTCGGCGATTCATTTTTATTTATATAGATTCTTTGCTCTGTGTAAAGCGATCGCAACAATATTTTCGTTTCTTGGCAACGCGGACAATTTTGTCAAAAACAAAATGTAATTTTTGAATTGTTAATTTTGTTTTGATTCTCACAGAAGTTGGTTGGTTTTTTATTTTTTTACAAAATATGTCAAACGAACGTTTTTTTTTTTTAAATCTAAAATATAATGCAGTCATTATATTTTAGATTTTTAAAAAATCTTTCGTTTGACAAAAGAAGCCTTTATATATGTTTTGCGGCTGCTCCATTTACCATCAGGCATGTGCACTTATAATAAAGTTTTCTCCCTCGCAATCAACAAAAGAATATTTTTTGGAAAAGTATAAAATTCCTGGACTTATATCAACTTAGTAGTATTTTCCAGGATTCGTACATAGGGTCAAGTAGTTCCAAAATATTAGCTCTATTTCTCAGATTTGTTCTTATCAGGCGGACCTTTCTATAATTATTTTCACTTCTCACTTTCCGCGTGGTTTGAAAAATTTTAAATGATGTGAACATTGTACTTTTGCTAATTTACTTCGTTATGAAATATTATGATTCTTACAACACACTTTTTTACTATGATTATTATAATAAACTAATCACTTTGAAGTCATCTGCACCAAACCAAACAATAATGTATGAAAATGACACCTAAATAGCTGTCACTTGAAATCAACGCAGAAAAACGATTGTCGATTTGATAATCACCTTACATGGAGCAAAAGTGTCGATTTTGAGTATCAACTATCGATTATCGCATTAGCCGATTCCACCCTTAGTAGTTCAACCTAACTGTTCATTTCTAGAAGTGATATTATCGTTTCTTCAATTTGGCTAAACGTATGGAGTTAATTCGGACCCCAATCCCGTTGCATTGAATTACATCTTGTTTTAATTTTTTTTCTTGACTTTAACTTTTAAACCGGTCCAAACCTAAATAATAAAAAATTTCAACAAAGTAAATAACGCCTTTTAAATTTGAACACGAACATTCATTATCATACATTTAGCCCACGTACCGGAGGACCGTGGTTGTTTAGTTGGATGACCAATTTTTCCCACCGCAATTTGACGTAGCTTTTTTGGCACACTCCCGTCGCGATGTCTCTGTTTTCCTTTATAAATTGGACCAGCCTCTTTATTTGTTCCTTGGCTGAGACTTGTTTTGCATTGCAATGAAATTGTGAATTAACTTTTCATCAAAAAAAAATAAAAAATACTTACATTGCGCAACAAGAAACCACGCTTGCTGATTGCCAATAATCAGAAATTTATAATCGAAGAAAATTAGCTTGATTGAAATCGAAAATTAGCTTACCATCGATTGCAATCGATAATCGCAATACTGAACACAAACTATATTCGAATGCAACCGATTACCGATTACGATTAATAGACCTAAAACGTTTGTTAACCGTTAGGTGTGAATTCGAATCAGAATATAATAGTAGAGGGCATCATATACGAACGCGTCATTGTAGCTCATTTTGGAGGTCCATTTGACAGTTTTCATACGTAATTTGACCTAACGAACTCAAGCGTCCCTTCAAATCAACGACGAATAGTTTCGAAAATTTGCTGAAGAGTACATGAAAAAAAGGAAAACAAGAAGAATGAATCCATTTTGAGAGACTGCAGCACACAGCCTCAGGGCGATTTGCGTTTCATAAATATTCCATTTACACTTGAATGGTCAGCGAATTAATTGTTTCTCCGCCTGCTGCTACCACCCCACCTGAACGTATTGCATTTTGTCTGTCTCGCTGCTATGCTTCCCCGTCCAAAGATCATTTACATGTAGAACGCCCTAAGTCACAAAACATGAATTTGCGTACCATTAAGTCCAGCGAAATGGTCATTCCGTACCGTTTATCTTGACATCATCGTCCACCCTACCCACCTAGACCTACCCACCGGGCCAGGTCATGCACCCTGCTCTGGATGTTTGTGACACTTGAAACATTCAGTCGTGAGTCCCTCATTTGAAAGGGAAACCGGCAACCGGTGCGGACTAAGGTTCAGAGATTTGCTCTTCTTTTTGGTACATCCTGTCAGGAACAGTCGCCGAAAGGCCGGCGGTCATTCCGGGATAAATTGAATACGATTTTCATTTGAAATGAGGATTTGGATTTTAGATATTTCTTCTTCGTCCTGGTCACGTCAACCGCTCAAACAAGAGATCATGCTCCTGAAGGTAATTCCACGTATTAAGTGATGATATATTTAGATAAGTTCTTTTATTTTTTTATTTTTCAAACCAGAGTCAGTGGTGAATGATTAAAGGAAGATAAAAAAAAATGTGGACGCTCATTTTAAAACATGGCACGGGGCAGGTATACGCGGCTGTTGGTAATTATCGGAGTGTGAAAATCGGACGGCGTGCCTGGAGGGCGAACATTTTTATATTAAATCCGGGAGATATTTGTTTTGTCCTTCGGCGGCTGGCGGGTTATTAAACCGTTAAAAAAAAAGTCCTGCAGATGTTAGTTAAGTACGGGCGTGAACGGGGGAACACTTGACTCATACACAGGTATATTGCTGGATTGCGGACGGAAGTGATTTATGGGCCAAAATGGCGTAATGATTACTGTTCGTGAGCATTGTAGTTCGAAGTACCACATTTCATTACAAGGGATGAGTACGATAACTTTGACGACAAAAATCGTGATGAGTTTTTGTAGAGGGGTCAAAAACAAGCATTTTTTACATTGTCAAATCCGTCAGAAGCCGAAGTCCAAAGCCATTTTGACCTTCTTTTACTATCGGAAGAAATTGATTAAGTACGGGGAGTTTAAAGACCATCACAGTTCTAGAAAGCTCTTTAAATAACGAAATTCAAATTTCACTGAATCATTACGTTCAACGACAACTCGAGTTTAAAATATTAAAATTAGATGGGTCTGTCTGATAACGAATCTTGAAGAATTTACTAGCAAGATGAGAAGATACAGCAACGCTAACTCTGTCTTCTACTGTCCCCAAATCTGAAATTAAGATTCCATGAAGGTATTAAACTATCATTAGTGTCTTATTGAATGACAAACTAATAATGGACTTAAATATAGAAACATCAATATGAACAATAGACAGATCGAAACAAAGATTTATAAAAAATAATATTTACAACATCCTAATACCTAATCAAATAAATTGCTAATAAGCAAAGTCATCTCATGATTCTTAATTTAACTAATTCTATAATTCCGAAGTTCTTAACACGTGATTTAATATCGAAATTATTAAATTCGTTTTTTGATGGAGATATGACTAAAATTCTAAAAGTGTTAATGATAAATTGTTAAATTTCTAAATCTAAAAAAGAATATATGTTTGTGATCACAAACATATTCAAACGCAGTTTCGATACTAAAAAATTTTGATTTTGGATTGATATCTAAATGATTTAAGATCAATTTTCTGATTAGCAACCACAAAGTCAAATTATGGCGCTATGACTCAAATGTCTACTGATGATCACTTAGAAGCGCAACAATCCAAAATATGAGTCATCTAATTCATCAGTACCCAAGTCCCGTGCTGTCAATTAAGTAAATCTATTTCAAGCACCCATCAAAGTTCATTTGATAAATCGAATCTCTTGTATGGTTCAGACAGAATGGACAATTACAGTGGCTTTTATTTTGCTAACTTCCAACACCTGTATTTTTAACAGGCGCCTGTCGAATTATTGGATTGATCTGTCTGCCATACGTCAATTCTGTCACCGATAACTAACCATCGTCATATAATTATCAGAAGGAAAACACCTATAAAAGGCGAGTACACTTGAAAACAAACCTCAGAAGTACGTTGAAGATGAAGTGTGTTTTCGTGTCTTTGTTGGTTGCCATTTTGGCCGTTAGTTTGGTTCAATCCGCTCCTCAAAGTTTGTTTAACAAAACGTTTTCGATTTCGACACTTTATTTATAGACTTTTTTCCAGAGCGAGATGTCTCCAACAGCTCGTCCACTAGCTTGGCCACGGCTGCATTGGATATAGTTCAGGCGTACAGGCACATCATGGCCTGCGGAGACGCGGCAACGAATCTGCCCGCAATGGAACCCTTCCGCTTACCGATCGTGTCGTTGGATATTAATCATGAACTCCTGGTGTACGTATACTTCTAACCTGACTTTACATTGCTATTTTAATACTCCCAATCTCTTCCAGTCTTAATGGTAGCATAAAGGACCTTGTTGTGACTGGTTTAAGTGAGTTCGTGATCATCAACTTAAGTACTAATGCCACCAACAACCGCACCTCCTTCGATGTCCTCTACAAGGATGTTCAGTTGCTGGGCGACTACAGTTTGTATATAAACGCTGACTTGGCTGGCTACAAGTTCGTGGTGAATCTCCTCGGATTGATGAACTTGCACGTTATGGATCTTCGTTTGAATGGAGGTCTCACTGTGGGAACCAATTCGGCTGGAGGAATTCTCTTCTCGGACATGGAGTACTTCGTCGAGATCGGAAATGTTGTGTCACATGTTTTGGACTACCAGTGGAGTGTTGCTCTGAATGAGTACTTCAACATGTACGTTCATAACACGGCGCTCTTGTGGATGGCATCCAATAGGGAGTTCCTTAACCAAGTCATTTCGAACTACCTTACACCTACGTTGAATGAAGCTTTGTACAACACCACCTTGCCTGAGTTAATTCAGTATATGGGCGACATTACCAACGAATGGAATGCATTGCAGTGCACTGCTTAGGTTCGTACTTCTATAAAATAAAAGAGCAGTATTTTGAGTAGAGAACAAAAAATGTTTTTTTCTTCTTTTTCGGATTAAAGTCGAGCCCCACTTTTTTTTTTTTTTATTGGGATTCAAATATATAAGATAAGTTGACAAAAATGAGTACCTGCGAAGCCAAAGGCTTATCTGCAGGTGGTTGTTTAAGTGGTATTATAAAGTATCTTTCAAGATCATCCCTTGCTTTATTTAAAATAACATTACTTTGACAAAATAAACGAAAATTATTGAAAACGGAAAAAATATATAATTAAAAACAGCATGAACATTGGCAGACATTACGAAAATGGAATATACGAGAAAATTATGATATACACTACAGTTATACGGATATAAAGAGATTACAAATTATGTTATGCTTTCTAGGACAATTTTTTTTAATTTTTGCTTTCTAACATTAGCTGCTCTTATGCTCTTCAGATTTTGTGGTAACTTGTTTAGTATATTCGGCACCTGGTACGTCAGTTGTCTTCTTCCATATTCGTTGATGCGGGGCAAGTTCCGCCACTTGGACTTGGCGCATTTGAAACAATATTATTCTTCTGATACATATTTAAATTTTTCGAAATTACATAAAGAAGCCAGATATTCATTCTTTCAATTGATGCTAGGCTCATAGCTGTATTATAATTAGGTTAGTATTTACAGGACTTAAAAAAAAAGTGGCCCAACTAGCCCCGCCCTATCCTACAGCGCTTATTTGAACAGCCGATTATTACGCGTATAACATTCGTACCTTTCCCGACCTTTTGGGACTAACCTCTCCCCAACGGATAAAGCTAAGTACTTAGGTCTCATAATTGATCAAAGGCTCAGCTGGAAAACCAACATCCTGGAACGGGTCAAAAAGGCCACAGCGGCTCTCTATTGCTGTAAGTTAACCTATTGCCTATTGGCTATATACCTGCGTTATAAGACCTATGCTATTGTACGGAGTCGTAGTATGGTGGAATGCCCTGGAAAAGGGTGTTAACCTCACAATTCTCAGCCGTGGGCGGAGATCTGCCTGCATCTGTATCAGTGCGCAATCAGGACCACACCCACAGCTGCCCTAGAAATCATCTTTCACCTGCCACCGCTAGACATCCTCGGCAAGCAGGTCGCAGCCTGTGCTGCCTGTGCTGTGCGGACTAGAGCCGCACACTCGTGGCCTTCTAGTTGCATGGGTCACTCTACCATTCTTGAGTCTATAGATCTCCCCTTCAGGGAATTAGATTATATTCGCCCTAGAACACTTTTCAAAAAAACTTCTCCTTCAGCCTTCCCTCCAGATCTGACTGTAGAGAAGGCATACCTATAAGAAATGAATCTCTCTCTCTCTCTCTGATCTACACTGACGGATCAAAAACTGAATCCGAAATCGGTGGAGGGGCCTTTTCCAAAGACTCATTTCGCCTTCCACACCATTGCAGCGTGTTTCAAGCGGAAATAATCGCGATCAAGGAAGCCTTGTCGGGGCTAAGGTACAACGTGATATCGCGCACCTCTATCACGATATGTACTGATAGTCAAGCTGCGATCAAATCCCTGAAGTCTGTCACTTTTAACTCAATAACAGCTCTTAACTGCCGCAAATCTCTTGACGAGATGGCAGAGCAGTTTAACACTGCCTGGCCGACGATCTTGCCAAAAGCGGAACCAGTGAAACCATCCAATTGGATAAGGTCAGTCTCTGCGCACCTCTTGCTACCTATGGTGCTACTTGCCGCGTCACCAGAGAAATCTGGCCTAAGCTAGATCCTAAACGCTCATTTGGTCTCCTAAGACTCAATAGAATTCATGTTCGGAACCTAATCAGTGTCATAACTGGGCTCTCTTCTTTTGGCAAACATGCTACCCGACTGGGCCTCCCGGCCAACGACTTCTGCAGGAGCTGCAGAGACGAAGAAGATGAAGAAACCTCGCTCCACCTTCTAGGGACTGGTGCGCTCTCGTGAACCGTAGAAAGAGACATTTGGTCACTACTTTCTCTATAATCTCGACGAGCTAGCTGACACCAGCATAAGCCGTATCCTCAGCTATATTAATAGCTCCAATTGGTCTCTGGAGTAGTGGGATGTTTTCCATCCGCTCCATGTGGTATCAAAATGGGCCTCGTCTGGCCTAAGTGCTTGGTTGTCTAGCGCAGCTCACCACACAACCTACCTACCTACCTATGACTTCACCATATATTTGACACGACTGCGAGGTATTATAATATTTTTAAGCAGCAAGCTGGTGGTGTAGTATATTCGCATTGCTGAAGTCCGCTGTTGCAATATCCAACCAAAGTCTTTACCATAAACTCATTGCTATGAAAAAAAAAGCACAAACCAAATTTTTATTTATAGTTCATATATTTCGGCAACAGTTTTTATTGCTGCTTAAAACTCTACTAAGGATAATTGGCCGATTAGTATCGCTCATAAATTTTCATTTGTAGTCGAACCGCCCTTCCATCCAAAAAAGAAAAGAAAAAAACAGGACCCACCACCAAACACTTCCTTGTGAACAATGAAAGTCAATTTATATGAAAATAAACAAAATTTCCATTCGCGCCTATTCAATTTACCGCAAACGTACACATGCGTACGGGGGAAAATGAATAACAAAAAACGAAAAAAAGAAAACATTAAAAAAAACAACCACCTAAATTGAAAACCAATTTACCCACTTTAACCCGGGCTAACAATCTTCCAAACCTCGGAGAAAACAACGATAACAAGGGGAACCCGACAGAGACCCAAAAGGAAAAATAAAAATGAAAATGAAAACCGATTTTCTACACGATGCGATGTGAGCGGGAAGGAGGTGTTGATGGGGTTGAAAATTTGCTTATGTGATAGGTGGAGCCTAACTTACGCCCTCAGGGATGAAATGAAATCAACAAAAATTGGTTATAAAAACATTTCTTGACTTCACTACCCCCATCGACTAAATCAAGTAAAGCTGCAAATCCCTGGATCCAGGACAGTACACGGATGCGTGCGTGTGTTATTTTAGGGCGGCTTTGCTAGGCCTAAAATCTATTTCAAATATGATCATAGTACCCCTGGAATATGATTACGGATTTGTATTGATTGCGGGAGTGCAACCTCAGAGTTCATTCGCACCCTCTTCGGTTTGTATATACCCCCTGCTGCCGACGGCAGGCTGTGTGTGGTTCGAGTACGAGTACGACGGGCATTATGCAAAGCAACTGAACAATTTAAAATTTTCAACGCCCGGAGCAGAAAAATAACAAAGAACAATTCTGCTCGACCCTTCCTCACAACAAAATCATGAAATAAAAAAAAAAAAAAAGAAGAAGAAAGAGTGAGCTTTTTTCTCTCTGTCCGGTGATACGTAGGAAATCCTGAATCTGACACCAGGAAATGTCCACTATCAGATACATGTTAGCTCCTTAATTGGGGTTTTTCTTGATATTTTTTTTAATGACCTATTATCCGACGAGCCAGCAGTGTAGGATGTAATTTCATTTTAGCACAGTCCTCCAACACAAGCCACTGTGTAAGATTGCCGAAGCCTGCAGAAGGGATGTTTAATTGGAGTCAATTGCGTGTTGGGGGGTAAATGTAAAGGCCATAGATGGCGCATAACTTGCGCCAATTGACTTGGCATATCCATCATGATAATAGCAGCAAGCAAGAGCTGATATCGATGTCCTCATTAGGGACAGTATTTCAGTGCGAGGGCGTGTTCTTGGTGACGTTTCTGTTGTGACAACGTCGTTTGAGGGGAATTAAAAATTAAAGAAATCTCGATCTTCGTTGTAAACGCTTACGCAGTTAATTGACGGAAGATTTTGACGACTTACTTTGTTTCGATGTTATTTGTATGCATTTGCGAATCGATATAAAATAGAAACTGGTGTTGCATCCCTGAACCTGAAAAAATACTACGGAATGTAAAAATTTGTGTCTCTCTGAATGGATTAAAGTTACATTTTCTTACGCATATTTTTTTTATTTAATTTGTGCAGGTTATGATGGATTTCTCACTTAAGTAAGTTTAGAACTAAAATACATACATACATACATTGGATGGCATAACAGCCCATTGAGAGCCACTGTGTTGTGCGCGTTATAATTTTTGACACATGTGGAGAAGAACTAAAATCTTTATTTTAATCAAAAACATTTATTAAAATTGTCTAAAACTAAAGAAAAATAAATGATTGTTACATTGTAGCATTGGCGATTTCCCTACTGTTTTGTGTCTCTTCTATATTTTTTTATATTTTGATATCAACTGTTATTGATGTTTCTTTCTGACAAAAAACACGCTGTGTTTTTGCACCATTTATTCGTATTTCATCAAACCAACAAAGGTATTTCTTTTGAATTCGTCATGAATGAAAACAATTGTAAAGCGGCCGCTAAAACAAACAAAAAATACATTAGCTGAATGAAAACACTTTATTGAACCAGATTTTATTTATTTTAAAATGGAACTTGAAATGAATGGAATCTGAGTTTTATCAGCTACAAAAAAAGTTATCAGGTTAAGTTGAGCGGTTCATATCTCGCTGTCTTTGAATATGAGCCCCTGAGAGAACGCAACAAAGGTCGCCCGCGATTTATATGGCACACACAGGTGGAGAGGGAACCGAAGCAAAATTGAAAGCGGCTGGTAAAAAATCGGCTTGGCTGGCGCCCTTACTGTATCGCCAGTAAAAGAAGAAGAAGAATATAGTTCTACATTTATGTATACGCTTTTCTAATGCAGATAGCCCATTACTAAGTAAAAATAGTAGTAGTAAGTTCTTTTTCCAATTGCCGAACAGTCCGGGGTTGAGCCGACCTGTTGGTTAAAGGTTGTTGGCTAAAGCCGATTGGCTAAGATCCTTCTTTATTTCTGCACACCTTCTTTGTTGCGTTGTCTCAATAGCTCAGAGAAGTGTTGTCTATAAGCTCTATGACTCAGCCATCTTTAGCATTATATCCGTAGACACTTATCTTACACTTACGTCGCCGTGCAGCCTAAAGAGTTCGTCCTTGAAGGGGGGTAGGGCTTGTATACATAGGGTAAAGTTGCTGATCGCACTCAACATGGCGAGTTGCCAGCGTCGATCCCTATAGTGTACAGGTCAAGCTGACATACAGCCTAGACGCGGCACCCTCTGGATAGCCTCCTAACAACCGTTGGGGGGTGAACTAATGTATGCAGCCATCGCTCCAGGCAAGAGAGCGCAACTCAACCCGACCAGGATGGCGGTTATGCGGAGGGCTAACGACCCGCCCATGTAAAAACCTCAATTGTTATAGAAGAACTAAACCAAGCCTCGGAAAGAAGAAACCAACGACGACAACACGGCACGAAAAAGGACTACGATCTGCGAGTATGCTCCTGGAATGTGAGAACTCTCTACACTCCTGGGGCTGCTCAACAACTGGAAACTATCCTCACGCAGTATAAGGCGGATATTACTGCGATCCAGGAAATACGCTGGATAGGACAAGGTACTATGAAGCGAAAAAACTGCGACATTTATTACAGTTGCCACAAAAGGATGCACTTACTGGGATGCGGGTTCGTCGCGGGAAAACGGCTAAGGTCGAAAGTAATCGACTTTAAGCCAATAAGCGATCGCCTAGCTGTGATCCGCATCCAAGGGAGGTTTTACAACATTAGTCTCATTAGTGCACACGCCCCCACCGACGACGCTGAAGAGCCCATCAAAGAGGAGTTTTACGACCTCTTGGACAACGCCTACGGAGCCTGTCCGGAGTACGATGTCAAAATCGTGCTCGGGGACTTCAACGCCAAAATCGGTCAAGAAAACATCTTCGGCGGAGTAGTCGGAAAGCACAGCATCCACGACACGACAACAGACAACGGCTTCCGACTTACGGACTTTGCAGCAACTCGTAATACGGTGATAAGTAGCACAAGATTCCCTCGCAAGCGCATCCACACAGCAACCTGGCGGTCTCCAGATGGCCGAACAGCCAACCAAATCGACCATGTGCTCATTGACGCAAGGCACGCGTCCAACATCCTGGATGTACGAACATTCAGGGGGGCAAACGTCGGCTCTGACCATTTTCTAGTGGCAGCACGATTCAGAGCCCGACTTTCCAATGTTCGAAAGCTGCACCAGCCGACCAAGAGGATGTTCGACATTGGACGCCTGAGCACCCCGGAGATCGTCAGAGACTACAAGGAGCGTCTGAGCGAACGACTCGCGAGTATGCCTACGTCGGACACAAACGCCAATAATATGTGGCTCCATTGCCGCTCTGCCATCCAGGAAGTAGCCGAAGCCACGATGGGCTACCAACCACCCCCGGCAAGAAACCCATGGTATGATGGCGAGTGTGAGCAGAAAAAGCGAGCAACCGACGAGGCGTACCAAAAAGCGTTGCAAAGGAAAACAAGGGCAGCGCGCGAGGAATACCGAGCCAGAAGAAGGGAGGAGAAAAAGACGCTGCGGCGAAAAAAGAGGGCATTCGCAGCCTCCCAGCTCAAGGATATTGAAGAGTCCAGGGACAAAAACCGAATACGATCCTTTTATAAGAAGGCCAAAAGTCTCGCAGCGGGCTTTAAGCATGGCACCCTGGCTCTCCGAAATTACGAGAATAATCTTGTCACCGACCCGCAGGGAATAGTGGATGTCTTTAAGCAGCATTTCCAGCAGCTGCTTAACGAGCATGAAGAAGAGAGAGTGGTAGTGGACGAAGAGATCCCACCTCCAGTCGATGAAGTCGTTCCCCCTCCCAGCATCGAAGAAATCGGCACAGCCATCAAAAAGCTGAAGAACAACAAGGCCGCAGGCTCGGATGGTATCCCATCAGAGCTCTTCAAAGCTGGAGGCGATGTCCTGGTAGGGAGCATGCACCAGATCATCTGTAGAATTTGGGAGGACGAATGCATGCCCGACGACTGGAATACCAGCTCTATCTGCCCCATCCACAAAAAAGGCGATCCTACCTCGTGCAAGAACTACCGAGGTATATCCCTGCTCAATGTCGCCTACAAGATCCTGTCGAGTGTACTGTGTGAACGTCTAAAGCCGTTTTGCACCGCACTAATCGGCACGTACCAGTGCGGCTTCCGGCCCGGCAAATCGACGATAGACCAAATTTTCACACTAAGGCAAATCCTGGAGAAGACCATCGAGTTCCAAGTCGATACGCACCACCTTTTCATCGACTTCAAAGCCGCATATGATAGCATTCATCGCAAGGAGTTGTTTAGTGCGATGGTTGAATTCGGTATCCCGGCAAAACTGATCCGGTTGTGTCGAACCACGCTCAACAACACTCGATGCACCGTGCAGTTCGGCTCAAGAACGTCCGAGCCCTTTGAAACATGCACCGGATTTCGGCAAGGAGACGCGCTGTCATGTGACTTCTTCAATCTCGTGCTGGAGCAAATAGTACGGCGGGCCAACGTCAACACGGAAGGTACTATCTTCCACAAGTCGGTCCAGCTCCTGGGCTACGCAGATGATATTGATATCATCGCTCGGTCCCAGCGGGCCATTGTGGAAGCTTTCACCGCGATTGAAGAGCAGGCTAAACGAACTGGTCTGAAGATAAATGAGGAGAAAACCAAATATATGCTGTCGACGAAGAAAGAATCCGTCGCCCACCGCCTAGGACAAAATGTTACAGTCGACAGCTATAACTTCGAGGTAGTTAAGGAGTTCATATACCTCGGGGCGAACGTAAACTCCACGAATGACATCGTAGTGGAGATCCGTCGTAGAATCACCCTTGGCAACCGCTGCTACTTCGGTTTGTCCAAACAGCTAGGGTCAAAACTCCTGACTCGAAGAACTAAGGTCATGCTCTACAAGACCCTTATCCTGCCAGTCCTACTGTATGGAGCCGAAAGTTGGACGATAAGCAGGACTGCAGAGCTGATACTTGGCTCCTTCGAAAGAAAAATTCTACGGCGGATATTCGGTCCAGTCTGCGAGGAAGGCGAATGGAGGAGAAGACATAACCGCGAACTTTATGAGCTGTACAAAGATGTGGATATAGTCCGGAAGGCAAAAATCCGTCGACTACAGTGGCTCGGCCACATCGAGCGCATGGACACAAGCGCTCCATCTAAAAGGGTCTTCGAATCCGAGCCTCCTGGTTCGTGGAGAAGGGGGAGACCGAACCTCCGGTACAGAGATCAAGTGATCGCGGATGCAAGACAGCTTGGTCTTCCGGACTGGAAGCAGCATGCCCGGGACCGTCAACGTTGGAAGGCGGCTTTGGCTCAGGCACAGACCCTCCAAGGGTTAAATGCCTGATAAGTAAGTAAGTTGAATCTTCTTGACGCAGGGACTTCTTGAAGAGACCAGGAGCTTATTCATCCACTTTTAATAATATCCATGTCCACACGTATAGTGCAGGACTGGGATGATCAATGTGTTATAGAGAACACGATCGATCCTTTGATAGAATGATGGTATATGATGGCGGCAAAGAAATACCAAAATCTTTTAAAGATTTACCTAAGATTTGCCTATTTATATAATTGCATTTGCACATTTATTATAATAACCAACTATAGGGTTAAATTTCTTGTTTCTTAGTCTACATATTTTTGTTTGCCTTTGTTTGTTTATTGTTATGTACGTGGATAACATAAATTGGGCTATAGTCTGATTAGCATAATTTGTTATTATCTGTCTGTCAAGTCTGTTGGTCTAAGTCGTTTCAGACACCGGGTTAGTGTTTGTTCATTAAATAGTAGGATATTTATGTCGTCGTTATTGTGTAGTAGTTGTTTCATTCGGTTTTTAGTACAGCTTTGTTTTATCTCTTGCCATATTCTCTTTACTTCAAGGTCATTGTGGATTTCTGTGTTGGGTATGTACCAATCTGCGTCTGCTATTATCCGGAGTATTTTATTTTGAGTGCGCTCAATAATCGCTCTATTAAATTTTTTGGATATGCCCCATAGTTGCAGTCCGTATGCCCATATGGTCTTGTATATTAATAGTTTAATGCCGATCATCGGCTTTGAGTTTCTCCCTAGCATCCATTGGTACTGCCTGTATTTTTCCTGAATTTATCTCTTCTGTACGAAGTGTTGACTCCATGTTAGTTTATTGTCAATGTACATGCCTAGGTACTTAGCATGCTCCGCAGTCTGTATGTTCTGGTTGTCAAGTCGGACTGGTAAAGTAGTGCTAACACACCTTGTCGTATAAGTTATTTGTATCGTCTTTCCTCGTCAATTTGTATTCCCCATTTGTTAAACCATTTTGAGGTGTTCTCAAGTATGGGTTGGATTTTTGCCTGAAGGATTTTAAGCAGTTTGGACAAGACTGGGAGCAAAACAGATTGGTCTGTAATTGTTAGCTCTTTGCCGGGCTTAGGGACAGCTGAATTGAAATAATGGTGCATTATTCTAAAAAAAAAAATAACCTAAGCAAACAAAACATGTTTTCTCTTAAAGCATAACACCACATGCATTGTGGAAAGATCATGTTGCAGTTTTATTAGTTTACATTTTGGTTACTAAAAAGAAGTGTTGTTTTTTGGAATTAAAATCAAAATCAGTCGAATTTTGAAGGTTTGTCCTTCTATTATAAGTAGCAATTTTGTTGGTGAATCAAAGTATGCAAAGTATGCATGCAGTGATACAGCTAATTCAAAAAAAAAAACGCCGCAAAATATCCTATGCACATATTTGTTTTTTTGCTACAAGATGCTGTCCTAATATTATAATAGTAATTTTTTTTTCAGTACAATACCCAAAGATTGAATATTGTGATTTTGTCGACGATTGGACTTCAAATGGAATTACTCCTTTTATTTAGGAAAAACAATAGAATTTAAGTCAAAAAAGTAGTTCCACACTTTAGCTTGTGAACGAAATATGATGACAATAAATACATACATAAGTTACAACTCCATATCATATTTTGATTGCAATCTTTTTGCTTTGATAATGGTTTGTAATATCTTCGGCTTCGGATGGACAAGATTACCTTACCCTTAGTTCTGTTGTTTAAAAGCCTCCTTGTCCTTACTTCCCAATCTAAAATAATGCAGCGATTTTATATACGGTTTAGGTACGTATGTTCATAATATTATATTAAAACTATAAATGAATTTGTTTCGTATCGTAAGCTCATTACTTAACTGCATCTCTAATATTACAGAGCTAGTAGTCCTCGCTTTTGTTATCGGCTTACTTTTAAGTTCCCAATATTACATAATAAAAAAAATATTCTTTTGAGCTTGTATTCATACAATATATGTATACCTACATATATATGAGACTGTTTTACGAACAGACGCCTTCATATATTGTAATTGTTAGTAGTTCAAACAGCCTAATTAGCAGCTATTGTAGAGGTATGGTAATGTTTAATTTTCAAACAGTGAACAAAACCCCAGAGCTAGATACTTGGAAACCCGATATATCATTACTCGAAACCCTGCTTCATGTACCAAAACATTTCACCTTGTAGCTACAAGCAGCCGAGCCCGTATAACCGCACGTGCGCCCTATACAACAGAGATTCAAAAATCTTTTGGGAGCCACCTATGGCGCTGCTTTGTTGTACCGTAATGCCGTGTTCTCTGCATCGTCCTTTGATGAGAGCAGAACGCTTTTCCCCAACAAAAAGATACTGATTACCGATTCTGAAGTTCTAATCTCTCAAGTCAAGAGTTCCCAAAACTACCATCATTCACCGCAACCGAGAAGGGCAGGAACCACAACAATCGAAGCAGCACCCTTTCAAGAGCTCCTACCGCCACACAGCATTGACGATGATAATCAGGGTAATCCGCCCCTGCCCGGGTATAAACTTATTACATTCCTTTAATCCCATCAAATTTTCATTTTTTTCTTTCGTTTCTTCCTTTTTTTTTCTGCAACACAAACTTACAGAAGATTATTAGGCTTTATTTAATTTTTGACGGAAACCGTCCCGGGAGAGGGCTGGGCTGACTCGGAGTTGAAGGGTTGCAAATTGAATGATGTACCTGTGCTTAGCACGGAGGATGATGAAGATGCGGGCTCTGAATAGAGCTGGTGGGGGAGTGGAGTGACGGCTTTATCTTGTGCGAGTGAAATGAGTTAAAAGTTTAGGCAAAGCCTTTTGTAAGCTGCTTACACAAGACCTGTGGATGGGTGAAGTTTTCTATTTTGAGCATTTTTAAATTTTTTTTTAGTTGTTGGGTTATTTTCCTTTACATTTTTAGAGCGTAGGAAAAGTAAATGTTTAGTTAATGGGGTTGACTGGATATGTTATCACCTTTTGGGAGATGAGATGAGAGTTTATTTGATAAGCGCTCAGGGTTACGTAATCCTTTTCTAGTCGGCTGTTTGCAGAGAGAAAAAGGATTTGCGTAGTAGTTTTTGTCAAATAACCATACTTGTTTTATATCCCTATAAATACCTGTCTTTAGGACACTAAGTATTTTTTTTTAATTCTTAAGGTGAAAAAAAAAAAACAAGAAATCATGCGACTTCAATAAGTGTCGGGGCTTCTTCACCTGTGATTAACGATTTGGTTTTCGCTCCGAGCCCTTTTTCGGAAGCACTTTGAACAAAACTTTAACAACATCAATACATTATAATTTTACGTTTACAATATATCAGCATACATTTTACTTGCAGACAACATGAAATAATATACATATATTCATATATACATATATATTATATTTATTGAAGAACCAAATAAATAGGTCTTCTTCGTTTAATTTTCTCATTTCGAGGGTTTCGTCATTGAAGAGCAGGTTAATGTCTTCGTTGCGGCGTGTCAAAATTTTTGTCAGATGGTTTTTGCTTAATTTTTGTATCTCTTCGTCAATTGTGCTTATTCCTAGGTGGCGATGAATGTCTTCGTTACAGATATACCATTCAGCGTTGGTAATCGTACTAGAAACTTTTGTTCGGTTGTCTTTGAATTATGCTTAGGTTACGTTTTTTGATATTCCCCATATTTGGATGCCATACGTCCATATTGGTTTTAAAATACATTTATAAATAAGAAATTTATTTCTGAGAGAAACACTTGATTGGGGTCGTAGAAGCCAATATAGTTGTCGAAATTTGTATTTTATCTCTGTCTGTTTTTGTTGGACATGTATCTTCCAAGTCAATTTACTATCTATGTGGATCCCCAAGTATTTAGCGGCTGATTGCATAGATATGTTTTTTTTATTATTGTTAGTGGTAGCGGTACGTATTTCTTTTTTTTTTTTTGTAAATGACTGAAACAGTTTCGCCCACAAAAGTAGCAATCATAACCGTTTCACTGTCTGGGATGGGGGTGTCTGCAGTGAAGATAAGTACAGAATTTTTCCTCGTATACTCCGCTGGGTTACGCAGCTTGTATCGGGTGCTTGTTTGAACACTTGTCATTTACTCTTACTAAGAAGCATCTGTTTTCATCATCATCATCATCATTTTCTTACCCCGCATGATCCACTAAAGGGGTTGCGGGGGCAGTGCACGCAAAAGAGATCTCCAGGCAACCCGATCCTCCGGCGCCGACTCTAACTCCTCGGCGGGTATGCCCAAGCGTAACCAGGCGAGCTTTTGGACTTGATCCAACCATCTCATCCTGGGTCTACCGAGCGGTCGCCTACCCGACGGAGTCGCATTCAAGGCACGCCTCAGAAGTCGTACTGCAGGGGACATTCGTGCCACGTGCAAACCATCGAAGTATGGATCTTTCCGTTCGGAGAAGAAGCTGCTCAACGTTAAGCTCTCCCCGCACTGTCGTGTTTCTCACCCTATCTCGGCGAGTAACTCCTACAACAGCACGCAGAAATCTCATCTCGGTCGCTTGTATTCGCGATCTTATTCTTTCGGTCCACCCAAATTCCGAGGCGCTAATATAGACTCGGATGACTTCCTAGTGCTAGCCAAATTCCGAGCGAGGATCTCTCGGACGAAACGAAACCAACCCAATGCTGTGAGGAAATTCAATGTCGCACGACTACAATCGCAGGAGGTCGCCAGTGAATTCTCCGATCGTGTCTCCCTTTACCTCTCTGAAAGATCTGTGCCACCGACTTCAAGTGTAGAAGATCAATGGCTGCACTGCCAGGAGGCCATTAGAAAAGCCGCAACTGATGTGCTAGGTTTGATGATGAATGTCGGCGAGCACACGCAGCGAAGCAAGATGCCTACAAAGCGGCGCTGCAAAGAAAGACGAGAGCCGCTCGCGAGCTCTACGAGCAGAAAAGAAGGGAGGAACACCGGATTCTCCGTAAGAAAAAGAAAGGGCACGAGAAGCACGCGATTGAAGAAATTGAGAGGTGCTAATGCAAAAAACTCATTTTGTTTGCAGGAAGGACGTTCAAAACTTTTATCAACAGATAAACTCATTTTGTTTGCAGGAAGGACGTTCAAAACTTTTATCAACAGATAAACAGAGGTGCATTAGCACCTCACAATTTCTTCAACCGCGTGCTTCTCGTGCTCTTTCTTTTTCTTACGGAGAAGCCGGTGTTCCTCCCGTCTTTTCTGCTCGTAGAGCTCGCGAGCGGCTATCGGTTATCGGTGATAACCAAGCTTAAATCCAATAAAGCCGCTGGTGCCGATGGACTGCCTGCTGAACTCTTCAAAGCAGGTGGAGATGAGCTGGTAAGGTGCATACACCAACTCATCTCTAAGATTTGGTCGGATGAAAGTATGCCCAATGAATGGAATCTTAGCATCGTTTGCCCGATCCTAAAGAAAGGGGACCCTCTAAACTGCGCCAACTACAGAGATATAAGTCTCCTGAACATCGCGTACAAGATCTTCTCCGCCGTTCTGTGTAACCGCCTGAAACCTTTTGTTAACAGCTTGATTGGCCAATATCAGTGCGGGTTCAGGCCAGCGAAATCTACCATTGACCAGATTTTTACACTGCGGCAGATCTTGGAGAAGACCCAGGAGTTCCTAGTCAATACACACCACCTATTTATCGACTTTAAGGCCGTGTATGACAGTATTTATAGAGCTATATAGCGCATTGTATAATCTTGGCATCCCTGCAAAACTCGTCCGTCTTTGCAGATTAACGATGGAGAATGCCCGTTGCTCTGTCAAGGTCGGTAAAAACCTCACCGAGACCTTTGATGTCAAGAAAGGTTTTAGACAAGGCGATGCATTCTCATGCGACTTCTTTAACATCATTCTCGAAAGATCGTGCGTAACTCGGACGTCAACACTAGAGGCACGATCTTCCACAAGTCAGTACAACTACTCGCATATGCCGATGATATTGACTTCATCGGAAGGACACAACGGGCTGTCAGTGGGGCTTTTGCGAGCATCGAGAAAGAAGCGGCTAAGATGGGTCTTGCTGTCTACAAAGAGAGCCCAACAACACCGACGTCTTGAGCAAAATGTCACAATAGACAGATATAGATTCGAAGTGGTGAAAGAATTCGTCTACCTAGGATCGGAGGTAAACTCCGCAAATGATACTACCGCGGAGATAAAACGAAGGAGGGAGTTTGGAGGAGAAGGCTAAACGATGAAATCTACGAGCTGTACAGCGACATCGACCTAGTTAAACGAATTCGAGTGTCCCGACTAAGATGGCTAGGTAAGGTGGAGCGTAGGGACACTAACGCTCCGGCTCGTAAGGTCTTCGAGTCCAACCCTGATGGACAACGCGGTAGAGGAAGACCTCGCCTCCGGTGGCGTTACCAGTTGGATAGGGACCTAAATCAGCTGGGCGTGCGAAACTGGAGGCGCCTAGCCCAAGACCGCGCTAGATGGCGAGGCATGTTGGCTGAGGCCCAGGTCCACCTTGGATTGTAGCGCTCGCAAAAGAAGAAGAAGAAGATCAATTGAAAAAGTTTCGCTAGCAAAATTTTGCAACAAAATTTGATCGATACACTTCCGATTTTTGACTATGTCCTCCGGTATTTCGAATTCCTGATGATTAAGTCTATGTAAATAATCGTTACAAGAACAGGAGGAGGTACCTATGGTTATCCCTCGTCAGAATTGCACGCCAATCACACTCCTTTTCTCAACAAACTTTTATGCCATCATATCTCATTTAAATCGGATTAAAGCTTTGTGTGGGGGCTGTCCCTCTTTCCAACTTTCCATGACAAGTCTTGCAACCAAAACTTCGGATAAAGTCTTCAATTACAGAATTCAGTCTCTGCATAAATGCGACTGAAGTGACTACCATGAAAGTGCATTACATCTCCAGGACGAGTCTGGTCCTTCTCATGCTCTTCCTCCACCACATCCTGCTCTGGCCAGTATTGAAATCTAATTCCAACCGAAAACCACACAAAGTAATGACAATAGCATTTCATTGCCCATCAAATCATCATCCCAGTTACTGAAGGCACACATGACTAAAGATAATGATCCCTATAGATTCTTGTTCGACAAAGTGAAATGCCTTAAAGGATGTCACTGGAAGAACATGCAAGCAGCATGTCAGCCAACGATGTCACCCCTAAGACTACAAAGTTTCAACTTTGCGACCATCACTACCGTGCACGTAGTCCCCAGCTCACAATAAACGCTGTCAGAATCACAGTAATCTGAACATTGTGTCAGTTGCCACCGAAAACCATTTGTCCACTTAATTCTAATTGAGTTTGCCGAACAATGGATTAACAGGTTGAATATGTCCTATGTGTGCACATATGTTACATATATATTTGGTCCACAATGGCCAACAATTAGTAGGTATCGACGTCATCGTCCTCGGCGTGGCCGTCATTGTCTTTTCTGCTATCCTCTCACTCCGGGTTTCCTGATTGGAGAATGCTTCTCGTTTGTCGTCGTCATCCGAGAGATCGCTCCGAGCGAGAATAATCCAACGCCATGTCTATGTCCACCTGTTCGGAAATCAGACAAGACCCGCATTAAAATTCAAGGGATATGTCCGTTTTGGCAGCGAAACTATTGGCCGGCGCCGTCGCTTCTGCTGCCGCTCTGTTTGTTAGTTACTATTTCATTTATGCGAGTGTGTACATGTGGTGATTTGCATCCATTGAAACTGTTTACCATCTCGCTTTGCCTCTGGAGATTTCCTTTCTTCCTGCTCTGCTCTGCAATACATCATCATAAGCTTATCTCCATTGGCCCCTGGTGCTGCTACTGCCACAATGGCCGCTGGCTGCTGTCATTCAATGTCGAAATCATTTCGTTTGCAGGTAAATTTGGAATCGTAGCTGTTTAAGACAACCGCAGGAGAACAGCATGCGTGGGTACCGATTTCCTGTGGAGTTTGTTGTGCATAACGTTGACCAAATAAATGGAAAATCATCTAAGTCATGATTAATAAGCCGTAACCGAAAAATTTGATTAGTAGTCTATACTCGGTGTAGTCTATGCTCGAAATAATTGAACTGAATTGCAAACATTTGGCTTTGCAATTTGAGTTAATAAAACTTCATCTGAACACAAAAATATGTATTACTCTTATTGTCATAAGTTTAAAGACTGAAAGATGTCTTACTTAGAGTTCGAAATTTAGCTTGAGCGCGAAACTCGAGCTTGAGGTCCATCGCAGATGATCGCAGTGTTTAATTCATTATAGTTGGCCTATACGTCATATTAACAATAACATCGAAGCAGATAAATTGCGATCTCCTCAAATAGCCGGTAAATACTGTACGTAAGTTCTGGGTATAAAAAAAGTAGAGTTTACAATTGGTTTATTGAAGTTCAGATGCCAGACATATTCTGGCTTATAATACAGGGAGGGCCCAGTACAATGCTTCCGCTGGCTTCGCAGTAGCGTACACTGCCGCTGCCATTTTCGGGATGGTTTTGGGCTTTAATTAGGCTAAGGGCAACTCGATCTTCCGAATGTCTCATAAGGAGGTATGTCCAAGCGTACTCAGCGCGCACTCGTTTTTCTCACCCCATCCCGCGGAGTTACCCCACAACATCACGCAGAAATCTCATCTCTGCTTGTGTGATGCAGCTTGTATTCGCGATCTTATTCTTTTGGTCACTACCCAAATTTCAAAATTGAACCAGCGTGGCCAATTCTACAGAAGAGCTCAGTATTGCTCCTTCTATCACTAGTGAAATAGACACCAAGATATTTGAACTTCACCACCTGTTCCAATGGGACTCCACTAACACGCAGAGTGCATTGAACAGGCGTTCTGGAAATAACCATAACCACTAATACCCAGCATCGGTACAAACGGCAATAAACTTATCGAACGCACGTTGGAGTTCCGTCTACGAGGATGTGAGGATAACTAAGTCATCTGCAAAAAGCAGGTGAGTTATCCTCAGCTCTCCCAGTGGGCGCCGTGTCCTAATCGTTAGTACGTCGGACTGTTAAACGAAAGTACCCGGGTTCAAATCCAGCCCGGGGAAAGAAAGATTCGGTCATATGCTTTTCGCAAGTAACCGAACCCACGCGAGCTGAAATCACGATTTCTTCGGTCTGCGATTCGACTCACACCGATCTGTTTCCACAACGCTGCCCTTTGGTTGACTCGTATGTAGAACAAACAACATTTTAATGCTCCACTGGAAATATTTTATTTCTCTTTTACAGAAATACGAACCTAAGAAGTGCACTGCAGAGCATTCCATTCGTTAGTAATGTCGCCCATGTACTCAATCAACACTGGCAAAGTTGTGTTGTACAAAGCTGCATTCAGAGTTTCTGTTACAGGCTCCGAAATGGCTTGGTTTAGGAACTTCCTGTTCGATGCCACCCACAGAAGAACCGTGTTATGAACATTTTGATTGAAGAACTCATTCTGAGCAACACTCCACTGGTAGTTCAAGACATGTGGGACAACATTTCCGATCTCGACGAAAAACTCCATGTCTGAGAAGAGAATTCCTCCAGCTGTATTGGTCCCGACCCTGAAGTCACCATTCAGACGAAGGTCCATAACGTGCAAGTTCATCAATCCGAGGAGATTCACCACGAACTTGTAGCCAGCCAAGTCAGCGTTTATATACAAACTGTAGTCGCCCAGCAGCTGAATGTCCTTGAAAATGATATCGAAGGAAGTGCGGTTGTTGGTGGCATTAGTACTTAAGTTGATGATCACGAACTCACTTAAGCCAGTCACAACGAAGTCCTTGATGCTACCATTCAGACTGAAAAAAAGTGAGAATATAAAATTACACTTGGAGTGAGGTTAGACGTCTACGTACACCAGGAGTTCATGATTAATATCCAACGACACGATCGGTAAGCGGAAGGGTTCCATTGCGGGCAGATTCGTTGCCGCGTCTCCGCAGGCCATGATGTGCCTGTACGCCTGGAGGATATCCCATGTAGCCGTGGCCAAGCTTGTTGACGAGCTGGCGGAGACATCCCGCTCTACAAAAAAGTCGATTAATCGAGTTCGAAATCGAAAATGGTTCTTAAACAAACTTTGAGGAGCGGATTGAACCAAACTGACAGCCAAAATGGCAAGCAACAAATAAGTTAAAACACACTTCATCTTCAAATTACTTCTGAGGTTTGTCTTCGAGTCAAGTCACCTTTTATAGGTGTTTTCTTTGCTATAGCTTTGTGACAATGGCCTGTTATCGATGACAGAATTGACGTTTGGCAGACAGATCAATTCAATAACTCATAGCAGGTGCTCATTGGAAAGTGGGGTGTTGGGAATTTTCAGATTAAAAAATAAAAATAAAATTTTCCGGTCTTTCCAAACCAAACCCAATCGATCAAAGGAGCGATGATGGGTAATCGAAATAGATTTGCTTAATTGACAGCACGGGACTTGTGGCTAAAATTCTGGTGAATTGATTTAGTTAGATTGTAAGCAACGTGATCACATTTTATTTCACACTTAGGCTATTTCTTACACTAGGAAGATTTAAAATCTTACAAGCTAAATGCAAGCTAAAGAAAGAAACTAAAGAGAAGAATAACTAAAAATGTAATCCAAATAGAGATAATTTTAAAGAAAAATACTGTTCAAAGAAATATAAAGAAAATCAAAGAAAATATTTAACTAAACAAAAATGGAAGCTTTAGATTTACTCGAACGAATGATCGCTCTTAAGTGCGCTAAGAGATTTCCAGACTGTAAAAACAATTGGCGCTCAAACGGGGCGCAAGAGTATCTCGGTTTAATAATTTTTACCGATCTAGTTCGTGTGTTGAGAAGGGCTGATAAAGCACCTCTTCCGCTAAGGCGGAAACCAAGAGTGGTTACTCTCATAAAGTGGGAGAAACTACCGGTCAGTGAGGTGCGGAAAGTTTCTGAGCAGCACATATCCGAAAGGTTTAAACAAATTCCAACTGTTCCGTCAAGTCTAGAGGAAGAATGGCAACTGTTTTCAGCAGCCATTATTGCCTTTACCCGTGATGTTTGTGGAGTGAAGCAGCTAGGTGTGGCGGCTGGTGGTGAGAAAAGGACAGCGAGATTCAAATCCGGACAGAAATTCTTAAGGCGATGGGTAAAGAGGGGGTTTTATGGCTTATTGTCAGACTGGAGTGATTGACTGACAGAAAGTTCATAATAACACCTCCGGTTTCGCTATTAGGTTCAATTCAGACGGATAGATTAATAATAACTTGAATTAAGTATTTAATTTTAGTTTTAAACACTGCCGTCGCCGCCGTCATTCTAGTTCACAGAAAGTAGCATCGTGAGCAAAAAGAAGAAGACCCTTTCAAACTATCCCCAAAGTTTGCTTGCTTTGACCAGGTTTCAGAAAGTAGAAGAATCTTCTTAGAATGGACAAACCTTGAATCATCCCTTCCTTATTCACTTTCCAGTTAGTGGTCAAAATAAGGAATCCCTCTGAAGAAGTTCACATGTCAGACATACTTTGGCTAATAATACAGGAAGGGCCAAATACTCGTTTCTGTTTAAAAATGATATAAAATGAACATGCATCGACTAGCCTAGCGGTAGCGTATACTTTGTTGATGGTTTTTGGGCTGTAGTTAACGAATTACTTGGACGATATTTGCCTTAAGCGCTTAAATCGTTTTCCGCAAAAAAGCCGAAAGGGATCAAATCGGATCTTCGAGGCGGCCATCTGGCATCTGGTAACACGATTTGGGAATTTGGTGCACAACAGATCGATTGTGGCATGCGCTGCATTGCATAGCGCACCACCCCACATTAATCAGAGGTCGTCCAAATCCATGCCATAAGTTTCAGTAAAAAAAACGCCCGCCTTTGACCAAAACGTTGTTGAAAAAGAGCTCAAAAATGCCACCACTTCACTACCCGCAGCAAACTGTCACTCTCTTTGGCGGTATTGGATTCGGACAAAAACGTGCTGGTTTATTTGTTAATATAGCTGCAGAGATGAAAATGCAACTCGTCAAAATAATTTTTCGCCTAAAATAGCTGTCCAATTAAAGATGCTCCAAGACCTAATCAGCGAAGCGATAACGCCTTCAATTGTCACATCATTCGGACCTTGTAAGCGAATAATCTGAGATCGTTGTTCAGAATCCTCCTCAGGCTAGTGCGTTGACTGTTGAGCAGTTGAGATCGATCTCGAGTCCACGTTCGTGGATTGGGTGTCACAGTCTACTCCACAACAACCTCATTCACATCTGTGCGCACGGTACGATGACTGACAACATGGATGTTGTCCACTAGCATGCCAGTATAGCAGGGGTGGGAGTATTTCATTGGTGCTAAAATTTCTTTTCAAAAAACGCACTGGGCTATACAGCTAACTTCTAACTTTGAAAAAAATATACTCCTAATTCGCTAACGTTGTAAAGCAATGATACTGAATTTTTGTCCAAATTTGGAGCGGGAAACAGCTCTCAGTGTTAAAATAACCTATGGTTTAAAAAAAAAAGGGCCGCTAGATGACTATAGTTTTTTTTAAAGATTAGAATATTTATTTTAACTCGATTTGAATTTGATATTCTACTATGGTTTTGCCGTACAATCTATTAATGCTGTTTAATCGTCTGATAGAACATCTGGAAATACATAAATGGAATGGATAAAGAACTATTAAGCACGGAAAAAGTACATAAAGCATCAATGGTCATGATCTTTTTCATGGACTAGTTTGAGCGAACAATTGCTTAAATAGTGAAATCGATTCTGCATTAAAGTAACCTAAATTTCCACTGAGTGGCTACCACTTTGTCTGTTTTAATCACATTATTAATAAAAGGTGAGCTTGAACAAGGAGACTAAATAGTGCGCCAAGAAAGTCCTATATTGTGCAAGCTTTACACAATCAACCCCACGGATATCATTGACAAAGAACTTTACTAAAAAAAAGTTTTTAATGTATATTCTTTTCAGCCTTGCAAAATTATTTTCATTGTGCCGGTAATATCTATAAAGAATTGAACATTAAATCCTGAGTCAGAAGATCAAAAACGCAATAAGGTTGTGGTTGCACTGAAGCTGAAACTGGAACGAAGATTTTGTTTCATCTACAAAGTTGTAAGCCTTACAGGATTAACCTGTGGATAAAGTTAAATATTTATAAAAAAGTTTCGAGTATTTTATTGGCATTTAAGAAAAAGTACTGAGCTTACAAAATGCATCTTCTTTAAAAGAAGCAAAGTTGCAGGGCATAGTAGTATTCCAAAAATACTGGAAACACCAAGGACTTTGTTCGCTTTGCTAGTGACCTTTGCTTATGTATCTTATGATAGTTGGAGCATAATACTAGAAAAACTGTGTGGGTGAACTGAGCAACAAAAGTATCAGTCAATCAGTCAAAATTATGGTGAATTGATTAAGTTAGATTGTAAGCAACGTGATCACATTTTACTTCACACTTAGGCTATTTCTTACACTAGGAAGATTTAAAATCTAACAAGCTAAATGCAAGCTAAAGAAAGAAACTAAAGAGAAGAATAACTAAAAATGTAATCCAAATAGAGATAATTTTAAAGAAAAATACTGTTCAAAGAAATATAAAGAAAATCAAAGAAAATATTTAACTAAACAAAAATGGAAGCTTTAGATTTACTCGAACGAATGATCTCTCTTAAGTGCGCTAAGAAATTTCCAGACTGTACAAACAATTGTCGCTCAAACGGGGCGCAAGAGTATCTCGGTTTAATAATTTTTACCGATCTTAAGTTAAATTAATAATAACTTGAATTAAGTATTTAATTTTAGTTTTAAACACTGCCGTCGCCGCCGTCATTGTAGTTCACAGAAAGTAGCATCGTGAGCAAAAAGAAGAAGACCCTTTCAAACTATCCCCAAAGTTTGCTTGCTTTGACCAGGTTTCAGAAAGTAGAAGAATCTTCTTAGAATGGACAAACCTTGAATCATCCCTTCCTTATTCACTTTCCAGTTAGTGGTCAAAATAAGGAATCCCTCTGAAGAAGTTCACATGTCAGACATACTTTGGCTAATAATACAGGAAGGGCCAAATACTCGTTTCTGTTTAAAAATGATATAAAATGAACATGCATCGACTAGCCTAGCGGTAGCGTATACTTTGTTGATGGTTTTTGGGCTGTAGTTTACGGATTACTTGGACGATATTTGCCTTAAGCGCTTAAATCGTTTTCCGCAAAAAAGTCGAAAGGGATCAAATCGGATCTTCGAGGCGGCCATCTGGCATCTGGTAACACGATTTGGGAATTTGGTGCACAACAGATCGATTGTGGCATGCGCTGCATTGCATAGCGCACCACCCCACTTTAATCAGAGGTCGTCCAAATCCATGCCATAAGTTTCAGTAAAAAAAACGCCCGCCTTTGACCAAAATGTTGGCTTTTAAGGAAAAGTACTGAGCTTACAAAATGCATCTTCTTTAAAAGAAGCCAGGTTGCAGGGCTTAGTAGTATTCCCAAAATACTGGAAACACCAAGGACTTTGTTCGCTTTGCTAGTGACCTTTGCTTATGTATCTTATGATAGTTGGAGCATAATAATAGAAAAACTGTGTGGGTGAACTGAGCAACAAAAGTATCAGTCTGATCTGCCTCTGCAACAGGCTTTATTGGGTCAGGGAAGGAAAAAAAAAACACTTCCTTGAGATATATAGTACATGGCATCCTTATACTGTATTGATAGCTGTCATTTTCTCCTTCTTCGTCGTTACCTTATTAATCACTTCTTCAGGTTGCAAACTCTATCGGGCTAGAGGAGCTATCAAGACTTGGAGTGACGGACATAAGTATTCGTAATCTAGTGTGACTAATATCATCATCATCATCATGTTCTTGACCGCGTGTTCCACTAACGGGGTCGAGAGGGCAATGCACGCAGAAGAGATCTCCAGGCTGACTCTAACTCATCGGAAAGTATGCCCAAGCGTAGCCTCTGTCCTGGGTCTGCTGCGCGGTCGCCTTCCTGACAGGATCACATTGGTGATGGGGACATTCATGCCACGTGACCAAACCATCGAAGTATAGCCCTTTTTCCGTTCGGAGAAGCAGCCGCTCAACATTGAGCTCAGCGCGCACTCGTTTCTCTCACCCCATCCCGCGGAGTTACCCCACAACATCACGCGGAAATCTCATCTCTGCTTATATGATGCAGCTTGTATTCGCGATCTTATTCTTTCGGTCACTACCCAAATTTCAAAATTGAACCAGCGTGGCCAATTCTACAGAAGAGCTCAGTATTGCTCCTTCTATCACTAGTGAAATAGACACCAAGATATTTGAACTTCACCACCTGTTCCAATGGGACTCCACTAACACGCAGAGTGCATTGAACAGGCGTTCTGGAAATAACCATAACCACTAATACCCAGCATCGGTACAAACGGCAATGAACTTATCGAACGCACGTTGGAGTTCCGTCTACGAGGATGTGAGGATAACTAAGTCATCTGCAAAAAGCAGGTGAGTTATCCTCAGCTCTCCCAGTGGGCGCCGTGTCCTAATCGTTAGTACGTCGGACTGTTAAACGAAAGTACCCGGGTTCAAATCCAGCCCGGGGAAAGAAAGATTCGGTCATATGCTTTTCGCAAGCAACCGAACCCACGCGAGCTGAAATCACGATTTCTTCGGTCTGCGATTCGACTCACACCGATCTGTTTCCACAACGCTGCCCTTTGGTTGACTCGTATGTAAAACAAACAACATTTTAATGCTCCACTGGAAATATTTTATTTCTCTTTTACAGAAATACGAACCTAAGAAGTGCACTGCAGAGCATTCCACTCGTTAGTAATGTCGCCCATGTACTCAATCAACACTGGCAAGGTTGTGTTGTACAAAGCTGCATTCAGAGTTTCTGTTACAGGCTCCGAAATGGCTTGGTTTAGGAACTCCCTGTTCGATGCCACCCACAGAAGAACCGTGTTATGAACATTTTGATTGAAGAACTCATTCTGAGCAACACTCCACTGGTAGTTCAAGACATGTGGGACAACATTTCCGATCTCGACGAAAAACTCCATGTCTGAGAAGAGAATTCCTCCAGCTGTATTGGTCCCGACCCTGAAGTCTCCATTCAGACGAAGGTCCATAACGTGCAAGTTCATCAATCCGAGGAGATTCACCACGAACTTGTAGCCAGCCAAGTCAGCGTTTATATACAAACTGTAGTCGCCCAGCAGCTGAATGTCCTTGAAAATGATATCGAAGGAAGTGCGGTTGTTGGTGGCATTAGTACTTAAGTTGATGATCACGAACTCACTTAAGCCAGTCACAACGAAGTCCTTGATGCTACCATTCAGACTGAAAAAAAGTGAGAATATAAAATTACACTTGGAGTGAGGTTAGACGTCTACGTACACCAGGAGTTCATGATTAATATCCAACGACACGATCGGTAAGCGGAAGGGTTCCATTGCGGGCAGATTCGTTGCCGCGTCTCCGCAGGCCATGATGTGCCTGTACGCCTGGAGGATATCCCATGTAGCCGTGGCCAAGCTTGTTGACGAGCTGGTGGAGACATCCCGCTCTACAAAAAAGTCGATTAATCGAGTTCGAAATCGAAAATGGTTCTTAAACAAACTTTGAGGAGCGGATTGAACTAAACTGACAGCCAAAATGGCAAGCAACAAATAAGTTAAAACACACTTCATCTTCAAATTACTTCTGAGGTTTGTCTTCGAGTCAAGTCACCTTTTATAGGTGTTTTCTTGCTATAGCTTTGTGACAATGGCCTGTTATCGATGACAGAATTGACGTTTGGCAGACAGATCAATTCAATAACTCATAGCAGGTGCTCATTGGAAAGTGGGGTGTTGGGAATTTTCAGATTAAAAAATAAAAATTAAATTTTCCGGTCTTTCCAAACCAAACTCAATCGATCAAAGGAGCGATGATGGGTAATCGAAATAGATTTGCTTAATTGACAGCATGGGACTTGTGGCTAAAATTCTGGTGAATTGATTAAGTTAGATTGTAAGCAAGCAACGTGATCACATTTTATTTCACACTTAGGCTATTTCTTACACTAGGAAGATTTAAAATCTAACAAGCTAAATGCAAGCTAAAGAAAGAAACTAAAGAGAAGAATAACTAAAAATGTAATCCAAATAGAGATAATTTTAAAGAAAAATACTGTTCAAAGAAATATAAAGAAAATCAAAGAAAATATTTAACTAAACAAAAATGGAAGCTTTAGATTTACTCGAACGAATGATCTCTCTTAAGTGCGCTAAGAAATCTCCAGACTGTACAAACAATTGTCGCTCAAACGGGGCGCAAGAGTATCTCGGTTTAATAATTTTTACCGATCTTAAGTTAAATTAATAATAACTTGAATTAAGTATTTAATTTTAGTTTTAAACACTGCCGTCGCTGCCGTCATTGTAGTTCACAGAAAGTAGCATCGTGAGCAAAAAGAAGAAGACCCTTTCAAACTATCCCCAAAGTTTGCTTGCTTTGACCAGGTTTCAGAAAGTAGAAGAATCTTTTTAGAATGGACAAACCTTGATTCATCCCTTCCTTATTCACTTTCCAGTTAGTGGTCAAAATAAGGAATCCCTCTGAAGAAGTTCACATGTCAGACATACTTTGGCTAATAATACAGGAAGGGCCAAATACTCGTTTCTGTTTAAAAATGATATAAAATGAACATGCATCGACTAGCCTAGCGGTAGCGTATACTTTGTTGATGGTTTTTGGGCTGTAGTTTACGGATTACTTGGACGATATTTGCCTTAAGCGCTTAAATCGTTTTCCGCAAAAAAGCCGAAAGGGAACAAATCTTCGAGGCGGCCATCTGGCATCTGGTAACACGATTTGGGAATTTGGTGCACAACAGATCGATTGTGGCATGCGCTGCATTGCATAGCGCACCACCACACTTTAATCAGAGGTCGTCCAAATCCATGCCATAAGTTTCAGTAAAAAAAACGCCCGCCTTTGACCAAAATGTTGGCTTTTAAGAAAACGTACTGAGCTTACAAAATGCATCTTCTTTAAAAGAAGCCAAGTTGCAGGGCATAGTAGTATTCCCAAAATACTGGAAACACCAAGGACTTTGTTCGTTTTGCTAGTGACCTTTGCTTATGTATCTTATGATAGTTGGAGCATAATAATAGAAAAACTGTGTGGGTGAACTGAGCAACAAAAGTATCAGTCAGATCTGCCTCTGCAACTGGCTTTATTGGGTCAGGGAAGGAAAAAAAAAAAACACTTCCTTGAGATATATAGTACATGGCAGCCTTATACTGTATTGATAGCTGTCATTTTCTCCTTCTTCGTCGTTACCTTATTAATCACTTCTTCAGGTTGCAAACTCTATCGGGCTAGAGCTAGGAGCTATTAAGACTTGGAGTGACGGATATAAGTATTCGTAATCTAGTGTGACTAGTATCATCATCATCATCATGTTCTTAACCGCGTGTTCCACTAACGGGGTCGAGGGGGGAATGCACGCAGAAGAGATCTCCAGGCTGACTCTAACTCATCAGGAAGTATGTCCAAGCGTAGCCTCTGTCCTGGGTCTGCTGCGCGGTCGCCTTCCTGACGGGATCACATTGGTGATGGGGACATTCACGTCACGTGATGGGGACATTCGTGCCACGTGACCAAACCATCGAAGTATAGCCCCTTTTCCATTCGGAGAAGCAGCCGCTCAACATTGAGCTCAGCGCGCACTCGTTTTTCTCACCCCATTCCGCGGAGTTACCCCCACAACATCACGCAGAAATCTCATCTCTGCTTATATGATGCAGCTTGTATTCGCGATCTTATTCTTTCGGTCACTACCCAAATTTCAAAATTGAACCAGCGTGGCCAATTCTACAGAAGAGCTCAGTATTGCTCCTTCTATCACTAGTGAAATAGACACCAAGATATTTGAACTTCACCACCTGTTCCAATGGGACTCCACTAACACGCAGAGTGCATTGAACAGGCGTTCTGGAAATAACCATAACCACTAATACCCAGCATCGGTACAAACGGCAATGAACTTATCGAACGCACGTTGGAGTTCCGTCTACGAGGATGTGAGGATAACTAAGTCATCTGCAAAAAGCAGGTGAGTTATCCTCAGCTCTCCCAGTGGGCGCCGTGTCCTAATCGTTAGTACGTCGGACTGTTAAACGAAAGTACCCGGGTTCAAATCCAGCCCGGGGAAAGAAAGATTCGGTCATATGCTTTTCGCAAGCAACCGAACCCACGCGAGCTGAAATCACGATTTCTTCGGTCTGCGATTCGACTCACACCGATCTGTTTCCACAACGCTGCCCTTTGGTTGACTCGTATGTAAAACAAACAACATTTTAATGCTCCACTGGAAATATTTTATTTCTCTTTTACAGAAATACGAACCTAAGAAGTGCACTGCAGAGCATTCCACTCGTTAGTAATGTCGCCCATGTACTCAATCAACACTGGCAAGGTTGTGTTGTACAAAGCTGCATTCAGAGTTTCTGTTACAGGCTCCGAAATGGCTTGGTTTAGGAACTCCCTGTTCGATGCCACCCACAGAAGAACCGTGTTATGAACATTTTGATTGAAGAACTCATTCTGAGCAACACTCCACTGGTAGTTCAAGACATGTGGGACAACATTTCCGATCTCGACGAAAAACTCCATGTCTGAGAAGAGAATTCCTCCAGCTGTATTGGTCCCGACCCTGAAGTCTCCATTCAGACGAAGGTCCATAACGTGCAAGCTCATCAATCCGAGGAGATTCACCACGAACTTGTAGCCAGCCAAGTCAGCGTTTATATACAAACTGTAGTCGCCCAGCAGCTGAATGTCCTTGAAAATGATATCGAAGGAAGTGCGGTTGTTGGTGGCATTAGTACTTAAGTTGATGATCACGAACTCACTTAAGCCAGTCACAACGAAGTCCTTGATGCTACCATTCAGACTGAAAAAAAGTGAGAATATAAAATTACACTTGGAGTGAGGTTAGACGTCTACGTACACCAGGAGTTCATGATTAATATCCAACGACACGATCGGTAAGCGGAAGGGTTCCATTGCGGGCAGATTCGTTGCCGCGTCTCCGCAGGCCATGATGTGCCTGTACGCCTGGAGGATATCCCATGTAGCCGTGGCCAAGCTTGTTGACGTGCTGGCGGAGACATCCCGCTCTGCAAAAAAGTCGATTAATCGAGTTCGAAATCGAAAATGGTTCTTAAACAAACTTTGAGGAGCGGATTGAACCAAACTGACAGCCAAAATGGCAAGCAACAAACAAGTTAAAACACACTTCATCTTCAAATTACTTCTGAGGTTTGTCTTCGAGTCAAGTCACCTTTTATAGGTGTTTTCTTTGCTATAGCTTTGTGACAATGGCCTGTTATCGATGACAGAATTGACGTTTGGCAGACAGATCAATTCAATAACTCATAGCAGGTGCTCATTGGAAAGTGGGGTGTTGGGAATTTTCAGATTAAAAAATAAAAATAAAATTTTCCGGTCTTTCCAAACCAAACCCAATCGATCAAAGGAGCGATGATGGGTAATCGAAATAGATTTGCTTAATTGACAGCATGGGACTTGTGGCTAAAATTCTGGTGAATTGATTAAGTTAGATTGTAAGCAACGTGATCACATTTTATTTCACACTTAGGCTATTTCTTACACTAGGAAGATTAAAAATCTTACAAACTAAATGCAAGCTAAAGAAAGAAACTAAAGAGAAGAATAACTAAAAATGTAATCCAAATAGAGATAGCGCATATTAACGCTTTCTGACTGGGCACTGCCCAGTTAACAAACACCTAAAAGCGATGGGCTTAACGCAGGATGACACCTGCTGAATGTGCAACGAGGACGAAGAAACAGCGGAGCACATACTGTTTCACTGTAACTGCTTAGTATACGTCATCGACATGGAAGATGCGAAAGATCGATTCCTGCAGTGAATAACAACGAACGTTGACTTATCTAGATTAAGCCGCTAATCATGCCTAGCTGACCATTCGTAGATTTCTGACAAATCAATCAGAATAATAAAATTAGTGCACTTATTGTATTATTGAATTCTTTGATGGACCGACTTAAAAAATCTGAACATCATCCACCGACATAACAACTGTAAAGTTTCTTATAACTCCAGACAAGCCATTTAGGTATAATGAGAATAACGTTGGTTCAAGGATCGCTCCTTGTGGAACTCCATTTAGAACATCAATAAAGCACTAATAGCACTATCTATCTTGTTTTCCACTTAGGTACGACAACGTAAGCTTAGTAGAGGGAGATGAAAACCCAAAGTTATTCCGCGCCTCATACCAGAGGATCGAGTGCTTGACTAGATTAGATAACATTAGATTGCTATTTCAGTTTTTCTTTAATATGTATGTGTACAAAATCATAAAGCGTGGCTTTGCCGCCCGCCGGTTTGACTTTATATTAAATGAAGAAGAACAAATTTCAGAAATTCCTTTCCATTATAATTTCTCTATACTTAATTGTAACCTTGCAGTAATTGTACAGCCTACCCACTTCCGCTTCGTGTAGAAGAGATAGAGTCTTCTGTTCTGTTCTGTTAAAAGGCCTTTTTGTAACTCCAATTGGTTATATCGAAACTTTTGAAAGGTCGAGTAGAATTAGAAGAATTGAAGAGTCGAAATCTTCTTGAATTTTATCTATTACTAGCGGCCTCGACTTCGTCAGCGTGAATGTCAGTTATTGCGCAGTTCATGCTAAATTTCGCCATAATCGAAGTCGGTAGTTTAGCGTTAGAGATAGACAGACAGGCAAAGGTTTTTCAAAAACTGTTATGATATAGCTGCGCACTGCGGGTTTCACCACGTTTTATGGAAAAAATTTACTAAAAATGGAATGGTACGGAACTGAACACAAATAATTAAGGAACACTGGAAGTTTCGTTAAAATTAGATCGTTAATTTCGTCAACATTACTATTGCAACTACCAATATAGTTTTTTGAAAAAAAATTGTCTCTACTTCGACTGTATCTAGGTAGTCTTTCCATATTAAATCGTCGATGCTGGTTACTTTTTCATCTAATCCGCAACGAATTTCAATTCTGTTTTCAAAATAAGGCACATTCCCGTCTCCTATTGAAAGTAACCTTAAAGGAAAATGTTTGCTGCTTCCACCGAAATATGCTCTCTAAAGAATTGTTTTGTTATATGTTAGGTCACCGGATAAAACGTAACGCGTGTTTATTTTTTTGGCCGCTTTATTGCAACTGATCATCTTCGTTTTATTTTAACAAAATTACACTTTACAGAAAGTACTTAGCCTAGAAAACGCTAACTTAACTAATGTATGATCTTGCGATATCATACGATTATTCCTTATGTAATTTAAAATTATTGTGTGAGTGCATGTAAAGAGTTACGATTTTTAAATTAATTTATTATTGTTTCTTTAGAAAATGATCTTCTACATATAAAACTTCGATACAATATGAAAAATAATGTGTTCCTCTATAGCCTAAACTTGATTTAAATACTAAAAACGCATTATCAAATGTTTTTTTTTTTTTTGCAAAATCAAAGACCACTCTTGTTTCTTTTAACAGCGTGCTCACTAAAGAGATACGCTGTAGTTCCCCTAACTATCAACGGTAACGTTTATACATGGGCTTATAACATGGGTGATTCTACCCATGATTTTATTAGAGCTTCTAATACGTTCACAACGAAATTTTGCCAGTAAACAAACGCCTGAGTACTTTTACTGTAGAACAGAATACGCTTCAGACATGGTACTTTCCCATTGGCTATCATCTTCCGATAAAAAATCAGCGATCTGGTATCGCTGTCTGCATCTGTAATGCCCACATTTATGTTAACCTATACACATATATCCATATTTCATATGCCATATATGTACCTCTATCTATACAGCACGCTGTCAACGCAATCATCTTCATGCTAAATGCGTGCAAATCGTAGTTGAGCAAATAGGGGTTGAATGAATGTGAAAAACACCACTGAGATCGCGTAAATTTCAACCAGAACTTTATGAATTAAAAAAAACTTTCAATCGGCGATTCCTCGGGTTTTGTCTACTAATCGATATTTTTATACTTATTTTTTCTTAATGCTTTTTCGGATTTTCGAAATTCGCATATCGACGTTTTATCGTTTTTGGCCAAATGCTCCAAAACTATTGAGGCCAGAATGCTAAAATGAATTTTTTTTAATGTACTCATCGAAGTCGATTTTTTATAATTTTTTCAGATTTTTTAGGGAAGCGGTATGAAAATTAAAGGCGGGATTAGCTTTTTGACTTTATACAGAACCATAAAAATGATTATTGTGGATCTACCTTTAAAGATAGACATATCCTGTCGCTGACTTTTTTATAGAACTTTTTCAGGCGCTTAATTCCTCCATACATTATTTTTTTTGTATTTTTAACTGTTTAGACAGCGCCCGCCTTAGAAGGTTGCCATTTCCCGATTATTCCACAAATCTCATTCTACCGTTAACTTCTTGTATCAAAATGTTCAGAAAATATAGCCACAAACCTTCCCAGAAAGCCAATAATAATACTGGTGAAAACTGCATGAAAATCCGATTAGTAGTTCCAGAGAATACCGCGTTTAAGCAAACAAACTCTTCACCTTTATATATTAGTATAGATATAGATTAGTAAGAGCGCAGTGTTACAGCTCCTTTTGGTCCGAAATCCAGACTGATTGTTAGTGAGTAACCTTTGCATTTGCAAGATGCAAGACGAACTTCACGAAGACTTTAGATATGAAGGATAAGATAGCGTAAATATATACAGCAGTATCAATTTAATATATTTTGGGCATATACTATCAAGGCTCATATACTATCAAGGCTCGTTTACTCCTTTCAGTTATTGTTCTAAGGTAGAAGAACATTCCCAAAGTGTCCAAGAAAAAAAATTTCTCTCACACTATTACTGTTACTGCTATTATTTTGACCGCAGCTGTAGGTACGATACGCTCCTAAACGAATCCGCTACTACACTTCTTTTAAAATGGTATATGACTTTCTTTATTTCAGAATAACGCCTTCGTTTTGGTTATTAGATCGTTTAATTCAGACAGATAGACCCATTAAAAGTAACTTGACCTTAGTATTATATTTAGTTTTAATTTTAAACACTGTTATTATCATTGTTAAGATCATTGTTGTTCACAAAAAACAGCACCGGGAGCAAAAAATAGAAGACCCTTTAAAACTTTTGTCCATCCCAAAAGTTTGTTTGCTTGGACCAGGTTCCAGAATGAAAAATAATCTTCTTAGAATGGAAAAACATTGAGTCATCCTTTCTATATTCACTTTTCCAGATAGTGGTCAAAATAAGGAAACCCTCTGAGTGCAGTGGTCATCATCCTTCGAAAATGTCCTCAGGTGTTTTTGGCTAAATCTCAACACACAAAACAATAACACAAACTAAAATCTGTTGCACATATTCATCTATGAATTCTATTAGCCTTCAACTTTCAATGTGTTTTTGTGCGAACGATGAGACAAGGCTAACTTTGGTCATACTTCTCAACGCAACAAACACAAAGCATAACCGCCCGTCCTGAAAACAAAACATTCCGACGGTGAACTTGTTTCGTTTTTTGTTTATTGTTGCACGAAAACTTTCCAAATAGACCGGTAACAAAACAACGGATCAAGGACTGCAGCAAAATTCCATATCCGTAATTTGGTTAAGCCAAAGCACGGCATTCAGGTCTCTCAAATAAACTCACTCCGAATGTAAATGAACAAAACTTCGTCGGGAGAGCAGCGAGTGTGGTTTTTCCACAGCGCATCCACATGGAAAACTTTAATAAAACTTTTCCCGTGTCTATTTCGCTGTGTGTGCACAATGGAGCAACACACAGCAACATATGATTGTGTGACTTAATAATCCTTTTACGGAGCACAAAAGGACGAGACGGACCAGAGCAGGTGCAACAGGAGAGAGAGAGTGGAACACACATGAAGGATTCGTTGTGTATACATTTTGCTGCATTCCTTAGCACACCTCCTTTGGGGAAATGTGGCGCGGGCTTGTGACGTTTGCTTCAAAGAAATTAAAAGTCCTTTTCTGGGTAGACCACTTCTGACTGAGTCATTGCTGGGTTATCTGTTTGTCCCAGAGGGAAGCCCTGTGTGAGGAGGTGTGCAATAAGAAAGCAAAAAAACAAAAATGCTTTTCCTTTTTTTCTCCTCCAACTCGTGCCAGAGTAGTCTCATTGGGTTGAATTTCAGGTTTATTTGCTTACTATTAGGAAAATGATGTTTCAGGTTGTTGGAGATGGGTCGTCGAGAAGGGTTCTTTTTCAGCATTCATTCGAGGACAGACGACACACACACACACAGAGTCAGTTGCGAGCCGGAGCACGGTGAAGCGAAGCGAACGTAGAAGTGTGACGTCTTTGTAAAGGTAAATTTAATCAAGAAATGACTCCTCAGGGGACTTAATTTTATACACATTGTAGGATAAAGCCGGTGATGGGGTTTTAAAAGGACCTTCAACTACCCAACAACTGACAAAGAGAACAAACCCGAGTGCGACGAACAAGGGAAACAACAAACGAATGATGACAATGAAATTGGGTGGAACGAAAGCAATTAAATTGCAGTATAATAACTTAATGTTATTTCAAAACTGCCATGTGCAGCGGTTTGAGTCTTGGTCGCTTTTTTTTGTTGATGTGTAGATATGCAATGCAGGTGGAAGAATCTGTGTTTGGCAACGGAGAAATTCTTGGAACTTAGTTCGAAAACCTTCTTGACAAAGAGATTGATTGGATGAGTTATGATTCTCAGATGAGAATTGTTTTCTAAGGACAACGATTTACACACAAAAACTGAGTTTGTTAAATTCTATAATTCGTTCAAGTGGTTTACACATCTAACATATCGTATTACACAAAATGATCCAAATAATTATTTCCTGAAAATTACTTCTTCATGTTTATGATACATTTGCAACAAAACTTTGATAGTTGCCGAAATGCGCGTTTCTAAGAAACGAACTTAAGTTCAATAACTTAATCTTTATTGATACAGCCAGATCGTCAAAGGCCTTGGGCTGGGTATTTTGTTTTTGAATTTTATTCATATTATTCATATTCATAATAATTAAAAAAAAAGAACAACAAAAAGTAATAAAATGTAATATATATAATGTAATAATGTGATTAAAAATAAACAAATGACGAAAAAAAAAACAATGTCAAATATACGCACATACAAATTGTTAAATAGTTTATAAGCATACATACAAACAAGTAAACAAATAATTATAAAACAAAAACCTGGGGACAAGGGGTGCTCGGAGTGAATAAAACCCCCAACGCTTCGGGTGGATCAAAACCCACCTGTGCCATACACAACATAAAACCTTTATTTAATATCCAAAATTAAGACAGCCAATAAACAAGTTGGGAAAATAAAAAAAAAATGTTTAAAATTCTTAGCGTAAATTCATAGACTTATAACATTTATGTAGTAAACCTCACTCTAACTTCAAAACCGGTTGTTTCATTTGCTTCAGTTCATAGTTACCAGAAAATAGTTAAGCGGCATTAAATCGCATGACCTTGGAGACCAATTCACTGGTCCGTAACGTGAAACTATGCTGTAACCAAACGTTTCCTAAAATAAATCAATTGTGTTGCGTCGTCTTGTTGAAACCACATCACGGTTGTTCAAAGCCAATTTTTCTTCTTCCAATGAATATATTTCGCTCCATTTGATGCTAACGAGTGGCAGTCAAATAGCAGGGAATATTGCAGTTGTTATTAGGGATCTTTTTGTTTAAATTTGAAGACATTAAAAAGTTGCACGAGGATAAAACTGGAAATCAGAATGCAAAAATAACTCAAATTACCAGACACGTTAAATAATTTTGCGGGTGGTTATGTTGACGAAGGAGTGTGTAGAATATGACTGAAAGCAAGGCATTCATGAACGAAATGAACATATTGATGCCTCGCGACTGCCGCTAAGAGATAGTGCGAAATTCCTGTGCCTTATATCAGATAAAAAACTAAAATGGAAGACCAACATTCTTGAGCGAGTTATTAAAGCTTCCATGACATTCTACTGCTGCAAGAAAGCCATCGGTTGTAAATGGGGTCTTAAGCCACGAATGGTCCATTGGCTGTACACGTGAAGCATTAGACCCAAATTGATGTACGGTGTGTCCTTGGTGACAAGGAGGCCAGCCGCAACCTTTTGAACCGCGTGCAGAGGTCGGCGCGCATAAGCATAGAAGGGGCACTCAGAACGACACCTACTGCCGCACTGGAAAAAGCCTGTACGGCGGTAAGGTTAAGGGCTGGAGTTTGTGGTCCAATATTAGAACAGGTAACTCGACTATCCTGCGAGAACTTGACTCCCTTAAATCGGTCACGGACTACACTCCACCTCAGCTCTAGTTCGACAAAACGTTCGTGGTCCAATATTAGAACAGGTAACTCGACCATCCTGCGAGAGCTTGACTCTCTTAAATCGGTCACGAACTACACTCCACCTCAGCTCTTGTTCGACAAAACGTTTTCTGCCAGCACACGCCCAAATCAGACTGAGTGGAAGGTGTTGGTATGCTGGAGGGTCCACTAAAATTCTTTACAGACGGATCCAAAGCTGAATCTGGAATAGATGCGCGGGTGTACTCTAGTGACCTTAATATAGACACTTCTGTACGCCTCCCTGATCACTCCAGTATCTTTCAAGCGGAGATCTTGGCGAGACATGCCAGCAGACTCGGAGTCGATGCTAATGATTTTTGTAGAAGTTGCAGAGATGAAGAGGAGGAGGAATCCATTTCCCACCTTCTTTGTTCGTGCGATGCCTTAGCGCTTCGTAGAAGATCACATCTCGGCGGGTACCTCTTTGATAGTCTGTTCGATCTGACCTGCGTCAGCATTGGACGGCTCCACAGCTTCATACTAAGCTCCAATTGGTTCGACGGGTAACGCGCTGTTTGTCCGCAATGTGTCATCACAATGGGACTAATCTGGCCTAAGCGCGACTGTGGGTTATTTGCTACAGTTGGCCACTTACACCTAACCTAATCTAATCGAATTAATTGCTCTTAGGGACAATTATGTTGACCGTAAGACGTAGTGCGCGATATGTACTTTAAACAGAACCATGATCTTCCGTTTTTAATTTTTTTATTTTTCAAATCTAAGTTTTCTTTGCGTTGATTTTTCCAATGGTTTATTTTTTTTTTGTTTACTCCGTATTCATTTTTTACCAATGATTTTGCTTACTACAACAAATCAAATGAGCGATCGATAGTCAGAATTTGAATAAGTTCAGTACCCAAAAATATATTCCCATACTCGTAGCCAACACCAGGAAGACGTTAATGAGATCAACTCACTACCTTTGAAGAATCTTTTAAGGTATCTGATCAGGACCAAATGGACCAAATGGACCAAATGGACTGAGTGGAATAGGACACCGCGAGTGAGGAGAGGGACACCTTTCCCCCAATGGGTAACACAAGGGGTTCACAGGGACTCAAGAGAGGCAGGAACAATTTTCTGTTAGCCTAATCTAATCCTTTTAAGACGCATTGATTTGCCAATGAGCTAATTCAGTGATCACCATATGTTGAACCCACTAATGTTTTTTCAAGAGTTTTCTCTTTATTATTTTGTTGAGATATTTTTTTTTCTTGTTTATTTAAACTGTTCATGGTTGCATTACACAAAATCAAAAACAATCGGTGTCAAAAGACATCGTTAATAAAGTCATATAACTTATTTTAAGTGAATAAAGGGAAGTGTGCTGATTCTCTGACCTAGTGTTGGTCCTAAGTTTGAATTATTTAATTGTTATTTTATTCCATTGATATATATCAATATATACGTACATCTGTAAACATAATATGTAAACATATAATTAGATCACAAAACCCCGGGACAACGGGGAGCGACAAGGGGCGCACGGAGTGAACAAAACAGATGAACAGATTTCTGTTCGGTCGAAACGAGATTTGGAAAACTTTTGATTAGAAAAAGCGGTTAAAGGACTGGTCCCATTTTTGTGCAGTGGTGTCCTAAAATTTTCCACTAGAAAGTCCAAACGTTGTTTTAACAAGTTAAATTCATCATATAAGTTATCAACTGAAATATCATATATAGCAGGCTTAGTGTTGTTTTTTTTTTCTTTTTTTGACATTTTATTTAATTTGTGCTGTTATTTCTGTGGTCATAATTTTCTTTACGTCCCTTACAGAATGAATAAATCTTTTCAAAACGAAAAAAAAGATTGAAAATCGGAGCATTAGAGCCTATTTTCTGAGACATTATTTTAACTTTGACTGTAGGCAGCCACAGAAGTACTGACTAAATGCCAAGTAGAGTTTGAAAATATTTGAAGGGTAGAAAGTCACAAATGTGTTAAAGTGGGACTGTAGTTGTCCCGCGCGGGACATACAATTTTGGGCTTAAAATCGGGACGTCCCGCCAAAATCGGGACCTCTGGCAACGCTGATTAAAATCCACCTGTGCCATACATAGAAAAATAAAAAAATTTATTTTTATGTATGTATTATAAATATATTTATATGATGATAAATTATTCGTCACTAAATACCTAAGGTGCAAATTTCAGGAATTTAGAAAAAAAGAATATGGCGGTACGAAGATCACGGGATCAGCTTGTTTAGTTATAAACCATAAATTTCCTAGAGCGATGTCTGATTCTTTCAGAACTTTTTCCTTTGCTTAGAGATTTAGTTTAGTAGGCATTGGTTTATGTCTGTATTGTTGTTCTTGAACGGTGTTTGTGCTTTTTTTTCGCTAGTATGTCTGGCTGCTCATTACCCTCATAGTCTTCTTGGCCTGGCAACCAGCATAGCTCTAATCTTTTGTTTTCGGCTACTGTACTTACAATTAGAGTTTTTGTAATTCTCCGACAGCCTTGGAGCAGGAGTATGGTAACTACTTGGAGCTTTAAAATAGCTCAGATATCTGAGAATATGCATTCTTTTGATGATGTGGTGTGCAGTTACGCATGCAGTTATTATTTTATTGATAAAGCTCTAATCAGCGGAATACCATCTATATATCCATAACAACAATAACTATTCAGACGATCTCTTTAAGATTCGGCTTCAGCAAGACAAGGTGAGTGATGTACGCAACAAGTGCCGATGTAACTCCTTAAAAATGTCGTAACATTTAATCTTACGACAAATGAATTTTCATCATGACCTTAAAGTACCATCTGCTAAATCATTCTTCCGTTTAAACATCAATTCCATTTAATAGACAAATAATCCCAGGGCATTACGAATTCTACGGGTGTCAGGAAGTGCATAAAGAACAAGTCAAGCCAATGTCCGAACATACTAACCACTTCCGTGATTTGGAATCCGCTCAGACACTGTCGCTTGTGCTGGGCAACCGGAAATGGCAATTAATGTCTCATGACTTATTCAAATGTCAATTTGCTGATAATTGACTGCACGGCGAATCTAATGAATGTCCTGGTAGTAGCCACCCTTTGCTAACCTGCCAACCACTGAGTTCACCAAAACCACCGCATGTTAGTCCCTTCGATCATCCGACCGCGTTCGTTCACACATTTGACTCATATTTACATTTTCATAAGGCACCAAATGGATTCGTTGATTTTAAAATATTTACATTTCGGCTTGGGGATTACTTGTAGTAAAGTTTGTCGAATAATTTCCCTCAGTGTCCCTTTTTTGAATGGAAAATGTGTAAAAGTAATCGAAATTGATATGTACAAATTTGGATGAGAAGTATAGTAGAGAAATTGTATACATTAAAGCGAAAGTGGTGTCCAAAGTTTCCTTATGTTCATATTTAGAATGCATTTATAATACCTATATACCCAAACCAATCCGCGCACCCACCCCAGATGCTATCTTTGAGCCAAGCAGGAGGGTTGCAGGCAGGCAGCATGCCCCCATGCCTTCTTTACTTTTCACCCGTTGCCTTCTAAAAACAGTTAGGTGTAGTTTTTATGAATCAAAAGTGAAATAATAATTTCACTTTATCAAAGTTAAATAACATCGAATTAAAAAATTCGGCCATATTTAATTTTATGAAGGCGAAATAACACCGAATTTTGAAATTCAGCCTTATTTCGCTCGGCGTTATATCATCTTCTATTCCGATTCATTAATTTATTATTTTTTATTAACTTCTTCTAGCGTTCGTCTTGCGTAGAGCGGCTTTTCAGGAACAATTGTTCTAAATAATTACTTGATATTATCAGTTATCTGATATCAATCTGCTTCCAATTCCACATCAATACTTTTCAAAATGATTAAATTTCCCTATCGATAAAAGCCACAAAGATCAAAATTAAGAAATTTAAATTTGACAAAAACTGTCCTCAGTGTCATTTGAATAAACATCACGAATGTTTTTTGCAGCAAGTGCTGTGTTACTCAAAAATCGAACGATGCAAAATAATTATTCCTCATGAAACTTAAATGACCGGTTTACCATAAGCTGTGTAGCTAATTTTTCAGGAGTATTGCTTTACGGGCCATCAAGTCATTCTAGCCTTAAAATGTTTTTCGCACAGCCTTGCAGTACACAATGGTAAATCAAAAATGACAGATATAAAAAAGTGAATATCGACATGCACGAGATTACTTTCAGAGCGTCAACGACTCGATAACATCTGTGACCACCTATTACATGTATAAATTACAGCACAAATTTAACGAATTCCTCAAAACATTCATAAAACTGGTTTCATTATCAAAAAGCTTCAGAACATCCCAAAAATTCACTTCAATGGATGAAACAAATTCGAAGTTTAAAACAATTTTAACATCACGCTTACTGACACTCGTTACATCCTCATTACGACCGAAAGCAACCTGTCCGAAAAAAGAACTGACTCAAAATCGTATATTTAATAATTAAAAAGACTACCTACACACGCGGCCTTTGCCCCTAAACATCTCATTTAACATTCACAACAAAAACAAATTTCCTCCACCTTGTGTCGGTCGACTTGTGAACTTTGAATGGCAAAACATTTTTGTACAGAATTCGTTGCAAACTCCACACTCGGACACATTTAATCTTCATTGCCATCCTCATCTCGCATCTGCTTTTCGATTATGGTCGTGCATGTGGGTGGTACCGCCTACAGTTCACTGCTTCAACAAACTTCAATGTACCACCACCGCTGCACTACAACCACCACCAGTGGATGCCCCTGAGTGTCCTCAATGAAATTTTAATGAGTTAACAACATGACAAACTTTGGCCTGATTCCAGAATCCTGATGGTACCAGCAAGAACGGCAACATCAACAGAGCAAGGATTGGATTCGTCGTCCCCTGGTAGGACGTCTTCAATTGTTGCTCTGCAGTTCACATCTTCTCCCGCCCATTGCGCACTGAGAACTTTCATTAAATGATTTCGGTCCGACTACCAATTGAGAGAGAACATCAACTTATTTCCGGAGCTTAAAATCTGCTCGTGCAGAATGCTTAAAAAGACGGTGACTTCCTGCACTCGTACTTAAGTATTCTGCCGAGCATTGAGTGGAAAAGGGTGAACGTTTTCCAGGCTAGGGTACTAAGTAGGGTTAATGCTTGTGGGCTGTGAGATGCGCGTTGGCAGAAGTTGCAGTGATGGTTTTAAGTACCCTCCAGGTGGAGCATGATGACGTGTGGCCGGAGTGTGTGCGGCTGGGAGTAGAGCAACTAATGCCCGGATTGTTTTGGTTTCTTTTCATATTTTTTGGATTATTGTTGGCAATTTTTGAAAGTTTTCAAACTCCACGACGACGTGGTTGCTATTTGGGAATTGATGAAACTCAAAGCCTATTAACGTAGTAACATCTTAAACAGGATTTAAAGTGAGCCATCACGAAGAGTTTTATTATTTACTTTGCGAGTGTTGTACGGTGGGGAACACAATGAAAGATAGTTCTTCCATTTGTTGCTTTCTTTATCAAAAACTCTTGCCAATTTCAGCAATTTATTTTTGCCTCTTTTCTAGGACAGCATATAGAGACCATTTTAGCAATACTCCAACCGTTCTTCTTCTTTTTTTGTTTGTCTCCAATTGCAAATTTGTAACAGAATTTTGACTCTCCAGCAAAAGCATGCTTTGTATGCTACATGCGCAGTCCTGGATGAAAGTTTGACTTAGCGCAACTAAATTATTGATGTAGGAGTAACCAATTTGGACGTAAATGTAATGCCTAAGGTAAGCGAGAGTACCATACATTTTTTATCAAATTGCTTAGAAAAGGCTTCCAAAAACAAAGGCTGTTAACATAAGTTCGGGACTTTTAAGAGCCATATTGGTGATAAAAGGTGCAGATAGACCGTGATGGATGACTTCTATCGAACTACATACCCACATAGTAAAATATTGTATTAAAGTTGTAGCACAACGGATCCACGATGTCAAGATGCGGTGATATACTTTGAGACAAATGTCTACGTACACTAGTAGTTCTAGTGAATTAATGCTCTAGTGAATCAAAAAGATAGGACTTTGTTAGCTCTCACCAAAATCATACAAATGAATGTAAATTTAATGTTTACAACAATGAAAGTAAAGTGAGAGTACTACTGTAATTTACATTTTCACTGCCAGATGATGTGAAGATGAAAAGGAAGGAACCAGGTTTTAAAATTTGTCAGTACAGTAGAAAGCTGTAAAAAATTTCATACCTGTACTTACTTTAAACTTGAAATTACAGCAAATGTTTATTTCTTTTTTTTTCAGTTAAGAGAATGAACGTTGGAAAATCGACTTCAATAACGTAATCGACATTAGTTCTAATAGTTTTAATTGAAGCAGTTAAAAAATCCAAATTAAATAAAAACCACTTTTTGTCAATCAAATCTTCGTAATAATTCCTTAACTTAAAGTCAGCAGTACCTCTTCATAAAAGTATGTATTTCATTTTCGTTTTGCTTTACTTTAAAAGCAAATCTTTCTGAGAATTGTTCAATATAAGCACGTATAACAAACTTAACGCTAGTTTATTTATTCGGTCAAAAAAGTAATTTCCAAAATAAATCTATAATAAGCTAACCAGCTTATTAGCTGCTAACTAATCCATTCCATTATCACACAAATAACAACTAGGAAGTTTTAGTAGTCTACTAATGCTCTCTGTAGTTCACTCAGAATCTTTCATCTTCCATGATCTTATTAGTGAAATTTGTACAGTGAAATTTAACTATAAGATTAGCTGCTTAAGAATAATATTAAAATTGAAAAAAAGAAAGAGGCATCTTGGCCATTACTTTCTCGGCAATCTCGGTGAACTGGCACCAGTATGAGCCAAATATTTAGCTATAACAATAGCTTAAACTGGTCGACAGAGCAGTGGGATGTTCGCATCCGCATCTGTGGTATCATAATGGGCTTCGTCTGGCCTAAGTGCTTGACTCACAAAAAACCTATACAAGATACCCTTTCCACGCTGGAAAACCCCTCGCCCACATTTTATACGCACACTTATTTGGGCTTCTGAGTAGATTCTGAGATGCTTCCGAGCAACTCCATTTTGTTCTCAATTTTTTATTTTCGCCCCCCATTCCTTGTTGTACGGAGTGCGAATGGACGTTACTTTTTGAAAGCATGAAATTAATTGTTTTAATTAATATAAATAGGCTAAATTTGTGATCTCTAAAAGTAATATTGGGAGAAATGCTCACTGCAATTACAGTAGAAATATTATTCCTAGATATTTACATTAAAAGAAGCCTTAAACTTGCAAACAAAATTGGTGGTTGCATAAATAATCTTAAACAATAACCAATAGGCAGCTCACACATATTCAGACAGGAATTGCATAAAAAACGCTTCCAAATGAAATTAAGGGGTAAGAGACGAGGGAGATGGATATCTTTAGCTCATTTGTAGCTTGACTGCTCTGCGCAGCCCACCACGCTACCTACCTACCTACCTACCTTGAGAAGTCATGAGAAAATAAAATTCTCATGAAATTGTCATAGATGCAAAGCAGAGTTGTAAATTTTCAAGTACCTGGTACTTGGTATTTGAAAATCGCCCAAGTACTTTTTCAAGTCCTTCGTTTCAAGTACCTCGTTTCAAGTACTTGTACTTGGTACTTGAATACTGCCAAGTATCACAGTACCAAGTAGAAGTATTTGGAAAGTACTTGAAAATGGACTTGGCAGTCTTCAAGTACCAAGTACAAGTACTTGAAAAGTACTTGGAAATGGACTTGGCAGTATTCAAGTACCAAGTAAAAGTACTTGAAACGAGGTACTGGGAACGAAGTACTTGAAAAAGTACTTACGCGATTTTCAAGTACCAAGTACCAGGTACTTGATTTTTTCAAGTACCAGTACTAGGTACTGGTTACTTGAAAGGTACTGAAGTCCAAAAGTACTTAAGTACTTTACAACTCTGATGCAAAGAATGTCAGTGACAACAGTCAGTGGCAAAAGTGAGGGTGCAATATTTATGATCGAAGTCGTACTCAAAAATAAGAAACATCAGCAGGAGCTATAGAAGTTTTTGGCACGTCAAATTAAAGATCTCCTTTAATACTTGAAAACACTTTATATTTTGTCCAGCATAACTGTAAATATGAAGTGATTAATTCAATTAATAACAGTAATGTTACAAAAGCAAACGTCAAAAGTGAGTGTACACTTTAACAACTAAAGCAAAAATACCAAAACTTCATCTGAGAATCTTATCTTTTTGTGTTGTAAATCATCAACAGCCCACGAAGGGCCAGAGCTTAGCTTTTCGCGCCTCCACCGTAGAGAGCTGTTTATTTGATGTGACCATAACTTCTCTAGCTCCTGCTGATGTATCTTATTTTTGAGTATAAACTTCGACAGTAGATACTAAACACTCACTTTTAACATTGACTGTAGAAAAAACCATTCAACATAGGAGACGATATACATCGATTTCACAATGCCTACCTCGAATAAGCCCGAAATAAGCATTAACAATCTCCTTTGAATAGACGGGTTGCTAAAATCTTTAATTTGCTAGTATGGGTAATATTTCCTCTGGTGTAGAATACAGAATACTTCACAGAGTTTCAAAAGAGCGCCTCTAAATTGTAATAACTAATAAGTTGTATTGGGCGGCGTAACAGCCCGTTGAGAGCCAGAGCCTAGCTTTTTCGCGCCTCCACTGTGTTGTGCGCGTTATAATTTTTTCACATCTGGAGGGGACCTACTGTTTAATGCTGGTTCCGAAAGGCGAATTGCGAAAGCTTTTCATGACAGAAGTACTCCAGGAAGGTTGTCAGGCGTTCGCTGGAGGTGGCGCCGTGAAAAATGTTTGTTTTTTTTTTTTTCCCCGAGCTGGATTCGAACCCGGGTACTCTCGCTCAACAGTCCGACGCAGTAAGCAATAACTAATAAGTTATTCTTCCTAAAATCGTCTAGTAAACGTTCACGAACGTGTTATACATAATATGTTATACAGGCACAACTCCATTGACTATCAGGTGAACAAACAAAAAGCATCAAAGCTGTTAAAATTGATTTAGATTTTATCTAATGCGAATCCGAACATTATGCAGGAGGATTCAAATTTATTCGAATCCTCCTGCATAATGTTCTACAAATTAGATTCTTTTTAGCCCGTTTAACAATAGATAAACTACGAAACCCAACCATTGCAAAATACCTAGGACATCAGAGAATAGGACATCACAATGTTGCTCACACTTACAGTAGCAATCTATCAGACTAAGCGCAGACGATCGTTTTAGCTACCTTTTTACAATTCCTCTCTGCACAGCACAGTCAAAAATATTTTCAAAAACAATTTCATACAATTTAAATACTTCAATGCATTGCTTTCAAACGTCCGATGCGCCACCTATCCGTTGTTGCTGAAAACTTTTGCACGTGCGTAGATTTTGTTTTGAAAGTTGACATTTCTAGATTTGTCTCTACCGCGTGTCATTTCACTGCCATTACTGAAGCCAACGAAAATTGCGTTATCAATCGTTTAAACGAAAAAAATTCAACATGTTAGCAAAGAAATCAGAGAAAAAAGCAGCCTCCCCTGCCAAGTCACCCAAAGCAGCAGTGGCCAAGTCCAACAAAGTCGCCAAAAAGGGAAATCAGGCTAAGAAACTCAAAGAAAAGCCAGTGGCCAATGTGAAAAAGGCGGTTAAAGACGGTCTAGTGAAAGCACCTGCGCCGGTATCTCCTAAAGTTGGAAAGGCACCAGTTAAGAAGGTGCTTGATGAGAAGGCACTGGCAGCGAAGAAGGAAAAACAAAAGCAAAAGAAACTCGAGAAAAAGCTGAAGAAGGCAGAAGCAAAAAAAGAGCTCGTTGAGAACGGTGCCGCCAAGGAGGACACCAAAAAGAAGCAACTACAGGAAAATGGTACAAAAACCGAAGCTGGGGAGAAAGCCGGAGGCAAGGTTAAGGACAAGAAGAAGAGAAAGAACGCTGAAGCCAAGGAAACGCTTAGAGGTAAGTTGAACATGTGTTCAGAGCAGAGAGCGACATCTAATAATTTGTTATAGCACAACTAGATCCCACCCACACCGTGTTCGTCGGAAACCTGCCCACCAACACAAAGCGCATTCAACTCGTGAAGGTTTTCAGCAGTTGTGGTCCAATCGTTGCTATCCGCTTCCGCACGGCAACCGGGAAGGTAATCTTCAAACACAAAACTCGCAAAGAGGCGGGCGCCCTCAACGCCTACATCACGCTGGCCGACGCCGACTCAGTGGCAAAGGCGCTGGAACTGAACGGCTTTGAGTTCAAAGGCAACCACCTCCGAGTGACGAAGTCGGACGCAAAGCTTGAGCAGGACGTCGACGCCAAGCGAATGGTGTTCGTTGGAAACCTGAAGTATTGTAAGTTGAGCGATTATCATTTTCTTTCGAAACCCTTTCTCACCGACTGATTTCCTCTAGCTGCCAATGACGAGAAGCTGCGTCAGATCTTCTCCAGCTGTGGAGAGATCGAGTACGTGCGCACCGTCCAAGAGTCCGAGAAAAACGGTTGCAACGGAACGGCTTTCGTTTACTTCAAGAGCCCAGATTCCGTGGGTCTGGCGCTCGAACTCAAAGGCACCATGCTCGATGAGAGACCCATAAACGTTGAACGGTATTCGGTCAAGAAACTCGGAGCAAAGGCTAAGCGAGACTCCGAAGCAGAGAAAGCCGACGCCAAAGGGTCGCAAAAGGGAAAACAACCACAAAAGAAGCAGCCGACCGACAAGAAAAAATCTGCCAAACCTGCAGCTGGTTCCGAGGAGAAAAAGAAAAAGTCCGAGTTTCGTGGCGTCAAATCCGATGGCATCAAAAAGGTAAGTCGGTCGAGGTAGACCTTGCAGTAGAGCATCTCTTACGTTTCCCTTTCATTTCGCAGAAGCAAAAAAAGGTGCCAAGTGAGATGAAAAAGCTGGCTAAGAAAATCGCACCAAAGAGTGATGACTGAGGCGCGACATATTGCAATAGAATTAGACTAAGCTAATTGTTATCAAATGAATTACAAAAGTTTTATTTGTAAAGCGTTTTAAATGTAACATAAATATTTTAATTCCACAAATGTTTAAAATTTCATGAAATCAAATAGACTGTAAGGAATCTGACCAAGAAATAGATTCGTTTTTGGAATTGAGGACTATTTTATTCTTCCGCAAATGCATGAGGGGTTAGTGCTCAGTCGGTCGATTTGTGATCGATTTTGAATCAACGTCGACTGGGGTGTTTATTCGTTTTGACTAGGAACTAGGTGGATTGTCGACACTAACGTGGATTGGCAAGGTTTGTTACCCAGCCTTTTATCCAACCAGCAGGATAGAGAAACACAGAAGATGAAAAATGCGACTTAGGTATTTAGAGCTCTAATGAGAGAACGATGAAGAAAACTTGTTAGCGAATAATTGTTATTCAGCATGCATACATTTCGAGATGGAAAAATAATTACATACAATTTATCTATCAATTTATTTATTCACATACAATTTATTTATCGAATGTTACACGATCCACAAGAAGACAAGAAGATCTTGCTGAAACCTTTGATGCCAAAAAAATATTTAGACATGCGACTTCTTTAACATAGTTTTCAAGAAAATCGTGCGTAACTCAGGCGTCCACACGATCTTCCACAAGTTCATCGTCAATGCTGATGACATCGAGATAGGCCTGAAAGATTCAACGAGCTGTGCGTGAGATGTTTACCAGCATCGAGAAAGAAGCAGCTAAGATGGGTCTTGCAGTGAATGAAGGTCTCGCGATAATGTGAACTTATTAAAACAGGGCGTTTTTCGGATTTTAGCGGTGTTCACATTACTGGAATATTTTCTTCAGTTTTTATTAACGATTTGAAACAAGTTTCTTTTGCATTTACCACTGCAAAATAATTGTTAAAGCACAGTTTCGACATTTATTAAGCTCAGACAAAAAAATAAGTACTTAGCATTTCAAAAACAAAAAAAAAAAAAAAACATTTAAATCGCCCTAGTATCAATGCTTGCTAAAATTATTCGTTATCACGGGCTGGAAAATAGCTTGCCTTGGTCGAAAGAATGTATTCGAGTTAGAAGGATTTTCGACTTAGAGGATGGTTTTTGTATGGAAAATTGAGGGGAATGCCAAAATTTACAGTTAGAGACTAACTCTCGACTTCGACTTAGAAGGATTCGACTGTATAGCTAATTGCAGAGGAAGCTAGTAGGCAGTGCTGTATATATAATATTAATTATGTAATTTATTACTTGTTAATATATATAATACTTGTGTCTTGCGTCCGCGATCACTTGGTTTCTATACCGGGGGTTTGGTCTCGCTCTTATATTAAACCGGACTGTAGCGCCCGCTTAAGAAGACAATGATATCAACTTCGAAAGCTGTATGTAACTTGTGCACGAAGGGCAAATTCAGTATGTTATAAACCAATTCCCCGCACCCTTTTAGAGGCAGGATCAGCTGAATTAAATTTTTTGCATAGCATACGGAGTGTAGGAAAATAACACAAGTTTCTAGACGCATCCATAGAAGCGATGCTATTATATCCAGATAGATCCCTGCTTAAGATATACAGTCATCTAAATAAAGCTTTCTCTAAAAAATAAGATACACCAGCTTTAGCCGGGGCCATAGTAAACGTGGATACATACACGTACATTAATTTATAAAACGAGATCTTTAATTTGATGTGTGCATGTTTGAAATAAGAAAGAGTTCAGGTTTTGATATATGAAAGGCATCAGGGATTACGTTCGACTTGATAGAAGTTAGCTATAGACCATTCACTCTAAACCGACCATACATATGCCTTAACCTGAATTGTGCCAATGTAACCATACGGTGGGCGACGTTGGCTCGATCGGTTAGTGCGTCGGACTGTTGAGCGAGAGTACCCGGGTTCGAATCCAGCTCGGGGAAAAAAAAAACACCACAAACATTTTTCACGGCCCCGACTCCAGCGAACGACTGACAACCTTCCTGGAGTACTTCTGTCATGAAAAGCTTCCGCAATTCGCCGTTCGGAACCGGCATTAAACAGTAGGTCCCCTCCACATGTGACAAAATTATAACGCGCACAACACAGTGGAGGCGCGAAAAAGCTAGGCTCTGGCTCTCAACGGGCTGTTACGCCGCCCAATACATACATACAGCCATACGGTTACAGCACAAAAATCGTCCTGCCTTTGTTACCTGTGCAGGCTAAACTGAAAGTTTTATATATTCTGCCTTAGGGAGGGCTAGTCTACAATCGATATGAGTTTGGTTGAAAAACTCGAACAAAATAATTATAGCACAATTCGTGTTAAGTAATCGTCTATGACCTCTTGAAAATGGTTAGCCCGGCTTATGCATCATCAATTCACATACGAAGAGTAAAATGACTGCGCTGAGATGGAAGATCATTGATAAACAAACAGAAGGGTGTCGGGGCTAATATTGAGACCTATTGAACACCTCAATCATCTTCCATTAGGGATCTGTTGCTACCAGTAACTCGCAGCCACAAAATGTTCTAATTATGAAAATAAAGTCATTTTTAGGGTATTTACTACCGAAAACAAATTATTCAAAAAATGTAAATAAAAACGTCATTCTTGACTAGTCGGCCTGTATCTCAGAAGTCGGCCAGTCTAGTATTCAGTAGTCGGCCCCTGTTTTTACATCCAGAAAACAAAACAAAAACAAACAGCAATTTTTTTAGTATAAATATTGGCGGCCGACTTAATAAAACCTGTCTCCTAAAGCCGAATCTTTATAATATAACGCACCTACCGGCAATATTTGACTGATTTGAAAACTTTCTTGAAAATAACTTCCACTATTTTTTTTACACCAAAAACCAGACATTTCGCTTTCGATGAAAACTTGAAGCAGTGGCAATTTTAACTAAGAAACTAGCAACTGCTTTGCAACAACCTTTTACTCACAGATAGGAAAATCATTATCCTTTATACAACAACAAAATTTAAGGGTGTAATATAAACGAATAACCTTTTAAGCATGGTTTTTTGACCCGGCGGCTGACTACTGGAGGTGGCCTACCTTACATGCAACCACCCTATAAATAAGATCTTTCGAGAAATCCAGAAGACCGAAAAACAGATAAAATTTTATTTTATTGGTTATTATTTTAACAAATATTTTAGACGTTGTTCCAAACTATATATCAGAACTAAATTGATTTATGCGAAATGTAAACAGGGTTATCGTAATGGTGAGTCTAAAAAAGATTTGCAATACTTGTATTCATAGAGTCAAAATCAAATGGAATTAAAGCAAACCGGCCGTCACCTCTTTGTATCGAACGAGTGGACAGGATAGTTTAAAAAACTAAGAAACACGCTTTAATCAATCAGTACAAATAGAAAAATAATCTTATAACTTCTTTTGTGTCCAAAGGCTAAATCAAAAAGCGTGAAGTCTACAAAATTAATTAGCAAACCCATTTTGTCGTTTCGTAGTAATATTGACGACATAACTTTAAAATGGTTCTCCACATAATCATTATGATTATATATGCAATATTTAGAAAAATATCGGTTCGATTCGCAGACAGGCAAAAGATCAAAATTTTGCATATGACTGCGCTTGCAAGGACCTCTCCAACTCGGATATCGTATTTAATTCTCACTCAGTATAAAACTTGGATTTAAACAAAAATCCCGCGAACCACATTCTCTTTAAATCTATCGACCATTAATCCTGCCGCCAAATCCTAAGTACACTATTCCCAGAGCGACTGCTGACTACTCCATACAAAGGCCAATGAATTCATAGAAACTTGTTTATTAAGTACCATTCTCAGTCTGATTTCTGTGTATTAACTATCTGTTTTCTTAACTTCGTCTGCACTTCCAAAGGAAAGCGCTTCATTGCGCACTGGGCACACTGCAAACAAAATGTGCTTAAATAATAGAAACTACACTCAGCACCTCTGCACACAACCTTATCGCAAAGGCAGCATGGTGCACCTAAAATAACGAAGTACTCGGGCTTCCTGCGCCATTTCGGAGGATGCGGTTGGAACGGATCGCGCATAATGTAACTCTCTTCCAGCAGTTTCACGCCAAACACAAACGGTGGCTCCGTTCCCTTGTAGTGCACCATCTCGTCCATTCCGCAGAACTCACAGCGGAAGCATATTCTAGCGATCCTGTCATCATCTTCAACTAGAGGCACCTTCGCTTCTTTAGGTAGCTGCAATTGGTCGATTTCTTCCTTCTCTGACTTCACAACGAGTTCCTCGCATACGAGAGCAGCGGACGATGCTGAGGTGCTGGGCTGTGGTGATGGTTCCTCCATGACTGTAAGAAGAGAATTATGAAGTGATGAAGTTTGTGAAAAGGCAATGCGCAGTAAAGAAAAATGCAATTTAAAATCTGAATGCGTTTATTTCACTAAAATCATTTAACACTATGCACGAGTTTTAGTTGTACCGAAAGGGTTGTTTTATTGGGAGTTGTTTGGGCCACCAGTAAGGCTTGATGGCCTTGCACGGATCGCCGTCGACCATTAGTTCTTGGGAGTTAAGGACTTGTTCCACTCTGAGCAATGCTAGCGCCTGACGATCAGATGCACCCCGAATTGTTCCAACCACGGCCCCGGCCTGCGTTTGAACCTCGAGAACATCCCCGTCAAGGGAAGCACTAAGCTTGAGTGGCATCAACCGCTTTCGTATGACACCTGTGTGGTGGGTACGAGCTGTAAGCTCCTGACCGACATAGCAACCCTTCTGGAAACTGATTCCGTGAAGGAAGTCACAGTTCGCTTCGAACGGAAGACTCTTTCCCGGTGGATGATCCTCAATGCCTTCACCCACTCCATACACGTAGCGATGCGAACCGTATTCGGACGACCTCGGCTGCTCGATTATATTTTTGGGAAAAAACTTTGCGAGATCCTTCATCTGATAGTTCTTCGGTTGAATAATACGTATGCCAAGGTCTCTCACTCGTGGATCATACGAATAGAGTATATCTGCCGTCCTGGTTTCTGCATCGCTGGGCTCTGGCACGCCAATCCGTTCCTCCGGACTGTACACGACCCACGGAGTGTACTCCGAATTAATGGAATCAATGTCTATCTTCTTTTTTACACGGTATAGCCGTAAGTGTCTTCGCAAGTCATTCGATATATCACGATCGCATTCTATGAGAAACGTGTCTGAAGCTGGAGTCTTGTATATTATTGTATCGAATAGAACTCGACCGCTGTTATTTAGAAACATTGCAAACATCGATTGCTGTCCATCCGCATACAGATGTTTCATGTCGTTTGTAATCAGACCTTGGAGGAAGGGCACCACTTCTTGGCCGCGAACTCGAATAAGTGTTCTCTTGGTCAAAGGTTCCGCATAAAATTTTGATAAGCCTGCAGCGACCGTTTCTTTGTAGCGTAAAAATTGTTTCAAACATGATCTATTGAGGACATTCATGATTAATTTTCGGTATCTGCGGATTTATTTGTTGATTTGCTGTTGTTATTAAACTCGGACGATTTTACGTAAGTGCAGAATAACTCACCTACTACTTGCTGCCTGCCGATATGTCAACATGCGCAAATGCATTGAGAATTAAGTGCAATGTTTGTTTTTTTTTTCAATATGAATTACCAAATACTTTTTATTTAGCGATATGATCGGTTTACAAATATAGAAAAATATTTTCAGAATAATACAACAGCTGAATTTTTTTGTACCTTTATAGAAAAAAGCTGTCAAAACAGTAATCAGCTGTTTGATGGATATGTCCAGGCAACGTAATTCAAGGTTTAGATGTGACATGTGAGCATTCAAAAGTACAACCGAATACGAAAGGCGTTGAAATGAAATGAATGAAAAGTGTTGTAAAATGTTTTCCTCTTGGTGTTGGAGAGGCCGGAGTTTTGCCAATGTTACATAATGGATCAGAAAAAAATATTCTTTCCTACCAGATTAATCTTTCCTACTTAAAGACAACATGGACTTAGAGTTAGGAATATTTTTGCTTTATGAATTACTTACACAGTAGCACTTTGGATTGCAACATAAGATTGTTATGTATTCCCGACAGTGTAGTTCGCCCTCATTTCTAAACAATGCTTTTCGATCAAAAATTTGGTAGTTATTTAAACAAAGTGAAATTAAAAAATTAAATTTTTCTTATTAAATATAGTAATACAGATGTGTGTGAATTTGTAAAAATACTTATTTGTTTTCAGATAACTAAATTCGATTTCTTTCTATTTTACCTGAGGAATACTTCCCAAAGCTCCTTTTTGTATTTGTTTCTTGAAGCACAGATAATAAACTGCTAATAAAAAATATAATATGTTTCATTTGTATGGGAGTGCGACATCTGGGTAGTTTATTATCTGTGCTTGAAGTCTAACAGATGTTCATCTAGTTCAGTTTTGTTAGTCAGCACTCTAATTAGTTTTATATTCTGGCCTTTTGAAGTACTTCTAGTCTGGAAATTTTTTTACGAGATAAGGGGTTGCATTTCTCATTTTTAGACCGTAATTGAACACTAAATATATTGGGGATCAAAATTTGTATTGTATCTTTTCCTTTTTCGATATGAAGAGATTGTCTGCAAATTTGTTGTGTTTCACTTTTATTTTTATGTGGGCCAATATGTAAGTTTACGAGTTGACATGGGTTCCCAATCTTCTCTTGTATCGCTCTCAACAGTTCGCTTTTGCTGTTATTAGGCCAGATTTGAATCGCGTGTGTTTTCGGTTCAACGCTCCACCAGATGTTTTAGTGAGCAGAAATCATATTGACTCCAGCTTTTGTATGTCTTGAAGGACTGTAGATCGACGTTATTGATAATAAGCTTTGCTTCGTATTAATAGATATTGTGGTTGCCTAGTATTCGGTGGTGCATAGATGGTGTGCGATCTATGAATGATTCAAGGAAGATTCAAGGAATGGCTTTCCTAGACTCCGTAGCCTTGCCCTGACAAGCGCTGGACAGGAGCAGACGAAATGGGTCAATGATTCTGGCTCTGCCGAGTTCTATGTAAAATGTGGGATCTCAAGCCTAGCTGCATGGTCTCCTATGGGCCAGTGACCAGAACTAATCGCTACGATTTTAGCAATGTCCTCTACTCTATGTTGTTGTGCAAGGCTCGTATTAACAGCTAATCTGATCAACAGATCGCTCTTCGACTCGTCGAGGTTCTCAAGTTATAGGAAGCTGAAGAGAACAGTAGCATAGGTGATACGTTTCATTGCCAAATGCCAACGTAAGTCAATCAACCACGGTGAGTTGTCTGCGGCCGAGCTTACTAACGCTGAGATTGTGATATGCCGTCAAATACAACGGGACGCATTCACTGAAGACGTGGCGAAGCTGGAGCAGAGTTTAGCAATCAACGAAGATAGTAAAATATTGGGTCTGACCCCTTACCTCTACGAAAGTGGGCGCGGAACTACTACCGCCGTTAATGGGTCAATTGCCGGAGGACTACCTAACCCCCTCTGTGCGGCCCTTCACACACACTGGCCTTTATTATTTTGGCCCGGTCACTGTCGCCGTTGGCCGCCGACACGAAAAACGCTAGCTGTCTCTCTTTACCTGTCCTCTCTTTACCGTTAGAGCAGTGCACGCCGAGCTTGCATCTGATTTGTCATCGGACGCTTATTTACTGTGTATACTCAACTTTGTGTATAGGAGAGGTGTTCTGCTACGTAAACGAAGCGACAATGACAGCAGTTTTGTTGGGGCCAAAAGGGCATGAGAGTTTGACTACCCGTCAAACCCACATGCCGGACTGTTGGGAAAGACTTTTTCAGCCAGCAAAGCGAGTGTTTTCGTCGACACTTAGAGAAAGAGCACCGAAATTAAAAACTTTGCGGAGTGCGTAAATTGAAGCAAAAAACATGATTGGTAGCCTGCCATTAACGCATCTACCAATCTCGGCCCAAAACGAAGAGCCACTTACTTCGAACCAGTTCCTACTTGGAGTGCCAAACTCTACGCAGACACCAGGTGCAGAAGACGAAAACAATGGAAGATTAGTCAGCAACCAAAAGATCAAATTGGGAGGAGATGGATGCGGGATTATCTTCCTGTCCTCACAAAGCGCTGTAAATGGTTTCGCAATGCACCACGAATAAAGGTCGGAGACTTGGTCCTCGTATGTGACCCCGACGTACCCAGGAGTCAATGGACTCGCGAAAGAGTTACGACGGTGTTTCCGGGAAGACATGATCAGGTACGATCTTCTGAGATCACGACAGCAGGCCAGCTGTTAAAATTTCCGTGCTGGAAGTAAGTGAGGCTCTCGGTGGGAAACCGGGCGCCTCACGGGGGTGAGATGTTAAAATATTCAATTGTCGTCAGTATCCTTTGGTGTATCGGTCGGTGGGAGACACGCGTCGCGTCGCTGGGAGACAGACGCTAACGCGTCATATTTATTCGAATTTCGAGATTATCTTGTTGAAGCGTGAAGAGGGCCGACCGAGCTGCCAAAGGGTAAGAAAATATTAATTACTTTAAAAAAAATCAAATTGTATGTTTGTAATACTTGTGGAAAATAAACCCTTCTATCAAAAATCGTTTTATTTCCGGCCACGTCGGCCACGTTTTTCAACAACCTTCTTCTTCCCCGGCACTACAGTCCGGGGTGGACCTGGGCTTCCGTTAGCAACCTCCTCCATCCAGCACAATCCCGTGCCAGCTGCTTCCAGTGACGCACACCGAGTTGGTTCAGGTCCTTCTCTACCTGTGTACGCCACCCTAGACGCGGGTATCCTCTGCTGGGTTGTCCCATTGGTTCGCAGTCGAAGGTTCTTCGGGCCGGAGATGTGCTATCCATTCGCTCTACGTGGACTAATTACCGTAGGCGTTGGATCCGTGGACGCCTGGCCAGGCGCATGCCGCAGTACAGTTCCTGATTGAACCTTCTCCTCCAGTAACCATCAATGCAAATAGGACCAAAAATCGTGCGCAGAACTTTTCTCTCAAAAAGACCAAATGGCTCTCCATCCGCTTTTGACAAAGTCCATGTCTCCACGCCATAGAGCAGGACTAGGATGATCAGGATGACATACCTATTAAGCCATCCTGGTTTTTCGAGAGAGGGCTCTATTACTCAATTGCCTCTTAAGCCCAAAGAACAGCGATTGGCAAGAGTTATTCTGCATTTGATGTCATTCGTACTTGTTACCGCCGAGCCGAGGTAGACGAAATCCTTGACCACCTCAAAGTTTTTCAAACTTTTCAACAACCTATGCTCACATTTTCTCTAGTACAAATTAAATGTGTAAGGTAATCGTGGCAGAGAATTCGTTATGTCCCTCCTCGCAGCCTTTTGAATCAAAATATCTGTGGTCGCGAGGAATAATCGCACAAACCATGAAAGACAGAAGCCCAAGGTCTTTCTGGAAACTCATGTGTTACATTACAATATATTTAAGATAGTACTCTCATTTCAGCTTCTATAACGTAAAAATTTAAACAATCTCAATTTTGCCTTAAAGGGACGTAGGCCACAGTTATTTTTCTACCTCTTTTAGTCCACTCAACTTGAATATTGCAAAAAATAAAGTAGCAATTAAGGAGCCTCCTCCTCTAAGTTTCGTAACTGTTTTTTTAAGGAACACAAAGAAATGAGCCGATAAAAACTAGCCAATGTAGACAATTTAATTACAGCCTCACTCTTGGTAATTGGTGTCTTGTCATCGCAAACCCTTTCATTAGTTCATTACCAACCCAATCAAAATTGGTTTCAATATTTTGACATGTCACTGAGATAATTACAATCACAGCTGGACATGTTGTAATTAATGTCAAGCTGCAATCAGTGTAGTAATTACAGTAAATCTTTAAGAACGTTGAAGGAAGCTATAAAAATGGCTGATCCATATTCACTGAACAACAGTATTTAGCTTATTTTGATGGTATCTCAACCTCAATGGAAAACAAAACGAAGGATTTTCTTTATAGACAAAGGAAGTGTCTCTTGCTGATGGGCCATTCATCGGTAAACAACATAAAGGAGTCAATGTGGAAGAGGTTCTTTCAACTTTTCATCGGACTGGTGGTCGTCTCAGCACAATATCCAATGATAAACTACTCAATTTACCACATCAACGAACTGGAATTGGCCACAGCTAGCATGAGCATCGACTTTACCAATCTGTTGACAACGATTAAAATTGTAACATTTCTGATCAACAAAGATAAGTTTTTGAAGATCATGGATGTACTGAGGGATATGTGGCAAAGCTGTGTGAACAAGATTTTTCTTTCACTACTTCACTTAATGAATTCAAATTTACGTTTTTTTGATAGGTGATCGCTTTGCTGGAACACGGATAGAGAAAGCTAACGTCGTGGCAGATCGGATGGTGAATACGTATTTCTATTCGATATCCTGCACAGGGCTGTATTTTATGACCGGACCTCTGGTGAAAATCGCCTGGGCTAGAATTTCAAGTCAGTCGGTTGTAAGGGAATTGCCAATGCCGATGATGTGAGTAGGAATATTTCTTTGGTGACTTACGGCAGGTCTGAAGGAACTTGCAAATTAGTGTGATGACAATTTACATCTTTCGTATGGTATATATTCAAATTATACTGCTCACAAGACAAACCTAAGGCACATATTTATTATTCGGTCGTTATAAAACTTTTATCAAGTATTTAAAAAAAGACCTTATTTAAGTGCCTTACCAGTCTTCCACGGCAAATAAATATTCGGATTTGAAATTTAACTTATTTATGAAAATTGGGTTATTGCTTCACCCGCATGTTTGTGTCTAAAATATTTAACCATGGATTACATTGCGTATCAATAACTTACACAAAGAAGAATATAAATATTAGGTTGTCAAATATCTCCCTTCCGCCTTTTTGTCTTTTGAAGCGCTACAGAGCTCGTATCGGGCAATACATCATTTGAAAGGTCTTGACATAACCTACAAAACGACGCTATGCATGATAAGTTTGGATTAGCTGCCGTGACCGGGTTTTAAACACTGTAGCAGACTATATCAGTTTGATTAAAATTCTATACGAGTTCATCTGTTTTCAGGAAGCTGGCTACCAGTAATTTATTTTAATATGTTCATTTCAGAAAACATGTTCAATCTTCTCTCTATTAATTCAATGCTTTGAGTTTATCATTATAGGCTCAATTTCACTATGACCGTCATTGTTAAAATGCCGACCTCTGATACTGTGCACACCACAAACTTTTGTGACGTGCCTTAATTTGAAACGTCCAGTTGAGGAAGCCATAATAAAAATTCAATCCATTCATGCAAAAAACTCGGGAGAACATCGTTGCTGTCCCTAAAAATATGCTGAAAGACTGGAGGCAGTTGATTTTTTGTTGAAGAAAATAACTTGGATGTTCGCAGATATCATCTGCATCTGTTCAAGATGCAACCTTCCTAAGAGATTAAAACAAATACCTGCGCAAAGTCGATGACTGCGCTCCGGAGCTCAATATTTTCGAATGAAAAACCAAGCGACAATGCTGCATGAGTTACTCTGGATGTTCGTGTTAACAAGTAAAATTATGGATATTCACCGCCGTCAAGAAGCTCATTAGCTTATGGTGCGTCCACTATTGATTTTGGATTTTTACTAAGGTCGATCATGTCTATAGCAAGCGATTCGAATCAATGACAACAAAATTTGTTTGGCTCGATTTGCAAAATATGGACGGCGGCAGATGACTGCCTAGGTTCCATGCGAATGCGAAATTTAACGATGAGCATAGTTGATAACTATTAAATCATTGTGAGTACAATCATCAAACATTTTTTGCTGACTTCAACTAACATTCGCTGACTTCACTTTGAGACTGTGACTTCAGATTCTAAATATAACCACAATTCATTTGACATGCAATTAATTTTTCCACTGTCAAATTACAGATTAAAATGATTGCATCCTTAGGACTTTCTGTATCCTTTCTTACCGTATGCTTTTTAATTCGTCGATAAACTTACAGCAAAAGTCATGTAAGAGAAAATGTTCAGGATTCGTAAATTAAGATGGTCTTTCATACTTCGCGTCCATGAATGAAGCCGCCAAACTAAATCACTGCAATTTGCTTGTCCCTTATTTTTTGAAAAAATGTAAATGTAAATTATTACCAACTTTTAACATTGATTCAACTTAAAATATTCTATAAGACAAGTAAATTTTTTTGCAGATTCTTCTTTGACACCGAAAACACACCAGGCTACGAATGTGCATTCATTTACACAGGTTGCATCACCATCGCTGTCGTTATGCATGCTGCAGCAATCGATGGCTTGTTCATAACTTTTGCAATTCACCTCCACTCACATTTTCGCCTGTTGCAACTTGGCATTGAAACTAATTCATTTAAAAAGCCCGAAAGCCAAATAAACAATGACATCTGTAATTATGTGAGGTATCATGCCAAGCTCCTAACACTAGCTGACCAAGTTTGTCAAACCTACAAGCCAATTATATTTGGACAGTTTTTGATTACATCACTGCAAGTTTGCGTGATTGTTTATCAACTTGTCACTGTAGGTATTTCTGTTTAGAAAAAAAAAAATTATAAATGCTTAATCCTTTTAGAATATGGATAACTTAATGGTTCTCGTTATTTACATAACTTTTTTGACCTCAATTATGATTCAGTTGTTGATTTATTGCTATGGCGGGGAGATTCTTAAAATTGAGGTATGAGCACGTCCATATGTCTTCTTTTTAAATATTTTAATTGTTTTTTTTTTACTAACCCTAGAGTTTAAGAGTGGGGACTTCAGTTCAATTATCTAAATGGTATCGACTCTCACCAAAGTACCGGAAAATGTTGAGCTTGCTCATGTTGCGTTCGCAGAAAGAAGTTATAATAAAAGCTGGGTTCTATGAAGCATCATTGGCAAATTTTATGACTGTAAAAATGAGAATCTTTGTGTAATATATAAATTAGTTTTTTTTTTTTCAGATACTTAAAGCAGCGATGTCGTATATAACACTTATTCAGTCAATTGAGTAAGAGTTTTAGTCTGTTAACTTTTTAAAAGCTTTAAAGTTAGAATATTTCAAACATTCTTTAAGAATCTATTAGAGTAGTAATAATTAAAAAATATATTTATTTAAACTAAAATGGATGTACAAATATGTATACGTTAGAAGCTACCCTTTTTCTGGTATTCCAAGCAGAATACAAATACTATTTGCCTTTAGATGAAAACAACGATTGGAATTGTCTTAGGCAGTCTTCATAAAAACTCTGGTTTTTATGATCGAAAGCAGAAGAAGCATTCAAGCATTCAAATTTAAATTGAGCCGCTTAGAGCACAAATTGATTAACTCCACTTCCTGAAAACTCTTAATTTTAGGTGTCAAAACACCTGGTATAGTCATAACTTTTATATTAAGAATGACTTTATGATAATAAAGACTAACACCATTAAACTAATTTTTTGTGGCCATTGAATTGAAGGTACTGTATTTCAGAGGTGAATATAAATTATTTCATCGTTAATCGGTTTGTGCATCAAATGGTTCAATTTATATCAGGTTGTAAGCTAAATGCTGAGTTTACCGTCTAACGTAAATTTTTTGGAGTTTTTTTTTAGCACAATTTTAATTAGTTGCAATTGAAAAATCTGCGTAATATCAAAATTATAATGGAAAATAAGTTGGAGCAAATACCAAGATAGTGCAACTTGCACTTCAAAATGATGCAAAGTAAAAAGCTCCCAAAGGCGCGGGCAGTCGGGTACAAGGAGTGATCATATTCAAGAGAGGAAAGCTGTTTCCTTTTTTTTCACGTTGTGTGGAATCGTGAACCGAAACATATGGATTTTTTTTTGTCGCTAAAGCTGGACCCTTCAACCTACGATGCGTGTACGATGCGTGATCAAGGTAGGGATGAATAAATGAAGACAGCACACGACATTCTTTAATTTGCTGGCTTTTGGTTTGCGTATCCCTTTTTTGTCATACACTTTCATTTATGAGATTCTCGATGATTTTTACGAGAATATACGTTGGTATGAAACTTGTATCATCATGGGTCTTCCTTCGCTTATTTCCTTTTACGGACTCTAGCTTATGGTTTTGACGCAGCTCTTCACCTCGTATGACCTCCAATGGCCACAGCTTGGCGTGTATTAAGGTGCTTTTCTATTGCCTTTCCTGATTAGCCATTTTTTGTCACAGCTACAGCTGTGACCGTTTCATCATTCTTTTGAAAATCGTTTGCAATTAATACCATTTTTGATTTTTAGGGATAAAAAAAGGTCTTATTACACACAATTAAGCGCACCACAAACAAAAATAATTAAAGTACTGAGAAACAAACCAAAAAATGTGATCATAATGGTTCATTTTTGACTTTTTGGGGCTAAAATATCGAAAAAAATGTTGGGTGCAGAATTGAGTACATACTGATTGTTCTTAGTTTTGCTCGGTATTTCTCAAGCTTTAAGGTTTTCCGTCTTATATTATATACCGTTCTTCTCGTCTTTAAATGTAGTGATAAAGTACAAAAAAAAATTTGAGCTTACTTCATTTCATTTTTTTCTATGAAGTGTAAATTACACTTACAAAAAACATGTACTCATTTGTGCACCTCACTGTATAGGTATACTAGCAACCCGTCCTGGCTTCGCGCAGGCGGCACTATATATCTAAGGTTTTTTAATATTCCAGTAATACGAGAAAGTGTTAATGAATTTAAAAATAATTTGGGGCAATGCACCGCTTCTTCTAAATCTAAAGCGCGGTCAACTAAATAATTGACTTTTGATGATGAATCACATTTGGCAAGAATTGAATCAATAACTTAATTGACTTGCTTATTTGTCTGCCACGAAATAGCCCTTCCCTCAAACCAAATGAATTATTAGATAAGTTTGCAATATCCGAATATACCTTCTCAATCATTTCTAAAATATTCGGCACCAAAACAAAAGATATTTCTGAAATTTACTTTCCCATTTCTTACTTCAAATTTGTCTGGTCTTATTTGAAGCATACTATTGGAAAGTGATGTGTTGTCTCTTCCGTATGCAACACTTATATTAGTTTGAAGTTACGATTTTTTATGTACAGCCATAAGTATGACTTTTTCAGTGAAGCATAGACTTTGCTTTAGTGCATCTTGTTAGACGTTTTGTGGAGCATTGAAGCCTCGTCCTAAATTATTGAACTACAATCCCCCGTCAATTTACCAGTATTACTCTACTTGGAAGCATTGCAAGCACTTGAAACATCGGCACTACAAAATTTTAATGGAAGTTTAAAAGCAGAGTTAGCAGTTCCTCCGCCATCTAAAAGTGTGAGTTCAATTCCAGACGATGCCACAGCAAAAGCACTCTTCCCGCTGCCTCCAGTAGCATTCAAAAAGAAAATATTCCCCTTGTTATTGTAGACTAATAACATAATTAAATCATAAACGATTTTTCCCCTTTTCAGAAGACACTCGTTTTCAATCACTTCAATAAATCAGTAATGATCATAGTTTTTTCTCGCATGTATTCTGCATGGTTTAATGTTATGTGGCTACTTGAAATACAATTCCACAGAACATACGGTCGAATTTCTCTAAGTCGAAAATCCCTCTTACCGAATACATTCTTTCCAGCCTTAATCTACTTTCAAAACCTCTAAGTCGTGTTTTATTTCTTTGGCTAAAAACAAACAAAAAAAAATCTCCTCGCAACTTGTAGCAAGTACGTACTCGCATTATCTGACTCTCCCACTGGGGTCCTAGACGATGAACACATTTCGAGAACATTCATTTCGTGTTGATTCTCGTAGTGCAAACACGTTGGAGAAAAAGCGTGTGGTTGCCCTTGTTGTTGTTTACCTATGCAAAAAAAGAGAGAGCAAAGGAAGTTCACAGCAAAAATGAGGATTAGCTTGCAAACATGGCCCTACACGCGAAGATCGCTAGCGAACATTATCGTTGTCGAGAGCCATCTCTATTCGCATCGCGCACACGCAAATAATCGGCTTTTAATCTGAAAACAGGTAGGTATCTGAGATGCATTCTTGCTTAATTTACCGCGTTTATTGGAAGTTAAGGGGAAAAGTCGGGGAAAAAAAACACCACAAACATTTTTCACGGCCCCACCTTCGGCGAACGACTGACAATCCTCCTGGAGTACTTCTGTCACAAAAAGTTTTCGCAATTCGCCTTTCGGAACCGACATTAAACAGTAGGTCCCCTCCACATGTGTCAAAATTATAACGCGCACAACACAGTGGAGGTGCGAAAAAGCATGGCTCTGGTTCTCAACGGGCTTTTACGCCGCCCAATGCAAATATTACAGTCCAAAATAAAGGATTTTCAATAACAAAAAAAAAAAAAGTATATGAAACCCTCTAACTTGAATTTCCATAACTGCCTCTAACCCGTGAAAATTCGAACTTAGAATGATTCGACTGTTTGTACTTTGATCAATGTTCCCATAATCGGATGACAGTTGTTGTTGTCTGCGGTACAACATATCTTCAATCATATTTTGCGGTGATTTTGCCACGGCAACAAAGGTTCAGTAATTTTACACAACGAAAGTGTCCTTGTTATTTACCTGTAGAACAGAACACGCATCAGATATGTTATTTTCCCATTGGCTATCATATTCCAACAAAAAATACCACGTTCTTTCATCGCTGCGTGTATTTCTAATGTGGACATTTATGTAAGCCTATACACATACATATATACATGTATCCATTTTTCACATCTCACTTGCCTCTATACGTACAACACCGTTTCCGGGCGATCATTTTCATGCCAGCTGTGTGCAAATTTGAGTTGAGCAATTAGGGGTTGAAATGAACATGGAAAACACCACTGAGACTCGCATCGATTTCAGCCAGAATTTTATAGATTAAAAAAATCTTTTAATCAGCGATTTCTCGGATTTCGCAAACTAATCGATATTTTTATAGCTATTATTTCTTAGTGCTTGCTCCGAGATCTATAAAACTGCGTTTTTAGATTTTCGAAATTCGCATATTCACGTTTTAATGTTTTTGGCCAAAAGCCCCAAAAGTATTGGGGCTAGAATGCTGAAATTAGTTTTTTTTTAATTTACTCATGGAAGCCGATTTTTTGTAATTTTTTCAGATTTTTTGATAAAGCGGTGTGGAAATTACAGGGCGGATTGGCTTTTCGACAGAACCATAAAATTGGTTATTGTGAGTCTACCTTAAAAGATACACATATGCCATCGCTGACTTTTTTTTAGAACTTTTTGAGACGATCAATTTCCCAGTGCATTATTTTTTCGTATCTTTAACTGTTTAGACAGCGCCCGCCTTAGAAGTTTGCCAGTTCTCGACTTTTTTCACTTATCTAAATATATCGTTAACTTGTTGTGCCTAAATGTCTATAAAATGTAGTCCATACCCATAATAGATACCCAACAATACTACTGGTGAAAATCGCATGCAAATCCGTTCAGTAGTTCCTGAGATTAAACTCCCCAAACATTTTTTTCGACTTTGTTTTATAATATTTATTATAGATGAATTGCAACAAACTTAGCGACTGCGCACACGTGTTCAACAATAGTATCTTCCGCTGCTTCCACTGCTGTTAACCACAACGCAAAGTTATTTCAACCCCTTTCTACTCTACAAAAACAAAATATACAGAATCCGATCGCCGTATAGAAAATAAGGCAAAAAGGGTCGTTGGAACACCTGCGTTCTTTTCATGATGCGATGCATGCACTTCAAAATTGAAGTCAAACTTAATGCATTTAGGCAAAACATACACTAAAACAAAGTACACACCATAAGGAATCTACGTTCCAAATTTCAGTCAAATCGGTAAAGCGGTTTGGGTGCCAATTCTGACAAGAGAAAAATTACAAACATCCAAACTTTCAAACTTTCGAATTTATAATATTGTTAAGATTAAGATAACAATTCCCAAGTGTCGAGAAGGAGAAGACACATGTTGCAGTGATAAACATTTAGAGTCTTCAACTCACCAACAGTAAGTAATAGAGGAAAGGGGTCAATTATCCCTTCCCAGTGATGTTCGAAGATCAGCTGTAAATTGTTACATGTGTACGATATAAATACGGAAATAGGAATGCGAAACTTAAGCTGTTATCTTATCACTGCGACAATTGATAACAAAATAAAAAAACGTTTTGAACTCATTTTGAAAAAAAACTAACACACTTAACCGTTCTTTATATAAAATATGACTATACCAGTTCCTCGCAGAAACAGAATGTTAAAGCCAACTTATTTTTTTTTAATATGCCTTATAAACGATTGATTTTTCAATTTTCAATTTATAACTGTTCGTTATAGGCGATAGTTTTTTATAGGCGATCATTACAACCGATATTTGGTTACTTACGGTTATCGGTCGTTATAACCGATGTCGTTTGACTGTATATGTATTTTTACACATAATTTGAAGGTTAAAAATATAAATACAAACACATAAATCTGATCAACCATCTACGGATATATAGTAAAAGAGAAACCTAGCTCTGATTCGAAGAAACTTCGACATTTAAACTTTGATCTCAATTTTTTATGAATCACAATCTGGTCTTACAGATTCCAACATACTTTTTAATTGTTGTTATAATACAGACTGTAAATGCCTACGGTTTGGTCACCCCTGCTATAACGTATAGATAACACTGCCAAAGGCTTTAAGCTGCAGAAAAATGTAAGACGTGTCTTTCTAACTAAAGGAACTGTCAGACAGTTTGGAAATTGAAAACAATTTAAACATCACTTTAAAATTTTCTTGTTTCATTTTTTGTTTTATTGGCAATCGTTACATAGAATTTGTTTTCATTTGTATTTTATATAAAAAAAGAGCTTTTTATTTAAACTGGTATAGACGTTCTTCCTTTTTTTTTTGTTTTTGAATTTTTTTTTTTTCTTACATACAGGTATCAAATTTATTCGGTTTTATATAATATGTTAATAAATTCTAATATGTATTTTATATAAGAGAATTAATGCATCTGTAGTATGGAGTTTATTTACTGATTTAAATATTGTTAAGATATTTGCTTAATGAACTTTGTTATTCGTAATAATTAATAATAAATTGTGTTAGTCTATGTGCAAAATGAAATACATAGTCACGAGGGGTTACACATACTATTTTATAGATAACTATAATATTTTTTTCATTTAATTACTTGTCATGCAATTAACTTATCAAAGACACATCGGATTTGGAAAAGGCTAAACTAGGTGTATTTAATATTAATAATTATATTATTACTTTATACTTATATTTTACAAATTTATTTACTAACTTTTAAAACTGGTTTAATGTATATGTATTTTTTTTCTTTTATTAAAAATTCCAATTTCACTTTTAAATCAGTAGTATGTAGTATTTTAATATAAATTAGATAAGATTGCTAACTTCTTCGATTCCCAAAACAGCAGTCTCAACACACTTATAAAAAAACATTTAATTTTCAATTATTCTTATTTAGTATACAATAATTAATATATTTATTTATTTTATTCATAAGTAAAAGTTTATTTTGTTTTTAAATTTTAACTATTAATTATAACCAAATATTAGTTAGATCCTTGAAATAATTAGCTATTGAAACAAAGCACGGAATAGAAAAAAAAATTGTTAAAAACCTTTTTGATTGACCGACTGTTTTGTTTCCTCTCAAAAAAAAAAAAAAAAACAACCGAAGCAATGTATGCCAAAGAGAAACAAGCAGCCAGTTTCCTTGCGTTCAAGATAAAATATGATTGACAAATAGCAGAGGAAACAAGATACAGGAAGTATATATAAAGAAAGAAAGCATTTTTAAAGTTTATCTAAAAAGGACTTGCTATATAGTCAAGATTTAATATTCTTACTAGCTGTAATATAAAACTGATTAAAAATCATTCAAACTTACTGAAATTGTAGTACTGGAAACTCAGTCAGTTAGTTAGGTAACACGTACCAGTATTGTTTTATATGATATTTTGCGATGCCCAATAAATGAGAAAAGCGGAAACAGTGTTCTTGTTCACTTTTCACTTTCTTTCAAAGCTGCAAAAAAGGTTTGAAAAGAAACTTAGGCCTAAATAATACATGGACTGCGATATATGTATTTTCCAAACATCGTAAATGGTTTGCTTCAGTATCTATAGAAACTGTTCGATCTATTGCTTACATCCTTTTTCAATTTAAATTTAGTTTTAAAAAGAAAGTGCTTGTTACCAAGACGGAGCTTTGCACCGCACCGAACAGTTAGTTCAATAATCGTAGTAATCTATTTTGGTGCTGTAGCTGGGCCGTCACTAATCTTTAATTTGATGCGGTTAGGTTAGGTTAGGTCCTCCTTACTAAGCCCCCACACTAACGCTTAACAAATAAAAACGTTTGTTGCAGAACACTTCCTTAAATGAGCCGTTCAGTGCCAAGGCACCACTTTTTGAAAATCTTAGATTTAAGTGCCAAATAAAGCGTAGTGTATTTCAAGGGCGAATGTAAATTATTTCATCGTTTTTCTCAAATTTTTGTTTGATGGAGTTAATTGATTTGTGAACGGCTCAAATTTCAATTGAAAATGTTTTGCAGCCGTTGAAAATATTTCTGGAAGACGGTTTAAAGATTCTGAGATTATCTGCCCTTTTTTGGGGTTGGACTTAAGAACTTTTGCGAAGTGCTGGAACCCAATTAGGAGAAAAATATATTCTAATGGAAACTTTAAGGGTAGAAGAAGTAAAATAAAAAAGAATCTGCGTAACAGCCCATTCAGGGCTAGAGTATAGCTTTTTCACGTCTCCGCGATTTCATAAAATTACATAACAAAATCTCGCTTCCATTGTGTTGCACGCGTTATTATTTTACACATGTGAAGATGGCCTATTGTTTGATGCTGGTTCCGAATGGCTTTTCATAACAGAAGTACTTCAGAAGGATTGTCAGCCGTTCGCTGGAGGTGGGGCCGTAAAAATTGTTTGTGGTGTTCTTTCCTCGGGCTGGATTCGAGGATTCGTGTCAGGGCACGTTTGCTTTACAGTCCGCCCTAACCATTCAAGCCACGGCGCCCCCTAAGGATTGAAGAAGGATGAGGGAAATCTTTATCCTCCACTTAGTTGCCGGCCTTTTCTAATTGCATCTAAGTAATTATGATGCTGCTTTTACTAGGCAGAGTCAATAGAGTTTCTTAATAACCTTAAACTGTCTTTATATTTAGCTCAAGATTGATTATATGTCAGCTGCTCTGTTGTAGGCAAAAGTTATGAGTCTAAAGGAAACATGCAAATACAGTCGAATCCCTCTAAGTCGAATTTCCCCCTAACTCGAACTTTTTCACCATATTTTGGCATTCCCCTCAATTTTCCATAGAAAAACCATCCTCTAAGTCGAACTCCCTCTAAGTCATAAATCCCTCTAACTCGAGTACATTGTTTCGCCCCTTGGTCTGTTTTCTATACCAATAAGTCGAATTTTTTTTTCTTACAAACATAAACAAAAAATATCCTCACAACTTGTATCAAGCACGCACACTCGTATCCTCTGACTCTTTAAGCTGATCCTAGACGATGGACACATCTTGCGAGCAATAATTTCGCTTTAATTTTTGTAGCGCAAACATGTCATAGAAAAAAGCGCATGTGGTTGTGATCTTACGATTGTTTTCCTATGCAAGAAAGAAAGCAGACGATACTCACCGCAAAAGTGAGGACTTGCTCGCGAACATATTCCTGCATGGCGAACATCGAAACCAATGACCGAACATGGTTGTCGTGTAGGGCCACGTTTAGTCGCATCGCGCACACAACCTCGGGCTTCTGTACAAACAACTGCTTTGCTTATTCATTGTGCTATTGGTTGGGCTCCAAAAAATCTGCAATAGCTAGGTATCTGAGAGTTTTTGGAGCTCACCTCCGTTGCCCGTTTGATAAGACACACGGAGGCCGTTTTTTTCTGGTAATTGTTTTTGCTTATATTTTGTGGTGTTTCTAAGCCTAGTTTTTCATGTCTGTTTTACTTTTTGATTTGCCGCAATTAAGGAATGCCACCAAGAGCACACGTGAGATAAACGACCGTGTACTGGAAGTCTACTTTAAAAAGAGTAACATGTAGACGCCTACCAGTTACGTAAGCATTGCAGTGCAAAAAAGGCTTTTTACCAAAAAAAACATATCAATCCCTCTAACTCGAATTTTTCCAAAACTCCCTCTAACTCGAACTAGTTTTCATGTCCCGTGGAATTTCGACTTAGAGGGAAGAAAAAAATACATCAACTTAGTCGCTCACTTTGTTCTGTCTTTAACAAACTTTTTTTTAAACACAATTTCATATTTTAAGCCAAACGTAAACAGAACAAACATGGTAGCATTGATGCACCGATGGTATCAGAAAAGCAAAAAAAATTAACGTCTGTAAAATTAGGAAACTTTAAAATCAAGTACATATATAATTCTTCGATTTTTCAAAGCTTTCAAATATATTCCTTTGTTAGAATTAAAATACTTCATGTAATTTTTTTTGCAAAGGTTACAAATATTTAATGAATTTGTTATTATTTTGAACTATTTATGTAGTACTGAATAAAATAAAAAAATATATATGTATATGCTCATACATCTATAGTTTCCTTTTTTTAAATATATATTTAACTGGACAAATCTGTGAAATCTTAAACATTCCTAATACTTAAAGCTTTTCATTGGTTTTCAAGAAACAAATATAATATATATCTACTCTTATTTTCTAACAATTTATTTGTTTTTATCTGACAACTAAGCAAGTTACAAACAATACCAATAGTTACAATCCAAAAAATCTTATTTTATTTTACGAATTCTTTACTCATACAAATTTCATTTCAGATTTACATACATAGTAAGTAAATGTTTAAAGATATCTTTCTTTTATTGTATCCATTTAACCAATTTCCTCATTACCCAAGGCTGAATCTCAGTCTATGTAATGTTAATTTTAAACGACTCTCTCGTTTCTGTTATTGTTAACATTTGTTCCTTCTTTTTTGTTTAAATGATATTTGCATGCTTTTTCAAATTTTCAGACAAAAAAGAAAACAGCTTGCAGGAAAAAGTAGTTTATAAGTCTAGCACTGAAAAACAAGTTTAATTATTTATATAATTTGTATTAGAGACAAAGTGAAAATGTTTAAATTAAATGCTGCTTTGTTTTCCATTTATTTCATATCCGCTTTACCCGGCTCTTTTATAAATATTTTTTTTAAATAGAAAAATTCACTTCACTAACAATTTAATAAACTATGTAAATATATTTAGATTTTCTTATAGAATTTAACGTAACAACTCAACTCACAGGTAGTAGAAAATAAACTAAATTTTGTTATTAAAAAAATATATATATGTAGGGGATATATTTTTTTTTTGTAGTAAACTTATCATAGAATGTTTTGTTTGTTTTTTTTTTTCCTTTTTTCTTAGTTCAAAACTTTTTGTTTATATCTTAAATATTTGTGCGTTTTTATTTTGTTTTCAAAAAATGTTGATACTTAGGTACATGAATTTTCTTTGCTTGTTTTTTGTAATGTTTTTCAAAAGCTACCAGATCATTTTCTCCATATACGGTTCATGCGGTATTCTCTTTACACTTCTCTTCTTTATATTCTTGTTTTTTTTAGCAAATTGGAATCTATAATTTTGTGTTTTATTTAATACCTATCATATCACTTGTAAATAAATTAGAGGTACCATTATTCGTATAAAAAGGTAGTCTTATAAGATATACATATATGAAATATATTTTTTACTAAACGATAAATTTAATGTTTGGTTTGTTTTTTTTTTTTTTGTTAAGTTTAATGAAGGAATGTGGTAGTTTAAAAAATATTTTGTTAAATTTTTTATATTCTTACATATTTAAGAGTAAATTTTCTTAGAAAAAAATATATGTACGTTTACAGCTTAAATTATTTATGTTTTAATTAACATGTTGATTTTGTGCATATCAATGCCAAAGTACATTGACATGTGTGTCCAAAAGTTTTTATTTTCAGCACAAATAGCTGAATATAAGCATAATGCTTATATTATACCAAATTCGTTTATAGTTCCAAAAATAAATATAAATGATGTGTGTTAATTGTGCTTTGTGAAATTAATTTGATTTGAAACACAACTTTTTCTCATAAAATATATTGTACGGTTTCAAATAAACAAACACATTTTACTAATGGCTAACAAATATTTAAACATTTACTTAAACAACATTTGTAGACATAAGAAACCACAAAGGAATTTAGAAAATGCACATCCTTACAACCTATGGACCCCATCTTCGAAAATAGCAAGCCAAAGAGAAACAAGTACATACACACACAAAGCAAACACAAATTACGATTCCACACATTTTAACAAAACTGTTTCAAATTTGATATTACTTACGTAGTATGTAAGTCTCCAATTTCGTTGAATTTGCACATTGCTGTTTACGGACTTTGATACGGTGTTAACCAAATTTAAAGAAAAACTAAGCAAACAGAAGGCCAACTGGTCATCGATTTTCTACCTAAAACGCAAGTTTTAAGTAACTTTAAGTGTGGGAAAAAAATTTAATTGTTGAATGTATTTTAATGTACTGTTGATTTCGAGAACAAGAAAACCTCCGACCACCTTCCGAAGTTCTAAATTTTAAGACGATGTAAGAATTACTATCTTCTGCGTAAAATCTTACGAATGAAGTCTAAACACAAACAACCTAATACTACCGACTTTTCTTTTACCGAGTTGATAAATTTTAGTTATAGAGTATAACGATGTAATAAACAAGCCCTTTGTCGGAAATTAGGAAAAGAAATTGAGACTTATCACAAAGGTAGAGGGAAAAAAGGCTGCAAGTGATCAAAATCTAAGAAGATAAAATATCATTTCAATATAGCGATAGAATCTGTTTTCCAAGCAGCTTTAAAAAGAAATCCTAGAGCTAAATCTAGATTCCGATCACTTACTTCACTTTAATGTGGACGGTTTGAGTTTAAAGATTTCGAAAACTAATAAGTCATAAGTAAAAAATTGGCAACGCATATCATTCTGTGCACTTGTTTATAGCCTTTTAACTTTTACTTTTGACTTGGCCTGTCATATACATGCAATCGATTTTCACTACTAAATTCTTTTCTTTTAACTTAAAAAATTAGCTTTCGACTTTTTGGCTTTAACTTCTTTAACTGCAAGAGCACTGTAAAAATAACTTTTCAAACAAAAAAAAATTACCAAAATAATAAAATTACTTTTTATTTAACTAAGAGAAAAATTATGTGAATGTCAATTCAAAATCACAAAATGTCACAATTCCACGCAATTTGATCCAGAAAAAGAAACCCTGGACCATTACAAAAGTTCTTTGTTCTCATAAAGTTCTGAGATTCAATAAGAAAATTTCTAAATATTTTTTTTCCTAATATATTATATATTTATCGAGCTCACATTGTAGAGAGATAGCTATCTTTTTTTTTTAAATTGGCTTTGTTCAAATATATTTTTTTTATTCAGTTTAGATTAATTTTAATGTATCACAATTATGTTAATATAATTTTCATTTTCTTATATTTTGTTTTATCTAACTTTAGTTGTTTTGTATGTGTATATATATATATATATAATTTGTTTTCACTAAATGTTTAAAGTATAAAATATTGATATATATATATATATATCCATTTCCATTTCATTTATGATTTGCATGCTCTGTTTTCAGGTTAAAATAAATAAACCAATTAATTAATTATTAACTGTGCGTGCATTCAGATTTACTGTGTCATCCCAACATTCAAATTTGAACAAAATTACGTTGATAGTTAGGATAAAAGTTTTAGTACATTTAGAGAGTTAGCGATAGAGATAGAGAAAGATATTTAAAGAGCTGCAAACAAATTGTAACATTTTTGTTTTAGATATTCTTGTTTTTAGTTTTTGTACCTCGTTCAGTATAGGTTCAAACAAAATTGAGCTCATATCCCTGCTCGATATCAACAGCGACGGAATCGGCACCATCTTGTGATTTTTTCGATTTAGTTTTGTCCTTAGATGCAAATCCCAAAAGGCTAATACCGCTCCCACGACGAGATGAGAGCCCTAGCTATTCGAATCAGGAATCCACCAGGACATGCCATCGAGCGAGCAATTCACCCTTGGCCATCTCTCTGACATCACACCAATGCGCCACCTCCTCTGGTCCGGATGAGTTTAGACCCAGGCTAAACCAACCGACCATTTCGTTGCGTTTCATATTGCGTTTAGCATACACAGACACCATAAGAGTTACGTCATTCAATTGGAATAATGCTACCTGTAAAAATTCAAAACAAGTCAATAACAAAAAATCATCCACATTCAGAAATTAGATATGCTTTTGCAGTTACTACAGGTATTTTTTGAGATCACTTTCCTATCTGTCGGAACTAGCCCATATCATCTATTTTTTCCGCCAAATATTTCAAAGCCCCAACCGCTTAAGGGACAATAAACATTGTTGAACCTTAAAAGTACTATTTTACAAGCCAATGACAGCAAAAAAAAAATATTTATTTATTTATAAAAGCATAATTCACAATTGAAATTATAAATTAGCTAAAAAGCCAGAGCAAAAGAGCCCTAGGATTGCAAAAAAAACTAAAAAAATAATAATGCAAAAAAACAAACAATTTATAAGTTGATATAAGTCGGACCAAGTGAAATGGGAAAAATTATAAATTATGCTAAAAGTAGATAGACGCAATAAAAGTTTAATTTTCTTTTAAAATTAGTTGGAACGGTGTAGCGAAATTTTGAAAAATCTTTGTTGAAACGCAATTTTTGCTTTGTTTATTCTTAGGGTACGTAAGCTGATTAAGTGCTAGCTTTGGCGTCAGAATTTAATAAAAAAGTTTACGTTTTTGAGCATTTATACACTTTGGAAATAAAAGAAAGCCAAGGGCAACTTTATCCAAAATGTAACTTCAAATTCACCGGTCGCCAAACGACTATCGAACCTTCTTCTACGTACGATTCTCCTCTGGCAGAAATGGCTTTTTTCGTTAAACGCGTCTGAAAAACCAGCATCGTTCTCAACTGAACCTAGCGTTAAAGCCTCTCTCGATAGCCCCCTATCATAGCCAAAATTTTTTTCACTTCCCACAGCCAAAAGACTTGCAGTTAATTGACTGCAGTTACAAGACTTACTGACTAATTTATAACTCACTCCAGTACTCAAGAATTTCGATTGTCTGAAGTACTGAAAACAGGTAAAAAGTACCGCAGTTAATTAACTTTTAGTCAATTGACTGTTTTCATTGACTGCTAGTCAAAAAATTAGTACTGACTGCTGCCTACTTTGTTTCAGTTAAAGTACTTTTCACAGTGTATTAACTTGCATTCAAAAAATAAGTTAATTAACTGCGACTGGATCAACTGCACTACCAAATGACTGCAGACTTTTACAACTCTGTGACCCACTAACGGAGTCGCGGGGGCAATGCATGCAAAAGATATCTCCAGGCAATTCAATCCTCCGCAGCTGACTCTATTTCGTAAAACAAAATATACTAAAGATGCTGATTGCGCATTCAAATACAATGTTTTTTAGGTATCAAATTACGTCGTTTTTATTCTCAACGCGAAGCTTTGCCCATACGCACTACAAAATAGCCATAAAAGTAATTTTGAAAAATGTATTATTGTGTTTTTTTGGCAGTCAAGGTTAAGTGCTTTAAATTTAATAATAGTAATTAATAATAATTGACTATGACCATTAAAAGCATCTAAACAACTATAGCTTATTGACTGAAGCCAGTGATTGGTCAAAAATTAATAAATTCAAAGCCCAGCAATTAAGAAACATTTCTGCAACAATCTTTTACTTGCATACCTGAAATACAAAAGTTTCCTTAAACAACGGATTTGGTTGGCCACGTCTGGTTGATGTTTTCGCTCGGGCTATTTCCTGTCCTATACTACTGACCAGACACAGCTTCACATATGTATCCGGCGCTTTATTCATTGATAAACTTCGAAAATGGCTGCCTTTCACAATTTCCACTGTTAATCGGCCGGTGGTGCCATTGTATGCTAAGCCTAAAAGTAGCTCTGGTACACCTCCATGTTGCATTGAAGTGGTGGAGCCGGCACTATCGGATCTTGCTAAACTTAAAAGATCACTGGATGATCCTATAATCTACATACAAAACAAAAATTATTTTAATGTCTGTTTGTTGTAGAGACAAAACACCTACCGATGATGTGTTCCGCGGTTCAAGCGGCAGCCACAGATTGGTCTCCAATTCGAGATCGATCGTGGCAAAACTCACAACAGCCTCCCCAATGAGGCGTTCCTTGCGCATTCGCTCGCAACCATACAAACGTATACGCAATCCCATGGAGTTGACCTCTTCCGGATTAACGCGATGCAAAAGAAAACTCTCCATAAACTGCGGACTATCCCCGGATCGAATTTTAGTCTTATGCTTCTGTTTCTTATTTGGGAGCATGAGAAGACGAACCTATAAAAAAGACAGAAACACACATTTAGGTTGATTTATTTTTCAGTTACAGACAAAACTTTACTTGTGTGTGGGTCTGTTGACCATTTTCCCGTGTCGGAATCCCTCTGGCTTGTAGGACATGCACTGTCATCTTTCGCATCGGTGCATCGTATAGAAGTGATATTTCAATACTGCCGCTCTTTCCGAAGCATTGGTTCTGTAGCGCAAGATCATCGGATTTGATCGATCTTAAGTCACTGGTGTCAAAAAGCGGCTCCTGTGATAGTACAACAATACACTGCGGACCAAAAAAATGTTTTTAAAAGTTACTAAGAAAAAATTTGTATGTTTCAAATCACTTACGTCTTCGTTGTTGTTACTGTTTATGTCTGGAACATCATCTAGACTACCCTGACGCTGTGTTGGAGATATTTTATGATAGCGTGTAAGATTTGCATTGGCACGTCTGTCAATTGTTGAGCGATTGTCTATGCGAGTCTCTTTTATGGATGAAACACTTCCCTCAGATGACTTGGGCGGTATTTGAGGGCGGTCTGAAACAGAAAAAGGAATTAATTATTGTAATTTAGGAAAAAACTTCTCGTTGTGCACAAGCACTTGGCTTTTCGCACAGTTTAACTTGGCTAGTCTTACATCAAAACTAGTACAAAGAAATCAAATTGGCCTAAGAGCTTAAAGTTAATCACTATAGACAAAAATGTAGTGCGAACTGATTGACTGAAATAAACCACAACCAAACCATGCCCTGAAAGTAAATACAATCCAAAACAAAGTTTTGGAAGTTTTGGATTGGGTCGATCCAATGTTTCATTCCATTGCAGTTTCGCCCTGCGCTTTATGGAACACAGCTCTTTCAACAAAAACTGTTTATAAATGGTTTGGGAATTTATAAAAACAAAATGAAATTAAGCATAATTTTAATTAGATTGCTAAAAATGTAGTGAATTGTGCAAGTCCTTAAATCTCTGATAATTTTAGCGAGTTTTTTTTAAACCAATACTAAGTCTGTTCAAAAAATAAGGTGAATTTTTTAATTTCGCGGGCTACGTACATTTGATGATCGATTATTTTATTTTGTTATGTTGGTACACTCGTCTCGAACATATGTTTACAGTTTCGGCTATATAGTATATTCATTTTGTTTGTGAGATGCTTAAAAGTTAGACTGTTTTGCATGTTCGGCGATTTCCTGATATCGAAAAAATGGATCTCCTGGGCTCTTCCATTGGAACGATTGGACTTTGATTTCGATGTCATAACCATATACCCATGATTCGTCACCAGTTGTTACCCTCCAAGTCTGGATCGTCATTGACGTCATTCAACAATTCCTGCGACAGTTTTGGTCAGTAAGTGTAGGGCAAGTCAACCGTAGTCCGAGACCGTTACTGGCCTATACTCTGTCGAAAACTCAATGATCGTAAGTAAGCCATTGTTTTCAGATCACTTCCGGTACAGTCAAAAATAAAAGAAGTAGTAAACAGCAGCCAAAATAACCCCTTAACAACCCATCAAGAGTAAATTTTACCTATTCAGAATTCATTCCGTTATCCATTCATTGATACTAACGTAAAATGTTTGTTTTTGTTTGTTTTGTTTTGTTGTTTTTTTTTTTAGATATAATTGAACACAATGAAATGACGATCATTAAATGACATTGCTATATCGGGCGTCTTGGATGAAGAAAACCCCGAAGAGAGTAGTAGTAGTCTTTTTGGGAATGATAGTGAAGAGTATGAAAATTTTTAAGTAACGATTTTTGAAGGATGAACAAATACAGAAGCACTTAACAAAGACTATTTTCTATAAAGTCATGTAAGAATTTCTTAAAGTAATTTCCTTCAAACTTCAAATAATTTTATTAAACAGTAGACAAACGTCTTACAGTGTAGGATAATTCTTATGTAGAGGCTCGAATTACAATAAATTCTTTGCAACTATAGATCTTATTTGTACGAAAAAATAAGCGCTCAAATAAGAGTGTTTTGTGATTATGAGAAAAAATTAATAAAATACTTAATGGATGCAAAAAATTGGAAAAAAAAAAATAAAAAAAGATGTTTACTTAAACCTAATTGATTGTTAACTTCATCTATCTATTCTATATCTATAAATATAAGGTTGTCAAATATCTCCCTTCCGCTTTTTTGCTCTTCATTCAATGCTTCATAAAAAGTGTTACAGTGATCGGATTTAGTTCAAATATGCGCCGTTTTGTTCGATAATCTGTTCTTATGACCGCAACTTCATAATACCCCCCTTGTAGAAGCCCCCCTCCTTATTTGCGAAGAACTCGGACAGCCACTTTTCACAAGCCTCTTTTGAGTTCAACTTCACACCACCAAGGGCGTTCGCAATGGAACAGATGGTAATCACTTGGTGCTATGTCCGGGCTATATGGTGGATGCGATAAAACCTCCCATCCGAGCTCCCGTAGCTTCTGACGAGTCATCAACGAAGTGCGTGGTCTGACGTTGTCCTGGTGGAACACTACACCCTTCCTGTTGGCCAATTCTGGACGCTTCTGGTCGATCGCCTGCTTCAAGCGGTCCAGTTGTTCGCAGTAGATGGTAGAATTAAGCGTCTGGCCATATGGGAGCAGCTCATAGTGGATGCTTCCCTTCCAATCCCACCAAACACTCAGCAAAATCTTCCTGGCCTTCAATCACGGCCTGGCCACTGTTTGGGACGATTCAACGGCCTTCGACCACTACCGTTTTCGCTTGATATTCTCGTATGTGATCCATTTTTCGTCACCAGTCACCATCCGCTTCAAAAATGGGTCGAGTTCGTTCCGTTTCAGCAGCATATCGCAGGCGATCATTCGGTCTAGAAAGTTTTTTTGCGTCAAATCCTTCGGCACCCAAACATCAAGCTTTTTTTTTGTATCCAGCCTTCTGCAGGTGGTTTAAAATGGTTTGGTGACTAACTCCCATCTCTTGGGCGATGTCACGAGATGCCACATGCCGGTCTAACTCGATGTTTTCCATGATTCGATCGGTATTCGTCGTCACAGGTCTTCCGCCGGCTGGCAAAAGGGAGACGACCTTATATTATAAAACAAAGTCTAAAAAAATGTTTGGGGAGTCTAATCTCCGGAACTACTGAGTGGATTTCCATGCGGTTCACCAGTTGCATTGCTGAGGATCTGTTATGGGTATGAGTAATATTTTTTAGACATCTTGACACAAGTTAACGGTATATAAAGTAAAGCGGGCGCAGTCTAAACAGTTATAGACAGGAAAAAATAATGTACGGGGGAATTGATCGTCTCAAAAAGTTGTTAAAAAAGTCAGCGATGGCATATGTCTATCTTTTAAGGTAGACTCAAAATAACCGTTTTGATGGTTCTGTAAAAATTCGAAAAACTAGTACAAAAATTACAAAAAATCAGCCCCGAGTACATTGAAAAAAAAAACAATTTCAGCATTCTGGCTGAATACTTTTAGAGCTTTTGGACAAAAATGATAAAACGTCAATATACGAAAATCCAAAAACGCAGTTTTGTAGATCTCGGCGAAAGCATTAAGAAATATCGTATATCGATTAGTGGAAGAAGTCCAAGCAATTGCCGATTAAAAGTTTTTTTAATTCATAAAATTCTGGCTGAAATTGACACGAGTCTCAATGGTCCTTTTCACATTAAATTTAACCCCTATTTACTCAACTAAAATTTGCACGCAGCTGGCGTGAAGATGATCGCGCAGAAACGGGAATAATGGACCAGACGGGAATAATGGTCGCCCTTTAAGAAATGATCTCTGCCGATATACAAAGATGGATCAAAGTCTAATTTCGAGGGCTTTAGAGAGGTCCTCCTATCAACTATTATATCAAGATCTCATTTCGCATCCACCATTGCAGCGTTTTTCAGAAAGAGAGGAAAATACCTCACACCGTCGTCTAGAGCCCTACAGCAAGAGGGACACCTGGGCCTTAATTTCACGTTAACCTGGCCGGTGACTGATATCGACATAAGCCTAATTCTCGGCTTTATAATTAGCTCCGGTTGGTTTTACGAGTAGTGGTTTGACCGCATCCGTAGCTGTGGTTTCACAACTAGAATTGCTTAGCAACTCATATGTAAGTGCCTTGTGTTTCCCGCCACAGAATCTACCTATCTTCAATTTTCGGAATAGTTATTTGCTAACGAGTACAATGTGCTACCTAAACCAAATGGTACAACCAAGTTATACAATAAGAACGCTTCTATTCAAATCTCTCAAATCGTCTTCTTCGTTTACATAAAAACTACAAGCGAATTAAAAATACCAACAGTAAACAGTTCAAATCACTTGAAACCGACAAACACTAACCTTTCTTTTCACCCGTCAAAATGCCAGTATTACTTTCGATTGACGCCTCAATTGAATCATTAGAACTGCACTCACTGTGTGATGAGGGTATACCCACTTTACCCCGTTCAGCGATGGCAAGTGGATCCTTTGATGAGTCTCTTGGTGTCACAGTAATGTGTTGCAATTCACTAAAATTATAATTCTGTGCTAGTGGATTTAAATGATTAATGCCATATCCAGTAAATTGGCCATTTGGGATGCTACGTGATTGTTGAAGACGTAATCGTCGTAAAATTTCTTCTTCAGAATCAGAGCTTGTGTTTTCATAGCGTCGCTTGCGTGCTAAAAATAAATAAATAAAATTAAATTCTGTATAAAAAGATTCAATGTAGTAAGTCGCTGAAGTACTTACAAAGTTTTTGAACGTATTTAGATGAAATATTATTATCGTCACAGCAAGCAAATGCGTGAGTCGATGCATGAAAACACCACTTGCGATTTATATATAAAAAAAATACTAACATTAGCGCTACAAGTCCAAAAAGTGCTCCAACGAGGGTGGTTGCTTCAACAGATCCTGCAAAGTAAAAAAAAAATTATCGCTGTCAGAAAACAAACAAATAGTCAGTAAAAATAGTCAGTAAAAGGATAAATCACAAATTGGTTGAGTTTAATCAGTGCGTGTCTGAACAGGGCAGACAAAACATATGAAAGAAATTCTTTCTCTTAAATTAGACCAAGTTACACACAGTGAACACAATCGAAATCGGATGAGTGTTTCCGGAGATTAGCCTGCATACATTTTATGGCATGAGATTTTATAAAAAGTTTATCAAGTGTATCAATCACATATTCGTATTTGTATTAATATAATAATTTGGAAATTTCCATTGAAAATATATTTTATCAAGGAATATGATTGATACACTGTATACAAATATTTTCTTACAAAATTTGCATTAATTCGTTTAAACTTTAAACCGCCAACAGGGTAAGCTCATTTTCTGTGAAAAATGACAAAAACAGATTTTGTTGACATTTAAGACACAAGCTGTCAAATAGAATACAAGTCAAGGCATCCTTTACCTCAAAATCGAAACTTAAGTGGACCGTAGCTAAGACCTATTGCCAAACAATTAATCATTCTCAGATTAAAATGATAAAATACCAGTCTCTAACATCGAACTTGCCCACCATTTACGCACGGCTGATTAAGATCAATGTGCCAGGGAAAAAAATCGTTCCATAATTGCGGGGCTCCATTGAGGCGTGAGACAAAAGAGACAAAAAAATATTATTTTCCTTGAAAACGGGATGACTGATTGTGTAACCGTCGAGTAGAGTAGATGCGCACATAAATAGATACACCAACATCCTCGTATCTCCTTTTTGAATGTGTGACATTGCTGAAGGTGCGTAATTTCCTGTAAACAAATTGAATAGACACTTTCCTGAATATGAAGCAAAGACACTTTATCAATTGAATAACAAATTTTCAAAACAACTTTACTAACAATTCAATGATTGATTGCAGTGAAAGGGTAAAAAGAGGGCAAACATTTTCTTGTCATTTTTAAAGAACCTGTGTTAGAGCTAAGAAGCAAATACTACAATAATAGTGAATAATAAATAATTTTTAAACATACGCTAGACAATTTTGATTAATGATGATAATGGTGGAGCTTTGAAAGTCTTTACTAAAGCCGTTTCCACCGATGTTATGAATTACAGAAATTCCATACCTTTAAGTTAATTTGTTTACAAGCTGTGCCCCCAAACTCGTCCGCTTCGGCTTAAAGACGTATGCAATTCACAACTTAGAAGAATGTATTTATGACTAAAAATATTTAGATTTATTTTACTTATATTAGTGCTTTAAGCGAATGATTGCTGCTGCGCTTATATTGAAATTAATACCTTTTCTGATGCAAAAGCTATCAATTAAAACCTTAACAGTGGCTTATTTGATGAAGCCTTCCTGCTTCATTGCATTTAAACGACAACAAAAGCGTAAGGCCTCTGATTTAGTCAGCAGTCAACAGCCCCTGTCTGTTTCACAATAAAAAAATATTGGCGCATTTTCGTTTGCATTGTCTAAGACACGATCAAACATCAATTTGTGGAAGGTTGAATGAAGGAATCAATTGGGGAAAATCAGAAAAAGGTTACTTTGAAGATCAGGTTTGTTTTTATAATGCTGTGCATGTACTTCAAACTTGAAGTCAAACTTAATGCATTTAGACAAATATATACAAACAAAGTGCGCAGCAGAAACAATCTGCTTTCCAAATGTTAACCAAATCAGTCAAGCCGTTCAGGAGCTAACTCTGACAAACAAACGTCCAAACAATAACACTTTTAAATTTATTTAGGATTACGATTAGGGTTTTATAAGTTAAGTCAAAACGAGGCCAATTTGAAACTGTATCTTATTTGCATGAATCATCATCGTGAGGTAAAATATAGCTTTTGAAAACTAAAGATAGAAACATGAGTTAAGCAGCCAAAGCATAAAAGATACATTCGAATTCGTACAAACTCAAGCTAGTATCGACAATATACTGAATTCACTTAAGTTAATTTTAACATGAAGATTGTTTGCCAAAAAACGACTTTAAAGCTCTGTTTTAACAGAAAAAAAATCGGTAAAGCAACCTTAAGTGGGCGCCGTGGCTTAGTCGATTAGTGCGTCGGGTTCCAATCCAGCCCGGGGAAAAAAACAGCACAAACATTTTTCACGGCCCCACCTTCAGCGAACGACTGACAATCCTCCTGGAGTACTTCTGTCACGGAAGGCTTTCGCAATTCGCCGTTCGGAACCGGCAATAAACTGTAGGTCCCTTGCACATGTGTCAGAAATTATAACGCACAACACAGTGGAGGTGCGAAAAAGCTAGGCTCTGGCCCTTCATGGGCTTTTACGCCAATAATAATGATGAAAGTAACCTTAAGGACTTCGTTAACATTGGCTTTTCCTTTTGCAATATGGTTAACATCTATGGCCAGATTCTCACCAAGTGCTGTTTCTTTAAGTTTAAAAAGCTTGAATTGAATTATATAATATCAGATCCTTATCATTCCACTCTTCCTCTAGTTACAGAGGCATGAAACAAGGGACGGGAACCGTACCCCTAAGATGGTTGGACGATAAATTGATTTTGATTAATCTAAATATTCGCCTAACAAACACAAACGTGGCAGCGTAAACGGCTTATATATATAGCTTCGACCCAATTCTATTTCTTAACAGTAACGCTTTTAAAAGAGCAGAGTGTTGATTAAATAAAAAATGTTTTTTGTTGTTTTTTTTGTCTTTGTTTTTAATTGAAAATGCAATCCTTACGACCAGCTCTCTTTACAATTTAGCTCTCAAACAAGACTGTTAAGCCTTGTTTTTTTTTTCCAATGTTCTCAAACTAATATGTACAGCGCAGGGTAAGCAGTACAAGACAAAACAGAAAACAAGAGAAGGTAGTAAGTAGGTAGAAGGTAGAGAAAAGTAGTATTTAGCCTACAAATGAATGTCACAAATTTAAAAGTGCAACTTATAGAAAATGATTTCTTAGTAAAAATTGAGTCGGTTGTTTGGCTACATTTAAGTAGCAATAACAAACATTCAATTAAAATAGAGTATTTGCAGGTAACAGCCTTTCCTAAAGTAAAAATATCAAAGTTAAAGAGACAAACCTTAATGTATGCCCAGAACTCATGCCAAGTATTTGCTGTTAAACAATTACAACAACAGTTACAAAAAGAAACTATTATCCTTGTTGGTAATACCCTTTATAAACATTCCACATACAAAGCAAACTGAAAATGCCTTATTTTGAAAAGAATGTAGAGAAATCAGAAAAGATGTACATGGCGACAAAATAATGTTATCTTTTTGAAACTCAATAACTCTCTGAGAATGACGCCTATCGTCTGTGATTACATGAACTTGACTACCTCAACCAGATTGATTAACAAATTTATTACTATAAGCAATTAATTATGTCAGGAATACCAAACACACACGCTTTCTAAATGAGTCACAATCGAACTTTTCGTAGTTACTAAGTGAAATGTTCCTAGAACCAATATCGATTGAAACAAAAACTTTGACGAACTCAATCAATACAAGGTTTCAGATTTCAGATTTAAAAATCAAATAATTTTTTATATCTCCAGAAAGGGGTTTGTCTACAACATTTGAGGAGAAGATCGACGGACAGTAACTACCTGTCGACAACTGAAAGAAACTGTTCACACTAGCACTTTTTAGGAAAAGTTCAATTCTTACTCATATCTGCATACATAAAAAGTTGGTTCATTATTTATTGAGCAATCTGTGAAAAGGGTTGAATTAACTAAAAATGTATTACCGGTGAAAACGTTTTGACCTTTTATATCGTGCTGTGAAAGTTCATTAGAAAATTTTACAAGTTTACTGCACGACTTTAAACAAAAGTAAATTATACCGATCAGTCGATGTATTTGCGTAAGAAATTATCAAAGCAGATTAAAGCCAATAATCCTTTCTGTGCCCACGGGAACTGACGCGGAAATAAGTGATAAGAAGGAAAATCGAAGAAAATTGTAGGCCATTTTGGTTATTAGCTTGTTTTGATTGGCATTAAATTATTCAATTCTTCGGAAATGAAATAGTGCTTGCAATCACAAGGGTATTATGATTTTGCATAAAATGTAGGCAAACGGGTGAAGAGCAAATGGGAGCTATTTTCCGGATGTCCATTTCGTCTTCTTTACTGTTCTCGCATGGGAGCAGTATGTTAGATAATTAAACTGTTAAAAGTTTCATTATGGCTTAAGGATGCATGCTTAGTGTAGGATTTATTTCGAGTAAAATAGAAAGTCGTATAACACGGAATAAAAATGAAAGTTGTAATGAGCATCAACATTTTACATAAAAAAGTCTTTGAAGACGACACTTCTGCCTTAAGAAGGAAACAAAGACCCCCACATCGAACCAAGGCGGATGCGAAATAGCTTTGATTTTCAAACCAGGAGGGGCATGTTCTGAGGAGAACGAAAGAGAGTTTTAGTTCAGACTCTCCATGAGCTGAAAGCCTATCTACGTTGAGGACAAATTAAGTCTATTAAGGTACCAACAAATTCCTGAGACGTTCGTTAAAAATTATTTACAGTTTATATCAAATTGGATTCAATTAATTTTGAAATGTCGTTAAACTAAGCCTTTTAATTAAATGGATTAGACATGGTATACTTGTGCACTAATATCCAATTATTATTTTTGAACCAGCTGCTCCCGCGACTTCGTTCACTTCGGCTTAAAAATGTATACAATTTACAACTTACAAATACTTATGACCCAATATCTGTATGTAAGAAATTGTTAGTAAATTGTTTATGTTAGGAGTTACTATTAGGAGCCTCGGGTAGTGCTTTGAAAAAACGGCTTTCCATATATTACAATTTGAGATCTCTCTGCAAAAGCGGCAAATACCAAAAATGCTTAATCTTATCTTTGCGTGAATGGTCGAATCTTTTCTTATTCATTTTACTTAACCAACAACTAATCCCTAAGAAATGCTTGATCCACTCCAATCTGCCCTTATCCGCTTCTGGGAAAGAAGTTCAGATAGATCGATCGCCAATGCGGGATTTGACAAAATCAGGAAAAGGGTACTTTGAATACCTGCGTTGTTTTTATCATTCGATGCATCTGCTCGCAAGTTGTGGTCAAACTCAATGCATCGAAGAAAAATGTAGCTTGAAGCCATGTCTGCAAGATAAGGAGTTTACCTTCTAAATTGCAATCAAATCGATCAAGCCGTTCCAAACTTTCAGATCGCAAATATTAATAGAGCCGCTTTGAAAGCCCTTCGGATTTTTTCTAGCTCTTGAACGGCTGAACCGATTTTGATGAAATTTGGAATAGAAATTTCTTATGTCGTACACTAAAACGTTAACTAGTTTGTTCCTGGATGCTATAAGTTTGATTTCAACTCAGAAAGCAACACCAGGGCATAGCAGGCGGACGTTGAGATAAATTCCAAGGAATTTTGGGATTGCACACACATGTTCAACAATCATATCTTCGTCGACTGCTGTGAGCCATAAGCACAAATAACCTATACTTAGCTCATTTGTGGCCATAACACAAAGCTATTACAACCCTTTTTCTTCAGAAAAACAAAAAAATTACGGAGTACGATCGTCGAATGGAAAACTAAGCAAAAAATGTAGTTCGAACACCTGCGAGAAAAGTTACAAACATCCAAGCTTACAAACTTATAATATTGCCAGAATTTAAAAAAAAAAATTAAAAATAGGGTATTTCGAGTGCCTGCTTTGACTGCCTTTATTGTTCGAATTGAAGTCAAACTTTCTCAAGGAATAAGCTAGCCTATATTGTAAATCATTACGTGAGCAGTCTGTCTTCCAAATTTTATATAAATCGGCTCATCCAAACAGCAGTTAGTCCAACTAATGTTAAAAACGTGAATTTTTTTGTGACTCTTATTATCTGACTTACGTGACTCTTTTTTCTATATCTTGGTCCATTTAGTTAATAGCCTTATAATTTATGGTCTATATGTTATTCTGATATGTAAGCTATATTGTTGTAAAGTTTCAATAAAATCGACTCACTCGTTCTTGCATGAAAGAGTAACAAACATTCAGCTTTATAATATTAATAAGATTTGTTAACTTGAGTTCTTAAAAAAGATGGCAGAAGGCAGAATTTCCGCAACTAAACTTGATATATTAAAGAACAATATTTTGAATGCAATATTATGTATCTATCGAAAAGATTAAGTTCACCCGTGACTTTCTTTTCATGCAGGTTGAAATAATGGTAAGTGATGCATTGGATATAAAGCATAAGGAGAACCTTTCAGACTTTCCCAAGATCTCTGCAACTAAACCGTAGAAAAATTCTTGAACCAACAAAAAGGACTTCTTGCATTCGTGTGGTTGCAACCTAAATAAGCATACTCATTTTGTTTTGCGGTTTCCTTTCAAAAAGTTTTCCTAAACGAGTGAAACATCTAACATGGATGTGATAGACAGATTTACAGAATTCAACTTAAATTTAGTTTCAATGTGACAAATTTTTAGAGTCTCTTAAATTCAAACTGAAAGTGTTTTCTCTTCAATGTTTTTAAAGTTTGTCTGGTTATGAAATTAACATTATGTATTGAATATTTATTATTCTCCTCAAACAGAATCAAATGCAAACTATTTGGGATCAATGTGAAGCTGATTCCGAGTTACCGAGTTAAGTTCAATGGTCTTTGACATCTGCGTAAGATCTCAAAAGTATGCTTGGCAACCGAAAGTCTGAGCAACATGCAAAAAATTATTAAAAACCATTAATCTGCTGCTAGGAACAAGTGAGTATGCAGATTCTATCAAAAAACGAATCAAAACTGTGCTTTAAAATAGTAAATCTCGACCTTCAAATACCAACAATCAACGAAGGAATAATCAAAATCAGCACGAGATATGATATATCAGCATTAGATAAATTCTAAAATGTAAAAAAGAAGATACTATTCGATCCAACAACAAAATTATGACAGTAATCACATTGCTCAATAATATTTCCCCCAAATTGTGTTAAAATGTACTAAGTTTCGTAGGACACGATATAAAAAAAATAGGTAATAGTCTATAATAAACACGACTACTAAATTAAGTATTTAAACTTTTGGAGAAAGCAGATTGAGCCATTCAAATTTCGAAATCTTTGCCGATGCCGTATTGATATCCACCGAAAGTTCTTTATGAATCTGCAAATCATAAAATTTCATACATATCTGACAATTTGAAGTTGCAAAGTTGCACAGTTGACATAAAAGAACTAATTCCGAACCTCCGAAAAACTTTTCGTGTGCGGCAACCAATATTTTCGTATTCGTATCGTAGCTGAGTGTCCGGAATTTTTCTTCGTCGGGCATTATGAATTTTAATTAGAGATGTAACGAATAGTGATTTGACCAAATACCGGATACCGGCCGAATATACTGTCAAGGGCAGAATATGTACACCGCACTCTAGCTCAAATACCTCACATAAAACATTGAGCAGAAATGAGCCAATTCTTTATAGGTATATTACTGGCTACGACACAATTAACCAATTTGACGCTCTACCAGTGGCATATAATGGAACACAGTATATGACTCCTAAACATTTAGAAGAAATAACGAAAAAACAGTTATGAGCTTTCATGCATCTCAAAATTTATACCACATGTTTACACATTAAAAAACGGTACGAAAACACTTAAATTATTGAGCATTAAGAAATGAAAGAAATTGTAAAAATCTGAACTGCTTTATAGCAACTCTTCTCGACTCTAGATTTCAGACAACTTTCTTAGGATTAATTCAAATCGAAAGAGCCCGACACAAATTTCAGTTGCAAAGAAATGAGCTAAAGATTAAAGACTATCCGGCCGGATAGAAAAAAACGTTCGCCCTGAGGTATACTACCTCGAAGTTGTAGCTGTTGACTGTTATATTCTATCCTAAGCGGTGCCTGACGGATTTTTTTTTTTTCGGCAACAGCGTATATTTTCTAGTATCCTCATTTATCTTGAGGTCAGCCCATTTAGCCTGTTCCGATTGAAAAAGTATCCTTTTTTTTTTAAACGAAGACAATGCTGACAGGCAGATAAGCTGCCATTATTGTAATTTATAGGAAAAATTTAAAAGGTTAATCAAAGTGCAGTTCAATTTTTAAAAATCATAGGTGAATCAGGTGTCGGAAATTAATTGTAATGGCTTTAAGTTAATCCAGAAACCTCTTAGCACCACGTGGACGAAATCGTCCAAAAAGGTAATATTCCTTAAATTATTAAAAAGCATATAGATTTACATTCATGAGACTCGAACAGTATTTTCCGGGTAATAAAATGAACTTTAAGATATTATTTGAAATTTGAGAATGCATTTGTATGGACTCACTCTCAATCGCATCCCATCCCATTAAAACAAAAACTGAGCTGCAGACAAACTTTTCGCAAAGAAAGGAGCCAAATCGTAAACCACCCGAAGCTAAACTTTTCCTTTGCCAGTCTACGTGACTCATATCATCTACGCACTCGAGACACATTCTTTTAATAGAAATTCTAAAGAAACTGTTTTACGCTTTAATTTAACCTGAAACCTTCCTTGATTAATTCTAGGGAAACTCTTTTACGTTTAAATTGAATTCCTTCATTAATAAATCCTTACATCGTCGAGTAAAAGTCAATCGCACTAAGCTAACGTCATTGTAATTTTCAAAAGTCAACACGACACGAAAGAGTTCCTTGCTGCTAAAGTTATAACGAAGAACAATAATTGTCTTCTGCTACGCCGGCAGTTATTGGAAAAAGAAAAAAACCCATTTCAAATTAATAAGTCAACAAATGGAAAATATCCATGAGTCATGTTGCCAAGAGACTTAGCAACGAAACACATTATCGCCCAGTTCAGGCAAGACTTGTATTTTTGGGTTTGGGGCGAAGGTTATAGTTAGCCACATGTTGGAGACGTTAAATCCACAGAAAAGTCATTGAACAAATAACAAAAAAAAAGTGTTGCGTATACGCAGCAGTGAGCCTGTCGATGACTTTCATGTCCTTCCTGCAGAGCAGCTGCATGTCACACATCTACACACAAATACATATTAATGTATATAAAGTGCTCTTTTACTTACCATTTATGTAGTTATCCACACCAGCAATCAATATCATTTTTTGTTTAGAGACCACGAACACAGTGTTCCTTTTGTTGGCTGCCTATGTCTTTGCTAAACTCCTGCGTTATTCCAAAAATGTTTGTTTGTTTAATATGCTCTGTAACTAAAAATAAGGATAAGGAGATCAAACATAAGAACAGGAGACAAACACACATAAAAAAATGAAAGAAACGAATAATGACACAATTTCGGAGTTGCTGTTGTTGGTAGTACACGACACAAGTAAACATAAGATACAGGCACGTACACAAGCACGAAAGGAGTCAACACAAGAAAAGTAATAAAATGGTTTGAGCTTTCCAGTAAAATAAATAATCAATATTTCGATTTAAATGCACAAAGACTGACAGAACGAAGGAGCGTGAGATACAGAAAGACAGAGAGAGTAAGAGCAAAAGGGAAGCAAAAGTATATATGTATCCGTTTGAATGATATCGTTTTTTTTCTCTTCTTTCTTTCCACAAAAACGACTTTTATTAACATTTTATGCACACCTCAAACAATTTGATTGAATCTTCTCGAATTTAGTCGGGTTCACGGGCTTTAAAAATGCAATTTCCACGTAACATTTGTGCTAAGTTATTTTGTAACTGCGTTCTTTTTACTGAGTTACTCTTGAAAACACTACCGACCGACAGGAGTAGTTATCTACGTGTGAGTAGAAAGTGAAGGAAAAAAGTGTCTTAGGATTGTGATGAGCTTTTTTTGATAAAAGCTCAAAAGAGTGAACTAGATTTACTAATGCAAAGGTATTTTCTACTACCTTGGAGGAAATGTAATAGAAATTCGAGAATACATAAAAAAAGGCTGGGGCTCGTGACTTTAAAACCGTTGTGCACAACGTTCTTATGGATTTCAACAATTTTGGTTATGAATTCATCTCAACGGGCTTTTGCGCCACACAAAAATAGGTCTTGAATACCGTCAAAGTAGTTGAATTAATTTTGATTTAGCATTCAACATCGTTTGCAATCTAAATACAATAGGTTAATCTAAATACAATGGGTTACAATGGGCAATCTTAATACAATGGGAAGACATATCTTTGTGGTATTAACTCTGTTCCTTTAAAGAATATTTTCAGGCTCTTGAGTAAGACCAAATGGACGGATCGGGCCATAAATTGATAGGATCTGCAACTTGGGGAAGGGATCGAAATCCCCCCTACTAGGCAACACAAGGGGTCCACAAGGACCTAAATGAGGCAGGGAGAAACCCCGCCTACCCACTAACCTAACCTAACCTAACATATCTTTATTTCAAAGCCTAAAATAATGCAAAGATTTTCTATAAGGTTTACACCTGATAAGGAAAGTCACAAGAAGTCGCAGTCAGAGAAACAAGTTTTTTTCATGCCATTACAGACTTGAAGTGGTGAGGATGTAGTACAATCATTTTCAAATCGTGTGCAGACTCGCTCTGCAATCCTGTATTAAATATTTTTAACCTTTCTTCTTTACCCGAAGCAGTTTTTTGATAAAAGTGTTTTCCTAGTTCTTATTTTAAATCCGGCTCTAACAATAACGTCGAAAATTATAGATAAGTCTAGACACTTTCAGTAATTCCAAACTGATTCGAGTTTATTGTGAAAAATCGAGGAACACTTCGATATTATGGAATTAGTGGACTTTCTTTTTTTTTTTCAACTTTTTCAATTCAATTTATTTGTGTTACAATAAGACTTAGTCTTACATAGTACAAAGATTGAATACTAATAAAACGGTAAACTCGGTTTTCTTAAAACGTCTCTTCTTTTTTAGTATTCGAATTGGAGTGAGTAAAGAAAGGAAAACAAAAGAGGGAAATTAAAAGAAAGGGAAATTCAAAAATATAAAGGGAGGTTTCGCCTGTATAAAACTGCATTGCACCCCAAGTATAACCTGGAAGAGAATAATAATGTGCTGGACCTAATTTATGTGTTTTAAAGGAATCGCAATGAAATTGTTCGAAAACATCAGCTAATAAAAAAATATCTGTTTTTAAATAATCTCCATCGGATATGTCTTCCATATTCAAATTATTGTAAAAGAAATGCTTTTCAGGTAAAGACTCCTCAGAAAATGTTTGTTTCAATAGATCCCTCTGACCTTGTGCTAAATGCTGAAATTATGATTCAAGTATTTGAAAACTATTTAATAAAGATGACAGTCAATCTAAACTACTACCCAAAAACCTAAAAGAATTAATATATCTCAATTAAATTTTTTTGATTGCATAACTCTTTTGTAAACAATATGTTTTTCTCTTTATTTATTGGCAACACATTCACATCACCTTCTTCTATTTCATTTATTTCTTTAATTATAAAATGTGAATCATAACCACTTAGATTATGGAAAACAACTGCTATCGCTTAGTCATTTTTAAAATTTGAATTGCACTTACTATGTGCAGGACTTCGATATACTTAAGTAAAATGACAATTGTATCGCACTTTGACATCGCTTGGTAAAAAATTTTCCTCACATATGTGACACTTGACAGCTAAATTAAAACTTTTTTTTGTTGTTCAATGGAAAGATTTTCAATACTTACTTACTTAACAGGCATTTAACGTGCATTTAACCCTTGGAGGATCTGTGCCTGAGCCAAAGCCACCTTCCAACGTTGACGGTCCCGGGCATGCTGCTTCCAGTCCGGAAGACCAAGCTCTTCTAATAACAATAAATCAACATTTTTCCTTTCTTTACATGCCAATTTAAATAATTGAAGTGGATATAAAAATGTTTTTTATTAATATTTTGTCTTAAGACAGACATATTCATATGTTTGTTTTGCTTTTCTCATTTTCCAATAATTCATAGTCAATCCCTCACAATATTTTTAATCTATCTACACACAACAGTTTTTGAATGATTCCAAACATAACAGCTTTCGTATGAACTTAGCAGCATGCCGCCCACAAAACGATCTGGGCAGCGGCATAAGAAAAGGCGTCCACAGCGGGAATGTTTTTTGACGGCAGGGTAGCGGTGTTAGCAGCGGTAGTTGCAGTGGTGGCCCTAGCGGGAAGATCTTCTGGGAGCGGGATAGCAGTAGCTGGACTGCGGGATCGGCGTACGAGCTTGTCACATTCCACAATATCGTTCGCAACTACGCGATCGTGACCGAATCTGGGAAAAGAATTCCCGCCTGGGATATAATATCCCTTAGTTCTTTAACTAAGCCTCGGTTCTCCACTGACGTTGTAACCCACTTCTGAGATGTAATATCGTCAATTATATTAAAATCAAATACGCTAAAGTCTGATATACAAATTCAACTACTTAACATAACTTAGCTGAACTGAACTGAAGACACTTATTGAATCTTATTTATACTATTACCAGACGAGAGCAAATCTGGCAAGCCAGCAACCGATCGTTACATGGAATCGGAACAGACATTTGTCGGTGCTGTTAAACAAGAATGATAGAATAGGAGATTACGCCTTGAGCAAAACGTCAACAGAAATAAACAGCAACATATTGAAGAAATGGTTGCTCTCAGACGGCGGTGTGATTCTCTTGAGAGGAAAGAAGTTTCCAACGATTCAGTTCTTTTTGGGGTACCAGAACTATATCATGAGAACCTAAAAATTGCATTCAACCGACTGCAAGCCGCCTCTCCTATGCAACATCTTTCGAGGCAAGAAGACGATTATAACAATATTCCTTATTGGAATAATTACTTAGCCTCCTCGCGTTTATTTTTCATTCACACTGTCAGGCTATAGAATTCTTTGCCTTATCATTTAAGATCTCTTTTGTATGTATTGTATGAACTAGACATACAATTTTTAAGTTGTAATTCAACAATATTTCGCTACACATACATCATCATGCATTTATATATTGTAAACTAGTTTTAGTTTTGAAACTCCTCATTAAATTCATAATCACTGAAATATTACTCAAATTATTATTGTGCTAAGTACAAAAATAGGTATTTTTCTTACTGTACATCCCAATAAAAGAAAATAAATGAAATAAAATGAAACTAACTATACTTACTTCTTCTTTTCCTACGCCTACTTCATTAGGCGCATGATCCATGTTCATGATCAGGCACCTTGAACATGTAACTATTATATGGAATCCTGCTGTTATCATTTATTCTGAAATTATTGAAAAATTTCAAAAACAGTTCATGAAATGTATATTTTATAAGATTTTTAAATTGTATATGGTGTTTTCAAGTTTAAATCAAGTATCAACGAAAAAAAAAATTCTTAACGGCTTTAAAATCTCTAATTCGTAGTAACATTAATTCTACAGACGGATTTCTCTAATATTTACCAAATTCAAAACTTTTCCATAAATTGAATATTTTTTTCGTCACTTACCTTTCACTTCATTTCTCTGAACTCAGCCCATCCCATTTTGATGGACACATTTCGAGTTGTAACGACAATTTTATTTTCACATCATTCCGACCGGCTTCAACAAACGAGACGACGCACCGAAACGCCAGTCAACGCGCCGCGTAGTATGTTGGACAGTTTTTTTGCCGCCTGTCAAACTACTTTAATTTGTTGAGTCGGCCATCTCAGTTGTGCTAAGTGTTCGTTCTCAGCGCATATTGCGAAATCTATTTGAGCGGGTTAAGCTAGATTCCGACACATTGTCTTACTAAATTATTTTTTTAATTTTAAGTTCTTGAGTGGTTTTAATTTTTAAAAAAATATATCAACATGTTTTGGGGTAAGTTTGTGTAGAATTCCAATTACATTGGTGCTAGAAATGCACGCGCAAATACCACGTGTTTCTAAATGGATGTTTTCCATGCGGTAATTCTTGAAATTACTTTGTTTTTCATTAATTTCGTATTCTTGATCTGGATAGAATGTGTAACTAATGAGTAATTAACTTAATTTCACAGGATTAATTTTGAAAGCCAACAAGAAATACACACAAACCACAAAGCAAGCATTCCACATTTCGCAGGCCGCCCTCGATGTTACCTCGTGTGCTGATGGACCTATCCAACTCTTCCTTACCTATGAGAACATTAAATACTTGATTTGTACTCTTCGTAAAAACACCGCGGAGCAGGTGATGCTCGATTTAAACTTTAATGAAGGCGATGAGATTTCCCTTCAAAGTCAAGGTAAATAAATCCTGTTTTTTTCGCTAAATTTGTAAAGATTATTGTAGCAGGAAGTGGGTGTTTTGTTTAGCTGTAAATATGTTTAGATAACAGCAAAAAGTTTTTGGAATCACTTTACACTTGAGGCTGAGACACAGGGCACAATAACTATTTTACAACCAAACAATTTTTTAAGCGGGATTCAAAAATTGTTCAATCAATTTCGAAGTTTCTTAGATGTTTCCGAATGATTCAGTAGAAGTCGCTTTGCATACCAACTTTTTCACAAAGCAGATAACGGATTTTTATTTATATTTATTTACAAATTATGAATCCGTTTAGTCTTGCACCATCTTTGGCGTCTCAGCGGAAGGTTGTTCTTAATGTCCAACACAAAACACTGAAGCACAATGAGTGCTTGAAATATTTTCCGCAATGTCCAAAATAATTTTTTCTCCTTAGCAAGTTAGCTTTACCTTCGAAGAATTGATGCTGCCAAAAATCAGGAAGTAGATATGTTCAGCTCCGAATGTCTGTCCTCTGATATCATTTACTTGTGACCTCGTGGGTTTTTAAAGCAACTGACCTTGTCAATAAATTTTGAATTATTAGTGTATAATTTTTAGGCGATAAGTTCTTCTAATTTTGAAGTCGAAAATATTTTTAATAATTCATTTTGTTAGGAATTAGGTTATGAAGGACAATTAGACTACGATTGCGTTTGCTTAAGCTGAAGAATTTTGTTGTCTATGCGTTGTTTTGTTCTGCTTATGTTTTCAATATAGTTGAAGAACTCTGCCTAGGATAGCTCCAGGTTGAATTGGATAAGTAACTCAGCTTCCATTTAATTTACGGGACGGGACATTCATTTCTGCCATCCCACTATTTTAAATTTAATTGAGAAAAAACACGTTCGGAAAAGCAGTTTGAGTTTAAGAAACTTAATACAAAAGTTCAAACATGTTCTTGAAATAATTTTTTTTGGAAACTGTTTAAAGAACTGGTACCATTTCTGTGCAGTTGTGTCTTCGACAATTTTCCACTTGTATATCCAAAAATTGTTCTAACAAGTTAAATTCATCATATAAGTTATCAACTAAAACATCATCTGACAAGTTGATTACAAATTCAACATTTTTAACCATTTTAACTAATTTAAATAATTTTTAGGGTTTCGTAATTCATAATTCGAGTGTAGCGAAAATATTTTCATCTGGAAAACTATAATGCATGTTTTTATGCGTTTGACAATTCACATAAAAATTATTGAAGCCTTCGATGAGTTTGATCTTTTCAGATTCTGTTAAAATTTATTTTGCCTAGTATCCGATAAACCAATCATTTGCGGCATAAGGCATAATAACTCATGCATTTCTGTAATGGCAATATCGTTTCCGAAAAGCCTTTTCAATGCCAAATGAAGTTTGAAAATATTTGAAAGATATTTTTTGATTTTGTTATCCGCAACAACGAACAACCTAAATATACAAAAAAAAATCATACATCAACAAAATAATAACGACAGAACCCTTAATAACAAACATCGGTAGGTTTAACATATGGTGGTCACAGAATTAAAACTTGATGCAATGAATTCGTTTTAGGCATATTAGGTCAAATATTTCTTCTTTTTCTGTTTTGACGATAGGCCCAACATCACGTCACAACAAAGTGACTTCAGTCTTTAAAGAATTTAGAACACGTTTTTATTCAATTATTAGTCGAAAAGTTGGTAGTGTCTGCCAGACACATTGGGTGTTTGTTAATCTTTCATTGAAACGGACCCCTATTCTTCAAAATAATTGGTCTGAGCAAATTAATAATGAATTAACGTCGGGGTCTGACAGATATGACAAATATTTCATGTGACTGAAGATGGCCGTCTTTGTAAACGCAGTCAACGCGTAAATTTGTAGGTCTTCGATAGATGGTATTAAATCTGACAATCTGGCAACAATTTGTCGCAGCTGAAATTAGTAATAGTAGGTTAAAAACGTGGTTTTTCAAATCTCTAGATTTTATATTTAACCGCATGAATGTAGTATTAAATGAAAGACATGACTACCGCGATTACAAAATATAGGTCCCAGACCTTTTACGCGCAGCCAAACCTTTACAAAATAATGATTGAAATTATGTTTTTGCGTTTAGTTCCGAGTTTACGTTGATATATATTATTTTTGGTTATACTTCCACACCCAAAATGCGCTGTGGGTTTGGCAAACTGGGGTGATTCTCCCTCTTTTTAAAAAAAGGGATAAGAGAGACTGCTCGAATTATAGGGGCATATCTCCTTAAGTCTCCCCGGTAAAGTCTATGCTAAGGTGTTGGAGGCGCGTTCTAGAACTATGGTCGAATCCAGGTTGGGGGACGAACAGTGCGGCTTTCGACCCGGCAGAAGTACTACCGACCAGCTTTTCACTCTAAGAATGGTACTCGAGAAGGCGTGGGAATATGCCAAACCGGTCTACAGTTGCTTTGTTGACCTGGAAAAGGCGTATGACCGAGTTCCTCGAGGAAAACTCTGGAGTGTTCTGCAGGAGTATGGGATTAATGGGTCTCTGTTGAGGTCCATTCAGTCCCTATACACAAACTGTAGCAGCTGTGTTCGGATTAACGGCGGTAAATCAACACCTTTTACTGTGGGCGTTGGACTTCGCCAAGGGTGCGTTTTGTCACCTCTCCTTTTCATTATATACATGGATTGGATGTTACAACGCAGCCGTGGTGAAGAATGTTTGACATTGGGGGAGCTGAGGGTAAGTCACCTGCTTTTTGCAGATGACTTAGTTATCCTCACATCCTCACAGACGAAACTCCAGCGTGCGCTATATAGGTTTGTGGCCGTCTGTACTGATGCTGGGATGAAGGTGAACGTGGACAAATCCGAGGTGATGGTCATTTCTAGGACGCCTGTGCAATGCACTCTGCAGGTCAGCGGAGTTCCATTGAAACAGGTGGAGAAGTTTAAGTATCTCGGGGTCTTTGTCACAAGTGATGGGAGGAGCAATACTGAGCTTTCCTGTAGGATTGGCCAAGCTGGGTCAATTTTGAATCAGCTTGGAAGGTCTGTCATTAGGAACGCCGAGCTTGGGGTGAAGGCCAAGTTATCGGTGTTCAATTCGGTATTTGTTCCAACTCTCACCTATGGTCATGAAATTTGGGTAATGACCGAAAGAATAAGATCGCGAATACAAGCTACCGAGATGAGATTTCTGCGTGCTGTTGTAGGAGTTACTCGCCGAGATAGGGTGAGAAACATGACAGTACGGGAAGAGCTAAACGTTGAGCAGCTTCTTCTCCGAACGGAAAGATCCATACTTCGATGGTTTGGCCACGTGGCACGAATGTCCCCTGCAGTACGACCTCCGAGGCGTGCCTTGAATGCGACTTCGTCAGGTAGGCGACCGCTCGGTAGACCCAGGATGAGGTGGTTGGATCAAGTCCAAAAGGTCGCCTGGTTACGCTTGGGCATACCCGCCGAGGAGTTAGAGTCGGCGGCGGACGATGGGGATGCCTGGAGATCTCTTTTGCGTGCACTGCCCCCGCAACCCCTCTAGTGGAACATGCGGGCTAAGAAAGTGATGATGATGATGATGGTCTGTTTTTATGGACTAGCTTCAGGGAAATGACAATCAGTTTAATAAAATATTAGGTTGTCAAATATCTCCCTTCCGCCTTTTTGTCTTTTGACTTTGTCTCCGGCTATGTACAAAGCGCTACAGAGCTCGTATCTGGCAATTCATCATTTGAAAGGTCTTGACATAACCTACAAAACGAGGCTATGCATGGTTAGTTTGGATACGAGCTCTGTAGCGCTTTGTACATAGCCGGAAAATTCAAAAGACAAAAAGGCGGAAGGGAGATATTTGACAACCTAATATTAGCAAGCCCAAGTGCCAGCGCGAGTCGTGTGGAAAATAATAATTTGACCTCATTCTAACTCCATATCTTGTTTTCTCTGAAATAAATTTATTAAAATTTTTAAATTGTAAGAATATACTAACAATAAATTAAAATCGCAATCGCCGATGTGAAGATGCGAATTATGCCGATTTTCCACATTTATAACAAAGAGAATACGGACAACCATGTTAGTTCCATTATTATTGCAGTTAATAAATAGGAGTAAGACAGATATTTGTTAGCTGACGCTAACGAAGACAAAAAGGTTTATTCCCAATCAGCATCGTCTCTTACATAGAACGCACTTCTAGAACGATATCTTAAAAAACATTTTCTTATTTGTATTTCAGGCAGTGGCACCATCCACATCTCTGGGTACGTAACAGAGCTGAGCGATCCCTACGACGATGAACTTCTGGATGAAGAATCCGAAACAGAGGAGCAACAAGTCGCAAATACAAAGAAGTCGAAGAAGTCCAACGAATCGAAAATCAACAGCCTTGTGAAAGCAGCAACTGCAAAGAAAGCTGAATTAGATGAAGAAGATGACGACGATGATGAGGACGACAGTGACTTCAATGGTGATGTAGGTGGTGCTGGCAGTGATGACGAAGAGGATGATGATGACGACGAGGAAGATGATGATGAGGACGACGATGAAGATGATGATGATGAGGAGGAGGATGAGAGTGATGAAGAGGTGCAACAGCCAAAGGCTAAGCAAATTAAATTGGAGAAGCCGAAGCAAAACGGAATTGAACCCCAAAAGAAAGACGCAAAGCAGAAGAAAGATAAGAAAGAAGCCAACCAGCAGCAGGCCCAAAAGCCAAAGGGTGGCGAGCAAACCCTATCCGGCGGCGTCAAAATCGAAGATATCCGGGTCGGAAGTGGACCAGAAGCGAAGCAAGGCAAAAGAGCGCAGGTTTACTACGAGGGTCGCTTGAAGTCAAACAATAAAGTCTTTGACAGCCTGAAGCAAGGAGCGCCATTCAAATTTGGCCTTGGCCGCGGTGAAGTCATCAAGGGATGGGATGTTGGCGTAGCTGGCATGAAGGTTGGCGGAAAAAGACGCATCACTTGCCCACCACACATGGCCTATGGCGCACGTGGATCGCCACCAACAATCCCACCAAACAGCACACTGGTGTTCGAGGTGGAGCTCAAGGGAGTCCAATAAACAGCGAATTCTTTCTTGTCTAAAATACAAAAAAAACAGTTTTCTTATTTTTAATGCATCTTAAGCCCCAAATGAAATGTTAATTACTATTTGTTTTGTTTTTTTTTTTACATCCCTTTGTTTTCTATTTCTTCTTTATTTTTCTTTAAATCAAACTCAAACTTATTTGATGGAGTCAAAATTTTATAAAACAGTTCTGCAAGCTCCATGATAATACAACTTTTTAAGTTCGGATACAGAAGTAAATAAACTGATAGGTTAAGAGAATTGCCCTGCAATTCCTGAAAAGTTTTTTTTTAAATAAGAAGTTTGTTTTCATTTTATTGGTTGAAAGGTGTGATTTTGAGTCGGTTGTCTAGCTATGTATGTTAGTTCCGTCGCCTATAACCTTTTTATCTAATTCGTTCAGATTACATTTTGCAAAAAAAAAAAAAAAAATTAAGAAGTACTGCTGCTAAGAAAACATTTGAAGAAGATATTTTAGCATTAAAGACACGATCCTTTATAATAACGTTGGCGTAGGATGTAATGACCAGGTTGATAGTGGCTGATAGTGGGAATTTTGTAAGCATCCAGAAGTAAGCGGAGGGTGGTTCGATTAAAGAATAAACGAAGGCATGTTATAGCTTAAAGTGAGCCACCAAAGGTAACACGAAAATAAACAAAACAAACAAACAAACGCACTGGGGTGGACCTGTGGCTCAGCGAAAAAGCGTCTCCAGTCAGCCCCACTTTTCGCTAGCTACATCCAATTGCCTACACAGAGTTGGTTAAGGTGTTTCTTCATTTGTGTGCATCAGCTTGGTCGAGGACGTCCTCCCCTGCGTCTCCAACGGCTCGCATTCAAAGTCTTCGGGCCGGAGTAGGAGGAAAAATAAATTCAACTTTAAACCAGTAAAGAACTTTGAACTCATGTATCTCGAGTATAACACCTTTGCAAAAATAAAACGACAAATCGCTTGTTCACAATTTGTACTACACAATTAATCTTGTGCAATAACCACACGTTGCAACCGATACGTCCAACAAATGATAAAAAAAATCGCATATACACATTCACAAAATTATTCGTACAAAACTATTTGAAGTCGTCAAATTTAGAAAGCCAATCATTGAATAATTTGTTGATCCTCGTTTTGCCTTAAATAAGTTAAGACTAATTTTGCTGCTAATAGCCCGATGACGTATATTTTATCATTGTCTTGTTGAAAGATTTAAAGTTACCCTAGACCTGATTTTGTGGCGCTCTGCTGAAATTTTTTTAGAATATCCAAGTATTCATATTAATTCATTTTATAGTCTGAAATCTCCCCGCTGGCAGACACACTCCCACAACATAATGTTACCTCCAAAGTGTTTTACTATTGCTTGGAGATTGACTTTTTTTAATTCGGTATTTGTCTTTCGCTAAACTATTTGCTTTTCGTCATTGCCAAATCAATTGAAGTTAATCTTATCGCTGAAATTTACAGACTTCCAAAATTCTGAATCTGGGTTGACAAAGTTTTGGTGAAGGTCTAATTTTTTTTCTATTGATGGCCAATATGAAAGGCTGGCACCTAGGGATGCCAGACGTTCCGCCAAGCGCGGGACAGTCCCGGGAAATGATTTTTGTTCCGCAAACGTCTCACCGGAAAATTTCGTCGCGTAAAATGGTTAAATGTCCCGCTTGTCTCGCCCAAGTGGTCAAAAAATGCTATCAAGTTAAAAATATTTTAACAGCATTAATGTGTTTTTAAAATTAAAAATATGTATATTGATTTACTTTTCCAAGAATGTTCATTTAAGAATGTTCTTTGAAAATAAATACATCAACATTTAAAATGTAAAATCTGTCATTTGGCTAAAATTAAAAAAAAAATTTAACCCTAATTTGAAAAAATTGTGAGATTTTCGTTCTCGAAAGTATTTCCTAACACTAATATCTAAAATAATATGAGCAATAATACGCTTATAAGAAACTGCCCCCAAACAATCCATTTTATTTTATGCTGTACAACACCTCAAAGAACATGGCTAGACAAATTTCTTTTATACTGTGCATACATTACCTCCTCAAACTTAATATAAAATTTTGCCATAATAGCTCAAACGAAATGGTTTGTGCGTTTGATCATCAGCTAGGCGATCGCTTATTGGCTTGAAATCGATTACTTTTGACCTAAACGGTTTTCCCACGACGAGTCCGCATCCCGGTAAGTGCATCCTTTTGTGGCAACTATAATAAATGTCGCACTCATCTCTTCACTATGCCATGCCCAATCCAGCGTATTTCCTGGATCACAGTAATATCCGTCCCATACTGCGTGAGGATATTTTCCAGTTGTTGAGCAGCTGCGGGAATGTAGGGAATTTTCACATTCCAGAAGCATACTCTCAAATCGTTGTCCTTTTTCTTGCCGAGTAGTCGTCTTTGGTTTATTGCGTTGCTGTCTGAGGGTGTTAGCCATAACAATGTTTTTTTTTTACGTCGTTAGCCCTCCGCATAACCGCCATCTTGGTCGGGTTGGATTGGAGTGGGCCCTCTTGCCTAGGCGGATACTGCATACATTGGTTCACCTCGCAACGGTTATTAGGGAAACTATCCAGAGGGTACCGCGAGAAGGCTGTGTCAACTTGACCTGCACACCATAGCGATCCATGCTGGCAACTCGCCAGGTTGAGTGCGATCAACAACTTTACCCTATGTGTACAAACCCCCGGTGCAAACAGATTAAGGCATTCAAATAGGAGAGCTGGAAACATCTGGTTGCATAAGTCACCTTCACGCGGTGTACGGCGGCCATAACAACAACCATATAACTAAAGATTGTCCTAGATAAAGAGGCAAGCTGATTCGATCCCAAGTTAAGGTCATTAAACTAAGATGCTGTTACCTTCCTTCCTTTCCACCATGTTACATAATTTAAGATGTTTAAGCGAAAGTATTCTGAAAAGCTTGGGGTCGTATAATAGGACATCATCATACAAAAATTTTCACAAAATATTTTTGTATAATGTGCACCATCTTGCTGTTATAGGATGAGGACCTGCTTGGTTGCTTCGAGAGGTAGATCTTCGGACCTGTCTGCGCACATGGCGAGTGGAGGAGACTCAACGATGAACTGTATAAGCTATACAGCAGCATGGATCTGTTCAGAAGAGCCAAAATACGGCGGCTTAGATGGCTGGGCCATGTAGAGCGTATGGACATCAATGCTGGTCCGGAGAGTATTCGAATATAGTGAAAGTGGAAAGAAACCTCAACTAACATGGTGTGCGAAACTGGAGACAACTGCCAAAGAACCGGGCTCGTTGGAGAGGCATGTTATTTGAGGCCCAGATTCTCCTATATGGTGCCACCTAAGTAAGTAAGTAAGTAGTGACTAAGAAGGCAGACCTTGTCGTCATTTTTTTTGAAGTCCTATGAATGGCACGGGAGAGAGGCATTTATGGTCCATTATTAGAAAAATAATAAAAAATTTTGAAACACAATCTTCTGCAGCAAAGCTTTTATGGGTCTTCGCGAAGAAAGATAATTATTTTAACTAATTTATTATAGTAAAAATGTATTAAAGAATGAATATGAATTCATGTGACTATTCTCCAAACCTTAACCAGGAGTTCAGGCAATGGTCACATTCCTCGATGCTGTTAGAGGCTTGGTACATCGAATTCAAGCCTTAGTCATTATGGACAAGCTAAAAAATATGGGCATCTCTAACTGGTAGAATGTACTCTCTGCATTTCCTATTACTCGTAAATCAAACCCTACCATTATCAAAAAGTCTATGTAGGTTAAAACAGCGTTTGAATTATCAACTTAAATTTGAAAAAAAAGAAGCAAAAATGTACTAATGCATATACCCAATGCTCTAAACTGGATCACATTCGCCCATAAGCCAAATACGAAACTCAACTTTAGGCTTTATACAAACAAATTTACACTGTGAACATTTAGCACGGGTATCTATATCTAGCAGAGCAGCTCGCATTAAAAATCCTTTTTCAGTTGAATGGGCAATGAAAAATCTCCACCGATTTAGATCGCGAAATTAATGTGAAACACTTTTTTTACGACTCCAATTTTGAACACACAACAAATAAAATAGAGCACTTGCAATCATTATGAGAAATTCATTAAAATGTTCAAATAATTGATAGAAAAAAAGAACTGAGAAAGAAAGGAAACCAAAATGTAAAACGTGTTTCAACCCAAAAAAAGAAAAACTAGGACTGGAGCAGAAACTTGGTGCAATTAGGATGGATTCAATTTAAGTAATTTTTGTAGTTATGGAAGCTGCTCTTCATATTTTCCCTTGTTTTTTTATGGAAACTGTGTACTTTGTTGCGCCATCAAAAAGTACGATAATCATAATCATTTTTTTGAACAGAATTTATTTACTAAAACTTCACTTAGGGCTTAGCAGTTTCGTCTTTTGGCTTCGATTCAATGCCAAAGAGTGGCTCGGCTTGAATTTTCCAATGATCAGCTACGTAAGGCAATCTCTCGCTTGGATCAGTGCTCCAGTGACGAATTCTACACCGCACTTGAGCCTTTTCCAAGTTGTTAATGGTAACCGTACAATAGAACTCCTTGCCCTCCTTATTCATATCAGGACCCTCAATCGGTTGCTCTGGCAGAGTTATACACTCTTCCTTAACGTAATAGCCAGCCTTTCGTAAAGATGCTCGAATGTGCCACGGTTCGATTTTCCACGGATGATCCTTGTTCATCACAACTGCCAGAGTGAGCCCCTGAAGCATGTTCACAGTCTGGAGGAGGAAATTTATATGAGGAATGGTTGAATTAGGACTATGAATGCTATACCCTTTGAGCGTAAGGAGAACTGTGCAGCACTTCCGTCTTCTCATCGGCTGTTTTAGCATACTTTTTAATATTTTCCTCGGTTTTATATACCGCCAAGCCAGGAAGAAGCAATTTATTGTACACAAACGTTGGTTTCATTGAAACCACATCGCCCTTATCCCCAACTCCTTCGACAAATGTTTTCAGAACAACCTCTAGATTGGGAGTCTTCTTTACATTTGTATCTTCAACAAGGTCGTATATGAAATGCTTGGCACGCATTTTTTTCGGATTGTAGCCCTTCTTATGTAAAAGAGGATCATATCGTCGTTTTAATATGAACGTTGTCTAAAGGAGAAACCGTTTTTATCACAAAGTGAATTTAGGTGTGTGTTTACTCACTCGTATCTGTTGATGTTGGGGAATAACATTTTTAAGAAGATTTATGTTGGATGTTATTAGAGTTTTAAGCATTTTTAATGCAACTTTTATACACCAATTGGAAAAATTATATTCGTGTTTAAAACGGCATGAGGTATATTACGAAAACGCTCATATGTTTTTGACAGCTCACCGCCGGTGGGCCGAATCGGTTAAAAAACAATTCGAGTCGAATAGTTATGTGTGATTTGTAAGCTCGGTGAGGGAAAAAGACATAAGACTTAGGTAGATTTAAGAACACTAACATAATTCTATACAATGGCAGACTACTTTCTTTTTCTATGGAAGTTTATGGTTTAATGTGATATGGCTAAGACTGAAGAATTTGTGGCAAATAGTTGAGTGTGATTAATAGATTCGCATCCAGTTGAAGTTTCCTTTGACAAAAGCTCAAATATGTGGAATGAGATGTGCGTACGCCGTTTTGTGCAATGACATATAGTTTTAAGTTTATTTGGAATAACAATTTGAAAGACTGGTCCAATTTCATTATAATGAAGTTCTTGTATGGAAATTATTTTTATACGACCTAATATGCGATCATTCGACATACTTAAACAATGAAAATGGGTGGGATTCGGCTTTGATCTATTTCTATTCCGAAAACCAACTCATTGGCAAAATAATTCACCCGCAGATCTTTCTGCTCATTCTTTATAGCTTAATGTTTAAAAATATTTGGCGTTCATCATATATATCAAAACCCAAAGTTTTTAAAATACCAAGACTTCAGTTCCAAACTAAGCCATTTGCCATCACCAATCGAACATGACTAGAAGAAATGTGAAAAGGAATATTGCGGAATCAGAAACTGACACATGTCAGTTCGACGACTCTCTAGAGCGCAGTCGAAAAGGTAACTCCACCTTCACACAGATGACAGTTCAAAAGAAACAGCTGCTTCAGCTGGAAGTAATCGTGATTTTCGCTTAAATAAATAACAATTCTCTGCCCGTAGTTCACTAAAGTTTATTCTCCACACCGTCGGCAATATATTTATCAATTACTCAATACGCGGCTCCGGAGAAAAATGTTCGAGTCCTTAAAAACTTAACCTTGTTTTTTTTTTATTTTCAATTGCTTTAATCAATCGTTGCATCGTTGCAAGTAAGAATAATTAAATTTGAAATTGCACAGCCCTCAGCTTCACTACTCAACCTCCAGGGAAAAGTAGTAGAAAATTTCGTCAAAGAAAGAAATTTAAAGAAAAAAGAGTTGGCAAAACTTGCAAAAAGTGAAAAGTTGTGCAAATGAAACTACGACCACCCGCGTTATATAAGATACATCAAATGATAGCATTTCCATTCATAAAGATTATTTTGCGACAAGTGTTTTTTTATAACAAGAGAAACTAAGAAAAACGTGTGTGCTTTTCAAATAAAAAAAATTCACAGACCTGCAGCACTGTTGTTGGTTACACTATGATGATGAAAATACCATGCAATTGAAAGTATTCTTCTTTTCTTCGATAAGCTTTTCATCGCTCAGTTAAAAGTAAAGATAAAAAGAAGGTGAACACACGAAAGAAGTCCTCTGCAAGACCAAAGGTTGGTATGATTTTTTTGTTGTTATTTATTTGTTGACAGGCTATTGCTCTGCATTTGCACTGCATTTCATCAGACTTTGGGGGGATGGCACATAAAAACGATTTCAACCTGACAAAGCGCATGGCACAACAAAATTTGTTTCTATTTTTTTTTTTTTGTTTTTATTGTTCGACTTTTTCCGAGAGTCTTTGGGTTTAAATTCTTCCACTGATAAGAGCTGTTTACTACAAGTGTGTGTGGGTATTTTCTTAAAAAAAAAAAAAAAAAGCCAATAACTTTGAACTTTTCGGATACAGACCATTTCTCTGGCATAGTTTCTTCGATGTTAGACCTTGTGGGTATGTCACTGTATCCGTACAATGCTTTCCTTGTAGAGCGCTTATCACTAAGTGATGAGAAATATGTTTATAATTGGCGTTGAAATAAACTACGGGCTAATGAGAGGTCACTTGGAGTAATAACTCTGTTGGGACTGCCGGAAGGTGGATAGATGGGAATTTGTTTTAATTTTTGGAGTTGCTCCAGTCGCTCAGACTGAACTAATCTTTTCGCGTATGACTATGCGATAATTACAGTGGGTGACTGTAATCAATCTGACTTTTGAGGTAAGAGTATACCTATGTCTAGATTTTGGGGAGGGTTTCCATTATGTGCACTAAGCAAAATATTTTTTTAACTTTTTTTCTGGCTTAAAATGGACTAAATAATATAAATAACTCAACTGTCCAATAAGCAAATTGGACAAATTGTCATTGCAACCATGTTTTGAAAACGAACCGTCGCTGAGATTCGATTGTTTAGGTGAGCATGCTATCAGGAGCAACAAGAGGACTGTCAGGATGACTGCTTCAGTTTTTTATAAATGAGCCCGTGAGCACCCAAACAATCGTACGCCTTCAAGCAATTCGTTCGAGAGCAGTGCTACAAGTTTTAGTGAAAATCATCTGGCGTTTAAAACGAAGTTACCTAGTTGGATAAGCGTATATCGAAAACTTGAAATAGGAAAGTCTGTTGTATTTGAGGTAAGGGGTGGTAGCTTGCTTCGCTCGCTGACAGGATTTTAAGCCCTTTTTTAACAGGTTTTAAGCGCTCAAGCGACTTCTTCGTTCCGCTAAGGGCACAGACTATCCAATATGGACACCCATCTGAGCAGTTGCTATTTCCCCTCGCTAACCGATGAATTTCACAGTAATTTAATAGAAATACAGTAAGCATTTTGACAGTAATTCAGAAAGCAACGAACAATAGCTCATCATTTTCACGCATATTTCTTTGATTTGTTGTTCAAAACGATCATACGTATTCACAGACACAACATGTTGTAAAAAACGCTGTCAAATAAAATCAAGGGGCAAGAGAAGAGGAATTTGGATATCTGCATTGGCTCATTTGTGGCTAAGGGTATGTGTAGGCATATAGCTGATTCGCTATCGTGGTCGAACAGTCAAGAAAACTCAAACTATGAGAACCCCCGTTTAAATTTCATTTAAGCTACCGATTTTCAAATTTAAACTAAAAAAGCAATTTTAAATTTAAAGTTAATCGGGAGATAAGGACTCCAAACGAGGCAAGATTCGTAATGTAACACAACGTAAATCGAGGCGACATCTCATACAACGTAAATCGAGCTATATGGCCAATCACATAAACCCATGTAGATAAATAGTGTATCCACTAACTCATAGTGGTGATAGCGTAATTAACGAGCGTGGTTGCTTTGAGGCCGGCTGCATTTGGCACTGGGAAGGTTCAAAATTTGTTTCGTCAAAAGAATTTGACTTCCACCATCTTTAAAATAGTTGTCCCCTTTTTTGGTGTTTGAAAATCTCCAAATGGGAGAAAAAAAAATCTTGATCTGGTGCGATCGATAATTATAAAGGATATTTATCTACAGCACACCAACCATTTTTTTTTTGTTGTAAATTTTGTACGCTTTTACTTACGAATCTAAAAAAAAAATCATAGCGTAAACGATCTTTGGATCAATTTAATCTAGATCAATAAAAACTCTTAAGTTAACTAAGCTAAACTAATCTTTGGAACACATTCAATCTAGATCAATAATACCTCCCAAGTTAACTAAGCAAAAGTCCAAAGTAACAATGACCAGACTTTAAAGACTTCATAAATTACCGAAATAATCTAAAATCCACTGTAAATTCAATGAAAAACGGATATTGGTAATCCTCTGCAGTGTCTTTTTCTAAGAAAAAATATAACTAATGTTTTTTCCGACGTCCACCGACGTATAGTATTTACTTTCTCCTCAGTTGGTATATACCACGGTATACATCGACATTACAGGCAGGCTTTGGAATTAAACTTGTTTTAGATTTTGCCATCGATGAAAATAAGACAAAAAAAAGGAGACAATTATATTTAATGGAGTTGGTTTATTGGCCATTTATCCAGAACCTTTCCTGTAAACCAGTTAAAAGACGAATACTATTTTTCCGCACTAAACTTTGTCAAGTTTGATTACATCGTAGAATAATCGTCCCTAAATTCGTATTTCCTCTTTGCAAATCATCGCAGGAAATGCAAAGATTGAAGATATAAAAAAGTAAAGTAATAAAATACAAAGTGAATAAGTTAAGGACGCAGTCAGTTTTGCCTAGTCAACGTGTTGAAAAGCGAAGTGTTCTTTTCACATCTTGAAAGGGCTCTTAATTTGTAAATTACACGTTTTCATAAAATTTGTTACCAAGCTTATATTCTCGAATGTAACGACTCTTACAGTCGTCTTATAGCATTTCAGTCAGCATGGTGTGTATGAATAACTTTATCAGGGACGATTTTAGACGCAGTCAAGGCCAATCTTTCTTTTTTTTGGCAAATTTGCTGAAATTAGCATAGCATAGCAAAACCCAGAAAACAAACATTTCATTAATATGTATAGTTTGGTAATTTAAATGAAATCAAATCAATCGATTTCGCTTCGCTTAAAACTGACCTATCAAGTCATCTAAACTTCTAGAGTCCTTTTTTAGACGTTCTATGCCGTTTCTCACGATATCATTTTCTCCTTTTAAGTTGTTGAAATTATTGACAAAAACAATTTTCATTATAATTAATTAATTAATTTTGGAATATATTTTTTAAATGCTTCCCAAATTACTAGTTCAATTTTTGGTTGGATTTGACCGTATATGCATGCAGGACCAACTGCCTAGTTGCAATCCTTGACCTAGTCAGCAAACTGTTCTTTTTTTGCACAACCTAATTCAACATTCCTTATTTGAAATGTAATTTGAACTTGAAAAGTAAGAAAACGCTGCTTGTAAATTAAAACAAGCATGTTTGCATGTTCTTTTTTTTTCCTTTCGCTTTGAAACAGCCTGACCTTTAGAACGTACTACCAAGAATAACATATTTTCACAAATTTGTTTATTATATTACGCGCTATCAAAAGGGTAGGGTTCATGATCACTCTAAAACCATTATCACTAAAATAAATTAATGTTTACTTTCGTTTCGATTTATCTTAGGTTGATTGAAGGCTTTATATATCTTGTATTCTAGGACTATTAAAAACAATTTACACTTAATGGTATTTTAGTTTCAAAGATTGGAAGAAGTACAATAAGACTCTCTTTTACATTTAAGTATTAAAAGAAATCAAACAGAGGAGCATTAATTCCATACCCCTGCAGAACACTCTAGAGTTTATCTAGAGGGACTCGGTCATACGCCTTTTTTAAGTCTATAAAGCAACTGCAAATCGGTTTGGCATATTCCCAAGCCTTCCCAAGTACCATTCTCTGCATGTTAGCAGAGTCCTATTGCAACAGGTGGAAAAGTTTAAATATCTCAGGGTCTTTTTAGGAGTAATGGAAGGAGCAATACCGAGCTTTCCTGTATGATTGGCAAATTTAAAAACAGATTGAAAGATCTGTAATCAGGAAGGCCGAGCTTGGTTTCAAGGCCAAGTTATCGGTTTCTGAAATTTGGGTAAAGAAGAAGATCGCGAATACAAGCTGCCGAGATGAGATTTCTTCGTGCTGTTGTTAGTTACTCGCCGGGATAGGGTGACGGTGCGCGGAGAGCTCAATGTTGAGCAGCTGCTTCTTCGAACGGAAAGGATGCTTCTTCGAACGTGGCACGAATGTCCCCATCATCACTTCTTCCGAGCTGCGCCTTAAATGCGATTCTATCAGGAAATCGACGGCTCGGCAGAGACAGGATAAGATGGTTGGACCAAGTCTAGAAGCTTGCCTGGTTACCTATAAGCATACCGCCTGATGAGTTTAAGTCGGCGGCGGAAGATCAGCTTGCCTGGAGATCTCTTTTGCGGCCAAGAAGGTGATGATTATGAAAAAATCAAACATAATTATGTTTTAATCAAAAAATATTTTTAAAGCTTTCCTATTGGAATCCGAAGGATTTCTCCCTCATTGTAATTTTTCTACTTGCCACAAGTATAATAATATTCCCATTTCGCAAAAAGGAAATCTTTTTTTCGACATTCTTTTGCCAGTTTTTAAAAAAGGTCTACATATCAAATATGCTTTTCAACCATGTGTTGAAACTAAATGAAAGACAAATTGTTTCTTGTCCTGTCCCATTTGGTAATCGTCTCAGCCATGTGTATTGTGTATTGCACTGACTCAGGAATGAAATGGACGCAAACGAATTCACAGAGATAGTCGTCAGTTCACCTTTTCTAGCACAAAAAAATTACAATTTTACTTGAACACTCGTGCGAAAAATCTCTTTCGCTCAAATCTATAAAATCAACTTCAAAACAAATTAATAACTTAAAAAAGAGGATCGTAAACAACAAGTCAAAGTAGAACCATTATTTCAACTTTTATTTCACGAAACCAATTGGGAAAGTTGTGAAAAAAATGTCTAAATACTTTTTTTTTCAGCTTTGTTTTCTTTAACCCTTAATGTTTTCAAGTTTGTACAAACTTTTTCTTTAATCTTCGAAAAATATTCACATTTGGGTAGCCTAGATACATTTTTAATACAAATTTGATCCCTTAGCTATAAAGGACTTGACAGACCCCGAGGTGATGCTATAAGGTTATCGTTTATTACTTTCGAAAGAAACCATAAAAGAACAGTTAAAACCATAAGTTAATAAGCGTTTTTGTGAATCGAACAGACAGACGGACACCGAAGTGATTCTATAAGGGTTTCGTTATTCCTTTGGAACGAAAGCCTAATAACAGGACGAAAAAAAACCTCGACAAATGAAAACTGAAATTATATTATAACCCTAAATGTCTTTGTTCTCCAGCCATGCAGAAAAAAAACGATCACTATTACATAGAATAAAACATAGTTTTTTTTTTATTTAAGTAAATAAAACTGCATTCTAAGTCTAACTAAACCGACAATTTTTTAAATTAATCAATCCTTTGCGATATTTTGATTAGTATTCAATGATTTTTGAGGCAGTTTGATGTTTATCTTAAAACAAATGTTTTTTGTGAATTAATGAAATATTTCTGTCATGAAAAAGCTTTCGCAATTCATTGTTGGGAGCCGGCAATAAATAGGAAATCCTTTCTACATGTGACTAAAAAAAAACATTAGAATGGTTACGGGGAAGCCAGGCATCTATGGCTTTTAAAGAGTTGCCACGACAAAAATAAACATGTAAGTAAAAGCTTTTGAGTCGACTATATTATTTTATATTTTTTTGTGTAACAACGTCGCACGACCTTGTTTGTCCTCAATGCAATAAATCTATTTGTCGCAGCTTTATTATTTGCTATATTTAAATTGATTTAAATTTATCTGATCCTTTCTGATTCTTTGTTGTTTTCAGATTATTCATAATTCAATTCTAGCGTTTTATATCACTTTTGAACAAGTTTTGTAAAGTTGAAGATAAAGTTCCTTCGAGAAGCGTGTTTGTGAGCTTTACTTTTTAATAAAATTAGATGGTTATCGATTCTTGTCGTACACAATAAACGTAAAAAAGTTAATATCGATTCTCCCGGAAAACACGCAAAACAGGCATTCTGCCTTTGACAGAAAAAAACCCCTAATTGGAAAAACCTAGGTGATCTTATGTAAAATAGAGGTTCATGTCAACTTCCTCAAACCTTCACCCTTTCCTATCGCTTAAAATAATGGTGTTAAAAAAAACTTTATGATCTTATCTAAAAATTTTAATTATGGGTTTCGGTATTTATCATGTTCTATAAGTTTTAAATCTTATCTATTTTCTTTGCAAAGGCACTTAGATATCATCTTAAAACAGTAATTTTGGTTGTATAAAAGATTCATAATGAACACTTCCGATGTAATTTGATTCCCTTTACATAAACGTAATTTACATTTTAATCATACACATTTTGAACTCATCCATGCAATTCTTGCTAATTGCTAATTTTCGTGAATCTCACTCCAATTAAGGTTATTGTTTACGCTTTGATTTATTCCATTTTAAAATTATCTAAAAAGTGCAATGGTTAATTGCGGACATTTTTTAGGAAGACTTGAGGTATAATTTTAGCTTTTATAAATTTTAATTTCAATCAGTTAATTAGTCGACGCCTATTGTCGAGCATTTTGGTTGTATCAAATTTTCAATCAATAAATATATTAAAAATTTTGTTTTAGCTAGTTGGCTGAAAAAACGAATTTTAAACTCCATTCAATTTCGATGTGCTGAGGCTTGATCATTGATATAATTGAACCCGTATAAAAAGTATTCTATATTAACTTCTTTTCATCAAAACAATGTAGCTGAACTTAAAGGGCCATAAAGAGACAGATTTTTTTTACATTTATCTTATCACAATGACATACTGACTCCTTTTTACCTTTCGCTCGGCTGTGTCACGACACAAGATATCTTAAGGATGGTCGTAAACCCGCAGTATATAAGAAAACCATTGTTTTATGGCTAATAAGCTTCTAATTCGTGCGTTTTTTTATTTGCTTTTCATGGCTCTATATCGAATGTTGGGAGACCTGCATATCGTCGTGATGATGATTTCCGATTGTAGGACTCCGCCCGACTGTCTCTCTCCGACTCGCCTGTATTCTATTTATAAACAAAAAAAGATGATTTATTACACTCTTTTCCAGGAACTTGCTGCACACACTAGCACAGTACCCTTGAGATGAAATTCGATTCCTTCAGCCAAAGTTACATGTGTGCGATCCACACTGGGGTGTGAATTGTGAATATCCTTTTTTGATAATGCTTGTGTGCATTTTATCACGTCGGTTTTTTTCTTTTTTCATAACATTTAAAGAGAGGAGTATGTTTCCAAGGACCAATTGAGCGCTATATCTGATGGAAAAGATTTCGTAAGTTGTTTCTTTTGTCTGCTGTTTCATTTTTTTCCTGCATATAAATCATCAGTCTCGATGTCGTTGGCGTCGCTAGCGCTGTGTGGATGTCACTATGTGACTGTTTTTTGCTTCTTTAGTATGTGCTGCTCGCTCGCTCTTGTCTTATATTTTAAGTAAAAAACTTTCTCCACCTGCTCCGTTAGTAGATCGCGCATACGGTGCTCTTTTGCGTTGTGGATGAATGGGTTTTTAGAAGGCAGCAGAGTAACAGCAACAGCCTCAGCAGAGACCCAGAGCTGTGGCCTGGGTCTAGTTGTTGGCAGCGTACTCTGTTGTTGTTTGCGTATGAAATTTAAACATGTGCATACTTTTGGATACGGACATCTCTCTCCTACTCGGCATTCGGTTACGAATCGGCGTCGATCGTCGTCGGCCTTCTTGGCTTGGTTGTGGATTCAATTGAAACGGTCTTCGGGTTTATTTTTTGTTTTTTAGTGATTCAGTTTGGCAAAGGTCCGTCTTAAACCGATTTTGGGTTGAATTGCTATTACGTGATGAATTTAACGCACTTTCCCAGCAGTGCCAGGCGGAGAGAAAGAAGTATGTGTATCTATAGATACTTGGCCTTTGTCGTCACATTTTAGTTGCGTATTTCGCAAAATCAAAATTCCATTGCATGACTGAAGACACACAAAAAAAAAACTGAGGCACACCCTCTCGTCCCGCGACGTCACTGTCATTTTAATGTTTACGATGGCGATCGATTTGTGGTTTGTTGGCGGGCGCTAGTACGAGATGTGATTTGGCGCTTCACACGGTGCGCATGTTCATTGCGTGTTCCTAGTTCCTATAGCCACCGTCACCATCACCGTAAGCCGATTCCCAATGCGCCGCGGCATTATGCGTGCTAACTTTTGCATAATATAGACATTTCGATGTGCAAGACGCGCGTACGTTACTTTGACTCTGAGCTGAGGCGGATGGCTGACTGAATGCAAAACAATCGAAAGTGATTTCCTGTAATTTGGTTACGGCTTTATAAATACCACAGAGACCCACCGACCGAGCGAGACGTATTGTATTCGGTTTTTTTACATTTCTTTTTGGGGTGAATGAGGGCACTCAGTTTGGATGGGCTTTTTGTTTTAGTGGCACTGCTGCTGCTGTTGCACTGGAGACGCAATTCAAGTGGAGCAGGCTATTTAGTGGTTTAATGTGCGTCTTAGCTTGCTCTGGTTTGTATTGGATCGAGAGACAACGACAAAAGAAGCCATTTGAAATGAAAGTAGATAAATTGAGAAATAAATTTTAGTATCTTGATCTTTTTTCCATCTTTATCTGTTCAAATGATACTTAGGGCGATGAATTGAGTGGGTTGTTTTTTATTTGACGCTCTCTGTAGTTGGCTCGAGTTTTATTAGAAACATTTTCATTTTATCTGTGGGGAAACTAAATTCGATTAAAGGAACAGGGTTTGGTTCTAATTTACAACTTTTTTATGGAAACAAAATTTGGTGCAACTGACTGTTATGTGGCCGTGTGTATTGATCCTCGAAGAGAGATTCACGATTTTTTAAGGTTTCAAGACAAATGGATCTCAGAGACTACCTTTAATTGAATACCACTAAGAGAAGAGACTTTTGTCAACTTTTTGTGCAGAAGAGGGTCCTTCTCAGGTTCAAGAAAAAGCCTCATGGGTAATAATCTGTCAAAACCAAACATTTTTTACACAGCCAAAATAATAGTGTGTCAATACAAACTGGACTCCCGTAATCCACCCTACTGGATACCCAGTAGCTGACGGGACGGGTTAAGGCCCGGGAATGTGGGTACCCGGGTATAAAGATCACTAATTCAAAGTACTTTTCCACCTCAATGAGGTCGGGCTAGTGAACTTTATTTGTAAGAAATATTTTTTGTGTGTAGTGAGTTGTTTAAGGGCTAGAAGTTGGATACCCAAACATCTGTCATTGCACATGAAATGTCAGATTTTTGTTGATTTGAAAATAAGAAGCTTTGGAGCCAAGATCTGTGCCAGAACATTAAAATTTCTTTACAAAAAATGGCACTTGATGTGTTAGAGTCTTACGATTCGATCTTTTTCTGGAAATTGTTTATGAATAGATATTGTCGACAGTTCAAATTCGAACTCTCTTTGACTTCTCTCTATACGACTTTAAACAGGAAAGTTCGGTTCAGATTTCAACCTCGAAAATGAACCACGTGTAAAGGAGATGAGGTCAAAATGTGGTTTCAGTGCCGTGCTACCGCACTACCTGGTACCATCCCACTCCACTTCAAAAAGAACGAACATGTTCCTTATGCGCATTAGCGTTTTCCATCGTCCTCAAACAATAACAAACATTTCATCATTTTCTTGACCGTTTACGTTAAAATAATATTGGCTTAAAATTTGTTCTATAAAATCATACATTTTTTGTGGTACAACTTAATATTCAGTAACAAATGGGCAAGATGTATTACGCCTTGCTCAACAATTTTATGGTGCAAGTAAAACAGGCTTCATCAAATGAAAAGTTGTCGCACCTCTCTATTGACGTTTGTACGTAAGACCAAAATTAGCAAACGAAAAGTCGCAAAGTGTACGCGCAATGACGATTAATTATCTACCTTTAACCATTGCTTCAGCAATAAAAAAATTATGAGAAATGTACACTTCAATAGCATTGAACAAAAATGTACTATATTCCTTTTATGAACCCAAACAGATAAGATAGAACCTAATCACTTCACACGTCAAAGTTATTAAAAATTAAATATCAAATAAATGCCCGTTAGCCTCTTAAAGAATATAACATAATCCCACAGCAGCAGAGAATGCTTCCATATCGCGATAATGATACATTAGCACGGTGCAACAATGACTCAAAATCCGTAACTAATTCATGGATAGTAGCTATGGGCAGATTACGCTAACGAAAGCCATCCTTTGTAGCTTTTTTTTCGAACCAAAAGAAAAAAAACAGAAAAAAGCTTAACAGAATAAATAACGATGAGTCGTGATCAGCAGAGAGGGTTAAATCATCAGACGATGGCGCTTTATTCTAAAGCTTTTTCTTCTCTCGACCTACCCCAAGGTATTAGATAATAGCAACCATAAAAGTAGAATGTCTGGTTTAATCAGTTCAAAGTACGATGAATTGATAAATGAATTAGGCAGTGTTGGCGGATTTTTTATTATCTACCATGAAGCATGCGAAAGCTGAGAAGATATACCAGCGCAAGGTTTCTTTATTAATGTGAGTCGATAGTTTTGATTTTGTTTTTAACGTTTTGGATTTAGTAAATGATAAGTAAGATTTGAATGCTAATACAAAAGTTGTAGATTATGGAAGAGCTCAATTTGTTTCGAGGTACAATGTGTGGGAAATGAATTTAAAGAACGCCTTTTCCCGAAAAACGGAACTCTAAACCCTTTGCGCTCACAGTAGATTCCATGACACAAGTATTGTATTGTATTGTATTGTATTGGGCGGCGTAACAGCCCGTTGAGAGCCAGAGCCTAGCTTTTTCGCGCCTCCACTGTGTTGTGCGCGTTATAATTTTGTCACATGTGGAGGGAACCTACTGTTTAATGCCGGTTCCGAACGGCGAATTGCGAAAGCTTTTCATGACAGAAGTACTCCAGGAAGGTTGTCAGTCGTTCGCTGGAGGTGGGGCCGTGAAAAATGTTTGTGGTGGTTTTTTTTCCCCGAGCTGGATTCGAACCCGGGTACTCTCGCTCAACAGTCCGACGCACTAACCGATCGAGCCAACGGCGCCCATGACACAAGTAATACTTATTTTCAGATAACGGGGGTAAAGACAGTAATTTTGAACTGCTCGTAGACGTCATAAACCCTGTCAGCCTGACCAATTAAGCCATTGCTTTAAGAGCTTATAAAATTGAGTGGTGTTATTGAGCGCTAGCTTTTTCGCGTCTCTTCTGAATTCGAACCTATGCATTCACCCTTAGTCCGGTGCACTAACCATCAATCCACGAAGCCCGCTTAATATAATACTGTTTTTTTCGTTAGGAGAAACAGTTTAGACAAGTTGTTCTTGCTGCCAAATGACGCTGCTTGTAACGAACCTGTTGCAATAACCTTAACTCTCAATATGGACAATGCATCTTTGAAAGCGGTGCATCCCTTCCAACCTCGATACATAGAAATACGATAAAATTTGTTGATGTCGATCGTAGAGAGCTTTCTATTTCTGTCACTGTTCCGTTTAATAGTCACTACCAATCTAAAAAAATGTAATAAAACTTTGGTTGCTCTTGCTTGTTTACTTTACACGAACATGTTTCTCCATCCGATTTACTTGGGCAAATTAAAAATAAATAACTTTTATTTTCTTTTGACAGTAAACACCAGGATATAAAAAAAAAAACTAAAATATTTGTCACTAAATACTTCATGCAACAAACAATTCGTGTTTCACCAGTTTGTTTTGTATTTAGGTGGACCCACATTGCAATAGTTCAGATGCCTTATCCGCCTTGAACCACATATTTCGCACCTTGCGTTAGTTATTTCAAATCGTGATTGCTAAACGGATTAAAAATTAACAAAATAAAAAGCGTTAATTAAATACTGCTAAAGAAGATAAGGTCAAATCCATGTGTTCTTCTTGTAAATCTTCTAGTAGGTGTATAACTTTGGTTCCGCCTTTTTTTTCCGAAATTCGAGACTTTATTGTAATAAACTGGTGTTACATTTATGATTCGTTTTCGAAGTAATTCGATTGCGTTTGACACGAGGCTTGATCAAGTAATGCCTCCAATTCTGCGTCTTCGAAAACCTTCTCTCTTCCACCTTCGACGTCAAAATCACCCTTCTTGAAGCGTTGAAATCACTCTCGGTACGTTCTTTCACTCATAGCGGCAGATTTCTTCGTATTAAAGCAACAATTAAAACCTCCCGCAAATGACGAGAATTTGGCTCGTAAGCTGACATGTTTAATAGAGAATAACTTTATGATGCAGACACAAATCGACTAATATTTCGATGGCGTTATATTTACAACTACCTAAGTTTATTGTTTGACTATATATTTCGACTATCACCTACCTCTACAGCCATCTATTGCAAAACGGCGGAAGCAATGGTATATGCTACCTTACTACTGCAGAATAACTATAAATTTTGGCAAATTTGTATGTATTGTTTTTAGGGTTTCGTTATTCCTTTGGAACGATCATATAAAATCATTCCGTCTGTCTGTCTGTCTGATTCACAAAAACGTTTATAACTTATTTATTTTGTTATATTTTTGATATGGGTATCGTTAGAAAGAATATGGCACCTAGATCATAAAGTTGTATTGTGGTAAGCACCTTTGTCTTATTGGTAAGAAGTTATTAGACATCAAACTGCCAAAAAACGGCTTGGTACACCGTGGTATCCACTTTATTATAAAATTGGAGCTATAGGGCGTCTCATCGCAATATTCAAAAAATATCCAAAAGTTGTGTACGATTTGTTATTCATACTAAAATAAATAAATTATTAATTTTTTTGAAAAAAATTCACTAGAATTTGCATTTGCACACAAGTGTCTAAAAATCTAAAAAAAAAACTGGATTGTAGATGTCGCCATTTTGTATATCTCGACAAAAGATTCAAAATATTATATAAAAAAAATTTTATTTGCACAAAATTTTTCGAAATATTAACGATTTAAATCATATAAGTTTTCTGTTGAAAATAATGAATTGACGACAGTTTCAGTGCCGCTTGCGGGCAATTAAAGAATTTTCACACGGCTGGAGCCGTCAGCAAATAGGAAATGATTTTCTTTTGCTTAGTTTCATTCGAAATGAAAAGAAAAATTCAACTGGCGCTCTTTTGATTTGTTAATTACGTGGACTACTAAATCCTTAGAAAATGTAATAGGTTGCGCGAAGCAACGCTAACCATCTGTTTCTGTTGCTGTTGTTCGTAGGTCAAATCCATGCTCATTAACCTTAATCGGGTCCTGACAATATGACATGCCTTGTAAATTATTTACTGTGGAAAGACATGTCTTCAGTTAGGTTTTTTCGATCTAAACATAAATAAAAATGGGTTTGTTCTTTTTTAAAAAGCACGGGAGTGATGTTAGTGGTGATTACATACAATGCGCAAGTATAAACAGGACGTGATCGCAACTGCGGAACAGAAGTAAACCAAGTAGAGCGAGTCGTATTGAATATGATATTTGTTCTGCTAACTATTACAGTTTCAATTTTCCTACTCTCCTTTATCTCTCTAAGGTTTGAATGGGAGAAATCTTCTTCTTTGCACGGCGATACAGTTTGGGGTGAACCTGGGCCTCAGTTAGTAAGCTTCCCCACCCAGCACGATCTTGTGCCAGCTTCTTTCAATGACACACACCGATTTGGTTAAAGTTCTTCCCCGCCTGTATACGAGCATAGACGCGGGCATACGCTGCTGCGTTGGTTCGATTCTTCGGCTCGGAGCTATGCTATCCATTCGCTCTACATCCGTAGACGCCTGGCCACGCGCACGTCCTCGTACAGTTCGTGGTTGAATTTTCTCTTCTAGTAACCACGCAAACAGGACCAAAGATTGCATGAAGAACGTTTCTCTCAAAAAGACTTCTTTATCCGCTTTTTACAATGTCCAGTATGTATTAAAGCGGGTGTTATATGAAGCCATGAAGCGATGGGGGTTAAAACAGCCAAGTCAATGTTTTCATTCTCTCGGTCAGTAAGAATTCAATCAGCAGCATATTTCAAAAATCCATTGAAGCAAAGCACGACCAGTATATTGTTTTAGCCTGGAAATGTGCTAAGTACGTGTTTTCAGCAATGACACGGCTGATATAAGACGTGGGCTAGACTGCTGCTAACATTAGATCTCAAGTGGATGGTGTTTTCTTTGGTCGATGTTCAAGGTGTGGCTACTCGAATACCCTCCATGGGCTTTTTTTCCTGACAAAGTGGTAGAATCGATACATGCTACATCCATTGAGACAACTATAGTTTCTTCTCTTCCGCTTGGATGAACTTTAACAGCAACAGCCAGCCAGCTAGCCAGTCACATACTAGCGCTTGGACAAACTGATTTCATCGTGTAAACAAATTTGAATGTCAACCATGACAGTTAACCAATTCACGAAGGTAGGACTGCCGCTGTTTTGTAAATCATCCACAAGCTGTTGCATTACATAGTGCATTTAATAACCGAAGTTGCTAAATTGGTTGTAAACCTTGGCGTACCTGCCTCTGCACACACCTGGCCGTCACTCGGTTGGCCAGAAGTGCCCATCTTTTGCGTTTGCATCTTTGCTGATGCTGTTGTTGTCATCGCATTATGAATTCTTCTGCTATTAACAAGAAGATCGATAGTAAACATAACATGTCCATGAATCTTTATGGGATATTGCACAACATAACTGCCCCGTCGTGTCAAGCTTGGGATAGCATCAGCCTAATAAAATCATATAACCAACAGATTCATGCGACATCGACACCGACCAGCAGGTTCCAAGATGACGGCCGATGGGCGGACGCTATGCGTGTGCGATTCATCGTTTCGCGCGTTAACTTTCTCAATTCACTGTGTTGATATTGATGATGCGGCTTGGGATCAGTCGTCAGTTAGTAAACATAAAAAAGAAAAATTTTGCTGTCGTCTGTCCATACAATGAGGTGAAGGTCGTATTGGAACACGCCGAACGTCTTACGCCGCACGCATCTTCTTCGGTGCCACCTCTAGCGATGGCTCAGACAGATACTGCTGGTGCCATCTGATCGAATTTTGAATCTTTTTTTTGGCCTTCAATTGATGACGGGCGTCGATCGTCGACTGAAACTTTGTAGTTTTCCCTGGGCGTCCACGGCGATTTCCCTCGCGCCATTTTTTGTACATTCGTCTGCGTGAGGTTTACATAATAAATATTTAATAAAAATTAACATATTAGCCATATTCTCTATGGATTCGATCTTCACCGCATTGGCATGTGTCATTTTTTTTCGGGGGCTTTTCTTTCCCTTTTCTTTTTCAAATTCAAAAAAAATCTTGACTGCAGTGAAATAGTTAAGGTTAACTTTAATTACATCCCGTCGAGTGTCGCTGAAAATGTGCGGATGATGAGTACCACGACGACAACGCCGTACGTCGTGTGAATACAAATTATTTTATTTCGTAGAAAGTGTCAGTCAAAACCAAAACCAAAAAGAAAAGAAAAAAAATACTTTAAAGAAAAGGTAGAAGGTAGGTGAGGAAAAAAAACTTTTACTTTTCAAACGACAATAATAGTCGTAACAAACAAAAGCAGGTGATAACGATTTTAATGAGGAGCACTGCCTGCTCTGGGTTGTCTCTTGTAATGATACGTGTTGGCAGCTCGGGCATAGCTAAGTGTGCTACTAGGCCTAGCCGGGCTGAGCTGTGAAGCTTTGTATGAATGCATTTCCTGATGTATTTTAGACCAAGGGGAAAAAGGGCGATTTTGCATTTTGAGTTTTGTGTTAGGGGAAAACTCAGAGATTGAATTCAGTTTTTTTTGATGAGCTTTTCGTGCGTAGTTAATTAAATTTACTCACGAAGAAGAAGCAGTTGGGGTTTTAATGCGTTTCATTTTTGGTAAATTTTCTGGAATGGAATGATGAAATCCATCACAAGTGAAATGCGTGACCGTTGGGATTAAATACAAAAAAGCTTCAAACGGCTTTAATTCCTCTGTTTAGGGACAATAGCCCTGACAAATTTTTCGGCAAACAGACAAGAATAATCCTCTTTGAATTTCAATTCGGTTGGGAGTTGTTCTGTGACTTAATGTCTACAGTAATATAGAAACTTAGCGTTTTCGTGGAAAATGTCAGCTGGGTGCATTTATGGGTTGAAATGTTTGTAAAGTAATCTGTGTACCATATCAGAAGAAAAATTGATGCGTTAACATTCATTTTAAAACTATGCCTCCAAAATTTTAAAAGCAAAATGTTCATTAGAAACTACAGCAATAATAAAACAAATTGGGGAAATATAATTAAAATATTAAGAGTTAAAACAAAAGGAAATACTTTAGATAATGGCTGTAGAAGTTGGAAAATGAAGCCTTTTAAATGGGACTCTATTTTAAAAAGACAGTGTTGGACCTTATCCGGGCTCCCAATGCATTCACTAAATGAAGCTTGAAAACATCTCAGATACCTAACTGTTTTTATATTAAAAGCAAATTGTTTGAGGATAAGCAGCGCAGTTATTCATACAGAGAGCCGGTCGGTTGTGTGCACAAATAACCTATAGCTCATTTGTGGTTGTGTGTAGAGGACGATAGACCCTAGACGACAATTGTGTTCGCCCAACATGATTGTTCTTCGAGAACCATTGGCGAATAGTTTCGATTTTCTCGTGTTCTTTGGGTTCGACGTTTGCCGCGTAGGTCGTCATGCAAATCCTCATTCTTGCTGTGAACATTCTCTTTCTTTCTCGCATAGGTAAACAATATAAGGGCAACCACATGCGCTTTTTTCTCCGCCGTGTTTGCACTAAACAAATCAACATGAAATGAAAGGTGTTTGTCGTCCAGTGGTCCAGTGCCAAATTGAGAGAGAGTCAGAGCGTGCAATACAAGTTGCGTGCTTGATACAAGTTGCGAGAGGAAATTTTTTGTTTATTTTCTTGCGAAAAAAAGATCGACTTAGAGGAATTGAAAATAGACCAAGAGTCGAAAAAATGTATTCGAGTTAGAGGGCTTTTCAACTTAGAGAGCTTCGACTGTACCTATAAACACTTGTAAATTTAGGCTTGCATAGAGGTTGTAGACATCAGAGGGTTGAATTTAACCACTAAGCACATCACAATTTACCTACAGCTGAACTAAAAGAAGCCCTCAACTTTCGAATGTACGGACACAAGCAAAATTTGAACGCAAAATTATAACTGTCAAATTTGCAGGAAAGCGACCTAATAAGCTACAAATTTAAAAATAAAACAAACTGACATGAAATTTTTTTGTATTAACTCTGGTCAGTTAGGTGTTGTTGACTAAAACATGGTTTTAACTCAGATTCTGTTAGCGAAAGCGGAGATAAAGATTTACACTAGGTTGGGGTTAGTTCATGAGGCTGGGTCCTTGTCATTAAATCGGTCTCTGTTATGTTTTAAAAGCTAGAAATCAATCAGTTGATGATTACAATATTTCAGTTAAAATTTTTCCAGAATTAAAGAAGTGAAGCACACTTTGGAAGCTATACAAATTATCAGCGTAACTGTGAACGTAGTAGCAAAATATTTTTCGGGGTGGGAAACAGGAATCTTTATCTTTTTAAGATGTTGATAGTTGGTGAATTCTTCACAGATTTTTTTTTTCATTTACAGAGAAATAAATTAAACTTTGTTGTCATATAAAGCCAAAATGACTTATAATTAGTATGACACCGAGTTGCCTCGATATTCCTCCAAGCTAAGCAAGCGGTTACTTATGCTGTAGATTAGATTTTTTGGGTTTTACTAGAGAAGTTCATGCTAAGCTCTGCACGGCTTTTTTTAGATCACTAACTTTTTCTCATAACTCATCATCATAACTTTGTTTTTATATTTATAATAACTTTCCTGAATAATGAAAGTTGACACCATTAAATGAAAAAAATTTGTTGACAATTGAACAAAAAGTAATGTATTTCAGAGGCGAATGTAAAATATTTCAATTCTCATTATTTGATAAAAGGCATGTTGAAGATTGTCCATGAATACAAAAGTCTCCAAACCATTGTGGTACCGGCACCAAAATTCCGTACGTTCCGCTATCAAAAAATTATGAATTGACATTCTTATTAGAGTTCTGTCCCAGTCCTAAAACCTCTCTTCACGACAGAGCGGAATTTATGTATTACTATTTCTATTGGCTTTAGTTGATATGGTCTACTTGATTATTGTAGCAAAAACAGAAGGATACATAATGAAGTTATTTTTTCTTTCGTTTAAATTGAAATGTATTGGTGATAGTTGTTTTGTCGTTAAGATCTACATGGACCAAAAGTTACTTCTTAATCTTGTTCAAGTTTTAGAAGATAACTAGTCTCATCGCATTTAACAAACGTTTTTTGAAAACAATATAGCTACATAGTTTGCTTTGGCCTATTTCGTGGTGTTAATTATACCAAAGAGAAAAAAATAACCTGCTTAACAGCCCACATAGGGCCAGAGCATAGCTTTTTCGCGCCTCCATTGTGTTCTGCGTGTTATAAGAACACCTGTGAAGGGGATCTACGGTTTATTGTAGGTTCCGAAAGATCGATTGCGAAAGTTTTGACAAAAGTACGCCAGGAGGATTGTCAGTCGTTCGCTAGAGGTGGGATCATGAAAATTGTTTGTGGCGTTCTTTCGCCGAGCTGGATTCAAACCCGAGTACGTTCGCTTAATAATCTGATGTACTAACCATTCAAGTCCCGGCGCTCACAAACCATGCCATATCAAAGAGAACTAAGAAAAAAATATGAAATAAGACTATTTGATAATGTACAACATTGATTTTTTTTTTTAATTTTTAGTTGCAAATCTAAAAACGATTTATTTTTTGTTGGATGGAAAAAAAAATCCATTAAGCGTACGGCAAATAACGTCGTATCGTTTGCCTTGAATAAAAAAAAAAAACCCATGTGGACTTAAGACAAGACCTAACGGCTTTGACGTTACACGAGATAATAAGTTGAAAGATAACTTCATTTGCAAGCATGAAAGGATTGTCCATTTCAAAGGTTTCTCTATTGTGTTAAAGGTTTGCTGTTTCTGTTTCTTTCTTTCAATCCTTTGAATAATTTAAAAGAATGTGTTTCTAGAATACATTTGTACCACCATGAACTTCTATTAAATGCAGAATTCGTCACACATTCCCCAGAAGTTCACTCAGCAGGTTAGCTCATGACTACAAACTAAAAACACTGACCTCTTATCTAACAATCAAAATAAGGAAAATCTTTTTTTTTATCGCAACACCGTGTGAACAAAGATAAATCTTAAGAAATGCAGTGGGAGAAGGTTGAACAAATAGCATCGAGTAAATCTTCCGCCATTTGAGCTGCATGAATATCTGCAAAGCATACAATAGGACGGTCGTGCAATGTAGTGGCTTTTATTCTCTGCGATGGCCTTTCTGTGAAAAAGGAAATCTATCAAGGTCGTTTAAATTTTATTTCTCATTTCTGCTTTTTTTTTAATCGATGCAACAAAGGCCACTCCTCGTCGTAGCTGCTGCAAACGCCTGAAAGAATACTAATGATTTAAGTCCTTTGTTCGATGTCTGAAGTCTTTTTTTGTCGTTCTCAGTGGTATTCCTAAGAGGTTTTCATTGTTTTAATCAAGAGTGGTAACTAGGACGGTGCAATCGGGGAGACCGAGGAACCTCTATGTGATCCTTTACTCCCGCATAATCGGCTTTCAACACAAGACTGTGCTTTGTGTTTTTTAATGGATAAAGAGGCACAAATTTGACCGTTTTCTTACTTTAAGTAAATATCATTGCATGGCTATATTTTTCTATTTTTTGTCAAACCCATTCCATAATTTTAGTTTGCGTGTTCCAAATGCAACCAAAATAGCCTATTTCATAGACTTTTTGACTTTTTCAATTAGGACGCGCCTTGCACAATTTCACAAGGATGCAGTGTATCGTGTCGTTTCAAACGGTGTAGAGTAGTGGCCTTCTACCTTCCTAAACACGCACAACATGAGTGATTTTATGGCAACAGCCCCAAATCAACAACTTTTGGATCATTTCCATCCCTCACGCCACTATTTACTTTTCCTGAAAAATAAATGACTAGACTCCACCGGTGTCTTGGATTTAAATTTGCGGCCAATAAACAAAAAGTAAATATCGCCTCCTAATACCAATTCCAAAAATAAACGAAAACAAATTATTTTTGGAAAATTTTTCATTTTCATCAGCCCGGAAAAGCACCAATTAGGACTTAATCATTACGCCATTTCTGCCATAAGTCACGAACAAATTACATATCTCCGCGATTGTTTCGAAGTCTAAATTGTTCATGGATCATAATTACCATTTTCTTTTTCTTTCTTTATATATAAGTACTCTCCGAACGTGGCGGTAAAGTGCCAACGTTTTGGGTAATCATCTCAAAATTACACGTACAATAATCTTTGCTGCGTACGCGTGTGTTGCTAACATGAAACCGCTGGAAAGTTATTGTTTTCCATCTATGAAAATTTAGTTTTTAAAGAGAAAGAAGAAGAAGAATCATTTTTCGCAGGAACAGTAAAATATTTTGCAATTAAGCTCTCTTAATGGTTGTGTTTATGTTAGCGCAGTAATTTTTCATCGCACTCCAAAAGTGGTGGGTGGTTAAGGAGCTCCAGCGTTTGTTTAAGATACAAATGTAAGCGGAGCAATGGCTTTTGTTTAGTGTTTTCGATTTTCGTGGGAAACATAAATACTCTGCACTTGTCCGCAATTGATGGCGGTCTATTTGCTTAGATATTAGTCGGTTAATAAATAATCTTCTGGGCTATGTACTTGACATTGATTCATCGTGTGGCTGTGCGTGATCACACACCTTTGCAGAGGTGTTTTAAGTGGACGTAGGCAGTTTGGGAGGAAAGTTCTACAAGGACTATAGCATAAAGACTTCTTTATAATAAACTGGGTCATGATACTACCCCAAGGTCGACTAGAATTTGCCATCATTGTATTACGTTTAAATTTCATTTCATAAGTTGACTTTGTGCAATTTATTTGGCTTCTGAGATATTAATAATTATTTTTTTCTTTTTCTTGCAGGTAAGTTGTCTGGAACAAAATATCAATTGTATATTCAACCTTGCCCTTTAAAAGACCTTCCTTAGAAGTAAACTGTAATGTTTTAAGTTCCAATGGCTAAATTTTACTTCTTAGGCTTACAACATTTATTTTATTAAGATTTGAATTAAAAATTATTTAGGGCAATTACAAATCTTACAAGTAGAAAACTTTATGTTGAGTGAAAAGGTTGGTAGTTGCTCATCGAAAGATGACGCGTCGCTGGCCGCAGTCGCCTAACTGTTCGATAGTTTAAGGACACCGCTTCAAAACAGTCACTCGTGTTTTGACATAATTCATGAAAAGTATGCCTTTAACACCTTACCCTAACATTATAGTTTTCATGCCAATATAATTTGCGAAGTTGAAAACTTTCGTCTTTGTAAAAACAAAAAAAACGTAAATAAATCGTACACATTAATACATTTCCTTATGTATAACTTTATGGCATTTCCTTTCGAGCATGTTCTAGCAAAAAATCAAAAAATAATTTATTTCTCCACTTATATGAGTAATGACCCTAACTTTTCGTAGCTTTTTTAAATCCCTTAGTGCAACTTTCGCTACGCAATTTGAATATCCCTTGTTTCACCATATCATTCTTTAACTATAAGCAAATTTCTGCGTTATATGTTAGCAGGCCGCCGGACATTGTCGTAAAATACTACCTACTTAAAGTGACGTGATTTTGAAAGTAAAAACTTTGTTAGATTGGTTTTATTTACCAATACAACATTTTTCTGATTGCTAGATATGTCTTCGAAAGCATTAACAAAATTTGCAATTTGTATGAAAGGCGATTGCCAAACACCGAACTCATTTCATACAACGGATCGTTAATCCTTTCATGATCGCACCTTATTCCAGGCCAAAAAATTAATTTAATTTAATTCTAAAATACGTATGTATGTATTTTTTATTTTCGAATTAATTTCAGAATGCTTTTGTGATTTTAAAGCATGTTATGAGATCTGTTGAAATGTGGTGCTGTGAAATAACGCTGAGTGAAATAAGGCCAAATTCCAAAATCATTTTTTGGTTTGCTTAAAATAATTTTAACAGAAAGATTACATCAAGACCTACATTCTAAATTTTTTTTCAGATTTTTAGACCAGCGTGTGTGGAAATGAGAGGGGGGACGCCTTTTTTTCCAAACTTAATATCTCGAAAACTCAACCCCAAAATAATACTTGAAAAACTTCAAGAAAACTCTTCTCATTTTACAAGAGCTATCCGATGGTATCTCACTTAATAGATTACCGTGAATTTTTTTTTCAAAAAAAGTTAGTAATTCATTTATTTTAGTATAAACAAAAAATCGTACACGATTTTTGGGTATTTTTGGAGTATTGCGGTGAGATGGCCTATATCTCCTTTTTTTTCATATTTTTGGTCCAATATTTTAGAAAAAAGGTGGCTGGCACGGTACACAAGTCAATTTTTTGCGCAGTTTGTTGGCTAATAACTTATTACCTCTTGGATCGAGCTGTCATTCTATTTCCAACAATACCCATATTCCAACGAAAACTAATAAAAGAAATTTGTTTTTCGAATTTAGTATAGGTCCTAGATTTTTCGGTAATATGAAATTTCCTGTCACGGTATACAAGTCAATTTTTTGCGCAGTTTGTTGGCTAATAACTTATTACCTTTTGGATCGAGCTGTCATTCTATTTTCAACGATACCCATATTTCAACGAAAACTAATAAAAGAAATTTGTTTTTCGAATTTAGTATAGGTCCTAGGTTTTTCGGTAATATGAAATTTTCTGGCACGGTATACAAGTCAATTTTTTGCGCAGTTTGTTGGCTAATAACTTATTACCTTTTGGATCGAGCTGTCATTCTATTTCCAACGATACCCATGTTCCAACGAAAACTAATAAAAGAAATTTGTTTTTCGAATTTAGTATAGGTCCTAGGTTTTTCGGTAATATGAAATTTTCTGGCACGGTATACAAGTCAATTTTTTGCGCAGTTTGTTGGCTAATAACTTATTACCTTTTGGATCGAGCTGTCATTCTATTTTCAACGATACCCATATTTGAACGAAAACTAATAAAAGAAATTTGTTTTTCGAATTTACTATAGGTCCTAGGTTTTTCGGTAATATGAAATTTTCTGGCACGGTATACAAGTCAATTTTTTGCGCAGTTTGTTGGCTAATAACTTATTACCTTTTGGATCGAGCTGTCATTCTATTTTCAACGATACCCATATTTCAACGAAAACTAATAAAAGAAATTTGTTTTTCGAATTTACTATAGGTACAAGGTTTTTCGGTAATATGAAATTTTCTTAAAATTTTGTACCTGAACTTTCTTTGGGCAAGCGAGATACGTCTTCGCTTTGGTTCGGCAGTCACCAAGATGAAAGCCTAATGACAGATGGACAAACATTTTCATAAGAAGCACCTCAGCAAAGTTATTAAAAGTTTTTTCACGCGTTAGTATTAGTACTAACGCTTCCTTGAATCTACGACTAATTCCCAAATAAATACATGATTCATTTTTAGGTTGCCTAGATACATCTTCAGTCCAAATTGCATGTCCTAACTACAAAGGACTTATAAGTTAAAGTCAAATATTTTAAAGGCGACAGACAGACGCCGAACGAATCCCATAAGCGTTTCGTTGTTCCTTTGGAACGAAACCCTGAAAAGCTGCTCATATCTTTGGAAAAGTTCGGTTGTGTTCGGCGTGCGCAGTAAGGTTGAACTTATCCGAAACCACCCGCTCAAAGTTATTCAATCGCATTAAAATTGAGTTTGTTTTACACCTAATGAGTTCTACAAAATTGCCATAGTATGTTTTCCATTATTTAATTTTGTTAAAAGCTTTAAATAAATAACAATGTTTTTCGCCGATTTTCCTGCCAGGTGAAAATCGTTCAGTTGTTAATGAAAAATGGCAAATAATTTACAATACGTGTTTTTATGTATTACTTCTTAATGAGAGTCCTATTCAGTATATTCTTATAAATTATATTTTTCAAACTCTGCTGGTAAAATCCCCACCAAACAGAATTCGGAACACCGCACACAATATTGTGCATTGGCCCATCAAAGCCTGTTACTGTTTACACTTGTTCGAAATATTGTGGAAAACATTCACCATGGGATAATAGTTCGAGTAAACAAACAAAAGAACACAACTGAAAGTTCAAAGAGAGGTCAGTCACAACACACACGAGAACATGCCAAAAGTTTATTTCTCTCGCGGATGTTTGGCTAAAATGTTCGCACTTGAATTGCAAGATTTCTTCATTCGTCATTAGAAAAATCAGAATGTTTTTTTCTAAACTGGTTTTCAATTTCACGAATCTTCTGCGTAGGTGCATAATGAGTCTTATTACATCTCCATTGATCGAGTTAGTATGTTGACCTTAAGGTAATTACCGGCGGTAAGGTCGTTAAACTGATTACGAAGAATTGATTTGGTTGGCATTGGAGCCGAAGGGTCTCTGTTTTAGACAATGAAATTGTTTTGGTTATTCAAAATTCGTTAGATAGCTAACGTGGATTCTTTAGATAAATACAAGATGATAGGTTGTGAATAGATTTTCTATTTCATAATTATTGAATGAAAAAAGCCACTTTCTCGTATTTTTTAAAAATGTTGAAACTTTTCTATCGCATTTAATATTTATTAGTAAATTAATAAATAGACAGGGAGCAGTTACAGCATAAAATCGAGAATAAATATCTTTATTGATATTAGAAACCTGTACAAAATGTCTGGTCTCTTTGAAGTATTTCCTTTTTATCGTCACTAAGTAACCGTTTTTTTTTGGTCCTCAATTTTGTGAAGGTGGCACTTTTGTAGCGGCGTTAGCCAAATAGGTTGAACCTAAATTTATTACATCTACGGATGAGGTTGGTGTAAGTGTGTGTGTGTGTGCGAGTTTTTAGGTCGGGCTTTATTTATTTCTTGCAGAGAAGAAGAGAAACTGCTCCAGCAATAATTACAGGGAATTTCCGAGATAGGTGTGCACATTTGTCTCCATTATGGGCAATAACATTCATTTGGCAGGACGTTTGGCTACAATTCTGTTTGAGAAATATCGATTTTCTAATTTTGCAAATGTTGGCTGTGTTTGGTTGTAACAAACGGCATCTAAGGATTTTATTGGTTTGTTGGCACGGTTTATTTGTGTTGGGTGAATCTCTATTTGCCTAAGTTGCTCCAATGGTTTCCAGAAGGTAATTCGTTTTGAAACGTGTGCGGGTTAGAAAGGCGTAGAACTCGTTAACAAAAAGAAAAATTGTGCAAAAGCCTTGTGGTACTTGTTTAATATGACATGAATTTGTAAGAACCGAATCTGAGTGTGGAAGGCAAATAGAAAACAATTCATAATGTAGGAGTATCAAGGGCGCACTAACTTTACTGGTCATTTAAATAATAACGATTCATTACAAAAGAACAATGTGTAGTGTGAATAATTTTCGAAAACTATAGTCTTCAGTCATCAGCAAATTGTAGTAGATATCCCGGGAGTTCGTCCGCCTCAGCTTAAAAATGTATACTGTTTACAACTTTAAAAATATTTCTGACTAATATATGTATTTAAAAACTTGTTAGTCAATTGTTTATATTGGGAGTTATTATTGGGAGCTTGGGGAAGAGATAAAACGACTACAGCTTTTCCTTACACTGCAATTTGAGATCTCTTCTTATGCAAAAGCGGCAACTATATCTCCAAGAATGCTTTATCTACAATACTATGCGTGAATCGTATAATCGTGTCTTATTAATTTTACCTAACCAACAACAAATCCCTAAGAAACTCCTGATCCACTTCAATTGTAACCCCTATCTGCTTCTGAAAAAAAGAAATACAAATAGATCGATCCGATTCAATGCGGGATTTGAAAAAATCAGGAAAATGATGCTTTGAATACCCGTTGTTCTTATCATTCAATGCATTTACTCGTAAGTTGCAGTCAAACTCAATGCAGCGAAGAAAAATTGAGTCTGAAGCCATGTTTGTAAGATAAGGAGTTTACCCTCCAAATTTCAACCAAAAAAGTCAAGCCGTTCCAAACGTTCAAATCGCAAATATTAATTAAGCCCAAAAGATTTTTTCTAACTCTTGAACGGCTTAACCGATTTCAATAAAACGTTAAATAATTTGTTCTTGGATGCATTAAGTTTAGCTTCAATTCGAAAAGCAACACCCGCACATAGCAGGCTGAAGTTTAGATGAATTTCAAGGAAATCGGAACACAAAGCTATTTCAACCCTTTTTCTCCAGAAAAACAAAAAATGTATGATCGCCGAATGGAATATTAAGCAAAAAATGTGTATTCGAACACATGCGTTTTTATGTTTTATGATGCGTTGAAGTCAAACCTAATGCATCTAAACAAAAAAGTAAAACAGTACAGTACTTATTGGATACAAGAAAAACAAAAAATCCAAAGAATCTTTTTCTTTTAACCGGTTTTTTCTTTTATAAGATAAACGGACATAAGAATAAAATAAATGAACAACGTATATAAGAAAAAACTTTTTCTAATAAGCAATACAAAAGTTTGCGAACCGAATAAAAAAACTATCAAAACCAAAATGCCTTTTGTCTCTCTTTTTGTTACCTTTGTAAATGAATTGTAGTTTTTTATATCAAATTCAAATCAAATTCTCAAATTTTAATCAAATAAAATTCAAATAAAATGTTTCTTTTTTTTTGTATATATGTTAGTAATTGTGCGTATTTTATTAATTTTCTAAGCATTTTTTTCACAAATTTTACGCAGACAAACTGCTGTACGGAGACTTTTTTGACTGAGTGTATGATGTAACAGCATTCAAATGATTTGAGACTTCTTCTCTCTGCAATCCTTTGCATTTACTTGTAGTCCTTGCAATCAATTGCTATCTTGCCAACACAGTCTTTCTGATGTCAAATGAACAGTGATTCTAAAATTTGAAGTCACAGTCTCAATGTGAAGTTTATAAATACAATCGTTTATTTGAAATCAGTGAAAATTGCATTCTTGCAATTTGTTCACTCGTATGTAACAATGATGTTTTAACAGCATCTGAGAAAATGCTTCCTTAAGATTTTTACCCTTACTCCATCAATCCATTAATCTGTGAATCAAGTCGCAGAAATGACCGGAGAAAATCTCATGTTTCTAAAGCAGAGTTGGGAAAGTAATGATTATTTTGTGTAATGATTACAGGTTAAATTACAATTGAAAGTATTTGAAATTGAAAAGATTTTCAATTACCATTACAGTAATTAGTAATTGAAATTCTTTCAATGACAATTACAGGTGATTGTAATTGAAAATTTTCAATGACAAATTACAAGTAATTGAAAATTTCAATTACATATTAAGAGTAATTGAAAATTGTAATTGATTTTTCAAGTAAGTAAACGATTATGCTTTCGGTCTATTGACCGAATGAGTTGTTTACCAAAAACATAATGGCAAAACAGAAGGCAGCCGTTCAGTCGTTCACTGACCCCCGCGGAGATTAGACGTGCATCGGCTTTTTTTTTATTGTGATCAAGTGTGTACCAAGTGAGTGCATACATAGTACAAAAACCACGAAATCGTAAAGTGCGATTTAGCCTAGTGGTAGGACGTTGGGTCGTAATCCACCAGTCCCCGGGTTCGAGTCCCAGTCGGGGAAATTATTCGATCGAGAACTTTTTTTTCATAATTAATTAAAGTGAAGCGTGACGACAACGAAATCACGCGATGGACGAGAGCGAGCGGTCCGCTCAGCATATAGCGGACCAAGAGGAGGAGTCATCGGCGTACGAGACGCCGAGCCCATCAGGCCACCTAAACGTGGGCATCGAGGGAGGTGCACTGAAGAGGAGGAAGAGGCTGAACCCGATTCCCAACCTTGTAAAACGCCGTACTACTACAGCTTCTTCAGAAAAGCTGCATGTTGAAGCAAGTGGTACGGCGGCTACACCAACAACAACAACAGCAGCTGATCACGAAGACGAACCAGCCAACCAAGAGGATGACGAGATCTCCTATTTCTCCGACGGCAGAGAGGGCCGCTATTCAATTAATCCGTTTGACGAGCTAGGGTCAACGGACTCAGACGACGAAAATGAGGAATTATTCGTCCTAACGAACAATCTCTCCGCAGCAGAAGAGCAGAAGCGAAAACTCGAGCGGAAAATAGCGGCTCTCAAAGCCAAGCAAACAGCAAGAAGGGAGAAGGAGCGACTAGCCCTGGACCTAAAGAAGAGACAAACCCAGCAGAAAACTCAGCTGGAGCAAGGGAGCCAGAAAGGGCAACAGCAGCCGAAGAAACAGGCGAAACCGCAGCAACAAAACTTGCCCAAGCAGCAACAGCCGCAAAAGCAACAACAACAATTGCCAAAGCAGCAAGTGCAGCAGCAACAACAGCAGCTTAAAAAGCAAAAGCAGCAGCAACAACAACCAGCAACTAAGCAACGCGAACAACAAAACCAGCAGCAACAACAGCAGAAGCAGCAACAAAAACAGAACGTTCAGCAGAAGCAACAACAACCACAGCAACAGCAGCAGCAGCAGTCGGAGCAGCAGCAACAGAAGAAGACGAGGATACCGCCCATCTTCACTTACAAAACGGACCTGCAAGCCACGATTCAGGTATGTAAGTCGGCCATAGATAATCGTTTTGTTATAAAAAGATTAGGGCTAGATAGGCACGCCATCCACTGTCAGACAGTTGATGACTACATACTTGTCAAAAATTGTCTGAGGCAAGCTACGACGGAGTTTTACTCCTTCACGCCCAAAGGAGAAAAGCTCCAAAGCGTGATTTTGAAGGGATTGGAACCGTCTGCTGATCCGGTGAAGATCCTCAAATGGCTCAAGAAAAAAGAGTCCGACGATCTGACGTTTGTGAGCGTCAAGCCCTTCACCACAGCAAGGGCAAAACGGGAGAATCGGAAACTGCCGTTCTTCCTGGTTCAGCTGACTCCTAAGAGCAACATCGAGGGTTTAAGGCAGGTTAAAGTCCTTAACTTTCAGGTTGTCTCCTGGGAAAGATTAAGGCGCAGCGAAAGCATTTTACAATGCGTTCGTTGCCAAAGGTTCGGACACGCCGCATCGAACTGCGAAATGCAGCCTCGATGTGTGAAGTGCAGCCAGAACCACAAGGCAGAGGAATGCACTCTGGGTAGGGAAGGAGTTGATAGGGCACAACTCGTTTGTGCATTATGCAAGAATTCGGGACACACCGCTAACTATCGGGGTTGTCCTGAGTTCAAGAACATTAGGGTAGTCAGGTCCAACCTTGGTCGACAGAAGAGGGTGGAGCCCAAAACGATCCCAGCGCCACCTTCTGCACCTGCAATACCCGTCACGCCTCAACTGACCTTCGCCCACATGGCGTCTGGTCGAGGTAAGACGGCAGAGCCTATCAGACCGAAGGAAGTTCCACGAGTCCCTGTGACCGGAACTCCGGAAGTCACAACTGACGTTGTGTCCCTCTTGCTTGCTCTGCAGGCTAAGATGGACCAGATGCAACGTCAAATCCAAGTGCAGGCGGCGCGAGTAGATCAGATCTACTCTCTTCTGCCGGCAATTAACGCTACGCAATTAAGATCATAATGGCTGCGCTGGCGGAGAATAACCTTCGGGTCCTTGCAGTGAATGTAAATTCACTGATTAGGGTTGAGCGTAGGAACGTCCTTTTTATGTTGTTAAAAGACCAAAATCCTGATGTACTTCTGGTTAGCGAAACTAAGCTATCTCAGAAACACAAATTAGGACATAGTAATTACAAAATTATTAGAAGAGACCGACCCAACTCCACACAAGGGGGTGGTGTTGCGATCTTCATAAGAAATAATTTAAACCATAAAGTTGTGTACAGCGGGGAAGTGCGGAGGTTCCGGGAGCTTGAGGTGTGCATCGTGTGCATACCCCTTCGTAGTGGGAGGAGGATGTACGTGATGTCGGCTTATGCTTCTGGTGCTACTCAAACCACTCGATTTGTAACAGAACTCGAAACTCTTTTCCGATGTCTTAGGCTTGATTCGGAGGAGAACTTTTTCGTTTTGGCCGGAGATTTCAACGCCAAACATGCCCATTGGGGCAATGATGTCTCCAATTCCAGGGGGGCCCAGTTATTCAACTGGTTGTCGCAGCACAGTGTCGAGTATCGTCTCGATTTGAAAGCAACGGATAGTCCGTCGTATCCCAGCAGCGGCTCGTTTCTCGATCTAATGCTTTACGACACTAGATTACAGCTGACCGACTGTGACGCACTTACTATAAACTGTCTGCACACTTTCGTGTATGACAGCGACCATTGCGGACTAAGAGCCGACATAACGATTCCCAACGAGATTGCGGTTTTAGAGGAGTTTGTACCGACGTATTCTTACAATTACAGTAGGATGCGTTGGCCACGCTTCTCAAGAGCTATGACGCGAGCACTCTCCTCAAACGAGCTCCAACCACCGTCCAATAGGAACCTGTCAAACGAGGAGATAGACAGGTACCTTAAGCTTATGGACGAGACAATTAAACGAACGATGGACAGAACGATACCTCGGTATCAGTACAAAGACAATACGGAACTATACCGCAATGCTACAATCGACGCACTTCACTCATACAAAAGTAGACTTCTGTCGAGGCTTAAAACCCTTTACAGGAGATTTACTGACAGACAAGACTTGGAAGTTAGGACACTGAAGTCGATGATAAAAAACGTAAAAGTTTTGATCACTCAAAATTATCGACTTTCAGTCAATTTGTTTTGGAACAATAAGATTCGGGCTGTAAATTCCAGCAACCCGAGCATGTTCCCGCAAATAAATAAAATATTTCGGAGAAAAAATCAAAACGACCTTCCGTGTCTTAAGCTTCCAAGAACAACGGACAACGACAACTTACTGACATCGATAGGCATAGATCCGAGTAACGCAGTCCTAGACGAACACTTTTTCGTCATCGAAGATCCGCAAGAGAAGGTGGAAGCTTTGGGTGCGACTTTCCAGGAAGTGTACAAGGTGAACGAGTCCGCTCGCCCGAACCACGACCTGGAGAATCGCGTCCTTGTGCAAAACTTCTATCTTCGGGAAGAGATGCAAATTTGGCGATCTGAGAACACCGGGTTCACGGTGTTCAGTGAGGATAACATGGCTTATAATGCCATCGCCAATGAGAGGGTACACCCTCCGTTCATTTCGAAGGCTGATCTCCGAGCGGTCTTCGATTCATTGAGAAAAAAGAAGTCAGTTGGGATTGACGGCATTCCCAACATTGTGCTCAGACACCTCCCCCCGGAAGCGGTCGATATATATTGCACCCTGTTTAACAATGCTCTGAATAACGCACATTATCCGGAGCATTGGAAAATAGCGGTTGTGCATCCTATTCCCAAGCGAGGCAAGGATTCTTCTAATCCTGGAAATCTCAGGTCAATCAGTCTCCTTCCGAATATAAGCAAGGTATTTGAAAAGGTAATCAATAGAGCTCTGTCCCAGTGGGTTGAGGACAATAATATTATTCCGGATAACCAATTCGGTTTCAGAGCGGGGCATGATACCCTACATGCCGCGTCGAAACTGGTGTCGGATGTCCAATGGAACAAATGCAAGGACCAATGCACTGGAGCCTGTCTGATTGACTTGGAGAAGGCCTTTGACACCGTATGGTTAGAGGGTCTTTTCTATAAGTTGACTAGACTGAGAGTTCCCAAACCCTTGCTGTACATGCTTGTCAACATGCTTCCTGGTAGACGGTTCATTGTGAAGAATGGCAATGTAACCTCTGCCGGGGCATATCTCGTTAAAAACGGTCTACAACAAGGCGCCGTAAATTCGCCAATCCTATTCAACATTTACACTAGTGATCTGGTGGGTTCTCTCCACCATTCCATTGCGTACGCCGACGATCTAGTTGCGTATAGAACAGGGCCAAAGATCGAGGTCATTGTAACTCTCTTGCAGCGTGACTTCGACTCAATTCAGCGATATTGCGATGACTGGAAGTTGAAGATCAACTTCCAGAAGTCGGAAACCATCCTGTTCAGGACGCCTTTGTCTGGGGCCTCTGCGGACACCAGGCGGAATTGGCGTAAGTTCTCCATCATTGGACAACACGGGCAACCACTGACCGTGAAAAGTGTAGTCAGATACCTCGGGATCTGGCTAGATCAGTTTCTATATTTTAACAAAAATGTAGAGGCTGCTCTGGCCAGAGCTAGAGGTGCTTTTGCCCTCACAAAGAGACTGTTTTACAGCAGCCAACTCGATGCGAGGGTGAAGGTAATCTGCTACATGGCCCTCATACGGCCAATGCTGGTCTATGGGTGTCCCGTGTGGTTCAATGTTGGAGCCAGCGCAATGGAAAAGATTCGGGTGTTCGAGAGGGCATGCCTTCGGGCGTGTCTTCGCCTTTATCGAACGCCTGAGTCCCAGTACATAAAATTCTACCCCAATGAGGTCCTATACAACAGGGCGAACTTGATCAGGGTGGACAATTTCGTAGTGAAATTGACTCGGGGGCACGTTGCAAGGGCAATGAACTCGAGCAATGGCCTTATCTTCGGGGCTTACTACCCTAATAGCATGTACCACGAGCGGGTACGCCTTAACGGCTTCATCCCCCCAGAGGCATTCCTCTATCTTGACGGTAGGGGAATTATACAGGATAGTTCTGCGGTACCGATCATCTACCACTTCGCTCGGTCAACTGTGGATAGGCGGCTCACCTACAACGGATCCGACGCTCTAAGAGCCGAGGAGAATCTCCGGTTTAGCAGAGCGGTATCGCGGAGAGATATTGCGGAAGTTGCTAAGCAGCAAAAACGGTACTGGTGGTTGAATGAGGGAGAGGGAGCTCCCTCGTAGCTTGCTTTAGCTTAAATTAATAAAAAAATTAATTGTAATTAGGGCCCATTATGGGCAAAGTCGGTTAGGGTCTAGTTTAGCCAAGGTCATGGCCGGCTTGCATAGCTTGTAGGTGGTGGTGGGTAGGTATTAAGGTAGATTTAAGAGAGACAAAAAAAAAAAAAAAAAAAAAAAAAAAAAAAAAAAAAAAAAAAAAAAAAAAAAAAAAAAAAAAAAAAACAAAAAAAAAAAAAAAAAAAAAAAAAAAAAAAAATAAAAAAAAAAAAAAAAAAAAAAAAAAAAAAAAAAAAAAAATAAAAAAAAATAAAAAAAAAAAAAAAAAAAAAAATGTAGATTTAGTTAGCAATAAGTTTTACTATCTCGACTAGATTAAGTTTTAGTTTTAGATTAGAATAACTCATTGCTTTAGTATTAAGTCCCACGAGAGCCCTTCTGGTACTAAGTTTTTTTTTTTTTTTTCGAATTTTCTTAGTTTAATTAATAATCTTAGTTTAATTAATAATTGTAAATATGTTAAGTTTAAGTTAGTTTACGTCGAAAGACATAGTTTTAAGTTGTTATGTTTAGCTTAGAGTGCCCGCATAGGGCCAGTAAGTTAGTTAAGTTAGTTAAGTTAGTTAAGCTAGTTTTAAGCAATTTTGTCTAGCATGTAAGTGTCCTGAAAAATCCAAATAAAAATGCGTTAAAAAAAAAAAAAAAAAAAAAAAAGAAGGCAGCCGTTCTATTTATCGTATGTAATGCCAATGTATTAGATTGTCTCCAGTGTAACGCTTAAGATTCTGTTCATATTAATGTAATCAACGAAATATTGCAAGTAGTTATCAGCTTGTTTACAATATTGAAAACGCCAAGTTTTTGGTATTCTTCAAAATCACATATGTATAGGCGTTGTATTTTTTGATGCTACTCATTGAATACATATTCAAAAGACAAAAAGGCGGAAGGGAGATATTTGACAACCTAATACATACATAGATATTATGTTTTTTGTTATTTATTTGATTTAAAGTATATTGTAATGACTACAAATAAATGTAATCATTACAATATATTTCACCATTACATATTGCTTCAATTACATCAATGTAATTGAATGGAAAGTAATTGAAAACTTTAATTACATGTAATATGTAATTGACGATTTTCAATTACAATCAATATGTAATTGATGATTTTCAATTACAATAACATGTATTTGTAATTGAAAAAACCTCAATTACAAATATATGTAATGAGTAATTAAACTGATTTGTAATCATTACATCCCAACTCTGATCTAAACGAGCTATTTGCCACTACGATTAAAATTTAAGCACCGACATGTGGAAAATTTTCAACGCTAACACATTTTATTATTTTCACAAGACTCAGTGTTAATATACTCATCAATGGACACATAAAAAAATGTTTATGAAAAATGTCTCAAAACAAAAGCATAAACCTTCGGTGTCAACTCGCCAATCGCACCTGAACCTCAATCACATGTTTGTATAAATCAAGAGTCCACAATAATAACTTGCGTGGCTATTGACGTTTACAAAGTTATTAAAATGCGATGTCGTGTAAAAAAAAGTTTTTTTATATTTGCGAAAAAACTATTATTTAGGAAAATTATCCACAGGCTGATGTTGACGACTAGTAGTCGCCGAAGCCAAAGGCTGGTGGTACAAAATCCATTAATTTTGATCTTCAGTCTCAGGTTGTGACGGTTGTTAATACATTACACGAGGAAACGTCATAAATCTAAAAAAACGTGCGCAAATGAATGGAAAAGTTCATTTGCTTTTTTTGTTTTATTAAATACATAAAAAAAGAATTAATAAGCCTGTTTTGAGTCGATTTAAAGGTTAAGTGGTTTCCCTAAAGTTAGCGAAAGAAAAGGTACACGTGTATGTAGCATGTTCGAACAAGTTATGAACTTTACACACCGTAGCTTTTTTTTCTACTTGAGATTGCATCAAGCACTTTTGATGTCTAATTTAGAATTATAATCCTCTACAATGTCCTTAATGTAGTTCTTCTTTTCGAGCCTAGCCACATTTGATTAACTGATTTAAAGTTTATTAAGGTGCATGTTATATTGTGCAAGAAGGGATCAGGATTTACTCTATGTAACACAAGGGGTCCACAAGAACGTAAGTGAGGCAGGTTTCTCCTCCGTTAACATAACCAAGCGTACATTGAACCTAACCTGTGTTGTGCTTTCATTTATTTAAAACCAAGCTTATGAGAAGGTTTCAACTAAGTTAAACCTGCGAAATGAAAAATGATGAAAGGATAAGAATATATAGAATATTGTTCCCAAACAACAATAATCATTAGTAGTAAGATTTTAAGTGAAAAAGTCTCTCTTTATTTTTGAAGCAAATTCCTTTTTTCAAAAAAATAAAAAATAAATAACTTACGTAAGATGTTAGTGGATCAAAAAATGTGCTTATGTAATTTTGATCCTTGCAAGTAACGACTTCTTCGCGACTTTCCACCATTTCATCGATGTACTTAAATGCTTGGTTTATTTCGATTTCACATCTATTGCCATTACCTTCGCCCTTGCTTCTTCAAAAAAGTTTGTGAAAGGTGCATGGTATTGTACGCAAACGACATGAACATTTATCGATTCCTTTCTTAAACATAGATTTTCAAATCTACTTCATAGTTTTTTGGAAGAAAATTGGATGAAAATTTAGTTTTTTCTTGAAATTCGCAAAACTTCACCAAAACCAAAGTAAATTATCCCGCATACAATCTTCTTATTGAATTTAGAAACGTCTAATGCAGAATTTAATTGACTGAAATAGTTTTTACCATAAACTTACCACACTTTTACTCTAATTGCGCCAATATTTTTGCATTGTGAGTAGATGACCTGCATAAAATAATGAACCTTGTAGGGGTTTGGCATGAAAAGTAGTCCCAGCAAAATCAAATCTAAGGTGTACAGTCAATTTTTAATATTAAACAAATCAAACTAAAACAAAACATTTATTTACTGTGAATATTAATTCAGAAATCCTTTAAAAAAAAGAACATGACAAATTGAAGAGAACAAGAAAAAGCGGTCAAGTGTGAGTCTTACTCACCCGCCGAGGGTTTCGTTCGCAAACAGATTAGTAGCTTAATATAAGTCTTAGAAATAACAAGTAGAAGAAAAACAAACTAAAATAGTCAAATCAAATCAAACTCAATTCACTGTTCATTCACTAAAATTCTTCTTTTCATTTCGAACGAAACTGAACAAAAGAAAATCCTTTTCCATTTGCTGATCGCGCCAGCCGTGTGCAAATTGCTTTGGTGCATTTAGCCGATGAAATGCCGCAAGCGACACTGAGACTGCCGTCAGTTCATCGTTTTTTGTAGGAAACTGATTCGATTTAAGTCGCCAATATCTTGAAAAATTATATGAAAATAATTTTTTTAAGTAATATTTATTTGTTCTTGCGCCGAGATCTACAAAATGGCATTTTCGGATCTTCAAAATTCGAATGTTGTTGTTTTTTGGTTTTTGGCCAATATCTCGAAAATTATTAAAGTCAGAGTGGTCAAACCAATTTTAACACAAAGATTACATCAAAACCTACATTCCAGATTTTTTTCAGATTTTTAGACCAACGGATGTGGAAATAAGGAGGGGGGGGGACGCCTCTTTTTCGACTTTGAAGCTTAATATCCAAATATAAAGTTCAAAATGAAAACTCTATTTCATTTTACAAGACCTATCCGATTGTACCTCACTTAATATATTCCCGAGAAATGTTTTTCAAAAAAAGTTAGTAATTGATTTATTTAAGTATGAGCAAAAAATCATACACGATTTTTAGATAATTTTGGGGTATTGCGATGAGTTGCTCCATAACTCCAATTTTTTTTCAGATTTTTTGGTCAAATATTCTAGAAAGTAAGGTGGGGGACACGGTACACAAGTCAGTTTTTGGTAGTTTGTTGGCTAATAACTTCTTACCAATGAGAGTGTGGTGATTACCATAGTACAACTTTTTGATCTAACTATCATTCTCTTTTCAACGATACCCATATCAAGGAACTAGTTAAAGAAATTTGTTTTTCAAATTTAGTATCGGTACTAAACTTTTTGCTGATATGAAATTTGTTTAAATTTTTTTACCTGAACTTTCTTTGGACAAGTGAAATACATCTTTTGGCAAAGTTTTATTTCTTAGTTCTTAGTGGTTCGTCAATTACCAAGAATAAAGCCTGATAACAGACAGACAGACAGACATTTTCATAATCAGAACACCGCCCCCTTTCCAATAACACCCATATCGACCGTCAAAGTTAATAAAAGTTTTTTCGGGCGTTAGTATTAGTACTAACGTTTTCTTTAATCTACGACTAATTCCAATAAAAATACATGATTTATTTTTGGGTCGTCTAGATACATCTTCAGTCCAAATTTCATCCCTTAACTGTAAAGGACTCTCAGCAGGAGTCCCGATTTAAGCATGAAAATGCTTTTTTCTGGAAATTTCCTTATTTCTATTTTGTACTAAAATAGGTGCACTTGAATCCCAAATTGATCGAAAGATGAAGAGTAAGTAGGTTATACATTTTGGCAAAAGTTTCAAGTTGGGAAAAAAATGGCAGCAGATTTTCAATTACAGTCAAGTGGCTAAGCTTTTCACAACACATGCGATTGATTGTTTTGCCAGGATAAACAACTCAATTCATTTGCTAACAGAAAACAAAAACCTTAAATAAAACACTTAGAAGCCCCGAGCCAAATTTGACTCTCGCTAAAAGCCTCTGCTTTTTCTAGGTATCCCATCCAGGGCATGTGATTCCATAAAATTCCCCTGATGATGCAATATCCGGTGGAGTTGAGGCTTGCCCTTGACGTTTGTCTTGCAAACAAATCTTCACGAAGAAAAGATGAGCTAAGTACATCTAACGCCTCACAAAATTGTTTGGCTTGGAAAAAAAGATGAATTCTATAATAATTTATAATTTACATAGTAAACGAAAAAAAAGCCTTCCAAAAAACATTATACTTCCAAATTGTACGTTATTTTTTTTTTTTTTATTTTCTATTTAACACTTTTTTGAGCGACTCCGTTGCGCTGTTGTTGCTGGTGAGGCGCGTTTTCTGGCCCAAGTGCGACGGAATATTTGCTGAAAAAATTATTTTCTTCCTGTGAATTGTGTTTAGTTTGCCGTATAAGTCCTCACATCTAGGCACTCTTTTTTTATGTTAATCTCCGAAGAGGGAAAAAGCAACGACTTTGCAATTACAATGGCACCGCTGAACAATGGAACGGGGGAAGAGTCTTTAGATAATTTTAGAGCTCAGCGATTCTGTAGAAAAGCGCAGATCGCTTCACCTTCACCTTTACCTTCAGGTGTAATATGCCGCAAATGACACATGCAGATACGTACGTCAAACCAGTGTATCCCAAAAAAAAAAATGTATGTACGAGTATATCCCCCCTCCAATGTACGTGTGCTTGGCTTCTTTGCCGAAATTCGTATCTTGAACCGAGCGATAGATAGAAAGATTATTAAATAACACCCTGGACATTGAGATTAATTTATTCGCGAATTTGTGGTCGTCTTGTTGTGGTGTCGGTTCGGTCGGTGCAGATAAAGCAGCGCCACTCTTGTGGGAAAGATTCAAAGAATCTTGTTTTGTAATTAATTGCCCATCGTGTGGTTGTTGTCAGCAGCAGCACAGATTGTCGAGTGTCGCCGTTGAGCGTTGCCGACGCCAGTTTGTCTCGTGAACTCTAGTGATTTGCTTCGGTGTTTGTCTTATGCGAAATCTATTAAAAGAGCCGATTGTTTCGAGGTGTGTATATTTATGGAATTAATTTGCTTTAAAGTCAACGATGAGTGAGTGTGAGATAAAGTTAAATTAAGAAAATAAATTGAGTAATTTGCCGCTAGATTGTGGACGCGAAGTCGAGCTCTCTTTGCTAATGATTTGTAATCTGCATTTTGGGATATGAATTAATTTTCACGAATTTTGTAAGTTGACCTTGTTAGGATTTTTACATTATTGGCTTTCGTTTTGTTTTGTGGAAAATGATTAAGTGACGACAGAAATTAGATATTCAGTTTATCAATGGCGTTATATGAGAAATTGATTGCGTAAAAATGATGATTAGTGTGAGATAATCGTGAAGCACGTGGATGAATTGTTTTAGGAAAGTTTGGATTTTGTGGTTTATTGTGATCAAATCTGAAAATTATATTTGCTGTCAATTCATGAGTAAATTGCTGCAAGGTGTAAGGCCGTTTTTAAAAACAGTCCGATCGACAGAATGGGCAATAACTGCAAATTTGCAATTGTAAATTAAATCCAAAAAAATATTCATTCAACTGCAGCAGTTTTGTTGCTGTCTTCCAACAGACTTATAAATTCCTAAAACTCAGTGCATGCTGGATCAGCAGTGGACAGTAGCTCAGATGCTTCCTTGCCGAAGATATCATATGATATTGCGTGACATCATTAAAGCAACCTTCGACACAAGCAATACTTCGGTAAAAGTAACACCTTAAAATCTCCAGGAGGATGTATTTGACTCCTAGTTACATTGAAGCTTGAACCCTTTTGGTCTTAACTTTTGCTTGACTACAAATATACACACAGTAATTGCTCACTTTACGGGTATAAGCAGCAATATTTTAAATTGTTGTTAACTACAGGAAGAAGCTGATGTATTAGAGTACACTCCACAGAACAAAGGTCATAAACAAGGTAATTGCATTCAAGTTTAAGTACGGGTTAAATAAATCGTTGCCTCTATTCTACTTATTATAGGTACATAGACGTATATGACTTTCTTTCCAAAAAGGAGGCAGTAACATTTTTTGCATAGGACCTTGTTTAACCTTAGGTTGTTGCAACAATATAGACTGAATCATCTATCGTTTTCTTTAAAAAAATATATATAAACGAAGCTGTATTTGATACTTTTCAAAATTTACTAATTTATTGTTAAAGTAACTTATCTTGTCGAGTGATTTCAATCACCATATAGATAAAAAGGGTATTTGAGAGTCTTGGTTAAATGTGCTAGTTTTCCAGTAGGATTAAAACAAATAGCTTTGTCGAACATAGACTTTTACGGCTAAGTTTCTCCGAGACATGCCTTGCCGTATTTTCTTTTTAAATCGGTTGCTTTAGACTTTTGAAATATATTAATAGGAACGTACATAAAATTTGTAAAATGTGTGTGCCAACGTACGATTACTATTTCTGTATCTCTATAGATGTAAATCCGAATTGTAAATTGCTACTGACGAAATCGTAAACATGGCTAAATATTTTGACAGCTGGATAGCATTGGTAACCTTGACAGATGGAATGTCGAATGGAGCTGAATGTCATTGTAACCATAACAATTGAGTAATTATCCCTGTTGTCTGGTCACCATTTACTTCCTTTGAAATATAATTCTTTATGGAGTGAATATATCAAACAGCTGATAAAGATTTTTATAGCATTTGAGTTTATAAAGGAACAACCTTTCTAAGTCATTAAAAATGGCTACAAGCTTCTAAGTTCTTTAACGCAACTTAAAGAATCGCCCATTCATATTTTAGACAGTAATAATGGCCCGTATTGACATATTTTTAAAGTCATCACGATTTCTGACAAATAACGCGCAATCATACAATGTATTGATTTTCATTACAGGCCTTCTCAGTCAATAAGTTCTTTATAATCGACCAATATCAGTACGACACCCTTGTAATTGAAAACCGATTGGTATTACTTTCAATGTCAGGTACACAAGATGAACGCATGACTGTCTCAAACGCAGCAACAATTTATTTCTTCCGATTGTGTATAACTCAAGACTCAAAAACTGATAGATGATTTCTACATTCACACTCCAGCCCAATGGAATGCATTATTGAAATTCCGTCTCACAGTCTCGATCCAGAAATTCCTTACATTTAAATTTAAAACTGTCTGCGGTGCACCCACCACGACGTGTCTGCCATGAGACAGCGCAATATCACTTCATTTATACGCCTCCAAGTACGTAATCATGACTTCGCTTGAATTAACTACATTAAGCAGATTTTTTTCCCAAGAATTTTCATGATTTTTTATTCGATCAAAGGAGAATATACTTATGTATCTTCGGTAGAATCGAAAAGAAAAACCAAAAAAGAAAAACAGAATGAAAGTACTTTTGGTTCGGCTAATTTATATTTTCTTCATGACTCTGCCGTCATCTTACGCAGAAAATTTGCCCGCTGACTCACAAAAGATTAATGATTACTGAATTGTCATCGAGAGAAATTAATATTCTAACATCATGTGCGGTTTCGACGAATTGGATTCAATTGAACGAATTTCATAATTTTGGCTGTGTGGGGGATCCCAAGCCAGCACATGACAATTCCTGGCGCTATGCTTCGAGCCTGTTTTGGATTGAAAACGAAGAAAAATTTCACACGCGATTTAATTTAAATTAATCGCAATCACACTCTTAGAATGTGCAATCGATTTAAGTTTAAGTTAGTGTAGTTTTGATTAATTTCTTTCGACCGCCGCGTGATTTGAATTAAAATTCTCACACGAAGAGCACCGCAGTACATTTTTATACAGTGACGCCATCTGGCGATGCCAAACAGATGCAGACTTTTTGGCTAATAGAGAAAATCACGGTATATTAATGCTAATCAATTGTTTTCACTTTCATTACTGCAGGAAATAGACGTAAAGCTAGAATCGATTGATGTTCATAATTAAAGTTGAGCTAAACCAGACAAAAAGTCAGGAAGTTTGGCACAATGTCACTGGGAGAAGGTTTGAACTAATTAGCATGGCTAAGAAGCTCGTATTCACTTCCCGAATGTGCGTGTAGAAGCTAGATGCTTTGGGATGTCCACCATTATATTAATTCTTACTAATTTATTTGCAATTAGCACTCTTCAGCTGAGGTGGTGTTAATTGGAATGGATTCTTATCGAAAACCTCAACCGGTCAACTGGTGGTTACAATTAATTTTAGTTTGATGGCTATTTTTTGCGAGATCTTAAAGTAAATAAAAAGTTGTGAAATAAAAGGAAAACTAGAGTTTCTATTTTTGTGGGTTTGCCAGTGTTTGCGAAAGTGTTGATTCAAGTTCGTTGCTTGGTGTAAACAGAACAGCTGTCATATGGGAGATTGCAGAGAAGGTGACTCAATTCTACCTGTGTTGGATCAGATCATGAAATGTCCAAAATTTGCTTCATTAAACTTAATGCAAATTCTTTTGTGCAATGTAACTTTGCGTAATTTTGTTGGCGAGCTGGCCCTTTAAGATTAATTGAAGAATTTTCTGCTTGCTTATAGAGTTTCGAACATACATAGATCATGCAACTGTCAAATATGTAATTTCCAACCAAAAAGAAAGACCACTAGCATATTCAGGTCTATAGATTTTAAGAACTTCTAGAACCGCGGTTGCTGTAGCTATTGGCAGGAATGATAACTGGTTACTTGTGTAGTTTCTGACGCAATTCAACGAAAAAAAAAGAACCTTCTGTAATTTACTTGAAAATTGTATATTTCTTACTTATTAGTTACTTCCTTGTTTTTATGTGCTTGACACTACCCACTAATTGATCCATAACTAATTGGTAGCAAGAGCGCTGTTTTAATAATAACACAAGCATATTAAACTTAGCTACTCATACTTAGTTTAACTTCACGGAAATATCTTTGAATTTATTTGAATACTATCAATTCCTGTTTCATTTGTTCTTAATCTGATTAGGTCCAAGCTTTTGTCGGTCGGTTAATAAGTGCCCCACAGTGTCCTTAGCCTGGTCACAGTGTCTGCGTTTCAGTTGATGAGACCCATCTTGTAAAGGTGGGAATTGCATGCTTCATACAGCCCGTTCTGGTTTAATTTGTTTAAATCTATAGCTTATTTGGTTGGTTTGGGGCTGTGGCTTAAAATCTTCGCGTTCTTAGAGTGTACAATACCCTCTTAGTATTGATGGGAGCCCCTATTTCACGTGTAATAATGTACACGCAGTACACGCGAAATTAAATTATCCGTGTTGGAACACTTGTCCCTTATATTTTCACGTGTATTTAGTAAAAGATGTGTCGATAACACAAAATATTACAAATTTAGATGAAACCGTTGTAAATATTCTTTTAATTCATGACCATTTCGGATTCATTTTCGGAAACTAACATATGCTTCTCTAACAACTAATCCATGGATGCCGATGAGTCTTCACCGCTCACAATGTTTGTAAGAATGTGCACGGATTCAAGTACGTTCACGAGTTTTCAAAGATATCCAATCCTGTACTGCAGTTTTGAGCTTTGTAGCCATTGCAGAAAACATGAATATGCAGTTGCACTGTGCTTACGCAATATGGTTAAATACACGTGTATCCGTGTTTATGTGCCGTGTAATACGTACACGTGTAAATAAACGCACGATTAAAATCTGGAGCTCTTGTATTGATTGCGTTGTTTAATGATCCAGCACTGTATGTGATGGTTTATGTTGGGATTGCTGAATCCCTAGAGGAAAAAAGGACGTATTAAGGAAATCGAAATTTCTTGTTTTGCTAGTATGGTATTGTTTTTCATGACAAAGCTCTCAGATTAGCTTTAATCTGCTATTTTCTGCCAGCATATTTACAGTTTTGTGACATTCTCACAAAGTATTAGAATTAGGAGTACAGTACCTAACGGATATAAGAAAAATTCATATAACAAAAAAAACGTTAAAAAAAACAAAGAACAATGCAACATATCCTTTCTCATTTGAATTACCACTCTCATAAAAGAAAAAAAACATAAAAGAAAGAGATTCTTTGGATTTTTAGTTTTTCTGAAACACTGATGCACAAAAGTATTCGGCATATGACTGTTGCTATCTAAAAACGTTAATAACTTTCATAAAACCAGCCAAATCAATTAATTTTTTTCAGCTTAAAGTTATAACAAAAAAAAAATACAAAAGGACGAAAGTATTCCGTACATAGGGGGAGAGTACGGTAACTTTGGAGCCAAAAATGTAGGATAGGGTTTTATAGAGCGGTAAAAAACAAGAATTTTTTACTATGGGTAGGGGGTCTATCACGTCGCGTTAAGGAGCTGAAAAAAAAAAACAATTGACATGAAAAAAAAATTATCATAGAAAAAACGGCAACACTTTAAGTAAGGTAATACCAGATAATACCAGTTTTGAAAGCTAGAAACTTGTTCTTTAATTTTTTTTTATTATGTTACTAGTTTTTAAAAAATTCGCAAACAACATTTCGTTCAAAAAATTAAAAAAAAAAAGTTTAAACCAATTGTTTTTTTTAATTTTGAAGTGTAGTGGTAAGTTGACTTTTTGGGGTCGATGCGTATTTTGATTCTGAATCGAACACAAAAAACCGAATGGCTTTATGTCTTCTAGTTTTGCAGTTTTTTTAGTTTTTATCTAAGCGACTATTCATCTATTTACACCCTACACTCCATTTGGTTTAAGGAAATATGGACAATGTTTATAATTACGATATGAGATATGCATTATAAGTTAAAGTCCCCCTGTTTGGGGTAGTTTCAAAAACCACTAGACGAATTTTTATACTATTTTTACCGGTAAAAGGAAAAATTTTCTGCATTTTTCACATATAATTCAATCAAATATCTGCCACAGGCTCTAATGAAATAAGCAATCAGTCGTTTTTACGGTGAATTTGGACAAGACACCTGATCTGTGCCCTTCAAATATTCTTTTGATATAAAACATTAGAGTCTTTCCTTTTGTAAATTTTCAGCAGCTAGAGAAAATATTTTGTGGAAAATGAGTTTTGAAGTTTCTGTTTCAATGTTTCTGAAATAACTGATTCTCCCCGTGTGCTCCATGCTAAAATCGTTGTTAAACACACCCATTGACGCTTATAATTATCTAAGCTCATAGGGTGTTGTTGAAATCTTCGTCAACTATACGTATCACGAACGATCACAGAATCCATAATCAAGCAGATTTGCGTGCGCCCTTTCTTCCTGTCCGACGATCAATATTCATCATCCCGGCCGGTTGTGCAACTCAGGCGATTTTGCAATTATTATTCCTTGTATCCACCATGATACATTATTTATGGATTTAGTCGGATAACAGAAAAAAATACAAACCAATTCGATTATTCGAGAAAGTCAATGGGCAGCGTCCGCGGACACTGCCAGCAAGCACTGACCGTCAAATGCTGTGTGCGCATTGCCTCGTAGTCATGACCATGAGTGAGCATCAGCAACAGAGTCTGGGTCTAAAGTTTATCCAATTTTTTGATCCCCACACACTCATACTTGACTTTGGGAAAAATGTATCCGCCGCTGATGAGTGAGGTTTTCCAGCGAAAAAGAAACAACACTGTGATGTATACACGTATCTAAAAGATACTTTTTGGTTATTTTCTTTCGGCATGTTTACCCGTACACATCGCACGCTTCTCTTTCACTTGAAATTCACCTGCGGCTAGCTTGAAATTAAATGGATGATTACTAATCGTTGCAGATATGAAAAGAAGATATTCGTACATACGCGCTGAAATGTAGATACAAGAGTTTTAAATTCTGATCATGATCGGGATGGGGAGTGTGCGCGCGATTGTATTTGCGCAATTACTTTGAGGCTTTCCTTGTGACGATCGGTTAATAGATCACCCGTATTTTAGAGTTCCAAAGCGTACCGCAGTTGTCAAAGAGATCATCGTTGTTGAGGAAGTAGTTAACATACACGTTCCTAGGACTTGGATAGAATACTTAAGGCTGCAATGCCATCGGTGAGTGTCTTGCTTTTTTCCTATGATCAGACATGAGATCGCGACAGAAATAAAGGGTGATTCCCTACCTGATCCACACTGGCGCATGCTAAACAGGTGCGACGCAGATGTTTGATGATGATCTGAGCGAATTTATATTGAAGTAGGTTCGTATGTTAATCTATTTAAGTTCCCGGGTAGGTAATCACTTTTTCGCTGTTACGCTCTGAATCACTGAAGACGGAATTGTGTCGTTTGTAAGAAGCTGCGAGTGTGATAAGTGTTGAGTGTTCTCTGTTAGCATTTAGTTCGCATGGAGCTGTGAAGTGGTCGGAAGATATAAGAAATGGATTCATAGTGTTACAGTGGTAAGGCAATCAGCCAGTGGTCAGTGTTCAGTGAATGTTGTTTTGTTTTTTTCAACTAGTGACCTACTTTCCCAAACCAAGTTTCAAGAAGTTTATTCTGAAAAGTGAACTTTGTCAGTCAAGGACATTATGTGCAGTCCTATTTGGTTAAGAAATTGTGGCTGTGTTGACTTTCAATTTTGAATAGCATTGAATATTTTCAAAATGGTCGAATTATAAATTCTTCTTAGCAGATTTCAAAAGTTTGAAAGTTTTTCCGGTGCGCATTATTTGTAATACTGTTTTAAAAGCCGAGTAAACAGTTTTTGCCAAAAGTGGGTGGGTTCGATGTTTGCCGCGTAGGTCGTCATGCAAATCCTCATTCTTGCTATGAACATTATCTTTCTTTCTTGCATAGGTTAACAATATAAGGGCAACCACATGCGCTTTTTTCTCTGCCGTGTTTGCACTAAAAAATCAGCATGAAATGAAAGGTGTTCGTCGTCCAATGGTCCAGTACCAAATTGAGAGAGAGTCAGAGCATGCAATACAAGTTGCGTGCTTGATACAAGTTGCGAGAGAGTCGAAAAAATGTATTCGAGTTAGAGTTATTTATATGGTTATATTGTAATTAGATGATTTATTATTTGTCACTTAGTACTCCAGGTGTAACATTTCAGGAATTTTGAAAGAAAAAAAAAATACGGCGGCACTAAGTTCACCGGGTCAGCTAGTAAAATATAAAAAGAAAGGAGCTAAAGTGTTTATTTTTTTAAAACGTTAACTTGTTTAATTAAAAAGTTCAGTTTCGTGTACATCTTTCTTTCTAATATTGTGTTTGGAGTTTTTATTAACATCGTTATCGACACTAAAACTAAACTGGTACAAGTTTTCTTCAACAAATCTGTTACTAAATCTACTCTTAGCCTCAAAGTATACAACTCACGACTATAGTGTTAACGGCTTTGTGGTAAACCTGCCCTGTTGGACTTTCCTCTATGATTTTGGTTCTCGTTACTGCTTTTTTTAAATAAAACACATCATCATCGTCATCTTCTCCTCCTTTGGCCGCATGTTTCACTAACGCAGTCGCAAGTGCAATGCACACATGAGATCTTCAGGCCAGAGGTATCATAAGCAGGAGAGCTTTTGGACTTGGTCCAACCATAAAATACATTTCCTAAATCTTTTTTTCGGAACCCGTCACATCGATTGCGGAAATCTTTCGACTTAACACAGCTAAAAACTGTGCATTACAAAATAACAACCTTCAGTACCATTTCTTCTTCGCAAGCAGCCTCTTTCTTTCGGTGACCACATGCAAAACAAGCTCGTCTAAACAAGTCTTTGGCAGACTATGAGATATTTCTAAAACTGTCACTCGTTTCTATTACAATTGCAGTGAAACTTTCCTCTTAATCATTTTTCTGCGACAACATTGTTACGTACCCAGGAATTTCCTTGTCTCTTCTCCAAACTTACGTAACTTTCGCATTTGTCTCATTTCATCATCTCACCCACGAACGCATTGACACAATATTCACTGTGATTTTCTTTAAGATTTCTAATCCACTTTATATTCCACGACAGCATAGACTCATACGGCTTCCGCATATTTTTTTGAATCTCAAATCGCTTAACACCTTAACTTATCCCATTGTCAGGGTGCCGCGTTGCAATACTCAAGAAAAAAAATTCCTACACCGCGCGCCATGCGTATAATTTTTATGCATAAATATTTTTAAATATGTAAATTGTTAGTAAAGAGGGGTTAAGGTGTATTCCGCATCTCAAGCACACGTATCAATTCAATTTTTCAATGAATGCAACATAATCATCATTATTGCGCCGTCATAGATCATTATTACAATTTTTTTCTTCCCTCTTGTGTATTTACAGATTGGTAGTTGAATTCCAGCACACTCCAGGCAACAAGTGGACAAAGCGGCAGACATCGTACTAGACAGACCGCTCGTAAAATTGGTTACAATAAACGAGCGCACACACTGCACACATTCAACTTGACCACTAAGCAGTTGTAGCAGTAGCACCATCACCACCTCTCCGCTTAACTGAAGCTAATCACAGACAAGTGGCCCAAAGCGCTTCTGTTTTTGTTTTCTTCTGATTTATTTGCATACTGAGGCGCGGGCTTTATTTTAGTTTTGTTATCACCTAAGCCAACGAGTAGTAACAGAAAGATGATTGGAAGATTATTTCGTGCTCATGGCGAGTTTTGCGCCTCCCATCCTTGGGAGGTTATTGTTGCGCTATTGACATTGACCGCGTGTATGTTGACCGTAGACAGGAGTGCAACAGTAGGAGGCGATGGCAATGGATCAACGCCATCCGCGTCACCAACTGCATCAATGCCAAGCAGAAACAGACCATGCCACGGTTGGAGTCAGTCCTGCGATGGCTTGGAAGCCGAATACAACGCGGCTGACGTAATTCTTATGACCATAGTCAGATGTTCAGCGGTGCTGTACTGCTACTATCAGTTCTGCAGCTTGCAGAAATTGGGCTCGAAATATATTTTGGGTAAGTTTTTTCGGCCTTAAATTCTTGAATTTGAAATAGATTTAGATCCTACTTTCATCACCTGGCCAAAGCCCTGGTAGCTGGTGCCGAAATTTAAGATTAGTCAAGTAATTTATTACTGAATAATAAAGTTATAATAATAATAATACTTTCATCACTTCACAACTACAAACGGGACAGTAGAGTGTGGCCGTAAATTAAACTTAGGTTTTTAAATACACAGTAGCGAGTTAAAAAAAATGCGCGGAGAGCGGAGAGAACGTTAAAAGCCGGTTCTTGGAATGTAAAGGGCTATACTTTCATACTGTAGTCGCGTGGCACAAATTTCCCGATCAATACGACTTCCGAGCCCCACCTTAAATGTGCGCTGGTTGCGCTTGGACACACCTCCTGATGTGTTAGAGTCGATGGTGAAGGATTGAGTTGCCTGGAGATCGCATCTGCATGCATTGACCGGGACTTAGAACCTGATATAAGGGGTTAAGTTCCAACAATTAACTTGATATCTAGGGCTTTTTTTTATTGACTACTGTATTTCCTACAGCCACTTGATATAGTCCTAACTTTGTATGTTTACAATAACTTTCCTGAATAATAAAGATTAACACCCTTAAACGACAATTATTTGAATAAAATATAGTGTATTTCTAGGGTTAATGTAAATTATTTCATCGCTTTTCTCAAATTTTGGGTTTTATGGAGTTAATCGATCTGTACTCTGAACGGCTCATATGTCTGTCACAGTGTTGGCCAAAATTTAATCTGATCTATGATTAAAAATTAATGATTAAAAATCAGAGCAGAGTCTCCTTGACGGACATAAGGAACTTTGTTACATTTCAATTTGAACAAAGTTAAAGGTTAATCAAATAATCTGATTAATGATTAATGATTGTCATTATTAATCATAATCAAATTTTTTGATTAATGATTGATTAATCATAATCAAAAAATTTGATTAATTTTTTTGATTAATGATTAATTTATCATCAAAAAATCAAATCAAAAAATTTGATTAATTTTTTTGATTAATGATTAATTAATCATAATCAAAAAATTTGATTATGATTAATAATCACAATCATTAATCATTAATCAGATTATTTGATTAACTTTTAACTTTGTTCAAATTGAAATGTAACAAAAATTTGATTAATTTTTTTGATTAATGATTAATTAATCATAATCAAAAAATTTGATTATGATTAATAATCACAATCATTAATCATTAATCAGATTTTTTGATTAACTTTTAACTTTGTTCAAATTGAAATGTAACAAAGTTCCTTATGTCCGTCAAGGAGCCTCTGCTTTCATGGGTAGATATATTGAGGCTGGTTTTGCGTTAGCCTACCGCTGGGTTTCGAGCAATAACGAGACACGAAAGTTTGTCATTATCATCATCATCTTCTGTGACAGCATATTCCACTAACGGAGTCGCGGGGACAATGCAGGCAGACGAGATCTCCAGGCAAGCCGATCCTCCGCCGTCGACTCTAACTCATCAGAGAGTATGCCCAAACGTATGCAGGCGAGATTTTGGACTTCTTCCAGGCATCATCTTGGGTCTGCTGGGCGGTCGCCTTCCTTGACGGTATCCGATTCAAGGCGTGCCGCGGAAGTCGTGATGGGGACATTCGTGCCACGCAACCAAATCATCGAAGTATAGCCCTTCCGTTCGGAGAACTAGATACATCTGAAGCACTGAAACCATTTGGCGCCTGAGTGCAATATTGACACCTTCACCTTGTCATTGGTTGCATCTAGTCGGACAATTGCACAAAATAGAAAAATGCACCTAATTAACTGGTGGTGCACCAAAGTTCTCGTTTAAAATTTGCTTACACATTATTTCTTATTTGTAGAATTAACGTGATTGGGATGATTTTTTTTTTTAATCATAAACAATCTTAATGACTACTTTTAATCATGATTAAGATTATTTTTTTAATCATGATTATGATTACTTTTTTAATCATGATTATTTTAATCCTGATCAGTTTAATCATGATTAATTTAATCAAATTAATTAATTGATTAATGCCAACACTGGTCTGTCATGACTATCATGATCTTCAACAAATTAAGAACGCTTTACTAGATATGATAGCAAATGTGTTGATAGCAGATTAAAGCTTTCTTAACGCCTTGTTAAATTGGTATTTGGTATCGTTATTTTTTTCCGTCAACACTCAATGAACTAATTATCTCTTAGAAAATGTTTTCTTATTCTTTCGGTCATTACCCGAATTTCATGACCAAAGGTGAGAGTTAAAACGAATACCGAGTTAAAAACCGATAACTTGGCCTTACACCAAGCTCGGCCCTGCTGATTACAGATCTTCCAAGATGTTTCGAAATTGAACCAGCTTGGGCCATCCTACACTAAAGCTCATTATTGCTCCTTCGATCACTCGTGAAAAAAACCGCGATATACTTGAACTTCTCCACCTGTTTCAATGGGACTCCACTAACACGCAGAGTGCATTGAACAGGCGTTCTGGAAATATCCATAACCTCAGATTTGTCCACATTAAATTTTATCCCAGCATCGGTACAAACGGCCACAAACCTATCTAACGCGCGTTGGAGTTCCGTCTAAAAGGATGTGGGATAACTAAGTCATCTGCAATAAGCAGGTAACTTACCTTCAGCTCTCCCAGTGTAAAACATTTCTCACCTCGGCTGCGTTGCAACATCCAGTGCATTTATATAATGAACAGGAAATGTTACAAGACGGATCCTTGGCGAAGTCGAACGCCCACGGTGAAAAGTGTTGATTTACGAGATTAGAGACTAAATAAGATAATAGAAAAAGTAAGATCGCTAATACAAGCTGCCGAGATTTTTGCGTGCTGTTGTGGGAGTTACTCGTCGAGATAGGGTGAGAAACACGACGGTGCGTGAAGAGCTCAATGTTGAGTAACTGCTTCTCCGAACGGAAAGGGCTATACTTCGACGGTTTGGTCACGTGGCACGAATGTCCCCATCACGACTTCCGAGGAGCACCCTGAATGCGACCAAGTCCAAAATCTTGCCTGCTTACGCTTGGGCCTACCTCCTGATGAGCTAGAATCAGCAGCGGGTCGGGTTGCCTCGAGATCTCTTCTGCGTGCATTGCCCCCGCGACCCCATTAGTGGAACACGCGGTCAGGAAGATGATGATGAAAATTTTTTCAAGAAGCTGCGCCATTATTTTTCGGTTATTTTTCTGTTACATACGGTGTTTTTAATTACATGCATTGGACTGTGGTTTTGAAAGATGTTGGATACGGAAAGTGCAGTGAAAATGGACTAAATCTGTGCTAACGACAATTTTAATATTAGCAATTTTGCAGCAAAGTGTGGGAGCTAATGATTGAACACGGCCTTTCCACTGACAGGAAATGCATATACATAATTAGGTCAGGATATCAAAAAATATTTGACGTACAAAAACAGTCTGTAAGATCGCATCACGCAGCAACAAAAAAAAAGATTTGTTCTTCTAAAATCTTCATGGCGCGACTCTCAGTCAATCTTTTAGCACCACCACTTCGTGCTTCTTACTCAACTGACCCGACATCACACACACACACACACACACACAACCCCATAGAACTGCAAAACAAAACACAACAACAAAATTCAATCGATGACGTACACATTTTTGGGAATCAGATTGCAGATATCTAGGTCAGCCGAATGGTGCATGAGTATGAGATGAGCGAAGCTCGCTACACTCGTTTAGATATTCAAAAACGTATTTCTCTCTTTCAAAATTCAGGTTTTTTTTTGTTTTTTTTTAATTCATTCATATGATGTAACTAATCAACAAAAAAAAAAACAACAACAACCGCTATAAGTTATAATCCAAGTTCTGTTAACGAGACAAGCTTTCTGCATCCGATATGTAAACACAAGTCAATAAAAAAAAAAGTGAAACTTTAACTTCAATTAACGAGCATAGATCCGACTAAATTCGTTCTGTAAGTGTGAGTTATGCCTTCCGTTGTCTTGAGATACGTTTTTCTTTTACTGTTTTGTTTGTTTTTAAGTTTACTTTGATTGAAAGTAAAATCAACCAAACCATGAATAAAAAGTGAAACTGATTTTTTTTTGGCGCGCAAGTCCATTAAAATCCCACGAGACATAAAATCCCCCCCAATCGACCAACGAGTCGAGCTAACAACGAGTCTCAAATTGACTTTGCAAACACAAGAGATGAGAACAACTGGGATGGGGTATTCTAACCGCTTGCATAATACCAGACTCCGGAATTATTTTTGTTTGTGCCTGTGCCAATTTTCTGTGAAGAGGAAACAGAAGGTGCTAGGTACGACTTGAGGCTACGGCAAAACCCAAATGAACTATGTATCTGTGGGAGTACAATTGAAAGCTTTAAGCTGGTCAACTAAAAACTATGTGACATAAATTTGATTTCGAAACGCGGTTAGCTATATTTTGAGGCCTCTATCAAAGGGAAATTAAATAACATACACTTCCTGTAGAATCGAACTCGAAAGAAGTGACAGGGACAGGAAGACAATAAAGCGATTCTATAGGGTTTTCTTTGCAAGAGTCCTAAATATGATGATGCCACACACAAGGTTTCATTTATCACATCTCTTCGTCGCGTAGTCAACGTATTGCTTTCCGCACATAGGGGTATTTGCCTCGAAAAACCGCTCCAAAATCAATTTTTCAAAATGAGTTGACAAGAAATGTGCTAATTTGTTTTTATTTCTATGCACGCATTTTGTCATAACACCAGTTAAAAGTCATCGATTGTAAGCTTGCATTGTGAATTTTCGGATCTATGTGCAAAATCTCATTCCCAAATTATTTAGTTATAATTGTTTCCCTGTTGTTCACAATTTTCTTTGTTATAAAGTTATTAGATGCAGGTGTTTACTTTATCATTAAGCTTTTTTTTATGATTATTGATGTTTTGAAAGATATTGAGTTTATTTGAAATGATCACAAATAGGCATTTTTTTTCTTTTCTTGCTTTTCTTTGATGAACCTTTTGTTATAGTAATTCTCTTGGTATCAGATTTCAAGAAGTAATATCAACAAAAAATCCTACCCCCCTAAATTTGATCGACCCTGATATTTGCCTAGTTTGATGAAAATTCAAAAACTGTTTCTAAGAAAATATTTTTTTTGGTGCTAGAAGGCTCATCTAGCTTTTGCCTTCTTTTTTAAGGACAATTCAATGGCGTTATTAATGAGTATAAACAGAATGATTTTTAGCCCTTCCTGGGCACCTTCAGAGCCTCTAATATAAAGAAAACTTAAGGTTTTAGGCCTAAAACTAGAGTCTTTACGTATTAAACTTAGGTGAACTTTATTTTTGTTTGTGCTATTAACGAAAAATCTTAAAAATTATATTCAACGATGAGTTTAAGTTAAGATTAGTAGTTTCACAACTTAAAAATACTGTTTTTTTTTAAGGATTAAATCAAAATACTTAATTTGACATAATAACGCATTTAACGTTGTTGTAGGTAGATCTCACTTCATTAGAAACCAAAAATATTTTTGAGCGGTTTTCGAACCATACACCCCTATGTGCGACGCGTCGCTTGTGGTGGTAACGATCGCATTTATTCTGAGTTTTAAACTAGCGTCTCGGACTTTTATTGGTCACACGGCAATGAGCTCACGCTTGGGTGTTGAGCCCGCGTTACATGACTTACGTATTTATGTATGTCACTGGCGCTTTTCTTTGTACTACCATCTTTGGTCCGCTCTTGAAGTGCGTCAATATCCGTAGATTACCGGCCTTGTGTCTTTATGAGAACTCTAACAGATTAGTTTAGTTGTTCTTGTAGCGGAAGCCTGGCCTGCAACAGAGATCACGTAAACAACTCGACATTTTTCAGGCTTTTCTTTTCAGAATAAATCTCATAAGTCTCACACATTTGTTTGGCTTAGAAAAAAACCCTGACCCTGTCGCGATGTCAAGAGACACTTCTGCATCAACTAACCTCGCGTCAATGTTTGTCTATCACAAAAATAGAAATCTTAGGAGCCCACCAAATCAACATCATGGCACGTAATTGTCTGGGTAACCTATAACTCAATACTTAAGGCCAACGTCTAAGTACTCTTGGTGCTAATGAGAATTCCATGGCTTATTTTATTTTCCTATTCAATTTAATTTAACATGATAAATCTGCAATAAGGCCATACCCACCAAACAGCATCCGGTCACACTCGAATTACAAGCATCACAAATCAAAAAATTTGATTTCTATTCTGTCGAATGGAACATGTAAACTTCCTCTTCAATGTGCACGTTGCCTTAAAACAAATCTTTGTGGCCTCTCTTGATCACCGACTTCTCATCCATTTCGATACGGCACAGATAGACACGCACGTGGTCGCACTCCGCACGTTAGTCAGTGTTAAGTCTCTGACAAGTAACTTTGGCCATTTTTGTATCGTATTTTTCACTATAGTCAAGGTAAATTATAACCAAGTTGTTAATTAGACAAAAACGTACTTTGTACACAGCACAGCATACAGTCGGCCATAGAAACCGGTGGGAGCGATCGTAGTACGTATACATGTGTGTGCTGTTCATATTCAAGTCGCGTTTTGGTCTTTTATGATAAAAGCAAAGAAGGAAATCATCGAAAGTAAACTATGTTTCGTAAATTGATTGCGAAAATACAACCGACACACAGCAAATTCCAGTTCCAAGTCGATGCTCAATGAAACCGAAAGCGGTAGCATGGCAATCGATGCTGATCCCGACCGACGGCCGCCGAACACGAGGAGAGGCTATCGACGGAGATTTTCACTTTTCATATCAATTGCACACTGGTCGGTTCACCAATCATTTTGAACTGGTTTTACACCTTTTCTTTGGATCTTATTGGCGGGATTGCGCAACCCTCTGACCATTTTTCTTTTTTTCTTTACACCAGCGTCATCATCTGCGTCGTTACCCTTGACATCGATATAGCCCAACGCAGCAGCAGTGTCAATTGAGTCTGGAGGCGCGCATGCGCACTGAAGTATTTCCTAAAGAGGTGGAGAAAAAAAAAACAATTAAATTAAACGTGCAAATCTCTGCAAATCCAATCAAGGTCTGGTGTAAATTGTTACCCAGACGGTTGTGTTTGAGGCCTTAAATCTTTGGAAGGCATCGTCTCTCCTTCTCTCTTTTGGCCTCTCTTCGGTTGTATAATGCATTAAGCAGAGCTTGGAGCGCAAGCTGCTGCTGGTGGTGGATCAATCACCACGATGGTAACGATGGTGACGATAGTTATTATTTACCTAACCATGGCGCATGTCGAGTGTGTAGTTCAAGTTCACATTTGTTTTGTGTCAGTATAAAGCACCTATTTCAGGTTTAACGTGTCAAAATTGTGGCGCCTTACCACGACGCGCCGTGGTTTTACATTTATCGTCACGCTGTGGGAGATGAGAGGTCATTAAGACTTGACCAGCCTTAGGTCGTATTGCTTGAACTTTTTTCTTTTTTTGTTGTATCAATTGAAAAATGATAAATAATTGAATAATTATCGTGTACACAAGTTCGAGATGACGAAGAAGAAAAGCAAATACTTTTGAAGGTTCAGGATAATACTTGTAACGTAATTTCGTCGAAGTTGTCTTGTCATCAGAGTGCTTGTTCATGATACCGAAATATTTTCGAATTAGTTTCCGTAATAGTTAGTAAATATATTAGATTCTCGGTACAATTTGCCGTTTACGAATTTTATTGTGGCACACAGTAATCGAACGTTAATCCTTGTCTCGATTTTAAGGGCCATAATAATCTGAAATGACCAAAAATACATTTTTCTCAAGTTCATGCTCAGAACGATGTTGAGTAGCATTCTGCCACCGTTTTCGTCTTTGTTGATTCGAAAAACAGGTCAAACATCATCAGACTGTATTTTTTTTTTAACTTGTGGTGATTGGCAGAAAGTGTTTCTACGAATTTTAGAAGCAGAGGATATATTTCATTATAGTTAGTCATTCGTTTTTCTGGAAACTTTGGACAATTTCCTTCAGCGAATCGGAATACACGTGATTGACGAACTTTTATAAGGAGACAAATAAACATAAACCATGATCTTTTTAAATAAATACTGACCATTTCTTAACATCCCTTCCTTAACCTTCCTATGCCCGCATAGAAAAGAAAATAAGAAGTATAGTCGCAAGCCGACTATGTGACCGAAACTCAAGTGCCCATACTTTCTCTTCCACTTCGAATATTTTTTTTTAATCAGTAAAATGGTATTTAAGCACAATAGGAAAAAGAGATGAAACAAACTACGAGGCTACCATAAAGCACACTGCACTAAAATATTGGCGAAAACATGTCACTGACCAATGCGCGGGTGAAGGAAAGTTAAACTGTCCTCCATCCTTGGCAATTCTAGGCGTACTATTTCAAGTCTAAAAGACCAAGTTGTCTTACAGCCGCAAAAGTTTGGTCCTTACACGGAAGGCAGATTCGATTTTTCTATTTTGCTTTAACTAGGTCGATCATATGCGAATGGATGGATGAATTTTTGTCTTCTACAGCTCATAGAGCTTAAGTTTTCTGCTGTATTAACCGTCATCGCAGAAAGGATTAAAAATCCGATGCAGATTTACTTTTATCAAAAAAAAAAAAAAAAGAAACAAAAGTCAGTTTTGTTTTGTTTTAGTTTTCGATTTTGTATGGAACCAAACTAAATGGTTATTATTTATTTAAACTAAAAGATAGACATATTTTACTTCGGATTTTCTTATAACGTCTTACCAACACTGTACTTTAAACTATGTAAGCAGCAGACATCGTAGAACCTTCCAGATTCCTAACTTGATTCATAAACGTCTTCCTACGAACAGCCTTCTCTAGGCATCTGTTATTAAATTCTAACCTATCGTATAAAAATCCATCTAGGGTTTTCTGAAATTAGACCAAATAATTTTGAGCTTCTCATCAGGTTTCATTAAAAACTTCCTCTATTTAAATTTAAGTAAAACAAAGTGTGAGATGTCTTCGAAACTTTTTAATCCTTCGAAAGAGGGCCGATATGTACGTACGTACGAACGCTTTCTCTCGGTGGCGCACATCCGATATATTATATATAATAATTAGGCTCAGTTTCCAACTGGTCCTGAGTCTATACAGCAAGGTTTCCATGACGGTTTACCATTAAGTCCTGGGTTAGTTGCAAGCCCAGGTCACGACACCGACCGAGTACCGAGGTAGGCGATCTTATGTCATTCATGACATAACCAGCTTCAACAATATGGCCGCTATAAATTGTCAAATTTCGGATATCTCTTGTATAAATTCATTTACGTACTTATTTCGTCTACATCGTTTTTCTATGTTAAATTTAGTTAATTCCTCATCAACGGATTTTTAAAATATTGACATATGTTAAGATCATCAGCACTAGCATCCACAAACAAATATCGCAGGCGTTAAAAATAAATAGTAGAAAAATCCTTTCGCTCCATGAAATTAATCCTACAACAACACACAATTTATGGCGTGGATTAACCTTCACACACAAAACGAAGCACATTACTTTGGTTTTTCTTTCTGTTTGTTTTTCGTTTCTGGTCTTAAGTCAATACCATTTAATCTTGCTATCAATTAGTTGTTCAATGTTTAACATTACCACACAAGAACATCGGCCCACCTACCTGTAATCTTTCCCATCAAAAAAATAGAAGAAGACACCCAACAAAGGGTCTCTGAAACAATCAATCAAAAGAATAATAATTCCCATAACCCATTGTACGCACTCGAAGTCATTATTCAGTCGGTATGTAATCGGCGACCTTCCTGTCGGTCAGTTATTATGTACCGATGCTTTCTATCTCGTTGAAGGAAGTAGTGAAGTCACCTTGGACTTCATTTGCAATTCAAACAAATCTGATTGCTGTCTCCGGCACACATCGTAAAAACAAAATCTGCTGCAATTAGTCACGTATTGCAGGTTGGTACATTGTCTCGTACCCTCAACACCGGGCAAAACACAGCATATTCGTATTGGTTATTTGCAAACGGAGAAATCGTCCAAACACTATCGACGACGGGAATTCCTCTACCAAGTCTACTCACACGACTTCGAATCGCCAACTTATTTTACGGAATTAATGGGTTTGATCTTATTTCATGACATTCCATCGATAGTGTTGCTTAATCCTTCGTACACTGCGGTCCGACAACATAGGTCCAGACGACTTATGTGAAAACGTCGATGTCTTGAATTGGTATCAATGAACCCATTTGACCTATCACAGATGCAACGCTTTCTGTAATAGATAGAAACTTTTTTTTTCAAAAAAACTCCATCCTTTACAATTCGCATGGTATAGCATAACATCCTTGGAGGGAACAAACTTAAATTAATTTGTTGTCTTTGGGTTCTTAACGTAACGTTAGGCCACCAAAAATAAAAGAACACCACCCACGCTATATCATCAGAACTATAAAAGATAGAGGGGAAATATCATAGTGTGGGCTGTTTTTCGTGATATGTTGCCCTTTCTATATTTTTCATATTATTGAGACCAGGCAAAATATTGATGTGTGGTAATTTTAGAAAATGTCATACTTGCATTTGTCGGGGCAAACATGCCCCTCCGATGAACTTTCAGCAGGATAACGATCCAAAGAATAAATCGAGTCTTGTGAAAGATTGATTTCGTGACTAAAAAGTGTCTGTCATTCCATGGCCAAGTCAATCCCCAGATCTTTATTCCATTGAGACCTTGTAGGACGAACTCAAAAAGAAATTTGGGTCCTCAGTATCTGTTAAACAAGGACCAATTGTCGAAAGCAGTTAAAATATCGTTAATCGTTATCGCTACAACTTTTTAAAAACAAAGTAACACACAAATTTGGGTTTTTTAAAGTAAATTGTTTACACTTATTTGTTTAACCATGTGCCATCTGAACTGGCTGAACTGCTAAACTTCTTAAGCTTACACTTTCATGCAATCGACTTCCGAAGCCTTCGAATATAAAGTTAATTAAAATGTATATTTGGAGGTGTCCTGGATAGTGAGACAATTTATTTTTTTCTTGATCAGGTCTGGTAGCTTGACAGTACAAAATACACAACCGCCGCACCGTCAAATTCCGCCGTTCCGTCCAATTAAGTTAAAGTGGCCAACTAACTGCTGGTTGCGCTAAGAACAGTGGCCTGTTCAAGCACTCTAAAAAATTACAAGTCAACATGTCGACATGTTCAAATTGAATTAACGCGTTTTTTTTTCAAACGAAAGATCAAAACCCGTAGACAACATCTACTCTTAACCTGGAACTTGTAGTGAGTGTGCATTTAAATTTTGTCTCTCTTTTAATGCTTTTCGATATGGCTGCATATTTGTATAGCCTTTTGCTTTTGTATTTATAAGCACGAAGATTCCCGCTGACCTTGCACTTGTCCACTTGTTGCACTCTGGGCACGGGATTGCTATATTGCTCGATTACAACTGTCTGCTAACACTTTCAATGAAAATAAGAAGAAAGTCACGCCTTTAAAAAAATAAAACAACAAAGGAAAAATAGCAACAAATACTACCTCAATGCATTTTTGTCCACATACATATATTTGTAACCACAAGAAATAACCACCTAAGTAATTTTTTCAGAATTTAAAAAAAACGTTTGAACCTTAAGATACTTCTGGAAAATCATGTAAGAGACAGAAAGTAGAAAAATTGTATTGGATACATTCGTTTATTTTCCTTTCAATTTTGTCTAAAATAGTACAATCGTTTCAGATTCTATGATGTAGAAACCGAAATAGTTTCAATTTTGTCTTAACTCGAGTTATTTTGGGGACAGATATGAAAGTGCTGTTTTGTCAACTAATTACATGCACTTTCAACACCAATTATCTTACTCTACGAATAGATATATAGTTTGTAGATGATTTATCGAGCCATAAGCTACGCTGGTGCTTAAGATGCGGCTTTAGACGTTCGCAGACGATCTAATTGGCGACAACAAACTTCAGTTGTCGACAGGACCACCTTTTTTTTTATGTAGATGTGGCAACTAAAACCGATAAAGTACATAGTCTAAGATAAAGCTGATGAAAGCTGAACGGTTTTAAGTAGAGCTCTTGATACCCACACACCAGCGAAGCCACCCGCACCTGGATACCCGCATATATTACCGGATATTACTCGGGTATCAAAACACTGGGTACCCGAATCGTTGCGGGTACCCATAATATTTCGGGTACCCGGCCTATTCTTCATAATCCTTGTGCATTAAGACAGACAGACAGACTAACAGAAAGCAGAATGACGATTAGATTTATTAAGATAGAACGAGTTCCAAACAACACAACAATATTCCAGTACAAGTCGGACTAACGAAACATACAAAGTGAACAGGGGTCTTAAAAATCTTATGTATTCCGTGAAAGGAAGCGTAACATAGAGTCAGCCTCCGAGACAATAAAATCGATATGCATTGAGAAGTCTAAATTCTTATCAAATAATACACCCATATCCCTCGGTAGATCTATTTAGTAGGCATTGGGCATTAGTCAATAATCAGCTTGAGTTGTATTAATATTGGCAGGCCTAAATGGCTTCCCCGACGAACTCCCGTGTAATTCATAATTATCTTAGATTGCGTTGTTCCAATTCGGTGTCCGGTTAGTGAGGTGACTCCGAACCCAAAGCAATAAATTCGAGTGAAATTCATACAGCTTTACCTTCGATAGAAACACGTTATGCTGAACTCGAACGAACCCCTTGGAGAGGTCCATATGGTGTAGATGGTGTCTACCTGACACTGTTTCTGCATACTGCCGATAACATAATTTGTAAAAGCTATTAGGTTCGTTACAGTGAATCTACCTCTCACAAACCCATGCTGAGCATCAGAAATCATGTTATGCAGAACTGAATACAGTTTATCCTTGACAATAGCCTCAAAGATCTTTGGAACCAGTTGTAGTTTTATTATAGGTCTATAATTATCTACAGACGGTTTAGAGCCAGCTTTGTGGATAGACGTTATAAAGGACGATTTCCAAAGGTTTAAGAATGTCTCACTACTTAGTGATAAATTTTAAATGATGCTTAGAGGCTTGGCCAGCGACCATCTGCAGGATTTTAGAAGTAGGGGTGGTAGATTATCAAGTGAATCAAGGGTTGATAGTGCCAAGAGGATATCTTCTTCTAATACTAAAAGCGAAACCTATGTCGGTCAACGGTAGAACAACATTACTAGTGTTTTCATTAACGACTGGAAAAACGATGCAAATATGTCAACAATATTTTTATAGATAAAGATGAACACATTTTTTTTCCGGGGACCCGATACCTGATAATGGCGGGTACCCAACAGCTGACTTTTTCCGGGTACCCGCCAATTTGGGTAGTACCCGGGTATCCGGGTACTCGGGTATTTGTGGAATCGGGTATTACCCGGTTAAAATCAAGAGCACTAGTGCTAAGATCTATATTGCCGTTTAACACACCTACTGTTCAAAACTAAACTAATAATTTTCTTGTGTTTATTGCTTATTTCAGGCATTGCTGGACTTTTCACAGTTTTTTCGAGCTTTATATTTACAACAACAATCATTAAGTTCCTCGGAAGCGATATATCCGACTTAAAGTATGTTTTATTTCACCATTCCTAACTCTTTTACATGACCATCTCCTTTTTTTTATTTTCTTTTCAGAGATGCATTATTTTTCCTTTTACTATTGATCGACTTATCAAACTCAGGCACACTAGCCCAGTTGGCTTTATCTGGATCCAATCAAGCCGAAGTAACAAATAACATCGCCAGAGGACTAGAGTTATTGGGACCAGCAATATCACTTGACACCATAGTAGAGACTTTGGTTATTGGCGTTGGAACGTTGTCGGGTGTTCAGCGTTTAGAAGTTCTTTGTACATTCGCCGTCCTTTCTGTGTTAGTGAACTACATCGTTTTCATGACATTCTATCCAGCATGTTTATCACTTATACTGGATTTATCTCGAAGTGGCATGGACATGTCATTAGTGCGATCTAAGGCGAAGGATTCAATTCTGCTAAAAGCTCTCACCGAAGAGGAACAGAAAAACAATCCCGTGGTGCAACGTGTGAAAATTATCATGACCACTGGCCTTATGATTGTCCATATTTATTCAAGAGTTGTGTTTTCCGAGAATGACTATGACACGGTGGAAAATTCGCTGTCGCCAAAGATGCAGCAAATGAATGTAAATAATAATCGAACTGAGTCAGGAGAATTCGCGGAGTATATTATTAAGTAAGTTCGGTCGTAGAATTCCATGGGGAACACTGAACTAATTTTCTCTTTTTTTAGATGGCTCACAATGAGCGCTGACCAAATCGTAATTCTCATCCTTCTTATTGCATTGGTTGTGAAATTCATATTCTTCGAGAACCGTGAGGATCTCCATGATCAAATTAGACAATCGACTGTCGTGGGTGTTGAACCCAAACCCATTAGCTTATCTCCCTCAAAAACTCAATTATCCGTAGATGTTAAGCCAGCACATAGAGTACCATTGTTTACAATTGAAGAAGACAACTTGGTAAATGCGTCAACGCAGACTGAGGATGACTTCTACAACAACTCGTATGTGAATCACTATGAGTTGCGAGCACTAACAGGTGCTGATGATGAACCACGTCCGTTAGAAGAATGTCTAGAAATGCTTATTTCCGATCCAGATAATCTGACAGACAAGGAAATAGTGGGAATAGTTAATACGGCCGGCAGTCACTGTCCGTTACACAAAATCGAGACGATCATTGATAATCCTGAGCGTGGTGTGCGAATCCGCAGGCAGATTATTAGCAGTCGTGCACAGATTCCCATTGAAAAGCTGGAAAAGCTACCATATCAGTCATTCGATTATAAAAAAGTTATGAATGCTTGCTGTGAGAATGTCTTGGGTTTTGTACCGATCCCCGTGGGGTACGCTGGTCCTCTACTACTTGACGGAGAACACTTTTATGTTCCTATGGCTACCACAGAAGGTGCACTAGTAGCTAGTACAAATCGTGGATGCAAGGCTCTGTCTATTCGTGGTGTTAAGAGTTACGTAGAAGATGTTGGAATGACAAGGGCGCCGTGTGTGAGATTCTCAAGTGTTGCACGTGCAGCCGTAGCTAAGAGTTGGATCATGGATGACGAAAACTACAGGAGAATCAAAACCGAGTTCGACTCAACAAGTCGCTTCGGTCGTTTGAAAGAGCTCCTTATTGCTATGGATGGACCACAGCTATACATTCGCTTTGTTGCCCTCACTGGCGATGCTATGGGCATGAACATGGTCTCGAAGGGAGCTGAAATGGCTTTGAAGTGTATCAGCAAAGAATTTCCAGACATGAAAATCATTTCATTGAGTGGCAACTTCTGCAGTGATAAGAAACCAGCAGCAATTAATTGGATCAAGGGACGTGGCAAACGTGTTGTTACTGAATGTATCATTCCAGCGGCGACTTTGCGATCAGTTTTAAAAACGGACGCAAAAACTCTAGTCGAATGTAATAAGTTAAAAAATATGTCTGGAAGTGCAATGGCAGGCAGTATCGGCGGTAAGTGACTTCTTCTTTCTAAGCGGGCTACAGAAAGTTAGTTGCAGGCAGATGAATAGAATGCTTTAGGATGTTTCTTTCTGCTAGTTTGGCTGTCAATTTCTGTTGTTATCTTAGACCCTTTTTTTAATATTTTCAACCCTTGAAGCAATCACGGGAAACATAACTTAGCTGCCTTGCAATGAACTAAAAGCAGTCCATGTTCCATCAAGTTGCTAAACCACAATTTGTCAATAAATATATACTGATCACAAAAAGTCTCTAGTTTCCAGTTTGCGTAGCAATTGATCACATTATTTCAAGATTTTTCGCGTAGACATATAGTGAACAAAGAACGTATCCGTATTAAATTTTTGTTTTGTTGATTTTTTTTTTCAAAGTTCAAATTTTTATTTTATCATTTTTCAAAGACAGCAATCTTTAGGTCTCATTGGGAGTATATTATTCTTTTCCTCAATGTTGTATTATATAGTCTGCACATGTTTGATAATGTTGAAATACAGGCTTTAAAGATGATTTGGCAATAGATTTTTGTATTTCCACTAGGCAATACTTACTTACATTGGCTGAACAATTTTTTTTGGCAATGTTGTGATTCAAAATGTTTCCGTACGAGCATTACTAGTCGGACTTCATCTACACCGGCGACTTCGCCGGCTTTCAGTGCTTCCATCTCTTAAGTGACTTCCTCCAACGTTGGACCATCTTTGTATTTAAGTCATTTGATGATGTTGAATTTCCTTCCTCTGAGGTGGCCAAAAGACTTATTCACAGATGTAGGGTCGCTTCCCAACTCCCCGACGAATTCCTTCCAAGACTTCTCTTAAGTGCTCGCATAGCCAACTCCATGAGCTGCATGAGTCTGGACGGTTCTTCTTCCAGTCCCTGTGGGACTGCAGTGCAGTATTTTTTCTGATGAAGTTTAAGTGTGCTGAGCTTTTAAAACTAGTGCAATGAAGCTTATTACTTTTTACAATTCTAAGAAATATATTTAAAATAAGTATTTAATTACTTTTTGTGCAATTACTAAAATGTGGAAAATAGAAGCTCTTTAAATACAAATTACACCAATTGTATTTGACTAGTTGTTAATAATAAATTATTAATAATAAAGTTAATAATAAATTATTCTCTTTTTAATTAATCATTTATTCAAAAGTTCCATTTTCGCCGCTATGTATACAACTTATTTAAATAGTTGAAACTGTTCGTGACCTTTGATAAAGAAATCCAAGCTACGAAACTTGAATAGTGTCGTTGGAAAACAACTTTCCTTGTTTTTTTTCTATTGAAATTGAAGCACATATTTTATTTTATTTTTCTGTGTTAGTAGTAAAAATCAAAATCAAATATTACAATCAGAAAAAAGATAGTAGATTCACTTGCAATTTTTTTCGTTTTGATATGGTAATACAAAGTTGAACAGTTTTTTGTTCGTTTAGATATTCCAAACTCATGCGGCACTCAACTTGCACTTTTTGTCCCTCTGTTTCAGCGTGGCTACCAACAATAATAACTAAATCTAAGTAAGAATTTTTTACTAATTTCAATTCTTTTTCTAGGGAACAACGCTCATGCAGCGAACATGGTGACAGCTGTCTTCCTTGCCACTGGTCAAGATCCAGCACAGAATGTCACCTCAAGTAATTGCTCCACCGGCATGGAGTGCTATGGAGAAACCAATGAAGATTTATATATGACTTGTACAATGCCCTCACTTGAAGTGGGTACAGTCGGTGGTGGAACGGGCCTACCAGGCCAGAGTGCCTGTCTCGAAATGTTAGGAGTCCGTGGAGCGAATGCGGAACACCCCGGTGAAAATGCCAAAAAGCTAGCTCAAATTGTTTGTGCCACTGTGATGGCTGGCGAAATCAGCCTTATGGCGGCCTTAGTAAATAGTGATCTAGTCAAGAGTCATATGAGACATAACAGGTAAGTGGAATCAAGCAGTCAGAACAGATGTTGAAAGGGGACATTTCTAACCTTTTTTTCTTTTTTATTAGATCCTCAATTGCCGTGAGTGGCAAAGTAACCGGTAATCCATTGAATGTGTCAGTATCGAGTTGCAGCAATATAAGTTAGAAGTTCGTTGCGAATATCTTAATTTTTTATTTCAATTATTTAAGTACCTTTAATTTAATTATTTGTTAATTTAATGCTTAAAACAAACAAAAAAATGTATAACTTAAATGGCCAGGGAGAAACAAATATCTTTAGTCATCGCAAGTGATGACAAGGAACAATCAATACGCCAAAGCCCTTTCTACTATATAAACAGTCACAAGAAAGAAAAACAAAAACTAAAACACAGGCCATTCAACATAACCCACACACATTCATATAAATAAAATCGTAAGCCAAGTCATTCAACTCTGGGAAGGACTCATGCTGACGGAAATGTGCATTGTAAGGACAATACGACAAAACTATCCATTGAGGTGCTTTAAACTATAAACTTTTGTCGCTAACTGTTTTGAATCTACCGGCTCTAGAAGAGCAATTTGTTTTGTATGAAGCATAAAGAAAAGCTATTGTAACTTTTAGTCAACTGCACGCACAGGAATACAGAAAGGAATATTGTAAGCAAAAATACTTAAAGGGGAAAACCACACACAACACACACTACAATTAGTATTTTTTTTTTCTTAAGAGCAAACAAATAAATCTTTCACAATCGGTGTGAGTGTTATAAACAATGAAATACAAATTATAGGGTATATATATATATATTTAATTATTACATATTATAGAATTTTATTTTTTGAAATAAATGGAAAAATGCAATTTAAAAAAAAAAAAAAACTAAATTTATTGAGATAGTGGTACCTTTCTTGACTTAATTGTTGGAAAAAAAAACTTACGAACATACATGTATGTAGTATATATTTTTTATGAAGTATTTGCTTATGTCACATACACACATCTTCTATTAGGGAACTATTGCAATTTGATACAAATCGTAATGATGAATTCGCACTAGGCGTTTGAAAAGTTTTCTTTATTCTTTAGTTAATTTTTTTTTCTTGTTTTGGTAAAACTAAAAACTTTCATCAAAATAATAAAACTGTACAGAAGGCTTTCAAATCTATCTATTAAGAAAACGAAATAAGAATATTGTTAAGAGAAAATTGGTATATAATTAATCCATCATTAATTATTAAAGAAAACAAATAAGAATAGAGAATATAAGAGGAAAAAAATCATATACTTAGAAAATTTTACATAATGTACCTAAAATAAAATTTCGATATTTTTGTTATACTACTTAGAACTGATGTGTTTTATTCGGTTCTTTACTCAAAAGTTGAAATATATCAGATTTAAAGAAAACAGAAACATAGCACTATCCGTGAGTGATAGTGTAAAAATGTAAGAACCGAAACGACAATTCAGTTTAACAAATAATGCTTTTAAGAATTCAGGCTTAGAGAAATTCGAAAATCTATTTTTTGTTTCCACTTTTAGCTTTATCAAGAACAGGTCTGCTCTTCGACTATCTTCTAATGATTGACCTTAATGTTTAAATGAGTTTGTTTGTTGACAGAGCTGAAACATAGTTCTTTGGCAGAGTGTGCAGACGAACAGTGTCTGGAAATGAATCCGTGGCCATCTTTACGTTTGTCATGTTCACAAATTTTACAATCAATTTAATTGGACATCTAAACTAAAACTATCTTGTCTCTTTTTGGTTCTGGATTGACGCTTAAACGGTTGGCATATTCTGGCAGCAGCAGCTAAACGCAGATAACGGTAAATGTGTTGCGGAAACAGATCAATACCAAACTCTCCTCTCCAGTATAGAGGTAATGCCAGGCTGACAAATCTTCATAAAAATACAAAAGTAATTACTATGAAGACATCCTTATATTATAAAATAAAAATTTGAGGAATGCGACGAAATACATTGCATTCGCCTCTGAAATGCCGTTGGAAACCGTAGAGTCGTTGTGATCCTGTTACAACTGGGAAGACTACAACAGCTGATGTGTATTGGGTGCACAGCGGTGTTGGAAGCAACAGTATATACGCAAATAGAGATTTTTTTAAAAGAACTTCTAACACTAAAATAGGCAGATGGTTTCAACTTCAGACCATTTGGACACGCTATACATTACTAATATCGATGTTACCTAAAGACTTTAAACGCATTCGGTCAAGGATACTCCACGATAGTGATTGTTGGGTGCATGATGGAAACTTTCCAAAATTTTGTAAATTACTTGTCGGTTTAGCATTTTGCAGGTTATCATGGCAACCATTTAAAAGGCGGCTGAATGTGAAAGATAGAAACGCGGTACTTTCTGCTGAATCAATAAAATCTGGCTTTCAAGTTTGCCAAGACGGAATCAAGTTTGCAAAGATTGGAATCAAGCTGTCTAGACTCATATTTAACTCCCTTGTCAGAATTCTCTTCTTCACGGGGAAATGCAAAAACTATCGACGAATGTTATGTGCAGCGCTAGGAAGAAAAAACAACTGTCTTCTATCCTTAATATAAACTAAAACTGAATAATTGATCAAATCTGTCCTAAATCTGCAAGAGACCCATAGCAAGCTGAGTTCCTAATCTACTCTCCGGTGAGACTTTGCTTAGTGTCAGTGTTCTTGATTTTACCCCGGTAATACCCGATTCCACAAATCGAGTACCCGGGTATCCAGATACCCAAGTAATACCCAAATTAACAGGTACCCGTCATTATCGGATAACGGGTACCCGGGGAAAAAGTACTCCAATCTATATCTATAAATATTATAAAGTAAAGTCCAATTTGAGGGTTTTCCGAGCTAATCTCAGAAACTACTGGACCGATTTTCATGCGTTTTTCATCAGTAGCGTTGTGGATTCTCTGGGATGGTTAAAGGCTGAATATTTTGAAACTATTTGAAAATGTATATCTGAATATTGGAAGCTTAGCAACTCTTACTCTTGTACTGCATGAAATAAATGTTTATCTCCCTGATAATGTAAATCTAATGTAAAGCTGAACTATTCATGTGCTAATATTTCATTTTCACCTATCGGAAGTGCTTTAATTACGAAGGCTTGCTAGTTCAATATAAAAATGAAAGTTTTACATCCTTAATGGCGAATATTAAAGACAGCAAAAAAACGGAAAACAACAATATCTTGTTTAGTCTTAATGTATAAGAATATAAAAATAACCTGGGTACCCAAAATATTGTGGGAACCCCCAACCCTACGGTAAGAGCGCAGCAAAGACGATCTAAATAAAACAACGTACCGTGATTGGTCCCATCGGTTCAAGGAAAGTGATTTCGATTTGACAACCGTTCGCGTAAAAGAAGACCAAAAGCTGCATTGAAGGTACTCCTCGATGAGTGTCCTTGCCAAGTGCAGGAACAAGCATTACGGGTATAGAAGTGTCAAAAGCACACATTTTCTTGAAACCAAAAGTATGGTGACAATCCAAATTTCAATCGCCATTTTTAGGGCTTCGTTCCAAAGAAATAACGAAACCCTTATAGAATCACTTCGGTGTCCGTCTGTCTGTCTGTCTGTCGGTCGTACATATTTGCTAATAACTTCTGAATCCTCTGTAGTTAAGGGATGAAACTTGGAATGAATATGTATCTCGGCAACCCAAAAATAAATCTGGATTTTTTTTCCGACATTAGTGGTAGATTAAAGAAAAAGTTAGTACTGAAACTAACGTTTGAAAAAACGTTTATTAACTTTTATGGTTGGTCATTGGAAAGGGGGCAGAGCACAGATTACAAAAATGCCTGTCTGTCTATCATTAAGCCTTAATCTAGGTACCTGGTGAACTACCTCGAATTAAGAAATGAAATTTTCACAGAAGATGTACTTCACTTGCCCAAAGAAAGTTCAGAAAAAAAGTTTAAAGAAAGTTTCTTATTAGCGAAAAAGTTAGTACTAATACTAAAATCAAAAAATAGTTTTTTTTTTCTTAGATACTTGATATGGGTATCGCTGGAAAGAGAATGGTAGCTAGATCGAAAAGTTGTACTACAATTAGCATCTTAGTCTTATTGGTAAAAAGTTATAAGCCCGCAAACTTCAAAAAACAGACTTGTGTACCATGTCCCATACCTTATTTTCTAAAATAATGGGCCAAAAAATCTGAAAAAAATTGGAGCTATGGGGCAACTCATCGCAATATTGCAAATATACCCAGAAATCTCATATGATTTTTTATTCGTACTAAAATAAATTAATAACTAATTTCTTTAAATTTTTTTTCACCGTAATTAATTGAGTTAGATACCGTTGGATAGATCTTGTAAAATAAAATACAGTCTTGAATTTGAGCTTTTTGTTTTGAGGCTCAGTTTTCGAGATATTAAGTTTTGAGTGCGAAAAAAAAAGCGTCCCCACCCCTTTCGCATTTCCACACCCGCGGGTTTAAAAATCTGAATAAAATCTAGAATGCAGGTCTCGATGCAATCTTTAGTTTAAATTTACTTTGAGCATCCTGGTTCAAACAGTTTTTGAGTTATTGGCCAAAAACCAAAAAACAATGACATACGAATTTTAAAGATCCGAAAACGCCATTTTGTAGATCTCATCAATAGAATCAAAAAATGTTATACAAACAAAAATTATTTTCACACAATTTTTCGAAATATTAACGATTTAAATTATATGAGCATTTTGCTAAAAAATTTATCTCACACACACAAAGTTTTCTCCGCTTTTCTTATACCAAAAAAGACATTAGAATTTCAAACCGGTGTTGGTCGAGTGGTTATAGTGCTCACGCTGTGCTATGAGGGTCCAGAGTTCGATTTATCTGATTTGCCTTTTTTATTGTTTTTTTTTTTTTTTTTTTCCTTATTATTCCTTATTATCCAATTCAAATAAAAAATTATAGATTGAATGCGTTACTAACTTAATCGAGAACGCAAAGGATTCTTAAAAAAGTTTCTATATTCTGTTAAATTCTGAAATATCTTTTGGCTCTTTTCAAAGCCTGTGAACTTGAGCGAATATTTTGTATGACAGTTTTCTTCTCTCTCAGTTCTCTTAAAAGAACAAAGCGAAGCAAAGAAATGATTGATCATAATAGCTTTGTTATTGTAATTTTTTTGAAGAAAATAAGAGAATCAGTTATTTGTACGTGTATGTGTGCTCAGACCATTTCCCTCTTAGCATACCCTCTTTTCTATTGGTTGCGATTTATATGAATATGCTGTTGGAAAGATTTTAAATTTTGTTACTGAATAAAAGTGAACATAAAGAATTCTAATGAAACAAAAACAAAATTGAACATTATTTTTGTTATTGCTTCAAGCTGATTTTCACATGCCAAAAGTCAAATAATAGATCCTAATGTAAAATTTGAATTTCTTTTGAATTTCAAACACGAGTACTTGATTTGTTAATTTCTTGTTGTTGTTTGTGACTGTACCACATTAGTGTTTTAGATGACTAAGTGGCTATTTATTACTGCTGAATACGTTATGATTCGAATTGCTTAGCTGCTTGATAAGCTAACTTTCATGAACTGCTGATTAATTGTTTCAATTAATTAATTGTTCAATGGAGGTTGAGACCATTTCCCTTAAGTTTACTTAATCAATTTTCACACGGTTGGCACGATCAGCAAATGAGAAAGACTTTTCTTTTGTTTAGCTTTATTCGAAAACGGCAGGTAGCCGTAGTTAGTTGCTTTAACTTAAATTATGTCCTTACTTCTAATCTGTTGACGAAGGAACGAAACCGTCGGTGCGTGAGTAAAACTCACACTTGACCGGTTTTTTTTTAACTTTGAAGCTCAACTCAAAAACGTGTCTCCCAAATAGAAAGTTGAGAATAAAACCTTTACGTTTTTTTTCTAAGATATTAATATTAGTACTAACTTTTTTGTTAATCTATGACTAGTTCCAAGAAAAAATGGCAATTTATTTTTGGGTTGCCTAGATACATCTTCACTGCAAATTTCATATTTTAACTACAAATGGCTTAGAATTTATGTCACAGTTTTTTAAAATGCGACAGACTAACAGACAAAGAGACAGACAGACAGACAGCCAGACAGACGTTGAAGTGTTTCTATAAGCCTTGGGTTCTGTTTCCTTGGAAACGAGACCGTAGGAATCAAAAATTCAATCAATTCTTAACTTGAAACACATCTTTTTCGTGGTGACCAAAAAGTTGGCGTTTGAGTGGGCGTATCTCGGTCAAACTATAGATATGTGTATGCATTGATCTCAATAGTAACCCTGCCAAATTTCAATCATTAACGGCTGAATTGTTTCCGGTTGTTAGTGCATTCTGCCTCACTGTGCACTGGTTAGAACCAAGTAAATCATGTACAGGCACACCAAAGCCTCACAGGAGTTCGACGACTTCATTTTTCATTCTCGTCATTTGCGGGAGGTTTTAATTTTCTCACTCTCATAGATTGCTCTCAAATGCTTATGGTGAGGCTTCTATTAGTGAAAGAACATGCTGAGAGTGGTTTCAACGCTTCAAGAACGGTGATTTCGATGTCGAAGACTGGCATGGTGGTAGAAGAGAGAAGGTTTTCGAAGATGCAGAATTGGAGGCATTACTTGATCAAGACTCGTGTCAAACGCAATAAAACCTTATACATTTATGATTCGTTTTGCGTTTGGTTCAGAAAAAAACGGCGAACGCAAAGTTATACACCTAATAGTTGCAGTAAAACTGCTGTAAAATTGAAATAAAAAAAACTCATCCAACCTCATGTTTCTTCAATTTCTTTTATTTTTAGGAAGGTTTCTTTTTGTTTTGTTTTTTTTTTTTTTTTTGAAAACGGTTTCCGGATTGTTGTTTTCACTTATGTATATCTCACAAATAATTATTTTCAGTATAATTTAAAGTTTTTATATTTCCTTTCGATTTTTTTTCTCTATGATTTATGATTCATTAAATATATCTTTATGATGAAATACAAACCAAACGATACATATATATATATCTGTTTTCTTACACATTCATTTGATTGCGAGGAGACCAGGTTTGTCGCTTTAATTGGACTCAGCAGCCGCAGCCACGGTACCCACCACTGGTTTTTTGGGACTCGGCTCGTTCTCCCCATCACCGTCAGCGTGAACACTCTCTGAAGGTGCTGGGATGGCAGCAGCAGCTGCGACTTCACATTTCTCGGCTGATCCATTTTTACCATCATTGCTGTCGTCGCAGTCGACTGTTGTGAGCGGGTGCAACAATTTGATCTTATCAATTCTGGTTACGAGCGCCTTATGCAAATTACTAATATCTCCTGGACGTGACATAACCAGAAACACTTTGATTTGCCCGGTGTTATCCATAGCTGTGAGGCGCATAGACTTCTGGCTGGGGCGCTCGGCAACCATACCTGCCCACACCTTTTGTTTGATAAACGATATTCTGTTATTTATTATTGTTATAACATTAACTTGCTTGCTCATACCTTTGTATTTACTAACAAGCGCAAATTGCCAGATGTTCGGAATACAACTCTGGAGCATTCTTTTTGAGTTTTTGAGTCATTTAATCTTAGACTGCCGCGTCCTCTTTCTTCCCAGTTACTGTTAACGAATGCAAACAACTTGCAACTTATCTAGAAAAAAAAATTTAATGAGCCCGTTAGCATGTGATGCTTTCAGATTTTCAGAACGTTCCATTTACTTACATCTACAATATTAACTTCGTCTTCTTCGCCTGTGAAAGTCTCTACTTCCTCAAATTTTCGTTTTTGTGCCCTACTTTCTTCGTATTCTCGTGCAACTTCTGTTAAGCTTTTCGCGTCCGTGCTCTCCTTGGCTAGGCCTTCTGGTTTAGCAGCGGCTTGTACAACGCTTGAAAACAAAAGTGGACAACTTGCTGTGGCGGTGGAATTGTCTGAATTGCTTGTTGATGATTCAACGTGGATATTTTCCTGAAAATAAGAAAACGGTCATGTGGTTTTTGTTTAAAATGATAAATTAAGCTACGCTATTTTTTCGAAGAGAAACGGTATATAATACTATGGTAAATAGCTCTAGGAGAGGGTCACTCGACACGCGAAGGCAAGATCAATAAATAAAAAAAGCTCCATATTATTTATTTTTATTTGTATTCAGCTTTTATTTGAAACATGTTCCACTAACATAACTATGCGTATTTTAACATGTCTCACAAACGTTTTAACTTTCAACATTTGTTTCCTTCTTGCGTTGAAAATAACCTAAGCAGCTTAGCGAATTTAGTTTAATCTGTAAGCTCGCTTAAAACTAGGATCACAGAATAAATTTTACATCTAAGTTTTTTAACACAATTTAACAACGTTTACAAGGGCTACAAAATAGGGGAATGCGTACAATACTTAGATGTAACAGATACACACCTATAAGAGCAATGCTTCATGCACTAAAATGGATGGACATACAAGGAAGATTGGAACTGGTCACTTTACTTGTCGTATATAAAATGAAATATGGTAAAGCGCCACAAGGGACAAAATGAGTAGCAGAGACACAACCATACGGACTTCGAAACAACGACGATCTAAGGATTCAACGACAATAAACCGAGGCATCAAAAAACACTCTCTTATACAAAGGAATACAGCTGTTCAATAATCTCCCTGCGGACATTAAAAATGAAACCAATCTAAGATATTTTAGAAGAAAATCCGTTCAATTTATAAAAGATAATCCTCATACATAAATTAAAAACCTAAACAAAATGTATAGAAATATTAGGTTGTCAAATATCTCCCTTCCGCCTTTTTGTCTTTTGAATTTTCCGGCTATGTACAAAGCGCTACAGAGCTTGTATCTGGCAATAAGAAAACGCCAAAAAATGACAACGTAAATCGAGAGGTAGGAGGACGTTAACCGAGATAAGGTTCATAATGTTACACAACGTAAATAGAGAATTGATAATTTAGGCATTGGACATAAAAGAAGTGATTAGTTTATTTTTACGTTTTTAATGCGTGTTTTTTTATTTTATTTTAACTATAATTTATTTTTTAGTTTTTTGTATACATATTATTCTTACAAAACCTTTCATTTTATACCTATTCAAGGTAGTGCATGAAAAAGGAACTAGTCCGCCATTTTCGTAAGTCGTGATTCGTAGTCGCGCCATATTGACGTAATTTTATTCGTATTCTATTCAGAAGAATTTTGGAAGTCCGACGTGACGTCACCTAGCTAACAATGCATTGTTACGCAAATGAAACGTGTATGCAAAATTTCAGCTTGATCGGAAACCGGGAAGTGGGTCAAATATAACTTCCAAAATTTGTTTACATATGTGACCCGACGAGTTAAGAAAGCGTATAGTAATAAAAATATCTAGAAAAGAAATTGCTTGGAAAAGAAAGTTTGTTTTACCGAAATTCACAATTCAATTATTTAAAAACATCAATTATAAAAACCAAAAAACGTAGTGATTTATACATGCATCATCATGCATTATGGGCCACTCTGACTCAAATGAACATCTTAGATTTGGGGTTTGTTTTATTTTCATAGAAAAGTGAACTTAACAGTAAAAAGTAAATACAAAAGTCAACATTAAACAAAATAATTGTACGGCTTTCCCCTGAAAATTGTTTGGCGGTCTACGGTAGATCGCAATCGGCCGTTTACCAGCCCGGCTGTATACGGGTATGGCTTGTGTAGGCTGCTATTTCTTACTGGTGTGTTCAATTCGAACTCCAGTCCTCTTTTCCTGTTCGTTACAACTAGAGCGTATAATGTTTTTCGAAACCCAATGATTTTCATTAATTGGGATCCCTTCTTTTTGTACGCCACCATTTTCAATAGAAACGTCCAGCAACTGATAGAAAATTCTCATATACCAGTTTTTAGTCTTCATTGTAATTCTGAATCTTCCTACCATGCTATCTAACAAATCAACATCACCCATATGCTGATTATATTGCTTGACGATAGTTTCAAATTCTATCAAATCTATTTTACAAAAACCTTTGATATAATAGGTAATAGACTTAGTGGCATTTACTAAGAGAATATAAAAATATATTTTCCAACTTCCTTTTTAAAACAAATTGATTACTTTTTTTACGGTCAAAATAGTTATCTTTCATCTAATCACACCACATGTACCTTGCGCTATACTTGTTGCAAAATGAAAAGGAATGTATGTAAGCAGGGCTTATAGTAAAAATAAATAGAGAAAAATTTAACAATTAATATGAAGAGCATCGTTTTTTCTTCTGGCAAGAATTTTACAAAATATCGTTAAAAAAGCGTACTGATTCATATATGAAAAACCATGCACTATAGAGTTAAAGGAAACTAATAATCCGACAGACAGCGGTCGAATGAGTTAGCCAACTGCATTCTCCCCCCTTCAAACATTCACCCGCAATATTCGCCACGCTAGGAATGCTCATCAGTACGCCCTCAAGCCGGACGTAGGGTAAAGTTTAGAGACTCATTCTTTAGCCGCACCACACGAATATGGAATACTCTTCCAAACTCAATTTTCCGATCTGAATATAACATGCAGACATGCACCGGTACCTTCTTTCCATTTCTCCCTCGGTACCTTCGGCACGGACTGTCTTAAACGGGTTACTTAAGGGTAGCCCCAATCCCTTTAGCAGGCGCCAATTATAAAAAAAAATCAATTCCGACAGTTAGTTCGACGAGGGTTTCGTTCTCCCGCAAATGGATTAGTACTTAGGACTTAATATAGACATATACATATAGTCAAAGAAATTTTTGTTATATAATATTTTGTTATTCCTTCACCGAGATCTATAACGCAGCGTGTTCGAATTTCCAAAATTCGCATGCCGTTTTTTGGTTTTTGGCTAATAAATCGAAAACTATTAAGCCAGAATGCTCGGACCAATTTTAAACTCAAGTTTTCACATTTTTAGACTTATGGGTGTGGAAATTAAAAAAGGGTGGACAGGAAAACAAGACTTAAAAATAAAAAGTTCAAAATTAAAACTGTGTTTCATTTTACAAGACCTATTCAACGATACCCCGCTCAATGGGGCTCCCGTGAAATTTAAAAAAAAATACTAATTAATTTATTTTAGTACGAACTAGCAACCCGTCCTGGCTTCGCGCAGGCAGCACTATATATCTAAAGTTTTTTAGTATTCCAGTAATAGAATACCAGAAAGTGAATTTAGAAATAATTTGGGGTAATGCACCGCTTCTTCTTGATGATGAATCACATTTGGCAAGAATTGAATCAATAACTTAATTGACTTGCTTATATGTCTGTCACAAAATATCCCTTCCCTCAAACCAAATGAATTAGTAGATAAGTTTGCAATATCCGAATATACCTTCTCAATCATTTCTAAAATATTCGGCACAAAAACAAAAGATATTTCTGAAATTTACCTTCCCATTTCTTATTTCAAAATTTTCTGGTCTTATTTGAAGCATATTATTGGAAAGTGATGTGTTGTCTTCCGTATGCAACGAATGAAGTTACGATTTTTTATGTGCAGCCATAAGTATGACTTTTTCAGTGAAGCATAGACTTTGCTTTAGTGCATCTTGTTAGACGTTTTGTGGTGCATTGAAGCCTCGTCCTAAATTATTGAACTACAATCCCCCGTCAATTTACCAGTATTACTCTACTTGGAAACATTGAAAGTACTTGAAACATCGGCACTACAAAATTTTAATGGAAGTTTAAAAGCAGAGTTAGCCGTTCCTCCGGCATCTAAAAGTGTGGGTTCAATTCCAGACGATCCCACAGCAAAAGCAGTCGTCCCGCTGCCTCCAGTAACATTCAAAAAGAAAATATTCCCCTTGTTATTGTAGACTAATAACATAATTAAATCATAAACGATTTTTCCCCTTTTCAGAAGACACTCGTTTTGAATCACTTCCATAAATCAGTAATGATCATAGTTTTTTCTCGCATGTATTCTGCATGGTTTGATGTTATATGGCTACTTGAAATAAAATTCCACAGAACATATAGTCGAATATCTCTAAGTCGAAAATCCCTCTTACCCGAATACATTCTTTCCAGCCTTAGTCTACTTTCAAAACTTCTAAGTCGAGTTTTATTTCTTTGGCTAAAAAACAGACAACAAAATTTCCCCTCGCAACTTGTAGCAAATACGTACACTCGCATTATCTGATTCTCCTATTGGGGTCCTAGACGATGAACACATTTCGAGAACATCGGACAAAAAGCGCAAGTGGTTGCCCTTATTGTTGTTTACCTATGCAAAAAAGAGAGAGCAAAGGAAGTTCTCAGCAAAAATGAGGATTAGCTTGCAAACATGCGAACCTACATGCGAACATCGCGAGCGAACATTATCGTTGTCGAGAGGCATCTCTATTCGCATCGCGCATACACAAATAATCGGTTTTTAATCTGAAAACAGGTAGGTATCTGAGATGCATTCTTTCTTCATTTACCGCGTGTATTGGAAATCCTCTAACTTGAACTTCCATAACTGCCTCTAACCCGTGAAAATTCGACTTAGAATGATTCGACTGTATGTACTTTGATCAATGTTCCCATAATCGGATGACAGTTGTTGTTGTCTGCGGTACAACATATCTTCAATCATATTTTGCGGTGATTTTGCCACGGCAACAAAGGTTCAGTAATTTTACACAACGAAATAAGTGTCCTTGTTATTTTCCTGTAGAACAGAACACGCATCAGACATGTTATTATCCCATTGGCTGTCATTTTCCAACCAAAAATACCACGTTCTTTAATCGCTGCCTGTATTTCTAATGTGTACATTTAAGTAAACCTATACACATGCATACATATGTATATACATATATCCATTTTTCACATCTCATATGCCTCTATCCGTACAACACCGTTTCCGCGCGATCATCGTCATGCCAGCTGTGTGCAAATTTGAGTTGAGCAAATAGGGGTTGAAATGAACATGGAAAACACCACTGAGACTCGCACCGATTTCAGCCAGAATTTTATAGATTAAAAAAATCGTTTAATCAGCGATTTCTCGGATTTCACCAACTAATCGATATTTTTATAGCTATTATTTTTTTGTGCTTGCTCCGAGATCTATAAAACTGCGTTTTTAGATTTTCGAAATTCGCATATTCACGTTTTATCGTTTTTGGCCAAAAGTTCCAAAAGTATTGGGGCTAGAATGCTGAAATTAGTTTTTTTTTTAATTTACTCATGGAAGCCGATTTTTCGTATTTTTTTCAGATTTTTTGACAAAGCGGTGTGGAAGTTACAGGGCGGATTGGCTTTTCGAAATTTTTCAGAACCATAAAACTGGTTATTGTGAGTCTACCTTAAAAGATATACATATGGCACCACTGACTTTTTTTTAGAACTTTTTAAGACGATAAATTTCCCAGTACATTATTTTTTCGTATCTTTAACTATTTAGACAGTGCCCGCTTTAGAAGTTTGCCAGTTTTCGACTTTTTTTTACTTATCTCAATATACCGTTAACTTGTTGTGCCTAAATGTCTATAAAATGTAGTCCATACCCATAATAGATACCCAACAATACTACTGGTGAAAACCGCATGCAAATCCGTTCAGTAGTTCCTGAGATTAAACTCCCCAAACATTTTTTTCGACTTTATTTTATAATATTTATAGAAGATAACACATCGCACACGATTTTTGGGATATTTCGATGAGATGTTTCAAGCTCAAATTTTTTTCACATTTTTTGGTCCAATATTTTGGAAGATAAGGCTACAAGTCAGTTTTTGGCAGTTTGTTGGCTTGTAACTTCTTACTACAATAAGAGTAAAGTACATAGTAAATACCATAGTACAACATAGTACTTCATCTATAAAATTTCATTTCTTTATTCTAAGTGGTTCACCAGTTACCAGAATTAAAGTCTAATGACAGACAGGCAAGCATTTTTATAATACCTTTCCAGTGACACCCATATTGATTATCAAAGTAAATAAAAGTTTGAAAGTCAAGCGTTAGTATTAGTACTTAGGTTTCCTTTAATCTGCAACTAGTTCCGAAAAAAATGCATGATTTATATTTGGGTTGCCAAAATACATCTTCAGTAAAATTGTAATTCCTTAACTACAAGGGACTTAGACGTTAGAAAGAGACAGACGGACACCGAAGTGATTCTATAAGGGTTTCGTTATTCCTTTGAAACGAAACTCTAAAAACAAGGGTAACACACACAATAAAATACTATGCCAGTTTATAGTAAAAAAAATAAGTTCCTACGCCTAAAATTTGTCTGTATAGTACATTTTTAAGGCGAAATAATAAAATTACGAATACGTTTGCGAGGCACTGTATATCGAGTACACCTAATTCTCTTTGTTATATTTTAATATTGTAAAACGATTTATGGACTGTACATTTTGTAATTAAAAAAAAACGAATAAGATTTTAATTAATTTTTTTTTAATAGACCAATTTTATTTTTTAATGAACTGTTCGCGGCGCAATACCATCCTCAGAAAAAGCCACTGAGACTCGGTAGATTTTTGTTTTTAATATTGTTTACACCTAATGTTTTTCTTACACGAATTTTTTGGTAACGTACCTATCGTGCAAAAAGAAAATAACGTGTATTTAGGTTTAAGTTATTCTTATTTCCCCCAGTCTGGTGAAAAAAGTCGATTGTAATAATACTTTTTGTTGAACTAATTGTTCACTAATCTGAATTGTGTTCTTGTGCTTTTGCCCCTTCTTACACAAATATATTTTACATTTCAATACGGCAGGATAACAATGACCATCCAGCGACTGCAGCTCAATGATTTGTAACCATAAGAGTACGTGTTTGCAACCCTTTGAATTGGTTGGTTGAGACGGTTCTGAATCATAGAATGATAATCTACGAGGTCAAATTTTTTTCCAATTTCGCGGGCTACGTACATTCGATTATCGATTTTTTTATTTTGTTATGTTGGTACACTCGTCTTGACCATATGTTTACAGTTTCAGCTGTATAGCATATTTATTTTGTTTGTGAGAGGCATAAAAGTTAGATGTGTTTTGCGTGTTCGGCGATTTCCTGCTGTCGAAAATTCTTGTTTTTACTCTTGTTTATTTCAGATCGCAATTTTGTTTTTTTTTTTCTTAACCGCAGACCTACGTTCGGGTCGTTTTCGACCCAAATATTTTTTTGATTTAAGTTATTTTAAAAACCAATTAATATTTTAAGCTGCTTTTTCATGACTTTGTTAGTTGGAATATAATCAATCGAATTTCAACTGTTAATATTTTATAAAATTAAGATAACTATGTTTTTTTGATTTTGGGACCATTTTCCCATTTTGGGTCGTTTTCGACCTATCATACATTTTCGCATTGTGTATGGAAATTTCGTTGTGATTGCATTGAAAAGGGGACTAAAATATATATTTTCAATCAAATAAAAAAAATGTTTCGGCAAAATGTCCAACTGTTATTCAAATAATGAAGAGTTTTCTTCGGGTACTGACGAAGAATGTTTTTGCATCCGATTGATTCAAGTGAAACATAAAGCATCATAGTGAAGAACCACCTGTCGATTTCGTGAATAGTTTATCTGTTTCGAAGGATATTGAATTCATCTAGTAAAAATATTTACATTTGTTCGTTTCCTTCTGAAAATGTTATAGCAATGAAACCGGGCATTACTCGTTACGCTATTGCTCGAGTTCATGTATTGATGAAGACACTGCACTTATCTCATATGTATGTAAATAAAATAAATATACCGTCGCCCAAAGCACTTTGCACAACGATCTTGATGTAGGAACTGAGCCCAAAATAATGCCGGAAGTTGTAAAATCTTATACGAAACAAAAGGTGGTGTTAAAAATGCCGATAAAATAACTTGCAGGTTCAGCCTAAGACGAAAAATCATTTTTAGGGTCTCGTTCCAAAGGAATAACGAAACCCTTATGGAATCACTTCGGTGTCTGTCTGTCTGTCGCCTTTTACATATTTGACTATAACTTATAAGTCCTTTGTAGTTAAGGGATGAAATTTGGACTGAAGGTGTCTAGGCAACCCAAAAATAAATCATGCACCCTTTTTGGAATTAGTCGCTGATTAAAGAAAAAGTTAGTACGTTAAAACGTTTACTAACTTTGATGGTCGATATGGGTGTCATTGGAAAGGGGGCGGTGTCCTGATTATGAAAATGTCTGTCTGTCTGTCTGTCTGTCATCAGGCTTTGTTCTTGGTAATTGGCGAACCACTAAGAATTAAGAAATAAAACTTTGCCAAAATATGTATTTCACTTGTCCAAAGAAAGTTCAGATAAAAAAGTTTAAAAAAATTGCATATAAGCAAAAAGCTTAGTACCAATACTAAATTTGAAAAACAAATTTCTTTTAATAGTTCCTTGATGTGGGTATTCGTGGAAAGAGTACGATGGCTAGATCAAAAAGTTGTACTATGGTAATCCCCTCACTCTTATCGGTAAGAAGTTATTAGCCAACAAATTGTCAAAGACTGTCTTGTGTACCGTGTCCCCCCCTTACTTTCTAGAATATTTGACCAAAAAATCTGAAAAAAATTGCAGTTATGGGCCAACTCATCGCAATAGCCCAAAATTATCCGAAAATCGTGTATGATTTTTTATTCATACTAAAATAAATTAATTACTTTCTTTTTTCGAAAGAAAATTTCACGGTAATATATTAAGTGAGGTGCCATCGGATAGGTCTTGTAAAATGAAATAAAGTTCTCATTTTGAACTTTTTATTTGGAAGCTATGTTTTCGAGATATTAAGCTTCAAAGTCGAAAAAAAGGCGTCCCCCCCCTATCATTTCCACACCCGTTGGTCTAAAAATCTGAAAAAATTCATCTGGAATGTAGGTCTTGATGTAATCTTTGTGTTAAAATTAGTTTGAGCACTCTGGCTTTAATAGTTTTCGAGATATTGGCCAAAAATAAAAAAACAACAACATTCGAATTTTGAAGATCCAAAAACGTCATTTTGTAGATCACGGCGAAAGAACAAATAAATTATATATAAAAAAAATTATTTTCATACAATTTTTCAAGATATTAGAGATTTAAATCGAATCAGTTTCCTGCAAAAAACGATGAACTTGCGGCATTTCATCCCCTAAATGCACCAAAGCAATTTTCACACGGCTGGCGCGATCAGCAAATGGGAAAGGATTTTCTTTTGTTCAGTTTCGTTCGAAATGAAAAGAAGAATTTTAGTGAAAGAACAGCGAATTGAGCTTAATTTGATTTGACTATTTTTTTTAGTTTGTTAATTTCTTAGATTTATATTAAGTCTAAGCTATTAATCTGTTTGCGAACGAAACCCTCGGCGGGTGAGTAAAACTCACACTTGACCCGGTTTTTTGGTCATTGCGCGTATTTTCGAGCATGACTGATATATTAGCATTCAAAACGTTTATTATTTTTTTCCCGCAAATCGATCCAGAGTATCCGACATCGGGAGAAAAGCAAAGTCGGAAGAAGTTTGTACACGATCTAAGAGTTGAATTAAAAAAAAAAGTTGAAAACTGACCTCATGTTTACTTAGCCGTCAGGCTACAGAGCTTAGCCACGAAATTGCAGGTAGAAACCTACATACTAAAAGGCAAAGGTTATATTCTCCAAAGCCAAAAACCGTGGCAGAAGTTAAATTAGTATGGGAGAAAATTTTTAAAAAAAATATTTACAAAAAATTAGTTCATCGTAACGTGTGTGTCAAATGTATTGAAAATGTTTAAACAATAGTAATAACTTATTTTTATTTTAAAATATCTCTTAGAACATCTTATCCAAGGACTTTTTGTCTCATGAAATACTTATTTTTTCGAATTCCCTAATACGTGGGTCGAAAACGACCCGTGAACGTTAAATTACTGATTTTTTTTAACGTAGGTCTACTGTTAAAAAAAATTACTCAATACTACAATGAACATACATATTTCCATTTCCACCTCGTCCGTAGAATTCATAGAAATATTAACTCTTCCATGACATTCCATAAAGCTGTCAGCAGATGAAATTCATGTAGCACATGTATTGGGGGTACAAATTAATTCGGTCTGTTTTCAAAAGATAGTGCCACCGGCATGTTGTGGCTGATCTTGGAAGCGATTACCTACTTCATTGGAAAGGTGTGACATTTGTCAGCAATAATTAGTGTATATCAGTATGTATATCAGAAAATGTCTGGATTTGTCTTAAATAAACAGCTTTTGCACGAAGTTTTGATTTTCTTTTTACAATAATTGGAATAAAAGTGCAGCTGAAGCTTGCCCATCGAAGTTTATGGTGAATCTACTCCGACCGATAAATCATGCAGAGAGTAGTTTCGACGTTTCAAAAGTGGTGATTTTAGCGTCGAAGACAAAGAGCGTCCTGGCCAAACCAAAAAGTTTGAAGATGAGGAATTGGAGGCTTCGCTCGATCAAGATCCGTGCCAAACACAAAGGGAACTCACTGAATCGTTGAGAGTCAATCAGCAAAACAATTTCCGTTATGTTACAGAAATTTGAATTTATTCAAAAGTAAGGAAATTGGGTGCTGTAGGAGTTGAAACCGAGAGATGTCGAAAGGCGATTTTTAACCTCGGAACTGCTTCTTGAAAGACACCAAAAGAAGGGATTTTTGCACCGGATCATGACTGGAGATGATGAGTGGATATACTACGATAACCCCGAGAAGAAAAAATACTGTGCCTGGTGAACCAGTTCCATCATCGTCTAAATCGACGCCAAAGAAAAACATCCACGGTTCAAAGGTCATGCTCTACATATGGTGGGACCAGACGGGTATGGTCAGCGCTGCCAGACATCCCGATTTTAAGCCTAAAATTAAATGTCCCTCGTGGAACAGCCACAATCCCGCTTTTAATACATTTGTTAATTCCTAAAATGTTTAAACTTCATTTGGCATTCATTCAATACAGCTGTGGTTGAATACATTCAAAGTCAAAAGAGAAAAAAGATCTCATAAAATAGGCTCTGGTCCTCCGATCTTAAATATTTTTTCGTTTTGAAAAAGTTTAAGAAAAAGTTAAAAGAACATAAAGAAAATTATGACAATAGAAACAATACCACAAATTTAATAGAAAGATTAACCAAAATTTCTTAATTTTACTGGAGTAAAAAAAAACTAACACAAGTCTGTTATAGTTTTATGTTGAAATAGCTTTGAAATATTACTTTGATAAGCTAGGATTGTGAACTTTTAAAAAGACTTTATTCAGAAAAAATATTACCATAATAGATGTGCAAAAGGGTTAGTTTTTCGGATAGTTTGAATTGGTTGACTCTAAATAAATCAATGCCATCGAAGACTTCAATAATTTGTATGGAAATTTTCACACGCATAAATGAAAGCATTTTAATTTCTCAGATAAAAATATTTTCGCTAAATACGAATTACAATTCTCGAAACCCTTAGAATTAAATTAGTTTTAAAATGGAGCTATCCTATGCAGATTTCGTCAACTATATTGAAGAAAAAAAAGGGAAGCTTAGGAAAATAAGTCTTCAGAGAAAACCAAATATTATAATATTTGAATTCTTCTAAAGCTAACAAACTCACAGACAATTAAGAGGATAACTAATGAACAACTACTGACTACTTATGCTTTTTTTTTTGTCCCGCTTTCAACGGAAGAATCCCGCTCTTTTAATGAAAAGGTTTGCCCGAACAAAAATTTGGCAGCGCTGGGTATGGTGTACTATGAGCTGCTAAAACCAGGTGAAATCATCAATGGGAAATGTTATCGACTGCAACAAATGCGTCTGAGTTGTGTATTGCCTGAAAAGCGGCCAGAAACCACCGAAAGGCATAACAAGGTGATTTTGCAACACGATAACGCTCGCCCCACGTGGCTGTAGCGGCCAAACACTATCTGGATGCACTGAGGATAGGAGGTCTTACCGTATTCTCCGGTCTGCCGTATTCTCCAGACGTTTTACAAAATGATTTGGGGGGTCACCAGTTCGGGTCTTTTGAATCGAAGAATGGCTCAATGATTGGATCGATGCCAGAGAGGACTCATTTTTTTAGAGATGGTATTCGAAATTTACCAAAGAGTCGATTCCGACGGACATAAGTGATGTATTTTTTTTTACGTTTTTTCAATAAAAATTGTTTTTGAACACAAACCGACCGAATTAATTTGTCCAAGAACTCCCAATACAACACTGGGCATGAAAGGGTTAAGCTCAGGAAGTCTTCACTAAAGACTTTTCAACACGAACGAAAGTAATCACAAACACTTTTATCTCTCTACGGTTAAAAGAATTAATCTAACTAAATCGGCAACTTTCTGTTGAAATGAGTGGGTACGCTAGTGGTATAAATTTTTTTTAGCATGTAACAACAAAAGCGTACATTTTACCACCTTTATTACTTAACTCCGAACTTAGTTCGTGGATGCAATTTCCTTTCCAGGTTCAACCACGTGCCTACCGGTGAAAATCACAGCAAATCTTATCGTAATACAGACTTATAGAAATACCAATAGGACTCACCCCAGTTACGCGCTCGTGTACATTTTGTCCGAACACAAACCCCGACTTTTCAACTCTGGGAATCGAATTTTTAGCTGCAGCAAACATATTCGCCCGCTCAAAGCCATTCTTAGCCAACAAATTCAATGGATCCGGCCTCTGCGAAAACAAAAACACAAACAAAAAACAATTCTTTAAATCTGCATAATAAGCACTTATGTGTACACACATCATCCTTCTCATCATCGTCATCTTTCTTTGCACTTTCCGATGAAACAGCCCCAGCAGCAGCAGCGCCAGCCCCTTCACCATCATCCTCATCCTTTGGCTCTCTTAGGAACGGATTTGATGTTTCCACATCGTTCTCATCTACATCCTTTGCTTTTCCATCTGAGTTAACCACGTTGGCCGAATTCAATGATGATCCCAAAACCGATGGGCGCAAAACACCGGCTCTTATGGGATTATTAAGTCTGGATGCTTGCAGGATCGAATCGGGTCGACTGTTTGAATCGTTGGAATTATCTGGAAATAGCAAACATCATTCACAAAATCTACTTAATCCCGAAGCGAATCGATCCATTAAATTAAAAAATGAACTGCGTTTAAGATTGTCGTTAAATAAATGCTACTGCTCGTATAACTAACCATTATTTTCAGACATTTTCTATTAAATTTCACGTACGAAACAAAAGTTTGTTTTAATGCAATCCTAAATTAAAAATTAATAAAAGTGACAAGCCAGCGAAGGTTAGCGTATGCAGAATGTCAAAATGTATGGGCACAAATACAGCAGCGGTTAGCGCTTAGCCGCTATTGCAATTTTGCCAAGTAGCGAGCGAGTGTGGATAACTTTTCGTTTCTCCATGCGTGTACAAGATGCGTAGAGAATACACTAGAGGAGAAAAGTACACCTATTTTATGCCAAACTCTTGTTACATACTCGTCAGTAATCTAACTTCGGGTGTAGGTAAATGAAACATGAATGACGAATTCCTATTTGGTAAAGTCACTGAGAAAGCTGCTGACACGAGGAACAGTCAATCATTGAAACTTAGTTCGACAATGAGATAGGCTTAAAATGTTGTGATATCGAACTTAATAAATTGGTTAAATGGTTGGTTTATTTAAGGTAAATGTGCTTATTAATTGACTGGAATAAGCGCTCACATATGGCCAAATCGTTGGTCATCGACTGTAGATAACGACTAACAGCGCTAAGAGAAGGCTGTAGAACAGTACAAAATTTAGTTTAACAATTTTTCTACAACGCTTGATACTTTTTTTTAATGAAGCACCCCCTTAATGACACGACTTTGCAGTGCCGTCATCTCTTACCATCTGACACCTTGACGCATTTGACGTTTCCCTCGTCTAACAGAAAAAATAATCTTATTTCTTACGTGGGAATTCGTTGATTTTTACTATCAATTACCGATGCAAAAATAATGTTAAATTAAAACCCTTATAATATTAATAAAATTCCGGATGTAAGTAAAGTTCACAGACGTCAACCACAAGTGGAATAAGTTAATTCTTTTATTACAAATTGTACACGTATCATGGTTTCTGTTTACGATAAACAAAATCTCATCCATGTCAAATAGGAAAAAAATGAGAAAAAAAAAGAAAACTAAAACGAAGAATGAATACATTTCGAAATTATAAAAAAGAAAAAAAATCAAATCTCACTCCGTCTTAACAAGTGTTAAATATTTTATTTCAGTGTAAAAATCAAAATGAAAATAAGAAATAAACATCTGGTAATCGGCATTCTTCTGGGGACATTGACGGTATTAGCTAGTACAAATGAATTACAAGGTCCCCCAAAAACAACGTCAAAACCAAATGACCAAGAGAACAATGAACCACCTGAAGAAACTGCAAATGAAGCGCCTGCAACACCCGCCACTGCTGCTACTGCTTCTGGTGGAGGTACATTAGACGATGCAACGGATGGCAGTGAAAGTAATAAACCCATAACAATTACGGATGCATTTTTTCAAGAGAACCTAATAATGGCTCAACTCGGTCGACCATTTCTAATCAGAGCGATTACTAATCAGCAAGTTAAATTGGCATTGGAAGAAGAAATCGCCAGTCGGGAGAGTACAATGGATAAGCCGCCAGTTAAGGAATCAACACCTGATGATGTTAATGGTGGGTGTTTTCATGTCTACTTTCATTTTCCGTAGTCACTCTATAACGTATTCATTAGTTAGTTTATTGCTTCTGCGGTTCGTTCGTATACTTTTTAATTGTTTGGACAAGATGGTGACCAAAGTAATGTTCAAGTAACTTGTTTGCAAAATTAGTGAATAGAAAGAACTTGGAAACTCAGCAAGAAAAGAGAGTTTAGTAGGAAGCGCTTCGCAGTAGAGCTATTTCCATATTTATTTAGCTATTTATGCTACACACAGAAAGCTAAACAAATTTTTGCTGAGTTTACAAAAATTCAGTAGAATGGTGCTCTACAATGGAGCCATTTATAACTTTTGCTTATAATTGCGTTATCCATCAGCTTTTTTTTGCCACGCCAATTTAAAAACAAACTAAGCATAAACCTCTCCGAGTTTGAAAAAAATATTCCAGCACAGAAATCTTATTGGACTTTTACATTATTCCAATTCGAAACTAAGCAAATGAAGTCTAAGTTTTTAATTTACAAATTTTTTTTCAGATCACTTGATTCATAAAGAAGCAAGCGACGATAAGATCCTAGGACAAGTGAAACAAGAAGTACCCGAAAAGACGAATCACTTGAAAACAAGATGTAATGTTGCTTGGGCACATGTCTTGGGTTTCCGTCCAATTGACTTTGATTTTGCTGCCAAGGAATTTGAAGAACTAGCAAAGCTTGGATTGCCAGAAGCTAACATGGTACCACACACCAAGAATTGCACGTGTCTTTTCGAAATCACTACAACAAAGACTTGTATTTTCTAGGGTTTGGCATTTTTGTATTCGGTGGGAGTTGGTGGTAAGAACATAAGCCAACCGATGGCATTGATGCACTACACCCTGAGTGCGTTGGGAGGCAATGTGTACGCACAGATGGCACTGGGCTATCGATATTCGTTTGGCATCAATGTTCCGATTAGTTGTGAAAAGTCTCTGTCGTTCTACAAGCGAGTGGCGAAAATTGTGGCCTCGAAAATTACGTTTTCGAGTGGACCGCTGGTGCATCGTGTGAGGCTTTTGGATGAATTAGAGAATTCTGGAAGTCAGGAGACCGAATTAGTCGACTATTATCAACTATTGGCGGACAAGGGTGATGTACAGTCACAGGTGGGCGTGTGTAGATCTCAATGAAATAGATCCTAATACCGGGCATTCGTTTATCTAGGTCGGCTTGGGGCAACTTTATTACCAAGGAGGAAAAGCAACTAAACAGGATCTTCAGAAAGCCTTGGAGTACTTTACCCAAGCTGCCAATGCGGGTAATGCAATCGGGTATGCTTTCTTGGGCAAGCTCTATCTGGAGGACAGTGAGTACATCAAGTCTGACTACGAAGCTGCGTTTAAGTTCTTTAAGAAGGCCGCTGAACTGGGTGATCCGATTGGTCAGAGTGGTTTGGGTTTGATGTATTTGCAAGGACTTGGGGTCCCACAAGACACCACCAAAGCATTTAACTACTTCACACAGGCGTCAGATCAAGGATGGGTCGATGGGCAGCTCCAACTGGGCAACATGTATTTCAGTGAGTTTATACAACGACTTGGTGTTAGAGAAACTTTTATTTAAATTCCCTATTTTCTTTTAGCTGGAAACGGTGTAAAAACTGATTATAAACTCGCGCTGAAGTACTTCAATTTGGCTTCGCAATCAGGACATGTGTTGGCCTATTACAATTTGGGCGTTATGCACGCATATGGCTTGGGGATGCTTCGCTCTTGCCCCACTGCAGTCGAGGTAAGCTCGTCGATGAATGTAGAGAAAGCCGCATACTTAAACATATTTATCTTTATAGTTCTTTAAGAATGTAGCAGAGCGTGGCCGTTGGAGTGAGATGCTGATGCAAGCGTACAATGACTACAAGAAGTATGAGATGGACACGGCATTCATGAAGTACGCGCTCCTTGCTGAGATGGGTTATGAAGTCGGACAGAGTAACTCCGCATTTCTTCTTGATCGTAACGAAGTGACAATATTTAACGATCGTCATGAAGATCTCATTCGTGGCTTTTATTATTGGAAGAGAGCGTCAGCACAGGGCTATTCTGCAGCACAAGTCAAATTAGGTGACTACTATTACTATGGCTGGGGAACAGTAGTCGATTTTGAGTCAGCAGCTTCTCTGTATAGGTAAAAAATGTTTAACGCGTTTGTATATGCAGCTCTCAGCTTTTTTATATTTCAGGAAAGCATCAGAACAGCACTATAACGCTCAAGCAATGTTCAATCTTGGCTACATGCACGAGCAAGGATTGGGTATGAAGAAAGATCTACATTTGGCTAAAAGGCTTTACGATCTAGCAGCAGAAACTAATGGCGATGCCAAAGTTCCTGTTGCTCTTGCTCTGTTGAAGCTGCAATTAATTGCAAAACTTGAAACAATGAAAGAGGTAAGTTATTCAAAATAAAATTATTGTTTGTTAAAATCCAAACCCGTCCATGTCGATGGAGGTCATAAAGTCATTTGGAAAGGATGGGAAAAAATATTCTGATTAAGTCGACACACTTCTGCTGGGTCGACAATTACATTTATCTATTCATAACTGGTTGCAAACACGGAGGCAGATGTGTCATGAACTGTTTCCTGTTCGGCTTTAATTTCTTTAGGTATTAAATCTCTTAAATAGAAATGTTAAATGGCCGCTCTTTTTTTTTTTTCAATAAACAAATCTCATTTCAAATTGTCTGTAACTAAAACCATTAGCAATTGCTTACTCAACTTTCCCAACCTAAGTCTGCGCTTGAGCCAATGTTGTCATCCAGCATTATAACCTACCTTATTTGCGGCAAAAGACACGAGAGTGTTGCCCATCTCCTTGGTTCATTAATCTCTGCTGATTAAATGCTTCAAATACACTGGCTTATGTGTCGTAATGTGGCCCGAAACAATCGTCACTTTAAGCGCAACGCAACTATCAAATTAAGGGGACAATTTAGCATTAAACTGAATAATTTTTTTATTTACCTATTTAAACGTCCATACCAGACCCCAAAAATATATCTATACTAACGTTATAAAGGTAAAGAGTTTATTTGTTTAAACGCGCTAATCTCAGGAACTACTGAACGGATTTTCATGCAGTTTTCACCAGCAGTATTGTGGACTTTCTGGGAAGGTGAATGACTATATTCTTTGGGAATATTTACTTAAAAACTTACGGTATAATGAGTTTTGTAAACAAAGTCGAGAAGTGACATGCTTCTAGGGCGGGAGCTGCCTAAACAGTTATAGATGCAAAAATTGATCGTCTCAAAAAGTTCTACAAAAAAGACCACGACAGCATATGTCTATCTTTTAAAGTAGAGCCACAATAATTATTCTTATGGCTTTGTTAAAAGCTCAAAAGCTAATCTCCCCTATAATTTCTACACCGTTTTGTCAAAAAGTCGATGAGTACAAAATTTCGATGAGTAAAAATGTATTCCAATAGTAAAACTCGATATGCGAATTTCGAAAACCCAAACACGCAGTTTTGTAGATGACAGTGAATGCATTAAAATATAATAACTAATATCGATTAGTGGACAGGCAATCACCGATCAAAAGTATTTTCTTTAATCCTTAAAATTCTTTCTGAAATCGGCGCGAGTCTCAGTGCTGTTTTCCACATTAATTTCAACCCCTATTTGTTCAACTAAAGTTTGTACGCAGCTGTCACGAAGATGATCGCGCTGACAGCGTGCTCTACAGATAGAGGTATATGATATGTTAAATATGGAACTTACCACGATTCATAGAGCTTCATCTCTTAGTGATATTAGAAGTTGTAATAAACTCATGGGTGGAATGTCTGCTGAAGATTTTCGATAAACGTTACCGTTGATAGTTAGGGGAACTAAAGCAGACATTTTAAAGTCTTGCGTATCCCTCTAGTGGTCACGTGGTTAAAGGAACCACGAGTGAGCGTGTGGTCTTCGATTTTAGACCATTTTATTTTGCAAAAAAAACATGTTTGATAATGCGTTTTTAGTATTTAAATCAGGGTAATTCTAAAGAGGAACACATTATTTTTCATATTGTATTAAGTTTTTATAACAAAACATTTGTTTATATTATATGTACATACGCAAGAAAAAAGACCAACTTTTTTGGCTAAACGTGATGCTCAGTGACGAAAGCAAGTTCATTTTGTTCTGAAGTGATTTTTGAAAAGGGTCTGAAGAAAGTAAAATGAAACTTCTGGGAAAAAATATTGTGTCAATCATTAAATACGGTTGCGGTACGGTAAGGACGTAAGGGTACATGTTGAGGGCTAGTATGGGTAATTTACATTTTATTAAAAGAAATGTGGATCGCTTTGTATATCTGCAAATTCTTAAAGATAATTTAGACACTTCTGCAGCGAAAGGCGATTTTTGGGTATGTGTACACTTTGTCCACTCCACCTCCTTGACACCGTCCACCCTGAGACCGCTTTCGGATTACTTCAGAGTGATATTTGTTTCTATGCCCATAGGGGCGGGTTATTTCATTTACTTCGACGAACTATTTGATATTATCGGTAAGGCTGCAATCGTTCTTCATTTTCTTGCCCTGTTGTAAGAACCATGTTTAGATAGCGTGGATCTATCCATGCAGCAACATTCCTGATCATCCACTATCTATCTCCTAAAACTGATGATTGTCTCAGTACCTACTAGAAAATCGACATGCTGTGGGATTCATCACCTGGGTAGCAGTACTATTTCGGTCTTCTCTGTTGCCAATTTCAGATATCCACTCAGGAATCCGTCTCATCACCTGGTTCAGCTTCTGCTTATTACTGATGAGACAAGTAATAGATTTATCACACCTATATTAAAATTGCGAAAATATAATAATAAAATATAATAGCTGAATGGGTATACCCGTGAAAAAAGTTTAAGGAAAACTAAGCAATAAAGAAATTCCCTCCAATCGAAGAAGTTATTATTAAGCCGCTTATACTGCGATCTCAAAATTTATTGTACCCATTTCAAATGAGTTTTTAAAGTCAAAATTCATTCCCAAGCCGCAGAACGTAAACAAGGGTTTTACTAATGACATGTTTAGACTTTTTAGTTTTTTAAAATTTGGGTTATAGAATTGTCTATTAATTCTTTTGATAAGGCTCAACATTAATTTGGCTTTTCTTATAATATATTCATTGTGTGGTATAAATATTTATTTAACAACTGTCATTCAAAATCAACTCAAGAATCATTCTTGGGCAGGCTCCGGGTTAAATAATATTTTATCTGTTTGAGTAAACTGGAGTGAAAACTAAATCTATACAATTTGTTGAAGGTTTTGATGAAATCGATAAATCGGAAATATTTTTAAATTCATTAACTATATAATTGATTACTGAACATAGATTATTTGTGATGGATTTTCGTGGGAATAATTGTGTCGGTAGATTGATACATGCTGTTTAATAGTAAAGAATCATCATTAGTGGCGTAACAGCCCACGAAGGGCCACAGCCTAGCTTTTCGCGCCTCCACTGTGTTGTTTGTGAGCGTTATAATTTTTAACACATGTGAAGGGGACTTACAGTTTATTGCCGATTCCGAACGGCGAATTGCGAAAGCTTTCCGTGACAGAAGTAGTACTCCAGGAGGATTGTCAGTCGTTCGCTGGAGGTGGGCCATGAAAATTGTTTGTGGTGTTTTTTCCCGAGCTGTATTCGAACCCGAGTACTCTCGCTTAACAGTCCGACGCACTAACGATTAAGCCACGGCGCCCACTAATATAGTATATAGTAAAGAATGTTTTGTCATAAATGATTCTGAAGTTAGTAATGCGACAGATCTACCTGTAGTTTAATAAGTTTTGGTTAAAATCTAACTTAAACATCTGAGCTATAAAGAATTTTTTCCAACAGTAAAGAAGCCAGCCGTAAAAAAATTTAAGTTAGAAAAATGATGCTGGTCCCGAAAAATTGCGTAGGGCTTTAGCTGAATTAAATTATTATTCTTTACCATTTCAAACGCAAACTTCTTTTCCTTTTACAGTCACCGTACAAATTTATATTTTATCTGGATGAAAATATCGCGGCCAACTGGGATTTGTATATGATAACAATATTAACCCTTCTCCTTGGCTTCATAATGTACACAAGGCGTCCTCACCAGCAGCAGCAACCAGCTACACCGAGCAATACGACTGGTGAGCAAAGGCCGCAACAAACTAATCCCGATTCGCCAACACCAACACCACCACCAGACAGCCAAGAAAACTCTCCTTCAACAACAACAAACCAAAGTGGATCGCAATCGTCATCCGAACAACCATCGGTCCCAGCACCATCAACTTCAAGTGCATCTACTAAATCGCAACAACAAGCCTCGCCTATTCCATCGTCGTCGAATTCGTTGCCAACTCAGTCGTGTGCATCAGCGGTAAAGCCAACCTCCTCAGTTATATCCGATAACGAAAGACCTGAATAGTCTTAACGAGTTGCTTCGTTTTTTTATTATTGTAATTCTAAAAGAAATTTAGTTCTTTGTAAATAATTAAAATTTATGAAATGTATTTTTTTATTATTATTTGCGTGAGAAAATGCCAGTTGTCTGTGTCACCTGATCACTGCAAGTTCGTTGTATCACTAAATTTAATTATTATTTTTTTATTTTTGTAATTATCTTGTGATCTTTTCGTCGTTTCGTTGTCATTGTCATCGTTCTTGATAAATGGATTAACTAAAGGAAAGAATATTTAAAAAAAAAAGTCGTAGTAATACATCCATCGCATGCATAAGCTTGTAAATAATATGAAACACCGTTATTTGTGTACCATTAAGGGTTTCCATCTTTTACTCCCTTTCTTTATTCTTTTTTTGTTTTCATCAATAAGAATCGCGCGTTTAATCACAAAACAAGCAAAGCAATACTTTTCAAATAACATTGTGTTCTTGCATATTTTTATCTGCTGTTTTTATTTATTCTTTTCTTTACTACTCCATGTCAAGAGGGATGTAATTTTCTTTTTGAATATTAATTAAAGTTAAAGTAAAAGGAAAATAAAATAAAAGAGATGAAAATAATTAATTTAGTATACTAGTATGCACATTCTAAAAAAAAAAAGAAATAAAAAAATGAGGTACATAACAAAACAAGAAAAGATTTTGTAAATAATGTAACGAATTAAATGAACCACAAAAATAAAAGACTTTAATAATTTATAAAAAAAAGTGAAGAAATTGACCTTTTTTTATGCAACATACACACATACATTTTTAGACATATACGGGAGACAGGTTGCAGCCTGTACGCCGGTAAAGTTGAGGGCTGTAAATTAGTAGTCCAATATTAGACAAGTCACTCGACCATCTTGCTAGAATTTGACTCTCTTCCCTCGGTCACGGATTACACTCCACTTCAGGTCTTGTTCGACAAAATGTTTTTTGCCAGCATCTCCCCCAAATCAGACTGGGTGGAAGGTGTTGCTAGGTTGGAGGGTCCACAAAAATTCTTTTCAGACGGATCTAAAACTGAGTGTGGAGTAGAAGCGGGGTTGTACTCTAGTGACCTTAATATAGCAATTTCCTTACACCTCCCTGATCACTGTAGAGACTTTCAGGCGGAGATTTTGGCGATCAAGGAAGCGCTAGCTTAGTTTAAACACAATGTGCTGTAATTTAATCCCTGGATTCTGTTACTTTTACCTCTAAAATCGCCCTAAAGCGCCGTCAATCTCTAGAGGAGATAGAGCTGGTCTGCTCCATACCTATATGAGGCATTAGAGCAATGATAGGTGTTATTACAGGGCTGTAATGGCAGATGCCAGCAGACTAGGAGTCCCTGCTAATGATTTTTGTAGAAATTGTAGAGATGAAGAGGAGGAGGAATCCATATCCCACCTTCTTTGCTCGTGCGATAACTTAGCGCTTCGTAGAATAACACATCTTGGCGAGTGCTTCTTTGAAAGTCTGTTTGATCTATCCAACGTCAGCATCGGACGGCTCCACAGATTCATACGAAGCTCCAATTGGTACGAAGGGTCATGCGGAGTCTTGTCCGCAATGTGGCATCACAATGGGCCTAATCTGGCCCGAGTTCGGCTGTGTGTTATTTGCTGCAGCTGGCCACATTAACCTAACCTAGCCTACATACATTTTCGACCACGTGTTCCACTAAAGGGGTTGCGGGGCAATGTCCGCAGATATAATCTCCAGGCAACTCGATCCTCCGCTGTCGACGAACTCGTCAGGAGGTATGCCTAAGCGTAACCAGGCTAGCTTTTGACCTTAAAGCTTTTGGGAAGATGGTTATCTTATCCTTGTCCGAGCGGTCGCCTTCCTGACCGAATCGCATTCAAGGCGCATTTTAAGCTCGCGTTAAATCGAGTAGTATCAAAGTCAAATGCGAGGGATATCTTAACAACAATAATTGCTTTTGATACAGATTATCAGGGAATGCAATTCAAGAAACGATATTGACGTCATTTCCGTTAACTCCTCGTTAGCGCAGACCCTGATGCACTGCGCAAGCTGGAGGATTTTTTTTCCAAAAGACTTCGAGACTAAAGCCTTTTGAAAGTAAACACTCGGAGATTTGAAGAGCTTGAGACAAATAAAAACAAAGTATTGCTGTGTTCACGCAATGAATTATATGTAAATACACATAAATGCATGGGGCCATCGACAGTGTGGTCGCATCGTCTGCAAGTAATGATAATAAGAACAGTCAAGGCCGAAAGCTAGAATCTAAAATCCTGTTGGAGAGTAAATAGATACCGTCGAAGTAGCAAAAAACGATTATTAAAGGACTGGTTGGCAGTTGCAACCGTAATGTTGACGGAATTACCGATGAGATCGTTAACTTAACTAAACTTCCAGTGTTCCTTTATTACTCGTGTTCAGATCCGTATAGTTCCATTTTTTGTAGATTTTTCCAAAAAACGTGGTAAATTCGCAGTGGACAGCTATGATATAGTAGTTTTTGAAGAAACCTTGCCTGTCTGTCTATCTCTAACGCCAAACTACCGATTTCGATTTTAAAGACATTTAGTATGTTATAACCTTAAACATGGTAATATTGTTTTACCAAGCGCAATAACTAATATTCATGTGGACGAGGTCGTGGAAGCCGCTAGTTTAAGAATAAAAAGGCAGGGGGGTCTATGTCGCCCCGTTTAGGATGTAGTGACAAGTAAAAAAAAATCAATCAACATGAAAAAAAAATCATTAAAAAACAACGGCACCACTTAAATAATGTACTATACCAGCTTTGAAATCCTGAAACGTGTTCTTTAATCATACATTTAAGTTAAATTATTCATGTCGGTAGTTTTTGCAAAATTCCCATGCAAACTAAAAATTTTAATAAAAAAAAAATTAAAAACAGTTGAAACCAATTTTTTTCAATATCGGGATATATTGTGATAAATTGGTTTTTGGTGGTCAATACCTATAGTTCGAATACCAAAAATTTAAAATTTTATAGAGCTACTAGCTGCACCCGGCGCGCCTTGCTACGCATAAAATAAATCAAATTTAAAATAAGTCACTTTTTACAACTTTGGAGCTTCATATCTTTCCAACGGCACTTTTCACTGACAAAACCCGAAAGAAAGCTCAATCTCATTTTCAAAGACCTTTTAGTTGATATATATGATGATACTAGACAGGATCAGGCGAACTTTGAAAGTCAGCCTCCACTTCACCTCAATGAGCATTAAGTACACAAGTGACAATGACCCTGTGCTAGCAATTGGTTGTTTTCAATGATTCCATTTTTAGCAGATACTCAAACTGCACTGTGCTTGATGTTGATGGCATTTGATTTCTTTTCCGTTGCTCGATATTTGTAATACAAGTCGATTGACCAAGGTCGACCAAATAAAATCTTCGCCTAATATTCTTCAAAAAGTTCGCCTACCTCGGCTCTGCGGTAAAAGATAAAAATGGCATCAGTACCTAGGTGCGACGCAGAAAAACTCTTACGAATCTCTGTTCATTTGGACTTAAGAGGCAATTGAGTCAAAGAGCTCTCTTTCGAAAAACCAGGGCGGTTTTATATAACACCCTCCTTATGGTGCGTAGTCATGATGGACTTTGTCAAAAGCAGGACATTAGGTGAATAAGGGAGTGGGTGGTCCGCTTCGCGGGCTCTAGCAGTTTTAATCCCCTCTAAGTACTGCAGGCCAGGGTGTTGAAGTGCCAACACGAGGGTCATTGGAGCTGTTCCCGGATGAAGGAATAAGTTCGGCGATATGTCTGGTTCCCCGGCATGAAGCATAGAATAGACAAAGTGGCAGCAGGCTGCAGCATCTGTCAACAAGCAAATCAAATCCAAAAAAAGAGTACAGCGACTGGCCCCTCGCAGAACAGCCATGAAGAAAGGGTGCTTTTAGATTCGTATACCAAATACCCGTACGCAGTGTCGATGTCTGGAGCAGTTACGGCCGAGGCTACAGTCAAGGCGCTGCAAACAATTGGTTACGGACAACGGCACTAAATTTACGGCTCAGACATTCAATGAGTTCTGTGACTACCATTCAATTCAGCATTGGACAACAGCTCCATTTCATCCAGCGTCAAATGGCCAGGCCAGATTTGTGCGGATGATGAAGTGAGTCATATTGACCCCAAGAACCGATGAGGGTTAATTAGGCCAGACTGTATAACCGTTCTACATACCCTCCTAGTATACGCCGGTGTTTGCAAATCTTGAGCAATTTAATTTGTAGATATTGATGTATGTTTTATAATTAGTTAAGCGATTGCCATAGCTTGCACACGTTTTTCGTGTCCTTCCTTTCGGAATGTTGTGGTTGTGTTACCACCAGTTCTCTAATGCTGTCGTATAAAACGCGATATCACGGATCTATTTGTTCCATAATCTTATGTAAGTAAAATCAGTTTTTTAAGTACAGTGAAACTTCACTATAGCGGACACTTTCAGGACCATTAAAATAGTCCATTGTGAACTGGTTGAAATGTACACTTTTCTTTATGCCGGGTACCAGAGAAATTTTTCGTTAAGAGAGGCATCCCTTATAGAGGGGTGTCTGCAAGGAGAATTTTCACTGTAGTAAGTTTAATATTTTGCTTAAACTGTGCTTACCTCGAATTCTGGAACTGTATTCATACCAGATCTAATAAAAAAAAAGTAGAGAATTTTTCCAATTTTACACAAGGGGGTGCTTTAGTTTTGTCGCAGTGATTGTTTGACTTTTTGTGGTAAGTGAACTGTGTAGGTAATGTTTATATGTTTTTAGGCTTTAAAGAACAAAAAAAAACTTCGGTAAAAATCCAACTGGTCTCGAAAATCTAACACCACTCCTTCAAGTTGCAAGCTTATATTTTTCTCATATCATTAAAAAAATTATTTACCTTGGATACGTTAAATATATTTTATTTGCATCTTTGCCAGAACGAGTTTTGTGGAAAATATTTTATGTTCGCTTGTACACAAATAATATTAGTTTAAAAAAAAGAGATAAGAGCAATATTTTTAGGCGTAGTAGTTCAAGTTGGCCTTCTTCTTCGCCTGCACCTCCATGATGGCGTCCATGAAATCTTCGTGTGTCACACAAGTTGCCGACCGCCGTAAGGCAATCATACCAGCCTCTACGCACACCGCCTTACATTGAGCTCCGTTAAAGTCGTCTGTGGAACGAGACAGCTCCTCGAAGTTCACGTCAGGACTAACATTCATTTTCCTCGAGTGGATCTGCATAATCCTAGCCCTAGCTTCCTCGTTTGGATGTGGGAATTCAATTTTACGATCTAAACGTCCGGAACGCAACAGAGCCGGGTCAAGAATATCAACACGATTGGTGGCAGCAATGACCTTAATGTCGGCAGTCGAGCTGAAGCCATCCAACTGATTCAACAGCTCCAACATGGTACGTTGTACCTCACGATCACCGGCCTTCTCGGAATCGAAACGCTTCGTGCCTATCGCGTCCAGCTCGTCTATGAAGATAATTGCTGGAGACTTTTCTTTGGCGAGAGCGAAGGCATCCCGGACAAGCTTTGCACCGTCTCCTATAAACATCTGCACGAGCTGAGGGCCAGCGAGCTTGAGGAAAGTCGACTTAGTTTGTGCGGCGCATGCACGAGCCAGCAACGTTTTTCCAGTGCCAGGAGGACCGTACAACAGAACGCCTAGAGGAAATAGAAACATGTTTAATTTGGCCGGTGGAAGTGCAACTTACGTATTACCCTTTGGTGGATGAATGCCCAGGTTCTTGAACTTGTCCTTGTGTGTCATCGGCAATACAACGGCTTCGATGAGCTCCTGTATTTGCTTGTCCAGACCACCAATATCCGAATATTGCTCCGTAGGTCGCTCGTCCACCTCCATGGCTTTCACCCTGGCGTCATATTCCGCTGGCAAAGTCTCCAAAATCAAATACGAGTCTTTATTGACACCAACCAAATCACCGGGCTTCAGTTTCTCTGCGTCGACCAAACCAATCACTGGCAAAAAGTATGCCTGACGCGTTGACGTCTTGATAACCGCGCACTTGCCCTTCCTCTGGTTGTCCAACACCAAAACGGCACCATCGTCCTCTTCTTCTTGTGGATCAACATCCAAAAGTTCAATGACATTAGACACCAAGTACGGCAGAGTTTTATTAACCTAAACCCAACAAAAATCCAGATCTTTGTGCAGTGATTGGGTAAAAGTGATAGCATACCTTTATTTTCTCCGTATTATCCTTAATTTTTTCATTTTGCGTTTGAATTTCGTGAGTAATCCGCATAACCTCACTCTTCATGATTTTGATTTCATTGTCCATTAGTCGAGTACGGCTCACAATCTCATCGGTCGACATACGAAGGACTTCTTCGCCCAATTCCTCACCATCTTCCCAGATGGATTTATCTTCTAACGTCGCAGCCATTGTAATTAAATGGAGAATATACTTTACACAACTGTTCTAAATAAATATTCGATGACTTGTAAATTTCTGATTGAAATTTCTTTTTGACAGTGGAACAGAGGCTTGACAGCTAGCCGCACAAACAAAAGATGACGGAGTTTCGTTGAAAAGAAAACGAAACGAAAATGGTTGACAAGTTAGTGTTAGAGGTGTGACTGTACAGTATTTGATTTTCTGGTATAATTTATGACAGTACTATATCTCTATCAATTTATAAACGCATAATTTATAATTAAAATTATAAACTAGCTAAAAAGCCAAAGCAAAAGAGTATTAGGCTTATGACAGTACTAAAAATATAAAATCAATTCCAATATATTTAATTTTGGATATTTTAAGATAGTTTTTCTTGTCAGTTTTGGTATTCGAATTATTTAAGCCCAAATCGCAACGGCGCGTTCGGTCGGTCTGATTTTCACAGGTGTTGGTACACGTTTTATCGACTTTACGAAAAATAATGGAACTCACGCTGGAACTCACGTCGAACGCCCGTGCAAGTAGAAAGCAGACCCAGTCGGTCGGACCTATGATATTACGATCTACGAAGTTGCAACGTCCAACCGCGCTGTTTCGATTTGTACAATGCTTTGGCGTGTATTTTACTTCAAACGTCAAAGTCTGACCGACCGAACGCGCCGTTGCGATTTAGGCTGATCTAAAATTTTCCAAGACCAACCGAAAGTGCTACATATATGTGGTTTCGGTTGAGCATGGTTGTTTTGATCACAGCTAAACAAGATATCTATCTACCTCGTCTCTTTCCCCTTGGTTCTATTTGACAGCGTTTTTTTATGCAATTTCTATCTGTGAATACGTGTAAGGTGCCAAATGGTTCCTGTTTAAGATTAGTCATTGCAACCACCAATTTTTTTGCAAGTTTTAGGCTTCTTTTAATGCAAATATCTTCGAAAAATGTTTCTATTGTAATTGGAATGAGCATTATCCCACTATTACTATTAGAGGTGGCAAATTTAGCCTTTTTATATAAACTAAAAAAATTTATTCCATACTTTCAAAAAGTAACATCCATCCGCACTCCGTACAACAAGCAATGGCAGCGAAAATAAAAAATTTAGAACAAAATGAAGTTGCTCGGAAGCATATAACAATGTGCGTGAATTTGCTCAGAAGCCCAAATAAGTGTGCGTGTAAAATGTTGGAGAGGGGCTTTCCAGCCTGGAAAGCTGGGTTGCTTGTATCGGTGATTTGTGTTTTTGATCTACGATTTTTCTTGGCAAAACGAAAACGACTGTTCTGATTTTGAATTCTGATTGAAGTTGCTTTTTCATTCAAATTGGAAACCATTGAAAAATACGGTTCAATCAAATCAAAGTTTACAAGTTTCTTGTTCTCTTTTTGGTTTCTAGCCACTAGCTGTAGAAATTTCGCTCCAAAAGAACATTTATTTCGCGGACTATATCGGTAGAGAGTTTTTAAATGCCTGACATTTAGGATTTTTAACTTGAGCTGGGTACTGCTTTTTTAAACAACTGATCTACATTTTCAGAGTAGGTATACAGTCAGTAAGTCAATACAGATATCCAACTTCCTCTTCTTTTGACCCTTTATTTTATTTGATAGCGTTTTTTTTTTATAACATTTTAAGTCTGTGAATACAAGAACAACAAAACAAACAAATGTGCGTAAAAATGATGTTTCAATGTGATGTGTTCAATGATTCCTGTTTCAGCTACATTCAGTTGCATTGATGGGCGAGGGGAAATAGCAGCTGCCCAGATGGGTGTCTTTATTGCGTTGTCTGTGGTATAGACTCGGTTTGCAGTGGGCTAAAAAAATTGTTTATATTGATAAGCCCGACACAATAAAAATAAAAAATTTTTTTTCTTTTTGAGTTGTCTTATTTCTATTTGAATGGAAAGCATCACAACTACACCCCATTTTTGTGGATATTGTGTTAAAAGAAACGCAATCTCAAATTATAAATTGTCTGCCGCTGAGCCATCGAATTATTATAGAATTATATTATATTATTATATATTATAGAATTATTAATCTCAAAAAAAAATGAACTTCTTTGAATCAATTAAAAAGAAGATTTTAAATCTTAGAGTAAATTAAAGAGATAAAAAAGAAAAGCGCTCATTTTACAGAATTGAGGACAACACAAATCACATCATTTCCTGAAACCTGCCCAGCACATTACTTAGCCTTATACGAACCTGCTCCACAATTCGTTCGCCTTTCAGTTGTTCCTCTCCCAAGTTCATCGGATTCATTTCAGTTTGAATTGAAATTTTCTTTCCTCTTTCGCAGTGCATTTGAAATAGTGATAGTGGGTGGGACAGATGTTCGTGTTATTCGGCGCTCTACCCCTCCGTGTTTTATAATTTTTCAGTTTTCTTGTTTTATTTATTTTGTTTCCCCGCGTTCTTGGTGTTGTACGTTGTCCTTCGCAGTGAAATCGTTGATAAAAGTTTATGTCGATATCAATGCAAGTGCGTGTTGGAATGCAAAATATTCTCGTGAAGGCAAATAAATGTCATTGACATTTCTCGTACACAAATTATTTGCGAATGCCAATCGGAAAAACAAATGAAATGTGAAAAAAAGTAAAATGTCCTCATACTGTGGATAGAAAACAAAGGAGAAAGAATAATCTTTCACCTCACGCATAATCTACAGGCTATAAAATGTAGGCAACAGACACAGACTAAACAAACGACCAACCGATAATCTTAAGACGAACTAAAACCAAGAAACGCAAAAAATTTAATGCAAAACCTATTCGCTTATATCGTTATCTATTCGGTTTTTGCTCCCCCTTATTGACGATCATTGGAATTTACAATTAGAATAATAAAACGAAATTAGGAAGAAAAAATGCAGAGAGAGAGAGAGAAACAGACGTCCCTCCCGCACCTAATTCAAATTTGTTGAGTTGCTACTGGGGTGTCTACAATTCGTGGTCCCGTTGGCTAAGGGCCCCTATTCATTGTGTTTTGGAAAATGTCCGACAAAGTGTTTTTTTTTTTCGGTGTACGTATTGTCTGAGGCTAAAAATAAATTTTTTGAATTTCTAGCGATGCCACAAACTGGCACTAAAATTGATTATTATCAGAGGCATTGCTGTGAATACATAAAGGCACCTGACCTGTACGTCGTCGTTTTTTTTTTACTTCAGTTAATATGTTGACCATTTATAAACAGAAGTTTTTTAGAGTTGCGTCGAGTGACGTTTTATAAGTTGTGCGAACAAGTTTTGGTGATCTTCGATGTCTTTTAAAACCAACAAAGTTATTCATTAACCTGTTTTATCTTATTCGTGCAACAAATTAAAAATATTGTTGCTCAGTGAAGACAATCGTCACCGATTCAGATGAATCTTTAAAGTAAAGTTACTTCTATTGTGTATTTTCGGCTGAAGTTTCCATTATGCGCACAGCATTCTTTTTAATATTTTTTAGTTAAATTGATTTATTCTAAGATGTATGTTTCTATTTTTTTTGTGCCTTTAAAGTTTTCAATTTTCACAGAAAAGTGCATGTATTCTAGCTACAAATTAAACAAGCTTGTCCTAAGTGATTTCTGATCTCAAGACGTTATACTGCTAAATATCAAAGGGTAAATTTAATAAAACTTTAGCCCCAGACGTGTGGATAACAGTTGTTGACACACCCTTAGTGGAGCAACCAAGTCGCGTGAGCGTCTAAACCCTGCGGAAAAAAGGGTTGAAATCCTGTTAGCGAGCGAAGCAAGCCATCTACCCCATATTTTAAATAGACCAGAACTTTCCTACTTAAAGTTGTTGGTATACACTTCCAACTATAAAACTTCGTTTTGAGCGCCATGTGATTTTCACTTAAACTTATATCTCTATTCTCACACCAATTATTGGTTCATTCATAAAAAGAACTGAAGCACAGTGATCCTGACAGTCCTTTTGTTGCTCCTGATGGCATACACATCCAAACAGACGAATTTCGGGAAATAGGTCGTAATGTAACGTTACATAAATACATTGGGTGGCGTAACAGCCCGTTGAGCGCCAGCGCCTAACTATACGCGCCTCTGCTGTGTTGTGGGCGTTATAATTTAGCACAAGTAGAGGGAGCCTTCTGTTTAATGCCGGTTCCGAACTGCGAAAGTTTTGCCATGACAAGTACTTCCGGAGGATTGTCAGTCGTTCCGTGGTGGTGGGTTCGTGAAAAACTGTTTGTGGTGGTATTTCTACGGGTACTCTCCTGCGGTCGAGTTCTACCTGTAGTCGACGACTCTTCGTCCATATAGTTCCACTTTAGTCTAGCTCGTGGAGCTGCGTCATGTGCCAAGCTACTTCAGCTCAGAGCCCACAATGGCTAGATGCAGCGAAATATGTCCCCTGGAAACTTCTCAGAACGCTTACCATACTTTGGCCAGTCGTGGTTTAGGCGAATCAAAGCGATCGACTGTTAAGCTAGGTTAAAAATAACAATTTATGAAACATGAAAACATCTGCAGAGTTTTCCAAAACCTTTGTCGCAGGTCTTTTACAATTGTGCCAATTTGAAGGCATTAATTTAAATTTGAAGTTTTCTCAGAAGACTTGACTCTGGTACATTACGCGTCATCAGACCGAAATTTGCATTTTACACGTGTGGTAGCACAAACAGTAGCAAATTAATTATAGGTTTTGAATGGTTTTTAATCTTTCTGCACAAAGTTAACCTACTTACGGTCAAGTTTTACCCCGCGTCATTGCTCTTAATCGTTATAAATTGTTTTTATAAATATTGTTCGATGACTTTTTTTTCCTGGAATAAGCGAAAAAAAGTGAACGGTGGAATCATAAAGCCACAAGTCAGAGTCACTCGTAATGCGGAATAATTAACCACTATGTTTGCATGCTATGTGAAAGTGAAACTCGGGTTAAATGTTTAAATAAAATTATAAACAACTTCCGAGTGTTCGGGTGCAGTCAATTTACTTAAACGTTAGATGCATCTATTGGCATAGGCACAGGTATTTCCCCGTATTTTGGCCTTAGAACCAAATAATTCAGAAATGATTTGTGATGCAGTATAGAGTTTGGAACTTTTATTCGATGTTAATGTTAGGTAAATCGCGCCAACTCATATCTACGTCTATTGTTACCGAGCCAAAAACCTGACAAGAGCTATACGATGTTCGATTGTGTCCAGTAAGCTATGGGAATGGAGAACTGAGTGGTTCTGGAACGTCTTTGATAATGCTTGTTTCGATGCGGTTGGTTTAGAAAGAAATCATTAAACACACGCCTGTAGGTGCTAGAAAATAAACATTTCTTCTGCCCTTGCGAAATTATATTCATCGTTATTTTATAAATTATACATGTTACCGTAAGCAATTATTGCCAACAGAGAAGCAGTCAGTCAGACTCTCTGCTATTATTTTTCCACTTCTAGTGAGGCACGGTTAGAGCCTAAGAAAATGTAAATAATACTCACCGAACACATTAAGCATACACAATAAAACAGAAGATAAGCAAAAGCAAAAACGCAAAAATAAAAAAAGGAAGCATTTCCATGTACGAATAAGTAATTTGCCTATTTACCTAATTAAAATTGTTAATTGAAAGCCATACCAATCCCACAACAAGCCGATTTATATCAAGGGGTAGGGAGGAACAGACTGCTCCGACAGACAATAACACTCGACCCACCTATTCTCCACTCATTCTCACTTTCAATGGACTAATTGATTTTTTTTTTTATTTCTTCTTTTTTTTCTTTTATGATGTCTTTCATCTTCGTTGAACGTTGCTTGGTGTGTTCGTCTCTAGTTAAATTAATTCGTGCAACAAAAAGTCAACGAAAAAAAGTGCTGAAAAGTGATTTTGTGTTTTTTTCCTCTGTGTTTTCCAAAACGACAGGTGGAGTAGTGCTTTGCGCTCCAGTGGCCACACATTGTGTTGTTTGGTCGATTAGTTTTAACTTGTTTATTTTTTTTGGAATTGATGTTGCATTTGTGAACGAAAGAAAAAAGCATATTGCACGCGCAGAGTTAAATATAAGCATCAAGCCACATCAGCTATTCAACAAAACAAAAATGTTTGACCATGAAAAAGTAATGATGAATGGGAACATTAGTGGTGGTAGTGGTGGCGGCGGATGCGCAGTCACTGCTTCAATTGCAGCTGCATTACCAACAACAACATCATCTATATCTTCTCCATCAGCTGTAGCCGCAGTACCACCAACATCAACACCAGTGGCACCAGCATCAAATAGTTCCGCTCTAGCTGCAATCAGCAATGGAATGAATGGGACGAACCAGAATGCAAACAATCATCGTGGTAAGTTTATTTGTAGTTTGCATACGCAGTCTTTGCCTATTTGATACTTTTGAATGTGTGTATAGTACATCTGTGCTTTGTGTTTATCTGTTTGTGTTTACATTTATCTGTCTATGTAGTGTTGGAGGTGGGGAGCTAACCACTGGACCGACTGAGCAGATTTCAAAATATCACTGTGCGCTGGGGTAACACGGAAGATGTCATAGGCTTAATAATCTTTTGAATTTAGCATACAATTCCATTTGAAGGTTTTAATTAACGGAGATGTGGAAAAGAGAAATGTATCTGCAGTTAGAATTTTACGACGAGTGGAAATAAAAATGGAATCAGATGTTTAAATAGTACATGATTAAATATTTTTAGAGTTCGTTCCAAATGCAGTGTCTCTAAATGCTAAGCTATGAAAGCTATATTTAAATTTTAATTCGTCGTATTTTGACAAGGTCTGGCAAGGATTAGGAGGACTTTTGCGGTCCTAGGCACGCTCCTCTCTCTCTCTCTCCCTCTCCCTCTCTCTTTCACTCTCTCCCTCCATCTGTATCTCCCTCTCTCTGAAAGACCAAGCTGTATTAAAGCTTCGATAACTTGCCCGTTATAGTTTTGATGTCGATATTTTTGCGTATACTTCTTTTGGAGCGTCTTTTATGGAAGTCTTGTATGGTTTTATGCCATATGAAAATTTCATGGGTTCCGAAAAAATGCTCAAGGGGATTGAAGTTTGCGATCAGTGCCCCTCAAATTATCCAATCTGGCCCAAGCCCATGATTGCGGACGTTCTTATAATGCAGTTTTGCATTGGTGTTACAACTATGTATATGATTAATAAAGTCAAAATTATAATTATTATTTATTATTTCTCATTGAAAGTGAGACTTTTTTCTTAGTTTTCGTAAGGCAATTTAAAACCATTGTTAGAATGTTAATAAAGGTTTTCTTTTGTTTAAGTCCCATGCTTAAGAATTAAGCTGTATGTACTTATGTTACTCAGAGAGAAGTGTGATGCCAAATAGATTTAATAATAGTAATTTTAAATTTTTCTCTCTTCTTACGTTACGCTTAGAACTAGCATTAGAGATCTCATAGAATTAATTCCTCTTCTTCAAATTATAAACAGCAGGGTGTAGAAAATTGAAGTAATAGATAGATAGACAGATTACATTTTTATTATATTAGTAAATGTACAATGATATTAATATATAAAAATCAGTTAGCATGGCTTTGCCGTCTGCAAGATTGGCTCTAGTACTAAAAATTATTATCGCGTTTATAATCTTTCATTCATAAATATTTTTTCCTTTTTTTTAATGTTTGTTTTTTTATTAAAAGTTTCCTGTTAATATGCCCTCTCTGTATTTTAATGCAATTTTTCAATAATTGTATGGTGGGGTAACCTTAGCTTCGTTGAGAAGGGATAATACTAGTATTTCCGATATTAGTATTTTCCAAAAAAAAAGAAAAAAATTATTATAGGCTCTTTGCTGTCCTCATTATTGTTAATTATAAAACATAGAAGGATGAAGTAACAATAAAAACTAGTGCTCTTGATTTTACCCGAGTAATACCAGATTTTCGAGTACACAGCATAGTTTCGGGTACCCGTCAGTTGCTGGATACCCGCTATTTTTCGGGTACGCGTTTTGTTTTTGACATATTATACTTTGGGTTGTGTTAAAATATCTGATCTTATGCCAATCAAGTAGCATTTGACGGAAATGTTCATTTTCCTTTTCCATTCGAAGACAGCGGAAATATTAATCTACGCGAAACAACATGCCGTAATTGGTTCCATCGCTACGAAGACGGTGATTTCGATGTCGACGAGTGTTCGCATAAACGAAGGCCTAAAATCTTTTGAAGACGCGGAATTGAAGGCATTCCTCAATCAGAGTCCTTGTCAGGGGCAAGAAGACATTTTACATAGCCAAAACCATAGTTTCAAGCAATAATTTAGCGCCTAGTTTGCACTATATATTTCCACTTTGAAGACAAATGCTTTCTTGATTTATGAACAGGATATGCAAGTTAACAACTAAAAACATTTTGTTGATTTTTTCGCTTCAGCTGTGTAGTGGTTTGATAAATGGGCACGCTAAATTTTCATTGTGCATCCATGGGAACTAAAATTTAGTGCGTATCTTGTATTGAAAAATTAATCCTCTTGTACAAGAGACAAAAGAGATTCCTGCTTCCTGCTCTGTAGCGCTATGCCAAAACTTGAATGACTTTTTTAGTTTTTTTTTCATTTAGACGTGACTATTACTATTCCACATAATTATGTTGACTGCTTCTTTTTGATTCAATAGCTTCTCTTCTGTTTACATTATTCGTTGTCAGTGCAGTTTTGCATTGTTACAATAATTTGGTTATTCGTTAACTTAAAGTTAAGAGGACTTCTAAACCTATAATGCTTGAAATTTGTCTTTTTTTAGATGTTTTACCAGACTAATTTTAAGTACCTCTTTTTAAGTGAAAAATAAATAAGAAATCGTTCTCAAAATTATTTTTTTTTCAAGTCTGCATATAGTTCCTTCTTTCCTACCCATCGACATCTTTGTTTCTCATCTTTTTTCTTCATATGTGCTTACCATGCGTTCTCAGAAAGAAGCTCTAAGAAATTCAGGTTTTGTGCACAATAGAGATCCTGACCAATCAGAGCAATTTTTTCTCAAAGTTTCCCCCTTTGAGCAATTATGGAGATCATGAGTAATTATTATCTGTGAGAACTAGTCTAGTGCAATATAAGAACATTTATTAAAGGAAGATGAAAGTCCAAGTCGGAAACAAAACCCGCATCACTTTCACTGTGAACATTAGTTTACGTTACGAAGTGTGGCTTAAACAATTTCAAATCAAGCATTTCACAATTTTTCCCAAGATGGCTTTCATTCTCCGTCCGCCAGACCACTGCGTGTAACTAGTCACAGTTAACTTCAATAGACTTAATGACTAGATGAGTCGAAGTAATTTCTGACTACGTTATCCGCCGCTCTTGGGCGGAAGAATGGTTATTGCGTGCAAACTAACAATGTAATAAATTTTCATTTCTCATCAAAGAGAAATATTAAATGATTACCTGCGGATATGGGTTAATCGAAGAATTGGACTTTTTATCCATAAGTTTGCATTGTCTTTATATCAACCGCTATACACTCGTCCTACAAACAATCGCTGCTGTTGATTATGAAAATAAATCGTATGTGGTCGTGTCCTATCTCCACCAAATGTGCGCCATTTATTTTTGTCTCGTAATTAGTTTATTTTCGAAACTAATTTTAAGAAGATACGGGAATAGTCACAATTTGAGTGTTTCCACCCGAAAATATTGTGGGCATGAAATTAGAAGTAACATCTGCTTTCAGTTTATTGTCGGAGAATGATATTAGGTGAAGTTACCCTAGAGGAACGAGATTGATGAAGCGCATAAAGACGAAAATGTTCTTGAAATTGTTGGAGAGATCAAAGAGCGACAACAGACGACCTTAAAATGAGAAACGATAGGAGGACGGAGTTGGCGCCAGGAGATTTACAATTTAATGGGATAGTATGAGTACGGCGAGACTGAGGGGAGGTTTTTTCAACGAAGGCTTTTAAGGAATGAGAGAGAAAAAGTTTACATATAAAGTGATAACGTCAAGAATCTTGAGAATAAAAAATGTCATTGTTGCCAAAAATGTTTCCTGCTTTCATTTAGTTATTGGGAGCCATAGGCTTACTTTCCTAAAAAATTATGTTAAGCTAACAAGCATTTCTCTAACATTTAATTCTCTTGTTGTAGAGCGTAGCAATCAGTGAACTGCTGTTGTTAATAGAAGAATCTGGTTCCAGGATAGTGGCAATTTAAGGGAAATTCCGTCAACCGTTTAGCGAGATTTTAAACACCGCTCTCTCCAAATGCTCTACTTGTATCACCAAATGTGGACTCGGCATTAATACGCACAAAACGAGGACCAAGGAAGTACAAATTCCCTACCGTCTCCCTAATCATACTCTGAGGTTAATAACTACAACTAAGTGATATTGCAAAATTTCTCTGCTTTATGTTTACTGGATAAGAAACATTGTTGAGGGCCCAACATTGTTGAGCAGGTCAAGAAAGCTATCATGGCTGTCTACTGCGGCAAGAAAGCCATAAGCTGCAAGTTAGGTGTTCAGCCAGGATTGGTTCATTGGCTGCACACGTTGATCACATGCTGATGCACGGTGTGTCCGCCTGGAGGATGGCCCTGACCAAAGCTGTAGAACATTACGCATAGGATGAGCGCTGAGAATGACGCCGCCGGTTGAACTGGAAACACCATCTCACCTCCTCCTAGTGCACATCCATTGCGGACAGCTTGCGGCCTGTAAGGTTGAGGACATTAAACTCGCAGGCTAACTATAAAACTGGTCAGTGGAGAGTTTGATTCTTGTCCTTCGGTCACGGACTACATAAAAGATAAGAGGCTTACTTGCCTTAAAGATACGGCGATTTTCCGTCCTTTATAATGAACTGTTTATTATTTGAATCGTTTATTTTACTCTAATTTTTGTTGAAAATAAAAACAGAATGTCTTTTTTTAATTCTTTTGCCTAGCATACATACAATATATATTTTAATTAACTAAAGCAAAATTAAAATTAAAATTAAATCGAGGTGTATACTATAGTGCCCTTAACATAGAAATTATTTATTTTCATCTCCTAGCTACAAAGAGATTTAAAAGATTAGTTCTGATAGTCATGCTACAAATGGACGTCGTCACATTTGCCTCTTATGCTGCTGTAAGGCAAATCTCATGATGTTGTGGTCAAGCACTGCAACATACACCTCATCTGAGTACCTGGCTACATTGACATTCCGGGTAATTCCTCTGGCGAACTCGCTATTCATGTGATGTCCTCCGCAATACTTTTTCGCAGTGAAATGCCGATGGTAACAACAAAACCAACCATTAAGCTCGCCCCACACTTGCGACCACCAACTTGGCAAGGAATTAAATTCGCCAATCGGCCTGGACAAAATATGTTGAGAACTAAAATCATGACTCAAACTTATAATGTATATTAAGTTTTATTGGTTCTTATCGCCCGTAGAGTATACCTCTCTACGAAAAAAAACCGGTGAAGTGTGAGTTTTAATCACTCGCCAAGATTTTCGTTCGGCCGCAAACAGCTTAGTACTAAGAACGTATTATAAGTCAAACAATTTAACAAGTCAAAATAGCTTCAGTAAAATTCTTCTTCCCATTTATTGACCACGGAAGCAGTGTGAAAATTGTTTTGGTGTATTAAAGCGATGCAAACGACCTGAGACTGTCGTCAGTTCATCGTTTTTAGTAGAAAACTGATCGGATTTAAATAATTTATGTCTTGAAAAATTGTGTAAAAATAATTTTTTTATACAATTCTTTCGCCAAGATGTATAAAATAGCGTTTTAAAATCTTCAGGAATCACATCTCGTTGATTTTTGGCCAATAATTCGAAAACTATTTGAGCCAAAATGGTCAAACTAATTTTAAACTAAAGATTACATCAAGACCTAAATTCCAGATTGGTGGGGTGCTTGGGGGACGCTTTTTTGCCTATGAAGCTGAATACCCCGAAAACTTAAATTAAAAAAAACAGTTCAAAATGGAAACTGTATTTTATTTTAAAAGATCTATTCAATACCTTATCAGCGATTTCATTGAATTTTTTTTAATTTTTTTAAAATTTTAGTACGAATAAAAAATCATGCAAGATTTTCCTATATTTTTGGGATATTGAGACGGGACTCTTCATAACTCCAATTTTTTTCATATTTTTTGGTCCCATATTTTTGATAATAAAATGTGCACCACGGTACGCAAGTTATTTGATGGCTAATAACTCCTTACCAATAAGAGTAAGGTGGTTGCTGTAGAACAATTTTATGATCTATGTTCCAGCCTCTTTTCAACGATACCCATACCAAAAGTATGCAAAACTAAATTTGTTTTTTAAATTTAGTATTAAAACTAACTATATCGCTAGTATGTAATTTTTTACACTTTTCTTTAGGTCAGTGAAGTACATCTTTTGCGGTTCGCTGGTTACCAAGATTAAGGCTTAATGACAGACGGCAAGACATTTTTATAGTCAGAACCCCACCCCCTTTCTAATGACACCTATATCGACCATCAAAGTTAATAAAAGTTTTTGCAAGCGTTAGTGTTAGTACAGTCGAAGCATGAGAGCGACCATGGTCGTTGGTTAGACTCAAAAAAATCATCAATTATCATTGATGCTTTCTTGCTTCATTTAGTGCGTGTATTGGAAGACGTCTACCTGTGACGCAAACATTGCTGTGCAAAAAAGGGCTTTTAAACAAAAAAGTATCAATTTTTCCCAAACTCCCTCTAACTTGAACTAATTTTCATGTCCCGTGAAAATTCGACTGTACTAACAAATTCTTTAATCTGCGACTAGTTCCGAAAAAATGCATGATTTATTTTTGGGTTGCCTAGATAGGCATTTTTGTGAATCAGACAGGCAGATAGACAGAAAGAAAAATGGGGAAAAGAAAGCTAGGGCTTAGACGAACATTGGAACTTAACTAATTGCACCAATGTTTAAAAAAAACGAGCGATAAATAAGATGCATTTGGATATAGTTCGCTTAATTTCGAAAATAAAACTAAAAAGAGAATTTGATTTTTAGATTTTATGCCAGCTTTTAGGGCATTTTGGAGGAAGCAAATTTTTTTGACTTTAAGGCCTCAAAAACGGGACATTGAAATAAAGGGTGATTTTTTAAAAGCTATGGGAAAGTTTTTCAAAAAAGAAAAACATAAAATTTAGAGAAATGCATAAAATCTTTATTTGAATCGATAGTACGGTCGATATAATTTAATGTTTGAAGATTATTTCATGCAAATATTGGCCTTGACTGCGCCTCAAATGGTCCATCCGCTTAGTCCAATTTTGGCATACTCTTTCCAACATTTCGGCCGGTATCTCACGAATAAATGCTTCAATGTTGTCTTCCAATGCGTCAATTGAAGCGGGCTTGTCTGTATAGACATGAGCTTTAACATAGCCCCACAAAAAATAGTCTAAAGGCGACGATCTAGGCGGCCAATTGACCGGTCCCGAAAGTGAAATAAAATGTTCACCAAACTCGCCTCCTAATAAGTCCATTGTTGCGCGTGCTGTGTGGCATGTGGCATGTGGCACCGTCTTGTTGAAACCACATGCCATGCAAGTCAAGCTCTTGCATTTTGGGCAAAAAAAAGTTGGATATCATCTCACGGTAGCGCTCACCATTCACAGTTACGTTACGATTCGCATCATCTTTGAAGAAGTACGGTCCAATGATGCCACCAGCCCATAAACCTCACCAAACTGTGACTTTTTCTGGATGCATTGGTAGCTCTTGCAATGCTTCTGGCTGATATTCACTCAAAAATCTACAATTCTGCTTATTTACATACCCATTGAGCCAAAACCCATTGAGCTTCGTCCCTGAACACTTTCTTAACTTTCTGAACTTTCTTAACAGAGCACGCATTTTGATAATAAAATTCCATAATTTGCGAGCGTTGTTCGTTTGTAAGACGATTCATGGTTAAATTATAGACCAAACTGAAGATGTTTGACAGTGAAACAAAACACAAAACGTGCGTCAGCTGTTTAAACCAGTGTTGCCAAAAAGATAATAGCTAAAAAATCACCCTTTATAATGTTTAAAATGAAACCTTTATTTTATTTTACAAGACTTATCCTTTGGCACCTAACTCAATTAACTCGAATAAAGTTAGAAACAAAAAATAGTTAGTTTTACTACGAATAAAAATCATACAAGATTTTTCAGTATTTTGGGATATTGCGATGAGATGCCGCCCCACATGTAAATTTTTTTAATAACTTCTTATCAATAAGACTAAGGTACTTACTGTGGTACAACTTTTCGATCCAGTTATCATTCTTTTTCTAACGAAACTCATATCAAACATCAAACATAAATTTGATTTTTGACTTCATTATAGTATTAGTTATCTACTTACTTTTATTCTGAATTTTCCCTGGGCAAGTAAATTACATCATCTGAAGAAATTTAATTTCTTTTTCATTCATAGTGCTGGTCGGATAGTCATTTTAATAATTTAGGCCCCGCCCCTTCTCCAAAGTAATAAAAATTGGTTTGAGCGTTAGTATCAGTTTTAACTTCATCTTTAATCTACAAAAGTTACAATCGGTTTTATGAATCGGACAAACAGACACCGAAGTGATTCTTTGATATCTTTGGAACGAAACCCTAAAAACATGAAAAATTGTGAATTGCTTGGTATCAAGACATACGTTTTTCTTTTTTTTTGCTTAAATTGTTACCGATTCTTATTTTTCACAAAGTAAATCTACATTTTTAAGTCATTTATTTATATTTTACCAATTGACTACAACCAAAATACTTCGCTTGTAGTAATGAATTTCTGACGCAAATTTTTTAGTTAAAGTTTAGTTAGTTAAAAATTAAAAATTTTTGTATTTGTATGTCGGTCGCTAAAACGCTTAATATGCGGCCGTGAAGGGGAAGAGCTTGCTTTATAAATGAATTTACAACTTTCCGAACTTTAACACCACTTGAAAACTGAACTACAATTGCTTTTAACTTAAATTTTTTACGTTGAATGTCATTTAATTTTAATTGCATCTACATTTAGTGGTTTAATTCAGCTTTGAAAAAAGGACACACTGGTTTAAACTTGCAAACCTCACATAATTAGACAATTTACTTATTTGTATCCATTCGTGGGCACGACCAAATCGATCGCGTTTTTGTTCAAGAGTGGCTTATGTAACACTCAATTTACCTAGTTACATGAGCCTTTTATTCGTGTCGTGGTCCACCGTACTCGTGTCAATACGCGATTAATCCATCCGATTTATTTGCCATTCTATCTCCATAGGTCTGACAAAAGCTCCGCTATCTAAAGTCAGTTGCCCGTGACTCAAGCGAAAAAATAGCTTTTGTTTTTAGCACTCCAATCCCATCACCTTTTAAATTTGAAGGCAATGAAATTGAAAAAAAAAATCCCAGTATATCCCCTCCACACGATCGACTCCATCTCATTCAATTTTGTTAGTAACAAAACAAAAGGCATTCATTAGCACAGCACAATATTCAACATCGCTTGTCGCGATGATATAACTTTTTTGTTTTTCATTTTACGAAACTGCTTTTGTGTCGTGCATTCGAATCTAGTTACGTCGTGATGTCATGCGTTGGATATTGATTTCTCAGAGCGGTTTGGTTGTCGTCGTTGTCGCTGGCAGCGAACTGCATCAAGTGAAAATTTTTTTGTGGGCACAAATCGTTTCAGTAGCTTTCAAGGAGTGCCGGCGATCGAAAATTCGGAAAAGTAACACATGTGTGTAATCGGTACGTTTTGAATCCTTGCGCCCGACGAATTGTGTAAAACAACAATTCAATTCAACAACCTTTTGCACGACAAACGAAGACAGATGAGGGAGGTGTGTATGTATACATAGCGGGTGTCTGGTCGAATGACGGGGCGAACGCCCTTGCGAAGGCGATTCTACTCACTTGCTCTCTTACCGTGTGTTCTGTGTCGACCTTTTGTTCCGCGTCTAGTCTGGGAAAGTCCTAATCGGTTATCGAGTTTTGCTCTTTTGTTTTTATTTTGCTTAGTTTCCGCAGTGCAAATTAAATAAAAGAGAACACGGTTTTTATTTTATTACTTATATATTTATGGTGAATGGCTCACTCGCCGTTCAATACCCAACTTTTAATTCTGAGTCTGACCGACTCGCGGTCCAATCTAAGACTGCCTTAAAATCTAACATAACATTCTTAAAATATCTTAACTACGAGCAAGCAGGTCATTTTTGACCTGCGATTGGTCTTGTTGATTTTAGGGATGGGTGCGTCACCACATCTGGTCGCTGGTCCCTTTTGGTTTCCGATAAGATATCGTTTTTCTTATCGGCTTCGAAGGGAATGTTTATTGCTCATCTCTGCTGTCCCATATGCGGGATAATTGCAGCAGGTATATGTGAGAGCGAGTGCGTTAACTCCCCCCTTACTAAGTTGAATCGTCCCGATTCATGAAATTACATATTTGTGTATGTAGTTTATACTTTAATATAGGATAGTATCAATATTAAGATTACATTTATATTCATTTCGTATTTTAAGATTTTTAAATATTTCGTTACAAGAATCTTTTTTTTTTTTTTTTTTTTTTTTTAATTTTTTTGTATATAGTCTGTTGCTTTCTTTTATAATATGCTTGCTAAACAACTATCATTATAATTCGTTTTACAATATTGGTTATACAATTTTGTTTTACATTTTTTTATGTTAATATATGTTTGATTCATTTACATCATTTTAGTACATTCGTTATTCTTAGATCATTAATTTACAATATTTTTACTTCAAATAAAATTGCATTTATCAGATTAATAGAAATTTATTATCATATGGTTTTTGAATCTTTCTAAGAACATCATATACATAAGTCGATTATATGAGTTTTTTAGTATATTTGTAATGTAATGTAAAAGTCATTTAATTTGTTTGTTTTTTATGTTTTCTTGTAAAGCGTTTTATCTTCTTTATTCATTTTTATTTTATTTCCTACGTCCTCTTTTAATATTCGTCTTTTAAACCTAGGTTTTAGTTTGTTTTGGTTACCTTTAATTTTGTCACCAATAACCTTTCTAACATAGACGTCTTTTTTTGGACGACTTTTGTTTTTATTTTTAAATTTGTTTGTTGGCTGGATTCGTTTGTACGAATCCCTTGTTTTATCTTCGTTTATATAACTTGTTGTACTCTTGTTTTCGAGTGAGTTTACTGAACCCCAAGTTGCATTATTTATTGATTTGCCGGAAGTAACTTCAACGGTTTGTTCAGGATAAATATATCCCAAACTGGTTTTATCTATTCTATGAGGCTTGTTAGATAATTCAACCACGGTGTGTTGAGGACCTTTTTGTCTCCAACTATTAATTTTATTATCCATTTTTAATGGTGCACAATTAAGACCTTTTTGTCTTAAATTATTTTTTGATTGAATTTGTTCAGATCTTTGCTGACAAAATTTCATTAAGTAACCGCTTATATTTTTATTAGCATGCGGTATAGGATTTTTTAGTCCTGGATTATAAACATTTCCTTTTTTATTGGAGTAATCATGAATTTCTGTTTCACCCCCATTATATTTTAGAATACCCTTCTTTAGGTCTATTGAGGCGTTAATTTTTTTCAGAAAATTATATCCTAAAAGGAAGTCTGATTTGAGATTGTCAATCTCGTAAAAGGTTTGTTTTTGGCCTAATAATATGACCTCATGATAATGGGTTATAATTGTATACCCGTTAATAGTTTTTACTCTTTTTTTAATACTTAATTCTTTTTTGTTTTTATAGATGCCGGTCCTAATGTAACTAGCTGTGGCACCTGTATCGATTAGTATTTTTATTTCCCTATTACGTCGGTTGTCCCATCTAAAGATATATGGAAGTCCGATCGTTGATCTAGAGAAATGGCTTTCTTCAATATTGTTTATTCTTTGAACCTTGGGTTGAGGCTCAAAACTATATTGACTGTTGGGACGGCTTTGCTTATAGAACTGTGTTCCTCTCTGATCTTCTCGACGCTGATTGAAGCGTTGTGTTTGTTGAGAGAATTGATTGCTCGCTCTGTTAAGCTCTGGATTATTATATCTGTCCCAATTAGGGTTACTTTGCCTATAATTTTGCTGCTGTTGTTGATTCTGCTGCTTGTGCCGATGCTGTTGCTCTCTTGCTGGTTCTGCTGTTGTCTCTGCTTGTTTCTGCTAGTACTAAACTACTAGCTATTACTTTAGTTATTTTGAACACATTGAGTTCTCTAAACTTCTCTTAATTTGTTTTTCAATTTGTTACTAACAACTTTTTTGTTTTAATTCACTATTTCTTGTTAGTATAATTATAAATATAAGTACAATCACACACACGTTGACGCGTAAAAGTTCCCTTTTTTTTCGCGTTTGATTTTTTGTTTACAAAATTTCCTTTTTTTTGTGTTTTACATTTAAAAAGTTGAATTAATTTTTTTATTCCTTTTCCTTGTAATTTTGGTTTTCATTTGTGGTTACGCGTAACCTTGTTTTTTATTATTAAAGGTTTTTTGAAAAAAAATCGCGTGCCCCACGTTGGGCGCCAATTAAATAAAAGAGAACACGGTTTTTATTTTATTACTTATATATTTATGGTGAATGGCTCACTCGCCGTTCAATACCCAACTTTTAATTCTGAGTCTGACCGACTCGCGGTCCAATCTAAGACTGCCTTAAAATCTAACATAACATTCTTAAAATATCTTAACTACGAGCAAGCAGGTCATTTTTGACCTGCGATTGGTCTTGTTGATTTTAGGGATGGGTGCGTCACCACATCTGGTCGCTGGTCCCTTTTGGTTTCCGATAAGATATCGTTTTTCTTATCGGCTTCGAAGGGAATGTTTATTGCTCATCTCTGCTGTCCCATATGCGGGATAATTGCAGCAGGTATATGTGAGAGCGAGTGCGTTAACTTGCATGGTTGTCTTGTGCGTATGCAAAGCGTGCAACGTGTCGGCAGAAAGATTTATATTCGTATGTACTAGCTACTTATCATACGTCATAACTGAGTGTCTAGAAAATGGTCTTTACGGTAGAAGCGGCTGGATTGCTTCTGAAGGGCAGACGGCAGTAAGAGACTGGTATGAGACCAAACATACAACAGTGTACCTAGCCCGGGAACGTTTTTTCCGTGTGGCTTAAGTGGATGTCGTGTTAGTGGTCATTCCATTTTAATTTTTTTTGTATTTTCATTTCCTAATATTCAACTTTGTTGGTTACCTTAATCGGGCGTACGCGTTTGTCTAAAGGGTAAGTTGCAATTCGTAATTTATTGCATTAAAGGTGTAGTTTAATTAAGATGAAAGGAAAGTAAAGTCCTCGCTACGAAAATGTGTGGTAATGATATGGAGGAGTAATAGGTATTAATTATTTGAAGTGAAAAAGTTCTCTGGAAATGTTGTTTGTTTTGAGACAAACTCACAAAGTCATGTTTTTAGATTTCGGAGTCCGGATTTGTTTTGTTTTTTTTAAATGTGCGCTCACTTAATTCTTTAAAAACAAACATTCACTTTAAGTTATAGACTTAAAAAATGTGTAGTTTTTATGCATCTGAAAGGATCACAGCCGATAACCTTTAAATGTTACACAGTTGTGTAAAATGGAAACTAGGCAACAATACAAAAAATAATTTTAGTAATTTATATGGAGTGATTTTATTTTTATTGATAAAACAAACTGCAATGTCAGAAATATTTTCACCGTCACTGCAGAATTCAATTGGATAACATATGTAGATTTATACATGTGTTAAAGTAAATTTACTTAGGTCCTACAAGAATGTGAATGCAGTCGATCGTGCAAATAATTTTTTTATATATAGGGTGATGGAACCAGCATTCGACCCTTTCACTTTTTTTTTTACATTTGATTTGCTCTTAAAAATCCGTGTTTGTAGTAAAGAATAATCTTTTCCAATTAATTAAAATGTTTTAATTTTTAGGGTATTTACTATTGAAAACAAATTATTCACAAAAATGTAAATGAAAACGTCATTCTTGAGTAGTCGGCCATTTAAGCATTCAGTAATTTACCCAATCTACCTACCTATCTATTTTATTTTTTTAATATAAAATATTGTAGGCCGACTTAACAAAACCTGTCTCCTAAGGCCGAATCTTTAGTAGTCGACCAGGGTGGCCGGCCTTAAAAGCATTACTGGAAAAATATCATCTTACGACGTCCTCCCCAGTTTTTATTTTAAATGATCTATTTCTTACAATTCTTGTTCAATATATAGTAAAAAGAATTTATTGACAAAATAAAAATAATAATAATTTTTTGAAAATCACTTCCACAGTTTTTTTTTTCATCAAAGTAGCAATTTTAACTAAAAACTAGCAACTGCTTTGCAACAACCTTTTACTCACAGATGGGAAAATCATGATTCTTTATAGAAAAAAATGTGCAAGTGTATAAAACGGATAAACAATTACGCATTTTCTGGCGCAGCAGCCGACTATTGGAAGTGGCCAACCTCACATGCCATCACCCTATTAAATTAGCTAGTAAAATACAGTCGAAGCCCTCTAAGTCGAATTTTCACGGGATCTCAAAATTAGTTCGAGTTAAAGGGAGTTTTCGAAAAATTCGAGTTAGAGGGTTAAATATTCTTTTTGTTTATTTTATTCAAAAATGTATGTGTAAGGAAAAAACACAGGAAATTACTTAAGCTTGTAATTTTAAATTGAGTCTTTAAAATTGGAAAATGAAGCCTTTTAAAAAAGGACTCTATTTTAAAAAGACAGTGTTAGACCTCATCCGGACTCCCAATGCATTCACTAAATGAAGCTTGAAAACATCTCAGATACCTAACTGTTTTTATATTAAAAGCAAATTGTTTGAGGTCCAACCAACAACACAACGAATAAGCAGCGCAGTTATTCATAAAGAGCCGGACGGTTGTGTGCACAAATAACCTATAGCTCATTTGTGGTTGTGTGTAGAGGACGATACACCCTAGACGACAATTGTGTTCGCCCAACATGATTGTTCTTCGAGAACCATTGGCGAATAGTTTCGATTTTCTCGTGTTCTTTGGGTTCGATGTTTGCCGCGTTGGTCGCCATGCAAATCCTCCTCCTTGCTGTGAACATTCTGTTTCTTTCACATGCGCTTTTTTCTCCGATGTGTTTGCACTAAAATATAACCATGAAATCGTCGTCCAGTGCCTAATGGAGAGAGAGTCAGAGCATGCAATACAAGTTGCGAGAGGAAATTTTTTGTTTATTTTTTTGCGAAAAAAAAAAATCGACTTAGAGGAATTGAAAATAGACCAAGAGTAGAAAAAATGTATTCGAGTTAGAGGGCTTTTCGACTTAGAGGATGGATTTTGTATGGAAAATTGAAGGGAATGCCAGAATATGGCGAAAAAATCGAGTTATAGGGCTTTTTGACTTAGAGGGCTTCGACTGTATATTTTGAATGAAAAATCAAAAATTACTGTATATACGACCTTTGTTTATTCATACCAAAAATTAATGCAAAATAAAGAAAAAAACACGAATGTATTATTATTATTATTATTATTTTATTAAGTATAAATTAATTTACAGTTAATAATTAAACTTAAGCGCTAGCAGCTGAGGCCTTTGGCATTAATGTTTTAAGCAAGCTGGTTTTATATACTATTTTCGAGTTTGAATATTCTTAGAAGATAATATAAATTTTTTATATTTTGTTCGGAGGGGTGGGATATAAGGTGGATAAGATTTTTCTGGAATAGGTCTGTACATTTCTTTAATACGGTTGGGCATTCTAAGGTGAGGTGGTTGATGTTTAGGCTGTTTCCAGTTTGGTATAGATGGCAGGTTGGTGGGTTGTTTTTTTTTAGGAGGTGTTCGTGTGTAGCTTTCGGGTGGCCGAGCCGAAGTCTTAGTTAGCATTTGTTCATCATGGGTGTAAGATTGATACACTTGTACGTGCTAATGTTTGTAAGAGTCTTAATGGACATGACTAATTGTTTAACCGCTGACACTCGGTTTACGAGCCGGCAGATAATTTATGAGTATCGACCACAATATTGTGTGTCATTTTTATATTTTACCTATGAGTGTGACTAATAAACTATAGACACTCATAAAAGTGTTTGAAATGACCTTTTTTCTGGACAAAAGTATTTTTGGAAAAAAATAATGTTATTTCTATGGCCACCAGGCCAAGTAATTTTTTCACGCTTGTTAAAAAGAAAATTTTAAGTTTTAAATCTTTCTGAAAAAGCGTGTGAATATTAGGAAGTAGTAAAAATTGAATTGAATAAACGTTCATTTAATATCTTGTATAAATTTGCCAAATGTAATACAGACATTTTTGATTCTATGACATGACAATCAAAATAATTACAAATTTGTCTTAACTCGACTTAGACGGTTAGTCTAAGAGAGAGAAGAGAACAGAGAAAATTTCGAAGGTGTTCGAAAGTAAAAGAGGGCATATGGTAGTTTGGCACTTGTTGCTGATCGGAGGAAATGGACATTCGTAGCCGCGTATGATTGAGATAGTACGATATTTTCTATTCCCGTTTATTACGATTTCTTTTTATTCTTTTTCAAACAGAAAAAAATTTTATTATTTATTAAAAAAAAATTGGCTTTATTTGGTGCCTTTCCCAAGTTTTTAGTGGGCGCCGTTAACTCGATCGGTTAGTGCGTAGGACTGTTGAGCGAGAGTACCCGGGTTCGAATCCACCAGCGAATAATTGACAATCCTCCTGGAGTACTTTCGTCACGAAAAGCCGTTCGGAACCGGCCCTTCACATGTGTCAAAATGATAACGCGCACAACACAGTGGAGGCGCGAAAAAAAAAAGCTAGGCTCTGGCTCCCACCGGGCTGTTACGCCACCCAATGTATGTATAATGTAATTGGAACATTACATTATACATTATGCCTGTGTTCTGCGGAAAGGACAACAACAACGATCTCAATAAGAAACGCAAAATCAGTGCTACGAAAAATGTTCTTTGTACTCTAACGATTTAGTTTTGTTCTTTATAATTTTGTCTTTTGAGTCTTTGACATACGACATACAAAAAATACATACATACATACAAAAAATACGGCGACACAATTCTAGTGTAAAACTTTAATCAAAAGACCAGTGATTCAAATCATTCAAGTTGCGTTTTTGATCTTTTTGATCTGGAAAACAAATTTAAATGCTCTTTGTTTTGTAGATTAACGAATTATTGGCACTCAAGAAATTGAAAGTGGTCAATTAAATTGTTAGACAACGTCGTGATATTTTAATCTTTATCACAGTCGCTGATAAAGTTGTAGGTATTTAGTACTTTTGCCGATCACTCTGTATAAGTTTTGTTGTGGCAACCTTTTACTTTTGCTTTCGTTTTATTAATTAGGCTGACCTCATGCAACCGGCACTGACTGTTTACGACGCACAGTCATAACTGACTGATCTTTGGCTGAAGCTGTAAAATGTATTAAGTTCAGTGTCGTGTGAAACTAAAAAGCTTAATTCATACTATCCGAACCAATTAACTAACATTCATTTCGATCGAATATGATATCGAATGAAAAACGAAATACTTCCTATGTGAAAATGAAAACTAAAACACAGAAACATACACTGACTCAAAGAACTTTTTGCACACTCGCTGCCTTCTTCGATCTGAATAAATAAGTCAGAGAGATCTAAAATTCAAGCAGATCATAATATCCAGTTTATTGATGAAAATTTTTAGAGTAAATAAGCTGTTAAATTGACAATTTCATAAATTGTAATTAAAGTACACCTTTAGTGTTTAATAAAGCGCTGAAACAGTTGTTGATCGGAATTTTTAACTATGGATCGTTTATGTTTTAAAACATTCTGTAAAATAAACCCATTGAGATTAATTATTATTTTTTTATTTTTTTATTTTTAATATTATTGACTAGAAAGCTTTCTGCATGAACACCGTCTATCGATAGAATTTCCACCGAAAACGATCTTTCTAGCCTCGATGCGAAAAAGTCAATTCCTGTTCCTCCCGAAAATTTGTTGTACAAAACATTTAATTTGTTAATTGTTTTGTTCTTTTATGTAGCAACATTTCTTATTACCACCAAAGTATCAGTTAGGCGGATCTAATCTGTAAAGACTATGATTTTCTTATTTCATTGAATGTTAGTGCATAAGAATAATTTTTACGATACCTTAAATATGTTTAGATGATAGTCACGAGCCATTGCTTGATCTATTCTCTTTATAAATATGAATGGTGGCATAAGGAAGGGAAAAGATTGAAGCTATTGATTTCGACTAAATTTTAAAACTATTGTCGATGTAAGCCGACACCATATGAATTGAATATCTAATTTCAAAGTATCTTGTGTTCCCTTTTGAACTATACAATCAAAACAAAAAATACTGATTATTTTAGGTAAAACTACACTATAAAACTGCACTATACTAATATGCTAACTTCTTGTAAATTGACTTTTTTTTTTTATGAAGTGTTTGGAGACATTTTCTTTAAATCGGTAGAGAGATTTTCGCAGCTAGGAGCTGTATAATTCTTGATCATATAATTTTTAATTGTTAGTCTTTATGCAGCATTGTCTATTCCAGCCTCTAATTTTTAAATAATGATTTGACAAACGAATATGTATTTGTTATTAAATGAAATGAAGTTACGAAATTATTTTCACTCGTTTCTTTAAAGGTCGACTAGTTATCATTTAATTGCAGGAAGTTCTCGATTTTTTTTCATTTTTCATTCCATATTTATTCTCCACACATGTCTTCAAATGACGATTCATTATTGATGATCTTGACCCACAAAGTCGTGATAAACATCCAAACGAAATAAATAAATCCCTCAAACATCCGACAGACACTAGAGTGAGCACCTATCAGTCCTCGTTTTTTCCCACACTACCGGATGCATCCGAGCACAGTCATTTAATTTTCATATCAGATACTTAGGTTTTCCCAAGTGAATTGTTATAGTTTCCGTTGAAATCTAATTGATGGTGTATCTCTCCACCGAAAATTGTTCACGCCTAAAAAAATCTTCATCTGATCTATCTAGGAATGGTAGGGCATGTTTTGAATCGAATGTGGGAAATTGTCTTTGATGTTACTTTCCAGACTTCATTTTGAGAATTTATTAAATGATCTTTGACACCCACCGATGTGTCATCGAATAAAGAAAAGAATTTGGGGAGGTCACCCAACTTGTGAGAAAGCATTTGTGTGTTTTTATTTCATTACTATCAAGTCGTTCTGGCTTCGCGCAGGCAGCACTTGATATCTAAAGTTCTTTAGTAAGAATATTAGCATTATGTTATGTGGTAGAATATCAGGAAGCATTAACGAATTCAGAAATTATTTGGGGCAATGCACTACCTCTTCTACATCTAAAACGCTGTCAACTGTATAATAGATTTATAACGATGCCTCACATTTGGTAAGAATTGCATCACTACAGATTTAGCTTCAAATTTCTTACTTTAAATTTCCCTGCTCTAATTTTAAGTTCATATATTATTGGAAAATGCTGTGTTGTCGCCAATGTACAAAACTTATATTAGACTGAAGTTACGAATTTGTATGTGCAGCCCTAAGTATGAATTAATGCACTTAGTGCTAATTGGGTTTTCTAAGAACCGCCACCCCTTACACGTATGACTTTTTCAATAAGTATTGACTTCGTCTGCTCCAGTGCGTCTTGTTAGACGTTTTGTATGGCAGTGAAGCCTCATCCCAAATTATTGAACTACAATCCCTCATCAATCTGCCAGTATTAATCTTAACCATGCTTAATCTACCCACAGCCTCAGTAGCATTCAAAAAGAAAATGTTCCCCTTGTTATTGTAGAGTGATAACATAATTAAATCATATATAATTGTTTTTCCTTTTTCAAAAGACACTCGTTTTGAATGGCTTTAAGAAGTCAGTAATGATAATAGTTTTTTATCACATGTGTTCTGCATTGTTTGATGTTCTATGGCAAGGAAATGAAAAAAAAAACTTTCAAAGATTTGCCTACAAGAGATACTATTTCATTATTCACACTCCACGACAAAAATTTAGCACATGACATGATTTTGTAAGATTATGGAGAAGAATGAGTTGAGGTACTGTTTTTAATGTGTTTAAGTGTAATAATTTGTCCTTAAGAAACAAGGAGGATCAACACATTATTAGTTTTTATCATCTGGAATACTGACATTTTTTACATTCAGTTTTTTACACTTTAAAAAAAAAGCGCTATCGTTTTGTCACATCACTCATGGTGCGTACACTATATATTGAATTCTCTTATTTTGTTTTTATGTTCTAAGTTGTATTTCATTGTTATTTTCAAAAGTTTTTATGAAAAGTGGGGCTGTTGTACGAAAAAAGATACATTTGCTGTCTTTTTGTGGCATACTGTACTAGAAATAATAATTTCATACAGTCGAATTCCTCTAAGTCGAATTTTTTCGCCATATTTTGGCATTTCCCTTAATCTTCCATACAATATCCTAGTCCTAGACGATGAACACATTACGCGAACATTCAGTAGTGCAAACACGTCGGAGAAAAAGCGCATGGTTCCTTTAATGCTCTTTAGCTATGCGCGAAAGAGAGAGCCGACGAAGTTCACAGCAAAAATGAGGATTTGCTTGCGAATATGGCCCTACACGCGAACATCGCGAGCGAACACTGTCGTTGTCTAGAGCCATCTTTACAATACATACAAACAATCTGCTTTTAATCTGAAAACAGTTAGAGATATCTGAGATGCATTCTTGCTTCATTTAGCGCGTGTATCCAAAGTTTACTTTAAAAGAGTAACATAAGACGTTTTTAGGGTTTCGTTCTAACCCTAAAAGAATCACTTCGGTGTCCGTTTGTCTGTCTGTCCTCTGTCACATATTTGCCTCTAACTTCGAAGACCTTTGGAATTAAACGATGAAATTTGGACGGTATATGTATGTATCTAGGTAACCCAGAATTAGACTAGAAGTTTTTTTTAGAATTAGTCGTAGATTAAGGAACGATAGTACTAATACTAACTGCAGGAAATACTATTATTAACATTGGTATTGGTATAGATTATAAAAATGTCTGTCCGTCCGTCATTAAGCTTTAATCTTGGTAACTGGTAAACCACTTGGAGTTAAGAAATGAAATTTCAGCAAAACATGTATTTCGATTCCGCAGTAAAAATTCCGAAAAAAATAAAATACTAACGAAAAAGTTAGTACTACTACTAAATTGTTTGAACTTTTTTTTTTACTGAAACTAGTCACGTAATGTATCATTCGATAGATCTTGTAAAATAAAATAGAGGTTTCATTTTCAATTTTTTAGTCAAAAGTCCCGTTTTCGAATTATTTGGACTCAAAGTTGCTCCGAAGTTGAGAAAAAGGCGTCCCTCCCCTCTCAAGTTTACACACCGATGTAGCTAAAAATCAAAAAGAGAATCTGAAATGGCCTCGATCTTTACTTTAAAATTGGTCTGAGCATTCTGACTTTAACAATTTTCGAATTAGTAACCAAAAACCTCAGAACAACATCATTCGAATTTTAAAGATCTGAGAACGCAATTTTGTAGGTCTCAGCGAAAGAATAAAAAAATATTATAGATATAAAAAAAATGTTATTTCACACAATTTTTCAAGATATCAACGATTGAGTGTTCTCCTAAACAAGGGGTTAACTGCCAGCCATGTACTCGCAAACAAATTTTGAATGGTGTATGCTCAATTTTATAAGGTACTGTAGGTGTTTGTGCGTAATGAGTCAACTTTGGTTCTAGCATAAACACCTAACAAAAATAAAAAGTTTTCTATTTTCAGCCTTACGTAGCCTGAATCACTTGCTGTTGATTGCTATTTGCCCAGAGAGATGTTATCCCAGAACACAGTCATTGACCACCCACTGACACTAATGGTTTCCTCTTTTTTGTATATAAATAATTAAGTTTGCAATTAATTATATTGTACAAACTAAGAAACAGATTCGCTGTTGCTGACGGGAATAATGCAAAAATCGTTATCTTTGTTCGATTTAATAAATAATTACATTAACAATACAAATACGTATCTTGCAAAGCCAGGTGACTTGTGTACAAACGTTTTATTAACGTTCGATTGAACGAATTCCGAATTGCGAAATTAATCCATGGAAAAAAAAGTCATCATCATCATCTTTTTGACCGCGATTTCCACTAATGGAGTCGTGGGCGAAAAAAGTTACCTCTTTAAAAACGACAACTTCAAAAATGCCTACCGACTATCTGAAAATTGTCTTGTTTTACTTTATTACAAAATAAAATCAACTTTTATCTGTTTCAAAAATTTCACAAACATCAATTATTAGTCTAGGCTCTGACTAACGCAATCTTAAATTTCATTTAGACTGATAATAAACGAACCATTTAGCTAATAAAATCGTCTCTCACAGAATAATTGACGCAAGAAGAGAGAAACAAATTACATTTAGAGTCGCTCACATCAGTATTTCGAATTGCGTACAGAAAGAAAAACAATTTAGATAACACAGAAGCGTTTCTATTTCCTTTATCGAAAAAATTGGTCGTCTACAATATTTCAGAACCTTAAATGAAGTTGCTATCTTCGATTGAATTGCCAGCTAAGCCATTTTTGTAAATGTTAAAAAAGTGGGGCTGGTCTTCCTTAAACCTTAAAAATGACTCATTGAAATCCAGATATTGCACAAACAACGAAACCCATCGTAAAGCTGGTAATGTGCGAAGTTTTTTTTATTCTGACCTCTGCTAGTTTCTAGCAAAACTTCAATTTATATTATGTCCACACATACGCACATTTACATATATTAGGTTGTCAATGCTCTGGCAATACATAATTTGAAAGGTCTTGACATAACCTACAAAACGACGCTATGCATGATTAGTTTGGATACGAGCTCTGTAGCGCTTTGTACATAGCCGGAAAATTCAAAAGACAAAAAGGCGGAAGGGAGATATTTGACAACCTAATATTTATCGAAACTGGCATACTAGATATCAAATGATGCTCAAAAATCTTTTTTGATTAGCTTCGCGTCAATAGGTAAACATAAAAATTTTCTTTTCTTTTAGGAGGAGGAAATAATGCATTTTTTTTATTAAATATTTTGGAATTCAAAAACAAATATTGAATTGATTTAGATTTTTGGTAAACACGTATACATTATTTCAATCTTTCTCTAACAATCCAATAAGAGAAATCTCTGTTGTGCACATCTGCACATCTTTATGAAATAATTTTTCGTTCAGTTTGCTTTAAACTTTCTCTTAACAAAAATTAGTATTAAAACAATAAAAAATATCTTAGAGATCTCAGATAGTATATTACACCACTAAATCGATCGTCTCGTTCAAAAAATACCGACGGTGTAAGTTTCGTTTAGCCAAAGAAGACGTTCGCATCTGATAATATTTCCATGTGCCGGCAGCAATCGCAGACATAATCGGTTTATAATTGCTGCGTCTGAGATAACCGTTCGGTTTCAGTTTTCAAAGCAAACAATTTACACAATAAACGGAAAGAAAATTACTTCAACCCGCATGAACGCCGCCGCTGTCTTAAGACGGGGTCTGACTAACGAAACGTGATTAAGCCCTAAACCACCATCATCAACACTTACTTGTCCGCAGGATTGTGGTCGATGTGCAGTCTCCCAAAGTAAATAAGCATCGCATACGTACCCGCTGCAATCCACGTTTACAACAGCGTTGCCAGACGTCCCGATTTTGGCGGGACGTCCCGATTTTAAGCCCAAAATTAAATGTCCCGCGCGCGACAGGTACAGTCCCGCTTACAGTACATGTATTAATTCCTATCAAACTTCATTCGGCATTTATTCAATATATCAGTCACAGAATACAGTCAGAGTCAAAGTCAAGTGCTCCGAAATATTGAAAAGGCTTTTCGTTTGGTAATGATATTGCCATAAAAGAAATGCATGAGTCATTATGTGTCTTCCGCTCCAGGTTCACCTAAAAGCAAAAGAATTGCTTTTTCGGATACCAGACAAAAAACAAATTTTGAATTGGTTGAATCTGAAAAAGTCAAAGTCATCGAAGACATATGCAAATTGTCAAACGCAAAAAGGCAAGCATAATTTTTTAGAAGAAAATATTTTCGCTAAAACTGAATTCATAAACCTGAAAAATCAAATTAGTCTTCAAATAGTTAAAAATGTTTTATCTGTTTTAAACTTGTCAGGCGATGTTTCAGTTAATAACTTACTTATATGACGAATGTAATTGTTGCAACAATTCTCGGGTCTTCAGAAAAATATAAACTTTTATGTAATTGTCGCTTACTTGAATTTCTCTAAAGCTTACAGACTTACAGATGATTAAAGTGGAAGATTACTACTGGCTGCTTATGTTTTTTTTTTATGTCCCGCTTTCGACGTTAGTCCCGCTTTTTTTAATCAAACTATTTCAAAATCCTGCTTTGCCCGGAAAAAAATCTGGCAACGCTGGCTTACAAATATAGAACGCAAGAATAAAACGTTTTCTTTGTGTAATGCACTCAGCGCAAAAGCACAGCACTGATGGCGGCTAAGCAGAGCTGATTTCACAAAGAGAGTCTTTTAATTATTTTTGCGTTGAAGATTTCATGGCTTCCTCTTAGGCACAACGTGCTGGTGTCGCAGATGGTTCCGTTCACTGCATGATGAGCTAATGGCGACTCTCTACAGCACATTATCTTTTTCACATTCACGGTCAGAGACAAGAAATCAATACATATAAATTGGTTTTCCCTGAAGTCAGACGACAGGCAGGTACAAAAATCTATTCGCCATCATATTTTTACTGCCAAGTAGCCACGAGACATGATATTTTAACACACTTTTCCGAAGAACAATTACACCGTCTGTACCCATGGTCCAATCTCTGACCTCAAGTAATTGCAACTACGACACAGTTTCAGCTGTATTTGCATGATTATTAAGAACATATAACATCTGTGACACCCGTGTGTCAATTGCAAATAAAAAGTAGAAAGTTAATAAGAAATTTAAATACTATCAGACTTGCATAGACTGCAAAACGAAGTGTATTTGCACAACTCACTCAAATGGAAAGAGATAATAAAAGAAGTTAACAACGACAATGACCTTGGCCCACTCGAAAATGTAATTAAATTGAGATTAGATAATAATCGCTTTCAATTATATCTCTTTAATTTTTTTTCCTTCATGCGTGACATCTTTAAGGTTCTTCTTTTCAATGAGTTTTGCGTTTTTTGTCTGTTTCAGTGTTATTTATAGCAGTATTCTTATATGGATAGAAACGATATAAAAGTGAGTGAATTCCGAAGCAAGACTTACTCTGGCTGTAATAGAAAGCTTTTAGTTAAATGTCCTCTTTCCAAGTGCGCACGTACTTATAGTGACTTCAAAACTATGCGATCATTTTTTTCTTATAAAGCCGATTAGGAAAAAATATAATAATGCGTTATTTATAGGACAAAATAACTGATTTATATATTTATGCAGTTCGTAAGCAGTCATGAAAAAGGTTTCGGGCAGACGCAGATTTTTTCGACAAATTTTTGTTTTCCCTTAAATTTTGTCAAATAGTTTTAAAGATTTAAGTGTAGGGTGAATATTATACAATAATAAATGTATTAACTTTATCATGTTGCAGCTTACATCGTTTCTTCAGCATATGCAATTAAACTTCTCTATTCGCACGGGACCCGAAAATTAATTCGTAATTAATAAAATTACTTAAGTCCAATAACTAAAACTAAGAGAAAACTCATTGCTTAGGAAAATCTGAATTAGATCTAGAAATGATGAAGGTTGTATATTGTAAGTAAATTAAATCTACTACGTGTCGATTGTATTTTAATGTGGATTTTTTTCTGACTCTGCTCGATGCTCGACTCGATCGGATATCGATCCTCTGCTTCCGTTATAGTGGTGATTATAATACAAATATTTGCAAAGGCGTTTTGATAGGCTGCAACTTGGTTGCAAATTCATGTAAAAACTCGCCAGACAAACGTTCATTAGACCTGTCACTAAGCCACCTTCAAAATCGCCGCGTAACCTCGAAGCCATTCTCATCACAAAAAAGAGTCCTGGTTTATGAAGGATGTGAGAAACAAAAATAGAAAAAAAAAGGCAAGCAGCACACAAAAAAATGTAAATTATAATGCGTTGCATCATGTTAAAAACATTTTCTATGGTTTAATTGGTAATGGTGATAGCTATCGCCATTATAACGTATTAATCGAAAGTTGGTAGTTGCGACTCGCTTCCAAGTAAATTACTTTTCATTGCCCACCGGTTTATGTACGCTGAAATAAGTCTACAACACTATTGACAAAATAATTCATTTTAATCGGATAAGAACAGCATGCGTATAAGTCGCCAGATTATGTCTTCGTCTTATCTTTCACAAAATATTATTTGTTAGCTAGTCTTTGGTTTAAATTTTAAATAAGTTTTATGTCTAAATAGGTTTATCGAAAGCTTAAGCAATTAGTAGGTGACAAGAGTTTAATTTCATCAAGCCTTAAGTTCTGTGGCTTGCTTGGAGTTAACTTTATAAGAAAGTCAATAATCTTTGGGATATGTAATTGGAAGCAGGCATTTGAGAAAGATAAGGCCCAGTGTGATGCCACATCGCGGATAACACTCCGCATTACCCGTCGAATCAATAGTACAATCAATAGAACGTATTAATGACTGTATTTTATTGTTCAATAATCGTCTGCGATTTATTTATATTTTTCTTTTAGACTACAACTACAAGAGCATTAAGTCACTTCAATAGTTCTATCTATTACATTTTTATTATTCGAAGGCATTTAAGGAACACTCAAGAAGCACCGCACCCTTACATTCATATTGAAGCTGTTGGACAAATCGATTAACACCATAAAAGAAGAAATTGAGAAATGTGGTGAAATAATTTACATTAGCCTTTGAAATGCATTAAATTTTATTCAATCCTTACTATTCAGGAAAATTATTATATCTATCAAAAGCTATGCTTATAATAAGTGCTGACACTTAATTTAAAGATGTCTCAAAAATTACTCCAATCAATTTGTTCACTGAGCGGCTCATCAAATCAGTATGTATTGCGTCTTAATACAAACTTAGGACATATACATGACATCGATATGAAGCCGTCTTTTACAATTATGCCTGGCTTTTGCCATTTTCTTTATTAAGAGCATTTCCTTCCTTATTTTTTCCTTCCCTATTTTTTACTAATGTACATAAATCATTAACATCTAAACTTACTTTTTGTCAACGAAAAAGTAAATTAAGAGTTGTAAGAAAAAGAAATTAAATAGTGCCAGCTCCGGAACGAACATGGAACGTTTCTTTTCCCTATCGGAACTAGTTCCTACTACTAACTATGTCCTCGGAACTAAGTGTCCACAAACTGTATCGCTACATCTACATTTGTAAATACATGAACTCATACCGTATGAGACATGTTCGCATTTATTTTGTTGTCTGTGTTTGACGAAAAAATAATTGTTTTCATGTCCGGAACGATGGACATGTTCACTTTGCGGAACGAAAGGGGATGGTTTCGATTGAGGACATAGTTCCTCGAACTATACATATACGGAGCAACCCAACTCTATATGAATTGATATTCCTTAAGAGTTTTTTCCTAGTCCTGCAATCTTTCGCAATCAACGACAGACATTTAAGATTATATAGCTTTTAGCTTTAGTTCTAGTTGTATCTCTTTATTCGCAACGATACGACGAATAATTTAATCTAATCAGAATGTTTTACGCTTTACCAGCTTATGATTGAATATACCCAATACCATTTTCAGAACCCACGGGTATAACACACAACTTTATTTCAATGTGACAGAATAACTTAATTGAGGCTGTGAACAAAAAATAAATATTGAATGGAAAGTTTGTGTAACTTTAATTGCAGCACAGTAATAAATATCAGGTGACTAAAAAATGTCAAATAATCAATAATTCATTAGGAAGTTTGACAGAAAAGAAAAATTGGTAGCAAATTTGTAAACGCAGCCAGGTGCTGTAAACAATAATGAATTGAGGAAGACAAAGCTCATAAATTATTCATATAATAAAGTATTATAAATTTTCCTAATTTTTTTGATTTCACTGCGGCAAATAAGGTTTTTGTTTTGTTGACATTTGTATTGATTAATAGCATATACTAAAAGCGCTGGCTTCTTCCTGATGTTTCGAAATTTAGTAGCAAGGATTAAAGTCCACTTAGCCATTATAGCCTAAACCCAAAAGAAAAGTATACTAACAAGCTACTAAGCAAACGACTTATCTGTAACTGAATAATCGGATATAACTTTAAACTATTGTGATCAAAAATTAGATTGGGCAGTCCAGAGGGTCTGGAGTTTACCATTAGAAGAAGCATCAACATGTAGGTATTGGCACCATTTCATGACACCTGTTTGTGGGCTTGTTCAAGTTATTCAGGTCTATAAAGTAAACAAATCTTTTTTTCTTCTTTTCAAAGATTCTTCAAGTCGAAGCAATGTTGTCCATCGCCTTACCATTTTACCTTTGTAACGGTAGATGCTGAGATGTGTAATCTTCTCCTTCAAACCCTTCATTAGAGTCAATACCTCCGCGTTAGAAGGCAGGACTGGGGTGATCAAGGTTTGGCATAAAACAAAGTTGGTGCTTCGAGAGATAGGTGAATGCCTAAAAAAAAATAAATAGTCGGCGTAACAGCCCATACAGGGCCAGAGCCTAGCTTCTTCGCGCCTCCACTGTATTGTGCGCGATATATTTTGACACATGTGGAGGGTACCTACTGTTTAATGCCGGTTCAGAACGGCGAATTGCGCGCTTAATTTTGGTGCTGGTATCGTTGTACCTGCTTATTGCGGAGCCGAGGTAGACCAAATCCTCGAATATTTCAGAGTTTTTGGTGCGTAATTTAACGTCAGTATTGTGCGTCTTTCCGTTATCTGGCAAGTACCGCCAGACCAATTTTAGAGTAGGACATCTCAGAACCTAGCAGATTTAGCTAATATGCAACTTGAAGGTTTTGAAAAACGGCGGCCTATTTTCAAACCTTACTGGCTCCAAATGTAAATATTTACCCGAAGGCAGAAAAGGCACTGGAGCTGATCAAAAGCGTTTTCTAATAGTTTTGCGAAGGTTCTTCCTCAGCTCCGTGCTAGGTCAAGGTGATAAAATAAGCGTGAGCGTTCGCTCTTTGAAGCCGCTATAAGTGGAGGTGTCGATCGAAACTAACTTGTTTCGTTTTGTTTAGGGTTAGACGTGAGCAGTAAGTTACAAGTAAATAGCAAAAGAAAAAGAAAGACCAACAATCGAAATAGAATATGCAGGGCAAGTATTAAATAAGCCAATATTAATTTTTCACTTTCCGACATGCATTAATTTTAAATACTTACCCAACAAGATTTCCGATACGCATGTTGTTCACCTAACAAAAGCCATTGAATCGAAACGACGCCACACCAATGAGGCCACTCTTGTTCTTCTGCTTGCCTGTTGTGGTTAACTTGGCTAAGTTGGCACTGAAGTATACATTGTCGATAACGTCGATTGCATAAGACGCCCATCATCAAACAATGTGCACGGTTGGAGCTTTCGTTTTTAGTGCAAGAGTTTCTAGCAAAAGAAAAAATAAATAAATTGGGTCAACATTACATTATAATGGTTGATTTTTTAGTATTTCGTTAACATACTTGCCATGCTCGTGATTTATAAATAATTCTACTCTAAGTAAATGTGATGTGGTTAGTAAATGTGAGTCTTGCGTGTGGTGGGAGGAAGCAAAAAGAGCCAATATCCGAACCACGACTAGTGAAGCAGGACCAGGGAAATATAATTTTTTTATAATTAACCAGAATTATGATGCACGCATAGTTCACACTCAACGTAAAGCATTCATTACGCGAACAACACTGCTCAGTCGATAAGCTTCAAGCTATATATCATATTGTCGGTGTGGTGCTTATGATCTGCAGGTCGACTATCGATTTCGAAAAACAAGTTCGGTTAAGTCCCTGCCAAGTTTCCATGTCAGAAACCCGCCGAGCGATCGTTGTTGTTATTATGCGGTGTGGTGCGGCATGTCTGTTTACGTTTTAAGTCTCCAAAAGAAAGGTTACTCAGAAAAAACCAGTTCTTCTCAGTGTTTGTTTATTTTTCATTAGTTAAATCCATTTTGGCGAGTCTTTTGCTAATGCGATTTGATTTAATGACAGTTTTGCCTGAAAGGAACGAAAACGTATCTGCAGTAAGTAGGTATATGTATGAACATACTCGTGCGTAGTAAATTTACCAGTGGAATTGTTCAAGGCAATTTTGACCGATTTGCTTTACTTTTTTTTATTTTTTCGTTAGGATTATGTGCCTTTCTTTGGGTGGATATGTAACAAGTTTGGAGCATGTGCGTACTAATATCTAGCAATTCAAGTTTTTGGAGTGAATGACCATTTGGAGTAACAAATGAATTGGCAAATAGCTTAGGGCAGTTGGTGGTAAAAATATTTATGTGGCCTTGTGTTTCATACGAGTTTTGTTTGTGTTCATGGCAAAGTTATTCGTGGAAGTGGGAGTAGTCGGAGATCTCTGTCTTTTTGTGGAAAGTGTGACTTTTTTTGTAGACGTCAGTGGCCTGGTCCTCAGATATGAATGCGCTTTTCCACCCGAGTTTTCCTTTGTTCGTGCGCGGGTGTCTATTGTGGAAGGTTTTTTATACGAACGTCATGCTTCCTTTTTAGTGTAACTCTTTTGTGTAAGTGTAAGAGATTTCTATTTTCTTGCTTGCACTGCATTTTAACTCGCCCTTCTTTCAGTTGATAATATTAATAGACCATTCCTATCGAGTGATCAAAATGATTCACATCCTTGCCATTAGGATCCACTTATTGGGTTGTACCATATGAAATGTCCGATTTTGTAGTAAAATTTAAAAAGCAATTTTAGTCTTCCGTTAATTTTTCTTCAGTCAAAATAGAATCCGTTGACATCCATGAAATTCTTCCAATGCGTTACAACGCATCCATTGTTGTTTTTCTTCTTTTTGATTTTGAGGATTTTTACTAATTATATTGACTTTGTTTTTTTTTTGTCCGTAATTCAATCAATATCTCTTTTTTATATTCCAGGTTCAGATAGTAACAAACGTAGAAAATCAAAAAGCCGCAACTCAACCGTCCCAAACTCGTCCACATACTCCAGAGATCACTTGGATGCCTGGCTTGAGACCTGTCTAAAAGATGCCAGCTCAACCCAGCTGTCGTCTTCTTCCGAATTTCTGGACTACAATCCATCAAGTAGTTGTCAACCAAATAAAAAAGTTCAGCCTCTATCAAAGCCAATACAGCAACAAAAGCTCCAACAGCAACTGCAGCAACAAACACAGTTTCCACAAAACTATCAACACTTCGGTGGTGGTATCCCACATCCATCGTATGCTGCTCCCTTCAGTCAAGGCTTCCAAAAGGTGCGGTAGGCTTTCTTTTGAAAATATTTTTTTTTTAAACAATTTTTAAATTTCATTTCATAAACTTTTCCTACAACTTCTAGAGTGTGCCAACATTTTTTAAAAACACACTGAATAGTAATCGTTTTGCTTTCAATCCAAACAATCTACTGCAGCATACCGATGGTTCAGTTGAATTTGCTAGTCTTCCACCGATCGTTAATTTATTGGGATCGGAGAATGAAAATAACTCAACCGATGTTCTTGATGGTAGTAGTAATCCAAACATAAGTCGAGGGTGAGTCTGTTTAATATGTTCAAATTGTATTTTTAACTGTTGGCCTGAGACAGTTTCAGATTCAGTGATCCATGTTTACTCAATCCGTCCGATAACGATTCCAAAGTAAGTGGCCAAAATACACCAGATCACAGGAATTATACAAATTCAGCTGAGATGGAAAATAATAAATTCTTTGCTGCGTTAATGGAACAAATTAATTTGTTACATGAGACTAATTCAAAAATTTGCCGTAATCTTCATGAAACTAAAGGTGAGTTATCGTGGTCTACATTGTTTTCTTTATATATTTTTCATTTACATTTACTTGTATGACTTTGGTTTAAGAGACTTTATTTTTCTATGTAGTAAATTTGATGCTTTTAGAAATTGTTTATTTAACTTTCTTGTTTGTTACTCCTCGTACAACTTAACCCAATTGTCTTTTTTTTTGGTAACTGCTTCTGTAGAGTGGGCGTCAAAGAGCACACAAAGATTTCCAAATATGATATTTCTTTTGGCTGGCCACGAGATGGATAGCATTGTACATAGAAATAATTTTTTCCTTCGTGAACACTTTCTTTAAGTGGACTTTTCTGAATGTGTATAACATGAGCGAATATCTTTAAAAAAAAAATGACTTAATACATACCTCTGATGAAAATGCGAAAAAAATTGTTTTTTTTTTTTAATTTGTTTTTTTCTTAAGTTAAAACTTTTATCAAACCGTGTTTATGTGATTTATACGCAAGGGTTTTAAACTTTTTTTTTCCAAAATCTACTTAAACACTCTACTGCTTGAAACAGCTGTTCAAAGTCTATTCAACTATCCAAAAAACGAAATAATAATATTTATAATTATAATAATTAATATTATAATAATATTAATAATTATTATTATAAAATTGTCTTAACGACTCTTCACTTAAACTCGTTTGTTTAGGTGTGTGTGCTATCAGGAACAACAGAAAGACTATTAGGATTATTGTGCTTTAGTTTTTAATGAATGAACCGGTGTAAGAGCAGTGCTACAAGTTTATGTCAAAATCCCCTCGTGCTTAAAACGAAGTTGGATAGTGGATAAGTGTATACAAAAAACTTGTGCAGAAGTAGGAAAATTGCTTCGCTCGCTAACAGGATTTTAACTTTTTTTCGCAGGGTTTAAACGCTCACGCGACTTCTTCGCTCCGCTAAGGGTATGTCAGGCAGGCGCCTGGGGCTAACGTTTTATTATATTTGCTCTGGAATATTTAGTAGAATAATATTTTAAGAACAAAAATCACTTAGCACAAGCGTAAACGCGTTCATATGTGCAGTTTTAAGGTAGAATACATGCACTTTTCTGTGAAAACTTAAAACGTAAAAATATAAAAAAAAGTTTCCTTGCGAAAATTCTTTTACAGTACATGTTAGAATAAGTCAATTTAACTAAAAAATATAAAAAAAAAAAATAAATTTGCGTAATGCGCGTAATGGAAACCTCAGCCCTGTAATTGTCTATATCTTCGAACCTGGTATATGTACATAATGTCGACGCATTTTAAAAAGCCGAATGGAAATATCAACCGATAGAAATGTAAGAAAAATTTTTATTTCTATCGTTATAAATAGTTCTTACCCTTAAATCCTATTATATATTCTATTTTCGTTGCCAATAACAATTCCATCGTTATTAACCTATTCAGCATCGTTCTAACCTATTGCAATCTATTCTGCTATATGTTATGTTATGTGGTGCCGGTCAGCAGCCAATCGCATAGACCCACAGGTCCATTGTATGTTACACCAACTCAGAGTTCCTTTAATATTAGAACGTCCAGTTACCTCTGGTACAGGCAGAAGGACTTGGATGTGATAGCATAGTTTACAAGTTGACTTGCTTTAAGGCTTGCCACTTCACTAAGCGAGTTGATTAAGTGGCTGCCCAACGCCGTGAATATGGTTTTGGCTAGCGCAGCTGATGAGTCCCTGCAGATGTCCGACTGGGCAAAAACATAGCCTAAAAGTGTGTGTAAAACCGACAAGCTGGTTTTGGCACTGAGGTACTTTATTTTTTTCGTTCCGCAGTAATCCAGTCAAAAGATTGTGGTGATGCGACAGGATGTTCCCTGTTTTCACCTAATTTATTTTTGTTTATTACATAATAAAACAACATTACCAAAATGAACTTTTTCTTTTTCACTCATTTGTTATTTAAAGCGATTTGAAGTATATTCTTATTATCTTATACAAAAAAAGAAAATATTATTTAATAGCTAAAAATAAAATGATTGCTTTTGAATAATAGTGTATATTTTTGAAGACGAAAAGTCAAGCGGGTCTAGATAAAGGAGTAGATGATATCGGAGAAGGAGAGACCTTTCTTATTTTTAAAGAAATACGGGTTGGTGGTACAGAAGGAAAGGCAACCACAAAAAACGTAACTGAAAGCCATTAAGTCGCTTGCCAGTTGCAAGATAATGTAAATGGATTAAGTAATGCAAACATTCCTGCAGTCTTTTTTCATGCCCATTATTTTCACAAAGATCAAACACTTAAAATAGATATATTTTGTCAATTTAAATAATAATATTCCTCTCTATATTCCCATTGTTTACTACATATATATGTATTTGTTTACACTATTTATTTGTTTACACTATGTATTTGTTTTATTTTTTTATTTTTTATACTTTCGAAATCCCCTCCAAAACTAAAGTTGATATTGAAGCTTTAAAACACGCACCTAATTGGGGTTTGAGACACCGTAGAGATAGCTTGAGTGGACTGAGCACACACAGCCAACCTCTAGGTTTTGGCTTTGGCACACAAAGTCCAGCGCCAACGTATCATTCAGGTACTGATGTTATTGCTAATTTGTGTTTAGGTGTAAAATATATCGATTTGTAAATTGCTTACGGGGAATTTTTCATTTAACTAAATCCTGAAACATATTCTAGGTGCGTACACTCCGGGAATGATGACTGACGTTGTTCGGGAAGTCAAGGAAGCTGCAAGAGTGAGAGAAGATGCCCTGTTAAGCAGGTGAGACCGCGCAATCAGATTGTATAGAAACATTTCCACAACATATTTCTGTCAGGGTTAAAGCAATGGTCGAGGAACGTTCGTGGTCTATGGGTGAGAGTAATTTGCGGATGACTCGTGAGATTGAAGATATGAAGGTAAGGCACAGACATCAACAGACTGAGCGAAACGAATGTGATTTTTTTCGTCTACATTTTTTAGTCACAGCTTCAACATCTGAGGACTGACCGCAAGGAGACAAACAAACGCATCGCTCACCTGGAAACGGAAAACAAATACATGCGACAAATGCTGGCGTCCATTCTCAATAACCGAGGTTCCAACATAATCTACGAGAACGATACTCTCCGTTCCACGCCACAGCGAAAACATTTCCCAACAGCAGCAGAAATGCGCCAACCCAAACGTGCCAATAGCTTGAACCTTCACTACGGCGTAATTCATCAAGCAACCGAAGAAGAGGAACCCATGAATGCACTGCACATCGCCGAGCAGGGACCTGTTGGTGTATCCCCAATGGAATCATCGGACCAGCGGAATTCATTTTCCAGTTCCGACGGCCAAACATCGATTGTAAACTCAGCATTGAAGAACGGATGGCCAGAGGATGGACAGAGATCTTCAAAAAGATCACAGAAAACAGCCTCCGCTGCTGAGGAGACAACAGAACTACGCAAGGAGTTACAGGAAGCCATAGCTGCCCGGAAGCAGGCCGACAATCGTATTATCGCGTGGGTGTAGTTGAATTTTTGGACTAGTTTTATTTTCTTTCGCTTTAACAGAAAACAACAAAAAAAATCCCTTACTAACTCTTAATCTCTCTCTTTTCAATCTCTCCGTGTGTTTTCCACGTGACTGTACGCGAAGTCTGGAGAATATGGTTAAGAAGCTTCAAGTGAAGCTCCCAAACGGTAACGATGAGCCGATGATAGGAAGCGTTGTTGGTGGTAATAACCATATGACGATGGGTAGTAGTAAAGTTGGTGGTGGTGGTGGTAGTGGTACTACTGCTAGTCCTGCTTACAGTTCTGTCACATCACCGTCTCCGACGTCATCATCATCGCCGGCACTGAAATCATTAAAAACAGACATGTGCTCGTCATCAACAACGGAAGCATTGGTATCATCTCCACAAACGTTTTATTCAAATAGCCCAAATCAAGTGCTTCAACCATATCAGAGAGAGATGCAAGGTCAACTACAACAGCAATATCAAAAAATGGTGAACCATTTGCGACAGCAACAGCATCCACAACAACAACAGCAGCAAAATCAAACTCAGCCTAAATTAAGCTTAGCTGGGCCAATAACAGATTTATAGTTCTAACTATGGCCAAATAACAAACTCAATTTACAGAATATCAACAACAGTAACACTGTAGGCAGGCAGCAGTTACCACGTAGATTGTTTAAATTTATAATTTTTGTATTTCTAATTGTAATTTTTGTTTTACTTGTCTCAAATAGTTTAGAGATATTAAAAGTCTATTTTTTGTTGTTAAACGCAAAGTGGAATCAGTTTGTCCAGTGGGAGAATGAGCTTTAGGGTTTTTTTCAAGGCGGTTTATTTTGTTTTATGTTTTTCCGTGAATTTTAAAGGTGGGACATCTGAAAGAAGTTGAGTTTGCCTCTTTAACTACGCAAGCTGCTCGCTCTATTCGCAGCTGACTGACAAAATCAAAAAAAATTACAGGTCCAAAAGGTTAACCTTCGATGCAAAAACCGTGCATATTCATTACACTATTACAGACTGAAACATTGACTGAGAAGCAGGCTTAAGTCTATTCAAAACTTTTCGGATTTGGTGGCTTGCTTACTCAAATCTTGGAACGGTGGCAAAGGTCCACAATTTTTTCTGTTTGTAAAAAATTTACCGCCTATTTTTTTTTTTTTAGTTCATCACTTAAGTTTTCAATATGATTAAAGTCAGGGGATTGACTAGACGTTGGATGGCAGACACTTTTTGGTAGCGAAACAAATTTTTCACAAGCCCAGATGAGTGTTTTGGATGGTTGTTCTTCAGAAAATGCTTTTGGAGCGGTATGTTTGAAAGCAGGAAAATATCACAAAATGTTTGTACATTCGGTTTTAGTCAAATTAAGAAATCCTTGAAGGGGGTTCTTAAAAAAAATCGAGAACATGGAGGCTAAGTCACCACCAACCGGTTCCACTTAAAAATTCACAAAACTATTTGTTTAGTTAAGATTTATAATGTCGATGTTTTTATGATGTCGCGTGGCTGGTATTTTTTTTTCTTTTGGTCGTTTAACATTGTGTCAAAAGCCGAGCAGAACAAATTAATTGTGGTTTCAACACTCTAAAGATGTTGTGGCATTTATGCGCGCCGCTCAGTCTATTCCAACTTCTCTAATTTGAGGCACAGTCTCTTTCGGGACCTTAGGTCCTATTTTCGCGCACTTTTGTTAGTTTAAAATTTGTGACGAAATACCGGGTGCAGCAGTCCTTCGCACAAGAATTTGTTTTGTTTCACTTATTGGTGGCAAAACAACAGTTATATAGCCAGCAATAACGAAACGATCGGTTGTATACAAGAAAAGACTCTTTAGTCCAACAAAGAATTGGATAGATTGAAACTGGACTGATATTATATTGAAAAATTTCATTTACAATTAATTTGCTCATTCGGAGCTCTACTCTAAAACTAAAATAAAAAAAAAATCTAGCAGAAAATATTTTAATTCCCTCAGTTGTTAAACTAAATTTCTTACAAAGGAACGATTTTTTGTCTTTCATTGTATTTGATCAAATGAATCTGCATGTTATTAATTTCTCAATCTCATATCGTAGTGTTTGATGACGAAGCCAACTGATTCATTTTAGGAGACATATATGGGGCAACTGACCTTTAAAATGAGCACTTAGCCTCCACCCATAACCTACAATATCGGAATGGAGTTGATCTTAGTTAAAACAATCAAGTTTAAACAAATTCCTTTCACTTTCAAACTCTTTCCACCTGCAGAAATCATTTTTTTTAAATTGATTAATAAGAATTAATAACAAAACTATACCATACACAAAACATTATAATATCAGTTTTAATATCCTCACAACTATTTGTATACGTGTCCATAGCTTTGTGATGATTAACTCAAATCCATTTTATTATCAACTCATAGTTAAATACAATTTTCGTTCTAGTTTCTTTAGTTATGTGAAGTGGAGACACGCCCATGTGTCTGGCTTTTATTACAGATTTGTTCTTGAATTAAATTTATCAAGTCTATGCTTTTTAATATATTGTTCTGCAATCCAACTATTACCATTTGTTTGTACATTGTTTTCCACATATTTTTCTATGACACTACTAAAACAGCAATACACATGCTTTACAAAGAGAGTACCTTTAAAAAAAATATGAAAATCAAAAATAGAATTACTACAAAATTGGAAACAACAAAAAGCATTGTAACAAACAAAAAACAAAATATATATAAAAAGAGAAAAAAATATTATACATTACTTTTTAAGTAGTTTAAGTGCCATTTACATAAGCAAGGTATTTAATATTTATTTTTCTATATTTGAAACGTGGCAATGCTCGTTTTGATGATAACTTGGTTAGCGTTTTAAATAAATAGAAAATTGTTTTAGTGAGTAATCATTTAACTTTTGTAAATTAATATTTCTTCAGTTTTATTTTTCCGTTTGTGTATTTTTTTTCTCGAAAACAATTATTTCTGATATTGTTACATAATAATTTAACAGTTTAAATAAAAAAAAAATTCTTGATTGATTAATTCATTAAAATTTGTGTTTTATTTGATGAATGTAGTCAAAATGGCATGAAAAGCATGTCGGTCTAGTAAGAGTGTCCGTTTGATGTTTTTTTGTGCTGCCAATGCAATAAGATGCCAGGGCAGATGTAAACTCAAGGAATGACATAGTAGTGGAGATTCGTCGTAGAATTATCATCGACAACGGTTGCTTCTTCGGTTTCAGGACATATGATGAAGGAATCGTTACACCGGTTGGAGTAGCAAGTGTTCCAGTAAAATACAATAATATTACATCAACAGAAAAATTATTCGTGGTACCTAATGGATTTTCATCTATAATGGGAAGAACGTGGATTCGACACCTAAACATAAGTCTTTAAGAAATCGACAAAATCAGCAGTCAGCCGGCTAAATCCAGTATTCAAGACGTTTTCCAGGTAAGATCAATTGATCAATTTCAAAAACTATTTCCAAAAATATTCGAGCAATCGGTAAGGAAAATTCCTGGTGTTAAGTGCTCTTTACAATTAAGAAATAATGCCAGACCAGTTTTTGTTAAAGCCAGAACTATTCCCTTCGCGATAAGAGATAAGGTAGAAGAGGAACTTTTAACACTCGAAAAGAATGGCATTATTACAGCAGTCGACAAAAGCGATTGGGGTTCCCCTATTATAGCAGTGCCTAAACCAGATGGTAACGTTAGATTATGTTTTGATTATAAGGTTGGGGTTAATAAACAACTAACAGATGCACATTATCCTATTCCCGAAATCGACGAATTGGTGAATAATCTAGAAAATTCAAAATATTTCTGTAAATTAGACTTGTACAAAGCGTACCTCCACATAGAAGTCGACGATGTAAGTGCATTAATTCAAACAATTTCAACCCGTAAAGGAACATTCAAAATGAATCGGCTAAGCTTTGGCATCAAAACAGCTCCAAACGAATTCCACAGAATATTCGATCAGGTTTTGCATGGATTTAAAGGAGTCGTTTCGTATTTTGACGACATAATCGTTCACGGGGAATCGCAAAAAGAATGTGAGGAAAATCTAATGAAGTGTTTCAAGCGATTGCAAGACAATAACCTCCACTTGAACAAAAACAAATGTAAGTTTTTTGCAACTAAAATATCATATCTTGGATATCAAATATCTCATAAAACAATTTCAAAAGATCCCAGAAAAGTAGAAGCTATCATTAATGCCCCAAGACCAACAAATGAAAAAGAAGTCAAACAATTTCTTGGTCCTGTAACATATTACAGTAAGTTCATACCAAACCATTCAACGCTCACAGCACCATTACGAAAACTTCTTTGCATCGATTCCGATTTTTATTGGTCTGCCAATTGTGAGGCCGCATTCACTAAACTTAAAAAAACATATGGCGAGTGAACAAACGCTAGTTCCATATGATCCAACTTTGCCAATTACGGTTGCATGCGACGCCAGCCCGGTGGGCGTTGCTGCAGTACTCTCCCATGTCACGGAGGATAGTGTCGAAAGGCCAGTATGTTTTGTATCCAGATCCCCATCACAATCAGAAAAGAATTATAGTCAAATTGACCGTGAAGCATTGGCAATAGTATTTGCACTTGACCGACTCTATACATACCTTTATGGCAGAAAATTTAAGTTAATTACAGACAATAAACCTTTGGTAAGAATATTTCACCATCATAAAATTTACCCCCAATGACAGCTGCTAGATTATTGAGATATGCCGCTTATTTATCAAACTTCAACTACGAAATAGAACATCGAAATACCAATCAAAATTTTAACGCCGACTACTTTTCTAGAAATCCAGTTACTGATTCATTTCCAATAAAAGTTCCTGCAATAGACGAAGAAATTTATCAAATCCAGTCTCAAACTCTCAACTATATATCAACAGCTCAAATAACCAACGAAATTATATCGAAACATACACCTGAAGATCCTGTCCTTTCGAAGATTATTGAAGATATCAAGTCCGGTACGAATCATCTTGAAGAATATACCTTACAAGGTAAGATTTTATTTCGAGATTCCAGAGTGTGCATACCAAAAGCCCTACAATCTAAAATATTACACGAACTTCACATAACACATCCAGGAATCGTCCGTATGAAGCAATTAGCGAGACGATATTGTTATTGGCCAAACATTGATCGAGATATCGAACGTGTCGTACGTTCTTGCCAATCCTGTGCACTAAATCAGAAGTCTCCTAGTAAGGCCCCTATACATCATTGGGAAGAGCCTAAAGAAAATTTTTCAAGAGTGCATATGGACTACGCCGGCCCCAAAAATGGGAAATTCTATTTGTTGCTGATCGACGCCAAGTCTAAGTGGCCTGAAATCAAAGTAATTCACCGAGCTCCGGATACTGCTATAACACTTAAATTATTAGAAGAAATATTTTGGTTCCATGGATACCCACAGTTCTTAGTTTCAGACAACGCGACTATCTTCAAAAATCCAGTTTTTCAAAATTACTGTAAAGAACGAGGTATTTTTCAAATTTTTACAGCGCCAGGACACCCAGCCACTAATGGATTAGCAGAGCGGTACGTACAAACACTCAAGCAGAAATTACATAAGATGGAAATGGAAAGTGATCCAAATTACACCGATAAAGTTCAACAGATATTGCAAGTATTTAGAGCGACACCGTTGACTTGTGGGAAAAGTCCAGCAGAACTATATCTACACCGCCCTTTACGCACTCGTCTGGATGCAATTCGACCTACTAAGCCATTGCGAAAAACCGTTTCACAGGATGGATCATTCCGGAATTTTCAAGTGGGAGAACGCGTAATAGCTCAAGTTTATCGCAACAACAAACAGTCGTGGGAATTTGGTAAAATTACAAACAAGTTGGGTTTAATGCATTATATTGTAGAACTGGATAATGGACATGTATTTAAGCGACACATCGACCAACTCAAGTATGTCGCAGTACCAGCAATTGTTCCAGTTGTTCGCAAGATTCCAGAGAATAAGCCAATTGTTCAAACACCCCGGAGAGTTACCTTTGCAGAGTATGACATCATACCAAACCAGACTTTACTTCAAGAACCTTTTTCTACTATAACAACCACCCGTCCTGCAGTACAAATTTCAACACCCACATCAGCACCTCCAGACAGTATCATTCAAGCATCGCGACGAACAGGAAGACAAATTAGACAGCCCGTTAAATTCAAAGATTATCATCTTGGTGATATTGATTAACTATTGAATTGTATTAATTTTAAAATTTTGACCAGGGGGAGAATGTTGTGTACACACCCTAAGATACTTTTATTTGATGTATGTTTCTCTCTCTCTTTTTTCCAATCATATTGAATTTCCTTTTCTTTTAAAATAACAGTTTGTAACGTTCTTAGTAGTCAAAAAAGCAACGTGTTTTCGAATAAAGAAGTCTATTCAATTTTCATTACTAAAAGGGGTTTTGTTTATTTCAATTATCTAAGAACATAGCAGTTAGAGTGAAAACTCCTCACCCGAAAGTCATGTTCTACAAGACTCTCATCCTGAGAGTTCGGTTATAGGGAGCCAAATATACAATAAGCAGAACAGAGTTTATCCATGGCTTCTTCGACAAATATTCGGCCCAGTCTACGAATCAACACAAAGCTATAACCGCGAAATTTACAAGCTGTACAAAAATGTAGATATATTCCGTAAGGCAAAAATCTGTCACTACATCGACCGCATGTTCACAAACGCCCCAGCTAAAAGAGTTTTCGAAAGAGTAGGAGGATTGTCAGTCGTTCGCTGGAGGTGGGGTCTTGAAAAATGTTTGTGGTGTTTTGTTTTTTTTCCCTAGCTGGATTCGAATCCGGGTACTCTCGCTCAACAGTCCGACGCACTAACCGATCGAGCCAACGGCGGTTACCAGTTTCTGACCAGTCCACAGAAATGGAAAAATGTGTTTCTTTCTTTGCCGTAGAAAGGTATTAAAAATGATAAACAATAGTACAGCAACTGTCCGTTATCATTTTAACCAATAAAACTAAAATTGTCAAGTATGCCTAATGACAGTGGTTCGGCTATAGTGTGACAGAATTCAATTTTTTCTGGAAGATCCGTAGTTGTTGGTTAGTAGTTTATATACAAAAAGATAACAGCCTTCATTATGGTGGCTATCCGTTCAGTATTATAATGAACTGTTTACTGAATTAATTTGTATTCAAAAACATAAAGACGTTCATTATTCAAAAGTTTTTCATTATTAGTCAGTATTTTATATAATAGGTATTGTCGAAACAAAAACGAAAATTAATTTTATTTTCCACAAAATGTTAATGCCCTAATTTATATAATGACCAACAAGAACATTTAAAAATCTGTCAAGTTTTGGCTTACGGTGTAGAATGTTTCATCAGAAAAATTTCTTTTTAGCCTAAAATAATGTTTGGAAAAATGGAAAAAAAATCTATGAAATCAACTTTAATTACTAAATTTAACTATGAAATGTAAAGGAATATTCCAGCTATAGAAATTCGAGTTAGGAAGCAAAAATATATGAAAAATGTAACAAAAAATTAGAGTCCATGATAAAAGATTTCGATTAGAGAAAAGTTTAAGTGACAGAAATTCGAGTTAGAGAAGATCCACTCTAATTCAATGCTGGGTACATTTTTTTTCCTTTTTGATCATTATTTGGAACTTGAAAATATGGTCCCCGCTATAGCCATAGCGCAAAATTTTAGTATTGGGTCTTGTTATTAATGTGTACACTTACTTTTGACTCTAAAAATATAATGTAAATATATTAATTTTTCTGATAAATTTGTTTCATTAGGTCTATTGTAAAAAAAATGTTTGCCGCTGTTAGAGAATAAATCAACTTTTTCAAAAAAAAAAAAAAATAAAAACAATTCTAGAATCGGAGCACCAAGAAGCATGTCAAAATATGGATGTAGACTTTCTTTTGACTCTGACTGTAATATCGTGCATTTCCGATTTACTAATCACAAGACGCCACTAACCAAACGCAAAACAGGAAATATGAGATGCTTAAATCAAGATTACGCTTAAGAATCATAAAAGATTATGCTTAAAGATAAATAAAACTCAAAGTCATTTGAAAAGTATTTTACTTGGCAGTTCTCAAGATAGGTTTTTTACCAAATCTTTATCAAAAACAAAAATCAACAAAAAAAAAGTAAGAATAACTTTCGTACTTTAACTAACAAAAATGCTTGACTGTAAGACTAGACCACCTGCGTAACCGTCTTCGATGTCTTCGCTTACTTAACAGAGCCAGCGGATGGACAAATCATATTATTCAAACACTCCCCACACTTTGGTTTCTTCGGCGTACAGATCGTTTGACCAAAACCAACCAACAAGTAGTTTACTTCTCTCCAATGGTCTGATGGCAACCATGATTCGAGAGCTTTTCGTGTTTGCTCAGGGTCCTTCGTCTCATTGCGCACCCAGCCGAGGCGGTTCGAAATGCGGTGCACGTGAACATCAACACCTAAAAGATATTCGTTTTATTGCCTAAAACGATTACCCTGACAGCAACCTTACCAATTCCGCTTATAATATCCCAAGCGGAACTCATGCAGATGTGCGCCATTTTAGGCCCAACACCTGGCAGCTTCACTAACTCCTTTACACTGTTCGGTATGTCTGAGTCGTACCGATCGACGAGTATTTTCGAAGTGCTCTTCAGATATTTGGCTTTGTTCTAAAACGTACCTTAACCATTAGGAAAACGAAAAGATGGAAAATGCGGAAAATGCACATACCTTGTAGAAGGAAACAGGATACAGAAGCGCCTCCAGTTTCTGTGCATCCATGTCAGCAATGACTGCGGGCGTGCAGGTGTTTTCCTTTAGACGTTTCATCGCCTCGAAGGTAACCTGATCCTTGGTTTGGCTTGAGAGCATGAGAGCCACTAGAACGTGGAATCTTTGTGTCTACCAGGTGAGTTTAATTTAATTTCTTGGGTCGTAATAAATAATTTTATCTCACCTTTTCATCGGCTTTCTCATCGGAGCACTTATGACATCCCATTGTATCTACTGGAGCGTCCACATTTGCTCGCATCTTTCGAATATTCTCGAGAACCTGACTCCATTGATTTGGTTCCCATTTTTCTAGCTTCACATCTGGCTCACAAACCGAATCGTTCGATTTTCTCTTGGACTTTGGGACAACCGCAGGCGGCGATTCAACAGTTTGTCCTGTTTGTTGAGCCTCTAAATCCTTCGGCTTTCGCTTAGACTTTGGAGCAACCTCAGGTGGCGATTTAACCGTTTGTTCTGTTTGTTGAGTCTCTAAATCCTTCGACTTTCGTTTGGACTTTGGAATAACTGCTGTTGACGATTCAAGAGTTTTTTCTTTTGGTGTAGCCTCTGTGGAGGTATTCAGAAGTGCCTCGTTCTTGCGTGATTTGGTAGCTTTCTTCGGCTTCACGACTACAGTAGCATTCTCCTTCTCCTTCTTCTTAATTTTGACTTCCCTATTTGGCGATTTACTGAGAGCTTCACTCTTCAAAACTTCCAAAGAAGTCACGTCATTCTCTGGGAGCTTTTTCAAATTTTCAACAATCAATTCTATTTCTGCTGTTTTTTTCAGATCCCCTGATTTTTTGGCGGTCTTTGTAGACGACGCGACTTCTTTGAGAGCTTCTTTAACTAGTTCTGTCTTAAGAGAGCTTGTCTTGATATTGCGCTGATTTCTTGTTTGAATCGGAGAAAAGTAAGGAGATTTAGTCCCGTTCACTAGGTCTTCTATATCCTGCAAACAAAATACAGTTTCACTCGTTACATAAAATGTTCGCTCCAGTTACATACTTTAACTGAAGGCTCTGGTTTTATTTTTTGTTGCTGCACAATTTTTTCTGTCAGTTGTGTGGCTTTTTTTGATGGAGACATTTTTGAGAATATACTTCCGATTTTCTTGAAGAAATTCATTAATGAAAAGTGTGAATAAAGTAGTTGAATGACGATATAAATAAGTTTTGACGAAATAAATAAATAACAAAACAGAAGTCGTCAAATGTCATTTGTTGCATGTGTTTAAAATTATGTCAAACTCAACTGTATGCGTTTTCGACTGAGATTGTAGATGGCGGTGTTTGTAGCATGTTCTGGAACCATTCGCTTGCTGAATCCTTGCGGATAATTACGCACTCACTTGGGAGGATTATTCTGTACACCCAATCGAAGGAAAAATGAGTTAGCAGAGGCCTATGATTTTTATGGTTTCGTCCCAAAGGAATAACGAAACCCTTAAAGACTCACTACGGTGTCCGTCTGTCTGTCTGTCCGATTCACAAGAACGCTTATAGCCTTTGAGTTGTAGCTGCAGCTAAGGGATGATGGTAGTTAAGGGATGAAATTTGAACGGAAAGCATATCTAGGCAACCAAAAAATAAGTGATGATTTTTTTTCGAAGCTAGTCGGAGATTAAAGGAATCGTTAGTAATAATAGGGATAGGATTTTGCTAACTTTTTGTGGTTAATTGGAAGATAGTACTGACTTTACAAAAATACATTTTATGCCCTCCTGATTCCAAATACAGTCGCTTAACTCAGCTTAACTGAAACATTGATTGACATTTTTTTTTTCACTTAAGCGATATTTTCAGTTAAGCGTACTTCGGATAACCGAAAAAAAAAATTTCATTTAACCGGAGATGTGATAACTGAAAAACAATTTCCCTTATCCGGTCTGAAAATTCAAAAAAATTCTAACAACACATAATTTTTAACATATAAATATTTTATTTAAAAAAAAAAAATCCATCCACGAAAAAAGAAAACAATTATTTCTACGGTAATTCACAGGTCAGTTTCAATATGCATACATATATGTTTACATACATACATGTGTATAATAAATAAAAGTACTTATACTCAGTTAAGCGAGTTGTAAAAATCTTTGATTTTTGTTTGTCGACGATTCTTTATATTGTACATCGATATTTTCTCTTCGAGGTCATCGATAGTATCATCCATTTCACAGTTGCCTCGAAAAAAAATGTTCAATGTTTTAAGTGCATTGAATTTTATTGATGGGCGCAATCACTTATTGTATTTCAGTTATGCGGAGTAGTTTCAGTATAAATTTATATTTTTTGTTGAAATTTTTTTTTAGTTAACCAAGTTTTTCAGTTAAGCAGGTTTCATTTAAGCGGAGTAATTTGTATGCAGATTATGAAAAAATGCTTCGTACCAGGTTTTGTGTTTCAGTTAACCGATTTTTTCAGCAAAGCGTAGTTCAGTTGAGCGGAGTCGACTGAATATGTATTTTATTTTGCCTTTTCACACCATTTTTGCCTTTTTTCGCCTTTTCTTACCGTGTTGCCTTTTTGTACCTATTTTGCTTTTTCCGTAAAGTTTGCTTGCTAAACAAATTAGTAGAATATGCGTATACTTAACTTCTTAGATGCTTTAAAATTTAAAGTGTTCAGTCTGTGGGGAGAGACGCACCTTATTTGACCGCAAACGTAGTTGGTTGTGTGTCTACCACAGACTACCCATTTGAAACACCATTTGCACACAGACGTCTTTTAGTGCAATAATAATATTCGTGAAAAAAAAAAATTATCTTGCAGCTGGAATTAGGTGTGGTCATGAAAACGCTTATATTTCTTATTTGCATATAACCACGATTTTTTTCATTATTTGTGATAGTTAATTTATCGCTCATCAAATCAGAAGACGTGTAAGTGTTGGTTGTATAGGAAGTTCTAAGGAAGTTTTTAACTCAAATTTTGGACTGAAAATGATTGAGGAGATGAATTCTGTAGTGAACAGCGACTTGAATTACCATTTTCAGAAAATGTTGATTTTAATAAGGTTAAAAGCTTTGAATCCTCTACTCTTTTCAGCTGAATTAGAAATCGCATTTATCTCCTTAAAGGCGCTTGTAAGAGAGAACCGTTAGATAATCCAGCTAAATGTACATTATTTTTGTTATTTTTTAATAAATATCTTTTTTTGCTTTTTGGTATCCTGATTTGCATTTTTTACATTTTTATGCCAACAAAATCTTAACTCTGGTAATAATACTAACGCTCGAAAAAACTTTTATCAATTTTCGATATGGTCGATGGGTGTTATTGAAAAGGGGGCGGGGTGCTGATTATAAAAATGTCTGTCGGTCTGTCATTAGGCTTTAGTCTGATAACTAGCGAAACACTTGGAATTAAGGAATCAAATTTAACCAGAAGATGTGCTTCACGGTAGTAAATCAATACCTTTTACGGTGGGCGTTGGACTTTGCCATGGGTGCTTCTTGTCACCTCTCCTCTTCATTATTCATATGGACTAGATGTTATAACGCAGCCGAGGTGAAGAATGTGCTAGATAGGTTTGTGGTCGTCTGTACTGATGCTGGAATGAAGGTTAACGTGGACAAATCCGAGGTGATGGTTATTTCCAGAACGCCTGGCCAATGCACTCTGCATGCCAGTGGAGTCCCATTGCCAGTGGAGAAGTTCAAATATCTTCGGGTTTTTTCCCGAGCGATGGAAGCTCTCTTGTAGGATTGGCCAGGCTGGGTCAATTTTGAATCAGCTTGGAAGGTCTGTCATCAGCAAGGCCGAGCTTGGGGTGAAGGCCAAGTTATCGGTGTTCAATTCGGTATTTGTTCCAACTCTCACCTATGGTCATGAAATTTGGGTAATGACCGAAAGAATAATATCGCGAATACAAGCTGCCGAGATGAGATTTCTGCGTGCTGTTGTAGGAGTTACTCGCCGAGATTGGATGAGCGACACGACAGTGCGTGGAGAGCTTAGTTTTGAGCAGCTACTTCTCCGAACGAAAAGATCCATACTTTGATGGTTTGGTCACGTGGCACGAATGCCCGCAGCACTACGACTACCGCGGCGTGCATTGTATACGACTCCGTCTGGTAAGCGACAGCTCGATAGACCCAGGATGAGATGGTTGAATCAAGTCCAAAAGTTCGTCTGGTTATGCTTCGGCATACCATGATGAAGATGTGCTTCACTTGCCCAAAGAAAGTTCCGAAAACCGCTGATTTTTCCCGGTAATAAACCCGGATTCCTGTAAGGTTTCAGGTGAAGATTTTGAAATTGAAATTTCAAAATGCGTGATAAGTCGGCTTTCTGATTTCCGTTAGCTAAAATTTCAACAATTTTTTTTACGAAAAAATTATGTTTTTGCATTCCCAAGTGCCCTTTCATTCTTATTGCAACGTCTATTAAAAAAAGTGTGTAAAAAACTGTTGTGTAAAAATATCTCGCGTAAAAATCAAGATGGAATATTCTTTTACCATGGAATCGAAAGCTCATGTATGTACTTAACATATCTATTATCAAAATTTGTGTATGAGCCAAACATTTTTTACGATTTAAAAAGAAAATACCTGTTTGAAAAAAAAAAATGTTGCTTCATTTTGAAAACTTAAGGCAAAAGCAGACTTCTACACGTTCCTACATCGAGATATTTATACTGTGTTATAGCTTGACATATGTTGTTTACGATTTCAAATCGTATCGTAAATCAAAAATTTTCCCGATTTTGCCCCTTTTTTCTTAAATTAATTTTTTTCGAATGACCTACAGAGCAAAATGCTGCTAGAAATTCGTTCCTAAATCTGATTCGCTATGTACAAAGTTTAATTTTGCTACAGGTTCGCATTCGAAGGACTTATTTCTTACAAGAAAAGAATTATTTTGTTTCATGAAGACATCAAAACAGCTAGAAAAATTAGTTTTTTTTTTGCAGGGCCAACTTCAAAATTTAGAGCATTTACATTGTATACTGCATATATTGTGTAGAGCCTTATCCTTGGTTTGAGCCCTTACTGTGCACAAATTACCTATCCATGGTCCTGATGTAATTTGGGCAACAGGGCAACTGTCCGATGTATACGGAAAGTTATTCAAAAAAATGTTTTCGTGAAAAATGTAACAAGAATGTACTAAATTTAATGTTGATAACATTAGATTTATTAACATCAGAATTATTAATTATAATTAATTTCATCAAACATAATAACCTCTGACAGTTCCAGTGAAGAAAGTGCAGATGATATTTCATCAGATACACATATCTTTTAGTCATGTTACTATAAACAATTTGTACTGTTTTCTGTGTTGTATTTTTGATTATTTGTTCTTGCTGTACTAACAGAAAAAATTAAATCAAACCGATATTTTTCCACACAAAAAAAAAATTGATTTCGGCATAATACACCCATCCGCTGAATTGACGTCGGTTTTGAGTGCATCTTGCCCCACTGTGCGACGTCTAATGTAGTCCAGTAGTCCAATGAAAAATTTTAAAGCTAACATTAAACTACAATGCGGCCAGCAATTCGTCTAAACTCTTTGATTTCTAATCTGTGGCTTATTTCGCCAACTCACAAATTCGAAATAACAAACGTTTTTTATTCACAAAATTTGTAACTTTTTTGACTTTTTTCGTTTTATCACTTTAATGGTATTACTAATTTATAGTTGTATGGGAAAATTGTGGGAAATAGCATTTTTTCATTTCACCAAAGCTGACTTGTAGTTGTAATTAACGATTATGATTCAGCGAAAAGTTTGTAAATATGCTACGTAATTTAAATTATGTATAGTTGGCCACACACTACATCAATTGAATTGAAAACCTGCCAATTTAAGAATAATTTTTCACTTTAACACTGAGCAAAACTCGTTTACAAACGATTTCACAATGAATATCTACCGCAATTTCTTAAATTTGACAGCTTGTGGACCAGTGCTGCATAGGAACAACATTCTATATACCGTTATCCTTTTGTCCTTGAATATATGTATATACTTGTAATTTGGAATAAAATGCAGTCATGAAAGGGTTAAAAGCCATAATATTTGAAAATAACTCTTCTCATTGAAACAGGAGAAATTACATATATGCTAAATTTTGTGAGGTATTGTAATGGAGACTCTGAGAAAGAAATAGCTAGTCGCCATATTGGATTAAGGATGACGCCACCTAACAACGCATTGTCTCGGATACGAAACGCGTATGCGAAATTTCAGCTTGATCGGAAATCCGTAAGTGGCTCAAATTTGACTTCCAAGATTTGTTTACGTATGTGACCCGACGAGTTAAGATAGCGTGTAAGAAAAGAGATGACATTTGCGATAAAGTTAGCCCTAAAACTAAATTGTTAAAAAATTAGAAATTACTGGCTAGTGACCGTTTTCGTTACAACCATTCCATTGTTCAATCAATTCAATCTTTTCAAACCCAAGACCAAAGGTACAGTGAACCAAAACTAAACTTCCATGGAACTCAGGTACTCACAAAGAATGTGTGTGTGTTCAACAGATGCTGAGTACTAAATATAAAAGCGAAAAATACTTTCAATTTCTCGATTATTAAATTACTGGCGACAAAGCGCACGTTAAGGCGACCCATTGAACACATTCCGAAGACATAACTCATAAATTCAAATTCAATAATTCCAATTCCTGAGAATCACAAAAATACTTTGAAAAACTCCCAAATCGTGCATAACACCACCTAATGCCCTTAGTGGACAACCCTCACCCAGCACATACTTCACAATCAGTGTGAGGGGCCAGCCTGTGGTGCACGAGGTTAAAGGGTGATGGTCGTATGAATACTCAAAGGACACTCACAACCATGGCGCATTCGTAATATGAAACGCACTTAGTAAAAACAAAAACCGAAAGCAACAACAACTGCAAGCAGCAAGAAAGGATTCATAGCCCGCCAGAAGGGTGTGATAACCCCAATCCGAGCGTGTCCCAAGCGTTTGCTTAACAATTTAACTGTTTTAGATTTATGAGATGCGACCCTCGATGCCACCGCCTTTGCATAAAGGATAAGGCTCGAACAAAAGGATAACAAGCAAACGCACCATCGCATTATATCCCAATAAACATAACTTTTAATATGTGCAATCATATGTGAAAGATTCGTGTCCTTTGTTTACACGAGCGCTCAAATGTGCGAATGTAATTTTTGATTTTCGGAAAAATGCGCCTTGTAATGGTTGGGTTGTATGGCATTGGGGGAGGTGAAGAATTGTTGCTGTTATTTTTTGTTTCCTTTTTTCGTATGCAACCGCAGCATTCTGCGATTTTGTGTTTTTTTTCTGTGTTAAGTACAAAAGGAGGTTTATGTAAATATTAGCAGCATTTTAAGGTCAATTGGGATTGAAAAAGAATCGCTTTAATGTACTGTGGTACATACGAAGTTTATGAAATTCCTACGCAGACAAATTTACGTTTTTCTGTTTTTTTTATGTCCGTACTCGGCCATACCTCTGTGATGTCTAACCTCACATAAGCGTCTCATCTTACAATTTGTAACTGACATAATGTTTTAGAAAATACCAGAGGAAATCTTCACTTTTTCGTAGAGGTGCGATTTAAATTTTCAAACTTTTTCGTTGCATAGAAAGTCCAGAAAGAAAGATATCGATGCGCTTCTTTTCTGCAAAATTGTTTTAGCGGATTATAAAATCCGTACGTGATTACTAGGTATCGCGAAATCCAGAAATTTTGCAATTGCTGTAGGTGACAAATTCGGACGAAGCGGCTAAGGAAGCCGATTAATTCCCCCTTCCATTTTATGACGATGAGGACAGCCCCCGAGACTGTAGCCCGTTTGGAGCTAGGCCTAAATGGGGGCAATGTGCGTCTAGGGGCCGGTTTGTCCCGCTCGGCAGCCGGTCGGGAAAAAATTACGAGCAACTCGGCCGTGAGCCACTACGGGGCTCACGCTCAACCAGTAGATGTGGGGAGCAAAAGGTAATCGACAAGGGCAACGTTTTGGGATAGGCACTTGGAACGTCTCATCGCTCACACTAAAGGACCTCGAATTGTTTAAAGAAGCTACCAGGTTTCGGCTAGATGTCGTAGGTCGTTCGACGAAGCAGTCAGCTCCTAAAACTGTGAACCTTTCAGGCGGGTGGAAACTCTTCTTGTCGGGAGTTGCACCAAATGTCTGCACAGGCGGGAGTATCCCCAACTCCCAAGTCCCAGGCTGGCAGACAGGGTATTGGAGTGGATTCCATTAGGGGGGAGAGTCGGGATCTTCAAGCTCAAGGTTGAAAGATCGATGTTGGCTCTAGTACAGGTGTACGCACCGAATCGAGAGTCAGAGTATGCGGCTTTCCTGAACGAAGTTGATGCTGCCATGGATAGGGTGGCGGAGATGGATTCGGTGCTGTGAAATAACGTTTGGCGAAATAGGGCCGAATGCCGAAATTCGGCGTTATTTCACTTTATGAAAGCGAAATAAGGCCGAATTTTCGAGTTCGGTGTTATTAGGTAGGTTTTACAGGGACCGGAATCTCTTGGGGGACTCTGCTCCTCTTGGCCGGTAAACTGAGGCTTTCCAATGAGGCGGACATCACTTTTCGGAGTTGCTCGATCCCGAACAGGGCATGGAGGGTGGCAGACCTGTCGTCGTGAGTAGGGCGGAGAACAGTCCAACGGTGGAGGAAATCACTTTAGCGATTGAAGCACTAAAAGTCGGCAAATCCGCCAGTGTGGATGAAATCCAGTCAATAATGCTGATGGCGATGGGTAAAGAGGGAATTTTATGGCTCTCTCGTGTCATTAAGGTGGCCTGGGAATGTGGCGAGACGCCGGGTGATTGGCAACTGGGGTGATTCTCCCTCTTTTTAAAAAGGGGTATAAGAGACACTGCTCGAATTATAGGGTCATATCTCTTTTAAGTCACCCCGGTTTCGATTTGTACAATGCTTTTACGCATATTCTACTACGACCGAATGCGCCGTTGCAATTTGGGCTTAAATTTCCAAATTATGAGACTTTACAGTAACATTTTTTTGCACATGTTTCACAGAAATTTTCAATACCCCGGTACACCAAAATCTCTTTTTCAGTAGCCAACTGAAGATATGGGAATTCTGTCTTTACAACCATTAATTTTTTTTGAACAAAATTTCAACTTACAGTACGAAGATGCGTATTTCATGGCAGTCCTTTCACCCCAACCTGCAGATATTAAAATTTCAAAACAAAAAATGAGCTCACGTTCAATTTACGAAAAAAGTAACGAAAAGAAAATTGGAAAAAAATTGTTTTGATTTTTCCGAAACGAAATTTACGTTTTCCATTTCCATTTTCAATTTCCTTTCCCCCTCGTCATCTTGTGCAACATGAACCACTTAATAATTCTACCAGCGAAACAGAAGATTTCTAAAAAAAAAGGGGTACCTGTGTCCCGCAAACAGGACAAACAAGGACTTTGATGTTTGTATTGAAACCAGTTCACGGAGAAATTCGCGGTTTATTAGGTTTTATATCGCAACGAATCCACTTAACAAACAACGTTCGTCGCAATATTCAACCATGCAAAGCAAGTTTACGGGTAACTTCGTTATCCTGCGAGACAGCGCGGAGAACATTCGCATATGTGTCCTGAAGGAATTCGCAAATTTAATTCCGCCTCTCTATTATTATCCTTTCAACGGGTATTATTGTCAACCCTTCTCCATGTGTTAGATAATGAAACTTTTTTTTATTATTGGATTCCTTCAAGAGAAGAAATCTATTTAAGGGAATCTAACAAAGGTACTACATATTACATGTTGTCCCGGTTTTCCGGTTGAGACCTACAATGGAAATTTAGAAATTCACATACATTCGGGAGAATTTGATTTCATGGAAGGAGAGGGCAGCCGGTTTATTGATATGTCAATCCCGCGCCAGTGAAGATTTATGAGATTTTTTGTAAGAATCTGGGGTAAATTTTCATTTATTAGAAAAGAAAATTTGGGATTTCAAGGGTGCAACGCGTGACTATCTTGGGGTAACGTAGTTGTGAAGCTACGCAATTGTACAAAGAACTAGAGAGATTTTTGCTGCAAAGGACAATTGGCGTCTAAATCAAGATCAGGCGACGGGCTTGCGATAATCCTTTGATCTATACTGCTAAGATTGGGTTTATTTGAACTCCTCACAACCTTAGAAACTCATTCAACTATTATCGTATACATTCATCAACATGATTTGTGGCGTAACAACCCACGAAGAGCCAGTGCCTAGCTTGTCGCGCCGGTTGTCGGTTCCGAACGGCGAATTGCGAAAGCTTTCCGTGCAGAAGCACCCCACAACGCTAATGCTAAGCTTAGCGATCTTCGGAGGACGTGCAGATTGGGATAGCAAGCGGATAGGCATCACACCGGATGTGAGCGGAAACACAGACGCCTCAAAGATGGAATGTGGAGTGGGCGCGGGCATTTACTCGGACACTCTGAACATTTCCGCATCCTACAGACTTCCAAATCACGCCAGCATTTTCCAAGCGGAAATCCTTGCCATTAGGGAGGCGTGTCGTATACTCAAATCCCACCCTAACACAACGCCAATGCTAAGCTTACCGATCTTCGTTGACAGTCAATCTGCTATCAAGGCAGTGTCGTCAACTTCCACTAAATTAAAACTGGTGCAGGAATGCCGTAACGAGCTTTCCGACGTCGCCAAAAAGTTCAAAGTTGCCATAGTGTGGGTCCCAGGACATACCAACGTCTATGGTAACGAGCAAGCGGATGAGCTGGCCAAACAAGGAGCTACCCTTCATAGCTCGTCAGCTTTGGAGGTACACGTTCCACTAGGGCTAGTCAAAGCACAAATTTCAACTCACTTCGTGGAAATGGCTAACCTCAGATGGTTTCAGTTGACCAACTGCGCAGTAGCTAGGGATACTTGGCGAGAGTACAACTTATCACGAACTAATGACCTTCTTAATAGGACTCGCACAGACATTGCTAAAATTATAGCGATTAGTACGGGTTTTTATTATTGGCCAATGGGGGATCATGCAGCCAGACTAGGAAGCTCACACTGCCGTAGCTGCAATAACACGGCAGAACCAGAATCTCTGACACAACTCCTCTGCTTCTGTCCGGCGCTTGCCAGGGCAAGGTACTCTAGGCTCTAGGCAAACCCTTCCTTGAATCTCTCGGCGAGGTATCCCGGATGAATATTAAAGATTTGATTTCATTCCTCAACGTCGCACGATGGTTCTAAATCGTAATTTATATTCAACTAGCTGTTACCCGCGACTTCGTCGACGTGAAATAGTTACTTTTAGCCTTTTTTAGGATATTAATTTTGGGAATAATGCAAATACATGCTAACTGCAAGCTACAGTGACTGTTACTATAAACATTTTAGTTTAACACATTTTTATAAACGACATTTTTTGTTTTTCTATTCTCTGCTAAATTATAAACATTTTGCGGACGCGATACACTGCTACTTTAATCGTCTGTGCTTGAGCTTTATTTATTGTTATTGCAAATGCTGCTTTTAAGGGAAACTGCACTCTTTTAAACTAAAATGGCAAATCAGTGGGAATTATTGGGATACGGGGAATTAAAACATTTTCTCCTTTTGCCATTCCAGTCATAATTATTGCTTTTATAATATTGCGTCCCAATTCAGTATCAAGGCGACCTCGGCGCATCAAGGCTTCGCATTAACAGGACAGGCACACCAACTTTTAAGCTTAACTTGTGAGAAGGCACTCCTGATAATTCTAAAGAGTTCAAGAGCTCTATAGGATACGATGTGACCTGTTCAGTGTCTACAATATTTTCAACTGAGAGGTACAACATCACGCCCCTCATTCCAGAATTCCAGAAATTGTTTGTTTATCTGCCCTACTATCTCATTTGTCGCCGCTAAAATCGCTCTCTCACACAACCATTCTCGGTTGCCCATATTAGCTTCCAGATCGTGATAGACTTTGTTTTTTAAATCATCTAAGTTGTTCACAACTTGACAGAATTCACGGCTCAGCGTAATAATGCCATTAATGTCTGTCGCCATACGGTCTTCCCCGATCTTTAGAAGGGCATTCGCATATCGCCCTGATTGTGCATCACTGTGCACTTGAACCCGCATATTCGTAATCAAACAAAACTTATGTACTTGTGTCCATAAGACAGACGATTTCAAGCATGCATTTATTTCCTCTCTCCTCTCCGGAGCATCACAAAGAAACAAACCACCTTCGCCACTTTCAATTTTTTTAATGACCTCATCGAAGACTAATCTTTGTCCTGGGTTCAATAGTGGAATCAAGCGCTCGCAATATGTCGCTACTTACTTCCCCAATTCTCTGTGGTCTGGTCATCCCAAAATCAGATAAAATTTTCCCAGTAATAGTTATCACTTGGTCTTCAACCTTTGTTAGGGCGGCATTGTAAACCAAATTATTGTATGAAGCGTCTGGATTGCGTTCTCTTACTCTGTTTAAAATATCATCCGCCATATCATTTTTATACGTTTCCCACAATTCTTGAGGGTTCGAAAGTCCACATGTCGCTATTAATATAGCGAAAAGCTCTCTCACTTTTGGCGCTGATCTACATTGTGAAGCCTCTTCCAGAGTGACATCCCAATGATTGTCTTTTTTTAACAACCCTCTTGCCTCACATGCCTCTCGAAATGTCGAAAATTCATTATCATTAACTTATTTGAGATCTTTGAAAGACGTTGGCCCACGCACGTGGTGTAAAAGCATCTTAAGCAAAAACATTCCATATTACTAACATGGACAGTGTAAACTCGACCTAAGGCATCCCGAGATTTAATATCGGGCCAATTCGGAACAGGAATTCCTTGAATTCGGCGTTTCCATTCTTTTCTTGTTGTGTTCCAAGTGTAATACTTCGGAATCTCAGCATATAGAATAGTCCTTGCAAATTCATCTCTTATAGAAAGATTAAAAAAAAGCGGTAAGTGTGGTTTTTGGAGGAGAAAATAGTCGCTCTTGAAAATTATTTTCAGTAAAATAGACACGTTCACCATTTTCTAGGTGCACACTGAGGTGTGTGACGGTGGGACATCTTTCGTGTAACGGAAAGCTCAAGAGCCGCCACACGGCTTCGTTGCTGCTGACATAACGACCAGACTGATAGGTTTGGACCACAGACAACCTAATATAGACACCCAACTGTACAGCGGCTATTTCCCCTCGTCCATCGATGAATTTGACAGTAATTCACGAATGTAGCTGAAATACAGAAAGCATTTTGACAGTAATTCAGGAAGCACCGAACACTTGCTCATCATTTTCACGCACATTTGTTTGATTTGTTGTTCAAAGCTCTCACACGTATTCACAGACACAAAATGTTATAAAAAACGCTGTCAAATAAAATCAAGGGGCAAGAGAAGTAGAAGTTGGGTATCTGTATTGGCTAATTTGTGGTTTGGACTTCATTTACAGAATTAGCCAGCTCTGTGTTTCTAAAATTTAAAATAGCTTTTACAGATATACTTGATAGCGCGTACTGAGCTGCAAGCCTCGACATTTATATGAGCGTTAAAATTTTTTAGAAAAATTGGGGAAATTATCTACAGTAAAGTAACTGCCATTTCGGAGCCTTAGAGATGCTGTTTGACCACCGTCCGCTGGAGATCTTTTACGATACAGCGGATATCCGTTGTCATTATGGACAGTTTCTTTGATAAGCGCGGAATTTTTTTAGCGCATTTCCCATCCTTTATGCAAGGACATTGCGGATTTCCAGCAGCACATGGACCATGAATCATATTTTTTATAACAATTTCATGAAGTGTCTTATCACTGCTTGGATTCGGTATTTCAGCACTGATAATTTTATCTATTTGATCAGATCTTATCTTATTTTTTAACCACACTAAAATATGTACTTGTGGTAGACCGCGCTTTTACCACTCTATTGAATACATGAAGCACATTACTTCTCCAAATATTTTTCCTTTGGTAATTAGCTTTTTAACTCTTAATCTAAAAACTCTTGCAACTACATCATATCTATCTATCGCACTTTGTCCCGGCAGCAACTCATCAACTATTTCCGGCCAACTCAACCTCCTTTTGAATTTAAATTATAATATTTCTACGGGTATTAGTTTTTATTAAAATATTCATTGATATTATTATTATTATTTTTAACATTTGATAGGCTAAGTCGTTCTGGGCAATAACTTTTTTCAACTCTTTTTTTGGTTTATTATTCTATAATAAACCTTTGTAATCGTAACAGAAAAAAAAAAATTTAACACCCCCTCAAACTTTCAGAGTTTGCGTTTGGCGGGTTGTAGAGTGCATATATTTTTTTTTTTGATTTGACATGCATTATGAAAAAAACAAGTGAATCCGATGATGTGGCTAGCATGTTAAATAAACTTGTATTGGCTACATACATACTAAGAGAAATTAATATTTTGACCAGTTTTTTTAGATCACAAAGTAAATATCATAAATGAAATATTTCATTCATAAGCGACATCAAGCTGCAACCAGAAACCGACTTCTTTTAAACAAACTGAAATCTCTACGAACATTGCGAATGGTTGCAGCTGTAATTTTGCATAAAGTTTTACAAATAGTTGAGGTCAACTGCCATGATCGGTAGTCGCCATGAGTCGACAGGCTTTTTTTTGTAGCTCAACCCAAACCCAGAAAACTACTAAAAAGTGTTTTTTTTGTTTTATTTATTAAAAATATTTTTCTTATTAATACATTTAATTCATATATAATAGCCTGCATTTAAAGAAATTATAATTTTTTTGCTTAGTATTTCACAATCGCAAAAATGAAATTGAAGAAATTCGTTTTTTTCAGTTTTTTTACTCTTTAGCGAAATTTACCAACTTTGAAACGCTATAGAAGCCAAAATAAAAATCGGAAAATTATTTTGATTGCTGGTTTTGGAGGTCTGTTAACATGTCTACAAGAAACCAAAAACAAAAAAATAGAACTGTGCGCCGTTGCGATTTGGGCTTAAAAATCAGAGTTTAGTAGATTAGACTCAGATGAAAAACAACATGTTTGCGGTCGACCAAAGAAGAAAGTCAATCCAAGCTACGCAGTAAGAACTATGAAACGCGGTGGAGAGTGTATCATAATATGAACTGCCTTTCCGTGGCTGGATCAGTATAAATGTAAAATAATATTGGAGGATCATAAGCAGGCGACACTTTGTCATTACCATGGATATTAATGCATGATAATGATCCTAATCACACTTCCCGGTTGTTGAAGCAATGCATTAGTGATCGCCAAATCAATCATCTGTCATTGCCTGAGAGAGTCCTGATCTTAATTTAATAGAAGATTTATAGAACGATGTAGGGCAGCACGTTGGATTAAGTCAATTCAGACAATTTAACAAAACTTTGGGTAACAATCGAGGAACGATAGAATAGCATTTCTATTCATCGATGTCAAGAGTTGGTATGATAAGGCGTGTGATAAAACGCGTTAATAAAGTTGTCTCGCTTATTTTAAGTGAACAAAGGGAAGTGTGCTAATTTTTACCAACTCTGTTTGAATTATTCAATTGTTATTTCATTCTATTAATATGTACATATGTAAACATAATATTAGGTTGTCAAATATCTGCCTTCCGCCTTTTTGTCTTTTGAATTTTCCGGCTATGTACTAAGCGCTACAAAGCTCGTATTCAACCTAATCATGCATAGCGTCGTTTTGTAGGTTATGTCAAGACCTTAAAAAAAATATGATATATGCTCTGTATTGCCAGAGCAGATTTTTGGCTTGTCATTTTTATAGCAAGCCAATTTTTGTTTGTTTTCAATATCAGTGCAGACTTTATTGATGAATCTGATGACTTAAACACAATTGAAGACAGATATTTAAGTCTTAATTCAGTAACTCAAAAGCTCAACAGCTTCGCCGAAAAAAATTAAATAGCGCTGTGCTATTTGTAATATATTCCGCAATTGATTAAGAACTTCGTTTATAATAATTCAATGATTTATTAATAATTTATTACAAAAGATTACTGAACTAAGTAGGTTGAAGTAAAGTGAAAAGAAAATAAATAAGGTTCCATGTGTATTTTTGGGAATGACGAATGGCAGGGTGCACCTGTCATCATGACAGCTGGACGATCTTGGTGGAAAATACTAAACACCATTGGCAACTTACAACTTTAATGTATGTAATTTATTTCTCAAAGTTTTTCTTACATTGGATCGGAGATAAATAGTGCAAAACTATTCTGGTGTTCCTTTGCTGAGACTTCTGATTGTGTTTCTTCCCCCTCCTTGGAGGAAGCACTTACACTACCCTGGTGTGCATAAATTCATTTCAAATTTTATTTCAAAAATATTTTATGCTTATTGCGTTTTCATTATGACAAATCGACACTAATTTCCAAAACTCAGCAAAGTGGAAACATTGCCAATATTTATAGCATCCGCTTTTACACCTAATTTCGTGTTTGTACTTTGTTTTCGTTCTTACGCAACTGTGTGTATTTATATACGAATGGATTTATCCCCAAACAACCCTTAGCTAGATGAATGGCCTGGTGTTGGAAAGAAGAGGCCGATTCCTTCGAACTCAATAAAAAACATTCTGATTGGAAATTCGTTCCGGATATTTTGACCGATTGGTATCAATATTTTGTATGTTCTTCGTCTGCATAGCACAACGTTACGGATGACGTTTTCTTATTTCTTTGTTGACCTTAGTGAGAAATTAGAGAACCTAGAGGCAGTGGCAGGGTTATCCTTATACAAATGACGATGATTTTGAGAATAATGGCTGGCGATTACTATTAAACATATTTGTTTGGATTACCAAGTTTAGCTCGTAACTTATATCTGACAACATTCATATTCGGCAATTTGTCATTTTGACGCAAGGGTGAAGCAATGTTGTTAGACAAGCAGTTTATGGGGTGCAAGTGTTCAAAAAAAACTATTCTGGCAGACTAAAGTGTGGTTGGGATCTGAAAATCTACATAAGACTTAAAGGAAATATAAATTCAAGCAACAGCTTACCGTTGGCTTTGGCGCCCTCGATAGTGTTAGAGTATATACACATCCATTAAAAATCATTGTTAGGTATCAATTCATCATTATTCGGAAAAACTACTACGCGCAAGCAATTGTGTTTAGGGTTCCGTTCTGAAATAATTTTCTTATTGCTTACCTCTTTTTTTTGAGTTTATCGAAAAAAATTAGTAAGTAATCTGCACATATTTTAACTAGAGCTCCAGATTTTAAATGTGTTTTTATTTACACGTATACACTTGACACGGGCTGTCGTATTACACGGCATCTTAGACACGGGTACACGTATAATTCATTTAAACACGGGTACACGTGTGCTTAACTATATTGCGAAGCAGAATGCAACAGCCTATCATAGAAACAGGACTGGATATCTTTGCAAGTAACTCGTAAACTTGAAGACTCATCGGCATCCATGAATAAGTTGTTAGAGAAGAAGCTTTCGAAAATGACACCGATAGAGTCGTGAATAAAAGGAATATTTACAACAACGGTTTCATCTAAATTTGTAATATTTTATATTGTCTACACATATTTTACTTAATACACGTGAAAGTATAAGTACACGTGCTACTACATGTATAATTTAATTTCACGTGTACTACGTGTACACGATTTCACGTGAAATATTTTACTTTTAAATTTAACCCTATTTCGTATTTAAATCTTTAAAATGCATTGTCTCAAAGTTTGCTTTTTTGGCTAAATTATAAACAAAACATGAATGATTTTTACTGTTTCGGACATTATTGCATTACATAACTGTCGCTACACAATTTTTATACTATTTGACAAATAATTTTACAAAAAAGCACATATTCTGTAATGTTAGTGTTAAACGTCCAGAGCAGGTGAACTCAAGGAAATTAGAAATGAATTTTGATAACATTTCTCTCACTGAATAAGAGATTCAATGAATAAAAAATCCTTGCAAACGATTTTTTTAAAACAGCCACAATTTATAACAATTCCAAAAGTGTTGGGGGAAATGGACTGTTAAAATTTTTAAATCGCTTGGAAGTATTTTATGTTTTTTTTATTTTACATTTCATTACAGTTCAGTGATCCATAAATCATTATCGAGTCGATTAGACCTGACGACAGTTTAATACATTTGAAAATAGATTTCACCGCATCGAAGTGATAATTGTTCTTTTTAGGGTTTCGTTCCAAAGGGATGACTTCTGTGCCCGTCTGTCTGTCTGCCTTCTTTTACATATTTGCCTATAGCTTCTGAGTCCTTTGGAATTAAGGGATGATATTTGGACTGAAGATATATCTAGGCAACCCAGAAATAGACCATCATTTTTTTTTGTAGAATTAGTTGTAGATTAAGGAAAAAGTTAGTACTAATACAAAAGGCCGGAAAAACTTTGGGTCCCGAGATGGGTATAATTGGAGCGGGGCGCAGGTTATAAAAATGTCTGTCCGTCCGTCATTGAGCTTTAATCTTGGTAAACCACTTTTGAGCTAGAAAATGAAATTTCAGCAAAAGAAATTTCGATTGCGCAGTAAAGATTCCGAAAAAAATATTTGAAAAAAATAACACACTAACGAAAAAGTTAGTACTACTACTAAATTGTTTGAAATTGTTTCTTACTAAAACTAATAACGTGACATATCGTTCGATAGATCTTTTAAAATAGAATGGAGGTTTCATTTCTAACTTTTCAGTCAAAAGTCTCGTTTTAGACAGCGCCCGCCTTAGAAACTTGGTACGCTTCTCGAGTTTTTTCACAAATCTTATTCCGCCGTTTACTTGTTGTTTCAAAATATACAAAGAATATAGCCTTCCCAGAAAATTCGCAATACTACTGGTGAAAACCACATGAAAATCCTGAGATTAAATCTCGATTACAATTAATTAAATCTCGATTACAATTAAAAGTAGTTGCGATAATGTTTCAAGTTTAAACACTAAAATAATGAAAAATGCAACTAATTAAAAAAGTTCTTGGATGTTATGTTTCGAGTTGGCTTTAAGCAGGACGCCTTAGGGCAGTTTGAAAATCTTCAGAATCTTTAAGAGATAATGCTATAAGCATTATGTAAGCAATAAATGTAGTAAATTTAGTATGATCATCGAAGTTGATATTTTGTAACCTGATTGGTGTCATATTTATTATTTGTTATTCCTGATTTGGATGATTTTGGATAGTATACGGAATTGTTTTTTGTTTCATATCCTTTATATTTTTACCAGACGTTACCTTATCACGTTCACCCATTTAAGTTTTATGATTGGGCATACAATTGCCGCAACTATTGCTTCATGGGCCTCTTTTCTCTATTGAAAGATGCCGCTTAAACTATTCATGAGCGCGCTTTCGATTTCTACTATTTGCTAGCAGGTTGCAGAGTCAAGTTTTCTTTAAACGCTTTTTCGAAGTTTCGCCCGTTGTCTGTGACCGTTACTACAATACTTTCAGCATACAAGTCATACATCTGCTTAATACTAACAGTTATCGCGGTAATCTTATCGGATGTTGCGTGCCAGAGAATCTTTTGCAAGCTAGTGCCAAAGAGCAACGGTCAAAATTCCCATCTAGCCAATGGCACGCATATCCGAAAAAGCTCTAGTGCTCGTGGTCAAATATCGGCAATTGTGGCCAAGGCTTTAAAACAAGTGTGGAAAATTTTTCTGGTTTGAAAACAAAATTCATTAAGTGTCAACCTTATAGGTTTGAAAAGAAGATATGAAATTGCATTGAATTGATATGGAAAGATAGAGTGGAGTGACCGGATGTAAATTTACTCTTACATCAATAATTAATTGAATTTTTAGTTGCAAAAGTAATCATTAGAACCCAACATTGAAATCCTCATACAATGTATTCATAAAATATGCCTTTATGAATTTAGTTGTCGTCAGCGCTCAGCAGTAGGGTAATTAAGTCTAAAACGGTTAGACAGCAGTGGTAGAACAGGTGCTCGGTTACCTTACGTTGGGTGCCGAGTCATCATGGCAAACAGAGTAATGAAGTTACGGATGCGTTCCGAAAGGAGGGTGTGCCAAATTCCTCAATCAAAAATTATTTCAATTCGTTCGATTCCAAAGTCTTTACAGAGGCTGGTGGAAACATGGAATATTTTGTCGCAACACCAAAATCTTTTGGAAACAAATCTTAAAGTTTGCCAGGGCTAATTGCAGCTTTTTAATTGGTATTATCGGAGGACATTGCTTGCTGAGCCATCACGCAATCAGATTGGTTTTAATTCCGTCGGACACCTGCAGAAGCTGTGGGGACTCATCGGCTAGCGAAACGTTGGAGCACGTGCTCTGCGCCTGTCCAGCGCTAGACAGAACTAAATTCAAGACGTGGGGCAGCCACCCTCTAAACTCGTTGAGTAAAGCGGCTAGCCTCAAGGCAAGTTAATTTGAGGTATAGAAAATCTGGAAGTCTTATTCCATAAATATTTCTATACTGAGCTGAATACGCTACTTTGGTTTTCGTATCAACCAACATTTCCGTTGATACATTACATTACATTAACAGCCCGTTGAGAGCCAGAGCCTAGATTTTTCGCACCTCCACTGTGTTGTGCACGTAATAATTTTGATACATGTAGAGGGGGCCTACTGTTTAATGCCGGTCTCGAACAGCGAATTGTGAAAGCTTTTCATGACAGAAGTACTGCAGGAGGATTGCCAGTCGTTCGCTGGAGGTGGGGCCGTGAAAAATGTTTGTCGACCCCGTACTCTCACTCAACAGTTCGACGATCTAACCGATCGAGCCAACGCCGCCTTTCGTTAATATACGATACAAAAATTATTTAGTAATTTCATATTTCTGATAATAAGGGATGAGAAAAAATATTTACACAAAAATTTAAGTTAGCATTGAATTTTTTGTCAGCAATATTAAAAAGTGTTTCCCTATTCCGGAAATCTGGTATTACACACAAGTGGCACAACTGGTTCTATAGCTATGAACCAGGAATAAACCACAAGTAAGAATTACCTTATATAAATCTTAAAAATAGAATAAAATACTATTTTAATAAAACTCAGAACATCAGTTTGCCACCTTGAGTTACATGTGCGTAAAATTTTGTGGCTGCTGTAATTATTATCAAACAGCCGCTTGAAGTTCCCCGTATCAATGAGAATGGCGTTCGCTAAATTTGACGGAGTCAATTTTAGTTTTTAGAAATGAACAGCTTAAGTATAATTCCCTGATTCTGCCTACTACGAAACCAAGCAGGAGTATCTGAGCACAGAGACGATGTAATACAGTAGATGACGGATATGAGAAAGACGAAAAAGCCAAGGAGTTTCTTTCTTTTATCCGTGTTTTTTTTTTATACTAATATTATAAAGGTAAAGAAATTGTTTGTTTAAACGCGTTAATTTGAGGAACTACTGAACGGATTCATGCAGTTTCCACTAGTAGTATTGTGGACTTTCTGATTAAAACATGCAACGCATGCAACGAATTCTATGGGTTTGGGCCTTTACTTATTGAAGTGTTTCAAGTCATAAGACAAAACATTTTTGCCCAACTTACCATTGAGAAAACTATGTACGAGTACGAGTGAATAAGAAACGTTACAAGAAACTATTTTCACCTTGTAAACAGAGCTGAATAAGATTGAATATGCGACTGAATATAATAAGAATGTAAATTGAAAAAAGGGTCAATCATTAGAAGATTAATGGAATGATATGTATTTCGGTAGCCGGCATATTTATTACCGTAGCGTATCCTTTAGAGAGTTTACAATTGTAAAAACGAGATTCAAAGTGATTTACTTGTTATATAACTACTTTCATGAATTACAGCTTTTGAGTGGGTTTTGCAACACATATATCATGCATCATGTCAGCAGCTAATTACGCGGTTATATGTGCAATGTACAATGTTTCCTGAGCATGCCGCAAAAGAATTACACGCACTCTCTATCAATTTCAGAGAATCAAGACATATCAAAGGGTTATTTCCACGAAGATTAACAATCCACAGAGTAAGTCCAAAAGCTTCATTTCTGCTTCCCCCAAATCAAACTTAAGTGGAATTCCCACCCTGTGGCAATTAACTTCTTGAAACACCGCTTAAACTGTCAGAACCTCATTCGTCACATTACTTGCCACCAGCACAGTCTGCGGTACTAATTTACCCAACCACCACCTGCGCCACCATCCTCGAAGCTCGTAAAACCGCCCGACACAAAAGCAGAAAAAACAAAAAAATACAAAGAAAAAAACCTCTACAACATTTCATCGAATATAACAATTAACTGAATGAGTCCTTAAAAAGAGCGCAACAAACTCGTCGTGCACATAAAACGCTCGACTAATTAGAGAATCGCGCCCCTCTCAGCTCGGCTTTATCCTTCATTAACAAATAACCACCCGTTCGCTAACCTCAATCGACAATTTCAAGTCCTTGATTTGTTTCTTCAGGACTGCAGGAATAAAAAAAAAACAGTCTAACATGTCAAAAATGATTCCTTCTTCGACATATTGTGTACCTCGAAGGACTCGCTCTCGCTCCCACTTTGATGATGACATTAAAATTAAGCTCACAGCAATTTTAATTATGATTACATTGAACTAAATTAACACTCTGTGACGTAGTAATTCTTTTTTTTAATTCAGTGAAGGGACGACTCGTGGAAAAATGTAAAAAATGAAAAGCGACCAAAAATAAAAAAAACAAAAAAGCATGGGGTGAAATTGACGGCATTGGGGTGGAGCGTCGGGTCGCGTCGTCGGCTAGGGCGTCAGGTAATTTACACTGTTTTCATAGTATTCGTTATTAAATAATCAAGCGTAGCAAGAAAACAACGGAATAACAGTAATAATAACAATTTTTGACTTCGTAGCAAGGACGAAGGGACGATATTAACTTCATTTAGGGTTGTGAGGGATTAATTTGAGAATTTTCTTCTGTAATCCCCGCCGTGTTCAGTGAGCCATGGAAATGGCGTGGCTTCTTGCGAAGACAACGCGCGCGAAAGGAGTGTTCATTTCCCGACTCTCCTTTTTTTTAAATACTGATAATTTATTACTTTACGAGATTATGTATGGCCAACGGAAACAATAATGGAGATGCTGCCGAAAAAGTGGCGAAGGGCGATGAGAGCAGTATTTTTGAGAAAGATGTATAATGAATAAAGGAAATTTTCGTTTTCAGCGGACCACCCGAGGATATTTTATGACTGGCGCTAGCATAATTTGTTTTCCATAAAATTTTAATAATGCTCTCTTATTTTTAGACTTCTGGAACAGGGCAGAGTTGTGGTCTGGTTAATTTTTTAATCCTAATACTTCGAATTCATTCATTCCGGTGCAATTAGAGACTAGTGGAATGTTAACGAAAAATTAGATGTTGCAATATATAAAATTAGTTGAAAGGCAAATAATTTTTAAAATGTAGCCACTAGAAGCGAAAATCTAGCTTCAGCTTTTTTCATTCGTTAATTTATAAACTCCGTTTTACTACAGTGTTTTTTCAATAAAAGGTATTATTTTGACATTCAAAGAAAAATATAATTTTTTGAAATAAATGATCGGATGTTAATTTCAAAGGGGAATGTATGCTATTAAAAAAGGAAAACAATATCAGTCAAATAATCCATTCACCGTAACTGTTGCTCCTACCTCATTTTCGAAAAAGTAAAGTCTAATGACCCCCAGCTTGACCACAAACCGCACCAAACAGTTACACGTTGAGGATGGAGAAGCTGGGTTTTCCGAGCCCCAAATGGGACAATTTTGCTTATTGACGTAGCCACGGAAGTGGAAATGGGATCATTTTCATGCATTTCAAAGACCCAATCAGCAAAGATACGACGTTGTTGATGATCGACCGATTCTTGTGTTAACTGAACTTTATAAGCCCTAAGAACCAAGTCTTTATGCAAAATACTTCTTCAACTGACTTCAGCAATATTGTCAGTTGTTCTTGAGCGATGTGCACGGGTACCCGGCTAGGATCGGTTTCCCACCAATTTCTGTATTGCGGTCCGACAAGGTGCTTCACGACGACCCAAAAATGGTTTAGTTTTACGAACCGTCTTTGCCAAATTTTCACCATGTTTATAGTGAATTTTAATTCAGTGCGTTGTCGTATCGTTCCATTTTTATTAATGGCATATTTATTTTTTTAATGGCGTAGAAGAAAGAATTGCTAAAAAATCCGCGACAGCATATTGTGATGGACAAAAGTATTGACCATTTTTCCAGAAAATACTAATTTATTCTTAAGCTTTTAATATCACAAAACATAAAAATTTTAAAAAATTGTTTTCATTAAAAACTCATTGAAAGACGTAATTTAGAGGGGACAAACGTTTTCACACTTCCAAATATAAGCTTAAATTTCAAATTGAATACCCCGTTTGACGACCTTTTTGCTTTAAAACAACTTTTAACATATTCGGCATAGAATCAATACAAACAAAGCCAACCGTAAATTTTGCATTTCGAGTTAAATTATTTGTTCTAATTGGTTTTGATTCCAAATTTCATGTTTCGACACATACTCAGTCGGATAGTAGTCCGGGGACATTGTGTGGCATATGTTTAGGATCATTACCCTGCTGGAAGTGGTAACTTTTGTCTAATCTCAACTTTTCGGCGGTCCTTTTAAGTTCTTAAGGATATTGGAGTAAATCATCTGGCCAATAGTTTGTTCACTGAAAACAAGTTTACCCACACCCGGCTGCATCGGTCAGTCAAAGAAAATAACACCCCAAGGCTATTTTTCTCGGTTGCTGAAATATTTATAAAGTTCAATTCGGTGTTGGGCTTTCTTTACACAAGCCTCCTCCCGTCTGAGTGGAATATGTTTAACTAAAGGCTAGGGTTCGCAAAAAAATTGTAAACAGGCTAAAAGATTTTTCGAACTATGTACTGTGCTCTGGCGAAAGCATATTCAATATATTTCAATAAGACAGACAAATAAATGATCATCTACTTTAATCAGGCTTCAATTTGAGTGCTAATTTGTGGGAATATTTTGATACAGGTCTAGATTACAAAAATATGTTTTTAAAGTCGACTTTAGTGCATGAATGGCATAAAACTCTAGGGGAATCCACTAAAAACTTAGCTAATTATTTAACTAAATCTAACTCACAATGTTTGTACTCAATAACAGCGTTTTCCCAGTTCAAAATTATCATTATTGAGTGGTTTGAAGTGGTAGCAATCAAGTGTGCCAATACTTTTGTTTATGTAAAATGCGTTGCAATGAATTAATTCATTTTTCAAAAATACGTTTTAATGGTGTCGGACAAAAATTTTGCAAGAAGAACTTTGTGTTGAATAAAACTGTAAAAAAAGAATCCTTGTTTCCTCATCCTAATTTTTGCTTAATACCGGGTGATTTCTTTCAGAAATCATTGCTGTGCCAATACTTTTGTTCGGCACTGTATGTTAAACAGTGAGAAGCATGCAAGGGTACACAAACCTAGAGAACCTACAAATTTGTAGTTAGAAAATTATCAGAAAATTTTCCGGGTTACTTTGATTTTTTTTCTACTATTTTAAGGGTTTTGTTCCAAAGGAATAACGAAACCCTTATAGAATCACTTCGGTGTCTGTCTGTCTGTCCGATTTATAAAAATTCATATAACTTTTGAGTCGTGTTAAGTTAAGGGATGAAATTTGGTCTGAAAGTGTATCTATGCAACCCAAACATAAATAATGCATTTTTTTCGGGATTAGTCGGAGGTTAAAGGAAACGTTAGTACTAATACTAATGCGCGAAAAAACTTATCAACTTTGTTGGTCGATATGGGTATTGGTGAAAAGGGGTTGGGGTCACCTGATTATAAAAATGTTTGTCCGTCTGGCTTTAATCTTGGAATTAAAGAATATTAAGCCGAAACCTTAGCAGTTTGTGCTATATAAATGTTAGCTTAGTAATTTTAATTATTAGTTAACGAGTTATAATAAATAAATAATAAAGAATAAAATTTAACCAGAGAATGTGCTTCACTTGCCCAAAGAAAGTTCGAAAAAAAAAGTTAAAAAAAAAATTAGATAGTACCGAAAAAGTTAAGACTAATGCAAAATTTGAAATACAAATTATTTTTTGTATACTTTTGAGGTGGGAATTGTTAGAAAGAGGATGCTACCTAGATCACAAAGTTTTAGTACTGCTAAAGTACTAAAGTAATGACCTTACTCTTATCGGTAAGGCGTTACTCCAAACTGTCAAAAAATGACATGTGTATCGTGGTACCCACCTTGTTTTCTAAAATATGGTACCAAAAAATATGTAAAAAAAAAATGGAGCTATAAGCTTAAAATTACCCAAAATTCCTCTTCGATTTTTTATTCACACTAAAATAAATTAATAACTAAATTTAAAAAAATTAATTTACTGAAATTCATTGAGTGATGTATCATTGGATAGGCCTTGTAAAATAACATACAGTTTCCATTTTGACAGCTGGCAACAAACGGGAAATAATTTTCTTTTGCTTAGTTTCATTCGAAATGAAAAGAAGAATTTTACTGATGCTTTGATTTGTTCATTTCTTGGACTAATATTAAATTATAAGTATTAATCTGTTGTCTTTTCTGTTCACCATTCGCGGTTCAATCTTCGTGAAAACACAAAAAGACGTAACTGCCATCAACATTGACAGCCAGGACCAGCTTCAAGTCAAGTTCGCCAAAAAGCCCCTGTCAGAAGGAGGTAAATAACACTCGCCGCAGATTTTCATAACTCCTCAAACTTCTGATTCTCTCAAACTCTAACATTATTCTTGATCTTAACTTTTATTTATTTAATTTTTTTCCTTAATTTCCTCTTTGACTTTTCTAAGGCTTTCGACAGGCTAAATCATGACATCTGGTAAATCAAAAACTGGAGATGTACTTCGGCTTTGGCTATAGTGCTACTCATCTTATGACTCCTACGTCGTCTCTAAGGACTCCGTGCCTAACGATTTGCTATCAGGAGTATTTAGGGGTCGATTTTGGGCCCTATTCTTTTCTGCATGTTTATAAATGACGATGACGTCCGAAACTATCTATCAAGCCGTATTGGTCCCATTGAAGACCTGGTTTTCAGAATTAATGAGGATCTTATGGCATTCCATGGTTGGGCGGAGACTAACGGTCTCTCTCTGAACCCGAGTAAAACAAAAGCAATATTGCGTTCTTACACTGGTCAGTGTAAATTACACTGGTTATCTTGTACCGTTTTCAAACACAGTAACAAGCCTGTCAGAGTAGACAGCAGACTATCTGGCTTTGACCATGTCAAATCATTTATGGTGTGCTGAGAAACATTGGCTATCTGGTAGTTTTACGCCTAAGAAAACAAGGTTGCGCTTGGCCAAAACTTTGCTGGTGCCGCTTATAACGAACTCTGAAACAATATATCCACGCTTGGACTTTGTTTCCGAGCATAGTCTGCCTGTGGCATATAACGACATAAGTCGGTATGTGTATTGACGGATATGTGACCTGACCATATATCGGCATACCCGTCAAGCGTATTACTGAAGGCTGTACTTTGTCGTAGTACACCAATGCGAGAAACTGTATCTTTCAGTTCAAGAAAAACTAACATTCTCTCAGTCCAACAGAACGTCTAGCATCATTGCACCATCCCACAAATATGTACCTTAACTTTTTGGTCAGAGTTTGGGTCTCTTTTGGCTACTGCATGCGTCTCTGGAACTCCTTGCCAGCACATATTAAACAAGTAAGAGCTAGCACAGGTTTTAAAAGAGCTATAAGAGCTATATTTAAATACTTTCTAGACCAGCGCTAATTCACTAATCCTTTACCTCTCAGCTTCCTGCCCTCTTATCCATGTCTGTTTTTATGTTTTTCAAAATGTATTTAGAGTCTTCTGGTCGAACTTAATTTTTGTAATTTTTTGGAACTTTGTTTTATCTTTCTAACCATCTTTGTTGCGCTACAAAAGACAATAAGCCTTACTTGTGCACACCTTTATACTAGATATAAAATTGAAATTGAAATTGAATATACTGAAATCGAATATATTATATTTGCCGTAGAACGAGATCGTCGTCGGGAGAGTTAAACTCACACTTGACCTGTTTTTTTTACTCTTCACTGCTCTTTATTTTGCTATCGCTTTGCGGTTATCTCTCTTATGCACATATGTATTAATATTCATGTCATAGCTAAACTACGTACTAATCAAAATACGCAACCATCACACGTCTCACACAGTGTTACTTACGTTCCTGTCTCCCGAGTTGCTTTTCGATTTAACGAGGTTACCGTGATTGAATGGGACTACATGACACGAGGCTAATGCTTCCAAACTCAAGATTCTAACACCCTGAAAATTTACTTTTACCTTTTCTTGTCTTTAGGGAATTCGAGACACTCGTTCATCGATGCATTGGGATTTTCAACGTCATGCTCTCCACCCACAAGTCTAATGACTTGTCGTTTTCATGTGTGATGATTGCTGACAGAATAATGATTAAGGACGTTGATTTCAAACAACAAATAAACGATTCAGACAAAAAAAGAAAACAGTAACCATGTGTGTCCTTTGGGAAATAACAAGTTCGTTACTCAAATTGAAGCAGTTCTGCTGTTTGTGTCTTCACAAGAAGCTATCACAAGTTTCTGGACATTTTAAAAAAGGATTAAGCAAATAAAATATCGCCGGTATGTTGCATTTTGTATTATTCCCAAAGGACTAGACACGATAAGATACCAGGGACGAGTTTTAATGAAACAAAAAAAGAAAAAGGATTTGTACAGTTTTTAAAGGGCGTCGCTGTTGCAAATGAAGACAAATGAATGGGGAAAACCGAAAGAAGGATAAGGAAACTTTTTACTTCCTAATTACTTTCCAAAGGTGTGCTTATTCAGCCAAGTTCCGAAGGAGCCAGCTGTGGCTTGCATCTGAATTAAATTTTTTGTGTTTAAAAGAAAATCACTATTACAAATTCCCTTGAACGGTTCGGGGGAGATTCCTTTGAGTGCTTGCAGTCTGGAACACAGGGTGGTGGAGTGAGGCTTCTGGGGAATGGTTTTAATTTTGCTTAAAGAAAAATAAAAATTATTTAATTTAAAATAATTTTAAATAAAAAAAATTAAGCGGCATATACTTTGTAGGACAATTACGTCATTCATTATTTTCTTGGGTTTTTAACTAAGTAGAAGATGCATCCCACTCGAAGCTTACTTGTCTTATTTTTATAAGCCATAAGTCTTCATAGATAATCCTTTCTTCTACTGGTAAAAATTGTATAAAAATCCCTCCCATAGTTTCTGGGATTAGTCCAAGCATCAAATCATCAAACATCAAATCAGCGCTCTGGGAGAATTTATAACAATGAAGTGAAAATGAAAAAAAAATTAACTTAGAGCTGCTGAAAATGGCTTAGACAATTTTAGAAGCATTTAATTTTTTTTTTCCAGTCGGATTAACTGATGTCTGAACGAACTTTCTTGAAGATGGCAAACAAATTGCTGAAATCAAGCAGTCTTAACGAACAACTACAATATGAATAGTAATGTATACCAAATGTCTCTCTTAAGGCATATGCGTATTTGTATAGTAAATAAAATATATAATTAAATTGCACAATCAAATATATCTCGTACATTAAGAATCCATTGGCCATATGGCATTTTGATCAACAAATTTTCCCTGCCCAAGATTTAGAAAATATTTAGATTTAAGAAAAAATTACTGGAACAAGACTATTGCTTGTCTTTTTTTTAAAACGTTTCAAACTTAGAGCAGAAAAAAATTCCGATCGAATAATCTCATAAAAGACATTTAATATTAAAATATACTCGACTTTAACTCTTAAGATAAAAATTAATTATTTGTCTCAATCGAACAGCACAACTGTTTTTTTTTAAATGATAAGATATTTAACAGGTAGAATAAGGTATAATTTCAGAGTAAACAAGAAATCGGCCGAAATATAGAACATGGATAAATTTCAAGTGAAAAAGAAATCTTTTGTTTATGCAATGCAATTATGAAATCATACATGTGTCAGAAAGGATAGCACCATTCATTTTTTAAGGAAAAACGATAAAAAAAAATCCAGCAATTAGTCTTAAGTATTCAACTCTTATTTCAGCTGCTCAAAATATACGAATGGTGTCCGCACAACTTAATCCCAGCCTCATCTCTTAATCTCAATGGAACAAAAAAGTCGTGGAACAACGTTCACAATTCTTAATGAATATAATTATTATTCCACGGACTATAAAATCACCGTACAATTAGTGGAACAGACTTCAAAAGTAAACGATGCAAAAGTTGTGTCTGGCGATTGTGTGTGTAACTTTGTCCCCAACAACGCAAAGTGCAGGACGAATTTTAAAACAGAAAAAATAAACTCACTGTCCAAGCTACAGACACAAATAAAAAATGTAAACCCTTTTCGTGAATAAAAATTCAATGAAGCCAGCCTAAGAGACGGTCAAAGCAAGCGAAACGAAGAAGAAAAAGAAAACAGACAGACTACAGGCCAGAAGAGAAAATCTTCATTATTTCGGATATTTTAATCTGAAATTTACACTACCGCCAGATCGTGGAATCTAATTGTCTGACTTCAGTGCTTGTTTTCCATTTTCATCCGACGGGTCTTTGTTTTATTTAAGCGCGATCATGGCGCATAAAGTTCACTGCCACGCTATAAAATCGCTTAACGAATGAAAAAGGATACCCCTACTCGTGTTGGTCTACTACTGTTTCCTCTTCTTTTTTTTAGTAATGAGATTTCTTCTTTAATTTGCATGCAAATAAGGAAACACGGCGGCTGCTATTCAGCTTACGGACATCCTTTCCAGATGGTGTGCAAGAAGGACATCTCTCTCCCGAAAAGGGTAATCGAGACAACAGCAACGACGGCAAGGGAAGTTGTAAATCTTCCGAAAGTGTACACAATGCCATTAATATATGTGTGTGAGAGTTTGTTTGTTTTTTAAGGATGCAAAATGCACATGGGGAACGAGTAATTGGCCTTTAAGGGAAAATAATTCATTAATTGCTGATTGATATTGAGAACGCATAACTCAGCATCTCCGACAGATGTGACGTTCGACGGCAGGAGAAGATAACTTTCTTCTCCACCGTTAAATACGTTTTTTAAGGACTTTTTCTTCGTTTCGTTTCACCCTCTTCAACAAATTACAATCAAACTACGTGACGATGGAAACAAAGTAGCTGCGGAGGCTGCAAAGGATGCATGTCCTTGTGCCTAGATTATTAAATTAGCATTTTTTTACTTCGCTCTTTCGTCAATTAATAAACAGGGGCAAGCCGCGCTAGCTCAGTGAAGAAAAGAAAAAAATTAAGGACGATGACTTGAAGTTAAATGAAATTTTGTAGACCACTTTCACCCTTCGCGCGGACGACTTACGGGGAACGCATTAAATATTCAAAAAGAATAAAGGACCAACAAATACAGGACATAAACATATTTTCTGGCGAATTCAATTAAACATGTAATTACGCTGTAGTGCTCCCTGTTGCCCTATAATTTGAGTTTTTTTTTCTTATTTTTCTGAGGGAAAAGTTAAAATTTTATTTGATTTTCTAATTGAGTGTGTCCTCGATACGATAAGGATTCAGTAGAGGGGTGCTGGGTGAAAAAAGTGGAATGATTCCCTTTAACTCTGACGGCGAGAGAGGACTAATTATGGACAAAGAAAGTAGGTAAAGTAGAAAAAGGTAAGGGACGTACCTTTTGCTTTTTAATTATTTTATAAGCCATTTGGATTATTTCTGTTTATTCGCCGTATTTTTCACTCTAGTGCATTTTGATTATAAAGGTGTAACAAAAAATACTCTATTGACAGGTGGATAAGGTTTAATCTCGAGATACGCAGATCTCTGAGGCATTGCTATTTGGCAGCGATGGATAGGGCTGCAATATTCTGCTTGATGGTTTTCCCGTCTGGAAGCTACATAAAAATCTACAGGTTTCAAAAAATAAACTATTAAAAATGATGTTAAATTTACCCTGGCATCTTTCCATTATTGATCTACATAAAAAATCAAATGTTAAGCTGATTCTTGATAGAATTGAAAAACTTAATACAAAGTTTTTCAGCCGCTGTGAAATTGCAGACAATATGTTTATCATTTATAACTTAACACTTCTGATTTTCCATTTTATTAGTTTTTTGTATCTCATTGTACTTAGCATGTATTCAATTACCTATTCAATTATTTATCTGTCTGTATACTTATTTATCTGTTGATTTTTTTATTTGTTTATTTGTCTATTTATTTACATATTTTTATTTGTTAAATACACAATTTATAATTTCATTTTTTGTTTATGTTTATTTTTATTTGTTAAATACACAATTTATAATTTCATTTTTTGTTTGTTTTTTACTTTGTATTTAATAACTATATCACCACCCTGAATTTAAATTTACTTAAGGCTGAAATAAGTTTCCTTGTAAATATCTATTTTTACTTGAAAAATAAATGAGAATCAAAACAAATGTATGTAGAAGTCGGAAAGTTTTGTAATTCTTTCTAACAAAAAAGATAAAAACCAGATGTTCACATGTTTCATAACTACAGTCGAATTTTCACGGAACGTTAAAATTAGTTTGATTTAGTGGGAGTTTTGGAAGAATTCGAGTTAGAGGCATTGCTATTTTTTTTGTTAAAAAGTCTTTTTTTGCACTGCATGGTTTAGGTCACTAGGTAGACGTCTGCATGCAATTTTTTTAAAGTAAACTTCCAATACACGCACTAAATGAAACAAGAAAGCATCTCAGAGCCCAACCAACCACCCAATGAATAAGCAGTGCAGTTGTTCGTACAGAGGCCTGTGAATGTGTGCGCGATGCTCTACACGACGACCATGTTCGCTCTTATGTATGTTCATTGGTTTCGATGTTCGCCATGTAGGGTCATGTTCGCGAGCAAATCCTCATTTTTACTGTAAATGTCGTCTGCGCTCTCTTTCTTGCATAGAGTAACAGTCATAGGCGCAACCACATGCGTTTTTTTCTCCGACGTGTTTGCACTAGAAGAATCAACACCAAATGAATGTTCGCGAAATGTGTTCCTCGTGTAGGACAACCGTAAGGTGTCAGAGGATACGAGCGTGCGTGCCTGATACAAGTTTCGCGCAGTGGCGGCTGTACCTTAAGTGCACTGAACCACCAATTCAAAAGATTTAAAAATTGGAAAAAAAAAACTTCATCCTTATTTTACAATAACCATATTAATATTTATTTTTTAAGCATACAAAAACATATAACACAAAATATATTAGGTTGTCAAATACCTCCCTTCCGCCTTTTTGTCTTGGCTATGTACAAAGCGCTACAGAGCTCGTATCTGGCAATACATCATTTAACATAACCTACAAAACGACGCTATGCATGATTAGTTTGGATACGAGCTCTGTAGCGCTTTGTACATAGCCGGAAAATTCAAAAGACAAAAAGGCGGAAGGGAGATATTTGACAACCTAATATAATTTTCAATTATACAGTCAGTCACAATAGTATAATTACAGTGTATTTTATTTTACCAAATCTATCCAACGGTACGGAGTGGTACCTTATTCAGTAAATTCCGGTAAAAAAAAAATTTTAACAAAATTAGTTATTAGTTATTTTAGTACGAATAAGAAGTCATATAAGATTTCTGGGTATTTTTGAGATATTGTGATGAGTTGCCTCATAACTCTAATTATTTCAGATTTTTTGGCCCTTTATTTTAGAAAATAAGGTATGGGACACGGTACGCAAGTCGGTTTTTCTTGTGGGTTTATAACTTTTTACCAGTAAGACTAAGATGCCAACAATAGTACAACTTGTCGATCTAGCTGCCATTTTCTTTCCAACGATACCCATATCAAATATCTAAGAAAATAAATCTGTTTTTTTATTTTAGTACTACTACTAACTTTTTCACTAATAAGTGACTTTCTTAAAACTTTTTTCGGAACTTTCTTTGGGTAAACGAAACATAAATGAGGTATTGAAAACAAACCAAGAGTCGAAAAAATGTATGCGAGTTAGAGGGATTTTCGACTTCAAAGGGTGATTTTTTTATAGAAAATTGAGAGGAATGCCAAAATATGGCGAAAAAAATTCGACTTAGAGGGAGTTCGACTAGAGGGTTTCGACTGTATATCGTCAGTTAATTTTTAATTGGAATAAACTTTTCTCACCAGTATTCCCCAAAGCTTTTCAATAGTAAGCAAGCAGGCCATCGAGGATCCATCTTGTAATCATTGATCCAATTTTGATCGAACCACGTTTTGGTTGTCTTGCTGAAGTGGCTAGCGGCGTTGTTCTGCTGCAAAACTCATTCCGTCTCTTCATTGTTTGCCAGAAATGGCAAAAGTGGTAATATATGTAGTTATGAACTGGAGTGTATATCAACAGTAAAAAGCCTGCTGCACTGAGTTCAATATAAAAATGTTCCGAAAAAAAAATTGAATTATCTTTATTTTTTCGCATCCAGTTAATACACCTTCAAATAAGACGCATCTCCTCGCACGGCGTAGTAAAACCATCTTAAATTGAGTCATCTCTTGAAACTACGCACATAAATCCCCAAGAAAATCTTAATTTACATAATAAGCCTGCAAACTAACAGACTTCTCATTACCATCGGCAAACAATAAATCAACTGGTTTTATCGTAACTCCAGCTCCAACTCGAACATTCAGTTACAAACTTTGCACACGCTCAAAGGACACTACGCACTTGCCAGGCCTCTTAGCGCACACGTACGAGAGTATCTGTTAATTATCAATCCGATACATCAAAGTAAAACAGAATTATAATAGTTAATAACGCAAACTTATCCGTAGTTTCACTACTAGCAAATATTTGCATATCCTGACAAGCAAGTAATCCAATTTTTGCACACGTCCCCCACATTTGGTTGTTGTCACAGGAGACGACTTCCTTGAAGAGAAACCTTTTCATCACCATGGTTAATCGAATGTTCTTCGTTCGTATCCGGAAACTATAAAAATATTATTTGCTCAGTTCAGGATAGTTATGGCACGGGTTGTTGGGTTTAATTGGTGTAAATCTCAAGGGTGACAGGTCCTTTTTGATCGAATCCTTTTACAAAAGGTACAAGTATGTATGATAAGTATACAAGCGACAGGTATTGGCATTGCCAGTGGTTCGGGCATGAAGGAGTTTATTTGTTCCTCAATTTGGAAGGGGTACTAATTAAAAGGATTTCCCAACGTGGTTGTGTTCTTTTTGTTGCGGTGGTTGTAGATTTTCGTCCGATCTCCGGGTAGGTAGGTGTTGGTGCAACATTTTGGAAGATGGTATGGAAATTCAGTGTAACATATGTGAGGCGGGAAAATGTAATTAAAACGGCATACAGGCCTAAATATAGTCGTATAAATTTGACTTGCAATTGATTGGGAATGTATAGCAAATGTAACTGAAGGCAGACACCGTAACAACGTTAAAATTAAAACCTGAAAATTCAGTCACCGGTCTTAAAGCTGCAATAAAAAAAATTGCATGCCATTTATGAAAGTCTCCAGTTTCTGTTGGATTTACAAAGGTTTTGTCCAATACATGATAATTTGTTTTGTTTGTAAATTTATCCCAAATTGTGACCGTATTGTATCACACAGTAGACCTTTAGAAAATGGCATGTACTTTATACCCAAATAGTTGAAATCAATAACGGGGTGATGGCATAATGTGTGAGAATTATGGGTGCAAAAAAAAAAAGCCGGTCAAGTGTGAGTTTTATTCTATTCTATTATATTATAGATTTATGCAAGCAGATTAGGGTTAGGATGGAGCCAGTAGTCGGTCACTTAACTTTTTTTTTACGTTTAATTTACTTTTAAAAATCGGTGTTTGTGGTAAAGAATATGCTATTCATCAGTAAATTTTTTTAATTATGAAAATAAAGGGTAGGGTATTTACTACCGAAAACAAATTATTCACAAAAATGTAAAAGAAAACGTCGTTCTTGAGTAGTCGGCTTCCTTTTACCTCAGAAGTCGGCTTGACTTTCCTTATTCCTTTGAAACGAAACCCTAAAAACGCATGCATGTAGCCATGACAGCAAAGATTACATTTTTCAGTTCAAATTTAAATTGATTTCCAATTATTACAATAATACAATAGATTAAAAAATTGTACGCATATTTGGTAAGACCCGCGTGCTCATCGAATTTTTTTCATTTAAATATTATTGGATATTTTTCTCTACAATATATACAATTTTCACTACAATATATTCTATGTCCTCGACACCATTAGTGGAACACGCGGTCAAAAAGATAATATGGGATATATTCTATGTTTTCCTACGTAAATTTTGATTTTTATATTTACAAAAATCCAGCAGTATCAGCGTAATCGTCTTATTGGTAAAACTGAAGGAGTAAAACATTCGGACTCAGAGAAGCTTGTTTAAAAATTCGAACAAAATAATCACAGTATCAGTTTAGCTAAACCTCAAAATGAGTTTAAACTTTTCGTTAAATGAGTTCGGTTTCACAGTCAAAAAAAAAACCTTTGGTTAGCTAAACGCAGTTTTGAAAGTTGTGTCTAAGAAAATTGTAGGGTTCTGGTACTACATACTTAAACCGAAGTTTAAGCGGGAGAATTATGTCGTTAAACTTAAGCGACAAAATAAACTCCACTTTTCGCTTAAACGGGTACTGTAAAACGGAAGTTTAAACCAAAAGATTAGTTTAAACTCTCACTGTAAACTGGGCATTAGACTTCTTTGAAATCGATTGGGCAATTTTTCTCTTCTTTTTAAAAGGAGTAAGTCTTGTTTTCGATTGGGACAGAAAATCTATTTCTTTTACTGAAATGAGCAAAGTTCTTAAATAGTCGAAAGACGTTTACCTTAACTCATAAACACAATTCGATACTCATTACATAATTAGTATATTTGTTTTCCAGTTTATTCTATTCTATTAACTTTGTGAAAACCTAATGGCACTAATTCTAGAAGCATTGGTGTTAACTTGACATCCGAAATGCTTTGTTTAACATAATATGCATAACACTTTTTGACGACCAGGTTATTATTGATAACTACAAAGTTAGTGGTGAAAATATACAGTGGTATGCAAAATAATAGGTGTGTCTTCAAAAAACTTGAAAATTGTTCATATTTTTTTTAAACAATTTTTAATTCATATTATTGTAGTTATCGAACAATGGGTAACTAAAAGTTATAAACAAATGAAGAAAGGTGTAGCTTATATCCCATATAAAAATAGATCTGTTTCTAGCAAATACTTTAACGAATATTATTAGGTTCAAAGAAAGACTATTTGAGGGTAAACAACAACTAAGGCAGCTTGGTGATCAACACCGACATGTATTAGTTCGACTTGTGTGGAGATAAATATCAAGTAATCTGAACATCCTAAAATGAGTATTTTTCTTCAAAAATGTCCAACCTTGTTCTAACTTTAATTTTTTCAATTATAATTTATTTTTATTCGTATAATGTCGCAGCCCCCGTTGCCTTTGTCATTCCGCATAAAATCGCTTGAAAAAAAAACATCCTTCATTGCAAGTTTAGCACCCTCGTCATAACGCAAAACAACGCCAACTTCACCCCGTTTTGTAAATGCGAGAAGAAAAAACCACCGGCATTTGCTACTTTGCAAAATCCACGCATTGAAATTGATCAGAGTTACATTTTAATGCTCATCGCTAATCCTCAAAACTGCGAGATAACAAGAAAGTGCTTTTGTACAACCGCGCGTAAATCGGACTGGCGTCAAGCATAACAGCGGTCATAAAACCCCCGCCCACATCATCCCCGACGTTCCACGTACCACGTGTCAATAAAAAAATCCCATAAAATTAGCCCCCGCTTCGGTGAATTTTTTATCGACGCAGTGAAATTCCTCCATGGACTAACAACTTCAAGTGACAAAAGCAACACATAAATATCGGCGACTTTAACGACATGCCCCCCAAACACTACTTTGCCAAACCCCCTTGGGAGGCAATTTAAAACTTAATAAAACGTCGCGTTGAACGTTTCCTTTCCGTTCAGGACTCTCGACTTTGAAATCCTGCAGAAACAGTCGTGTGATAGAAAACAGAAAACGCACAACCTCCGAGACACCGAAGTGATTAAGACACATTAAGCAGAAATGATGATATCATTTGAAAGCCATATGCAGATCAGACACCCACGGAACCCGCCTGCGACTCCATAAATATTTGGAAAATTCATTAAAATTACCCCTTCAACACACCACCGCTGGGAAGTATACTCGTGCGATAATTTTAATCACTTTACTATGTTCTCCTGCATAACGTTGCTAGGATACCATAAAAGCGGGCTGGAATTATAATTTACGCGATTATTTTCTGAAAATTCATGTGACCCCACCCCGGCAACACTAAGTGAAAGTTTGTCTCATCTATGCGAAAAAAGGATAGCTCTCCACGCCATCAACACCATTAATGAGTTATCCCAACAAAATACATCTAATTTACTGAGGACTTCAGGCGGAGGACTGTTTGGATGTTTGTTGGATTTATCAACATGTGACCAGTGGCTCATGACTGATCCCGTGCATGGTGAGTTCATTTTAATTACAATTTGCACTGTTTCATGGTCCTTTTCTAATAATTTTAATTTAAATCGGCTTGTTGTGTTTGGTAATTGGATGGTAATCGATGGTTTTAAGCCATAAAGTAATAACCGACCAGAGATTATTCAGTGATTGGGTTGTGATTGATTAAATAATTTACGTGCTGAGCTTAACTAAACTTATTTTAGGGAATTTTGGTGTGAGCGTGAGAGGGTGTGAGAATTAAAAGAGATTTGGTTGCGTCCAAAGCAAAAACTTGAATTAGTGTCTCCTATCGCAGTGAAAGAAAGTCAAAAATTAGATCAATTTTCGTTTCAAGGACCGACAAGAACCTCTTTTTACTTAATCATTCAGTGTTGTTCTTCGCGAAAGCTTATAAATAATAGGCTTTGTTGTTGATATTCTACTACTACGAAGAAATTGCTATCCTCGCGGATTAAGAACGCCGGGATAAGTTACTTATAAATATAACCCTAGCTTAATAATACCCTACGGATCTCTGTGCAGATGTTCTTATTAAGAAATTTCACGATATTGATAACTATGCTTATTTTGTTTTTTGAGTTTTAAACGATTCAAGAGGTCACTTAAGCAACAGACAATTTTACGTTCCTTAAAAATAAAGCGTATTATGAAATTCAAATTATTTTATCATTACTGAAACTTCATTGTCGAAAAATAATAAAATAAATTCATGATATTAATTTTGGCTTTCTATTACAGATCACAATCATTCCGATTGTACCAATAGATTGGGCGGTAGCTAGCATTATAGTGGAAGGAATAGACATAGAAGGTCTAAAGGGTTAGTTGTTTTTTCAACAATGGCGCAACAAGTAACAGAGCTTTTGCCACAATTGATTTGTTGAAGGAAACGTTTGGTGAGCACATAATTTCACGTTTTAGACCTGTGAGACCTCCAACATCATGTGGCTTAACACCATTAAATTATTTTCGGTGAGGGTATGTAAAGTCGCTAGTCTACATCGATTAACTAAATACGATTGACGATATACAACCCCAAATGTTGGACCAAAATTGGATCTAAAGATTTGACTTCGAGCTAGCCGGAAAGAAATGCCAGAAATAATTTATCTATAATCTGTCTATAACTCATCCATAAATATTATAAAACAAAGTCTAAACAAATGTTTGGAGAGTCTAATCTCAAGAACTACTAAGCGGATTTCCATACGGTTCTATCAGTATATTGATATTGAGTATCTATTATGGGTATAGGCCATATTTTTTAGACATTTTGATACAAATTAACTTTATTTAGTAACACAATTAACTTTTGTTAGTAAAACACACTCATATTTTTGAATTATTATTATAATTTATTTGAACAGTTCTATGATTCCTTCTATGAGGAAGTTCGGACAATTCTACGGTTGCCCACGCCAAACTGACTGCCTTTACCTCCAGTTGAACTGGCCACCGATAAAATGAAGATGTTGCTTTGACAACAACATTTCATTGGTATCTATGATCCATAACTTACAACAAGCTAACGGTATATTGAGATTTGCAAATAAAGTCGAGAACTTGCAAGCTTATAAGGCGGGCGCTGCCTCAACTATCACAACAACCATTTTTATGGCTGTAATGTTGAGTTCACACCTGACTATAAGTTGTACAATTTGCTTGACAACCAAGTCTGCCACAGCGTTCACATTTAATACTTCAGTTCAAAAAACTCCAGCCAAATTGTTTTTTCTTTGCTCAATGACATTTTTTCCCCTCCGCTGAGGAGTTCAGCCAGAACACAAACGAAAATGAAAAATACTTTGAAGTTGGAGGACAAGTCTTCACGCTCAACTACAAATCATTCAATCGAGGCAAAAAGTTGATAGCATTGAACTTTCTGACTACAAGTCTGCCGATTTGTAGTTTCGAGGGTTCATATTGACGATTCGCAGCACGATTGTCAAGTGAACCCCGCTATTCATATTTTTGATTTTTCTAAATTAATTCCTAAATTCTCTTTGTGTCGACGATTCTTCTATACAACTGCTTTTGCTTTTCGCACTTCCCTAGCTTTTAGTATTGCAACTTGTTCTTTTTTTTATTTCCTAGTCTTATCTCGTAAATCATGCAATTTCTGCTAATGAACTTTCAATTTCCAGCCAGAAATTCCTTTTGAGTTTCAGTTTGTTTTCAAACAATGAGAATGTGTTAAAAAAAATAAATAGTCGGCGTAACAGCCCATATAGGGCCAGAGCCTAGCTTCTTCGCGCCTCCACTGTGTTGTGCGCGATATACTTTGAATTATGTGGAGGGGACCTACTGTTTAATACCGATTCCGAAAGGCGAATTGCGAAAGCTTTTCATGACAGAAGTCACTCCAGGAGGATTGTCAATCGTTCGCTGGAGGTAGGGCTGTGAAAAATGTTTGTGGTGTTATTTTCCCGAGCCGGATTCGAACCCAAGTACTCTCGCTTAACGTTCCAACGCACTAACGATTAGGCCATGGTGCCCACCGCCAATGAGAAGGTGTTGCTCTGTTCTATTTTGGAAGGTCTTGTACTTCTAACCGGGGTCTTACACGTTGAGATCTGAGGAGATTGCTCGATATGTTCCGAACCTCCAAAGGCACTGCCGTCTGGATGTGCACCATGCGGTAGTCCCAAAAGGCCGTCAACAATATTTCCAATGGTGATAAAGGAATTTAATTATAGGGCCCGCCACCGGTGGCTACTAGCTCGCTTTTATTCAGAACAATTTTCTTTTTTAATTTATTTTTATAATCCAACCAAACAGAAAGGGACATAAGATACTACTATTCAAATATATATATTTGTAAGATATCTTACTTTATGCCACTCTTTTCCAGTACGTGTAGATGGTCCTAAGCAATTGAGTTCAATTGCGAAGGATTCCCACCACTCTTTGAAGAGCCAAAAAGACCTACACTTTGGAAATATCTGGGTTTTTTTCCATAAGATCTACGAGCTTTTTAAATTGCTGGCTGGAGTTTGTTTTTTTTTTAACTGAAACAAAATGCAATCATTTTACCTTTTAAACATGTTTGGAAATTTTACTCACACTCACATTTTTCTGTCGGCCATATTAGAAAAACTATTGCTTATTTTGTTCGCAGTCACTGAATTATTTCATTCGCCTGATTTTGACATAAGAAATTGAGTTTCTGTCGAACGTTCGCCAACGGTAATATGGTGAGTTCGAATTTCGCCACACTTTTGACATTTGAGTCGAATGTCATCTGTGCGAATCGCGAACTCAGGCGAACATTTTCGTTCGTCTTGCGAACCGTAATAGGGGCATAAGACTTTCGAAATGAACAAAAATAGTACGTAATACTTTTCCTATTTACGGAAGTAATTTCTCGAGTCTCGTTTCATTTTTATTCACCCTTATTACGACTGGCGTTTTAGTTGATCGATTCTTGACGTTTTTTGCGTCGTGGCAGTTAAGTGGCGTTTTACTGTCGGAATTACTGTAGCGAAACGGCTTGAGTGTCGTTTTGCTTATGTTCCATAGATAAAACGTACAATTGACAAATTTATATTTTTCTATGTTTGCTGCAGTATTCACGGTTTCATCTTCAAACTGTATTACAGGAGACGTAATTGTTAGTTCGGAGTCATCGACGATACCTTCCGATGTTTCGAATTTATTATATGTTTCTATTATTGGTGTGGATGTTGATGGAAGTGTGATTTGTGTAAAAGTTGTTGAACTTTGTGTTCCCTCTGAGGTGTTCATGCCACCAAACACTTTTCCCACTGGGTCAACTAGTTCGTTCAGCGAAAGCAGTTTAACTTTACCTTCATCCGTGCCGTTTAAGAACTTTTGCCGGAACGGTCTTCTTCCTGTGGCTTCTCCTTCTTTTTAATTGAAAATTATTCCTTTTTTTCACTTTTAACTTTGCGTTACACCAAACCTAGACACATATGAAACAAATTTTAGTGATTTTCTATATTTAATTTAATCTTTTTAGTTGAAAATTATTCTTTTTTTTCACTTTTAACTTTACGTTACACCAAACCTAGACACATATGAAACAAATCTTAGTGATTTTCTATATTTAATTTAATTTTTTGTCTAATTTAAGTACTTTTTGCCATTCTTTGTCATCCCTTATTGGTGGTCCTAAGTTATTAGATTCAGCAGCTACTTCTTCCCAGTCATTTTTTTTTCCAGCCGTTTATGCAACACCTCTTGAAATTGGTGGCCAAACTTATATTTTTTTCCATCAGCTCGATCAACCGTTTCATTTACCTATTATTTGTAGCTTTTACCCTTAAAAAACATGAATTGAACCAAATGTATTCATAAATTTAACAAAACTTAAAAATGTTTGCTTCGTGGTGTTAACAATCTCCTGAATGTTAAAAATAACCGTTTAAGTAAGCGCTTTGCAACACTAAAACGCCAACCAGAATACCGAAAAATCACGTTCCACAAACACAAAACGTCTTTTTTTGAAAAACGGCTGGCGAAGCGCCTGTTAGAATTCCGTTTTTCGCACAGTCGTTTTTCGACAAGAATAATTCGAATTATCAGAGTGATTGTGATGTGGTGTCAAAATAAAAAGTGTGTGTTAGGCAAAATAATAGATAATGGATTCCATTGCTCTGTGGATAATATTTGAAGATAAAGAAGAACCAAGCGAACGAAAAATAATTCGGGATAAGTCTAATATTATGGCAATGTGTGATAGAAGTTAAAATTCTATTGATGGCGGAAAGTTATTTTAATCACCTCTATTATAAATTCCGAGAAAACTTTTTTTCACCCGAACTTTTTCTTTCTCAGGAAAAATGTCCTGCTATTGTAAATTTCCATCGGAATTTTTCCCCTCGAACTATATTTGAAATAATTTTCGAAAAATTTGACAACCGTCATGTCTCAGAAATCAGTTTGTTATAGTTACAAATAAGATGTTTAAATTTGGTGTTATAGTACAACTATGGAGGAACAAGAAAAGCAAAATAGTGAGTTACGGACAGTACGAAGATAATTAAGAGACAAATATAAAATAAAATAAAAAATAAAAATATAAGCTTGTTCATTTCACAAAATGTTATCAAAACCCATATGACTTATGTACATTTTTAAATAAAGTTCAACAGTACTTTAGAGTAAACAAAAAAGTTTTCACATATCTCTTGGGTGTTTTTATAAACTCCTTGCAGCCGTCAAGAAAGTCACTCGCGATCCCTCAAATAATCAAACTAACTTCGTGCCTACGGTTTTTGCGGAAGGAGGCTATCAGAAAGCAGTTTGCAAAGAGCATGACGTTGGCTTAGCCCAGTCATCATTTTCAATAGTTCTTGAAGAGCTGTGTCCAATATGGATTCAAATGAACACGACATCTGAAGAGATAAGAACTGCTAAGCTAAAATTTTTTAAAGTTTTGTAAAGAGAAGAAGCTGCAATATTTTGATGCTTTATAGAAAGCAGATATAAACCATATAGTTATATAAGTAAAACAAAGATCGCTTTCTTTTCGAATCAGTAGTTTTATTAATTAAGAAATATATTAGATACAATTAATATGCGTTGCGCACACGCTGAGAGGAAGAAAAGAACTCCCAAACGGAAACGGAAGCGTACACTTGGTGTTTACTTAATAAACACCAGGTGTCGCTAAAAGTCAGGGGTGTCTAGACGCATTGCGTGTAACAACATAAATATCTAAAGAAAGATACATTTGTGTATCTGTATGTTGTTCTTATCTATGTATGTTCTTAATTACATACAAAATGATCTTCCTATTCGTATGAGATCAACGGCAGTTCCAGCCATTTTAAGACTAGCAGTGGCTCTTAAGTTTTTAGGACAAGGAGGATACCAACACTAAATTGGACATGACATGACAATACAATATTTTTTTTTTTTTTTTTTTTTTTCAAAATTTGGAATTCCGGGAGTTATTGGTATCGTGGACGATCGGCCAACTTGGAATGAGCATTTATATTTTAATAGAAAGCTGAAGCATAATATATAATGGTGGTGAGGAACATTAATATTTCATACCTATGTATCTCCTAAAAATTAAAGTGCTTTTAAAAATTATTATTTATAATTTTTAAATTAAAGAAATGTGATCACGAGATGTTTATACGGGCAGTAAACCCAAGATTCGGTGATGCAGCACATGATTCACATGTTTGGAGTCTTTCCCAAAAGCGTGAATACTTAATGCAAAATTTTGAAAATTTAGATAAGTCATCTTGGATTCTCGGTGAGTATTTAAAATATTCAAATTTTGAGTACTCAAAAAAATAACTCAAGCATAGGTGTTTAATTGAAAGAGTATTTGGCGTACTAAAAGAAAGATTTTGATGTCTTTTAGCAGCACGAGAAATCCACTATGCTCCAGACAAAGTTGTGCAAATAATGAATGCATGTTGTAGTACTAGATACCATTGAACAGCAACATGAAGTATACAATGCTGCCTACTCAAGCATTGCTAAGAGAGTCCAGGAACAAATAAAGAATAACTTACAAAACTAAACTAAACAAAAAAAAAAGAAATAGTTATTAGTTATTTAAAATGTATTTTATTAAAGAGTAAAAATAAAAGTAACTTAATAAAATCATAGTTATTATTATATTATATTTTTTATTTAATAGTAACTAAGAGAAAAACTTAAAGGAAACATCTAATTTTTAAATAACTCTTTTTTACATCAGTTTCTTTTATATTGCATTTCTTTGCAAATGAAAGATTTCTTTTTTTAGTTAAAGTTCAGAAAGTTTTATCTTGTTTTTTTTCTTTGGCCAATTTGTCCTTTTTTGCTTTCAATTCGAAACTCCTTTTTTGATATTTTGCGATTGTTGTTAAATTTTCGTTAATTTCTTTAAATATTCGATACGATTTCTGTTGATACTCAATTTGATTGTCTACTTGTTTTTTCAAAAGCCTTTCCTTATTTCGATGAGTTGCTGCATTGCGTCCTTCAGGTGGTGGAACATGCTCTTCGTGTTCATCGCTGATGGCTGGTTCACTTGTCCATGTGGACACCGAAAGCACGAGCTGCCGGTATTCCACTTACGGACTCGTCCATGTTCAATAGTTGTATTACGAGCTCTTCTAAGGGAGTGAAGGAGCAGGGTTGGCAAGGTCCACCACCAGTCCCAGAAATGCTCACTTCATTTTTTCTTAATTTTGATTTGATAAATGCTTTATGATCTGCCCATACCTACAAATATTTTTTTATTTATCTTGTTTCTTCATACTTTGGAAATGTGAACTTACCTTTTTCCAGGCGACAGCATCACGCATCGGCGGTCCTGCCGCATTCAAATCCAAGGCAAGTCTCGCCCATAAATTGTTAGACGTTTCCTTTGCGTCGGAGGTTTTAAATGTCCCTTGGCCAAGTCCGGATGACATCACATAAAATCCACCAACATCTCAAATTGTTTTGTATTCATATTTCGGCTAAAAGAATCCCTGCAATTCAATTTATTCACTTAATTTATTATTATATCTAAGTTTTTCAAAGAAAGAACTTACATTGTATAAATCGTGCTTCTGTTATCACATTCGTTATAGAAACAAATTTTTCGTATTTTCGTATTTTGTCGTTTTTTTATTGGTATTCCCTAACTCAAACGTCGGCGTTTTTCTCGCTCTTACATTCCACAATACGATCCACCAAAAGAGCTGACATTTGACGTATCAAATAATTTTGTTTTGTAAAATTAAAATAAAGTTATTTTTCTTGGAACAGCAGTGACGACGAAGAACATGAAAGACAAAAAAAAGATTTGATTCTTCAAAGGAGATGGATTCGATATAAAACAAATCCGTTTGATTTGCCCGGCACACGTATGTATGTATTATGTTTAATTGAAATAGTTCTAACAATGGTGTGTTTTAAACAGATTCAAAATGTTCTTTCTACTGGATAAAGAAGCTTTTAAATATGTTTTAAATTTAGTGGTAAACAGTTTTCCGCAGAAACGTTGTGTTGCGATTCGTGTTATTTTAAAACTAGCTGCTACCTTAAGATTTGCTGAAAGCAGCTACCAAAAAGGGATTGGGAACAACTTCAATTTGGGTCTCGCCCAGCCTACTTTTAGCAATATTTTAAAAGAAACGCTTAATATTCCTGAACAGAAACTTTGCCCGCTATGGATCAGGATGAATCTCTCCGACGAAGAAAAAAGTGAAGCAAAAATGCATTTTTTCCAACGAGCTGGAATTTCATATGTAATTGGGTGTGTTGACGGAAAAATGTTCCCGTCTCATAAAATAGATCAACATAGATACTATAACAGAAAAGGATTTTTTAGTATTAGCGTTATGCTGGTAAGCAATATTAAATATATATGTATATATATATTTATATTCACATAGTTGAACTGCACGCCATATATTCCAGGATTGTGCTAATAGAATGCGTATAAGATTCTTGGATGCAAGACATTCGGGAGCTAGCCATGGTTCCCTAGTTTGGAATACTAGCGAGTTTCGTGGGTTTTTGAAAAGGAACTACGATAGAGGTTAAAGAAACACTTGGCTTTTGGGTAAGTGATCGTGATTGATGATAACAAATTTTAAGTAGAATAAGAATATTTTGGAGGAGATGTTGGTTATCTACTTGAGCCTTTTCTTTCAACTCCCTATAGAGCTGCTGAAGAAGGCGGTGATATGGCAAAAGGAAGTGTTCAGAGAAGAGTAATGGAGGTCGCCTCAATGTATTGGAATAAAGCTGAAATTGGTGAATTAGTGTGAAATAAAAGCTATGTAATTACATTCTTTTAAAGCATAATATTTGTAGCTTTATGAGAAACTACCATCTATCAAGGGAAGCATTTTACAAACAATCTTCTAAGTGCAACAAGATCGCATTCCCGTTCAATAAAAAACTATAGGCTACTTCCCCAATTTTTTTTGCACAAGGAAGGTATCTGCGGCCAATTGCTTAAGACAAATTACCAAACCTTAGCGAATTACAATTTTCGGTGTACATAAGAGGGTTAGATCAATTAGACATTGATCTTTGCCCACTCATAAGCTTCCGTGTTGTTGCACTTCATTAAAAAATAAAATAATCAAACAATGAACAAAAAAGGGTTACTTTAAATAAAAAATGCACTAAGATGTATTCAATTTAATCAAAACCTTCTAATAATGCCACTTTTGTGCAAAACAAGGAAGTAAACGATCATAACGAGCGCAATCCGACAACAAAAGAGTTATTGAATGAGAATCCTCAAGAGATAACGATTTTCGCGTTCGCTTTCGACATACAAAATACGAAATGTCCATAAATGAGTTGATTTCCGAAAGCGGATTGTGAGCATTTCCTATAGAGATACAAAATACGACTTTCCGATTTTCGAATATATTTCCAATTCTATAGCAATACAAAATAACCCCCCAGCTTAAAACATAAACTCAATCATAAGATTTGAATGTTATAAAGCATTTGTGGGATTATCTTGAGCTCCAAAACATAGTAGTACAGTCGAACTCCGCTATAATGAATTCGCACGGGACCAGAAAAAGACTTCACTATATAGAAAAGTCATTATACAGAAATTTAGATATTTCTTGTGTTTTCAACTTTTATTTAAAATAATCAGGTATTTTGGTTTGTATTACACCCTTCCATCCTCCTCAATAAAGCTCAAAGCGACTCAAAAACATTATTCGCTAGGTACGTTGCTCTTCATCTCCACAAAGGTTTGAAGTACATCAGAAAAGGAGTCTCGAAGAGACATCAAACAAACAAGTAACGGTTAAAAGTACCGTTACGGTCGATATTTGTACAGACGTGGAAGCATTTTAAAATGAGAAAATACATAACATATAAAAATTCATTATGTGGAGACAAAAAACGTATGAAACTCTAGTTTTCAACTAGAAAATTTATTCATTGTATAGAAAAATTCACTATATGGAAATTCATTATAAGGAGATAAAAATCCACCTAAAATAGAACCAGAAGGCTGTGTCTTTGAAATTAGTTCATTATACGGAGAACTTCGTTATATAGACGTTCATTATAGGGAAGTTCGACTGTAGTACCAAATCTGATTTTAATGTCCCTATGCTGAGTCATAACTCACAAATGTCAGTGAGGTGAACATTGTGATGATTTTCAACCCTGTCATGAATTCCGAAAACATTTTTTTAGCCGAACTTTTTCCTTGTCGGGGAAAACTTCCTGCTATCGAAACCCCATCGGAATAGGATAAGCTGTGTCCACTATGGATTCAAATGAACACGACATCTAAAGAGATAAGAAGTGCAAAGCTAAAATGTTTTGAAAAGTTTGTTAAGTTTGGTAAGGATAAGTAGCTGCAATATTTTGATGCTTTAAGGAAAGCAGACATAAACCATAAAAATATCTAGATATTCGCCGTTATTATGAACAAAATTTCGCCCGAACTTTTTCTCTCATCGGAAAACGCGGTATTATGATCGATGTTCAAAAGGGAAAGGAAAAAGTTCTCCCTATTCTAAACAACTTCCGATGGAAATTTTGACAAATTTTCCTTCGAACTTTTTCCTTATCATTTTTCTAGGAAAATTAAGTCAAACAAAGAAATATTTGAAAATTTGTCGCAAAATCTTGAAAATGTAAGTATTTTTTTGAAACTTGGTTCCTAGGTCGAGTGCAACAAATAAAATAAAGGTGAAATATGATTTAGCTGGATGGAAAAATATTGTTAGACATTGCTAACGGCTTCACTAGACAATGTAAGGAAGAGCAAAATGAAATATGGAAAAAGAACTCAATATTAAAAGACCAATACAGACGATTTGAAACTGAGTGAAACTATTTTGCAGAAAGCCCACACCCCTTTGGATACACCAAATTTTCAAATAGACAGCACAGAAGAAGATTCAAATAAGGAAGCCTTAAAGAAAACCCAAAGGTTCTATCAACAAACAAGAACAAAATGAAATTAGGTACACATGCATTTATTGAAAAATAGTTAAGCCTCTAAAGAGAACTATGTGATATAGTTAGTGGGATATTGCCCGTAATAAAAAATTACCAGGATGTAATGGAAGCAAACATGAAAAAAAAAAGTGTATCGCACCATCTTTGCGTCTACACGCAGAAGTCTCTGAACTAAGCGCCATAAGCAAGATATCGAACGTCTACAGAAAATTGAAATCGATTAAAAAATTAAATTCAAGTAACAACTCTTACAAATAGAAAAAGAAAAATGGGTTAGAGTTAGCCAATACTGAATGTTATTTTTTTTTTCCAAAGCACAAATAATAAAATGAAGTCTTTTCAAATATCTAATGACTCAGTACATTTGACGGAAGGGCGGAAGCCGCAATATTTTGATGATTTATTTTAATAACATAAATAAAAATAAATAAATGTCTTTTACTTGTTGCATTCGACCTCGAAATATGGATAAATATTTACGTACGCGCTAAATATCTTCACCAAGTTCCAAAACAATACTTACATTTTTCAGACTTGGCGATAATGGCTTAGTGGCTTAATTCACCTAGATAATCTCAAAATTTCCATCGAAAAGTTGTTCACAATAGGGAGAACTTTTTCTTTTTCCTTTCGAACATCGTTCACAAAACCGGGTTTCAGGGGAATTTTATTCATAATAGGAGCGATCAAATACAGTCGAAGCCCACTAAGTCGAACGCCCTCTAAGCCGAAAAGCCCTCTAACTCGAATACTTTTTTTCGCCTCTTGGTCTATTTTCTGTACCTCTTAGTCAATTTTTTTTCTCTGCAAAAATATAAACAAAAAATCTCCTCTCGCAACTTGTACTGCATGCTTTGACTCTCTCTCAATTTGGCACTGAACCACGAACACCTTTCATTTCATGTTGATTTTTTAGTGCAAACACGGCGGAGAAAAAATCGCATGTGGTTGCTCTTATATTGTTTATCTATGCAAGAAAGAAAGAGAAAGTTAACATCACGAATGAGGATTTGTTGGGCGAAGACAATAGTCGTCTAGGGCATAATCGTCGTCTATACAACTACAAATGAGCTATAGCTTTGTATGAATAACTGGGCTGGTTATTCATTGTGATGTTGGTTGGCGTCAAACAATTTGCTCTTAATATAAAAACAGTTAGTTATCTGATTTGTTTTCAAGCTTAATTTAGTGAATGCATTGAGAGTTGGGATGAGGTCCAGCACTGCCCTTTTAAAATAGAATCCTTTTTAAAAGGCTTCATTGTCCAATTTTAAATACTCAATCCAAAATTACAAGCTTTTTTAAGTAATTTCCTGTGTTTTTTCCTTACATGTTTACTCTTTTGAATAAAATAAAGGCTTTTAAGCAAAAAAAATATGAATCCTTCTAACTCAAATTTTTCGAATAATCCCTCTAAGTCGAACTAATTTTGATATCCCATAAAAATTCGACTTAGAGGGCCTTGACTGCATATACATACTCCAATCTTTATGTACATGTCCCTTCCGCCTTTTTGTCTTTTGAATTTTCCGGCTATGTACAAAGCACTACAGAGCTCGTATCTGGCAATACTATACATCATTTGAAAGGTGTTGACATAACCTACAAAATGACGCTATGAATTGTTTGGATATTGCATATAAAATAAGTTTTATTTTATTTCCTTCTTTTATTATTAGTCTTTTTTTTTTATAATGAGGTTTTTTTTTTCGTTTTTTCCTCAAAGTCTGTTTTTTCTATTTTCATTCATTTAAAATTATTCAGTAAAAAAAATTAAAATTATTCAGTAGTAAGATCAATCATAGATCATGTCTCTGTATCATAAATTGTAAATTGTGCGAAAACACCATGTACATTTTGAAACGAAATAAACAATTATTCCTTAAAATGAACGAGATTTTTCAATACTGTAGTCAAGTTCATAGATTTAATTTATGACTTGAAAAATCAGACATATAAAGTCAATTGATTATTATAGTCAAAAGATTTCAATCTTTTTTGATACGTAGTAAATGTCATGTGTACCAGAAAAAAGTTTCGAATCGACTCGAAAGTAGAATCAAGTTGTATAATAGGCCGCTGATATTAGTTTTGGTTCTTATTTTCTGTTTTTAGCCATTTATCAGCCAGTATCCAAATTAAGAATCAATCAAAATGACCCTATTCGATTTTACCAAAGACGGATTACTTATCCACTGTCACTGCTGAGAACTACCAATTGAGTTACATTCTGTTAAATCTTCATTCACGAGCTTCTTCCAAAGTCGCCATATTAAGACTTCTCCTCTAAAAGTATCCTTCATTTTCGCGTCCTGCTGCTGGTGTGTATCAGAACATTTAAATCAAGTGACAGAATGATTTATAGATACCCACCGCCTAAGTACGCGTCCTGGCGTAAAAAACGAAAAAAGAGAAAAAAAAAAAAGTACTCGTCCTCCAGCAGAAAACGTAAAATGAAAGAATTGCGGCGAAAAAAAAACCAACAAACTACCTAAAGATTTACGACTTTTTAAGGACATTCCTCGCTGCCAGGTCCGTTCACATCACGTGTGCTCGCAGGAGGTGAAGTGGAGACACAACGCTCTCGAGTGTGGATAAATGTTCATTGCATGCACATCACAGCAAGATTTATGTACTCGGAAAGGCCTTAAATCTGCCCAACCCCACATATGCATATGAGCCTCTCTCGCCCCTCGTTACGGATATCTAAGCAGGGCAATCAAAAAGGATGCGGCCCACCTCCCCAACGACCCTCTCTATTAACGTGAAACTTTCAAATTCGTCCACCGCCTTGTTTTCTTTTCTCGTTCGGCTTTTCTTTTTTGCAAATCATGTGTGCGCGCTTTCGTCGAACGTAATCACATGCGATACGCATTTTAATTTGTACGCAAACCTTCTGCGGAGCTGCCTAAGGGGCAACAGGCTTACGGCGACTACTGCCACCACTCCCAGACTACGTACACGTCGCGTTGTCACAGATGAGCAAATATGAAAGGATTCGTCTCTGGGCGCTGCCGGTGTTTGCAATTTTGTAATTTCGCACAGTGGAGCTAGAAAGGATTAGAGCGGATGATTGTATGCAGATTGTGCGGTGCCGGAGTACGTGACGTATTGTTTGCTAACATAATTTAATGGTTCATTAGTTTCTTGCATGTGTTGATGTAGATATTGAAGTTTCCATTTTTTGGGACCGCCATGTGGGTTGATGGATGATAAAGAACATGCAATTTAACATAAAATTAGTTCACTATACAAAGTAAATATACACCCACTCTACTCCTCGATAGAGGAAATTCAAATTTAATGCATTGATAACTCTACAATTTTTCGAGGGATAAGCTTTGAAATTAATCAAACGCCAGCATTGGTCCCAGATCACCTCTGTGTTGACAAGTTGTTCATTTTCATGAATTTGATAAGGTTCTTAGGTGACACTTGCATATTTACGTGTCTTTTCTGAAAGCGAAACTATACTAGCGTTGTTGTTTCCTTATAAATGATAACACTGAAGGCAACGTGTGATTGCTTAGCCAGTTAAAAACTTAAACATTTCGTCACCTCGAAAAACCAAGCTTGATGACAATCTTTAATATTAAAAGTGCATGGGTGGGGTCTAGAGATTGAAAAGTTTACTTTTGCAAGACTTTTGTTTTCGCTTACTTTTCTTTCAAAAGACACGAAGTTTTGACCACAGTCAAAAGTTGACCCTAGGCTGTGTTGATTATGTTATTCGAAAATGAATACATGTTACATATGTACATTGTAAATTGAAACGTTTGTAAAGTCTTGTTATATACGAAGCACAACGAAACAATATAAAGCAAAATAACAAAAAACTAAATAATAGGAATAACAAAATTCTATTATATCACCTTCATCTTTCATCTTTACAATTTCGTACTCAAGTTATTTTGGTTAGCCCGTTATTTGATGACGAAACTGGGGCGCTTTTGTTTAACTCAATTCCACAAAATAATTGTGGAGTCCCCAACATCGAATCTGTGCATTTCTATAGCAAATTTATCCAGCGGCAGTCGACCAAAACGCGTACTACTGTAAAAATCAAGATTTAGCAAAATTTTAATAAATAAACATTAGTTCGATTTCCTTTTATATTTGTCTAAAATAATATAGTACTTGTGTTAATAATTGATTTTGCCTTAACCTAGGCGGTTATTCCTTATGATCATAGATGTATTAAATGACCTAATGCACCTTCTTCACTCTATAGTGAGTTAAATCTAAACTTAAATCTATGTGCTATCAGTTACTAAAAGCGAAATACAGTCAGTCACATTGATATTCGCACAAACCGGATCAAAATAAAAAAAAAACATTTATTTTATTATTTTACGTGAAAACATTTTTTTTAATCAACAAAAATAATGTTTGTATATTCTTTGACAAAAAACAAAAGAAAGAATATTTATAAAAAATGAAATTATTAAAAAGCGGAGCCCTTAAATTTTTGTGATTTTCAAAATAACATCACACAGGTATTCAAACAAAAACTAATCGAATTCAATTAAGCATCAGTTCATCAGGTAAGGCAAACATCTAGTATTTAGTTGGATATCCTCGTTTCTGTATATAAGGTTGTCAAATATCTCCCTTCCGCATTTTTGCTCTTCAGTTCTTTTGCTCATACTGGATGATTCGCTTCCAATCCCACCAAACACTCAGCAAAACCTTCCTGGCCGTCAATCCCGGCTTGGCCACTGTTTGGGACGATTCACCGGCCTTCGACCACGACCGTTTCGTCGCCAGTCACCATCCGCTTCAAAAATGGGTCGAGTTCGATCCGTTTCAGCAGCATATCGCAGGCGATCATTCGGTCTAGAAGGTTTTTTTGCGTCAAATCCTTCGGCACCCAAACATCAAGCTTTTTTTTGTATTTTTTTTGTATTCTGCAGATGATTTAAAATGGTTTGGTGACTAACTCCCATCTCCTGGGCGATGTCACGAGATGCCACATGACGGTCTAACTCGATGTTTTCCATGATTCGATCGTCACAGGTCTTCCGCCGGCTGGCTTATCCATGGTGTCGTTTTCACCGGCTCTGAATCGTCAAAACCATTGCTCCGCGGTTCGAAGTGATAGAGTACCATCCCCCAAAACACCATTAATCTCACGGAACGTTTCTCTGGCGGATTTGCCTTTAATGAAGGAAAACTTTAAAATAGCACGAATTTCGGCGTTAGTCAACTCCATGTTTAACTGTCTCCGACTATAACTGTTGAACGCAATATCCAAACTAATCATGCATAGCGTCGTTTTGTAGGTTCAAACGATAGTATTGCCAGATACGAGCGTATTGCCAGATATGATAGTATTGCCAGATACGAGCTCTGAAGCGCTTTGTACATAGCCGGAAAATTCAAAAGACAAAAGGGCGGAAGGCAGATATTTGACAACCTTATATTGATAACTTCAACAATGCATTATGATAGTAAGCTTTTTTTTTGAAAAGTGAAATTTATGCGTAATGTTGCATTGTGCTTTTTATTTTAAGAACATGATAGCCTCAGTTTTGTTTTTTTATGAATTTTAAGAGACTAGTTGATGAAATTCCGAAGATTTGTTGATGAACTGTTTGAACTCAAATGCGAAGAAATATCACATTTATGAGAAGATTGAATGATTATAATACATGTGTTAGAATAGTTACAGAACATATCCAGTCCCACCTTATTTGCAGCGTTTCTAATTGCTGTTGTTAAACTGAAGCTGCTTCAATGCAATTCAAAACGAATTTTTAAAAACAAATACCGAAAAAACGAAAGCACCAAATATCCTTTTGAAAATTACTCTGCTGTCAGCGGTGCAAAGAAAATGCGTTAATCTGCACAATACTCCTCACATAATTGCACACATTCGAACTTACATAAATCTCCCACAGACGTGCGATAAGTCGTCTTCATTCACAAAAAAATGTTATATGAAAAAAAAAAATTAAATTTGTTACAAAGTGGGAAAGCTAATCGTGCCATTGAAATGTGCCGGAAACACACAATAATGGTCTTAAATTATGACATTTTAAGGGATATATCAAAGCAATAACGTCCACAAGGGAATTGTAAAGAAGAACAAGAGACGTTCGAAAAAAATAAAATAAAAAACGTGTGCTACGGCTCAACCAAGGGGCGGTATGTTAATTGCCCACCCTCCGTGTCCAATCATCACCGACACGATTCATAAAGCAATATCCTTTCAACAGCAGACGTTTCCATGGACCTCTCCGCGGTCTGTTTCGCGACTTTAAAGCGATGCCAACGGGATACGTCCACTCCCCAGTCAAGAGTTATATTCCAAAAATGTGTTCATCTAAAGTATGTATATTTTTTTCGCTCCTTGTTCATTTTTTTTCCTTTTTTTGTGTGTTGAATAAATATATGGCATCGCACAGCAGTGAATCCAATCAGCTATTGCGGCGGTATGCCGGCAGAACTTTTCCTGAAAGGACCCTCGATAATTGAATATTAAAATTTAGCGCCGCAATGCCACCAACCCCACCGCCGACAACACAAACTCCAGATACCATTCGAAATGCTGCGATAGTTGAATGTGAAGATTTTTTGGTATTTTGAAAATTCATAAAATATTTATAAGATGCAGAAGACGCGAGAGACGCCAACAAAGGTTGCCACCGACATGCTAAGGATGTGGTGGCAGCGCGTCAGGAATTATTATTTATGGCGTCTGCTTTGGATAGGTTCCTTCACATGTCACAACATCCGTTCACCTTCAGTGGTGAAAGCGAGCTCTTGTCTAATTTGAATTGGAAAAGAAGTGTCAGTGTGGCAACATAATTTATTCTAATTTAATGGATGAGTAGGTCTCACGAGAGCACAATACACCGTTCCATGATGATACGAGATAAAATGGATGAATAATAATTTATTTTTTTTGTTAAATGCTGTGGCTCTTTGTTGGTGGTTCGCCATTGCATCATCTCAATCCTATGTTCTGAAGTAAATTAGGAAGGCTAAAGTTGAAAACCTTTTGACACACCTTCAGGAGTTGAATTTAATTTAAGCTTTTTGTAAACTCAGATCAGAGCTGAAAGCTGTTTGTCTGGCACTGCGGTCGAACAGAGTGAGGAAAAAGAAAAAGCTTTATTTGTTATACTTTTTCTGAGTTCTCTTTGTCGGCACCGACGCTGTCGGTTAAGGCAAAAAATATGTTTCATTTTCTTGTATGGGAGTGCGGCATGGATTTTTTTATTTTTTTTGTAAATAACAGCTGGATGAGTATCTTTGTGCTTACTAACGTGCAATTGGGTTTTCGAGCAAAGCACAGTTGCACAGCTGCTATTGTAAAAGTTGTAGAAGATATTCGATCTAACTTAGATAAAGATGTAGTAACTTTTTTGATACTTTTAGATTTCCCTAAAACATTTTATACTGTCAACCATACCTTGCTTTGCAAAAAACTGCAACATTACCTTGGTTTTTCTCCATCAGCTGTTAAACTATTGTCATTCTATCTGTGCAACAGAAAACAGGCTGTATTGTTTGATAAAAGTTTATCCGAATTTCTCATCCTCACCCGAGGGGTGCCTCAAGCATCAATTCTGTGCCCGTTTTTATTTTCGCTAACGAGTTACCAGAACTAGTCTCAAACACCTCTGCACATATTTATGCTGATGATGTCCAAATTTGTCGGAGCTGCGCTAAAATATAGATGATCCGTAAAAAATGGCTTGACACTCAACCCCAATAAGCCTAATTATATCAAGAAAAAAATTAGATGTGTATTTTTTCCCGCAAATCACTTTAAATGACTCGCCGGTTGCTTTAGTGGACATATCGAGAAATCTGAGTTATTTTTAATCGGTTTCTGACATGAAATGATCATGTAAATTCAATTGTAGGGAAGACTTATGGGGTCCTGCGAACCCTATGGACTGCTCAACCAATTACACCACTGGATGCAAGAATCACGCTAGTGAAATCTCTGGTTATTCCAATTCTTCTGCATGGATGGGAAGTATATGGCAATTGTGACTCAGCAAGCATGCGATACAAGTTGCTTTCAATAGTAACATTCGATACATGTTTGAGCTCAGAAGATATCATCACGTCTCACATCTAACATTAAAAGTCTTAGGTATGCCTTTTGAAAATTATCTCAAATTTCGTACTTTGATATTTCTGTACAATATTATTAAAACTCGACAACCATGCTACCTCTACAATAAGCTTCAGTTCCCAGCTTCAAATAGAGATTTAATATCTGAAAGACAGTTCTTTGTCGCCGCCATCCGTCTTTTTAATCATTTTGTCTGTTAAAGAACATTTCATAATCATAAACAATTAATCAATCAAATCAAAGTTTACCATGACAACATTTTAAATATAAAGTATTGTTTTAGCTATTACTAAGTTATGAAATTCATACTAAATGTTCTACCAATAATAATGCTATATTAAATAAAAAAAAATTAAAATAAATAAAAATAGCAAAATAAGATACATTGGTGTTAAGTTTAACTTTTGTGAATTTTTAACGTTCTATTGATGTGATCAAAATTGTTTGTACCTCATTTTTTGGGTGATGAAGTAAGGAAAAACACAACAACACAAAAATCAATCAATCATTTAAATCGGTCAAATGGGAGGTTTTTTTTTTTGCACGCCACAAAAACAATGTTGTTCATGAATGATATACATATCATATATGATATGATATGGTCTAATATCTTTAAAAATCATTATTGTTTTCGTAATCAGGTCGATGAAATACATAAAATTATTTTATTTTTTTTCTCACAAAAAAGGGTTAAGTATCAAATGAACTTGACATTCAAAATTAGTTTTACAGCGGTTACTACTCCGACTACTTTGAATTAATGAATACACTGAGTAAACTGAGCAAGCCACAAAAGGTCTCTCGCAAGAGCGGTGGGAGTAATCACGGGTCACAATAGTCTCAAAGACCACTTATTTAAGATAGGACTACTCGGTGACAATATCTGCAGGGGCTGTGCTGATGAGGAGGAGCGGGAAGATACTCAACACTTCCTCTGTCACTGCCCCAGCCTTTGTCACCTGAGGCACAGAACATTAGGAAGTTACTTCTTCCAAGACCTTAATGAGATAAACTCTTTACCTCTAAAGAATCTTTTCAGGTATTTGAACCGGACCAAATGGACCGAGGATGCACTGGGATAGGACACCGCGAGTGAGGAGGGGGACACCTTACCACCCCCAATGGGTAACACAAGGGGTCCACAAGGACCTAAGTGAGGCGGTATATCCGCCGGCCCACCAACCTAACCTAACCTAAACTGAGCAAGCCAGGTGCAGCTAGTCATTTATATTTTCTTACTTCAATTAAGAAAAGATTGCAATGTTTTTTTTTTCATGTCTGTCTACCGCGTATAACTTTTAAGTCCTTCAAAAACACGAACCAACTACGGCGTGGGAGTTCAATCCGTATTCGGCCGATTTTTTTACCATTTCGAGGATTAAAAATTCATTTAAAACAATAATCAGATGCGTTTCCTGGCGGAGTGGCGTCTTTTTTTGGAAAATGCAGGAAAAGTTACCATTTAAATGAAGCCAGAATTGTAATCTTTAACATTAATTTTAAGTGTTCTACAGTGACGAGAATAAATTTTCATACAAACCCTTCTTGTGCTAAAATTTTTAGCTTGTACAGGAAAACAACGAATATTTTTGATATACATTTTCTTAAACATTTATTTAATACATTCGAATAACAAGTGCAATGCTAAACCTAATACTTAACAAATAATAACAGATAAAATATTTCAATACAAGACAATAGTGAGAAAAAAGTATCATACAAAAAAGCAAAAAATACTATTTTCATGTGTCTATTAATCTTTCATATGCAGTCCTTCGTTTTTGGTTCCACCAATTCTTCGTGTGACTTTCAATTTGTGTGTATCAATTTTATGCCACTCTTCTGTAATTACAGCTTTTTTGTTCATCATTGTGTGGTTTTTCTTAGATGTGTGTCGAATGACCTTACAAATGCTCTATTGGGCTTAAATCTGGACTTTGTAAAGAATTTCCATAACATGAGGGCAGTTGAAGGCCTTGTGTTTGGGATCGTTGTTTTGATAAAATTGAAACTCGGATAGACACAGGCTCTTTAAAGCTAATTTGCCTTTAGCGCTCTTTCAACATATTCAATTAAGTCGTAAATTCAAAATTTCCAACAGCGTGATAACCCATTGGGATCCATATCATGATGTTGCCTTCTCCATACCTCGCTGTTGATTGTATGTTTTGAATAAGCAAGGCTTCACTTGATTTTCGTTGTACGTTTTGCACTGTCAAAAATATTGATTTTACTTTCGTCAAGGAAAAATAACTAGTAATCTAAACTGATAAATAACTAGTAATCTGGAATGTTCGGTGCTTTTAACCATCTTGAATATAATAGTAAGATCCTATCCTATTCAGAACCAACTTGTATGAAACATTTGTCAAATTATTGTATTAAAATGTTTAGTCTAATTGCATGCAAAAGCTTCGATACTTAGTAGACCACATATCAGCTGTTGTACAAAAATACTTAATTTGGGTTAATACATTTGTAATCTGACTAACCATGAATTCGTACATTTAATCGATCACTTAATTTATAGCTGTTGGCCGATTCATTTTTTTCAAATTTGGATTGGTAAATTTTACCCACTTTTAAAAAAAGATGTGGTTTTCATCGCCTTCAAAATAGATTTATTTCTCCTTTTTGTTTCTAGATTTGAAAATATCGACATGTCTTGATCTTAATATATGTAACTGCACTCTTTATGATCGTCGATGAAATTCTACAGTGGGGTGTACAAATGAGTACATGTTTTTGTAAGTGTAATTTTAATTTACATTTCATAAAAAAAGGAATAAGGTAAGCTCAACATTTTTTTGCATTTTGTTATTACATTTAAAGACGAAAAGAATAATACAAGACGGAAAATCTAAAGTTTAAGAAATAACGAACAAAACAAAAAACAATTTGCATGTACTCAATTTTGCGCCCACATTTTTTCGATATGTTAGCCCTAAAAAACTCAAAAATCTACCATTATGATTGCATTTTGTGTCTTATTCCTTTGTGCTTTAATTTTTTTTATCTGTGCCGTAGCGTAATTAAAGCCAAGCTGTGACAATTGGAGGTTAAAAGAGGCGTGGAGCTGCGTAAAAACCATATGCTACAGTCCGTACATAAGCTAGAGTTTTACAGCAGTAAATGTGCCTGTTAATCGATAGAGTGTAAGAAGAGCTCTCAAGGACCGCCTTGAGGGAACCGCCAGAGGGAACTAAATCTGCCAGAGGGAACCGATCCTAAATCCGTCAGAGGGAACCGATCACCGAAATCAATCGAAATCGAAAATTTCCTATTCCAAAATCCGTGAATCCGAAGTGAATCGCCCACGGGTCAGTAACGTGAATAGAGATTCACGGCATTCCCGATCCGATTTTTTTTATCTGTGCCTGTTAAGGCCAAGCTGTGACAATTGGAGGTTAGAAGAGGCGTGGAGCTGCGTAAAAACCATATGCTAGAGTCCGTACATAAGCTAGAGTTTTACAGCAGTAAATGTGCCTGTTAATCGATAGACTGTGAGAAGAGCGCTCAAGGACATTTACTACATCTCTGACGAAAAAAACAATAACCTGTATTGTTGGTCAAAATCCGCCAAAGGGAACCGATCACCGAAATCGATCGAAATCGAAATATCTCATTTCGAAAAAGCGAGAAACTGTTCGTTCCTCTCCAACGAACTAGTTTGAAAATGAGATGGTGTCAGTAATACAATGCGTAGCTCTAATCCTTTCACGCGAATCGAGCGAGTGAATAAAAGCTCATTTTTTTAATTTGGGAATATGGCTGAATGTTTAAACTCATTCTAGACATACAAACCATTTAAAAAAATTTTGATATTGGCCAACCTGCTTTGTAAGCATGATATGCATCCATGCAGTTATGAGCATATAGTCTCTTAATTTTTATAAATACTCGCATTAAAAAAATCACTCCCTTTCAACAGAAACCTACTTTAAATTTAACCAGCCAATCAGTTCCATACCACCTCAACTTCGGTCAAATCACACCAAGAAATCTCTCCAGATTGACCACTATCTGATGTCGATCATTTATCAGCGTTCCCGCCTGTTAGCCCAGCAGTAAATCTCATCAAGTCCAAGTAATTTTTCATCACCCCACGAAATATGATGCAAGGCAATAAATATCTTCGACATCATTCCGACTGAACCCGACATGTTCCGTCTAATTGCTCAAACTCATTAAGTTAAGTGAAACATCTGATTGCCGGCCTGTAGGATATGCGGACAAAGAAATGCGGGACATCGTCTTGACCAGAAAGTGTTTGTGTTGAACACAAAAAGGAAAAACGTAAGCAAATAAGGATATCTCATCGAGCAGCAATTATTTTCGATGTAATAAGAAGCCATCGTTGTTGAACAGACGTCTTCCACCGCCACCCCCATACAAGGGACGGTCGTAAATTAAAAATAAAACTCGAAGATATAAATCAGCTAGGAGGCGGTGGTGGTGTTGTCTTGTTGCTCACGTTGTTGTCTCTTTATTTAGTGGCTTACAACACAGCACCAGACAGGCCGTGTCTTGAGGTTTTCAATTCAAATAAAAGGGGTGAAAAGGCAAATCCTCTTGAATCCTTTGGAAAATTTATATCCTCGCTATGCTGCGTAGGCCTGGCGGCGGGGTATGACTTTATTTGTTGCTGGCAAACATATTTTCAGTCTGATTCGTGGATATGGTCGATGGCTTGTCGGATGAGAGTTTCTTTAGAGTTTGGACATAACTTCCGGGTTGGGCGGGTTGGGGTCGAAAAACAGGAAGCTGAGCCGAATACGATTTTCTTTCAAATAAATCTGCAAATCAAGTGAACGTGTGGTCGTTGCTAAAACTTATTTTATATATTTTTTTGTAAACGCTTTTGTTTTTTGAAAATAAAAGGAAAATTCTTTCAAAGAATAGCATACTGCTCTTTGCTATTCTTTTTTTTCTATGCAGGATTTCCTTGAGTTTAAATTGCATGCTCACACAATCACACAAACAATTTGTTTGTGTGAGCAACTAAAAACAACTACCAAAGCACAATACGAAAAGCGGAAATTTCAACACAAATACAGTAAGTGTTTTCATTTTTTCTGTTCGAAATTGTCGGATGCCAAAACGCCGTACTTCAAGGCGTGCAAAGATATTTAAATGTTACTGAACGTTAGCATTAACACAGCACTGGGGTTCTTGCATTTTTCTTCTAACTAAGAACTAATCACACTTAAGGCCATTTCCAAAAGATTGATTTATTCCGCTCGCATTTTACATTTCGCCGTTGCCGTTGCCGTTGCCGTAAAGCTAATAATTGGAACGAATGAATGACTAAAGTGTGCTTGACTAACTATAAGAAAGCTGAAATTACCCAAAAATTAACATAAACAAATTATTGCTACACGGTGTAATGGATTTCAAATACAGTCGAAGCCCTCTAAGCCGAATTTGCACGGGATATCAAAATGAGTTCGAGTTAGAGGGATTTTTCGAAAAATTCGAGTTAAAGGGATTATTATTTTTTTTGTTTAAAAGCCTTTATTTTATTCAGAAGTGTATACATGTAAGGAAAAAACACAAGAAATTACTTAAAAAAGCTTATAATTTTGGATTAAGTTCTTAAAATTGTAAAATGAAGCCTTTTAAAAAAACTCTCTATTATAAAAAAAAGTCTCTATCTCTATTCTCTATTTTAAAAAGTCAGTGTTTTACCTCATCCGGACTCTCAATGCATTCACTAAATGAAGCTTGAAAACATCTCAGATACCTAACTGTTTTTATATTAAAAGCAAATTGTTTGAGAGCCGCACAGTTGTGTGCACAAATAGCCTATAGGCTATAGCTCATTTGTGGTTGTGTGTAGACGATAATTATGTGGGCCTAGACGACAATTGTGTTCGCCCAACATGATTACCCTTCGAAAAGCGTTGGCGATTAGTTTCGATTTTCTCATGTTCTTTGTTTCGCGTGTAGGTCGCCATGCAAATCGTCATGCTTACTGTGAACATTCTCTTTCTTTCTTGCATAGGTAAACATTAAACAATAATAAGGGCAACCACATGCGCTTTTTTCTCCAACGTGTTTGAACCACAAACGAGCCAATACAGATACCCAACTTCTTCGTCTCTTGCCCCTTGACAGCGTTTTTTATAACATTTTATGTCTGTGAATACGTGTGAGAGCTTTGAACAACAAATTAAACAAATGTGCGTAAAAATTATGAGTTAGTGTTGGATGATTCCTGAATTACTGTCGAAATACTTCCTGTATTTCAGCTACATTCGTGAATTACTGTCGAATTCATTGATGGACGAGGGGATATGGCAGCTGCCCAGCAAGGTGTCTATATTAGGTTGTCTGTAGTTTGAACTAAAAAATTAACATGAAATGAAGGGTGTTCGTCGTCCAGTGCCAAATTGAAAGAGAGTTAGAGCATGCAATACAAGTTGCGTGCTTTTTCGTTTATTTTGTTGCAAACAAAAAAAAATTCGACTTAGAGGAATTGAAAATGGACCAAGAGTCGAAAAAATGTATTCAAGTTAGAGGGTTTTTCGACTTAGAGGGTTCGACTGTATATTTTTTTTTATCACTTTTTTACAAAACAAAACATAAATATAAACATTTTTATTTTTCACAACATAGAAAAAGAAATTGAATGAAAAAGAAATAGAACTCCTGTAAAAAAAATCAGAGGAATGAAAGAAGTTATGTATGATATGCAGATGTAAAGATAATAAATAAAGATAATTAATGCTTTTTAGCGTTCGGTTGATTGGAATTAACACTTTCGGTCAATTTATGACGCCTTTTTCTTGATGAGCTTGACGCATCGCTTCCACTTTGTATGCGCCTCTTTCCCCGACCTATCTCTCTGTCCTTTCCTTGCTTTAAATTTGGTTGTACACCGATTTTCTTTGATGAGCAAAGTTTAACCTTATTCGTCGCAAAATTTTGTGCTTATTTCATGTTATTTTATGTTGTTTCAGGTTTTATTCAACGATTTAACCAGCATTATATTTGATATTGAACTGTCTCCTTCTAACCCATTTGCTAAACGAAAAAAAAAATTTCTTAAGCTCTCCAACTGCCAGCTTTATTTTTTCTTCGTTTTCTGTACTTTCAGAAGCAATATATTGAATTACTATTGATTCGGTGAGGATCGCTGCGTTTTCATCTTCCACGTTATTTTTTAAGGATTGATTTTAACTTATATTATCACGCTCATCCACTTCAATGTTTGAGAAACATTCAATTGATGGTATTTCGCCTAATGCAAGCAGAGCAAATTCTTTTCTGCCGTTTGAACTAATCCGCGGAGATGTTTTAAATAGGAAGCACAAATGTTTGCAATATTTTCCGCTTTTACCATCGTTACATTCACAACAAGCAATATCAGTTAGGACACTATATGCTTTATTGCTGTCATTCTCTGATTGGACTTTATTTTCATTGTCACTAACTTGATAGAACTCAGTGATTTCTGCAGCTTTTTTCAAATACTTTTTGTAAACTATATCTTTGCTGCGTCTAGAATGAGCGAATTCTAGTAATCGAAGTTGATGGTATGTTTCAAAATTCTGTTATGAATTTCACTATTGAACACTTTCGACCTTTGTAAGACAATGTCTTTAAGGACCCGAACGGAGTTCTTGATGTAATTATTTGTATTGTTTTCTCTTGTCAAAAAGTTAGTCCTGTAACAGAGGCACCATTCGGATCTCCCAGACCACAAATTGCGCATATATGTATCGAGCATTGCTTTTGGTGTTTTACAACAAATCGAACTGAGTTTTGCATAGTTTATTGTGGCTGTTTCTTCTTCCTCCGAGTATAAAACCCATTGAAAAGCTTTCATTATTACTTTTCTGTCTCCTTTTTCTACGTGATGTTCAGAAACCCGGGGCCATCGCCATACAGCTTGACCAACATGAAAGTGGCAAAGCAGCAAACGAGATCGTGAAAACACACATTTAAGTGCATTCCCTTCGGCATTACTATCATCAGTCATTGTAATAGATGGTTGAAATCGCTTCTGTGTATCTTTTTCCAATGCGTATTTGATAGCTGTATAGCAAGAGTGTAGTTGGCCTCAGTCTCTGCTGTGTGCAATACGCATGCTAAGGGGCAGGCACCAATTTTTATTGCACAAAATACAAATGTTACTTGTGTACAAGTCTGATCACATGATCCATTGGACACATAGACCATTTCATCAGCATAGCCATTCTGGAATGGCCTTCTCATAATTGGTGTAATAACAACAATCGTCATTGGATCTTCTTTAACTACAAGAAGAACTCTTTAAACTCTTCTTATTTGATCTATGTCAGCGATTGAATTGAGTTTAACCCAGGACTGAGCGCAACACCAACCAATTTTACGAACGCTTCCAAATTTAATTGTCTTCGTGAGTTGTCTCTTTCTTTCATTTAATTCCTTGACGTCTTTAAATTATCGTTTCATTTTAAATAGAAGTTTGACCATGATTGGTTCTGCGTTCCAGTCTGGGAAGAGTAAGAATGGTAAGTTTTTTGTTGCTTGTTTGTATTTCCTTTTTCTTATGTTTTCCTTTGTTTGACAGAAATAAAATCATCATTTACCTTTTGTAATGTTTGTTTAAACATTTGGATTTTATTCTCTTGTATTCTCAACTGGTTGATTTAAGCCATTTCGCCGATTTTCTAACATAAATGTTTAACAAGTTGATAACAAGAAAAAGCCTATTAATCCAAAGCGAGTTCTGACTCACTTCACATCCAGTCCTCCTCAAAGCGGCAGAGCATGTGTAAATTGTGGCCAGGGCCATCTCCTGACCCGACGTCCTGATTTTGAGAAGCTGTCATTAGGACGTAGGTTAGCATTTGCTAAGGACCATAGGATTTGTCTTTTTTGTCTGGACCCATCGAAACATAATTGGGAGTCTTGTCGTAGGAAGAGAGCGTGCGGTTTGTCAGGATGTACAGGGGCGGAAATGTATAAGCTGATAGTTGTTTGTTGACTATCCAAATTTTCGTTTTACTTGCTTGTTCCTTATTTAATTGAGTTCCCTTAGGAATCGAGCTGTATTTTTTTTAAATAATTGAATTTGTTTATAGAATTTTGTCAAACAAATAATTATGAATTTCGTCTATTTCTTTTCCTTAATTATTTATTAATCTTCAATTGTGTTACTGAGTAGGTGTCCGAGTTTGGCTTGGAGCCACTGTATATAAGTATTAATTTATTGATGGTCCTTTCATTTGGCAATTTGTGTATTATAGTTTTCTGAAGTCATTCCGATACACGAAGGAAGCTTTTCAAGATGTCCTCAACATATTAGAATTACCAGATGGGGTAAGATTAACGCATGTACCTCAAAATTTGCAATTGGCCAATCTGCTTGGGAGCGGTGGTTACCAAAGGCAAGTAGGGGCGGAAGCAACCTTTGGACAAATAATTTCAAGCGTAATTACATGAATGCGATCGAAACTTTGAGCACGCATGATCAATTTTGCAATCAAAGAATCGACCTAGGAATTCTTCTTTCTAAAATAAAAACTACCATGAGGTAAAAAAAAATTGGGATGAGCACAAACAACTTGTTAATTTGTTCCCATTTTTCAGTAATCAGTTGCATAGATGGAACACGTTATGATTTTACGGCCAGTGGTACATGAGCACGCCTGAGCACCCCGGAGATCGTCAGAGACTACAAGGAACGTCTGAGCGAACGACTCGCGAGTATGCCTACGTCGGACACAAACGCCAATAATATGTGGCTCCATTGCCGCTCTGCCATCCAGGAAGTAGCCGAAGCCACGATGGGCTACCAACCACCCCCGGCAAGAAACCCATGGTATGATGGCGAGTGTGAGCAGAAAAAGCGAGCAACCGACGAGGCGTACCAAAAAGCGTTGCAAAGGAAAACAAGGGCAGCGCGCGAGGAATACCGAGCCAGAAGAAGGGAGGAGAAAAAGACGCTGCGGCGAAAAAAGAGGGCTTTCGCAGCCTCCCAGCTCAAGAATATTGAAGAGTCCAGGGACAAAAACCGAATACGATCCTTTTATAAGAAGGCCAAAAGTCTCGCAGCGGGCTTTAACAATGGCACCCTGGCTCTCCGAAATTGCGAGAATAATCTTGTCACCGACCCGCAGGGAATAGTGGATGTCTTTAAGCAGCATTTCCAGCAGCTGCTTAACGAGCATGAAGAAGAGAGAGTGGTAGTGGACGAAGAGATCCCACCTCCAGTCAATGAAGCCGTTCCCCCTCCCAGCATTGACGAAATCGGCACGGCAATAAAGAAGCTGAAGAACAACAAGGCCGCAGGCTCGGATGGTATCCCATCAGAGCTCTTCAAAGCTGGAGGCGATGTCCTGGTAGGGAGCATGCACCAGATCATCTGTAGAATTTGGGAGGACGAATGCATGCCCGACGACTGGAATACCAGCTCTGTCTGCCCCATCCACAAAAAAGGCGATCCTACCTCGTGCAAGAACTACCGAGGTATATCCCTGCTCAATGTCGCCTACAAGATCCTGTCGAGTGTACTGTGTGAACGTCTAAAGCCGTTTTGCACCGCACTAATCGGCACGTACCAGTGCGGCTTCCGGCCCGGCAAATCGACGATAGACCAAATTTTCACACTAAGGCAAATCCTGGAGAAGACCAGCGAGTTCCAAGTCGATACGCACCACCTTTTCATCGACTTCAAAGCCGCATATGACAGCATTCATCGCAAGGAGTTGTTTAGTGTGATGGCTGAATTCGGGATCCCGGCAAAACTGATCCGGTTGTATCGAACCACGCTCAACAACACTCGATGCACCGTGCAGTTCGGCTCAAGAACGTCCGAGCCCTTTGAAACATGCACCGGATTTCGGCAAGGAGACGCGCTGTCATGTGATTTCTTCAATCTCGTGCTGGAGCAAATAGTACGGCGGGCCAACGTCAACACGGAAGGTACTATCTTCCACAAGTCGGTCCAGCTCCTGGGCTACGCAGATGATATTGATATCATCGCTCGGTCCCAGCGGGCCATTGTGGAAGCTTTCACCGCGATTGAAGAGCAGGCTAAACGAACTGGTCTGAAGATAACTGAGGAGAAAACCAAATATATGCTGTCGACGAAGAAGGAATCCGTCGCCCACCGCCTAGGACAAAATGTTACAGTCGACAGCTATAACTTCGAGGTAGTTAAGGAGTTCATATACCTCGGGGCGAACGTAAACTCCACGAATGGCATCGTAGTGGAGATCCGTCGTAGAATCACCCTTGGCAACCGCTGCTACTTCGGTTTGTCCAAACAGCTAGGGTCAAAACTCCTGACTCGAAGAACTAAGGTCATGCTCTACAAGACCCTTATCCTGCCAGTCCTACTGTATGGAGCCGAAAGTTGGACGATAAGCAGGACTGCAGAGCTGATACTTGGCTCCTTCGAAAGAAAAATTCTACGGCGGATATTCGGTCCAGTCTGCGAGGAAGGCGAATGGAGGAGAAGACATAACCGCGAACTTTATGAGCTGTACAAAGATGTGGATATAGTCCGGAAGGCAAAAATCCGTCGGCTACAGTGGCTCGGCCACATCGAGCGCATGGACACAAACGCTCCAGCTAAAAGGGTCTTCGAATCCGAGCCTCCTGGTTCGAGGAGAAGAGGGAGACCGAACCTCCGGTACAGAGATCAAGTGATCGCGGATGCAAGACTGCTTGGTCTTCCGGACTGGAAGCAGCATGCCCGGGACCGTCAACGTTGGAAGGCTGCTTTGGCTCAGGCACAGACCCTCCAAGGGTTAAATGCCTGATAAGTAAGTAAGGTACATGAGCACATGTATTTTAATCGCAAGGGAAGGTATAGTATCAATGCGATGATAGTAAGTACAAAAACGCTTGTTAATCTTTTTAATTTAATTATTTATTGTTAAATAAATTTGCGATGAAGACACAAATATTGTGGTGGTGAATTCAAGATACGGTGGCAGTGCTCTTGATAGTTTTGTCTGGCGGCAACTTAATTAGCGGGAACATTTCGAAGCAAACTACATGGGAAATGCTAACCCTTCGTGGCTTCTTAGTAATACTTCTACTTTTCATTTTCGTAAAAAAACGATTGCATTCTTTATCTTTTTAGAAGACAGTGGATACCCTCTAGAACCCATTTTGCTTACCCCATGACCCCATGACCCCACACAGGTCAATTTAGCAGAAGCACTATTTAATAGGGTTCACTCTCAGTCCCGGAACATAATAGAACGGTGCATCGATCGTTTAAAAGGTAAGTATAATTGTTAAATCGTTTTATTTCATTTCAATATATCACATTTTTAGTTCGCTGGCGTATTATTATGGAGGAAAGGAAGTGCAAATACTCTCCAAAAAGAGTATAAGAAATGATAAATGTGTGCGCCAGCTTACACAATATTTGCATAAAACATAATGTGCCTCTTCCCGAGCCGGATGCTGAAATTCGAAGTCGACCACAAGTACACTTCGGCAATACAGTTTAACCGTCTGCTCACGCCAAAAATATGCGTGACAGAATTCACGACGATCTCCACGATAAAAAAAAACAATAAGACAACAAAAATAAAATATTATATTTATTAATGTAGGCCACAGATTCAAAAGTTAAAAAATTCTTAAGAAGAACTGCCGGTATATGCATAGGAAGGGTAAATTGATGTAAATTCAAGCAGTTGAAAAAAAATAGAGATCCAGTGCGGTCATGTTTAAGTAAATCTCTCAATAATCTAAAGTTTATGATGTTATTTCAATTAAGTATTATAACTTTCGTACTATATTTATAAAAATGTATATAATAACGCTGGAAGGAGTTGTAGAGTTGTAAAGGAATCGGCTGTAGAGAAGATAAGTCATGAAGCTGAGCGTTCTAGTTCCATGAGCTTAAATTCGTTGCATGTTTTGGCAACTTCCAATTCTAATAATCTAATTTGCAATTCTTCCGCCCTTATTGCTGCTGTGGCCTCTTTTTCCATTTTCTTCTCTTTTGCCAGTTCCTTAAGAGCTCAACAAATTTCTTCCAACGTTTTTGAAATGGAATCTAGTTGGTCTGATTGTTTTTGAAAAAAACGTTTCTTGTAAGCTAATTTGCTTCTGCAATATGTTTTCTTTTGAAGCAATCGGCGTTCTTTTTGGACTGCTTCCTAAATATAGTTCAGGAGTTGATGACTCTGCGTTGGAAGTGGATAAAGATGCCATAGGTCTTCCTGGCCTATATGTAGTTTAAAAAGTGAGAATGACACAATATCTTTAAAATTAATGTATATTGTTACACGCAATTCCTCCAGACACCCCTGACTTTTAGCGACACCTGGTGTTTATTAAGTAAACACCAAGTGTACGCTTCCGTTTCTGTTTGGGAGTTCTTCTCTTCCTCTGAGCGTGTGCGCAACGCATTTTAATTGTATCTAATATATTTCGTAATTAATGAAACTACCGATTCGAAAAGAAGTCGATTTTTGTTTTACTTATATAACTATATGTATACCTTTTTCAACGCCAATGCCGAATGCCTGTGTACCCGCAATACCACTCACGCATGTGAGCAAGCGGAAGCGATTGCTTCACCCTCCTCTGTCAACTTTTGTTCTAGAAATGGTCCCCCACCTGTTTGCTGTATTAACTTTTTTTTAAATGAGAATTTTTTTGGTTTAGTATTTCCTAATGGTCCATACCTGCAACGCAAAAGTTAAAGATTATATGCTACTATACTACGTGCTTACGTACTCTCTTCCAATTGATTTCGTTGGCGGGCCATTCTTCTATATATGTAAACCTAATGGCTGAATTTTCGAGGCAAACTGACATAATTTTCAAATTTATGAAAATCATTTCAGTCACTTTTTGAATTTGATATTTCAAAATTACAAGTGATTATTTTTCACATTTTTGTGTGATTACATTATACAATTGCAAATGTATTTGATAGTCAATCACCCATCGAGTCATTTGAGAGTCATGTCATTTTGCAGTCGTTTAAGTATCGGTATTATGAAACTTAAACGACTCGACTTCCCCTTTATTCATGTGTGCAATACAATCCACAGCAAAAGATAATTGTCAAATTCAAATTTGTATGTTTTTATTTTGATTTTATTTTGCCAGTAAGCTAACAACGACTTTGGTGATACAAAATAGTAATTTCTTCGTCGATTTCACTTAGCACGCCTCTTTTGAAATTAGTGGCAAGGTACATATTTTGTTCCATCATTTCCATTTATTTGGTTTTCGTTCGACACTTTTATCCTACAAAAAAATTTAAGCAGTGTAATTAGAAAGAAAAATTAGAAACACATAAAGAAAGTAAAGAAAAAAACAAGCCGTACTTACATTTTAAACTAATTCCCACTTGGAGTCGTTGACAAAATCCTAAACGCCTGATTCTTTCGTTCAAGTAGTCGTTTTGTGACACTTAATCGACAACCGTAATACCGAATAAAAATATGACGAGGAGAAAAATTACGTTCCACAGAACTAAAATGACTACTATTGCTTAGTAACGTAAACGACTACTTAAACGACAACCGGAATACCGATTGAACAAAGTCGTTTAGTGACATGTCGTTAAACGACAAGCGGGGTGATTCACTCTGCTCATGTGGCTGTAATAGCTCTTGTGTTATTCAAGATTGCGCCGATTAGGATCTATGGGGAAAGCGGAGCTTTCATCGATACCTACGTGTTTTTAAAAGACGGGTCATCTTTGTCTATTATGGAACAAGAACTGTCTGATGCCCTTGGTCTCTCAGGGTCTTCTGAAGAACTGAATTTGCAGTGGACAAAAGGAGTTTCTCGTAAAGAAGATTCCATCAGAACTTCTCTTTTGGTTTCAGCAGTTCAGGGTCGGAAAAGATTTAACCTCGAGAACATCTATACAGTGGAAAATTTGGATCTTCCAGTATAGTCGTTGAATGTCGAAAGAGAGGTTTACCATTGAAGAATCTAGTTAATGCGAAATCAAAGTTGGCCTGGATCATGCCAGATTCCTATTGGGCGAAAGTCGCCGCCACAGTAAGGGTCATGAACCGTGTGCAGCTCTAGGTTGGATTGTATTTGGACAGCCGGATAGTTATTCGAACATAGTTGTTGCTACCTGATGCAATTAAAGATCAAGTAGATTTGCACGAGTTGGTTAATCGTCATTTCTTTGTGAAAGATTTTGGTGTGAAAAGCACAAGAGGAGAGTTATTGGGACGAGAGGATGCTCGAGCGATGAACATTATGCGTGAAACATTACAGCGTTAGGGGAAAAGGGATATGAGATAGAACTTCTGTGGTCTCATGATTCGGTGAAGCTTCCGGACAGCTATGCGATGGCGTTGAAGCTGTTGGACGTTTGGGAACGCTCTTTAAGAAATCCTCATCTTTTAGAGTGGAAAAACAATCATGTGAAAGAGTTGGTCTCCAAAGGATATGCGCGAACTACTTCTGAGGAGGAACTCAATCAGAGCTGGCCCAGAGTCTGGTACGCTCCTACCTTCATAGCGGAGAATGCTAACAAGATCCCGATGAACCCAAGAGATGTTGCAGACGTCGCAACAAAAGTAAAGGGGGTGAGTCTCAACACTTTTCTTTTAAAAGGTCCAGATAATCTGGCCTTGCTGGCCCTTTTCAATTTCGCGAAAGAAAAATAGCTGTGAACGCTGATGTTGAGGTAATGTTTCATCGAATCAAAATTAAAAAGGAAGACCAGCATTGCCAACGCTTGCTTTGGAGAGATGGGGATAGTTCAAGAAGTCCCACAGTGTTCATTATGCACGTCACGATGTTCGGACCAAGATGCTCTCCTACTTGTGCGCAGTTCGTCAAGAATTTTCATGCAGTAGACAGACTCAACAAGCGTACATATGTCGACGACTATTTCAATAGTCACAACTCCATTGAAGATGCTGTACGTGTAACTAAGGATGCTATCTCAATGAATTTTGATCTTGATGGCGTTCAATCCAATAGTAAGCAAATGCTTCAGCAGTTGCCAGAACGTTATATTAGCTCCAAATTGATTAGGGTCTTTGGTGTCCCCTTTTTTGCAAAATGCTGATATAATTTAAATCGTTAATATTTCGAAAAATTGTGTGAAAATAATTTGTTTTATATAAAATTTATTGATTCTATTGATGAGATTTACAAAACGGCGTTTTTGGATCTTTTGAATTCGAACTAAATTTCAACTAAAGGTTACATCGAGACCTACATTCTAGAATTTATTCAGATTTTTAGACGCGCTGGTGTGGAAATGCGAGGGGGGCGGATTGAAGCGAACAATAAAAAGTGAAAACTGTATTTTATTTTACAAAACCTATCCAACGGTACCTAACTCAATCAATTGCGGTAAAAGAAATTACAAAAAATTAGTCATTAATTTATTTTAGTACGAATAAGAAATCATGAAAATCATGGGTATTTTTTGGGATATTGCGATGAGTTGCCTCATAACTCCAATGTTTTTCAGATTTTTTGACCCATTATTTTAGAAAATAAGGTATGGGGTACGGTACACAAGTCGATTTTGTGGGCTTATAACTTTTTACCAATAAGACTAAGATGCAAACTGTAGTATAACTTTTCGATCTAGGCGCCATTTTCTTTCCAACGATACCCATATCAGATGTATAAGAAAATAAATCTGTTTTTTTTTTGATTTTAGTATTAGCACTAACTTTTTCGCTAATAAGTAACTTTCTTAAAACTTTTTTTCGAAACTTTCTTTGGGCAAGGGAAACACATCATCTGTATAAATTTCTTTGCTTAATTCCAGGTGGTTCGCCAGGTACCTAAAATAATGACAGACAGACAGACATTTTTGTAATCTCCGCCCGCTCCCTTTTCAAAGACATCCATATTGACCATAAAAGTTAATAAAAGTTTTTTCAAACGTTAGTTTCAGTACTAACTTTTTCTGTAATCTTCGATTAATTTCGGAAAAAAGTTCAGATTTATTTTTGGGTTGCTGGGAAACATATTCATTCCAAGTTTCAGCCCTTAACTACAGAGGATTCAGAAGCTATTAGACTATAAATATTAATATTATAAAACAAAGCCTAAAAAAATGTTTGGAGAGCCTAATCTCAGGAACTACTGAACGGATTTCCATGCGGTTTTCACCAGTAGTATTGTTGGTATCTATTATCTATTATGGGTATGGACTATATTTTATAGACATTTAGGCACAACAAATTAACGGTACATTAAGATAAGTAAAAAAAGTCGAGAATTGGTAAGCTTCTAAGGCGGGCGCTGTCTAAACAGTTAAAGATACGAAAAAAAAAAATGTACTGGGGAATTGATCGTCTCAAAAAGTTCTAAAAAATTCAACGATGGCATACGTCTATCTTTTAAGGTAGACTCACAATAACTATTTTTATGGTTCTGTAAGAATTCGAAAAGCCAATTCGGCCTGCAATTTCCACACCGCTTTGTCAAAAAATCTGAAAAAATTACAAAAAATCGGCTTCCATGAGTAAATTAAAAAAAACTAATTTCAGCATTCTAGCTCCAATACTTTTGGAGCTTTTGGCCAAAAACGATAAAACGTGAATATTCAAATTTTAAAAATCTAAAAACGCAGTTTTATAGATCTTGGAGCAAGCATTAAGAAATAATAGCTATGACAATATCGATTAGTTGGCGAAATCCGAGAAATCGCTGATTAAAAGATTTTTTTAATCTATAAAATTCTGGCTGAAATCGATTCGAGTCTCAGTGGTGTTTTCCATATTCATTTCAACCCCTATTTGCTCAACTCAAATTTGCACACAGCTGCCATGACGATGATCGCGCAGAAACGGTGTTGTACGGATAGAGGCATATGAAATGTGAAAAATGGATATATGTATAAGTTAACCCAAGCAACAATATGCTGTCGACATCGCACCGACCAGCATGACGACTCGAACGATAACGAGGACGATAGGATAGAATGCAACGAAATGCAAACACCGATAAGAGGACGCTAACATAGAATGCCACGAAATGCAAACATCGATAAGGGACGAAAACACAACATGTGATGTGGACGAAGGGTCAGCGTAGTAGGTAAGAGTTTGGTAGGTTAGTTTTAAGATTAGTTCAGTGCCGAACTCCTTGTTATAAAGACTCGTCTCGCCATAAGCAGCGAGCACCATTAGTTATTTTAATAAAGTAAAAATAGAAAAGTTAGCGTGTTTAATTTAAAAGATAACTTATACACATATGTATGTGTATAGGTTTACATAAATGTACACATTAGAAATACAGACAGCGATTAAAGAACGTGGTATTTTTTGTTGGAAAATTATAGCCAATGGGAAAATAGCATGTCTGATGCGTGTTCTGTTCTACAGGAATATAACAAGGACATTTATTTACTTTGATAATTTCGTTGTGTAAAATTACTGATCCTTTGTTGCTTCCAATACACGCGCTAAATGAAGCAAGAATGCATCTCAAATACCTATCTGTTTTCAGATGAAAAGCTGATTATTTGTGTGTGCGCGACGAACAACGATAATGTTCGATCGCGATGTTCGCGTGTAGGGCCATGTTCGCAAGCTAATCCTCATTTTTGCTGTGAACTTCCTTTGCTCTCTCTTTTTTGCATAGGTAAACAACAATAAGTCAACCACTTGCAGTTTTTCTCCGACGTGTTTGCACTACAAGAATCAACACGAAATGAATGTTCGCGAAATGTGTTTATCGTTTAGGACCACTATGGGTGAGTCACATAATGCGAGTTCCCGTACTTGCTACAAGTTGCGTGGAGACATTTTTTGTCTATTTATCAGCCAAAGAAATAAAATTCGACTTAGAGGTATTGAAAGTAGACTAAGGCTGGAAAAAATGTATTCAGGTTAGAGGGATTTGCGACTTTAAGGGAGTTCGACTTAGAGGATTGTTTTTGTATGGGATATAAATATCGACGTTCGACTTAGAGGAATTCGACTGTATGTTCTGTGGAATTTTATTTCAAGTAAATAGAGAAATAACCTCTCTTTGGCAAATTTAAAAAAGAATTAAATTCCTGGCCTTATAACATCAAACGATGCACAATACGTGCGAGAAAAAACAATGATCATTACTGACTTATTGAAGCGATTCAAAAAGAGTGTCTTTTGAAAAGGGGAAAACATCATTTATGATTTAACTATGTTATTAAAGAAGAAATGATTGAGAAGATATATCCGGATATTGCAAACTTATCTACTAATTCATTTCGTTTGAGGGAAGGGCTATTTTGTGGCAGACAAATAAGCAAGTCAATTAAGTTAATGATTCAATTCTTGCCAAATGTGATTCATCATCAAAAGTCTATTATTTAGTTTACCGCGTTTTAAATGTAGAAGACGCGGTGCATAACCCCAAATTATTTCTAAGTTCATTAACACTTTCTGCTATTCCATTACTGGAATACGAAAAAAACTTTAGATATATAGTGCGGGGACATAGACCCCCCCTCCAGAAGCATCAATTTGCTCACCATACCACTTAAAAACAACTCTTACAGACAATACATCGCTTCGCGAAATAATGCAATGGAATATCCAGGTATCCAATACGATTCCATTAATACCCAGTTGGTATTCTCACCAAAAAGAATATCCCCCACAAGTTATTACAAATCAACTCCAATATACTTCAGTATACTTCTAGCAGTTGAAATTCTCTCAAGTATTACCTTAAAAATTGTTTTTATCCACAATCACCCTAATCACAACTTGAACTTAACTCCCACCAACATTCTCAGGTACATAGAATGATCTGGAGATCTGCCATCCAACGTGCTGATTGGGACAAATTAAAAAATAGTTTGCAATTTTAATTTTATATGTATTTGCAACGCTGATATAATTCTATTCCCTAAACCTGTAGGGAGGTTTTTTATTTACAAAAAACCATACGAGCGCCGAGTATGTATCCATTTTTGCACGCCACTGTATATCGATCATCATCATCATCATCATTAGCGGCGTAACAGCCCACGAAGGGCCAAAGCCTAGCTTTTCCTAGCTCCACTGTGTTGTGCGCGCTATAATTTGACACATGTGAAGGGGGCCTACAGTTTATTGCCGGTTCCGCGAATTGCGAAAGCTTTCCGTGACAGAAGTACTCCAGGAGGATTGTCAATTGTTCGCTGGAGGTGGGGCCGTGAAAACTGTTTGTGGTGTTTTTCCCCGAGCTGTATTCGAACCCGGGTACACTCGCTTAACAGTCCGACGCAGTAACGATTAAGCCACGGCGCCCACATCGTAAACAACAAAAATCGAAACCACGGTGTGAAGAACTGATGCCAAGTGAGCAAAGCTAATTATTTTCAGAGACCACAGCGGCATCCTTGAACACACTCCACCCCTCGGAGTTTTACTCTGCGGACTGAATAAAAGAAGCCCCCGGTTGATTGAATTCCTACCCTCTCTTTGCATCGACAAAGCGTTTTCCATTTTGCGGTATATTATTCGATCATAACTTCGAGTACAACAATTTTTATGTCAAACCCCTCACCCTACTCGTACGCATTATCCCATTCTCCTTTATTTATATACTTCCCCTCATATTCAACCCACGGAAGGTCCTTATTCAACACGTTTCTGAATAATCTGCATCTGAACAATCTCCTGCCACATATCTTTGACATTCGACACCGTTCGTCTAACGAATGTGACATCAAAAAAAATCCTGAAAGGAAAGCACGCCCGATGGGAACTAACTGATATGATGAGGTTATAAAAGAAAAATAAAAATAATAAAAAAAGGACCATAAACTGCACCGCGGAGCACTTACAACAACAATAGAGAAAGTAAAATGGATTTTATTGCTTAATAAACAGGATCGCTGAATATATATCTCTCCCAACAGCCGCACACGTCACAAACAAAAACAAACAATCAACTTATTGCTTTGAGTGACATAGCAGTTGTAATAAATCCAAGTTGAACTGTTAAAATATTCAAAGTTTATCAAAACAACAGGAAAGCGAAAGTTTCACAGACAAATATATGTAGTGATGAACGTTGATTAACCTTTGACCTCAGGTCGTAGACAAAAGGTGGAATTATTGTGAGAAAATTCTTTTACGCGAGGACTTGATAGAACTTTTTAATTGGCCGTTTTCTAATTTTGGTTTAAAATACATTTACTTCAGGAGACAAGGAAAGCATATCTATGCAGATTTAAAAAAAAAAATCCACAAATTATTTGAATTCATTTCAAGTTTAGTTACAGGTTCTCATCACATACCCCACAAACCTTCTAAAAAGCGAATTACGAAGTTGGCTGTTTTCTTAAACTTATATTTTATTTCCATTCAGAATTTAAAAGAAAATAAAAAATCAAAGAAAAAACTACAAAGCAAATCATACAATTCCCGGTGTCTGTGGAAACTCAATAATAAGCACTTATTTGCTTCGTATTTTGTTGTTATTATAGGAAATTGATAATTGCCTGCAATTTGCAACAACAAAACAATCTTGAAGAAATGGAATCGGTTAGCTCAGGTGTGTTTCATTTAGTGGGGTTTTTCTTTTTAAACCAAAAAATGCATTTATTTTTAGATATCAGTAAGGTCTTAGCAGTGTTAACCCTCACCATGCAGGTGATTGATATATGAATCAGTACGCTTTTTTAACGTTATTTTGTAAAATTCTCGCCAGAATTCTTTCTTAAACCTTGAATTGTTTTTTATTTATTTTTATTATTCGAAAGTTTTGCTTGCACACATTGCTTTTCATTTTGTAACAAGTTAACCGCTAGGAATAAATTTATTTAAAAAGAAAGTTGGAAAAATGTTTTCATATTCTCTAGGTTTTTGGTTACTGATTTATGTTTAAATTTCCCAGACCGGGAATTATACATTTGTGTAAAGGCCGAACTATAATGCACATGAAAAAGCATGAGCTGGTGACAAATTTTAACAAAATGTTCGCAAAAAAACATGACTACCTACAATGAGCATATGCGCGACTTAAAAGCACATGGGCGTTGGACAACTTTCTGTTCTTCTCATTCGAGCATCGAAATTCTGATAGCTACAGCGTTACTAATTGCAGAAAATCTCGTAAATCTAAGAATGTCCAAGCCCACAGGAATTGATTCCAAATCATGCGTGCCTCAAGTACCAACGAGTGTGTTCCATAAACTTTCGTTTGCCATGTTCTCGTTATCGACTACGAATACTACGTCTGCGATTGAATATATTTGGAATACTCCCATTTCCACCCATCGGTGTGCGCTTCTAGTTATTAATTTTAACAACACCACAAAAATGACAGAAAAATGTCAAAATAATTTATACGCGCAACTTTTATAACTGCCACCAAGCTCGTAAACCATCAACTGACTGACTGTCGTAAACCACTAAACAGGACGAAACCATAGCCAGAAGATACAATAAAGATTCGCTTTTTTTTATTTTATTTTATGACTAGCGCAGTATTAATTTCTAATTGCATAAATTCATCGCTCGAGGGATGAATGAATGTTGCGATTCTATTTATGTGTAACTAGGGATGACGTGAGGTGGGGAGAGACTTTACAATCCTTCGGCTCACAACAATGAGCGATGTGACATGGTTATAAAATAAAAAAAATTCCTTCGTGGGTGGAGTGACGGTGACGGTGGTTGATTCGCCACGGCTGACGGAAGTAAAAACATCAAACGAGCTTAAATGTTTTATTTGTCATTTCAGAGATCATCACGATGGCGAAATTGTTTATTTTTCTTCTTCGTTTTCTGACGGTAACTGTATCCACATAGATAACATTGATATGTTTATATCCGACGGCGTTACGCAGACGTCTGTCGAAATCCCTAAAGATACGCATTTGGTGCGTTGAATTGAAAACAATAACATTTGTTGAAGGATGACTGACGAAAGGTAGAAGTTGAGTTTTACTACAGAAGCGATATTCTTCTTGTTTTTTTTTTATTTTTAATTTAACGCAGCATAAAAAAACTGAGTAAATTTAACAATGGTGATCCAATAAGCCACAACTTGTTTTTATTGTGCGTTAAGGAGGTTTTAGCCTCCGTGTTATGTGTCAAAGTACCTGCTTGGTTTGTTTAAGGTGAAATTAGATTGTAACGAGAACGTTCGTTGGCACGAATGACATTACTGGTATGCATTTTTGGTATTTCATTTTTGACTTAAATTGCTGGTGACTAAAGCCGTAGCCAGACAGGAATTTAGCAAACACAAGATTTTTCAGGGAAGTTGTTTTTGTTTTTTTTTTCTCCTGTGTATTTTACGTTTGTCCATTGATTGGACACATAGTACATTTTAGTAGATTTGGAATGTCTAAGAATATGTAGGTGTGGAATGTCTATCAATATCAGGAAGTTATTTTGTCCGAGTTAGAATGATGTTTAAAATAAATATGTATGTTCTCATGATCATTGTTGAGAGTGTCCTCTTATAAGGTCTGCCGGCTGTTTCGCTTCAGTCTTCTCTGTCCAGACATCTCTTGCGCTGGAATCGCGCTGACTTCATTGTTTTTATATAGTTATATTTTCATGTGACGTCTTCTACTTATATTTGTTACTAGCTTCTGCAACGACGTCGTCCGCGTGAATATCACTTATTGCGGTTGGATTGATAATATTATCATGTTTAAGGTTTAAGCTTACTCTATACTAAAGGAATATTATAACATACACTAAAGGATAATAAACGCACGTTAGAAGTTCAGTTAAAATAAGATCGTTAATTTCATTAACACTACTGTTGCAACTGCCAATATAGTCCTCTGATAATCTTTTTTCCCTAATTCAACTACATCTGGGTTGTTTTTTCGATATTAAGTCTTTAAAGCTGGTTACTTTTTCACCTAAATCACGATTATTTAGTTTTCAAAATGAGGTACTTTCCTGTGTCCTACTAAAAGTACAATGTGTACTGCCATCACGCAAATGTGCTCTTATATTAGTAGATAGTTTTAGGGTATGAAAAAACTTCCATAATTGAGAAGGCAATAACATTCCAGTAGGCGCAAAGTCTACGATTCTAGACCACATTTTTTTTTTTAAATGTCGTGTAATATTTACAATGTTTTTTTGTTTTAGTTATAAAATTCTACGTGCAAATTTTAGTTGAGTAAATAGTTGTAAAAAGTTGAAATGAATGTGGAAAACACCACTGAGACTCGCGTCGACTTCAGCCAGAGTTTTATAGATTAAAAAAAAATTTTAATTGGCGAATGCTTCGGTTTCGTCCACTAATCGATAAATTTATACTTATTATTTTTTTATTCTTGCGAGATCCACAAAACTGCGTTTTTGGTTTTTTGAAATTCGCATATTGACGTTTCAGCGTTTTTCGCCAAAAGCTCCAAAAGTATTGGAGCCAGAATGCTGAAACTAGTTTTTCAATGTACTCATTGAAACCGAGTTTTTGTAGTTTTTTCAGATTTTTTGATAAAGCGGTGTAGAAATTACAGGGGGATTAACTTTTTGACTTCTTACAAAACCATAAGAATGGTTATTGTGGCTCTACCTTAAAAGATAGACATAGGGCCCTATTGCGATTGTCGAATGGCAATCGGTATTCGACTATAGTCGAGTATCGAATGTGTTCGCTATTGTAGGTTTCGGTTGTCGATGGCGATGGCTACCGATAATAAAGTAAAGGCTAATTTCTTATCCGCATTGCGAGTATTTTTTCCAGTATTTCATGAAAATGTATAATATTTAATATAATAATTTATAAAAAACAATAAAAATAGGGAGATAGTGACTAATAATGGTAATTTATAAAAAACTACCTGAGCAACACGGTGGGTGCCCGCATCAAAACAAGTTCAGCATTATCCTTTTGTAAGGCGGTTTGCTGCGAAATAGCTGTCAAACGTAAAAAAAATTCACAATATACATGCCAACAGTCACAATAACAAAATTCTGAGTCGATTGAGTTACACCATACCAAATACCATATTTATGGATGCATTTGAAGATCATCAATTCGATTACCATTCGACAATCGCAATACGGGCCTCCGACTTCATGCGATTGTATTACAGACATTCGTATGCATACAAAAATAAACTCGTTGTCAAGGTCCATCCAAGTTCAAAAGTCGCGATAAGGATTTGGCGCAAACACAAGTAGCCATCACGTTAACGTAAGTTTGTCATAAATTTTCAAAATACTCCGGCTCGAATTGCAACAGTCAGATATTTCAACTCTATATTTCAAATGAAACTCTAGCCCTTCAGAGTATTATCTTTCTATCGTAAAGCCCTATCCACCTGTCACCACGCACAACACCGCGCAGCAATTACTTTAGACTCGCTCACAACTGGCCTTAGATAGCACGTTTGGCTCATGTCACAGAAGTATGCTCTTGACATTTTCTCAAGAGTTATTTACAATCGAAATCCCTAACTCATTCTCGGCGAAGTGTCCCCGTGTGGGGCTCAGCTGACGGAGAGCCCGAACAAAGGTAAACGCCCATAACTCTTCTCATTGATAAGTTCGTACGTGCGAGTCAATTATTGCGTTTACGTGAGCCCCGACAGCGCGTTGAGACCACCAGTTGCCAGTGTCGTTGCAGAGATAGGGTATTTTTGGAAGAAGACACGATATGCGGCGACGGCGAATTCGACGTCTTGTTAGTTGCCACAAAGTTGCCTCCCTGGCTGCACCAGCAGTTGTTGTTGGGCGTCTAGACAAGAAGAACTACCAAGAAAAGGGAAATTGCTATCACAAGAGAGTTAGATACGTGGTTATCAGTTCCCGGCGGCGTCCCCGGTGCTGCACAGCTTAGAGAATTATGGTATCAATGAGTCAATAAACGCTCTGTACAATTTAATCTACACTTAATGTTAGGCGATAAACGTGCCACGGAGTTGAGTAGTCGTAGAATTACATATTGGGACAGTTGTAATTGCATTGTGGTTGATGTCGGAGTACGAAAGTACATGGGAAGCTGCCTGGTCAAGTTTTGTTCTTTGTCCTTGAGACAAACGCTTTTTAATACTGCTAGTATTTTTGTTACTTATTGCCAGAAAGAATGATGACTGATGTTTGTCTAAATTGAAGGTTTTAAATTCTTTTCACCACTTTTTCTTCGCATAGGCGTATTTGAGCAAAACTTAAAAATGTGTAACATTAAGGCAAGACAATATATTGAAGACAACAACAATTTAGTCGTCTCGTGCAGCAGGCAAAATCTATAGGCGTGATTCTATTAGACATGATTCTGAACGACCCGTCGGGATTGTACACAAACGCCCGCAAGTGTGTCGTGTGCACACCAGCACACGGTGTGGTGTGTAGCTGGTGTGCTACCCCGAAATTTTTTTTGTCTTGACTTATCTCTTAATATCTGTTTTTTCTATTTTTTTTATCCAGCACAATTAGGACGTTTCCAGCAAATTGTTACTATTGAAAAAATATACAGTCGAAGCCCTCTAAGTCGAACGCTCTCTAAGTCGAAAATCCCTCTAACTCGAATACATTTTTTCGCCTTTGGGTCTATTTTCAATTCCTCTAAATCAATTTTTTTTCGCAAAAAAATAAACAAAGAACCTATTTTCGCCATATTTTGGCATTCCCTTCAATTTTCCATACAAAATCCATCCTCTAAGTCGAACGCTCTCTAAGTCGAAAAGCCCTCTAACTCGAATACGTTTTTTCGACTCTTGGTCTATTTTCAATTCCTCTAAGTGAAGTTTTTTTTTTCAAAAAAATAAACAAAAAATCTCCTCTCGCAACTTGTATCAATCACGCAGCTTGTATTGCATGCTCTAACTCTCTCAATTTGGCACTGGACAACGAACACCTTTCATTTCATGTTGATTTTTTAGTGCAAACACGGCGGAGAAAAAATCGCATGTGGTTGCTCTTATATTGTTTACCTATGCAAGAAAGAAAGAGAATGTTCACAGCAAGAATGAGGATTTGCATGGCGACCTACGCGGCAAACATCGAACCCAAAGAACACGAGAAAATCGAAACTATTCGCCAACGGTTTTCGAAGCAAAATCATGTTGGGCGAACACAATTTTCGTGTAGGGCCACATAATCGTCATCTACACACAACCACAAATGAGCTATAGGTTTTTTTGAGTAATTTCCTGTGTTTTTTCCTTATATATTTATATAAAAAAAAAAAAATAGTCGGCGTAACAGCCCGCTAGGCCAGAGCCTAGCTTCATACTCCTTTGAATAAAATAAAGACTTAAGCAAATAAAAAAAAAAACAAATCTCTCTAACTCGAATTTTTCGGAAAATCCCTCTAACTCGAACTAATTTTGATATCCCGTGAAAATTCGACTTAAAGGGCCCACAGACATCACACGTTTAAATCGAAAATCAAAAACTTTCATTTGGATTTCGTAAAAATCGATATCGGTGCGTGCACCAGTCCACACACAGCACACATGTTCGTACACCGACACATGTGTGAACACAAGTGTGGTGTCTGTGGGCCCTTTTAGAAGGCTGTAAGTGCCACTATGCTACCCCGACATTTTTGTCTTGTCTTATCTCTTAATACTTAATACCTAGTGTTTCTGGAGCAAGACTCAAATGACCGATTAAAATCAGTCAGATTGTTTGTATCAGCTTTAGTTTTTGAAATATAGTTAAAACGCTGTCTTAAAGAACAATTTTTTTTAAGAAAAACAATCCAAAAACAACTTCTATTAACAACAATTTTCTAGTCTGCAGTCCAAACGAATTCATACCAGGCATGTTTTTCCAAGCAAACCTTTTTATTTGGTGACCATCCAAAATTCCGGCCTTAAATTTACTTAAACTTTTTAAATATGTATTTGAAATAATCACCATCTTTGTTAAGAGCCTTGATAAATTGTTTCATTAGCCCAAGATTGATATGTAAAGGTGGAAGGTGGACACAAGTGGTTCATTTATTACATTCATTTTTCCTGGGACAAAAGCTTAGCTTCGAAAGCCAATCTTTTCTAACCCAGTGCTCAGACTTAGCTCTGCTGTCCCACAGGCAAATAAAATAAGGATATTTTGTACAGCCCCTTTGTTGCCCAAGAAAAAAATTTACCATTCTAAAGCAGCCCATACACGATTCAATTCAATCATCAACTCAGTCAAATCACAGTGAAATCAACCCGTGTGTGGCTTCGTCAATTGATCGACTTGACGGTTGGTGAAAAATCAAAAGATTTTGATTTTTCAAAGTTGGCTGACAAATCTTTCAACTCAATTGAATCGTGTGTGGGCAAGTTCATCGACAAGTTGTCAAATTTAAGAAATTTCGGTAGACATTCATTGTGAAATCGTGTGTAAACGAGTTTTGTTCTGTGTTAAAGTGAAAAATTATATATAAATTTGCAGGTTTTCAATTCAATTGATGTAGTGTGTGGCCGACTATCAATTCAGTTGACAACTCAGTTTACAATCGAATTGAATCGTGTATGGGCTGCTTAAGATCGACATACGGCCGCCACTTGTGTTCGTTGTACTTGATTATACTCATGACAGCAACTACAGTTGCATATTCCTCGACTGTAGTTGAATGTGCAATTGGTATCGAACCCAGTTTGTTGCCGTTGTGCATAAGTACACATTTTAGGCTACATTTAGAGGAATCAATCAATAGACGCCATTCGTTTAGATTATACTTTCGTACTCCCATTGCTCTTAATAAACCTGGAACATCAGACCAAAAAACTAAGTTGTCATCTTCAGAAAAGAATGAACGCAATTCAATCTCTCGGTTACGATAGTGTGAAATTTTGGTTTCTGGAGTTAAAAGATTTCTTTGCCTTAAGCGAGAAGCAACAGTCTCCGATGTTTTTTTTTTTTTTTAGAAAGATCAAGGTCTCTGACTGTTGCACTCAGGTCTTCTTGGATAAAGGTCAAAGACTTAGAAAAAAGAAAAAACTGGTTTAAAATCATATGTTGCACTTTCACCTTGAAAGAATCGTGATCATTTTGTGTAGATGAAGAATTGAAGGTACAGGTGCATCGCTGGAGAAGGCCTGGTCCCGTTAATGTTAACAAATGAGGGTAAGACCATCATGACCAATTTTTTTGTTAAGAAATAAGAATTGTCTTGATGATTTCTGGGTTCCTGCCACATTAATGGCGATTGATTTTTATAATGGGGTTTTCTTCTCATTCATCCACAATCTTAAAGATTCCACACATATTTTGCATACCATATGAGGCATCCAGTACGTGTGACGGATGTCCATATGGGAAATGGAAGTATTCGAAATACATCTGTTTCATGAACTTCGACACACTAAGTCTACAATTTTTGAATGTACATTTACCTCAGTTGTTACAAAAACAATTCGAATCGTTTTTACAGGAAATTCTCGATGTGGACATTGTTAAACGAAACACTGCTAATGAAAGACTGATTGAAGAATTTAAATCAACGACCTTAAATTAGTAAGCAACAGACATAAAATTCAATGCAAAAAAAAAAGTTTGATTTTGTTGTTTTGTGTTCTATGTAGCAGCCCATACACGATTAAATTCAATCATCGACTCAGTCAAATCACAGTGAAATCAACCCGTGAGTGGCTTTCTCAATTGATCTATTTAAGGGTTGTCGAGTTGGTTGTTGAACAATCAAAACATTTTGATTTTGACCGGCAAGATTTTTAACTCAATTGAATCCTGTGTGGGCAAGTTCATCGACAAGCTGTTAAATTTTAGAAATCGCGGTAGATATTCATTCTGAAATAATAATAAGTGGAGTAAGTAAGCAAAAGTGCATGAATTCATTCGTGGAAAATTTAAGAAATCATTCGATTCATTTAGTTTTAGTTCTTGTATTAATTTTTCATTCGAAAACTTTTTCTCATCTTTCAGCCATTCCTTCATTTAAATTCTACGTTTTTTTTATTTCTATTTCTTAGGATTCACTATCTATCAGCGTTGGCATTAATCAATTAATTTTTTAATTAGTTAATTAATTTGATTAAATTAATCACGATTAAATCAATAATGATTAAATTAATCATTATTAAATTAATCATGATTAAAAAAGTAATCATAGTCACGAATAAAAAGTAATCTTAATCACGATTAAAAGTAATCATTAAGATTGATTATGATTAAAAAAAAATAATCTCAATCACGTTAATTCTACAAATAAGAAATAATGTGTAAGCAAGTTTTAAACGAAAAGTGGTGCACCACTTTTCTTCATGTGAGGGACACTCTGTCTTCAGTTAATTAGGTGCATTTTTCTATTTGTGTGCAATCGTCCGACTAGATGAATAGCCTGAAAACTTACCACACATTTCTATAACACTCATAAGACGACTGATCACGATAACGCTCTGTGTAATCATCAGAATTCATGATGATTTTTTATGTTAAATATTGAGTATAACAAAATTTCGCGTAATCTAATAATATGCTGTGACACTGAATTATATAAATGCACATTTGTGTTGCTTCGCAACCAATGACAAAGTGAAGGTGTCAATATTAGTTTCAGTGCTTCAGCTGCTTCTGCTTCTCCGAACGGAAGGGCTATACTTCGATGATTTGGTTGCGTGACACGAATGTCCCCATCACGACTTCCGAGGCGCGCCTTGATCGGATTCCGTCAAGGAGGGCGACCGCTCGGCAGACCCAAGATGAGATGGCTGGAAGAAGTCCAAAATCTCGCCTGTCCTCGATGAGTTAGAGTCGGCGGCGTTAGTTAAAAGTTAATCAAATAATCAAATTAATGATCAATGATTATGATTATTAATCAATCATAAAGTTCATTTAAGTATAAAAGCTAGCAAAAATTAACATAGCAAAAAATAAGTATTATTATATTAAACGAATTTAACAATAAAGATGTAATTCAAAAATTTAAGTGGAAAAACTGAGTAGTTGCAATCTTACATAGGGTGTGGAGTTAACAATTATTTCTGTAATTCATTGACTTTTGATAAATTTTATTAAAGGTAAAATTTGCATTTAAAGAGCTGAGAAGTAGATTTTTAATTTGTTTTGAAATATACGAAGATCAAAAAGTCTCCTTAAGTCATGAGGTAGAGAGTTCCATAGGCGTACAGCGTTGACAAAAAACTGTAGTTCTGATGTTAGGCAAGTATGTTGCGGGATGATAAGTTTATTTGTTCTGTTAGAAGTAGAAAACTGAAGTCGATAAAATAGGTACTGTGGTTGATGTGTCTGTTTAATTCTGAAGAATAGTAGGAGTGTTCGATACTGTATAAAATGTACAAATTGCATATTGTATACATTTGAGACATAGCCAGCGATGTGGTCACGTCTCTTAAGACCATAAATATATTTTATAGTGATGTTGAAAGCAACTGTAAGTTTTCTTTTACTTTCAGAATCGCAGTTACACTAAATTTCACAGCCATACACAAGAGTAGAGATAATCATAGTTTTGGCCAACATTATCCGAGTTCTTATAGGAGTGAGGTATTGAGATTCCTGGAGGACATGTGATTTCCCAAGTGATTTTCCCAAGTTAAGAACCTGTTGAAGATCACTCCGAGATTTTTTGCAGTTTCCACAAAATTAATTGCAACGTTATTAAGAACTACGCGGGGGAAATATGAGAGATCAAGTGGCGTTTTAGAAATGACCAAGCATTTAGTCTTTAAAGGATTTAACAACAGGCCATTTTGCAGAGACCAAGTATGGATGTTTTGAAGATCCAGATTAATCTTATGCACGCAGTCTTCAATAAGACCAAGTGGACTACTCAAATAAAGTTGGACATCATCTGCGTACAAATGTACAAGCGATGATTTAAGCATTGAAGGAAGTTCATTAATGTACAGTGAGAATAACATTGGCCCTAATATGGATCCTTGAGGAACACCTTTTAAGACTGGCGAAAACGACGAGAGTTCATTGGCGACTGATACAGCCTGTTCCCGTTCGCTTAAATATGATGTCACCAGATTTGCTGCAGATGAAGAAAAATTAAATTGTTTTAATAATTTACGTATAAGGCTTTTGAGAAATCCAGCAAAACTAGAAAACTTACCTTATCGTCAGCAATAGCTTGCCTTATGTCTTCAGTAACATTCACAAGAGCTGTAATACAGCTATGTTTTGGACGAAAACCAGATTGAAAAGGTGTAAGCAAATTTGATCTGTTAAGATAAGTATTTATTTGTCTTTGCATAATTCTTTCAAAAGCCTTGGAGAGAAAAGGCAATAATATATTGGACGAAAGTCCTTACCATTCGAATTTTTTGGCACTGTAACTACCTTGGCTTGCTTCCAAACCTTTGGAAAAATGCCGGTAGTAGGTACCGAGTTGCGCGCCATCAATAAAATTCAATGCACTTAAAACATTGAACATTTTTTTTCGGGGCAACTGTGAAATGGATGATACTATCGATGACCATCGAACAAAAATCAAAGATTTTTACAACTCGCTTAACTGAGTATAAGTACATTTATTTATTATACACATGTATGTATGTAAGCATATATGTATGCATATTGAAACTGACCTGTGAATTACCGTACAAATATTTGTTTTCTTTTTTCGTGGATGGATTTTTTTTTTTAAATAAAATATTTATATGTTAAAAATTATGTGTTAGAATTTTTTTGAATTTTCGGACCGGATAAGCGAAATCGTTTTTCAGTTATCACATCTCCGGTTAAATGAAATTTTTTTTTCAGTTATCCGAAGTACGCTTAACTGAAAATATCGCTTAAGTGAAAAAAAAAATGTGGCAAATCAATGTTTCAGTTAAGCGGAGTCGACTGTATTCGTGTTTGAAATTAAAAAAAAATTCAAATTTTACACTAGGATTTATTGTTTGACTTTTCGCATGTGAAAATCACATTGAAGCAATAACAAAAATAATGTTCAATTTTGTTTTTGTTTCTTTAGAATTCTTTATGTTCTTATTCAGTGACGAAAATTAAAATCTTTCCAACAGCATATTCATATAAATCGCAACAAATTTCTATTTGTTCGAGCGTATCAGAAAATGGTCTGAGCACACATATGCGTACAAATAACTGATTCTCTTATTTTCTTCAAAAAAAATTACAATAACAAAGCTACTATGATTAATCATTTCTTTACTTCGCTTTGTTCTTTTAAGAGAACTGAGAGAGAAGAAAACTGTCAGACAAAACATTCGCTCAGGTTCACATTCCTTAAAAGAGCCAAAAGATATTTCAGAATTTAACAGAATTTAGAAACTTTTTTAAGAATCCTTTGCGTCCTCGATTGAGTTGGTAACGCATTCAAGCTATCATTTTTATTTGAATTTTAACAATTTTGAAAAAATAAGAAATGTGAAAATAGCGAGAAACCCCCTTCGGAGAAGAAAAAAAAATAAAAAGCATAAAAAGGCAATCGGACAAAACCAAGGATCGAACCCAGGACCCTCAAGATCACAGCGCGAGCGCTATAACCACTCTGCCAACGCCGCTTCAAGATTTTATTGTCTTTTTTGGTATAGGAAACGCGTAGGAAACTCATATAATTGAAATCGAAAAATTGTGTGAAAATAAATTTTTTGATTCTATTGATGAGATCTACAAAATGGCGTTTTCGGATCTTTAAAATTCGTATGTCATTGTTTATTGATTTTTGGCCAATAACTCGAAAACTCGATAACATCGAGACCTACATTTTAGATTTTATTCAGATTTTTAGACCAGCCGGTGTGGAAATGCGGGGGGGGGGCGCTTTTTTTTCGCACTTAAAGCTTAATATCTCGAAAACTGAGCCTCGAAACAAAAAGCTCAAAATCAAAACTGTATTTTGTTTTACAAGACCTATCCAACGGTACCTAACTTAATTAATTCCGGTAAAAAAAAAGTTTTAAGAAATTAGTTATTAATTTATTTTAGTACGAATAAAAAATCATATGAGATTTCTGGGTATATTTGCAATATTGCGATGAGTTGCCCCATAGCTCCAAGTTTTCAGATTTGTTGGCCCATTATTTTAGAAAATAAGGTATGGGACACGGTACACAAGTCGGTTTTTCGAAGTTTGCGGGATTATAACTTTTTACCAATAAGACTAAGATGCTAATTGTGGTACAACTTTCGATCTTTCTCTTTCGAACGATACCCATATCAAGTATCTAAGAAAAAAAAACTATTTTGTGATTTTAGTATTAGTACTAACTTTTTCGTTAATAAGTAACTTTCTTTAAACTTTTTTTCGGAAGTTTCTTTGTGCAAGTGAAGTACATCATCTGTATAAATTTCATTTCTTAATTCCAGGAGGTTCACCATGTACCTCAGATAAAGCTTAATGACAGACAGACAGACATTTTTTTAGTCTCCGCCCCGCCCCCTTCCCAAGACACCCATATTGATCACAAAAGTTAATAAAAGTTTTTTCAAAGGTTAGTTTCAGTACTAACTTTTTCTTTAATCTTCGGCTAATTCCGAAAAAAATTCTAGATTTATTTTTGGGTTGCTGAGATACATATTCATTCCAAATTTCATCCCTTAACTACCAGAAGTTATTAGCAAATATGTAAAGGCGACAGACAGACGGACACCGAAGTGATTCCAAAGGAATAACGAAACCCTAAAAAATAATAAAATTGTTGACAGTAAAAGCAGTCTTTCAATTCAGTAGTGTGTGGCCAACTATCATCTAGTTGACAACTCAGTTTACAATCGAATTGAATGGTGTATGGGCTGCTTATGCAGGCTAGCAGGCTGATTACCTGACTTTCTTGTCTCCAGAATATGAAGAAAAAGAGACTTATAAGAGCTGTTTTGTCTCGAAGTTATGAAGGAAAAAGATGCCTCTATGAAAAATAACGAGTCCTATGAGGACTTTTTGTCCCCAAAATATGGCGAAAAAGCTGCCTCTATGAAAAATAAGGAATCCCTTTACCCTTAATATCCCATCCGTTCCCCCACCAATTTCAACGATAACACCCCAGCAGGACACCATTCAATCAAAAAAAAAAAAATGCTCACATGCGTGCTGGTCGAGGGAATCCATCGGCAGCAACTCCACTCACTCAACAAAAGGATTAACGCAATTTAAATTCAAACCCTTACCCCAGGATACAAACACCCATGTCCCAGTTTCGAAATTAATTAAAAAATACTTTCCTGATGATCTCATAAAGGTCTAATTCGTGGTGGTCGTTCTGTTAACGACAATCGCAAAGTTGCTAAAACCAAAGGACTTTCAGAGCGATTGCTCTTCACATTAATGAACGAGGTCCTTCAGCCCGGAGTGCAGTTCAGTTAATTTTATTAATCACGTAGCCCTAGAACTATAAAAATCTTTTAATTTCATGCGACTTTAGTTGAAAGTTTGCGTCCCTTTGTCTGGATGGGTGCGTCCCGGAAATAAATACTCGCCCGAACTTTTAGCTGTTAATAAACTCATTAGGATTGGATTTTAATCAGATGGAATTTTCATCTTTTTTTTTAAGTTGAAATATTTCAAAAATTCGTTATATTTCAGATGTTTTTTTCCTGGTGGTGCGTGGGAAGCAGGGGTACTCAGTTTTTATAAAAAAATGGAGGAGTTTAAAATTTCTAAGCAACTAAAAATTTTAACAAAATAGAACCAAACGAAGGAGAGTCGTGAATATACACTGTACACTCTTATTTTGCTTGCAATTCGTACAACAATTTCATATTAAACGTTAAAGAAAATTAAAATCATGTTAAATGCTGTTATTGAGGCAATCGCCGACCTTCATAACGTTGTATCGTAGACTATTACAGTACTTAACGGATAAAAGAAAAACTAAAAATCCAAAGAATCTTTTTCTTTTAACCCTTTTTCTCTTTTATGAGAGTCGTAATTCAAATGAGAAAGAATATGGTGAATTGTTCTAAGTGTCTTTTAATCGTTTTTTTTTTATATGAGTTTATCCTATACCCGTTAAGTGCTATATTTAAAAATTAAATAAGCACAAAAAAGCACCACTTTATAGTGGAGAAACGCGAAAAAACAACTGTCACAAAAGTAAGTAAACACCCTGAAGAGCGCTTTGTTCTTATGGAAATACAAGCTCAAAATAGCCCTTGTACAAAATATATAAGTTATAGATTCTTTATACTCAATGCGCGCTTCTGAAGTAAAGTTATGTTAGTGTAAAACTACGCGATTTAATGATTTTTATGTTTACCGTTTATTTTGCTATCAATTGTCGCAGTGACAAGGTAACAGCTTAAATTCGTTTACAAAAGAAGGTCAAGTCCTCAATTGACTTCCGCATTTATACTTTGCACATGTAACAATTTACCGCTCATCTTCGAACATCACTGGGAAGGGGTAACTGACCCCTTTCCTCTTTTATTTACTTTATTGGTGAATTGAAGACTCCAAATGTTGCGTGCAATGTTAATTCTTTGCAACATGTATGTTGCATGCATATGTTCTTCCTCTGGAGACTTGAGAATTTCTATGTTTCCATAAATGTGCATAAGAGAGACAGAACATATGCAACGCATTTGACAGCTACTTTACAGAGTTTTCATTCAATTGGACAACGGGCAGGTGAGTACAATTGTATTATTTGAATTTAATTCACATTTAATTAATTTTCCCTTTCAAAGTCAAAGTTTACATCACAAAAGTAAGTAAGCAGTACACGAACTTCAGTAATTTTACGCAATATGAATTAAACTTAAATTTTGTGAAAAACTCTTGAGATATCTTAATAAAATACAAGTTAAATGAAATCGAATTCACCAAATTTTGTAATGATAGGTAGATAGGTTGGTTGTGTGGTGGGCTGCGCAAGACAGCCAAGCACTTAGGCCAGATGAGGCCTATTGTGATACCACAGGGAGCAGATGCAAAACATCCCACTACCAGTTGGAGCTATTAATATAGCTGAGAATACGGCTCATGCTGGTATCAGCTAGTTCGCCGAGATTATTCAGAAAGTAGTGACCAAGATGCCTCTTTCTACGGTTCGCGAGTGCGCTACAGGTCCCTAAAAAGTGGAGCGAGGCTTCTTTCTCTTCTTCGTCTCTGCAGCCGAAGTCGAAGTGGGGAATTTTGTACTTCCTAGTGAAGAGTGAGCTCTGTTTTTTGGGGGTTTACCCAGAGACCGGACTCGAAGGCCTATGCTTCCAACTTGGAGAGCATTAGCATTCTGAAGCTGAGCGTATTAGGGTATTTTTTTTTATTTTGTAATACTTGTAGTGATTTTGGATTCCTGGCAGAGTGTTTTCAGAACAACTTCCGATTTTATTGTTATAGTGCAGCCAATTCAAAAATCTACCAAAATGCAAAAATGTGTTAATCAATTGAAATCAAGCCAAATTCGTATTTTTGGACGTTTTTGGATCGAAATATCAGACAGCATACAACAAAACTACTTTACTCAACTTGACTGGACCAAATTTAACAGGCCAGCACCTGATCGCCTCATGGAATCGGAACAGACCCTTGTCGGTGTTGTCAAACTTGCTGACGTTCACACTAATATTTGACAATCTATTACACGTCTGATTTTATTCTATCCCATTTTTTATTTTCTTATTGAATTAAAAGTATACTGCGAAAGCACCGTTTTTTTTTAAAAAAGGTGTACTGCTTTTTTTTCGATATATTGTGGCCGTTTCATCAATCTTTTGAAAATCGTTTGCAATTAATACCATTTGCGATTTTGAAGGATGAAAAAGGTCTAATTGCACGCAATTGAACACACCATAAACGAAAATAATTAAGGCACTGAGAAAGCAGTCAAAAAATGTGATCATAATGGTACATTTTTGAGTTTTTGGGACTAAAATATCGAAAAAAATGTTGGTTGCAAAACTGAGTACACACTGATTGTTTTGCTCGTTATTTCTCAAGCTTTTAGGTTTTCCGTCTTATATTATGTACCGTCTTTTTTTCGTTTTTAAATGTAGTAATAAAGTTTGAGTTTACCTCATTCCGTTTTATTCTATGAAGTGTAAATTACACTTACAAAAAACATGTACTCATTTGTGCACCTCATTTGGTTTGCACACATTGGACAACAATACTCCATACAACTCCAGCAAACTTATCTGCATCAATTATTTGGATCTGAAAATTGTTTTACGCTATTAACCGCCAGTTTCAGTTTCATTCATATTTATAAGTTTTCCAATTTAGAGCATTGCCTGTTAAATATACAAAATATTATTTTATTAACTAAATTTAAAGAATGAAAGTGAGTACTAACACTTTAATCCCTTAATAAAGTAATGTTGTAGATACTAACAGTAACAGTAATTTTTATTGCTAACAATTTTGTGTGATTTGTGCAATTACTTCGAGTTTGCCGATGAAAATTGTAATCTTTATCGTACAAGTAGAGCAAAATGGTTTTGAAAAAAAAAATATGTTGGCATGGATATACTGCCCGTAAATATCACAGCTTCAAGAGGAGTTAATTGTCAAACTATTACCATAACACAAAACTAAAATTTTTACATGTGATGTTTTATTTACACGCTTGATCCACATGGATCATCCGTGCATAACAAAACACGGCTATTATTATTTTGGTGAAAACCAATGAAGAAAATAATTTCTACAAAGTGGAGAGTTTTAATGCCGTATCCCAAAGCCAATTGCAACACAAAGGTGGCGGAATAGCAGGCTTTTTTAAGAATACAGATATGTAAGATATGAAATAATACAAACAAAAACATCATATTACAAGTGTATAGATGCCATTTAAAAAGCAGCAAAAATTAAAAACGCGTATGCGTTATATACATGCCACCAAAAAACAGCATAACTGACCTCATATCTGAACTTGAAACTGAGATAGATTAGATCAAAAGGGATTGCGAGATTTTAATTGCATGATATGAAATATTCTGAATCAACCTAGTACGTTGTTATTATGAGATGATCGCTTCAAAATTTACATAAAAGCATCTGCTAGTTATCAAAATAGTGCCTCAACCGAGATGAACTTTTTCGACGATGCAGATTAACTATGTACTAGTCCTATTCCTAGACTTCAGCAAGATATTTGACACATGGCAAACTAATGACGATTTTAAATCAGATTGCAAGAAGGGGAACCCTTGCCACCTGGTTCGAAAGCTAGCTCAACAACCAAAAAAATTGTGGTAAAGATGCAGGATAAGCAAAGCGATAGAAAACAAGTAGAAACAAGTAGTAGAGAAAAACGGCCCACTCGGCCCATACGAGGTCTGTTTAAAAAATAAGGTGAATTTTCAAATTTCGCGGGCTACGTACTTTACATTATCGATTTTTTTATTTTGTTATGTTGGTACTAGTGATGTGCCAACCCGTAAATTAGCCAACAAAATTCAATTAACTCGGGCTGACTCGAGTTGAATAACTCAAGTAATTGACATTTAAGGTACAACACAGCAGTTTAAGAAAATTTATTAAACAGCATCGAATATATCGAGCATCGCGATGGGCGACCGCATCAAATCACGTCAAGCGATCACCAAGTGTGTAGTACAGAGCTTCGCTGCCACACGTTTCATGCCCAAAATTTGCGAAAAAATTGCATGGCATGAGCCGATATGCCGACATCCCCAGCAACTTTTCTTATAGTGATTCGACGACTCTCCATAATAGGGCCCATAGATGCAACACAGTGTTGAACACGGTGTTGTGTCGACTTTCGCCACAAACGTAACACATGTGTGCACACATCATTTGATCCTCGGTCGTCGGCGAGAAAGGACCATGGATATGAGCGCATCCTGCTACCGGATGAACGCATAAAAATGCGTAAACAACAACAACACTAATGAACGCTGACGATCGTTCGCTACCTGCTCGCTCGAAAGTGTGCACACTTGCCCACACGCGAGACACTTGTGTTCACACCGTGTCAAAAAATTGTTTGATTTTCTGCACATCCGAAACTCCGCCCACATCGGTGTGCACACCAGGCCATACACGTGACACTTACTCTCGTGTTGAACACCGTGTTCAACACTGTGTCACGTCTATGGGCCTTTTAACAATTTTCTTCACTTTCTCAACATTTTCATCGGTTGTTGATGTGCTTGGGCGTCCAGGACGAGTGTCGTCATTCCCATCTTCTCGACCTTCTTTCAAAAGCTTGTACCACTTGTAAAAATTTTTTTGACTTAGAGTACACTCACAGCGGAGACAGCGAACTGTTCCTCTTTCCTTTCCCAGTTTCTCAGTCAGCCTATAAATCTTTTGATTAACTGAAACTCCTCAATGTCATGAAAATATGAAAAAAAAAATAACATTCGCCATTAAAAGTTTTGCTGATGTAAAAGCCATCAACGGGCGACATCAGATCCCTTGAAGATTATAAAGTAGCACTTTGTCATCAGGGAAAGCGAAAATAAAGATTTACTACTATCGACGATATAAAAGCTAATGGGATGACTTCCGGAACTGACAACGCAATGGCATGCCGTTTAGCAGCAGTAACTTCCAACCTCACGTCTTTGCAAATGTCTTCAACAAAAGTTTCCATTAACTCTACCACAGAGCGTATAAATGAGTAGCATTCAAGAACACTTCTCCAGCGACATGATTTGGCTTACAAAACATAAAGCTGAAAAAAATGATACTTCGCGCATCCTTTATTCGCTTCCTTACGACATGACTTTTCTTCTACTTTTTCTGTCACATTCCCCTCATCTGCTTATCTCCGAATAGTTTCCTTAACACAAAAACCGTACCAAGCCAAACACTCATAAGAACCTTAAACAACCTCAATATTCCGTCAGTCAAGTTTTTCCGTGTAATCCTGTGTGTGTCTAAGAAAAAGGAAGCTCATTGACATAGAAACACAGCGCAGAAGGCACAAGTATAAACAACCGCAACAAACTGCTGCATCAGTAGAACATCTTCTCACGTTTTCTAATTAATTCTCTTCGAAAACTGGCCATTGTTCTCGTTGGCCTGGCTGCGAGATTAAGTCAAACAGAAAGTTATTAATTGTAAAATAATTTTACCACCCCATTAAATTTTTTTTATCTTCTGAAACATCGGTTGTGTAATGTGCAACCGTTCACAATATACGATAGATTGTTTGCTAATGGGGTGGTGGTCTGACGCATAACTAACTCATCGGCAAAAGGAGAAAGGCCGTGCATTACAGTTTGCTGCGAGTTTACAGTTCAATTTCCCTTTGTGTCAGTTGCAGATTAAAATTAAAAACAAAAAAATATTATTAGTCATTAGGGGCAGAAAAAAAGTGGCTTTGTATGATGAGATGTCAAATTAAATATCATAACGACTAAGGACGTTTGGTTAGTGTTCTTGCTACATAGCGACTTTATATTTTGAATAGAATTAATTAATTTGATCATTTTATTGTTAGTTAATAATTTACTCTGGATTAAGTTCTTTTGAATAGACAGCTTCGATCCTTTACTACAAGAGAAGGGCAAATAGCACTTTTATCTGCTACTTATAATAATGTATTGAATAGACTGATAGTTTAGAAATAAACAAAAGCAATAAAATAATAACAAACGAAATGAAGATAAAAGTGTATCCTATGCTTACTTGATGAAACTGTCGTTGATTAAAATAGACTTTAAACAAGTTTTCAAGAACAGGTGAAATGACATTTGATTTTTAAATTTTAAATGTATGACTTATAGCAAGGTATATTGTGCAGCATGTTAGAATTTGTAGCATTCTGTGGACCATATTTCACCAACTTAATAATTTGTAATTACAAGCGTTTTTTTTCACAAAGCTTGTAACTTTTTAGATTTTTTTCGTTTCACCACTTTATGGGTATTAAAAATTTTATAGTTATACAGTACTTAACGGATATAATAATATAAGAAGAAAACGCTTAACAGAAACAAAGAACAATGCACCATGCCCTTTCCCATATGAATTACCACTAAATGAAACTGATACAAGAAGAACGTTTATATAAAGTCAAGGGTGGGTTATGGCACAACTTAAGATCTGCTCATATCTCTTTCGTTGAGCAAAGTTTCACAAAATTCTGTTCGACCGTTCTTATGATTGATTTAGGCAACTTAAAACAAATTAAACTTCCTTTTTTACCCTTTGGTGTGCTCTAATTCTTACGTCGATTTCTCAAAATAAGCTACGATTACTATGGTTTATTATAGAATAAAAATTAAAATAATCTGCGTCACAGCCCATACAGAGCTGTTCGTGGTGTTCTTTCCCCGGGATGGATTAGAACCCGATTACGCCACTTAAGCCACAGCACAATTTCAATAGTTTAATTCGCACCTTGCCTCTTCTATATCCTTTTAGGCCCTTCTGCAACTTCATGAAAAATGCATTAGAGAGTTTACGCGTTTTAAAAAATCATCCGCTTGTGCCGAGAGTATTTGTAAGATCAAACACTCCGTTAACCTCATCAGCCTTAGTAGAAAGATTATTTTCTTTCGCTGGAATCGTTTCTAACCGAAGAGGTAAAATCTGAATGACAAAAATTTTTAAAGTTAGTGTTATTAAAGGCGAATGAAACATTTTTTTCAAAATAATTTTTATTAACTTAACTTATTTTGAAAAAATATGTGTAATGGATTATAATTGAGAAAATAATTACATAACATATTATGAAAATTGTGTTTTCCTTCAATTACTTTGAAAATGAATTATCTTTTTTCAATTACTTTTGATGATTAATAGATATTGTTGCAATCAAAATTTTAAGTAATTATAATTAAAAAAATCAAATACAATTACAAGTAATTGTAATTTGACCTGTAATGAATTACGCAATGTAATGATTAAATCCCAACTCTGGTTGACAAAAGAACGAAATCCTCAATGGGTGAGTAAAACTCACACTTGACCGTTCATTTTTTATTCATTCTTGGACTTAAAAAACAAAAGGGTAAAGGCTTTTATTTTGACTTTAGGAATGTAGCATTCAGTAGCACTGAAACTGTAACGATAGACGAGACGATAGTGATAGGGTTCCGTGATGCAAACTTTTGACGATAGCGTTATCGTCAATCGTCTGGACGATGATCATCTGAAAACTTACGTGATGAGATCCTAGAACATATGTGCTTGCGAAATCTAATCTTTGTTGTCTCGAGATGGTTTTTTTCTAGCTGATCTTGCATGAAACTCGTTACTGTGCAGAACTTTTCTGATCGTTTCTGGGGTTACTTTAATGTCAGTATACTCCTCTGTATTTTTAGCCAATAACGAAGCATTTGTTTTTGGATTTTTTTGAGCTTCCAATCCTCGAGTGTGGTGTTCTTTGATTATTTTTTTTGCTTAATGTTGAGCAGCTGCTTCTTCGGACGGAAAGAGCTATACTTAAATGGTTTAGTCACGTGGCATGAGTGTACCAATCATCATGACATCCGAGGCAAGCCTTGAATGCAATTTCGTCAGGAAGGCGACCGTTTGGCAGACCCACATGAGATGATTGGACCATGTCCAGAAGCTTGGGCATACCTCCTGAATGTAAATATCAGTTGTAGGTAGGAAATGATATGCTTATAAGTAAGTGCCAATTTAACTAATTGAAGCTTATAAGTTATTGTGATATCAATTAGAGTACGATATACCTCCTTAGCACTCCATGGTTTTTATTCATGCTTGGACTTAAAAATGTAAAAGGATAATAAAGTGTGGCAAGCAGCTGTTATTTTGACATAAGGAATGTAGCGTTCGGTAAACAGTAACGCTAGACGAGACGATAGGGATAGGGTTACGTCATGCAAACTTTCGACAATGCCGTTGACGTCAGTCGTCTGAACGATGATGAGACCCCAGGGTACCAGTATCACGAGCGACTACATTTGGGGTCCAATAAGAATAAAAATCTAAATCATACAGGAAACCAAGAAAACCTCTGTACTTTTCAATGTTTATAGTATGCTCAATATTTGTTTATGTGTGTACATGATAAGGTAATAAAATGTGAAGTAACATTTTGAATGACATTGACGGCTATATTTTTTTTATTAATCCACAAAAGTGCATAAATGCTTGAAAACACGAACTTTGAGATCGAATTCCAAAGCAGAAGAACTTTTCTTCAGAAGAACAGTTGACATGCTCAAATCTTAATCACAATAGATATCCAGATAGACAAACATTTTTTAAAATTTTCTGACACGGTGCTATTAAAGGAGACTTCTACGTAAATAATGTACTAACCTATGTGACTAATGACAAAATTTACCAGCCTTACGACAACTTTTGTGGATTGAATTATAACTTTCAAATAAATAAGAATATTGAATTAATTTTGGTTGATTCGGAAGCCTTGAGCTTATCTTTAATCTTTTAAAAAATACATTTGGAAAAAAATTGTCACATATTGTTTAGGAATGAACTCTCTTTTTTCCCAGATTTCCCCGTCGTACGCAAACTTTTGTGGACCATTGTATGTGCGTGCACAAAAAAGCATATGCATTTCAGTACATTTTTTAGAGCGAAAAAGGACAAATTAAATGCCAAATCAATCACAACGAGAGCGAAATATTTAAAGTCGATTATGTTCACGTTCATTATTAGCGACGTGAACAACTTAATGAGCTAGCTAGATTGAGAGAATCGCACACATCGCAAGTGCACAACTATAACAACGAGCTGCATAAATCAATGTTAATGTTGCTTTGAATGGTTCTTTCTGGCACAACACCTGAATCCAAAAACTTTTTAGATAACACTCAAATGCACAATTCATACTTCTAAATGACATCTTTGGAGCAACGAATATCTACATTTACAATACTTTTAAGTTAATTTCAGCACCAATCATTTCAAATGAAACGTTTGGAAAAGAAAAAAAGAAAAATTTGTGACGTTTTCATTAATTCCAAATCGTCTTCTGAACACTTTGCTTCCACATTTCAGATACGAGAACAAATTTATGATAAATCATTGTGCCCTCCTCAGATGATAATCATACATTTTTCCTTCCTTCCAAATGAAGAGGATACATGTTACGCATTTTTTTAAGGCAGCGAGAAGAATGATAATTCAAAACTTGTATATACAGTCGAATCGCGATAGCTCGTATCTCGATAAATCGAAACCTCAATAAATCGTAGCAAACTGCTCGTCAATTGAAAAATCGTCGCTAATTCGTGAAATTTTCATACATTTTGCTCCCCTCGTTATTTCGTATTTTTTTTTTTGCAATCCAATGAACACAAAATTTCTTATATTCTCTCTTATAATTCATAATGTAAAACGCAAAACAAAACCTTTTCTCCCGTTACCTTTTGTAGAAAATGTTGTTGCCTTGATGTCGTTTTCATGTCGCTAGGAATGAGAGTGACGTCATTTAAGAACAAGAGTGATGAGAGAGATAGCTACGATGAAGTAGAACTTATGACCAATAAGCAAGCCGAATCGGCTATTCAGCATCTTCGATATTATGTTTCAGATCATGATGTCCCAAAAAAATGTTTTGGCTTAGAGAACACAATTGAAAAGACAGACGAAAAGAACATCAAGCAAACAAAAGTAGCAATTTTTTTTAATAACAAGTTTTTCTTAATTTTTTGTATCTTTATGTAATTTTATGTTTCCTTTTTTTTCGTACATATTTAGATACTTAAGGTTTAATTACATATATGTGAATAAAGCGCTTAGTTTTAATACAGTCGTATTTTCGAATTAACGGGGCTTTTAAATTTTATATTATTTTCCAATACATATTGTTTAACTTTATTATAACTAAGCGCTCAATTACCATATATGTAATTGCATCTTAAGAACATATGTAATATCATAGACTGTGCTGTAATAGATCAAAAAAGTACGGTGTAAACCGACATGAAGGCAACATCATGGTAACAAAATTGTCTACAAAAGTTAACGGTAGTTAAACTGAAAAGGTTTTTTTCTGCGTTTTGCACTACGAATTAGAAGATGTTTTAAAAAAGAGGTATTGTGTTAATTGCACTACAAATAAAATACGAAAAAACGAGGGGAGCAAAATATATGGAAATATTTCGAATTAGTGAGTTTGTTAAGCATTATTGAGGTCGTAGTCCGATCCAGTCATTTGGCTAAATAAATTTTCCGGGCGTGGCATATTTACCCTACTCTCTGAAATGTACGCAATGGAGTACTGCATGTTCTGCGTTTTCCTCTTCATCTGGGCACTCCGGGTACAGGATCGAGCTCTCATGTCCAAATCTGTGGAGGTATTTCTGATAGCCGCCGTGACCAGACAAGAGCTGCGTGTAACTGGAAGTTACAGCTCCCCTTACTCTCTTCAACCATGCTGCGTTGGAGGGATCAATCTATGGGTTCACCTGCCTTTGGTGGATGCGTCCCACCTGGTTTGCCACAGTGCCAGTGATGCATCCCGCTCTTCTTTCTTGACCCTCGTAATGATTATGCGATTAGTACGCCGCCTAAGGTACATCCTCTGGCTCTCAAATGCGAGGATGTCGACAGGAACCATTCCGTCTAGTACACAAACCACCTCATCGGAGATAGTCCGAAAGCCGCTTATTGCTCTGATTGCGCAGAGCCTGTAGGGCGCCGACAGCGCATATAAGGCCAAGCAGACCGCTCTAGACAGCAGGACCCTGCGGGCGTATCCAGGACCGCCGATATTCGGAAGCATTCGGGAGAGTGCTGCCTGCATGAGCGATGCTTTCCTGCTGGCGCCCTAAAATGCAGCGTGTTGGAAGCATGACTCCGAGGTACTTCAGGGAATCCTTGGATCGGATTGACTGATCACCAATCTGGAAGTTCGCATACTCCACCGTCTTGCGGCTGGTTATTAAGATCGTCTCAGTCTTATGGCCAGCTAGCTGCAGGCCGGCAGATTCCAGCTAGTCCTTCACCCTTCGCACAGCCTCGTTCGTGTTTAATTCGACTGTGACCAGTGGGATGTCGTCCGCGAATCCGACCTCTTTAACACCCACGGGTAACGACTAGCGCAGGACCCCGTCGTACAAAAAGTCAATTTACCACTACATTTCAAAATTTTGGAAAAAAAACTTTTTTTTATCAAAATTTTCAGTTTCCATGCGAATTTTTCAAAAACTATTAACGCATTGAAAAAAAAATTAAATCTAGGATTAAAGAACAAGTTTCTAGCTTTCAAAACTAATTGTACTTATTGTAAGTGTTGTTTTTTAGTAGTCTTTTCATGTTAATTGATTTTCTTTTTTAATTGCCTCCTCCTCCTAAACGGAATGAAATAGACCCCCTCCCATAGTAAAAAAATTCTTGTTTTTAACCCCACTCCAAAATACAGTCATATAATTTTTTGGCGCCAAAGTTATCGTATTCGTGCCCAACCCTTAATGATTTTACAACTCTGGTAGATATGTACTGAAAATAGAAACAGAACGTTTGAATTTTATTTGATATACCAGCAACTTACCGAGGTAGCCCCCGCCCGTCATGTGCATGAGTATGCAGACGATTTCATGTGAGCGATAAACGACAAGAAACGAGTTCAATATGATATTCTGTACAATTTTTTAAACCTAATATAGAAATGCAGTCGATTGGGTTGCTAAATGCTGCACTTCAAAAAAAAAAATGCTAAACTCCAATCCTTTGAAGTATTGCCAACACTTTACCGAATAAATTGTTCGAAATTTCTTCCGCAATCTTTTTTACTTCCGACCGATAACTTCTCCGACCATTTCAAAGTGCCTCTACCCCCAATTGGTGCCAAATCTCAATTGCAATTTTAGTCACATTGCCTTTTTTCCTTTTAAAAATTCTAAACTTTCATTTCGCAATACAACAATGACTCTGTGAAAGTGCAACATAGTCCACGCGGTTCAGAGGAGGCTAAGCTCATTTGCTATGCATAGAGCAGCTCCATTTCGAGAGATACCAAAAAGGAGTTAACCGCACTTTAGCACATGGCTGTCGCGCGCAACACTGCCAGACAATTTAAGAGATAATGGGATTTTATTCCGTCTTCCAGATAGCAGAGCGGCCATAGCCCAGCCGCCTGTATGCGAGAGGCATCACAACGAAACCCCATTAAACGCCGCGCCGTATCCAACCGTAAAGTACATTTTTACAACAAGCATTGTACTGAGTGGATTGTGTTTGCCTCGTCCAATTCGTTTAAATGAAATTAACATTATCCAGCGGCGAAAGGGAGAATGCCAGGAGCAGTTGTAGTCTTGGATGGGGTGGGCGGCAACTACGCGGAGCCAAGTCACCGGGAGACTTGAATTTGTGCATTTGACTGGAAGCCTTTGATGAGGCCGCGTCTTAATGGAGTTGGATTTCAATGATTCGAATGGATGACACCAGCGGTTAGTGACATCGTAAAAAAACATTTTGTGGCCGTGAAATTGAATTCAATTATGACCTGAATACGACAACATTGTAGGTGACGACAACAAATCTGAATTTGTTTTTCACTTGTTAGGAAATTCTTTATTCAGTCCCAGGTAGGCGGCTTTCTATCTTCTTCACTTTAATGTCGACTTGTGTTGGTATGATTTGAAAATGATTTCACATTGTTTTGCTGAACTATGCTGGGTCATTGTCTTTTCAGTGGCTTATTTTGGCTACTGTCTGCCCACTCCTGATTCACAACAGCAGATTTAAATGGAGACAATGCAGAGCTCATCCCCCTAATCTCATTTAAGGTAAATCCTTTTATTAGCTTTATTGCCACTTAACAAATGCAAAGAGGTGTTTTTTGATAAAAACCCATCCTGAGACTTACCCGGTGAACGGACACAACTACCCGAAATGAAAACCAACTCGACCGAGGTGTCAGGGTAGGTAAAACACCGCTTTCTTAATCTGCTTGTTAATTTATATTTTCAGTGGGATTAAATTCACTCGTTGTTGGTCGGTCTGTCGGAGTAGTTTCTGTGTCCTTGGAAAAGATCTCATTCAAAATCTTATCCTTCGTCCGCGAATCGGTTGCGTCACGCGTTCTATTAGAATGCAAAGCGGTCGGAGAGAAAAAAAAAATAAAATCAAGAACAAAATTAATTACAAATTCCAAATGTTAACAAGATTTAAAATCACCGAGAAACCTGAGTACGGGGAAAGCTACGTACTTAATTAAACCGACACGGGCGGGTGGGGGCAGGCTTCGGTCGAGGCACTCGATAGCGGCGATGAAGAGCAGATTATTGCTGGAAAATGCAAAATGGCTGTATCTCGAAGTTTTAATTTTACATAAATTGTTTAAAGTGTGTAAAAGAGAATTATTTTGGCAATTAGCTTGGGCCGGGGTAGTTGAATATTTATGACCAGGGTGGTTGTTTCCGGCTAGGATCGAAATGTGAGGATGTTTATGTAAAGAGCAAGCTGGCTGATTGTCGGAGGATGGGAAATTAGAAATATTGGCAGGGTTGTTGTGAAATCTGCTTGGCAATGATACCTTGGTTGGTCTTTTATTGTCTAGCATATAGCCAACCCTCGAGGGAGTTAAAGTCCACGAGCAATGCAAAAATTATTGTAGTTTGCAAATGTATTAATTTTGCAGTGAATCTTAACTTTCCGATTGTAATCAAAGTGTGCTGGGAGTCATATTTGTTCTGAACTTCCGACGAAAACGGAGTTTTTTTACGACTTCAACTTCCAGACAAAAACAGTCTTCATTGTTTTGAGTAGGTGATAGTCTTACGTTCGCCTGTTTTCAACAAAAGAGTAAAAGCTGCCAAAGATAACATATGTATCTATAAAAACCGGCTGTCAAGTGTGAGTTTTACTCATCCGCCGAGGGTTTCGTTGTTTCTTAAGATTAGAAGTAAGAACAATTTGAAATTAACAATATCAAATGATACTAAAATTCTTCTTATCGTTTCAAACTAAACTAAACAAAAGAACATTTTACTTAAAGGTTAAAATGCAATTTAATTTGCATGTTAAACTGTAACTTTCAAGCCAAATAACTCAAAAAAGTTTGGAAAAGTTGAAAATTAAACCTCTACATTATTTTAAAAGATCTATCCAATGATATATTACTTGATTAGTCTTAATAAATAAAATTCTAAAAATTTAGTAGTAGTACTAACTTTTTCGTTGGTGAGTTATTTTTTTCAAATATTTTTTTCGGAATCTTTACTTCGAAATCGAAATACATCTTTTACTAAGACTTCGTTTCTTAAATCTAAGTCGTTCGCCAGCTAACAAGGTTGAAGCTTAATGACGGACGGACAGACTTTTTTTTGTAATCCGCGCCCGGCCCCTTTCTAATGATATTCATATCGACCATTAAACTTAAAAGTTTTTTCAGCTGTTGGTATCAGTACTAACTTTTTCTTTAATCTACAACTTATTCTGATGGTCTACTTCTTGGATACCTAGATGCCAGTTCCAAAGAACTTAGAAGTTATAGGCAAATATAAAAAGGACAGATGGACAGACAGACGGACACCGAAGTAATTTTATAAGGCTTTCGTCATTCCTTTGGAACGAAGCCCTAAAAATAATAGCCCTGTTCTGTATTTCCAGTAAAAGTGAACTCACAACGAATTTTGATTCCACTAGTAATGAAATTCGATGTTCTATAATCCGAGTGAATTCGAATTTTTCGAATCCACTTATTGCTTATGCTTATCCACCTATTGCTTTCCTTTAACCTAATTGCCGCTCTTGTAGCTACACATTTTCCTGGATATGGAATTTTCAGTTGAGCTTACTGTCTAGAATTATACCAAGATATTTGGTGGTTTTCGAGAAACCCAGTTATTTAAATTTGAAATTATAGCTTATGGTTTAGACGCAGCTCCTTGCCTTTTCTGATCTCCAATGGTCACAGCTTCGCTTATATTAAGCTGCTTATCTATCGCCCGTCTCGATTTGCCACTTGTTGTCATAGGTACAGCAATCTATTCGATATATTGTGACAGTTGCATCATTTATTTGTTTGCAATTAATGTCATTATCGATTTTGGAGGATAAAAAATGTCTTATTACATGCAATTGAATACGGCACAAAAAAAAAAAAAAAACTAAAGCACAAACATTATAATGCTAAGAACTTCTAAGTCGTTTGTAGTTAAGGGATGAAATTTGGACTGAAAGTGTATCTAGGCAACCCAAAAATAAATCGAGAGTTTTTTTCAAAATTTGTCGCAAGTTGATATTAAGCTAAGTATTGATACTAACGCTCGGAAAAAAACGTTTATTAACTTTGATGGTCGATGTAGGTGTCATTGGAAAGGGGGTAGGGTCCTGACGTCGGTCCGTCTATCATTAGGTCTTAATTGTGGTAGCTAGCGAACCACTTGGCATTGGGTGGCATAACAGTCCGTTGAGAGCCAGCGCCTAATTTTTCGCGCTTCCACTGAGTTGTATGCATTAAAATTTTGACACATGTCAAAATTTGACAATGTCGGTCCCGAACAGCGAATTGCGAAAGCTTTTCATGACAGAGGTACTACAGGAGGATTCTCAGTCGTTCGCTGTAGATTGGAACGTGGAAAATGTTTGTGATGTTTTTTTCCCCGAGCGAACCAGGAGGGTGCTCTCGCTCAAAAGTCCGACGCACTAACCGATCGAGCCAATAGCGCCCACTTTCAACCATTTACAATTCAGTAATAAAATTTGGCCGAAAGATGTATTTTACTTGACCAAAGAAATTTCAAAATTTAAAAACAAAGAAATTAAATATTAGCGAAAAAGTTAGTACCAATACTAAATTCGTAAAACAAATTTCTCTTATTAGTTCTGTGATGTAGGTACCGTTGAAAAGAGGATAATAACTGTATAAAAAAGTTGTACCATGGTAATCACCTTACTCTTATTGATAAAAAGTTATTAGCCAACTAACTGCCAAAAACTGACTTGTGTACCTTGTCCCCCACCTTATTTTCTAGAATATTGAACCAAAAAATCTGAAAAAAATTAGTTATGGGGCAACTCATGGCAATACCCCAAAAATACCCAAAAATTGTGTACGATTTTTTATTCATACTAAAATAAATTAATTACTGACTCTCTGTTTTTTTAATTTCACTAGAATGTATTCAGTGAGGTACCGTTGGATAGGTCTCGTAAAATAAAATAGAGTTTTGATTTCGAACTTTTCATTTGGAAATTGAGTTTTCGATATATTAAGCTTCAAAGTCCAAAAAAAAGCCAACATATTACATTTTGCAAAGCATGTCTCTGGACTTACAGTCGACAATGATTGAGCGATACTTGCGGAGAATTTGAGTTGATCAAAAATTCTCTCAGTCGGTAAATCGTGATGGCAATCGCTTCTATGTAGGTGTAACCGTTCCAGAACAATTCAATGAAAATATTTTCATCCATTTGAAGAATATTTCTGTAGCCATCACTGAAGTTAGACAATTCGTTTGACAACGGAATTTTTCCTTTTCATTAACTATTTTTTCTTCATCCAATTTTTTTTATCGCACTGGCTGCTAGAAGGTACAAATTGTCAGCCATTCTCATCGACACACACGAAACGAATGAACAAAATTTTCGGAAAATGCTGTCAGCAAAAAACTAACAACTCAACCTGCATTATAATTAACATACAAAAGGACCCTTCAGCTGAACTCACATCCGTCTCCATTATTTTTTGTGCGTTGCAAAATTCAACAGTGGATATTTTCTCAACGAGCATGAGATGACCGGAAACCAAATTTTGTCCTCCTTCATCTTTTGTCCTCCCACCCTTGCTGACCCAGAGATCAAAAAGGACGCATTCTGTTGTTGTTGACTTTCCGTCCATCTCCCTGGCCAAATGTGGTGTCCTTTCTTGTATCAGAGTGATGTGTTGATTGGCGACTGACAGGATTCTGTGTAGCAATTTTTTTGGACAATCAAAGAGAAACCCTCCCGTCCACAGAACATCCCTCACACACGAGGATAAATCAATTTAAAGATATTAAGTCCTGAGGGTGTTTTGAAAAAATCTCAAAAGGACTACAAAAGATTGCCCCTGCCCCATGATTATTGAAAAATTACAAACTGATGTAAGGACTTGAGGATGACAGTTATAACGCGCGTATTGGAAAATTGTTTGCCGTCGATGGTTCGGAGCGTGACAAAACATTTCCGGGGGCCTTTTAAATTGAAGCACAAAGAAGGTGTGATGAGATTTTGTGCTTAAAAAAAGTGCAAAATGAGAAGAAGAATAATGGGTTTCAGGTTTTTTTTTTAAGTAACATCCGTTGGGAATGAACAAATGTTGCGGGCACCTTAACCTGATTCAATTTAAATTGGCACGCCGCAGGGTGGTCCCATCGGATACGGCGCATTGAATTGGCTTTAAAGTACTGGCCAAAAAAGTATAAATTTGATCAGCAGATGGTTGGGTAAATTTTGGATATTTTATTTCGAAGGAAGCCGCAACAGACAGGAAAAATTGTTTAGTTTTGAAGTATTGGGTTTTAAAAGTAAAAATGTTTCTATTCAGGTATTTGAAAAGAAATCCAGGGAAAGCAGCTAGCAATTGAAATAGACTATTTTAAGATTGTGTTGTATTTTCTCACTCTTGTCCTATGGCAGACACCAGTTGTCAATTCGTTCCATTATCATAATTTAAGATTCGTTCATACATCACCGAGTAAGATTCTCAATTATATTTCACATATCAATAGCACTTGGAATTGAGTATCGTTTCAAATAGGGCTTAATGTTTTATTTTCAGATAAGATTAAAATGATTGTTTTTTTTAAGTTTATACGTTTTTCTTCTTTAGTTCCGTTCTTGTTGATTCCCTATATTGCATGCATTAGGTGGCGTAACAGCCTGTTGAGGGCATAATTTGACACATTTGGAGGGGACCTATTATTTAATGTCGGTTACGAACGTTGAGTTGCGAAAGCTTTTCATGACAGAAGAACTCCAGGAGGATTGTCAGCCGTTCGCTGGAGGTGGGATCGTGAAAATTGGTTGTAGGGCTATCTACCCGGGGTGAATTCGAACCCGGGTACGTTCGCTTAGCAGTCCGACACACTAACGATCAAGCCGCCCTATATAGAAAACGTGTTAATTACTCAAAATACCTGTATTATCGTATTAATTACTTATTTAACACACTTTTTACGTGTAGCTAATTATCATAATTACTTACATATTTCACAAAATAAGCCTTTTTCCTTCCTGCTCGATAGCACATTTGTTATAGCAAAATTATTCGATTCGAATTGGATTGATCTTGATATTTATTTTTAAATTACAAAGTACCTGATATGTGAAAAAATGAAACATAATTTGAATCGAGTTGTGTAGTAAGCCCACTGAGCTCTTGGCTTTATGGATTGCTACGCAAAAATTTATAACAGTAAAATTCCGCTTCGATCTTGTATGTACCTTCGTTCATTATCGAAGCCTTAAGGTTTAGGTCCGAAAAAAAAAAGTGGGAAAATGTTAGCGTAAGCTTTGATTATTGTGTTTCGACTTTCGTATAATTTCGTTAGAGAATAGGTATAAACATTGACTGCAAAAAGCCAATTTATCACTTCATTTTACAATTTTTTTTAAAAAAAAAAGGTTAGTCTAACGAACAGGTTTTTAAAGATAGTGAAATATATTTTAAAGAGACTGCGTACGAAACGACGTAGCCCAAAAGGTCATTTGCCCGCTGAGATATTTCATATGTAAAATACAATTGTATACAAGCTTATTTCTAGTAAATTCAAATCTTGTGTATTTCCTTTTTTTTTGTTTGGTTAAAGAGCTTTTGTGAGCATAATTCTACACTTCTAAGAATTCATATTGTTAATTCTTTTTTGAACTTTTGAGAAAATTTCGTTTCACACCAGAAAATACGTAACTGACGGAGAGTCCTCTCTGGTCCTTATATCTCAAAAGCTTTACGAAATCTTCCTTAAAATTCTCGTTCATTGTAAAATTCACCAACGCAACCCCCTGAAGGAAGGCAAAGAAGGAAGAGGAGATGAAAGTGTACAAATATGTCCATCATTGCAACGATGGCCACCACTCAAAGTCTAGCCGAGGAGCCGACATCGTTTGTTGTGCAATTTTAATGCCATTTCTCATTCGGACCAGTCAAAGGGATTTCCATCTTGGGCAGGATTTTGCAAAACCAATTGATTTAGCATATCTGTCGACATTCCTTCCTCCCAGCCGCTCCCGCCACCCCGCCGGCAGTCTGGACAGGATTGCTCTTTGAATAGAAAAATCAATGCCAATGCCAAAAACGACCTCCACCCACCTCTCACCTTCAGAGTCCTTTTGGTCATCAGGCCAGCATATGCTCGATTGTTCCCTCATGTAGCTTAGATGCTCACCACGGGCACCACCCACTCTTCCATTGCAATCGATGGACGAAGGAGTGGGTGCAACACCACCAGTACCACTAGAGATAACAACGCATCCTAATGGTTCAATCGTTCCGACTGAATGTGTGTACTCAGGCATATTTGACCATCAAAAGCCAATTAATTGGAATTCCAGCTCCTGCCGATGGCAGCATAAAGTATCCGGAAAAAAGCTTTAAATCCGATCGCCGAGTAAACATTTTGTTCAATTAAAATAAATCAAATATAGCAGACGCGGACAGTGCATTGATCGCAAGGCATCGGCGGATGGTCCTCTTCGCTGGCCACTTGGTCAAACCTGTGTGTGTCGCCGGACGCCGAACAAGTCGAGCAGATACCGATGTTTTGCATAAGACCGACGGCATTTAATGGCTTTAAATGTCGAGTGATGTAACACAAGCATAAGTGCGGGATGTTGGCTCGACTTTAGGGTTAGGGTTCAATGGCAAGTGCTTGGGTACATGAGCTTTGTTCCAGTGATTTGAAGTGTTCTGGTGTGATGTTTTTGAATGAGGCACGTTCAATCAATTCAAATAATCGCATAAATAAGTAAATGATTGGGTGGACATATTTTAGCAAAGTTTATGACTTTTGAAGATGTTTGCCATGAAGAAAGAGGAGTGCCGAGTTGATTGCTTTCTGTTGTATTTGTGAATTTATTTTATTGATTAAGAACTAAAACTTTTAAAATATATAATTTTAATAAGTAACTGCGTACAATGCTTGTTTTACTGAAAGGAATCTAAATTAACAAATAGGAATTATAAGTAATTAAAACGAACGCGTACTGAAGGAATTGTAGAGTATCAAAAGAATTGTAGAATACTTGTGGAATTGGAAAACAGTTTTCAAGTACTATTAGTATTGCAAAAAGGAATTACAAGTACATTTACAATGGTAATTGATTCTTTAACTATAAGTACCAAGGAATTGTACTTGTACTTATAAAAATGAAGTACGGGGAATGGTACTTGTACTTGTACTTAGATTTAACAGGTCTGGTTGGCATGAAAACACTGCGCGCAAATATCACAGCATCGACAGAAGTTAATTGTCAAACTACTGTCAGAACACAAAATAAAAATGTTTACATGATCTGGTATGTTTTATTTACTCCACAAATGAGCCAATACAGATATCCAACTTCCTCTTCTCTTGCCATTTGATTTTATTTGACAGCGTTTTTTTATAACAGTTTGTGTCTGCGAATACGTGTGGGAGCTTTTAACCACAAATCAAACAAAACAAATGTGCGATGAGCTAGTGTTCGGTGCTTCCTGAATTACTGTCAAACTTACTGACATGCTTTCTGTATTTCTGTTAGATTCGTGAATTACTATCAAATTCATCGATGGGCGAGGGAAAATAGCAGCTGCTCAGATGGTTGTCTATATTGGGTAGTCTGTGATTTACACACTTGATCCATATGGATCATCCGTGCATAATAAAACACAGCTTTTATTGACTCGTTGGTCGTGTCAAAAAATATGTAAACAAACCTTAGAAGCTAAATTTGACCCACTTCCCGGTTTCTGAAGCTGTAATTTTGCAAACACGTTTCATATGTGTGACAGTGCAAATTAAGTAATTGTGAGCCTGGTTGAAGTTTTTAAAAAGAATTTATTCGACCCTCTCGGTCTGAGTCTACAATCAGAACTCTCTTATCTCTTCTTAAAACTATAATCTTCTTGACACGCTTCTTCAATCAAATTGTGTTTATCAAATCATTTGTGTTTGTTTATTTCTTGCATCGCGAAGATGATGCTGATGGCGAGAATGTTTATCCCGGAAAACTGAGTGAATTCGTTGACAGGTACCTAGCAGGAATGCTGAATTAGCGTTTTTCCCGTACCGTATCAACTGTTGAGTGGTGTGTTAACTTGCATTGCTAGCTAGGTGACGTCATCCTGAATCCAAAGGGCAGATTTCCACAAATGGAGGACAAGCTTTTTCTTATGCACTGCCATGAAATGCGTATCAAATGAAAGGGTCCCCTGAGTAGAATACGAATAAAATTATTTCATTTTAAGTCCAATATGGCAGACTCACAAAAATGGCGGAATGGAATAAAGGTATCAAATGAAAGGGGTTTGTAAGAACAATACGTATTCAAAAGACGGAAAAGTAAAAAATAAATTATTGTTATAAAAGCAAAAAAACGCGCTTTAATTTCGCACCAAAAATTGAAAAATAAACTTATCACTTCTTTTATGAAGTGACAATGACTAAATCAAAAAGCGTGCTGTTTTTGGTTGTTTGCACTTTCAACTGTCAATATGCAACAACATTGTAAATTTTGAATAAATAAAAATTCAGTTTGGATACTTGATTCCAGTTTTTTCCTGTTTCTTCTGACTATTGACAACTGCAAAACTCTGAACTCCTGCACTTTGTTAGACGTGTTAAATTGGCAATTTAAGAAACACTTAACACTTTCCAACAAAGCCCGCAAATGCTTCGAAATTCAGCCTCCTTTATGTCCGCCCCACCACATGTATGTGTCACATTTTAATCGCTTAACCTTGTCCACAGCATAAATATTTCCACATAGTTATGCAACATCAAACGCAAATCCCAAAAGCATTTCAAAATTACCCTCCAACCATTAAGGACATCCACAAAGCGCTATCAAAAAGCCAATTTCTCCAAAGACTCACGAGCAACCGTCCCCCGAAGGCACCATCCGAGGACTCACCACAAAAACTCTCAAAATTTACGATGCAATCTTAGAAGCATTCAATGAACCATAATAACCACGACGAAGTAATTACGTTACCCCACTATCGGCGCCATATGTGACTGTAAGTTATGCGAAAAACTACCCCGCACCAGGAAAATGTATGTGTAGTTCAAAGACTACGCCAAGTGAGAGTGCTCCTCGTCATATGCAAATAGGGTCGCTGCCTCCTTTCACTTACATCGCATCGCAGCGTCCTGGTGCTCATCCTTCGCATCTTAATTCCACCCAAGGTAACAGCTTCCAATTATGACAACGGCACCCGGACTGCAGACCCGCGCGTTCGAAAATGGATTTCGCTATGAATTATTGGAAAGACGATTATTTTCGAAAATTTCGGTTCTCACTGCTGGCGCATATGTTGTGGGTTGTTTTTGGGAGCCCTCGGGGGTGGTTTTAGGTTTTGGTCCACGAAACTCGGTCGTGTGTATGTGTCTGAGTTTAATGTCTCGTCCCGTAAACGGCCTCGGTAATTAATTTCTCTGTAACGAATGAAATCGGCTTTTTCAGGATATAATTGTCAACGACACAATGAACCGCCAGCGAGCAATGAACATAAAATTTAATGACTGAAGGTAGCCAGCAGCCGTTTGTTTGGAGCGCCTTGGATTAAGCGGTGGACTACGGCTTCTTCTCCGGTGGCGTTTAGACTCAAAGTTAAGGTTGCGTCTAGCAACGAACAATTAACCAGTTGATGGGGGATAGCTTGTTTGTTGCAGTTGTCCTGCGGTTTCTTGCAGATTTTATCGTGCCGCTTGGTGGCTTGTGAAGCCATAATGTCAAACAACCCGAAACGGTGGCATTAGAACAATTCTCGGTAGCTGTTTACGGATGAGATTTTATGTTTCTTTAATTTGAGCATCGTCTTAATTGGAACGGTGAATGATTTTAAGACTTCTTGTTGCTAAGTAGTTGCGAATTATTTTATGACGTGTGCAAAAAGCAGAGAGCTTCAATGAAATCGTAGTGGAGTAATGAGGCTAGATGGTCAAGCCGGAATCAAGTCAAACATCTAAATTTAAGAAATGAGATGAGCACGTTGTTTTTCCCTTAATTATAACTATCCAAAAAAAAAAATCAAAACAATAATTGTCAACATTGCAAGTCGATTAGCTGCTTCGCATCTAATTGAAATCAATATTTTAGTCCATGCAAACAAAAAAGGAAACTGTGCTTTTGATTGACTATAACTTTGGTTCTAGCCGCAATTGAGCTAAACAAGATATCCATCTCCCTCGTCTCTTTCCCCTTGATTTCATTTGGCAATGTTTTTTTATGCAATTCCTGTCTGTAAATACGTGTGACCGGTCAATTGGTTCCTGTTTCAGATTATTCATTGCAACCACCATTTTATTTGCAAGTTTAAGGCTTCTTTTAATGCAAATATCTACGAAAAATGTTTCTATTATAATTGCAATGAGCATTTCTCCCACTATTACTATTAGAGATAACAAATTTAGCCAATTTATATGATTTATAAAAATTAATTTCATACTCACTCCGCACAACAAGGAATGACGGCGAAAATCAAAAATTTAGAACAAAATGGAGTTGCTCAACAATGTGCGCGAAAAATGCGGGCGATGGGTTTTCCAGCTATTGCGTATGAGTGATATTATCTGGTATAGTTTCTAAATGAACAAACTGGAATTGATTATTAAATATTTCATGTTTTCCTTATTTGCGTTTATAAACATTAATTTGTTAAAATTGTTAAGTAAACCTTATCAGGCATAGGCGACTTTTTCGTTCCGAAATCAATTCCCCTGACTTTGAAAATACACGTTTACATGGAACTGACATGTAGATAATACAACAATACAACATCACCCGCGAAAATCTAAATTTTCTAAAATATAACAATACTCGCGACAAATCATTTTTTAGTTCGTGGTTTTTCTTTGTTGCTTATCATGTAATTTTTATGACAGTGCGATTTACTTGTGCCGCACAGTGGTGCGCTAGTGGAAACAAATCACAAAAATGTTTACTTTTGTTTCGATATTCCGTTCGACTGTACCGAGCTTATAAAATTCATGAAAAAGTATGCATTTTTTTAAGCATCTTCATCTTTATCATTATTATTATTATTATATTACAAAGCTGAATGTTTGTATGGATGTTTGTTACTCTTTCACTCGAAAACGAGTGAATCCATTTTAATGAAACCTTACAATAATATATCAGAATAACTTATAGGCCTTAAATTGTAAGGCTATTGATTAAATGCCCAAGATATAGAAAAAAGAGTCACGTAAGTTAGATATCAAGTGTCACAAAATATTTCACGTTTTCAACATAAGTAGGATTAACTTCTGTTTGGATAAGCCGATTTAAATAAAATTTAAAAGATAGAGATAGCAAACTTTGATGGACAAACTTTGACTTCAATTCGAACAACAAGTGCACATCAAAGCAGTCGAAATACCCTAATTTTAAATATTTTTTTTTTTATACCCCTATTACGGTTCGCGAGTCGAACGAAAAAGTTCGCCTGAGTCACATTTTCGTATTATCGTTCGCGAATCGCCCAGATGAGATTCGACTTAAATGTCAGAAGTTTGGCGAATATCGATTTCACCGTATTACCGTTGGCGAACGTTCGACTAAATTTCTATTTCTTGTGTCAAATCCAGGCGAATGAAATTATTTGGTGACTGAGAGTACGAACAGTGGAAATATCGAAAGAAAACACATTTTTGTATTGATGAACTTGAATTATTACTTTTTATTATGTTGAAACTCGAAAAAATACAGTTACAACCAATAACAATAGTGAAATTAGGAACAATTGGCATTCTTCTGTTTGCTCAACTCAATAGCATTGTTGCATATGTCTCGTCGAAGAAGAAAGCAAATTGAATATTGGAATTTTTTTTACCTTTGCACGAATATATATCACATAAATATATTCACTCAAATGCTCAATTAAAGACATGTTTTAACTAATAGATATATGTATTGTTTAAACTATTGCACCCACAATCGAACGATAGAAAAAGTGGCGTAAGCAGCGGTTTCCAATTTATCCGCGTATTCTAATTATTCCACTTATTAACAGTGCACATCGCACCACAAATATAATAAACGGCGCTTAAGCAACGGGCGAAGAAAAAACCACACGTGCAGGCACCCAACAGAGGAGAACATCCGATCATCCCGTACAGCAGCGCGACGACCTATCGGGATCGATCAACGTTTCCAGCCTACCAATCGAGTGTGTCCCGACGTCTGGAGTTTGGTGCGGCGACACACTTTATGACACTCGTCTGCAACCGGGCACAGCGCCCACATCCAACAATATAGAGCGAGCAATAGAGCATCTTCACATATTATTCATTTTTTTACAGTCCACTTTTGTTTTTGTTTGTTATTACCTATTTTGGGCAGAAGGAAATAAATGTAATTTTGTTGTGCAAATTCGTTTTTTCGGTTTTATTTTCTTTGGACCCAAACATAAACAAATAATTGTTTTGAATTTAACGAATTTCTAATTGTGAACAAATAATTGTTTTGAATTTCACTTGACGTTTGTCACATATTTCTTACTGTGGTTAGGGTAGTGTGAATTTGTAGTTAAGGCAGTAGTGAATTTCAGGCGAACAAAGTAGTTCGCGAACGGTAATCGCTCGACCTGAAATATTCGCCTGATCGTTCGAGACGAGTCGAACGTTCGACTCGCGAACCGTAATAGGGGTATTAATTTCTGGGAATATTATAAATTCGAAAGCTTGGATGTTTGTAATTTTTCTCTTTGCTCCCACCAAAACCGCTTGGTCGATCTGGCCGAAATTCGGAACGTAAATTGCTTATGTTGTGTGCCATGTTTTAATGTATTTTCTGTCTAGATGCATTAAGTTTGACTTCAGCTTCGCAATGCATCATTCAGCATGCAATGCATCATAAAAAGAACGCAAGTGTTCGAACTACACTTTTTGATTAGTTTTCCATTCGGCGTTCGTCTTCCGTACATTTTTTGTTTTTCTAAAGAGAAAGGGTTGATACAGAGCTCGGATCTGGCAATACATCATTTGAAAGGTCTTGACATAACCTACAAAACGACGCTATGCATGATTAGTTTGGATACGAGCTCGTAGCGCTTTGTACATAGCCGGAAAACTCAAAAGACAAAAAGGCGGAAGGGAGATTTGACAAACTAATATTTAAGTCGAATTTTCACGGGACATCAAAATTTGTTCGAGTTAAAGGGAATTTGACTTAAAGGATGGTTTTAGGGAGAATTAGGAAGGGGAATACCAAAATATGGTGATTTCCCTCTAGTTCGAGTTAGATTGAAATTCGACTTAGAGGGATTTCGACTTAGAGGGATTTGACCGTATCTGCCTTTTAAAATATATTCATATATGGTAAAGCATATGAAAAAGATGTACAGATTCGGACAAAGCAAGAGCCCCCACCCTCAAGCAAACTGAGGCTTAACATTTTAAAAATACGCAAGTAAAATCTAAATGATTCATGAACAAATGAATCAAATAGTATTAGAGGTTGAGCAAAAGATCTTGCCTAATTTTTAACAACAAAATAAAACGATGTGTTCAACATACGATTTTAATTTAATATACCGACTTGGTTGGAGACAAATTGTCAGTAGTTTTTAGAAAAAGTCATAGTAATATGGTTTCGGAGTATCATCATCATCATCATCGGCGCAATAGCCGGTGTCTAGTCTGGGCCTCCTGTAGCAAGCACTTCCACCTATCTCGATCGCTTGCCGACGCCATCCAGTTGGGCACCCCAAGACTTCGGGCGTCCTGGTCTACGTCATCCTTCCAGCATAGGCGTGATCTGCGTCGCTATCTTGTGCCATGAATTGTACCGCAAAGAACTTTTCGAGCAGGGTCCTCTTTGCTCATATGAGCTAGGTGCCCAGCCCACCGGAGTCTACCGAGATTTATTTTCGTTATGATATCTGCTTCAAGGTAGATTTCATACAACTCATGGTTGTACCGTCTCCGGAATAGTCCTTTTTTACGTATAGGACCAATAATTCTCTTTCTGTTGTTCTTTAGTAATCGCCCGCGTTATTCCATGTTATTATCCGCGGCTACTACTGATCCTAGGTAGCTGAAGGATTGCACGATTTCAATTCGTGCTCCGCTACCATAACTGTTCTTCCAGCATTTCTAGTAGCCCTTTGTACAGCTTGTTCACTTCCGAAGATGTCTATGTCATCTGTGTAATCTGAGACGTAAAGAGTGTTTTAAAGAGTTCAGTTCAAAAATTTATCTTTTCCATTTATTTTGCTTTTTTATAGTTACAGTTCCAATATTCTTTATGTAAATTTGTTTTTCATTTGTCAATATAAGCAGCCAAGAGGACCTCATGGTAGTTTTGAAAAAAACGTTATTTATGCATGCACCAACGTATTTTACCTTGCTTACTTGGTGAAGAACTTTCATGGATTTGCGCCAAAAAGGAGTTGAGAAGTTTTTGCATAATGAATCCACAATAATCACCAACTTGTCTTGCAGTTTCCAACTTTGATCTACAATAACGTGCTTTATGCTCTTTTTTACCGCATCGATAGCAAGTACAGTTGAAATATCTATTTGATTGAACTGCTGCTGGCCGAAAGGTTTTCGTTGGATTGTATAGAGAAGAAGAGTTACCTAATTGCGAATAATTACCTTTTGCTTTCATTGAGTTCATCATCATTAGTGGCGTAACAGCCCACGAAGGGCCAGAGCCTAGCTTTTCACGTCTCCACTGTGTTGTGCGCGAATTGCGAAAGCTTTCCGTAACAGAAATACTCCAGGAGAGCTGTCAGTCGTTCGCTGGAGGTGGGGCCGTGAAAATTGTTTGTGGTGTTTTTTTCCCCGAGCTGTATTCGAACCCGGGAACTCTCGTTTAACAGTCCGACGCACTAACGATTAAGCCACGGCCCCACATTGCGTTACTAACGGAAATTCTGTTTCTTTTATCACTAATTTCCATTAACCGACTGCGACAATTCTAACGAACAATTTTTCTTGTGCATTAAAAGCAGTTTGAACGTCTCTGTACGACTCATCTAGACAATCCAGTAAAATGACCACCAATAAGTCATTGTCCAACTTAGCGTCCAATTCTGTTAGATGTGTTATGACTGCGTTGTACTCTGTACTCTGGTTGTTACCCTTTCGGCTTTTCGAAACTCCTCAGCCTTTTAACGCTGTCCCATACTTTTTTCCAAGTACGCAGGTTTTTCACGAGAGCCACCACGTGAGGTTCCATTGCTAAAAGAAGTTCTTGCTCGAGCGTCCAGATCCTTCCTGTCCTATTTTGCCCGTTCCGGTCCTCGCATTCAAAAAAAGAATGTCGTTCACATGTCACATGTCACGTCACAAATGCAAAAATATAAATTTGATATTGAAAAAATTAAGTGGCTATATTTTTTGTAACGCTTGCTTTAACAGAATTTTAGGTACATTTAGAAGACTAGTAGTTGATTTCTTTAGTCTAAGTACCAGTGAATTGTGTTTGTAGTTATAAAAATGAAAGTACAGGGAATGGTATTTATGTATACTTGTACATGTACTAGATTTTACTGGTAGTATTTTAATTAATAAACAGATTCCAAATGAAATGCTGAACGGATTGGTGGAAGAAATTAGGAGGAGGAGGAATTCAAGCGCGAGCATACATTTTTGGAGAAATGCTGCGCTACGATACTCCTTCCAAAGGCAGTGTAACATGGAAAGCTAAATAAATTAAATTAAGAAAAAAAATGTACAATAACGAAACTCCTTCTGTCAAAGATCTAAGAGCAAGTACTCATTATTTAAAAAACATAAATCTTTTTAGTGGAAATATAAATTTAGTTTTAATTTATAAAATCGCTCGGGTTCTATAAGACTGGTAAGACCATCATTAAAAATACTAAATCTAATATTTCTATTATATGAAAAACAGGGGATGAAAAGCCGTCGTGTGTTTGTTTACAAGATATAATTATATTACTTCAAATACTGACACAAATTAAAGAAGAATTAAAACGTTGTTGCCTGGCTCGGCTCACACGACTGAATGTTTCGCTACCGATCCAGGAGCTGACAAGATGTCGGGGCTCATCAGGCAGGGATGTTGACCGCTGACATCGTCGGCAAGGATGTTGAATGCTTACATATATTATTATTTATTATATATTAAATCTATTATATTAGTTCTTAGTTCAATGATCGGCGTTAACGCGACACGACATTAAGCACAGATAGTTGCTAAGTTTGACTAAAATTTTAATGGCTTGTTTTATCGCTGAAACATCCGGAGTAAAAATAGGTGTTTCGAAACAAATTAAAAAATATGGAAAATGTAATTGTTTTTACAACACTTACGATATTGGGAGAGATTTATCGAACTTGGTTTAATTGTCCATGGTTGACAATCGAAGTGTATTTCCATTTACCTTGGAGGAAAGATATTTTTAGCGCCGATTGAAAATAGTCAACTAAAATTAGTTAATTTCGCTACCATTTTGTTTTTAAAATCATCCGTAGCCATACATTTCTAGCAGCATTTGCTGTCCACTAGAACTTTCTACAGAAATAGATTCATATTCCACCCAGCAACAACACACAATGTGTAACTTCTCGAAATCAATGTCGCTGATCCCCCGAGTGTCTGACATTTTTTTTCTTTATAATCCCCCCATAAGACCACGTCACTCGTCATTGCGAACCATAATAACGTGACTTCTCAATGGATTCCAATTAAATTGTACAAAAATGCTGTAGTTTTTCTCTTTTCGATAACACACTGAGTCATTCTGAATGTGCGAGCCTAAAAAAACTTGTATTATCATCGGCCACTGTTGTTGCACACGATAATAAGCTAAGCTTTACATTGTCCGCCATAAATGTCTGTCGTGACGACATTCGTTGAAGTTGATAACTTATCAGATTATAATCGATTTGTTTGGCAACACTTCAGATAACAGCAGATAACGTCAGTGTGAAGTTAAGATCGAAATTTCATCTAGAAGATATCTGCGAGCGTTGAGTTGCACCCATCTCACTTTCTGAGGACAGTGTGCAAAACGCCATATCGTAGGTGACGTCTCGAGAACGTGGGCAGTTTTCCAAATGCGGATGTCAACAAATAATACTTGTGCTTTGTTTTGATTGCGTTCACGATTTTGTTGATGTGTCGCTTTACTGTTGGCCGCCTCTTTTTGCGTCGAGAGGCATTCAATAAACAGACTCTTTGTTAAATGTGTTTAATTGATGACGCTCAGTTCCTTACTGTGTGTATTGGAAATTTTACGTATGTAAGGAAATTCCGGAGAAATGGCTTGGTTTCACTTAAGCTTTGTGTAAAAAACATGCAGGGCATGGAGATTCCGTGTACTTTCCGGCGAGCTGTAATTTTTAACAGGGAAATAGAAATATAATCTGTAATTGAATGCTCTAAAGCAGTTTTTTAATGTATACCAATAAAGAAACGACAGCGATTTCTGTATGTTCAACTTAATTGTCGACATACATACTAACCGATCTCATAATACAGAAAAGCTTATGTCGACTTAAGTTGAATCAACGCGTTAATGTAAAGTAATATTTTCAAGACTTTCATCAAATAGTTCTTATTGCCAACATTACCCTATGACAGGAAATTAAATATTCATCTTATTTAGTGGTTTTTCAAAATCTTGTCCTCACGATCTTTTCCTTGATGTGTCCGTTTGATACAAATAGACACATTTTGTTTGCTCTCCAGCACTGTTCAGTGTCGACTGTCTATTTTTAACTCATCTATATAGTTTGTCGAGGTATAGGTGATTTTCTTTCTATAGCATGTTTACCACTCTCTAACTCCATAGTCCATCCTGTCTGAGTGTATCCGTGTAAAGACTGACATTAACACACAAGCTTTTCCATCCCTGTAGTTGTCTCAAGTAAACTTCCAGACACAAACCTGATGAAAACAAAACTTTCACTCAATGCACTCACGGAACAACGTTAAAATGACCAACGCTAGTAAAACTTCTTGAAAACTTGTCAAAATGTCTCGTTAGTTCTGCAAAATCTTCACGAAGATTGAGGATTAGAATAAAAGAAAATGTTTCCCCAACCAATTTGGCAAAGAAAAAGTAAAACGAACGTCTTGAATTAATGATACTCATTCAGACAATGAATTATTGGTTACATTAGTATTTCTAGTATACCTCACATAGGGAATAATGAACCAGAGTGTCTAACTGAAACGATTTGAAGACATTTTGTGATATGTCCTATCGCAAGTGTTGATTTCAAATATTACTTTTTGATGTTCTGCTTCATACGAATCAGTCTTAGCTGTATTTTCAAAGAATAATGAGATAATATTTCAGGTAAGAAGTAAGAAAGCAAAAGGACTTTCCACTAAATGGTGAGTATTCTTTTCGCTTGATCTTAATACTGCAGATTTTATTACCGACGTGAAATGACCACCGATTGCATACAAAACATGTGTTATTTTGACGTCATCTACTGGTGCTAGCAAATCTATAGCAGTATAAGCAGTAATCGAGATATCAACTATTCTATCTTGTAATTTTAAGCTAAACCAAACTACAGACAGTAAACTAACTTTTATCGAGATCTGTTAGATTATCCAGCACAAATATGAGATTTCAGAATTTAAGACATGTGTTCAACATAACTCAATGCAGCATTTTTGTTTCGCCGGTACATCAAGCTCGCACCGAAACACTGAGTCTTGGCTGACTATCGTTCGAGCGACTCTTGTTCGACCGACCTTTGGAACAGTAACTTGGGCGAAAAGACCGGAAATTTTTTTGATCACACACCTTGGGTAAAATTAATTTCACGCTTTTGTATACAAGCAAACAGCATAGTACAGTTTTACTGAAAGTCGCATAACCTTTCCCCTTGCCATTTCACCAATGAACCCTTCCAAAGCATCAAACCCGTGAAAAGCAACAAAAAAAGAACGCTTCGAAATTGCTCATGCAACGCCATGAGTCACACGAAAGTGTACCGTGAATCCCCCGGAGCATGTTTTAGATTCATTTGTACGTTGTCGGGGATGAAATTTTGCGAATTTACAATCCCTCGCCCGATGATGCGTTCCTTTGTCCAAGGAACAGCCGCTACCGCCGCCGTCATAAGCAGGACATGTGACCACATCCCTTATGCGTGGCGGATTTGCATGATTCTTCGTCGCTGCTGCTTGTCATTGTGCAAACGAGATGAAGGTCCTTTCATGAGCGGAGAAAATTAAACCAGAGCAAAAAAAAACAACAACAGACCTGTGGAAATGAACACGTTTCGCATGCAAATATCACAAATGACTTGTTTACCTCCGCGTGGATGAAATTTATTTTTGCACAACGTCTGCGTCCTTTCGACGAGCGTGGCATTTTAAAATGCTATTCAGAGAAGCTGGCAAATTCCCCGGTATTCAGATGATTCGCCTGATTTCGAAGATTGCATTTTGTGTGTGGTTGGACAGAGCGCTTCGAATCCACTGACCTTGAAAACAGGATTAGAAATGAAATAATTTTTTAGCCGAGTATCTAAATCCGGGAACAGCAATCACGGAAACAATCGGCAAGGCAGGATTTGGTTTGGTTTTTTTTTTCAATTTTGCAAATTTAACTTTTCAATGTACATGTACGTGTATATATGTACGTATGAGAAGAGACTTTGATTGCGTGCTGGCTTTGCCCAGAGCACTTGAAGAGCGATTAAATGAATAATGATAATCTTATCGAAAGCGGATTAAAATTGCCTCTAGACTTAATAACATAATCGGGCAAAATAAAATAAAAAGTAAAATAGTTTCTTCTTTCAATAGATGACTTGCCATTGAAATTTTAGGGAGAGCTGGACAGCAATCAGTAATGTTATTATTATGTCACGTTGTTATTATTATTAAATCAGTCATATTGTTGCTTTATAGCATACCACCAACATTTTCCAAAACAAAAAAAACTAAAATTTAGATTTTAAAATTCAATTTCCTAACAACAGTTGAGAGGCAAGTTTTGTAAAAAATGAGTCAATCGAGAATCAACGGTAATTTTTTTTTAATATAAAAACAATATTTCTTTGCATGTTAGTGGAGTCCCATTGAAACAGGTGGAGAGGTTAAAGTATCTGGGGTCTTTTTCACTAGTGATGGGAGGAGCATGAGCTTTCCTGTAGGGTTGGCTAAGTTGGGTCAGTTTTGACACAGCTTTGGATAAAGACCGAAAGAATAAGATTTCTTCGTGCTGTTGTTACACGCCGAGATAGGGTGAGAAAACATGACGGAGTGCGAAGAGCTCAATGTTGAGGGTTATACTTCTATGGTTTGGTCACGTGGCATGAATGGCAGCATCATCACGCCTTGAATGCGATTTCGTCAGACCAAGGATGACAGACCCAGGATGAGATGGTTGGATCAAGTTCAAAAGCTCACCTGGATACACTTGGGCATACGTTCGTCGGTGGCGAAGGATCGAGTTGGGCCGAATTGAGCTCATTTTCGCGCTTTTAAGGCCTAAACCCAACTTATCCCACGCACTTTGGTCACTTTGACTTGTCGCATTTGAGACAAGGCACAGTTAGAGCTTACTAAATTGAGAGATCTCAACAGTCCCCCATCTTAGAGAAAAAGTTGAAAAGTGCTGTGACTCTCGCATACAAGGCACGCGCCACAACCGCTTACGGCACAGCCGTTGAAATAACTAATGAATCGAGTTTAGGATTAATAGGTCGACATTTCTTCACGTCAGTTTGAAATGTCAGATTGATTTTCGAAATTTCGAAATTAGCAAATTTTTAGCAGCATCACTCGATTCTATTTTCTTACAAAGTGCAGACTAAAAGCAGAATCGCAAATCACTTTCGAATAATTTTGAATTTAGAATCGCAATAGAGAGTAAGGCCTCATAATTTCATAAAGAACCAAGATTTTCATTATTTGCATTGATTGTAGAATCATAGTTGTATTGTGATTAGGTTGGTATATATTCAAATGGAAAGTGGCCCAACTAGCCCCGCCCTACCCTACTAACTTTTTCGCTAGTATAAACATTTTTTAAATTTTTTACATAAACTTTCTTTGGACAAGTGAAATACATCTTTTGTGCAGTTTTATTTCTTAATTCCAGGTGGTTCACCAGCTACCAATGTTAAGGCATAAAGAAAGACGGACAAACATTTTCGTAATCAGGATTCAACGGCGCCCACATCCATATTGACCGTCAAAGCTAATAAAAGTTTTTTCCAAGCGTTAGTATTAGCTTCCTTAAATCTGCGATTAATTCTAAAAAAATGCATGATTTATTTTTGGGTTGCCTAGCTTCAGTTCAAGTTTCATCCCTTACAAGAACTTGGAAGTTATAGGTAAAAGGCTTTGCAACAGGTTAAACAAAACCTTTCCTTAAGTGTTACTTATGTCATGATACTGCTAAAGAATTAAACTACACAGAAAAAATTATTCAGTTGCCAGTTTCAAGAGTGTTTACCTTTTGAATTATCTATTTTGCATGTATGGCCTTGTCTGTTTGAATACCTCTTGCATGTTGCGCATAAGCTTCCGGGCAAAAATAGAGAGCAAGCCAAACCAGGGAACATTCAGTGACTGAAAATAAAAACCCATTCAGAAGGAATTCAAAGAGAAAATTGGATAAAATCTTGACCAACCCAGCCTAATTATGGGAAGACTAATACAGGAATTGTTGCAAGAAAATTTTTCGAAAAGAGTCATTTTTCCACCAACATTCTAAAAATTCCACATAATTTTACAATATCTTTCAAGTGATTTTACGAGACTTTGCTAGTCTCAGCAACAAAAAATTTAAAAGCGATTGTGAGATTCGCCCGACATTATAAACCATTATACCACTGGTATTATATAATACGTTCGTAAGATCTTCTCTTTTACCAATTTGTAAGTAAATTGAAGAAGCCCTAGAATATCGGAACAAAGACTTAACAAATTTCACTGAACAATTCAGTCGAGCGAATTTAAAAAAAAATGGTCAAGTGTGAGTTTTACTCACCTCCCGAGGGTTTCGTTGGCAAACAGAGATATAGATTTTGAGCTATTAAGTTCGATATTTTGAAAACTTAACTTCTAAATGAAAAGTTCAAAATGAAAACTCTATTTCATTTTACAATTATAAAAAAACTAATACAAAAAAAAATTGTTTTAGAATTTAGTATTGGTAGTAAATTTTTCGCTGCTATGAAATTTTCTTAAAATATAATATATGACTTGAGCTTTCTTTGGGCAAATGAAATACATCTTTTGGCGAAGTTTTATTTCTTAATTCTTTGTGGTAAGCCAGCTACCTAAATTCGACATTCGTTTTTTCGATTTCGGAAAAAACGCACTAAATCCATTCGAAAATTCAAATCTTGTGTTGCTGAGATACACATTCCTGTCAAATTTCATTCACTCATTCATGTAAATTACATCTGCATTACATCTTCGTAAACTTCGTATTTATGAAAAAAGATGTAGAAAAACTCTCTTGTGAAATATTTTTACAAACTATAAAAAAAAAACCTAGATATTGGGACTAACTTATTAATGGAAAATGCCCGTAACCTCCAAAAGATGGAGGGCGCCTCCAGTTGAGATCTTAGAATGAAGGATTGCGAGTTGTTGCACCACAAGAACTTCAAGAAACATTCTCTCGCAGAGAGGGACAATTGAGAAAATGCCAATGTTTAAATTTCAAATCGAAATTACAAACATCAAGCGTCAAATGTGGGAACAGACAGTTTCCAAAAAGAGAGAAGTTTTTCGTTAGTCCCCAATGAACGATTTTGAAAATGAGGGAAATGTCAGTAATGTAGTGTGGTCGATAAGTATAACGCACAGTTAGATGAAATGAAAAATATAATATCCGTGTTTTGCTATCATTAAAAACGCAAGTAAATAAACATCGGTAAAGAAGTGTAAAAATATAGCAATCATTGAATACGCTTACGTAACCGTGTTTTATTCAAATTCTCACATTTCTTAACCTCGAAGAAATGGATGCGGATTCAAGTTTGCAAAATGATGAAATTGAAAAAGTAAGTAAAATAATCATGAATATTCCATTACGTAATTACTAGAACAACATATTTTAGGCAAACAAATCGTCAGCAGTTCCAGGTGTTCCAATCCAGAGTTCTTCCAAAAGTTTTGGTTGAAATTAAACCAAGAACTGTTTGATAAACATAGAAGTAAAACTGTTAAATTCATGTTGAAAAAGAATATCATTCTCAACTTACTGAGCCGAAGAGAATTACCGGCCATGCCACTAGCTACAACCAAGTGAAACATAAAACTTCACAGCCAATCACCAATCATAGGTGGCAAGAAGGCTCAACGTGTTTGCACACCAAACAGATTTGGCCCACGCTGGATGCTTAACGCACTACCTGCCTCCTTCGGATGGACAGACCGGCGATTAGGGTCATTATAGGCGTCATTACGGGACACTGCACCATCGGCAGACATGCCAGCAGACTTGGAATCCCTGCCAATGACTTTTGCAGAAGTTGCCAGGATGAAGAGGAGGAGGAAACCATCTTCCATCTCTTATGTTCATGCAAGGCCTTGGCGCTTCGTAGAAGAACTCACCTGGGCAAGCGCTGCGTTGACAGTCTGAGCGATCTGATGGGGATGGAGTCTCTGATCCGTCGGATTTGAAAATATGATGTAAATCTTAAAGTTCCCCTACTGACGCACAACTGCCCACGTAAAAAGAAAAAAAAAATAAAAACCCATTAATCCAGTTTATTCAATTTATTAATGCGCGCATTCTAGATCGCCCAAACTTCTTTGTTGACAATATTTCATTTAAAATAATCGCCACTATTTGTGCTAACGTCATATGCTTGGTGCTGTGAGCTAATCCAACCATCTTCATAGTAGAATCGCCACCAAAGGCGGTCCAAAATAAACCACAGCAATTAATAACCAAAGATTATAATTTAACGACGCGGTCGCATCCTTTCTGCCCAGAGAGAAAAAAAAGGTCGTCCTGCTGAACTCCTGCCTCCGTTTTGGGCCAAATAAATACAAACTATAATTGCCTAATGACACGACACAACTGTGACGACGCGGGCCCAAATTGACTAGCACTTTGCATGCGATTCGCCCCTCTAGCCCAACCCAGAGGCAAGCAATCAACCAGTAATTGCCATTGGACACATACGGACAGTATTCTCTTGGAGGGCATTATGACCATGCCTAATTATTAGATGGGAATAAAATTTTCTTGACTCCCACTCGGATGTTATACCCTATTGTCATGGAAAATTGCCCCTGGTGTCCCAGAAAAAGAACTTTTTCCTATTTCATAAAAGCGAATCCTTTGCAGGTGGGGACAGACCCATCATTAAAAGTAATCTCAAGTTAAGCGGTTTTATTATGAACTCAATGCATGTAGAGTAATAATCGCCGAAAAAAGGAAAGGATGTGTGATGATTGGTAATTTCTATGTTTGCTATGGTGTGTCTAATTGGACACACGGTCGAGTCTATGTGTGCTTAAAATGTGACATCAAATGGACAGTGAATTAGATTAATGGGGAAGTGTGTCTAGTTATCAGAAATATAAGTTGCGGGCAAATTTATACGCCGCGCAGCATAAGTTGACTACGTCGATAAGGGGGATGTGTGGAAATAGACTAGGGGGATCTGTACAAATACACACCTAAAGGTGTGCAAATTAAAAGAACGAAAAACAGGATTTTTTTTTATTCCTGAGCAGTTTTGTTTATACTAATGCGCTTAGGATTATGACCCTTCAGCTTCATGACCTGAAAAAAGGTTCCCGAAAGACGGAGCAGCAAAAAACTAGTGAAAGCATGCGCGAAATATGCATAACAAGGAATGTTTATCAAAATTTAGTGAAAATAATTTTAGACCGATACAAACATACAAACAGACATTTTGTACTGTAGAAGGATGAAGACGAACAAAACGATAGAATGAACACGAAAATTAAGATATTGTAATGGAGGTACGAAGAAATCCATGTGCAACTTCAAAAAATAGTAAAAGTGTAAGCGTGAATACAGTTACATCAGGGCGGCCTACACTCAAAAAAAACCTAAAACCAAACAGCTAATTTAAAAAAAAAAACTCTAAAAAGATTGGAAGAATAAAAAAATAATACGGAATTTTCACGATGAAAAACGTAGATTCCAAGTTTCCTTATCAAAGAAAAATGGGAAAAGTATGGAGAAGCGGAAATACAGAGATAAAATCAGACGGACAGGTAAAACATGACAGATAAAATCCTCATTTATTCCCCAAATGAAATTTGTTTCCACACTTTCAAAATCGTTTTCTTCATCTTTTCCCTCATTTCAGAAATATTTTAGTACATTTCTTACAAATGATATCAAAATTGTATTGAAAAGTTGAAAACAATAACTAAAGTAAAAACATTATCAAATTGCATCATTCGCATGTTGTTTTCATTGCGTTCTAGCATTTTCTTTTCTTACTTAAGAAATACGAAGCATTCATTTATAATTTTTTTGCAAAAAAAAATCAGTAGTAAAAGTAAGTAAAGTTAGTAAAAAAAACAGAGTTTTCAAAAATAAAATTGAGTTTTCATTTTGAAGTTTTTATTTGGAAACTAAGTTTTCGAAGAAACTTTCGAGTTTGTAAGACCCGAAAACGCTATTTTGTAGATCTCGGCGAAAAAAAAGAGAATTTCATCCCTTCAGTGCGACAAAGCAAAGCACACGACTAACGCGATCAGCAGATGGAAAAGTAATTTTTGTTTTGTTTAGTTTCATTCGAAACGGAAAAAAAATTTATTTTTTAAAAGCTATAGGAAAGTTTAAAAAAAAAAACATAAAATTCAGAAAAATGCATGAAATCTTTATTTGAATCGATAGTACGGTCCATATAATTGAATGTTTGAAGATTATTTCATGCAAATATTGGCCTTGACTGCGCCTCATATGGTCCATCCGCTTAGTCCAATTTTGGCATACTCTTTCCAACATTTCGGCCGGTATCTCACGAATAAATGCTTCAATGTTGTCTTCCAATGCGTCAATTGAAGCGGGCTTGTCCGTATAGACATGAGCTTTAACATAGCCCCACAAAAAATAGTCTAAAGGCGTAGAATCGCACGATCTAGGCGGCCAATTGACCGGTCCCGAACGTGAAATAAAATGTTCACCGAACTCGCCTCTCAATAAGTCCATTGTTGCGCGTGCTGTGTGGCATGTGGCATGTGGCACCGTCTTGTTGAAACCACTTGTCATGCAAGTCAAGCTCTTGCATTTTGGGCAAAAAAAAGTTGGATATCATCTCACGGTAGCGCTCACCATTCACAGTTACGTTACGATTCGCATCATCTTTGAAGAAGTACGGTCCAATGATGCCACCAGCCCATAAACCGCACCAAACTGTGACTTTTTCTGGATACATTGGTAGCTCTTGCAATGCTTCTGGCTGATATTCACTCCAAAATCGACAATTCTGCTTATTTACGTACCCATTGAGCCAAAAATTAGCTTCGTCGCTGAACACTTTATTAACTTTCTGAACTTTCTTAACAGAGCACGCATTTTGATAATAAAATTCAATAATTTGCAAGCGTTGTTCGTTTGTAAGATGAAGATGTTTGACAGTGAAACAAAACACGAAACGTGCGTCTGCTGTTTAAACCAGTGTTGCCAAAAAAGAGATTGCAAATGGCTTAAATTTGTGATTTTCCGATGCACTCCTATGTTACTTGACGGGAAACCTGCAAAGTATTTTCATTTCTTTCATTTTTTAAAAATTTCTTCCAGTTTTAAGGCTGTTTTGCCCCACTGTGCGTCGCTTAAAATTATAAGAAATATAAGAATTATATAAGCCGTTCAGAGCAGAGATTGATTAATTCCACTTTTTGAAAATTTTTAGATTTGTCAAAGTACCTGGTATAGTCATAACTTATCTTTCCTTAATGATAATGATTAAAGGACAACTATTTGAAAAAAGCGTAGTGTATTTCTAAGGCGAATGAAAATTATTTAATCGTTTTGCTCAATTTCTTACTTCTTACTGAGAACATTTCAGGGATAACGTTCTGAATAATACTCACGTCCGATTTTTTTGAGATTTGTTGAGAACATAGTCTTATGCATACAAAAACCATTCTCTAGGTCGAAAATACCTCTAACTCGAATACGTTCTTTCGACCCGTGGTCTATTTTTTTTTTTTTGCTGAAAAATAATCAAAAAATGTCCTCTCGCAACTTGTATCAAATACGCACACTTGCATCCTCTGACTCTCTCAAGGTGGAACTCTAGGTCCACGCGCGGACCTCTAGGTCCGCGCTCTAGCGCGAACACATTTTGCCCACATTCATTTGGTGTTGATTCTTGTAGTGCAAACACATCGAAGAAAAAAACACATGTGGTTGCCCTTATGTTTACTTCTGTCAGAAAGATAGAGATGTTCATAGCAAAAATGAAGATTTGCATGGCTCGCGACCACGGTCGTTGTCAAAGACCACCTTTAGTCGCATCGCGCACCCAACGTGCGCCTCTGAACGATAAATTGCGCTGCTTATTCAATGCGGTTGTTAGTTGGGCTTAAAACAATCTAAAAACAGTTGAGAGAGTTGAGATGCATTCTTGCTTCATCTAGTGCGTGTATTGGTAGTTTACTTTAAAAAGAGATTCCAATTGTAAACATTGCAGTCTAAAAAAAAAAGTTTTTTTTACAAAAAAAACCTCGAATTTTTTCAAAACTCCCTCTAACTCGAACTAATTTTGATGTCCTGTGAAAATTCGACTTAGAGGGATTCGACTGTATTTCCCGCGACCGCTGGGAAACACAACTCAAAGTTATTTCAACCCCTTTCTGCTTTACAAAAACAAAATATAGGGAATACGATGGACGAATGAAAAACTAAGCAGAAAAGGTAGTTCGAACATCTGTGTTCAAAAAAAGTCGCATGCACTTCAAAATTGAAGTCAAACTTAGTGCATCTAGACAAAATATGCACTAAAACACAGTACAGTACACACACGGACGAGTGTGAGTTTTACTCACCCGCCGACGGTTTCGTTCGCAAACAGATTATTAATTAGGACTTAATATAAGTTAAAGAAGTTAACAAATAAAAATAGCTTCAGTAAAATTCTTCTTTTCATTTCGAAGAAGCAAATCAAACTCAACAAAAGCGACACTGAGACTGCCGTCAATTCATCGTTTTTTTTCAGGAAACTGATTCGATTTAAATCGTTATCTTGAAAAATTGTAGTAAAATAATTTTTTTTACATAATATTTATTTGTTCTTTCGCCGAGATCTACAAAATGGTGTTTTCGCATCATCAAAATTCGATTGTAATTGTTCTTTTGTTTTTGGCCAATATGTCGAAAACTATTAAAGCCAGGGTGCTCAAATCAATTTTAACAGAAAGATTACATCAAGATCTACATTTTATCAGAATTTTAGACCAATGGGTGTAGCTTCCAAATGAAAAGTTCGAAATGAAAACTTTATTTCATTTTACAAGACCTATCTGATGGTACCTCACTTAATAAGTTCCCGTGAAATTTTTTTCAAAAAAAGTTAGTAATTAATTTATTTTAGTATGAATAAAAAATCATACACAATTTTTGTATAATTTTGGGGTATTGCGATGAGTTGCCCCATAACTTCTTTCAGATTTTTTGGTCCAATACTTCTTACCATAGTACAACTTTTTGATATAACTATCATCCTCTTTCCAACGATAACCATATCAAAAAACTAATAAAAGAAATTTGTTTTTCGAATTTAGTTTAATTTAATTGGTACTAAGCTTTTCGCTAATATGAAATTTTCTTAAAATTTTTTGCCTGAACTTTCTTTAGGCAAGTGAAATACATCTTTTGGCGAAGTTTTATTTCTTAATTCTTTGTGGTTCGCCAATTACCAAGATTACAGCCTAATGACAGAAAGACAGGCATTTTCATAATCAGGGTACCTCCCCCTTTCCAATGACACCAATATCGACCATCAAAGTTAATAAAAGTTTTTCCTGGCGTTAGTATTAGTACTAACGTTTCCTTTAATCTACGACTATTTCTGAAAAAAAACAGATATTTAGGTTGCCAGATACATCTCCAGTTCAAATTTCACCCCTTTATTCCAAGGGACTTGAAATATATAGACAGATATATAAAAGAGGACAGACAGACAGATGGACACCGAAATGATTCTATGAGGGTTTCGTTATTCCTTTGGAACAAAACCCTGAAAACAGAGACTGTTGTGAAATCGTGAGTGCAAGTGCAAGCAAGTGAAAGGGTTGAGAGATTGCGGTTTTTTTATTTTTATTTAGTTGATAGTTGATTTGTCAGAAAATACCCCGTGCAAAAACGATTGCTATTGAAATCTTGAATGGTTTTGAGATTCTTGATATTTTTTTATTTGACCCAATTCAATTTGGAGATGCAGGGGCCGTTTTCTTCGAATAGTACGAAGGAAGCCCTTAAACACGGGGAAATCGCACAAGGTCTACGAAAGAATGGCTATTGTATACTGTCCGCCAACAACTTGGGACGTCTCCTTGATAAAAAAAAAATGTGCATTACTTTGGATTGTGAAGTATGGGAAAGCAGACTTTTAACCAAAACATACCCAAACATTGCCTTTTCGGAGGAAGGGCTTCAGATGGCTCCTGACATTTTTCGTAATCTTGTCAATTTGAGGCTTTAGAGATTACAAATCATTATCGAAGTAAATAGATTGCACAGAAAATATCATTTGTACTTGTAACTTATTTATATCCATTATATTTCGCTCACAGAATAAAGTGCGCAATACAATACTTCTTTGACATCGATTTTGGGTTTTTCCTGAATAACTATAGTAATTATTATTATTACTTTATTAATCGGTAGTAAATTACTAATCTTAAGTCTCGGCACCAGCTACCAGGGCTTTGGCCAGTTATAATTACAGTCAAAAAAGAGTTATTAAATATACTTATAAATCATATAAATACACAAATTAGATCTTACTTTCCAGTTTTAATAAAGTTAGTATCTTGAAAACGTTTTTAATGTTTAAAAGGTCCATCAGATTGTTTGATCTATTTCCTTTTTTGGACATTAGTTTGATGTTTTCACAGTCCATAGTGAGGTGTTTTATATTAAGATTGACATTATTATTGCACAGATGACAGAGCGGTTGTGTATATGTGAATTTTACTTCGTTAGTTCGTATTTTTATTTTTTTACCTTAAATTCGTAACCTACGGTAATTTGCTAAAAATGATGATCCATTGCCATTTCGAATTATTAGGATTGGACTATATTATATGTCTATACTTTATTCTTTATGGCATTCCTGCTTAGTAAATCCGCTCATTCTTGTAGGCATAGAAGCAATAAGTAAGAAGGGGAATATGGTATGTAAATCAAAACGTCATTCTGGAGTAATCGGCCTCCTTTGCCTCAGAGGTCGGCCAGTCAAGTATGCAGTAGTCGGCCCGAGTTTTTACATCCAGATCTTCACTGTTCCAATTTAGGGTACAAGCTAAATTTACAACTTTCAAGTATTTACTAACTCATAAGCAAAAAAACAAATTTTTTTTGTATAAAATATTGACGGTCTACAAACTAAAGCCGAATCTTCAGTGTCTTCTAAAACGACCTCCGCAATTTTGACTAAGAAACTAGCAACTGCTTTGCAACAACCTTTTACTCAAAAATAGGGAAATCATTATCCTTTATAAAAAAAAAGTTGCAAGCGTGTATTACAAACGGATTAACTATTATCATCTTTTTCTGACGCGGCGGTCGACTACTGGCGATGACTGACTTTATATGCCATCATCCTATAGACATGGCAAGTTCGCAGGAGACTTGTTGTAAACTACCTCTATGACACTTTATCATATCTATCTATGTGGCTGGACCTCTTCAACGTCTTCCGAAAAGATCTACGTGGCGTGGTAGCATGAGACATATTATAAGTTTTTGGCTATGAATTGAATAGTAACAGAGCAAAAAGGAACCATCTCCAAACCAATCAATGCGTACAATTCATTTCTTATCGAAGAATTACACAGACAAATCGACTAATTGACATCAATTCCGAGGCACTGATGTGAACCCTCGCCCCCACCAATTAATCTATAACACCACTTGTGTTACCCCAAACCTCAGGCTGCTGCTTCGGTCTTAGGCTACAACTACGATACTTGATGACATACTATAAATTTAATCGAAGGCCATAAAAACAAGCGAATTCTACACGTTACTAACCACACGTTCTTACAAGTTTATTTCAGTTGTCGGAAGTGGTCTCAGTCAAGCATATAACATATGTAGATTAACGTCTATCAACGTAGCCTGAGTTCGTAATAATTCACTTTCATTTATCGTACCCAACGTGTCGGTGAGGTTTTGATTTCAATCACGTCGCCGACTAGATACAGCGAGTCTTATCAGCGAAATTGATATCTCGTCAAACAAAAATACAGAAATAAATTTAGATTCTATTTCAAATAATTTCGCTAACGTAGGAATGGATTGATGGTGTTTGTTTATTTAGAAGTCTCTTGTGGAGCTCAGATCTAGACGTGCGTTGGTCTAACTCAGCTTTATGTTAGTAGGTGTTTTCAGATAACAAAAAGAAGGCCTTATCATTGACCAGGAGTGATTGGCAACTTGGAGCAACGAGGAGCAAACATTAAACTTAGCCTAGGTCAAATAGATTCCAATGAAGGCTTGAATTATTCGATAGAGCTTTCTACAAAATCTGGGCGTCCGCGATCACTCAAGATGCCAGGTGCAGTTCATTTCACTTCTTTTTATCAACGCAATTCTTCAACACGACCTTGAAAACATTCCTGGAAATATTTTGTTATCCTCGTTTCCATGCGCCAGAGATAAAAAAAAATGTTGCCTACGCCAAGAACTTACATATATTTTATGTTGAAATCAAATCAGGCAGCAAATTTGCAAGGTGAACTGACTGACCACCACAAAATCAACTCGAACAATTCACTTCCCACTTTTTTCAAGAGACCTTGTTAAGAGAAGCACAAAAACAGAGAGCAAAGAGAAAAGAAGAAAGAAAAGAGAAATTTGTTTTGTCCCCTCATGCGAGCGGAAAGTTTTTTTTTTATTTTTATAATCTGCGCATATTCTTCACAAAGAAAAACAATACTTCAAAAGTGGGCTGAAAAACTGATAAAGAATTGAAAAAAAAAATACAAAAAGTTATTTGCAGTTGATTTCAGTTTGTTTTTGTTTTTTTTATTAAGGAATATAATTAACAGCGCGATTGAAATACCCCCTCAAGCATTGGAATCGCGTAGATTTTCTTATCCAATTATAATCAAAAGAAAACATTAAATTTAACCTGACTGCAGTCGACACAATTGATTTGCGTTTTAATTCTAAATCAAGATGAATGAAGCTCTTTATTGCTTCTGCAAGTACTCATCGAACAAGTACAATCCCAAAGGCAGCTTGTCCTTGAAGCCCATCAAATCGTTGACGTAACCGGTCAACTTACGGATGGAATCGGCTTGTGGTTCTAGGAACTCCTCTTGCAAAAAGTGAGTTGTCTCGGCATCGGCCTTCTTAGCGAGGGTAAGACCCCAGTTGGCGAACTTCTTTTCAATTTGTTGTGCTGTTCCGACGGCTTGCAATTCATTCAGATCCAACGAATCTGGGACGAATGCTCCGCTGTGTTCTGTTGCCCTCAGGAAATCATTTTTGAAGCCACGTTTCGATGTGTACTTGATCAGTTTAATGGCGTTGTCGAATGCCTTCTCGGAGAGACCATTGAAGAGTTTCTCGAATCCAGGGCGGTCCTTCTTGTACGAGTTGAAGTTTGTCGCCAACGATAGGTAACGGAATGAAGCACGCAGTTGTGCATCAGCGTACGCGTTCAAATTGCTAGCGTCTGTTCCAAAGACCGAACTGCACTTGCCTATTCGGAGAAAAATCCGATTAGGTTGGGGAATTTATTTCGACGGCGCTTCACTTACCCGTTGAGTCGACTGTGCTGCAATGGTTGGACACAGAGGCGTCACAGGTCTCATCGGCCGCCAGGGCTCCTCCGATCAACAAAACTGATGCGATGATAAAGAATTTCATTTTTAATTTTTTGTTTTTATTTATATATCCTCAAAGGAAACCTTTTGGGAGAAAAAAATGAGAAATTTTGTATTTTAATTTTCACACTGAATTCTTCGCAACGCACACAAAGAATGAAAATGAGAAATCGCTGTCACAAAGTGAAACTGAGAAATGTTTTTTTTCTGTCGCACGTCTCTTCTCTTAGAAGATCAAATTAAAACAGGATTCGATTGAATGTGTATTTTCAAATTTATAATTGAAGTAAAAGAAATTTCTACTGCAACCACTTACTGTCTGATAACAAATTAAAATGGAAATTTTAACTTGACTATAACACACCACACGCAAACGATTGAATGTTTCTCCCACCCGAACCGATTGACTTAATATGATTGTTCGTGTCGTCGACGGGGCTTTATGTAGGCAAACTGTAATCTTTTTCGTAGAGCGTGAGGAAGAGAGAGAAATCAATATGGTTGCTGGCTGCCATTGGGCTGTGCACGTTGTTGTTGTAGGGTGATTCTCAGCGAAACGAGAGAAAAAAATAGAACATATTGCTTAAGTTATAGGGTTGCCATGACTTTTGAGTGCAGGGATTGTTGGGTCCGTGGAGTGATCTGCAATGGCGATTGTCGGGAGATAGCGATTTCTTGAGAATTGATAAATCACTACGTGACCATAACACTTTGGGCAGGAAATGAAAATGCACAAAAGAGTGTTGGATTTTTTTAAGCAAAATGAAGTGGAAAGAACTCTAGGAATTTACTACAGAAAGAAAAAATAGCCAAGTCCTTGAAGAACTTTCCATGAAGTTTGAAAGATTTATTGCAGAAAATTGGAAAAAGCTTTGTGACGAAGGCATCGCTTGTGAATGGGAGGAAACAATTACCACGTCATTTTACAATTTTCAATGGTATTCGCATAAGTTCTTAAGAAAATTGGAATAGCTCGATGTGGATCGCATTTCTTTTATGCAAACAGTTAACACCTATAATTGTCATCACATCTCGGCAGCTTACATTCGGGATTTTATTCTTTCGGTTCATACGTGACCATACGTGAGAGTTGGAACAAATACCGAGTTGAATTGATGGTAGAAGGTGAAGTAGGTCATGTTCTACAAGACATTCATGGTTTCCAATCGTGGTATAGATGATAAGCTTGGCTCTTTTGACAGAAAAATTCCGTATTTGCGACTAAGGCAAATAGATAGGAAGACACAACCGCGAGCTCTATGAGTTACACACATTCGTCGAATACAATGGCTTGGCTACCTTGAAGTTCTTGCTGGGTTAGATTGGGCAAGTGGGTTTTCAAGGTAGCTCTGCATCCCTTACCTCCCTACTCACCGTTGTGTTATATTTTGTGTGAGATTCGGTCCCTTTCCTCATTTCCCTAGTCGGTCGCTCTGGGCCACTTGACAACATTAATCAAAGTAATGGCGTTAATCTCAGAGAGCTTGAAGACTAGGCTGTAATACGTTAACATTAAAACAACCACTGTATATATTGTGGTCTAAAAGTAATATGCTACAGAGGTGGTCTTCTAAGCTCTTGTGATCTATGATTTCAACAATTTTTGTCGTGCAAGAGCAGTACTTTCGTTCGACATAAACAAATTTGGGGCTTACAACTCTGCTCGTTTTACACAAGCCATCTTGCCTGACTTGTTTCATCAAAATAAGTTTTAGCTTGAGAAGTAGATTTAGCTCGTCGAAATGAAACATCAAGTTATCGCGAAAATAAGATAGCTTGGTCTTCTAGATTGGAAGTGGAAGCGCCATAGATTGGAGATAACCTTACCTCAAGCTCTTAGGGCGGTCGCAAGCTTGAAAAGTAAGCAGGAGGATAGTATATAGTGAATATATATGATTCATTCTTGGTGCACTGAATGTAGAAAACATGTTAACGCCTTCTTTCGATAGTTCACTAGTCACTTCGAAAATACATCACCTCGTCCAACAATTAAGATTACCGTTATGTACGACCAGCAAAGATGCTGTTTTTATCATTTCAAAAAATTAAGAAATGTTTTACATCCAATTGCTTTGTCACCCGCAATACAATCTCTTGTTTCTCTGATTCCCTTCGCTTCATAAGCCACCCATCTTGTGAAATAACAACAATGCCAACAAAATCACGGCAACCCTATACGTGCACTTTGCCCCAGTCCTACATGAGCAAAACAACACCAGCTGACTCATGGTTCTCTGTATGGCGTGTTAGCAAGCAGCCATTACCGCCATTGCGGCCATGTTGATTTGTCTCCCTCACTATCGCAGTGGATTTTGTCGTGGTGTTGGTTATCGTGGCTCTCTCTTTACCCAGGAAACTGTGAACTGACAGACAAACACGTATTACCGAACACTTGTACCGCTTTGTGTTAAATAATTTTTTGTTCTTCTCGATAAGATTGCCTTGTGGCCGTGTGTATAGTCAAGTGATCAAAAATTTTTCGCTTTTAAGTTTCAACGATTCCCTTATAAATGTCAGTTCTGAAATAGCAGCGTTTATAAGCGTTGTGTACGTCTCTTTCTATCGTCGTATAATTCTCAATTAACAGTCTTCTATACCAGTGCGTGTAAAGATTCTGTCTTCATTGAGGATTTTAAATTCATAATCAGTGCAAGCAAAAAATTATTTTTTTATAGATTCGTTTGTGGAATAAAATCCAATAAGGGTATATAAAACAAATTAATACAAAACCAACAATCAGAGTGGTCAGTGAATTGAACGTAGGAGCATCAATTGTGCATATTTTTGTGATTAAAATAGAAAATCAAATACGCAGAAAAAAATGAAGTCAATTTTGGGATTAAGCCTTCTTATTGTTGCTGCATTCGTGGCCAATACATCCGCCTACCAATGTAAGTGAAAATGTTTTCTGTTTTCTAAAAATTTTTATCGATGCGGTGAAAGTGATTTTGTTTTGTAATTTTTGTGTGAAAAAAAAAAAAAAAATTCCGTCGCATAAATTTGCTTTGTGTGGTGGAGAATGCTCTCTGACGATTTAAAAGAGAAATCGGTTTCTGAGTGACTCTCTTAAGTTGAACGTCCTTCGGTTCGCGAGTAGAAGCATGTTTTCCTTTGTTATGATTGCATGAAAAAGAGAAAGATTTTAATAATTTCAAAAACAAGGCATACGTTTTTAAAGCTGTTTTTGTTCTTGTTTCATGTAAACACTTCATTTTACTGCAATTTTTACAGTTCGGTGGAATTCTAGATTTTCCGGTGCTGATAAACCAATTTTTTTGCCCGCAAGTTTTTTTTTTATCAATGCCAAGGTGGACTACAATTCTTTTGTATTGAACTCAAATTTCTTTTTCTAAATTCGAGACCTAAATTTAAAGTTTCCCCAATCTGAGCATATGAAACTCGTGGGCTCGTCTTTGAACTTTCAAAATCCTGTTTTGTCGGCTTTTTTTCTCGGTCAAATAGATTTTGTTTTTTTTTTCAATTCTTTTTACTTGTGCCGGCTATTTCTTTCGGTCAAATAAGTTTTCTTTTTTTCAGTTTAAAAATAATGCAGAAGTTCATAAAGACACTAGTTGAATCTGTCGCAAAATCATAAAAACCAAGCACAATTTTACTTAATACAGCATTTTTGGGCATGATCTTGGTCATTGGACTCAAATTGTGACACCTTTTCCTTTTATTCAGCAAGACTTTTCAAAAGTTGGTTCACGTTGTCATTAAATACAAATAATATTAGCCACTGAGGCGCGACGGTGTTTACTTTTTATACCCGTAACTTTGTATGCTTATTGCTCTTATCGCTTATCACAGATAATTTAGAAACCAAACGGTTCTTATCATCTCGGGAAATATTTGGAATTGACTTCTCTAACTTGGATTAATATCTTCAAATTGTTCGAAATGTTTTACTTCCTGAGATAACTTAAAATCAGTGTTAGGGACATACAGTAAAATGCATAAACGCAATCTTTTCGTTGTACCGGGAAATAGGTACACCCCTTCTGTTTTATCACTTCTAAACTTGTGCACTGCATTTGTAGGAAGACATAGTGAATGTAGTGAAGTCGCAGCCCGTGTCTTCATATGGATAGCTATTGAAACCTCCATTGCTTTTTCGCTTCGAAAAAATGGACAAGAGAAGCCTTATGCAAGATTTAAAAAAAAAAAAATTAGACTTGTCAGTTATAAAAGTTTTCAGAGCTATAGCGCTCATTCTCTTTTTTTCTTCAATGTCACTCTCCTACAAGCTGCACATCACGATCAGTTGCCGTAAAGTTTATTGACCTCCGCTGTTTCTTTTTTTTTTTTCCAGTCGATTGCTGTAATTTATAAAACAGACAGTCCCTAAACAACCCCAAAGCAGTTGCGTTCGCTAATACACCCCCTTCCAAAGCTTCTTGGTTCTTGAAAAGACAAAATTGCGCTGAAACTGTAATATAATATCACATTTCGTAGCGTCAATTTTCTATTATATTATCAAATTTAGCTCAGCTAAGCGCTCATTGCACAAGGTCAGAGATTAGATCGTGTCCCAAAGCCACGTGTGATCAGATCTTAAATCGATCTCTCCGAACTTAAAAATAAAAAAACATGCAAATGCGACTGAGAGCACGAAGTAGTTGAATTATGTACACACATCCATCCATATGTACGTTGACCACAGCGCAGTTGACAAGGGATGAATGCAAAATTGTGCACACTGCCCCAACAAGAATAAAGGAATTGACAAACAGAGAAGAGATAGACGGCGGTGACAAAGTAGAAAAAAAAAAAAAAATTATTTCACAACAATAAACAATTTTGTTTCTATCAATAATCAGCGACGAGGGCATTACAGAAATTTAGTTTTTCGCCGCTTGTTATGACACTTGCTGTGACACATGTGCCTGAGACTGAAAGTCAAGGGTTAAAAATAATCTAGTCACTGTCTATCGATTGACATCTATATGAAAGTTTATAATTTTTTGTTACAGGTGAAATCTTGGGTGCGATACAGGAAGATTGGAAATCAATGAATGATGTCTGCACCAGGGTGATGAAGGATCAAATTCAGATGGAAGTGAATGCCGTATATCACTACCTCGAATTGGGTGCGTACTTCGCACAGGACAGCGTCAACCGTCCAGGATTTGCTGAGTTATTCTTCAGCGCCGCCAAGGAAGAACGCGAGCATGCATCGAAATTAATTGAATACCTGTCTATGCGTGGTGAACTCAGCGATCAAGTCACAAACTTGATAGTTGCTCCCGTAAGTTAACCAGATCAGTTGAATTCTTTTTTCAACTTTTACTTAACTTGCTTCTTTTTTTTCTCTTTTCATTTAAAGCAATCCAAGGGATTCAAGGATCTGGTAAGTCTACGAAACTTCAAAAGTTTTCTTTGGGGAATGTTGAGATTATTTTGCTTTTATCTTTACAGACTGGAGTTGATGCTCTAAAAACTGCCCTTGATATGGAAATTGCTGTCACCAACTCAATCCAAGGAGTCATCGACAAATGCGACGACAAGGCCAACAACCAAGACTACCACGTAAGACAAGAAATGGATTTTATCAAATTTTGTTTACTACATTCTATTGTTTCTTTTTCCCTCACAGCTTGTTGATTATCTGACCGGCGTGTACTTGGAGGAACAATACAAGGGTCAACGCGAGCTTGCTGGTAAACTGTCAACCCTTAAAAAGATGATCGAAACCAATGGCGGTTTGGCTGAATTCTTGTTCGACAAGAGATTGTAAATGCTGCGCATTGTGCAAAACTGAGTGAGGAAACTCTGTGCTTCGCCTCACACTACAATTACTCGTCAACTTAGAGACTTTGCGTGATCATCATTTAAATCGTTCCATAAATTTTCGTATCATTTCAATACATCAAAATTTGGATTAATTTTAAGGATTTAATTAACAACAAAATGAAAACAACACCAAACATCAGCGATGAAATGCCCCCTCAAAATAAATCATTATATAAAAATTGTTAATTACAAAAGAAAAAGAAATAAAAACAACATCTTTGCTGCAAACTGTAGTCAGAAAAGCAATAAAAGAGTCTTTTTTACTTGTGTTGTCTGCTAGGTGTTGTGCGTCATCCTTATTAGAAAAGATGCAATTTCTTCATTTAAAGTTAAAGTTAGTTAAAGTTTTTTGATTTAGACTAGCAATAGAAATAAATAAATTTAACTTCAAAATTTATTTTTTTTTATTGGTTTTTCGTGCTTATTTCCTAGCTGAGATGTATTCGGAGCTTTCCTTCGAAGCTGAGATGTATTCGAAACTTGTCTGTGTCACTTAGTTTGAGACAATCTGCGTGCCGGAAGTCGTGAGTGAGATGATGTTTGCTTTGAATTTTCTTCCGCCTGGCCAATGACGTTTGACTGCATCCAATTAGAAAACTGCCCCATTTGTAACAGCTCTTAGTTAGATACGGAGTACAAACAGAAATTACTCACGAAGGCAGTTAGGCACGTAGTCATAGCGAATTGGTTTGAAATTGGAAATAAGAGCATTTGTGCGTGCTTTTGCTACGGGACCGCGAAATATCAAAAAATCAATCAGTTAACGATTTCTCGTCCTACTTTCGAGATAGATGACAATAATCTGCCCAGCGCTTATAAGTTTGGTCATGGACCTAGGGATCTTCGGATAAAGATTTACCTAAATGTTTAACAAAATTTAATTTATAATATTTGAACTGACAGCATTTTTCCGGAAAGAATTTGGACGAAACAAGGCAAGTTTCGAAAGCTAATTGTTGAAATGTTAACTGAAAATTTTCGAATTTGCAAACGGCTACTACGACTACAGTCAATTGACTTCAAGTCAAAAGCACATATTAGACGTGGTCAAAAGACTACGTGACTGTTTTGATAACTAAAAAGGACTGGCCTCAGTAAATAATCACTGAAGTCATTTTACTTACAGTTAATTGACTGAATTCGTGATTTATTTGTCGGACTTTTCAAGAGGAATGGTCACTGTAAGCGATAAGACTAAGTGATAACTTATATTCAAGGAATTTAGTTTAATTGACTGGGACTTGTCTGTCAAATGACTGTAGTCATCACAGGTCTGGTAGTCAATAAGTGTCAAAGTTGATTTCGTATTTCTTGTACATTCACCGATTAATTGTTTCAAACCAAATTTTTTTATTATGTAGGCTTCGAGTGCCTTTTTACCAAAGGTCAGATTGAGAAATAAAAACGAATAGAACGAATCAAATGTTAGTCCACCATGGTCTGCTGCTCCTTTGTTCCATATTTCGTCATAGATTTCCGAATTTGCAACGCAATTCCAATTTTAAGAAAACAGTCTGAAGGGGTTGAAGTGTGTATGCTACACCGGCCTAGGACAGTTTTTTCTCAAATTGACAACAGACATATCCACCCCTCTCTATAAATTTATGATGAAGGGTGCATCCACTAGATGACAGATTGTCAACAAGCTTTCTCTGGAGGCAATTTACTTGCTCACTATCACAACACATTCCTTTTTCTTGTAGCGTTAAGGATTAAATGTGTTATGAGATTTCTAGTCGTCGTATCTTCTCCACACTCGTCAAAGGAATTGAAATACGTATTGACATGATTTATGCCCTTCGAGGGATGGACAGAGATAGCCCTTCGTAATATTTTAAAATCCTTTTCACGTATGTGACGAAAATGCTAAAAACATGATCTGCCACATTGTGGACAAGAGTTAAAAGTTAAAATGTAAACTGGCAACAATTTGATTTTCCAATAAACTCAAGCGAATGGAAGACGGGCAGTGAAAAGCAGGATGCGAACAATTTTAAATTGACAGTTGGACATTTCGACAATTTATCATGATTTGCTGTGGGCGAGGTTTTCGATTTTATTGTTAGCCAATTGTGTGTGATGTGTTCATGTTTAATCTTGTGGGGGTGAATGAGAGCGGGAGGCATTGGATAACGATGATTACGGCTTTGTCTGAGCTTTGATGCTGCACGTGTTTGCAATTTAAAATACGGACGGTGTATTCGTGATTGAGAGTGGAAAGTTTGCATCTCGTGGTAGTTGGTTTCGATGGATGTGCGGGACACAGATTCAACAGATTGGGTGACAAGCTTAATCGGTGGGCTACTTGTTTAGTGATAAAAGTTAAGTTTTAAAATGTACTGGACACTCACGTAAAAAAGACAAGCTTATTTAGAATCGATTTAAGAAAAAAAAGTGTAATCGACGAACCTTACTTTTGAAAAGGAAAGACGCCGCTACGATAAAAAAATCCAGCAAAATTTGTCACCTGTCTACCTACCATAAAAATGTTTATTCCTGCCCCAATCATGTCAAAACCCACGTAGCTCTAATCTCAACGAGAGAAAGGAGATAATGAACTGTAGACAGCCTGTCATATTTCATCTAATGTGTCTTATCTATCCAGTCCACCAAGGGCCTTATATTAATGCCACCAGCAGCTTTCGAAAAGCCTTTGACAGAAATCAAATTCACATAACATTCGACATGAGACCAGAATAAAACCACAATTATTATACATATTTATGATTTTAACTATGTATTACGTTTATCTTGTGCTGTAAATTTTACTAGAAAATAATAAACTACATGCTAATACTATAAAATTAGCACCAAGTAACAGGGCCCTTAACGGCACATTATTCAAATTGATTATAGGTAGTTCGTTGTTCAAATGAGTAGGGGACACAAGGTTACTTAAAAAGTTGGGAAGTTAGGTGGTAGATTTGTTAACTCAGTATTGAAGGTGACGCTTTCATGAACTATGTACCTCTTTGGTGGCCAATACTTCGTTATCTACTATCGTTAAAACAGATATGCAAGAGTAAGATAAGTGCGTTCTATGTGCAGTTTGTTATACATGTTTTAAAGAGATTTTCTTTGAGGTCGGAATTAAACGGTTTATAATGATGAGTATAGTTTATCCATTTAGTTTATTGTTTTAGTTTATTTAACAGCTACAAACCAATTTCCTTGCTTTAATAATTGGTACCATACCGCGGCACTTTTTGTAGACATAACCAAAGCTTTCGATACCGTTGATCACATCATACTCCTACGCAATCTCTTTAAATGTGGATTTAGAGGTACAATTCACAATTGGCTCTCTTCTTACCTATCAAATAGATATCAAAGAGCAAAAATAGGCGGGGTGTTGAGTTCCGTTAGAAAAGTATCTCTGGGTGTTCCACAGAGTGCCGTCCTTGGTTCTTTATTATTTTTAATTTTTATTAATTCACTTTTTTCTCGCAGTAAGGTTACAGCATTTGTGGATGATTTGGCTTGTGCTTTTACTAGTGATACTACTCTCAATTTGTCCTTGGATATCAATCATGACTTAGAAGTACTAATTTGTTCGAAATGCACAAATTAGACATAAGTGATAAAACCAAGCTTATGTTTTTAACCATAATGCTAATCATGTGGACTGCGGGCCCTTTGTCTTCCATTGCGGAAATTGAGAAAGATTTAAACATTCTTCATTCATTTGCATGTCTCGACGCAATACCCAATTTTTTTTCGAACAACGCCCATGTCCGCGTAAGTGTATGAATATAGAAAGAGTGAGAGAATTTATGTATCTTGGTGTTATTCTAGACTGAACGATGAATTGGTCTGCCCACACGAAAGCACTCAAACAATACCTTTTAGCTACAACTAGACAATTCTACCTTTTAAAATCATTCTATTCTGTTGATCTTTTAAATAGCATTTATTATGGTTCAGTGCATTCTAAACTTGAATATGGATTAGCTGCTTGTAGTTAGTTGCATGTCATTAGACTGCATTGCTGCAAAAACCGACGGTTTGACAATCTTCCCTTATTTAGAAATATAGGCATTTTACCTTTGAAATATCTTTTTTGCTTTAAAGTTTTAAAAACGTTTCTCGTAAGATCGGGTTATTCTTTGAACAGATGTTCTTCTAATTATCAACTAAGAGTAAATGAAATGAATCTTGTGAAAGTTACACACCATAATCTGCAAGTTTTTTTTTATATTTTTACATCGATTGCCCCCAGACTTTTCAACAAATTGCCGTACAGCATACGTTGTACTCGTCGTTAATCCATTGTCCTTAGAGTAGTAAAAGGATGGCTGTTAGGTTTAAATTATAAAGATATTCTTGATCTGCTTTGTATTTTGGTCTAATTTTTAATTTTAACGTTTATTTAAATGTCAAAGACCCCACTCACTCTAATTCTTTGATTTTTTGTTTACCTAATTTTGTTGTCTCATTTCTGTTTTCGATTCTAGCCTTTTACGAGCTATAGATTACAGATATTCGTTTTTTTTGTTTTAATGCATATTGTACTTTTAATATATTAATTTGATATTTTACTGTTCAACTTATAATATTGTAATTCATAAAAAAAACACTAATAGACTTATATTAACATAAAAACTAACTAAATTAACTTATTCAGCATATACGTTTGCACGAATTAACAAAATATTTTTAGTTATTTTCACTGTTATCACCCATCTCTCGAGTAGGTTCTCGATTAGTGCAACTCTCTATTTACGCAACTCTTCGATTTCCGCAACAGCTTAATTTACACCATTTACACAGTAATCGCATCTTTTCAAATACTTTTGACTCGATAACTGCAACTTGTGCGATCGCAATTTGGCTTGTATCTAATGCATGAGACGGATGCGGGCAGATTCATTCAAAATATGTTGAAATGTGTTGATGACTTTTCATAGTGAGAGGTAAGATGAAAATGAGCTACACATGATCGCAGTTAGAGCTCAAATTATATGAACACCATCGTAGAATCAAAACACTATAAACAATTTTTACGGCCCCACCTTCAGCGAACGACAGACAATCCTCCTGGAGTACTTCTGTCAAGTAAAGCTCTCGCAATTCATAGTTCGGAACCGGCAATAAACACAAACAACGGATATATAATAAGAAAAACTAAAAATCCAAAGAATCGTTTTCTTCTAACTGTTTCTTATAAAAGAACAACGTATAAGAAGAAAGAACATTTTCTAATAAGCAATACAAAAATTTGTGAACGGAATGAAAAAAAAAACTATTAAAACCAATTGCCATTTCATTTAAGCTATTAATGGCAAAATTTTATATTAAGTTTGAGGAGGTAATGTACGCACAGATAAATCAAATCTTTCTAGCCATGTTTTTTGAGAAGGCATTGTACAGTATAAAGCAAAATGGCTGCTTGGGGGACAGTTTCTTATTAGTGTATTATTGCTCATATAATTTTAGATATTAGTGTCAGGAAATACTTTCTTATATCAGTTTTTTTTCTTATATTTTTATTTAGTGGTAATTCATATAGAAAAAGACATGGTGCATTGTTCTTTGTTTCCTTTAAGCTTTTTTTTCTTACATGAGTTTTTCTTATATCCGTTCAGTACTGTAATTTACATAAGTCGACAATCTGAAAACAAAGCATGCAAGTTAGGTTTAAAATGCTAAGATTTAAACTTAAAAAAGAAGTCAAAATTAAAGCTTAATCAGTGAGAATTGCAGTCTCGATTCCAATGCTTTTTCAGTGTTGTTGCTTTGCAAAAATAAACGGTCGGTAGCCAGTGGTACATCCTTCCGAATTACTAAAACCTTCCCCAAAAACGAGTACATTATCTCGCTGCACAGAGAATAATCATGGAGCACTGCATCGTAAACTATCATGCTCGTAAATTAGGATTATCCGCTGATATGTGCAGAAACTGGAATGAGTGTGGGTCTTGTGAAATGTTTTATGAGTTGTAGTAATGAATTGCTTTGCAATATCACATCAAATGGAGCCCAGGAGAGCCGAAGAATATCCACATAAATAGAAAAAGCATTAAATGCACCCTGTAAAATTATTGCTAACGAGTTTCGTGATGTGGTAAATGTTCTAGATGTCAGTTGGCAGTCCCAGAACAGGTTACAGATCAACTTGTAGGCTCCTCCTTACCTATTTATCAGCTTTAAAAGTTCGAATGCCTCCATATGTCTTTGTTATTTATATTCTCATGGCAAAACTGTGCATATAACTATATTTTAGTACATATTCCAATTAAACCAATGAAAGCTGAAACACCGGTCGCGTACTTTGAGCGGGGGAATTCCCAGCGGTCATGAAGAGGAAAGTGCAAAGTACACACCCAACCTATGCACGATTCGTGAGAGGAATATATAATTGTTTTTATTTTAGGTACACTTGTTCGATCCTTTTCCAAAAGCAAAAGAAAAAAATCCTTCCACGTTCCAAGTGTAAAATCATTGCCCAAACGAAGATTCCAATCCATTCAGAATGACGGCAGCAAAACAGAGAGAGAGAGAAAGCGAGTAAATGAGGTAGCGTGTCAAAAAGCACACGATTGCTTGTCAGATGGATAGCGCTGCGGCGGAGTTGGTGTACCTTTGCCAGTCACACATAGCAATTCGTTTACGTTTGCTCGTATTCTAAGCACAAAACCTGCACAAGAACAGACACTCAAGAAACTGCCAATGAATCAAAATTTAGAAACTTTTTCGGAACCTCGAATATTCTTTGGCTGAGTGTGCGGCGGACGAGTATGGTTCGTTCGAATTTTTTTCTCTCGTGCTTCACATTAATTTACTGATTCTTTCCTCTCTTTAGGGTTTCGTTCCAAAGGTTTAACGAAACCCTTATAGAATCACTTCGGTCTCCGTCTGTCTGTCTGTCTGTCGCCTTTACATATTTGCTAATAACTTTTGCATCCTCTGTAGTTAAGGGATGAAACTTGGAATGAATATGTATCCCAGCAACCCAAAAATAAATCTGGGGCATCAACATTTTTGTTTTCCGATTGTGTAGTGTGATTATCACTTTGACAATCACAAAAATGTGACAGATTTCGTGTGACACCTAAATAGGTGTCATTTTCCTACAGTTCCTTGTCATTCGTATGATATTGTTTTGTCTGCTGTGGCCTCTCTTTCCATTTTTTTTCTTCAAAATTTCTCCACAAACTTCTTTCAACATTTTTGAAATTGAGTCACCGCTTGCTTTTCAAAATATGATTCCTGCAGGTTGATTTGCTTCTGTAATGACTTCTTTTTCAAATTTATGAAAATCATTTCAATCAATTTTTGAATTTGACATTTCAAAATTACAAGTGATGCCTACTTTTCACATTTTTTTTATGACCACATTATACAATCGCAAATGTATTTGATAGTCAATGTTGACCATCAGAAATGTGATAGTCAACTTTCATCTTATACATTTCCGCCCCTGGACTTTTTTTCCGAAATTAGTCGAAGATTACAGAAAAAGTTAGTACTGAAACTAACGTTTGAAAGAACTTTTATTAACTTTTATGGTCAATATGGGTGTCATTGGAAAGGGGGCGGGGCGTAGATTACAAAAATGTCTTTCTTTCTGTCTGTATTGTATTGGGTGGCATAACAGCCCGTTGAGAGCCAGAGCCTAGCTTTTTCGCGCCACCACTGTGTTGTGCGCGTTATAATCACCCTTATTCCGATAGTCGTTTTTTCGTAAACGCCGACTGTCGTTTAAGTGTCGTGTCGTTTTTTTATTGATATTCCGTAACTCAAACGTCGGCGTATTTCTCTCTCTTACATTCCACAATACGATCCACCAAAAGAGCTGACATTTGACGAATCAAATTGCTCGAAATTTGAATTTTTTTGATTTGAAAAATTTAAAAATAAATAGTGTAAGTTATTTTATTTTAGCAGCAGTGACGACGAAAAACATGAAAGACAAAAAAAGATTTGATTCTTCAAAGGAGATGGATTCGATATAAAACGAATCCTTTTGAAAGAATGTTTTATGTTTAATTGAATTAGTTCTAACAATGTTTTCTTTAAAGATATTCAAAATGTTCTTTCGTCTTGATAAAGCTTTTAAATATTTTTTAAATTTAGTGAAAAATAGTTTTCCGCAAGAACGTTCTGTTGCGATTCCTGTTGTTTCAAAAATAGCTGCTACCTTAACTCAGCTACTTGCTCCCATCCAAACTTCCTATCAAATCCTCTTTTGAAATTTTTCAAGACGTGCTCATTCTCGTCCAAGAGCTCTTTCAGCCGTCGCATTTGGTTTTGGGTTGTTATTTTTACCCTAAGCCAAGAATATGAAATTATTGAAAACAAAATATAACTATAAAAGCTTACATTTTTCTTTGTCGTGAACACTTTTCTCGACGACAGATTTGGGCGTTTTGACGGACGTTTTTAATATAGAAACGACTATCGGAATACAAAAAAAAATATATGAACACGTTCCACAAGAGAGAATCGACATATTGTCGTTTATTTGGCGTTGAACGTCGTACGTACTACGAAATTCACACTGTCGTTTTTTTATTGGCGTTGAACGACTATCGGAATAAGGGTGAATCTGAATAAAATCTAAAATGTAGGTCTCGATGTAATCTTTAGTTTAAATTTAATTCGAGCATCATGGCTCAAACAGTTTTCGAGTTATTGACATACGAATTTTAAAGATCCGAAAATGCCATTTTGTAGATCTCATCAATAGAATCCAAAAATTTTATACAATAAAAAATTATTTTCACACAATATTTCGAAATATTATCGATTTAAATTATATGAGCATTTTGCTAAACAAGGGCAACTAGCGATTATCTCACACACACAAAGTTTTCTACGCGTTTCCTATACCAAAAAAGACAATAAAATCTTGAAGCGGCGTTGGCGGAGTGGTTATAGCGCTAGCGCTCTGATCTGAGGGTCCTGGGGTCGATCCTCGATATTTGCCCGGTTTGCCTTTTTTTGCTTTTTATTTTTTTTTCTTCTCCGAAGGGGGTTTCTCGCTATTTTCACATTTCTTATTTTTTCAAAATTGTTAAAATCCATTTCAAATAAAAATGATAGCTTGAATGGGTTACTAACTCAATCAAGGACGCAAAGGATTCTTAAAAAAGTTTCTACATTCTGTTAAATTCTGAAATATCTTTTGGCTCTTTTTAAGGCCTGTGAATCTGAGCGAATATTTTGTATGACAGTTTTTTTCTCTCTCAGTTCTTTTAAAAGAATAAAGCGAAGTAAAGAAATGATTGATCGTAATAGCTTTGTTATTGTAATTTTTTTTTTGAAGAAAATAACAGAATTAATTATTTGTACGTGGATGTGTGCTTAAACCATTTCCTGATACGCTCTTTTCTATTGGTTGCGATTTATATGTATATGCTGTTGGAAATATTTTAAATTTTGTCACTAAATAAATGTGAACATAAAGAATTCTAAAGAAACAAAAACAAAATTGAACATTATTTTTGTTATTGCTTCAATGTGATTTTCACATGCCAAAACTCAAATAATAAATCCTAGTGTAAGATTTGAATTTTTGTTTAATGTTAAACACGAGTACTTAATTTGTTAATTCCTTGGATATTTGTGTTTTGTACCACATTAGTGTTTTAAGTGACTAAGTGGCTATCTATTAATAAAAACACTGCCGAATACTTCAAATTGCTTAGCTGTTTGGTAAGGTGATTTTCATGAACTGCGATTAATTGTCTCAGTGGAGTAGCTTGAGACCATTTCCCTTAAGTTCACTTAAGCAATTTTCGCACGGTTGGCACGATCAGCAAATGAGAAAGATTTTTCTTTTGTTAAGCCTTATTAGAAACAATAAGAACTACCTGACGTTGCTAGTTGCCTTAACTTAAATTATGTCCTTACTTCTAATCTGTTGACGAAAGAACGAAACCCTCGGCGCGTAAGTAAAACTCACACTTGACCGTTTTTTTTTTTTTGGTTTTCGCATCCACTGAATGAAACCTTTTGTTTCCTTGAGCTATCGGTTGTTTAGTTTGTTTCGGAAAATGTTGATTTTTAGGAAAAGACCAATTGATAAGGGTTAAAGTTGTTTGCGGAGAGACGGAGAGCTGCCGCGCCGTGTTGGAGGTAGATGGCTCCTGGCATGTCTGCGTATCGTCAAAGGTTGTTACATTTCTGGGCAATGTTCAATCTTCGTTCAAGAAATACACGCGACATAATGGAAATTTTAATGCCAACTGAGTGCGTATCAATATTTAATCCACTCGCGCGATATAGAAAGCGTCGAATTAAAAAAACAACGTTCAAACGTTACATACATACATTGGGTGGCGTAGTATTCCGTTGAAAGCCAAAGTCCAGGTTTTTTCGAGCGTTATAATTTCACGTAAATATGTGGTGGGGTTCTATTGTTTAATGCCGGTTCCGAATCGCGAACGCTTTCCAAGACAGAAGCACTCCAGGAGGCTTGTCAGTCGTTCGCTGGAGGTGGAGCCATGAAAAATGTTTGATTCATTATTTCTCCAGGTCAGATTGGGATTCGGATACTTGCGCTTAACAGATAACCGATTAAGCTACGGCTCTCAACAAACGTCAAAAAAGGGGGAAAAAATCAGACTTTCATCTACACACATTACGCTGGCAAGAGCTTCTCATCAGATTTACCAGTCGTTTGTTGGAGGTGGTGCCGAGAACATTTTTTTTTTCGTCTGGCTGGTGGCGAACCTGGGTTCGTTCCGTCCGACGCCCTCACAAATCGACATAGGATGCCCTTCCAGAGCGTAGGATGCTCTGGAAGGGCATCCTGGTTTCTTTTTCAATCATTAGTTGTTTTGACACTGGCAGCTATTCCCCGCTTAAAGTCTTGATAGAAAGTTAGTATTATACTCCGAGTAACGGCTTTTGTTCTCCACTGACAAATTTTCTAGTTTTATTTGAGGTAAATCAAAACTACTGCGAATCTTCTAAGTGCAAAATCTTTACTTAAGTCCAGCTTTTGAATTTATTAGACAAATGAATCAGTAACTTCTCAATGGGATTATTCACGAAAGCAATGGCTTTCAAAGAAGTTGCCAAATGACAGCTGTAATTGAAAAGTAGAATTTAGAAGATGCAGATGCATTCAAAATAATATACATATGTATGTAATATCTTCACCATCATTTAAATCATCCCGAATGAATTTTACAAGCTGCCAGATGTCAAAATTCAGCACAGATATTGTTTAGGTTTCATGAAAAATACAAACATTTTAGATTAGACAAGTTAGACAATTTAATTATAAAAACGCATTTTGTTCTTGAACTTCCCAAAAATCTGTCTCCTCCAAGAAGTCTATCCATTCAAGCCAGTCAATCCACGTTGACCAGTCGGCCCAATCGGCCCAATCGGCCCAGTCTAACCAATCAGACCAATCTGGCCAATTATCCCAGTCACACAGGTCTGTCAAAGGAATCCAGTCCAACCAGAAGGTCCAATCCAGTGAACCAGCCCAATCAATCAGACGCTCGAGGTTCGGCCACTTCTCCCAATTTAATAAGTCTTGCCACTCCCTGAGCTCCATCCAGCGAATCCAGTCGTCCGAATCTATTAAATGTTCTTGCAATCCCAACCAATTCGATTGATCTGCCCAATCCCCCCAGTTTGACGATTCCGTCCAACCCGCCCCGTTTAATTCCACGTTCAGCCTTTGAATATTCCACCAATCTACTCGATCCAGATTCATTTTTTTTTTCGAGCTTAGATTACCATTTTAAACTATTACTTAAACAAAAACAATTTTAACTAACTGGGATAGATTATTTTTTTAAAGAAAGTCCTATGCCTTTTGCAGATTTAATTTTTATGATGAATATTAGCATTAAAAAGAAAAGAAAATGAGGACACTTAACCTCTTACCAACGTCAGGTAGTCGTTTAACTAATTTAGCACAACTAATTTGAATAACTTATTACCAAACATCGTACCTAAAAAGCAGACAAATAGGACAACAATATTACTAAATAGACGAAAAATTTGACAACAAAATAATCGCAATTTAGTATTCAAAATACAGTGATCATTGCTTTGTTTTTTCTGGTTGATATAAAGTTGTTTCATCACAAATGGATAAACGAACCACTTTTACTGAAACTTGAGAAAGCAAAACGGCCTCAAATACCATCAGGCATTTACCAATCACTGCTGCACTAAGAAACTATTGATATTGCGCAAAAAATGAGTTTTAAGTTTTCAATCGACTACCACCTTGCAGAAAAATAACTGGAATGCAAAAATTTCGGAATGAATAAGTGAACTGCCATATATTATATTTAATATGTCCCCTTATGTAATTAAACAAAAACTAGTAATTTATTGTTCGCTGTTGACCAAAAATGTTATGTACTTTGAATTACGACGATACTGTTGCAAAAACGTATTCATCTGATTGTTATATGTTAAAATGTGTCATTATTGTTGAGAAAAAAGAAACAAAAGTTTTGTACTTGAATGTTTTATTTTTCAGTCATTTCATATTAAAATGTGTCAAAGTGCCGCCACTCGTTCTAGCTGACTTCTGACATCCATCTGTCTAGGTGGCGTTTTCTCTTAAGAAATGAGGAGAGAGGGCACTAATCTGCATACAAAAGTCAGGTAGAACGTGCAGAATTGCTAAAGATTTTAAACTTAAAAAGGCTTTTTAGCATACATATATTATAAACAATTATGAAACAAATCATTACGAAACATCTCTAAACATTTATAATTTTTATCCATAATATCGCATCATTTTGAGTTATAGACAGTTATTGAAGTTTTTACCGACAAAGTTATCTTCAATAACGACACATTGACCTACATGATAAACGGTTTATATTTGAGCAGTAAATTTTTTATGAAAAATAACGTCGTAAGGCGAAATACTTCACTCGACGATAATACTTTTTTCATCAAAAAGGTCACATTTTGCATTCTGACGACATTTATTGAAATACAATATCTCACAACACGGTCACAACATGAAATGATACACTAGGTGTGAAATTTTTAAAACTCAAATACAGTCGAACTTCCCTATAATGAACGTCTATATAACGAAGTTCTCCGTGTAATGAACTAATTTCAAAGACACAGCTTTCTGGTTCTATTTTAGGTGTATTTTTATCTCCTTATACTGAATTTCCACATAGTGAATTTTTCTATACAATGAATAAATTTTCTAGTTGAAAACTTGAGTTTCATACGTTTTTTGTCTCCACATAATGAATTTTTTTATGTTATGTATTTTCTCATTTTAAAATGCTTCCACGTCTGTACAAATATCGACCGTAACGGTACTTTTAACCGTTACTTGTTTGTTTGATGTCTCTTCGAGACTCCTTTTCTGATGTACTTCAAACCTTTGTGGAGATGAAGAGCAACGTACCTACCGAATAATGTTTTTGAGTCGCTTTGAGCTTTATTGAGGAAGGGTGTAATACAAACCAAAATACCTGATTATTTTAAATAAAAGTTGAAAACACAAGAAATATCTAAATTTCTGTATAATGACTTTTCTATATAGTGAAGTCTTTTTCTGGTACCGTACGAATTCATTATAGGGAAGTTCGACTGTATTTGAGTTTTAAAAATTTTCATTTCATGTTGTGACTACCTTCTCAGAAATAATGTCGAAACACAAATTATGCCAATTTTTGTGAGAGTCAAACCAACTAAAGGGTGATTTTTTAAAAGCTAAAAGTCTAAAAAAAAAAACATAAAATTCAGAAAAATGCATGAAATCTTTATTTGAATCGATATAATTGAATGTTTGAAGATTATTTCATGCAAATATTGGCCCTGACTGCTCCTCAAATGGTCCATCCGCTTAGTCCAATTTTGGCATACTCTTTCCAACATTTCGGCCGGTATCTCACGAATAAATGCTTCAATGTTGTCTTCCAATGCGTCAATTGAAGCGGGCTTGTCTGTATAGACATGAGCTTTAACATAGCCCCACAAAAAATAGTCTAAAGGCGTAGAATCGCACGATCTAGGCGGCCAATTGACCGGTCCCGAACGTGAAATAATGTGTTCACCGAACTCGCCTCTCAATAAGTCCATTGTTGCGCGTGCTGTGTGGCATGTGGCATGTGGCACCGTCTTGTTGAAACCACTTGTCATGCAAGTCAAGCTCTTGCATTTTGGGCAAAAAAAGTTGGATATCATCTCACGGTAGCGCTCACCATTCACAGTTACGTTACGATTCGCATCATCTTTGAAGAAGTACGGTCCAATGATGCCACCAGCCCATAAACCGCACCAAACTGTGACTTTTTCTGGATACATTGGTAGCTCTTGCAATGCTTCTGGCTGATATTCACTCCAAAATCGACAATTCTGCTTATTTACGTACCCATTGAGCCAAAAATTAGCTTCGTCGCTGAACACTTTATTAACTTTCTGAACTTTCTTAACAGAGCACGCATTTTGATAATAAAATTCAATAATTTGCAAGCGTTGTTCGTTTGTAAGATGAAGATGTTTGACAGTGAAACAAAACACGAAACGTGCGTCTGCTGTTTAAACCAGTGTTGCCAAAAAAGAGATTGCAAATGGCTTAAATTTGTGATTTTCCGATGCACTCCTATGTTACTTGACGGGAAACCTGCAAAGTATTTTCATTTCTTTCATTTTTTAAAAATTTCTTCCAGTTTTAAGGCTGTTTTGCCCCACTGTGCGTCGCTTAAAATTATAAGAAATATAAGAATTATATAAGCCGTTCAGAGCAGAGATTGATTAATTCCACTTTTTGAAAATTTTTAGATTTGTCAAAGTACCTGGTATAGTCATAACTTATCTTTCCTTAATGATAATGATTAAAGGACAACTATTTGAAAAAAGCGTAGTGTATTTCTAAGGCGAATGAAAATTATTTAATCGTTTTGCTCAATTTCTTACTTCTTACTGAGAACATTTCAGGGATAACGTTCTGAATAATACTCACGTCCGATTTTTTTGAGATTTGTTGAGAACATAGTCTTATGCATACAAAAACCATTCTCTAGGTCGAAAATACCTCTAACTCGAATACGTTCTTTCGACCCGTGGTCTATTTCTTTTTTTTTGCTGAAAAATAATCAAAAAATGTCCTCTCGCAACTTGTATCAAATACGCACACTTGCATCCTCTGACTCTCTCAAGGTGGACCTAGAGCGCGAACACATTTTGCCCACATTCATTTGGTGTTGATTCTTGTAGTGCAAACACATCGAAGAAAGAAACACATGTGGTTGCCCTTATGTTTACTTCTGTCAGAAAGATAGAGTAGACGATGTTCATAGCAAAAATGAGGATTTGCATGGCTCGCGACCACGGTCGTTGTCAAAGACCACCTTTAGTCGCATCGCGCACCCAACGTGCGCCTCTGAACGATAAATTGCGCTGCTTATTCAATGCGGTTGTTGGTTGGGCTTAAAACAATCTAAAAACAGTTGAGAGAGTTGAGATGCATTCTTGCTTCATCAATACGATGGACGAATGAAAAACTAAGCAGAAAAGGTAGTTCGAACACCTGTGTTCTTTTTGTGATGCGTCGCATGCACTTCAAAATTGAAGTCAAACTTAGTGCATCTAGACAAAATATGCACTAAAACACAGTACAGTACACACACGTACGAGTGTGAGTTTTACTCACCCGCCGACGGTTTCGTTCGCAAACAGATTATTAATTAGGACTTAATATAAGTTAAAGAAGTTAACAAATAAAAATAGCTTCAGTAAAATTCTCCTTTTCATTTCGAAGAAGCAAATCAAACTCAACAAAAGCAAATCCGTTCACATTCGCCAGCCATCGCGCCAGCCGTGTGAAAATTGCTTTGATGCATTTAAGCGATGAAATGCCGCAAGCGACTGAGACTGCCGTCAGTTTTTTTTCAGGAAACTGATTCGTTTTAAATCGTTATCGTGAAAAATTGTAGTAAACTAATTTTTTTTACATAATATTTATTTGTTCTTTCGCCGAGATCTACAAAATGGTGTTTTCGCATCATCAAAATTCGATTGTAGTTGTTCTTTTGTTTTTGGCCAATATGTCGAAAACTATTAAAGCCAGGGTGCTCAAATCAATTTTAACAGAAAGATTACATTAAGATCTACATTTTTTTTTATCAGAATTTTAGACCAATGGGTGCAGCTTCCAAATGAAAAGTTCGAAATGAAAACTTTATTTCATTTTACAAGACCTATCTGATGGTACCTCACTTAATAAGTGCCCGTGAAATTTTTTTCAAAAAAAGTTAGTAATTAATTTAGTTTAGTATGAATAAAAAATCATACATCAAAGTTAGTAAAAGTTTTTCCGGGCGTTAGTATTAGTACTAACGTTTTCTTTAATCTACGACTAATTCAAAAAAATTATGATTTGTTTTTTGGGTTGCCTAGATGATGTATCTAACCAGTCCCTTCACTAGAAATGAGTTATAAGTTATAGGCAAATATGTAAAAGCCGACAATACAGACAGACAGACACCGAAGTGATTCCATAAGTGCTTCGTTATTCTTTTGGATCGAAACCCTAAAAACGTTATAAAAGCGATGTTAAAAAAAATCTATTGGAAAGACACAAGGGGAATGAATATCTCGTTCTGTCTTATTTCTGATATGCCCAAGCGTAACCAGGCGAGATTTTGAACTTGGTCGAAACATCTCATCCTGAGTCTGCCTAGCGGATCGCATTTGGCACCAACTCTGTCGGGAGCGGGCGTGCAAAATAGATTCTAGAAATTTTTATTTTTTTTATTCTTATTGTTTTTTTTTTTCAGTCACGCCATGCGCTAATCAGTGCATGCAGAGATCAAAAGGCAAACGATAACGGCGCGCTAACGTAATTTAAAAATTTGGAAAAATGTCATGCATTTCGCAATGAATTGAAGAAATAAAATCTCTACACTACTAAAACTACTTTCTCTTAAAATAAATTTAAGCTGACGATGTGCTTCAGCTAAACGGACTTGTGATATGTTCAACTTAAAATGTTAAAAATTAAGTTTAAAACTTTACGCTCTTTATATAAATGTGGTACAAAGAAAAGACTAGTAAACAAATTTAAGAATTGTATTGCTATCGAGTGAACCTGTTGCTTCCAGAAAGACTGAATAAATGATGCACTTTTGCTCACAGAGGTTTTTGTTTTTTAATTCTCGGTCACTGAGGCAACACGTAGTGACCGACCAGATATCTTTAGTTGTTTTTTTTTAAAGCACACCAAACGCATTTTGCTCATTTATCACTCCCTCGGTGAGGTAGTTTATGTATGTGTAAATATTTTTGACCAATCTAAGAAGGGGGATTTATGAAACCCTTTTGGTAAATTATAGTGACCCAACTTTGACCAAATAAATCTCTTATAGTCTCCAGGACAGTTATGACAAACTTTGTCGATCCTAGATAAACAATAAGAAGGGTTTCTTCCACAAGTCATAATTCAATTCTTCATAAATAAGGAGTGGGATGGTTTACTTGTAAAATTTGTAAACAACTTCAACGTACTGCCGATGCCGTGCAGTTCGTTCAAACTCATTTCTGTGTATCCTGACAAAACGATTCATAAACTTACTCACTATCCAGAGGAGAAGAAACGTAATTACAAAACTTTACCATGACCACGATGGTCATAGTCATAAAAATTAAGGTCGGATATATAAATCAAACAAATTACACGACATATCTCATGCGTGAGAATCGACAAGTACCAGGACCAGTTCATCCCCTGTGGCCGTTGGAAAGACAATGCCTTGAAATCGTTTAATGATTTATGTGTCCACGAGGAGTGTGCTGATATCACTCCTCCTTCAGCTGGTTGAACATTTTTGCTCCTGCTGCGTTTCTTGGGGTTGGAAAAGTATGCAAATCCCAGAAAGGACTTTTTCTCTGCCAGATAAGCTTCCAATAACTGGGCTATAATTCAACTCTGAACCCTCTAATTGACAAGCACCACAATCGGTTATTCATTTTAGTTTTGGCTATGAGGTGCATTCGTTTTTTTTTGTTGGTGTTTCTCTGTACCCTTGTGTTGCCGAAAGAGACGCAAGTGGTGGTGTGTGCTTAAAGGATTTATGTGGACCCCTACCCATTTTGTTTCGATGAGGCGGCAGTGGGTAGTGGTTATCGTAAAACGATATTTCGCTGAAACAAAAGACAATTTTGGAGCGTGTCCAAGCATAAATCACTTTACGCGTGTTTCGGTTGAAAGGAATACTCTCAGTGAGAAAAGTGTCGTGGTGTAGTTGAGGGCTACGAAAGGGTTAAACCGAAATTTTATTCGCTTCTGAAGTGGTAATTGATTTAATCTGAATTTTCTACACTAGTCACACGGTGAGAAATGCTTTGAATGCAAATAAGAAATAGAGGCCTTGGAAAGTCCTCTTGTATCCTTTTAGGTGGATCAACAGATTGAACGCAGCTGATTGGATCTGATGAAAAGATTGATATCTACATTAAGTGGTGATTGAAATGGGAGCAATGCAAAGTCGGTCTTTTTGAATTTTCCTGCGATTTACCCTCGCTCCCTGAGCTAGCTTCACCCTTTTTTTTGAACCCAAAGTATAACTTTGTTGAATTCAGCGTTCAGTTCTAAATATAAATCTAATGAACCTACGTTTTGAAACATGGCATTATTAAAACCTATTTAGGCCTGACTGTTTTTTGGTTTTTTTGATGATTTTGCAGTAATCGGAAAAGAGCAGAAAAAATCCTGCCTTAAAATATAAAGATGGTTGAAATAGGTTGAGAATTACTATAGTTATTCAGGAAAAACCCAAAATCGATGTCAAAGAAGTATTGTATTGCGCACTTTATGCTGTGAGCGAAATATAATGGATATAAATAAGTTACAAGTACAAATGATATTTTCTGTGCAATCTATTTACTTCGATAATGATTTGTAATCTCTAAAGCCTCAAATTGACAAGATTACGAAAAATGTCAGGAGCCATCTGAAGCCCTTCCTCCGAAAAGGCAATGTTTGGGTATGTTTTGGTTAAAAGTCTGCTTTCCCATACTTCACAATCCAAAGTAATGCACATTTTTTTTATCAAGGAGACGTCCCAAGTTGTTGGCGGACAGTATACAATAGCCATTCTTTCGTAGACCTTGTGCGATTTCCCCGTGTTTAAGGGCTTCCTTCGTACTATTCGAAGAAAACGGCCCCTGCATCTCCAAATTGAATTGGGTCAAATAAAAAAATATCAAGAATCTCAAAACCATTCAAGATTTCAATAGCAATCTGTTTTGCACGGGGTATTTTCTGACAAATCAACTATCAACTAAATAAAAATAAAAAAACCGCAATCTCTCAACCCTTTCACTTGCTTGCACTTGCAGTCAGGATTTCACAACAATCTCTGTTTTCAGGGTTTTGTTCCAAAGGAATAACGAAACCCTCATAGAATCATTTCGGTGTCCGTCTGTCTGTCTGTCCTCTTTTATATATCTGTCTATAGATTTCAAGTCCCTTGGAATAAAGGGGTGAAATTTGAACTGGAGATGTATCTGGCAACCTAAATATCTGTTTTTAGTCGTAGATTAAAGAAAAGGTTAGTACTAATACTAACGAACGGGAAAACTTTTATTAACTTTGGTGGCCGATATGGGTATCATTGGAAAGGGGCGGGGCGCATATTATAAAAATGACTGTCCGTACTTCATTAAGCTCTCACCTTTATAACTGGTGGACCACTTAGAATTAAGAAATACAATTTTTTAAATTTTAAATTTTAATTAAATTTTTTTTTAGTGTTTTAGTTGCGCAGTAAAGATTCCGAGAAAAAAAAATAACATACTAGCGAAAAAGTTAGTACAACTACTAAATTAAAACATTTTTTTTTTGGGATATATCATTCGATAGATCTTTTAAAATAAAATAAAGGTTTCATTTCCAACTTTTCAGTCAAAAGTTTTGTTTTCGAGTTATTTGGACTCAAAGTTGCTCTGACTCTGGAAAAAAGGCGTCCCCAACCAGTGTTGGTATTAATTAATTAATTTTTTAATCAATTAATTAATTTGATTAAATTAACGACTTCCGAGGCGCGCCTTGAATCGGATTCCGTCAAGGAAGGCGACCGCTCGGCAGACCCAAGATGAGATGGCTGGAAAAAGTCCAAAATCTCGCCTGGCTACGTTTGGGCATACTCTCTGATGAGTTAGAGTGGGCGGCGGAGGATCGGGTTGCCTGGAGATCTCCTCTGCGTGCATTGCCCTCGCGACCCCGTTAGTGGAATATGCTGTCACAGCAGATGAGAATGATGATGACAAACTTTCGTGCCTCGCTATTGCTCGAAACCCAGCGGTAGGCTAACGCAAAACCAGCCTCAATATATCTACCCATGAAAGCAGAGTCTCCTTGACGGACATAAGGAACTTTGTTACACTTCAATTTGAACAAAGTTAAAAGTTAATCAAATAATCTGATTTATGATTAATGATTGTGATTATTACTCATAATAAAATTTTTTGATTATGATTTTTAATCATTAATTTTTAATCATTAATTTTTAATCATTAATCAGATTAAATTTGGGCCAACACTGTCCCCAACCAAAGAGATTTTGTTTTGTTTGAAATTATATGAAGAGTTTTAGTGAACTCATCTGACATTGTTAGTTTTTGACTTATATTAAATTCTTACTTCTAATCTGTTGACGAAAGGACGAAACCCTCGGCCGGTGAGTAAAACTCACACTTGACCAGCTTTTTTTTATCTGCAATGCATCGAATTCATCCCCTGCATCCGGCCAATAATTTTAATGGAATTAAAACTGTCATCTTCTTATTCCATTAGTTCCATCAACAGCAAACGGCTGCATTATGATTATTTATTTATGACTTTTTGTGAATCGACAGCCATTTCCGGGTGCTTTTTTTGTGATCATCCCCAGGCTTAACCCGTTCCTTGGCGGAGAAACATTCTTTCGTAAGAAAAGGATACTCTAGCCAGAAGCAACTTCAAAGGACAGTCATGTGAAAATAGAAAACGACAGGATAAGTGGTGCTCTGGTCGCGGCGTTATTGTGTCCTATTCGTTTTTTCTATCGTCCACTCTCGCATCATTCGATATTCGGATATTTATTTTATTTACTGCTTTCAACATGTCCTGGGGAACGGAGAAGCAAAAAGGGTTTGAAGTCGAATTTTATTAAATATTGAACAGAGCCGCAGGACGTGAGTGGACTGTGAGAAGCGGAAATTACGCTTTACGGGAGAATCTTTCTTTGTTGGATTGCTTTTGGAGAAGTTCAAACGGCAAAATATTATTCAAAACAAGTTTTGCGGTATAAAAATATATTTTTGAAATGCATGTTAGATAAGAAGTGGTGAATATTTCATTTCTTTTGATAGAATGTTGCCTGATGTCAATTTATTTTGACACCATGAAGAAGATCTTCCTATACTCTGTGCTATGTGCAATCTAAAAAAAAGGGAGGATACCATGCATTTTCTAGACATGTGCCTAATTCTAAAGGAAACAAGGAGAAGCTTCTTTGGAAAAGACTTCTTATCGGAAATCAAAATATATCCCTACTCAACGAAGGTAACGTTCAAACTATACAGATACTGCATTGCATTAAAATATAGAGTGTATACTAACAGAGAACTTTTAAAAAAATATGAAAACAAAAAAAAAAGTTTGTAAATTTAAGATACAGATGCATTGCTTTCTTTTAGTACTAGAGTCAATCTGGCAGACGGCAAAGCCATGCTAACTGATTTTATATTAATATCTTTGTGATTTTTATTATTACCACTCTAATAAAAAAAAGCTATCTATTTATCAATCTGTTTTCCGCTGTCAGAGAGTCAGTACGATACCGGCGCACAGACGAGGAAGTGACTGTTGTAGCCGAGAGTGTGAGATTCAATTAATGATCATAAACTCGCCATTAATCTTAATAGCTCAACATTTTACGCAGTAGCCTGGGGAGAATTCTGCACAAATATTATTATTCGGATTTTTCGATCACAAGATTGACCCATAAACAGAAAGCGTACGACTATCTGCTGCATTATCGCTTTCTAGTTTGTGCGTAAAAGCAGCTTGAATTGGATAACGATTTTCGGCGAAAAATCACATTTTCTGGCGAGGCGCAATTTCATCTCGGCGACTACGTTAATACAAAAACTTGCGGGATCAGGGGCTCGGAAAACCCGCACGTCCTATAGCCATTAAGGGAGTGGCAGTATGATGTAGACAGTGGAGTGGTTACATCATTGGATCATTGGCCTTCGAAAATGAGGCTGAGAGGAAGGTTTCGGTCAACTGTGTCACAGAGTCACAGAGTCACAGAGCCAGATACTAAATTGATGACATGGGCGACCCTTTGGTTCCTGCAGGACAGTGCGCCATGTCCAACAGCTCATGCCACAATCGATATTTTGCTCACGAAATTCCAAAATGGCGTTGACAGCCGTTTTGGCTGCTTTTTTACTCCTTTAATATGCGTATGAATGAATGAATTTGAAATAAACCGATCTTGATCTTCTGAATGTTGATACTTTTAACTAAACATGTAAAATTCAAGTACAAGTAAAATTCCTTGTACTTGCATTTTTTCAGTACAAGTATAATTCTTCGGCACTTGTACTTAAAAATTTCAAATACCTACCTGTTCCTTTCAAAAGAATTGAAATCACAATCTAAGTACCGAAGTACTTAAAACATGATCGTAGGTACTTTTTGATTCCTCAGTTCCCTTCAAGTACTTTCAATGTATGTCCTAAGATGCTAATAGATTAAAATCAAATCCTTGTCTTTAATTGTAATTAATCTTTGAATAAGCAAAACTTATTGCAACGACTGACTTAACTTTCTCAGGGATGAAGCACTTCATAGCGATCAATATGGCAAGAACCGTGGAGCTCGATATTTACTAAAAAATCACAAAATAATTGATTTCGGATAATTAATTTTTTGGAATATAAAATTTTTTTTTCTCTTTGTCAAAAATAAAAAAATAATATTCCTACACTGGGGTCCTCCTCCGAGATCTTAAAAAGTTGTTGAGGCGTTGATATGTTTTGGAAAAACGGCTTCTGTCGCCACTCACTCACCATCCAGCCACCAGTCCAACAGCTATCTCTCGTTTAATTCCCAATTATCATTATTTGAACAGATTAGTAAAAGAGACTACTTTATCCGCCTCATTTTCCCAACTGGTATATTTAGCCCTTTATTGTATAGCATATCATACATATATGATACGCTTTTTAAATTTTATGTTTTTTCTTAACGTTAAATTTTCAATCACTAAGTGATTGTTGCAAACACAATGTACCTTTTTTTTTAAATCAAGAGTAGGTTGGGATTTTTCAGTCACAGCATTTACAGTAAGCCAACAAGTGCGAAGAGTGGAGGTTTGCGTTTTTTTTTGTGGATAGTTTTATATGTGGTATTAATTAATAAATAAACGGAGTAAGCACTAATTATTGCGCTATTACTGTCTTTTGATTTGTATAAAGTTTTGAGTTTAATTCTTACAAATTCAAAAAGAAACACGAACATAAAGACAATGATATCATATATGCTATTTCATGCAACAACGAAGTTCAAAATGCAATTATCATACAGTGGCGTGAAAAAATGGATACATACTCGGCGGCCGTATGATTTTTTTGCAAATAAAAAACCTCCCATTTGCCGATTTAAATTATTTTTGTGATGTTTTTTCTTTACTTCATTACGAAAAATGTTTGTAAGCAATTCGAATTTTAACTCAGAATTTTGAAAAAAGATAATAGAAAGTTGGCCCATTCTAGACAAGACATAGACGCAGGATAGTTCGGTTTTTTGTGGTCGACTCAAAATGAATGTGAGCATTAACGGCAAGGTCCTAATTTAGCATTGCGACTTACAATTTTGAAGGAAAAATTATCTACACTTTAAAGAACAAGAATTGATATAGTACTTTATTGTAAGTTTTGCCATTGTTTTTTAATTATTATTTTTTTCCATATTGTTTCATCTGATTTTAAATTGCCACTACCTCCTAAACGGGGTTTTTTTTTAGACGCTTTATAAAAGCCATCACCAATTTTTGGCGCCAAAGTTATCCTACTCTCCCCGCACATCGAAATAGATATATTTTCTAAACGTGCAAAATTGGATACATTGGGGTCAAGATGAACTTTTGTGAATTTTTAACGTTCTATCGATGCGATCAAAATCGTTTGTCTCATTTTTTTGGTGATGAAGTAAGGAAAAAAACAACACAAAAATTAATCAATCATTTAAATTGGTGAAATGGGAGGTTTCCTATTTACAAAAAAGCATACGACCGCCGAGTATGTATCCATTTTTGCACGCCACAAAAAAAAATGTTGTTCATGCATGATATGCATACAAATGAGGCAATATCTGAAAAACGGTTTAATATTTTTAAAAATCTTTATCATTTTCGTAATCAGGTCGATGAAATACATAAAAAAATATATTTGTTTTCTTTAGAAAAAAATCATACCGTAAAGGGCTAAGCTGTGGAGAGGAAAAATGTTGTTGACGTGAAAAAACCCTATAGTCCGTGTTTTCTATAGAAATGAGAAAGAATGCATTATGATACAGCAAGTTTATAGGAGTTGTGTGCGATCAAATTATGACCTTGCCTACTAGCCTTCGGGGCGCTAAGATGGTTTGGCGCATCGACCATTTCGCAAAAGGCAATTGAAACTGGATCAAGAAACAACCCTGTCTTCACTTTAATTTCAAATTTCTTGCCTTCAAAAATTTCCTCATTTACATCTTTATGATATTTGGTTTTTCTTTCAAAGAGAACTATCTGCACAACCTTTAGCTTGAGGCAAAAAGTAGAGGTGAGTGCAATGGAGCGAAACTGATGGCACAAAAAACCGATAGTCTGATGTACAACAAACCTCTTGAATTAAATTAATTGTGGTTGATGAAATAAATACAAACACATTAATTGACCAAATTTTTAAACGGATTTTTCAGCCGCACTTTATTAAATAATTGTCTTCTGTTTTTTTTTGTGTCTTAACATGAAAAGTTTGAGATTTTGTGTTGTTTATAAATAATTATAATATCTTGTATATATTCTAATTAGATACAATAAGTATAAGAAGTAATAAATATTTTTTTTTTAATTTCCATTTTCTTTCTTAAAATGAATAAATTACATATTATATATTTTTCATGCCAATTTCAAATTTTTATTTCACTTCTATTAATATTTTTTTTTCCATTAACTTTATTTTGTATAAAAGTAGAAAAAGCCCTTAATTTTGTTAAGTGTATATATATAGTTTTTGTTTTTGTTTTTTTTATTTTTATTTTGTTTGTAGACTTTATTATTATTACTGTCTTCTGTAAATCGGTAATTTGTTTTTTTTTTCTAAGCAATGTAAAAAAGTTTGGTTGTTTGGTTTTTTTTCATATATGTGCTTCGCAATTTTTTTGTTTTGTATGAAATATTGATAAATTTATTGTTAATTACTACTTCCGTATTTGTTATTATTCTTGTATTTGGTTTTTGGTTGTCTTTTGAATATCTTTTATATTTGTTAAAAATTTGTATTTTTTCTTCTTTAATTTTCTATGTATGTATATGTATAATATATTTTTTCTATTTTTTATTTTTCATCTGAAGTTTACTACGATTTTATTTTGTTTTTTTGTAAATTTAACCATTTTTAATTTTCATTTTCTTTTAATTTTTAAATATATTTAACTTTTTTCTTTTTTGTTTGTTTCTGTAGGTAGAAATGTTCTGAAATTGTACAAAAGTTTGTCTGTTTATTACTTTTAATTTTTTTTTACAAATATATGTATATCTATGTCTATATATGTGTGTATATATAGATTTATATATTTTTGTTTGTTTTTGTCTGTTTTATTTTTCTTAGATCGTGCAAATAATTTTCATTGAACTGGAATGGAAAGAAAAAGAGAAGAGAAACTTAAGAAAAACATATTCTTCTTGTCTACTCTCCAAATATACATACTCATAAAATAATTTAAAAAGAGCAAAAGATAAATGACTTCGTCTTGCCTTTTTAATTTTACTGCCATTCAATTCGATTTTCTTCCTTCTTTTTTCTTTTCACCTTTAATAAATCAATATAAATTTCCTCTGCTGCTTTAATAATTTTGTTTACTTTTTTTGTTAAATGTTCGTTTGTTTTTTCTCCTTTTGGTTTTATTTAAATATAATTATATTTATTAAAAATTCTTAATAAAAAACAATTTGTACTTTCGAAAAGGGGGAAGGAGGTGTTTGGTTTTTTGTGTTTTTTTCTTTTCTTTTATTTTTTCTATTTTTTGTATATATTTTATGTTTTAATTATAAATATTTTCTTTATTTAGGGGATGAAATGGTATTTATTTATTTTTTGTTTGCTCGTTTGATGTTCATTTGCCGGATTGTTCTTACTTATTTTAAATTTTTTGTTTTGTAAAGAAAAACACGAAACAGATTATGGCTACAAAGCGTTAAAGTTAAAACCAACACAGAAAAATATGTATACTAAGTTACCTTATGTTCATATGTCTTTTGTTTTCTATTAATCATTCAAATGGTTAAATTTTCTAATTATCGTTACTGCTTCCTTATGTGAGTGTGTACATTTCTTTATGAATGAAAAACAAATATATATTTTGGATTTAGTTGCGATTGTTTAAGTTTATATTTGTTTAAAATATATGGTACATAATATATACTTTGAAAGTGAATTGTAAAACGATGATAGAAAGGAATATAAGAAATGATAAAAATAAACTAAAGTAAAACACGATTAGACTAAAGTAGTTTTTAACATAACATTGAGATATATAGGATAATTGCAATACACGTTTTTCTTCATCGTTATAAATTAACACTAAAGGAAAAAGGAAAAAATATTTCTATAATAAAAAAGTAATTTTCAATTCAAATGTAATAAATTTATATTTGATTATTTTATTTGTAATGTTTTCCTTTATAAGAGATGTGTGAATAAAGGTAGTTGAAAAAATGTCTATAATTCACAATCTCATTTTAAAGAAATAATTTGTTCATTTTTTTTAATCTTTATTTAACAAACTTAACTTGAGTCAAACAGAATTATTTTATTCTTTAAAGCACAAAATTACAAATTAACTTTATATTTTCGTGTGTTGTTTTGAAATTTTGGCATTAAATATATAGATATTCTTTTTTTATATACATTTATTCTTTGTTTTTTTTTTTTTTTTTTATATATATATATAACATAGTTTGTTTAAAAGAAAACCTTTGCTTTTTATTTTACTCAATCTTAAATTTTCTATTAGAGTGTTTTTTTTTGTTCTGCGCATAATTTATTTATTTTGTTATGAAAATTTTTCTAAAATTTCTATGTGAGGTATTTTTTCTCTTTGTTCAGTTTTAATATATATTTGCTTATTATTGATATATAACGGGGGTAATATTTATTTGTTTCTTTTTTTTAGATGTGTTGTGTTTGTTTTTTCTTATTTATTGTTGGAAAGTTTTAACAAAAATATGAAATATAAAGTCAAGCAATCGCACGATTTTTGTTTTTCTGCACTGAGGAGGGGCTACACTATATATATGTATATATATATATATATATATATAGATATATTTTTTAAGATTAGTTCTTGAATGCCATATTTATATGTTTCTTATAAACAAAGCCAGCCACAAATTTATATTTAATTAAGTTTTATATGGAAAAATAATATAATATAAAGGTTTTATATTAGTTTGCGTTTTTTGAGCGCAACTCTTACACACAAAAACCTTTCGACAATTTATTTCACTGACCTAACGAAGTCATTTTAATTTTTGAATACAAACAATTGTTTTCAATTCTCACAGATACGAGTTAGATTTAAAACCAATAATTTTTTTTTTTTGCTTGAGAAATGAAAGCTCCCGTTTATGTATTGTAAGTTTTTTTAGCAATTGTTATAAAAAAAACTACACCAAAGATTTTTTCTTAATTTTAATGTAATGTTATATTACCACTCCTATAGCTAACACACAATACGCTGTCACAATACAAAATTTCACAGTTGCGAGTTTTTGTTATAAAAATACCAAATACGAGAACGAAAAAAAAATGTATCAATTTTAAAAAACGATTAAATGTTACTGTTCTCTTGAGAAACATTAATGCAAGTCTGTTGACGGCTTTTATAAAAAAAAAACTTTCTTCGATTGTGTTTTACTTTTACCTTGTGTACCATTGCTTTAAGCGAGAAGACGAACCTTGTTGCTCAGATTTGAAGCTTGCAACATTTTTAGGGCTCTAACACATATAAGAACAATCAAGACTGGACAAAATGTGAATCCATGTTCCACATTTTTTTCTCACCTTTTATACAACAATAAAAAAAACTAATAAATAAACTACGTGTCAAGTTTATTTTCAAAGTCTTTCAATATACATAAATTGAAACTTAAAAAAAGTCTTTTTATTTTTAATACTATTTACCTTATCAATCGTCAAATTTCGTTATCACATATCTGGAGCTCTTCTGTTTTATTTAAATTTTGTATAAAAAATATTTTACGTCTTATTTTTAAATATTACAGTTTGAAAAATGTTGGTTTTCCTATTTTATCCAAATTTTGCTGGAGGCAGAAAACTAATTTAGAAAAAAGAAAAACGACAAAGTGAATCTACTTTGCCCAACCAAATTTTTTTTTCGTTTTTGTTTTTTTAATCTTATAGTATACGTAATCAAATTTTTATTTTGTGGCTGTTTTATATTCTAAAGTTTATAAAAAAAATTCTTAATTTATTAAATGGCATGATTATAGATATATAAGTACTTACTTTTTATTGAAATTAATTTGGGGAAAGAAGTAATAAGACCACACTTAAACACAACACAAAGAAAAAATTATTATTGATTATATTATGTATATATATTTCTTATAGGATTTTGATAGGACACCTAACTTTAAACCTAAAAAAAGGAAATTGTTTTTTTAGGAATATAAATCGTGCTTCAATCGATCAAAAATTGTTTTTTTTTTTCTTTTAATTTCGAATAAATTTCTTTTGTCTTTTTAGTTTAAGTTATCAATTAATGCTGGTTCATGAAAAAATAATGAGGGGAATTATGGTGATTTAAGTATGCGAATAGAGAGAGAGGCTAGGTTTAGGATGATAAAATGCTTTTCTTTTTTATATACATTTTAAACAATTAATACAGTTTTTTTTTGTATAATAAGTATTTATCATTACATATATATATTTTTTGTTTGATAACGTTTAAATATGAGTATATAAATTTTTGGTGTTTCCTTCTTACTGTTGAGTTATTTATTCTTTGAATTATGTACAAGTTTTAACTCAGAAAATAACTTTAACTTAGTGATAAATATTGATCTGTTTTATTGTATTAAAAAAATTGGTTTAGTTATAAAAGAGTTTAAGAGAATGCAGGTAATGTATGTATACATCTTTTTTTTGTGGAATGATGATGATTTTGTGGACAAGATGAATGACGCTATTTAATGAATTTAAATAGAAAAAGCGATGTGGGTGGAGCATTACGATCTTATTACCTGTGTGAAAACAGATTAACGTATTTTAACACGGCACTAGGTTTTTAGTTTTGCAACATGTACTAGAAGTAAGCCACTCATAGGCAACATTACCACACCACACCATAATTTCTACAAAAAAAACTCGATATGATAATGATGTATAATGAAATTTATGAATATGTGATGATAAGTATGAAATTTCGTGTAGTGCGATGTCACAACACACAGATCTAGGAATATCAATGTACGTTAAGTTAACATTTAAGACTTGTCTTACTTTTCAAGTTGATTATATACACGTGATGGATCACTTATATTTTTCGTTATTTTCTACTGCCTACAACATTTACATATATCTATCAGAAATAAGGTTATATAATCGTGTTATAACCCAAGAATATCTCACACTACACACTGAGTTTTTGGATTTTGTTTTCTTCGTATATTTTGTAGAAATTTGCGCCTAAAAATTTGATTAAAATAATTTCTAATAAAAAGCATTCACATTTAATATTATTCTCATGTTTATCTTTCTTCTCTTTAGTTTTGAAAAAATGTAATTTGGTGTATTGTGTAGTGTCAGTTAGTTTGAGGTATTCAAAATTTGTTTTATTTTGCTATTTTGAGGTAGGAAAATTTTGTTTGTTTTATTTTTTTTCCAAATTCTCTGAAATTTTCTATATGCTTGTATATTGGCAGTGTATGAGAGCATATAAGTCTTCTATTGCTTGTTGATTTTTCTATGCAAACCGGTGTAAATAACATACAAAATCATCACATTATACTAAGTTTCTTATATCGAAAAAAAAGAATTATTCACGTTTCACATATCCAGTCTTTGATTTGAGTCGAATTATCCCCACAAAATACCCTCTTTCCGTTTATTTATTTTTTTCTGTCTGCAACGATTATATATATAAATTTAAATATACTTTTGTTTATCACTAATGGAAAAAATGTTAAGTACATATTGTTAATATAATTTCGTTTGATTTTTTTGTTCGATTGTTCAACAATTCCAATTTTTTTTTTTTTTTTAATTCAAGAAAAGATAACACAAAACACAAAATTGTAGAAAAATCTACATATATGCATATTTTTAATAGTAATTAAAATATAAACGTACTTACTTATGGTATGGTAAATGTTTCTTCTTTGAATACAAAAACAAATTAAAAATATTTTATGTAATTGAAATATTGCTTAATCAACACTGAATCTTGCCTGCATCTGTATTATATACCTTTTTTTTTAATGCAAATGCAAAGTCTGTACAAACTTACAACTAAACTTGTGATAACTTATATTTCCAATGAAATATTATTTTAATTTTTTTTTTTGTCACCGATTTGGTCCACATCACCAGCTTTGCGTAATGCCATCCCATTGAGGTATTTATTTTTTTTTCTTATGTTTTTGCTCTGAGGAATTTGTCTCTTTGCATTCTCTAGTATTTGTATGTAATTTGAGTTATTTTGTTTTTTTATTTTTCTTATTAATAATGACATTTGTCCACGCATCCTTATTTTTTTTGTTTTGTGACCATATCGGATTTTCTTTATTTAATTTTTAAAGAAACTTACTATTGTTTCTAAGCCTAGTTAAGTATATCAATAAAAAAAGAGAGAATTTTTAAAATCGTATTAAATTCGTTTCTTTTAAAACCTGGAGACCAATGAGTTCAAATTTATGTATACAACAAAGTTTAATTCAAACTAAATTCTTACAACACAAAAAAGGATGTTGGTATAATGTTTTGACCTTATAACTATTCCCTACAAATAACTTAAATTTTAGTTATTACGTTAAGATGATCTAAAATACTTAAGACTACTTAGTACAAATCTAACTGCAGCCCAATTATGTTGTAGTTTATTTTTTTTATATTCATTTTTCTTAATACACCCGTCTCATTCTTTGCTTTAATGAATTGAAGCAAAATTATAACTCACTCAATTAAATGTATACACCTAAAAAATGTGTATAGACATAAAAAAACACAGACAACATTTAATCTAATACAGGTAATTTAAGGTATTCTTCAAATATAAAACAAAACTATTCAAACAAATTTGATTTAAACAAAAAATTTGAGTATATTTAGTGATTCAAAAATTTATATATTGATTTATTTGTTAAAATTATTTTGGGATTAAGCTTAAGTGTTTACGTTTTCTTCTTGCTTACTTATTCCTTAGGGTCCTTTTAACCAACTAATTCATGTTTTTTTCTTCCTTTCACACATGTCTATTCTATTAAAAAATCTTAAAAAACTAGCTGCTATAAACAATCGTCATGTATGATTCATTGATTTAGGTTTTTTATGCATTTATTATTTTTTCCAAGAAAATCGAGAAAAAAATCCCATCTGCGAAAGAATGCGACTTATTAACAGAAACTTCCTTTTTTAATATTATTTTCTTTTCAACACATTGTTAGAGGTTCTTTTGTATAACTTTTTCACTTTATATGCTTTCTTCTTCTAAGGGTATTTAACTAAAAAATTAACTAAAAAGAAAATGGAAATAAAGAAAATTAATTAAGAGACAAAGACAGAGAGAGAGAGAGAAAATGGGATAATTGTTTTACATTTGTACTTTAAATATTAGTTTTTATTTTATATATTAATAAGAAAATGTAAACTACTAAATAAATTCTAATATACTTTTGAGAAAAGCAACACACAAATAAACGTTTTTTTTATTTTCATACTTTTTTTTTAATTATTATGTAAAAAGGAAAAGCTTTTACAGAGAACAATGATGTAAAAAAATTAATTTAAATATATTTTGCTTAAGGACAGGTAACGCTGTAAGAGAAAGAACTAAGGAAATTTATTATTTTTTTTTTCAATAAATATTACCTTTAATTTTAAAACATATTATTATATATAACTAATTGAATTAATTTTTTATTATGTATTATTACTGGTTTGTTGCTTTATGTTTTAATATTTATGTTCTGATAGCTTTTTTAGGAAAGTTAAGAAAAGTTGGAAACTACGTGTATTTTAAAAACGGAACATAAACTAAAAAAAATTAAGAAATGATTGGTTGCATTTTATGGAGAGATAGGGCTAACTAAAATCCTAATGCAATTTAAATAGTTTTTCTGTGACACTGATGAAACTTATATCTTTGAGATAACATAGCATAAGAATGAAACTTATTGTAATGCGTACTTACCTGCTAGGGCAGTGCTTTTCTGCAATATCTTGCAATGGCTTTTCTCTTAAAGATAACGTGTTAAGAAACAGTCAACATTTTGCTTACATGTGAGTGGTGCAGTGAAAAAAATGGTTATTCCGCCAGTTTTCTGTTTGAATTTAAGCAGAAAACTTTGATATTTTCGTCACGAAAGGCTTTACATATAAATGTGATTCTTTCTACCATACAATTGTACAATAACGAAAGAGAGTCGTAACTTCCAGAAACAAGCCAATTTGCAAAAACAAGCCAAATATCGTAGTTGTCTTGCTGCATGGTGGAAACAAAGTATTTGTACATTCTTTCTTTTTAAAGATAATTTGTATCCATCTAGAACATAGCGTTGAAGAATAAAGAACCATAAAACTGAAATCACTTTGAATTACAAAGGAAACTTTACATTCTGTTTCATTTTCGAATTCGCTTAGCGAAAGTCATGTTTTTATGCACCAAATTCAAAAAAAGATAGAAAACAGTGTCAACTAAAAGTCAGTTTAAATCACCAACCAAGACACAAAACTCTTTATAAATGAGTTCAATTAAGTATTTGACTGGAGTTGGAGTAAAATATCAAAACTAACCACTGTACTGGTATCTTAAAAAAAAGGATTTTTTGGTAATAAGTAAAAGTTTGAAGTATTTGAAAACCAACAACGACAACTCAACAGTTGTTTGGTATATTTAAAGGGATTCATACAATAAAAATAATGTGAGAATATTTCTGTTAGATTAGGATACAAAATTTATGTGTAATGATGTACTGTGACATCTTGAAATCCGACTTGCAAAAGTCTCCTACTTTATTTAATGGCGTTGATTGGATCATTTGTCAACAAGACAATGATTCGAGACATACGGACAAAACAATAAAGCACCATTTTGGCTCAGAAGGATTAAATTCGTTGGATATTTAACTGATCCCATGTGATTGGATCTCATTCCTTCTCAATATTACTGCAAACCAAAGCAGTTTTCGTCTAAAAGAACTTTGAATGCTGGTCAAGTTTACCGGATAATGTGCAGCAAAAGTTTCTAGCATTTATGTCAAAGCGCATTAAGACGTTAGCTAAACGTACAAAAAAGTAAAATGGCCAAAAAGAAGAGAATTTTAGCAAGTATTCTTCTTCTTCAATGCAGACTGATTTTTAGCGGGTCAGATTATTGACATTTGGTTATTAAACCCGAATGTTTTTTTTTTAGGTTTCGTTTGTGTAGTTCTTTTGCTAAAATTCCATAATATTAAGATCAAAAAATATTGTGTATTTTTTATAAATATTTCTCAGTTTTATCAACTATTTTGTGTCTTTAGTGGCGATTTCAACTAACTTTTGGATGGATGATCAGTTAGCAATCAAAACTGGGTGAGTTCATAATTGCAGCTTTGTTGCTCATGCACAAAATATTTTCTTAACGCATTTATGACAAAATGTATACCAAAAATTATGCCGCGATTTCGGATCAATGCAGGGAGGGACTATAAAATAGTTTTAATGACAATTGATGGCCGCGCTTACTTGCGTCGAATTTGCTGCAATTCTGCACAATGGGACAAGACATTAGCAGTTGCTGCGCTAATTCGAACTGCATGTTAATACGTAAAAGGAATAATTTCAAACAACAAAACAACAATCACAGCAAAGCACATGTCCATGGTTAGCTAAATAAAAGATATGTCGATATGCAAAATAGGTATAAAATATCAAATAATTAAAACTAATCTTTGGTGTGCCTTTTGCTTTAGCTAATTCACAAAAACAAGGAACGAAAATAAACTATCGTAAACTAGGTTTATCCATATTTATCGGTTGCAATATATAACTACAAATACTTACTAGTGGCTTTATGCTTGTTTTTAAAAGACTATTTTTAAAACAAAACGGTTTAAAATAAAGAACTATTTTCTATTATATTTTGTATTTAAAAAAAAACTATGTTTATATCTGCATACACATTAAAAAAAAAATAATCTATAGGAAAATTAAAATAATGTCTACACAATGCGATTGATTGTTCCTACGTTGTTCAATGGTTTTTATGATTCTATTCTTCTAAATTGCATTTAGAAATGTGTCTATATAAATTTCGTTTGTAACTTGTTTTTGAGAAATGATTTGCGATTTTTATTTGATAAACTTTTTATTATTTTATTTGTAAGTGCTGTGCAAAGAACTTGCTTCGTGTGGAAATTTATCTAAAGTGCGGAATGTATTTGAATTTTTTTGTTTAACTTTTTATTTGAGGTATTACGCGGCGTAAGAGAAATTCATATATGAATCAAGGAATAAAAAAAAACAATTTAAATGTGAAGTGAAGATATATATAAATTAAATGATACTAGGAGGATCTCCTCTTCAAAATCATTTATTCGAAAATTGCACATCAGTTATTTCTTCATTATCTGCATCGCATCTTGATATGAGTTTTTGTATGTTTAGTAACAAAATATCCTTTGCTCTTTTGTCATTTTCATTTATTTTCATCACTGAGGTAATGTTTTATTTATTTGGCCAATGTAATACGTTTGTATAACTAAACTTTCATTACTCTTGTTTCCACGTGATTAAATTGAAGAAACGAAAAGACAACAAAAAATTGTGTTTTTTTCCAGACAAGAGAGATATTATTAAGTATACACATTTATTTTTAATTAATATACCTCACCTGAGAAATTGAAATATTTATTGCTTGCACTTGTATATTTATACACATAATATAGTATAGAATAGTATATGAAATAGGGATGGTGGTTTCAACGTCGCTTAGTGGTGGTAGTTTTCATTTTCTCTCCGTATATTGTATAAAATAAAGATAGAGCCCACATTTTTTTTTAACCCTTCATTTTCTGTCTTTTTTGTTGTTTTATTCTTTTGCCAGTGCTGGTGGAGGGAGTTGGAATAAAAACAACCCCTTCAAACAACAAACGATGGGCGTTTGCAGTTTCCATCCTCCTTAAATAAACCCTTAATATACTACGCAAGTTGGAGGCCTGTTCTACTTTTTTTTTCTTATTTCCTTTACGCACATAAATATTTACACTAGCGTATATGTTAAATATTGCATTAAATAGTATTTATATAGATTTATTATTCAAAAAGGACTGTTGTATATGTATAGAAAAGAATTACGAAAAACAAAATTAAAAAAAGAGGAAGGACCTAGACACTCAACAACCTACTACTGGTGAACAAAAAAGACAAAGAAATCAAAATAAAAAACAATGAGAGAAGAAAAATAAAAAACAAAATAAAAGAAATTATAATATAAATGTATGAATTTATTAAATATTTGAATAATCAACAAAATTTATTAATTAATATTAATGAATGTTCAATTTCTGGTTTGAATCATTCACATTTTATATGTTTTCATATTTTTATTACAATAATCAACTAAAATATTTATCTAAATTACATTTAATGAATAAAAAAAAAATTCTTTCAGAAGTGGATTTTTTGTTTGTATTAAAAGCAAATAAAAGTGCAAGTTTTTCGTTTCGAAATAGTACAATAAAAAAAAATAAATTCAGAGTTACACAGCTTAAAGAAAAATAAAAAGAAAACAAATGAAACTAAAGAAGCAACTAGATAAAAATAAAAAAATTGGGAAAAAACAAGTTACATATATAATACAGAATTTAAAATAAAAAATTAAACTAATATTTCTTTTCTTGGTTTAATATTTTCTATTAAAACTGATATTTTATAAATCATCTTTAATCATGTGGTTTTTTAGGTAAAAATATTTTTTTGTTTTAATATATGATATAGTTTTTAATTTTATTATTTTTGTTCTCTATTTTCTATTAAAATTGATTTTGTATTTTGTGTTACACTTTTAATATGTAATGGGTATTTTAACTATTTATGAATATATTTTTTATGCGTTTATTTAGTTTTTTGTGAAAAAGAATGTTATGATTGAGGACCATGTTTTTTCGTTTGTTTTCTTTTCAAACTAACTGTTAATTGGTATAATTCAATTTGTTATTTGTGTTGTGTTGGCTTATAAGAGTTTGAAAACTTGATCTGTGTCTTTTCTTTTAATCGAATTAACAAGCGAGGCTGTTAAGCATGTTGATCCACGAAACAGATACACAGATCATGCTCTTATTTAAAGAGAGCAACGGTTTCTACTACACACAAATAAGTGTACCATGGACAATAACCACTTGCGATTTCAGGGAGGAATTCATACATTTGAAGAAAAAAATTAAGAAAATGAAATTGTCAGGTGGCATCTAGATTAGACAGTAAGAAAATGCCCTCTGGAGCCTTAGAACTAATTATGTCGTCGCATGTAACATATTCAAACAATCATATACCAATTTATAGTTCGTTAGCCAACGATGGTGCATGCAACTCAATTCACATTACACCATTTATAATTGTTTCTATACTTGAATTGAATTTTCACACACATTTTAAACCACCACACACAAATTGCCAAATTCCTATTTGTACATTTTTTCATCAGATGATCTGAGAGAGTCCGTTCCGTGATTTTCTTTTTCTTCATATTTATTATTTTTATTTGAATTACTTTTTTAGTTTTTAATTTGTTTTTCTTTGATATATTAATTTGACTAAGCAAACTTAATTTTTATTACTTTTATTTTTATTGGGAACCGTCGACTTTCAAAAAAAATTTATTTAATTTTTAGGAATAAGCAATTTGTGCTGAACTTTTTTTTAGTTTCTTTTTCTCACAAACGAAGTATTTTGTTATTAGTGTTTCTTTTTATAACCAAAGACTAAATTACTTAGACTTTTCTTATCTTGCCTTTGTTATTTCGATCTTCTCTAAGGGATAGTTACTAAAGTAAATAATAAAGTAACTAATATAATATATTCAAATATATAAATTTTATCTTTAATATAATAAATTTATGTGTTAATGTTTAATATATCATCTTTTTACTTTCTTTTGCTAAAGAGGTATTGGTTAAAAAAATGTTTTTTTTTTTTGTTCATTAATATATGAGTTTTGTTTTTTTTTTTTCTGTGTTCTGTGTTGTACTAGTATGTAAAGTGTATACTTGTTTTAGTGCTGCCAACGAGGGATGTAATCTTCATTTCTTAATTTCTTAGCACACATATACAGAGTACTTTTCTTATAAATTTTTTATTGATGGAAACACGTTCACTGTGTAAAAACAACATGGGCTGCTGACTTAATTTAGTTAAAAGCACGTCTTAACATCTACAATTTTCAACTCTTTTACTTATAATAAATGCTATTTACTTTTAATTATTATGTTCTGTCCTTTTTTTTAATTTTTAGTTTTATGTATAAAAATTTAAGAATTCTTATGCCAATGTACATTTAAAATTATTATTTTTATTTAAAAAACTAACCAAAATTGAATGCCATTGTCATGTAGGATAAATATTTTGAGTTTTTTAAAACTAACCTTTTTTTAAAAAAAATCTTTTCTCCAAATTTATATAATATTTAAGTTTTTGAATTTATTCTTATTCACATATAATTTTGTATCACTTCAATGTTCTTTTATTAGAATTTTTGCAAAGAAAATTTTTTAGATGGAAAGTTTTGGAATATATGTTCTCATCACATTGGATCTCTTCAGAAAATGTACTTGTGGAACACATCCTGAAGGAAAAAATTAACTCTACAAGTGAACTTGTAAGAGACAAAAACTTACTTCTAATTATCTTAAAAATTTAGAGATCACATACAATGTTCTTCCTATATCTAGACATTTTTTTGTTTTAATTTCATTAAATTTTAATTTGTTTGAAAAAAAATGTTACATATTTTTAACGCAGGGTCAGTTTTCACAACTCTGCTAAGTGTACTTCCTATCTTGGCAGGAAACTGGCCAGACAAAAAAGGGGACGCAATTTACGAACTGTTAAAGACAATTCTCGTGCAGGGCTGGATGTTCCCGAATCCATAGAAACTCAAAAAAGAAATAAGAAATTCAAACCTCAACAGCTGTGCTGACAAAATGAGGAACATAATGTAAATAATAGTAAGAAATGTAAAGAAAATTTCTGAGCCGTTGCCTGGTTAAGAACTTGAAATCAAAATCAGTTGCTCATACAGAAGAGGCAGAGAGAAAAAGTTATGTATCCTAAAGACTTTAAAACGCTAAAATCGAATCGAAAATAGCACAACATGTTTAAAATTGTCGAAATGCTTTAGAATCAAATTGTGTTGGAAACTAAACCCCACACGGGAAAGAAAAACAACCAGTTTTCTGTTCAAACAAATATTAACGAATTCTAATCCTGAAGAAATTCAATTTTAAAACAAATCATAATGAGCTCCTCCCCTACACTTTATCCAATGATGTGAACATATATTCCTTCCTCAACCTATTCCACCGTCCAAAAATAAAATAAAATATTCAATTTTAAATTAGAATAACAAAAAATGAAAGGAAGTCCACAACAAACTTTTTACTCTAAAATTTAGATTTTTTATGATATTTAAATAGAGTTAGTTGGTATACATATTCGACATTACTTTAGTATTTAACTCTAAAATGTTTCCTTAGAATTAGAACAATAAACAAAAAAAGGAAAATATTACATTTTATAGATATATACGAATTGTATATATGCGCACACACACATTTGCTTGTCAAAAGTAACCAAAAAAAATTAAAAAAAGGGTATAAGTGCTTGCGGTTCTTTCGATTTCTAATAGTTATTGAAAAACACAGCATTTACTTAATCAATTTATGTTTTTTGTGATGTTTTCTTTATGATGTTTCATTAAAAAGAAAATAAAACAAATTTGTTTTAAAGTTTTCAAAACAAAGAAAAAAAATAATAATAGACACAAAGAAGAGAGGGAGAAAAAAATGAGCTAAAAATAAAAAGAAAATTAAAAAAAAAAAGTTAAGAAAACTAAAGACAAAACACATTCCTGTTTAAGTGTAAAACTAATTAACAAAAAAAAAATAATATTTATATAAAGAGGAAAATAATTCTATTTTGTTTGTTTAAGAGAAAGCAAAATAAGGGGTTGCCAGAAAAAATAAAACTAAACTCAACACATGATTAAAAATTAGTTTATAAATTTTCGTAGTTTATTTTTGTTTTAGTTAAAAAAATTGGAGAAAAAAAATTAAAAAAAAAATAAAATAAAAATTAGCTAATTCTTTTGTTTAATTAATCATATTAATATAGTTAAGGAACTCCTCGGAAAAAAGTTGCATACACGAGGAACTACCCGACGACGCCGGGATTGCCGCAGTTGATGATGATGTTGCTGACGATGCGGTGGCCGATGTCAAAGAAGCGGTTGTTGCGTCACTGGTATTGGTAAAGAAACTGGCATTTGCACTAATGACCGGTCGCTGTTGTTGTTTCATCATTGAGCAAGCCGACGATGACGATTTGTTACGATTAACAATACTTTGTTGAGGTCCATTTATAGAGGGAGTTGCTGTTGTACGCCAGATTGAACCGATTGTATCACTTTGAAGTTTATTATCACTGCCAACACCAACAGGAAACGGATGTGATTGATTGTGTTGCTGTTGATGCTGGTGATCGGAGGAATTCAGTGTTGTAGAGCAACTGTCTGTGTTGCTCCAGAGATCATTGAAAAGCAGATCACGTGGTTGGTTTAAAAATGTTGAATTCATACAATTTCCATTACGTTGCTGTTGTGCCTTTGAATTGCAAATGTTAGCAACAGTTGCAGCTGGATTTGGTATTTCCCAAATATTACTGATTTTATTCAGTTGGCTTGCGTAGGATGTCGCAGCATCCATTGATAGTTTTGGGGTGGTGCTGGTTCCCAACAAAGGAGTCTCCCATAAGCTCGTACTTTGTGACAATAACGACGACGAACCGCCGCCGCATCCCACACCATTGGAAGAGCATGTCGATCCGGCCGATGATGTTGTTGACGACGTTGGCGATGCGTTACTTTTAATTGAATAAAAACTATCCCTGAGATTGCTATTTGGCGAGGACTGACTTGATGTCCAGAGGGATTCCTTGCTATTGCTGCGGTTGCTGCTGGCGCTTTGATATTGCGACGAGCGCACAGAGGAAGAGGAACTGGGACTCAGGGATGGATGGGAGCTACCGGCATTATTATTATTGTTATTAATATTAGTTTGGTTATTACTATTATTATTATTATTAGATATAATCGACGACGATGAGGATGACGACGAACATCCCCATAAATTGGAAATGTTTGTGGCTGCTTGATTGTACAATAGTGTATTAGTGTTGTTGTTATTATTGGCAGACAATTGGCCCCATAGATTGTTGCTATGTGGTTTATTGCAAGAATTATTACTTAAAATGCTAATACTGTTGTTGGAATCTCCTACTCCACCATTTGTGAGTCCGAACAACAAGCTGCTATTGTCTGCTGACGAACGGCAGTTGATGTTCAGAGTCGAATTAGTGGGATGGCCCTGACCTACACCTACACCTGATGACGAACCTGAACTTGATGTACTGCTATTGCTAATTAACTTAATTGCATTCAATTCATGTACTATAGAGTTCATAAAATTATTGCTACATTCATTTAAAGCTGTAGAAGTACTACTGTTGTTCTGGCTTTGATTTTGTAGGTGATGGTGACCCAAGTTGTTGTGGGTGGTGGTGGTGGTGGTTGAAAGAGCTGACGATGACGTTTGCGGCTGTACTAATGTTGATGGAGATATTGGTGGTTGCGACAAATTTACACCTGCTGATCGATGGTGTCTTACCTGAGTTAACAGCTGTTGTTGCAATGTTAGCTGATTAGTAGTAGAATTGTTGCTGGAGTCTGCTCCTGCTGTGGTGGTGGTTTGCTGAAGCAGTGGTGCTGAATAATCGATCAGTGGTGAGTAGAGTGAAATTGCTTTTTTCAAAGAAGCCCCGCCGGTAGTCGCTGATACCATTGCTGTTGATATGGTATTGGTAGAAGGTAAGACCGCCGCGCCATTGGGAGACTCCAACGGGGCCTCATGTTATGCGAGATGCAACGAAAGCTTGCTGACATTTTTGGTGTAGCAGTAGACGAGTGGCTTGACGAAGTGCGTGTCCTGAGTTGCACAATACGGACATGTGACACAGTGTGAGTAGTCACTGAAGAAGTTCAAACGTTGTTGTGGATGAAGTAGAAGTTTTAAACATGTATTGCACTGGAAATATATAAACAGAAATAAAAAATTGGGTAGGTTTAACTTTGAGATTAAATGGATTGGGGAAGTTGAAGATCGAACGCAACTGACCTTTAGACGTTCAGCACAACACGGCATCGCTGCGAAAATATCGTATGCATACATAGTGCCCAGAACGAGGCTAGATCCATCCCAAATTTCACCGCAAAATCTGTAAAAATATGAATTCGAGAATTTATTACAAGATTTTTCAAGTTGCGAGGATTTGGAATAAAATAATCAATTAAAACTGTGAATGAAGAACTAACCTGCAACTTATGACACGTCCTGATGAAGTAGCATCTAGACAACCCATGCAAACGCAAGTTAGATAGAGTGTTCGTCCTTCGTATTTTACCTGAAATTAAATGAAAGTTCTCCTTTAATTTTTCACTGCTTAAGTTTGCTTATGAAAATGTTTTAAGATATGGAGTTTTGATGGGCATTCTATCATACTGAGAAACTCCATGCGGCATATAAAAATGGCCTCTTGGCCATTACATTACTACAAATGAAAGAGGGACTTATTTACTTGTTGAACAAATCGCCAAGTCCATTCCACTTTACTGCAATAAAGGTCAAAGAAACTCCTGATTATCCTGCATCTCCTATCTGGTTCAGGAAAAAATGTACAGACAAATGGATCTGAAGAAATTCAGAAAAAGGGTACTTAAAACACCTGCATTCTTCTTGTGAGCCCAGTACGTTGAGGAAAAATGTAGCTTAAAGTCTAGTTTGGATCATAAGGAAGTGCTCTTCCGAATCGATCGAGGCGTTCAAAAGCCAACAACGAATAGCGAGCGTGCACACAATCTAAACCTTTAAATTTATTAACAATATAATAATAGGGTTAGCCACGAATATGATTTTATCACGCCAATTGGACACTCCGTCGTATGAGAAATGCGATGAAGATGCAAAGGCACGCCACATATTGAAGTACTATTCGAATTCTTTATTTATTTCTTCCTTATAATTGAACGTTCAGCGCAAGTAATCCTTCAGATTTAGTGGCAATTCTTTTTTATTCCTTCCATTGTAGCGTGCTGGTAACGAACTCACTTGAATAGAATAGCGGGTTTGATCCGCTTGTACTGCGACTTGAGAGGAAACTGCACCTCCCATTTGGCTCCTGCTTTTAATTTAAGGGTTTCTTGGTTGTTATATGTAAATGAGGAAATGCTCTTTTGTTGCTTCGTAAGTCGATTTAAGTCTGTCTAATTAATTTTAAGGTTCAGATCTTTCACAAAACTCATGCGAATATAAAAGTAGCTAAAATTATATTTATTTACTTTGATTTTAAATTCATCGACAGCAAATTCCGAAGTCGCAACCGAAATAATCTTAAGTTTGTCTTAACTCGAGTTAAGCAATTATTCTTGTGACCATTTTCGTGTCAACCATATTTTAAAAATCAGAAAAGCCCGCAATATGTGAAAAATTACTCAAACATGATGGCAACGCCATCCGTGTAGTGATTCAATTCAATCAGCAGAAATGCTCTCCGACAAAAAGAATTACCGTGTTTATTCAAAATAAATAATTAGTAAAGCGCGACCAGTGTTCGCACTTAATTTTTTTTTTTTCAAATTGTAGTAATAAGCTCTAAAAATCGTAGTGTTTCACAATAAATTGTAGTGATAAGCGAAAATTTTTGTTTATAAAATACATTTATGTATTACATGGCACATGACTGTCCTAATTTCTTTTTTCAGTTGTTCTTCTTTCATACTTGAAACCGAACTAATTTTGAGGGAAACATCGATCTTCTTTGATTACGTGTTTTGAAATTCAGTATTGGATTGATATTATTGCTTAACAACTTTTTACACCATGCAAGATTTCCCCCTTTCTACTACTAAAAGCCATGCTCTACCATTTTTCAACAAACTTTTGGTTGTGTTTTTCATTTTCCAGGTATACGGATAGGGTAGACGGATTTGAAATAAGATTGCTAGAACAACGTACGTGAGTACGTTTCGTACACGCTGATTAAACAAACCTGCCTTGTTTGTGGATGAGTGGTTATTTGCAGTACTATTAACGCTCAATTGATTTAAAATATTGCTTCATTTTATGTAAAATAAAACGTTATTTGTATGTTCCTTATTTGAGTTGTTTGCAGCTTACAAATTATTCCACCGAACTGTAAAACGAAATATAGCTGAATGTCATTGGGAAATGGTTGCATTTAGATCACTTTGAATAGATTCAGTCCGTTGAGTTGAATCGTTATAACATTATACTAGAAATTGTTGGATTTTTTTATATCACATTTCTTCCTCAAATTGTAGTGTTTAGACTTTTTCGTTGTGGCGTAGTGAAAATGTTCAAAAGTAGGAAAGTGGAGTGAAACACTTCAATTGATGTGTAAGCGGCGATACTGAGTGCGACGTCTCTAAATGGTTGTTTTTTATTTCATTGTGTGGATGAGTAATTACATTTTTTTCTTTCAATTGGGTCTTATTAAGGCAATCAGAAATTATCAAAATGCAATTACCCGATGTTTGCAAGCTCAGCAATATTTGAATAGGATGTGTAAAACAGCATCGTACTCTGAGTCATTTATCATTAAAAGGCTTTGTTCATTAATAAAAATAGAAAATAAAAACTGGACGCTTGGCTTAAAGAGCATTACATTAAGCGAGTGTACCTAAGTTCAAGTCCAATTTACATGCGAGAACTTCCAGCGAACGACCGACAATTTATTCTGTCATGAAAAGCTTTTGCAATTCGCCGTTCGGAACCAGCAACAAACGAGCGAGCGATGTTTCCAATCTACCCTAATCTTAATTCGTCTCTTTTCAAATCAATTTCTTTGCACACATTTTGAAACAAAAAAAAATTAAATTGAATGTAACAAAATAGGCAACTTACCTCAATGCACCCAGGCGAATGTTGTTTTGGGCTTAAAAAGAACGATCCATCGACGAGTGGATAACGATCAAACACCAACATTGGTTCTTCACAAAGAATACATGCAACACGACTCATTTGGCTCTGGGCCAGAGATGATAAAATAAAAAGACGTGTTTCATCATTGCCATGGTTCCCTTCGTCCTCGATCTAAAAATAAAACATGCAATCCATTATTTCAAAGTCAGGAACAGTTAAAACAAATAAAAAAATCAAACACCATATAACAAGAAGATGGTGCACGCCATACAAAAATATTGCAAAAAATTGTTATATGAGGGGGTCCTATTATACGACCCCAAGATTTTCAGAATACTTTCGCTCTCAAAAGTCCATTCGCTCTCAGAGCTTTAAGGTATTTGTTGTTCTTCGTATTGAACATTCTTTGCCAAAATAATAGAAGCGAGTGAAAAAAGAGATCGGCAGAGACTCGTGTTATTCTTTTTTTTTTCTTTTGTATTTTTTTGTGTGCGCGGTATGTAAGTACAACACCTCACAGAAATGAGCATACACCCCCGAATAAGTCATAATTTTGCTTTTTTTTGGACAAGACCAAAACGTAGTTTCGATTTCATCTAATACATTGAAAAGTAAAAACAACAACATAGGTAATAAAACATGCTCTTTCCCAACAAAATTTCGGAGTGTGGGGCTGTTTTTCATGATATGTTGCCCTCCCTACCTTTTACATTAGAATTATTTTAGCAAATGTCATACTTGCATTCACCCAGACAGACATGCCCGTGCAATGACAGCTTCAGCAGGAAAACGATCCAAAACATAGAGTGAGTCTTAGAAGGATTGATTTCGTGACAAAAAAGTGCCTGTCATTCCATGGCCAAGTCAATCCTCAGACCTTAATTCCATTGAGAGAGAAAATAACCTAATAAATAGGTCGTCGGTATCTGTCAAACAAGGACCAATAGTCGGAAACAGTTAAAAAATCATAGCATTCCATATCTTCGACAAAATGCAAAACATTAATAGTCTCAATGGCACGTGGAAACTAAAAAAGTTGTGGATTAATAAAGGACACTAAGGTTATAAGGGTAAGGATAACGAAAAACTAAATTTAAGAAAAAATATTAACAAAGACCATAATTATTGGTATTTAAAAACATTTTTTTTTTGACCAAGCGCAAAATGGGGTTAGCCGCAATTTTTCGAAACATATATATTTTTTAAATATTTCTATGTACTATTAACTTGGCCAAATTTATCGATATATGTCCATTGTATGATATTGCATTAACAAAGTTTTTAAAAAATTTTAGTTTTTTTTTAAATTGACCAGCTGTAGGTTGAAGCGCCCCGCTGCCCCGCTGCCCCGCCGAAAAAACTCCCATATTTTTCGGTTGACGATTTCACACAACGTGAAAAAAAAATGAAAACAGCTTTCCTCTCTTGAATATGATCACCAGCTGTCTCCGACTGCCCGCTTTTTCCTTTTCATCATTTTGAAGTACTAGTTGCATTATCTTGATATTATATGGTCTTTGATTAAATCAAATAGATCTCATTTAACAGCGAGCGAATTATCCAAGCTTTGTGTAAGACAACTAACAAAACTCTAGCGAAACTGTTCAGTGCACATTTTTTATTCTAGCTTGTAATTGATTTGGTGAATGTTCAAAATGCCAGTCGTCCTGCTGTCCATTACTTCTGGCCAAAGTCCGAATAATTCAAAATGGATAAATGAATGTCCTGTGCTCGTTCGTGTGCACAAAGAAGTCAATACGGTTAAGTGTGCGCACGTATGTGAAAGTCGCTCTATTCCCATCACAGGTGAATGCATGCACACCGCTAAGAGCACGTATGCAACAAAGTACCATATTAAGCTCAAATTGGCAAAAGAAAAAAAACCAGTCAAGAATAAGAGAACTATAGAAAGGACATGGTCCTTTCGGATTATTGAAAAAATAAACGACAGCTGAACGAAGGGAATGGAAAATAAAGTACTACAGTCTCAAAGAAGCCTCTGGGAGAAAGAAATTGCTCTTGTATCCGGCAAAAAAAGGGAAAACAAAAAATTTACTAGTAATTTGGTTCTCATGTCCTTCCATCCACATAGAGGATCCCAACACCTGTACGTGTGTGAGCTAAAGAAAAAAAAAATAAATAAATGAAAGGTGCACAAAAAAAAAACTTCATTTCGAAAACACATCCCGGTCATGTTTCACTTTATTGATTATCGATTTGGGAATTCCACTTTGTTATCCCGGTACGACACGGCGAAGAAAATACAATGAATACGCTAGTGTGGTGATCCAGTGTTTCAGACACAGCAAGCAGACACAAAAAACGGATGAGAAAAGGGAGAAGTTTATTGTTCATTTCGTATTCTGGAATTGGGAGATATACCCTCTCGGATGAGGTAGACACGTTATGGTGTTTATAACTCCGAGTTACCTTAACTAAATTATGAGGGCATTTATTTGTGTGCGACGAAAGGGCGCTCCAAGATTAGAGAGTTGCAGTTGGATTCTGCTGATGGGATAGACTTATTTCGATACCGTCTTTGTCCAGGTCAGTATTTAATGAAATACACGCCACATTATCCTAAAAGACCAAGTCAGAGCAAACAATCGTGGAGTCTTTCACAGGATGGCCCGTTCCCCTGAAGACCACCTAAAGCGCGCTTAAATACTCTTTTAGCACACACAAAAGTAATGCCATAAACCGACAAGCGCGCAGAGTATCCTTTACTCGCTTTTTTTTTTAACAAAAAGAATATTTATTACTCCATTTTATCTATGGCAGCAAGAATGAAGCGGAATAATCCACTACACTGCTGTTGCTATGTAACGTTCTAGTAGTTATATTAAAAAGCAATAAACTTAACTCCTACACAGGACAAGCCATTTGGGGATTTCTGTAAGCAGAAAGCATTAGGATGCATTACCAAATAAAAATGAGAAGCCAACGCGAACGCGGATACCATGGCGATGGCAACGGCAGCGACTGGCGACAACGTCACGGAGAACAGAAAAGAAAACAAATCAAAAGTATCTGTTGTATTATTTCGTATCTATTCGATATCAAAATCCACTCAAGTATAATGAATTCAGTTGCTTTATCCGCTTATTGTGTGTGGAATCTTGATTTTCGTGCGACTACTTGCCACCAGTCCCCGTGTGGTGGTATTCTTAGTTTCGGAGTTTAATGCACTCAGATAAATATAAACGAAATTAGTAAAGTGTGTAAACAATTATTAATCGAAAAGCGCCTCATACACCCCACGGATTATATCAACAATCACAATGAGGCAGTAAGGGGATATTGTGTTATGACGGCGATAATCCTTGGATAGGGTGAGTCATGAAAGGCTTGTTCTAGCAACAATAGAACACAAGTGCGCAAATATTCAGAATGAGGACCAAACAACAGAAATCTGTTCTTACAACCAACGCGCGCATTTGTTTTGTCTTTACTTGAAAGCCTCCCTTGGCCTTATCCTACTCCTCCCCACCAAAGGTGCTTCTTTCTGCTGTGCTATTGTTGCGCTCTAATTGAGAAAAGTAAAAGTTTACTTAGTGTCCGAAATGCGATGATATTTCATTTTTGTTTCTTCTGTTACTGACACACAACGAGAGAATATTCTCGAGATGTGATCTATACAAACTAGAGGGAGTTCTACAAATTGAATTGTTGGTTAAATAGACGTTGCGCATTGGTAATCAACTTTCGACGCGCGATTTTCGTGTTCCAATGAATGTTGTTTGTTTTTCTACTATTTCGATTTGATTAGAACTTTTCTAATTTTTAATAATGAATGCGGGCTTTGGAAAGTTATTGGTTGGAACCTTTGAATTCCAGACAGCATGGTTCATTGGTCAATATGAACCTGAACGTTACCTATGTGTTCGATAAAGTATGGAATGACGAAGTACTCTATAAATTCAACTCGAATACACCCCCCTTTTTTATTTATATTTATTTTATTTCAATTCATCATGCATTTTGTAGATCATATGGTTTCTCTGTAGGAAGTAGAAAGACATTAACTGAGGCGGAAAAACTTTGCGATAGGACAGGGATTACTTAAGGATTACACAAAAAGCAATACTAAGCCACCTGGAAGTACAGACCTGCGGGAGCCGCAGGTCCTAGAAATATTTCGGTTACAATGCGAGTCTCCCCATAAATAATATTTATAAAAGTTGTCCGGATGAAAGCGAAATTGTAAAGTTTATTCTGCGCTGCTCATAGAGGCTGAAAACGTTGTGAATCAGCCACTCTGGCATTAATTTTTTTCACAATGTCCGGGTGAAACATTGGCTCCGAAAAAGTTCGGACAGAAACTAAAACAGGTTTTGATTTATCCATCATATAGTCCAGAACTTGTCCATTCAGATTATTATTTGTTTCGATCTCTGAAGAAATCTGATAATAATAGAGTCATTTTAAATTCCGTAAAGACCTGCAAAACGCACTTGGATAAGTTTTTCGCGCTCAGAAGTCTCCACATATTTGGTTAAATAAAGCTCCTTTCAGTTTTAAGAAAATTTTGCATAAATTTGTTAATTTTTGCTCAAATTTACCTTGTTACCTAACTTCCGAATAGAAACTGTGAGTTTTGAGGTTAAGGCAAACTGCAGTTAATAGTGTTTAGTTAAACGATGTTTGAAGCAAACACTAGCTCAAAGTAGGATCTTTGTTAGTTCTATTTTAGAATTCTGTCTGGCCTTGTGGTAGCTAACACTGTTCAGTTTAACCATTAAATGAATGCGGACAAAGTGTTTCGTAGACGTGAGTCAGTAAACTGCAAGTGGAAACAGGTTCATGTCTGCGTTTTTCAGTGTTGTTGCACATGCCATTAAAAACTTCTACTGCATTCCCTTTTTCATAAACCTAATTTATTGCAATATGCAAATTTTATTTATTATTGTTTCCGTAAGTCAAATATAAAAAACTAATCAACACATCATCACGTACCATCATAAACTACGTGATGATTTCAAAATTGATCGGAAAATTTAACGCTCGAACGAAGGTAATATGGCATACCAAAAAAAAAAAAAAACTTAATTTGTTCAAATCACTCAAGCCAAAGAGAGTTTTTTTTGTATCCCTGACATATGTGAAAATATATTGCGGACCAATAGTTCGGCAAGTCTAGACTAAAGGATTCGTTACCCCAAACATACACACACAGTTATAGGTTTAAAAATATTCTTTTAAAGAAAAACCTGAATAAAAGCTTTGGAGAAGATTTCATGGGTCACATTCACCGCATTTTATTTCTTCATTTTTACTGTATCCTATTCCACTCTACCGCAGAGAAAGGGCAAAACATCACATCGGTATGCCAACTTATAAAACTTATTTATGATATCTACGGTTGCTGAATATGAATTGTACGTATGCCAATGCCAAGTATACGAATTTCCTTTTTCGTTTTTTCCCAGTTGGAAAGAAATGCTTTTAAATTTTATTTTTTTAAATATTTCTTACGGGTGTGTAGCTCATGGAAAATCTCTGAATGTCTGTGAATGCGTTTTTTAATGAACTGACGAAGTGAATTGTATTCAAATTAAAATGCACTTCAATAAAATAAAAGTACCACAATGAAGCCGTTTTTAGGACGGGGTCTCCTTTGGATAACTTGAGAGTCGAATGAAAGGATGTCAAAAATAGCGTTAAGGTACGGCTAACAAAATTCAATGCGTTAACCAGTAAGAGTTTTAATGACCTTGTTACAACTTTTTCAAGAACATAAAACCCTTAAATGAATGGTGTACAAAAATAAATACTGTTTTCAGAGTCACGTAGTGATGTTGGGTCTGCAATCAAAGACTACTTCGGGCATTCTGGCAGAAGCTATGTATGATGCCAAATAAGCCAGATAGTCACCAAAAATATATATAAAAAGAAAAAACGTAGTGACTGAAGACTCAAGTCCAAGAGCTCTTTTGTGCACAAAATAGAACTGTCCCGATTTTTTCTTTTATTTCACTTCTCGCGGAAAACATAAAAGCGTTTGCTCACACAAATACTTTAAGAAAAAAAGCACACTAATTATCCTATTTTACCTAAAGTGACAGAAAAAGAAAAAAACCGAACTGAATTCCCTGTCCAGACAATCTCTTCGTTTTTCTTTTTGTCCTCTACGAATTGGCAAAGTTCCTTTGAAGCGCAAGTACAAAAACTAGTTCACTGAACTTTCAAAGGAAAAAAGGCCACTTGATTGGTCCTTCGTTTACCTTCCCTTTTTATGATCTATGTTCTCTTGTTTGCTGTGTCTTCCTCGATTTGCTTTTTAATGGAAAATGGTATAGAAGATAAATATCCTTGTTGTAAAGTCAACTCATCTTTTTTTAGATGTTTGCATAACTCAAATTAAGTGAAAATCTCATGGCACTTGTGTGTCGAAACTATAAAACAGTAGATAAATACACTTTATGCGAAACATAAGAGAAAAAAAGGAAAATTCTTATGGAGATACAAGTGCTCATCTGGAATACGAACCCGTCAACGTTTTTGTAGCCAACTAACGCTTTCTTTTCTTTTTTTCCAATTCCAAAATTCACCCCAACAAGGGAGAAGGAATCATGTTTGCCAGTTGCCGTCGCCAAGTGTTGTATATCCGCCAGTGAATCCTTTTTCTTGGCTGACTGCTGTTAGCCATTTCATTTCATTATTGTTCAATGCCATTGCCAGATGGGGATATGTTGTCAAGAAAGTGGCACTGTTTGTAAGGGATGGAAACGCTCGAAAACAACATCTATTATGTCTGGGGTTGGAATGGGTTCAGAGAGTAAGACAGAAAAAACGGATACGGTTTGCGACATTTTTTATGTCTATGACAAGGACCTACAGTGTCACTGGCATTTGCATAGTCGGTGTGATTACTTTATTGCATTGGAAGTACAAAAAAGTTGCAACAACCTGATGGAAATTGTTCGATGAAATGGTAGTCATGTCTCAGGAATTCCCGTGGGAAAATATAATTCTAGGAATCAAAGTTAAAGGTTGCAAACAAAATGAAACTAAGTACGACGAAGTGTTAGCACAAATTAAACATTTTCACCAAACACCTAGTCCACAATAGTTATAGAACATTCTGGTAGGTACTCAATGCTCCAAGGACAGACTTTCAAAATGAATTCACACTAATTCTTGGTAATTTCACATAATTAGTTGCTTTACACCCAGCCACCAATAAATTGAATTAAAAATCTTTATCTTAACCTTACAATTAGCAAGACAATCTCAGGAATCAGAATCTATACACTTAATTTCTTGCAACACACAAAAGTCATTCCTTACCCTTTGGGCCACAAAATTAAACTCCCATCCGATTTCTGTGGCGAAGCAAGACAACATACAACATACTTTATTGGGAACCACCTAATCGTATCCAAACCATCTTCTCTCTGTCGTAAGACAGTAGCGCAATCAGAACAAAGACACACACCGATTGCTAATTACAATACCAATTTTCGGAATTAACCAAGTAACACTTTCTCATTTGGGGATTTGCACCATTCCCAACAGCTGTGTGCATTTATTTCCCTCTCTCTGGTATCCATTCAACTACAAATTACACTCAATTAATGTTAGTTTCAGTGCTGATTAGCATTTCATTTATTCGCCATGGACCCGTAGACGAACATAGGTAGGGCCTCCGCCAATCCGACATCCAGCACACACCACCACATTACACAGAACAGAGATCGATAAAAATGCAATTCACCAAATGTAAATTGCACAGTGTACCTCATAGATTGTTTTGTCAATTCTGTTCCTTTATGGGGAAGACAAGCATTGAATTTTATGGAGCAACAAGAGAAAGAGAGGGTACCTCTACGAACATTCAAGACAAATGATGATGCTTATTTTACTGGTAAAATTTATTTTGATGCTCAAGTTTTGCGGACAGTGAAAAGAAAAAGTCTTAATTAAATGCCTTTACCGATCCGTGGGTAGCCCCAAAAAGAGCTTCGCTGCACAATCGCCTGAACCGTATTTAAGGATAGCTGTCTGTATAGCTCCACCATCTCACCTGTCTGCTTAAGGAGATTAAATTGTTTTCTCTCCAGGCTGTATTGCTCATTTCTCTAGTGCGGGAGCTCCACCGTCGTCGTCGTTGTCGTTGTTCTGTGCGTATTTTCAATTGCGAGAGTCTTGTAATGAGATGAGATGATGCCCCCTATCTAATGACTTCTCCTTTACCCCGAATAAAAAAAAAAGTTCTGTGTTCAACCGAGTATCCGTAGAATTACATGGATTTATGTGATGTGCGCTATTTCGTGAAATCCTCATTCGCCGGTGGCTCCTCTCTATGAATGATGAAGACAGATGGATACAATTTGACAACAGAAGATGATTATCCGCGTCTTGGTAGGCATCATTGTCTCTGATGAATCCTATAAATCGTTTGTCTAATAGAAATGCTTGGAAATGTAAATTGACCATTTGAAGTTTTGTAGGTCGAGTGGGTAATTGACATGGTTATATGCATTGCTGTTTTCGGTTAAATGGCTTATTGTTTGGAAATTCGGGAAAAGACGATGAATTCAGAGAGTTCAAGTTTAATGGATAACTAAGTCAATTGTTAACTAGCAATGGGTAGCATTTTTATGCCCAGGAGAGTAATCCTTAAAAACGCTGACTTTTTTTTCCCAACTTGTTTATTGTCTGTCTTATTTTGACATTAAATAAAGGTTTTACATAACAAATCGTCCATCGTCCTTCATTGTTGTTTTATGTTGTGTATGGCGCAGGTGAGTTTTAATCAACCCGAAGCATTGGATGTGTCACAAATTGCAACACGCACAACACAGTGGAGGCGCAAAAAAGCTAGGCTCTGGCTCCCAACGGGCTGTTACGCCACCCAATGTAATGAAATTAAAAGCTTGCAAACATAGGATCGTTCTTCTTTAGTGTAACCAGATCAAATTGTTTACTTCTTGAAAAATGTAAATACAGTTAACTTTCGATAATTCGAAAATCTATAATTCGAAAATAATGATTCGAAGTCAAGTTTACCTTTTTTCTTCAAAAACCGTTAGTTGAAAAGTGTACGTAACGAAAGTGAGCAATATTTTTTTTTCTGAAACCTACATAATTCGAAAACTTCTGTAATTCGAACTTTTTTCTTGGTCCCATGAAATTCGAATTATCGAGAGTTTACTGTACAACCAAATCACTAGAAAAAAAAACACCGCTATTATTTTGTACGAAACTGTTAAGAGACATGCTCTCTCTACAAAAAAAAAAAAAAAAAAAATACATTTAAAATGTACACACATGATCAAGAAAATAGATGATAACTTCAATATATCTTACATTTTTTGCTATTGGCGTCGCAAAATGAAAATTAGGTCTTAACTTTTGATGGATTTGTATTTTATACACTTATTAAAGACATACAATATAAAAGCTTTTTTAATATTAACATACATTTTTTTTATTAAGATGAAATTGTTCGAAAACGTAAAAATTGAGTGATCAATTTTTTTATTATTATTTATTAACAGCTAATTTATAATAAATTTTAAAATAATAATAATTATAATAATAATAATTAAAATATTTATTTATTTTATTATTTATTAACAGCTAATTTAAATTACAAGCTAATATATAGAGCCGTGGCTGCTACGAAGTTTTAGTATATTTTATTGTTATTGTTTTGTATCTATTTGGAAGATAAAAAAAAAAAAGCATTTTAGATTTACAAAGGGCCAAAAATAATTTCTGCACTGCTGACCAGAGAACTTTGGTTCCTTCAAACAGAAAAGACAGAAATCTCCGTGTAAAGTCGTTAAATGTGTGGGATGGTCACTTCCTTTTACCCAAAATACCAAATACCAAAAATTACAGTCCTAATTCTCCGAGCTCAAAGTATAAACATATTTTTCCGACAACTTCATACCTCGGGTAAGCGCAGCGGACCAAAAATAAACACCCAACATACTCCAATTATGTGGAAGTGTTAAATGCTCCTTAAATTAATCTTAAGCATTTCCTCTCTTTCCCCACTCGCTGTCAAGTAGTCATAAGGATTGAAATCATCTTTCGACATCGTTATAATCTCGTAAAAGTCACATCATTCTGATTTAACTAACCGCAACGCTATACACATCCTTCGTGTACTTTTGCCACCTCCACCGCCCAAAAGGGAGAATCTACTAAAAGCTGAAAGAAATGGCCAAAGATTGTCACTATTACTGTTGACTGCGTCCAATTTGCACCCAACAAATTGAAAGTCCTTTTCATATATGCTCCGCAGACTGAATGGGAGTCTGTGTGCGGTGTAGTGTGGCTTGCTTATGTCGGTACATATTGCGAATCAATTTCATATTCGAATTCCGAGGGTAAGCAAAGTAAAAAGAAAAAAAAAACGAAAATTTTCTGAGATCCTTTCGAGCAATTTGACTTAAGTATGCCATCTAAATGCAATCGAACGGAAATGAAATTAACATAGAAAAATTATTAAGCACTTTATAAAAGTCAAAAATTGTATGTTTTGTCATTTTTATTTCAGTATCAGCCATCACCACGCAGACGAGTGGAGTTGTGCATTGTTAGAAGAAGAAGAACCATATAAATGTAGAAAACGTACAGGACATAAAATGATGTGTGATGTTGCAGTTGGGGAAAGAATTTCTGTGGTTCAACCTACTTTTTCCATCAGTTTCAAGCAAAAATTGATTAGAATTAAAAGTAATGCGGTCAGATAAAATTTGTAACATACATTGCTGCACCTATCTGCGGAAATATATCTACTTCCGACTGACGGAACTTACTGTTTTGTATACGTTTCTGCAACATTTCTTCACGGATCAATGATCAAGTATTTGAGTTGAGTTTACTTTCCCACTGATAGCGAAGGTGAGGTGAAAATGCAACTAAGCCGATTCCAATTAAAAATTAAATACTAAGAAACAGTTATAAAAAATATCACACACTAGTTCATAGTGGCTTATGGGTTGCTCTACCATAATTTAGTACTTGTATATAGAGACCACGCTCTGGCCCTGTATGGGCTGTTACGCAGATTATTTATTTTTTTATTTCTTTATATAGAGGCTATTAAGAGTCGTCTTTTTTTCAAAGGAATAACGAAACCCTTATAGAATAACTTCGGTGTCCATTTGTCTGCCCAATTCACAAAAATGCTTATAGCTTTTGAGTCGTCATTAGTTAAGGAATGAAATTTCGACTGAAAGTGTATCTAGGAAACCTAAAAATAAATAAGTACTAATACTAACGCTCGAAAAATCGTTTATCAACTTTGATGGTCGATATGGATGTCGTTGAAGAGGGGAAGTCGCTGATTATAAAAATGTTTGTCCGTCCGGAATTAAGGAATAAAACTCGACCAAAAGATGTGCTTTACCTACACAAAAAAAGTTCGGAACAAAAAGTTTAAAAAGTTACATACTAGCGAAAAAGATATTAATACTAAATTCGAAAGGCTCATTTATTTTTTAATATTTTCGATATGGGTATCGTTGGAAAGAAGATTGCACTTATATCATATCATAAAGTAAAGTACTACAGTAAGCACCTTACTCTTATTGGTAAGAAATTATAAGCCATCAAACAAAAAATGACTTGCTCACTGTGGTACCCACTTTATTTTCTAAAATATGGGACCAAGAAATCTCAAGTCAAGTGTAGTATCGTTGGATAGATCTTAAAAAATAAAATAGAGTTTTTATTTTGAACTTTTTATTTGGAAATTAAGTTATCGAGATATTAAAGTCAAAAAAATATTCGAATTTTGAAGACCCGAAAACGCCATTTTGTAGATCTCGGCGAAAAAGTATACATAGTCCTGTCATAAGTTATGTTACAAATAGAAAAAGCTAAAAAAAAAACCAGTACACATATTATATTCAAATCTTTTTCATTTATTAGACCAATATTTCTTACTAAAAAAAACGGGTTCCCTTGAAATGAGCAAATGTGGTCATTGGGCTATGGCGGCACGAAACAATTTTGAATGCAATATGTTTACTGGTATTTTGTATAGTTTTTTATGTTTTGCAACGGAACTTAGGACAGGGCTAGGTAAAGAGATGGCTCGTTTCTGTTCAATTTGTTCACGTGAGGGGTGAGTGCATCGCGCTGCACATATTCTGCTCTTGTCAGTATATTCGGCCGGATATTCGGTCAACGAATATACCGAATATCCGGTCTCCAGTATTTGGTCAAATAACTATTCGTTACATCTTTGGTTTAGATTTATCCGAAATGAAAAGGCAAATTTTACTGAAGCTATGTGAATTTGCTAATTTCTTTGACTTATATTAAGTTGTAAGTATTAAATCTATTTGCCGCAGAACGAAACCCTCCGCGTGAGAATAAAAATTGGTAGACAGAAACAACTGCATTTGCATTTCTTAGTATGAAGAGCTTGAAACGAGGCTAAATGAATACGTCTGTATTCGTAATCGTTAGCATAGCATAGTAAATAAAAATTTAAATGACAGCCCGACCGATTAGTTATGTGTAGAACCGAGTGTTATTGTGAATAATTTTTAGTTCAGTTATACATAAGTAACAAAATAAACTCGAAACGTAAAAAACGTCGTACTTACGTATTATTATGATGTGGGCATGTATGTCTGCAAGCGAGGTAGACTAAATTGAGTTTTTAAATTATAAAATGAATTAATATGGATACTTGGATATCCTAAAAAGAAATAATTTTGTGTTACGAATAATTTTGTGTTACGTTCGATTGTGGTTAATTTTTTATTGGTTTCCCTCCGTTTATGAATTTCATTTTTCACTTTTATTTTTTTTACTACGCATTGATGATTAAACAGTGGGTGCCGTGGCTTAATCGTCAGTGCGTTGGACTGGGGAAAAAAACATCACAAACAGTTTTCACGGCCCCACCTCCAGCGAACAATTGACAATCCTCCTGGAGTACTTCTGTCACGGAAAGCTTTTGCGATTCGCCGTTCGGAACTGGCGATAAACTGTAGGTCCCTTAACACGTGTCAAATTATAACGCGCACAACACAGCGGAGGCGCGAAAAGCTAGGCTCTGGCCCTTCGTGGGCTGTTACGTCACTAATGATGATGATGATTGATATTAAAGTTTACTATAGATCCTTATCACTACATTTTTAATTTTTGCCGAAAAAGTGGTTTAATTTTGCTCTACTTGTTAAATAAAGTGTGCAGGAATAATTTTGTGAATGTGTATAAAGGAAAAAAAAAGGAATGCTATACTCCACAACCCTTTGCCAAAACCACCAACCACACACTAACATCGACGCCCCTAAAATTAACATTTAACAACCAATCCCATGCACTGTCTGCATTTAAATTGCTCATTCAATTCATCAGCAAATTGTCTCCTGGTGGCCATTAACATTTTCTCTTTCAATGGAAAAGGACGAATAAAATCAAGATCAAATGAATTGATAAAAAATGCAACACAAAAAAAAATCTGCAACGTAACGTAAAGTAACTTTTTTCTTTTTTAATCTAACTTGCTCTGCACAACTTATTCTCTTTTTTCCCAAACACAAAAGTAAAGAACAGAAAAAACAAATTGAACGTGTCTGGCTTTTTTTTTAATTAAAATTCAGACGCTTCCCAATTATAAAGATATTTTTCAGAGTAAAGAAAAAAAGAAAAACCTGTTAAGCAGAGAACAGACAGTCACCAGACATTTGTGGTTGTCTTCAACAGGAAAAATAAGACAAGGACCTAATTACCTCCAAAAGGAGTCAATTAGAGTGTGCAACTTAACCCCTTGCAGGTTAGTTTTTTTTTCGTTTGCAAACAACACCCACAATTCAATTCTTATAAATCCATTTCTGTGCTTTTTTTTCTTATACGAAAGGGGTTGTCTAGTTTTCATTTTCAAACAGGGCGAATGAGATTCTGCGTTTAAATTGTTACTTCACTTTTAATTAGTGTTTTTCTTTTTGGTTCTTCAATTGTTTTTCAATCCCTCAATTACTTACGCCTTTTGTCGGGACTCGGACGATGCAAATAAGTAAGATAAATTTCTTTTTTTTGGACTTCCCATACGCTCCCCCCGGGTGGCAACCCTTCGGAGCTACTCAAAAAGAAAATTTCGTCTTTTGAAATCTATTCCCAGGTCTGCATCCCCAACACTGAGGGAGAACGCCGGTAATGGCGATGGTGGCAGAAAGAGAATCATTTTGATTTGAACTTAATCCAGTAGAAAAACAAAAAGTAATTGTATATCCTTTATTTGTAGTTTGTAGGGGGGTAATTTCTTCCACTTACGTAAATCCTTGGAGCTTAGCCCAGACATATCATTACTAAACGAATGGAAACATTTTGTGGGAATGTTCCATTCTCTCGTTGGTTAGTCGATTATAGTTTGCGGTCTGGTGGGGGAGAAAGTGCATCTAGTCGTGTGTATGGGGGGATAAAGGATTCAGGGATTTGTTTTGAAGTACTGCAGTAAGATCTTAACTCACTTACCATGAGCATTTTTTGGGAAGGAGAAGAGAGAGCTCTAGCACTTGAAGAAAGATACACGTTTTATTGTGACACGTAATGGGCAGTCTTCATTAATTCCTACAGGATATGCTGGCTTATGCTGGCTGTGGCAAGACAACTGAGTGGGATCATCTGCAATCGATTCAGTGGTTGGGTTTACATATGTTGTTTTGGCAGTCAAAAAGATGAGACTGAACACAGAACTTGTGAATGTGTCTTTGAGTTCTGGGTTAAGGCCAAGATAATTAAACAGAAACATAGCAGCAAATTCTGCAGAAATTCTGTGCACCTGAAACACACTTTGCTTCTCCCTCATATCTCTGAAACATGTGGATAAATTTTTTTGAACAAGATTTCATCTAATCCATAGTGTTCTTAACAAATAAAATAAAAATAAATAAACCATTTCTGTTCAATAGGTATTTTTTTGATTTGGTTATTATATGAGGGTGGGTGAACATTTTCAAAAGACACATCTGGCGCGGCTCCTAAAACTGTATGATTTTCAAAGCCAACACATGAACGGAAACGACTTATTTTGTACTTAGCACAAATGCATTACGGTTCCTTTGATTCAGATTTTGCAAACAGAATTATTGGTTGTCCGGTTAAGTATCGTGAAATGAAATTAAAAGCAAGCCAGTTCTGTGGTGTATACTTCTACCGGGCGAGATTGTCTTTCGTGGCTTTTATCAAACTCCTTCTACGATCATTAACTATCCCTTTGAACAATTTTAATGCATTGTTATCTAGCAAAAATAAAGCAAGGATTTCAACAATATCAGAACTGTTTTGGATTTTGATACAACGTCAATATTCGTACAATGAAACTTCTCTTTACGGACACCCCTCTTTAAGGAAGATTAGTATACATTTCGACACCTTCACAATGGACCCTCTTTAAGCCGGGCGATTTTGATGGTCCCGAGAGTGTCACTATAATTAGTTATTTCGGTGATAAGCCTTAACTAGGGCTAAAAACGCTGACTTTAATAATATCTGACGTGCAGGGTAATCCCCCACTCAAACAAACTCAAAAGCTATAAACACAGTTTTTACAAAACGAAACAATAAAGTAAAAGTGTGTCTAGGGGTCCCACAGAAAGACTGCTTCCTCATTAACCGTCTAGATAAAATTCTTAAAATTATCCCTTTAACCACCAATCACTCTTCAAATCACACAATTCCATTTAATCTTCCCAATTCATTTATTAATCATAGAAGCAAACAATTCACATCGACGATAAAATTCAATCTAATTAAATTCCAATGTCGGGAATGTGTACCCCAAAGCGATTTCAGTTTTTGTACGTGCCTGTGTTTGTCTCAGTCCCCCCTTCAACACGATAACGACGACAATGTTATGTTCTAAAATAACTCATGGCATATTCCTTTCACCTGGCTCCCTACACCTAGGGTAAATGTATTGCGCTAGGTTTCTGCACTCACATAAAAATCACTTGAATAATTAACCAGGACACACAAGAACGAGAGCGACAAAGCCCGTTGTCCTAACTAGGCTGTCGTGTTTCACTCCCCACAAACTGGTTGAGGTTATTCGAGTCAATTTGTTCGCACATGGTTACAAGAAGTAATTTCTAATAGACCTCGGCTTGAAAATAATGCAAGACGACGCGGCATGCGTATCAGACACACACAGAGGCCGTCAAAGTTCATTGACAAAATTCAAGTGATACCCCTTAGGGATGCGTGGATATCAAGATTAAACCACCTATATTTAGACATGATGGTTGGTACTATATGTTTCCCTTCGTCGTTTGATGTTCCACAAGTTGAATGCACATACCCGAAGGATACGTGTACACATAAATGGTAGCACCATCAGCAGATAGAAATTCAATAACCTCACATTCATGATAAGAGGATACGAAAACAAAAAATAAAGCTGCAAAGTCCTCGATCATCGACCTAAACTAATCGATTATTCCTCTCATAGGTATCCTCTTCTCTCACAGAGACGAAAAGTGAAGAGGTGAACAGAAAAAAAAATGTGAGTATCTGTCCGAATAAATCTCATCAAACTTTGTAGAAGAAGAAAAAAAGATAAAATAATAAATAAGGTAAATTTTGCAGCACGAGTGTAAGCTGCAGATCGAATAAAACAAAACAAAATCGAACAGAGAAAGGACGACTTCAGTAAAAGTACTTCACGAGAAAGCGAAGGACGAAAGCGAGAGTTCACTGTACGATGACTTGTCATTGTCATTAAAACTGAAAATAAAAAATAACGAACAAAAAAAAAACGTGTACGCATCGTTCATCGGAGAAAATTCGCCGTTTGTCCTACGTAGTTGAAGTAAATAAAGATAACATCCCTCGCTGATGTTCGACAAATTTGGGAGGAAAGCTCAGAAGGAGCTACTGCTGCTCTCAGCCAAAAGTAAGCAAATTTAACGTAATTTAAAATTCTATTGAAATTAAATGATGTTGTCGTTTATCTGATTGAAAATAGTTACTGATAGGGAAGACCTGCGGTTCAATATCCTTTTATGGAGTAGTATGACTTAGAAAACATACAGCTGCGTTCAAAAAATTAGCAGTGGTAGTATAAAAACCTTAAGTTTTGTTTTTTTTTGTAAAATTTTACAGATACATCAGAGGTGTAGAGTACTTAAGTAAAATTGTGCTGCAGTACTGAGTAAGTGCTCAGTACTCTGTTTTTGTACTTGTACTTAAAAGAATATAAGTACATTCAATGTACTAGTACTTGAAAATCGTCAAGTTCAAGTACTTTTCAAGTCTTTTTTTAAGTACATTGATGGGTACTTGAATTTTAAGTACCCTGCACATTGTACTTGTACTTGAAAAAAAAAAGGACAAGTACAGGGTACTGGGTACTTGCAGGTACTGGTACTTGAAAATACCAGTAAAGTGAAATAAATAGGTCTGATATACATTAACAAAAATAAAATTAGACAAAAGATAAAAAAAAAGGATCAATATTTTCCGATCATTTGCTTTTTCTTCTTTAATGAAAATGTGTTGTATGCTCCATTCTACAGCAAAAAGCCTGTATCCCGACAAAAATGGCCCACTTATTATCTTAAACGTCTACAAAATTAACATATACAGTTCGCTAAAATGGCGCAAAAAAAAATGACTATTATACTTACGGAGTAAAGCTTCATTCAATTGTTTTTATTCTTTTGGGAGAACTCTGGAGAATATTACAAAAAAAAATAAAATTACAAATTTGAGAAAAGAAAAAAAAAGAACGCTTCAAAATGGATCGATCAGATATTTTGCGGTGTCCATTTAAGATTAGTTAAAATATATTCCCCAAGAAAGTTTCAAAGAGTTACACATCTGTTTTATGAGTCCACTTTTGATAAGCAGATGAACCATAGTCTCCTCCGCAAACAGCCACCATTGGCGGGTTCATGCCCTTTGGAGACTCTGCTTTTAAATGACAGTTTCATCATCCTCGCCGTGATAGGGCAAACGATAACACCGATGTCATCACAGACGCGGTTCAATGGCATCATAAAACAAAGCAGATCTCTAATTAAAATTAACGAAGGTCCTAAATTGTCTGCCCAAATTCTTTACCAATGCCTCACCCTCTCCATCCACTTTGTGCTCTGCCACAATTCTGTGAATGGAATTTGATTAAAACTTTTCTTCCATTCGAAGCAGTAGTATCCGCACGAAAGACCAAACCAAGAGAGCAACAATACAAGAAAGAAAAAAAAACTTTTAAATCACACCCAAGGGTAAAATATGAAAATGAAAGTATCTTTTGCAAAACTTTTTGCATCCACTTGGCACAACCACTTCACTTTTCTCTTCTGTTTGCTACAAGTAAACTTCATGTAAATGTCCAAAACGCAATCTTAAGATATTCTCCGCCTGACAATGTGTGCACAAATAACAATTATACAAATGTTGAGGGCTGAGCAGCACAAAACAGACGCAAAATCCAGAGCAACTTAAGATGCATAGATACAAGATGATCCCCTTGTCATGTTATCCTATCCCATGATGATGGTGTGTGAAAAAGATATAATCTCGAAAAAAAAGGACACGAAGCTGTGATTCCGTCGTCCTTAAACTCTCCTTCGAAAGCAAGCCAACGCGAATGAATGTTTAATTCATGAGAAAGCACACAACACCCATTAACACGAGAATATGTCCTTTCACACATGCTTACAGCCATTAGAATGTGTTCCCTTTAAATCCATTAGGGAATCCCTTTTAATTTCGATCCATTCTCGTTCTCTTCTTGGAAGGAGCTTTCACCGGGCGAAGACCCATGGTCAAGTCGTCACATGGACTCTGAATGTCGGCGAGCTGGCTGGTGAGGTGATTAACGACGCTCTTCATGCGAAAATCGTTGTCTCCACACATTCCACAGAAGATTTAGTATGTTCGACACCGTGTTTTTGTACACTAGGTATGCAAACATTTTTATTTTGTAATTAATTTCGCTGACATACTCCATCGCGATAGTTCTGAAGAGTATTCTCTCACGTGTGAGTGTGTACTGTGTTTAGCGGTAACCCGACATTTAGTGTTTTAATTAAATACCGCACGCAATCTTCTAACACGCGATAAAATATATTTATTTCGAAAAAAGAAAAGGCAACGGCAAAAACTCTCGTCAATATCCAACAGATACTTTGGCTCTCATTATGAGGTTGAGACATTACCTCTAATGTCATGACTGTGATAATAATGTGAAAAATCATTACCTCGTGTCTTCTCCGACGAAGGAACCTGCAACTTTAAAAGAAACCAAAGTGAAAATTTTCAATTTCACCTGGGTGGGTGCTAATTATGCGAGTCATACACCTAATAAAGACGATGAGTTCTACACAAAAGCATCACCGAATCACTATACTCCTTCTTTGCGGTTGCTGGAAGGTAACCTCTTTCTTTAAGAAATTAATGCTCTATGAGGTGGGGAAAAGGAAAGATTCTCTTCGCATTTATGTAGACCACACTCACACGCAAACGTAAGCGCACAAGGTAATGACATGTGAAAGTGACTTCTTGAAAGGTAATTAAAGGTGCTAATAAGAATGTAACTTGACAAAAAGTTAACTCAAGGACGGAGGGAGGTTTGAGCTAAGTTCCTTTGTTTTGGAGGAGTAGAAGTTTACGTGTGATTGAACTTTGGTGTTGGGGTCTCAACAATTTTTGCTGTGGGTTATTATTGATCTATCTAAATATCTCCATTTTCTGTAAGATTAGCTAGAAGTCTTTCTTGCTTGCGTTACAGTAAGAAGTCATTGAAACTCCAGAGTTTAAATAGATCTGCACGGCTCAGTTATAAATTCATCGTGCTAGGTACACAAGAGTCAACCGTTGCAGCAACACAGCCAAATTGAAGCAGTGGCTGCATTGATTTTCATTGCTAAAGAATTTGGGCAGACATTTTGATATTGATATTTCAAACACTTTGCTTCGACGGTTGCCTTTTGAGTATCTAGCATTTGTCCCACCCTCGCTCGAACTGAACTTTCGAACTCCTGAGGTGCAAACAAGAAAACCATCCCGCATTTTTTGTCCAGCCCTGACTTTAGCATTTAGAATTCAAAACTAAAAAATGAAATAGGAGATCTGTCTAAGCACCTTCTATCGTGCGATGGACAACAATTCAAACAATTTAGTCATTATTTTAGTAAGTTTATACTAACGAAATGTAATAAAGCGTGTATCATTTAGAATTGAAATAACAATGAAGCTTTATTAGTACAAATTAATATGGCTCGTTTTTTGTGTTCAAAATTTTTTTTTATTGAAAAAACTTAAAACATACATTACTTAAAGTATTGTGTATATCCAATTTTCATATCCAGTCACGATCCGGTGCAAAAGAAAATTCGAAAGACTTCCCGCAAATGCTGTTTATTTAAGACAAATCCGGACAGAAGCTGATACACACTAATTATTGCTGTGTAACCCCTTTCCAATGAAGTAGGTAGTCAATTGCAAGATCAGCCACAACTTGCAGGTGGCGCCATCTTTTGAAAACGGACCGAATTAATTAGTACCCCCAATATTTTTAACTAGAAAAATGAACATCTGAGATAATTGAATTAAGGTGCCACTGGAAAGCTGAAGTGTTTGTCTTTCTGGTGTAATTTTAGCATGAAGCGATATAATTTCAGTTTCCAGATGTAACAACACGTTTTTCAACCACTCAATCAAGATACTTCAACATATTTGTTCATTCAAATTCATAAATATTGTTCACTTTTCGAATACCCTCAAATGTTTATCATTAATACTAGTGTATCGTTAATATTGTTCATTTTTCATCTCAATGTTCAACATTAATTCTTTACTTTGCTCATTTGTCATCGAATCAATCATTTAACGTTTCATGCAAAACTTTTCGACGAAAGACAAAGATTCGAGATCAAAGATTTGTTTTTTTTAGTAAAAGGTAAAACATTATAAATATTTTTGGGGGACGAAAAAACAGTAAAACTAATTTCTGCTAAGCTTAGTAAATTATAGCTCTGCAAAAGCTAGACAGGCCTGAGAAACGAGAAACGAAAGTATGGCAACTTCACGAAACTGAAGTTCCTCCAATCGGCCGCAGTCTTCCAATTAGAACTCAGCCTTGTCACAATTTCTGACCTGTAAAAGATGGGGCGGTGACCTCAAACAAAAAATTCACCTTCAAAACAAGCCGCATTTAACAGCTTTCCCTTTATACATATGTTGATCTCCGTGCAGCAACAATCACAATACAGCCGAGGCAATCACCGCCACGTCCCCTTTTTCTCTTTAACAACTCCCTTGTTCTGCAACTTTTTGCTGTTTCTGCTCAACATTTTCCACGAGTCGAGTTGAGATTTTCTCACGTTCCAAAATGTTATGATTTATTACCCCACAGTGCCTCTGCTTAGTGTTTCATCCTCATTCGACAAAATTCTATATCTTCTATATTCTCTTCTCCCCGTATAGTCGCTCTAGAGTAAACCTTATAAATCTTTCAAAATACATATTGAGCAAAAAAAACGAACGAAAATCTCAAATCCCCTGGTAGAAATTATTAAAATGACACGTAAGTAAAAGCAAGAGAAGAAAAAAAAAATGCCATCTCTCTGTGTACACACCTGCCCTGGGGTTCATTGTCTCCTCTCTTGGCCAGGCACAATTTCAAATCTGTAGCGCATCTCCTCCTCTCAAGCACATCCTTTGACAGTAATTTTTCAATCAAGTTAGAAGCACAAGTGCAAGCAAAAAAAAAAAGAAAGCGCACAACGTCACGTCTTTTAATAAGCGACACAGCGCACACTTTTAAAATTACTAAATCACGTACATATACGCAAGTGAGTAATTGTTTTATAAAACAACATCGTCCTCTCTCTAAACCACATACTATACCAACACGTCTGTTATTAATAAATACCCTCCCGTCCTCGTCGTTGGCATAGGCCGTACGCTGGAGCTTGTCTCTCTTTTCGGGACATTGTTATCGTCGTCCTTTGGGTTGGGCTGTATCCTTTGAAACACACACACACAGAGAGACAGCTCAAGGGAATTAAAATTCTCCATCAACGTCACTAGAAAAAGAGCCTTACCCTTGGTACGTTTTTCAATGACGAGACCCCGAACTGGCTAGAGGGGGTTTTTCCTTTTATTAGTATGTTCGGGCTAAAACATAAAAAGAGAGGGAGACACTCCTCCTGCGTGAATCTAGATACCAAAGGTATGGGTGGACTTTCCTATGTGTCTGCCTGTTGGCTGGAAAATGCCGGCAATCGTAATGATGATGTTGATAATGATGACGACGATGATGACGATGACGACGACACCGACGATGATGAAGGAAACGGATCGATAATATTAAAGAGGAAGTGCTTTACGTGTGATACGCCGGGGTACCTTCAGACGCGTGTACGACAATGGTAAAGTTGATTTTCCGGGTATTATGAACTTTAAATAGCAAGTGGGTGGAGACGACAGATGGGAGCAGGATGACGCATGACACTGCGGCGGAAATGTTAATTGTAAGAAATTGTTTTTTTTTTTTTAATGACTTATTGCGGATGAGACAAACGATGAAAGTTTTTTTTTATTTTCAATTGAGGCTAAACATTGTATGACCTACTTTGGTTAAAGTGAATGCATTTGATTTTTAATACAGAGATAGATCGGGTTCGCAGGAAAATTTTCTTAAAAATAAATAGTTCTGCACTTTGCAAACCTAACTTGATTTTGTATAAAAAATAAATAAATCGGTTAACTGGGAACAAGATAACTCAATTAAAACTACAAGATTTATTTGTGATACAAACAAAATTGTGTGGGATCAATTTTGAAGTTGCAACTTTTGTTGTGCAGCCTTAAAGCAACTTATTCGGCTCAGCAGCATAGTTCAGGTATGATTTAATTTAAGTATGAAATTCGATTTCGTTTGTCATTTGACCGAGAGCATGATCCATCCTTTGAATATACAAACTTCCGCCAATTTCCCACAGAAGTGACATGATATAACGAACTTTGGCAGCTTTCAGTTAAGTGCTATACGCTGTTTGACAGCCATGAAAGAAAAAGTGAATGTACAATTAGGTTTAAAAAATGAATAAGGAGAAACTAAAGAAATGACGTATTCCTGCAAAAAGAAATAGAGTGATATCGAATCCAATGAGCTAGGTACACACTTGATAACATCATTTTCTGATTATAGACAGAATGAACTATGCGACATATTATAAATCCATCTTTCTGAAACCACACATACTTGAGCTTGGATTAAATTCAAAGTTTAGGTAAAATTCTAACCAAAAAATAGTAATCCAACATGGCGCGATAGTTCACTACATGAACATGACATGAATATCATTTTCGTTGATAAAAAATATACCAGCACATCAAAAATTGTGTTTATGAATATAAATCCGGAACAGTTAGTTGACCTATATAAAAAATTATTATTATACAAGTGCAATTCTTTTTCAAACACAAAATCCACAATTTCAATGTCTTCTTCGGCTGTGATGAAAGCTACCACTCAAAGAAGCAGTTTGTCCTCTTGAAAATGCATTGCCAAATCAAAACGAATCCTTTAAGCTCTTTGTAACAACACAAAGGAAATTCCAGGACTATACATTTTGGCATTTCTGACTGCGGTTCTTGAAAATAAGAATTTTAAGCACTCGTATTATTATTTAAACACGTCTCTGTCTGTCTGGAGAATGACTGTGAATTGCATATAAAACTTTTCAAGAAGGTGAAAAATAAATACTCCCGGACTGTTACGAGAGGTGTGGTGGTGGTAAAGGACAAATACTTATATTGGATGATGAAGCCACTCAACCGAAGTTTAGACCGACAAAAAAAAAACCACCAAACAAGTCAAGTGTATAAAAACAGTGGGCTTGAGGGGGTAGTAATGGTTGTGACAGGTCAGAAAAGTTTTTTGTCATTGACATTGTCCTTTTTTGCCATTTAAAGCTCTTTGTGTTGAGGGAATATTTTTGGTGGACAGCGGTCGTCCAAAGTGCACTGTGCGATAACTTAAACGACGACGGTTACCAGGTGTTCGGGTAGAATTATTCGCATGGTAAGTAATTATTTACTTCGACCACATAGGTCCTGTACAATTGTTGCTGAATTGTTTTTTTTTTTTTTTTCATCGGCAGGGTGGTTTGTTAGAAAGTTCAACGACGTATTTGGGGTTTATTAAATTGACTGATGTTGTGACACGTGTGCGACGTAGTAAGTAAAATACAACGCTTAGTACGCTTGGATTTTAAATGGCTGTGCAATAATTATGCCACTCGAATCATGGATTTTTCGACAAAGTTTACCGCTCTGTTAAGGACCACCTACTAGAAGTAAAACTTCTCTATATTTTATCAGCGAAAAAGAGGAATTTACTGTCTGAGCAAAAAGTCTGTACAAGCCCAAACAATCTAGTTACAGTGCAAAAAAGGAGTTATGCAATACCGAATTTCCTGACTTCGACCGATGTTAAGCAAAATTCGAATTGAGCTCAACCAAACACAGATTAATATAAAACTAAAAAACAATTACTGTGTGCTCGAATAACCATGCTGACTTGGAAATGCTTATTCGCAAACTCGCCGTGTGAGGCTGCGATAAGATCTCTTTTGAGTACGTTATCCAGGCGAGTCCGACATGCAAACCCGAGCCGTAAATCGCTGCCCAACTTTCATTGACTAGATCGTTTTTTCTGATTTTCTGGACATGACAAAACGTTGCCCTAAGCCCAATACAGTAAGAAACGAGTAGTAGTAGCATATTATAAAATTCGATTCCTATAAATCGCTCGCATTACATAGAGGTTTTCCTTTAACAAATTTCAAAATCTTATCTACAAATCATAGGAAATATATCTCCGCCAACGCCAAGTGTAGAGAATATATATAATTCCGCCAATCGCTCGACGATATAACGCGATCGAAACCTATTGGCGCACTGCAATCAGAGTTCGGTTAAATGAAAAAGAAAAAAAAATTATACGAACCACCTCAAGAGACTCGGCGACACTCACAACCCGCTCTGCTTAATTTCGCATACGAAAAAGGCAAAAAAAAAAAATGCATCCGATATTCCGCTGCTTTCGGCGTTGATTTCAAACGCGGCGAGGCTCTGCAACTCGCAAATCGTAGTTTTTGAAGCTTAGTTAGACGGCCGGCTGCGTCGCCGCCGGTTGCCATGCGCTGCGCCATTCTCATTGTCGCGCAGTATTTAACGCTATGTGTCATAAGCTTGTTTCTATTTCGTTTCTAGTCGCGTCTGGCACAAGAGACTATGACTGCGAATGCAAGGAAAACATGCAACACAGAACACACCAACAGTGCGATCAACACGCGGTCGCGCAAAAGCCAACGAAGCCAGCAATCTAATGTCAGATAGTTTTGCGGTCACTAACCTATGCATCTGATGAATGCAAGTCGGCATTTTTTTTTGTTTTGTTTTGCTATGCGTGTGCAAACACAAAAGACAGAAAGAGTGAGGGGGCAACTTGTGTCAGATGAGTTGCAATGATTTAAGTATCTCCGCCGCCGTCTGTCTGAATTCAATTTACATAGGCGGATGGGGTATCATTCAAATGGAAATTATTGGCGGGAAAATTAGGAATAATTATTCTATAGAACGCAGCACACTTCATGGATGATGAATTTGTGTGGCGCACGCGGTTATTTGTTTGCTGCTGAATATTGTCTGTGGTCTTTGGAATTTAACTATATGAAAATTATTACACTACACGCTTTGTTCTTGGTGAATAGAGCCTACGGGCGCCATAGTAGTATTTTCTTTCGTTTTATTTTATTTTATTTATTTATTTTTCTTTTTAAAAGCATATTGCATGGGGTTTTAACAAAAGACTCATGGTTCTGTAGAATAAATGGTCTACGAGAAGTTTTCCATGAACTATATGTATGTATGTAGTATGTCGTTTTTGAAGCAGCACATTGTATTTATTATTTTGGAAAAAAAATGTGCAGATGTGCAAGAGAATAACACAAAAGAACTAATCAATTGGTGAAATCAAAGCCAAGCTAAAAACTCAATATAAACACCAACTTAAAAGAAAGTGAATGTATGAAAGTAATAAACCATAGAGAACTAGGAAAACTGTTTTATTGAATTTTTATTTGTTTCAATTTCAAGTTCGCAAGTACCAAGTAAATCGAGAATTTTGTTTAATTTTTATTCCAATGAACTATTGTGTGTAATAGATTTACTATTTTTGACACTTTTAAACGAGAAACTAGAGTACAGGATGAAAAGTTTATTGATCTCGACCTAGAAATTTTACAACGAAAAATAGATGTTATTCGAGTAAAAACTTTAGAACATTTTAAAGGAGAACACACTACCGCGGACTTTACGAAGATGTGGATATAGTTCGGAAGGTAAAAACCGAACTGCAATGGCTCGGCCACATCAAACGCATGGGCATGAATGATCCAAAAGTCTTCGAATCCAAAAAGAAGGTTCGGTTTACCTATGGTACAAAGACCAAATGATCACGGACGCAAGCCAGCTTGGTCTTCTTGACTGGAAGTAGCGTGCCCGAGACTGTCGACGATAGAAATGACAAACAGCTGTGGGTGCTAATTAATTAAATGCATAATAGTAGAAATTTTTAAGGTATTAGTGGCTGGCTGGAGTAACAGAAGCCCACTACCACACTTAGGCCAAACTAGGTCCATTGTGATGATCTCAGAATCTCAGACATTTTTCAATATGAACAATTTTATACTACTATAGGTTTGATGAAGAATCTCTAGAATTCTTGGGATATGTACAGTCGAATCGCGATAATTCGTACCCCGATAAATCGAAACCTCAATAATTCGTAACAAACTGCTCGTCCCTTGAAAAATCCTCGCTAATTCGTAAAACGCTCATACATTTTTCTTGCCTCGTTATTTCGTATTTATTACCTCGTTATTATTAACCTCAGCCTCGCATGATGAGTTCATTGCAACTCAATATGCACCCGCTCTATCGCACTATTTTGCAGCAAATGCAAAATCAATTTCTTGATCTGAAATACCAATAAAGCAGCTTGGGGGGAATTTCGCACGATTGGATTGTCTCAAACACTTAATTACCTCGCGGTTTTCAACTCGACCAAGTTAAGTCATAATCAATTAGCATGCAAGCAAGCAAACTGATTAAATTGGATAGCACAAGAAAAAAAGAAAACTAAGATAGATATATTCGTATGTACTATACGTACCCGCCGCACACACCTTGTTCGTCTAATTCATAAATTCTCTCTCTCTCTCTCTCTCTCTCTCTCTCTCGAAAGATAAATCTATACGCGGCCTGGCCCATTCGTCACCGTCGTCATCACTCATACCGAAAGACTCTGTCTCTCGCTCTCTATCTATCTACTGCATGAGAAGTTGAGAGTCGGGTTGAATGAACTCTCGCACTTTGCGAACTATTATGTCACACAGATACACTCGCCGCACTCACACTGCATGAGAGTATATACAATTTTTTGCCTTATTCACTGCGAAATGTAATTGCTTATCGCGCGCAACAGAGAAAACAAAGCAAAACAAATGTTTTACATCCACGCACTAATGATACGAAAGTATCTATCTAATTGATGCCCAAAAATGTCGACGATAGAATCAGTGAGTGTAGCACACCACCACCACCACCCCACTCAACTGCATTTGTTTTTCTTTTTTTTTTCTGCAACGTGGTGTTAGTCAACAAAAAAAAAAAAAGTATCTGCTAGTCAATAGCAATAGATACACACAGGTGATCATTTGTGAATATCGCAGGAGGAGAAGGCACGTATTTGAAGGCGAGCTGTGGTGCATTGAGCTGCGCGTTATAACATTTCGCCGTGCGCGGTTTCAATGAACCGCCGCGCACATGACGGAGGCCTTTTTTTTATGAGCGCTAAAGATCTATGCCAAAAGTCAATGAACGAACGTTGGAGCATTTGAAAATTGCATGTCGATGTCGGGGGACTTGCCGTCCGTCATATTGCATGTGAGAGTTGCGTATCAGTGTGGTGGTGGCATAGTTGTTGTTGTCACGATCTTATCATTTTCGTGGTCTGCGCGTTGGATTGAAGGCGGAGGCGGCTATTTAAAGATTTTTTAGCTGAAGAGGTTTGAGATATCAGGGCGTCGAGCCTTTTTCAAATTTAGAAAGTTTTTGCTTGCTATTTAGAATTTGTAATCATTTAGAAAAAAGATCAGCGGGTCAACTTACGATGTTGGATGCGATGTATATCAGCTGTTAACTTTATTAATAGTTCTACAACTAAGCCTGAAACAGTATTCACAAGTGTTGATCCTCAATGTAAACATCTTTATATTTTTATCAACATCACAATGCCAATTTGCATTTTTTTAAAAACTGCTTCAAAAATCTGGGGTCGGAAGCACAAATGAGCCAATAGAAATACCCGAAGAGCGTCATTCGGTGTCAATATGAACGAAGCCAACTAATGTCATAGAAATTGTTTGGTCATTTGAAATTCCAAAACATCTTCGCTTAAGCTCTGCAGAGGTCCTATTAGAGAGTTTTACTTGGCCGCAAATATTTCACTAACTCCTTTTTAAATAAACTAAACTGTTTCATTAACTCCTTTTTAAGTAAAAATAGAAGGAAAATAAGTTTTCTTCAATTTAAATTAGCTGGGTGGTGCATACCTTTAATCCTAATTTCCAAACTGACTTAATTGTATTAAGGTTTTTCTGTTTGTTTAGAATGGAACTCTAAAAAACACTCATTGCTTCTTTTAAACTTGGATTTTTCGAATAACATAAAACTGCAAAGCTTACTGCTTAGATTTGCATTGGTGACTGCGGAGAGCAATGAGTTGACATTAGACTTTTAGTGCTTAGTATTATTAGCTCACCTACTCACTACTCCTTCAAACTCACCTATAAATAGAAGGAAATAAGAGCAAAAATTATACCCCAGTTTAAAACAGATACATTAATTTTCCTAATTAGAACAAGTAACTTCGTTTAAGATATAAATTACAAATAATCAGAAAACAAATACACAGCGCCTGGCCAACAGAACAAGCCATGAACATTAAAACACTTGTATTGTTGTCGTGGTGCACACGACGCATGAACTCATGAACAATGGTCATGAACTCAAGTGGTTTTCGTTGTCGTACGACGTGTTCGCCATAAATCACAACACAAAGGAATAAAACAACAAGCCCCACATATAAAAAAGATAAATAAAAAGGAGCTATTAATCAATAAATAAGTGTCCGTCGTCCATGTGATCTCATAGACAGAGTAGCCTTTGAGACGCATTCATGTATTTTTTTTTTTTTGCAATAGAGGAACTGCACTACACAAGTGGGTGTTCAATAATTTTCTAGATTTCAGATTCTCCATTGGCAGTTTTTCTTATTTTTTTATCTCAAGCATTATATGTGTATCTGACCTTAACAAGATTATTCAACTGCTTGGAAGGAATATGAAAAAAAAAACTCAATATGTCTCAAATGACAAGTCAAGAGCTCTCGAGAGCGCAACACAAAACGAACAAACAAACGAACGAGAAGAATAAAAAAAACTTCACAAAAGAAAAAAAAATTAAATAAATTTGAGAAAGGAAAATCAACACAAAACAGAAGATACATAGATAATTATATTTTATTTTAAATCAGCGGACTGCTGTGATGGGTGTTGTATTTGAAAAAAAAAAAAGAGCAGAGGAGAGAAAAAAAAAGTTGACGCTTTATAAACAGATATTCTGGGTCAATGCCACCCTCTTGTGGTGCTATGCAACAGGCAAATGTACACACCGAGATACATTTTTTTTGTGTTATGTGTATTTGGAGACTCTTCCTCTTCTGCCTTCGCTTGGTAGAGTGCAGTTTTCTGCGCTGATTATTGTAAACAATGCAATATTACTCATCGAGATAAATATTTTTCTTATATTCATACACTTTTTATTTTATTGGGTTATATAAATCGACTGAAGAAAATGTACACGAGGGTATAAATTCCAGATTGACAATTTAATTGGAGCCATGCGAGTCAATGAATGCTGTCATATGTTTAAAAGATTTGAGGGTGGTTACGTCATTTGTTGTTTTTTTTTTGCTTTTGGCAACACAAACATGTGTGGCATAAATTAATGAGAATTTTACGAGCATTTGAATGCATTGGAGAGAAAATCGAGCTTCATTTATCCAGCGATGATGTATATATAGTTTTATAGTTTAGTATAGCGATGAAACAATATAGTTTGTACTAAAGCTCAGAGCCAAGCTTGCGATAAAATTTATCACACCGACAAATGTTCACTTTGTTTTTCTACTCTGAAGTTGACAGTTTTATCCCGATTGTTATGTTTCAGCGACTGTCACAACTATCACTTACCAATTACATCTAGCTGTCAAAATTATATCGTTCATCAGTCCACGCTTGTCTAAAGTGCGAATATTATTGAAATTATTTTAAAATCGCCGAGTTTTTTGTTTAGACAATCTTCCTCATCACGCTAGACGTTCGCTGATCAGATTCATTAGCAATTTTCCGCCAGGTTCGTGTAAAAAGGCTGACCACACACAATCAGTCTAAATCTACTCGTCATAATAAATACGACCCAGCATGTGGTTAATTTGCACAGATTTAGCATTTTCCGGAGTGGGTGCTGTAAACGCAGCAGCGGGAAGGCAGACAGACTTGAAGAGCTAACGAGCCGCTTTGCTACCCAACTCAGTTCCAGATCCATGAACGAACATCTCAAATATTCAGCCATACAGGGTGGCACCACAAACAGCTCCCTCGTTATACAACAACTGATGCCAAAATATTTTAATTACAAATTAAAACTCTCTCAACCAAAGCAAAAGAAAGAAAAAAAAGGAAGCTGCATCTATTTCGACATTTGGCTAATTAATAGCTCCATGACTTTAAATTTAATTAGACTTTTCCTCGTCGCTTTCTTTGCGCTGCTCCTCTCCTCGTCGGTGTTTCTCAATTCATGACATGAGCCACTGTAATAACCATGAAACCAAACACCTGGCACTAGGCCAATAAACTCCACACTTTGTCGTGGCTGTTTCTTTTGCCCCTTTTCTGGTTTTTGGCCTTCTGTGTATGTGCATGCAACGCTACACTGTTGAGCTAAACGAAGTACTCTCATTAGCATACCGTGCATAGGGTTCTCTACTATCGCAGCAAGGCCAAGTGTTACCACCGTGTGGCTACTTAATATTTTTTAAATTCCGTCATTAATCGTCACTTAGCAAACAGGAGGAGAGAACCCCAGTCCTCCGTGCAGACGCATGCAAATGCGTGCAACTGCTCACATGGTATTTTTAGCCATTGCAAGAAACAATAGACCGAGATACGCATCCGACGGAATATTGTGCGAACTTCGAACGAAATTATGCCTTTAAATACTTTTCAATCACTCGCGCACCACTACCACCGCATATCATTCTTGCGTTATCTTGTGCAAAATTAGTTGCATGATGAGAGAAAAAAAAAATAAATGAACGTTTCGAAATGTTAGCGAACTCTCTTTCCTCGCGTTGCCTTGTAGGCGGTCATTACACTCAAAAGAGTTAGCTGGCCAGGGGCTGACTGCCAGCTATCTAGCCAGCCAGGCCTACGACAGACACTCACACACAAGCCTCGTTGGCAACGACAAATTCTATTGACCGTCACCGCTCGGTTTGCCTTGGCTCGCCCCATCATCTCACGCGACTTGCATGTGTGGTAGCAACAAACCTCCATCTATCTCGCAACGGACATTCATCTATCGGATTGCATTGCTTTCGTCTGTCTGCAATGTGTGTGAGAGATTATGATTACACATTTATTTGTCGGGATATTTATCGACATTATTACACCTTCGTGGAGTGTAACAGGCAGGCAGCATTAAGTGCCTATTGGCTATGAACAAATAGACACCGCACTATCTCGCGGTGCGTCATCCGGCGCATGTGCATGTGTATACTCTCTCATCAGACACTGACCTATTCCTACTGTATCGCGTGCAGCGACTTAATAAATTGCTACAAAAGATTAAATACTTGAGATACGATATTTTATTATGTCTTCTTGTGTTTGAAATCCCGCTCCTGTGCATGTTCAGCTGTACTTATCTCAAAAAGAGTCTAACCAACCGCTAAATAGAAAAGAAGTAGGTACTCAAAATGCGCTTTGCACTTAAATATTGGCTCAATTGGGTAGGTAGACAGTAGATTAAGTGTCTCAGATATAACTCGTGCTCGATCTCGCATGATACAGATAGATTCAGATCAATGATCTTTTAATGTGATTCTCGTAGTGGTCGGTCGTTTGTTGTTAACGATATTTCTCTCTGCTCTGTCTCTTTGAGGTATAATTTTAGATGATCGCATTAATCACAAACGAGGGAGAGTGGATTCCATGTGTTTATGAATGAATATGAAACCGGATTTTCGCCTTTTCTCGATGTGAATTGACTGATATGAACTTACATGCGCTGCTCGATCGCTTAAGTCTGATGAGGTTAAGATTAAATTTCCCCCCAATCGAACCAGGATGCAGGCGGAGAAATTAATTGCAATCTATGATAATTGCGCCATCCTCGACGAGCGACCATGGTGCTTTGGCAAACGTTTTTTCGTTGTTTAGATGATTAAGATCGCTGAGTCGATGTAAAAATTCGGTCTTAAAAAAGTCTGTTTAAGTTTTTTGGCGGTTGCAGACTGTCGACACGAGTATAAAGTCTGAAAGTTGCAAATTATTAGAAATCCTAATTGCAATTATTGAAAACTATGAACATCAGTCGGGTTTGTTCATCATCATCATCGGCGCAACAACCGGTGTCCGGTCCGGGCCTCCTGCAGCAAGCACTTCCACCTATCCCGATCGCTTGTCGACGCCATCCAGTTGGGCACCCCAAGGCTTCGGGCGTCCTGATCCACGCCATCCTTCCAGCGTAAGCACGGTCTGCGTCGCTGTCTTGTATCACGAATTGTACCGCAAAGGACTTTCCGAGCAGGGTCATCTTCGCTCATACGAGCTAGGTGCCCAGCCCACGAGCTTTATTTTCGTTATAACATCTGCTTCGAGGTAGATTTCATACAACTCATGGTTGTACCGTCTCCGGAACTGTCCTTCCTCACGTATGGGGCCAACAATTCTCCGTGAAGCTTTCCTCTCGAACGCGGCTAAGAGGTCAGAGAGCCTTTGGCTAAGCGCCCAAGTGTCTTGTCCAAACAGCAGTTTTGAATTCATGTTAAGGTTCTTTGATTTGAAAAGCCTTGCAAGACTGTAGTAGGTTCTGTTGGCTTTAAGTAACCGCCCGCGTATTTCTTCTTCTACTGACCCTAGGTAGCTGAACAATTGCACGATTTCAAATTTATGCTCCGCTACCTTGACTGTTCTTCTAACATTTCTCGCAGTCGGGTTTGTTAGCTGCGCTTAAAAAACCTGGGAAATCATTAAAGAAAAAGATTCTCAGTAGGGCCGTTTAAAGGCTATTAAAAGGCGGGGCCTAGTTCAACCCAAACAACAATATTCTTAAAAAAATATATCTAGAAAAATGTTTTTATGTACGCATGTTAGAGTTAAGGAAAACAAAACAAAAACAAAGATAAGTTAAGTATTTTCTGTATTTGTTTAAAGTACATTCATTTATTAGAAAGACTGCCATAAAACATTTATTAGAAAGACTGCCTGACATAACCAACATTACCTGCAAAACCTTGCACCGTCCGCCCGAACTTAAGGTAGTAAATTTACAGTAAGACATGGAGGAGGTTATTCGTGTGGTATATGACACTACGGTAGCATCTGGGATTACTACAATAATTTAGTGTTCATCGATGAAAAAATCGATTTGTTTGATAACTTGAATATCCTCAAGACGGATTTGCCCAAAAAGGGTAGCAAGATCAGTTTGGTCATTCATGCACCAACAGGATAATGATTCGCACCAAACTGCGTTTTTAGTGAAGGAATGGTTGCTTTATAATGAACGAAATCAACGACATAGGACGTTTTTGGGAGCATTAGGACCGAAATATCAGAAGACATACACCAAAATCGGAAGATGCCCTGAAAAGCGCCCTACAAGAGGTCCAAAATTATCCCAAATGTCACAAAATTTTGTGAATTCTATCCAATTGCATTTGTCTGTTGTTATGAAACCACAACAGTTTCCCAGGAAATATTTGTTCCATTTATACTGTGTAAATTTCATATACTTTTGGGACGTAAGTTTAGACTTTGTTTTGGTTTTTACAGTTATGGTGCGATCGGCTTGATTTTTTTTTTGAGGTTTTGAGTTTTTGAATAAAACTACATTTAAGGTTTTTTTCGTGAAAGCCATTTGGAGCGTGAGTACAAAGTGCATGTCATGGTGTATACTTACTTTTGGGACTAACTGTATATCTTTTCAAACCGAACCATCTTAAGACGAACTTTTTGGAATATTTGCTAACTCTAGATTTAATTTAAATAATATATTACGTAAAATGTGATAATAAAGCGGGCTTGCCCCGTTAATGGGGCCACTCGGACTTGGCGCATTTGAGACAATATTATTCTTCGATTACATGTTTGGAGTTTTCCAGAATTTTCTATAGAACCGACATATTTATTCTTTTGTTTGATCCCAGCATCATAGTTGTATTATGATAAGGTTGATATTTAGGGCGAAAACTGGCCCAACTCGAAACCCCACCCTACCCTAATTCAAAAACCAGAATCAAACCAAGAATCAATTACTCAGAAAGTAGACAACTGCTTAAGCCCTAGAAACCTGCAATCTTGCTATTGCTCTATAGAGAAAGAAACAAAAACCGGTCAAATTTTACTCACCCGCCGAGGGTTTCGTTCGCAAACAGATTAGTAGTTTAGACATAATATAAGTCTAAGAAATTAACAAACTAAAATAGTCAAATCAAATTAAACTCAATTCACTGTTCATTCACTAAAATTCTTCTTTTCATTTCGAACGAAACTCAACAAAAGAAAATCCTTCCCCATTTGCTGATTGCGCCTGCCGTGTGAAAATTGCTTTGGTGCATTTAGGGGATGAAATGCCGCAAGCGACACTGAGACTGCCGTCAATCATCGTTTTTTGCAGGAAACTGATACGATTTAAATCGTTAATATCTCGAAAAATTGTATGAAAATAATAATATTTTATTGTTCTTTCGCCGAGATCTACAAAATGGCGTTTTCGGATCTTCAAAATTCGAATGTTGTTGTTTTTTGGTTTTTGGCCAATATCTCGAAAACTATTAAAGCCAGAGTGCTCAAACCAATTTTAACACAAAGATTACATCAAAACATCATCATCACATACATCATTCCAGATTTTTAGGCCAACGGGTGTGGAAATGAGAGGGGGGGGGACGCTTTTTTTTCGACTTAATCGAGCTTAATATCTCGAAAACTTAACTTCCAAATGAAAAGTTCAAAATGAAAACTCTATTTCATTTTACAAAACCTATTCCCGTGAACTTTTTTTCAAAAAAAGTTAGTGATTAATTTATTTTAGTATGAGAAAAAAATCATACACGATTTTTGGATAATTTTGGGGTATTGCGATGAGTTGCCCCATAACTCCAATTTTTTTTCAGATTTTTTGGTCAAAAATTTTAGAAAATAAGGTGGGGGGACACGGTACACAAGTCAGTTTTGGGCAGTTTCTTGGCTAATAACTTCTTACCAATAAGAGTGAGATGATTAGTATAGTACAACTTTTTGATCTAACTATCAGCCTCTTTCCAACGATACCCATATCAAGGAACTAATAAAAAAAATTTTCAAATTTAGTATTGGTACTAAGCTTTTTGCTAATATGACATTTTTTTAAATTTTTTTACCTGAACTTTTTTTGGACAAGTGAAATACATATTTTGGCGAAGTTTTATTTCTTAATTTTTAGTGGTTCGCCAATTACAATTACTAAGATTACAGCCTAATGACAGACAGGCAGACATTTTCATAATCAGGGCACCGCCCCCTTTCCAATGACACCCATATCGACCATCAAAGTTAATAAAAGTTTTTTCGGGCGTTAGTATTAGTACTAAAGTTATCTTTAATCTACGACTAATTCCAAAAAAAGGCATGATTTGTTTTTGGGTCGCCTAGATACATCTTCAGTCCAAATTTCATCCCTTAACTAAAAAGGGCTTATAAGTTACAGTCAAATATGTAAAAGGCGACAGACCGACAGCCAGACAGACAGACACCGAAGTGATTCCATAAGGGTTTCGTTATTCCCTTAGAACGAAACCCTAAAAAATGACTGCAATTTTCTTTAGCCTTCAAAATTATGAAAAAAAAAAAAAAACTAAAAAATAACTTACCCCACAACCCTGTGTATTCGAACCTCCGATAACTAACATCGCCTTAAATTGCAATTGTCGCCTCACTCGAGCAAAGCCTTTTTTAAGACGCATATTATTTTTACTGCCGAGTCAATAATAATTTTTAAAATTTACGATCGCGAACAGCGAAACTAAATCGCTAGCAACATTGTTGCGCGATAATCTTTTTTTGTTTTGTTTATACATTCGATGTACGTGCTAAAAGCCAAGTAAATACAATTTAATCGAGCTTGCTGCAGACGGGAGAGGAGACAGAGAAAGACAGAAAAAGAAAAACAAAACAAAACAGAGATAACTTCACACCACACCCAGTCGCGGCGCGCTTTTCTATCCATAGCCTACGAATGTATCTACACCTACCTCAATGCACAATCATGTAAGGCATGAAAATATGAATAGAGGAACGTGTGTTGAGGCGATTTGTTTTTTGAAATTGTTATAAGTTTTTTCTTTTTTTTTTTTTCATAATTAATGCCAAGTTGGGATAAATTAGAATTTGCTAAGAACGTGCGTCAGAATATATTTACAGCTCCACACAACATTGAATCGATTCAATGAACTGTTGAAACACAAATATCATCTACTCCCATGTCATTAATTATCTGTTTAAATAAATTTATTCTTTTTGCCGATAAGGCCGAGAAAGACTGGAGGAGAGCAGATGAATAAACACGCCAGTGTAATTTCCGTGCTGGGGATGATAATTTTATGTTTACATCATTTCTCCTAATCTCGACACAGACTGAGAACTGAGAGAAAACCTATTACCGAACTCTTTATGGCTGTAACTTTTATCCAATCGATATTTAGATACTAAATGGACATATTATCACTGTCATTAAGTGTGCTGAGGCTAAAGATAGAAACGGTTCGTAACAATTACACTAAAAACTCATTATGTCCTTTGACTCACGCTGGTCTGTGTGTCGCTTATCACAAGGATCATTAAAAATTCACCCACTATAAGTGAAAGTGATGAATTCTGGAGGAAGGAGCTAAACGAAAAGTGGATGACATTAGGATGATTAAAATCTGCTTGGTCTATCGTCTGGATCTGTCTAGCTTTCAGTGGATGTGTGTCTGTCGTTGTGTCGTTTTCGATGTGTACGTGCATTTATAAATCACTTTGCGACCGAAATAAAAGAGACATTAAATGGCGATAAAAAATGATAAATTCACAGTGCGAATAATTTAGGGGATTGAAACTAAAAAGGACGATAGATAAACTTGTGCTTCACAACTACTTCGTTGCTCCTTTCCACATAAATTTGTTAAATCCTCTTGTACGTTAATCGGTTTCTGGGCGGGCGCAAAAAAACAAAAAGCAAAAACGACAAAGTGATGATGGGAGACACACCAGCACCTCGTATATAGAGAAGAGGATAAATTCATTGAATTTAGTCATGCGATTAAAGGACTCTGCAGGAGACAGGAAGTGGGCAAGTAGACTGCATTGGTGTTGAATTCAGTTGCAAAGAGGTTGGGAATTGCTATTTTTTTTTTGTTCTTTGTTGCAATAAAAACGCTAGAAAGCGTTTCAAAATAATGTTTTCCGTGTTCTGAAATGCGTCTTTAGAATGTGCGTAAGCCGCAAAACACCAAACTGCACAATTTCAGCGGTTTAAAGATTTTTATTGCTACGACGTCTGAATGGCTTTTCCGTGCTAATTCATGGGCAACGCAGCACTTAAGGTGAGTTCATGGTGGTTTTATTCTACTTTTAGTCGGTTGACATTTGTTTTGAAAAGCATTTACTGTAATAAACTTTCAGTCGGGAGGCTATTAGTTGGCTTAAGGCAATGCGTCATTTGAGTGTCGCATAGTTGCGCTTTTGACGAGAAGCAACAAGGTAACCAGGCAGATTTTGAAGGAAATGCAATAAATTTGATTCTTATGTCCAACAAAAACCTTCCACCTAATGAGTGTTACCTTAACACTGCACTGACCGCTGTTATGTTTTCGAAAAAGTGACAAACTTTTCAATAAGATGTCACTCTCAAACGGACAAATGTTATATTTTCCAAATATGGTATTTTATATATTATACAGTGGGCGCCGTTGGCTCGATCGGTTAGTGCGTCGGACTGTTGAGTGAGAGTACCCGGGTTCGAATACAGCTCGGGGAAAAAAACACCACAAACAGTTTTCACGGCCCCACCTCCAGCGAACAATTGACAATCCTCCTGGAGTACTTCTGTCACGGAAAGCTTTTGCAATTCGCCGTTCGGAACTGGCATTAAACAGTAGGTCCCCTCCACATGTGACAAAATTATAACGCGCACAACACAGTGGAGGCGCGAAAAAGCTAGGCTCTGGCTCTCAACGGGCTGTTATATATATATATATATATATATATATATATATATATATATATTGGCATATGCATGCATATGCATATATATATATATATATATATATATATATATGTATGTATTTTATATCCATGACATTTTGTATAATATTATTAATTTTTCCGAGAAAAACGCCCCAAAGTTTTCCCAATCGCTTCATATATCAATCTAGAACATCGAATTTCCTAAGCGGTGGTAGCCTTGTGGTTGTGATCACTACTTTCGGCGTTGCGGTTTTGTTGCCTTTTTTTGCCATTGAAAATCAAACGATTGCAAGTTTTTATTAATAATAGACTCTTGAGGTGGCCAAACGAGTATGGTGAGGTATTATTTACAGATGAAGAGTGTACAGTAAAAGTAATACCTCCAAAATGCACTCCACTCGTCCAACCCTGTGATGTCTATTTTTACAAATAAGTAAAAAACTTAATAAACAAAAAATTCAAAATTGTTAATTTTTGGTGCAAAATGACCGAGTGAAGACTGTATAAAAATGCAAGCTATAGTGTATCATCAGTTATCATCACAAGTTTTCTGAAACATCATACAATCTGCTTGGTATGCCTTCATTCTTTTTACGATTTATTTCTTTCAGGTGAATGTAATTAAAATTAAAATTTCCTTTTAACACCTCCAAAAAAATTTAAAAATGAAGTGGACTTTCATCCACTAAAATGTTTAGCAGCAGCTTCGAAAATTCGATGTTCTAGATTGATATATGAACGACGATTGAGAAAACTTGGTAGCGTTTTGTTCAAAAAAGGGGGAGGAGTGTTGCGGTCTCTGACTTTAGGAAATAAATATCCTATTTGGCTATCACTGTGCCAAATTTCATCAAATACGGTGATCCGGAGGTCGTGCACTCTCCTTGTCAGTCAGTCAGTCAAAGTTCTTACTTAGAGGTGAATTTTTGTGAATTTCTTTTCGAGAAATGGAAAAAACAGTGTTGGCATTAATCAATTAATTAATTTGAGTGAATTATTAAATCATAATTAAATTAATCAGGACTAAAATAATCATGATTAAAAAAGTAATCTTAATCATGATTAAAAGTAATCATTAAGATTGAATATGATTAAAAAAAAACTAATCTCAATCACGTTAATTTTACAAATAAGAAATAATGTGAAAGCAAATTTTAACCGACAACTTTGGTTCACCACTTTTCTTCATGTGAGGGGAACTTTGTCTTCAGTTAATTAGGTGCATTTTTCTATATTTGTGCAATCGTCCGACTAGATAAATAGCCTGAAAACTTACCACACATTTCTGTAACACTCATAAGACGACTGATCACGATAACGCTCTGTGTAATCATCAGAATTCATGATGGTTTGTTATGTTAAATATTGAGTATAACAAAATTTCGCGTAATCTAATAATATGCTGTGACACTGAATTATATAAATGCACATTTGTGTTGCTCCGCAACCAATGACAAGGTGAAGGTGTCAATATTGCACTCAGGTGCCTCCGAACGGAAGGGCTATACTTCGATGATTTGGTTGCGTGGCACAAATGTCCCCATCACGACTTCCGAGGCGTGCCTTGAATCGGATTCTGTCAAGGAAGGCGACCGCGAGACCCAAGATGAGATGGCTTGAAGAAGTCCAAAATCTCGCCTGCCTAGATGAGAATGATGATGACAAACTTTCGTGCCTCGCTATTGCTCGAAATCCACCGCTTACCGCTAATGCAAAACCAGCCTCTATATATCTACCCATGAAAGCAGAGTCTCCTAGACGGACATAAGGAACTTTGTTACACTTCAATTTGAACAAAGTTAAAAGTTAATCAAATAATCTGATTAATGATTAATGATTATGATTATTAATCATAATCAAAAAATTTGATTATGATTTTTAATCATAAATCAGATTAAATTTGGGCCAACACTGTGGAAAAATGTGCAGTTTCTTTAATTGTGCAGGTCTAGTTGTAATCGAAGACGTGTCAAGCTTAATTATTTTGCTTTAAATTGCTGAGTTTTTTTTATATATTTTGTGCTATGGGTCGTAGTTTGCAATAGTTTCCAAGTCGGGTAATGCCGAATACCTTGAAGAGCGGATGGAATACTATTCCACATTACCCTCCAATCTTAGAAATCGTGTTTATCGAAGTAGTATCAGTTAAAAAAACAAATAAATCTTTTAATAATAATCCTAGCTGTTTTAGATTATTGCTGTCGTTAGCTAATCGACCAATACGTAAAATGTATTAAAATCCATTTTATGCACGATCTTTGCTTGTAACGTGTAAAAATAAAATGGATATTCCGCAATACCCGAAGTTTTTCTAATCATTCACATGACTCCAGCTTAGTTTCTTTCTTTTACGGCATTACATGAACATAAATCGATTTATCTTAAAAGATGGAAACACAGCTGCTATATTTTAGACATGCTTAGCAACCTAAAGTAAGATGTCACCTGCAAGCACAATCCTCATCTTTTACGAAGTAAACACTTGGACATCAATTCATTCCACCTGAACGATAAATTTACATTCAAACAAATGCCTAGCTGCCTATGACCATGCAAAATATTTATTATTCACGGTAAGAGATCAAATTTTAACTTCCCAAACGATTCATTTATCCTAATCATGCAACTACATGTAACATAATCTTGCAAAACAAACTGCAGAAAGAGTGAAATTAATGTCGACGATGCTGAAAAAAAAACTCGACGTAGAGAAACATCTCGAGGTGGATTCTTTTCTACTCTAAATTGCTGCATCTATCCCTTAAACCATTCACAACTCCGGTACAGACACGCTGACAGTGATAAAACGACGCTGATGGTCAAACAAAAATAAAAAAAAACTTCCAAAACTCCCTCCACGAGCAACTTCTAAATAAAAGATGACTAAAATCATCAACTAAATTGTTTCATGTCAGCTATGCGCTTTTTCATTTACCACGAGGGGACAGACATGCCAAAACAAGAGCAAAATGAATGGCAAAGGACATTTGGTGAATTTGTAAATGGAAAGCCATTCCATTCGAAAATATACAAACTGACTGGATTGAGTTTAATCTGCAGAGATTTTTTTAGATTAATGCGAATGGTTGCATGATGGTTCATTTTGTTTAGTTGAATGAGGAACATAAAAGATAAAAAAAAAGCAAAATGGTTACCTTTGCCCTCCGGGATGCACACATGGTCAGAGTGTTGGTGATTAGCAAATGCACACCGTGCAATTTATCTGAATGAATGACTATTTAGATAAAATACAATAGCTAATAACCTTTAAGCGTGTGCGAAAATTGGCAGATGCTGACAAGCTTTTTTTTGTTGTTTGCTTAACTACAACAACCAGGCGTTGACCCTCACATGGCGCCGCTACGCATTTCTGGTTCAACTGAGTTTGTTAATGACTGAAGTGCGTAGTCCTTTCAACCCTTTTCCACTGAGACTGTGTGCTGTTTGTGACGAGCAATATTTTCTATGGTATTAAGAACTTCTAGGGAATATAAATTATGCAGGAGTGCACCCGCCTTTGCGACAATGGGGAAGAACTATCAGTAGTTTAATTTCGGAGACATAAAAGAACTCATAAAATTTAGAAATCTGTAATTGGCATTCCTTTACAACTTTCAACTTTTTATGTGTTTCAGTTCAATGTAAAGTTGTAAGAACTCTGTCACTTTATAAACTGTTTTCAAAAGTGTTATTAAAGTAAAAAAAAATGGACATCTCAGTTCCAATTACAAGAATTAACGAAACTTAACGAAAAAGGAGAGAAAAAAAAGCCATGATAGCAGAATCCTTTGAACAAAGAACTTTCATAGTTTTATGAAGTCGTGTCCTCCCCGTTGGCACACATTTTCACTCAAAAGCATATGAGAACTTAAATTCCAAGAAAAGATGATCCCTACAGATAGACAAAAAAAATGTAGCTAAATAAATAAATCTTCACCCAAAAACTGTTATGAATAAACAAAAAAGGTTTTGGGAAAATTTATTCACAGTCCCAATTAAGACAAAAACCGATACCTTCCCGATTTCGTACGTAGATTAGCTCCATATGGGGGTCTAAAAAAAAAAAAATACGCGTGCTTGGCCTATAAAAAAAAACTTAATCGGTCATTTGAGATCTACAAGAGCCAAGGCTGGTATTGTACACCCTAAAACAAAGAAACACATTTATTTCGAAATTAATTATGTCATTACGTAATTTTTCGGATACACAAAGGAAACGCACGGATTTTGTGTTTCTTCAACTCACGACTTATGCTTCGCCTACCTGACCGTCTCGAGTTTTTTTTTTTTTTTTTTTGGAGAGTTTCTGATTTCAGTCGTGTACGTGTCGATTTTTCAGTTTTCCTTGTAATTTAATACACAAAACAGGTAACGGTGAGCCAGTGATATCATATCTACAACAAATCACGTTTTCAGTGGCAGCGGCAACCGTGAGTTCAAACGAAAGCCTTGAGCCAATGAATCCCTAAAACCCTTTGTTTTTGTTGAATGCCAAAAGGGGCGGCAGTAGGCACTGCGACTAGTTGTGCCATCAAGGACAATCATAAATCGCATTCTTCGGCACGTTTTTCAACCGATTGAACTCAGTAGGGCAGTAAATCTTCATCCTGTTAGCGCGAGAAAAGCGGCGAACAAAGAACAGAGGAAGCAAAATAAGAAGAAAATAAATGGAGCAGACTCCACAGGCATCTGCATCCTCCGACGGCGACGACAACGACGACTCACGCTAAGTATGTTAATACCGATTATGCAATAATTCTCCATTGCTGCAGATTCAATATCTTCTCTCATCGTGTCTGGTCTTGGCCTGGCCTTTTCCTCCTTCTCGAGTGTGTTTCACAATCCATAAATCACTTATTCGAGAAAAGCAGGGAGAGAGATTCCAATGGGCATGTAATAATTTTACTTATCAGACAGAGTCGCCCTAAAGCACAGGCACACACACGCACGTATCGACGGCGGTCGTGTCCGACAGAAACATGTTTTTTTTTTTAGTTTTTGGAGCAGAAAAAATCAACGACGGCCGGCGACAAAAGAAACTGGCCCCTCAGCTTGACGAATCGATTGTGTAAGATAAGTGCCGCAAATTGCCTGCGAAAAAAAGGCATACAAAAAAGGGAAACAAAAATCAAAGATATACCGTGCAGTAAATGCGTACGAAAACGAAAATTGTGATTTCCTCTGGTTGCCCCATGATGAATGCTGAAATTGGAACAAGATATCGACGAAAACCTTTCAATAATGGGAGGAGAGAGTGCGTTCAAAACAAAAAAAAGCTTCTCGATTTCGTGTAACGAATTTTTTATTAAGGCGAATGTGTACCATGCAGAAATTAAAGAAGAGTCAAAGAACTATGGCGTCACGATGTTTTAGATCCTATGTAATTTTTGGTTTAGAATTTAGCAGTTCAATTTTTTCGACCATGCTTTGCACGTAATTAGAAGCACCTAAGACAATCGTCTTAATTTCGGACTAACACTTTATTTTCCACCTTATTTTATTATTTTTTTTAGTTTCGATTTTAGCTACGTATCATACATACAGTCAGAGGCAACAGAAAGTGTATACCCATGTTTCGAGCATTTAAAGAGGTTTATTCATTCCCTACAAACCTATTTTATGAGTCTTTGAAAGCTCGAAATATGGATGTACTGTAAACTTTCTTTTGCCTCTGACTGTGTTGGAGAAACCACGGATTTTGGAACGAGTGGCTTTGCTTCGAGGCTAGCTGCTACATTGAACGAATTGATGAAGTAGGTACCAAGCGTGGTATTAATGCATATCTTTAATGCATAATGGCATAGTAAGCAGTACCCCCACTCTGGTTGATTTCAAGATTTATTTCGCCTTGCATTCAGACGATTTCTTTATGGACTAAACAGAACTTGAAAATGATTTTTTTCCTAACGCTGATTCCAGCAATTCCGATTCCATTATTTCGGGTAAGACACACACTATTCTATTTGTTGGAATCATTTTACAAAATCCCATACCTTCTAACTCCATCCATACAAACCCAGGCAGCTCAAACCAAAGTTACATCCACCTCCATAACAAGACACAAAACGAATTATACTAGCCTTTTTATTTTTAAAATCCGATTTATTAATTATCCCCGTACGGACAGTGAACTCGAAAAGCAACGACTTGAGATTTAATGAAATTTTCATATAAAATTAATCCCCAACATAACCCAATTATAACCATAACCCTTTTTTACGTTTCTTTCCATGCCGTTTATGCGCTTCCATCCCTGAATTCTTTTAATTTCCACTTAAGACACAAAATAAAGAAGCATTTGATTTTTTTAATATTCCTTAATCTTTAAGACACGTCCAAATGAGAATTCGCGTTTAAAGAAAATGAATTAAAAATTACATGGAGTACGGATTAAGTAACTCAATGAGCGACTCAATGGTCGTAGAGTGAGAATAACCATCAAACTGACGTTCCAATGGGCAATGGGCTTGGGGATAATTAAATGTTGGTACTCGTTATAATTCTATAAAAAAAAGGGTTGAAAAAACATTAAGATCCACTTTAAAGGATTAGGCTAAAATATCTATACGCCGAGGTCTGCAAATGTCCATAAATTAATTCAATAAAAAAGGGAAGAGAGAACCCTCGAGTTGAACGGAGGCTTCACAAAAGACATGCAGACTTGTTTTTGTTGAGAATTTAGTTGTTTTTTTTTTTTTTTTTTTTTTTGCAAAGTTCACTCAATTGGTGCTTCGATGCTGAACACCCACATTGGCAAAATTAATTGAACACATTACTTGTCCTGAGACGAAAAAAGAAAAATATTCGAAGAAGCAGAACCACCATGTCAAAAGAACGGCAGCTACTTCAGGGATACACATCATCTCCTGTTGTTTGGAGATCAGTACGGAGGATACTCATTTATGTGTGCTAAAGCTAAAGTTTTTACCTGCTTTGATAGCGATAAGCCACATCATCATACTGCTGCATATGAGCGTCTCCTCTGGCCATGCAGTCAAGGCAGTCGCTCCTCCAACCAACTGTTATGCTGAAACTTTGCCCACAAAAGGATAAGAAACATGGATCCCCTGGCTTTTCGTTTCACTCACTTCTCTCTCCGTGGGAGGGCAAGGCTATGTGCAGAGACTCTGGTCTAGGGGGATAATTCATTGCTCGGGTCATGACTTAGCTCATATAAAATGCAAAAGATAACCAAAATATTCACATGGTGCGGTTGGAGTTTTAGACGGAGACGGAGGCGTTTGGGTGAAGAAATCTTATCTCTCTGTCGCACGGCATGAAACGTTTTGTCATGGCTTATCAAGTGGACACTTTTATTGTTTTGCTGTTGGATTGAGAGGTTTCGTAAATGTCCTCTGGACGTGTGGAGATATGATAGTTCCAAGGAGAGCAACCCGCTCACCATGGTCGCCTGTCTGGCTGGACATTGGGTTGCATTTTAGGCGTTTATTACTTTGAAGTTGAGTAATTATGGGAAGTGAAACAAGGCAGAAAGCGTCCGAGTTGTTGCAATCATTTGCAGTCTTGAAATTATTTACAGAATCGGACAAAACAATAGCACTCCCACCTAAGCGACTGACGTTTTGCTTGTAGCGTCTGACCGAGATAAGTTACGGAGTTGAAATATTTTTTTCCTCATTTTCTTAACTTTACTAGCAAAACAAATATATATACATTACACCTTTCAAAAATTCACTAAACACAAAAGATCGAAAAATAAACTTTCTTTTGGGCATATTAATTCAACGATAAACAAAAAAAGGGTGCTTTGATCGGATTTGTATAGAATTTTTTTTTCTAATTATGTAGATCCATTGCACTGCAATTTATATTAAGTGCATGATTTGATAAAATTATTTACCATTCTTTCGTATAACACTTTGCTATCGTAGCAGTGTGCATCTAATACAATACATATCACAAGGTTGTTTGCGAGTATGGAGGACTGTATTTGAGGTTGGACTTCCCTTTTTTTTTTTTCTCAAAAATCATTATTACATACTTCAAACACTCTAAAATGTTTATTTTATCGCAATTATAGCAATTTTTAAAATATACACCATTTAAAAAAAACTCCTACTTCAGCCCCATTTTGCAATCCCATTGTTTCAATTCGATAATATTCGCTTCATTTGACCAAAATGATCCAGATTAGATTTAAGCCATGCCCATCGAAAAGCTTTCCTAAAAACTAGTCACTTTCTCCACCAACATTTTTTTTTTTAATCTTCAACCCTCCATTTAGATCCCCGTTATGAAACTCTTCACTTTTATTTTGGACAATTTTAATCCGAATGTTGTGTTTGGCTTTTAAGAATATAATTCTCCATCGATTGAATTCACAATTTTGATGGAGATAGGGCTTCACAGATACAGTTCGTTAAGAGGATTGTATTCGTTCATTTTTTTTTTTTGCACTCATAAGTACCGCGTCTGTTTTATTTCGCGTACTCATGTCAATCTTGCTTGTTTTTTTTTTTTTTTTTTTGTTCAAGTGAGCAAATTCATCTGTCTTTTTTTGTCGTCGAGGTAATAAAATTTCCATAATTTTCACAGATGGTAGAGCACAGAACACACAAAATACACTTAATCCGTGTTTTATTTACTTTTATATGCAAATACATTTCACATGCAGGCATGATATACGGCTATGTGTGTGAATTGTCAATTATGACATTTCGCACATAATTCACGTAGAGTTTCTTTTGAGGGATAATAAAGTGCAAAAGCTCTGCGTTGACACATGTCCGCAACGATGGAAGGGTTTTATATCAGCCATGTCTGTAAGCTAATAAAAAAAGTGCGCCCGCGATGTGTGTGTGTACCTGATTCGATGAAGATGTCATCGGTCTTCTTGTTCTCTCGTATTTTGTTGACAAAAGTTCAGATACCCTATTTGTTTTTATGCCTCATCATGCGAAGGTTGAAATTTGTATCTCTTTCTTAGTTTTTGTGTTTATTTTGGATTTTATTATGACACGTCGCACCATCGTCTCGGTTCTTAGTCATTTTATTATAGTTTCATGTTGAAAGGTAGCAGAAAACGTTTTTCTAAATAAAATGTAAAAGTTTTTTAGGTTTATCGCTTTTGTTTGCATTTTAAGTGCACAACAGCCAGACGGAACGCGCACATGAAATGATTGTTGCAACCGTACGGTGAAAGTATCACCGTTGTTTTAATTCCCCTCACTATGTTGTGTCTAAATTTAAACCAACTGTCATCGAGATATTTTGTTTATTCTTTTCAGTGTAATCTTTATAAATCTGTCAAATTAAAAAATATCAAATTAAAATTAGTGGCTGCCAGACGTGCGATCGGTGTCATAAAATCTGTTTGATGATTATTTGTTTACGCAAAAATTGTGCGGCTGATCCTTTTCCCATAAATAATGCAAACACACATCACATTATGGCTTTTACGAGAATGTTGTCGAAACGGATTTTTTCGTGTAATTTAAAGAAATTATTTATCTCTATATGAAACAGAGAGAGAGAGAGAGTGGTGAGCTGTGCGGCGATGCGTTGAAGCAAAAGAATACACATAAAATTTTATTTGTGAAAAACAAATTTCAACACATGCATTCGAGTTGCTTGTACCGCGTATCGGACAATGCAGATTTAATTTATATGCTAATGAATGTGGCTGTTGTTAAAGTGCGGCTTGTTTGCTTATCTCACCAGAGTGTGGAAATTACGATCAAGAATTTTACAAAACAACACGAGCAAATTGGCGTCATGAAGACAAACATTTTTGTGAACAGTAAGTTCAGAAGAACCGCCATTCGTTAAATTCATGTTGGGCTCCAAATTAAGTCAAAATAAAATATTCTTCACGCCTGAGCTCCAACTTAAATCCTTTTTCCACTTAGTCATCAAAAAAAGAGGCAACTTTACTCTACTGATATTAATACTTTCAAACTTAACTGATTCACTTCAATAAGAAATTCGACCAAAATTTTAATCTTGTCTTTTCTTTCTCACATTTCTCAATGTGGTTCATCTCCGCGCAATTGATTTTCTCACGTTTCTTTTTAAGTCAAACAAACCTAGCCAAACCTTTTTTACAAACAAAGCAGCAAAATTCAACTTAGATGATGGTTTGAAACAATATTTCCAAACTTCATCCTGTTAAGCTTAAGAATAAAGTTCAAACTTACGGCCATAAAACTCAGTCCAAGCAACTTTGGTACATACCTGCAAGTAAAATAAAAAAAAAAAACATTAAAACAACCGACACACAACGTTGAAATAAAATTTGTTTGAGGTAAGGACGAAAGGAAAAAGCTACATAAACTCCATAAATTGTCCGAGCCAGACGCACAAATTATGATGTCTACCTCAAGTCCGCCCAACCCTGTCTGACAATAAAATGAACTGTACGGTGTATGGCGGACTGAAACAATCAGAACAGAAAGAAAAAAAACACGCAAAACTATAACGAATTGCACACAGGACCAGATGTGTAGCAAGAATTCCATTGCCTGGCCATCCACCAAAAAATAAAAAGGAACAGGAAACTCTGCAAACGCACAACTGCAAGACAAGGCTTTGCTGCAGCATATGTCCTGGAAGCAGAAAAGTAAGTAGAAAATCGTTTGAACTTTTCCCATTTCCTTTTTATGAGGTGCAAATAAAAATACCTCGCGTAATAGACTCGTGCATAACTACCACTAAAAGAGGAAAGGTGCGCACACACATCCAAGCATTTTTTTTTTTTCTTTTCTTCTGTCCTCTTAGTCTGTGTCTCAAGTGGAAGGAATCTGGAGACATTAATAATAGAAAAATACTTCGCAAAGCGAAAAGACGGCAAGAAGAGAAGAATTCACCAGCCAATGCAAAACTAATGCGAAAACTAAGGAACTATCGGGTTTCCTCCTCCATTTTCTTCTTCAAAAAGTTTATTTTTCTTCGTTGTGCTGGAAAGAAAGAAAAAGAATACTTGCAGAATAGTAAAAGTTGAAGTTCACGGCTACGGGATGCGATCGTCTTTTCTGTATTCCCACATGTGTGTGAGCGTGTAAACTTTAAGCATTTCTCCTTGCGTTTGAATGTGTTCTCATGCACAATAAGGACGACTTAAATTGGTTTTTGTCATTAAGAGACATGACAATGCGGATGACATGTGTCAGTGTGTGAGAGTTCACTTCATGGACGAACTTTCTTTTCTTTTTTTCTGTTCAAAGTTTTAGTTCCCTTCTTATAAACAGTTCCACCTACGACTTCCGTCAAAAGATCCTTTTATGCTTTGCGTGTGTCCATGATGCTGATAAATTCAAAATCGAATCATCCACATCGTAAGGTAAGTATTCCAACATGACAGAACAAGGAACGCGAGTTGTTTGGTGATCTGTGAGCTTTCTTTGAATTCTCAAGCTGCTAAAGTTTCGTTGCGGGGATTAATGTAGGGATGTAAAAAACCGCTTACAGAGGACTTTGTGTCAAGGAGAACAATTTTATTTACGGTAGGGTAGTTTGAGTAAATTTGATGACAAAAAGAGGCATCATAATCATAACCGGTTGCTTCAAACCAATGCAGGTGAAATGGTGGCGGTACCGTGGCTTCTGTCGGACTACACGTCCAAATACATGTGGTCGCGGAAAATCTTGATGGTTTACCGAGTGTTACGCTAAATATTGCATTACTAAATAAAATGTTGCCGATTTTGTCTGAACTGAAGACGACAATTGATACAAATTGCTCCTGTAGTTACTTGTTGTCCCCGAGGAGTTTTGTTACTTTGGACTAAAAAGCCATAAACGCAAACTAAGACTTAAGAAGAACTTGGATTCCTTGCATTGAAATAGTAAACTGTACCCAATATTTTGACAGCTGAGTATCATTGGAAACTTTAACAGCCGAATGCCGTTGTTAACATTGTATGCCACCGGTAACATCGGTCTAATAGATGCTAAAAGCCTGCCATCAAGGCTGCTTCGTCAATCTCCACAACCTCAAAATTAGTCCAGGGCTGTCGTAACGAGTTTGCCGATGTCGCCCCAAAGTTCGAAACTACCATTTTATGGGTCCCAGGACATACTAACGTCTATGGTAACGAGAAAGCTGATGAACTGGCCAACCACGGAGCGGCCTTCCATAGCTCGATAGCGACGAAAGGATGTGTACTCTCACAGGTTGAAAGTGAAATAAATGAATCTATTGATATTTTATTTTTGAATGAGTTTGGCACTCATTTAAAAAAAAAAAAAAAAGCTTTCATACAAAAATAATGGATTTCTTTTTACTACACCTAATATTAATTGGGTGGCGTAACAGTCCGAGCCCCCATTGTGTAGTTAGCGGTATTGCTTGGCACATGCAAAAAAGACCTACTGCCTATTGTCGGTTCATTATAATCCACATGGGTTGAAATAATCTCTCAAAAAAGAAAAGAAAACTGCTGTGTTGGTTTTGGTTTGCATCGTAGTTAGATCTAAATTAAACCTTATGCTCCAAAATTTTGTAAGTACTTAAAGTCCCATGGGCAGGTTCATAAAAGAGCAAATAGCTGTTCCAAATTATGAACGCACCACTACAATTTCATCATCTCACTTGGCCATATCGACCGATAAAAGCTCGCTTCATCGCATCCATTCTTTTTTTGTTTTTAATAACATTCGTATTAAGCTGTTGTAATAAACAACAACACAAAAAAGAAATGGCATAACTTTGTTTCCTCAGCAGATGTCGTATCCTGTGTGTTCCTATTTTTTCCCCATTTCCTTCCATCTGCAAGAGTACACATCCTTTCGCTGCATTAAATGCCAAACTGCACCAACATCAGAGTTATATTCTATCCTTTTTTTCGTTCAAGCGGAATGAATACAGAGTAAGACGTTGGAACTAACCGAGTGCTGGATTTTTTTGTGACTCGTTATCCTTCATCAAAAAAATGTGCAAAAAAGAAAGTGAACACAATTGAGGGAGAGGGAGAGATTTCACATAATTCCATCATGATTCCATCAACTGCTGGAGTGTAAGGCGATGAAGCGCAAACTACAAGATACGTACACTTTTGAATAACAATTTACAAGATGACTACGAGAATGATGATGATGGTGATTGTGATTGTTATTGTTTCGATGATAATGATGATGATGGTGATGTATCCTAAGGATCCGAAAAGGATACACGATATGGAAGTGTATTTTTTTTGAATGATTGCCTTAATAACACTTTCTCTTTAAGTAAACAGAACGTCGCCGGAGGTCGTGCACCTTCCATGCTCTGATATAAAAAAAAAAAGAACTTATCAATGCCACACCATCGGCGTCTGTTGTAACTTCCTTTAGCCAGTCGGTTGGTTGGTCCTTTTTTTTTCTGCTTTATAACCTCTTTCTCCTTTTTTTTTCGTTGTTAACTTGGGAATCAACGATCCGAAATGAACAAACGAACCGACACATCACGGGGCGTTATACGAGTCCTTATCTGGGACTGGCTCTGGCCCCGGCTTGGCCTTCCAACTTGAACTACACCGACCATAGACTCTTCGTTGTTGTCGGCGTATCTATCGATCCATTGTAGATACTTGGGAGAGAGACTCCGACACCGAGACCAACTCCACGACTAAGGGAATCGAATATTTAAAAATCCCTTTGTTGGGACTTAAACAGCATAAACACTATCGCTGAACTTTGACATCCGGAGCCCGCTCCTGCAGGTGACCAGACCACACCAGACGACGAAGAAAGTTTTCCATAGAAAACGGTCGCTTATTTTATGAAAAAGCACATTGACTGGAAGGGTCTCTATCAAATGAACTTGTTAAGAGCCGCCATAACAATTTATTTTATGTCGATTATCATTTAGCACTTGTATGTGGTGTATGAACATCACAAACATTATGTTCAGCATTTTCCCTTGCCCTCTGAAATCGTTATCATATTTGCGAGATCTTTTGTCAGTCAGTGATGATGATGACTGAGTGTAGAGGACGAGTTCACAGGCGTGTAAATGTGAACAAGGATTATAAGGGGAGCATATCTAGCAAGTGGAATGGAGATTTGATGTTATGAAACATCCATAACAATTGACTTGAAGATGTGTGACAAAACATGTCACGCAGGGACAGATTTTTTGGACTAGGACATCTGAAATTAAACCGTCATTGCACTTTTCTCATTTCGTTTTGCTACAAAGTTAACCTTCCTGCAAATAAGTTGCAAAAGTACAACGAAAGAGGCAAACACCACAACCACACTATCGTCATCGTCGTAATCACCATCATTGTATCTTAATCCTATAAGTAAACGAAACTAATTACATTTCCACAATTCGACTTCAACTACACACATTTTATTGACTTTAATAATTAAAACTTGTTTCGCGATGTTATTTATTTCTTTTTATTTAATTTTCACATTTTTCTCCGTTGTTAACCCGAAATAAAAAGTTTGCATGGGGATTTCATGTGAGAAAAAAAAAATCCTTACCCATGGTAAATGAAAGTTTTCTACACTTTTCCGATTTAATTTCGATTAAAAGAAAATACGACTTGCTTGGTCGATGAAGTGGGAGTGTGTGTACATTTCATTTCGTTTTCGACATGACTGGGGATTGAAGCAATGCTGGTCTTCGTTTGTTTTTTTTTTTTTTTTTTTTTTTTTTTTGATCTGAAAGTTAAGAAAATAACTTTTTTCGTGGTTCGGTGGAAGATAGTAGATATATTTTTTCTTGTCAGCTGTGAGATGAATGCGACTAAGGATAGATGAAAGTAATGAATCCTCTGTATGAGAATTTAAAAACTTGCGACTGTTCCGTGAATTAAATAAGCCACACGACCATTTACAACTAAAGAAAAAAAGCAAATCTATAAAAAAAAAATACAACCCGAGAGTTCATTCGAAAGCGTATTGCAATCTTTGGATAAAACAACGCAATGAGCTTATTTGGAACAAAAGCGCCCACTAGAAGTTCCTGACTTTAGCTTTAATTGAACGATGGCTGTTAGATCGAACAGTCACTTTAATGCAATAAGCCACATGAGCAAGGGGGTGTTTTTTCAGACCTCTAAATTTTTTCTTGTAATAGATATGTAAAAATAGTTTGATATGTACTACTTTTGTATTCATTTTTTTAAATTGTATTTTTTTTTTTAACCTGTGATTATCTAAGACTTTGAAAAAAAAAAATGCAATTCAATTTAAGATCGTGAAAAAAAATATATCATGACGACTCTTATTTGCAATGATCGACAAATCTTTTTGGCTTTAGATTTGACCAAAACCTAAAGATCAGCAGGCAATTCTTTGTGACAACGTTTAGCGCATTTCCTCATTACAATCAAACCAAAGCATTCAATGTCAATACCAAAGGGTATTAAAAAATATGGCATAGAAGCAAAATCGTCTTGAAGGTAACAGCGTCTTATATTTCTTGATCTTAAGTTAAAAATATACAAGTTGGTTCTTTGTACTTCTTATAGCTCTTCTTTTGCAGTCGTTTTTTTCTTAGTATTTTTTGATATTGCACTTTGACCAAATCACTTTTGATTCGTCTACATACAATGTTGCTGATGAACTTAAAGCATTTAAATTCAAACTAAAATGGTGAGAAAACCACCTCGAAATAAGGCAAACGTTCCTCTGAACTGTATGATCTCATCACTAACCCACTTATAGCAGATATGCTTTCTCAAAAACCACCGATGTCTCAACACTATCAACGCCACATCTTCGATGGTACTAAAAACCAGTTTGACTAATTTGCTTCCATTTTCACAAAATTTATTCCGAGTGCAAGAACCTCTTTCCGCACCAACATCTGACCAAATTTACAGAAAAAAAAAACAATTTTCTAAGAATAGTTTTCATTTATTATGCAATTTTATTTATTATTCTACCCAGTTACAGTTTTTAAAGTGTGAATGCTTATGCCAAGAGGAGGAAGTGGGATGCAATGCCCTGTCTCATTGCGAAAAAAACACGGTTCCGCAGTTGTTGCCACCGGCGGTAAAGGTGGTAGATATTGTGGGCCCTGGAATGGGATGTCAGCAGGATAACAATGACCCAAGATCAGAAGCGCCAAATAAATTCCAATGACCAAAACTATTTCCTTCATAGGCATTTTGTCTGCACAGTCTAACTTTTATACTTCACTCTAACGCTGTACGGATGTAACTGAAGTGATTCAAAATAGAAAAGAGCAATTCTTTATTCAAAGGTGTGGATGGAAGATGATGGAAAAACAGGTTTGGAGCTTTTTTTGTCATTTCTGCCACTGGCTTTGATTGATGGGGTCAAGCACTGAATAGGCATTAATGTTTTATTGCAATATGCGCACTCATGCCATTCGGGCGGTGAAGTACACATTAAAAGCAGTCTACAAAAGTTTGCTACAATTTTTTTTAGCCCAAATATGAAAAACATATAATATTTTTGAAAAAATGTATTGATTGTACCTATTTTCGGCCGAATTTGAATGAGCGTACCTTAATTAATCCACCTCCATTTAGTAAATGCATCTTGAATTTATGTTTTTTACAAGAAACAAATTCACACAAGAAACTGTAAAATCTATACGTTTTACGTTTATAAAGTAGTAAATAAAAAAAATTACTTTCGGCCAAAGCCAAAAATTGAAACCGAAATATTTAGCATAACCACTGCAATTTTTAGATTGAAAATGTTTAAAAAGCTGAGAAGTAAAACAACCAATATAATTTTGACCTGTCATACCCTGAAATTAATAAAGGAAACATTATTATTTTAAAGCCATTTGTATTTGTGCTGATAACAAAAATATTTTCTCATCAAGCGAAGCAATTTTGCGGGTTGATAAGAATATTTCGAATCAGTTTGGTTCTAGCATAATAGTAGTAGTAGGGCTGTACGATATGTTGTACTGGACCCGGAGATCGACATTCTAGCTGGAAAAAGAAAATATCTGAAAGTTTTATTGTTCCATCCAATATATTCAAATTTCCTGACGATCAGTAGAGCTGAACTATTCGGGAGCTGTAGTCAAAACATTAGCAGGTGATTTTTTCTACAAAACAAAAATTTGTTAACAATGCATTCAAAAGGTTCAAATCAATCTTTGCATTATTTAGTAAAACATTGGGTTAGTGATGAAAATGCTGATTCAACTGTATGAATCACTTTTTTACCGGAACCAAACGCTCCAATCTCAAGGTATGGTGTATTTTGTTGAACACATTTTTAATTGTTTGATGTTGGAAACAGTCGATTTAAGGCAACGAAAAATAACTCATAAAACCAACTCTGCGTCATAGTTAATAGAAGAATTTTAAGCTTTAAATTCAAATTAAGTGAATAAAAATAACCAGTCTCATTCACTTCCTCAATTCTACCAAGCAAAAAATTAACAAATCAATTACTGCCACACGTCAGTTGAACTAAACCATGACTCACGAAACAATTTCACACTATAATCAAATGAAACATCTCTTTACCTCACAATATCTTCAAAGCCAGGTAAAGTTCAAGACCGCTGTGCTTATAATTTGATCACAAGAAAAAGAAACAAGCTAATTTAAATTCACATTCTAAATGCATGAACTGAAAAAAAACACACACACAACAGTTCATTTTCAAAAGCTCGTTTTATTTGAATTCACCCCGCGTTAAAGCTTTTCAATTTTGTTTATTTCGTATGTTTGTCTTTCATCCAGTTACAGTTTTCAAAGTGAGCACACCTAATCGTGTTACCAAATCCACGCAATTAACATTTTCGGCATCACTCGAATGTGGTATTTCGGTTGTCGCAATTAAATCATCAAATTCATCAGTTTTCGTTGTTGTTTCTGGTAGGAAGTTGTCCGAAGGCGCTGGCGGCAGATATTGCCTTGAGGTGGTCGGTAGACGCAGTGTTGTAGAATAACTCTCGCATAAAGTTGTTGTGATTAAAACAATCCCAAATAAGAGAAAGTATTTTGAAAACATATTTATCCAGCACAGAAAAATGTATACCACTAAACTCAAACTATCACGAAATCACACTGAAGATGTTTGATCACAGCGGCGATTCTTTAATCAACTAGCGCAAGTAAACAGATCTTGAGCTTTGCTGTCATAAACGGCGTGTGTTGTAGCAAAAACAAAAATAAAAAGAAAAAATCTAAATTGTTGCGAGTACGGTGCGAAGATACAAATGTTACCACTCCAACAAACAATGCAATCGTTTGTATTCTGCGGCTGACCACCAGCCGGCCATTTCTTAGAAGTTATTGTTGTGAATGTTTTATTTGGCAACATCAACTAAATGACGCATTTCTAACAGAATCTCCGTCGTGGGGCAGGTGAGACATGTGGGAATGGATCATTTATTAAGTGTTAGAAGTTACGCCTCTTCACGATCATCTTGTCCCTTCTCTGTTTCAAATTGTTGCCATTTCGTAGCAAAAAAAAATAATATAAATTGTTCTGAAACCAAGAGCAGTTAGATTAATTTAGAAAATGTCTTATTAAAATATGTAAGCAGCTTTGAGTAAGTATTCTTATAATGTCTATCCACCTGTACTCTTCAGCAGCCTCAAAACAACTCCAACAAAGCCTCAAAACTACTTAAAACACTGCGCAACATATTTAAATAATTTTAAATTTAAGTATTTTGCTACTATATACAGCGAAAATTAAAAGAAAGTGCTTCGAACATGAAAATACTCATAGAATAGATTTTGGTGCTCCAACAAAGAAAGAAAGAAATATTTAATGTATGCTACCAAAACTACTGTATTTTTTTATTCAAAAGAAGTTTTAAAAGTCAAAACAAGTTTGAAAACTCAAAAGGAAACTTTACACTAGGAACTAGAGCCCATTTTATTTTCGAGCCTTTGAGAGACTGTTAGAAATATTAGCATTCACTATAAATGGTAGCAAAAATATTAATGGCAAAGTTTTAAATTCAATCGCACTCTGGCAACATTTTTTTCATCTAATTTTTAGCTTCAAGATTTGTTTGATTCAAGTCAAACGCTACAAAAAATATGTAAAACACTTCACTCCGATTGATACAACAATTGTTGTAACACTTTTAAAGAATTATTACAACGCTTATCAGTAATTCTTGCAGCAACTATAAGTGGTTACTTCTTTAATAACAATAAGCAAGTAAATAAATCCAACAATCTCCTACAAATTTCTTATTTATTTTTATCATAACAACAATTTTATAAAATCGGTCGCTCTTAATTCACTTCAGTCACTTCAATCAACATCACACAACTTGTATTGCTTCGTAGTGGACAGATCAGGTGGGGGTATCTCATGAATGTGCTCCTCTGTCATAGGATATCCTGTCGAAGACAATTGTCCAGAAACAGCCGACAGCAAGAACATCAAAACTGTCATCACGACAAAAAAAAATGTTTTAAATGACATCGCTTATAAATTCAAACACAACCCGGCACTCAACTCAACAACTGAAACACTGAAACAAAAACTCGAAAATCGCATCGGGCAAATACAAATTATCCAAATGTTAATTGAATTTTGATCAAAATGACAAAAGTCAATATAATTAAGATAGTCTTCGAACAAAGAATCAGCATATAGAAATAACTTTTTGTTTTGGATTGTTTTATTTATTCATGGATACTCGCTTTTTCTTAGCCAAAGATATATTTTAGTTTTTCTTTCAACGGCAATGTTCTCGTTGTTGGCTCCTCGGTTGTTAACTCGACAATGGGCTTCTCGACTTCTGGCTGACTCACCAACACCACAGGCACTGCAGAATGCTCTCCTGAGGGAAAGCCACTTACAGCAACCACGAGGACAACTGCCAGGAGGACAATTTTTAGATTCATTTTCTTTTTCTTGAACGATACGTGCTAGTCTAGCGATGAGGTGATACTGAACTGATTTCAAGTGTTACGGCATGATTTTTATATTGAAAACAAATATCCAAAAACTGGTTTTCGGATTAATGGATTTAATTAGGATCACTGCAAATCACAATTTGCTTCGTGAAATCAGTTAATTTAATGTGCCTATACAAACAGCGAAGTGAGCATCAGAAAAAAAAGGAGGTAAACAAAAGGAAAAAAAAAACTTTTTCACGTGAAAACAATCAGAAAGTGGCTTTTCTAGTCCGTTTTAAAATATTGTATATTCGCTAACGTCATTTGGTGGAAGATTTTGTAAATATTTTATATGTTAAATGAAGTGAGGAATATCTTGAGCTCGATCTAAATATTGTGTATATCTAAGACCAATGTTACACAAAATGGTGATATAGAATTCGAGACTGGCTTGTTGGTTTAACAAATTTCCTCGAAGACCTAACAAAAAAAAACTTCCTATAAAGAAGACTTCTGCCAACAACTAAATTTATCAAAGGTTGGGGCAACAAGGAATCAGCGCACCTTTGATTTGATTGCTTAATTTAGTTAGGTCAAATCAAAGCTACGCTATATATATATAGTCGGCGTAACGGCCCATACAGAACCAGAGCCTAGCTTCTTCGCGCCTCCGCTGTGTTGTGCAGAGTTGTAAAAGAATGCAATCTTTTGGGAATGCATTCGCTGAATTCACGGAAAAGACTTCACAATTTGTGATTCATTCAATTGACTTCATTAGATAAGTGTGACTTCAATTTTAAAATCACTATTCTATTTTGAAGTCTTGATTGGACCAATCTTTCGGGCCACTCAATAGATTGCAATCAATTGAATGCAAGTCTTTAGAATTATGTGCATTCTTTGAAGCCACTTTGAAGTCCCTACCATTCACTTGAAGTCCACACATTCACTTCAAGTCAACAGCATTCACTTGAAGTTTTTGGGATTTCAACCAATTTCGTTGAAGTCTTTGGGAATGCAACTTTTAACAGTGAAGTCTTTGGGAATGCAACTTTTAGCAGTGAAGTCTTTGAGGAATTCAACATTTTGCATTGCAGTCTTAGGGAATTCAGTCGACTTGTAGAGTCATCATCGAGTAATTTTTTAGACAACTAATGAGTATGAGTGCGAAAAAATGATTTTTTTGGTTACCTTACCAAATGTTGACCGCAGCAAACAGACGTACGAGTAGTTTTGCCCGCAAAGATGACGCTCGATGTCGTGACGTCACCGCAGTGTCCGCCTGCTTGTTTGCACCACTCAATTGAGTGTGAGTATTGTAAGACATTAAAGCGGGGCGACGCGTCAAAAAATGCGGGTGTGCCCCACTGATGATATATGCCTATTAACGACAACAAATTATGTTAAATTAGAACATTTAGTGCATAAGTTTATAACGCAGGCCTAGAACAAAGTCAAGAACATCTTTGCGCATTTTAAATGTTTATGGAGTGACCAATACTATTTTTTTTTTTAATTAAGTTGTGTTTATCTTTACTTCCTTTTATTTAGTAAAAAGGCAATATTTTCGAGAAAAAAAAATATTGATGCAAAAGTGCTAAAATAACTCTTAACAACTTTGGATATTTTTTAAATGTAAACGTTATCAACTCAATCATAAACCAAGCAAAAATGCAAATAAACTTTTGTATACAATTTTGTACCACCGAGTAAATTACGAACCAATGCATACCGACCTTTAGACTTCAAAAAGTAAGCTTAAGTTTCCAACGTCCGACAAGACTTCTGTTACAATAAAAAAAAAATTTACAGATCTACTAAAGTAGAATCAGCTAAACTAGTTTGCGATGGTTAATAAAAAAAATGCTGACTTTCTTTAGGTGTTACTAGAAGATATTTCATGGCAAAACTAGACTATGACCTTTAACTATTTTCTTTGTAAGACTTCTCTCTCTATCTCTACCCGATTTTGCCCCACCATTTTCCCTAAATCCGCAACTAAAATAATTTCCGAATTCGGCAAAGTGGAAGAGAGAAAAAAAATTACCCAATAACTTGATGCGAAAAAAAACGAATGATAAATGAGCGCAACTGGCCCAGTTAAAAAAATACACGGTTTCGTAATACGACATAATCCGACAAAGATATTTAAAAAAAAAAAAAGTCTTTTGTGGCCAGCAAGGGACATTGCATTTAGAAATTAATGATCTTTTATTTTCTGTGAAAATAATGATTTTTACAATTTAATTTAACACATTATTCAACTTGAAATTTACGATGTCTTCCGAAGCATTAAAAAGTCATTAATTATTTTTTTTTTTTTACAAACAAAAAATGTCCAATGGGTATTCATTTAGAGATAAATTGAATAATGTATGACTGATAATTTATTTTTCTTTATTTATCATCTTGGATCCAGCGAAGCTGCGTCGTGTTTTTTTTTAAACAACAAAATAACAGAATTACTGAAAAAAAAACGTTAAAAAAAACATTGCAAATGTTTCACGCAATCCATAAAAGCTAAATCAGAAACGCTCATCTAAGAAGCGTCCTCAGCAGATGAGAATGTTAGCAACAAATCAGGAGTTATAGGTTAGTCAGGTGTCAGGTAAGTCGTCAAGAGTTTCTTGGTTAATTTAGGAGGCTAACAAATAAACCCAGAGTTAACAGACGAGTCCTGCGTTTGACAGACAAGTCCTACTAGAAATTTTAGGACATTATATATCATCATTTTCTGATTCGACTGCAAATTATTATGCCGTTTTTCAGTCATCCCAGCCCATTTACTTAATATTCACCCCTTTTGAAATCCTCCGAAGCTCGTCGCTACTGCAAAAGCACATATTCTCTTGTCATTCGTCTAACAAATTAAAGCCCATAAATTCACTACCACTATTCACAAGCGAAATCAATCCCAGCTTATAGCCATATGTTGTACATATCCAGACTCCCTACCTCCTTAGCAATGTCAGCGGAATAAGAAGCTTTAAAAAGTCAAGGGAAAAAAGGATTAAAATTTATTGCACTCCACCTCTTTGTCAACGTCGTTGTCTTTACACAAAAAGGACAATCGAATTGCTCCAGACGTACTTTATTATGTGTTTGCTGCTATTCCACCATCATCAGCAGCAGAAGCAGGAAGAGAAGGAGACGAAGTCGAAGCACAGCACATAACATGAACAAAAAAACAGAAGAAATGAAACTAGCTTGGTATATGGATGAAGAGCACAAATCGAAATAATGGCGACCGAAATTACAGAAAGTCCTTGAATTTCAACATTGAAATTGCCAATTGAAAAAATATTGCCAACAAAATAAAAGAGAACGGATAAAAACGAACAAAAACATAATTAATAGCCAGTGCGCGATTGTGCCATTCAAAGCAATTTCTCCTCGATTCCCCGAGAGTCGTGTGCGCACGGACACGACTGAAGCAAAAGATATGCAATTCTTTTCTCATTGATTGCCCTTTTTTGTTTTCTTGTCACTTAAGGACAATGAAAAGTAATTTCATCGATTTTCATGCATCATTTAAAAAAAAAAAAAATCCCTAGCTCGACTTCTTCCGCTTGTGTCACTCGCCTGACCAACAGACCAGCACACACTACCGCCATTTAAAAGAACAAATCAATAAGAAACTTTTACTTTCATCCTCCACTTCATTCATCCGACAACCGGTCGTGTCGGTCACATGTGCGGATGCACATCACACACATTTCCCGACAGCATATCACATTTTTTCCCAGCACTGGACACATGTACTCGACGCAGAGATCAGACCATGTCCCATGCACATATAATCTTCTTCCTCCGGCTGTCCATGACGACGATGACTTCGTCTTTTGTTGTACGACGGATGGATGTGCTCGGTTGCTTAATGAAATACACGATTTTAATTTGCTGGAATGGAGCGTGGACGAGCGCGCGAGAGTCAAACTGGTTTGGATTGGACACAACCATGAATCGGGAGGACGCCAAAAGGAGATGGTTGGTGCTTTGCAGCAAATGATTATGACAATGATGGCGTGTAAAGGAAATATAACGAGAGTGAGAACGAAAAAAAGAGGAAAAACAAAAGTGTTTGGAGACAATTCCACATGAGAAATGAACAAACGCGCAGCAATCGTGCAAGCAACAAACAAAAAAACAGGCAAAGAACAAGTTGAGTAATTGCAGTGCTTATTACTTCATTACGTAGCGAAAAGTGGACGATAATAGCTGCACGAGATGATTCTTCTTCAAGACAATTTATTTGGCTCTGGGCAACAGTCGGAAATGCTGAACGGGACGGGTTATTAGGGTTTTTGGTTTGCTTCGTAACTCAAGCTTTAAAGTGGGCGTATCTCGGGCAACTTGTAAAAATGTTTATATATTGTTCTCAAAAATAACTACATCAAATCTCTAGTTCTTATCTTTAACGTCTGATTTAATTCCAATTTCTAGGGTATTTTGCCCCGTGATATGGTTTTTTAAATATGTAACTGTGTCTGGAGAATAAGATTCGCTAGCCATACGCATTCAAATACGTGAGTGTACTATATAAGCAAAGCAAACGATTCAATAGATTGTAATTAAGATGTTTTGGCAGGCACAAGAAGAATATTGGTCTGTTGAGCCAGTTATGGTATCCCAACAGGGTCTTCAGTATTTTGACAGTTAATAACGGCCATGTTCTTGAGCGTCATTTATGAAGTCTCTTTTGCCTAACCTAACTAAATTGTTTTATCAAAATTGTTACGAATTGAATTATGAACGCCTAATCTACTATTCGCAGTGTGGTAAATAAATTTGAGTTCGTTGGTTCACTAAACAATAAACCAACAGCAACGAAACGACGAAATGGAAGATCTGCCAAAAAGATGACCGCTATCCATGAAAGTATGCAGTGAATTTTCATGACTTAGGCCTGTAAGAAATTCAACCAGCCCAAAAGCTTAAGGTAAACGATCATAGAGCAACGATAGGACATAGCGATTCGTTGGGTTTTGAGGGAAATTGGAACTGATTCAGTCTGATTTAGGAGCCAGAATCGATGAAAATTGGAAATTTCTAAGGTGTGCCACCAAAAACGCGATCCAATTTGCGGCATCCTCACACTTAATAAATCTCTTCTCACAACTGATATATCCAACAAACCACAAAAACCGCAAATGAAGTGTCAATACAAACACCAATAAAAAATTAATTATGTAAAACTTCAACATAATTTAATCATGCATTAATCCGCAGTCATGCCTCCGTTTCACGCACGTCTTCATGTCTCCAAAGTTTTGACAAACGTAAATCAATAGAAGGCTAAGCATTTGGCATTGAACTTCAACACCATACCTTCAAAATAATTTTCTTCTACTTGTATTTTTTTCCTCGTTTCATATCCTTTCCAGTACAACGATTTTATTACCCACCCAACTTTCTTATTCATTAATGAATCGTCCTCTCTCGCACCTCCTGAATAATGAATGCGCGCTGTCGGAATGAATAATTCGATGAAATCCTTCGAACGTCAACAATACAACAACCAACGAAAGGAAATGAAAGGACCTCCCTCAATAGCAAACAAGTTCATGCCCAGACATTTATTTGTTATTCAACCGGCGCGATAAGCGGCGAAAGCTTTCAGTTTTTATTTTTTGGGGTTCAATGTCTGTCTCCTCCATATAGGTCGTCATCAAACGCCGGCCCATGCGCCTACTTTTCGCACTTTACCCCAATCGAAGAAGCTTTCGAGTCTGCAATGCGTAGGCTCTCTCTGGAAGGAATTTTTCTCAATGAACCTTTGCAGCGTCGTCGTCACCGCACATGACCTTGCCCTTGTGCGGGGGGGTGTGTGTGTACCGCCTAAGCTAAAGGCTGCGTCTGGGCGGATGGTAATTTATTTCAGTGTCAGCTGGAGTGGGGGGCATATCCTTTTTTTGCTTTTCTGTTTCTACTGAGCTAACGATCTGCGGGCCCATCGCCATCTCATAGCGTACATCCTCCTCTTGTATCCTTGATAGACATTCTAATAGGGTTTTTGAACCCGGCACATGGCACATTGTACTCAGGCAAAAAAGCCAAGAAGGATTCCTTGGAAAACAGAATTTTGTGGAATGAAACTTTTTGTGGGTTACTCTCGTCGGTTTGGTTTTGTGTTGTGTCGCGTTCTCCCTTAATGGATGGTGGTGGTGTTTTAACTTATTCTCCTCGGTGGGTACACACACACCACACAAACAGACGCAAAGGACGTTAAATTGCCTGTACATGGCAGTGTAGCATTAGGTGATTTTAATATCCCTCTTGAATGGGTTGTTGAATCGTTTTTCTAAGACAATTTATTTTTTTGTTGGGTACTTCTTCTGCTGTTGAGTCCTTTTGGTGGAGGGTACGAGTATTTGCTAGTTTATTGCCAAGGACATACTTTTTTTTTTTTCTTTACTTTCTCCTCGTTGTGAGTCCTTTTGAAAGGTGTAATTTGGTGGTTTGGAAGGAAAGGACCCTCGAAAGGTAAAATATATTCGCAAGAATCATTCTGTGTTGTTGAGGCGTCCTTTTGTAACAGGTCAGTGCACTTGATTGGGTCACGGCCCTTCTTTTTGCCGTATCGCACAATTTAAATTCAAGTTTGTTTTTACGGTTCAACGAGAGCATATGTCCTGAAGGAGAAAGAAAGAAATTTAACTAATGACTCTAATAATGTTGTACGAAAGTTGAGCGCTTGAGCAGGCACAATTTAAAGGTCTGCAAAATTTTCATTTTCCCTCTCCGATTATCGAACGCCCGGAGAGGAGTGAACGTCGTCGATATTTCATAAATAAAACGTGCTTAGGTGATGGGGAGGAGATTTAGTTACACCTCAGCTTGGCAGCTTGGAGCTTTTCAATTAATCAGAGAAATTAATTAACAGCTTAAGGGGCACTTAATCACTCGAGTGTGACGTAGATGAGTAGGCTTAAATATTTTATTAAACATTAGATACACTTTCTTTGCTTTCTGTCGGTGGTCGGTCAACTGTCACTGGGGACACTGAGTTTTTAAAAGTGAGTTAAGACGCAGAAGCAGTTTTTGTGGAAAAGATTTGAGTCAGCAAGCTGTGGCCCCATCGGACACAATTAAGTTCAAAGGTTGTTGACTTGTCTTTTCAATGCTGTCGGATAAAAACCTGACCTGAAGACGTATGAAGAATCATCTGAAGATCAACTGGCAATTTTAAATAAAAATATTAACCACGAAGTGCCATCAGTTGTCGTTTGTTGCTAAACAAAAATAGTTTTTTTGCGGCAATGTCGCTTACGTATTAAGAGGAAACATTTTATTTCTATTGCTTGAAATTATAAATCCACCAAAAACTAAAAGGAATAAACCTCCGATTGCAAATATTCTTAAACGAGGATCAGGTTAACAGTTTTAAAAATAATTATAAATGAAAATTTAGAGACAAGGCAACGCAACAGATACTCGGGATATTAAAGAGAGTGAATATTGAAATTGAAACGATCTTTGGGGAGAACTCCCATGGAAATTGATCTTAAGTCATTGGGCTCTCTGTCAAATTTTAAAGTGGATTTTTTATGATGATCGTGATAGATCGTAAATCAAACAGTTATAAAAGTTATGTAACTGGACTGAAATCAGCAACCCTAAATTGGTAGACCAATACAGTGTAGCAACGAGCACTACCAATAAGCATACAAAGCTTAACCCGGAATAGGTTAGGTTAAACATACTTGAAACAGTGAAAATAAGTAACAACAGCAGTCAAGTTACACACATTAACGAAACGAAATCCTAACTAACTAGCTACCTTTAAGAAATAAACATTTTAGAACTTTTATTTAAAAAAAAAAAAGGAGATTATGCTTGTGCTGATTTCAGGATTGTGATATGTTTGTAGCCAGACCACGTTCTTTTGAGCTTACCAAGCTTACAAGCAAAAGGGACGTTTGTCCCAAGACATTCGTCTTGGTTTTTTACAACTCTTTGGATAGCTTTCGAATAACCCAAGCCATCGAACAGCAAAGCTCAAGGATCCTCTAAGATCCATAAAACGTTTCAAAAAATACCCATTAACCTCGCCACAACTATCACATCAATTTCTGCCATTAAAATCCCAGCAAAAGTGTAATCCAAAAGAAGTAACGTAAATCATTTAAGGATTTTGTGTCTGTTTCACCATCCGCCCCCGGCACCCACACCCGCACTAAAATTAGGAAATTGAAAAACATTCTTTACTACTGCCAACCAACCATTCTCTTTCTCTCGTAACAATTTCAATCGAAGAATTTTCTCTATTTCTCCCTCCCCGTGTGGTTGCCTCCGCGCCGTGTCGTCGCGATTGAAACTGATACCGAGAAAAACCCCCGAAAGTATCTGGCGGAACATTCAATATTGGTGGTAATAAAAAATAAGCTGAGGGTATTACATCGAATGCAGTGCAACATGCCACACCACACTATGACACGGAATATATTCTTTTTTCTTTCTTCGACGACACGCTAGGACACACATTGAGAGAATCCTCTTCTTCTCAACTGTGAAACGTAAAAAATAAAACACGAACAAAGTATCTTTAACACAAAACGGCACCGCCACCCACCCACACAAAAAAAAGAGAGACTTTTAAACGACCATATTTACGTTTTATCGATATTAAGTGGCAAATAAATTGTCTATAAAGTTAGCTCTTGGTATAGGGGGGTCTTATTACGAAAAACAGCATATGGATCCAGGAGGGGCAGAAATTTGCGAAGGTTAGTTTTCAGTTCAAAGGACTAACTTTCGTAATATTTAAGAATACCGGAGGATCAGCGGACCATAGGACCCCCGCCTCAATGATAATGTGAAATGGGCAAAATAATCGATATATTGACAGCAATTTGTATGATAAAAGCCAAAATAAATTGAACTTTTGACCAATTTTACTAAACAGACATTGCAGCAAGGGGCGGCGGCAAAATGTGAAAGGACCATCTTTCGTCCTTAAAGCGCAGACAAGCTCAAGTGGAGTAGCCATTAACCAGGCATACATATAAAGGATTCAACTTTTGAGTGAAGGACTGTTTTATTTTTTGTTCCTTTTTTGGCCATTCTCTCCGCGGGGGTGAGGCAAATTGAGAAGAGATTGACATTTGCTTGTCATTATACTTCGATTAACTTGGAGAAAGGACCTAAGGATGATTCAATTTAATGACGAAGGCGGAGGACTTCTCTTTAAAGTGTTGTCCCCTTGGACAACAAAGTTCATTGTAAAGATAGCAAAGTTCGCGATGAAAGGAAGGTTTTTGTGTTGGAAAGATCGCCGACAGTCCAGGAAGACTGAAGAATATTTTAGGGCAATTTAAGAGATGTATGATGTAAATTGGTCTCTTGAAATTTTTACTTAAATTATATCCAACGATTCTTTAGTCCAACAATACCGAGAAGGTTAAAAGGTAATCTATAAGTTCAATTTGTATGTAAGTGTTGCATGCGGGTTTTAAACGGCAGATTTCTCATAAACTAGATGATTGTATTCACCGAGTTATTCATTATAACAATTTAGAATATTTTAGTTGCAGAGAATGTGTATTGTTATTCTAAATTTTTAAAACTACATGTTAAGTTAAGTAAAATGTTGTAAGCAATTGCAACCAAAGAAAGAAAAAATTAAAAAAAAAAAAAAACAGACTCTTTCGTTTGTCAGTATGACAGCTCCATACCATTTCCAAAAAAAAAATATAAAAAAAAGACACATTGGAAGCAACGTAATCGCAACCTAATTCGCATTCCTTCGTAAAACTCTGTATGGAAATTTGTCAAAACCAAACAAAAGGTGGTGAAACAAAATAAAAATATTATCTCAGAGACCCCACATAGCCACATCTAGCTCCTGACTCCCTTCACATCGTGCACTCCTCGCTTCATCCTTTCATCGACAAAATAAAAAAAGAATACACATATTCGCAATTATGGTAGAACGTGACAATATTTTATTATTTTCAATTTATTTCCATGTTCTTCCACTTACTGTCTGCCCGAAGGTTGTTCCTACTCAAGGCACAACATGCACTTCTGGTCTTAATAGCACTTCCCCAGCTCGAACGCATAACTTATCAGGACTGCAAAAGGAGAGAGTTAGTTGCATGGCATCTTTTCAGCATGCAACACAGAGAGGGGGAAGGCGGGCAGACAGACCAAACCACTGATACCACCGACCGTATATGAAATATTGAAACCGAAAATGGCAAAACGTGTGTGCTGCACACTGCTGCTTATGGTCTCTTTCCTTTTTTCAAGTAAGAAATATTCTTTTTCCAGTAGAAAGGAAAGTCATTTATTAAATTTTCACACAACCAAAGGAAAATAAAGTCCAACCACCCCGACAAAGCACAAAAAAAGAAGAAATGTTAAGTGGTTGAGGGTGAGAAGAAAAGAGGAGGATCTCTGAGAAAGCCAAACTTTTCATCAGAAAAAGTCGACATCGCTTTTCTTTTTTTTATTTCTTTTCCTCTTTTGTTATTGCAGACACTTTAATTACCCGCAATCATTTATCACATCCTTCGCGTTGTCATAATCTCTCCCTGGAGCGATTTACATTCAACAGACGGAGGGGGAGAAACGAGACGATGCATCAAATTCAACAGGATCAAAATAAAAATAATGTAAAATAAATTTATAAAAACGATAATCAAAAGAAAAAGAAAAAAAAAACGTCCAAGGGAATTAACTTTTCATCAAAATTAATGAGTGAAAAATGTAAACGGAGACTGAGGTCAACAGACACCACGGCGGCGATAATAGTAATGAACTTAGTCAAAAAGGCATAGATCAACTGACGAATATTTATAACAAAAAAATCTTTCAACTATTAACCACGAAACCATCCAAATGATGAATGAAACCTTATTTGACGAAGGGTTGAAAGGAAAAAACAGTTAATGATGTGGAAGAATGTCTCAAAGAAAATCATATTATTTTGATGACTTAATAAACGAAAGTAGCGCAAGGTCTGCATTTATCCATAATAACCTTTCAAACAGATGACAAGCACACCTCCCACTACACAACAAAGCTCTGTATTTCAAACTTACAAATTACTGACCTACAACAATCGCTCTTAAAATCCCAATGAAAACTCATTACAACCGCGCCACAGATTTAGATTCCTCTCTACAATCCAAAGTCGTTGGTTTGCCACAAATGCATTTAACATTCCATATGAGTAATTGTACCTTCAAAACAGCTTATTTTATTACTCTCGTGTACTACCTCATAATTATTTTAAATAACTTAACACAAAAACTAGGTTACAACTGTAATATAAATAAATTTACGATCAACTTTAACAACCACATCACTCACAGGTATGTGAACTGAGTTTACTCATCAGCAATGGTGCACCACAATGAAAAAGAAAAAAGTCATTTAAATATTAATTATTCAAAACGCCAACCCATTTGGTGATTCAAATAAAAAATAGACCTACAACGTATTAACCTAGAATTGTTTTATATTTACTTATTCTTGGAAAACCCAATTAGAGCACATTGTAGATGTCATTCATCCGACTTCGCTTTGCCTGAGATTGTGATTCGGTTACAAATTTCTTCACCAAATTCATTGACTTGCTATTTAGATATTTTATCATAGAATTTGTCTAGTCAAAGTCAAACTTTTATTGTTGACAAAAGATTGAACAACTTAATGCTGGGGCGCCGTCATTTTTCATTTTTCCACCGAAAATTGACGTGTTACCAGTTGACGTCGGTGTTTCGAATTGGATTTCGCCCAAAAACCAAAAGAAAAACATAAAAACGCTTAAGCCATGTGATTTGTTTCGTGAAAGAGTTTTTCAGATACATAATTATAGATATGAATGTCTGGGTTGAAAGATTGTAGATTGGCGCGACTTCGACCTCCTTTTCGTAACGACAATTATTTCAATATTAATCAAATCTATCGAGCTCATGTGTCTTTTTCGTTAACGCAGAGCGAGGCAAAGAAGTGGATATGAAAAATGGATGGTAGCCGTGCAAATGTTTCGAAGAAGGATTATGATGACGACACCAGCACAATTGTCTTTAGGAACAGCCAATTATCTCCCCAACAATTATGCAACAATAACAGACACTTAAGATAGTGACGTTGAATATGAATTAGGACACAAGCGAATCAAGTTGGAGTTAAGAGAAATAAATACAGATTTTTTTAATCATATTCGTGACTAAAGGCCTGTTAAAAACGCGACTGCACGAGCACCACATTGTGTTTTGCCCGTTACGCTCAGCATTATCAACCGAAATATCCGAAAGGGGCTTCGGTATTCCTATATTTTCTTTTGACTCTTCTTCAAGAATGCACAGAAAATGCCAGTGTGTTATGGAGATCTTTGAAGGCAATGCTGGTTAGTCAATTCGTTGTTTTTTCTCAATAAATTATTTATTTTCTCACTAGATAAAACTTTTAAATTTGGAATAGCGAAAGTTCAATGTTACCTAAGCAGCTTATGATGCACTCCGGAAAACAGCGTATTAGGTTTGGTTTGTGTTGGCAATATCAGGTCGTCTCTTTCAAAACTGAATATGATCACAGTGTCACCGTCACCGACCATTACTACAGAAGTATGTTCAACCAATTTTTTTTTCAAATCTGCAAAAACTTAAGTAAAAGAAACGATGCAATTAACTTCAAAAATAGGTTTTACAAAATCATCCTAAGAAAAGCCCTGTGCTTCTTATATCGGGCAACATCATTTGAATGGATTATTTTATAATAGGCCTACTTAATGCCTTTGCTGTATGCTGAGAATATAAGTTTCGAATCTACTTCAATTCGAAAATAATCACCCCAATCACGCAACTCGCATCCGACTCTCGTATTTGCCTCGTATGAAGAGTCGTATTCGAGCGGCATCGCTATTCCCCAACTCGCATGCGTTGAATACGACTTCAAGTAAAAACAACGCATGCCATCGCAGTTACCCGAATGTCAACTGTCACAACGTGAAAGGAAAATGTAAACAAAACAAAGGAAAGAAAAAGGATCTCTCGTGAAATAAAAAAGAAATTCTCGAATGAAAACAAAATAAAAAGTGGCCTATTTTATTCTGATTATTTGTTTGTTTCTTTTTTTCCAATCGTTCTGAATAAAATGGTATTTTTGGAGGACCCTGAAGGATTGCCTGACAACTAAACCGTACGCCGGCGTTTTAATTCAGGAGTTTCTTAGTTCCTAGTGAATTTTGTTGTTTTTTTTTTACATCTACTGATATAGATAGATTAATATAATATGTATTTGCACATTTTGTTTTCAAACAACCCTTAACTCGTACACCGAGTCGTAGGCAAATTTCTATACGAGGAAAATACGACACAAATACGACAAAGATACGAAAGCGGAATAAGGAAAAAATACGACACTCGTATGCGTTGCTTGAATACAAGTCCTGTCAAAATTAAAATACGACGATGCTCGTAAAGTACGACTTCGGTAATAATGAAATACGACTGTACTCGTATCCGAGTGTCGAATGCGAGTTGCGTAATTGGGGTGAATATTAAACTCAACAAATGCAATTTTATGTCGACGGGCGGTAGTCGAAAATTGATAGAATTGTTCAAACTTCTCAGTGGTGCCCACTCGTTCGAAGCTATTTTCCATTGTTAATATCATAAAATTATGTTCAATAAAAATTATGAAAACTTAAAATTCATGAGTTATTCAAAAATAAACAACTTTTTCAAAGACCAATTACCTATTTGCCTGTCACATACAACTCTTTTTCAACTGGCTGCAGTCCACGTAGATGACTTAAAAAAATACTCAGGCTATTTTGCGTTTAACTCAGCTCTACTGGCTGTTTACAATCATTCAGAGCAAAAAAAATTGATTACACAAGGAAACCGCTAGCAATACGACGCCACATTCAATGACACCACATCACGGCTAAAAAGCCCGGTGAAGGTTACGTCTACTCGGTAATCGGATAGCGTCATCTGGCTAAGTAACTTTTCTCTTAAAAGATAAGAAAACTCGCGTCAAAAGTTCAACAAATCACAAGTACTACGTTTAGTTATTGCACATGATTTACCTTGAGATACAAATATATCCTCTCACGATAAGAAAAAAACATTTTTTTTACGACCTGGGATTGAACTTTATCGACTTAAGCGCGTAGTTGAATTGATGGTGTGGCGTCGGTGTCATGCATCGATGACTGGAGGCGCTTGATGCAAATGATGTAGAATATCTATATGTATGTGGAGAGATACAGCGAGACACCTCCGTGGAAATCTCGCAAGGCACAGATTCAACGCGCAATATACATTTCATTTTTCTCTTATTTCATCATTCCGTGCAAGCTTTAAAAAAAAAATCAATTAAAAGAACTTCAAATTGCGCTGAGTTTGGTCATGAATTTTATTACCTCACATTGGTACTGTGCATAAGCAGCAGCACCAGAGAGCCGGTATTAAATCTGTATCTGTATGTGGGCAAATTATATCTAAACTATTTGGTGTTGACCCCATTCAGAGAGCTGCGTGCATTCCCCGCCGCATACGCTACGACCATCGCCGAGGCGCTGTCGTGGGTGGACGATTTTGAAATTGAATTTTCATTTTCACAGCGCCATAGACGACCCAGGACGGGACCGCAAATCAAATTCCTAAAATTACTTACAAATCAGCGTTAATCAGTTTGTGGTTAGCGAGTGTGACGAAGTGTGTGCGCACATTTCCGGATCAGCAACATAGATTCGCTTTTGAAGATACATATACAACGTCGAAATTGTTTTGTTTTCGGGAGTATATCCCCACACAACCTCAGAATAGCCGTCATAAATTCTGATGAAAATATGACTTTTTCCATATACATATTCTCTCTCTCTGCACTGCAATTGCGGTTTAGACGACTTTGCGACTGTTGGATATGAAGCTAAGAATAGTTTTTCTGTGCAGTATACTCGGTGTTGACGGCCGACTGTTTGCCTCCTTGGAGCAGAGTAATTTTACTCGTTTTTCAGATGAGAAAATTAGGTGTGTGTGGCATAATTACGTGAGAGAACACAAAACGAAAATAAACATCAGGGAGGCGGTTTGGTTGCGCACAACTGACTGACCTAAGACAATTTACTAAAAGTTAGAAGCGATAGACGCGTGTTTTCCCAATTGTTTTTGATACTTTGGTGGAAAATTTCGACGTACTATTAAATCGTTTGCCAAGTTTTACTAAAACGTCGTTATTTATGAATGCTATTAGTTGACCGTTTTTATGCGATTCATCGGATAAATTTCGTTTATTGATATTTTAGAGTTGGCCGATTAGAATGAGATGTTAAGAAATTAAAAAAAAAAGTATACATTACCAAAATGAAAACCTCACGACCGTACGAATTGCTTACCTGAAAAAAAAAACAATTAGTGTTTCGTGTTTATTATGTAGTTTGAAAAAAAAAAAAACAGAATGGACGTAATGAATTCTTTCAAAGTCGACAAAGAAATGACAATGTTCAAAAATCTCTTTTTCTAACTTTCTAGAATAACTTAGTGAGAACTTAACTTAATCACATCGTTTCTCTCAGACTACAGGTAGATCTTTCCCACTTTCGATGAGCTAAACAAAAGAATGGACGAAGGTTTTGGATGATTTGTCACTCATATTGCAGTCAGCAGTCAGGTTAGGTTTTCCATTGCCATAGAATCAAACTTTATAAACAGAATTCCATTTAGAATTTTTTACTTCTGCATCTTGACCGTCCCACAATGGTATAAAATTCATCAATTCTCGAAACAACGGGTAAATTATCGCAGAAGAAAACTGCGTTCATGATTGACAATGGATACATTGCAATAGTAAGCTCGATCGAACTTTAAAACAACAAATTTATACAAAAGAACAAAAGTTATTCCACCTTTCCCTTTCTTCCATTCACGTTGAAAGACTAAAGTGTTGATTTCATTTAGCCAAATAGGGATACATCTATTTAGCTGAATGGAAAATAAATAATAAGCCATCCTTAGATTTCTATAGGTTTCACATGTTCGTATTAAATGGACTGCTTTCTTATAAAGATATGTTCAGAGAATCAACAGTTAAGTATTTCTGAGTGAGTATAAAATTATGCATTATACTTCAAAGAATAACAAATCTCGTGGTTTTTTTTTAGACTTCTTCTGATTTCGTCGATATAATCAGCATTTTCTTATTTTGTATCAAACTGCATGAGTTTGCAACTCAGTAGTCGATATTTTATTTGCGTATCGAACTGCACGAGGAGAGAAAACTCGGCAGGCGATTGATTTTCTGTAAAAATGAATAGATATTGCTAAGGTTTTTTTAGTCTAAGATTGGAATCCGCAAAAGAGACAGCGATGGAGAAAGGAAGAAAATAAGTGCTTTTTTTTCTTTGTTTTCCACTGTAAAGTAGTTGTTTTTTTTTTAATACTGTGCTACGAAACATATTTAAAATCAGTTGTCTTTTTAAATTTTCACGGCAGATAAAGGTAAGCCAGAATTACAGATAAAGGTAAATAAATACATAAATACTTATACGACCCCAAAGAATTCAACACGAATAAACTGTCGCATACTTCGATTAAATAAAGTTTTCATCTTACAGAGACTGCGAAAACTTAAGTCTTGGGTCTCAGTTCTGACACATTTTTACGATTCAATTAGGTTTGGCTATTTCTATCAAAAAAGTCAGCTCGACTGCATTAATGTGAAGACACAAGCTCTCACTCATGAACCACGGACGCGGACACATTACTCTTCACTAAATATAGACTATATTGTCGTTGCAGTAATGCATTTGCAGAAGTTTTTACGCCCCGCAGACTGAACATGAAAAAAAAAGAATACCCTCTTGCGGTTTGAGCACGCACATTGTCTATCTGAGGTTAGTTACCTCTCAGGTTCACCTAAGATCCAATCAGTTTTTCTCATGAGATCCCTCCAATAATTTGTTTCCACTTTCCCAATCAGCATGTCTCGCGCTGTCCCGCATGGCTCAGACTTAGTTACCACTGCCACCACCACCACCACCAGCACCATCAATCATTTGGCTAAGTGTTTGAAAATTTGCATACAATTGCTGAAATACGAAACGTCCTTAACCCCCGTAGAATATTTCTCATCTAACGCCACTAACAACAAATAAAACAGCAGCAAAGCACAGAACAGCTACAAGACCGACAATTGCCACTTTGGCAACAAACAGTGACGCCGACAGCGACAGTGCCACTCCCACACACACAAAACACACATTCTCGAAATACATTTGTGCAAATTTTGCTCTTTCCTTGAATTTCCTCCCACCACCCCGACCCGGCTTTGAGTAGAAAATCGTCTCAAGAGTCCTTTTGATTGATTGCCTCGAGTATGTGTGAAGATGATGCTCCTCTTTCTGCTAGAATATCCTCCTCCATCCATCTCTTGAATACGAAGTAGAGGAGAGATACATTTAAGTTTATTATTATTTCAATTTAAAAATGCATTGAAAGTGAATTTTCCTCAATGTGTCGCCAGCATACACATCCTTTGTAGAGGTGTGCGTATATAAAATTTATCACAGCCCTCGAGAGCGTGCAGAAGAGAGGACATTACTCCCACCCACCTTTTGTTAACGCGCAAAACAAAAATATATTCTCGGTTCGAGGGAAAATGCAAACTTTTCTTGCTACAACATGACATTTATTGTTACTGCCATCATTTTTGCTGTCATTGTCATTATCGCCATCTCTCCGCGTCGTCGTTGTAATCCTCAAGTTGTTGTTGGCTTGTCACCTTGTTTTTTTTTTTTTTTTGGGTTTTCAGTTGCCAGTCATGCACTTTGTCAGTGACACAAACACACACTCGGCGCACGGCGACATTTGCACGAAATATGATGGGGAATCCTGCGCTTAGGATTCCGTTTCACAGCAGGACGAGTGGATGGATGGCTGGAGGAGTACTGCTGGAGAAGTACTCCACCACTTCGAATGTAATCCCGCACTTCTTGAACCTGACGACTGCAGGTAGGATACACTTTCATCTTGTGCCTCTCTCTCTTCTCGTTGTTGCTGTCATATCAAATTTTGGAAATTATAAATTGTTCCTGGAGACTCTGAACTGCGCGCTGCTTCCTTTTGTCTGCAATTTGGCTTAATTGATTTTAAGCGTTCAGGCTATTAAGCCATTCGGCGGCAGCAGGACGAAGATTCCTTTCCTTTATTCGCCGTCAGTGGTGTGAGTTGCGAAGCAAGATAAAGCAGTTAGTTGCAGATGATGAAGGATCTTGTATTTTGTCTCAGATACACACACACACAGCTGCATAAAGAGAGGCATAGACATAAGATTGTCTGCTTGTAAATTAAATTTGGATGCGATAGATAATACAGAGAGAGATGTTGTAGGACAACACGCACACAGGACGACAAGATACGTCTCCGAGATTGTTCTTTGTGTGAGGGACGGTGCTGTGAGTATCTTGACGTTGTCTTGTTCTTCGGATTTAATAAATACGATTAAAAATTTGTGGTCTTCGTTGTTCAGAAAGAGAGACATTGTCTGATGTGCCGACTGGAAAGATTAGAAGGCGAATTTGTTGATGCGAAGGGGATTTTCTTTATTATGGATTTTGGTTTGGAACAGGCTGCTTATTTAGAGATTCAAACAAATTCTTTGTTTGAAATTCTAGAAAATTGATCTATTCCCCTCCCCCACGATACTTCATATACAGTCGACTCCCTCTAAGTCGAATTTCCATCTAACTCGAAATTTTTCGCCATATTTTGGCATTCCCCTTCTCAATTGTCCATACAAAAACCATAGTCTAAGCCAAACTCGAACTAATTTTGATGTCCCGTGAAAATTCAACTTTGAGGAATGAATCTGACTCCAATTGATAATTGATGATGAAATCGACAAAAAAAAAAACAATTACCTGTTCTCGTCAAAAGGAAAATGCAATACTGGCTAAGTTTATAGGACAACGTGGAGCCGAAGTTTGTCGAATTGATGTCGAAACATATTTAGACTTTTTCCCAAAATATAAATGAACATACAAAATTGTAAAAGGACCAAAATGAAGTGAAATGCGAAGCCATACGAAACTATTTTGCGTCTTCTGGATTGCAGTGTATATAATACAGGAGCAGAATATTGGATGCATCAAATCCATTTGAATTTAATAATACAGAATAAATATGCTTATGCGAAGTCAGATTTCCTTTCACTGCGGAAAACATAATATTTCGTTCAAGTTTTGCTAAAAACTTTCGATAAAAGTTTTTTCGCATACTAAATTCGTAATCCATCATAAGAACCAGCAGCTTAGTCTAATTTTTTTGCAATACATTGCGGCTCAATCATCACACGAGCGATTTATTTCACTTAGTACCTTCAGAAATCAAAAAACAGGGCAAAGTCTTCCTCGGTCGACTTTCTTTGTTGACTCTATCCGTTTTGACGCCACGAAACCGGTGGCTTCGCTTGTAACGTGATTATGATTAAAATGCTTTTTATAAACTATACTGCATCTTTTAACAATTTCTCAATTTGATTTGCACAACGATACGCACCCAATCAGTAATTTGCGTGCTCAAACACCCCATCCTTGAGTTCTCATTAACTAAAATTTGTTTTGGCTCCTTCTTAGACACAGGCGACACCTTATCCGATGATGCCCTTCCTTAAGAAATTCCCTCACAAAAACTTTGTTGTCCTTAATATCACAACAACTTTAACGCTTAGTTAATTATTGTTAAAATTTACTGCGTCAATGTTTGTCAACCCATGGTTCGTTGGAGACAAAGTCGCAGCGATACACACCCCATTCCAGTTCCTTTCATTACACTCATCAGAGCTCAACTCAAAGGATTAACAACAGAGTCAACAACGCTAGGTTGTTCTTCTTTCCTCTCAACTCGATGTAAGGACGAATGTGCGCGTTTTAATTAAAAAGGATTGCTCGCGCGGACAGACCCCTTAATAGAATTCAAACAGATGGTCAAACACGAGACGTTGCTGCTCCTCACTCCTGGGTGAGTGTATCGTTATCCCTCTTTGAATTGCCAAAGAGTTTAAGGAGAATGAAAATTATTTTGCATTGTCTGTGTGCAGATAATACAAAAGGACGCGCGCATATTAAGAAATTCATGCATCGAAGTTCTTTTTTCTTGTTTCAGCAGAAACGTCTTCATTTCTTGGGATGAATTAAATATTTATACATTCAATCCAATTTTTACAATCCACCTTCAGACACATACATACACACACACACGCCGAGATGCACTTCACAGGTCCTGTGACCTCCCGTCGAGTATCCTTGCGTAGGTGAGTCAAACCTAAACAAAACAGAATTTCCCCAAAATCTACTTAGACGAAGAAAGTTTTTGTTTTGTATTCGTTTTGTGTGTGAATTTCGTATTCAATGCAATTTGAGTGAAGCAAAAAAAAAATGAAAAAAAAAGAAATAACAAAAACTTAGGAATATGCAACTTTCGATGAAACATCACATTTGGGATCCTTGAATGCGCATTATAAATTATTCCTACTCGACCGAATACACATCCTTCGTCTCCAGAAGATTCTGGAAGAGAATTGTTCTCAGGAATTCATAGAAAATCGATTTCAGTTTCAGGATAAAGTGCTTAAGGGAATTAATTTCCATATTTGAGAAAGAGAGAGGGGACGACAGGGAGATCCCTAGATCCTTAGACAACGTCGGAGGTGTTTTCGGTTTGTTTGCTTTGAGTAAAAAGAAAAATCTTGCTGGCAGTAGTATGGGTGCTATTGCTTTAGTTGAAAGAATTTTTTCCGTGAATGAAAAATGCATTTAAAACAGAAACGTCAAGTGAGTTTGTGATTCTCTAGACAGCTTTGTTTGAGCGGGGATTGGTGGAGATGAAATCAAACTAATCGGAAGACTTTACTGTTCAAAGTAGTTTTGTTTTTTCAGTTTCGAAATTGGTGTTGTGGAAAAAAATTGTTTATATGAGATCTACGTTCTTATAGTCTGGATTAAGTGAATGCAAAGACATGCTGAGCCTGAATTGATTTGCTCTGTTTATTTATACAGTTTAGTAGATAATTTGTCTCATGCAGCGCGGCTCTTTTTATAAAAGCCGCTGAGCCGCTTGTCTGAATTTATGTAACTCTTAGCCAATCGACCTTTGACTTAGACCCATTTAAAGAATCGAACAATAAAACCAGTTTCCCAAACAAGATTAATTCAGAAGTCACGATCTCATTTGCAAAATAAGTCTAAGCTTCTTTCGATTTCTCATGGAGGCTAGAAACGATTGGCCTCTTCCTTGTAATTTGAATTGAAAATTTGTAATAATTAAAAATTGTCGTTTTACTAAACATATTAGATGCCTATCGGATTAAACGTTTTTTTATCCGGCCGTAAAGCCCGACACAAAGAGTAACAATCATCACTAAGTGGGAAGCCTTTCAGATTAAGGGCATTTTTATAAAGACAAATTAAAAAGTTTGTTACGAATTCCGATAGATAGTTTTAATGCATTTATGGCTAAAGGATAACCAAATTCCAATTGTTTTAAGTTACAATAGTTGTCAAGCTTACTAACTTACTTTCTTGACAATGACAGATAACTGTTGAATTTGGGACCGTTGAAAATTTGACTTAAATTAACTAAAACCACTTTCGAGTAAAAGAAATCATTAAATATATAAAGTAATATAAAGTAATTTTTATTAAACACAGCAAATAGACAAGTTGAGTATGAGTAAACAATCATTGCTAAAAAAAACTCATATCGATTGATTTAAATTACACATCAATGTACGACACCGACCTTAGAAATATTTTGACCCCGTGCAAAAAGTTATTAGAGAGGCGAGATCTGAAAGTGATTCGTATAAAGTGCCACTTTTGCATCAATTTTTACCACTTAATCCTTCGCCTTTGTTAAGGCATGATACACTAATTTAACTTTCCCTCGTCATCAACACCTCAAAGGCCAACTTTCATTCATTTCAACTTGACCTTTCACCGCATAAGCCCATCTCCTCGGCGAGTGCAATGTACCCACCACACATTCAAGGACACACTTTTCAGTCCTCAAATTACAAATACCTCACATAACACGGATGTCATTAAACTTTCCCTGTCGAATGGATAATAATGTTATGTTTCAACCAGAAAGAAAAAAATAGGAAAAAGAAAAAAAAAACTGGAATTTGAGTCTTCCTCGTGAATGTGAAGATGCACTTATTGCTTGCACCCTTTCTCGACCGCATTTAAACTCACTCTGCACTCTCGTTCGTTGAATAGAAATAGAAAATCACAATTGTCCTAGGGTGGTGTCGGTTGCATCTTTTTTCCACTTCCTTTCCCACTTCCTCTGCCACTGACATTAAATAAAGGTTTTACGGATATCCTCACTGCCTTGCAAGGATCTTTCCTCCGATGTTATTTGTCAGAGAAGCGTGCTCTTGCAGGAGTGGTGCTGCTCTCGAAACAATTGAACTGAGTTTCCCAGCTTTTAGCCGCTGCCTTCTTGGGAAAATATCTCTCGGGCTTACGAGAATGTATTCTAAATTCCAGGACCGGGAAGTACGAGTGGCTTGTTTTGCATTTATTTTTGGTGCTCATCTTTATTTTGAACTTTACCCACACGCAGAAGGGACGGCGGAATGGAATTCAAATTCATGGAAATTACTTCAAAATAAAAGCAAATGATTTTTCTCATAGCAAAACAAACACAGCGAACTATTGTCCTAATTGGATTGTTTCTTTTTTTTTTTTTTTTTTTGTGTATTGATTTTTGTTGTCAGAGAGCCATAATTTACTTAAAGTCAAGTCACACTAAAGGTAAAGACGTCAAACAAACGAAATAATAGTTAATTCGCGTGCTTTTAAACAATAAGATTTTGATTCGGCAAGGTGCGTGATAAGGCGACAGAGCACTATAAGATACATTTGTCTTGATTATAGTAAAATTACGGTTGTCTGGTGTGGAAATGAATTTGCATTTAGGAGGTAATATGCTTCGCTGATGATCAATGTGTGGGAGGCGGTAACGTGTTTGGGAACGACTTTAGCAATCGCGAACGATGGTGATAAACAACAAGTCAATAAAAATCGTGTGTAATTGAGTTGCTTTGGTTTGGGTTTATAGAGCAAAATAATTGAATTTGTAGCTTTTGAAAAGGTTGGGATTGGCTTAAACTTATTTGTGCGTGCGACAGCAATCGGATAACTTAAAACCTTATCACAACCTGAAAAGATGGCCATCAAAGACAGATGCATTGACTACATGTCGCCGTAAATCGACTTCAACCTTTTAACCCAGTCTACAAAATATAAAAAAAAACAAGGATTATCGATGATCGCAACATGCATTCTTTAGTAAATTCTTTTCTTTAAATGAAATTGAATATTTGCAATATGAGTTCCGGGACCAACTTGTTTTACGACCTTCACGGATCATTTACACACCTCTTCTTTGACTTATTTTTAAAGCTAACTTTATAAATTCACTTCATTCGACAGCGGGGTGGACTCGACAATTTTCCAATAGCTAAACTTGAACTTTTGATGATTTGAAATGTTTGCCCTGTCCCTTGAAAAATACTCTATACTTTTACAAAAATGCATCTACGTGCATCAGTAGACAAAAAACAACTTTGTACAAAACGTTAATGTAATTCACTGAGACCTGTCTTTCTTTTTCATGTGTATTAAACCCTTAAAATAGTGGGGAAGCGTGCTAAACCTTGACAAACATCGAACGACCTGCCTCTAGGATTTTCATAATCACTAAACCCACCCAGCATCAATTAAACCCCATTCAACCAAACACAGCAATAGCAGAACCTACATGTGATAAGCCGACTAAGGACACATTCATCCCTATTATCGCCCCCTTGAGATGCCGGCGACTATAATAATGATAATAATTACAACAACAGACAATTCCTTCGCCATATCTTCGTGTCCTCTCCACAAAAAGGAGCTTAAATTAAATGTACCATGAAATTAAAGTGCTTACATCACCAGGTAACAGATTTCCAAATACAACTCCATCCAACCAGCAAGAGAGACAGTCTGTCTCCTTCACTGGGTGGGTTGTTTTGTCGTCTGGCATTCTCTCTGTCCAAGAATCTAAAAAGTAACACTTTGCATTTATTGCATACGGATAATTTTTGCATCATTTCTGCACCAAATGGTGTCTGACAAAAATCCCAGAAAAAAAAGGAAACATTTTATGAAAGGATTTAGTGCAGTTTCCTTTTATATGGACGATATTAAGTGAATCCCCAATTCGAATGGAACAAAGTAATTAAAACTGAACATTTCTCTCTCTCTGCACACAATTGTGTGTCTACGAAAAGGATCAGTGGAACATAAGGGGCGGGCACTTACCTTAACTTGATAGGAATTCAGACGTGTCTTTGGCAGTAAGTTAAATGACGAAAAATCCAAACGACGCGAAAAGATACCATTGCATCCAGATGTTGAGCTGAAATAAAAAAGAAAAATGTTTATGAGAAAATATTTTCCAATGCGAAATTTTCTAAACAAAATTTAACATTGATGCTCAAATCAAATACACACTCGAAATCGTTATCGAAATCGAATCGGAATATGCATTTGTTGAGTGTTTAAAGAGAACTTATTCTTCGACAGTTGGCGGGAAGAAGGGAAGAAAAAACGGGGAACCGATTCCATTTATTAATTACCATTAAGACCATACCCATTCCATACGGACTATTAGTCTAACGTAATCCACGAGGCCAATAAACTTTGGCGAACCTCTTACATTAGGTCTGAGTAAATATTCAGTCTGATGTTGCCCGTCCTCTGTACACTGTTGTGTTGCCTCACCGCAGTATACACGAGAGGCAAGAAGAATTCGGTTTTTGGGAAAAAGGATGTAGATAAATATTTTTTTTCTATAGAAATGTGTGTATGAAAATGTATTTCATGTGGATAAATGTACAGACCAAAAACCGAAAATCTCATGTGTTCATTACCGGTGGAGAAATACTTTTCTAATTGAGCCAGTGATTTAGTGGGGTCTGTTGCAAAGTGTAGTCGCCTTTTTGTTCTTTTTTTGTGGGACTGGGAGGTTTTTCTGATTAAACCTGTGAATTAGTAATGTTACATTGAACCGTGCGTAACTTTATGGAGAGCTCTTGAGCTGTAGAAAGGTGATTTTAGACTCTTTCTTAAATAAGAGTTCACGTTCATCAGAGGATTTCACTTATTTGGTCTGGATTCATTCCATCAATTCTTTTTGTGGGATTTGGATTTGAGAGAGAAACTATCAACTCGGTGAGGACAATTATCAGTCAGGACATAATTGACGATTGACATAAATTCAAAAAAAAAGCAAATGAATTTGGTACATCTAAAGCTTTTGTCGTCCGTTTATCTTTAAACACAACATTGCAGAATTATAGATTGTAACATTGCAGAATTACAGTCGAATCCCTCTAAGTCAAATTTTTACGGGACATCAAAATTATTTCAAGGGAGTTTTGCAAAAATTCGAGTTGCAGGGTTTGAAGTTTTTTTTTGTTCAAAAGCCTTTTTTTGCACTGCAATGTTAACGTCAGTAGTAGACGGTTGCATGTTACCCTTTTTAAATTAACCTTCCAATACGTGCACTAAATTAAACAAGAAAGCATCTCAGATATCTAACTATTTGCAGATTAAAAGCACATTTTTTTGAGCTTAACCAACACAATGAATAAGCAGTGCAGTTGTTCATACAGAAGCCCGCGGTTGTGTGCACGTGTTGCGACTAAATGTGGCCCTGCACAACGACCATGTTCGCTCTCATGTTCAGTGGTTTCCATGTGGGATCATGTTCGCGAGCAAATCCTCATTTTTGCTTTGAACATCGTCTACGTAAAAGACTCCGAATATTCTGATTGCACTAACAGACGTCTAATCTACAATAAAATGAACCGAAATCCGGTCTTAGCATGAATTTAAGACACTTTTACTACAATTACGCCAATATTTTATATTTTTGAGTTCTTAGCAGATAAAATTTATGTTATACAAACAATACTGGGCATGAAAGAGTTAAAGAGTCAGAGGATACGAGCGGCTTAAATGGAGTCGACTAAGGGGAATTTGACTGTAAATAAGTTACGAGTCCAAATGATATTTTGTGTGCAGATTACCGAGAAATCATTAAAAAAAAAACTGCAAATACATTTTTTACCCACTGTACATCAAAACCAAGTACAGTATAGACACGATTTACGCAACTAATAGAAATTAGGGTAGTTGCAATGTTGTTGCACTTACTGGAACAACCAATTTTTTTTAGTACGAAAGGTTAGAAAATTTACAAGACATACATAAAAATGAAAATATGGGGTCGTTTTTCTAGATGCAATATTTTTTAAAAAGTGTCATTTCTTTTCTTTTTTGTAGAGATAAAATGCTCTCTACTGAAATATTGTTCTTTTCGGTCCATTGTAAACATACATTGAAGGAACGAACTGCAACCTCTGCAATAAAGGCGAGACCAGAGAAACTTTATTTTTACTTGCATTTGTACTCTCAGTTTCTGCCTCGTCCTCGTAATTTGCAGAGAACTCAAAGATTCCATAAAGCCAATCATTGATTTAAGATGCCAATGAAATGATTGATTCGCGATGCTAACGTTGAGAACAATTTCATCAAGCTGTTCGGAAACGGATGAAATCAATTCTCTTTCTCTTAAGATATTTGTAGGCAATGTAAATAGTGGTAGCTTATCTTACTCATCCCAATTACTTTTAGTAGTCATTAAAATCTTTCAAAATTTCTTAATAGATAAACCAAAGAACTTGCACTAATCGAGGTAGCACTTTTAAAAAGTTGCATTTATAAAGTCAGACTGTGTTACGATTTAAGTGTTGCAGAAATCGAGGAGTTGCGCCAATCGAGGGTTGCGCTAACCGAGTGCGTACTCAGTTGCATCGTCTCAAAGTTGCGCCTCTAATTTGAATTTAGAATTACCGTAGTTTTGAAGCTCCATTTTAGTGAAAAGTCGCTAGAAATTACTAAATTTTATTTAAAAAATCGTCCAGAGTCTTAAAAATCCACTAGATTTAGCGACAAATCCGCTAAAACGGCAACCCTCTTAATATGGGGATTAATATCCTTTTTTTTATGCTTTGTGTGTTCTTTTCTTGATCGTTCATATGTTCATTTGCTGCTTTTAAAGTTAGCTTGTTTTTCGAAAGCTAGCGCGTTTTTTTTTTCAATTTTCTATTCTATTTGTCCCGTTCAGCGGGCAGCACAGCAAGTCTTTCGATCTTCTATTTCTTTTTTCGAGTTTCTTGTTCAGCGTTTGCTGCGGTCTCCGGACAGCATAGTACACGGCAACATCTTCGATTGATTATCATTTGCTTAGCTGCCTGTTCAGCGTCTGCTGCGGTTACGATAGCACAAGCAAGACAAAAATTAAAGCAAAGCATCGAGTTGTATACGAGAAGCAAGCAACTTGGCAACTTGGCTGACCTCCACTCCCTTTAAGAAAAAGGCTACGCTATGTCTACAATTAACGATCAAATTATGACCAAGTCTATAATTGACGACCAACTCGTGGGCAAATCTAAATCTATTGCGTTTTAGGTTTTTTTTATTAGTAAAACAAATTGCACCTTTTTCCGATCATTTCAATTTTTATGTTTGAATCATCATGCATTTTATGTTTCAATTTCCTTTGAGATTATATGTGAGTATAGATTCACACTAATTAAATAGCAATCGATTCAATTTTCAGCAGATCTTTTGTATCTACAAGGCACGGTTGCCTTGTGGAATGCCCAAGTCGCGCACCACCCATATGAAAGCCATCACTTTATCGACATAGGTGACAAAAACAATATTTAGACAATAAATTTTGTTGTTCGACAATAAAATTTGTCATTATAAATTTCTCGTTAATAACTCCATCATTTTAAACCCTCCAGACAGAGAAAGGTCTGGTCTGTGCAGCTACAGATTGCTCAAAGCAACCAGTTTTATTATTGCACAATAATTATCCACTCAATTTCAACTCTAGCAATAGTTAATTGATCATTAAAGATCATAACAAAAACCTTAATCAACACTGTGGGTTTGAAACAACAACATCACCTTCACAAATTGTGAATTGAAGATTAAATGCAGAGCCTGCTATTCCATTGCAATCAATTTCATTATAAATTAGTTAATCCATTTCTTGATACGATCTTGAAAAGTACTGAGTGGAGAGTTATTTTATTTCAGTCTTTTTTTCTTTTTGTTTTTCTGATGAAACCGTGATTATAATATCGTGTTTCATGTCACAACTGTGCTCCAAAGCACCTATCAAACGCAACAGGACGAGAGCGAAAGCCGAGCTATGGAGTGGGGAGGCGAGAACACCACTCGCGCGATAGCAATACACAACAATAACAAAAAAAAAAGTATCTTGACTCTGTTAAAAATCAAATTAGTATCTCCTCGTACACACAGATGAATTTAACGAGCTCGAAGAGACTAATAAATCAAATCAGTTTCGTTCGTAGTGTGGCGGCGGTGGCGGTGACGGTGGCCAGCAAAACGAACTTCCTCCCACTAAAACTGAACTCCTCTTTTCCTCTTTTTGGCCAAGAGAATTTCTCACCAACTTTGCCATTTCGTTTGGTCATGTTTTGAGTGGTGCACACTCCGGGCTTGGTGGGTAATATGTTCCCGTGGCGATGTCTGTGGCAGAGAATACTTTCAGACGACGATGACGACGACGTCGTAGCCGTAGTTGTAGCCGTAGCCAGCGTTTGGTTCTATTTTTCTTTTTACGCCGAGGTTCAGCAGCCGCAGAGCACACTCTCGATGCAAGGAAAGGCGCTTTAATGCGTGTTGTTGTACATTAAAGGTACTGTCTGATGATGTATCTGCCTGCACTGGCCGAGTGCTATATGTGTGTACATGACGTACATGCAATGAAATTACAAAATTTGAAATGGCAGTTGGTAATGGTCATGTTTTTTGAACGCACAATATATTTTATGAGCCATATTTACACCATCATCCAAGCCCATTTCAAATGGCATACGATACGCTCCTTTTGGGCCGGACCATGGAACGAATTCGATTCGGGACTGATTATTACTGTTCGCTGCAGATAGTAGCGCCGCGCCACACCACAACGCCACACCGCACCGCGTCGAGCAGTAGTCATCGTCATCATCATCATTTTGCTGGAAGCGAAGAGGTGTTCCCTGAGGATTGTTATTACATTGCTCTGGCTGTACTCTGCTCGAAGGTACATTGTCACGAATTTAAATGGTTTGTTTTGGGCGAAGCCGAATATACAATTTAATATTTTCAATATGAAATCTATCTAATAGCTAATAGATAAATCATTTGAGTGGCTCGACGCCAAAGCGACGGCGGCGACGGCGACGACAACCAACATATTTCTCAACCTGTGATCTTTTTTTTTTTTATCTGAAATGATAAATAACAGGTAAATGCAAATGATGATGCAATTTAATTTAGTGATTGCCTTAAAGTGAACGGAATTGATTTACTAAGGTGCAGATAGAGAGAGAGCAAACTCTCAATACAAATTGAAACATTTCGCGATTTAATTTCGGACGTGATAGGGCAACACAAGCTGGGAGAAAAATGGATACTGAAAATGGACTGATTTACAAGACTGCAGCCAGAGAGTTTGGATCCCTCCCCCATCCACCTCAACAGAGAGCTCGACAAAACAACAAAAAATTAAAAGCAAATAAAGAGATTTGTGAATACCATTTAGATCTGTAACGATGTGTTTAGAGAGTGGCGGAGATTTTTGGATTACGTAAAGCGGGGGAGCTCGTGAATTAAAAAGGACAAGTTCCAGTGCTGGTGGCCTAGAGACGAAAAGTTAGGATGGCTGGCCTATTTTTGCACGTTGTAAACGTTGAAGACAAAGATGAATGAAACTGCCTTCATGTCTTTGAAAGACTATGAAACGTAAAAGAAGTCGGAACACAACCAACAAATAGACAACAACAGTTCAATTATGCCCCTTTAAATCCAAGTCTTCTGGTTCGAAAATTATGATTCCTTCCTTCAGTTCATAAATCCAATCATAGAAAGACAAACTGAAGGATGAGATGGGAGCGTTTAACTAAGCCTATGTCATCCTTGGCGTGTTACCAACAAGAAAAACTTGGTCTTATGCATCACATCATGTCAGGAGAATAGATCTACTCGACGACTTAGTAAAATTATTATTTAATAAGGTCTTACTGAGCTAACAGCAAAAACGTTTTCCATCGAAAAAAAAAAAGTAAATTTTACGTTTACTTTTCAAAAAAAAAATTGCTGTGTACAAAAAATTGATTTTAAATCAGAAATAATGCCAGGGCTCTCATCACGTAACACAACTATCGTCTGGCGATACCACTTGAACGATAGTTGTGCTTCACGTAAGCATCAATAAACGATATCGACAGAATAATATCGTTGTCTCTGCTTCACATAAACCGAGAACTGTCAACTGTGTTTGTATCGTCTTTCTTACGATACCTAATTTGCTATCGTCCTAGAACAAATTGTGTAAAATATTGTAAAATTTTTGACTTAAATAAATGAAATATTGGATGGAATGCTGAAAAAATAGTTATTTGCATTATACATTGTTTTTCACAGAAAAAATGTCTTTTATTTTTCACATTCGACTCACAATCATATATCCAACCCACATTTTCTCTTCAAACCATGGAGAACTTTGGTGCGAAGCATTGTTCAAGTAAATGTCAGTCGTGGGGAGGAAATGAAATGCTTATAAATAGATGCCAATTTTACTAGCACCTTTTATTTTGACATAAGGAATGTAGCACTTAGTAGCACTCAAACTGTGACGATAGCGTGATAGCGTTAAGTGAAGCAAACTTTTGACGATAGTGTTGACGATAGTCGTCTGGACGATGATGGTCTGGAAAGTTACGTGATGCTAGCCCAGGCTTTCTTCCCTACATTTAATAAAAAAAAATAAAAATATACTATGAAATTTTGATTCATTGCCACCTTTAGTCTTTTGACAACCCACAACACAATATGAAGTAGTCAAACACTGCCTTGGGAAACAAATTAAAAATCAAATTTAAAATTGAAAGTTCAAATTGAGATTTGACGTTTTCAAAAGGAAAAACGTTGCATACTTACGGGTGTATTTGTGTAGTTTTTCCAACAAATAATTGACCAGTTTTTGTTGCTTAAATTACTTTTTTTTGGGTCAGTGAATAAAACAAATATCAGTGGTAAAAAAACACAACTGGAAGCTTTTAATTTTAGTCGTTTATAACCCGGAAAGTTCTAATTTCCTGAAAAATTATTATCCGTTTTTTACAAGAATTTTTTTGGAGAGTGGGTGAAAAGTAGAACTGCGAAAATAAAACTGTTCCACTCCTAATACACTCACCTGATTAGACTGGTTTAAGCATTCATTTCTGCATCCACTTTATTAAAGGCCCCTTTAAGTCAACTAAGCCCGCGAATTAATTTAGCAAATATACCAAGCCAAATCAATCAGCGATACAAAACTCAAACAAATTAAGCCATAATCACAAGAGAAACAAAGCCAACCCAAAAAAGTACATAAACTACAAACGCCCCTCGTCTCAGCACAATATGTGAATTGTAAACAGACAATCTTGACGGCATTCGCTTTTTTTCATTTTCTGCCAAAAACTCAAGTGGTGTGCTGCCTTCTTGATTTATAAACTTTTTTTCCAATTTTTTCAAGCATGTAACTGACTTCAGATATATCGGCTGCTGCCCGCTTAGTGAAGGTCACTTGAAGATCAGTTACGTCAGCAAAAATGATTTTAAGCTCATAGTACAAATAATAAGAACGTGTACAATAATTTCCTCATTTACTCTCGCGCCTGCCTTTCAGACACCGAACAATGGCGACTGGCACAATGGCTTATGTCATCCAGGTGTACATTAAAGGCCGACAAAAAAAAAAAACGCACAAAACAATTTGGCCGGATAGGCCTTCTTAATTTGCTAAGAAATGCCACCACCATAATGCGGGAACGGAAGTAGCTATGAGGGTGAAAACAAATTGTTGAATCACTTGTATGAGTCCTTTTTCAATTGTGAGGAGATAGATAAACTGAATTCCTTTAAGTTTTTTAAACTCAAAACACTAAAACATATCTCTCTCTCTCTCTCTCTCTCTGCCTCCCTCTACTTACATTCAAATCAAAAACTTAATTGCATTCAAACTATTTCTTCACTCGAAAGCACTTAGCTACGTTTTGTTCTGATTCCAAAGCTGTTCTACCTACTCCATTTGTGAATCTTTTCATGTAAAGTCACGTACCCCAAGATAGATACAAAACGGCACCCACATGGAAATCATGATGCTGCTGGTTCTGCCGATGCATCACCGGAACAACTACGTGTTATGGGGGATGAACTTTTCATGGGGCACGGGCACATACATTCAGGAGGGAGGAAGGCGGTCGGTCCGGAAACGTGATGCAGCAGTAATGGTGGTTTCCAACGAAGAGCTTCTTTAATTTTTATTCTGTCGTTCGGAAAAAAAACGTTGTGATAAGCGAAAAGAAATGTATCTTTACATCTGTCAACAACTATTTGCTGAGAAAATGGGTTCTCTTATTGTCATGCTCTCCATTTGGGGATCGAATACTTTTGTTTATTTCCTGTGTGGCCGCTGTCAATATCACGCTGAGTTAAGATTGCCATCGCCACTTCTTTGGAAGCAACATTGTTGTAGCTGGCAAATGTGAAAGGAAAAATAAATAAAACGAAAAAAAAAAAAAAAAAAAAACGACTGACACATAAAGAAATGTGCTCTGTGGGCAGCTTTTTTTTAATGATAAACAGTGGGCGGAGTGTTATTGTACGAAAAAAAAAAAAAGAATGCAATCTGAGCATATTTTAGTAATGAATTCGCCTGGAAACCATACGACGACAGATTCACACTGACAAGAGAAATGTTTATCAACATTGACCTAGTTGGGAAGTGGACAGATAAATGTTTAAAAAAAAGATCTGAGTAATTTGGGATTGGATTGGCCAACGAAGAACTTTTTGTAAAAACTGTACTTACAGCATACAGTGGAGAATGGAACCAAATTCATAATTATATCGATAAAATTGTCTAAGTGCTAATTCTAACTTTTCGGAAGACAAAAATAAAGTATACTAAGTAAAAACAAAAAATACAATAGTAAAAATAAAAAAAAAATGTTAACATGTAAGGAAACTGATAAATCAGGCAGCACGTACACTCCGTGACAAAAAGATACATTACATGATTTTCTAACATGATGAAGAAGGATTATTTTAGATACTGTTTTCATCGTTTAAGAAAAAAGGAGGTTCAACGCATTATTACTTTTTATCATCTGAAATACCGGAGTTTTCTACATTCAGCTTTTTAATTTTTTTTTGCTATCTTTTTGTGGCGTACTGTTTGCTAAAATCATGACTCGTGTATGCAGGTGTCGCTGAGATATAGACCAAAGTAACTTAACAAATTAATTCCTCAGTCACAGCCTTCTCACGTATTTTAAGCCAAAACAACTCAAACTATGACTAATGCTGTTAAATCTAATAAAAGCGAACTGAGCAATCACTCACAAAATTAGTAGAACAACATCAACAAATGCCAATTACATGCCAATTACTTTTCCACAAACCAACAATAATTGAAAGAAGAATTATATTGTCTTTAGAATAAATAAAGCTTAAATTTCCAAATGAGTTTAATCAAAAGCCGATATTTGCTCATCTTTGGCTTCAAGTGGCTGGCTGCAGGAGACCTAGTAAGGCCCATTGTCATACAGAATTGCCTGCATTTTAACTCATTTTCCACTCAATCCCAACTTTATTCAAGCAAATAAAACAAACATGATCTTTAATTTAGTATATATACATATATTCTATATATAAATACAAACTAAACCAAACTTTCGTATCAATTTTGCCACGCACTTCCATACGCTGTCAAAAAAAATTCTAATCATCATTTTCAGCTGAGGCTCAAAATAAATTAAAATAGGTGCGGAGCTATTCGAGTGGAATTTGTTATTTCATTGGGAACTTGTTTTTTTTTTTTTTTTATTGTACGTTAAGGCCAAACCACAACGATACAAAAAAATGAAAACACAGGATCAAAACATTGTTGTCAATGCTATCTTTTTCTTTGGTTCCTTCTTACTTGCTCTGTCTTTTAAGCTAGCGAACATTATTATCTAATCTTCATTAGTGTTGTTTCTCTTTATTTTAATTTTTTTTTCATTTTATACAACCATACGCCGGTTGTATACTTTCCACCCATACACGAGCGATTCGGATTGAATTACAGGTGACTGAAAAAGTTTTCAGCCAGATTGTTGTAAGGTTCGTGATATTGCCAGAAATGGAAACTCGAGTAAATTCATTCTTTTCAATAAAATAAAATAAAAATTCAATTTTAGGTCAATAGAACAGACACTTATGCCCAGTTTCACAGTGAGAGTTTAAGCTTATGTTAAAACATTTTTTGGTTTCACAGCGTCCGTTTAAACGAAGAGTGGAGATTATGTCGATGTTGTAAGTTAAACGAGAGACTTCGGTTTATGTTGCGGTGATTCGAGCCACTGTTCAGATTTCTTCTATTTTTTTTTCTCTCAAGTCTCAAACCAATTTCAGATACTAGAACCCAAACACTTCAGAAGCCGTAATTTGACATTTCAAGGCCCTACAATTTCCTTCGACACAACTTCGAAAACTGCGTTTAGTTAACTTGAGGTTTATTTTTTGACTACGAAACTGAACGATTTTGACGAAAAGTTTGAACACTCTGCAAATCAAAGCTACTTTTGCGCCTTTTAAAAGAAAAAACATATGGATAAAAAACACGAAATATTGTCAATTTAAACATTTAATCTACTTTCTAAACTTTGAACTTACGTGAATAAAACATTTCTTCTACGTTTAGTTTTACGAACAAAAGAGAAAAACTAAGAAAATATTTCTATTTCGTACGAAAGCATTTCTGTCTCAGTGTTATACCGGTTGTTTTTATTTACTCGGAACATTTTCTGCTTTGCTTTTTTTTTATAAAAAACAAATGCGAATAGGAAAACAAAAATAGAAAAAAAGAGAAAGAGGACAAAAAAATTGCAAACGCGTGTGTACGTTCTACGTGACTAAAAAAAAGTTTATACTCAAATTTGGTGATTTTTTTTTCTTCTTCCTCTTTTTTTGAGTTATATGTGAAAACTCAACAACAAAAGAAAGGGTAAATAATTTCGTTCTTAACGTGTGTACTGTTATAAATGTATTATTAAATTTGTAATAGAAATGGGTATAGGAATGGGAGTACATGGATATGTGGAGTTTTATTGGGTTTTTTTTGTTCAAACGATCTGTGCAGTACGTGCTGGAAAGCAGGAAGTCAGTTTATAATCCATGCACTGAGAATGAATGCACATAAAACAAAAACTTAGAGGAGAATCTGAGGTGGCTGGTACTTAATATCCTTTGTGCTCTCTCCTAATTTTCTGTTGCAGTATCACTAAGGACTCTACGGATGTTAAATTTTTCTATTTTTGGCTTCCAGAAATTTAATCGATAAGGTTTAGGTTTAAGAAACATATAAATGAATACCGAGACTTGTGGGAAACCTCAATTTATTGAGTTTGTTGCAATAATCGAGTCCAAAAATTGCCTCAAATGATGTAGTTACACACCTCTACTTTTGTTTTTATCGAGGCACGTTTTCTATAATTATAACCTAATGCGTGTGCAATGTAAAGAAGTTTTAAAAGGAGAGAAATTAAAAATGAAATTGCTTACTAGGCTTTTTAAAATTATATACTTTACGTTTTAGAAAAAGTCCGCATCAAACATAAAACTGATGCGAGATTGTGGCAGCTGATGTGACCAAACTTGGTGGTATACAATAACTACATCCATTGTAATGGCGAATTTTAGGAAGTCGTAACTTAAAGAGGTTGAGAAAAAGGAATTTTCGTCATTTAGAATATTGAGACAAGTTAGACCTTCTAGTTTTGTTTTCCCCAAAGTAAAGCTTGCAAAAATAAATCTTTATATCTCCCAAATCACTTTCCTCACACCACTTTTTTCCACGATCGCTTTATCTCCCTTACGATCTCTTTTAAGCACGTGGATCTCCATGAGAGAATATTCTAGAGATCAGTTTTTCCGTAAATCAAAATTTTTTTATGCAAATCGATAAAACTTGTCTTAAAAAAAGTTTATTCTGACAGCTCAGTGGGTCACATGCGCGAGTCTATCAAGAAAAAAATTTTAACTACTTTTCGGTTTCCATTCCTTCACACCTCCCCACTCTCTTTTACAAACAAAAAAACTGTGCAAAAAAAAGCTTAAAAAAGTGAAGTATAGTCCAAACATAATAAGAATGCAAATAAATGGCAAAACAGAGAGAAGTAAAAGACAGAAAGAAGAACGAAAGAAAAAAAAAAACGAAGCAAAACAACACAGATAATAAATTTGTTTGACCTTGACATTGGATGTTATTTAATTTTGTGAATAGCGCTTATTTTCGTTTTTTTTTCTCCTCTTTTTTCGTTTTGTTTCGTGTTTGTTTTTTTTCTTGTTTTTTTGGTTTTGGCTTTTTGTATTTGAGCGTGGTAAACAGCGTTGAGAGATATCTGGCACGCGGTGTGAAGAGATCGCCTGTATAAGGGGTACCCTGCGTCAAGATAAATTCATAAGTACGTAGAGATACAAACACATAAGTGTCATTATTATTATTACGTATTCTGTGCCGAAAATTATCACAACAATTTTGTATAATAGTATTTTGTCTTTTTTTTTTGGTTATTTTAAACAAGTTTGACTCACTTTTTTTGCGGACACACGACCGTGGGCATGATAAGCGAGTGTGCTTTATCTCGCAGAAAAAAAAACGCGCGAATGGAGAACGGAGCGGTGTGTTATTCTTAAGCGATAATTAGGTGAGGTGAGTCTATTCTTAGGGTGGAGTTAAAGATGTAACACAGGAAAAAATAGTTTGAAGGACAAGAAGAATTTTTTATATCCGATTATTCACACCATCGCGTAATCGAACACGCTAATACTCATACTTTATTGATCGCAGAGTCTACAATAGTTGTACAAACTCACAAATTTTCTTTTTTATTTTATTTATTTTATTCATACAGTATCCAGAGATCCCATTTTGTCTTCCTAACCACTGCAGCGTGTTTCAAGTGGAGATAATAGTGACCAAAGACTTCTTGTTGTGGATGCAGTACTCGGGGTATTTCACTCTTCCATCACGATACGTACCGAAAGCCAGGCTGGGATTATGTCCCTCAAGTCTGCCACTTTCAATTCAAAAACAGTTCTTAACTGCCCCATACAGGTATCTTGTTGAGATCGCGGAGCAGTTTAACATTCACCTCATTTGGGTGTTGGGACTCTGTGTGACTCTCAATGAATTGTATGGCAGACGATCTTTCAAGCGTTGGGCCATTGAAACCATACAACCGAATAAGGTCGTATCTGCGCACCTCTTGCTACCGCCTTCCTTTAACAAAACAAACGCATATGGCACTAAGTGCCACACCATCAGAGAAAGCTGGCCTAAGCTGGATCCTGGAGTCTCTTGGGACTCAATAGAATCCAAATCCCAAGAAGTTTACAGAAGCTGCAGACACGAAGACACGAAGTAAGAAACTCACTTCACCTCTTAGGTAGCTCTAGCACTCTCAGAAACCCCAGAAACATGCAATAAAACTATTCGTGCTGTAAAGCTGATATTTTCAACAAGACAATAAATCAAGTCAAGAAGTAGAAGTACTGAATGGCTCTGTGAACTGCCGCAGAGTCACATAGTAGATAAAGCGAAGGATTAGAAAAAAGCTAAGAAACGAAGTCGAGTTAGGTTAGGTTAGGTAGGCGGGCTGACAGAAAATTTGTCCTGCCTCACTTTGGTAGTATTTATACAAGTTAGACAATGAAAATCGTATACAAGTCATTAAACTTATTTTTTCCGCTTTTCTTGACCCCAGTTATTTTCTTAAACATTTTTTTTGCTTTATTTTATAAAAAAAAATCGCAATCTACTGTCGCACAATGTCTATAGTATGAATAATCATTAAATATATTATTAATATTTATTATTATTATTTAATTATTAATGGCATATAATCAAAAGCCAAACAAGGAAATAAAAAAAAATGAAGTTCTAGAAGGTTAGCGATATCAACGATGTAAAACAGTGTTAAAATAAAAAGTAAGCAAGTGTTCATACTTTTCAGGATAACTTCAAGCTTACAAACTTTGTTCATTGATTGGTTTTGGTTCTTAAAGAAATTGAACAAATTTACAAAATAAAAGCTCGTAATATTTCGAAAGTTGATAATTAGTTAAAGCCTTCGTTTAAGCCAAAAGTGGTAATTTCTCAACAACGTGTTGCCAGACTAAGCCGATTTGTTTTATTGCCAGCGAATTGAATTAGAACGTTTTATATAATAACCTCTGAGTGGACTACATGATTGGTTAGGAAATATAAGTCGATCCCGTCTCACGTTATGAAGCAAGAAAAGTACAAAGATGCCCTAAAAAGGTCAGAGAGGTGTCAAAATAAAGGGTGATTTTTTAGCTATTATCTTTTTGGCAACACTGGTTTAAACAGCTGATGCATGTTTCGTGTTTTGTTCCACTGTCAAACACCTTCAGTTTGGTCTATAATTTAACCACGAATCGTCTTACAAACGAACAACGCTTGCAAATTATTGAATTTTATTATCAAAATGCGTGCTCTGTTAAGAAAGTTCATCGCGCGAAAAATTGTGTTCAGCGACGCTCATTTTTAGCTCAATGGGTACGTAAATAAAGAGAATTGTCGATTTTGGAGTGAATATCAGCCAAAAGCATTGCAAGAGCTACCAATGCATCCAGAAAAAGTCACAGTTTGGTGCGGTTTATGGGCTGGTGGCATCATTGGACCGTACTTCTTCAAGGATGATGCGAATCGTAACGTAACTGTGAATGGTGAGCGCTACCGTGAGATGATATCCAACTTTTTTTTGGTCAAAATGCAAGAGCTTAACTTGCACGACATGTGGTTTCAACAAGACAGTGCCACATGCCACACACGCGCAACAATGGACTTATTGAGAGGCGAGTTCGGTAAACATTTTATTTCACGTTCGGGACGGTCAATTGAACATGAAATAATCTTCGAACATTAAATTATACGGACCGTACTATCGATTGAAATAAAGATTTCATGCATTTTTCTGAATTTTATGCGTTTTTTTTTTTTTTTTTTGAAAAACTTTCCTATAGCTTTAAAAAAATCACCCTTTCGTCTACAGGAAGCCCCTCTTGTCTCTGACTCTCCCTGCTTAAGCCTTTATATTCATACAACCAAAATGCACTCATTTTGAATCCCAAACAGTCACCTCCAAGATCCACCGCACAAACACTTTCACCGAAACCTAAGTCTCTCTCGCAGCATTATTCACAAGATTTCAGAAAAAAAGCAAACTAGATTAATAATTCCTCCGCAAACAAATCTCCTCGAGAAATCGTAAATGCATAAAAAAAAAAAAACAAAAAAAAAACGAACACAACACTCAAAAATCGTTTTCTCTATCCTGCATGAGCAAAGTTACTTTTTTTTGTTTTTCAGTGACAACAGCGCGCAAAAAAAAACGCAGAGCCTTGAGAACGAATAAAACGTGCTTGGAATTCTGTTTTCGACATCAACATTATTCACTCTTTTCTCCCAAAAAGAAAAACAAAAAAAGATACACAAAAAGACTGAACCCAATAAACAGACGTGAGAATGAGAAAGACCGAGAAGAAAACAAACTCCCGCACACACAAGGAAACGCAAGCAGCAAGCAGAGCACTCCCCGAATCTCTGCGCGTCAGTAATCAAAATATCGTCAATGTCAGTGGAAGAGTAAACTTCATGGAATGATATTTTCCTCCATCAGGATTAGTCTACTTTAGTGTTTGCTGTGCCCACTAGCGAAGAAATTTAGACCTGTTTCAAAAGACCAATATCAAAATTGATTTTTATCGTCGTTCACAGAGACAAACGACCGTCTTAATTCCATTCATTGCACCAAATCGTGACTGCGATAAGAACTTTGCGCAAGGGATTCACGACTTTGAAATTACACGGACAACACTGTCTAGCTCGATCCATGTCCTTGATTGAGATTTCTAGACTAAATGAAATTCTTTTTCCTTCTCGCTGTCAAATCACTCCCTCCCCCTTACTCGTGCAACGATCAACACATCACAAAGAATCTTCTTCACTTTTTCTGCGTCAGCCTGCCTTTGCCTCTTTGTGGAACAAGATCACGATCAAACGCAAAACTCGCTTCGGTGTGAGTGCTACAATCGCTTAAAGTGTTTCATTTTTTTTATCGCATTTCCGCGGCAATCTTCTCACTTTTCCACATGTTTGTTGTTCTTAGCATTCCTTCTATGTTTCTTCGTCTTGGCTTTGACACACAACAGCACCACATTGGACGGCGACGGTTTCATTTTTCAATGAATTTTTCCTTGGCAAAGTGCATTGCTGGCATCTCCCATAATTGCATTCAACGACGAGGACGACGCTGACGACCTCTGAATGAAAAAAAGGAGTTGCAGCCAGGTTGCAGTCGATGGAAACGCTCTGTGCAGAGTTGAAGCAAGAAGGTGATCTTAGATGTAAATGGGGTCGCGTCTTCTGATGTACTCGAAGCTACTCGAGCTACTCGAATGAATTGCTTTAATGATCGTAGAACATATTATATGAGCTGACGGGGGGACGCGTCACGTATTTGCTGAAACTTTTACAAAAGTTTGAACGTGCGTGGAACAGCAAGCACACTTTTTCCTTTCTTTTGCCTTGCTGTTAGTAGGTTTAAAGGAGACTTACGTCGCCTACTCAGTCGACAGTAGTTGCACATGCATTAGTGCTTTAACCCACTAATGTTGCACCGAAACTCTCATGAATTTCGAAACTCGGCTGAGACAAGTCAACATCAAAAACTCTGTTAACAATCCGTCGAACTATGATGGATACAAATAACGTACACTACATCAAAAAAATTTGCGTACTGAAATTAAAGTAATTTTAGTATTTTATGAAGCTGCACCTAAGCCCGAATATTTATTAAAATTTTGTTTAATTATTATTTTTACTAACAAACGAAAGAGAACTGTACATGCATCTATAAATTACGCTTTAACATAACTTTAAACTTAAATATCTTAAGTGCTTGGTATGTACGGAGCTTTACGCTTACGTTCTGTACACAATTTCCATATGCAGTCCCAGTTTTGACTTGATTTCCGGCTAAATTTTAGTCCATACGTACATGCATACATTGGGTGGCTTAACAGCCTTTTCAGGACCTAGCTTTACGCGTGTTGTGTGCAATATAATTTTAACACATGTGGAGCGAAAATACTGTTTAAAGCCGTTTCCGAACGGCGGATTGAGAAAGCTTTTCATGACAAAAATACTCCAGGAGGATTGCCAGTCCTTCGCTGGAGGTGGGGCCGTGAACTTTGTTTCTGGTGTTTTTTCCCCGTGCTGGCTTTGAGCCCGGGTACTCTCGCTTAACAGTCCGACGCACTAACCGATCAAGACACAGCGCCCACAAATTTTTTTTAGTCCATTCCTCTAAAATTACGGTCTGGAAGAGTGTTTTGCTAGTTATTTGATATTGTCTGACTTTGTTTTCAAAATGTTCACACACGTTTGAATTGGTTTAGTGGCGGAGGTTTGGGAAAGATGAGGGAACTGTGACTTAACAGTAAAAAGACTTTCCTTTACTAACCTTGAAGAATACACAGGCTCATTATTCCTCATAAACATGTAGTAAATTAAGTAAATTCATATTATCCATTGTTGCCAAAAAAAAGTTCTCCCCACATCAGTTGCTACCATTAGCCCCAAATATAATTGAAGTTCAGACTCTTTTACGTCTTGATTACATATTTTTTAAGTACAAAGCAGCATTAAGTCCCGAAATTAGAAATAGTAGCGCACGGCAAGATAATAAACAACTTTGTAGAAAAAAAAGAACAGTTTCGCAGCTGATAGTTTAAAGTGTTCATGGAAACTCGAACAAAAGTTTACGAAGCTATGAAGTTCAATTGCAGTAAGTTGCTTACTCACAACTATGTACTTCAATAAAAAAAATTAACTGAAAAAAGGGTGTATCTTATGCAAATTTTTTTTGTAACTTAAATCCTTCTAGAATAGTTTTTATCAAATCCCAACATTAATAACATCCATCAATATATTTTTTTCCCCTAATGATGTTAAAAAATATAAAAACCTAGTCGAACGCTAAAAACCAAATATTGTAAAAGTATCTCCTACGCTTTCGTACAAACAAATAAAAATTGCATTTTTGTTCTCACTTCACTGAGTCACACTTTCAATTGCACCACGGTATAACAATCTTTCATAAGTCTCATTTAATTTTTACTGCTTTACAATCAGTCTAATCAGAATACTGTCTGTGATTCAATAGTTTTTTTTACCTTAGAACTACATGCATTAAAAGTGTTCTAAGTTTTCATGTTTAAAGCCAGCTCATCAACCCAAAAATGCATAGCAACTATCAACCAAAAGGTTAATAGTCGTCCTAGACACATCTAGTTAAGTTTCCTGAACTAGCTGACTAAACACAGTCACCGGCTTACAAATGGAGTGTTGTTAAAACCGCTTTTTTATTTTTATTGGTTGACAACAAAGAAGATTAGAAAAAGATATAACTTTTGTTTCACAAACACTTTTTTTTTATTATGCAAGAAATCTTAATAAAGATTTTTGTTCGAATAGACTTCCTCCATTCATGGAAAGAGATCTAAAAATCTTAAGCTCTTGCGTAACATTTAAAAAAAAAATCGGTTTATTATGAGCTGACCAAGGGGATAGTGTATCTCACATTTCATCACACTCATCAACCTGAAATCGAATCAAGTATTTCTATCCCACACATCTTGGCATAGAAGAGCTTTTTTTTTCATGCACCGCGGATTGTCTTTCTTATTTTTTTCCACACTGCTCTTGCGATCGTTAATCTGTTGGGATTGCATATTGTTGTTTGAATGCGGTAGGTTCAAAATATAGAGTCAATAAAATCTGACAAATACAAACGGTCAGTCTCGCAACAGCGACAACGATGAGAAATAATAGAAAATCCGATGATTAAAGGTAATTGTAATAAACAATTTAATTGCTAATTCAGATCATAATGAAATGAATAGAAGGAGCTGCGATTATATGTAGAAAGTCATAATTGCGGCATATTAATATCTTCTTTCTTTTTGTGTATGGAAAACTGGTAGGATTATCGATCGGATTTATCTGCGAACATGGAAGTCAAAAGAATGTCTAAGAATCTGGTTTTGACGCGGGGTAAAGTTAAATGGATTCCGACGACATATACACCCGCTCAGCCATTTATGTTATCGCGGTACGGCAGACAAAGATTAAAGAACTCCAGCGGTGCAGTGAAGAACATTGACAGGGACCAGCAACTGACTTGCGAAATGTCAAGAGATGATCTCAAGAAGAGCTATTTCGACGCACAGGGGTTCATCATCATCATCTGCTTAAGCGCGTGTTCCACTAACGAGGTCGCGGGGGCAATGCACGCAGAAGAGATCTCCAGGCAACCCTCCTCTACCGCTGACCCTAGTTCAGCACACCTAGGAGGTGTGCCCAGGCGTAACCAGGCGAGATTTTAGACTTGGTCCAACCATCTCAACCTGGGTCTACCAAGCGGACCCCTTCCTGACGGGATCACATTCAAGGTGCGCCTCGGAAGTCGTAATGAGGACATTCGTGCCACGTGACCCAACCATCCAAGTACAGCCCTTTTCGTTCAGAGAAGCAGCTGCTCAACATTGAGCTCTCCACGCACCGTCGTGTTTTTCACCCTATCTCGGTGAGTAACTCCCACAATAGTATGCAGAAATCTCATCTCGGCAGCTTGCATTCGTGATCTTATTCTTTCGGTCATTACCCAAATTTCATGACCATAGGTAAGAGTTGGAACAAATAAAAATTTAAAGACCGATAACTTGGTCTTTACACCAGGCTCAGTCTTCCTGATCACGCACAGGGTTTTGACTAATCAATTTCTTTGTACATTTTCGAATGGCGATAAAACGTGGTATGGTGTGTGATAATGACATAATGCTTATTAGTAATAGGAAGATAAATTTATAAATGTACAACTCAAGCTACATCCATTTAGCTCAGTTTGAAAAATTGAACTTGGATATATTTTTGTTAATATAATTTTCAAGAAAATGTATGTACAGCTGCGGTCAAAATAATAGCAGTGCATAGCAGTGTTAGAGAATTTTTTTTTTCCTGGAGAGTGTGAATTTTCTTCTACTTTAAAATAATAACTGAAAGAAGTAATTTCAATTACTCCAATCATTAAGCAAGATATTACTCAAGTTGCAAAAATGTATCCTTCAGAAAGCAGCACTGCTATTATTTTGATCGCAACTATATATTGGATTTCTTCTTAAAATTCATAAAACCTGATTCTGTAAAGTATTCTTCCTGATATTCCACTACTCTAAGATAAACATTTTTACTATAGCAATAAGAACTCAAAAATTTTAAAAAAATATTTTGCAGCGAATAATTGTCCTTTCAGATATTCTGGGCATAAATTCGGGGCAACATACTTTTGTCGACGACCTACAGATAGGAGTTAAATTGAAAATTACTCAGTCCAAATTCAATCCAAATCCATAAAAGATTTAAGCATAACAAGAAGCTCGAAAACACTTGCATATACATTACCTATCAATAACAAAAATTAAATAATTTAAATCAAAACCCGACAAGAGAATCAAAAAAATAAATTGCCTTGTGTCTCTGACTCGACTCCTGCACTTTACTGAAACATAGTAAAAAGTTTTTTATTTTTTCTTCCCTAGAAGAGGGGAGCTCGCAGAGTCCTTCACAGCACATTCTTTGCAATCGCCACAACAAATTCCACGACACAAACTTGAAACATATTTTTAGAAATCCTTTTATTAAAATGTTTACTCTTCTTTTTTTTAAATATCGAACACAACGAACAAGTGCGTCCACGCATAATAATAGACAAACGTGGAGATAAAGAAAAATCATGTCCGACTTTAAGATTTCAATCCAATCTGGATCTTTTTGTGTACACATCTGGAAGAAGCCAGAAAAAAAACTCAAGCATTCTATAATTAAATTTTTTGATATAAACTGTTTTATGATTGTGTCAATAATTCAAATTTGTTTTTTCTTTTTTTTTTTTTTCGTTTTCCCTCATGTTAATGGATTGATGGTCATAAAGATACATTCGCCGGGTGGGAAAAGATTCATTTAGATTCTCGTGGTTAGGCATGTGTGTGTGTGGGAAAGGGTTCAAAAACAAGAAGTTTAAAGTGAAATATAAGTCGGTGGAAACAAAAAAAAGAGATTCATTAAGTCTACAACGCCGTGTGCCTAAGACACGAAAAGTATCTACAACTGTCTGATCATATGGAAGCAGTATGTGTGCTTTGGTCAGAGAAAATGGATGTGATTTGTTTTTTTTTTTCCCTCTGTTGCTTTCCACACGCTGGATACGACGTTGCGCTGCCGGCACGCGGTGAAATGGAAAGTGATTTTCATTTTCATTTCGCTTACAGTAGACTTTTCCGTTTTTATTTTTTCTAATTCGCTGTGGTTTCTCGTGTATTTCTATTTTTGGACACGACCGATGTCTGACTACAACAACGACGACGAGTGTAGAGTGTAATAAGCGAGTAATAGTGCATTTGTGCAACGTGATTAGATGTGAACACTAAAGAGCAACGGGGGAGGCTGTTGGCTGTGCATTCATGCTTTCGGCGGAAAAAAAAGGGCTGGAATGTATTTTTATTTTGTGGGAGAACTGGTGTTAGATTTTGTTGGGTTAATGCATTTGTCTGTGAGGTAGGTTGGACATTTTTTTTGTTTTCCTTTGTAAGTCATTAAATTCTGCCGGTTTTTTTTTCCGCAACTATCGCATACAGAGGGAAAAGTGTAGTGTAATTAAATTTCTAAAGTATAATTTCATTGCAGTCTGTAGTAATTAAGTTTGTGTTGAAGACTGATTTAACGTCACGAAAAAAAATTTCAGTCTTGATCAATCGCACAGTGGGACGAATGTATGGAAAAATCGGCAAAAATCATATCTCTGGCTTGAATGGATGGATTCCAATTTTTTTTTTTCCCAGAAACCTTTGTTACATATTTGTCCACCTAATGAAACATAATGTATAAACACAATAATAAAACTAGCATTTTTTTTTTTTTTTCATAATTTTTTTTTATGAAATACATATACTAATTTATATGAGTTTGATTAATTACTTTTTATCAGTAAAACTATTACTATTGTCACTATTATCAAGATAGAATTCAGAAATAAGACCATTTTTTGCTATATATTGGTTAATTTCTAGTTTCTCCGGTCTATATTGACCGTATTCGGAAGCTTACACGAAATACTGAATATATGCGAATCTAACAAAAGCATCGTCCATGGTATTAGATCTTGAATACTTGCAACTGTGACTAAGTCTGACCTCCGAATTATCTTCTGATTACCTTCATATATTTAAGTTTGAATGATCATAGTGACAATGCAAATGGTCATGTAACAAAATATTAATGACTGATCATGACTTGCCTGATAATTTTCCAATAACCTAAAAGTACGCTGGTTAATTAAATTATTCTTGGAATCTAATTTTTCAAAAAAAAAAAACAACAGAAAAGTGCCAATTATTGAAAAGGACGTAAGTTTGCGCAAGATTTTTTTCTTGTCATGAAAAGCTTTCGCAATTCGCCGTTCGGAACCGGCATTAAACAGTAGGTCCCCTCCACATGTGACAAAATTATAACGCCGCACAACACAGTGGAGGCGCAAAAAGCTAGGCTCTGGCTCTCAACGGGCTGTTACGCCGCACAATACATACAATTAATATACATACTCCTTATGATGAAACAAGGAAGATCCCAAGAGGACTTTTCGGGCTAATTACGAAAAGCTGACTTAAAGTTTAGATCCAATTTTTATTTTTTAATTCAAATTAGCCCCACATTCTAAATAACATATTACACATAAAAACACAAAATGGAATAAAAATTGAGATGCCAAATGATTATTTAAGACTTAAATTTTGCTGATTACCAAAAAAATTTTTCCGATTCCTACGCGCAACATAAAATTTTGCCCATTTAAATAAATTTGCTAAGAAATACATATTTCATGTTTTTAAAAAAAAAAATATTAAACATGTCAATACTCACGGTGCTCTAACTTTGCCATTAGTTGAGATATCCGGATAATTCAAACGGAGTTTGTAGATATTTAATATTAATTATCAATTACCCAAAAGTGCCAAAAAAAAATGCACTTTTTCATTTATTGCTATGGGTCGTCCCACTGTGCGACGACGGGTGACTTCTACTCTCTTAACATGACGTGAGATAAAGCAGGTCTCAATGAGCTATTATAACTCTAAGATGTGCTATAAATTTAATTTACATCTTGACAGGTTTTAATGATTTCCGTGAGAGGAATTATTATTAAAGTTTTATTAAAAGACACAACAAAAAAAAGAAGCACGTGGAGACTGAGTGATGTTTTTCTTCTGGATATTTTTGCGTGGATAAATTTTACTACATAAACCTTCTCTTGGCATGTGGTGTCCACTGTCAAGTTAAGAAAAAACATATTTTTTAAACTCCCTATCCCTTTCCATGTTCTTTTCTGGACGAAACCGTATCTACATAACACATGTAAACTGAGAAAATGACAAGATTTCAGACAGGATATAAGTGTCTGCAATGTACCATCGCAAGCATGTTGCAAGGTGAATACTTAAGGAAAAAAAAAGAACTGAAAAACTTAACTTAAAAAAGGCAAGACTAGAAAGAAGAGAGGGAAAGGGAAGCAAGGAAAAAAATGAATGAAAAATTATGTCAAAATGTCACATGTTAATGGCGTGAAACCAGACATAAACACAACAAGAACGAAAGAAGTTACTTTTTTCTTTTTTATTTCCACCTTTTTGCCTTCGGTATCTTGATCATATTTGATAATAATTGTCAGAGGCCAGAAGCAATACGCGCACATGTACTACATAAAGTGACAGGCATGTATACTTCAGTGGCAGGCGTTTTCTTTGTTTTTTTTTATTTCCTGAAAGTGTGACACTGTAGATGTTTTATTTTTGTTAAATTTTTTCTTAATTTCACGAGAAGACCACCTCAATTCGATGGTGTCATCACGTTTTTAACCACCCCGTTTTTTCTGGTGTTTTGAAAAAGTTGTGGGAGCAAAGAGACGCTAAAAAGTTTTTTGTTCGATTTAAATGGGAAAAGATGTTTTTTTTTTAAATAACAGGACTTGCACGCTGTCAATAAGTGCGATCGATTCGACAGTACTATCAACATGACGTTATGAATTTTCTTTTTTGACTAACACCACATTCGGACAGAAAGTATCACTTTAGTGGTAATTCACTGGAAAATTGATTACTGTTTAGTTTTCCTCGTGGGTTATTACTGACATCTTGTCCAACAGTGCCCAGAAACCAGAACGTTCAAATTATGGGCGAACTTTGGTGAACGATAACACTATTAAAGCCAAGCTCACTTGCTGTTGGATATAAAACATGTTAACGAAGAAGAAAATGCTCTGAAAGAACTAAAAATTGACCCACACTCGCATTCAAGGTGTGGCTGAAACATCATCTTGAATAGGCGTGTCTCTTTGATGTCGCTGTGTGTTGGGATCTGCGTTCTTTGTTATTGAATTGCTGAGAAACTTAAAACATTTCTGCTCCAAAACTGAAGCACCAGAGCTCGATCACGCAAATCGTTTTGTAGTCATCCTTCTCGTGCAAATCATTAGCATTCACCGTCTTATACCGCAGGAACAATGGAACCAGAAAATCAACACAGACCGATATTTATCCGTCGTCCGCTATCACCTTCCCCCTATCAACCTCAAAAATAACATGAGCACTCACAAAAAAAAATTCAAAATTCACTGCACGTTCGATTTATTAAATATACGTTTATTACTAGTAATATGGGTTACGTCTAAATTGTATTCAGTTTTTTTTATTGAAATTCATCGCGAATGGTTGATCTTTGACACTTTTCTGGGTGTGGTGCTGAGAGTAAATTTATCATTTTTAATTGTTGCATATAATTTCGGCAGCTAAGTGGTGTTCTCTGTATACGTTTTTTTCCTTCTCCTGAATATACACACGGTGATTGGAAGTAAACAACAACAAAAAAGAGCCCCAAAAAGAAATAAAATTAAATATTAAGGTCGCATGGACTGAAATGTGCTTTAAAACATAAATATTGCAAAACATCAATAAAAAATTACAACATAACCAAGAAAAAAGGAGAATATCGGAAGAAAACTTGAAATGAAAGGCAAAAGAGATAAGGCCGAATCAAAAACGATCCAAAAAAAGAACGTGAGAATTTCTGTCAAAAAACAAAATATATTCATAAAAAAAGCTTAAACAGACAAAATGTTGTGAAATTTACAGATAAACTCAAAAAATTATGACGCCAACGAATGAAGGAGGCGTTAGTTAGCCGAAAATTATTTTTATGAATATAATTTATGGAGGTTCTCAATTAAATGCGAACGACACGGTTAAAATTGTAGTTATTTATGAAATTCGTGGAGTTTCCTTGATTGGCTTTGCAAGGTTTTAGTTAAAACAAAAAAAGCAGTTTGTGTTCAGACTGGATTGATATTTATTTGCGTAGCAAAGCGTGTGTTCTCTGGGGAAATTCATCCGTGCGGAGTTGAGCGCATACAACATGTTTTACTATTGAAACCCATATCGGGTAGGGACCTACGGGTAGTTTTATTTAGATTAAAACGCAGAATATGATCATGGGCTCAGAACGAAAGTAGTCAATTATGAATTATTTACAATTAAAAGTTAATAAGTTACAATTAAAAGTTTTGGCAATGAACACAACGCAAGAAATCGTTAAAAAGTTTTGAATTAATTTTTTTAACCAATATCTCAAACCAATTTTTAATACATCAAACCGGAAAAAAATAGAAAACTAATTTAAGACCTTAGCTCGTACGATAACATTATTTCTCAATATCGCCCTTGCAAATATTTTTAACAACTCCCTTTGGCTAGGGCTCAGTGATCTTACACGTCTCACAACTACTGTCGTTGTCTTTAAATGGCTTCAAGTTTAATCCATCCCTACGACAGCTGAAACTGGCCTTGATAAAAAGTCAAACTAACAAAGAACACACTAGCCGCCCGCGTACTTTAAACTGCTTATTCGTGATTTAGAAAACAAAACTAATAAATCGAACCACCATTCCAAGTAGTAAGCGGCATCGCATTCCAGACTGATTCACTCAATTCAAATCAATCGCGAACCGGAGCAAATAATTATCACTGAGCATATGCAAATTGTTTATTTGTAGTATAAATACAGTTTTGTTTTACCTGTGTCCCACATTCCAGTGAAACGATTTTTCGCACAATTTATTTCGGTGCACTACCAGAGCAGTCCAAAAGTAGAGTTGTCTTTTTTTTTTTTTTTGACAAAAGTTCAAATTCCATGGAGGCTTTGGCAATTTTTCAACGGCAGCAATAAGGCGTGTGTTTGCAAACTCTCAGAACAAGTCGTGAATGTCGATTGCCGAAAAAAAACAACCGTCGATAGATGCATGAATCTATCTATATAGATGCATGAAAGCATCTTTGTTCATTGAGCAGTGCAGTTTTGTGTGAAACTTTGTGCATGATTAATGCAATTAAGTAAGGAGATACTTGAAATTTAGAGCGCGAAATCAAAACGATTTGCTTTCTGACCTATCCAATGTAAAGGCGAACTTGTATGCCTATCGTGAATTGGGTAGGTATAGGCACTGTTGTTTTGCCTGTAAGTCAGTCACGATTTTAAACTTTTCAAAGCGGTTAACGACTGTCTGCTGACAGGTGAATAAGAATTTTTTCACTAAGAATAAAGATAATTCAGTGGTTAAGTCACTTCGAAAAAGGGGTGGAAGAAGTGGAGCGACATGTTACGGAAAAAACAAGACGATAGAATCTACGCAGCTTGATGAGGAGAGTGGTTGGATTTGAAATAGCGATGTGTAGAAATATGCATTGACGTCGCAATTGTATGAAATTGAGGAAGTTATTAATCGATGGCGTAAGATTAATTTAATTTTTTTTTTTTTTTTTTGTTTTTTTTTTTTTTTTTTTTTTTTTTTTTTTCAAAACCCCAACTCACAACGAAGCCTTTCCGCAGGAAATTGTAGTGTCACCTTTTTAAACGAGCTCTATCAAAATGAAAATCAGAACTTTTTTGAATCTCTCTCCTCCACTTCAATGAGTCTCTCTCCACCATCGTTTAGTTGCTCAACTAAATTTGACCCGATTTCATTTTTTTTTTTTTTTTTCATTTTCCCCCCAAACCAACACTAACATCTGGCGTTTTTACATCAAGGTGTGGACATCTTTATAATTTCGTTCCCATTTTTCTCGTAGTGGGATCAGCTTTGGAGTTTACATGACGAACCTGTGCCACATCTCTTAGTCGTTGATGAAATTTCTTTTCTAAGTATCCTTTATCATTATTTTTTTCTTTTTCATTGCTTTTGATTATAGGTAAAAATCACACGTGATGTATGTACATTTAACGATGGGTTTATCGTTATCTGAGAATTCCTTTACTCTGGATTATTATTAAAGACCAACAAAAAAGTATCTAGATATACGCAGCAAATTACGGCTTGAAGGCGTCGTATACTACAAATACTTCCATTCATTTCAAGACACATGTGGTGTCGGATACGAAATGGGCGCAGTGTATTCTTGTTTGTTTACGGGGCATGTGCATATGTTCGTTATACCATATATAATATTTTTTATTCTAACTTTGTAGCGGCGATTTTCGTCTTAGGCAGGCGATTGAGGTTTGTTTTTTTCCAGTTTTGTTATTTATGTAATTTAAATTGATTTTGTTATTTGCTTTGAAACAATCAACTTATTGTTGATGACTAAGTGAGGGAGAGTCCACGATTTTTATTTTTTTTCCTCTTTGTGTCAATAGAATACAATGTATCTCTATACATTTGTCTCGTATTACGAAATTGCGTTAGTTAGAACTTTTGTGTGGTTCCGTTTTAAGCTTTCTCAGCCTGGTTGATGCGGGATGACTTCTGCTAGCAATGAACATGTTTTTCTGTTAATAGGAATATTCAGTTTAGAAAATAACATCTTTAAGGAGTTTTTGCTTTGGGTGAAAATATTTTATTTATATTTTCTTTGAATTTCTTAACTATACTTAACTACTATCGGGCACACCATGGCAGCAAACAATTTTGTAGAAAGTGGAAGGTCCGTAAAGGGTACATCGCCACAAACTAATAAAGAATATTTGAAAATCCATACAAACTATCTACCGAAATCACCCCAAGGTTGAAAAGGGGCAAAATTGCAAAGGTCCACCACCAAAATGTAGGTTCTAAAACAAGTTTATACTTCGCAGCGCATCAGCATTTAACATATTTGAAGGGGCAAAACGAATGGATTCCTGAAAACTAACTGACCTAGAACCGATTTGCTATAACGAAAACAAAGATGGACTTAAAAAATTCGTACTGTAATTCAAGCACTAAACATTAACCTTCAGTGATCTGAAGAGTATTATACCTCTTAAAAACTAACAGGAGTCAGTCAGGAGTGCATCCAAAAATATACACACAAACTGAAACTCAGTGGGTAAAAATGTTCTTCTTTCCAATTTTTCAAAATGTCAAGCTTCAAATTTCGAGCACCCACACTACGTGGGTGATTGAGGTGTTAATTGCTACTTAAATAAAATGTCAACGACACATACCAGCTGTACCGATATGAAGTGAGCGTTTTTTTTTTTTTTTTTTTGCAAACACAAATTTTTAATGGGAAAGTAAAAACAGTAAACAGTATTGGTCATTGCTGGCTACTGGTTTTCGATTTTCCATTTGTTTTTTATTAAATTCATGTGGCACCAATTTTCCAGACTTTTGGATCTTTCCCATAACTTTTAAATGGTCTGAAATGTTTTGTTTTGCAACATTTAACATTTCTCCCATTAATTTTTGACGCAAAGTGTCATTTTCATCCAATGTTGTTTACAATGCGGCATAAAAGCTACAAACTTTCAGACGATTGCAGTATATTTCAGGCCGACGCACTAGCAAGGGAGTGTGTTCGGGCACACCACGGCAAGAAAATAAAATGCAAGGACTCGTCTGCTAGCAAATCACTGGAGCATGTGCGCTAGCAAAGACTACTACTTCATTAAGTCGTTCAACGAAGCAGCTAGCCTTAGATTTACTCATTTAATGAGTTTTGCACTTTCATCCAAATCCTCCTGTCTCAACTAGATGTGATGGGATGGTAAAATACTTGAATTCTGTTACAGTGCCAACACTATGGACCAACACTGAGCTATGCGATTGGGGTTCAAGATTTACTTTATAAAATGTCCTCCTCAGCACTATAGCTCAATGAATTTCTGATTTTTCCGAGATCTTATATGTGGCATCAGACCAAATTATATTCTTTTGTGTTCTCTATTAGCAAATCAAATTCTGCCGAGTCCATCGTTAAGAAATCAAAAGCAATAACCATTACAAAAACCAAAAGAACCACAAAAACCTTGTCTTGCCAGGCCACCAACATAACCTAACTTTCGCTGGTGCAATGTTGATTTCATTTACGCACATTTTTCAAAAACAACATTTCTGTATTTGTTACATTTCAAAACATTTTTCTCTATTTTATTTCTATTTTTAATCGCTGTCAAATGTGTGTCTGCACTGTCATGTTGACACATTATTCATTTGCTGATCTCTAGAAAAAAATTCAAATAAAACAGACAGCATAGGCGCCCCACACTATATAATTTATAGTAATTACAACTCACACGTTGAGACATGTCCACATTTTAATTTTCAACTTAACATCTGTTGTTGAGAGCTAAGTTTCGAGTGAGCATTACTCACTTCTTTTTTTTTTTTTTTGCTTCTACGCAACAGAACGAGGAAAAACTAGAGACAAAAAATCAATGTACAACAACTGCACTCTCCCCCACAGTGATTTCCAAAAAAAAATCCCCAAAACAAATAGAAGAAAAAAACAAATAACGATAAATAAATAAAATATCTTGTATCAGAAGGAGTGTGTGATTACAAAGTAAATACCACACAATGCAGGCTTGTCCGATAATAAAAAAAAAATAAGAAACAAGTAGATGCTAGAAATAAATGTGATCGCAATGTTTGGAATGGTGATTAATTTAAATTCTTACGAGAGATGATGTAAGAACTGTTTAGATATGTGCTTTCTTGAGATCATGTAGACGCTGATGATTTTCTTGATATTAAGTCGTTAAATGAAGTGAAATGGAGGATCAATCTTAGTACGGTTGGTGGTAAAAGAAAATTGTCCGAAGAACATTGTTCAAATGTCATTTAGAAAGCACTTTAATGGGCACCGAATGTATCTTTACATTCGGTAAAAAATTTTTCAAAGAGGGTATAATAATAACAATTTGAAGATGACTTAAAAAAAACCAAAGAAAGGACCTGCAAAAATGAAAAAAAAAAACCTCTGAGAATAAGTTCAAGACAAGAAAAGTCATCATAAATTTTAATAAAAAGCTAAAATGATTTCCACTCTCAGCTTCATGATCGGTGTTTAGACAGAACTGATCGCAGACGTCAATCAGGTCACTCTGGCTGCTTTTTTTTTTCGTTTTCTCAAAATTACTCGACACCATCTTCGTTCTCGAACTACATTGCAATTTCAATTTTTTATTCAAAGTCAAGTCACATTGTAGTCAGATCCGACCCCTCATAATCAGATCTGTGAAACGAAGTCGCAAAATTCACTGCAAACCAAAAAAACCTCTGCGTTAGTTAGCTTTGTCGTTTTGTGGTGATATGAATGATTCACTCGTGTCCATTTCCATCACGGCTGGGTGGGTGGCTTCGAAACCCCCTTTAATCGGAAATGGAAGTTAATTCGTCTTAAAGACAACAACACTAAACTAAAAATGAGGGTAGAATGAAAATTCAGTGCCTCAATTTAATAGAATTCAAGGGCACGAATGAATTTTAACTAATTCAAGAGTACAGAGTCTGAACATAGCTACATTCAATATTCTTTTCTGCTACAGAGACACTTTTAGACAGTAGTCTCACCTCGTTGCACAGAGATAGGTATTTTTTTTTTTTTTTTTTCGTATTTTCACAGATAGGTAACACACATATTAGACACTTATCCACACTAAAACACGAAGTGCTAGGCGTAAAATTATTCAGTTTGAGTTGTTACACTTCGTGGCACATCCTAAAATACAACTGAAATACCTTTACGTCATTAATTTAAAAATGAAAAAAAAAAATAGACAGAAAACAAAAACTCACCGTGGCTAAACAATGAGATCTGAATTGACCTAGAGATGTCGGATTTCGGGTCTGGGAGGGAAAAGATAATGCTGCCTCTCTCTCAACCACCCATGTCACCCGTAAAGTGTTTAAGGTGCGCCTAGTGACTAATTACGGGTGTATTTTTTCCTCCTTCGTTTCTTGTTTACTTAACGCCTATCAAGCAAATACCACCATTGCGCTGGGAGAGTGTCAAAATGTATTATGTAAATCAAACGAGCGCTTGAATTGTCATTTTGACGAAATTTCCGCATTTGTCAAAGTGACTCTACCCTCTGTTTGTGGTCGCCAAACAAAGACTTATCCGATGAAACAATGGACAGTAGTTTTTTTTTCGTTTTAATTCAGTTTTCATAGGGGAGATTGTTTTGGGAACTTAGATAAGACGGTGGTATTTGGTGTTAAATTGAATTGTTCACGCTTCACATCCCTCTTATAATGAGGGTGCCATTAATCAATTTTACACGTTTGTAATTAGCATTAGATCAAGGTTTCTCTGGCGTTGTTCTATTTTTTTGTGTTTTTCCTCGAAAAATTGTTCTCACATCAAATTGCTAAAGACAGCACAGATATAGAATTCAGCAGACATTGCCCTAAAAATACCGCTTGGGATCATCACACTCTTCACGCTCAACAAGGCACAATCCGTGTTCTTTTTTTGTTGTGTGAGGTAAAATTAATTGAATAAAAAATCAATTAGACGGCTTTCAGGCATTTGTGGTTCTGAGAAAATGGAAAGAGACGGATTACCTACAAGGAGAGCGGATGAAGGGTGGTTATTTTCTTCCTTTTTTGCATTTTATTTATATTCGCAAAAAAAAATAAGAACTACCATGCATACGTTAGTAGAGTGATGGGAACCACCTTTATTTTCCTTTTCATAGCGACGGGAAAAAGGTAAGCAAACGTGTGTATGCGCTCGTGAAAGGAAGTAATTTAATTATGCACTTGAAGAGATTTTTTTTTTTAGGATTTGAGGTCTAGACGATGTGGATACTCGATGATGTCTAGTGAAAACTTAAATTTTGCAAAGGAGTCTGTTTTAAACATGAAACTAAGTAAAGTTTACTTTTGTGGACAGAGTTTAATGCAACTTCTAAGTAATGACTTTAAATAATTAGTCAGGCTCCCATTTCCAAAATACAACCAATTTTGATATTTCAACCCGAAGTTTAGAAGGAAAGTTCTAAATCTTTACAGAGCACACTCAATATAATATTCAAAAAAATTATTAAACTTCCCTTCACTGCATCTAATTCTGATAAAAAAAATTTAACCCGTGCTGTTCCAAACAGAGTTTATTGTATATCCCATTACATAAATTTAGTTCACATCCACAAACAACAAAGTTCCCTGTCTGATATTTTTTTTTAATGTTTCCAAAATAATTAGACCCAAATTAGTTCACGCATTAATGGCAATTGTTAGTACTTCAACGTTTTCGAACAATCCTTAAACTTTTTTTGAAAAAACAATTTGAAACTCATACTCTACTCAACTTGCAATCACAAACTGCTAAAATTACTTGGATAAACACACAAAACTTTTCCCGCACAATTTCATTGCCACCGCAAATTTGTTGGTGTTGTTTTTGTGTGTTTTTCCTATTCTACTCCTATTACTTGTTTTCATTGTTTTCGTCTTTAAGAATGAAATGTAATGAAAGCCAAATTGGTAACATATTCATGAACTGTCCTAACGTCTTATCCAATCATCCTTCGTCGTATCCAATCATCCACCTTATCCAATCCTCTATCTTATTCAACCATCCGCCTTAATCAATCTCCAAGTATTCTCTAATTCTGCGCTCCAGCATTCAAAGCAGAAGCTGGGGATTGGCAGACATCTTCGTGAAATGCTAAAAATTTTGTTAGAAACTTTTTTTACGACTCAAAGATTACTGCTTTTAGAAAGTTGAAATTTCTTCACAAGCATAGTTCCAAAAAATTCTACTTAAAAGTTGTTGTCTATAAATTTTCTATCCCCAATTTCGCTATGTTATGTAAGTCATCTTCTGCTAAATCTAGCCAAAACACCGTACCATCTTAAATCACAGATGGTCGCGAACCTCCAAAGCTATTCACATTCTCTGTTCGTTGTCAAATCTATCCAAAGTAGAAAAAACGACACACTCACTTCTATATTCTGAAAAAGGTGGCCACAACCAACCTCTCATCGAGATCCACTTAAAACGTCAAAGCCAATTTAACCTATTCGAATCAATGCACTCTAAAGTTCAATGTTCTTGAAGAAAACGTACTTGATGCTAATGCGTCTGGCAACTGCCTAATTTGTCGACCACCATCAGCTAACCACCAACCAACTGACAAACATGAGTGACAATCCCAAAAATAATAAAATGAAAAAACGTATTCGTGGCTTGATTGAGAAAAATAAGACATTCGTCAAGACCAACACAACATCTACAGATGGAGAGATGGAAAATCGCACATCAATAAAATTCAAAAATGAAAAAAATATGGCTGCAAAGAGGTGTAAAGAGAAAAAGGCACACACATGTGACACAAGAACCGATCTCTTCTTATTGTCAAGTGAAGTGTACTTCGCAGTGAACGTAATTGAATTTCTCACACTGATACATTGGGATGCAGATATCGGAATAGAATATGGATTGATTGCATGTCAGACGGCATTGTTTTCATTGCCTCCGTGTAGAACCTCATGTGAAATTCAAAAGAATTTAATAAGGAGACAATGCAGACAGCATATTCGTCTCATTGCATAGCTTTTAAAAGACAATATATCATCTACTGCAGAAGGATTGAATCGAGCAATTAGATTATAGCATGGATAATAGCAAACGAAGGCTCTAATATATTCAGAAAATCTCTTAAAACTCATTTCTTATATTAAGGATAAAGCCCACTTGAAGTGGCATTTGACACTATTTTGGATACCTATGTATGTACAAAAATATAAAATGTCACTATGTTATTTCTCTATTATATATCTATGGATTTATTGTTCAAATATTGTGCTGAAATATACAAATGTAAATTTTTATAATGGATTAATAAAAAATAATACTACCACTAAAAAAAAATTCAAATATCAATATCTTCCTTATACAATTGCTAGAAACTTAAGTGTTATAAATATAATATATGCAAAGTTATAATCGCTTATTGTACAAAGGAATCGTAAAAGTCAATCCGGTAGACGGTCACTAACAAACCTAAATAGATTTAAAAGATTTATATTATAATGTACTTATAAGATAAAAGCCTCTCTAATTAACAGCAATATACAGAAAAGATTGTAAATTAAATCAAAAGACAAATCAAGTACTAGAATAAAAGAAATGGACTTGGACTGAAATAAGTTTCGGAGTACTTCAACAGACAGAGAAAAAGGATTTAAGGAGATTTTCTAATTTGGTTACAACGTTTCGAGACATAGGAATGTTGAAAGTCGAAATAAGTAAACGGTTAAATCAGAGATGCGGTTCGGAATGAAATTGTACCATTTGCAATCCAAAATAGTTTCACGAAAACTATGTTCGAAAATGACACAAAACGACTTGACATGAGTTTTTTTCTTCACATTTAGTCACGGTTTAGAAATTTCACGGTTAAGACTTTGTTGCTGGTAAAAATGTACTTCGCTAGATAAAGTAACAAAATCTGTTTCGTGCCTTTTGTCAGTGGTTCTGAAGACGCTAACGTAATGAGTAATGAAGTAAGGAAGATGTCTGTGCAAAGTGGAGTCATTCTTACTGGGCAAGAAAGGAGGCTTCTCCACCGCTTCTCGTATTATTTTTTTATAAGAATGCTGTCACCATTTCGAAAAAATGTAGTATTTTTGAATTTTTATGAAATCGACAGCAAGATGGTCCTTAATTAAATGAGCTTTTACCAACGAAATTTTAAAAGCGTTGAATGGCTATTCTGACATTTAAGACAAATACCTACTTTCAATTCTGCAATATAATTTAACTTCAAATATTATCAATTTAATTATAATACTGAATAACACTCAAGTACTACAGATTATCAGCACAGTACAAGTACACATACAGTATCGGACAAAACAATAGCACCCCAATGATTGAAAAAAAAAATTCAACTTCGTAACTTTTCTCGGTCACCCGCTACCAGCAAAAACCGCAGTTTGCTTAAGGGGATGTTATTATTTTGTCCGATACTGTATGTTATATTTTGCATTTAAACTTTGTTAAACTACACTTCCATTTTTTAAGTTAAACTTGTTATCAATTTCTTTTTGTTTAGATTTTCCACTCCATCCTTCTCATAAATTCTGTACGTTACACATGAAAAATATATTTTTTATTTTGCTCCGGAAGTCGGCTGCAAAAAGCGGTGCAATTTGAAACTAAACTCTACCCAAATAATTTGTAAACGGCACGAAGTGTAGGAAACATCGGAGCAGATTGGCACGCTAAATAATAAATTTCGTTCTTGACTGCGCAGATTTTCTGATTTGTTATGATTTTTTTTTCTTTAATCATCAACAGCGTTTTCTATCCTACAACTTCCGTACTTGAGATCAACCATAGACCACGTCTATAGCGCCCAAATTTCCATTTTGTCAGGAGCCGAACGCTTTGACGACGGTTTTATAGCTCACGTCTATTTTCCGTAAAATGTGTTGTCTGTGTTGTGTTGAGCACATCTATGTATGTATTTAGAACATTATTTTAATAAATTACAGTTTCACTTTTCCTGTTGTAAACACCGACAAGTCGCCTTTTTTCTTTCAAATTTCAACCACACTTTTAATACACCGACCTCTATTTTCATTTCACTCACAATTCATTTAATCTTTCCACGGACTGTTTTAAAAACAAAAGGGCACGCGAGTACCAACAATCAGTTCACTCACCTGAAACGAAATAAAAAGAAAAATCAATGAAAAATTAGCATTACAAAAAGGTAATAGAGACTATACTAAACAAACAACCGGGATTAGCTCCAATGACCCATCACAGTATATGAGAATAAATTAAAAAATAATAAAAATAAAAATAATAATCCGAACACCCACTACCCGTTACAGAAAACCCACATCAAAAGAGCGAAAAAACAAACTCAAATTCATTGTAATTGAATTGAAAGCACCACATTTTGAGTGTACTCAACTGGCACCTATAACTGCCGCCCCAAGGAAAGATACTCGACTTACGACTCAACGGAGAGTAGAGAGGATGTGCTTGTACGAGAGTGAGAGAAAACATAATAACAATCAAAAAAATCTTCAAAGAAAAAAAATATGCTAAGAAAATTGTTATTATCATCCAAGACGACAAGGACCATACCCACAACATCGTCTAAGTAAAACCAGCTCATAATCATAAAACCTAATGATACCAAACGCGCTCGAAGAATGGATGAATCCTCGGGCGTACTTGGGGAACCCTCTCTACCTTCAAGGATTCTTTTTTCCTGTACTTCACTCCTCCCCAAAAACCGAATCGATTAAAATGCGGGCTTGGTTGCACTTCGCGAGAGATGGTGGGTGTGATCCTTGTCCAGATGTGCACGAGTGTTGACATGAAAATTGACAGGGAATCCCTTTGGGTGATTCCGTGTAATTGCATGCTGGTTGCATGTCCCCTGATTTTCCTTCTAAGCGCAGACACCATGGTGGTCCCATCAAAGTGTTGACCAATTTGGAATTCGACCACTCGCCGTGTTAATTTCTGTGTTCAATTTGTCGCGTAATAGAAATTCGTTGTAAACACGCGAAGTGCCGCGGAGGAACTCCTATAAAGAGGTGTCGTTATTGTGACTGAGAGCAGTGAATATGAAGCAAGCACTAGAAGTAATTAGTTTCGTTCGTGGCAAGGTGCACTGCATTATAAAATATAATTTTTAATCGAATTCATTTGACTGACTTCTGTATTTGACCTACAGCGCAGTGCAAATTAATTGGGTAAAATTTTTTTTTGAGTTTTCATGGCATCTGATTTTTCTGGAAGTTAGGTTAGGCAGGCATGAAGGTTAGAAAAGTATAAAGCACGTCTTGATCCTACCTGCAATTCGAAGAAGTCATTCTAAACCTAAAATTTTATTTTCCAACACACAAATAAATTATTCCACGAAAATAATTATGCCACACAAATAAATTATTCCACGGAGAATATGAACGGAACGTTTTTATTTTCAATACAATACCATTACATATGACTGAAGTCGGGCAAACATATTTTAAAATAAATCAAAATATGGCTAAAAATCAGATTGTCTTAATTATCATAGCACTGTAATAATGGCTTGGCTACAATTCAACCGAATTTGACACAAACGCCATACCAAAGCAGAGTCCTGTGACATCCCAAAAACAATGACATAACTTATGCTATGATGTTAAAAACCTCTACTCAAACTTCGATACACTTGTTATCCATGGAAACAAAACAAAAAACAAAGAAAAACGTGTAACCACTTTCCGCTTGAGCCAACGAACAACCTACCATCGTCAAGTTTTGAGGAAAATTTTTCTGCAAGAGTTCTCTCTCACGATGTGTCGTCGTCGCGTCGTTGTTGTCGTCGGTCGGTTTTTCAAAGTAAACTTTGTTTTTTGCCGGTATCTTCGTTTCAGCACCAGCAACTTCAAATTTTAACCATTTTCCCCATTTTCCTAACCTCACACATGTACTTCTTTTAAAGTTTTGAGGTTTCAGGGTGCTATTTTTTTTTTTTTCTACTTTCATTTTAATTCGTCAGAGCGAAGCGTTCCTTGGCAACTTTCTTACTTTCATTAAGAAACTTTAGTTATGTGCATAATTTGCGATAATAATGTGCAGTGTCGGGGGCACATGCAACACAAACGGAGTCTCCCAAGGAAACCTCAAACAAGAAACTCTAAGCGAACTGTGCACAAAGAAGGAGCAAACAGACAAAAATAAAATTAAGAAAACAAGAAACAAGAAACAACACGATATACAAGTGCATTAAGTAAACATGATGTTTTATAAAACGAGAACTGCGTGCAAGGCGCGACATCGACACAGACACCGCCAACGCGAACGCCACTACATGTTGAGTGCATAAAAAAGTTTTTAATTGAAAAATTTAAACTTTGTTTTATTGATCAATTTAACAAGATTTAAAAATATTACTCCGTCGACCCTTAACGAGGGTGGGAACACACTACAGAGAGAGACTTACAACTGCATGTCTACACATCGGCTGGGGGCAACCTGAGGACGACGGCGATGACGACGAGAAGAGAAAGTTCCATCTGTCTATTACGGCGAAAACATAGGAAAAACGAGACTAATGCGGTTCTTGTCCTGACAGGTTATTATGAGTATGGAATTGTATACTTAAAAAAGGATCTATAAAAGGGTTTCGCGTCCTTTCCGACACACAGGATTTACTTTTAACTAATGTGTAGTTGTTGTGTAAGGCTTCTTTCTGGTTCCTTCCTTCGTAATCCATTTTCTTGCTTCTTTTGTTGTGGTTAACTTTTGCTTTTGCTTTTCCTTTTTTTAATTTACATGGTTTACGATGAAGGAGTATTGAAAGCTTTAAGAAACCACCAGCCTTTCTTCCTTTTTCGTTCCCAGTCTACGTTCTTTAGTGTTCTCAGTTATGAGCGGGTTTATTGCCTTTTGAGAGCAGCACATCATCTATAAATTATGGTAAATTTAAATGCCAGTTAAGCGTTGTTTTGGGAGTAAAGGATATTTTACGCGAAACTTTTCCAGAACCGCATACACAAGTGAACGCGAGCTTGTGGAAGAAGAAAAAGACGCCTTTAAGTAGTCACCTTGTTGTGATTCCCCTTTTGGTATGCGGTGAGTGCATGCTTTACGAGCGTTTAGGGCCAGAGGTCCTTTAGGAGATGAATGGCTGGATGGTTGAATGAATTATTCCGCCGATTCAAAGGGGAACATTTTGGCAAAGTTTTTAGTACCCGCAGATTACTTTTTTTGTATGGGATGAGGTAGGTCTAAATATTTAGCTTATACGACATGAAGAAGTTGCAAAGAAGTAGTTTCTCGTTGGTTCTTTCTGAAATTAAAGAATTTCTTAACTAATAATTAATGTTCATACTTTTAACGAGTCAAAGTTGGGGTGGATGGTGCATTTGATGGCTGTAGGGCTTTAATATTTACAGAACGTTTACATGACTTTCAAGTTACCAACGCCCTGTTTAATACTTAATGATTTATCAATAAGGAATCGTTTGAATCGTATGAATCATTATGAACGAGTTCCCAAATTGTCAGCTGCGAAAGCTGCTGGTGATAAAGACTAAGACATTTCGTAAGAACTCTTATCTAAATTAATGTTGATTATAAGATGTGATTTTTCCGTAAATAAGGGCAAAACAATGGTTTTTAGTTGGTGAGGTGCATTAAATGCACGAAAAGCGGGGTAAATATTTAAAGAAATTGCATTTCTAAGGGGTAAATACGTGGTTCTAAGACAAATAAATATACACTTGTGCTCATATAATTCAATTTTACTTCATTGCTTCAAACAATAAAATTCCAGAATTTTTGATCTTTAGAAAAATGGTCTTTGGCAAATTCAAATTATTTTCTTTCAAGCACCTTCGCACGGTTATGGTCCTTATTTCTGCTCACATCGAAAAAGAATCAGCCTTGCTCAAACGGACAAGTTGTCGATTTTCAGCAAAAAAAAGTGTTACGAAGCTTAGGGTGATGGCATGTGTGGTCGGCCGCCGCGTTACAAAACAATCCGTAATAGTCAATCCGTTTGTAGATTTTTTTTCTATAAAGGATAGTGATTTTCCTATCCGGTTTCTTAGTTATAATTACAACTTTAAATTAACTTTTCATCGAAAGTGAAATGTTGCCGGTAGGTGCGTTATATTATATCATTGTATTTCTTTTATCAATAAATTCTTTTCACTGAATATTAACCAAAAATGAAAAAACCAAAACTGTTTTAAATAAAAACTGGGGAGGCCGTCGTAAGAAGACATTTTTTCAATAATTCTTCTGACGTCAGCCGCCCTGTTTATCTGTGTTTTGTTTTCTGGATGTAAAAACAGGGGCTGACTTCTGAGTTAAAGGAGAGGACTACTTAAGAATGACGTTTTCATTTACATTATTGTGAATAATTTGTTTTCGGTAGTGAATACACTAAAAATTACTTTGAAATGATGAATAGCCTATTCTTTACTATAAACACCTACTTTCAAGATCAAATCAAACGTAAAAAAGTTACATCACCCTAGTTCACCAATAACCTAAGTCAAGGCTTAATGACAGACAGGCAGACATCTTTATAATCCATCAAAGTCCAATCAAAATTAACGAACGTTTTTTCAATCGTTAGTATCAGTAGTAACTTTTTCTTTAATTTAATAAAATAAAAATAATAAAAACAAAATTAAAGCAAGCTGTGGCGGAGTTTAAATTTACCCCATACAAAAAAAAAAAAAAACCAAACATGGTGTGTACATGAACTAGTGATCCATGGTCTGATTATTAGGTATACAACTTTGCTTCCGCCCTTTTTTCCTAAATTCGAGGCTTTATTGTAATAAACTGGTTATACATTTATGATTCGTTTTGCGTTTGACACGAGTCTGCATCTTCTTGAACCGCCATGCCGGTCTTCGATGTCAAAATTAACGTTCTTAAAGCGTTGAAACTAATAACGGCTTCACCATAGGTATTTGAGAGCATTCGATGAGCCTCAGCCACAGATTTCTTCATATTAAAGCAGAAAAATAAAACCTCCCGCAAATAACGAGAATTTGGCTCACAGGCTGACATCTTTAATCGAATAACTTTATGATGCAGACACATCGACTAATATTTCGATGGCGTTGTGTTTACAAATACCTAAGCTTATTGTATGACATCTACGGTCTATTTATTTCGACTACCACTTACCGCTCTACAGCCATCTAACGTAAATATCTATTTTTTTTTTTTTAAGTTATTGTTAATCTATGTCCAAAAGAAGTTTAGTACTCGAAATATACATATGTGCAACTTTATTAAACATGGCCTTTTGTGGATTTTGTACTACTACTGCTATTTTTTTTTTTGCTCGCCACTATACGGGAAAAAAGATTTAATTCTTCCAACTTTAAACTCCAAAAATATTGGAGAGCAAACTTGCTTCAAATGTCGACCCCAAGCATTTAACGTTGAGCCTTGACGGCCAAAAAAAAGTTTCAATTTCATGACCTCTAACCAATGTTTTTATAAATCCACACACAATTTCTTTTAATTCTCAACCCCTTTTTACAGTGCCCCGCAAAAGTATTCGTAATTTGATTCTTTCGTCTATACTGACTAATTTTGGGCGTAGGAACTTAAAAACTTTCAAAACTGCTATAGTACTTCATTGTACGTATTGCCGTTATTTTTTTTATAATTTTCTGTTCATGTTGATTGATTTTTCTTTAAAATTGCCCTTACCTCCTTATTGTTAATCTATGTCCAAAAGAAGTTTAGTACTCGAAATATACATATGTGCAACTTTATTAAACATGGCCTTTTGTGGATTTTGTACTACTACTGCTATTTTTTTTTTTTGCTCGCCACTATACGGGAAAAAAGATTTAATTCTTCCAACTTTAAACTCCAAAAATATTGGAGAGCAAACTTGCTTCAAATGTCGACCCCAAGGATTTAACGTTGAGCCTTGACGGCCAAAAAAAAGTTTCAATTTCATGACCTCTAACCAATGTTTTTATAAATCCACACACAATTTCTTTTAATTCTCAACCCCTTTTTACAGTGCCCCGCAAAAGTATTCGTAATTTGATTCTTTCGTCTATACTGACTAATTTTGGGCGTAGGAACTTAAGAACTTTCAAAACTGCTATAGTACTTCATTGTACGTATTGCCGTTATTTTTTTTATAATTTTCTGTTCATGTTGATTGATTTTTCTTTAAAATTGCCCTTACCTCCTGAACGAGACGAGATAGACCAACCCCCCATAGTCAAAACTGCTTGTTTTTGAACCCTCCACAAAAGCCCATCATAGTTTTTTGGCGCCAAAGCTATCGTACTTGTTGTATCGGTTGGCCTCAAAAAATTACGAATACTTTTGCGGTTCGCAAAAATGACGAAATTTACTCATTATTTTTTTCTGGCACGATCAAATTAGGAAGGCTTATTGTCTTTAGTATTTCTTAAGGAGAAAAAGACAAGGAAAAAAATAAAAAAAAAATTAAGTACCTACGCCCAAAATAAGTCAGTTTATTACATTTTTAAGACGAAATAATCAAATTACGAATACTTTTGCAGGGCACTATATGAAGTCATTTGATAGCCGAGATATAAGAACACTTTAAAGAACCAGATCAAACAAAATTAAACGCTTTTCCATAAGTTCTCTCCCGAAAGATAACGTCTTGCTATTGTTAGCATTTCAGACTTACAAACAATTCCCAAAGTGACTGAAGAAAAGCAAAGTTTTCATCCTATCTAAGCAATGCTCTTCCACAACTATCTTTCAGTGTTAGATAAAGTAACAAGATTGCAAAGAATCAAATCCCATTATGATACTGCAGCCCTTTGCTCTGACACCGAATGTCATCGCATTGCTTGGGCTTGTGTCTCTTTTCAGTTCAGACATTACAAAACCGATAACCAAAATGCACTGTGCACCACATGAAGCAGTACATCACGTATTGTTGAGGTAAATTCTTCCATTTGGAAGGACTAAAAAGTGAAGAGGATAAGCAGAATCAAACCAGGAACGTCGCACAAACAATAAAAGCGAATCGGTGAAAAACAAGAAAGGATGAGATGAGAGAGAGGGGATGTGGCGGATGGATGCACTTTGTGTTCGAAGTAATGGCAGACGACAAAAATAAACCATTAAGTACAAGTTTCCGTATGACTAGGTGGCGGTGAACAACATGAAGAAGGTGGAGCAGCGCATAGAATCCCATCCGATAAGGACAAATCCTGTGTGACTACGTGGGAAAGCGGCGGCGTCGGGGCCACCGAAAGCAGTCTTGTGCTCCGCTCTCTCGTCGTCGGCAAAAAAACAATAGAACACACTCTCATCTTTTAAACGAATCTACAACACACAGCATTGTTGTCGTCGTCGACGCGGTCGTGGTTGTCTCCATATCGTCTGGGCTTTTGTCTATTAATACCATCACTGATGAATGGCAACCGATATTATTGTTGTTATTGTTGCTGCTGCATCAACACATACACAGATGTGAGAATCGCTCCACACACACTTGCATGGTATGGAGTTTAGTCGTAAGTAGCGTAATCATCTTCGCCAACATCATCGTCGTAATGGTTTGGTGGCGGTCATTAATCCGTGTGACGATGAGATGGGATAATACGTGATATAGTGTGGGAGGAAAATGCTTATTGATTAGCAGAGTCTTATTGCATTCAAGCTGTGGGCGAAGGGGGTTTTCTTTTTGGAGTAACGAGCTGAGGAGGAAAAATAGGGGAAAGTGCAAATTAATTAAAACTTCGATGTGTGACACTCTTGGAGAACGATCAGAATTCGAAACTGGATTTTGATAGATTGGAGAAGCAAATCATTTTAAATAGTTTAGTTCATTTCTCTGATATGCTATACATATTAAGATACAATATCTTCTTTATTGAGATAGCTTTAAGTTCAATAAACTATAAAAGCTAGCAAATTTAACATAGCAAAATCAATATTATTATATTATTCAAATTCAACTAATAATTCAATAATTTAACTAGTAATTCAAAATTTTAGTGGAAATCTTTCAATAGGGTGTAAAATTAATAATTGTTTCCGTAATTCATAGATTTTTAATTTTATTAAACGTATTTAAATTACATTTTAAGAGAAGTAAAGTAAAGAGCGATTTACTCTGAAGTAGTTTATTTATTAATTCGTATAAAATAATAATCTAACAAAAATCCATAGAAACAAATTTAGTAACAAGCTTTCCAATAAACTCTTGCACTTAATTATAAATTCTGCATACCTACACCTAGTCTTGATGAGCGGGTAAAATTTAAGAACGTTTTGAAATGTTTGCTAGTGCCCCTTCAGATTCAATATTTTTCAAGCTTTTAATGGATGTTCAATTAGATGCACGATCTTCCGAAAATCCGTTTCGCCGTTAACGAACGCAGATAACATTGACGTAAATGCCGGAACAGAGAGCTGTTTGGTATCATTAGAATTGGCTAAATGGGTCTGACGACAAACAAGGGCAAAAGAAGTACTTGCTATAATCATGAAAAGACGCACAACTACACAAGTATTCCGCACAAGTCACTTTCAGTCAATTAAAAATTAATGATGGTTTACATTTATATCAACTTTTTTTAACAATTTTTATATAAAAAAGATAAGATTGCTTTAGCGGTGATTTTTCGTTTTTTTTGCGTTTAATGAATTTTATGACTTTAGGGGGGTGCTATTGTTTTGTCCGATATTGTATGCATCATTTGGCTGTAAGATAGAACAACGTACAGAACTTGAACCTACATAAAAAATTGGTTTCAACAAAAAGAAAAAGAAGCCACTTTCATTTTTACAAAAAAAAAAAGTCAAATTTCACTGCGCATAGGCCATTTCTTTAGTTTATTTAACTTGCACTTAACTAAAATACGAAAACAAACACCCTTTCCGCCTGCCACTTACCTTTACTTCAAAACCCTTTGCAATCCTCGCCATTTTTAACCACCTTAATTTCTGTTTAGCACCATAACTCTTAACTTCAACTTCGCAATTTGCTGGTTTTCAGAGAAGGGTTTCAGAAATGCCGACAAAAAAAAAGAACACTATTTTTAAAGCCTGTCATTTTGTTTAAATATTCACGTTGTTGGGACCATAAAATAATATATAAAAATTAAGACAACGCCAACTACAGCTGCAGCACATGCACTGTTGGATGGTTTGGTGAAGCATCTGTCTGTCTTTCAGTCTCTTTCAATGCAAATATTTAATCAGTCATCTTGTGTGTATGATGGCAGTGTGTGAAAAGTCAGCTCCATCAGTGTCGCATCATCATTAAAAAAAAAACCGTCAGTGTCGCCACGACCCTCTTTCCCTCTTAAATCCTTTTTTCGCACTTCAATTGCAGTTTTTTTTTTTCAAGTAGATATTATACATTGTATGTTTAATGATTCGAATCTGTCAAAAAGTTAAATCCACTCCGATGGTGAAGACAAAATTTCAGCCTCTTGTGTAAATTAATGACGGTTTGGGGTCGGTGGCGATGCCGAAGTCTCCCCTTTTTTTTAACAATGTTTACTCTTTCATTTAAAAAAAAAAAAATTAAGCTGAAATTTGCTGCCCGCATATCTTGTGGTCGTTGTTTGTCATGACATGTTCTCATACTCATGCTCTTTTTAAAGCTGTCCTCTCCACCAGAGATGAAGACGACGGTTCATACACAGTTGCTCTCAGTTAATTCAGTTTCGTTGTAAAAACTGCAATGCACACATTTTTTTGGTTTCATTGGAAATTAAATCTATTTTAGAACTTTACATTTTCAGATTTTCTCTCTTTCGAAAGATTTAGGTCACTTACTCCAATGCCCATTCCCTGTGACTTGGATAAAAAAAATTCTGGTGCGGTTAGACAACGAAAGTGGTGGTGACATCCACATTCCCTTATGCAATCCGTATGAAGAAAAAGAAAGGTTTAGTTAAGATTTTTTTCCCTGTTCACTGTGGTACCACCAGCCATCAAGTGTCGATAGATACCATTATCAAAGCTTGAGGCAAAATCGAAAGTTGACTTCAAATGGCGACATCATCACCATGTGCAATACGGAACGATGTGATCTGCGCATTCAGAGTGACCTTTTTTTTTGTCTCTAAGCACTTTTCCATCTGTCAAGAGGATCAGTTTAAAACCGGAGGGAGTTGGATGTATCACAGTGTTATCACCGTCACTTGTGTTGTGTTTTTATGAAAGTGATTGGATAGTAAAAAAAAAAAATAAAAAAATACATGGCTTTGTCTTCGGGTAAGGCCGTAACCAATTTTAGAAAGCGTGTATATGTCAACGCGATAGTATATTTCTTTTGTTGATAGCCATTAAAATTCAGGAACGTCACTTTAATTTCTATGATATCTCTGCAAATACGCCCATACGAGAAGTGAAGTGTAAAACAAAGAGTTGGCAGTTTTTTCAAAGAAAGTTTGAAAAAGTAAGTAAACTGCTTAAGGCGGCAGCATTTGTCTCCTAAATGTGTTGGATTTGTATTACCTCATTTAGTGTGTGAACACATGTGCTGCTGTGCTAAAGTGTCAAAAACAACTTATGTGTAAAGTAGGCTTAGGAGGAGAGAACAATATTTTTCAAGTGTATCCACCATCTCCGTAAATCTCGTTTCCTCTGCTTAGGCAGAAGAGTAGGACTTTGGAGAACAAAAGACCTGGACCCCTTAAAGAACAAATTCAAGCGGTCAAAACTTCAGCAAAAATTCTAGGGCTCGCATTCACCCTGATTTTGAACCTCTTAGAATCAACCGTCTTGAATTCAATTATAAAAAAATTGAGTTGCATCAGTAAGCCACATGTACCCGCTCGCCTTCTTGTCTTACGAGGGTTTGGGATTTGTAATATGAGTTTTGAGAAAACGGTTCCTGTGTTGAAGAATACGGTAGATGCGGACGCAACCGAACCCCGCCTGAACAGTTCAGAACTATCAGTTCGTCGTTGTTTTTAGCCGCAGATACCAGATTACACTCAGGTCACTTTTGGATATCAGCAGCATTTTATTTTTTCATAAAAAACAGTGTTGCATTAACACACGAAATTACTTTTTATCCACTTTTTTTAAATAACAATGTGCTTCATCTTAAATGCTCACAAACTAATATTCCGACAGTTGTTAAATTCATACAAATTATATTATATGTATGTATTTCGCCGTAGGAGTCATTCCCATTGCTCCAGTTGTGCAAATGTTATGATCGGTTTTCGGATCGGATCGGTAGACTCACAAGCACATTTTAAGGTTAAGTTCCAATGTTGAAAACCTTAATCACTCTCACCCAGCATTTTAAACAAACCTTCCTCTCAGTGTAATATTAAAATAAGCTCTTGCGCAACCAATCACCGTATTTTCGGCAAAAATTAACATCATGTCAAACTCAACTCTTTCTCCGCTTACAACCATTTCCATGAATAGAAGAGCTAAAATTTGCCATCCACTAGTGGTACATATTTACTTTTTTGCATCTCCAAGTCTAACGCCTAGAAAACACAGGATAAAAAAAAGAACAAATTTACGAAAAACGAGAACTTACAAAAAACAGTCTGGCTAGCTACTTTTGATCATAAAACAGGCTCCGCCAATAGAACATAGAACGAAGCGTTGGAATCAAATAAAAAGTAAATGAAAGATGTCGGCTACTTCATCCTCTGTAGTCAGACGTTCCACAAACATTAACACAATAACATTGAATCCTATAATTCTCTGGATTTGCTGCACTGTTGCTATTGCAATTGCTGTTTCACTCCGTTCCCATAAGCCGCCTACAGTATCAGTGTACGTCTTCTTCGTATTCCAGTCCTGTTTTTATGCACGGAGAGGCTCATGCCTCACAAGCGTTGGGGGTTTTATATAATCAATGTCACGTAGAAGAGAAACAGAGGAAAACGAAAACAAAAAAAAAAAAAAACGCTCCTATTTCCTCTTTACTCTTGCACCATGTGAAACACTGTGGAGGAGCCATTATGAAAATTCTCGTCTCTTCATCATCTCCCTCGCCTACGTACTCGTTCAGTGCAACCCATTAAAATCGACCATGGGGAGAGCTGGGAGAATCGTTCCCCCTCTCTGCGCTGCGTACCTTCCTCTCTCTCTGTTGGCTGAACTTGACTATTGAAATTGCAGACATTAAAGTATATACTTGGCTATAACTGTGTGGCTCGTCTGCTGCGCGCCCTCCCATATGTCTGGTTGGGGTCTTTTAGGGACAATGCCGCCACCGACGCCGCCGTTCCCCATCGTCATCCAATCCCTCACACAACACTCATACACACACACCCCGTCCAACACAACACAAAAGGCCTCGAATACGGTCACTGCAGAAAATTGCATATTTTATTGCTGCACATTGTGAGATTGTGAAGATTATGCTTTGCCCACATTTGCCAGTCGTCACCGTTCGTCCTCCTTTCTCCGTGTGCCTTCAATGGTTGTTGATTCCTTCTTTACGAGTGCACACTCTTCGTACTCCATATGTACACCACACCACACCACACTACACCAACCACCATGTGGCAGTGGTGTAGACTGGTGTAGTACATAAGCCCTGCCTCATCTGTGGTAACACCGGAGAAGCTATTTAAGGGGCCCTGCTCTGCCCCGTGATGCACTCAAAAGTGCATATTACAGCCTGTGCTATGTTCTGTGTCTGATATATGGCGACTCCGTACAACGGTTCGACCTGCGTTCAGATTCAGTAGCTAAAACCACAGCAACAGATCAAATAATCGAGCATTGAATTGTGAATTTTTTGAATAATCTACCTCTCCTCTAGCTAGTGGTGTGCATTTTTTAATGGTCTAGTGAAATATAAAAGTCAAGGGCTACGTTCTTCCGATTCAATATGTTTGCACGGAAGAGAGAGGCCGACCATGCACTGATAGCTCTCTGCTTTTCAGCTAATAGTTTTGAGGGCTTTCGGAAAGTAGAGATGAATAAACATGGATGCGCACATGTTGATAAAGTCTGGCTGGCATTTTCAAATTACAGATAGACAGGCGTGTGTTGCTCGTCGGCATTAATTTGTTATCATCCGAAAAGGTAAAAAGAGAGACATTTGAATAGCTCTTAATCTTTTTCATTTTGACTGTCGGGTATCACATTCAGTTAGTAGCAGAATATGTTCTGGTGGGCTTCAGTAAATTGAATTCCTTGAATTCGAAGGGAGAAGGTCGACTTATTTTTATTTCAAGTTTTAGATTATTTGTTTCTATGTTCACGCCAATTATGGTAATCAATAATAGATAGGCTGAAAACAAACCCTATTCTCTTAGGTTTTAAATTTGGTAATAGTAATAATTCGAGGGATTTCTAGGACACAAAGCGACATTCTAATTGTCGATGGTCGAGCGAATACATATCACTTGCTTTATTGCCGAGCTCGAAAAACTTGTAGAAACAAAACCCTGCCTTACCCATCAACCTAACCTTCTTGACAAATATGCATACTTCCAGAGAATTTTACGTCACTCGGAAAAGGTGTGGTTGCGAAAGTTGTTTGGTCCACCTCAGTCTAGAATTGAGTCTAGCTCTCCATCGTACGGATGACGCACATTTGTTTTTTTGCCTTTAAAAGACACTTAAATAGGTTTAAAGAGAAAGTCGAGAAATGTCAAGGAACACAAAACAGCTCATAAAACTTCACGTTGTGCAAAAACATTGCGACGACGTAATGTTACCTCTGTGTACTTACTGTATGCCCCAAACCTCTCTCCCTACGTTTATCCTTCTAAGAAAAAAATGTTAGAAATTTCCTCCTAAAATGAAGCATCTCAGTGGTGTTTCACAAGGAAACTGCAAAGAAATCCTACGCGTTTTGCCTTCCTTTCCTTTCTTCTCCTTTCTGTGTGGGATGCATAATTCAGTCGTTTCCTTAAAACAACGGGTGCGGAAATAGTAAAAACAAAAAAAAAGCTTCACACATTCATTCTCGGCTCTGTTCTGCGTAAAGAAGCGAAGCCACAAAATATATCGATATAATTTAGATATGTTCCTAAAAAAAACAAAGCTATATGCAAAAGTGATCATTTCATCGTGCAGATTTCTGATCAAACCAAATGAGGATCACCGTCACGATGATCACGATTATTTTATATTGCAGTAATTTTCTTTATGAGTCTTATTTTTTATTTCTTTAAGTGGGGGAAAAGCAACAGGAAAAAATAAGATAGATAAATAAATAAATTTGGTTCAGTTGGAATTACACTTTCCCTTAGCTATTATGCGTTGTTTGTTTAAGTTGCAAGCCTTCCTACACACGACGCACAGTGGTGCGCTAGTGGAAAAAAAATCACAAATTTTTTTTGGAAATCTGACATGATTTTTGTCTTCTACATATACGAAAACTAAGAAAGGCAAAATTTTGTGGAATTCAGATGTACCGTTCGACTATACCGTTGGCTTAAGGTTGAGATTATGAAATTCATGAAAAAGTATGCGTTTTTTTAAGCAATTTTAATGCTGGGCATATATAATGAATTCAGAAAAGAATATAAATTTATTTTAAAGAGTATATATCTACATTTCAAAATATATTTACATCTTTTTCTTATTCTTTACCAATCTGACAAACTAGGCTTTTGATTGAAGTCACTTTTTTTGAGGGCTATTCATGTTTATTGGTTCATAAAAAAAAGTGCTCCAGGAGGACTTAGACTGCATAAATCTTTGTGCATCTTTGTGCACAAATCTTTGTGCAGTCTAACGTTATTTAGTTTAATTTAAATTTTCCCACTAAACCCAAGATCAGAAAAAAAATAACAAGGACAGCTGTAAAAAAGAATTGACGAACTTGCGACTGGCTTAACGACTAAGGATTAACATGCTATACAAGACGTAAGCAACTTGGGTGTCATAAGAAGGCTGACTGTCGACAGGAATTTGTAGCGTTTGTCGCAAAGATTGCATTCATCCTTTAAAATCTATATCCCGCAAAATCAAACCGCTAAAGAGATTTATTTTCATGTTTCCCTCAATTTCTGGCAACTCTTCCCACCCACGACCCAAAACAAGGAAACCCACGTTGAGCATTTTTATTGTACTCACTCTCTGCCTTTTTTGTACACATCCATGAGTCACCACCTTGGGAGTGTATCGATTATTTTACCATAACCCACCCTAAGCAACAAACCAGCTCCTTTTCAAAAGCAAAACTGTCTACCCTCTCTCTGGGTTCTCATCAATCCGGCCTCTCTCTCGCTTTTCTGTAGACGAGTTCATTCACAAGAAAATTGCTTCCTTGTCGGACTTCCCAATTGAATTGAAATTGTAAAAGGTTCGTCCGAAACGCAATCTTCTTAAACGCATGCTTTTGTTCGCGTACGTTGCCTAAATTCATTCCCATAAAGAGCGGAAAGAAATTTGTTTGGAGTCAGAAGACGTCTTACAATAAATCATTCTTTTTCGCGAAGTTTCGCCTGACGATTTAGCGAAAAAAATAATCGTGTTAGATACGAAAATAATCCAAAACGAAAAAGAACTACATAATGATGTTCGAAGAGGTACTGCAGTCTTTTTTTTTTTTTTTTTTGTATTCCTGAGTCCTACTCTTGGCATTTGTTTATTTTTATTTTTATTATCAAATATTTTTTTTCTCTATTTTTGCGTGGCATACCGGCTTGACAGCACGTTGTGTGGTGTGTACGTGCGTAATTTATCGATAAAATTCTGTAATCGGTTGTTGTTTGGCGAAAGCTTTTAGCCGCCGCTCTTTCTCTCTCAGAGTATGTGTAGATATTTTTCTCTCTTGTGTTTGAATTCGTTCGTTTTTTTTTCTGAAAAAGACTAGTCTATGGGGAAACAACGTCGAGAGATACGTCACAAATTATGTACACAAATTTGACCTTGAGATACAATAAAAACAGCCGGGCGAAAAAGCTACAAAAATTGAGAGCCATCTTCTCTAACGATTCCTCCCAACATAAGCAAAGAAGAGGAAATGAAAGTGAGAAAAAAAAGTACACTTCTTCCATCTTTTTCAGGGCAGCCACAAGACGAAATACTTGTATTAAGAAAAACCAGACCCCCACCGTAAGCCTTGACCTTTTTTCGGTGCGAGAGCTTGAGATGGACGTAGACATACAAATAAAATTATTCTTCGTGGAACTTGGATCTACGTATAATAAATTTTTTTGTTCCGTCTTTAAAGCAACCAAATGTAGGTCTGTGAGATGAGTTAACTCATATTTACTTGAAAAATGGACAAAGATAAACAACACGACAGAAACAAAAAAAGTGAATATGGTATTGCCTCAATGCGTAAAAAAAAATGGTCGGAGACGAAAAAATCTACGTTATTTTTAATTTAATTCTGGAGTTTGATAATCATTGGCGCTGTTTTTTTTTTTTTTTTTTTTTTTGTTCTTAACCTATTTTCGGAATTTAATTACTCGAGCGAAATACGTAATTTTACCGATAAGCGTTATCCCAACACGAGCAGATGGTTTTCACTGTTCAATATTTTTGCAAAAAAAAAAAAAAAAAAATACAAATTCTGTTTGGGAATATTTTCTGAATCTGGATTAAGAGAAACAACATTATTGCGGGATCACAGTTGCGATGATGGCGATGACTATCTGTATTTTTATTTCAGATTACTCACTACTTCTTGCTCATAAGCAAATTTATTTAAACTGAAAGACGACAGAAATTAACTTTAAAGATATTTCCATTTTTTTTACTAGGCAAAATGGTGCAATTATGCAAAGAAGATGATGTGAACCAAACGAAACACACAAAGGCTTGGACTGACTGTTCGATTTTAAAATTCTCTAATAAATTATACCAGCTATAAACGATACATATATCACATACTTCCTTGCACGGTAGTTGATTTTGTATATTGTAATTCCAATAGCATGTCGGTAAAATGTGCGAGAAATGTTTACAAACTTCTTTTCGTTTTGGCAACATAATTTGCGGCTTCAAATTTAAATTCGCTTGATCCTCGTTCTTGTCTAAGCAGTTCCTTTTGTTTCGAACCAACCATTAGGCCTATGGAAGTGAACCAGTTTTTTGGGAACAACTTATAATTTTGGTCTACGGGAATGTTGGATGTCAAACGTAAAATAATGTCTTCGCCAACAATCCTCTCAACGTCTCAACCACGCCAACCTCAATTCCTCTTCCAATTACACTTCACAAATTATTTTCCAAATTCGTGATAATTAACCTATTTCGATGAAATTTGGAATATAAATATCTGTGTCCAAACTAAAATGTTAACTAATTTGCTCTTGGATGCAATAAGATTGACTGCAATTCAACATAGCAGGCGGGCGTTTCGATAAATTTCAAGGAAATCGGAACGATCTACTGAACCCTTTGGCGATTTGCGCACACGTGTTCAACTATAGTATCTCCCGCGACTACTGTGAACCACAACGCAAAGTTATTTCAACCCCCTTCTTCCTTACAAAAACAAAATATATAGAACACGATCGCCGAATAGAAAATTAAGCATAAAGGGTAGTTCGAACACCTGCGTTCTTTTCATGATACATTGCATGAACTTTAAAGTTGAAGTCAATGCATCTAGATAAAAAATACAGTAAAACAGAGTACACAGCATAAGCAATCTACGTTCCAATTTCAAATCGGTTAAGGCGTTTGGGAGCCTATTTTGACAAAAGAAAAATTAAAACCATCTAAACTTCTAAACTAAAATAAATATATCTAAACGTATAATATTCTTTATGCAAAGCATGGAAATATGATTTAAGCGGCTGTTTCTTATGACCAGAGAAATGTCGCTAAGTTTTTTCGATTCATTAATTTCACAAAATCATGGCACAATCAATTTACATAAGTCTAAAAAAAAATTTATCGAAAACGGTTGATTTTCATTTGCTTTCATTCTTTATAATTTTTTACGTCTCATCTTCAGGACAACATGACCGATTCAATATTTTTGTATATTAAAAGAAAAGGCAACGGAACTAAAATGAGATTTTGTAAAATTGGTATTCTTTAGACGAAACTAGTAGTACTTATTGAGACATTTCCTTTTTCTTAAAACAAGTGGCATGCTTTTATACCTTTGAATTCATTTCAATCGCCGACCAGGCTACTCAAACTAAGAACTAACAATTCTTAAGTTGTTTTATATCAAAATAAGGCTTTTACAAATTTCAAGTTTTGGCATTAAAACCAATTTTAAAAAGAAATAACGTTCTAGTTTCTAGCTTCTACAACGCAACTAGGCTTTGGAAAGGACTTTACGCCCACCTCCAAAAGATTCTTAAAGCTTTCTATAGCGCAAAACGACGAGCACTCAAAAAAAATAACCATTTTGTGAGGAAACTAATATTTTTCTAAAGTTTGATTTGAGGCAAAAAGGCAAAAGTTTGAAATTTGTTTGGCGAAAGTAAAACCGAGCCGAGCCTTTCCCCATCGTCCTAGTGGGGCAGAATACCCTATTGGAATTAAATCAGCCATTAAAGATAGGAACTAGAAATTTGGCAGTTATTCTAGAGGCCAATATATGATCATTTTTACAATTTGTCCGAGACACGTCCACTCTATCGCCAACTTTTTGGAAAATGCAATGTTTCATGCCAAAAACATATTAAAATCTTGATTTCCCTTTCAAAGGGAAAAAATTCAAATATTAAGATTTCTTTGAAAAAATGAAATTCATCGAGTGATATAACGTTAAATAGGTCTAAAGAAATAAAACAGAGGTTCCATTAACAACTTTTTGTTTAAAAGTTTCGTTTTCATGATATTAAGCTTCAAAGTTGGAAAACATCTCATTTTTTAATGCACTTGACTTAGAAAGCCTCATATAAAAACAGAGGCGCACGTCAGCTCACATTCTTTTTAAAATGGGTTCATATATTGTAGTATCTGAATAAAAAAAAATCGAGGCGGCACTTAAAATTATTTTTACTTTTATATACATTTTTTAAAGGGCTCGTAAATTAAATTCTTTTTCAACTACAATCCAAAAACCCTGATAAAGTACAAACTTGAAGCTTTTGATTCCACTTTAAAGCAAGAAATTCGCAATGTTAGAACCAAAGCTACGGCTCTTAAAAAACACGTTGCTTTTTCTTCGTCTATTTTCGCTTTAAAAGTCAAACTAAAGTGTTGATTTCAATTAGTTACTAAATGGCAACCAGGCATACAATATTGATAGTTTTTAATTGGAATACATAATGGAAAAATAACTTGTTTATCCCATATCTTAAATTTAGATTTTTGAGTTAATACTGGTTGTCCTGTATAAGATGCCCCACTGTGCGTTGTCGAAAAAAAAAAAAAAAAAAAATAAGCTTAACTAAGAAAGCTGCTCTACACGTAAAGGTCCTAACACTTTGTGTTCTATTTTTTTACTTTTGATGAATTTCAAAGTGGCTACTGCTTTTTGTCAGTTAATGCAAAGCCATTCTATATATGACGGTTCGGCATTAAAGTCAAGTTTTAGAAACAATTTTCGATAGTTTTAGACACCTCCGTCTTTAAAATAAGAATTTATTTTATAATTTTTATAAAAAAGTGTGTTGTGTACAGGGCATCTTAACCCTAATTGTACTACAATTATTTTTTTGACGGGTTGAGTGTGGATTATATTGTACAGTTCTTCTCAATGTGATTAAGATCACATTTTTTTTTTTTACATCAAAATGTGAACTTCCTTTTTAAAATTATTTAAAAATGTTATTACCTATTTGATTTTTTCATTTTGAAACTATAAGCCACCTTTTTAATGTATACTTAAAAATATTTTTTCTTCTTAGCTTATTTTTGAGTTTATTGTACTGGTCAAAAACATAGACGAGACAAAATGAAATAAAGATTTTTTTGTAAGTTTCATTTCAAATTAAAGGCTCACCCACTGTGACAGGCAATATTAAATCAAAATCCAATCACATCTAGATTTGATTTCCTTTAATTCTGTGAAAGCGAATTTCGTACATCACAAGTCGATATTTTTGCATTTTTATATAATGGCTACAGCAAATTTTTTGATATTGGGATGGACAGACTTTTCTGTCTGCCTGTAATATTTGGGTAATATTATCTATCATTGGGTGGTGTACGCAGACAGGAAATGACATTGATCTTTTCACTTAATTTTATAAAACAAAGATATAATTCCACTCACCGAACACGCTCCGAATAAATCTCCACCTCCTTGTTCTTCTGCTGCTGAACGAGCTGCTGCTGCTCTAGCGGTGTCAATTGTTTCAGCTTGCTTCCCGGTGCCAGATTTCCATTGGGTATCAATATATTATTGTTGTTATTATTGGTGATGATACTGTTGTTGATAGCATTAACATTCACGTTGACATTGGCATTAGAATTATTATTGTGATGCACTGGCGAAATACTCAGATCACTCGAAGCCGATACAGGTGGCGATGTGGTGCCACTGCTCGAGGACAAGCTACCAGTACGAGCACGCAGATCTATGGTACCATTGGAATTAGCACTACCATTGGCACCGCCTCCGCCGCTGCTGATCGAATTCCCAATCACTCCCACACTGCCGTTCGATTGATGATTTGTTTGCTGGCTATTGGGATGGTATGCTCCCGCATTTACAGTACTCAAAGCGAGAGTTGGCTTCTGGTTGTTACGATTGCGCTTCTTCTTCTTCTTGGTGGATTCCTCCTCGGAGCCACGAGAGTTGAGGAATACCCCATTGTGGGTAGTCTTCGACGGTGGCGGTGGTGTCCAATCGAGGTCCTTGCGGATGTGACCACGTCCGCATTTGCATCCGCACGCCTTAAACACCAAATCGTAGCCCTTCTTCGTCCAAAGATTTTGCAATCGCTGCCGATCGGACCACGACCGGGCACGGCCAATGGTCTTCAGTGTTATCAAAACCGATTGTTCCCATGACTCAAAGCACTCGCGATGCATGTACTGGCCCACCGAACAGTTTTCATTGTTACAAATGACCCGCACGCAATCGCTCAGATTTTCCATTGAAATCAGACCATAGTCCGGACTGGAGGAGGACATTTTAAAGCAATCGCCAGTCGGAACGCAGCATCGGATGTACGTCGTCTCTCTGGTTGGCGACATCATCAAGGATGACGAAGATGATGCTGTCGACGCCGACGAGGATGATACAGATGATGGAGACGAGATGTTATTCTTGTTATTATTACTCTCTACCAAATGATTGTTGTTATCCTGGAACTGTTGTTGTGGTTCACCAACTGCGCCCGCTACTGACAAATTGAGCAGATTATGCACATCAACCGCTGTGGATAATGGTGTCACCGTCGTGTGATGATTGCTTAGGTTATTCCTTCGCGGCGCCATAAGGAGCAGCGGATGAAATGCCGTTATGGTAGCTATTTTCGTAGATTTTTACGGACCGTTTCTCGCAAAAAAAATTATAATAATGAATATGAACAAATTTAAAATTAGGTTGAAAATTGAGCACTGTGAAAATTCGCGCACTATTTGTTTGGCTTTGTAGGATTCACGATAAATTTTATCACACTCACTGACAACTCTTATATCTTTTTTTTTTATCCAATTTTACACGCTCTTCTGTCACTTGTCATAACTGACACATCCGTCATTTATATGTTAGTTTATTTATTTATTCCGTATAAAAAAAAATATTTTTTTTTTTTTTTGTATAAAAATATTTCCTGAGGTATAAGTTGTTCTCTTAAAAAGTTCACTACGCGTTATATTTTGTTTTTTGTGTATGTACATTTGTTTTTGCAAAAATTATTTTTTTTCCTACATACTAGAACTAGTTACTTTTTAGCGGTATAACTTGGGGAAAAGGTACGTATAAAAAAGAGTTTTTTTTTTTTTTGTTTTTATATTAATTTATTTTTGGGGAAAGGAAGAAATACCGTTAAACTGCCACAGTTGTAAAAATTGTTTTACACATTTATAAGCGACACTTTTCACTCAGCGAGGGTGGTTAGAAGGAACGAAAAATAGAAAAGAGAAAAACCGTTCTTTTTTCACAAAATTTCGAAAAGTAAAAAAAAATATTGGCTTCTTCTGGAGATGTTTTTTTTTCGCCGAATGAAACTTTTTTTGGTTTTTGTTGTCGGAATTTTTTTCGTGTGTTTATTGTGTTTCTGGAACGAACTGATCTATCGGAAAGCGAAAATGAAACTGAAATTTCACTCGGGCAACGATAATCAATGGAGGCGCACACAACACCGAGCAACATACAAGAATCTACGATACGGCGTACACAGCAGCGGCATGGTAAGGCGAACGACGAACGGAGACGACGGCGACTGTCGGTCGTGGTTTGTGCGGCCGATTGTTGGCGTAGTAGTAAGCAGAAAACCACTAGGCGGAGAGGCAGAGAGTTGGGTTGTGTGCGCGACGACGACGAATTGTTGGCGGGAGACAGAGTAGAGTTGTGCAAAACCGGCTGATGTTGGAGAGAGATGCAAGGAGGTGAGTCCACACTGCAACCGTTCTCATCATCCCTTTGCTCGCGGAGTGTGTGTTCTTGAAATTTCCCGTTGCAGAAGAAAAACCCTTGAACGGTGGCACACGCACACTTTTGCGAGCGCTAGTGAACTTTTTGGGGTGAAATTGCAGCGTTTGTGTGTGTGTTGGGATAAACTTGAAATTGAAAATGAAATTTTTTTCTTTGGTGTTGCTGTTTCTCTCTCGCGCTCAGGGCTTACGCACGGGCGGAATTGTTGCGTCGGATGGTGAATGTGTGTGTGTAGTGGTGGTGTTGGTGGTTTGGCGTGGAGTGTGTTCTCTCTCTGGTTGGGTTGTTTGTTTTGTTTTGCTGGCGTCGAGCGAGTTCTGCAAAGCAGGGGAGTTGAGAGATTTATTTTTGTTGTGCCTCCTCGGACTCCCACGAGTATTTGGAGGAATAACAGAATTTGGGAATGTTGTCAGAAAGACGGTATTCTGTTAAATGGACGGCGAAGTGTTACCAGTAAGTATTTTTATTTTCAGAAGACTATAATTAATGTGGGTAATTAAAACTTCATGTGTTCACACAGAACGGCTTCTTCTAAAATTGACTCTTGAAGAAAAGAATTTAGAAAAAAAATTAACCGATTTGGGCTCAAAAGATAATTTTATAAAATGAAACAGATCGGACCTGGTTAGCGGATATGGTATACACACGATTTTAGGTTTTACTATCGAAAAATGATTTTAGATAAATTTATTTGCGTGTTTGTTCTTGCATTTTCGCCTTCTCTTATTGCGATAACACATTGGTCTTACACGGTCACCAGGTGTGCAGTAATTCCCGAGAAGCCGCATGATGCCAATGTGTCACCACGCCTTCGAACTGGAGAAAACGGCGTGTTTTCAGTAGAGCTTATTACAGTAGATGTAGCACTCAACCTGTTAACAATTAGGGGAGAGGGGCACATTTGAACACTTTTTGGTAAAGCTGGTAAAACCTTATATAGGCTTCTAAGGTATCGGAGGCCGACTACTCAAGAATGACGTTTTCGTTTACATTTTTGTGTATAATTTGTTTTCGGTAGTAAATACCCTAAAAATTATATTAGGTATTGACAATTATTTTCATAATTAAAAAATAAAAAAATTGGAAATGATGAATAGCCTATTCTTTACCACAAACACCTATTTTTAAGAGCAAATCAAACGTAAAAAATAAGTTAAGTGGCCGACTATTGGCTTCATCACCCTATTCGATTTCTTGACCTGTAACTTTTATTCACAGTAAGTAGTAATATTGGACTTCGATCTTAAATTGTATTCGGTTATATTAATGAAATATTAATATTTAATTTCAGTTTTCAAATAGTACCTATAAGATTTTATGTTCAAAAGTGCCCCATGTATGGGGCAGAAGGAAAGTAAAGTCATTGAAAAAAAAGATTTACAAAATACTTCCCTAAATTGAGTTCTTATAAGAAAATTAATCCAAAGAATTTTGTAGGTTCATCTGAGTCTGCAGATACATTGTTGAATTTTCCAAAAAATCAGTCAGAGAGAAACCGAGTCGATTTTGAAGAAATAAAAAAAAAAGCTGTTTTTCTTTTTTTTAATTTAACTAAGTCTGAAGATGAGAGTGAAGTTATAATTGTGGCTTTGGACAGTAGCCTACCTTAACCAGATGTTTGAGCCAATAATAAAATCACTGAAAAACGAAGGGAGAACTGTAGAAGATTCACAAAAGACTTTTCCTTTGTTTTGTTTTGAGAGAATAATCGTTTAAAGTAGTTACAGTGACTCCAGAAACTATTCGCTCACCGACCCATTTGAAGGAAAAACTGGTCATAGAAAAGAAACTACAAGTCCTAAAAAATATATACATGCTTTTATTCTGCGTTACTGAATACTGAATAAAATTTTATAAGCCGGAACAAAATATCATTTCCAACAGAGTTGTCTATAAAAATGTTCATTAAATTTGCATTTGAGTCTCCAAAAACTATTCACTCAGCTTCACAATAGTTCAGTTTTAGGTTCATGGAGCATATTATTGGCCAACTACTTTTTAAAAATATTGGATATTGATCTATTAAGAATGGAATCCAATAGTTTTAAGCTATTTCAGATGTTGCGTGCCATCATTAAGTACACCCATTCATTGGTTCCATTCATTAAACTGATTTTCAAGCCAGTTTTGTAAACAATCTCATGTTTTTCCTTGTGTTTTGCTTCGAAACGTCTCAATATTTTGGATTCAATTTTAACTAACGATTCCAGTAATGTTCCAACAACGAACCCCTCTGACCTACACTAATTTCAAACTGTTTTTATACTTTTTGTAGTCCATTATACTACCAATAAAGTGCACTTCCATACCCATATAACCCTTAAACTAACTCAGACGTTCTGAGCCAGATCTACCCCCATAACTGAATGTAAGTTAAATGTGTCTTGTCTCCATTTTACCATTTCTAGTCGTCAATGCAATCGACAAACTGAAGCACCATATTGAAATTATTATATTTAAATAATAGCATTATATTTATAATATTTTAACAAAAAAAATAGTATATTAAATTCATTTATAGCCCAAGTAGTAGTTTTATAGCACGAAAGAAGTAGAACCATAAGCTCACATTTAGTCATGGGACTGATTCCTTGCTAGTGTGGGTTTGTATGCACTTGTGCACTTTATTGATAGTGTACACAAAGAGTATAGAATCATTCTTAAGACCCACCCCCAAGATAGTGCAGATCAGAAGGGGCGTGAAGCCGACTGCATTTGCCGTTAACCTGACAATCCTGGCCATGTATCCTAGAATACTCAAATGTGGCTACCTCCACATTTTTCAAAATGGATTGGAATACTACTAGACTAAGTATGAGTCTAGTCCAAAATTTCGAAACATCTCGGACCGCAATATAAGAAAACGTAAAATTCTCAACTAAACTGCCGATTAATAAAAAGGACCTATGGATGGATGTCTTGAATGGTAGCATATAACATCTGGCATAGCTCAAAACTGTTGGATTCCAATAATGCATGAATACACATTTTTTTTACAGAAAAAGTGGCGCCAATAAGATCCATTAACCTAGAACTAGACTATTGTGAGGCTGAGCGAATACTTTTTGGAGACTAAAATGTAAAGTTAATGAACATTTTAGAAAGTAGCTTTGTTGATAATCATAATATTGCTTTTCTGTTAATGTCGTTTTATTCAGTATTAAACGCAGAATAAAAGCATGTTATATGTTGTAGGACTATACCTTTTTTTCTAGGACAATTTTTCCATTCAAATGGGTCGGTGACGAATAGTTTCTGAAGGCACAGTATATTTTAACTGAGTTTTGTTCTGAGAGGATACGTGCATGATGATTAGAATTGTCACTAATCAAAGAAAATTGTTGAATCTTTAAGAAAATCTCAAAACGAAATTAGCTATTTTCACATTTTTATTATTTTTTCAAAATTGTTAAAATCTAGCTCAAATGAAAATGGATAGTTTGAATGTGTTACTAACTCAATCGAGAACACGAAGGATTCTTAAAAAAGTTTCTATATTCTCTTAAATTCCGAAATATCTTTTGGCTCTTTTCAACACCTGTGCACCTGCCATAAATATAGTAAGATATGAAAATGTTAACTTTATTAATGTTGTTCCTGATACGCTATTTTCTAGTGATTGCGATTTTTATGAATTGCTGTCGGAAAAATGTTAAACTTTGCTAAATAAAAGAAAACAGAGAGTTCTAAAGAACTAAAAAACTAACATCGTATTTGTTATTGCTTGGATGTGATTCTCACTTTCATGTGAAAATAAACTAATAAATACTAGTGTAAAATTTAGTGTTTTTTATTAGTTTGAATTTCAAACATGAATACTTGATTTGTTAATTTCTTGGATGTTTGTGGCTGTTCGACATTAGTGTTTTAAGTGACTACTTTATGCTTCAAGCTGTTTGGTATTGCAAACTGATTAATTGATTAAGCTTTATATGTATTAGTAGTAAAAGAGTGGAAGCTGCCACTGAAAGAGTAAAACAAGGTTCCACCAGGGTATAAGTGAGGTGGGGCTTGCAACGTCATCAATCTTAGTTAATCAAATTTTTACCGTAGAATGCTATTAGTCCCCACAGATCACTAAAGAATCGGCACAAGTTATGCAATATGCAACAATAGTATATTACGAGTGATTCAAGTGCTATCCTAATAAAATCCACCATCCCACTACCGTCCTAAATCTGTGGTGTTTATTTGTAATTGCTACGCGTAGGTTTGAAAAAAAGGTTGCTGCTGCTGGCCAATATCAATACAAATTCAACCCGACTTTTCTACCGATCTTCAAAAGTTGCTAAATCAGACATAATATGAATCTGTTTGTCCTCATCAACAAAGAATGGATGCATACAAATGTTTTTTTTACTTGTACATTCATGGCAAGTTGTCCGATGTTAAATCTTGGAAAAGTTTTCAGTTCCCCTTTAAGGCTGATTTGAAAAAAATATTAAAGAGCTGTACCATTGCATTTCCTATAAATTTTGAATGACGTGCTAAATGAGTTTTTTTTCACAAAACTTATTTTTTCTAGGGAAAGCTGCAACTGCAATTAGGATATGCTTTTGATGGTTTCCATGAATATAACAAAACTTTTGAATTCAGGAAGTGACGGCAACATTACTGAAATGTGAAGGATCGTGGCTCATGCCAAGAAGAAAATTTAGTGTGTTCATCTTCTATCTGCAGAGTCGTCTCTTTTTTCAATTGAAGTCTTTTTATAAAATCTGTCTAAGAAATTTCTGTATTCAGAAAACTAAATGCACGACTGCTCCTAGTACAGGAGATAAGCAGCCATCGTATATGTCCTCATATTCTTGAAATCCAAAAGAAAACGAAAGCTGTTACCGCCTCGTATATGGAAAGCTGCAAGCAGGCGAGAGTACTACGACAAAATCTCGTTATGTATTGTTTTTTTTTTATTTTTTTTCCTTATTATTCTTCTTCAGCCTACCACTACAAGCGTACAAACATCTTCCCGAAGGTAGCGAGAGAGAGCGCAAAAGAGTGAAAACGAAAGCGAAAAAGCGGGGAACATATCTCAGTGCTGCAGAGCACGAATTCGCCGCAAATTCCATCCGCTATCAATTCTCTGTCTCTCATTCTTTTTTGTTGTTTATTGCATTATTCTTTTTCCTGTAGCCGGCAAAATGACAACAAAAAGTGCCGGTTGCTGTTTACTCTGTTTTGTTTTTATGCTCCTTTTTTTTATATTTCTCCTCTCGTTTTTCTTAGTTTCTTACCCCTTTTTCGAATTATTTCTCGTACGTTCGGTCCTTCGCCCGTTTTCTGTGGAAGTGTGACCGTGTTTTTCATGTACGATTTTCACTTTCGGTTTTTCGTATGGCATTGACTCAGAGATGGGATGATGGCATTTTAGTCATCGTGTGGATGGGTATGCATGTGTATGTGAATTTTATTATTAGCGAAGAGGGGAAGAAATCAAAATCGTAAGGAGAAAGAGAGATATTGTAAGTTACGATATTGCTGCTGCTGCGTTACTTGAGATTTTTTGTTGGTGTTTATTATCATATAAAACTCGTTTTTTTTTTGTTCAAATTGGATTATTGAAGTAAACTTTTTTTTTCATGACACATTCTTTAAGATATTACTAGGGACTAGTTTCCCGTATAATACAAGAGGTGTTATCAGTAGACCATACGAACATTATAAGAGACAGAAATGATCTCAGAAATCTGGTACAGTAGAGGACGAATATAAGAAAGTCGAAAAAGCCAAGGAATTTTTTTCTTTTATCCGTGTTTTCTTATATAAATACAATAAACGGACATAAGAAAGACATTTTCTTATATCAATAAAACGAATATACGAAAGAAAAATTTTTTTTAAATACCACAAATGCTTTTAAAAAAAATATCTCTTAGCTTTGATAGACACATTATATGTATCACTTATTTCGATGAATAATTATTATTGTTTTTTCGAAGGGCGTGTTCATATGTTACACGCCGTTTTATTTCCATGTTTATATGAAAAGTATGGGAACATATAAAACAGGAATTTGGGAGAATACTTTCTTATATACATTTAATTTTGTTTGTAATGAACTATTTTTTATCTAGAATGTGTATCTTATATAGAATGTACTTATACCCGTCATCTACTGAATTAATAAGTACTAAACTTAGCTTTTCATTTTTTCCCAGCTAGAGTGTGGTGACAAAAAGTAACGTGGAGAATGTGGCTGGGTATGAGATACCCACACACACCGTTACCCGTTTATATTGTTATAATAAATAGTAACACTAAAAAGTGGTATGTTACCATGAAGGGTAATAATTAGTTGCAAATGAGACATATTTCAGATTTTAGGAATATTTATGTTAATACAGAAAGAAAACGGAATTTGCTATACATACTTTTATAACACGAATTGCTCATTTTCGAGTTAGTACCTTAAATACAAATATTAACAAGTTTTCTGCTTTACTTACTCAAAAAAATAAATTGCCGAGTTGATTGACAAATTCGCCAGCCATGCTAACTCCTCTGCTATTGTCCCACGGGAGGAAATGCCTGCCATGCCCATTGCCACAGCGATGTCAGCCATTAATCCGATCACCAATCTGTGGTGGCAAAGCAGCACGAGATGTCTCCACGCGAAACAATTATGGCCATCACTGGATACCAAATAGACAACTTATCTTCTGCGCCTGAGCAGACTAACGGTCAGAGCCATGATAGATGTTGTCACAGTACTTCTTTGATAGTCTGTTCGATATGAGCTGTGTCAGCATCGGACAGCTTCGTACGAAGCTCCAATTGGCTTGACCTCAGAATGGGCCTAATCTGGCCTTTTCCTTAGAAAATTTCTTAAGAGGCCGGCGACTTTACCCTACACGAAACGACTAAGCATTTGTGTGATCAGTTAATCTAAATACCGGGGTGGATATGTCACAGCCATCCATACTTTCGCCGGGTAAAGTAAAGAGGAAAAAAAGTGTGCAAGAATAATTTAACATTAAACCCAATGCATAATTGCTGATAATAAGGTTGGAGTCGTCAAGTAAAAATCGTTCATGCTGCTGACTAGTGACTCTGCTACATATGTAGAGGATGCTGAACGATCGACATAATAACACCCATATTTGTAGGTTCAAGTGGTTTGCTGTAGCAAACTCACAGTTAGACTTAAGCTCCAATTGATATAAAGGGGGACCAACTAGAAGTTTGTTTTTAAAAATTCAATAAAATGAACAGAATTAAATTTTTTCGATGTATTATGCGTTTATTAGCAACAACAAATACCTATTAATTATGGAATACAACGCCGTTTAAGTTTGCTTATGTTTTATTTAAACTCCGATCTACACCAAGTTGTTCAACTTAGTGGCATGAAAAATTAATGAGTTTTTCAATGCATGAATATGAATGGACGACGAAAAAAAAAACGGTTTCTTAGCAGCAACGCGTGAATTTCTTTTAAGATCATTAGGGTAAGTGTTTTAAACTATGGTAATCCAATTAGACTTTCTGCTCATGTGTTTTGCCTTGTTCTTGCAGAAATCCATTTTGCATGTTACTTTACATGTTATTGCTTGTATTGCGTTAACAACTTCTCATTGCCTTTGAAATTCACCACTCCAGGTGAAAATTTGTAACAGTGACGTTTTCGAGGGCGTCTGTGACCCAAAAGAGAGGTGATAAACCTTGTACTTTGAAAAAATTAACTCAAAGTGACCGCAATACTATTAAACAACGATACTATTGCGAACTTAAATATCTTTTTACAAGTAGTGTGCCAGAAATACGTCTGCTATTTCCAGATTGATCCCATAGTCTCCTGTGCTTACGTAACTTTTCAGAATAACTCGAACAAAACAAACTTGTAGTTGACGTAGAACTAAAAAGAAAATCATAAAACTATAATCATCTTCGTCCAAAAAGGACAATGCAAAGGACTAGTGAGATGAAGAAAAAATAAGGATTTAAAAACTAAAACAAATTCCAAAGAAGCCCTAGTTCTCCAACAAACTTTTTGTTTGATTTCATTTTAGAATTCGTCTTTTTTTTCAGTTTCTCGGATCTGTTTGAGATTTTGTTCTCCGCTCGTGGAAACGCAGCAAAAGCAAAAAATAAAAGTAAACGAAAGAAGGAAAGAATAAAGAAGAAATAACTAAAATGTCCCTTTTGCAAATAAAAACACATACCTACACAAGTACAATATATGTATATTAGGAAAATAAATTAAAAAAAATAAAACACGATCGATAACCATTCGCTTGAGATACACGTCACTCTACGACGAGTTACGTAATTCCTCAACCTATAGATATATGTATGTATGAAATACACGTACGTGTGCGCTCTCACCACATAATTATATAGGATGAGAGGCTTAAACTTCCTTTTGGCAGGGTTTCCTGTTCCCTGAATTTTGTGTTTTTTTCGTTCATGTTTTAACCAACCTTCTGCACACATTCTCCGAAAGTAAGCAGTTGGGCAGATCCCCCTATACACACGAATATATATATATATATATATTCCTGTATGTCATTTTGTATGTAGGGTAAATAGCGAGCAGCATTCCGTATCGCATTCCTCACCGAAGACCTAGAGTGCTGTTGCTGTTGCTATACCATACCAACTCAAAACAACAAACCAACTCCAACTCAGCATTCGGATATAAGACATGGAAACCAAAATGAAAGGACTGAAAAAAGCAAAAAAAAAATCCACACATTATCAAAAAAAAAAAATTTAAATGCAACCAACAAAATACAAGTCTAGAATCGGAAAGATGAACGAAGGGCGTAGTGGTATTGTACAGTGGGCTTTAAGTATCACACACAGTCAGCGACACTTTCATAATTCAGAATGATTAAAAGGATATAAAAACACCGATCGGCAGGAGGAAGATTCATTGTGTAGGTACATTCATCTTTCGTCTTGTGCGGTCTCATTTTACGTGTTTTCACCTTTACGCGATTTTGAAATTGTATTATATTGTATTGTATTGTATTGGGCGGCGTAACAACCTGTTGAGAGCCAGAGCCTAGCTTTTTTTTACACCTCCACTGTGTTGTGCGCGTTATCATTTTGACACATGTGGAAGGGACCTACAGTTTAATGCTGGTTCCGAACGGCGAATTGGGAAAACTTTTCATGACAGAAATACTCCAGGAGGGTTGTCAGTCGTTCGCTGGAGGTGGGGCCGTGAAAAATGTTTGTGGTGTTTTTTTTTTTTCCCGGGCTGGATTCGAACCCGAGTACTCTCGCTCAACAGTCCGTTGGTTGTTCCCAACACAAATGAGCCAATACAGATACCCAACTTCTTCTTCTCTTGCTCCTTGATTTTATTTGACAGCTTTTTTTATAACATTTTGCGCATGTGAATATGTGTGAGAGCTTTGAACAACAAATCAAGCAAATGTGCGTGAAAATGATGAACTAGTGTTCGATGCTTCCTAAATTACTGTCATGCTTCCTGTATTTCAGCTACATTCGTGAATTATTGTCAAATTCATCGATGAGTGAGGGGAAATGGCAGTTGCCCAGTAGGGTGTCTATATTGGGTTGTCTGCGGTTTCCACAAGGCTTTTCATTCCCCTAACCACCGAGCAAAGTGAGGGATGAGCGTATTTCTTATGTTTGTAAGGCGATCGTTTTTTTGGAACCTACGAAATTAAACGTTCTATTGACTCTACATAAACTTACAAATGCAATCGACCGAAAGTTTTGTACGCACAGCTTAATTAACCCATACTTTGGCGTTTTAATAAAAAAAAAAAATAAATCGTTATTTCGAGTGATATTTTCGACGGTCCAAAAATCGTAGTGTTTCGTGGTTTCAAATACGTTTATGTATTACATTGCAATAAATGAAAAAGTTAATTTTTCTTTTGGCACTTTTGGGTAATTGCACTTTTGGTAATATTGAACATCTACAGGTTCTAACTCCGTTTGAATTAACCGGATATCTCAACTAATGGCAAAGTTAGAGCACCGTGAACATTGACATGTTTAATATTTTTTCAAAAAATATGAAATATGTATTACTTACCAAATTAATTTAAATGGGAAAAATTTTATGTTGCGTGTATAATTAGGAAGAAAATGTTTGGTTATCAGCAAAATTTAAGTCTTAAAAATCATTTGGCATCTAAATTGTTTTGTTTTTATGTGTAATATGTTCTTTAGAATGTGGGGCTAATTTGAATTAAAAAATAAAAATTGGATCTAAACTTTAAGTCAACTTTTCGTAATTAGCCCGAAAAGTCCTCTTGGGATTTTTCTTGTTTTATCACAACGAGTATGTATATTAATTAAATCAAGAAAAAAATCTTGCGCAAACTTGCTCCTTTTTTAATAATTTTCTTTCACTTTTCTGTTGCAATATCTAACAATTTTCGATAGCGATTAAGATTTTTTTTGAAAAATAAGATTCCAAGAATAATTTAATTAACCAGCGTACTTTTAGGTTATTGGAAAATTATCAGACAAGTCATGATCAGTCATTATAATTTTGTTACCTAACCATACATATTGTCATTATGATCATTCAAATATATTTAGTATGAAGGCAATCAGAAGATAATTCGGTCAGGCTTAGGTCAGACTTAGTCACATTTACAAGTATTCAAGGTCTAATACCATGGCCGATCGATTTAAACATTGGCTGATAGCGTTAGGTCAGTATATTATATATTGCACAAGAAGATATAACTGGAGAAACTAATTTTTGAGATGCAGTTTGAGCTGGTCATGAATAACCTTGCTGATGCATAACTTTCACCCTCTTAATATGATATTAAAGAGCGCTACACTTTTTGAGTCTTTCTTCTAATATCGAATCTCAAAATACGCAAAGTTATTTTCGAATAAATAATTCATTCAGAATCCAAAAGAAGCATGATTAAAAAATAAAAAATATCATTTTTGCAAAACTTTCCTGTGAAAACGCAAACGAAAAACAGTTTGAAGACGGCTGTTATAACAATGAAAGGATAAAGTTAAGAGTATCAGCTCGATAAAAAACAAATAATTGATGGTCCATTGAACACGCAAAGTGATTTTATTGCATTACGATGTTTGCAGTACAGAATGCAAAAATCCGTCTGCTACAGCCGATCGGTTATATTGAAATATCATAGAACGTTTCAGCTAAGAGACTGTTCAAATCAAAACCTTTTCGAAAAACGAACGCTATCGAATTCTCGTAAGAAGACAAAGTCATTGCGGACGTAAGACATCCAAGGCTGCAGATTGGAACCACCATATCTGGAGCCACTGATGTTGGAGCGCAACATTGATTCAGGCGCAGATTATTCAGGGGTCGAAAGCTTGACGAGTAGTAAATACCAAAAAAAAAAATACCAAAACAAATCTTTGATACATAGTCCTGTAGTTGGATCTCATTTTGGACAACAATGCCACTGACAGAACACAGTTGCTGAAACTTGCCACTCAACAAAAAATGGCACTCTACGAAAAATTTTTTTGCTGCTAATGGTTTAAAAAAAATAGTATTTTGAACTCCTCGATGACTGGACTCCTGGACAGCATCAAAGAAGCCTATATGTTTATTGAAGTTTTTATAAGAAATGAAGTTGGATTTTTGTAGGACAAGATATAAAATTTTGAACAATGTGAAAAAAAAAAATAATCGATCAGTTTACGAATGCAGTCACCCGGCACCGTCAATACATTGGTTTGTTATAGATTATCTGAATTGACTTAAACTGTTTGATTTACCGGCCACAGAAATATGCGTATGACAGAAGGCTGAATTGTTGTCGTCAGTATCAGTAAGCACAGAGTTGGCCTAAGCAGAACAAATGGTTTATGCTTCACACAAATATTATAAGTGAACTTTTAGCCATCGCCGCAGACTGTTTTATCAGCCGGTTATAATACCCAACGTACACCGCACAAATTAAGAGTGTTGTGTACGTATAGCTATGTACATCGGTATCGCCAACAACTACTTCGATGGAAATGTGTAACCGAGTGTGGAATAAGGCTGCGACGGAAAGACTCAGAGGGCCGATACTTATTCATCACCAGTGTCCTAAAACAACGCGATTCGCACCCTTTTTTCTTATATAACAAAACAAAAATAAGAGCTCGTTTAAAAAAAGCTGTAAAATATAAAGGCACTGCAAAAAAAAAAAATTAAGTCCACAAACAACGTAAAGCATAAAAGAAATGAAAATTCAAAACCTACACACGCATACAGATCCCCGATTGATTTGATTGCAAAACACAGAATGGGCCAAAGGGCGAAAGTGAGAAGCAGCGGGCTGATTTTTTTTCTGCTTTTTTCTCCAGAAGAAGACTCCTTCTCTCCACCACGCACACAGCAATAGATTAAAACACACACACGCGTGTAAGAATGGATTTAAGCCTCTGCTTCATTCATCCTGTAGCGGACCACTGACAGTGACATAAATCAAAAGCTACGCTATGGCAAAATTAGAAAAAAAGTGGTTCTTTTATCCCAGCTTTGGCAGATATTCCATGGATGTGGTTGTTGGGAGAGGATAGCACCGGGGAATTACGACCTGGTTTACGAGTCGGGCTGCGATGCGGGAAAAAGAGATGCTCAAATGATGAAATACTTTGGTGGCCATGAATCTGTACAGCCTACGCGAATCATATTGTATGTCGATGTGTACGGTTTACTCAACAAATCGTTTTTGTCTTTTTATTTTTATTTTGTTGTAGATAAGAGGAAAAAAAGGACAACAGAAGATTTGGAACTGAAAAGCTTACTACAGGGTGTGTAGGACAGTATGACGTTAATTAAACGTTGTTGCGAAAGGGCTGTGACATTTTCCAGAGAACATACAGCACCTGTCAAAATTGAGCATACACCCAATATTAAAGCATAATTTTGTGCTTTTCGACTCAAAACAAGTCGTTTTTGAAAAAAGTAAACATGTAGTTTTGTTTACTTGTGTTTCACCTAATAGATTCAAAAATAAAAACAAAAAAGTTAATAAACAATAACACAAAATTGGGCATACACTTTGAAAAAACTAAAAGGAAACTCAGATTATGGCTTACTCCAAAACGAAAACAATAAGAAATGAAATATATGGACCTTGTGGCACCCTCACTGGCATCTTTGACAGCTTGTAACACCCGAGGCATGGATTTTAAAAGTTATTCGGTTGTAAACTTCAGTTTCAATTCATTGAATGCGATCCTAAGCTGCCCAAATTTGATTTTTAGTTCCTATTAGTTAAAACGGCTACTTTCCTTAACGCTCATTTTTATCACATGTCATAGGTGTTCATCGGGGTAAAGATTAAGCAATTGTGAGGGTGTTTTAAGCTGTGTTGAGGCCTTATAAAGGAACCATTCGCGCAATAAATAGATCGTCTGCTTCGGAGTATTGCATTTTTGGAAGCAAGATCCGAAGTTAGACTTAATTTTTCCGCTGAACTGCAAAAATTTCTTTTTAAAATATACTCAATACTCAATTCGTCCATAGTATTTGCTATGAATTCGAATTTCCGCAGCCACTTAAAGCCGTACAAACCTATAACATTACACAACCTCTACCATGATCTATGGTTGATTTCATATTATTTGATTTAAGAGCTGTTTTTGGGTCTCTTAAACGAGCTTGTGTATCTTCTGACTCGAATCAGGCAATTTTTTTTGTATTTGGCAGCTTCTTAAAAGCTAAAAGAGGAATTTATACATGACGTAGAAAAATCTAATTCATTTTTTTTTATTTTCTATTGAAATTAACGCTTATTTTTAGGGCTATCTTACCATCTGGCCTATTTTTTCGCAGGACTCTGTGAACGGTTTCTACGAATAGGCGTTTATTATTGACAGTTAACACCTCAGCCGCCAACATAGGGAAGCTGGTTCTTAAATTAGACTTGGTACCGCTACATTTCTTTCCTTCCCAGCTATATTTTTTAGTGTCTATTCATTTCTACAACTGTTAATTAATTTTTTACAGTTGCATACGATCGTCCCACAGTACTTCGTATTTATCGCATAGAGTTCCCTTCAAAAATAGCTTAATAATAAGTATTTCTGTTAACAAATCCCTTTCCCTTATTTTCCGTTGTTTCACACAAACTAGGTAATAAAGTCGTTTCAGTTAATGAAATACGCGGAAATAATCATCAGAACCGTTTACTGTCATATTTAAAAAAAATTTCCAGTCACCGATATTGCGGAACTTGTGCGTTGATTTAAGGGGTTGTTCTCTTTTTCGTGCAAAAAGTACTGAAATGTAGCGGTTTTTGTGGATATTTGTTATTTGCATGTGTTAAGAACATGTCTCCAGTCATAACTGCAAACTTAAAAATAAAAGAAAATAGTGCTTGCCCCTAAACTAGAATAAATATGAAATTTTGAAGGGTGTATGCTCAACTTTAAACGTCTTAAATAAGAAAACTTTGCTTTTTTAGCGTATACAAAATTGCAGAAAATCCATTGTGGCTTTTGTTATGTCGTAGGTATCGCCATATTTTGGGAATCTAATCTGCCTCCATTTAAACTTGACCGAAAGAAATTTGTTAGTATTAATTTATTGATTCTAAGCCCTTTGAAGACGCAGTGAATAGTAAGCTTCCTCTGATATACGACTAATTTTGCCACAAACTGGACCTCTAACTGCACTGTCGAACAGTTTATGTTTTCTCCAGAGTAAACAAAAAATATGCACCACAGTTTTTTACTATTTATATGTAATTAAAAACAAGAAATACCATTTTAGACCAAATCGCATATTTTTGATTATCATGTGCCATCATGATTGGAAGAAAGCGCAACTACATCTGCTTTAAACTGGGTGAAAGGTTCTAAGCACTAAAAACAAATGCTTCGTTTTATAATAAAGTTCCATTATTGTGATTGCTGTGTGACCGCGTAATTTTCCATGGTCGTTTGGTGTAACTAAATAATAAATTACGCTATGAAACCACCACGGCCACCAAAGATTACTAACGTTGACCTCTCTGTATTAAAGACAGCTCTGTTGAAGAACGTACAAGAATATTTCGAAAAGCGAATAAGAAATTAGTGGAATCATGTAATGCAGAGGTGCCGGCAAAACGCCGACCACATTAACCAGTCTTGATTCATAGTGTAGCCACCGTAACAGAGCTCGTATTTTCTAGCGGAGTCAGAAGGATTTGCATGCGATTGAGTTGATCAAAGACTAGCTGCTTATTCAACGACTTGATGAAATAACTTTCTGGCGTCTTGAACCTGGCCTTGGTTAGCACAGGGCAAGTGTAGTGTACATCTTCTAGCATTTCGCAAGCTCAGGAGTTCCTGTGGAATCATATTCTGGCTGTTATATAACCGTTTTATAGACAAAATTTAAATAAATGGGATCAAATAAATTGTGGCATTGAAAAATCAAGCTAATTGTGTTTTTCTCATGTATGATATTATATCAAGTTTTAAGCTAAGATCAATAAATCCAGCTATTTTGATGAAGTTGAATTCTCAATTAACACTACTGTTTCTTTGTTGACAACATTTTTTGTCATCAGTTAACCCGAATCATGTTATAATTATTTTATTAACATTTAACATTTTTAAAAGACGCAAATTGATAAGTAAACTAAATTGTTTTCAAAGGAATTAATAGAAGGTATAAAAAAAGGATAGTTTTTTTAAACAGGCTTTATTAGTTGAGTATAGCTAAAGCTTTTAGAGCTGCTTGGCTTTTAGAGCTGTTTTTTTGTCAAGTCAATGCGTGGATCAATATCCTGATTCGGTGGAGTTCCATTTTAATCATATTCAAACCGATCAGATTTAGATTCACTCAGTCTGGTCTAGAAACCATTAGCGAATAACTTGTCAAATCCATTCCACGGCTGTTGCAAGCATGTAAGAGATGCAGAAGGAGATGCTAAACGCTACTAAAATCTCATTTGTTATTGCTTTCGTTTCTTTCTTTTGTTGTTATTCAAAAGCTAGAATGTTACTTTTTTGTTACATATTACAATAAATAATAAGTCAATAAATCAAATTGCACTTCAAATTACATATGTTTAAAAATCTGTCTTCGCATTGAAACAGGCGAAGTTACATCTATTCAATGGGAACCATTGGTTTGTGTACATTAGTTTAAAATGGGTTCAATTAGCCTTTTTCTAATATTTTTGGTGCTCGTTCCCATATCATGACCTCGTTGCAAATCTCGGCTGATGCTATAGGAGTATGCTTTTTAGCGCAAGGCTTAATTTATCGATTTTCGGCAGCACTTTTTTCTCGTGGAGAGGCCTTTCTTTAAACTGGGTCGGTGCCTTTACAATTTTATTGACACTTTTGATGATAGTTTTCATGACTGCCGTCGTCCCACTAGTTCCTAAATTATTCAAATATTTTAAGCAACATGTACAGTAAGTCGGCCCTGTTTTTGTATTTGTACCACCACGAAACTTGAAGAGAAATGTCAACGATTTTCTGGAAGTTCTTACATGTATCCCAAAGTGATAATTGCCCGAATGGCTCACCCTGTGGCACATGTTTCACTCGAGTGCCATACAAAAGTTCCATCCATGTGTGGGTATTCCATATGGGACATTGTCATCCACATGGACGGTGTATATAACTCTATGAACGTCCATATCACATCGAAGAGCGAAAGCGCGTGTGGCGTTCTTGACGAATGGTGAACGAAAAAAAAAAAGAAAAACTGCTTGACTGCGAAGTGGTCACTGTTGAAGGGAGAGGCCTGAAAGGAAGGAATTCCTCTCCTCACCATGATCACAAAAAAAAGGGCAACAAAACAGAAATATTAACATAAAAAAAAAACACAGACCAAAATAGATAACAGTACCCAGACCTTGACAGCGACAAAAGAATTAAAGATAATCACAAAACCATTCGCCATTTTGTTTTGGTTTGGTTAAATTTTTTTTATTGCACCGTACTTTTTTTTTGCACTGATGCTGTTGCTAGAGATGTGTGTGTTTTTTTTATTTATTTTTTATTAATGATTTTGTTCGCCTTTTTGGTCTTGCATGGTGTGCCTCAAGGCCAATTAAATGAGGGCTTGTGATGTACGCGTTCCTCTGCCATTGTTCCCGCAAAAGCGATTGTGCCCTTTTGTCATTTGGAAACGCCAACCTTCCTGTCCGTTCCTTGTGTCGTCGTACAGATTATTCTCAATTATGTCATTTGGACACAGAGAGAGATATGGGAATGGTGCCTCTTTTTACAGTCACCAATGCGAGAAGTTTTACACAGGGATTTGCTGCACTGTCTGTACCTTTGGCATGTAACATTTAATCCACGTACGTACATAGTGTGTATGTAAATAGAGGACGCTGTGTCGGAATAGAGGGGTTCTATTGTTGGACAAGCAAAGGAAGAAGTCCTGTTTTAGGTTTTTATTGTGAACTGCTTTGATTCGGTTGGATTCGGATGCCAGTTTTCGTCCAGAGTTACTGCCTGTTTTAATGGCGCATCTGGATTTTGAATTTTTTTAATTAAAAACTAAAAAGTTGGAGCAAATTATTTGGTTCAAAGTTTTAGCGTGTAGAGTGGACATACATACATTGGGTGACGTAACAGCCCGTTGAGAGCCAGGGCCTAGCTTTTTCGCGCCTCCAATGTGTTGTGCGCGTTATAATTTTGACACATGTGGGGTTAGTTTAATGCCAAAGTTTTCCTTGATAGAGGTACTCCAATCGAGTTGGCTCGATTGGTTAGTACGTCGGACTGTTAAGCACTGCGGGAGTAGACAAGAGTGGCAAAAAAATCGAGCAATGCCTCAAGACTTCGGGAGGGGGTGAGAAAGTGTCGCTTGTGTCACTGCGGCCGCGTGTGGGCCTATTGTGACCGCCCCCACTTAGAGCTCCCACAAAAAGCCTGAGTTCGTGATGAATTTTAGGATACTTTTGAGTGAACTGGAAAAAATTGTCTGCCTCTAGGTAATGTCTGCCTAGGTGTCGATGACGTGTACTGCCTAAGCAGTTACAGTGACACAGTATGTGTTCCGCTATTTCTTCGTCTTCGTTGCACATTCGACAGGTATCATCCTGCGCTATGCTCATCGCTTTTAGGTGTTTGTTTACTGAGCAGTGCCCAGTTAGAAAGGCCGTGACGGTACGAATCTGACTCCTCGTAGGACTGAGGAGTTGTTTCGTTCTGGCGATGTAAGTAGTTGGCATGAACAGTTTGGCTTCTCTATTACCTTCCGGTTGTGTCCAGTAGTGATAAGACATGTTTCTTAGCCAGCTATTTATGCAGCATTTGGTGGTGGTAGTGAGTACGTCGCAGAATGGTCGTGGCATCGTGAAGGGTGATGCGGAGCCTTTCCTGGCTAGTAGGTCCGATCTTTCGTTTCCAACGTGACCACTGTGTCCGGGTATCCACATGAGATAGACTCTGTTTGTGCTGGGCAGTTGGTGCAGTAGTTGGAGACAGTCCCATACTAGCTTTGAAGTGACTTCATAGCTTTTTAGGGCCAGAAGTGCAGCTTTGCAGTCAGAAAGAATGTCAATGCTTTTGTTGATTACATTCCTATTTAGATTTTCTCTGAGGCAGAGTTCGATTGCGAAAACAATATATTCATACTGTGATAAATATGGGTTCCAGGATTGGCTTCGCATACTCCAGCCCCAACGCCCTCGTTTGTTTTGGAGCCATCTGTGTACCATACATGAGACCCAGGTATGTCGGGAGGGAAATATTACCTTAAAGTTTTAGCTGAAGTTGGTTTTAGGCAGACAGTTGTCTGTGCAGATGATTTTTAGGACTTCCTGTCTATTCAACTCGGTGAGAATGTCAGGGTGAGTTGTCCTAGAGTTAGAGGCATCCTCAGCTATGAGCCTATGTGTGACCTTTGACCTACTAGTGGCTACTACTGTTACTTTAACAAGTTTAATTTGTTTGAAATTTGATCAAAACTGAGTACAGTAATTAATGGATATAAGAAAAATTAAAAAATCCAAAGAATCTTTTTCTATTAAACGTTTATTTCTTTCATGAGATAAACGGATACAAGAAAAAAAAATGTCTTGTAAGAGAACAACGCATGTAGAGTGATGGAGCCAGTAGTCGGCCACTTACATTTTTTTTTACGGTTGATTTGCTCTTAAAAATCGGTGTTGGTAGTAAAGAATAGGCTATTCATCATTTCCAATTAATTAAAATGTTTTAATTATGAAAACAAAGTCATTTTTAGTGCATTTACTACCGAAAACAAATTATTCACAAAAATGTAAATGAAAACGTCATTCTTGAGTAGTCGGCCTCCAATAACTCAGAAGTCGGCCAGTATTCAGTAGTCGGCCCCTGTTTTTACATCCAGAAAACAAAACAAAAACAAACAGGGCCGCCTACCCCAGAAGAATTATTGCAACGTCTTCTTACGACGGCCTCCCCAGTTTTTATTTAAAATATTATTATTTTTTTTAAGTTTATGTTCAATATTCAGTAAAAAGAATCTGTTGATAAAACAAATACAAATGATTTTAAAAATTTTTTGAAAATCATTTCCACTATTTTTTTTACAACAAAAACCAAACATTTCACTTTCGATGAAAACTTGCGTCAACAAGCTTTGCAACAACCTTTTACTATCAGATATGAGAATCATTATCTTTTATAGAAAAAAAAAAATTAAGTATATATTACAAACGGATTAACTATTACGCATCGTTTTGTGACGCGGCGGCCGACTGTTGAAGGTGGCCGACCTCACATGCCATCACCCTATATAAGAAAACATTTTTTCTAATAAGCAATACAAAAATTTGCGAACCGAATGAAAAAAACTATGGAAACCAATTGCCATTTGGTTTGAGCTATTAATGGCAAAATTTTGTATTAAGTTTGAGGAGGTATTGTACGCACAGCATAAAACATCTTTCTAGCCATGTTTTTTGAGGTGGTATGGTACAGTATAAAAGAAAATGGTTTGTTTGGGGGACAAATGGTTTGTTTGTTATTAGCGTATTATTTCTCATATGATTTAAGATATTACCGTCAGGAAATACTTTCTCTTATCGTTTTTTTTTTTCTTATAAACGTTTTTCTTGTATCAGTTTTATTTAGTGGTAATTCATATGGGAAAGGACATTGTGCATTGTTCTTTGTTTCTTTTAAGCTTTTTTTTCTTATATGAGTTTTTCTTATATACATACGTTAAGTATTATAATTCAGCAAAATTTATCGATGTTTAAAAAGCATAGGATAATTTTACAAACGCCCCCCAAAGTGGATGCTTTGTGTTAAAAGACAATTTTGGTCAAAATTGTGCACTGATGGCTGGTTGTGGAAAAGGTTCTGAAGGGCTCTGAGCAATTGGTTATCTGATTGATAACTGAATAATTCGTAATGTAGGATGCTGTAGAAAATTTACTATTAAGCCCCATAATCTGAGTGCAATGAAAATCAGTCATCGTAGTCTAAAAAGAATTTACAAACGGTCTTCAGTTGTTTGGTTACATGAAGCAACTGAATGTTCTTTACAATAGTATAAGTTGAACAAAACCGGCGTATTTGGAACCCAAAAAAACCGCACTATTCAATTAAAGTGCAAATCAAATATATGAAATACTGAAAGTCTATTACTTAACATTTATATTACGTTTTTGTTATGTTTTTGTCAAGAAATCATGGCCCTAGATACACATGTAATTTCCCATCGGACGACTTTAAGGTATTTTGGTCAAACGTGTAACCTTTTTTTGAATAATCAAGATTGTATTCCCATTTTCTATCATTTTCTTGTAATTTCTTTCGAATTATTTGGTCGAAATTTAATAAAATTGACAATTGGTAGAAACGATCCAAGATGGCGGACGTGGTAGGAAATTTGGATTGCTCATTTCTTTAGAAGTCGTGAACTCTACAAAAATTGTTTCCTTCCAGATGTTTTCGATTGGTTTGGAAGTTTATATTTTTTAGCCACCCGGAAGAGTTTTCTTACATAATTGGAATGAACTTCAATTGAAAAAGAGGGAAGATGAATGAGGCCCCTATTGCGATTGTCGAATGGCAATCGTTATTCGACTATAATCGATTATCGATTGAGTTTGGTATTGCGATTCTTGATTGCAACCAGCCAATTTTCGTCGATTGCAAATTTGTGATCGATGGCTACCGACAATGAACTAAAGGCCAATTTCTTGTGCGCAGTGCGAGTATTTTTTTCAGTATTTCATGAAAATTTATAATATTTAAAATAATTCATAAAAAACAATAAAAATAGGAAAAAAGTAACTAATAACGTAAATTTATGAAAATCAACACGATGGGTACCCGCATCAAAACATGTTGGGCATTGTCCTTTTGTGAAGGCATTCACAGGAAATTCACAATATACATGCCATCAGTCACAATAACATAATTCTGCATCGATTGAGATACACAATACCAAATACGATTCTTATCGATGCATTTGAAGATCATCGATTCGATCACCATTCGACAATCGCAATAGGGGCCTGAGTGTGAGCGAAACCTTTATATGGCAGATGCAATTGTCGGTGTTGGTGCCACCTGAATACTCAGGTGTCGGTCGGCAGGGGAGGCATGTTGATTAAGGCTCTGGTTGATCCCGTACTGTAGCGCCAGAAAAACAAGAAGAAGAAGGTCCAGAAGATGCTCTAATGTTGGCCTTATTATACTTATTTGTGATAAGTTCAGTTTTAGTTTCATTGTGAAAGAATTAAATATGAAGTGCGATGTTTACTTCTTAAAATTATTTTTGTGGTCGTTCCAGAATGGATAATTAGGGTTACGTACTCTCCAATGGCACAATTCAAAGACTTGGATCTATTTTTGTTTCAGAAAGTCATAGATTAAAAAAGAATAATAAATTTAGTGACCTTTCTATGGTTGTTCTTAGAGTCAGATGAATTTCATTACTCTACCAACTAAATGGAGTTATTAATATCTGGTATCAGCCAGTTCACCGAAATTACCGAGATTGTCGAGAAAGTAATGGCTAAAATGCCTCTTTCTGCAGCTCGCGATCGCTGCAGATCCCTAAAAGGTGGAGCGAGGTTTCTTCATCTTTTTCATTTCTGCAGGTTCTGCCAAAGTCGTTCGCCGGGAAGCACAGTCGAGTGACATGTTTACAATGGCAGAGTGCCCAGTTATGACACTGACAAGGTTCCTAGCTTGGATTCTATTGAGTTTCAGGAGACTAAGTGAGCATCTCGTTAAGAGCTGTTTTTGAGTTGAAAGTGACAGAGGATTTAATTGCAGCTTAACTATCAGTACATATCGTGATAGTAGTGATAGATAGCAGTGGTTAGGAAGGCGAAATGAGATCTGTATGACGAGGTCCTTGGAAGGCCACGAATATAAGGCTTTAATCCTTAACGCCACACAGGCTCACAGGCTCACAGGCGACCTGCTTGGCTGCTTGCTTGACCTGTCTAGGGGTGGCTGGTGAAATATGATTTTGAGTACAGCTGTAGGTGGGGTCCTGATTGCACCTGATCAGCGTACAGGCAGATCTCTGCACATGGCTGAGAAGTATGAGGTCAGGACATTCCATACGACTTAGTACAGTAGTGTAGGTCTTACCACGGGGGTATATAGCCAATAGGCAATACGCGGCTTAAGGCCCCATTTAAATCCAACAAACCCAATACAACATTGGAGAGCCGCTGTGCCCTTTTTGACCAGTTCCAATAATATGTGAAATACGATTTGAAAGTCTTTGCTTGTATGGTGGAATTTTGTTTCGAATGTTTTTTTTTTAAATAAGAATTCTTCATTACAAACTGAAATTGAGAAGTCATCATTTTTAGTGTTGTATTAGGGTTTGGTCTTAAATTTTTAGCTTGGTCTTAAAAATGAAAGAGACAAAATGACAGCTACCAATATATCATTCTATCTATTTATTTATTAAGATTAGAGCAATTGTTATTCAAATATTTGAAACCTTTTTCATAAACCTTCTGGCTTATTATTTTTTCATAAATTTTCTTATTTTAATGTCATCTCCAAAATTTCTTTGTAATTCAATTCAAGAACTTTTTCGACAAAACCCTTTTGCTGTAAATTAGAAACTCTAAACAATTTATTCCATAGCCATTTCTCGTTTCCAATTATTTTTCGTTAAAATTTTACCGTGTCAAAACCAAAAAAGGACCCGGACACTTACCACTCCAACCATTTTCTTCAACACGCGCCAAACCTCAAACCCAGAAAGTGTAAACAAACCTGAAGACACCATCAAGAAGACAACGTTGAGGAGAAAGAAGAAGCCCGCACACACAACAAAGCAACCCCTAAGGAGCTTATCTTTTTGGTTTAAAAGTCAAACTTTGGTTTCCTTCCGAGGAGGAGAGTGCACTGGCTTTAAGAAGACAATTCCATTAGCCCTCAACATTTTCTTCTGTGCGGACAACTCTGCGCCAAAAACGAAGTCAGTCGGGTGTTAACTCAATATTAGGCTATGTGGCAGCAGTATGGCGACGTTTCAAAGGAAGGATGTGTTTTTTTTTTTGTTGTTGATGTCCTTACTACGACGATGATTTCACACATTTTTGGATCACTAGGGGGATACCAATTTATTTATATACACGGATGTAGGTATCTCGTTCAGCAAGGACGCTCGGAGTTTGAGTCGATGTCTGAAACGCAAAAGCCTGTTTAGAGGGATGGGGGTATGAAGGAAGGTAGAACGTTTCGCAATTTACCTCTCCTCCATCATCCTGAATTTCGGGAAAATTCTGGTCGCACACTCACACAATGACACGTACAGCAGGCGAATCAAAATGGCCTACATTCGTACGTTGCTCAAACCGCGAAAGTGGAACATCCCATTGGTGGGCTACAAAGGACGAAAATATTTTCGATCCTGTCCTATTCTGGTAGCGAAAGCAATGTAAATATATTTAGCCTACGCATCCAACACACAAAAAATGTATTCCTCTTAAAGTAAAGTGTCTATGTACATAAAGCTGGCGTAGGAAAATTCGACTCAAAGAAAGGGACACAGCGAATTGCAGGGATGCGTTGGTGTAACAAGGATACCAAAAGGGAAAATGCGCACTTTCTTTTACTGCGACATTCCGGATCCTCCTGTTCGCCTCCTCTTCAAGGCAGCTATCTCGCTTTTAGAAGGTACTTTGTGTATTCTTTACAAGGATTCTCGTATCTACGCACAATTTACAACCCCTCATCCCCTCGCTTTTCTTTTCTCTGTGTGGCTCCGCCCACTGTATGTGTGATTGTGTTCTGTGCAACCCCCTTTCAGGGGTTTTTCTTTCTGTATAGCGGGAAATGTGGATAATAGAATATATTCCCCGCGTACTTTCCGCTCCTTGCCAACCAGCCATTGTCGAATAAAAGGGAAAATTATAGGTTACGTCATTGCTAGCGTTACTTTCGTTTGCTCTGCGGGAAGGAAATTCTGGTCCTGGCCCTGAAAGGGGCATTTGTACATAAATTGAAAAGCAGGAGGAAACATATCAACGACAAGTATACAGAAAAAAAAATGAAGATAGTCACTCTGAGTGGCAAAAACTAACACAAGGGCGGGCAGGTAGTATAATCTATTTTATTTGAGGACCTACGGTACACAGGCGCTGTTGTATATAGAAGATAGAAATACTTTTATCCCTTCAGGACATTTGAACAAATTTCACTGATCCATATATTCCTTGCTTTGTGTTGCTTTTTTTTTCCTATATTTACAACACTTTTCAAGGATAACTACAATTGATGTTTGTGTGAGTGTCTCTTTTTCTGTGCCCTTCATAAGAACTCTTCTGTTGACCATCGCGGTTGTTAGGTAAATAGGATGAACAAAAAAAAGAAGTAAATAAGTCATTTAATACATAATATAGAGCTCATACTGGAAACGAATTAAAATGGTCCAGAACATTATATTAGGACAGTTGGGCAGTTTTCGATTTTGTTTTTTATTTTTTTTTTTTCGTATTTTTGAATCGCCATTGTAACATTTGGTGTTTGACACTTCTGATGGGAGGGGTGGTTAAATTATGCAAGGAAAGGGTGAATTTTTTTGGCATCATTTTGCACTTTAATGTCATATATTTGAGCTCTTGAGTTAGATATGTATAGACCTAACATTGGGTACGTACAGAACGTTTTAATTTAGGCACGCATATCTTTTGGCCATTTGTATAAGCTTAATGAATCACGTTTTTTCGTTGCTGACTTTTTGTGACTGTACTTTAGGAGTTGCTAATTTAAATTAGAATTCGGGTATATATAATACTAGAACCACAAAAAAGTGAACTTGACGTCAGTTCCAAACAGAAGCGCCGCCGATAATTTTTTATTTTGTTCCCACTACATTTGTTGGCAGCACAAGAAAAACAAAAATGTTTTTTCTTGGTTATAAATACATAAATACCATGTGCACAGAGACCTATTTAAAAGTATAATTCGTCGTTAATTTGAACAAATTGACTAAAATTAGTATCAATCAGTTATGGCAGCTTCGTTAAAAGATCCGAAGAAGTTTCAGTGGAGACGATTGTCCTAATCTGGGCGTGGCTGAACGAGTTCTCTACTGGACTACTTCTAAACTAAGGTCCCTATTGCGATTGTCGAATGGTAATCGAATCGATGATCTTCAAATGCATCGATAAGAATCATATTTGGTATTGTGTAACTCAATCGATGCAGAATTATGTTATTGTGACTGATGGCATGTATATTGTGAATTTCCTGTGAATGCCTTCACAAAAGGACAATGCCCAACATGTTTTGATGCGGGTACCCATCGTGTTGATTTTCATAAATTTACGTTATTAGTTACTTTTTTCCTATTTTTATTGTTTTTTATGAATTATTTTAAATATTATAAATTTTCATGAAATACTGAAAAAAATACTCGCACTGCGCACAAGAAATTGGCCTTTAGTTTATTGTCGGTAGCCATCGATCACAAATTTGCAATCGGCGAAAATTGTCTGTCAGATCGACGGCCATCGATTGCAATCAAGAATCGCAATACCGAACTCAATCGATAATCGATTATAGTCGAATACCGATTGCCATTCGACAATCGCAATGGGGGCCTAAGTAAAAAAACAATCATAATTCAATTTTAGTTTTACCCAATCTTTGAAATTTAATTAAAACAACTTTAAGTTGCTTTTTATCATTTTTTTTATTTAATGCTAAGTTATCAGCAGTTAATCTCGATCATGAGCTTCTCATAGCCAGTTTTATGTTAGCTGATCCATTCATAGTCAGTTTGCGTGGTGTTTGCTGCTATTGTTTTGTTTCTCAAATAGGCAATTACGGAAGTCAAAATATTTTTTTAGTAATTAAGACGAACATTAAGCTTAAAAGACTTTTAATTTGTAGAGAAATACATTATTTCATCAAGAAACTGTGTGTATTAATATGGAATAAAAAAAAAAGGTTATTATGTCGCCTTTCTCAATCCATCGGATATAAATCTATATTATTAAAAAACAACGGCAACACTTACAATGAAGTACTGTACCAGTTTTAAAAGCCAGAAATTTGTTTTTGAATGTTCTTTAGTTTTTCATTTAAATTTTGAAAAATTTGCTTGGAAATGCAAACTTTTGAAAAAAAAAGGAAAAAAAAAAATATAAATCAATATTTTCCAAAATGTTGATATATAGGGTTAAAGTGACTTTTATGGTCGACGCGTATTTCAATTCTGAATCAAACACAAAAAACCGAAAAAATGCAAATTCCATACAATTTATTACAGTTAGATTCAGACGTTTCTATTTGTTTGAAAAATTTAGGAAATATTATAAAAAGCTATGATATTTCATCTAAAAAGTGAGCAGAAGTCTGTGGATGTTTAGGTAATAATGGGCCTGCATGTTAAGTGCACAAAAACTTTTGAAAATAAAGGCAGCCATATTTATTTCTCAGTTCTTATATTAAATAGAACAAATGAAGAACACGTTACAGTTGTTGATGATGAGGTGTTAATTGCTATTCATTATGGTTTTATGCAGCAGCTGACGTCAGTTTTGAGTTGTATTCTTCAAATGTAATATAATAATCAATATGTGCATATCTATTTTTCGGTTAGACATTTATTTGCTCTTGTATTCACCATTTGTGCCTTCTGTTCATATATATATATATGTACGATATATATAGTATAGTGTAAGATGTACTATATATATCGAGTATAACGATTTCAATTTCTAATTAAAATAATCAGTGCATCAATCGCAATAAAAATCGATGTCTAACATTCAGTAGAAGGAGCGAAACCCACACACGAATCTTTCAAATTGATATGACGCAAGGGTTTGGCTGGTGTGGTCTTAAAGCCGACAAATAAAAATGTTCTACAGATCTTACATACCAGTAAGAAAAAGTAATTTTTAACTTTTCTGAGTCTCAACACCACGTTATTTTTTGTGGCATTTCGATTTTCATACGGTGCACCCAGCCGCAAACACTCGTGCTCCACTACTGCTCTACATCGTCATCATCGCCACCAACGTCAGAGCCAAAAACGAACTTTAAGCGAAATCATCAAAAATCAAATTACTCAAAAAATTCACCCCATTTTCGCACCAAAACGATGTTACAAGAGTAATTTGTGTTCCATACCCATGTGCATGTGAATTTCGTGGAAGCATAAACATTGCACATTTTCCGACACCCAGAAAATACTCGGAAATTTGTGTCTAAGTTTTGGGCGTGGCATTTTTTGTGCTTAGTGCGTACAAAGTGAGACAATTTTTTTTGTACAACACAAAAAAACAAACATCAAATTAAATCTACCTACTGCCAGATGGAAATGGAAAGTTGTCCAAATACAAAAAACCTACATAAAAGCACTAAGGATAACTCGTCGTAACTTCATATCCTGTAAAACAATTCAAACCAGGCAAAAACGAGGGAAAGAAAAACGGAACTGAAAACATACTCGAGGATACATATTCAAGCCACCCACCTACCTCCCGTCCCACAAGCTAAAACAAAACGTACATACACGTCCATAGATAACTCTCTGTGTCGCAGCATAATGCGCAACATAAAACTACCCCCTTTGAGCGTTCCAGGAAAACATAGCGACTGCAAAAACGATTAAAAAACCTCCCATTCCACGGCCAAAGCGACCTTAAACTTCTCTCATGCGCTCTCAGGGCCCATACCACGCAAATTCACGGCCACAGCAACCAACACTACTCCGATGGAGAGTATCTATCCGCATGCTGCATTCAACCAACTCCCTTTGCATAGATACAGCGCAACATAAAATGTTTTAAGTTCGTCGTGTTCGTGCCGCCGCCGCTGGGGCTCTCTCCTCTCGACTGTTCTAGCTGCCACTAACACACCAGCAACAAATGTACATAGAACCATTCGCTCCCGTTTATGTAAGGGCCAAGTGCAAGGGCAAGGTGGTGTTTCAGCCAAGAGATAAAAAAAAATCCATCGCTGCCATGTGCAGAAAATGTGCCCGACCACGAAGCGGGGGCGAGGTGGCAGCCGTCGTCCTGTGTTCTGTTAGTGACGGAGTTTTATAGGTGTGGGTGGTGAACTTCAATTTTCCACATTGCCGTATCTCTAGCTATAACTATACCACGTGGTCTGCGGCCCATAAGCCATAAACTCCTACTCGACAAAAAACGACTCCACTCCACTCCAGTGGCACTTCGTCCAGGTTCTGCGCAGAAATGTGTTCGTAGCAGAGACGGGTGGGAGGATGGAGTTCTGCAGCAGACAAAATACACGGCCACATAAGCTGCTGTTGGTGTGGTGTGTGTGTGCATACACACAGTCACGTCGTACGCACATGGGGAAGAAATGACGACTACCCCCAACACCCTCCAGCATGTGCATGGTGTTTCCTGTAGGACTATGTTCAAGGTTTCGCCCAGTAGCATATAAAAAAAAAGATTTCCTGTGGGTGGTGGCAGTGCTTGTGGTGGTGATGGTGGTATGCTGTTCATGGCATTGGCATTGATGATATGGGGGGTTGCTTGGGTTTGCTTGGGGGAGTAGACACTCGCTTTTGGTTTCATTAGATTATGAATGCTTGTGCATTGGTGGCGTGCTAGTCTCCGCATTCAACGATATCGTCCGAGAGGGGTATTTTTTTGAATATCGTAAGTGTAGGAGAAGGTGGTTACTTTGGCTTAACAGAGGAAGGGGTATTACGGAATTTTCTTCTTCCTGTTGCAGAAATTATGACCGTGCTATTGTAAATGGGCTATGGAACTTTTACTTTTGTTTTGAAATTTTTTAAATATGGATGACTTAAAAGTTTTTCCCACCAGTTGTGGGTTCTAACACGGATTATGTTGTGATTTTTCGAAATAATTAAACTGGGGGTTATTTATGAGTGGCGAGCGAGCTCGAGGGTGAAACTTTTGGGTTACGTTAATTTTTTTTACTTGAAGTAATTGATTGGTGTCATGTCAAGTTTGAGGAGGAGCTTCATAGTTATCTAGTTACTTAAATCAGTTAGTTTTAGTTGACAACCTTTTAAAAATGGCTATAGAAAAATAATCAGACATTTTTGTATTCGAGTAATCCCTCCCATACCATCCTTCCTGGATTTACTTCCATTTTTTTTTTATAGTTGATTACTGCAACTACTTGGTTTTAGTTTCTTCCAACGGCTCCAAATCGGGCAGTTGGTCGAAGATGTGAAGGCTTTTCAATCAATCTCGTCTGTTGTCTCTCTAACTATTATTTGAATACGCATTATATTAAGACCATGTTTTTTTTAATGATTCTTCATGGCATCAACAATTTTTTTCTTAGTTTGAAATTTTAATCTATTCGGAAAATAGGACACATAATTTAAAAAAGAACCGAGGATTTCGTTATTTCTTCAAATTAGTAGTAGGGACTTAATATACGTTAAAGCAATAAACAATGTCAGATGACTTCACTAAAATTGTTCATATCGTTTCAAATAAAAATAAACAAAATAAAATTCTCTTCAAGAACTTAAAAGAACATCGCATGTAGAGTGATGGAGCCAGTAGTCGGCCACTTAACTTTAAAAAAACAACAAGTGCATGTTTTGTAATAAAGAATAGGCTATTCATCATTTCCAATGAATTAAAATGTTTTAATTATAAAAATAAAGTCATTTTCAGTGTATTTACTACCGAAAACAAATTATTCACAAAAATGGAAATAAAAACGTAATTCTTGAGTAATCGGCCTCTTTTGCCTCAGAAGTAGGCCAATCAAGTATTTAGTAGTCGACTCGAGTTTTTACATCCACATTTTCACTGTTTTAATTTAGGTTAAAAGCTAAATTTACAACTTTCAAATATTTATTAACTTCATAGCAACCCGTCCTGGCTTCGCGCAGGCAGCACTATATATCTAAAGTAAGATTATTAGCATTAGCTTATGTGGTGGAATACCAGAAAGTGTTAGTGAATTTAGAAATAATCTAGGGCAGTGCGCTGCACTTCTACATCTAAAACGCTGTAAACCGAAAAATAGATTTTTAATAATGCCTCACATTCAACAAGAATGGATCATTAACTTTATTCACTTGCTTATTTATATGCGCCCAAATACCCCTTTCCTGAAACCAAATGAATTAGTTCCCTTTTTTAAGTTCACATAAAGTCCAGTTTTAACTTTTTGCACTCAGCGACAAGAAATACACAATCGGTACTTAATCTGCCATAAAAATGAATAGATCTTTTAATTTGTCATAAAAAAATAATACTTTGCCATGTCCTAAATATTCAAGTTTAAAGTAGTCAAACAAACAAAAATTAGATAATTATTGTACTATAAACTTAAAAAAACACCTAATTTTTAAACAAGGTTTTAGATTTTAGGGCCGAAACTCTAAAAATTTTCATAAAACAATATTTTTTCTTTCATTTTAAAAATAGGGAAACTTTGACTTTCTGTATCATAAGAATCCTTCTACCGATTTTAAAGTTTCTTTCGGCTTTTGAAGCTTTTTTTGCAAGCACTTTTGCAAGAAGGCGCCATAGTGCGCCGCTTCGAAAATTCGATGTTTTAGTTTGATTTATGAAGCGGTTGGGAAAACTTTGGGGGCGTTTTTCTCGACAAGGGAAATTAATATCCTATAGACGACCTATCACTATGCCAAATTTCATCAAAATCGGTGACGTTCTCCGTCTTAGAGGGATTCGACTGTAATAACAAAATGTTAAAATGAACCTTTAATTGGTCGATTATTAACCAAAGCTATCTTTAGCTACCAACCCTCTACTTACTATCAAGCTACATACATATACCGATTATGTTTTAGCAAAAAAGTACTAGACCCTTCCTATATGTGGTCTACCCAAATTCTGATTTGAAACATGTCATGGCTTCACTCTCACCCAACAATCAGAATATCTGGCGTTGCTTAACAACATCCGCGATATGTCCCTGTAATATCTTTCAGAGATAGCACGTTGCTGGACCGGAGAATCAGGCTGCGTTTATGGTCAAGCGAGTTCGCGTCGCGCGATTCAAAGCGATTCGGTAGTTGCGAAAGCATTAATTAATAGAAGTCTTGCAGAATCAATTAACTCAGCAAGTATCCTTGCAATTGTCGGATTAAGTGCGGTCAATACAATAGTTTTTGCCTAATTATTTTGTAGTTTTATTTTTACTTTTATAGTTTCGTTCCAAAGAAAAAACGAAACCCTTATAGAATCACTTCGGTGTCCGTCTGTCTGTCTGTTCTCTTTTACATATATGCCCATAACTTTTAGTTAAGGAGTTAAGGGATAAAATTTGCACTGGAGAATGAGTCGTAGATTGAAAAAAAAGTTAGTACTAATACTAAAGGCCGAAAAAACTTTTATTAACTTTGATGGTCGATATGGGTATCATCGGAATGGAGCGGCGCACAGATTAAAAAAATACCTGTCTGTTCGTCGTTAAGCGTTCATTCGTGAAACATTTATAAATAAGAAATGAAATTTAGCGATAGCTGTGTTTTGATTGCGCAGTAAAGATTCTGAAAAAAATTACATACAAGCGAAAAACTTAGTATTGCTAGTAAATTTAAAAAAAAGTGTTTTACTAAAACTAATCAAGTTATATATCATTCGATAGATCTTTTAAAATAAAAAAAGGATTTATTTGCCTTTCCGTTTTAAAATTTTTAATATGAGGGAATTGACGATGCGTTCCATGTAATTCGCATCTCAAAAGTTAAATTGCTAACTTACTAGCCTGCCTCTATTATTAGTTAGGCACTAACAATAAGGGTAATTTATTAAAGTAAGTAAATGAGCACCCACATCAAAACACGTCTAGGAATCATATACTAATCATACTTTCGCAGTGAATTCAATATGCTTGCTGCTACCTTAATAAAGTGAATGTCTCCCTTCTGGATCAGAAATTTTAAAAATTAAAAAACGTTGGGTATAATGCAAATAATTGAAATGTTTCATTTTTTTTACAACGTTCAGTGTTAATTAATATTTGCAAGACAACTTAATATACTATTGAATGACATGCTATAATAATTTGTTGTACATATGTTTACGTATGAATTATAGTTGAGCGAAATTATAATTCAATGAATCTGTCTAATCTATTGTAATCTAATCTAATTTCAACAGAAACAACAAGGAACCTTGGCCTTTCTATGAAAAATTGGTTCGAATTGAATTTATCCTTCCGACCATATTTATTCTACCAAATTTGTGCGAATTTGGCATCTCGCTGAAAATGTAAAAGTTTTGGTTTCAATTCACTATTATTTTCATTTTTATTGTTTAGTCGTTTAGGTTGTTATTATTACAACCGAAAATTGTACAAATTGCCATTAATTTTTCTAAGTTTTATGCATAATACATAATTTCAAATCACTATTCTTTCAAAAACAGACATTAAATTGTTCGCGCAAAAGCAAATGTCGAGTTCTCGTCACACTGCGTCGTCACACGAAGAAAGAAGAGAAAAAAAAAAGCCGGTCAAGTGTGAGTTTTACTCACGCACCGAGGGTTTCGTTCTTTCGTCAACAGATTAGAAGTAAGGACATAATTTAAGTTAAAGCAACTAACTACAGCTACCTGCCGTTTTCGAATAAAGCTAAACAAAAGAAAAGTCGTTCTCATTTGCTGATCGTGCCAACCGTGTGAAAATTGATTTAATGAACTTAAGGGAAATGGTCTCAAGCTACTCTATTGAAACAATTAATTAGCAGTTCATGAAAGTTAGCTTACCAAGCAGCTAAGCAATTCGAATTATAACGTATTCGGCAGTAATAAATAGCCACTTAGTCATGTAAAACACTAATGTGATATAGTCACAAACATCCAAGAAACTAACAAATCAAGTACTCGTGTTTGAAATTCAAAAAAAATTCAAATTTTACACTAGGATTTATTATTTGACTTTTGGCATGTAAAAATCACATTGAAGCAATAACAAAAATAATGTTCAATTTTGTTTTTGTTTCTTAAGAATTCTTTATGTTTACTTTATTCAGTGACAAAATTTAAAATCTTTCCAACAGCATATTCATATAAATCGCAACCAATAGAAAAGAACGTAACAGGAAACGTTCTCAGCACACACACACACGTAAAAATAACTGATTCTCTTATTTTTTCAAAAAAAATTACAATAACAAAGCTATTATGATCAATCATTTCTTTACTTCGCTTTGTTCTTTTGAGAGAACTGAGAGAGAAGAAAACTGTCATACAAAATATTCGCTTAGGTTCACAGGCCTTAAAAAGAGCCAAAAGATATTTCAGAATTTAACAGAATATAGAAACTTTTTTAAGAATCCTTTGCGTCTTCGATTGAGTTAGTAACGCATTCAAGCTATCATTTTTATTTGAATTGGATTTTAACAATTTTGAAAAATTAAGAAATGTGAAAATAGCGAGAAACTCCCTTCGGAGAAGAAAAAAAAAATAAAAAGCAAAAAAAGGCAATCGGACAAACTGAAGATCGAAACCAGGACCCTCAGAGCAGAGCGCGAGCACTATAACCACTCCGCCTACGCAGCGGCGCGCCGCTTCAAGATTCCATTATCTTTTTTGGTATAGGAAACGCGTAGAAAACTTTGTGTGTGTGAGATAATCGCTTGTTGCCCTTTTTTAGTAAAATGCTCATATAATTTAAATCGTTAATATTTCGAAAAATTGTGTGAAAATAATTTTTTTTTTGATTGTATTGATGAGATCTACAAAATGGCGTTTTTGGCACTTAAAGCTTAATATCTCGAAAACTGAGCCTCGAAACAAAAAGCTTAAAATCAAAACTGTATTCTATTTTACAAGACCTATCCAACGGTACCTAACTCAATTAATTCCGTTAAAAAAAATTTTAAGAAATTAGTTATTAATTTATTTTATTACGAATAAAAAATCATATGAGATTTCTGGGTATATTTGCAATATTGCGATGAGTTGCCCCATACCTTATTTTTAGAAAATAACGGTACACAAGTCTGTTTTTTGAAACTTGCGGGCTTATAACCTTTTACCAATAAGACTAAGATGCTAATTGTGGTACAACTTTTCGATCTAGCTACCATTCTCTTTCGAACGATACCCATATCAAGAATAAGTAAGGAAAAAAAACAATTTTTTGATTTTAGTATCAGTACTAACTTTTTCGTTAATAAGTAACTTTCTTTAAACTTTTTTTCGGAACTTTCTTTGGGCAAGTGAAATACATCATCTGTATAAATTTCATTTCTTAATTCCAGGTGGTTCACCAGGTACCTAAGATAAGGCTTGATGACAGACAGATAGACATTTTTGTAGTCTCCGCCCCACCCCCTTTCCAATGGCACCCATATTGAAAAGTTTTTTCAAACGTAAGTTTCATTACTAACTTTTTCTTTAATCTTCGACTAATTCCGGAAAAAATTCCTGATTTATTTTTGGGTTGCCGAGATACATATTCATCCCAAGTTTCATCCCTTAACTACAGAGGATTCAGAAGTGATTAGCAAATATGTAAAGGCGACAGACAGACAGACAGACGGACACCGAAGTGATTCTATAAGGGTTTCGTTATTCCTTTGGAACTAAGAATGATTAGAACATACAGTACGCGACAAAAAGATAGCACATGCATCTTTTTTTGTATTGATTTACTTAAAGCTAACGAAAACAGCTTCACTTTGCATATTAATCGTTTAATAAAAACCATAAAAAATAGCAATGAAATACAAGTAGAAGCATAAAAACAAAATAAGATAATTCACTTTATAATGTAAGCAGCATAAACGATGCGACAAAAAGATAGCACTTCTTATAAAAAAATGTAAAAAGCTGAATGTAGAAAATTTCGGTATTTCAGAAGATAAAAACTAATAATGCGTTGATGCCCCTTGTTTCTTAAGGAGAAATTATTGCACTTAAACGAAGAAAATAGTTTCTCAATTCATCATTCTCCATAATCTTAGAATTCATGTCATGTGCTATCTTTTTGTCGCAGAGTGTATTACTCTGTATTCTGTATATCGTGCTTCGAAATACATTTTTTTTTCATAACAATTTAATGGTAAAGGGGGCAGATATTAGTTTGTGCGAAAAATAACTTTGATTTCGTAGATTTTGAAAAATAAATGTGGTTGTCTGAATGTTTTTAAATAATTTCAACGCCTGCTGGTTTTCTCCACCGGAGCAGTAGCTTGAGAAGACTTTAAAATACGCTGCTTCAAATAGTTGGGAATATATAAATGAAAAACATAAAATAAAATTATTCAAAGGAAAATAAACATTTGTATCTGCAATAGAGTAGTAAAAACTTTTAAATTTACACTATTAATAGAATACGGTCGATAGTGAATACAGTACTTAACGGATATAAGAAGAACAGTTTTTGTCTTTCATAAAATAAATGGATATACGAAAAAAATTGCTTGTAAAAGAACAACGCATGCATATAAATAAGAAAACATTTTTTCTAATAAGTAATACAAAAATTTGCGAACCGAATGAAAAAAACTATCAAAAACAACAAAACTCAAACATAGTTTGAGCTGTTAATGGCAAAGTTTTATATTAAGTTTGAGGACGTAATGTATACATTACATAACAGCCCGTCGAAAGCCAGAGCCTAGCTTTTTCGAGGTAATGTATGTATATACTGTACTGTACGACATTGCAGTATGTCTTTTGCCCGTGCCAGCCGTTGGTAATACTTTTGAAGTAATGAGAAACCCCTTTTTTCAACACTCGCAGAGTTGAAAGTTGTGTAGTAAAATTGAAACTTTTACGCAGAAAGCAGATTTTTTGGTTCGACTTTCCTTTACGACCACTGCAACTTTGATTGACATAAGTGATTGGTCAAAGTTAAGCAGCTAGACAAAAGTGAAGTGTCTTGGATCGATGTGTGTGCACTTCACTCGATTTGATTGATCATACAAATTTGTGCTGTACAGTGATGGCTTCATGCCTTTACCCATGTCAACAAAAAAAAACTCTAAGTAAGCGTTGATCTGCGCCGTAACAAGAGTCCGCAACCATGAGCATAATTCTTAAGAATGCTGATTTTACAACCCCTTAAGTGGTGTCGGGCCACCATACATATCAATTAAAATAATGAGTTAAATCTGAATTATGAGCATACAAAAAAAAAAAAAAGGAAACGAAATTCCTGCACGATCAACACGTTCTAGCATAAACAAAATGCGATCGCATTTTGAAGCACTTAAGCCTCAGCACCCCCTGCAAGAACCCGCAATACTACCGCACTTTATACACAACATGCTGTTAATAAGTTCCAGTTCCACGTTCAGCATAATAACGACATGCACCATGAAGTATTGGGTATTATTGTGTTCTAAGTTTGAAAATATTTATGTTTGTGCCCTCGATTCGGCGATAAAAACGAAAGAGAGAGTCCTTCAAAACCGCCTCGCAGTAAAATGTAGTTTCTCGATGTTGTTCTTAGTTTCTCTTTTTATTTTTTTTATGATCATCGACGAAGTGCTTGACTGATAATGTTAATTAGTGCCAAGTTGGTTATTGTGTTTGAAATGAGATACAAACCTAAAAAGAGATTGCTGACAAATTTGTTTTTTATTTTAGGTGGAAGTTTGTTCTTCACCAGCATAATTTTTGTGGGTTTTTGATTAAAATGCCACCTGTATTTCGAATTTTACCCGTATGCGTGGTCGAGTCCTGTAGTTTGATGTTTATGACGAAGACCATGAATTTTGAGATAATATTTAGCAGATACATTTAATGCAGGTAATTAGCAGCGGTGTGGTTCTAAGTCACGGTCATATTTCAATACAACAGTCTGAATGATCGTTCATCAGATCCGACACGGGCTATTGGTCATTTGTAAATGTGGTGGTGCGGTCGTAGTGCTGTAGACAGGTATTTGTATTTGTGTAAAAATGATTATTTAGCGTTTACAAGCTTTTTATGGTCATTTTACTTAAGATCTTTCATACAAAAAAATGTTGTTGTTCTCTCAAACTGTCAACTCACTGTTTACATTTTAATTCTTTTTTGCTAAACAATTAAAAAATATAGAATATGCTTTTCAATAAGAGGCGACGTTGAAATCGAGGTTGTGTTTCAGGTTTAAATTAAATTTTCTTTGCATTTGAAATGCCCATGCATGCAATTATGGAACATTGAAATTATTGCCTATTACGGTTTCTCATAGTAGCAAACAATCCAAGAGATCCAATTTTCAGTTCCTCGTAGAATTAGTGTCTTAATCTCTATTGCGATTCTTATTTCAAAAATTATTCGAAAGTGATTTGCGATTCAACTCTAATCCGCACTCTGTAAAAATGTAGAAGAACCATAGAACCATAGAATAATTATGCACGGATGATCCATATGGGTCAAGTGAGTAAATAGAACACTAAATAGAACACTCCAGATTATGAAAATTTTGTGTCGATGCTGTAATATATGCAAACATATTTTATCTTTTTTTCAGAATAAGTATTTACGATGATGATTACAATGTTCTTCGGCAAACACAAAGTAGGTGCAAAAATCACACAAAACTGTTTTAAAATTAAAATACCATTTTTTTTTTTACAATATTACTTTATTCAAGGAATAAAACTGATTGCTAAAATTTAGTTCAAAAATAATATTTTGTGTACTTATCAGACAATGCCGTAAATTGGAAATTGTTTCCAGACAAACCAACTTCCATTAATGAATTGCAGGATAGCCTTCACGAAAAAATCAAACCGAGTGAAGAAAAGGAAACGGCGTTGTTTGTTGTACTTGATCTGAAAACGACGTTCTCTGCCACGGCTTTCGAACAGTGTAAAGAAACGAAAAATCTTTATTTGTTATACTTATTCCGAAAGCTCTTTCTCGTTACCGGGAACTTTTCTTTATATATATGGATTGGATGTTGCAACGCAGACGAGGCGAGGAAAGTTTGCCGTATGTATCGATCCTGGGATGAAGGTAAATATGTACAAAACCGAGGTTATGTTATTTCCAGAAGGTCTGTTTAATGTTAGTGGAGTTCCGTTGAAACAGGTGGAGACGTTCAAGCATCACGGGGTCTCTTTCACTAGTGATGGGAGGAGCAATACTGAGCCTTCCTGTAGGATTGGCCAGGCTAGGTCAATTTTGAAACAGCTCGGAAGACCTGTAATTAGGAAGGCCGAGCTTGAAAGAGCAGAAAAGAAACAGACAATTTTCTTGATATCAATAAGATTACACGGATTTTTACATTCTCATCCCAATTTCTTTCCAAAAAATATGCGTGATGTAAGATAAGCACGGTGAGAGGTTTTACCAAGATATAGCTGAGATGGAGAAGCGGTGCCAAGGAAAGTGGAAGAGACTCTAAGGTATTCTTATAAACGTGGTTTCACATGGTTTAAAAAAAAAAAAAAAAAATTTACATAAGGGTAATTTTCGGTAATAATATTGGTTCTTATTTTAAATTAAAAAAAAAAGATAAACATTTCTCACAAAATCGCGATGGCTATTTTATACAGTTTTACTCCAATGATTTCGTATCATTTGATTTTTTCTCTGGTAAGGACCATTAAAAGAAAATTAAAAAAAAACGCTCCAAATGTGCTAACATTATAGAAGAGTCTATTTCACAGAATAACATTTTAAAAATTTTTAGCCGGAACTTCGCTAACTTCGATTCGTCCCACTTGAAAATTGAATTAAGATTTTTCAGATAAATTAAAATTTGTTCAATTCAGTTCACTGAACTTAGTGAGTTCGAATTCAACTAAGTGAGCTTAGTTAAACGATAATTTTAGTTGAATCTGTGTGAATATATTTTGCTTTTAATAATCAATATCAATAGAATAGAGTTCATAATAATTGATACAAAAACTTTGAAATACTTTTAAAGTTTTTTCGAAATTTTACAAAAAAAATCTTCGAATTTAAGGCTGGAAATTCTTAATTAGTTAGAAAAAAGTGCAAGGAGTAAAAATGAACCGCAGCAGAGATTTCCACCGATACAGTCGAGTTCAAACGAGTTCAAAGTTTTAAAAACGAAGAGAAATAACGCCGTATAATATTTTCGACGGATCCATCTTTTAGCGTCTCTTTATTGAATTTAGTGTGTGCGCTTCAAGAAACTCACAAACAGAAAATTATTTTATTTTAAAATAAAACTCTCAACGTTAGTTTTCTTCATCGGCGCTGCAAATTCAACTCGAATGATTGAATTTTGATACCATTAAGTTTCGTTAGATTATCTTCGGGAATTGAGCTTTCCGTATTCGGCGCCGTAGAAGGGCACCAAAAAATTTAAAAACTTGTTAGAACATTGTTATTGCTAGGAATTATTATTAGGAGCCTGAGGATAGTGCTTTAAAAAAACTAACTAACTAAAAAACTTGTTTTTTTTTACCCATTCGGCTCTCTTAATACCAAAATGATTCCTTATTTCGATTAGCTCCTTTAATATTCGATGAAGCAATAAAACAGTGTATTTTAGAGACAAATGAAAAATGCCTCATCGTTGTTCTAAAATGTTTGTTTTATCGGCGCCATGGCTTAAGTGGTTAGTGCGTCTGACTATTAAGCGAGCGTACCCGGGTTCGAATGCAGACCGGGGTAAGAATACCACAAACAATTCTCACAGCCACACCTCTAGTGAACGACTAGCAATCTTCCTGGAGTAACCTCTGTTATGGAAAGCTTTCGCAATTCGTCGTTCGGAATCGGCATTGAACAGTAGGATTCTATCGCTCACATCACAGTGGAAGCGCGAAAAAGCTGTTCTCTGACCATGTTTGGCTCTTACGCAGAATATTTTTTTTTCTAGAAATACACTATGTTTTATTCAAATAGTTGTCGTTTAATGGTGTAAGATGTAAGATATTTATTATTGATTGTCAAACGAACAAACGTCTGCGCTTGTAAAGCATAATCATTTACACACCTAAACGAATTTCATCAACTCCACACAAAAGATACTAGAACGTCCATCATCTGAAGCTATTTGTCTATCTTCATACCTAATAAAGCCTCCTTTCCTGTCCAGCCTTCAACATAGCCATTGCGTTTGCAATGCAAATTTATCCTCTACATTGGCTCTTAATTAACATACCGCACATATCAAAGGATGTCAACGGCCAAAAAACCTAAAGCATTCACTTAAAACGTCATGGAACTCCCGAAATCCAATTTTAGACAACGACATCTCCCTGAAATATCCGCCCGCCATTCACTCTCTAATGCAATTAGTTTCCGGTCGCCCAAAATAAAAAACGTCTTAACCACCATCACTACATCGCTCCATTCCTGATTTTGCTTTCGATTTTCTTTGAACTCTTTCATCATGTGTCTACCTCTAACGAGATGTCTAATGGCGTATGTTTACCCACCTCTAAAAATATCCACGCGTTTCTTCTTCGCGAATTCATCATCATTCTCGTTCGCTTGGTTGTCTCCGACGACGATTCAGCGGCAGCATTCTTTATGACTCCGTGGAACTGCCGGCATAGCAACACCAAGTGCACTGTGACCATGAAGGAGTTTAAGAACCCCGCACTCGTTTTCTAGACGCTTCGAACGGGTGCCTTGCCCGTATGCCTGACGTAGCTTAGAACTATGTGTGCAGTGCGTGTGCGTGTGAAGGCGGCGTAGGACATTTTCCACGGCATGTTGAGCACTTCAGCTCACATTTGCATACTAATTCATCATCACGTTCTGTATCCTCTCATTCGTGCGTTTTTGTTTCGATCGTCCAACGAGACGAGTCGCGGTCGTCGCGTCTCAGTCATGTGTTTATCATGAGCGGCGAATGTATCTATACCGTCGTTGCACCATCATGTTTGTTGAATCAATGATGTTGCAACTGGTCAAATAGGCATACAAGCCGTGGTGGCACGCCGGTCGCCGCCGCCGTGATGAGGAGAAGTCAATAAGATACTTTCCGTGTGGTTAGGTTTTTTTGTGGCTGCTAGGTGTGGATGGGTGAGTTATGCGGGCTACATGATCCTGGTGGGCCGTGAGCTAGTGAGAGAGTTACAAAATGTGTATCTGACTTCTTTGAACTGTTACTCATGATCTATGGCGGTGCCTAATGAAATCCACTCCATCAGATACAATTTAAGGTGCACGTTCCGGAATGACAAATCTCCCATTCGGCTGCAGATGTGGTCAGACATAACGAGATATTCGTTCCACGGACTGAAAGGAGGACGGCTGACAAGGTTTGGCAATGCAATTAACTTTGCTAACCGAAATCTGTGTGAGTTTGTCGGACTCTGGCTCTGACTCTTTATCACTTAATCGAAATTGAAGAAAATTCTTCTTCGAGAGTAACCTGTGAGGGGTTATTTTAACCAGCTATGGCTTTAATTTGTCAAAGTGCAGTGCAGTACCGACCAATTATTCCACTAACTAATAAAGCACACAAAACAGACAGTTTTTATGGATGTAACTGTGCCTGAACATACATTTGAGTAATATCATCACTTCAAAAACGGTAGTTTTGTTCATTCTATCCATTCAACCAAAAGTTGCAGCACAGAGCGATGTAACTCCAATTGACGTTTGTGCTATTAATGACAAAATTTTATATTAAGTCTGAGGAGGAAATGTATGCAAAGTATAAAACAAATCTTTCTATCCATATTTTTTGAGGAGCTATTGCATGGTATAAAATAGAATGGTTTGTTTGGGGGACAGTTTCTTATAATAATACTATTGCTCAGGGTTGTAAAATAATTCAATTATTAAGGATTGCACTCTTCAAAAATTATTCAAAGAATGCAATTTTTTGATTCCAATCACTGACTTCATTTAAGACTTAAAAAAAAAGAGAATGCAATAATAAACTTATTTCTTAAAATTTGGTTTTAAAGGGAAGAAATAAGTTGTTACAGAGCTTCCTTACCGTTTACAAAAAAATCGAAATATGAAACATCCGAAGTTTTATTTTGCGAGTCAGTTTGATTAATGTTGTTGTCAGTATCGTGTTGCAACTGAACCGCCTTTCTTGCAATTGCACTTATTTCCGCGATTTTCTCATTATTAAAACATGGGTTAAGTGCAGATATCCGTTTTACATTTACTAAAACGTATAGAACGGAGGAAACAATAGCATCATGGGCTTCGCTCGTTAAATTTATATAACGCTGAAATCGATTAACTAGGCTTTTTTCTAGCTCAAAGACAACTTCAGAGGCAAACATTTTCAAAAACTTATATAGGTCAATTCTTCGTAATTTTGACCTTATCGTTGCCAATGTCGGTAGCAAATTCCTATACACCATGCCATTTTGTCGCTGTAAAAAGTCAATGGACTCTGCAATAGGGGATAGGAGCTGAATATAGTCCTCCAAGTACTCGATATCTATATCGAACAACTTAGAGACCTCTAATTTTTTACAAAGCTCACCGAGCTCACTTTTTTGTTTTAGAATATCCTTTATAGAGTCGAACAAGGAGTTCCACCGGGTAATGACTGGATATTTTAGCTGAGCACCCAAAACAGCTATAATTCTTTCCGATGTCTCAGGCTTATTAGCCTTGTTCCATAGATTGGAACATTTTTGCATCACCTTTAAAAAAAATATAAAAGGCTTATAAGTACGTATTTTACATATAAACTTTTATGTTTCATAAAAATTATAGAATTGATTTTCAAAATTCGATTGAAGTCGGTTGATGCAATGAGATGAAAATTATCTTATTATCTTATATGTTTTGGCAAAAATTGAACTATTTCCAACTCTTCTTCATCTGAGTCTTCACTGTACCAGGTGGTATTTCTTTCGATTCCAAACTCTTTAAAGGTTTTCAGAAAATTCTTACCATTGTCAGTAGCTGTTGCGACAATGTTTGTCGTTAATTTGTTCATACTTGTGTGGACCACGGAAGCGTTTGCAAGACAATGCCATGGCTTTTCGTTGAAAACTATCATTCAACCAGTGACATACATATATAGCCGACAAAACTGCGGTGCTTGATGTTATTTGTGTTGATCCCTGCAATTTGGTCTTACAGGTATAACATTCAACTACTATTCCATTTCTTTTTGTTTGGAGTTTCGTTTCGTTAAGCCTAATAGAAAAAGGATTATATTTTCGGTTGAGAAATTAAATCTGCTTGTGGTGGGTGTCCCATTTTTTATTGGTTCACTGTAACTACTACAGTTTTAAGATATCGTCTAGAAAAAATTAAGTTGTTATAAGATTCTAATGATGAACACGATTTTTTATTAAGACGTGAGACACAAATTTTCATTGCAATTGTAACGTTTTGCCTTTTATTTGGTCTTTCATCATCGTCCAGTTTTAATCGAAGATAGTAAGTTGGATCACTTTCGTAATCGTCGGATGAAAAGTCCCCATCAGCGTTAAGATAATATCTAAATAATGTTTACATATGTATTTTATCAATACATCATACTCTACACAATAATACTAAACATACCAATGCACTTAGTCCGATTACGCCTAACATATGACAAAAATATTGGCGGTATGGTGACGGGGAGTAGGCGGTGTATATACTATTTGTACACAGATCAACATGCTAAAGAATGTAATATCTACAACAGGTTTAAAAAAATGTAAAAAAACGCAAAAGAATGCAAATGAATGCAAAATTATGAGTGAATTCTCAACTGATAGTATTCAATTGAATGGTAAAAAAAGAATGCAATCTTTTGATGCAATCCAAAATGATTGCATTCTACTATTGCTTATATAATTTTAGATATTAGTGCCAGGAGAAACTTCCTGGCCAAACTTTCAAAGAAAATAATACTAAGTTCATAAGAAAGATGTACTATGTATAATAGCTATATATTAAGAAATATGAAAGTAGCACTCAAACTGTTCCAATAGACGAGACAATAGCGATAGGGTTATGTAAAGCAAACTTTTGACGATAGCGTTTACGTCAGTCGTATAGACGATGATCGTCTGACAAGTTACGTAATGAGACTCTAGGCTACGGAAACGCAAACGATGGGAACACATCTCGAATAGTCTTTTTAATCCGGAAGTTACTTACCGAATCACTAGATTAAGCAGTATCCACAGGTTCAAAGAAACAATTTCAAGTGATGATTGACACCAGAAAAATTACAAGTCTATACATTTAAAGCCGCTACTCTTTATATAGTCTTTATGTACAGCTGTACGAGTGGCATAATACAGCAGTGATTTCGCAGTATATTTTATCAATAGGACAACTATCTAAAGAGCCTTCAGAAGCTCAAAATAAGCACTTTTAAAGTTGTTCCGAATCAAATGTAATAACGATGTAATAAGCAGATTTTACTTACGTCGGATCTACTGCTACGTAGCAGTGGAAACATCCACGTAAAAAATCAAGCCATTCTGAGCGAAAACTTTAGATCTTTTGCTCCCTGAAGCGGAGAAAGAACAAATAGAACACAGTGATAACAGAAAATGATAACAATGATGAGACATGCTTGGATGCTTAATTTACTTTTGTTTTAAACACTTCTTTTTTAATTTTTCTATTACACAATGAGAAAATTACTCTGATTAGTATCTAGGCCGAAAACTAATATCGTCGCACAATGGCATGAATGTATGGCAAAATCGGCAAAATTTGATTTGAATCGGTGGATTCCAATTTTTTTTCGCAGAAGTGTTTGTTACATATTTATCCACCTAATGAAACACAATGTACATATAAACACAATAATAAAATTAGCATATTTTTTTCATAAAACTTATTTATGAGGATTCATATAGCAATTTATATGAATTGGATTAATTACTATCTTCATCAGTAAAATTATTACTATGGATACTATCATCAAGATAAACAGATAATCCAGAAATAAGACTGTTTTTTGCTATATATTGGTTAATATCTGAGTCTATATTGACCGCATTCTAAAACTTAGACTGAATACTGAAAATGCGGATCTGACGCAATCACTCGGCCCTGGTATTAGATCTTGAACACTTGCAACTGGCCTTCCAAATTTCTTTGTGATCAGCTTCATATATTTAAGTTTGAATGGTCATAGTGACAATGTGAATGGTTATGTAACAAAATATTAATGACCGATCCTGACTTTTCTGAGTTTTCCAATAATCTAAAAGTACGCTGGTTAATTAAATTTCTCCTGGAATTTATTAGGTGTAGAACTTTGCTTCCGCCGTTTTTTTCTACAATTCGAGGCTTCATTGGAATTAACTTGTTATACATTTATGATTCGTTTTGCGTTTGATGTGTGTTTGACACGAGTCTTGATGATCCATCAACATGGTCGGTGGTTGATCATGATATTCTATTGACAAGATTATCAGCTCAGTACAACTTCTCACCAAGCGTTGTAAATTAGTGTCATCGTATCTCACGAATAGTGAGGAAGGACGGAAGGAGGAGGTAAAAAATTATCGTCTTCGCATCATCAGTAGAGTGCCGCAGGGATCGTTTTTAGAGCACCTATTGTTCTCCTACTTTCTTAATAACCTTCACCTATTTTATATATCACAGAAATAAAAAATTCAGTTTAACTTGTGATTTCAATAATTTTCACCACTTAACATAACATGGTGTCAGGATATGGAATTGAAAAACGAAGTGGAAATTGATATACCGGAAAACTTAGACTAAATATATTGATAACGTTATCAAAAAAACTGGTCAAGTGTGAGTTTTACTCACCCGCCGAGGGTTTCGTTCGCAAACAGATTAGTAGTTTATACTTAATATAAGTCTAAGAAATCAACAAACTAAAATAATCAAATCAAATTAAACTCAATTCACTGTTCATTCACTAAAATTCTTTCATTTCGAACGAAACTGAACAAAAGAAAATCCTTTCCCATTTGCTGATCGCGCCAGCCGTGTGAAAATTGCTTTGGTGCATTTAGGGGATGAAATGCCGCAAGCGACACTGAGACTGCCGTCAGTTCATCGTTTTTTGCGATAACTGATTCGATTTAAATCGTTAATATCTCGAAAAATTGTATGAAAATAATTTTTTTTTACATAATATTTTATTGTTCTTTCACTGAGATTTACAAAATGGCGTTTTCGGATCTTCAAAATTCGAATGTTGTTTTTTGGTTTTTGGCCAATATCTCGAAAACTATTAAAGCCAGAGTGCTCAAACCAATTTTAACACAAAGATTACATCAAGATCTACATTCTAGATTTTTTTCCAGATTTTTAGACCAACGGGTGTGAAAATGCGAGGGGGGGGGACGCCTTTTTTTCGACTTTGAAGCTTAATACCTCGAAAACTTAACTTCCAAATGAAAAGTTCAAAATGAAAACTCTATTTCATTTTGCAACACCTATCCGATGGTACCTCACTTAATATATTGCCGTGAAATTTTTTTCAAAAAAAGTTAGTAATTAATTTATTTTAGTACAAATAAAAAATCACACACGATTTTCGGATAATTTTGGGGTATTGCGATGAGTTGCCCCATAACTCCAATTTTTTTCAGATTTTTTGGTGCAATATTCTGGAAAATAAGGTGGGGGACACGGTACACAAGTCAGTTTTTGGAAATTTGTTGGCTAATAACTTCTTACCAATAAGAGTGAGGGGATTACTATAGTACAACTTTTTGATCTAACTATCATCCTCTTTCCAACGATACCCATATCAAGGAACTAGTAAAAGAAATTTATTTTTCAAATTTAGTATTGGTACTAAGCTTTTCGCTAGTATAAAATTTTCTTAAAATTTTTTTCCTGAACTTTCGTTGGGCAAGTGAAATACGTCTTTTAGCGAAGTTTTATTTATAAATTCTTAGTGGTTCGCCAATTACCGAGGTTATGGCCTAATGACAGACAGACAGACATTTTCATAATCAGGGCACCGCCCCCTTTCCAATGACACCCATATCGACCATCAAAGTGAGTAAACGTTTTTTCGAGCGTTAATATTAGTACTAACTTTTTCTTTAATCTGCGACTAATTCCAAAAAGGGTGCATGATTTATTTTTGGGTTGCCTAGATACACCTTCAGTCCAAATTTCATCCCTTGACTACAAAGAACTTATAAGTTATAGTCAAATATGTAAAAGGCGACAGACAGACAGACAGACAGACAGACAGACACCGAAGTGATTCCATAAGGGTTTCGTTATTCCTTTGGAACGAAACCCTAAAAAGAAGTGCAATTACTAACAATGAACATACCACCGCCGAATAGCTTGGTCGTAAAAGGGGATGTTGCTGCCAATTGGAGTCTCTTAAGACAACTGTGACAAGGTTACCAAATCGCAGCAAATTTATCAGGTAAACCAGAAGAGAGGCAAACAGCCTTTCCCCCTTGTTCCGAATGGCGTCGTCGATTCCGTGTCGAGTCTACGGTCAGACTTGCCGAAGTCAGCAATAGCGACGGGCAGGCTCTCCTTGACCTGATCAACATATCCCGGCCTTTTTACCTCCTGCCTAACATTGGAGAAGGGGGAAATAGTGTAGTGTATTGGCACTAATTTTTTTGCTAGTATGTAGTTTGTTTTAACTTTTTCCCCCGAACTTTCTTTGGGCAAGTGAAATATTATACACCTTTTGGTTAAATTCTATTTCTTAATTCCAAGTGATTCTCTTGTTACGAAGATAAAAGCCTAATGACAACCGGACAGTAATTTTTTTAAACAGCACACCGCCCCCTTTTGAACAACACCCACATCGTCCATCAAAGTTGATAAAAGTTTTTTCGCGATTCCTTTAGTCTCCGACTAATTCCGAAAAAAATGCATTTTTTTTTTTTTTTGGGTTTCCTGATACACTGATACAGTCCAAATTTCATTCCTTAACTAAAGACGACTCCAAATGTATTATCGTTTTTGTAAATCGGATAGACAGACGGACACCGAAATCCTAAAAATTAGTGTTATACCAGCCCAATATGTTCCAAAAATATTTAAAGTGATTGCATATTCTGTTCTTCTAAAATAAAATGATTACTATTTTTTTTTAAAAACTATACTTTTGGAACCATTTGATGTACCGTATTTGTTTGCCACCTTTTTTTACTAAGCTATTCAGCGAAAACTATTTCGAACTATTTTAACTCTTAAATAGGTGAATGTAATATACAGATAACTAGCGTTATCAATAAATAGGAAAGGTCATTGTTCTATTTCTTTGATTTGATTTAATAATTTCCTTGGTTTTTATAATATTCTCTTTTATTTGAAGCAGCTTAGGTTTTTTTAGAAACTAAGCCTTATATCCAATGAAGCCTTTTTTCTGAGAAGGAACTGTGCAAAGCAATTAACATCGCTGCTTCATTTAGAAGACTTAACTGTAAATATTAATTCACCAACAAATATGTTTCTATTAGCCACTCCAACTCTTCCGCTTTCGGCACCAAATATTCGACCACAGCGCTTAGAACCTACTATTTCGGGGCCAGGTCCATAAATCAAAATTCCTCAACGAATTCCACAGAGATTTTGCCGACAGAGCCGCTTTGTCTTTGCACAACTTACTCGATGAGCACCCTTGTCCTCATAATGAACACAGAGCACAGAGCATGGGCGTGTACATCTTCCAGATGGAATTGTATTCCATTGGCATGTTAACAAGAAACCATCCGTTGCAACCGCTGGCGATGTTGTAATCGCAACGCAGAGTAAATATTATAGTTGGACCGATGTAAAATGTATTTTGTCCAATTAATTCGGAGTGAAAGCAATGAACAGAGAGCAGAGATTCATTAGTGGCAAACATTGGAACACGGACCATTTGTTCGGGTCTAATTCTATGAACTTTGGGCTCATAACAACGAAGAAATATAATAGAAGTCAATTGGGAGCTCATCAAAGCCTTGATTGACAGGTTTCAAAAGTCTCCGCCACTTCTAGGAAGTACGATTGCGTTGCTTATGCAAAAACTACGCGTGTGTATTTGTGAGGGGGACGAGACCCCATTGATCTGTCAATCTCTCGAATGCGGCGGCCACTCCAACCTTGGAGAGGCAGATTAGACTTATTCGTGGATCTATTATTAGAGCTACCAAATGTCGGCTTCCAGATTTCCTCAATCATTTTCGAGGTTCTCAGGCGAATATGGACGCGTTCTTTCTCGTCCGTCTGTCTGCTTTCTGGCAAGGGTCAGCGTTGAAACGGCGGCGTGCTTTGTTCTTTTTTTTATTGCCCACTCTGCGCGATAGATAAATACGTGGGTCTGTATGGATTCATAATTTGTTAATTTGTGCGAATCTATTTCGTGCGTTTCGAGAGTGAATGATTTATACTCAGACACACAATCGGCATGGGGTCACTTCTGTGGTGAGCCCTCCTGTTTAGTGTTGAAGTTTTTTTTTCATTCAGTGGGAGATTTATGTCGCAATTAATTTGTGTCATTCGCTTTAGAATTAATTGTGGAAAGGGAAGCACACTGGGAGGAAGTTTGTTTTCCATGTGGGTCTCGTCAGTTATGGGAACTAGAGTGCTGTTTTATTCGTAAATTAGGGCGGCTATTTTCTTGGGAAGATAATGTGACATCAAAGATGGGGTTGGAAGCGTGACAAGTTGTTGGTAATTTTTTTTTCTGTGGAATATCGAGCCTTAAAAATACGAGCGTGTTTTAGTTTTAAGATTGATTATGAAGAAAAAAGGGAGACAAATTATCTTGATAACATGTCAGTCACAGACTATAGAGAAAAAAAAATTTTTATTGGTAAATAGTCGATAGCCCAGCTCCTTACTCAAGACTAACCATCTAGCCCACCAAAGAACCACTCTTAATCTTCTTAGTTGTAAGCAGCGCTTATTATAGTATTTGCCACAAATGAGCCAATACAGATACTCAACTTCCTCTTCTCTTGCCACTTGGTTTTATTTTATTGATTTTATTTGTCTCTTGCTACTTTATAATATATTTTTGTGTTTTTTCTGTATTCCGGATGTGCTGAAGTCTATGAAGTAGCACTTGTGTGAATAAATGTGTTCTGTTACCCTCAATCGTTTTTCTTTTTAGCTTTATAGTTTTTGGTATACACCTATCCAACTATTTAGCTTCGTTTTAGGCGCCAGCTAATTGTTATTTAAACTTGTAGCATTGTACTCACACGGATTGCTAAAAGACGTACGAATGTTTGGGTGCTCATGGGTTCATTCATAAAAAAATGAAGCACAGTGATCCTGACTGTCCTTTTGTTGCTCCTGATGGCATACATACCGTAGCAATCAAATCTCAATGACGTATTGTTAAAAGACTTATTATACTTATATATGGATATTTTGGAAAAAAGCTTATAAATCACTTAAAAATTGTTTGATTAAAAAAAATGAAAATTTAATAACAGAAAATTTAAAATTTAAGACAACAAATTTTTTAAATAGTTTATTTCTAAAAAAAAAATAAAAATATATATTATGTTTTTTGGCTATTTTAAGGCAGAAAAAAAAGTAAAGAAAACAATTTTGCTTCTGTGCAACCTCTTTAAAAAACCTCATATAGAACATTTGGAATTTAAGAAGCTTAAGTGAACTTAAGGCGAAATCCTTAGAGTTACGATAGCTCAATATATTCATCAAATTAGACTGAGCAAGTTCAGAGAATTCCGACATTTCTGTGAATTCTGTTATTTGTCTAAATGATATTTCAAGAACATTTATTGGTAAATGGCTATTGCAATTCAAGTGTGTGTTGAGATCCAAAGCTTTTACAATATTTGTTACTCTGCCTGTTATGAATTTTATTTTGTCAATACTCACTAAATAATGAGCTTAACTTAAAATTTTAATCCCACTAGACCTTTCGAAACCTATGGATTATATAAAAAAGATATATTCAAAATCTTCATTTTCTTCCCTCCTCTTTTTTTATCTTCTGTTTATTCTGTGGGCGCGACGGCGCTTGATCGTTGGTGCGTCGGACTGTTAAGCGGGCATATCCGGGTTTGAATCCAGTCCAAAAAAAAAAAAGAAACACAAACAAGCGGGAGTACTTCTGTCTTAAAAAGAGTTCGCAAACTCGAAGGTTTCATTCTTTGCTTAGATCACCATAGCACAGGAATAAGTCAAAAGGTTTCGAGTTTATCATCAGCCACTGTGATTTGAAAACTGAAAGTAAGTGAGTCTTCTTTGAAGGCATTTTTGGGTTAAAATATCGAATTCGGTGTACGTTCTAAGCATGTTTCGATTCAAAGTATGACCAAGAGTGTATAAAGTTTGAATATGTGCTACACATCAAGAACCCTTTCTAGGCTTATCGGAAAAACCCTTTCCATTCCAGTCGACATCAAAGCACAATGTTGTCTTTAAGCCCAAAAAGAGTAAACTTAAGTGCCACCATAAATAACATTCCTAAGGTCATTTTCAAATACTAACTTTAAGATTTTAGCAATTAAAACCACTCGGAAATTCGAATTTGTTTACAACTTCATCTCCGAAATGTTGGTTGCATTCAGTGGACTACGAACTCTTCGCCAGCAATAAAACTTTAAGTTTATGCTTCTTGAAATACATTAATGGGAGAGTTATTTGCAATTCGTAACTTTTATGAGTTTGCCACTGCAATGGACGAACGATGGCGATGGTGTGTAGAAGAATTTTGTTTGAATGCTCTTCGAAGCCGTCAGATAGGAGAAGAAATTTGTGAGAATGGATCCAAAAACCACACACAATACTCGGGCAAAAAATGTGTACGTTTTTCAATCCTCTGGTGTCGTATTTAATTGCAAAATAAAGAAAGGGGAAAATAAAAAAGAAAAAATCTTAAACGCAGGGACCGTAGAGGAAAATGAAGCCGACTTTTGCACGGTTTATGTTTTTGTGGCGTCGCCGTGCTTCGCCTCGAATGATGAAAAGACGTGCTGGTTCTTTAATTTTGCGGCTGTCGCCGAAATAAAATAACTAGCAGTTCCACTTGGATGACGCGGTTTTTTTTTCGTTTTGGTTTCTTTTAAAAGGGACCATGATTTGTGTGACTTCTTGTCGGGAACTTCTTGGTTTGTAAAGTTTCTTTATACTTTCCAATTGGACCATGCCATAAGATCAATGGGTGCCACGTACATATTTCGTATGGAAAAAAAAATTAAATGGTTCTCCAACAAAACCGTAATAAATGATGTCGTTTTAATGAGATCATCTATTTTGGGAATGAGTCGGGTCAAAAATGAGTAATGATCCCTATCCAATGGGAGATTAGTGATGATCATCTGCAGTTCATGGATTTTGTATAATTAAGTCCAATGACAGTCTTACACCATGTTTCACTTAAGGAACACACAACAAGCAGAACTTTTCTGTTATAAGACACTGAAATAAAATTTGACCGCTTTTTATTTTCAGATCTTCTGTCTCAGGCCAAATAACTTATTTTATAAAATTTTTATTTTTTAAGCCTGGACGTCTCCGATGCTTGCTCTATTAGATGTCCAAATTACCACTAAACCTCGGAATTGGTTACATCAAAAATTAGAAGCGCATTCCATTCAGGTACATTTTGTATTTATTAAGGAATTAACTGTATGTCTTGCACTGCTTGCAATCATAAACACATAAGTATCAAACGGATCACTTTTCTTGGAAAAAATGTATTCCAGTAAATTTTCGTATGCTTAAGTTATGTGCACATCCTTGCATTTTAAATCTCCCAAAAATTTTATTTGCCCCAAGCCCTTATAAGTAGAGATGTAATGGATATTCGGTTAGTATCTGTTATCCGGCTATCCGTCCACTTTTACTTCTTTCCGGCCGGATGCCGGAGTTTAGAGTTTTTAATCTCTAGCTCATTTCTAAAATTTGCAACGGAATTTTCTGTCGGGCTCTCTCGACGTGAATCAATCCTAAGAAAGTTATCTTGAATCTAGGGTCTGGAGAAGTTGTTGTAAAGCCGTTCAGATTTTCACCAATTTCGTAACGATATGAATTCTTAGTACTCAATAAATTAGGTGTTCCCGTAGCGTTTCTTACTTTTGTATGTACCTTATTAATGTGTACCATGTGGTATAACTTCTGAGATTCACGAATCCGCAAAACTGGTTACTTGCACTCGACGTAGTACAACGTGACAACTTAAATTGATCTTTCGCGAAGCTCCAAGAATTTAGAAACCATTTTTGGATAGCAAACTAAGAGGGTGGGATCTTCATCCTTTAAAAGAAAAAGTATCTCAATATAGATGTCAGGCAGATGTATCATCTAAGCTTCTACTGCAACTTAACCGTTTACTAAAGCCTTTTCCAATGACAATCTGTTTAGATTGACTCTAGTTATTCTGAATTACTCAAATAAGGGAAAACAACAAATTTATAAAAATACGTAACCAAGGATCTAATCTAAATTGCTAAAACTATATTTTTCAATGGTGGTTGCGAATTCCTTTTAACGTTTGAAAATCAAATCTACGATCTCCAAATCTAAGCCTTTGCCAATGGTTTATGTATTTAAGTAGAACAATCAGAAAGGTCGACTAAACATGGTTCTGTGTGTTTCTATCCATGTGTCTGAACTGCTCATCTCTTGACATCTCTCAAGAGCCCCAAAAAGTTGTCTTTTGTGTGAGATATTTGGTGGTTTATATTCAGAGCATAGTCAGTTACTCAATAATACTTGAAAACCAACATTAAAGGGTCAAAAAGTAGTCTTTTGAGTTCCACTATAAGGAGACGCTTCAAAATTATTTATCATCGTGCTTGTTTGCAGATTGTTCTGTTCTCAAAAAGTTAGTTGAAATCATCGTGCAAGAGACAAGATGGTTGGTAAAATCTGTAATTATTTTAATTATGTATTTTCTTACTAGTAATACGAACGCGTGGGCGCCGTGGCTTAATCGTTAGTGCGTCGAACTGTTAAGCGAGAGTACCCGGGTTCGAATACAGCTCGGGGAAAAAACACCACAAATAATTTTCACGGCTCCACCTCCAGGGAACGACTGACAATCCTCCTGGAGTACTTCTGTCACGGAAAGCTTTCGCAATTCGCCGTTCGGAACCGGCGATAAACTGTAGGTCGCCTTCACATGTGTCAAATTATAACGCGCACAACACAGTGGAGTCGCGAAAAAGCTAGGCACTGGCCTTTCATGGGCTGTTAAGCCACTAATGGTGAATACGGACTTTCAGCAATCATAATTATACGAGCGAAACCAAAATAAAAGAAGTTATTCGCTTTCAAAACACGAAAGTCTCTCATTTTTATCTATACTAAAATTTCGAATGCCATCCAATTTTTTTAAAATAAATAAAATGTATAATGTATAATATATTTATGTGAAACAGCAAAATAAGTTAAAATTTAGAAAATAGTTCATTTTGCATTTCAAAGTCCCTTTCGAAACACAGCTTATGGGTTCTCTTAAATTAAAGAAACATTTGGTGTTCAAAAAGGCAATGTGTTTTAATTACTGGTAGGTACCTACATAGAAATTCATTCATCCGCTCAGTTCTTAATTCGAAATTCACAATTATTTTCCTTCAACGTAGCGATTCTAGTGAAAGTGAAATGAAATATGTCTCTAATCAGCGTAGCATATACTTCCTCTGTACCCTAAGTCACTTAGCCCTGACAACATTGTCGTGTAACAATTTCATGCAAACATTTCTACACTCCATCGTGTTTTTGCCCCAAAACCAATGCCAATGTCACAAGCTGCCAAAGGCAATCAGTCAGTGGCATAATGGCTCTCACCCTCTCCCAACAGCTCATTCACAAAGCATTACAGTGCAGGAACTTGTAACGAACACGCATTCTAGTCATTAATAAGAAATCCTTAAGAGCCTTCCAGACCGCCACTTAGCACCAACTGCATTGCGTGTGTAAACAAACCACACACAACCATCCCTACAAAAGTGCACACGTTTGGTGCACTCCTCGGAGTCTCCCAATGTCAAGTCATGCATCAAGAGCGCTCTGTTCCAGCTCCAGAGGAGAGGAACTTGTCCATTGTTGCTGTCGACACCGACCGTCGGCTGTCCGACAAGGCGAACAACAAAAGGGCGACACACAAAGGCCAAGGAGCACCGCAAAAAAAAAAAAAAATACAAAAAAACTCAACTTAAACCAGACTTGCACATGAAACACATTTTACCTACTTTTGTGAATGTCCGCCATTCTGGAACATTGTCAGTCGGGCATCCGTTTCCCTCATTGCAGACACCGAACTGAGCTGCACTCCACAGGCGGAGAAAGGAAAATAAAAACTACAAGTCTATATGTATGCTAGGAGGATAAAGGCTAAGGGCATAACCATCATGCAATAACTATTAAAATGCGGTTACATGACCATCCAGTCATATTGCCAGGCCTCAGCAACTGAATCTCCTCCTCTCTCGGCCGCGGCGAGTGGGCTGCATTAGGATTTCTTCGTTGCCCTCTCCACTTGTGTCTGTCCTCCAGCAGAGCGAAGCACTCGACCGGAGAGGCATTGAAAATTGCATTGCCAGTGTGGGGCAAAGTCCAAGAGTCTTCGTTTTCAAATGAATGGTTAGGCGTTGGGTTGGCTGTGTACATAGAAAGACGAAAAGAGTGGAAGACAAAGTCGGGCTTGAATGGGATGAAGGCGGAGGTAGTTTGACTGACGACTACAATACGACCGAACAAGGCACACATGAAAAGCAGACGAAAAAAGTAAAATGGATTGGCAACGAATAAGTTTATCATTCACTGGTATCTATCTCTGGGAGAAGGAGGACGTTCTTGCGTGAACCAGTGGTCAGCAACAGTTACGCGATTGAGTTTTGAGACAGATGGAAACTTTTTTAAGACTTGCTCTTTTAGAATGCAATTGATTTGGTACTTTCATTTCAGTAGAAGAAAGTCAGTTTGTATTTGGTTAAGGTTACATTTGCAGTCAGATTATTAAGGTCAGATTTCTTGTTATCTTGTAAAAAAAGGTAGGAGTATAATCTAGTAAATGTTTTTTTTTTAAAAATAGACTAAGAGCCCACAGCAAATTTGCAGCAATTTGATGCAGCCGAAATAAGTAATGGTAGGTTAAAAACGTGCTTTACCGATCTCTAGATTTTATATATTATATGACTAGCTGGTACCCGCGACTTCGTCCACGTCAATATCAGTTGTAAATAATATTACCAAGTCCTGCTTTGAGGCTTAAGCTTTTTATTATTATTGTTAGTGGCGTAACAGCCCACGAAAGGCCAGAGCCTAGCTTCCACTGTGTTGTGCGCGTTATAATTTTGACACCTACAGTTTTTGACCTACAGTTTATTGCCGAAAGGCGATTGCGAAAGTTTTCCGTGACAGAAGTAACTCTAGGAGGATTGTCAGTCGTTCGCTGGAGTTGGGGCCGTGAAAAATGTTTGTGGTGTTTTTTTTCCTGGGCTGGATTCGAACCCGGGTACTCCCGCTTAGCAGTCCGATGCACTAACCGACTAAGCCACGACGCCTTAGCTTACTCTATTATAAATTTCGTCAAAATCGAAATCAAGTTCTTAGTTTACCGTTAGAGATACACAGACAAGCAAAGTTACTTCAAAAAATCTACAAAAAAAAATGGATCTGTAGAACATGAATAATAAAGGAATTGGAAGTTTATTTAAAATTAATTCGTCAATTTTGTCAGCACCATTGCTCCGCGCCGCTAATTTAGCCCTTTGACACATCCGCTGACAATATTTTTTTCTTTACTTCGACTTAATCTGGCTAGACTTTTGATCAATGTTGGTTACTTTTTCATCTTAATCATGATCAATTTTAGTTTGGTTTTCAAAATGAGGTCTACTATTAAAAGTAAGTTTGTACAAATGTGTAATGTGTGCATATCTTATACTCTATACTAACATTATAAAGGTAGAGTTTGTTTGTTTAAGCCCGCTAGTCTCAGGTACTAGTTTTCACCAGTAGTATTGTGGACAAGGTAAATGGCTGTATTCTTCGGAAATTTGGACTTAAAAAATAACGGTATAATGAGATTTGCGAATAAAGGAGAGAAATGGCAAGCTTGTAACGCGGGCGCTGCCTATTCCGTTATAGATAGTGTATGGAGGAATTGACCGCCTCAAAAAGTTCTAAGAAAAAGGCCGCCACAGCATATGTCCATCTTTTGGGATAGAGCCACAATAACCGTTCTTGTGGTCTTGTAAAAACTCCAATAGCTTATTCCCCCTACAATTTCTACATTGTTTTATCAAAAAATCTGAAAAAATTACAAGAAATCGGATTCGATGAGTACGATAAAAAACGAATCTCGGCGAAAGCAATAAGAAATAATGATTATAAAAACATCAATTAGTGGACGAAATCCAAGCTATCGCCGATTAACAGTTTTTTTAATCTATAAAATTCTGGCTAAAATTGACACAAGTCTTAGTGTGATCGCGCTGGAATGGAAAGACGTAAAGGATATGTGAAATGTGGATCTATGTGGGTATGTTACTATAAATGTGAGCATTCGAGATACAGACAGCGATACAGATCGTGGTATTTTTTGTCGGAAAATGATAGCTAATGGTAAAATACCATGTCTGAAGCGTGTTCTGTTCAACAGCAAAAGCACCTAGGCAGTTGTTTACTGTCAAATTTTCGTTGTATTAAAATACTGATTTTGTAAGCTATGATTTTTAGAGCTTCTGTAGAGGCTCAGACAAGAGATACTAGAAGTTGTAATAAAATCATTGGTGAAATCACTCTCATATCTGCTGAAGACTTTCGATAAACGTTACAAACGTTTGAATGTAGAGCAGGCATTTAAAGTCTTGCGTATCCCTTTAGTGGATCAACAACTAAGGATCAGTGTTTTGACACAACGAAATTATAATAGTAAATGACCACAGTGGTGGAGGTAAAGGCCGAAGGTCACGATACGGAGGGAGAAGCCGATAGCAATGCTTCGGTTCACTTAAATTAACCTCCACCACTCTACAGCGGCTTCGGCCGCCCATCTTCTCCATCTTGGCAAAGGCAGGGTGGACACGTTCCTGGTTCTAGGTAAGCCTAGAGCCTGCATCCTCACAAAGACCAATCTAAAAACCTTTCACCTCTCCAATTACAATGAGTATGACTCCGTGACGGTGAGTCTGGAGTGCTCAGAAGTTTTAGGTCAGTTCGACATACATTCCGAATAACTACCAAGGACCTCTGCCGACCATCAAACTAAAGGGAATGATCGCGGACGTAGGGAGGACAAAAACAGTTCTCCTCGGATGCGATGCCAACGCACATCACTCAGTCGGGGCTGCTCCGATATCACGAGTCTCCGACAGAGGCGAGTCTCTTTTTGATAACATTATTGATACTAATCTGGTAATTTGTAACATTGGCAATGAGCCCAGGGCTACAAGCTACACGAAATCTTTCAAGGTTGTGTAAATTTGGTACACATCCCTAGCTCCTGGAAGGAGGTGAACGTCATCTTTATCGCCAAAGCAGGAAAAAGCTCACTTGTGAACTCCGGTGATCTTAAACCTATCAGCCTTACTTCCTTTCTTTTAAAGACACTGGAAAAGCTGGGCGTCGTGGCTTAATCGTTAGTGCGTCGGACTGTTAAGCGAGAGTACCCGGGTTCGAACACCACAAACATTTTTCACGGCCCCACCTCCAGCGAACGACTGACAACCCTCCTGGAGTACTTCTGTCACGGAAAGCTTTCGCAATTCGCCGTTCGGAACCGGCAATAAACTGTAGGTCCCTTCACATGTGTCAAATTATAACGCGCACAACACAGTGGAGGCACGAAAAAGCTAGGCTCTGGCCCTTCGTGGGCTGTTACGCCACTAATGATGATGATGGAAAAGCTGATTGACGCTTATATCCGCTCGCACATTGGTAATGGCAGGCTATCAAGCTCTCAACATGCGTACACTAAGGGGCGATCCACCGAGACTGGCCTACACACTCTTGTCACCACCATTCTAAGATCCCTCGAATTTGGAAAGTACACCTTGGTGGAATTCCTGTCAAATCACAGCTTGTTAGATTCATTGAGAACATGCTATACATGATAAGCAGAGCTATCAACTCTAAATTTTGTGATTCAGTCACCCGCAGATCTGTCAACAGTACCACCCCCAACAAGGAATACTTTGTCTCCTTTTATAGAACCTTTCTCTCCACACTTAGCAACGTTATGAACACCGCTCTCTCTAAGCTAACTATCTGAACCAGTAAATGTAAGCTTAGTACGAACCCCAGAAAACAGATCTAGTTTTCTTCACTAGGAGATACAAGCTTTCCAACATCGACCCAATCGCACTGTCCGGTGTGAGACTTCCAATAAAGGATTGTGCGGAATTTCTGGGTCTTATTCTCGACAAGAAATTAAGCTGGAAACCCAATATTCTTAAACCATTGCCACTGGATGCAAATTACAGTCTGGCGGACAGCAGTCGATTAAGCAGTTTTGCGCAATCGTCTCAGTCGGGTTGAGAGGTCGGCGTGCATTAATAGCGGAGGAGTACTTCGTACCTCGCCCTCTGGCGTTAGTTAATTCAATCAGATGAGTTTTGATTGCCTGTTTATTGAAAACCTTCCAGTGATCGTTAATTGGTATTGATTGTACAATTCACAATCATTGTAACTAGTAAGGGCTTCCTTGTAATCTCATTCTGATGTAGTTACGCTTTGGATGCAAAATAATAAAAGCTAACAGAAATCTACGCCGTTAGATTGCCTTCTTTGGCCTAGAGATGCACTCTTGGCAACCACAATAGCATCGTTACTACAGGACAAATAGCCGAATATGATTGATTTATCATATAATCATAATTTTCAGCAATTGGTTCGTTATTTTAATTGGAATTTGTTTTTAAAACTATTTTCTGCTTTGGGAACACAGCATTAACAAAAACAAACTGCAAAATTGTCCAGCCTGATTGAGTGTAAATCGAAACATTTCGAAATGCTTTGAGTCTCTGTAAATGTTATGACCACAGAGAAGTCAAAATACAATTTAATCTAAAAGAAAGCAACAAATATGCCACATCCCATACAACTCAGAAAAAAAAAATTAGCAATAGCCGAAACAACAACAGAGAGTTAGTAGAGTGAACGAAATTATACTCTCACTTAGGGGATCTTTCATAATCATCTGTTGATTCGGACATTTCAAGTCCTGTCGTTTTGACCGTGTTCTGATAATGATTAAAAAAGGCACTCAGTCTACACAATTCGTAGCAAAAAATTAAATATACATTTGTTGGTATGATATAAAACTGATGGGAGAATGTCTTGCTCCTTGGTTCGAATATTTTCCGTCACCAGTGTGTGTCGCCCCCTTCGCAGATACCCGCCCTTTGGACGTCCTCCATAGCACACAATTGCATTTAAATGCACATGATTTCGCTTTAAAGAAGTTTCACAAGTCCTCAATAATGGGACAATATTTGCACTCCTAGCACAACTCGAAGCTATAAATAAATATTAAGAAGTTTGGCCTTGAAATTCTCTTTTCTTCGCAGGGATGATTACGTGCATTCGCGTGCACACATCCACATGGGGCCATGTTCACAAATACACATTTGCACGAATGTGTTTTGGAGCGGGTAGCATGCAACATTGCATGGCTCATATGGGGATGGATGGATGGCTGGATGATGATGATGATGGGTAAAGCAATTTATAAGCAGGCTCTTCTCCTCGTTTGTAGTTGTTATGGAACTTGACTTGGAGTTGTTTTTTAGGAAACTTTATATGATGATATAATAATTTTCGATTAAGGGGGGCAAATAGAGAATGACTTCGATTTGAGGACTGCTTCTGCAAAGAAAGCATATAAAATTATTTATGGCATTGGAATTTGAAATACAACACAACAATAGAAAAAGAAAAAAGTCAATGGCAATGAAGTCATGGTCTGCCGAGGAAGTCAGAAATTAGTGCGAATAAGTTTTCTTATTCGCATTTTATTTTCTTTAAAGCAGCCCATACACGTTTCAAATCAATCATCAACTCAGTCAAATCACAGTGAAATCGACCCGTGTGTGGCTTTGTCAATTGATCGATTTGACGGTTGGCGAAAAATCGAAAGATTTTGATTTTTTCTAAGTTGTCTGTCAAGTCTTTCAACTCAATTGAATCGTGTGTGGGCAAGTTCATCGACAAGCTGTCAAATTTAAGAAATTTCGGTAGACATTCATTGTGAAATCGTGTGTAAACGAGTTTTGTTCAGTGTTAAAGTGAAAAATTATATATAAATTGGCAGATTTTCAATTCAATTGATGTAGTGTGTGGCCGGCTATCAATTCAGTTGATAACTCAGTTTACAATCGAATTGAATCGTGTATGGGCTGCTTAAGGGAAGTGCTGATCGCAAACGATTTCCTAATGCATGACTTGTATTCTAAGAAGTATGAAATTTTAAATGATTATCAATTCTTTTCCACTTTTCCAAATAACGTGATTTGTCTGTTATTTGTATTGACACTGTTTTGTAACCGACCGCGAATATCGCTTTATTAAGTCGATGAAGTTTTGAATAAGGCTAGAATCAAAGAAAACAATTTTAACATTCGCTGTTTTTTAACCAATTCAATAGACTACAACGAATTAAGTAAAAAAAAACACGTCGAAATTAAGCCATTCTTACTGCCCCACATACATGGCAGTTCATGTCAAATGACAGCGAATGTTGCAGTTGCTATTACGGATCTTTTTGTTTAGATTTAAATTGAAGACATAAAAAAGTTGTACCAGTTGAAAACTGGGAAACAGGGTGCAAAAATAACTCAAATTACCAGACAAGTTAAATAATCTCCCGGGTGGCTATGTTGACGAAAGAATGTGTAGAATATGACCAGAAGTTAGGCGTTCATAAACGAAATAAACGTATTGACTAGTCGCCACTGGTTTAACTAAAGTTTAAAATAGATTTAGTTGATATTATCATACCCGACTATTGGTCCTGGTTTCATTAGTAAATCTCTTAACAGAGATTAATCTTAAGTTGATGTTGGAAGGTAATTTTGCTTTCATCCATGTAATGTGTGTGCTGAAGTCTCTTTTCCATAAAATCAGTCACAACAGAACTTTATGAACAGGCACTTTGTTTACCATCTCGTTTCTGCTGACTTAGGTGAGGTTAGGTTGAAGTGGCCAGCTGCAGCAAATAACTCACAGCCGCACTTAGGCCAAATTAGGCCCACGAACTAATTGGAGCTTCGTCCAAAGCTGTGGAGCCGTCCGATGCCGTCAAATCGAATAGACTATTAAAGAAGTACTCGCCGAGATGTCTTCTTCTACGAAGCTCTAAGGCATCGCACGAGCAAAGAAGGTGGGACATGGATTTCTCCTCCTCTTAATCTCTGCAACTTCTACAAAAATCATTAGCAGGGTCTGCTGGCATGTCTGCCGATAGTGCAGTGCCCTGTAATAACACCTATGGTTGTCCGTTTGACATCTAGGGATGGCCATAATTGTTTCGTATGGAGACCCTTGTAATGTTTTTCTACCTGAGGTTGGTTGTCTCAAGTGATCGAAACCCAGAGTTGTAAAAGATTGCAATCTTTTGGTTTTAAAAATCAATTGAATTCATACCTTTGATTTTTCAATTCATAAGTTAAATCTGCAACTAAACTGCAACATTGAAATCTCGCAGTCTTTTTGAAGTCTTGATTGGAGCAATCCTTACGACCAATCTATTGATTGCAAATCTTTAGACTAACATATTTGGGACTTCAAAAATTTTCGTTGCAATCTTTGGGACTTCAAAAATTTTCGTTGCAATCTTTGGGATTGCAAAATTTTTCGTTGAAGTCTTTGGGATTGCAAGATTTTTCAATGAAGTCTTTGGGATTGCAAGATTTTTCGATGAAGTCTTTGGGATTGCAAGATTTTTCGATGAAGTCTTTGGGATTGCAAGATTTTTCGATGAAGTCTTTGGGATTGCAAGATTTTTCAATGAAGTCTTTGGGATTGCAAGATTTTTCGATGAAGTCTTTGGGATTGCAAGATTTTTCGATGAAGTCTTTGGGATTGCAAGATTTTTCGATGAAGTCTTTGGGATTGCAAGATTTTTCGATGAAGTCTTTGGGATTGCAAGATTTTTCGATGAAGTCTTTGGGATCGCAAAATTTTTTGTTGAAGTCTTTGGGACTTGTGATGAGTTTTGAAGTAGTCTATAAGAGTGAGGATGAAGGAGAAGGGGGTGGGGATGGGGATGGAGTCGTACCAACACAAATAAAACAATTAATGAAAAAATTAAATGAATTCATGTTTTTGATTTTATAAATTATATAAAGAAAAGAAACGTTATCAATCCCTGTAACATGTGCGATTTCATATTGAAAATTGCTAAATTACACAAAAAAAAAAAATGTATGAAGAAAACAAAAAACCGTTTTTTTCTTTCGAAGAAAAAAATGTTAAACTGTATGCTTACTTGCTGCCCACCTAAGCAAGAACAGATTTATATACACTCTAATTTTTGCTTGGATAGTATACAGTTTTACATTTTTTTCTTCTTTCGAGGCCACACTGCATAAAAAACAATAGGTGCAAAATCTTGCAATCCCAAAGACTTCAACAAAATATTTTACAATCCCAAAGACTTCATCGAAAAATCTTGCGGTCCCAAAGACTTCAACGAAAAATTTTGCAATCCCAAAGATTGCAACGAAAATTTTTGAAGTCCAAAGACTTCAAAGTGATTGCAATGAATGCAATGCCAATCTAAAGATTTGCATTCAATTGATTTGCAATCAATAGATTGGTCTTAAAGATTGCTCCAATCAAGACTTCAAAAAGAATGTGAGATTTCAATGCCGAAGTCATTTAAATGAATCCCAAATCATAAAAATCTTTCCATGAATTCAGGGATTGCATTACAAAAGATTGCAGTCTTTTACAACTCTATCGAAGCCTAATAGCTAGTCATGGCATGGCCGGCAGCTCTCGAGGGAGGAAAGTAGAAAGGGTCGCATGCCTGGCGAGTTCGTCAGCGCGGCAATTACTTGAAATGTCACTATGCCCTGGCACCCATATGAGGTGAATATTGAAGTGCTGCGCGATCTCCTCTAGAGATTGGCTGCACTTTAGGGCAGTCTTAGAGGTAAAAGTGACAAAGTTCATGGATTTAGTTGCAGCTTGACTGTCAGTACAGGTGGTGATATCTCTTCTTAATATCACATTGTGTTTAAGCCAGGCTAGCGCTTCATTAATCGCTAAGATCTCCGCCTGAAGGACGCTACAGTGATCAGGGCGGCGTAAGCAAATTTCTATTTCAAGGTCACTAGAGTACACCCCCGCTCCTACTCCAGACTCGTTTTGGATCCGCCTTTAAAGAATTTTAATGGACCCTCCAGCATAGCAACACCTTCCACCTAGTCTGATCTGGGGGGGAAGCTGGCAGCAAACGTTTTGTCGAACAAGAGCTGAGGTGGAGTGTAGTCCGTGACCAATAAAAGAGGCTGACTCTCGTGGGATGGTCGAGTGACCAGTTCTAATATTGGACCACGAATTTAAAGCCCTCAACCTTACCGCCGTACAGGCTGTAACCTGGTAAGGAAGGAAGTAAAGTATTGCCTCCAGTACGGCAGTAGGTAGCGTTCTGAGTGCCCCTCATATGCTTATGCACGCCAACACCTGCACGCGGTTCAAAAGGTTGCGGTTTACCTCCTTGTAAAGTACCGCCCACCAGACGGGCACACCGTACATCAATATGGGTCTAATAATTGACGTGTACAGCCAATGGACCATTAGTGGTTTAAGACCCCATTTACAACCGATTGCTTTCTGGCAGCAGTAGAATGCCGTAGAGGTTTTTCTAACTAACTAATATAAGGCCCATATCTCTTAACGTAACGTTTCACCACAGAGTGCGATCGGGCCGATGGAAGGAAGTTTATACTTCCTCGTGAACAGTACCAGTTCTGCTTTCTGTGGGATAATACCGAGTCCACTTTTACTGGACCAGGTGGTAAGCTTAGAAAGAGCATTGTTTATGATCTCCCTAAGCGTGGTAGGGAATTTCCCTGAGATCGCAACAGCAACATCGTCGGCCTGAGCTATTACTCTGCACCCCGTTCCCTCCAGTAGCAAAAGCAGCTCATTGACTGCCTAAATCCACAGCAAAGGCGAGAGAACCCCGCCTTGAGGTGTGCCTCTGTTTACAAATCTACGGGCCTCAGAGTCTCCAAATTTGGAGTTGATAACTCTGGTGGACAACATTCGCAGACGAGCTTCACCAGCTGTGTATTGACGCCGAGACTTGGGAGGGAACGCAGAATTGCTCCATGTTGTTGAAGGCACCCTCAATGTCGAGAAATGCCGGCAAGATGTATTTCCTCAAGTTTAGGGATCTTTTGATGGTGGTAACTAACGAGTGGAGGCGCTCTCGGTTGGCCTGCCTTTGGTGTAGGCATGTAGGGAGCTCGATAGCTTCCCGCTACCAATGTGTGTTCGAATGTGTACATTAATCACCTTTTCCAGGGTTTTTAGAAGACAGGATGAGAGATTAATAGTTCTAAGATTACGGGGGATCACGTGCGAACTTTTACCTGCCTTAGGAATGAAGATAACGTTGACTTCCTTCCAGGAGTTGGGGATATACACCCTTATTCCGATAGTCGTTCAACGCCAATAAAAAAACGACAGTGTGAATTTCTCTTGTGGAACGTATTTATATATTTTTTGTATTTCGTTAGTCGTTTCTATTTTAAAAACGTACGTCAAAACGCCAAAATCTATCGTCGAGAAAAGAGTTCACTGCAAAGAAAAATGTAAGATTTTGTAGTTAATTTAATATAATAATTTAATGTTCTTTGCTTAGGGTAAAAATAACAACCCAAAACTAAATGCGATGGCTAATCGAACTCTTGGAGGAGAATGAGCACCTCCCGGAAAATTTTAAAAGAGGATTTGATAAGAAGTTTGGGTGGGAGGAAGTAGCTGAGTTGAGGTAGCAGCTAGTTTTAAAACAACAGGAATCGCAACAGAACGTTTCTGCGGAAAATTTGTATAAATTTAAAACATAATTAAAAGCTTCTTTACCTACACGAAAGAACATTTTGAATCTGTTTAAAAAAAACATTGTTAGAACTATTTCCATTAAACATAAAACATTCTTTGTGTCAGGCAAATCAAAAGGATTTCTTTTATATCGAATCCATCTCCTTTGAAGAATCAAATCTTTTTTTGTCTTTCATGTTCTTCGTCGTCAGTGCTGCTCAAAAAAAAATAACCATCTCCGGGGAGAGTTCCCTGCCAGTCGTGAGCCATGTAAGAGCTATTAACGTGGACCATGTAAGTTTCTGGTAACCCACTTCCAGGCTGATGATAACGGAGTCGCAGTCGCTGTAATTAGAGAGGAAGAATACATCCTCGTAAAGACTACACTAAAAACTGTAGTCTTTACGAGGATGTAAGCTCTGGGCTTACCTTTGTTCCTCACGTAGACGAGGTTGTATCCTGACGCCTTGAGTCCGTACACCAGGTCGTTAACGACCCAGGGCCCCTCAATCAGGACGATGTTAGCTCCACCCCTTTTGAGATGGAGAAGAAGAGCGCCCATAGCTGCTGTGGAGTGGTGGAGACTAATTCGGGTTACTATCAACATTGCTGTTGGTAGTGTTATTATTAAATTTGGGCATATTTGGTCCCACGAGTAGCGGAGAAGGGGAGGGTCCACTTGGGCAGAGATCCACAGCACGCAGGCAAAGCTAGCTAGTCCAGTTTTTTTAAGGTGGGCCCCCAGCCAGGCTGATCCTCGGCACGGGTCGTGTAACACCTTGATCTGGCCCACTGACTTAAGTCACAATTGCTTTTGGATCTCTTTAAAAACTGCACTAGAAATGGCTGGTGTCAGCTGATAACAGAAAGTTTATATTAAAATAAATTTATCATTGCAATATGCAAATTATTTATGATTGGAGGAAACAGCATGCACGTATCATAATACAAAACATGAATATGCATAGCAATGCCGTAAAACTGTCATTCGTTTTGAGGATGTATGGCTCATATAGAAAAACATGCCTATTAATTCAAATTATGATTCAAAATGTTCTTAGCTACCTAAAATTAACCCAAACAACAACAAAATCGACAGTCAAAAGCAAAGCTTCACTTTTAGAACTCCCACGTGCGTGATGTCGCTTGGTTCCTCTTTCCCAGAACCTCATTCGAATGCGCAGCACGTACAGCACATCTCTTCCGAAAAGTCAATTATTTTATTAATGACAGCGAAAAATAAAAATAAAAAAATTCAAAGGTATTGACCAAAGCAGAGAGCCTGATAAAAACAACCATACGGAGTACACAGAGAAAGAAATATCGCATTGAGACCCACAACTTCCTTTCTTTTCTTTTTTTATTTCATTTACAATTGCAAAACGAAACTTGAGTACAAAAAGGCTAAGCAGAAGAAGTGGAAGAAGAAGAAGTAGAGAAGATAACCAAAAGATAAGAATCAATGCAAAAAAATGAAACAAATCCGTGACCGTGACTGAAAAGAAGCCAAGGTCTACCCATACACTTACACCGACCAGACCAAAGGGTCCCAGAAGAAGCACTGCCCATGGCAAAATTTATGCCCGGCATGCATGACCATTAAGATCCTCACTTAGCCTCCTTTCAGCTCACCACGGAGGCTAAAAAGATCAGAGGATCTTGCTGAGAGGGCAAATGCAATGCCACCGAGGGAACGTTGAAAATAAGGCAGGAGGTTTGTCGGGAAAGACTGTTGTGCTCATCCGCATCGCGATGATGCCTGTTTTCTCTGTTTTGCTTTTTTGTTATACTGCTACTACTCTCGCGTTAGCCGTTTAATTAATCTGTTTTATTAGTTTTGCTTTCGCGAAGTTTTTCTTTAATGAAAATTAAAAGCGCTGGCACATGGAATCGTGCTGTAAACTATGGCTCACCCGTAGTTTAGTGTCGGAGAATGGGAGTGAGCTCGAGAATGGAGGAGCGACACAAGATGGAGCCATTTGAGCCATTCGAGCCATTGAAGCCAACCAGTCAGAGCTGCCGATGCGTCTAAGGCTGTGACTTCGGTCTGGTGGTTTCATTAAGTGGAACAATGGTTTCTCTTCGTGGTGGCGCGGTGCGGCGTTGGCATAGTTGAGCTGAAGAGTTACTATGTGGGGATGTTCCAATTAGGTGATCCTGGTAATTTGACGGTTTGGAAAAAGAGGAAAAGAGACGTTGAAGTTGAAAGTTGTAGCGTGAAAACGGTACTTGGAAGAGGGGTGTTATTAACTCTGAATGGCATGGATTTTAATGTTAATGATGTTGGGAGTGACTTCAAATGATCGCCATTTTTGCGAGTGAGAAAGAGATCTGAACTCTTTCAACCGTTTTTGATGGCGTGTGACTTTTCGGGTATGGGAATGGCTAAAGTATTATAAAATGATGTTTTCGATGTTGGATCTGAGCCATCCCAAAAAGAACGGCTCATTTTTAATATGTACTGGCTGATGTACTCTGGCTCACATTCCTTCGCAAATTGGCTAATAAATACATATATAAAAGCAGGCACATCAACTTCGAGTTAAAAGTTTTATGAAGGCCAAAGTTCCAATCGACCACTATTTCATAATTAGCTTTGTATTCATATAAGGGGTCTTCCAATAGAGAGACCGAACTTTAACAGTCGATATTGTTGAAGCTACTTCTGTCAAACAGGCTGTCATTTATTCAGTCTGTTTTGTTAAATATCCATGGGCAGACATAGCGCTCAACAATATCTGCGTGTAATAAAATATTTGAACAACATTCCGCGCATTGTACATTTTAAAGGTGCCACAATCAGTGTGCTTTCGCCGTGTGATGGATTGATTTGAGTCCACTGATCTGCCGAAGATATCGCTGCTGTCCGTGGGAGTGTGCAGGAGATACTTAGGCTGTTGATTTCAGATAGAAACCACTAAAATCTCCATTTACGTAGATGCTAAGCGATACTTCAGCCGTTTTTATAAATATTCATGCGCCTGTGTTATAGAATTGAATTCGGACAGAGCAAATTTGTTCCTCCTTAAAATTAAAACTCCATTAAATTACATGTTCATCTGCGCTTAGTCTCGCAATTGATGTAATCCGCTAATTACGGAGCCAAGTGCACAAAATCGATCACTACATCAGAAGTAAAGCAACCTATTATAGTGTTTTGGAGGAGTCAGCAATTCTTTAAATTACATGTTCATCTGCGCTTAGTGGCGCAATTGATGTTATCCGCTTATTACGGAGCCAAGTGCACAAAATCGATCACTTCATCAGAATTAAAGCAACCTATTATAGTGTTTTGGAGGAGCCACCAATCCTTATTTTTCTTTCTTTGACTAAACTGATTTCGCTGTTTCTCGTTCAATTACAGTCAACGCCAGCTTCCTTGTCAGAGCTCCAATCACATCTTTAGAAATCTAAAAGAAATGCTTTTGTAAAAGATTACTCCTCTTGATTTTCATCTGATGGTCTCACTTTAAGAGAGTACCCTTTTGTTTTCTACGCTAGTGCTTCATTTCGTATGTGTTCATCTTACAAAAAATATATTCAAAAACGGAACGTGGCTAACTTACTTCTCAGAAAACTGATATGAATTAGACCAAAAACTTTTTTGTTAAAAAAAACACTAATTCCCATTAACAATAAAATTACTTTAACTTTTTTTTATTATTTTCTATTTGATTCCCATTTCGTAGAAATAATTCTCTATCCAGATCGCCGACCAGTAGGCTAAATGTCGCCTCCAACGTCCCGCCTTTCTATCTGTGAGCCGTTTGATTTTTTTTGTTTTTTTTTTCTTTTCTTATTTTCGTTGTCATTCAAATAGGCACTTCTCATTTGGATGAGTTATGTTATTCCAAAGATACTTTATCCCTAACAAAAATTAAAAGGCGAAACAAAAAAAAAAAAAAAATAAACATGCCCCCGTCGTCGACCATATGGAGAGTGAGTGAACGAAGAAAAAACAAAGAAAGCAATTTTTCAGCTAAGGCCTTGAAAATGCTTTGGGTTTCTCGATGAGGGTAAATAAATAATTTAAATTTATTTCTATTTTTAACTGTATTTGGCTCTAGTGATTAAATTTCATCACAACTTTAAATGAAATGAGCAGAAAAGCTGTGAAGATATCTGCTACCTCATGACGCTTCAGATTTTCATTAACTTCTATATTTGAACGCTGCGATAACCATCGAAAAGCTTATACAATTAGGTTTTCGATGTCTCTAAAATAAAATCGAAACCTTATTAAAAACTTTCAAATGAATGTCATTGTTCACCTCGACAGTTAAAAACTAAAAATTAGGAAAGCGATCATTGTTGTCCAGTCTATTTATTCCACCATTACTATATAGATAGTGTATCTATGATGCATTCTTTTCCAAAATCTATTTGCCTACCGCAAACCGAACCAAAATCAGAAATTAGTCTTCCTAGTTCACAGAAGTTCAAAAAGTTACCTCCGATGACTTAGTCTTTTTATTTATTCCAAGGAGTTAATAGTTTGCATTTTCATGCTGAAACAGCTATTTAAAGTGATAAAAAAATGACCCGTTTTTTTTTTGTTTTAATTAATTCACGGACACGAAAGGCCAATCAGCTATTTTAAGGAAATGGAGTAATGCAAATGGAAAGACAGTTGGGGTATACGTTGTTAAATTGAAACTACATAAAGGAACAAACGTCCATTTTTTTTTCTCTGGCGCCATAGTTCGGGGTGGACCTTGATAAGAATTCCTCACCAACCGGTTCCACCTAACTCGCGGAGGCCTTCTGATGCGTTGCTCGAGTGGCTTGGGTTCAATGATTTTTCGGGCATTGTTATCCACGTGCTCTATATGACTTAGAAATCTTAAGCGTTGTAGAAGTTTAACGAGCTTCATGCTGCCGTACAGCTTGTATATGTAAGAAAGCAATTTCTGTGACGGAGGTCTAATCCAGATTGATTCAAAGCTATAGCGAAGAGCTCACTGTTCTTGGCTTACACCACTGAACCACTTTCTGTCGGGTTTCTCGTCTCCAAAAAATGTTCGGCTATGACAAAACAGATGAACTTGTGCGAAACGAATCCAAAATGAGCCTAGATCGAAGATTTTAAGAGCTAGTCATTTGTGGCAGTAACAACGACAGTGACTATTGAGTTCATTGTTAACAGGTAAGTTAGATATGACCACGTGAAGGTGTTTGTTTTGTTTCATTCTAAACTACACAAACATTGGAGCCACTAAATAGTGCTGTCAACAAAAAACTTTCACAGTGTGACAAGAATCGGTGGTAGCGTTATGTTAGAGTTGCTACTAGACACAATTTCCAACAAATCAACTCAGCCAACAGAAATAAGAGGACACCATCCACTAATTCAAAAAATGGACATCAAGCTAAATAACACGATTGAAACATACATTTCTTTTTTATAAACGACCAGATTTAGTATTTGTTGCCAACGTTACAACTTTTTAAGTGGGAAGGGTTTTCAATAAATCATTTTGGTGACCACCCACCGTAAATTGCCTGCGTGAAAATGAGTTCCACCCCCTTTAACTTCATAAATTCCAAAACTAATTTCCGAAATTTCATTTAACCCTAAAAACAAGAATGAGAACAAAAAATTGAATTCCGTTTGAAAATCCAATCAACATCCCTTTCTGCTGCAGTAACCCGCTGCCTTAGTTTCCTTAGCTCTAAATTGATTTCTTTTTTCCGCGAGAATTATTCTTAATTTATTTTTTTCTGTTTTTCTTTTTTTTTTTTCAAAGGCGAATACATGGCGCGGCAAAAAAAGCTACAAGGGCCTAAGGTAATTATTTTTTTTCCTTCTAACGCCAAATTGCTTTCTAATACCAATCGTATGCAGGACACAAAACAGGACACATTGAAGGCGTTGGTGTCAGCCTATTTTTTTTGACTCGTTTTCTTTGTGGATTTGTCCCTTGTGGGCACTTGATCAAAATACACACGTATACAAAATAAGCGGCATAAGGATAAAAGAAGAAATTTGCATGTGGTAAGCAGGAGAAGAAATTTTAAAAGAAAAAAAAAATTGGGTGAAGGCAATTAAGAAATAAAAACAGCTGACGTCATTAAAGGGTTGAGGCGATTGAGCAGAAAAAACGAAAAAAAAAAAAGAACAAAAACCCGAGACGAAAAAAGGGTTTCAAAGGATTGTAGTGGGTGCTGGGCTAATTTATTTAGAAACGCATACGGCTGTTTGGGGTTTCCGAAGGATATATCATTTTTAGTAGTTTATTCGGTTGAATTTTAATTGCTAATTTAATTTTGTGCTGTTGGGTGGAGGCGGAGGTGCGTAGAGAAAATAGGATGAATGGGCTGTTTTTTTTTCTTTGGGGAAAGGTGGACGTGGTCTTTTATGAATCTAAATTATAATCAACGAGCGGGCTGACTATGCAATTTATTTCGTCATTTTGGTTATGATATCACCGGGTTGAAATATTTAATTGAATAAAGTAGGCAGGTGGAGGCAGTCTGAGAGATTAGACAGACAGAGTTTGTGTGAGCTGGTGTTCCCGAGCAAAATTGGTTGAATTCAATTATTTTGATCAAACGAGGATTTCAGGCATTGAAAAATTACATTAGGTCTGTTCCCGTACCCGACATAAACAACACAAAACAGTACAAAACAACACAAATCAGTGCAAGTCTGTTCCCGTAAGCCAAAAAAATGGCTTTTCAGTCAAATGCGCGCTCTCTCGAGAGAGTAAAAAATTTCCCCAACCTGCCCATTTTAACCCAAGAAATTTTTGAGGGCAGCTTGTGGGTTTTATGTCAAAGCTAATTGATTCTCGAATTGTTTTGTTGTGCGTTAATTTTTGTTTTCGGTAAGAGTTGGAAAACCAAAGGTATGTTTATTGGAATCATTTTCTATGAATTTAATGATGTATTGTTTTCAGTGAGCTGCCTAAAGTACTCTCGGAGAAGAGAGGAATACATCCAGAATATATTTTGGATAACGAGGCCCAGGACGGTTTGACAAGGGAAGACCAGATAGGAGACGAAAGTTTCTTTGAACAGAATGCGTCTTCAACTTCAGGTTTACCATTAAATGTTTTTTAATGTACATAAGACTAATACAAAATTTTACTTAAAACTCAAGTGGATCAGCTGGTAAAAGAAAGAGGACGTGTGAAACCGCGCAAGAGAAAATTTAGCGGAGGATCGATGAGATCGGGAAAGAAAGTGCTGAATACCACTCTAAAGTAGTTCAGTACTTAGAAAATAAGCAGAAATGTGATAATGAGCGCAATGAATTGTTGAAGGCTCTTCTGCAGAAGATTTAAGTCTTTGAGTTTTCTGTTATATTTTTGTTGCAATGAATTATGTTTTTTTTTTTTTTAACAAGATTACGTTTTTTTTATGTTGTTGTTGAGCTGATGTAGTATGAAGTTCCTTTTTTGAATTAGTTGAATTCAATGGCTGTTGTTTGTAAAATGAATTATGTGATAAATAAAACCAAATAAATTTCTGAGACAATGCTGTTTATTTAAATTTTCATGTTTTGTTGTAACTCTAGACTTATGGCATCTCTCACAACATTTCCTCTAGTGGTTTCCCCAAATTGTACAAATTCCGGGCTGTTGTTTATAATAGTTTCCTCCAGGAAATCTAAATCGTCTTCGTTTGCAATGTTATGCAGAACACAACAAGCTCTTACGAAATGACATCTCTTTTTCATTCCTTTAAGTTTACAATAATACAATTGCCGGAATCGTTGTTTGAGTATACCAAATTAATGCTCTATTGCAACACGGCAAGAACTTAGTTTGATATTGAATTTTTTTTTTGTGCATTAATTAGATGTCCGTTATCTCTGTAAGGTGTAACTAATTGACTAGAAATGGATATGCTGAGTATTTACAACACTCTACGATTCACAACTGAAATATAATTTAAATAAACATATATGTATATATAATATATATATTTCAGACTTGACTTTCTTTACACATTTGGTTTCACAGCGTTCCCGTACTTTTTCGAGACTTTTCCTCTCTCTGAGAGATTTTTACCCCCACTCCTTAACAAATGACAAATTTTATATTTTGGTGCAGAAAGTACGGGAACAGACCTATTTTGTGCTGAAAGCTTATTCAACTAGCGTGTAAAATCTTGAAAGCTTTAATGAGAGATTTTCACACACCAAATGGAAATTCTTCGGAAATTGTTGATAATCTCCACTGCTACTGTTATTATAGTTCTACCGTTCCTCCCATACGTGGTTCCTATTTTTTTTTCTTTTAAAACCCTCAGTTCCGAATTATAAAATTTAGGATTTATATTCCGAAAAATTAAGGTTTAATTCTAGTGGTCTACTCATCTGGACCATCTGCAGAAAACTCGACGTCATACTAATTAAAAGTCTTTTTCACATTATTTTTATTAAATTTGTTGTTTTCATTGGCTTAATGCCTATGAAACACTAGTTTTTCATGAATTTTATACATTTAGGCGTTCGTTTTATTTATGTTCCTTACTTTGTAGTAACAAATTCCCGTTCAATTCAATCTTCCTGAATTGAACGGGACACAGGCGTTTCTTGTGATATTTTAAATTAATTAAAATTTTAGTGCAGTACGAAAGGAGGTACACTAGCAGATTAAATGATTTTGTTAAGAATATAAGTTATGGTTGAAAGGACTTAACCCACAACCAGTACGTGAGCCTCGCAATATTTAAGGATACGGAATCTACAGCTTATTTTTATCTTTTTAGGGTTTCGTTCCAAAGGAATAATGAAACCGTAATGGAATCACTTCGGGGTCTGTCTGTCTGTGCCTTTTACATATTTGACTATAACTTATAAGTGTTTTGTTGTATCTAGGCAACCCAAAAATAAATAATGCATTTTTTAGAATTAGTCGTACTGTACTAATACTAGTACTAATACCAAAGTCTGAAAACAATTTTATTAACTTTGATAGTCGATATGGGTGTTGTTGGAAAGGGAGCAGTGTCCTGATTATGAAAATGTCTGTCCATCTGCCATTAAGCTTTAACCTTGGTAACTGGCCAACCACTTAGAATTAAGAAATAAAACTTCGGCAAAAGATGTACAGACGACGCCCTCTAAGTCGAACGCCCGATTTTTTTTTTTCGCAAAAAAATAAACAAACAATTTCCTCTCGCAACTTGTATCAAGTGCGCAACTTGTATTGCATGCTCTGACTCTCTCTCAATTTGGCACTGGTCGACGGACACCTTCCATTTTATGTTGATTTTTTAGTGCAAACACGGCGGAGAAAAAAGCGCTTGTGGTTGCCCTTATATTGTTTACCTATGCAAGAAAGAAAGAGAATGTTCACAGCAAGAATGAGGATTTGCATGGCGACCTAGGCGGCAAAAATCGAACCCAAAGAACACGAGAAAATCGAAACTATTCGCCAACGGTTCTCGAAGCACAATCATGTTGGGCGAACACAATTGTCGTCTAGGGCCACATAATTGTCATCTATACACAACCACAAATGAGCTATAGGTTATTTGTGCACACAACCGTGCGGCTTTCTATGAATAACTGCGCTGCTTATTCATAGTGTTGTTGGTCTCCCTTAAACAATTTGCTTTCAATATAAAAAGAGTTAGGTATCTGAGATGTTTTCAAGTTTCATTTAGTGAATGCATTGAGATTCCGGATGAGATCCAATACCGCCTTTTTAAAATAGAGTAATTTTTTAAAAGGCTTAATTCTCCACTTTTAAAAACTCAATCTAAAATTACACGCTTTTTTAAGTAATTTCCTGTGTTTTATCCTTACATGTATACTTTTTTGAATAAAATAAAGGCTTTTAAACAAAAAAAAATATCAATCCCTCTAACTCGAGTTTTTCGAAAAAGCCCCCTAACTTGAACTTACTTAGTACCAACAGCGAAAAACTTAGTACTAACTTAGAGCAATATAGTAAGCTCGAAAAACAAACTTCTTTTATTAGTTTTTTTTTATATGGGTAACGTTGGAAAGAGGATGAGAGTTAGATCGAAAACGTTTTATCATGGTAATCACCTTACTCTTATTATTAAGAAGTTATTAGCCAACAAACTGCCAAAAACTGACTTGTATACCGTGTTCCCACCTTATTTTCTAGAATATTGGACCAACAAATCTTAAAAAAATTGGTGTTCTGGGGCAACTCATAGATTTTACGATAGAAAGCCACTTCATCAATCGTCGACGTCATCACGACGAACAAATTTCCTACTCAAATAAGACGTTTGGGTTGCAGTATCCTAGATCCTTTCTTTTCTTTCCTGTAGGTCTTCCTACTCTGCCATAGTGCCTTCTATTTTAATTCATCAGAAAAACTAACCACCTTAAATTTTGCAGCCATTCAATTTAGAATCCTGCGTGCAAAGCCTGGTGGCTTCTTGTGGTTCGTTTCTGAGATGAAGGGTGGTGGTTCTTTTCTGAGATGAAGGGTTTGGACAATTCTTTCATGAACTGTCCTCAAATATACCATCTGCTAATCTTGTAAAATTGTAAGTGCAGAAATCCATAAATCCTTGGTAATTGCCTGTTTTGTAAGATCGACATCCTTTGTAGTCGCCTAACCTAACCTAACAGAGCCTTTGATTTTACAATGCTGGTACTAACAAATTAAGAGCACGAACAAATCAGAAAACAGCCCTCACGGAGTACTTTGGTGACGAACTATAATACTGCCTCTTGTCCTCCACCATTAAAAGTCTGCTGATAGCAAGTTGTCATGGTTGTGTTAAAATTCGTATTATATCGTCAGTAAAACCCTATTGCTCGTATTAATAAAAAGACTGACTAAAGAATCTTTAACATACAACCTGGAAAGAAAAGGCACAGGACAATTTGGACAACCAAACACACTTCTCTTTCTCTTTCTCGCATCAGAATTGCAAGTCAAGCAAAATCAATTTTTTTCTCGCGTCTTCTCGATTGAAAGAAAATGAAAAATCCACTTGCATTTTCGAACGAAACTGCATTTCTAAGTAAGTGGTTCCTGACGCTTGAGGACTTCGCCTCCAAGCAACTTATGTATTCCTGTTTTACACATTCGTCCTCCCTACGCCCGTCCGTAACCAACGACGTATCCCTGATGCGGTGCAGTTAAAACCTTTAAACTGTAATTCGTTTTCATTCTTGTCGCGTCTTCAAATTGCTTTTTTGTTAACCCTTCTTCCTACCGTAACCGTCTTCGATTCACGTGTGCTTGTGTATTGCTTCCTCCACTCTCCCATACCATCCGTCAACCATAAGAGGGGTGTGAAAAAGGACCATCCATCGGCGACCGGTTGCATGGAGCTTGTTTATGCAATCACCTTTTTTCTATGTTAATGGTCAAGGTCTGAGGAGCAAAAAATTGTGCGCATGCAACATCGCAAAGAAACCACCACGCATTCGACAAAAAACATGAAAAACCTGATTAAACATAAAAAGGAGTGTACAAAAAGAAGAGGAAAAAAAAAAAAACAAAAAAAAGGTACCAAACAAAAAACGAAAGGCACACAATGAAAAGAAAGGAGTCGCGGTTTGGTAGAACCAAACCAAAATGAGAGTTAGGCTGGTCTACAAGTGTTGGGCTAACTTTACAGACGGTGGGTTTTTTTTTTAAGTAAAATTTGGGGGTAAACTGCTGTACATGAGATGAGAGCGTTACGAAAAATGTGATGGTGTTTTCTCTCTCCCTCCCATGTAAACTTATTCGGCGATCGTATTCTGTATATACGCTGGAGATACTATAGTTGAGCACGTGTGCTCAATCGCCATAGGGTTCAGTAGATCGGTTCGATTTCCTTGAAATTTATGGAAAAGTCGGCGTGTTATGTGCCGCGGTTACTTTCTAAGTTGAAGTCAAACTTATTACATCCACGAACAAATTAGATAACGTTTTAGTGTAGGAGGTAAGACATTTATATTCCAAATTTCATAGAAATCGGTTCAGCATTTCAGAAGTTAGAAAATATGCTATGGGTTTTAAAATCGGCTCTGTTAATGTTTGTAATTTGCAAATTGGGAACGGCTTGACCGATCTGGTTGAAATTTGGTTTTACTTCAGTTGTGTGGCCTAAAGCACAGTCTTTTTTTTTTTTTAATTTTCTATTTTTTCTGTAAGTTTAGGGTGAAAGTCTGAAACAGCTCAAAATCTTATTGTTGTGTTTGAAAACTAACTCTAACAAGTCTGCTGCTTCTGCTTCTACATTTTTTTTCTTCGCATAATGACAGGATAAAGGTGGTCTCATATACTGAAAGCACCCGGGTAAAGAACTCTATGTAGATCCAAACAAGATTATAAATACGATTTTTGAAACTAATTCTCTGTGATTTACATGTTCTTGAACACGAAATAGGGAGGACTTTGTACAGTGAGAGTTAAAAGAACGTGTACCTAAAGCGACATTCATTCAACAATTCATAAAATCAAAGGTCTGGTACTCTGACTCTATGCGAAAAAATAAGCTAAATGGTAAGATTGCCCGAGAAAAAGTACATTTCGGTGGCAAACAAGAAAAAAAAAAACAATTAGAGTTTTGCTAGGGCATATTTAATTTGCAGTTTTAACTTCTGGAAAGTCATATTTTTAAATGAAACAAAAGTTAACTTATTTGAATCAGAAAGTAGTAGTTTTTTCGAAGGACCAGCTTCAAAAACCATAATGTCTAAAAATATTTTTCCCATCGCTCAACTTATTTATGGCCTTTTTAATTAATTGGAAGTCGAAATTTGTGATATTTATTTGAAGATACACAAATTATTGCCATGTGAAGAACCGTAAAGAAAGAATTCAGGCGGTGGACCGTACGACTCATTTTAATATTTCCAGCTAGGTCGATCGTAGCATATTGACCAAACGTACTGTGTTAAGTCACGCGTCCGCAGTTACAGCCTTTACTTTATTACTATAACTGTGGTATTTTGTTGTTGGAATTGACATAAATGTGTGTTTATGAATGTCTACCGTTTGACGCCTTCAAATTCATTAATTTATCCATGCCTCTTCTTGTTATCCACGTTACCAATTATATCCTTAAATTTTTCAAAGTTTGAAGCCACATCTTCTGATTTAAGTGGAAAAAGCAAAATTTTATGCGAATTAACTTAAAGTTGTCCGTTTTAAACTTTAGTGAGATGAAAATAACTAAATAAACAAACAGAAGTTAAAAGAAAATTAACTCTTCCGTTCGGGTCTCACTGTTGCGCATTTAAAATGTTTATGTTTGTTGCTATCACCTGCTAAACAGCAAGAATCAATTGTAATTGCAGTTCTGCCTTGGACAGTTTTCAAAAATCTTGCTTAGCTAACAAACAGCAGCAATAATTCGAACTAAAACTGTCAAGTGAATCTTTCTTCAATTTGATTAGCTAATGCAAATAAATATTTTGCACATACATTTGCACATGTATTAGTTCAATGTTTTAATATGAAAAAAACCTGCCGCTTTTCGTTTACCAATGAATATGATGAGTATGTGCTTGTGACCTATAAAGATCCTTTTGCGTAATACTAGGATTTTTGCACACTTCCACCACATGGTCTTTCAGTTGCACAAAAAAAAAACACACACACACAAAACAAAAAAGTATATCCCGAGAACCTGAATTTGTGGCTTGAAAAGAAGAAGTTGGACAAAAAAAAAGAAAAGAACCAGAGGACTTGAGTTGAGAATGCAGCAATCAAGTGTCCAGGTTTTGTTTTCCTGAAACCGGTTCCATTTGCACTTCTACGCAGAAGATATAAAAATAAGAAAAAGAATGAAGGAACATTTGCGATGAATAATAATAATTCCCCTTTGGGTTGTATTCTCATTCGTGACTGAGATCTCAGCATGCTTCTAACGCAGTTTATCACCTTTACGAGTGACGCCTTGCGCTTTATTCGTAGATTTTTACATTCGTTTCGTGATTATCTGAAATCACTGAAACTAAAATTTTCTTTTTTTTTTTTGTTGTTTTCATGTCGGAAGATAGGGCTGACAATTCAGCACAGCCTTGTGCTCTATCTTGGTGAGGATTGAAGAGATCGCGTTCCCACCGCGGGTCGAGGGTGAAATTTGGAGTTTCGGATGGGGTCTTTTATGATTCAATAAAGCAATTATAGTCCAAGGCCTGTGAGTGAATAAATTAGGCGATCAAAATATGATGTCGCTTAATTTTGTTTTTCGTTCCGGAGGCCGAGCGCAGATTGAAGTGTGGGCTGGATGAGATTGAAATCCTCGGATTATTTTTTGCGTCGTATTTTATTTTTTTTAGAGGCGTTTCTTCATTGTTGTCTATGGGATTGAGATTTGATCATAGGCAAAAGGGACAGAGTTGTCAATGAAGTGAACTGAACTGAAGTGAAAAAATTATGTGAACGTAAAAAAATATACAAAATAAGATTTTTCTGCAGTGCTTTTGTTTCTAAATGAGTCCCTATTTCAAAGGAAACATTTTCATTGTCAAAGTGAAGATATCTGATTTTTTTTGTTATTAATAAAATTTTTGGCTAGACAGTGAATTACTAAGTTGTCCATCTAATAATGCTTGGGAATTTGACAGGGATACTTCCAAAAGGATGCTGTCAGAATTAATTTTGCTACATCTCTTCTCTCCTCTCTTGAAGATTCAGCTATCTGATTAAACCCGGCGCGAATGTGGTAAAAAAACTACATGGCGAATGTGGCTGGCTATGATATGCCCACAAAATTACCTGTTTATATTGTTATAATAAATGGCAATAACATTAAAAAATGGTATACAAGCGAATCGCGATAATTCGAAATGGGCAAGGAAACAACATTTTTTTTAAATAAGGTCACAAGTAATAGAGATTTCGATTTAACGAGGTGGAATACATAAAAATACGAATAAACGGGGCTTTTATATTAGGTTGTCAAATATCTCCCTTCCGCCTTTTTGTCTTTTGAATTCTCCGGCTATGTACAAAGCGCTACAGAGCTCGTATCCAAACTAATCATGCTTAGCGTCGTTTTGTAGGTTATGTCAAGACCTTTCAAATGATGTATTGCCAGATACGAGCTCTGTAGCGCTTTGCACATAGCAGGAAAATTCAAAAGACAAAAAGGCGGAAGGGAGATATTTGACAACCTAATATTATTTCATATTATTTTCATATACATATTGTTTAACTTTAATAAAACCAAACGCTCAATTCAATACAATATATGTAATTGAATCTTAAGTACATACATACATATGTACCTATCCATATACAAAAAATAAAAAAAAGGAAACATAAAACTACGTAAAAAGTCAAGAATAAGCTTGTTATTTTTTGGGACATCATTATTTGAAACATAATATCGAAGTTGTTAAATGGCCTGTTTGGCGTTTTTATTCGTCATAAGTTCTACTTCATCGTTGCTATCTTCCTCATCACTCTCATTCCAGATACAGCCACGTCATCATCGAAAAGAGTGATGTTTTCAGAGTCCTCAAGCAAAAGTTAACGGTAGTTAAATTGAAAAGATTTTTTGTTGCGTTTTGCATTACGATTTATAAGAGGTTTTGTGTTCATTGCATTGCCAATGAAAAATACGAAATAACGAGGGGAGCAAAATATATGAAAACTTTACGAATTAGCGACGATTTTTTAAGGGATTAGCAGTTTGTTTCGAATTATTGAGGTTCCGATTTATCGTAATACTAATTATCGCGATTCGACTGTATTAACATAAGGTGTACATAATAATTGGTTGCAAATGAAACACTTAAATTTTTAAAAATTTTTATATTAATAGCACCATAAATACAAGTATTAATGAGTTTTCTTTTTACTTATTTAAAGAATCAAAAAAAAAGATAGTGAAGATAACAACATGGAATTAAAAAACTTAACACATATTTAAAAAAATATATTGCATACACCAACTATGTGCCGGGGTATTACGTACCAAACACTTGTTTGCTACACGAAACGACTAGGCATTTGTGTGATCAATTAAAATAAATACAGTTATCTAAATACCAGGGTATGTCACACTCAACCCAACTCTCGCCGGGTTAAGAATCAACTACCATGATAAGAACCTATTGCTTTAAGAACTACTCGCAATGAATATTACGTTGCAGGAAATTAATATAGTAATCCGGTCACTGGTGCAAACAGTGAAAATATTCCGAAAAGTTCTGAGCCTTCCTTAAGACAGATGTTTTAATAAGTGATATCTGCTTTTATTTAAATTCGCATTGACACGTGTTTCCTCTTCAATTAAAATGTGTTCTAGAGGAAAACAAAAAAATACTACAAATATCGAAAACACTCCTTGTTTTTATTTGATGGCTTTTCATCACGAAATATTTATTAAGTTGATTTATGTGAAGAACATTCAATTGTAGGCGTCTTTATTGGCCCTAATTGTATGGTAACTATTTCACATAAAGCGATAACAAATACCAATTCAAAAGGCATGCTGAATAGTAGTCTGGTAGCAACTACTGGTTCCTTGCTTCAGAAAATAAAGGGTTGACCTATTTCCTTTTTCTTTCATTCTTTTTCTGAATACTTTTTTTCTTGTTTTTTTTTTTACAGTAATTCGATTCCGAAACGATAATGAACATAATCGGGTATTTAATGTCAAGAAAGAGCTGCGGTGAGGAAAAATTTGAAGTATTATATAACATTTTTGGCCTTGTTTGGAGTTCTCAGATTGCACTGAAAAATCTTTTTCAAATCGCATTAATAAGCGAGTTATTAATGTCTAATTTGTTTACAGTGAGCAGCAGTTGCTTATTGAGATAGTGACCCATATTTTTGCTTAGATTGGGTTTCCTTGAAATCAGACTATAGCATTTTCGTAACCTTAATACTTGGACTTTAACAAGAATTAGATGAAATATTCACTCATGCATAGGGGAATTCAAAATTGGACCGTACATGTGCAAATGGAAGCTGGTAGATAAAAAATCTGCTAAAAATTTTCATTAGCTTAAAGTGATCGGCTACAGGATATTTATAAATGTATTTAGCCCAAACTCCTCGTCGTTTGATACTCACCATCACATTTCTGACTTTCCGCTAGGTAATGCCACCTAAGGGTCAATTAATGAAATGGATGGTTTGTTGAAATCAATTGATAAACTTTTGTTGAGTTATTGCTTTTCAGGTTTTAACTCTCGTTTTCTCTTAGTACTTTTTTGTTGAATGTTCAATTAATGTATAGTTAATAGCCCAAACTAAAAAAAATTAACACAGATATATAAAACAAAACTTTACAACTTTTTGTGCTGAAAATTAGAGGAAAACAGTGGCAGAATTCTAAGGTAATAATGAATCTAATTTTGATATAGAAAGCAAAAACGACAAATTTAAAAAATTATGTCGTGATCCTTATTATAAAGATTTTTTGTATAACGAAAAAATACTTAATTGAGCACTTAAAACATCGATACTTGGAAAAATCGCTTTCATGGCAGTCTAAGTCTTGCTTTGTTGACTGTATAGTTGCAATTTTTTCTTGAGATATAGAATTAGTGATGAATACTTTTGTTCAAGCAAAATGGGGTTTCTTAAGGTTATTTAAGTTTCTATTTTTAAATTATGTTATAAAGGAATGTTTTTTTTTTGTTAAATGTTATATCTTTAAGCTAAAATATTAGATTTCGTTATTCCTTTGGAACGAAACCCTAAAAAACAAGAATAGTCATTAGTTTTTGATTACTTAGCCTTTTAATTGTCTAAGCCTTACTTAGGGGAATGCAAGAAAGTAATAATTGCCATATATATATATTTCTCTGAATTTATCTCTCTATTTAAGGCTTTCTGCTTCATTCATCGACGTGATGAAGTAGCTCCCCAATGTTTTGTATCTGGTCTTTGCTAGAACGAGTCCCCGCAATTCTGCAGGTATCCGATGAGGGCAGATCAAATCTAAGGGCATGATACCCCAGTAAGCAGTAACCCGTATAAACACCTACCTATGGGCTGCAATTTGCCCTGAATGGCTTCAAAATTTGTTATGAGTAACTTAGCCTTCATTAAATTTTCGGAACATTTATTTTTGTCGTATGACCATTTTAAATTTAATTGAGAAACGTAATATAAAAGAAATTAGTTTAAACATATTCTATAATGATTTTTTTGGAAACTGGTTAAAAAACTGGTGCCATTTTGTGCAGTGTTTTTTTTTTCACAATTTTCAATTTTCAATTTTCCACTAACACGTCAAAGAATTCTTTCAACAAGTTATATTCAACATATTATTTATTAACTGACACATCTAACAAGTTTAATACAGATAAAACATTTTTAACCATTTCAAAACTAATTAAATTTTTCCGGCTTAAGAATTCGAATTTAATTGACATTTTGTGTAAAAATTATTTAAATCTTGGCTTTAATTTTTCAGATTCAAACAATTAAAAATATGTTAAAATCTATTTTGTCTGGTAGCCGAAAAACTGAAACTTTTGCTTTTGAGTCACCTTGAGTGTAATAATAACTCATGCATTGAGGCAATACCATTTCCGAATGAAAAACTTTTCAGTTGCCTTTGGACATAAGCCTAGCTTATCAAAGTAGCGCTTCAAAGCAGCCAAAGATTTTATAAGATATAAAAGGCTTCGTGTTAGCTTTGAGTTTTTGGTTTTGGTATTTTTTGAAAAAAAAAAAAAAAACACCACAAACATTTTTCACGGCCCCACCTCCAGCGAACGACTGACAATCCTCCTGAAGTACTTCTGTCATGAAAAGCTTTCGCGATTCGCCGTTCGGAACCGGCAATAAATTGTAGGACCACTTCTCATCTGCCCCAAAAATTATAGCTCGCACAACACAATGAAGGCACGAAAAAGCTATTCTCAGGTTCTTAACGGACTGTTAAGCCACCCAATGTAATGTAATGTTTTTTACTCTGAAGTTTTGAAGCAATTTTGGTTTTTCTTATCATATCGTCCATTTAGAAGACTTTCTTTTGACTGCGACTTTATTTTGAGGCTGTTATAATAATAATTGAATGCCTAATGAAGTTTGAAAGTATTTGAAAGATTGGAATCAACAAATGTATTGAAAGCGGGACTGTGGCTGTCCCGCGCGGGACATTTAATTTTGGGCTAAAAATCGTGACGTCTGGCAGCGCTGAGCACAACTGACTGTGTCTGCAAATGTCCTAAGCAGATACATAACAATGGTGTTACAATGGCACAATTATGTGTTCAGACGATTGTCACACATGTACATGACAATTTCATTGTCAGATATCTGCAAAAGACTTGATAATGTGTTTTCTGTAAATATTTTTAAGCAATATTGTAAGCTCAGACGGTTGTGAGATATCATAGTGCAATAGTCTGAACAAAACTTAAGCTCGATATAATATCACCAACCTTTTCGTTTGCTTTATTAAGTAATCTGATTCTAATTAGTTGCCAATGCGGATACCTATACTTTTAATGCGGAAGAATATACATAGGTAAACACAACTTTCAGTGTATCGCCCATTAGTCGCATTAAGCAAACATTTTGTGGATGCGAGTTATTTCATAGGTCTAAAACCATTTGCGAAACTATTTCCGAATCAATAAATTCACACACAACTTTTTCCAAATTAAGTGTTTGACGACTGAATTGAAGATGATAATCACCAGCTAAGTCGACTTTGGCTTGGCTCACATTTTTTTATGCCCTATTGAAATGCTGTTTAATTTTTGACGATAACAAGTACTGATTCCTTTCATCTCATTATTGATAGGTAAGTTAGGGACCACCTGATGAAACTCATTTCTTGGAAAACTAGAGTTACATTTTAATCTCATACAATCATTTTGCTCATACATCATATCCAATTTCCTGCAGTCAGATTACATCATACTTCCACATTTTGCTTGAATCGCAATTATCCCACCACTGAGATGTTTCTGCGTAGAAACCAAACGTCTCCCTTTTCATCAATGCGAATCTTCCACCGGAAGAAAACAATAATCAAGCACCAGATGCGTAGAAAGTTCAAGGAACAAAACTTCCACCATACGATAATACCCTTGTCACGATCCTGTTAAGAAATTAAAAAAAAAAAACCGCAAAGAACTCCAACTGGCACGGAGTCCTTTTCTCTTCGTTGACGCCACAGTTCCCAGTTCTTTATGTTTTGTTCTCCTTTTTTTACGGCATTTCTAATGTGAAGAAAATAAAGTCATAGGTGAATAGAGCGGGGTTCTGGGGTGATGAACTTCAGGTACACAAAAATCAGATAATAATTCGAGTTTTATTAGTTTTCCAACCCCTAACCCAAACAAAAGACACACACATGCAAAGAAAAGAAATCCCGCTTATGCTTACATCCCATTTGGTCGTCGTCTTGTTTACGGCTTCCTGGCGAACTGCTAAACAACGTAAAATCCTTAAACTTTTTATTACGTAGTTACATTCGGATGCTTTAAATGCCATTGTCCGGTTTTAAGGAATTGGTTTGGGGAAAAGAATTTGATGGTTTTATGACATCTTATTGTGTGTGTTGGGACGAAACGGAGATGGTGCTGTGTTTTTTCTAGATATTGCGATCCATGAAGTTTATTATGCGATATATTTCAGGTTAACGCAGGGCCATGGGGCGAGGATTTTTTTACGAGCTTTGTCACTTTTGTAAATTAGAAAGGCTAGCATGGTTAATTCCGTCAGTCCGGAGGCAGGTTATTGAAAACTCTTGTAAACGAGGTGATTAAGTAAGAAATATTATAACTTCGGGCAGCAGATGGACTTGACTGTAACACCTGGTCGCGATAATTCAGTTGTGTGCTATTCTGTGCATGCCATTTATTTATTTTGTCGAACAATGGTTTTTATTCTGTGTCGTGCTTCCTACGACGTGATCATTTTTTAGGTAGATGAATATAAATTTTTTCATCAATGCGCGGGACAAATGGGGTGTCTTTGAATGACCATAGTTTGGTAGCCATTAGTGGATCTGAAAAGAGTCTGGAATTGAACGAATAAATGATGTTGCACTTCAAGTCAACACTAAACTTTACCACAGATAATCTTATAATTTAGCTATACATGCGCATGTGTCTAATACAAAATCCCCTTAAAAAAATATTTCTAGGAATTACAACAAAAAATGCCTGACCCCGATTTATAATCTTATAACCATCCCTAAATTGTTCGGCAACTGAACCAGCACCTTACACTATTTAAGTTACTGAACTTGCAAAATGAAATTTGTAAGAAGCTCCAGTGTCCAAAATTATTTTCCATCATTGATGCCTCTTAGTTTTCTTCTCGGTAAAGCAAATATAGAATAAAAGAGCAAAATATGAATAAAGTTAGACTAATAAAAAAAGTTGGTTGTATCATTGATGCCATGTTTTAACCTAATATCTCGTGATTCGTTAATGTAATATCTCGTGTGATGTGCAAGGTTTTGTATAAAGTTGGCCTCAAGTGTTGCTAAATGTCGAAATTTCCCCTACACTTGTGATTTGCTGCAAACGTTTCGTTTTTAAATAAAATGTTGGAGCCACAAGCCCTTAAAAGAAAACTACCTACATTGCGCGGTTATAAAACGAAGTGTATAAGGTCAAGGCCTAATAGACAGATAGGAGTCTTACAGAAGATAAATGGCTGCAGTACAACGACGTGGAGCTCTATGGATCATCAGCTCTTACCGTACGGTATCTGACCCGGTTGCTCTCGTCATAGCAGGAATGACTCCTATCGATCTACTGCATAAGACGGAAGCTGAGATAACAACGGCAGTAATAGCTGCGAAAGTACGAACGAGGCAGCGTTGGCAAGCCTGGTGAGACGCCGAAACTAGAAACTAGTAAAAGCCATAGACGTCAACTTAAGATAGAATTAACAAACTTGAATCAAATACCAAATAGAAACATTCTAATCGTTCAAAGAAGTATGGTTCACTTATGAGCTCAAATGGCTCAACAAACACAAAAAATCCTTTAAAACCAATCGTTCTTTTATTAGTTCCCTGTAAAAGTGGGTTTTCGAAGGCATTTCAGGGTGAAGTGTACATGAATAATTAAACTTGAACGTACGATTAAAGAACAAGTTTCTGGCTTTCTAAACTGATACAGCACTTGATTGTAAGTGCTGCCGTTGTTTTTTAATAATTCCTTCTTTCATGTTAATTTTTGTTAATTGTCCCTAGATAAAAAAGTTGTACTACGGTAATCACCTTACTCTTATTAGTAAGAAGTTATTAGCCAACAGACTGCAGGAAACTGTGTCCCCCACCTTATTTTCTGAAATAAAATAATCTGCGTAACAGCCCATACAGTGCCAGAACATAGCTTGTTCGCACCTCCACTGTGCGGGAACCTACTGTTTAATGCCGGTTCCGAACGGCGAATTGCAAAAGCTTTCCATGATAAAAATTACTCCAGGAGGATTGTGAGTCGTTCGCTGGAGGTGGGGCCGTGAAAATTGTTTCGGGTGTTTTCTTCCCGGGCTGGATTCGAACCCGGGTACTATCGCTTAACAGTCCGATGCGCTAACGGTTAAGCCACGACGCCCACCCTGGAATATATTGGAATATTGGACCAACAAATCTAAAACAAAAATTGGAGTTATGGGGCAACTCATCGCAATATCCCAAAATTATCCAAAAATCTTGTGTGATTTTTTATTCATACTAAAATACATTAATTACTAACTTTTTTTGAAAACAATTTAACGGAAACTTATTAAGTGAGGTACCATGGGATAGCTCTTGTAAAATTAAATAGAGCTTTCATTTCGAACTTTTTATTTGGAAGTTAAGTTTTCGAGGTACTAAGCTTCAAAGTCGGACAAAAGACGTCCCCCCCTCTGATTTCTACACCGGTGCATCTAAAAATCTGGAATGCAGGTCTTGATGTAATCTTTCTGGTAAAATTGGTTTGAACACTCTGGCTTTAATAGTTTTTGAGATATTGGCCAAAAACCAAAAAACAACAACATTCGAATTTTGAAGATCTGAAAACCCCATTTTGTAGATCTCAGCGAAAGAACAAATAAACATTATGTAAAAAAAATATTTTCATACAATTTTTCAAGATATTAACGATTCAAATCAAATCAGTTTTCTGCTAAAAACGATGAACGGTAGTCATAGTGTCGCTTGTGGCATTTCATCACTTAAGTGCACCAAATTTTCAGACGGCTGGCGGGTTCAGCTAATGGAAAAGGATTTTCGTTTGTTTAGTTTTATTCGAAATGAAAAGAAAATTTGACTGCACCTATTTTGATGTGTTAATTTCTTAGACCTATATTAATTCCTAACTACTAATCTGTTTGCGAGCGAAACCCTCAGCAGGTGAGTAAGACACATCTCTGGTTCAAAGTGGGCTCTGGTCTCAAAGTGAGTAAATGTGTTTTATGACTAGAATTTTACTCACTCTCATCATTTTCAGCCACCTACAGATGTTCTTTACAACCAATTTTCTTTACCTGATCCCTCGTCCTCAATCTAGTTTCGGTCGCTGGGAATAACATACAAACTTTTTCTATAAAAGGATCCCGTTTTCTTACTGCACAAAAGTCGAAATGTATGAATATCCATATTGTCGTGAATGGATAAGGAGCCATGCAACAGTGTCCTGAATTCCACAGTCACAGTTTGGCTTAATAAACTATTATGTTTACATTTTTGCACTGCATTCTCACCGCATAAATTAATCGTTCCCTTTTCCTTCTAAAAAATTGGTGCATTATTTTACTTTTTTTTTTAATTTGGAATTGGAATAAAAATTACAATTAAAAGTGTTAGTTTTTGCTGCTCATGCTAATGATTGAATTTACGAACGAACTTCAAGTCCATTTTAGAAAATAAAGAAACATTAATAATTTGTTCGTCATTCTGAAATATCAAAACAGTTTTAAATCTCTTGATGTACCAAAACCCTCAAACTATTTATTTGCTTTGATTGATAGTTATACCTCATCATCATTGCATCATTATTTCAGTCCTACTGTATGGAACATTTGGACTATAAGAATGACATTATGTTACGAATATTTGGTCCCAACTGTAAGGAAGGCGAATGGGGCACTGCAAAGATGTCGATGTAGATCGAAAGGCTTTAAGCGAAAGGCTTTAAGGCAGCTAAAAGGGTCGAGGTAGTTTCCCCGGTTCGAAGAGGAAAGAGGGATACAAATCAGCTTGCTTTTTCTAACGAAGCAGCGTGGTTGAGACCGCCAAGCCTAGAAAACAATTCCAGCTCGCAGCACAGGTTCATTAAGTATAGACTCTTCAAGCGTCAAAACAGTTTTTTTGTACACAGCCCTGTCTCTTTTCAAGAACCTGACTTTTTCTGAATCTTCTGCTTTTAAGGCAATGGCACACGGTCGTAGACTAATCCGGCACAGCAAACTCACCGCAAAAAAAAAAAAAAGAAAATCAGCAAAATACATTCGTCACATGCCAAACCGCCTGGCCACCAATAATAACAAGTTCATGAGACCATAGAATCATTCTCTTCTTTGAACCACATCCGACAGATGAAAATCTGCGGTTTTCCAAACGAAATCGATCAAAACGCCGCCCCGCCGTGGAAGTTCTTGCGGTCAACGTAAACTTGACCGAAGGGCCACAATTTGAGTATCTTCTTTTCCCAAAACGAGAGCACTGTCCAACCAAATTGAATCTGCCCGCTGCCAGATATGCACAACCTCACACCTGCATCAGGAAAGCTCTGGCCAGCGCGGTGCCATCCACCTGAAGGAAGGAAGGGAAAAAACGTGTCCAGCAATTTAATTGGAATTTTATTGCCATTGTCAATCCAGGACAGCACATCGACGGCGGGAGACATTTATGATGTCGTCATTGAGCAACTGAAGGCTGTCTGCCACTCATTAGAGCGGCAATTACTTCAGCGGCGACATCTGCCGGTGCCGCCCTTTCATTAGACTCGAACCGTTTCGCTGGATGTGAGGCGCACCATGACGCACCACAGGTCCACAGTTTTCGTGTTCGTGCAAAAATTCCCAAAACTGGTAAAAAAAATAAAAAACAGAAAATAAAAAACCGAAACTCATTTCCGAAATTTTGTCAATTGTATCTGTGTTCTCTGTCGCTGGGTTTCTTTTTTTTTTGTTTTGCATTTTTGCAAGGTTCAGTTAATTTGTGTCTCCGCGCGTCGACAACGACAACAGCAGTAACAAAACTGAAAAAAGAAAGATACACTTCCCCTTCATGACTAGTCAGTCGTTATGTTAGCGGGTTTATATGAGTTTTATAACATTTTGGCTTTTTATTTCCGCTACAACTGCTGTAACTCGTGCGCTCTGTGCAGCAATTGCCAAAAAGAATAAAAGGCAGACGGCCTGCAACAAAAGGCAGTTGAGGTTCTCAAAAAAAACTAAAAACACACACATAATGTGAAGGGAGATCAGGTATTTTCGGCTTTTTTTTTGCTGCGAAATTGACCTCAGAACATGTGAACCGCCAAGAGGCGCGCAACTTGTCAATGGAATGGGAGCTGCACATTTAATGGTTATCGTTGAGTTTCATAACATGAGCAACGAATTTTCTGTCCACTGTTTCCCAATAACGCAGGCAATGTCAATTGGGATGCGGAGCTCGTGTTAAGTATCGTTGACCAGCAGTAATTTTAGGGGCTTATTTATGTGAATTTAAATACCAGCAGTCGCTGCCCTTTCGTAAGCAAAGCTTGCACTTAAAGCATTTCCTGTCTGGTGTTTTTTTTGGTTATGGATAAGGATCTTAAAAAGGCCGTCTATAAAAGCAACATTAATGCGAGCTCTGTTGACGTCAGAGTCAACAACTCCTTGGGATACTAAAGTGTCAGTATACACACTATTTCTGTTTGGGATATATGCTGCTCCCACGACTTTGTCCACCTCGGCTTAAAAATGAACACAATTTACAACTTTACAAATACTTCTGACCCAATATCTGTATTTAAAAACTTGTTAGAAAATTGTTTATGTTAGGTGTTATTATTAGGATCCTCGGGTAGTGCTTTGAAAAAACGACCACTAAAAATAAATAAATAAATAGTCGGCGTAACAGCCCATACAGAGCCAGAGCTAGATCGATTGAGAAAATCAAAAAAATATCGATATGCGTTGTTTTCATCATTCGATGCATCTGCTCGTAAGTTGTAGTCAAACTCAATGCATCGAAGAAAAATGTAGCTTAAAGTCATGTTTGCAAGATAGGGAGTTTACCTTCAACATTTCAACCGTATCGGTCAAGCCATTCCAAACTTTCAAATCGCAAATATTAATAGAGCCGATTTGAAAGCCCGTCGGATTTTTTCTCTCTTGAACTCTTGAACGGCTGAACTGATTTCGATGAAACTTGTAATATAAATTTCTTATGTCCTACGCTTGTATATCAACTAATTTGTTCTTGGATGCAAGAACATAGCAGGCGGACGTTGAGATCAATTCTAAGGAATTATGGGATTGCACAACAATGAAGTCTTCGACGACTGCTGTGAACCATAAGCCAAAGTTATGTCAACCCATTTTCTTTAGAGAAACAAAAAGTATAGGGAATACAATCCGCCGAATGGGAAATTGAGCAAAAAAGATAGTTGGAACACCTGCCATCTTTTTATGATGCGTTGCACGCATTTCAAAATCGATCTGCTTCTAGACAAAAAATGCACAAAAACACAGCATAAGCAATTTACGGTCCAAATTTCGGCCAAATCGGTTAAGCGGTTTGGGAGCAAAGAGAAAAACTACAAATATCCAAACTTTCGACTTTATAATATTGCCAGAAATTAAAAAAATATTCAAAAATAGAGTATTTTGACTGCATGCTTTGATGTGCACTTGTTGTTCGAATTGAAGTCAAAGTTTGTCCAAGAAGGAGTAAATTAACCCACATTGTAAGCCATTATGCTGGTAGCCTATCTTCCAAATTTTATTTTATCCAAACAGAAGTTAGTCCCACTTATGTTGAAAACGTGAAATTTTTTGTGACTCTTGATATCTGACTTACGTGACTCTTTTTTCTATATCTTGGCCAATTTAATCAATAGCCTTATAATTATAGGCTATGTGCTATTCTAATATGTAAGCTATTGTAAAGTTTCGTTAAAATTGATTCACTCGTTTTAGCGTGAAAGAGTAACAACCATCCATACAAACATTCAGCTTTAATATATTAATAAGAAATTCAGCTTTATAATATTAATAAGATGCATGTATGTATTTGCTAACACATGTTGATTCTTCAGTCGCACTTCTATCACGATTACCAAGCTTTCCCTTCAATCAGTTGTTGTGACCATTTTCAACTAACTTACTGGCCCGATGCGGGCACTCTGAGCTAAACACAACAACTTACAACTACATGCCTTTCGACGAAATCAAACATAAAGTAACATACATATCTAGTACATCATTAAAACTAAAAAAATTTCAAGTGAGAAAAAAGCTTAATGTATTAACATCTTTTAATGGGCATTAAACTATGGTAATTAAATCATTCTAATCTAACAAGGAGAAAACTTAGGGTCACCGATTTTTTGACACCCACTAGGCAACTTTGGGGGCATTTTTCTCAAAAAAACGGGGGGTGTTGCGATCTTTCACATTGGGAAATTAATATCCTGTAGAGGACCTATCACTATGCCAAACTGCATCAAAATCGATGACCCCAAATTCGTGCACTCACCTTGTAGGAATAAAAACTAATCTAGTAGGTATAGGTAGTAAAACTTATTGCAAACTAAAATAATTTAATTTTTAATAATTTTTTTTTTATATATATTTTCTTTTTTTTTTCACCACGCACACCTAATGTGAATTCAATTCACACGAGTTGCAGAATACCAATTTCCACGTTCGAAAACCAAATTCACTTTTGTGATTTGGAGTGAAAAGCAGAAATCCTTTCAAATTACTTTCTTTCTAAACAACAAGGAACAGTTTTTAAGAAAGTCCAAACATTTCTTACACGATATCCTGCCAACAAAAAAATGTATTTTGATGTGGGATCGTTAATAAAATGGTGAAAATTTGACAATTTCATAAATTGGTCCTTTATTTATTAGTTAAAAACAGCAAACCAGTTGGGTGTCCTGAAAATGAGGTTTTTAAAATATTAACTGGAATTTTCTGCCATTTATAATTCAGGTTTTCCCAAACAGGTGTACGATGCGAAGATTCTCGGATAGCACCCTTTCATCTAAAGATTCAGGATTGCAGACGTGATCACTCAAACACGTCAACATTAAAGAGAAAAAAAAACTGTTTACATATTTTATTTATATTTTTGGAGTGGTTATATGTTAAAAAAGTAAGCTTTCTAATGACATTTTTAACACACAAAACCGTAAGTTTTCTTTAATAAACTTTGGCACTTGAATGTTGACTTTGACAAAGTTTTTTTTTTAAGTTATTCGAAAGATGAAGCCTACCTATATCTGGCTTTCGCACATTTGCCTGATTTTCATACTAGCGCAATGCAGCTAGTTTCCTTTCTTTGAGTTTTTCAACTCAATCGGACAAAATTTTTTTTTTCTGGCAGAACGTTTGTAGTTCTGATGAAAATTTTTAACAACACATTTCTTAACCCCCTTTTTTCGCCTTTTAATCCTTGTCGAAATATTGAGTTTCAAATATTCTTTAACGTTTCTGGAAGGGGAAAATTATTTTTTCCTCTGCAAGCGTTATGGAGAAGGAGAAGGAGGAGGAGGACGCTTAACTTTGTCCGACAGTGTATGTTCTAAAGCATTCTTACTATGTAGAAAGTGTGAGTTTTGGTAAAACTTTGTTCTATTTAGTGCTACAAGCCTGGAAAAGAATGTTAATGTCATGATAAACTGATATTTTCAAACGACAAGAAAAAAGAACGAACATCGACCGAACTCCGAAATTGTGTACCTTTGAAATCGAAACGGATATCTAGAATCGAGCCCTCACTCCTAAGTAAAACGACCTCACTGAATATCTAAATTTAATTAGTCAATTCGCACACAACGCCAGCGGTCATTTGAAATTCCACGAACCAAGTCACCATCATCGTCGCCGTCGTCCCAAAATCGAATCATGTGCTCGAACAAATCGCACACTGCCGGTCATGTAGACCGGGAGAAGAAAGAGCATTATGAATGGCCCGTCGGATAGAATTATTTCCCAAAAATAGCTTGATCGTGGCAAACTAATTAAAACCTACTCCGTACAACTCGCCACCATTTCAGTCGTAAATTAGCTCCAAGTCAGCAGCAAGAAATCGGAAAAATAAGCAATTAACTGAAAAAATAAGAGCGTGAAAGTACACGATAAATCGCACAACCATCCTGAGGCGTCGAATGCAACTCTTTTGTTTCTCACACAGGACCCACTCGGTGTCGGCTACAACTCCTTCCTTTGACGAGTATTTGCCAATGAACTTGGCCTCCGACCTCCACCGACGACCGGCTTGGCTTTTGTGTTGCAATAAAATCTCCTTGCTCAACACCAAAGGAGCAATTAGGGTTGAATTCATTAACAGCAAGGGCAGAGGACATGAAAGAAAACAGCTACATAAAAAGAACACACAATTAAATTGCTTAAACGAAACTCGAAATACTATCGGCAGCGGTGGGGTGGTGTGAAACACTGCTCACTTGCCGCCCACACTTACCGCCCTCTGAACGGGTTGCACAGCAACACGCATACACACTTACGACTCACGATTCTTGTGGTGGTCCTAAACCTGGCAGGAGTAATTTGTAAGAAGAGTATTGTCTTCGAGAAACTACTACAGAATCCCAGTTCCAGTGCCAATCCTAGTCTTGGTGAAGTCACGATACCAAGAAAAGCATAAAATTCCTTGTTGTGATTTATGAAAATTTAAGTTGGAGCTGGTTTGTCATTGTGTACCGGGGAAAATCCTTTACGCGATGCTTTATGGCGGTAGTGGCGGTGAGGCAGATTTCGTTTGGAATTCGCTAATGTTCTCCTTGCGTCTCCAGTTTTCTGAGTAATTAAGGATTCTTTATCTATTACTGTGGTGGTGAACCTGGTCTGCGTTCAGCACGGAGAATATTGAAATGTTTCCCTAGAAAGGGAATTTAGCGGGTGTGGGGAAAGTTCATGTTCATTGAAAAGAGCAATAATAAGTACATATAAAGATAATATGGTGTCTTTGATAGACGCAACCCAAAAGATGTGCAAAGATTTTAATCGAAGTAAAAGACACAGGGAAATTGAGTCTTGTGCATTTCAACATTTTTATACGATTTGTCTTACTGAATTGCAATCGAAAGCTCTTCAGACCGAAGCATCGCATTGCAAGAAATTATTTGTGTCTAAGCAGGTCAATATCGTTGTCTCGACGCCTTTTTTTCAACACGGAAATAACAATTTCATTTACGAACAATCATCGTCCGAAAGTTGTTAGTACTTGCTACTGCGGTTCTAATTCGGTTAAGCTCCAAGTTTTTTGTCGTCGTTTTTCACGATTGCTTCGAAACAAGACATGGTGCAGTAAAATACCAAATTTATAGATTTTAAAGCCTCCCAAGATAGCGTAGCCAGCACAGCTATATAAGGCCATTGAGTAATTCGGCATCTCAAATAAATTTGCAAGATTATGTGTGTTGACTGTGAACATTTTAAGCTAACATTTTAAGCTTTAAAAGGCAGCCGGGTTGCTGTTGGCCGTTGAGATATTCAATAGACTTAGGCAAGGGGATGGGTGACCTGCCTTATATTCAACCTAGCATTGGAGAAAGCAATTCGCTACTCTCACATCAAGACAATTATCACCTACGCAATTACTGGCCTACGCAGACCAAAGTGAAAAAGCTGTACATAACTCTCTCCACATAAATGAATTAAAAAATGAAGAACAGTCAAAGTGGACGAGCACGAATTTGAAGTTGTGTAATTGTTCATCTACCTTGGGTCAGTAGCTATCTAAGAAGAAATACGCGGCTGGGTACCTTACCATGATCATACAAGTACTCATTTATGAATACGAAAATTGTGAGCTTAGCTAAAGGCACTTCCAAGTCACGTTCTAGAGGAAAGTCTTATGGAAAATAGTTGGCCGCGTACGTGAGGAAGGACAATTCTGAAGACGGTATGACCATGGATTGTATGAAGTCAACCTCGAAGCAGATATTATAACGAAAATAAAGTTCGGTAGACTATGCATCTACATAGCTCTTACGAAGAAAGAGGACTCTGCTCGGGAAGCTTTTTGTGCTACAATTCATGGTACACGACAGAGACGCAGACCGTGCTTGTGCTGACGGCATTTCGTAGACCAGGACGCTCGATGGCACCTTGGGTCGCCTCAACAAGTCAGTCAGGACGTTCATAGAATTTCTTGCGTATTTCTCTGTCAGCAATATGAGCAAGTCCTCAAAAATGTCTACGATTAGGTTCCGCTTCTTGGAAAAGTAAAAAAAACCTGTCAAGTGTGAGTTTTACTCACCCGCCGAGGGTTTCTTTCGCAAACAGATTAGTAGCTTAGACTTAATATAAGTCTAAGAAATTAACAAACTAAAGTAGTCAAATCAAATTAAACTCAATTCTCTGTTCATTCACTAAAATTTTTCTTTTCATTTCGAACGAAACTGAACAAAAGAAAATCCTTTCCCATTTGCTGATCGCGTCAGCCGTGTGAAAATTGCTGTGGTGCATTTAGGAGATGAAATGCAACAAGCGACACTGAGACTGCAGTCAGTTCATCGTTTTTTGCAGGTAACTGATTCGATTTAAATCGTTAATATCTCGAAAAATTGTATGAAAATTGTAGAAAAATATTTTTTTTTACGTAATACTTTATTGTTCTTTCGCCGAGATCTACATAATGGCGTTTTCGGATCTTCAAAATTCGAATGTTGTTGTTTTTTGGTTTTTGGCCAATATCTCGAAAACTATTAAAACCAGAGTGCTCAAACCAATTTTAACACAAAGATTACATCAAAACCTACATTCCAGATTTTTTTTTCAGATTTTTAGACCAGCGGGTGTGGAACGCCTTTTTTCGACTTTGAAGCTTAATATCTCGAAAACCTAGCTTCCAAATAAAAAGTTCAAAATGAAAACTTTTTTTCATTTTAAATGACCTATCCGATGGTACCTCACTTAATATATTCCCGTGAAATTTAAAAAAAAAAAAGTTAGTAATTTATTTATTTTAGTATGAGCAAAAAATCATACGCGATTTTCGGATAATTTTGGGGTATTGCGATGAGTTGACCCATAACTCCAATTTTTTTCAGATTTTTTGCTCAAATATTCTAGAAAGTAAGGTGGGGGACAACGGTACACAAGTCTGTTTTTGGCAGTTTGTTGGCTAATAACTTCTTACCAATACGAGTAAGGCGATTATCATAGTACAACTTTTTGATCTAACTATCATCCTCCTTCCAACGATACCGATATCAAGGAACTAGTAAGAGAAATTTGTTTTTCAAATTTAGTATTGGTACTAAGCTTTTTGCTAAGATTAATTTTTTTTTTATTTTTTTACCTGAACTTTCTTTGGACAAGTGAAATACATATTTTGGCGAAGTTCCATTTCTTAGTTCTTAGTGGTTCGCCAATTACCAAGAATGAAGCTTGATGACAGGCAGACAGACATTTTCATAATCAGGACACCATCCCCTTTCCAATGACACCCATATCGACCATCAAACTTAGTAAACGTTTTTTCGGGCGTTAGTATTAGTACTAACTTTTTCTTTAATCTGCGACTAATTCCAAAAAGGGTGCATGATTTATTTTTGGGTTGCCAGATACACCTTCAGTCCAAATTTCATCCTTTAACTGTAAAGGACTTATAAGTTATAGTCAAATATGTAAAAGGCGACAGACAGACAGACACCGAAGTGATTCCATAAGGGTTTCGTTATTCCTTTGGAATGAAACCCTAAAAATTAAGAATTGCATCGAAAAAACATTTTCAGCTCATTTGGATCTTTTTTTTCATTCTATATTTTTTAAATACTTTTTTTTTGTTTAATTATTCAATATTCTTAAACTACTAGTACAATAAGAAAGCCAAGAAGTGAAAATACTTTACAATGTAAAATTAATGGTAGAGAAAAAATAGTAGTGACATTCGTATTTAAATAACAAATAGTGTTGAATGCGACATCAAAACGATTTATAAATACTTATTGACAGACATAATGTATATAATACTGCAAAGCCCTTTGGCTTATCTGCATAAATTCAAATAATTCATTATTTTGTAAAACATTTTGTTATAAAGACTTACTTACGGACGCCATAACCAATAAGGCGGTTAAGGCGCCCCTGAGGATCAGACCAGACATCTTCATAGCAACAATGCAAAGGTGTCTAGAGGAGGGGGTCTTCCCCACACACTGGAAACTGCGGCAGCTCCAAATCAAGCCATCGGGCGATCCTTTTTCATATCGCCCAATCTGTTTGCTCGATACGCTAGGGAAGACCCTACAGCGTATTATTTACGGCAAATTGCTCGCAGTGGCTTCAGAAAATCTCGGTCTACCGTCGATGCCATAAAGGTGAAACAATAAAGGGTACAAGGTGGAGAGGGGGGACGAAGGTATCACGCTTGATGTCAGAAACGCGTTCAACTTAGCGAGATGGCCGCTCATCAGGAGATCGTTGGCTAGAATGGGTATCCCACGTTACCCGCGGAGGATAGTCAGCAACAGGAAACTAAGGCATCACTCCGACGAGGGCGGCAAGTACTATAGCGTTTCGGCGGGGTACGCACTGAAATATCAGCTCCACTGTCTATTAAAAACGTTGTTTTGACTGCTTTTTATTTTAATACATTTTAATAAATTAAAATATTCACTCAAGTACAGTAAGAAAAATAGTACATTTAAAATGAAATTAATTATTAAGAAAAAATAAAAATGTGCTTGTCAAGAAATTGTTTTTGCAACCCTTTCTTTGGGCATTGGAATGTGTCTACAATTATGATTTTATTGATTTTGAAATCTTTTTTAATGTTAATTGCATATAATAGCATTTCTATTGTAATGAGCACGCATTATTTGCTGTTATGGATTACTTGGTTTATTATGATCATCTTATCGGAAAAAGTGTCCAAGACTAAGTTGTGAGTTGTCCCAAATGTTGTCTTGTCTGTCTGATTGCGGGTTGACTAATCAGATCAGCAGCAGTTCCCGGTTTGTTGCGTTGGTTAAGATTTTCGACGCACTTAACCGAAGAACGCAAATACAAGAATCCCGCTTAATTGCTTTGCAGGCGCAATAAAGAAAACCCGGATTTATTACGTTGAAAACGCAAAAAAGAATTTGTAATGTATAGCACATATGTATGGATTAGAAAAATAGCCAATGAAACTTCATCGTTGCAAATAAACACCTTTAATTAAAAAAAAGTAAAAAGAAGGCACACGTACTATGTCAATATGCGCAATATGTAAAAATATCAGTTATTTTTGCCTGCAATTTGCAAGCAAAAATATGCTCTGGCAAGCGCCGGACAGGAGCAGAGGAAGTGTGTCAGAGATTCTGGTTCTGCCGCGTTATTGCAGCTACGGCAGTGTTTGCGATAAGGGATCCCTAGTCTGGCTGCCACTATCGACCAATGACCCTTATTAATCACTATAATTTTAGCAATGTCTGTGCGAGTCCTATTAAGAAGGTCGTTGGTTCGTGATAAGTTGTACACTAGCCAAGTCTCCCTAGCCACTGCTCAGTTTGATTTAGATTAATTAAACGGGGAACGCGATTAAGCGAGGGCCAACTATCCGGGGACTACTGTAGCTACTTATTGTAGTACAATAACTCCTCAACTCATGTCTTACCCTTAAACGGCTTGAAAGTTGGTACGAGAGACAACCGCGATTTGAAGTTGATCTTAAAAAAGGTATGGCCCCCGTTTTTGGAATAATTTATGAGTTACATTAACGAATCGGCCTTAACGCTTAAATATCTGACGCAAAGAAATGGCTTTGACTAAACGAATCTATTAGATTATAGTTTTTGTAGTTTCGAATTATAGAATCTAATCGAAAGAATGTGCAACTTTAACACCTAACGAAAATCAATAAATAATCATCACCCTCATTGCATGCAAAAAAAGTTTAGCACAGTTTAATATCAGTCATGCCTCAGAAGATTAGTTTCATTCGTTGCATAAGCGTCGGCATCAGCGTTCGATCTTTTTTCGTAACGAGTTGCATATTCCATTCTTTTAATTTGATTCAATTGTTCATTTCGTTCTAAAATTTACATGGTGTTATCGCACAGTTTACAATTTATGGTACAAAGATATAATGATAAAAAAACAGAACAAATTGGAAAACAACTTGAGAAAAAAACCTCAGTATATTCTATTTGGCACTTAATGCAGAACACAATTCAAGCAATTATTCTATGTGCCGGTACCTTTTGAATCGCACTAATAATCAAAACCGAATAGGTTAAAGCGGCTTGTGATTCAAAAGGCACAAGTTGTTTTCGAATTATAGACTCCAAATACTGCTGAATTCTGATGTCACCTATTGTAAGCCTAGTTGTATGCAACAACGAATTAATGAAAATTACCTACCCCGCCTATTTTTATGCGCAAGCTTTCAATCAAAAGCTTTCGGCTGTTGGAATCAACCCCACAGTCAAAAGTTGATCCAAACAACTTCTAGCACAAATCGAAAATGAAAAATATACGTGTATCTTCTGCACATTAACGCGAATCAATTTCGCAAACGAATGTGAATGACTCACTTTTTTAATTATTGAATTTTTTTTAGAATTACGTCCGAAAGCACCGCGGAAAAGTTTGAATGGAAGCACTGTGCCCAATAGGCAGCGTGGCCGAGCGGTCTAAGGCGCTGGTTTTAGGCACCAGTCCGAAAGGGCGTGGGTTCGAATCCCACCGCTGTCAAGTTAGCTTTTTTCTTGAACTTATTTTCGATTTTGCAGACTTTCTATTAAAGATGAATCAGTTATCATCATCAGACAAATCGTGTAAGTGGAGCAGTTCTAAGAACATTTTTTATGACAAATTCGTAAAGTATCCAACAATTGGATCCTGTTGTTGAAACGGGTTGGTTTTTTATGGAATTCCCTTTCGAATTCTGAGAGTTGTAAGTGAGCGGGTAATCTCGAAATGGTGAAAGTCATAAACAATATTTTTGAAATTAGTTTATCACTAACTTGCTCTTGGTGTGACTAATTTATTAATTACAATCGGCCAAGCAGTAACAAGGTTGTGATTGGCCGCCGGTTTTGCCAAGCATATTTTTTGTTTTTGGCTTTTATGGGCGACTTTGATTTAATTTTTCTGTGAGGTTTATTAACGCAACTTTCCCATTTGTCAGTATTATACTGTTGAATAAATATTAATCTAGCTTGTTTGTGCATTTCGAGCTTATTTTGGCGTATTATTTACAATGAAATTTTAGAATCGAATCAGAAAATAAGATTGGCTCTTCCTCAATCACTTCCAGATTGCGTTTGATGGGTTCCACTGTTCAAACTGGAAACTGAAATATATTTCACGAGGGATGCGCCCAGGAGAAGTATGAAGTTTCTCTTCCCATGAGTGCACCCCAATAGCTACAACACTACACTTACCTACTTCGGTGGGATAAAGCTCAAAATCCCATCGTTGGGGCACGTGCCCTGATAGTCCTGATTTATATAATATGTTTTGGTTTTGAACAAACACAATTAATGAAAAAAAAAAGAAAGCACAAACGAACTTAAAAACATGCGAGTGAAAATAATCAACATTGAATTTTTTTCTTTTTGCATAGCAAAGTTTGACAGATTATCATTGTCAGGGCTGTTGGCATATTTGTAATGTTGCACAACTGAGTGTGGTGAGTTCCCATGACTCACCAACGGCTTAGCACAGGCACCAACTAATGTTGCCAGGTCTGTGATGATCGTGTCGAGAAGAAAATTAATCATTAAAAATAATTGGACGAGGAATTTAGGGTCGAGGGACGATTTTATGGGCATACAATTATTTATTGTTTGGATTAGAGTAGACCATTTCGTTCTTAAGAGCTCGGCACCATGATATTAAACGTTGTAGGGCAGAGATTTTAGCCGAGGCAATACCACAGCTAAGATAATAGGGTATAACACAAAAAAACAACGAACGAAAGAAAGAGGAAACATTTTGGAGAAATTGGATTTCCATCAAAAAAAAAAAAAGATCTTTTCTTCCAAGCAGAAGAATTTATTTTAACTAATTTTTGTGCAGATAAACGCTGGTAATTTTTGTATCCTTCAAAATTTTACTGGGATTAAGTCCTTTTTGGGGTTTTGTTCCAAAGGAATAACGAATCCCTTATAGAATCACTTCGGTGTCCGTCTGTTTGTCTGTCTGTCGCCTTTACATATTTGCTAATAATCCTCTGTAGTTAAGGTATGAAACTTGGAATGAATATGTATATCGGCAACCCAAAAATAAATCGAGAATTTTTTCCGGAATTAGTAGTATATCAAAGAAAAAGTTAGCACTGATATACATATATTACTAACGTTTGGAAAAAACTTTTATTAACTTTGATGGTCAATATGGGTGTCATTGGAAAGAGGACTAGATTACAGAAATGTCCTCTGTCTGTCACTAAAGCTTATTTTAGGTACCTGGTAAACCACCTGGACTTAAGAAATGAAATTTATACAGATGATGTCTTTCATTCGTCCAAAGAAAGTTCCGAAAAAAAGTTTTAAGAAAGTTACTTATTAGCAAAAAAGTTAGTACTAAGACTAAAATCAAAAACAGATTTATTTTCTTAGATATTTGATATGGGTAACGTTGGAAAAAAATGGCACCTAGATCGAAAAGTTATACTACAGTTAGCATCTTAGTCTTATTGGTAAAAAGTTATAAGCCTACAAACTTCGAAAAACAACGACATACGTAACGACATACCAAAAAAACAATGACATACGATTTTTAAAAATCTGAAAGCGCCATTTTGTAGATCTCATCAATAGAATAAAAAAAAAATTGTATAAAAAAAAAATTATACAATTTTTGTCTTTTTTGTGTTGTCTAACACACACAAAGTTTCCTAAGCGTTTCTTACATCAACAAAAATTTCGAAGCGGCGTTTGTGAAGTGGTTAGTGGTTGCTGCCTTCTGCCCCGAGATTCCCGGGTTCGATCTTCGATTTGTCTGATTTGCCTTTTTTCTTGATTTCTTTTTTTCACATTTCTTATTTTTTCGAAATTGTTAAAATCCAATTCAAATAAAAATGATAGTTAGTTAGTGATTAGAGAACGCAAAGGATTCTTAAAAAAAAATTCTATATTCTGTTAAATTCTGAAATATCTTTTGGCTCTTTTTAAAACTTGTGCACCTGAGCGAATATTTTGTATGAAAGTTTTCTTTTCTCTCAGTTAAAAGAACAAATCGAAGTAAGGGATTAATTGATCGTAGTAGCTTTGTTTTTGTATATTTTTTTTTTTTTTGCAAAAATAAGAGAATCAATTATTTGCACGTGTATGTGTGCTCAGACCATTTCCTGATACGCTCTTTTCTACTGGTTGCGATTTATATGAATATGCTGTTGAAAAAATTTTAAACTTTGTCACTGAATAAAAGTCAACATAAAAAATTCTAAAGAAACATAAACTAAATTGAACATTATTTTTGTCATTTCTTCAATGTGATTTTTACATGCCAAAAGTTAAATAACAAATACAAGTGTAAAATTTAATTTTTTCTTTGAATTTCTAAAACGAGTACTTGATTTGTTAATTTCTTGGATGTTTGTGTTTTGTTCCACATTACTGTTTTAAGTGACTATCTATTACGGTCGAATATTTTATGATTCGAATTGCTTAGCTGTTTGGTAAGGTGACTTTCATGAACTGCCGATTAATTGTCTCAACGGAGTAGCTTCCCTTAAGTTCACTAAAGCAATTTCCACACTGTTAGCACGATCAGCAAATTAAAGACTTTTCTTTTGTTAAGCTTTATTCAAAACAATAAGAACTACCTGCCGTTGTTAGTTGCCTAAACTTAAATTATGTCCTTACTTCCAATCTGTTGACGAAAGAACGAAACCCTCGGCGCGTGAGTAAAACTCACACTTGACCGTTTTTTTTTTTTTCTTGAATTCTGGAATAGGAAATGGGAGAAGTGGGTTTTCCTGCCTTATCAATGCCGCTTAAAGGACGACAACCTTACGCCTACGACGCCTCATAGGGACCCGGTAAAAAATTGTCTGTTTGTATGGCCAGAACGCCAGATCGAGCCCCGCAAATCGCCAAATCTTACGGTGTTCAAACGCCTAACGGTCATACCACCAACGGGATTCTCCTTTGTTCCAAAGAACTGGTCAAGAACTAGCGGACACAACCCACCCCATCTAAAAAGTGCAAAGTGCTAAGTGCATTAAATTAATTTTTTTTAAATCAATCCAAAAATATGAATTATTTTTAATTTCTTAAATAATTAGCCACGAAGAGCCTTTTCTTCATTCTCATTCTGAGATCCCCTTTTACTCTTTTTTGCGATTAGATACTACAATAATTTTTAGAGTTGAGTGTGAATGCTACAGTGAGTGCACGATTAATTAAAAGATAAAATCTAAAGCCCTCATATTATGTGATTTACATATATTATATATTACGGTTTTATAGTTATTTTTTTTGAAATAATGGATGTAAACTCAAAAAACCGATGGGATTCCGTAGATTAAACTGCGATAGTTGTTATAAGAAACAAAAATAAATAGAATTTTTTTGAAAAATTGTGGTAACCAAGCATTATTTTATTTTAGAGGGGAACATTGTTACACTTTTGGTCTTCAGTGCATATGTATCTAAAAGAGTTGGTAAAAGTGGTTGCAAAAATCATGTTGCGCCCCTAATATAGAGAAGTATAGAAAACTGTAGTGCCCTATTTTAATACAGGTATTGTTCAACAAACGTGCTGCGCACAGGACACCGAGGGAAATAAACAGTAAGTCATCTTTTTATTTTTTTAACCGTAAATTTGTGTCCATTAGGGCTTAACTTACGGGCACAACTTACCGTCAGCCAATAAAACAAATAAAACAAAAAAAAAGAGGTTTTAACACACTCTTATACATATATGTATGTATATATACACCCCCCTACATATGCCTATTCACATTTCCCAGTTTTAAGAATAACTAAAAATGTTGTTTTTGTAAGTTTACAACGTTCACGTGAACCCACTAAAGTTTGTTTACATTAAGGTTCACATTTATTGAATATTTGTTTACCTAATTTGATTTGTAACAAGTTATGAATAATATTTTTCAATATTGGATTTCCATTGTTTTTGAAATTTTGCTGTGCACTTAAAGCTCAGGATCCTCCCGAGGAAGTGGCTGTAGTAGATTACCTTGGGCAATTAGGATGGGATAGCTCAAAGACTGCCAACAATATCAGGCAGCTCATGAGCACCTGGCGACGTCGGCGATGGGAACGGACGTAGATATATATAGCTTTAGAATAAGGGCTTAGTAGTAGGGCCATTTTTGTCCCTTCTTTTAGCATTAACTTAACATTTATTATAAGCGTAGAGATTGCTTACCTTAGTAATCTTAAACTTATAGTGATAAGTTAGATTTAGAGTAGCTTAGGGCTAGTTAGATTTTAGCTAGGTTGTAGTAAGCAGTGTAAAGGGTTTAGTAAGTAGTAGTTCTCAAACCTCTTTTAAGTTTAAGTACAGTAAGTTAGGTTTGTATTACGGTCTTGCCCCAGATTCTTTTAAATTTTTTTAGCTAGCAATATGCATTTTTTTTTTTAAATTGTAACACTGAATGTGAGGAAAGTACTTAAAAAATGACAAATGTGTTTAATTTGTAAATGGAATTATTAAACCGTTTTTTTTTTTTTATCTGAAATATCATTTATGTGCCACTTTTACTCATTGCAGGCATTTTGCATTTATTTTATGAATTTTTTTTCGTAAATCCTCAGAAAAAAAAAGACTAAATGTTACTTTTTCTACTAAAAATATAAACAAATCTAAGACCAAAACTAAGGAGGAGCGTTGCGTGCAAGCGTTGACTAATTTATTCAATCACAGCGCCCAACTTCTTATCTTCTCTGCACTTAGGCTTCCATAAGCTTATTTAATTGCCAATAACTAAATGGCTTGACAGCTGTCTGTAGCACTGGCGCACAGCATGCCGCAAATCAATATAAAGCCATCAGCAGAAAATTGTCTGTCCTGTGTGGAATGCAATTAAATTGTCGTATGCCCGGAAACTGCCTCTAATCACCTCATTTAACTCTATCTCCGATGACGCCACGCGTTTACACGGTTAACACCTTCAGTTGCGTACAACTCAAATCAAGCCCCTAATTACATAAACTCACCAGACGAAGGCTCGCAACAGCGTCGCTTATCTTAATTATTCGCTCCGCGAAGTTTCCCCGAATTTCAAACCACATGCAAATAAAAATAAATCACACTTCAGTCACTCCCACTTTTCCGGCGGGCGGCGTAATGCGTTGCTAACTAATTAAAAATCACGCACTAGTGGCATCCAGCCGAAGGATGATGTCACACGCAAAGCCCAATCGGCGAGAGAAAGCAAAAAAAAGCATTCCCGCAGGACATGAACAAAAATGCTTTACTGCCATAACCACCATTGCCGCTGATGTTATCCTGACAACGACAGGAGCCCGCGAAAGGGTTAAAAAGACAAACCCGTGTTGTCGTCGAACCCTTTCGCGTTGCTCTCTCTATTCCACGGAGAGGGTGGAGGGCGAAATTGATCCTGGGATCTGCCACCCCCTGAGCATTCGCATTGCTAAGACGTCAAATTTATTGTCGAAAAGGAAATTAAAAGGATTTTCCTTAACTCTTTTTGGGATGCTGTCGACGTCTCACAGGTTCTGGTCGGATGGCACACTGATAGGAAAAAAGGATCGAATTTCAAATATGCGGTACTCTTATGGTTGAATCAATGTGGGCGTGCAGGAGAGGGTTTTAATTATTAAAAACTTCCAATTTTTTTTTCTACGTCTTTATTGGCAACATGAAGCCTTTGTGCGTTTGTGTTGGTATGAGTTGCTATGCCATTAGAGTGAGTTTCCATGGGCTTGTTAATGGAAGGGGTTTTCAAAAGGGCACTTTTGAGTGGACGAGATTTAGTAGTGGAGGGGGCGTACTTTAATGGTCAGCGGATGAAATACCATGCAAGACATTCATTATGCATTTGTACATAAGTTTTTGAGATTTGAGACTTTAGATCGCATACTAGATAACCATACATTCCACTTAAACAAAAAAAAGTTAGTGGGTGTTTAGATAACAAGAACAGCATCTTAATTTATGTGTGCCCATTTGGTTCATCGTACAATTTGTAGAAATTATAAGTGGTCAAATGCTAACCTAAAATTAACCCAAGACCAGGACCCAAACTCGTTAAATTTAATCTTAATTGGTTATTCATATCTAGCAGAGTTGTAAAAGAATGCAATCTTTTGGGAAAGCATTCGCTGAATTCACGGAAAAGACTTCACAATTTGTGATTCATTCAATTGACTTCATTAGATAAGTGTGACTTCAATTTTAAAATCACCATTCTATTATGAAGTCTTGACTGGACCAATCTTTCGGGCCACTCAATAGATTGCAATCAATTGAATGCAAGTCTTTAGAATTATGTGCATTCTTTGAAGTCACTTTGAAGTCCCTACTGATTAAGAATGCAAACAATTCAATGAATGCAATAAGAATTCAAACAAAAAATTTTTTTTTGTACACAACTGGCATTTATTAACCAAGGCAATTAATAATTTTGACCGACTGGTTTGGTGGTTACTACAAATGTGATCGAGTTTTCAGCTGTCGAATTTGGCCAGGCAGAGATAAGGCATACACACTCTGACTAAATTCCCAGTATTTGCATATGTTAGCAATTTACCGTATGACCACCAATTACAAAATATACTAACAATTTGATAATGAAAAATTCGGAACAAAGCAATATAGTAAATATGTTCAAAACATAGGGTAACTAACAATAAGTTATAAATGAAATTAGAACAAAAAACATTAGATTAATTTACAAATAATTAAATGAATTGAAAATAGCAAAATTGATAAAGGTAGTATCAGCATCTGCATTCCTCAACATGCCGCCCCTGCTGAAGGAATTTCAGGAACTGCGCCATGTAACCATGTAACCACTCGTACATGGCCGTCTTGGCCTGGATGAACTTCAGCAACTCTTCCTAGCAACCATTGGGAGGGTGGTAGGATGGATTCCTTGAGAACAACCATCTCGCCAACACGAAAATCTCTCGTAGGTTCTCTCCATTTGCGGCGCTGCTGTAATGCGGTCAGGTAATCGGTGTGCCACCTGCGCCAGAAACCTTGCATAATGTTTTGGATTAATTCCCATCGTCCCAACCGATTGGCAGGTATCTCCAGGTAACTAGGTTCGGGAATCGCCGTATAGGGCCTCCATATGAGAAAATGTGAAGGTGTTAATGGATCAAAATCTAAATCAGAGGAAGAACAAAGGGGTCTAGAATTCAATAAAGCTTCGATTTGCGCTAACAGGGTACACATTTCTTCGAAGGTAAGAATGTTGTTGCCAATGACGCGGCGAAGATGCTGTTTCACCAATTTAACCCCCGCTTCCCAAAGTCCCCCGAAGTGAGGTGCGGAGGTATGAATCGTCAATCAATGTTATCTGCCGCCAAGGTTTCAGTAACCCTATTATGGTGCGACTGTGATTGCACCAACCTGTCCATAACACACGAGCTGCTCCTTGGAAATTCGTTCCATTATCGAAATATATTACACTGCATTTTCCACGTCGTCCAAAAAACCTTTTGAGGGTGGCCAAAAACGCGTCGGTGGTAAGATCCGAGACCATCTCCAGGTGCAGCGCCTTCGTGGCCATACACATAAACAACGCGATGTACCCTTTCACGAGTTTTGGTTTCCTTTCCTTTGATAAACGAAGAGTTATGGGCCCCGCGTAGTCACATCCTGTATGCGCGAAGGCGAACGATGGATTCACACGTGAAGATGGTAAATTCCCCATAAGTTGTGTAGACGTAGATTGCCGATGACGAAAACACGTAATGCAATCGTGAACCACCTTCCGAATAAGGTTTCTGCTCCCTACAATCCAGTATTTCTGACGAATCAACGCGAAAAGTCCTGAAACACCGATATGCAGAAAGCTTCGATGAGCATCCAGAACAGAGTTGTAAAAGACTGCAATCTTTTGTAATGCAATCCCTGAATTCATGGAAAGATTTTTATGATTTGGGATTCATTCAATTGACTTCATTTGATGACTAAGACTTCGGCATTGAAATCTCACATTCTTTTTGAAGTCTTGATTGGAGCAATCTTTACGACCAATCTATTGATTGCAAATCAATTGAATGCAGATCTATGGATTGGCATTGCATTCATTGCAATCACTTTGAAGTCTTTGGACTTCAAAAATTTTCGTTGCAATCTCTGGGACTTCAAAAATTTTCGTTGCAATCTTTGGGATTGCAAAATTTTTCGTTGAAGTCTTTGGGATTGCAAAATTTTTCGTTGAAGTCTTTGGGATTGCAAGATTTTTCGATGAAGTCTTTGGGATTGCAAGATTTTTCGATGAAGTCTTTGGGATTGCAAATAGATCGAAGCAAGAGCAATTTCAGGAGTTGATTATAAGCTTTATTGCAAATAATATGCTGCCAATTTCCATTGTGAAAGACGAGTCATTTAGAAAGCTTTTGCGATTTGCCAATAGCGACCTAAAAGTCATGAGTCGCCCAACGACTATAAAGCTTATAGACGACTCCTACTCTTCCATGATCGAAAAATTAAAGTGTAAAATAGCAAGTCAGCAATATGTTTGTACAACCGCTGATGTGTGGTCAACAAAACATCGGAGTTTTTTTGGCTACACATGTCATTGGCTAGATCAAAACTTCAACAGACAATCAGTTGCTCTTGCTTGTAGGCGGTTTTCTGGTGCACATTCTTACGATCGCATAAATGATCTCATTCTTGAAGTTCATGCTCGATTTGGGTTGAATTGCAATAACGTTGTGGCAACAGTGACTAACAACGGATCCAACTTCATTAAAGCCTTCAAGGAGTTTGGTATCGAGGCATATTATGCTAACGATATTGAAAGCACTGACAGCTCTGAAGAGAATGAAGCAGAAACAGTCGAGTTAACGAATAGTGTGTTCGAGAACTCTTTGTCGAAACATCTTAAATGTGCAACGCATACGCTCAACTTAATTGCTTCAGCGGATTTCATGCGCTTATTTCGCGAGCATAGTTCACACTTTAAACAGCACAAAAAAGTAAATTGACATGATTACCATACATACATTAAGTTAATATCTATCCTTTCATACAGATAATTCAAAAATGCTCAAATCTTTGGTCGAGGGTTAACAGACCCAAAACATCAGAGCAAATTCTTGCTGTTGTGGGGTGTCAGTTGAAATATCCGGTTCCGACAAGGTGGAATTCTTTGTATGATTCGGTCAAAGATATATTGAAATACAAGGAAAAATTGCATGAACTCTGCAAAAGACTTGATGTGCAGCCATTTTTTGAATCGGATTTTTTATACCTTCAGGACTACATACACCTCCTACGGCCGATTGCAGATGCCCTAGATTTTCTTCAAGGAGAAAAGGCAATGTTATACGGCTACTTACTGCCCACCTTAGCAACGATAAGAATGTCATATGAAACTTTATTTAGCGATAATGTATTAAAGGTTTTGCCAATGGAAATGGGTAAAAAAGCATTTTTGAGGTACAATACCCCACTACCTGCCTCAGCAGCTGTGGAAAGGCTTTTTTCAGTTGCTGGTTTACTTAATACACTAAGAGGCGTGGCCCTTTCAGACTCCAATTTTGAAAAATTTTTGCTCCTGAAAGTTAATGGCTTGGAGTAGTAAATTTTTTTTTGCATATTACAATATGAATTTACAATATGAATGATAACGTTTTTCTTATATTTATATCGAGTCATTGTTAGATTTGAGAGACCATTTTTTTTTTATTGAAGCAAAAATGGACAAAAACCTTAATTGTAACGAATGAATACTGAATAAATAATTTATAAAATCAAAAACATGAATTCATTTAATTTTTTCATTAATTGTTTTATTTGTATTAGTACGACTCCATCCCCATCCCCACCCCCTTCTCTATCATCCTCACTCTTATACTCTACTTCAAAACTGATCACAAGTCCCAAAGACTTAATCGAAAAATCTTGCAATCCCAAAGACTTCATCGAAAAATCTTGCAATCCCAAAGATTGCAACGAAAATTTTTGAAGTCCCAAAGATTGCAACGAAAATTTTTGAAGTCCCAAATATTTTAGTCTAAAGATTTGCATTCAATTGATTTGCAATCAATAGATTGGTCGTAAGGATTGCTCCAATCAAGACTTCAAAAAGATTGCGAGATTTCAATGTTGCAGTCTAGTTGCAGATTTAACTTATGAATTAAAAAATCAGAGGTATAAATTCAATTGATTTTTAAAATCAAAAGATTGCAATCTTTTACAACTCTGATCCAGAAGAATTAATTGGGTGATTCGATGATTTTTTGGGAGAATAATAGGATATTTTACATTATAAGGAACATTTGAAGCGTTTGCAATTCTGCCTCCGACACGCAACAAGCCGGCATCATCGACAAATGGCGACAGCGAGGACAACTGGGACTTCTTGGATACACACCGTTCAGACTTGAGAGCTGTTTTTTCAGTCTGGAATGCGTTTTGAGACCAAAGAAGACACGTTTGTTTAGCAAGACGAAGCTCCACAAGCGATAAACATCCAGTCTTTCTCTGTTCCCTAGGTGAACGACAGAACCTTATGAACCGATGCATATACCCCACGATTCTCACTAGTTTCCTCCAAGCCGATACCTTCATGGAAAGAGTTTTGAGAAAATGCTCCACCGGAATAGAAACGTGAACTTCGATATTCCTCTTTCTCTCGACGACGACCGAACAAGCCCGAACACAAAGGTAGAGCGCCACAGAGTTCAAGGCGTGGGATTGACAACTGTTTTACCGGAGCAACACGAGTTTTAGATGCCATCAATTGGACCGCAACAACACCCTCTTCTGAGTAACTTCGACAGTAAACAACGGCCGAATAGGCCTTCTCCGAAGCATCCGAAAATCCTATTAACTCCAAGCTTTTGGGATTTAGGGTAAACCGACAAGAAATTCCAAAGTTTTCAAAATAGGTCAAATCCTTTCGGTACAACTTCCATTTTTCCGCTATTTCGAAGGGTAAAGGATCATCCCAATCTGTTTTCGTTTTAGTGGTCCACAGCTCCTGAAACAAAATTTTAAGCAAAATAGTGCAAGTAGCGAGGAAACCCAAGGGATCAGGATCCTTGCGACCTTCGGAGGTCGTAGTAGTTGCCTCTTTGTAAGTACCAAACGCTCAGGTAAATTGACCTTGTAAGTAAAGGTGTCGCGGTGCGGATTCCAAACCAAACCAAGAACCTTTGTGCACTGCAATGAACTATCCCAATCAAGCGAAACACCTTCCTTGCAATCTATGCCCCGCAAAATCTCCCAACAGTTGGAGCTCCACTTGCTGAGTTCTAAACCTCCACAGGCCAGCATTTCGACAATCTGTGTCTTCAGCTCCAATGTTTCCGACAATGAATCTGCCCCTGTCATGAGATCGTCTACATACATATCGTGCAAAATAGCATGCGACGCCAAGGGAAACTAGTGTTTGTAATCATACGCTATTTGACGTAAAACCTTAATAGAGAAATAAGGAGCTGGTGAGGTACCATAGGTCACAGTACACAAACGAAAATGCGAAACTGGGCTGTCGGAAGATTCTCTCCACACAATACGTTGGAAATTTCGATGTTTCGGATGCACCCAAATTTGCCGAAACATTTTGACGATGTCCGCACAAAAAACAAACCGATGAAAGCGAAATCGGGGTGGGTGGGTTCTATAAACAAACCATTGGATCCACACTTCGATAGTTATACCGACCTTTCTGTACGGAGTAGTGGTATGGCGGACCGCTGTAAATAATAAACCGACTCTTTTGCGCTTGGAAAGCCTACAACACCTGTGAGTTATAAGACACTTATACTATCCATAGCTACAAGTTTTTATTATTGTTACCCGATTCTAATTACGCTCTAATTATGCTCACTTTTTATTTCCTGTGAATATTACACTATCAGCAATACCTCAGGGCAACACACTCATTTGCACATTATCAACACTTTTTCTGTATCCCAGTACAATTGCATATAAATGGTCATATAAGCATAATTCATTGTCGAGGTAGGTTAAGAGAATTTTAAAAGCAAAATAAGGAATCAGTCTTTTTAGGTCACCTCAGGACGTTTTTAATTTATACGAATTACGCGCTCTTTAAATATTATTACATTTATTTAAATACTAATACAACAAAAGCCTTGTAACTTAATTTGATCCTAAATCTACTGCCTATTGATCTTTTTGCTAAGTGTGTTTTCTTTAAGTCGGCGCTGATGCTAAAAGAGGCTAACAACTTTAGACTCAAACTCTTCCTGCATGGCGGCGTTCTAGATATTAGCAATATCATTACTGATTGCCTGAAGCCCACGACCTTCTTTAATCGTAACTTTTCAATGATTATTCCAGTAAGATATTGTGAAGAATAGGTAATTCTTATGTACTATTCAGAACTCACTGCATTTTATTTCGAGTTCAATTATGTTTTTCATAAACCGTTCAAAGATTCGAAAATAAGTAACACTATTAGCCACGACAAACGCCTGTGACACATGCAACCTTCATCTCAGTCAATGACTCTCAAGATCACTCGATGTGTCATGCCATTGATTAACTTGCTTTATTCAGAATGTGCACAATTAGTAAAGTACCATACTTTACACTTAAGCACTCATCAGAAAGTAATTGTCAACAAATACACCACGAACACGTGTCGTAACTCTCCTTATGAAATATTTGGTACAGACGCTTGTTAAGGAGTTAAATATGAATTAGGAAAAGTTGGAATACAGATTCTACGCCAACAAAATCGCTGTTTATGTATTGTTACTTTGATCTGCTTATTTATTTGTAATGTTTGTTAAATATATACATAGTTATGTTACAATTACTCTCTGATGATTTAATTATTTATTTTTTTATGTTATTACTATTGTATTTATTTATTAATTTAATTATATATATGTATTTTTTTTTGTTTCATTTCTGTTTTTTTTTTTTCCTATTTACTCTATATTTATTATTATTTGTTTATTTATCTATATATTTATTATATTAGTTTGTTTACACATAACTTTAAACATTTTTTTGTTTTTTTGTTTGTTTTCATTTATTCAATTACGTTTATTTATTTACTTTTTTATTTATTTATTTACTTATTTATTTATTTATTTATTTATTTTTTCTTCTTCATATGAACATTTAAAAAAAAGTATAAAAAAAATTGTAAATTGTTTTTCAGTTGAAAGATACATTAAATAAAATTGTGTGGTGGCAAACTTTGTACTAATTTTACAAACAAAATAAATATCTATCTATTTGGTACAAACAAGCCAGATAAAGCACATGATTTAATCAGTTAATAAACGATTGACCATGTATCCAAAAAAAATGTTAATTTTTTCATGCACGAGATTTTATTGTCTTAAGCGGGGGCTCAAAATTTTTATAATGTTCAATGATAAGCTCGCGGAACGAGATGGTGATTTTGATTTGCAGCAGAAACTATCAATGAAATTAATTTCAAAAATTTCCAGTGTAATAAGCCGCATGGAAATTAAGGCTCTTAAAGGGTTTTTATAGAAACAACAGTTTGATGTGGATCCCCATTAGGAAAGTCATGCATCGGGCCATGGAATGTTTTTACTGAGGCACAGAAACAGACGCTTAAAAAAGTTTCCACAAAAACCGCATCACAGTGGTATTTGCGTTTTCTGTAAGGTTGTGAAATTCCTAAAAGAAGTGTGATTCAAAATTGAAAAAACAGTATAGCATCAATTTACGCAACTGAAGATAGTTGCAAGGTAGTTGCAGTTGCAAGGTAGTTGCAGTTGCAAGGTAGTTGCAATTGCAGTTGTAGTTGCAGTTGTTGCTGGGACATATTATTGTTTATAAAAAATTATGCTGAATTGGTTGAGGCCCTTCTCCATAGCATAATACCATAGACCCGGGCATCCGGTGTTGCATTGTCCCACTGACTCGGAATCGAAGGTTCTTCGGGCCAGGGCTGTGCTGTCCATTAGCTTTTCATGGTCCTACCATCTTAGGCGTTAGATGTGTAGACGCCTGGCCAGGTGTATGCCGCCGTACAGCCCGTACAGTTCGTGGTTGAACCATCTCCTCGTATAATCAACAACGCAAATAAGACCAAAGATCATATGCAAATCTTTTCTAACAAAAAGCTTTTTCATCCGCAAAGTCCATGTCTCTGCGCTATAAAGCAGGATATTTAAGGCGATTTTATTCACTAAAAGTTGATCACAACTTTAGAATTTTTCTCTTCAACTTTGGATTTTGTTTTCATTCACTCACATGCTGTCATTTTAACTTTTAATTTTCAACTTGAGCTTATCAACTCCTGATTTTCACAACTTACAGAAATAGTAGAAGTTAAGTGAGAAAACTCGGGATTTTGCTATATTTCTATTTGTTTATTATCGTAGTCAGCCAGTCAGTTGCCGTCAGCTGTCACAACAAATTTCATCAATTTTTAGCTCTCCGGTTAGATCTCGAGTTGAGCACAACTTCGAAGTTGATCAACTCTCGATTTTCTGACAAGTTGAATGATAGTGAACAAAATCGCCCTTAAGGTCTCGGTGAGTTCGGTACCGACCTTGATGGACCAACGACAGTTCTCCATCGTCATCCTACATAATCTAACGAGTTTGGTAGGGGTGCCAAAATTGGACATGATGCTGTATAGCTCGTCTCTATATCTAAAATCTTTTTTCATTAGTTGATTTTTTTTTATTATTTTAGATTCTGAACTTAAATTACAATAGCACAGGTGTAATTATAATTATTAATTGCGATTACTTTTAATTGTAATCGAGATTTTGGGGAGAGTACGAGAAGTGTGAGTTTTTTATTAAAATTATGCGTTTGCAAGCAAGTTTTTCAAGAACTATTAATACAATTGGAACAATTTAAATGTAGGATTAAGAAACAAGTTTGTGGTTTTTATAGTACTCCATTGTGTTTCCGTTGTTTTATAATAGTTTCTTTTTTCATGTTAATTGATTTTTCTTAAATTGCCTCTAGCTTCTAAACGGGACGAAATAGACCCTCCTCTCAAAGTAGAAAATGCTTGTTTTTGAACCCTTTACAAAATACCGTAATTTTTTTTTGCGCCAAAGTTATCGTACTTATGCCGTGCTTTCGGCACAGTAATCGTAATGAATTACTTTTTAATTAGTTGTACAAGTAATTGTAATCGCGACTGCCCATCACTGCTTGGTAGTCATTAAAATATTTTTTCATTGTTTTTATTAAGGCAGTAAAGTCTTCTATTTATTTATTTATTTATTTTTAAGAACAAACTTATATCTAAAAACTTAAAGCAAGTTGATAAAGCCTTCGGCTGAGGACCGCTGATCGAAAGGTAATTTCATTATAATTACTGAAAACAATGTGGTAGCAATTACAACTCTTGTTATTTCACCATTTCAGGTTATTCACTTTTGTCAGTGAAATTCGGTGAAACGTAGATATTGTACAGCCACCATTCACAAAAGCACTTACTCAAATACTATCACAGTTTGTTTCAAGACACAACACGTCGGCCGAATTTTTGCAGACTAACGTAGAGGGGAAAGGTTACAGATCTGAGTTCATTAACCCGCAATTTTGAATAAATAAAATTTAAGTGGTCCTAGCCAAAGTAGCATCATCCATCATGTTTTCATAATTTTAAGGACATTAATTAAGAATTGAAGCTCAATAATTGGAAATTCAAGGTACCAGAGTAAATTGAAATTATCGAAAGAACGAACGTTCAATAAATGCGACTTTTTACTAGAACTTATTTTTTTTTACTTTTAAGGTGAATCAAAGGACAGTTGTGAAAAGTTGTGCTTGCACTTCTTTAGATATTTTCGATAGCTGACAGAAAACCATACCCAGTCATTTTTAAATTGCATTCAAAAAAAAAAACTAAGCCATTGTGACTAGCTACTGACCGATATATCTGCTGAACAGGAACACCTTCTTGTGGTTAAATGCCCATGTCACACAGTGACACAAATCCTTTACTTGAAACCCCACATTCCAATTGCTTAGAACAAAATTACCAGGAAACAGTCGCTCCGCAGAAAAGTCGAAGTCTTCTATTTTTTTTTATTGAACATCTCTGCTCTAGCTCAATTAATCATTTGCATTCAGCCGTAAACCCAAAGTTTGACCTTTCTTTTTCGGCGATTGGTTTTTCGGAAAAAAAACCCGAAAGCAGTCTCTGATCTGTAGAACTTCCGTGAGCAACAGCGCAGCACACGAAACCAGAGCGAAAGAGTGGAATCCAAAACACAATTAATTGTATCTAAACGCTCGGTGAGTCACAACGCCAGTTTAGTCGACCGCATTCGCCGTGGTTAGATGGTTGACACAAATCCGACTCAGGGGAATCCCTTTTACAGCAACGTAACTCAAAGATACGCACTTATTAAACGAGAATTTTGAATTGATTTCCGTTACAAGATCGCCATTCGCGTTGTAAATAGAGCCGCGACGAGTCGGGTATGACACAGAGAGGAATTCCACAAAACACCAAGCGTAGTTTTCATTGCGAGAATTAAAAAGTTGTTACTTTTTTTTTTGTTTTGAAGAACCTGATGTCGTTATGCTGGTGACGTTCCACAGCAGCAACGAAAACTGGAAGCGGGACTGACCTATAGACCAACATTGACAACGAAAACGCGAACAGGTCGTTCAAGTGTGAGATGCTAATCAAGTTTAAGTTCAGTCAGTGAAGTGATTGGGTCTGAAGCGGATCAGAGTTTGGTTTGAATAGCTGAAACCGGTGTAAGGTTAAATTTTTAAATTTAACTATCGCGATTTTCTGTCTCTCCCTCCTTACCAAAAAATTAAACAAAATGTATCTCCGAGTGGATTTTAATTATTTGGCAGTGGTTTGCGTGGTTTTTTGTGCTGTGTTCGATTTCGCAAGTGCCCAGTGTAAGTGATGACAGCAATAAAGTTAGTGAAATATTTTGCAACCTTCAACTCTCGATTTCAGCTCGTTGTTCGAATCCCAATCAGAGGCTCGGTGTGTGCCTTTCGATTTACGACTGCCAACCTCTGCTTGAAGTGGCGGCTCGTAAGCCATTACAGGATCTCGATAGGAGATTCATTCGTGACTCGCAATGCCGCGATGGGATCGGACGATCGCCACATGTCTGCTGTACCGGTGATACTGGTTATCTACGACGTCAGCAGACGGAAGGTAGGTCAACTGGTGCGCTCTTATTCCCGTCATACTCTCCGCCATCGCCGCCGAGAAGGGGCTCCTCACAGAGGGGCGAGATTCCAAGACCGCCCGCCTGTGGCGGGGTTACAATCCAAAATAAGATCTATGGAGGAGATGATGCGAGCCTGTACGAGTTTCCCTGGTTGGTGCTCCTTGAATACGGACGAAGTGAGTTTTATTGGAGACACACTCGGGGAAGTGATGTAATTCTTGATTTTTTTAGGAAGCGGTGGACGAAGCACCAACTGTGGGGGGTCGCTAATCAACCAAAGATACATTCTTACTGCTGCTCATTGTGTAACAGGCGCTATTGAGCGACAAGTTGGACCTCTGTAAGTAGAATGTATTAGATCTAAGCAAAAGATTTCATTCAAAAGTGAGCCTTCCTAAACCGCAAGTGGATGACATAAGTTGCAGCAAACCCATCAACTTCGATTTGTTTTTCTGATCCGATAATTTATCCACCTCGATGCAACACAAAGTGACACTATGTGGCAGATTAATACAGTCAAATCTTTGATAGAACACTAAAACAAAAGTTTTGCGAACCAAATCGTTTGCGGTTTTTTTGAATGGGTCAATAACCGGTTAAAACCTTGATGTGATTTACCTTTTTTGTTTTACACAAAACGTAAAAGTGGATTTTACTAACAAAACAATAAAACAAGATTTGCTAATTTCTGGTTATTTTGACTGTAAACAGTTTTAGTGACATCTATTGATGTTAATGAGATTAGATTGATGCGTTCTATACTTGGGTTTTATTTTGGTAGATCAGAGCTAGTTGACTCTTGCTAGAAATTTGGTTCTAATGTAAATTTGAACACCACATTTTGTGTTTATATTTCCTATTCCTTTATTGTGATGGACTTTGGTTAAATAACTTAAACAATCAGATATCCTATTAGGTGAAAGTTGTTTTGTTGTTATGACGCAGCTGGTAGAACTGGAATTATTTAATAGTGCTTTGCCTTTTCGTATTAAATCAAAGTTGAAAAAAATGAGATGATCTTATTTAAGATTGTACAAATTTCGCGAAAAGAAATTGAACTACTGAATGAACAATTTCCTTAATGGATTATGTCTGAATGAATTACCCAAGATATGAATGAAAATCCAAGATATAAAGATAAAGTGTTGACATCGATTATTCGATACGTTCGAGAAGGTGGCTCACTGTTGCCGGTAATTATTTCAATACAAAAATATGTTTTTATTCCCACTCAGAAAAATAAATTTTTCAAGCCGTCCCTCACCCGTTTCTTTTTGAATGAGAAGTAGGCTTTTTTCTTAAATATCTTCTAAAATATGAGGCATACTGTTTTGAAAGTAAGAGACTAGTTTTTGTATGTAATTAGAAGTTCTGGTAACATTTTCTTTTTTAAATCCATCACTATGTTTGTTGCAGTAAAAGAAATCAAAGTACACCTGGGTCTGTACGGATTCGTCGGATAAAAAATATTTGAATGCTCTTTTAAGTTTGGAAAAAGCTTGAGACCTGTATTGATTATTCGGCAGTTTCCTGAAAGGAAGTAGTTTGCTTTCAATAAAATAAACTATTCTTCATTTCTTTCAAAACGCTTCTGCTAATATACTGGTTTACGACTGTAGTGTCCTATTGGCCAAAAACTACAACTTGTCATATACAACAAACCAATAAGATCTTGAGGTGTCTGGTTTTCAATTGAAAGTTTGGCGGAAATCTGACAGATTGGGCAGTTCACTTTCATATAAGTTTTGATTGATTTTTGTTTCAGAATAAATGGTGCGAAGCTCCCACAATAATTCAATGTATTCTTTCGTCTTTCTAGATCTCATAGTAATTCGTTTACAATATTTGGCTGTTCTTCGAATTAAGTCGCAGAATGACCTCCGATCAAACATTCAGCCGCATTTTATTGACTTGCCTCATAATTTTCCCTCACCGAAATCTCACATAACATGGTTAAGTTATAATTTATGCACACTTCTGAGATGGTCATTGATGACAAGGTTTTTCTCTTTAGGTTTTGATTTGTTCTAAAGTTGAAGGCTTTTTGTTTTGACAATTCATATTAATGTGACTTGGTTTTTTTTTCAATTTGGTAAATATGAACAAGTTTTTTCATGGTACCCAAGAAAAGGAGTGACTCATTGATTTTACTTGAAGTCGTGATGGTATTTCTTTTGTATAAACATCAAATCACGTGATAGTAAATTCCAAATTTTACGCAAGACTAATAAATTTCTTTGTAACTTTGGTGCGTAAAGTTTTGAAACTAATTTTTTGCTAATTGCACTTAGAATAGATAATGCGACAATAGAACATTTTAGCCTCGAAAAAACTTTGGATATCCAGCCAATTCAAGCAAACTAATGTATTCTTAAAAACAAGAATATTAAAAATAAGAAGCTCAAATGGCTCAGCTTAAAATGGCGCCTGTAAATTTTTGTGTCAAATTGCTTTACTAACCAGATACTTTGAGAGTAGAAAACTAAGGAGTTAAATTCTGTAAAACTCTCTATTATAACGCTGGCAAAAAAAATATTTCAAGCTTTTAAAAATTCATTATCAGTTATAATCGAAATCATTAATTGACTGTGGCAAAAAAATATACTCTGCTACAGAAAGTGTTTTAATATATGCAAACAGAATTTGATTAACTCTTGAATGCTCGATTAACTGCTAAGTAAATGCAGGTGACGACTCTTTACTACTAAACCAAATTAATATAAATGTTGTTATGTATTTTCTTTTATTTTCACCAATCAGAAAATTTTAGAAAATTTGTTGCCTCATAATAGTTTGAAGTTGAATTAGGCTCCACCCTTAACCTATTTATCACACGAGATCCTTTAATTTGCTGAGGCTCTCTAATCTCTTTTCTAAACTGGTTAAACTCTAAACTTTTTTAATCTCATTTGCAATTGAAAATTTTAATTATCTACTATTAGTAATTAGAAATTCAGTTTCATTTTTGATATTTCAAGAACTACTCTATGCTGAAATTGTTAAATCGTCGCTTTTCACATTCATTTCAAGACTTAAACGCACAAAAGCACATACATAAGATAGCAACGAAATTAGTTGCAACTTTTTGTATCCTTCTGGACAATAGTTGAATAAATTTTTGTAATGTAATTGAAATTATACTTGAAATAAATTAATGAACTATAATAAATTCTTGTCACAAGAGAATAATCAGCATGTAGAACTTAAAAAAATAATCTAAAAATGTGTGTGTCATTCATGGCGTGTTCCACACGATGGATAAATCCCATACGATTCATTAGAATGGCAATCACTAGAATCAAACAAGTATTAATTGCCTAATTGTGGCTCACGAATCTCCAGAAATCTTTTTTTGGGAGTACCATTCATTCTTGTTACCTTAAGAAAATCCTGTTCCTGCTTATGAGAAACGTTACGTCGTTTCCAATAAAATGCAAATTCTTTCTGCAATCCTTTCAGTCTTTCGAAACCAGTTTCTACATGATTTATTTCAAGAAAAAATTAATTTCTTATATTCATCTCAAAGAAATGGCATGCTGTCAAAGTTTGTCACATGACAAGGAATGTGCTCTCAACCACATCGCCAGTGGTCTTTCTTTTAACTTTCATAAGACAAAATTTTGTTTGTTTGAATCGTTTAAATTTTAAGTTTTAGATAAATACAAATCAAAAATAAATTTCATAAATTAATTGCAACCACAACATAGAGTGTATCATCTTAATTTTATTTTCAAATCAACTGGTGGATCAAAATTAATTTTAAAATTTATTTAATGCAAATGCGAAAGAAGTGAAGAAACACAGAGACCAAATTAAAACGTGTTTTTATTTTAGGCGAGGAAGATAAAAAGGGGGCATGTACCGGATGAGATGCGAAGCGGAATTACCAAACCTTTTTACGGGCCTTCTCAACTTTGCACGTAGCACTTAAGAGAGATTGTTTTTTTTTTGGCAATCACTAAAAGTCAAGGTGTTAATTTGGAAATTAAATTACTCGTACTGTACAAGTAAAATTAAAATTTTATTGCTTGCGGCACAGATGGAATTTTGAAACCGGTTAAAGCCACATTTCGCTTTTTTGAACAGACAGAAGTTTAAAAAAAAGTCTTTAGCACAATTTGCAGGCAATAGATTCTAGATAAGAAGAAATAACGTTTTGAGTCTATGACGTACGCCAATCAATTCCAATTGAGTGTGATGAAATTATTTTCAGGGTCTTAACACGGTGCTGGGGTATGTTGGTGTTCAAGGTTGTTTTATTCTTGTGCCGGTTTTATTTTAATTTAGATCAGGAAAAAGTTTGCGGTATGATGATAAGTTTTGTGGTATATGGTTTCTTTCTTGTAAGAACGTCTTTTTGCATTTATCGCGCATTGATGCGACAGATTACGCGAGTAAAAAATTGAGATAGTGTCCTTATTTGGCGCTAGTTGTAGGGCCTTCCAATCTATAAAATTTAAATTAAATAAAGTGTGTAAGATATCAACGTTTTTTATTCTTTTGAAAGGCCTATTGATGCGATAGAAAATAACATCGATCCAATTTGCTTTGACTTTGGCTTATAAATCAGGCTGAAATTGACCGATGGTATGTATCATGTTGGCTTAACCATACATAACCTACAGCCGAAGTTTTGTACGTGTGCAGGCCCAAATCAGGCTGCACAATTCGATAAGTTGTTGTCTGCGAAATGACCTCGAAACGATACAAATTCAATTGTCTCGGATTCTCCTGCACACCCTCGAGGATTTCAACGTTTCAACGTTTTCGACTTGTGAACTTGTGTTTTGTCGACGTACGGGTGTTGCTTTATCGGTTACTGAACCAGTGCACTCATATTTATCGACCAAACCACGAACAATCCTCTCGGTAGGGCGATTATTGCGTAGAGAGAAAATCAGAACCCATTTTAACAAAACTATTTTACTATGTAGTAGAACGCTATAGTCGTCCACGATTATTTGGCGATGCAGGCAGAATAAATGACAGCCAATCACACTGCTATGTCCTTAGCCAATAGATATGGCCGCTGTCAACTGTTAGAGAGCGGAAGTGCCTGGCATATAGCATTTAGATTTTTCTTGGAGTTACGATTGGGCTGTTTAGATAATTTTCGTGTAGCGTATGTTCTTACTTTTTCATTACATCATTCATAGTGGAAAGTCAGAAGGAGTCATCCTGATTTATCACGTCTCAGTCGCTCATGTATTAACCAAAGAGATTTTCTAGAGAAATCGCAAGAGAAGAAAGCAAAACATTCGCCATCAAAAGGTTTACAATCAGAGACAGAAACTCAAGACAAAAACTAATCAGAGACAGAAACTAGAGTTTATGTAATTACTTTTATCTGTAGCTTTTAGTTCGAAAGTAGCCTTGAAAACGCGCAACAAATTAAATTTAACTTCAGAAAATTTTTGTCTGCATAGACGCAGCTGGACCAGTCAACAGCGACCTTAAGCTTGTATCATTTCTCAAGTTCAAGACTTAACCGCAGCCGATTTCCAGCAGTCAATGTTCACAGACTGTGACCTTAGTCACTTATTTCTTTCGGTTGACTTCAACTCAACTCAATTACCACCAATGCCATGGTGTTTATGTAGCACCTAAATTGTTGATTGATAATTTTCTTGCATATGCCATTTTTATGATGTGCAATTAAGTCGACTAACGCTTTCCTTGTATCCTTCCAGAGTTGGCGCAATCCTTGGTGAATATGACACCTCAAAGACTGTCGATTGTGACAGTGGTAGCTGTGCCAATTCGGTTGTGCGAGTTGGAATCGATGAAGCGATTCCACATGAGGCCTACAACGATAACCAGATGCATCGCCACAACGATATCGCACTTGTTCGGATGGACCGAAACGTGATCTACACAGACTCCATCAGACCGATTTGCCTGCCATCGTCTCTGTCCGCCGAACAACCTCGAAGCGGGACTCAACTCACAGTCGCTGGCTGGGGAAGAACCCTTCAAAGTAAGCAGAAAAAAAAAGAAAATCCTTGTTTCGTCTAACAATCAATCCTTTGCCTTTAGATCCTAAAAGCGCTGTCAAGCAAAAGCTGCAGGTGCCATTCTTTGATCAAAACCAATGTCGTCAGAAGTTCCAGACCCGCAAAGTCGACGTTATTGATTCGCAACTATGTGCCGGTGGAATTTATGCCGAGGACAGCTGCGACGGTGACTCTGGAGGACCATTGATGAGCTTTAATCGAGGTGTGTGGGTGCTGCAGGGAATCGTATCATTTGGCGTTAAGTGTGGCTTCGAGGGCTGGCCAGCAGTTCACACCCGAGTAGCGAATTTTGACGCGTGGATAAGAGAACGCGTTCAACCATAAGTCATGACTGTTTTTGTTTTTTGTTAATTTTGTGATTCATCAACTTTATTTAAAAAAAAAGCCATATTATTTATATATAAATAAACTGAATGACAGCTATAGATTAAGATGCAGTTGTAAAATGTGCAATTTGTAGATATTTATTCATTTAAATAAACAAAGATATTTTGTAAGGTTACACTTATGGTTGACTTGCTTAGATAATTCAATTAGAAAATGTGTGAAATTGTTGTGTAGAGAGCACTTTTCGTGGTTCGCACTCAATATCATTTGCAACACAATTTAAAAGTTTCCTTCTTCCCACCAAAAAACTTAATATTTTCTATTGGATTAAGGTCAGGACTCTCTCAGGCAATGACGTAAGATTGGTTTTGCGGTCACTAATGCTCTGCTTCAGCGGGAAGTATTGTTCTGCTAACGTCTCAGTGGATTCGTTTGCGACTTTTGCATTGCTTAAGTGAACCAAACCAGCTTCCATATAGCTGCTCAGCGTTCAGCAAATGTTCTTGCTTTGTTTGTTGTCTTGAAGCCGTTTTTAGTTAATTTCTTAGACTTACAACTACCTCAAACTTTTTTCTATTGCGTAAAATTATAATGGAACATTTTAAAATTCAGTTTTGTTGAGTTTTCAATTATCAAAAGTGTGTTTTTTCTCCCTTCTTCACAATATTAGTTTCCTCCTGCTATTTTTTTAGACTTCTTCAATCTATCAGAAATAGGATCGCAGCCCACCCCATTGACGCCCTTGCATCTGCACTATTTTCCCACTCAAATCGACCATGAATATCATTCCCGCCTGAAGGCGCGCAACATTTCCTCACGATCGCAGCACAAACGAAAGTGAAATGAAAACAAATCGCCGAACAATTTTTGCAGCTCACTGTCGCCGTGGACTACGGATGGTTACCTAATTTACCAGTTTTGGCGGTCTTGTCGTCGGAAGACGCGCGGCAGTCGGTCGCTATCGTTAATTCATTGCAAAACTTCAGTGTTGTCTCTCTTGTAAAGCTCTGACATAACGCGTTTGCCTTGAATATAAATGCAAACATTAGCAAAGAGCTGAGCTTTTACCGATCGGATTATCGCAAGCAGCTGATCGCTGAAGGCGTGTGTGCGGCTAGAGACTACGGCTGAGACGCCATGAGCCATGAGTTAGTAGGGAAGCGTTCGGTATAACCATACCAGTGCCAGCGGTACGGAGCGTGCACGCGTTCTCTCAAAGTCACTGTTTTTACCAATATTCGACTGTATTCGAAACATTCGAAAACGAAAATGGCCAAAGCTCAGATGGCCCTGCAATGGCTAACTTTAGTCACGGTCGGTATTTTGACGCTGGCGGACGTAGCCAACATAGTGGCGGATGATAGAAATGGCGGCGGCGGCGAAGTTGCGTCCTGTGATATACCGAACGAAAGTGTGCGTGGTCACTGCCTGCCCGTGTCGCAGTGTCAAGCGTTTTTGAAAGTGCACAACGAAACCAGTTTTGCGGTGACGCTGCAACCGGAATTAATACGTTTCCTGGAAAAAGTGCAATGTGAAAGTGAAAGTGGGTCGTCTCAGGTGGTGTGCTGTCCTTTGCACGGTCGGGAGTACGCCCACCCAGCGATAGAGGATGTGTATCGGAGAACTATACATTCGGGTAGATCGCGCAACAAAACGAAAAAACTGAAGCGGCGCATTCAGACGGTTCACGGGAATGCGAAGTATACGCTGTACAATGAATGCGGGAAGCAAGTCACGAACAGGATCTATGGCGGCGAGATCGCCGAGCTGGATGAGTATCCTTGGTTGGCACTGCTGGTCTACAATTCAAGTTAGTAGTGTCGAACGTGTTTTTTTTAAGATTGAGCAATTAATCTAGTCTGTTTTATTCAGATGATTATGGCTGCAGTGGCGCGTTGATCGATGACCGCCACATCTTGACAGCTGCCCATTGTGTAAAAGGAATCCGAGTGCGAGAGAAAAACGGATTGTAAGTGTGAAATTGCATAATTTGGTTTATTGAAAAAGAAAACTAAAAGAAAAACAAAACTGTATCTGTTTTGTTTGATTTGATTGATCGAGTAAATTAGCTCGATCGTAATGTATCTATCGACCTTGGAGAGTGCTTCTTATGATGCAACGTTGTGAGCTGGTTTTGGACTCCGAGTTGGGTTTTACAACCATATTGTTTCCGGGTTGTGTGTATCAGTCTTAGATTCGGTTGGGTCTGTTTTTGATAATGGGTGTGGCTTCGGTTGGTGCGCTCGTATTGCCACCAGAAAGTTTCTAAAAGTATTGTTGCATTCCATCAGCTGTCTTAAAACGGCCGTGATTAAAGTTTTGTTTTACTGATTATTTGATTACATTTAAATATCCGCAGCGACTTGTCTCTTATTTGGATTCTTACAGTATTCTTAGGTTTCGATATAAGACTAGAGCGTTTACGGTTTTTTTTTTTTATTTTTATCCCCAAATCGGTCGCATACGCCTTCAAATTGTACAACCACAATTTTGCCCCCACTAAACCGTCAGTATTCCCATTTAATATTGAATCAAATTCTAATCTAGCGCGGCACGCGAGAATTGAGTTGTTTTTATTGGTCTGCAGGTTTCAGCAATTGTGCGTGTTTATAATGTTGAGAAAGTTTTGCTGACTTCAACTTAAGAAATAAACTCAATATTTATTTGTGAGCTAATTCGGCGTACGCTTGTTCTACTGATACAAAAGTACTGTCTTTCACTTTCAGTTGGGTAAAAATATTTTTCATTTTACTGGGGCTTTTTACAAAACAAAGTATTTTTTTCATATTTAATTGTTGCATTGCATTGCATTAGGGTGGCGTAACAGCCCGTTGAGAGTCAAAGCCTATTTAATTGTTACTACAAAAAAATGACACAACATGGCGCTCACACAAGCTTAAGGACATGAAAAAAATCTCTAAAAGACCATAGCAGAGAATTTCTGGCCAACAATTGGTTGTCATTTCTAGGTAGATCTGCTGTTTTATTAGATCTGCTTTTGCACTAGAATAAAAATCAATAACAGAAACTTTTTCACTAAACCTGATTTTCTGTTTTAATGGAATTTTATCAAATTTAACTGCCATTTCTACGTTTGCCATTCCTACAGCACCAGCCTGTATGGTAAGGAACGCTCGAAGACGTAGGGGCTTCAGATTTCTACGGCGTTTACTGAAATTGGCAGCCTTTCAGACTAAGAATTAGAGTGAACAGCTTAGATTATATCCTTTCAAAATGAAGTCTTTAACTCATTGAAACGACTCCCTTCGATGTGGGTTAAAACAAAATTCTAAATCTTATTAAAGAACCGTGGTTGGTTATTTTAATAATTGAATTTTCTTTATTGGATAGCGATAATCCTTTGAGTGCTCCAAGAAACTTAGCCGTAGCCACATTCATGTGAGTTCCGTTCTATGTGTTTTACATGATCCGTCAACTGAAATTTTGTCAAAAATTAATCCGATAAAAAAATTACTTGCACGTTTGGTTGTAATTTAGAGACATATACCATTATATTAGCGCGATGTTTTAATTATATGAATACAAAACCGTTACATCATTGCCATAGTTTGGCTCTTATTACGCTCACTAGAGCTAATAATAATAATTCTAATTTACGTAACAATTTGCTAGTGGATTTAGCTTGCCACTTGTCTAAACAGTCTATCTTAACATCTTCAAATGTTTTAAGCCAGTTAGGTGTAATAATGTATATAGTCTAGTTAATACCTGCCTATTTTGAACTACTTATTAAAAAAAATTAACTTAAATTATAGCAGTCAAAAGGTGAATTACAGAGTTTCACGCTATAGACTCACCAAACCGTCTTTGAATTGACTGCGAAAACGAAACTCAAAGCATGAGAGGCTTATTTAACTGAATTCCACAGTGAACATTTTTGTTTAATGTCAAACAAATTTTTATCTCTTTTTTTTTTTTTTAGAAAACACGTTCGCTTGGGAGAATTCAATGTAAAGACTGAGCCGGACTGCATCGAAGAGCAAAACTATTTGAATTGCAACGATGCCGCACTGGACATGACGGTGGACCGGATATTTGTCCACCCTGAATACGATGAGTTCTCAGTGAATAAGTTCGACGATATCGCCGTCATCCGACTGAAGAAGGCAGTACCATTTACCCACTTCATCATGCCCATTTGCCTACCAGACCGTAGTGATCTCGAAAGCAATCCATTCCAGCCGGGCCAAATGTTCTCCGTCTCTGGCTGGGGACAGACTGACTTATGTAAGTGCTTGAGATTTTTGAAGTACATAAATAACGACAGATACATTTTGTTCCAGTTAATAAATACTACCCCAATATTAAGAGCCCGATCAAGCTGAAACTGCGCGTGCCATTGGTGCCGAACGACACCTGCGCAAAGCTCCTGAAATCGTTCGGCGTTGAGGTGGGGCCGAAGCAGATATGCGCAGGCGGAGAGTTCGCCAAAGACACCTGCGCCGGTGACAGTGGCGGCCCACTAATGTACTTCAACCGCAAGCACTCGCGGTGGGTGGCGTATGGAGTCGTTAGCTACGGCTTCACGCAGTGCGGCCTGGCAGGTCACCCGGCTGTGTACACAAACGTATCGGCGTATATCGACTGGATTGGACAAATAATAAAGAATTAGCTAAAGCTGCTAGAGCAGACTAAGATTGTTGTTGGTTTTATATAAGTACTCGTACTCATAGCTCAGTGTCTCGAAAATGAAAATATTTAAAGGAATCTTAAAAAAACAATTGAATTGTTTTTCACTTGGGTCACAGACGGCGGAAGTGTGTGCTAAATGCCGTGTCACGTCACTTCATCATTTTCGTGGAACATGGATGGGCTTTCACTCACTCTATGGAAATGATGCAATTCACGTCGAAGAGCGACAGAAGTGCTCACTCGTTTCGGTTGTTGCCCCAGAAAGAGTGCTTTAGTTGGCGGTGTTGAGTGCGGGGAGTGAAAGTGAAAACACGATGTGAACTTGACTTAGAGTCGTGTTTCCAGTTTTGATTACAAGCAGCTGGTTGTCAATATTGAAACCGATGAAGATACACGTACAGGTGATGTCATATCGGAGAGTCGAGTGGTGGTGGTCGCCGTGATTTGGTAATCTGAGTGCATTTTGTTGGGCTGGTTATGTCACTTCGAGAGGTTTGTTTGGAGTTGCATTCAATTGCATTCGATTGTCAATCTTGATTCTTCCGTTGACTTTTAGTAGATTAGGTTAGCTTCAGTGCAATGAGGTGATTCCTATGGAGTGCACATACAGACCCTCACAAAAGTATTCGGAATTAAGGTTGGTTTGGGGGCAAATATAAAACTTATTTCAGTATTTAAAAATAAATGGAAGCGAATGAAATGTCACCAAACTGTTTATTTAAAATTGTAGTTATGAACAGTGAACAATCGAAAGTCATTTTTGTAAGCGTTTTCGTCATAACCAAAACGAAACTGATAGTTAAGGTTTATTTTCAAAGCAAGACTAGTTTTAAACTATCGCATCTGGTAAATAGACGAGAATTTTTGTTAGCAAAGGGTATAGAGTTTTGTTGGTAATTTTCCTGCACTTTTACCAGTCGTCTCAGGTGTGCTACAAGACATAATTTTGGGATCTGTCCTGTTTTCCTTCTTTATTAATGATCTTCCGTCTGGGTGTAATTATTTAACGACGTTCAACAGTACTCAATAGAGTTGGGTCGTTCCGAGCATTTGTAGTTCCATGAACCAGTTCCTCAATCGGAACCCATTCCGTTCGTTCCGTAAACGAAACGGAAGCAATTCCATCGTTCCGGACTGGAAACATGCTCATCGTTCTGGACTTGAAAACATGCCCATCGTTCCATTAAACATTATAACATTGAAACTCAATGCTCAATGGAGCGAAGGGCACCCATTAATGTACAATTTATGTTTTGCTTGTATACAAATTTAATGTTTATATATCTAAACAACAAAAAAAATAATTTAAAAAAAAATTGTTAAAATGGAGTTTATAAAGTATTTTAATACTAATAAATTAAAACTACTACTACTACTATTACTACTATGTTTTCGTCAACCACAGACGTGTATTTATTTATGGATATGCGGCGATAATCTCGAACAGTTGTGCACACTGGAACTGAATTGAAGAAAAGTTATGAAAGATCGGTGCGTACACCGATTACGGCCGAAGCCTCTGGTGTGAAGAAAGATTTTGATTTTGCGCACATACTGCGCTCGAGTTACGTTCGCCGAGCGAAAAAGTACTGAAACGATAACTTAAAATATAGTGCTAAGTTTTTATTGTTTAAAGTACTAACTTAACACTTAATATAACCAACTTACACGACTAACTTAAATGACGGACTTCATAAGACTCACTTCATCACTTAACACCAAAAATACACGTGGAAAATAGACGGGGTCAAGATAAAAACAGCATACCGCAATAGACGCACAATGAAAAATTTTGAAAGATGTTAAGCATCACACTCAAAATAGACAATACAATCATCCCGCGGCTGGAACGACTTTGAACAACTCTAAGGCAGATAGCCATTTTTTGGATACAATGCGCAGTGAATGACGGCGAAAAATGGAGAAACTCTAAGGCGGGCGGAGTCTTAACAGCTAAACAAAATAATGTATGGAGTAGTTGATCATCTCGAAAATTTATGAAAAAGTTCGCTACAGCATAAATGTCTATCTTTTAAGGCAGATCGATAATAACCATTCTTATGGCTTTGTAAAAAGTCCAAAAGCAAATCCCCAATGTAATTTCTTCACCGCTTTGTCAAAAGTCTGAAAAAATTACAAAAAATCGGCTTCGATGAGTACATTAAATAAAAACTAATTTCAACATTCTGGCCCCAATAATTTTGGAGCTTTTGACCAAAAACGATAAAACGTCGATATGTGAATTTCGCACCTAAAAACGCAATTTTGTAGTTCACAGTGCAAGCATTAAGAAATAATAAGTATAAAAAATATCGATTAGTGGGCGAAATCCGAGCCGATTTAAGTTTTTTCTAATCCATAAAATTCTGGCCAAAATTGAACTAGTCTCACAAGGAAAGTGCACGGCACGAACTTGGGGTCACCGATTTAGATGAAATTTGGCATAATTTCCCGAAGTAAGAGAGTGCAACACTCCCCCATTTCCGAGAAAAACGCCCCCAAAGTTTTCCCAATCACTTCCTTTACTAAAAAAAAACCAGAAATGTCGAGGCGGCAATAGCCTAGTTGGTATGGTATTTGTCTCTTACGTGAGAGGAGGCATCGCTGACCCAGATGTAGTCGAAGTAGAGAAAAAAAGGGCTATATTGGCAGCGAGAAACAGTAGTGTTGTGGAAATTAACGACATAATTTTAACTAAACTTCCACCGTTCCTTTATTATTCGTTTACTTTTTTATTACAGTTCCATTTTTTGTAGATTTTTCCACAAAACCCGGTGATACAGCTGTGCACAACTATGTTATAACAGTTTTTGAAGTAATTCTGCCTATATGTCCATCTCTTATGCTCTCAACGCCAAACTACCGATAACGATTTTAATGAAATTTAGTACAGAGTAAGCTTAAACCGCGAGGAAAGACACGGGAACATTAGTTGTTGCAGAGTAGTTACATATACGTGTACTTAGTTTTAATAAAGTTTAACAATATGTATTGGAAAATAATATGAAATGTAAAAGCCCTGTTAACTCGTGTTAATTCGTATTTTTATGCGTTACACCTCGCTAAAATGAGATCTCGATAATTCGTAAACTCGATCTCGATTTCGAATTATCGGGATTCGACTGTGTACATTACATTATTCATACGATTCTCCATAGATTGATTTATACATTACACATTACATTACATTATGATTCTAATAAACAAATTTGTCGATTGTCGAGAAGATTGCCAATTTACAACCGCGATAGCGGCTACGCCTATCCTTAATATGCACTGGGTTTGGCATTGGAACCTCAATTTGGCATCTACGAATGTGGAATACATCTGCAGAAATACGTATTTTAAAGATTTGTCCGAATAAAAACTGTCTTCCAATGTATGTGCCGGCTACAGCACACTCACGGTCATCAAATTGTAATTTTTTACTCAAATTATTTATAACGTCCCATTGATTGTAGTTTTGGTCTGCAACAACTCACTCAGTCTGCGTATAAAAAAAAAAACGCTCACCCATCACGGCCCTATAATTAGCGGTGTTCGTGTTTGTTTTTTCTATTCGTCCTTTCAAATGAACGTGTTTACCTATCAATTTAAATTTTTCACAACCCTCAAACAGCATTAAATTCGGAATTAAAAAAAAAAGAATGACAAAAAACTTAAAAATTCAATTAAAAAACTGTTTGCAGTTCCGCCGTTTAATTCACACATTTGCAGGAGATGAAAGTGGGCAACCCTCGGGAATCACTCGCATTGAATAAATATCCTGCGGCGGAATTACTGCTAATTACCCTGGAAAATTCTCTGAGTAACTCCCATCTAAAAGGCATTCAATGCGGTTGATAATGAGAATCATCTGGTTTTCAAATAACAACAGGAACATGATCCGCGAGAAAAACTCCTTGTAACAAGAGTCAACAGCCGAGTTCTTTTGTTATGGAAATTCCAACATGAGCAACTGCCAGCTGCCATTATTTCTCTATGACAAATTTCTTTCCAAAAATTCATCCCATTTTTTTTGGGAAAAAGTACAATTCGCATAACAAATTAATCTAAAGGGTGTCCACTTGAGCGTTAATCTCATTTGGAGAACATCCTTCGAAGGATGGATGTTAATGATGATGGTGTAAGTCGCGAATGTATTCTTGAGGTAAACTTATTGCAAAAAGGAAGAACAGAGAAACAGAATTGTAAAAGCCTTCAAGTGTCGTGTGTGAGTTGTGTCAAGAGGCTGTCAGAAGCTCTTAGCGTGTGTGTGAAATCGAAAAATTGTCACATCCCCTGGTTGGGTGGGTTTTCCATTTTCCTATTTCTCAAGTGGATGACGGGGAACTTTTTTTCTAGATCCCATGGACCACATGTGCGTCCGGGCTCTTAAATGCGTGCAAGTGTCGACGCTGAAGAGCACAGCGCTCTAATGAACACTTCAAGGACAGAAAGACGATAAAGAAGTGAAGAGGAGTGTTCACTCCGGTGTCGACATATTCCTCCGGTCGAAATCAATTTGTGTCTTGTGACCGCCTGCAGATGAAAATTCGATTTTGTTATTTCCCAACGCAATTACAAGTAATTTCCACAAATGTTCGCTGTGGAAGGGGACGAGTGAAAACACAGTTTGAAGGAATTTAAATTAAGGGTTCTTTCAGTTGTTTCAAACGTCTTTGGATGGTTGTTCCGTAATGAATATTTGTCGTATGATCGCCCAAATCTTCTGTATGGCTCTAATTACAACGCAACAAAAGGTCTAATAATCTCATTGCACTGTCCGTAAACGTATTCCGTGGTTGTATCAAATTACCATGACAAGAAAAGTAAGATGTGCCAAAAGCTGCATTCATCCGGAAAATCAGAGTTATTATAGCAGCATCAATCCATTTTTCCAACCTTGCGTACCGCCAATATCCGAAAGTCCAGTAGAGTTTTGTTAGAAACGAGCCCTTCCGTTTCCCCAAGGAATACGTGTGTGTGAGTACTCATTTTTTGCTTGTTACGCGTCTACATTAACCGATGAACGTACATCAAGGATGACCGATTCGCATGAATGAATGAAAAGGAAATGCAGACCTCTTCGATGGTTGTGGCGGGCTGGGTAAATAAAGAGATTTTAATTTTTTGATTATCTTCTTTGGTTAGAGATAATGACGGCCGACGTTGGCAAGGAGTTAATAGGAGGAAGGATCCTTTTCGGTCAATGTGAATGGACTGGGCAGTATTTTTTTTTCTGTTATGGGAAACGTATGAGGTCTGAGTAAATTAAATAACGTTTTATCCTTGAGTGACGACGTTTGGCACACGTCGTCCATTATGTTCATTTTTTGTGTGTGGATTTTTTTCTGAATGAAGGGATAATCGATTGATTGAACAAGTTATCCATGCGAGTGAATGGGTCAGGAAGCGCTATTGATTTGACGGACTGTAATGTGCATAATTGATTAGGAAGAACGATTTCTTCTATTTGAACGTTTGGCGGATTTGTATCAAGGCAGATTGAATGGATACCTACGAATTTATTTTCAGATAGTTGATCAGACAATGTGCCTAACATGGCGATAAATGCTGAGTCAGTCGTATGCAGACGGTTCCAACTGGGCCTTATTATTCTTTTGTTACATGAATTATTGCGCAAAAGTGATTCCATTTTTTTTTTGCTTTTCTGATTGCTGATTTCTTATCATTTCGGAAATAAACCTAAAGAATATATGAAAAGTGAAATGACAGCTGAGTTTTGTAGCACTCAAAAAGGATGGGTTATAAAAACAAAACTAAAATGCTCATACTACAAATGATTTTGTGATTGTAGCTGCCTACAATTCTATCGTCATACACTATTAACCAAATTTACATATAAGGTTAACCTTTCTTAAATTCTTGGTTTTAAGGTTGTATTTAACCGTATGCTACCTTTATTGAAAGTCTACATCTACCTCTGCAAGATTCAGCGACAAAACGATTTTACCTGTACGTACAAGCCTGTTAGAGCCGGCTGCTGATACCTGAATCCTTTTTTTATCCTATGCGCCACCTGTTCCTCTGGGGTCGACCAGAAGTAGTGTTGACCCAGTCGTTTTTTTTTTTTAGTTAATTGAAAAACTCCCGTTTTTTAAAGGAAGAAATAAACACATATTTTTGCAAGTCGATACTCGAAGTTATATATTTTGCAATCCTCCAGACAGGGTGTTTAGGAACATTTTCTAGTCAAGTCTTGTGGACAAGTCGTAGATCCTCACTTCTCCACAACCCAGATGGCCTGCTGTGATAAGAAACAGTAGTCTTGTGTGTTTTGTGTCTCAGAAATTTCAGCCCGAAAGATTATATTTGTGTTGTGCGAAAACACAAAGACAGCACACCCTTTGTACCAAAATGCTCCTGTGCAATGTTTAAAACACAATAGCAGGCTGTCTTTACTGAAATCCTTACAATGTCGGTTTCATTATACTCCAGTCTACTATACTTCAACAATAAACACGAAATGTTTTCCTTGTTATTCTTTGTGTCCCTGTGTCTTCTTGAAGCGACTTCAAGAGATTACTAAAGCGAAGGGAAAACTAATCAGGTCCTTGGCTAGCGATGTTCCGCGTCGATCTCCAAATGAATCGTTGTCCAATCCGACGATTTCAGCACGCAATCGAGTAGTCATTAACGTAATCGTTTATCCTGCAAGCCACGCAATTCCGACAAGAGCTACAAGAACGTCTGCGCCCCTCCCCTCTGCGTATGCAAAACATTCCAATTATAATAATTATGACTTCGAGAGGGTAAATTAATCACATATTCTGCCGTGGGAGAGTCCGCCGGGTTCAAACAAAGTCTATTCAAGTTTCGACGTGTGCGTGTGTCCGGACATCCCTAAAGTTGAAAACAGTTTCAAACTGTTGCCCATCGCACAAGGCATAGCAACAACCTTTCAGCAGCGCGTATCCTTTTGGGAATAGCCCATGACTGTACTCACGAATGCCTAGCGGTTGGTGGTACAATTACCTAGTATAAGTCCGCTGAAGTCAGTTTGTGGATGAAATTGAGAAATCTGGTCGCGTTTGTTTTCGGAAAAATGTTCAGACACAAACACATGATAAAAGGTCGCGTTTATGTTGATATGTAAACGAATACGTATCATGGCACGCCATCAGAGCAGTATGGTCCTGCGGGGTGTGTGATCAAACGAGGATTTATTGTTCCCGTTTTCTATCGCGTAGAATGGAAAAGGATTAAAAGACGATTGTAGTCGATTTCATTTCTCTATTGCAACGCTGTTCATTCATCTGCATATGAATGGAAAAAGAAAAAAAAAAAAAGGATTCAAAGGAACTCGGCTCATTGAATAAGAGAATCTAAGGAGCTAAGATGAAGAAATTAAAAATATCCACGGAGGCGGTGCACAATGGAAATTCCTTTGGATGTAGACGAGTCCTACCTATGCTCAGCAGTACTGGGGTGAAGCCGATGCTTTGTACCATGCTCAATTGAGCGTAATGGAAATTTGTAGAAAATTAAAAATTTACATTGAACCTGTGGGAAGTCAGATGAAATGGATGTGAGTAATGGAAGATTCTTCAGAGGGGAGGGAATTATAGTACTTTAAGAGTGAATCCTTAAATACTTTAAGAATGGAAAGCGACTTATCTTTATTCGTTTGCTGTAGGATTTTTTGTGTGTAAATGATACATCAAACCAGAGTCAAAGATCACATTACTAAGCCCAGCGCTGCAAAAATGCTATTCGTAAAACATTACTTGAATTGAAATTGTTAATTTGGTCAACCATAGTTTAACAAAGAGAGCATTTATTTTAATTTCTATGACCACAGCGAATAACTGCTAAAGTTATTATCTCACGCTTTTAAAAAGAATGTTAAAAATTTAACATTTTTCTGGAAGCCATGTGCAAATAAGAAAGTAGCAAAAATTTTAACTATTGAATATAATTTTGTTTAATTTCTTTTTGAATTTGTAGTACAGCCATTTACGACGTACCATGTTTTAGGCCAATATAAGCTAGACGAATGAGCATTAAACAGAGCCTAAGCTCATAAACTGTTCACGGAAGTGTGCTAATTTATTGTTTTCTCAGTTCAGAAATATCTTCGAGTGATGTCCTGAACTGTCTGCTGGTCGGTATTAACAACCCAACCAGTCCGTTACCTTGATAAAAAAAAAACATAACTTCACGCTGTGTCATGTCATGCCGTGCTTAAAAGCAATTTATGTGTTGAAAGAACTATTTATTGCATCTCACGTATTCATCGGAAGAAATGCACTTAGATCCGGATTACACCATACAACGGTCAATTTCATCATTATCATTAGTGGCGTAACAGCCCACGAAGGGCCAGAGCCCAGCTTTTCGCGTCTCCACTGTGTTGTGCGCGTTATAATTTTGACACATGTGAAGGGGACCTATAGTTTATTGCCGGTTCAGAACGGCGAATTGCGAAAACTTTCCGTGACAGAAGTACGGATTGTCAGGTCAATGGACAATTTATGTTCTGAAAAGATCAGACAAACTTTTTCGACTCAGAATCCGAGGAAATGAAGGAACCGCTTTAAACGAGCTCTTCTACTTTCAGACCAACGATTTTCTCTGATTATAAAAATCATCACCTCCGGCAGTCCTTCCAGCAACATCTGATAATAACGACACCAGAAAGACACCAACAAAATCAAAATCACATATTAACAAACTCACTGGAGAGAGAGTGGTGTAGGAGTCTGGCCGTTAATACATAATTCAATTTTAAACAATTAATAGAATTAGACGCTCCCATTTCATATTTCTTTTATTCGCTCTTATTAAAGCTTAAACCTTCATTGCAATAACTTGCCACGTGCCAGAAAAATTTGTTTTCTAAATCTGAACATTTTGTTGTTCTTAGTTACGATTAGTTGCCTTTAGTACGTTGACTCGCTGCGAGAAACTCTAAGTTATTGTAGGCGTAGTCCTTTATTTACATTCGGCATATCGGCACTTAGCCAAGCAACTGACTACTCTTCAAACAGAATTTAAGAAAGCGTTTAATAGGATTGGTATAGATCTAATATTAAATAAACTATGAGAATGGATTTTTGGACTACATCCGTTGTAGTTTTATTCATATGAATATTTTGTAAGAATCAAAAACACTTTTGATTTTCATCGAAAATTATAAACTCTTGGATGACATGTTAACTATGCAGGTGAACATACAAGCCTCAACCGTATAAAAAATGGTTGCTGTTTGAGAACAATACAATACAATATACAATTTGCTTAGTATTGTTTTGATGTTCCAATTCTTTTTGTTAATTTACCAGTGTTATCTTGTGCGTGGGCGTTCAAGGTTGCAGATTTAAGGTGCAGTTTTAAATTGCAAAATTATTGTCTCTGCCACTTTTACGTCAACCACTACCGGGATTACTTGAAATAAATTCTTTTTAATTTATAACCTATTTTTAGGGTTTCGTTCCAAAGGAATAACGAAACCCTTATGGAATCACTTCGGTGTCTGTCTGCTGTCTGTCTGTCTGTCTGTCGCCTTTTACATATTTGACTATAACTTCTGAGTCCTTCTTAGTTAAGGGATGAAATTTGGACTGAAGATGTATCTAGGCGACCCAAAAACAAATCATGAATTTTTTTTTTGAATTAGTCGTAAATTAAAGAAAACGTTAGTACTAATACTAACGCCCGAAAAAACTTTTATTAACTTTGGTGGTCGATATGGGTGTCATTGGAAAGGAGGCGGTGTCCTGATTATGAAAATGTCTGTCTGTCTTTCATAAAGCTTTATTCTTGGTAATTGGCGAACCGCTAAGAATTAAGAAATAAAACTTTGCCAAAATATGTATTTCACTTGTCCAAAGAAAGTTCAGGCAAAAAAAGTTTAAAAAAAATGTTATATTAGCAAAAAGCTTAGTACCAATACTAAATTTGAAAAACAAATTTCTTTTACTAGTTCCTTAATATGGGTATTGTTGGAAAGAGGATGAGAGTTAGATGAAAAAGTTGTACTATGGTAAAAATCTCACTCTTGTTGGTAAGAAGTTTTTAGCCAACAAACTGCCAAAAACTGACTTGTGTACCGTGTCCCCCACCTTATTTTCGAGAATATTTGACCAAAAAATCTGAAAAAAATTGGAGTTATAGGGCAACACATCGCAATATCCCAAAATTATCCAAAAATCGTGTATGATTTTTTGCTCATACTAAAATAAATTAATTACTAACTTTTTTTGAAAAAAATTTCACGGGAATATATTAAGGGAGATACCTTCGGATAGGTCTTGCAAAATGAAATAGAGTTTTCATTATGTACTTTTCATTTGGAAGTTAAGTTTTCGAGATATTAAGCTTTAAGTGTGGAAAAAAAGACGGACCCCCCCCCCCCCCCCACGCCGTTGGTCTAAACATCTGAAATCTGGAGTGTGTAGGCTTTGATGTAATCTTTGTGTTAAAATTGGTTTGAGCACTCTGGCTTTAATAGTTTTCGAGATATTGGCCAAAAACAAAAAAAAAAAAAACAGCAACATTCGAATTTGGAAGATCTGAAAACGCCATTTTGTAGATCTCGGCGGAAGAACAATAAAACATTACGTAAAAAAAATTATTTTCATACAATTTTTTGAGATATTAACGATTTAAATCGAATCAGTTGCCGCTAAATGCACCAAAGCAATTTTCACACGGATGGCGCGATCAGCAAATGGGGAAGAATTTTCTTTTGTTCAGTTTCGTTCGAAATGAAAAGAAGAATTTTACTGAATGAGTTTAATTTTATTTGACTATTTTAGTTTGTTAATTTCTTAGACTTATATTAAGTCTAAACTACTAATCTGCTCGCGAACGAAACTCTTGGCGGGTGAGTAAAACTCACACTTGACCGGTTTAATTTGTTTCTATTTTCGTTTCTTTTCGGTCGGACGAAAATTCTATGGACTTTGTCGATTCCCATCTTCGTCATCCGATCTCGGTGTTTTCGTGCTTTTTCTCCTATATTTTCTAGCGAATTCAAATACACAATTTTCATTCTCGTTCAATTTATTTGCTAGTAAATCTCGTAACAGTTGCCTCATATCATTTTGACTGTTTAGCTTTCAACAGATTGACTAAAATTGTCACAAGTATCTCAAAAAAATGTGATCACTCTGAAATCAATGTAATCAAAAACTACGCACATTCTTAATTGGCACGTGCGGAAAACTGCTGATAAGAACCTCAGCACATTTCTTTCATAAGCAATATGACTACTTTCACGATTGAATAGTTCTTGAGAACCAACTGCGCCATATTCCAGACATACGTAATAATTAAACTTATACTATCCCAGACACTAGTGAAGTATCTTATACTCAAAATGATTTAATTAAGTAAAATTCTAAGTGTCAATCGTCTTGAAATTCAGCAAGACGTCTGTTTGCCACTGATTCAGATAAACAAACTCCTCCGGTCAGCATATAAAAACTCAAGTCAACGGACTACTTTCAATTAAGTACCGTCAGTGTGTTGCATCAAGCGTGTCAGAAGAAGCTTTAAAACTCAAAATGAATTTCAAATACATTTTTGTTTTCACTATGCTTTTGGTGTGCCTCATGGGATCGACCGAGGCTAATGTTTTTAAGAAAGTCGGAAAGGCTCTAGTAACTCAAGACTATATTTTGGAGAGGTAGATGCGGTTCAGTAATTAATTTTTTCTTTGACAGGGAAAAGCCGCAAAGAAAGCTGGAAAAATTATCCACGACGGTGCTGGAGTGGCCAAGGACGCTGCTGCAATAGTCGGGGCTGGCGCGGCAATTGGTGCAGTAGTCGGGAAGTGAAAATGTAATGATTCGGAAACTTCTAAATAAATAAAGTTCTTAGAACTCTTAGTTTTTTTTTATTGAAATCCTTTTTAGTGTCCCGGGGGAATACCGGAATATCAAAAATATGTTTTAGAACACATCGGTTAGCTCTAGTGCGTCACTTGTTTCGGTTTTTTTTCCTATTAGCACAACACAATGAATTGTTCACACAGAGGCCCGCGGTTGTGTGCGCCCTACACGACGACCGTGTGATGTCAGCCATGTTTTCACATGACCATGTCTCACAAAAGCTCCAGAAAAAATACTTTTTTGCACAGCACTAAAAATTAAGTAAATTTGTAGACGTCTTCTAGTGCAATTAGAATATTGCAATAATCAATATCTATAAATATTATAAAAGAGTCTAAAAAAAAATTTTTGAAAGTCTCAATCTCAGGAACTATTGAACGGATTTCCATGTGGTTTTAGAGTTTCTCTCATGGGTATGGGCTATATTTTTCAGACATGTTGAAATAACAAGTTAAAGGTGTATCGTCTCAAAAAGTTCTAAAAAAAAGTCAGCAATGGCATATGTCTATTTTTTAAGGTGGACTCACGATAACTATTTTTTTAATTCAGTAAAAAATTAAAAAGTCTGAACCTGAAAAATCTGAAAAAACTACAAAAAATCGGCTTCAATGAGTACATTAAAAAAAACTAATTTCAGCATTCTGTCCCCAAATACTTTTGGCCAAAACGATAAAACGTTAATATACGAATTTTGAAAATCCAAAAACGCAGTTTTGGAGATCTCGGCATTACGTAGCATTAATGTGAGAGATAATAAGCATAAAAATATCGATTAGTGGGCGAAATCCGAGAAAACGCTGATTAAAAGTTTCTTTAATCTATAAAATTCTGGCTGAAATCAACGCGTCATCTCAGTGGTGTTTTCCACATTCACTTCAGCCCCCATTTGCTCAACTAAAATTTCGTTGTGTAAATACAGTGCTCCACAAAAGTTTGCATACGATTAAGAAATTTGGGGAAAAAGCGCGTCTATTTCAAAATCATATGTGACAATTTGTTTTGAAATGCATATATGAAAAGATGTTTTATAGAGGGGTTAAAAATAAGCATTATTTACTAAGGGAGGGATGGCCTATCTCAATTCGTTTAGGAGGTAGGAACAATTCAAAAGAAAAATCAATTAACATGGAAAAAAAATTATTGAAGAATAACGGCAACACTTACAACGAAGTATTGTACTATATCAGTTTTGAAAACCAGACTCTTGCTCTTTAGCTATGCATTCATGTTAAATTATTCATGTTTATAGTTTTTGAACAAATTGCATGCAAACTCAAAATTTTAATAAAAAGAGTAGGAAAAATCAATATACTTGTAATCAATACTCATTTCAATTCTGAATCTTCTAGTTTTTGAGAAAATTAAGGTACTATTTTCATTGTATTTTTTTAGCATTTGGCATATGCAGGCAATTACCATTACAGTAATTAGTAATTGAAAACCTTTCAATTATAATTACAGGTGATTGTAATTGAAAATTTTCAATTACAACTTACAAGTAATTGAAAATTTCAATTACATATTAAGAGTAATTGAAAATTGTAATTGGTTTTACAAGTAAGTAAACGATTATGCTTTCGGTCTATTGACCGAATGAGATGTTTAAAAAAAACATAATGGCAAAACAGAAAGTAGGCGTTCTATTTACCGTATCAATTGGTACAAACAAAAGAACAACCATTGTCGGCAAAAATGTATTATATTGTCTCCAGAGTAACGCTTATGATTTTGTTCATATTAATGTAATCAACGAAATACTGCAAGTAGTCGTTATCAGCTTGTTTACAATATTGCAAACGCCAAGTTTTTGGTATTTTTCAAAATCACATAGGCATTGTATTTTTTGATGCTACTCATTGAATACATACATACATACATATATATTATGTTTTCTGTTTATTTGGTTTAAGGTATTTAATTACATTATATGTTATGATTAAAAACAAATGTAATCATTACAATATATTTGACCATTACATATTGTTTCAATTACATCATTGTAATTGAATGGAAAGTAATTGAAAATTTCAATTACATATAATATGTAATTGACGATTTTCAATTACAATTACATGTAATGAGTAATTAAACTGATTTGTAATCATTACATCCCAACTCTGGTGTTCTATCTACTCTGGGCAACTGAGGCTGTCCAGTATCATTTAAGCCCTTTTCGCTGTATACAGAGAGTGAGTACAATGCGATCTTTCTTTCCCACTTACTCGTGGGACCAAAATTTCTAAGCCCAATTTAAGCTTTACAAGCCTGGTGTAAGTGCGTCGGGCACCGGCGTCCTTCATAAAATTGATTGAAAATGTTCACCACGGATAGAATGTTGACGGACAAGGAAGAAAATCTTTTACTAGGCTTTCCGTGGCTGATCAAAGTGTCTTCGGCGAGCAGTAATGCGGCTGATAATTTCTCACGGAAAAATTTATTTCTCAAAAAGGACGACTCTATGTGGATCGTCAATACGACTAGATTTTCAGTATCGTTTGCAGGTTTCATAAGCAGCAGAATTTCCAGCTGCAAGCAGACGATGCTTAGGCTAGGAGGGAAATAAAATTTAGATGAGAGGAAGGTGTGGAGGTTCCAGAGGCATTTCGTAAAAGCCCAGTCAATTGAACATATGCCGATAACTCTAACTAACGCTCTGGAAAAAGCTCCATAATTAAATTCAATGATTAAAGACAAAATTAGTAATAATTATAACGGCCGAAAAAATTTTATTAACTTTGATTAGTGATATGAGTGTCATCGGAAAGGGGCGAGGCTCAGAGTCTGACTGTCCGTCATTAGACTTTAATCTTGGTAACTGGTGAACAACTTAGAACTAAGAAATGAAATTTCGACAACAGATGTGTTTCAAAGGCGTAGTAAAGATTCCCAAAAATATTTAAAAAAATAGAGGTTTCATTTTCGACTTTTTAGTTAAAAGTCTAGTTTTCAAATTATTTGGCTTGAAAGTTGCTTTGAAGATGAAAAAAAGGCACTTGAAAAAAGGGCACACAGAAGGCCCCATTTATTGGACTTAAATTAAATTATGCGTGAATGTTCACCACCCTCACCACCTTCACTTCCGACACCTACACCCCTCCAGAACACCAGAATCTTATTCAAGATCTTTAGCGCAAACTAAAAGAATATGTTCTCGGCTAACGGACTCAACTTCTACTTTTTGAAATTTGCAATGTTACAATGCTTACTAGTGAATCAAAGCTAAGATTAATCAATACCGATAACGTAATTAATCACGATTTACTTTCCCTAAAAACTTATTTCCTCGTTAGATTAAAAACCGTCGAACAATTAATGTTTCTCATGCGTAAAATTGACATTGCGTTATTTCGCCGCTGTTCATTAGAATGAAGAATGAAATTAATCCACTTATCCACATTCGTAAAAGAATGACTTATGATTCATCAGGTTATACGCCATCTCTCCAGGGAATTCTACACCGAACTCAATTTATTGTAACAAATCATTCTCTACTTAGCGCTTGCTTTGCCCAAATGCAAAATTATTATAAATGACACAGCGCACTTTCGAAACTCGTAATTATATGTCGGTTCAGCGAACGCAAATAAACCTTTCAATTTGGCTGAAATATTTGTAAGCACTCGTAAAAAGGAATATAGTAGACATTTCCTCTTTTGGCTGTCACGAGTGCTCCTTGAAAAAGCATCCGCGAGTTAAAACATGATAGGAATTAAAACAAAGGAATTTTGGTTTTCTTTATATTTATTCCCAACGAAAAGGGAAAAAGAGCATAACCGTCTTCAATGACGCTACCAAAAAAACTAATGAATGAAATCTCACGATAGGAGATATATATATATGAACTATTATGTACATATTCCTTCTCAGGATCCGCGATAAGAAGGCCTTTGCCTGCGATATGGTTGCCTGCTTATGTGTCTGCGTTGATTGTGCGTCGTCTGCTTGCCGTCTGTGTTGTTTTAGTGTCGTCGCCTGCCTGTGTAAACGTGTTTGTCTATCGCCTGATCTTGTTGTCCTATCGTTGCGACCGGAACTGGGTTTTCCCGGATCTACGTACTCCGCAACATCACCTTTGCAAGTGTTGATTGGTGAGGGGGTTCTGCGGTGTGGGTGGAAGTCAGGTGGACGTCGTAACTCCTCCCCCCTTAGAGTAGAGCGATGGCCATAGTGACGTCGCTGGGGTTGGAGCGAAGGATTGTAAAGTTGGATGTTGCGGTAAGCTTTGGGATTTCCTTTTAATGATGATTATGACTATGGCTATGATGATTACGATGATGAAGACGGCTGTTGACGATGTCGTCATGTAGTGAAGGACTTCGGTTTTGATGTTTAAGTCGATCAGCTTCGATTCTGTGATGTGATGCCGTTGATCTGTACACTACATCCTTCGAAGTGTAGTAAGGCTGTATCTTTTATCGTGCCGGTTTTTGTGCTAAAAGAAGAATTAAAAGAAACTTGCGGTACATTAGTGAAAAGTATGAGATTAGGTTGGATTTGTGTTATTGTTTCATTTTTTTCCCACGTCGTTGAATCCACAATGTGCTAATTGATTTTCCAGCAATCTTCCCAGACATTTGGATTCAGGGGTTTTCTCTACGAGGTCGGGTTGCGTACAGATGAAGGTCTCTCCAGTTTTGGGGCAAATTGTGCTAAAGTGCTGTATGTATTGATCATTGTATGCTACAAATGGCTTTGTTGTTATAAGCATTGTTTCGTTAACCGGAAGGGGTATGATATGATATAGAGGGTATCTTAATTTGGAAAAATTTGGAATTTGTACATTAAATATTATTGTCGTGCCATTATAGTATCCCTGTAATCTTAATAGTTCGTATAACTGTTCTGTGGAAGTGATTCTAATGTCTTGGTCATTTAATTTACTTTGTATCAGTTCTAGTTCTTTAGTGTTTAATAGAAATGTTGGGATTATGTTTAATCTGCCGAGGATCAATGCTTCGGAAATATCGGATAGGTGATTTGTTAGTAAGTCAATGTTAAAGTTAATTTGGTTGATGCATTGATTCTCGTACAGTATATCATGTTCCCTTTTCACTTTGTTGGCTGTGTTCTCTAAATATGATTTTATAGTATTTTGTTCATTGTTTATGTGGTCTGTTATATTTTTGAGCCTGTCAATTATATGGAAATTTATTGTGTCTTGTTTACCTATTGTATGAGTGAGGTTTCGTATGTTTGTGTTTATCATTTCTATTTGGTTGTTAAGTTTTTGCGCAACTTGTGCGTCCATATTCCCTGTTATAAACTTAATTGTTGAACCTAGTCCATCTATAAGGCCTCTTTTCTTCCTAATCGTGGGGTATATTGCATGGAATTTCTTTTCCAATTCTATTAGTTTAAGTTGAGTTATTTGGATTGTGTTCTTGTTATCGGCATGCCTTTGGAAGGTATTTAAAGTATCAGTTATTTTTCGTATGTTAGTATCATATTCGTCAAGGTTAATAATGTGGATAAGATTGTGAAAATTAGTAATGGTGAAAAAATCGAAGTTCCTAGTCGGAGAGGTAGTATACTACGGTTCTTCGGGATATTGTGAACTTCTATTAGTTGGGTAGAAATGAGTGGTATGCTGGAAATGTGGAGGAGAAGTGTTAAAATAAGGAGTGAGTTGGGAGCAACAACTATGGTGTTCTTACGTCTAAATATATAAGTTGTTTTAATTCTATTGAACTAGAATCATGCTAACCATATTCCCTGGTTACATGCTAGTTGTTTTTTTTTTTTTTTGAAATAGGATCATGCTAACCATATTCCCTGGTTACATACTAGTTTTTTTTTTTTTTTTTTTTTTTTTTTTTTTTTTTTTATTTATTGAAATAGGATCATGCTAACCATATTCCCTGGTTACATGTCTATTTTGTTTCTAATTACATTTTTTTTTTTTTTTTTTTTTTTTTTTTTTTTTTTTTTATTGAAATAGGATCATGCTAACCATATTCCCTGGTTACATGTCTATTTTGTTTCTAATTACATTTTTTTTTTTTTTTTTTTTTTTTATTGAAATAGGATCATGCTAACCATATTCCCTGGTTACATGTCTATTTCGTTTCTAATTTAATTTTTTTTTTTTTTTTTTTTTTTTTTTTTTTTTTTTTTTTTTTAAGAATCATGCTAACCATATTCCTTGGTTACATGTTCTTTGCTATTGGCAGGCTACGATCACGCTATGCTCTGATCGTGCATATTTTGAATATATGGATTTGAGGGGTTAGAAAAGTGGGTTTGATAGACTGGTTGTGTGGGATTAGTAATGGGTAAGGGTGTTAGTATATGTTTGTATTTCTTCTTCTTATTTTGCTTTTATGAAGTTTTTTGTCATTTCGCGTAATTATTGTAAACTTATTATTTTTTTTTTTATTATTTGTTTTGAGAACCTAGGTGTCAATTTATTACGTCTAACTTCTTTTCGAAATATTGTGTCGTTCACCTTTGTTTCCTCTGGCTTTTTATCTTTTGTCATTTAAATTCTCATCTGTATATATATATATGTGGGATAGTATATATGGCAGTATATATTACTATATATTAATTAGTTCTATTTTATATTTGCAAAACAATGATCAATGACTAAAACACTTACATGCACCCAAAACTATGAAGATCATGATTCTCTCGATGGTCCGATGATGGTTGATTCCCTTTTATCAGCTAAAAAGTATTTTGTTTTTTCCAATGATTTTCCCTACAAAAAAATAAATAAAAACTTTTCGGAAAGAAAAAAAAACAAAAACGTGGTTTTCTCATTCTCTCAGACCGAATCCCAGAGTTTCTCTTCATGGTAAAATTCGAAACACCGAGCCACCGTCGTTAATTCCGTGTTTCTTAATTGATGACCACCAGACATCTTTCGGTGTAGTAGAAGAATTATCTGTGCAGGTTTTCCTTAGAGGTGTCCTTCTTGTTTCTGCACTTATTGTTCCTTATGTTCTTTTTTTTTTTTTTTTTTTTTTCCACTGCCGATTTTCGAAATTTATAACGAAAAAATTTTTTTTTTCACTGGTTCCGCGGTGATTAAGGGTTGAAACCCACGGTTTGAGAAAACTTCGCTTTATATTTAAAATAAACCGTCACCTATCCTACCGACTGCGCCAGTTAAAACATGATAGGAATTAAAACAAAGGAATTTTGGTTTTCTTTATATTTATTCCCAACGAAAAGGGAAAAAGAGCATAACCGTCTTCAATGACGCTACCAAAAAAACTAATGAATGAAATCTCACGATAGGAGATATATATATATGAACTATTATGTACATATTCCTTCTCAGGATCCGCGATAAGAAGGCCTTTGCCTGCGATATGGTTGCCTGCTTATGTGTCTGCGTTGATTGTGCGTCGTCTGCTTGCCGTCTGTGTTGTTTTAGTGTCGTCGCCTGCCTGTGTAAACGTGTTTGTCTATCGCCTGATCTTGTTGTCCTATCGTTGCGACCGGAACTGGGTTTTCCCGGATCTACGTACTCCGCAACATCACCTTTGCAAGTGTTGATTGGTGAGGGGGTTCTGCGGTGTGGGTGGAAGTCAGGTGGACGTCGTAACTCGCGCATGTATAAATTCCGTCATCCTCGTTTATCCTGATGGAAAAGCGTACATAGCTTCGAATTAAGTGTGCGACTCCGACTCTGATTATTTTCTATTTGCTTTATACGCACCGTATACTGGAATGTACAGATATGAATCAGAGTTCTTTATTTTTGGCGTGGAAGGAAGGACAAAATTATGGATATTGAAAAATACAAGTTACATATTTAAGGGAATGAGGGGAAGGAAAAAAATTAAAATGTCAAGGATTCGCGGTGGTGAAATTGAAATACGGATTCACATGAATAATTTCGATACATCCAAGTGAAGATAAGGGATGAGTGAACTGAAAAGAAGCTGAAAGGGCTGGTGGTAAGAGCACTTTAACTATCTATTAGTAAAATTAGTTCGTGGTTCATAGTATCGCAGAGCATTTCGAAGGTTCTTAAAAGAGGCTTTTGAGGTAAAACATAAATCAAGATCAAAGCCATACATTTTTAAATTGTTCGTTATGGCTGTTGTAAAGTTTTTCTATTTTTAAATTAATAATGTGATTCTAAGGGTCTAGGGAGAATTTGGGTAAGCGAATTTTATGAGAGAGATACAGAAAAGGTGTCGGACGGATAAATTGAAAATTCAAGGCAGTCAATGATCTATTGACCAGCCTTTTGCCATGTAAACAAACTTTCAATGCCGGTTAGCTAAATATGTATTGATTTCTGCATAAAATACGCAGATGCTTCTTTTATTTCTTGAAATGTGACATCTTCTTATTTCCCTTCTCTTCAATACTTTCAGCCTTATATGATCATAATATGAAACACTAAACTATGGAATTATCCAACCACGTTTGAATTGCGTAGCAACAGCATTTTGGTTAGGTTACCCTCGTTATCGCCCTTATTTAATTAATATAGAGTATTTTATGTCCACACTTGTTATATCGGTCGGAACTTCTTTGCTGCAATTTTGAATTTTCTGCTTGTTGACTATACCTCAAAATATACATATGTAATTGAGAATTTACCAGCTTAACAGACGAAAAATACTTCTTCCAGCAGCTACATACATAAATAAAAACATCTGAGCTTTGTAGAGCGACAGTGCGTCCATTAAACTAATCCTGAATTATATTAACATGGTGCAGATGGTCTTCACAAATGCAAATGCAATCATAATATTTGCTATAAGTGAATCTATCGCTTTTTTAAATAAACGCACTCGAGCTTGCCATCTAGATACGGCAGTCCGCAGTTTTCTCCCTCTTGAGTACAATTCAAAACACTCTTACGATTTGATTTTCAAATGGAAATGTCATGTCAGTGCGAAAAATACGCGAAAAAAGCTGTTTGACACTTCTGCAGTTTTTTTTTTGTTTCATATCAACGATTTTTATCGTTTCAACTTCAGATTACGGCAAATGTATGGCATTCAACTCTAATGGATACGATGTCTATTTAAATGGAAGCAAATCAAACTCTTTCTAAAATGCGTGCGAAACTAGACAGATGCCGTGAAGGGAGTTTATTTTGCAAAGAATTATCCGCATGTATGCAGAACAGACATTTAAAAGTTAAGTGGATGATATTTTAATGCGGGGCAATGCAGTTTAGGGTATACAGTTGAAGTTTAGAGTTGACGTGGTCATTTTAGAAATAAGCTAATAGGTACATAGCTGATACAAGGCAACCATAGGTTTTATAAGATTTATATGATGAAACAAAGTCATTGATTGTTGAGTAGCATAAAAAATTGTAGTTGGTAAAAAAAAAAAAAAAATTTTGTTTTAGACTTCTGTAGGGCACAAGCAACATACCAATTAATATTTATAATTTTCCGTTTTTAGGATTTAGAGACCATTTCCGCAGGAGTTCTGTTGCGATTTCTGTTGCTTTAAAACTAGCTGCTACCTTAACTGAGCTACTTCTTCCCATATAAACTTCTTATCAAATCCTCTTTTAAAATTTTCCGGGAGGTGCTCATTCTCCTCCAAGAGTTCGATTAGCCGTCGCATTTGGTTTTGGGTTGTTATTTTGACCCTAAGCAAAGAATATTAAATTATTATTATATTAAATTAACTACAAAATCTTACATTTTTCTTTGTAGTGAACTCTTTTCTCGACGACAGATTTTAGCGTTTTGACGTACGTTTTTAATATAGAAACGACTAACGGAATACAAGAAAAAATATATAAACTTGTTCCACAAGAGAGAATCGACATATTGTCGTTTATTTGGCGTTTTGTGAACGTCTTACGTACTACGAACTTCACACTGTCGTTTTTTTATTGGCGTTGAAGGAGTAAGGGTGATAGTCTAATGCGTCAGAAACCGAAGTCCAAAGCCGGTATGACCGCAAATGTTTAGAAAAGACGAAAAGGACATTCAAAGTTTAAAAATCACGAAAAAAGAAATGGAAATATCTCATAAGCCCCATAACATTTTTTTTTTCAGATTTCGGATTAAAGGTATTTAAAGCTCTTGCGATTACTATATTATCTGTTTTTTGGATGTTATAGTTAATTTTCTTAAAATGGAGTTAAATTGTTGGAAAAAAAGCATTATTTTCTCAAAAAGTATTAAGACAATTTTTTTTAAACATTGCATGAAAGTTCGTTTTATAACCTTTCTTATGATATAATATATATAATATTATGATATTATATACTTTTGAGGGCGTAATGTATAGGACGTTGTATATATTTAAAACTAAGTCGCACATATTCGAATATTATGTCTCAAAGCCTTTTATTTATTTATTATCTACTCACTGGGTCTTGCTTGCAAAAGCTTCAACACTTTTTTTTACTGTCTTAGTCACTTACACTAAAGGTACGTTCGGCCAAGGGAATGTTAAAATCTGCCAGGCAGGCGCCTGCGTTCTTCTAAGTCCTTTAGAATTGAGGGATGAAATTTGAACTGTAGATGTATCTAGGTAACCGAGAAATAGACATTAATCAGTTTTTTCTCAGAATTAGTCGTTGATTAAAGAGTCGTTATAACATATCGTAAAAACGTATATTAACTTCGATAGTCGAAATGGGTATAATTTTAAAAGGGGCGTGGCATAGATTATAAAAATGTCTGTCCCTTCATCATTAAGGTTTAACCTTGCTAACTTGTGAACCACTGAGAATTAAGAAACCAAATTTCATCAAAAGATGTATCGCGATTGCGCAGAAAAGATTCGAAAAAAAATATTTAAAAAAAAATAACATGTTAACGAAAAAGTTAGTATTACTACTAGATTTTTTTTCAACTTGTTTTGATTAAAACTAATCAAGTGATACAGCATTGGATAGATCTTTTAAAATAAATTTGAGGTTTCATTTTCAACTTTTTTGTCAAAAGTCCCGTTTTTGAGTTATTTGGTTTCAAAGTTGCTCTGAAGTTGTTGTTGTCTAGTTTCCACACCAATGTAACTAAAAATCTGAAATAAATTTGCTTTGAAATTGGTCTGAGCATTATGGCTTCAATAATTTTCAAGTTATTCACCAAAAACCTCAAAAGAGCAACATTGGAATTTTTGAAGATCTGAAAATCACCATTTGTAGATCTCGGGAAAAATTAAAAAATATTATATAAAAAAATTGTATTTTCTCACAAATTTTCGAATTTCGAAAAACCTCAAAAGAGCAACTTTGGAATTTTGAAGATCTGAAAACCACCATTTGTAGATCTCGGGAAAAATCAAAAAAAAAAAAAAAGTCGACTCCGCTTAACTGCTCAACAACAAAAAATATAAATTTATTCTGAAACTACTCCGCATAACTGAAATAAATTAAGTGATTGTGCCCATCGATGACCTCGAAGAGAAAGTATCGATGTACAATATAAAGAATTGTCTACAAACAAAAATCAAATATTTTTACAACTCGCTTAACTGAGTATAAGTACATTTATTTATTATACACATGAATGTATGTAATCATATATGTATGCATATTGAAACTGACCTCTGAATTACCGTACAAATATTTAAGTTTTCTTTTTTCGTGGATGGATTTTTTTTTTTAAATAAAATATTTAAATGTTAAAAATTATGTGTTAAGAATTTTTTTGAATTTTCGGACCGGATAACGGAAATTGTTTTTCAGTTATCACATCTCCGGTAAATGAAATTTTTTTTCAGTTATCCGAAGTACGCTTAACTGAAAATATTGCTTAAGGGAAAACAAAATTGTGGCAAATCAATGTTTCAGTTAAGCGCAGTCGACATTTCGAATTTTCGAAATATCAACGATCTAGTGTTCTGCTAAAAATGGTTAACTGACATCCATGTATTAGCAAACAAATTTCTCTATAAAAAGTGACCGCTGATTTGATGCGATATATCGATCTTTTTATAAATTTTCTTCGATTTTTTTGCTGCTGTGTTTTGAGTTAAATTTCAATTGCTAACCAACGATCGCAATAGAGCCCTAGGGGGCATGGTAATTGTTTTCGTTTTTTTAAAATAAGAACTTTGACGATGAGTTGCATGCAGTGCGCATCTTAAAGGTTTCATTGCAAATTAACCTTAAAGCTGAATTTTCTTTTGTTAAGCTTTATTTGCAACGATAAGATTTTAGTGAAGTCATCTGACATTGTAAATTTCCTTAACTTTTATTAAGTCCTTATACAAATCTGAAGAAATAATAGTTGGAAAGAGAATGACAGCTAGATCAAAAAGTTGCACTATGGTAATCACCTTACTCTTATTGGTAAGAAGTTATTAGCCAAAACTTTTTTATTAACCAAAAACTGACTTGTGTACCGTGTCCCCCCCTTATTTTCTAGAATATTGGACCAAAAAAGCTGAAAAAAATTGGAGTTATGGGGCAACTCATCGCAATATCCCGATATTATCCAAAAATAGAGTATGATTTTTTATTCATACTGAAATAAATTAATTACTAACTTTTTTGAAAAAAAAAAAAAAATTTCACGGAAATTTATTAAGTGCGGTACAATCAGTCAGTGGGCGCCGTTAGCTCGATCGGTTAGTGCGTCGGACTGTTGATCGAGAGTACCCGGGTTCGAATCCAGGGGTGGAATCGGCTAAGGTGATAGTTGATTGTCGCTTTTTTGATTGTCGTTTTTGATTATCAACTATTCTTTGCTCTGTGTAACGCGATCGCAAAAAATTGTTCGTTTCTTGGCAATGCGTTCATTTTTGAATTTTTGAATTGTTAATTTTGTTTTGATTCCCACAGAAGTTGGTTGGTTTTTTATTTTTTTACAAAACATGTAAGTATATACATATTTATATTTCTAAGTAATACTAAAAATAATAATTTTGCTTTCTCTTAGGTCTCATTCCACAAAACAACAAATTGCTATTCTATCGGAGTTCATGGAAAAGCATAAAGAACTAGCCAAATCATACAACTCTGCCTCAAGTTCTGGCCGGATAAACCAACGGCAGCTGTGGGAGAAGTGGGCTAGAACTTTAAATAGCTAGCTAGCTTTAAATAGCAGGAAACTAGATTTGTGGGACAATATCCATATTAAATATAGAAATTAATCTAGGTTTGGACGCTTCGGAAGTACATCACAAAAAAGAAGCTTAGCTACAACAAAAAGTCATTAAAGCAAACGGGTGGTGGTCCATTTGACATGAAGCCTTTGGACGAAGCAGAGGAAGCAATAATAAAAGCATGTGGGATGGAGGCTTCCGTGAGTGGTGTTGAAGGAGGTTTGTCTTTTGGTAGCAGTGCGAGAGGTATTTAATTGCAAATCCACTTAGATTGTTTCAATATTTGCTTTAGTTTTTTCTATTTTTCTATAATAAGGAGATAATGACGAAGAGTTTGACAACACAATTGATAAGCTCTTACAAGACCTAGATGGAACCGTTGATTCGCTGGCAACCATAAAAGAGGCAGTGAATACGCCTCCTACATTAAGAAAGAACATAAAACAACGCGTAGAAGATGACATCTTACGGAAGCAGATAGATCTGCAAGAAGAATTTTTTTCGTCCCAGATGCAAAGTGCAAACAAAATAAATTCAACACTTGTTGAAATAAGGGATGCAATCCGAGATTTGTGTGCAACAAGGAAAGCAGAAACTGAGGTTGCAAATGAACTCAAAAAACAAGAGCTTGAGATTCGCCGTAAAGAATTAGAAATCGCTAAAATCGCGAATGATTTAAGACTAATGGAAATAAACTCCCAACAAAAATAATTTAAGTGTATCATTTTTTGTAAAAAGCTTTAGGAAAGCAATTATTTTTATTTATTTATTTTTTTTTTTTATTGATTAATGTAATATTTGAAAACAAAAGACTTCGGTATGTTAAGAAAATGAGTTTATTTTTTATAGTTAATAAAAAGCTTTAGAAAAGCATTTACGTTTGAATTTTGTGTTATGATTTATAACCATATATCCTTGTCAACCTGTTAGCATTGATCTCTGATTTCATCGCGAATCCGCCTAGCTTCTGCAATAGCGAAATGATCTAGTTCAGCTTCTGCAATAGCGAAATGATCTCCTTCAGCTTGAGAAGTATGAATTTGGTTGTTTGAAGAAGTAATATTCTCTGGCTCAAGAGTAGGTACGTTAAGATCGCGGCATATATTGTGTAATGCAGCACAGACGTTTACAATTTCAACAACTCTTATCGGGCAATATCTACACTTTCTTTGCTTAAGAATTATACGCCAACGACCTAAATAAGTATAATTTCTCAATATTAAGTTTTTCATATAAAAAGACATGCAAACTTTTTAAACGGCCAATGCATCGTTCGGCAATACTTCTAGCCTGCGAGTGAACTTGATTGAAGTGAAGCTCACGAGAATTTTCATTTGCGTTTCTATACGTTCCAGAGGATAGCCACTATCACCTTAGAAAATAAGAGTTATAATACGATGTTTTTTTTTTCTTTGATTTGTATTACCAAGTAACCGCAATGATCTCCTTCGTGATATGAATTCATTCTCTAACACATCTCTTTCGTTACTTTGCCGCCAAACAAAACTGTCGTGAGCACTTCCACCGTAACTTGCGTTCACGGCCATAATTCTTGTGTTTTCGTCGCAAATCTGCCAGAACACTTAATTGATTATTTCTAAACATTATTTATTATAAACTCACAATCATTGCGTTAATACTATGTCTTCCTTTTCGGTTGAAGAACATATTTTCATTTGCTTTTGGTTGAAGGATCATGATATGACTTCGGTCAATGCAACCTATAACTAATAAATGAAAATACTAAGTCCGATATAAAACACTAAATTAATATAAATAATTACCTCCAGGAATCTTATACTTTTCAAAAAAATATTCTTTTGTTGATTCCGAGGGAGAAAACTTGATCATAAGTGGACATAGTACTGTCTGCATTTTTCTAATAACTGCGACACTTATTTCTGCAACAGTACTTTGACCCATCGGTGCAGCCCAGTCAGCACCAACTTTGGAAAAGCTCTTTTCATATATGCCTTTCAAAACAAATTGTCACATATGGTTTTGGAATAGACGTCCTTATTCCCCAAATTTCTTAATCGTACGCAAATTTTTGTGGAGCACTGTACATTGGTTCAGGTAGTTCCAAAATATTAGCTCTATTTCTCAGATTTGTTCTTATCAAACGAACCTTTCTATAATTATTTTCATTTCTCACTTCCCGCGTGGTTTGAAAAATTGAAAATGATGTGAACATTTTATTTTTAGTTATTTACTTCGTTATGAAATAGTATAATCCTTAAAACACACTTTTTTATTATGATTATTATAACAAACTGACTAATTTGAAGTCGACTGCACCAAACCAAACAATAATGTATGAAAACGACACCTAAATAGCTGTCACTTAAAATCAACGCGGAAAAACGATTGTCGGTTTGATAATCACCTTACGTGGAGCAAAAGTGTCGATTTTGATTATCAATTATCGATTATCGCGTTAGCCGATTCCACCCAAGTTCGAAAAAAAAAAAAAAAAAAACACCACAAACATTTTTCACGGCCCCACCTCCAGCGAACGACTGACAACCCTCCTGGATTCGCCGTTCGGAACCGGCATTAAACAGTAAGCCCTCTCCACATGTGACAAAATTATAACGCGCACAACACAGTGGAGGCGCGAAAAAGCTAGGCTCTGGCTCTCAACGGGCTGTTACGCCGCCCAATACAAATACCATCGGAGGGTACCTTATTAAAATGAAATAGAGTTTTCATTTTGAACTTTTCATTTGGAAGTTAAGTTTTTCCAAAATCTGGAATGTATGTCTTAATGTAATCTTTCTGTTTAAATTAGTTTGGGCGAGATCGAGATATTGGCCAAAAACCAAACCGGTTTATTCTACTTTCTTTTTACTGTGATGTGCAAATTTCAGCTTATGTCCTCCAGCATACATACATTCCAGAGTATTTGTTTTACAAGGAGAGTGCAAGCTAACGCACTTGCTCACCCACACACCTATCCGTTCACCAAACAACCAATAAGGTAATCCAGAACCAGACCTGTTAAGTCTAAGTACAAGTACAAGTACAAGTACAAGTACAAGTACAAGTACAAGTACAAGTACAAGTACAAGTACAAGTACAAGTACAAGTACAAGTACAAGTAAAAGTACAAGTATAAGTACAAGTACAAGAACAAGTACAAGTAAAAGTACAAGTACAAGTACAAGAACCATTCCCCGTACTTTTATTTTTATAAGTACAAGTACAATTCCTTGGTACTTATACTTAAAGAAATCAATTACCAGTACAAGTTATTGAAATGTACTTGCAATTCCTCTTTGCAATACCAAAAGTACTTGAAAACTGCTTCTCAATTCCCCAAGTACTCTACAATTCCTTCAGTACGCGTTCGTTTTAATTACTTATAATTCCTATTTGCTAGTTTAGATTACTTTCAATAAAACTAGCATTGTACGCAGTTACTTATTTAAATTATATATTTTAAAAGTTTTCGTTTTTAATCAACAAAATAAACTCACAAATACAACAGAAAGCAATCAATTCTAACAATTCGATTAAAAAAACAAAATAGTTCAAGTTTCAAGTTTCTGTCTTACCAAAATTCTCAGCTTAGTTCCTTTTTGCCCATATTAGTGGACTTTTTTACGCTTCGCCACTTGCTAATGACTTCTTAGTTAGTTACAGTTATTTAAATAATCCTTATCGAGAAAGTTTACCCGCCGTACGCAAACTTTTGTGGGTTGAATTTTAAAACACTGGTTGTTGTATTCGTTATAACTTTTGACTGGATGGGATTCATTTCGGTAGGTTCTACAGCCTTTTTTTTGGCTTGCTCTATTCAAATATGCCTCAAACCAATTTTAATTCAAAACAATTTGTTGCATATGGGTCGGGAATAAACGCAATCTCTTCCCAGATTTCTTTATCGAACGCAAACTTTTTTAGAACACCGTATTTACACAATGTAATCATAACATCATAGAATCATGACTCAAACATGTGAGGGCATTTACAGTAATTGTTGTTGGTGTTTTTTTTATCAGTGGCAGAAGTAACAGTAACAGTGGCATAAGTAGCAGCAGTAAACAAAGCCGATTGAATTAATAGTGAAATTATATTAAAGGTAAATAAAGAAATCTTAATAAATAGAAAAAAAAAATAAACATATTATTGTCATCGCTTAGTAATGAATCCAGCAGAAAATGTCACCGAGGATGTGGATTTTTTTGTTTATTTATCATCATTATTGGCGTAACAGCCCACGAAGGGCCAGAGCCTAGCTTTTGTGCGCTTGCTCGTGTGTTGTGCGCGTTATAATTTTGACACATGTGAAGGGGACCTAGAGTTTATTGCCGGTTCCGAACGGCGAATTGTGAAAGCTTTCCGTGACAGAAGTACTCCAGGAGGATTGTCAATCGTTCGCTGGAGGTGGGGCGGTGAAAATTGTTTGTGGTGTTTTTTTCCCCGAGTTGTATTCGAACCCGGGTACTCTCGCTTAACAGTCCGACGCACTAACGACTAAGCCACGGCACCCACATTAGTTTTAACAAACATTTTTGTACAACTGCTGACATTTGGTCGACCAACCACCGCTTTTTCGGTTATACCTGTCAGTGGATCGTGACGAATTTAATCGACAATCTGTAACTTTCGTTTGTAAACGATTCCGTGGTACTCTTTCGGCGGAAAGGATAGCTGAAATGATATTTGATATTCATTCCTGCTATGCCTTAAATAATTCAAATTTAGTAGCCACAGTTATAGACAACGGTTTAAACTTTGTCAAAGCATTCAAAGATTTCGGTATGTCAGGTATATCCACCAAAAATGAAACTGAGCTGATAGAACCGAAAGGGATGGTTGTCAGACGAAGAAGATCTTGTAACATGCAAAACTATATTGCATTTAGATGTATTACCTAAGCATTTAAGGTGTGCAAGTCACACATTGAATCTAGTTGCAAGCACGGATTTTTTGAAAATCATCAAAAGTGATAAATCTGTATGTACCAGACATTTGCAGGTAAATTGCACATATCAAATAATTGTGAGGTGGGCTTTCTTTGAAAATTAGCAGTAGGCATCCAGGCCTACTTTTTTTCTTTAAACGCAATTTCTAAGATTCATTTTTTTAAGACTGTAGACAAATGCAACAATTTATGGAAAAAGTGTAGATGGCCAAAATCGTCTGCAACTATTCAGAATATTTTAGGCACTCGAATGATCATTCCCGTTGTAACGAGATGGAATTCGTTATATGATGCCGTCGCAAGAGTTCAATTCAATTCAATTCAATTTCTTTCGGAATACAAGTAAGACAATGTAGTCTTTTATAAGACAATTATTTGTGGTATTTCATATTACAACATATGTTTATTCTTAAGCTAGTGAGTTTTGCAACATAAGGACAAACTGGGTGACCTATGCACTTATCTATCGGTCCCAAAATTGTCACATAATGAATTACAGTATCTGCATGAATATTGCTATCTTATGGAGCCAATTTCAACAACGCTGGACTTTCTTTAGCGAGAGAATAATCAGTTGTACGGCTTCTTCTTGCCTTCTCTTATAAATCTGAGGACAAAACTTCGAAAAGTTATTTTATCAGAAAAGCTGAAGATGCTAGGAAGTATAGCTACACAATTGAAAGAAAGCCTAGTGGAACGTTTTCGATTTTTTTTTTTTCTGGAGCCAGTATATAAAGTATAAATGATGCGATAGCAAGTACTTGTACTTGGTACTTGAGTACCGGCAAGTATCACAGTACCAAGTAGAAGTACTTGGAAAGTACTAGAAAATGGACTTGGCAGTATTCAAGTACCAAGTACAAGTACTTGAAAAGTACTTGAAGATGGACTTGGCAGTATTCAAGTACCACTTTTATATTACTTGGAAGGTACTGAAGTCCAAAAGTACTGAAGTACTTTACAACTCTGATGTACACACTGTTGATTATATAGAGTTTGCTTTTCACTTTAAGCTTTCTTTTTCATTTCAGCATTTTAGTAAGACAAGAACTTGAACTATTTTGTTTTTTTAATCGAATTATTAGAATTGATTGCTTCCTTTTGTATTTGTGAATTTATTTTATTGATTAAAAACTAAAACTTTTAAAGTATATGATTTGAATAAGTAACTGCGTACAATGTTAGTTTTATTGAATGAAATCTAAATTAACAAATAGGAATTATAAGTAATTAAAACGAACGCTACATAAAGAATTGTAGAGTACCAAAGTACTTTTGGTATTGCAAAAAGGAATTGCAATTACATTTAAATTACTTGTACTTGATTTCTTTAAGTATAACTACCAAGGAATTGTACTTGTACTTATAAAAATAAAAGTATGGGGAATGGTACTTGTGGTTGGATTTCAGTCCAAATGTACTTCATTACTTTACAGGTCTGTCCAGAACCCATCGCGGGTCAAAAAGGACCAGCGAAGAGATAGGAAAAGAAAGAGCAATAAACATTGACTCACCGATCTCTTCAGATAGGTAAAGGAACACATCATCGTGTAGGATAAGCAATAGATAAGATATTATGAACCACGAGTCGGTTAGACTCCCAAAACATAGTCGGTAAGAAAACCCCGAGTCGAGAAGACTCGAAATAATAAATAAATAATCTGCAACAAAAAAAAATCCTATTTTTTTGTTCTTTTAATTTGCACGACCTCCGGGTCACCGATTTTGATGAAATTTGGCATAGTGATAACGCCTCTTTAGGATATGAATTTCCCAAAGATCGCAGCACTCACCCTTTTTCGAGAACAACGCCCCCAAAGTTTCCCCAATCACTTCATACATCAAGTTAGAACATCGAGTTTCCAAAGCGGCGGTGCCTGGTGGGTGTGATCCTGGCTGTCAACCCGAAAGTGCTGGGTTCGATTCTCGATCCTGTTGCGGTTTTGTTGCATATTGCTGTTTTTTTTTCTATTGAAAATCAAACTATTTCAAATTTTTATTAATAATAGACTGTTGAGGTGGACAAACGAGTATGATGAGGTATCTAAAGATGAAGAGTACTTGCGTATGTGCACAATAAAATTAATACCTCCAAAATGCATTCTACTCGTCCAACCCTGTGATGTAAATTTTTACAGACAAGTAAAAAACTTGATAAAAATATTCAAAACTTATTATTTTTGGTGCAAAATGACCGAGAGATTAAACTCTCGTGAGGACTGTATAAAAATTTAAACTATCGTTCACCACCAGTTATCATCACCAGTCTTCCAAAACATGATACAATATGTTTGGTATGACTGTGTTGCTGCACAACAAACAATCAGCACATCCCTGGAATAAAATTGAAATTATCATTAAATGTTAATCAATTAAAATATAGCAAATTGTACTTACCTTCAGTTTTTAACATAAACACGATCTAATGAATTATAAGCTGGTTGTCAAATGCATCGCATATCTTCTGTCTCTGTCATGCACATTTATGGAAACATAGAAATTCCCAAGTGTCGAGAGGAAGAACATATGCATGCAAAATACATGTTGCAAAGAATAAACATTGCACGCAACATTTGGAGTCTTCAACTCACCAATAAAGTAAATAAGAGAGGAAAGGGGTCAATTACCCCTTCCTATTGATGTTCGAAGATCAGCGGTTAATTCTTACATGTGCAAAATATAAATACGGAAGTCAATTGAGGACTTGACCTTCCTTTTGTAAACGAATTTAAGCTGTTACCTTGTCACTGCGACAATTGATAACAAAATAAACGGTAAATACAAAAATAATTTAAATCGCGTAGTTTTACACTTCACAACTTTACGCCCATTGAGTATAAGGACTTTATAAACTTATACTCTTTGTACAGACTGGTTTGAAGACCCTTTGTTCTTGTGGACAATACATAATATTGGGTGGCGTCACAGCGCGTTGAGAGCCAGAGCCTAGCTTTTTCGCGCCTCCACTGTGTTGTGCGCGATATAATTTATTTGTTTTATTTTTCTTCAGGACGAGCTTCATTTATAAATTACAGTAAATCAGTAAATACGCCTGTTAATCGATGGAGTGTAAACGCCTCTTCCAACCTCCAATGATCACAGCTCGGCTTTAATTTCGCAGCTTAACTATCGCATAGCTATAGCAATGTCTTCGATATATTGTGATTCAATGTTCAGTTAATGCCATTCTCGATTTTGAAGAATAAAAAAGGTCTTATTACACCAAACTGAATATGGCACTAACAAAAAAGATAAAAGCACAAAGGAATAAGACACAAAATGAGATCATAATGGTACTTTTTTGATTTTTTTGGGGCTAAAATATCGGACAAAATTTGGGTGCGAAATTGAGTACATGCAGATTGTTTTTTGTTTTGCTCTTTATTTCTTAAACATATAGGTTTTTCGTCTTGTATTATATGCGGTTTCTGTTGTCTTTAAATGTAGCAATAAAATGCAAAAAAAATTTTAACTTACCTCATTGCGTTTTTTTCTATGAAGTGTAAATTGCACTTACAAAAAACTTGTATTCATTTGTGCACCGCACTGTACAAAAATTATATTTATTATATGGAGGGTTAAGAAAACCCAATCATCTCTTTTGTTTTTCACTTCCTCAATGTCTTTAGGTTCGATTGCACACCTAACGCCTTGTTCAATCAGCGACGATTGATTGAACCATGAATAAGATGTCCGTCACAGTTGTCGCACACATCAATTTTTAATATCCTCATCATTCCTTCTGAAAGAACTCATTTTTATCCCAGTTCTTCAATTTCTAATATTAAAGACCATTCTCTTTCCCGAGAACGTGCCGATAATGACGTTGATTTTCATACTCGTACCAACTGTCTTATGTCATCACCTCATCTCATTTCAAAGGACCTGCGTGCTTATATTTGCAAAAATCAGTTCCGCCCCATTTTCACCCGCCCCCAACCAGCAAAAAAAAAAAAAACGAAACTGAATTTCGCGAGGATTACACAGATGCCGCGTGATTGAAGTGGCACACGACTATCAGGAGATTGAACAAGACTCCTTGCTAATTTTTGAATATTAAAAATAAATATTGAACAATATGCAAATTTCCATTGTGTACCGTGTGTACAGTGTATTCAGTGAATCCTTAGTGTTAGTTGCCACATATTACAAAACAGCAGTTGCCGCATTATTACGAACGGTTAAGTACTTGACACGTGTTGGGCAAAACAAGAAAAGGAAAAAAAAAATCACCCGTGAGTGTATTTTTGGGGTGAGTAGTGTATGGATCGCCGTCACTGTAATTAGATATTGTTAATAAATAAAATATGAGAGAGAGGGTGGAATTGAAAGATGCCTCGGGCTTGGAGAAAGTACAGTTGTGATTTCTGAATGAGTGGCGTTGATTTGTGTCAACATTGGTGCCGTTCAAGTGGACAAGGGTCGCAAAATCTTATTTGACACTACTTTGAGCCCGCAACATTATTCGATTACTCTAAATTGATATAACATGATAAAATGCAATGTTGCTTAGTGATTTCATATTAAATAATTTTAATAAGATACGAGTAAGGAGTTTACTGTAGTACAACTTTATGATTTAGCTGTCATTCTTTCTAAAACCTTTAAAAAAATAAATGTCTCTTTTGAATTTAGTATTGTACTTTTACGTTAGCATGAAAATTTCTTTTTTTTTTTTCTGAAGATTCTTTGGCCAAGTAAACTACATCTTTTGCCTAAATATTTTTTCTTACTTTCCTAGTAATCAAGTGTTTTTCAAGTTTTAATTTTACCGCTTACTTGTCCATTATTTAGCGGCTAGGGTGCAACATTTTGTGTTGTGAAGAAGTCTAACAAAGATTGGACTCCGTGATGGAGTGAAGGTTTTTTGTTTAATTTTTTATTGCTGCGGTGTGCTACGATCTTGTTAATTGTGCAAACATTTTGTTGAAATCAGATTTGTAGTAGCTCCAAACGTGGGAAATTTGCTTGTAATAAAAGATTCATACCAAAACAATATCGCGCCCTAACCACCAAATTATCCTGACCTACATTTTAAGCGAAAATGAGTTAATGATGTTCGATAGTTTATTCGATTGCGTCTTTCTGCATCATTGGTTTTTTAATAAAGCATTCCAGTTATAAATAACAGAGAAAACAAAATTTATCGTAAGCGACATACACATTTTCTCCTAACAGCAAAATATTGTAAGCGACATGCGTACAATGCTTCATTTTAACCGACTTACGCCGATTTCACCTTTATTTGTGATAGTTGTGTAGGACAATATAGCAATGGAAGTATGATATTTATGTTGATTCATTTTTTGAAAATTCCTCCTTTGCATCAAAAGTTCAAAGCAGTTTTTTATTACCGGTGGACTCAATTCATAGCACCATTGAATAATTTACTCGTAGTAATAGTGTATGTAAGGGTTCCTTCCGAATGGTCTACTTTAGTTTATAGTGCAACAAGCAATTCACCACCTTATGAATGTACAGATTTATATCATAAAGATTTCCACGATTAAAAAATAAGGTATATTTTTCAGTTTTCCCCAATATAAACTTTAAAACACTAAGAATTGCTTCTATTGAATAAAATAACCCTTTAATTTTTCTTAAACATGGATGGCCTTGGGGTGACAGTGTATGACATAATTCATACAAATTAAAAACGGAAAGGTTGTAATCAACATCCTGTTCTTTTATTTGCTGTAACCATTAATAGAAAACCGTGACCGCCAAAATATCGTAAACACAAAAATCAACAAAAACAAACGCCAATTTGACACCTGCAGCTTTATTATCGCATAATTGTATTTATGAAAACGTATGTACTTAAAAACCAAAAATCAATGTTTTTTAGCTCAGGCAAAAAACAAAAAAGAGCTTTTCTTATAAAATTTTCATTTTGTCGCTTATGATAATTTGGCGGTTAGGGCGCGATATGAACATCTATCTTTTTCACTCATTTGTTTATCTTTAAGGCTGTTTCAGAACTCCTTCGTATCTTCGCGTTGTTTTTTGAAAGGTCTGCATTCAATATCATTCCAGAAATTCTCGCAGTGAGTTGCATTTTGGTTGGCCGTTCGACCTTTAAAAAGTTTAATAATATATTGTTTACAAACAAATATTCAATATCACAATGTAAGCTTGTCTCTTTTTATATTCATATATTTGATGCATTACAAAGAACCAGACAAACAAATGAATCAAACACATAGGCAAATAAGAGAGACAAAGAATTTTGAAAACAACGGTTTACCTAAGGATCTGAATTGTAATAGATATAGAAGTTCACATAAGTACGAGAATACCATTGTACTGCCGATATTACTGATATTACTGATATTACCAGTGTCAATCCGTATTCGATTCGAATGAGCTGTCCATCTTTACGATAAATTCTTTTAAATTCTTTAAGTGCATATGTTTTGTTTTTTTGCGTAAGCCCTAAAAGCACATGCTTATTTCTTATACGTAAAGAACATGCTTTGTCGAATTTCCGTTTATTCGCTCTACTTTTTCGGGGCTTCGAAAATTAGCGATTTCAGCGAAATCTAGTTGTCTTCAGGTTATCCATCCATGAGAAGTTGGAACTCATCACAGCATTATCTTCGGTTTATATTGGTATTATATACAGTCGAAGCCCTCTAAGTCGAACGCCCTCTAAATCGAAAACTCGAATTTGTTTGCCATATTTTGGCATTCCTTTCAATTTTCCATACAAAATCAATATTATAAGTCTTGGTCTATTTTTAATTCCTCTAAGTCAACTTTTTTTGTTTTGTAAAAAAAAAAAAATCAAGAAATTTCCTTTCGCAACTTGTATAAACTTGAATTGCATGCTCTGACTCTCTCTCAATTTGGCACTGGACGACCTTTCATTTCATGTTGATTTTTTAGTGCAAACACGTCGGAGAAAAAGCGAATGTGGTTGCCCTGTTTATTGTTTTCCTATGCAAGAAAGAAAGAGAATTTTCACAGCAAGAATAAGGATTTGCATGGCGACCTACACGGCAAACATCGAACCCAAAGAACATGAGAAAATCGAAACTATTCGCCAACGGTTTTCGAAACACAAACATGTCGCGCGAACACAATTGTCGTCTAGGGCCACATAATCGTCGTCTACACACAACCACTATGGCTCTGTACAAATAACAGCGCTGTCATTCATTGTATTGTTGGTTGGCCTCAAACAATTTGTTTGTTATATAAAAAACAGTTAGATATCTGAAATGTTTTCAAGTTTGATTTAGTTTAGAGCATTGAGAGTCCGGATGAGGTCCAACACTGCCATTTTATTCTCCAATTTTAAAGATTCAATCCAAAATTACAAGCTGTAATAATAATTTCCTGTGTTTTTTCCTTACATGTATACTCTTTTGAATAAATTAAAGGCTTTAAAAAAAAAAAAAAAAATGAATCCCTCTAGCTCGAATTTTTCGAAAAATCCCTCTAACTCGAACTAATTTTGATATCCCGTGAAAATTCCACTTAGAGGGCTTCGACTGTATTATTACATTTGTATTGGTACATATTTAGACACTTTCAATTGGGTGGGAACCGAAGCTAGTACTATTTTCAGAAATAAAACTTAGCTCAGATCTTAAGGAGCTCCTTGGTTTGAATGCTTAGTACGTCGGACTGTTAAGCGAGCGTACTCGGGTTCAAATCCAGCCCGGGGGAAGAACACCACAAACATCTTTCACGGTCTCACCTCCCAGCCAACGATTAACACTTCTCCTGGAGTACTTCTGTCATAAAAAGCTTTTACAATTTGGCGCTTGAAACTGATACTAAGCAGTTAAATTATATCCCCTCACATTTGTTAAATTATAATGCGCACAACATAGTGGAAACGCTGGGCTCTGGCCCTGTACAGGCTGTTACGCAGATTATTTTTTTTTATATCTTAAGAAAAAAATGAATATAACTACTACAATATTAGTTATATTCGTCAATATCATCACTAACCTAAAACCAACTATATCGCGATTTATCGTCCTCAATATTAAGCTAGCAATGAGATTTGTAGATGCGAAAGTTTTTCGTCTCATTACCTCATCTCTTGTGTACACAAAGAAGTACAATTTATGGATGCTAATAAAGCGTGTAATTCCATCCAAAAGAACAGTCCACTGCTGTCATAGGGCAAATATCAAAAATCATCAACATCATCACCAGCTCATATAAACGTCTCATAAATATCATCGGAAACACTTCAAAATCTAATAACGCCCAAGCGCAACTACTTCGCAGCCGCATGTTGCCACACATGACATGACAGTGACCAACAGCCCCTATTGCACATTCTGCCCTGTCATAGGAAACACTCATACATACACACTCGCTGATTGTTATTCTTCCATGACAGAGCAAACTACAACAATTCCCTCCTGTCATTCATACTCGCCGTTTCTCGAAGGAGGGAGGGATACTGTGTATCCAATATTCATCCGCAGGACGGCTTATTAATTACCAACACAGTGCATGGATGATGATGTGCCCGACGCCCGATGGTGAAGTGTCCTGTCAAGCCGTCATAGAGCCCGGGGGTGTGTCTGCTCCCTTTGCATGTCCGGTCTTCGCTGTTTCGGAACGGGGTTTTATAACCTCGCAAGACAAAGAAGAGCTAACATTGAACATGGAAATCTCTGCAAATCAATTGCATTGTTCCTCGGAATGAAGCGAATTTCCTTTCATTTGTGACCGAACAAAGACAAAAGACTGGCGGGGGGAATCGTCTCACCATGTTAGAGAGATAAACCGAAGGAAACCACACTCATTTCTCCCGCTCCCCGCGTCAGCGTTGTTCAAATGAAAATGAGACGGAAATGAGCCACTGACAGTGCTCGGCTGTGGAGACGATAGTTTTGGTTTTTCCGTCGCTGTGTTGAGTAAGTGCTATGTCAGAGCGACACTTGTGCACCGCACCCAGCACTAATCAAATGAATGACGTATCCTACAAATCTCGAACGGAACTCATGGAACTGATGCAGCTTAAGAAAACACCGAAGGATTGTTGTTTTCCGAAGAGACAAAGGATGAGGTTGATTGGATTAAATGCGTGCACATTTCCCTTGAATCCGTCCCGTCCGTCCGGAAATTGTATCGAAAGGATAATTTTTGAAGGCAAATGTCCTTTACGGAATGCGCCTGAACCTGCAGGCAGAATTTCCACGCACATGAAATTAGAGAACTCTAATGTTAGGCGAATTGAATATTCACTAACTAGAGAGTGAATTAAAGCAGAAAACTAACCCCTTTTGCAAATATTGTTTTGTTAAAACAAACTTGTACCTGAAATGCGTAGCTCGCTTGTCGCTCCCTTAAGCACGTATTCATAATTTTAATTGAATAATCTCATTCATACAAAAGAATCTGCTAAATAACAAAGTTGCTTTTATTCCCACTGCCTTCCCTATTATAAGTAAAAATGTTGCCATACCTATTTCAATTACTCTCACTCTGTCAGCTCCATTCCTATTTACTTAACGTATTTGAAAACATTTTTATGTAACCAATTAGTCTCGATAAATCTCAAATTCACCCCTCAGCTAAAAAAAAACGCATCCCTTATACAGTCAAATAAAAAAAAGTACTGCGCTGGACCTGCAAAGTCCACTCAACTTACGCAGCCCTTCACTAGAAGGGGCAGTTTGATTAAGATGGAAACTCTATCAACTCTGAGATTTCAAATATCGGCGTAGTAAAAAAAAATCTGTACTTCACGCACTTCGAGCATCGGCTTAAAAATGTCATTTAATTGATAATTGACATCAAGTGGTATCAGGCATACACAGACCCGTCTTAAAATGAAACCTTAAAAAGATCTGTCATGGAAGCATCGATTGTCGGACTTGTTTGGTCTCTTTTCTGATTCAATTGTTCGATTGTATTCGAATAAAAGTCTCGCATTGTCAGTGGTAAATTGGACATGGTTGGTGGTCAGCGGAAATCTCTTTCACATCAATTTCACTTCAATAGAAAACTGGGCTTCATTGAAGCGTTGCGCCTGGCAGCCGCACAATGGTATCACAGTCCAAGAATAGAACTAATGGGTCAACAGGAAATGTAATTAAAAGGGAATCCTTAGAGAGTCATTTTTATTAAGATTAAAAACCTAAAGGTATCCTTGAGTTGTCTTTGAACAGAAGCCAACGTGACATGAGTTGCGAAAAAACATATCGTCTTACAATTAGTCGCAAATCCTTCCTCTTATTACAAATTCACTTAAGCGGATACTGAATCGTTAATGAGACTTTAAAGATAACCCGGCAAATGCAAAAATAAATAAATGAGCCTTTTCTAAGATTTTAATTGTACCACGAATCAATGCTTCCCCCTACTAGAAACACAATTCGCAAAATTCATCAACATCGCCCTTCTTAGAATTTCCAAGCACCACCCAGTTCACGAAAAGAAAATTAAAAACTTACAATGGCACAATGTATTCGATATGAAAAAGGAAAATGGGAAATTAATAATTTGTGTGTGTAGGCAGGATACAATCGCGGGGATGGCCGCACCAACAATGAAAGCAACACGTTTGAGAGTTTGATATTTTTATCATGCAAATTTTTTTTTTTTGTACTTCATCTTTTTGTGTATTCATTTGACACAGGAAGTGACTCAAAGGACAAAGGACCCAAAGTTTACATTTTCGGTAACCCCCCGCCTGTCTATCATTCTATTTTTTATTGGTAATCATAACGCGCGCGGCTTGGCACCAGAACGAGTGCGGATGGCGAGTGAACATGAAAAAATAATAAATAGTTATTACGGGGACAAGACCACCCTGTCTGTATTTCTCTTCTGGGGCACCACCCTTGATGTGATGGGTTTTTAATCGAAAAATAAAAATTACAGAAATCGTCTATAATCAATTGACTGAGGGTGTGGGTTTTGATGGTTTAACGAGGGGTGGATACTGACGTGCAGTCGATGTGAACTGTAAAATGCTGCTAGAAGAAAAGTGATAATTTTTGATAGAAGAAGGTATATAAAAAAAAAACACAATGCGTTTTGAAACTAGATCTGCAGTTCCACTGTATGGGTACAGTTTTCATTCAACAACAATCTTTAATTCACGATAAACCTACCAGGCCATTGCGTCTTAAATAGTTCTTTTTAAGTTCCATAACGAATTTATCTCTTTTGTGGATGAACAATTAGCTTTGAAATCTTCGGTGAGCTAGCTTGTGACCAGAAATAAAGGAAAAAATTATTTCTGCTTGTGACCATTTCCTTTAAGTTCAACAAAGCAATTTTTACACGGTTGGCACGATCAGAAAATGAGAAAAATTGTTCTTTTGTTTAGTTTTATTCGAAACAATAAGCAGAATTTTAGTAAACCCACCTAACATTGTTAGTTTCCTTAACTTAAATTGAGTCCTTACTACTAATTTGTTGACGAAAGAATGTAGTTGGTGAAAATACGAGATAGAGCGCTACGAAAAGTGTGATCGGTCAAGGCGAACGGCAAGAGAGAGAGATAGAGAGAGAGAGATGCGAGCACACATTTTCTTCTTTCTCTCATGTAAAGTAGAAAGGGGTTGAAGTAACTTCGCCGGATATTATACTGTTGAACACGTTTGCGTAGTCCCAACATTCTTTGGAATCTATCTCACGTCAGCCTGCTATATTCTGGTGTTGCTTTTTGAGTTAAAGTCAAACATATTGCATCCAAGAACAAATTAGTCAACGTTTAAGTGTGGGACATAAGAAGTTTGTATTCCAAGTTTCAACGAAATCGGTTCAACCGTTCAAGAGTTAGAAAAAATCCTATGGGTTTTCAAATCAGTTCTATTAATGTTTGGAATTTGCAAATTTGGAACAGCTTGACTGATCCATGTGTACATATATAATACATATATCGACATATACATATGTATATATAAATGGAGCTAAAGAAGTTTTACTTCAGTCGTGTGGTCTAAGGCACACTAATTTTTTTTCTGATAGATTGAATTTGTTACTCTATTTTTTTATGAAATAAGGTGCATATGGGTAAATTTTAATAAACGGAGGAACTGTAACAGGGAGACGGTTTATTGTTACTTACATTCAATTTTATTCACTGTTGTAGATCCCTTCAAGTAACTCACGTGGAAGGAACCTACTATTTAATGCCAGTTCCGAAGGAAAGTTTCGAAAGACAGAATTACTCTAAAACGCTCATTAGAGGTGGGGATGTGAAAATAGTTTTGCTGTTTTAAGCCGAGTCTGATTCGAATCTGGGTGCACTCGCTTAACACTTCGACTTCAGTGTTCAAAGATTTTTGACAGACGAAATCCTCATTATATTCCCCAAATTGAACTGTTTCCCCATTTTAGAATATATATTTTTTTGGTAGCTTTGAATTATTCTCACAATTGGCTTGGTTGCCAGATTACATTTTCTTTACAAATGATATCAAAATTGCAGTTGAAAGGAATAATTAAAGTTAAAATATTGTCAAATTTCATTGTTCGCATGTTGCTTTCAATGCGTGCTGGCATTTTCTTTTCTAACTGAAGTGTGTGAAGTATTCACTTAGAAGAGCCATTAAAATCTTACTATCTATTATTTTTTATTCAATGTATTTAAAATCAAGTATTCTAGCAAAAAAAAAGATACAGACAACTACAAAGTGATTAAATGATCATAATACAACCACAAATTTTGAAACACAAAGAAAACACATCGCACTTATAGATAGAACTTAGAGGGTTCATATAATTCTTTAAACGGTAAAGAAATAAACTAAGCAGTACAAAAGGCAAGTTCAGGGTACGATTGTGGCAGGGAAACTTGCAATTGGTTTATATGAAATAGTTTTAAAGCTATGCAAAAAATTGAAACATTTTTGAAACAGTATCCCACTTTTTTTCTTTTGGTTTGTAAAATTTCCAAATGGGGAAAAATTCCCTAGAGATGGCATCGCAGTTCGACACGTTAAACATAAATTCTGCAAAATGAAATCGTCTTGCCCCAAATCAAATCTAGTTAGTGTGATTGGTTTTTAAAAATAAATAGAAGCATAGTATGAATAGCTTGATATATACAAAACCCACCCCATGCATTTAGTTATATAAGATCATTTATTTACTTAAATCAATTGAAAAAATTAAAAAATCTCTCTTTAATAATAATTTAAGTTTAAAATTTTGTAGAAGACAAAAATCTTTAATTGAACAAAAAGACAATGTACATAAGTGCTAAAATATGGGCGAATTTCAGATGTTTGGCCTTACTACCTATACCAAAAGGTACGGATGTACACTAAGTGAACAGACACCTACATACAAATAAACATGCATATCAGCCACGCTCTCTACACCTTAACGGATGACATGAATAATTCCTCACATCCACCTTGCGGTGGTGGTCAAGGTTTTCAGGTTCAGAAATCTTTACCATAGCCACAAAATCTGATTCGATTATGCAATTAGGTTGAATTATGACCCTCCAGCTGAGTTAATTCGACAAGAAAGCATAAAAACCTAAGTCGGAAGACTTAAAAGATCCACCACTCCCACGTCTACGTCATAACCAAATTAAAAGTTAAGCAGAGGATTCACCCTCGTGCATCTAGAACCCTTCAAAACACTTGGCAACATATTAAGACACTGCAAAACACTCAACAGACTTCGGTAAATTAAACCAACAGACTTGGGATTATCGACGGGAGAAAGGCCTCTGACTTCCTAAGAGGGCTGGTCAAACGGCTTACGAAATTTACGATTTACATGAGTCCTATGACCGCCCACCATGTTACCGAGAAAGAAAAACCCTATTCCCTGGACACATTCACACAGGACACACTCAGGCGAAATCTTCTTAACTCTAATGAAACTGAGTGAACGGGAAACTGAGAAGTCAACGCTGTCCAGCATCCCCTGCTGTTGAGTGCTGTCATCCTTCTGGGATGTTCCACACTCTCGCTGTGTGCATGTGAAATTCTTTAGCTGATTAAGCATCAAATCGGGACTTGATTACATTAATCAATTGCGATCGTCTGTCGATATGGAGAGTTCAATTTCCCCCCGTTAAACGACGACGACGGGATGATGAACGAGTATAATACCTCGCCTCCTAACTAATGAACGAGAAAAAATTTCATCCACCAGTCGAGGAGAGTGAGCTTATCCTTGGCGTGGTGCGCGCAGGATGTCCATCCTTTAGCGACTGTGCATTTTTGGAAATTAAGTTAATGAACGAATAAATGAGTGCGATGATGGCTTCCATTTAATGAAATTAATGACCAGGATTTCTTTCTTTCTGTCTGCAATGATTCTCCTCTCACTCGCCTTGTTGTAATGAAATTGTGCATTTCCTATAATTGATACTTTTGAAGGTACATTCCTGAACAATACAAATATGTTGCTGTACATTGTTCTTAAACGAAAGGGGTGTGTGCTTTTGTTCTATTTAAATGGTTGCACTTTTGACTTCAAATATTTTGACAACAGAGTTTGACATAAGGTGGTTTTGACTAAATCGCAAATGGATTGCTGATGAAATAGCAATAATCTCAATTGTTTCCATTAGGTATAGTAAAAAGAGATTTACTTTAGTATTTCTCTAGATTATTACTATTGCTATTATTTTTATGAAACATTGAATTAATTCTTAAATTACAAATTATTACCCAAAAAAAAGAGCATTTTAAGCCTAATACCACAAGACTCATCATCTTCTGGATCGCTTGTTCCAATGCACTCAGAAGAGATCTCCAGGCAATCCGATCCTCCGCCGCCGACTCTAACTTATCAGGAGGTATGCCCAAGCGTATCCAGGAGAGATTTTGGACTTGGTCCAGCCATGTCATCCTAGGTTTGCCAAACGGTCTCCTACCAGACGGGATCGTATTCAAGGCACGCCTCGGAAGTCATGATGGGAACATTCGTCCCAAGTGACCGAACTCTCGAAGTATAGCCTTTTCCGTTTGGAGAAGCAGCTGCTCAACATTGAGCTCTTCGCGCAGAGTTGTGTTCCTCACCCTTCATGACCATAGGTGAGAATTGGAACAAATACCGAATTAAACACCGAACTTCTTCAACTGCTTCAATGGGATTCCACTAACATGCAGAGTGTATTGAACAGAAGTTCAGGAAATAACCATAACCTCAGATTTGTCCATAAAACTCTAACCTGTTAATTTGCCTAAACTAATCGGTTTCCCTTCTAGAAATTGGGACACTTGGATCACTGGACTAAAAATATTACTCTTAAACTCAAGTTGCATTAAACCGGTAAGAAAAACTAGGACACCTTTTGGAAAACCCTCTTCAAGTTATGTTATGAACCAATTCAATTGATCTCGTTTTTCATGTTTTCGATGGATGCAACACTTTCAACTCTTTTTCTATGCTAAAAACCTCTTATCATATTCAGCCTGTAGTCACTATTGATTTCGATCAATGCAAAAGTGTTCGATAGTCTACGACTCATATTTCATAAATAATTACTTCCTACTCTCGCAGAGAGAGCTCCAAGTAGATCCTTCTTAGAGAAAATCTGTTCACTAATGGCTAGTGGAAACGATTTTTATGGCTCTTCATTTCCTTAACGCCACAGCAATCTTAACCAACATATCGCTTTTGAGGATTCTAAATGTCCCGTTTAGTTTCATGCAAGGAAAAATTGTCGAATATATTTATGCAGTATGTCGCTTGTGATTAGTGTGATGTAGCAAAGAAGGGACGTCCTTTGAAGCTATTCGACAGGAAAAACCAAACCGGAAACTTGGTCCGTTAAGCTAAAACGTACTAAGGCAACAGTCCCCGTCTCCGGGCTCTGATGAATGTCAAAAAATATAAGTATTTTGGAAACTGAGACTTTTGAAATTCATGGCTGCTCTTGATGGACTTTTATTGTTGTTCACCTCCCTTGGCGCACTGCGGATTCGCATGGATACAAGTGAGGTGGATATCGAAAAAGGATAATCACCCTGCGAGGGTGGTTATTTATGGATGCAGCCACCACATTAGTTTGCGTATTTTCGGGATTAAATGGCTTGTGTCGCTATGAAATGCAATAAGTCGCTCATGAAAGGGCACGTAACGCATTAAGGATACTTCACAGGGATCAATTGCAAAATTACCATTAAACAACAAATCATTTATATACAATGAAAAGAAAAAAAGCGCCGTGGTTGTAATGTCGCCTTAGCAACGAGCTTCCTTCCCGCCGACTGCTTTTAGCTACTTAAAACATTTAAATCTGACAGCACCGCGATTGTCACTCACAGATTTTTCATGGTTCGTCGAATTGAATTGATAATTGTGAAGCTGACGCTGATGCGGACGCTGTCGACGACGACGAACAAAAGGACGACACAGCACCTTTTTTGAAGAAGTTTACACTCCATCTCAAAGCAATAACCTGGTCGATGTTATGGCTACCGTTCCGATGAGCATCGGTGTGTTATCACCACCAGCGGAGTTGATTGTAATAAATTTCAATAAAATTTTCCACTTGACGAGGTAACACGAAGAAGTTTTAATTTTGTATCTGAAGAATTTTCCGTTGAAGTGAATCATTTGTGGGTGGGTGGTAATTCAATGGACATCTCTTTTATTCACTTGTGCCACACAATTGTTTTCGAGAGTGAATGGACGACATTTTGGGGTGTGTATCTGAAGAGTGTTCCCATGGGGTCTGGCGAGTAGAGGATAAAAAGATATTGGAGATGAGGGACCACTTCGTGAGGAACTGCGTCTGTTTGTTTTTTGGGGCGATTTTTCGCTGAGTACTTAATGAATTAGTTATAACTGGAGGGATGATGATAAGAAGGATGGAAAGGAGGTATTGACTTTAAAAGCTCAGAGAGCACACATTTTATTTTCATCATGCAATGGCAGATGAAATAGCTGGTTGTGGTGACGGTGTATAGAAGTGGAAAGCAATTTCCTTAATTTCATCATACCATTAAAATGGCAACGAAATTTTGGGAGTTTTGAGTTTATGCAATGACGTTGAGGTCGAAAACTTAGGCTAAAAGGCATCATCTGTCTTCCATGAAGTTGCAGTTTATGGAACTGCAATAATCAATATAGTTTGGACAATTACGAAATTCAGTAATTTGATTTAAATTTTAGATAGCAAATATGGAAATATTTGGAACAGGAAATTATGGCTATGCAATGTCGTCAATTTTATTAAATAATTTATTATAGTACAAGTCATAACTCAACTGCTTAGCTAAGCTTAGCAGGCAGACAGGTCGGCAGATGATCGCCGCATGGAATCGGAACCACAAATGCAGATACCCAACTTCTTCTTCGCTTGCCACTTGATTTTATTCGACAGCGTTTTTTATAACATTTTGTGTGATAGCTTTGAAGAACAAATCAAACAAATGTGCGTAGAAATGATGAGTTAGTGTTCGATGATTCCTGAATTACTGTCAAAATGCTGCCTGTATTTCTGTGAGACTCGTGAATTACTATCAAATTCATCGATGGGCGAAGGGAAATGGCAGCTGCCCAGATAGGTGTCTATATTGGGTTCTCTGTGATCGGAACAGAGCCTTGTCGGTGCTGTCAAACCTGCTGACGCTAAGGCCTTAGTTTTAAAAATCGCTTATCTCACACTCGTTTCCTTTGAATGACCTCCAGGACGTTTTAAGCATTGCAATACAGAATTGCAGGTGAATAAGGTTAATTTTACATAAATGTCACTACTTAATATGTCTCTGCATTCTACTAAACCACACCAAAATTTACTCTCAAAATGAGCAAAGCGAAAACAATAGCGTCGAACTCCATAACAGAGCCGGGTGAGTACCTCAGTTACGGAAATCTAATCGCGCGTCACGTAGTGTTCCCCATGCATCAGCCCAGCTTACACATTCATTGATTTGTCTACTGGGGATCCCGCATTGCTCTGCTTCTGCACTAAACCCTCGCTTTGTCCTATTTAAAGTAAGTCCCCTGCCCCAATCTCCAGAGCAAAAGTAATGCAGTATAAAAGAGTTGAAGACACGGCTCTTGTTATCAGTCGCTGTTGGCGTTTTCAAGCATCTCTTCAAAAGTTCGCTCATTGAAATCGACGCTAATCAGAGAACCGGTTTCAAAATGAACTTCTCTAAAGTATTATTCTTCGTCGTTGTTGTTCTGGCGGTTTTTTCTGGACACACGGATGCCGGGTGGTTGAAGAAAATCGGAAAAAGAATTGTAAGTCTTAATTTGGGATTTTTAAAAGAGAAGAATGTGCATATTCAATTCAATTGACTTTGATTGCAGGAACGCACTGGACAGAATGTGCGTGATGCTACCATCCAAACTATCGCCGTTGCTCAGCAAGCAGCAAACGTTGTGGGCACTGTAAAGGGATAAACAAGATGCTGTTGACACTTAGAATCGACTACAAAGCGCACTTTAAAAAATAAATAAATCAAATGGTTTTTGAAGAAAAAATAAAAATGCCAACCCATAAAAGCAGATAAAATTTGAACTTTGTTAGTTCAACAAAAGATATTGATTATTTTTTCTTACTGTCTTAGTTTATTTTTAAAGATGATTATTGTATTATTTTATAGCTGACGATTTAAATTACATTGCTTTAAATATTCTAAGTGCACTGTTCGGGGGTGTTGGAGGTTTGTGTGCCAGTGGTATCAGGCTGAATTTCTTCAAATGATGGTTTAAATGCCATCGTCAGACGCGCTCACTACAAAACCATGCTCTGCGAATCTTTTTCTTCGCAGAAATGTGGGAACGCAGACTGGACAACGTTTGATTTCTACAGAAGTAGTTACTGTGAAGTGATTTGGATGAGAACTCCATCTTCAGAAATTGAGCTTTTCTCATTACAAACTCACTTGATAGTTGAAAACATGGTTGAAAATGATGAAAATCGAATCTAAAGGGTATCCGTGGTACCCGAAAACTATTTAATTTTTTTTTTCTAATCTTTTTAAAGTCACAGTTTTGTTTTTGTTTAAATTTGGAAAAAAAACGTTTTAACTTTCCTTTTTTGATTCTTTTTCATTTTTTTCCAAACTCAGTTTTCCCATCTGAGTATAACATGACAACATTTAAAGCCAACGCGCACCGGTACCTTCTTTCTATCTCTCCCTCGGTACCTTCGGCCCGTGCTGTGTCCTAAACAGGATACTTAAGGGTAGCCCCAACCCCTTTAGAACGCACCAAATAGAAAAAAAAAGCAATTTACGTTCCAAATTTCAGTCAAATCGGTGAAGCAGTTTGGAAGCAAAGAAAAAAATTACAATGCACTTCGTTCGAATTGAAGTCAAAGTTTTCGCATCAAGGAATAAATTAATCAGTCTATCCAAGCAGAAGTTAATAATCTATATATATAAAAATTACTTGCTGTTCGTTAGTCTCGCTAAAACTCGAGAACGGCTGAACGGATTTATCTTATCTTGGTCTTGAAATGTTCGTGGAGGTCTGGGGAAGGTTTAAAAGGTAAGAAAAATTCGAACAATTGCCGAGAAAACCCTAAAAATAGCCCTTTTCTATTTCCCATATAAACGTTTTCTAAATAAAATGTAGAGTCAATTTTAACTTTATTACTATTCAATAAAATTCATATTAAATTATAATCACTCACAATCGCGAACGCGACAAAATTGCATACTGTAAGCAACCATCAGTCGTAGGCGAAAACCCAGACGCATGGTAAGGGATGATATTGCTTGGCTTTCAGGCGACACGCCGGCGCGAATATGTGCGAGACACCCCTCATAAGCCGGGGTGACCGAAAAGGAAGAGGATGAGAAAATCCCTCCGAACCGAGATGGCGACGCGATAAAGGGATCGGTCGCTGGTAGATTTGAGTATGGGTATTTCCGTAGTTTAGAGCACCAGAAGGACAAATTGAACACCTGTGAGCAGTATAAAAACGCAGTTCACTCACGGAATCATCATCAGTGTGTTCATATCAGTGCGTGGTATTTACACTTTACTTGACATTGGCAGAAATGGTTGCATATACCTACACTCATTTAAATAAATCTATATATGTAAATAAAAATGAATCGCCGAAATGTATGTAATACTATAACTCAAGAACGACTTTACTGAATTAGATAATTTTTTTTCCTCTGAATTAGTTACTTTCAGTAGATAGTTTAGATGGAAAAAAAGGTTAAGAAAATCAGGTGGAAAAACGCAATCAAAGTTTTCCAAAGCATTGTTTATGTATCAGAAAAAAACCGACTCACATATGAAGTGTCGGTGGCGTAGGGCATAAGATCGCTGCTCTAGGATCTCTAGGTCTGCGAATCTCGCCATGACGTATCTTTTTTCTGATAATCTTATGTACTGGATTCATGTCTAGGAAAAAGCAAACACTCTTTGTTTTTTCCAATTCAATTTTTTCGGGTGCAAAAACGCTTTCAAAGCTTTCCAAAGCATTTTTTATGTATCAGAAAAAAACTGACTTAAATATGAAGCGGCAGTGGCGCAGAGCATAAGATCGCTGCTCCAGGATCTCTAGACCCGGGAATCGAATCTCGGGAATAATGTATCCTTTTTTCCGATAAACAAAAACAAACACTTTATTTTTCTAATTTTTTCGGGTGAAAAAGGAAAGCCCGATATGAAATCAATAAGTAGGTAAAACCCACTGTGTGTAGAATGAATTGGTGTGTAAATAAGAAAAGTAATTAAGGATGTGAGAAATGTAAGGAATGATAATGTTTATATGTATAGAATGGCCAGAATAAAAAAAGACATATTCGATCGTGGAAAGTGCTGTGATAGTGAATCGAGACCGAAAACAAGGACAGCCTGTACTAGGATACGTGGATGTATATTCAACATTAGGGCGCATTTACACAGTTCACAAAAACAACAACGGAAAATCCCGAGCTTGAACTTTGCGCTGAAATCTATAATGAGGTATTAATATCATTAGAGGATTTGTGCGTGATGATGTCTGGCAAGATGTAACATGACTTAGGAATGCCTAAGGAAATCTTGTGTCCAGAAAGGCCGAGAACTCTGTGAAAAGATAAAGGAATTTATTTCTTAGTCCCACGAGTAGCCTTATCATTGCATAAATGGTGCACAGGAGATTCTAAATTCTTGAGAGTGTGTGAAATGTTTGCGGAGCTATCTACTTTTTTCACGGATGCCTTTGGAATTGTCTTCTCACACGACTGGTAATTCGTGAACCAACTTGACTTATTCACCGGAATCCTATAAAAATCGAGAGTGGCTGTTAAAAGTTCCAATGCTTTATCACAGCTTGCATCATCTGCAGTGGTCTACTAAAATGCCTGAACCTTCTTTACAACTTTACTTTAAGTAATTCAAATAGAAAATACAATTTATTATCATGTTTTTCTTTCGATTTTCTGTGTTGACTAGTTCAACATGCTACAGGCATTGCAAGTGTAGTAGAAAGAATTGTCACGAAACGTTTTAAATTTCGTCAAAATACCCATTAGTTTTACTTAGATTTACTACTCGCCCGAAGCACATCATCTCCACAAAAAAATAAAAAAAATTACCCCTAAAAAGATACCACCATATTCAAACACATTCGTTATCTAATATCGTAAACATGTTCACTTTGACGGAAAATTCCCTGTTAATAAATTGCATTACTGCCGTACAATTTCACTCCACTAAACACATCCGCGAGAACATAAACACTCATTAAATGTCATCGCGAAACATGCTAAAACGATGCGAATTCAAGCGCCCAGATGAGCCCAGAAGGGTGAGTTACACATACACATATACTCTGCCGTCTGCTGTTGCATCATAAATGTATCAATAAAGAACTGAGGTGCGGTGTAAAGAACGATGTCAACATCTCCTTTACCGTTTTTACTCCCAAGCACATTGCGCTCGCCAAAGAATAATCGCATGCAAGAGGGTCACATAATAACAATAAAAATGCACAATGATTCCTTCCCTGCAGTAGAATTCCTCTGCAATTTACTAGCAAATAAAAAAAAGTACAAGGACAACCCACAGAGGGTTAACTTTTATTTTTTTTTCTTCATTTAATTTCATTTTTATTCCGGAAAAAGTTCACTTAAGCTAACATCCGTGTTATTTTGTTTTTCTTTTTTATTTGGAGTCGAAATGATAAAATTACTCCAAAAAGGCATCTCAAACAAATACTTGGAGTAGGGATTCAATTTAAGATACAATGACTGTCATAAAGGAGTAATTGAGTAATTGCCACTAAAGTCTGCTGAATTGTGTAGCAGGCCCGAGACATATTAAGGTTATTGGCAACTAGTCAATGATAAGAGGTTGTTTAAACAAACTAATAAAAAAAAATGGGTAGATTTGGAGATATAACGGATATTGGGATAGTATAAATTGTCCGGGTATCCGTCTTTTTTTTCTATATGACAAGATACCGGATCGTACTGTTTCTTATTTTTGTATGTATCTTATTAATGTGTAAACATGTATTATAAGTTCTGAAATACATGAAAGCCTAGAACTGGTTAATTTTGTTATTTCTTCTATTGTGTCGTGGTCAATGATATATAAAGAAATGGCTGGATCCTGTTGAGCTTGTTCACGCGAGGTGTTTCAACTAGAATGCATTACGCTGTACATATTCCGCTTTTTACAGCATATTCGGCCGAATAGCCGTATACTTTTATCCAAGAAATATAGCGAATATCCGGTATTCGGTCAAATCACTATTCGTTACACCTCTATTTTAAAGACCTTTTAAGTGAGACTTTTCAATTCTCAGTTTTGTGATTATATTTAGAATAATTCTTTTTCCGACATTTTTGCAATCTGAAACCAAAATAAAACGAGCAAACACACAATTGTTTTAGTTATCTCTACTGATTATATATAAACAAACGCCTTCTAGTAAAAGCCCAACGTTGTACTGTATCACATTGACATAGAAGAAAAAATGATTTCTTTATTATCACTTGTCGTAAGGCCACAGTATGCAGTGACCTAGTGTGTTTTGGTTATCACTCTTCATATCCGCTTAAATTTGTTATCAGCCAATTACAATTACAACCAATTACATTTTCAATATTAGCGAAAACCCCCGTCTTTTTAATTAATATGATTTCAAGTGAAAGACTGTTTAAAACTCGACGAATAATCTGAAGAGTTTATGACCTTGGAATTCTGAAAGAATCCATGCTATCAGACGAAAAGATAAACGACCATTTGGATATATAAACTGTGCAATGCATCACAGAATGTACAAAAGATACTCAACCCCAGTCGCAGTCAACACAGTTCTCTTCAAATCAAAATGAAGTTTTTCAAATACTTCTTCTTGATTGCTGTTCTCATCTTCTGCTTCGTCATCGTCATGAAGTAGGCTTTGGGAAAAAGTTCCGGAAAGCTATTGTAAGATGTTTTTTGTGCACATGTCTGTCCACATATGTGTAAGAAGAATATACATAACAAATTTATCGATTCTTTTTAGAAAAAGGTTGGTCACCAAGTCGAACACCTTGGCCAGAACACTGTCAATGCCATTCACAAGGCAGGAAATGCAGCAACAGACGTCGGTAAGGTGGCAGCAGCTGGAGCTGTTGTTGGCGCAGTAGTTGGATAAACAAAATTATGTTCGTTAATTTTTTCTGTGGAAAATAAAATTCTTAAATTTTTACTTCTTAACAAAAAAGAATTTCCGATACGCGAAGTCGAGTGGGTGCGTAGAGTGGTTCTAGTGAGATTCGAGCAGAAATTTGTGCTTTACTTGCTTTTCAAGCTGTTGTTAAGATTTTAAGTTCAATTATGGTATAAAAGTAGATTCTTTCCAATCATGCAAAATTGTTTTAGTTAAATGACAGTGGTGGAATGGTGGATCTAATATGGCTAGCTAACAAAAACAATGCTACTATTTGCATTTCTATAGGGATAAATACAAAAAAAACGTAGGTGAAATTTTTCGTATTTTCTTTTTCAATAACTGTCATCTCTGCAGTTTTGACAAAAGTCAGACAACCAAAGCGATAAGTAAATATGTGAATGTGAATGCAGCATATTATCTACTTTGTTGAGTATTCGCCTTAAAAATGCAAATCACTACACAAACGTTACTAACGCTAACGGATGCTAGCGAATAACTTTCTTTACCAAGCCTCTTTTTTAACAAAACAAAGCACAGTTTTCCAGCTACACTTAAAATGCTCAAAATTGAAATCGTATGAACTAAGCCCGGGGATCAACACTAAGTCTGTTTAAAATTAAATAAAAGGATTTAAAGAAGCTAATGAGTTTAAACTTTAGGCTACATGTTAGCTTATTCTAAATGTTTTGATCTAGTGACGTCAGATATTTGGATAAAAATATTGTTAAAGTGTAACTCTTTATGCACAGTACCTGCATTACATCGCTATCGGCACCCTGAAGACTACTCCATGTTTAATTAACTCACCTTACACCTTCTGGCGTTATCTCTATAATTAAATTCACCGTCAATATGTCAAGATACTCAGCTGACATTTGGCCCAAATATCTCATTACCTCTAGACACCGTCATAATCATAAACCGTCAGCACCAGCAGGATTCTGACATACGTCAAGTTTTGGCGGAGACCAAATTAATTTCCAGCTATGTGTGAACATCTGATTCCTGGCACTAATCAACGCGCCAAAGAAAAGCCGGAACCACCCTCATTACTGGAAAATTAGTCCTTCCTCTTCACAACAATACAATTGATCGGCTCTCTGTCACCCACCGCACCCAGGCATTATTTTTTTTTATTTTTCCACTCATCGTCAGGATACGGTGCACCCCGATAAAGCCAGAGATGTGTGCAAACGAATTTCATTAGATAAGTGGTGTCAGCCACCAGAGTGGGTCTTCGGTACCAGGCGAAGTGATTTCCTTCACACCATCGCTGTAAGCCCACTCCACCGGACGAGTCCAGGTCCTGCCACAGGACACCTTTTGGTCCACGACGGGGAGGGCACTATAGATCACAAGTAGGTCGGGCTGTAAGCTCTTTGATTAGTGAGGTGTGGGAAATTAATTTGAAAGTCATCTCCTGTAGGACTTGTTGAGAGATTTGTCATGGTACCGAAACAATAGAATCATATCAACGGAAAGAAAGAATAAAGACAAAGCAAAGACGGACGGAAAAAAAATTCTTTTTTTCAAAAAATTGGGGAAAAAATACGAATAAATGGAAGAAAAAAACCAACAGGATTACGTAAGCCATTGAAAGAGGGCGAATTTTCTTTTCAAGTTGGAACAGGCCTCTTGTGTCCATCCGTTTGGCCGGTTGTGCCAATGACATTCGCTTTTGTCTGATTTAATTTGCAGCTCTTGAGCACAAGATAGGACTGTGAGCGAGGGATTGCCGATTGCCGCTGGTTCCGGATGTTGAATATGGAAATGCATTTCTGGCACAAACAGCCGGAGAGCACTTAATTAAAGAGGTTTTTTCTCTGTTGGTCGTGTATATTTTCTGTAATTGTATTTTTTTGTTCTTTTCCAAATTATAAAAATAATTGGAATTTTATTTTAAGAAAACAGATCGCTAAACAGAAGTGGGGAGTTCTCGTTTGAGAAATTTGGCTTGGACGAATGAAGCAGAGGTTTGCTGTACGTCCCTAATGTTCCGTTCTCCGAAAAGAGGTGGATACATCTTTTTTCAAATATTGTTTCGTTAAATAAAAACACAAGCTATAGAAACCTATTACAATACCTTCACAATATTTGACGTTGAGAGCCAGAGCCTAGCTTTTTCGCACCTCCACTGTGTTGTGCGCGTTATAATTTTGTCACATGTGGAGGGGACCTACTGTTTAATGCCGGTTAGATACTATGGTATACTGACGCTTATAATGTAAATCGAAGTGCTGTGCGTCTTGATGAAATAATTACGAACTTTGAGCAGAAAAAGCTATCCAAAATTAATTTCTTATACCTCTAATTGTGTATGCCTCTAAGTTTTACCCGTTTATTTAACGACGGTACTTATAAGTATCAACAATTTTTAATTTTTAATAAAAACTCCTTATGACTAAAGTAAAATAACTAGCATTCAATGTTCACTTATTTTGTTGGGTATAATTATTTATTTATATAGATAATTTGTCTTCAGTATTTCTTAAAAAGACAAAGCCAAAGAAAAAAGAAAAAAAATTAAGGTCCTACGTTTTAATAGTGACTTCGATTTTGTTAAGCATGTCGAATGGTAAAACGGTGAGAGGAATAAACCTTTCCAACAAATAGGGAAAGGTGTGACATTTGTCAGCAATAACTAGTGTGCATCAGCATCATTTAAGACAACAACATTGCTGTTTGCCTCTTCGAAAATGTCGGGATTTGTCTTAAATAAACAGCATTTTAGGGAATTTTTAACTTTCTTTTTTACGATAATTGGAAGAAAAGTGCAGCTGAAGCCCATCGAATGCTTGTAGAAATTTATGGTGAATCTGAAATCGACGCTTGAAAGTTGTGATTTTAGCGTCGAAGACAAAGAGCGTTTGAAGTTTGAAGATGACCAATCGGAGGCTTTACTGGATCAAGATCCGTTCCAAACGCAAAGTGAACTCGCAGAATCGTTGGGAGTGACTCAGCAAACAATTTCCTTTCGGTTAAAGAAATTTGGATTTATTCAAAATTGGGTGGCGTACGAGTTGAAACCGAGGGATACCGAAAGGTGATTTTTAACTTCGGAACTGCTTCTTGAAGGACATCAAAGGAAGGGATTTTTAAACTGGATCGTGACTGGAGATAAGAAGTGGATAAAAAGATAAAATACTATGCAAAGCCTGAACCCGTTCCACCATCGTCTACATCGACGCCAAAGAAAAACATCCACGGTTCAAAGGTCATGCTCTGCATATGGCAAGACCAGACGGGTGTGTTGAGCTGCTAAAACCAGGCGAAACCAGGAAACGTTGTCGACTAAAACTAGTGCGTTTGAGCCGTGCATTGAGTGAAACGGCGACAAACGACCGAAAGGCATAAAATAACAAAAAGCCCCACCCTCCGCATTCTCCAGACCTTGCTCTTTCGGTTTACTAGTGTTTTCGACGGATGCAAAACGATTTGGGGGACACCCATTTGGTATTCGAAAATTACCAGATAAATGGGAAAAAGTACTAGCTTCCGACGGACAATACGTTGAGTGATGTATTTTTTACGTTTTTTTTCAATAAAAAAAAATTGTTTGAACGGACCGAATTCACCGGATATTTTAGTTGACAGCAGCTGTTTGCTCAAAAGTTTTGAGTCTGTTTACATTAGACCAAAACATTTTTGAATTATATATAGAAAAGAGAACTATATACTATTTATACTACTAGTATTTAATAAGCATACTTACTTTTTTTGTTACTTGAAGTGTAAAGTATGTTTATGTAAGATATGCGTAAAGTCACATCAAAGCAGACGTCAAAGTACCCTATTTTTGGATATTTTTTTGGTCTGGTAATATTATAAATTCCTTTGATGCTTACTTGGATTGGATTTGTAATGTTTCCTTTTGCTTTCAAACTGCTTGACCGATTTGACTGAAATTTGAAACGTAAATTGTTTTTGCTGTGTGCTGTGTTTTAGTGTATTTTTTGTCTAGCTGCATTAAGTTTGACTTCAATGTTGAAGTGCATGCAACCAAAGACCACATAAAACCAAGATAGTGCAACTGGTACTTTAAAATGACGAAAAGTAAAAAGCTCGCACTGGCACGGGCGGCCGGGGACAAAGGGTGATCATATTCAAGAGAGGAAAGTTGTTTCATTTTTTTTCACGTTCTTTGTTTATCGCCAACCGAAAAATATGGGAGACTTTGCGTCGCCGCAGCAGGACACTTTCGCCTACATTTGCACGATGAGTGACCGGGGTAGGGATAGATAAATGAAAACAACACAAAATTCTTCAAATTAAATACATTAAATATTCGTTTAATAGTAGTAGTAGAGTATTGTTTTAGGCAAATTTTGAATTGTCGTAACAAATGTTGTTGTATAAAAATAATGCCTTACATAATACCTTACATAACACAACATTTCAACACTGTTATTATGATATCCACATTTCCTAGATGCCAAGGTAATTCCTTCTCCTAAAATACAAAACAGCCGATTTTCACCTGAGTATAGGCCTATTTCTATCCTTCCATTTTCATCTAAAGTTTTAGAAAAGATTCATGGACCGATTTTATCTTTCTGAAACAACATAATCTTCTTTGTATGAACCAATCTGGGTATAGAAACAATCACAGTTGTGCATCTGCCTTACTCAAAGTTACTGACTTTTTTGGGACTACTTGATTTTTCTAAAGCCTTCGATACGATGAATCACAAAATACTCTTTTTGAAAGAAAAACGTTTTTTCAATTTTTCTGACTCAGCAACTAACGTCATACTTTCAGTTGCTCTCTCTGGAAAGCGACGTTTGTGAACCTTTTCACTGGCGTTCTTCAGGGATTGATTCTTGGCCGGTTGCTTTTTTCCATATACATTAACGATTCACCTTCACAAGTTAAGTATAGTTCAATTGACTTATACCAAAGACCATATAATACCAAGATAGTGCAACTGGTACTTCAAAATGCTGAAGTAAAAAGCTCTCACAGGCGAGGGCAGTCGGTGAAAAGGGAGGAGAGAGGAAGAGGAAGAGGGGAGAGAGGAAAGCTGTTTCCTTTTTTTTTTTCAGGTTGTGTGAAATCGTCAACCGAAGCATATGGAAGTTTTTCCGTCGCAGCAGCGGGACATTTCAACCTACATGTGTACAATAGGTGATCGAGGTAGAGATGAATATTATCTTTAATTTGCTGACTGGTTTGTGTTTCCTTATTTTGTGATACACTTTAATTTATGAAATTCTTGATGATTTTTGAAAATTTAAATGCTCCGCCAGATTTATTATTTGACGTCGGTAAGAAACGTCGATCCTGAAATAGTTTCCATAAAATCTAAAATCATTGCGAAATGCAAGGAAAATTCACCTGATTAATCTTTTTGTCATAGTGCATGCTTTGAGCGCAAAATAAAAATCGCCAAATTTCTGATTTTAGTTTTACTGCGAAAGCATTGCTCTTCGGCGGTAGAAAAAATAGAACTTAAGTGTAATAGAAAGGTTAAAAGTTTAACCAATTAAAATAAAAAACATAAATACAACATCGATACAATTATAGTTTGTGTCAGGAAAAACAAAAGATACTGCAACATCACTGAATAATAATTTCCAGGTACATGTCTAGCCTACTTGCGCTAATACATATATATAAATTAGGAGTACAACTTGAAGACGCGACAGAAAACTATATCGTTCTGACGATATCGTTTTTTGATGCTTACGTGAAGCAGAGCTATCGTTCGAACGATATCGTCAGACGATAGTCGTGCTACGTGACGAGAGCCCAGGGCTCTCATCACATAACTTTTCAGACGGTCATCGTCCAGACGACTATCGTCAACGCTATCGCCGAAAGTTTGCTTCACTAACACTATCGTCACAATTTAAATGCTACTAAATTCTACATTCCTTATGTCAAAACAAAAGCTGCTTGTCTTCTTTCATTATCCTTTTGTATTTACACCAAAGTTCTCAATAGTTTAGATATATGATTGTAGGTCGAATGTGAAAAATAAAAAAGGAATTTTTTTGTGAAAAACAATGTAAAATGCAAATAGCAAAACAATTTTTTCAGCATTCTATCCAATATTTAATTTATTTAAGTCGAAAATTTTACAATATTTTTCATAATTTGTTCTAGGACGATAGCAAATTAGGTATCGTAAGAAAACGATCGTCGAGACGATAGAAAATGACAGTTCCCGGCTTATCGTTCTGTCGATATCGTTTTTTGCTGCTTACGTGAAGCACACCCATCTTTCAAACGATATCGTCAGTCGATACCGGTCAAGTGTGAGTTTTAATCACGCTTCGAGGGTTTCGTTATTTCATTAACAGATTATAAGTAAGGACATAATTGAAGTTAAGGCAACTGACAACGTCAGGTAGTCCTTACTGTTTTGAATAAAGCTAAGCAAGAGAAAAATCTTTCTCATTTGTTGATAGTGCCAACCGTGTGGAAATTGCTTTAGTGAACTTAAGGGAAATGGTCTCAAGCTACTCCATTGAGACAATTAATCCGCAGTTCATGAAAGTTAGCTTATCAAACAGCAAAACAATTTGAATCATAAAGTATTCAACAGTATTTTTATTAATAGATAGCCTCTTAGTCACTTAAAACACTTATGTGGTACAGTCACAAACATCCAAGAAATTAACAAATGAAATTAAAAAAAAAATCATATTTTACACTATCATTAACTTTTGGCATGTGAAAATCACATTGAAGCAATAACAAAAATAATGTTCAATTTAGTTTTTGCTTGTTTAGAATTCTTTATGTTCACTTTTATTCAGTGACAAAATTTAAAATCTTTCCAACAGCATATTCATATAAATCGCAACCAATAGAAAAGAGCGTATCAGAAAATAGTCTGACCACACATGCACGTACAAATAACTGATACTCTTATTTTTTATTTTTTAAATTACAATAACAAAGCTATTATGATCATTTCTTTACTCCGCTTTGTTCTTTTAAGAGAACTGAGAGAGAAGAAAACTGTCATACAAAATATTTGCTCAGGTTATTCCTTAAAAAGAGCCAAGAGATATTTCAGAATTTAACAGAATATAGAAACTTTTTTAAGAATCCTTTGCGTCCTCGATTGAGTTGAACATAAAAAAGTCTAAAGAAACAAAAACAAAATTGAACATTATTTTTGTTAATGCTTCAATGTGATTTTCACATGCCAAAAGTCAAATAAGTCCTAGTGTAAAATTTGATTTTTTTTTTAATTTCAAACACGAGTACTTGATTTGTTAATTTTTTTTATTTTTTTTATTGGGCGGCGTAACAGCTCGTTGAGAGCCAGAGCCTAGCTTTTTCGCGCCTCCACTGTGTTGTGCGCGTTATAATTTTGTCACATGTGGAGGGGACCTACTGTTTAATGCCGGTTCCGAACGGCGAATTGCGAAAGCTTTTCATGACAGAAGTACTCCAGGAAGGTTGTCAGTCGTTCGCTGGAGGTGGGGCCGTGACAAATGTTTGTGGTGTTTTTTTTTTTCCCCGGATTTGTTAATTTCAGTGGCTATTTATTACTGCCGAATACGTTATGATTCGAGTTGCTTAGCTGCTTGGTAAGCTAACTTTCATGAACTGCTGATTAATTGTTTCAATGGAGTAGCTTGAGACCATTTCCCTTAAGTTCACTAAATCAATTTTCACACGGTTGGCACGATCAGCAAATGAGAAAGCTTTTCTTTTGTTTAGCTTTATTCGAACACGGCAGGTAGCCGTGGTTAGTTGCTTTAACTTAAATTATGTCCTTACTTCTAATCTGTTGACGAAAGAACGAAACCCTCGGCGCGTGAGTAAGACTCACACTTGACAGGCTTTTTTTTCGCATGTATTCTGTATGGTTTGATGTTATTTGGCAAGGAATTTAAAAAAAAAATTCAAGGATTTGCCTAAGAGAGACTATTTTTCCATTTACTTGAAATAAAATTCCGCAGAATATATATGTGAATTTCCCTCGAACTCGAAATATTTCGGCATTCCCCTCAATCTTCCATACAAAAACCATCCTCTGAGTCGAACTCCCTTAAAGTCAAAAATCCCTCTAACCGGAATACAATCTTTCAATACCTCTAAGTCGAATTTTATTTCTTTGGCTGAAAAATAGACAAAAAAAATGTCCTCTCGCAACTTCTATCGAGTGCGCAGACTCGCTTTCTCTGACCTCCCAAGGTGGTCCTAGACGATGAACACATTTCGCGAACATTCATTTGTTGTTGATTCTTGTAGTGCAAACACGTCAGAGAAAAAGCGCAAGTGGTTGCCCTTATTGTTGTTTACTTTGCTTGCGAACATGGCCCTACACGCGAACATCGCGAACGAACGGTCGTTGTCGAGAGCCATCTCTAGTCGCATTGCGCACACACAAACAACCGGCTTTTAATCTGAAAACAGTTAGGTATCTGAGATGCATTCTTGCTTCATTTAGCGCGTGTATTGGAAGTTTACTTAGCAAAAGTAACATAAAGACGTCTGCCAGTATAAATCTAATTGTAAATATTACAGTTCATAATAAAGGATTTCAACAAAAAAAAAAAATATTAATCACTCTAATTCGAATTTTTCCAAAACTGCCTCGAACTCAAACTAATTTTGATGTCCCGTGGAAATTCGACTTAGAATGTGAAGGCAATTGTTGAAAAAAAGTATTTTTACTTTTAAGCACGAATGTTAAGCGAATGTTATGCACACTTTGTACCTAACATTATACCATCCAATCGTATGATCTATCCGAAGCGGTGATTTTCCAATAAATCGAACATATAAATAACATGTAATTATTGCACAATCAGCCAGTCTTTGTCAAATAAACATAACGACACCGAACTCTGAGTTTTCTTTCTTTCGCCCACCACCCCTCCTACAAATGATTCGGCTGTTTGCATCTTTGATCAACAATTCCCATAATCGGATGACGGCTGTTGTCTGCTGTGCAACATATCTTCAATCATATTTTGCGGTGATTTTGCCACAGCACAGTAATTTCACACAACGAAATTATCAAAGTGAATAAGTGTCTTTGTTATTTCTCTGTAGAACTGAACACGCATCAGACATGATATTTTCCCATGCGCTATCATCTTCAACAAAAAATACGCGTTCTGGGATCGCTGTCTATATCCCTATTATGGAATCCGGCGATGGAAAATGTTCACCAATGATAACATGATGCACAACTCCCGCCTCTCCTTCCCCTGTAGGTAACGCAGTTTTTCAAATATAGCAACCCCTGTCCTACCCTACAATGAGAATACGTGTAAACTGCCAAATCCAGCTGCTCAGGCTGCACACACATAAAGGAACATAAATTTACCGTTCCTGTTGTTGTTTATTCTTTTCCTATTGGCTCCCAAATTCAAAACGACGGTTGCCATCAAAACAAAAACAAAGCAAAAAAGAAAATGCAGAAAAGGTTCATTCAGCAAGCTCGAGTAATCTTCATAATCACTCGGCCGTTACTTTTTGAATCAGAGATCGTTTTTTTCAAATATCTTCTAAAATATAAGACAATATGATTCGAGGGGATGGTGAAGGTTAAAAATAATTTTAAACATTGAATATTAATTAAATGATTTTTCAATAGTATAATTTATAGGATTTGTAACTATTTGATTTAAGTGAATTTGTTTTGTGTTTCAAATGTAATGAACAATTAACCCTTTTACTGCTTGCTTTTCCTTGGTCCACTTAAATTTTCGTTTCTGTCATATAACAAAGGCTGATTGTTTTTAGCGGAAAGCAGGAAAGCAAAATAACATGGAGAAAGCATAGAAATATCATTGTCTGTACAAAAATTAATTTTTGTTTTTTAACTATCTATCTATCCAATTAAAGTGCAATAAATAAAATAAAATAGTACCTTTTAGATATGTTTAGTAAAAGAATTGAAAGAAACATTTTCCTCTTGAATTAAACAAAATTGGACAGCATTGGACTTCCAAACCATCTCATTAAAAATATTTCGTATTGATGATGATAGACTGGTTTTGTTGATACTAACTTAAAAAAAATTTAAGACAAGAGGAAATTCACTATTCACAACAAACGTATTTCTGTATTTCGCAAATGTACTTGCATCATATTAACCAAAAAAATATTATTAAACACTCTTATCAATATGATATTTCTGATGTCATTTTCTTTGTTCGTCCCATATATGAGAAGTTCGTAAAATTAAAAAAAAATATTTTGTAACGTATGTAAATGTTTTTAAAAGTTTTAAACCGCGTATAACATCATTAAACGCTGCCAAGCCAGATAAGGTAGCACTGATTTTTCGCACTGCTATCGGTAAATGAGTGATTTTCGTGGTCTCTGGATATAAATCTTCTAATAGTGTGCGTTTTTTCATACATTTTGGATATAAAACTTGTAATGGTGGTAGTGAACTGTCATTTCACACACACTACCATATGCACCCCCTGACCGACAAACGTAGCCGAGTTGTGCATCATGTTATCATTAGCCGTGTTTTATTATGCACGGATGATCCATATGGATCATGGGTGTAAATAAAACGCTCCAGATCATGGAAGCATTTTTATTTTGTGTTCTGACAGTAGTTCGACAATTAACTCCTGTCGATGCTGTGATATTTGAGGGCAGTGATTCCATGCCAACATAATTTTTCTTCTCTTCAGAGCAAGTGTTTGCACATCTTTTACGATGATGATTACAATTTTCACCGGCAAACGCAAAACAATTGTGCAAATCACACAAAATTGTTAGAAATTAAAATTGAAATACAAATTTTGTATTACTGTTAGCACAATATTACTTAATGAAGGAATAAAAGTGAGTATTAAAATCTAGTTCAAAAAATAATATTTTGTATACTTATCAGGCAATGCTGTAAATTGGAAATGGTTTCCAGGCAAATCAGCTTCCATGAACCTAGCAGGGAATAGCGGAATTAAATTTCGGATCACGATAAATGATCTCGATAACTATCTGGATCATGTGTTGTTGTTGCAATGCGTGCAAGCCAATGATCTATATAGATCATGAGTGCATAATAAAACACGGCTATTGATAGAAAACGCAACACATCCGCACTCCATACATTTTATGACGTTTGCAATTCGAATGAAGTAGACTTCTGTCGAGGCTTAAAACCCTTTACAGAAGATTTACTGACAGACAAGACTTGGAAGTTAGGACACTGAAGTCGATGATAAAAAACGTAAAAGTTTTGATCACTCAAAATTATCGACTTTCAGTCAATTTGTGCTGGAACAATAAAATTCGGGCTGTAAATTCCGGCAACCCGAGCATGTTCCCGCAAATAAATAAAATATTTCGGAGAAAAAAATCAAAACGACCTTCCGTGTCTTAAGCTTCCAAGAACAACGGACAACAACAACTTACTGACATCGATAGGCATAGATCCGACTAACGCAGTCCTAGACGAACACTTTTTCGTCATCGAAGATCCGCAAGAGAACGTGGAAGCTTTGGAAGCGACTTTCCAGGAAGTGTGTAAGGTGAACGAGTCCGCTCGGCCGAACCACGACCTGGAGAATCGCGTCCTTGTGCAAAACTTCTATCTTCGGGAAGAGATCCAAATTTGGCGATCTGAGAACACCGGGCTCACGGTGTTCAGTGAGGATAACATGGCTTATAATGCCATCGCCAATGAGAGGGTACACACCCCGTTCATTTTGAAGGCTGATCTCCGAGCGGTCTTCGATTCATTGAGAAAAAAGAAGTCAGTTGGGATTGAGGGCATTCATTGTGCTCAGACACCTCCCCTCGGAAGCGGTCGATATCTATTGCACCCTGTTTAACAATGCTCTGAATAACGCACATTATCCGGAGCATTGGAAAACAGCGGTTGTGCATCCTAATCCCAAGCGAGGCAAGGATTCTTCTAATCCTGGAAATCTCAGGTCAATCAGTCTCCTTCCGAATATAAGCAAGGTATTCGAAAAGGTAATTAATAGAGCTCTATCCCAGTGGGTTGAGGACAATAATATTATTCCGGATAACCAATTCGGTTTCAGAGCGGGGCATGATACCCTACATGCCGCGTCGAAACTGGTGTCGGATGTCCAATGGAACAAATGCACTGGAGCCTGTCTGGTTGACTTGGAGAAGGCCTTTGACACCCTATGGTTAGAGGGTCTTTTCTATAAGTTGACTAGACTGAGAATTCCAAAACCCTTGCTGTACATGCTTGTCAACATGCTTCCTGGTAGACGGTTCATTGTGAAGAATGGCAATGTAACCTCTGACGGGGCAAACCTCGTTAAAAACGGTCTACAACAAGGCGCCGTAAATTCGCCAATCCTATTCAACATTTACACAAGTGATCTGGTGGGTTCTCTCCACCATTCCATTGCGTACGCCGACGATCTAGTTGCGTATAGAACAGGGCCAAAGATCGAGGTCATTGTAACTCTCTTGCAGCGTGACTTCGACTCAATTCAGCGATATTGCGATGACTGGAAGTTGAAGATCAACTTCCAGAAGTCGGAAACCATCCTGTTCAGGATGCTTTTGTCTGGGGCCTCTGCGGACACCAGGCGGAATTGGCGTAAGTTCTCCATCATTGGACAACACGGGCAACCACTGACCGTGACTCGGGATCTGGCTAGATCAGTTTCTGTATTTTAACAAAAATGTAGAGGCTGCTCTGGCCAGAGCTAGAGGTGCTTTTGCCCTCACAAAGAGACTGTTTTACAGCAGCCAACTCGATGCGAGGGTGAAGGTAATCTGCTACATGGCCCTCATACGGCCAATGCTGGTCTATGGGTGTCCCGTGTGGTTCAATGTTGGAGCCAGCGCAATGGAAAAGATTCGGGTGTTCGAGAGAGCGTGCCTTCGGGCATGTGTTCGTCTTTATCGAACACCTGAGTCCCAGTACATAAAATTCTACCGTAATGAGGTCCTATACAATAGGGCGAACTTGATCAGGGTGGACAATTTCGTAGTGAAATTGATTCGAGGGCACGTTGCAAGGGCAATGAAGTCGATCAATGGCCTTATCTTCGGGGCTTACTACCCTAATTGCATGTACCACGAGCGGGTACGTCTTACCGGCTCCGTCCCCCCAGAGGCATTCCCCTACCTTGACAGTACTGGTTTTATTCAAGACAGTACCCGGGTTCGAATACAGCTCGGGGAAAAAAACACCACAAATAATTTTCACGGCTCCACCTCCAGCGAACGATTGACAATCCTCCTGGAGTACTTCTGTCACGGAAAGCTATCGCAATTCGCTGTTCGGAACCGGCAATAAACTCTAGGTCCCCTTCACATGTGTCAAATTATAACGCGCACAACACAGTGGAGGCGCGAAAAGCTAGGCTCTGGCCCTTCGTGGGCTGTAACGCCACTAATGATGATGATGATGATGATTATCAAAAGCACTGAAGCTTCAAAGACTTCAATGCAAAATGTTGAATTTTCCAAAACATTAACGCAAAATGTTGAATACTCATGGACTTCACTGCAAAAAGTTGAAATCCCAAAGACTTCACTACAAGCAAATGCCCCTCAAGTGAATGGTGTAAACCTTAAGGAATGCTAGATAATTCGTAAGATTTTCATTCATTTAATATCAATCTACCAATCAACCGCATGTTGAATGGAAGATAATGCAAAAGACTGCATTGGTTTACAATAAATATAAAATACGTTATACACATATAAGATGTATTATACGTATGTGCTCATGGAATTCAAGTAAATAATTCAAGGAAATAATTTGGAAATGACTTTTATGCAATTCACCAACTGTGTCTCGGCTATAGACGGAAAACACATCAACATCAAATGTCCCTCAACGGTTGGTTCGGAATATTATAATTACAAAGGTCACTATTCAATTATCCTCACTGCGCATGTGGCGCCAACTCCACTTTCACTGCAATCAAACTTCAACGCTCGTTTCCCGGTAATTCTTTTATATAACATCTAAAAAGGGTTCTCCACACACATTTAGGAAACTGGCTGCCACTCTGCATATCTATGTCGTGCAAAAATTCTGGTCGAGTCAGACAGAAAGCAGGCGTCTACTTAATATTCGGAAATTTTATTCGCTGAAATTTCAAAAACGCCAAAGCCACGATTAGAGTATTCAAAACTGCTTAAGGATTAAATTGAAGATATGCTTGACACCATCAATCATGACACAGCATCATGTGTATTATTGTTCGTCTTTCAACTTCCTAGCCCGCTGGGACACGCTCGCCCCATATGCAAACACACGCCAGCCACAACACCTTTAGTCACAGACACTAAAGTGGTATTTTTTGAAAAATGACATCAAATCATTAATTTTAAAATTGTCCTTCTTACGACACGGCTTGGTGACAGTTCGTCAGCTCCTTTGGGGATTTGGATAGAGACACCCGTGAAAGTAACACTCCCGTTGACGTGTCGCGATTTTTTTTTCCTTTTTGAATCCTTCATCATTTTTTCCGTCTCGTGAAACATGTGTTGCCGGGGGAAGGGTGAATAAGTTCATTCAAATCTCCATAAAGTTACTTTAGTTGGATGCAAATTTCTTTCTTTCGTTGGGAACACACACGGGAGGAACACGCGTGTGTATGTACGTTAACATCACACGAATGTAAGTGACACATCGACCATGAAAAATGATGCAGATACAATGTCATGTGGGTTTTTTTTCCTATCTCCCCCATCACGGAGGGAGTAATGATAGAAATTTCACAAGAATGTAAAGTGTCCTTAAGTGAGGGGGTGTGCGATGATGTGATAGTTGTACACGGCACGGATTGATGCGTGTGGGAAATTGAGTTGACGCGGTGGTTTGACTTGTACTACTGATAAGCATTCACACTCAATGAAGAAGACTCATAGATGAAACAGGAGTTAATGGAATAGCATGCTGAATGAAATTTCATGAAATTTCAAATTTCGAACCAACTGAACTCCTTTAGTGGTAGTAGGATTTCAGCGATGACTAGCTCGTCATCATTTCGTCAGGAATTCCCCATTGTATATGCTCTTGATTTTGTGTTTTTAGGACAATTTCGTACTAAGCCACCAAAGGAAAGGAAAAAGTTCGAAAATAGTTCGAGGGGAAAAATTCCGGTGGAAATTTGCAATAGAAGGACATTTTTCCCGAGAAGGAAAAAGTTCGGGTGAAAAAAAAGATCTCTCGGAATTCATAATAGGGCTGTATGAATAAAATTCCGCCCGAACTTTTTCTCTCATCGGGCAACCCGGTATTGTGATCGACGTTCGAAAGGGAAAGGAAAAGTTCTCCCTATTGTAAACAACTTTCCGATGGAAATTTTGACAAATTTTCCCTCGAACTTTTTCCTTATCATTTTTCTAGGACAATTAAGTCAAACAAAGAAATATTTGAAAGTTTGTCGAAAATGTAAATATTTTCTTTGGAACTTGGTGAAGATATTTAGCGTGTTTGGAGGTTGTATTATCGACACATGAGTCCCATCCACACAACCTATCACTTCAGGAATACCAAACTTTTAAAAACATTTAAGCTTTGCAGTTTTTTTCTCTTCAGATGTCGTGTTCATTTGAATCCATATTGGACACAGCTTATCTTGAAATACTCGTAGTACCTCTTCAAGAACTATTGAAAATGACGACTGGGCTAAGCTAACGTCATGCTCTTTGCCAACTTCTTTCTGATAGCTTCTTGTTACAAAAAATTGCAAGCACAGTTAGTTTGATTTGGGATCGCGCATGATTTTCTTGACAGCTGCAAGGAGTTTATCAAAACATCCAATAGATATGTGAAAACTTCTTTGTTAACTCTAAAGTACTGTTAAAATCTGCTTAAATATGTACATAAGTCATATGGGTTTTGAATGTAAGATGAATAATTTACATGGTATCTGGCATTTCCAAAGGATTCCATTTGTCTCTTAATTTTTTTCGTATTGTCCGTATCTCACTATTTTGCCTTTCTTATTCCTCTATAGCTAGTGCCATAACACCAATTTTAAACATGTTATTTGTAACTATTCAACTGGTTTAACTACAACAAACTAATTTCTAAAATATGACGGTTGTCAAATTTTTCGAAAATGATTTCAAATATAGTTCGAGGGCAAAAATTCCGATGGAAATTTACAATAACAGGAAAAAGTTCGTATGAAAAAAAAAGATCTCAGAATTCAAAATAGGGATTAATATTTATTCGGGATTAAACTTTGATATTGTGCAACAGCTATGTAGACTCTGCATTTTCCCCAATTTCATATCAGTTTCTTGGTTTTTGTTCGACCTTTTGCTTCTTTCATTGTCTAGACATACATATTTTAAAAAACTGATGCTACTTTTAAGTGGTTACATAAAAAATTCAGATTTCGGAAAAATAGACGTTTTCAGCAGACCGTTGCCAGACTTGTGGATTTGCTATCGTTTGTCGAAGACCTTCACGTTGCCATTTTTGGTTATTGTTGCGAAATGAATTAAACGAAATGTTTAATTCATTACATGAAGCAGTTAAAAAATTGTGACATTCCATATCTTCGGCAACATGCCAAAAGTTAATTATCTTAATGCCACGTGCAAACTAAAAAACTTGTGGGTAATAATAGAGGCCACTAAAGTCATAAAAGTAAGGATAAAAAAAAACTAAATTTAAGAAAAAATATTAACAAAAACCATACTAATTGATATTTAAAACACACCTATTTTTTTGACCAAGCACAAAAAGGGGGTTGCCGAAATTTTTCGCAGTAATTTTTTAAAAATTGTTCTATATACCATTAAGTTTGCTAAATTGATCTATATATGTCCATTTTATGTTCTTCAATTCAATTCAATTCAATTCAATTTATTTCGGAATACAAGTAAGACAATGCAGTCTTTTATAGTACAATTATTTAGTATTTAATATTACAACATATGTTTAATCTTAAGCTAGTTATTAGTTCAAGGAAAAAGGTTAAAAAGGGAAGAAGGGAGAGGAATAAGAAAATGGGGAGTATGTATAATGATTATTTAAGAAAAGAAGTCAAAAATCTCTTTTTTAAACTTCCTAGCTCCATTTGATTGTTTCACACGATTTGGAAGTGAATTCCAAAGCCTGACGACGTGGACATAAAACAAACGATAACAGTGTAAATATTTTGTTATTGGTGTAACAAGATTGTAGGCCCTGGTGGATTGTGCAAATCGGAGCTTCTCAGACAAATACGGTGGCAGCTGTTGATGAATTATTTTATACATAAAAATGCAGCATCTGGCAGACAGATAATCATTAAGGGTACAACCAAGAATTAGTCTTTGAAGTTGAGAAATATGGTCAAATCTACGAAGTCCATAAATATACCTAGTCATGTCATTAAATGCTACTGTTAGTTTGTGAAACGACAGCGAATCAAGCTTACAATAGATAACTGCAATGTTTTCAATAATTGCAAGCAACAAAGTTTTGACCAATTTAAGCTTGATTTTGGTGGGTGTAAAATCTGCCGATAACCAAAGTTTACGAAGAACAGTATAGATATGACGCACAATATGGTTGACATGATCGGTAGAAGACAAGAACGGTTTATTCTAAAGCCTAGACTAACCACGCATCCAACATAAGGGAGGGTAACATTATTTAAGTAAAGAGGCGGCATTGTTTCAGTGTTATATTTTTGTTTAGATATTAAGATACAATGTGTTTTTATTGGGTTAAGATCAAGGCCGTTGCTTACCGACCAGTGGCGAATACGAGAAAGATCTTCATTGAACCTGCAAATCAGGTCTTCAACTAGTCCAATGGGTCTGGAAAAGTATGCTTGAACATCGTCCGCATATAAGTGAAGCGAGACATTACTGCACACTTTGGGTAAGTCATTAACGAATAAACTAAATAAAATAGGACCAAGTATTGAGCCTTGCGGTAGTCCTGATAATACATCTAAGATCTGGGAAGAGCATTCACCAATCTTAAATTTTTGACATCTGTTACTCAGATAATTCTTGATTAAGCGGACTGATGACTCGGCAAAACCAAAATAATGCTTAAGTTTTTGGCATAAGATTACATGATTTACTTTATCAAAAGCTTTGGAGAAATCAAGCAAGCACAAGATAGTAATTTTGTCTAGGTCAAACTGAACTCTGATGTCGTCGAGACCTTAACCATTGCAAGTTGAGCAACTGTGATGCGGTCTGAAGCCTGATTGTAAAGGATACATCAAATCACTTACATTAAGAAAGTCCTGGATTTGGTTGGCCATAATCTTCTCCAAAATTTTTGACAAACAGGGAAGAATGCTGATTGGACGATAGTCAGTTAGAGACAACGGGGAAGGCTTTTTGGGAACGGGAGTTACAATAGCTTTTTTCCAGTTGCTGGGGAATGTACTGGAGTAGATACAGAAATTGATGATATGCGCAAGCAGCGAGATAATTGAACAGAGTATCATTTTTACAAATCGTAAAGGAACCCCATCAACACCAACTGCATTAGACCGCAACAATCTAATAACATTAATAATTTCAAGTTCAGTAACTGTCTGCAAATAAAAACTATCAGACGGCGGTTGAGGCACCTCACTGTTTGGATGAAAGTCAACGTCGTCTATACCGTAAGTTAAGAAAGCCTTGTTTAGGGAATCAACATCGACCGAAACTAGAGATGTGTTCTTTTTCCCAACACCAATAGAGCGCAAGTTACTCCACAGCTTTTTAGATGGAAGTTTGGGATCAAGTTTAGAAAGGAAATGCACTTCAGAAAACCAGGGAACTCTTTCATTTCTAACTGAGACCGTTTTTAGTGGAACATGATTAACAAATAAATTAAGAAGACGAGATTCAAAGTAATTAACTTTATTATCAACATCATGTGTGGGCGCCGTGGCTTAATTGTTAGTGCGTCGGACTGTTAAGCGAGAGTACCCAGGTTCGAATCCGGCTCGGGGAAATAACACCACAACAATTTTTCACGGCCCCACCTCCAGCGAACGACTGACAACCCTCCTGAAGTACTTCTGTCATGAAAAGCTTTCGCAATTCGCCGTTCGGAACCGGCATTAAACAGTAGGTCCCCTCCAAATGTGTCAAAATTATAACGCGCACAACACAGTGGGGGTGCGAAAAAGCTAGGCTCTGGCTCTCAACGGGCTGTTACGCCGCCTAATATATATATAATAATCAACATCATGTAGGTTATAAATATCTTGCCATGGTATATTAGCTACATGCTGTTGTAGATCATCAACATTAATTGCAGAAAAACTTCTAAATGAAAAACTTGACGGAGAGGATGAACGAGAAAAGTCTAAATTATACGAACAATACAACAAATCATGGTCAGACACGCCTTCAAAGGAAAGCTGATCATTAAGTAAAACATTGGAAGGATCAGACACAATAAGCAGATCAAGGCTAGGGGTACAGTTTGGTGCAAAACGTGTAGGATATGAGTTTATCACAGTTAATGCAGATGTTGCAACACAATCTAAAAGTTGATTTGCTCTCGTGTCCTTCTTGAGAAGATCAGCATTAAAGTCACCACAGACTATAGTGTGCTCATAAGCAGCAGAGAAGCGCTGTATTTCAAAAAACAGGGGTTCTGGTGAATGTCTACGGTTTGGGTAATAAGCAACTCCAACAATACACTTCACACACCCATCACTAACCTCCACAAGAAGATATTCAACACCAACACTTTCAGATTTCCTTACTATTTTGCAAGACAGTGAGTTAATACAATAGATTGCTAATCCGCCACCTGTTGTGTCTGTGACTCTATCATTGCGAATTAACGAATAGCCTGGAATATCAAAAATTTTATTTGCAATATAGGGCTTAAACCACGTTTCGGAAACGCAAATGATATCCACCCCAGAACCTACAAAAATATCGCTTACATAATTCAGTTTGGAGTTATTCACATTGCGTGCATAAAATAGCATATCTTGAAACCATTTCTAGCATTCGATAGAATATTCATAAGTGTTCGTGCAGATAAATCTTCCACACCGCCAGGTAAAACATTGCTAAGGGGCATGAAGAAAGTGTGAAACAATCACATGGAATAAGAGTAGTACAAGAGAATTAAACAGTGTATTAAATAAAATTAATTCTTGATCAAAATACATACAATCATGGTAGAGGAAGGAAAGAAGGGAGAGGGGGGGTTCTTGCATTAAAAAAAAAACTACAACTTTTTGAAGAAAGTATCAACAAAATTTGAGTTTTTTAAAATTATTTTTTTGCACTTATTTTTTGACTGACTTCTCTAAAATTTTTGACACAGCGTTTTGTGAAAATGTTTCATAAAAGTGAGTTTTGTAGTAGAAAAAATATTTGCCTGTTGTAAAGTTGCAGCTGATTTGTCTGCAGTTAAAATGGCTGTTTGTGTTCGTATTTTAATTTTAATTTTAAGTATTTGCAGAAGGGCGTTTTGTATATCTCATTTCTTTAGATATACCTGCCCTTTATTAATTTTGTTTGAATGGATCCAAAAAATACTATCCACCAAAAACGCCGCTCGAATATCAATATCTCGGCAATTAATTTATAAAAACCAAGTGACGAACCACTAAATTAACTAAATACAATAGACATGACAAATATTACACAACGCAGCATCCTTCTTGCCATGACCAGTCAATCACAAAAAGTTAATTAAAACTCGGACAAATTCTCAAAGGATTTACTTATCACATATGCACCATTCAGAGCAATAAAACAACGCGCCAGACTTCAAAGGCGACACCAGGAAAAAATCAAAAAACAATCGAAATTGCCAAATGTTTACTCATCCAGAAAGCTATTTCAAAATTTGAATGCACGAAAAAAAAACCAACAAAAATACGCAGCCGACGTGGACGCCGAATATCCGCAATGATCCGCAACGTCCGGATAAAAATGATAAACGTTTTTCCGGTGCCATCATTTTTCCGTCCTACCCGTGTGCGTCCGGTACAAGGGCACTTTCAATTTCGTCCGTCGATGTCCTCGGAATGCATTTTTTTTTACGAATGCGTGTAGTCTTTTAGTTCCTTTTTGGACAATGGTTTTCCAATTACGAAGCCATACCCTCACACCCCTCGACCATGGGTCAGACACAACGACGTCTCATCGACCGCAGTGAATCAAAGGCCCATGTAAGGACTTTCTCTCTTTGACGAGTAATCAAAGTACGTGTGTGCGTAATTGCACCAGGAAATGGAAATGGAAATCTAGGAGGACAAGCAACCAGTTCCCATGTACTTTTTTTTACAAAATGCTCGTAATAAATTTCGATTTAATCGAAGCAACAACAAAGAAACAAGTAAATCTATGCGGGGTGCGGGCTTTCGCGTTCGTGGAAACGCAAATCAGAATTCAGTGCACACATCCCACACCACTGACCACGCGGCTACAGGGGCGAACTCACCCCTGTTGAGGGGATGGCACTTTTTAATCAATTTTATTGAAAGTCATCGAGTTGAAATAAAAGGATTAAAATATTCACGAAAAGATACCGACTGATAAACGATCAACGCTGACCATCTGTGACGTGGCGTGAAGGACGTGTAACATTTGCGGGCGCAGTTGGTGGGCGGTCAACTGAGATAAATGGCAACTTGTTAGCATTCATGAGTGTTCACTAGAACAACGTAACTGGTCCAACTAATCGCCAGTCATGCTACTAATTTGGTCACAAAGTGGAAGCTGTACACTTGTGTTTTTGGGAATGGGCTCAGTGGTCAGTGGAATTGGCGTAAAATTGGAAATGAAAAATTAACATGGGATTTAGTTTGACAGGCGAGCACTGACATATGAGTGAGTGACAGTTATACGGCAAGGAGATGTATTTTCTCTTTTGAACATCTGGAGAATTTTCGTTTTCAGGTTGATTGTAAGTTGTAAGGGGCGTTGTAAAAAAAAGTTCAATTATATATTGTTGATTATATATTGAGAGAATATCCCTTTTTTATAAGACAAAAACATTGCGTTCTGACTAGGAATATACAATCAAATAGAAAAGTAGTGTGTTATCAATATTTATCAACAGGTATGACTAAAATACTGGACAAGGTCTTGTCTTAAATATCCACTGACGATTTTTTTTACAATTTCTTCTACGTCCAGTTGGTAACCAATAGAACAATTTATACTTGTTATAATAAAACAACGTTTTTATAATCCATTTCTAGTTTATTTATCAAAAGTAATGACTAGAGAGAAAGGAGGGCAAAGACAGCCCTCCTAATTGTGAAAAGTCGAAACAGTCAAGACTGTTCACAATCAGGAATGATCGAGAATCACTCACCTGCGTATTATACGCTTTTTTCTCCGCCTATATCACTGACAATAGAAATAGCATTATTGCCAGGTTGACTTTGCAAAGAATATGATGAATAAATAATGTCCGCAATTATTTGATAATCAGGCGTTTAGAAAACTGCTTCAATTTGCCGATTATTTACATTTTAATATTGCGACTTGTATTTGCATTTAATTAGTGGTTCCGAGGACTAAGAACACAAGTGTTCTTAGCGTCGTCAAGTTAAGTTGCGGCTGACAGACTCCTTAATTATCTCAAGTGAAAATTACAGTTCGTGTATCCAATTTTGCAGTGTTCGCACACCAGGAAGACGTGGCGCAATCACCGCTGATGACGTCCAAGTATTTGGAAAGACGTCCAATATATATTCTATACGCAAAATAGCTATTATACCCTGAATGTTATTACAAAATACCAGCTGAGCACTAAAAAAAAAAAATTGGTCTTTTTATCACGTTTACAAAAGTAACATACTTTAGTTTTTGGTTTTATTAAACTCCATTCCTTTAATCTAGCGCCCAGAAGTTGTCTTGTAAAAAATCATAGTGGCAGCTTCTAAGAAATCAAGGTTATCATCACTTGCGACCTTTAAGGTCTGGTACAAGAATTTCTTCAGTATGAGGGCTTAGCCTTTCAGCCGGTAGCAACATACAGTATCGGTCACCCGCTACAAGCAAAAACCTCAGGTTGCTTAGGTTTTTATTTATTATTTTTTTAATTGTAATACATTTGTATTAGTAAGACAAGAATAATAACCAGATAAGTGGTTAATAAGATCCTTGTTTTCATTCAAACCATAGCCATTGTAAAAAGCATAGAGGTTCCAATCCAAAAGGAGGGCCCATATATAAAACCTAGTTACTTATGGCATCAGATTTCTTTGCTTAGTTTTAAAAGTAAAGTCATCACAAATGTAATAAAAAGTTGTTAAGATTAAAAAAAATCTATTGCTAATTATTTATTATAAACGAAACGAGAAACGAAACTCTTATAGAATCATTTCGGTGTCTATCTGCCACCGCTACAAAATTGAATATAACTGTCAAATCCTTCAAATCCAGCGAAGAAATTTGGACTGAAGATGTATCTCACCAACCCAAAAATAAATTTCATTTATTTTTTGAGTTAGTCATTGATTGAAGAAAAAGTATCAATACATATTTCAATTCAATTTATTTTTAACTCCTTGCTTAACGTTCCCGTTTTGGAGGTATTAAGCTTTAAAGTTTAGAAGAAGGTATCTCCCCTAACCTAATTTTTACATTTATTGGAATAAAAAAAAAAGAAATCTTGCCATCGGAATTATATCGAGTACTTTGGCAGTAACAGTTTTCGAGGGCCAAAAAAAGATAAAATGGAAACGAGAATTTATAAGATCTAAAAACACCGTTCTATAGACCCTTAGAAAAATACAGATATTGCATCTCGAGCGTCTAATTTTCGGTTTGATCTTTTAGATGATGACGTTTTAAGATAACAACAAAATAATTTGTTTTTATTTTTTAGTTATCTTGAATGGCTACCAAACGTTGAAGGTACCAAATGGAGAAAACTTCTTATTGCAATCACAGCAGGGCATAATCATCGCAACCCATAAATTCTTCGTTAATAAATGACATAATAACGATTTTCAGTCAACTGGGGACTGATGCTCGATAGTGCGTATCCTTGCCTTGTGAGCCATAAAAAAAACTAACTTCTAACCCGTCCGCGTTTACGAGCCATTATATGTTTTCGCAAAGCCATTTCCGCTGGTGTCTGCGCACCCCCTTTTCGGGTGAGAGCTCTGTCAGAAACGCAAAATACTCTGTCTTACTATTAATCATGTTCGCAGCAGTGTTCTCGTTAAAAATTAATATTCGCAGATTAAAATCTTTTGCGAGTGAAAAATTCACAAAAAAGCGATGGGAGAAGGAGGGTTAACTTTTACTTCGGACTAAGGACACATTGTATTCCCTCACAAAGGTGATGATGTCACATGCAAGGAGTTCGCTTCCTATCACTGCGCACTCCGGGACTTCACATCCCGGCTCCCTCCCGCTCCAAATGATGCGTAAACACACATCGGATGGGAAAGTGAAAGAGATTTTTCCACATGCGGTGTTGAGTTGAATGAGATTTTTCCTTTTTTCCGCGAGTTTGTTTCTTTGTGTGTATTTTCTCCGGGAAATCGTTTCGTTTGCAATCATTACTCAAACGGCGTCGTTTGAGTTCCCTGAGGAATTTTCCTTGAATGTGTCATGCAGTCGTGTGTGTGTGGCAGCATGTGTCAACTCCCAGCGCGACAATGTTCAGGGGATGTTTAGCGAAGATAATGATTACGAGCGCGAAGAGCACTACTTTGTGATGTGAATATGCAAACCCACTACCGACTTCAGTGCTTATTACTGGATTTATTTCCCATATCAACATTTCAGACGTTTTTCCATTTAGTTTCAACGGAAAAAAATATCAAAATTTATCGAAAAGGATAAATCGTTTTCGCAAGCACTCAGGCGTGTTGTTGTTTTTTTTTGAATTTTTTTGGTGATGACGGAGAAGGGGTTGCGAAAGGTTTTTTTTTTACTATATTTGGGTAAAAAAGGATTGATTCTGTATTAAAGGGAATATAATGTGTGTCTTGAGGGAATACAAGAGTTATTTGTTTCATTTTGCACTTCCAGGGTTCAACAGTAGTCTTCTCCGCAAAAAAACAGCCACACGTTGCTTGTTTGGCATAAGCCTTAAGATTTTTTTAAGACATGAAAAAGGTTTTTATTTGTTATTATAAGTATTACGAAAATATAAGGAGTCCTACGTAATCACTATTGTCAAAAAGTGTGTTGTTCTTAAAAAAATTTTCAAACCAACTGTGTAACACAAACAGTGCTGCGTTTTAACTAGAAAACATAGCCTTCAACTCGCCGTTATAGAATTAGATAAAAAGTGATTTTACCTTTTTAATTCGAAGATTGTAATCAGAACCTTGCGATACTCAACACTTTGCTGTTTCTATGTAGCTACAGTGTGGTAGCTACATAGAAAGCTATAATAAAACGAACCTTTCTGAATTTGACAGCAAGGATATACTAACAGTAAGGTATTTTTTATAAATGGCATAGTGCATTTGACATAAAAATTTCATACTTATTGTTGTTTTCCTTTTACGCTAGTCAGAAAACTGATCAAAGTTGACTAGTCCGGTTCGATACGTATGTATTTCTGTTTCCCATAAAATTGAACAACGCATTTCTTGGTGTTTTGTGATCAAAGTTATGTACATCTTACGTACGATAGACCTGAAAAAAAACTTCAAGCTTTAATCGAATACTAAATGAAAATGTTCTACTCGGGCAAAAAATTGATCATTTCTAAGTCCCAATGGGTCTAAGCTCTTTAAAAAAAAAATCGTCCATTTGTTGCACTTTTATAGAGAGAATCCTGTTATTAATTATAATGATTCAAATATAGTTTCACACACATTTCAAATTATAGCTTCCACTCGAGATCATCTTTAATGAAGAGTGACTAGAAAACCCGCGACGTGCTTGAATTAAATGGTAACTTGTCTTGCCTTTGTCGTTGTTAGCAAGACCTGGTGTCCAAAATCTAGTAAATAAGGACAAGACATTTTTTGATTTTGTGGTCTATTATATAAGCAAATCATCCAAAGCTGGTAAGAGAATGCTCTTAAAGCGTTTTCATCTTTTAGGTCATCTTTATAATGAATGCGGTTTGTTTTTTTATGAATCAAAAAAAAAAAACGAACAGCAAAAACGTCCGTTGATAATTTATCCATTCTATTTAAAAAAATTATGGCGAGTTAAAACAGAAGATGATGGTTCTTTATTCATCAATGTGTCGCCGGTGGCACGTCGGCCTGTGGCCTCAGGATCCGCCATTGTTGTACATTTCAGCCACAACAAAACATGTACGCACAACATCTACAAGTGTCCACTGTTGAAATCAATTAAATCTAGATATTCAGAATTCAATTGCTCTGTTGTGTCCCATCACGTACACTTCACTTGTCGTATGTGAGAATTTTTGCTCGCTTGCGCTTTGCAGTCACTCACCCCACACTGACTATATCTCATGACATTGCCTGCAATCGTGAAAATAATAAATAATAAAATGTTTGCCAAAATCGAAGAAGAAAAAAAAACTATTTCACAGTCACTATTCAATGGTTAGTTGCCTTTGAATTCGATTGGAATGTGCGTGAATTCTCTCGATTATGTGCCCAGGATTTTCTTATGAATTATCACACACAGCCAAGTAAATTGATTTCAGCTTCGGGGTCACGTAGAAGACCCTCTTTTCTAGACACCACCTTTTATCTTTTTTAGTAATAAATAATATGAAAAAAAGACAAAGGAGGGAAAGAGGAAAAAAATATTTCACAATGCTTTTGTGTGCAAAGATTGAATTCTTCCCGTCGGCGGTGTCATCGCGACCAGGAGACGGTTGTGGAATTTTCAGTGATTTATGTCCAAACAAGTTTAATATGACATCGTCATTTGATGTTGGAAAATTGGATTTGTACTCCTTGCCACATGTTGTTTGTTTGCTAAGGAAAATGAATCTAATTGATTTATCATTTCGCATCTGAATAGCTTTCAAGATGCCGAAGTGGGTAAAAGGATAATTTGCAGATGAATGCATTTCAATATCATCTCTTTGCAAAGAAGGTAGATATTTACTTTCTGTATGTAGTGGAATCACGCGTGTAAAGAGGATGTAAGGCGATTTAAAAATTATTCGGTAGAGTACCAAGAATAATATTAAAACTTTTCAAAATTAATTATTTATCTCCAGTGGAAAGAAACAAAAACAACAACAATTAACTAAAGAACAGTACACAGTATAAAGTTAAAATAAATAAATATGCAGAAAAGAAATGTGTTCATGTCGTCTACAGTTTTACTTAATATTTAAATATACATAATATGCTGATACATACTGATTATAGAGAACTTTTCAAAATAAGTAACGCGGAACAAATCAAATAACGATGTCGAAGAGAACAAGATTATTCTCTATTTTTAATTGACCCTAATTATTCCAGGATGTAGAAATACTATCTGCAGGTAATACAGTAATTTGAGTCTCACAAAGAATACATGCTTTGAATTTTGTCCCCGAAGTCGTGTGTTGTTTTGCCGAAGCAGAAATGGAAGGATTTATAAAAAAAACTGAATCCCGATCAAATTTACAGTTCACTGAAACTGAAAATTGCAAATTTACGTAGAACGTAAAAATCCATCCACTCCCTCAGGATACTTTAAAGTCTCTCCTTTCATCTTCCCTCAGCTTGGACTTTTTTTAAAATTAAATTCAAAGCCAACAACGAACAAACCACCGTCAACAAAAAGAAATTCTTTAAAGGTGAATCCTTCTCCCGGTCACAAAGTCGAAAAGGAAAAAGGATTTAATATGTAATTTGACTGTGCATGTCACATTACTTGCAAATTAGCCACCCTTCCCGCGACCATCTAAATGTCTATGTGATGTTCACTTGAAAATGTAGCTCCCACCCAGAGGGCAAGTTCCATTCAATGTTTTGGTATATCGTCCCATCATCCATCTCAATCCTTAGCCATCAATATGCATCGATAGATTTAAATAACAGGGACATGTGGCACACATGCAAAGCAACAAAACCCAAGGACGGAGTGAGGTTCTTTCCTCTTTGATCTCCTGAAGCGGAGAGGAAAAAATATATGCGGATAGCTCAAAAGCCAAGACACACACAATATTCGTGTTGACGTGATACACAAAATTGGCAAATGTTTGCCTTTGTCATTGGCAAACAAGGACTAGTGAAGTGAAAAGATTTCTATTTGAGAGTTCTTATGCACGGAACTTTTGAGTGTTGTACAGAAAGCAATCTGGTAATGACAACAAAAAGGTTTTTTGAAATCTTTTGAGGTTTCGATAAACGATGTTTTCTTCGGTCAGAATTGCAATTGAGTAGTTTCTTTTTCAACATTCTGAAAAATTATAAAATTATAAAACCTTTAGAAACTTTTGAATTCGAAGTTGAGAATGCTAGCGATATATTTACTGTGTATCGGATGAAATTCAGAAAAAGTTGAAATAATCTGATTTAGATGAAATCTTTTTGTTGATTACTTGTTGCCCTTTGAATTGCATTTCCAAAGAAGTCTACTCCCTTTTTACAAGGATGGATGTTCAAAAACCTTCCAATCAAGACCCCTTTAGGGCCAGACTCGACGTATTGAGCAATACTTTTTTCTAGAGTACGGCGCAACTTCCGAAATTTTGAAATGTATGAGTCGAACCATATCGTAACTAAAAACACAATTCATACTCTTTTAGCGATCGCTATCTTCGATGCTTTAATTAAAACTGAGTTGACTATTTAAATTTTATCTTAAGCAATATTTTCAATTAGAAGCAAATTAACGAAAACCTATAAAAAATAATGAACACTTTATCGGGTCACACATTGAATAGAGTTGGCAACATACTTAAGAGTTTAAGAGTTTGGTACTCACCGATACCTTCGAAATGTTTTTTTTTCTTTTGGAATAGCACACTGCGCATTGAAACTTACAGATTTGGGTCACTTATTTTTCGCCCTTTAACCGGAGAAATAATACCCCAGGGTTTTGTTTTTCTGTTGTATGCCTATTTCATCTCTCATTGCAGGCTTTCATATCTTCGAATCATTTAATTAAAACCGTTTTAAATGACGATGGCTCCAAGGCTTCAGCTCCAAAGTGTACTTCATCTAATATCATTAAAATACTTGTTTTTTTGAAGAATGTCTCTGTCTTTAAGTCATAAGATTGATACACATCGTCATCTAGATTTAGGTTTTCAATTAAAAACGACTATCTAAAAGAGATGGGTCATTCCATGACAAATCGCCCAGCCTTTATGGGGAGCTCTGAACGACCCCCCTCCGATTTGGTTCAAAATTGGTGGAATTACTTATTGAAGTGGTTTTTTCACCAGCGGAAAATTAAATTGTTGCTTCAGTAGACTGTCTCTCCCCCATCTGATCTTTTGCGCCTAAACCCTTAAATGGTCCACCACGACTAACCTTGTTTGTTCCTTTTATTTATTTATTAATTTATTTATTCAGTGGATATTTATCTTTTGACTTTCTTTTAAATAAAAATCTGTTCATTTGAAGGTTGACTTCTTGATGGATTGAATTAAAAAAGTATTAAAGTAAGAGTTATGGGTTCATTAAGCCCTTAGTTCGTCTTATGACTAGGAATCGGAATAGGAACTTGTCTATTTCTTAGATTTCTCTCAAGAACACAAAAAGGCATAATTTATTCTTCCATTGAGAACGTCCCTTACGAAGAGAACTCCAAATATATCTCTACGGCTCTTTAAAGGTTTTAAATCAATAAGTTCGCATCTAAATCTATATGAAGGAAGACCTGCTGACCACCCTAAGCTTAAGTAAACTTTGTAGCCTACTACTCTGTCCCACAGTTTTCTTTTGGAATAATATTAAATTGATTACTTTCTGTACATTTTGTACCAGAAATCTGCAAAAGTCACTTACAACACACCAATAACGTTAACTCAATTTTCAGTAACATCTTGCATTACTCCTACAAATGCGTTCGCTCATAACAAATTCACTCGTCAAATGCATCCAATTTCCATTCAATTTCTGTAACATTAGCATCCTAATTCAATTTGCTCTGGATCTATTATGCAGATTTTCCAAAATGAATCCCTATTACAAAATGTCTACTCTCACAGTGCTTGCCACAAGCGTAGTAGTTAACAGTTATTACCAAGAAACATCATTTGACAACTTTATAACCCTTTTTGGAAAATTACACTCTCGCGCTTTATTACTCCAACCGGGCGACCCACCACGACCATGTACAACCGATTTGTATCGAAAGGAGTAAGTAACAATCGTTTCGAGATATGGTTATTGCATTGCGAAGGATATAAAGTTTGTTTATTTTATTTATTCGTCGTATGGCAAAGCTTGGGGCTGACAAAAAGAGAAAAGGGATTTCCTGCGAAGCCGAAGGTCTTTAAAGTGTTTGCACCAGTGGTTGGAATTGGAAATGGAACTAAAAATAAACCAATATAATCGCAATCACTACGCGGGCAAAAAATTACAAAATCGACCGTAAAGAGGTTTTGTTAAGCTCCATTTTAACTTCAATTCAATTTTTGCGTGCGTAGTACATTGGCTTCAAAAGCATATGAGTCAAATACTTTGCAAGAACTTAAGGATTGCGACGCACACTGCTAAAGATATGTCTCATTCATTCGCAAATTACCGAGTACTAGATGAGATATGTTTTTTAGTCTAAATTTTTGTCATTATTTTTTTTTATTTATTCGTTTACATAAAATTGAATTATGAACTTTACTTCAATACTGAAATGTGTGAAAACAAGTACAAATTCTTAATGCAGTGATGCTTTGTGATGAAAAAAAAAATCATCGGTCTATTAGTTATTTATATGTAAGGACTAATTTATTAGTTAAGTAAACTGTCAATATATTTTTTTATATGTATTGAAAGCATTATACGGTACTGATATGTAACAGAGAAAAATGAAACAACAATCTCGTCTGACGATAACAACATAAATATCTATATTCTCAGTAAGTTACTAACTTCTCAGTGAGTCAATCTTTCGAGGGTCTATGCCTGAGCTAACGCTGCCTTCCATCTTTGACTGTACAGGGCATGCTGCTCCTAATCTGGAAGACCAAGCTGTCTTGCTCCGCGATCACTTGATCTCTGTACCGGAGTTTCGTTCTCCCCCTTCTCCACCAACTAGGAAGCTGGGATTCGAAGAGCCTTTTAACTGGAGCGTTTGTGTCTTCACTGTCCAACTTTCAGCTCCATACAATAGGACTGACAGGATGGGAGGCTAGTAGAGGCTTTCCGTTGTTCTTCGAGTCAGGAGTTTTGACCATAGCTGTTTAGACAACCGAAGTGGGAGCGGTTGCCGAAAGTGATTCTATGACAAATCTCCGCTACGATGTCATTCGCGGAGTTTACGTTCGCCCCGAGGTATACGAACTCCTTGTCTTCCTCGAAGCTGTACCTTTCGACTGTCAAATGCTGTCCAAGCGGTGTGCGACGGATTTCATCTTCGTCGACAGCATATATTTTGTTCTATCCTCATTTATCTTGAGACCAGCTCGTTTGACCTGCTCCTCAATCGCAGTGAAAGCTTCCAGAATAGCCCTCTGGGAACGAGCGATGATATCAATATCATCTGCGTAGCCCATTATAGAAGAATAGTGCCTTCCGTGTTCCGTCGCACTCCATGCTCTAGCACGAGATTTAATAAGTCACATGACAGAGCGTCTCCTTTCAGTGCATTTTTCAAAGGGTTCGGAGGTTCTTGAGCCGAACTGCACGGTGCATCGAGTGTTGTAGAGCGTTCGACATAACCGGATCTGTTTTTCCGGGATCCCGAATTCATCCATCACACTAAACAACTTCCTGCGATGAATACTGCCATATGCGGCTTTAAAGTCGATAAAAAGGTGGTCCGTATCGACCTGAAACTCGCTGTTTTTTCAAGATTTGACTTAATGTGAAGATTTGGTCTATCGTTGTCGGGCCGGCAGCCGCACTGGTACGTGCCGATTAGTGCGGTGCAAAAAGGCTTTAGACGTTCACACAGTACACTCGGGAGTTCTTGCACGAGGAAGGATCGCCTTTTTTGTGGAAGGGCGCTAATAGAGCTGGTATTCCAGTCGTGGGGCATGCATTCGTCCTCCCAAATTCAACAGATAATCTGGTGCATGCTTCCTACTAGAACATCGCCTCCGGCTTTGAAAAGCTTTGGTTTCCATCCAACCCTGCGGCCTTGTTTTTCTTCAGCTTTTTGATAGCTGTGCCGATTTCTTCAATGCTGGGAGGAAGAACGACTTCATCGACTGGAGGTGGGATATCGAAAATTTTCAGATAGTTAGGTTTTTACTAAATCTGTAAGGTTTTAAGCCACTTATTCGAAGGCTACCGGAAAATGTAAGATGACTCTAAGTACTTTTGTCTCTATATATAAAAATCAATGTTTGTTTGCTTTTTGGGGGGGGTGGCTCCCATTGAGGTGAAGTGGGTTCACTTGATCCTGTCGAGTTATATGTAACCAAAAGGTCTTTGAAAATGAGATTGAGTTCTCTTTAAGGTTTTGTCAGTAAAAAGTGCCGTTGGAAAGATATGAAGCTCCAAAGTTGGAAAAAGGGTGCTTTTTTAAAACTTGATTTTTCTTATGCGTAGCAAGGCTACAGCTAGTAGAAAATAAAAAAATAAAGCTGTTTTGGTTGCCAGGCCATTAACCCTTTTATGTCCAGTGTTGTTTGTATACAACATTTACTTCTTTTACTCAGAACTCAAAAAATATTAGCGCACTTAAAACCAAATTTGTTTTAAGTTCCTGCTTAGAACTATTTTAATCCATTTAATACTACTTCAGACATTTATTGGTGCAATAAAAATATTATATTCGGGATCCATTACTTTAGTTTTGGTGAAGGGCAATATCAATAAAAAGTTACATTTGAACAGATCTCATAACTTGTTTTAAAATCACAAAAGCATTCTGAAATTAATTCGATTGTATGTATGTCTTTTTAAAATGAAAAGTTTCAATTGAAATGTATGGTTTCGAATATGACGCAATTTCAGCGAACATAGAAGACCAGTGTTGCATAGGAATAACATTCTATATACCGTTATCCTTTCATCCTTGAATATATATTTTTAGGGTTTCGTTCCAAAGAAATAACGAAACCCTTATGGAATCACTTCGGTGTCTGTCTGTCGCCTTTTACATATTTTACTATAACTTATAACTCCTTTCTAGTTAAATTACGACATTTATACTAAAGATGTATCTAGGCGACCCAAAAACAAATCATGGATTTTTTTGGAATTAGTCGTAGATTAAAGAAAACGTTAGTACTAATACTAACGCCCGAAAAAACTTTTATTAACTTTGACGGTCGATATGAGTGTCATTGTAAAGGGGGCGGTGTCTTTATTATGAAAATGTCTGTCTGTCTGTCTGTCTTGGTAATTGGCGAACCACTAAGAATTAAGAAATAAAACTTCGCCAAAATATGTATTTCGCTTGTCCAAAGAAAGTCCAGATAAAAAATTTTAAGAAAATTCCATACTAGCGAAAAACTTAGTATCAATACTGTAGTAGATTGTTAAATGTTAGTGTGAACGTCAGCAAGTTTGACAGCACCGGCAATACTCTGTTCCGATTCCATGCGGCGATCATCTGCCGACTTGTCAAATTTGCTCTCGTCTGGATATAGTACAAATAAGTGTCCGCAGCTCTCTCTTCAGTTGACTTCAGCTCTTCAGTTGACTTCAGCACTTGAGTTGACTTCGACTTAAGTTCACTTCAGTTAAGTTTAGTTTAGTAAAGTTGTAACTAGTGTAATATATTAATTATTTAATAAAATCTAAGCTTTTACAATACTAAATTTGAAAAATAAATTTCTTTTACTAGTTCCTTGATATGGATATCATTGGAAAGAGGATGATAGTTAGATCAAAAAGTTGTACTATGATAATCACCTTACTCTTATTGGTAAGAAGTTATTAGCCAAAAACGGACTTTTGTATCGTACCTTATTTTCTAAAATATTTGACCAAAAAATCTGGAAAAAATTGGAGTTATGATGCAACTCATCGCAATACCCCAAAATTATCCAAAAATTGTGTATGATTTTTTATTCATACTAAAATAAATTAATTACTAACTTTTTTTGAAACAAATTTCACTGGAATATATTAAGTGAGGTACCATCGGATAGGTCTTGTAAAAAGAAATAGAGTTTTTATTTCGAACTTTTCATTTGGAAGTAAAGTTTTCGAGGTATTAAGCTTCAAAGTCGAAAAAAAGGCGTCCCCCCCTCTCATTTCCACATCCGCTGGTCTAAAAATCTGAAAAAAATCTGGAATGTAGGTTTTGATGTAATCCTTGTGTTAAAATTGGTTTGAAAACTCTGGCTTTAATAGTTTTTGTTCCCAAAAAACAACAACAGTCGAATTTTGAAGATCCGAAAACGCCATTTTGTAGATCTCGGCGAAAGAACAATAAAATATTACGTAAAAAAAATTATTTTCATACAATTTTTCGAGATATTAACGATTTAAATCGAATCAGTTGTCTGCTAAAAACGATGAACTGACGGCACACAGTGGTTCGCTAGTGGAAAAAAGTCATGAAATTTTTTGGTTTTGTTTGGAAAACCGATATTATTTTTGGATTCTACATATATAAGAACGTAGAAAGCCAAAATTTTGTGGAGTTTGGATGTTCCGTGCAATTGTACCGTTAGCTCAAAGTTGAGATTTTAAAATACATGAAAAAGTATTCATTTTTTAAGCATTTTTGGCGCTAAATATCTTCGCACATATGATAAATACAGAAAAAGAATTACATTCGTTTTAAAGGGTACACTTTTACCTTTCAAAATGTATTCACATCTTTTTCATACTCCCTACCAATCTCACAAACTAGGCTTTTAACTGAGGACACTTTTTTTAGAGGGGTATCCCAATGTTTATTAGTTCATAAAAAAATTGCTCCAAGAGGCTCTAACGGGAGCTTGAAGTATTCTCTTTCGATGCTGCAAAAACTAAAAGTCACTTTAAATCACTTTGGGAGAACGAGGCGTTTAAAGGTAGCGATGTCTGAAATTCTAGTACAATTTTAACCGAAATAAGTTCTGCAAAAATACTTTGCAAAACTGTTTGGCGTGAAATATTGTATTGGGGCAACCGCAAATTACTTTCTTGTATTTGAGAACGAAGAGTGGTTCGACTTTTGTGTTTCTTTTACCATTCATATGTTTCATATACCTCTTCGTTTTCTTCATTTTGATCTTAATAAATATGTATATTGTTATTTTGTTATTGCGTTACTTTGTTACTTGTTCGGTACTTTTCGTTATTTTGGTACTTGTTCGTGTTTTTTTTATTTGTTTCCTTGTTTTTTTTTCATTCGTTCGATTGTTAATTCGTTACTATTCGTACTATCACGATTGTTTTGAAGTTGAATATGAAATTCTCTGTGGCTATTTCCTAAATGGAAGTATTTGTGATTTCTCAAAATGTTTATGAGAGAATTATATAGACTTGACACTATTTTTAAAAAAATGGAATAGTAATATTGGTGAAGAAAAGGTTCCTGCCTCATTTTTAAGAACGATACAAGGCAATTCGGTATACAAAGAAGCAGTTTTTAACTAAATATAGTGAATGGGCTAGAGGGAAGTTTTCAGTAATTTTTGAGAAAAATAGAAATGAAGTATCAACCTATGCGTTGGAATCAAACAAAAGAAAGGAAACAATTTGAGGACTACTGTGTCAAAATAAAAAAATGTAGGACCGAGGAAAAAAATGGAGCTTATGTCTAGGAAACTGCTACACTGGCTACAAATCTGTATCCTTGGTATTGTGTGCTGGTGACAGTACATAAGATGTTATTTCGCGTTTAGCGACAAATGAAGATGTTATTATTCGGGCATTACACATAACATTTAAGGCCAGAACCGAAAACAAAAGATAGCTTACCGATAAGTAATGAAGCACAAGCACTATTTTTTTTTAAATATTTGCATATACATATTTCCACTTTAGTTTGTAATTTCGTTTATACTTAACTTATTTATGTATATTAGTATTAAAACTAAGTCTTAGAACTAAATTTAGTAATATTAAAAGTAATAAAATACATATGTTCTAAACCAAAACCAACACACTCCCTTTTTTTGATTATTCAACCTACGATTACTCTGTAAATACTTAAGCTACGTACATATATGAAATTTGTACTACTTAAAGAAATCCCAGCACGCATGCTATGTTCCATATTTCATCAAAATCGATTCACGGGTTCTCATTTTACAGATTTTTTTCCACCGCCCCATACAAGTGAAACCACTGTGCGGCAGTCTCAGAGTCGCTTGCGGCATTTCATCCCCTAAATGCACCAAAGCAATTTTTACACGGCTGGCGCGATTAGCAAATGGGAAAGGATTTTCTTTTGTTGAGTTTCGTTCGAAATGAAAAGAAGAATTTTAGTGAATGAACAGTCAATTGAGTTTAATTTGATTTGACTATTTTAGTTTGTTGATTTCTTAGACTTATATTAAGTCTAAACTACTAATCTGTTTGCGAACGAAACCCTCGGCGGGTGAGTAAAACTCACACTTGACCGGTTTTTTTTTAATTTGGCTCATAAGCTAGATTTTAGCAAAAAAATGTTTCTTTGGTTTGGAATAAAATGTGGTTATGAAAGGTTTTAAACCGTGAGACGAACGAATTAGCCAAGAAAGGAGGTCAAATACCGGTCAAAGGTCCATGCCCCAATGCGGTGTTGGTTACCTTAAAAAATTTCCGAAATGTATGAGATTACGCCACAACTCCAAACAAGCCAAAGAGGTCTAGAACTAAGCAAAGCAGATTTGAGAGTGATTTGTCAAACATTTACGGGCATGGAATCTGTAATTATCACCTTCTCAGGATGGATCATCTATATAGAAATCTGCAGACATTGTGGCCAGGTCGAGGAAACATTTATTAACCGAATGTCCGATTTTGTTCTAGACAGATTTAAAACAATCAAATAAGCAATTGTAACAGGGATTAAGGGCGAGGGTGTATTATCTTGTAATGCTATAAAATTTATGAAACTGCACTCTAGTTCTTTAATTTAAAATCAAAGCTTTGTACAGAGTCTATGCTTACTTTATTTAAATTGATCAACCTTGCCGTCATCTGACACTGAAGTATCTATTTCTGACGATCGTTATTTGAGTGATTGTGGATTTGCGATGGTTGAATGGGTTATTTTTAAACAAAAAACTTACTTGATTTCTGAAAAGACAAAATCGTTTTGATTGGCAAAGGAAAGGATGGGTATAACTTTCGTATAATACAGCATGTTTGGGTCGTATCTGGAACCATCAAAAATAAAAAAAATAAATAAATGATGTTCAAACCCTAACTGCTAATATGCCAAATCAGTCTATTAAAAAGTTGAATTCCAATACGAATTTTTTTTTCTAAAAGCAAATTTATTCATGTATTAAGTAGAGAGCTCGAATTTCAGTCAATTTGCTAAATAAATAACTTAAGTTCTAAGTGGAGCCTGTGTTTTGATTATCCCTTAACAGTGGCCACAACGTTTGCTGCTTGCTGAGCAACAGCGATAGTTTGAATAGAAGCATCACGGACGTTCTGGCCAGTACGTTCCTGCAATTTAATTAAATTGAATTAAATTAAATGTACAGATACTTCTCATTCAAAAATCCCCAAATTACAACTTACAATTCTTTTTCCGATTTTCTTCAACCACCCGGCTTCCGTGTGTCCAGCAAAGACCACCAGAAAAACAACGACCAAGATGAATACTTTAGAGAAATTCATTTTGAAACTGGTTTTCTGATTAGCGTTGATTTCAGTGAGTAAATTCTAAACGAGATGCTTGTAGACGCCAACAGCGACTGATAACAAAAGCAGGGGCTTTAACTCTTTTATACTGCACTACTTTTGCTCTGGCGAAAGGTGTAGGGGATTTTCTTTAAATGGGACAAAGCAATGACTTAGCGCAGAAGCAGAGAAGAACAATCCGGGATTCCCAGTAGACAAATGAATGGGATGTGTAAGCTGGGCTGGTACATTGGGAATACTACGTGACACGCAGATTATCAATTTCCATAACTGAGGTATTTACCCGGCTCTGTTTGTGGAGAACGACGCAATTGTTGTCGCTTATCTCTCATTTCTCCTTCTGCTTTAAAATATTCACTAGAGAAGTACACAGATTAATTAGGTGGAGGGATGTATGCAAAATAAAATGTGTAATATAGTTCTATTGCGGCTATGTCCTTCGATTGTTATACTCCATTCAATACTAATTTATTATCAGTTTATCTTTCTACAGCATGTTAATAATAAATGAAGTTATTTCTCAGTATTTGATAACCAAAATTTATCTTTTTAACACGCATACTCATACGTTTTCTGAAAGATCAGTGATGACTGTGCAAGAACATGGTCTCGAAGACTTCAATGCAAAATGTTGAATTCCCAATGACTTCTCTGTTAAATGTTGAATTCTCAAAGACTTAACTGTTAAATGTTGAATTCCCAAAGACTTCAACAAATTTCGTTGAAGTCCCAAAGACTTCAAGTGAATGCTGTTGACTTCAAGTGAATGGTAGGGACTTCAAAGTGACTGCAAAGAATTCACATAATTCTAAGGACTTGCATTCAATTGATTTCAATTCATTGTATGGCCCAAAAGGTTAGTACAATCAGAACCTCAAAAGAGAATGGTGAATTCAGTCATCATCAGTGTTAGCGAATGCATTCCCAAAAGATTGCATTCTTTTACAACTCTGCTGTGTACATACATTAGGCGGGGTAACAGTCCGTTGAGAGTCAGAGTCTAGCTTTTCAAAAGTATACACGTACAAATAGTAACTATAACCTAAAAACTGCAAAAACTGTAGGCAACAAGTCATTTATATATCTTCTTTGCTTTTCTTATGCTCTTTCTAAAAACAATTAATATAAGCTGTTTAGGGCCATTGCAGCAGTGTATACTTACTTTTGTGATAGTGTGTATATTCCTTTGATGTTTCAGTAGAACTTATGTCAGCCCATATTTATAATACTATGGAAACATTAGTAAACTCCAAACACAAAGTTTTTGGTTTTAAAAACCGTTCCAATAATGGAACAGTAAGAAAATATGACTTCATAGACAAGAAAAAAGAAAATATATGACTTCAGAAAATTTAAATTTATTTATTTCAAATTTATGGATAAATGCTTATATCACACACTTGACTATTTTTCTTACTATCTACCGAATGGTAGCGTGCTACGCAAAAAAAAAACAACTACAAAATCGCAACATGCGTTATAATATCAACCCTCTTTCGGTATGACAAATTATAGAAATCAATCAATGATGACACCGTCATCAAAACATGATTTAATCTCAGCTCCATTCCAACCCTCACTCTTTTACGGGTATTGATGTAATTTTTCATCGAAATGAATTTAATTGAAAATCACAAAGGATAACCAATCTTAAATGATCCAAATAAACTGAACAATTTCTCACGTCTCATGCGCCCGTTTGACAACAATAGAGCACGTTCACCCTCAAACCGCTGACGAGACACACGCACCTAATGTTCTTGTCATCTGACGACAGTAAATTGTTTTGCAAACACTCACTCTTTGTAGGCAAAGGTATGGCGAACGAGCGCTTCCATCAACTGCAAAGTCGCGTCGCGTGTGTCAATTTGCATTTTTTTGCAATTCGTTCCACTACAACAAGACACAGACGTGCGAACAAGGACCTTCCTGCGAAATTACGCCATCATCTCTCTAACAAGTACTCCCCCTACTTTAAAGTGTAATTGAGGCATCTCACCCTGAGGGTGTAGGACAGAAGCTCTCGATGCTCAATGAACCCATAAGCATTTCAAATCATTGACACCAGCAACCGCTATGTGGCACAGATTCTTCTTTCCTATTTTTTGTATCCTATCAATTTAAAGTCAATGTGAATCAATCGATACGAAGGATTGCACGTTGGACTAATAAATCAAATTAAGGATCGTTTTCGTTGGCATTTTTTAGCCTATGACCGAAGTTAATACCCGTCCATATGTGACTGCGAGATGAAGAATTTAAATTCGGTGGTTACATGAGTCACACGTCGGATTTTTATTTACAGGCCATAAAATATCGAGGAAAGGACATCAGTCACAGGATTGTGGTGGTGGCGTGTTGTTTTACATTTTTTGGCAGTTTTTTGTTTGAATTTTATGAATTTCTCGCATTTATTACAAACCTGAATAGGTTTCAGATGCAAAACAGTAGACGACTAAACGACCTGTCCGCGACTGAAGTTTCAATAATCCGATTATTTATAACTGAGATGGATTTTGGTTTAAGATTAAGTTTTTATTATTCTACCAGCTACATAAGAATTTCAAGAAAACCATGACAGGAGAAGAAATTTCTTTTAATCAACTATGCACAACGGATATTAGCGATATTCATTTCCTAATCGAATAGCAGGACTCTTTCATTCCACCTGACAACAGCTAATCCATAAAGTCGATGTTTGCCAATCACTCGATTGCTCTGTTTGTACATCTGAGTGAAATTTGTCAATTCACATCACCACAGCTGAAGATTACAAAACGTCGGTCGAGCAAGAATCTTCCGTTAAAGTTTACTCTCCGATATCAAGTAATCAAAAAAGTAAAAAACAAACCAACAGGATACAGGATACTATCCACTCGAAAGGAAAACAAAGAACCATCTCCCCGAGGAATTCAACTCAACTCAATCACTTGCGTCCTGTGTACATTTCCCATTATATCCTTGTTGTCGATGCGGATAATACTAATAACAATAATCAGGATACACAGGGCAGAGATGCGTTTCTTCATGGCCGTAGCCAAACAAAGGGGCGCTCTCATTTCGGTGGAGGAGTCGAAGTCGGAGTCCTAAAATTTTAACCATATTGGCTTCATCATCTGAGTGGTGGTGGTGTTGGTGGTGGCACATGCTATGCACCAGGATATTTGGTGTATTAGGTAAATAATGAGTTCTGTTGCTCTGTTTCGTTCGGCTGGGTAATGGATATTAGAAGCGAATCGATTTCAAAGTTGCCAGCGCACAATGGCAAAGCATAATACGTGCACCCAAAATCGAATCCGATCAGAAGGAAAGAGGTTGTCCTTCGTGTCGTTTGAACGATTTGGGGGAAATAGCCTAAATTAAAAAAAAGAAAACGATTGTAATTCGATATGTTTCGAAAGAGAGTTTTTGTCTGCTGAACTGAACGGAAGCTGCAAATTGGGTGATGGTGTGGTGTGGCGGTTCGTGTTTTTTTGTCTGTTGGTAGCCGCTTGACAGTTTGGATATGCTGCTAATGGTGGGCAGGAGTAATTGAAAAACTGGGTAATCAAACTCAAATTGGGATTGAAATGTGAACGTGCCTTTTGGATATCGGAGCATGTCAACTTTGGTGGGATTGATTGACGGAAAAAATGCTTGTTTCGTTTGCTTAATTCCAGGAATAACACGAAGGAAGTACATATTGCTTTTAGGGTTTCGTTCCAAAGGAATAACGAAGCCCTTATGAAATCACTGCGGTGTCTGTCTGTCGCCTTTTACATATTTTACTATAACTTATCAGTCCTTTGTAGTAGGAAAATTTGGATCGAAGGTGTATCCAGGCAACCTAAAAATAATTCATGCATTTTTTTTGTCATTGGAAACAGGCAAACAACAAAAGAATTATTGAAAAAAAAGAGGAAGAGGAAAAAATATTTTAAAACCAAGACCAAAGCACAAAAAATTAACGCACCAAAGGACAAGCCTTTGACAAATAAATTACTGCAGGAGTATTCAACTTATTACGGGTTGGCAATTCGTTGGCATTCAGACTCTGTTCAAGAAATGTCTTTTTTCATTTCTTTAACAATATGGGCAGCATATTACCATAAAATTTCGACAGATGGCAATCCATAACACTCGAACTGTCCTGTAGGTTCCGAATCTTGGTGTAGGTGGCGTCAAAATGAAGCTGCAGGTACTCTAGACACCTATGGGCATCCACCTGCTCTCGACCATGATGAACAAGAAGTATTGGCGTCGATTTATGAAGAATTAACTGCAAATAATTTATTGGAAAGATGTGTTGGAAGCAATACCCAGAAAAATAATGAAAGCTTCAATGCTTGTGTTTGGAAATTAGCGCCAAAGCATTAGTTTATCGGGAAAAAAATCATCGACATCGCCACTTAGTGTGCTGCGAAGGGTTTGTAACTTTGCTAAAAATTATGGATATCATGGGAATAACAAGCGGCCCACAGGCGGAGCAACTGCGGCGACAATATGTACCTGGCCGCCGAAGCACAGAAGCATCAAAAGAAGCCCAGGAAGGAATTTTAAATGGTGCTGGTATCGCAGATTAAGTAAGAAAATAAAATTGTAAAATATCGACACTCAAAACTCTAAAGCCATTTATCTCAAAACTACTATTTTCGGCGTGCCGTTGAAGAACAAAAAAAAAATATCCTAATTACTTGAAATTTTAATATCTTACACCTTTAGCTATCGTTGGGACATTCAAATTTTAATTTCAAAAGCTTAAAATTTTTTACAACCTGAAACTGTCCAAAAAATACCTGTTCTTAGAGTTTGAATTTCAAAGTCGCGTAATTTTTTGAATGTTAAATCTTTTCTTTTTTTTTGGTGCATAATTTTTTTATTTTCCAGATGTATAGGAGAGTCAAAATCAACAATGGCAACTAGGTAAATGTTTTGGAGAGCTTCTCCTTCGACGCCATTAAAAAATATATTAAAAATATTTTTTAAATTACAAAATAAGTGTTTTTGTATCTAGCATAAGTGTGTACCATAATAATTAAACCACCGGGACCCCTTAAGGGAAAGAGATTTGATTCATCCGCTTCCAGGCTCTTTGTTGAAATTGCAGCGTTAGGAAATGGAGACCTCTCTCTGCAATGGTATAGATCCGAAAGAAATTGGGAGCGCAAAGTGAAGGTGAATTTACAATTACTATTTACACCTTAGAAAATATTTATGTTAGAAGCTTGGGATTGGGAGCTTGGGATAATGACAAAAGGACTACTTTCCTTACTCTGCACTTGAGATCTCTACTTACACAAAAAAAAATAAAAAAAAGCTATTACAACCCTTTTTCTTCATCGCCGAATGGAAAATTAAGCACAATAGGTAGTTGAACACCTGCGCTCTTTTTATGATGCGTTGCATGCACTTCAAAGTTGAAGTCAAACTTAATGCATCTAGACAAAACACACTCAAACACAGCACACAGCATAAGCAATTTATGCTCCAAATTTCAGCCAAATCGGTCAAGCGGTTTGGGAGCAAAGAGAATAGATAGTTCGATTAGATTAATAGATAATTTGAAGACGCTGATTTTAAAAATGCCTTCCATTTGCTTTTAAGTAAAGTTTTCAGAATATGTTTTTAATTGAGCCCAATCTGTGTATATGAAGATTTATTAAAAACCATTAAGTAAAGACTATGTTAGAGTTTAGAGAAATATTATCTTGTAATAGAAACATACTATGTACACATAATTAAGAGAATAACGCATTTATTATTTTAATAAGTTCAAAGCTTCGGCTTGAAAACATTTTCCGTTTTTTTTTCTACAAATCTCATATACTTGGTATAAGTGGATCTGATTTTAATCATAATTGATGCTTTAAATCCGTGATTATGATTGCTCGTGACATTTTTCTCGTGTGGTCTCGTCGTATTAGTTTGAAGCAAAATTGGATGGTTAATAATATCTAAACCATGAATAAGGACTATAGGGATTGAGCCCGTGGCTTTTTTTTTTATTTTTCAGATTCTACCACGGGTATTTTTTAAATTATACCACGGGTATGTTTTACTCGTTAAAAAATTATGAGAACTTTTATCACTTAGCTGAAAAACTGATTTCGCAAGTTTCCGCAGACAGTTGAATGTGTTTCTAAAAGTAGAAAAGAACTCCATTCTGACAATATAAAACTGTTAAACTTTTAAATGTCCTTCTCCCCCCCCCCCCCCTCCCGCCCTCCCAAAGACACTTAAAAGTTTAACACAAAACATTCATTTCTTGTTACTAACTTATCAATATAGTATTAATCCTAATCTTTAAAGCACTACAACTATATTTGACCGTTTATTACCGCACTAAAATTGAATTTTAGTTGCATCTGATTACAAATACGTGTTTCCGGCACTGTATATTCATCTTATGCTGTAGTTGTGTTGAAGTTCGAAAACCTTAGTGTAGTCTTAACCTCTATTATCTAATTGTAAACAAAAAAAATCGTTTTCTAGAATTAAAAAAATCGAATTCTCCGTTATTTTTAAGTTTCAAGTAGATTGTGATTATCAAATTGGCTGAGCTTCTCTTCTATAGATGCAACTCATGAATCGTTCCATTTTCCATCTAAACAACTAAGCTGCTCCTCAAACGCGATATGCATCATCCATTGGAACAACTGTTAATCAAAATAAGCTAAGCCAAGAGAATATGTTCAACAAACAAGACAAAAAAGCTCTTTAAAAAGGTAAACCATTGAACAATAACAGATAATTTATTTCCCCCAATAAAAACGTGGAAGTGAATTTAAATTACTCAGCTTTGTGTATTTTATTTTGCTTCGCGATTTATTCAGGGAGGCGCCAATTAAAAATAAAAATAAAACGGCGAGCGTGATGGGCACGATTGATTAGTCAGAGTGTATGCAATGTATATTCGGGTAGTTGAGTAAAGACTACTGACTATTTCTGAATGAATCTTTTGGCGCTTCGTGGAATTGGCGTGGGGATTTCGAGTGACGATGTTTTGTGTGTGGATTTGAATACGATTGGGGATATGGATTCTTTTGTTATAGTCACTCGTGTGATAACTCATGTAGGTTGGTAAGAGGTTATATCACAAAATATATAGTTAGTAATTCAAAGTTTTCAAAAGTGTTTGCTCGTTGTCTAAATAAATGGGGAAATTTAACAAACACTATTCTTTACAGCTCTAAAGTAACAACCTAAGTTTGTAACCAATGAGGCCTTCATTAAGCGCTTCCTTTCTTAAAATTTAAATAAAACAAAATGTGTGTATCTTATATCTTCCAAATTATCAAACTGATATTTTTCATTTCTTAATATAACAGGGAGCTATGCTGCATATTTATTTTTGTAAGTTTCACGCAAGGACTGGTTATCAGTAATCCAAAAATGTCATCTTTTAAATCTATTTTTTTATCTCTCTGTAGAACGATTATAGTGACCGTAAAATGGGTGAAGCCCGCGAAATGTTTTCTGAATAGAACACCTGTTTTGACAAAAAAAATTATTTACACGTGTTGTTGAACTTGATGTCCATCCTAGGTCATTAAGCAAAATGGACTGAATAAATGATAGCCAATTTGACAGATGTAGCTTAAACAACATGGCCGCTATGAAGTGTCAAAGCTCGGAAGTTCGTGGGGAAAACCCTTTATGAGGACTTAAAGGACCTAGGTAAAAAATCTAAAATTCTTTCAAACAAATAATCATAGAATAAAATAAATGAATAAGAACGTTTCCTTCTCCAGAACAAAATCGTTTTCATTTCTTTGAAGCCGGTACACTGACAAACAAAGCTGTTTTTATATCATACAGCGTAAACTATTGTCTTAAACTACTGGAAGTTAGTACGTGTACAATTTTAAAAGAATGAAACTTCAGTCAGAGAGATAAGAACGATTTCATTGCAGATGAATTTCGGAGATGTATATTTTACTGCAAAGTATCTCCGAAAAGTCATCTTCTATCAGAAAAGTTCCAATGCTTTAAGCAAGGATTTCTCTTTTTTCAATATTTCTACGAAAGCCAACAAAGATTGAACTTAGCATGGTCACATTATGCTATAGAAACGCCACTATGTTTCTATTCTATTAAATTGTAGCAACTGTTAAATCTGGTACATTGAATTAATTGATTATATTCTTAGGAAATTCTGAGTTTAAGGAATTATCGTTTTTTTGATTTCCTGATACCTGGCTTTTCTTTACTTTCGTTTCGTAAGCTAAATCAATAAATTCCTAACTGCGTAATGGGCATAAGTACGAAAGAAGATACATACTTCATCTGAAAAACGTTCAGTGAATATTTGACTCCGCTTACTACCAATAAAAGCATTTGTGCTGCTTTAAAATACAAAACTGCTTTTATGTAGCAATCTTATATCAGGATAAAAATAGACAACAAACAATTTTTCTGTGTTTATAGTCTGAATATTACTTTAGACCTTGATAGTAAATGCATACATTTTATGTTTAAGTTGTATGTATATTGTATTTTATATTTCATTCACAAAGGTTACAACGTTTCAGTGCATTTTTAATAAATTACTTAAAATTTAATTACAGATTAAATGTTATAATTAGAGTAATTTCATGAGTAGAAATGATTTCAGCCCTTCACAGTAGCCACAACATTTGCTGCTTCCTGAGCAATCGCAATTGTTTTGATGGTAGCATCACGAACATTCTGGCCGGTGCGTTCCTGCAATCAATAATAAAGTAAATATATTTTCACATATTAAAAATATCCCAGTTTTTAACTAACAATTCTTTTTCCGAGTTTCTTCAACCATCCAGCTTCTGTTTGCCCAGCAAAAACTGCCAAAACAACGGCGAACAAGATAAACACCTTACAGAAGTTCATTTTAAAATTGGTATTCTGGTTAGGTTTCAATGAGTAAACGGAGGAAATGCTTGAAGGCGCTAACTGCTTCTGGTAACAAGAGCAATGTGTTGTATTCTTTTATAGCACAACAAGATGTCTTCAGCACTACGCTTTAGGGGAATCACTTGCTGCGAAACAAAAATGTGCACAAGTGCAGAAGATCAGGTCGTTGGGACTTATCTCCGTGCGGGGGGATCCCAGTCAATTAGCGAAAGTAGGAAGAGATGCTGGAAGTCACCGGCAGCGGGTGATAAGAGAGCAGCGTATTCTGTGTCTGTAGCTCAATACATTCTTTTTTTTAATACTTGGGGTTTACTTTACGGGAAATCCAAAAATGCGCACGTTCGAATGAGTGAGGCTAATCTTGGAAAATTTATCGGAAAAAAAGAAGCAGCTTAGATAAACTTTTTAAGAACCACTTTTTAGACTGTGTGTAGTTTGAATTTGTGTAGAAAGTTTTATTTTTTAATACTTGATAAACTAGTTGCAACAGAAATAGAATACAACTCTTACCAAATTAGCCCGTCTTGTCTTGTCTTAAAGGTTGATGAAGAAAGTTAAGCATACATTTTGAGAAGTAGAAAAAATTTCGACATTCGAACAAATTCGATCACAGAATGTATATGAATCTTCTGTTCGAATACGCACACAACTAAAGAAATAGGACACTTATTTTGTTGGAACTACCTCAAGTACGGATTACGGAACTTTCTTCCCAGAGAAGTGAAACAATTGAGGCTAAGCAACTAAAAAAAAATACTGTGTTATTATAGATAACTCTTAATTCTTTATTATTTCCTCTCCTTTGCCCTTAGATTTAAGTTTAATAAAAAAATGTATCTTTAAGTTTAATGTAATGTACTCGAGTTATTTTGTACTATAAAAGATTTGCTTCTTATTTGTACCTCAATATAGTAATAAAATTGAATTGAAGTGAACTATGCATATGTTCGTTCCATAATTAAAAGGCATCTTAAATATTTAACAAAGAAAGACTTGTGTCTAGCTTGAGAGGCTTTCTTTGTATTTAGTATTTTAGTCGTTGTCTTTAAGGTTCAATCCGCCTACTCATCGTCACATGCAACATGGAAGTCAGCAACAGCGGTTTTTGCGAATTGCAACGTTGGATAGCCATTCATAAAAAAATTTGTCGTAAGTCTTTTGCCGAAGTCTTTGCCACAAGATACTGAGATCAAAAAAAGTTTTTTTGTGCGAAATAACCTGCAGGAAAGCCAAGATTATCCTTGTTTTGGATAAAAGGTTTATTAATTTGACAAGACTATTTTATTTATGAAAGAATGTTTGAAAATGAAAGCTATTACCAACAAGAAAACCAACCGCGCTGACAATTAACACAAGCTATAAGTGATGCGAGTAATTTACTTTACAGTAACTACAGAATGAAAACTTAGTTCTACTTCAACGCATTTAACGTATTCAAAATGAGTTACCCACAAAAAAAAAACATTTTTTATCTCTGCACCTTACCTCACTTATTGCTTCAACAATAATTATTCGTCTATAAATATAATATCAAACAAAATTTGAATTTTCCTTATTACATTTTTAAAATTGTAACAAATTATCATGAACTTCTCCACGTACTTTCTAGCGGTAATGGCTGTCATTGTAGTTTTTTCGGGACAATCAGAAGCAAATTTCTTTAAGAAAGTCGGCAACTTGTGAGTCTGATATGCATCAAATAGTATAGGATAATCACTTATCAAACTTATTTTTTTTTTCCAGGAAGGAGCTGTCCAGCGGACCCGTGACGCACCAATACAGACGCTGAGCGTAGCCCATGCTGCAGCAAATGTAGCAGAGACAACAAGGAAATAAATTATGAGGTTTTAATCGTCAAGCATAAAAGGCACAAATGAGCTATACAAGATACTCAAATTTCCAGCTGAAAAACCCCTTGCTCACGTTTTACACACACACTTACTTGGGCTCCTGAGTAGATTCACGCACATTGTTATATGCTTCCGAGCAACTCCATTTTGTTTTTAAGTTTTGACCAAAATATTGTAAAAATCTAGCATCTGCACACACTAGAGTCAAAAACACGTCAAAAGCTTCTGTATTTACCCACGATGTGGAAAATTTCATGCGGAATTTTCACTTGGTACATAGCTTTTAAGATGAAAATTATTAAACATGTTTAATTTTTTGTGGACTTTTTTAGTCCTCAATCAGGCTTTAATTTTATATACGAACAGGTTGTTGCGTGAATTTTACACTAAAAGAACTAAAATTATGCGAAGGAGTATATTTTTGTTATCAAAACGTTATTGCTTTTGACAAAAACTTATATAGCTCATTTGTGACAAATACGCGACTGGATTGAATTTGAATTATGTATACGACACAAGTAGCACACATTTCATATTTGTAAACTGGGAAATATGTGATTTGAGAAAATTTCAGGTTAGAAAGCTATAAGCTTATGCATATAGCGGCTATAACAGAATTAGCATGACTAATGAGTGAGTGAGAACAACAAATTTTTAATCAATTTTTGAATTAATTGAAACCCCGGCAAAGATATTGTTAGAAATAGGGAACACTTTTATATTAATAAACAAACTTATGTGTGTATTTAAGTGTTTTATATTTAACAAATTATTATTGTATTGTATTAATAACGAAATCAATTATAGGTTAGAGTGGTTAGGAGATTTGAACAATTTTTGCTTTCGAAGCTGATAAAACCTAAAATATTCGATTTCTTGGTCTGTAACGTTTACTCACATTAAACAGTGACAGTGAGTGAACAGTGAACGAAGTTTACTCGAAGTGGCATTTTTGAACAGCTATCTTTTTGCGAATAAAAAACATTTAAACCTTTTTTTTATAATTTATCGTAAAAAAGGTATCCATCACAAACTTAAATTGCCTTGTGGCTCTACAGAGCCAGATAGAGCTATCGCTATTGAAGCTATCGAAGCAGATAGAGCTCACGACAAAATTGATCAACGCAGTTAGTATTGTATTTTCAGAATAATCTCAATTAATGAATTTTGAACTGTATAACTTTTGGCGGCCACTAATGTTAAAAGAGCAGTTCAATCTAGAACTCAACTTTCATTTAAAGAAAAACTCGATTACATTATTTTATGTAGCTTCGATTGGATTTTATTTAGCTTTATTAACTTGAACGTGTTCAAGTTAATCGTTAGTGCGTCGGGTGCGACGGATATGGTAATGCCGAGTTAAAATATTAAATTACTTCTAAAAAAGAGTGGTAAATTAAAATTTTATAGACCATGTTCAATGTGCCCCACTCTCCCCTGCACCTAAAACAAACAATTCTGTTCCTTCATTACATCACCAGTGTAGCAGGCTACAGTCTATTTACAGCCACAAATAGGTCAAATCTGACCCACTTTACCCACCATATCAGAGTTCTTCTCATTATAACATCCTGTTACACATGATTAAAACAGAAGGATTTGCATGCAATTTACGAGTTTACAAACAAGGTTACAAGGTTTTTACACTGTGCGATTTGAGGCTGTGCGACTTCCCAACACCTTGAATCTAGCTGTGACTACCGCTGGGCAGGTGCAGAGTACATGCTCTATGCTGGCTGGCGAGTCTCTGCAATTCCTCAAAAAGTCTAATGGGATAACTTTTATCTTGAAAGTGTAATGGCCGATTCTGGCCCCACGTAGCATCTTTATACTTTTCGTCCGACATCGGTTGTAGGTCGGCCAAAAAGTCTCTCACCTAACATCCACCTCTGTAAAGATTTTGGTGCTAAATTCACTGAAATAATGTTTGATTAGAATTGCGATGTACACGCTTTCAGAAGGATTTGATATAGGCTGTTATCCTTAATACCCTGATGTGCCGGAACTCAATACAAGGTAACCAAAAACCGACAAAAAGAGCTGCTGCAGTGCTTAATAGCAATCACAAACCGTCTAAGACTAGATCGTTCTACTGCTGAGCGACTTAAGCGCTGCCTGACTGTCGAATATTTATTTACTTTTGTAACTCTGGAAGAGATATTAGAAAATTTTGCAAAGGTCTTCCTTGCTTTTTGATTGGCAAATAATTCATCCTGCAAGATGCTTCAGTAGTTCGGAAGATATTAGCTTTTACGCAGGTTATGAGTCGCATCAAAGGCTCCTGTAACTACACCACCAGCCTGTTTCGAGCCATCTGCGTAGACAGTGATATAGATGGCCACATTATATTACTAGGTTATCAGTATTGATACTGTCAATATTTAAAGTTGTACCATGTCCAAAGAGTCTGAGCCTCACTTTGGGCATAGAAGGCACTGCGACCCTTTTTGAATTTTTTCTAAACATTCGGCTGCCAGCTAAGCATTCGATTGAGTATGATGCCAAGGAATGCCCCAAGACATGACGAACTTGGACTTGAACTTATGACATGAAATAGAAATGAATTTACAGCCCTCTTCTGACACACCTCAGTTTTGCTCTGATTATGAAAATGTCTGTCCGTCTCCTATTAGGCTTTAAGGTAGGGATGTATTTCACTTGCCCAAAGAAAGCTCAAGTAAAAAATTTAAAGAAAATTTCGAAATTATTAAATTCGAAATTAGCGAAAATCTTAGTACCAATACTAAATTCGAAAAATAAATTACTTTAATTAGTTTTTTGATATGGGTATCGTTGGAAAGAGGATGATAGTTAGATCAAAAAGTTATACTATGCTAATCACCTTACGCTTATTGGTAAGAAGTTATTAACCAACAAACTGCCAAAAACTGACTTGTGTACCGTGTCCCCCACCTTATTTTCTAGAATATTGGCCCAAAAGATTTGAAAAAAATTGGAGTTATGGAGCAACTCATCGCATTACCCCCAAAATACCCGAAAATCGTGGACGATTCTTTCTTCGTACGAAAATAAATTAATTACTAACTTTTTTTGAAAAGAATTTCATGAAAAAAAATTTATTGAGTGAGTTATCATAGGAAAGGTCTTGTAAAATGAAATATAGTTTTAATCTTGAACTTTTTATTTGGGGGTTAAGTTTTCGATATATTAAATTACTAAGTAAAGTCGAAAAAAACGTCCCCCCTCCGCTCTCATTTCCACACCCAAAGGTCAAAAAATAAAAAAAAACCAAAAAAACAACAACATTCGAATTTCGAAGATCCAAAAACGCCATTTTGTAGATCTCGGCAAAAGAACAAATATATATCATGTAAAAAAAAACTATGCTCCAACTATTTTTCAAGATTATCATGATTTAAATCTGATTAGTAGCCTGCTAAAAACGATGAACTGACGGCAGTCTCAGTGTCGCTTGCGGCATTTCATTCCTCAATTGTCCCACGGCTGGCGCGATGGCTGACGAATGGGAACGGATTTTCTTTTGTTGAGTTTTATTCGAAATGAAAAGAATAATTTTACTAACTACTGTTTGTTATTAGTCCAAACTACTAATCTGTTTGCGAACGAAACCCTCGGCGGATGAGTAAAACTCACACTTGACCGTTTTTTTTTCGTTATAATCATTCATGGCGAAACATTGTTTGCGTAGTAGTAGGTTCCCTATGCAACGTCTTTAGTGTAGGGATAATGTTGATGAAAAAACTACCATTTTGATGAGAATGCATTTTTAATCAAAAGCGATCAAGCAATAAAAAAAAAAAGAAAAAAAATATTATATACTGTCCAAAAAAAATTATTTCCTTTTAGCTTTCCTCTTTTTCGTTTATTTAACGCAGAAGATTGCAAAATCAAGTTTTCCATTTGTTTTGCAAATTTAACAATACGCCATCTTGCTTTCTTTCTGTTGTGAACTGCTAATGACTTGCTCAATCGCAGACCACAATTTTGACAGTTTTTCTGTGCTCACAACCTATAAGGTTTTTGGTTAGAATACGAAATCCTCTCAAGTTGTGACTCCCCATACTCTGGTGAGGTTGCTGTGACATATAAGGCATCACTGGGCTATTATGCCTGGAGCTAATCACCAAAATCAATAACTGATAATATCCTAACCTCAATGCCGCCTTATTTCGATTTTCAGCGTGTCATGTAAAGTGTTACGCCTTAAGTCATATAACATCTACAGAATTTGATGTTAACGATTGTAATAGTTTCCATCCTTTTCATCCTTTCAATATAGCCAACTCCCGCTGTGAATGTTATTCTGATTTCGCTTAGGGGGACACTTTTACCGCGCATGAATGCCCTCTCAAAAATCATGACATATTTCCAAGTGTGACGGCGGAATCATCCCTAGAAAAGCATATTTTCCAATTGAATTGAACTAACTTTTTCTCGATTTACATACGGATTTGTGAAGGTACAGTCGCAGCCTTCCTTTCTAAAATTTGTCACAAGCAAAGCTAAAGGTGCGGAGGAGGGAGGCACAGCCCAGAAGCATTATTATTCAAATTAATTTTCATAATCCTGTACCACTTGCTGTTGCTACAGGCACTGCTCAGGATATCACTCAATCACACTCAATACTCGTACTCGGTTGGCAGTGTATTTTGAATTTTAATCAAACTGGGGCGTCAATGATTCGTTGAATATTGCTCGAAATTAAGACGACAGAAGCGTGGTAATGAAAATGGAATTGAGGGGAAAAGTCAAGACAACTTGTCAGTTTCCCATGAGTTGGCTGTGTCATCCCAAAACCATCTTCGCGTGATGAGCGGTTAGGTGGATGGGTGGTGGTTGTTGCACGCAAATTCGTCACTTTCCAATCAATTCGTCTTTAATCCCGACAGATTACAAGGGCGTATTTTTTCGGGCTGTACGTGATTTCAGATTACACTGAGTCCTTAAGCCGCCAACGTCTTACAGTCAATTACAATAGGCGTCTTTTTCTGCCTTTGCTTTTGCCTTTTTTGGAAGCTGTTTTAATCAGAATGTGGGACACGGTTTGTGTTTAATAAAAATGGAAATTTGAAAGAACGCATAATTTTGTTGGGCATTGTTAAATAATGTTCAAATAAATGAGCTACAGGTGTCGATTTCTTGAAGTTTATTTAAAAGCAAGAATAAGGCACTTGTATTTGACTCTTTCCCTGGATTTTCTATTCCTTTAAGTGAAAAACTTGCTGCAGGTACCGCCGACTTATGTTAATTTGCTGATTCATTGTCAGGGAATACGTACGACAGAGCGGTAGGTTAAAGACAGTACGCTCTCGAATTATTAATCATCGTTCTGTGATCCTTAGCTTAATTTTATGTATTTTTTTTTAATCTTTTGTTAGGTTTGACTTAAGAATTTCAATTTTTTTAATTTACAGAAATATCTACGAACTAAGACTATTTAACTTATCATTAGTGACGAAATTCTAAATTATCATTAATTTTAAAATTATTATAGAATAGATTCGGAATCTGTTGATAAGAATTTAAGTGCAGTATGTAATCGCACATAGTCTTAGCTTGTTTATATTCGACTTTGAGTGACCACATAAGGCCAAGAAGTTTGTTCAAATCTAGTTAAATTACTTCAGCCTACATTCTCAACATGTAATTTCAAATCTTTGTTTGTTCTGATACTTAAACCTTGAAAACGACTGGAACAATTTGGATTCTTCGTTCTAAGGGTTTGCTTGCAATTGGCCCTTATAAGATAGGGGGCGTTTTTTCTTAGTTGTGATTCAAACGAATATAATTCAATAAATGTAATGCATACAATTTATTTTATTTTAGCTTGGATGATACGATACCATCGAGTCAGCTTGTTGAGTAAAATAAAAATGCAAATGAGCTGAAAGGAAATCAGTTCAAGCGATAAGGTTCAAAATGGGACTCAAGAAATGTTTTTACAAAAAAAAAAGAAAAACATCTCTTCAACTTGGAAAAAAACTAAAAGTCCCTTAATTTCTTATTTTGGGCGTGTTTTAATGAATGCAGCCTTAAAAAATAATGTAATGAAGTTTCTTTGGTAGCCAACGAATGAACACCCGATTCAAACTTCAATGTATTCAACGCGACTGTTACAGCACAGCTCTATGAATGCATAAAGAAATACGACGGTTGTCTATAGGACCAAAACCTCTTCTTCGCGGCATCTCTATTAGGTTTTGCCCCATACACAACGACCAAGTAACCCTTTTAAGACAAGGCATTCAAGCTATCAACACCTTTCAGAACTGAACTGAATGTAATTAAATGCTACTTCAACAGTATGTTAATGCTATCTATACGCTCTCTAATCGTAACGACGACGAGGACATCATCAAATTTGTGTTTATTTTACCTCTCTAAACTATCTCTAACACTTGACAAACAAAAAAATTGCTAAATTACAAGAGAATAGATCCTGAATCTTCATTTTTATATTCACGCAGCTTACAATATCACGTCACCAAATATGGCCAAGAAAAGGCCACATTTCAAGATTTTAATTTTGTTTAAAATTATTATTATTCAATGACTCAAGTACTTAAATAAGTTTTTGCCAAGTTGTTAACTTTTTCATAAAAATGAATTGCAATTTTTGACAGGTAAATAAAAAAAAGTTTTTAATATTCACTTAGAGTGCACTCGATTTGAAAATTCCTGCTTAGAATTTCTTTTTCACTCTCCACCATCGTTAGGACTTCGATCAATCTGCTGGAGAATGGCCACTATTCTTCCAAAACTGTCCGTCAATTTATTCAGTTTATCTGAGTTTTCGCTTAGCGATTGAAGTACACGATTCTAAAAATAATTAGTTTTTTCGTAAGCTTACTTACTGTTCCATCGTTTAAGTCATCCAACCAATCGGCTTCAACAATGCCTACAGCCAAGACCACAAAAAACACGTCTAATGCCAAAGGAAAGATCTTGGTATTCATTCTCTCAAGAAAGGTGTAAAAGATGTGATGTGATGAATATCAAATTGGGTAGGTGGATTATTAAACTAAGCGATTCATACACTGAAAGTCGCGATCATGTAAAAACTGCAACAAAGCGCATGGCTAATGTGCTATGCATACGTTCTTCTAAATTGCAACAATTTTTTTTATCGCTGTTCTGTTGAAGGGCAATGACTACTTTTTCGTGGATAATTTTTCGTTTACTATCTTTGACTGTGTATCTCGTTTTCGTATTTCAGGCATATTAAGCTTAATTTACCTTCAATTAGAGACGTAGGTTTTTGATTAATTCTTCTTAGATTATTTCACATAGATATTTGTAATCACTCTGTTTTTTTGTGTTTAATGTAGGGAAATAACTTCGCTTGGGAGTAAGCTTGCAGTTCAACAGATCTAATTTTGCAATACTTCTCTGATTAAAATTTTCTTTCTTAACGCCTCCAATCAAATTTAAAAATAAAGTGGATTTTCATCCACCAAAAGGTTGTTTTATTTTATTATGTGTTTGCTAGATTTTCAGGTGAAAAAAAAAAGAAGAAACAGCAAAAAAATGAAACCGCGCGACAATTGAGATTTGAACTCAATATTCTCAAAGAAAAAAAAAAAACAAAAAATGCGGAACCCCAACCACAGTCGAGGATTGAACCCAGCACTCTCTAAATGACAGCCGCGATCACACCCACTAGGCTATTCCCGCTTCGAATTCTAAAGTTTCTTTTTAGTATATAAAGCTATTGGGAAAACTTTGAGGGCGTTTTTCTCGAAAAAGGGGGAGTGTTGTGCTCTCTCACTTTGGGAAATTCATATCCCACATCGGAACTATGACTATGCCAAATTTCATCAATATCGGTGACCCGGTGGTCGTGCACTCTCCTTGTAAGTCGAATTGTTGCAGCGTTTAAATAAGAAGTATCTTTACATTATAATAACATTGAATTATACCAGAATCAATTAGTCTGAAATGTGTTCTCACCCTTGTAATTGTTTCCTCTGGTCTGCGACAGCGCCATCTGGCCGCAGCTTATCTGCGTACTGACTCGTTCAAATTTTGGAAAAACTGTCGGAACCTTCGAGACAAGAGGACGCAAGAAAAGCGTAAGTTGAATTGTTCATTTATGTATAACAGGAATTAAAACTCGTCTAAAAACTCACCAACGAAGTTTTTAATTATTCCTCTTGGAAATTGGAAGGTTCGATAACACGTATCTTCAAAGGATATTAAAATTAGTTCGAGTTAGAGGGATTCATATTTTTTTCTGTTTAAAAACCTTTATTTTATTCAAAAGAGTATACATGTAAAGAAAAAACACAGGAAATTACTTAAAAAAGCTTGTAATTTTGGACTGAGTCCTTAAAATTCGAGAATGAAGCCTTTTAAAAACGGACTCTATTTTAAGAAGGCAGTTATGGACCTCATCCGAACCCTCAATGCATTCAAAAAAAACTTGAAAACATCTCAGATACCTAACTGTTTTTATATAACAAGCAAATTGTTTGAGGCCAACCAAGAACACAATGAATAAGCAGCGCAGTTATGGCTGTTATTGTTGTGTGCACAAATAACGTATAGCTCATTTGTGGTTGAGTGTAGACGACGATTATGTGGCCCTAGACGACAATTGTGTTCGCCCAACATGATTGTGCTTCGAGAACCGTTGGCGAATAGTTTCGATTTTCTGATGTTCTTTGTGTCGATGTTTGCCGTGTAGGTCGCCATGCGAATCCTTATTCTTGCTGTGAACATTCTCTTTCTTTCTTGCATAGGTAAACAATACTAAGGGCAACCACATGCACTTTTTTCTCTGACGTGTTTGCGCGTTTGCTAAAAAATCAACATGAAATGAAAGGTGTTCGTCGTACAGTGCCGAATTGAGAGAGATGCAATACAAGTTGCGAAAGGAATTTTTTGTATTTTTTTTTTTTGCAAAAAAAAAAAATAACAAAAGCAAGTTGCGGAGCTCGGGGATCATTTGCTGCAACCAGAAAGGCCAGGCTGTCTTGCATCTGCAATAACTTGGTAATATTGCGCCACAGATTTTGCAACAAACTTAACACAACGATTATATTGCATGCTTTAGGTACTCTTCTCTATTATACGTTGACTTTACATAACAACACCACTCTTCAAAGTTTCAGTGTAATAGTCAACGTAGCGCTACTCACGATGATCACGCCAATCTGCTTGGCTTCACACCATTCGAATTATTTAAAGCTTTCCATTTTAAATCAACAGTCCATATAAATTAACACTATCTATGTCGAACGAAGCGACCATTTGTAAGACTTGATTATTATTTTTAGTCACTCTATGTTGCGTGTCAGTACGAAAATACATCCGAGTTCTTCTCTCACCTCTATTACAATTAAATTGAGCGCTTGTTAGGATAACGCAGCCAATACTCATCGAAATGGTTGCAAAAAAAGTTTTTATTCAAACTCCGGCTGCATCTTATTTCAAGCAAAAATCTATGGCCGGTAGTCTTACCCAGCTTTTAAATTTTTCCAGCAAACACATTACTCTAATGAGCCCATTAAAATTCCACCCAAAAACTAGAACTGCGATTATCACAGTGATTTCTTTCAACGAAATACATTAACCTTTTCCTCTCCTGTACCAGACTCAAACTTTATACACTTCATGGACTCAGTGGCGCTGGCACTGATTTCGGGGCCTTCCACGACTTCCACGCCCGCCGTAACGAGATTGGATTACAATTTCACAGGCGATTTATCATTCTAATACGCATTTTATGAACAATTTAAAGCGAAATCAGGCGCCATTAAAATTATTTATTATTAAATACACGCCCAGTCGAGTGCCACAACAGGACTCGAAGGTCTGGGGCTGCGCGGTGTCTTTGACAGTGTCACAGTAGTGCCAGGGGTTGGTGTTTACAAATTGCATAGAGGTAGATTGCTTTAAATTTTTTTGTTTGTTCGTTTTGCAAATTTATTTTTCGCAGAATGGTTTTCAGTGTTGTTCTCATAAATATGTAAATTGGAGTGCGGGTATACCACAAGTCCTTAGCCGAGAAGGACGAGAGTTCATAATTTGTTTTTACAAGTTCTACTGCATTTAATTCAGTAATTTTTTTTTTCTTTGATAGGATGTGTCTTATTTATTAGAGTTTACATAAAACTTTATTTTGGATGCATTTAAATGAATAGCTCTTTGATATTAGACAATGATTGGTTTAGGTATCTAGGTTAGCTTTAAGTATTGAGAAGGTAAAAATCCGTTGATATAAAATTCCGGCGGAAAATTAAGTTTGAATAGGAGGAACTTCTTGCAAAAATTTTGTGATCCTGGATGCTGACTTTGACTATTATCTTTCTTTTTAAGAATTTGACTTCGTGAAACAGTACAAAAGCTGATACGCGCATACATATCTTTACAAAATACTAACAATATATGATAGAACAACATTTGTCTTTGACTAACTTTGAACTCAAGCATTTGTTGAATAAAATAAGAGGTTAATAACTAAAAAAGAATCAAATGTTACAATCGTTCAACGCTGCTTAAAAAGCGATCTCGGCGATTTGGCAACTGGTGAATACCCTGAAATGGAATAAATATAGCTAAATATAGCCTTATGGAGAAACCTAACAAGCTAAACACAGGAACGATGAAAGTCCAAACTTACCTTCTTAACTTTAGCAACAAAAAAAAATTAATTGTAGAAAGAAATTGGATGATTTTTGTTTTAGCTTCCGTTGTTAGTGTGCTCAAGCATTTATTGTTATTTTGGGGACAATACTTGTAGGTGCTAAACTACGATGAAGCTGAATAAATCCCCCCTCCCATTGGGGGGAGGACATTGAGGACAGGCTCAGAAACTGTACATGTTACAACCAACTATACAACAAATTAACGAATCATTAACCATTTTTACGAAATGGTTTATGCCTCTCTACGGTGAACAAACTTTAATTTGATTGGTAATTTGTGAGAAAATTTGAATAGGAAGTTAGTAGGGTCTACGCCATTGTGTTTTAGAGCCATTTTAAAAATAAAAGGATAACAGACTTAGTGGTAGTTTTAAGTGTTTAAACTTATTATTTAAGTACTCTCACTTTTGACACTACAAGTATTTTTTTCTACTTTTCTTATGAACTAAATTAATTACTTTACGCTTAAATAAAATAAAGTGTACTCAATTTACTTCTGACTGGCGTGTGGATGAATAAAATATGATATCAGCTGATGTCAGATAGAATATTTAGTCAAAATGTTTACTAACTGCATGTTGCTAGCTAACAAAACGCTGTTTTTTTTTTATACAAAAAATGTTTATACAAGTTATATATACAAATCCTTATACGGAAACGAACATGGTTCGTTCAAAAACGATTTCAAACTATGTACGAATGCTCCAAATGATTGCATAGAACTCCAAATCGGTAATACGCACTCAGTTGCAAAATTACCCTAAATGGCCATTTGACCAAATCACATTGCTAGACAAGTCCTTCCAACGAGCTTGGAAATCCTTGGCCCTTTTAATTTAATATCAATTTGAATACAACACAAGCCGTTATAAAATTTAACAACCTCACTTATAGCAAAAGAGATACAAGGACGAGGGCAAGGATAAGAGAAATAAGTGATAAAAAAAACACATATACTTTGTTCGTAAGTTTATCGAGATGAAAGCAACAACTACTTTGGATCTTATTTTATAAACTTGCGAAAGTGTTACAACTATCAATCGGCTAGTCTGAAGTCTATTTTCGGAAAAAAAATTAATCATAAGGGGGGAGCATACTCGAAAACGGCGATGCCAGAGGTCGTTTACGGTCAGAAATGGATAAATGCGATTAAGTCGTATATTTCCATAATGCTACTGAATAGAAATTGGCAGTGACAAGGGGCACTGACGTTGGTGTCCTGCTATGAAAAGTGATGGTGATGTGATTACTTTGAAAAATATTTGCGTTAACTTGATGTTTCTCATATTTGGTTTATGTTTTATGCATAGTTAGATAGTTAGTTAGTTTATGCATGTCTATACGATTGAGCGAATTCAACCACTTAGTTTTTGAGTGTAGCGCCAGTAAAGAAAGTTTTGCTATTTTGTGTTCACTAAAATTTTTAGACTTAAGGAATAAAATTCTTTGATTAATAATTGAAACAACTATCACTTTATATATAACTTTTGCAAATGTGGTGATGTGTTTAATTTATGCTAAACTAATCTGAATAAGTCATTTTTCTAACTTAATTTGATATGAGTTAGTATCTTAAATCACAAGAACATTTCTCTAATTTGTTTACCTAAATATATACCTTAAAGTGCTGTAAAGGACTTCTGTTGACAGAGGAATCCTTTCCATCACAAAGCCAATTTTTTAAAGCAGCATATTTCAGTGACATTTGTGTTTTAATTTGGAGCACTAATTATTTTTTTGACTGGACATTTCTTCACCTTAAAAAAGGGTTAAACCTTCCAAATAAATGTGAATAATTGAGTCATTAAGTTTTACAGTATGCCTGCTGTTGCATAGTCCAGCCATTTATAACGATATCTCAAAATAAAAAGGAAAAGAATCTGATACTAATTATGTAAATAACTCAAAAAAAAAGGAAGGAAAACAAATACCGACCTTAGACAGAGGGGTGGCTGTTCCTTCTGACGTAGTTAATTGACCAATTTCGTGCAACTCGTCTTCCCCATTAATTGTTAAAAAATGAGACATCCCCGGTAAGTGAGAACGGCAGAAAGTGTGAATCGGTTAAGTGAATGAATTTTACTGGCGATAATGATGAAAAGCTTAATGAGCAGTAAATTGACGAAACGGACACGTGATTAAGTGTCAAAGAGGGGGACAAACGAGGCTAGAGGCTATAAGGACTCTCTTTTTTCACTTAAATATCAGTAATTCGATAATTTTCTTCAGCAGCTTCACGCCTCTTTTACCCACCCTTCGCTTGATTGTCTGTGACGAAATCTACTAACCTACATCTTTGGAATCGAAAGCCAAAAGTCACGTACGAATTACCCAAATCAAGAAGTGGCGTCAAAAACCAACGATAATGGACCCTCTAGGCAGTGACATATTTGGAATAGTCAATTAATGAGCGTTCTTTTCTTTCGCGCGTCATAAGGAATATAAATATGCTTCATTGCGTTCTTTTATTTTCTTAATGAAGTCTTTTCCTCGGAATTTTGTTGCATTACTTAGAAGCTGCTGTACTTTGACTTGCACTAAATAGCAACCAATTCCAAATACATTTAAGAGATTTAAAGAAAATCCATACCTTTTGATTATTTATAGCTTTAATACTTCTTCGATTAGGTTCCTCGAAAGTTTCAAGAAAATTTATTGAAAACTCATTTTTAACGAAGAAACGATTTTTTGTGGAAATCAAAATAAAATTGGCGCCTTGGACTGCATTGTATCGATGTAGACTTAAGATACTTTACAGAATACACAGTCCAATTGTAATCACTTCTGTGGGCAATGGTAAATTGTCTATAATGACCGAAACATTAAGATCGCGAATACAGCTTCCGGGATTCTGCTGTCTCTGTCTCTTCTGCTGTTGACTTTAGTGCAAAAATGCATTGCTTTGAATTGACAACTGATGATATGGAAGGCCAGTCTCTCATTTTTTTAGATTTTACATTAATATATGTATATAATTCTTTAATGTTTTGGCCATATTTTTAGAAAGACAAATGAAATACTCAATACCGGCAAAATACTATGCCAGGATGTCATTGAAACCCACAAGTTTCTTCTCTCTTAGTCAAACTAAACAAATCGAAATCCCACGCTAGAACACAGACATGCGTTACTGAAGGGATTGTCGTCATTACAATGGCAAATAGTACCCTTGCTGGTTTCTAAATGTGTTATATTGATAGTTCGAAAAATTATTTTTTTTCCGAAACTCCAGTGGTCGGTTTCGAAGTTTTTTTTCGTTTGCTTGATTTTTACTTGGGTTGATCTTGTCGAGGTTACCATCCTTTTAGCTAATTGCATTCTGGAATTTACCACTGGAAAGCAATGTATAAAACTTCAAACTTTACATATACACTGGCTGACTATGTGTCAGTTTAAGAACGCTGTTATTCTGTTTAATTATCATCTTATAGTTGAAATTTATAGCTTAAAGTTATATAGTGCATTATATCTTCTGCAAATGATTACAACTTTGAACTAAGCAAGGCCAATCGATCAGATTTTCTGCCAATTTTAAACAAATTAGTTCTCCTTCTTGAACCTAATTGAGGGGATGGTTATTAAAAACGAATAATGATACACGATTGAGAAAATCTCTCGCAGTTGTGGACAAATAACTTGATTATAAGGGAGTTGTCCCCCTATTGGAATTTTAAATTTCCTGCAGCTTACAACATGGTTGCACTGATTATATTTTGTTTAACATAAGATGTATTCCAGTCGTTCCTCAATTTTCACAACATTCATGTGTATGACCATTACCGCAACCATCGACCCGAACCAAAAGCCCAACTGCCCCGAGCGAGAAACGTAACCACGCAACACTGCTCGCACCACCCATCTGCTTACTTGAATTTCCATCCCCATCGCAATAATAATTTGTGTAACATGTGGGGCAATGAATTCTCTCACAAATGAACGAACCAAAATGACCATTCAATTTTACTACCCTGGCTGTTGTGGTGGCCATGCCACCACCATATACTTGTCACTTAAAAGCACATCTTGCTGCCAATTTTGTGAAAATAAGGCCCTCCGGCGATTTCGTACGCAGCCGGAATACCAACAAGTAACGATGAAAGCGAAAGAAGGACACTATCAGGCGGTTAGGCAGAAAGGATTAAAGCGAAATATTAAACGAAAATATTTTCGAAAGTGCGTCTTGAATATTTATATGATGTTTTGTCTGGGTTGTGTAGTTGGGGAGTGTAGAAAAGTTTTGCCACAGGCTATCTCCTTGGGCGAAACGAAGGGGCCAACTGAGACTTGGAAGTATTAATAGCATTAGCACTGGACAAAGGTAAGGATGATATTCATAGATTCTAAGAGAAAGATTGCTAATGCTTGAGATAGTTTCACTTTGATGGAATTTAAGTTTTTTAGTATGTGGAAAAAAATGGTCGTATGTAATTACAACTTTAATGTCAACATGATGAGTCCACAGAAGGAAATTCGAATAAGAAGTGTTTAAAAATAAGAAAAGGATTTTACTAATAAAGCTCATATTCCGTATGAGATGGTTAAAACAATCGCGGGCTGACACACTACATCTGACAGGCTCCATCAACCGATTTTTGTGAATACATTTGCTAGCATCGTTTCGCACAATAAAATCTTTCCCTAACGCATACCTGTTTAGCGAACATCTCACATTAACGAAAATATAATGGCTCGATTCTACTATTTTCTATCGAAATAATTGTCTTAATAATAATTGTTTCATATGTTTAGCGTTTTTGCAGGAAAAACAGAATTCCCTTGGTGTTAGCGATGTTGTTCTTCCTCTCTCCTCTCACGTTTTATTTCAAAGGAAAACCAAACAGTTTTTGTCACAAATCTCTACATGTAAAACGAGTGCATATAAAATATACACACATTTGTGTCGAACTCAGATAAAATGAAAAAAAAGTTCCAAAAATGAACAACACAGTTGAAGGGTCAAGTGAAGATATGACATTGCCTATGTTTTACGATAATCGAAGTTTAAGTGGTTTTTGCACTGACAAATGGCGGTATTTGCTGCACATAACTTATTCTGTTATGTCAAACCTATCCGTTGAATAGCTCGAGGAGTATGTCTATGTGTTAGAATAATGATCTACAAAAACATCTATGTATGTACTCAAATAAATAAAAAGTTTAAAATATTACATACTGGCAATATATTCCGCATTTGATTAAGATTTGGTTTATAATAATTCAATGATTTATTAAATAATTTATTGTGGTAGGTTAGAGAACTTAGATTAAGGTAAAGTGACAAGAATAAAAAAGGTTATATGTTCCTTGTGTACTTTTTGAGAATGACGGATGGCAGCTTGGTGACAGACAGACAGACGGATACCAAAGTGATTCTATAAGGGTTTCGTTGTTTCTTTGGAACGAAACCCTAAAATAGGGCACTAACAAAAACAAAAAAATAAATAAAAGTACAAAGGTGTGGCATATTTCACTGAACGAGACGAATTGAGTGGGTTCCACTGAACAGAAGAGGGATTGAAAAGCTGTCAAACCAACCATGTGCCTTTCCAATGTAAAACGCGTCCTTTTCTGATTTGGTGTTCGCCCGGGCAAGTTGTATCTTACATATATTCATATCACCTGATAGTTTATACTTAAAATATATTAATTACTATTAAATTAAAGCATGCATTTTTAATTTATCGTTTTATTAATAACATACGTTTACACAATAAAAGGATTAAGACACAAAATGCGCTCATAATGGTACTTTTTGAGTTTTTTAGGGCCAAAAATCCAATAAAATTTAGATGCAAAATGGAGTACATGCATATTGTTGTTTGTTTTGCTCGTTATTTCTTAAACTTTTAGGTTTTCAGTCTTTTATTATATACCGTTCTGTTCGTCTTTAAATGTAGTAATAAAGTGCGAAAGTTTAGAGCTTACCTTATTCCGTTTCTTTTTCTATGAAGTGTAAATTACACTTATAAAACACATGTACTCATTTGTGCACACCACTGTATAAATATATTTTTGGTATAGCATTTTACATTGTACTGAATAGTTTACTTTTTATCTAAAGAACAAAACTTTGGAATGGAAAAATAGAAACCCACAATTTTGAAGGGGTATCAAAGCAAAACAGTATAGGAGGGCCTAGTTAACATTAAATTTTTGAAAGAGCCGAATTAGAAGACCTTTTTATTATTAAAACCTAAAGTACACACGAATATATATTATTAAGGCATATCCAGTGTATATACAACTCAAATAGAGCGGATTATTACGGCTGTTCATAAAGAATTTTAAGGTTATTAGGCATGCTTTTTCGGTCGTGTTGGTGTCCTGTTGCAAACGTCAGTTATACATCGGCTTTGGTTTGCTTTTCAACTTTGGATTTCTGAGCCACTGGGGTCTTGTGGCTCATGGGGGTATGATTGGATTCTTACTGGACCAGTAATCTCAAATATGGACGCCAAACGTTTGAAAGTTTTTGCAAATGGCGTTTGCCGTAAAATTTTAGACGCCGCCGAAACAATATGGCAGCATATATTTCAGCATCGATTTGCCCTTATTCAAAAACCCTATACGTCGACATACACGAAATATTTAACTGTAATATTTCAGGCATTGAAGTAATATTTTTTGAAGCACCAGTCTTAACTTTACCCAACCTCAATCAGCTAACACATCAATTTTTCCCTGCGGCCGTGTAATGACACACGATTCCTTTGAACCCATATTTACTTTCATCCCACAACACTCTTGCGTAAGTCTTCTCGGTTCGCTAGCTTCGCATTGAACCGAGTCTCCAAAAATTCACCTCACTGCCAATCTAATTAAAACCGAAAAATAATTAATACCCTTACGAGCCTAGATCTCACTCCTGTCTTCCATTAGCAATTTTCGATTCCTTCTGGGAATTCGCCACGGATATTTATTTAGTTCATATGTGTGCCACATCAGTTGGGTTTTCTTAAGATCATCAAACCCGCCTCCTCCTGCAAAGTGAAGGCAAACTTATTGAGCACGGTGGGTTTTTTGGTTTGAAGAAAAATTCTCGTTAATTCGATACGTTCAAGGATCACAGCAAGGACACGGTGTGGTAGCGAAATGAAACTTTTGATTAATTAACGCGTCTTTTTAAATGCAAATCATGTGCGTGGGGCCGCAATTACTAAGCCGCCTGTGTAATGTGTCTTGCCGGTATCATTAAAAAGCCGAATTTATTGGTTTCACCTGAAAGAAGAAGGAGGTCTTTTTATTGTGCAAAACCAGCGATGAGGAAAAACATTCGTTTGTCTTGCCAAAGGGTTCGAGTAATCTGCATATGTGATAACGCCGTCGACATGTGACAAGTGAGCACACAAATAAATGTAACAGAAGCCTTTTTTTGCTTTTATCCCGACAATGCAATCATTTTTAACTATGAAGGAGGTTTTTCATTTGTGGTGTTTGTTGTGCTCGAACACAACGCACGTCTTGGGGGGTTGCGCATGGAACAATGATTGCGTGTACTTTCGTAAAGGGATTAACTTGGTCTGATTAATTATGTTCGAATATGAATAAACTGGTGAATGATGTTTTTTGGAGTGACTGTGTGAGCGTGTGGTGTATTATTGCGTTTGCGGGTGAGTAATTTGATTTGTGTATGCTTGTGGCCATGTCGTTTAGTAAGTTTCAATCATCAGTGTTCCCTTGGGGTTGGATCAACACGTGTGTGTGAGCACACATGTAATAAAGTATTCGAAGAAACTTTCTTGATTTAAATTAAATTATAGTTGGTTAAGTATGAAATCAAATACAGTCGGTTTCACAGTTCAAGTTAGATGGATTTTTCAAAAAATTCGAGTTAAAGGAATTAATATTTTTTCTGTTTAAGAGCCTTTATTTTATTGAAAACAGTATACATGTAAGGAAAAAACACGGGAATTTACTTCAAAAGGCTTGATATTTTGGATTCTTTAAAATTGGAGAATGAAGTCTTTTAAAAACGGACTCTATTTTAAGAAGGTATTGTTCGATCTCATACGGGCTCTCAATGCATTCAAAAAAAAACTTGAAAACATCTCAGATACCTAACCAACCAACAATACAAGGAATAAGCAGGGCAATTATTCATAGAGAGCCGCACGGTTGTGCGCACAAATAACGTAAAGCTCATTTGTGGTTATGTGTAGACGACGATTATGTGGCCCTAGACGACAATTGCGTTCGCCAAACATGATTGTGCTTCGAGAACCGTTGGCAATTAGTTTCGATTTTCTCATGTTCTTTGGGTTCGATGTTTGCCGAGTTAGACGGCTTTTCCACTTAGAGGGCGTTCGACTTAGAGGATGGATTTTGTATGGAAAATAGAAGGGAATGCCAAGATATGGCGAGTTAGAGGGATTTTCGACTGAATTTAACTAGAAATGAAAGCTCTTGTTGGAAAGAACTCGTTTTTGATTACTACTTATACAAACTTATCTAAACGTAAGCCGTTCTAGAAAAACCACCTCAATGGATTTTAAAACTAGGCTACAAAATACTTGATGCGTGCTACGTAGTCGCATTCATTTCATTTCATTCATTTCATTCATTTCATTCATTTCATTCATTTCATTCATTTCATTCATTTCATTCATTTCATTCATTTCATTCATTTCATTCATTTCATTCATTTCATTCATTTCATTCATTTCATTCATTTCATTCATTTCATTCATTTCATTCATTTCATTCATTTCATTCATTTCATTCATTTCATTCATTTCTTTCATTCACTTTTCATAATATTATGTAAATATTATGTAAAACAAATTATTTTCATAAAATTTTTTAAGATATTAATAATTTAAATCGAATCAGCTTCCTGTTAAAAACGATAAAGTCTCACACCCCCATTGCGAGTGTCAAATATCAATTAATTCATGACTGGTAAATTTATCAAACAAAAACGAAATTGGTATTGTGTAACTCGATTGATAAAATTTTGTAGATATTGTGAATAAATTGACTGTTGTGAATGAAGACACTTATTTGATAGTTCAAGACAGCAGAAAATCTAAATTTCTGTTTGTTTGGATTTGAACATTGTTTTTGAAAATTGTTTAAATAAAATAATGAAATAGTATTTAATTTTGAAAATGAGTTCATTAGAGTTGTGGTTCGATGACGACTATCAGGATTCCAGATCTCTGAATATATAGATCAGGAGAAGGCAACTAAGGGATGCCTCTAACCCCTTGGAAAGAAGACTCAAAGGGACTGCTGCTAAAGAACTTCAGCAGCAGTCAGCAGCAGTGTCGCTTGCAGCATTTCATCCCTTAAATGCACCAAAGCAATTTTCACACGGCTGGTGCGATGGCTGGCGAATGAGAACGGATTTTCTTTTGTTGAGTTTTATTCCAAATGAAAAGAAGAATTTTAAAAGAAAAGAAAAAGAAATTTAAGTCCTAAGTACGAGTCTGTTCGCGATGCATAATTTCAAATGAAAATTATACAGTGCATTTAGTAATTCTTTCAAAGATCTATAAGTCTATGATCTTACTTGTACTCACTATACTTGGATAACGATTCGAAAGCTTTTCAATCCGAGATACTCCAAAGGAATACAGCTGGATGTAAACTTAAGATTTTTTAATCTTCCTGAAAACTCCTGTGAACAGATTTTCAATATCTTCCCGAAAACTCTTATGAAATTAAAGAAGCAGTAAAAATATATTGTGAATAAACATTAGTTTTATTCCAATTTGCTTAAGTTTGTCGAACAATAGCGAACGATTTTTCGTATTAATTGAGAGCACCTTTGATTTGACGTTAAGTGCCACTATTGTAAATCATTAGTGTTAAAAGAAGTAAAAATAACGATGCAAATAATTAGAAAAAGAAATGTCAATTTTACTCCTAATAAAATGCAACAAATTAAATATTTCATATTTTAGCTGATGAAACATTATTTGTAAAAGTAGCAACAGACAGACAACCATTTCAATTCAAAAGGGCTGTTTTTTTTCTTTTGATCGTTTAAACTGAAGGATAGTAGGGTCTGGTCACACGCTCATTGTGCCGAGAGTTCGTTTCAGTTGAGACTGTCTGCTATCCCATAAGCCCTTCTTACTGAGTTGCTCAACAGTGACACACCATGCGGTATGCGCTTTAATTCCTTATGGACTCCCAAAATTATTTTTAACCTCCCCAACATTACCGCCAAAAGACCTTGCCACCCTTTTAAAATAAATGAATATCCAGACTTTCTGACAAGCAACACTAGTCGCATTGAATATTTCCCTATACTAGGGGTCCTAGGCCCTGCCTCAGACAAATTAATACTCCAGACGAAACACAAAACAAAGCCATTCCCTAACAAAAACCGATTCTACTATCATTCTTCCACCTCGCCTACAAAATATAATCCTCTCCTCAAATTGATTGCGACCGAATGCACACTGCTACTATCACCGACAGAACTTGGAGACATTTAAAAGAGTGGCATAAACAAAACAAGGTCCCCTAACGAGAAACCGAAAAATTGTAATTATTATACCGGCCATCATAATGGTCCGTGATTAACAAAAACAAACAACTAACTGAGCAAACAGACAGAAGGAGAAAATCATTTTGCACGGAAATGGTTAGTCAGACATTTCCACTCGACATTGACTTACCAGATTCATTCAACTCAATCCCGAGACAAACCAGTAGTCATAAAATAAAAAATAAAATAAAATGCGAGTCACACTCCCCCGTCGAGGGTTCTGTTCGGGAGGATATATGAATTGGGATCGAGTTTGAAGTGCACCCTATTAACTTAACTCTGCTGTTTAATATGATCCGGTCCGTGTAAAAGGGGTCTTAAACATTCTTTTTTAAACCTGCTCCAGCCTAGGTGAAGTATAAACTGTTTGCACCGTCTTATTTAATGCGCTATTGACTCATCATGGGTGCCGTGACTTAAATGGTTACTACGTCAGACTATGAAGCGAGAGTACCCAGGTTCGAATCCAGCCCGGGGACAGAACACCACAAACAATTTTCACGGCCCCACCTACAGCGAACGACTGTTTATCCTCCTGGTGTAACTTCTGTCATAGAAAGCTTTCGTAATTCGCCGGAACGGGCATTAAACAGTAGGTCCGCTTCACTTGTGTCAAATTATATTGCGCAGAACACATTGGAGGCGCGAACAAGCTATGCTGTGGCCCTGTATGGGCTGCTACGCCGATTATTATTATTTTTTTTTTGTTGACTCGTTATAATTCAAGTTTTATAGTTTCCTTTGGAATGACACCGCGGATCACTCTAGAATGACTTGACATGAATTGAAAATCGTCAAATTCAGGCAAGTTCTGAGCACACTCCAATTAACTCCATAAAACAAAAATTTGGAAAAACGACGAAATAATTTTCATTCGAAATACACTACGTTGTATACGAATAGTTGTCGTTTAATGGTGGTAATCTTTATTGTTAAGGAAAGATATTGTAAACAATATCTGTGGTCTGTGCACTGACCATCACCATCAGATTATTTATTCATGAGATCCGCAGTTTACGTAAAGTGTTAAATATCAACGATGGTTGTCTTGTTTATTCAATTTTAATCAAACCGTTGGAACAATAGAAGATTTCTAAAATTTATATATTGACTTGCATAAAATATATCCTTGCCAATAACCCCTACTAAAGTAAAATGAACTAACAGGAGCGTAGTTTATAGTCTATGTGACGTAGTCTATGTGAAATGCGATGAAGACAGATTATGAGCAAATTTAGTTATTGCATTAATTTGTATTGGAATAAAGAGATGCAATCTGTAATTTTTGCTTATTTTATTGTTACTCAAATACCTATCGAGTTTTGCCAGCTGGAAATCACTCGCCCTATTTTTTGTCAGATTTTTGGTACTTTGCAGTTAAAATACTACTTTCAGTTTGTTATTTGCGATCTGGCGATATTGACAGAAATCTATTTTTTATCTTAACCAACTTTTCATTCACTTTTCCATTACATTGCCCAACCGGGGGTTTGTTTCTAGACCCAATAATTGCTTTATTTTTTAAGGCTTTTCAAACAATGGCGTGGAGATGTATTAATTTCAAAAGGAAAAGTAAAGACAATTTTAAGAATTTACAAAATCGCACTGACAAATGAGAGAAAATACCACGGCTGTAAGTGTCAATTATATTTTTATTATTAATAATAGTAATACAGTACGCACTCGATTAACGCAACCCTCGATTCGCGCAACACTTAAATCATAACACAGCCTGATTCTATAAGTGCAACTTTTTAAAAGTGTTACCTCGATTAATGCTACTTTTTGGACTAATCTAATATGAAATTTTTAAATATTTTATTGACTACCAAGAGAGAGCAACTACATCTACCTACACTACCGAACTGCTGTATGAAATTGTTTCCAACATTAGCATCTCAAATCAATAATTGGCTTTATGGAAAAGTTGAATCCTCTGCAAATTGCGAGGATGCGACAAAAATTGGGAACCCAAATGAAAGTGAAAGTGAAGTTGCACTGGCCACTCCTTTACCGAAAGTTAAAATAGAGGTTGCAGCTCGATCCTTCAATGTATGCTTATAATAGCCCGAAGAGAACAACATTTCAGTAGAAGGCATTTTATCGCAACAAAAAATAAAAGAAATTGCACTTTTGAAAAAAATTTAAATCTAGAAAAAAACCCATATTTTTATTATATGTACGAGAATGTACATGTATCTGTGGAATAATAACGATTTACCTTGGTTCCCATAGTGCTTCTTTTGTAACATTGTCGTTATCTTTACAGAAACTGGCATTTCCACCATATTTTTTTATTAACAATAATATGTTCCAATAAGTGCAACAATCTCGGTTATTGCAATTGCCTTAATTTCTATTAGTTGCGTAAATCGAGTCTGTACTGTATTATTATTATTATTACTGTGTTAGACATTTTAAAAGAACACCAATACTGCGATAAGACTTTTAAGAAAAACCTATTTTTTTCTAAAACTATCTCGTTTTTTTTAATTCTTTTATTTTGTGAAATAAATGTAAAACCTCATTGCATGCTTAAAATGTTAGATTAATAGTTGTTAGGCTGCAGACAGACAGACAGACAAACCGAGGACATCAAAGTGATTCCGTACGGGTTCCGCTCTTACCATTTTTTGTGGAACTCTGAAAAGAGGAAGCAAGAGAACGTTCACTCAACGTATCGCAAAAACATCAACAGACTCCTTCTGACGCCATCCCCTGTTCCCTGCTGTCACACTCATCAGCATCAATAGAAGAAGTTGCTGTCATATCAGGACCAGACTGGCTTTAAGCCAATTCCTGAGCATGCTACACGCCGCAATACAATCAATATTTTCCAAGTTCCAACCACTGTGTGTGTGTGTTCGTTGGCATCTTCCCGGTGCTCCTACTATTCACAGAACAGACGGCGAGAGGGTGGGCGACCACCAGTCGTCTAGCAGCTTGCTGGCCTCCGATCTGATAAAAGTACGGAGCCTCTGTTTGCACTGCTGCCGTGCCCGCCTTGTAAATCTCAGAACGGAAATTCCAAACATTTTATGGCGGAATACAGATACTTTCACTTACACCGCTGCACCGGCGTCGAGAATATTCCCCAGGTTGTGATCCTGAGGTCGTCTGGCACGTAGTCGCGCTCTTGTCGTCATGACCGACGTCGTAGCACACTGCATACTACGCGATAGTACTACGGCGAGTGGAGTTTCAATGAAAGTAAAATCAAGGGGAGGTGTAGTGGTGGTTTGCTTGCATTGCAAAAGGCTAGCGATGCACATGCAACTCGGCGAAGTTATATGGAGCCCGAAAGCGCCAGGCGAACGGGCGAAGGGAATGACGCCGCACTCTGAAGGATACGTTTTCATTTGTGCACTGTGCTCCACCAGTACTAGAGAAAGTTCCCTGCGATAAAATGCAAGACTTTATGACCTAACGGTCGACAGGAAGACGATTTCTTAATAAAGTTATGTTGGTAGTTGTAGTGATTCGGAGTGGTGGGAAATAGAATAAAATTATGCTGAGACAGAAGACAAACATCTACAAAGGAGGAAGTAGCAAAAAGGAAATAAAAAAAAGCTAAACTTAAAAAAAGAACTAATTTAATTGAGATGTGTCAAATGGTTTATCTATTCGAAATACATGAGGAGGCTTAGTGGGATACTTCCGCCCTCAAAAATGGATTGGTAAAGTTTACGAAGCAACCTCGAGAAAGATTGCATAGTTACATTCAAAAGAAGCTTGTGTTGCCGAACCAGTGCAAATTTCGAAGAGAAAATTTCTCTTGAAACAATAGACCAACTGCACCAACATAACCAAACATTCGTATTTTTTCAATGCGTTCAAAGTATGCACATGATTACGCACACTTTTTCAACACTATATAACCAAAAAGACATTTCAGTCGCTAAGAAAGGTTTGGATTGTATTGGATTTTGTAACTAAATGGTATTTTTTAGAGGTATGGAACTTTAAAATGAAATAAAACAAAGACGATTTTTTTAAATTTTATTTTTATTCGAAAGATAATCTTCTGGCATTATAATTTAAAAAAGTTTTCTGGCATATGACTATCACAGCTAGCTCGGACGTAGTTTAATCTGGAGGTAAAATTTTCGATTACTTTTTCCAACATTTGTGGCCGTTATCGGTAATAACGCGGCGAATGTTGTCCTCTAAGTGGTCAATCGTTGCGGGCTTATCGGCGTATACTAGCGCCTTCACATATCCCCACAGAAAATAGTCAAGCGGCGTTAGATCGAACGATCTTGGAGGCCAATTCAAGGGTTTCATAAAGGGAAACTATGCGGTTACCAAACGTTTTCTTCAATGAATCATTTATGGCACGAGCTGTAAGACATGAGAATTGCGAACAGAACCATAATAAATTTGCACAATTTGGAAGCGTTGTTCAGGCATCAGTCTATTCATGTTTATATGCTAAAATAAACTAAAAATAAATCACTCGACAGCTAACAAAATGGCTGCCATTTAAAATAGTGTTGTCAACTTAAAGTTCTATACCACTAAAAAAAAAACACACCCTATAGAAAGTAAGGAAAAGAAATTAAGCAAAAATCTTAAACTTAAATGTTCAAGAAAATTTATAAAATGCATCACTAAAATCATGATAAACTAATGTTTAACAGTTACTATATAGCCAGCAAGAAGACCAAAGACCTAGAGATAGTATTTAATACCAAACTAAACCATCAACCAACCATACTTACACCCTGTTTTGTAGAGGTTTCTTAGGAAATTTCATCCGCTCGCAACGGCCCTTTTTAGATCGGTTACTGATCTGTATTGGGTGTTGTCGACGTAAAATTTAGAGCCGCCGGGCATTTTTGCCACTGCTAACATTGGTACTATTAACCTGAAACCACAATTTAAAACTTACTAAAACTTTCTAAAATGCACCGACTGTCCCTTGGATTACTAATCTCTTATTATCGTATTACACCCAAAATAGTAACGAAATCTCTTAAAGAACTTCGGTTCTTTGGATCAACAAGATTGAACTCCGTTTCATTGGTAAAAATAGCTTAAATTTCATAGTTTATTAATATATATCGCCATTCTTTAAGAGTCCTGTTACAGTCCAGTTTTTCTTAACGACAAAAATTTAATTTTTTAAGCTATATTGTTATCAAATAAAGTTTATAAGCAAAGGTATTATATTCTGATCTCAAAATGGACAAATTTGATTTGTCTTCAGAATTCTACTTAGTCTCATCAATTTCAGGTCCAAACAAATGTTCCTTATAACCTGTCTCTATATCCATAAAGAGCTCGTTTTCCTCTGCGGAAAGTCAAAATATATGAATATTCATATTTCGGTAAATAAATACATAAGTAACCATATATCGGTCCCTGATCCCAAGAGTGTATGTAGATATTTACTCTTTTCGCTTTGGTTGAACAGTTGGTACATTTTAGTACTTTATATGGAATATGAGAGAGAAATTATGAGAGTAACATTAATCTATAAGATTCAAGGTTAAAGTGGAGTCTATATTTAATTGTATTGAATACAGCAATGTTTCGACTGAAACACCGTCTATAGCGCTTCTAGTACTTATCTCATGGTTTGTTATCCTTTGTCTAGATGGTTAAGGGTCATGTCAATATAATAACCTCACCGAAGACGATAAACTACTCTCACATCACATTTGTGCGACACTATAGTAATAAGCTTTTACCCCAAAGTGAGAAGTAGTGTAATGCGATTTAGCAGGATGTGCACTTCTTGTACGCGAGATGAAAGAAAGCCAATTCTCATATGTGTGTTTGTTTTTCACTTGCTTTCAAACTGAATATTCGGTTAAATAAAGCATTACGTCTGGAAGATGTAAAGATTCGTTCAGTTCGTCATCTACATCCTTCCACTGCCTTTTTCTTATGGTACAGGTGTTAAGTTCAACCCCGTGTGTATTCAATTTTTGCTGAAGAATGTCATCGTAAAAAGAAGGTGGTAAAACTATGCTTGGCTGCAGGGAATACAAGTCCTTGCTACCCATTTAATGGAGTACAAAGAAATGTAAGCAAACTAATTCAATTCGATGGCTGGCCCTCACGTAAAAATACACATCCTTTATGAATTGTTTTGCTAACGTAATCTCGTATAGATTGTATGTTTCTGTTCTATTATTAGGATCAGTAGAACAGGGATGATTGTCATAAAATCCACATGTTGCTAGCTAACCTTGGCATCCATGAATATGCAAAAATCGAGCAGATGCAAATTGAGCAAAAAATATAAGAACATAAAATATATGAGATTACCAAATGTCTTAATAAACATTTTCTCTTCTTTTCTCTCTTTTTTCGGGAAAATATGAAAGGTCTGCAGCACGGACAAGGGGAGAAATTTTGTGACAATCTAAAAAAAACAAATTCAATAACTTGTGCACTTTTCTTCGGTGGAAAACTACTGAAACTTTATGAAATCATAATCTCTTGAATGTCGGGAGTCAAATACGCCTTTGCGAGACAAGTGCGAAAGAAGTTGGGGAGAGTTATTATGATTGGACTTACAAAAGATACGAACGAGAGTTCGTAAATACAAGTTAGTCTAATTGTAGTCTGTTTTTTGTTTTTTCACATTAAAAGTACATACTTCGCTTGACAGTCTTTTGCGTAGTTCGGTGTGTGGGAGAATTCAAAATTGTTGACTTGTTTACTCATTAAAAAATCAAATCAAATGTGCATTTAAGAATCTGAAAGGGTACAGATCCGGCTTTCTATTATTTTTATTTACACTTTGAGAAAATCGTTCAGTCAAGTGTGCTAGATATTTGTGAATGTGAATGAATCCGATAATCTAGAAAACTAATAGTTTAGAACAATGTTAACAGAAAAAGTAAACTGTTAACTGTTAACAATGGTCTTGAGCTGATTGCTAAAGTAAGCAGAGCAGGGTGTTGGGTCAGGCTTACATTGTTTGAGCAACGCAAACGTCCAGTTCACCACACGGGATTTTGTTCGTCACTTTATTGAAAATAAATTTCGATAATATTTTAGTAGTAAGGTAGTATACATAAGCCATATGTTGTGCTATGTAGTTATTTAAAAAAAAAAAAAAACAGTTTTACTTACTGTTCTTGCAGGATCCGTTAAAGACGTGAATTAAAATGAAAATAAATATATCTTCATTGGCAAACCAAACCTCATTTTAGTTTAAGTAGAAAAATCCCCACGAGAAAGCTTCGCACTTTTGAATTGGTGACAACAACCCTCGGCTAAAAGCGCTATCGAGGTGGTTGCAAAAGATATAATCTTTGTATTTCCACCCTCAAATTCCGTGCATTGGGTAAAAAATATCCCTTCTTTCTTATTCACGTGCTCAAATCTTAAATCGTAAAATAAACGTTTTCTCAAATCGTCCACAGTGTGTAAGTATATTCTACTACAATTTAAGGATTGGGTTGTGTCGTGGATATGGATGTTCTTATTCGTTCGACTAGCCATTCGTAGCCAAAGCCGATTTTGTTTTACTACTTACTGTTTTACTACCCTTGTGTCCCAGGGGTACCCTACAGGGGCCTGGCGCTCCAGGTTGAGGTTTTCTCGACGGGTTAACTTCCCGTCAGAGTTAAAACACATTTAGTTGTGAAGCGACCGAATGCCTCGGAAATAATTGATATACCTGTTGACGACCAACGCAAGAAAATGGACAACGATCTTCGGATCTGCACGTGGAACGTTAGGACCCTTAACAGACCACGTGCAGACTAGACTAGACTAGACTGCTATAAAGCAGACGTGACCGCCATCCAGGAAGTGCGATGGGACGGGCCGGGCATAAAGAAGACGAAAAGCTGCGATATCTTCTACGGCGACTGCTACCGCAACAACAAGCAGCGGATATTCGGATGCGGATTTGTCATTAGAGGCAGACTTAGGCAAAAAGTCTTGGGCTTCAAGCATGTGCCAATTTTGCCAACATCAGCCTGATATGCGCACACGCTCCAACTGAAGAAAAAGATGACTGCACTAAGGATAGGTTCTATGAGCTATAGGACCAAACGTACGCTCAGTGCCCCGAGCATGACGTCAACATCGTCCTGGGTGATTTTAATGCAAAGCTGGGTAAAGAGGGAATCTTCGGTGGTACAGTAGGAAAGCACAACCCGCATGACACCACTTCCGACAACGGAGTCAGGGGTTTCGCCCACCAACCCCTGGTTCGATGAGAAATGCCAGCTAGCGCGCGCGGCTTAACAGAAAGCATACGCGGCGACTCTGCAAAGACGGAAAAGAGCGGCTCGTGAGCTCTACGAGCAAAAAAGCATCGGCTTCTAAGAAGGAAAAAAAGAGAGCATAGGAAGCGCGAGATCGAGAATATTGAGAGATATCATAGCAGGAAGGACGTTCGAAAATTTTACCAAAGTGTTAGGAGGACATGCCAGGGAAAACATCTTCGAATGGACGCCTGTAGGGACGAAGGGGGCAATCTCTTAGTAGATACGCAGTCAATGCCGAGGGCATGGGAAGAACACTTCTGCAGACTGTTAAACGGCGATGATGACCAACATTCCGCTGCCAGGCAGAGCGAACCATTCATCGTGGACCATGACGGGCAATTCCATCGTCCTCCCGACCTGGACGAAGTAAGGGTAGCCATATCCAAGCTCAAGTCCAATAAAGCAGCCGGTACCGACGGTTTAGCTGCCGAGCTCTTTAAGGCAGCGGGAGATGGCTTCATAGTGAGCATGCACCAACTCATCTCCAGAATATGGTCGGATGAGTGCATGCCCGATGAATGGAACCTAAGCATCTTATGCCCGATCATCATGAAAGGAGACCCCTTAGTATGCGCCAACTACGGAGGTATTAGTCTCCTTAACATCGCGTATAAAATCTTCTCTGCCGTATTGTGTGAACTTTAAGGCGTGAAACGTGTGTGAAGACTTTAAGGCCGCGTATGACAGCATTTTTTAAGAAAAATTATATGAAGCCATGTCTGGTTTTGACATCCCTGCTAAACTGGTCCGACTTTGCAGGATGACCATGGAGAAAGCTCGCTGCTCCGTGAGGGTCGCCAGTGACCTTACCTACATCTTTGATGTCAAAAAAGGCTTCAGACAGGGCGACCCGCTATCATGCGACTTCTTTAACATTGTACTTGAAAGCATTGTGCGGAACTCCCACGTCAACACCAGAGTCACAATCTTTCATAAGTCCGTACAACTACTCGCGTATGCCGATGACATTGACATAATTGGCAGAACACAGCGAGCTGTCTGTGAGGCATTCGCGAGCATTGAAGTAGAAGCGGCGAAGATGGGTCTAGCGGTCAGCGAAGGAAAGACGAAGTACATGCTGTCATCAAGGAAGGACACCCAACACCGACGCCTTGGACAAAGCGTCAATATTGACAGATATAACTTCGAGCTAGTCAGGGACTTTTTTGTGGGCGCCGTGGCTTAATCGTTAGTGCGTCGGACTGTTAAGCGAGAGTACCCGGGTTCGAATACAGCTCGGGGAGAAAAAATACCACAAACAATTTTCACGGCCCCACCTCCAGCGAACGATTGACAATCCTTCTGGAGTACTTCTGTCACGGAAAGCTATCGCAATTTGCCGTTCGGAACCGGCAATAAACTCTAGGTCCCCTTCACATGTGTCAAATTATAACGCGCACAACACAGTGGAGGCGCGAAAAGCTAGGCTCTGGCCCTTCGTGGGCTGTAACGCCTCTAATGATGGAGTCAGGGACTTTGTTTACCTGGGCACCGCGGTTAACTCAAGAAACGACACCACCTTGGAGATCAAGCGAAGAGTGACTCTTGCCAATCGCTGTTTCTTTGGGCTGAGAAGGCAATTGAGTAGTAAGCCCTCTCTCGGACAACCAAGATAACATTATCTAAGACCCTGATCGTCCCAGTCCTCCTCTATGGCGCAGAGGCTTGGACATTATCAAAAAAGGATGACGACCTGCTTGGTTGTTTCGACAGAAAGATTCTTCGCGTGATCTTCGGACCTATCTGCGTAAATGGCGAGTGGAAAAGGAGATTCAACCACGAACTGTAGGGGCTGTACAGCGACATGAACCTGGTCAGAAGAGCCAAAATCCAGCGGCTTAGATGGCTGGGCCATGCAGAGCGGATGGACACCAATGCTCCGGCCCGGAGAGTCTTCGAATCTACCACCATGGGGAATCGAAGCAAAGGAAGACCCCACCTCAGGTGGCGCACCCAAGTGGAAAGGGACCTCAACCAACTTGGCGTGCGAAACTGAAAACAGCTGGCAAATAACCGGGCCAGTTGGGTCCACCCCGGACTCTAGCGCAACCTAAGTAAGTAAGTAAGTATGGCATCAATCCATCTGTTACTCCTTCGCTTCTTTGTTCAACTAAATGTTTGAACTTAATCAAGTTCATTCCAATGTTCACCTGGAACCCCTGATAGGTAGAGCTTAACTTTTTAGGGTTTCGTTCCAAAGGAATAACGAAACCCTTATGGAATCACTTCGGTGTCTGTCTGTCTGTCTGTCGCCTTTTACATATTTGACTATAACTTCTGAGTCCTTCTTAGTTAAGGGATGAAATTTGGACTGAAGATGTATCTAGGCGACCCAAAAACAAATCATGATTTTTTTTTGAAATTAGTCGTAAATTAAAGAAAACATTAGTACTAATACTAACGCCCGAAAAAACTTTTATTAACCTTGACGGTCGATATGGGTGTCATTGGAAAGGGGGCGGTGTCCTGATTATGAAAATGTCTGTCTGTCTGTCATCAGGCTGTATTCTTGGTAATTGGCGAACCACTAGGAATTAAGAAATAAAACTTCCCCAAAAGATGTATTTCACTTGTAAAGAGAAAGTTCTGGTAAAAAAAATTAAGAAAAAATTTCATATTAGCAAAAAGCTCAGTACCAATACTAAATTTGAAAAACAAATTTCTTTTACTAGTTCCTTGATATGGGTATTTAGATCAAAAAGTTGTACTAGCCAACAAACTGCCAAAAACTGACTTGTGTACCGTGTCCCCCACCTTATTTTCCAGAATATTGGCCCAAAAGATCTGAAAAAAATTGGAGTTATGGGGCAACTCATCGCAATACCCCCAAAATACCCGAAACTCGTTGACAATTCTTTCTTCGTACTAAAATAAATTAATTATTATATATATATTACTACTTTTTAAAAAAAAAAAAAAAAAAGAAAGTAAAGTTTTCGAGATATTAAGCTTCAAAGTCGAAAAAAAGGCGTCCCCCCCTCTCATTTCCACACCCGCTGGTCTAAAAATCTAAAAATCTGAATCTGAATGCAGGTTTTGATGTAATCTTTGTGTTAAAATTGGTTTGAGCACTCTGGCTTTAATAGTTTTCGAGATATTGGCCAAAAACCAAAAAACAACAACATTCGAATTTTGAAGATCCGAAAACGCCATTTTGTAGATCTCGGCGAAAGAGCAATAAAATATGAAAAAAAATTATTTTCATACAATTTTTCGAGATATTAACTATTTAAATCGAATCAGTTACCTGCAAAAAACGATGAACTGGCGGCAGTCTCAGTGTCGCTTGCGGCATTTCATCCCCTAAATGCAACACAGCAATTTTTACACGGCTGGCGAGATCAGCAAATGGGAAAGGATTTTCTTTTGTTCAGTTTCGTTCGAAATGAAAAGAAGAACTTTTGTGAAAGAACAGTGAATTGAATTTAATTTGATTTGACTATTTTAGTTTGTTAATTTCTTAGACTTATATTAAGTCTAAGCTACTAATCTGTTTGCGAACGAAACCCTCGGCGGGTGAGTAAAACTCATACCTGACCGTTTTTTTTTATTGTTTTTTAATTTATTTATATTTCAATAAAGTTTAATAATAATAATAATAACATTCTTTAGTATAATTGAAAATCATAAAAACTGCAGTTTCTATATTGTATTCCTTTTTCCTCTATAGTAAACAGTTCTTGAATTCATCCTCTGTATCGGTCTTTGATTATGCAAATTAAGTTTGTTCTTTGAATCCCTTAACTTAAAAAATCGTTTAAGCTATACAAAAAATTTATTCAATTTGCTATTAAAAACCACTTTACGTTTTTTCCTACTTACATATTTATGTTGAATTGGGAGAATGTCTGGAAAAACATACCATACAGCAGCCTCTGGGCAAGGTGGCGTAGTTAAAGAACCTATAAATCCAAACAAATTATTTTAATACTTTAACGAGATAATAAAATACAACCATTATACATGAAAAATTCTTCAGTATTTAGTTCATTTAAAAACTGCCCCATTCGCATTGCGTGGAACTCAACTTGGGACTCATACTCGACGAGATGTGGCAGGGCATCATAAAATTGATTCAAATCTGTGGCACCAGTAAGGTCATCCTGGATCATTAATAAAATGAAAATAATCAGCACTTTTTTTAAAATCTCTTTTAGGTTCAGGTTAGAAGCTATTCTAATAGCAGTGCCTATGATTTTACAACCGCCTTGAGTAGATCGAAGGTCTAAGACTTTTCTATTTGAAAACATACCTGAACACCTTGAAAAAAAACTGCTAATACCAAAATTCCGAACGGATCCGATCTGGCATCTTGTAAAGTATTGTAGGGGATTTTTTTATGCACAATATGCAGCTCTATATCAAATCTGTTTCCATCGATTGAATGTTCTGATCCTGGCAGTCCGGCTGATCCCCAGTGAAAGTGAAAACCTTTTACTTTATAAATAAAATCAAGACCACCGCCATAGACAATGGGGAAATGTTCATCATTCGAATGGGGAAGATCAATTTGAACTGAAAAAATTAGAATTGTATTATGAAAAGAGATTTCTTTTATTCTACGATTTACTAGTGTGACCATTATTAGTTGCTTTTACTGGGCGAGAAACCGGAAGGTCGTAATTTACAAACGTCAGTGGAGGAATGTCCGTGCTGTACAATGCCTAGAACAAAAACGGGAAATCAATTACAAATAGTATCTTAAAACAATTTATTCACATCTGTGCATTTTTTTTTTGTCGTTAGTTTCTTACTTCAGAACTTTTTAGTGCAATCGGTGATTGTCGCTTTCCACCACATTCCGGAAATTTAATTTTCCAATCATTTGGTAATTTATAGTTGAATTGTTCACCTGAAAAACGTAAGTCACTTTTAAAATTTTATCGTTTAGACCTTAATGGCCATATGCAAAGACATTTGCAACATTTGTTTCAACCACTACAACACGAAATCAACTATAAGCAAAAAAGGCATTCGCAGCCATGAAATATTTAGTCGTGAGCTTCATTTCCTATTATAGGCTAGACACAGCTCACAAGGCTACCAACTTCTATTTATGATCTCCATCAAATTATGTATTTGTCAGAGTATAATAAAAAAATCTAATCTGATGTGAGCTACACTCACGTTCCGAGACTACTATTCATCAGAAGTGCTTAGTCGACATTTTAAATTTAAAAAGATTTTCAATCACCTTGGCAAAGGTAATGGTGAGAAGGGAGGTTTCATTTTAACAACCATCCGGAGAGCAGATAAATAGATTGACTATATTAAATTAATGTTTTTGACTACTTTCTTCTTAAGTATGGTATTCTTCTTCGCCTGGAGTTCGTGCCCTTTTGCTAAAATTCATAAAAAAATACCGAAGAGGTCAATTTGTCTCGCGTAAATCCAGATCAATTTCTTCGAGTAAAGTAATGAACAGTATAACTAATCTATGATTATAAACGCTCCAAGTAAACCTGCAGGGAAAAATACAATCGAAAAACTAACAACGGATGGACACTAAAATGATTCTTTCATAGTTTTGAAAAGCCAAGTCAATTTTCATTAGATGTAGCACGGTTACGGAATTAATTATAAGCTTAAACTACTGCTAAGGCACTTTCATCTTAACATAAGCTGTTATAGTAGGCTGAATTATAATATAACTTCATTGAAAACCCTAAGAAGGATGTTACCGTATTTTAGAACGCGATTTTTTAAAGCATGTAGTAGTCATTATTTAAACCTCTTTTAATTTATTTTATACTTTAAGACATATTTAACATCAGCGAACAAAGCTTTATATGTTTATCACTTCTCTAAGATTCAAAAAATCACTTAATCACTTGCATATTTTACTTTCATCAATAATTTCCGAATTTGAAAACCGAATTGAATTACCGAATAATTCAAAAATACACTTTAATGAAATTTAGATCACTTGTAAAGCTCATAGAAATAAACATGTGTGTACATATTTTACATCGTTTACTTACAAACTCAATTTAACTATCTAAGCACGTACCTGCACACGCAAAAAGGCAAAAACTAATTTGCAGCAGTCGTATATAGTATAAACCTTGTCGCACCATTTTTATATTTTGACATTTAGGAGAAATATGCACTTATTTTTAAAACAAAACCTAGATGTTTTCACAATATTTATCACTTGCATTTTATGAGTAAATGATGAATTGTAAAACTTTAAAAAAAAATTAAAAGAAATTGAAAACAACGGCTAGGCACGACTAGTAAAGCGTTCGCCACTGAATAGAAGTGGTGATTGTGTTGTGTGTAACTTTAATATAGTTTTAAATCGGAAACGAAAATGCTTCTAATTATAACAACATAACTTGTGTGAATGTAATTGATTTCGTATTGAGGTGTTCAATAGATGCACGTGCGATAAATGATGACAAGAGAGGTTGCTTTTAGTTATTACTGCTGAAGTGGTTCGAGCTATACAGCTTAGATTATTATTATTATAGTTCAACGCTTTCAGTTCAACTGTTAGTTTTATAATGTACTAGTTAAGTAGAAGAAAACGCATCTAGTTTTCTGAACAAGTGAAAAAATATTTTTTGAGTAATAAGCTTATTTTATGTTCTTTTTAAATCTGTCGTTATGTATGAAGCTGTCGTAAAAGTTATGAGCGTTTTCTAGCGGTTATTATTATTAGACTACTTCTATTCTTAAAATTATAGGGCAAAACTCAGACAACCGCATCGATTGCTATCAATTTTGAGCGTTACGGTGCGAAAAATTAGTCAACAGCAGCTGTTTTGGAAATTGCTTTCAGTCCTTTTGTGAACTATGCATATTTGGATTTTCATGTTTCATTATCGCGAAGTTATGGCTAGATAATGGTTAAATTCAGTCATTTTTTTTCGGTTGTTCTTCCTAAAATTTTACACCAGCAACACCCAACACAGATCATTGATGATCTAGAAAAGGCCCTAGAGAAAGCTTGGGATGGAATTCCTCAGCAAAAGCCCTAAAAATTTGGTTCGCACTATGACTGACAGATTGCTGAGATTGGTAGAAAATCAATATAACTCAACTTTATACTAATTGTTAGACTTTTTTATTTTGTTTTCCTACTGACTATATATAGATAGTTTTTCTTAAATTTTGGTTGTTTTCGACAAAGAAATTTCCGCAAGTATGTTTGAGATTTACGTTTTATATGTATATTTTTGTAACTGATTTGTTTAAGGCTATACACTTATGAAACTGTATACTATTCTATGTAAAAAAAAAAAGTTCATTTGAGTTGCGTTGCGTAAGATCTTCTTGTTTTCTTCGAATGCTAGGTGGGAGCATACGAGTAAAAACGTTTGCATTTTATATATCGTTATGGAACCGATGGGTTCCAAACTTCAAAAAAAAAAACCCAAGCATACCTTTGGAGAACCTGTATGCTGGTAATGTGTCAATTTTTATTTAGGACTAGCTGCAACGTGCGCGCGTTGCAACACCGCAACTAAAACAAATTTGAAGGAAAGACATATTCAAATTTCAATATTCAATTTATTTTGAATCATTTTATTGAATTTCTTCATTTCGAAAAAATTGTTCCATTTGAATTCGATATTTATTGAAGTGTTGTGGGATATATTGGGAGTACAAATTAATTAGTCCGTTTTTTGTGTTCATTTTTTTTTTATTGGAAAAAGTTAAAAAAATACATCACTCAAAGTATTGTCCGTCGGAAGCGAGTACTTTTTTTCATCTCTCTGGTAATTTTCGAATACCAAATCGGTGACCCCCCAAATCGTTTTGCATCCGTCGAAAAAGCTAGTAATCCTAACGAGCAAGGTCTAGAGAATACGGAATAAGATCTTCCATTTCAGCGTTTCAGGTAGTTTTTAACCTCTACAACCACGTGGGGCCGAGCGTTGTCATGTTGCAAAATCACCTTGTCATGCCTTTCGGTCGTTTGTGGCCGTTTTTTACTCAATGCACTGCTCAAATGCATTAGTTGTAGTCGACAACGTTTCCCATCAATGGTTTCGCCTAGTTTTAGCAGCTCTTAGTCCACCACACCGGTCTGGTCCCACCATATGCAGAGCATGACGTATGAACCGTGGATGTTTTAATTTGGCGTTGTTGTAGACGCTGATGGAACGGGTTTACCAGGCTTTGTATAGTATTTCATCTTCTTGGGGTTATCGTAGTATATCCACTTTTTATCTCTAGTCACGATCCAGTGCAGAAATCCCTTCCTTTGCTGTCTTTCAAGAAGCAGTTCTGAGGTTAGAAATCGCATTTCGACATCTCTCGGTTTCAACTCGTACGGCACCTAATTTAATTACTTTTAAATAAATCCAAATTTATTTAACCGAAAGGAAATCGTTTGCTGTGTCACCCTCAACGATTCTGCGAGTTCACTTTCCGTTTGGCACGGATCTTCATCCAGTAAAGCCTCCAATTCCTCAACTTCAAACTTTTAGGGCTGTCCAAGACGCTCTTTGCCTTCGACGCTAAAATCACCACTTTTAAAGCTTCCAAACCACTTTCTGCATGATTTATCGGTCGGAACAAATTCACCATAAACTTCTACAAGCATTCGATTGGCTTCAGCTACACTTTTCTTCCAATTATTGTAAGAACGAAAAACAAAACTTCCCGCTAATGCTATTTATTTAAAACAAATCCCGACATTTTCGAAAAGGAAAAAAACAATATTGTTGCCTAAAACAGACGCTGATGCGCACTAATTATTGCTGACAAATATCACATATTTCCAATGAAGAAGGTAATCGCTTTCAAGATCATCCACTACTTACAGCTGGCGCCATTTTTTGAAAACGGACCGAACTAATTTGTACATCTGGTGCGTAAATGAATAAATCAGAAGGTCCATATGAGAAGCATAGATTCTCCAAATTTAATCCACTCTCAGTGGTTTCCCATTTACCGAGATTAAGACTTAATAACAAATGGGCATATATTTTTAGAATCTATCAACCATCAAAGTTAATAAAAGTTTTCCGGCCGTTAGTATGAGTACCGTATCACTTTTTCTTTAATCTACGAGTCTAAAAACAACTTACAGCCTACGGCTTAGATACATTTCCAGTCTAAATTTCATCACTTAATTTCAAGGGACTAGAAGGTTATAAGCAAATATGTAAAATAGGATAGTCAGGCAGACGGACACCGAAGTGATTCTATGAGGGTTTCGTTATTCCCTTGGAACGGAACACTAATAACTGCCTGAGTGTTGTTGCTGTACGCACACTTCTGCCATGGTATTTTCTCATTGTTAACATACATACGCACCGAGGTATACGAACTACTTAGCTGCCTCGATGTTTAAGTGAAATCAAATGATAAACTGCTTTGATACAGCCGCTTCCCAGTCGATTTTCGGTATATCGGCTTTCGATCGCTTGACCAGATCAACGACCAGCACATTTGGAAGCAAATAAAATGACTTGCAACTGCAAAGTGGCATTCAGTGTACGAACAATCATTTTAGTTTTCATTTGTTGCAAAAATTGTCTACAAATTCGAATTAAAGAGGTTTTCGAATTACGGAGGTTTCAGAAAAAAAAACGTCACGAATGCTTTTTCACTACTCATTGTTAAAGAAAAAGGAGTGAACTTGACCTCAAATTATAGGGTAAACAAGCCATAATTTTCGAATTATAGAGGTTTCCATATTGTTGTGCACAAAAATAACTTCGAACTAACGAGGGAACTAAATTGCATAGGTTTCTCGATTTACAAGCGTTTTTTTCAGGGGCTGTCAGAATGCTTCTATTTACAGAGGTTTTCGAATTATGGAGGCTCGAATTACCGAGAGTTTACTGCATTTCGGTAGCGTATAAGTAACAAATCTATTTCAAACAGACTTCTGAAAATTGTGGGCTTTTTGTAAATATTTCGCTAATCTTTTCATTACCCACGTAAGCAGCATTTTCATTATCTGCTTATTACTGCCCGGTGCTACATGTCAAATCTCCCAAAAAAAGTCTACCGTAGTCAGCTTTGTTTTCGAAGATTATACGCGTTCTTCGAAATGGTATATCCAACTCAAACTATTTTTCTCATTAAATTCTATAGTTGGGCCTTCACTGTTTATGTGCTTGATTCTTTTTTTCCGTTTTCTGAAAAACTTATGGGCTAAAAATAAAATAATGATCAGAGGAATTTATATATTTTCTCTGTAACAATTTATTATACAAAAAAGAACAATAATCCATCTTTAAAAAGTATTACACATTAAATTAGATGTTTATATACACATTTACAATAAAACGTTTGTTTCTTTTTTTCTTTTTAATATCTATCACAATGCCTTTTAATTATAAAAAAATAATAATTGATCAGTTTTCTTTCAATAATGAGTTCTCTTGCTTTATTTCACTTTCATGTACATTTTTATTCAACATTTCTTTAACTTACACATAACAATTGTAAAAAAAACACAAAATCATCAACTAAAATGCAAAGCAAATATTTTGTATAAGATAGTATAGTTAGTAATAGTATAAAATCAGTTAGGAATCGAATTATTGTCTCGTTGTGCAATTTACTTTTATATTTAACATTTAAGATTCTTAACTGCAATTTGACTCAAACTTTTTTTAGGCATTATATATACAGATCTTAAAATTAAATGAAACACGGCGATGACTCGAAGGTATGAAGTGTGATTGACAATGTCAAATCAATTGTCAAAACTTTACCACTTTACAGCTTATCGTTTTGTTTCTTCATTTGTAACCAGATATCTGGTACTCTACTGAAAGGTACCCTTTTTTGAATTTACCTTCCTCGCAGTGTTTTTCAATGAAACAACTGATGAACAAGGATAACAAGCAATTTGCGCAGTTTATCAACCTGATTTGCATTTTATAGAAACGTTTTTGTGTGAAGCATATGCCATAACGAGTTGTGGGTTTAATGATCTGGGAGTGTCGACCTGCCGCGTTTGATATGGGACAGTTCCCTAAGGAATTCCTTTATTAGGTCATACGTTGAGAAACTAATACCCACAGCGATTGGGCCTTTTATCCAATTCATGCTGAGTCCTTTGAAAAAACCATTTTTCACGCCTTCTTCCCTGTAAACCAAACATTGGGATAGAGGGTGAGGCATAGCAAGTAAAATATACACACTCACCTGTAAATCTTCTTTAAAGTTGAGTATATTGTTGTGTATTCCGATTTATCCTTACGATGTATTCCAATCGTTTGCATACGTCTCCTAACAATATCCAGGGGGTAACTTGATGTCTGACCAGCTGCACCAGCTACTGCTCCAAATGCGAGGGTTACTAAAGTGTTTGGAGTCTTTCCTCCTGTCACTTCTGCATCAAAGCAAATTAAACATTTTAAGCACACAACTTACATTAAAAAAGAATCTTACCATAGTACTCCTTTTTTAATGTTTCGTAAGTAAAAAAAGACGTTCCAGCGTAGGGTATGACTCCCAAAATTGTTGCCCAATATCCCCTATACAAAGTTCGAGGTCCTTCCTCAACACATATTTTTACGAACACTTGTCGGAGGGTTCTGTAGGACAGAAGTTGTTATAAACAATTCAACGTGAGAACGAATTACATACCTGTAGCCCGTATATTTATCAGTCACAGCCATTCGCGCTCTAGCTAAGTCCAGTGGATAGGTTAATGATTGGGAAGTAATACCGGCTAACGACCCGGCCATGAACCTTAGCACCTTTGTACTGAAATTTTGAATATTAACATTCACGACACAAATTGAATTGGAAACTATACTCACTTCGTACCATCCTCATCGACACGCAGAATCTTTCGCCATTGCTCGTGCGCTGTGAACTGAATCGCTGCATAAGGCACAATGCGAGCCATTGTCGCTGAGTTGCCACGCCATAGTGCAAGCGTTCCCTCTCGAACATAGATGTTTTTCAAAAAATCCACAGCCGCTCGAAAAGAGTATGGGGTATCTTTGCTTCAAAAAAGAATTCATTATAGAAAGAAGTTACTTTAGAAGGTAACCGTAACTTGGAACACCTTCATAGTCCTTTTCACTTACCGAATTTGAAAGTTTATTTTCGCTCTATCTAATGGTGCAATAGTGGTTTTTGCTAATGCCCCAGCTGCGGCGCCTGCTATCAAACTCGTTAGTACAGAATCAAAGTTATTGACTGCAAAAGGGAAATTCAAATTGCTCTTAGTGAAAAACAAACACTTCAAAATGGAAAACTTACCGGTTGAAACCTGCTCTTCATTGTTCGACGTGGGTTCAGCTACAACGTTTAACTGTTGCTGCTGTTGTCCAGATTGCGATTGTGTTAAGGAATCAGTGATTATTGTGCCAGAGCTATTTGATACACTATTGGACTTTATTGACATTGCTAGATTTGATTTTTCTATTAAACGGCTCATTGCAATCTGAAAAGAAAAAGAAAAAAAGCAAACTATTTATAAGCATAATTAGTTTCTTTGGATTCTTTTATTTAATTACGATAGAATTGAAAATGAAGCAATACAAATGTGTGCGTGCGTCAATAGATTAAAAGAAACAGAGATCCTGACCGCATCGGTCTTCTAATGAAGTAGTCAAGTTCGGACTTGAATGCCAATAAGTGCAAAAAGGTGACAGACGAATGATGTTAAATGAGTTACACTTTTGCTTCTGAGCCAAGTGGCTAATGGTGCTTTCCATCGTTTTAAGTACTGAATGGTAGGTAGGAGAGCTGATAGAAGGGTTCTGCCACATTTAGGACCCCTTGTGTTAAAACTAAAACTAACGAATAGTATTCCCCTAATTCTACAACCCGCACTGCAGATAGCCCAATACCACACCCCAATTTCTTCGATTCAATTCAATGATCTGATAAAACTGGAAAAAATGCTACACATCATTCGGCACCCACCTCCACCGTGTGATAAGCAAAACTACGTAACCCAATTTTTCTTCATTTCATTAGATGAAATGCTCTGAACTTAAATAAAAATAAAAAATACAAAAAATTTAAAGGTAGCAATGAGTTTAATAATTTTTTTACAGAAACGTTAATAATTCACCATGACTAATTGGATTGTTTGAATTTGCATAGATCAGAGCTTACTTAATTGTGATTCATAAAAATAAAACAAGATTTATATACTAAAATTTGCAATTCTCTATCACTTCTGTGGCAATTGCTGGTCGACGTAATTTGTTTACATTTCTTCTCATATGTAACAAAGTGCACGATCGAAGGACAAGCGGCTTGGCGATATTCCAATATTAATAGCTTTGTCTCGTGCATTCTGCTTTTTTTTTGTGCCTCGAGAGGGCAGAATATATTTAGTCAAACACACGAACGAATTCATTGTCACCTGTCGGTTCTATTCTCGGTAACAGAGAATACGATGATGTAATTCTCAATACGTGAATTTTACATTTAACATACTTTTCATTTGTGGAAAAAAAATTGATAACAAGTTGCTCATAACCGCATTTGCGATAAGGATTATTTCCTTTTTAAAAGACAGCTTTACTTGTTTGAACTCTAAATGGTTAAAGTTCAAGCTGTGCAATTAAGAAAAACAAAAACACTATTGAGTGCAATGTGTTTTTCCATTCACTTGTAAACACAGTTCATGAATGCATCGTGTATTACATCTTTGTATAGCTCTGATTATATGCAATTTTACGCGTGTAAATTAGATATAGTGAAAAAGATAATATAGAATAGAAACACTACGGACCTCAGTTTTGCTTATATTTAGATTGCGTAGTTACGTCACCATGAAAAGAGACTAAATTATTTACAAAAATAAATGCGATGTATAGACTTGATTTGTGTTCCCATAAGTGTTGCATGACGCAAAAGAATGATCTAAATAAATCTTTGAGATTTCCCAATAATATAGAGAAAGAAATCAAGCGGAGATATTTGGTTTTATAATACATTTTGTTTAAAAATGTATTGAAAGAGTTTAACTACTTATTATATTTTGAAAATAACCTTTATGCAGGAAATAAAGGTGACAGATGCCCAAGATACAACGTGGAGCTCATCGGATTATTATTATTATTTTTTTTTTCATGCAATAAGACTTCGTAGCAGAGATGAACAGAGCCATAAAGAGTTAAAGCTAAAAGAGCCATACGTTACAATAGTCGCCGTCGAAAAAACACCCTTCTTGTGTCTCATTATAAAAAAAGTAATGCTTTAATCATTTGCACATATGTAGGTATATATGTATGTAGGTTGTTAATCAAATTAGTTAAAAACTATCTCCTTCTTAGTCGCGTGTACAACTGATATACGACAAGTTTAAATCATAACACCACCAGTTTATGCATAAATGTTTATAAAGGAACAACGATAATGTAATTGCAGTTATAAATTAAAAGAAAGATAATTCTACAGCAATAACGCAAAGTGGTTTAAGGCTACAACTGTATTATACAATGAAACAAAATGTGCGATGTATATATACAGATTCTTTAAACTTGGGTCCATTGAAGGGATTACTCAGACTTATCGAATAGCACAGAAAACAGTATTTAATGAAGTCGTATAAAATATAAATGCAGGACAAAACGAATATATGTAAGACATACTGAGCTGCGTACGGCGAAATGTGACAAACGACAGGCAAAGTTTTGTGGTTGTTAAAGAGCTTGTCATAGTGTCATGTCACCGCTGCTACTTCGGTTTGTTAAACCAACTAGAGTCGAAATTCACAAAGGTCATCCACAAGACCCTCACCTTACCAGTTCTCTTGTATTGAGCAATCGAGAACAAAAAAGAGACCGAACCACCGACACAAAAATCAACCTAACACAAACCAGCTTGGTCTTTCTGACTGGAGACAGCGTACCCGTCACCGCCAAATCTGGGAGCTAAGACAGACAAGACAATAAACAATATACTAACGACTGATACCTGTCTTAGACCAGACCTAATTGGTTATATGAGTTTAACTCTAAGGCTTCCTTCACAAATAAGTACACGAGGTATCGATAAAAGAGATGGATGTAACTAATAAAAGATTGTGTCTGGTAGAAACTCTCATTAGCGGGGCTCCTGGACTTAAGCGCCCAAACAGGAGAAAAATTGAAATTTGTATTATCAAAGTACACATTATGTATGCACACGAAATCGAAAAACCTGCCTTATAAAGTTCTACCCCAACACCAAAATCAATTACATACACTGATTATCTTATATTTTAAAGTTTTACAAAATTGCCCCACATTACTTGTGTCCATATTAGAGTTGGGATTTAATGATTACATTGTTTAACTTATTAAGGTCAAATTACTATGACGTGTAATTTTTTTTCAATTACAATTACTTTTAATTTTAGTTGAAATAATATCAATTTATCATTCCAAGTAATTGAAAAAAATAATTCATTTTTAAAGTAATTAAAGAAAAACACAGTTTTCATTAGTTTTTATGTAGTTAATTTCTTAAACGTCATTCATTACATTTGAGTTTTTTAAAAGGAGGTAAAATAATAAAAGTTATTTCGAAAAAAATGTTTCATTCGCTTTTAATAGCACTAGCATTTCAAAATGTGTGTCATTTACATTTTGTCTCTTTGGTGTCGAAATGATTCCAGCAAATGAGAACAGTCTTTAACTGGAGCTGATGATGTCAACGAAGTACTTGATCTGGCGAATACCCTTGCCACAAGCGGATAATTTTTTAAAACGATGATGACTTAGTCATCCTCAAACCACAGTAATTGTCGCTTACTTTAAGGTATAGACGTATGAATTAGAGCACGCCAAAGGCGAGAAAGGGGTTTCGATTTTTTTTAAGTTGCCCGAAACGAACAGAATTTTGTAAAACTAAGGACAACTAATTGGAGTTATGTGGGTTTGACTTTTTTTGTCTCTTTAACGGTTCTTGAAAACCGTCCAACAGATTTTGCTCAAAGTTGGCCTACGAATAGTGCTAGCCCTGCTCTTCTGTTTCGGCATAGCGATCAGACAACAATGAATGTAAAAGGGGGAAAAAGGGGAGACATATTTTGCTATTTTCTTTTTACATTTCATCTTCTTTTCATTGAAATTGTTGACTTTTATCTTAAATCAAAACGGATAACTTGTTTTTAATTATGGAATTAATCATATTCGATTGTTTTATGCTGGTATCACCAGTGTCAAATCATTTCTCCGTGCCCCAAAAAAGAGAGTAGTTCAAAAAGTGATAAGATCTATGCTGATAGATGGGATAGATAAAATCAAATCAATAGTATATTTGTTGGTCCCAAGATATCGTTCGCTGGAAAGTTGAATAATAAATCCAGGTGTAAGATTTGCAGAGTTGTTCTATCTGGTTAAGATTACGTATGAATCTAATTACTTTATATGTAATGAAATGTATTTAAAATAAGTACTTGATTACTTTTTGTGTAATGATAGCAAAAACAAAAATGTAATCATTTCAGCATTTTGAGCATGACATTTTATTCCCATTACTAAAATGCAATTCAGTTAGAAGTAATTGAGCTTTTTAATTACATGTATTGGATAATGAAAGTTTTTTAAACACAAATTACAGTAATTGAATTTGAAGGAAATTCAATTACAATCACAATTAATGAATTACTGAATTTTGTTCCTTAATTCTGGTCCATATACAGTGTCATAATTTAACGGAAAATGTTTTTTACTTTTATTAATTTCGAAAACAATTTGCACAGTTGTAAACGGGAAACATTAGAAAACAATAAACACTAAAAATTTACTTTTTACGAAGTAATAATTAATAACCACAAATACTAAATGAAATGAATTGGTTAAAAAAGATTATTCAGCCCTTTTCTGAAGAACTAAGATTTCATTTCCAGCAACTTCATTAACCACTCATTTACCAAGAGCTTCTTGGCCTTTCCAATTGCTCATATGTATTCAATTACTAACACGAATAACCCCTTAATTGATGCTAAATTTCCCAAGCAATCACACATATAAAATAAAAGTAGGTACTTTAATCACTTTAAATTATAGTTATTAATTTATCTTATCACACAAGAATTATAAGAAAAAAAGCAGTATATCTCAAAGGTTGATTGTTTTGCATTCTCTTATCACCACAAAGGAACCCACATACGAAACTAAATTTAGGAGTGATTAGTTAAATCTTTTTCTGATAAGATTTTAAAATCTGTGTGTGAAATTAAGCAGTCATCTCGCGTGTGCGTCACAGTGTAGGTTCAATAGGAGCAAAGTATGATGGCCTTCGCCTCGGCTGAACCTTTAAACTTCTGGTATGCTATTCGCGATTATATTCATTGTATCACAGAGAAACACATATTTTGAGCCGGCATTTTTAAAAAGGAAAGTAGTATTAATAGTAATTTTTAATCTTTTGAAGATAATTCACCTGGTTGCGTATCAGTTAAAGTTAATAATCCAGAGGCAACTTGAACTGATTTAGGTTTTTTTTATAGGTTCATGAACTTTAATAATTTCTACTTTAGATCTTTCTTTTTTCTTATCACAAGCCTTTCTTCTCAATCTTAAGCCTTTCCTATCAATCTCAGTCTTAAGCCTTTCCTATCAATCTTCTTATGATAAGATTACACAAGATATGCTTAACCTCGATCTTATGGTGGAAAAGCTTCAAAATAGATTGCTCAATATGATTTGAAATTTAAAGGGGTCTTTCAGTTAAAATGATCATTAGTTGATTCTGCGTCTTAAGCTAACTTATCATGTAACATTACCAGCAGTATGAACACAAAAACCCGGCGCCAGCCGATACACACATTTAAATTGTTAGTTAAGATGAAAGATAAGTAGATAAATGTAATATTACAAAAATCAGTGCTCTGATAAGTGCTGCATAATCGGCGATAGATGTCAGTCATGGCATATGTCAGTCATCTATGGCATATGATAGTGACTCGGGTATAGTGGAGGTGGTATAACTGAATTAGGTGATAAGAAATTGGTGTTGATCAATACTAAAATAAATAAAATAGATTATTTGACCGTCTTAAGGAACAATTTGCGATCAATGGTAGAGAATGAATAAGCCTTTCCAAAACTGATCTGTTTCAAAATCGGATCACCGGAACCGATTTTATGAGTCTTTAAATGCTCAAAACATGGGTGAACACTTCTTTTGACGCTTACAGTAATTTAGAAGCCGTAAGATTTAAAGGTAAAAATGCAATTTTTCGCTTGATTAACTACGCTGTAATAAAACTACAGCCAATTCTCAATTTAAAAAAAAAAACTTGTTGCAGTAGAAAATAGATTATAATATTCTTGTATATATAATATTCTTGTAAACGAACCTTAGTGAAAAAAAACAGAAAACATCACACAAAACAACTCATTGTGTGGAATATCACATTACTCTTATTATTATCTAAACCGTTTGCACTTGTTGTTTTTGTTTTCCTGCTAATAAGGTTTGCAACCAAACACAACATCGAACCGCAGTGACTAACAAAACAAAATCCAAGTCAAACCACACGACATGACAGAACCAGAGCCTCGGTTGTAGGCAGAGTTGAAGCAATTTACACCTTAACTTTAATTTCCGTAAACAAAAAATTTACTACTCATTGTCAGTTACTACCCCCAAGCAACACCCAACTGAGGTAGACGTGACGAAACGACGACAACGTGCCCCCTGCGAATTTCTGCACAAAAATCACTTAGCACTAACATAATGAGGCAAACTCGTATTCCAAGGCACATATGGAAAAACGTATGTATGTGGGGACTCGTTAGCCATTTCAGATTTTGTTTATTTTTAGATGAGAGGGCCAAACCATATCTATGTACATACATGGAGCCACATGTTTCGCACACAATTGTCAATCAAGATCTTGACAACTTTTATCAGTAGCACTTGCGGCGTTTTGAATTCTACGTACGATTACGCAATTGATAGTTTTTTTCATATGCGCAAATTCCCTACGATGGCAACTCAATTATCTAACACAGCACAGGACCTAATTTTGAATTATACTTTTGTTACTATCCGACTGATGGTTACATAATTGTGATTAGAAGACCCACTGACAATTAAAATAATATTTGATTAGATCGACAGCCTTGACAATGCCAAGGTAGCTGCGAAGCTGTCAAATTTAGACCCCCACAAATTGCGTATTGTTTGCAGCTGCGCCAATAAAAATTTCACAAATTAAATAACGATTATAGCTTACTACTACTACTCACACTTTAAGGGCAATGGCACTAATTGAATTCCTTTGGCGAGTTGTCGTCGCCGCTGATTGTTATGAGAATCAACTTGCAAATATGGATGTATTCTCGTCTCCTTGATGAGATTTCTCTTTTGTGGGATTATTTTTTCACAATCAGAGCACAAGCACTTTTCTGCGCATATTTTTGTATTATTTTGAACCGATTTGTGGGCAAAAGCGCGGTGGCGGGTGGTTGTTGCACCACTCTGTCAAAGTTCACTTCTTTACTAGACCACACTACACTTAGGGCTCCGTCCGGAAGAATATTTCTTTCAACCATCAATAAACACCAATGACTGGTAAAGTCGCACTAGGAATGTCTCTAGGTAGGAGGTATTGACAAAGTCGGACAAGAACGCGATGTTCGCTAAGAACATTCCTCGAGTTGGATTCTGTCGAATTGATTGTGGGGGTAGGGTTGAAAATTGCCATTCAACTAAGCTGGTCGTTGCTATCAAGTGGCAGACGATGTGACAAGTTGGAAATGATCTGAAAGGTGAAATGTCTCGGGGAAAATGTAATAGAATTGTATGAGCGTTCTACAGACCAGCAAATAATTATTAATTTTTTTTTAAACTTTAAACGTTCAACTTAATTGAAATGGAATTATATTTAGGATTTATTATTTTTCTATCCTTAACTATCGAGTTCTTGTATGGATTCAGTTGGCAAGAGGTAGATTTTGGTGTCTGCAAGACGGTAACTTACTTACTTATCTAAACTTACTTAACTAAATATATATAACTTACACTTAGAGCTCAAATGCGGATGTACAAAAGTGCGTGTAAGACAAAAAAGGATTGCTCTTTTCAGTGAAAACCTCAAACAAGAAATTAAGTTAACTTTGAAACGTTGTGCACATTTAACAAACATTATTTATCGCCAAGAGAATTTTACCCATTTAGAAAATACAATTCCTTTTCATTTAATAAATGAATTTAACGACACGTTGAAGCTAGTTAAATTTTTTTTACCTTTTCTATTAAAAAAAAATTAAAGGTTTGAGCTTATATCAGTGGTTTATATGTCTTCGTCTGCTATGAATTTGTTTAAAATATGTGACTTAATTTTTTTTTGTTAAATTTAAACGTCATGTATAAAACTATCCATCTATCTTTTGCTAAGTGTGAAAAAAATCAAAATACACAAAAGTTATTGTGCATATTGATTAAAGATGAAAAAAACGAGTTTTTAATCTGACTCTTCTTTATTTTACTTAGAATGCTGCGACATGTTTTTTTTATCTAAACTGTTGCGGAACATAGTACATTATGAACGTAGTAGATTAGCTGTAATGGAAATATTTGTGTATACGACTGAGACGTGTGTACAACCACAATGATGTCCACTGAGCAATTTCGTCTCAACAGGAGTTGGATTCAAAATGGTCGGTCGTGTCTGACGTTCGAGTCGATGCCGAACTCACATATTTGTTCAAAAAAGTTTCTTTCATTCATAGTCGTATTTTATGACAACAAATCCGCATACAAATAGTAAATATTGTGTGAAAAAGATACAACGAAGTGAAAATCTATTAAAAATAAAAGACAATTCAGCTATAATATATATAGATTTCTTTTACAAAGGCAGTAATGTCGTCACTTAGTGTATTAAATGATTTAAGAAGCTACTCTCGACACTGGCTGACTGAGTTTATTGAGACATACCGAACTGAAGAATGTTTATGGCAGTCAAAACATCAAGACTACAGCAATCATGCTGTACGCAATAAGGCCTATGATAAACTTGTAGAGAAACTAAAGGAGGTCGAACCAAATCCGGATCGAGCAATGGTCGTACGGAAGATTAATTCTCTGCGGTCAGCCTTCCGGCGGGAATATCGTAAAAAATCATCTAAGAATAATTATGAGACGCGACTGTGGTATTTTGATAAGTTGATGTTCATTGCTGATCAAAATCCTAAGCGTGTATGTGGAGTACCAAAGCGAGAGTTGAAACTCAATTTGGACGACGAGAGTATGGACTATTCACATGATGGGGATGGTGATAAGGTCGATCCGATATTATCGGATGGCACAGAAATGCTCACTGAAGTTTCAGGGGGACAAATTAAAACAGAAACTAGCAATAGTGCAGCCACACAACAACAGCAGCAGCAACAAACGACGGCTGTTAAAGTTCTTGAGATCACAACGCTTGACTCGAATTCCCAACGTGAAATACAACAGGTGAGTTGGAGTTTGAAGAATGCCTTATTAACACATGTCTAACTTACTTTAGGCAGCGTCTCCAAGTCGTGAAAAAAAACCTACGTCTCGAAAAAGAGTCTGTAACGATGTATGGCGGCGTCTAAATATTTTTTAAAGCTTTAGTTGTAATCACATATCGCCAGGTACAACCTGATGTCATAAGGTTTACCGAAAAACGAATTTATAAATTTCCTAGTTCCTGTACCCTGTTAAGCTCTCTGGTTAAGAAATCTTGGAGGAAGTTTCTGTTTCGTAATTTGATTAAGAAACTGCAAATTGGATATTAAAATTTGGTAGAAACTGTATGTTAAATATTGAAATTTAATAGAACACATTTATTCGCTACAAACCAATTTTAAATAACACTAAAAACTAAATTTAATACAGCTGAACTCAGAGTTATCTTCAAGGCTATAAACACAGCAAAGGAAAACGTTCTGTAGACCATATTTTCTTTCCATCTTTCTGATTCAAAATTTGACCACATGCCTATGCGGTCTTAGATCTGTGTGACCGCAGCGAGGAGCCGTGGCCGACAGCGCCTTGTGCTGTGATTTATCCGATTTGTTTGAATCCTGGCCTTGATTTGCCTGCCGATTATAATATTACTATTACTATACTTGGCATAGATCAGAGAGAACGAATGCAATCTTTTGGGAATGCATTCGCTGAATTCACTGAAAAGACTTCACAATTTGTGATTCATTCAACTGACTTCATTAGATAAATGTGACTTCAATTTTAAAATCACCATTCTATCTTGATTGGACCAATCTTTCGGGCCACACTGCAATCAATTGAATGGAAGTCTTTAGAATTATGTGCATTCTTTGAAGTCACTTTGAAGTCCCTACCATTCACTTGAAGTCGCACCATTCACTTGAAGTCCCACCATTCATTTGAAGTCAACAGCATTCACTTGAAGTCTTTGGGACTTCAACCAATTTCGTTGAAGTCTTTGGGTATGCAACTTTTAACAGTGAAGTCTTTGGGAATGCAATTTTTAACAGTGAAGTCTTTGGGAATGCAACTTTTAACAGTGAAGTCTTTGAGGAATTCAACATTTTGCATTGCAGTCTTTGGGATTTCAGTCGACTTGTAGAGTCACCATCGAGTAATTTTTCAGACAACTATTTTTGCCCGCAAAGATGACGCTCGATGTCGTGACATCACCGCAGTGTCCGCCTGCTTGTTTGCACCACTCACCACGCGGGGCCACGCGTCAAAAAAATGCTTGTGTGCCCCGCGTCTAAAACCATAGATCAGAAGTCGTTCGAATTCAGCTCAACAGAAGAATTACGGCTGCTATTGATAGACAATAAGGAAAAAAACAGCAGTGAAAATTTCGCCGATGTTTGTCGCCGATGATATTTCAAGGACACTTTATGGTTTTAGACGCGGGGCACACAATTCGCAGAACACCTTTTCTGCCAAATCATCCACCGCCTCAGAGGAAGGAAATTCAACATCATCGAACGAGTGAAATCCAAAGATGGATGGATTTTCCAATGAGGCGGATATCTTACGCAGATGGAGCGAGCACTTTTCGGAGTTGCTCAATCCCGAACAGGGCACTGAGGGTGACAGACCTGTCTTCATGAGTAGGGCGGAGAATAGCCCAACGGCGGAGGAAGTCACTTTAGCGATTGAAGCGCTAAGAGTCGGTAAATCCGCCGGTGTGGATGAAATCCGGCCAAAAATGCTGAAGGCGATATGTAAAGATGAGCTATGGTTGAATCCAGGTGGGGGGGCGAACAGTGCGGCTTTCGACCCGACAGAAGTACTACCGACCAGCTTTTCACTCTAAGAAGGCATAGGAATGGGCCAAACCTATCTACAGTTGCTTTGTAGACCTGGAAATGCGTATGACAGAGTCCCTCGAGGAAAACTCTGGAGTGTTCTCCAGGAGTATGGGATTGATGGGTCTCTGTTGAGGGCCATTCAGTCACTATACACAAACTGTAGCAGCTGTGTTCGGTAACGGTAGTAAATCAACACCTTTTACCGGGGGTCGTTGGACTTCGCCAAGGGTGCGTCTTGTCACCTCTCCTGTTCATTATATATATGGACTGGATGTTACAACGCAGCCGAAGCGAGGAATGTTTCACACTGTGAGAGCTGAGGGCAAGTAACTTGCTTTTTGCAGATGACTTAGTTATCCTCACAACCTCACAGGCGGAGCTTTAGCGTGCGCTAGATAGTTTTGTGGTCGTCTGTACCGATGCTAGGACGAAGGTTAACGTTAACGACATATCCGAGGTGATGGTTATTTCCAGAACGCCTGTCCAATACACTCTGCATGTCAATGGAGTCCGATTAAAACAGGTGGAGAAGTTCAAATATCTTGGGGTCTTTTTCATGAGTAATAGGAGCAGCAATACTGAGCTTTCTTGTAGGATTTGCCAAGCTGAGTCAATTTTAAAACAGCTAGCTATTTATGTAAAGGGCGATAGTCTGGCCGTCTAGCGAACACATGACCGGAAACCGTGCGTGACATTGTTCCTATTATTTGTCCGGAAGGATTAGTCAACTCAATTTTTTTTAAATTGGCGTGAAAATGGAATACTATCTTTTATTTGACGTTAGCATCATGGGGTCCTGTAAAGTTAAAGAAACAGGGATCAACTTTTAAGATGTTGCACTTCTCCGTTTGTTCAACGCTATCCTTTGTTTTCATTTGGTAGTGTTTTGTATGTTCTCTTGTCTGTGACTATGTACACGATCCATTTTTTTACAGCATAAAAAATAGGTTACCTACTCAAGACTAGAGGAATATTTGAAAAAAAAATGTTTAATAATCTGCCATCGGCCAACAGATAGAGTTCTGCATCGACAAATGACTGGGTCAATCCCTTGAACCCAATCATTTTCTACATATCTACTGTCTTAGGAATAATTAGATACATTTCTGTATAGGGTTGTATAGTATTGGCCTAAAGAATCGGAAGTAATGTGTACTTTAATGAAAAATCATGAAGTTGCGATACCTAAATCCTCCGAATTCCCATTTTGGTTATTATAATAATATTGCGACGCGACGCCTGCTGTATCTTTTGAATAGATTAACTTAGACTGTTCAAGGCGAAATAAGAACAGGCTTTTCTTTTTGCAGAATACTGCATACCTTAATTATTTTGATAAAAATTTAGATGCTAGACCAGATTGGAAAGAAATTTTTTTCGTTTCTTTTTTTTTTATAAACTATCAACCTCTTTTTATTTATAAGCGGTCTATTTTACCATAAATTTCCCCACTGACGACCTTGGATATCATCTGCTTACTATACAGTTGAAATAATTATTTAATTATGAAGCAAAATCCAATAAAAAAAAATAATGGCTAGTAACCAAAACCAAAGGACTTCAGTTGGACAAATTATTTTCGTCGTTTCTTTGCTTTCATTAGCGAAAAGCTTTTAAAAAGGAAGCAACTTTCCGAGCTTTTCATATTAAACGTCAAATACAGCACAATCGTTCACAAATAGAAAATTTTCTTTCGCAGTATTTTCGCTTAATTTGAGGTCTTAAGAGATCTTATTGAATTTATACTCATGATGTGTCCTAAAAGTAGAAGAAAACAGGTAAGCACTGGTGGAAGTGAATTAAATTAGCAAGCGTGGTAATAGCTGGCACAATTAGCTTTAAAATACTGCTATTCATTCTACGTAGTAGGAACAAGTATACCGAAGGATGGGTATTCTTGTTTGGAAACTATGACAACTTCACAATAGGTCGCCATTAAATAAAAACACTTGTTAACATTTGCATTACAAAAAAAAAGTTCATAAGACGAAGTTATTGTCAGGATTTCTAGTCAATTTACTGCTTTCTTTAGAATCTAGATTTCTACGGACGGCTAGAAAAGTCGCACCGCAAACTCCCCTGTCCTCTGTCGAATTGATTGTAGGAAGCAGGGTTAAAAATTGTTATTAACTAAGTGCTGGTCGTTGCTATCAAGTGTCATGCTATGCGAAAAGTTGGATCTGATCTGAAAAGTGAAATATGTCGGGGAAAATGTGATAAAGTTGTATGACAGTTCTACAGACCAGCATATTCATTCTATTTCAAATTTGCATTCATACATCATTAAACTTAATTCGAATGAATTTAGCAATAAGTAGTTATTAGTGCTTGCGGCTGACAAATATGACAAATGCATTTAACTTGCACTTGGGACTTAAATGCACATGAACAAGTGTCTAAGATTTCTCTTTTCAATCCCAAATTAAAAATCGAATAAAAATGTTGTGCTTATTTGTAGCCCCGAGAATATCATGCATTTAGAAAATACCATTCCATTTGTAATTTCAAGGATCGAACGCAAACATATTATTATTTATCACTCTACAAATGAATTCAACGACACGTAGAAGCTAGATAATTCATTTTTTTTATTTTATTTTTGTTTAACGAAAAATTGTCAAGGTTTTAATTTGCATATCTTCTTCTTCTATGATTTTGATTAAAATCTGATTTAACTTTATTTTTGTTATATTCAAACATCATGAATAAGACTATTTTTTTTTCTTGCTAAGAGTAAAACAAACTCAATATGCACAGAAGTTATTGAAAGCAGATACGTAGGCTTAATTTAAAGTGTAATAAACTGTCTTTCCCTCTGTTTTGGTTCGAATGTGTGGATATGTTTTTTTTATCTCTACTGTTAACGAACGTAGTAGTAAACTATTTGCAATCCAAATATTTATGTGTATACGAGTGAGACGTGTGTACAACCACAATGATGTCCACTGAGCAATTTCGTCTCAACAGGAGTTGGATTCAAAATGGTCGGTCGTGTCTGACGCTCGAGTCGATGCCGAACTTACATATTTGTTCAAAAAAGTTTCATTCATAGTTGTATTTTATGACATCAAATCTGCATACAAAAAGTAGAACTTGTGTAAAAAAGATACAATGGGGTGAAAATCCATTAATAGTAGAAAAAAAAAAATGATACGGCTATAGTATATATAGAATAACTTTGCAAAGACAATAATGTCGTCACTTAGTGTATTAAATGAATTAAGAAACTACTCTCGGCAGTGGCTGACAGAGCTTTGAGATGTATCGAACTGAAGAATGTTTATGGCAGTTAAAACATCAACACTACTTCAATCATGCTGTACGGAAAAAGGTCTACAATAAGTTTGTAGAGAAACTAAAGGAGGTCGAGCCAAATCCGGATCGAGCAATGGTCGTATGAAAGATCAATCATCAAATTCCGGCGGGAATATCGTAAGAAATGTAAGAATAATTGTAAAACGCGACTGTGGTATGGTAATAAAAGTGTACATTTTTTAAGCAATTTTTTCCAAAGATATTTAGCATTAAAATTGCTTAAGAAATTTCAATTAAGAAAAGAATTTATACCCTTTCATGCCCAGTGTTTTGTGTACAACATGAACTTCATTTACTCAGAACCCAAAAAATATTAGCACAATTAAAACAAAATTTGTGTTAGGTCCCTGATTAAAACTATTTTAATCTATTCAATACTACTTCAGACATTTATTGGTGCAATAAGAATATTATAAATATTCGGAATCCATTACTTTGGTTTTGGTGAAGGGCAATCTCAATAAAAATTTACATTTCAGATCACATAACTTGTTTTAAAATCACAAAAGCATTCTGAAATTAATTCGATTGTAAGTATGTATTTTAAAAATTAAAAGTTACTCTTTTAAATGAAATGTATGGCTTCGAATATAATGCAATTTTAGCGAACATAGACGACCTGTGTTGTATAGGAACAACATTCTATATACCATTATCCGTTCGTCCTTGAATGTAATTTCTTTAATTTGGCTTAGTTGAGACCTCATAGCAAATAACATTGGATTTTAGCAAATAATATTGTTCTTTGGTTTGGAATAAAATATGGTCATGAAAGGGTTAAAGGGCAGATATATACCTTTCAAAATATATGTACATCTTTTTCGTATTTCTTACCGATCTTATAAACTAGGCTTTTGATAACCCATTGTTATGTAAAGCTAAGCACTTCTGTTACATTAAATATATTTTATAGGCCAATAATAATGTTAATTTTCTGCTTCAACCAAAGTATGTATGTTTTCTTTTAATTTCGTTACTTAAGCAATCTTTTGTTCCTTTTTTTAGGCGGTGAACTCGCTGGAACAACATCAACAACAGATGCAACAGCAAATGCAAAACGCTCACGCTCAACAAGCACAAGTGACACAGATTCATCAGCAAGTCCCCACCACAATACAAATCTCTCGAGAGCACTTACCAACTCTTTTCAACTCGGCCACATACGAGACTCCACGCCAAAGTGATGAATTCGATGCGATTGGCATAAATGTCGCCAGCAAGTTGCGCGTAATGAATCCCACCCAGCGAATAATTGCAGAGAAGCTTATCAGTGATGTCTTGTTTAACGGCCAGCTAGATAATTTAAGTATATCGTCCTCTTTAGCACAATAAGGAGTTTAGGTTAAGTATTATTTAGTATTTTAAGAACGGCACAGTTGTTGTGTCCTTGCAAACGTATTTTAAAAAAGTCTTAAGGATTATGTAAATCCTTAAAAAAAGAATACTTATTTAAATAAAAAAAAATAAATCTTTTTTCTTATGTAAAACAAAGCACCAGGCTTTTGAATTTTATTTCAAACGAACGTCATAGGATTTAACTAAATGAATTATCTAACTGACTCTGGTATTATTTTGTGGAGGGTTCCGGTTGTGAAGATATGCTTTGTATCTTCTGCCAGACGGTCTTCGCAGCCTTAAACAAATAAGAGTAAATTAATTAAGAAATTTAATATATTTTGGTGAAATCGAAACGTTACCGTAATCACTGGAAGTTCTATCTTCTCCTCCTCTGACACGAGTGTTTTGTTTTCTTGCAGTAGCATCCAGCCGTAGTGCATACCAATTATTGCTGGCACCATAACTATTGTTACTAGGTTTCGTGACACAAATGAATGCACTTTTGGAATACTTTTCTTTGGATCAGAAGATGCCATCGTTTTCTTATAAAATATATAAATAATGAAAACCTCGAATGGTGGATTACTGTTCGCAAATGAAATGTTTTGACAGCAGATGACGGATCCCCAGCCGGCGGCCGTATGTGTACAACGAGTAACCCTTATTTTGTTATCTATTAATGCCACTTTTTTTTATTTGTTATCTATTAACCGAAATATGTTGCTGGACGGGAGACTTCAAATTTTTAAAAGCTTACGTCATTAGTCGAAAATCCGAAGTCGTTGGCATTAGTCTAAGACGTTTTTTTTTGTATAGGAAAACAAAATATTTGTGAAATGTAGTGAAAGTATTTTTCATGATTCAAATAAAATCGTTATGTTAAAAATCAAAGTAGGGAATAAGAGGCAGAGTGATTCGAGTGCATGTGGGCTCATTCCAACTATTCTATTGTTCTTTTTTCAATGCTTTGTTTTTTCACATCAGACGAATATTGTGAGCGCAGAAACCATGTGTTTGCCTACATAGTAAACGCACTGTCATTTACAGGAAACTTGGCATCACTAAATGCTCTATTTTGACACTGACACCCCTAAGGTGAACTTGTCTACGAAAAAATAAATATTATTCTAATAAATAAAACTTCAATTAATTTTAAAGTTCAATAACAAATAGTTTTCTTAGATTACTATACACATAAATATACTGTAGGCAGAGATGTCGTACAAAGAGACACCACCAAGCACGTCCAAGGAGGAAATATTTGACTGCTTCTACACTGAAGTAAGCTAACCCATTAAATTACTGCTTGTTTTTTTTCTAATTTTTTTTTTATCAAAAACAAAGAAATTGTGCTCTTTACAATTAATTCGAAAATTATAATTGTTTTTCTCACCATGTATCTGTCCGATCTCAAAAAGGTAAAACAAATCGAAAAAAGAGATTCTGTACTAACCTCGAAACAACAAATTGACAGAATCCTACGTCCTGGTTCTACATATTTCAATTTAAATCCATTTGAAGTTCTACAACTCGAGCCAGAATCGACCATCGAAGAAATTAAGAAAAAATACCGTTCTCTTTCGATTTTAGTGCATCCAGACAAGAATCAGGACAATAAAGATCGCGCCCAGGCGGCCTTTGATATCATCAATAGAGCGTGGAAAACATTGGAGAATGAAAAAAGTCGCAAGAAATGCTTGGACGTGTACGAGGAAGCCAAAGACAGGACAGATCACATGGTATATATTCTATATTTGACCTACATGTATTACATGTAACACATTTGCCGCCTCTGCATTTCAGATATCAGAAAAGAAGAAAAAACTGAAGAAAGATGGGAAGTCTCATGAACCAATTCCAGAAGACGATCCGGAAAAATATAAGCACGCTATATACGTTATGGTGATGAAGCTTTTTGCTGACATGGAGCGTCGAAGACAACAATTGGAGCAGCGAGACATGGAGGAACGAAAGCGCAAGCGTGAAGCTGAAATTGAGGAAGAAGAAAAGCGCAAGTCCGACAAGGAATGGCAGCAAAATTTTGAAGAATCGCGGCAGAGCAGGGTCAACAGTTGGCACGACTTCCAAGCAGGCACATCAAAGAAGAAAAGTAAAAAGCAGAAAAAGATGCACGGAATGTTTGAACCACCAAAACTTAAGCCAGAAACTCGATAATTTGTCATGACATCATTTAAGCATCAAACATCAGCTCCTCAGTGATCCATCATTATGTTAGATGCTATAATTTACACAGGAATCACATACGCATACAGCTACTTCCGCATATCGGAATCATTTAAAGGCCAGGTCCTTGAAAAAAAAAGAAAATGAAAATAATAATAATTTTTACAGTACCACAACAGCATTGAGGACAGTTCTCCTTTTATTCACTTTTTCTATCATTTTTAACGGGCAGTTCTAATTTTCTATGCAAAAATATATAATATCTAAGCAATATATTTCTCTGACTTTACTTATCTTAGGTGAGTGAAAATATATATGCCAATTGTCTGATAGCAAGGCATCCATAACAACTGAATATTAAATTTTGAGTATAAGGAATTCATAGAGGTTAAATGCTCCACCGTTGCCAAACTCATCTGTGATTTACAATACATCTAGAGGGTCGGTTTGCAGATTTTTTTCTGGGCATGGGACTAAAAATTATAGTAAGCGTAGTACCAAGGGTTCTAACAAGATTTTGTGAGGCTATTTGTATTTCAAGATTTACCCATAAAATGTTATGATTTGTCCAAACGGCGTAAGCGCAATAAAAACAAACATTGCAGTTTGGCCAAAAACGAGCTCTTTAAGATTTTATTGACAACTAGCTGCCTCCTGGAAACTAAGAATGTTTTTCGAATACGTTTTTACAAAGTGCTTTTAGCTTTTGTATGCAACATAAGTCTTTCACTTTTTTTCCAGTTGAAACTTCACTAAATTTATTATTACTATGGTTCGAATTTTCATGCACTAAAAATATGCGCTTAAAAATACAAAACATGCACTTAAAGTTAACTTAATTTCGATTCAATTTAAAAACACATTTTCTTTAGTCTTAAATAATCAGTTCAACGAAATTAAGATCTAATTAAAACAATGAACAAAAACACGGCTAACGTAAAACCTCGTTGGCGTAAAATCCTTAGTTCCTTAATTGTTCTCATTTTTTGCATAGGCCACAAAATTTTTCTTAAAGTTTTCGAAATCAAAACGTCGCGACAGGGTCTTAAGAATGCCTTATACGACAGGGTCTTAAGAATGCCTTATACATTCGACGTCGACTGAAGTTAGTGGACCATTTTTAAAAGAACAAATCTCGAGGGTGAAATTTTGTGGGTAATTTTCGTCTTAGCAATGTGAAGGTCTTACTTACATTTGGCATTATTGCAAATCCTTTATTTTTGCCAGAACTTTGACAATGCCACGTACTATTGCTGCGGCTACACCATTATGGACAGGCAGTTAATCTTTAAACTTTACCACACTAAAATTAAATTTTAAGTTTAAGTTAAAAATTTGAACAATATGCTCGAAAAATAATAAATGCATTTATAGTAAAATATGCAAAAATATGCACTAACGGTTAAATGCCATTTTAAAGGAAATTGCATGTGATAAGTTGCCATGTATCCAAGCTGTTCATAAAAAAAGCATGCACGCATTTGCATGGAAATACGATCCCTAATTATTACCATCCAATTTAGGAATAATATACATATCTGAATTGCATGTTGTACAATGTACATGTTGAAACAACCGTAACCAAATATTTAATTTATAAGTGCACTTAGTAGGACGTCTATCATTTTAACGTACGGTACAGCTCGTCTTGAATATATCCAGCAATTTTATGTCGCGTCGATTGGTCGTACAGTGTCGTTTCGGTACACCCATGGTTTGAATATACATCATCACAATATTATTCGGACAAAGAAATTGTAACCACATAAACGTCATTCGTTTGATGTTTAATTTAAAAAATTGCCTATCATTGTGTTTATTTGCGGCGTTGTATATTCGAGAACAGTATTAACCGACAGATTTTCAGAAATTTTTGAAAATTCCCGCGAAAAAGCAGACACAAAATTATTCGTTCAAGCGAAAAGGCACTTTTGTTATATGGACACATTTGGACCGTCAATAGAAAACTTTTGCCAAAATTTATCAACCAAGATTCAGAATATTGGGAGTTCGTAATTTTCAGCGACAAAATTACCTTCAATTAATTTGGCAATGACAGGAGGCAATTAGTTTAGCGAAAGGCAAATACCGAGTTCAATATGGATACTTGGATATCCTAAAAAGTAAAGAGTGATAGAGTGACCCATGCAACTAGGAGGCCACGAGTGCGCGGCTCTAATCCTTACTGCTGTACAGGCTGCAACCTGCTTGCGAAAGATGTCTAGGGGTGGCAGGTGGAAGATGATTTCAACGGCAGCTGTGGGTGTGGTCCTGATTGCGCCACTGATACAGATACAGGCAGATCTCACATCTCTCTCTCAGATCTCAGGGAATTCCACCATACTACGACAGTAGTATAGGTCGTACAACAGAGGTATATAGCCAATAGGCAATACGCGGCTTTGGGTTTTCAGCTGAATTCATGATCAATCCTCATCCGTTGGGATGAGGCTAGTCCCGAAAATTAGGGCAAGGTCGAAGCGAGGCGATTTTGTACTTCCTAGTGAAGAGTATGTGCTCAGTTTTTTTGAGGGTTTACCCCGAGACCGGACTCTAAAACCCATGCTTCCAACTTAGAGAAGGCATTTTGAATCAGTTCACTGAGCGTATTTGGGTATTTTCCGGAGACGGCTATTGAAACATCTTCGGCATAGGCGACAACAGTACAGCCCTCCCGTTCAAGGATACAAAGCAGCTCATTCACCGCAATGTTCCATAGTAAAGGGGAGAGTACCCTACCTTGAGAGGTTACTAGCGAGTGGAGTGCCGTTTCTACCGACCTACCCTTGCTGTAGGCGTGTGGTGAGGAGGATATCAGTGAAGGGTTAATAATATCATGATAGGAGAAAAGACGACAGACTGATGGGTCTGAGATTCTTGGGACTGACACGCGAGCACTTGGCTGCTTTGGGTATGAAGACCACATCTACCTATGTCCATGATATAGGGATGTGGATCAGTTCCGCAAAACTGTTGAACGGAAGTAGCCTGGGAAGTATGGGTCCATGCATGGGAAAATGCCATCAGGACCCGGGTTTATAGGGCTCAAATGAGTTGACAGCTCACGATTTTTAATGTACTTTCGCCACTTGCCACTTTGGTAAAAGATTGTACAAAACTATTTCTTAGACAAATTAATTATTTCTTTTTATATAATATTTGTATCTAAAAAATAAGTGATGTATATACTTCCTTTTGTCTTGAAATAAAAAAAAAAGATAATAATAATATTAATAAAAATAATGCAAGGCAAGTGGGAGCTCTGTTTCAATCCACATCGTATCTCATGAAAAGACTGTTGTTTGATGGGGTGGTGTACAAGACCTTGCTGAGCTATGATACCTCAGGGATGACTTACATTTTCTCACATAAGAGCCTCCAGGATGAGCGTTGGGTTTTCTTTTGGAACGTTTTGTATGTACCTATCTTCCTCTTATAGGAGTCCCAGTCCTCTGTCAAGCGAGAGAGAGAGAACTTTGTCAAAAAGCTCATGACATTCTTTTCTTAGGAGTTCAATTTCCCGATTCCACTATGGTGAGCGAGATTTGCGGCCCGGTCTGGTGATAGCACAGGATGCAGACAGCGCATAACATAGGACTTGAGTTAACCTGTCAGCAAGTGAGTCAATGTCAGAATGGGTGCTCCATGACGAGAGTCTAGTAGAGGTCCGTAACGGCAGACTCTACCTTCCTCCAGTTCGCCGGGGAGATGCTACCGTCGACGTCACTGCGGTCGATGACTGCCAAGACAATATCAACCTTCAGCACCTCGCTGTAGGATGTTCCAGCTGGTACGGAGTTTCCGCCGCTGGCCTTCACCCTTTTGGGATCCGTTAAGGATTCTTCTACGGACCTGTCTCTTGGACATGAAGTCACTTAACTTAGGGTCTGCAGGTACTGCACTGGCAACTTCAGTTGCTCAGGCGAGCGAGTTTTTTCTCTGATCAGAGAGTTGATCAGGATTGATGACCTTGAATCGCTCCAGGATGCGTGATGGTGCGTTCTTTGTAAGCAGAGTTTGAGCGGCCAATACTGCGAGTAGTCTTGACACCTCGATATGGCAAATTCGAGTCCTTAGAAGATGCTTTGCTAGTGCCAAGTATGCGCACCAAACCACTAGCTGTAAGCATAACGGAATCTGGGGTCGAAGTTTTAGGGCGCTCCACGTGGCTTCTGCTAGTGGCAGGTGCGGGCGCCAGAGCACTTGCGGTGAGTGAGTGGGATGTACAACGAACAAGGAGGACAATTATCCTTTCTTGTTATAGTTCTTAATGTGGCACAAGTGGGTTTTTATCCATTGGGGGTTTTGTTCACTCCGAGCGACCCTTATTGCTTGCTATGCTATTACAATTTAAAATTTTTTCACAATTTATTTTCTTGTTTTTTTTTTTGTTTTAAATAGTGCACAATTACGATGTATGTGTAGTTGCTTTGTCCTTGTGAATTTCTTTGGTACCAGGTAAGCTTGACGAAGCATTTTGTCCTCCATGCACTCTATAATCGCTCTGTTTGATTTTTTAGTAGTGCCCAATAGTTGGAGTCCGTATGTACACATGGATTTAATGATAGACTTGTAAATTAGTAGTTTGTTATCGATTGTCAGTTTTGAGTTTCTTTATAGTATCCAGTAGTATTGTCTGAATTCTTTCTGTATTTGTCTCTTCTTGTGTAAAATGTGTTGTCTCCAGGTTAATTAACATACCCAGATACTTAGCGTACTCTGCACTCTGTAGGTTTTTGTTGTTGAGTCGTACTGGTATAATAGTGTTAATGAGCTTTGTCGTGTAAGTTATTAGTGGCGTCTTTTTTTCATGAACTTGTATACCCCATTTATTAAACCATTTTGAGGTATTGTTAAGTTGGTCTTGGAATGAATTTGTTGCGTCTGCTTCCAGCAAGATGTCGTCGGCGAAGGTGGCGAGTATGGAATTGGGAGAGTTAGGACTTGGAATGTCAGCGGTGTGAAGTAGGTAGAGAAGGGGGCCTAGGACACTTCTCTGGGGAACGCCGGCTTGGGCTATGTACAGCTTTGAGAATTTGGCCTTACATCTTATATAGAAGATTCTTTTATATAGGTAGCTTTACAGTAGGAGGAAAAAGTCCAATGGTAGTATTCGCTTTAGTTTGTTAAGAAGTCAAGTACGCCAAACTTTGTCGAAAGCCTTTGAAACGTAAAGGTGTGTAGTATCTTTTCGTTTCAAGGTCTTTAGAGATTTTGTTTATGACTCTATGGGTCTGTTGTACAGTCGAGTAGTTTTGTCTAAAATAAACTGGTGGTTTGGAACCAGCTGGTTTGTGTCAAGTATGGATTGAATTCTTGAGTGTAGTAGTTTTCCAGCAGTTTGGACACAGGACAGGCAAACAAATTGGTATGTAGTAGTCAGTTTAGAGACAGAGTTGGGATGTAATGATTACAAATCAGTTTAATTACTCATTACATGCATTTGTAATTGATATCTTTTCAATTACAAATAAAACTAATTGTAATTGAAAATCGTTCATTACATATTACATGTAACTGCAATTTTCAATTACTTTCCATTCAATTCATGCAATTGAAGGAATATGGTCAAATATATTGTAATGATTACATTTATTTGTAAAAATTACGTATAATGTAATTAAATCTTTTAAATTAAATAAATAACAGAAAACAGAAAACGTATGTATGTATGTATTCAATGAGTAGCCCCAAATAATACAATGCCTATGTATACGTAGCTATGAAGAATACCAAAAACTTGGCGTTTTCAATATTGTAAAAAAGCTGATAACGGCTACTTGCCGTATTGCGTTGATTACATTAATATGAACAGACTCTTTAGCGAATACTCCGCTGACATCTTCTGCGCCAGTAGAAAGATTGTTTTCGCTTGCTTGTTTAGTATCAACTCCAAGAAGAAAAAACCTTCTTGACAGAGATGAGATGTTAGTGGTGTTAAAGGCCAATTCAAAATTCTTTTAATGTTTTTTCTTTTGTGTTATGCTATATATGTTTATAGCTTTCTAACTTGTGTGATAAAAAATAAAACCACTACAGACTGTTAAGTTAATCTCGCTACGTAAAATAAGTGATTCAATACTGCACTAATGAATCAAATAACATAACATTTTCTGACTTTATTCGCAATTCTATTGTGTCCAATAACTATGCTTCGAATTAAGTACCTGCTAGCATCCACAACGGCATAGAATCGTGGTCCCATATGAAGAGATAATATAGAGATGATATTAATTCCTCGTAAATAATCAATAGACCGAAAGCATGTTCTTTTAATTACTTGAAAAATCAATTGAAAACGTTTTCAATTTCAATTACTTTCAATTGTAGTTTAACCTGTAATCATTATACAAAGTAATCATTACTTTCCCATCTCTGTTTAGAGAGGTATTTGTTTATGCTAAAGTTCTTGAAAGTTATTAGTAATTGTTTAAGGTCTTTCGTGGATTTGTTCTGTTGCGTTTTTACGTCCGGAGATCTGGTGGTTTGCCACGTCTTGCGAAGGTGTCGTTGATGTCTGATTTTGTCAAGTAAGTACTGGGGAGTTTTGGCGGTGCGTTCTTTTGCACTGAGCGTTGGTATTGACCGCGTCGTAGCGTCGAGTATAACATCGTTGAAGTGGATCATAGCGTTGTCTGGGTAAGGTCTTGAAGAGGTTGAAGAGATAGGTGGCTCTTCGCAGCTGTTGACGTTGCTAGTACCACGTTGCTGGAATGTCGCCAGGTGCTCCGGATACTCCGTTCGCGACTGGGCTATTTTTGATATGGGACCCCAGCCAGGCTGATCCTCGGCACGGGTTGTATGACATCTTGATCCGGCCTATCGGAGAGAAAGGAAATTAAGGAAGTGAAGGTAGAGGTTGACTATTGCTTAGCCTCGGGCCTCTTTTTTAGCACTATCCTCCTCGAAGTAAGGTTATCCTAAAGGCTCATCGACCTTATTAAACCCCCGCACCACGTTAAGATCAATAGTCCCGCGGGAGAACATCGCCTGGTGCAATTCATTAAAATCCAGTTGACATCTACGGCAGACATGTCACTGCCTATACGGCGGTGAGGTTTAAATCAACAAATTTATGATCCAGCCCTGCATTCAGTGTTCTACTACAGTGAGAAGACCTCGTACTGGTGAAAGATCAACTAAAATTCTTTACAAATGGATCCAAAATTGAAGGATGTGTACTTCAGAGTACTATTCATCATTATAAAAATACGCTTTTCCGGCCAAGCATTGTCTTGTCCCAAAACTATATGTGGTATTTATTTTAAAGAAAATCATAAAATGCCGCCACCATCACAGCGGAGGCAACAGGGACGTGACTTTGCCTATCTATGTAAATATAAAACACAAGGCATTAGACCAGGCAGAGTAAACACTGCGATTTGCAGCGGACAAGATAGCTCACTCGAAACAGATTCAAGCGAACAATCTGATTGCTACTGTTCTCACCTATAAAAAAAAAATTCCAATTGCGTAAAAAAAAACTTCAATGCATTTCAATTACATTACTACAGCGCTGTGTACAAACTTGCTGTAAAAACAATATCCCGTTTAATAGCATTTGATGCTTCCTCCATTTTACTCTGCAATGCTGGATTTCCAATACGGATCGCTGCCGTTTTAACATCGCGGAGAGTTTCATCTAATTGTTGAATACACCTCACAATGATACCTTCTTGGACTTCTGTTAGTTTCATAATTTCAGCAAATGGCTATAAGAAAGAGTTATGGTAAAAAAAAGAATCTCTTTCTTTAGCACAGCCCATATACCTTATTTCTCGCCCATTCATAAACAACTTCTATTAACCCGAAATTCAGACGATTTTCAGACTCCACAACCGCTTGATGCCTTAGCTCTTCTGCAAGAATAATGTCGTTGATTTGCTCAAATTCTTTTACACACTAGAAAAAAAAATATTAACAGGTGAATACAGAAAAAGGCAGTCAGTCGAACCTTCTTCAATTTTTCTGGTATTACGGGCTCGCCCTGTATCTTAGCTTGAAACACTAACGATGAAAGCAATGCTGCAATATCAGCTGGCTCCAAGTCATTGAACAAATTGCAGAGAATGAGCTCCGTCACTAACAGCTCATTTTGACCCATCTCGCACGCTACTTTTCCTTTTAAGGTTACTGAAAACGAAACACTTTGTTAAGATCAAACTTTAGACCATTGTGCTTGTTACTTACCCTCGTCGAAGTCATCTATATACTTCAACGCCCTTAAAACCTCCAGTTTATTGCAATAGTCCGGGTACAGGGAAAGATTCTTAGTAGAATTTTTAAATTTCAATTCTTCAATTCGCCTTTCTAAAATCTTTCGATCGTAGACCGCACTAAACTCTTGTTCGAAACCAGCAATATTTGTGTGAGGCAAAACTTCATCCAGTTGTTTTCTTAAATTCTCAACGTATCGAATTTCTGCAATATCATTGCCTCCGTTGAGGTTTACTTCAGAAGTAAGGTTTATAAATTTCAAAGACTCTGGCTGATTAATGTAATTGGTGTTCAGTGCTTGTAGCTCAGAAACAGCTTTCACAACCGAAGTGCCTGGAGATGTGTCTCTAAATCTCTCGATTTGACGCTGTTCCCAGTTACGTATTATTAAATCCGGATCAATCTTCATGTTCGATTTCGTTATTTCAACAATGTCTGATGCGTTGATTTCGAGTATTGTGTGTCCGCCAATACCCTCGGGTTGGAAATATTGATTTTGCGATGTCAATGAAATTAATTTATAAAATAAGTCTCCTCGATTAAGGGCATCCTAAAGAAACTATATATTTACCACTTCTGTGTTGCCAATGCTTAAAATACTTGCCTTCGATTCATTGCTTTGGTACTGATGATCAAGCACCAGCACTTTATAGACGGTTTCCTTTCCAACAACAGATTTCATCGACAGCAGAACACCCAGCTTGTTGTAGTGGCGACCTTTGGTTACGATCAGAACTCTTCCTATTTTCATTTCTTTCATTATTTTCGGTTGGCTCATGAGAGATTTCTTTGGAGTTAAAGAAACAAATGTAAGCACACACACTTCCCAAAACTATGACTAAACTCACCATCAAACGTTGCTTCTCCGTTATGAACTCAGTAGCAAGAGTGTAAAATTGGCAGAGTGGCTTGAGAGGTTCCCCTAATTCTGGCATTGAAGCGAACTTATCTTGAGCCTGCTTCAATTGTTTTTCTTGCGCGGGAATCTGTTGCTTCATATTGAACTCCTTGAAACTGAACTGCATGATATCCTCCACTTTAATACTCTCAATACGCAGACAAGTTAAGATCACGGAATAGCGCAGCAGGAACTGCGACTGCAACTTCTCAGGTAGCCCCAGAATCATTGTTCGTAAGTCCATTGCTGGTGGAACGTCTTTTTTGCACAACAAAATCACAGTCCCGTTCTCATCATGACCACGCCGCCCAGCACGTCCTGCCATTTGAATATATTCACCAGGCTTAAGACCTCGCTGCTCTACACCATCGAATTTTCGATGCGAGTCAAAAATTACTGTGCGGGCTGGCATATTGACACCCATTGCAAAGGTTTCAGTAGCGAAAAGGAGCTTCACTAGACCTGACTGAAAAAGAAGCTCAACAATTTCCTTGAGAATCGGTAGTATTCCGCTATGGTGGACGCCGATGCCCCGCTCCAGGGAATCCTTCATGGTCAGCACTTGAGGAAGCATCCTATCTGGTGGCTTGAGCTTCAGCAAACACTGCTGAAAGAATTTTTGCACAGCCCCCTTTTCTCGAGCTGTATTTAAGTCGCATGATTGAAGTGCGTAAGCATTCATCTCACATCGCTTGCGAGACAATGTAAACGCCACAACAGGCATTTTGTTATTCCGTTTCAAGAAATCAATCAAGCCAATCCAGAGATTCTGGTCTTGCTTGGCACCAAGCTGCTTACCACCACCGCCACCACTACCGCCTTTTGTCTTACTGCTAACCGTCTCCTTCTTCTTCTCCACGGCCTTATCGTAACCTTCTTTGAGAAACCTACCGTTCGCGTCAACAACAAGGAAGATGTCGTTCTTACTTTTGCCACCGCAACCCGTGTAAAGATAGTGCATTAACGGCACCGGCCTTTTCAAAGTGCTGATGACGTATACTTTTCGTTTTTTCGTGCTTCCCACCCAATCGGCCAGCTCCATTGTGTTCGGAACTGTGGCACTAAGCATAATAATGCTCACGTGATCTGGTAGAAGGATTATTACCTCCTCCCAGACATGCCCACGCTCCGGGTTGTTGATGTAGTGAACTTCATCGAAGATGACATATTCGAGGTCTCGTGTTATATCGCTGCCACAGTAAAGCATGGACCGGAGGATTTCTGTGGTCATGATTAGGCATGAAGCGGTTGGGTCAATTTGCAAATCGCCGGTTATCAGGCCGACATCTTTAAAGGTCTTTTTGAAGTCGCGATATTTTTGATTGGATAAAGCTTTGATTGGGGAGGTGTAGATCGTTCTCGTCATATCCCGTTTCGAAAGCGCTATCGCATATTCAGCGACAACAGTTTTACCTAGAAGGAAGGTTTGAATTGCAGACAAACAGAAGCATACGTAAAATATTTGGTTTTACCTGCAGAGGTATGAGCTGCAACAAAAACATATTGCCTTTCTTCCAGCTTAAGGATAGCTTGTTTTTGGAAAACGTCTAACTCGAACGGATATTCCATTGCTGGCCTAGGAATCTTTTCGTTGAAATTTGTTAGAGGCTGTGATATATCCACCATCTCAGCCCATTCACTTTTAAAGTTTGGTTTTGTACTGGATGTAGATATATTTAAAACCGGTCTCAAGTCTGACTGAAGGATTTCATTGTCCAAATCTTTAAAATCACTAGGAAACAGCTCTGTCCCTGAAGGTGTTAGTCCGTCAGTTTTATCTTCTTGTTCACTAAGCTGCAACCATTCTTGGATATCCATTGCTTTCTCCAAATTACTTAACAGATTCACATTTCCTCCCAGACCCGATGGGGTTCTCGATTCTTTGAACTCAAAGCCTCGCGTAAAGCCAGGAGGAATGGTAAGAAGTTCGGTTTCAAAGTTAAAGTCATTTACGCTCATATTTTTGATCTCTTTTTGTGGTTCATCTAAACCACCTGGCCAAAATGGAAAATTCATTGCTGAACCTCGGGTAATATTTTCCAGGAGACCAGGTTCGCGACGCATTGACATTGAATTATTTGCATTAGCTCCTACATGCTCAACGTCCGTCTCCACGAAATCAATTATTTTTCCGGTGTTAAAATCTCGCTTTCTTGTTAATTTTGTGCTAGCTGGACATGGCGGCAGATGGAAGAGCCGAGTCTCATCGAACTTTCGTGAAATTATATCTGGTAAGGGGTTGTGTATGGAGATATCTGGGTATAGAATGTATTTTTTTAATTTGTTTATATTATTATTTTGGTCGGTATCCATTTTTATTTAAGTAATTTTCCAAACACAATTCCTTAAAAATCTTCAAAATTCGAAGTGTCACAATCATATGTGTAGTTTCTTTTTCGTTCCTCTTCGTCTTCTTATTCATTAATCTAGTCTAATAGGATGGATTACAGCGTAGTAGATGAATACGACATTCTAGGAGTAAATATGGTTGCTGTTTAAATTTAGCTAATTTAATTAACTGGTTATTAAATTGCCTGTCAAAAAAGACAGTAGATCTTCATTGTCTTCGCTCTGAATGCAAGTTCTTAGCGTTGGTATATTGCAAATCACTCTATCAGTGTTTGAGAGTGTCAGTTACCTTCATGTCCAACTTGCAATATTCGTCGCTCTGCTTAGACTATCCTTTAAAACATACAGATCTACAGTTCACATAACGTTCAATACGACTTATCGACTTATCGTAATCTTCACGTTAGTGAATTTAAGGGTTTTTTTAGGCTCTCAGGTGGGAATTTAGCCAAACAAACAATATTTGCATACTTTGCGTTGATAACAGTTGTCGTACTACTGAAAATAAAATTGCATAATTTAAGGCAAATTAATATTTCGATTAGGACACGTTTTGTATGCAAATTTTGAAACCATGCATTTGCTAAGCTAAAAATGATGGGGTCTGTCCATGGCATAGATAATATTAATATTCGCAGATAATTATATAAATAATTATCTTTCGTTCGGTTTTTTATCATTGTGGATGATCTGCATATGAGAAGAAAGAAACATATCAATAACCTAGTCTATTTTAGTCCATTGCTTTTGATCCAGATTTGAATCAATTATAAGATGGAGATGAAATAAATTGATTCAAAAATTCATATGATCAACCTAATTTGCAGAAAGAATCAAGCAAATATGCTAATTTAAGCCTTTAAATAACCGCTAACGGGCTTTCTTCAAACGCCACGCCTTCAACCCACATATGTATGAGCAAAAGGAACTTTGAAATGCAAATGACTCTATATTGGTGATTTTACTTTTCTTTTTTATTACAAGCAATCAAATTTCACCGTGAGTAATTAAGAAGATCTAGGTTGGGTTCCAAAGAACAGCGTTGGAGAAACATAATTTCGCCATTCAAGCTTTCCAGATTCTGCGAATTTGGTGAACCAAACTTCAGTTTCATTTTGACTGCTTAACGAAAAGGGCCATTCAAAGATCGCGCATGATGTTAACATACACGTACCTTGTAAGTGATTAATCAATTTTTTTTTTAAAGAATTTTGCCTGAAATTCTTTTTTGTTAGCTGCTGGCTATTTTGATTGGCACTGGACTCACAAATGGATATAAGAGAAATTACCCGAGGGAAGAATGGTAAGCATTGCAAAACAGAATAAATCATTTTTATCAGAGCTCTTTTTGGTAGGGACTACGATGAGCCGGAGTCGATGTATGATGAATACGATAACTACGATTACCAGATCTACGGCAAAGATTCCGACGCAGGCAGCAATCAACGCCCTTCCATATTTTCGTACTGGAATAATTTCTTAAAAAGAACCCGCATGCCAAGTTGGAACATAACGAATCCATTTGCGAAATTGTTTACCCCATATGTGATAAAAGTTGATTTTCCACCAGGTACCGATCCGAATGTAGAGTCGCCTGTGAAAAACACGAACAACAGAAACAAGAAGAAGAAGCAATCACAGGAGGACTACATCTATGTAGATTTAGAAAACTCGGACATGGAAAACCCACAGTTCTTCTACGACCCCTTAACTCAACAGTACTACGAAGTCCAACAAACCAATTCTCAGGACTATAATCCACAAAATAGTTTTTACGCAACAACTTTTAATGATAACGATGAGATTGTCATAAATTTAGACGACAGCAATAAGGAACAGGACATAGACGAAAAAGATGCGATAGATAGTGAAGAGCAGGAAAAAGATCTTTACTCAGATAAAACAGACAGTGCACCCATGGGAAGATTTAATTCACCTACAATACGGAAATTGAAAACAAAGCGAGTGAGCACAGGGCTTAGTCCATCTTATAACTACCGGAAGTCATCCGTGTATGGGAAATGGGTCGATTAAAATTTATAAGAGATTCACTTGATTATTTACTAAGTGAAGAGTTATTGCCACTGTTTCAAGTTAATTTAATGTTTCAAAAAGAAAAAAATAAATCTGATTAGAGAATAAAGAAAAATGTGACTGAGATTTTTCATTTGACTTCCTATTCTTTAAGTAACTGTGTCTTTGTCAGCCCGCCTACCTACCTAAGCAACTGTGTCTTAGACAAAGAGGTTTCTTCGAAGAAATGAATATCTTATCTGGCAAAAATATACTTACTCAATTCCTCGCCTTTGTCACAGAAGTGTCCAAATTAACCCAATTAACACTCTGCTTACTGCGAAGAACTCAAATGAAAGAATTTATTTCAGTTTCAGTTGCAGTAGTTTTGGGATAACAAACAATTTTCACAAGACCAAGCCAATTTAAGGTTTGGATTGCTGTCCAAGCCTGTTAAGTTTTCAGTTAGGCAAGAGGATTGGTTGGCCTGTCTTTAGAAACAGAGTTCGAGACACTAGTGCAAGAAGAAGAGGCACAGTCGTCTACAAGTCCACTTAGTTACTGGCTTACGACGTCGACATCTTCGAACGAACTGAATAGGCTCTATATAACTAATTTATCCAGATTGTACAGGCGGCAAAAACCTGGAGTTGTATTTAAATGAAGAAAAGACAAAGTACATGGGGGCATCGTTTGCAAGAAATATTGGTAGTAGCATAAGAAGAGCATGAATTTCCAATTCTGTTCAGTTCAATTACCCAGGGTCAGTAACAGCCAATGATAATAACATGAAGGAAGAACTACCCGTTCGGCTATTTAAAGCCAACAGAAGCTAGAACAGTCTTGCAAGGCTATTCAACTCGAAAAATATTGCAATGAATTCGAAATTGTTGCTAAATACGTCAATCGTTTTCCTTTAGTTCTTAGACCAAGGCAACCTGACCTCGCGTTCGAGAGGAAAGTCTCATTAGTTGGCCCCATATGTGAGTAAGAATGATTCCGGAGATGATCAACAATGCGTTGCATGAAATCTGCCTCGAAGCAAATATTGTAAGAAATATAAAGGTAGATTCCGGTAATATAACAGCCGAACATTTTTTCAGAGATTTCGATGGCTATTGGTAGGTGTTCATACGGGTTGTTGTTTTCTGGGATATTATGCGCTTAAGCTTGGTCTCACCTCATCGAATAACTTCAGAAATTGCAGGGATTCTTCAACTTGCAAAACATTGGAATATGTCCTCTGCACTTGGGGTGAAGCACAACGACGCAGACTGCGCTTGCCCTCGAATGATGGTGTAGGCCAGGATGCCCAAAGTCTTGGGGTCGAAGCTAAATGGGTTCGTCAAAGTCAAATTTAACCCATTTATTCCCATGGTTGCGTTAACGCAACATTTAAAAAAAACTTTTTTTTCGCACTAAGAGGTTGACATTTCTGATGTACTTTTAAGTATATTACATTTACGAACATCTGGTCCTGCGTATCAGTTTTTTTTTATAGAAGTAATACCACTTAGAGTTTATACTACATTTAACTAAAGTTAACAAATATCCAAGAAAAACCTAACATAGTTTATAAATTCTCTAAATTCTTATGTTTTTCCATTTTGTTCATAGATCTAACGATATTTCATAAAAAATATTCTGCTAATGGCAGTAATTTAAAAAAAATATATACATTTACTCTCCGTAAGTACTTTTAATAGACTTGGTTTAGTTACGTTGCGAAAACGCAACATTGGGACAATCGCTGAAATTTTAGTAGGCTCTGAAAAAAAAGTCATGACTGACAGTTTTCTTGTCTATGTCAGGTTTTTATTCAAATATTTGTGGTGCTTTATTGTGGTGTAGGTGTATTTTGATAACTTTTTTACCAGCTACAGTCTATTGGTTCATTTAAGAAATGAAGGCTATTTTGCTACCGGAACTGTCCGCGAAAATAGAATCCTGAAATGCCCACTAGAGACAAATAAATCAATAGGCAAAAAACAACGTGGTACAGTGGATTCTTGCTATGATCACACGAATGAAATAAGTGTTATACGTTGGAATGCCAATTCTGTCGTTACAGTGGCCCCGAATTGCGAGTCTGCTCAACCAAATATGATTGTTAAACGTTACAGTCGGAAGGAAAAGAGAGAGATTTCCATACCAAAACCACATATAATTGCCATGTACAATAAATATATGGGGGGTGTTGACTTGCACGATAATGCAGTGGCAAACTACCGTATAAATATTGGTGGTAAAAAATGGTGGTGGCCATTATTTATAAACGCAATAGACTCCGCAATAGTGAATGCTTGGAAGCTACACAGAATAGTGTACGCGAAAAAACCTATTTCTCAGTTGGACTTCAGGTCTGAATTAGCTCGAAGTCTCATAAGTACCAATAAATGCAAAACACAATGTCCTTGAGGCCGCGGTTCAACATCGGCTTTACCACTTCGCGATTAGACAATGTTGGTCACATTATTGAGAGGAATTGTGAAAATTGGAGAAGACGCTGTCGAGTTTGTAAGAGCACAACGGTATTTATGTGTAACAAATGCGCTATTCCACTACATTTTCATTGTTTTAAAACTTATCATATTTAATTTTATTTTATACGCATTGTCCCAATGTTGCGTTAACGCAACACTAAAAAAAAAGGGCGTGGTTGATTGAAAAAAAAGAAAATATGCACAATGTTTATAAACAATTAATAAAATGGATATATATTTAAATATTGGTAATTTTCTGAGTATTTATGTAAGTGGTCCTAAATGGGTTTTAAAAGGATTAATTTGTTTTATTATATTTTTTTTATTACATCTGTATTTATTTATGGTTATATTCAGTCATACATATTGAACTCATACTAGAATTTTGGAGAACCTTTTGTACTGTTGCAGTACGCATGCGTTGTAGTCGTGTAATTATTTATTCTCCTTTCCACCAAATCTAACATCAATGTCATAGATTAATTCGTTATCTGGATCATTATAACGCGGTGTTGAAGAACTGGTTAATAATTCTAATTTGGTAGAAGTAGAAACTATGCCCGTTGTTGTGGTAATTTGTGTTGAGTTGGGCGTGTTGGTTGGAGTTGATAATGTTGTCGATGAGATGGAACTTTGATGGTGTCTGTGGTGGTGGTGATGATGATGATGCTGAGTGTGGTGTGGTCGGCTACGATGATGATCCCTGTGATGATGCTGACGATGCCGAAGATTTCTTCGTCGATATGGCTGACGGCAGGGTAATAATGTTGAAAAACTTTTTAAACCGACTGGAAAATTCAGTCCCAATGATCGACGATTAAGATACGATACTTTTTCATTTGAAAGAAGATTTTCAGACTGTTTTAGATCACTGAAAATATATATGGGTGTATTTATGGGTTCTTGGTAATGATTTTTCTTAAAAGTTCATACATTTTTGATTCAATTTGTTTGGTTTCCTCCAACCTAGGTAGTGTGCTCGCTGTTGCTGTTACAGCCAGAATGAAAAATATCTGAAAATACAATTAATTAAATGTATTGATAACTTCTGGTAAATATTAATTCCATCAAAAAGTTATGTACGTATTTATATTCTAGTAGGTATCATACTATATTTATTACTTAGATTCGTATAAATAATAATATTTTGAAGAAGCACGAAGCACGAAACCATGTGTAATCAGAGCAACTCTTCGTACTCCAGATATAAGAAAAGCTAAATTAAGAAAATCCATTCTTTCTTTGTAGGCCAGGTAAACGCTTCGTTGATTGGATTGCTATAGTGCGGTTATATAAAAAAAAAAGTCAAGTGTGAGTTTTACTCACGCACCGAGGGTTTCGTTCTTCCGTCAACAGATTAGAAGTAAGAACATAATTTAAGTTAAAGCAACTAACAACGGCAGGTAGCTCTTATTGTTTCGAATAAAGCTAAACAAAAGAAAATTCTTTCTGATTTGCTGATCGTGCCAACCGTGTGAAAATTGATTTAGTGAACTTAAGAGAAATGGTCTCAAGCTACTCCATTGAGACAATTAATCGGCAGTTCATGAAAATCACCTTGCCAAATAGCTAAGCAATTTGAATCATAAAGTATTCGCCAATATTTTTATTAATAGATAGACACTTAGTCACTTAAAACACTAATTCCACATTAAAACTCTACTTCCACAAAACACAAACATCCAAGAAATTAACAAATTAAGTACTCGTGTTTGAAATTAAAAAAAAAATCAAATCTTACACTAGGATTTATTATTTCACTTTTGGCATGTGAAAATCACATTGAAGCAATAACGAAAATAATGTTCAATTTAGTTTTTATTTCTTTAGAATTCTTTATGTTCACTTTTATTCAGTGACAACATTTAAAATCTTTCCAACAGCATATTCATATAAATCGCAACCAATAGAAAAGAGCGTACCAGGAAACGGTCTGAGCACACATACACGTACAAATAACTGATTCTCCTATTTTTTTCAAAAAAAAAAATTACATTAACAAAGCTATTATGACCAATCATTTCTTTATTCCGCTTTGTTCTTTCAAGAGAACTGAGAGAGAAGAAAACTGATATTCGCTCAAACTAAAGATTACATCGAGACCTACATTCTAAATTTTATTCAGATTTTTAGACCCGCAGGTGTGGAAATGCAAGGGGGATGCTTTTTTTTGCACTTAAAGCTTAATTTCTCGAAAACTGAACATCAGCACAAAAAGCTCAAAATGAAAACTGTATTTTATTTTACAAAACCTATCCAACGGTACCTGACTCAATTAATTCCAGAAAAAAAAATTAAGAAATTAGTTATTAATTTATTTTAGTACGAATAAAAAATCATATGAGATTTCTGGGTATATTTGCAATATTGCGATGAGTTGCCTCACAGCTCCAATTTTTTTCAGATTTTTCGGCCCATTATTTTCGAAAATAAGGTATGGGACACGGTACACAAGTCGGCTTTTCGAAGTTTGCGGCCTTATAACTTTTTACCAGTAGGACTAAGATGCCAACTTTAGCACAACTTTTCGATTTATCTGCCATTTTTTGTCCAACGATACCCATATCAAATATCTAAGAAAATAAATCTATTTTTTGATTTTAGTATTAGTACTAACTTTTTCGCTAATAAGTAACTTTCTTAAAACTTTTTTTCGGAACTTTCTTTGGGCAAGTGAAACACATCATCTGTAGAAATTTCATTTCTTAATTCCAGGTAGTTCACCAGGTACCTAAAATAGGGGTTAATGACAGACAGACAGACATTTTTGTAATCTACCCCGTCTCCTTTCCAATGACACCCATATTGAACATAAAAGTTAATAAAATTTTTTTCAAATGTTAGTTTCAGTTCTAACTTTTTTTTTAATCTTCGACTAATTCCGGAAAAAACTCCAGATTTATTTTTCGGTTGCCGAGATACATATTCGTTCCAAGTTTTATCCCTTAACTACAGAGGATTCAGGAGTTATTAGCAAATATGTAAAGGCGACAGACAGACAGACAGACGGACACCGAAGTGATTCTATAAGGGTTTTGTTATTCCTTTGGAACGAAACCCTAAAAAGGAGTCTAACAGTTCATTCTAGCATTCATTTACCTTTGTTAGGAGTTATTCATTAGTCATTCAATTTCCATTGAAAATTCCCAACTGACTTGTAAAATAATAATTAGAATGAAACAGCGCCGGATCTTTGTTGATAATACTTTTAATTGGTCACGACTATCATATATAAAAAAAAATTTTAAAGTGATAATGCATAAAGTGAGAAAAGGCCGAGAGGTTTAATGATCCTATTCAAAACTGCATTGCCACTATTGATGTGGGCACTAAAATGTTTCAGAAACGGATGTATTATTTATTACGAAGTTCATTTCTTTTCATTTGTATATCACTTTGTATATCATGAGTATTTGCGATGTCAATAATTTTCGGCACATTGAAGCTTTTTAAGAAGTTTAGCTCACAGAAACAACAGATGCAAACGATTCGTCAGAAACTTGAATTTTCATTAAGTTTTATGTTAGCTGTAATTGAATTTCAGGTTTACGATTTTTTTTGTGATTCTTATTTTATTTACATGTTTATATTAATGACAAAACAAAGAGAAATATTAAAATAAAGTATTTAATTACGTTTTCACGCTTAACTTACGACATTTACCTAACTCGTTGATTTTGCGAAACTTAAAAAACCAGATACCCTATTTGCAGAAGAATTAAAATCAACTCAGTTTTTACAAAAAACATTTTAAGACACTTTTTTTTACCAAATACTATTATCAGACATCAAAGGGGATTTTCAAAAGAGTTTGATATGCACCAATTGCTGGTGGACCGGTTACTTCTTCGACTCCTTGATTTACAGTCGCTCACAGCTTATTTTAGCTAAACTTTTTTTTACAACTTTGAATGCATATAGGTCGTAAACGCAAAAAGCTATAAAAAAAGTAAAAACGCAGAAATATTTGTTTAGTTTTAAACTTTAAGAAAACATACATTTATTATTTAAAACTATTATAATTTTATTTTTTTTTTTATAATTATATATTATAGGAAAGAATGGCAAATATTTTGATTGATATTAGTATTTTTGGTTCACTAGTACTATTGCTCTGGATGCAAGCAAAAACCATCTGAAGACTGTTAAAATAAAGAACGGGCAAGAAACCTTATGTACAGGCCAAAAAAGTTATTGGAATTATATCGCAGGCGGCTGGCTAGCACAAATATCAATATTAATAAAAATTTTTGTTTTTTTCTCTTATCTCGTTTATTTTAAAATGGGGTCAAATAAGCTGTGACATTGAATTTGTGAATTTCTTTTTTTTTTTGGTTCACTTTTTAGGTAATTCTTAGTTTTAAATAATAAATGTATGTGTTTTCTTAGGATGTAATTTTTAGATGTAAGTAATAAATGTAGATGCTTTCTTTAAGTTCTACTTAACTTTTTAATAGCATTTTGCATTTACGAGCTACATGCGCTCAAAGTTGTAAAATAAGTTTAGGTTAAATACGCTGTGAGCGACTGTACATATGGATACTGCAAAAGCAAAACTTTTAAAATTTGTACCTGTAAGGGCTTAATTTCAAAGAAAAAAAATGAAACCGTTATAGAATCACTTATCTTATTAACTGCTAACTAATGAGAGTTGAGAAATGAAATTAGAGAAGTAAATAAAATTAGAAAGGAATCTTATTACTATACAGCAAAAACCTTGATGGTTCGAACCTCTATAATTCGAAAACCTTTGTAAATAGAAGCGATCTCACAGTCGCCTGAAAACACCTCTATAAATCGAAAAAAGGGGGTAGGGCCTGTATACATAGGGTAAAATTGTTGGTCGCACTCAACATAGCGAGTTGCCGGATCGATCGATCTCCATATTGTGCAGGTCAATTTGACATACAGCCTTCTTGCGGCACGCCGCCTAGATTTCTTGTTTTTCAGATAGTACAATATGTCATCTGTAAGACTCAATAAAAAAAAAGTGCGCCTCTTTTTTCATTTGATACTTTTTTTAATCAAGCACATTAAAAAATTAGTTAATTAAATTAATTCCAACCAAAGCTTAATAACTTGAAAACGGAACTCTTAACCAAAAAGTTGAGAACTAAGCCTCTATTTTATTTCTTAAAACCTATCGAATGATATATCGTTTATTTTATTCCAGTGAATTTTTTTTGTTGTGAAATTAGTATTGGTACTAACTTTTTTGCTAATTTTTAACTAGTTTGAAACAAATCTTAATATTATATTTGAATTTTTATCCTTTAAAGCAGAACCCTAACAATAACGATTTCAATAGATTTTTGGCCTGAGACCTGCGTGTCTCGGAAAAGCGAAGGGGGAGTTCGACTTAATGCACACGTTCTGTCCGTCTCCCATACGACTTCGGTGTACGCGGCGCAGTGGGGCACTTTATAATCCGCCAAAAACAAATTATGAAAATTTGTTAAACATTTTATTTTTTTCTATTTACTATGACTTCAATTTACTTAAAATTGGAGTTGTAGGGCGTCGAGTAGCGATACCTTAAAAATACGTTTTTCGTATTAAAAAAAATAATACCTAAATTTTCTAAGAAAAAAAAATGTTCGAACCCATAAAGACTTGCTGGGTCCTTTAATAAAAATACCGTTTTTATTTTTAACTTTTTTGTTTAGATGTTTCACATCCCATTTTGAAGGCGTTAAATTTTAAAGACCGTTTTTTTTTTGCTCTGTTCGCATTTTGGATTGCGTTTAAGGGTTAATAGCGACGATCGTAATAGCTTAACACCTGTAATGCTGGCACCAGAGTTCTTTCCAAACTATCGAAAGTTTTTTACTTTGTTTACATTTTATGCATCTCACGCCTTCAAGTTTCCCCGGTGCCTTCTTATTAACACTAAGAAAAACGGAAAATCATTCACAATGGTATAGTTTATTTTCTTTTTGATTTATTTTCATTCCACTAATACTATCGCTTATATACCCACTGATCATTTTTGAATTTTAATAGATAAACACATTTACAAAGAACTAACAAATATCTTCACATAACGATTGTAATTAATTAAAAAAGAAATTCAAAATAGTTATTGGTTTAAAAACAACGACAAAATAATTTAATGCTCTTCGACTCACCATAAAATGTATTATTTCCATGTTCTTGTCTATTTTTTTTTTTTTTTTTTCCTTTGGGGCAGTAAAAGAAACACAATTTTGAAAACAACAAACACCATGCACCACTTTTAAAGTCTTGTCTTAAACTGTGACTGCGAACGAATTTTTTCTGTCAGGCAAGATCGGCAGCTATCACTTCAAAGAACAAAACATTTAATCACATGCAGGCAAAAATAAGAATGTAAATAATAAAACATTATCGACAAACTGGAAATTGAGTTTTGTTTTGTGTTTTATTACGTACACGAAAATTGTTTGCCTTTGCAAAAAGTGAAAGGATGCGGTTTACTGTGCGGAATTTTCGCAAATGAATTAAAGGTGGATGGTTGTCGAAAATTTGTTTGCATTTATTAAATGTAATTAGACATGAAGCGCAAGCTTGGATTAATTTATTTACTCTTAAAATTAATTTCCTAAATGTTGCTTATCTCTTTCTACTTGACCTGAAAGAAGTAGGTACGATTGAGTCACATCGAAAATACCGAGAGATTAAGAAAGTGTTTTTAACAAAATTTTACTCTCTTGTTTTGTTTTTGTAACTTCTGAAATAAGTGATACCTGTGTATTTACTCCACCTGAATGTAGGTAGTTATATGGAAGGGATGAATTTCCAAAAAGTCATGTAAATATTATATATGGGGTGAAATGTATTTGAAAATTCGTTTTTCTGTTGTTTTTGAATACGTTCTGGGTACAGATCACAAACATCGGTAGATAGTTCACCTTGAAGTGCAGCAGTGCTGTAAAACTTCTATCGAGTGTTGTACTTGTTCACGTTAGCAAAAATGAGTTAATGATGCAGTTCGATAGTTTATTCGATTCAATTCCAATTATAAATAACAGGAAAAATTAAATTAAAATTCCAATTATAAATAAAAGGGAAAATTAAATTTATCGTAAGCGACATTTACATGCATTTTAGCTCAGACAAAAAACAAAACAAAGCCTGTCCTGTAAAGTGTTAATTTTGTCGCTTATCGTAATTTGGCTGGTAGGGCGCGATATGTTCTCAGAAGTTCCCAGAAGTTTCTCAGAAACTGGTAATTCATTCACTTCAAAGGTCGCAAGTGCGACCAAGGCGCTTTCGTTGGGAAGAGCGTTACAACTTGTTGGTTGGATTTGCCACTATTCCCAGCAAATTCTCCGTACTTTTTAGGTCTTATGCACCCAAGGATTCCTCCGAATCATCATTTCAAAAATTACTTCAAATTACATGTATTTGAATGCAGCTTTTCTAACTAATAATTTTCCTTGCAGCACTTCATATATTGCAAAAACCACAGGAACTTCATAGATTTTAGTCCTTTTTAGTTTTTTGATCGTGTGTTCGCACCATTTTACCTTTGAAAAAATGTTGCGAATATTAGGGTCACATTGATACGTATCAAACTGCCCCGAGTTGTATCGATGTGCCCCGACTTACTTCGCTAACAATAAACATCAATTGTAACTATGACAATGTTTAATACAAACTTTTTGAGTGAAAATTAAGAATAGCATATATTATACTTACCATATAACTTTTTATTAAATTTTTGACAGAAATTTGCTAATACAAAAGCATACTCGAAAGAGACTAAAAAAATTACTTGTAGGCTTTCAAAAGGGTTATATGGTTGTTTCGCGGAAAGTAGTAGCTGAACAAGGGTATCAGACAGATATATACTTGCGATCATATACATGTTGACCAGTCCACTGCTTCTGATTTTAAAATAAAGTGCACCGTATCAATGTGCCCCCTGTATCAATTACACCATCTCCCTCTACCTATTGCGCTATATTTCAACTATGCTGATGAGTGTTTTTTGTGTATTTCAATATTGTGTTGTCTTTATGATTTGGGTCATATAAGTAGATGGAATAGCCTAGACTACCTGTTGACTCTTTTATTAATCGAATCTTATATTAACAGATTTTTCTAAAAATATGCAATGGTGTTTCTTCTGTTTAGTAATCCGTTTAGTTGGCCTGTTTGCTTAGGGTGATTTTAATACTAAGTTTTAACGGTACAAATAAGATGTCACGCACATGTGCTCATTACCAGAAATTTGTCAATTGCAGTAAATCTTTCTTCCATCTTGTATGGAATGAATATTTTTGGAATTTAAGCACTAAATGCAGACATTTTCGACAATCGCTCTATGAATGAATTCTCAAATTGATGTTGACGTAAAGTATGCCACAGTTATTAGTCGTACTTCAACTCTTTTTCTGAATTTTCAATTTAGGTTAATCGAAATGCTTTGGTGATTCAGGAAAAATGATCGCAAGCTTTCTTCTTGATGTGAGCACACATCAAGGTCTTTATTGTTTTTTGGAAAATTACTCATATTATTAGTGCCTAACTAATAATAGAAGTAGGCTAGTAAACTGGCAATTTAACTTTTAAGATGCAAACAGCATGCATCGCAGCATGCATTTAAAAAAAAATTAAAACGAAAAAATTACCATATTCCGTAGACCTCTATTGCAGTCGTTGGCTGGTAATTGAAATTTAAGCCAAAACACGGCAGTACGAAAATGGAATTAACATTAAAAAACGACATGGAGGACCGCATCAAATCACGCTCTTTTTACGGAGAAATTTGTCAGAGAATACATGGCTGGCAATTGACTTCTTTTTTAGGAAAACACTCTCGAGTTAAAAATTAGAAGTTGAAATGACAGCATGTGAGTGAATAAAAACAAAGTCGTAAGTTGAAGAGAAAAATCCTAAACTTGTGTTCCACTTTTAGTGAGTAAAGTCGCCCTAAGAATATTATATTGGGAATCCGATCTGCGCAATTGAAATACGTTTTTCGCTTAGATTTCATTTCTTAATTTTAAGTGGTTCACCAGTTACCAAGATTAAAGCTTAATGACGGACAGACAGACATTTATATGATATGCACCCCGCCCCTTTCCAATGGTACCCATATCGACAACCAAAGTTAATAAAAGTTTTTTTGCCGTTAGTATTAGTACTAACATTTTTTTTAATCTACGACTAATTCTAGAAAAAATTTATATTCTATTACTGGGTTGCCTAGATACATCTCCAGTACAAATTTCATCCCTTAATTCTAAAGAAACATTTGTGGTACACCCTAAATTTTGTTATACCTATCTAGGCTTTTATAACTGAATTTGTAGTATGTATTTAAGTATTTATAAGACTAAAAGATAAGTCTGCTTGATGGAAATAAAGAATAACTAACATGCAAAAAAAAAAAAAAAAAAGGTGTACCACAAATAAAATAATCGTAAAAAAATCTGCACAACCTTACTACGTATATAGGCACTATCATGGTCTGGAAACTACCCGTTTCTAAAAATATGTTCAATGAAATAAAACTATTAAATATTTTAAATACAGAGCATACTTACTTCGAAAATAGCTGAGAACCTTGATGCTGATTCAAATTTTTTGAATTTTAAGTCAGTTTCAAATACATAAATATTTTGAAAAAGAAAACGATTTAAAAGGGTGTGATTAATTCAGATTTCCTTGACAAGTGAAAACTGAAGAACTATTCTTCTTTGTCTTAAAAGCAATCAAGATTATTGGTTAATCAACAGTTGTGTACTTATAATGAATGTCCGAATAGTGAAAAAAAAGTTGTAATGCTAACTAGGTGCTCTGAAAACGAAAAAATCTTTGATCAAGAACATAGTGGATTTCGTATTTGCACTGAAGTATGTCAACTCTTTCATAACTTCGAATTATTGCTGTCGACTGTATATGCTTAGTGTTATCCTCACTTATTTGAAGACCAGCTCATTTAGACTATTCTCAAGCCACGATGAAAGATTCCACAATAGCTCACTGAGAACGCACAATGAGCTAGACCGCACTATTTGAGCCAGTAGAATCTTGAAAAAATCAGCCTTGTTGAAGGGCCCGGAGGTTCTTTAGGTTTTTAGTGCATGGAGTGACACAAATAGATAAGTTTCGTCGGGGTTTTTAATCCGACCTTCGTACAAAATAGCTCTGTGCGATGAATGATGTCACAGGTGGCTTTGAGAACGATAAAAAGGTGGTATGTATTATTATAATGCCTTGCAACGTCATTTTTACGAAAGCTTACTTATAAACCCTATGCAAAACAATAGCGTTAGATAAATTGTCTGCAGTCCAAAGATAACTGCAGGTACACGTCGCTGTGATTTTTAGCAGTGTGTAAAATTTAACAAATCCATTTTAAATGTTAAGGATAAGTAAAACCAAAAAAGTTACTTGCGCAGCTTCCGACAGCTACGAATGATAAAATAAGAAAGCTAAACAAGATTAATACATTGGAAAAAGCATTGATTTATTGTCTACTTAGAAAAAGGGCTACGAGCTGCGCACGTCAATGTCATAAATAAGTTCACTGTTGTTCGATGGAGGAGTTGTCGGACCCGAGTTGGGCGTCTTGTCGTCCATGTTACTAAAAATGGATTGAATCAAATCGTCCATCGATTCTTCGGTCACCGGTGCTGGACTAGGTGGAATAGTTGGCTTAGACGTCGTGACTGTGGGCTTAATACCTGCGAACACGGAATGTATTAAGTCATCTGTTTTCGGCTGGACAGTTGTTTGAATTGGCTTTGAGGTAGTTGTGACTGGTCTGTTGTTTCCCTGATGGCCGCCAAAAACTCCGCTTATCAAATCATCGGTAGGATTTGAAGGACTTATCTGAGGTGGTGGTTGTGTATTCACCTGAGGAGGCTTCTGAGGCTGTTGTGGATTTTGCTGAGGCTGACGTTGTCCGAACATATTATTAACAAATGGATTATTAGGAAAGCCTTGTTGGCCCTTGTTAATTCCCGGAGATGCAGGAAATCCTGGAAGTTTGGGGAAATTCTGTTGAAACCCTGGGAATTGTTGGGGAAAAGTTGGCAATTGAGGTAAACTGGGAAGTTGTGGTAGATCCGGAAGTTTCGGAAAACCTGGCACTTTTGGCAAAAATGGATTTGTGGATAAGAACGGATTCCAAGGACGTGTTATGTTGTTTGGCTCACCATTAAATTGTGGTTGAAATGGTGCCTGAAACGGGGGTGAAGGATGATTATGATAATGATGGTGATGATGATGCGGCGGTGGTGGGGGACGATTACCAGGCGGTTGATAGTAGCCATACCCGGGATGTTCATGATGACCACCATGTTCAAATTGCTCCGGAGTTCTAGTCAAACGATCTCCCATCCCATTTAAAGTATTAGAAACAGTACTGAATAATTGCGCGAGTGGAAAGGTTGCTGCCTGAAACGTTTGATATTCAAATTGCCTGAAATTGCTGGAAAAAAAGAATTAATAATGCGAAATTTTTTTTGCAAAATTTCTATTTACTTTTGTTCCTCATTATACGAGCGTTTACTTAGAATAGCAAAGCTGCAGCTAATCAATGTAAGCGATATCTGAAAATATATTTTAAAACTATGAGTTTGTTACACTCGAGAAATGCAAATAGCTTCGACAAGTAAAGATTTTACTTGCAAGATCATATTTAAATAAAAATTTTCTTCGTATACAATTATCACAAACACTTGCTGAGGGCTTACCAAGATGATAGCGCTTTATGCTACCGACCTAATCAGTAAATCATTCAAATTGCCACGATGGCTTCTTGTACACTGGTTGACCTAGGCATAATAAGTTTTGATGATTGTCTTTCGGAGTTTCAAGTTTACTAAAGACTTGAGCTTGTTGTCATAAACCTGTGACCAACCGTGACCCCACAGAAAAAATTCAACTCGATAGTTAACCATTTCTTAATACTGACTCATCGTATTTCCCAGCACCAGAAAACCGATGGCCATTTGAATTCAGCTAGTATATTATTTTATATGGTAGATAAAATCCATTAGTTATTCATCGCAAAGCATCGTATGACGGAAAAGACCCCAAAGTACATACAAAGACTTTTCGCTTTGAAATCGAATGCTTTTAAAATTTTCAACCGAATTTTCAACTGTATCAACCTTAACTTTGATTCGTGGTAAGGGTTACTCCTTTTTACTTTATCAGATTTTAAATTAACATGCACTACCATTCGTGGTAAAAATGAGAGTTTATTTGGTACAATTAAAAGTGAGAACCAAATACAGTCGACTCCGCCTTACTGAAAAAATCGGTTAACTGAAACACAAAACCTGGTACGAAGCATTTTTTCATAATCTGCATACAAATTACTCCGCTTAACTGAAAAACTTGGTTAACTGAAAAAAAATTTTCAACAAAAAATATAAATTTATACTGAAACTTCTCCGCATAACTGAAATACAATAAGTGAAGTGATGCCAAATTTCATCAAAAATCGGTGACCCCAAGTTCCTGCACTCTCCTTGTAAGAGCGTTCGTGGACCCATGACGACATTTGAAGACACATTACAATCATAAACGCCTGTCTTTTGGATGATATTGTCTAGCGTCAACGGTGGTGTGATTTGAGACACTCTTTTGTGGACATTTAACAATCTAGCAAGTAATCTAGCGAAAAAATTAGGAAAAAACCACCGTAAATGCAATAAAATAAATGTTACCAGTCTGTACTGGATTATTCAATAATGTAATAATGAAAACGAGTATGTAAACAAACGATTAGTCGATATGAATTCTTTCTGCCAGTTGCTAAAATTGTTCAATTTAATAGTACAGTACTTAACGGATATAAGTAAAACTCATATAAGAAAAAAACGCTTAAAAGAAACAAAGAACAATGCAACATATCCTTTTCCAAATTAATTACTACTACTCTCATAAACGAAAAAAAAACATTTAAAGAAAAAGATTCTTTAGATTTTTGGTTTTTCTTATATCAGTTGGGTACTGGGGCGGGGATAAAAATCTTAATTTGTTTCCTCTTCATTTAGACTTCTTAGGGTGCTAGTAAATATAATGTTACTGTTTTCACCGGATATATCCTTCTTAGATCGAAAGAAATTTGATCAGATCTTAAACATTGACGAATTTGACCACTCCACACACATACACTATTAATTGGCTCTAATTAGTTTGTTTTATGTCATTCATTTGATTATATCTCCGCCGGTAAATTGTTTAGTTAGTATCAGTTTAAGCAAAATAGCGAACAAAAATGGTTGTGTTTTTGTCTGAGCTGGGGAAATTCGTTTTTATTGTATAAAATGTCTGACGCAGATACGTTTCATCCACTTAAAACTTTATAGCTTCACTTTATTAAGCCCCCTTTTTTGTTTCTGCAACAACTGCAACAAAAAAGGCCTTAATAGACCGGAAAAACCACACAACTTGCGAAAAAAGCAATAAACCGATGTCATTAACAAAGAATCAATAAACACTCGCTTGAAAACTCATTAAACAAACTATGCAATGCCCTATGCTTTATGGAAATAAGTTGTTTTATAAGTTCGTTTCGATTAATTAACTTCATTATTCGAAAAACTTGTTTCATTTATTTTGTTTTTCGTGAATTCAGTACGTTTTAAAATTTGATCCATTAATTTTCAGAACTCACCACAATTTGGCTCCAAGCCATTGTTATCGAGGGGAGGACCTGAATCTTTTAAAAGGACCACTGTTGTCCTGAACCACTAGACTTCGAGGAAACTAGAGATATAATAAAAATATTTGTGGTCAATCACAATTCGAGTTCCGCTTATTCTAACACGTAACACGCAAAATTCGAACTGGCCGTGCGAAGACGAGAAACAACAAGATGCTGAACAGCACACATGAGCTGTGAGAGATAAGATCGGTAATCTCTCCGAGCCAGCACACAGACTTGATCACTAATTTTGACTCCGGAGAGTCGTCTTGAAAGCACTGACCGAAATGTTTTGCGTTAATGATTTGGCGTTGTGCTGGTGCTTGGGATTGGACCGTTTGGCATTTGTGTGTCTGTCATGCAAGTGGATTTGTGTTGACCAGCAGTTATCAGAGAAACAATGAAGGAAGCTGCGAACAGAGTACGAGGCGCGACGTCATCATCGTTATTGAGTCATTAATGGCGCCGAATTTATGAGTTTCTCTCTTTATGGTCTGACCTTGTGGAAACTGTACGCTTGCACACATATACACCATCATTCGAGGTTTGGATACGATACAAGAAGTTAATTTGCGGTTGATTCATGGTAGTTCAATGATACACGCGTGGTTTTTCCATAGACTGAAAAAGTTTGGCGTACATTTGAACTTGCTGCTGCTGCCTTGAAAGCTTTTTCCATTAAAAAAAAATTTAAATAATTTATTTGCAGGAGCAGTCCGCTAGAAATTTGAAATGCAAATTTTATCACTCCTTAATCTGATGAAAGATAGACAAATTTTTGGACTAAATTTCTTCTGTTTTAACTCAATCGTGTAGGACACACTGAAACATACACTAAAACGTTAATAAATAACAATTAATGAGAATATCAACCAATATTTCGGCGCCGTTGGCTCGATCGGTTAGTGAGTCGGACTGTTGAGCGAGAGTACCCGGGTTCGAATCCAGCTCGGGAAAAAAAACACCACAAACATTTTTCACGGCCCCACCTCCAGCGAACGACTGACAACCTTCCTGGAGTACTTCTGTCATGAAAAGCTTTCGCAATTCGCCGTTCGGAACCGGCATTAAACAGTAGGTCCTCTCCACATGTGACAAAATTATAACGCGCACAACACAGTGGAGGCGCGAAAAAGCTAGGCTCTGGCTCTCAACGGGCTGTTACGCCGCCCAATACATATTTCAACAAAATGATTTTTTTTCCGTAAACGGTCATATCACTTTCATAGCCAAAATATAGTATGAAAAGTATTAAGCCCTGTTAACCTCTATGTTGTGTGGATTTTGGTTACTAGCATAAAACATTTTGAACGCCTTTCCCTGTAGCTTAGGTCAAATGAGTTTCTTAGAAATTGTTTTAAAAAAAATAATTTTACTTTATTAAAATACGATTTAAGATTTCGATTCGAAATAAGATTTCATTAAATAAATTACGTCAAGCGCAAGTTACACTTACGCGCCGAGGGTTCCGTTCTAATTGTTTAACCTCTTGTGACATGCAAACTTGTGCCTTGAAAAATCGATCACGTCAGTTTCATAGTCTTTTAGCTACACTTGATCAAGTCACGTTTTCGTCTAACTTTTACGGCCAATAACTGGATTAAAAAAAACACTCATGCAAATACTTCCTTTTGTCATGAAATAAAGAATAAAGAAGTCAATACCAAAGTCCTCGAATCAAATTCAGACAAAAGGTTAAATTAGGGACTACCTCGTTTTTATTTTACAAGACTTATACAAAGAGTCTTGTAAAATAAAAAAGATGGATTTCAAGAAAACAATTTTTCAAAAAACTTTGGGATAAAGTTCCGAATAGTACTCACCTCCGATTTTTTTGAAATTTTTTGAGAACATAATCTAATTTTGAGAACATAGTCTAAAACCGAAATCAAAAACCGTTTTGACTGCAAATGAATAGAAAGGACGAAAAGCACATTCAAAGTTCAAAATCCGTGAAAAAAAAAATAGAAATATCTTATAATTTCAAAAAAAACGGAGGTGAGTTCTATTCGAAACTCCACCCAAACTTTGTTATTAATTTATTCTAGTATGAAAATTAGTTTACAATCCACCCTTTTTGGATATTTTGGACTCAAAATCTCAAAATTTAAGCTGAGCGACATGGTCCTTTAACACTTTCTCGGAAGTTTGTGCGTTAATAATCAAATGGGTTAAACGTAATATGCAGTTTTTTAGCGGCGACAGATCGACACTCTCTACGTGGAGTGACTCTACGTGGGTTCTGATTTTTCCTTTACAACAACATTTATGGAACTACAATAAATCCACAAGTACAAGCCATCTACCACCGATCGGTAAAGCAGAACACTTGTCAACAAATCTACAATAATCTAATTATCTCCTTCCTCCAAATCGCATATAAGCATTATGCATAAAAACTAAAATAACTAAATGTATTCTAACTGTAAGTATTTCCAGATCTTTTGATTTCACTACGTCCATTCCGGGTCACGTTCATGAACGTTATTATAAACATTGACTGCAAAAAAAAATCTTATCTTTTTAAGTCGATCTTGTGTTCCACTGATTATCAATACAGCAAACCTGTTTTTTTGTTTAATTTATTGCAATTCAACTGCTGCATGTAACTAAAAGTGTGAGTACTTGCACCCAGCACATACACGTGGGAATTAATTAGTCAAAAGTAAACATGTATCATTTTGATCACTAACTGACCAAACTCAGACCCAGAAATGAAGAAGTCATAAACCTGAGTGAAATGAATAAAAAAATACATTGCGTCTCATAAGACACACAAAAATTCAATGTAAAATGGCAACTAAATGTATTGGGTCGCCTATTCATCCATTGGAAAACTTCCGGTGATTGTTCAGTTTACAGAAATGAGTACATCAGTGCTTAGTAAGAAACCGTGTACTTTTATCAAAACATAAACCTAATTTTTAGGAGTGGATATATGAAACGGAGTGTATGATAAGATGAGAAGAAAGGCGTAAACCGATATTAAAATAAACGATTTATTTTCAAGATGTTCACAACACCTAAGCAAAAGTTCAACTTAATTACTTTGGTCCCCAGTCCTTGGTTTACGGCGCGACAATCACTATCAACGATTCTCTGCGTAATCTTAGCACTTACCTTAGTGATCGTAAGTTACCAACCTAGCTCCTAAAGCTAGCTAACGATTGTATTCAAAAAGTCTCGAGCTTTTAAGCAGTAAATGGACTGTAATCAAGCTTAAACGTGCTTTAGTTGAGACAAGATCCAGTTACTTCCGAATAAGAAGCTTTTACGTTTCATGCAGTGGGGTTGTTCGACTTATTAGGTACACAGATTTTCTGCATATTTTTTTTATTTGTTTCTTTTTGTTTTGAGAACAAATTAAATTGCAGTATATACAGTAGCAGTATGTAAAATCAGTGTAAAATCAGTGAGTGTACAGTAATTAATTGAATTTATAAGAAAGAACACGATTTTTGGATAATTTTGGGGAGCTGCGATAAGTTGCCCCATAACTCTAATTTTTTTCAGATTTTTTGGTCCAAAATTCTAGAAAATAAGGTGGGAGACACGGTACACAAATCAGTTTATGGCAGTTTGTTGGCTAATATCTTCTTACCAATAAGAGTAAGGTGGGCGCCGTGGCTTAATCGTTAATGCGTCGGACTGTTACGTGAGAGTACCTGGGTTCGAATCCGGCTCGGGGAAACAACACCTAAAAACATTTTTCACGGCCCCACTCCAGCGAACGACTGACAACCCTCCTGGAGTACTTCTGTCATGGAAAGCTTCCGCAATTCGCCGTTCGGAACCGGATTCATAATCAGAACCTCGAGCCTTTTCAACAATGGGTGTTGTAACACCCTGTAAACAGTTAGGCGCAAAAAGGGTGGGATATGTAGTATTAACTATTTTCATGCCAACTGAGGAATCCCCGCAGACTATTATATGCTGGTATCGTGCACTATAATCGGCAATAGCTGAGAAGTATTAGTACTGACGTTTTTTTTAATCTGCAGCCAATTTAAAAAAAAAATCAAGACTTATTTTGGGTTGTCTAGATACACCTTCAGTCCAAATCCATTCCTTAACAACAAAGGACTTATAAGTTATAGCCCAATATGTTAAAGGCGACAGACAGACACCGAAGTGATTTCAAAAGGGTTTTGTTATTCTTTTGGAACGAAACCCTAAAAAAGGTAAGAAAAAACCCAAAAGCTGAGAACCATTAATAAGATTGTAATTTTTTTTTGTTTAAAATATCTTTTAAATATCTCGGCGTTGATTCTACTAGGTTAGATTAGGTTAGGTTAGAGTAGCTGGCTGGGGCAACAAAGCCCAGGCCCCAGATTCTAATAACTATTAAGTCAATTTCTTTACACACATACATACACTGGGTGGCGTAACAATCCGTTGAGAGCCAAAGCTTAGCTTTTTTGGGGCGAAAATTTGCTCTTAAAATTTGTATGTACCGTTACGATAAATAAATTATAGTGTAGATTCTAGCAAGAAATAAGGCCTTTAATTTCATGTACCCATGTCTACTACAACTCCTTCTGGCATATATATATAACTACTGTATATATTTATACTATATACTACTATAACTATGTATATATTAATATTTATATTTTTATTTATTATTATTTTTAGGCATGATTTTGCACCAGTTGTGACTGTACACCTAATTTGACTCCGACTGTATATTATATTGACTGCTTTTTCCGGTTTTTAATGCACTATTAAAATAAATATGTATGTCAATATAAAACTGTGTAAGAAGCCAGAGTTTAGCTTTCAAATAGAAATTCAACAGCAGCTTTGGGACTTATACGCAACGTTTTTCTATTTATAAAATTCATAAATTCTGAAATCGAACTAAAATTTATCGTGTTCAGATCGAATTATTTCAAACATTTTTTTCAGTTGATTTGGCTTTTATGAAATTAGTAAGGCACTGGTTTTGACTGGAAACTTAAATAACTTGGAAGTGAATGAACACCTGAACAGCAAGGTTGATGCAAAAGAGGGAGTAAGGAAAAATAAAAATAAGCTTTCATTAAAAACGATTGTGCGCAGTCTTATTTTAGTGTCTAAGGACTCCTCTTCACTTGAAATCTCTTTCAATGTCAATGTTATATGCGATGTTAAGGTATTATATGTTCTTCGAATATAGTTAATAAGCAACTTATAAGTTTACTTAGCTTAACTATATAAAAAGATACAAATGTAGAAAGTACATAGTAAGTATAAAGACGAATCTAATAACTACATAAGTACTTTCATTAAAACAATTGAATAAAATATATCCCAACTGGGTTTGTTAGATTAGCATTGTATTAAGCCAGAGATCTTTGGTACTCTTTTATTCTATTTTTATCTGAGCTCTTAAACAAATAAATAAAAATGTATGCAACATAAAATTAGAAATTTTCGCTTCCAAGATACAACGTCATAGTGTATCACATAATCTGATTGACACAGATCTTTTATCTACTATATTCATTGCCTTTTTTTTTTTGCTCATAATCTCATTTGACAAGTGAAGCCCAGGAGTTGTTTTAATTTGTTTACATCGTTTGCTTACTAGTTCCCACATAAAAACCGGTCAAAGTAACGTGATAAAGATTTATTAGAAATAATTTATAGTTTAAAAGAAAAAGCAAAATAAAGAATAAATCAGCTACAAATAAGAATGAATAAAGTGAATCGTAAAACCATATTCAATCATCTAACAATATCTACTTGCACACGGTTAGCGGAAAATGGTTTCTGAAATTTTATCACGTGTATTAAAACCTGTATCTTTTACGTCCATGATTTATGAAAGCAAAGGTGTTTGTTTGTGAAAGGGGATTTAATTTTTCCAAAAGTCTTACATTACATGTTATTCCCTCTTCTAGGTGGAAACATGTGTGTCCAGGATTCATAGAAAATTCTGTAAAATCTTTATTATTCATTGTACCTTTTCGTGCTTCAACTATAAACTGATTTTTATTGAATGGCGTCTATTGCGTCTACTGCATCATATGGGCCATGGTCTATTGCAGAATAGGAAACTACGATGCCTGTATGTATAAAATATTATTTGTGTGATGTATGAGGAATAGATTGTTTTTTCTTGGTTAAGATAAATAGTGCAACTCGGGTTATATTTGGTTAAAGGTTTTGTCAGTAAAAAGAAGAGCTATATGGTGATGAGCGCAAGAAATAAACATTAATCCGACCTTACGGTGAAGGTGAAAGCCATGGCCTAAATTGGTCTAAGTTATTGCGTCATAAAATCTAAAATCTGTTATACAAATTTTAAAGGAATCCCTATTTTTGCATGAGTTTCCCGATAAGCATCAACCTTTTCCTTTAACCCTTTGCTGCACAAGTAGCCATATATGACTTTTAACCCTTAAACGCCAATTATTATTGGAAAAAAAACCGCAGTCAAATGGAACTGCGCGCGGTGTGAATGTACTGCAAAAATATAAAACAATAGTTTGTTTATTACTGGCTGGAGAGTAATTTAAGTGCTGATACATTTTAAGTTAGATTTAATGTGGTAAGTAGAATTGAAGTGCTAAATGCTTGATTGTAAGCTTGGAATTCAAGACAAGGCATATTTTTTATTGCAGTCATATATGGCTCCTTATCCATTCACAATATGAATATTCGTACATTTTGAATTTTTGGAATTCAAGACAAGGCATGTTTTTGATTGCAGCAATATATGGCTCCTTATCCATTCACAATATGAATAGAATATTCGTACATTTCGAATTTTTGGTAAAGTAAAAAAGTAAAAAGACGAGCTCCTTCCATGGAAAACTTTTTATGATATTCCCAGCAACCGAAATCAGAGTGAGGGTGAAATTCTTGAACGTGAGTTTTGCTATAAAGGACATCTGCAGGTGCCTGTAATTGATGAGAGCGAGTAGAATAATGTTAAAGCATACACTCCTTTACTTTGAGCCCAGATTATAAGACGAAAACAGCAAACAATAACTGAAGAATCATTACAGCACACTTAAATATGCCAGTCAACATGATTTCATTTCGATATTTGTTGTTGAAAAATGCACTAACATATAAACTAACAACTTTAAAAAAATGTTTAATTAATTTTTTTTTATTCTCTTAATAGTGCAAAACGAAGTACAAAAATGGCATGTGTTTATTTTAAGAGTTTCGTTCCAAAGGAATAACGAAACCCTTATAGAATCACTTTGGTGCCCATCTGTCTGTCCTCTGTCCTCTTTTATATATTTGCTTATAATGACTTCTTAATCCTTTGGAATCAAGGGATGAAATTTGGACTGGAGATATATCAGAAAAACGTCGTAATTTTTTCGGTATTAGTCGTAGATTAAAAAAAATTAGTACTGATATTAACTACTAATTAAAAGTTAGTACTGATACTGGTGGTCGATATCACTTTAAAGGGGGCGCTTCTGCTCTTTTCATATATAATATTCTATACAAACCTTTCCAATAACTGCGAAATCATCAAAAAAACGGGTGTGCAAATACTTTTTTGATTGACTCTATTTGGCTTCAAAGTTGCTCCGAAGTTGTGAAAATGGGGCCCCCCTCCCCGATGTAACTAGAAATCTGGAATATATGTACATACATAGGTCCTTATGTAAACTTTAGTCTACAATTGGCTTGAGCATTCTGGCATAGTGTCGAGTTATTGGCCAAAGACCAAAAAATTAAGGCAAAATTTTTTGAGATGTTAACGATTTAGAACAGATCAGTTTTCTGCTAAAAACGATGAACTGACGACAGTCAGTGTCGCTTGCGAGCATTTCAACCCTTAACACTATACAGAAGCAGCCATATATAGCTTTCGATCTTTAAACGTCAACTACTAAAAATTCTCAAGCAATATTGGGAAAATATCACTTTGACCGTTGTTTTTTTTTTACCGTATATTATTGGTATGTGGGCGCCGTTGGCTCGATCGGTTAGTGCGTCGGACTGTTGAGCGAGAGTACCCGGGTTCGAATCCAGCTCGGGGAAAAAAAACACCCCAAACATTTTTCACGGCCCCACCTCCAGCGAACGACTGACAACCTTCCTGGAGTACTTCTGTCATGAAAAGCTTTCGCAATTCGCCGTTCGGAACCGGCATTAAACAGTAGGTCCCCTCCACATGTGACAAAATTATAACGACGCACAACACAGTGGAAGCGCGAAAAAACTAGGCTCTGGCTCTCAACGGGCTGTTACGCCGCACAATACATATTATTGGTATATCTTTTTAAGTTAAAAAATGAGCAACTGTACAAAAAAGTTATTAACAACTAAAAAGAAAATTAATTATTTTTGTTTTATTTTCTTAACTTTTGCTTTATTTCCGCACGGTGCGTGCGGTAGCGTGCGAATTTTTTCGTTGCAAAAATCATAAATTTTGAACGCATAAAAATATCCAAGGCTATAAAAATGGAGAATTTGAAGTAAATTGATTCACAAAGTTTTTCACAGTTGTTGACTAAAGTAAAAGCTCTATAGCGCTTTGTACATAGCCGGAAAATTCAAAAGACAAAAAGGTGGAAGGGAGATATTTGACAACCTAATAAATAAATAAATATGTTCTTATTACATGATTTAACTAGACTGCATTCAAAGAAATTATAACTTTTTCTTTAGTATTACACAATCGTAAAAATGAAAACGAAGAAATTCCTTTTTTTATGTTTATTTACTCTTAAGCAAAATTGACTAACTTTGGAAAGCTCTAGAAGCCAAGATGAAAATCAGAAAATTATTTTGTTCGCCGTTTATGAAGCTCTGTTTATATTTCTACAAGAAGTAAAAAACAACAAAATAAAACATCGAATTTAGTATTTTTGAAAGTAAAACTCACCAGATTTTTTTTTTACTGTACTTTTTTTACTTATACGCTTTCTTAACTCGTTGGGGTTACATATGTAAACAAATCTTGGAATCTAAATTTGAACCACTTCTCTGTTTCCTATCAAGATGAAATTTTGCATACACGTTTCATTTGCATGACAATGCATTGTTAGCTAGGTGACGTCTTCCTGAATCCATAATGGCGGATTTCCAAAAATGGCGGGCTAGCTATTTCTTATGCACTGCCATGATATGGGTATCAAATGAAAGGGTTTTTTGAGTAGAATACCAATAAAATTACGTCTTTCGAATCCAATATGGCAAACTCTCAAAAGTACATATTTTTGTATGTACTATCATGATGCGCACATTAAATGAAAGGGTTTGATGAGAGGAATATGAATAAAACTACGCCATTCTGAATCCAATATAGCGGACTTCCAAAAAAGGGCGGACTCGTTCTTTTTGATGCACAACCATGATATACGTATCAAATGAAAGGGTTTTCTAAGAACAAGACGAATACAATTACGTCATTTTGAATCCAATGTGGTGGACTCGCCAAAGTGGCAGACTGGTTTTATTCTATGCTCTACCATAATATGGGTATCAAATGAAATGGTTTTCTGGGTAGAATACGAATAAAATTATGTAATTTTGAATTCAATATAGCGGACTCCCGAAATAGCGGACAAGTTAATTTTTATGTGCTTCCAAAATGTTTTCATTGATTAATTATTTTGAAATAACACGCGGCAGCAACATAGATAGATTTAAAAAAGAAAAAAATTAAAAACAAACAAAAAAAAAACTCAAAACCAAAAATAAAAAAATAAAAAGGTATCATGAATCAGTAGTAACTTTCTCTTAATTACTTTAAGACTAAAAATTATAAAATAAGTTATAGTTTAAAAAATTAAAAAATACGCCTTAATCACGCACTTAAAATCGAAAAATAATCTTATCACTTCTTTTATCTCCAATTACTAAATTAAAAAGCCAACACATTCAATGCAAAATAGCAAAACAAGATCGCTTGTTATCCTTACTCCCAATTATAATCTCCTGAAAATAGAAATTTGTATCAAATAAACAATAGTTGTCTACCACTATTGTTTTTTTCCGAAATTCCATCACGTGATGACTAGACAATTATTTTACTCTTTATTCTTGTACATCCCCAACTGTAGGAAAGTTTTAACAAGTGTTTTATTGCCATGCACATGAACTGGCTACATGACAGTAATACTAACTACTTTTTTTGAAAGGAAATTTTATAACTTCTTGCTAAACATCAATCCACATTTCGTCAGAAGCTGGAAATACTATTTGCATTACGAATCAGCTGTATTTAGTGAGATATCTTTAGAATTTTAGCTTAAAACCAACGTAGACATATGATAATATTTGCACTCGAGTTAAATTTAATCTAGCTGGGTTTTGTTGAGTTAAGGATTCTGTGCTTTATTCGGAAATACTATGACAACTACGGCGCTTCGTTGACTCAATTTTATAATCAAATAAAGGACAGGATGTCGGTCTGATTTAGCTTATAAAGTGATCACTACCTAGTTAAAATTAAGTAAACACTGCATAGTTAATTGTCCATCCATTCTGCACTGGTGTGCTTGTACTCATACTTGACGCTCGTAATCATATTTGGATTTACAATCACTTTTCAAAAAAATGCGGATTCTTTTATCTAGCTAATTTCATCACACATTCACACACACATCAAATTCGCTGCTATATTTTTGTGATTCATATTAAAGGCTTGTGGCTGTGCATTGCAGCTTAGTGAATAGGTCACTGGATGATTTATGGAATAACTATACACTCGAAGCCCTCTAAGTAGAATTTGACGGGATATCAAAATTAGTTCGAGTTATAGTGATTTTTCGAAAAATACAAGTTAGAGGGATAAATATTTTTTTTTGTTTAAAAACCTTTATTTTATTCAAAAGAGTATACATATAAGGAAAAACCACAGGAAATTACTTAAAAAAGCTTGTAATTTTGGATTTAGTCTTTAAAAAAGGACTCTATATTGAAAAGGCAGTGTTGGACCTCATCCGGACTCCCAATGCATTCACTAAACAAAGCTTGAAAACATCTCAGATACCTAACTGTTTTTATATTAAAAGCAAATTGTTTGAGGCCAACCAATAATACAATGAATAAGCAGCGCAGTTATTCATACAGAGCCGCACGGTTGTGTGCACAAATAACCTATAGCTCATTTGTGGTTGTGTGTAGGCGACGATTATGTGGCCCTAGACGACAATTGTGTTCGCCCAACATGATTGTGCTTCGAAGATCGTTGGCGAATAGTTTCGATTTTCTCATGTTCTTTGGGTTCGATGTTCGCCATGCAAATTCTCATTCTTGCTGTGAACATTCTTTTTATTTCTTGCATAGATAAACAATAATAAGGACAACCACATGCGTTTTTTCCGACGTGTTTGCACTAAAAAATCAACATAAAATTAAAGGGGTTCGTCGTCCAGTGCCAAATTGAGAGAGAGTTAGAGCATGCAATACAAGTTGCGTGCTTGATACAAGTTGGGAGAGAACATTTTTTGTTTATTTTTTTGCAAAAAAGAATTCGACTTAGAGGAATTGAAAATAGACCAAGAGTCGAAAAAATGTATTCGAGTAAGAGGGCTTTTCGACTTAGAGAGTGTTCGACTTAGAGAGCGTTCGACTTAGAGGATAGATTTTGTATGGAAAATTGAAGGGAATGCCAAAATATGGCGAAATTCGAGTTAGAGGGCTTCGACTGTATTTATTATTCTATAGATTTTATGTGTCTAAGACTCGGTTGTCTTAAAAGTTTTGTTGTTACTGACAAACCCGAAGAAGGAAATCTGCAATTTGGTCCAGTAGTACTCAACTTTAAGGCTACGTTTATGGTCAAGCGATTTCAAGCGATGGCATCATTGACATATTTTTTTAAATTTTTATTTTAATAATTTAATAATCTCCATACTATTTGTGTGGTAACAGATTATGATGTATGCAATTATTGTTATATAGCTAGCAATGATTAAAGTTAATTTTATGATGAAAAAATTGAATGAATACTTAAATTATAAATTAATAATATATTTTTGAAGTAAGATTTGGAATGAGATATCTCCATGTATTGCGCATGTTTATTAAGTACTCGAACGAATCTTGTTTCTTCTTCTGTACTATGATTTTTCTTAAATAAAAAGTTTCAAGTGCAAAGTGTACTAGGGGAAATATGGAATTTAATCATGGATAAAGTGTGAGAACTACTTAACGTAGTTTATGGACTACCTGTGTGTGTGTGTGAGGTGGGGGTCTTAGAGAACCCAGTTAGCACTAGGCTGTGTTAACGCAGCTCTGAAAATTTGAAAAGTAGATTAGATTGGAACTTAGAACCATTGTGTGGCGTTGAGAAACGAAATGAAATCGTTGGTGTTCATTTCCGATACCTCGCACAGAGATTCCAGGAAGGGTTTGCCTAGAGTCCGTACCCTTGCCCTGCCAAGCGCTGGATAGGAGCAGAGGAAGTGGGTCAATGGTTCTGGCTCTGTCGAGTTCCTACAACTCCAGCAGTATGTAAAATGTGGGACCCCAAGCCTAGCTGCATGATCTCCTATCGGCCAGTGACCCGTACTAATCGCTACGATTTTAGCAATATCTGTGTGAGTCCTGTTTAGAAGGTCGTGAGCTCGTGATATGTTGTACTCCGGCCAAGTCACCTTAGATGCTGCACTGAGACCATCTGAGGTTAGCCCTTGCCAAGAAGTGAATTTTAATTCGAGCTTTTACTAGCCCAGCTAGCTCGCTAGCTATGGAGGGCGGTGCCGTGTTTGGCCAGTTCATCAGCTGATGGACTGCCTAGTTTCTAAAAATTTCATAAAAACCTTCATATGTAAACATGTAATTAATCGCTTTAGCGAATTGAATCGCGCGATGCGAACTCGTTTCACCCTAAATGCAGCCTAAAGCGTTGAAACAAACCACAATTAATTTTCATATAACAAGATTTTGAAAAATGCTGAGTGTTAATTGCAACACATTCGGATGTCTTCAACCTTTAATATTTGTGTCTGCTTATACTAAAAACTTTACATAAAACAAGTGGTTTCGATTGATATATAAAGTTTCGATAAGGAACTGTTTGTATGCTAATTAAATTTATTTTATCAATTAAGGTGCTTAAAATGTCGATAAGTAATAAGTAAACAGTAATAAATGAGCCTACACACTTCTTTATGCAGTAAAAATTAGAATGTAATAAAAACTGTTAACAAATGGTATAGTATGTAAATGAAAGCTTTGTATTTATTGGCTAGATCCTAATTAGTAACAAGCTGTAATATTGAAGTGTTAGAAAAAATGTTAAAATACAGAAGGGTGCTCTAAAATTAAAATACTGCAATTCCAGCAGTATGTGGATTCTACTAAAACTTAGTACTAATAACTGCTTACTTTTTACAGTCAATGTACAGATATGACAGTCTAATTAAAAGAATTAGCATGTGCTGTAAAGACACAAAACATTCTGGCTTTTTTCATGTGTTAACACACACTACGAATAGTAATATCCAATTATCTGCTCCATTTATCCAAATGACGCCATTATGTCACACATTACCACCTCAAATTTATGCTAACTAATTAAATGGTAATAAAACAATGTTTAACACATTTCTGAGATTTTTGACAGACTCAATGCGAGACCATGTGTTACATTTTTTTAGTTTTTCTATCTTTAAAAAAAATGGCCGCCACATCACCCACATCGCCATTCAAGTGCTGAGTGCAATATTTACCAAAATTTGTATGTGATGGCTGTCACCTTCGGACTGATTACATGCACCCCTCTAATGGCTGCTCACTAAGATGATAAAAAAAAACATTTCAATTATGTTTAATAACCTTATCGCTGTCATCATCAGTACATGATTGTCAACAATAATCTGTTGCTTCTAGTTTTGGAAATAATTATAACTTTCCATGCGCCCGAAGAATGGTTTTACGTTTACCAGGTCTGACTAACAATAAAAAGATTATTTTGAAAGAAAGAAGACTTCATTTGCTGAAAGAAAGCTCGTGTTTGTAACAAGTCTTAAAATCGAGTTCTGTTGAATGAAGGAGATATTGTAGAACTTTATTTATTTAAGCTTATACTTGAGATTAATATACGTATTTAGAAGAACTTCCATCAGCCTTATGTCCAGTTTCACAGTAAGAGTTTAAACTGCAGTTTAGCTAAACTTCAAAATGAGTTTAAACTTTTCGTTAAACTCGTTCAGTTTTACAGTCAAAAATAAACCTCAAGTTAACTTAACGCAGTTTTGGAAGTTGTGTTTAAGGAAACTGTAGGGTTTTGAAATGCCAAATTACGATTTTTTATCTGTTTTGGTTCTAGTATCTGAAATTGGTTTGAGAAAAAAAATCCTAGAAAAAATAAAGAATTTAATCTGAACAGTGGTTCGAATCACCGCAACTGACACGACTACTTAAACCGGAGCTTAAACGGGAGAATTCTGTTGTTTAACTTAAACATCGAGATAATCTCCTTCTCTCTCTTTTCGTTTAAACGGGTACTGTGAAACCGAAAAATTTGTAAACGGAAGTTCAAACCAAAAGATTAGTTTAAGCTCTCACTGTGAAACTGGGCATTAGAAATCTTTTTTGGTTGTCGGATGCTACAGCGAGGGTGCCTTTATACTGGGTAATGACGAGGAAAGGCATTGGTTTCCAGTTTTCTATAAGGCTGCCTAACGTTTTCTATAAGGCTGCCTACCGTGACTTAATGGTATCAGCGTAGGACTGCTAAGCGACCGTAGTCAAGTCCAAGTCCAGCCCGGAGAAAAATACTTCCAACAATTTGTCTAGTGATCCTTCTGGAAAACTTTTTTCGTCATGAAAAACTATCGCAATTTACCGATTGAAACTAATAAAAAACCGTAAGTCCCTTCAACAAATATTAATATTATACCGCGCACAACACAGTGGAAGCGTGATATAGCTAGGGTGCTTTACGGGCTGTTACACAGATTATTTATAAGCACATAGTCTTGTTTAGCCTCTGACTGAGCTACAAAATAGTCTGACAAACCACAACCACTCCATTTCGTAGCAGAGGTTTATGTGGTAAACTGGTAAGCTAATCCGAATAGATTTGGTCGGAAGTTTTTACAAGCAAAGATTCCTTTTAACAGTGTAGAAAGCCGCCTCAAAGTCCGCAATGAAGGTAATATATACGTGTGGGATTAAATGCCAAACAACTCAAGAATCACCCTACTTAGAACGAACAAACGATCATGCGACACCAAAAACCAAACCAGACCTACCACTGCTATTTCCCAACAACAAAACTACGACAAGACCAACGAAAGATACGTGCACGCTAACTGGACGAAACATACAAAAGGGACAGACAAAAATAGGAACGGAGTTTTTTGGTATACCACTTCTATGTCCATAGAAGCCAGACAGCCAACAGCGTCCTCTAACTTATTCCTTGTTTGTTTTATTATTATCGGCCGTCAAGCCAAAACTTTAAAGTTAAATTCAATAGTAGTCTTTTTTAAAAAGTGTAGTACAGTCGAATCCGCTCAACTGAACTACGCTTTACTGAAAAAATCGGTTAACTGAAACCCAAAACCTGGTACGAAGCATTTTTTCATAATCTGCATACAAATTACTCCGCTTAACTGAAAAAAAATTTTCAACAAAAAATATAAATTTATACTGAAACTACTCCGCATAACTGAAATAGTCATACAATACAATACAATACTTTTAAATCTCACTACAGAAGATGTATAGCACGGCGACAAATCCTCCACCTTGATATTGGAGAGTCATAAACGGAATTTTCGAAAAAAGTGGATTTACTTGCAGCATTAAAAATGGTTAAAAGAGCCTGGTAGATGGTGAGCCCACAGACAATTACAAACTGCTTTTTCAAGTCAGGTTTTGCTACAGCCGATACTGGAGAAAATACCTATGAAGATGATGACACTAATTGTTTGATCAGTCAGGATATTGAATCGCTCATAGATGTAGATGCGGACTTGGCATGTTTTGGAGACTTGACAGATACAGACATAATAAGGGAAGTTACACTGGCATTGAATACTCATTCAGAAGAAGTGTGTTCTGATAGCGAGGAATTGGTTGAATGTCAGCCAGAGCAAATACCCCCACTAAGTGAAGTTTTCAATGCACTTAAAATTGAACATTTTTTTCGAGGCAACTGTGAAATGGATGATACTATCGATGACCTCGAAGAGAAAGTATCGATGTACAATATAAAGAATCGTCGACAAACAAAAATCAAAGATTTTTACAACTCGCTTAACTGAGTATAAGTACATTTATTTATTATACACATGTATGTATGTAAACATATATGTATGCATATTGAAACTGACCTGTGAATTACCGTACAAATATTTATGTTTTCTTTTTTCGTGGATGGATTTTTTTTTAAATAAAATATTTATATGTTGAAAATTATGTGTTGTTAGATTTTTTTTGAATTTTCGGACCGGATAAGGGAAATTGTTTTTCAGTTATCACATCTCGCTGTGATTGTTTTTCAGTTATCAGTACGCTTAACTGAAAATATCGCTTAAGTGAAAAAAAAATTGTGGAAAATCAATAAAAATTTAATGAATAAATAAAATTCCTACTAGATAGTTTCCTTTCACGAGCTAATCAAGTTAACATAACCCAACCTAGACAGCCATCAAGACAAATGCGAAGTGAAAGAAAAAAAATATGCTGATTTTCCTGAATAAATTTTTACTGTTAGCAAACAACTCAGCAACACTTAGTCCAGATTAGACCTATCGTGACTGTAAACGTAGTACCCCAATTTTCTATTTTGTATCTGTGCATTTTCCAGATTCGTCTTTACCTCAAAGAACTTAGACGTGTTTGACCCTTCAATGCATCTTTAGTTTATTTATTCTTTCTAACTTTATTCTGTGCGCTCACATGACTGTAATTAAATATCAAATTACAATTACAATCATGTGACCTCTAAGCTTGACGTTGTTTGTTACTTTAATGATTTTCTTAAAGTATTTTGCTACAAGAAAACCTGTTACAAGCTTCTATGGCATTATACGCAGCCGGAAACAGCGGCATAGTACAACTGCTCATCGTGAAAGAATTTTAATTTTATTTAAGAATTAATTAACTTATTTTTGCCGAGTGAACTGGTTTCCCATTCTCCATACAACACTGATGAAAATACTGCGAATAGCGTCCTATTAAGCCCTACAGCAACAACACATGACATCATATTTATAAGTATAAGGATTTATCATTCATACAGTATAGTAAGAAAGTTTTTGTACATAGTGAAATCTTTGTAAGGTTTCAGCGATCTTAAAGAAAATATTGTTATTGTGTCTTGTGTCGCATTGCAAAATGCGACTTATTTATATAATTGCCTGTGAATTAGCTTCAAAGTTAACAGATTTGTAAACCCTACTAGAGGAAAAGAAAAAAATGATAATTAATATTCTGAGGAAGCATAGACTTTGTTCTTTCGAAATTAAAGTTCACTGGCTAAACTGTATTGATTTTTTAGTTAGTTGAACCTAGTTAAAAAAAACAAATATTAGTTGGCTTTTATGATTTTAGTTTACACCAACGTTATCCTCTTTAAACGAAGACAGGACAAGCATTTCATGGGCCACACACAATCGTTAAAGAACGTTAACCAACATCTCTAATTCAATTTGCTACATCAATTGCACAATTTAATAAAAATATACCAAAATGCATATCAGTGGAAAAAGCGAAGCAAATCTATTTTATTTTGTAAGGAAAAATGTTGTTTATTAAAAAAAAAAAAAACGTAAATAATAGCAATAAGCTAGTTATTGATATTGGATATCGACAACAACTGTGTGAGTACGAAAAGGGCACGAATACGATAACTTTGGCTCTAAAAAATGATAACTGTATTTTGTAGAGTGGTAAAAAAACAAGCATTTTTTCCATGGGTTGGAAAGGGATGGTGATTTATGAAAAATCAATGAACATAAAAAAGAAATTATTAAAAAATTAACGAAAGTAACGGATATTATACATTTCAATTTTGATTTTTGAGTTAGAAAATAGTTGTGTTCAGATCCAAAATGGCCTGAAACTTTACTGGTTTTTATTGACGTGTGCTGCTATCTTTACGTTGAGGCCAGAAACCTGACAACCCTCGTATACCAAAGTATTCTTATCATATTTAGAACGTCAATGTATACTTTAGCTAACGGATGCTGATGTAAAGGAAAGTGCTCCCGTTAAAATATATTAGACTATATTTTTAGGTAAAAACATTTTGATCACGAAATCATAGTAAAATGTTATAAAAAATCTTTCGATTTGACTTTTAATCTTTTGTTTTACCGTCTAGCTTTATTTAATAATCGGACTTTAATAGTACTTTCAAAAATATGTCATTATCATTGGCAATGATCATTAGCATCTGGACAGCCAAGGAGCCCCAATCACTCTAATACAGTGAACCTCCATAATTTGAAAACCTTTATAACTAGAAGCTTTCTCGCAGTCCCCAGACCCACAGTCCCACATATTTCTACCTCTATAACTCGAAAACCTCTGTATTTCGAAGTTTTTCTCTGGTCTGATGAGAATCGAATTATCGAAAGTTTACTGTACTAAACTATGTAAATATAAAATTATTATATATAAATTACCTAATTTATGTACAATATTAATAATAACTTATACTTATAAATGAATTTCCCATGTTATACCCTGTAAACGTAAAAATTGCCAGTAGAAAAAGTATTTGCATATTCAGTTTTTTGATGATTTCGCAGTGTTCGGAAAAGTTTGCATAGAATATTATACATAAACGAAAAAGCAAACCCAGTCTTCAAACATAGGTAGGTAGGTTGTGTGGTGGGCTGCGCAAGGCAGCCAAGAACTTAGGCCAGATGAGACCCATTGTGATACCACATGGAGCGGGTGCAAAACATCCCACTACTCCAGAAACCAGTTGGAGTTATTGACATAGTTGAGGATACGGCTCATGCTGGTGTCAGTTAGTTCGCCGAGACTATTCAGATAGTTGACCAAGATGCCTCTTTCACCGGTTTGCGAGAGCGCTACAGGTCCCTAAAAGGTGGAGCAAGGTTTCTTCCTCTTCGTCGTCTCTGAGATGGGAAAAATCGGTCTTAAAACATAAAGATGGGTAAAATCATATTCGTTCACAACATTTTTTATTTTGTCTAATGTAATTGTAAGGAAAGCAAAGGATGATCTCGAAAGATACTTTATAATACCACATAAACAACCACCTGCAGATAAGCCTTTGGCTTCGCAGTTACGCAAATTGTTAACTTGTTTTATATATTTGAATCCCAATAAAAAAAAAAAAAAAACAAAGTGTGCAAATACTTTTTTGACGTCTATACTTCATTTTTAGGGTTTTGTTCCAAAGGAATAACGAAACCCTTATGGAATCACTTCGGTGGCTGTCTGTCTGTCTGTCACCTTTTACATATTTGACTATAACTTATAAGTAGTTGAGGGATGAAATTTGGACTGAAGATGTATCTAGGCGACCCAAAAACAAATCATGCAACCGTTTTGGAATAAGTCGCAAATTAGAAAAAGTTAGTACTAATACTAGCGCTCGAAAAAACTTGTATTAACTTTGATGGTCGATATGGGTGTCATTGGAAAGGAGGCGGTGCGCTGATTATGAAAATGTCTGTCTGTCTGTCATTATACTTTAACTTTGGTAATTGGCGAACCACTAAGAATTAAGAAATAAAACTTCGCCAAAAGATGTATTTCACTTGCCCATAGAAAGTTCAGGTAAAAAAATTTTAAAAAATTGCATATCAGCAAAAAGCTTAGTACCAATACTAAATTTAAAAAGCGAATTTCTTTTAGTACGTCCTTGATATGGGTATCGTTGGAAAGAGGATGATAGTTAGATCAGAAAGTTGTACTATAGTAATCATCTCACTCTTATTGGTAAGAAGTTATTAGCCAACAAACTGCCAAAAACTGACTTGTGTACCGTGTCCCCCACCTTATCTTCTAGAATATTTGACCAAAAAATCTGAAAAAATTTGAGCTATAGGGTAACTCATCGCAATATCCCAAAATTATCCAAAAATCGTGTATGATTTTTTATTCATACATTTTTTTGAAAAAAATTTCACGGGAATATATTAAGTGAGATACCATCGGATAGGTCTTGTAAAATGAAAAAAAGTTTTCATTTCGAACTTTTCATTTGGAAGTTAAGTTTTCGAGATATTAAGCTTTAAGTGCGGAAAAAAAGGCGTCCCCCCCTCTCATTTCTACGCCCGTTGATTTAAAAATCTGAAAAAAATCTGGAATGTAGGTTTTGATGTAATCTTTGTGTTAAAATTGGTCTGAGCACTCTGGCTTTAATAGTTTTCGAGATATTGGCCAAAAAACAACAACATTCGAATTTTGAAGGTCCGAAAACGCCATTTTGTAGATCTCGGCGAAATAACAATAAAATATTATGTAAAAAAAATTATTTTCATACAATTTTTCGAGATATTAACGATTTAAATCGAATCAGTTATCGCAAAACACGATGAACTGACGGCAGTCTCAGTGTCGCTTGCGGCATTTCATCCCCTAAATGCACCAAAGAAATTTTCATACGGCTAGCGCGATCAGCAAATGGGAAAGGATTTTTTTTTTGTTGTGTTTCGTTCGAAATGAAAAGAAGAATTTTAGTGAATGAACAGTGAATTGAGTTTAATTTGATTTGACTGTTTTAGTGTTCTTAGACTTATATTAAGTCTAAGCTACTAATCTGTTTGCGAACGAAACCCTCGGCGGGTGAGTAAAACTCACACTTGACCGTTTTTTTTTTTTCATTTTATTTAAACAATATTACTTACAACGGCGGCGTGGCTTAATCGTTAGTGCGTCGGACTGTTAAGCGAGAGTGGGTTCGAATCCGGCTCGGGGAAATAGCACCACAAACATTTTTCACGGCCCCACCTCCAGCGAACGACTGACAACCCTCCTGGAGTACTTCTGTCATGAAAAGCTTTCGCAATTCGCCGTTCGGAACCGGCATTAAACAGTAGGTCCCCTCCACATGTGACAAAATTATAACGCGCACAACACAGTGGAGCTGCGAAAAAAGCTAGGCTCTGGCTCTCAACGGGCTGTTACGCCGCCTAATACAAATATAAAAAATTACTTACAACAGGAAGATTATAGTAATCTTATAAAATAATTGCAAGCAACCAATTGCAAGTTAAGCGGAAAATAAATAAAAATATATGTGAGTCTTTACATATTACACACTGAAAGGTTAGAGCATAATGAATTCAAAAAAAAAAAATTATAATAATAACAACACCAAAAATACTATTAAAAAAAAGTAAAACAATCATTTGCTGGTGTTTTCCCTGAATAAATGGAGTAATTCTTAACCAATTTTAAGCATTTTTGTATTCTAAGGTTTTTTCCTGCTCTTTCTTTCCATGCATTACATTCCAAACCAACATTTCTGATAAACAAGAAATCGTCAAAAAATCGAGTGTGCAAATACTTTTTTTGACTGATTGTACTATTTAATCTGTCACATACATTCGATTACTGAGTTATGTAAATATATACATTTGTTTTAGTCAACTCAATCCGTATGCCTTTAGCACTTTTTTTTTTAAATAAACACGTATTTTTTTCGGCTAAATAGTTCTGATCCTAACTAGTTGAGTTTTATGTTTAGGTTAAGTTTGCATTAAGTTTCTCGTCTTTTTGAGTGAACGTACAAAAAACACTGAAATGTAACTCATTACCTTATGTTATCCGCTATAATTGCGTCGAAAATTTAACAATCTTATGTCGGCTAGGGTGACCAATTCTAAGTCGACTACACTATCCTAACTCATGTGTTATGATGTTTATGTTACATGTAAAAAAAAATGTAATGCAATATTATAAAAACTCAATAAAGCAATACCTACATACAGCAGTAAAGTGCAACCGATCAGAGCCCGACTTGTGTTTAAACATCCAAAGGCTTCTGCCAAATCAAGAACCTTAATTTCTTATCTTACTTATTTTACATACATATACCTTTTTCTTGTATTGTTCCTGGACTAAACGCAGGCTTTTGAATTATTGTATTATTGGCTCTGGGTTTGAGACAAAATAAAAAAGCGGTCAAGTGTGCGTTTTACTCACGCGCCGAGTATTTCGTTCTTTCGTCAACAGATAAGTAGTAAGGAGTTAATTTAAGTTAAGTAAACTAACAACGGCAGGTTGTTCTTATTGTTTCGAATAAAGCTAAACGAAAGAAAAATCTTTCTAATTTGCTGATCGTGCCAACCGTGTGAAAATTGCTTTGGTGAACTTAAGGGAAATGGTCACAAGCTAGTCCACTGAAACGGCAGTTGATGAAAGTTGGCCTACCAAACAGCTAAGCAATTTGAATCATAAAGTACTCGGCAGTATTTTTATTAATAGATGGCCACTTAGTCACTTTAAACAGTAATGTGAAACAGCCCAAAACATCCAAGAAATTAACAAATCAAGTGCATGAAAGTAATTTTTAAGCGATAACAAAAATAACGTTCAATTTGGTTTTTGTTTCTGTTTTCTTTTATTCAGTTGCAAAGTTTAAATTTTGCGTAAGGAAATGGTCTGCCCACACATTTACGTATAAATAACTGATTCTCTTATTTTGTTTTTTAAAAAATAACAATAACAAAGCTACTATGATCAATTATTTCCTTATTTCGCCTCGATCCAGAGCTTTAGATTCTAAACGTGTTTTTAATTACACGTATACACAGCACCTTAAACTCAGGTACACGTGTGCTTCATTTAAACACGGGTACACGTGTACTTAACTACATTGTGGAAGCAGAATGAAACAGCCTATTCACGTCTTCTGCAATGGCTACAAAGCTCGAAATTTCAGAACAGGACTAGATATCTATCCAAGTAACTCGTAAACGTACTTGAATCCATTAAATATTAAAGGTTTACATAGGATTTAAAACAACGGTTTCATCTCAACTTGTAAAATATTGTACTGTCTGCACATATTTACTATGTTACACGTGAAATTATAAATACACCTGAAACTATAAATACACGTGAAAATATATATATACACGTGAAAATATAAGTACACGGATAGTTTAGTTTCAATAATTTTTTTTTATGTAATATTTTTTTTGTGCATTTGTCGAGGTGTGCAAAAACGTTTTCGGATCTTTAAAATTCGAAAACTATGTGAGCAAGGATGCTCAAATTAAATTTCAACTAAAGCTTACATCGAGACTTATATTCTGTTTTTTTTTCAGATTTTTAGATCCAATAATCCTCTGATACCTTTATATATTTTTGGAGCCTCTACGTCTTCACATAATCGAGCACATTTAAGTGAATTTGCATAATTTCATGCGAGCAGTTTTTTTAATATTTAACTAATAAGATACAACCGAAATTAAGAGTGTCAACAAATTATTAGGTTTTTTTTTCTAAATCCAAAATCTTTTTTTTAAGTACAAAATAAATTCAATTCATGAGCAATATGCAAGACGTTTGGTTTTTCTTATGTTTTATGTACAACACATGTAGAAATTAACAACGCAGTGCATTTACCTGTGACAAAAAAAGTAATAAATCATTCAATCGTCACTTTTTGTATAACTCATTCATTAAGTGGCATTTGTGACAATAATGTATTTTTGATTATTGACTTGTAAAAAACGTGTACAAACTTCTGATTAATTCAATCAGCTGTTGATTTCATGGTGGATAAAATTATGTAGGTAATTTTTATGTTATTGAGCTTTAGGATATCTTGTATCTAACTTCTACTTTGTTTGGGAGCAAAGAAAAATTATTGAAGAAATAGGCTTGAGATGATCGTAAACATGCCTGATCGTGAGTGTTAGTTAAATTTATGGTGTGGTTAGTTTAAGTAGCGTTCCGTTGTAGTTATCTTTTATGACAAGTGAAAATGGGATATTTTATAATCTTTTATTATATCTCACAAGCAACCCGTCCTGGCTTCGCGCAGACAGCACTATACATCTAATGTTTTTTAGTATTCCAGTAATTCAATACCAGAAAGTGTTAATGAATTTTGAAATAAATTGAGGTAATGTACTGCTTCTTCTACATCTAAAACGCTGTCAACTGAATAATGGACTTTTGATGATGCCTCACATGATACACTACAGAATTTTAATGGAAGTTTAGAAGCAGAATTAGCAGTTCTTCTGAAATCTAAAAGTATGGGTGCAATACCAGACGATGTCACAGCAAAACCAATTTCGCCACCATGCTTAATCTTCGCAAGCAGTAGATTTATTGAAAAGTCTTCCCGGTGTATTTTAGGATGTCATATGCCTCTATCCGTACAACACCGTTTCTGCGCGATTATCGTCTTGCCAGTTGTGTGCAAATTTTAGCTAAGCAAATGGGGGTTGAAATGAATGTGGAAAACACTTAAAAAAAACTTTTAATCAGCGATTTCTCGGATTTCGCCCACTAATCGATATTTTTATAGTGATTATTTCTTAATGCGAGTTCTACGAAACTGCATTTCTGGATTTTCGAAATTCGCATATCGACGTTTTATCGTCGGCTCTTCGAAGCCGATTTTTTGTAATTTTTTCAGATTTTTTGACAAAGCGGCGTGGAAATTACAGGGTGGATTGGTTTTTTCAAATTTTTACAGAAAATTCGAAGCGATGTATAACTAAGTGGCATGCGCATTTGATATTATGAATCTGTATGTATGCTATCTCATTTTTCGAAGACATTGCTTGTATATGCTTTCGATCCAAGTTTTTTGGTACTTGAAAACACTCACACACAATTCACAACACATTTCACGCAATTCAAAAAAATGCTATGAAACATGCAACGACTGCACGATTGCCGAAGGAATTAATACGGACCTTTTCCATTACCATTTTTTTTAACAATTTGGGGTCACAAAATTGCTTGTAATAAATGCCGTATTAACGCACATGAAGTGTAAACTTCAATTAAAGGCATTGCACAACCGTTTTCCCCCTCACAAAACGATCTCCTCGTCACAATTTTCCACATGTGTTAATAGACTCTACACGTTACAATTACAAAGCAAGAAAAAAAAAAAGCATATACAATATACTTTGACGAAAATGATACCAAATCAATCCCTTAGAAACGTCACCATCTGGTTTAGCCCAATTATAATCTAATTTAAAATGTAAATAATTCGAATTCGTTAATTTTAAATGCAAACAAAATTCATATGCAAAGTGGGGTTCCACCATGTTTTATAGACGAGTATAATTTGCTTGTAATTTGCGATATAATTTGCTTATCCAACTGAAACACTTTAAATGAAATTTTTAACTTTTTTTTTAATTTTTGACAGATTATCGGGATGACAGAGTTCATCCGATTTTGCTGTGAATGAATAAAGAACTACCACGACAAAAAAAAATAGAAAATGTCGAAAATAATAAAGTGTATCCATTAATTATTATGATTTTACTACTTGCACAAAATCTACTTTTTATTTAAGGCGTGAAGGAAATATTTTTGCATGTAGGTATGATAAAACAATGGCTATATATTATATTTCAAGGTGTCTTGATCTTTTCACATGTCATTTACGAATGCAACGTTTGATTTTGCCATGCAGACACCGAGCAATCTAACTTTTTTTTCATGTATAAGGTAATTACAATTAAAATTACAATATACGATTAAAACCAGAGCAGTTAAGATGCTCAGTTAGTTTATAATTTAGGTTCGATTAGGATTAGTTTTTGCATATAGGCATCAGCAGACATGTAGGTCCACAACGTATCCGCAAAATCAACATAATAATATTTTTATCAAATTTATGAGACAGCACTCAAAGCCTAGATTAAATAACGTTAAGGTCCCAGTAAAAGTAGCTCAAGGACACACCTAAATTTTTTCAGTTGAATTCCAGCACGAATCACGCTAAATTTTTCGAACTCGTTATGCTCGCTGATCTTGAAATCACACAGTGAGTATAGCGAAAGAGTGGTCTGGACCTCTTTGGTTTCAACTATCTCCGCTATTGCCAGGGAGCCAATCTTAGCAACATGAACGCTTATCAATTTATCATCAATCAATTATGATTTAAAATCACGGATTTTAAAATTAGGGTATTTGTTACGCTCCATTTCACCGGTGTTGACTCCTGACAGAAAAGGTAGAGCAATGTGTCTGCACTCTCGATGTAAACTCTTCCTTCCAGATAACGAATCCTGAAAAATGAATCGTTAAATTTCTAAGTCATGTGCACATAACCCAGGTACAGCTAGGCATTTCTCAATTCGCCTAGAAATAAAGTTGTGAATCTTAATGCAAGTGTGAACTCCATAATAACACAAAGCCACTCAAATTGCGCTATATTATAAATTTAAATTAAACATAAAAATGAACGTTACCAGTTGCTAAGTCTGCATATGTGAATTTTGGTATCGAATTGCAAAAGGGGCAATGTACTATGTTTGGGCAATACTTTTAAATGTCCACTTCAGATCATTTTTGTAACGCTTTGCACGTTTCAGCACCGCTTAACATAAACTTATGAGACAAACTTCACTGATGATAAAATGGCGTACGCTATGTTGTATCATGTGGACTAAAGGGAATCGACCAATACTTCCACCTTAGCAGTTTCCCATTGCCGGTCGGTTACTAGTTACGATCACATGATAATTGTAAACAAAAATCCAATTTCAGAGGCGCATATTTAATAATTTCATTAGCTACCTGTTAGTCTTTTTCCCTGTTTTCCTCGTTAATTTATTTAAACTCGGTTGCTTAATATGTTTCCGTACACATATTGTTTTAAGTGGCTGCTTTTGGTGTGAAGATGACCCTTTCTTTCGGAAGTTTATTAACGTGAAGCCTGCCAATTTTCTATTTATTTTTGTGACGCATGTTTGGAAAGACCATTAGCATACAACTTATGGCAGTTTTGCTTGCAACCCATGCCGAAATCCTTTCAAATGCTAAGCTAATTGATTAGTTGGCGGCTCCGGCAACAGCAACAAGGAATATATTTCCAAATTTGTTTAAGTAGTTATCGAATTCAGTCAATCAGGAACATTGACGTCTGAATGAGGTCTGGTACCTTGGGATTAGATGTCATTGAAATTTCAAACATGCACAACTGTGTAAATGAAAACGATATGACGACTCTATGGACACCATGTTGAATTAAGTTTTTTTTTTTGTGTAGAAGTAACAATTGTCAATTTGTTTCATTGTTTTTGATGTGATCACGAGTGCTGCTTTCAAAACAAATCTTCAGCTGTGATCTACATGTTTACAGTGCGGCTTTATTCAAAGATGTTCGTACATTACTAGATAATAGTTCGAAACAGCTGAAAGGCTAAGTTCAAAACTTTCATAAACGATGGTCCTACACGATGTACCAGAGATTTCGCAGATTCAATGCTTGGGGTTATCGTAATGAACCCATTTTTCATGCGATGCAGAAATCTTTTCGGTCTTTGCCTTGCAAGCAGCTGTTCACAAGCAAATAAACGCCGTTCAACATCTCTCGGCTTCAACTCGGTTGGAACCCAATTTCATTGTTTCTGAATCACTCCCATAACTTTCAAGCTTTTTGAAATATCTTGTTGCGTCGCTCCAAATGATCCTGCCAGTTCTTGTTGCGTTTGACACGAGTCTTGATCAAGTAATGCCTCCAGTTCTGTATCTTCGAAAACCCATGCCATGCCGGTCTTCGACGTTAAAATCACCGTTCTTGAAGTGTTGAAACTACTCTCGGCCGGGCCAGAGCATTCGATGAGCCTCAGCCGCAGATTTCTTCATATTAAAGCAGAAAATCAAAACCTCCCGCAAATGACGAGAGTTTGGCTCGTAAGCTGACATGTTTAATCGAGAATAACATTAACAAATCGACTAATATTTCGATGTTTACAAATACCTAAGCTTGTATGACATCTATCATCTATTTATTTTGACTACCCCTTACCGCTACGCCCATCTATTGCAAATCAGCGAAAGCAAAATTTTGAGTTTGAATGTTAATTCTTTACAAACTATAGACATGAATAATATAACTTTAATGTATAATTAAAGAACCATTTTGTACTATACCAATTCTGGCTTTCAGAATTCTTATAGTACTTTAATGTAATGGCAACACCATTGGTTTTTAATGAATTTTTTTCCATGTTGTTTGATTTGATTTTCAGTACCCCTATCTCCTAAGCGGGGTGAGATAGACCCCCCGCCCACAGTTTTTGGACGCTCTATGAAAGCCATCATTAATTTTTGGCGCCAAAGTCATCTTACTCTCCCCGCACATCAAAATAGATATATTTTTTAAATGTGCAAAAATGGGGACATTGCGATCAAGATGAACTTATGTGAATTTTTAACGTTCTATTGATAAGATCAAAATCGTTTCTACCTCATTTTTTTAGTGATGAAGTAAGGAAAACAACAACACAAAATCATTTAAATCGGTCAAATCGGAGGTTTTTTATCTACAAAAATGCATAATTTAGCATTTTGAACTCCGTTGTTGCATGAAATATCATATATGATATCATTGTCTTTATGTTCGTATTTCTTTCTGAACTCGTAAGAATTAAACTTAAAACTTTATAAAAATCAAAATAGAATAGTATTATAATATAAATATACAAACAAATTAGTGCTTACTCCGTTTATTTATAAATTAATCTTGGTTAACCGAAAAAATTTTAATTTATACTCAAACTACTCCGTATAGCTGAAATATATGAATACATGTATGCAATTGAAAGTGATCTTATCTATTTTTCCTTTTTTAGTTTTTCTTTTTTTTTACATTATCGAATTATATTGTAAGAATTTTTTGAATTTTCAGGCAGTTAACCGAAGTTCGCTTAAGAGAAAATACTACTCAAGAGAAACAAAAATTGTAAGAAATTGGTGTTTCAGTTTAGCCGAGTCGACTGTATATCGATAAATACACACTTTGTTCATAATATGTGTAGAGACTTTTCAGTCTTTTTATTAATTTTGTTTTTATTTTTTTAATTTTCCATAATCAATTGTTTTTGCAAAAGACTTGACTTTCACGATTCGCAAACGTGATTGCTTCTAATCGCATCAGATCGTTGTTTGTTTGCTCACATGTATAAAACGAGTACTCTCCCAGTAGAATATGATTGACACAAACTAGATATTTATCCAGGGGCACCCCCATCCTCAGAAGGCAAAGATGGGGATTACCGGACACGTGATGCAGCTCAAGTTCAGTTCAATGTTTCGTGGCGAGTAACTGCAGTAGCAATTGATAACACAACTTACATATATAAATAAAACAAATTTCAAATCTGAAAATCTGCATTCTTCGGCAGTGATGCGATTAACAGACGGAAAGTTTTAAGCTGCGACTTGTAATGCAGATGATGATCCATCAGACTACCGCAATGCTATCAATAAGTAAACATTTCTGATTTCTACTCACCTATTGAGTTTTAGATAGATAATTTCTAAATTCGTCAGCAACGCTTTACTCATTAAGTGCTATAAATCCATTCTGCTTCAACTGAAAAGGGCCGTTTTAGTAGGCTTATTAGCACTAAAATACCTAAGTTTGAAAAAACAAAACGCTTAGTTAAATAAATATTGTTAATATGATTTTACGACAGCAAATAGAGGCTTTCGCTTTCACGTTTTGAAGTAGTGTTGTTTTATTAGACTCTTTTACACATGAAGTTTTTATCAAGAAAGATGAAATTCAATTTCTGTAGAGGTCAGGTGAAACATTCCTGGTAGCCCATTAATCAATAACCTAATTAATAATTAATTATTAGTTTTTTTTTGTTATGAATTTGTCTATGTATTTATTCGTTATTTTAAATATTTTTTTCTCTATTTACTCTCAATATATATCTATATCTGTTAATTTTTTGTTTTTGATTTGTTATTTACTTAATTATCTGCTGAATTATTTATTTTCTCTTGTTATTTATTTATTTATTCACTTCCTTATTTATTTATACATTTAATTGTTTATTTATTTATTCATATACAGTCGAAGCCCTCTAAGCCAATTTTCACGGGATATCCAAATTAGTTCTAGAGGGATTTTTCGGAAAAGTCGAGTTAGAGGGCTAGCTTTTTTCTCCGAAGTGTTTGCACTAAAAAATCAGCATGAAATGAAAGGTGTTTATTGGTGTTTATTGTTTTGCAAAAAATAATTCGAAGTAAAAATAGACCAAGAGCCGAAAAAATGTATTCGAGTTAGAGGGCTTTTCGACATAGAGAGCGTTCGACTTAGAGGGCTTCAACTGTATTTATTTATATATTTATTTATTTATTTACTATTTATATATTTATGTAGCTATATATTTATTTTTCTTTTTATCTCTATATATAAAAATCAATGTTCGTTTGTCCTTTATAGAGTTCTAAATGGTAAGAGATAGAGCTTTGATGTCTTTGGCAACTTTGTTCAGAATTCTGCAAAAAGGTTTTGGTACCAATTTTTTTTGGGGGGGGGTCCCATTGGGGTGACGTGGGCGCTGACTTTCAAAGTTCGCCTAATCCTGTCGAGTGATATATCAACCAAAATTTCTTTAAAAATGAGATTGAGCTTTCTTTCGGGTTTTGTCTGTAAAAAGTACCGTTGGAAAGATATGAAGCTAAAAGTTGTAAAAAGGTGCCCCATGAGACTTTTTTTTAAAATTTGATTTATTTCGTGCGTAGCAAGGCGCGCCTTGTATGTTTTCAACTAAAAAGTCTTTGAAAATAAGATTGAGCTTTCTTTCAGGTTAATGAAAAGTAAAGTTATGTTTTCAAAGTCTACGTAGATTTAAAATGTTTAGTAAAAAGTTTGCAAATCTTTTCTGAGTCTATGTAGATTGCAAATTTTAAGTAAGAAATTAGAATTTTTATTAAGAAGTTTGTTAATGTTTTCAGAGTTTGCGTAGATTAGAAATTTTAAGTAAGAATGTAGGAAGTGTTTTCAAAGTCTACGAAGATTTAAAATGTTTAGTAAGAATACGGCACCAACGATAATCAACTTCAACATCATTATTTCTCACTTTTAAAATGATGGATTTTTCACCATTTTCAGTCGATCGTCGACGGTAGAGTGGATAACCGTCGTATATAAAAATTAATGTTTGTTTGTTTGCCCTTTATAGACTTCTAAATGGTAAGAGATAGAACATTGATGTCTTTGGCAACTTTGTTCAAAATTCTATCGAAAAAATTTCGTTACCAATTTTTTTTTGTTGGGAGGGGGGTGGGGATGGCTCCCAATGAGGTGGAGTGGGGCCTGACTTTCAAAGTTCGCCTGATCCGGTCGATATCGATATATCAACCAAAAGGTCTTTAAAAATGAGATTTCAGGTTTTGTCGGTGAAAACTTTCAATTCAAGAGAGAATTATGTGTTAAATACATTTGGAGTTATTAGTTGATTTATTTTATGCGTAGCAAGGCGCGCCGGGTACAGCTAGTTTACTTATAAAAATGTTGTTTCTGTATCCATAATTATTATTAATTTTGCAATTTCAGTGCTTACTCAAATTTTTGTGTACATATATTACACATATAAAAAACATTCTTTTACCTCCATTTAATACTATAGTCTTTTTTTAATTTTTAGAGAGTTTTTTTTTTTCGTTTTCTCCTCACGCTTTTTTTCTTTTTTTTTTTGTTTTCTTTCATTTAGAATTATTCAATAAAAAATCAAAATTATTCAGGAGTAAGATCATTCATAGATCATATCTCTATATCATAAAATGTAAATTGTGCGATAACACCATTTTAGTTTTAAAACGAAATCATAGAAAAAAAAGTTCTGCACATCATCAGAAATATTCATTGAAGAGGCTTTTAGGCTTCGTAGAAGGACATGCTTAGTTTCGTTTATTTGAAATAAGACAAGTTGTTTTTATTTCCAAACTCTATCTACATTACACCCCATTTAAAGGATGTGCCTCCGAAAATCCGACGTCTCACATGTCTGAACCCATCTGTCTGAATCTAGAAAGTGACTCGTGCAACTACACACGGCAAGTTCTTCCGGAATTTGAAAATTTGTATCACTTTATCATATCCGCTTGACTCATTTGAATCTTTCATAGAGTAATACAAAAAAAAACATTCGCGATATAATGATGCATAGCACAAGCAAAGAGGTACAACCAAAGCACGGGATTTCGTGTACACAAATAAATACCTTACTACGAAAGTAAGACAATAAAGATATGTATTTTTTGTATTCTTAATGACACTTAAGATTTTTTGCACATTTCGCCACGTAGTAGCATCGTAGATTTGATAGGCGCCTTATTATCTCGCTGTCCGAATTCACAGTAGCTCCCGTTTAACTTTGTTGAAACAAGGATCTCTAAATAAATAAAAAGCCATTTGTCTGTTTATCATTAAAAAGTTGTAAAAAAACATTTCATATTTTTCTAAAGTTTTGACTTCAGTAATGTAAGAGTAAGCCTTTCGATCAGCTATAACTACATGATTATCAAATTTAAACCGTGGTAAAACCGTATCCGATTTGAAAGTCGAATTCTGTTCATAGAAATTCAGCATTCTATCTGAATCTATAGCAAAAGGTCCGAAGAGCTCTTGTTCGTTACATTAGTGTGTCACCTCAAGAAATGGCCACACAAATAACCAAAATTGGTTTTGACTGTCCTCACGGGATCGGAAAGGTGCGAGGTGCGTGTTTGTTACATTAATGTGTCACCTCAAGAAATGGCCAACACTTGATTTCGATCGACTCTTTGCTCATGATTTGGGTAACCAAAATTGATTTAAACTGCACCCACGGGATCAAAATATCTAGTTAACTCAGATCGTAGTAAGTCTTCCTGGCATTGGCAAAAAAAGATTAAACTATTGCTGGCTACTTCAGGCTTGTAATACTAAGCATCATTTTAAAAAGACGTGTCTCTGTGATGACGACGCTTGTCGATTTTGTTTGAAACATGTTTATTTTCTGCCGTGAAAGGCTTAAAGTATTTTCTTATTTGGGTAACATCAACATTTGCCGAAGTCTTTCTCTTCGGCCAATGAAGAACTTTGATCCCTAAAACAGAAGCAGATCAACTTAAATCGCGAGCGACGAATGACTAATATAATTCTCTTAGCAAATATGTACCTTTGTTAAGTAAATTATTTTATATGATTCTAAGCAATCAAAACAATTGCTGTAGTTAAGAGTTGATTAATCTAAGATTAAGTCCCATTCAATGGAGTGGAATTCATGTTCAGTATTTGTCATCCATCTCATAAAAGATTTTCACTAAGACTCATAGCTTAGTAAGCGTCTCTCTCCCGTGGTCTTATATAATTAAAGCTTGTTTAGAAAATGCTAAAGGTGTTTGTTACAAGCAACCAAGACGATTGTCCACCAACAAGTATCAACAGTCTTAGCTAAGTATAAAATATTTTTAAATCGGAATGAAAGACGAATACTTAATGCCGTAAGTATTACAACCAACTCAAAAGTAACCCTTCGGCTAGTAAAAATAAAATGTATTTATTAAGATATAAAAGACATTAAGCTACTGAGACGAACAAAAGTAATTATAAACCTAAAAGTCAACAGCCACAGCAGCTCAATTCATCTTTAGCACACGCCTCACAACTGCCGACCGAACGATCGGCTTGTGTGTTTATCCGATCGCACCATCCGCCTGTATCAATTGAATTAATGATCAATCTCACCGTGTTGCGGTGGTCGATATTCCCTTTTAACAGCTCACAAATTCGCCGCGACACTGAGCGGTGTGGTTTCACATCACGTAGACGTAGCCGTAGACGCCTTTACGTGGCTACAGATGTGCTTCTTCTGCCTTCGGCTTAGAGCAAAAGTTTCACAGCACTGCCTTTAATAGTTACCAAATGACGACGGTACGATATTCTCTCTTTCTGCTCGCTCATTACGATCGTCACCAATGCGATACGACACTGACTTATTTTTATCACTTCGCCATTAAGACTTTTCCTTGGTGTTCCCCCATCAGCCCCTGCCTCCCCCTTAATACACAGGCAATTTCCACGTACACATCCATGCCGACACACACGTTACACTACTATGGCTATCAGTGGCGACGATGTTAGCAAGCGAGCGAACTCATTGCGAACAGAACTAGAGAATCAGTAGCAGCTGTTTTCATGGGGAGCACTTGCCGCTTCTCTGCTTAAAATTGTTAAAACGGTTATAAGCTGTGGTAGTCTTTGAATAACCACCGAACACGTTGGGCAACGGTTGAGAACGCATCTTCGTTGGTTTTGAATTAACTCTTGTACAAACCGCGTGTTAAAAGTGAATCAATCAGTATCGCTGTGAGATGTCCTTTATGTAAAGTCCGCCGGTACTTGCAAAGAAAAAAAGTAGTGTCGTTCGTTTAATAGATAGCCGTTTCGGTATGTGATCTTTAATCCACCATTGCAATCTCCTGGTTATAGTTGAATTAAATTTTCGTTACATTATCAGCACCTCGTGAAGCAAAAACCACAATACAAAGCTAATGTGTTAAAGGCAAATTACCACCCCCGAATCATTCTGGCATTGTTAGAAAACAGGAAGAGCCGCTCACTGCACACGCGAAGTGTTTTTTTTTTTTTTCTTTAAAATTAGTTTCTTTTTTTGTCGGTGGTACATTAAGTCATGTGCCTGGCTTGTTAATTCATAAAACAAAGAAAAAATAAAATTAAGTGAAGCAAAAAAAAAACCTAATCAGTTGCAATTATAAGTGACATTGTTTCAGGGTGTTTTGCACATGTGTGATCATCCCGTGTTTGTTTTTGGCGGTGGGTGATAAATTTTAGTTGTTAATGAGCTTAAACCCTTCGACGTGGTGTCATCAAAAACCTAAAACACTTCGTTTAAAACCTAAAACACTTCGTTTATCTGACTTCAATCAACACTAGCCAACAGTATAGCGCAGCCGGTTAAAGTGTTTCGAGCTTAAACCCTACTTTCTTAAAAGTAAATTTATCGATCTGGTTAGTGAAGAGTAGTTCCAATAGATAAAGAACTGGTAAGTTGGTGTACCGAGATATATACGTATGGTTCTAAAAGGTGAAGTAAAATGAAAATGGAAGAAAAGGGAAACAAAACTATTTGCTTGGCCTTGATTGAATAATTTCCACAGGGTGTTTACAGAACCTTGTGGTTCTTAATACTGTATTAGTGAAGTTAATTGAAAAGAAAACTCAGGGTTTCTGCAGGAATACTAATAATTGTTTGTTGCGAAAACAACAAATGCAAGACATACGTGGATACTGTAAGTTGATATGCCATTCGTTTGTGAATAGAAATGTTTTCCTAACATGCTACAATCTCAATTTGAAGATAGTTTAAAGTTTAGTTTATAGATTATTCCAAACAGAGGGTGCACCGAATTAGAAATACCTTAAAAACAAATTGTACGGGTGGAGGGTGTGTTGTGTCATTCCGGTTTCAATGATAAAAACCTTACAACAGATGTAAAAGCTATTTCAGAGACACAAAATCTACAATTAAAATAAATTAGACACTAAAACTCAAACAATTTAAAAAAATATCTATTCGCCTTGTAATATTTGTTTTTATTTACTACAAAAGTAGCCTGTTTCTAATTTCTGTAGTGTAGGACATGTTTTATTCTCCAATAAAATTAAACAAAATTCACTGAAGAGGCGGATGAGTTAAGCAAAAGTGTTTGGCTTTATATTCATCACCCTTTTTTCGATAATCTAAATTAGCTCATAAAGTAAATGATTCATGTTATTGCATCTATTGACTGATATTTTACATCAAATTAAATATCAATCTTGAATAATAAGATGCAAATTATTATTATACGAAAGTATGTATCTAGGAACGCTCTATTCAATTACTTGATTTCATTGATTTAAGAAGAACTTGACCAATATACAGTCGAATCCTTGTAACTCGGATTTTCAGTAAGAAAAAAACATCAAAATTTGAGTTAGAGGGAGTTTTGGAAAAATTAGAATTAGAGGGATTGATATTTTTTTTGTTAAAAAGCGTCACCAGTAGACGCCTGCATGTTACTCTTTTTAAATTAGACTTCCAATACACACACTAAATGAAGCAAGTAAGCATCTCAGATACCTAATTATTTTCAGATTAAAATCAGATTTTTTGGAGTACAACCAACAATACAATAAACAAGCAGTGCAGTTGCTCATACAGAGACCAGCGGTTGTGTGCGCGATGTAACTAAAGATGGTCCTACACGACGACCATGTTCATTGGTTTCGATGTTCGTCATGTAGGCCATGTTCGTTAGCAAATCCTTATTTTTGCTGTGAATATCGTCTGCTCTCTCTTTCTTACTCTCACATCTTTCGCCCACGTGTTCGCACTACAAGAATCAACATGAAATTAATGTTCGCGAAATGTGTTCATCGTCATCATCATTTTTGTGGAAAAGAGAAAAATGTATTCGAGTTAAAGGGATTTCCGACCTAGAGGTAGTTGTACTTAAAGAATGGTTTAAGAGGGAAATTCGACTTAGAGAAACTCGACTGTATTTTAAAAACGTTGGCAACTTCCCTTCCAGTCAGCAAAATATAAAAGAAAACAGGAAACAGTTTTCAGTATTTTTCACATTACGTTTAAAAAACAGATCACTCTGCTGCATTGGCCCTTTTCCAAAAATAGCTTTTCCAATTGAATCATCTCAGCCCAAAAAAATATAAAAACAAATTCGAAAATAATTTCAAGTGTCATTGAACTAAACAAAAAAGTTTGTTATTTAACCTTCGTTGAAAATTGTTTTTTCTAAAAATATTACTATTCGCCTTCGGTCGCATTAAACTTGATTTTATGCTTTTATAAATCTATGAAACTTTAACCAAACTCACAAACTATTCTCCGTCAAAGCGTAGAATTCCAAATTCAGTGTCGCATCTTATTCGTTCATCTTTCAACATCATTCAAACATTCAATGCGTGATTTTCTTCGGTGATCATTAGTTTTATGCATGATATTTCCATAACGAAATACACCAATGACGAATTTGAGGGAAAATTTAAAAGTAAATTCCATTTGAAACGAAGCTGAAGTTTTTCAATTCATATTTGTGTTGGTGGAAAGAAATAAAAACATTTTTTCTTTAAGAGGGAATTTTATTTTCTCGCAATATTTAATATACGAACAAGTCAGTGACTTTTTGATTGAACTCTCAACTCTCGCTAACTACCATCGGTTAATAGACTTCTCTGAAGACTTGAGCAAAATTCGGTATGAAGTTGCTGTATACAATCTTACACATACATATTTTTTTTTAAATGTCAAAAAATTTCGTTTCGGTGATTGCAATGACTATTTTATTTCTATTGTTTAAAAACGCCATTCTATTTCGAAGAGTTCCAGAGCTAGTTTGATATTGCATACTTATAGTAACCATATTTTCGTCTTTTTCCGGTCATCATTTTTATTTGTGCTTAAATCATGTAAAATGGTATTCGAATAATTAATGCTTTTTAAAAGCATAATATTGTCTTCTGGCTAAGATCCCGCTCCTTTCGCAAAGTTTTTGCATAAAATTTAAGAGACTGTTAGGCTTCAAAGAGTGACGGTGAAATTTGCTAACGACATCGGATCAGATCAAGAGATGATTTTCAACCGTATATGGAGTTAGATAGGCCGAGAAAAACAGGTTCATAGTGTTGGAATCGTAGATACTCAAAAAAAAGAAATTCGGTACCAATACAAAGATTTAATTTTACACTACAAAACTAATTTAAGTTTGAAAGATGAAAATGTTTAACTTTAGCACCACCCTGTTGGTCTGTGTTAAATTTAGATACAGCTTCTTTCACTGTTGCATTTACTTATCGTAAACGTTGCCGATTGCAAATACTACCGATAGCCCAAGCTACAACTGCGTGAGCGTAACATGTTCCCGCTGTGTGAGGCGTGCATGAAAACTTGTTTATCTACAAATTTTCTTGTATTTTCATTTATCGTCGTTGAATTTGCTTTTCGTTTTCTTGTCTCTTATTTTGTTTTCATTTCTTTTTCGTTTTTTGATGCCAATAGCATCTCTCTGCCACGACCAGGAAGTGCAAGTTCATGGTCGACATTGGTTTATTTTTGGGATCTTTATAGTTGAGTACGTGAAATTCATTAGCCAAATATTTTCTTTAAGCTCAGAAATTGTGTAACGATTTCAAATAACTTGATACTTGAGGTGTACAAACATGCATACAAATAAAAATACACATAGATGATTTATTGAACCAAGCCCTTACTGTGTTTCTATTTCTTCTTTATTCAGATATCTAAACGAGATATGCTAATGAGAATCATTCCCACGAAATTCTTCATTAATTTTATTTGTTAGACTTTTCCATTGATGGAATTTTAGAGGCGTCAACAGCGTGCCGTCTATCGCTCATTTTATACAATCAGCACATGTTAATGAATAGGAAAACTACTTGAATGAGAAAGTTTAAAAATCGTTTCAATTTGCAAAACAGTTTACAGTGTTACACAAAAAATAAAGATTCGTAAATATGTTTACTTAAATTTTAGAAGGATATCATTTACTTATATATTTTTATTTCAACAATAAATAAGAAGTGTTTTAAGCAACTAAAAGTTTTCGGAGCTCCCCGAGAATTTGATTTTAAGAATTTAATACTATTAAAATTCTTAATTTATTCACTTAACTTGTACATATTTTGTAAGAAGGACAATATTTTTCTAAAAAAAAATTGCTTTTGCTAGTTTCCACAACATAATCGATCAGCGGCAGTCTTTTATTTTTTACGCTGAAATAAAAGGCACCCACCAGTATTAAACTTTCGTTGCATTCTACGGTTACACGGTTCTAAAAAAGTGCATATATTTTAATTAGATCAAATGCATGCAATTTTATACAAAAAAAAAAAAGGATATGACAGCCATAGCTTAATGTTAAGCCAAGAAGATTGTCACTCGCTCGCTTGTGGAAAATAATGCATACATTTAGCTCTCATAATTTGAATTATAAACAGAAAAAAACATGTATACTAACTTTTCAAACTTTTAGAGGCATTTAGCAGCAGAATCTTTGTTTATAGATATCAATCTAGCCAGAGTTTTAACTTTATTAGGTTGACTTTATAAAAAAAAACGAAACAGAGGGACTAAAATTTTTTAAAATTTTGGTGATTATCAGGTTAAAGCAGTGATAATTAAACTATTACTAAAACTATATTTACTAAACCAACTGATTAAACGTCTCAACTCGAAAACAGCTTAAGATTTTCTCATATTCATAGTTGGAGTATGTTTTCGTTGTTAGATGAATGTAGTGCTACTTACTTACTTCTCACACATTTTTTTCGGAGACAAATTATGAATATGAGATCGATTAAAAAATCTCTTCATATTTAGCATAAATTAAATAAATTTAAATTATTGAATGCGAGCTAAATTTCTTAAATTCACTTAGAAACATAATACTTATTATCATAATTGATTAATACCTAATTGTTTATTGAAAGAATATAATGCTTGCGGTTGAGACGCAACGGCTCTTGGTTTCTTTAAATATGAAATAAAAACGAGATCATTGGCCCTTTCAATCCCTATAGAAAAAATCGCAAACGAAATCGCAACACTCTTTTCAGACAAAATAAACTTTTTCAAGTCAACCGATTGGCTGGCAACTGTCAAGAACGGCCTGTTGTACAATTTCATTACTACTACTTCGCAAGTCTCATGAGGAGTTCTAAATATTTGCATACCTTAAACGCTTTTGACATACATAATAGGAATTTCATCTAAACGATTTCGAATCACCATTGCTAATGACAACAGGTTCGTGTTTCGCAAGTGAATGTAATGATAATGTCAAGCATTTCTAAAAATATTCACCCAAAAGATTTACTTAAGCGTGTTAAATGGGCTAAGAAGTTTGTTAACCGGCATGCATGGGATTTAAAAAAAAAATGAATTGAATAAGCACTTTTCACCTTTACATCACCTCACGATGGCGGATAACCACACGCCTATTTGATTAGCGTCAATCAGTGAGCAGAAGAGGAACTAGATTGCCGTAATAATTGATTATTAGTAGTGATGAAATAACGTTGTAGACTAAGAAATGTCTCCATTATGCATGTTCAAATTCGGGTCTTATGTAACTTATGTATGCAAAGGTTGTGATTTTTTAAAACATTTCTTTAAATGATGTCTCGTTTCAAAGTTAGTAAGAGTTAGATTCTGATCCTGAATGTTAGAAAATGATAAGTCTGGAAATACCATAAACTGTATTAAACAAAAATTCATTTAATTTCCTTTCAAATTTATATTAAGAAGTACAGCCATTCATCAATAAATCTATTTATTCTCAATTCTTTATTGTTACCGGTCCACGATTGTTTAATAAGCTACCATTTTCCTTGAGATGTATTCGCATTGAATTCATTTTTTTTAAAAAAGCAAAATTATGGGCCTTTAATCATGAGCACAAACAAATCCTCGATTTACACTGTTTTGGTGTAATAATCTCATCCTAATGTACATTCTTTTTCTTAGTTTCTTTTGTCTTTTTTTTTTTGTTTTTCTTTTCTCTTTCACTTTGTATAATTGACTCCACTCATGCATTTATATCGGTCTTTTGTGATAGTTTTTTAATGCAGCTGCTTTCGTTTCTAGTTCCTTATGAACTATAGATTGCAGTCTTTTTTTCTTAACTTTGTCTACCATCTACCTATGTACTTTTATCATTTATGTATTTTTCATTTATCTAACATATATATGTTAAGAAAATAAATAGAAAATAAAGAAATAACATAGTTTTATCTTTACTCGACTTAAGTGGTTACTCCTTGGGGTCACAAAAACTTTGGGCGAAGTTCTAGCCAAGGTAAAAAGACAGAGTTTTTTAGCCCATAACAATCTACAAAAGCAAAGCTGACGGCATGCCTAATACAGCTGCGTCAACAGTGCAGTCAATTTCCAACCGAAGTTCTACTACGCTTAAGATTGTTCGTAATCGTTTCCACTTGAACTGTCCATGGTCTCATTGATCGCAAGCATCGAACTTGATTTTGATAAGCAAATCTAATCTCCACTTCAGCTCAATTTCATCCTTACAAATTATTAAAAAGAAGAATTATAAAATACTAGAATAGAATTATTATAAAATACTTTGCTTGACACTCCGATTCTTACTGTACAAAAATCAATCGTGCTATGTTCGGATGTTTAAAACTGTAAAAATACTGACCCGAATTGAATACTTTCTCTGACGGACTTATTCTTAATTGCTAGGCACATTATTGGCTCACATTAAATTAGACCAAAGACCGTATAACAATTATAAGGTCTTTGGTTAAACACAACCATTGTTCTATTCCTTTTTTGACTTTAATTAAAGGAAAGGAATTCAATGAAATTGGTACTTGATTTCTATTCTATTCTATTTTCGAAGTAAATTGCAGGGACAAAGTCCTTCTCGCGAACAAGCTATGCTCTGGCCCTGTATGGGCTGCTACGTAGATTATTATTTTTTTTTTAAAGTCCTTTGAGTCAGCTAATTTCCTTCTTTAGAAATCCGGAACCTTGAGCTGTTTAGGCCAAGTTTAAGAACGAATACTCAGTATCAGATTCTTATTCAAGATCGGACAATTTCTGTCGAAAGCGTATTCAATCGATTCAATCCTAACTAGTCAACGTTTACTATGGTCAATCTCAACAAATACATAAAGCGAAAATCAAAAGTTTATTTGCTACCTTAAAAGTGCATTTTCAATTATTATTTTCCTCACAATCTTTAGCTACATCCGATTAACAGGTACTATATCGTACGTCCAACCATCCTGAAGTTTTGTTTTGTTATTTGATAATTGTTACACTAAACACGTTCCATGCCACAGCATTTGTTTTTGCTTTATCTGATCGATCAGACCTACGTTAAAAAAAAAGACTAATCTTACGTTCACGGGTCGTTTTCGACTCACGTATGTTTTATTAGGGAATTCGAAAAAATAAGTGTTTTCTGAGACAAAAGGAATTTGGATAAGATGTTCTAAGAGATATTTTCAAAAAAATAAATTATTACTATTGTTTAAACATTTTCAATACATTTAACATACACACATTACGATTGAGTGTGTTTTTGCAAATATTTTTTTCGCATCCGCAGCAATTTTTTTTTAAATTTTCTTCCACACTAATTGAACGTCTGCCACGATTTTTGGCATGGGAGAATATAATCTTTGCCTTTTGGTATGTGGGTTTATACCTGCAATTTCATAGTTACAAAAGTAAGTATACGACAGAGTTAATAACATCAGCTTGTTTATTGCTGCAATGTCTCTAAACTATCAATATTGTTTATTTTTGAAAGACCATAAGACAAGCAAAAAGAATATATACGAGGTCTGTTCAAAAAAGAAGGTGAATTTTAAAATTTCGCGGGCTGCGTACATTCGATTACCGATTTTTTTTATTTTGTTATGTTGGTACACTCGTCTCGAACATATGTTTACAGTTTCAGCTATATAGTGACATATATATAAACATATGTTCGAGACAAGTGTACTAACAGTGTCGTAAACATTGCACTGGAAAAAAAAACTCTTTAACAGAAAAAATATCAATCCCTCTAAGAAAAATTTTTCCATAATTCTCTCTAACTGGAACTAATTTTGATGTCCCGTGAAAATTCGACTTTGAGGGATTTGACTGTATTCTTACTAGACGAATTCAATGGCATTGGGTACCAAATTGTGTTATCCTTCAAAACAGATAAACTTTCATTATTCGCAATATCCACATGTGCTTCTTCGCCGTCGTTTATGTTTCACTTGAATCAATCGGATCTGAGAACAAAGTCTTTGTCAATACCAGAAGAAAACTCTTCATGATTTGGGGAACTACAGGATATTTTACTAAAATATTTCTTTTTTATTTGATTGAAAATAAATAAATAATACATTTTTTGTCCGTGTATGGTTTGTACAGGTTTATTTAACATGCTAGTCATGTTTCATTTTTAAGGCATTATAAATAAAAAAAAGAGTTAAAGCCTATTAAACGTTCAAAATGATGACGATCCCAATGAATTTTTTAATAAAAACGAGCACCTTCAGAAGTAATGTAAACCAAAATGTGCATATCACATATTCTATCTCTCATTTACTTTAATTTAATTTTTTTTTCTAGGTTTGCTTTTTTACTACACTATTTCTTATAAAATATACTACTCAAACAGATTTTATGATAAACTGATGAGCTACTAAATTGGAAAAATACTGTTTTATATTACTTGGCTCGATCGGTTAGTGTCGAGCAAGAGTACCCGGGTTCGAATCCAGCTCGGGGAAAAAAACACCACAAACATTTTCGACGGCCCCACATCCAGCGAACGACTGACAATCCTCCTGGAGTACTTCTGTCATGAAAAGCATTCGCAATTCGCCATTCGGAACCGGCATTAAACAGTTTGTCCCCTCCACATGTGTCAAAATTATAAATATAAAAGTGGAGGCGTAAAAAATCTAGGCTCTGGCTCTCGACGGGCTGTTACGCCACAAAATTTAATGTTCGTTAACTTTTAGTACGCCTGTTGTTTATTTTCATTTTATAGCTACTTATAAATGCTATAGTCTTTATAGTCTTTATAGCCTTTAGTCTTTACTTTACAAAATTTAGGATTGATTTTAAAGGTCGCTTCACTTCGTTAATTCTTTTTTCTAAGAATCTTACTTTAGTCAGCAATTGTGAAACACCCTGTGAATCAATTTTCTTTAAATTTACCATTTTTGTAGCTCTGGAAACTACTTTCAGGGGGAAATAATTTTTCGGATCTTATTGCGTTCAAAAGTTATGATTTTTGCAACAAGAAAAGTCGTTTGGGACCACTGTGCACCGTGTACATCTTTAAGTTAAAGTATACTCTAAGAATCTATACCCATTTTTGATCAACCATGTGAGGTCATTTCTAAAGTATTCTAAAAAATTGTCAACGAAACACATGAGGAAATAAATAATATGTATGTACTAATTTGGTTTTTGTAATCTAAAAGAATAACATTTTCGAACATGAAATAAGAAATTGTCCAACCTGCCTCAGTCTGAATGGCCAACCTAAACAATCATTGTTATTCCACCTACGTTTGACAATCGTTAGTTGATTATTTTGTTTCCCCCTTTCAGTTATTAATTTAATTCAATATAATAATAATTAAATTTAATTCAATTTAATGGCATTTTATTTATTCATTTAAATTTAAAACATAAAAAAACCATCCATCTAATGTTTGATTATCAGTTGTCTAATTTAAAATGTGTCACAGCCAAACCCTGCTTCCACTCTTGAGTACGCTCGTAAATTGATAATGAAGCGATGCTTGAGCGCTGTTCATCAGTCAGGTCTTATCACAGTGATCCAAAGACATAATCACCTAAAGAATTCAGACAGAGGTGGTCTTGTAAACCCATCTGTGAATGGAAGTGTGGTCCAGTGACTGCGACTTTGACTGTGGCTTTAGATTGCTGGTGGAACTGGTTAGTGATTTTTTTGTTTTTATTCTGTGATATAAAGTTAGTTCGTTGTCCTCTTAACACGGTGCGGCATGCCATCGTAGATGAGAGTGTGGGATGTAAATAAACTTAGACTGTGTGCAACTCAGGTAGACTATGGAGAGGTTTTTATTTTCAGTGTTGTGTTTTTATGCTGTTTATTACAAAACAAATCATAGCTCAGAACAAAGTTTGTAGAATCAGCGATTGTTCTTCTGATTACAGATTCGCTCGCATTTTGGATACCAATCGTTTTCGACCAATGACCCAAGTTGTAAAAGACAATAGTTTCTATACAATATGATTCTAATATAATCAGCTGTTTATAAGAAACTGATTAATTTGGCTCTACAGGCAATATCTAAAAACACAAACCAAACTTTTTCAAGCTTCATCCTTGATACCAGTTCATTTATATTCAACTAAATGCTATAACGTCACCGATAGAAATGTTCATTCTTCATACGGTTTTAGTATCACGCAAATTCCTCCTCTCGCCATAATTTTTTTTTCTTTTTTTTCACAATATTTTGTGGAAAAATTGCATACGTATTACGTACCATAATATTTGTTATTCAAATCAAGGAAAAATATGCGTAGACCTTCAGACATGATCGGAATTCCACAACAAATAAGAAATCGGTGTTGATTCTTAATCTTAAAATATTTTTCCATAGCAGTATTGTTGGGTTGAGTCTTGTAAAATATGTTAGCACTTCTTAAGCTTTGATTATCACCTCGTTTCCTCCTGTATGCTACCAATCTTTTAGTACAAGTATTGACGGCACATTTTTTTATGTTTTTTGACACTTTAATTAGCCATTTGTTGAATGAGATTCAAGAGTATGAAATCACGTGAGTACACAGATATCTGCGCGTAATGTCAATGACTTAGAGACGCGGTAATTCATGACATTGAACTGCAGTATTTTCCTCAAAACGGTTTTGATACGCATTTATTCATACTTTTTAATTGCAACGTGACTGTATAATGTAAATGCTTCATAGACATGCTAATTAAATCAGCAAATAATCACTTTATTGCATGCGAATGGTAACTGAAAGAAATTCCCTATAATCGATTGAACAGTCATCTTTTTGGTGACTAACCTTTGTCAAATAATGGAGAATATAAAATAATAACTGAGTAGTGAAACAGTCATCTTAGAAACTGCGTCTGTATTTTGTGTCCCTACGCACGGGTTAATTAACATCTGGTATACATTTAAGAATTTGTAAATTCTTTAAAATACAAAAGTCTAATTTGAGCGATTTGGGCAAGTATGTGACCTACAAACCGACCCACCCTCAATATAAGTGGAAAGCTACAACAAACGAATAAGAACGAATTTCCTTACACTAGTCTAGAAAGCTAAGTCATGTGGATAAGTAATTTTTAAGTTACTATTGATTAAAAATACAAAAGATACAAAAAAACTAATTTCAGCATTATGGCCCCAATACTTTTGGAGCTTTCGGCCAAAAACGATAAAACGTCAATATGCGAATTTCGAAAATCCAAAAACGCAGTTTTGTAGATCTCAGCGAAAGCATTAAGAAATAATAATTAGTGGGCGAAATCCGAGAAATTGCTGGCTAATAGTTTTTTTTAATTTATAAAATTCTGGCTGAAATCGACGCGAGTCTCAGTGGTGTTTTCCACATTCATTTCACTCAAGCGAAATTTACAAAAAAGAAAACAAAATAAACGTATGAATGAACATAAATGAAATGAAATACAAAATGAAATGAAACACATAATTCTGTAATGTTAAAATACATAATTCTGCATGTGTGCACTTGCTCAACTAAAATTAACGCTCATGACGATGATCGCGCAGAAATCACCTATATAAGATACCCAGCTTTCCAGGCTGGAAAACCCCTCGCCCACATTTTGCACGCACACTTATTTGGGCTTCTGAGCAAATTCACGCACATTGTTATATGCTTCCGAGCAACTCCATTTTGTTCTAAATTTTAGATTTTCGCCGCCATTGCTTGTTGTGCGGTGTGTGGATGGACGTTACTTTTTGAAAGCATGAAATACATTTTTTTAATTAGTATAAATAGGCTAAATGTTCTATTATAGTTTGAGTAATGGTTTGAGAAATACGCATTGCAACACTAGAAACATTAAAATACCTAATACCATTAAAATACCTAACTAACCTAACCTAAAACTTGCAAAAAAAATTGGTTCCTGTTTAAGATTAGTCATTGCAACCACCAATTTTTTTGCAAGTTTTGGGTTTATTTTAATGGAAATATCTACAAAAAATGTTTCTATACTTTCAAAAAGTAACGTCCATCCGCACTCCGTACAACAAGCAACGTGTACAACTATAGTTGAACACGTGTGCGCAATCGCCAAAGGGTTCAGTAGATCGGTCCGATTTCCTTGAAATTTGTAGAAACGGCCGACGCGTCGGCCTGCTATGTACCGCGGTTGCTTTCTGAGTCAAAGTTACAATCATTGCACCCAAGAACAAATTAGTTAACGTTTTAGTGTGTGACATAAGAAATTTATGTTCCAAATTTCATCGAAATCGGTTCAGCCATTCAAGAGTTAGAAAAAATTCAATGGGTTTTCAATCGGCTCTATAGATGTTTGGAATTTGCAAATTTGGAACGGCTTGACCGATCTTATTGAAATTTGGAAGATAAACTCCTTATCTTGCAAACATGGCCTAAAGCACACCCTTTTTTTGTTGAAAATCCTTCATTTTACAATTGTAATTATACTGCCAGACGTCTTTATGTTACTTTTTTATAGTAAACTTCCAATACACGCGCTAAATGAAGCAAGAATGCATCTCAGATATTCTCACAAAATTCTCGACAACGACTGTGTTCGCTTGCGATGTTCGCGTGTAGGGCCATGTTAGCAAGCAAATCCTCACTTTTGCTGTGAACTTCGTCTGCTCTCTTTTCTCAATCATTGTTGCCCTTACAACATGCGCTTTTTTCTCGGACGTGTTTCCACTGCAAGAATGAAATGAATCACAAATAACCTATACTTACGGAAGCGATTTAAGACGAGTGTCTTTGAAAGAGTTAAATTTTGCGAATTTTAATAAAAGCACAAAAATTAATAAAACACGTCAGTCGAACACTTTAAATGAAAATCTCTACATTGAAGATTTTTTCGCAGTTTCCTTCAGTCAGTATTTTCTATCGTTTTTCTCTTCATATAAAATCAGATAATACTTCAGATGTAAGATACATTACTAGTTATCGAAATAAAAAAAAATAATTTTCAAAATTAAGTGAAAATCTACCAGCTTACCATACGGAACATTGCGTAAATTGAACATTGCCGTTGAAGTCGATTTTGATGGAGGAGTGGAATAAAACTCTTCGCGAATTAACTTAGATATTTGAAACACAAAAAGCTAATTTTGTGCTATCTTAGAAAATAAATAAAGCTTTTCAAAATTAGAAACAATTATAAAATCGGATCACCAGAACTTATTTCGTGAGTCTTTGAATGTTACAAAAATTATCCTTTTGAATCTCACTGTAACAAAAATAACTATGATCATTACAAAATACAAGCCGACAAACCACGCCCATATAATCAACATTGCAGCACTTCTACCTACTTAGTTGAAAGAAAAATCGTATATCTTTATTTAAGTACATATAGTAAAATAAAATGTTAAAACGAAATAAATCAATATCACCCCTTGAAGATCTCCCTCACCTGACACCGAAATTGTTTCTGCTTGTTTTTTTGTTACATTTATTATCATTGATTAACATGGGTATAAATTGTTTTGAACTCAGCTTGCACCGAGATATGATAACAATTCATCTTGCTACTGAACAGACCTATGATATTATATAAACAATTTCTAGCAGAAAGCTTTTAAAGGAAAAAAATGACAAAGACCTTTATTTACCTTTTTTATGTTTCTTTGTAAAATAGCAAATAAGTGGTTAGGTTGCAATAAAAGGAGTAGCTAGAAAATTACCAATAAAACAAATAGATAACTAAATGAATAAATAAATAAATAAATAAATAATAATTAAGTAAATAGATAAATAAATAAATAATAAACAATTGACCAAATAAGTAAATGGATAAATAAATAATAAGCAGATAAATAAATAAGTAATGGATAGATAAATAAATAACGAATCAATAAATATATAAACAGTTAAATCAAACAAGTAAATAAATAGTTGGATAGATCAATTTGCAAAACAGTGAATAAGTAAGTAAATAAGTAAGTATATAATTACAACAATATTAGTCAGCAACATTACATTATTATACATTAAATTATAATTAAATTGTTTTTGCTGTGGTCAGAAGCATAGACGTACTCATCTACACATGGCTCTAGTTATAAGCATTTCTGTTCTGCACCAAATGATTGCGTGACAAGATTCTACGTGAACTTTTAACTACAAGCAAAGCACGTGCATATACTGCATATTTGATCTCTGTCTATGAAAAAAAAAAGAATCGTCTATGATCCACATATGACTTTGTTTTCTCTTTCCACGATGTCTTCAAGTCGATAACACTCCAGGATAGAGTGCGTACTCTGCTTTACTATGCCACTTAATTTCAAGAGAAACTCATTAATGCTTCGCGTTCTGGGTTAAGCGAACGCACTTCGTGTTAGATTATCCCCTCCAGCTTCATATATATTATTATTCTCTAAAATACTTATAACAAGCCACATCATTGTTTTCTTTTTAATTTTTTTGACTTTTTGAATAAGGGCCTTTATTCACTGTTTTGTTTATAATAAAAATTTACGTCGCATATCCGTTTCTTAGAGCTTTATTTACACTTAACAAAACGTCCGCAACCGCTAACCACATCATAAAATAATTTTCATATTGTAATTACGTTTTTTTGTGACGTATTCAAAGACCCGTGCTTTATTATCGAGTTAATTAAACTTTGAATTCTTATTTTTTATTTTCTTATTTTCATGAGTCACGTCAAGTGTTTGCTGTCATTTTTATTGATGCATTGTGACTTAACTCAGAGAATATTGCACCGGTCATAAATCCAACCAAAAATCATAATATTTAGGTGCACTCTGTTGATGTAAGTGTGGAATTTCAGTTTAATTTCAACGTTATTATTATTTTTTATGGCCAAAGTAGTTAGGCAGCTGAAAAATCTAAAATAAATGATCATTGGTTTAGTTTTTAGGAATCGGTACGTAAAAGGAAATATTTATCCTCAGTTTACATAAAATTTGGATTTTATAATTTCTCATTTGAAGTTTCATAATTATTAAACAAATAATAAGATTGATTAGTTCAGAAGCCTACGAAATTTGGTTACCATATCCAGAGAAAAAGAATTAACATTATAATGTCAACAAATTATTGAATGCACTTTGCATATACTTAGAGTAATGTTTTTTAGAACACAAACAATTTGTTAAGAACAAACTGTGTCTATATATATTTACAACTGCAACTGCCAGTGTTTCGCTTAACTGGCGAAAAACGAAATCAACGCTGCAGGCTAGCAGTGACCCAACCACTAAATAAGACAATGACAAACTGAAGAATATTTGTTTACACAAGATAACAAAAGAAAAGACATCAGACAAGATGAAAATATAGTAAAGCATTGAAATGTGAACTATTTAAGTTCTCCCCCTCAAAGAAAGTAAATCTATTAAAAAGGTATTTAAGCACTTGATCAGCTTTTCATTTGCTTGGCATTATGCTATTCTGTATCAACAATAGTGACTGAAAAGTGCAAGAAAAAATTAAATAACATAAACGTGAAGAAAAAAAAATCTATACAAATTACATTTAAGTACAATCAAATGCAATTAAAAACCTACGTAGCGCTGAGTCATAGATCTTTTACTGAGAACCTAGAACCTAGGCAATTTTGATGAAGTCTTACTATCAGAGAACTTATAAAGAATTTCTTAAAACTTCCAGGTGTTATTATAAAAGAAAAAAGAAGAAAGGTTAGAAATTGTAAGTTGTATGATTCAAAGTATGCCTTTCCATGATTTATGTGATATATTTAAATGTAGTCTACAAATCAAGACATTTTTGCAGAAGAAGTTCATGATTCATGGATAGAAACAAACGACTATCAGGACGGAAAAAAGTCTTAAAAATGCGTCAAATGGGATAACATTTAAATGTTTCTAGTAAAATTTCAGAGATCTTAGAGGAGTGTTTCTAGGCTGAAATACTCAGTTGGGTAATGGTTGATCATCATCATCTTCTGTGGTCGCATGATCCCCTAACGTGGTCGTGGGGGCAACGCACGCAGAAAAGACCTCCAGGCAACGCGATCCTCCACCGCGGACTCTAACTCATCAGGAGGTATGCCTAAGAGTGAACCAGACGAGATTTTGCACTTGGGCCAGCCAACTCATCCTGGGTCTGCCGAACGGTCGCCTTCCGCATTCATCGCATTCAAGGCGCGCCCCGAAAGGCGTGATAAGGGCATTTTTATTTTTAAGTAAATTAACAAAATAAAATGGTAATTCATATTTTTCTCCTGATGAAATATATTCGCACCTACCTACCACCTATTTTTATGTTTTTCTTGTGTCAGCATGTCAAAATAAAATAGGCCCTGTTCGTATCAAAAAATTCTATGACCCCGTCCGTCGGTCTTCGAACGTTAAGTATCTCATTTATTTCACAAATTTAGCTTGAACATCAGACGAATCGAAGGACCTTAACTATGCACCAAATAAATAAATTAAATTAAATCATATAATCTCAAAATCGACGTTTTCCGTGTACGTATGAGATTTCTGAAACACCTAATAGAAACGGAAATATTGCACTTCAAAAATGTATCTTGGAACAACCGGTTGTGTAGTCTAGACAAAAATAGTAAGTCTTTTTGGAATGTAACAAAACTGCTAAGAAACAAAAACAATTTTATTCCCCATCTCCAATCTCATTCCTCAATTTATTTATCCGATGATGAAAAGTGCGAAGTTTTTGCTGATACCTTCTCTAACAATCTCAACAACCCCATGTTATTAACCAGCAGTCGTATGGACCCCCAAGTTCAAGACGCTCTTCATCTTATTGAAACAAGCACAGATGAGGTACCTGTAAGGTATTACATTACCTCCGACGATGTTCAATTTCATGTAAAGGAACTCCGAAATCGAAAGTCCCCAGGATTGGATGGAGTCAGGAACATCGTTCTAAAGCACCTCCCTAGATTAGGTATTGATTTCCTGTGCTTTATAATAAACTCTTGCCTGAAACTGAAATATTTTCCAATTAACTGGAAAATATCAAAAATTATTCCCATTCAGAAGCCTGGAAAGCCCCCAAACGATGTAAACAGCTACCGCCCAATTAGTTTATTAAGTAGCTTAAGTAAGATTTTGGAAAAAATTATCAAGGAAAAGGTAGTGAATTTTATAATAGATACTAATATATTACCCAACCAACAATTCGGCTTCCGCCAAGGTCATGGTACAACACATCAAGTGCTTCGTATTTGCAATCATATCAAGCAAAAGCTTGCCTGCCTGATCCTCCTCGACGTGGAAAAGGCATTTGATTCAATATGGCACAATGCGCTTTTATATAAGCTCCTAAGTTTCGGATGCCCTATCTATCTTATTCAGCTGCTTAAAAGCTTTCTACATACGAGAAAGTTTAGAGTAGTCCTAAACAAAAGCCATTCAACAATTAAGTCAATTCGTTCTGGTGTTCCGCAAGGATCTGTATTGGGCCCAATTCTTTACATAATATTTGTCGCTGATTTGCCCAATTTATATGATTGTGAAATTGCTATGTTTGCGGATGACACTGCCCTTTACAGCTCAAATGAGATAGGCTACATTATACTGAACAATCTCCAAACAGCACTTGATACAATTGTTGAATATCTAGCTGATTGGAAGATCAATATAAATGAAAGTAAAACTCAAGCTTCTTTTTTCACGCGAAAGAGGAAAGCTTGTTTTCTGCCGAATGGACTGTTGCGGATAGGGAATTCTGACATCCCATGGGTCTCTTCTGTCAAATATCTAGGTGTATATTTGGATCAGGGATTGACCTATGGTGTTCATGTCAAAAATACACTAAGTAAAATAAACATAGCCTTAAAAATGCCTACATAGGTAAACCGCAAATCGTTACTAAGCAAAAGTAACAAAATTCTGTTGTTTAAAGTAATCTTCCAGCCAATTATGTTATATGCTTGTCCTGTATGGGGCACGTGTGCAAGGTCCCACATTAAAAAAACTGCAAATTGCTCAGAATAAGATCTTGAAAATGATGCTCAACCTCCCTTGGCTCTTTTCTACGATGATATTACACGATCAAGCAGGTGTATTAGAAATAAAAAGAAAAATTGAAATAAAAAATGAAAAATTCTTCACAAGCTGCCAATATAGAAAATCCTCTTATACTAGGTCTTGCAAGTAATGTACTGTTATGGCGAGAGTTTAACTATAATTAATTATGTAATAATGTAATGTTGCTGATTAATACCTTTGTAATTATAAACTTATTTATTTATTTATTTATTCACTGTTTTGGAAATTTATCTATCCAACTATTTATTTACTTGTTTGATTTAACTGTTTATATATTTATTGATTCGTTATTTATTTATCTATTCATTACTTATTTATTTATCTGTTTATTATTTATTTATCCATTTACTTATGTGGTCAATTGTTTTTTTTTTTTTGGTTTTTATTTGTTTATCCATTTACTTAATTATTATGTATTTATATATATTTATTTATTTATTTATTTATTTATTCATTTAGTTATAGTTTTTTTTTTTTGTTTGTTTTACTGTTAATTTTCTAGCTACTCCTTGTATTGCAACCTAACCACTTATTTGCAGTTTTATAAAGACCAAAAAAAAGTTATATAAAGGTTTTTGTCATTGTTTTCCTTTAAAAACTTTCTACTATCATAAGTCTGTTCAGTAGTAAGATAAATTGTTATCATATCTCTGTGCAAGCTGAGTTCAAAATAAATTTGTAATATCTATGTTATTCAATGAAAATAAATGTAACTACTACTAAAATCGACTTAGCCTAATTCCTTCTAAAAATTCACATGTCCTTTGCACAACTACAATGACTAACTAACCAATGCTTTCACACCCAAGTCATAATTTATTTATATTCCAACAAACATCAATTTCACAATCAGGAGACCCATTTCAATTACAAATGTCGGATCTTCTAATTTTCTTTTCATAACAAATTAAGAAAGTGCAAAAAGCTAACTAACCGAATTATTTATTCATCGATTAGCTCCCTGTTCAAAGAAATCTTATGGCTGGTCAATTTCTAAAAAATTCCTTATGAGTCTCCAAGCACACCCCTTTTTAGAAATTCCGCCTCAATCATGAGTTCTCTTCCTTCATCGTCGGGTGATTTTTATTTGAATCAATTCATATTCTCGTCGTAATTGTGTAACATTGACATTTTGCGTGCTTTGGAGTCTGTTAAAATCATCTCCCCTTGTATTTCGAGTACACTCTGCGAAAAAAGTAAAAGCTGTTTATATCGAAATCGTGGCTTAAATCATCACCGCAGATATGCTAACCGTCAGTAAGGACTTATGACGAATATAACGAAATGTATCTAATTTCAGACTTCGAATTAACAACTCTGATTAAGAAAATTAACCGTATCTGATACTGCTGTACAGCTGCATCGTTTTTACTAAAAAGAAAAAACCAGTAGAAAACGTTTCAGTTTCGATCGTGCTTTTGATCTGAAGAAATGTGTTTCGCAGTCCGGTATACCGAATCAATTTTATTTTGTAAACCGCAACGGACGCTTTGTTGTAAGTGCACTAAGTTTGAGTTTTTTTTCCCTAACCTAACAAGGAACATAAAGTGAATTTGTGTGAAAATCTAAAAAATGCATTTGCATTTTAATTATTAAAAATATTGTGCTTGATCGAATTAATTATTTCGCGAATTTAATATTCATCCGCGTCTGTGCTTCCGACCTCATCTTTTAAAGGTTTATATTAATTTATAATGTCCTTTTATTCTTCTTTTGTTCTTCTAAACTTTTGTTTCCTACTAAAAAAATCGGTAGTTAGTGGCATTGGTTTTGGAAAGCTTTTAACGTCGTTAAAAGTTAACCAGCCTCGGCGAAAAGATGCAGCATATGGAATTGAGTAACTCGTCTTCCGCTGTCACTGCCACTCAACAAAGTAGTTTCATTAGTTAGTTAATTATTATAACTTATAAATTTCAAGCAATGTTATAATTATTGGTCAATCAAGATTCATACACGTTATTAAACTTAAAACAAACAGCGTTTCCTCTACTTTGAACATGTCAACCAAAAAGGAAAACCGAACCGTTAAAAATTAATTTGCGAACATATGCAAGCACAAGCTCTTACAAAGTCTGAAAGCAAAACATTAACTTAATCGGGTTCCTTAAAAGTCAATCGCAACCACAAAACCGAGCTTTTTAATTTTTATATTTGATCCTCAAAAACTCGCGTCTTGGTGTTTTTTAGTAATGAAAACAATGTGAAAACCTAAAAAAAAACATACCACTTGCGGGTCCAGACTAATTGCCTTTTAATTGATCACGTTAGACCCGGAAAAAGTGACAAATTTAGAGCAAACGCTTGTATTGCAAGCCATTGCAATACGTGGTGGCGTTCATCTTGATTGAGATACATTTGCAGTAAATAAATTGCAACCAAGTGGCGTGTGAGAGATTGATCTTTAAGTTGGATTTCGAAAATTTGCGTTTTCATTTTAAATGTCAGTAGCAATGTGCTTGCTAATTAAAACTCTAGACTTGCACTAGCTTACGTAAATCAACATCAATCGAATTGATTAGTTTTACATTATTTCTTTATCTGTGTGAGATCAATCGTGTCACTTAAAATTAATTCCATGCTGATAAAATATTGCTACAGTTGGTTATCGTGAAACAGATGAAGTAATAACTAGTTTTTCATCTACTCAATAAACTGAAAGCTCTTATTTTTTATTTTTATTTTTAAAATTTTCCATTTAAGCTTTTCTTCATTCTTCGCTCAAACTAAACTTTCTGTCAAAATTGTCTGTGTCTTATGTATGAAAATTCAACTAAAGGTTCTTGTGGCCGCAGTCGCCTTGAACGAATCATTTTTTGACTAATTTTTGTGGTTTGAACTACTAATAATATATACTTTTAACTTTTATTAAGACAACAACACTAACTTTTTTTAACAAAGCAAATTTTTATAAGAAGCTAAATCATTTGTTAACTTGATCTAATTTTATTAGTTGCTATAAATATACAGTAACTTACGCAAATAGAGTTAATTTTCAATTAACTACTACGAAAGTCCTAAAAGTCACGGACCTACTAACTTCGATTATATTTCGTGTTTATACTATATATTATTAGATTTTAATAATTTTTCAACAGCATAAACTTACATTTTTGTAAAAAAAAAAAAGAAAAACTTACATAATTGCACAATTTGATCAAACAGTTCTCAGTAGGTTAAACTGATCGTCGTGCTGTTTGTGTTGTGTTTTGTTTATATGGCATCGGTGCATTTATATATACCTTTTTGTTAATTGTTCATTTTAGAAGAACCTGACAGAATTAAAAAAAAACTATTAGCTTTGGAGTTCGCGAACATCATTCATATTTTTTTCATTATCGACCTTTTTAATCGTCATGCGTTTTTATTTTTTTCTATTATTTGTGAACAAATCGTCTGAGGGTGGAGTAACCTTAACGGTGCAAATTTAATGCGGCAAGAAAAGTGTTGGGATTGATTTGAACTTTATAGGAAACTGTTACTGATTGTTAGATATTGGAATTTTATATTTTTCTTAAGCTGTATTAAAAAATAACAAAAACAAACAAAAAACAAAAACAAACATTTTCACCCCGTGATAAAACTAGTTTAGATGTGTCAATTCAATTATTCATCTAATAGTTCAATTATTTGCAACTAAGGGAAAACACCTCAGTTACTCATAAAAAAATTATTCACACTTGATTTGCATATTAAATCTTGTTTAGTTCTCTTAATATTTGTGGATTTTTTTTTTGCGAAATAGAGCCACGTTGTGCACCTTTGTCAAAATTAAATTTCTTAATTTGTATATATATAGTTTGCATCAGATCTCCAAACCCCAGATAAACACATCAACAATAGTACAAGTCAAAATTTGCTCACTAGTATTTAAAAAAAAAAATCTGACCGCAAGAAAAATTACCGATTTCTTAATTAGTAGAGAGCGGAACTTACAAATAACAAAACTCGTGAATGTCGTGAACACAAATAATTAATCATTGAAAAGAAGGAAAAGCTACAATGTTCTGATTGTACTTACACTAAATTGTATGGTATAAAAAAAAAGTGATGCTAAAAACATTTTGATTAAACTACCGGCAACTATTAATTCATACACGTCAGCGAGATATTACGATAGGGAAAATTCATTTTGCTACAATTACCTCAACTTATTACTGTTTACATTATTATAATATCTTGCCGTCTTATTGATTTTGAGGTTGTTTTTCAATTCACGGATGTGGCTTTTGTTTGATTGAATCTCATCTCAGGTTGGGTTCTTAAAATTTTGACTGTCGTATTCAATGTTAGATTCAAGAATAGTTGGTTTTCTTTTAGTAAGCAACTGAATTTAATTTTCTCGGATACCACTTTACATCACAACCCCTATTAGATAAAATCTTTTTTACTTTAAATTGTTAACTCTTCATCTGTTGAATTGAGGTTATGAGTTGTGTAGTCGAATCTACCAGTTGAACACAAACAATCACACAGCGTTGCACACGTCATGCACAGTTTTAAATTTCAGATGTCTTTGTTTTTTTAATTACAGATGGCGAAAGACTATAGTGCTCTGGCGTGGGACTACCTAAGTTTTATCTTGTTCCTCTTATTTTCAATTCTAACACCACTATGGAGTCGACTTTGTGGAAAAACAGAACAACGTGGAAAAGCCGACTATGTATTCGCCACAGGATCTGTATCCATGCTGGCAATCATGTTATCCATTGCCAGAGGCACTCTGGGCATAAGATCAGTTCTTGGTAGGTACTTCAACAATTAAGAACTTCATTTTAAAAGCAACTAAACTATTTCGATGTGTTTTTATTTTTTTTTTAATTTTTCAGGGTTTCCAGGTGAATTATTTTATCGTGGCTCAGGGATGTGGGAAACATTGTATGGTATGGTGAACTCATATCCAATTGTTTGTTATATTTTTGTTCCTGTATACTTTAACTTGGGAATCACATCAGTATACCAGTATTTAGATTTAAGGTAGGTAAAATTAAAATTTTTGTGATTTGGTTAATTCAAATAAGTGTAGAATGATTTGTAAAAAATTACAACAGGGGCAAAACCGCTGTTAGTCGCAGTTGCATTTGTGTCCCAAACGCTTAATGAAGCCTATTTATTTTTTCTAGATAGTTATAATATAATATTTCATTCAGGCATAGAGTTTATTTATTTTTGTCAAAAATTAACATATATTCAATTATCATTTTGGTATGTTTTAATGTTACAAAAATACATTCCGTGTCATGACTACAAAGTCCCTCTTCAAAGTTTGGCTGTCGTATTCAATAATTAGCTGTGTGTTTTGTTAAAGATATAAATGAAAAAGTTTTCTGACTAAAGTCCAATATATTCCTTAAACGACGCAAAAAATATTTCACCCGTTCTCATTTAGCTTCCATTTATAAGGCCTATATCCGCCAACGTACTTACGGTGGGGAGCAGATATGAGTACTTTTTTTTGGAAGTGTAATTTGCACTTCATAAAATAAAACCTTAAAGCTTAATAAATAACGAGCAAAACAAAAAACAAACTGCATGTATTCAATTTTGTTCGATATTTTGGCCCCAAAAACTTAAAACTGTACCATTGTACTCAGTGTTTTAATTTTTTTGTTTATGGTGTGTTCAGAGCTTTTTTATCCTTCAAAATCGAATATAGCATTGATTGCAAACAATTTTCAAAAGAATGATGAAACTGTAGTTTCTTAGTAAGATTATTAGCATCAGGAAGCGTTAATGATTAATTATTACGTTAATTAAGAAATTATTTGTGGTAAAACACTACTTCTTCTACATCTTAAACGCTGTCAAATCAATAATAGATTTATTTGTGACGATGCCTAACATTTGGCAAGAATTGGATCCTTACAGATTTACCTTTCCAATTCTTACTTCAAATTGTACTGCTCTTATTTATTACTTATTACTTATTTTAAGTTCAGATATTATTGGAAAATAATGTATTGTCGTTAATGTGTAACACTTATTTGTTTAGTCTGAAGTTACAAATTTTTATGTGCAGCCCCAAGAAAAACTTTTTCATTGAAGCATTGATTTTGCTTTAGTGCATCTTGCACGACTTTTTGTGGGGAATTGAAGCCTCGTCGTAAATTATTGAACTACAATCCCCCGTCAATCTGTCAGTATAACTCTGCTTGGAGACATTGCAAGCACTTGAAACATCGACATTACAAAATTTAATTGGAAGTTTAAAAGCAGAGTTAGCAGTTCTTCCGCCATCTTAAAGTGTGGGTTCAATTCTAGTCTCTCCACCATGCTTGCAAGCAATCGATTTATTGATACGAGAGAGCAGACGAAGCTCACAGCAAAATCAGGGTTTGCTTGCGAACAAGGCCCGAAACGTGAATATCGCGAGCGAAAACAGTTAGGTATCTGAGATACATTCTTACTTCTTTTAGCACGTGTATTGAAAGTTTACTTTAAAAGAGTCGCATGGAAACGTCTGACAGTAAAGTTCCAATTGTACAAACTCCAATTGTAAATATTACAGTCTAAAATAAAGGCTTTTTAACAACAACAAAAAATATTAATCCCCCTAACTCGAATTTTTCCAAAACTCCCTCTAACTCGAACTAGTTTTGATGTTCCGTGAAAATTCGACTTACAATTAGAGAGATTCGACTGTATACACTTTCATCAATGCTCCCATAATCGGATGACAGTTCTTGTTGTCTGCGATGCAACATTTATATCTTCCATCATATTTTGATTTTTTGTGATTTTGCCGCATGGTGGGAGATCAGTTATGATTTGGGGTGCATGTAAGCTCCAGCATTAGCGATTTTGTGTTTATTGAGACCCAAATTAATCGGGACAATTTTCTCAACAGTCTCAAAAAAATCTCCAAGAGAGTGCGCAGAAATTAGGCTTGGAGGGTTCGTTTATATTCCTACAAGATAATGATCCGCAGCATGTTTCGTTGGTTGTGAAGGAATGGTTGTTGTACAATGTGAGAAAGCAGCTTAAAACATCAACTCAATCACAAGACTTAAATGTTATAAAGCATTTGCGGGGTTATTTTGAGCATTAGATACCAAAACCGAATCTCAGCTTAAGACTATACTCCAAGAAGAATGAGGCCAAATATGTGCCGAGGTAGCCCAAAAGCTTGTTGTATTCATATGATCAATCGTAAAAGAAATGATTAGTGCTAAAAAATATCAAACAAGATACTAATTTCAGTTCTTTGTGGGAAATACCTTCATTTTTAAAAGTGTGTACTTACTTTTGTAACATGAAATTTTGATAGTACTTTTCTTTAATGTTCCACATCATTATATTAACTTCGCATAGTTAACTTCGGTAATTATAAAACTTTTTGTTGACAAAACCAAACTAGAGCAGACATTGTGAAGTCTTCCTTAAAAGCTTCGCCGTTATTGAAATTTGTTCACACCGCTAATTTTATCTATTAATATGAGAGCACATTTGGGAAGAGCCAGTATACATTTTTCTTCAAAGTTACTTTGAATATTAATCTTAGGAGACGGAAAAGTACCTCATTGAAAACAAAATTGAAATTAATCCAAGTTTAGGTGAAAAAATAACCAGAATTGAAGACTTAATATGGAAGTCTACCCAGATATAGTCGAAGGGCTATATTGGCGGCGAGATGTAGTAGTGTTGACGAAATTAGCGACCTAATTTGAACTTAACTTCCAGTGTACCTTTATTATTCGTGTTCTACAGTTCCATTTTATGTAGATTTTCTCACAAAACGCGGTGCTATTGTATTATATATTTAACAGCTATTGAAGTAACTCTGTCTATGTCTAACGCTAAACTTCCGATTTCGACTTTGACGAAATTTAGTATAGAGTAAGCTTAAGCCTCCAGAAAAGACATGGTCATATTATTTATCTGATAGCAATACCTGATATTCACCCGAACGAAGTCGCGGATAGCAGGTTCAGAATGAATCTTCTCTTTATTTTTTATTTATTCTGTTTTCGCTTTTTTCTTCTTCTTGTTTTTCGTTCTACTACGTTTACTACTACATTATCTATTTCAGAATAACCTTTAATATTCATCTTATTCAGAAGCTCCTAAGGTACCACATTGTTGTCACTCTCAAAACCACTCTTAAGACATCATCAACGACAACCAACCATTGTCTTAAACCCACTCTTTTTTTTTCCAAATAACAGACCTACTACTAGTGGGCGCCGTGGCTTAATCGTTAGTGCGTCGGACTGTTAAGCGAGATTACCTTGGTTCGAATCCGGCTCGGGGAAATAACACCACAAACATTTTTCACGGCCCTACCTCCAGCGAACGACTGACAACCCTCCTGGAGTACTTCTGTCATGAAAAGCTTTCGCAATTCGCCGTTCGGAACCGGCATTAGACAGTAGGTCCCCTCCACATGTGTCAAAATTATAACGCGCACAACACAGTGGAGGTGCGAAAAAAGCTAGGCTCTGGCTCTCAACGGGCTGTTACGCCGCCTAATATATATATATATATAACAGACCTACTTTCAGACCCCAATCTGTTTAGTGAAATCCAAATTTGTGGTTCTTTCGGCGGTATTTGTCTACTACTTTCAGAGCATTTAGCATTCTGTCAGAGATTAAAAGCTTAGCAACAGCTAATAGACTAGCAGAACTACAACGCTAGAATACTAGTGCCTACGATTTTCATTAGAAATGAGAAAACTGAACTCCCAGTACAAAACAGTAATATATAGATATGTACTATATACTATGCAGTGTAATTTTTACAAGAATTTCTAATCGCATTCAATTTGGCTATAACATTTTGAAATCTACTTTGGTTAAATCAAGTAGTCCAAAGCACTTCGGAGTGACTTTTGACCACAAATGAGCCGATACAGATACGCAACTTCTTCTCTTGCCCCTAGATTTTATTTGACAGCGTTTTTTATAACATTTTGTGTCTGTGAGTGCTTTGGACAACAAATCAAACAAATGTGCGTAAAAATGATGAGCTAGTGTTCGCTCATTTCTGTATTACTGTTAACATGCTTCCTGTAATTCAGTTACATTCGTGAATTACTATCAAATTCATGGATGGGCAAGGGGAAATACCAGCTGCCCAGATGGGTGTCTATATTGGGTTGTCTGTGCAGGAGCATTCACCACCTTCATCACACGATATATAAGCTATGTCGACTATATTAATAAAAAGTTATAAAAGGACAGACTAATGCTGTAAAAAGATGTGCAGACTTTCTGAAGGCAGCGCTGCACGCAGATTTTCAGACGTGACAAACGTGTAGAATTTAACGACATTTCGGCGCATCAGTTGCTATGACAACAAATAGCTATTATTTTCTTGTATTGTAATTGGTATAAAATAATAGGATTTATAAATAGTTTTGATGTGGCATTCAACGTTTCATTTTGTTATTTAAATACGAATGCCACTACTATTCTTTCTCTACAAATTACTTTGTAAACTATTTTCACTTTTCTTATACTGTACTGTCTGTCTTGTACTAGTAGTTTAAAAAAGCAAAAATTACAAAGGTTTATTATAGAATAATAAACCAAAACAAATTCTGCACGTTTGTCACGTCTGAAAATCTGCATGCAGCGCTGCTTTCAGATTTGTTTCCAGCAATAGAGATAGATTGCAGCACACATCTGCGTGCAGAATTTACGTGTGTTCAGCATATACTCTGGTACATTCTAATTGTGCTGCATGAGAAAGTCTGCACATCTGTTTGCAGCGTAACTCATTAAAAAGCAAAAATATTGGCTTTATTGCTATTAAACAATATATTTATTATTTACACCAATACCACTTAGTACTTTTTTTTTAATTCTATTTTTTTTATTGATAACATTTTTGAATTTGAATTTTGAATTAAGTTGTTTCTATTTCTAGGATGAAGTAAGATCAGTTTCAATTGAAGTATTTGAGAGTAAATGAGAAAATTAAAGATTAATATTCAATGTACAGGTACTGTTTGAAATGTTAAACAGCCTGGGTATAGTACAGCATTGAACGTGGAATATCTGTAGAGCTGCAATAATTTTGGTTCCTTGAAAAACTCGCATAAGAAACTGTAGTTTTTGTGTTATTAATTGTGAAGTGTGCTGCCATTAAGCAATACAATACTAAGCAAGCTTTTACGACTAATTACTACTCGGGAAACAACCCAAATGTTAAATCTATAAATTTTTAACTACTTTTAATAAGAAAGAAAGGGGAATTTGTTGAATTGAATTTTAAATTAAAAACTATACTGTTTCTAACGTTCAACTATTATTGTCTCAAAAAAATATATTTTTCATTATCCCACGTCCGTTTAAGTAAAACACATCGCCAGTTTTGATTCTTGTTTTAAAAAGTATTGAGAACATATGCTCAAATGAAATTGTAAGTTGTACAACTTTTTTAAGAAATTCAAAATAAAAGAATAATGACAAATAATATTGGTATATATCAATTTGAAATACAATGTTTTCCTCAATATTATTTTATAATATAATTGTTATTATTAAAATATTATAGTTTATCTCTTATGCACTCCAATACATTTCCCATTGATTCCAATATTGTCTGCGATGTAACTTTTTCGGCTTTTTCTCTAGCTAAAGGAAGCTTAATAAAGCTGCGTTTATGGTCAAGCGAATTTGTGTCGCATGATTCAAGCCCATTCGCTAAAGCGATCAATTACATATTTACATATGAAGGTGTTTATGCCAGAGCGAATGCGCGAAGAGCAAATCCGAGCGACCACTAGCAAAAAAAAACTGCAATTAAAATACAGTCGAAGCCCTCTAAGTCGAATTTTTACGGGATACCAAAAATAGTTCGAGTTAGAGGGATTTTTCGAAAAATTCGAGTTAGAGGGATTAACATTTTTTTTCTTGTTTAAAAGTATTTATTTTATTAGAGTAAAGAGTATACATGTAAGGAAAAAATACAGGAAATTACTTGTAATTTTGGATTGAGTCTTTAAAAAAGGACTCTATATTGAAAAGGCAGTGTTGGACCTCATCCGGACTCCCAATGCATTCACTAAACGAAGCTTGAAATTCTCATTCGTGCTGTGAACATTCTTTGATTCTTTAAAAAATCAACATAAAATGAAAGGTGTTCATCGTCCAGTGCCAAATTGAGAGAGAGTTAGAGCATGCAATACCAGTTGCGTGCTTGATACAAGTTGCGAGAGGACATTTTTTGTTTATTTTTTTTTGCAAAAAAAAAAATCGACGAATTCAAAGTAGACCAAGAGTCGAAAAAATGTGTTCGAAAAAACGTTGATGACGAGGATGATGACTAGCACTATTTTATGAGTTTTATCTCTCTTCTCTATACATAAAAATCAATGTTTGTTTGTCCATTATAGACTTCTAAATGGTAAGAGATAGAGCATTGATGTCTTTGGCAACTTCGTTCAGAATTCTGTCAAAAGGGTTTTGGTATCAATTTTTTTTGAAGGGGGACGACTCCCATTAAGGTGAAGTAGGGGCTGACTTTCAAAGTTCGTCTGATCCAGTCGGGTGATATATCAATCAAAAGGTCTTTGAAAATGAAATTGAGCTTTCTTTCGGGTTTTGTCGGTGAAAGTACTGTTATAAAGATATGAAGCTACAAAGTTGTAAAAAGATTGCCCCCTGTGACTTTTTTTAAATTTGATTTACTGAGTTGTTGTCTTAAAATGCAAGAGCTTTCATACGACAAAATTTACATTGAGATATCCAAGAAACACATTCAAATCCTTCAACTAAAAAATGTTTAATGGAAAAATGTTCCATTTCTTAAATTTTGTATATGAATTGAATACTAATATATTGGGAGTACAACTTGAAAGACGAGCATTGTTACTAACTTCATATATATTCACATGCGCTATTTTTTTGACAGTGACAGCTATTGTGTGTTAAAGAGCGTCGAAAAATCTGGTTAATTCCATCTGTCAAAGTATACACAAGTTAATTTACACAAGTTTTGTTTTGCATTTAAAATGTCGAATTTTGTGCCTTCAAAACAACATTTGCGGGAAGTTTTAATTCACTACTTTCATTTGAAGAAAAGTGCAACAAATGCGCAACGTTAACTCATTGAAGCTTACCCTGCAGAATGCCCAGGCTGGAATACGCTTCACTTCAGTTGACGGTATCAAAAATTGGCTCGATTCATTCTCGTAAAGATTACGCTCTGTAATTTTTGGATGGACGCTCTGTAAATTTTGGATGATTCGGTACTTTTTAGGGTTTCGTTCCAAAGGAATAACGAAACCCTTATGGAATCACTTCGGTGTCTGTCTGTCTGTCTGTCTGTCTGTCTGTCTGTCGCCTTTTACATATTTGACTATAACTTATAAGTCCTTTGTAGTTAAGGGATGAAATTTGGACTGAAGGTGTATCTAGGCAACCCAAAAATAAATCATCCACCCTTTTTTGAATTAGTCGCAGGTTAAAGAAAAAGTTAGTACTAATACTAACGCCCGAAAAAACCTTTACTCACTTTGATGGTCGATATGGGTGTCATTGGAAAGGGGGCGGTGCCCTGATTATGAAAATGTCTGTCTGCCTATCATTAGGCCTTAACCTCGGTAATTGGCGAACCACTAAGAATTTAGAAATAAAACTTTGCTAAAAGACATATTTCACTCTCCCAAAGAAAGTTCAGGAAAAACATTTTAAGAAAATTTTATACTAGCGAAAAGCTTAGTACCAATACTAAATTTGAAAAATAAATTTCTTTTACTAGTTCCTTGATATGGGTATCGTTGGAAAGAGGATGATAGTTAGATCAAAAAGTTGTACTATAGTAATCATCTCACTCTTATTGGTAAGAAGTTATAAGCCAACAAATTGCCGAAAACTGACTTGTGTACCGTGTCCCCCACCTTACTTTCTAGAATATTTGACCAAAAAATCTGAAAAAAATTGGAGTTATGGGGCAACTCATCGCAATAGCCCAAAATTATCCGAAAATCGTGTGTGATTTTTTATTTGTACTAAAATAAATTAATTACTAACTTTTTTTGAAAAAAATTTCATGGCAATATATTAAGTGAGGTACCATCGGATAGGTCTTGCAAAATGAAATAGAGTTTTCATTTTGAACTTTTCATTTGGAAGTTAAGTTTTCGAGATGTTAAGCTTCAAAGTCGAAAAAAAGGCGTCCCCCCCCCTCGCATTTCCACACCTGTTGGTCTAAAAATCTGAAAAAAATCTAAAATGTAGATCTTGATGTAATCTTTGTGTTAAAATTAGTTTGAGCACTCTGGCTTTAATAGTTTTCGAGATATTGACCAAAAACCAAAAAACAACAACACTCGAATTTTGAAGATCCGAAATCGCCATTTTGTAGATCTCGGTGAAAGAACAATAAAATATTATGTAAAAAAAAATATTTTCAAACAATTTTTCGAGATATTAACGATTTAAATCGAATCATTTATCGCAAAAAACGATGAACTGACGGCAGTCTCAGTGTCGCTTGCGGCATTTCATCCCCTAAATGCACCAAAGCAATTTTCACATGGCTGGCGCGATCAGCAAATGGGAAAGGATTTTCTTTTGTTCAGTTTAGTTCGAAATGAAAAAATTTAGTGGTTTAACATTGAATTGAGTTTAATTTGATTTGACTATTTTAGTTTGTTGATTTCTTAGACTTATATTAAGTCTAAACTACTAATCTGTTTGCGAACGAAACCCTCGGCGGGTGAGTAAAACTCACACTTGACCGGTTTTTTTCTTATTTTTTTATACATTTTCTAAGCATTTACTGTTTTCCATTGGCAATAATCTCCTCACTTGCTCGCGCCTGTTGTTTTCTTATTAGTATCAAAATGCCAATCGCTAAGAAAATCACTCCACCATAAACACTCCGTTAACGTTATAAAAAACGATGTCAAAAAAAATCTAGGAGAAAGACACGAAGAAGATGAATATGTCATTCTGTCTTATTTCTGTGTGTGACCATACTGTCACTTTGGCACAGATCGGGTTAGTGATGCTTACACGTTCAAATCATTATATTCACCGCTGGTTGTGACCGCTGTGTGAATATTTCTAGTGAACGACTGACAATTCCCCTAAAGTACTTCAATCAAGATAAGTTTTCGCTTAGGTTCCTTCGGTTCCCGCTTAGTAGGTTCCTTTAAAAAAAAAAAAGGCTGGGTTCTGGCTCTCTACGTGTTGTCACACATGAAAATAGGGAAAGATCGTATTAGAATAAATAAGATAATAAAACTCCACCTTTTATCTTCAAAAGCTGACACAGTCGACCGAATTGATATTAATGTTAGTACCTAAAATCAAATTTTAAAGTTATCATAAAGAACTTGTGAGTTAAATCTAAAAAACAACTTATGAGCGTCAACGTCAAAAGTTTTAAGTATACTACACTTAGCAGCAATTTAATCCTTCAAAATATGTTCGCCACCTGTCCTTATATCATGTACACCTTGTTTTACAGATTCAATAGCCGCCTCGTCAGATGTCTCGGATCTGCTCTATATGCAGTAAGACAAACTTTCAATCTTGGCATTTCAATATATACCCCAAGCATTGCCCTTGCCACTATAACAGGAATACCATACTGGATTTCAATTGTTGCCTTGTCATTCATATGCATTTTTTTCACCGTTATGGTAAGATTTACATTAAATTTCTTTTATTCAGTTTAATTAAAGTTGCGTTTTTTTTTCCTTTTTCGTTATTACAGGGTGGACTAAAAGCAGCCATTAACGCTGATGTCATCCAAACAGTCTCAATAGTTTTTGTTACGCTTGCAGTAATTGTTAGAGGAGCCTACATAGGCGGAGGTCCAAAGACTGTTTTCGAAACTAATCGAGATCACGGTGAGTTCAAATGATTAATGCTAAATTTCAAATTGTACATTTGTCGTAGTGTATGACATGCAAAATAATCACAAAAACAAAAAACAAAAAGGTTGATACTGGTGTAACGTGTGTTTGCGAGCTACTAGCGATTGCCGATTTACAGACGCCAAAAAATTAGCTAAATTGTAGTTTGTTTTTTTTCAAATTTGTATCTTATTAGAGTTTCGTTCCAAAGGAATAACAAAACCTGTCTGTTGAGTTTACATGCTTACAACTTCTGAGTCCTCTGTAGTCAAGAAATGAAATTTGGAATGAAGGAAGGTATCTAAGCAACCCAAAAATATACTTGTCTCCGGAATTACTCAAAGATTAAAGAAAAAGTTAGTACTGATATGAATTTTATTAACTTTGATGGGCAATATGGGTGTCATTAGAAAGAGGGCGGGGTCTATATAATAAAAAAATCTTTCTGTCTATTATTAAGGCTTAAAAATTAGAAATATAATTTCTACAGATGATGTGTTTCATTTGCCCAAAGACAGTTCCTGAGAAAATTACGTATTAGCAAAATGTACTGGAGTATCGTTTAACAGTTCTTGTTAGATAGAATTTTCATTTCGAGGTTTTTGTTTTAAGGTTCCGCTTACGAGATATTGAGCTTTAAACACGAAAAAAAAGGCGCTACCCCCTCCTATATTCCACACCCATGTGTCTAAAAAATCTGGAATGTAGGTCTTGATGTAAACTTTAGTTAAAATTTGGTTTGAGCTTTTTTGCTTAAATAGTTTTCTAGTTATCGGCTAAAAACCCAATAAATAATGACATGTGAATTTTAAAGATCCGAAAATGTCATTTTTTAGGTCTCAGCAAAAGAATAAAAAAATGTTTTATAAATAAAATTTTATTTTCACACAATTTTTCAAAATATCAACCATTGAGTGTTCTGCTAGAAAAGGGGTTAACCGATGGTCATGTATTCGTAAACGTGCTGGGCGTTATTTGATGAGGTCTGGCGTCGAAATGCTCGGATTTACTTTCATCGATTTTTTTACTTCTGTGTTTTCGTGTTGCTGTGCCTTTTAAATTTTAATTACTGTGTCTTTTAAATGTTAAACTAACGATCACAATAGAAGAGAGTTCCACACAATTTTGAAGAATAAAAATTCTACAATTGAGCTATAAATTTGGTCTGTACAAACTCAAATTAAAATGAATTCGAAAAACGATAACGAAATATTGGAAAGGATTAAAAAGGGCAATCTATTTTTTTTTTGTTGAAGATCATATGTAGGTCTGTAGCAATAAAATTAGAAAATAAGTTGCACTTAGTATTAAAGTTATCACCAAAAACGGCAAGAATTACTTAATACACGAATATATACAAGTTTATTCCAAGAATTAAATTCTTTTAATTAATTATTTCCTATTAATTTAGGCCGTTTGGATTTCTTTGTCTTCACTGGAGATCCAACAGTCCGTGTGGATACTCTTTCAGCTTGGTTGGGTCAATTGTTCATTTCACTTTCACAGTTCGGTTGCCAGCAAAACTTTATGCAACGTTATGCCAGCTTGAAAACTGTGAAAGATGTTCAGAAGTAAATTTTTTATAAAATAACATTTAAGGTCAGAACGCATTAACTTTTTTTCTCTCTTTCAGAGCAATGATGTCGAATATTCCACTTATCATTATATTTTTCTCAATGGCCTGGGTAGCCGGAATGACAATTTATTCATCATACGTAAATTGTGACCCAATGGCAGAAGGATATATTGAAAAAATGGACGAGATCCTTCCATTTTTCGTTCAGGATCAATTGGGATTCATTCCTGGTTTTGTGGGTATCTTCATGGCAACATTATTCAACAGTGTTTTGTGGTATGTAACCACTCAGAGCAAATTTTAAAAGAAATTTAAAAGAACATTTTTTTTTTAGTTTGAACGTCTCAAATTTGAATTCTCTTGCCGCTGTTCTATGGGAAGACTTCCTGGCACAAATGCCACAATTCAAAGGACTCACGGATAAGCAACAACTGCGAATAATTAAAATAGCTACAGTGATCGTTGGAATTATTATAATGGGCATCGCATTTGGTGTTGGTCTTCTGTCTGGCGTTATAGAATCGTCAATGTTAGCTTTTTCCGCTACTTCAGGACCATTGTTAGGCGTGTTCATGTTAGCCATGCTCGTACCTAGGGCCAACTGGAAGGTATAATGAAAACTTACATTAAAAAAAGGAAAATTAATAAATCCTGTATTAAATAAAGGGAGCAGCAACTGGAGTTATTACATCTACGTTATTTGTACTATGGCTAACATTTGGTAGCTTGTCTGTTGCGGAACACGGTGAACTGCTGCCAACGTCTGTAGAGGTAATAGTTTGTATAGTAATTAAAACATGACTTCCTTTCTATTGTTGAAATCGTTCTTTCTTACAGGGTTGTACGAACACTACGTTTGCTGAAGGCATATCAAAGCCTAAAAGCCTTTGGTTGACACATGAAAAACCTTTGAGTACTGTTTGGGCGTCGAATGATACCAAAACCATGTTTAATGTACCAGAATCAAAGTAAGTTTTTTTATTGGAAGTAATATCACTATCAAAATGGTTAAAAATGTTCTTTCATATTATTTGTTAAACTTATTCACTATCTTTCGATTTCAGAACCGCTCTGCACTCATTCTACTCGATCAGCTTTATGTACTACAGTTTTATTGGCACAGTTCTAACGATGGCAATTGGTACTCTAATAAGCTATCTAACAGCAAATGAATCGGATGAGAAATACGACAATACCCTCCTGCACCCAACCGTATTCAGATGGAGTGAAACATTTCCTGGACCTAAGCCATATTACATTAAAGACACAATTCCAGTAAGCACAACAAACAATAGCACAACCATCACAACGATACTCGAGACTTCGGGAAAATCAGCAAAAAATAATTCACAAATAAATCACGGCTTTGATTCACATGCCGACGATTCGTTTGAACAGCTTCCGAGTAAAGAGAAGCCACTTCCCCTGGAAGTGAATTTATCAAATATTCCATTTGGAACCACAACAGTTACATGTGAGCAAACCTCAGAAGAGACTCCACAGATCAATGTGACGAACGGCCTAAATGGCATTGTGAACTTACCACCACAACGAGACATTGCTAACGGAACGTATCGTAAGATAACCGAAAACGAATTTGTGTAACAGTTAAGATAGGCTTTCAATTAAAAAAGACCCAACAGATACAGCATAGCATCCTAATTTCCTAGATCTGTTCGCATTTTTGTAGATGATCAGTACCAATGTGAAACAATTTCAATTAAAAAAACACTGAAAATGTGTTTTTTTGTCCGTTGCGTCCGAAACAAAATAGAGCAGATCGTTTTTAGTATTGTAATCTTGTGAAGTTTATTTTATTTTCATGAGTTTTATGTAATTAATATGATTCCACGGTGAAACTGTGATCGATTGATAAACGTATATTTAAGCGCAGCTTGTACAAAACAAATAAAATATAGGATTTTTACAAATGTTTAACCTAAGAATAACTAAGTATGTAAACAAAATCTATTACTTAAACTTTACTTCTAAAACCAGTGTTCTAAACGCTAAACCACAGCAAACAGCAATATCTGAGGCGTTAGTCTTTTGTGTGAATATCTAAAAATGTAGGCCACTAAGTCACTAATTCTCGTTGAATGGCTCAAGTCAAATGAATTTAAATGTTTTTTTTTTTAAGCGAATATAAATTATTTTTTCAATATTTATATATAATGGGTTTGAATCATTGTTTTAGTTATAAGTAAGGAATTTAAGCACTGATCCGACAATATAGAAGATTAGAAATACAAATAAATTTGTATATGTAAGATGATAACTATTTTTTTTTTGTGCTTTTATTTTGTTTAGTTGGTTTTTTTTTAGTTAAATATTTTTTCAGCTTCCCACCCAGCTTCACCAGAGCTTTTGCTCATTTCTTGACCACTTCCTCGATATTTCGGGTCCCTTAACTTGAAATGTCTCCTTTGTTAATTTACTATAATTCTAGTTCATTGATCTTCTGTAAGAACTTAGAACAATTTGGCTCATTTTGACCGTGGATATATTTATAAAGCAGTTCTTGACACGGCTTTAATTTAAAAAAAATTTGATCGATTTTGGGTCAAATTATAAGAATCCATGCCATGATACGGGCTCCGTGGCTCAATCGTTAGTGCGTCGGACTGTTAAGCGAGAGTACCTGGGTTCGAATCCGGCTCGGGGAAATAACACCACAAACATTTTTCACGGCCCCACCTCCAGCGAACGACTGACAACCCTCCTGGAGTACTTCTGTCATGAAAAGCTTTCGCAATTCGCCGTTCGGAACCGGCATTAAACAGTAGGTCCCCTCCACATGTGTCAAAATTATAACGCGCACAACACAGTGGAGGTGCGAAAAAGCTAGGCTCTGGCTCTCAACGGGCTGTTACGCCGCCTAATACAATACATGCCATGATACGAAAGAAAAAGAGAAATTGACAAGCTTCGTCTCCATCTAAATTGTTCTGGCTAAAAATTTGTATTCTGAAACGCTATTTTTTAACTCAGAAAAACACATTTAGACTCGGAAAAATGTGTGCCTATTTTCTATCAGTTCCTAATTTGTCAATAAAATTGTACATGATAGTTCTGCATTTACGTAATAGACGCATTTGGAATGCGTCTGCCAGGAAAGCGAATTAATAAAATTTGTTATATTGCTTAGGTTGTATTTTATCATAGTGGCGGGGATAAACTCTCTGATGAAGAGAACCACACAATTTTGAAGAATAAAAATTCTACAATTGAGCTATAAATATGGTCTGTAAAAACTTAAATTATAATGAATTTGAAAAAAACGATAACGAAATATTAGAAAGGATTATAGAAGGCGATCTATTTCTTTTTTATTTTTGAAGATCATACGTAGGTCTGTAGCAATAAAATTATAAAACAAACTGCACTTAGTATTCTAGTTATGACCAAAAAGGGTAAGAATTACTTAATGCACTAATATTATATATACAAGTTTATTCCAAGAACTAAATCCGCGTGGACGTCGAAATTGCCATTTCAGAATTTTGAAATGCTGCAGCACCTTACGCCTAAAAAATTTTACCATAAACAATATTGAGGGCTGCAACTATAAATATTTATTGAAACAACTCAACCAGACCTAAATTATACTCGGTTGCAAAAACAAAACCATTTATTTAAGACTATACATGTATTTATTGTCTCATTGAAGAAAACTTCCATATATAACATAACACATATCCCATCATTAGATTACCGAGAAATCACTAAAAAACTGGGTGTGCAAATACTTTTTTACCGACTGTATACATACATACGATTAGAGAACAGCTAATGTTTGGCCTGATTCTTTTACACGCCACTGTAGTTACTTCATTCATTAAAAACTTTTTTATACCGAAAACCTCATCAGCTATAATCAAGTCGGGTTCAAGCCAAAAAAAAGAAGTATTGGCGCCCTACTACACCTAGACCATAAGGTAACAAACGCCCTACGCGCTCTTAGCCATGTATCAATTCTGGCCCTGGATTTCCAAAAAGCCTTCGACCGTATTGGACTCCATCTGGTATTGGAAAAACTCAGAGAATGAGCCATTGGCCCAAATTTACTCCGCTACGTCATATCTTTCCTTTCCAATAGAAGATTTTGCGTCAAGATCGGTAAATTCTTCTAAAATAACGTTCCATTTTTCAACGGAGTCCCCCAAGGATCACCGCTATCTGTCATGCTTTTCTCAATTGCATTTGACGAGTTAAACAATCTTAGTAACAAACATAAATATCTAGATCATTGCGCCTATCCTCATGACGTTTTTATTATATCTAAGCACAATGACGTCAACTTGAATAATTCTTCGTTGTCCAATGTGCTAAAAGACATCGTAGACTGGTCGTCTACATCCGGTGCCACATTGGCACTCAACTAGTGCAAAATCCTCCATATTTATAGGAAAAGAATTTGTTTCGGCCCAGATGTTTACATTAATAACATAAAAATAGATTCTGTATTAAGTTTATTATTTAACTCTAAGTATAAATGGAATAACCAATACCTAGAAGTAAGAAAATCGATTATTAAGAGATGCGATATTGTTAAGTCTAGCTTCAAAGAAAAGTAATATTAACATCAACTCCCTCTGTTACGTTACAAGAGTGCTAATTTAAGTAAAATTGATTATTCTCTTTGTGTATTTGGAAGTACTCCTAAATCTACCCTAAGTATCATAAAAACACCGTATCACCAAGCCACCCGCCGAAGTGGGAGGTCTCCACCACACCCACGATGAGCATCCTAACAGAAGCTAGATTCCCAGCAATCGACAAACGATACAGGGAGGTCTCCACTAAGCTGCTTTGAAAATTGTGCTTCTTGTCCGGTTCGATCACAGACAAAGACCTGCGTCTATGTTTGAGCCATACAGGGATGCAAAAGCTTCCTTCAGCGCTAAAATTCGAAAAAAATTTGGAAATTCCTAACAAACTTTTCCCTAAATACACAGCCTATCAGCCACCATGGTCCAATTACGCTGATGCCATCTCCCTAAATCTTTCCAAATACTAGAAAATGTGGTCAAACAATTGTTCCTAAGCATATTAAAAGACTTGATTTCTAAAGGATGGAAATTCATCTATACGAACGGCTTAAAAACAGAACATAATACGGCTTTCGCAGTCATAGAAGAGGACGGCACTATCCTAAGGTAAGGAATGATGACGGAAACCGCATCAACTACTGAAGCAAATGCCATCTTAGAGGTAATGATCCTAGCAGATGGCTTCCATAAAAAATATGTAATTTGCTCAGATAGCCTCTCAGTACTAAAAGCAACCAAAAACTTAAGTTACAAAGTTGATAAGCCGCATCCGAGACATCGTAGCTTTTAACCACAATAAAATAAAATTGACGTGGATTCGTGGTCATGGTGGGATACATGGCAACGAAGCAGCCGACTAAGCTGCGAATTCTGCCAGACGTAGCCCCACTTATCACTTCGAGACCTTCGGCAAACGAGACATTCAACTTGAGATAAAAAAAAGACGATCAGCGCAACTAACAGCCTGGGAACAATACTAATTACTTACTTACTTACTTAGCAGACATTTAACCCTTAGAGGGTCTGTGCCTGAGCTAAAGCAACCTTCCAACGTTGACGGTCCCGGACATGCTGCTTCCAGTCAGGAAGCCTAAGCTGTATTACATTCGCGATCATTTGATCTCTGTACCGGATGTACAGGTCTCCCTCTTCTCCTCGAACCAGGAGACTCCGGTTCGAAGACCCTTTTAGCTGGAGCGTTTATGTCCATGCGCTCGATGTGGCCGAGCCTCTGTAGTCGACGGATTTTTGCCTTCCACATCTTTGTACAGATCATAAAGTTCGCGGTTATATCTTCTCCTCCATTCGCCTTCCTTCAGATTGGACCGAATATCCGCCGTAGAACCTTTCTTTTGAAGGAGCCAAGTATCAGCTTATCGTCCAACTTCCGGCTCCACACAGTAGGACTGGCAGGATAAGGGCCTTGTAGAGCATGGCCTTAGTTCTTCGAGTCAGGAGTTTTGACCCTAGTTGTTTGGACAAACCAAAGTAGCAGCGGTTGCCGAGGGTGATTCTACGACGGATCTCCACTACGATGTCATTCGTGGAGTTTACGCCCTGATGTATACGAACTCCTTAACTACCTCGAAGTTATGGCTGTCGACTGTCACATTTTGTCCTAGGCGGTGGCCGACAGCATATACAGTCGACTCCGCTTAACAGACTATGGGGCGCCTTATTACTCCTCCTCGAGTCCTGACGTCTGCCACCCTGACTTTGCCGTCTTCTCCTTTGATTGCTGCGACGACTCGGCCTGTCGTCCACAGCTGTGGTGGAACGTTGTCCTCGTGGACGACGACGAGCTTTCCCACGGCGAGATTTGGTTGATCGCGAACCCATTTGCTCCGCTCCTGCAGACCCACTAGGTAGTCGGTTGACCACCTCTGCCAGAACTGCTGCTTGAGACAGCATACAAGCTGCCATTTTTTTAAGCAGCTCTGCAGACGTCCCGGCACCTGTTCCGGAGAAAGCGCTTGCAGCGATGTTCCTATTAATAGGTGCGCTGGTGTTAGCGCGTCGCCGTCGTTGGCGTCGGCGCTTAGGGGTGCGATTGGCCTGGAGTTCAATATCGCCTCGACTTCGATGAGCACAGTTTGCAGCTCCTCGCTTGTGAGAAGCGCGCTCGCTACTGTTCGGTGCAGGAGTCCTTTTGCGGACTTCACCGCTGCCTCCCACAAACCGCCGAAATGTGGAGCCCTTGGCGGTATGAAGGCTTCTTTCCCTCGTTCGAACTGTGAGCGAACCTCCTGAAGCTTCCGTTGAGCTCGCACGAAGTTCGTCCCGTTGTCGCAGTAGACTGTTCTGGGAATTCCTCTTCGACCGATGAACCTTTTAAGGGCGAGAATAAAGGAGTCAGAAGAAAGATCAGTTGTCGTTTCAAAATGGACAGCTTTGGACGTGAAACAGACAAAGACCTACGTTGAACTACGCTTTACTGAAAAAATCGGTTAACTGCAACACAAAACCTGGTACGAAGCATTTTTTCATAATCTGCATACAAATTACTCCGCTTAACTGAAACCCGTTTAACTGAAAAACCTGGTTAACTGAAAAAAAAATTTCAACAAAAAATATAAATTTATACTGAAACTACCCCGCATAACTGAAATACAAAAAGTGATTGTGCCCATCGATGACCTCGAAGAGAAAGTATCGATGTACAATATAAAGAATCGTCGACAAACAAAAATCAAAGATTTTTACAACTCGCTTAACTGAGTATAAGTACATTTATTTATTATACACATGTATGTATGTAAACATATATGTATGCATATTGAAACTGACCTGTGAATTACCGTACAAATATTTATGTTTTCTTTTTTCGTGGATGGATTTTTTTTTTAAATAAAATATTTATATGTTAAAAATTATGTGTTATTAGGATTTTTTTGAATTTTCGGACCGGATAAGGGAAATTGTTTTTCAGTTATAACATCTCCGGTTAAATGAAATTTTTTTCAGTTATCCGAAATACGCTTAACTGAAAATATCGCTTAAGTGAAAAAAAAAATTGTGGCAAATCAATGTTTCAGTTAAGCGGAGTCGACTGTAGTTGGTTTTCTCCTCGTTTATCTTCAGACCAGTTCGCTTATCCTGCTCTTTAATCGCGGTGAAAGCGTCGACAATGGTCCACTGGGAACGAGCAATGATATCAATATCATCTGCGTAGCCCAGCAGCTGGACCGACTTATGGATAGTGTCTTCCGTGTTAACGTTGGCCCGTCGCACTATTTGCTCCAGCACGAGATTAAAGCGCGTGACATGACATGACAGCGCGTCTCCTTGCCGAAATCCGGTGCATGTTTCAAAGGGGTCGGAAGTTCTTGAGCCGAACTACAGGGTGCATCGAGTGTTGTTGAGCGTGGTTTGACACAACCGGATCGGTTTTGTCGGGATCCCGAGTTCAGCCATCGCACTAAACAACTCCCTGCGATGATGCAGCTTTCAAGTGGATGAAAAGGTGGTGTGTATTGACCTGAGCTGGTATTTCAATCACCGGGCCTCCCAATTCTACAAATGATTTGGTGCATACTCCCTACCAGAACATCGCCTCCAGCTGTGAAGAGCTCTAATGGGATGTCATCCGAACCTGCGGCTTTGTTGTTCGTCGGCTTTTTGATAGCTGTGCCGATTGGGTGGGATCCCTTCGTCCACTACCACTCTTTCTTCTTCATGCTCGTTGAGCAGCTGCTGGAAATGCAGCTTAAAAACATCCACTATTCCCTGCGGGTTGGTGACAAGATTATTTTCGTGATTTAAAGTCCGCTGCGAGAAGTCCGCTGCGAGACTTTTGGCCTTCTTATAGAAAGATCTTATTCGGTTCTTGTCCCTTCTTCAATATCCCTAAGCTGGGAGGTTGCGAAAGCCCTCTTTTTTCGCCGTCTTCTTCTCCTCCCTTCTTCTGGCTCGGTATTCCTCGAGCACTGCTCTTGTTTTTCTTTCCTTTGTGCTACTTATCACCGTATTACGAGTTGCCGCAAAGTCCGTAAGTCGGAAGCCGTTGTCTGTTGTCGTGTCGTGAATACTGTGCGTCTTCTGTCGAGGATGTTTTCTCGACTAATATTGGCGTTGAAGTCCCCGAGCACGATTTTAACATGGTACTCCAGACAGGCTCCGTAGGCGTTGTCCAAGAGGTCCTAGAGCACCTCTTCGATGGGCTCTTCAGCGTTGTCAGTAGGGGCGTGTGCACAAATGAGGCTAATGTTGTAAAACCTCCCTTAGATGCGGATCACAGCTGAGCGATCGCTTTCGACCTCAGCCGTTTTTCAAAGATGAACCCGCATCCCAATAAGTACATCCCTCTGTGACAACTGTAATAAATGTCGCAATTTTTTCGCTTCATTATACCTTGTCCTATCCAGCGTATTTTCTGGATCGCGGGCCCCTATTGCGATTGTCGAATGGCAATCGGTATTCAACTATAATCGATTATCGATTGAGTTTGGTATTGCGATTCTTGATTGCAATCGATGACAGCCAATTTTCGCCAATTTCAAATTTGTGATCGATGGCTACCGACAATAAACCAAAAGTTAAATTCTTGTGCACAGTGCGAGTATTTTTTCAGTATTTCATGAAAATAATTATAATAATAATAATAACTAATAATAATAATTATAATTAATAATAATAATAATAATTAATAGAAATAATAATAATTAGATTAATTCATAAAAAAACAATAGAAATAGGAAAAAAGTAGATAATAATGGTTATTTATGAAAACCAACACGATGGGTACCCGCATCAAACTGGCATTGTCTTGTGAAAGGATTCACAGGAAATTCACAATATACATGCCATCAGTCACAATAACATAATTCTGCGTCGATTGATTTACACAATACAAAATACGATTCTTATCGATACATTTGAAGATAATCGATTCCAGTACCATTCAACAATCGCAATAGGGGTCGCAGTAAAAACCGCCTTACACTGCGTGAGGATAGTTTCAAGTTGTTGAGCAGCTCCAGGAGTGTAGAGAGTTTTCACATTCTAGGAGCATAATCGCAGATGATAGTCCTTTTTCACGCCGTATTGTCTTCGTTGGTTTTTTGTTTCGGAGGCTTAGTTTAGCTCTTCCATAACAATTGGTTTTTTTACATGAGTAGGTCGTTAGCCCTCCGCATAACCGCCATCCTGATCAGGAGGTGTTGGGCTCTATTGCCTGGAGCGATGGCTGCATACATTAGTTCACCACCCAACGGTTGTTGGGGTTGTTGACCTGCACACTATAGGGATCGATGCTGGCAACTCGCCATGTTGAGTACGATGAGCAACTTTACACTATGTGTACAGGAACATATACTCGTCAGCTGCTACCTTTCTTCAATTTTTTCTAGAAATTATCTAAAAGACAATATATACAACATATTAACTATTTAATTCCCAGTATTACCTGTAGGTGACAGTCCTTCTTCAAAAAAAGTGGGGATGGAATTTAAAAACAATAATTTTTTTTGTCAGCTCTTAATATACCTATGCCATTAAATATAAGAGCGAACAATATTTTCCATGTACAAAGTCATGGGAATTAAAGAGTTAAAAAGCCCAGTTTCAGTCAATTTAAATTTAATTATTAACCTTATAACCTTCTTAAACCTAAAATTGTAGAATTCATACACTAAGTCGAGCCGAGGGCCTTGAAACTTGTGCTCATAGAAATATTTTTAGCATGTAATTTATTCCGTGTTAATAAATAATAATAATAATAATATATCAGAACACCTCAGTACTAATCGGTTTTCAATACATAGATTGCCCATTACAATTTTAGAAACTGTAAAATTTCAAAAGCTGTAACTTTATTCATATTGATATTAATTTTTAATTTCTGAAAATTGCAAATTTGTTTTAATATTGAAATCAATCAATTACTGCCGTTTATTTCTTTTTTCTCCAAAACTACATTTGCCAACCATGCTTGCATTAAAATAAATCTAGATGTATGTGTTTGTAGATTTTCACTGGCCACAAAAACGTTTTCATCTTCTCCATAGCCCATCGAAATCGCTCAAAGCAGTATTTTCTCTAATACACGCACACATTTATCCAAGTACAATTATATGTTCAATCATTTTTGGTTCACACGTGTTTTCCAAGTTTTCGAAATTGCTAAAAGTGATCATAACATCGAATATCTCAGTCGTTTTCCATCGTTCTGAAAAATAGGTTCGATCGCAAGACCGATTTTTACTATTTGTTATAGTCTTTTTTTTTTTTCAAAAATAGATCTACAAAATTTGTATTTGTTTTTTTATTGCATAAAAATAAAGTATTATTAAAATGAAACTCAAAATAAATCACTCGTCCATTATTAGTCTCTTTGTCTGGATGCCTTTGGGCTTTGCGTACTCTTACTATCCATCGGACAGTATTCGAATCGGTAAATTTTAAAGTTTTATTCAGTGTCCCCTTTTCAAATTCCATACAGATTTTCAAAATCGCCTTCTTATGGAGTCTGCTTGACTGGTAGTGACAGTGACAGTTTTAAAAATAACCTAACATATATAAAAAAAACAACAAGAAAGAAGCAACAACAGAGTGGATCCAGTTTGTTTTTGTTGATGTTTTCGTTTGCAGCGATAAAATTTTACATTTCACATGAGCATATTAAAATTGAAATGAGAATACATTCTCTTCGCAGGATTAATTTCTGATCAAAATGTACAAGCAATGTCGACAGTTTTTGAAAGTGCAATTGCGATGGCTAATGCGGATTTGGAAATTCCCTTACGAGGAGTGCAGGCCGAGGTGGAATTTGGAAATTCTTTTGAGGCGTACAGATCACTGTGCAACATGTTAATGGTTTGAAAAAAAAAAATGGTTGCGCTCTGCTACTTATTCCTAAACTTATTTTAGAGCGGCGTGGGTGGAGTTTTCGGTCCATCTTCGAAACACTCTGCATTACATTTGATGAACATCTGCGATTCTAAGGAAATTCCGTACATTTACTCGCACATGGATTCTGATCCAGGGAAAACGGTCATTAATTTGTATCCGCATCCAAAAGATATAGCCACAGTCATTCATGATATAGTTGATGCATATAGCTGGAACAGTTTTACATTTCTCTATGAGTCAGGTTAAAGATTCTTATGTGATATATAGAACTGTGTAATAATTTTTTTTTTGCAATCTAGGTGACTATCTCCATATTCTTAACGAAATAATGGAACTGTATTCAAATGGAGGTCCATACATAACGGTCAAACGATATGATTTGCAGTTAAATGGTAACTACAGAAGTGTTCTGCGTAGAGTTAGAAAATCACAAGACAACAAAATTGTAATTGTGGGCTCGACCGAATCTCTTGCAGAAGTCTTACGACAGGTAAGCAGAATAAGTGTTCGGATTTACGACTTTTTGTAATAGAATCTCTTCACCCGTTTAATTAAAAGCACAAGCTTGATTGAGTGATGCAATTCTAAAAATAACAATGAAAATTATGTGTTAAAAATGCCGTCTGCATAAAAACTTGTCGATCTAAGAAATTCTTCATTGTATGGCTTTAAACTTATTAAAAAGGAAATGAAAAAGTTGTGACCCATTCAGCCATAGTTGAACTACACTACACACTTCGTCCACCATAAAATTTTCTTACTTAAGATCTAAATACCGTAAAATCCCGATAATTCGAATTTCATGGGATCAGGAAAAAACTTTGAATTACAGAGGTTTTCGAATTACATAGGTTTCAAAAAAAGTATTGTTCACTTTCGCCACGTTTGAATTTCAACTATTTAAACTCGATTTTGAATTATAGAGGTCAGAAAGCCATCATTTTCAGATTAGAGAGACTTTCATGTTGTTTTGCACAAAAATAAATTCGAATTAACGAGGGGGTCAAACCGCATAGGTTTTCTTCCATTTACAAAGGTTTTTTTAGGGGGATGTGAGAATTATAGAGGTTCCAGTTTGCTGTTCTTTTCTTGTCGAAGTCTTCGTGATTTTCAACCCACCTTTTCATTTTATCGGCGGCTTTCAGGCTCGTGGATCAAGCCAAATTTCATTTTACATTGTTTGTTAGGGTCTATAATTTTCGTGGTGCCATATGGGAAATTATTTTTTTTATAAAGACATCGGTCATATCTTTAAAAAAAAAAAAGACACACTGTCCTTTCTTTTGCCAGAAGTGTTTGTTTACGAGCATTTTTTACAGAATGTGTTCAAACAGGGAGCTTTTTGATGTAATGCCTGGTAAAGACACCAGGCACCAGCTCCCTGTTTGAACACATTCTGTAATATATACCTATATATATATATTGTTTGTTGTTGGGGCCTGAAGATCAGGAAATATTGACACGATATGCTTCATGATATGAGAAAGATTTTTCTTTTGTTTAGTTTTATTCGAAACAATAAGAACTACCTGACGTTATTAGTTACCTTAACTTAAATTATGTCCTAACTTCTAATCTGTTGACGAGCGAACGAAACCCTCAACACCCTGAGTGAAACTCACACCTGACCGTTTTTTTTATTCTTTCACTTGGTTTATTGAAATTATAAACAGTACTTTATCCCTGAGAGTTGGACCTCCGGTGTAAGCGGCTGAAGTTGCAAGTTACATCCCAGAGCCACTTGTACTGACTCAAACAACTATTTTTCTTATCACACTAATCTAACTTAAATCTTAACCTCAACCAACATAGTATACATATGAATAAAGAGCATAAATGTTTTTAATAACCACTGTCGAATTACTACTATTGCGTCTCTTTCTTTTTTTCTTCGAAACTCTAGGCCCAACAAGTCGGCATTGTCACTGAAGATTATAAATACATAATCGCTAACTTAGATCTACAAACCATTGATTTGGAGCCATTTAAACATAGCGAAGCCAATATAACAGGCATACGAATGTTTTCGCCAGACCAAACAGAAGTAAAGGAATTAATAACTATTTTGGGTTATCCTGAGGATGATGTTGAGAGAAATAGTAAGAATCCTAAAATACAATGCTTGCTGTTTGTTTCATCCTGGTTTATTTTAGTAACCTGCCCCATAACCACTGAAATGGCATTGCTCTTTGATGCCGTGCAGCTCTATGCAGAAACCACAAAATCACTTAAGTTTAGGCCGGTTCCTCTAAATTGTTCCGAAAAGAGTGTCTGGGATAGAGGATACACTTTTGGAAACTATTTGGCTTTAGTAAGTTAATGTTACAAGAAGACTGAAAAATATTACGAATTGTTTATTTTTTAGAGCATTGCTCATGGTCTTACAGGGAAAATTTTTTTTGATGGAGGCATTCGTACAGATTACAATTTAGAAGTTGTAGAGCTTACGGCTTCGGGTCTTGGAAAAGTCGGAAACTGGCATACCGAAAAAGGCTTAACAATCAGTAGGTATACCCCATCGAATCCGATTATGGACTCTGATGAACTGTCATTAGTAAACAAAACGTTTACAGTCCTCTTAGCACTGGTAATATCGAAATTCAAATAGTTTTAATAAAAGCGTACAGCTACATTAAAATAATCTTTCCTAGAACGCTCCTTACGGAATGCTGAAAAAGTCGACGGTGAAACTTTCAGGGAATAATCGATATGAAGGCTTTGGGATCGAATTAATTCAACGATTAGCTGAAAAACTGGGTTTTAACTTTACATTCAACATGCACGTGGATGACAACTACGGCTCTTACAACGCCACAAGTAATATCTCTACCGGAATGGTGCATGAAATCATGGAGGGCGTAAGAATTAGTTTTTCACTTAATTGAGATTTATTTTAAGAAAAAACTTATCGTTTGCAAATAAGAAATTTATTTAAATGCGTACATTTACAAACTGCTGTGAAAAGCTTTTGCTTACAACGTAGAATAAGAATTGACTTCATAAATAATCAGGTATCTTAATGGTTTTGGAGTTTTAATTGAAAAGCACCTCAATTTACTTAACTGAAAGTTTTTCACTACACGCAATCTCTTCAATCAAGAGGTCAAATATCTAGGTTTTACAATAGAAAAAAAAAGAGTATGCTTTAGACCACACGACTGAAGTAAAAACTTCTTTAGCTCCATATACAAATATATATATTATCTTGCCATGTTTGCAAGATAAGGAGTTTACCTCCCAAATTTCAACCGGATTAGTCAAGCCATTCCAAATTTACAAATTGCAAACATTAATAGAGTCGATTTGAAAGCCCATGGGATTTTTTCTAACTCTTGAGTGGCTGAACCGATTTCGATGAAATTTGGAATATAGATTTCTTATGTCCTACACTAAAACGGAAACTAATTTATTGTTGGATGCAATAAGTTTGTCTTCAACTCAGAAAGCAACACCACCATAGCAGGCTGACATGGCGGACATAACTTCCACAAATCCTCATTCTTACTGTGAACATCCTTTTTTTTTCTCATGAACAACATGAAATGAAATGTGTTCGTAGTCCAGTGCCAAATTGAGAGAGAGTCAGAGCATGCAATACAAGTTGCGGGCTTGATACAAGTTGCGAGACGAAATTTTTCGTTTATATTTTTGCAAAAAAAAAAATTAGACTTAGAAGAATTGAAAATAGACCAAGCGTTGAAAAAATGTATTCGAGTTAGAGGGCTTTTCGACTTAGAGGGCGTTCGACTTAGAGGGCGTTCGACTTAGAGGATGGATTTTGTATAGAAAATTGAAGGGAGTGTCACTGACTCATCGTGGTACTCTAGACTAAGTTGAACTCATATGAAGTACAAAAAATATTTCACCACAGTGGTCATATTTTTCAATCTAGCTAGACAAAATTGAGTTGTAAAGGAAAATCAAGTCACAGTAGTAGTAATGTTTTTTATTCACCCATTATAAATTTGTATATATATTTGAACAATAATTCAATAGATATACAACACAGTCACAGTCCCTTCTCGTCACACATGGGAACAGAACAGGCCGTCCTTCGACCCTGAGTTCCATGTATGGTTCGCACGTCGCTTCAATACGTTCGAAGGCATTAGGGCTGGGAAATAAGCCGGAACCTATTTCCATTACAGTATAGACACATATAAATCCGTATATCAAGCAGAGGTATTGGCAGTCGAGCTTTGCATCAGAAAATAAATAGGCCCACAATAAACAAAAATCCTTACATTCTCTCTGACAGCAAGTCTGCGCTTCTGGCCCTGAAAAGCTACATGAAGTCGCCTCCCAACTAGAATAGGATTGTCTCCAACTTTTGAACAAAAGGAGTTCATCTGATTTGGATACCCGGACACAGCCAGCGGTCCGAAAGAGCAGACATTCTAGCCAGAAAAGGCTCCGCATCCTCTTTTATGATACCACGACCATTCTGTGGAATACCCGCTACCACCACTAAATGCTTCATAAATAGCTGGCTGAGAAACATGGCCAACTGGACTCAAACGGAAGGTAACAAACAAAACTGTTTCTACCAACTACTTCTACAACAAGAACGAAAGAACTTAGGCTAATTAGAAGCCAAATTTGCACTGGCACAGGCTTTCTCACTTTTTACAGAAGAGTTTGAAAACAATTCCCTTTGTTTCTCTAGACAAACCAAAGTCTTGCTTTGATACTTCTTCTTAAAATTTTGTGAAATCCCATAACTGACAATCTACTCTTTTAAAGAGAGCTGACCTTGGAGTGACGGACTTGACCATCACATCAGAGCGCGAATCTGGCGTTGACTTCACAATTCCTTTCATGAACCTTGGTAAACCTGTTTTCTTTACTTAGAAAAAAATAATTATGCTTTTCTTTTAGGAATTTCAATTCTTTACCAAAAACCACGCAAGGCTCCGCCAGCGTTATTCTCTTTCATGGATCCGTTTTCAGGAGAAGTTTGGTTGTACCTGGGACTATCATACCTCGGTGTATCGTTAAGTTTCTTTATATTGGGTCGAATATCACCATCAGAGTGGGACAACCCATATCCCTGTATTGAGGAGCCAACAGAGTTAGAGAATCAATTCAGCATGGGTAATGCTATATGGTTCACCACAGGAGCTCTTCTGCAGCAAGGTTCCGAAATTGCACCGAGGTATAGAATACAATTCTTACAGAGCTGACTCAAGAAATAAACTTCTAAATCTTTAGAGCCCCTTCGACAAGAACAGTAGCTTCCATTTGGTGGTTTTTCACTCTCATCATGGTTTCATCCTACACAGCAAATTTGGCAGCTTTTCTCACGATTGAAACACCTACCAGCCCAATCGAGAACGTTAAGGACTTGGCTATGAACAAAGGTGGAGTAAAGTATGGAGCCAAAAGCAAGGGCAGTACAAGGAACTTCTTTCAGGTCAGCAAATTCAGATTAATTATTTAATCACACTAACAAATCCAAATTTGAAGACCTCTGACGATGACACCTATCGAACAATGAATGAATTCATGACGCTACATCCGGAATATTTAACTAGCACCAACGATGATGGAGTCCAACGTGTTTTGAGCGAAAACTATGCTTTCTTAATGGAGTCCACATCAATTGAATACAATGTTGCACGTATTTGTAATCTCACGCAAATCGGGGGATTATTGGATGAAAAAGGCTACGGAATCGCCATGAGAAAAAGTATATAAAAAATAGCTCTTAATTTGAGAACTAAATCTGAAATGTTCTTAGATTGGCCGTATCGTGATAAACTGAATCACGCTCTCCTCGAGCTTCAGGAGTCTGGCGTCTTATCAAAAATGAAATCGAAGTGGTGGAACGAAGTTGGAACAGGCGGTTGCACAGTAAGCAATTATCAATTCATCATCCATCAACCTATGTATAATTTTTGTTCGTCATTATTCTTACAGAATAAAAATGAGCAATCAGAAGCAGCTGAACTAGGTATGCCTAATTTGGGAGGCGTTTACTTTGTCCTACTTGTTGGAAGTTCGTTAGCTGCAGCCTGTGGCATTTTAGATTGGTTATTCTTTGTATTTAGAAAAGCAAGACACTATAAGGTAAGGTAATATGAATAATTTATTATTTATTTTTTATTAATATCTACAACTTTCCAGTTTCTCCACGCAATAGTTCTTTCTGTTAACATACATAGTTATTGTTTTTGCGTTTGAATAAAGAATCGTGATGAACCAAAGTCTTTTAAACACTTAAACGAGTCAGAAGAATTTAAAGCAATTTCAATATTCACCCGTTTAAACTAGAGCTGCATGACTACAAATGGAAAACATTCTCATTGATACTCTGCGTCACATTCAGTGTCTATTCAACTTTTGAATGTCTCGCTGTGGTATGTAACAGATTGTTTGCCAAGTTTCGGAAGGCATTAATGTATCATTAGCGTTGCCAGGTTTTTTTCGGGCCAAGCGGGACTTTAAAACTGTTTGATTAAAAAAAGCGAGATTCTTTCGTGAAAAGCGGGACATAAAAAAACATAAGTAGTCAGTTGTTTTTAATTGCTAATCCTTTTAATAACATACATAACTTCTTTTCAGGTTTTTTCTTTATTTCTCTATTGAGTTAAAGAACCTCGCATACTATAGGTCCAGATTAAATTGGAAGAGTAATTGAGTGAAAGTAGGTTGTTTGTATCTGGTCTTAACTAGAGTAGGGCAAATGCAAGGCACAAGCTCCATTGTTTCGCTAGCCGACGAGTCCCCGCAATTTCTACAGGTATCCGATGAAGGCAGACCAAGCTTAAGGGCATGGTATCCCAGCGAACAGGGCTGCAATTCGCCCTGGATAGCTTCAAAATTTGTTATGAGTAATTAAGCTTTCATTAAATCTACGGAACATTTATTTCTGCCATCCGAAAATTTATTTGAGAAATGTAATAGTTTCTTTTTAACTAGCTTAAACATATTCTTGGAATCATTTTTTTTAAACTGGCTAGAAAGCTGATGCCATTTCTGTGCGGTGGTGTTTTTACAATTTTAGCAGTAACACGTCCAAGAATTGTTTCAACAAATTATATTCATCATATAAGTTATTAATTGAAACATCACCTAACAAATTTAATACAGATACAACATTTTTGACCATTTCTAATCTAACTAATTAAATTTTTCTGGCTTAAGAATTCAAGTTTAGCAAAAATGTTTTCAGCTGAACGGAAGAATACCTCATGCATTTCTGTTAAGGGAATATAATTTCCGAATGCAAAAGCTTTTCAATTGCTTTCGGACATAATCCTACCTTATCAAAGTAACGACTGACAGCAGCCAAACATGTTAAAAGCTATTTTTCACACAAATATATAAAAGGGTTCGTGTTAGTTTTGAGTTTTTGGTTTTGTTATTTAGTGTAAGTTGTTTTTTTTTTGTTTTTGACTCTAAAGTTTTGAATTAATTTTGGTTTAAAATCGGAGCGCTAGAGACATTCTTTTGACTCTGACTCTTTTCTGTGGCTGTTGTATTGAATGAGCCAAATGAAGTTCGAAAATTTTTGGAACGCGGGACATTTAATTCTTTTGACTCTGACTTTGGGCTAGAAATCTCCAAAATCGGGACGTCTGGCAGCGCTGTCTCTCTTCCTCAAAGTTTATCAGCAACAGATTTTTAAATTCTTACTACATTCTGTTATGAAATTGTTAATGTTGCACAGCTTTAAATGTATGTTTTATTTTGTTCTTTTTTTCAGGTTCATTTCATTGATGCTTTAAACGAAGAATTTAAAATCGTTACTGATTTTTCAAATAATACAAGAGTTGTTCGAAGCACTGGTTCTGTGTACTCAAGGAACTCTTCTTTAACAATGGAATCGAGTGAGACAGGGAACAATACGGAAAGTTAAGCATTTTAATTTAAAATTGTCAACAAAATTTATAGTTATTTAGCATATTGAAGACAAACTATTGAAATTTGAAACGTATTTTTATTCGTCATTGTAATGTACAGCAGATCATTCTCCAATACCATCGAGTCATCCGATCGGATGATCTATCAGGTAAAACTAAACTTCTGCACACTGAAGTACGATATGTAAAATAAAATAAAGAATTTGTGCTTACATTAGTAAACGAGATTTCTTAAAGATTCGTGGCGTTTAATTTCTTCTTCCAATATCACGGCCTCACGCAACAAACCTCTCTAGCTAGGTTCCTGCTTCCAGTGCCACACACCAAACTTGATAAAGTCAACCCACTTGGGTGCGCTATCTGTTCTTCCTACCTCCACTTCGCCGACCCTCTAAGTTGGATTCGAGTATTTTTTACGGCCGGAGCCTTGGTGCATAACTCAGCCAACTCAGTCGTTGAACTTTTATCCTTCTGACCAGATCAGCGTCGCTGTACTGCCCGTACAACCCGTGATTAAGTCTGCTCCTTCACTGGCCATCCATGCAGACGGGACTACAGATCACCCGAAGAATTTTCCTTTCGAAACATGTTTATTCGCCATATAACACGACCGGGATGATTACGACCTTATACAGCGACACTTTGGCTCTTTAAGAGAGCGCCTTACTCCTAATTGCTTCCTTAGCCCGAAAAAACAGCGATTACTAAGAATGATTCTTTTCAGCGCTGTTTTTTTTTTCGTGGGTTGGTGAGAATCTTCAAAAAACACTATGGAACACCGTGTTCACATAGTAGTGTCTGATTTCTACTGACTAACTAATGTGTACATTTATGTAAACCTATACACATACATATATACATATATCCATTTTTCACATCTCATATGCCTCTATCCGTACAACACCGTTTCCGCGCGATCATCATCATACCAGCTGTGTGCAAATTTGAGTTGAGAAAATAGGGGTTGAAATGACTATGGAAAACACCACTGAGACTCGCATCGATTTCAGCCAGAATTTTATAGACCAAAAAAAATCTTTTAATCAGCGATTTCTCGGATTTCGCCAACTAATCGATATTTTTATAGCAATTATTTTTTAAAAAAGCGTTATAAAACAGCGTTTTTAGATTTTCGAAATTCGCATATTCGCGTTTTATCGTTTTTGGCCAAAAGCTCCAAAAGTATTGGGGCTAGAATACTGAAATTTGTTTTTTTTTTAATGTATTCATGGAAACCGATTTTTTGTATTTTTTTTTTAGATTTTTTGACAAAGAGGTGTGGAAATTACAGGGCGGATTGTCTTTTCGAATTTTTACAAAACCATAAAAGTAGTTATTGTGAGTATGGCATCGTTGACTTTTTTTTAGAACTTTTTGAGACGATGAATTTTCCGGTACATTATTTTTTCGTATCTTTAACTATTTAGACAGCGCCCGCTTTAGAAGCTTGCCAGTTCTTGACTTTTTTTACTTATCTCAATATACCGTTAACTTGTTGTGCCAAAATGTCTATAAAATGTAGTCCATACCCATAATAGATACCCAACAATACTACTGGTGAAAATCGCATGGAAATCGCATGGAAATCGCATGGAAATCCGTTCAGTAGTTCCTGAGATTAGACTCCCCAAACATTTTTTTAGACTTTGTTTTATAATATTCATAGAATAGATGTAGAAAAAACAAAAAAAAGAAACAATGGAAATAAAAATCGAGTCTTAAATTGTTAAGATCAACTAATAAAGATCCAGCTAACAGTAAAATAAATCAACTAGATCCGTATTTAGACGCGAATAGGATTATCCGATTTGATGGTCGTTAAGAACACTCCATTTAACCATTTAGTCCATTTAACTTATGTTGTGTGATGGTGAATTTAATAACCCCTTAAATTTTGTAGTTCAATTTTAATTTATAACCTTTCGAAGCCTACTCGAAGCTAGCTACATTTGCAGACGACACAGATATTCTATCCTCAAAGAAGAAAACCAGTTGACTGGTTCCGCAAATGGGGAATCAAAATAAATGAAGATAAAGCTGCACAAGTCATATATACGAATAAAAAAAACGTTGAACCGCAAAACATAACAAATAATAACAAAGAAATCACTATCGACAACTTGTTTTATGTAAACGAAACATCATTAAAAATAAGTTCAGACAGCTATACTTGGGAAAAAAACTCCAAACTATCGAAAAATATCAATCTGGATATAAGGGATCCAAATCTTGGTAATTACCTGTACAACAAATTTAAGCATTATACATCGACTACAAACAAAAATCCTACGACCTGCAGCGCGATCTGAACATCAAAAATACGAAATCAAAAAAATTTGCAGAAAACACCAAATATCACTCTGCTATCACTGTGATGACGATTTACGGAGTTTACCAGAACAAGAAACAAACGCAAGACGACGGCTTAAAAGACGCAAGCCCGTTGATCTCTAATTTTAAAACTTTTAATTGTGTTTTCCTTCAAGTGTGTATTTTGGTTAAATTTCAGTCAATTCTTTATATTCCTAATGTTCATCATGTTTTTATTGGCATTGGCCTCAAAATCAAATTTTATACCCACTTTCCTCTGTAACAAAAATTACTAGGTGTCTACCAGATAGATGTAATTTATATTTGGGAATTAAAACTTTTTTTTTAATTTTTTATAATTCGAATTTGTTGTTATATTGCGAGAACGCTGATGAAATCTAACTACAAATTATGCCTTCAGTTTTATTGATTCAGTAGATATACTTATTTTCTCGATCAAAGTTCCGGTAAGCCTAAAACACATTTGCGACAGGATTTTGCATCTTCAATCGAACTTATTCACTTTTTATTGCTGCTAAAATCGTTGGCAACTTTTATTGTGACCCGTCGTTTCTTATTTAACGCAACGAAATACCTAAAAACTTCGTAAGAAAACCAAAATAAGAGCTTCAGAAACATTAGAAATAATTTATTCGGGGAAAAAATACGAACGATTAACAAAAAACCTAATACATTTACAGCTATGTCCAATTCTGTGCGCGCCATAATAAACAATGAATATTGTTCTCAACGTCAGGTGGCAAGATTTTTGGACTTTTCTGATGCTCAAAATGAAATACATTCGAGTGATGACTATTTTCTACGTTATCCATATAACGTGATATTAGAGACCTATAGCGTCGACCAATTGTGGCAATTAGTGGCATAGTTTTAGTTGGAACTGCGACTATAGCTTTGATCTACAAAAAAATATGTTTATAAACAAATAGAAAATAAAGTATTTTGTTAATCACCTCATTTTCGTACGGACGAAACACGGTAATTGGACGTAAGCTATTAACCTCAGCTATGATTAAGCAACCCCAAGTTGTTCCCACGTAGAGCTCAGCGCCATGAGCTGCCAATGCAGAGATCTATAATAAGTACGCTTTTGAAACACCATCAACATTTCCAATGCATCCGACAAAAATTACCTGGCATTTTATTAAGCTTAAATGTTCATCGATTGATATGCTTTTGAGACTTTCAGAACACGGCAGCAATTTTGAACAATCTAATTTGTTTTCAATACATTTCGTCGCTATGTTCCACTGATAAACCATAAATCCGGGATAAAGGCAGGAGTATACAAACTTATCATTTGAACAAAGTCGTGCCACTTTAACATCCTCAATGACACTTGGTTCCTCACTATGACAGACCGCTTGATGACCAGACACTCCACTTTTACTCAATGGGAATATATTAATTTTTCCACCGGTTTCACCACACCAAAGTTCATATGTTCTGCACAATAAGCAAATTGAAAACAATATACAGTCCCCGATGTTTGCAAATTGCAATACTCACTCTTCTAAAGCAACTGCAACGGCGCTGTGCAGAATTTGACCAGAACAAATTTCCGTTAAAACAAAAGAGCCCTCAGCGAACGCACAATTTGTGGGCACCTTTGTAGAGTCGACTAAGAAAACGCGACCGTTGTGCAATCCAACTGCGACACGCTCAATATTTTTTAAGTAAACCATACTGATAACCGGACTTTTTATGGACGGATCAAACATATAGGAAAAGACATGCGTGTAATTCGCTGTGCTATTAAAATAAAAAAAAAAAAAGAATCTTGAATTTCAATAGCTAGAGAAAAAATGCTTTACTTACCTATATACATGCAGATTTCCGGCAGAATCGCCCGCCCAAAAACAATCCTCAATAATGCAACAGCACAGCATATTCAATCTGTTGGCCTTTCGCTTCGCATGCTCTCTAGGTGTTTCCAAATTGATTTTGTTCTCACAAAGAATACTGCTGTACTGAAGAAAATGGCCGAATGCAGATGTATCCAAAATATCAATTCGAGAATTATTTGTAGGAAGCCACAGTTCAAAGCCATTCGTGTCGTCTAAAACACAATACACCAAATCTACTATTTTAAAATCAATATTAAATATTTAATCCTACTGTACCCTCATTTGAAAGCATGGTATTAAAAGCTCCGCAGATAACTTTTTCACTATGAGACAGTGCAATAACATCCAATAAGTGTATGCATTCGGGTGCTGTGAGAATAGAAACAATTTGACTTGCTGACGGTCTTTTCTAGGGGAAAACAACGTTAGATGATTGGAAAGGCTTTTAAAAGAAGCAACAAACCTTTGGCAATTCGTCCCAACAAAGAACCATCAGATCTAGACAGTATGTCGGGAATTGCATCTCTCTTTGTGTCAATGGTGGACGGCTACCTTCTAGAATGCATTCCTTTATCGATTCGTGGCCCTCGAACGGCTGACGAAGACTTATGTTCTCATAAATGAACATTCCAAATGAGAAGCAGTCAACCTAAAGAAAACAAAATCATTTGATGCGTGAAGACAAACCAAACCACAAACCTTTTCGGTATATTCTTCCTCTCCATTGTATCGAATAATTTCGGGAGCCATAAATCCTTCTGTTCCTCCGAAACCTTTGGATCCACTTGGTACTGTCATTCGACTGATACCATAGTCAGCGATTTTAATATGAATACTGCTTCTGGGACTATCCTCACTGCAGCAGAAGACATATGAAATAAATTTTATGTAATTTTTACAATAATTCCCTACCTATGGGGAAGTGGAAAATCCCATACAAGAACATTCTCTGACTTCAAATCGCGATAGATAATTCTTCTTCGATGTAGATACTCAATGGCACGTGCTGCCTGTAGTACTAGAATTTGGAACGTATGCGGTCCAATATGCGCACCACTTCGGCGATATTGCCGGAGAATCGAATCCAGGCCTCCCTACAAACCGTAAATATGAGAAAAACATTACTCCAATTGAAAACATCTTACCATTGGAGCTAGATCCAACACTAAAGCAAGGGGCTTAATACAAATTCCCACCAAAGGAACTATGTTCGGGTGCTTTAGAGTCAGTAATACAGCAAGTTCTTGTCGTGCAGTGCAATAGGCCTTGCATGAGTGCTGCAACGGATCCCGATCCCATTTGCCTAAGGCAACTTTATATGCCATCAGAGCACTCTGAAAATAAATTAAAACTAATTTCAACAAATTGAAACTAGTGGGAGACTTCATTTTGAACTCACATCTTTAGCCCTTGGTCCAGGTGGAACTGGCTGAAGCATTTTCATTGCAACCGACTTGAACAACCTTGACCCTCTCAGCTTGCATGTTGCTTTAAATACAAATCCAAATGCACCACGCCCTAACAATGAACCTTTCACTATACTCTCTGAATTGATCGTGTATTTTTCAGGTATATCAGCAAATACAACGTCTGGAGCTATTTTCAGCATATTGACTTCTAAGTGAACCGGGCAGGAGATCTTTGTTTGGTTGTATACCGAAAGAATGCACTCTTCAATCATCCAAGTGTAGCAGACATTCGAGGTGTCGGATGCATTATACAGCGGGTGCCCATCAACAGAAGTGTTTCGCGAAGACTCTGCAGAGTCCGGTCCAACGCCAGAATCAGCGTCTGACAGGCAAAGAGAGTCCTACAATAAATTGAACCAATGAAAATCAAGAAATTTAAAATCCTGAAGCTTCGGTCATTACCTCTGATCGTCTTTCCATCCGGGTGCTAAAGTAATCTGATTCAACGATTCCAGCACCAGGGCTTCTTCTTCGACTGCCGCCACTTCTGCCTCGAATTGCATTCTCCTGACCTCCATCCAATAAGAAGAAATTATCGTTGATTTTTCTCAAGCACTTGGGGCAAAGCACCAATCGGGTTATTAGGAATCTTCCCTCAGAAGTGTGAACAAAACGCGTACCCAGCGATGGATACCAGTCTTCCAAAAGAAGATCAATATGATCCACAGAGAGTGCAAGTAATTTTGAGATTACCGACAAGTTAGGCTCAACAGAAGCTACCATTTGTTTGGCGTCATTATCTAGCTCCTGACTTATGTTAACGCTTAAAAGCGGGAAGAAGATCTCGAGAATGCTAGATGTAGCTATATTTACCTCGTTCCAAACACCGTCTAGCTTCAGTTTGAAACGGTTGTAGGGACTTCGGAGTACTGAAGTGTTTGTGAATGGCACCTCCCAGATTTTCAGCAACAACACATTTCCAAAGTACAAAACCACTCCACTTTGCCACAGATTCCATTGGGTTTCCTGCTCGAGGCAAGTCCGTAAGTCGAACTCTATAGAATTCTACAAATGAACCTTAGAAATATTGACAGATTTTTAATAAACAGAATAAAAAAATTGCCTCGTTTACAGCGTTGTATGAGGTTTTAATAGCTTCTATAATCTGTTCATCTGCCAAAAGTCGAGTCAACAAACGAGACCAAAAGCCCGATGGAAAATATGTCATCAATAGTATTCTACGAATACCACACTCATTGTCCCTCGGAAATGGTTCGTATATTAAGTTATTTAAATTAATATCATTTGAAACAGAGCAGCCGAGATTTACATTTCGGCCACGAGTTCTTTGTGAGATCTGGAAGTCATTTAATTAATCATTACATAGTAGAAGAGTAAATATTCAAATACCTTGACTGTAGTGCCTGCATTGGGGGTCACATCTTCACCAGGAGGTAGAAGTGAAGGGATTAGCAATGTCCTTGAATCCCAGGTTAGCGCAACTTCAAATTTGTTCAACAAATTTACAATGTAACTGAAAATGAACAAATGAATTGTAAATATTATTGTGTTGCTTTAACTAACTCCAACCTTCTATTATTATTAGCGGATGAGTTTGTGTTTCTAAACAACAGCTGCAGGTCTTCCAGCTTCATTACTCCTGTTCTAGCAAATGGATTTATTTCTCTCACAGTAACAACATGAGCCAGCATATCACAGAGCCATTGCGGATCTAGAAAATAATAATCACGCAACGTGGCATCGTCATAGTGGAGAACAACACCATTATCATGCAGAAACATAGTTGCCTGATTTAGCTCCGCTATATCTCTAAAATTTAAATTGAAAAAGAAAATAATAATAAGAAAACTGCATGAAAACAAAAATAAAACCTTTTCTACCTAAAGCTTTTATAATTATGCAATCTCATTTCCTCGGTTACAATTTTTTTATACCGCTCTGCATCCAGTACGGGATCCATTCCCATTGCTTTGAGATTACATGAAATCAAATTGATTATATCCTCTAAAGCTATGTAGCTGGCAGGTATTTTTTGCAACAGAAGCGGTTCCTTAGAGCCAGGCGAACGCAACATAAACGCCGTGTCATAAATAATGTTTGAAAGCAAGCGGATATTGTGAAGAGTTCTACAACTAATTTCAATTGAATCAATCACACGAGGTAGCCCAATTTTCTCTGCATCAGGTATAGCGATAAATTTCTCTCTGATGATTTGCTGCAATTCCTCAGCTTTTTGTGGTGAAAAACTTTCACCTACTGCGTCAAAATGAGTTCCAACTATAATGACTGGAGAGTTCGGAGCTCTTGCCTGTGTAAGCGGTTGGAAAATAAATCTAAAAGTTTTCAATTAGAAATATGTACACACTTGAATATTGCCAAGCCATTGTAGAATTTCCGCTAAGCCCTTGTGACCGTCGGTAATTTTCCACAAAACCAAATACAAGCTCCTCTTGGACAAAAAGTACTGATGAGTTGCATAATACCTGCAATAGAGATAACTATAAACTGAAACACATAGCACAAAGCTTACTCTTTCTGTCCACCAAAGTCCCAGGTACGGAAAATAACTGGCCCATTTGAGCCAGGACCTTTTTTCCGTTTTTCACAGATCCATGTGCCAATATCAACTCCCACAGTTGAGATATTCATTCCTCTGTTGCTCTTTGAAAGGTTCTTTGCATGGCCCATACGCTTTGCCCAATGATTTTCAGTCGAACGACTTTTCTGTGAACCGCCTTGCCTCAGAAGGTCTAGTAATGTCGTTTTACCAATTCCTTGAACGCCGACTACCATTAACTTCATTCGAGCATAAGGTTGTGCATCCTCATAAATTGATTTCAGATACCCAATTATGTCCATTGTCTTATATTTTTTGCTCTCGATCATGGACTTCAAAGGGTCTTGGAGTAGGCAGCCGCGAGTATTTAAATTCCAAAGCCTCGACAGTAGGCCCAGGTGAGGTGGTAGGTCGGTAATATCTACGTTGCCGCTTATATTTAGCACACTTAAGCTACTCAACTCATGCAATGAAATCGGAATTTCCTTTTTGGAAAGCAGAGCAAAAATTGTTTTTAAGATCGTTGTAAATCCAAAGTAGTCTTTTTACCTTAAGACAGTTGTTGCTTATATCCAACATTGAGAGATTCGGGAATATAAGTTTTGATTTTGTCACGCCCACAACACTCCAATCTGAGTCATCAGATTCATTGAACAAAGTAGTAACATCGTCAGTAGATAGTTGAATTCGAGTTAAAAGGTTATCAGCAAGAATTAGAGTTCGTAATGATTCCAGTCTGCAAAAGTAAAAAAAGAAACTGAATATCTGAATATGCGAAATGAAAAAAAAAAAAGTACCTTAAATGACGCCTATGCCGACACACGCTCTTCAGTACAGTGCTACGAAACGATGAAGGCTTAGTACTGGCACCTGGTTTTGCAAACGGTCCTTGTTCTACATCAATAGACCCACCTTCATTTTGAGATTTTTCCAAGTAGCTATAGCACAATAGATGGGGATCGCAATCAGTGATTCGTGGAAGACTTGGCCAGCAAGAAATTTCATTATGACTTAAATCTAGTTGTTTAAGCGTTGATGGATAACTGGTTACATGTCCCATTGACCTAATTTGAAAACATATATAAATGTGTTTGATGATTGAATATGTTCAATTGAAAAAATGCACCTTAATGTATTGTAAGACATGTTAAGACGTGTCAAGTTAACGGCTAAACACGGTAAAGCTGCCGGTATACTAGTGAAGAGATTATTTGCAATATTAAGGCTATTCAGCTGAGAAACACCGTCTTCCTTTTTTGTTTCATTCCACTTAAGGTCATTATCGGTTATCTCCAACGACGTAGACCATACGTTCTTCTGTATCAATTGATGGAATGTCAATGTGCGCGGGTTTGTTTTATGTATATCCAATGATTCCAAATGAGAGAATGGCTCACAATCGACTTTATCTAAACTAAGTTGTGATGCTGAAGGCTGTAAATAAGCAAATAAAATTTTATGTTCTTATATATAAACTAGGAACTAGCCACCTGCATGGGAGGAATGGGGAGATCTTTTAGTAAATTAAATGCAATATTTAATTCACGAAGCTTCGGGGCTTTCCACATGTCGAATGGGAGTTCTTGCAATTTATTGTTGGATATATCCAATATTGTCAACGATGGTAAATGAAAAATCTCTGCTGGAATGGTCACAAGGCGATTATCTTGTAAGAATATCTCATCGAGCACTGGACAGGAGTAGAGAGATTTTTCTCCATCAACAGGTACTGGGAGTGATGTTAGTTTATTTTGGGCAACGTTGAGGTATCTAAACAGAAGTATTTAGAAGTATATTTTTTAGCAAAGAGCACAATTTATTTGAACGCATACACTTACTTCAAACTAACCAATGAAAATATCTCCCAAGGCAAACTTGTAAGATTGTTATGCGAGAAATCAATCCTGGTAATGGCTGTTAACGCAACATCGTTTATTTTTGGGTGACCCTGCAATTTAGGATTCAATTGCAGTACTCCGTTTACCATCCAGCTAACCCTAACAAAGAGCATGTAAAAGAAAAAATAAAATACAAAGCACTTTGGTATTTACATTATTAGCGGCAACTGCACATTATTATTATTATGCCAGTCTATAATGGTTGGCACATTGGGAAACATTGTGCTGTAAGTCATATTTGTTGCCGATGGCGTAAATACGTTTACTTCTATTGGTGTCGGAAGTCCCTTTTTATTTATCTTATAATCCGAGTCGGGATGCACACGCTTTGCTAGCAAATGGTTTAAGATAGCTTCGTCGCCACTGCTTACCGCTACATTCAAAGCAGAACCGAGATCATCACGAGCACCATATCTAAAAGAGACGTATCAACATAAATACTGATAAAAATGTTTCTTTACATACTTTAGTAATAATTCCACCATTGGTAATGACCTTTGCTTGCATGCTTCTGCAATCGGCACACTACTGAACCCATAGATTTCTTCACTGCATCTAAAATAAATTAAATTTCAAAAAAGTCTTCACATGGCATTTGTTTCAATACTTAGGATCATTTTGGTCCTCCACTAGCTTCGCCACAATGTTCGCGTTAGCACCATGCTGCAAGAGAGAAGTGACCACGTCAATAAACCCCCCTCGTACAGCTGCCAAAAGGGCAGTTTCTCGAGCAGCACCACACAATAAGTTCAAATTTATTGGACACTTGTCGCATTCAGTGTTCTCCTGCAAAGATACTTAAAATTAGTGTTTGCGAAAATTATTAAAAAATTGCTTAACTCACATTCACCAGACTGTCATCTTCACCCGAAATGTTTAGTTTCGACATGATTGCCTGTATTCCAAATGAAATTCTCTTTCGAGTCGGTGTAATTGGTGTACTTTGTGGGCTGTCATTGAGAACTTTCCGACATTTAACCTTCCAGTTGAGTAGCATATTAACGAGAGATTTATTTCCTAAAATACTGGCAATATACAGACTCGTCTGCCCGGTGACATCTTGTTGGTTCGGGTCGAAAGGCAAACGCCATTCCCAAACACCTTCATCATCTCTATACGTGCTGTACAAGTATTCCGGATACTGATAGTTTATAAGAAGTTCTACCAGGTTGACATGACCATTTATACAAGCTGCATGCAAAGGTAGCCATCTCTCGACCGTCGGTTGCTGAAAATATTTATTATCAAATTGTAAATGGGTGGAATGCAAAGCATTTGTACCTGAATCAAATCGGCAAACTTTTCCAACATCAACTTTGAGATATTGTAATGGCCATGGTACACAGCTGCATAAAGTGGAGAGTACTTTGTGATGGTATGTGATCGGCCATCAGCTCCAGCATCTAATAACCGTTTTGTGATATTTTCAAATCCCGATTGAGCAGCGCTAAATATAACAAAAACAAAACAAATCTTTATACAGTGAACTCTCGATAGGATAGTTTGAGTCCCCATAATTCAAAAACTTTTGTAAATAGAAACATCTATTTTCACTCTGCTAAGCTTTTAGTATCATCATCATTAGTCCAATAACAGCCCACGAAGGGCCAGCGCTTAGCTTTTCACGCCTCCACTGCGTTGTGCGCGTTATAATTTGACACATGTGAAGGGGACCTACATTTTATTGCCGGTTCCGAACTGCGAATTGCGAAAGCTTTCCGTGACAGAAATACTCCAGGAAGATTGTAGTAGATAACTGGGGAGCTGCGATCTCAGCCGAAAGAGCAGTTTTTTGTTTTGGTCACTATTTACTCGTGGATGCTAAAACTGAGTTAGTTTGAAGTCGCAGCCTACTCTCTGGACCAATCACAGCACAAACATAGCACATTAGCTAAAGTTGCGAACACGAAGATAGCAGTGCTGCATCAGTTTTAGCATTTTTGCGAATGCAGTCGAAGCCCTCTAAGTCGAACGCCAAAATCCCTCTAACTCGAATTTGTTCGCCATATTTTCGCATTCCCTTTAGTTTTCCATACAAAATCGATCCTCTAAGTCGAAAAGCCGTCTTACTCGAATACATTTTTTCGACTCTTGGTCGATTTTCAATTCCTCTAAGTTGATTTTTTTTTGCATAAAAATAAACAAAAAATTTCCTCTTGCAACTTGTATTACATGCTCTAACTTTCTCTCAATTTAGCACTGGACTACGAACACCTTTCATTTCATTCTGATTTTGAAACACGTCGGAGAACAAAGCACATGTGGTTGCCCTTATTATTGTTTACCTATGCAAGAAAGATAGAGGATGTTCACAGCAAGAATCAGGATTTGCATGGCGACTTACACGGCAAACATCGAACCCAAAGAACATGAGAAAATCGAAACTATTCCCCAACGGTTCTCCAAGCACAATCATGTTGGACGAACACAATTGTCGTCTAGTACCACATAATCGTCATCTACACACACAAACAAATGAGCTATACTTATTTGTGCACACAACCGTGTACCTATTTTAAAAGGCTTCATTCTCCAATTTTAAAGACTCAATCGAAAATTACAAGCTTTTTTAAGCAATTTCGTGTGTCTTTTCCTTACATGTATACTCTTTTGAATAAAATAAAAGCTTTTAAACAAAAAAAATATTAATCCCTCTAGCTCGAACTAATTTTGATATGCCGCGGAAATTAGACTTAAAGGGCTTCGACTATAATTTGAAAACTATTCAATCCATGACTTATCAAGTGTATAATTTCTTATAATCATATCAACAAGAAAAAAACTACAGTGGCCCAAATAAATATACATACTCCCCGAAAATTCGCCGTTCCATCGTCAGAGAAAGTCTAATAAAAAAAAAAGTAAAGATGCAGTTGAACTCACAGCAGTAAATAATCCAATTTTTATCAATCCGTTTGGCAGAAATTGTTAACAGTTAGAATAAAAACGAAAAAAACCAAATTTTGAACACAAAAAAGTATACATACCCGGCAGATGTAATTAAGAAAAATTAATTTTAAATCAAGTTTAGTCCAGATGTTCTTAATTTTAACTTATTATTAAACTTTCGTATTAACTTCCCTATTTTCAAGAGCAGCTTGGAGCCAATTTTTTATAGAAAGACTAAAGTTCCCTGCAGTTTTTGTTGAAAATTTATGCCATCTTCAGAAAGCAGACTTTTTTAAGTCCGCTTTTGTACTAGTTTCCTTTTTCTTATACAGCAGTCTAGCTCTTCCCAAAGAGGTTCAATGGGGCTGAAATGGAGTTGTTTAGGCACATTATAGAGAAGCCAGAGGCGTAGAGCTTCTGTAGTAAGCTTTGGGTTGTGATCTAGTTCTAAATACCACCATTGGGATAACAACAATCTTGCTGCAGTAGCGTCTAAAATATCTTTAAGGAACTACAGATGAATAATGAGATCCATATTTCCCTCAATAAAGTGTAAATTCCCTACACCAGCTCGCCCACCAGCTCCCTTACACCAATACCGTACCGCCACCGTGTTTTACGGTGGACACAATATTGTTTCGGAAAAGATCTTTATTTTAGTCTTCACAGACGCTGATTTGGCCATCACTTTCGACAACTTGAACTGCCTTTTGTCACTGAACCTAACGTTTAGCCAAACAAGCTCTTTTACAATGCATCCCCACATAGCAGGGGCTGGTGTGTGGAATTTACATTTTATTGAGGGAATTATGATCACATTATGCATCTGCAGTTCCTTAAAGATGTTTTTTGGCGAATTGCGAAAGCTTTTTATGACAGAAGTACTCAAGGAAGATGCTTTAGTTTTTTATAAATGAACCAGCAATTTCAAGTTTCTTTTTGGAAACAGTGCTACAAGTTTAAGTCAAAATCCCCTCGTGCTTATAACGAAGTTGGATAGTGGATAAGTGTATCCCAAAAGCTTTAAGTAGGAAAGTTCTGGTGTATTAAAAGTATGGGACTGATGGTTCGCTTTGCTCGCTAACAGGATTTTAACCCTTTTTCCCACAGGGTTTAAACGCTCACGCGACTTCGCTAAGGGTATGACAACAAATGTCAGGCAGGCGCCTCACAGTGGTGCGCTAGTGGAAAAAAATCAGAAAATTTTTTGTTTTTGTTTGCAAGTCTGATATGGTTTTTGGATTCTACATACAAAATTTCGTGCATTTGGATGTTCCGTTCGACTGTACCGTTAACCCAAAGTTGAGAAAAAAAAGTGCATGGAAAATTATGCATTTTTTAATACAGAAAAAAAGTTATACTCATTTTAAAGGGCATCAACCTTTTAAAATATATCTACATCCTTACCAATCTCACAAAGTAGGCTTTTGATTGAGGACACTTTTTTAGAGGGTTATCCCGATGTTTGGCTCATAAAAGAAGTGCTCCAACAGGCTCCAACGGGAGACCTATATTTTCTGAAAGCTTGAAGTATTCTCTTTCGATTGTGCAAAAACAAAAACAAACTCACTTTTAATCATTTTGGGAGAACGACGCACTTAAACGTAGCGATGTCAATGCGATTTGTTCAATATACAGTTCTTAACTTAATATAGTGGCTTGCTTAGAGAAAGTCTCAGTAATTTTTCGAAAAAGTTGGTGGTGATTTCGTAGTATGCATTGCGTTCGTGGAGTGCTAAAAGAAGAACCTTAAGATAGCAGGAATAAGAACTTAATAGGCCAGCTACCAATGGGAACATTGCTGATAGTATGTTTTTATCATGTTTATATCATGCTTAAGGTCTAATGAAAATCAAATGATAGGTTTCAACTGAGTGATGAAGTACAGGCCTTAAGATTCTTAACAACCTATAAATCTGGCCAAAGCTGTGTGTTCGTTCCCTAATATTAACCTTTTTATATATTTATGTATTTAAGCAAAATTGTAAGACTAAATTTAGTACCATAGACAATGATAAAACACACGTTTTCTATCCCAAAATCAAGAAGCTGTTCTTAAATTGCTCAACCTGCGATTAGTCCGTAAATACTTAAGCTACATATATACATTTTGGACCACAGCACACATACTGTTCCAAATTTCATCAAAATCGGTTCACGGATTCTTGTTTTACAGATTTTTCCCATCGCTCCATACAAGTAAAGTGGGCGCCGTTGGCTCGATCGGTTAGTGCGTCGGACTAGCGAGAGTACCCGGGTTCGAATCCGGCTCGGGGAAAAAAAACACCACAAACATTTTTCACGGCCCCACCTCCAGCGAACGACTGACCACCTTCCTGGAGTACTTCTGTCATGAAAAGCTTTCGCAATTCGCCGTTCTGAATTAAACAGTAGGTCCCCTCCACATGTGACAAAATTATAAAGCGCACAACACAGTGGAGGCTCGAAAAAGCTAGGCTCTGGCTCTCAACGCCGCCCAATACAATATACCATACAAGTGAAACCACTATGCGCCTGGGGCTAAAGTTTTATTATATTTGCTCTGAAATGTTTAGTAGAGTAATATTTTGAGAACAAACATCACTTAGCACAAGCGTAAACGCGTCCATTTGATCAGTTTGTAGGTAGAATACATGCACTTTTCTATGGAAATTTAAAACTTTAAAGGTAAAAAAAAAATAGAAAAAAATTCCTCGCGAAAATTCTTTTACAGTACATTTTAGAAAGTCAATTTAACTAAAAAATAAAAAAAAAATTAATTTGCTTAGAGCGCATAATGGAAACTTCAGCCTAATTTTGAGACCAATGGTTACAAACAATTTTTTTTTCAATAGACTGAATATAACCAACTACGATAATATTTTAACTTAAGGTAATGAAATGTAATGAGTAACGACATTAACCTCTGTTTGCCAATAAACATACGATTATGCACTGCACACATTATCATCGTAAAGGAACATACGAAAATACCTCTTCACACGTTTTATACACGAATTTAGTTTTCCCCTTAAACAGTGGTTTAAACATGCATTTTTTTTTCTTTACACAATGCGTACTTACAGAAACAATAATGTGTTTACTCTGTCTGGAGCCATATTGACGATTATCTCACGCTCGTTTCCAAGAGCTTCCAGCAGCACACGTACGGTCCTCTCATCGCCGGCAACAACTGCCTGCCGCAGCTCCTTATGTTTAATTAACCGCACTTGTTCACGAGCATCTGTTGGGGCAAAACAAAACAGCAGAAAAAAACATCAAATATTAGTCCGATTCATTAATAACCAAAAGAAAATATATAATATGTAATTCTTTCCATTAACAGCAGTACCCGAGCAACTTGAAATTTCAATGACCTCATCCACGAAGTAATCACAGGCGTCCAATGCGGTTTCGGTGCCCGCTTTTGGTCTGTCACCAAAATTCCAATCCATAATTTCTATGGTGTAAGGATCAACACAGTTCACTGGTGGTTTATCGGTGGATAATTTTTATTCTATTCTATCTTATAGTTGATTTTCAATTCATTTTAGCGACGAAAAATAAGAAACTGAGCTACAATTAAAACTAAAACTTCCTATGCGTATTCCTTCTTCGGTGTTTTCCAACGCGACAGTACTTTCAGACTACTCAGACTGCCGACTGTGGGAAAAATCAATATCTAGCAAATGGTTGACTGCATTACACACAGGACGACGTCTATCTCATTATTTACTGAATGAATCGTCGCGCAAGTCTTCTATTGCGCAGAGCCACTGAATTGGAGGTAAGGGTTGCAAAAACAAATTGCACGTAGTAATTGATACACTTTCACTCAAGACAGCAAAGGCGACCATTAAAACACTCCGAATCGGCTTATGGAGGCCTGCACTAAATAAAGTTATCTGTGGTTAGCGCCAGTAGGAAGTATCAACTTTGGATTTAATGAAGAGGCTATATGCGGATTTATATTGCGTGCAACTTCTTTATATGAACCAGTGCGAGGGGTATTAGTTGAACGTGTTCGCGGTCACAATGATACAGTTAGATGAGAGTAAACTGATATATTTGTACCCAAAAGACAGTTCATTATTTATTGATTGAGGGGTGATTTATTAATTTAAAAAAATTCATTCAATTGAGGAAGGTTGGATGTGGGCAATAGATAAATGTGAGGGTATGGATCAACAAGTGGTTTTCAATCGAGTTAAAGAATAAAATATCTAGCAACTAAAGAAATCACAGGCAAGTAATATAATACATATTTATTGCATGCAAACGTAGTACAGACATTTGGATTGAAGATTTTGGCCATAGTTTTTAGCCGAGTATGTTTTTAACTTTAGTTCGTTTTGTTAGTACAAATGAAATATGAAGAGTGGAACGACGTAGGTTCTAATTTACAATAAGATGTGAAAGTCAAAAGAAAAAGCTTGACTAATCTAGCCGGTACTGTTTTCAGCTCGGCATGATCACAATGAACAAAAATTGAAAACCTATTTAATAAGAACAACACCGACTTTTTCTGTCTCTTTTCAGACGCAGAACGCGATAATCGTGTTTAGTGTTATACATGCGCCCTCTAAGCCCTCTTAGTCGAAATTTAACGGGATATCAAAATTAAGGGGAGGGATTAATATTTTTTTTAAAAGCCTTTATTTTATGCAAAAGAGTACATGTAAGTAAAAAAAAAACACAGGAAACTACTTAAAAAAAACTTATAATTTTGGATTGAGTCTTTAAAATTGGACAATGAAGCCTTTTAAAAAATTACACTATTTTAAAAAGGCAGTTTTGGACCTCATCCGGACTCTCATTCGTGCATTCAATAAATGAACATCTCAGCTAACTGTTTTTATATTAAAAGCAAATTATTTGAGGCCAACCAATAAAACAATGAATAACCAGCGCAGTTATTCATACAGAGCTATAGCTCATTTGTGGTTGTGTAGACGACGATTATGTGGCCCTAGACGACAATTGTGCTCGCCCAACATGATTGTGCTTCGAGAACCGTTGGCGAATAGTTTCGATTTTCTCATGTTTTTTGGGTTCGATGTTTGCCGTGTAGGTCGCCTCATTCAAATCCTCATTCTTGCTGTGAGCATTCTCTGGTGTTCGGTGGTGTTCGTCGTCCAGTGTCAAATTGAGAGAGAATCAGAGCATGCAATACAAGTTGCGTGCTTGATACAAGTTGCGAAAGGAAATTTGATGTTTATTTTCTTGCAAAAAAAAAAGTTCGACTTAGGGGAATTCAAAGTCGTCCAAGTCGACCAAGAGTCGAAAAAATGTGTTCGAATTAGAAGGCTTTTCGACTTAGAGGATGGATTTTGTATGGAAAATTGAAAGGAATGCCACAATATGGCGAAATTCGAGTTAGAGGGATTTTCGACTGTTTATACATACTTTACAAAAAAATCGACTACCCATTAGAAGGACAACTTTCGATATACTTGTAAGGAACATGTACCAGATGATCTATAGAATTTTGCAAGGCGATTAAATGCCTTGATAATAATATCATAAAATGATAATACTGGGATACCAGCTCTATTTGTCCTATCTACCAAAGGCAATCTTCCTACTACAAGAACTACCGAAGAATATTCCCGCTAAAAGTCGCCTCGAATATCCTGCCCAGCATATTCTGTCAACGTCCATACCCTTCTTGCACTAATCGCCACTGACAACAAAAACACTAATCGGCACGTTCCACTACAATAGGCCAAATTTTAAGGCTATGGTAAATCGTGGAAACAATCAGCGAATTTCAGTCGCAGAGAACTGTCTGTGAAGTGCAATAGCCAAATTGCGAGATACATGCAAAACAGATTCGGAAATATATGCCGTCGACAAAGAATCAATCCGTTACCCACAGCCTAAATACATTCATCGATCACCGATCACAATAGCTTTCTTATTAAATTCGCAGAGCACCCGGTTCGACGATGAACAAACATTTTCGATGTCGCTTTCATCGTCATACATTTTGACACACTGTACCCAAATGTAAATGAGCATCAGCTCAAGGTTTGTTTACAGATGTTTTCAGCGGCAACGAACAGCTCTTAAAATAGTTCTTAACCATGTGTAGTATCTTCTGATTGAAGGCATGGAAAATATTTTCAACGAATTCTCAACAATCTTAACTAAAACAAAACAAACAACAAATATCACATCACAAACATATGGAACAACCATTGAGTATTGACAACAATAGAATAGGACAGACATATGCGCACGCACTTTTCATTAGCCAAAACAATCAAACTAATTGCAACCAATTTGACAAATCAAAATAATTTTTAATAGACTTTGCAAACTTAATTTAGCGCACCTTCATCAGAGTCGCTCATGTTAAAAAATCATCAAAAATTTATAGCACGAATTGAACTTGTTAAATACCACTAAATATACATTTTATCTTTTACTGAATATCATAAAACTTTATTTAATAGTCCGCGACGAAAATTTCCCGTCGTCGAACGTAAATAAAACTTTCTTCTTCTTGATGGTTTTCTTATCATCGAGTTGTCAAAATTGTTACACTTTTCTGCGAAACTTTATAAACTATACCCAATTATTTGTATAACAATGGAGATGCGCATAGTAAATTAACAGAAAAATGATTCACTTTAAAATTATTTAACTATTGGGTTGTAAAATATCTCCCTTCCGCCTTTTTGTCTTTTGAATTTTCCGGATATGTACAAAGCGCTACAGAGCTCGTATCCAAACTAATCATGCATAGCGTCGTTTTGTAGGTTATGTCAAGACCTATCAAATGATGTATTGCCCGTATCTGGCTCTATAGCGCTCTGTACATATCCGGAAAATTCAAAAGACAAAAAGGCGGAAGGGAGATATTTGACAACCTAATATTTTATCCTTACTCCGGTTGAATGATACTATTCACTTAAATGAACAATAAAAAAAAGGCGATACCCTTAACATATATCTTGGAAAATGGAGATTTATCGCGGAGTTGCGATCTAATGGTTAATTGTGTTATTTTACAGGGCTAATTACAATTACTTGTGATTAAAAAGAGCTTAATTACTAATTCTGCAATTAGTAGAGAAAATGTCATCAATTACAATAATAGAAAATTCTAACTGATAATATTTCTATTACACTTTACAATTTAAAGCTTCCAATTGCACAGCAAAAGTAATTTCAATTGCAATGTTTGTATGAAGAAAGTCAAGTAACAATCCAAGCTTACCTTGCCACAATAATAACTGTATATGAGCTACATTTAGAATAAGCTATTATTTTTATTGTCAAAATCTTTTCAAATTCGCTTTCAATTAAAAGTAAACTACTAAAGTTTAAAAAATACAAAAAAAAAATACATATACAAATAGTATATATATTTTAATAACCACTTTAACATTACATTGCCAACTAAACTAAATTTCTGACCGCTACTGTTGACAAGTGCATAACAATTTCAATTCAACTCCCAATTTTGTTGAACGTTTGACAGTTGGAACTGCCACACAAGTTTGACGTTTCGGCAGCATGAGATTGGTGTGATAGCTCTTTTTCTCCAAAAAAATTACATAAATTTACTAAGCTTTGCTTCATAATTTCTCTGATTAGCTTTATTGTCGCTCGGTCAGACAAAACAGTCGAAAAAAATGGTAAATTTTTCTACATATGAATCAAAATCTTCATATTATTTTCATAAATAAAAACCGATAAGCCGAATCTCTTTCGAGGTTATTACGAACCATATTTAATTAATTTAAATTTTATATATATTTCGTCGACAGCTTAAAGTATTTGCTCTCTCACGAGGAACACTAAGACGGTTGTCTTTCCCGTGTTACCTCCAAGGACTTCAACATAGGGTTTGTATTTGCTGTTATCCAATGTACCATGAGCTCCCACGTATAACATGACTTCTTTTCAGAACTGGTACTCAACCCGAAGACCAGGTTTCTTCTCACAGTTTATCGACAACATAAAAAATGAAATGGAGAAAAACAAGGAAATGAAGGAAAATATAAAAAAATTTCGCGAAGAGGCACAGAAACTCGAACAATCCGAAGCACTGCAGTCAGCGCGACAAAAATTCAATGCTGTTGAATCAGAGGCACAAAAAAGTTCCAACATACTGAAAGAACATCTTGGAACGATCAAAGAAAAAGTAAGCGATGTTATTGAAGAAGCAGGAAAAACAGGAATAGCAAAGAAGGCAAGTCAACTGGGAGAAGAAATCTCAAAATCTGCGAAAGGTGTAACCGATACAATATCAGAACAAAGTGGGAAACTGGGGAAATCTGGGGCATTCCAAACGATATCAGATACAACGAAAATGATCAAGCAGGAAATGGAGACCCAAAGCATACAAGGGCGCGTATACCGCAGTCCAGAAAAATTAAGAAAACGGATTGAGGTGGTCGCCGCTGCAAACGATAGGATTTTCGAAGCGAATATGGACGCCACTGGCGTTGAACTGCACAAAGACTCGAAGTTCTACCAATCATGGGAAAATTTCAAAAACAACAACGCATACCTAAATAAGGTCCTCGACTGGAAAATGAAGTATGAGGAATCGGAAAATCCTGTAATCCGTGCTTCCCGCCTTTTGACTGACAAGGTATCCGATGTAATGGGAAATCTCTTCTCAAAAACCGAACTCTCCGAAACACTCACACAGTTATGTAAAATTGATCCGAACTTTGACCAAAAACAATTTCTGCGAGATTGTGAAACCGACATCATTCCCAACATCCTAGAGGCCATGGTGCACGGTAATTTGGAAATTCTCAAGGACTGGTGCTTTGAAAGCACATACAATATTATAGCGACACCAATTAATCAAGCAATGAAAGCAGGTCTCTATCTGGACTCGAAAATACTTGATATTGAAAATATTGACTTAGTCATGGGTAAAGTCATGGAGCAAGGACCTGTACTCATTGTCACCTTTCAATCGCAACAAATTATGTGTGTACGTGAACGAGCTTCTAAGAAAGTTGTTGAAGGAGACCCCGAAAAGGTGATGCGGGTAAACTATATCTGGGTGTTATGTCGAGACCCCAACGAAATGAATCCGAAGGCAGCATGGCGACTGCTGGAACTGTCGGCAAACAGTCAAGAGCAATTTGTCTAACTTGTTTTTTTTTTAGTTTAAAACTGGTTTATTCTAAATAATAAAATTGCAAATATTTTAACTCGTTTATATGTACATAAAAATAATTGTATTTTAAAGAAACACAAAATATATGCTCAAGCATAACCATGAATCAATTGAATATTTCCTAAATAAGGGTCTAACAGTAGAGAAATAAGCTGGTCCTTGAAATTTGCACGTACTTTAGTAGTCTTACTGTGCAAGTGTGCACAAAAGTACTACGCGTGAAATTAACGTTCATTCTATAAATAGGTCATTTGCCGTATAAATTTAAAGTAAAGTTCACGCACAAATTTATACACTCCCTTTCATAAGTATATATATATATATATATATATATATATATATATACCCTAAAAATGCTGTTTCTTTCGTTGAAATGGATAGCAGGACTAGGATTTTTAAGAGAAAGTGAGGAAATAAAATAAAATTTAAATTTTAAGCTGACGAGTTCAGCGAAACTTAGGAAATTCGTCTAAAACAACCAAATCTAGAAACCCAGTGGAAAAAAATTAAAAAATAAAAAAAAATAACCAATTAAGAAAGACTTATAATCGGAAAGTCGTCGAATTGTTTTGATTTCTTATCAACCTAAAGAATATGTTAGGAATGCTCTCAACCAGATTTTTTAAGGTTTACTGGGAAATTTCAAGTTTAGCTGTTGTTGGCGAATATTTTCCTAATAAGTATTTTCAAACTGTTTTCTAACAAATTTGAAACCGGTAAGCACGTACGCGTTGTCCTGTTAAAATACCAGGCCTCGTACATTGTATTGCAGCCACAAGAGATGAAAAATCACCCCAAACAATTATACTCCGCTTTGAAAAGCAGACAGGACTCCTCCAGCCAGTTTATAACTACTAATCGACCTCAAATATAAATTTGGCCCAGCTTCATGAGAGATACTGCATTTTTAAGGTTGACTGTATAATTATAAAATGAAATGTATCAGAAATTTTCGATTCGAAAGCATTTTCAAATACATTAGAGAGAGTACATTAGAGTATATGTAGTGAGAGCATTGCTTATTTTAACGCTTGTATTTCTAAAGCTATAAAGTTCAAGCCACAGGGTGTCCCCCTGGATCTTTAATTTTAAGAGATGTGAAAGCCTTGGGATGGCGATGATAATCCTTATTTCGGCCCGTTCAACGTCTTAAACAGGTCTCTTAGGGGTAACCCCAATACTTTAGCATTCATTTCAACCCTCATCGGGACAATATGACCCACTTTTGAACTCCAAGTTGAAGTTACTATGCCATTATTTTGTCAAATCGAGCTAAGATTTTGGCTCAAGGTAAAAATCGTATACAAATTTTATGTTTATGAAGCTTATATTCAAGAGAGATACCGCTAGTAAGCTGTACAAACAAAAATCCCTAACAGGTTCTTGCTAGGTCACATTGATCCACTATCCTATTGTGACTTTGGGGAGAGTACGACAACTTTGACGCCAAAAATGTATGATGGGATTTTGTAGAGAGGTCAAAAACAAACATTTTTTACTATGAAAGGGGGATCTATCTCAGCCCGTTTAGGAGAAAGAAGCAATTTAAGAAAAAAAATCAATCAACATCATGCACAGTGCAGTTTGAGCATCTGCCAAATATGGAATCATTGTCGTTAATTCTTCAACAAATTGCCAAACAAGAGCTCGTTGTCACTTGTGTACCTTATGCTCATTTTAGGAAACACCCCATACGGTGTGGTAAGTTAAAATATGCATGTTCTTCTCGTCACCTAAAAATGCAAAAAATGTGCACCAGAAACCGAATTCCGTTGATTTGATTCCTTTTTTTTTTTTTTATTTTTCAATGCCTCGGCAATATTTGTTTTTTTTATATTATTATAAATCCGAAACGTTTTTTCTATTTCAATTAATAAAGATATAAATAACAAACAATTTTCAGTTAAAAACACGTCTCAATTTCATTCATACACGAAAATATAAGCCCTGGAATATATGGGTCAATATGACCCATAAATAACTTTTTCGTTACTTAAAATGAAGGTACCGATGAAGGTTAATACACATGGGATACACATGAAATAGGCATAATTAAAACAAAAATAACGTTGACAGTCGACAGAACGAATCCAAACAACTTATAAATGACCAAACCAAAATAGCAAAAAAAGATACTAAAATGAGAGATGCAATATCAGCAGAAGTCAGACTGCAATAACTTTGCGGTATCTGGCAACAGGAAACTTCTTCGTAGAATTCAAAATCTGATTTGTACCTGCAATACGGATTGATGAAAGATATTTGAGAATAGTGATCAATAAAATTCAGTTTCCTCGGATCATTTGTTAAAAGAGCCATATATGCACCATACAAATAAGTTCTCGTATCAAAAAATTGTATGCGCTGCTACGCAGATTATTTATTTATTTATTTATTTGACACCCAAGGTGCATATTTTCGACAAAAGAGGCTGGTGTCAAACTTTGTCAATTGATTTAGAAATACCTCCTATCCCTAAACGAAGCAAGGATTCTTCTCAATTCGTCTCCTTCTCAAGAATAGCTCTATGGATTGATTACAATAATATTAGAGATGTAACGGATATTCGATTAGTATCTGCTATCCGGCTATCCGTCCACTCTTTATTCTATCCGACCGGATACCGGATAGTGTATCAATATTTGGCAAAAGCCGGATAGGTAAAATAAAACATACAAATTTAGAGTTTTTAATCTTTAGCTCATTTCTTTTTTGCAACTGAATTTTCTGTCGGGCTCTCTCGAATCAATCCTAAAAATGTTGTCTTGAATCTGAGGTCTGAAGTTGTTATAAAGCAGTTCAGATTTTCACCAATCTTGAAACGATATGAATTCTTAATACTTAATAAATTAGGTGTTCTCGTAGCGTTTCTTACTTTCGTATGTACCTTATTAAATGTGTAAGCATGGGGTATAACTTCTGAGATACACGAAGGCCCAAAACTGGTTACTTTCGTTCTTTCTTCTAAATGTTTAAGGAGCCTTAAACTCTGTTCAATTATATCCCACTGGTAAGGTGTCAAATTTTTAAATGTGTTGTGGTCAGTGTTATATACTAGTCCTGCCATAAGTTATGCTACAAATACAAAAAGGTAAGAAAAAAAGCCAGTGCACATATTGTATTCAAATTTGTTTCATATATTAGACCGCAATACTTCTTACTTAAAAAAATGGGTGCATGAAATGAAATGACTACCTTTTGCTTTAACACAAGCCTTAAAATGGTGTGGTCATTGGGCTATGGTGACACGAAGCAATTTTGAATGAAATATGTTTACTGGTGTTTTTAATAGCTTTTTATGTTTTGCAGAACAGAACTTATGGCAGGACTAGGTAAAAAAAATGGCTCGTTTCTGTTGAACCTGTTCACGTGAGGTGTGAATGCATCGCGCTGTACATATTCTGTTCTTGACAGTATATTCGGCCGGATAGCCAGATATTCGGCCAACGAATATACCGAATATCTGGTATTTGGTAAAATCACTATTCGTTACATCTCTACATAATATTATTCCGGATAACGAATTCGGTTTCAGAACGGGGCGTGATACTATTACACGCCGGATCTTCGGGTTCTAATCACCTCTAGAAGATCAGGGCCAAAGACGATTAACTTCCAAATTCGTAAACATTCCTGTTCAAGACGCCTTTGAGTGAATGTATTGTATTGGGCGGAGTAACAGCCCGTTGAGAGCCAGAGCCTAGCTTTTTCGCGCCTCCACTGTGTTGTGCGCGTTATAATTTTGTCACATGTGGAGGGGACCTACTGTTTAATGCCGGTTCCGAACGGCGAATTGCGAAAGCTTTTCATGACAGAAGTACTCCAGGAAGGTTGTCAGGCGTTCGCTGGAGGTGGGACCGTGAAAAATGTTTGTGGTGTTTTTTTTTTCCCCAAGCTGGATTCGAACCCGGGTACTCTCGCTCAACAGTCCGACGCCCTTTGAGTGAATAACTCATAAAAAAATCGTACTAAAAAACCCAGCAATACGAATTGATGAAATGTATTTACGAAGAGCACACATCTCATCAATAAAAGTGCGAGTCAGGTATACACATTTCATTTCAGTTTCCTGGAGTCATTTGTTAAGTTATAAAAGAGGCATTTGTACTTTACCAATTAAAAAGATTTGGTAATTAGTTAGATTAGGGATTAGGGAAACTAGGGTTCATTCTAAGAATTATTATCTATATATAAAAAGGGATAGGAAGACAGATGTAGTCAAAACAATTTTTCTTTTATCGTTTATATGGTTACGCGTAACATTACTTGCAGCAAGTTGCATTTTGGATGAAGACTTTGAAGGCTTATATCTCCGACACTAGGAAAGTCCGACCTTTTATATTTATTTACATGACAATTCTTAGAATGAAGCCTAGTTGCACATATACAAAATTTCAAATTTCAAAATCAGTGTGGATATCCCTAATCTAAATAATAATTACCATTTTATTTTTAACCAACCCTTAACTCGTACATTGAGTCGTACGCAAATTTCTGGATGAATAAAATACTGTACAAATAAGGCATGTTTTAGTGAGGCAACGAGTGTCGTATACGAGTTGCGTAATCGGGTGAGTTTTAAGTTAGTTTAGCTAGTTTCCAGCATATTTGTCTAGCATTTAAGTAACGAATTCCAAATTAAAAATATGTATAGAACAAAAACTACTGCTACTACGACTGATAAGCAATGCTTAGCCCCCTCAGCTTTACAAGCATGCCAGTATTATTGAAATAACTCTATTTTTAAACAACGTACTCTAAAACCAGCTCCAAACTAAAAACATTTTCCGATTGCAAAATAAAACAAATAGTTCGAATATAAAATCGTCTTATTTTGATTCAATAATAATACACATTGTAAATACTTAATATTGTAAAAAGTCGTACATAATTAATGGAATATTCAAGAAAAAATATAATATTTATTTAATAATAATAATGAATTTTTTTCCTTTTTTTTTTTTAATTCCGAGAGGAATAACTATGAAAACCTTGAAATTTTGTGCTTACATCGAAGGTTGGACTTACATCGCATGATTTGTCAAAATTGTTAAAATATGAAAATTTACGCTTAGTATTTTTTTCTATACTAAAATTACTATTCATATGAATTCAACGATATCAGTAAGTGATAAACTTATAAATGATTCACGTGTTCCACACGTAAGAACTTGAAGAATAAAAAAAGAAAATAAAAAAAAAATAGAACGTTTAACATAACACAAAAGTTAAACTAAATTCAACGCATAACGTATATGTTTTCAAGTCTAAGTACATAGTTAAAATAAGCAGAGAAACGATGACTCTTCAGCGTCGAATACTTTAGGTTTTCATTTGTTGCTTAAAGAAGGTACTTTTGGAAAAACGATAGGATTCTGCCTTCATGGCTTCTTCCATTGTGATAATCGGTTTCTGTGGACAATATTTCACAGTATGTGCCATATCGCCGGATGCTTTACATATTGGACACACATATGTACGGAGTTTTGGACACAAAACTCTTCCAAGTACGTCTCTAACAGCATGGCTCTTAACCACTGCTTCTGGCTCATTGTTGTTTTCACAAAAAACACAATGTTTTACTGGAGACTGGAAGAGACGGAAGAATTTTTTAATTGTTTTAAGAAAAAAAATATTTGCATACTCTTGGACTTACGTGTTTATCGTTTTTAACATTGTTATTATATCTTTTCATTGGTGGTTTTCTATAATAATAGTCTCCAGAAGAGGAAGGCAGGTACTTCCATAGATTTCCCCCTCTTGTGGAAATCCCAGACGTCTTATTCATATTTTTAGGATAATACTTTTGATCGTCGCTGCTGTAGCCATTACACGCAAACTCCTGCATTATGACATCAACTGAATTTGTTGATTGCAACGGTGGTTCTGTAAATAATATGAAAATGGTTTAAGTTAATCATACTTCAACTACGATAGTGAATAAAAGGTCTATGAGCATTTTTTTTTTTATTTTTTTCATTTGCGTACAAAGACGTTGCTACGGATCGTTATTCAGAAGTATGACTTACTCTTAGAGCTTACATAAATCCCCATCGTTATTTTCGGCTAATCCCATTTTATAAAGAGATATGAGAAAAATTACGAATTATTTCGTACAATAGAAAAACTTTACTATTTTTTCTTTTTTTTTTTACATTTGAGGTTTTTGTAAGTACTGTTCTCAATATCTTTCATTCGTTGTCTCAACAAATTTAATAATGCTCCAGTAGGTTGAAGTTTCCATTATGCGCACTGCTCAAATTTATTTTTTTTAGTTAAATTGACTTACTCTAAGATGTCTTACCTTTCATCTATTTTTTTTTTCAGTTTTCAATTTTCACAGAAAAGTGCATGTATTCTTGTGCTAAGTGATTTCTGTTCTCAGTAACGTTATACTGCTAAATATGCTAAATATGAGTGAATATAATAAAACCGTGCTGTGAAATAACGCCGAGCGAAAACGGGCCGAATTTTAAAATTTGGCGTTATTTCGCTTTCATGAAGTTAAATAAGGCCGAATTTTCTATTTCGGTGTTATTTCACTTTTGATTTATAAAAACTACACCTAATTGTTTTTACAATGCAATTTTGCCCCCATTACCACATAAACATGGTTTGATTTAAAAAAAAATTAAAAAAAAATCAAAAAATTGTTTTTATTTCCTCAAAAACATTTTATTTATTACCTTAAAAAGGTAATTTTAAGCCAGAAAAGAATAAAAAAAAAAACATTTTGCTTTGTGCGCATAATAGAAAACCGCCCCATCCAGTAGTAAGATAAAAAAAAATAATACCCTGCGCAAATTATTAAAATAAGCAAAAAATGAACTAAAATAAACAATAGAAAAACTTAAACTTCTTCTAGTTGCACCTTCTGTTTAATTTACAACATTTGAGTAGTGAACGCTTTGCAATGGTGAAATACATAAAAAATAGATCGAATTTCTGAATCTGTGCAGTTATCTTCTGATTTTAGTTAGTTTTATGAAACAAATAATAAACCAGACAACTTTGTACACATTAGGCATCTAAAATTGCGAGTGTAACTACAATTATTTCATTCAATTAGAAGTCGTTGATATTCGTACTTAGAAAACATAAACAAATTACACTTATCCTTGCAAATTAATGGTTTATTACACGCATTATCAGCTGTGCGTATTCTTTTTTTTATCTGCATAGATGTTTATCCATGCAGAAGCAATAAAACCAACAACGCGATAAATGCAGCTACAAGAATTGTGTCTAGACTCTGGGCAAGACGATCAATGCTGATCGATATACGCGACAATGTTATCATGTTTATTTCAAAGAAACGGGAAAAAAATGCCCGTTAGAACGAACATGGCTAACCCTAGAGCCTAACAGACTAAGATGTACAAAGTAATAAACCTTGTACTAAGTTCTTAAAGTAGTTTCATTTCCAAGAATAATCAATTTGCAATCAGTAGTCTTTGTTGGGAAACTTTAAAACTATTTTCTCAGCGGAGATTGCTAGCAGTCAAAATTTAGCACGCATATTGTACCACGCCCGTCGTGATTGCGTGTAGAACTTCATACATTACATATAGAAGAGTATTTGCTATACAACATACCTGGCTTGTAAGCACTTAACATGGCAAACATCTTAAGAGATCTTGAAATCTCATCATCCTCTCCTGCTGTACTCGAGTCATCCGAGTATGCCTGTGAATAAATACTTAAGGATGCATATTTCTCCTGCAATAAAAAAAAACGAATGATTAAATATAACGGGTCTAATTGACGTTCGTATTGATTCTAGTTTTTAGTTATAAAATTAGGTACATATACTTTAAACAAAACATGAATTAACATACGTAAATATCTTCCACGGTAGTTCTATACATGACGTCAGTATAATAAATTTAAATCGTAGTTAAATATTAGTAAAGAGAATTTCCACAAGAACAACGTACGTTCACCACCAAACAGATCTGAAACGATATTGGAATAAATTGCAACATGACAAACCCTGTAACGGTACCTGCTCTTCAGCAGGTCCGTGTTTTTGGGACAGTAGAGATCAACGTAGAGCCGAATTTAGATTTTCGATTGTGAACTAAATTTCGGAATTTAGAGCCAACGTTGCCATCGATATTTAAATATCAAATGCAGCACCAAAGATTTAGTATTAAACCAAATAAACCAAAATAAAAGTCATCATACGATTTTTTTTAACTTATTAGTGTAGCAGTTAAGACAATTGTTTAACCTGATTTGTGTTCTCGAATAATGGATAAATTTCTAAAAACAACCTTTCTATTATAAAAGATAGTTTTGTGACGCAGGAATAATTTTTGAACTAATTGCATAGTTGCATAGTTTTAGGCAAAGAGCAACTCTTCATCAGCAACTATGCAATTGGCTCAGAAATTATTCCGGTGTCATAATTTTCTTTTATCATTTCTGTTATCAATAAAACATTAATTTCAATTTGGACAGACCGTAATTTTATTAACATACTTTCAGATCTGTCTTTAAAAATCGGTTCTTTTTTCATTTCAGAAGGGTGGAAGTCGCCTTGTAAAACGGAAGCAGCAACGAAAAGACGATGCCTGATGATAAAGGGCTTCAATTCACTTTAAAGCTTGAGAATAAAATAAGCATAAAGAGGGAAGGTAAAAGAAAATTATTTCTTGCTCGACAACGTACATTTTTTTTTGTAAGTTTGACCAAAGCACCAATGAAGACTTCAAATAATTTCGCGTAGCTTGTCACAATAGCCGTATTTTATTATGCACGGATGATCCACACAGATCAAGTGTGTAAATAGTTGTGTTTTGTTATGCACGGATGATCCATATGGATCATGAGCAGAAATAATGACGAGATATTCATCTTTCCAACTGGAAAACCCCTCCTCCACACTTTTTCGCGCATACTTAAAAAAAGGTTGTCGGTTTTCACGCATATTTGTTTAAAGCCTGTCGGAAAGTAGGGTAAGTTCGTCGGGTAAATATTAGCAACCTCTCATATATTTTAATAATATTACACAATAAAATGCTGCTGATATATAAGTATTTTGCAATATTATTGAACTTAATTTTGGTCACCTATTTCTGAGGTTGATGTGCATCGGAATATTGTTTAAATATGATGATCAAGAACTTATCATTAATCTTTTAGAACACTGCACTATTTTCTAATACTTCCTTGGCAATAAAGATTATTGAATACATACGAATTTATAGAATATTATTATTGTAATATAAATATATAAACCTTCAGCTCAATATAAAGAATGGAATCAATCAATCAATTCAAAATTCAATCAATTCAAAATTCTTCATATACGGTACAAACAAATGCTCAATCAAAATCCACGGAAGAAATGATTTGTATTTGAAACAATTAAACATAATTTCATACTGAAATACCATTTATTACTTTGTAGTACTAGGCTATTTCGTACAGATGAGGACACAGCCTTATTTTGCTTTTCTTACTGTACACATCAAAAATATTAAATTGAAGATGCTGAAAAAAATCGAAAAGAGGCTAATTTATCTTTAATTATTATCTATGGTCTATTTTAACCAATGGCGTTTCATTTGCTCCCAATATTGTTTCCAGTGTGATGTTTTATAAATATTCGTGCTTATAGCATGAACCTTATGATTCATTTTCTCCGAAGTGACCGTTTGTTTTGAAAAAAAAATTGATTTTGCCATTCAATAAATATTGCAAAATGATTAAGATTTTCACTCAAACAAAAGCGAAAACTAAACAACACATCTTATTTCGCACATTTGTCATGAATATGTGTAAATACTAAGCATAGTATTTAAAATGAATATGGACAGTTACAGCAAAAATTTTAAAATGCAAATAAACTCTCGGAACAAGATGAGCAGTTGTCTTATTCGCAGACGAGAGCAAATTACAAAAACAACAAGCTGTCAAAAAAATTTCAGGGGCAAAAAAGTTAGCTCGTTTCCTTTATTTCTGATCATGAGTGTCATAAAACGCTCCTGATCATTTAAGCATTTTTATTTAGTGTTCTGACAGTAGTTTGACAATTAACTCCTGTCGATGCTGTGATATTTGCGGGCAGTGTTTCCATGCCAACATAGTTTTCCTTTTTTTCGGAACAAGTGTTTGCACATCTTTTACAATGATGATTCGAATTTTCACCGCCACACACAAAGCAATTGTGCAAATCACACAAAATTGTTAGAAATTAAAATTGAAATACAAATTTTGTATCACTGTTAGCACAATGTTACTGAGTAAAGGATTTAAAGTGAGTATTAAAATTTAGTTCAAAAAATAATATTTTGTATACTCATCAGGCAATGCCGTAAATTAGAAATGGTTTCCAAGCAATTATGGGAATAGCGGAATCAATTTTCCCGATAGCTATCTGGATCATGTGTTGTTGTTGCAATGCGTGCAAACCAATGATCTATATAGATCATGAGTGCATAATAAAACACGGCTACTGTGATATTTGCAGGCAGTGTTTCCATGTCAACATAATTGTTTGCACATCTTTTACGTTTCATCGGCAAACACAAAGCAATTGCACAAATCACATAAAATTGTTAGAAATTTAAATTAAGATACACATCTTTTTTTACTGTAAGTATAATATCATTTTATTCAAAGAATAAAAGTGAGTATAAAAATTCAGTTTAAAAAGTAATATTTTGTATACTTATGGATGAAATTGAAAGTAGCGGCGAATAGCGTGAAACAATTTTTGGATCACGATTATTGATCCTGATCATTTGCATTATCCTGTGTTGTTGTTGCAAAGCATGTAAACCAAATATCTATCTTTCTTCTAAGCATTTGTAATAAAGTTTTCAAAGCGAACAAACCCTGTAGCCGCAAGCCGAATAACTCAGTTATCAGCATAAAAGACAAGAATGACAAATAGAAAACAAAGAAAAAACCCAAAGAGGAGAAAAGTAAAAGTAAAGAAAAACCTAAAAGAAAAGTTGGTCGCGGAATGAACCAAACAGAAAGTTTATTTTCAATAGAAATCAGAATTAATAGCGTTTTGTTTTTACTACGCAACAATTTTAAAATGTGTTGAAAACGTAATTTATATTATATACAGAACGCGACCCCTATGACTCATTGCATTGGTTACATTGCAAGTTCATTAGCGTAAGGAGAAAAAATAACAAATAGGAAAATACGTCTCCATCTTAGTGATTGTGAAAGTGAAAAATAGTCTGAGATTTGTTACCACAACAATCCCCTTCTTAAAAAAAAAATAAAAAAATCGGAAAAAATAAAAAAATTGGAGCGCTAACCATTCTTACATTATTTAAACCATATTCGGACACGGAGACCGCGAAATCCCGTCCACAATGGTGCCCTCTCCGAGCCCAAATTTCTGCATGGACTGCTGGCTAAACGATCCGCCTGACATAGTACATATAACATGTCTTCTACCAAACGGGATTTTTTTTTCTCTAGAAGTATGCACAACAGAAACGATTAGAGAAATAAAAATGGTAAGATAAAATTTATTGTTTTTAGAAATTACAAAATAATAATTTTGTGTTCCGTAGGAAATCTTATCGGCCGCTAAGGCATACCCGCTTTACGACAAATTGAAAGACCATTCGATGTATGCACTGGTAGGCATATCAAAATTCGCAAAAATTGAAACGTTTAAGGACTCTGAGCGTTTGGGCGATATTCAGCCGTACTTATGTCTCGTTCAGCTGGCCGAGACTACAGTGTACTCAAGTGATCGGGAAATTAGTAATATTTTTAGCTATATGATTGGAAAATCGGTCGACGATTTTCGTACTCTGAAAAACCCTGAAGTTAGTGATTTTCGATACAAAATGTCCTTACTGAGCGAGGAAATCGAAACAGAACGGGCTAGCCTGTCGTGGGCTGAAAAATTGTTATACAAACACCCACTGCGATTGGCTAAGACACCAGCGATGCCGACGTTGAAGGGTCGCACTCGTAGTGATAACTTTGTGGTTTCGGTAAAACTAGAGAACGATGAGAGTATGTTCAGCTTGATTGCTAATGATGCCGATACACCAACGAAATTGATCGAGAATGCATTAACAAAGATGGCAAGATCGCTCATTAAATTGACTGATCAACCTCCCTCACATTACATACTTAGAGTTGGCGGTCGTGATGAGTATTTATTTGGCGATTTTCCTCTTATTCAATTTATTTATATTCAAGTAAGAGTTTAAGTAAAATCCCAAACTAAGCCTAACCAAGCAGAGTTATAATCATATTATTTAAATTTTTCTGTTTTTTATAGGAAAGTTTAGCACGTGATGGTGTTCCACTGATTGTTCTCAAACCAATACACACCCTTCAGGTTTATATTGATCACATTAATCATAAACAGCTTAACCCCGAATATAAACCAAAAAATACTGAGAGCCTTAACTACAAAACGATGACGAGCACAATGAGAAAACGTCAAAAATTCACCTCGTCATGGCAAATAAAAGAACCCTTTCAACTGCAGTTGCACGGCATCTACAACGTGAACTGTGACCTAAATCCAACGCCAAAGATTGGTGTTCAACTTGGCCTCTACCATGGTGAGAAAATTTTGTGTGTTTTTCAAAAGTCACGAGAGTTACCGGTGGATAGCGATGGTAAAATTGTCTTCAACGATATAATAACTTTTGATATTTGCCTGCAAAATGTGCCAAGAAGTGCACGCTTGTGCATTTCTATATACGCGAAGACAGTGAAAGTAGGTGGACCTCGTTCAAAGAAAATCAGTACCAGTAAGGATAGCAGAGACAGCAAAGAGAGTAAAGAGAGTAGTAAAGAGAATGCAAAAGAAAGTCGGGAATATCCCCATACGACAACGTTGGCTTGGGTGAATACAACCCTATTCGATTATAAGCATCAACTTAAGACGGGTCAACTTACACTGCACACATGGACAAATGCCGAAGATATACAATCTGATGAGACATTCCATCCGCTAGGAACGGTGGAACCAAATCCTAGAACCGAAGATTGTGCTGTTGTTAAGTTAACATTCCACAAGTAAGTTACCTTGCATGTAAAAAGACAAATTTAATGATTACAATATTTTTCTTATTGCAGCTACGATTGCGAAAATGGCATCATTTATCCCGAGGAAGAATCCGTTGTGTTGTACGCTGAGAAGTTGGCGGAAACAGAGAATCGCACTAAATTACAGGACAAGAAAGTCATTAATAAGGTCTTAGCAAACTATGCACGCAGTGATAAACTTGTCGAAATGCACGATCAGGACAGAAACGACATTTGGTCGAGTAGGTAAGTATACCAAAAAGAAACTAGTGGTGTTGATGGCCTTCTTTTTTTTAATTCATTAAAAAAACTTTTTTTTTTTTCAATTTTCTTACTCTTAAATCACATATAGATTAGAACTCCGCAATGAGTTTCCAGAGGAATTAACTATTCTCCTGCATTGTGTAAACTGGAATCAACGTCATGAAGTCGCCGAAATATGGAGTCTCTTAAAAGACTGGCCAACTGTTTCAGTTGAACGATCACTAGAGCTTTTAGACTACGCCTACCCCGATCCGGCAGTGCGCAGCTTCGCGATTCGTTGCTTGCGGCAATTAAAGTTCGTTTTATACATTTTAAACCACTCAATATGCTCAATGGAATTATATTTTAGAGATGAGGAGCTTCTTCTCTACTTGCTGCAATTAGTTCAAGCAATCAAACATGAGTCGCACTTGGACTCGGACTTAGTCTGTTTTGTTTTAGAGCGAGCCCTACGCAATCAACGTATAGGACATTATTTCTTTTGGCATTTGCGTTCTGAAATGCAAACGCCGTCAATGCAAGTGCGGTTTGGTCTTCTATTGGAAGCCTATCTAAGAGGTTGTAGGTCACATGTTCCACTCTTGCATAAGCAAGTTCAATGCTTGGAAAAACTAAAGCAGGGTTCGGAATCGGCGAAAAAAGGTAATAAAGAAAAATCAAGGCATTCATTGCAAACGTTTTTATCAAATAGTGGAATAAGTGCTGTGTTTAGTGGAATACAAAATCCACTGAATCCAAGTTTCCGCTGTAAAGGAGTAAAGTGAGTTTGAATTTGGCAAAGATATTGGCAGTTTCTTAACCTATTTCTACAGACCGGAAAAGTGCAAAGTAATGGACTCCAAAATGAGACCGTTGTGGGTCGTATTCGAAAATGAAGACACAAATTGTGAAGATATATATATAATATTTAAAAACGGTGATGATCTCCGCCAGGACATGTTGACCCTTCAGATGTTGCGTGTCATGGACCAACTTTGGAAGAATAAAGGGTAAACAGCAATATTTTTTTACATGTGACTTCTTTTTATTGTGTTCCCTTTATTTTTTGCAGTCTTGATTTTCGAATGAATATATACAATTGCATTAGTATGGAGAGGCGACTTGGCATGATTGAAGTTGTTCTCAATGCGGAAACTATTGCCAATATTCAAAAAGTGAAAGGAATGTTTTCTGCGACATCACCATTTAAAAAGGGATCTTTATTCAGCTGGTTGAAGGAGCATAACAATTCTGAAGAAGACATGAGGAAAGCAGTGCAAGAATTTACTCTTAGTTGCGCTGGCTACTGCGTTGCGACATATGTGTTGGGTGTTGCTGATCGTCATTCTGATAATATAATGGTCAAAAAAAATGGACAGGTATGATAGAAACAAAAAAAATAGATTAAACAATTAGTTTGACAAATCTTTTTTTACTTTAGCTTTTCCACATAGACTTTGGGCACATACTCGGGCATTTTAAGGAAAAGTTTGGTGTGCGGCGCGAACGTGTTCCTTTTGTCTTAACACATGACTTTGTTTATGTAATAAATAAGGGGCGAACTGATAGAGAAGCTGATGAGTTTCGGTATTTCCAGACACTGTGTGAAGATGTGAGTATAACTATTGAAGTGCAAAAGTACTTATAGGTTTGATTACTTCGAGTGGGTCTAACCTTTAGAACTATTCACTAAGTCAGAAAGATATTTTTAATCTTTCGTAGCTGAGATTATGAACCGATTAGAAAGTGCTGTTGATGTTCGAGTGGGGGCGCTAATCCTTATTTTTGCAAAGCATATACTATCAAGAATTCGAATTGTATAGTTAATACAGTTAATGAAATGACTTTTGATAAAAGAAAAGGCTAATCAAATTCCCCTAAACTAGTTGTAAGTTTATATTCCAGAAAGTTTTCTTTACGAAACTTGCAATGCATATATGAGCGGTTACAAGTGCATACAAAAATTTAGCGGAGTTTAATTGTGTTAAGATATTTTGTGACGGATGCACTTTTTGTAAGCGATTGAAACTTAAATATTTTCTCATTTCAGGCTTTTCTTATTCTGCGTGAGCACGGTTGTTTAATCCTTTCACTATTTTCAATGATGATATCGACTGGTTTACCCGAGCTTTCTTCTGAAAAGGATCTCAGCTATCTTAAGGATACTCTGGTACGTACATAAAGAAAAATATTAAAGCTTAGCTATTATTAATCCGTATCTACAGGTTCTAGAACTGACTGAAGAAGCTGCAAGAGAACACTTTCGCTCGAAATTTAGTGAAGCTTTAGCGAATTCATGGAAAACCTCATTAAACTGGGCTTCACATAACTTCTCAAAAAATAATAAACAATAAATAATGATACAAAAACGAAAAAATCATAAAACAACAAACCATGCATTAGTAAGCAACTAATTTTTGTTTTTTTTTTTATCAAAATCCATTCAAAATTGTCGAACGTACCACCTTAAATGTTCGAATGTAATTGAGATGATATAACACGTATCTTGTTGTAATTGGAAAAACAAATTAATCGTGTTATAGGAGCGAAGGCATATGAAATTAATTCAGCTTTCATAATTTAAGCTTTTAAATTTTAACGAAATTTTAGTTGACTTTTTTCAAAAATTTGTTTTTCAGAAACTACGTAAAAATATTTTTGCTTTAAATACCATATGTAAAATATTACAAGCATAACACTTCAAACAAAGCAACAACCGAACGAAATTGACCTGCCTAGAAAATCTTGGACTTGAATGGGCGAATGCTGTAGAATACTTTTGTTTTATTTTGTTTTGTGTTGTCATTACATAGTTTAAAATATAAATACACTTTTAAAGCCTTATATGCTTTTGTTTTTGTGAGGTAATAAATATTGCGATGACAATCAATTATTGGACCGAACAAAAAGGAGACTACAGACCTAAAAGAGCTGATATCTGGCCGAAAATGCTGGTAACTGATGCGAAAATACTATAACCCCATCATGTCATTTATTTAAATATAGAATATTAATAGAAGTTATGATCTATCTCTATTCTACACTTACTCTCTGCTGCTCACGTTCCTTATTTGCAGCAAACCAAAAAGTAAACCAAGATTGAAAAAACTTTCAATAGTCTGAACGAGCAACTAATTAACTACAGATGTGTTAAAAGATTTTCTTTATTTAAAATTAGAAATTAAACGTCTACTATGAAGGCCTGTCGTAAACTAGTATTAACAACTATTTAATTCTCTTAGATCCGAATACATTGCCTTATGGCATCAACGACTTATATTTTTCGTGTTCGACAAAATAGTCAGCATGCTCTTCAACTATCCTCTTCCATTTCATTGCAAGCTCATGGTATGACATACCAGTGCCACCTAAATCTTTAGGCAAGGTCACTTTGACTTCCGAGGTTTCCTTACGAACGACCACTCGAGATCGCATTTTGGCTGTCATGAAGAATCTAAAAGTACATGAATTTTGTTTTGTTATTACCTTATTTTGAAACTGTAGGACTCACCTAAATGTGTTCAGAATCAAATTAACATGAGTTGGCGTGTAAACGAATTCCAATAACTTTGGTTTGCATGGATAAACTTGCCAGCTATCCACAGATCTTTTAATAAGTTTCGGATTCAATTGTAGAGCATGACCCAACTGTACACCATCCATATCGAATATTGCTACGATTCCATTGTCGGAAATATCTGGTTCGAATTTCAACAGCAAATCCAAGATCATTTTGCTGACCTTAAGATAAGAGATGGACAAAAATATTTATTCATTATGATTTTTTTGGACTTACCTTGAAGACATCATTTTGTGAGTGAATTCTTGGATTATGCGCCGCTGTTCGTATGATTACAACTTGTCGATTAAGTTCGTCTTTTTCCTCGAGAGGCAAAAAAACCCCTAAGCTGAGAAGTTCTTGAGTTTCTGGTAGAAATGGATTCCTATTGGCAAACCACTCAGTTCTTATGGCTCGCATCTGGTAGAAGCTAAGACAAGTACATTCATTAACTTATATATGATATATATTTTGAAAAATTATTATATATGATAAATTTAGGTGAATTACTGTAAGGTAATAGGCCAAAATTAGTAAGAGGCAATTCAAAGCTTTACTGAACTTTTTTTTACCATGAAGCAATTTAACTCGAAACAGAAAGTCATTTATTCGTTTGCCACTTTAATAGCATAAATAAGTACCTAATATTTCAAATTCTATAACACGCGAAAATCGTTTGAGAGTTCATACCAAAAAAAAAATCACTTATTTGGGTAATTCGTGATTCACATAGGTCATGGTTAGTTAAAAATCTGTGACCGCAAATCATGAACAACCTACTCTCTAAAAAAAGCCGTTTCAAGTCGTTTTAAAATGCAATACAAAATATTTTCGAAGACACAACATTATTGATGTATGTGTACCAAGAACTTGAATTAATAAGAAACAAATTGAATTTACATTTTTTGTTATTAACAAACTATCACATTGGTGTTTTAGCCATTTATACGTAAGTTTTAATATTATGCTTTCGCATGGCTATTAATGCTACGGAATAAACGGAAACCACGCAATAAGGACCAGATTTGTTCAATTATACCACAAGTATTGCTTTTTAGAATAAATTTTGGAAAAGATAGCAAATTTTGGAAAAGGTAGCAAATTTTGGAAAAGATAGCAATCGCAAATAAAGTCTGTCTGTAAAGTACGTCTCACCTTCGGATTTTCTTCTTTGTCTTCTCCAAATCATATTTACAGCTCCGTAGGAAAAATATCAAATGATTCGTTTCTCGACAAGCGTTTATATTCGGATTTTCATCAAGCCATTGCAGGATCTGCTGTAGGTAACTAATTTTTTCTGGACTCTCACTTGGTTTAATCTTACGATGCATGAAGGAAGGCATTTAATACACTTTTTTGAAACGTCAAGAGTGAATTCAATGAAAAATATGCACCTAGTATGTCAGCTAATCTATTAAAATTCCTTGTTACTGCTTCTGATTACTTTAATGAACTCACTGAACTGGTTGTTTATATTTTGTTTTAATTTCAACAAAAAAAAAATGTAATTGATTGCACACACTTCAATAACACGATTATAGATTTAGCTTTGTTTTCTTTTCTTACGTTCAAAACGGATAAGACTTCGGAATTTATGATAAGAGCAGACTGCCAATCAAACCAATGACCAGATGTATACTTCTAGTAATGAGACATTGAATATAAATTTCAAGGGTACATTCAATTCGATTCCTGTTGCGTTAATTTAATTAGATTATTCAGTTTACACCTGCGGTAAACAGATTGCGAATATAGGACTAATGACACGGAACTTTTGTCTTTGGCTTGATAAAATGTACATTCGCATTTGAACTTCAACTTAAACCGCCAGCGAAGCCAATTCGATGGGGTGGTGTTTTAACAAAGGACAACTGTTCAACATTTCATTTAATCTTTGGTCTTATGATGCACTTTAGAACAGGCAAGCAATGTAATTAGTTTTAAGTGCTGTGGTTCGGAATTAAAAAAAAAAAAAACCTGCAGATTAACTGCACACACATACGGATTGTTTAAAGACCGAACTAGTTGTTTGGTGACGCAATGACGTGCATATAATTGTATTCTCAATGCATCAACGGTTGCAACCGGATATTTGCTAAGCAAAGAATTGTTGCAATCATTTTATTATTATCAAAACAAAAAGCAAATCGTATCAGAGTCGGCTGAACGATAATGCTCACGATGTTGTTGACCTAAATAAGATCTTTTAACTCTCTTTTCTTTTGAATAAACTTTTTGGATGTGTTCAACAACTAAAACGAATGAAAGAAGAAACAAAAAATGGTTAAGGTTTTTCTTTATTTACATATTTTTTTTATTTGTATATGTTATGTTGATTTCTGAATTTTGTTTTATATTTTACTACAACTGCTTTTGTTTTTGTTTCCTGAGGTTTGTTCGTTAAATATGTTTCGTTTCAGAGATGTTCCAAGAAAAATGTCGGTAATGGTAATGTATGGCACGGTTACTTTCTGATTAAATATTCTTAGTAACAAAATGAATTGAATTATTATAGAAAGGAATTGTATAAAGAATGTAGATCAATTTTCGTCAGAAAAAAGTTTTTTGTGTACATAGAGTTATGGGAGAGTTCTACTTTTGCCTTCTTCTCCAAACTGCAGTAAGAATCAGCAAAGTAAGCTTTCGCTATGCCCCATGTTCATGCTCAAACTTACTGCGCAGGTAACTTGGTACTATATTTTTATGATTTTAATTCTAGAAATTCTTTACTGTTTTATTTTAAATTGATTTAAAAAGAAATAAACTCCTAATTAATTTGAGTGAAATTGTTTACATTAATTCTTCAGTCACGGGTGACGGTTGCCGCACCCTAAAATCTCCAAGTTCTACATTTTAGTCCCTACACTAGGGTTCCCTAGTCTACTCCCTGGTTTGCTTATCGAATGAGGCAGATTGTCCGTTTGATATCCAATGACAGCCAGATTTGCTTGAGAGCCACATTGCGCCGTTTGTGTGGGCTACAATTAATCAATCTGAATTTGTGATTTTCTCTATATGCCGTATGTATGACGAACAACGTTAATGATTGTAATAAAACTATTCTAACCCTTTCATGCCCGAATTAATTGGGGCGTGGCTAAAATTTGTTTAAGGTTACAGAGTTGTTAGTTTGGAGCTTAGTATGAACTGATATCAATTTAAAAGGCGGACTTAGCCGTTATGAAATGTTGGCTATAGGCAACATTGGGCATTGGTGGAATAATAGGGAAGCATAGACATTTTGTTAATTTATGCTTTCTATTAATTGTTGTATAAATTTTAAATACAATTCAGGTTTGATATGATACAAAACAATTATTTGTGGCTTTACATACAAATAAACTTTACGTTTAGAACATTTTGAGTGAGGATACCTAATGTATCTTAGCCTGCATCTGCCTTTCGATCCCCATTCTCCAGTGACCAATTTGGTCGAATCGTATGGGTATTGCAGGTTCTGTAATATATGATCTTTTATAAGAGCTTGAGGAAAACTGTGATAAAGGTAATGGTGGATCTACCTGAATTGTTGGGACATGTAACATTAGGTGACCTTTTTTACGTGTTACTGCTGTTATTTTATTTTTATGCGTTCAGCAACTCATTAGAAAGATCTATATGAAAGGTCTATAGTGGCATATACTTCTCTAATTAAGTTTTCCAGGTCTTTGACTACTCACAAGTTTATACAGCCATAAACGATACACATATACCACTTCCTTCCACGATGGTTGATCTTGTATAACTCCAATAGCATGTCGATAAAATAAAAGCCTCATATACACCTGGCCAAGTAATTTTTACAAACTTCTTCACTTTTTGACAACATCATCCGCGGATTCAAATCTAAAATTGCTTGATCCTCGTCCTTTTCTAAGCAGATAAATTTCGTCGCTTAGAGCAAAAAATTGTAATAGATTGTTTCGAAGGGTTCCTACGACATATACACCTACTTGTTTCAAACAAACTATTCGACTTTTGGTTGTAAACCGGTTGTCCGAAAACAATTTAAAATTTTGATTTGCAGATGTGTTAGACACCAAATGCAAAATAACGTGTTCGCCAATAATCCTCTCAATGTCTCAACCAAGCCAACCTCAATACCTCTCCTAATCACACTTTATAAATTATTTTCCAAATTAATTTTTAGTAATTTTTTCATCTTCTACTTCATTGTCCCCATCAGCATTATTATCCCAATTGAATTTGCAATCTTTTTGAATTTAGGTGATCTGCGCTTGCCTGTAGGGAACATTGTGTTTGACAAATAACTGACAAAAAATTAAACTTTTTAATTATTTGTAGACCCAGTTTTTGCATAAAAAATGTTAGGCGTACACTCACCGCAGATCAGCCATAAAGCGATCACTGCCAATATTTAGAATTAAATATTTGTGCACACCTCACTCAACATATCAAGCTATTCTTAGACAAAATATAAATAAAATTACGAGATTAGAAGCGCTAACATGTAATGTTGCCTACAATGTTGTTGCCAACATTGGGCATTAAAAGGTTAAAGTTCTTTTATGAGTGTAAAAAACGGTCCTTTCGTACGATGAAAACAGACAAATTTAAAAAACAAGCGAAAACAAAGTTATTAAAACGGGAACACCAACTAACCCAGTACAGTGTGGGTGAAAATGAGTCACAATCTAAATTGGAGCATTTTTCTATTCCACGTCAACTGCAAAAATTGATTACTTTTTCTAACTCAAACCCAAATGTAACCAATGCGTACTTTAGGTCACCTTGAGTTGGTAGCAGTATGATATCCTGAATTACTTTGGTTTATCGTGTGTTTGGCACTTCTCTTGTTCAAATCCACGACTCTTACTACTACAAAATTGTGTGTAGATGTTATCCGTGTTTCCACATCCACCCTTGATGAGCACGGAAATATTCAATGCGTACTCTAATTGGAACCAGAAGCAACATCGACGAAGTTCTTACTTGAATAAATCTAAGAAAAACATACATTATGATTTTATTTTTTCTGTTTAGAGCGTACTGGATATACTTTCTGTTCGTAATATTTATTTTTGCTCTTTAAAAGTGCTTAATTTAATTGAATTTAAATTTTGTTTATGAAGCGAACATATAAAAAGTAAAAAGAATAAGAATACTATAGAAGTTGTTTAGCAAGCGCAGCCTCCTTCTGGGTCTTTCGTTTCGTGTGGAGAGTCTTTGAGAACCACCTCCTGCATATCTTCAGGTGGTTTATTATCCATTGAATCCATTCCAGGCAGAGCAGCGGCAACTCTCCTAAATAATTGCTTAACATTGTATCCGGCCTTGGCGCTAGTTTCGATGAACATCACATTTAGTTCCTTTGCTTTTCTCTCACCCTCTTCGGTGGACACTTGCCGTTTATCTGACAAATCGGTTTTATTGCCTACCAACATTATTATGACGTCGCTACCACGTTCAGTACGCACATCATCAATCCACTTCGAGGTTTGATGAAAGGAATTCGCATTTGTAATATCATAGACTACGACGGCTACAGTTGAATCACGAATGTATGATGGAATGAGTGATCGAAAGCGCTCTTGTCCCGCAGTATCCCATAATTGTAAGCGCACTGTTCTATCTTCTAAGTACATAGTTTTCGATAGAAAATCGATGCCAATAGTTGCCTGGTAAGTGTTGTCGAAGCTGTCATACATGAAACGAGTAATGAGGGAAGTTTTACCCACACTCTGTTCACCTAGGAAAACCAATTTGAATTTTCTCAAGGGATTGCCGAAATCTCCGGAAGATGACATTCTCAAATTGGGATTCCGCTTTTGGTTTCAATTAGGTTCTGGGTCTAGTTTTGTCTATAATATAGTGCAGATTTTACAATTCAGCGACGCTATCGCTATTTGTTTTTCCTTTTTCTTCTTTTCTTTTGCACGGCTAATTTTCGAACGAAAAGCCTCTTCACATCCACTAAATCTCACACAAACATAATACTCTCGGACAGAGTTCTCAAAAAGTCGATAGAACTTTTCGCCTACGTACACACAACCACTGAAGAGGTACTCTACAAAATAAATGATATCACTGATAAAAACCTTAAATTATGTATGCACTTAGATACCTTGAGGCTTACAGCAAATCACATAAAGTCTGAGAGCAAATGCTGGCTTATTTGCGGAGTAAATTTAATAAAACAACTAGAAAGTATGTTGTATACTTTTTACAGAACTGAATAAGTGACTCACCATTCAAGGAAGAGCAGAGGGGCAGTGACAATTAGATGACAGACATTTGACAGTATATTTCTATTTTACTTAAGGTTGTGCTATCATCAAAGTTGAAAATTTAGATTGCTGTGCTATAGGTCGAATTTGAAAGTTTTCTTTTCTTTTTTTATTATTACTCAAGAAAAGTAAAGCTGTGTATGAGTCCAAGCCGTGTGTATGCGGAACGAATCAGTTTAATCTCCATATTTTTATTATTATTATTATTATTTATTAGTGTACAATAAAGAACTTACGTACTAACAATGTTAGAGAGCACAAAAAAAAAATCTTCCTATTGCTTATTACTTTTCAATATAAAGCTAAATAAAGAAATTATGACAAAAGACGCGGATGCTATCTCAAGGCAAAAACAATTTTGTGCAATAGACTCTATTGAATAGAGCAACTCACACCTAAATCAAAAACCAAGTAAGTCTATTTTGCTGTTGCTTATGGCTTAACATATAGTATATTTGATTACAACCATAAAATTATGCTTAAATTGTATAATAATTCTTATTACTGTGCCATTAGAACAAGGAAAAAGTTTGGCAATGATGATTTCCGTAAACTTTAAATTTGAATGTAGACGTTGCCTTATACCGGAACTTTGACTTAAGAAATTTCAATGAAAGTGCAATATCTGCCACGAAGTTATTTTTTGTATAAATCATGTTAATCTTATCTAACACAGTTATTTTTTAATTATGACAAAAATCGTGATAGTTGTAAATGCTATCTACGCCGTCATGGTTGAAATTTAGGTCTACGCTATACTTATTAATAATTCTTAGTGAAATTCCATTCTTCTTGAAGTTACAAAAATGGTTGTAATATATACGTATGCGAGTGCAATGGACGCAACTTATTATTAAATACATTATCGCTACATACTACTTTTTAGTCATGCAAACCCATTTATATACTTAAACTTCTACAATGGCATGGTACGAAGTCGTATACACTGCGCAGGTATTTTTATAATAAACAAAACAACGCCTATGTCAGTTTACCAGACAAGAAAATACAGGCATTATCAATTATGAGGAACTTGATTTTAAATTTGAAAAGCAGAATAGTCCTCAGCATTGGACAGATTTTCCTTTTAGGCAATCGACAATCCTGTTCCCCGATTTGCATTTTTTCTTTAAGTTTTTGTCTTTTTCTCTTTTCTCTTCATCAGCTGATGGTTGTTTCTACGAGTGGGCGGATATGTGCTAATGTCCGTTTTACAGAAATACGTTATTCAATTTAAATTAATTATACATTAATCGACGAATGGTTTTTTTCCGGGTCATTTTTATACTCTATACTTAAAGGCACGGCTTTTCACATTCATCGTCAGGTATAATATGGATACCTTCTCGAAATAACAGCAAATGTTCTCTATAAGAGTTTGAAATAGCTTTGTTAAAAAACAAACAAAATAACAATACGCCATGTTGCTTTTTTTCCGTTGCGAACTGCTAATTATCTGCTCAATCGCAGATCACAATTTTGGCAGTTTTTCTGCGCTCACAACCTATAAGGTTTTTGGTTAGAATGCGAAATCCTCCAAGTTGTAACTCCCCACACTCTGGTGAGGTTGCTGTGACATATGCGGCATCACTGAGGTGTGCCAGAATAGGGCTATAAGCTTGTGTTTCTAAGGTTTAAAATACATTTATAATTATAAATATACAATGTACTTACTTTTCTTCACCACTATCCCAAATGTCTTCTTCGTTTGGTGAGGGAGATATTAATAACTCAATAGCTTCCTGGGTCATGTTTAATAGTATAATTTCAATGTAATGAACAATTTGCACTCTCACTGCTTAATTCCATGGCCTACTTAAATTTTCGTTTCTGTCATATAACAGATGCTTATTGTTCTTATCATTTACAAGACATACGTTATTAGAATTGGTCAAATAACTCATCATCAACATTATCTTCTTGACCGCGTGATCCACTAACAGGGTCGCGGGGACAATGCACGTAAAAGAGATCTCCGTCGCCGACTCTGACTCATCTGCCTCTAACTGCCTAAGCGTAGCCAGGCCATCTCATCCTGCGCCTGCCGAGCGGTCGCCTTCCTGACGGGATCGCGTTCAAGGCGTGCCTCGGAAGTCGTGATGAGGACATTCGCGCCACGTGACCAAACCATCGAAGTATTGCCTTTTTCGTTTGGAGAAATAGCTGCTCAACATTGAGCTCTCCACGCACCGTCGTGTTTCTCACTCTATCTCGCGAGTAACTCCCACAACAGCAATTTGAAATCTCATCTCGGCTACTTATATTCGCGATCTTATTCTTTCAGTCATTACCGAAATTTCATGACCATAGGTGAGAGTCTGAACAAATACCGATTTAATGATCGATAACTTGGCATTCATACTAACCTCGGCCTTCCTGATTGGCCAATCCTACAGGAAACCTCAGTATTGCTCCTCCCATCACTCGTGAAAAAGACACCGAGATATTTGACCTTCTCCATCTGTTTTAATGGGACTCCACTGACATTCAGAGTGCATTGAACAGGCGTTCTGGAAATAACCATCGCATTGGATTTGTTAACTTTATCCTTCATCCCAACAAACCTATCTAGCCCACGCTGAAGTTCTGTCTGAGAGGATGTAAAGATAACTAAGTGATCTGCAAAAACACAGACAACCAAATATAGACACCCATCTGGACAGGTGCCATTTCCCCTCGCCCATCGACGAATTTGACAGTAATTCACGAATGTAGCTGAAATACAGGAAGCATTTTCACAGTAATTCAGAAATCATCGAACACTACCTCATTATTTTTACGCACATTTGCTTGATTCGTTGTTCAAAGGTCTCACACGTATCCACCGATACAAAATGTTATAAAAAACGCTGTCAAATAAAATCAAGGGGCAAGAGGAGAAGAAGTTGGGTATCTGTATTGGCTCATTTGTGATACTAACTCTAAAAAAATTTAAGACAAGATGAAATTCACTATTCACAACGAATGCATTTCTATATTTCGCAAATGTACTTACATCAGATTAACCAAAAAATGTTATTAAACACTTTTATCAATGTAATATTCCGTTTTCCGTTGTTTTCTTTGTTCGTTCGTTATATGGGAAGTTCGTAAAATTAAGAAAAAATATTTTGCAACGTATGTAAATGTTTTTAAAAGCCATTAACCGCGCATACCATCATTAAACGCTACCAAGACAGATAAGGTAGCACTGATTTTTCGCACTGCTATCGATAAATGAGTGAGTTTCGTGGTCTCTGGATATAAATCTTCTAATAGTGTGCGTTTTTTCAAACATTTTGGATATAAAACTTGTAATAGGGGTAGTGAACTGTCATTTCACACACGCTACTATATACACCCCCCATTATCGCTGGATTTAACCGGGGCATTATTTTTGACATGTCGCTATTTTTCATCGTGTTTTTGTTTTCAGTTATTACTTCTCGTGCGATGTGTTTCGAGTAAATTTCATTTAAATAATATATATCGACAATGGATGATATTAACACCAATGTAACTTGCACTGTGTGTGGTGAAAATGATTTTCGGCTTAAAGAAGGATATTACTACTGCAACGAATGTGGAACCAAAACTGATCAGTTACGGGCGTTGGAAATTGAAGGAAATGATGATTTTGACGAAGTAAAACATAAGAAGACAACTAAAATTAAGTCAATAAAATCCGAAAAACGTTAGTATTTAAAAAGGAAACGTGTGGATTTTTTATATAGTTCAAGAATTTTTACTTCAACAGCAAAACTAACATCTTGGGAATGTTACAACTATATTCTCCGTGGACTGGTAGAAGAGTTGTTGGCATTAGGTGCAAAAGAAGAGCTCAAAATTATGGTACTTCAAATCTGGGCTGCTTATCTTCGAATTTCAGAAGTAGCATTTTTTAGTAGAAGGCATGCGGAGCTGCCCAAATTAAGTATGTCCTTCCAACCAACGTATGTAACTAACTGGTGGATAGAACCTATAATAAGGTTGTAATGATTATGTTTTATCTCGACAGGGACGCCTCCATTCTCTATAACCATGTAAGGGAGCGAAAAAAGAAGAGAGAAGAAAAACTAAATGGGTCGATTGCCAGTTCAAAAAGGGAATGGAGGAGACAAGTGGTATGTACGAGTATATTTAGAAGTAACTGGTATATTAAGAATTTTAAGCCATCGTATTCTTCTTTAGAAAAAACTTGATCAGTCACAATATGAAGCGTCAGTATCGCAGTCAGTATGTTCTCAATCAATTTTATCGCAATTATCGCTCGACACGAGTTGTAATTCATCTGGATCAGCACCAAGCAACCGGGCAATACGTTTAAAGTTTTCTGCAAGGGCCCGCAAGCAACTTAAGAAGAAAATTCCGGCAAATCATTTGATTAAACATGAGCAGGATTTTAATCAGACTCTCACTTGCCATAACATTCGAGCGAAAAAGAGTGATCTGAAGCATAAAGAGAACCTCATGGATCTGAGCGTGAGACAATTGTACGCCATAATTACGGTAGCACTAAATTTAATTGAAGATGACATACAACTATCAGATTTTATGCGTTTCGTGGCTGAAGGTCACATCTCTTCGGTGCACGTAGAGCATTTCTTTCCTGAGAACTTAAGAGAACACTGCAAGGAAATGCTAGCCGGTTTTGGTTTTTATGGAAAATACACTAAGTTTTCTGTAACATCCATGCGGGAGCAAAACAGTTTCTTGTGCAAAGCAATACATATCAGGTCATTAAAGTTACCCAATATGGAAAAGCTTGTGCAGCGGTATGTGAATGAACTGTGCTTACCCGCCGAGATTTGCACATACATTGAACGTTTGATGAATCTTTACCCGCCTCAAATGGAATGGGACGATCAGACCTTCACTCCCAGTTACGAAAGTAGGGCAATGGCTTACATAATATTTACTTTAAAATTATTCTTCGGAATCGACGGTCGCAAGGAGAAACTGATTTCCAAATCCGCAAAAAAATTGAATTCGAAACTCCACAGGTTGGGACTTCCTAGCCAGCAAGATCTGTTTGTTTGGGACGACTGGGTCGAATATATCGAAATGAGAAAAGTGATACTTTGTAATAACAACCTCAATATTTGTAAACAGTTTAATCAAATTCCATCACGGGATTTATACTTAAAGAACTTGTGTGAGCGCAGTAAGCTCACAGAAAGAGATTTAACAAAATATCAAAAGCGACGACAGGAAAACATGGAAACCACTTTCCAAAATTTTCTTCAAGTTCAATTTGACACAAAGCCGGAAGAGGAAGTTGCACTGAAATTTAGTCCATCATTTACTCCGTGTACTAATTATTTCAAGTGCATTCAATTAGACCCAAGAAAAACTGCAAATATTCCGGATTTTATAAGCACCGATCATTCTAAACGCACACTCGTTCCGTTCTTAAAGCCGAATGGGCTGGTTACAACTCTTGCTAAATCTGGGATTAGACTAAATATTCTTCGAATTGAATGCACAAATAAAAGAAATCCGACTGGAATTTTTAGAAATCCCAACACATGTAATATACGAAAAAACACTAGAAAAGTTTACTTCGATAACGATCTGGACTCTTGGGAGGCGAGATTAAATGAGTTTAAATCATCCGAAAGTATTTTTAAAGATGAATTGGAAAAATACTGTTCAATGTCGATGAAAAATATTAAAAAGAGACAACTTATGAAAGAAGATATATCGGCCGCCATCAGTGCGTGTGATATGCAAATTCCAGATGATATAAGTTGCAGTAAGTCTATTGATTTGTTTCAAGAAGACGATATGGACCCTGCTAGTGTGTCATTGGATGTTCCTCGGCGAAACTTAGAAAAAATTAGTCTCTTTGCGGATATAAGCGACGATGACGATGTTAAACAGGAGCCGCTAGATGAAAGTCAAGATTCTGTAGCCACATTAAAGATCTCAAATATGGATTGTTGGTTGTTGTTGGGCTACACGTGTGGTCTTTCTGACGTACAAGAATTAGAATTAAAAAACAACTTGCCGCCTATGTTTTTTTGGCTTTTGGAAACATGTGCAAATACAATTGGTGTGGAGTGGGTAGAGCTCTATGATCAGTTAGTGCTTTTGGAAACATTTTTCGCATATACTATTGAGCCTTTGGACCAGTTTGAAGATAGAATTGTGTTTAGAGGTGAAAACGAAATCAAAGACATAAACAAACTTGTTCGCCATATCAAACCACTCTGGTAGTTGTATATAATATGTAAATAAAAAGCTAATTTTCAATTTAACATAATATTAATAAACTGCCAATCAGTCGTTGTTTTTTTATTTATAGCTAGCTGTACCCGGCGCGCCTTGCTACGCATAAAATAAATCGACTTATAACTCCAAATGTGCTTAACATATAATTCTGTCTTGATTTGAAAGTATTCATTAAGACGGATTTTACATGATTTCTCCAGATTTTTAGGCAAAACTGTGTGGAAATTAGAGGGGACACCCTTTTTCCAGCTTTGAAGCTTCATATCTTTTCAACTGTACTTTTCAAACAAAACCCGACAAAACCCGAAATCTCATTTTTAAAGACCTTTTGATTGATATATCACTCGACAGGATCAGGCGAACTTTGAGAGTCAGCCCCCACTTCGCCTTAATTTCAAAAAAATTGGTGCCAAAATCTTTTCAATATAATTCTGAACAAAGTTGCAAAGACAATGCTCTATCTCTTACTATTTAGAAGTCTATAAAGGACAAACAAATAAACAAACATTAATTTTTATATACGACGGATATCTCCTCTTCCGTCGACGATCGATTGAAAATGGTGGAAAATCCATCATTTTAAAAGTGAGAAACAATGATGTTAAATTTGATAATAGTTGGGTTGTGCCGTATTCGTACTAAAAATTTTAAATCGTCGTAGACTTTGAAAACACTTTCTAAATTCTTACTTTAGATTTTAAATCTACGTAGACTCTGAAAACATTTGCTAACTTTCTACTAAAAATTTTAAATCTACGTATACTTTGAAACCATAACGGTAGTTTTCACTAACCCGAAAGAAAGCTGAATCTCATTTTCAAAGACCTTTTGGTTGAAAACATGCATACGCATAAAATAAATCAAGTTTAAGAAAAGTCACAGGGGCACCATTTTTACAACTTTGGAGCTTCATATCTTTCCAACGGTACTTTTCACTAACAAAACCCGATAGAAAGCTTAATCTCATTTTCAAAGACCTTTTGGTCTTTGCATATGCATAAAATAAATCAAGTTTAAGAAAAGTCACAGGGACACAATTTTTACAACTTTGGAGCTTTATACCTTTCCAAAGGTACTTTTCACTGACAAAACCTCAATCTAATTATCATTTATTTCATAATTATTTTCATAATTAAAATTAGTTAATTGGAAATGATGAAAAGCCTATACTTTACTACAAACACGGATTTTTAAGAGCAAATCAAACGTAAAAAAAAGTTCAAGGGGATTTTTAAATATCACTATTCTTCTGAATATTACATAGTACTGTCAGAACTGCAGTTGAAAATGTTCGCTGGGGAGTATTTGAGAGGCCTGGAGGGGAGTATTTTGCCCTCGAAGGGAGTACGCACAAATAAAAAGTTTTTTTTTTCAATAGCAAAACTAGTTTATTAACATTACATGAACACTTCATTTATCACAACATTTGTGCAATCTATCACATTTGAAATAAAAAAAATCGATTCCGATAAATACATTTAATAAACAATTCAATAAGTAAATAAATAGTATTTAATACAATCTCAAAAAAGATGAAGTAGTTTTAAAATAATATTATCGTTTATAATAATTATTTAAGTCCTTTGACCATTGCGAAACATGTTGGTTTTTAAAATAAATTTTGACATTATAATGGCATTCTCTGTCAGAACGATTAAACAATTCCCAGTTTTAGTCTTAATCAAAAAGAGTTGGGCAAAAATGCGCTCAGCACTATACTAAGGTAATGAAATTATGGAACTTTTAAATTTGTTTAACTCTTTGAACATAGGCTCATCAAAGTCCTTTTTTTAGGGCAAATACTAAATTAAACTAAAACTCTTCCAATATACATTCCATGTTCAACGAATTAATATTAGTTAAAACCTAAATTCCTCCTCAGCTTCTCAACCTTATCATGGGTTATAAGATTTGGAAACTTCTGTATGGGCGGTCATTCAGGTAAAAAAAAATGAATGAATGAATGCAGAACATTAAGAGTCGTTTCCACTAGACAAAATGTAAACCGTAAATATCAATATTAAACAATTTATTTTGTTTTTTCAAATATTTTCGAAGGGAATATTTTTAAGCAGATGGGAGTACACTGAGCACGAGAGGAGTACAAATACTCCCTTAGTAGTAACTTCGGCAGCTCTGAGTACTATTATGACGAATATCCCAGGTATAAGGTACAATATTTCCATATTACTAAAACGCATCTAATTAATATTGTGGTATTCATTAATACTTCGGGAGCCTGAATATTGAGAATGGTGAACTCGAAGAGTCACTAAAAGTATTTCATGACATTCCAACATCTCTTATCCTATCCTATCTGGTGGCGCTACAGTCTGGGGTGGACCAGGGCCTCACACTGCAAACCTCTCCAGCCAGCTCGGCCTCTAGCCAGCTGCTTCCAGTGCCGCACACCAAGCTTGTTGAGGTCCGCTTCCACTTGGGTGCGCCATCTATTCCTCGGCCTTCCTCTACCGCGCCGACCCTCTGCGGTGGATTCGAAGATCTTTTATTTTTTTGATTCTTTTGACCAGATCAGCATCGCTGTACAGCCCGTACAACTCATGGTTGAACCTTCTTCTCCACTCACCGTCCGTGCAGACCGGACCATACCTCACCCAAAGAATTTTCCTCTCGAAACACATCCGTGCGCTCTCATCCGCTTTAGAGAGTGTACATGTTTCCTCGCAATATAACATGACCGGGATGATCGAGGTGCTATACAGCGACACTTTGGTTTTTCGAGAGAGGGTTTTTTTTAGCCCGAAGAAACAGCGTTAAGCTGCTATAAACGTGGTGTCATTTTCCACGTTTATAGCAGAGCCTAGGTAGACAAAGCCCTTTACTACTTTAGGCTGTCAATGGTGACGTTTTGACCAGCACGTCGGTGCTCACTATCCTTTTTTCACGACAGCAAGTACTTTGTTTTGCCTTCATTAACCGCTAACCCCATTTTTGCCGCTTCTGTTTCAATACTTCCAAACGCATTACTGACATCATGCTGTTTTCTTCCAATTATGCTTATGCAAGCACTTGGGCAGACTTTTGAAATTTAGTGCCTCCTCTGTTGACGTTGGAACTCTGCACTATTCTTTCAAGTATAGTATTGAAAAAATCACATGACTAAAACCTTTTTTGAAATTAAATAGGTGGGTAAGATAGTTGCCAAACTTGATGAAGCAGCGTGAGTCCTCCATCGTCATTCTGCACAAACGGACGAGTTTGGCAGGGATGCCAAAACTAGACATGGCGCTATACAGTTCATCTGTGTAGATGCTGTCATACGCGGCCTTGAACTCGACAAAAAGGTGGTAGGTGTCGATTTAGAGCTCCTGGGTTTTCTCCAAGAGCTTTCGTAAAGTGAATATTTGATCGATGGTGAACTTTCTTGCTCTGAAGCCGCACTGATAAGGACCTATCAGATTGTTGACGGAAGGCTTCAGACGTTCACAGACTACGGCAGAGAAGATCTTGTGCGCAATATTGAGGAGATTAATTCCCATGCAGTTTAAAGCGTCTCCTTTTATCATGATCTGGCATTTATATTCGGGCATGTTTTCATCCGACCATATTATATATATACAGATAAGTTGGTGTATACTCCTAACCAATTCATCTCCAGCCGCTTTGAAGAGCTCGGCGGGTAAGCCATCTGCTCCAGCAGCCTTGTTAGACTTTAGATATGGCTATCCTCACTTCGTCTATGTCGGGTTAGTTGATATCACAGACAACCTAATATTATTGGCTAATTTGTGGTTGATATTAATACTTGAATGGGTCACCCTACCTAGCAGTGGAATTTGGTTCATCATCGTCATTATACAGTTTGCAGAAGTGATTCTTCCACGTCCTCAGAACTGACTGCTGTTTTACTAAGATATTTTCATTCTCATCTTTGCGGGTTTCGACCCGGGGCTTATATCGATGGGATAGTCGCTTTGCCTGCTAGTAGAATTTTCGAATCTCCTTCCTTCTTCTGCGATTCTCAAGATTCTCAATCGCGAGCTTCTCATGCTCCTTTTTCTTCTTTCTAAGAAGCCGGTGTTCCTCTCTTCTCTTCTGCTCGTAGAGCTCGCGGGTGGCTCTCGTCCTTCTATGCAGCGCCGCTTTGTATGCCTGCTGCTTATCTGCGTTTGCTTGCCGGCATTCATCATCGAGCCAGGAGTTTCGTCTTGGTGGCTGTTTGAAACCCAGTGCCTCGGAGACTGCTTCTCTGATCACGCTTTGGCAGTTTTGCCACTAGCTCTCGATACTCGATGTTGTTGGTATTGAACAAGAGGATAGATGGATAGATTTTATTAGATTTTTTTTTTTTAAAAAACTCTTAACAATTAATTTCATATAACTTAATAATATCTTACAGCGTGTTGAACAATTGGACTTTAAAAACGAATAATGTTTGTCTCATTTTTTATATTAATATGTAAGTCGTTAAACAATATTGTTCCCTTTTATATAATATCATTTTGTGCTCTTTCTCGCCTATACAATGGTAAGTGAAAATTTCAGGAGAGATTCAGCTGTGGAAAAGAATTCTGCATCTTTTATTAACATTAGTATTACTTTCTACAGATAAAAAATGGTTTGCATTTGAAACGTTTTAACGAACATAATCAAAACTGCATAAATAATGTACGAACAATTCAAAAGCACCATCCAGTTGACAGTTTAATCAGACGTCAGAGAACTTTCGGCGCGTGAACTTTCGTTTTTTTTTTTTTTTTGGGGGGAACTTTCATTTCGCTTAGGCTTGTTATGTGAAATATGTTTGCATCGCTCAATAGAGCGCTAGCAACCTGTCACTTCATCTGTGCCCTTACTTGAGTTTCGTGCTTCTTTAAATTCGGCAATCTTTTCCAACAATGAAGAACATTGATTTGCATTATTTGTTTTAGTTTCTCGGATCCATATGTGCAGTTATACTACAACAGCTTCGGTCCTTCTTTGTTTTTTATAGTGCGTTGTTGAATTGTGTGCCTTTTTTGGTTTCGTATTTTGTCGTGTCCAGCGGAATGATTCGGTTTATTGTTTTTTTGCAGCTGCTGTTGCCTTTCTGTTGTGAGTGCACAAAAAACGAGGTCACTACACAACTGAAAGGAAAACTTGTTTTTGCCCACGTTGTGAGTTAAATATTTTTATTTTGATCTTGTATCGAAAAAAATGATTAAAATCAAATTTCATATGCCATATGCTTAGATCTACCGGCATGGTGACAGAACACCCATTGATCCATATCCTTCTGATCCATACAAGGACGTGAGCAATTGGCCAACCGGTTGGGGTCAGTTAACCAATGTAAGTAAAAGTTTCTGTTTTTACATTAACAAACAATAGCGGCCTTTTTATGGGTTCGTTATTTTAACATTAACGGGCAAGTAAATTTAATTAAATTACGCATATGATGTGACAAAGATGGATTAAAAATCCCGTTGTGATTGTGTCTTACAATTCGACTCGACATCTTCATCTGATGTTATTTTTAGCATTAAATACTGAATTGGTGGCCCTTTGACTCGAATTCAAATCATTAAGTAAATAGTAATTTATTTTAAATGTCTATATTGAACAGTAGAGCTGACCATTATTGTTTACACACACAGTGTATGTGTATGCATTCCTCTTTGATTAATTGTAAATTCTTATATTTTCTTAGTTCCTTATATGTATAAATAAATTGAAGGCACAAACTTCAGTTTCAGGCCTCTTCTGAGGCTTATTTTTACAAATGGTTTATGTTGACTTGCACATCATATACCTCCCATCCTTTGCTGCATTGAAGTAAAACCATTTTTGTACTGATAAACAAATGTTCAATCCTATTGGGGCTTCTTACTAACAAAAGTTCGATTTGATATGATTCATTGCAAACAAACACTTGTTTCTGTTTGTAAAGGAACAAAGAAGTCATGATATATAAATTTGGGACTTACTTGCAGTATTACAAAACAAAGTGTGAGCTTTCTGCAAGATAAAAAAAAAATGCTATTCAGTATTTATTAGTTAAACCAACAACCTGCTTATCAAAAGCTTGTAATTATGTGAAGACATTAAAAAAAAAAGAGTATTTATGAGAGGTACTTGAGTAGAGCTATGAACGTAATGATGGAGTAGACATTTGAACGTAGTAGACATTTTTATGTAGCTATGCCTGGGTCTGCAGCTTTCCGATAAGGATACAATTCACTTATTCTGAGTCATTGAACTTATGGTTGAAGAATTTTTTTTCATTAAACAGTAAAAGTTGTTCTTATCGATACGATGAAGTTACGCATTTTTCATTTTTTATATATATTGAATTTGCGTTGGATTTTACAGTCTTAAATTTAAATAAATTTCGCAGCTGGCATTTGCATGTTCTATTGATATGAACAAATTTTTAATATTTGTCATTTTGCTGAAATGTAATTTTGTTGACAGTACAGCCCAAAATTGGCATTGCGAATTTCATCAATTTTCTAATGCGGCTCTTGCAGTATTCTAATCTTTTGCTTGTATGTCCATTTGCTAGCTTATACTTATGATCAGACTAATTACTGGATAAGCATGCACAAAGTGCTCCAACTTTATCTAAACCGAAAATCGATTCAAGCAATTTATGTGCATTGTTTATTTATCATATTGTAATTTGTTTATGTTTATTTAATGCATTTTTGCTAAATTTTACAGACTGGAAAAAGACAACATCACGAGCTGGGTAAATGGCTACGAAAACGATACGACTCCATTATAAACAAAACATATTCAGGCGATGAAATATATGTTCGGTCGACGGATGTTGACCGCACACTGATGAGTGCTCTTTCCAATTTAGAGGGACTCTATCCACCTGTAGGCAAGGACATATGGGATTCCAGCATATCATGGCAGCCCATTCCCGTACACACCACACCCGAAAAATCTGATCGTGTATGATGTGAAGTTATTTTAAACATCTCATATGGATTTAACTAATATGTTGTCTCAATGTAGGTCTTAGCCGGCAAACAACCTTGTCCAGCCTACGAATACGCATACTCAGCGTTGAAGAATACACCAGAGTTTCAAAAACTCGATGAGCGCTATTCATATTTATATGAATATCTTACAAAATGGTCTGGACGTTCTGTGGACTCTCTGGAAGGGGTTCAAAGGATTAACAATACTCTTTACATCGAAGGACTTTATAACAAAACGTAGCATAACACAGAATATTGTGTGAATAGTATAAACATTTTTTTTTTATTATTTTTAGACTTCCAGATTGGACTAAAAAAGTGTATCCCAGTACTGACATGACATTTATTTCCGATTTCTCGTTTGCCTTGTATACATATACTCGACCAATGGCACGCTTGAAGACCGGCCCTTTGATAAAGGAAATGTTGAAAAGATTCAACGACAAGGCAAGACACAAATTGAAACCTAACCGTTCGCTTTGGGTATATAGTGCTCACGACACAACTGTGGCAAACGTTCTAAATACTCTCAACCTATTTCAGGTACGATTAGTTTATTTCAAATGAACATAACAAAATTTCTAATAATAATCACCTTACAGTATCATAGTCCTCCATATGTCGCTTGTTTACTGCTAGAGCTGCGTATTGACGAACAAAAACAGCCTTACGTTTCCATTTTTTATAAAAATTCTCAAGAAGATCCGAAACCAATGGAAATACCCGGTTGCGGCGTCTCCTGCAGTCTGGCTCAAATGTTTCAGCTATACAAAGATATCCTCCCTGAAGATTGGGAATCAGAATGTAAACTTTCGATGCTTTCAATGACGTATGAAGAGGCTAATCTGGGCAACGCTATGGGTAATTTCGTTGTTGAACAGCAAATCTCTATAAATCTAACTTTATTAACTTTTCAGCTATTCTCGTGGCTATAATTGTGGTCATTCTCTTACTTATTTACGTGGCTTCAGCTTATTTCCGAAGAAGAACTTACATGGACTACCGTCAGTACATAGAAGTAGCATGATCTCCGAGGGTTTCCTTACTGTAGATTTTTTTGGTGTGAATGTGGGACTAAGAGAAGAAAACTGGCATTTATCTTGTTAGCGGTTATTTCTTAATTAGTTTATATACTTTTATTTCCTACTCTGTAATGTTTTTTTTTATTTTGTACTTTCAAATAAGACTGTAAAGTGTGATTATGATGCTTTTAAATGTAAATGTAAATTAAAAATGTGTTTCAAAACTATTACGCGCTTATAACTACATACATATACGTTGTGGGGATGTGCAAGAAGTTACGACCAACATTACATATTGATTGGCTTTTCCAATCCCGTTTTCTCCTCCGTATCGGGTGTTATAAACATGCTATGGTAAATACAACATAATCATACGCTAAACCAAACATCGCTTTTGTTTCCGATTGTTTGCCGGAAACGGAATAAGTCTGAGCCATTGAAATCACAAAACTTGTTTTCTGGAAGTAGGTACTCCGAATATCCCGCAGATTGTTAATTTTCTTATGCCCAGATGTAAAGTTCGTGTAAAACATGAACATGAACTACGAAAATATAGGCGGAATTAAAACAAAAAGTTTATTAGTTTCCTGTTTAAAGCTTTTTCCATCCATATAATTCTACATACATCAGACATGTATTGGTGTAACAAAAGCATTCGAACAAGAACATGACAAATTTTCCTGCTTTTTTACATGTGTAAACATCATTGAACACATTTTTAGTCAAAATGTACTATCGTCAGTCTGCGAGTCTTACAGATGCCTACATTGATGAACAAAAGTATTCAGCATATGGCTGTTACTAACTAAAATTGTGAATAACTTCCGCAAAATTCAAACTTTGTTATTTCACGGCACCTCTTTGATCGCCATAATCTCCGGTCGAAAAACGTTACAATGATTAGGGAGGCGTAGAGAGATATTTAGGTTTCCGGAGGTCCGGAGTACACACCCGCATCCGTTCCCGACTCACTTTTGGATCCGTCCGTGAAGAACCTTAGTGGACCCTCCAGCACCGTAGGGCTTTCCATCCACTCTGCTCGTTGGGAAATGCTGGAAGTAAACTTTTTGTCGAAGAGAAGCTGGGGAAGGGTATAGTCGGTTCCTGAGGGCAGGGAATTAAATCCTTTCCTCTGCAGCAGAGGGGGTGGTACGAAGTGCTCCTTCTATAATAGTGCACGCCGACCTCTGCATATTTTGTATGTCCTTAATATTTATTTTTCAGTTTTGGCTTTAGGCTCTATCAAAAAAACGAATAAACGAATAAACGGTTTTTAAAATGGAAGCAGACTTTTCTCTCAAATATCTTCTAAAATATGCAGCATTAAAAGCAGCATTGCAGCATTGTCGTTAAAAAAAAAGCCCGTACATAAATTGCATTTCAAGGGTTCATTCCAGTCATATAAAGCATCTTCCAAGTTTCAATTAAATGCGTCTACCAAAGGTTTAATTTTGTTGTTAGCTTTAAATTATTGGCGACATGGGATTGCAACCTTTAGTTTTTAAACATTAAATCTGTGTAAGCCTGTGTTTGTAGTCCAAAATAATTGAAAAAAATACAAAGCCAATTAGATTTTCAATGAATTCTTCTTCTTCAAAGAAAAAAAAATGCTCTAATACACAAATTGTACTAAAAAAAGAAATGCCCATTACGACAACCTTGCGTTTTTACTTTTTTTTGCTGTCAAAATGGAGACGTCATCTTTGTTAGGTGTCAACAGCGTCCAGGGCACAAATGAGCTAAGCAAGATATCCACCTCTGTCGTCTCTTTCCGCTTGGTTTCATTTGACAGCATTTTGTATGCAATTCCTGTCTGTGAATACGTGTGAACTGCCAATTGGTTTTTGCTTAAGATTAGTCATCACCACAAATGAGCTAAACTAATTAAAAGTATAGGTTATTTGTGGTCATCACAATCACCAAGTTTTTTGCAAGTTTTAGGCTTCTTTTCATGCAAATATCTACAAAAAATGTTCCTATTCTAACTGCAATGAGCATTTCTCCCACTGTTAAATAAAAAAATTAATTTCATACTTTCAAAGAGTAAAGTCCATCCACACTCTGTAGAACAAGGAATGGCGGCAAGACATCAAAAATTTAGAGCAAAATAGAGTTGTTCGGAATCATCTAACAATGTGCGTGAATCTGCTCAGTAGCCTAAATAAGTGTGCGTGTAAAATGTCGCCGAGGGGTTTTCCAGACTGGAAAGCTGGGTATCTTGTAAAGGTGAATTGTGGCTATAAGTCGGTACACCTTCAATCTAACCCGTAAATTAAATTTACAAGAAAAATCAAATCAGAAACACTAGAAATGCGTGTTTTATTTGGTCTAATTGTGGTAAGTTTTCTGATAGGATGCATTTCCTCTGCTCAGATTGATGCTGTCGATGATACAGATCTGGTGCATTTGATTACCGGCGAAACCAACGTCATCGCTTTGTTTTGTAAGTTTCACGGTGATGTACCCATTTTAACATGTAATATCAACATGTATTTTTTTTTCATTTAGCTAAACCCAACTGCGAGGCATGTGATGAGATCGAAAATATTGTAGAGAATATTCAAGATGACTTAAAGGAGCAGTTAGATGCAGTTGTGGTAAAAGCGATCAATAGCCATATGACGGGTATTTACAGTCCGCGCAGGGAACCAGCATTGGTTTTCTTCCGACGTGGTCTTCCATTATTGTATCATGGGCCAATAGCAGAAGATGATATAATGCATACATTTGGGGAAAATAGAGAACCGGCTGTGAAAGAGCTGTCTGATCATAGCTTTGAACATTTGACACAGGCAGCAACAGGTGCTACCACCGGCGATTGGTTTGTTTTCTTGTAAGCTGAAGGGTTTTATTTATATAAGCGACTTGCGTTCGAGTATATACACTTTTAGTTACTCCAATGATTGTATTATCTGTCAACGGCTTTATGCGGTTTGGGAAGCTGTAGCAGCGACATTGAAGAGAAAACTAAACGTGGCTCGAATAAATCGATTGGAGTATGGAATTGCAACTGCAAAACGTTTCAAGGTGAAAGCATCGCCAGAGTTCCTATAGTAAGCTGCATTGCACTCGACGTTTGAAAACAGCGATTATATTATTATTCTTAGTATTCGTCAGGGTAAATACTACCGATATAGGCAAAAGGAGTACAATCCAACAAGTTTCATTCAGTTTGCCGAAAATATCCACTTGCAGAAGACCAAACCTGAAATTGTTCCACCTGTTGCTAGTCCAATGTAAGACCTTGCTAGCCTTTATTTATGGTATAACATAACAAATTTTATACATTTTAGGAACGATTTCCTCAGCGACATGAAACATCTTTTAAATGATCAGCGAATTGTAGCCATTGGATTAGTTGGACTGGTCGGAGTGATTACTATTGGCCTCTTGTGCAAGAATTTGTGCAAGAAGAAGATTTCCACGGAAGAAAAAAAGAGGAAAAAGGCCAAATAATAAAATTAGGGAATGTTCGAATTCTGAATAATATTGAAAACCTACGTAATGATTGCTCCTCCAGCCTGTTACGACATCTTTAAGACTTTTTTCACCAAATCAAACTATTTTAAAGGTATTCTGAATGACACGCCCTTAAGTCATATCTCAATACCAGTGACTAGTTTGTGAAGGAGAATAACATTCCTGCAATAATAGCTTGTAGATGTATCGAACTGATTGTCCATTCCATTTTGACTCCTCTAATGTTTTTTTTTTTTTAATCAAAATATTGTAAGATTGTGATATTTTTTCACATTATTATTGGAATATATTTTGTATTGCACAAAACATATCAATACTTTAAGTTCTTAATGAGTAACAACACTGCAGAAAGTGTCATATCCATTCGCATTGGAAATGAAAGAAAAATGCACACAACAGCTTTAATTAATGTAGGCTTCCTAATAAAACAAACAAAAAAGCTCAAATGTTTTCAATAAGAAAAATTGCCACTTCGAAAAATTGCCACTTCTTTTGGGGACATGTGGTCACGAGTGCCCCCATCATCACTTTCGAGGCCCGCTTTGAATGTGATTCACCTGGTTACGCTTGGACATACCTCCAGATGAGCTCGAGTCGGCGGCGGAGAATCGGATTGTCTGGAGGTCTCTTCTACGTGCACTTCACCTGTGAAACATGTGGCCACAGAAGATAATGATGATGAATACTAATTTAAAAGACTGGGTGGAAGTTAACGTTAAGAATAACACTCAGTAGGTACTCTCATTTGTAGTTTTTATTTGAAAATCTTTATATTATTAATCTACGTTCAACAAAATATCAATCTTGAAATATTGCAATTTTCCTTTTTTATGTTTTGTAATTCTAATTTAGAACTATTTCGAATTTATTCATTACAAATTTTCTACCATGTACACTCATTTATCTGCGTTCTGATCCAATCGTAGTAGTAGTACACATTAGCATGCATATCCGGGTATCCAATCCCACACGGGTATCCCCAATTAACGATTCCGTAGAGCATACCATTCCCTACAAGAGGTCCTCCAGAATCACCATGACAAGCACCCTGTCCAGCACGTGTAAATGTGCAAATGTGGCCGATGTCTACACCTGAGTTCCCTGCCATTTCTTCTACACATTTATCATGTGGCACAAAATTTAGGGTAACCTTTTGCAAATCATCCGGCGTATCGCCCCAGAGTTCGGTGGTACCCCATCCTGTGAGTAAAACTTCATCCCCTTCCTCTAGTGGCACATTGGGGAGTTCTATTTTGGCTGTTTTCTCATCAAATACAATTGATGAATTTAATCGAATTAATCCGATGTCATTGTGGTATATAAATGGATAGTCGTAATTACAATGAAGGAATAGTTTCTCAACTCCGTAAACAGCTCCTGGCTGAGAATAACGGTTTGTCCCGGTAATTACTCGAAGCTGCGATTCCAGGTGATAGTAGATAAAGTCTTCTACACAATGACCCGCGGTGAGAACATATCGATCATCTATAATAGCTCCTCCACACATATGATAGCCAGCGGAAGTCTGAAGAGAAATTTGATATGGTGCGATTCCCTGCTCGGCAATTTCACCACCAACGATTCGATTTTCTACACTAAACGCTAATGCTTTCTTCGGAGACCGCACCCGAATGGCAACGCTCGCTCTAGCCACTAATAGAATCACTAATATAATAGTCCTCATGACTTGGGTAGTAATTATGGAAAAAAAAATTAGAAGTTTCACTTATATATGGATAAACAATGACTTGGAATTTATTATTATATCCTCACAACTTTTTAGATTGTAACTGATAAGATTAGTGTATGCAAGTTCGAACAAAATCATTAATTTTTAGGATTGCTATAAACTCATTTTGTTGTCTAACATAATAAAACATTGGTACTCAAATTTTGTTTTATAACGTGTCGAGGCTATTAAGGAGTTCACATACCTTGGGGCAAATGTAAACTCCACGAATTACATTGTAGTGCAGATTCGCACTACGATGTCATTCGCACACTCCCTTAGGGGCAACCGCTGATAGTTCAGTTTGTTGGAGCGGTTGGAATAGCTAGAGTTAAAACTCTTCAGCTCTACAAGACCCTCATCCTGGCAGTGCTGTTGTATGTAGTTGATCTTTAGCTTCCACAAAAAAAAAAAACAACAAAAACATTTTGCGAGGAATATTCGGTCCTGTCCGGTCTCTCGAAAGGCGAAGAGAGGAGGGGGCATAACAGCGAGCTTTACGAGCTGTACAAGTTTGAATATAATGCAGAAGGCGAAAGCCGGTCAATTGAAATGGTTCGGCCACATTGAAAGCATGGACACAAGAGCTCTAGCTAAAATGGTATTCATGGAACCGTCAATTCTGAGATGCAATTTTAGCTCGGGCATAGACCATTCGCTAACCTGATAAGTGCGTAGTATGTGATGGCTTCAGTTTATGTGGAGTGTTTTTACTACGGATCATTGCTTCAAATGTAAAAGTAAATCTTGATTCATTTAATAAAATCGAGCTGGCTTACAGTCAGTGTTAAACACATGCAGTTAATAATTGTTGTCTTCGGCGTGATGGATGAAGCTGATATTTGAATTATTTTGGTATATTTTAGTCTTCCTATGTTCTACAAGAACACAAGAAGAACTTCGATCGTAGCTTTTGCGTTTTTTACAACTCTGTTTGGTAGAACGCCTTCGTTGCCAAAAGTTAGGTTTTTTCGCTCACTGTTGCAAATGTTTAACATGAAACAGTTGAAAACGAAAATGTTATTAATTTGAATCTAGCAGCTCTAGTTATTAAAAGTTTTTAAAAAGCCTGTGAATAACATTCACACGTTAGGTTTGCAACATACGTTTCACGGTTACCCATATAAACAAAAGTATATATTGCTGCGTTCTTAATAACATTAAAGAGAAAATATACAAGTTAGTAATGCCTCAGATTTTTAGCTATGATATTTCATTAAAGGAGAGAAGATGAAGCTCGATCCTTCTGCTGTCGGTATTTTTGTACGTTGTTGATTTGTATAGTAACAAAACTATATTAATATATTTATTTATTACTGATTGCTCCAAACATATTATTTTGGACTTGTTCCACCCATCTCATCCCATGTCTGCCGAGCGGTAAGTCGAGTTTTTACTGCAATTCTTTCTGTAGTCTCCAATTTTTCCCCGAATCAATCAATCTATTGTACATTATTAAAAAATGTGCACCAAGTAAGCTGCCGAAATTTTATGCATGCTCATACATTTTCTTTAATTTTTCTCAACCTCGCATTAACACAAATAAAATCACTAGCTTTTATAAGTATTTTTATTTTTCATTGGCTCACTTAAACACTAGTTGACCAGCCATTACAATCTGACAAATGTTGACGGATCCAATCCAGAAAATACCAGACGTTTGCATGCATATCAGGAGATCCAATAGCGCAAGGATTACCCCAGTTCACAAGACCATACAACATATTGTCATGGGTCAATGGCCCGCCGGAATCACCATGACAAGCTCCTTCACCAAATCGGGTAAACGTACAGATGTGGCTAACACCTACTCCTTCATGTCCGTCCATATCATCCACGCATTGTTTATGAGGAACAAAGTTCAAAGTTACAGTCTGAAGTTCTTCTGGTGTTTCGCCATATAGCTCCGTGCTTCCCCATCCAGTTAAGACGAGCTCATCGCCTACTGTCAGAGGCTTGTCAGGTAGGCTTATTTTGGATGTCTTCTCGTTGAAAACAATCGACGAGTTAAGTCGAATAAGGCCAATGTCATTCATGTAGTCTGGATCATCGTAGTTGCAGTGAACGTAAAGTTTTTCCACATAATAAATTGCTCCTGGCTCTTTGTATTTATTCGTTCCGGTTACCACCCTCAGATATTCCTCTCTGTCATAGATGATATTGTTGAATATGCAATGGGCTGCGGTTAAGATCCATCGCTCATCTACGATGGCTCCACCACAGCTGTGTCCTCCATTTAAGTTTTGAATTGAGACTTGATAAGGCGCGGCACCATCTGCTGCTGCTACTCCACCTATGATTCGGTTTTCTATTTCAGGCAGGCCTCGTTGTTTGTTACTTTTGACCCGTATGCTAAGCACAGAGCCTATTGTCAGCAGTAATATAAAAACTTCTGTTCTCATCGCGAAGTTGTCAAACTGGCCAACGTCAATCGATTAAGTCGATTCTAATCGTATGTGTTTTTTTTATACTGCAATTAATTGTAATGCTTTTATTATTCAACCTGTTTATATCTTGAAAAGCAAAAGATATAAAATTTGCTATCGGAATACAAATCATATCTTATTGGAAACAATTTAGTCATAATTGTTTATTGTCCAATGGCCTTTCAAGAACAAAAAAAAAAGGTTTATTTTCTGTTTGAAAGGGCTAAATACTCGAAGTTCTCCCCAACTCGATTTTTCAAACCTTTCTTTATGTGACTGAGTAGTTAAAAATAACTACCATCATTTGAGTAGATGCTCAAAAACATTTCTGAATTTTTATTAATGCTGACTTATAGTGTTTTTGAAAATAGAACCTCGATTATCCTGAGTTCGGTTAGCCGGATTCGCACTCGAAATATATATGTATATTAACTATACTGATTAAAGATTTCAGATTACGATTAGTGAACAAATTATTGAGCATATATTACAGATAAATGACGAACAGAAAAAATCGTAGATTTAGAAAATATTGCATGATCATCTCATAGGCATGCGTTGGAAACAGCTCTCAAATGGTTCGAAAAACAAACAGTTTGCGAGAATTGTGAATTAGCTTACAAAGTTTATCCTTAAAAATAAGATACCTCCTTCTTTGATCTAGGATCTTAGTACTGCCTTTATAAATTTGACAATATTCCTATCTATATATATTCCTATATATATATATATAATATATATATATATATATATTATACTCACTTTTGACGCTGACTATGTCTTTTAAACAAATAAATCTAGTGTACATTTTACTTATTATTTTTTGTTGCTTTAAATAAATATTTTATATCATATGTATTATACAAAGAATGCGCAAAAAACTGCTTTTCTTAATACATCCGTATTGATATTGTTGATACTATTGTTTTTAAACTAAGAGAGCTTGGAAGTTCTTATGAAAATGAACTAAATAACAGTTTCATATTTCTTATTGTATTTTGTCGTTATTTAGATAAAGAATATGTTTTTCAAGGAACACTTAACAACCTCTTCTTTTCTGTGGTTTTACCTGGCTCATTTCAATGCTGAACCTTGGAAGGAACGATATTATATCCACCAACTAAAACAGACCTTACAATTCAATAAAAGCGGAAGAATTCTATGATTAATAATTTAAGGCACAGCAGTAGAGGTGCTTTATACGCTAAGCAATATAAGGCTTGGCTTCAATTTGGCATGAGAAGGAGGAATTTGCAGCGAATGAGGATAAAGTAGTGAGTAAAAGAAGAGTTTTCAGTCCATAAGTAGATACTCTTGTTGTTCTTATCAAACTCTAATTATGTCGCTATTCGTCATGTCATGAAACTTTCTAGTCATCAAATTCTTGATAAAAACATACCAGTATACACATAATTATAGACCACTAACTTGCATTGACCTATTTGCACAAATATGAAATGAAATCGTAGCTAGACGATTTATTAGACGATTATTAAAAGATTGTTTGCTCAAAATAATTATTGATTTTTAAGTCTTCCTTACTTAACGTCTTAAATAATCTTAGACTCAATTGACTCCTTTTATTCCAAATTGTTGTCATCGTTTGTCTGAGTCGTTTGTACCGGCAATCGCAATCATAAAAATGACTTTATTGTATCTTGACCAGAATTCTCAAAGACATAGAACTTTATTGAAACTATATAAAAGAAATTGCACTGATAAAGCAATAATGCCCACATTTATTAATTGACAACGATATTGATGTTTGTTGTGCGGTGTCTGGTGTGTGCTTTTATTGTCGATTGCCGCCTCAAGAAAAATAACTATCATGCCGCAATTAGTAAGTCACAATTGAGGAGAAGCTATCGAATATTTCGAGACTCATTGTGATGGTGGCTTACTCATTCTTCTAAAAATTAGACTTGAATTACAGAGGATGATTTAATAATGAGTATAATAATATATAATATTGATTTAATAATGAGTCTATAATAACAAAGAAAAATCCTTATCTGCATTAGAACGCATCCCCATTTTCATCATCTCACGAGTCGCTCCTGGCTTTCTTCAACCATTTTCATCTATCCGTGTCGAGCCGATGCCATTCAGTTTGGTAGTCTTCTTCTGCCGCTCCTGTCTCTCATGTTGCCGTTAATTGATTCGTCACAAAGGCTCAGAAGTCGGGATTGGTTACTCCATACGGGAGGGAAGCCACTCCTAGTGGCTATGTTATTTTAGAAGCGTACATTCATTATTTGGTCACTGTACCAAATCATCGTGGATAAGCAACATGAACAAACATGATGAACAAGATAACCCCTCAAAATTGGCTTCAACGTTAAGTGATTAATGCCAAGACGGCTAATTTAGTGAACAGTACCCGCACATAAAAGTAACGACTTAGATAACGCGTTTGTTCAGTTCGCTGTTAGATCGTTTAGAAAAAAAAAAAACAGTACTTGTGAAAGCAATTCCGATCAGCTGCAATATCTTGCTCATTGAACGGTTGTCTTCTCATTCATTCATTAGGTGGCGCTACAGTCCGGGGTGGACCTGGGCCTCAACCAACATGCCTCTCCAACTGGCCCGGTTGTTTGCCAGCTGTTTCAAGTTTCTCACGCCAAGTTGGTTGAGGTCCCTTTCCATTTGGGTGCGCTACCTGAGGTGGGGTCTTCCTCTGCCGCGATTTCCCATGGTGGTAGATTCGAAGACTCTTCGGGCCGGAGCATTGGTCCCATCCGCTCTACATGGCCCAGCCATCTAAGCCGCTGGATTTCGGCTCTTCTGACAAGGTTCATGTCGCTGTACAGCCCGTACAGTTCGTGGTTGAATCTCCTTCTCCACTCGCCATCTACGCAGACAGGTCCGAAGATCATGCGAAGGATCTTTCTCTCGAAACAACCAAGCAGGTCCTCATCCTTTTTTGATAATGTCCAAGCCTCTGCGCCATATAGGAGGACTGGGACGATCAGAACGATTATCTTCTAACAAAAAAAAAAGTTGCTTATGTGATTGATAGAGAAAGGCTTAATCTAACACATTTGACTTTTGAAAAGTCGTAATCGTTGTTCCAGTTTATTTGCTATTTCAGCACTTATTTTTCTTCTTCATCGTTAATGTTGTATTTACTATCTAGAAGTGCATCACTTAGACGGTCGCATAAAAACCCATGATAAACTCTTTTATGAGCGCAATTTGTTTTATACACCTAGAAAAACAGTTTCTGGGGAAAGCCTATGAATAAGACAATTAGATGTTGATTTAGTAAAACTCGAATTGTACTAATAAACGTAATTCAAATATCGTTTTTTGTCTAGTGACAAGACCTTTAAGATATAAAAGCACTATCAATAAATAGGCATACAGTAGTTAATTGGTTGAAACTGTTTTTTTTAATATTAATGCAAAATAGTGATGATTTGATAAAATATGAAATTTTTATTTTGAGAAAAAAAAATTGCGGCTACCGTTAATAGAGCATAGTCTAACAAGATAAATGTGATTAGAACTGAATCATTATACTGACCATTATACTAAGGGGGGATAAGTCGTCGAATAAATTTGATTACTTAATGAGCAGGCGTAATTTATTTCCAAATCTCATAACAAAACTAATAAAAAATAATAGAGTTCTTCTTCACCTTGTGAAAAAAATAATGTATAACAATGTTCGCCAAATCCACAAAATATTGTTTTAATGTAACTCTGACTTGTTAAAAAAATATTTTCTGTTTCTGAACATTGAGACGGTAAAATTAGTTTTTCGTTTAGCAAATAATGTTTCCATATCTTGGTCTGAGTGCTTGTCTAGCCTTAACATTGCAAGAAAAATATTGAAATTATCGTATCAATCCGAAATATAATATATTGACATCACTATATAACGAAATACAACGCCCATATTCCATCCATGTTTTGCGGCTTTCATTGTTATTGTTATTGTATGTTTCTATTTCTCTCCTTTAGGCGCCTAACGTTACGTTCAGAGTCCCAAGAGAACAAATTCCAAAGGATGTTGGGCCAGTTTTGTACTCCATCAAGTCCGTTCGAACTTTTATGACAAACAAAGGGCGCATACCCATTTTTTTGACCGGAAGTGCTTATGTGCTTGTGGTTTCAGCGAATCATTAGTAAATGCAGCCGATAAAACATAATCTTTTTTTTCGTCCAAGTAAAATTCTTTGAAATAGAAATCAAGTCAGAGTAACTTCTTTTGCACAGAAGAGATAGCTTTTAGGACAAGTTACTTATTCCATCGGGAAATGAATCTGCATCCAGCGAAGTGCATAACCCTTTAAAGGTGTCGTTAGTTTATCAGGAATTCGTTGAATTGAAATCTGGTTTTTCACCTATTCTTATATATTGTCTATAGTCTTAATCAGTCAGGTAGGTCTTATGTTGCATTTGCACAAAATTTTTATTTTTCCCCTTTGAAAAGCACAGTTCAAATAATTTATAATGCCCAGTTCTCAAATTCTAAGTGGTGAATTTGGTGAAAAGAACTAAGTTTCTTAAAAAAAAAATCGATGAAAAGAACAAAAGAAAATCATTCAAACTTGGTATTCGTTTATTTGATACTTTGAAAATCACAACCTCTTAGATTACTTCAAAAATAGCACCCATTCACTTTAGTCCTAATCCAGTCAATGTAAAAGAATATATTGGCATGCATATCTGGTTTCCCGACGCCACAAGGAAATCCCCAATTAACTACACCATAAAGCTGATTGTCTTTCACCAATGGCCCGCCGGAGTCTCCATGACACGATCCTTCACCCTCTTTGGTGAATGTACAAATATGTCCAATATCCAACCCGGCGTCATTGTTCAAACTACTCAAGCATTCCGCGTAGGGGACGTAGTTTAGTGATATCTTATGCAGCTTGTCAGGTCGCTCGCCCCAAAGTTCTGTAGTTCCCCAGCCAGTTAGCGTTACGGAGTCACCTTCCACCAATGGCACTTTTGGCAGATCAATTGAACGAGTGTTTTCATTGAATTCAATCGATGAGTTCAGCCGAATCAAAGCGATATCATTGTGAAAGACTGGAGTGTCGTAATTACAGTGCATCTCAAGACGGTCCACAAAATGAACAGCTCCAGGATTTTTGTAGTCCTGTGTTCCAATGATAATCCGCAGATTCTCCTGTGTCCCGAAGAAAACGTATATCTCAATGCAGTGACTCGCCGTAATGACCCAATCCTTGTTGATAATAGCACCACCACAAAGATGGCTTCCGTAGTCTGTCTGTAGCGAGACTTGGTATGGGGCGAATCCGCTTTCTGCCTCTACACCGCCAAGGATGCGTCCTTCGTATATAACGTTTGGTATGTTCTGAACCGTTGGACGTATCCTTAATGCCAAAATGGCTGGAACCGCGAATATAACTAGGTACAGTATCGTTTTCATTTTTACGCGATTGCGTGAGAGAGTTTGACTTGTAGGTCTTATATAGTGGAAAAACCGTTGCCTACGATTATCCATTTGAACTAATCTGAGATAAATTTTTTTTTACTCAGATAGAGATCTTTACGATGCCGCGTATTCGGCGGTCTGTAGTTCAACAATAAAACAGTAATCTCCTGAATACGCATGACGTCATTCAAGACACGACCATGGCAATAATTTGTTCCCAAAAATTATCGGTAAGTGTTGTTTATATTGGAAGTTGGGTGGAAAAACCTACAATATTTAATAAATTTTAGAACTCAACTCAGCTGTTAATCAGTTTTAATTGAAAACGAAATAAGAATATCTGATTTCCGGATATCTGCAACAAAGTTAGTCCAGTAATTGTAGCATCTCTTATGTGAACTAATTTATGTTATAAATATCAACGAAGCATGATTTACAATAGTTATGGTACAAAAATATAAATGACAATAGAATATTTTTCTACTAAATTAATGATACACAGTGGAACTTCTCTGCAGCGGATACTCTCGGGACCAGCAAGATTGTCTGTTATGAAGACGTGTCCGTCTTAGCAAGGTAATGTGTTTATTTCATGAAAATTAAAAAAAAGACAGTCGCGTCCATTGCTCCCATTCAGTGTGTCTAACAGGTTAGGCCTTTTGTTATTTATTATAGAAACAATTCATTTGTATAAAAAGAGTTAGTAAATCTCAACAAACGCTGCAAATATTTAGTGGTATGTCCGTAGATCAGGGAATGCGTACACACATTCAATGTTTTTCTGCCTCCGGCAGCTTGGCATTTTGTTTGTGTCCGTTATAAGAGCAAAAATTGCTCAGTAGGCTGGTCCGTGTAAAGTATAAAGGGAGTCCGTTCTGATGAGGTCGAAATGTACACAACGTCATATCATCATGCCGGGAATCAGAGACATTTTCCGTTAAGAGGGGTGTCTATTTTAAAGTGGTGTCCGTAAAGAGAAATTTCACTGTATTTATGATAACAGATGCACGAAAAATTAAAACTAATTTTTATGCTAAAAAACAACACTGTTCTTGTCAAAAAGAGCTTGGTAGAATAATTGGAATAATTGGATTCTCTATCTGTCTCTTGCTTACAACAAAATGTTTACTTAATAAATTCCGAATTTTTAGTTCTGGCTTTTAATAATGTGCTGGATTTCTGAGTGCTTTTAATGAAATTTAACTAGTTAATTCAAAATCAATCAAATTTTATTATTTTACTGACCACACTTGAAAGAAGAATAATTAAAAATACGGTTTGAAGAAATCTCTTTTTTGTTTTTATAAAACAAATTTATAAATTTATTTACAAAACTCTGATCTTATTCTTATTCTGTTAATCTGAATTAGTTTTTAAGATTAAAACTATTAAGAAGTTTTTTCTTAAATGAAAATTGTAGTCTTAAGTCTCATATTTTTTCTTTCTATGTGCCTAATAAGATGTTAACACCAAAAACTAGCCATCAAGACTGACTGTCATATTATTTAAGACTGTGCACTTCCATAGCGTTCTAAATCAACTAAAGGACTAGCAGGTGCTTCAATTTCCTTAGTGCAAATATTTCTTTTATGTCTAACATTTTTATTAGCACTTGTATATGAAACTCAGCAATTTAACAGCCTAGGTGTTGCAAAATCTTATTGCACTAATAAAGTTGTGTTTTTCATAAGACTTTGCCTCTTCTTCTTCGAGTGAAATAAAATCATTTCAGTATTTATGAATTCATTTTATCCGTAATGCTATCGATTGTAAACTAATTATTTAGTAAACTTTTATCACAATCTTATCGACTAAAAGGCCAAGGGTCCGCGTATAAAAGAAAACCCATAGACATTTTTACCGAATAACCATGAAGTTCTTTCTCGTTGTGCAAGTGTTCTGGTTGGCGTTCGATGACACTCTCGGCATAAGAGTACGAGACTTTGTGAGCAATCAATCCGCAAACGAATCAAACTCAAGATACAGTATTGAAAATCGCATTATCGGAGGTGAGGTTGCAGCTGATGGACTGGCTCCGTACCATGTCTCCATCCAAACATTAATTGGAAGCCATTTTTGTTCGGGAGCGATTTTGAATGAGAGATGGATTTTGACTGCTGGCCATTGTGTGATTGGATGGAACCCGTCAAAAATAATGATATCATCTGGCACCAATGACATTTGGGACCCTGAGGCATATTACTACATAGAAAAGATAGTCATTCATTGCAACTATGACAAACCACTGTACCACAATGACATTGCGTTAATTCGGCTTGAGACACCGATAGAGTACGACACTAAGACTCAGCCAATTGAGTTAGCAACTGAGCTGCTTCCGAAGGGCAGTAAAATGCTGATCACTGGATGGGGTAGGACTGTGTCAAACGACGATAACGTGCGCGATTTGCGAAAAGCTGAAGTGGATTATGTATCTTACGAGAGCTGTAAGCAGCAGTATAACGATGACGAAGGAGTAGATCTAGGCCACATATGCTCGCTTTCAAGTGATGGGAAAGGTGTGTGCCATGGTGACTCAGGTGCGCCGTTGGTGAGTGATGGATTGCTGGTTGGAATTGTAAACTGGGGTGTACCATGTGGCAAAGGCTATCCCGATGTTCATGCGAGCGTTGCGTTTTATCATGACTGGATAAGGAGAACTATTGACGGATGTGCACATTCGTTTGATTAGTGGTGTATTATACTGAAGGTAGAATAGTAGAGTGAATAAAAGTTTACTTGTTTTTTTTCTTTTTTATTTCTTGGTCTCACATGTCTCGTGGAGTTTTAGCTTTAAGATTTATGAAAAATTGAAAGGAATGTGTTATATGTTTCGGATAATCATAAGCGTTCAGGAATAACTATTGCTTAAGATTGTACATTAATTTTGATGCACAATGTACTCTAAGCTGCTAGCTCACTGAAGAGTATATATACTAGAAATAGGACATCCGAGGTGATCTACAATAGAAAATCAATAAATAATACGCTTTGAAAAAAAATCGTTGTCATTTAAGGGTTCAGCTCCAAAAGAAACAAGTGGTAATTTTTTAAATAAAAAGTAAGTACTTACGTAAACCTAAAAAAAATTAATAAGCTCTGACGGGTTCGCCACTCTATCATTGGGATCCACTCTTACTTACTAAACCAGTACGGTCTAAGAAATGAAATTCAAACAGATGACATTTGATGTTTCACTTGCTCAAAGGAAGTAATTTAATCAATTTTCTATTCAATCACAACATTGTATTAGCTTTCCAATATTTGTTACTCACTCCAATTCTATACTTTGCAAAATGACATCACTAAATGTCCTGTATTAATGGTTGATATTGATTTCGCTTTAGGAACACCTGGCTTTATAGGAAAAAGCTCTGAAGATCGTTGTATAATAGGAGGAGCCAGGAGCAGCGATGCTAGATCGAGGAATTTTTTCCCCATTTGGGGATCTTTCGGAAAATTGTTTCAAAAATGAGGAATCAATTTGTTTGCATAACTAGGAACATTTAAAACTATTTCAATGAATTCAATTTTGAATTCAGTTTTGCTTGCCACAAACACACACTGAGCTTTACTTTTTGTATTGTTTATTTCTTTACCACGCACAAAGTTATATGAAGAACTTTTTTTCTTTGTGTTTCAAAATTAGTGGCGGTATTGTGGCCACACAATCACTTTTTTTTCGTCTTGTTCTTTTTTTCGATTGAATTGTTGATTTTAAATATATATCTTCTATATCTATCTATAAATATTATAAAACAAAGTATAAACAAATTTTTGCGGAGTCTAATCTAAGGAACCTACTGACCGGATTTCCATGCGGCTTTCACCAGTAGTATTGTTGAGTACCTGTTATGGGTATGGTGCATAATTTTTTTAGACATTTTGACACAACAAGTTATCGGTATATTGAGATTTGTAAATAAAGTCGAGCACTGGCAAGCTTATAAGGCGGGCACTGTCCAAACAGTTATAGATACAAAAAAATAATTTACCAAGGAATTTATCGCCTCAAAAAGTTCTAAAAAAAGTCAGTACACTCACAATAGCTGTGTAAAATTTCGAAAAGCCAATCCCCCCTATAATTTCCACTCCGCTTTGTCAAAAAATCTGAAAAAAATACAAAAAATCGACTTCGACGAGTACATTAAAAAAAAACTAATTTCAGCATTCTGGCCCTAATACTTTTGGAGCTTTGGTCAAAAATGATAAAACGTCAATATGCGAATCCAAAAACGCTGTTTTGTAGATCTCGGTGAAAGCATTACGAAATAAAAAATATACAAATATCGATTACTAGACGGAATCTCAGAGATTGTTGATTAAAAACTTTTTTAATCTATAAAATTCTGACTGAAATCGATGCGATGACTAATCTTAAACAGGAGCCAATTGGCAGCTCACACGTATTCACAGGCAGGAATTGCATAAAAAACGCCGTTAAATGAAATCAAGGGGAAAGAGACGAGGGAGATGGATACCTTGTTTAGCTCATTTGTGGCAACAACACTGAATAATAATTTCCAAGATACAGGTACATGTCTAGCCTACTTGTGGTACACACCCTTCCAAACCCAAGAAAACAGAATACAAAAAATTACAATATTGAGCATACACTTCCAAAATAAAGTGTTCTTATTTTGCTAAGAAAAGGCTTGTTTTTTAGATTGATTTTCTTACGTTCCTAAATATTACAAAAAATATATCTTTCACCTGGAGTAAATTTATTTATAAATAAAAAGGTTGAACAATCAAACATTTTACCGAAGGGAAACAACAACAAACTCTTCATTTATGTAAAAAAAACAGAACAATGAAAAAATAAATAAATAAATTAAAAAATAATTAAATATATATATGAATAGATAAATAATTAAATAAATATAAATTAATATATTAATAAATAATTTGATAAGCAAATGATAAAACAAAAAACAAATAGATCAGTACATAATAAACAAGGAATAAATAAGCAACAAATTAATAAATAAACAAACAAATAAACAAGCTTATTGTATAGAGATTAACAATACTAAAACAATAGGTAATAGGCGTGAAAACGATGTATGTGTATATATAAATATTATATAAATAATAACATTTCAGTTTTAAGCAAAGAAGAAAATGTATACACAAAAAGTACAGAAGAGATAATCAAAACAAATTAGTTGAGTCTAGTTCAATCTGTATAAAGTGAATAGTACTTAGTTCATGTATTAAGCGGTTTTTAGGGTGGCTACATCTGATCGGAATTATTTCAGTGATCTTGCGTATTGTATCAGAGATCAACTCAACATTAGTCTTTTTATGCAAATCATGGGTTGAGTGATGCCAGGGCATCATTTTCAGCAACTTATTTTGCTGTATTTATAGTCTTTTTAAATGGCACTTGGCACACACAATGTTAATTTTGTTGTTCCTTTTACTTTTTAATATATTAGATGAAATATGTGTAATCGACACTCCGTTTTTGCCTTATCTATAAATTACTTCCTGAGATTGGCTTTTGAAGTAAACAAAATTATGACTAACTAGCTGCTGTCAGCGCGATCATCTTCGTACTAACTGCGTATAAATTGTAGTTGAGCAAGTAGGCGTTGAATGAATGTGAAATTTTACCGTTAACTTCTTGTAACAAAATGTCCAGAGAATAAAGCCATAAACCTTCCCAGAAAGCCAACAATAGTGCTGGTAAAAACTGCATGACAATCCGTTCAGTAGTTCCATAGATTAGCGCGTTTAAACAAACAAACTCTTCACCTTTATCTATAAATATTATAAAACAAAGTCGAAAAAAATGTTTGGGGAGTTTAATCTCAGGAACTACTGAACGGATTTGCATGCGGTTTTCACCAGTAGTATTGTTGGGTATCTATTATGGGTATGGACTTTATTTTATTGACATTTAGGCACAAAAAGTTAACGGTATATTGAGATAAGTAAAAAAAGTCGAGTACTGGCAAACTTCTAAGGCGGGCGCTGTCTAAACGGTTAAAGATACAAAAAAATAATGTACTGAAAAATTGATCGTCTCAAAAAGTTCTAAAAAAAAGTCAGCGGTGGCATATATCTATCTTTTAAGGTAGACTCACAATAACCATTTTTATGGTTCTGTAAAAATTCGAAAAGCCAATCCGCCCTGTAATTTCCACCCCGCTTTGTCAAAAAATCTGAAAAAATTACAAAAAATCGGCTTCCATGAGTAAATTAAAAAAAAACTAATTTCAACATTCTAGCCCCAATACTTTTGGAGCTTTTGGCCAAAAACGATAAAACGTGAATATGCAAATTACAAAAATCTAAAAACGCAGTTTTATAGATCTCGGAGCAAGCACTAAGAAATAATAGCTATAAAAATATCGATTAGTTGGTGAAATCCGAGAAATCGCTGATTAAAATATTTTTTTAATCTATAAAATTCTGGCTGAAATCGGTGCGAGTCTCAGTGGTGTTTTCCATGTTCATTTCAACCCCTATTTGCTCAACTCAAATTTACACACAGCTGGCATAACGATGATCGCGCGGAAACGGTGTTGTACGGATAGAGGCATATGAGATGTGAAAAATGGATATATGTATATATGTATGTGTATAGGTTTACATAAATGTACACATTAGAAATACAGGCAGCGATGAAAGAACGTGGTATTTTTTGTTGGAATATGATAGCCAATGGGAAAATAACATGTCTGATTCGTGTTCTGTTCTACAGGAATATAGCAAGGACACTTATTTACTTTGATAATTTCGTTGTGTAAAATTACTGATCCTTTGTTGCTGTGGCAAAACCACCGCAAAATATGATTGAAGATTTGTTTCAACACAGACAACAAATGTCATTATGGATTATGGAAGCATTGATCGAAGTACATACAATCGAATCCGGTTATTTGTGGGTGCACGATGCGACTAGAGATGGCTCTCGACAACGACAGTGTTCGCTCGCGATGTTCGCGTATAGGAAAATACGCAAGCAAATCCTCATTTTTGCTGTGAACTTCGTCTGCTCTCTCTTTCTTGCATAAGTAAACAACAATAAGGGCAACCACTTGCGCTTTTTCTCCGACGTGTTTGCACTACAAGAATCGACACGAAATGAATGTTCGCGAAATGTGTTCATCGTCTAGGACCACTATGGGTGAGTCAGATAATGCTACAAGTTGCGAGGAAACATTTTTTTGTCTATTTTTCAGCCAGAGGAATAAAATTCAACTTATTGTTAGAGGTATTAAAAGTAGACTAAGGCTGGAAAGAATGTATTCGGGTTAGAGGGATTTGAGACTTTAAGGGAGTTCGACTTAGAGGATGGTTTTTATATGGGAGATTGAGGGGAATGCCAAAATATGGACGTTCGACTTAGAGGAATTCGACTGTATGCTCTGTGGAATTTTATTTCAAGTAAATAGAGAAATAACCTCTCTTTGGCAAGTTAAAAAAAAATTTAATTCCTGGCCTTATTATTGTATGCAGAATACATGCGAGAAAAAACAGTGATCATTACGAGTGTCTTTTGAAAAGGGGAACACGTCATTTATGATTTAACTATGTTATTAGTGTACAATAACAAGAGGAACATTTTCTTTTTGAATGCTACTAGAGACAGCGGGAAGACTGCTTTTTCTGTGGCATCGTCTATGCTTGAATTGAGAGCAGAAAAATTTTAAGTAAGAAATGGGAAGGCAAATTTCAGAAATATCTTTGTTTTCGTGACGAACATTTTAGAAATGATTGAGAAGATATATCCGGATATTACAAACTTATCTACTAATTCATGAGGGAAGGGCTATTTTGTGGCAGACAAATAAGCAAGTCAATTAAGTTAAAGTCTATTATTTAGTTGACCGCGCTTTAGATGTAGAAGAAGCGGTGCAGTACCCCAAATTATTTCTAAATTCATTAACACTTTCTGGTATTCCATTACTGGAATACTAAAAAACTTTAGATATATAGTGCTGCCTGCGCGAAGCCAGGACGGGTTGCTAGTATATTATATAGAATAGATATAGAATATAGAATTATATAGAATATAGAATATAGATATAGATTTGTATACTTCAACAGCAAAACTAGTTTATTAACATTACATGAACACTTCATTTATCACAATATTTGTGCAATCTATCACATTTGCAATAAAAAAAATCAATTCCAATAAACAATTCAATAATTTAATAAATAGAATTTAATACAATCTCAAAAAAAGATTAAATAGTTTCAAAATAATATTATCCTTTATAATAATTATTTAACAAGTCTTTTGACCATTGCGAAACGTGTTGGTTTTTAAAAGAAATTTTGACACTATAATGGCATTCTTTGTCGGAACGATTAAACAATTCCTAGTTTTAGTCTTAATCCAAAAGAGCTGGGCAAAAATGCTCTCAGCAGGTAATGAAATTATGGAACTTATAAATTTGTTCAGCTCTTTGAACATAGGCTCACCAAGTCCATTTTTTAGGGCGGATACATTAAACTAAAACTCTTCCAAAATACATTCCATGTTGAACGAATTATTATTAGTTAAAAACCTAAATTCCTCATCCAGCTTCTCAACCTTATCATTGGTTATTTGGAAACATCTTTATGAGCAGAACCAGGGAATAAAGTTTGGTTTTTTGATCTATAATGTTTATTGCCTTCAAGACTGCGTCGTTAAAATCGATCTTACAACTGATTTCTTGGCATAGTTCCATATGAATGAATGAATTCAGAGCATTAAGAGTCGTTTCCTCTAGACAAAATGTAAGTCCCAAATATAAATATTAAACAAATTATTTTGTTTTCTCAAATATTGTCATTCCGTGACAAATCGCCCAGGCTCACATTGATGGAGTTACTTATTGAAGTGGTCAAGTAATGGAACGAAACTAACTTTGGTTCTGCTTATTCGAATTTTGTAAACTATGTCGAGTGAAAGTATTCCGAAAAGCTTGGGGTCGCCTTATAGGACCCGTTCATAGAAATATTTTCGCAAAATATTTTTGTATGACGTCTTGTTGTTATATGGTCTTTACCAAAACCCCCAAAACAACAACATTCGAATTTTAAAGATCTGAAATGTCATTTTGTAGATCTCTAGAATCAAAAAATACTGCATAAACCAATTTTATTTTCACACAATTTTTTAAGATATCAACGATTAAGTGTTCTCTTAAAAAAGGGGTTAACTGCCAGCCATGTATTCCCAAACCAATTTCTTCATAAAAAGTGATAGCTGGGCTTGCTTGTATGCGGTCCCCTCAATATATCGATGCTGTTTTATAATTTCTCTTCGATTTTCATACTGCTGTGTTTTGCCTTTTTCCTTTTAAAATTTTTAATATAAGGAAATTAAAGATGGGTTCCGTTCGCATCTTATAAGTTGTCAGCTTACTAGCTTGCTTCTATTGTTAGTTAAGAACTAACAATAAGAGTAATTTATTAAACAAAAATGAGCACCACGATATGTGCCCGCATCAAACCACGTCTAGCAATCGCTTTTTATAAAGAAACTAGCTTGCGACCATTATATTGAATCCTTACTTCTAATCTGTTGACGAAAGAAAGGACGACACCCTTGGCGGGTGAGTAAAACTCACACTAGACTGGCTTTTTTTTGCTTATAATAAGCTTATGAGAATAATGCCATTTGCGGCGAATATCCAAATCATAGTTTAAGGAAACGTAATTAAAATGATTAATAATCGGATTCGATAAGGAAGTATCATCAGCAAAAGTCGTTATTTTATATTCGAAGCGTTGCATGAAGATGGAATTGACATAAATTAGGAATAGAATAGGTCCCAAAACAACCTTGTTGTTTGTTGAACCTTGTTTTTTCAGCATTACTGAAAATGAACAGAATTTTTTTACGAACAGAGGGAGAATGACTTTGAAGAGACGAACTCTTAATTAAACAAGAAATATTAATTTTTTTTGCAGCTCTACGTGCTTGCTTTAAGTTCGACGCTGCATATACAAACATCCACTCGTAAATTACTTTCTTTTAGGAGACTGTCTAACGGGAGTTCACATAACTTTTGCTTTTATCATTTAGCCTCTCGAAACATCTTTCAAAGACTATTGTCATGTAAATTGTATTCAGCTGAATTACTAATGAATTTCTTAATTTCCAACTAATGTGCAGTTGGAGTCAGATCAGAGTTTTTTTTGTTTATGATTTTGCATTAGCATTTGGTCAAAGAATTGAGACGCATTGGCGGCAATTGCAGTCCATTCACCAGCTCAGGGGTTTATTAATGGATCAAGTTTAAGGTCAGCAGATGTGCAATACGTCAAAGAATAATACATGAGGCAAAATACTTGATTGGTATCCAATTTGTCAGACCCGTGGGTTTGTTGTAATGAATTGGGTGCTGGAAGTGTTGGGATTTATTAGATTCTTCCGTTTTTTTTATTTTATAAGTTGATGAAATATGTTAATTAGGAGGCGCAAAAACATTAATGACCCTAATTTGCCGTGAGAGCTGAGTTAATGTTCAGTCGCATTTTGATTGTTCGTTGAGATACACTAAAATTTTGCGTAACAGACACAGAAGACTCACATATCGTTAATCCATGAAATACTGCTTGGATAAACCGCCGGAAATGTGCGGCTGCCCATTATAGTTCTCATCATATGTCAGGAAGAGCCCAATATTTTATGTTTTAGTAAGAAATGTTTGACTCCACTTTCTTTCGTCACTTTCGTTCTTAAATTTTTCTATTCGATATCGAAGGAAAAAACCGAATCAATTATGGTATGCCTGTTTACAAAGCTTTCTTTAATTTCTAGACTCCATACTAGATTTTTTTCGGCCGATTATGTCAAACGATTACCAAGCACTGATTTCATTTCTGATATATAGATCGTTGTTAGTGCTAAACAGATCAGAAAACAGGACCATGGTCTGATCCAATTGAAATACAATCTAAAACAAAAAATCGTCCAAAGTAGTGTTGGGTGGCAATTGCAGAAGCAAATTTATAATGAGGATTATGTTTCGAGATGTTCGCCCTAATTATAAAATAGTTCTGCAAGGGTTTTGAATACTCGTTCACTTTTGGACGATTTGAATGAAATTTAGCAGGTATATTGCTTACGTTGCAAACATTGCCTTATTTTTTCTTTCTTGGTTTAACTTCAGCTCACAAGTACATGCAACACATCATACTAAGGGCATGCGTGATTGAATTACGCTGTCTGCTTTTTCTTCGTCCTCCGGCTGACAGTGGTTGAAACAGTTTCGGGAAAAAACAGGTGTCCTAATTGTCAACGTCTAAATGTCAGGAGAGGGGAGTTGGTGCCAGGCAGTCAAAGCGAACGGACGTGGTGGGGTCTGATTCTCCATGGATAATATGTATTTATTCAAGTTTATTCTATTTTCCTTTATAAATTGATCAATTTGATTAATTACATTAATAAATTACATGTGGTTGTGTCTTAATATAACTTCATCTTGACATAATGTCCTATTAGTATAATAATATAAAGTATAGTGATAAATAGTAAGTAAAATATAATAGTAAATAATAATATAAAGTAAAGTAGAACATTGATTATCCGGACTAATTGTTAGCGGTAGGCATCCGGATAATCGAAAGTCCGGTTAATCGAATGTATGAAGGAAAACAGTTTTTATTGCAAAATCATATTAATCCTATTATCCGATTAATCCCATTATCCCATTAATCCTATTATCCCATTAATCCTATTATCCTTTTAATACTATAAAGCTGAATGTTTGTGTGGATGTTTGTTACTGTTTCATGCAAAAATGAGTGAATCGATTTTAATGAAACCTTACAATAATATAGCTTACATATCAGAATAACATATAGGCCATAAATTATAAAGCTGTTAATTGAATTGGCCAAGATATTGAAAAAAGAGTCATGTAAGTCTCAAGAGTCACAGAACTGGGATTAACTTCTGTTTGTATGGTCTGATTTAAATAAAATTTTAAAGATAGACTGCTAGCATAATGTCTTACAATATGGGTTAATACATTGCTTGATGGACAAAGTTTGACTGCAATTCTAATAAGTGCACATGAAAGCAGGCAGTCAGCAGGCAGAAGTAGATAGGGGCAGATTGAAGTGGATCAAGAGTTTCTTATGGATTAGTTGTTGGTAAAGTAAAATGAATAACAAAAAATTTGACGATTCACGCAAAGATTAGATAAAGCATTATTCGTATTTGCTTCTTTTGCTTAAGAAAAGATCTCAAATTGCAATGTAAGGAAAAGCAGTAGTCGTTTTTTTCAAAGCACTACCCGAGGCTTCTAATAATAACACCTAACATAAGCAATTTACTAACAATTTTTAAAATACAGATATTGGGTCAGAAGTATTTGTATTTGTATTTATTGTATTGGGCGGCGTAACAGCCCGTTGAGAGCCAGAGCCTAGCTTTTTCGCGCCTCCACTTTGTTGTGCGCGTTATAATTTTGTCACATGTGGAGGGGACCTACTGTTTATTTGTATTTGTAAAGTATTTGTAAAGTTGTAAATTGTATACATTTTTAAGCCGAGGCGGACGAAATCGCGCGATAGCAATAGTAATATTTATCAAAATATAAATTAATGAACAGTGTATACTAGACTAATTTGTTTAAAATACATCTTTAGTAATCCTCATTTGATGCAAGCCAGTTTTTCTTTTCATTGCTACTACGATGCCCGTGCGTTTAAGCTGTAGTAAATTTACATCTTCACAGTGTTTTTCGAACCAGAGCTGTTTTCAGTGCCTGGTGTGTTTCACTATGAGATCTAAATGTAAATCTAGGTTTTTTTTTGTTCATCTTATTGCTTTCTTTTCCTGCCTGTAATATGTTCTCAATAATTTCGCCATCGCATCGTAATCTAAGATACTTAAAAAGTATTACTTATTCAGTAAAGTCACAAGTGAACTAATCTTTATTATCATCAGTACCAGAGCTGGGAAAATTGCAGTCATTTAAAAACAATACTTAGATGTATATATGTATTTTTTAAGTCTTTTGATTCAGCCAGTGACTGTGACTTCAAGACTACAGTCACCAATCAGCTTGAATAGTCATTAAACTGGTCATTTGATTGTACGTTTTCGATATACAGTCAATTGAATAGTTTAGTGACTTATAAGTCAGAATATCCAAGATAACTAGTGACTGTAGTCGTTAGACTAAACCATAACTTATATTCAAAGGACTTAGTCAATTGACTAAGACTTAATTGACTATGTGGTCAAATGACTGCAGTCGCACAGCTCCAATCACCTCGCACGCCTCTTTCACTTTAAGTCATCGCCTAGTAATATTTTACATTTTTGTTTGAATTCTTTTTTCTTGTGTTTTAAATTTTAGTCCGGATAATCGAGAATCTGAAGAACCAAGGTCCGGAAAATCGAGGTTCTACTGTATTCTAAATTTTAGCAAATCAGTGAAGAAGATCAAAATTTAAAAAAAAAATATCGATCCAAATAGAAATTTGTATAGTCTTAAAAAAATGTGTACTAATACTTCGTTATTTTCCTGCGATTATCAACCCACCCAGTTAAAATGCAGTAATAGGACACTTAATACACTTATTTTCTGGCGAAATGTCCAAATCAAAGCCTAAAGAACAGAACTATTTAAATTTTACTTACTTTATTATTAATAACAATAAGAAAACTCAATTTATGCTGAAAAATTCATTTCAATCAAAGGTAATTAATCAAAGCAAAGTAGAAACTAAAGAAATTCCCGCAAAACCAATAACGTAAACCAATTATAAATTTATTGAGTTCAACTTTCATACTTGGTTATATCTTCGAAAATTCAGTTTGGTAGCAAGTTCTCCACGTTTATTTAAGTCTTGGAATTAATGTCCATTCTGTTGAAACAGCGTTCGGTAAGAATAAATATGGCACGAGTACGATAACTTTGGTATACGTGTTTTCGACTGGGGTTAAAATTAAGATTAGATTAAGAACTTAAATTAAAATGCCTATTGTTAAATTTTTACATGTATATAAAAGACATTGTAGTCTTACTTGTGCGCCGAATAAAATTAAATTGAAATTGAATTGAATTGAAATTGAAACTTCTCTCTAAGGACACCCCTTTATAAGGGACACCCCTCTTACCGGACCTCGAGGAAAACTCTGGAATGTTTTGCAGGAGTATGGGATTGATTGGCCTCTGTTGAGGGCCATTCAGTCCCTATACACAAAAAATCAAAGTATCAAAGTTCAAGTATCTCGGGTCTTTTTTACGAGCAATACTGAGCCTTCCTCTAGGATGAAAGGTGGTCATGAAATTTGGGTAGTGACCGAAAGAATAAGATCACGAATATAAGTAGCCGAGATGAGATTTCTGCGTGCTGTTGTGGGTGTTACTCGCCTAGATAGCGCGGACACCCTAATGTTGAGCAGCTTCTTTTCCGAACGGAAAGATCCATACTTCGATAGTTTGGTCACGTGGCACAAATGTCACCAGTAATACGATTTCCGAGGCGTGCTTTGTATGCGACTCCGTCGGGTAGGCGACCGCTCGGTAGACCCAGGTTGGATCAAGTACCCCGAGGAGTGAGAGTCGGCGGCGGAGGATTGGGTTGCCTGGAGAACTCTTCTACGTGCACTGCCCCCGCAACCCCTTTAGTGGAATATGACGACACAGAAAATGATGATGGTGATGATGATGTTTTAAATTATATGCTCAATACTGATTCTTTAAGGTTACAGTTTTTTTTCCTTTGGAACGAAGCCCTGAAAAAACACGAAGAATGAAACAGAAATACTTGTCGTTTGTGGCACCCAATTGAAAAACAATCATATTATTTCGTTTAAATTGTCAAACCCATGTACTATTGTAAATAACTTCTCACCTATTTCAAATAATAAAATAATAGACACGTACCTGGTAGAGTTCAATTAAAAACTGCATTTTTCACTAGTTGTACGTTTTTTTTTTTTTTACAACAATCAATTTGACATATAAGAACATCGCGTCGTAAACGTGGGGTGTAGTTCAAACGGAGTAATGCTCCTTCCAGTTTGCTTATGAGCCATGTTTTTAGGAATATCCTTAATCTTGTCCTTCCTTATCCTTAATACTTTTTAAAATTGAACGAAATATGAACATCAAACACTCACGCAACTGATTTTTGAAAAAAAAAATAAACGTATTACAAAAAAAATTATGTATTTAGTCTGGCACTGCGTTGATTTGCTAATTTGTTTACGGTATTTAACTAACTGTCACATAATCAGTTTGCAATACAACCTCTCCCCTAACAAAAAAAAATTCAAATTTTTGCCACAAAATTACAATCCACAGTGCCCGACAACGATAATCAAATTTTAATAAGTGAGTCGAAACCAAAAAATGGTAACAATATGCAGATGCAAATATAATATTTGCGATATTTTTTTTTATTTGCCCGTAGCTTGGGGCCCTCTTGATTGGATCGCAAGCCATTTACATCACCTGCTTTTGTGTGTGATCGCGACGACACTTTGGGCTCAGCTGGCTCAGCTTAGCTGTCTTCCCATGTGGGCCAGCTGATTTGCATATCCTGCAGATGATACCTTCGCAAACGTTCACACATGGCAGGCAGTATACACCATTTAAATCAATTCGAATTAGTTGCATTAATGTATGCAGAGTAAACTTTTGTAAATTGTTTGTCATCCGTTTCACTTGCTCTCTCGCATTCGCATTCTACTTTTCTTCTGATTAATATGACAGTAAATGATACGATACATATTGTGTTACGTTGAATGTGGCTATCTCTATTGTTGAAATCGGATGTCGCGCAGTGATATATAAATCGAATAGTGGCCAATAGATGGTATCAGTAGAGCTTCACAACTTCCAGCAGAAACAGCATAACTTTCCCAAGCGAAAACATGAAGATATTTCTGGTATGCCACGATTCGATACGTTATTATTTTGGATTACAGTGATGCAAAAAAATTGGATACAACTAACAAAACATTTCTCTCACCAATACAGGGTGTGTTTTCGGCACTGGTAGCGGTGGTAACGTCGCAGGGATACAACTACCAGCATTTGCCGCAGCAGGTGCCGCAACAGCAATATGCTCCGCTGCAGCAACTTGGAATGTCGCCGCCGAATCAGTACTATCCACAACAGCCACTCGTCATGCAAATTACACCATCGATTCAGCTCCCAACGCAACCTCTCAACCAGCCACCAATCTCAATGCCAGCGTTCTTGTCGCAGCCACAGCTGAAGCCTCAGCAGCCGTACCGCGGCCGTTCTTATCCCCGGTCCAGAAAGCCAATCGTGACGAAGAGCTTCTTCATTCACTCCGCCCCCGATGAGACCGAGGACGACGTACAAGAAGAACTGGCTCAATTGACCCAGCAGCCACGCAAACACTACAATGTCCTGTTCATCAAGTCTCCGACACAGACTAACCGCGCTACCGCGTTGAACTTTGTCAAAGCGCTGAACGAAGAAAAAACGGTTGTTTACGTGCTGACGAAGAAGACTACCGCCGCAGATTTGCAAGACGCTGTACGCGAGGCACCTCAAAGGACAACAAAGCCTGAAGTGTTCTTTATTAAGTACCGAACTCCAGAGGAAGCGGCTAATGCGCAAAGGCAAATTCAATCGCAGTACGACAGTTTAGGAGGCACATCTACTATTTCCGACGAGGGACTGGCTCCAGTCACATCGGTTATCGGTTCTTTGGATCCCCCACCGCCGGAGGAGGAGCCAGCCCAGAGTCAAGGATACGAGGAGGTTGCGGACAGTACATTATCGAACAACAACAAAGGCTACCTGCCACCACAGTATTAGACTTATCTTCCGTGTGACTAATTGAAAAGTTAAAGCTGGCAACTTCGACTTGGAGTTCACCGGCCTCTGTTCCTATCTACTGTTAAGTTTTCTTTCCATTTTTCGTTTGTTTTTTTATATTTTTTTTTAGTTAGTATTCATTGAGAAAAATAAACTTTTGTTTGAAATCTGAAATTAAAATGTGTGATGACTGTAGGTTACCCACTTCTTTTAAAAATCCCTAACAAGCAAAGAAGAATTTTCGGTTTTACTTCTTCATTGGCCAGTGACTAGTTGCACTATAATTTTTTTAGGATAGTTCGATGCATCTTCAGACTAATTCTCATTACTTTGATCATTCTAGAGATCAGTAGAAGACTTAAAAGTACAGAAATTTACTGAGTTGTGTCTGATGCACACCAAAGTGCTTGAACTATTCCTCAGCAGCAGGAGCTGGAAATTAGGTTAAGGAGTAGGGGAAATAAAAGAACAGGTGATGATACCTTCTAATATACTGTTTTTAGCTTCAGGTACAGTCCGAGCAAAATATTAACAGTGCAGCATCAATTTTAACATTTTTGTAAACAATCTGAAAATTATTCAATCTATTTCTAATTTAGTATACGTTTTATTATTATCATATCAACAAGAAAAAAAAAAGCCGGTCAAGTGTTAGTTTTACTCAAGCACCGAGGGTTCCGTTCTTTCGTCAACAGATTAGAAGTAAGGACATAATTTATGTTAAAGCAACTAACTACGGCTACCTGCCGTTTTCGAATAAAGCTAAACAAAAGAAAACTCGTTCTCATTTGCTGATCGTGCCAACCGTGTGAAAATTAATTTAATTTATTTAAGGGAAATGGTCTCAAGCTACTCCATTGAAACAATTAATCAGCAGTTCATGAAAGTTAGCTTAACAAGCAGCTAAGCAATTTGAATCATAACGTATTCGGCAGTAAAAAATAGCCACTTAATCACCTAAAACACTAATGTGGTAAAGTCACAAACATCCAAGAAATTAACAAATCAAGCACTCGTGTTTGAAATTCAAAAAATAATCAAATTTTACACTAGGACTTATTATTTGACTTTTGGCATGTAAAAATCACATTGAAGCAATAACAAAAATAATGTTTAATTTTGTTTTTGTTTCTTCAGAATTCTTTATGTTCACTTTTATTCAGTGACAAAATATAAATCGTAACCAATAGAAAAGAGCGTATCAGGAAATGGTCTGAGCACACATACACGTACAAATAACTGATTCTCCATTTTCTTCAAAAAAATTACAATAACAAAGCTATTATGATCAATCATTTCTTTACTTCGCTTTGTTCTTTTAAGAGAACTGAGAGGGGAGAAAACTGCCATACAAAATATTCGCTCAGGTTCACAGGCCTTAAAAAAAAACAAAAAGATGTTTCAGAAATTAACAGAATATAGAAACTTTTTTAAGAATCCTTTGCGTTCTCGATTGAGTTAGTAACGCATTTAAGCTATCATTTTTATTTGAATTGGATTTTAACAATTTTGAAAAAATAAGAAATGTGAAAATAGCGAGAAACCCTCTACGGAGAAGAAAAAAAAAATAAAAAGCAAAAAAAGGCAAATCGGACAAATCGAGGATTGAACCCAGGACCCTCAAAGCAGAGCGCGAGCGCTATGACCACCCGCCAACGCCACATGAAAATTTTATTGTCTTTTTTGATATAGGAAATGTGTAGAAAACTTTCTGTGTGTGAGATAATCGTTAGTTGCCCTTTTTTTAGCAAAATGATCATATAATTTAAATCGTTAATATTTCGAAAAATTGTGTGAAAATAAATTTTTTTTTGTAAAACATTTTTTGATTCTATTGATGCGATCTACAAAATGGTTAAAATTCGTGTGTCATTGTTTTTTGGTTTTTGGCCAATAACTCGAAAACTGTTGAGCCAGGATGCTCGAACTAAATTTAAACTAAAGATTACATCGAGACCTACATTTTAGATTTTATTCAGATTTTTAGACCTGCAGGTGTGGAAATGCGAGGGGGGGGGGAGGGCGCATTTTTTCGCACTTAAAGCTTAATATCTCGAAAACTGAGCCTCGAAACAAAAAGCTCAAAATCGAAACTGTATTTTTTTTTTACAAGACCTATCCTAACGATACCTAACTCAATTAATTCCAGTAAAAAAAATGTTAAAGAAATTAGTTATTAATTTATTTTAGTACGAACGAAAAATCATATGAGATTTCTGGGTATATTTGCAATATTGCGATGAGTTGCTCCATAGCTCCAATTTTTTTTTCAGGTTTTTTGGCCCATTATTTTAGAAAATAAGGTATGGGACATGGTACACAAGTCGGTTTTTTGAAGTTTGCGGGCTTATAACTTTTTACCAATAAGACTAAGATGCTGATTGCAGTATACCTTTTCGATCTTGCTACCATTCTCTTTCAAACGATACCCATATCAAGTATCTAAGAAAAAAAAACTATTTTTTGATTTTAGTATTAGTACTAACTTTTTCGTTAATAAGTAACTTTCCTTAAACTTTTTTTCGGAACTTTCTTTGGGCAAGTGAAGTACATTATCTGTGGAAATTGCATTTCTTAAATCTAGGTGGTTAACCAGGTACCTAAGATAAGGCTTAATGATAGACAGACAAACATTTTTGTAGTCTCCGCCCCACCCCCTTTTCCAATGACACCCATATTGACCACAAAAGTTAATAAAAGTTTTTTCAAAGGTTAGTTTCAGTACTAACTTTTTCTTTAATCTTCGACTAATTCCGGGAAATTCATGATTTATGTTTGGGTTGCCAAGATACATATCCATTCCAAATTTCATCCCTTAACTACAGAGGATAAAGGTTCCGACTCATTTACGGATACAGTCGAAGCCCTCTAAGTCGAATTTTCACGGGATATCAAAATTAGTTCGAGTTAGAGGGATTTTTCGAAAAATTCGAGTTAGAGGGATTATTTTTTTTTAAAAGCCTTTATGTTATTCAAAAGAGTGAACATGTAAGGAAAAAACACAGGAAATTACTTAAAAAAGCTTGAAATTTTGGATTTAGTCTTTAAAATTGGAGAATGACGCCTTTTAAGAAAGGACTATATTTTAAAAAGGCAGTGTTGGACCTCATCCGGACTCTCAATGCATTCACTAAATGAAGCTTGAAAACATCTCAGATACCTAACTGCTTTTATATTAAAAGCGAATTGTTTGAGGGCAACCAATGATGACAATACATTACAATGAATGAGCAGCAATGAAATAAGCAGCGCAGTTATTCATACGGAGCTGCTACAGTTTTGTGCACACATAACTTATAGGCTATAGCTCATTTGTGGTTGTGTGTTGACGACGATTATGTGGCCCTAGACGATAATTGTGTTCGCTCGACATGATTGTGCTTCGAGAACCGTTGGCGAATAGTTTCAATTTTCTTATGTTCTTTGGGTTCGATGTTTGCCATACAAATTCTCATTCTTGCTTTGAACATTCTCTTTCTTTCGTTAAAAAAGGGTGTTGGTTACTTCTCTCTCCTTCTCATGTAAACTTAAGCGTTGTGGTTCACAGCAGTCGCCGGAGATTCTGTTGTTAAACAAGTGTGCGCACTACCCACATTTTTGGAATTGATCTCAACGTCCGCGTGCTATGTGCTGGTGTGCTGTCTGAGTTGAAGTCAAACTTATTGCACCCAAAAACAAATTATTTGATGTTTTAGAGTAGGACATAAGAGCTCTATATTTCAAAATCGGTTCAGCCGTTCAAGAGTTAGAAAAAAATCATATGGGCTTTCAAATCGGCTCTATTATATATATATATACATATATAATATCGGCTGAACCGATTTCGATAAAATTTGGAACATAGACTCCTCTTTTTTTGTTTAGATGTATTAAGTTTGACCTCAACGCATCTGTTACCAGGCAGTACCGATAGTGGTGCTCGCATTTGCAAGACGCGTTGGAAAAACAAATTTTTAAGTTTTTCTTATTGTACCTTTTTAACTCGTCTTCCAGATCCATCAATCTTAAATTAAAAAAACTTGAGGAAGAGCGTCTTCTTAAAGATAAAAGAGATCGTGAATATCTCGATAAAAAGTACGAGATACTCGGTGTGTTCGGTATGTGAACAGGGGAATTATTTAATTAAATTAAAACTGAAAAAAACTGAAGATTTTCTGTAAAGTAAGAAATTAAAAACTGTGTAAAAAGAAATAAAAATCGCGTTGTTTAATTTAGCTAACAAGAAAGAAGTAATGAATTTTATTCTCCGCTTGTGCGGTTAATATACTAAAATTTGTTTGTTTACATTTTAGTATAATTTGGCGTTTTAACATTTTTGTTGTTTTCTTGGTGTTGTTCGTTTTGTGCATCTGGTTGCACATTGCACATCGAACACGGTGAGATGGGCTCTGGAAAATATCGTTTCAGAAGCTCTTATGAGTATGCAACAAAAATGCTTTAAATGGATATCCGATATCAAAACCATATGTGAAAATCCCATGCCTAACATAAGAGTTGAAAAGATAATGAGGCGAACAACGCTAATGGTGGAATCGCATACAAAAATGTCCCTGCTACGGTTTTTACCTCGGCTAAAAGTAATAACCCGCAAAATATGCAAAGAAGCGAGTTAGAATTGAACTCTTCTAACGTTGCTTCACGGCATGTACTTCACAGAGAATTACCTGCGTTCAGTGGAAATCCTGAAAATTGACCACTCTTTATCATTTCTTTTTAGAACTCAACACGCATATGCGGTTACTCGAATAACGAAAACTTAATTCGTTTGCAACGAAGCCTAAAGAGCATCGTTTTAGAAGCCGTTCGTTACAAACTTTTATTCCCAGAGCAATAATTTCGACATTGCCGATACTCTATGGACGACCTGATGTCGTAATTAATACACTTCTAACAAAAATCTGACAGGAGCCACCCCCAAAGACCGACAAATAGGAAAGTCTATGCCATAATGGATAACTTTAAATATCATACCGAGAATCCCTGTCTAAGCCTAGAATTAGTCGAACGACTACCGCCAAGCATCAGGCTTTATTGGGGAATGCATAGACAGCAGTGTGCGGAAGTAGATTTGTCAAGCAGCAGTCGACGTTTCACCAGCGTCATATACCTTATTTAATGAGAAGCGTCCATCTACTACGAACAGATTTGTAAGCACACATGAAAGGGTAGAGACTCTTGACGGCAACAAACTAACCAAGAAATACAAGATTTGCAACAGCGACTGTGTAAAATGTTGTCCCAAATTAAAAAATATGAATTCAAAAGACAAGTGGAGCATTGTAAAACAACACCGGCTATATAGAACTTGTCTTTGAGTAATGCACTTCAAAAAAAAAATGTGGAGAAAACGGATGCGCCTTTCGACACTATAGACTGCTGCACAAGAATGGTATTCTCGATTCCACTATACATATATGAGATAGCTAAAATTAACAAAAAAAACTATCAAAATTTAAATTTAAATCTACATAATTCAAAGAATAGCTCCACACTTTTTAGAATTCTCCCTGTGACGTTGTACAGCAAAACGACCAAGTGTGATGCGTATGCATTTCTCGACGACGGCTCATCAGTCACTATTATGGACGGAAAGTCTGGCCTAACAACTGAAACTCGATGGTGATGTTGCTAAACTCTGCCTAAAATGGATAACCGACAAACGCCACACTGAATATCAGTCGAAGAAGGTTGCCGTCATGGGCATTGGCATGAAAAATAGATTCGAGCTATCTAATGTGAGAACAATCCAGAACTTAAACTTACCAACACAGTCACTCGATGTACATATATGAACAACAATCGGTGGTATCGAGGCCAAGAATTCTTATACTCGCAACCAGAGAAGTGGCCTAAAGACGAATCCCTAGACTTCATCACAGTTGAAGAAGTTAGAGTACACTTTATTCAGGATACCAAGTATCATTGACTACACTAGGTTCTCTAGTTGGAACAAATTGGTACGGTCGCTTGCTTACGTTTTTATGTTCATTGATAAATCATTGAAAAAACAAGCAAATTCAAAATGGAACTACCTTACGGCCAAAGATCTTGAACGGTCTCAAAACAACCTACCGTACCGCCAATGTCAACAAGAAGCGTTTTCAGAAGAAGTTGGTGGTTTAAAACCTAATTTGAATAATCTGATGTTTAACAGGAACCACTTGTTCTGCAAACTAACACCCTATATGAACAAGAATAACGTCGTAAGGATAAACGGTCGAATTGGCAATGCTAACGTAGTTAATTGCGAAGTGAAACGGCCTGTCATCTTGCCGAAACGACATCACGTGACTGAACTCATAATCACTGATTTTTTTTCAAAATTTCAACATCAACATAGTGAGACGGTTATCAACAAACTTCGAAAACTTTACTACATTCCGAGCCTCAATATTGCAAAACGTAAGGGCTAGACCGATACCACCCCTAATGGGAGAGTTGCCACTGAGTTGACTAAAGTCATTTACTCGACTTTTTCTACATCGGAATCGATTACTTCGGTCCAATCGGGGTACTCCACTCCTTTCGATAACATGTCTTACTGTTCGAGCCATTCACATCGAGATCGCACATAGTCTTTCTGCGGATTCGTGCATCCTAGCCCTAAAAGGTTCAAGCCACTGGAGATATTCAGCGACAATGGGACCAGTTTTAGAGGAGCTAGACTAGAACTGAAGGATGCTGCAGCACAGTGGATTATGGAAAAATGACAAATGAATTCGTTGGTGCAAATCTAAAGTGGAACTTCATACCACCAGCGGCCTACATATGGGCGGGAGTTGGGAGCGAATGGTACGTTCAGTAAAACAGGTGTTGTTGGGTATGGACTCAAAATCATCAGACGAACTTCTGCTGAGTATGATAGTAGAGGTTGAAAACGTCATTAGATCCCGACAATTGGCCTACGGTCCTGTAGAGAACGAAGGTGATGAGGCACTGACCCCGAACCGAACTTACTCATGGGTTCATTCAGCGGATTGAAGCAGTTTGGCGAATCAACTGACAACTGAGCTGTATTGAGGAAGAACTGGATAACGTCCGAGCAATTCGCAAATTCCTTTTGGAGACGTTGAGCCCAGCGGCATACACCACCCAGCCCCCTTGCGAAAGGTGAGGTGAAAGCAGTCGTTATCGTCGATCTAAGCAACCCTACGAACGTGTGGCCGAAACGGATTGTGTACGAGGTCTTCCCAGGAAGAGATGGACAGGTCCGAACAGCGACTGTGCGCACTTCAATAGGGACCTTCACTCGACCAGCTACAAAACTCGCCAAGCTAGATATTCAGTACCAGGGCTTTAATCACGTAACTTTTCAAACGATTCTCGTCCAAACGACTGTCGTCAACGCTATCGTTAAAAGTTTGCTTCACGTAACACTATTGCTGTCGTCTCGTCTACCGTCACAGTTTGAGTGCTACTAAATGCTAATGTCAAAATAAAAACTGCTTGTCATCTTTCAATATTCTTTTGTATTTTCAAGCCCAAGAACGAATTAAAAGTATAGGTAATGAGTGCTAAGGAGGTATAAGGCACTCCAGTTCATATGAAAATAACTTATAAGCCTGAATTAATCAAACTAGCATCTGTTTATAAGCATTTCATTTCCTCCCCACAGCTGGCATTTACTTGAACAAGGACTCAAACCAAAGCTCTCCATGGTTTGGAAAGAAAATGTGGGTTGGATATATGATTGCAGCTCGAATGTGAGAAATAAAAAAGGCATTTTTTCTGTGAAAAACAATGTATGCCAATGCCAAAAAACATTAGCAAAACTATTTTTTCAGCATTCAATACAATATTTCATTTATTTAAGCCAAAAAGTTTACAATTGTAGTATTAAAAATTAAAATTGAAAGCAATGAGACATCCCTGTGTGAGTCAGCTCCCCCTGGGACTGACAATGAACAACGTTTCAAACGAGATCCTTCAGATCCTGACATATCCCACCATGACAAAAAATAATCAATAAAAACCCAAGTCTAAAAAATCCTTTCGTATTTTCAAGTAAATGAACGAATCTATAAATATTATAAAACAAAGTCTAAAAAAATGTTTGGGGAGTCTAATCTCAGGAACTACTGAACGGATTTCCATGCGGTTTTCACCACTAGTATTGTTGGGAATCTATTATGGGTATGGACTATATTTTATAGACATTTAGGCACAAGAAGTCTACGGTATATTAAGATAAGTAAAAAAAGTCGAGAACTGTCAAGCTTCTAAAGCGGGCGCTGTCTAAACAGTTAAAGATACGAAAAAATAATGTACTGGGGATCGTCTCAAAAAGTTCTAAAAAAAAAGTCAGTAGTGGCATATGTCTATCTTTTAAGGTAGACTCACAATAACCATTTTTATGGTTCTGTAAAAATTCGAAAAGCAAATCCGAACTGTAATTTCCACACTGCTTTGTCAAAAAATCTGAAAAAATTTCAAAAAATCGGCTTCCATGAGTACATTAAAAAAAAACTAGTTTGAGCATTCAAGCCCCAATACTTTTGGAGCTTTTGGCCAAAAACGATAAAACGTGAATATGCAAATTTCGAAAATCTAAAAACGCAGTTTATATATTATCTCGGAGCAAGCACTAAGAAATAATAACTATAAAAATATCGATTAGTTGGTGAAATCCGAGAAATCGGTGATTAAAAGATTTTTTTAATCTATAAAATTCTGGCTGAAATCGATGCGAATCTTAGTGGTGTATCCATATTCATTTCAACCCCTATTTGCTCAACACAAATTTGCACACAGCTGGCATGACGATGATCGCGCAGAAACGGTGTTGTACGGATAGAGGCATATGAGATGTGAAAAATGGATGTAGTATATATGTGTGTTTGTAGGTTTACATAAACGTACACATTAGAAATACAGGCAGCGATGAAAGAACGCCGTATTTTTTGTTTTTGTAGAGGGTTTAATTTTTTTTTTAAATCTTCATGCCCCTTAGCAATGTTTTACCTGGCGGTGTGGAAGATTTATCTGCACGAGCACTTATAAATATTCTATCGAATGCTAGAAATGGTTTCAAGATTTGCTATTTTAATGCACGCAGTTTGAATAACTCCAAACTGAATTATGTAAGCGATATTTTTGTAGGTTCTGGGGTGGACATAATTTGCGTTTCCGAAACGTGGTTTAAACCCTATATTGCAAATAACGTTTTTGATATTCCAGGCTATTCATTAATTCGCAATGATAGAGTCACAGACACAACAGGTGGTGGATTAGCAATCTATTGTATTAACTCACTGTCTTGCAAAATAGTAGGGAAATCTGAAAGTGGTGGTGTTGAATATCTTCTTGTGGAGGTTAGTGATGGGTGTGTGAAGTGTATTGTTGGAGTTGCTTATTGCCCAAACCGTAGACATTCACCAGAACCTCTGTTTTCTGAAATACAGCGCTTCTCTGCTGCTTATGAGCACATTATAGTCTGTGGTGACTTTAATGCTGATCTTCTCAAGAAGGACACGAGAGCAAATCAACTTTTAGATTGTGTTGCAACATCTGCATTAACTGTGATAAATTCATATCCTACACGCTTTGCACCAAACTGTACCCCTAGCCTCCTTGATCTGCTTATTGTGTCTGATCCTTCCAATGTTTTACTTAATGATCAGCTTTCCTTTGAAGGCGTGTCTGATCATGATTTGTTGTATTGTTCGTATAATTTAGACTTTTCTCGTTCGTCCTCTCTGTCAAGTTTTTCATTTAGAGATTTTTCTGCAATCAATGTTGATGATCTACAACAGCATGTAGCTAATATACCATGGCAAGATATTTATAACCTACATGATGTTGATAATAAAGTTAATTACTTTGAATCTCATCTTCTTAATTTATTTGTTAATCATGTTCCACTAAAAACGGTCTCAGTTAGAAATGAAAGAGTTCCCTGGTTTTCTGAAGCAGTGCACAATGCCATAAAACTTCGAAGAAAAACCTACTCGACTTGGAAAAACTACCCCACTAATGAGAACTGGAGACGCTATTGCCTCGCTCGAAACAAAGCTAGCGTAATGGTTCGAAGAGCTAAGAAAATGTATTTCCTTTCTAAACTTGATCCCAAACTTCCATCTAAAAAGCTGTGGAGTAACTTGCGCTCTATTGGTGTTGGGAAAAAGAACACATCTCTAGTTTCGGTCGATGTTGATTCCCTAAACAAGGCTTTCTTAACTAACGATATAGACGACGTTGACTTTCATCCAAACAGTGAGGTGCCTCAACCGCCGTCTGATAGTTTTTATTTTCAGACAGTTACTGAACTTGAAATTATTAATGTTATTAGATTGTTGCGGTCTAATGCAGTTCTTGTTGATGGGGTTCCTTTACGATTTGTAAAAATGATACTCTGTTCAATTATCTCGCCGCTTACGCATATCATCAATTTCTGTATCTACTCCAGTACATTCCCCAGCAACTGGAAAAGGCTATTGTAACTCCCGTTCCCAAAAATCCTTCCCCGTTGTCTCTAACTGACTATCGTCCAATCAATCCAATGTCTGTCAAAAATTTTGGAGAAGATTATGGCCAACCAAATCCAGGACTTTCTTAATGTAAGTGATTTGATGTATCCTTTACAATCAGGCTTCAGACCGCATCACAGTTGCTCAACTGCAATGGTTAAAGTTCTCGACGACATCAGAGTTCAGTTTGACCTAGACAAAATTACTATCTTGTGCTTGCTTGATTTCTCCAAAGCTTTTGATAAAGTAAATCATGTAATCTTATGCCAAAAACTTAAGCATTATTTTGGTTTTGCCGAGTCATCAGTCCGTTTAATCAAGAATTATCTGAGTAACAGAAGTCAAAAAGTTAAGATTGGTGAATGCTCTTCCCAGTACTTAGATGTATTATCAGGAGTACCGCAAGGCTCAATACTTGGTCCTATTTTATTTAGTTTATTCATTAATGACTTACCCAAAGTGTGCCGTAATGTCTCGCTTCACTTATATGCGGACGATGTTCAAGCATACTTTTCCAGACCCATTGGACTAGTTGAAGACCTGATTTGCAGGTTCAATGAAGATCTTTCTCGTATTCGCCACTGGTCGGTAAGCAACGGCCTTGATCTTAACCCAATAAAAACACATTGTATCTTAATATCTAAACAAAAATATGACACTGAAACAATGCCGCCTCTTTACTTAAATAATGTTACCCTCATGTCATCATGTCAACCATATTGTCCGTCATATCTATACTGTTCTTCGTAAACTTTGGTTATCGGCAGATTTTACACCCACCAAAATCAAGCTTAAATTGGTCAAAACTTTGGTGCTTCCAATTATTGAAAACATTGCAGTTATCTATTGTAAGCTTGATTCGCTGTCGTTTCACAAACTAACAGTAGCATTTAATGACATGACTAGGTATATTTATGGACTTCGTAGATTTGACCATATTTCTCAATTTCAAAGACTAATTCTTGGTTGTACCCTTAATGATTATCTGTCTGCCAGATGCTGCATTTTTATGCATAAAATAATTCATCAACAGCTGCCACCGTATTTGTCTGAGAAGCTCCGATTTGCATAATCCACCAGGACCTACAATCTTGTGACACCAATAACAAAATATTTACACTGTTCTCGTTTGTTTTATGTCCACGTCGTCAGGCTTTGGAATTCACTTCCAAATCGTGTAAAACAATCAAATGGAGCTAGGAAGTTTAAAAAAGAGATTTTTGACTTCTTTTCTTAAATAATCATTATACATACTCCCCATTTTCTAATTCCTCTCCCCTCTTTCCTTTTTTACCTTTCTCCTTGAACTAATAACTAGCTTAAGATTAAACATATGTTGTAATATTAAATACTAAATAATTGTACTATAAAAGACTGCATTGTCTTACTTGTATTCCGAAATAAATTGAATTGAATTGAATCTTTTATTTTGGATTGTAATATTTGCAATTGGAATTATACTGGCAAACGTCTTTATGTTACGTTGTTAAAGTAAACTTCCAATACACGCGCTAAATGAAGCAAGAATGCATCTCAGACACATATCTGTTTTCAGATTAAAAGCCGATTATTAGTGTGTGTGCGATGCGACTAGAGGTGGCTCTCGACAACCATGTTCGCAAGCAAATCCTCATTTTTGCTGTGAACTTCGTCTGCTCTCTCTTTCTTGCATAATAACATAAGGGCAACCACTTGCGCTTTTTTCCCGACATGTTTGAACTAAAAGAATTCATTGCAGAATTGCACTAAATGAATGTTCGCGAAATGTGTTTATCGTCTAGGACCACAATGGGTGAGTCAGATAATGCGAGTTTGCGTACTTGCTACAAGTTGCGAGGGGAAATTTTTTTGTCTATTTTTCAGCCAAAGAAATAAAATTCGACTTGAGGTATTGAAAGTAGACTAAGGCTAGAAAGAATGTATTCGGGTTAGAGAGATTTTCGACTTTAAGGGAGTTCGACTTAGAGGATGGTTTTTGTATGGGAGATTGAGGGGAATGCAAAAATATGGACGTTCGATTTAAAAAAAATTAAATTCCTGGCCATATAACATCAAACGATGCAGAATACATGCGAGAAAAAACATTGATCATTACTGACTTATAGAAGCCATTCAAAACGAGTGTCTTTTGAAAAGGGCAAAACGTCATTTATGATTTAATTATGCCATTAGTCTACAATAACAAGGGGAACATTTTCTTTTTGAATGCTACTGGAGGCAGGGGGAAGACTGCTGGCAAAGTCTATGCTTCACTGAAAAAGTCATAGTTATGGCTGCACATAAAAAATCGTAACTTCAAACTAATATACATACATAAATGTTGCATATGGAAGAGACAACACATCACTTTCCAATAGTAGACTTCAAATAAGAGCAGAAAAATGTCGAATGTGAGAAATAAAAAAGGCATTTTTTCTGTGAAAAACAATCTATAATGCAGAAAAACATTAGCAATTATTTTTTATTATTATTTTTTCAGCATTCAATACAATATTTCATTTATTTAAGCCAAAAATATTGCAATGTTAAAATTTTAAAAATTTTACAAACATTTTACGAGACGATAGACGAAAATGACAGTTCTCGGCTTACGTGAAGCAGAAAAAACGATATCGTTCTGACAATATAGCGTGCACACACGTTTCATAAATAACTGTGTTTTGTTTTCCTGGCATTACAATTGCATTTGAATTTGGAAAGAAAAAGACGCGTTTATAAAACAACTTTTTAAGTTTTCCTTGTTGTACCTTTATAACTCTTGTTCATCTTTTGTTTAGTTTTAATACATAATTTGTAGTCTTTAGTTTAAATTCTCTAAGAATTTTCATTTCGGCATTAGAAAACATAAAAACGCAGGTGTTTGAACTACCTTTCGGCGATCATATTCCGTACTTTTTTTGTTTTTCTGAAGAAAAAGGTTTGAAATAGCTTTGTGTTGCGCATTACAGCAGTCGGCGTAAGTTTTACTGTTAAACACGTGTACGCAGTTGCCAAAGGTTTCAGCGGATCACGTCAGCCTGCTATGTGCTGGTGTTGCTTTCCGAGTTGAAGTAAAACTTACTACTGCACTACATAAGAAATTTATATTTTAAATTTTATTAAAATAATTTAGTTTACTTTAGTCTATTTAATTTATACATCCAGTACATGTAAGATATATAAATCTTTTAAATATGCACATGCTTTATAGTTGGTTAAGTTAAAAAATAAATTTGAAATATGAATATAATAACAACAAAAAGAAGGAAAATAAAAATATAATAAAAATAATAGATAGAAAGATAGACAGAAAAGAGAAAACGCATGATTAGAAGAATCATAAAAAGGTGGGTTCCATTTTTTATATTTTTGTACAACAATAGCAAGGTGCGAAATTTAGGAAATATTGAATACACTTGAACATCATCTGCATGAATATGAAACTTGCAAATATTAAAACATTCTTGGATATCGTTAATAAAACATGAAAACAATAGGGGTCCTAACACTAAGCCTTGCGGAACTTCGGAGGTGACAGAAATACATGAAGAACGCTTACTTTTAAGATACACATATTGCGATCGATTGGAGAGGTACAAAGACATAAGACAACAGAGAGATACACCACAAGAGAACTGATTTTTTAACTTCTGTATGCGCTTATCGTGACTCACGCAGTCAAAGGCTTTGGAAAAATCTAAACAGACCATTAGACGTATCCATACCTGCACGAATATCCTCGGAGACTTTGATTACCGCTGTTGTACAGTTCCGCTTGGCCCGAAAATCCGATTGGAACTTTGTCATGAGTTTGTTCTTCTCGAGGTGCTCTTAAAGTTGGCCACTTACTAAGCTTTCAAATACCTTACTTAAGTATGGAAGTTAGGCTACTGGGCGATATTCGGTACAACTCGAGCTGTTGTTTTCGGCAAGGAAACCTTTTAACTCTTAGGAAAACCTAGATGTTGCAATGATACTATTCTCTATGTGTGTTAGCAGACACAGAATGCATGCAAGAAGTGTTTTAATGAATATTGGGTGGATATCATCCGAGCTCACAGCATTCGATTTTATTTTAAAAACAGTAAGCCCAACACAAAGTTCATCAACACCTGATAGCGAAAACGAATCAGGATTATTCACGCTTAACTTGAACGGGAGCTTGAAACGGAAGTTGAACTTTGGGGATCCCCGCTCGATGATGATTGGACAAAATTGCGATGTAGTACTTCAATATCAACATTTTCTGGGGCTCTAGGCTTATTTGAATAAATGTGGGGTCATCACCGACAGCTATGCTGATGGTGTTAGGCATAGCTGTCACAATTTCTAAACACCAGCCAGACCGCCGACGCGTAATGCAGCGAGAGAGAGGGAGAGCCAGCCCAGCCAAAAGTGCGTCGCCGCCCACTACTATAACCCTGGGGGAAGCGGGTGAAAAACGCGTGAGCCTGAGGTGCCTGATGTACGGGAGTAGACGGGCGGGTGGCGACTGCGAGCAGAAGACAGTTTTCTTCGAGGCGTAGGCGCAGTGGCTTAATCAGTTAGTACGTCGCGACGGTCTGGGCAGCAACAAAATTGTAAACACAAAGAATAGAAATAAAATTGAATTACTACATAGATACCCATTTGGCGCTCATTTTTCCAAAAAGCTGAACTTGTGTTATCGCAAGAATACTTGCCCTCGTAGTAACTTCGCTTGCTTCTTCGAATAAATGCAGTTACTGAGTTACGTACGGCCTTGTAGTTGTTCAGAAGCGCAGAACATCTGAACCTTCTCCATCTGTAGTAGAGCAGCTTTCGCTCTTTAATAAGGCTTAAGACCTCGGTCGTAATCCAAACCTTCTCCTAATTTGTTCAATTTGGGACATGTTTATTGAAGAGATAATAAATGTTGCTATCAAAACAATCTACTTGTATATCAGCATTGCTACTTTTGTAAATTGGCGACCAGTCCAGACTCAGACAATCCGTAAATAACTGTGAGAAATTGATTTGAGAGAAATTAAAGCAAGAAACTTTAAAGTTTTCAGTAGGAGGTGACATACAATCAATTGAGACAAAAACTAAGTCGTGATATGAGAAGGCTGGGGCAAATAGTTGATCATAGAGCAACACCATCTTAGGTTCAGAGACAAGGCACTATTTAATCTGTGTCCCCAAAAAGTTTTGTACTCGGAGTATACTTTATTAAACATGGCCTTTTATGGATTTTGTACTACCACTGATATTTTCTTGCTCGCCACTGTATGTAGCTGAAAAAATTTGCCAAAAGATTTTGGTCATTCGACAGCAAGTGCCGTTTGGCGTAAAATTTACTTAAGAAGGGTTTCAGTTGAATGACGGTATGCCCAATATCGGATTTGACACAACTTCCCTTGCTACTTTGTTACCCTCTATCCCTTAGTGCCTGGAACTCAACATAAGGACTGGTTAGACAGCTGCAATGCTTTACAGCACCCTGAAAGAATATGCAATTATCAATAAGTCTGCAGTTTATAATACTAAATTCATACTTTAATAGCTCAAAGTCCACAAAATAGCATCCTGACGGGGAGATGATTACCAATGGCTTTAACATACTTTCTATTAACTTTATTAAATACACCGTATTATCTTTAGCTAAATACATCGTATCTTGTCGGTCCACTCAACGAGATCGTCAAACATGCAAACGTTCAATAAAACACGGCTTATAATTGCTGGAGATCCAGGTTACCAACAGTCGTCTTAAGAACACGTCATGCAGTTTATTCAGCTTAATCACAAAAAACCAGCAGGACACTTGGCGCTACAATGGAATAAATTTACACGTTTACCACGCAACGTGACCACACTGACAATCATGCACGAACGCGCGTATAAAAGAAGACGACAGCAAAGAAGTTCGTTGTAGTTCCACAAAAACAGCGCTCAAAATGCAGCTGACGGTGATAGTTCCGTTCATTGTAGTCGGATTCGTATTTCTCTGTTCAGCGACTGTAATCGATTCTGAAGTTCTATATCCGCCACAATTCACTTCGGAACGGATTGTTGGCGGCGAAGAGGCGCCTGCCGGATTCGCCCCCTACCAAGTGTCTTTGCAGTCAGTTGCTGGGCGGCACTTTTGCGGAGGAGCGATAATCGACGATAAGTGGATAATCACAGCTTCACACTGCGTTGTCTCACAGTCACCTGAAAACATCAAAATTCTCACCGGAACTCAAGATCTTCAAAATAATGCTACCGCTAAGTACTACTTTCCAGATAAAATTGTGATGCATTGCAACTACAATAAACCATTGTACGCAAACGACATCGCATTGATACGAGTTAATGAATCCATCACTTTTAACGACGTCACTTCCATGGTCACGTATGACTACGCTCCGTTAAAGAACGACGACGAACTGGTGCTCACCGGGTGGGGTACTCTATCGCTTGGAGGAAAGGTTCCCACAAAGCTGCAGACGTTGACGGTTAAGTACGTTCCCTATGAGCTGTGTAAGCAACAGCATGACAACAGTGCGTGGGTGGATATTGGACATGTTTGTACGTTTAACGACAAGGGCAAGGGCGCTTGTCACGGAGACTCCGGAGGGCCATTAGTTCATAATGGTAAACTGGTGGCGCTGGTCAATTGGGGAAGGCCCTGTGCTCAGGGTTACCCCGATGCGCATGCTAGGATATCGTACTACCACGACTTTATTAGGTCAAGCATTAATGGATGCGGAAACGAGAGCGAAGAAAAAGAATAAAAATTAATTTGTGTATATACATTTTTTGTTTTTAATTCTTTAATAAAGTTAACTTTGCTGAGTAATACATTAAGAAAATTTAGCCGATTTTGCATAAATATTCACTAGTCATATACTATTCGGAAAAAAAATTGTTGAATGGTGCAGGACACTTCTGACATACTTCTGAAACGTATCCAACTGGTCATTGAAGAAAGACGCTCATTACGGGCTCAGAATCAAACATTCCGCAATCTGTCAGATAACTTATGTAATTGAAATGTTTTATAATTGAATCCTTTAGCGAGTATAAGCTCCAAGACGTTTTAACAATCTACCCAATGTGATAAGACAAATAAATAATTTTCATTCTTTTTTGAAAAATGTAAAAAACTGGCTATTTACTATTGATTATACAAACATTGATTCTGTCTTTCGATATGTGCCTTAAAATCTATCTTTTTCGTCTTTATTGTTAATTTTTAAATTTGTTATTGAACTGCATTTAATTTTCCATCCTTTACCATCTTATTGTACTTCACCCCTGACTACATAATAAATATTGTATTTGAATACCTAAGGAATCAATCAACACTAACTTTTTTAGTTACAGAATGATAATCTTCTTGCTTATATAACTGTATTCTGTATATCTAACATTGTAAAACTATATGTAAGCTGGAATGAATAAAGATAAAATGAAATGAAAAAGCTCTAGTAGTAAAAAAAAAGTCAAGTGTGTATTACTCACGCGCCGAGGGTTTCGTTCTTTCTTCAACAGATTAGTAGTGTAAGGCGCCATTATTTGTGACGAGTTTTTGAGACAAAGAAACACTCGCGCAATTCGCGAGGACAACTTTCCTGCGCAAGTGAATCGTCATCGGAGTATGTTGGTGCGCGGCAGTAAATCGAGAAACCGCCGATGATAAGAAAAAGGACACCGATGGCGATCTTGCCATATGTTCGGCTCACTTTTATGAGGGTGCGAAATGTTGTGTCTGGGATTGTGTTTATGGCGGTGCGGTGTTTGCACAGCTGCAGGAGACAAAGAGTTGTCGCAGCGAAAATGCGCATCTATTACCCTTCTGATAGTGATCGGTAAAGGGTAATATGCGATCTGGTTGGGTGGGCGCTTTCCTATTTAAGGAAGTGCGAAACCATGTTCGTACTCAGTGTTTCATTAGGAAGCGTACTGTGTGGTGTTCCTTGAATTGGTGAAAAACTGAGTACAACGGTTAGTAATCACTAAGCTACGAACTGTAGCAGGTTTTGTTTTCTTTTTATTAATATTAGTTTCGTAGATTTGTAGTGTAGTTTTGGTAGCGGGGCTGTGGAGGTGTGAGTGTGTGAAAAGGCCGGGGTGCAATCCCGAAGGCCAAGTGATGAGTCCGCGGTGCAGGTGATCGGCCACGGACGACAACACTGACAACGGTCATGGTGCAGACGATCGGCCATGACCTATACGACAAAACCGACAACGGACATGGTGCAGGTGATCGGCCATGTACGGTAAAATTGTTGTTAGACTGTGGTGCAGGTGATCGGCCACATCCGGTTTTGTTTAGTTTGTTAGGGCTTAACCCAGTGACGCGCTTCCTCAGCCTAGTAGTTGTTCTTGTTGTACCGTAGCTCATAGGTTTCTTTTTATTTATTTACAGTCCCCTTTGCCCGAGACCAGGACACCCACCCCGGCATCCCATTGACATGAGCCTGTACTTTGTTCATTTAATAAATATATTTAAAAAAAAAAGTTGTACCATTTTGGTTTTCATTTTGAATAATTTCTTCGGTCTTACAGTAGTAAGGACTTGATTTAATCATACAAGTTAGCTTACCAAATAGCTATACATGTTGAATCATAAAATATGCACAAATCCAAGAAATTAACGAATCAAGTGCTTGAAATTCAAAAAAAAGAAAATTACAAATTTTTCACTAGGATTTATTATTAAACTTTTCACGTGTGAAAATCAAATTTATGCAATAACAAATATGATGTTGATTTTAATTTGTGTTTCTCTAGAAGTCTTTATGTTTTCTTTTTTTCAGCATGGTTTAAAATTCTCCCAACAGCTATATATATATATATCCAATTTATTTTTATTTTGTTATGTTGGTACACTCGTCTCGAACATATGTTTACAGTTTCAGCATATTATAGCATATTTATTTTGTTTGCGAGAGGCATAAAAGTTAGACGTGTCTTGCGTGTTCACCGATTTCCTAGTGTCGAGTGCTGATGTGATGTGATGTGGTTCACAGCAGTCGCCGAAGATACGTCACGTATGCACAGTGTGCACAGTGGCAAAATTCTTTGGAATTTATTTCGAGTTGAAGTCAAACTTATTGCATCCAAAAACAATCTCCAATCCAAAAATCCAAATTGGCGGTCAGTTGCCATTCCAATAAAAGGAATAGCATGTGCGTGAGCGCGTGCCGTCTCTATCTCGGACTGGTGGAAGTGTCGTCATAGCCTCCTCGCGGCGGTCGCCGGTAACAAGCTTCATTTATTTGAAACTTGGTCAACATGGCCATGCTAGTCCCTTCTAAGCAAGGTTGGCGAGGGGCTAGTAATGTCTCCTGTAAAAACTGAAAATAAGAGACCAACGGCAAGCCTCGGAAATGGACTGATAACCCAACGACGACCCAAGCAACGGCAACGGTTTAAGAAGATCGCTCTATAGAGCCCGAACTGCACAGCAGATAGCCGATGTTATGGCCAAATATAAGGCTAACATAACAGCTCTGCAGGAAATAAGATGGCCAGGGAATGGTGTCTTGCAAAAGAAAAGCTATTTACTATAGCGGTCACCCAAGACACCATGTGCTCGGGGTAGGTTTCCTAGTCAGCCAAAAATTTAAACCTGCCATCACCATCAAGTCCCCAGAAGATGAAAAAGATGCATACTACGCGCTAGAGAAAGAACCCTCAATGCCTGCCCAAGGTATGACGCAAGAATCATCCTTGGCGATTTGAACGCAAAAATAGGTCGGGAGTACATTGGCTCCCATAGTTTACACGAGAACACTAATGACGAGTCATAGAAATGGCAGCATCCAAGAACTTGGTCGTTGCGACTACCAGGTTCACGCGTAAATATATGCATAAAGCACCGCCGCCACTGCCCGAGCCTAATTGCAATACGCTCGTATCGAGGTGCCAACGTCGACTCTGATCACTATCTTGTTGGCAGGGTGTTCCGAGGGTGGACTGCGCTGAAAAGACGCACAGTCAAAGCTGTCTAAGTCGAATTTTCACGGGATATCAAAATTAGTTCGAGTTAGAGGGATTTTTTGTAAAATTCGAGTTAGAGGAATTAATTTTTGTTTTATTTAAAAGCCTTTATTTTATTCAAAAGAGTATACATGTAAGGAAAAAATACAGGAAATTACTTAATAACGCTTCTAACTTTAGATTGCGTTTTTAAAATTGGAGACTTGCAGTGTTGAAATGCATTCACTAAATGAAGCCTGAAAAGATCTCAGATACTTAAATGTTTTTATATTGAAAGCAAATTATTTGAGTCCAACCAATAACACAATGAATAAACAGCGCAGTTACTCACACAGAGCCGCACGGTTGGGTGTACAAATAACCTATAGCTCATTTGTGGTAGTGTGTAGACGACGATTATGTGGCACTAGACGACAATTGTGTTCGCCCAATCGTGTTGTGCTTCGAGAACTGTTGGCGAATAGTTTCGACTTTCTCATGTTCCCTGGGTTCGATGTTTGCCGTGTCGGTCGCGATGCAAATCCTCATCCTTGCTGTGAACATTCTCTTTCTTTCCTGCATGGGTAAACAATAATAAGGGCAACCACAAGCGCTTTTGTCTCCGACGTGTTTGCACTAAAAAAAATCAACATGAAATCTAAGGTGTTCGTCGTCCAGTGCCAGATTGAGAGAGTCAGAGCACTCAATACAAGTTGCGTGCAAGAGAGGAAATTTTTTGTTTATTTTTTTGCAAACAAAAAAAAAAAATTCGACTTAGAGGAATTGAAAATAGACCAGTATCAAAAAAATGTATTCGAGTTAGAGGGATTTTCGACTTAGAGGGCGTTCGACTCAGAGGGCTTCGACTGTATTGCATCCGCCGCTCAGGTTCGGATCAACACGGCTGTCCTACGCAACGAAAGCGTGTCTTAAAGAGTGACCTTTAGTGAAATGGAGCACAATAGAAAGCGAGGTCCGCACCAAGCGCGGAAATTCTACCAATCCGTCCGAAACAGGACGCAGTACACACCACGCTGCACATACTGTAAGGACGTAGATGGTAATTTGATCACTCTGGAGCGATGGGAAGTGCACTTCAATGAATTACTCAACGGTCAGCTCATCGAAGAAATGACGGCCCTTCATTACACGAAGAAAAGGCCGTAAGAAGACTCAAGGGCAACAAAGCCTCAGGAGCTGACGGCATCCCAGCTGATTAAACATGGAGGCCCAACATTACACCAAGCAGTTCATCAAATCATAGTGCACGTATGGGATAATAACATGAAAGAAGAAATACACGGGCGGTTACTTAAAGTCAACAGAACGAACTACAGTCTTGCAAGACTTTTCAAATCAAAGAACCTTACCATGAATTCAAAACTGCTGCTATACAAGACACTTGTATTATCAGTATTCACATATGGATACGAGACTTGGGTAATTATCCAAAAGCACTCTGACCTCTTAGTCGCGTTCGAGAGGAAAGTTTTACGTACGTAAGACGGTACAACCATGAGTTGTATTGTTGCTTGCTGCAGGAGGCCCGGACCGGACACCGGTTGTTGCCCCGATGATGATGATGAAAACCGAAAATAAGAAACCAAGCCTGAGCCTGTATCGAACTGCATGAGTTTATAACTAGGCAGTCGATGTATTTTATGTTGTTAGGGAGCTTTGCTGTTTTTTATTTGAATTTTTTCCTTTTTTTCCTTTTGTTTTTCCACTCTAAAGTGGCTTTTGTTTTTTTTTTTTTACTGGGCTTTAACAAGGCCTCTTGTATCGGTTTTTATAACAAAAAATGTAGTCTTCATTCATTCATTTTTTTTTTTTTTTTTTTTTTTTTTGGCCTTGAGGGCGATGTGGAAACCTGATAGGCAGGTGGAACAGGCCCGTTCTATTCCAAGTAGTGTGAGACTTTCACCCACTAAAACCACATCTTGACCTCTTCTCCTTGACACCATCCACTCTGGGACCGCTTTCGCATTACTTCAGAGTGGTGTCGTTTTCTTCCCCCCAAAGGGGACCGGCTTTTTCATTTTCATCATCGGGTTAATTAATTAATCTTGCCGGTCAGGCTGTAATCGATCTTCATTTGGGGGGATGCTATATCCTTCCTCTCTCATTTTAGTTCTCAGCACTGCTTCAGCGTATGTCGCGATTTTGGTCCAGTGGGTGCTGCTGGATAGCATCTTTTCGACGACGGTATCAGGTGATATGCTGCCTATCTCCGCTTCCAACCTGGTCCTCTGCACTGCCCACCTGCTGCATACGAAAAAGGTATGGTAGGCGTCTTCTTCGGAGTCTTCGTACTGGCAGGCAGGCAGTACCTGTTGAAAGCCCCATGTCCGGATAGCAGTTGGGTGACGTAGAAGTTGACATCACCATGTCTCCGCTCTGTCCATGCAGCCACATCTCTGATAAGCCGCGCTGTCCATCTTCCTCTAGTTTCAGCGTCCCACCTGGCTTGCCACCGCTGCCTCGTTCGCTCCTTCGCAGCCACCATCGCCGTTGTGGTACCCGCTTCCGTCTTGTGGTCGTGGACGTACTTTCGTTCTGCGGCCAGTAGATCGATAGGGGTCACTCCTGCTATAACGAGAGCAGCTGGCTCGGATACAGTACGGTAAGAGCTGATAATCCGTAGAGCTCCACGCCGTTGCACGGCAGCCATTTGTCTTCTGTAGGACTCCTTATTGAGCGCATCAGCCCAGATCTCACATCCATATAGTAAGATGGAATGGGTGATGGCCATGAGGAGCTTCCGCCTGGACATGGTCGGGCCTCCGATATTCGCCATGATCCGGGAGAGTGAAAAGGTAACTGTATGTACATTAAGCTCATCGTACTTTAGTAACACGTTAGCGGATGACATGGCTATTTAGATAACAAGAAGTTTGATCGATTCTACAACTGAAAAGCTTCAAAAAGCTTTGAATGAAATCTGAAACTGGAGAAACTCTGTCATTAACGAGACTAGATGCATAATAACTTCATACACCTGAAAAAAAAAACAAATAAATAAACCAATCTATTCATTTTTGTTAAGTCAGACATGATGCTAGACGCTAAACTTAAATAGAAACCCAAAGTTTAAAAGGAATTCGATGATTGCTACAACTAGTGACTGAAAGTATGCAACAATTATGTGGCATAGATCAATTCCACGTACTAGGTTATATTGCCATGCAGTTAAATTGCGAGCATAACCGATCTGTTTTACCGACCTATCTTATTTTCAAATAACTTCTATCTAACGGATAACCATACCTCTCTCTGCGGTCTGTGTGTTGGCTATAGATACATTCTACATAAGTCTTTAGTAGATAGTGACCTGTTTAGTAGTTAATACGAGTCATATTCCTTGTTTTCATCCTCTTGTTTTATTCCAAATCTTAAAGCGCTCTTTAAATTGGTGCGGTTATGATGGCTACTTGTGATGGCTCAACGGCTAGTGAAATAAAAACTATCAGATCCCTCGTATTGTCAAATTTCAACAGAGTATAATTTATTGCTTTTAAAAGGGTTTTACTATTGAAAGGGTTGCTTAAATCCGGGAAGTAATGTATGCTTCTTTCTTGACCTCACTCCGTGCATAGCTTTCTATGAAATAAATACTCGTATATTTGTAAATTCCCAAAAGTATTCACGTTCTCTGGCAAACTTAAATCGTATGCTTTTTACAGCCATTTATTTCTGATTTTTTTCGAAAAAGTTTCAATTTCCTGAGATTAATTAGCGATTTAAACTCAAATTAATCCATTATTGAAAAAAATATATCCCAATTTAATCTGTTTATTATCTTTGCAGAGCTATGGCTACTTTAGTGGGGCGTCAAAGCTAACATTTATTCATCTTCTTCAAATAGATTGACTAGTATAAAAAAAACCTCGAAAGATCCGATACAACTTACACAAAAAGTGTATGCATCTACTTTCATTATTGCTATTCTCATGTGGACCACAGTAAGATAAATAAGAAAATAACAAAATTTCAACAGCTTTAAAAAAAATAGTTAATTGTTTAGCATTGCAGCAGGCAAAGAGTTTTTTCCTTGAGTAGTTCTTTAGCGTTTAATTCAGCGAATCGCCTAATGCAGAATGCGCATAATTCCCAGCGAGACAATCAAAACCATGACCGATGAACTTATGGAAATTGGAGCAGCCGATCTTAATTCTTTGACTACAACCACTGCGCGATTGTTTTTCTTTTGAATTTCTCGATAGTTGTTGCTCAGTTTCTTGCCGGCATCAGTCTCAATGGTTTTGAATATATTCACCTGTTGTAAAAAAAAAGTGTAATAAAAAAAAATTGGATTTAAATTCGAAACAAACCTGATCCAAAGTGACTGGGAATGTGTCTAACAAGACAAACCATGTAACTGATTCAGCACAGGATGGAGTCGTTAACGATCCTTGGTAAGTCAAGTACCCACCGCTGACTGAAGGGAAAAGCTCTCGAACACTCAACTTCTGGTCCATAGTGACAGGTTTGTTGATTTCATCCGCGGCGTTGATAAACTCAACGTTCTCTGCTATTTTCGCTATTCCAGAGTTATCCGTATTCGAAACATGATACAATACCCCAACAACAGCAATACCATCTGGATAATTGGCGGCTTCACTAATATTCGCGTAACGCTTGTTTCTATGCACAATGTGCGCTTCCATGGGGTATCTAAAGAGCAAAATAATCACTTGAAATTAAATTTAAAGAAGTCCTAAGTGTTCTTACCTGATTTGATCAATCGTGTGCTCGGACCACCAGTGCAAATGGATCTGTTCAACAACATACTTGTCCGAGAGAGGCCCGCCACTTAATGCCATCTGAACAGAGAATTTCGAGAGTTGCACTGAGAGATTGTCGGGTTATTTAAAATGAACTAGAAAATCTTAAAAATGTATAGTTTACCGGTATGGCCATTGTTGACTAAGGTTGGGGAACGCAATGTCTTATCGTAGTTGTGGAAATCCAGATCTGGGTAGCTGCCCTTCAGTGAACCGGCTATACTCAAGTCAATTGGACTCTGATGCTTACCACTATCACAGATACCACCCCAGTGAGGAAATTCTGTAAATAAAAAAGCAGAATGCATTTTTTAGCAACACACAAGTTTGACTTCTATATTCTTGCCAGCAGAGCCAGACCTATTTTGCTCTTAAAATCTTGTCAATAACATTATCTTAGACTAACTTTGCAGTCAGAATATGTAAACATGATTCAGCCAATCTGGGATCGTATAACCACAATCATCATTAGTGGCGTAACAGCCCACGAAGGGCCAGAGCTTAGCTTTTCGCGCCTCCACTGTGTTGTGCGCGTTATAATTTGACACATGTGAAGGAGACCTACAGTTTATTGCCGGTTCCGAACGGCGAATTGCGAAAGCTTTCCATGACAGAAGTACTCCAGGAGGATTGTCAGTCGTTCGCTGGACGTGGGGCCGTGAAAATTGTTTGTGGTGTTTTTTCCCCGAGCTGTATTCGAGAACGATAAAGCCACGGCGCCCACGTATGACCACAATGGTTTCGGATATTTTTTTAAAGTCATATTATAGCGCTCTGTATTAAACGATATACAATAGAAGGCGTCTCTTGTTTTATTGACAAAATCTACTTTAACGCACATATGGCGACAAATTCAACGCTTGCGTTCAATATTAAACATTCTCTATATTTAACATTCCTAGCCCTAGGCCCATTTATTGGCTTACCGAGAGTATTTGATACGTAGAGTCATATTAGCGGTGAAATGATAGTATAATAGGTAAAAATAAATTGAGTCCAGTGTGAGCAACATACAAGCGTAGACTGTTTCATTCTAAGTGCTTAACACTTTTTTACGCACAAATTTGTGTCTTAATAATAATGATTCTTGGCGTAACAGCCCGCGAAGGATCAGTGTCTAGCTTTTCGTTCGTGTGTTGTGCGCGATATAATTTGACACATGTTTATTGCCGGTTCCGAACGACGAACTGCGAAATCTTTCTGCTATAGAAGTACTCCAGGACGATTGTCAGTATTTCCCTGAAAGTGGTATCATGAAAATTGTTTATGGGTGTTTTGTTGCCGAGGTGGATTCGAACCCGGGTACGCTCGCTTAAAAAAAAAACTCCCGGCGGCAGAAAATTGATCTGATTAATTGTTTTTTTCAACTTTGAAGCTCAAATAATAATAATAAATAACCTCTATTTTATTTTACACAATAAAGTATTTAATCTGGAGCTATGCAGATGACTGCATTTTTACCAAGCCAAACCAACCCATTTTTTCATCCATGGACAACAAATTTCCAACCCCAGATACTTTGCTTTGAAAAGCTATTCAATTTTCGAATAAAACTCCATTCAAGGTTTCAAATGGCTTGGAACTTGTTTTTCCATGAGTACAAAGCGCTCGTCAAGGTGTATACTTACTTTTGGGACTAACTGTACATAGATCATGCATTCAACCATAGTACATCGTTCAACCCGTGATTTGTACTCAGAGCATGGGAAATTTAGATTTTTCCGGTAAAATGTGGAAGAGGAAATGAAATTAGCAACTCGAATTCGAATAGAAAATTAATGCTCAATACTCAATACCAAAATACAAAAGCGCACAATTGCTTAGATACCATAGGCAAAACGACTTTCATTCCCGTGCATCTGTTATTCGAGTTAAGAACGTCCGCTAGCGTTTAATGTAGACGTGAATTCTTGGAATTGCACTGCAATGTGCCGACGTGTAGGCAATTTAGTAATTTAAGCAATTTGAGTGTTTTGATAGCACACTGATATTATTCAATTGTTGATAAACGTCTCTATACTTGGGATTTGCTAGATTCGCATTGTAGACAGTGGGCGAGCCTTCTGCATGAGAGTGAGAGTAATTTTGTACGTGAATTGCTTGATTTTGAATGATAGGAGAGTTCCAGCTATACATTTTCTTTATGAGTAAATTATTGTGATATCTTTTAAGCTAAATAGGCTGTAGCATGAACGATGAAAGCGTGAATTGAATGGGACGTACTTTGATTGATTTGAACTTTATACACTTACCGTTGGTTATTTCTAGGTCAGGATAGCCCCAATGTTCTGACGCAAAGGCAAATTGCAAGAGGAAAAGACCTGGAAAACAAATTAGAGAATTTTCTTTTATACAAAGCGACAAAAATATGTATAATGTATAATGGAAGTAGGCATCTAAATCAGCTGGGTGTACGAAATTGGAGGCGCCTACCAGAAGACTGATGGTGAAACATCTTGGCTGACGACCATGTCTACCTGGAACTGTAACGCCCGCAAAAAAAGAAAGAAGAAGTAGTTTTAAAATGCACATCAAGCTCGTTAAGATATATGTAAATGTCATGCCATGGTTGGGGTAATTCGGTGTTAAACTTAAGCGTTCTTGATTTCAGGTCATTTTAACGATAATGATTGCCTTAATCTTGGATTTACTGGACTTGATATGATATGATTAATTTTCATTTTTTTTATTTGATACGCTACGACATCTGGCCGGACAGCGAACTGTCATCAAATTTCCTTAAATAGATTCTGCGATAACTTGAGGTCAGTTTTCAAATCTTTCTTTGTTGTTTACTTTTGATAGAACTATTACCCAATCACGTTTTGTTCCACGTTTGCTTTTGAATAATAGAAACTAAACACCCACATAACAAAAGCTGAAGAAGAAGCTATTTAGTTTTGTTTTTATTTAAATTGTTTTTTTTTTTACAAAAATTCGAATACGACATTCTGCTTTATATACAAAAAACGCGGTCAAGAGTGAGTTTTACTCACCCCCGAGGGTTTCGTTCTTTCGTCAACAGATTAGAAGTAAGGATTTAACATAAGTTAAGGAAATTAACAATGTCAGATTATTATACTAAAATTCTTCATATTGTTTCGAATAAAACTAAACAATATTTGCTTTTTGTGTCATCCGTGTGAAAAATGCCTTGGTGATTTAAAAAAAATCGCAAGGTCGCAAACTAGTTTCTTTATAAAAGGCGATTGCTAGGAATGCTTTAATACGGGCACACATTGGAGTGCTAATTTTTGTTTAGTAAAATAACTTCTTACCAATAAGAGTAAGGGGCAAATGATAAGGGTGTCTTATAGACGGGTGAAAAACATTTTTTTTTTACTACGGAAGGGGTGTCTTTCTCGTCCCGTTTAGGAGCTAGAGGCAATTTAAGAAAAATCACATTAAAAAATAAATTATTAAAAAACAACGGAAACACTTACAATAAAGTAGTATACCATATATACTTTGATCCTACATTTAAATTATTTTGTTAATCGGTTCTAAAAAATTTGCATGCAAACGCAAAATTTTGAAAAAAATGAAAAAAAAAGATGTAAGCCAATTTTTTTTTTTAATTTTAAAGTATAGTGGTAAATTGCCTTTTTGTGGTCGATTCGTATTTTAATTTTGAGTCAAACACAAAAAATGTCATTGTAAAAAATTCTTGTACCCCTGTATAAAAGCCCATCATAATTTTTTGGCGCCAAAGTTATCGTTTTCTCCTCGAGTAAGGTGATTGCCATAGTACAACGTTTTGATCTAGCTATAATCTTCTTTCCAACGATATATATATTACAAATTTAAAAATATAAATTTGTTTTCCAAATTTAGTATTAGTACTAGCTTTTTCGGTATTATGAATTTTCCTTTAAACTGTTCTTTTCTTTTTTCTGAACTTTGTTTGGGTAAGTAAAATACATCTGCCGGTTGAATTTTATTTCTTAATTCTAAGTGGTTCGCTAGTTACCAAGATTAAGGCCTGGTGACAGACTGATCTGATTCTTTTCATAATCATAAATTCATCCCAATTCGAATGACATCCATATTAACCATCAAACTTAATAAACGTTTTTCCGGGTAAATAACGTTTTCTTTAATCTCAGTCTGAGTCCATTTCATTTGTTTTTGGGTTGTCTAGATACACTTTCAGTCCAAATTTTATCCCTTAACTTCAAACGACCTAGAAGTTATTGGCAAATATGTTAACGACAGACAGACGCCAAAATGATTCGATAAGGGTTCCGGTATTGCTTTGGAACGAAACCCTAAAAAGGTATGTTTGTCCAGTTGCATTGCAACGGAATATTGTCTTGAACTACAAAGTTCGTAGACTAAATGCCATTTTCTATGACATTTGCAAGAACTCACTCAGTGTACCCAGAGGCAGTTGTGCATTAGTCTTAAAAGTTTTATAAACCTATCTTTCAATATTCAACGGACATGAATCTGACGCGTGTAAGTTAAGTTATGGTAGACAAAGTCTATTACCATCTTAAATAGTGATAAGATATATAAGACAGTTATTTCTGTCTCCAAAGTGTTAATCTGTCAACGATGACACGCCCGGGTGTTTAAGTTAGTGATTGCTATCGCAGCAATATGGCTAATGGCACAGCTTTATCTTGTTGACCAATTGTAATTGGATTGATTTGATAAGACAAACCTTAATGAATGTTCCATATACTTGCGAATGTAACTCAGTATATGTCTAGGTATTATTTTTATGAAAAAAAGTCATGATAGCATATAACATCTGGCATAGCTCAAAACTATTGGATTCCATTTCCAATCAATGCAAATTCTTTTTTTTTTTTTTTAAAAAGGTAGACCAAAAATACGCTCCTTGAACCTAGACCTGAGCTATTGCGCGGCTAAGCGAATATTTTTGTGAGATTAAAATTTAAGGTTACTTAACATTGTTGTAGGTAGCTTTGGTGAAAACTATGACAGTGTGTTCCTGTTTGTTTCGTTTTTTTCAGTATTTAACGCAGAATAAAAACATGTACATATGAAGAGATTGTAGTTTCTTTCGTGAGCGAATAGTTTCTGGAGGCACAATATTTATTGTCCGACGCTCAGTATTCGCATTTAAGCTTTTGAAATGATTTACAATTCCACTGAAATTTCTCCACAATAATCATTAAAATCTAGATAGTAATTTTCGTGGCTGCGAGAGATACTCATGTTCGTCTCTACATCTCAACACCTTTGCGCCGGAGATTTGAAAAGAAATAGTATTTTGAGCATCAGTATCTTTGTTGCGAAATAGAAGTGCGAAAATATTCGAATGTGAAATATCAAGCGGTCAAAGTATTGTATATTTAAATTACAAAATATTTAAAAACAAACTTTTTTAATTGCTAAAGCTTTGCAGTGGTGGTCAAGCAAGTGGTCAAAAAACACATTTTCAAATTGCTTAAAATGTAGCAGACGAGGCACATTGCCAGGAACGTGTGGCAACATTGCTAGGTGAGAATTATACTTTTTCATCTGTTCAATATTATTTCAATCCCGACAACCATAATATCTGTGTGCTAGAAAAAATCACAATGGAAATGACCAATTAATCATGTTTGGCACGCTCTTCAACACCAATTCGCAAGATTAATATATTTAGAGAATTGCTATGACAGTTAACTCAATGTCAATGTAATGTTTATATGGACGTGTGCTGTTGTCGGCATCATTTGCACTTTATATCGTTGCAGAAATAGCAACACAAAACGAGCCCCCTTGTCTGGGGTTGATGCACATCCATCAATCAAAAGATTATGCCTTCATGTCTGCACCATCTATAATGTTGGTGTTTTTATTTGTCCGGTAAACACTCACTCACATTTCTAAATAGCAAGCTCTACGCAGCAACACTAAGCAAATGTATGTATGGAAGTATGTGGATAGATATCCGAACTTACGTGACCGGAAAAAAAGAATTTTTAATTACTACCATCTACCCGGCGGTGCTTATTTCAGTATTTCAGCAAATGCATCTGCCGTAAACAAAAAAAAAATTAAAAATAATAATTTGAAATGTATCTGCACAAAATGTTACATAAATGCGGTATCTGCAACAGCTGATTCTGTGGAAAAGCCCCACAAAATGTTTCATCGCTTTTCGTATTTTCGTGTGCGCTTTTGTTTTAATGAAAATGAAAAAAGCACATTTCTCTGCGTACTGAATCGCTAACATGACGTATTTGTTTAGTTTGAGCATATTTATATCAGTGTCAATCGACTTTATTACGTGTTCCGGTGTTCGATGTTTAATTTTAACTTAGTTCCTTCTGGTGGGGAAGAAATGTTTAGCTCAAGTTGGCTGGGTGTTTGGCTGATCTCAAGGACAAGGGCATGTGATTGTGCCAAAAGCACAATTGAAGTTCATGTGGCAATAAAATTAATTTGATAACAGGTAAAAGAAATACCATCTAGTAAACAAAATTTAAATTCTAATTTAGTAGAAAAATTAACATACTTTTTACAATTAGAGAATTACTGAATCTGAATGAGCTACGGTGTGATCTTTGCAAGGATGTGCTTCATTTCCTTGCAGTATGTCGAGTCTTAAAATAATTTCAATTAAGATTCTTTAATTCGTATATCTTTGATGGGTGAAGAAATTCAAATCTTAAATACACTCCGCGACAAAAAGATAGCACATGGCATGATTTTCTAAGATTATGGAGAAAGACGAGTTGAGATACTATTTTCATCATTGAGGTGTAATGGTTGTCCTTAAGAAACAAAGAGGATCAACGCACCGTTAGTTTTTATCATCTGAAATACTGAAATTTTCTACATTCACTTTTTTACATTTAAAAAAAAAGTGCTATCTTATTGTCGCATCACTTATGGTGCTTACACTATACAGTCGAAGCCCTCTAAGTCGAACGCCCTCTAAGTCGAAAAGACCTCTAACTCGAATACATTTTTTTGACTCTTAATCTATTCATTTAATTCCTCTAAGTCGAAGAAAATGGAGTCCTTTTTTAAAAGGCAGTGTTGGACCTCATTCTCCAATTTTAAAGACTTGTTCCAAAATTACAAGCATCTTTAAGTAATTTCCTGTGTTTTTCCACATGTATACTCTTTTGAATAAAATAAAGGCTGTTAAACAAAAAAATATTATTCCTTCTAACTAGAATTTTTCGAAGATAACTCGAACTTATTTCTATATCCCGTGAAAATACGACTTCGACTGTATATTGAATTATCTTATTTTTTTTATGCTCTAAGTTGTATTACATTGCTATTTTCAAACTAGTTTTTGTAAGCGTTTAGTATTTTTTTTCTGTTCTCTTTTTAAATTGTAATTGCATTATAGACTTAAGTCATACGATGAATCTAATCAATTTTAAAGCGACTGGCTTAGTCGGTTAGTGCGTCGGACTGTTAAGCGAGAGTACCCGGGATCGAATACAGCACGGGGAAACTTTTCACCTTTCAACCTCTTTTCACGGCCCCACCTCCAGCGAACAACTGACAATCCTCTTGGAGTACTTCTATCACAGAAAACTTAAGTAATTCGCCGTTCGAAACCGGCAATAAACTGTAGAGTCCCCCTTCGCATGTGTCAAAATTATAATGCGCACAACACAATGGAGCTAAGCTAAGCTCTGGCGCTGTTATGAAGACGAAAAAAAAAAAAAAAATACTAAAAAGGAAGCCCAATAAATGTTGTGTACCTATTGTTGAGAAAATAACAAAAGAAATTCTTTTTATGTTTAGAGAAAAAAGAAAGCGTTGTTGACTTAAATAAAAAAAAAACTTGGTTTGAATGAATGCTTAAAACTTGAAAAAGAATGCGTGAAATTGGATGCGCCATTCTGCGAGTTACTTTTAGTTAGGCTTTGGAAAAAAGAAATAGATGGTATATGTGCCCACATTAAATAAAGTAAAAAAGAAGTCTTTACGGGGGTTGTGAGTAAACTCGGCTCTCATCACGTAACTTTTCAGACGATCATCGTCCAGACGGCTGTCGTCAACGCTTTCGTCAAAAGTTTGCTTCACTTAACACTATCGCTTTCGTCTCGTCTATCGTCAAAAGTTTGCTTCACTTAACACTATCCTTTTCGTCTCGTCTATCGTCACAGTTTGAGCGCTACTTAATGCCACATTCTTTCATTTTTTCATTATCCTTCTGCATTTTCAAGTCCACGAACGAATTAAAAGTATAGGTAATGAGTGCTAAAGAGGTATATCGCACTCTAGTTCATATGCAAATGAATTAGTTAAATTGGCATCTATTTAGCGAGCATAAGCATTTCATTTCCTCCTCACAACTGACATTTATTTGAACAAGGACTCACGTAAAAGTTCTCTACGGTTTGGAGAAAAAATGTGGGTTGGATTTATGATTGTAGGTTGAATATAAGAAATAAAAAATGCATTTTTTCTGTGAAAAACAATGTATAATGCAAAAAGAACGTAGCAGAACTATTTTTCCAGCATTCAAGAATTTTACAATATTTTTCACAATTTGTTCTAGGACGATAGCAAATCGTAGGTATCGTCAGAAAACCATTGTCGAGATGATAGAAAATGACTGTTCTCCGCTTATGTGAAGCAGAGAAAACGATATCGTTTTGTCGATATCTGACGTTCTGACGATATCGTTCTGTCGATATCGTTTTTTGATGCTTACATGAAGCAGAGCTATTGTCAGCTTTCAAGAGTTAGAAAAAAAATCCTATGGGCTTTTAAGTCGGCTCTATTTGGAATTTACAAATTTTGAACGGCTTTCTTGCAAACATTGCTTTAAGCTACATTTTTATTCGATGCATTGAGTTTGTTTTTTTACTTCAGTTGTGTGGTCTAAAGCAAACTCCTTTTTAGGGTTTCGTTCCAAAGGAATAACGAAACCCTTATGGAATCACTTCGGTGTCTGTCTGTCTGTCTGTCTGTCGCCTTTTACAAATTTGACTATAACTTATAAGTCCTTTATAGTTAAGTGATGAAATTTGGATTGAAGATGTATCTAGGCGACCCAAAAACAAATCATGTATTTTTTTTGGAATTAGTCGCAGGTTAAAGAAAAAGTTAGTACTAATACTAACGCCCGAAAAAACTTTTACTAACTTTGATGGTCGATATGGGTGTCACTGGAAAGGGGGCGGTGCCCTGATTATGAGAATGTCTGTCTGTCTGTCATCAAGCTTTAACCTCGGTAATTGGCGAACCACTAAGAATTTAGAAATAAAACTTCGCTAAAAGACGTATTTTACTTGCCCAAAGAAAGTTCAGGAAAAAAAATTTAAGAAAATTTTATACTAGCGAAAAGCTTAGTACCAATACTAAATTTGAAAAATAAATTTCTTTTACTAGTTCCTTGATATGGGTATCGTTGGAAAGAGGATGACAGCTAGATCAAAAAGTTGTACTATGCCAGTGATCTCACTCTTATTGGTAAGAAGTTATTAGCCAACAAATTGCCGAAAACTGACTTGTGTACCGTGTCCCCCACCTTACTTTCTAGAATATTTGACCAAAAAATCTGAAAAAAATTGGAGTTATGGGGCGACTCATCGCAATACCCCAAAATTATCCAAAAATCGTGTATGATTTTTTATTCATACTAAGATAAATTAGTTACTAACTTTTTTTGAAAAAAATTTTACGAGAATTTATGAAGTGAGGTGCCATCGGATAGGTCTTGTAAAATGAAATAGAGTTTTCATTTTGAACTTTTCATTTGGAAGTTAAGTTTTCGAGATATTAAGCTTCGAAGTCGAAAAAAAGGCGTCCCCCCCCCTCTCATTTCCACGCCCGTTGGTCTAAAAATCTAAAAAAAAAATCTGAAATGTAGGTTTTGATGTAATCTTTGTGTTAAAATTGGTTTGAGCACTTTGGCTTTAATAGTCTTCGAGATATTGGCCAAAAACCAAAAAACAACAACATTCGAATTTTGAAGATGCGAAAACGCCATTTTGTAGATCTCGGCGAAAGAACAACAAAATATTACATAAAAAAAAATTATTTTCATACAATCTTTCGAGATATAAACGATTTAAATCGAATCAATTGCCTGCAAAAAACGATGAACTGACGGCAGTCTCAGTGTCGCTTGGGGCATTTCATCCCCTAAATGCACCAAAGCAATTTTCACACGACTGGCGCGATTAGCAAATGGGAAATGATTTTCTTTTGTTGTGCTTCGTGCAATATGAAAAAAAGAATTTTAGTGAATGAACAGTGAATTGAGTTCGATGTGATTTGACTATTTTAGTTTGTTAATTTGTTATTTATATTAAATCTAAGCTACTAATCTGCTTGCGAACGAAACCCTCGGCGGGTGAGTAAAACTCACACTTGACCGTTTTTTTTTTAAATTTCACAGTACTGATAGTATGGGGTAGATCGCGATGAGATGGTAGGTGTTCTCGTCCTCGTTACATTTTCATAGCGAACATGTAGCAAGCTCATCCTGTCGATATGGCATATAATTAAGTATCAAGAGTTCAGTTCAAGGACTGAACATTACGCTTATTTGAACAGGTTGAATACTCTGTTCTAAAATTATTACAGGGCCCTAAGAATATTGGGCATAGAGCATATCTTTTTAATTTTTCACCTTAGTTTCTTATGTGGCATGCCATTTCTTTCTACTCTTTGATAGACAGCAGGTTGACGGTTGAAGGACTATCCTGAGGAGCCTGGAGACTATTGTTTGCTCTGCCCATTACTTTGACCATAAAGTCAGTATTTGATTTTTAGTTTTAGAGGAAGATTGGAGATTCAACTTGGATGACATATAACTTACATGTTATAAGGGAATAGTTGGTGAAAGTTTAAAAATCACTTTAAAGAAAAGTTGTTGAACAAATCGACACTCTTAACACTATTTTCAGTCAAACATTATGATTTACGTAGTAGGAAAGGAACCTTCGCCACAATAAGTTAATTGCAATGTTAGCAGCTACTGCAGCTTTTGTATGTGCTTTCATCTCGATATTCGCTTTTATAAGAAAGACTAGGTAGTTAAACTCTTTGAAAAATCACTTTCCTATTTTTTGTTCAGCACTAGATTTATCAGAATTTGTCCGGCTGTGTTCTGTGAATATTCTTGTCTAATACAATATGAAGGATATTCAAGGATTTTTATCACTAATTGAAGAACAATTCTCATACGCATTAGCTTCCTTTTTATTTATCATTTTAGTCATTTGTTGTTGAATTATTAATGGGTTGCAATGAATACAAGCTCAGTCATTGCTGCTCGTCGATTTGCCAAATTCAGAAGAGAATTGTGAAAATACTCTCTGAACTAAAATATTAATCTTTACAAAATGAACGGTCAAGTGAAGCTCTCGTTGTAGAAATAGAAAAAACATTTGTTGGATGTATAAAAGATTGACCACATACCGATATTAACGAAAAAATATATTTTTTATATTTTGGAGCAGTAATAGATCTCACTAAATCTTAAAGTCATGTACTGATAATTCGTTACAAACGAAATGAAATGAAAAACTTACTCCAGTTAAGTATTTATTAAAAAGACAGCCCGCGCATGCCAAAAACAAAAGAAAAAATCATAAAAAAGCAATTTAAAGCTAATCTTGATTTTCTGCGATTGTTGAAATGTCCAAATGTCAATTTTTATGACGATGTTTGAAGTGATATCGAAGTATTACAAATTTATGAGGGCTGGACTTTAGCCAATGGACAAGCAATTCTTGGAAATTGAAATTTATGATGTTAACTTGATAAATGTAAGAGTAAAGTAGTAATTATTGCCTAGACGGGAGTTTTAATGATTGAAACGAACGAATACTTAGGTGTGCGCCCACAAAAAAAGTTTTAAATGTCAATATGTTATAAATTGTCCTATAAACTAGCGATAACATACTTGTGACAAGACATATATAATCCAAGAAAGGTTGCACACGGTAGGAATTTTTAGTCTTCTTTTTATAAAAGACAAAATGTAAAATAAATCTTCAGTATTGAATTGATAACATAATAAGTTAAGTCATAAGTTGCATAAACTAATTAAGGAGACCAGAACTTGCCATAAACGAGTGTGAACGGAAATGGTTTACGCGTGTCAATCGTATATCTACTTCATTGGCTTCCTTTTTTTGATGTTGGAAAATGCTGCTAGAATATTTTGCAGAACTGAGTTCTGTCACTTGTAGCACGATATGCAGATTTAAGTCTCAATAACTCATTTTCCACCGCCAGTGAGATAGCAAACGCTATTAAGGTTTGCACACAAGTAAATTAAGGAGAACATTAGTCATCCTGATTTCGCCACCTGATAAGCCTTCTATGCTCGGTCATAAAATAATATCAATAGGGCATTTAGAACTTGGAGAATTGATATTTAGCTTCGAATGTGACGAAGTGATTCACGCTGACAAGTTTGAGATATACTGAAATGCCTATCTCAATTTTTGCAGCCTTAACAACAATTATGCGTCGCTAACTATGAAATAACCATCTCACTTTTTTCCCATACATTTGTTTGACAAAATATCATCAGGGGTCAAAGCCTAACGCCATGTTACCACTTTCCCTGAAAAAGAATACACATGTTGTCTGACAATGTTTGAGGTAAAATTGTTTTCTCATCGCAGAATTATTTTTAAAAATACTCTTGTTTTAACGAAAAAAAAAAAAATATAAAAATAGACGCTTCCCACACCAGATGCAGGAGAAGAATTTTTTTTAAGTGGAAAAAATAAAAAAGTATTTTATTTCAATGCACGTCAATTAATTTAGCACACGAAAGTAGTAACCTATCGTAAATTGAAGCCCAAACAGACTGTTACCTGATAACTCCGAAGTGTCGCGATAATAAAACTAAACGATGAAATATAATTATTTACAAATGGGATTACATTTTATTTGTCGATTAATCTTAAAATCAAACAAGTGCCACGGCTGGATTTCATTTGACTTGGAATTAAAGTGTTTTATTTTTTTATGTTGGCATTAAGTCGAGTGGTAGCGGTTGACTTCTTGATGAAGCTATTAATAGGGAATTTCCTTCCTCAAGCCGGGTGTATCGGCAAAAGATAGTTATTTTCATTGTACAATCGAGCGGGTGCGTGGATGGAGAATCTTAGCACGCTTATTTTTTGTACACATAATTTATGGCAAAGTGACATCTAGGATATTGCAAAATGTCAAAAAGGTTAAAACGAATTGTCGGATAATGCCAACTGAGCTAATTCAATCTGCGTACGTAGCTATGCATGTAACGTATTCTTATCATTCATCCCCTAGAAGACATTTTTCCATATTAGTACAAGTTTGTCTACTGATTAAATTTAAGTGGACATCAAAGATAATGAATTACTAAGAGATAGTGCGGCAGAAGCAGACGCGCGTCTTTCATGTATTTACCCATTCCGTCGAAAGTAAACAACAAAAATTTACTCGCTCGACGCTAAAGACATTTTCGTTCAGTTGACACTTGAAGTAGGTATGATTGACGTTGACTAAATCTGTTTCCTGTCCTTCTTTGAATTATGCAAAGAATTTTTCAGGAAGTGTCGTTTAACATTTTTGATATATTTATCTAACAAGAAGGTTCCATATTTTTGATATGATAGATTGTTTGGAACATATTTCGAATTCCATACCTGAAATTGCTTATTTTCTTCTGTTCTTTTTTGTTAGACTGAATTACACTTATCATAGTTTCGAAATTGATGCAATTTCAACATTTTATATTTAGCTTAATTTTGCTAGACGCCATTTTGTATTGGATTTCATTCATAGTAAAGTTCCAAACATTGTTTGAAAAACTATTTGCTTGAAACTATTTACATATTATCTAGTATGGAATCCTAGTTTTTCGAATTTAGTTTTTGAAATTAGAGGATTTTATCACAGTCATGCTGTGGCTCCAGCATACTAAGACTTTATTAATCGTGTATCTTAATAGTCTTAGAAATATTATGTGAAGAAACAATTCGGTGTGTTGAATTTTTTTGTAGGGTGCCATTGAAGATCGGTGCTGGACAAACAAATTCGTCTAAGCTTCTTCAGGAAACAGGAAACTTTCGAATGTGTCGAAAATGTAAAATCAGATTGATGATTGCGACATAGGTAAAGCAGACAGCAACATTAAAAAAAAATGCTCAGAAAAGCAAGAAGTATATAATAAAATACTATTGGTTTTAGTTTTCTTAACATTTTTTTCGATTTATATAGTGTTTTTATTCACAGGAACAAACATTTTGCGAAGCAACGTTTTTTACCTCTAGCTTTTTCTCGTTAAGCTATTTTTTTATTTTCTCCCACCTATTTATTTTGCTTCCAATGTTTTAGAATTCGACGACTTTTAGGCTTGTTTAAATATAACAAAATATACTAGTGATGTGGCTTAGTGAAATTCGTGTATACAAGACAAAATATAAACGCTGCTATAAGTTGCCAAAGTATGAAACTTAAATGAAACATAGTTATTATTTGTAAGGGTTTATAAAAATTCAAAAAGAAACCTGAACATTTCTTTGTCTTTCAGCACCAATCTCTCACTTCTTACACTAAATACATTTTCATATTTTTACTGACGTCTAAAATGTGTGAACTGACCCAAATGCATTGAATCAAATAAAACACGGTTTTAAATTCTTATCGCCGAATCACACATTACACCAAACAATACAACGCATTTTTGCCGACAGAAAGAGTTATTACACCGGTTCTCCAAAAAACTTTCAGCTCATTCACATTTGTCACGGTTAAAATAAATCATCAATCGAAGTCATTCAGTTCATTTAGTTAATATTGTTATTGGAATTCGATCAAATTTATTTTGAAGTCAAAGTATTGTGCTTCACAGTGATATTGTTTTCTTAAAAATTGAAGTCAACTACCTATGATAAAAGCACAACTAAATAGGCCTAAAAATAAAATATCCCTTTGCATGTTTTAAATTATTTTAGCTGAAAATAGCCTCCACCGTAGATAAGGACGAACTCGAGCAACGCGGACGAGGATGGGACTTACCAATAAAAACAATCACTAAGTATCCTGAATTCATTCTGTAATACAATAAATTTTAGCACTCAAACTAAAAACGCGATATTTAATAACAACCAGGAAAAACACAAAAAAAAAAACACAATTTCACTTGGAAAAAGGATATGCGAGCGTTTGTGTTATTCCTTTCTGTTTCGCAACCCCTTGACCACTGAACTTGAACTTCTTGTCACGAATTTAGACGCGAAACTGAAAGTAAGTAATGCCGCGTGTTCGATTATCTACCCTTTAACCGTTCGGTGGGGATGGAACATACTTTACACTTCACACTGACACTCTCTAACGAAAATCGCACAGAAGCGCGAATTGAGGAAGATAAGATGATGGTGACCGGAGGGCTTTACGAGAATGCTGTGGACTGTGCGCACACAGATGCGTTCGCTTTGATCGGGGGATGATGGTGATGGGTCCGATGTGGTCCAAATCTAAGCGCTTACTAAACCGAATTCAATAAGAACAAGAAGAATGGTCGCAGCTAAAAAAAACTTTTTTTTCTCTTCTGTGTAATCAACAATTGTGAGAGGAGGGTAAATTGCAATCGCCAGTGTTGACGACACACAACGATGAGACACTTCGTCGTGCTCTTTTTTTTTATAATGTTTTCGTCATCAGCTGCCGCAAACGTACGTAGATTTAGCGATTGCTTTGTGAAGCTGCGGCGCGATAGAAGAATTTCAAAGTGAAATTTCTAAACGTGAACTGCTGGACAGATAAATGAGATCGAATGCTTATCAAGGACATTCAAAATTGGCACAGGTGGATTGCTTTTGAACTTGAGAGACAATTATTCTAATTTCCCATTATGGAATACAAAGGGGGATGTTTTGCTTAAAGTTAAGTGTAAATTTATCTTGAATTGTGGCATCGTGTATTGAAATTGAAAAAACCTCTGATAAACATTTGATAAAAAATTGTTATCGTCATGGTTTTATTCAAATTGCTTAACAGATATGGAAATTTATGTGAATCATGTGTTATGTATCATTCGATTTTTGACAACTGCAGAAGGCGAAATAGGGAAAATCCACTAAGAATTGAATTGTATTTTACAGAAAAAAAAAAAAATAATAATTAAAAGAAATTTGGGCCACTGCTTTTATTGAGTTTTAGGTGCGTAGGATAATACAAAAGCTAAATACCTTAGAATAGCAAGTAAAACATTTCTTGCTCTGTCGACTGATAATATAATTCATATTAAAAATAAAAAAAATATATAATTGTTCTTAACAAAATACGAGTTTTTGAAACAGTGGCCGCTCTTATCGTTTCACCTTTGTCTAAGGAATAGAAATTATTAATTCAACGACAGTAAAATTTACAGTGCGCCACAAAAGTTTGCATACGATAAAGAAATCTGGAGAAAAAGGGCGTTTATTCCCAAACTAACTAACTAAACTAAATGTGTCAATTTGTTTTGAAATTAATATTTTCTTTTATATTTGACTTATTCCGAAAATTCCGCAATTTGTGTTTGAGCACTGTACATCTATTATCCTAGTTTCAAATTGTTAATATAAAGGACATAGAACCTATGGGCAGTCTCATATCCACGACAGACACAAAGATACTGAAGTGATACAACCAAAGGGATCTATAGTCCAACGCCACGGTGACCTGGACGATCATTTGACGTTATAAAATAGACCAAATTAATTTTTTTATCGGTTGAATTGTATTCATGTCAAATAAACTGAAATCAAATCATTTTATTTGATTGGACTTGATAAATATTTCAAGACCTCATTTTGTGAAGTGTTTTAATCCTAATCAGTAATCGACAGCTAGCGTACAAAAAAGATCAATAGAACAAATCTCTTACGTACGTTTAGCTTTCCACTAAAAAATAAAAACAAATAATTAAATGAATAATTATAAACATTTATCTTGATTTATTTCAAAAGGTTCTTATCCACTTTCTTCGAACTAAGCGCCTCCGAAGAAAAGGGGTGATTCTCTCATTATGCCGAATGTGCGAAATGTGAGTTAAATTTTTTTTTTTTAGAGAAACTTCTTTACGCGCGCTGTGGGTAAACTGATGAATACGAGACGAGCGCGTTACGAAAAATGTGACGGTTCTTTTTCTCTCCCTCTCATGTAAACTTAGGCGTTGTGGTTCACAGCAGTCGCCTGAGATTCTATTGTTGAATATAATACCAAAATTTGTTGGAATTTATCTCAACGTCGGCTTGCTATGTGCCGCGGTTGCTTTCTGAATTAAAACCAAACTCATTGCATCCAAGAACAAATTAGTTAACGTTTTAGTGTAGGATATAAGGAATTTATATTCTAAATTTCATCAAAATCGGTTCAGCCGTTTCAAGAGTTAGAAAAAATCCTATGGGCTTTCAAACCAGCTCTATTAATATTTAAGATTTGGAACGGCTTGACCGATCTGGTTGAAATTTGTGAGGTAAACTACTTATTTTGCAAACATGGCTTTAACTCTCAACGGTACCTCATTTTTAGTAACGAATCATTTCCTTGTGGGTGATATTGTGGATCAAATTAACGCAATTCGGTGGTGATGCACATATTAAAGTAATGGAAAGAACAGACATATCTTTCACACTTCTCACACCGTACGCAGTGTTTTCTAGAATTTGAGCATAATGTGCACAAGTGACAATCGAGCTCTTTTGATTACAATTGGTTGGAGAATTAACGGCAATGATTCCTTTTTTGGCAGATCCTCACACTGCGCTGTGCTTGATGTTAATGGCATTTAATTTCTTTTCCGTTGCTTGATATTTGGAGTACAAAACGCTTGGTCGACCGAATACAACCTTCTCCTAATATTTTTCTTCAAAAAGTTCGTCCACCTCAGTTCTGCGGTAAAAGGTAGAAATGACATCAGTACCGAGATGCGACACAGAAAAACTCTTACGTATCGCTGTTCATTTGGTCTTAAGAGGCAATTCAGTAAGAGAGCTCTCTCTACAGGGTGGCTTCATATAGCAACCTTTTTATGGTGCGCAAATTAAATTTCGTTTTTACTCGGTTGAATCTTTAAAAAGGAGCGGACGCGTCCGCTCTTAATCAACTTTATTACAGAACTGACTTATTACATTATTTGAAATTCCCGTGGTTAAGAAAACGTGGAATGCAGCCTGTGTGGCATGCAATTTGTGTGGGATGAAAAGATAACAATTAAAGCAAAGAGTATTGATTATGCTTATTATTGAATTTTGATTGGTCAGCTATAGACTCAAGTAATGGACTAACGGCTATGCGGTGAAGTATTAGGGTACTTAAACTCGCAGACATGATGGACTTTCCCAAGATATTTGCAAGATAAGGAGATTACCTCACAAATTTCAACCAGATTGGTCAAGCCGTTCCAAATTTTCAAATTCCAAACATCAATAGAGCCGATTTGAAAACCCGTAGGATTTTTTTTAACTCTTGAACAGCTGAACCGATTTCGATGAAATTTATAGTATAGATTTCCTATGTCCTACACTAAAACGTTAACTAATTTGTTCTTGGATGCAATGAGTTGACGCCAACTCAGAAAGCAACCGCGGCACATAGCAGGCCAACGTTTCGATAAATTTCAAGGAAATCGGACCAATCTACTGAACACTTTGGCGATTGCGTACACGTATTCAACTATAGTATCTCCCGCGACTGCTGTGAACCACAACGCATAAGTTTACATGAGAGGGAGAGAGAAAGCACCATCACACTTTTCGTTATCATTCGACATTCGGAATCAAAATATGTGCGCTAAGTGTATTACCTTTTACATTTGTATCATGGTAGTTTATTTAAATGTGACGTTTCCTTTATCGCAGGATATTTCAAAATACTTCAGATTGAAATAGATTCAGTTCATTCAAGATTTACATGCTTGAACCAATGAATTTCCGAATGAAAACTTTTAAGCAAATAACTGTACAGCTGATGTCGACATTGAAAAGAGGTAGTAATTAAACAACGCAACTGAAAATTCAATTAATAACTTTTATCGAATGTACACCATCAGCAATAACAACGTAGTGCGGTATCTCTCAACCTTTACACCTGTCCCTCACTCTCTCCTTCCACAACAGTCATCAGTTAGACATGTACGGTCATGGATAATGCCGTTCGTTCAAAATTTCAAAACTCCAACGAAAGCAAGCATTTATCCTGCCGAGTAATTTAGCTTATCTTTAAGTTTTGTCGTCTAATCGGTCTAATGAATCGGAATGACATGTCTTTCATGCTGGCTGGCTTAAGAACCTCATTCATGATTCCGTCAGCACACTCACATACAAAAAAAAGTACAAGGTTGATTTGTTGTGAGGATTTTACTACACTGGCTATTAGCACCATTCTGAAATACAAATCTACGTGGCAAATGTGGCATGTAGTAACAAATTGTACCACACTTGTTTGCATTTTTAATTCTTCAAAACTGAAGGCTGACTTGTCTTTAAAATAGTCGCTTTCGTATAGATTTGCAAATTACTTGAAAAGAGCATTAACAAAAAAAATAGTCCGTTGAAATTTCTCTAAAACTCTTGTGCGAGGTCAACAAGTAGACTGGTACACTTTTCTTCAAGTCCAGGCCTTTATTTTTAATCGAGCAGAAGGCAAGTCTTTAGTAGAGAGACCGGCCCTAAAAGCAAGTGTATTCTCTTCAATTTACTTACTTAATTATTTATCAGACAGTCAACCCTTGTGCTTGAGCTAACGCTGCCTTCCAACGTTGACGGTACCGGGTATGCTGCTTAGAGTCCGGCAGACCAAGCTGCTTTGTGTCCGCGGTTACTTAGTTGCTGTGTCGGAGGTTCTGTCTCCCTCGTGTCCACGGATTCGGAGATTCTTTTAATTGGAGTCCTGCTTCTCGTCCAACTACAGTCGAGTCCCTCTAAAACGAATTTACACGGGACATCAAAATTAGTTCAAGTTAGATTGATATTTTACGTTTACGTCACCGGTAGACGTCTGCATGTTACTCTTTTTAAAGTAGACTTCCAATACACGCACTAAATGAAGCAAGAAAGCATTGCAGACCTAACTATTTTCAGATTAAAAGCAGGTTTTTTGGAGCCCAACCAACAGCACAATGAATAAGCAGAGCAGTTGTTCATACAGAGGCCCGCGATGCGACTAAAGGTGGCCCTAAACGACGACCATGTTCGTTCTTATGTTCATTGGTTTCGATGTTCGCCATGTAGGGCCATGTTCGCGAATGAATGTTCGCGTAATGTGTTTATCGTCTAGGGCCACCTTGAAGAGTCAGAGTGCGCTTGACAACAAATTGCGAGAGGACATTTTTTTTTATTATTGTGCAAAAGAAAAAAAATGTACTGTATTTTGTACGTATTCGAGTTAGAGGAATGTTCGACTTAGAGGGAGTTCGACTAAGAGAGATTCGGCTGTATATCTAGTCGACTCCATCCTATAGAATTAACAGAACTAGGGTAGAGCATGACCTTAGTTCTTTGAGTCAGAAGTTTATGCACTAGCTGTTTTGAGAAACTGAATAAGAACGGTTGCGAAGGACGATTCTACGATGCATTTTTGACTATGATGGGATTCGTGGAGTTTGCGTTCGCCCCGAGGTATATGAATTGCAACTGTCGACGAATTGCAACATTCTACGTAGTGAAACCCAGAAACCAGAATTCAACGATTCATCTCTTCTCAAAAACTTTTGAAATATAAGAAAACAGGAGATATAGATAGGCAGTTAGTATGTTCCAATTACAGTGAAACTTCTTGTTACGGACACCCCTAAATAAGGACACTCCTCTTAAAGGACAATTTCTCTGGTCCCCAGCATGAAGATATGTCTTTCTGTACATCTTGACCTCTTCACAACGGATCCCCTTTATACCGGACACGGACAACGAACATCAAAATCCGAAGATGGAAGAGATAGAAAAATATCGTATGTGTGTATGCATTCCCTTGATCTATACACATATTTGTGATTTTTTTAATTTTCTTGAAATAAATATATTATATAGAAATTGAAATTGAAAAAACCTCTGATAAACATTTGATAAAAAATTGTTATCGTCATGGTTTTATTCAAATTGCTTAACAGATATGGAAATTTATGTGAATCATGTGTTATGTATCATTCGATTTTTGACAACTGCAGAAGGCGAAATAGGGAAAATCCACTAAGAATTGAATTGTATTTTACAGAAAAAAAAAAAAATAATAATTAAAAGAAATTTGGGCCACTGCTTTTATTGAGTTTTAGGTGCGTAGGATAATACAAAAGCTAAATACCTTAGAATAGCAAGAAAAACATTTCTTGCTCTGTCGACTGATAATATAATTCATATTAAAAATAAAAAAAATATATAATTGTTCTTAACAAAATACGAGTTTTTGAAACAGTGGCCGCTCTTATCGTTTCACCTTTGTCTAAGGAATAGAAATTATTAATTCAACGACAGTAAAATTTACAGTGCGCCACAAAAGTTTGCATACGATAAAGAAATCTGGAGAAAAAGGGCGTTTATTCCCAAACTAACTAACTAAACTAAATGTGTCAATTTGTTTTGAAATTAATATTTTCTTTTATATTTGACTTATTCCGAAAATTCCGCAATTTGTGTTTGAGCACTGTACATCTATTATCCTAGTTTCAAATTGTTAATATAAAGGACATAGAACCTATGGGCAGTCTCATATCCACGACAGACACAAAGATACTGAAGTGATACAACCAAAGGGATCTATAGTCCAACGCCACGGTGACCTGGACGATCATTTGACGTTATAAAATAGACCAAATTAATTTTTTTATCGGTTGAATTGTATTCATGTCAAATAAACTGAAATCAAATCATTTTATTTGATTGGACTTGATAAATATTTCAAGACCTCATTTTGTGAAGTGTTTTAATCCTAATCAGTAATCGACAGCTAGCGTACAAAAAAGATCAATAGAACAAATCTCTTACGTACGTTTAGCTTTCCACTAAAAAATAAAAACAAATAATTAAATGAATAATTATAAACATTTATCTTGATTTATTTCAAAAGGTTCTTATCCACTTTCTTCGAACTAAGCGCCTCCGAAGAAAAGGGGTGATTCTCTCATTATGCCGAATGTGCGAAATGTGAGTTAAATTTTTTTTTTTTAGAGAAACTTCTTTACGCGCGCTGTGGGTAAACTGATGAATACGAGACGAGCGCGTTACGAAAAATGTGACGGTTCTTTTTCTCTCCCTCTCATGTAAACTTAGGCGTTGTGGTTCACAGCAGTCGCCTGAGATTCTATTGTTGAATATAATACCAAAATTTGTTGGAATTTATCTCAACGTCGGCTTGCTATGTGCCGCGGTTGCTTTCTGAATTAAAACCAAACTCATTGCATCCAAGAACAAATTAGTTAACGTTTTAGTGTAGGATATAAGGAATTTATATTCTAAATTTCATCAAAATCGGTTCAGCCGTTTCAAGAGTTAGAAAAAATCCTATGGGCTTTCAAACCAGCTCTATTAATATTTAAGATTTGGAACGGCTTGACCGATCTGGTTGAAATTTGTGAGGTAAACTACTTATTTTGCAAACATGGCTTTAACTCTCAACGGTACCTCATTTTTAGTAACGAATCATTTCCTTGTGGGTGATATTGTGGATCAAATTAACGCAATTCGGTGGTGATGCACATATTAAAGTAATGGAAAGAACAGACATATCTTTCACACTTCTCACACCGTACGCAGTGTTTTCTAGAATTTGAGCATAATGTGCACAAGTGACAATCGAGCTCTTTTGATTACAATTGGTTGGAGAATTAACGGCAATGATTCCTTTTTTGGCAGATCCTCACACTGCGCTGTGCTTGATGTTAATGGCATTTAATTTCTTTTCCGTTGCTTGATATTTGGAGTACAAAACGCTTGGTCGACCGAATACAACCTTCTCCTAATATTTTTCTTCAAAAAGTTCGTCCACCTCAGTTCTGCGGTAAAAGGTAGAAATGACATCAGTACCGAGATGCGACACAGAAAAACTCTTACGTATCGCTGTTCATTTGGTCTTAAGAGGCAATTCAGTAAGAGAGCTCTCTCTACAGGGTGGCTTCATATAGCAACCTTTTTATGGTGCGCAAATTAAATTTCGTTTTTACTCGGTTGAATCTTTAAAAAGGAGCGGACGCGTCCGCTCTTAATCAACTTTATTACAGAACTGACTTATTACATTATTTGAAATTCCCGTGGTTAAGAAAACGTGGAATGCAGCCTGTGTGGCATGCAATTTGTGTGGGATGAAAAGATAACAATTAAAGCAAAGAGTATTGATTATGCTTATTATTGAATTTTGATTGGTCAGCTATAGACTCAAGTAATGGACTAACGGCTATGCGGTGAAGTATTAGGGTACTTAAACTCGCAGACATGATGGACTTTCCCAAGATATTTGCAAGATAAGGAGATTACCTCACAAATTTCAACCAGATTGGTCAAGCCGTTCCAAATTTTCAAATTCCAAACATCAATAGAGCCGATTTGAAAACCCGTAGGATTTTTTTTAACTCTTGAACAGCTGAACCGATTTCGATGAAATTTATAGTATAGATTTCCTATGTCCTACACTAAAACGTTAACTAATTTGTTCTTGGATGCAATGAGTTGACGCCATCTAAGAAAGCAACCGCGGCACATAGCAGGCCAACGTTTCGATAAATTTCAAGGAAATCGGACCAATCTACTGAACACTTTGGCGATTGCGTACACGTATTCAACTATAGTATCTCCCGCGACTGCTGTGAACCACAACGCATAAGTTTACATGAGAGGGAGAGAGAAAGCACCATCACACTTTTCGTTATCATTCGACATTCGGAATCAAAATATGTGCGCTAAGTGTATTACCTTTTACATTTGTATCATGGTAGTTTATTTAAATGTGACGTTTCCTTTATCGCAGGATATTTCAAAATACTTCAGATTGAAATAGATTCAGTTCATTCAAGATTTACATGCTTGAACCAATGAATTTCCGAATGAAAACTTTTAAGCAAATAACTGTACAGCTGATGTCGACATTGAAAAGAGGTAGTAATTAAACAACGCAACTGAAAATTCAATTAATAACTTTTATCGAATGTACACCATCAGCAATAACAACGTAGTGCGGTATCTCTCAACCTTTACACCTGTCCCTCACTCTCTCCTTCCACAACAGTCATCAGTTAGACATGTACGGTCATGGATAATGCCGTTCGTTCAAAATTTCAAAACTCCAACGAAAGCAAGCATTTATCCTGCCGAGTAATTTAGCTTATCTTTAAGTTTTGTCGTCTAATCGGTCTAATGAATCGGAATGACATGTCTTTCATGCTGGCTGGCTTAAGAACCTCATTCATGATTCCGTCAGCACACTCACATACAAAAAAAAGTACAAGGTTGATTTGTTGTGAGGATTTTACTACACTGGCTATTAGCACCATTCTGAAATACAAATCTACGTGGCAAATGTGGCATGTAGTAACAAATTGTACCACACTTGTTTGCATTTTTAATTCTTCAAAACTGAAGGCTGACTTGTCTTTAAAATAGTCGCTTTCGTATAGATTTGCAAATTACTTGAAAAGAGCATTAACAAAAAAAATAGTCCGTTGAAATTTCTCTAAAACTCTTGTGCGAGGTCAACAAGTAGACTGGTACACTTTTCTTCAAGTCCAGGCCTTTATTTTTAATCGAGCAGAAGGCAAGTCTTTAGTAGAGAGACCGGCCCTAAAAGCAAGTGTATTCTCTTCAATTTACTTACTTAATTATTTATCAGACAGTCAACCCTTGTGCTTGAGCTAACGCTGCCTTCCAACGTTGACGGTACCGGGTATGCTGCTTAGAGTCCGGCAGACCAAGCTGCTTTGTGTCCGCGGTTACTTAGTTGCTGTGTCGGAGGTTCTGTCTCCCTCGTGTCCACGGATTCGGAGATTCTTTTAATTGGAGTCCTGCTTCTCGTCCAACTACAGTCGAGTCCCTCTAAAACGAATTTACACGGGACATCAAAATTAGTTCAAGTTAGATTGATATTTTACGTTTACGTCACCGGTAGACGTCTGCATGTTACTCTTTTTAAAGTAGACTTCCAATACACGCACTAAATGAAGCAAGAAAGCATTGCAGACCTAACTATTTTCAGATTAAAAGCAGGTTTTTTGGAGCCCAACCAACAGCACAATGAATAAGCAGAGCAGTTGTTCATACAGAGGCCCGCGATGCGACTAAAGGTGGCCCTAAACGACGACCATGTTCGTTCTTATGTTCATTGGTTTCGATGTTCGCCATGTAGGGCCATGTTCGCGAATGAATGTTCGCGTAATGTGTTTATCGTCTAGGGCCACCTTGAAGAGTCAGAGTGCGCTTGACAACAAATTGCGAGAGGACATTTTTTTTTATTATTGTGCAAAAGAAAAAAAATGTACTGTATTTTGTACGTATTCGAGTTAGAGGAATGTTCGACTTAGAGGGAGTTCGACTAAGAGAGATTCGGCTGTATATCTAGTCGACTCCATCCTATAGAATTAACAGAACTAGGGTAGAGCATGACCTTAGTTCTTTGAGTCAGAAGTTTATGCACTAGCTGTTTTGAGAAACTGAATAAGAACGGTTGCGAAGGACGATTCTACGATGCATTTTTGACTATGATGGGATTCGTGGAGTTTGCGTTCGCCCCGAGGTATATGAATTGCAACTGTCGACGAATTGCAACATTCTACGTAGTGAAACCCAGAAACCAGAATTCAACGATTCATCTCTTCTCAAAAACTTTTGAAATATAAGAAAACAGGAGATATAGATAGGCAGTTAGTATGTTCCAATTACAGTGAAACTTCTTGTTACGGACACCCCTAAATAAGGACACTCCTCTTAAAGGACAATTTCTCTGGTCCCCAGCATGAAGATATGTCTTTCTGTACATCTTGACCTCTTCACAACGGATCCCCTTTATACCGGACACGGACAACGAACATCAAAATCCGAAGATGGAAGAGATAGAAAAATATCGTATGTGTGTATGCATTCCCTTGATCTATACACATATTTGTGATTTTTTTAATTTTCTTGAAATAAATATATTATCTTCCTAAAACGGACACCTTTTCATAACGGACAATCTTGATGGTCGCGAGAGTGTACAGTTTCACTGTACAAGTTTTTCAAATGTACACCGCAGTAACCACACGTGCATACCCGGCAACCTGTTTGTTGAAGCTAACAAGGAGTGTACACATCCTTGGGGTCGCCGATTTTGATGAACTTTCGCATAGTGATTGGCCCTCTATAGGATATTAATTTTCCAAGGCAAGAGATCGCAACACTCCCCCTTTTTCGAAAAAAAAACTTTCCAAGCGCTTCATATATCAAACTAAAACCTCGAACTGTCGAGACGGCGCAGTGTGGTGGATAGCAAATATAGCTCGACAAAATTGATTAATCGCGGTGGGTTTACTTCTTACTTATATATTTGTTTTGAAATGAGTTCAATGTCAGTTATTGCGGTTGGATAAATAATATTACTATGTCCTTCCTTGAAAATCGAAATCGGTAGTTTAGCGTTAGAGAGTTACTTCAAAAACTGTTACAACAAAGCTGTGCACCACGAATCCATCGCGTTTCGTGGAAAATGTACAAGAAATGGAACTCTAGGACACGAATAGTAAAGATTCACTTGAAGTTTAGTTAAAATTAGTTCGGTAATTTCGTCAACACGACTATATATCTCGCCGCCAATATAACCCTTTAACACATCCATTGATAATCCCTTTCTACTTCGACTCTCTCTCTTTCCTCTCTACTTCGACTATATCTGGGTAGACTTCTATATTAAGTCTTCAATGCTAGTTACTTTTTCACCTAAATCGCGATCAATTTTAATTTTGTTTTCAAAAAGAAGTGCTTTCCCGTCTCATATTCAAAGTAACTTTGAAGAAAAATGTGTAGTGCCTCTACTCAAATATACTCGCATATTAATAGATAAAATTGTGGCATGGCTAAATTTTCATAACGGAAAAGCTTTTAAGCAACACTTCACAATGTCTGCTCTAGTTTCACTATCACCGGTAATGTTTATTGAAAATTTTCAACAAACATGACAGTGATTAAACGCGTGATTTCATTACTGCTCTAATATCCCTAAGAGTCCTATCTAGAGGCTCTATATGAAGGTCATAAATCATGGAAGAAAGGATCAGTAATTTAAATTATGAGAGTAAAAAAAAGCCAGTGTAGGACGCCGGGAATAAGACAATAGAAAATAAACTGGCTGTTTATTACAACCTGAACTCTCTTTGTATTTTTGCTTATAAGTATAAGACCACAAGTGGCATGTTCATATATTACGTTAAAAAAACAAACCTACTGTTTTGTTGTACGATTTCTATTGAGTGAATTTAACATCGACTAGTACACTGTTTCACGCAATTTAAATATCTTAAAAATGCGATATTTCTTGGCACAAAATAGAATGTGCTACACCAGTCAAGTGTGAGTTTTACTCAACCGCCGAGGGTTTCGTTTTTTCTTCAATATATTAGTACTAGCTGCTCCCGCGACGTCGTCCGACTCGGCTTAAAAATGCATACAATTTACAACTTTACAAATACTTCTGACCTATATCTACATTTAAAAAGTTGTTAGTAAACTGTTTAGGTTAGGAGTGATTATTAGGAGCCTCGGGTAGTGCTTTGAAAAAACGACTACTGCTTTTCCTTACATCGCAATTTCAGATCTCTTCTTATCCAAAAGTGGCAAATAGCAAAAATGCTTTTTCTAGAAGAAGAAGAAACTCTTGATTCACTTCAATCTGCCCCTATCTGCTTCTGGGAAAAAAGTACAGATAGATCGATCGCCAATGCATCATTTGAGAAAATCAAATCATTCTTTGAATAACTGCGTTGTTTTTATCATTCGATGCGTTAACTACTCGTAGTAAAACTCAATGCATCGACGAAATATGTAGCTTGAAGCTATGTCTGCCAGATAAGGAGTTTACCTTCTTCAAATATTGCAAATTCGTTCGTTCAAAATTTGCAAATTCCAAATATTAATAGAGCCGTTTTGAACCATAGGATTTTTTCTTACTCTTGAACGGCTGAACCAATTTCGATGATTTCATATACGTTTCAAATTTATATGAATTAGTATATGAATTGTCAATAGGTTTTTTGAAAAAAAAAAAATATATACATTGTGTTTCATTAGGTGGATAGATACGTAACAAAGGTTTCTGCGAAAAAAAATGAAATCCATCCATTCAAACCAGAGATATGATTTTGCCGTTTTTTCTTAACATTCGCCCCACTGAGATAAATTCCAAGGAATTTTGGAATTGCGCACACGTGTTCAACAATAGAACCTCAGGCGACTGCTGTGAAGCACAACCCAAACTTATTTCAACCCTTTGTCTTCAGAAAAACAAAAAAATGTACGGAATACAATCGCCCAATAGAGAATTAATCAAAAAAGGTAGTTCGAACACCAGCGTTCTTTTTATGAAGCGTTGCATGCACTCCAAAGTTGAAGTCAAACTTAATGCATCTAAACAAAAAAATACACTAAAACACATCAGACAGCATAAACTATCTACATTCCAAATTTCAGGCAATTCAGTCAAGCGGTTTGGGAGTAAAGAGAAAATTTACAAACATTCAAACTTTCGGATCTTAATACAGTCGACTCCGCTTAACTGAACTACGCTTTACTGAAAAAATCGGTTAACTGAAACACAAAACCCGGTACGAAGCATTTTCTCATAATCTGCATACAAATTACTCCGCTTAACTGAAACCCGCTTAACTGAAAAACTTGGTTAACTGAAAAAAAAATTGTCAACAAAAAATATAAATTTATACTAAAACTACTCCGCATAACTGAAATACAATAAGTGATTGTGCCCATCGATGACCTCGAAGAGAAAGTATCGATGTACAATCGTCGACAAACAAAACTCAAGGATTTTTACAACTCGCTTAACTGAGCATAAGTACATTTATTTATTATACACATGTATGTATGTAAACATATATGTATGTATGCATATTGAAGCTGACCTGTGAATTACCGTACAAGTATTTATGTTTTCTTTTTTCGTGGATGGATTTTTTTTTTTAAATAAAATATTTATACGTTAAAAATTATGTGTTGTTAGAATTTTTTTGAATTGTCGGACGGGATAAGGGAAATTGTTTTTCAGTTATCACATCTCCGGTTAAATGAAATTTTTTTTCAGTTATCCGAAGTACGCTTAACTGAATATCGCTTAAGTGAAAAAAAAAAATTGTGGCAAATCAATGTTTCAGTTAAGCGGAGTCGACTGTATAATTAAAAGCGTAGTTTCCTGCGATGCACTTCCGTTTTTTTTACGCTTACGTGTTGCGAAGTTGACCAGGGCTTTCTTTTATGTTTTCGGCGTTTCTTTTCGGCGGCAACGAAGAAAGTTGTACCGGTGATACCATAAATAATGCTGCGGATTCTTGTTATCTTTGCGATGGAATCTTCCTGAATCACCTGAAATCACCTGAATATTACTGGGTTCATCCCCGGTACTAATTGCCGCTTATGTTGCTACATATTTTTCTGGATATTGAGTTGCCAGTTGAGCTCATTGTCTAGAATTATACCAAGATATTTGGTGGTTTTCGAAAACCCTAGTTCTTTGAATTTGAAATTCGATGGGCTCAATGAAGTAACTTGGATTTTCTTGCGAACTGGATTACCTCTGTGTTCGACGGGCTTACGTCAAGTCCAATCTTATCCGTCCACCCGGCTAGCCCGTGGCTATATTGTCTGCATAGGCAACTGGCTTGCAGCAGGTGAAGATGATCTCCAGAAGAAAATCATGCTAATGTAAACTGCAAAACTACCTACGGAGCAACACTCGGTTTTTTTGGCTGAAGAAAGTTACTGACAATTATTGGTGTTGATGTATGGTGATGGTGATGAGACTGGATATAAGGTTGTTACCGGTGGTTGGGGCCGGCAACTTGGTGGAGATCTGCACACGCTCATTCTAAGAGTTTTAGCTCTCGGATAATAGATGGTGCTGCAGACAGCAGGGGGTTCGGAGTCGAAATCAGCTGTCAGCTAAATTTGTTTGTTTACAGTACAAATGCCCCTTGATTTTATTTGACAGCGTTTTTTATAATATTTTGTTTCTGTGAATACGTGTCAGAGCTTTGAACAACAAATCAAACAAATGTGCGTTAAAATTATAAGCTAGTGTTCGATGATTCCTGAATTACTGTCAAAATGCTTCCTGTGTTTCGGCTACATTCATGAATTACTGTCAAATTCATCGATCAGCGAGGGGAGAAGCTGCCCAGTTGGGTGAATATAATTGGTTGTCTGTGGTTTAGCAGACAGCAATGAATAATATCGCTGTTGTCGCGAACTGTTTACAATTACCATAAAAAGTCGGTTGATTGTTATTCGGTAATTAATTAAATATTACGTTAGTTTCGCTACAATTAATTAATTGACTATGTGGACTATGTGCAACAATTAATTAATTGACCATGTGGGCTGTTTCGTAATGATCTATATTTACACTATTATTGCATTGTATAATTCATTCATAATTACAATCATTTTTAATTCATTAGATTCATTATTTTTACATTAGTTCATTTTACATTGTTCGTTTCATTCATTCATTCGTTCATTTACGCATGCACTTCTTTATTTTGTCATTATGAGTTATGTCAACCATCAATGATAACATGATGCACAACTCGGCTACATTTGTCGGTCAGGGGGTGCATATAGTATTGTGTGTGAAATGACGATTCACTACCACCAGTGCAAATTTATATCCGAAATGTATGAAAAAACGCACACTATTAGAAGATTTATATCCAGAGACCACGAAACTCACTCATTTACCGATAGCAGTGCGAAAAATCAGAGCTACTTTATCTCTTTTGGTAGCGTCTAACGATGGTATGCGCGGTTTGTGGCTTTTAAAAACATTTATATACATACGTTACAAAATATTTTTTTTAATTTTACGAACTTCTCATATATAAAACGAACAAAGAAAACAACATTAGAAATAATGGACTAACAATATTATATTGATAATAATGTTAAACAACTTTTTTTGATTAATATGATGCAAGTATAGAAGTACATTTGCGTGAATAGTGAATTTCCTCGTGTCTTAAATTTTTTTAAGTTAGTAACAATAAAGCCAGTCTATTCATCAATGCGAAATCCTTTTCACAAGATGGTTTGGAAATCCAATGCTATCCAAGTTTGTTTGATTCAAGAGGAAAATGATTTTTTCAATTGTTTCACTAAACGCATTTAAAAGGTACTATTTTATTTTGTTTATTGTATATTAATTGGATAACTTACAGAAATAATTAAAAAAAATCAAATAGTTCAAACTAATACCTTTCAAGGATTGTTTGTCTAATAAATTTTTGTACGGACAATGATATTTCAAAACTTTCTCCATGCTATTTTGCTTTCCCGCTTTCCGTATTAATAGAGTTTTTGTTTCTAATTAATTATTTGACTAATTCTAATAATGTATGTCTTGTAAATGATAAAAACATCGAGCCTTTGTTATATGACAGAAAATGGAAAAGTAAGCAGTGAAAGGGTTAATTGTTCATTACATTTGAAACACAAAACAAATTCATTTAAATCAAATAGTTACAAATCCTGCAAAGCATACCATTAAAAATTATTCAATTAATAGTCAGTGTTTAAAATTATTTTAAACCTTCACCTTTCCCTCAAGTCATTTTGTCTTATATTTCAGAAGATATTTGAAAAAAACGATCTCTGATTCAAAAAGTAACGGCCGAGTGATTGTGAACATTACGCGAGCTTGCTGAATGAACCTTTTCTGCATTTTCTTTTTTGCTTTGTTTTTGTTTCGATGGCAACCGTCGTTTTGAATTTGGGAGCCAATAGGAAAAGAATAAACAAGAGCAGGAACGGTAAATTTAAGTTCCTTTATGTGTGTGCAGTCTCAGCAGCTGGATTTGGCAGCTCACACGTATTCTCATTCATGGGGTTCATGGGTAGGACAGGGGTTGCTATATGTGAAAAACTACGTTATCTACAGGGGAAGGAGAGGCGGGAGTTGTGCATCATGTTATCATTGGTCAACCATACTGATAAGATTCCATTTCATGCCGCTTTCGCAATGTGGAAAAGCGCGGGATCGGTCTCTTGTTTTGCGACCACCAACCAAGCAACGTCACAAATAAAATTAAGATTAGTTTTGTAACGTGTTAAAAAGCGTGTTTGTTTCATATGTTGATTTTTTCGTAACTATCGGAAAGGTCCGATTTCGTCGATTTGGTTCCTTACCATGGGTAATAAGTTAAAAACGCGCCCTTACTCGCCAGGAGTTCGCACACGAAAAAAATATAATTCCCCAGCGCAAAAACTGCTAAAAGTATGGCCACACCAAAAACTACTGCACTAACACCCCCGTCTGTGTAAAATGTGCGAAAAACCACAATAACAATTGACTGTCCCATAAAGGAAACAAGCAACTCCATCAAGTGTGCCCTTTGTGGTAATAGCCGCACAGCAAATGACTGTGAAATTTACAAAACAAAACCGCTCAACACGACAATACATACGAACGATTCCCAACAAACACCAAAATCGCAGCCCACAACTGAACTAACCGAACTCAAACACAGAATTCAGCAATTAGTCACTCAAATGACCAAAATGATGAATGTTCTAACACTGCTTATAACAAAAATGACCAATTAATTATGGATCGACCGACTAACTTACTTATTTGAAATGCGAAGGGACTGTCCCAACACATAAACGAGATAAGGCAATACACCAAAACCACCAATATAGATATTCTACTCATAACAGAGACACATTTTACGGACAAAAGCACATTTAAAATACCGCACTACAATATGTACCATACCAACTACCCGGACGACAAGGCTCGCAGGTGGTGCAGCGATTTAAGTTAAGCAGAAGATTCGTCAAACCGAACTTGAACAATACAAAACCAAACATATACAAGCTACGACAATACAGATAGAAGAGAAATACGGACCACTTTTATCTATGCACTGTACTGTCCCCCAAACCAAAACTTTACAAAAGACCAATAGGACGACTACATTAAAACATTAGGGATGCGCTTTCTCGCGGTAGGAGACTTCAATGCGAAACACTCAAACTGGGGCACAGATGGGACGACAGATCATAAAATTCCTTTCTAGAGGCGAACCGACTTACTGGTTAACAGACACCAAAAAGAGACCCGAACTTATAGATTGTTGTATATATAAAGGTATCCGACCACTCCCCCGTAATTATCATGTATAAAACAAATATAATATATGACAATCTGCCTTGCAGACCTTACAATAAGAAAACCGACTGGGACACATTCAAATCAATAATTATGAAAGACCTTGAGCTACACGTATCACTAAGAACCCCAGACAACATAGAAGCGGCCATAATCCACTTAAACGACGTTATACTTGATGATACGACGCGTTCTAAGCCAACGCTCTGTGCAAAAGATCGCCTTGACAAAACTCCCCAGTTCCTACTTGACAAAATCAGACGTAAACGACATCTCCGCAAGACGTGGCAAACCACCAGATCTCCGGACATTAAAAGGCAACTGAGCAAAACCACAAAAGATTTAAAACAGTCGCTACTAATTTACAAAAACCACTGTATAAACAAATATCTCTCTAAGCTGACACCCACACACCAGACGAATTACTCGCTGTGGAAGGCCACCAAAAAAAGTAAAGTCGACGATTCTCCACCAACATCCCATTTCCAATGACAACAAGACCTGATCTAGAACTAACGAAGAAAAATCTGAAACACTTGCAGCACACTTCGCCAATACATTCAACAACGAAAAAGACAAGAGCTATCACTCACTGTCTTGAGTATAAAATTGATATATAATACTCAAGTCGCGCTTTTAAAGTAAAGTTGTGAAGTGTAAGACTAGGCGATTTAATGATTTTTGCGTTCACCGTTTATTTTGTTATCAATTGTCGCATTGACAGGGTAACAGCTTAAATTCGTTTACAAAAACGAAGTCAAGTCCTCAATTGCCTTCCGTATTTATATTTTGCATATGTAAGAATTTACCGCTAATCTTCGAACATCAATAGGAAGGGGTAATCAACCCCTTTCCTCTGTTATTTGCTTCTCGTGGGTTGAAGACCCCCGTGTGATAGACACACTGTATTGTATTGGGCGGTGTAACAGCCCGTTGAGAGCCAGAGCCTAGCTGTTTCACGCCTCCACTGTGTTGTGCGCGTTATAATTTTGTCACATGTGGAGGGGACCTACTGTTTAATGCCGGTTCCGAACGGAGAATTGCGAAAGATTTTCATGACAGAAGTACTCCAGGAAGGTTGTCAGTCGCTGGAGGTGGGGCCGTGAAAAATGTTTGTGGTGTTCTTTTTCCCCGAGCTGGATTCGAACCCGGGTACTCTCGCTCAACAGTCCGACGCACTAACCGATCGAGCCAACGGCGCCCACACATCTATCGTCTATCACAGCAATATGCATTTTGCATGCATATGTTCTCCCTCTCGACACTTGCGAATTTCTATGTTTCCATAAATGTGCATGACAGAGACAGAACATGTGCGATGTATTTGACAACTAGCTTTATAATTCATTAGATTTAACATCGTGTTTATGTTACAAACTGAAGACAAGTACAATTTGTTATATTTAAATTTATTACGTTTATTGATGAATTAATTTCTTTTGCAGATGTGTGTTCTTCGTTTGTTGTGCACCAACACTCACTGAGCTTAAGAAATAACACTGACACCACAAAAATAGCCCTGACTACGAAAGATGAAATCCAATACTTCATAAAATACAAGAATAAAAGCAAAAAAAGCCCAGACTATGACCAAATCACTGGATTCTTTAAGAGCTACCTGACCATGGACTGACTTACATTAGAAATGTATTCAACGCAATCTTCCGAACAAAATACTTTCGAAAAGTATGGAAGATCGCTGAAATGACAGCTGTTCCTAAGCAAGGACCCGACAAAAGCAAATAATTACAGGCCTATCTGCTTGCTCCCCATTCTATCCAAGCTGCTGGAAAAAATTCTCCATGCAAGAATAAAACCCATTGTTGCCGCCATTTTTACATTAGTCTTAAAGTCAGGCGGCGTCCAATTGTCATTCGGTGCGGTTGAAGATTATTACTTTGCTTTGGAATAAACATTTAATTTTGAAAACACGAATTTATAAGTCTTTCCATTATTGAAATAGCGTGCCATAAATATATAAAAATTAATTACAGTCCACTTGCAACATGGTCCTTCGAGCCGGATTTAATAAAGACAAAAAACAGCGTTATATCTGTTTAGTATTCGCGTGTGTGTATAAGCGCAGTGAACTAACGTTTAAAAAAAATCGAACGGTTGTTTTTTATCGCGCGTGGGTACAGTTGTGCAGTATTGTTACCTCAAACGCATTATCGTCTAAAATGAGCTGCGTAACAAAACGTGATACCGCGCGCAATAGTATCAAACGCTTTTTGGCAAGTAGCAAAAAAGCCGAATCGTGTGATATTGCTGAAATTGATGTCAACATCTCTCTCCTCAACGAACAGTGGAATAAATTCCGGACCCTTCAAGAAGAAGTGGAATCTTCATGTGGAGCGGACTCGCTGAAAGAACAGGAGCCAGGACGAGAACAAGGTGAGACCTGGTATAGAGAGGCATTTACAAATTTCACACGTGCGCTCTACAAAATCAAATCCGTAAGTGTGTCCAGTGTTACGGAACAAGCCAAAGATGACAATCAACACCACGCTGTTCGCGCAGATGTGCGGCTGCCTCCAATGAAACTACCAAACTTCAGCGGAGACCCAAAGGAATGGAAACCTTTTGAGGATGCATTTACTGCGTTTATTCACGGTGAACTTTCTATTACCAGCGTCCGAAAGATGCACTTTTTGTTGTTGCCTACAGGGTCAGGCTTTACAAGTTGTTAAAGGGTTTCGCATCACAAACAATAATTATGATGAAGTTTGGGAGCTCCTTAAAAAGCGCTATGATTCCACGCCTACCATTGTCGGGTCGCATTTTCAAGCACTGTTTTCGCTCAGGGAATTGAATTCCGAATCCTCTGTTGCTATTAGATCGCTTATCGACGAAACACAGGAACACTTTCGTTCCTTAAAAGCAATAGGTAGACCAGTTTACAATTGGGATGATTGGTTGGTATACCTTACTATCAGCAAGCTCGACACCGAAACACGCAGACAGTGGGAGCTGACTTAGACAGCAAACGAAGTAGCGAAGTTTGACACACTGTTAACCTTTCTGGAAAATAGGTGCCGCTCGTTAGATGCCATTTCGTCTCATCAACAAAACACAACGTCCAACTATAAGAGCCAGGCCACCCAACAGTTTCTCTGCACTGGATTGATTAAAGGACCAGCCGGGACACCATACGCTCAGAAATCAGCACTTGGGTGGATTCTCATGGGTAAAGTAGCTGATACGCTTTCCACTTCTAACGACCCCGTTTCATTGTTATGCCAACATACTGATGTCGCCTTAACGAAAGCAGTTTCTAAATTTTGGGAAGTAGAGGCTTTACCCGAAATAAAACATCTAACCGTCGAGGAAAAGTTGTGCGAACAGTTTTTCGAGGACACGTACTATCGCCAGAAAGACGGCCGCTTTGTCGTTCAGCTTCTCTTTAAGCCGGACTGTCCTCTAGGAAACTCACGCAAGCACGCTGTTCATGCCTTGCTCCGTATGGAAAAGAAGTTCGAAAAGGATGAAGAGCTCTACATTCAGTACAAGGATTTTATACGAGAATTCATCGAACTTGGGCACATGGAAGAAGCATCTGAACCACCAACTCCAGGACAGCATTATTACATGCCCCACACTTGTGTCATTAAAGAAACAAGTACCACCACCAAACTCAGAGTAGTTTTTAATGCGGCAGGCAGTACTAGTTCGGGGTCGGGACATCGGGACTCACAGATGATCGGACCACAACTGCAGCCGGACCTGTACAGTGTACACAACACTACTTCGTATCCGTACACACCGTTTCGCATTATCTGCGGACGTGGCAAAGATGTATCGACAGGTGAGAGTGAACAAGAAGCACGTCGATTTCCAGAGGATCGTTTGGAGAGACTCTCCATCTGAAGAACTGAAGGATTACCGGCTCTTGACTGTGACGTATGGTGTCACGTCTGCATTCCACTTAGCAGTGAAGTCGCTTCAAAAAGCTGCAATAGATACAAGCCCTGGTTCCATAGCCACCCAAGTCATTCAAAGGGATTTCTATATGGATGATCTGCTGACGGGCTGTTTCGACGAAGCTGAGCTCCATCGATTACAAATCGAGATATCCAATATATTAAGTCGCAGTGGATTTCATCTCCGTAAATGGTCGTACAACTCGTCAGCAGTCATCAACGCTATTCCGAAAGATCAGCGGGAGACCATGCAGCCGTTCAACATCGATCAAACGAATGGCGTCCGTACACTTGGTCTTCAATGGGATCCTTCATCCGATCATCTCGGATTCACTGTCCAGGTTAATGAAATACCTTACAGAAATTTAACAAAACGTTTGCTTCTTTCAGACGCTGCTAAATTATTTGATCCCTTGGGTTTGCTGTCTCCATCCACCATAATTCCCAAAATGCTCTTTCAACGTCTATGGAGACCCAAAGTAGACTGGGACGATACTGTGTCGCACGAAATGCAGCAACAATGGCTACATTATAGGGACCATATCACCTGTCTCGCAGCAATCAAAGTGCCGAGGTGGGTTGGTACAGGAATCCCCGATGCCATTACCGATCTGCACGGGTTTGCGGATGCGTCCCAATCGTCATACGCCGCAGCCGTTTACGTACGCATAGTAGCTCCCGATGGAAGTATCTCCGTACGGCTTCTTACCGCAAAAACAAGAGTTTCCCCGTTGAAGACGACAACGTTATCACTTCCACGCTTAGAATTATGTGGGCCCGCACTCCTCGCACAGCTAATAAAACATGCGAAAACGTCTCTAACGGAAATAAACAACATTTATGGATGGACAGATTCTACTGTGGCCCTAACTTGGATACGTCAGCAACCTGGCAAATGGTCTACTTTCGTCGCGAATCGAGTATCAGAGATACAACAAATTGTTCCTGGCAGCGATTGGTTTCACGTTCAGTCATCACAAAATCCAGCTGACTGTGCTACGCGAGGGGTACAACCACAAGACCTGCTGCATCACCCACTCTGGTGGAATGGCCCTCCAAAGCTTCTAAAAGATGAGTCCGCATGGCCTGAGCAACACATCCTCACAACAAACTTGGACCAACGGTCGCAATCAACCAATTTAGTTTCCAACATTCAACTGATGTGGGAGCTCATCGAGCAGTATTCATCGCTGGCAAAGCTAAAGCGGATTACTGGTTTCCTTCTGAGATTCATCAACAAGGTTCGTTACGTTATAAAAGTTCGAAAGGGAGAACCTGCAGTGCCTCCCAAGAAAGACAAGCATCTCCACCTTTTCGAGTTAAATGAATCGCTAAATCTTTGGATATATTTGACACAGAAGCATTTTTTTACGGACGATTTTAAAAGACTTCAATCATGTAAGCCGGTTCGACGGTGTAGTAAACTCCTCAGATTGCAACCATTTCTCGACGAAAAGGGACTTATTCGAGTTGGAGGCAGACTACAGAAGTCATCCTTGCATGCAGACAGAAAACATCCATTGGTACTTCCCGCATCGTCGAAACTCGCAATGCTAATCTGCATAGATAGCCATCGGCTCACGCTGCATGCAGGCCCGCAAACTATGCTCGTCACACTCCAAAGTCGTTACTGGATCATTGGTTCCCGTAAAATATTGCGAAAGGTGTTCTACTCATGTATGAAGTGCCGCAGGCAATCTGCTGTCGTGCAGGTATCACTTATGGGCGATCTTCCACGAATTCGTGTCGAATCCTGCAGACCATTCTTGCGCAGCGGTGTCGATTTTGCCGGACCAGTGCAAATGCGTTTTTCGAAAGGACGAGGCTCTAAAGCGGTAAAGGGGTACATCTCTGTCTTCATTTGTATAGCTACAGGCGCAATGCACCTCGAACTAGCAAGCGACCTCTCCTCTGCCACCTTTATCGCTGTTTTCAAGCGCTTCGTTTCTCGTCGGGGTCACTGCAAGGAACTCTACAGCGACAAAGGAACCAATTTTGTGGGCGCCGAGAAAGAACTTAAAACGCTTCTTACCTGTGCTATAAGGGACGAAAATCTAGCCAAACATCTAGTTGACGACGGCACCGTTTGGCATTTTAACCCACCGGCTTCCCCACACATGGGAGGTTATTGGGAAACAGCTGTAAAAAGGGTGAAAGTGAAGAATCATCCTTATAAAAACACCAACAAGAATGTAGGAAGCAAAAGTCTGGATATGATGGAGAAAAAACAATCAGCAAGATAGAAGAAAATATAGGTATAAATTTTGGATAGGTCTTAATATTTAAATATTTCATAATAGTATATTTCAGAAAATACGCAAGAACTTACAATTTGAGTTTATACATAAAGAACAATTTATTCCGGACGATTTATCTGATAATAGCCCTGATCGATCTAATCAACATAATGCCAAATGCATTTATTGCTCTACTTTATTTTCTGAAGATAAAGGAGGAGCAAAATGGGTTAAGTGTGTTGTCTGTTCCATGTGGGCACATAAAGATTGTTCAGGCAACGTTGACAAATATTGTATTTGCGAATTTTGCTATCATTAGGTAGCAATAAAACGTTGTATTAATTATGGACTAACCTGGTCCATATTTAAGACAAGGCGATCCATATTAGCACAACTTTATTTGAAAAAGTTGAAATGAGTTTTTTTCAGTTTGTTATTTATTTCTTTTTTGTTAGGTTGTTTTTTGATGTTTTAAGCTATGAAGACTGTTGATAAAATAATTTCTACAGTATTAAAAAAGACCAATTGAATTACGAAAAAATTGGTTGTTTTATTTACAAACAAGTTAAGGGTGGGCCATATTTGAGAGACTCTACTGGCGACAGGCAGAGAGACACTGAAATGATTCTATAAGGGTATCGTTTATTCGCAAGAAATGTTCAATATCTTTTGAAATTTTCAGCTGAATCTTTGGACGGAAAGGGCTATACTTCGATGGTTTGGTCACGAATGTCCCCATCCTCAGGTTGAGATGGATGGACCAAATCCAAAATATCGTCTGGTTACACTTGGGCATACTTCCTGATAAGTTAGAGTCGGCGGCGGAGGATCGGGCTGTCTAGAGATTTCTTCTGCGTGCACTGTCCCCGCGAACCCATTAGTGGAACACGCGGTCAAGAAGATGATGATGATAATAGGCCCAGAAGTCTACTCTAAATAATACCAATATTTATATTATAATATAATACATATATTTTTTATTAAATAGGTATTTACAAATATGATAAACGTACGTGCACATTGTAGCAATGAAATCCAAATAAATTGAAATGAAAAAAATTTAATTACGTTAATCTGAACTACATTCATGCGTAGTTTATTACATATTAGTTACCACGTAACAATTTTTTTATATGTTTAATCTTCATGTTGCAAATAATATGATCTATCTATAAACATAATTAGTTATCACTTAACTATAATAAAAAGAAGAAAAGAAAGAACAGCACCAAAACAAAATAAATTATATAGCAACAAAAAATAATAATAATGTCTAATTTTAAATGAATAGCACTTTGTATTGAGTTTGTGGTGTGTTATTGTTTGTGAAATAAATTTGTTTTTGTGTGGCTACGATGTATTTTAATGGATATGATCATTTGAAAAAAGACATACAAAATCGTTGAAAAAAAGCTTCTTATTTAGATAAATATGAATTGATATTGGATTAGGTCAATTAGAGACTTAATGTATATATTGAGTTATGGGCAAATTCAAGATACTGGCACAAGTTTTTCAAGAGGGTCTTTAAATATTTTAATATTGGAATTATCATCATAATTTTGCTTCATATCAAACTCAGTGTGCGTTAGGGTGTCCCATAAAATTCAAGTTCGAAATATTTTTATGCATACGTTCTTAAAAGTTTCGTTATAACCCAATATTGTATAGAAAAAAATATTAGCCCATTTTATATACGGTAACCCGTGCCGACTTGCGATTTGAACTTTTTCATACAAGTTGCCTGGTAATGCACTGCGAATCGTAACTTTTATTTATCATTTCACACGTTATTTTGAAAATTGTTAGTGCAATTGCAATTATTTATTCATTCGCACAGTGGAGTTATGGAATGATAAACTTAAAATTTTCGATACGGTGCAAAGTTACCCTCTCATCGACAAGTTCTCGCTGGTCTAGTTTATAATATTCGCAAAGTTGAGTTGACCATCAGTGAAAGTGCAAATCTTGCGATTAGGGAGTGCATTATATTTTGGGAAAAGGCAAGAATACCCCAAAGACGTTTCCAAACTGCCTTAGAAAACTTGTTGATTTATCATATTTGGAGAAACCAAATATGGTGGCTTAGATAAAAAATTGGCAGAGAGAGAAGAAAAAGAGCAAAGAACTGGACTGAATAAAGAGCAAGGAAATGAAAGACAAACAGAGTTGTTTTTCTGTATCTGTATCTATTCTGTTCTGCACCTGATGTTGTCACAGTCCATTGGGCTAGAAAACTTTTACTCGGATTAGATGTACGAAGCGCAAAAGAAAAACGTTTGCCAATTTTTGCTTCAGTTGACGACAGAGAACAGCTTCTTGCAGTACCACAAATTCAATGTTGTTCTGGGAAACATCAAGCTAAAGCCGTCCTAAGTGCTCTCTTTTGACTGGAATCTTCATAATAAGTTAAGCAAATAATGTGCTGCGACACGACAGCTTCAAATACTGACCGTTTCAATGGAGTTTGTGCAGTTCTGGAGCAATTTTTAGAAAGAGAATTGTTGCTCTTTACATGTCGCCATCATATTAGGTTGTCAAATATCTCCCTTCCGCCTTTTTGTCTTTTGAATTTCCCGGCTATATGCAAAGCGCATGTGTTGCTCTTCACATGTCGCCATCATATTAGGTTGTCAAATATCTCCCTTCCTCTGTAGCGCTTTGCACATAGCCGGAAAATTCAAAAGACAAAAAGGCGGAAGGGATATATTTGACAACCTAATATTTATGAATTGGTTCTTAAAACTGTCTTCGAATGCAAGGGAGATTACAAGTTGCCAGGATATTCTAATCTTCAAAAAGCTTAGAGACAATTGGAAAAACCAATTCCAATGACAATGAATTATATATGTCTCTGAACAAGAGAATTTGTATCCCTATTGTTACTAACTTATAAGCAGTCAAGATCAACCTTTATTTTATTTCATTTCAACTCGTATTCAATTGATTTTTTGTGAGTAATATGAATGTAGACTAGTTTTATAGCAGACCGAGGTATCAGGATAAAATACGACTTTATAATAAACTCCATAGTTCGGCACGGGTTGCGATCAAGTTAGAAAAATGAAATTTCACATTTGAGCATTTATAAAAAGCCTCCATTTTCAACCAACAAAAAAAATTGTCATATAGAGGACACCCTAGTGTGCGTGCATAAAAGTGAGTTTCTGCTAAAAAAAAAGAAAAAGACAGGCTGAATAAATTGACTGAGCATTAAATCTTCAGTAAGGAAACGCTTATAGTTTAAAAAAATGTTTTTAAAAGTTCAGAAAGGATTTGGAAGAAAAATGTGAGGAATAGTTTGAAAAGTGTGCCTCTCAACTTTACGAACTTAAGTTAAAAAAGTTTTTTGATGAACTGAAGTGCAGCTTGCGCTATCTTAACGCTAAGAAAGAAAGGCTTTTCCCAAAACAAATCAGAAGACAACTTTCAGTTTAGAGTTTAGAGCAATCGAGCAATCGATGATAATCGTTTAAGTTGAAGCAAAGTTTTCTACTACTAAGCCTAGGCCGAGTATCTCAAAAACAAGCATTAAATATTGAATAAGGTATTTTTTTTTGTTGTAGAACTGGCGTGAGCACATTTCCTAACCTACTAGCGACTCTTTCTACACCAACTTGAAACATCCGACAGCCCCAATGTGCTAGTGACTTTTGGTCTTTCTAAAATCTGCTATAACGTCATATTCAGGGTATTCTTGAGGCGTTTCACTGAGCGAGTCGTAGTAGGCGTAGTCGTAGCTTGTATCAGCGTCTGCATGTGGGGGCCTTTTGGACGACGACTTTGACTTCGGTTTGGACTTCTGCCTCGGTTTAGAAGAAGGCGATGGCGTTTGCGGTGCTGCAGTGCTGGCAGCGATGAATGTAGTCGACGGCCTCCACGTAATCGTTGGAGCAGAAGAAGGCTGCTGTGTTGGATTTGGTGTTCTATCAAATCCAAAGTTCGGACTAGATTGCTGTGGCCTTTTGTCTACGGTTTTAAGAGTATCCGCACGTAGTTTATTTATGCTTGCAGCGCCCAAGTTCAGTGAATGAGCAGTCTTGAAGAGCTCCTCCTCGTCACTAAGATGGGTTGGTGTGGGATAGGATACTGGGTGTTGCTGCGGTTGGAAGTACGGTGGAGGTGAGTTCGAAGTTGAGGGATGATTTGTAGTCGTATGCGGCCTCGACTGGGCCAAGCTAATGAACTCGAAAGGCTTTTTCGTCTGAGCCACGTTGTTGCGGGTGTAGTCGATTTCGTATAGTTCGGGGTGGTATTGACCGTCGTGCTCATCAATAGTGCTGAGTGAATCTGGAATTGTATTGGGCAGCTGGGTGGTGGATGGAACATATGGCGGACCTCTGGACTTAGCGTCTGTTGGCTTCTTAGGTTTCTGCTCGAAGGCATTTTTGGTATTGTACGTTGGCTTGAACGTGGTCGGCTGATATTGATCTTTGGGCACCAAAGTGGAGAATTTCTTAACACCGCTCGTCGTAGTTTGGATAAAATTCTCTATTGACCGTCCCTGGTGGGGAGCATTTGCTTTGTAGCTCACGTGCCCTCGGCCTCGAGATGGAGGTGTTGCACTTGCAGTTGGAGCAGTGTCGGATACATTTCCTGATTTGGGTTCTACCTTAGTCCGGATAAAAGAGTTGTATGCGTTGTAGGTAGATTCAACCTGTGTGGGATGGCTACCAGACCGTTGTCTCTCGCTATTTAAATTGTATTGGGACTGTGGAGATGTGAAATCACCAGCCAGTCGCTGCTGGTTGCGAGTTCTACCCAGTTCTGTCGAAGGAAGCGATTCGCCTATGATCGTATTTCCAGCGCGCTGCTCCGATCTAGTCCTGTTCGTTTCCTTTGGGCTCAGCTGAGGGTTGTTGTAGAAATTGAAGTTTAGCGTTTGTTCTTGCTTTGGGAGCTTTTGGAAGTTTCCAGAACCCTTGGAGGAGTTGTCGGTTTGTTGTTGATTTTGCGGCGCTGTAAATGGTGCTGGCGTCTCATACGATTTCGCTCGAAAATACCGGGGTTCAGCTTGCTGGCGATTGTTAAAACGGCTGGCAGACCCCGGCCCTCTACCGGGCTGTTGTGTTTGATTTATATTTCTTAACTCTGAGTTGAGTTTACCCGGGTCAAGAGGCTGGACATTGGGGCTAAGGCCGCCAAGATTTGCCTGGCCACTGTTTTCTGGTTGTTGCGCTCTTGAACCCAGCTGGAACCCAGTCGGTGCTTTCTTCTTCGTAAAATCAGTAAACTCATTGCGATTAGCCAGTGTAATGTTTTTTGCTTGCTGCTTTTGAATATTTCGTTCCGTATTTTGAGATTTGCGGTTCAAAACTCTGCTAAAGATTTCCAAGTTTTGGTTGTCGTATTGAGAGTTGGCAAAGGTATTTTGGCCCGGTTTTTCGCCTCGTAAGGCTGTCTCATTGATGTCTTCGTACTTTTGAGTCGTGGTCTTGTACCGGAATGCACCACTGGGGTTGTATGTGGTTGGATGAATGTCCTGTTGGAAGTCGATAGGACCGAACTGGTACCTTTGACTGGTTATCGTTGTGCGCTGAGTAAGGGCAGAGCCTGTAGACGGTGTGGTGGTTGTAATTGAGGAAGTTGATGATCTATAGGATGATTTATCATTCCCAAAGTTGAAGCCTGTATTGAAAGATGACTGCAATGTTAGTCTCTTCGTCGCTCTTTGGACATCTTGCACTGTTGTTGTTCGAACTGTGGTGTACATTGTAGTTGTCCTGTCTGTTGAACTAGGGATCATAATTGATTGCGACTTGATTTGAGATGGGCGTCGTCCTCTGTGCGGTCGTTTGGTAGTGGCTTCAAAGTACCTAAAATCATCTTTCCGTGGCACATTTCCACTAAAAAAGTGATTGAGTGTTGTAGTTTTTACTGTGCTTGGTTGAATATTTTCATTGAAATCATCTTCGCGTCCGCCGTTGCGGTTGGCGAAGAAGTTTGAACTGTGGGAGCCCTTGAAGAGTTCATCACCGTCTTCTGTGGTAAAATAAGAAATTGAATAAATAGAAAAAGGGGAAGTCTTTTTTAAATTAGATTACGCTTAGAATCAGCATTGGCAAAGTCGTTAGCACTTGGAGTTGTATAATAGCTTGAAGTGGTTTTTTTCGGGGCTTCAAATTTTTGAGACACTTTTCTGAAGTCATTATTTTGATCATAGTTACTTTTTCTACTTTCACTGTTCCCGCCGCCGTAAAAAGCATTTCGATCAGTATTTTCAATTTTCTTAATATAACTCTGCTTTTGATCCACCCGAGTTTCCTTTGACTGCCGAATATCACCTTAACAAATAGTAAGAGAATATTTATCAACTTTCTGCACATAAGGTCTGATAATTAAGTTTACCTGTTTCAGCACGCTGTAGATGGAATGTTGCTTCTTCTTCTTCGGCTAAGGGTGCTCGTTTACTTTCGAAACCAGAACCAAGGCGATATAAATCGAAGTTGTCGCTACCGTAGTAGAGCACAGCTTGCTCACAGTCAACATCACCCCAATCTGCACAGATTTGTGCCTCCTGGTCAAACGCTGTGCCGTTTGGACAAAGGAATCGGAAGTCTTGGACCTAGAGATAGTAAAATAACAAATCAGCATAATAATAGATTTTCAAGTTCTAAGAAGAAATGGGCTGTATTATAAAGTCGAGAACAAGATTTACTACGAACTTTTTCGAAGAGTAATTAGTGCAACTGTTATAAAAGGTTTCACTTTTTTTTTTTTGTCAGAGATGTAGTAAATGTCCTACAGAGCTCTTCTTACACTCCATCGACTAACAGATATATGTACTACTGCAAAAGCATCCTACGGCGTTGAAAACTTGTTTGTTTTCACTTGTATCATAATAACATCATGGGTCTACTTCGGTTCACGGCCTTTTACGTACCTTAACTTATGGTTTTGACGCAGCTCCTCGCCTCTTAGGACTAACAATGGTCACACAGTTTGGCTTCACGATTAGCCACTTGTTGTCATAGATACAGCACTGTCTTCGATACTCTTTTTCACTCTTTTGAAAATTCGATTTTCGATTTTTTTTTCGTACACACCATAACCAAAAAAAGTAAAAGCAGTGAGAAACAAGCCAAAAAATAGGATCATAGTGGCAGTTTTTTGAGTTTTTAGGGCTATAAGGTCGAACAAAATGTTATGTGCAAAATTTAGTACATGCGGATTGTATTTTGTTTTGCTCGGCTTTTCTTAAACTTTAAGGTTTTCCGTCTTGTATTATATACCGTTCTTTTCGTCTTTAAATGTAGTAATAAAGTCCAAACAAATTTTTAGAATGAGCTTACCTCATTCCGTTTTTTTCTATGAAGTGTAAATTACACTTTTAAAAAACATGTACTCATTAGTCCACCTCAGTGTATGTATATATTACTTTCGTAAAATTTTATTACTTTCGTAATATTGTAGAGTAGTTGTGCCTCAACTTAAATGTTGGTTATTTTTAAGATGGTACCATGAACATGAACGGATGGAATTTATCTTTATTTCTCAAAAAAAGATGGAAGATTGACATAAAATTCAAAGATAGGAGAATCAATAACACAATGGCGAAAAAGGTGTTCCAAACACAAATTACCAAAATTAAGTAGGTTAGGTTAGGTTAGAGTGGCTGGCTGGGGCATCAAAGGCCCACAACCACACTTAGGCAAGACTAGGCCCATTGTGATACCACAATGCGGAAATCCATTCCACACCCTAATGGAATCAATTAGAGCTTCTTACGAAGTTGAAAATTAAGTAGTTTTGGTAAATTAAAAAAAAGATAATGTGCTTAACAGTCCATACAGGGCCAGAGCATACCTTGTTCGCACCTACACTGTGTTGTGCGCAATATAATTTCACACAAGTGGAACGGACCTACGGTTTAATGCCGGCTCCGAACGGCGAACTGCGAAAGCTTTCCATCACAGAGGTTACTCCAGGAATATTGTCAGACGTTCGCTGGAGGTGGGGCCATGAAAATCTTTTGTGGTGTTCTTTCGCCGGGCTGGATTCGAACCCGGGTACTCTCGCTTAACAGTCCAACGAAATAACAACTAAGCCACCATTTCTATTAGTGAGTAAATAAATCTAATCATAACAATAAACAAAAATATGAAAGAAGTGCAACAGAACCCATGTTATGAACCTTGAAAGATTTAAGACACCGGTGTTGAATAACTTTTGATTCTTATTGTACGTAAATCAATCATCGGATCAATAAATGCATGAAACTAATTATTAATGATTTCAAAAGTGTAATCCAATGTTTAACATTTCTATACTCATCTATATGACAAATTGGCAGATGGTAAAGGAGTTTACAAACTTTAACTGCAACTGCAACTGTGTAAAGGTCAGAAAAATAATTTAAAATATATCACACCTTGAAAACTGATGATCACAATTAATTCATAATATATAATAAATACAGTCCCGATGATTTAACCTAACGTAACCTCTTCAACTTTAGAATCAATTGTTGCCAGCTTTCCAGCAACAAGTTATTAGAAGTGGCAGGCGCATTATTCCGCGACAGAGAATGCATTACTTCGCGCAAAATATCTTTCCTAAAGGTCATCAGTTGCTGTTATGTATCAACTGCAGATGTTCAGTCACGAAACGTTCGCTTGCCATTTAAACATTTATCTGTATAGCAATATCGTGGAAGTTGCATTCCTGCACAGAAAAAAACAGAAATGAACCTTACAACAACTGGTCTTTATTCGCACGGCAGTTGCACTTTGCCGATTGAAGTGCATAAATAGATATTTGACTGGTTCATTGATTTTATGGTCTTGACTCCATTGGTTTATACATCCAATGCATGCATTATGCTCTCGCAATAGCTTAATGCCAGGCAATGACTTACCCCAACTCCGGCGACTTTAACACAAACGTGGAACATCTGACATTGAGTCTCCGGATCTGCATAGTAACCGCCAAGAATCTTGTCATGGCATGTAAATCTCGTATGTGGCATATTCTGTAAGCTATACGTCGGCCATGGTTTCTTATGGTTAAATTGTCCAAGTGTAGTACACGTCGAGAATATTAGGCCTGAAAAGAGAAAAAAAAGTTACCAAAAATTTATTAGAATGCTAGTTGTAGTTTGTGTACATTATTGAAGTATGTGCAAAATAAATGAAACGATTTCAGTCGGAATTCCTGTCTTCAAAGATGAGCGCAAAGAAAACTATATTTTTGTGGATTATTATTTTACTAAACAAATGGGGAAACTGTGGTTTAAGTGATTTATTTCTATGTTATCATCATTATCCTTAATGGCGTAACAGCCCACGAAGGGCCAGAGCCTAGTTTTTCGCGCCTCCACTGGTTGTGCGCATTATATTTAATTTGACACATGTGAAGGGGACCTACAGTTTATTGCCGGTTCCGAACGGCGAATTGTGAAAGCTTTCCGTGACACAAGTACTCCAGGAGGATTGTCAGTCGTTCGCTGGAGGTGGGGCCGTGAAAATTATTTGTGGTGATTTTTCCCCGAGCTGTATTCGAACTCGGGTACTCTCGTTTAACAGTCCGACGCACTAACGATTAAGCCACAGCGCATAGATTTATTTCTTGCTGACGAAATCAACACAGCTCTCAGCAAAAAACATCATGCTCTCGTCTTATTTATAGACTTCAGCAAGGCTTTTGATACTCTTGACCACAGTAAGATGATAATGGCATTATAAGAGGCAATTTACTGGAATGGGTGGCTAGCTGTCTTAAAGACAGAAGTCTATCGGTTGCTAATAAAGGACTGTTATAGCGAAAAAAATGTCTCTAAATACGGAGTTCCACAAGGGTCGAAACTAGGACCGTTACTGTACATAATATACACAAACGAAATGTTAAGATGCCTGAGAAACAGCGTACCCTTTGCCTACGCAGACGATACAGCGATTGTTGTTAGCAGAAGATCTCCAGAAGAAGCAGCAAGGGTAATGAGCGCCGAGCTGGACGAAATCGGCAAATGGTGCTATGATAACGGACTAGTTATGAACACCTCCAACACCAAGCTGCTGCACATTCAAAGTCCCATGTACCAGGCATCTCACATTACCTGAAGATTTTCACCTGCGACAAAACAGCAAATCAAGAGACGATCAAAGTTGTTGACACGTATAAATATCTAGGTATGATGGTCGACTGCCACTTCCTACAGTCCTGCGATAGGTGTACTATGCACTTGTGGAATCCAGAATCCGGTATGGAATAATGGCATGGGGGGGAGCAGCCCGCTCCCACATAGAGAAGCTGCAAAGCATTCAAGACAGGGCCATCAAAATCCTATCGAGAAGAGGAATGACGAGGTTCAGGACGCTGAACATAACCAAAATATTCCAGATGGCCATGGCGTTGGAATACTATGAGAATAGCGAACTACAAACACCAATAGCGCATTCTCTCGGGACAAGGAGCCGGGCGGCAGGACTATTCCAACTCCCACCGATCATCAATGAATATGGAGGAAGACGACTGACGTACCAGGTGCCGAATATACTAAACAAGTTACCACAAAATCTGAAGAGCATAAGAGCAACTAATACTGTTTTTAATTATATATTTTCTCCGTTTCAATAATTTTTGTTTATTTTGTCAAACTAATGTAATTGTAAAGAAAGCAAGGGACAACCACCTGCAGATAAGCCTTCGGCTTCGCAGGTACACATTTTGTCAACTTATTTTATATATTTGAATCCCAATAAAATTAAATTAAAAAGTTAAAAAAAAAAGTGTATGTACTTCTCTAAATCTATGAAAAATTAGATCATGTATAAACAAAAATTGAATGTAGGTTTGATGGTTAGTGCGATGGTTGTCAAGTGATAATACTCAAGAGCATCAAAACAGCATGTCTACCTCTAGCGAGCGTATGATTATCCACTTGGAGCATTTTGTTCTGTCAACAAAATTTTGGTGCCAATTTGGGTGGATGGGCGGGAGGGGGGAGGTGTGGCTCCCATTGAGGTGAAGTGGGTGCTGACTTTCAAAGTTTGCCTCATCCTGTTGAGTGATATATCAACTAAAAGGTTTTTCATAATGAGATTCAGCTTTCTTTCGGGTTTTGTCGGTGAAAAGTACCGTTGGAAAGATATGAAGCTCCAAATTTGGAAAAAGAGTGCCCCCTCTAAAACTGTTTTTTTACGTACATATACGATTACTTGTTTAAAATTTGATTTATTTTATGCGTAGCAAGGCAGCTAGTAATACCTAAAATTATATGAGCAATATAATCGCTTAAAGAAATTGTCGCTTGAACAAACTATGTTATTTTATGCTGTACAATACCGCCTTAAAAAACATTGCTAGAGAGGTTTGTTTTATACGGCACATGTAACATACTTATAATAATTTAAAACGCTGCCATTAACAGATTTGCATAGCTTATTAGAAATTATTTTTTCTTGTATACGTTTTTCTCATAAAAGAAAAGATTTTCTCTCCGTTGAGTACTGTACTTGCATAAAAAGTATATTAAAAAGTTGATTCAAATAAAGAGCGAAAACATGCCTTGGTCTTGAGTGTAGTTTTTGATTCAGCGCGATTTTTTTGGTTTCTAGGTTTAATAATTACATCGTTTGGTAAAGTCACACCACAATTGGTAACAGTTATTTTCACAATTTGTCGTCACATTTCGAGCCAATTTAGAAATTTATTTTTTAATAATGTTCACTGTTCTATAATATCAGGTGTGGTAGTGAATTGTAGCTAGAATTCAGTAACAATTTTTCAGAACTTAGTACAAATATTTTTTTTTAAATCTTTGAGTCTCTTAAGGATCTAGCTTGATTTAGCAATAAAATCGCTAAACGGCAACCATGTTTAATTTTTTCTTATTTAAAATTAGGATGCCATCATCGACGTCTAAGTAGTCAAAGCAACAAGTTTAAACAACATTTATAAAATACAGTCGAACCGCTATAATTCGTACCCCGATAAATTGAAGCCTAAATAACTCGTAACAAATTGCTAGTCCCTTAAAAAATCCTCGTTCATTAGTAAGGTTTTTGTATATTTTGCACTCCTCGTTATTTCGCATTTTTTATTTGCAATCCAATGAACAGAAAACCTCTTATAAATCGTAATTCGTTTTTAAACCTCCGTAACTTTGGTTCTACAAATTTCTACATTTATCGTCCTCATCGTCCTAAAATGCACAATTCTTGAGGCAATTACCCGAGGAAGTCAATTACTTAATTCATCTGACGATTCAATTATGCTACTTCTAGTCCATTTTAATAAAAAAAAAATTAAACTTAACTGAAACTTAAATAATTGTGAACAATTAGAATATTGCATATTGCAAAAGCTCATTTGACCGGGACAACTTGAATGTATTTTAAAATAAGACACTGAAAACAGGAGAGCTACAAAGAGTGGAACACAATTAAGCGGGATGCAGTTAAGCGGAAAATGTTCCATATATTTAATATTTTATTTAATAATTTAACGTTCCATATATTTATTATATGGAATTTTGCTTGTTTTCGAACGCAACTAAGCGAAATCATTTAAAAAATGTAGAAAAAGTAAAAATAATTTCCAGTTCTTTCTTTTGACTTAGAGCAAAAGTAATCTTTTCCTCGTTCTGCCGCCTTGATTTTTTATTGTTCCGATGTGCGCCGACGTGCAGCTCTTTTTTTATTTGAGGTTTTTTAAGTCAAATGCATTCAAAAAAGATACTTTTTCCAGCATTAAAGCTTAATACTTTGAAAACGGAACCCATAAACAAAAAGTTCATAATGAAACCTTTATTTTTTTCCTAGGATAATCCAACGACATACTACTCGATGGACTCCAATGGATTTTTTTAAGAAACAAGTACCTATTGGTATTAACTTTTTTGTTCCAAAAAATTGGAGTTGACTGAATTAAGGTTTTTATAGGTTTTTGGTCTGGACGTTAGAGTGTGTGTGTCTCGGGCAAATTGTACAAATATCTGTATGCTGGTCTCAAAAATAACTATATCAAGTATCCAGTTCCTATTTTTAACTGTTGATTTCATTCCAATTTTTAGGGTATTCTACCCCACTGTGCGCCGTACAATTTTTTTTTAATTTTTGGAATGAGCTGCTAAATTTTTTATCAGGAAATTTGCGAGGGAGTATTTATACAGTTGTCAAAAAACGAATTTTTTATCAGGAAATTTGCGAGGGAGTATTTATACAGTTGTCAAAAAACGAATAAGAATATCATTTTCTCTGAATCAAAAATAAGAGTCAATAACACTTTCAAACAACTCAAACATAAGCAGGTGGTTAGTTAAACATAGCTATAATAAAGAAAAAAATATTTCTAAAAACATGATTCCAATTCACAACTTAATTTTTTTCAGCTGGCAAATCCGACCACTGAGCAGCGGTGGGAAAATTGCCTTGGTGAACTTAAGGGAAAACTTCGCTAGCTAGTCGTAAGCTACTCAGAAATAATCCACTGAGATAATCAATCGGCTACTCACATTTCCCAGCAGGACAAATCGGTGTATTCAGATCTTTAAATTTTGGAAAAAAAGGAATTGCAAAACACAAATAATATAGAAGCCTTGGAAATTTAGTTAAAATAACATCGTTAATTTCGTTAACCTTACTCTTGCAACTGCCAATATAGTTCTTTAATCATTTTTTTTTCTCTGCTTTGACTACATCTGGGTTGGTTTTTCGATATTAAGTCCTCAAAGTTGGTTAGTTTTTCACCTAAATAACGATCAACTTCAATTTAGTTTTAAAAATGAGGTACTTTCCTGTCTCCTACTAGAAGTAACTTTAACGAAAAAGTAGATAGTTTTAGGGTATGAAAAAACTTCCATAATTTTGTAGGTTTTAACACTCCAGTATGCGCATGGTCCACGATCCTAAACCACCACCACCATTTTTTTTAAATGACATGTAATATTTACAATTTTTTTTTGTTTTAGTTATAAAATTTTATAAAAAATATTTTGCTATAAAAATTTTATACAATATGAAAAATATAATACTAATAATACATTATCAAATACACATGTTTGTTGCAAAATAAAATGGTCTACAATCGAAGACCGGCCACCACCTCGTGCTTCCTTTTACCACAGCTTTTAGTATCTCTAAGAGTCTTATCTGAGCCTCTGCACAAGCTCGATAAATCATGCTTTACAGGGCCAGTAATTTAACACAACCAAATTTTGACTGTAAACAACTGCCTGAGTGATTTTGCTGTAGAACAGAACACATCTCAGACATGGTACGTCGCATTGGCTATCATCTTCCGACAAAAAATACTGCGGTCTGGTATAGCTGGCTGCATCTGTAATGCGCTCATTTATGTTAACCCACAACCACACACACATAGATCCATATTTCACATATCATATCATATCATATCATATATATACCTCTATCTACAAAGCACATGGTCAGCGCCATCACCTTTGCGCCAGCTGCGTGCAAATTTTAGTTGAGCAAATAGGGGTTGAAATGAATGTGGAAAACATCACTGAGACTTGTGTCAATTTCAACCAGAATTTTACGGATTAAGAAAAACTTTCAATAGGCGATTGTTTGAATTTCGTCCACTGATAGATATTTATAAACTTATTTTTTCTTAATGCTTTCGCCGAGATCTTCAAAACTGCGTTTTTGGATTTTCGAAATTCGCATATTGACGTCTTATCGTTTTTGGCCAAAAGCTCCAAAGGTATTGGGGCCAGAATGTTGATTTTTTTAATATACTCACAAAAACCGATTTTATATAATTTTTTTTAGATTTTTTGACAAAGCGACGTCGAAATTACAGCGGTGACTAGCTTTTGGACTTTTTACAAAATCATAGGAATGGTTATTGTGCCTTTACCTTAAAAGATGGACATATGGTCTCGCGGACTTTTTTTTAGAACTTTTTGAGACGATCAATTCCTCTACACATTATTTATCACATCACTATTTTACTCGCAAATCTCATTGTACTGATAGTTTTTTAGGTCCAAATGTCCAAAGAATATAGCTATTTACCTTCCCAGAAAGTCCACAATATTACTGCATGAAAATAAGTGTTAATGAATTTAGAAATAATTTGGGGTAATGCACCGCGTCTTCTACATCTAAAGCGCAGTCAACTAAATAATAGACTTTTGATGATGAATCACATTTGGCAAGAATTGAATCATTAACTTAATTGACTTGCTTATTTTTCTGCCACAAAATAGCCCTTCCCTCAAACCAAATGAATTATTGGATAAGTTTGCAATATCCGAAAATACCTTCTCAATAAATGATTGAATATGAAATATTATGTTCGGCACCAAAACAAAGATATTTCTGAAATTTACCTTCCCATTTCTTACTTAAAATTTTTCTGCTCTTATTTACAGCATATTATTGGAAAGTGATGTGTTGTCTCTTCCGTATGCCACACTTATATTAGTTTGAAGTTAAGATTTTTTATGTGCAGCCATAAGTATGACCTTTTCAGTGAAGCATAGACTTTGCTTTAGTGCGTTTTGCTAGACGTTTTGTGGAGCATTGAAGCCTCGTCCTAAATTATTGAGTTTTACCAGTATTACTTTACTTGAAAACATTGCAAGCACTTGAAAAATCAGCACTACAAAATTTTAATGGAAGTTTAAAAGCAGAGTTAGCAGTTTCTCCACCCTCTAAAAGTGTGGGTTCAATTCCAGACGATGCAAGACGATGCACAGCAAAATCAGTCTTTCTGCTGCCACCAGTAGCATTCAAAAAGAAAATATTCTCCTAGCCTAATAACATAATTAAATCATAAATGATTTTTCCCCTTTTCAGAAGACACTCGTTTTAAATCACTTCAATAAGTCAGTAATGATCATCGTTTTTTCTTACATGCATTCTGCATGGGTTGATGTTATATGGCTACTTGAAATAAAATTCCACAGAACATACAGTCGAATTCCTCTCTCCCTCTTACCCGAATAGATTCTTTCCAGCCTTAGTCTACTTTCAATACCTCAAAGTCGAGTTTTATTTCTTTGGCTGAAAAATATCCCCACGCAACTTGTAGCACACTCGCATTATCTGACTCTCCCATTGGGAGACGATGAACATATTTCGCGAACATTCATTTGGTGTTGATTCTTGTAGTGCAAACACGTCGGGAAAAAGCGCAAGTGGTTACCCTTAGTGTTGTTTACGTATGCAAAAAAGAGAGAGCAAAGGAAGTTCACAGCAAAAATGAGGATTAGCTTGCGAACATGGCCCTACACGCGAACATCGCGAGCGAACATTATCGTTGTCGAGAGCCATCTCTAGTCGCATCGCGCACACACAAATAATCGGCTTTTAATCTGAAAACAGATAGGTATCTGAGATGCATTCTTGCTTTATTTAGCGTGTATATTGGAGGTTTACTTTAAAAAAGAAATATAAACACGTCTGCCAGTATGATTCCAATTGTATATATTACAATCCAAAATAGAGGATTTTCAACAACAAAAGAAAAAATATGAAACCCTCTAACTTGAATTTCCATAACTGCCTCTAACCCGTGAAAATTCGACTTAGAATGATTCGACTGTATGTACTTTGATCAATGTTCCCATAATCGGATGACGTTGTTGTTGTCTGCGGTGCAACAAATCTTCAAAATTTTACCCAACGAAATTATCAAAGTAAATAAGTGTCCTTGTATTTTCCTATAGAACAGAACACGCATCAGATATGTTATTTTCCCATTGGCTATCATATTCCAACAAAAAATACCATGTTCTTTCATCGCTGCCTGTATTTCTAATGTGAACATTTATGTAAACCTATACACATACATATATACAAATATCCATTTTTCACATCTCATATGCCTCTATCCGTACAACACCGTTTCCGAGCGATCATCGTCATGCCAGCTGTGTGCAAATTTGAGTTGAGCAAATAGGGGTTGAAATGAATATGGAAAACACCACTGAGACTCGCATCGATTTCAGTCAGAATTTTATAGACTAAAAAAATCTTTTAATCAGCGATTTCTCGGATTTCGCCAACTAATCGATATTTTTATAGCTAATATTTCTTAGTGCTTGCTCCGAGATTTATACAACTGCGTTTTTAGATTTTCGAATAATCACGTTTTATTGTTTTTGGCCAAAAGCTCTAAAAGTATTGGGGCTAGAATGCTGAAATCAGTTTTTTTTAATGTACTTTTTTGTAATTTTTTCAGATTTTTTGACAAAGCGGTGTGGAAATTACAAGGCGGATTGCCTTTTCGAATTTTTACAAAACCATAAAAATGGTTATTGTGAGCGTACCTTAAAAGATAGACATATGCCATCGCTGACTTTTTTTTAAAACTTTTTGAGACGATCAATTCCCTAGTACATTATTTTTTCGTATCTTTAACTGTTTAGACTTAGCTTTAGCTTTAGAAGCTTGCCAGTTCTTGACTTTTTTTTACATATCTCAATATACCGTGAATTTGTTGTGCCAAAATATCTATAAAATATAGTCCATACCCATAATAGATACTCAACAATGCTACTGGTGAAAACCACATGGAAATCCGTTTAGTAGTTCCCGACATTAGACTTCCCAAACATTTTTTTAAACTTTGTTTTATAATATTTATATAGATAAATTATATGAATTATAGATAACCCGTAAACTGTTGTTTTCTTATGCTGGAAAAAAATTGGTAGTATTCAGTACTAGTTTTTTTAGTAACTTGAATTCTAAACTAAACTAAATGACAGCCAAACAAAAAGATTTTTGTAATCTAAGGTACCTTCCTTCTCACCAAGCGTCTAAGCTAATATCGGCCGTGAGCATCACTGCCGACTAACTAACTGACTTTGTCTTTTATCTACGACTAGTTAAAAAGAAATTACGATTCATCCCTTACTTCGGAAGGATTGAGCAGTTTTAAGCAGATATGGAGCAGGAATGGCGGTGTGCTCAATCATTTGCCGGTCTAAATGCCGGAATTCTGTTTCCTCACAGCACGAGTTCTGTTTTTCTAGCTTTCACGTTGAGTCTTCTGTGAAGTATAGCACATCAGGCAATATGTCAAACTACTTCCGTATACTTATACATTAGCTTCAGTCAGGGTCAGTCAGGATTAGACCTTGAATACAATTGATTAAAGAACTGAATAGATAGATAGATAATTACATTACAGTAGCTCACACGATATTCATTGACTACAACCCGATATAATCACTTAACTTCAATAAAAAAATATGCTTTTGCTTCAAATTGCCAGTTATTAACATGTATCTGTATGCGGAGAGAAATTCCAAAACAAAGCTGTAAGTATGCGTGCTGAAGCTCTACGCTGTTAAGGGTCTGCAAATCACTAGACTTAACACACGAAAATGATTTAAAAATTATGCTGCTGTAGCCTGCTTACTGTGTATGCCCTCAGGTGGTCCATACTAACGTGCGGTGGTCATTTTGGCCATTGACAACGTTAAGTGCGAGTCAAGAGTTACACAAGATTAACACTTATGAACATGAACATTGATGAATAGGCTTTCGTCTGTGCATTGGACTGGTCTTATTAGCAGTTGATAAGCGATGAAAAAATGCAAATTAGGATGCTACATTATTATATATTAATTAGGTGAAGAGTACCAAGATTTTAGCTTGATAAGACATGAAAAATCTATAGTTGGAAGAGGGCGTAAGAGCTTAGCTTTTTAGCTCTTTCTTAAATTCCACTTTAAAACAAGTTAATTGCTTGATATCTATTAAATAGAATAGCTCTAGTATTAATGCATGCTCTGGCCTCGCATAATTTAAACAAGTGACCCACTTCAACAGTTCAACTTGATGATAATGGTTCACAAAACAAAAAACAAAAAGCAAATAGAAAGAGACTCATAATGCAAGAACAAGTATTGTGGCAATTTAAATTGACCGTGAAGTTATAGTAATTATACTCTGTACAAAATATTTTGAGACAGCACGACGGCGTCTAAGCATACGGCAAGTAAAAACTGTTCATACCTCATCTCGGTTTGTTTTATGAGATATTTCATCATATGTTGCTGCTATTATATTAATTTTTTGCTGAGACTTAAAAAAATAACAAAAGCTAATCATGCGCTGTCAATTAAAGCACCTTTAAGACCTTGCTGTAATACACAGCCGTGGATGAAGATTGCAGTGGATGAAAAAGTAATTTCAGCTCGCATTACCAGTTGTTGATACGCCTATTAAGCCACCTGAGCTTGGACTGAAAAATGGTGGATTAGAGACGACCCCATATCTGAGCTATGATTACAAAGAGCGGAGAAGATCAAGGAAATATTAAGAAAAAAAACGGTCAAGTGTTAGTTTTACTCACCCGCCGAGGGTTTCGTTCACAAAGAGATTAGTAGCTTAGACTTAATATAAGTCTAAGAAATTAACAAACTAAAATAGTCAAATCAAAACAAACTCAATTCACTGTTCATTCAGTAAAATTCTTCTCTTCATTTCGAACGAAACACAACAAGAGAAAATCATTTCCCATTTGCTGATCGCGCCAGTCGTGTGAAAATTGCTTTGGTGAATTTAGGGGTTGAAATGCCGCAAGCGACACTGAGACTGCCGTCAGTTCATCGTTTTTTGCAGGCATCTGATCCGATTTAAATCGTTAATATCTCGAAAAATTTTATGAAAATAATTTTTTTACGTAATATTTTATTGTTCTTTCACCGAGATCTATAAAATGGCGTTTTCGGATCTTCAAAATTCGAATGTTGTTGTTTTTTGGTTTTTGGCCAATATCTCGAAAACTATTAAAGCCAGAGTGCTCAAACCAATTTTAACACAAAGATTACATCTAAGCCTACATTCCAGATTTTTTTTTTAGGATTCTTAGAAAACGAGTGTGGAAAGTAGAGGGGGGGGGACGCCTTTTTTTCGACTTTGAACCTTAATGTTTCGAAAACCTAGCTTCCAAATGAAAAGTTCAAAATGAAAACTTTGTTTTATTTTACAAGACCTCACTTAATAAATTTTGTTGAAATTTTTTTCAAAAAAAGTTAGTAATTAATTTATTTTAGTATGAATAAAAAATCATAAACGATTTTTGGATAATTTTGGGGTATTGCGATGAGTTGCCTCATAACGCCAATTTTTTTCAGATTTTTCGGTCAAATATTATGTAAGGTGGGGGACACGGTACACAAGTCAGTTTTTGGCAGTTTGTTGGCTAATAACTTCTTACCAATAAGAGTAAGGTGATTACCATAGTACAATTTTTTGATTTAACTATCATCCTCTTTCCAACAATACCCATATCAAGGAACTAGTAAAAGGAATTTGTTTTTCGAATTAAGTATTGGTACTAAGTTTTTTGCTAGTATGAAATTTTCTTAAAATTTTTTACCTGAACGCTTTTTGGCTATTCTTTATTCTTACTGGTTCGCCAATTACCGAGGTTAAAGCTTGATGACAGACAGACAGACATTCTCATAATCAGGGCACCGCCCCCTTTCCAGTGACACCCATATCGACCATCAAAGTTAGTAAAAGTTTTTTCGGGCGTTAGTATTAGTACTAACTTTTTCTTTAACCTGCGACTAATTCCAAAAAAAAAACATGATTTGTAGATACGTCTTCAGTCCAAATTTCATCACTTAACTATAAAGGACTTATAAGTTATAGTCAAATTTGTAAAAGGCGACAGACAGACAGACAGACACCGAAGTGATTCCATAAGGGTTTCGTTATTCCTCTCGAACGAAACCCTAAAAAACCGGTCAAGTGTGAGATTTACTCACACGCCTAGAGTATCGTTTTATAGCAATTATATTAGTTTCGTTCTATAGCAAGTATTTTAGTACATACTTACGACTTAATATAAGTCAGAGCAATTAGTAAATCAAAATAGCACCAGTAAAGTTCTTTTTTTAAGCAACAAAGACGTGTAAAAATTTCGTTGGTGCATGTAAGGGGTAAAATACCCGCAAACGACACCGAAACTGTCAATGTCAACTGTCAAACTGTCAATTCATCGTTTTTAGCTGAAAACTGAACTGATATAAATCGTTAATATCTCGTTTTTTATATAACATTTTTGATTCTTTTGCCGAGATCTTTCGGATTTTTCAACTTTCAATACTCATGTCATTATTTTTTGGTTTTTGGTCAATAACTCTAAAACTATTCGAGTCAGAATTGTCAAACTAATTTTGAACTAAAGATTATTTCAAAACCTATATTCCATTTTTTCAGACTTTTAGAATCATGGATGTGGAATTGGGGTGAATGGTTGGTTTTATTAACTTCCAAATAAAAAGTTCAAAATGAAAACTCTATTTAATTTTTCAAGGCCTATCTAACGATTCCCCCATAATTAAAGTTTTTTTCTATCTGCCTAATTATACCCCCAAAATTAAAGCCTTTCAAAAAAATTAGTAATCACACAAGATATTTTTGGGGTATTGCTTGGAGACGCCTTTATGTATATACGAGGTCTGTTAAAAAAATGAATTTTAAAATATCGCGGGAATGCAAATTTTTTGATCCATTTTTTTTTTTTTGACAGCAGGACATTTAAAATATGTATGTCTAACTTTTATGCCTCTCACAAACAATATAAATATGCTATATAGCTGAAACTGAAAACATATGTTCGAGACGAAAAATAAAAAAATCGATAATCGAATGAACGTGTCCCGCAATATTTGAAAATTTACCCTATTTTTTGAACAGACCTAGTAGCTCCAATTTTTTTCATATTTTTTGGCACATTATTTTGGAAATTATGTTTTAGCATATCAAATATCTAGAATAAAAAAAATTGTTTTTTGATTTAGTATTAGTACTAACTTCTTCGCTAATATGCAACTTTCTCAGAACTTTATTTTTGCAAGTGAAACACAACATCTGTATTCTCATTTCTTTATTCTGGTTAACCCCCGAATTTTGGAGTTCAGCTTTATTTCACTCGGCGTTATTTGACGGCACCATATCATTGAGTCATGCGTACTAGTTTTGCTTTGCTTTCATTGGTTTTTTGTTTAGTTTCTATCTTCAACTATAGTCATTGCTTAGAAGTTATAGTTGTATTAAAACTTATTCCATCGACATTTACCGGTTGCTGCGTACCATATCATAAATTCCTCATATTTCGTCAGTTTGGGGGAGTCACATTAAGTTGCAAAATAAATTGTATTAAAAAAAGAAACTAGTATACGAAATATCAAAGAAAAGAGAAAGGTTAAAAATATTAACCACAGCCAGACACATTGCCAAAAGATAACACATTCGTTAATATCCGAAAGATTCCACGACTGAGCCGTTCAACAATTCGTCTCAGAAGAATGTTGCCACGGAGCCTGTTCACATCAAGATAAATTCGCATTACAAATATCAACTATGTAGCAGTTTTAAATGCTGCTCCGAGTAAAAAAGAGAAGAAGAATAGTGAAGCCAACACCAGCGTGGCGAAGATGTTGGTAACCGTAGGACGTCACTCAGAGGCGCAATTGCTGAATTGGTTGTGCAACTCCAATTTGGATTTCGTTAGTTCCTCGTATTCACTCGACTTCAATTCAAGCACTAGGCTTGACGTTGGTCGTTTCGTTGGTATCTTTACTTTCGAATGGGAGTTAGTTGATGGAGATGAAGTGGGAGTAGGGAGGCAAAAAGCGGTGGGAGGAGAAGGCGGAGGTAAATGCTTGTGGTATGTTTTCATTCCATGTTCAACAATGGGAAGAACTTAAATGCACACCTAAGAGTTTGAAGATGTGAAGATATTTTTTTTTGTTTTTGGTTAAAGTGTATTTTTTTTGGCGTCGTTCGGCGGTCGGCGGAATGACGTTATTGCTTGTGCTGGCGGTGGTAGTGCTGTCGTACTACTCGACTATGCTTTTTCGCACGGCATTATGCTGATGCAACGCTCAGGTAATTAATCAAAACCCACAGGAAATTCTCCGAAAGCCCGTATTAGCATTAAGATAGAGGCTTCATGATAAATTGCAAACGCAAGGGTATTTTCACTTGTGGTTGACGTTACGGCGGGTGTGAATGCCAACAAGCTGCCCGTATGTGATGTGACTTTTATGAGTCTTAATACAATTTTCTATTATTATTTACAAAACCGGTTTATTTTATGCAGTTGGGGCTTCCTTTTTGAAGATTGCATGTTACTACGATGGGTAAGAGATTCGACCGGCTTGTATGTTGGTGTATTAATTAGGGCCTTTCATTCGGAAGAATTTGATAATTTCAGTGGGTAGTTGAACTTAGCATAATTTTTAAAATCGACCACATATTTATGTGCTGCGTGAAATTTGATAGAAATACTATGCGGATCCAAAAAAAAAAAAGGCTTTTAGGCTTTTTAGCCTAAGACGCTGTGTTCAATAGTACGTACGAAGGAACACTCGTGACTAAATAGTCGTCAGGAAACGTTTATCATGAGAAACTTTTCACTTCCTTCTTCATGTTACTATTCTAATCCATTTGAAATAGAAATCAGATCCACTCTCGTGAAATAAGATCCCGGAAAATAAATGTATGCTTCGAGCTTAGAACTTAGAACGAGAATCATTGAACTGTTGGAGATTTTATATCAAAACACAAGTGATCAGGTTTTTGTATATTCGATACCGAAGGCTTCGTTCAAAATATTTAGAAACCGAACTTATTATAGTACTGTATTTTTTAGGAGATCAGTTGTAGTTATTGATAGATTAGCTGATGTTTCGGTATGATTCAAAACGCCTCAAAAACGATTAATGCAACAACATATATCGATAACAAAATTCCTTTCTGTAACCACACTGTAAATTCGAAACAACAAATTAAAAACTTTTTATACCAAAAAAGAACTGACACTTCTGCCATAACAAATCAGTAAAATTGAAGTATGCAATTAATCTATATAAAAAAAAAAAAAAAATTAAAAAAAAATGTGCTATTTATTTGCTTAAATATATCACAAGACTCAGTAATTTAATGATGTTGCATAATAATAGTGAGAGCACCATTTGAAAATCACAACAAAAATAACATATTAATTGTGTTTTAATGGCATTGAAGACTGTCAGCAGCTGTGAGAAAGCGGAACCAAAATATAAGGCAACCAAAGTCAAAAGGCTTAATGATGAAAGGCTTGTTAGCCACAATATAATATGTTTTTATATAATATGATAAATAAATTTTCAGAAGACATAAAGTTGTGTCATTGATCGAAGTTGGAACTACTAATTGTAAGTTCATTAATTGTTGAAAATATATTTGTGTAATAATATTTCAAACGAACCAAATATATTCTTGATTTGACTCTGATATAAATTAGTAAGCTATCCTTCTTTTCGACTTTTTCAACCATTTGCTTACGCTATCAATTGTTTTATCTTTTTTCTAAATTAGTAATTTTACTAGAAACTATAAAAAAAATTGTTTGTAAATGTATTGAACTGAGGTTATGTGTTCCGATGATGTGATGATATAGTCTGAATTAAATGTAAAATTTAGTTTGTTAAGAGCATCCAATTCCGAATGACAGTGTTCTAACATTTTCAAATTAAAGCAAACACTTCTTGCGTACAAGTTGCAGAAAAAGTGCCTTTAGTTGAAATAAATGCCGAATGTTTTTTTTTTTTATAAATGTGTCAACTGAAGTGTATAAATTAACAGATTTTATTGTATTACTAGATTCCTTTAACATTATTATAATAAAAAAAACGGACTCTCCTTTGAGTTGAACACTCTTCTGTAATTTGCATTTTTCTCTTGCGTTCTTGGATATGACGTTCAAGGAGACTGTCTGATCAATCTCTGTTGAGCAGTTTTCAAAAATAGTTACCGAAACTAAAAGAAGTAACTGGACTGTTAAGCGAGCGTACCCGGGTTCGAATCCAGCTCAGGGAAAAACCTGAAACAATTTTCATCCTCGACCTCCAGCGAACGACTAACAATATTTCTGGAGTAACCTGGCATAGAAAGCTTTCGCAATTCGCCGTTCAGAACCGGCATTAAACAGTGGTCCCCTTTACTTGTATCGAATTATATCGCGCACAGAACAGTGGGGGCGCGAAAAAGGTTTGCTCTTGCCCTGTACGGCTTGTTATGCTGATTATTTTTTTTGTATACTTCCCCTTATTAGATTTCAACTTCAAGATCTATTACAGATCCGACGTTTAATTATAGTAAGGGACCTAAGGTATATTGCCGGTTCCGAACGACGAATTACAAAAGCTTCTAGTGACAGACGTATTCCAGGAGGATTGCCAGCCGCTAATTAGAGGTGCTTGTGGTGTTTTCGCTGGACTGGTTTCAAACCTGGGTACGCTCGCTTAGTAGTCCAGTTCTAAAAAATAACGAACAAAGGCTAGCCTAACCATCTGCTTTAAGAAATGTAGTGATCCCCTTCTCGCATTATTAAGTCTTTATGTGTTAAATTATATATTTCACGCTTATCATTAATGAATTACATTTGTGCAACTGTACGCTGAAAGAAGAAGGTCAAAAGACGAAACGATTAACTAAGCTCGAGTATCTTCATCGTTCCATCATCAAGAATCGGTTTACGGTTTATGCGTTCCTATCTTATAATGTGACGATTACATGGCGTTTTTGTGTTCACCTATTACGTTTGAGTTAGCACATTAATGCTTGCCGTTTCCTACACAAGTCGGCTTCTAAATTTGGCAGTGCTATACCGGATCTTATAATTCGCAACCTTTACCAGTTGAGTTATTTTTTGTTTTTGTGACACTGCTTTTGAATTCATAAAGCAAAGCCGGTACTTCTGTCGCATGCGGCAAGGAGAAACTCATAGACCATGGCACTTCCGCAGCAAACCAGCTTATATGCTGCATTAAGAAGAATCGAACAAAATAGAAGAGAGCAGGAAGTAAAATTAAAATCTGATACTTTTCAGCAGTTGTCTAGTTACTTATGTATATGCTAATTAATTACTAAAGAGTGGACAGAATTTAAGTCTATTGATATTACTAAAAATTCAATTTAAATTTTAAAATCTCAGTCTTGATTATTAAAATCCCGAAGGCCTTATCAAATTGATAATATATTTCTGTATGAATACAACGACATGGATATTCACGCTCTAGAGTTTAAATGAAATTTCAATAGAGTTAGTTGTACAATATCTAGAAGATAGAATCGTTTCACAGAAATTCTAAATTTTGGGAAGCTTAAAGCTTATTGCCAATAAGCTTTTTTTGTTTACCTGGTGTAATATTTTACGCAAAGATCTTGCTTTGTGCACTTAAAAAATAGTTCAAAGAAAATTTAAACTGCACACCCATGTTCCGAACATTAAAAAATCTGGATTCTGGTGATTAGATCTGGTTTTAATTTTGACAAGGGTTATTTTTTTCCAAATTCTTCGTTTTTGCTTCTTATTTATACTTCTATGACTACTTATATGATTGTTATTGTTACTAAATTAAATATTATTGTCCTGGAAAAATAACCTTCATTCTAATGAAAGCAAAAATTAAAAATTAAATGGAACACCAAAAACATATCGAAACAAACGCAAGAGTTTGATTAAAAACATAAAGACTCAACTATAGCAGACTAACGGTTCGGTTCGGTGTGTAACGCCGATTTATATTGATTAAGGCTAAAATAAATAAAACAGAGTTCAGAGTATCTGAACATTTTATGTGAAAATCTGCGATCTTAAAATCATGCGTATAAAAATAGCTAAGGCGTGGTTGTTCTTTCTGTGTTTCAGATGTTAAAAATGTTCGTTTCCCTTTTACGTCTTTTTTTGTCAATAACTACCAAACTGTTAATACCAGAGTGTTCGAAACTATTTTAAATGCAAGATAACATCAAAGCAAACATTTTAAATGAAATCATTATTTTGTATCCAACAACACATCACTCGAATGAAAGAAGGAAATAAGTTGGGACAGACGGGTATTAATCAATTGTTCAGAAGTTTGTGTGCTTAAAGCTTGTGTGGTATAACTCTTTCAATGTTTCTGTGGTATAACTCTTTCTATTCCAATAATTATGAAAAAAAAACTTGTTTTTAAATTTTGTTTTAGTACCAAATTTTCGCTTATATGTACATACTAAGTTTTCAGTATTTTTTTCAGAACTTTCTTTGTGTAAGTAAAATACATTATCTGTTCGAATTTTATTTCTTAATTGTGTATGAGTGTAACCCAGTGTAACGCAGTGAAGGGTATGTATATATTTACGTAATCTAGCACCAGTCTCATTCATATGTGGCTGCAAAGGATTCATCCTTTAACTGCAAAGGATTTACAAGGATACAACAATTTTTCAAAAAATGGTCAAGCAATTCCTCACACTTGTCTTAGCCAAACGGACCTCAATTTGAAGAACAGGTTTTAAAATTGAAAATACCACAGTGTAACTTAATAGATCTTTTAAATCAAAGTTCAACCTTGCTATCGCCCATCAACTTACCAGTGAAAAAAATTGTCCAACTGTTTAAATGCTTTATTTCCATTGCGGTTAGCGACCCTTTTACGTCCTTCAAGAGATATTAATTTGCACTTTTTCACTTCTGAGTAATGAATTTTCGAAACTATATTCTCAAAGGATCCATTAAATGCGTCGTTAATATACGATCAATGATAAATAAATAAAATGTATCAGAAAAAACAAAAACACAGCGAGTCCACAAAAAAAAGAAAAAAGAAGACGAACACAAAAAATAAATCCTTAACTTGATCTCTAAACGTCTTCTAAACAGCCAAGCAAAGCGCGTAAACTTCACCACTTACTGACTCGATGCGAAATGAAATTATAAAATCGAAAGAAAAACCTCTGTGCTCATCACCGTCCCCATCGTTGTCGTTTATTAGCGATATCTTCGCATCATAATCGAGGTCTTTCGACTCTTGTAGGTGTAACAGAACTATGTCGTGGCTTCAAGAGTGGTTAAGAGTGGGGTTTTTGTTGCCTTGCAAGTCACATTTAATACTGGTTGCTTCTTCTATTGTTCAATTAAATGTGTGTGTAGATTGTTGTTACGTGTCTCAGGTGGATGTGTGCTCTATGCGATTCAACGCTTTGTGGATGTATCTTTTGGGATAGGGTCATCTTCTTACCGTCGTCGTCGTCGTCGTCGTCGTCATCTTCTCCTTTCTCATGTTATTCACATGCGATCGTGCAACTACGGTGTGCGGGTGAAGATGTAATAGACTTCTTCGTTGTCGTAGTCGCGTCGGTTGGTCTTTGCGGCTTACATCACTGCGATCGTGCTGGATGCTGTTATTGTTGTTAGTGGCATGCAACTTCGAATGGGTTACGGAGCTTAGGCGAACAATAGCGTACGAAGAGATGCACACACAAACCGAGGACAATCTGGTGAGAAACATTCACCCAAAAGCCAATTCAATGGGCTCTCATTTTGGATATGCTAGAATGGTGTTTCTAATACGATTTTAGTTTTTAACTCTTTACGCTGGTATTTACCCGAGTCTAATATGTGTAAAGTGGACACTTGGTAGCTGCATCTGTTGAAAAGTTGTTTATTGTGAGACTGTTATTGAAGGTCATCTGTGCTCTCAAAGCTATAATCCGTGTGCAGTTTTTACACAGCGGGAGTGTGAGAAACTGAGATCAAAGCATATTTAAATAACGAATTCGTTGAACTTCAGTGAATACAATATTTTGTTCTCCAGGAAAGATTAAATTGAATATGCTTAAAAAAGACAATTTTTAGATATTTTTTTAGACTTGCTGCGTTTCTCTGTCAACTTGACTTGCCAAGCAGGATTTAAAGTGAAAAAACTGTAAAAGTTTTAAAATCGGAGTTTTACAATTAGCATTACTCGAATATGCTGAGAGATATTCTCCCCGCTACTTTAAACCCCGTAAAGATGTCTTGTAGTTCTCATATCCGGTTTCTTTCGTGTTTGCAGTCTTTTAACTGAAAATAACTTGACTCTGTTGTCTAGACGCTTGTTAGCCTTTTTTTTACAGCTACTTAAAATGTCAATCGTTCCCATAGAGCGTTTTATAAACCGCTGATGTCACGGCAGTCTGCATTCTCTATGTATTTACACATTCTATAGGAGAAAAATGAAAATATATGCATGTTAAAATTTAATCATCGTTGACTATGTTCCCGCCCCTTTGTTACCATTGAGAAGGGTCGCTGAGTTGGATTTTATTTTGTGTTAAATTGAGCTTTGTTTCTCCATCTCCATCCATCATGCGCTGCAGACAGTCTTTTTTTCAGATTATGAGGAATATCTGCGAAAAATATGGAATACTATTACCTTCAACCGTATGTATGTATATATTTTCTCATAGTTTAAATGGCCGTTACGAGAGACACATTGCATGAGATTTCTTATTTATGAAAATTTTCTCAGAGAAATCGTTATTATATTTTAATCTTAATGTGGGCGCAGTATAGAAGAAAAGATTTTTGTAATATATTGTAGTATTGTAACATTGCAGAGATATGTACAGTAACATTTCAGAGCTATGTATTTTAACATTGCAGAATTATGTATTTGATTGTGTATTTCATTTCATTTATCTTCATTCATTATTTTGTAAATTTCGATTAGGGGTAAAGCGAAAGTGAAGGGCAAAAGTTCTTTCGCTTATGGGTTACACCTGTATCCAGGAGGGATGATTCGTTCGGTCATAGTTCGCAACCAACACACGCAAAAACTTTTTAATTTCTTTTCTCAAAAATTGTATGGAAATCGTTCGGCCTTTCTATCTTCTTTTGAAACGTTTCTTAACTTTCTGAAGTCATCATAAGCTTAAAACATTTTTTTGGAAGTCCTTAGAGCTTTCCATTATTTTTTTTTATTTTTGAAGCGCTTCTTCACTTTTTTAAAAGCATTTTTAGATAAGAAGTCTTCTTAGAAATCTTTAGGTTTTCTAAAATTTGTTTGGAGCATTTCTTGACATTCTTACTGTCATCTTAAATTCAAAAAAAATTCTTGGAAATCTTTGGGCTTGCCAACCTTTTTTTTAAACGTTTCTTAATTTTGTAAAGTCTTTTCGAATAAAAAAAAATTTTGTCGTCTTGGCTTCCCGAATTTGTGCTGAAGGGCTTATTATATTTTTTGAAGTCTTTTTAGGCCTAAAAAGTTTGGAAGTATTTAGGATCTCGCAAGTTCTTTTGTAGCGTTTCCTCGATTTTTTGAATTTTTTTTAAACTCAAACAATTTTTTGTAATTCTTTGGGCGTTCTCAACTTCTCTTTCCATTATTTTTTGAAGCATTTCTTAAATTTTTGAAGTTCTTTTTGGGGCCAAAAAGTTTCTTGGAGGTCCTTATGGGCCCCCCAACTTTTTTCTAAGCATTTCTTTTTTTTAAGTTTATTAGATTCTGAAATTTTTCTGGAAGTCTTTAGGCCCTTCAATCTTTCTAGGGCTTCGTTCCAAAGAAATAACGAAACTCATGTAGAATCAGTTCGGTGTCCGTCTGTCTGTCTGTCACTTTTACATATTTGCTAATAAGTTCAGAATCAGTTAAGGAATGAAACTTGGAATGAATGTGTATCTTTTCAGGAATCTTTTCAGGAATAGTCTCAAACACCACTTATTTAAGATAGGACTACTCGGTGACAATATTTGCAGGTGATGAGGAGGGGCGAGAAGACACCCAACACTTCCTCTGTCACTGCCAGAGCCTTTGTCACTTGAGGTTAAGAACACTAGGAAGACACTTCTTCCAAGACCTTAATGAAATCATCTCGCTACCTCTAAAGAATCTTTTCAGGTATCTGAGCAGGAGATTATTCACCTTGACGTGGTACGGGGGCTTAGCAAGGTCGATGAGTCTTTTGGGTAACCTTCCTTCGGGGAGGATTGCACTAAAGATGAGGCTTGAAGCTAAGCAATAGTCAACCCCCTTCCTTCTCTATCTTAATCTCCTCTCTCTATGGGCCGGATCAAGGTGTCATACGACCCGTGCCGAGGATCAGCCCGGCTGGGGGCCCATCTCAAAAATAGCCCAGTGGGGAACGGAGTATCCGGAGCACCTGGCGACACTCCAGTTTAGCTAGCCTTACCTGTGTACTGCGGATCTCTGCACAGGCGGACCTTCCCTTCTCCGCTACTCGTGGGACCAACTATGAACCCTTTAAAAACAAAAACAAAAAAAAAAAAAAAACAAATCCGGTGCCTCGGCATCGAGCGATGCATCCTCTTCAGGCTCTCCCGCTACTTCGACCTTAGCTGCTGAAGTGCTGATAGCTAGTGCTCTGGCGACCAAACCTGGTACTAGCAATGTCAAGAGCCGCGTGGAGCCCCTTACCATATCAACCCCATCCTCTACTTCGCTAACAGCTAGTGCTCTGGCGCCCGAACCTGGCACTTGGAACAACAGCAGCCGTGAAGAGTGGCCTATTTCTTCAACCCCATCCCTCGGTGTGCTGACAGCTAGTGCTCTGGCGCCCGTACCTGGCACTAGCAGCAGCCGCGTTGAGCCCCCTAAGATTACGACTCCGAGTTCTGCTATGCTTGCAGCTGGTGCTTTGGCGCCCATACTTGGCACTAGCAAAGCATTTGCCAAGAACTCACGCTTGCCATCTCGAGGTGCTGTCAAAGCTACTCGAAGCATTGGGCCCTCAAACTCCGCCTACAAAGAACGTAGAGCGACAGTGCGCATCCTGGAGCGATTCAAGGGTATCAACCCTGATCAGCTCTCGGATCAAAGGAAGAAGTCGCTCGACTGGGCAACTGCCAGCGTAGTTCCTGTGGACCCCAGGTCTAATGACTTCACGTCCAAGCGCCAAAGGTCTGCAGAGGAGTCCTTAACGGACCCCAAAAGGATGAAGACCAGCGGCGGTAGTTCCGTTCCAGCTGAAACATCCTACAGTGAGGTGCAAAAGGGTGACATTGTCTTGGCTGTCATCGACCGTAATGACGTCGACGATAGCATCTCCCCTGCGAACTGGAGGAAGGTGGAGTCTGCCGTTACGGAGCTCTACTGGACTCTCGTTCTCGAGCACCCAGGTGCCCCTCCCCAAGTGCTGTGACACTGGCTGGCATCAAGGCCATGTCAAGCTCGTTGCGTTCGCCGACCAGAGATCCGTCGACATATATAAGATGGCTCTGAGTAGGATCGGCGAACTCTAGAAAGGCTCTCGCCTCGAAGTCGTAGACAGAGACGAGATCCCAAATAGGCCATGGACTCGAACCTGGCTCCCTGCACGGGTGGGTAACCCGGAAGTTATCCTGAATATGATTAGGTACTGTAACCCTCAGCTTCCTACCCATAACTGGAAGATAGTGATGCTAAGGGACCCAGTCGGGGATTCCAGATCGGCGGTAATCGTCATCAACACGGAGTCCCTGGCACCTCGTGCACGAACCAATAGCTTTATCAGCTTCGGCTTTGTTAATGTCACATTAAATGTTTACAAAAAGCGCACAAGGAGAAACCCGCTTCCTCCACTGCTGCCGATTATGCCGGTAGTGTAGCGGTCCCCACTTTGGTGGAGTCGGACGCGGTGAGCATTGGAACGGGCGTATCCTGTCCCCCGTTTTCTTCAACCGTCCCGCCTCAGCTCCCTCGCAGCTATCCTTCTCTGCCATCCCTTTCCCCCACGACGTCGCGTGCGACATCGGAACCAGATCTGGACGGCTCGAGCTATCGGATCTGGAACACTTCAGTGGTCGTGACAGCCCCGTCGTCTCGGATTCATTTATGGATTCGGACACGGATGAGGCAAATGTCACGGTAATCGAAGCTATCTGCAATGCTGCGGATACTTCAGATTAACCTTCACCACTCCAAAGCGGCCTCGGCCGCCCTCCTTCTCCGGATCTCCCGCACCGGGGAAGAGCTGGTCATTATTCAAGAGCTCTGGGTCGTTAGCGATCTGGTGCTAGGTTTAGGGACCAAGGAATATATTACTCGCACATGTGAGCAACACAGGTAAACCCAGATCAAAAGCGTCCCTTAAACCATTCCAAATCTCCAATTTCAACGATCAAGACACTGCTACGTTATGTATTGAGGCCCGCTCAAGTAAATTCTGGGTGACCTCGGCTTACCTAGCCCATGACCATCCAGGGCCTCCCCCGTTAGCCATTCTGAGGGGAGTGATCGCAGAAGCGGAGAACCAGAAGCAACTGCTTATTCGGGGCTGTGACGCCAACGCCCACCACACTATATGGGGCAGCTCAGATATCAACGAAAGAGGTGAGCAATTGTTCGACTATGTAGTTAGCACTAATCTTGTAGTTTGCAATAGAGGCAATGAGCCCACCTTCATCACTAACAACAGACAAGAGGTTCTCGATACAACCCTTGTCTCCGAAAGTCTTTCCCTCAAGGTGCGAGACTGGAAAGTCTCAAATGAGCACTCCTTCTCAGACCAACGCTACATCACTTTCAGCCTGTTGGAATCTGTGCCCCCCCATCCTGCCTATAGGAATCACAAAAATACCAACTGGGCACTTTTCAGGGAAGCTGTAAGTTCTAGACTCTGTAACCTGCCAAGCTCCCCTCCGAATAACTATTCTGAACTTGATTTACTTGTTGACAAGTTAACTCAAGTTCTATGTAATACATTGTCTGCATCCTGTCCTAGTACCCGCCCACTATGGTAGAATCGGGAAATTGGACTCCTAAGAAAATAATGTCGTGAGCATTTTAACAAAACTAAGTTCTGTCGTCAGGCAGAGGACTGGACGCCTATAAGAGGAAGCTAGGCACATACAAAACGTTCCTAAGGAATGCTCAACGCACATCCTGGAGGCTCTTCTGTGAGAAAATAGAAGGCATCCAGGAGGTGTCCAGGCTCAGGAAGGTCTTGTCCACCACACCACGGAACCCTAGTCTTCTCATGAAAAACGATGGCTCATGGACCATCTCCTGTAAAGAGTCCATTGAGCTGCTAATGGACTCTTACTTTCCAGGAAGTTCTGTAGATCGAAACAGAGCTCCCACTCACTTGCCGATATCCGGATCCTCTGAATGGGTGACAGAGAATGCCATAATGTGGGCTGTCAACTCATTCGAGCCCTATAAAGCACCGGGTTCTGATGACATCTTCGCTGCTGAGCTTCAGCAGTCCTTGGACCTCATACTTCCCTGGCTGTTCAATATCTTCAGTTGTGCGGAACTGAACCACATCCCTACGCAGACGATGTTGCAATAACCATCTCCGGAAAATACCCTAATACGCTCAGTGAACTGATTCAAAATGCCTTCTCCAAGTTGGAAGCATGGGCCTTAGAGTCCGGTCTCGGGGTAAGCCCCCAAAAAACTGAGCTCATACTCTTCACTAGGAAGTACGAAATTCCTCGCTTCGACCTTCCCCGACTCTTCGGGACTAGCCTCTCCTCTAACGGATAAGGCTAAGTATTTAGGTCTCATTATTGATCACAAGCTGAGCTGGAAACCCAACATCCTTGAACGGGTCAAAAAGGCCACAGAGGCTCTCTACTGTTGTAAGAGAGCAATCGGATGTAAATGGGGTCTAAAGCCTCGTATGGCCTACTGGCTATATACCTCCGTTGTACGACCAATACTACTGTACGGAGTCGTAGTATGGTGGAATGCCCTGGAAAAGGGTGTTAACCTCAAACTTCTCGGGCGTGTGCAGAGATCTGCCTGCATCTGTATCAGTGGCGCAATCAGGACCACCCCAAACCTGCCCTAGAAATCATCTTTCAGGCCACCCCTAGACATCTTCGGCAAGCAGGTCGCAGCCTGTGCAGTGGTAAGGATCAGAGCCGCACAATCGTGGCCTTCTAGATGCATGGGTCACTCTACCATTCTTGAGTCTATAGATCTCCCCTTCAGGGAGTTAGACTATACTCGCCCCAGAACTCTTTTCAAAAGAAGCTTCTTCTTCAGCCTGCCCTCCAGATCTGACTGGAGAAAAGGGATACCTATAAGAAATAAATCTCTGGTGATCTACACCGACGGATCAAAAACTGAATCCGGAGTCGGTGGAGGGGTCTTCTCCAAAGACTTAGGAGTCCAGATCTCATTTCGCCTTCCCAACCATTGCCAACCAATCTTAGGTGGTGAATGTTGCTATTTGTCGCGTCACCAGGGAAATCTGGCCTAAGCTAGATCCTGAACGCTCACTTAGTCTCCTAAGACTCAGTAGAATTCAAGTTAGGAACCTGATCACGAAGAAAAGGAAGAAACCTCGCTCCACCTTTTAGGGTCCTGCATCGCTGACACCAGCATAAGCCGTATCCTCCGCTATTTTAATAGCTCCAATTGGTTTTTGGAGTAGTGGGATGTTTTTGCATCCGCTCCGTGTGGTATCACAATGGACCTCATCTGGCCTAAGTGCTTGGCTGTTGTACCCAGTTGCACACGTATCCAGGACGTTAACGCACGTAGAAAAAAATTATACAAACATTGAAAGAGAAGCTTTGGCGATCGCCTAAGCTTGCGAGAAGCTAAGGAAGTACCTGATTGGGAGACAGTTTATAATAGAAATGGACCACAAACAATTTCTTCAATAATTGAAATCCAAGCACACCGATGATATTTCCCCCCACTGCAGCATATACGAATGAGGATGATGAGATACGATTATACGATGACCTATACACCAGGGAAAAATTTATTTATTGCAGATCAGCTATCAAGAATGCCGATTACCAACAACAGTACCCCAATGCAGAGCGAAATCGAAAAGGAAATTGACGCTTATATCCACCAAATATCGCTTAAAAATCTCACACAATAGTCAAAAACATCACAGATGTTATAAGGGCACAGATGATCGATCTGGATTGCAGAGAGCTAATGGAGTTCATCAATAGGGGTTGGCCCCAGGAAACAAATTAAGCGGCGAAATGAAAACATTTTACTCGGTAAGGAACGAAATCTCTGTTATTAATAATTTGATTCTACGTAAAAACCGTATGATCATCCCTAAAGCTTTACGACCCACCATGCTCGAGAAATTAACATCAAGGGCACCTGGGTATAACGAAAACGAGGTTACGAGTTCAGATGACAATGTGGTTGCCAAGGATTTCATCTGAAATAGAGATAAAAATAAAAAACTGTCCAGCATGCATTCAACATTCGAAAAACAAGCACGAGCCTTTGGAAGCTTCAGAGTGGCAAAAAGTTGCGATCGATTTATTTAAATTCGAAAAACAATGATACACAGTCGTCATTGACTGTTTTTCCCGTTATGTGGAGGTGAAAGAACTAAAGAGAACGCGGGTGGGGGATGTTGTTCGGACCTGTAAGGCTATATTCAGCCGACATGGTATACCGGAGTATGTCCAAAGGGACAGTGGGATGCAGTTCCAGAATCTGGATACATCGGAATTTCGGACGTTCGCGTCAGAATGGAGTTTTAAAATTACAACAAGCAGCCCTCAATTTCACCAGGCAAATAGTGCCGAGGAAGCAGGAGTCAAAATAGTAAAAAATCTACTACAAAAGAACAAGGTGAATTTTGAATTGGCCTTGCTGGCCTACAGGAACACATTACTATCAAACGGAAACGCTTCAAAAGAAATTGGGAGTACCTTAAAACTTCCAACAATGTTTCTGATTTTAACAAATTCCAAAAAGGTTAATAAATGCAAAAAAAATTGGAGGCCCAACAGATTTCCAAAAAATTCTAGAAACTGAAAAACCTCAAGCATTTAAAATTTTGAAAAAATTGTGAGGCCCCAAAGATTTCAAAATTTTTAAGTTTGAAAAAATTAAAAAAATCGAAGAAACGCTTCAAAAACTTGGGAGAACCTAAAAACTTTCAAGATTTTTTTTGGGCCTAAAAGTACTTCAGAAAAGAGGGAGGCCCTAATTGTGGATTGAAGAAAAAAAACTCCAAAAAAGTTAAAAAACACATTTCTTAAAAGTTCGAATGCCCTAAAAACTTTTTTTAATTTTAGAAAAAAAAATCAAAATCTAGAAAACAACTCAAAAAAAGTTGGGTAGGTTTGGCATTTTTTTGGGAAAACTAGAAAACTTAGAAAACGCTTTGAAAAAAGTTGGGAGGCACTGAAGACTTCCAATTTTTTTTGAATATAATAAGAACTAAAAAAAATGTTAGGAACCGATTAGAAAAAGTTGGGAGGCCCTAAGGACCTCCACGAATTTTTTCGAATCCAGAAAGACTTCAAAAAGATGAAGAAACGCTTCAAAAGAAATTGGTAGTCCTTTAAAACTTCCTACAATTTTTCTGAATATAACGAACTCTAAAAAAGTTGATAAAAGCGTAAAAAAAATCGGAGGCCCCAAAAACTTCCGGAAAAATTTTAGAATCTAAAAAACCTCAAGCAATTAAAATTCTCTGAATTTAAGAAAAAAAAAATCGAAATCTAAGAAACGGCTCAAAAAAAGTTGGGTAGCGGAAAGGGGGCGGGGTGGAGACTACAAAAATGTATGTCTGTCTGTCATTAAGCCTTATCTTAGGTACCTGGTGAACCACCCGGAATTAAGAAATGAAATTTATACAGATGATGTACTTCACTTGCCCAAAGAAAATTCCGAAAAAAAGTTTAAGAAAGTTACTTATTAGCGAAAAAGTTAGTACTAATACTAAAATCAAAAAATAGTTTTTTTTTCTTAGATACTTGATATAGGTATCGTTGGAAAGAGAATGGTAACTAGGTCGGAAAGTTGTACTACAATTAGCATATAAGTCTTATTGGTAAAAAGTTATAAGCCCGCAAACTTCAAAAAACCAACTTGTGTACCATGTCCCATACTTAATTTTTTAAAATAATGGGCCAAAAAATCTGAAAAAAATTCGAGCTATGGGGCAACTCATCTTAATATTGCTCCCCTCCCCCCTCGCATTTCCACACCTGTGGGTTTAAAAATCTGAGTAAAATCTAGAATGCAGGTCTCGATGTAATCTTTAGTATAAATTTAGTTCGAGTATCCTGCCCTAAACAGTTTTTGAGTTATTGGCCAAAAACCAAAAAACAATGACATACGAATTTTAAAGATCCGAAAACGCCATTTTGTAGATTCAATAGAATAAAAAAATGTTATACAAAAAAAAATTTATTTTCACACAATTTTTCGAAATATTAACGATTTAAATTATATCAGCATTTTACTAAAAAAGGACAACTAGCGATTATCTCACACACACAAAGTTTTCTACGCGTTTCCTACACCAAAAAAGACAATGGAATTTTGAAGTGCCGTCGGTGGAGTGGTTATTGAAAAGAAAATATTAAAGTTCGGAAGACGAAGAAACGTGGGGTCAAAAAGGCAAAAAACGTTACTGCTTCGTTAATTAATATGGACTTCAGTATACATAGCAATTTTGGATAACTGTTCAAGAATATTCAAGTCAAAGCAAAAAGAGACAAATATAGAAATTAAGATGAATATAATTCGGATAGAAAGTGCTGCCAAATTAAGCACTACAATAATTCTGAACCTGCTTATTTAAATTTCAACATCCTCCGCCCGCGAAGTTTCCTCTTCTCGGATCCCCAAGGGATATAAAAGCTGTATAGCTCGTCGTAATGTTTTTCCATCAGCAAAAACGGACCTCTGCTGCTCTCACCTTTCCATCTCGTCCTGGATAACAAGTCTCAACGACAGCCAGCTTCCAGTGAATTCTTGGTGTTGCAGCATCGTAAACAAGAACCACTTTTCCTGTCCGAATCGCCTTTGCAAAGCATTTGTTGATATGATGCGCTGAACGGAGAAGTCCCAGGTACTCTGATTTCCATCTTTTCCAAAGCTGGGAAGTGTATTTGATTCTCGCAATCCATCTCGTGCGAAGCTCGGTGGGAGTGATTAGAGAGGCATTTTTGCCTACGACACTGCTTGAAGCTCCTGAAAGGAAGTGGTCGGGAGTAAGTGGCGACAAATCGAGCGGGTCATTGCTAATATAAGTTAACGGCCTCATATTTATAATTCGTTCAGCCTCTGCTAAAAGCGTTTGTAGTTCATCCAGTTCGACTTTAGCCTTCCAGATTGTGGTCTTGAGAATTTCTTTGATGCTTTTTACCATCCGCTCCCAAAAACCGCCCCACCAAGGCGCCCTTTCCACACTGAAACGCCAAAGAATGCCACGATTGCTCAGAAATCCTTGGAAAACTTCGCTGTTAATCATGTCCCCCACGGCTTTAACTTCATTTGCTGCCTTTTTGAAGGTCTTAGCGTTGTCTGAATAAATCATGTTTGGAACACCTCTTCTGGCTATAAAGCGTCGGATCGCCAACAAACAACTTTCCGTGGTAAGATCTAACACTAGCTCTAGATGCAACGCGCGCACCACCGCACAAGTGAAGATCATGATGTAAATTTTCTTGGATTCCTCTCCATTGTCGAGCCGCTATTATACGTTGCCTAGGTAAAGGGACGAATGGTTGCGACGCAGCTTTTCCTCGCAGTCGCCTTGTTAAGAGAAAAGTCAACTGCACGGAAAATGTAAGATGTAATTCTTAAAAGCTTCTTCCACGAACTAAATCTATCGAATGGTGTTATAGGTTCACTGACTCCAGTTGATTTCAAAGGAATTTCTTCTTCGGCCGCAGCCAAAAGTGTTGTTGAATGCTCAATATTTATAACTTGGATCGAAGGCCAATCGGCTTTGTCACCTCTCAGCCAATCTGGGCCCTCTTTCCACAACGATGAGGACGAGAATTGCTGAATGGAAATACCCCTGGTTAATAAATCGGCCGGATTAGGGGACCCGGAACAATGCCGCCAACCTGAGGTATCATTAAGATCTTGTATTTCTTTTACGCGATTGAAAATAAATGGCTTCCAACGTCGGATATCTCCCCTTATCCAATGCAAGGCTATCAGTGAGTCCGTCCATAAATAATACTTTTCACAGGGAAGCTTAGATTTTTTCTAAAAAGGCGCATAACCTAGCTGCTACGAGAGCCGCAATTAATTCGAGTTTTGGCAGAAACCTTTGTAATCGTAACAGAAAAAAAAAAAAATTTAACACCCCCTCAAACTTTCACAGTTTGTGTTTGGCGGGTTATAGAGTGTATATATGTAATAATAATTTGTCTGTCCGTCCGCCGTACGCCGTACGCCGGCCGATTTTTTCAGCACTAAAAGTTCCACCAGTCCTAAGTTGTTGGAGCTATAAGGACAAAACTCGGCTCAAAAATAGTTCCAGTCCAGCCGCTTATTTTGAAGTATTGCCACATAAAGTAGACCGCCCCAAGGGGGAGAAAGGAGGATTTTAATTTTTTTTAGGTTTCCAAAACGATTTTTAAAAACTGAGCAGTAGGATTCTTTGAAACTTAGCCTAACAATAGGGCTAGATCCCCTACAGATCCTAACGTTGAACCATAACGCTCGGAGGCCCCAAGGGGGAGTTATAGGGGTTTGAACTTTTTTAGTCTCCTCAACGGTTCTTGAAAACCGAGTATCAGATTTTGTTCAAATTTGGTATAAGAATAGTGTTAGGTATGTTATTAATTCCCCTAAAACGACATTACGGTCAGAGATTAGGAAGAGGAGAAAGGGGGTTCGATCTTTTTTTTTTTCGCTTTTTTCATATTCCGCCTCCTATTTTCCGAAATCGTTGACACTTAGCTCGAATCAAAATAAATAGCTCGAAGGTCTTGCTTATTTCAAATCCAACGCCACCTTTCGCATCAATTTGCGAATAACCGTTCACGAGATATTGGCTTATTACTGTCATCATATTCGATATTCAAGTAAAAAAATATATATGGGGACCAGATTACGCAATGATGACGTTTTCATCCTCATTTTCTGTTTTTTCCCTTCGTAATCTGTGACGTCAGTGGGGGTGTGGTACCAAAAAGAGAACAACGCGGAGAGGGAGATTGAAGAGAGTTCTTTGTCTCTCTTACATTTTCATATGAAACACACACATGAAATTCTCACACTTGTTTCTTCAATTTACTTATGCGAGCAAGAGAGACAAAGAACTCTCTTTCTCTCTCCCTCTAGGAGTCTTTCCGCGTTGTTCTCTTTTCTGTACCACACAACTGACTTCACAGCTGACGAAGGGAAGAAGTAGAGAAAATGAGGATACGTAATCATTCGTAGCCAGGCCCCCTGTATTTTTGTTAAATTGAATATCGAATATGATCACATAAAAAGCAAATATCTCGCAAACGGTTCTTCGCAAATTGATGCGGAAGGTGGCGTTGGATGTGGAATAAGCAAGACTTTCCAGTTACATATACAAATTTCAAAAAATATAAGTCGAAATGTGAGTAAAGCGGAAAAAAAGTTCGAGCCCCCCTTTCTCCCCTCCCTGATCTCTGACCGTTATGCCGTTTTAGGGGAATCAATTACATGCCAAGCACTATTCTGATGCCAAATTTGAGCAAAATCTGTTGCACGGTTTTCAAGAACGGTTGAGGAGACTAAAAAGCTTCAAACCCCCATAACTTCCCCTTGGGTCCTCTGAGCGTTGTGGTTCAACTTTAGTATCTGTAGGGGATCTAGCCCTATTGTTAAGCCAAGTTTCAAAAAATTTGACTGCTTAGTTTTTAAAAATCGTTCCGGAAACTTTAAAGAAATGTAAGCCCCCCTTTCTCCCCTTTGGAGCGGCCTACTTTGTATATCAATACATCAAAATAAGCGGCTCGACTAGAACTTTTTTTGAGCCGAATTTCGACCTTGTAGCTCCAACGACTTATAATTGGTGGAGCTTTCACAGTGCGTCGAAAAAAAAAAGAAACTAAATACGATCTGTAGACATATTCTCAATAAAAAGTGATTGTTGGACGTGATCCTCCATCGCGATGGTCGACATACATCGACGCTTTTTAATCAAATTTAACTTAAAAACAAATCTGCTTCCTTTAAAATAATACGTACATATATCGACCATCAAAGTTAAAAGTGTTTTCGGGCGTTAGTATCAGTATTATGAGAGAGGTACCATATAGACGCCCCCACAAGCCTTATAATTTTTACTTACAAAATCCAGCTTTTAATCATTTTTTAGATTTATTTGTTGCTTCTTAGAAATCATTCATTGAAAAGTTGAATAATAAACCCAAGTGTAAAATTTGCAGTGTTTTTTACACACTATTCCTCTCACTCTGCAATATTTGCCAGTGTGGCCCTTATACATGCACCTAAAACACCTACCGTCTTCTCTCAGCATGCGCTTCTTTTCATCCATTGTTTTGACAGAACAACATTCCCTCGTTAAGTGTTCAATTCACGATTTGGAAACTAGTTTCTGTGCCTTTGGTGGAGAATAGATTATACGTCGTGTTCCGATAGAATTTTTACAGATTATTGGCGCGAAGAAAATCGTATGGGTTTTCGAAAAATCGGCCGTAAAGAAAATCGTTTTTATTCATTGTTTATGAATTAAACATTCGTAAATAAAAACAAAAATCAATAAAGAACATGTTAAGCTTGTATGTTAATGCTTGTTAACTGGTCGGAAGTGATTTTAAACATTGTACATTATACCCTGAAAATGTGCATTATGCAAAGCAATTATACCACTTTGCGGATATAAGTTATTTTCTTTTACGAAGTGAAATAGGCCCTTTGAAATGGTCATTCTTAACTGCATGTGATTTGAATTTAGTCGATCGAACTAAAAAAAAAAAGTAAAAACAATGAAAAAATTTGCGAAGTTCCACAATGGAAATTTAATGGAGGTACTGCAATTTCCATGTTGAGCTTCACCTCTTTTGAGGTCGAATTCAGTATCAGACGACCTTGCTCTGTTTAGCCCCAAGTAAAAACAAGCAAGAATTAATATCAAACTTAAGGCCCCAAATACAAAAGAGTAGATAAACCTCCGCCCTAGTTGACTATAAACCACAAATTAGCCAATACAGATACCCAACTTCTACTTCTCTTGCCCCTTGATTTTATTTGACAGCGTTTTTTATAACATTTTGCATCTGTGAATACGTGTGGGAGCTTTGAACAACAAATCAAACAAATGTGCGTGAAAATGATGAGCAAGTGCTCAGTGCTTCCTGAATTACTGTCAAAATGCTTCCTGTATTTCAGCTACATTCGTGAATTACTGTCAAATTCATCGGTGGACGAGGGGAAATGGCCGCTGTACAGTTGGGTGTCTATATTAGGTTGTCTGTGAATAATACCCCTATTACGGTTCGCGAGTCGAACGTTCGACTCGTCTCGAACGATCAGGCGAATATTTCAGGTCGAGCGATTACCGTTCGCGAACTACTTTGTTCGCCTGAAATTCACTACTGCCTTAACTACAAATTCACACTACCCTAACCACAGTAAGAAATATGTGACAAACGTCAAGTGAAATTAGTTAAATTCAAAACAATTATTTGTTTACAATTAGAATTAAACCTTTAAGAATAATAAAAATCATATTTAAAATATATAAGTAGTGTCCAAACGGCTTACATGTTTATATGGACTGTTTCAAAAAGATAAGTGGAATAATTAGAATACGTGGATAAATTGGAAACAGCTGCTTACGCCACTTTTTCCATCGTTCGATAGTGGGTGCAATAGTTTAAACAATACATATATCTATTAGTTGAAACATGTCTTTAATTGAGCATTTGAGTGAATATATTTATGTGATATATATTCGTGCAAAGGTAAAAAAAATTCCAATATTCCATTTGCTTTCTTCTTCGACGAGACATATGCAACAATGCTATTGAGTTGAGCAAACAGAAGAATGCCAATTGTTCCTAATTTCACTATTGTTATTGGTTGTAACTGTATTTTTTCGAGTTTCAACATAATAAAAAGTAATAATTCAAGTTCATCAATACAAAAATGTGTTTTCTTTCGATATTTCCACAGTTCGTACGCTCAGTCACCAAATAATTTCATTCGCCTGGATTTGACACAAGAAATAGAAATTTAGTCGAACGTTCGCCAACGGTAATACGGTGAAATCGAAATTCGCCAAGCTTCTGACATTTGAGTCGAATGTCATCTGGGCGATTCGCGAACGATAATACGAAAATGTGACTCAGGCGAACTTTTTCGTTCGACTCGCGAACCGTAATAGGGGTATAAAACCAAACACTATTTTTTTTTATCAATTTATTTGTATCCAATCTCTTGATTTGTAATACAACACATAAATAATAAATGAATCACTTATAGCACCTTACATTTAACACATATTACACAAACAACATAGTGCTTTTCTTGCTTTTTTATGAACATGTTTTTGAATTAAGTTTCACTCCTAAACACTTGACAACTATTTTAATAAATACTTACACATTTTCTAAAGCCATTGCAATTAAAACTATAATTATAACTTTTATTTTTCACATTTAAATTTGTATCTTTATTTGGTATTGATTTCTAATTTTTCATACAAATTAACTCCCGCCTTCGGCCTGTCAAAATTCGATCGGGTAACCGTTGCGCACCTATTAACCACCAGATCACACCGTTCCAAGTCTCAATACCAGCTCTTTCCATGGATTCAACCTCTTGTTTTAGGAAGCGTAATATGTTCTTTACTTGTTTATCTCAGTCAAACGAGAGGGTGGAATTGTCGTTGTCCTCATCCGGATTTTCTTCTGCGGCCTCGTTTCCTTTATTTATGCGATGGTAATCGACACGTAATTCGCTAGGCATGCATTTAAGAAGAATGCTTTTGAGCATTATATAATAATGTGTTGAGGGTACTCCTAAGGCTGTAAGTGACCGGCTGCATGCTATCACTGAGTTATATAATTGCCTTAAGCCCATTGCATCCGTCCGGCTATGTACGGTTGGCAAGGTCATCAGAGTCTACATTATTTTATCTATCAACTTCTCAGTGTCTCCATATTCCTCTTACAAAAGAGCAATAGCTCCATCATAGCAGGCATCGATGGGTGTAAAACCGGCAATAATATTTGCTGCATGCCTATTAGCAAGGACTGCAAGAAATTAAACTTCTCAACACCAGAGAGTGACTCATTTTCGTGCACAGTCGAGCGAAAATTGTCCCAAAAGGGAATCCATTCATTGTAGTCACCCGAAAATCGTTTCAAATGTAATTTGGGCAAGTGAGCACAATGTGCTTTTGGTGGTAGAGATGAACGTTGTGGAATGTCCTCACTGGGCGTTGGGTCGATGCGTTTTCTTACCTTTGCAAGGCGAGTTTGCAACCGAGCTATCATTCCTACAGACGTGTCTTCATATTCGGCAACTTTCTCTGGGTTTTTATCCTCAATTTGTTTTACCTGTACTTCTTTATTAATTAGATTTAAGTTGGAATTAGCCGTGGTTAAGCGTTGTAAAAACGAAGACAGATCTTCTTCCAGTATGTCCAGCATGGACAAATCCTCCGTGTCGCGTGAACTATTCGATTTTAAATATTCCGTCGCTTCATTCACTATCTTAGTAATTTGGCTGCGAAAACCGGCACGTGTTTGCAGCTCCATTTCTGAAAGTAACGGTCAGATAATACAGACGAACTTTTGAAAACTATCGAAAACTACTTAATCTGTTCTCCGACTTTCCCGGGTTTCGGCACCATGAAAAGAAAATATTAAAGTCCGGTAGACGAAGAAACGTGGGTTTCAATTTTAATAAGTTTTGTTTCATGAAATAACCAAATTACGGGTCAAAAAGGCAAAAAAACGTTACTGCTTTGTTAATTAATGTACTTCAGTATATATAGCAATTTTGGATAACTGTTCAAGAATATTCAAGTGAAAGCAAAAAGAGACAAATATAGAAATTAAGATGAATATAATTCGGATAGAAAGTGCTGCCAAATTGAGCACTACAATAATTCTAAACCTGCTTATTTAAATTTTAACAGTTATAGCGCTCGCGCTCTGCTCTAAGGGTCCTGGGTTCGATCCTCGATTTGTCCGATTTGCCCTTTTTAGCTTTTACTTTTTTTTTCTTCTCCGAAGGGGGTTTCTCGCTATTTTAACATTTCTCACAATAACTCTCATATAACTCAATCGAGGACGCAAAGGATTCTTAAAAAAGTTTCTTTATTCTGTAAAATTCTGAAATAGCTTTTGGCTCTTCAAAGCCTGTGAACCTGAGCGAATATTTTGTATGACAGTTTTCTTCTCTCTCAGTTCTCTTAAAAGAACAAAGCAAAGTAAAGAAATGATTGATCATAATAGCTTTGTTATTGTAATTTTTTTTTGAAGAAAATAAGAGAATCAGTTAATTCTATGTGTATGTGTGCTCAGACCATTTTCTAATACGCTCTTTTCTATTGGTTGCGATTTATATGAATATGCTGTTGGAAAGATTTTAAATTTTGTCACTGAATAAAAGTGAATATAAAGAATTCTAAGGAAACAAAAACAAAACTGAGCATTATTTTTGTTATTGCTTCAATGTGATTTTCACATGCCAAAAGTCAAATAATAAATCCTAGTGTAAAATTGTAATTTTTTTTTAATTTCAAACACGAGTACTTGATTTGTTAATTTCTTGGATGTTTGTGATTGTACTTCGTTAGTGCTTTAGAGGACTAAGTGGCTATTTATTACTGCCGAATAAGTTATGATTCGAATTGCTTAGATGCTTGGTAAGCTAACTTTCAAGAACTGCTGTTTAATTGTTTTAATTAATTAATTGTTCAATGGAGCTTAAGACCATTTCCCTTAAGTTTACTAAATACATTTTCACACGGTTGGCACGATCAGCAAATGAGAAAGACTTTTCTTTTGATTAGCTTTATTCGAAAACGGCAGGTAGCCGTAGTTAGTTGCTTTAACTTAAATTATGTCCTTACTTATAATCTGCTGACGAAAGAACGAAATCCTCGGCGCGTGAGTAAAACTCAAACTTGACCGGCCTTTTTTTTTTTTTTTGAATATATAAGCCCTAAAGACTTCCAATTTTTTTTTGAATATAATAAAAACATCAGAAAAATAATATTTGGAACCCATTAAAAAAAGTTGGGAGGCCCTAAGGACCTCCACGAATTTGTTTGAATCCAGAAAGGCTGCAATAGAAATTGGGAGTCCCTTACAACTTCTAACAATTTTTCTGAATTTAACAAACTCTAAAAAAGTTAATAAAAGCATTAAAAAAAATCGGAGGCCCCAAAAACTTCCAAAAGATTTTTAGAAACTAAAAAACCTCAGGGAATTAAACATTTTGAAAAAGTTGGGAGGCCCTAAAGACTTCCAATTTTTATGAATATAATAAAAAGAACTAAAAAAAAGTTAAAAGGAACCGATTAGAAAAAGTTGGGAGACTCTAAGAAACTGCACGAATTTTTTTTGAATCCGGAAAGACTTCAAAAAGGTGAAGAAACGCTTCAAAAGAAGTTGGGAGTTCTTTAATACTTCCAACAATATTGCTGAATTTAACAAATTCCAAAAAAAGTAAGAAAACGCTTGAAAAATTTGGAGGCCCCAAAAACTTCCAAAAAAATGTTAGAATCTAAGAAACCTCAAGCAATTAAAATTTTGAAAAAGTTAGGAGCCCCAAAGATTTCCAAAAAATCTTTTGAGTTTGAAAATATTTAAAGAAATCGAAGAAACGCTTCAAAAACTTGGGCGTCCCTAAAAACTTTCAAGAAATTTGTTTGGGCCTAAAATGATTTCAAAATATACCTCTATTTTGGATTCAAAAAAGTTAAGAAACACTTCTAAAAAGTTCGGATGCCCTAAAAACTTTTCTGAATTTTAGAAAAAAAAAAATCAAAATCAAAGATACGGCTCAAAAAAAGTTGGGTAGAGATTTGGTTTTTTTTGCAAAAATTAAAAAACTTAGGAAACGCTTTGAAAAAACTTGGGATGCCCTGAAAACTTCCAATTTTTTTGAATATAATAAGAACAACTAAAAAAAATGTTAGGAACCGATTAGAAAAAGTTTGGAGGCCCTAAGGACCTCCACGAATTTTTTTGAATCCGGAAAGACTTCAAAAAAGTGAAGAAACGCTTCAAAAGAAATTGGGAGTCCTTTAAGACTTCCAACAATTTTTCTGAATTTAACTGTTGAAATACTTTTAGTTTACTAAGATAAAAATTTTCTCTCTGGCAATGTCCTTATTTGTGCTTTCAAACTATATCGACCCTTTTTATATTATTTACATGTTTCTGTTTTCGAATAAACTCCGCATTGAAAAGATCTTTCCGCTCTTCTTTTATTTTTCTCTCCAACAAAGGTTATGGGCCCAGAGAGTTACGGTAACGGTACGGTAAATAAAGTAGACTAGAAAGTGTCTGTTAGTAATCGGTAATCGGTGTTTTTGTGAGTTATACGTATCGCGATCGAAATTAAGAAAATAAGTTTATCTCTGCAAATAGAAAAGCTAAGTGAAGACAATTATGAAGTCTGGTGTATGTCGATGCGTAGTGTCCTTATCTCGTCGGATTTGTGGAGCGTGGTTTGTAAAAAAAAAGAAAGAGCCAGCCACTAGTGAAGAGGTATAATTTTGAATGTTAAACCTACGCAATTGATGCATATAAAGTCGTGCACAACCGCAGCAGAAGCATGGCAAAAGCTTCGTGAAATTAATTTACCGGTCGGGCCAATAAAAAGAGTACAACTGTATCATAAGCTTTTGGGTCTTAGCAGCATAATGTGGTTCAATATGTAAATTCATTCGTTGAAATAGCAGATAAACTAGCTGAAATTGAAATCCCAATCAGCGATGATCTTAAAACCATCATGCTTTTATCCGGTCTGCCTGATTCCTTGTTGTCGCCATCGAAACTCGCGACAAACTACCGTCATTCGAAACAATGAGAGGAAAGCTTTTAGACGAAGGAACCCGACAACAGGAACGCGAACAACGTGCAAATTCATCCCAAGCAATTTACGCACACACAAAAGTAATAAAAAGCGATAAACAAAAGCTTTTCGAAAAAAGCGATCCTCCAACTGGTATAAAGTCTAATGCAAGTAAACACGGCGAAAAGCATACATAGGTTTGCAGGTAAGTGCTTTATTTGAAAAGCCAGGACATCGAGCGAATGAGTGTCGAAACAAAAGAAAGGGAACCAACAAAAAAGAAGAATCAGCTGTTTGTCTGCTACATATTACAGATGGCACACAGCGATCAAATACATGGTGTATCGACAGTTGCGCAACTTCGCATATGTGCTGTGACAGGAACATGTTCCAATCCCTTGTTGAGAAGAAAGCAACAATAATGTTAGCAGACAATAATAGCTTTCAAATTTGAAAATGTCAAGATTGTTTTGAGGGAAGTTTTGTATGTTCCTTCATTGCATATGAATTTCTTCTCAGTGAGCAGAGCAGCGCAAAATGCGTGCTGGACTACATTTGGAGAAAAAAAGGCTGTAGTTCACAATAAAGAAGGTAAAGATGTTTTGCGGGCATGTCGAGAAAATAATTATATATGTACACAGTTCGCTCAGACGGATGCGCAGCAGTCCATTTGTTAAAAGATAATTCATCAGCTATCATGTGGCACAAACGATTTGGACATTTAAATTGTCAAAGCTTAAAACTAATTCATACTGAAGTCTTTTCGGAATCAAAAAAACTCGTGGAGGTCCTTAGGGCCTCCCAACTTTTTTTAATGGGTTCCAAACATTATTTTTCTGATGTTTTTATTATATTCAAAAGAATTGAAAGTCTTTAGGGCCTCCCAGCTTTATCAAAATTTTTAATTGCTTGAGGTTTTTTAGACTCTAAACATTTTTTGGAAGTTTTTGGTGCCTCCGATTTTTTCTTATGCATTTATTGACTTTACTAGAGTTTGTTTAAATCAGAAAAATTGTTGGAAGTTTTAAGGGACTACCAATTTCTTTTGAAGCGATTTTTCATCTTTTTGAAGTCTTTTCGGAATCAAAAAAATTCGTGGAGGTCCTTAGGGCCTCCCAACTTTTTTTAATGGGTTCCAAACATTATTTTTCTGATGTTTTTATTATATTCAAAAGAATTGAAAGTCTTTAGGGCCTCCCAACTTTTTCAAAATTTTTAATTGCTTGAGGTTTTTTAGACTCTAAACATTTTTTGGAAGTTTTTGGTGCCTCCGATTTTTTCTTATGTATTTATTGACTTTTCTAAAGTTTGTTAAATTCAGAAAAATTGCTGGATGTTTTAAAGGACTACCAATTGTTCTTGAAGCGATTTTTCATCTTTTTGAAGTCTTTTCGGAATCAAAAAAATTCATGGAGGTCCTTAGGGCCTCCCAACTTTTTTTAATGGGTTCCAAACATTATTTTTCTGATGTTTTTATTATATTCAAAAGAATTGAAAGTCTTTAGGGCCTCCCAGCTTTATCAAAATTTTTAATTGCTTGAGGTTTTTTAGACTCTAAACATTTTTTGGAAGTTTTTGGTGCCTCCGATTTTTTCTTATGCATTTATTGACTTTTCTAAAGTTTGTTAAATTCAGAAAAATTGTTGGAAGCTTTAAGGGACTACCAATTTCTTTTGAAGCGATTTTTCATCTTTCTGAAGTCTTTTCGGAATCAAAAAAATTCGTGGAGGTCCTTAGGGCCTCCCAACTTTTTTTAATGGGTTCCAAACATTATTTTTCTGATGTTTTTATTATATTCAAAAGAATTGAAAGTCTTTAGGGCCTCCCAACTTTTTCAAAATTTTTAATTGCTTGAGGTTTTTTAGACTCTAAACATTTTTTGGAAGTTTTTGGTGCCTCCGATTTTTTCTTATGCATTTATTGACTTTTCTAAAGTTTGTTAAATTCAGAAAAATTGCTGGATGTTTTAAAGGACTACCAATTGTTCTTGAAGCGATTTTTCATCTTTTTGAAGTCTTTTCGGAATCAAAAAAACTCGTGGAGGTCCTTAGGGCCTCCCAACTTTTTTTAATGGGTTCCAAACATTATTTTTCTGATGTTTTTATTATATTCAAAAGAATTGAAAGTCTTTAGGGCCTCCCAGCTTTATCAAAATTTTTAATTGCTTGAGGTTTTTTAGACTCTAAACATTTTTTGGAAGTTTTTGGTGCCTCCGATTTTTTCTTATGTATTTATTGACTTTTCTAAAGTTTGTTAAATTCAGAAAAATTGCTGGATGTTTTAAAGGACTACCAATTGTTCTTGAAGCGATTTTTCATCTTTTTGAAGTCTTTTCGGAATCAAAAAAACTCGTGGAGGTCCTTAGGGCCTCCCAACTTTTTTTAATGGGTTCCAAACATTATTTTTCTGATGTTTTTATTATATTCAAAAGAATTGAAAGTCTTTAGGGCCTCCCAGCTTTATCAACATTTTTAATTGCTTGAGGTTTTTTAGACTCTAAACATTTTTTGGAAGTTTTTGGTGCCTCCGATTTTTTCTTATGCATTTATTGACTTTTCTAGAGTTTGTTAAATTCAGAAAAATTGTTGGAATTTTAAAGGACTACCAATTTTTTTTGAAGCGATTTTTCATCTTTTTGAAGTCTTTTCGGAATCAAAATAATTCGTGAAGGTCCTTAGGGCCTCCTAACTTTTTTTTAATGGGTTCCAAACATTATTTTTCTGATGTTTTTATTATATTCAAAAAAATTTACCAAGATGGTCAATCTTTTTTGTGATAGTTTGCTGGTCGACTCATAACTGCTAAGTACATAAGAGAACCGATTAGAGACCTATATTTTGTTACATTTACCTTGGCGCATTTTTCGTCCTTGCAGCTAACTTGGAAACCAGGATCCAGTGGTGTAGCAACTGTCCGACAATTTTGCAGATCGTAGACGTTCAGCAGGTTTTTGATGTATGTCTTTTGGCACATAGAGACAGAACCATTTTCACTATTTCGTTCTATTTCCAAACCGAGGAAGTACTGAAGAGAGCCACCATCGTGCCTTTTAAAAAAAATGCAATCTTCTTCTTAATTCTATCTATTTCATTTTCGCTGGGACATATAATGATTAAGTCGTCGACGTATACGGCAATGTAACTAAACTCTTGTTGGTTTTGCTTGACATACAAGCACGGCTCATTCTTGCAACGTTTGAAGTCCATATTCCTTAACACTTCATCCAGTGTGCTGTTCCAGATACGCCCGGATTGTTTTAGCCCGTAAATCACCTTTTGGAGCTTAAACACCTTATTGGGAAATTGCTTATCAACAAAGTTCTGTGGTTGTTTCATATATACGTCTTCTGAGAGCTTGCTGTTCATGTATGCATTAGAGATGTCGACTTGATGCATGTACAGCTGGTTTTCGGCAGCAATCGCAAATAACATCCGGATGGTTTCATCTCGAATGACAGGTGAAAAGGTCTCCCAATAGTTTATGCCAAACTGCTGTCCGCAACCTTTGGCAACTAATCTCGATTTGAACCGTTCAATTTCTCCGTCCTTATTTCGCTTGATTCGAAAGACCCACTTGGAACCAATCGCTTTCTGTCCTACTGGTAGGTGAACTAACGTCCAAGTATCACTTGCTAAGAGGGCGTCATACTCAGCTTGCATTGACTTTTGCCAACTATCCGCATATTGACCGTTTAAAGCATCTGCAACTGATTGCGGGGTATCGACATGTTCCAACTGGTTGAGACTATTGAGAAAAATGGTACTGTTTTTTGGGCTTACCGGGTTTACCCGTTCGGATAATTCTAGGCCTACCAGGGCCTGGACGTGGTGTGTAAGTATCTGCATCTGGGCCTGTACATGGTGTGTAAGTATCTGCATCTGGGTCGCGTTGGTCTTCACCGTCGTGTTCATCTGGATCACTTGCAGACACAAGCTCCCTCTCCTCTTCGCTGGAACCACTTCTGTCATCCGCCTCTGACTGATCTTGGCCGGCTGCGGGTGGCTCTTCTAAGACCTCATGATTTGATTCAAGGCGAATGATGCATGTCTTATAGTCATCGTTTCGATCTGGAACACTGGAATTATTAGTTAGGTTGTTATAAAACTGACCTTCCACAAATTTGACATCGCGCCGCACTATTACTGCATGCTTCTCTCCATCGTATAGGCGATATGCTTTCGCTTCCAAGGAGTAGCCAACAAAAATGTACTCTTTCCGTTTAGCCTGGAACTTGCCCTTCCTAGTTTTATCAAGAGCAAATGCACGCGAACCAAAAATTCGAAGATGTTTAACTGATGGCCTGCGATTTTTCCACATCTCGAAGGGCGTACATTCATCCAGTGCTTTCGTTGGACATCGATTGCGCAAGTACGTTGCAGTTAGCACAGCTTCCGCCCACAAAAATTCGCCCAACTTTTACATGGACGAGTAAACTTTTGGCCATTTCAACTATGGTGCGGTTTGCGCGTTCGGGTTCACCATTTTGTTGAGGGGTGTACGGAACGGTCAACTGTCTTTTTATGCCATACTCGTTAAGATACCTGTTGAACTCACTATTCACATATTCTAATCCACTGTCACTTCTTAACGCTCTTATTTTTTTACCAGTTTGGCATTCGACATAACTTTTAAATTGTTCAAATTGTTTTAAAACTTCACCTTTGGAGCGCAAAAAATATACATACATTTTACTAGAAAAGTCGTCTATAAAAGTGACAAAATAGCGATTACCACCGATCGATTTCACATTCATTGGGCCGCACACATCAGTATGAATTAGTTTTAAGCTTTGACAATTTAAATGTCCAAATCGTTTGTGCCACATGATAGCTGATGAATTATCTTTTAACAAATGGACTGCTGCGCATCCGTCTGAGCGAACTGTGTACATATATAATTATTTTCTCGACATGCCCGCAAAACATCTTTACCTTCTTTATTGTGAACTACAGCCTTTTTTTCTCCAAATGTAGTCCAGCACGCATTTTGCGCTGCTCTGCTCACTGAGAAGAAATTCATATGCAATGAAGGAACATACAAAACTTCCCTCAAAACAATCTTGACATTTTCAAATTTGAAAGCTACTGTGCCGACGCCTACTGACTGGATGTTATTATTGTCTGCTAACATTATTGTTGCTTTCTTCTCAACAAGGGATTGGAACATGTTCCTGTCACAGCACATATGCGAAGTTGCGCAACTGTCGATACACCATGTATTTGATCGCTGTGTGCCATCTGTAATATGTAGCAGACAAACAGCTGATTCTTCTTTTTTGTTGGTTCCCTTTCTTTTGTTTCGACACTCATTCGCTCGATGTCCTGGCTTTTCAAATAAAGCACTTACCTGCAAACCTATGTATGCTTTTCGCCGTGTTTACTTGCATTAGACTTTGTACCAGTTGGAGGATCGCTTTTTTCGAAAAGCTTTTGTTTATCGCTTTTTATTACTTTTGTGTGTGCGTAAATTGCTTGGGATGAATTTGCACGTTGTTCGCGTTCCTGTTGTCGGGTTCCTTGTTGTCGCCATCGAAACTCGCGACAAACTACCGTCATTCGAAACAATGAGAGGAAAGCTTTTAGACGAAGGAACCCGACAACAGGAACGCGAACAACGTGCAAAGTCATCCCAAGCAATTTACGCACACACAAAAGTAATAAAAAGCGATAAACAAAAGCTTTTCGAAAAAAGCGATCCTCCAACTGGTATAAAGTCTAATGCAAGTAAACACGGCGAAAAGCATACATAGGTTTGCAGGTAAGTGCTTTATTTGAAAAGCCAGGACATCGAGCGAATGAGTGTCGAAACAAAAGAAAGGGAACCAACAAAAAAGAAGAATCAGCTGTTTGTCTGCTACATATTACAGATGGCACACAGCGATCAAATACATGGTGTATCGACGGTTGCGCAACTTCGCATATGTGCTGTGACAGGAACATGTTCCAATCCCTTGTTGAGAAGAAAGCAACAATAATGTTAGCAGACAATAATAACATCCAGTCAGTAGGCGTCGGCACAGTAGCTTTCAAATTTGAAAATGTCAAGATTGTTTTGAGGGAAGTTTTGTATGTTCCTTCATTGCATATGAATTTCTTCTCAGTGAGCAGAGCAGCGCAAAATGCGTGCTGGACTACATTTGGAGAAAAAAAGGCTGTAGTTCACAATAAAGAAGGTAAAGATGTTTTGCGGGCATGTCGAGAAAATAATTATATATGTACACAGTTCGCTCAGACGGATGCGCAGCAGTCCATTTGTTAAAAGATAATTCATCAGCTATCATGTGGCACAAACGATTTGGACATTTAAATTGTTAAAGCTTAAAACTAATTCATACTGATGTGTGCGGCCCAATGAATGTGAAATCGATCGGTGGTAATCGCTATTTTGTCACTTTTATAGACGACTTTTCTAGTAAAATGTATGTATATTTTTTGCGCTCCAAAGGTGAAGTTTTAAAACAATTTGAACAATTTAAAAGTTATGTCGAATGCCAAACTGGTAAAAAAATAAGAGCGTTAAGAAGTGACAGTGGATTAGAATATGTGAATAGTGAGTTCAACAGGTATCTTAACGAGTATGGCATAAAAAGACAGTTGACCGTTCCGTACACCTCTCAACAAAATGGTGAACCCGAACGCGCAAACCGCACCATAGTTGAAATGGCCAAAAGTTTACTCGTCCATGTAAAAGTTGGGCGAATTTTTGTGGGCGGAAGCTGTGCTAACTGCAACGTACTTGCGCAATCGATGTCCAACGAAAGCACTGGATGAATGTACGCCCTTCGAGATGTGGAAAAATCGCAGGCCATCAGTTAAACATCTTCGAATTTTTGGTTCGCGTGCATTTGCTCTTGATAAAACTAGGAAGGGCAAGTTCCAGGCTAAACGGAAAGAGTACATTTTTGTTGGCTACTCCTTGGAAGCGAAAGCATATCGCCTATACGATGGAGAGAAGCATGCAGTAATAGTGCGGCGCGATGTCAAATTTGTGGAAGGTCAGTTTTATAACAACCTAACTAATAATTCCAGTGTTCCAGATCGAAACGATGACTATAAGACATGCATCATTCGCCTTGAATCAAATCATGAGGTCTTAGAAGAGCCACCCGCAGCCGGCCAAGATCAGTCAGAGGCGGATGACAGAAGTGGTTCCAGCGAAGAGGAGAGGGAGCTTGTGTCTGCAAGTGATCCAGATGAACACGACGGTGAAGACCAACGCGACCCAGATGCAGATACTTACACACCATGTACAGGCCCAGATGCAGATACTTACACACCACGTCCAGGCCCTGGTAGGCCTAGAATTATCCGAACGGGTAAACCCGGTAAGCCCAAAAAACAGTACCATTTTTCTCAATAGTCTCAACCAGTTGGAACATGTCGATACCCCGCAATCAGTTGCAGATGCTTTAAACGGTCAATATGCGGATAGTTGGCAAAAGTCAATGCAAGCTGAGTATGACGCCCTCTTAGCAAGTGATACTTGGACGTTAGTTCACCTACCAGTAGGACAGAAAGCGATTGGTTCCAAGTGGGTCTTTCGAATCAAGCGAAATAAGGACGGAGAAATTGAACGGTTCAAATCGAGATTAGTTGCCAAAGGTTGCGGACAGCAGTTTGGCATAAACTATTGGGAGACCTTTTCACCTGTCATTCGAGATGAAACCATCCGGATGTTATTTGCGATTGCTGCCGAAAACCAGCTGTACATGCATCAAGTCGACATCTCTAATGCATACATGAACAGCAAGCTCTCAGAAGACGTATATATGAAACAACCACAGAACTTTGTTGATAAGCAATTTCCCAATAAGGTGTTTAAGCTCCAAAAGGTGATTTACGGGCTAAAACAATCCGGGCGTATCTGGAACAGCACACTGGATGAAGTGTTAAGGAATATGGACTTCAAACGTTGCAAGAATGAGCCGTGCTTGTATGTCAAGCAAAACCAACAAGAGTTTAGTTACATTGCCGTATACGTCGACGACTTAATCATTATATGTCCCAGCGAAAATGAAATAGATAGAATTAAGAAGAAGATTGCATTTTTTTTAAAAGGCACGATGGTGGCTCTCTTCAGTACTTCCTCGGTTTGGAAATAGAACGAAATAGTGAAAATGGTTCTGTCTCTATGTGCCAAAAGACATACATCAAAAACCTGCTGAACGTCTACGATCTGCAAAATTGTCGGACAGTTGCTACACCACTGGATCCTGGTTTCCAAGTTAGCTGCAAGGACGAAAAATGCGCCAAGGTAAATGTAACAAAATATAGGTCTCTAATCGTTTCTCTTATGTACTTAGCAGTTATGAGTCGACCAGCAAACTATCACAAAAAAGATTGACCATCTTGGTAAATTTTTTTGAATATAATAAAAACATCAGAAAAATAATGTTTGGAACCCATTAAAAAAAAGTTAGGAGGCCCTAAGGACCTTCACGAATTATTTTGATTCCGAAAAGACTTCAAAAAGATGAAAAATCGCTTCAAAAAAAATTGGTAGTCCTTTAAAATTCCAACAATTTTTCTGAATTTAACAAACTCTAGAAAAGTCAATAAATGCATAAGAAAAAATCGGAGGCACCAAAAACTTCCAAAAAATGTTTAGAGTCTAAAAAACCTCAAGCAATTAAAAATTTTGATAAAGCTGGGAGGCCCTAAAGACTTTCAATTCTTTTGAATATAATAAAAACATCAGAAAAATAATGTTTGGAACCCATTAAAAAAAGTTGGGAGGCCCTAAGGACCTCCACGAGTTTTTTTGATTCCGAAAAGACTTCAAAAAGATGAAAAATCGCTTCAAGAACAATTGGTAGTCCTTTAAAACATCCAGCAATTTTTCTGAATTTAACAAACTTTAGAAAAGTCAATAAATACATAAGAAAAAATCGGAGGCACCAAAAACTTCCAAAAAATGTTTAGAGTCTAAAAAACCTCAAGCAATTAAAAATTTTGATAAAGCTGGGAGGCCCTAAAGACTTTCAATTCTTTTGAATATAATAAAAACATCAGAAAAATAATGTTTGGAACCCATTAAAAAAAGTTGGGAGGCCCTAAGGACCTCCACGAATTTTTTTGATTCCGAAAAGACTTCAAAAAGATGAAAAGTCGCTTCAAGAACAATTGGTAGTCCTTTAAAACATCCAACAATTTTTCTGAATTTAACAAACTCTAGAAAAGTCAATAAATGCATAAGAAAAAATCGGAGGCACCAAAAACTTCCAAAAAATGTTTAGAGTCTAAAAAACCTCAAGCAATTAAAAATGTTGATAAAGCTGGGAGGCCCTAAAGACTTTCAATTCTTTTGAATATAATAAAAACATCAGAAAAATAATGTTTGGAACCCATTAAAAAAAGTTGGGAGGCCCTAAGGACCTCCACGAGTTTTTTTGATTCCGAAAAGACTTCAAAAAGATGAAAAATCGCTTCAAGAACAATTGGTAGTCCTTTAAAACATCCAGCAATTTTTCTGAATTTAACAAACTTTAGAAAAGTCAATAAATACATAAGAAAAAATCGGAGGCACCAAAAACTTCCAAAAAATGTTTAGAGTCTAAAAAACCTCAAGCAATTAAAAATTTTGATAAAGCTGGGAGGCCCTAAAGACTTTCAATTCTTTTGAATATAATAAAAACATCAGAAAAATAATGTTTGGAACCCATTAAAAAAAGTTGGGAGGCCCTAAGGACCTCCACGAATTTTTTTGATTCCGAAAAGACTTCAAAAACATGAAAAGTCGCTTCAAGAACAATTGGTAGTCCTTTAAAACATCCAACAATTTTTCTGAATTTAACAAACTCTAGAAAAGTCAATAAATGCATAAGAAAAAATCGGAGGCACCAAAAACTTCCAAAAAATGTTTAGAGTCTAAAAAACCTCAAGCAATTAAAAATTTTGATAAAGCTGGGAGGCCCTAAAGACTTTCAATTCTTTTGAATATAATAAAAACATCAGAAAAATAATGTTTGGAACCCATTAAAAAAAGTTGGGAGGCCCTAAGGACCTCCACGAGTTTTTTTGATTCCGAAAAGACTTCAAAAAGATGAAAAATCGCTTCAAAAACAATTGGTAGTCCTTTAAAACATCCAGCAATTTTTCTGAATTTAACAAACTTTAGAAAAGTCAATAAATACATAAGAAAAAATCGGAGGCACCAAAAACTTCCAAAAAATGTTTAGAGTCTAAAAAACCTCAAGCAATTAAAAATTTTGAAAAAGTTGGGAGGCCCTAAAGACTTTCAATTCTTTTGAATATAATAAAAACATCAGAAAAATAATGTTTGGAACCCATTAAAAAAAGTTGGGAGGCCCTAAGGACCTCCACGAATTTTTTTGATTCCGAAAAGACTTCAAAAAGATGAAAAATCGCTTCAAAAGAAATTGGTAGTCCCTTAAAACTTCCAACAATTTTTCTGAATTTAACAAACTTTAGAAAAGTCAATAAATGCATAAGAAAAAATCGGAGGCACCAAAAACTTCCAAAAAATGTTTAGAGTCTAAAAAACCTCAAGCAATTAAAAATTTTGATAAAGCTGGGAGGCCCTAAAGACTTTCAATTCTTTTGAATATAATAAAAACATCAGAAAAATAATGTTTGGAACCCATTAAAAAAAGTTGGGAGGCCCTAAGGACCTCCATGAATTTTTTTGATTCCGAAAAGACTTCAAAAAGATGAAAAATCGCTTCAAGAACAATTGGTAGTCCTTTAAAACATCCAGCAATTTTTCTGAATTTAACAAACTTTAGAAAAGTCAATAAATACATAAGAAAAAATCGGAGGCACCAAAAACTTCCAAAAAATGTTTAGAGTCTAAAAAACCTCAAGCAATTAAAAATTTTGAAAAAGTTGGGAGGCCCTAAAGACTTTCAATTCTTTTGAATATAATAAAAACATCAGAAAAATAATGTTTGGAACCCATTAAAAAAAGTTGGGAGGCCCTAAGGACCTCCACGAATTTTTTTGATTCCGAAAAGACTTCAAAAAGATGAAAAATCGCTTCAAAAGAAATTGGTAGTCCCTTAAAACTTCCAACAATTTTTCTGAATTTAACAAACTTTAGAAAAGTCAATAAATGCATAAGAAAAAATCGGAGGCACCAAAAACTTCCAAAAAATGTTTAGAGTCTAAAAAACCTCAAGCAATTAAAAATTTTGAAAAAGCTGGGAGGCCCTAAAGACTTTCAATTCTTTTGAATATAATAAAAACATCAGAAAAATAATGTTTGGAACCCATTAAAAAAAGTTGGGAGGCCCTAAGGACCTCCACGAATTTTTTTGATTCCGAAAAGACTTCAAAAAGATGAAAAATCGCTTCAAAAGAAATTGGTAGTCCCTTAAAACTTCCAACAATTTTTCTGAATTTAACAAACTTTAGAAAAGTCAATAAATGCATAAGAAAAAATCGGAGGCACCAAAAACTTCCAAAAAATGTTTAGAGTCTAAAAAACCTCAAGCAATTAAAAATTTTGATAAAGCTGGGAGGCCCTAAAGACTTTCAATTCTTTTGAATATAATAAAAACATCAGAAAAATAATGTTTGGAACCCATTAAAAAAAGTTGGGAGGCCCTAAGGACCTCCACGAGTTTTTTTGATTCCGAAAAGACTTCAAAAAGATGAAAAATCGCTTCAAGAACAATTGGTAGTCCTTTAAAACATCCAACAATTTTTCTGAATTTAACAAACTTTAGAAAAGTCAATAAATGCATAAGAAAAAATCGGAGGCACCAAAAACTTCCAAAAAATGTTTAGAGTCTAAAAAACCTCAAGCAATTAAAAATTTTGATAAAGCTGGGAGGCCCTAAAGACTTTCAATTCTTTTGAATATAATAAAAACATCAGAAAAATAATGTTTGGAACCCATTAAAAAAAGTTGGGAGGCCCTAAGGACCTCCACGAGTTTTTTTGATTCCGAAAAGACTTCAAAAAGATGAAAAATCGCTTCAAGAACAATTGGTAGTCCTTTAAAACTTCCAACAATTTTTCTGAATTTAACAAACTTTAGAAACGTCAATAAATGCATAAGAAAAAATCGGAGGCACCAAAAACTTCCAAAAAACGTTTAGAGTCTAAAAAACCTCAAGCAATTAAAAATGTTGATAAAGCTGGGAGGCCCTAAAGACTTTCAATTCTTTTGAATATAATAAAAACATCAGAAAAACAATGTTTGGAACCCATTAAAAAAACTTAGAAGGCCCTAAGGACCTCCACGAATTTTTTTGATTCCGAAAAGACTTCAAAAAGATGAAAAATCGCTTCAAGAAAAATTGGTAGTCCTTTAAAACTTCCAACAATTTTTCTGAATTTAACAAACTTTAGAAAAGTCAACAAATGCATAAGAAAAAATCGGAGGCACCAAAAACTTCCAAAAAATGTTTAGAGTCTAAAAAACCTCCAGCAAAGCTGGGAGGCCCTAAAGACTTCCAATTTTTTTGAATATAATAAAAACATCAGAAAAATAATGTTTGGAACCCATTAAAAAAAGTTGGGAGGCCCTAAGGACCTCCACGAGTTTTTTTGGTTCCGAAAAGACTTCAAAAAGATGAAAAATCGCTTCAAGAAAAATTGGTAGTCCTTTAAAACATCCAACAATTTTTCTGATTTAAACAAACTCTAGTAAAGTCAATAAATGCATAAGAAAAAATCGGAGGCACCAAAAACTTCCAAAAAATGTTTAGAGTCTAAAAAACCTCAAGCAATTAAAAATGTTGATAAAGCTGGGAGGCCCTAAAGACTTTCAATTCTTTTGAATATAATAAAAACATCAGAAAAATAATGTTTGGAACCCATTAAAAAAAGTTGGGAGGCCCTAAGGACCTCCACGAGTTTTTTTGATTCCGAAAAGACTTCAAAAAGATGAAAAATCGCTTCAAGAACAATTGGTAGTCCTTTAAAACATCCAGCAATTTTTCTGAATTTAACAAACTTTAGAAAAGTCAATAAATACATAAGAAAAAATCGGAGGCACCAAAAACTTCCAAAAAATGTTTAGAGTCTAAAAAACCTCAAGCAATTAAAAATTTTGATAAAGCTGGGAGGCCCTAAAGACTTTCAATTCTTTTGAATATAATAAAAACATCAGAAAAATAATGTTTGGAACCCATTAAAAAAAGTTGGGAGGCCCTAAGGACCTCCACGAGTTTTTTTGATTCCGAAAAGACTTCAAAAAGATGAAAAATCGCTTCAAGAACAATTGGTAGTCCTTTAAAACATCCAACAATTTTTCTGAATTTAACAAACTTTAGAAAAGTCAATAAATGCATAAGAAAAAATCGGAGGCACCAAAAACTTCCAAAAAATGTTTAGAGTCTAAAAAACCTCAAGCAATTAAAAATTTTGAAAAAGCTGGGAGGCCCTAAAGACTTTCAATTCTTTTGAATATAATAAAAACATCAGAAAAATAATGTTTGGAACCCATTAAAAAAAGTTGGGAGGCCCTAAGGACCTCCACGAATTTTTTTGATTCCGAAAAGACTTCAAAAAGATGAAAAATCGCTTCAAAAGAAATTGGTAGTCCCTTAAAACTTCCAACAATTTTTCTGAATTTAACAAACTTTAGAAAAGTCAATAAATGCATAAGAAAAAATCGGAGGCACCAAAAACTTCCAAAAAATGTTTAGAGTCTAAAAAACCTCAAGCAATTAAAAATTTTGATAAAGCTGGGAGGCCCTAAAGACTTTCAATTCTTTTGAATATAATAAAAACATCAGAAAAATAATGTTTGGAACCCATTAAAAAAAGTTGGGAGGCCCTAAGGACCTCCACGAGTTTTTTTGATTCCGAAAAGACTTCAAAAAGATGAAAAATCGCTTCAAGAACAATTGGTAGTCCTTTAAAACATCCAACAATTTTTCTGAATTTAACAAACTTTAGAAAAGTCAATAAATGCATAAGAAAAAATCGGAGGCACCAAAAACTTCCAAAAAATGTTTAGAGTCTAAAGAACCTCAAGCAATTAAAAATTTTGATAAAGCTGGGAGGCCCTAAAGACTTTCAATTCTTTTGAATATAATAAAAACATCAGAAAAATAATGTTTGGAACCCATTAAAAAAAGTTGGGAGGCCCTAAGGACCTCCACGAGTTTTTTTGATTCCGAAAAGACTTCAAAAAGATGAAAAATCGCTTCAAGAACAATTGGTAGTCCTTTAAAACTTCCAACAATTTTTCTGAATTTAACAAACTTTAGAAACGTCAATAAATGCATAAGAAAAAATCGGAGGCACCAAAAACTTCCAAAAAACGTTTAGAGTCTAAAAAACCTCAAGCAATTAAAAATGTTGATAAAGCTGGGAGGCCCTAAAGACTTTCAATTCTTTTGAATATAATAAAAACATCAGAAAAACAATGTTTGGAACCCATTAAAAAAACTTAGAAGGCCCTAAGGACCTCCACGAATTTTTTTGATTCCGAAAAGACTTCAAAAAGATGAAAAATCGCTTCAAGAAAAATTGGTAGTCCTTTAAAGATTCCAACATTTTTTCTGAATTTAACAAACTTTAGAAAAGTCAACAAATGCATAAGAAAAAATCGGAGGCACCAAAAACTTCCAAAAAATGTTTAGAGTCTAAAAAACCTCCAGCAAAGCTGGGAGGCCCTAAAGACTTCCAATTTTTTTGAATATAATAAAAACATCAGAAAAATAATGTTTGGAACCCATTAAAAAAAGTTGGGAGGCCCTAAGGACCTCCACGAATTTTTTTGATTCCGAAAAGACTTCAAAAAGATGAAAAGTCGCTTCAAGAACAATTGGTAGTCCTTTAAAACATCCAACAATTTTTCTGAATTTAACAAACTCTAGAAAAGTCAATAAATGCATAAGAAAAAATCGGAGGCACCAAAAACTTCCAAAAAATGTTTAGAGTCTAAAAAACCTCAAGCAATTAAAAATTTTGATAAAGCTGGGAGGCCCTAAAGACTTTCAATTCTTTTGAATATAATAAAAACATCAGAAAAATAATGTTTGGAACCCATTAAAAAAAGTTGGGAGGCCCTAAGGACCTCCACGAGTTTTTTTGATTCCGAAAAGACTTCAAAAAGATGAAAAATCGCTTCAAGAACAATTGGTAGTCCTTTAAAACATCCAGCAATTTTTCTGAATTTAACAAACTTTAGAAAAGTCAATAAATACATAAGAAAAATCGGAGGCACCAAAAACTTCCAAAAAATGTTTAGAGTCTAAAAAACCTCAAGCAATTAAAAATTTTGAAAAAGTTGGGAGGCCCTAAAGACTTTCAATTCTTTTGAATATAATAAAAACATCAGAAAAATAATGTTTGGAACCCATTAAAAAAAGTTGGGAGGCCCTAAGGACCTCCACGAATTTTTTTGATTCCGAAAAGACTTCAAAAAGATGAAAAATCGCTTCAAAAGAAATTGGTAGTCCCTTAAAACTTCCAACAATTTTTCTGAATTTAACAAACTTTAGAAAAGTCAATAAATGCATAAGAAAAAATCGGAGGCACCAAAAACTTCCAAAAAATGTTTAGAGTCTAAAAAACCTCAAGCAATTAAAAATTTTGAAAAAGTTGGGAGGCCCTAAAGACTTTCAATTCTTTTGAATATAATAAAAACATCAGAAAAATAATGTTTGGAACCCATTAAAAAAAGTTGGGAGGCCCTAAGGACCTCCACGAATTTTTTTGATTCCGAAAAGACTTCAAAAAGATGAAAAATCGCTTCAAAAGAAATTGGTAGTCCTTTAAAACATCCAGCAATTTTTCTGAATTTAACAAACTTTAGAAAAGTCAATAAATACATAAGAAAAAATCGGAGGCACCAAAAACTTCCAAAAAATGTTTAGAGTCTAAAAAACCTCAAGCAATTAAAAATTTTGAAAAAGTTGGGAGGCCCTAAAGACTTTCAATTCTTTTGAATATAATAAAAACATCAGAAAAATAATGTTTGGAACCCATTAAAAAAAGTTGGGAGGCCCTAAGGACCTCCACGAATTTTTTTGATTCCGAAAAGACTTCAAAAAGATGAAAAATCGCTTCAAAAGAAATTGGTAGTCCTTTAAAACATCCAGCAATTTTTCTGAATTTAACAAACTTTAGAAAAGTCAATAAATACATAAGAAAAAATCGGAGGCACCAAAAAATGTTTAGAGTCTAAAAAACCTCAAGCAATTAAAAATTTTGAAAAAGCTGGGAGGCCCTAAAGACTTTCAATTCTTTTGAATATAATAAAAACATCAGAAAAATAATGTTTGGAACCCATTAAAAAAAGTTGGGAGGCCCTAAGGACCTCCACGAGTTTTTTTGATTCCGAAAAGACTTCAAAAAGATGAAAAGTCGCTTCAAGAACAATTGGTAGTCCTTTAAAACATCCAACAATTTTTCTGAATTTAACAAACTCTAGAAAAGTCAATAAATGCATAAGAAAAAATCGGAGGCACCAAAAACTTCCAAAAAATGTTTAGAGTCTAAAAAACCTCAAGCAATTAAAAATTTTGATAAAGCTGGGAGGCCCTAAAGACTTTCAATTCTTTTGAATATAATAAAAACATCAGAAAACTAATGTTTGGAACCCATTAAAAAAAGTTGGGAGGCCCTAAGGACCTCCACGAGTTTTTTTGATTCCGAAAAGACTTCAAAAAGATGAAAAATCGCTTCAAGAACAATTGGTAGTCCTTTAAAACATCCAGCAATTTTTCTGAATTTAACAAACTTTAGAAAAGTCAATAAATACATAAGAAAAATCGGAGGCACCAAAAACTTCCAAAAAATGTTTAGAGTCTAAAAAACCTCAAGCAATTAAAAATTTTGAAAAAGTTGGGAGGCCCTAAAGACTTTCAATTCTTTTGAATATAATAAAAACATCAGAAAAATAATGTTTGGAACCCATTAAAAAAAGTTGGGAGGCCCTAAGGACCTCCACGAATTTTTTTGATTCCGAAAAGACTTCAAAAAGATGAAAAATCGCTTCAAAAGAAATTGGTAGTCCCTTAAAACTTCCAACAATTTTTCTGAATTTAACAAACTTTAGAAAAGTCAATAAATGCATAAGAAAAAATCGGAGGCACCAAAAACTTCCAAAAAATGTTTAGAGTCTAAAAAACCTCAAGCAATTAAAAATTTTGATAAAGCTGGGAGGCCCTAAAGACTTTCAATTCTTTTGAATATAATAAAAACATCAGAAAAATAATGTTTGGAACCCATTAAAAAAAGTTGGGAGGCCCTAAGGACCTCCATGAATTTTTTTGATTCCGAAAAGACTTCAAAAAGATGAAAAATCGCTTCAAGAACAATTGGTAGTCCTTTAAAACATCCAGCAATTTTTCTGAATTTAACAAACTTTAGAAAAGTCAATAAATACATAAGAAAAAATCGGAGGCACCAAAAACTTCCAAAAAATGTTTAGAGTCTAAAAAACCTCAAGCAATTAAAAATTTTGAAAAAGTTGGGAGGCCCTAAAGACTTTCAATTCTTTTGAATATAATAAAAACATCAGAAAAATAATGTTTGGAACCCATTAAAAAAAGTTGGGAGGCCCTAAGGACCTCCACGAATTTTTTTGATTCCGAAAAGACTTCAAAAAGATGAAAAATCGCTTCAAAAGAAATTGGTAGTCCTTTAAAACATCCAGCAATTTTTCTGAATTTAACAAACTTTAGAAAAGTCAATAAATACATAAGAAAAAATCGGAGGCACCAAAAACTTCCAAAAAATGTTTAGAGTCTAAAAAACCTCAAGCAATTAAAAATTTTGAAAAAGCTGGGAGGCCCTAAAGACTTTCAATTCTTTTGAATATAATAAAAACATCAGAAAAATAATGTTTGGAACCCATTAAAAAAAGTTGGGAGGCCCTAAGGACCTCCACGAATTTTTTTGATTCCGAAAAGACTTCAAAAAGATGAAAAATCGCTTCAAAAGAAATTGGTAGTCCCTTAAAACTTCCAACAATTTTTCTGAATTTAACAAACTTTAGAAAAGTCAATAAATGCATAAGAAAAAATCGGAGGCACCAAAAACTTCCAAAAAATGTTTAGAGTCTAAAAAACCTCAAGCAATTAAAAATTTTGAAAAAGCTGGGAGGCCCTAAAGACTTTCAATTCTTTTGAATATAATAAAAACATCAGAAAAATAATGTTTGGAACCCATTAAAAAAAGTTGGGAGGCCCTAAGGACCTCCACGAATTTTTTTGATTCCGAAAAGACTTCAAAAAGATGAAAAGTCGCTTCAAGAACAATTGGTAGTCCTTTAAAACATCCAACAATTTTTCTGAATTTAACAAACTCTAGAAAAGTCAATAAATGCATAAGAAAAAATCGGAGGCACCAAAAACTTCCAAAAAATGTTTAGAGTCTAAAAAACCTCAAGCAATTAAAAATTTTGATAAAGCTGGGAGGCCCTAAAGACTTTCAATTCTTTTGAATATAATAAAAACATCAGAAAAATAATGTTTGGAACCCATTAAAAAAAGTTGGGAGGCCCTAAGGACCTCCACGAGTTTTTTTGATTCCGAAAAGACTTCAAAAAGATGAAAAATCGCTTCAAGAACAATTGGTAGTCCTTTAAAACATCCAGCAATTTTTCTGAATTTAACAAACTTTAGAAAAGTCAATAAATACATAAGAAAAATCGGAGGCACCAAAAACTTCCAAAAAATGTTTAGAGTCTAAAAAACCTCAAGCAATTAAAAATTTTGAAAAAGTTGGGAGGCCCTAAAGACTTTCAATTCTTTTGAATATAATAAAAACATCAGAAAAATAATGTTTGGAACCCATTAAAAAAAGTTGGGAGGCCCTAAGGACCTCCACGAATTTTTTTGATTCCGAAAAGACTTCAAAAAGATGAAAAATCGCTTCAAAAGAAATTGGTAGTCCCTTAAAACTTCCAACAATTTTTCTGAATTTAACAAACTTTAGAAAAGTCAATAAATGCATAAGAAAAAATCGGAGGCACCAAAAACTTCCAAAAAATGTTTAGAGTCTAAAAAACCTCAAGCAATTAAAAATTTTGAAAAAGTTGGGAGGCCCTAAAGACTTTCAATTCTTTTGAATATAATAAAAACATCAGAAAAATAATGTTTGGAACCCATTAAAAAAAGTTGGGAGGCCCTAAGGACCTCCACGAATTTTTTTGATTCCGAAAAGACTTCAAAAAGATGAAAAATCGCTTCAAAAGAAATTGGTAGTCCTTTAAAACATCCAGCAATTTTTCTGAATTTAACAAACTTTAGAAAAGTCAATAAATACATAAGAAAAAATCGGAGGCACCAAAAACTTCCAAAAAATGTTTAGAGTCTAAAAAACCTCAAGCAATTAAAAATTTTGAAAAAGTTGGGAGGCCCTAAAGACTTTCAATTCTTTTGAATATAATAAAAACATCAGAAAAATAATGTTTGGAACCCATTAAAAAAAGTTGGGAGGCCCTAAGGACCTCCACGAATTTTTTTGATTCCGAAAAGACTTCAAAAAGATGAAAAATCGCTTCAAAAGAAATTGGTAGTCCTTTAAAACATCCAGCAATTTTTCTGAATTTAACAAACTTTAGAAAAGTCAATAAATACATAAGAAAAAATCGGAGGCACCAAAAAATGTTTAGAGTCTAAAAAACCTCAAGCAATTAAAAATTTTGAAAAAGCTGGGAGGCCCTAAAGACTTTCAATTCTTTTGAATATAATAAAAACATCAGAAAAATAATGTTTGGAACCCATTAAAAAAAGTTGGGAGGCCCTAAGGACCTCCACGAGTTTTTTTGATTCCGAAAAGACTTCAAAAAGATGAAAAGTCGCTTCAAGAACAATTGGTAGTCCTTTAAAACATCCAACAATTTTTCTGAATTTAACAAACTCTAGAAAAGTCAATAAATGCATAAGAAAAAATCGGAGGCACCAAAAACTTCCAAAAAATGTTTAGAGTCTAAAAAACCTCAAGCAATTAAAAATTTTGATAAAGCTGGGAGGCCCTAAAGACTTTCAATTCTTTTGAATATAATAAAAACATCAGAAAACTAATGTTTGGAACCCATTAAAAAAAGTTGGGAGGCCCTAAGGACCTCCACGAGTTTTTTTGATTCCGAAAAGACTTCAAAAAGATGAAAAATCGCTTCAAGAACAATTGGTAGTCCTTTAAAACATCCAGCAATTTTTCTGAATTTAACAAACTTTAGAAAAGTCAATAAATACATAAGAAAAATCGGAGGCACCAAAAACTTCCAAAAAATGTTTAGAGTCTAAAAAACCTCAAGCAATTAAAAATTTTGAAAAAGTTGGGAGGCCCTAAAGACTTTCAATTCTTTTGAATATAATAAAAACATCAGAAAAATAATGTTTGGAACCCATTAAAAAAAGTTGGGAGGCCCTAAGGACCTCCACGAATTTTTTTGATTCCGAAAAGACTTCAAAAAGATGAAAAATCGCTTCAAAAGAAATTGGTAGTCCCTTAAAACTTCCAACAATTTTTCTGAATTTAACAAACTTTAGAAAAGTCAATAAATGCATAAGAAAAAATCGGAGGCACCAAAAACTTCCAAAAAATGTTTAGAGTCTAAAAAACCTCAAGCAATTAAAAATTTTGATAAAGCTGGGAGGCCCTAAAGACTTTCAATTCTTTTGAATATAATAAAAACATCAGAAAAATAATGTTTGGAACCCATTAAAAAAAGTTGGGAGGCCCTAAGGACCTCCATGAATTTTTTTGATTCCGAAAAGACTTCAAAAAGATGAAAAATCGCTTCAAGAACAATTGGTAGTCCTTTAAAACATCCAGCAATTTTTCTGAATTTAACAAACTTTAGAAAAGTCAATAAATACATAAGAAAAAATCGGAGGCACCAAAAACTTCCAAAAAATGTTTAGAGTCTAAAAAACCTCAAGCAATTAAAAATTTTGAAAAAGTTGGGAGGCCCTAAAGACTTTCAATTCTTTTGAATATAATAAAAACATCAGAAAAATAATGTTTGGAACCCATTAAAAAAAGTTGGGAGGCCCTAAGGACCTCCACGAATTTTTTTGATTCCGAAAAGACTTCAAAAAGATGAAAAATCGCTTCAAAAGAAATTGGTAGTCCTTTAAAACATCCAGCAATTTTTCTGAATTTAACAAACTTTAGAAAAGTCAATAAATACATAAGAAAAAATCGGAGGCACCAAAAACTTCCAAAAAATGTTTAGAGTCTAAAAAACCTCAAGCAATTAAAAATTTTGAAAAAGCTGGGAGGCCCTAAAGACTTTCAATTCTTTTGAATATAATAAAAACATCAGAAAAATAATGTTTGGAACCCATTAAAAAAAGTTGGGAGGCCCTAAGGACCTCCACGAATTTTTTTGATTCCGAAAAGACTTCAAAAAGATGAAAAATCGCTTCAAAAGAAATTGGTAGTCCCTTAAAACTTCCAACAATTTTTCTGAATTTAACAAACTTTAGAAAAGTCAATAAATGCATAAGAAAAAATCGGAGGCACCAAAAACTTCCAAAAAATGTTTAGAGTCTAAAAAACCTCAAGCAATTAAAAATTTTGAAAAAGTTGGGAGGCCCTAAAGACTTTCAATTCTTTTGAATATAATAAAAACATCAGAAAAATAATGTTTGGAACCCATTAAAAAAAGTTGGGAGGCCCTAAGGACCTCCACGAATTTTTTTGATTCCGAAAAGACTTCAAAAAGATGAAAAATCGCTTCAAAAGAAATTGGTAGTCCCTTAAAACTTCCAACAATTTTTCTGAATTTAACAAACTTTAGAAAAGTCAATAAATGCATAAGAAAAAATCGGAGGCACCAAAAACTTCCAAAAAATGTTTAGAGTCTAAAAAACCTCAAGCAATTAAAAATTTTGATAAAGCTGGGAGGCCCTAAAGACTTTCAATTCTTTTGAATATAATAAAAACATCAGAAAAATAATGTTTGGAACCCATTAAAAAAAGTTGGGAGGCCCTAAGGACCTCCATGAATTTTTTTGATTCCGAAAAGACTTCAAAAAGATGAAAAATCGCTTCAAGAACAATTGGTAGTCCTTTAAAACATCCAGCAATTTTTCTGAATTTAACAAACTTTAGAAAAGTCAATAAATACATAAGAAAAAATCGGAGGCACCAAAAACTTCCAAAAAATATTTAGAGTCTAAAAAACCTCCAGCAAAGCTGGGAGGCCCTAAAGACTTCCAATTTTTTTGAATATAATAAAAACATCAGAAAAATAATGTTTGGAACCCATTAAAAAAAGTTGGGAGGCCCTAAGGACCTCCACGAGTTTTTTTGGTTCCGAAAAGACTTCAAAAAGATGAAAAATCGCTTCAAGAAAAATTGGTAGTCCTTTAAAACATCCAACAATTTTTCTGATTTAAACAAACTCTAGTAAAGTCAATAAATGCATAAGAAAAAATCGGAGGCACCAAAAACTTCCAAAAAATGTTTAGAGTCTAAAAAACCTCAAGCAATTAAAAATGTTGATAAAGCTGGGAGGCCCTAAAGACTTTCAATTCTTTTGAATATAATAAAAACATCAGAAAAATAATGTTTGGAACCCATTAAAAAAAGTTGGGAGGCCCTAAGGACCTCCACGAGTTTTTTTGGTTCCGAAAAGACTTCAAAAAGATGAAAAATCGCTTCAAGAACAATTGGTAGTCCTTTAAAACATCCAGCAATTTTTCTGAATTTAACAAACTTTAGAAAAGTCAATAAATACATAAGAAAAAATCGGAGGCACCAAAAACTTCCAAAAAATGTTTAGAGTCTAAAAAACCTCAAGCAATTAAAAATTTTGATAAAGCTGGGAGGCCCTAAAGACTTTCAATTCTTTTGAATATAATAAAAACATCAGAAAAATAATGTTTGGAACCCATTAAAAAAAGTTGGGAGGCCCTAAGGACCTCCACGAGTTTTTTTGATTCCGAAAAGACTTCAAAAAGATGAAAAATCGCTTCAAGAACAATTGGTAGTCCTTTAAAACATTCAACAATTTTTCTGAATTTAACAAACTTTAGAAAAGTCAATAAATGCATAAGAAAAAATCGGAGGCACCAAAAACTTCCAAAAAATGTTTAGAGTCTAAAAAACCTCAAGCAATTAAAAATTTTGAAAAAGCTGGGAGGCCCTAAAGACTTTCAATTCTTTTGAATATAATAAAAACATCAGAAAAATAATGTTTGGAACCCATTAAAAAAAGTTGGGAGGCCCTAAGGACCTCCACGAATTTTTTTGATTCCGAAAAGACTTCAAAAAGATGAAAAATCGCTTCAAAAGAAATTGGTAGTCCCTTAAAACTTCCAACAATTTTTCTGAATTTAACAAACTTTAGAAAAGTCAATAAATGCATAAGAAAAAATCGGAGGCACCAAAAACTTCCAAAAAATGTTTAGAGTCTAAAAAACCTCAAGCAATTAAAAATTTTGATAAAGCTGGGAGGCCCTAAAGACTTTCAATTCTTTTGAATATAATAAAAACATCAGAAAAATAATGTTTGGAACCCATTAAAAAAAGTTGGGAGGCCCTAAGGACCTCCACGAGTTTTTTTGATTCCGAAAAGACTTCAAAAAGATGAAAAATCGCTTCAAGAACAATTGGTAGTCCTTTAAAACATCCAACAATTTTTCTGAATTTAACAAACTTTAGAAAAGTCAATAAATGCATAAGAAAAAATCGGAGGCACCAAAAACTTCCAAAAAATTTTTAGAGTCTAAAGAACCTCAAGCAATTAAAAATGTTGATAAAGCTGGGAGGCCCTAAAGACTTTCAATTCTTTTGAATATAATAAAAACATCAGAAAAATAATGTTTGGAACCCATTAAAAAAAGTTGGGAGGCCCTAAGGACCTCCACGAGTTTTTTTGATTCCGAAAAGACTTCAAAAAGATGAAAAATCGCTTCAAGAACAATTGGTAGTCCTTTAAAACTTCCAACAATTTTTCTGAATTTAACAAACTTTAGAAACGTCAATAAATGCATAAGAAAAAATCGGAGGCACCAAAAACTTCCAAAAAACGTTTAGAGTCTAAAAAACCTCAAGCAATTAAAAATGTTGATAAAGCTGGGAGGCCCTAAAGACTTTCAATTCTTTTGAATATAATAAAAACATCAGAAAAACAATGTTTGGAACCCATTAAAAAAACTTAGAAGGCCCTAAGGACCTCCACGAATTTTTTTGATTCCGAAAAGACTTCAAAAAGATGAAAAATCGCTTCAAGAAAAATTGGTAGTCCTTTAAAGATTCCAACATTTTTTCTGAATTTAACAAACTTTAGAAAAGTCAACAAATGCATAAGAAAAAATCGGAGGCACCAAAAACTTCCAAAAAATGTTTAGAGTCTAAAAAACCTCCAGCAAAGCTGGGAGGCCCTAAAGACTTCCAATTTTTTTGAATATAATAAAAACATCAGAAAAATAATGTTTGGAACCCATTAAAAAAAGTTGGGAGGCCCTAAGGACCTCCACGAATTTTTTTGATTCCGAAAAGACTTCAAAAAGATGAAAAGTCGCTTCAAGAACAATTGGTAGTCCTTTAAAACATCCAACAATTTTTCTGAATTTAACAAACTCTAGAAAAGTCAATAAATGCATAAGAAAAAATCGGAGGCACCAAAAACTTCCAAAAAATGTTTAGAGTCTAAAAAACCTCAAGCAATTAAAAATTTTGATAAAGCTGGGAGGCCCTAAAGACTTTCAATTCTTTTGAATATAATAAAAACATCAGAAAAATAATGTTTGGAACCCATTAAAAAAAGTTGGGAGGCCCTAAGGACCTCCACGAGTTTTTTTGATTCCGAAAAGACTTCAAAAAGATGAAAAATCGCTTCAAGAACAATTGGTAGTCCTTTAAAACATCCAGCAATTTTTCTGAATTTAACAAACTTTAGAAAAGTCAATAAATACATAAGAAAAATCGGAGGCACCAAAAACTTCCAAAAAATGTTTAGAGTCTAAAAAACCTCAAGCAATTAAAAATTTTGAAAAAGTTGGGAGGCCCTAAAGACTTTCAATTCTTTTGAATATAATAAAAACATCAGAAAAATAATGTTTGGAACCCATTAAAAAAAGTTGGGAGGCCCTAAGGACCTCCACGAATTTTTTTGATTCCGAAAAGACTTCAAAAAGATGAAAAATCGCTTCAAAAGAAATTGGTAGTCCCTTAAAACTTCCAACAATTTTTCTGAATTTAACAAACTTTAGAAAAGTCAATAAATGCATAAGAAAAAATCGGAGGCACCAAAAACTTCCAAAAAATGTTTAGAGTCTAAAAAACCTCAAGCAATTAAAAATTTTGATAAAGCTGGGAGGCCCTAAAGACTTTCAATTCTTTTGAATATAATAAAAACATCAGAAAAATAATGTTTGGAAGCCATTAAAAAAAGTTGGGAGGCCCTAAGGACCTCCATGAATTTTTTTGATTCCGAAAAGACTTCAAAAAGATGAAAAATCGCTTCAAGAACAATTGGTAGTCCTTTAAAACATCCAGCAATTTTTCTGAATTTAACAAACTTTAGAAAAGTCAATAAATACATAAGAAAAAATCGGAGGCACCAAAAACTTCCAAAAAATGTTTAGAGTCTAAAAAACCTCAAGCAATTAAAAATTTTGAAAAAGTTGGGAGGCCCTAAAGACTTTCAATTCTTTTGAATATAATAAAAACATCAGAAAAATAATGTTTGGAACCCATTAAAAAAAGTTGGGAGGCCCTAAGGACCTCCACGAATTTTTTTGATTCCGAAAAGACTTCAAAAAGATGAAAAATCGCTTCAAAAGAAATTGGTAGTCCTTTAAAACATCCAGCAATTTTTCTGAATTTAACAAACTTTAGAAAAGTCAATAAATACATAAGAAAAAATCGGAGGCACCAAAAAATGTTTAGAGTCTAAAAAACCTCAAGCAATTAAAAATTTTGAAAAAGCTGGGAGGCCCTAAAGACTTTCAATTCTTTTGAATATAATAAAAACATCAGAAAAATAATGTTTGGAACCCATTAAAAAAAGTTGGGAGGCCCTAAGGACCTCCACGAGTTTTTTTGATTCCGAAAAGACTTCAAAAAGATGAAAAGTCGCTTCAAGAACAATTGGTAGTCCTTTAAAACATCCAACAATTTTTCTGAATTTAACAAACTCTAGAAAAGTCAATAAATGCATAAGAAAAAATCGGAGGCACCAAAAACTTCCAAAAAATGTTTAGAGTCTAAAAAACCTCAAGCAATTAAAAATTTTGATAAAGCTGGGAGGCCCTAAAGACTTTCAATTCTTTTGAATATAATAAAAACATCAGAAAACTAATGTTTGGAACCCATTAAAAAAAGTTGGGAGGCCCTAAGGACCTCCACGAGTTTTTTTGATTCCGAAAAGACTTCAAAAAGATGAAAAATCGCTTCAAGAACAATTGGTAGTCCTTTAAAACATCCAGCAATTTTTCTGAATTTAACAAACTTTAGAAAAGTCAATAAATACATAAGAAAAATCGGAGGCACCAAAAACTTCCAAAAAATGTTTAGAGTCTAAAAAACCTCAAGCAATTAAAAATTTTGAAAAAGTTGGGAGGCCCTAAAGACTTTCAATTCTTTTGAATATAATAAAAACATCAGAAAAATAATGTTTGGAACCCATTAAAAAAAGTTGGGAGGCCCTAAGGACCTCCACGAATTTTTTTGATTCCGAAAAGACTTCAAAAAGATGAAAAATCGCTTCAAAAGAAATTGGTAGTCCCTTAAAACTTCCAACAATTTTTCTGAATTTAACAAACTTTAGAAAAGTCAATAAATGCATAAGAAAAAATCGGAGGCACCAAAAACTTCCAAAAAATGTTTAGAGTCTAAAAAACCTCAAGCAATTAAAAATTTTGATAAAGCTGGGAGGCCCTAAAGACTTTCAATTCTTTTGAATATAATAAAAACATCAGAAAAATAATGTTTGGAACCCATTAAAAAAAGTTGGGAGGCCCTAAGGACCTCCATGAATTTTTTTGATTCCGAAAAGACTTCAAAAAGATGAAAAATCGCTTCAAGAACAATTGGTAGTCCTTTAAAACATCCAGCAATTTTTCTGAATTTAACAAACTTTAGAAAAGTCAATAAATACATAAGAAAAAATCGGAGGCACCAAAAACTTCCAAAAAATGTTTAGAGTCTAAAAAACCTCAAGCAATTAAAAATTTTGAAAAAGTTGGGAGGCCCTAAAGACTTTCAATTCTTTTGAATATAATAAAAACATCAGAAAAATAATGTTTGGAACCCATTAAAAAAAGTTGGGAGGCCCTAAGGACCTCCACGAATTTTTTTGATTCCGAAAAGACTTCAAAAAGATGAAAAATCGCTTCAAAAGAAATTGGTAGTCCTTTAAAACATCCAGCAATTTTTCTGAATTTAACAAACTTTAGAAAAGTCAATAAATACATAAGAAAAAATCGGAGGCACCAAAAACTTCCAAAAAATGTTTAGAGTCTAAAAAACCTCAAGCAATTAAAAATTTTGAAAAAGCTGGGAGGCCCTAAAGACTTTCAATTCTTTTGAATATAATAAAAACATCAGAAAAATAATGTTTGGAACCCATTAAAAAAAGTTGGGAGGCCCTAAGGACCTCCACGAATTTTTTTGATTCCGAAAAGACTTCAAAAAGATGAAAAATCGCTTCAAAAGAAATTGGTAGTCCCTTAAAACTTCCAACAATTTTTCTGAATTTAACAAACTTTAGAAAAGTCAATAAATGCATAAGAAAAAATCGGAGGCACCAAAAACTTCCAAAAAATGTTTAGAGTCTAAAAAACCTCAAGCAATTAAAAATTTTGAAAAAGTTGGGAGGCCCTAAAGACTTTCAATTCTTTTGAATATAATAAAAACATCAGAAAAATAATGTTTGGAACCCATTAAAAAAAGTTGGGAGGCCCTAAGGACCTCCACGAATTTTTTTGATTCCGAAAAGACTTCAAAAAGATGAAAAATCGCTTCAAAAGAAATTGGTAGTCCCTTAAAACTTCCAACAATTTTTCTGAATTTAACAAACTTTAGAAAAGTCAATAAATGCATAAGAAAAAATCGGAGGCACCAAAAACTTCCAAAAAATGTTTAGAGTCTAAAAAACCTCAAGCAATTAAAAATTTTGATAAAGCTGGGAGGCCCTAAAGACTTTCAATTCTTTTGAATATAATAAAAACATCAGAAAAATAATGTTTGGAACCCATTAAAAAAAGTTGGGAGGCCCTAAGGACCTCCATGAATTTTTTTGATTCCGAAAAGACTTCAAAAAGATGAAAAATCGCTTCAAGAACAATTGGTAGTCCTTTAAAACATCCAGCAATTTTTCTGAATTTAACAAACTTTAGAAAAGTCAATAAATACATAAGAAAAAATCGGAGGCACCAAAAACTTCCAAAAAATGTTTAGAGTCTAAAAAACCTCAAGCAATTAAAAATTTTGAAAAAGTTGGGAGGCCCTAAAGACTTTCAATTCTTTTGAATATAATAAAAACATCAGAAAAATAATGTTTGGAACCCATTAAAAAAAGTTGGGAGGCCCTAAGGACCTCCACGAATTTTTTTGATTCCGAAAAGACTTCAAAAAGATGAAAAATCGCTTCAAAAGAAATTGGTAGTCCTTTAAAACATCCAGCAATTTTTCTGAATTTAACAAACTTTAGAAAAGTCAATAAATACATAAGAAAAAATCGGAGGCACCAAAAACTTCCAAAAAATGTTTAGAGTCTAAAAAACCTCAAGCAATTAAAAATTTTGAAAAAGCTGGGAGGCCCTAAAGACTTTCAATTCTTTTGAATATAATAAAAACATCAGAAAAATAATGTTTGGAACCCATTAAAAAAAGTTGGGAGGCCCTAAGGACCTCCACGAATTTTTTTGATTCCGAAAAGACTTCAAAAAGATGAAAAATCGCTTCAAAAGAAATTGGTAGTCCCTTAAAACTTCCAACAATTTTTCTGAATTTAACAAACTTTAGAAAAGTCAATAAATGCATAAGAAAAAATCGGAGGCACCAAAAACTTCCAAAAAATGTTTAGAGTCTAAAAAACCTCAAGCAATTAAAAATTTTGATAAAGCTGGGAGGCCCTAAAGACTTTCAATTCTTTTGAATATAATAAAAACATCAGAAAAATAATGTTTGGAACCCATTAAAAAAAGTTGGGAGGCCCTAAGGACCTCCACGAGTTTTTTTGATTCCGAAAAGACTTCAAAAAGATGAAAAATCGCTTCAAGAAAAATTGGTAGTCCTTTAAAACTTCCAACAATTTTTCTGAATTTAACAAACTTTAGAAAAGTCAACAAATGCATAAGAAAAAATCGGAGGCACCAAAAACTTCCAAAAAATGTTTAGAGTCTAAAAAACCTCCAGCAAAGCTGGGAGGCCCTAAAGACTTCCAATTTTTTTGAATATAATAAAAACATCAGAAAAATAATGTTTGGAACCCATTAAAAAAAGTTGGGAGGCCCTAAGGACCTCCACGAGTTTTTTTGGTTCCGAAAAGACTTCAAAAAGATGAAAAATCGCTTCAAGAAAAATTGGTAGTCCTTTAAAACATCCAACAATTTTTCTGATTTAAACAAACTCTAGTAAAGTCAATAAATGCATAAGAAAAAATCGGAGGCACCAAAAACTTCCAAAAAATGTTTAGAGTCTAAAAAACCGTAAGCAATTAAAAATTTTGAAAAAGTTGGGAGGCCCTAAGGACTTCCAATTTTTTTGAATATAATAAAAACATCAGAAAAACAATGTTTGGAACCCATTAAAAAAACTTAGGAGGCCCTAAGGACCTTCACGAATTTTTTTGATTCCGAAAAGACTTCAAAAAGATGAAAAATCGCTTCAAGAAAAGTTGGTAGTCCTTTAAAACTTCCAACAATTTTTCTGAATTTAACAAACTTTAGAAAAGTCAATAAATGCATAAGAAAAAATCGGAGGCACCAAAAACTTCCAAAAAATGTTTAGAGTCTAAAAAACCTCAAGCAATTAAAAATTTTGATAAAGCTAGGAGGCCCTAAAGACTTTCAATTCTTTTGAATATAATAAAAACATCAGAAAAATAATGTTTGGAACCCATTAAAAAAAGTTGGGAGGCCCTAAGGACCTCCACGAATTTTTTTGATTCCGAAAAGACTTCAGAAAGATGAAAAATCGCTTCAAAAGAAATTGGTAGTCCCTTAAGATTTCCAACAATTTTTCTGAATTTAACAAACTCTAGAAAAGTCAATAAATGCATAAGAAAAAATCGGAGGCACCAAAAACTTCCAAAAAATGTTTAGAGTCTAAAAAACCTCAAGCAATTAAAAATTTTGATAAAGTTGGGAGGCCCTAAGGACCTCCACGACTTCAAAAAGATGAAAAATCGCTTCAAAAGAAATTGGTAATCCCTTAAGACTTCCAACAATTTTTCTGAATTTAACAAACTCTACAAAAGTCAATAAAAGCACAAGAAAAAATTGGAGGCCTCAAAAGCTTCCAAAACATTTTTTGAATCTAAAAAACCTCAAGCAATTAGAATTTGGAAAAATTTGGGAAGCCCCAAAGATCTTCAAAAAATTTTTTGAGTTTGAAAAGATTTTAAAAAATCGAAGAAACGCTTCAAAAAAATTGGAGGCTCCAAACACTTCCAAAAAATGTTTATAGTCGAAAAATCTTCAAGCAATTAAAAATTTTGAAAAAGTTGGGAGGCCCTAAAGACTTCAAATTTTTTTGAATATAATAAAACCATCAGAAAAATAATGTTTGGAACCCATTAAAAAAAGTAAGGAGGCCCTAAGGACCTAAGGACCTCCACGAATTTTTTTGATTACGAAAAGACTTCAAAAAGATGAAAAATCGCTTCAAAAGAAATTGGTAGTCCCTTAAGACTTCCAACAATTTTTCTGAATTTAACTAACTCTAGAAAAAAAATCGAAGGCACCAAAAACTTCCAAAAAATGTTTAGAGTCTAAAAAACCTCAAGCAATTAAAAATTTTGAAAAAGTTGGGAGGCCCTAAAGACTTTCAATTCTTTTGAATATAATAAAAACATCAGAAAAATAATGTTTGGAACCCATTAAAAAAACTTGGGAGGCCCTAAGGACCTCCACGAGTTTTTTTGATTCCGAAAAGACTTCAAAAAGATGAAAAATCGCTTCAAGAACAATTGGTAGTCCTTTAAAACATCCAACAATTTTTCTGAATTTAACAAACTTTAGAAAAGTCAATAAATGCATAAGAAAAAATCGGAGGCACCAAAAACTTCCAAAAAATGTTTAGAGTCTAAAAAACCTCAAGCAATTAAAAATTTTGATAAAGCTGGGAGGCCCTAAAGACTTTCAATTCTTTTGAATATAATAAAAACATCAGAAAAATAATGTTTGGAACCCATTAAAAAAACTTGGGAGGCCCTAAGGACCTCCACGAGTTTTTTTGATTCCGAAAAGACTTCAAAAAGATGAAAAATCGCTTCAAGAACAATTGGTAGTCCTTTAAAACATCCAACAATTTTTCTGAATTTAACAAACTTTAGAAAAGTCAATAAATGCATAAGAAAAAATCGGAGGCACCAAAAACTTCCAAAAAATGTTTAGAGTCTAAAAAACCTCAAGCAATTAAAAATTTTGATAAAGCTGGGAGGCCCTAAAGACTTTCAATTCTTTTGAATATAATAAAAACATCAGAAAAATAATGTTTGGAACCCATTAAAAAAAGTTGGGAGGCCCTAAGGACCTCCACGAGTTTTTTTGATTCCGAAAAGACTTCAAAAAGATGAAAAATCGCTTCAAGAACAATTGGTAGTCCTTTAAAACTTCCAACAATTTTTCTGAATTTAACAAACTTTAGAAAAGTCAATAAATGCATAAGAAAAAATCGGAGGCACCAAAAACTTCCAAAAAACGTTTAGAGTCTAAAAAACCTCAAGCAATTAAAAATTTTGATAAAGCTGGGAGGCCCTAAAGACTTTCAATTCTTTTGAATATAATAAAAACATCAGAAAAACAATGTTTGGAACCCATTAAAAAAACTTAGAAGGCCCTAAGGACCTCCACGAATTTTTTTGATTCCGAAAAGACTTCAAAAAGATGAAAAATCGCTTCAAGAAAAATTGGTAGTCCTTTAAAACTTCCAACAATTTTTCTGAATTTAACAAACTTTAGAAAAGTCAACAAATGCATAAGAAAAAATCGGAGGCACCAAAAACTTCCAAAAAATGTTTAGAGTCTAAAAAACCTCCAGCAAAGCTGGGAGGCCCTAAAGACTTCCAATTTTTTTGAATATAATAAAAACATCAGAAAAATAATGTTTGGAACCCATTAAAAAAAGTTGGGAGGCCCTAAGGACCTCCACGAGTTTTTTTGGTTCCGAAAAGACTTCAAAAAGATGAAAAATCGCTTCAAGAAAAATTGGTAGTCCTTTAAAACATCCAGCAATTTTTCTGATTTAAACAAACTCTAGTAAAGTCAATAAATGCATAAGAAAAAATCGGAGGCACCAAAAACTTCCAAAAAATGTTTAGAGTCTAAAAAACCTTAAGCAATTAAAAATTTTGAAAAAGTTGGGAGGCCCTAAGGACTTCCAATTTTTTTGAATATAATAAAAACATCAGAAAAACAATGTTTGGAACCCATTAAAAAAACTTAGGAGGCCCTAAGGACCTTCACGAATTTTTTTGATTCCGAAAAGACTTCAAAAAGATGAAAAATCGCTTCAAGAAAAGTTGGTAGTCCTTTAAAACTTCCAACAATTTTTCTGAATTTAACAAACTTTAGAAAAGTCAATAAATGCATAAGAAAAAATCGGAGGCACCAAAAACTTCCAAAAAATGTTTAGAGTCTAAAAAACCTCAAGCAATTAAAAATTTTGATAAAGCTGGGAGGCCCTAAAGACTTTCAATTCTTTTGAATATAATAAAAACATCAGAAAAATAATGTTTGGAACCCATTAAAAAAAGTTGGGAGGCCCTTAGGACCTCCACGAATTTTTTTGATTCCGAAAAGACTTCAAAAAGATGAAAAATCGCTTCAAAAGAAATTGGTAGTCCCTTAAAACTTCCAACAATTTTTCTGAATTTAACAAACTTTAGAAAAGTCAATAAATGCATAAGAAAAAATCGGAGGCACCAAAAACTTCCAAAAAATGTTTAGAGTCTAAAAAACCTCAAGCAATTAAAAATTTTGATAAAGCTGGGAGGCCCTAAAGACTTTCAATTCTTTTGAATATAATAAAAACATCAGAAAAATAATGTTTGGAACCCATTAAAAAAACTTATGAGGCCCTAAGGACCTCCACGAGTTTTTTTGATTCCGAAAAGACTTCAAAAAGATGAAAAATCGCTTCAAGAACAATTGGTAGTCCTTTAAAACATCCAACAATTTTTCTGAACTTAACAAACTTTAGAAAAGTCAATAAATGCATAAGAAAAAATCGGAGGCACCAAAAACTTCCAAAAAATGTTTAGAGTCTAAAAAACCTCAAGCAATTAAAAATTTTGATAAAGCTGGGAGGCCCTAAAGACTTTCAATTCTTTTGAATATAATAAAAACATCAGAAAAATAATGTTTGGAACCCATTAAAAAAAGTTGGGAGGCCCTAAGGACCTCCACGAGTTTTTTTGATTCCGAAAAGACTTCAAAAAGATGAAAAATCGCTTCAAGAACAATTGGTAGTCCTTTAAAACTTCCAACAATTTTTCTGAATTTAACAAACTTTAGAAAAGTCAATAAATGCATAAGAAAAAATCGGAGGCACCAAAAACTTCCAAAAAACGTTTAGAGTCTAAAAAAACCTCAAGCAATTAAAAATTTTGATAAAGCTGGGAGGCCCTAAAGACTTTCAATTCTTTTGAATATAATAAAAACATCAGAAAAACAATGTTTGGAACCCATTAAAAAAACTTAGAAGGCCCTAAGGACCTCCACGAATTTTTTTGATTCCGAAAAGACTTCAAAAAGATGAAAAATCGCTTCAAGAAAAATTGGTAGTACTTTAAAACTTCCAACAATTTTTCTGAATTTAACAAACTTTAGAAAAGTCAACAAATGCATAAGAAAAAATCGGAGGCACCAAAAACTTCCAAAAAATGTTTAGAGTCTAAAAAGCCTCCAGCAAAGCTGGGAGGCCCTAAAGACTTCCAATTTTTTTGAATATAATAAAAACATCAGAAAAATAATGTTTGGAACCCATTAAAAAAAGTTGGGAGGCCCTAAGGACCTCCACGAGTTTTTTTGGTTCCGAAAAGACTTCAAAAGGATGAAAAATCGCTTCAAGAAAAATTGGTAGTCCTTTAAAACATCCAGCAATTTTTCTGATTTAAACAAACTCTAGTAAAGTCAATAAATGCATAAGAAAAAATCGGAGGCACCAAAAACTTCCAAAAAATGTTTAGAGTCTAAAAAACCTTAAGCAATTAAAAATTTTGAAAAAGTTGGGAGGCCCTAAGGACTTCAAATTTTTTTGAATATAATAAAAACATCAGAAAAACAATGTTTGGAACCCATTAAAAAAACTTAGGAGGCCCTAAGGACCTTCACGAATTTTTTTGATTCCGAAAAGACTTCAAAAAGATGAAAAATCGCTTCAAGAAAAGTTGGTAGTCCTTTAAAACTTCCAACAATTTTTCTGAATTTAACAAACTTTAGAAAAGTCAATAAATGCATAAGAAAAAATCGGAGGCACCAAAAACTTCCAAAAAATGTTTAGAGTCTAAAAAACCTCAAGCAATTAAAAATTTTGATAAAGCTAGGAGGCCCTAAAGACTTTCAATTCTTTTGAATATAATAAAAACATCAGAAAAATAATGTTTGGAACCCATTAAAAAAAGTTGGGAGGCCCTAAGGACCTCCACGAATTTTTTTGATTCCGAAAAGACTTCAGAAAGATGAAAAATCGCTTCAAAAGAAATTGGTAGTCCCTTAAGATTTCCAACAATTTTTCTGAATTTAACAAACTCTAGAAAAGTCAATAAATGCATAAGAAAAAATCGGAGGCACCAAAAACTTCCAAAAAATGTTTAGAGTCTAAAAAACCTCAAGCAATTAAAAATTTTGATAAAGTTGGGAGGCCCTAAGGACCTCCACGACTTCAAAAAGATGAAAAATCGCTTCAAAAGAAATTGGTAATCCCTTAAGACTTCCAACAATTTTTCTGAATTTAACAAACTCTACAAAAGTCAATAAAAGCACAAGAAAAAATTGGAGGCCTCAAAAGCTTCCAAAACATTTTTTGAATCTAAAAAACCTCAAGCAATTAGAATTTGGAAAAATTTGGGAAGCCCCAAAGATCTTCAAAAAATTTTTTGAGTTTGAAAAGATTTTAAAAAATCGAAGAAACGCTTCAAAAAAATTGGAGGCTCCAAACACTTCCAAAAAATGTTTATAGTCGAAAAATCTTCAAGCAATTAAAAATTTTGAAAAAGTTGGGAGGCCCTAAAGACTTCAAATTTTTTTGAATATAATAAAACCATCAGAAAAATAATGTTTGGAACCCATTAAAAAAAGTAAGGAGGCCCTAAGGACCTAAGGACCTCCACGAATTTTTTTGATTACGAAAAGACTTCAAAAAGATGAAAAATCGCTTCAAAAGAAATTGGTAGTCCCTTAAGACTTCCAACAATTTTTCTGAATTTAACTAACTCTAGAAAAAAAATCGAAGGCACCAAAAACTTCCAAAAAATGTTTAGAGTCTGAAAAACCTCAAGCAATTAAGAATTTTAAAAAAGTTGGGAGGCCCTAAAGACTTCCAATTTTTTTGAATATAATAAAAACATCAGAAAAATAATGTTTGGAACCCATTAAAAAAAGATTTCCAACAATTTTTCTGAGTTTAACAAACTCTACAAAAGTCAATAAAAGCACAAGAAAAAATTGGAGGCCTCAGAAGCTTCCAAAACATTTTTTGAATCTAAAAAACCTCAAGCAATTAGAATTTGGAAAAATTTGGGAAGCCCCAAAGATCTTCAAAAAATTTTTTGAGTTTGAAAAGATTTAAAAAAATCGAAGAAACGCTTCAAAAAAATTGGAGGCTCCAAACACTTCCAAAAAATGTTTATAGTCAAAAAATCCTCAAGCAATTAAAAATTTTGAAAAAGTTGGGAGGCCCTAAAGACTTCCAATTTTTTTGAATATAATAAAACCATCAGAAAAATAATGTTTGGAACCCATTAAAAAAAGTTGGGAAGCCCTAAGGACCTAAGGACCTCCACGAATTTTTTTGATTACGAAAAGACTTCAAAAAGATGAAAAATCGCTTCAAAAGAAATTGGTAGTCCCTTAAGACTTCCAACAATTTTTCTGAATTTAACTAACTCTAGAAAAAAAATCGAAGGCACCAAAAACTTCCAAAAAATGTTTAGAGTCTAAAAAACCTCAAGCAATTAAAAATTTTGAAAAAGTTGGGAGGCCCTAAAGACTTTCAATTCTTTTGAATATAATAAAAACATCAGAAAAATAATGTTTGGAACCCATTAAAAAAAGTTGGGAGGCCCTAAGGACCTCCACGAATTTTTTTGATTCCGAAAAGACTTCAAAAAGATGAAAAATCGCTTCAAAAGAAATTGGTAGTCCCTTAAAACTTCCAACAATTTTTCTGAATTTAACAAACTTTAGAAAAGTCAATAAATGCATAAGAAAAAATCGGAGGCACCAAAAACTTCCAAAAAATGTTTAGAGTCTAAAAAACCTCAAGCAATTAAAAATTTTGATAAAGCTGGGAGGCCCTAAAGACTTTCAATTCTTTTGAATATAATAAAAACATCAGAAAAATAATGTTTGGAACCCATTAAAAAAACTTGGGAGGCCCTAAGGACCTCCACGAGTTTTTTTGATTCCGAAAAGACTTCAAAAAGATGAAAAATCGCTTCAAGAACAATTGGTAGTCCTTTAAAACATCCAACAATTTTTCTGAATTTAACAAACTTTAGAAAAGTCAATAAATGCATAAGAAAAAATCGGAGGCACCAAAAACTTCCAAAAAATGTTTAGAGTCTAAAAAACCTCAAGCAATTAAAAATTTTGATAAAGCTGGGAGGCCCTAAAGACTTTCAATTCTTTTGAATATAATAAAAACATCAGAAAAATAATGTTTGGAACCCATTAAAAAAAGTTGGGAGGCCCTAAGGACCTCCACGAGTTTTTTTGATTCCGAAAAGACTTCAAAAAGATGAAAAATCGCTTCAAGAACAATTGGTAGTCCTTTAAAACTTCCAACAATTTTTCTGAATTTAACAAACTTTAGAAAAGTCAATAAATGCATAAGAAAAAATCGGAGGCACCAAAAACTTCCAAAAAACGTTTAGAGTCTAAAAAACCTCAAGCAATTAAAAATTTTGATAAAGCTGGGAGGCCCTAAAGACTTTCAATTCTTTTGAATATAATAAAAACATCAGAAAAACAATGTTTGGAACCCATTAAAAAAACTTAGAAGGCCCTAAGGACCTCCACGAATTTTTTTGATTCCGAAAAGACTTCAGAAAGATGAAAAATCGCTTCAAGAAAAATTGGTAGTCCTTTAAAACTTCCAACAATTTTTCTGAATTTAACAAACTTTAGAAAAGTCAACAAATGCATAAGAAAAAATCGGAGGCACCAAAAACTTCCAAAAAATGTTTAGAGTCTAAAAAACCTCCAGCAAAGCTGGGAGGCCCTAAAGACTTCCAATTTTTTTGAATATAATAAAAACATCAGAAAAATAATGTTTGGAACCCATTAAAAAAAGTTGGGAGGCCCTAAGGACCTCCACGAGTTTTTTTGGTTCCGAAAAGACTTCAAAAAGATGAAAAATCGCTTCAAGAAAAATTGGTAGTCCTTTAAAACATCCAGCAATTTTTCTGATTTAAACAAACTCTAGTAAAGTCAATAAATGCATAAGAAAAAATCGGAGGCACCAAAAACTTCCAAAAAATGTTTAGAGTCTAAAAAACCTTAAGCAATTAAAAATTTTGAAAAAGTTGGGAGGCCCTAAGGACTTCCAATTTTTTTGAATATAATAAAAACATCAGAAAAACAATGTATGGAACCCATTAAAAAAACTTAGGAGGCCCTAAGGACCTTCACGAATTTTTTTGATTCCGAAAAGACTTCAAAAAGATGAAAAATCGCTTCAAGAAAAGTTGGTAGTCCTTTAAAACTTCCAACAATTTTTCTGAATTTAACAAACTTTAGAAAAGTCAATAAATGCATAAGAAAAAATCGGAGGCACCAAAAACTTCCAAAAAATGTTTAGAGTCTAAAAAACCTCAAGCAATTAAAAATTTTGATAAAGCTGGGAGGCCCTAAAGACTTTCAATTCTTTTGAATATAATAAAAACATCAGAAAAATAATGTTTGGAACCCATTAAAAAAAGTTGGGAGGCCCTAAGGACCTCCACGAATTTTTTTGATTCCGAAAAGACTTCAAAAAGATGAAAAATCGCTTCAAAAGAAATTGGTAGTCCCTTAAAACTTCCAACAATTTTTCTGAATTTAACAAACTTTAGAAAAGTCAATAAATGCATAAGAAAAAATCGGAGGCACCAAAAACTTCCAAAAAATGTTTAGAGTCTAAAAAACCTCAAGCAATTAAAAATTTTGATAAAGCTGGGAGGCGCTAAAGACTTTCAATTCTTTTGAATATAATAAAAACATCAGAAAAATAATGTTTGGAACCCATTAAAAAAACTTGGGAGGCCCTAAGGACCTCCACGAGTTTTTTTGATTCCGAAAAGACTTCAAAAAGATGAAAAATCGCTTCAAGAACAATTGGTAGTCCTTTAAAACATCCAACAATTTTTCTGAACTTAACAAACTTTAGAAAAGTCAATAAATGCATAAGAAAAAATCGGAGGCACCAAAAACTTCCAAAAAATGTTTAGAGTCTAAAAAACCTCAAGCAATTAAAAATTTTGATAAAGCTGGGAGGCCCTAAAGACTTTCAATTCTTTTGAATATAATAAAAACATCAGAAAAATAATGTTTGGAACCCATTAAAAAAAGTTGGGAGGCCCTAAGGACCTCCACGAGTTTTTTTGATTCCGAAAAGACTTCAAAAAGATGAAAAATCGCTTCAAGAACAATTGGTAGTCCTTTAAAACTTCCAACAATTTTTCTGAATTTAACAAACTTTAGAAAAGTCAATAAATGCATAAGAAAAAATCGGAGGCACCAAAAACTTCCAAAAAACGTTTAGAGTCTAAAAAAACCTCAAGCAATTAAAAATTTTGATAAAGCTGGGAGGCCCTAAAGACTTTCAATTCTTTTGAATATAATAAAAACATCAGAAAAACAATGTTTGGAACCCATTAAAAAAACTTAGAAGGCCCTAAGGACCTCCACGAATTTTTTTGATTCCGAAAAGACTTCAAAAAGATGAAAAATCGCTTCAAGAAAAATTGGTAGTCCTTTAAAACTTCCAACAATTTTTCTGAATTTAACAAACTTTAGAAAAGTCAACAAATGCATAAGAAAAAATCGGAGGCACCAAAAACTTCCAAAAAATGTTTAGAGTCTAAAAAACCTCCAGCAAAGCTGGGAGGCCCTAAAGACTTCCAATTTTTTTGAATATAATAAAAACATCAGAAAAATAATGTTTGGAACCCATTAAAAAAACTTAGGAGGCCCTAAGGACCTTCACGAATTTTTTTGATTCCGAAAAGACTTCAAAAAGATGAAAAATCGCTTCAAGAAAAGTTGGTAGTCCTTTAAAACTTCCAACAATTTTTCTGAATTTAACAAACTTTAGAAAAGTCAATAAATGCATAAGAAAAAATCGGAGGCACCAAAAACTTCCAAGAAATGTTTAGAGTCTAAAAAACCTCAAGCAATTAAAAATTTTGATAAAGCTGGGAGGCCCTAAAGACTTTCAATTCTTTTGAATATAATAAAAACATCAGAAAAATAATGTTTGGAACCCATTAAAAAAAGTTGGGAGGCCCTAAGGACCTAAGGACCTCCACGAATTTTTTTGATTATGAAAAGACTTCAAAAAGATGAAAAATCGCTTCAAAAGAAATTGGTAGTCCCTTAAGACTTCCAACAATTTTTCTGAATTTAACTAACTCTAGAAAAAAAATCGAAGGCACCAAAAACTTCCAAAAAATGTTTAGAGTCTGAAAAACCTCAAGCAATTAAAAATTTTGAAAAAGTTGGGAGGCCCTAAGGACTTCAAATTTTTTTGAATATAATAAAAACATCAGAAAAACAATGTTTGGAACCCATTAAAAAAACTTAGGAGGCCCTAAGGACCTTCACGAATTTTTTTGATTCCGAAAAGACTTCAAAAAGATGAAAAATCGCTTCAAGAAAAGTTGGTAGTCCTTTAAAACTTCCAACAATTTTTCTGAATTTAACAAACTTTAGAAAAGTCAATAAATGCATAAGAAAAAATCGGAGGCACCAAAAACTTCCAAGAAATGTTTAGAGTCTAAAAAACCTTAAGCAATTAAAAATTTTGAAAAAGTTGGGAGGCCCTAAGGACTTCAAATTTTTTTGAATATAATAAAAACATCAGAAAAACAATGTTTGGAACCCATTAAAAAAACTTAGGAGGCCCTAAGGACCTTCACGAATTTTTTTGATTCCGAAAAGACTTCAAAAAGATGAAAAATCGCTTCAAGAAAAGTTGGTAGTCCTTTAAAACTTCCAACAATTTTTCTGAATTTAACAAACTTTAGAAAAGTCAATAAATGCATAAGAAAAAATCGGAGGCACCAAAAACTTCCAAGAAATGTTTAGAGTCTAAAAAACCTCAAGCAATTAAAAATTTTGATAAAGCTGGGAGGCCCTAAAGACTTTCAATTCTTTTGAATATAATAAAAACATCAGAAAAATAATGTTTGGAACCCATTAAAAAAAGTTGGGAGGCCCTAAGGACCTAAGGACCTCCACGAATTTTTTTGATTATGAAAAGACTTCAAAAAGATGAAAAATCGCTTCAAAAGAAATTGGTAGTCCCTTAAGACTTCCAACAATTTTTCTGAATTTAACTAACTCTAGAAAAAAAATCGAAGGCACCAAAAACTTCCAAAAAATGTTTAGAGTCTGAAAAACCTCAAGCAATTAAGAATTTTAAAAAAGTTGGGAGGCCCTAAAGACTTCCAATTTTTTTGAATATAATAAAAACATCAGAAAAATAATGTTTGGAACCCATTAAAAAAAGATTTCCAACAATTTTTCTGAGTTTAACAAACTCTACAAAAGTCAATAAAAGCACAAGAAAAAATTGGAGGCCTCAGAAGCTTCCAAAACATTTTTTGAATCTAAAAAACCTCAAGCAATTAGAATTTGGAAAAATTTGGGAAGCCCCAAAGATCTTCAAAAAATTTTTTGAGTTTGAAAAGATTTAAAAAAATCGAAGAAACGCTTCAAAAAAATTGGAGGCTCCAAACACTTCCAAAAAATGTTTATAGTCAAAAAATCCTCAAGCAATTAAAAATTTTGAAAAAGTTGGGAGGCCCTAAAGACTTCCAATTTTTTTGAATATAATAAAACCATCAGAAAAATAATGTTTGGAACCCATTAAAAAAAGTTGGGAGGCCCTAAGGACCTAAGGACCTCCACGAATTTTTTTGATTACGAAAAGACTTCAAAAAGATGAAAAATCGCTTCAAAAGAAATTGGTAGTCCCTTAAGACTTCCAATAATTTTTCTGAATTTAACTAACTCTAGAAAAAAAATCGAAGGCACCAAAAACTTCCAAAAAATGTTTAGAATCTGAAAAACCTCAAGCAATTAAGAATTTTGAAAAAGTTAGGAGGCCCTAAAGACTTCAAATTTTTTTGAATGTAATAAAAACATCAGAAAAATAATGTTTGGAACCTATTAGAAAAAGTTGGGAGGCCCTAAGGACCTCCACGAATTTTTATGATTCCGAAAAGACTTCAAAAAGATGAAAAATCGCTTCAAAAGAAATTGGTAGTCCCTTAAGATTTCCAACAATTTTTCTGAATTTAACAAACTCTAGAAAAGTCAATAAATGCATAAGAAAAAATCGGAGGCACCAAACACTTCCAAAAAATGTTTATAGTCGAAAAATCCTCAAGCAATTAAAAATTTTGAAAAAGTTGGGAGGCCCTAAAGACTTCAAATTTTTTTGAATATAATAAAACCATCAGAAAAATAATGTTTGGAACCCATTAAAAAAAGTAAGGAGGCCCTAAGGACCTCCACGAATTTTTTTGATTCCGAAAAGACTTCAAAAAGATGAAAAATCGCTTCAAGAAAAATTGGTAGTCCTTTAAAACTTCCAAAAATTTTTCTGAATTTAACAAACTTTAGAAAAGTCAACAAATGCATAAGAAAAAATCGGAGGCACCAAAAACTTCCAAAAAATGTTTAGAGTCTAAAAAACCTCCAGCAAAGCTGGGAGGCCCTAAAGACTTCCAATTTTTTTGAATATAATAAAAACATCAGAAAAATAATGTTTGGAACCCATTAAAAAAAGTTGGGAGGCCCTAAGGACCTCCACGAGTTTTTTTGGTTCCGAAAAGACTTCAAAAAGATGAAAAATCGCTTCAAGAAAAATTGGTAGTCCTTTAAAACATCCAGCAATTTTTCTGATTTAAACAAACTCTAGTAAAGTCAATAAATGCATAAGAAAAAATCGGAGGCACCAAAAACTTCCAAAAAATGTTTAGAGTCTAAAAAACCTTAAGCAATTAAAAATTTTGAAAAAGTTGGGAGGCCCTAAGGACTTCAAATTTTTTTGAATATAATAAAAACATCAGAAAAACAATGTTTGGAACCCATTAAAAAAACTTAGGAGGCCCTAAGGACCTTCACGAATTTTTTTGATTCCGAAAAGACTTCAAAAAGATGAAAAATCGCTTCAAGAAAAGTTGGTAGTCCTTTAAAACTTCCAACAATTTTTCTGAATTTAACAAACTTTAGAAAAGTCAATAAATGCATAAGAAAAAATCGGAGGCACCAAAAACTTCCAAGAAATGTTTAGAGTCTAAAAAACCTCAAGCAATTAAAAATTTTGATAAAGCTGGGAGGCCCTAAAGACTTTCAATTCTTTTGAATATAATAAAAACATCAGAAAAATAATGTTTGGAACCCATTAAAAAAAGTTGGGAGGCCCTAAGGACCTAAGGACCTCCACGAATTTTTTTGATTATGAAAAGACTTCAAAAAGATGAAAAATCGCTTCAAAAGAAATTGGTAGTCCCTTAAGACTTCCAACAATTTTTCTGAATTTAACTAACTCTAGAAAAAAAATCGAAGGCACCAAAAACTTCCAAAAAATGTTTAGAGTCTGAAAAACCTCAAGCAATTAAGAATTTTAAAAAAGTTGGGAGGCCCTAAAGACTTCCAATTTTTTTGAATATAATAAAAACATCAGAAAAATAATGTTTGGAACCCATTAAAAAAAGATTTCCAACAATTTTTCTGAGTTTAACAAACTCTACAAAAGTCAATAAAAGCACAAGAAAAAATTGGAGGCCTCAGAAGCTTCCAAAACATTTTTTGAATCTAAAAAACCTCAAGCAATTAGAATTTGGAAAAATTTGGGAAGCCCCAAAGATCTTCAAAAAATTTTTTGAGTTTGAAAAGATTTAAAAAAATCGAAGAAACGCTTCAAAAAAATTGGAGGCTCCAAACACTTCCAAAAAATGTTTATAGTCAAAAAATCCTCAAGCAATTAAAAATTTTGAAAAAGTTGGGAGGCCCTAAAGACTTCCAATTTTTTTGAATATAATAAAACCATCAGAAAAATAATGTTTGGAACCCATTAAAAAAAGTTGGGAGGCCCTAAGGACCTAAGGACCTCCACGAATTTTTTTGATTACGAAAAGACTTCAAAAAGATGAAAAATCGCTTCAAAAGAAATTGGTAGTCCCTTAAGACTTCCAATAATTTTTCTGAATTTAACTAACTCTAGAAAAAAAATCGAAGGCACCAAAAACTTCCAAAAAATGTTTAGAATCTGAAAAACCTCAAGCAATTAAGAATTTTGAAAAAGTTAGGAGGCCCTAAAGACTTCAAATTTTTTTGAATGTAATAAAAACATCAGAAAAATAATGTTTGGAACCTATTAGAAAAAGTTGGGAGGCCCTAAGGACCTCCACGAATTTTTATGATTCCGAAAAGACTTCAAAAAGATGAAAAATCGCTTCAAAAGAAATTGGTAGTCCCTTAAGATTTCCAACAATTTTTCTGAATTTAACAAACTCTAGAAAAGTCAATAAATGCATAAGAAAAAATCGGAGGCACCAAACACTTCCAAAAAATGTTTATAGTCGAAAAATCCTCAAGCAATTAAAAATTTTGAAAAAGTTGGGAGGCCCTAAAGACTTCAAATTTTTTTGAATATAATAAAACCATCAGAAAAATAATGTTTGGAACCCATTAAAAAAAGTAAGGAGGCCCTAAGGACCTAAGGACCTCCACGAATTTTTTTGATTACGAAAAGACTTCAAAAAGATGAAAAATCGCTTCAAAAGAAATTGGTAGTCCCTTAAGACTTCCAAAAATTTTTCTGAATTTAACTAACTCTAGAAAAAAAATCGAAGGCACCAAAAACTTCCAAAAAATGTTTAGAATCTGAAAAACCTCAAGCAATTAAGAATTTTAAAAAAGTTGGGAGGCCCTAAAGACTTCCAATTTTTTTGAATATAATAAAAACATCAGAAAAATAATGTTTGGAACCCATTAAAAAAAGATTTCCAACAATTTTTCTGAGTTTAACAAACTCTACAAAAGTCAATAAAAGCACAAGAAAAAATTGGAGGCCTCAGAAGCTTCCAAAACATTTTTTGAATCTAAAAAACCTCAAGCAATTAGAATTTGGAAAAATTTGGGAAGCCCCAAAGATCTTCAAAAAATTTTTTGAGTTTGAAAAGATTTAAAAAAATCGAAGAAACGCTTCAAAAAAATTGGAGGCTCCAAACACTTCCAAAAAATGTTTATAGTCAAAAAATCCTCAAGCAATTAAAAATTTTGAAAAAGTTGGGAGGCCCTAAAGACTTCCAATTTTTTTGAATATAATAAAACCATCAGAAAAATAATGTTTGGAACCCATTAAAAAAAGTTGGGAGGCCCTAAGGACCTAAGGACCTCCACGAATTTTTTTGATTACGAAAAGACTTCAAAAAGATGAAAAATCGCTTCAAAAGAAATTGGTAGTCCCTTAAGACTTCCAATAATTTTTCTGAATTTAACTAACTCTAGAAAAAAAATCGAAGGCACCAAAAACTTCCAAAAAATGTTTAGAGTCTGAAAAACCTCAAGCAATTAAGAATTTTGAAAAAGTTAGGAGGCCCTAAAGACTTCAAATTTTTTTGAATGTAATAAAAACATCAGAAAAATAATGTTTGGAACCTATTAGAAAAAGTTGGGAGGCCCTAAGGACCTCCACGAATTTTTATGATTCCGAAAAGACTTCAAAAAGATGAAAAATCGCTTCAAAAGAAATTGGTAGTCCCTTAAGATTTCCAACAATTTTTCTGAATTTAACAAACTCTAGAAAAGTCAATAAATGCATAAGAAAAAATCGGAGGCACCAAACACTTCCAAAAAATGTTTATAGTCGAAAAATCCTCAAGCAATTAAAAATTTTGAAAAAGTTGGGAGGCCCTAAAGACTTCAAATTTTTTTGAATATAATAAAACCATCAGAAAAATAATGTTTGGAACCCATTAAAAAAAGTAAGGAGGCCCTAAGGACCTCCACGAATTTTTTTGATTCCGAAAGGACTTCTAAAAGATGAAAAATCGCTTCAAAAGAAATTGGTAGTCCCTTAAGACTTCCAACAATTTTTCTGAATTTAACTTACTCTAGAAAAAAAATCGAAGGCACCAAAAACTTCCAAAAAATGTTTAGAGTCTGAAAAACCTCAAGCAATTAAGAATTTTGAAAAAGTTAGGAGGCCCTAAAGACTTCAAATTTTTTTGAATGTAATAAAAACAACAGAAAAATAATGTTTGGAACCTATTAGAAAAAGTTGGGAGGCCCTAAGGACCTCCACGAATTTTTATGATTCCGAAAAGACTTCAAAAAGATGAAAAATCGCTTCAAAAGAAATTGGTAGTCCCTTAAGATTTCCAACAATTTTTCTGAATTTAACAAACTCTAGAAAAGTCAATAAATGCATAAGAAAAAATCGGAGGCACCAAACACTTCCAAAAAATGTTTATAGTCGAAAAATCCTCAAGCAATTAAAAATTTTGAAAAAGTTGGGAGGCCCTAAAGACTTCAAATTTTTTTGAATATAATAAAACCATCAGAAAAATAATGTTTGGAACCCATTAAAAAAAGTAAGGAGGCCCTAAGGACCTCCACGAATTTTTTTGATTCCGAAAGGACTTCTAAAAGATGAAAAATCGCTTCAAAAGAAATTGGTAGTCCCTTAAGACTTCCAACAATTTTTCTGAATTTAACTTACTCTAGAAAAAAAATCGAAGGCACCAAAAACTTCCAAAAAATGTTTAGAGTCTGAAAAACCTCAAGCAATTAAGAATTTTGAAAAAGTTGGGAGGCCCTAAAGACTTCCAATTTTTTTGAATATAATAAAACCATCAGAAAAATAATGTTTGGAACCCATTAAAAAAAGTTGGGAGGCCCTAAGGACCTCCACGAATTTTTTTGATTCCGAAAAGACTTCAAAAAGATGAAAAATCACTTCAAAAGAAATTGGTAGTCCCTTAAGATTTCCAACAATTTTTCTGAATTTAACAAACTCTGCAAAAGTCAATAAAAGCACAAGAAAAAATTGGAGGCCTCAAAAGCTTCCAAAACATTTTTTGAATCTAAAAAACCTCAAGCAATTAGAATTTGGAAAAATTTGGGAAGCCCTAAAGATCTTCAAAAAATTTTTTGAATTTGAAAAGATTTAAAAAAATCGAAGAAACGCTTCAAAAAAATTGGAGGCTCCAAACACTTCCAAAAAATGTTTATAGTCGAAAAATCCTCAAGCAATTAAAAATTTTGAAAAAGTTGGGAGGCCCTAAAGACTTCAAATTTTTTTGAATATAATAAAACCATCAGAAAAATAATGTTTGTTAAAAATTTTGAAAAAGTTGGGAGGCCCTAAAGACTTCCAATTTTTTTGAATATAATAAAACCATCAGAAAAATAATGTTTGGAACCCATTAAAAAAAGTTGGGAGGCCCTAAGGACCTAAGGACCTCCACGAATTTTTTTGATTACGAAAAGACTTCAAAAAGATGAAAAATCGCTTCAAAAGAAATTGGTAGTCCCTTAAGACTTCCAATAATTTTTCTGAATTTAACTAACTCTAGAAAAAAAATCGAAGGCACCAAAAACTTCCAAAAAATGTTTAGAGTCTGAAAAACCTCAAGCAATTAAGAATTTTGAAAAAGTTAGGAGGTCCTAAAGACTTCAAATTTTTTTGAATGTAATAAAAACATCAGAAAAATAATGTTTGGAACCTATTAGAAAAAGTTGGGAGGCCCTAAGGACCTCCACGAATTTTTATGATTCCGAAAAGACTTCAAAAAGATGAAAAATCGCTTCAAAAGAAATTGGTAGTCCCTTAAGATTTCCAACAATTTTTCTGAATTTAACAAACTCTAGAAAAGTCAATAAATGCATAAGAAAAAATCGGAGGCACCAAAAACTTCCAAAAAATGTTTAGAGTCTAAAAAACCTCAAGCAATTAAAAATTTTGATAAAGCTGGGAGGCCCTAAAGACTTTCAATTCTTTTGAATATAATAAAAACATCAGAAAAATAATGTTTGGAACCCATTAAAAAAAGTTGGGAGGCCCTAAGGACCTCCACGAGTTTTTTTTATTCCGAAAAGACTTCAGAAAGATGAAAAATCGCTTCAAAAGAAATTGGTAGTCCCTTAAGATTTCCAACAATTTTTCTGAATTTAACAAACTCTAGAAAAGTCAATAAATGCATAAGAAAAAATCGGAGGCACCAAAAACTTCCAAAAAATGTTTAGAGTCTAAAAAACCTCAAGCAATTAGAATTTGGAAAAATTTGGGAAGCCCTAAAGATCTTAAAAAAATATTTTGAGTTTGAAAAGATTTTAAAAAATCGAAGAAACGCTTCAAAAAAATTGGAGGCTCCAAACACTTCCAAAAAATGTTTATAGTCGAAAAACCTTCAAGCAATTAAAAATTTTGAAAAAGTTGGGAGGCCCTAAAGACTTCAAATTTTTTTGAATATAATAAAACCATCAGAAAAATAATGTTTGGAACCCATTAAAAAAAGTTGGGAGGCCCTAAGGACCTCCACGAATTTTTTTGATTCCGAAAAGACTTCAAAAAGATGAAAAATCACTTCAAAAGAAATTGGTAGTCCCTTAAGATTTCCAACAATTTTTCTGAATTTAACAAACTCTGCAAAAGTCAATAAAAGCACAAGAAAACATTGGAGGCCTCAAAAGCTTCCAAAACATTTTTTGAATCTAAAAAACCTCAAGCAATTAGAATTTGGAAAAATTTGGGAAGCCCTAAAGATCTTCAAAAAATTTTTTGAATTTGAAAAGATTTAAAAAAATCGAAGAAACGCTTCAAAAAAATTGGAGGCTCCAAACACTTCCAAAAAATGTTTATAGTCGAAAAATCCTCAAGCAATTAAAAATTTTGAAAAAGTTGGGAGGCCCTAAAGACTTCAAATTTTTTTGAATATAATAAAACCATCAGAAAAATAATGTTTGGAACCCATTAAAAAAAGTAAGGAGGCCCTAAGGACCTAAGGACCTCCACGAATTTTTTTGATTACGAAAAGACTTCAAAAAGATGAAAAATCGCTTCAAAAGAAATTGGTAGTCCCTTAAGACTTGCAACAATTTTTCTGAATTTAACTAACTCTAGAAAAAAAATCGAAGGCACCAAAAACTTCCAAAAAATGTTTAGAGTCTGAAAAACCTCAAGCAATTAAGAATTTTGAAAAAGTTAGGAGGCCCTAAAGACTTCAAATTTTTTTGAATGTAATAAAAACATCAGAAAAATAGTGTTTGGAACCTATTAGAAAAAGTTGGGAGGCCCTAAGGACCTCCACGAATTTTTATGATTCCGAAAAGACTTCAAAAAGATGAAAAATCGCTTCAAAAGAAATTGGTAGTCCCTTAAGATTTCCAACAATTTTTCTGAATTTAACAAACTCTAGAAAAGTCAATAAATGCATAAGAAAAAATCGGAGGCACCAAACACTTCCAAAAAATGTTTAGAGTCGAAAAATCCTCAAGCAATTAAAAATTTTGAAAAAGTTGGGAGGCCCTAAAGACTTAAATTTTTTTTGAATATAATAAAACCATCAGAAAAATAATGTTTGGAACCCATTAAAAAAAGTTGGGAGGCCCTAAGGACCTCCACGAATTTTTTTGATTCCGAAAGGACTTCTAAAAGATGAAAAATCGCTTCAAAAGAAATTGGTAGTCCCTTAAGACTTCCAACAATTTTTCTGAATTTAACTTACTCTAGAAAAAAAATCGAAGGCACCAAAAACTTCCAAAAAATGTTTAGAGTCTGAAAAACCTCAAGCAATTAAGAATTTTGAAAAAGTTGGGAGGCCCTAAAGACTTCCAATTTTTTTGAATATAATAAAAACATCAGAAAAATAATGTTTGGAACCCATTAAAAAAAGTTGGGAGGCCCTAAGGACCTCCACGAATTTTTTTGATTCCGAAAAGACTTCAAAAAGATGAAAAATCACTTCAAAAGAAATTGGTAGTCCCTTAAGATTTCCAACAATTTTTCTGAATTTAACAAACTCTGCAAAAGTCAATAAAAGCACAAGAAAAAATTGGAGGCCTCAAAAGCTTCCAAAACATTTTTTGAATCTAAAAAACCTCAAGCAATTAGAATTTGGAAAAATTTGGGAAGCCCTAAAGATCTTCAAAAAATTTTTTGAATTTGAAAAGATTTAAAAAAATCGAAGAAACGCTTCAAAAAAATTGGAGGCTCCAAACACTTCCAAAAAATGTTTATAGTCGAAAAATCCTCAAGCAATTAAAAATTTTGAAAAAGTTGGGAGGCCCTAAAGACTTCAAATTTTTTTGAAAAATAATGTTTGGAACCCATTAAAAAAAGTAAGGAGGCCCTTAGGACCTAAGGACCTCCACGAATTTTTTTGATTACGAAAAGACTTCAAAAAGATGAAAAATCGCTTCAAAAGAAATTGGTAGTCCCTTAAGACTTCCAACAATTTTTCTGAATTTAACTAACTCTAGAAAAAAAATCGAAGGCACCAAAAACTTCCAAAAAATGTTTAGAGTCTGAAAAACCTCAAGCAATTAAGAATTTTGAAAAAGTTGGGAGGCCCTAAAGACTTCCAATTTTTTTGAATATAATAAAAACATCAGAAAAATAATGTTTGAAACCCATTAAAAAAAGATTTCCAACAATTTTTCTGAATTTAACTAACTCTAGAAAAAAAATCGGAGGCAGCAAAAACTTCCGAAAAATGTTTAGAGTCTGAAAAACCTCAAGCAATTAAGAATTTTGAAAAAGTTGGGAGGCCCTAAAGACTTCCAATTTTTTGGAATATAATAAAAACATCAGAAAAATAATGTTTGGAACCTATTAGAAAAAGTTGGGAGGCCCTAAGGACCGCCACGAATTTTTTTGATTCCGAAAAGACTTCAAAAAGATGAAAAATCGCTTCAAAAGAAATTGGTAGTCCCTTAAGATTTCCAACAATTTTTCTGAATTTATCAAACTCTACAAAAGTCAATAAAAGCACAAGAAAAAATTGGAGGCCTCAAAAACTTCCAAAACATTTTTTGAATCTAAAAAACCTCAAGCAATTAGAATTTGGAAAAATTTGGGAAGCCCCAAAGACCCTCAAAACATTTTTTGAGTTTGAGGATATTTAAAAAAATCGAAGAAACGCTTCAAAAAAATTGGAGGCTCCAAACACTTCCAAAAAATGTTTAGAGTCTAAAAAACCTCAAGCAATTAAAAATTTTGAAAAAGTTGGGAGGCCCTAAAGACTTCCAATTTTTTTCAATATAATAAAAACATCAGAAAAATAATGTTTGGAACCCATTAAAAAAAGTTGGGAGGCCCTAAGGACCTCCACGAATTTTTTTGATTCCGAAAAGACTTACAAAAGATGAAAAATCGCTTCAAGAAAAATTGGTAGTCCCTTAAGACTTCCAACAATTTTTCTGAATTTAACAAACTCTAGAAAAGTTAATAAAAGCACAAGAAAAAATCGGAAGACCCAAAGATCTTCAGAAAATTTTTTGAGTTTGAAAAGATTTAAAAAAATCGAAGAAACGCTTCAAAAAAATTGGAGGCTCCAAACACTTCCAAAAAATGTTTAGAGTCTAAAAAACCTCAAGCAATTAAGTATTTTGAAAAAGTTGGGAGGCCCTAAAGACTTCCGATTTTTTTGAATATAATAAAAACATCAGAAAAATAATGTTTGGAACCCATTAAAAAAAGTTGGGAGGCCCTAAGGACCTCCACGAATTTGTTTGATTCCGAAAAGACTTCAAAAAGATGAAAAATCGCTTCAAAAGAAATTGGTAGTCCCTCAAGACTTCCAACAATTTTTCTGAATTTAACTAACTCTAGAAAAAAAAATCGGAGGCACCAAAAACTTCCGAAAACTTGGGAGGCCCTAAAGACTTCCATTTTTTTTTTAACATAATAAAAACATCAGAAAAATAATGTTTGGAACCCATTAAAAAAAGTAAGGAGGCCCTAAGGACCTCCACGAATTTTTTTGATTCCGAAAAGACTTCAAAAAGATGAAAAATCGCTTCAAAAGAAATTGGTAGTCCTTTAAAACTTCCAACAATTTTCCTGAATTTAACAAACTCTACAAAAGTCAATAAAAGCACAAGAAAAAATTGGAGGCCTCAAAAACTTCCAAAACATTTTTTGAATCTAAAAAACCTCAAGCAATTAGAATTTGGAAAAATTTGGGTAGCCCCAAAGTTCTCAAAAAATTTTTTGAGTTTGAGAATATTTAAAAAAATCGAAGAAACGCTTCAAAAAAATTGGAGGCTCCAAACACTCCCAAAAAATGTTTAGAGTCTAAAAAACCTCAAGCAATTAAAAATTTTGATAAAGTTGGGAGGCCGTAAAGACTTCCAATTTTTTTGAATATAATAAAAAAATCAGAAAAATAATGTTTTAACCCATTAAAAAAAGTTGGGAGGCCCTAAGGACCTCCACGAATTTTTTTGATTCCGAAAAGACTTCAAAAAGATGAAAAATCGCTTCAAAAGAAATTGGTAGTCCCTTAAGACTTCCAACAATTTTTCTGAATTTAACAAACTCTAGAAAAGTTAATAAAAGCACAAGAAAAAATCGGAAGCCCCAAAGATCTTCAGAAAATTTTTCGAGTTTGAAAAGATTTAAAAAAATCGAAGAAACGCTTCAAAAAAATTTTAGGCACCAAAAACTTCCAAAAAATGTTTAGAGTCTAAAAAACCTCAAGCAATTAAGAATTTTGAAAAAGTTGGGAGGCCCTAAAGACTTCCAATTTTTTGGAATATAATAAAAACATTAGAAAAATAATGTTCTAACCCATTAAAGAAAGTTGGGAGGCCCTAAGGACCTCCACGAATTTGTTTGATTCCGAAAAGACTTCAAAAAGATGAAAAATCGCTTCAAAAGAAATTGGTAGTCCCTTAAAACTTCCAACAATTTTTCTGAATTTAACAAACTCTACAAAAGTCAATAAAAGCACAAGAAAAAATTGGAGGCACCAAAAACTTCCAAAAAATGTTTAGAGTCTAAAAAACCTCAAGCAATTAAAAATTTTGATAAAGTTGGGAGGCCCTAAAGACTTCCAATTTTTTGAATATAATAGAAACATCAGAAAAATAATGTTTTAACCTATTAAAAAAAGTTGGGAGGCCCTAAGGACCTCCACGAATTTGTTTGATTCCGAAAAAACTTCAAAAAGATGAAAAATCGCTTCAAAAGAAATTGGTAGTCCCTCAAGACTTCCAACAATTTTTCAGAATTTAACTAACTCTAGAAAAAAAAATCGGAGGCACCAAAAACTTCCAAAAAATGTTTAGAGTCTGAAAAACCTCAAGCAATTAAGAATTTTGAAAAAGTTGGGAGGCCCTAAAGACTTCCTATTTTTTTGAATATAATAAAAACATCAGAAAAATAATGTTTGGAACCCATTAAAAAAAGTTGGGAGGCCCTAAGGACCTCCACGAATTTTTTTGATTCCGAAAAGACTTCAAAAAGATGAAAAATCGCTTCAAGAAAAATTGGTAGTCCCTTAAGACTTCCAACAATTTTTCTGAATTTAACAAACTCTAGAAAAGTTATTAAAAGCACAAGAAAAAATCGGAAGCCCCAAAGATCTTCAGAAATTTTTTTGAGTTTGAAAAGATTTAAAAAATCGAAGAAACGCTTCAAAAAAATGTTAGGCACCAAAAACTTCCAAAAAATGTTTAGAGTCTAAAAAATCTTAAGCAATTAAAAATTTTGAAAAAGTTGGGAGGAGACTTCCTATTTTTTTGAATATAATAAAAACATCAGTAAAATAATGTTTGGAACCCATTAAAAAAAGTTGGGAGGCCCTAAGGACCTCCACGAATTTTTTTGATTCCGAAAAGACTTCAAAAAGATGAAAAATCGCTTCAAGAAAAATTGGTAGTCCCTTAAGACTTCCAACAATTTTTCTGAATTTAACAAACTCTAGAAAAGTTATTAAAAGCAAAAGAAAAAATCGGAAGCCCCAAAGATCTTCAGAAATTTTTTTGAGTTTGAAAAGATTTAAAAAATCGAAGAAACGCTTCAAAAAAATGTTAGGCACCAAAAACTTCCAAAAAATGTTTAGAGTCTAAAAAATCTTAAGCAATTAAAAATTTTGAAAAAGTTGGGAGGCCCTAAAGACTTCCTATTTTTTTGAATATAATAAAAACATCAGAAAAATAATGTTTGGAACCCATTAAAAAAAGTTGGGAGGCCCTAAGGACCTCCACGAATTTTTTTGATTCCGAAAAGACTTCAAAAAGATGAAAAATCGCTTCAAAAGAAATTGGTAGTCCCTTAAGATTTCCAACAATTTTTCTGAATTTAACAAACTCTGCAAAAGTCAATAAAAGCACAAGAAAAAATTGGAGGCCTCAAAAGCTTCCAAAACATTTTTTGAATCTAAAAAACCTCAAGCAATTAGAATTTGGAAAAATTTGGGAAGCCCTAAAGATCTTCAAAAAATTTTTTGAATTTGAAAAGATTTAAAAAAATCGAAGAAACGCTTCAAAAAAATTGGAGGCTCCAAACACTTCCAAAAAATGTTTATAGTCGAAAAATCCTCAAGCAGTTAAAAATTTTGAAAAAGTTGGGAGGCCCTAAAGACTTCAAATTTTTTTGAATATAATAAAACCATCAGAAAAATAATGTTTGGAACCCATTAAAAAAAGTAAGGAGGCCCTAAGGACCTCCACGAATTTTTTTGATTCCGAAAGGACTTCTAAAAGATGAAAAATCGCTTCAAAAGAAATTGGTAGTCCCTTAAGACTTCCAACAATTTTTCTGAATTTAACTTACTCTAAAAAAAAAATCGAAGGCACCAAAAACTTCCAAAAAATGTTTAGAGTCTGAAAAACCTCAAGCAATTAAGAATTTTGAAAAAGTTGGGAGGCCCTAAAGACTTCCAATTTTTTTGAATATAATAAAAACATCAGAAAAATAATGTTTGGAACCCATTAAAAAAATATTTCCAACAATTTTTCTGAATTTAACTAACTCTAGAAAAAAAATCGGAGGCAGCAAAAACTTCCGAAAAATGTTTAGAGTCTGAAAAACCTCAAGCAATTAAGAATTTTGAAAAAGTTGGGAGGCCCTAAAGACTTCCAATTTTTTGGAATATAATAAAAACATCAGAAAAATAATGTTTGGAACCCATTAAAAAAAGATTTCCAACAATTTTTCTGAGTTTAACAAACTCTACAAAAGTCAATAAAAGCACAAGAAAAAATTGGAGGCCTCAGAAGCTTCCAAAACATTTTTTGAATCTAAAAAACCTCAAGCAATTAGAATTTGGAAAAATTTGGGAAGCCCCAAAGATCTTCAAAAAATTTTTTGAGTTTGAAAAGATTTAAAAAAATCGAAGAAACGCTTCAAAAAAATTGGAGGCTCCAAACACTTCCAAAAAATGTTTATAGTCAAAAAATCCTCAAGCAATTAAAAATTTTGAAAAAGTTGGGAGGCCCTAAAGACTTCCAATTTTTTTGAATATAATAAAACCATCAGTAAAATAATGTTTGGAACCCATTAAAAAAAGTTGGGAGGCCCTAAGGACCTAAGGACCTCCACGAATTTTTTTGATTACGAAAAGACTTCAAAAAGATGAAAAATCGCTTCAAAAGAAATTGGTAGTCCCTTAAGATTTCCAACAATTTTTCTGAATTTAACAAACTCTAGAAAAGTCAATAAATGCATAAGAAAAAATCGAAGGCACCAAACACTTCCAAAAAATGTTTATAGTCGAAAAATCCTCAAGCAATTAAAAATTTTGAAAAAGTTGGGAGGCCCTAAAGACTTCAAATTTTTTTGAATATAATAAAACCATCAGAAAAATAATGTTTGGAACCCATTAAAAAAAGTAAGGAGGCCCTAAGGACCTCCACGAATTTTTTTGATTCCGAAAGGACTTCTAAAAGATGAAAAATCGCTTCAAAAGAAATTGGTAGTCCCTTAAGACTTCCAACAATTTTTCTGAATTTAACTTACTCTAGAAAAAAAATCGAAGGCACCAAAAACTTCCAAAAAATGTTTAGAGTCTGAAAAACCTCAAGCAATTAAGAATTTTGAAAAAGTTGGGAGGCCCTAAAGACTTCCAATTTTTTTGAATATAATAAAACCATCAGAAAAATAATGTTTGGAACCCATTAAAAAAAGTTGGGAGGCCCTAAGGACCTCCACGAATTTTTTTGATTCCGAAAAGACTTCAAAAAGATGAAAAATCACTTCAAAAGAAATTGGTAGTCCCTTAAGATTTCCAACAATTTTTCTGAATTTAACAAACTCTGCAAAAGTCAATAAAAGCACAAGAAAAAATTGGAGGCCTCAAAAGCTTCCAAAACATTTTTTGAATCTAAAAAACCTCAAGCAATTAGAATTTGGAAAAATTTGGGAAGCCCTAAAGATCTTCAAAAAATTTTTTGAATTTGAAAAGATTTAAAAAAATCGAAGAAACGCTTCAAAAAAATTGGAGGCTCCAAACACTTCCAAAAAATGTTTATAGTCGAAAAATCCTCAAGCAATTAAAAATTTTGAAAAAGTTGGGAGGCCCTAAAGACTTCCAATTTTTTTGAATATAATAAAACCATCAGAAAAATAATGTTTGGAACCCATTAAAAAAAGTAAGTTAGGACCTAAGGACCTCCACGAATTTTTTTGATTACGAAAAGACTTCAAAAAGATGAAAAATCGCTTCAAAAGAAATTGGTAGTCCCTTAAGACTTCCAACAATTTTTCTGAATTTAACTAACTCTAGAAAAAAAATCGAAGGCACCAAAAACTTCCAAAAAATGTTTAGAGTCTGAAAAACCTCAAGCAATTAAGAATTTTGAAAAAGTTAGGAGGCCCTAAAGACTTCAAATTTTTTTGAATGTAATAAAAACATCAGAAAAATAGTGTTTGGAACCTATTAGAAAAAGTTGGGAGGCCCTAAGGACCTCCACGAATTTTTATGATTCCGAAAAGACTTCAAAAAGATGAAAAATCGCTTCAAAAGAAATTGGTAGTCCCTTAAGATTTCCAACAATTTTTCTGAATTTAACAAACTCTAGAAAAGTCAATAAATGCATAAGAAAAAATCGGAGGCACCAAACACTTCCAAAAAATGTTTATAGTCGAAAAATCCTCAAGCAATTAAAAATTTTGAAAAAGTTGGGAGGCCCTAAAGACTTCAATTTTTTTTGAATATAATAAAACCATCAGAAAAATAATGTTTGGAACCCATTAAAAAAAGTAAGGAGGCCCTAAGGACCTAAGGACCTCCACGAATTTTTATGATTCCGAAAAGACTTCAAAAAGATGAAAAATCGCTTCAAAAGAAATTGGTAGTCCCTTAAGATTTCCAACAATTTTTCTGAATTTAACAAACTCTAGAAAAGTCAATAAATGCATAAGAAAAAATCGGAGGCACCAAAAACTTCCAAAAAATGTTTAGAGTCTAAAAAACCTCAAGCAATTAAAAATTTTGATAAAGCTGGGAGGCCCTAAAGACTTTCAATTCTTTTGAATATAATAAAAACATCAGAAAAATAATGTTTGGAACCCATTAAAAAAAGTTGGGAGGCCCTAAGGACCTCCACGAGTTTTTTTTATTCCGAAAAGACTTCAGAAAGATGAAAAATCGCTTCAAAAGAAATTGGTAGTCCCTTAAGATTTCCAACAATTTTTCTGAATTTAACAAACTCTAGAAAAGTCAATAAATGCATAAGAAAAAATCGGAGGCACCAAAAACTTCCAAAAAATGTTTAGAGTCTAAAAAACCTCAAGCAATTAGAATTTGGAAAAATTTGGGAAGCCCCAAAGATCTTCAAAAAATTTTTTGAGTTTGAAAAGATTTTAAAAAATCGAAGAAACGCTTCAAAAAAATTGGAGGCTCCAAACACTTCCAAAAAATGTTTATAGTCGAAAAACCTTCAAGCAATTAAAAATTTTGAAAAAGTTGGGAGGCCCTAAAGACTTCAAATTTTTTTGAATATAATAAAACCATCAGAAAAATAATGTTTGGAACCCATTAAAAAAAGTTGGGAGGCCCTAAGGACCTCCACGAATTTTTTTGATTCCGAAAAGACTTCAAAAAGATGAAAAATCACTTCAAAAGAAATTGGTAGTCCCTTAAGATTTCCAACAATTTTTCTGAATTTAACAAACTCTGCAAAAGTCAATAAAAGCACAAGAAAACATTGGAGGCCTCAAAAGCTTCCAAAACATTTTTTGAATCTAAAAAACCTCAAGCAATTAGAATTTGGAAAAATTTGGGAAGCCCTAAAGATCTTCAAAAAATTTTTTGAATTTGAAAAGATTTAAAAAAATCGAAGAAACGCTTCAAAAAAATTGGAGGCTCCAAACACTTCCAAAAAATGTTTATAGTCGAAAAATCCTCAAGCAATTAAAAATTTTGAAAAAGTTGGGAGGCCCTAAAGACTTCAAATTTTTTTGAATATAATAAAACCATCAGAAAAATAATGTTTGGAACCCATTAAAAAAAGTAAGGAGGCCCTAAGGACCTAAGGACCTCCACGAATTTTTTTGATTACGAAAAGACTTCAAAAAGATGAAAAATCGCTTCAAAAGAAATTGGTAGTCCCTTAAGACTTGCAACAATTTTTCTGAATTTAACTAACTCTAGAAAAAAAATCGAAGGCACCAAAAACTTCCAAAAAATGTTTAGAGTCTGAAAAACCTCAAGCAATTAAGAATTTTGAAAAAGTTAGGAGGCCCTAAAGACTTCAAATTTTTTTGAATGTAATAAAAACATCAGAAAAATAGTGTTTGGAACCTATTAGAAAAAGTTGGGAGGCCCTAAGGACCTCCACGAATTTTTATGATTCCGAAAAGACTTCAAAAAGATGAAAAATCGCTTCAAAAGAAATTGGTAGTCCCTTAAGATTTCCAACAATTTTTCTGAATTTAACAAACTCTAGAAAAGTCAATAAATGCATAAGAAAAAATCGGAGGCACCAAACACTTCCAAAAAATGTTTAGAGTCGAAAAATCCTCAAGCAATTAAAAATTTTGAAAAAGTTGGGAGGCCCTAAAGACTTAAATTTTTTTTGAATATAATAAAACCATCAGAAAAATAATGTTTGGAACCCATTAAAAAAAGTTGGGAGGCCCTAAGGACCTCCACGAATTTTTTTGATTCCGAAAGGACTTCTAAAAGATGAAAAATCGCTTCAAAAGAAATTGGTAGTCCCTTAAGACTTCCAACAATTTTTCTGAATTTAACTTACTCTAGAAAAAAAATCGAAGGCACCAAAAACTTCCAAAAAATGTTTAGAGTCTGAAAAACCTCAAGCAATTAAGAATTTTGAAAAAGTTGGGAGGCCCTAAAGACTTCCAATTTTTTTGAATATAATAAAAACATCAGAAAAATAATGTTTGGAACCCATTAAAAAAAGTTGGGAGGCCCTAAGGACCTCCACGAATTTTTTTGATTCCGAAAAGACTTCAAAAAGATGAAAAATCACTTCAAAAGAAATTGGTAGTCCCTTAAGATTTCCAACAATTTTTCTGAATTTAACAAACTCTGCAAAAGTCAATAAAAGCACAAGAAAAAATTGGAGGCCTCAAAAGCTTCCAAAACATTTTTTGAATCTAAAAAACCTCAAGCAATTAGAATTTGGAAAAATTTGGGAAGCCCTAAAGATCTTCAAAAAATTTTTTGAATTTGAAAAGATTTAAAAAAATCGAAGAAACGCTTCAAAAAAATTGGAGGCTCCAAACACTTCCAAAAAATGTTTATAGTCGAAAAATCCTCAAGCAATTAAAAATTTTGAAAAAGTTGGGAGGCCCTAAAGACTTCCAATTTTTTTGAATATAATAAAACCATCAGAAAAATAATGTTTGGAACCCATTAAAAAAAGTAAGTTAGGACCTAAGGACCTCCACGAATTTTTTTGATTACGAAAAGACTTCAAAAAGATGAAAAATCGCTTCAAAAGAAATTGGTAGTCCCTTAAGATTTCCAACAATTTTTCTGAATTTAACAAACTCTAGAAAAGTCAATAAATGCATAAGAAAAAATCGAAGGCACCAAACACTTCCAAAAAATGTTTATAGTCGAAAAATCCTCAAGCAATTAAAAATTTTGAAAAAGTTGGGAGGCCCTAAAGACTTCAAATTTTTTTGAATATAATAAAACCATCAGAAAAATAATGTTTGGAACCCATTAAAAAAAGTAAGGAGGCCCTAAGGACCTCCACGAATTTTTTTGATTCCGAAAGGACTTCTAAAAGATGAAAAATCGCTTCAAAAGAAATTGGTAGTCCCTTAAGACTTCCAACAATTTTTCTGAATTTAACTTACTCTAGAAAAAAAATCGAAGGCACCAAAAACTTCCAAAAAATGTTTAGAGTCTGAAAAACCTCAAGCAATTAAGAATTTTGAAAAAGTTGGGAGGCCCTAAAGACTTCCAATTTTTTTGAATATAATAAAACCATCAGAAAAATAATGTTTGGAACCCATTAAAAAAAGTTGGGAGGCCCTAAGGACCTCCACGAATTTTTTTGATTCCGAAAAGACTTCAAAAAGATGAAAAATCACTTCAAAAGAAATTGGTAGTCCCTTAAGATTTCCAACAATTTTTCTGAATTTAACAAACTCTGCAAAAGTCAATAAAAGCACAAGAAAAAATTGGAGGCCTCAAAAGCTTCCAAAACATTTTTTGAATCTAAAAAACCTCAAGCAATTAGAATTTGGAAAAATTTGGGAAGCCCTAAAGATCTTCAAAAAATTTTTTGAATTTGAAAAGATTTAAAAAAATCGAAGAAACGCTTCAAAAAAATTGGAGGCTCCAAACACTTCCAAAAAATGTTTATAGTCGAAAAATCCTCAAGCAATTAAAAATTTTGAAAAAGTTGGGAGGCCCTAAAGACTTCCAATTTTTTTGAATATAATAAAACCATCAGAAAAATAATGTTTGGAACCCATTAAAAAAAGTAAGTTAGGACCTAAGGACCTCCACGAATTTTTTTGATTACGAAAAGACTTCAAAAAGATGAAAAATCGCTTCAAAAGAAATTGGTAGTCCCTTAAGACTTCCAACAATTTTTCTGAATTTAACTAACTCTAGAAAAAAAATCGAAGGCACCAAAAACTTCCAAAAAATGTTTAGAGTCTGAAAAACCTCAAGCAATTAAGAATTTTGAAAAAGTTAGGAGGCCCTAAAGACTTCAAATTTTTTTGAATGTAATAAAAACATCAGAAAAATAGTGTTTGGAACCTATTAGAAAAAGTTGGGAGGCCCTAAGGACCTCCACGAATTTTTATGATTCCGAAAAGACTTCAAAAAGATGAAAAATCGCTTCAAAAGAAATTGGTAGTCCCTTAAGATTTCCAACAATTTTTCTGAATTTAACAAACTCTAGAAAAGTCAATAAATGCATAAGAAAAAATCGGAGGCACCAAACACTTCCAAAAAATGTTTATAGTCGAAAAATCCTCAAGCAATTAAAAATTTTGAAAAAGTTGGGAGGCCCTAAAGACTTCAATTTTTTTTGAATATAATAAAACCATCAGAAAAATAATGTTTGGAACCCATTAAAAAAAGTTGGGAGGCCCTAAGGACCTCCACGAATTTTTTTGATTCCGAAAGGACTTCTAAAAGATGAAAAATCGCTTCAAAAGAAATTGGTAGTCCCTTAAGACTTCCAACAATTTTTCTGAATTTAACTTACTCTAGAAAAAAAATCGAAGGCACCAAAAACTTCCAAAAAATGTTTAGAGTCTAAAAAACCTCAAGCAATTAAAAATTTTGAAAAAGTTGGGAGGCCCTAAAGACTTCCAATTTTTTTGAATATAATAAAAACATCAGAAAAATAATGTTTGGAACCCATTAAAAAAAGTTGGGAGGCCCTAAGAACCTCCACGAATTTTTTTGATTCCGAAAAGACTTCAAAAAGATGAAAAATCACTTCAAAAGAAATTGGTAGTCCCTTAAGATTTCCAACAATTTTTCTGAATTTAACAAACTCTGCAAAAGTCAATAAAAGCACAAGAAAAAATTGGAGGCCTCAAAAGCTTCCAAAACATTTTTTGAATCTAAAAAACCTCAAGCAATTAGAATTTGGAAAAATTTGGGAAGCCCTAAAGATCTTCAAAAAATTTTTTGAATTTGAAAAGATTTAAAAAAATCGAAGAAACGCTTCAAAAAAATTGGAGGCTCCAAACACTTCCAAAAAATGTTTATAGTCGAAAAATCCTCAAGCAATTAAAAATTTTGAAAAAGTTGGGAGGCCCTAAAGACTTCCAATTTTTTTGAATATAATAAAACCATCAGAAAAATAATGTTTGGAACCCATTAAAAAAAGTAAGTTAGGACCTAAGGACCTCCACGAATTTTTTTGATTACGAAAAGACTTCAAAAAGATGAAAAATCGCTTCAAAAGAAATTGGTAGTCCCTTAAGACTTCCAACAATTTTTCTGAATTTAACTAACTCTAGAAAAAAAATCGAAGGCACCAAAAACTTCCAAAAAATGTTTAGAGTCTGAAAAACCTCAAGCAATTAAGAATTTTGAAAAAGTTAGGAGGCCCTAAAGACTTCAAATTTTTTTGAATGTAATAAAAACATCAGAAAAATAGTGTTTGGAACCTATTAGAAAAAGTTGGGAGGCCCTAAGGACCTCCACGAATTTTTATGATTCCGAAAAGACTTCAAAAAGATGAAAAATCGCTTCAAAAGAAATTGGTAGTCCCTTAAGATTTCCAACAATTTTTCTGAATTTAACAAACTCTAGAAAAGTCAATAAATGCATAAGAAAAAATCGGAGGCACCAAACACTTCCAAAAAATGTTTATAGTCGAAAAATCCTCAAGCAATTAAAAATTTTGAAAAAGTTGGGAGGCCCTAAAGACTTCAATTTTTTTTGAATATAATAAAACCATCAGAAAAATAATGTTTGGAACCCATTAAAAAAAGTTGGGAGGCCCTAAGGACCTCCACGAATTTTTTTGATTCCGAAAGGACTTCTAAAAGATGAAAAATCGCTTCAAAAGAAATTGGTAGTCCCTTAAGACTTCCAACAATTTTTCTGAATTTAACTTACTCTAGAAAAAAAATCGAAGGCACCAAAAACTTCCAAAAAATGTTTAGAGTCTAAAAAACCTCAAGCAATTAAAAATTTTGAAAAAGTTGGGAGGCCCTAAAGACTTCCAATTTTTTTGAATATAATAAAAACATCAGAAAAATAATGTTTGGAACCCATTAAAAAAAGTAAGGAGGCCCTAAGGACCTCCACGAATTTTTTTGATTCCGAAAAGACTTCAAAAAGATGAAAAATCACTTCAAAAGAAATTGGTAGTCCCTTAAGATTTCCAACAATTTTTCTGAATTTAACAAACTCTGCAAAAGTCAATAAAAGCACAAGAAAAAATTGGAGGCCTCAAAAGCTTCCAAAACATTTTTTGAATCTAAAAAACCTCAAGCAATTAGAATTTGGAAAAATTTGGGAAGCCCTAAAGATCTTCAAAAAATTTTTTGAATTTGAAAAGATTTAAAAAAATCGAAGAAACGCTTCAAAAAAATTGGAGGCTCCAAACACTTCCAAAAAATGTTTATAGTCGAAAAATCCTCAAGCAATTAAAAATTTTGAAAAAGTTGGGAGGCCCTAAAGACTTCAAATTTTTTTGAATATAATAAAACCATCAGAAAAATAATGTTTGGAACCCATTAAAAAAAGTAAGGAAGCCCTTAGGACCTAAGGACCTCCACGAATTTTTTTGATTACGAAAAGACTTCAAAAAGATGAAAAATCGCTTCAAAAGAAATTGGTAGTCCCTTAAGACTTCCAACAATTTTTCTGAATTTAACTAACTCTAGAAAAAAAATCGAAGGCACCAAAAACTTCCAAAAAATGTTTAGAGTCTGAAAAACCTCAAGCAATTAAGAATTTTGAAAAAGTTGGGAGGCCCTAAAGACTTCCAATTTTTTTGAATATAATAAAAACATCAGAAAAATAATGTTTGAAACCCATTAAAAAAAGATTTCCAACAATTTTTCTGAATTTAACTAACTCTAGAAAAAAAATCGGAGGCAGCAAAAACTTCCGAAAAATGTTTAGAGTCTGAAAAACCTCAAGCAATTAAGAATTTTGAAAAAGTTGGGAGGCCCTAAAGACTTCCAATTTTTTGGAATATAATAAAAACATCAGAAAAATAATGTTTTAACCCATTAAAAAAAGTTGGGAGGCCCTAAGGACCGCCACGAATTTTTTTGATTCCGAAAAGACTTCAAAAAGATGAAAAATCGCTTCAAAAGAAATTGGTAGTCCCTTAAGATTTCCAACAATTTTTCTGAATTTATCAAACTCTACAAAAGTCAATAAAAGCACAAGAAAAAATTGGAGGCCTCAAAAACTTCCAAAACATTTTTTGAATCTAAAAAACCTCAAGCAATTAGAATTTGGAAAAATTTGGGAAGCCCCAAAGACCCTCAAAACATTTTTTGAGTTTGAGAATATTTAAAAAAATCGAAGAAACGCTTCAAAAAAATTGGAGGCTCCAAACACTTCCAAAAAATGTTTAGAGTCTAAAAAACCTCAAGCAATTAAAAATTTTGAAAAAGTTGGGAGGCCCTAAAGACTTCCAATTTTTTTCAATATAATAAAAACATCAGAAAAATAATGTTTGGAACCCATTAAAAAAAGTTGGGAGGCCCTAAGGACCTCCACGAATTTTTTTGATTCCGAAAAGACTTACAAAAGATGAAAAATCGCTTCAAGAAAAATTGGTAGTCCCTTAAGACTTCCAACAATTTTTCTGAATTTAACAAACTCTAGAAAAGTTAATAAAAGCACAAGAAAAAATCGGAAGCCCCAAAGATCTTCAGAAAATTTTTTGAGTTTGAAAAGATTTAAAAAAATCGAAGAAACGCTTCAAAAAAATTGGAGGCTCCAAACACTTCCAAAAAATGTTTAGAGTCTAAAAAACCTCAAGCAATTAAGTATTTTGAAAAAGTTGGGAGGCCCTAAAGACTTCCGATTTTTTTGAATATAATAAAAACATCAGAAAAATAATGTTTGGAACCCATTAAAAAAAGTTAGGAGGCCCTAAGGACCTCCACGAATTTGTTTGATTCCGAAAAGACTTCAAAAAGATGAAAAATCGCTTCAAAAGAAATTGGTAGTCCCTCAAGACTTCCAACAATTTTTCTGAATTTAACTAACTCTAGAAAAAAAAATCGGAGGCACCAAAAACTTCCGAAAAATGTTTAGAGTCGGAAAAACCTCAAGCAATTAAAAATTTTGAAAAAGTTGGGAGGCCCTAAAGACTTCCATTTTTTTTTTAACATAATAAAAACATCAGAAAAATAATGTTTGCAAACCATTAAAATAAGTTGGGAGGCCCCAAGGATCTCCACGAATTTTTTTGATTCCGAAAAGACTTCAAAAAGATGAAAAATCGCTTCAAAAGAAATTGGTAGTCCTTTAAAACTTCCAACAATTTTCCTGAATTTAACAAACTCTACAAAAGTCAATAAAAGCACAAGAAAAAATTGGAGGCCTCAAAAACTTCCAAAACATTTTTTGAATCTAAAAAACCTCAAGCAATTAGAATTTGGAAAAATTTGGGTAGCCCCAAAGTTCTCAAAAAATTTTTTGGGTTTGAGAATATTTAAAAAAATCGAAGAAACGCTTCAAAAAAATTGGAGGCTCCAAACACTCCCAAAAAATGTTTAGAGTCTAAAAAACCTCAAGCAATTAAAAATTTTGATAAAGTTGGGAGGCCGTAAAGACTTCCAATTTTTTTGAATATAATAAAAAAATCAGAAAAATAATGTTTTAACCCATTAAAAAAAGTTGGGAGGCCCTAAGGACCTCCACGAATTTTTTTGATTCCGAAAAGACTTCAAAAAGATGAAAAATCGCTTCAAAAGAAATTGGTAGTCCCTTAAGACTTCCAACAATTTTTCTGAATTTAACAAACTCTAGAAAAGTTATTAAAAGCACAAGAAAAAATCGGAAGCCCCAAAGATCTTCAGAAATTTTTTTGAGTTTGAAAAGATTTAAAAAATCGAAGAAACGCTTCAAAAAAATGTTAGGCACCAAAAACTTCCAAAAAATGTTTAGAGTCTAAAAAATCTTAAGCAATTAAAAATTTTGAAAAAGTTGGGAGGCCCTAAAGACTTCCTATTTTTTTGAATATAATAAAAACATCAGAAAAATAATGTTTGGAACCCAGTAAAAAAAGTTGGGAGGCCCTAAGGACCTCCACGAATTTTTTTGATTCCGAAAAGACTTCAAAAAGATGAAAAATCGCTTCAAGAAAAATTGGTAGTCCCTTAAGACTTCCAACAATTTTTCTGAATTTAACAAACTCTAGAAAAGTTATTAAAAGCACAAGAAAAAATCGGAAGCCCCAAAGATCTTCAGAAATTTTTTTGAGTTTGAAAAGATTTAAAAAATCGAAGAAACGCTTCAAAAAAATGTTAGGCACCAAAAACTTCCAAAAAATGTTTAGAGTCTAAAAAATCTTAAGCAATTAAAAATTTTGAAAAAGTTGGGAGGCCCTAAAGACTTCCTATTTTTTTGAATATAATAAAAACATCAGAAAAATAATGTTTGGAACCCATTAAAAAAAGTTGGGAGGCCCTAAGGACCTCCACGAATTTTTTTGATTCCGAAAAGACTTCAAAAAGATGAAAAATCGCTTCAAGAGAAATTGGTAGTCCCTTAAGACTTCCAACAATTTTTCTGAATTTAACAAACTCTAGAAAAGTTAATAAAAGCACAAGAAAAAATCGGAAGCCCCAAAGATCTTCAGAAAATTTTTTGAGTTTGAAAAGATTTAAAAAAATCGAAGAAACGCTTCAAAAAAATTTTAGGCACCAAAAACTTCCAAAAAATGTTTAGAGTCTAAAAAACCTCAAGCAATTAAGAATTTTGAAAAAGTTGGGTGGCCCTAAAAACTTCCAATTTTTTTGAATATAATAAAACCATCAGAAAAATAATGTTTGGAACCCATTGAAAAAAGTAAGGAGGCCCTTAGGACCTAAGGACCTCCACGAATTTTTTTGATTACGAAAAGACTTCAAAAAGACGAAAAATCGCTTCAAAAGAAATTGGTAGTCCCTTAAGACTTCCAACAATTTTTCTGAATTTAACTAACTCTAGAAAAAAAATCGAAGGCACCAAAAACTTCCAAAAAATGTTTAGAGTCTGAAAAACCTCAAGCAATTAAGAATTTTGAAAAAGTTGGGAGGCCCTAAAGACTTCCAATTTTTTTGAATATAATAAAAACATCAGAAAAATAATGTTTGGAACCCATTAAAAAAAGTAAGGAGGCCCTAAGGACCTCCACGAATTTTTTTGATTCCGAAAAGACTTCAAAAAGATGAAAAATCACTTCAAAAGAAATTGGTAGTCCCTTAAGATTTCCAACAATTTTTCTGAATTTAACAAACTCTGCAAAAGTCAATAAAAGCACAAGAAAAAATTGGAGGCCTCAAAAGCTTCCAAAACATTTTTTGAATCTAAAAAACCTGAAGCAATTAGAATTTGGAAAAATTTGGGAAGCCCTAAAGATCTTCAAAAAATTTTTTGATTTTGAAAAGATTTAAAAAAATCGAAGAAACGCTTCAAAAAAATTGGAGGCTCCAAACACTTCCAAAAAATGTTTATAGTCGAAAAATCCTCAAGCAATTAAAAATTTTGAGAAAGTTGGGATAGGGCCTCCCAATATAATAAAAACATCAGAAAAATAATGTTTGGAACCCATTAAAAAAATATTTCCAACAATTTTTCTGAATTTAACTAACTCTAGAAAAAAAATCGGAGGCAGCAAAAACTTCCGAAAAATGTTTAGAGTCTGAAAAACCTCAAGCAATTAAGAATTTTGAAAAAGTTGGGAGGCCCTAAAGACTTCCAATTTTTTGGAATATAATAAAAACATCAGAAAAATAATGTTTGGAACCCATTAAAAAAAGATTTCCAACAATTTTTCTGAGTTTAACAAACTCTACAAAAGTCAATAAAAGCACAAGAAAAAATTGGAGGCCTCAGAAGCTTCCAAAACATTTTTTGAATCTAAAAAACCTCAAGCAATTAGAATTTGGAAAAATTTGGGAAGCCCCAAAGATCTTCAAAAAATTTTTTGAGTTTGAAAAGATTTAAAAAAATCGAAGAAACGCTTCAAAAAAATTGGAGGCTCCAAACACTTCCAAAAAATGTTTATAGTCAAAAAATCCTCAAGCAATTAAAAATTTTGAAAAAGTTGGGAGGCCCTAAAGACTTCCAATTTTTTTGAATATAATAAAACCATCAGAAAAATAATGTTTGGAACCCATTAAAAAAAGTTGGGAGGCCCTAAGGACCTAAGGACCTCCACGAATTTTTTTGATTACGAAAAGACTTCAAAAAGATGAAAAATCGCTTCAAAAGAAATTGGTAGTCCCTTAAGACTTCCAACAATTTTTCTGAATTTAACTAACTCTAGAAAAAAAATCGAAGGCACCAAAAACTTCCAAAAAATGTTTAGAGTCTGAAAAACCTCAAGCAATTAAGAATTTTGAAAAAGTTAGGAGGCCCTAAAGACTTCAAATTTTTTTGAATGTAATAAAAACATCAGAAAAATAATGTTTGGAACCTATTAAAAAAAGTTGGGAGGCCCTAAGGACCTCCACGAATTTTTATGATTCCGAAAAGACTTCAAAAAGATGAAAAATCGCTTCAAAAGAAATTGGTAGTCCCTTAAGATTTCCAACAATTTTTCTGAATTTAACAAACTCTAGAAAAGTTATTAAAAGCACAAGAAAAAATCGGAAGCCCCAAAGATCTTCAGAAATTTTTTTGAGTTTGAAAAGATTTAAAAAATCGAAGAAACGCTTCAAAAAAATGTTAGGCACCAAAAACTTCCAAAAAATGTTTAGAGTCTAAAAAATCTTAAGCAATTAAAAATTTTGAAAAAGTTGGGAGGCCCTAAAGACTTCCTATTTTTTTGAATATAATAAAAACATCAGAAAAATAATGTTTGGAACCCATTAAAAAAAGTTGGGAGGCCCTAAGGACCTCCACGAATTTTTTTGATTCCGAAAAGACTTCAAAAAGATGAAAAATCGCTTCAAGAAAAATTGGTAGTCCCTTAAGACTTCCAACAATTTTTCTGAATTTAACAAACTCTAGAAAAGTTAATAAAAGCACAAGAAAAAATCGGAAGCCCCAAAGATCTTCAGAAAATTTTTTGAGTTTGAAAAGATTTAAAAAAATCGAAGAAACGCTTCAAAAAAATTTTAGGCACCAAAAACTTCCAAAAAATGTTTAGAGTCTAAAAAACCTCAAGCAATTAAGAATTTTGAAAAAGTTGGGAGGCCCTAAAGACTTCCAATTTTTTTGAATATAATAAAACCATCAGAAAAATAATGTTTGGAACCCATTGAAAAAAGTAAGGAGGCCCTTAGGACCTAAGGACCTCCACGAATTTTTTTGATTACGAAAAGACTTCAAAAAGACGAAAAATCGCTTCAAAAGAAATTGGTAGTCCCTTAAGACTTCCAACAATTTTTCTGAATTTAACTAACTCTAGAAAAAAAATCGAAGGCACCAAAAACTTCCAAAAAATGTTTAGAGTCTGAAAAACCTCAAGCAATTAAGAATTTTGAAAAAGTTGGGAGGCCCTAAAGACTTCCAATTTTTTTGAATATAATAAAAACATCAGAAAAATAATGTTTGGAACCCATTAAAAAAAGTTGGGAGGCCCTAAGGACCTCCACGAATTTTTTTGATTCCGAAAAGACTTCAAAAAGATGAAAAATCACTTCAAAAGAAATTGGTAGTCCCTTAAGATTTCCAACAATTTTTCTGAATTTAACAAACTCTAGAAAAGTTAATAAAAGCACAAGAAAAAATCGGAAGCCCCAAAGATCTTCAGAAAATTTTTTGAGTTTGAAAAGATTTAAAAAAATCGAAGAAACGCTTCAAAAAAATTTTAGGCACCAAAAACTTCCAAAAAATGTTTAGAGTCTAAAAAACCTCAAGCAATTAAGAATTTTGAAAAAGTTGGGAGGCCCTAAAGACTTCAAATTTTTTTGAATATAATAAAACCATCAGAAAAATAATGTTTGGAACCCATTAAAAAAAGTAAGGATGCCCTAAGGACCTCCACGAATTTTTTTGATTCCGAAAGGACTTCTAAAAGATGAAAAATCGCTTCAAAAGAAATTGGTAGTCCCTTAAGACTTCCAACAATTTTTCTGAATTTAACTTACTCTAGAAAGAAAATCGAAGGCACCAAAAACTTCCAAAAAATGTTTAGAGTCTGAAAAACCTCAAGCAATTAAGAATTTTGAAAAAGTTGGGAGGCCCTAAAGACTTCCAATTTTTTTGAATATAATAAAAACATCAGAAAAATAATGTTTGGAACCCATTAAAAAAATATTTCCAACAATTTTTCTGAATTTAACTAACTCTAGAAAAAAAATCGGAGGCAGCAAAAACTTCCGAAAAATGTTTAGAGTCTGAAAAACCTCAAGCAATTAAGAATTTTGAAAAAGTTGGGAGGCCCTAGAGACTTCCAATTTTTTGGAATATAATAAAAACATCAGAAAAATAATGTTTGGAACCCATTAAAAAAAGATTTCCAACAATTTTTCTGAGTTTAACAAACTCTACAAAAGTCAATAAAAGCACAAGAAAAAATTGGAGGCCTCAGAAGCTTCCAAAACATTTTTTGAATCTAAAAAACCTCAAGCAATTAGAATTTGGAAAAATTTGGGAAGCCCCAAAGATCTTCAAAAAATTTTTTGAGTTTGAAAAGATTTAAAAAAATCGAAGAAACGCTTCAAAAAAATTGGAGGCTCCAAACACTTCCAAAAAATGTTTATAGTCAAAAAATCCTCAAGCAATTAAAAATTTTGAAAAAGTTGGGAGGCCCTAAAGACTTCCAATTTTTTTGAATATAATAAAACCATCAGAAAAATAATGTTTGGAACCCATTAAAAAAAGTTGGGAGGCCCTAAGGACCTAAGGACCTCCACGAATTTTTTTGATTACGAAAAGACTTCAAAAAGATGAAAAATCGCTTCAAAAGAAATTGGTAGTCCCTTAAGACTTCCAACAATTTTTCTGAATTTAACTAACTCTAGAAAAAAAATCGAAGGCACCAAAAACTTCCAAAAAATGTTTAGAGTCTGAAAAACCTCAAGCAATTAAGAATTTTGAAAAAGTTAGGAGGCCCTAAAGACTTCAAATTTTTTTGATTGTAATAAAAACATCAGAAAAATAATGTTTGGAACCTATTAAAAAAAGTTGGGAGGCCCTAAGGACCTCCACGAATTTTTATGATTCCGAAAAGACTTCAAAAAGATGAAAAATCGCTTCAAAAGAAATTGGTAGTCCCTTAAGATTTCCAACAATTTTTCTGAATTTAACAAACTCTAGAAAAGTCAATAAATGCATAAGAAAAAATCGGAGGCACCAAACACTTCCAAAAAATGTTTATAGTCGAAAAATCCTCAAGCAATTAAAAATTTTGAAAAAGTTGGGAGGCCCTGAAGACTTCAAATTTTTTTGAATATAATAAAACCATCAGAAAAATAATGTTTGGAACCCATTAAAAAAAGTAAGGAGGCCCTAAGGACCTCCACGAATTTTTTTGATTCCGAAAGGACTTCTAAAAGATGAAAAATCGCTTCAAAAAAAATTGGTAGTCCCTTAAGACTTCCAACAATTTTTCTGAATTTAACTTACTCTAGAAAAAAAATCGAAGGCACCAAAAACTTCCAAAAAATGTTTAGAGTCTGAAAAACCTCAAGCAATTAAGAATTTTGAAAAAGTTGGGAGGCCCTAAAGACTTCCATTTTTTTTGAATATAATAAAAACATCAGAAAAATAATGTTTGGAACCCATTAAAAAAATATTTCCAACAATTTTTCTGAATTTAACTAACTCTAGAAAAAAAATCGGAGGCAGCAAAAACTTCCGAAAAATGTTTAGAGTCTGAAAAACCTCAAGCAATTAAGAATTTTGAAAAAGTTGGGAGGCCCTAAAGACTTCCAATTTTTTTGAATATAATAAAAACATCAGAAAAATAATGTTTGGAACCCATTAAAAAAATATTTCCAACAATTTTTCTGAATTTAACTAACTCTAGAAAAAAAATCGGAGGCAGCAAAAACTTCCGAAAAATGTTTAGAGTCTGAAAAACCTCAAGCAATTAAGAATTTTGAAAAAGTTGGGAGGCCCTAAAGACTTCCAATTTTTTTGAATATAATAAAACCATCAGAAAAATAATGTTTGGAACCCATTAAAAAAAGTTGGGAGGCCCTAAGGACCTAAGGACCTCCACGAATTTTTTTGATTACGAAAAGACTTCAAAAAGATGAAAAATCGCTTCAAAAGAAATTGGTAGTCCCTTAAGACTTCCAACAATTTTTCTGAATTTAACTAACTCTAGAAAAAAAATCGAAGGCACCAAAAACTTCCAAAAAATGTTTAGAGTCTGAAAAACCTCAAGCAATTAAGAATTTTGAAAAAGTTAGGAGGCCCTAAAGACTTCAAAATTTTTTTGAATGTAATAAAAACATCAGAAAAATAATGTTTGGAACCTATTAAAAAAAGTTGGGAGGCCCTAAGGACCTCCACGAATTTTTATGATTCCGAAAAGACTTCAAAAAGATGAAAAATCGCTTCAAAAGAAATTGGTAGTCCCTTAAGATTTCCAACAATTTTTCTGAATTTAACAAACTCCAGAAAAGTTATTAAAAGCACAAGAAAAAATCGGAAGCCCCAAAGATCTTCAGAAATTTTTTTGAGTTTGAAAAGATTTAAAAAATCGAAGAAACGCTTCAAAAAAATGTTAGGCACCAAAAACTTCCAAAAAATGTTTAGAGTCTAAAAAATCTTAAGCAATTAAAAATTTTGAAAAAGTTGGGAGGCCCTAAAGACTTCCTATTTTTTTGAATATAATAAAAACATCAGAAAAATAATGTTTGGAACCCATTAAAAAAAGTTGGGAGGCCCTAAGGACCTCCACGAATTTTTTTGATTCCGAAAAGACTTCAAAAAGATGAAAAATCGCTTCAAGAAAAATTGGTAGTCCCTTAAGACTTCCAACAATTTTTCTGAATTTAACAAACTCTAGAAAAGTTAATAAAAGCACAAGAAAAAATCGGAAGCCCCAAAGATCTTCAGAAAATTTTTTGAGTTTGAAAAGATTTAAAAAAATCGAAGAAACGCTTCAAAAAAATTTTAGGCACCAAAAACTTCCAAAAAATGTTTAGAGTCTAAAAAACCTCAAGCAATTAAGAATTTTGAAAAAGTTGGGAGGCCCTAAAGACTTCCAATTTTTTTGAATATAATAAAACCATCAGAAAAATAATGTTTGGAACCCATTGAAAAAAGTAAGGAGGCCCTTAGGACCTAAGGACCTCCACGAATTTTTTTGATTACGAAAAGACTTCAAAAAGACGAAAAATCGCTTCAAAAGAAATTGGTAGTCCCTTAAGACTTCCAACAATTTTTCTGAATTTAACTAACTCTAGAAAAAAAATCGAAGGCACCAAAAACTTCCAAAAAATGTTTAGAGTCCGAAAAACCTCAAGCAATTAAGAATTTTGAAAAAGTTGGGAGGCCCTAAAGACTTCCAATTTTTTTGAATATAATAAAAACATCAGAAAAATAATGTTTGGAACCCATTAAAAAAAGTTGGGAGGCCCTAAGGACCTCCACGAATTTTTTTGATTCCGAAAAGACTTCAAAAAGATGAAAAATCACTTCAAAAGAAATTGGTAGTCCCTTAAGATTTCCAACAATTTTTCTGAATTTAACAAACTCTGCAAAAGTCAATAAAAGCACAAGAAAAAATTGGAGGCCTCAAAAGCTTCCAAAACATTTTTTGAATCTAAAAAACCTCAAGCAATTAGAATTTGGAAAAATTTGGGAAGCCCTAAAGATCTTCAAAAAATTTTTTGAATTTGAAAAGATTTAAAAAAATCGAAGAAACGCTTCAAAAAAATTGGAGGCTCCAAACACTTCCAAAAAATGTTTATAGTCGAAAAATCCTCAAGCAATTAAAAATTTTGAAAAAGTTGGGAGGCCCTAAAGACTTCAAATTTTTTTGAATATAATAAAACCATCAGAAAAATAATGTTTGGAACCCATTAAAAAAAGTAAGGATGCCCTAAGGACCTCCACGAATTTTTTTGATTCCGAAAGGACTTCTAAAAGATGAAAAATCGCTTCAAAAGAAATTGGTAGTCCCTTAAGACTTCCAACAATTTTTCTGAATTTAACTTACTCTAGAAAGAAAATCGAAGGCACCAAAAACTTCCAAAAAATGTTTAGAGTCTGAAAAACCTCAAGCAATTAAGAATTTTGAAAAAGTTGGGAGGCCCTAAAGACTTCCAATTTTTTTGAATATAATAAAAACATCAGAAAAATAATGTTTGGAACCCATTAAAAAAATATTTCCAACAATTTTTCTGAATTTAACTAACTCTAGAAAAAAAATCGGAGGCAGCAAAAACTTCCGAAAAATGTTTAGAGTCTGAAAAACCTCAAGCAATTAAGAATTTTGAAAAAGTTGGGAGGCCCTAGAGACTTCCAATTTTTTGGAATATAATAAAAACATCAGAAAAATAATGTTTGGAACCCATTAAAAAAAGATTTCCAACAATTTTTCTGAGTTTAACAAACTCTACAAAAGTCAATAAAAGCACAAGAAAAAATTGGAGGCCTCAGAAGCTTCCAAAACATTTTTTGAATCTAAAAAACCTCAAGCAATTAGAATTTGGAAAAATTTGGGAAGCCCCAAAGATCTTCAAAAAATTTTTTGAGTTTGAAAAGATTTAAAAAAATCGAACGCTTCAAAAAAATTGGAGGCTCCAAACACTTCCAAAAAATGTTTATAGTCAAAAAATCCTCAAGCAATTAAAAATTTTGAAAAAGTTGGGAGGCCCTAAAGACTTCAAATTTTTTTGAATATAATAAAACCATCAGAAAAATAATGTTTGGAACCCATTAAAAAAAGTTGGGAGGCCCTAAGGACCTAAGGACCTCCACGAATTTTTTTGATTACGAAAAGACTTCAAAAAGATGAAAAATCGCTTCAAAAGAAATTGGTAGTCCCTTAAGACTTCCAACAATTTTTCTGAATTTAACTAACTCTAGAAAAAAAATCGAAGGCACCAAAAACTTCCAAAAAATGTTTAGAGTCTGAAAAACCTCAAGCAATTAAGAATTTTGAAAAAGTTAGGAGGCCCTAAAGACTTCAAATTTTTTTGATTGTAATAAAAACATCAGAAAAATAATGTTTGGAACCTATTAAAAAAAGTTGGGAGGCCCTAAGGACCTCCACGAATTTTTATGATTCCGAAAAGACTTCAAAAAGATGAAAAATCGCTTCAAAAGAAATTGGTAGTCCCTTAAGATTTCCAACAATTTTTCTGAATTTAACAAACTCTAGAAAAGTCAATAAATGCATAAGAAAAAATCGGAGGCACCAAACACTTCCAAAAAATGTTTATAGTCGAAAAATCCTCAAGCAATTAAAAATTTTGAAAAAGTTGGGAGGCCCTGAAGACTTCAAATTTTTTTGAATATAATAAAAACATCAGAAAAATAATGTTTGGAACCCATTAAAAAAAGTAAGGAGGCCCTAAGGACCTCCACGAATTTTTTTGATTCCGAAAAGACTTCAAAAAGATGAAAAATCACTTCAAAAGAAATTGGTAGTCCCTTAAGATTTCCAACAATTTTTCTGAATTTAACAAACTCTGCAAAAGTCAATAAAAGCACAAGAAAAAATTGGAGGCCTCAAAAGCTTCCAAAACATTTTTTGAATCTAAAAAACCTCAAGCAATTAGAATTTGGAAAAATTTGGGAAGCCCTAAAGATCTTCAAAAAATTTTTTGAATTTGAAAAGATTTAAAAAAATCGAAGAAACGCTTCAAAAAAATTGGAGGCTCCAAACACTTCCAAAAAATGTTTATAGTCGAAAAATCCTCAAGCAATTAAAAATTTTGAAAAAGTTGGGAGGCCCTAAAGACTTCAAATTTTTTTGAATATAATAAAACCATCAGAAAAATAATGTTTGGAACCCATTAAAAAAAGTAAGGAGGCCCTTAGGACCTAAGGACCTCCACGAATTTTTTTGATTACGAAAAGACTTCAAAAAGATGAAAAATCGCTTCAAAAGAAATTGGTAGTCCCTTAAGACTTCCAACAATTTTTCTGAATTTAACTAACTCTAGAAAAAAAGTCGAAGGCACCAAAAACTTCCAAAAAATGTTTAGAGTCTGAAAAACCTCAAGCAATTAAGAATTTTGAAAAAGTTGGGAGGCCCTAAAGACTTCCAATTTTTTTGAATATAATAAAAACATCAGAAAAATAATGTTTGAAACCCATTAAAAAAAGATTTACAACAATTTTTCTGAATTTAACTAACTCTAGAAAAAAAATCGGAGGCAGCAAAAACTTCCGAAAAATGTTTAGAGTCTGAAAAACCTCAAGCAATTAAGAATTTGGAAAAATTTGGGTAGCCCCAAAAAATTTTTTGAGTTTGAGAATATTTAAAAAAATCGAAGAAACCTTTCAAAAAAATTGGAGGCTCCAAACACTTCCAAAAAAATTTTTAGAGTCTAAAAAACCTCAAGTCCCTTAAGATTTCCAACAATTTTTCTGAATTTAACAAACTCTACAAGAGTCAATAAAAGCACAAGAAAAAATTGGAGGCCTCAAAAACTTCCAAAACATTTTTTGAATCTAAAAAACCTCAAGCAATTAGAATTTGGAAAAATTTGGGAAGCCCCAAAGACCCTCAAAACATTTTTTGAGTTTGAGAATATTTAAAAAAATCGAAGAAACGCTTCAAAAAAAATTGGAGGCTCCAAACACTTCCAAAAAATGTTTAGAGTCTAAAAAACCTCAAGCAATTAAGAATTTTGAAAAAGTTGGGAGGCCCTAAAGACTTTCAATTCTTTTGAATATAAAAAAAACATCAGCAAAAAAAATGTTTGGAACCCATTAAAAAAAGTTGGGAGGCCCTAAGGACCTCCACGAATTTTTTTGATTCCGAAAAGACTTACAAAAGATGAAAAATCGCTTCAAGAAAAATTGGTAGTCCCTTAAGACTTCCAACAATTTTTCTGAATTTAACAAACTCTAGAAAAGTTAATAAAAGCACAAGAAAAAATCGGAAGCCCCAAAGATCTTCAGAAAATTTTTTGAGTTTGAAAAGATTTAAAAAAATCGAAGAAACGCTTCAAAAAAATTGGAGGCTCCAAACACTTCCAAAAAATGTTTAGAGTCTAAAAAACCTCAAGCAATTAAGTATTTTGAAAAAGTTGGGAGGCCCTAAAGACTTCCGATTTTTTTGAATATAATAAAAACATCAGAAAAATAATGTTTGGAACCCATTAAAAAAAGTTGGGAGGCCCTAAGGACCTCCACGAATTTGTTTGATTCCGAAAAGACTTCAAAAAGATGAAAAATCGCTTCAAAAGAAATTGGTAGTCCCTCAAGACTTCCAACAATTTTTCTGAATTTAACTAACTCTAGAAAAAAAAATCGGAGGCACCAAAAACTTCCGAAAAATGTTTAGAGTCGGAAAAACCTCAAGCAATTAAAAATTTTGAAAAAGTTGGGAGGCCCTAAAGACTTCCATTTTTTTTTTAACATAATAAAAACATCAGAAAAATAATGTTTGCAAACCATTAAAATAAGTTGGGAGGCCCCAAGGATCTCCACGAATTTTTTTGATTCCGAAAAGACTTCAAAAAGATGAAAAATCGCTTCAAAAGAAATTGGTAGTCCTTTAAAACTTCCAACAATTTTCCTGAATTTAACAAACTCTACAAAAGTCAATAAAAGCACAAGAAAAAATTGGAGGCCTCAAAAACTTCCAAAACATTTTTTGAATCTAAAAAACCTCAAGCAATTAGAATTTGGAAAAATTTGGGTAGCCCCAAAGTTCTCAAAAAATTTTTTGAGTTTGAGAATATTTAAAAAAATCGAAGAAACGCTTCAAAAAAATTGGAGGCTCCAAACACTCCCAAAAAATGTTTAGAGTCTAAAAAACCTCAAGCAATTAAAAATTTTGATAAAGTTGGGAGGCCGTAAAGACTTCCAATTTTTTTGAATATAATAAAAAAATCAGAAAAATAATGTTTTAACCCATTAAAAAAAGTTGGGAGGCCCTAAGGACCTCCACGAATTTTTTTGATTCCGAAAAGACTTCAAAAAGATGAAAAATCGCTTCAAAAGAAATTGGTAGTCCCTTAAGACTTCCAACAATTTTTCTGAATTTAACAAACTCTAGAAAAGTTAATAAAAGCACAAGAAAAAATCGGAAGCCCCAAAGATCTTCAGAAAATTTTTTGAGTTTGAAAAGATTTAAAAAAATCGAAGAAACGCTTCAAAAAAATTTTAGGCACCAAAAACTTCCAAAAAATGTTTAGAGTCTAAAAAACCTCAAGCAATTAAGAATTTTGAAAAAGTTGGGAGGCCCTAAAGACTTCCAATTTTTTGGAATATAATAAAAACATCAGAAAAATAATGTTCTAACCCATTAAAAAAAGTTGGGAGGCCCTAAGGACCTCCACGAATTTGTTTGATTCCGAAAAGACTTCAAAAAGATGAAAAATCGCTTCAAAAGAAATTGGTAGTCCCTTAAAACTTCCAACAATTTTTCAGAATTTAACTAACTCTAGAAAAAAAAATCGGAGGCACCAAAAACTTCCAAAAAATGTTTAGAGTCTGAAAAACCTCAAGCAATTAAGAATTTTGAAAAAGTTGGGAGGCCCCGAAGGACTTCCAATTTTTTGAATATAATAAAAATATCAGAAAATTAATGTTTGGAACCCATTAAAAAAAGTTGGGAGGCCCTAAAGACTTCCAATTTTTTTGAATATAATAAAAACATCAGAAAAATAATGTTTGGAACCCATTAAAAAAAGTTGGGAGGCCCTAAGGACCTCCACGAATTTTTTTGATTCCGAAAAGACTTCAAAAAGATGAAAAATCGCTTCAAGAAAAATTGGTAGTCCCTTAAGACTTCCAACAATTTTTCTGAATTTAACAAACTCTAGAAAAGTTAATAAAAGCACAAGAAAAAATCGGAAGCCCCAAAGATCTTCAGAAATTTTTTTGAGTTTGAAAAGATTTAAAAAATCGAAGAAACGCTTCAAAAAAATGTTAGGCACCAAAAACTTCCAAAAAATGTTTAGAGTCTAAAAAATCTTAAGCAATTAAAAATTTTGAAAAAGTTGGGAGGCCCTAAAGACTTCCTATTTTTTTGAATATAATAAAAACATCAGAAAAATAATGTTTGGAACCCATTAAAAAAAGTTGGGAGGCCCTAAGGACCTCCACGAATTTTTTTGATTCCGAAAAGACTTCAAAAAGATGAAAAATCGCTTCAAGAAAAATTGGTAGTCCCTTAAGACTTCCAACAATTTTTCTGAATTTAACAAACTCTAGAAAAGTTAATAAAAGCACAAGAAAAAATCGGAAGCCCCAAAGATCTTCAGAAAATTTTTTGAGTTTGAAAAGATTTAAAAAAATCGAAGAAACGCTTCAAAAAAATGTTAGGCACCAAAAACTTCCAAAAAATGTTTAGAGTCTAAAAAAACTTAAGCAATTAAAAATTTTGAAAAAGTTGGGAGGCCCTAAAGACTTCCAATTTTTTGGAGTATAATAAAAACATCAGAAAAATAATGTTTGGAACCCATTAAAAAAAGTTGGGAGGCCCTAAGGACCTCCACGAGTTTTTTTGATTCCGAAAAGACTTCAAAAAGATGAAAAATCGCTTCAAAAGAAATTGGTAGTCCCTTAAGACTTCCAACAATTTTTCTGAATTTAACAAACTCTAGAAAAGTTAATAAAAGCACAAGAAAAAATCGGAAGCCCCAAAGATCTTCAGAAATTTTTTTGAGTTTGAAAAGATTTAAAAAATCGAAGAAACGCTTCAAAAAAATGTTAGGCACCAAAAACTTCCAAAAAATGTTTAGAGTCTAAAAAATCTTAAGCAATTAAAAATTTTGAAAAAGTTGGGAGGCCCTAAAGACTTCCTATTTTTTTGAATATAATAAAAACATCAGAAAAATAATGTTTGGAACCCATTAAAAAAAGTTGGGAGGCCCTAAGGACCTCCACGAATTTTTTTGATTCCGAAAAGACTTCAAAAAGATGAAAAATCGCTTCAAAAGAAATTGGTAGTCCCTTAAGATTTCCAACAATTTTTCTGAATTTAACAAACTCTACAAAAGACAATAAAAGCACAAGAAAAAATTGGAGGCCTCAAAAACTTCCAAAACATTTTTTGAATCTAAAAAACCTCAAGCAATTAGAATTTGGAAAAATTTGGGTAGCCCCAAAAAATTTTTTGAGTTTGAGAATATTTAAAAAAATCGAAGAAACCTTTCAAAAAAATTGGAGGCTCCAAACACTTCCAAAAAAATTTTTAGAGTCTAAAAAACCTCAAGTCCCTTAAGATTTCCAACAATTTTTCTGAATTTAACAAACTCTAGAAAAGTTAATAAAAGCACAAGAAAAAATCGGAAGCCCCAAAGATCTTCAGAAAATTTTTTGAGTTTGAAAAGATTTAAAAAAATCGAAGAAACGCTTCAAAAAAATTTTAGGCACCAAAAACTTCCAAAAAATGTTTAGAGTCTAAAAAACCTCAAGCAATTAAGAATTTTGAAAAAGTTGGGAGGCCCTAAAGACTTCCAATTTTTTGGAATATAATAAAAACATCAGAAAAATAATGTTCTAACCCATTAAAAAAAGTTGGGAGGCCCTAAGGACCTCCACGAATTTGTTTGATTCCGAAAAGACTTCAAAAAGATGAAAAATCGCTTCAAAAGAAATTGGTAGTCCCTTAAAACTTCCAACAATTTTTCAGAATTTAACTAACTCTAGAAAAAAAAATCGGAGGCACCAAAAACTTCCAAAAAATGTTTAGAGTCTGAAAAACCTCAAGCAATTAAGAATTTTGAAAAAGTTGGGAGGCCCCGAAGGACTTCCAATTTTTTGAATATAATAAAAATATCAGAAAATTAATGTTTGGAACCCATTAAAAAAAGTTGGGAGGCCCTAAAGACTTCCAATTTTTTTGAATATAATAAAAACATCAGAAAAATAATGTTTGGAACCCATTAAAAAAAGTTGGGAGGCCCTAAGGACCTCCACGAATTTTTTTGATTCCGAAAAGACTTCAAAAAGATGAAAAATCGCTTCAAGAAAAATTGGTAGTCCCTTAAGACTTCCAACAATTTTTCTGAATTTAACAAACTCTAGAAAAGTTAATAAAAGCACAAGAAAAAATCGGAAGCCCCAAAGATCTTCAGAAATTTTTTTGAGTTTGAAAAGATTTAAAAAATCGAAGAAACGCTTCAAAAAAATGTTAGGCACCAAAAACTTCCAAAAAATGTTTAGAGTCTAAAAAATCTTAAGCAATTAAAAATTTTGAAAAAGTTGGGAGGCCCTAAAGACTTCCTATTTTTTTGAATATAATAAAAACATCAGAAAAATAATGTTTGGAACCCATTAAAAAAAGTTGGGAGGCCCTAAGGACCTCCACGAATTTTTTTGATTCCGAAAAGACTTCAAAAAGATGAAAAATCGCTTCAAGAAAAATTGGTAGTCCCTTAAGACTTCCAACAATTTTTCTGAATTTAACAAACTCTAGAAAAGTTAATAAAAGCACAAGAAAAAATCGGAAGCCCCAAAGATCTTCAGAAAATTTTTTGAGTTTGAAAAGATTTAAAAAAATCGAAGAAACGCTTCAAAAAAATGTTAGGCACCAAAAACTTCCAAAAAATGTTTAGAGTCTAAAAAAACTTAAGCAATTAAAAATTTTGAAAAAGTTGGGAGGCCCTAAAGACTTCCAATTTTTTGGAGTATAATAAAAACATCAGAAAAATAATGTTTGGAACCCATTAAAAAAAGTTGGGAGGCCCTAAGGACCTCCACGAGTTTTTTTGATTCCGAAAAGACTTCAAAAAGATGAAAAATCGCTTCAAAAGAAATTGGTAGTCCCTTAAGACTTCCAACAATTTTTCTGAATTTAACAAACTCTAGAAAAGTTAATAAAAGCACAAGAAAAAATCGGAAGCCCCAAAGATCTTCAGAAATTTTTTTGAGTTTGAAAAGATTTAAAAAATCGAAGAAACGCTTCAAAAAAATGTTAGGCACCAAAAACTTCCAAAAAATGTTTAGAGTCTAAAAAATCTTAAGCAATTAAAAATTATGAAAAAGTTGGGAGGCCCTAAAGACTTCCTATTTTTTTGAATATAATAAAAACATCAGAAAAATAATGTTTGGAACCCATTAAAAAAAGTTGGGAGGCCCTAAGGACCTCCACGAATTTTTTTGATTCCGAAAAGACTTCAAAAAGATGAAAAATCGCTTCAAAAGAAATTGGTAGTCCCTTAAAACTTCCAACAATTTTTCTGAATTTAACAAACTTTAGAAAAGTCAATAAATGCATAAGAAAAAATCGGAGGCACCAAAAACTTCCAAAAAATGTTTAGAGTCTAAAAAACCTCAAGCAATTAAGAATTTTGAAAAAGTTGGGAGGCCCTAAAGACTTTCAATTCTTTTGAATATAAAAAAAACATCAGCAAAAAAAATGTTTGGAACCCATTAAAAAAAGTTGGGAGGCCCTAAGGACCTCCACGAATTTTTTTGATTCCGAAAAGACTTCAAAAAGATGAAAAATCGCTTCAAGAAAAATTGGTAGTCCCTTAAGACTTCCAACAATTTTTCTGAATTTAACAAACTCTAGAAAAAAAATCGGAGGCACCAAAAACTTCCAAAATATGTTTAGAGTCTGAAAAACCTCAAGCAATTAAAAATTTTGATAAAGTTGGGAGGCCCTAAAGACTTCCAATTTTTTTGAATATAATAAAAACATCTGAAAAATAATGTTTGGAACCCATTAAAAAAAGTTGGGAGGCCCTAAGGACGTAAGGACCTCCACGAATTTTTTTGATTCCGAAAAAACTTCAAAAAGATGAAAAATCGCTTCAAAAGAAATTGGTAGTCCCTTAAGACTTCCAACAATTTTTCTGAATTTAACAAACTCTAGAAAAGTTAATAAAAGCACAAGAAAAAATCGGAAGCCCCAAAGATCTTCAGAAAATTTTTTGAGTTTGAAAAGATTTAAAAAAATCGAAGAAACGCTTCAAAAAAATTTTAGGCACCAAAAACTTCCAAAAAATGTTTAGAGTCTAAAAAACCTCAAGCAATTAAGAATTTTGAAAAAGTTGGGAGGCCCTAAAGACTTCCAATTTTTTGGAATATAATAAAAACATCAGAAAAATAATGTTTTAACCCATTAAAAAAAGTTGGGAGGCTCTAAGGACCTCCACGAATTTTTTTGATTCCGAAAAGACTTCAGAAAGATGAAAAATCGCTTCAAAAGAAATTGGTAGTCCCTTAAAGCTTCCAACAATTTTTCTGAATTTAACAAACTCTTCAAAAGTCAATAAAAGCACAAGAAAAAATTGGAGGCACCAAAAACTTCCAAAACATTTTTTGAATCTAAAAAACCTCAAGCAATTAGAATTTGGAAAAATTTGGGTAGCCCCAAAGTTCTCAAAAAATTTTTTGAGTTTGAGAATATTTAAAAAAATCGAAGAAACCTTTCAAAAAAATTGGAGGCTCCAAACACTTCCAAAAAATGTTTAGAGTCTAAAAAACCTCAAGCAATTAAAAATTTTGAAAAAGTTGGGAGGCCCTAAAGACTTCCAGTTTTTTGGAATATAATAAAAACATCAGAAAAATAATGTTTGGAACCCATTAAAAAAAGTTGGGAGGCCCTAAGGACCTCCACGAATTTTTTTGATTCCGAAAAGACTTCAAAAAGATGAAAAATCGCTTCAAAAGAAATTGGTAGTCCCTTAAGACTTGCAACAATTTTTCTGAATTTAACTTACTCTAGAAAAAAAATCGGAGGCAGCAAAAACTTCCGAAAAATGTTTAGAGTCTGAAAAACCTCAAGCAATTAAGAATTTTGAAAAAGTTGGGAGGCCCTAAAGACTTCCAATTTTTTGGAATATAATAAAAACATCAGAAAAATAAAGTTTTAACCCATTAAAAAAAGGTGGGAGGCCCTAAGGACCTCCACGAATTTTTTTGATTCCGAAAAGACTTCAAAAAGATGAAAAATCGCTTCAAAAGAAATTGGTAGTCCCTTAAGACTTCCAACAATTTTTCTGAATTTAACAAACTCTAGAAAAAAAATCGGAGGCACCAAAAACTTCCAAAATATGTTTAGAGTCTGAAAAACCTCAAGCAATTAAAAATTTTGATAAAGTTGGGAGGCCCTAAAGACTTCCAATTTTTTTGAATATAATAAAAACATCTGAAAAATAATGTTTGGAACCCATTAAAAAAAGTTGGGAGGCCCTAAGGACGTAAGGACCTCCACGAATTTTTTTGATTCCGAAAAAACTTCAAAAAGATGAAAAATCGCTTCAAAAGAAATTGGTAGTCCCTTAAGACTTCCAACAATTTTTCTGAATTTAACAAACTCTAGAAAAGTTAATAAAAGCACAAGAAAAAATCGGAAGCCCCAAAGATCTTCAGAAAATTTTTTGAGTTTGAAAAGATTTAAAAAAATCGAAGAAACGCTTCAAAAAAATTTTAGGCACCAAAAACTTCCAAAAAATGTTTAGAGTCTAAAAAACCTCAATCAATTAAGAATTTTGAAAAAGTTGGGAGGCCCTAAAGACTTCCAATTTTTTGGAATATAATAAAAACATCAGAAAAATAATGTTTTAACCCATTAAAAAAAGTTGGGAGGCTCTAAGGACCTCCACGAATTTTTTTGATTCCGAAAAGACTTCAGAAAGATGAAAAATCGCTTCAAAAGAAATTGGTAGTCCCTTAAAGCTTCCAACAATTTTTCTGAATTTAACAAACTCTTCAAAAGTCAATAAAAGCACAAGAAAAAATTGGAGGCACCAAAAACTTCCAAAACATTTTTTGAATCTAAAAAACCTCAAGCAATTAGAATTTGGAAAAATTTGGGTAGCCCCAAAGTTCTCAAAAAATTTTTTGAGTTTGAGAATATTTAAAAAAATCGAAGAAACCTTTCAAAAAAATTGGAGGCTCCAAACACTTCCAAAAAATGTTTAGAGTCAAAAAAACCTCAAGCAATTAAAAATTTTGAAAAAGTTGGGAGGCCCTAAAGACTTCCAGTTTTTTGGAATATAATAAAAACATCAGAAAAATAATGTTTGGAACCCATTAAAAAAAGTTGGGAGGCCCTAAGGACCTCCACGAATTTTTTTGATTCCGAAAAGACTTCAAAAAGATGAAAAATCGCTTCAAAAGAAATTGGTAGTCCCTTAAGACTTCCAACAATTTTTCTGAATTTAACTTACTCTAGAAAAAAATCGGAGGCAGCAAAAACTTCCGAAAAATGTTTAGAGTCTGAAAAACCTCAAGCAATTAAGAACTTTGAAAAAGTTGGGAGCCCCTGAAGATTTCCAATTTTTTGGAATATAATAAAAACATCAGAAAAATAATGTTTTAGCCCATTAAAAAAAGTTGGGAGGCCCTAAGGACCTAAGGACCTCCACGAATTTTTTTGATTCCGAAAAGACTTCAAAAAGATGAAAAATCGCTTCGAAAGAAATTGGTAGTCCCTTAAGACTTCCAACAATTTTTTTGAATTTAAATAACTCTAGAAAAAAAATCGGAGGCACCAAAAACTTCCAAAATATGTTTAGAGTCTGAAAAACCTCAAGCAATTAAGAATTTTGAAAAAGTTGGGAGGCCCCGAAGGACTTCCAATTTTTTGAATATAATAAAAACATCAGAAAATTAATGTTTGGAACCCATTAAAAAAAGTTGGGAGGCCCTAAGGACCTCCACGAATTTTTTTGATTCCGAAAAGACTTCAAAAAGATGAAAAATCGCTTCAAAAGAAATTGGTAGTCCCTTAAGACTTCCAACAATTTTTCTGAATTTAACTTACTCTAGAAAAAAAATCGGAGGCAGCAAAAACTTCCGAAAAATGTTTAGAGTCTGAAAAACCTCAAGCAATTAAGAATTTTGAAAAAGTTGGGAGCCCCTGAAGATTTCCAATTTTTTGGAATATAATAAAAACATCAGAAAAATAATGTTTTAGCCCATTAAAAAAAGTTGGGAGGCCCTAAGGCCCTAAGGACCTCCACGAATTTTTTTGATTCCGAAAAGACTTCAAAAAGATGAAAAATCGCTTCAAAAGAAATTGGTAGTCCCTTAAGACTTCCAACAATTTTTCTGAATTTAAATAACTCTAGAAAAAAAATCGGAGGCAGCAAAAACTTCCGAAAAATGTTTAGAGTCTGAAAAACCTCAAGCAATTAAGAATTTTGAAAAAGTTGGGAGGCCCCGAAGGACTTCTAATTTTTTGAATATAATAAAAACATCAGAAAATTAATGTTTGGAACCCATTAAAAAAAGTTGGGAGGCCCTAAGGACCTCCACGAATTTTTTTGATTCCGAAAAGACTTCAAAAAGATGAAAAATCGCTTCAAAAGAAATTGGTAGTCCCTTAAGATTTCCAACAATTTTTCTGAATTTAACAAACTTTAGAAAAGTTAATAAAAGCACAAGAAAAAATTGGAGGCCTCAAAAACTTCCAAAACATTTTTTGAATCTAAAAAACCTCAAGCAATTAGAATTTGGAAAAATTTGGGAAGCCCCAAAGACCCTCAAAACATTTTTTGAGTTTGAGAATATTTAAAAAAATCGAAGAAACGCTTCAAAAAAAATTGGAGGCTCCAAACACTTCCAAAAAATGTTTAGAGTCTAAAAAACCTTAAGCAATTAAAAATTTTGAAAAAGTTGGGAGGCCCTAAAGACTTTCAATTCTTTTGAATATAATAAAAACATCAGCAAAAAAAATGTTTGGAACCCATTAAAAAAAGTTGGGAGGCCCTAAGGACCTCCACGAATTTTTTTGATTCCGAAAAGACTTCAAAAAGATGAAAAATCGCTTCAAGAAAAATTGGTAGTCCCTTAAGACTTCCAACAATTTTTCTGAATTTAACAAACTCTAGAAAAGTTAATAAAAGCACAAGAAAAAATCGGAAGCCCCAAAGATCTTCAGAAAATTTTTTGAGTTTGAAAAGATTTAAAAAAATCGAAGAAACGCTTCAAAAAAATGTTAGGCACCAAAAACTTCCAAAAAATGTTTAGAGTCTAAAAAATCTTAAGCAATTAAAAATTTTGAAAAAGTTGGGAGGCCTTAAAGAATTCCAATTTTTTTGAATATAATAAAAACATCAGAAAAATAATGTTTGGAACCCATTGAAAAAAGTTGGGAGGCCCTAAGGACCTCCACGAATTTTTTTGATTCCGAAAAGACTTCAAAAAGATGAAAAATCGCTTCAAGAAAAATTGGTAGTCCCTTAAGACTTCCAACAATTTTTCTGAATTTAACAAACTCTAGAAAAGTTAATAAAAGCACAAGAAAAAATCGGAAGCCCCAAAGATCTTCAGAAAATTTTTTGAGTTTGAAAAGATTTAAAAAAATCGAAGAAACGCTTCAAAAAAATGTTAGGCACCAAAAACTTCCAAAAAATGTTTAGAGTCTAAAAAATCTTAAGCAATTAAAAATTTTGAAAAAGTTGGGAGGCCCTAAAGACTTCCAATTTTTTTGAATATAATAAAAACATCAGAAAAATAATGTTTGGAACCCATTAAAAAAAGTTGGGAGGCCCTAAGGACCTCCACGAATTTTTTTGATTCCGAAAAGACTTCAAAAAGATGAAAAATCGCTTCAAAAGAAATTGGTAGTCCCTTAAGATTTCCAACAATTTTTCTGAATTTAACTAACTCTAGAAAAGTTAATAAAAGCACAAGAAAAAATCGGAAGCCCCAAAGATCTTCAGAAAATTTTTTGAGTTTGAAAAGATTTAAAAAAATCGAAGAAACGCTTCAAAAAAATTTTAGGCACCAAAAACTTCCAAAAAATGTTTAGAGTCTAAAAAACCTCAAGCAATTAAGAATTTTGAAAAAGTTGGGTGGCCCTAAAGACTTCCAATTTTTTGGAATATAATAAAAACATCTGAAAAATAATGTTTGGAACCCATTAAAAAAAGTTGGGAGGCCCTAAGGACGTAAGGACCTCCACGAATTTTTTTGATTCCGAAAAAACTTCAAAAAGATGAAAAATCGCTTCAAAAGAAATTGGTAGTCCCTTAAGACTTCCAACAATTTTTCTGAATTTAACGAACTCTAGAAAAGTTAATAAAAGCACAAGAAAAAATCGGAAGCCCCAAAGATCTTCAGAAAATTTTTTGAGTTTGAAAAGATTTAAAAAAATCGAAGAAACGCTTCAAAAAAATTTTAGGCACCAAAAACTTCCAAAAAATGTTTAGAGTCTAAAAAACCTCAAGCAATTAAGAATTTTGAAAAAGTTGGGTGGCCCTAAAGACTTCCAATTTTTTGGAATATAATAAAAACCTCAGAAAAATAATGTTTTAACCCATTAAAAAAAGTTGGGAGGCTCTAAGGACCTCCACGAATTTTTTTGATTCCGAAAAGACTTCAGAAAGATGAAAAATCGCTTCAAAAGAAATTGGTAGTCCCTTAAAGCTTCCAACAATTTTTCTGAATTTAACAAACTCTTCAAAAGTCAATAAAAGCACAAGAAAAAATTGGAGGCACCAAAAACTTCCAAAACATTTTTTGAATCTAAAAAACCTCAAGCAATTAGAATTTGGAAAAATTTGGGAAGCCCCAAAGACCCTCAAAACATTTTTTGAGTTTGAGAATATTTAAAAAAATCGAAGAAACGCTTCAAAAAAAATTGGAGGCTCCAAACACTTCCAAAAAATGTTTAGAGTCTAAAAAACCTTAAGCAATTAAAAATTTTGAAAAAGTTGGGAGGCCCTAAAGACTTTCAATTCTTTTGAATATAATAAAAACATCAGCAAAAAAAATGTTTGGAACCCATTAAAAAAAGTTGGGAGGCCCTAAGGACCTCCACGAATTTTTTTGATTCCGAAAAGACTTCAAAAAGATGAAAAATCGCTTCAAGAAAAATTGGTAGTCCCTTAAGACTTCCAACAATTTTTCTGAATTTAACAAACTCTAGAAAAGTTAATAAAAGCACAAGAAAAAATCGGAAGCCCCAAAGATCTTCAGAAAATTTTTTGAGTTTGAAAAGATTTAAAAAAATCGAAGAAACGCTTCAAAAAAATGTTAGGCACCAAAAACTTCCAAAAAATGTTTAGAGTCTAAAAAATCTTAAGCAATTAAAAATTTTGAAAAAGTTGGGAGGCCTTAAAGAATTCCAATTTTTTTGAATATAATAAAAACATCAGAAAAATAATGTTTGGAACCCATTGAAAAAAGTTGGGAGGCCCTAAGGACCTCCACGAATTTTTTTGATTCCGAAAAGACTTCAAAAAGATGAAAAATCGCTTCAAGAAAAATTGGTAGTCCCTTAAGACTTCCAACAATTTTTCTGAATTTAACAAACTCTAGAAAAGTTAATAAAAGCACAAGAAAAAATCGGAAGCCCCAAAGATCTTCAGAAAATTTTTTGAGTTTGAAAAGATTTAAAAAAATCGAAGAAACGCTTCAAAAAAATGTTAGGCACCAAAAACTTCCAAAAAATGTTTAGAGTCTAAAAAATCTTAAGCAATTAAAAATTTTGAAAAAGTTGGGAGGCCCTAAAGACTTCCAATTTTTTTGAATATAATAAAAACATCAGAAAAATAATGTTTGGAACCCATTAAAAAAAGTTGGGAGGCCCTAAGGACCTCCACGAATTTTTTTGATTCCGAAAAGACTTCAAAAAGATGAAAAATCGCTTCAAAAGAAATTGGTAGTCCCTTAAGATTTCCAACAATTTTTCTGAATTTAACTAACTCTAGAAAAGTTAATAAAAGCACAAGAAAAAATCGGAAGCCCCAAAGATCTTCAGAAAATTTTTTGAGTTTGAAAAGATTTAAAAAAATCGAAGAAACGCTTCAAAAAAATTTTAGGCACCAAAAACTTCCAAAAAATGTTTAGAGTCTAAAAAACCTCAAGCAATTAAGAATTTTGAAAAAGTTGGGTGGCCCTAAAGACTTCCAATTTTTTGGAATATAATAAAAACATCTGAAAAATAATGTTTGGAACCCATTAAAAAAAGTTGGGAGGCCCTAAGGACGTAAGGACCTCCACGAATTTTTTTGATTCCGAAAAAACTTCAAAAAGATGAAAAATCGCTTCAAAAGAAATTGGTAGTCCCTTAAGACTTCCAACAATTTTTCTGAATTTAACGAACTCTAGAAAAGTTAATAAAAGCACAAGAAAAAATCGGAAGCCCCAAAGATCTTCAGAAAATTTTTTGAGTTTGAAAAGATTTAAAAAAATCGAAGAAACGCTTCAAAAAAATTTTAGGCACCAAAAACTTCCAAAAAATGTTTAGAGTCTAAAAAACCTCAAGCAATTAAGAATTTTGAAAAAGTTGGGTGGCCCTAAAGACTTCCAATTTTTTGGAATATAATAAAAACCTCAGAAAAATAATGTTTTAACCCATTAAAAAAAGTTGGGAGGCTCTAAGGACCTCCACGAATTTTTTTGATTCCGAAAAGACTTCAGAAAGATGAAAAATCGCTTCAAAAGAAATTGGTAGTCCCTTAAAGCTTCCAACAATTTTTCTGAATTTAACAAACTCTTCAAAAGTCAATAAAAGCACAAGAAAAAATTGGAGGCACCAAAAACTTCCAAAACATTTTTTGAATCTAAAAAACCTCAAGCAATTAGAATTTGGAAAAATTTGGGAAGCCCCAAAGATCTTCAAAAAATTTGTTGAGTTTGAGAATATTTAAAAAAATCAAAGAAACGCTTCAAAAAAATTGGAGGCTCCAAACACTTCCAAAAAATATTTAGAGTCTAAAAAACCTCAAGCAATTAAAAATTTTGAAAAAGTTGGGAGGCCCTAAAGACTTCCAATTTTTTGAATATAATAGAAACATCAGAAAAATAATGTTTTAACCTATTAGCTTCAAAAGAAATTGGTAGTCCCTTAAGACTTCCAACAATTTTTCTGAATTTAACAATCTCTAGAAAAGTTAATAAAAGCACAAGAAAAAATCGGAAGCCCCAAAGATCTTCAGAAATTTTTTTGAGTTTGAAAAGATTTAAAAAATCGAAGAAACGCTTCAAAAAAATGTTAGGCACCAAAAACTTCCAAAAAATGTTTTGAGTCTGAAAAACCCCAAGCAATTAAGAATTTTGAAAAAGTTGGGAGGCTCTAAAGACTTCCAATTTTTTTGAATATAATAAAAACATCAGAAAAATAATGTTTGGAACCCATTAAAAAAACTTAGGAGGCCCTAAGGACCTCCACGAATTTTTTTGATTCCGAAAAAACTTCAAAAAGATGAAAAATCGCTTCAAAAGAAATTGGTAGTCCCTCAAGACTTCCAACAATTTTTCAGAATTTAACTAACTCTAGAAAAAAAAATCGGAGGCACCAAAAACTTCCAAAAAATGTTTTGAGTCTGAAAAACCCCAAGCAATTAAGAATTTTGAAAAAGTTGGGAGGCCCTAAAGACTTCCAATTTTTTGGAATATAATAAAAACATCAGAAAAATAATGTTTGGAACCCATTAAAAAAGTGGAGTAAGGACCTCCACGAATTTTTTTGATTCCGAAAAGACTTCAAAAAGATGAAAAATCGCTTCAAAAGAAATTGGTAGTCCCTTAAGACTTCCAACAATTTTTTTGAATTTAAATAACTCTAGAAAAAAAATCGGAGGCACCAAAAACTTCCAAAATATGTTTAGAGTCTGAAAAACCTCAAGCAATTAAGAACTTTGAAAAAGTTGGGAGCCCCTGAAGATTTCCAATTTTTTGGAATATAATAAAAACATCAGAAAAATAATGTTTTAGCCCATTAGAAAAAGTTGGGAGGCCCTAAGGACCTCCACGAATTTTTTTGATTCCGAAAAGACTTCAAAAAGATGAAAAATCGCTTCGAAAGAAATTGGTAGTCCCTTAAGACTTCCAACAATTTTTTTGAATTTAAAAATCGGAAGCCCCAAAGATCTTCAGAAAATTTTTTGAGTTTGAAAAGATTTAAAAAAATCGAAGAAACGCTTCAAAAAAATGTTAGGCACCAAAAACTTCCAAAAAATGTTTAGAGTCTAAAAAATCTTAAGCAATTAAAAATTTTGAAAAAGTTGGGAGGCCCTAAAGAATTCCAATTTTTTTGAATATAATAAAAACATCAGAAAAATAATGTTTGGAACCCATTGAAAAAAGTTGGGAGGCCCTAAGGACCTCCACGAATTTTTTTGATTCCGAAAAGACTTCAAAAAGATGAAAAATCGCTTCAAGAAAAATTGGTAGTCCCTTAAGACTTCCAACAATTTTTCTGAATTTAACAAACTCTAGAAAAGTTAATAAAAGCACAAGAAAAAATCGGAAGCCCCAAAGATCTTCAGAAAATTTTTTGAGTTTGAAAAGATTTAAAAAAATCGAAGAAACGCTTCAAAAAAATGTTAGGCACCAAAAACTTCCAAAAAATGTTTAGAGTCTAAAAAATCTTAAGCAATTAAAAATTTTGAAAAAGTTGGGAGGCCCTAAAGACTTCCAATTTTTTGGAATATAATTAAACATCAGAAAAATAATGTTTGGAACCCATTAAAAAAAGTTGGGAGGCCCTAAGGACCTAAACGAATTTTTTTGATTCCGAAAAGACTTCAAAAAGATGAAAAATCGCTTCAAAAGAAATTGGTAGTCCCTTAAGATTTCCAACAATTTTTCTGAATTTAACTAACTCTAGAAAAAAAAATCGGAGGCAGCAAAAACTTCCGAAAAATGTTTAGAGTCTGAAAAACCTCAAGCAATTAAAAATTTTGATAAAGTTGGGAGGCCCTAAAGACTTCCAATTTTTTTGAATATAATAAAAACATCTGAAAAATAATGTTTGGAACCCATTAAAAAAAGTTGGGAGGCCCTAAGGACGTAAGGACCTCCACGAATTTTTTTGATTCCGAAAAAACTTCAAAAAGATGAAAAATCGCTTCAAAAGAAATTGGTAGTCCCTTAAGACTTCCAACAATTTTTCTGAATTTAACGAACTCTAGAAAAGTTAATAAAAGCACAAGAAAAAATCGGAAGCCCCAAAGATCTTCAGAAAATTTTTTGAGTTTGAAAAGATTTAAAAAAATCGAAGAAACGCTTCAAAAAAATTTTAGGCACCAAAAACTTCCAAAAAATGTTTAGAGTCTAAAAAACCTCAAGCAATTAAGAATTTTGAAAAAGTTGGGAGGCCCTAAAGACTTCCAATTTTTTGGAATATAATAAAAACATCAGAAAAATAATGTTTTAACCCATTAAAAAAAGTTGGGAGGCTCTATGGACCTCCACGAATTTTTTTGATTCCGAAAAGACTTCAGAAAGATGAAAAATCGCTTCAAAAGAAATTGGTAGTCCCTTAAAGCTTCCAACAATTTTTCTGAATTTAACAAACTCTTCAAAAGTCAATAAAAGCACAAGAAAAAATTGGAGGCACCAAAAACTTCCAAAACATTTTTTGAATCTAAAAAACCTCAAGCAATTAGAATTTGGAAAAATTTGGGAAGCCCCAAAGATCTTCAAAAAATTTGTTGAGTTTGAGAATATTTAAAAAAATCAAAGAAACGCTTCAAAAAAATTGGAGGCTCCAAACACTTCCAAAAAATATTTAGAGTCTAAAAAACCTCAAGCAATTAAAAATTTTGATAAAGTTGGGAGGCCCTAAAGACTTCCAATTTTTTGAATATAATAGAAACATCAGAAAAATAATGTTTTAACCTATTAGCTTCAAAAGAAATTGGTAGTCCCTTAAGACTTCCAACAATTTTTCTGAATTTAACAAACTCTAGAAAAGTTAATAAAAGAACAAGAAAAAACCGGAAGCCCCAAAGATCTTTAGAAAATTTTTGGAGTTTGAACAGATTTAAAAAAATCGAAGAAACGCTTCAAAAAAATGTTAGGCACCAAAAACTTCCAAAAAATGTTTTGAGTCTGAAAAACCCCAAGCAATTAAGAATTTTGAAAAAGTTGGGAGGCCCTAAAGACTTCCAATTTTTTGGAATATAATAAAAACATCAGAAAAATAATGTTTGGAACCCATTAAAAAAAGTTGGGAGGCCCTAAGGACCTCCACGAATTTTTTTGATTCCGAAAAAACTTCAAAAAGATGAAAAATCGCTTCAAAAGAAATTGGTAGTCCCTTAAGATTTCCAACAATTTTTCTGAATTTAACAAACTCTACAAAAGTCAATAAAAGCACAAGAAAAAATTGGAGGCCTCAAAAACTTCCAAAACATTTTTTTAATCTAAAAAACCTCAAGCAATTAGAATTTGGAAAAATTTGGGTAGCCCCAAAGTTCTCAAAAAATTTTTTGAGTTTGAGAATATTTAAAAAAATCGAAGAAACCTTTCAAAAAAATTGGAGGCTCCAAACACTTCCAAAAAATTTTTAGAGTCTAAAAAACCTCAAGCAATTAAAAATTTTGAAAAAGTTGGGAGGCCCTAAAGACTTCCAATTTTTTGGAATATAATAAAAACATCAGAAAAATAATGTTTTAGCCCATTAAAAAAAGTTGGGATACCCTAATGACTTCCAATTTTTTGGAATATAATAAAAACATCAGAAAAATAATGTTTGGAACCCATTAAAAAAAGTTGGGAGGCCCTAAGGACCTCCACGAATTTTTTTGATTCCGAAAAGACTTCAAAAAGATGAAAAATCGCTTCAAAAGAAATTGGTAGTCCCTTAAGATTTCCAACAATTTTTCTGAATTTAACAAACTTTAGAAAAGTTAATAAAAGCACAAGAAAAAATTGGAGGCCTCAAAAACTTCCAAAACATTTTTTGAATCTAAAAAACCTCAAGCAATTAGAATTTGGAAAAATTTGGGAAGCCCCAAAGACCCTCAAAACATTTTTTGAGTTTGAGAATATTTAAAAAAATCGAAGAAACGCTTCAAAAAAAATTGGAGGCTCCAAACACTTCCAAAAAATGTTTAGAGTCTAAAAAACCTTAAGCAATTAAAAATTTTGAAAAAGTTGGGAGGCCCTAAAGACTTTCAATTCTTTTGAATATAATAAAAACATCAGCAAAAAAAATGTTTGGAACCCATTAAAAAAAGTTGGGAGGCCCTAAGGACCTCCACGAATTTTTTTGATTCCGAAAAGACTTCAAAAAGATGAAAAATCGCTTCAAGAAAAATTGGTAGTCCCTTAAGACTTCCAACAATTTTTCTGAATTTAACAAACTCTAGAAAAGTTAATAAAAGCACAAGAAAAAATCGGAAGCCCCAAAGATCTTCAGAAAATTTTTTGAGTTTGAAAAGATTTAAAAAAATCGAAGAAACGCTTCAAAAAAATGTTAGGCACCAAAAACTTCCAAAAAATGTTTAGAGTCTAAAAAATCTTAAGCAATTAAAAATTTTGAAAAAGTTGGGAGGCCCTAAAGACTTCCAATTTTTTTGAATATAATAAAAACATCAGAAAAATAATGTTTGGAACCCATTAAAAAAAGTTGGGAGGCCCTAAGGACCTCCACGAATTTTTTTGATTCCGAAAAGACTTCAAAAAGATGAAAAATCGCTTCAAAAGAAATTGGTAGTCCCTTAAGATTTCCAACAATTTTTCTGAATTTAACTAACTCTAGAAAAAAAATCGGAGGCAGCAAAAACTTCCGAAAAATGTTTAGAGTCTGAAAAACCTCAAGCAATTAAAAATTTTGAAAAAGTTGGGAGGCCCTAAAGACTTCCAATTTTTTTGAATATAATAAAAACATCTGAAAAATAATGTTTGGAACCCATTAAAAAAAGTTGGGAGGCCCTAAGGACGTAAGGACCTCCACGAATTTTTTTGATTCCGAAAAAACTTCAAAAAGATGAAAAATCGCTTCAAAAGAAATTGGTAGTCCCTTAAGACTTCCAACAATTTTTCTGAATTTAACGAACTCTAGAAAAGTTAATAAAAGCACAAGAAAAAATCGGAAGCCCCAAAGATCTTCAGAAAATTTTTTGAGTTTGAAAAGATTTAAAAAAATCGAAGAAACGCTTCAAAAAAATTTTAGGCACCAAAAACTTCCAAAAAATGTTTAGAGTCTAAAAAACCTCAAGCAATTAAGAATTTTGAAAAAGTTGGGAGGCCCTAAAGACTTCCAATTTTTTGGAATATAATAAAAACATCAGAAAAATAATGTTTTAACCCATTAAAAAAAGTTGGGAGGCTCTAAGGACCTCCACGAATTTTTTTGATTCCGAAAAGACTTCAGAAAGATGAAAAATCGCTTCAAAAGAAATTGGTAGTCCCTTAAAGCTTCCAACAATTTTTCTGAATTTAACAAACTCTTCAAAAGTCAATAAAAGCACAAGAAAAAATTGGAGGCACCAAAAACTTCCAAAACATTTTTTGAATCTAAAAAACCTCAAGCAATTAGAATTTGGAAAAATTTGGGAAGCCCCAAAGATCTTCAAAAAATTTGTTGAGTTTGAGAATATTTAAAAAAATCAAAGAAACGCTTCAAAAAAATTGGAGGCTCCAAACACTTCCAAAAAATATTTAGAGTCTAAAAAACCTCAAGCAATTAAAAATTTTGATAAAGTTGGGAGGCCCTAAAGACTTCCAATTTTTTGAATATAATAGAAACATCAGAAAAATAATGTTTTAACCTATTAGCTTCAAAAGAAATTGGTAGTCCCTTAAGACTTCCAACAATTTTTCTGAATTTAACGAACTCTAGAAAAGTTAATAAAAGCACAAGAAAAAATCGGAAGCCCCAAAGATCTTCAGAAAATTTTTTGAGTTTGAAAAGATTTAAAAAAATCGAAGAAACGCTTCAAAAAAATTTTAGGCACCAAAAACTTCCAAAAAATGTTTAGAGTCTAAAAAACCTCAAGCAATTAAGAATTTTGAAAAAGTTGGGAGGCCCTAAAGACTTCCAATTTTTTGGAATATAATAAAAACATCAGAAAAATAATGTTTGGAACCCATTAAAAAAAGTTGGGAGGCCCTAAGGACCTCCACGAATTTTTTTGATTCCGAAAAAACTTCAAAAAGATGAAAAATCGCTTCAAAAGAAATTGGTAGTCCCTCAAGACTTCCAACAATTTTTCAGAATTTAACTAACTCTAGAAAAAAAATCGGAGGCACCAAAAACTTCCAAAAAATGCTTTGAGTCTGAAAAACCCCAAGCAATTAAGAATTTTGAAAAAGTTGGGAGGCCCTAAAGACTTCCAATTTTTTGGAATATAATAAAAACATCAGAAAAATAATGTTTGGAACCCATTAAAAAAAGTTGGGAGGCCCTAAGGACCTCCACGAATTTTTTTGATTCCGAAAAAACTTCAAAAAGATGAAAAATCGCTTCAAAAGAAATTGGTAGTCCCTTAAGATTTCCAACAATTTTTCTGAATTTAACAAACTCTACAAAAGTCAATAAAAGCACAAGAAAAAATTGGAGGCCTCAAAAACTTCCAAAACATTTTTTGAATCTAAAAAACCTCAAGCAATTAGAATTTGGAAAAATTTGGGTAGCCCCAAAGTTCTCAAAAAATTTTTTGAGTTTGAGAATATTTAAAAAAATCGAAGAAACCTTTCAAAAAAATTGGAGGCTCCAAACACTTCCAAAAAATGTTTAGAGTCTAAAAAACCTCAAGCAATTAAAAATTTTGAAAAAGTTGGGAGGCCCTAAAGACTTCCAATTTTTTGGAATATAATAAAAACATCAGAAAAATAATGTTTTAGACCATTAAAAAAAGTTGGGAGGCCCTAAGGACCTCCACGAATTTTTTTGATTCCGAAAAGACTTCAAAAAGATGAAAAATCGCTTCAAAAGAAATTGGTAGTCCCTTAAGATTTCCAACAATTTTTCTGAATTTAACAAACTTTAGAAAAGTTAATAAAAGCACAAGAAAAAATTGGAGGCCTCAAAAACTTCCAAAACATTTTTTGAATCTAAAAAACCTCAAGCAATTAGAATTTGGAAAAATTTGGGAAGCCCCAAAGACCCTCAAAACATTTTTTGAGTTTGAGAATATTTAAAAAAATCGAAGAAACGCTTCAAAAAAAATTGGAGGCTCCAAACACTTCCAAAAAATGTTTAGAGTCTAAAAAACCTTAAGCAATTAAAAATTTTGAAAAAGTTGGGAGGCCCTAAAGACTTACAATTCTTTTGAATATAATAAAAACATCAGCAAAAAAAAATGTTTGGAACCCATTAAAAAAAGTTGGGAGGCCCTAAGGACCTCCACGAATTTTTTTGATTCCGAAAAGACTTCAAAAAGATGAAAAATCGCTTCAAGAAAAATTGGTAGTCCCTTAAGACTTCCAACAATTTTTCTGAATTTAACAAACTCTAGAAAAGTTAATAAAAGCACAAGAAAAAATCGGAAGCCCCAAAGATCTTCAGAAAATTTTTTGAGTTTGAAAAGATTTAAAAAAATCGAAGAAACGCTTCAAAAAAATGTTAGGCACCAAAAACTTCCAAAAAATGTTTAGAGTCTAAAAAATCTTAAGCAATTAAAATTTTTGAAAAAGTTGGGAGGCCCTAAAGACTTCCAATTTTTTTGAATATAATAAAAACATCAGAAAAATAATGTTTGGAACCCATTAAAAAAAGCTGGGAGGCCCTAAGGACCTCCACGAATTTTTTTGATTCCGAAAAGACTTCAAAAAGATGAAAAATCGCTTCAAGAAAAATTGGTAGTCCCTTAAGACTTCCAACAATTTTTCTGAATTTAACAAACTCTAGAAAAGTTAATAAAAGCACAAGAAAAAATCGGAAGCCCCAAAGATCTTCAGAAAATTTTTTGAGTTTGAAAAGATTTAAAAAAATCGAAGAAACGCTTCAAAAAAATGTTAGGCACCAAAAACTTCCAAAAAATGTTTAGAGTCTAAAAAATCTTAAGCAATTAAAAATTTTGAAAAAGTTGGGAGGCCCTAAAGACTTCCAATTTTTTTGAATATAATAAAAACATCAGAAAAATAATGTTTGGAAACCATTAAAAAAAGTTGGGAGGCCCTAAGGACCTCCACGAATTTTTTTGATTCCGAAAAGACTTCAAAAAGATGAAAAATCGCTTCAAAAGAAATTGGTAGTCCCTTAAGATTTCCAACAATTTTTCTGAATTTAACAAACTTTAGAAAAGTTAATAAAAGCACAAGAAAAAATTGGAGGCCTCAAAAACTTCCAAAACATTTTTTGAATCTAAAAAACCTCAAGCAATTAGAATTTGGAAAAATTTGGGAAGCCCCAAAGACCCTCAAAACATTTTTTGAGTTTGAGAATATTTAAAAAAATCGAAGAAACGCTTCAAAAAAAATTGGAGGCTCCAAACACTTCCAAAAAATGTTTAGAGTCTAAAAAACCTTAAGCAATTAAAAATTTTGAAAAAGTTGGGAGGCCCTAAAGACTTTCAATTCTTTTGAATATAATAAAAACATCAGCAAAAAAAATGTTTGGAACCCATTAAAAAAAGCTGGGAGGCCCTAAGGACCTCCACGAATTTTTTTGATTCCGAAAAGACTTCAAAAAGATGAAAAATCGCTTCAAGAAAAATTGGTAGTCCCTTAAGACTTCCAACAATTTTTCTGAATTTAACAAACTCTAGAAAAGTTAATAAAAGCACAAGAAAAAATCGGAAGCCCCAAAGATCTTCAGAAAATTTTTTGAGTTTGAAAAGATTTAAAAAAATCGAAGAAACGCTTCAAAAAAATGTTAGGCACCAAAAACTTCCAAAAAATGTTTAGAGTCTAAAAAATCTTAAGCAATTAAAATTTTTGAAAAAGTTGGGAGGCCCTAAAGACTTCCAATTTTTTTGAATATAATAAAAACATCAGAAAAATAATGTTTGGAAACCATTAAAAAAAGTTGGGAGGCCCTAAGGACCTCCACGAATTTTTTTGATTCCGAAAAGACTTCAAAAAGATGAAAAATCGCTTCAAGAAAAATTGGTAGTCCCTTAAGACTTCCAACAATTTTTCTGAATTTAACAATCTCTAGAAAAGTTAATAAAAGCACAAGAAAAAATCGGAAGCCCCAAAGATCTTCAGAAAATTTTTTGAGTTTGAAAAGATTTAAAAAAATCGAAGAAACGCTTCAAAAAAATGTTAGGCACCAAAAACTTCCAAAAAATGTTTAGAGTCTAAAAAATCTTAAGCAATTAAAAATTTTGAAAAAGTTGGGAGGCCCTAAAGACTTCCAATTTTTTGGAATATAATTAAACATCAGAAAAATAATGTTTGGAACCCATTAAAAAAAGTTGGGAGGCCCTAAGGACCTCCACGAATTTTTTTGATTCCGAAAAGACTTCAAAAAGATGAAAAATCGCTTCAAAAGAAATTGGTAGTCCCTTAAGATTTCCAACAATTTTTCTGAATTTAACTAACTCTAGAAAAAAAATCGGAGGCAGCAAAAACTTCCGAAAAATGTTTAGAGTCTGAAAAACCTCAAGCAATTAAAAATTTTGATAAAGTTGGGAGGCCCTAAAGACTTCCAATTTTTTTGAATATAATAAAAACATCTGAAAAATAATGTTTGGAACCCATTAAAAAAAGTTGGGAGGCCCTAAGGACGTAAGGACCTCCACGAATTTTTTTGATTCCGAAAAAACTTCAAAAAGATGAAAAATCGCTTCAAAAGAAATTGGTAGTCCCTTAAGACTTCCAACAATTTTTCTGAATTTAACGAACTCTAGAAAAGTTAATAAAAGCACAAGAAAAAATCGGAAGCCCCAAAGATCTTCAGAAAATTTTTTGAGTTTGAAAAGATTTAAAAAAATCGAAGAAACGCTTCAAAAAAATTTTAGGCACCAAAAACTTCCAAAAAATGTTTAGAGTCTAAAAAACCTCAAGCAATTAAGAATTTTGAAAAAGTTGGGAGGCCCTAAAGACTTCCAATTTTTTGGAATATAATAAAAACATCAGAAAAATAATGTTTTAACCCATTAAAAAAAGTTGGGAGGCTCTATGGACCTCCACGAATTTTTTTGATTCCGAAAAGACTTCAGAAAGATGAAAAATCGCTTCAAAAGAAATTGGTAGTCCCTTAAAGCTTCCAACAATTTTTCTGAATTTAACAAACTCTTCAAAAGTCAATAAAAGCACAAGAAAAAATTGGAGGCACCAAAAACTTCCAAAACATTTTTTGAATCTAAAAAACCTCAAGCAATTAGAATTTGGAAAAATTTGGGAAGCCCCAAAGATCTTCAAAAAATTTGTTGAGTTTGAGAATATTTAAAAAAATCAAAGAAACGCTTCAAAAAAATTGGAGGCTCCAAACACTTCCAAAAAATATTTAGAGTCTAAAAAACCTCAAGCAATTAAAAATTTTGATAAAGTTGGGAGGCCCTAAAGACTTCCAATTTTTTGAATATAATAGAAACATCAGAAAAATAATGTTTTAACCTATTAGCTTCAAAAGAAATTGGTAGTCCCTTAAGACTTCCAACAATTTTTCTGAATTTAACAAACTCTAGAAAAGTTAATAAAAGAACAAGAAAAAACCGGAAGCCCCAAAGATCTTTAGAAAATTTTTGGAGTTTGAACAGATTTAAAAAAATCGAAGAAACGCTTCAAAAAAATGTTAGGCACCAAAAACTTCCAAAAAATGTTTTGAGTCTGAAAAACCCCAAGCAATTAAGAATTTTGAAAAAGTTGGGAGGCCCTAAAGACTTCCAATTTTTTGGAATATAATAAAAACATCAGAAAAATAATGTTTGGAACCCATTAAAAAAAGTTGGGAGGCCCTAAGGACCTCCCCGAATTTTTTTGATTCCGAAAAAACTTCAAAAAGATGAAAAATCGCTTCAAAAGAAATTGGTAGTCCCTTAAGATTTCCAACAATTTTTCTGAATTTAACAAACTCTACAAAAGTCAATAAAAGCACAAGAAAAAATTGGAGGCCTCAAAAACTTCCAAAACATTTTTTGAATCTAAAAAACCTCAAGCAATTAGAATTTGGAAAAATTTGGGAAGCCCCAAAGACCCTCAAAACATTTTTTGAGTTTGAGAATATTTAAAAAAATCGAAGAAACGCTTCAAAAAAAATTGGAGGCTCCAAACACTTCCAAAAAATGTTTAGAGTCTAAAAAACCTTAAGCAATTAAAAATTTTGAAAAAGTTGGGAGGCCCTAAAGACTTTCAATTCTTTTGAATATAATAAAAACATCAGCAAAAAAAATGTTTGGAACCCATTAAAAAAAGTTGGGAGGCCCTAAGGACCTCCACGAATTTTTTTGATTCCGAAAAGACTTCAAAAAGATGAAAAATCGCTTCAAGAAAAATTGGTAGTCCCTTAAGACTTCCAACAATTTTTCTGAATTTAACAAACTCTAGAAAAGTTAATAAAAGCACAAGAAAAAATCGGAAGCCCCAAAGATCTTCAGAAAATTTTTTGAGTTTGAAAAGATTTAAAAAAATCGAAGAAACGCTTCAAAAAAATGTTAGGCACCAAAAACTTCCAAAAAATGTTTAGAGTCTAAAAAATCTTAAGCAATTAAAATTTTTGAAAAAGTTGGGAGGCCCTAAAGACTTCCAATTTTTTTGAATATAATAAAAACATCAGAAAAATAATGTTTGGAAACCATTAAAAAAAGTTGGGAGGCCCTAAGGACCTCCACGAATTTTTTTGATTCCGAAAAGACTTCAAAAAGATGAAAAATCGCTTCAAGAAAAATTGGTAGTCCCTTAAGACTTCCAACAATTTTTCTGAATTTAACAAACTCTAGAAAAGTTAATAAAAGCACAAGAAAAAATCGGAAACCCCAAAGATCTTCAGAAAATTTTTTGAGTTTGAAAAGATTTAAAAAAATCGAAGAAACGCTTCAAAAAAATGTTAGGCACCAAAAACTTCCAAAAAATGTTTAGAGTCTAAAAAATCTTAAGCAATTAAAATTTTTGAAAAAGTTGGGAGGCCCTAAAGACTTCCAATTTTTTTGAATATAATAAAAACATCAGAAAAATAATGTTTGGAAACCATTAAAAAAAGTTGGGAGGCCCTAAGGACCTCCACGAATTTTTTTGATTCCGAAAAGACTTCAAAAAGATGAAAAATCGCTTCAAGAAAAATTGGTAGTCCCTTAAGACTTCCAACAATTTTTCTGAATTTAACAATCTCTAGAAAAGTTAATAAAAGCACAAGAAAAAATCGGAAGCCCCAAAGATCTTCAGAAAATTTTTTGAGTTTGAAAAGATTTAAAAAAATCGAAGAAACGCTTCAAAAAAATGTTAGGCACCAAAAACTTCCAAAAAATGTTTAGAGTCTAAAAAATCTTAAGCAATTAAAATTTTTGAAAAAGTTGGGAGGCCCTAAAGACTTCCAATTTTTTTGAATATAATAAAAACATCAGAAAAATAATGTTTGGAAACCATTAAAAAAAGTTGGGAGGCCCTAAGGACCTCCACGAATTTTTTTGATTCCGAAAAGACTTCAAAAAGATGAAAAATCGCTTCAAGAAAAATTGGTAGTCCCTTAAGACTTCCAACAATTTTTCTGAATTTAACAATCTCTAGAAAAGTTAATAAATGCACAAGAAAAAATCGGAAGCCCCAAAGATCTTCAGAAAATTTTTTGAGTTTGAAAAGATTTAAAAAAATCGAAGAAACGCTTCAAAAAAATGTTAGGCACCAAAAACTTCCAAAAAATGTTTAGAGTCTAAAAAATCTTAAGCAATTAAAATTTTTGAAAAAGTTGGGAGGCCCTAAAGACTTTCAATTCTTTTGAATATAATAAAAACATCAGCAAAAAAAATGTTTGGAACCCATTAAAAAAAGTTGGGAGGCCCTAAGGACCTCCACGAATTTTTTTGATTCCGAAAAGACTTCAAAAAGATGAAAAATCGCTTCAAGAAAAATTGGTAGTCCCTTAAGACTTCCAACAATTTTTCTGAATTTAACAAACTCTAGAAAAGTTAATAAAAGCACAAGAAAAAATCGGAAGCCCCAAAGATCTTCAGAAAATTTTTTGAGTTTGAAAAGATTTAAAAAAATCGAAGAAACGCTTCAAAAAAATGTTAGGCACCAAAAACTTCCAAAAAATGTTTAGAGTCTAAAAAATCTTAAGCAATTAAAATTTTTGAAAAAGTTGGGAGGCCCTAAAGACTTCCAATTTTTTTGAATATAATAAAAACATCAGAAAAATAATGTTTGGAAACCATTAAAAAAAAGTTGGGAGGCCCTAAGGACCTCCACGAATTTTTTTGATTCCGAAAAGACTTCAAAAAGATGAAAAATCGCTTCAAGAAAAATTGGTAGTCCCTTAAGACTTCCAACAATTTTTCTGAATTTAACAATCTCTAGAAAAGTTAATAAAAGCACAAGAAAAAATCGGAAGCCCCAAAGATCTTCAGAAAATTTTTTGAGTTTGAAAAGATTTAAAAAAATCGAAGAAACGCTTCAAAAAAATGTTAGGCACCAAAAACTTCCAAAAAATGTTTAGAGTCTAAAAAATCTTAAGCAATTAAAAATTTTGAAAAAGTTGGGAGGCCCTAAAGACTTCCAATTTTTTGGAATATAATTAAACATCAGAAAAATAATGTTTGGAACCCATTAAAAAAAGTTGGGAGGCCCTAAGGACCTCCACGAATTTTTTTGATTCCGAAAAGACTTCAAAAAGATGAAAAATCGCTTCAAAAGAAATTGGTAGTCCCTTAAGATTTCCAACAATTTTTCTGAATTTAACAAACTCTACAAAAGTCAATAAAAGCACAAGAAAAAATTGGAGGCCTCAAAAACTTCCAAAACATTTTTTGAATCTAAAAAACCTCAAGCAATTAGAATTTGGAAAAATTTGGGAAGCCCCAAAGACCCTCGAAACATTTTTTGAGTTTGAGAATATTTAAAAAAATCGAAGAAACGCTTCAAAAAAAATTGGAGGCTCCAAACACTTCCAAAAAATGTTTAGAGTCTAAAAAACCTCAAGCAATTAAAAATTTTGATAAAGTTGGGAGGCCCTAGATTTCCAATTTTTTTTAATATAATATAAACATCAGAAAAATAATGTTTGGAACCCATTAAAAAAAGTTAGGAGGCCGTAAAGACCTCCACTAATTTTTTTGATTCCGAAAAAATTTCAAAAAGATGAAAAATCGCTTCAAAAATAATTGGTAGTCCTTTAAAACTTCCAACAATTTTTCTGAATTTAACAAACTCTAGAAAAGTTAATAAAAGCACAAGAAAAAATCGGAAGCCCCAAAGATCTTTAGAAAATTTTTTGAGTTTGAAAAGATTTAAAAAAATCGAAGAAACGCTTCAAAAAAGTGTTAGGCACCAAAAACTTCCAAAAAATGTTTAGAGTCTAAAAAATCTTAAGCAATTAAAAATTTTGAAAAAGTTGGGAGGCCCTAAAAACTTCCAATTTTTTTGAATATAATAAAAACATCAGAAAAATAATGTTTGGAACCCATTAAAAAAAGTTGGGAGGCCCTAAGGACCTCCACGAATTTTTTTGATTCCGAAAAGACTTCAAAAAGATGAAAAATCGCTTCAAAAGAAATTGGTAGTCCCTTAAGACTTCCAACAATTTTTCTGAATTTAACTAACTCTAGAAAAAAAATCGGAGGCAGCAAAAACTTCCGAAAAATGTTTAGAGTCTGAAAAACCTCAAGCAATTAAGAATTTTGAAAAAGTTGGGAGGCCCTAAAGACTTCCAATTTTTTGGAATATAATAGAAACATCAGAAAAATAATGTTTTAACCTATTAGCTTCAAGAAAAATTGGTAGTCCCTTAAGACTTCCAACAATTTTTCTGAATTTAACAAACTCTAGAAAAGTTAATAAAAGCACAAGAAAAAACCGGAAGCCCCAAAGATCTTTAGAAAATTTTTTGAGTTTGAAAAGATTTAAAAAAATCGAAGAAACGCTTCAAAAAAATGCTAGGCACCAAAAACTTCCGAAAAATGTTTTGAGTCTGAAAAACCCCAAGCAATTAAGAATTTTGAAAAAGTTGGGAGGCTCTAAAGACTTCCAATTTTTTTGAATATAATAAAAACATCAGAAAAATAATGTTTGGAACCCATTAAAAAAAGTTGGGAGGCCCTAAGGACCTCCACGAATTTTTTTGATTCCGAAAAAACTTCAAAAAGATGAAAAATCGCTTCAAAAGAAATTGGTAGTCCCTCAAGACTTCCAACAATTTTTCAGAATTTAACTAACTCTAGAAAAAAAATCGGAGGCACCAAAAACTTCCAAAAAATGTTTTGAGTCTGAAAAACCCCAAGCAATTAAGAATTTTGAAAAAGTTGGGAGGCCCTAAAGACTTCCAATTTTTTGGAATATAATAAAAACATCAGAAAAATAATGTTTGGAACCCATTAAAAAAAGTTGGGAGGCCCTAAGGACCTCCACGAATTTTTTTGATTCCGAAAAGACTTCAAAAAGATGAAAAATCGCTTCAAAAGAAATTGGTAGTGCCTTAAGACTTCCAACAATTTTTCTGAATTTAAATAACTCTAGAAGAAAAATCGGAGGCACCAAAAACTTCCAAAATATGTTTAGAGTCTGAAAAACCCAAGCAATTAAGAATTTTGAAAAAGTTGGGAGGCCCCGAAGGACTTCCAATTTTTTGAATATAATAAAAACATCAGAAAATTAATGTTTGGAACCCATTAAAAAAAGTTGGGAGGCCCTAAGGACGTAAGGACCTCCACGAATTTTTTTGATTCCGAAAAGACTTCAAAAAGATGAAAAATTGCTTCAAGAAAAATTGGTAGTCCCTTAAGACTTCCAACAATTTTTCTGAATTTAACAAACTCTAGAAAAGTTAATAAAAGCACAAGAAAAAATCGGAAGCCCCAAAGATCTTCAGAAAATTTTTTGAGTTTGAAAAGATTTAAAAAAATCGAAGAAACGCTTCAAAAAACTTGGAGGCACCAAAAACTTCCAAAAAATGTTTAGAGTCTAAAAAACCTCAAGCAATTAAGAATTTTGAAAAAGTTGGGAGGCTCTAAAGACTTCCAATTTTTTGGAATATAATAAAAACATCAGAAAAATAATGTTTTAACCCATTAAAAAAAGTTGGGAGGCTCTAAGGACCTCCACGAATTTTTTTGATTCCGAAAAGACTTCAAAAAAATGAAAAATCGCTTCAAAAGAAATTGGTAGTCCCTTAAGACTTCCAACAATTTTTCTGAATTTAACTTACTCTAGAAAAAAAAGCGGAGGCAGCAAAAACTTCCGAAAAATGTTTAGAGTCTGAAAAACCTCAAGCAATTAAGAATTTTGAAAAAGTTGGGAGGCCCTGAAGACTTCCAATTTTTTGGAATATAATAAAAACATCAGAAAAATAATGTTTTAGCCCATTAAAAAAAGTTGGGAGGCCCTAAGGACCTCCACGAATTTTTTCGATTCCGAAAAGACTTCAAAAAGATGAAAAATCGCTTCAAAAGAAATTGGTAGTCCCTTAAGACTTCCAACAATTTTTCTGAATTTAAATAACTCTAGAAAAAAAATCGGAGGCACCAAAAACTTCCAAAATATGTTTAGAGTCTGAAAAACCCAAGCAATTAAGAATTTTGAAAAAGTTGGGAGGCCCCGAAGGACTTCTAATTTTTTGGAATATAATAAAAACATCAGAAAAATAATGTTTGGAACCCATTAAAAAAAGTAAGGACCTCCACGAATTTTTTTGATTCCGAAAAAACTTCAAAAAGATGAAAAATCGCTTCAAAAGAAATTGGTAGTCCCTTAAGACTTCCAACAATTTTTCTGAATTTAACTTACTCTAGAAAAAGAGTCGAATGCACCAAAAACTTCCAAAAAATGTTTGGAGTCTGAAAAACCTCAAGCAATTAAGAATTTTGAAAAAGTTGGGAGGCTCTAAAGACTTCCAATTTTTTTGAATATAATAAAAACATCAGAAAAATAATGTTTGGAACCCATTGAAAAAAGTTGGGAAGCCCTAAGGACCTCCACGAATTTTTTTGATTCCGAAAAAACTTCAAAAAGATGAAAAATCGCTTCAAAAGAAATTGGTAGTCCCTCAAGACTTCCAACAATTTTTCAGAATTTAACTAACTCTCGAAAAAAAAATTGGAGGCACCAAAAACTTCCAAAAAATGTTTTGAGTCTGAAAAACCCCAAGCAATTAAGAATTTTGAAAAAGTTGGGAGGCTCTAAAGACTTCCAATTTTTTTGAATATAATAAAAACATCAGAAAAATAATGTTTGGAACCCATTAAAAAAAGTTGGGAGGCCCTAAGGACCTCCACGAATTTTTTTGATTCCGAAAAAACTTCAAAAAGATGAAAAATCGCTTCAAAAGAAATTGGTAGTCCCTCAAGACTTCCAACAATTTTTCAGAATTTAACTAACTTCGGAAAAAAAAATCGGAGGCACCAAAAACTTCCAAAAAATGTTTTGAGTCTGAAAAACCTCAAGCAATTAAGAATTTTGAAAAAGTTGGGAGGCTCTAAAGACTTCCAATTTTTTTGAATGTAATAAAAACATCAGAAAAATAATGTTTTGAACCCATTAAAAAAAGTTGGGAGGCCCTAAGGACCTCCACGAATTTTTTTGATTCCGAAAAAACTTCAAAAAGATGAAAAATCGCTTCAAAAGAAATTGGTAGTCCCTTAAGATTTCCAACAATTTTTCTGAATTTAACAAACTCTACAAAAGTCAATGAAAGCACAAGAAAAAATTGGAGGCCTCAAAAACTTCCAAAACATTTTTTGAATCTAAAAAACCTCAAGCAATTAGAATTTGGAAACATTTGGGAAGCCCCAAAGATCTTCAAAAAATTGTTTGAGTTTGAAAAGATTTAAAAAAATCGAAGAAACGCTTCAAAAAAATTGGAGGCTCCAAAAACTTCCAAAAAATGTTTAGAGTCTAAAAAACCTTAAGCAATTAAAAATTTTGAAAAAGTTGGGAGACTTCCAATTTTTTTGAATATAATGAAAACATCAGAAAAATAATGTTTAGAACCCATTAAAAAAAGTTGGGAGGCCCTAAGGACCTAAGGACCTCCACGAATTTTTTTGATTCCGAAAAAACTTCAAAAAGATGAAAAATCGCTTCAAAAGAAATTGGTAGTCCCTTAAGATTTCCAACAATTTTTCTGAATTTAACAAACTCTACAAAAGTCAATAAAAGCACAAGAAAAATTGGAGGCCTCAAAAACTTCCAAAACATTTTTTGAATCTAAAAAACCTCAAGCAATTAAAATTTGGAAACATTTGGGAAGCCCCAAAGATCTTCAAAAAATTTGTTGAGTTTGAAAAGATTTAAAAAAATCGAAGAAACGCTTCAAAAAAATTGGAGGCACCAAAAACTTCCAAAAATTGTTTAGAGTCTAAAAAACCTTAACCAATTTTTTTGAATATAATGAAAACATCAGAAAAATAATGTTTAGAACCCATTAAAAAAAGTTGGGAGGCCCTAAGGACCTAAGGACCTCCACGAATTTTTTTGATTCCGAAAAGACTTCAAAAAGATGAAAAATCGCTTCAAAAGAAATTGGTAGTCCCTTAATACTTCCAACAATTTTTTTAAATTTAACTTACTCTAGAAAAAGAGTGGAATGCACCAAAAACTTCCAAAAAATGTTTGGAGTCTGAAAAACCTCAAGCAATTAAGAATTTTGAAAAAGTTGGGAGGCTCTAAAGACTTCCAATTTTTTTGAATGTAATAAAAACATCAGAAAAATAATGTTTTGAACCCATTAAAAAAAGTTGGGAGGCCCTAAGGACCTCCACGAATTTTTTTGATTCCGAAAAAACTTCAAAAAGATGAAAAATCGCTTCAAAAGAAATTGGTAGTCCCTTAAGATTTCCAACAATTTTTCTGAATTTAACAAACTCTACAAAAGTCAATGAAAGCACAAGAAAAAATTGGAGGCCTCAAAAACTTCCAAAACATTTTTTGAATCTAAAAAACCTCAAGCAATTAGAATTTGGAAACATTTGGGAAGCCCCAAAGATCTTCAAAAAATTGTTTGAGTTTGAAAAGATTTAAAAAAATCGAAGAAACGCTTCAAAAAAATTGGAGGCTCCAAAAACTTCCAAAAAATGTTTAGAGTCTAAAAAACCTTAAGCAATTAAAAATTTTGAAAAAGTTGGGAGACTTCCAATTTTTTTGAATATAATGAAAACATCAGAAAAATAATGTTTAGAACCCATTAAAAAAAGTTGGGAGGCCCTAAGGACCTAAGGACCTCCACGAATTTTTTTGATTCCGAAAAAACTTCAAAAAGATGAAAAATCGCTTCAAAAGAAATTGGTAGTCCCTTAAGATTTCCAACAATTTTTCTGAATTTAACAAACTCTACAAAAGTCAATAAAAGCACAAGAAAAATTGGAGGCCTCAAAAACTTCCAAAACATTTTTTGAATCTAAAAAACCTCAAGCAATTAAAATTTGGAAACATTTGGGAAGCCCCAAAGATCTTCAAAAAATTTGTTGAGTTTGAAAAGATTTAAAAAAATCGAAGAAACGCTTCAAAAAAATTGGAGGCACCAAAAACTTCCAAAAATTGTTTAGAGTCTAAAAAACCTTAACCAATTTTTTTGAATATAATGAAAACATCAGAAAAATAATGTTTAGAACCCATTAAAAAAAGTTGGGAGGCCCTAAGGACCTAAGGACCTCCACGAATTTTTTTGATTCCGAAAAGACTTCAAAAAGATGAAAAATCGCTTCAAAAGAAATTGGTAGTCCCTTAATACTTCCAACAATTTTTTTAAATTTAACTTACTCTAGAAAAAGAGTGGAATGCACCAAAAACTTCCAAAAAATGTTTGGAGTCTGAAAAACCTCAAGCAATTAAGAATTTTGAAAAAGTTGGGAGGCTCTAAAGACTTCCAATTTTTTTGAATATAATAAAAACATCAGAAAAATAATGTTTGGAACCCATTAAAAAAAGTTGGGAGGCCCTAAGGACTTCCACGAATTTTTTTGATTCCGAAAAAACTTCAAAAAGATGAAAAATCGCTTCAAAAGAAATTGGTAGTCCCTCAAGACTTCCAACAATTTTTCAGAATTTAACTAACTCTAGAAAAAAAAATCGGAGGCACCAAGAACTTCCAAAAAATGTTTTGAGTCTGAAAAACCCCAAGCAATTAAGAATTTTGAAAAAGTTGGGAGGCCCTAAAGACTTCCAATTTTTTTGAATATAATAAAAACATCAGAAAAATAATGTTTGGAACCCATTAAAAAAAGTTGGGAGGCCCTAAAGACCTCCACGAATTTTTTTGATTCCGAAAAGACTTCAAAAAGATGAAAAATCGCTTCAAAAGAAATTGGTAGTCCCTTAAGACTTCCAACAATTTTTCTGAATTTAAATAACTCTAGAAAAAAAATCGGAGGCACCAAAAACTTCCAAAATATGTTTAGAGTCTGAAAAACCCAAGCAATTAAGAATTTTGAAAAAGTTGGGAGGCCCCGAAGGACTTCCAATTTTTTGAATATAATAAAAACATCAGAAAAATAATGTTTGGAACCCATTAAAAAAAGTAAGGACCTCCACGAATTTTTTTGATTCCGAAAAAACTTCAAAAAGATGAATAATCGCTTCAAAAGAAATTGGTAGTCCCTTAAGACTTCCAACAATTTTTCTGAATTTAACTTACTCTAGAAAAAGAGTCGAATGCACCAAAAACTTCCATAAAATGTTTGGAGTCTGAAAAACCTCAAGCAATTAAGAATTTTGAAAAAGTTGGGAGGCTCTAAAGACTTCCAATTTTTTTGAATATAATAAAAACATCAGAAAAATAATGTTTGGAACCCATTGAAAAAAGTTGGGAAGCCCTAAGGACCTCCACGAATTTTTTTGATTCCGAAAAAACTTCAAAAAGATGAAAAATCGCTTCAAAAGAAATTGGTAGTCCCTCAAGACTTCCAACAATTTTTCAGAATTTAAATAACTCTAGAAAAAAAATCGGAGGCACCAAAAACTTCCAAAATATGTTTAGAGTCTGAAAAACCCAAGCAATTAAGAATTTTGAAAAAGTTGGGAGGCCCCGAAGGACTTCCAATTTTTTGAATATAATAAAAACATCAGAAAAATAATGTTTGGAACCCATTAAAAAAAGTAAGGACCTCCACGAATTTTTTTGATTCCGAAAAAACTTCAAAAAGATGAAAAATCGCTTCAAAAGAAATTGGTAGTCCCTTAAGATTTCCAACAATTTTTCTGAATTTAACAAACTCTACAAAAGTCAATAAAAGCACAAGAAAAAATTGGAGGCCTCAAAAACTTCCAAAACATTTTTTGAATCTAAAAAACCTCAAGCAATTAGAATTTGGAAAAATTTGGGTAGCCCCAAAGTTCTCAAAAAATTTTTTGAGTTTGAGAATATTTAAAAAAATCGAAGAAACCTTTCAAAAAAATTGGAGGCTCCAAACACTTCCAAAAAATGTTTAGAGTCTAAAAAACCTCAAGCAATTAAAAATTTTGAAAAAGTTGGGAGGCCCTAAAGACTTCCAATTTTTTGGAATATAATAAAAACATCAGAAAAATAATGTTTAGAGTCTGAAAAACCTCAAGCAATTAAGAATTTTGAAAAAGTTGGGAGGCCCTGAAGATTTCCAATTTTTTGGAATATAATAAAAACATCAGAAAAATAAAGTTTTAGCCCATTAAAAAAAGTTGGGAGGCCCTAAGGACCTCCACGAATTTTTTTGATTCCGAAAAGACTTCAAAAAGATGAAAAATCGCTTCAAAAGAAATTGGTAGTCCCTTAAGACTTTCAACAATTTTTCTGAATTTAAATAACTCTAGAAAAAAAATCGGAGGCACCAAAAACTTCCAAAATATGTTTAGAGTCTGAAAAACCCAAGCAATTAAAAATTTTGAAAAAGTTGGGAGGCCCTAAAGACTTTCAATTCTTTTGAATATAATAAAAACATCAGCAAAAAAAATGTTTGGAACCCATTAAAAAAAGTTGGGAGGCCCTAAGGACCTCCACGAATTTTTTTGATTCCGAAAAGACTTCAAAAAGATGAAAAATCGCTTCAAAAGAAATTGGTAGTCCCTTAAGACTTCCAACAATTTTTCTGAATTTAACAAACTCTAGAAAAGTTAATAAAAGCACAAGAAAAAATCGGAAGCCCCGAAGATCTTCAGAAATTTTTTTGAGTTTGAAAAGATTTAAAAAAATCGAAGAAACGCTTCAAAAAAATGTTAGGCACCAAAAACTTCCAAAAAATGTTTAGAGTCTAAAAAATCTTAAGCAATTAAAAATTTTGAAAAAGTTGGGAGGCCCTAAAGACTTCCAATTTTTTTGAATATAATAAAAACATCAGAAAAATAATGTTTGGAACCCATTAAAAAAAGTTGGGAGGCCCTAAGGACCTCCACGAATTTTTTTGATTCCGAAAAGATTTCAAAAAGATGAAAAATCGCTTCAAGAAAAATTGGTAGTCCCTTATGATGAAAATAATTAATTCCCAGATTTTCTTTCTTAATGTTTATTGGTATAATACATGTGATCACTTTAAAGTTACAAAGGAAACTGAACAGAATTCAAAAAAGGAAAGGAACAAAAGTATAATAAAATAATTCATGCACGTAGTGTGCTTGTGTATGTGTACGTGTAGTGGTAGCTTCGAGTATAAATTCACATTGTATTCAAATTCAACACACTTCCTCAATGTGAATCCGCATACATACTTTTCTTAATTTAAAATTACATTAATTAGGCAAGATTCATTAATTTCGCAAAATGACAATGTTTTTGTTTTGACAAATTTTTTGTAAGTATATCTGCTATCATATTGTCCGTTGAAACGTACTTTAGCTCAACATCTCCGCTTCGAATAACATCTCGAACAAAAAGATGCCTGATGTCAATGTGTTTTGACCTAGCATGGTAAACAGGATTCTTAGCCAAGTTTTGTGCGCTGAGATTGTCACCAAATAAAATCGTCGGTGTACCAGGATCTCCACAACCAATCTCGATGAGCAGGCGTCTTAGATGCAGAGCCTCTTTTATGGCTAAAGACAAAGCCATGTATTCAGCCTCTGTGCTGCTCAAAGCCACACAATTTTGTTTTTGTGACTTCCACGAAATGGCACCACCTGCTAGGAAGAAAACATACCCGGTATATGATCTGCGATTGGTCACATCGCCGCCCCAGTCTGCGTCCACGTATCCTTGAAGAGCTTGACCACACGCACGGTAGTGCAACTTCATAGCTCTCGTTGCTGCTAGATAACGCATAATATGCTTTACTCCCTTGATATGCTCGCTATGTGGATTGTTATTCCTTTGTGCCAACTTCACAACTGAATGGTATATATCAGGTCTTGTCGTTAATGCTACCCACATCAACTCGCCAATATTTGACTGATACGCTGTTGGATCTTCAGCCGAACAATTCTCGTTGTCACACCCCACTTGAAAGCCAACATCCAAAGGGGTTGCTGCAGTCCTGCACTGTTGCATGCTGTGACGCTCTAAGATGTCGTTTATATACATCGATTGATTTATCGATATATCGCCAATTTCACCATCACGCTCAATCTGCATTCCCAAAAATGACTGCAATGGACCCATATCGACGCATTCGAACTTCATCGCAATCTCTGTCTTAATTCGCATAAGGTCCGTCTTATTCTGGCATGCTATAAGTAGATCATCTACATATATTAAAATAAGACAAAGATTACCTTTAATATCCTGCTTATACAAGCAAGATTCATTTTGACATGGAGTAAATCCGATGTCGCATAGCGCTGCATTTAAGCTAGAATGCCACTCCCTTCCAGATTGCTTCAACCCGTATATCGCCTTGTTGAGTTTTAACACCTTCTCTGCACACGTGCTGTTAATATATCCCTCAGGCTGCTTCATGTAGACCACGCTGTTCAAGTCACTATTGAGATATGCTGTGCAAACATCCATTTGGTGCAAGTAAAGCTTTAGCTCAACAGATAAAGCCAAAATTAGACGTATCGATTCATACCGACACACAGGTGAAAAAGTATCAGTGTAGTTTACGCCGAATCTCTGCGAACATCCCTTCGCCACTAGCCGTGACTTGTACCGCTTAACAGCGCCACCGCTGTCTCTTTTGATAGTGTACACCCACTTGCAACCAATTGCTCGTTGTCCCTTAGGTAGATCTACCAATGTCCATGTGCCATTTGATACTAGCGCCTGATATTCCTTCTCCATTGCTTTCTTCCACAATGAGCAATTTTTACTTCTGATTGCCTCCTCGTAGGTTTGAGGCAATGGAATCTCTTCAGCATGCATCGCGTTCAGGACATTATATACTTTTTTTGGACGACCTGGATGGCCTGTACGAATCAACTTCGGCCTACCTCGACCGATGATCTGTACTTCTTCCTTCGTCTCATCTGCACTGGCGTAGTCATCACTGTCGCTGGACGTTCCTTCTTCTTCCCCATCATCCTGACGTTTCAACTCACGTTCGACAAGGTTAAGTGGAGGTGTTAGTTCTACTGTTGGTAGGTCAAACGATATTTGATCGGATATCTGTACTGCGTCGCAAGGCTCATCAAACAACACATCGCGTTTTTCGACTATTTGGTGATTTTCTTTGTCGTACAGTCTATAAGCTTTCGATACTAGCGAGTATCCCACCAGGCGATACTCTTTGCCTTTCGCTTGAAATTTGCTGTGACGTGTCTTATCTAGTCCAACAGCTATTGATCCAAATGTGCGCATATTCTGTACACTGGGTTTTCGTCCGCTCCACGCTTCAAATGGGGTCATACCCTCCAAAGCTGTTGTTGGTGATCTGTTGCGTATATAACACGCCGTCTGCACTGCCTCCGCCCACAAAAACTCGGCCATATTTGAATGCACCAGCAAACTTCTCGCCATCTCAACAAGAGTCCTGTTTGCCCTTTCCGCGACGCCATTCTGTTGAGGGCTGTACGGCACCGTAAGTTGACGCACTATGCCATGCTTCTGCAAAAAATCATCAAAACGCTTATTAACATACTCACGTCCGTTGTCACTACGTATGGCTTTGATCTTGCATCCAGTCTGACGTTCTGCCATGTTCTTGAACAATATAAATTTATCGAATACCTCATCCTTCGACTTAAGGAAATAGGTGAAAATACGCCGGGACATGTCATCGATGAAAGTTAAAAAGTACGCCGAACCCCCAAGAGATCGTTTTTCAAATGGTCCACATACGTCCGTATGTACGAGTTCTAAAAGCTTCTTTTTCCGATTTTCTGAAGCAGCTGGAAAAGGTTGCGTATGGATCTTTGTTTTCATACATGTTCTGCATTGCAAACTGTGGGAGAAGTCTACATGCTCTATCCCCAGCACCATCCTATTTTTAGCGAGGTTCATCAAACTGGCATAATTTAAATGTCCATATCTGTTATGCCATACTGTCGCACTTGGCTGTGCTGCAGCGTAACATACATTTCGTTTGCCTTCGAACACAAAAAGCTTATCTTTCTTCTCCGCTTTCAATATCCTTGTGCCTTGTTGACTCACAATCGCATGTGTGTTATTAAAAACTACTGTACAACCTCGTTCAACGGCTCGACTAACCGACACAAAGTTGCCTCTCATACCAGGAACATACAACACGTTCTCTAACTTCAACTCACACATATCAGTTTGAAGTATGACGTCGCCTTTGCCTTCTGCTCGTATTACTTTGTTGTCAGCTAGCACAATGTCCTCTTCTTGTATAACAAAATTCGAAAGAAGATCACGTAAACAACACATATGCATAGTCGCACCGCTATCCAGGCACCAGCTGGAATTTTCGATTCTGCGCATGTCAGCCGCTGCAAGGACAGAAAACGATCGCTGTTGTTGAGTTTTTGTTGTTTCTTGATTGCCTTTGTTTTTGCATTTATTTTTATAGTGACCGCGTTTTCCGCACTTAAAACAAACAATGTCTCTTTTGTCCTTTTTGTGTGGCGTCTTCGTATTCATATGAAATGCCTGTTGCTCGCTGCTCTGTGTTTTTTCTTCGTTTCCTCTGCGCTCTCCTACTTCCAGCAATTTAATCTTTAAGATGTCCAAAGTAGGCAAACTGTCGCGCGTTTCCATAGCAACAACAAAATTCTCATATTGTCTTGGCAAACTAGATAGGAGAATTATAACGACTAACTCATCGCTTACCTTGATATCCACTTCAGACAGCTTGTCAATCGTTGAGCAAAATGTATTTATGTAGCTAGACATAGCTTCTCCATCTGCCATCCGCAAACTAAGCAACTTCTTGTAAAGCGACACTTTTCTCACTGGCCCACTCGGTCGATGCACATCCTTAAGAGTCTTCCACGCATTAGCTGCGGTTTCACTCTTCTTGAGGTAACACAACTGTGATGGCCTCACGCTCAACGTTATCATCGCCAACGCCTTTTCATTCAGTAAATCCCATGTAACTGAATCAGTCTGCGGCCGTACTTCAACCAAAACTCTCCAGACCTCTGCGTGCACCAACACGCTACGCATCTGAATGCTCCAGGTGTCATAATTTCCTTCATCTAACTTTTCTATCTGATATATGGAACTCATCGTTAAGCACTTTAAAACACTGTAAAACACTTATACCCTACGTCCTGGGCCCATAACCTGATGAAAATAATTAATTCCCAGATTTTCTTTCTTAATGTTTATTGGTATAATACATGTGATCACTTTAAAGTTACAAAGGAAACTGAACAGAATTCAAAAAAGGAAAGGAACAAAAGTATAATAAAATAATTCATGCACGTAGTGTGCTTGTGTATGTGTACGTGTAGTGGTAGCTTCGAGTATAAATTCACATTGTATTCAAATTCAACACCTTAAGACTTCCAACAATTTTTCTGAATTTAACAAACTCTAGAAAAGTTAATAAAAGCACAAGAAAAAATCGGAAGCCCCAAAGATCTTCAGAAAATTTTTTGAGTTTGAAAAGATTTAAAAAAATCGAAGAAACGCTTCAAAAAAATGTTAGGCACCAAAAACTTCCAAAAAATGTTTAGAGTCTAAAAAATCTTAAGCAATTAAAAATTTTGAAAAAGTTGGGAGGCCCTAAAGACTTCCAATTTTTTTGAATATAATAAAAACATCAGAAAAATAATGTTTGGAACCCATTAAAAAAAATTGGGAGGCCCTAAGGACCTCCACGAATTTTTTTGATTCCGAAAAGACTTCAAATAGATGAAAAATCGCTTCAAAAGAAATTGGTAGCCCCTTAAGATTTCCAACAATTTTTCTGAATTTAACAAACTCTACAAAAGTCAATGAAAGCACAAGAAAAAATTGGAGGCACCAAAAACTTCCAAAACATTTTTTGAATCTAAAAAACCTCAAGCAATTAGAATTTGGAAAAATTTGGGAAGCCCCAAAAACCCTCAAAACATTTTTTGAGTTTGAGAATATTTAAAAAAATCGAAGAAACGCTTCAAAAAAAATTGGAGGCTCCAAACACTTCCAAAAAATGTTTAGAGTCTAAAAAACCTTAAGCAATTAAAAATTTTGAAAAAGTTGGGAGGCCCTAAAGACTTTCAATTCTTTTGAATATAATAAAAACATCAGCAGAAAAAATGGTTGGAACCCATTAAAAAAAGTTGGGAGGCCCTAAGGACCTCCACGAATTTTTTTGATTCCGAAAAGACTTCAAAAAGATGAAAAATCGCTTCAAGAAAAATTGGTAGTCCCTTAAGACTTCCAACAATTTTTCTGAATTTAACAAACTCTAGAAAAGTTAATAAAAGCACAAGAAAAAATCGGAAGCCCCAAAGATCTTCAGAAAATTTTTTGAGTTTGAAAAGATTTAAAAAAATCGAAGAAACGCTTCAAAAAAATGTTAGGCACCAAAAACTTCCAAAAAATGTTTAGAGTCTAAAAAATCTTAAGCAATTAAAAATTTTGAAAAAGTTGGGAGGCCCTAAAGACTTCCAATTTTTTTGAATATAATAAAAACATCAGAAAAATAATGTTTGGAATCCATTAAAAAAAGTTGGGAGGCCCTAAGGACCTCCACGAATTTTTTTGATTCCGAAAAGACTTCAAATAGATGAAAAATCGCTTCAAAAGAAATTGGTAGTCCCTTAAGATTTCCAACAATTTTTCTGAATTTAACAAACTCTACAAAAGTCAATAAAAGCACAAGAAAAAATTGGAGGCCTCAAAAACTTCCAAAACATTTTTTGAATCTAAAAAACCTCAAGCAATTAGAATTTGGAAAAATTTTGGAAGCCCCAAAGACCCTCAAAACATTTTTTTGAGTTTGAGAATATTTAAAAAAATCGAAGAAACGCTTCAAAAAAAATTGGAGGCTCCAAACACTTCCAAAAAATGTTTAGAGTCTAAAAAACCTCAAGCAATTAAAAATTTTGATAAAGTTGGGAGGCCCTAGATTTCCAATTTTTTTTAATATAATATAAACATCAGAAAAATAATGTTTGGAACCCGTTAAAAAAAGTTAGGAGGCCGTAAAGACCTCCACTAATTTTTTTGATTCCGAAAAAATTTCAAAAAGATGAAAAATCGCTTCAAAAATAATTGGTAGTCCTTTAAAACTTCCAACAATTTTTCTGAATTTAACAAACTCTAGAAAAGTTAGTAAAAGCACAAGAAAAAATCGGAAGCCCCAAAGATCTTCAGAAAATTTTTTGAGTTTGAAAAGATTTAAAAAAATCGAAGAAACGCTTCAAAAAAATGTTAGGCACCAAAAACTTCCAAAAAATGTTTAGAGTCTAAAAAATCTTAAGCAATTAAAAATTTTGAAAAAGTTGGGAGGCCCTAAAGACTTCCAATTTTTTTGAATATAATAAAAACATCAGAAAAATAATGTTTGGAACCCATTAAAAAAAGTTGGGAGGCCCTAAGGACCTCCACGAATTTTTTTGATTCCGAAAAGACTTCAAAAAGATGAAAAATCGCTTCAAAAGAAATTGGTAGTCCCTTAAGATTTCCAACAATTTTTCTGAATTTAACAAACTTTAGAAAAGTTAATAAAAGCACAAGAAAAAATTGGAGGCCTCAAAAACTTCCAAAACATTTTTTGAATCTAAAAAACCTCAAGCAATTAGAATTTGGAAAAATTTGGGAAGCCCCAAAGACCCTCAAAACATTTTTTGAGTTTGAGAATATTTAAAAAAATCGAAGAAACGCTTCAAAAAAAATTGGAGGCTCCAAACACTTCCAAAAAATGTTTAGAGTCTAAAAAACCTTAAGCAATTAAAAATTTTGAAAAAGTTGGGAGGCCCTAAAGACTTTCAATTCTTTTGAATATAATAAAAACATCAGCAAAAAAAATGTTTGGAACCCATTAAAAAAAGTTGGGAGGCCCTAAGGACCTCCACGAATTTTTTTGATTCCGAAAAGACTTCAAAAAGATGAAAAATCGCTTCAAAAGAAATTGGTAGTCCCTTAAGACTTCCAACAATTTTTCTGAATTTAACAAACTCTAGAAAAGTTAATAAAAGCACAAGAAAAAATCGGAAGCCCCGAAGATCTTCAGAAATTTTTTTGAGTTTGAAAAGATTTAAAAAAATCGAAGAAACGCTTCAAAAAAATGTTAGGCACCAAAAACTTCCAAAAAATGTTTAGAGTCTAAAAAATCTTAAGCAATTAAAAATTTTGAAAAAGTTGGGAGGCCCTAAAGACTTTCAATTCTTTTGAATATAATAAAAACATCAGCAAAAAAAATGTTTGGAACCCATTAAAAAAAGTTGGGAGGCCCTAAGGACCTCCACGAATTTTTTTGATTCCGAAAAGACTTCAAAAAGATGAAAAATCGCTTCAAAAGAAATTGGTAGTCCCTTAAGACTTCCAACAATTTTTCTGAATTTAACAAACTCTAGAAAAGTTAATAAAAGCACAAGAAAAAATCGGAAGCCCCGAAGATCTTCAGAAATTTTTTTGAGTTTGAAAAGATTTAAAAAAATCGAAGAAACGCTTCAAAAAAATGTTAGGCACCAAAAACTTCCAAAAAATGTTTAGAGTCTAAAAAATCTTAAGCAATTAAAAATTTTGAAAAAGTTGGGAGGCCCTAAAGACTTCCAATTTTTTTGAATATAATAAAAACATCAGAAAAATAATGTTTGGAACCCATTAAAAAAAGTTGGGAGGCCCTAAGGACCTCCACGAATTTTTTTGATTCCGAAAAGATTTCAAAAAGATGAAAAATCGCTTCAAGAAAAATTGGTAGTCCCTTAAGACTTCCAACAATTTTTCTGAATTTAACAAACTCTAGAAAAGTTAATAAAAGCACAAGAAAAAATCGGAAGCCCCAAAGATCTTCAGAAAATTTTTTGAGTTTGAAAAGATTTAAAAAAATCGAAGAAACGCTTCAAAAAAATGTTAGGCACCAAAAACTTCCAAAAAATGTTTAGAGTCTAAAAAATCTTAAGCAATTAAAAATTTTGAAAAAGTTGGGAGGCCCTAAAGACTTCCAATTTTTTTGAATATGAAAAACATCAGAAAAATAATGTTTGGAACCCATTAAAAAAAGTTGGGAGGCCCTAAGGACCTCCACGAATTTTTGTGATTCCGAAAAGACTTCAAATAGATGAAAAATCGCTTCAAAAGAAATTGGTAGTCCCTTAAGATTTCCAACAATTTTCCTGAATTTAACAAACTCTACAAAAGTCAATAAAAGCACAAGAAAAAATTGGAGGCCTCAAAAATTTCCAAAACATTTTTTGAATCTAAAAAACCTCAAGCAATTAGAATTTGGAAACATTTGGGAAGCCCCAAAGACCCTCAAAACATTTTTTGAGTTTGAGAATATTTAAAAAAATCGAAGAAACGCTTCAAAAAAAATTGGAGGCTCCAAACACTTTCAAAAAATGTTTAGAGTCTAAAAAACCTCAAGCAATTAAAAATTTTGATAAAGTTGGGAGGCCCTAGATTTCCAATTTTTTTTAATATAATATAAACATCAGAAAAATAATGTTTGGAACCCATTAAAAAAAGTTAGGAGGCCGTAAAGACCTCCACTAATTTTTTTGATTCCGAAAAAATTTCAAAAAGATGAAAAATCGCTTCAAAATTATTGGTAGTCCTTTAAAACTTCCAACAATTTTTCTGAATTTAACAAACTCTAGAAAAGTTAATAAAAGCACAAGAAAAAATCGGAAGCCCCAAAGATCTTCAGAAAATTTTTTGAGTTTGAAAAGATTTAAAAAAATCGAAGAAATGCTTCAAAAAAATGTTAGGCACCAAAAACTTCCAAAAAATGTTTAGAGTCTAAAAAATCTTAAGCAATTAAAAATTTTGAAAAAGTTGGGAGGCCCTAAAGACTTCCAATTTTTTTGAATATAATAAAAACATCAGAAAAATAATGTTTGGAACCCATTAAAAAAAATTGGGAGGCCCTAAGGACCTCCACGAATTTTTTTGATTCCGAAAAGACTTCAAATAGATGAAAAATCGCTTCAAAAGAAATTGGTAGCCCCTTAAGATTTCCAACAATTTTTCTGAATTTAACAAACTCTACAAAAGTCAATAAAAGCACAAGAAAAAATTGGAGGCCTCAAAAACTTCCAAAACATTTTTTGAATCTAAAAAACCTCAAGCAATTAGAATTTGGAAAAATTTGGGAAGCCCCAAAGACCCTCAAAACATTTTTTGAGTTTGAGAATATTTAAAAAAATCGAAGAAACGCTTCAAAAAAAATTGGAGGCTCCAAACACTTCCAAAAAATGTTTAGAGTCTAAAAAACCTCAAGCAATTAAAAATTTTGATAAAGTTGGGAGGCCCTAGATTTCCAATTTTTTTTAATATAATATAAACATCAGAAAAATAATGTTTGGAACCCATTAAAAAAAGTTAGGAGGCCGTAAAGACCTCCACGAATTTTTTTGATTCCGAAAAAATTTCAAAAAGATGAAAAATCGCTTCAAAAATAATTGGTAGTCCTTTAAAACTTCCAACAATTTTTCTGAATTTAACAAACTCTAGAAAAGTTAATAAAAGCACAAGAAAAAATCGGAAGCCCCAAAGATCTTCAGAAAATTTTTTGAGTTTGAAAAGATTTAAAAAAATCGAAGAAACGCTTCAAAAAAATGTTAGGCACCAAAAACTTCCAAAAAATGTTTAGAGTCTAAAAAATCTTAAGCAATTAAAAATTTTGAAAAAGTTGGGAGGCCCTAAAGACTTCCAATTTTTTGGAATATAATAAAAACATCAGAAAAATAATGTTTGGAACCCATTAAAAAAAGTTGGGAGGCCCTAAAGACCTCCAATTTTTTTGAATATAATAAAAACATCAGAAAAATAATGTTTGGAACCCATTAAAAAAAGTTGGGAGGCCCTAAGGACCTCCACGAATTTTTTTGATTCCGAAAAGACTTCAAAAAGATGAAAAATCGCTTCAAAAGAAATTGGTAGTCCCTTAAGACTTCCAACAATTTTTCTGAATTTAACTAACTCTAGAAAAAAAATCGGAGGCAGCAAAAACTTCCGAAAAATGTTTAGAGTCTAAAAAACCTCAAGCAATTAAGAATTTTGAAAAAGTTGGGAGGCCCTAAAGACTTCCAATTTTTTGGAATATAATAAAAACATCAGAAAAATAATGTTTTAACCCATTAAAAAAAGTTGGGAGGCCCTAAGGACCTCCACGAATTTTTTTGATTCCGAAAAGACTTCAAAAAGATGAAAAATCGCTTCAAGAAAAATTGGTAGTCCCTTAAGACTTCCAACAATTTTTCTGAATTTAAATAACTCTAGAAAAAAAATCGGAGGCACCAAAAACTTCCAAAATATGTTTAGAGTCTGAAAAACCCCAAGCAATTAAGAATTTTGAAAAAGTTGGGAAGCCCTGAAGGACTTCCAATTTTTTGAATATAATATAAACATCAGAAAAATAATGTTTGGAACCCATTAAAAAAAGGTGGGAGGCCCTAAGGACCTCCACGAATTTTTTTGATTCCGAAAAGACTTCAAATAGATGAAAAATCGCTTCAAAAGAAATTGGTAGCCCCTTAAGATTTCCAACAATTTTTCTGAATTTAACAAACTCTACAAAAGTCAATAAAAGCACAAGAAAAAATTGGAGGCCTCAAAAACTTCCAAAACATTTTTTGAATCTAAAAAACCTCAAGCAATTAGAATTTGGAAAAATTTGGGAAGCCCCAAAGACCCTCAAAACATTTTTTGAGTTTGAGAATATTTAAAAAAATCGAAGAAACGCTTCAAAAAAAATTGGAGGCTCCAAACACTTCCAAAAAATGTTTAGAGTCTAAAAAACCTCAAGCAATTAAAAATTTTGATAAAGTTGGGAGGCCCTAGATTTCCAATTTTTTTTAATATAATATAAACATCAGAAAAATAATGTTTGGAACCCATTAAAAAAAATTGGGAGGCCCTAAGGACCTCCACGAATTTTTTTGATTCCGAAAAGACTTCAAATAGATGAAAAATCGCTTCAAAAGAAATTGGTAGCCCCTTAAGATTTCCAACAATTTTTCTGAATTTAACAAACTCTACAAAAGTCAATAAAAGCACAAGAAAAAATTGGAGGCCTCAAAAACTTCCAAAACATTTTTTGAATCTAAAAAACCTCAAGCAATTAGAATTTGGAAAAATTTGGGAAGCCCCAAAGACCCTCAAAACATTTTTTGAGTTTGAGAATATTTAAAAAAATCGAAGAAACGCTTCAAAAAAAATTGGAGGCTCCAAACACTTCCAAAAAATGTTTAGAGTCTAAAAAACCTCAAGCAATTAAAAATTTTGATAAAGTTGGGAGGCCCTAGATTTCCAATTTTTTTTAATATAATATAAACATCAGAAAAATAATGTTTGGAACCCATTAAAAAAAGTTAGGAGGCCGTAAAGACCTCCACGAATTTTTTTGATTCCGAAAAAATTTCAAAAAGATGAAAAATCGCTTCAAAAATAATTGGTAGTCCTTTAAAACTTCCAACAATTTTTCTGAATTTAACAAACTCTAGAAAAGTTAATAAAAGCACAAGAAAAAATCGGAAGCCCCAAAGATCTTCAGAAAATTTTTTGAGTTTGAAAAGATTTAAAAAAATCGAAGAAACGCTTCAAAAAAATGTTAGGCACCAAAAACTTCCAAAAAATGTTTAGAGTCTAAAAAATCTTAAGCAATTAAAAATTTTGAAAAAGTTGGGAGGCCCTAAAGACTTCCAATTTTTTGGAATATAATAAAAACATCAGAAAAATAATGTTTGGAACCCATTAAAAAAAGTTGGGAGGCCCTAAAGACCTCCAATTTTTTTGAATATAATAAAAACATCAGAAAAATAATGTTTGGAACCCATTAAAAAAAGTTGGGAGGCCCTAAGGACCTCCACGAATTTTTTTGATTCCGAAAAGACTTCAAAAAGATGAAAAATCGCTTCAAAAGAAATTGGTAGTCCCTTAAGACTTCCAACAATTTTTCTGAATTTAACTAACTCTAGAAAAAAAATCGGAGGCAGCAAAAACTTCCGAAAAATGTTTAGAGTCTAAAAAACCTCAAGCAATTAAGAATTTTGAAAAAGTTGGGAGGCCCTAAAGACTTCCAATTTTTTGGAATATAATAAAAACATCAGAAAAATAATGTTTTAACCCATTAAAAAAAGTTGGGAGGCCCTAAGGACCTCCACGAATTTTTTTGATTCCGAAAAGACTTCAAAAAGATGAAAAATCGCTTCAAGAAAAATTGGTAGTCCCTTAAGACTTCCAACAATTTTTCTGAATTTAAATAACTCTAGAAAAAAAATCGGAGGCACCAAAAACTTCCAAAATATGTTTAGAGTCTGAAAAACCCCAAGCAATTAAGAATTTTGAAAAAGTTGGGAAGCCCTGAAGGACTTCCAATTTTTTGAATATAATATAAACATCAGAAAAATAATGTTTGGAACCCATTAAAAAAAGGTGGGAGGCCCTAAGGACCTCCACGAATTTTTTTGATTCCGAAAAGACTTCAAAAAAATGAAAAATCGCTTCAAGAAAAATTGGTAGTCCCTTAAAACTTCCAACAATTTTTCTGAATTTAACAAACTCTAGAAAAGTTAACAAAAGCCCAAGAAAAAACCGGAAGCCCCAAAGATCTTCAGAAAATTTTTTGAGTTTGAAAAGATTTAAAAAAATCGAAGAAACGCTGCAAAAAAATGTTAGGCACCAAAAACTTCCAAAAAATGTTTAGAGTCTAAAAAATCTTAAGCAATTAAAAATTTTGAAAAAGTTGGGAGGCCCTAAAGACTTCCAATTTTTTGGAATATAATAAAAACATCAGAAAAATAATGTTTGGAACCCATTAAAAAAAGTTGGGAGGCCCTAAGGACCTCCACGAATTTTTTTGATTCCGAAAAGACTTCAAAAAGATGAAAAATCGCTTTAAGAAAAATTGCTAGTCCCTTAAGACATCCAACAATTTTTCTGAATTTAACAAACTCTAGAAAAGTTAATAAAAGCACAAGAAAAAATCGGAAGCCCCAAAGATCTTCAGAAAATTTTTTGAGTTTGAAAAGATTTAAAAAAATCGAAGAAACGCTTCAAAAAAATGTTAGGCACCAAAAACTTCCAAAAAATGTTTAGAGTCTAAAAAATCTTAAGCAATTAAAAATTTTGAAAAATTTGGGAGGCCCTAAAGACTTCCAATTTTTTTGAATATAATAAAAACATCAGAAAAATAATGTTTGGAACCCATTAAAAAAAGTTGGGAGGCCCTAAGGACCTCCACGAATTTTTTTGATTCCGAAAAGACTTCAAAAAGATGAAAAATCGCTTCAAAAGAAATTGGTAGTCCCTTAAGACTTCCAACAATTTTTCTGAATTTAACAAACTCTAGAAAAGTTAATAAAAGCACAAGAAAAAACCGGAAGCCCCAAAGATCTTTAGAAAATTTTTTGAGTTTGAAAAGATTTAAAAAAATCGAAGAAACGCTTCAAAAAAATTTTAGGCACCAAAAACTTCCAAAAAATGTTTAGAGTCTAAAAAATCTTAAGCAATTAAAAATTTTGAAAAAGTTGGGAGGCCCTAAAGACTTCCAATTTTTTGGAATATAATAAAAACATCAGAAAAATAATGTTTGGAACCCATTAAAAAAAGTTGGGAGGCCCTAAGGACCTCCACGAATTTTTTTGATTCCGAAAAGACTTCAAAAAGATGAAAAATCGCTCCAAGAAAAATTGGTAGTCCCTTAAGACTTCCAACAATTTTTCTGAATTTAACAAACTCTAGAAAAGTTAATAAAAGCACAAGAAAAAATCGGAAGCCCCAAAGATCTTCAGAAAATTTTTTGAGTTTGAAAAGATTTAAAAAAATCGAAGAAACGCTTCAAAAAAATGTTAGGCACCAAAAACTTCCAAAAAATGTTTAGAGTCTAAAAAATCTTAAGCAATTAAAAATTTTGAAAAAGTTGGGAGGCCCTAAAGACTTAAAATTTTTTTGAATATAATAAAAACATCAGAAAAATAATGTTTGGAACCCATTAAAAAAAGTTGGGAGGCCCTAAAGACTTCCAATTTTTTTTGAATATAATAAAAACATCGGAAAAATAATGTTTGGAACCCATTAAAAAAAGTTGGGAGGCCCTAAGGACCTCCACGAATTTTTTTGATTCCGAAAAGACTTCAAAAAGATGAAAAATCGCTTCAAAAGAAATTGGTAGTCCCTTAAGACTTCCAACAATTTTTCTGAATTTAACTAACTCTAGAAAAAAAATCGGAGGCATCAAAAACTTCCGAAAAATGTTTAGAGTCTAAAAAACCTCAAGCAATTAAGAATTTTGAAAAAGTTGGGAGGCCCTAAAGACTTCCAATTTTTTGGAATATAATAAAAACATCAGAAAAATAATGTTTTAACCCATTAAAAAAAGTTGGGAGGCCCTAAGGACCTCCACGAATTTTTTTGATTCCGAAAAGACTTCAAAAAGATGAAAAATCGCTTCAAGAAAAATTGGTAGTCCCTTAAGACTTCCAACAATTTTTCTGAATTTAAATAACTCTAGAAAAAAAATCGGAGGCACCAAAAACTTCCAAAATATGTTTAGAGTCTGAAAAACCCAAGCAATTAAGAATTTTGAAAAAGTTGGGAAGCCCTGAAGGACTTCCAATTTTTTGAATATAATATAAACATCAGAAAAATAATGTTTGGAACCCATTAAAAAAAGGTGGGAGGCCCTAAGGACCTCCACGAATTTTTTTGATTCCGAAAAGACTTCAAAAAGATGAAAAATCGCTTCAAGAAAAATTGGTAGTCCCTTAAAACTTCCAACAATTTTTCTGAATTTAACAAACTCTAGAAAAGTTAACAAAAGCCCAAGAAAATACCGGAAGCCCCAAAGATCTTCAAAAAATTTTTTGAGTTTGAAAAGATTTAAAAAAATCGAAGAAACGCTGCAAAAAAATGTTAGGCACCAAAAACTTCCAAAAAATGTTTAGAGTCTAAAAAATCTTAAGCAATTAAAAATTTTGAAAAAGTTGGGAGGCCCTAAAGACTTCCAATTTTTTGGAATATAATAAAAACATCAGAAAAATAATGTTTGGAACCCATTAAAAAAAGTTGGGAGGCCCTAAGGACCTCCACGAATTTTTTTGATTCCGAAAAGACTTCAAAAAGATGAAAAATCGCTTTAAGAAAAATTGCTAGTCCCTTAAGACATCCAACAATTTTTCTGAATTTAACAAACTCTAGAAAAGTTAATAAAAGCACAAGAAAAAATCGGAAGCCCCAAAGATCTTCAGAAAATTTTTGAGTTTGAAAAGATTTAAAAAAATCGAAGAAACGCTTCAAAAAAATGTTAGGCACCAAAAACTTCCAAAAAATGTTTAGAGTCTAAAAAATCTTAAGCAATTAAAAATTTTGAAAAAGTTGGGAGGCCCTAAAGACTTCCAATTTTTTTGAATATAATAAAAACATCAGAAAAATAATGTTTTAACCCATTAAAAAAAGTTGGGAGGCCCTAAGGACCTCCACGAATTTTTTTGATTCCGAAAAGACTTCAAAAGATGAAAAATCGCTTCAAAAGAAATTGGTAGTCCCTTAAGACTTCCAACAATTTTTCTGAATTTAACAAACTCTAGAAAAGTTAATAAAAGCACAAGAAAAAACCGGAAGCCCCAAAGATCTTTAGAAAATTTTTTGAGTTTGAAAAGATTTAAAAAAATCGAAGAAACGCTTCAAAAAAATTTTAGGCACCAAAAACTTCCAAAAAATGTTTAGAGTCTAAAAAATCTTAAGCAATTAAAAATTTTGAAAAAGTTGGGAGGCCCTAAAGACTTCCAATTTTTTGGAATATAATAAAAACATCAGAAAAATAATGTTTGGAACCCATTAAAAAAAGTTGGGAGGCCCTAAGGACCTCCACGAATTTTTTTGATTCCGAAAAGACTTCAAAAAGATGAAAAATCGCTCCAAGAAAAATTGGTAGTCCCTTAAGACTTCCAACAATTTTTCTGAATTTAACAAACTCTAGAAAAGTGAATAAAAGCACAAGAAACAATCGGAAGCCCCAAAGATCTTCAGAAAATTTTTTGAGTTTGAAAATATTTAAAAAAAATCGGAGAAACGCTTCAAAAAAAATTGGAGGCTACAAACACTTCCAAAAAATGTTTAGAGTCTAAAAAACCTTAAGCAATTAAAAATTTTGAAAAAGTTGGGAGGCCCTAAAGACTTCCAATTTTTTGGAATATAATAAAAACATCAGAAAAATAATGTTTTAACCCATTAAAAAAAGTTGGGAGGCCCTAAGGACCTCCACGAATTTTTTTGATTCCGAAAAGACTTCAAAAAGATGAAAAATCGCTTCAAGAAAAATTGGTAGTCCCTTAAGACTTCCAACAATTTTTCTGAATTTAACAAACTCTAGAAAAGTTAATAAAAGCACAAGAAAAAATCGGAAGCCCCAAAGATCTTCAGAAAATTTTTTGAGTTTGAAAAGATTTAAAAAAATCGAAGAAACGCTTCAAAAAAATGTTAGGCACCAAAAACTTCCAAAAAATGTTTAGAGTCTAAAAAACCTTAAGCAATTAAAAATTTTGAAAAAGTTGGGAGGCCCTAAAGACTTCCAATTTTTTTGAATATAATAAAAACATCAGAAAAATAATGTTTGGAACCCATTAAAAAAAGTTGGGAGGCCCTAAGGACCTCCACGAATTTTTTTGATTCCGAAAAGACTTCAAAAAGATGAAAAATCGCTTCAAGAAAAATTGGTAGTCCCTTAAGACTTCCAACAATTTTTCTGAATTTAACAAACTCTAGAAAAGTTAATAAAAGCACAAGAAAAAATCGGAAGCCCCAAAGATCTTCAGAAAATTTTTTGAGTTTGAAAAGATTTAAAAAAATCGAAGAAACGCTTCAAAAAAATGTTAGGCACCAAAAACTTCCAAAAAATGTTTAGAGTCTAAAAAACCTTAAGCAATTAAAAATTTTGAAAAAGTTGGGAGGCCCTAAAGACTTCCAATTTTTTTGAATATAATAAAAACATCAGAAAAATAATGTTTGGAACCCATTAAAAAAAGTTGGGAGGCCCTAAGGACCTCCACGAATTTTTTTGATTCCGAAAAGACTTCAAAAAGATGAAAAATCGCTTCAAGAAAAATTGGTAGTCCCTTAAGACTTCCAACAATTTTTCTGAATTTAACAAACTCTAGAAAAGTTAATAAAAGCACAAGAAAAAATCGGAAGCCCCAAAGATCTTCAGAAAATTTTTTGAGTTTGAAAAGATTTAAAAAAATCGAAGAAACGCTTCAAAAAAATGTTAGGCACCAAAAACTTCCAAAAAATGTTTAGAGTCTAAAAAATCTTAAGCAATTAAAAATTTTGAAAAAGTTGGGAGGCCCTAAAGACTTCCAATTTTTTGGAATATAATAAAAACATCAGAAAAATAATGTTTGGAACCCATTAAAAAAAGTTGGGAGGCCCTAAGGACCTCCACGAATTTTTTTGATTCCGAAAAGACTTCAAAAAGATGAAAAATCGCTTCAAGAAAAATTGGTAGTCCCTTAAGACTTCCAACAATTTTTCTGAATTTAACTAACTCTAGAAAAAAAATCGGAGGCATCAAAAACTTCCGAAAAATGTTTAGAGTCTAAAAAACCTCAAGCAATTAAGAATTTTGAAAAAGTTGGGAGGCCCTAAAGACTTCCAATTTTTTGGAATATAATAAAAACATCAGAAAAATAATGTTTTAACCCATTAAAAAAAGTTGGGAGGCCCTAAGGACCTCCACGAATTTTTTTGATTCCGAAAAGACTTCAAAAAGATGAAAAATCGCTTCAAGAAAAATTGGTAGTCCCTTAAGACTTCCAACAATTTTTCTGAATTTAAATAACTCTAGAAAAAAAATCGGAGGCACCAAAAACTTCCAAAATATGTTTAGAGTCTGAAAAACCCCAAGCAATTAAGAATTTTGAAAAAGTTGGGAAGCCCCGAAGGACTTCCAATTTTGTGAATATAATAAAAACATCAGAAAAATAATGTTTGGAACCCATTAAAAAAAGTTGGGAGGCCCTAAGGACCTCCACGAATTTTTTTGATTCCGAAAAGACTTCAAAAAGATGAAAAATCGCTTCAAAAGAAATTGGTAGTCCCTTAAGACTTCCAACAATTTTTCTGAATTTAACAAACTCTAGAAAAGTTAATAAAAGCACAAGAAAAAACCGGAAGCCCCAAAGATCTTTAGAAAATTTTTTGAGTTTGAAAAGATTTAAAAAAATCGAAGAAACGCTTCAAAAAAATTTTAGGCACCAAAAACTTCCAAAAAATGTTTAGAGTCTAAAAAATCTTAAGCAATTAAAAATTTTGAAAAAGTTGGGAGGCCCTAAAGACTTCCAATTTTTTGGAATATAATAAAAACATCAGAAAAATAATGTTTGGAACCCATTAAAAAAAGTTGGGAGGCCCTAAGGACCTCCACGAATTTTTTTGATTCCGAAAAGACTTCAAAAAGATGAAAAATCGCTCCAAGAAAAATTGGTAGTCCCTTAAGACTTCCAACAATTTTTCTGAATTTAACAAACTCTAGAAAAGTTAATAAAAGCACAAGAAAAAATCGGAAGCCCCAAAGATCTTCAGAAAATTTTTTGAGTTTGAAAAGATTTAAAAAAATCGAAGAAACGCTTCAAAAAAATGTTAGGCACCAAAAACTTCCAAAAAATGTTTAGAGTCTAAAAAATCTTAAGCAATTAAAAATTTTGAAAAAGTTGGGAGGCCCTAAAGACTTAAAATTTTTTTGAATATAATAAAAACATCAGAAAAATAATGTTTGGAACCCATTAAAAAAAGTTGGGAGGCCCTAAAGACTTCCAATTTTTTTTGAATATAATAAAAACATCGGAAAAATAATGTTTGGAACCCATTAAAAAAAGTTGGGAGGCCCTAAGGACCTCCACGAATTTTTTTGATTCCGAAAAGACTTCAAAAAGATGAAAAATCGCTTCAAAAGAAATTGGTAGTCCCTTAAGACTTCCAACAATTTTTCTGAATTTAACTAACTCTAGAAAAAAAATCGGAGGCATCAAAAACTTCCGAAAAATGTTTAGAGTCTAAAAAACCTCAAGCAATTAAGAATTTTGAAAAAGTTGGGAGGCCCTAAAGACTTCCAATTTTTTGGAATATAATAAAAACATCAGAAAAATAATGTTTTAACCCATTAAAAAAAGTTGGGAGGCCCTAAGGACCTCCACGAATTTTTTTGATTCCGAAAAGACTTCAAAAAGATGAAAAATCGCTTCAAGAAAAATTGGTAGTCCCTTAAGACTTCCAACAATTTTTCTGAATTTAAATAACTCTAGAAAAAAAATCGGAGGCACCAAAAACTTCCAAAATATGTTTAGAGTCTGAAAAACCCAAGCAATTAAGAATTTTGAAAAAGTTGGGAAGCCCTGAAGGACTTCCAATTTTTTGAATATAATATAAACATCAGAAAAATAATGTTTGGAACCCATTAAAAAAAGGTGGGAGGCCCTAAGGACCTCCACGAATTTTTTTGATTCCGAAAAGACTTCAAAAAGATGAAAAATCGCTTCAAGAAAAATTGGTAGTCCCTTAAAACTTCCAACAATTTTTCTGAATTTAACAAACTCTAGAAAAGTTAACAAAAGCCCAAGAAAATACCGGAAGCCCCAAAGATCTTCAAAAAATTTTTTGAGTTTGAAAAGATTTAAAAAAATCGAAGAAACGCTGCAAAAAAATGTTAGGCACCAAAAACTTCCAAAAAATGTTTAGAGTCTAAAAAATCTTAAGCAATTAAAAATTTTGAAAAAGTTGGGAGGCCCTAAAGACTTCCAATTTTTTGGAATATAATAAAAACATCAGAAAAATAATGTTTGGAACCCATTAAAAAAAGTTGGGAGGCCCTAAGGACCTCCACGAATTTTTTTGATTCCGAAAAGACTTCAAAAAGATGAAAAATCGCTTTAAGAAAAATTGCTAGTCCCTTAAGACATCCAACAATTTTTCTGAATTTAACAAACTCTAGAAAAGTTAATAAAAGCACAAGAAAAAATCGGAAGCCCCAAAGATCTTCAGAAAATTTTTGAGTTTGAAAAGATTTAAAAAAATCGAAGAAACGCTTCAAAAAAATGTTAGGCACCAAAAACTTCCAAAAAATGTTTAGAGTCTAAAAAATCTTAAGCAATTAAAAATTTTGAAAAAGTTGGGAGGCCCTAAAGACTTCCAATTTTTTTGAATATAATAAAAACATCAGAAAAATAATGTTTTAACCCATTAAAAAAAGTTGGGAGGCCCTAAGGACCTCCACGAATTTTTTTGATTCCGAAAAGACTTCAAAAGATGAAAAATCGCTTCAAAAGAAATTGGTAGTCCCTTAAGACTTCCAACAATTTTTCTGAATTTAACAAACTCTAGAAAAGTTAATAAAAGCACAAGAAAAAACCGGAAGCCCCAAAGATCTTTAGAAAATTTTTTGAGTTTGAAAAGATTTAAAAAAATCGAAGAAACGCTTCAAAAAAATTTTAGGCACCAAAAACTTCCAAAAAATGTTTAGAGTCTAAAAAATCTTAAGCAATTAAAAATTTTGAAAAAGTTGGGAGGCCCTAAAGACTTCCAATTTTTTGGAATATAATAAAAACATCAGAAAAATAATGTTTGGAACCCATTAAAAAAAGTTGGGAGGCCCTAAGGACCTCCACGAATTTTTTTGATTCCGAAAAGACTTCAAAAAGATGAAAAATCGCTCCAAGAAAAATTGGTAGTCCCTTAAGACTTCCAACAATTTTTCTGAATTTAACAAACTCTAGAAAAGTGAATAAAAGCACAAGAAACAATCGGAAGCCCCAAAGATCTTCAGAAAATTTTTTGAGTTTGAAAATATTTAAAAAAAATCGGAGAAACGCTTCAAAAAAAATTGGAGGCTACAAACACTTCCAAAAAATGTTTAGAGTCTAAAAAACCTTAAGCAATTAAAAATTTTGAAAAAGTTGGGAGGCCCTAAAGACTTCCAATTTTTTGGAATATAATAAAAACATCAGAAAAATAATGTTTTAACCCATTAAAAAAAGTTGGGAGGCCCTAAGGACCTCCACGAATTTTTTTGATTCCGAAAAGACTTCAAAAAGATGAAAAATCGCTTCAAGAAAAATTGGTAGTCCCTTAAGACTTCCAACAATTTTTCTGAATTTAACAAACTCTAGAAAAGTTAATAAAAGCACAAGAAAAAATCGGAAGCCCCAAAGATCTTCAGAAAATTTTTTGAGTTTGAAAAGATTTAAAAAAATCGAAGAAACGCTTCAAAAAAATGTTAGGCACCAAAAACTTCCAAAAAATGTTTAGAGTCTAAAAAACCTTAAGCAATTAAAAATTTTGAAAAAGTTGGGAGGCCCTAAAGACTTCCAATTTTTTTGAATATAATAAAAACATCAGAAAAATAATGTTTGGAACCCATTAAAAAAAGTTGGGAGGCCCTAAGGACCTCCACGAATTTTTTTGATTCCGAAAAGACTTCAAAAAGATGAAAAATCGCTTCAAGAAAAATTGGTAGTCCCTTAAGACTTCCAACAATTTTTCTGAATTTAACAAACTCTAGAAAAGTTAATAAAAGCACAAGAAAAAATCGGAAGCCCCAAAGATCTTCAGAAAATTTTTTGAGTTTGAAAAGATTTAAAAAAATCGAAGAAACGCTTCAAAAAAATGTTAGGCACCAAAAACTTCCAAAAAATGTTTAGAGTCTAAAAAACCTTAAGCAATTAAAAATTTTGAAAAAGTTGGGAGGCCCTAAAGACTTCCAATTTTTTTGAATATAATAAAAACATCAGAAAAATAATGTTTGGAACCCATTAAAAAAAGTTGGGAGGCCCTAAGGACCTCCACGAATTTTTTTGATTCCGAAAAGACTTCAAAAAGATGAAAAATCGCTTCAAGAAAAATTGGTAGTCCCTTAAGACTTCCAACAATTTTTCTGAATTTAACAAACTCTAGAAAAGTTAATAAAAGCACAAGAAAAAATCGGAAGCCCCAAAGATCTTCAGAAAATTTTTTGAGTTTGAAAAGATTTAAAAAAATCGAAGAAACGCTTCAAAAAAATGTTAGGCACCAAAAACTTCCAAAAAATGTTTAGAGTCTAAAAAATCTTAAGCAATTAAAAATTTTGAAAAAGTTGGGAGGCCCTAAAGACTTCCAATTTTTTGGAATATAATAAAAACATCAGAAAAATAATGTTTGGAACCCATTAAAAAAAGTTGGGAGGCCCTAAGGACCTCCACGAATTTTTTTGATTCCGAAAAGACTTCAAAAAGATGAAAAATCGCTTCAAGAAAAATTGGTAGTCCCTTAAGACTTCCAACAATTTTTCTGAATTTAACTAACTCTAGAAAAAAAATCGGAGGCATCAAAAACTTCCGAAAAATGTTTAGAGTCTAAAAAACCTCAAGCAATTAAGAATTTTGAAAAAGTTGGGAGGCCCTAAAGACTTCCAATTTTTTGGAATATAATAAAAACATCAGAAAAATAATGTTTTAACCCATTAAAAAAAGTTGGGAGGCCCTAAGGACCTCCACGAATTTTTTTGATTCCGAAAAGACTTCAAAAAGATGAAAAATCGCTTCAAGAAAAATTGGTAGTCCCTTAAGACTTCCAACAATTTTTCTGAATTTAAATAACTCTAGAAAAAAAATCGGAGGCACCAAAAACTTCCAAAATATGTTTAGAGTCTGAAAAACCCCAAGCAATTAAGAATTTTGAAAAAGTTGGGAAGCCCCGAAGGACTTCCAATTTTGTGAATATAATAAAAACATCAGAAAAATAATGTTTGGAACCCATTAAAAAAAGTTGGGAGGCCCTAAGGACCTCCACGAATTTTTTGGTTTCCGAAAAGACTTCTAAAAGATGAAAAATCGCTTCAAGAAAAATTGGTAGTCCCTTAAGACTTCCAACAATTTTTCTGAATTTAACAAACTCTAGAAAAGTTAATAAAAGCACAAGAAAAAATCGGAAGCCCCGAAGATCTTCAGAAATTTTTTTGAGTTTGAAAAGATTTAAAAAAATCGAAGAAACGCTTCAAAAAAATGTTAGGCACCAAAAACTTCCAAAAAATGTTTAGAGTCTAAAAAATCTTAAGCAATTAAAAATTTTGAAAAAGTTGGGAGGCCCTAAAGACTTCCAATTTTTTTGAATATAATAAAAACATCAGAAAAATAATGTTTGGAACCCATTAAAAAAAGTTGGGAGGCCCTAAGGACCTCCACGAATTTTTTTGATTCCGAAAAGACTTCAAAAGATGAAAAATCGCTTCAAAAGAAATTGGTAGTCCCTTAAGACTTCCAACAATTTTTCTGAATTTAACAAACTCTAGAAAAGTTAATAAAAGCACAAGAAAAAACCGGAAGCCCCAAAGATCTTTAGAAAATTTTTTGAGTTTGAAAAGATTTAAAAAAATCGAAGAAACGCTTCAAAAAAATTTTAGGCACCAAAAACTTCCAAAAAATGTTTAGAGTCTAAAAAATCTTAAGCAATTAAAAATTTTGAAAAAGTTGGGAGGCCCTAAAGACTTCCAATTTTTTGGAATATAATAAAAACATCAGAAAAATAATGTTTGGAACCCATTAAAAAAAGTTGGGAGGCCCTAAGGACCTCCACGAATTTTTTTGATTCCGAAAAGACTTCAAAAAGATGAAAAATCGCTCCAAGAAAAATTGGTAGTCCCTTAAGACTTCCAACAATTTTTCTGAATTTAACAAACTCTAGAAAAGTTAATAAAAGCACAAGAAACAATCGGAAGCCCCAAAGATCTTCAGAAAATTTTTTGAGTTTGAAAATATTTAAAAAAAATCGGAGAAACGCTTCAAAAAAAATTGGAGGCTACAAACACTTCCAAAAAATGTTTAGAGTCTAAAAAACCTTAAGCAATTAAAAATTTTGAAAAAGTTGGGAGGCCCTAAAGACTTCCAATTTTTTGGAATATAATAAAAACATCAGAAAAATAATGTATTAACCCATTAAAAAAAGTTGGGAGGCCCTAAGGACCTCCACGAATTTTTTTGATTCCGAAAAGACTTCAAAAAGATGAAAAATCGCTTCAAGAAAAATTGGTAGTCCCTTAAGACTTCCAACAATTTTTCTGAATTTAACAAACTCTAGAAAAGTTAATAAAAGCACAAGAAAAAATCGGAAGCCCCAAAGATCTTCAGAAAATTTTTTGAGTTTGAAAAGATTTAAAAAAATCGAAGAAACGCTTCAAAAAAATGTTAGGCACCAAAAACTTCCAAAAAATGTTTAGAGTCTAAAAAACCTTAAGCAATTAAAAATTTTGAAAAAGTTGGGAGGCCCTAAAGACTTCCAATTTTTTTGAATATAATAAAAACATCAGAAAAATAATGGTTGGAACCCATTAAAAAAAGTTGGGAGGCCCTAAGGACCTCCACGAATTTTTTTGATTCCGAAAAGACTTCAAAAAGATGAAAAATCGCTTCAAGAAAAATTGGTAGTCCCTTAAGACTTCCAACAATTTTTCTGAATTTAACAAACTCTAGAAAAGTTAATAAAAGCACAAGAAAAAATCGGAAGCCCCAAAGATCTTAAGAAAATTTTTTGAGTTTGAAAAGATTTAAAAAAATCGAAGAAACGCTTCAAAAAAATGTTAGGCACCAAAAACTTCCAAAAAATGTTTAGAGTCTAAAAAATCTTAAGCAATTAAAAATTTTGAAAAAGTTGGGAGGCCCTAAAGACTTCCAATTTTTTGGAATATAATAAAAACATCAGAAAAATAATGTTTGGAACCCATTAAAAAAACTTAGGAGGCCCTAAGGACCTCCACGAATTTTTTTGATTCCGAAAAGACTTCAAAAAGATGAAAAATCGCTCCAAGAAAAATTGGTAGTCCCTTAAGACTTCCAACAATTTTTCTGAATTTAACAAACTCTAGAAAAGTTAATAAAAGCACAAGAAACAATCGGAAGCCCCAAAGATCTTCAGAAAATTTTTTGAGTTTGAAAATATTTAAAAAAAGTCGGAGAAACGCTTCAAAAAAAATTGGAGGCTACAAACACTTCCAAAAAATGTTTAGAGTCTAAAAAACCTTAAGCAATTAAAAATTTTGAAAAAGTTGGGAGGCCCTAAAGACTTCCAATTTTTTGGAATATAATAAAAACATCAGAAAAATAATGTTTTAACCCATTAAAAAAAGTTGGGAGGCCCTAAGGACCTCCACGAATTTTTTTGATTCCGAAAAGACTTCAAAAAGATGAAAAATCGCTTCAAGAAAAATTGGTAGTCCCTTAAGACTTCCAACAATTTTTCTGAATTTAACAAACTCTAGAAAAGTTAATAAAAGCACAAGAAAAAATCGGAAGCCCCAAAGATCTTCAGAAAATTTTTTGAGTTTGAAAAGATTTAAAAAAATCGAAGAAACGCTTCAAAAAAATGTTAGGCACCAAAAACTTCCAAAAAATGTTTAGAGTCTAAAAAACCTTAAGCAATTAAAAATTTTGAAAAAGTTGGGAGGCCCTAAAGACTTCCAATTTTTTTGAATATAATAAAAACATCAGAAAAATAATGTTTGGAACCCATTAAAAAAAGTTGGGAGGCCCTAAGGACCTCCACGAATTTTTTTGATTCCGAAAAGACTTCAAAAAGATGAAAAATCGCTTCAAGAAAAATTGGTAGTCCCTTAAGACTTCCAACAATTTTTCTGAATTTAACAAACTCTAGAAAAGTTAATAAAAGCACAAGAAAAAATCGGAAGCCCCAAAGATCTTCAGAAAATTTTTTGAGTTTGAAAAGATTTAAAAAAATCGAAGAAACGCTTCAAAAAAATGTTAGGCACCAAAAACTTCCAAAAAATGTTTAGAGTCTAAAAAATCTTAAGCAATTAAAAATTTTGAAAAAGTTGGGAGGCCCTAAAGACTTCCAATTTTTTTGAATATAATAAAAACATCAGAAAAATAATGTTTGGAACCCATTAAAAAAAGTTGGGAGGCCCTAAGGACCTCCACGAATTTTTTTGATTCCGAAAAGACTTCAAAAAGATGAAAAATCGCTTCAAAAGAAATTGGTAGTCCCTTAAGACTTCCAACAATTTTTCTGAATTTAACAAACTCTAGAAAAGTTAATAAAAGCACAAGAAAAAACCGGAAGCCCCAAAGATCTTTAGAAAAATTTTTGAGTTTGAAAAGATTTAAAAAAAATCGAAGAAACGCTTCAAAAAAATGTTAGGCACCAAAAACTTCCAAAAAATGTTTAGAGTCTAAAAAATCTTAAGCAATTAAAAATTTTGAAAAAGTTGGGAGGCCCTAAAGACTTAAAATTTTTTTGAATATAATAAAAACATCAGAAAAATAATGTTTGGAACCCATTAAAAAAAGTTGGGAGGCCCTAAGGACCTCCACGAATTTTTTTGATTCCGAAAAGACTTCAAAAAGATGAAAAATCGCTTCAAAAGAAATTGGTAGTCCCTTAAGACTTCCAACAAGTTTTCTGAATCTAACTAACTCTTAAAAAAAAAATCGGAGGCACCAAAAACTTCCGAAAAATGTTTAGAGTCTGAAAAACCTCAAGCAATTAAGAATTTTGAAAAGGTTGGGAGGCCCTAAAGACTTCCAATTTTTGGAATATAATAAAAACATCAGAAAAATAATGTTTTAACCCATTAAAAAAAGTTGGGAGGACCTAAGGACCTCCACGAATTTTTTTGATTCCGAAAAGACTTCAAAAAGATGAAAAATCGCTTCAAAAGAAATTGGTAGTCCCTTAAGACTTCCAACAATTTTTCTGAATTTAAATAACTCTAGAAAAAAAATCGGAGGCACCAAAAACTTCCAAAATATGTTTAGAGTCTGAAAAGCCCAAGCAATTAAGAATTTTGAAAAAGTTGGGAAGCCCCGAAGGACTTCCAATTTTGTGAATATAATAAAAACATCAGAAAAATAATGTTTGGAACCCATTAAAAAAAGTTGGGAGGCCCTAAGGACCTCCACGAATTTTTTGGTTTCCGAAAAGACTTCTAAAAGATGAAAAATCGCTTCAAGAAAAATTGGTAGTCCATTAAGACTTCCAACAATTTTTCTGAATTTAACAAACTCTAGAAAAGTTAATAAAAGCACAAGAAAAAATCGGAAGCCCCAAAGATCTTCAGAAAATTTTTTGAGTTTGAAAAGATTTAAAAAAATCGAAGAAACGCTTCAAAAAAATGTTAGGCACCAAAAACTTCCAAAAAATGTTTAGAGTCTAAAAAATTAAAGATTTTGAAAAAGTTGGGAGGCCCTAAAGACTTCCAATTTTTTTGAATATAATAAAAACATCAGAAAAATAATGTTTGGAACCCATTAAAAAAAGTTGGGAGGCCCTAAGGACCTCCACGAATTTTTTTGATTCCGAAAAGACTTCTAAAAGATGAAAAATCGCTTCAAGAAAAATTTGTAGTCCCTTAAGACTTCCAACAATTTTTCTGAATTTAACAAACTCTAGAAAAGTTAATAAAAGCACAAGAAAAAATCGGAAGCCCCAAAGATCTTCAGAAAATTTTTTGAGTTTGAAAAGATTTAAAAAAATCGAAGAAACGCTTCAAAAAAATGTTAGGCACCAAAAACTTCCAAAAAATATTTAGAGTCTAAAAAACCTTAAGCAATTAAAAATTTTGAAAAAGTTGGGAAGCCCTAAAGACTTCCAATTTTTTGGAATATAATAAAAACATTAGAAAAATAATGTTTGGAACCCATTAAAAAAAGTTGGGAGGCCCTAAGGACCTCCACGAACTTTTTTGATTCCGAAAAGACTTCAAAAAGATGAAAAATCGCTTCAAAAGAAATTGGTAGTCCCTTAAGATTTCCAACAATTTTTCTGAATTTAACAAACTCTACAAAAGTCAACAAAGGAACAGGAAAAAATTGCAGGCCTCAAAAACTTCCAAAACATTTTTTGAATCTAAAAAACCTCAAGCAATTAGAATTTGGTAAAATTTGGGAAGCCCCAAAGACCCTCAAAACATTTTTTGAGTTTGAGAATATTTAAAAAAATCGAAGAAACGCTTCAAAAAAAATTGGAGGCTCCAAACACTTCCAAAAAATGTTTAGAGTCTAAAAAACCTCAAGCAATTAAAAATTTTGAAAAAGTTGGGAGGCCCTAAAGACTTCCAATTTTTTTGAATATAATAAAAACATCAGAAAAATAATGTTTGGAACCCATTAAAAAAAGTTGGGAGGCCCTAAGGACCTCCGATTCCGAAAAGACTTCAAAAAGATGAAAAATCGCTTCAAGAAAAATTGGTAGTCCTTTAAGACTTCCAACAATTTTTCTGAATTTAACAAACTCTAGAAAAGTTAATAAAAGCACAAGAAAAAATCGGAAGCCCCAAAGATCTTCAGAAAATTTTTTGAGTTTGAAAAGATTTAAAAAAATCGAAGAAACGCTTCAAAAAAATGTTAGGCACCAAAAACTTCCAAAAATTGTTTAGAGTCTAAAAAACCTTAAGCAATTAAAAATTTTGAAAAAGTTGGGAGGCCCTAAAGACTTCCAATTTTTTGGAATATAATAAAAACATCAGAAAAATAATGTTTGGAACCCATTAAAAAAAGTTGGAAGGCCCTAATTACCTCCACGAATTTTTTTGATTCCGAAAAGACTTCAAAAAGATGAAAAATCGCTTCAAAAGAAATTGGTAGTCCCTTAAGACTTCCAACAATTTTTCTGAATTTAACAAACTCTACAAAAGTCAATAAAAGCACAAGAAAAAATTGCAGGCCTCAAAAACTTCCAAAACATTTTTTGAATCTAAAAAACCTCAAGCAATTAGAATTTGGTAAAATTTGGGAAGCCCCAAAGACCCTCAAAACATTTTTTGAGTTTGAGAATATTTATAAAAATCGAAGAAACGCTTCAAAAAAAATTGGAGGCTCCAAACACTTCCAAAAAATGTTTAGAGTCTGAACAACCCCAAGCAATAAAGAATTTTGAAAAAGTTGGGAGGCCCGAAGGACTTCCAATTTTTTGAATATAATAAAAACATCAGAAAAATAATGTTTGGAACACATTAAAAAAAGTTGGGAGGCCCTAAGGACCTCCGATACCGAAAAGACTTCAAAAAGATGAAAAATCGCTTCAAGAAAAATTGGTAGTCCTTTAAGACTTCCAACAATTTTTCTGAATTTAACAAACTCTAGAAAAGTTAATAAAAGCACAAGAAAAAATCGGAAGCCCCAAAGATCTTCAAAAAATTTTTTGAGTTTGAAAAGATTTAAAAAAATCGAAGAAACGCTTCAAAAAATTTGGAGGCAACAAAAACTTCCAAAAAATGTTTAGAGTCTAAAAAACCTCAAGCAATTAAAAATTTTGAAAAAGAGGCCCTAATGACCTCCACGAATTTTTTTGATTCCGAAAAGACTTCAAAAAGATGAAAAATCGCTTCAAAAGAAATTGGTAGTCCTTTAAGATTTCCAACAATTTTTCTGAATTTAACAAACTCTACAAAAGTCAATAAAAGCACAAGAAAAAACTGCAGGCCTCAAAAACTTCCAAAACATTTTTTGAATGTAAAAAACCTCAAGCAATTAGAATTTGGTAAAATTTGGGAAGCCCCAAAGATCTTCAAAAAATTTTTTGAGTTTGAAAAGATTTAAAAAAATCGAAGAAACGCTTCAAAAAAATGTTAGGCACCAAAAACTTCCAAAAAATGTTTAGAGTCTAAAAAACCTTAAGCAATTAAAAATTTTGAAAAAGTAGGGAGACTTCCAATTTTTTTGAATATAATAAAAACATCAGAAAAATAATGTTTGGAACCCATTAAAAAAAGTTGGGAGGCCCTAAGGACCTAAGGACCTCCACGAATTTTTTTGATTCCGAAAAGACTACAAAAAGATGAAAAATCGCTTCAAGAAAAATTGGTAGTCCCTTAAGACGTCCAACAATTTTTCTGAATTTAACTTACTCTAGAAAAAAAATGTTAGGCACCAAAAACTTCCAAAAAATGTTTAGAGTCTGAAAAACCTCAAGCAATTAAGAATTTTGAAAAAGTTGGGAGGCCCTAGACTTCCAATTTTTTTTAATATAATATAAACATCAGAAAAATAATGTTTGGAACCCATTAAAAAAAGTTAGGAGGCCGTAAAGACCTCCACTAATTTTTTTGATTCCGAAAAAGTTTCAAAAAGATGAAAAATCGCTTCAAAAAAAATTGGTAGTCCTTTAAAACTTCCAACAATTTTTCTGAATTTAACAAACTCTGGAAAAGTTAATAAAAGCACAAGAAAAAATCGGAAGCCCCAAAGATCTTCAGAAAATTTTTTGAGTTTGAAAAGATTTAAAAAAATCGAAGAAACGCTTCAAAAAATTTGGAGGCACCAAAAACTTCCAAAACATGTTTAGAGTCTAAAAAACCTTAAGCAATTAAAAATTTTGAAAAAGTTGGGAGGCCCTAAGGACCTCCACGAATTTTTTTGATTCCGAAAAGACTTCAAAAAGATGAAAAATCGCTTCAAGAAAAATTGGTAGTCCCAACAGAGATTTCCAACAATTTTTCTGAATTTAACAAACTCTGCAAAAGTCAATAAAAGCACAAGAAAAAATTGGAGGCACCAAAAACTTCCAAAACTTTTTTTGAATCTAAAAAACCTCAAGCAATTAGAATTTGGAAAAATTTGGGAAGCCCCAAAGATTTTCAAAACATTTTTTGAGTTTGAAAAGATTTAAAAAAATCGAAGAAACGCTTCAAAAAAATTTTAGGCACCAAAAACTTCCAAAAAATGTTTAGAGTCTAAAAAACCTCAAGCAATTAAGAATTTTGAAAAAGTTGGGAGGCCCTAAAGACTTCCAATTTGTTTGAATATAATAAAAACATCAGAAAAATAATGTTTTAACCCATTAAAAAAAGTTGGGAGGCCCTAAGGACCTCCACGAATTTTTTCGATTCCGAAAAGACTTCAAAAAGATGAAAAATCGCTTCAAAAAAAATTGGTAGTCCTTTAAAACTTCCAACAATTTTTCTGAATTTAACAAACTCTGGAAAAGTTAATAAAAGCACAAGAAAAAATCGGAAGCCCCAAAGATCTTCAGAAAATTTTTTGAGTTTGAAAAGATTTAAAAAAATCGAAGAAACGCTTCAAAAAATTTGGAGGCACCAAAAACTTCCAAAACATGTTTAGAGTCTAAAAAACCTTAAGCAATTAAAAATTTTGAAAAAGTTGGGAGGCCCTAAGGACCTCCACGAATTTTTTTGATTCCGAAAAGACTTCAAAAAGATGAAAAATCGCTTCAAGAAAAATTGGTAGTCCCTTAAGATTTCCAACAATTTTTCTGAATTTAACAAACTCTGCGAAAGTCAATAAAAGCACAAGAAAAAATTGGAGGCACCAAAAACTTCCAAAACTTTTTTTGAATCTAAAAAACCTCAAGCAATTAGAATTTGGAAAAATTTGGGAAGCCCCAAAGATCTTCAAAACATTTTTTGAGTTTGAAAAGATTTAAAAAAATCGAAGAAACGCTTCAAAAAAATTTTAGGCACCAAAAACTTCCAAAAAATGTTTAGAGTCTAAAAAACCTCAAGCAATTAAGAATTTTGAAAAAGTTGGGAGGCCCTAAAGACTTCCAATTTTTTTGAATATAATAAAAACATCAGAAAAATAATGTTTTAACCCATTAAAAAAAGTTGGGAGGCCCTAAGGACCTCCACGAATTTTTTCGATTCCGAAAAGACTTCAAAAAGATGAAAAATCGCTTCAAAAAAAATTGGTAGTCCTTTAAAACTTCCAACAATTTTTCTGAATTTAACAAACTCTAGAAAAGTTAATAAAAGCACAAGAAAAAATCGGAAGCCCCAAAGATCTATAGAAAATTTTTTGAGTTTGAGAATATTTAAAAAAATCGAAGAAACGCTTCAAAAAAATTGGAGGCTCCAAACACTTCCAAAAAATGTTTAGAGTCTAAAAAACCTCAAGCAATTAAGAATTTTGAAAAAGTTGGGAGGCCCTAAAGACTTCCAATTTGTTTGAATATAATAAAAACATCAGAAAAATAATGTTTTAACCCATTAAAAAAAGTTGGGAGGCCCTAAGGACCTCCACGAATTTTTTCGATTCCGAAAAGACTTCAAAAAGATGAAAAATCGCTTCAAAAAAAATTGGTAGTCCTTTAAAACTTCCAACAATTTTTCTGAATTTAACAAACTCTAGAAAAGTTAATAAAAGCACAAGAAAAAATCGGAAGCCCCAAAGATCTTCAAAAAATTTTTTGAGTTTGAAAAGATTTAAAAAAATCGAAGAAACGCTTCAAAAAAATGTTAGGCACCAAAAACTTCCAAAAAATGTTTAGAGTCTAAAAAACCTTAAGCAATTAAAAATTTTGAAAAAGTAGGGAGACTTCCAATTTTTTTGAATATAATAAAAACATCAGAAAAATAATGTTTGGAACCCATTAAAAAAAGTTGGGAGGCCCTAAGGACCTAAGGACCTCCACGAATTTTTTTGATTCCGAAAAGACTACAAAAAGATGAAAAATCGCTTCAAGAAAAATTGGTAGTCCCTTAAGACGTCCAACAATTTTTCTGAATTTAACTTACTCTAGAAAAAAAATGTTAGGCACCAAAAACTTCCAAAAAATGTTTAGAGTCTGAAAAACCTCAAGCAATTAAGAATTTTGAAAAAGTTGGGAGGCCCTAGACTTCCAATTTTTTTTAATATAATATAAACATCAGAAAAATAATGTTTGGAACCCATTAAAAAAAGTTAGGAGGCCGTAAAGACCTCCACTAATTTTTTTGATTCCGAAAAAATTTCAAAAAGATGAAAAATCGCTTCAAAAAAAATTGGTAGTCCTTTAAAACTTCCAACAATTTTTCTGAATTTAACAAACTCTGGAAAAGTTAATAAAAGCACAAGAAAAAATCGGAAGCCCCAAAGATCTTCAGAAAATTTTTTGAGTTTGAAAAGATTTAAAAAAATCGAAGAAACGCTTCAAAAAATTTGGAGGCACCAAAAACTTCCAAAACATGTTTAGAGTCTAAAAAACCTTAAGCAATTAAAAATTTTGAAAAAGTTGGGAGGCCCTAAGGACCTCCACGAATTTTTTTGATTCCGAAAAGACTTCAAAAAGATGAAAAATCGCTTCAAAAGAAATTGGTAGTCCCTTAAGACTTCCAACAATTTTTCTGAATTTAACAAACTCTGCGAAAGTCAATAAAAGCACAAGAAAAAATTGGAGGCACCAAAAACTTCCAAAACTTTTTTTGAATCTAAAAAACCTCAAGCAATTAGAATTTGGAAAAATTTGGGAAGCCCCAAAGATTTTCAAAACATTTTTTGAGTTTGAAAAGATTTAAAAAAATCGAAGAAACGCTTCAAAAAAATTTTAGGCACCAAAAACTTCCAAAAAATGTTTAGAGTCTAAAAAACCTCAAGCAATTAAGAATTTTGAAAAAGTTGGGAGGCCCTAAAGACTTCCAATTTGTTTGAATATAATAAAAACATCAGAAAAATAATGTTTTAACCCATTAAAAAAAGTTGGGAGGCCCTAAGGACCTCCACGAATTTTTTCGATTCCGAAAAGACTTCAAAAAGATGAAAAATCGCTTCAAAAAAAATTGGTAGTCCTTTAAAACTTCCAACAATTTTTCTGAATTTAACAAACTCTGGAAAAGTTAATAAAAGCACAAGAAAAAATCGGAAGCCCCAAAGATCTTCAGAAAATTTTTTGAGTTTGAAAAGATTTAAAAAAATCGAAGAAACGCTTCAAAAAAATTTTAGGCACCAAAAACTTCCAAAAAATGTTTAGAGTCTAAAAAACCTCAAGCAATTAAGAATTTTGAAAAAGTTGGGAGGCCCTAAAGACTTCCAATTTGTTTGAATATAATAAAAACATCAGAAAAATAATGTTTTAACCCATTAAAAAAAGTTGGTAGGCCCTAAGGACCTCCACGAATTTTTTCGATTCCGAAAAGACTTCAAAAAGATGAAAAATCGCTTCAAAAAAAATTGGTAGTCCTTTAAAACTTCCAACAATTTTTCTGAATTTAACAAACTCTAGAAAAGTTAATAAAAGCACAAGAAAAAATCGGAAGCCCCAAAGATCTATAGAAAATTTTTTGAGTTTGAGAATATTTAAAAAAATCGAAGAACCGCTTCAAAAAAATTGGAGGCTCCAAACACTTCCAAAAAATGTTTAGAGTCTAAAAAACCTCAAGCAATTAAAAATTTTGATAAAGTTGGGAGGCCCTAAAGACTTCCAATTTTTTGGAATATAATAAAAACATCAGAAAAATAATGTTTTAACCCATTAAAAAAAGTTGGGAGGGTCTAAGGACCTCCACGAATTTTTTCGATTCCGAAAAGACTTCAAAAAGATGAAAAATCGCTTCAAGAAAAGTTGGTAGTCCTTTAAGACTTCCAACAATTTTTCTGAATTTAACAAACTCTAGAAAAGTTAATAAAAGCACAAGAAAAAATCGGAAGCCCCAAAGATCTTCAGAAAATTTTTTGAGTTTGAAAAGATTTAAAAAAATCGAAGAAACGCTTCAAAAAAATGTTAGGCACCAAAAACTTCCAAAAAATGTTTAGAGTCTAAAAAATTAAAGATTTTGAAAAAGTTGGGAGGCCCTAAAGACTTCCAATTTTTTTGAATATAATAAAAACATCAGAAAAATAATGTTTGGAACCCATTAAAAAAAGTTGGGAGGCCCTAAGGACCTCCACGAATTTTTTTGATTCCGAAAAGACTTCTAAAAGATGAAAAATCGCTTCAAGAAAAATTTGTAGTCCCTTAAGACTTCCAACAATTTTTCTGAATTTAACAAACTCTAGAAAAGTTAATAAAAGCACAAGAAAAAATCGGAAGCCCCAAAGATCTTCAGAAAATTTTTTGAGTTTGAAAAGATTTAAAAAAATCGAAGAAACGCTTCAAAAAAATGTTAGGCACCAAAAACTTCCAAAAATTGTTTAGAGTCTAAAAAACCTTAAGCAATTAAAAATTTTGAAAAAGTTGGGAAGCCCTAAAGACTTCCAATTTTTTGGAATATAATAAAAACATCAGAAAAATAATGTTTGGAACCCATTAAAAAAAGTTGGGAGGCCCTAAGGACCTCCACGAACTTTTTTGATTCCGAAAAGACTTCAAAAAGATGAAAAATCGCTTCAAAAGAAATTGGTAGTCCCTTAAGATTTCCAACAATTTTTCTGAATTTAACAAACTCTACAAAAGTCAATAAAAGCACAAGAAAAAATTGCAGGCCTCAAAAACTTCCAAAACATTTTTTGAATCTAAAAAACCTCAAGCAATTAGAATTTGGTAAAATTTGGGAAGCCCCAAAGACCCTCAAAACATTTTTTGAGTTTGAGAATATTTAAAAAAATCGAAGAAACGCTTCAAAAAAAATTGGAGGCTCCAAACACTTCCAAAAAATGTTTAGAGTCTAAAAAACCTCAAGCAATTAAAAATTTTGAAAAAGTTGGGAGGCCCTAAAGACTTCCAATTTTTTTGAATATAATAAAAACATCAGAAAAATAATGTTTGGAACCCATTAAAAAAAGTTGGGAGGCCCTAAGGACCTCCGATTCCGAAAAGACTTCAAAAAGATGAAAAATCGCTTCAAGAAAAATTGGTAGTCCTTTAAGACTTCCAACAATTTTTCTGAATTTAACAAACTCTAGAAAAGTTAATAAAAGCACAAGAAAAAATCGGAAGCCCCAAAGATCTTCAGAAAATTTTTTGAGTTTGAAAAGATTTAAAAAAATCGAAGAAACGCTTCAAAAAAATGTTAGGCACCAAAAACTTCCAAAAATTGTTTAGAGTCTAAAAAACCTTAAGCAATTAAAAATTTTGAAAAAGTTGGGAGGCCCTAAAGACTTCCAATTTTTTGGAATATAATAAAAACATCAGAAAAATAATGTTTGGAACCCATTAAAAAAAGTTGGAAGGCCCTAATTACCTCCACGAATTTTTTTGATTCCGAAAAGACTTCAAAAAGATGAAAAATCGCTTCAAAAGAAATTGGTAGTCCCTTAAGACTTCCAACAATTTTTCTGAATTTAACAAACTCTACAAAAGTCAATAAAAGCACAAGAAAAAATTGCAGGCCTCAAAAACTTCCAAAACATTTTTTGAATCTAAAAAACCTCAAGCAATTAGAATTTGGTAAAATTTGGGAAGCCCCAAAGACCCTCAAAACATTTTTTGAGTTTGAGAATATTTATAAAAATCGAAGAAACGCTTCAAAAAAAATTGGAGGCTCCAAACACTTCCAAAAAATGTTTAGAGTCTGAACAACCCCAAGCAATAAAGAATTTTGAAAAAGTTGGGAGGCCCCGAAGGACTTCCAATTTTTTGAATATAATAAAAACATCAGAAAAATAATGTTTGGAACCCATTAAAAAAAGTTGGGAGGCCCTAAGGACCTCCGATACCGAAAAGACTTCAAAAAGATGAAAAATCGCTTCAAGAAAAATTGGTAGTCCTTTAAGACTTCCAACAATTTTTCTGAATTTAACAAACTCTAGAAAAGTTAATAAAAGCACAAGAAAAAATCGGAAGCCCCAAAGATCTTCAAAAAATTTTTTGAGTTTGAAAAGATTTAAAAAAATCGAAGAAACGCTTCAAAAAATTTGGAGGCAACAAAAACTTCCAAAAAATGTTTAGAGTCTAAAAAACCTCAAGCAATTAAAAATTTTGAAAAAGAGGCCCTAATGACCTCCACGAATTTTTTTGATTCCGAAAAGACTTCAAAAAGATGAAAAATCGCTTCAAAAGAAATTGGTAGTCCTTTAAGATTTCCAACAATTTTTCTGAATTTAACAAACTCTACAAAAGTCAATAAAAGCACAAGAAAAAACTGCAGGCCTCAAAAACTTCCAAAACATTTTTTGAATGTAAAAAACCTCAAGCAATTAGAATTTGGTAAAATTTGGGAAGCCCCAAAGATCTTCAAAAAATTTTTTGAGTTTGAAAAGATTTAAAAAAATCGAAGAAACGCTTCAAAAAAATGTTAGGCACCAAAAACTTCCAAAAAATGTTTAGAGTCTAAAAAACCTTAAGCAATTAAAAATTTTGAAAAAGTAGGGAGACTTACAATTTGTTTGAATATAATAAAAACATCAGAAAAATAATGTTTGGAACCCATTAAAAAAAGTTGGGAGGCCCTAAGGACCTAAGGACCTCCACGAATTTTTTTGATTCCGAAAAGACTACAAAAAGATGAAAAATCGCTTCAAGAAAAATTGGTAGTCCCTTAAGACGTCCAACAATTTTTCTGAATTTAACTTACTCTAGAAAAAAAATGTTAGGCACCAAAAACTTCCAAAAAATGTTTAGAGTCTGAAAAACCTCAAGCAATTAAGAATTTTGAAAAAGTTGGGAGGCCCTAGACTTCCAATTTTTTTTAATATAATATAAACATCAGAAAAATAATGTTTGGAACCCATTAAAAAAAGTTAGGAGGCCGTAAAGACCTCCACTAATTTTTTTGATTCCGAAAAAGTTTCAAAAAGATGAAAAATCGCTTCAAAAAAAATTGGTAGTCCTTTAAAACTTCCAACAATTTTTCTGAATTTAACAAACTCTGGAAAAGTTAATAAAAGCACAAGAAAAAATCGGAAGCCCCAAAGATCTTCAGAAAATTTTTTGAGTTTGAAAAGATTTAAAAAAATCGAAGAAACGCTTCAAAAAATTTGGAGGCACCAAAAACTTCCAAAACATGTTTAGAGTCTAAAAAACCTTAAGCAATTAAAAATTTTGAAAAAGTTGGGAGGCCCTAAGGACCTCCACGAATTTTTTTGATTCCGAAAAGACTTCAAAAAGATGAAAAATCGCTTCAAGAAAAATTGGTAGTCCCTTAAGATTTCCAACAATTTTTCTGAATTTAACAAACTCTGCAAAAGTCAATAAAAGCACAAGAAAAAATTGGAGGCACCAAAAACTTCCAAAACTTTTTTTGAATCTAAAAAACCTCAAGCAATTAGAATTTGGAAAAATTTGGGAAGCCCCAAAGATTTTCAAAACATTTTTTGAGTTTGAAAAGATTTAAAAAAATCGAAGAAACGCTTCAAAAAAATTTTAGGCACCAAAAACTTCCAAAAAATGTTTAGAGTCTAAAAAACCTCAAGCAATTAAGAATTTTGAAAAAGTTGGGAAGCCCCGAAGGACTTCCAATTTGTTTGAATATAATAAAAACATCAGAAAAATAATGTTTTAACCCATTAAAAAAAGTTGGGAGGCCCTAAGGACCTCCACGAATTTTTTCGATTCCGAAAAGACTTCAAAAAGATGAAAAATCGCTTCAAAAAAAATTGGTAGTCCTTTAAAACTTCCAACAATTTTTCTGAATTTAACAAACTCTGGAAAAGTTAATAAAAGCACAAGAAAAAATCGGAAGCCCCAAAGATCTTCAGAAAATTTTTTGAGTTTGAAAAGATTTAAAAAAATCGAAGAAACGCTTCAAAAAATTTGGAGGCACCAAAAACTTCCAAAACATGTTTAGAGTCTAAAAAACCTTAAGCAATTAAAAATTTTGAAAAAGTTGGGAGGCCCTAAGGACCTCCACGAATTTTTTTGATTCCGAAAAGACTTCAAAAAGATGAAAAATCGCTTCAAAAGAAATTGGTAGTCCCTTAAGACTTCCAACAATTTTTCTGAATTTAACAAACTCTGCGAAAGTCAATAAAAGCACAAGAAAAAATTGGAGGCACCAAAAACTTCCAAAACTTTTTTTGAATCTAAAAAACCTCAAGCAATTAGAATTTGGAAAAATTTGGGAAGCCCCAAAGATTTTCAAAACATTTTTTGAGTTTGAAAAGATTTAAAAAAATCGAAGAAACGCTTCAAAAAAATTTTAGGCACCAAAAACTTCCAAAAAATGTTTAGAGTCTAAAAAACCTCAAGCAATTAAGAATTTTGAAAAAGTTGGGAGGCCCTAAAGACTTCCAATTTGTTTGAATATAATAAAAACATCAGAAAAATAATGTTTTAACCCATTAAAAAAAGTTGGGAGGCCCTAAGGACCTCCACGAATTTTTTCGATTCCGAAAAGACTTCAAAAAGATGAAAAATCGCTTCAAAAAAAATTGGTAGTCCTTTAAAACTTCCAACAATTTTTCTGAATTTAACAAACTCTGGAAAAGTTAATAAAAGCACAAGAAAAAATCGGAAGCCCCAAAGATCTTCAGAAAATTTTTTGAGTTTGAAAAGATTTAAAAAAATCGAAGAAACGCTTCAAAAAAATTTTAGGCACCAAAAACTTCCAAAAAATGTTTAGAGTCTAAAAAACCTCAAGCAATTAAGAATTTTGAAAAAGTTGGGAGGCCCTAAAGACTTCCAATTTGTTTGAATATAATAAAAACATCAGAAAAATAATGTTTTAACCCATTAAAAAAAGTTGGTAGGCCCTAAGGACCTCCACGAATTTTTTCGATTCCGAAAAGACTTCAAAAAGATGAAAAATCGCTTCAAAAAAAATTGGTAGTCCTTTAAAACTTCCAACAATTTTTCTGAATTTAACAAACTCTAGAAAAGTTAATAAAAGCACAAGAAAAAATCGGAAGCCCCAAAGATCTATAGAAAATTTTTTGAGTTTGAGAATATTTAAAAAAATCGAAGAAACGCTTCAAAAAAATTGGAGGCTCCAAACACTTCCAAAAAATGTTTAGAGTCTAAAAAACCTCAAGCAATTAAAAATTTTGATAAAGTTGGGAGGCCCTAAAGACTTCCAATTTTTTGGAATATAATAAAAACATCAGAAAAATAATGTTTTAACCCATTAAAAAAAGTTGGGAGGGTCTAAGGACCTCCACGAATTTTTTCGATTCCGAAAAGACTTCAAAAAGATGAAAAATCGCTTCAAGAAAAGTTGGTAGTCCTTTAAGACTTCCAACAATTTTTCTGAATTTAACAAAATCTAGAAAAGTTAATAAAAGCACAAGAAAAAATCGGAAGCCCCAAAGATCTTCAGAAAATTTTTTGACTTTGAAAAGATTTAAAAAAATCGAAGAACCGCTTCAAAAAAATTTTAGGCACCAAAAACTTCGAAAAAATGTTTAGAGTCTAAAAAACCTCAAGCAATTAAGACTTTTGAAAAAGTTGGGAGGCCCTAAAGACTTCCAATTTGTTTGAATATAATAAAAACATCAGAAAAATAATGTTTTAACAAATTAAAAAAAGTTGGGAGGCCCTAAGGACCTAAGGACCTCCACGAATTTTTTTGATTCCGAAAAGACTACAAAAAGATGAAAAATCGCTTCAAGAAAAATTGGTAGTCCCTTAAGACGTCCAACAATTTTTCTGAATTTAACTTACTCTAGAAAAAAAATCGAAGGCACCAAAAACTTCCAAAAAATGTTTAGAGTCTAAAAAACCTCAAGCAATTAAGAATTTTGAAAAAGTTGGGAGGCCCTAAAGACTTCCAATTTGTTTGAATATAATAAAAACATCAGAAAAATAATGTTTTAACCCATTAAAAAAAGTTGGGAGGCCCTAAGGACCTAAGGACCTCCACGAATTTTTTCGATTCCGAAAAGACTTCAAAAAGATGAAAAATCGCTTCAAAAAAAATTGGTAGTCCTTTAAAACTTCCAACAATTTTTCTGAATTTAACAAACTCTAGAAAAGTTAATAAAAGCACAAGAAAAAATCGGAAGCCCCAAAGATCTATAGAAAATTTTTTGAGTTTGAGAATATTTAAAAAAATCGAAGAAACGCTTCAAAAAAATTGGAGGCTCCAAACACTTCCAAAAAATGTTTAGAGTCTAAAAAACCTCAAGCAATTAAAAATTTTGATAAAGTTGGGAGGCCCTAAAGACTTCCAATTTGTTTGAATATAATAAAAACATCAGAAAAATAATGTTTTAACCCATTAAAAAAAGTTGGGAGGCCCTAAGGACCTCCACGAATTTTTTCGATTCCGAAAAGACTTCAAAAAGATGAAAAATCGCTTCAAAAAAAATTGGTAGTCCTTTAAAACTTCCAACAATTTTTCTGAATTTAACAAACTCTAGAAAAGTTAATAAAAGCACAAGAAAAAATCGGAAGCCCCAAAGATCTATAGAAAATTTTTTGAGTTTGAGAATATTTAAAAAAATCGAAGAAACGCTTCAAAAAAATTGGAGGCTCCAAACACTTCCAAAAAATGTTTAGAGTCTAAAAAACCTCAAGCAATTAAGAATTTTGAAAAAGTTGGGAGGCCCTAAAGACTTCCAATTTGTTTGAATATAATAAAAACATCAGAAAAATAATGTTTTAACCCATTAAAAAAAGTTGGGAGGCCCTAAGGACCTCCACGAATTTTTTCGATTCCGAAAAGACTTCAAAAAGATGAAAAATCGCTTCAAAAAAAATTGGTAGTCCTTTAAAACTTCCAACAATTTTTCTGAATTTAACAAACTCTAGAAAAGTTAATAAAAGCACAAGAAAAAATCGGAAGCCCCAAAGATCTTCAAAAAATTTTTTGAGTTTGAAAAGATTTAAAAAAATCGAAGAAACGCTTCAAAAAAATGTTAGGCACCAAAAACTTCCAAAAAATGTTTAGAGTCTAAAAAACCTTAAGCAATTCAAAATTTTGAAAAAGTAGGGAGACTTCCAATTTTTTTGAATATAATAAAAACATCAGAAAAATAATGTTTGGAACCCATTAAAAAAAGTTGGGAGGCCCTAAGGACCTAAGGACCTCCACGAATTTTTTTGATTCCGAAAAGACTACAAAAAGATGAAAAATCGCTTCAAGAAAAATTGGTAGTCCCTTAAGACGTCCAACAATTTTTCTGAATTTAACTTACTCTAGAAAAAAAATGTTAGGCACCAAAAACTTCCAAAAAAATGTTTAGAGTCTGAAAAACCTCAAGCAATTAAGAATTTTGAAAAAGTTGGGAGGCCCTAGACTTCCAATTTTTTTTAATATAATATAAACATCAGAAAAATAATGTTTGGAACCCATTAAAAAAAGTTAGGAGGCCGTAAAGACCTCCACTAATTTTTTTGATTCCGAAAAAATTTCAAAAAGATGAAAAATCGCTTCAAAAAAAATTGGTAGTCCTTTAAAACTTCCAACAATTTTTCTGAATTTAACAAACTCTGGAAAAGTTAATAAAAGCACAAGAAAAAATCGGAAGCCCCAAAGATCTTCAGAAAATTTTTTGAGTTTGAAAAGATTTAAAAAAATCGAAGAAACGCTTCAAAAAATTTGGAGGCACCAAAAACTTCCAAAACATGTTTAGAGTCTAAAAAACCTTAAGCAATTAAAAATTTTGAAAAAGTTGGGAGGCCCTAAGGACCTCCACGAATTTTTTTGATTCCGAAAAGACTTCAAAAAGATGAAAAATCGCTTCAAAAGAAATTGGTAGTCCCTTAAGACTTCCAACAATTTTTCTGAATTTAACAAACTCTGCGAAAGTCAATAAAAGCACAAGAAAAAATTGGAGGCACCAAAAACTTCCAAAACTTTTTTTGAATCTAAAAAACCTCAAGCAATTAGAATTTGGAAAAATTTGGGAAGCCCCAAAGATTTTCAAAACATTTTTTGAGTTTGAAAAGATTTAAAAAAATCGAAGAAACGCTTCAAAAAAATTTTAGGCACCAAAAACTTCCAAAAAATGTTTAGAGTCTAAAAAACCTCAAGCAATTAAGAATTTTGAAAAAGTTGGGAGGCCCTAAAGACTTCCAATTTGTTTGAATATAATAAAAACATCAGAAAAATAATGTTTTAACCCATTAAAAAAAGTTGGGAGGCCCTAAGGACCTCCACGAATTTTTTCGATTCCGAAAAGACTTCAAAAAGATGAAAAATCGCTTCAAAAAAAATTGGTAGTCCTTTAAAACTTCCAACAATTTTTCTGAATTTAACAAACTCTAGAAAAGTTAATAAAAGCACAAGAAAAAATCGGAAGCCCCAAAGATCTATAGAAAATTTTTTGAGTTTGAGAATATTTAAAAAAATCGAAGAAACGCTTCAAAAAAATTGGAGGCTCCAAACACTTCCAAAAAATGTTTAGAGTCTAAAAAACCTCAAGCAATTAAGAATTTTGAAAAAGTTGGGAGGCCCTAAAGACTTCCAATTTGTTTGAATATAATAAAAACATCAGAAAAATAATGTTTTAACCCATTAAAAAAAGTTGGGAGGCCCTAAGGACCTCCACGAATTTTTTCGATTCCGAAAAGACTTCAAAAAGATGAAAAATCGCTTCAAAAAAAATTGGTAGTCCTTTAAAACTTCCAACAATTTTTCTGAATTTAACAAACTCTAGAAAAGTTAATAAAAGCACAAGAAAAAATCGGAAGCCCCAAAGATCTTCAAAAAATTTTTTGAGTTTGAAAAGATTTAAAAAAATCGAAGAAACGCTTCAAAAAAATGTTAGGCACCAAAAACTTCCAAAAAATGTTTAGAGTCTAAAAAACCTTAAGCAATTAAAAATTTTGAAAAAGTAGGGAGACTTCCAATTTTTTTGAATATAATAAAAACATCAGAAAAATAATGTTTGGAACCCATTAAAAAAAGTTGGGAGGCCCTAAGGACCTAAGGACCTCCACGAATTTTTTTGATTCCGAAAAGACTACAAAAAGATGAAAAATCGCTTCAAGAAAAATTGGTAGTCCCTTAAGACGTCCAACAATTTTTCTGAATTTAACTTACTCTAGAAAAAAAATGTTAGGCACCAAAAACTTCCAAAAAAATGTTTAGAGTCTGAAAAACCTCAAGCAATTAAGAATTTTGAAAAAGTTGGGAGGCCCTAGACTTCCAATTTTTTTTAATATAATATAAACATCAGAAAAATAATGTTTGGAACCCATTAAAAAAAGTTAGGAGGCCGTAAAGACCTCCACTAATTTTTTTGATTCCGAAAAAATTTCAAAAAGATGAAAAATCGCTTCAAAAAAAATTGGTAGTCCTTTAAAACTTCCAACAATTTTTCTGAATTTAACAAACTCTGGAAAAGTTAATAAAAGCACAAGAAAAAATCGGAAGCCCCAAAGATCTTCAGAAAATTTTTTGAGTTTGAAAAGATTTAAAAAAATCGAAGAAACGCTTCAAAAAATTTGGAGGCACCAAAAACTTCCAAAACATGTTTAGAGTCTAAAAAACCTTAAGCAATTAAAAATTTTGAAAAAGTTGGGAGGCCCTAAGGACCTCCACGAATTTTTTTGATTCCGAAAAGACTTCAAAAAGATGAAAAATCGCTTCAAAAGAAATTGGTAGTCCCTTAAGACTTCCAACAATTTTTCTGAATTTAACAAACTCTGCGAAAGTCAATAAAAGCACAAGAAAAAATTGGAGGCACCAAAAACTTCCAAAACTTTTTTTGAATCTAAAAAACCTCAAGCAATTAGAATTTGGAAAAATTTGGGAAGCCCCAAAGATTTTCAAAACATTTTTTGAGTTTGAAAAGATTTAAAAAAATCGAAGAAACGCTTCAAAAAAATTTTAGGCACCAAAAACTTCCAAAAAATGTTTAGAGTCTAAAAAACCTCAAGCAATTAAGAATTTTGAAAAAGTTGGGAGGCCCTAAAGACTTCCAATTTGTTTGAATATAATAAAAACATCAGAAAAATAATGTTTTAACCCATTAAAAAAAGTTGGGAGGCCCTAAGGACCTCCACGAATTTTTTCGATTCCGAAAAGACTTCAAAAAGATGAAAAATCGCTTCAAAAAAAATTGGTAGTCCTTTAAAACTTCCAACAATTTTTCTGAATTTAACAAACTCTGGAAAAGTTAATAAAAGCACAAGAAAAAATCGGAAGCCCCAAAGATCTTCAGAAAATTTTTTGAGTTTGAAAAGATTTAAAAAAATCGAAGAAACGCTTCAAAAAAATTTTAGGCACCAAAAACTTCCAAAAAATGTTTAGAGTCTAAAAAACCTCAAGCAATTAAGAATTTTGAAAAAGTTGGGAGGCCCTAAAGACTTCCAATTTGTTTGAATATAATAAAAACATCAGAAAAATAATGTTTTAACCCATTAAAAAAAGTTGGTAGGCCCTAAGGACCTCCACGAATTTTTTCGATTCCGAAAAGACTTCAAAAAGATGAAAAATCGCTTCAAAAAAAATTGGTAGTCCTTTAAAACTTCCAACAATTTTTCTGAATTTAACAAACTCTAGAAAAGTTAATAAAAGCACAAGAAAAAATCGGAAGCCCCAAAGATCTATAGAAAATTTTTTGAGTTTGAGAATATTTAAAAAAATCGAAGAAACGCTTCAAAAAAATTGGAGGCTCCAAACACTTCCAAAAAATGTTTAGAGTCTAAAAAACCTCAAGCAATTAAAAATTTTGATAAAGTTGGGAGGCCCTAAAGACTTCCAATTTTTTGGAATATAATAAAAACATCAGAAAAATAATGTTTTAACCCATTAAAAAAAGTTGGGAGGGTCTAAGGACCTCCACGAATTTTTTCGATTCCGAAAAGACTTCAAAAAGATGAAAAATCGCTTCAAGAAAAGTTGGTAGTCCTTTAAGACTTCCAACAATTTTTCTGAATTTAACAAAATCTAGAAAAGTTAATAAAAGCACAAGAAAAAATCGGAAGCCCCAAAGATCTTCAGAAAATTTTTTGACTTTGAAAAGATTTAAAAAAATCGAAGAACCGCTTCAAAAAAATTTTAGGCACCAAAAACTTCGAAAAAATGTTTAGAGTCTAAAAAACCTCAAGCAATTAAGACTTTTGAAAAAGTTGGGAGGCCCTAAAGACTTCCAATTTGTTTGAATATAATAAAAACATCAGAAAAATAATGTTTTAACCCATTAAAAAAAGTTGGGAGGCCCTAATGACCTCCACTAATTTTTTTGATTCCGAAAAAGTTTCAAAAAGATGAAAAATCGCTTCAAAAGAAATTGGTAGTCCCTTAAGATTTCCAACAATTTTTCTGAATTTAACAAACTCTAGAAAAGTTAATAAAAGCACAAGAAAAAATCGGAAGCCCCAAAGATCTTCAGAAAATTTTTTGACTTTGAAAAGATTTAAAAAAATCGAAGAACCGCTTCAAAAAAATTTTAGGCACCAAAAACTTCCAAAAAATGTTTAGAGTCTAAAAAACCTCAAGCAATTAAGACTTTTGAAAAAGTTGGGAGGCCCTAAAGACTTCCAATTTGTTTGAATATAATAAAAACATCAGAAAAATAATGTTTTAACAAATTAAAAAAAGTTGGGAGGCCCTAAGGACCTAAGGACCTCCACGAATTTTTTTGATTCCGAAAAGACTACAAAAAGATGAAAAATCGCTTCAAGAAAAATTGGTAGTCCCTTAAGACGTCCAACAATTTTTCTGAATTTAACTTACTCTAGAAAAAAAATCGAAGGCACCAAAAACTTCCAAAAAATGTTTAGAGTCTGAAAAACCTCAAGCAATTAAGAATTTTGAAAAAGTTGGGAGGCCCTAAAGACTTCCAATTTTTTGGAATATAATAAAAACATCAGAAAAATAATGTTTTAACCCATTAAAAAAAGTTGGGAGGCCCTAATGACCTCCACGAATTTTTTTGATTCCGAAAACACTTCAAAAAGATGAAAAATCGCTTCAAAAGAAATTGGTAGTCCCTTAAGATTTCCAACAATTTTTCTGAATTTAACAAACTCTGCAAAAGTCAATAAAAGCACAAGAAAAAATTGGAGGCACCAAAAACTTCCAAAACTTTTTTTGAATCTAAAAAACCTCAAGCAATTAGAATTTGGAAAAATTTGGGAAGCCCCAAAGATCTTCAAAAAATTTTTTGAGTTTGAAAAGATTTAAAAAAATCGAAGAAACGCTTCAAAAAAAATTTTAGGCACCAAAAACTTCCAAAAAATGTTTAGAGTCTAAAAAACCTCAAGCAATTAAGAATTTTGAAAAAGTTGGGAGGCCCTAAAGACTTCCAATTTTTTTGAATATAATAAAAACATCAGAAAAATAATGTTTTAACCCATTAAAAAAAGTTTGGAGGCTCTAAGGACCTAGACGAATTTTTTCGATTCCGAAAAGACTTCAAAAAGATGAAAAATCGCTTCAAGAAAAATTGGTAGTCCTTTAAGACTTCCAACAATTTTTCTGAATTTAACAAACTCTAGAAAAGTTAATAAAAGCACAAGAAAAAATCGGAAGCCTCAAAGATCTTCAGAAAATTTTTTGAGTTTGAAAAGATTTAAAAAAAATCGAAGAAACGCTTCAAAAAAATTTTAGGCACCAAAAACTTTCAAAAAATGTTTAGAGTCTAAAAAACCTCAAGCAATTAAGAATTTTGAAAAAGTTGGGAGGCCCTAAAGACTTCCAATTTTTTTGAATATAATAAAAACATCAGAAAAATAATGTTTTAACCCATTAAAAAAAGTTGGGAGGCCCTAATGACCTCCACGAATTTTTTTGATTCCGAAAACACTTCAAGAAGATGAAAAATCGCTTCAAAAGAAATTGGTTGTCCCTTAAGATTTCCAACAATTTTTCTGAATTTAACAAACTCTAGAAAAGTTAATAAAAGCACAAGAGAAAATCGGAAGCCCCAAAGATCTATAGAAAATTTTTTGAGTTTGAGAATATTTAAAAAAATCGAAGAAACGCTTCAAAAAAATTGGAGGCTCCAAACACTTCCAAAAAATTTTTAGAGTCTAAAAAACCTCAAGCAATTAAAAATTTTGATAAAGTTGGGAGGCCCTAAAGACTTCCAATTTTTTGGAATATAATAAAAACATCAGAAAAATAATGTTTTAACCCATTAAAAAAAGTTGGGAGGGTCTAAGGACCTCCACGAATTTTTTCGATTCCGAAAAGACTTCAAAAAGATGAAAAATCGCTTCAAGAAAAGTTGGTAGTCCTTTAAGACTTCCAACAATTTTTCTGAATTTAACAAAATCTAGAAAAGTTAATAAAAGCACAAGAAAAAATCGGAAGCCCCAAAGATCTTCAGAAAATTTTTTGACTTTGAAAAGATTTAAAAAAATCGAAGAACCGCTTCAAAAAAATTTTAGGCACCAAAAACTTCGAAAAAATGTTTAGAGTCTAAAAAACCTCAAGCAATTAAGACTTTTGAAAAAGTTGGGAGGCCCTAATATAATAAAAACATCAGAAAAATAATGTTTTAACAAATTAAAAAAAGTTGGGAGGCCCTAAGGACCTAAGGACCTCCACGAATTTTTTTGATTCCGAAAAGACTACAAAAAGATGAAAAATCGCTTCAAGAAAAATTGGTAGTCCCTTAAGACGTCCAACAATTTTTCTGAATTTAACTTACTCTAGAAAAAAAATCGAAGGCACCAAAAACTTCCAAAAAATGTTTAGAGTCTGAAAAACCTCAAGCAATTAAGAATTTTGAAAAAGTTGGGGGGCCCTAGACTTCCAATTTTTTTTAATATAATATAAACATCAGAAAAATAATGTTTGGAACCCATTAAAAAAAGTTAGGAGGCCGTAAAGACCTCCACGAATTTTTTTGATTCCGAAAAGACTTCAAAAAGATGAAAAATCGCTTCAAGAAAAATTGGTAGTCCCTTAAGATTTCCAACAATTTTTCTGAATTTGACAAACTCTGCAAAAGTCAATAAAAGCACAAGAAAAAATTGGAGGCACCAAAAACTTCCAAAACTTTTTTTGAATCTAAAAAACCTCAAGCAATTAGAATTTGGAAAAATTTGGGAAGCCCCAAAGATCTTCAAAACATTTTTTGAGTTTGAAAAGATTTAAAAAAATCGAAGAAACGCTTCAAAAAAATTTTAGGCACCAAAAACTTCCAAAAAATGTTTAGAGTCTAAAAAACCTCAAGCAATTAAGAATTTTGAAAAAGTTGGGAGGCCCTAAAGACTTCCAATTTGTTTGAATATAATAAAAACATCAGAAAAATAATGTTTTAACCCATTAAAAAAAGTTGGGAGGTCCTAAGGACCTCCACGAATTTTTTCGATTCCGAAAAGACTTCAAAAAGATGAAAAATCGCTTCAAAAAAAATTGGTAGTCCTTTAAAACTTCCAACCATTTTTCTGAATTTAACAAACTCTAGAAAAGTTAATAAAAGCACAAGAGAAAATCGGAAGCCCCAAAGATCTATAGAAAATTTTTTGAGTTTGAGAATATTTAAAAAAATCGAAGAAACGCTTCAAAAAAATTGGAGGCTCCAAACACTTCCAAAAAATTTTTAGAGTCTAAAAAACCTCAAGCAATTAAAAATTTTGATAAAGTTGGGAGGCCCTAAAGACTTCCAATTTTTTTGAATATAATAAAAACATCAGAAAAATAATGTTTTAACCCATTAAAAAAAGTTGGGAGGCCCTAATGACCTCCACTAATTTTTTTGATTCCGAAAAAGTTTCAAAAAGATGAAAAATCGCTTCAAAAGAAATTGGTAGTCCCTTAAGATTTCCAACAATTTTTCTGAATTTAACAAACTCTAGAAAAGTTAATAAAAGCACAAGAAAAAATCGGAAGCCCCAAAGATCTTCAGAAAATTTTTTGACTTTGAAAAGATTTAAAAAAATCGAAGAACCGCTTCAAAAAAATTTTAGGCACCAAAAACTTCGAAAAAATGTTTAGAGTCTAAAAAACCTCAAGCAATTAAGACTTTTGAAAAAGTTGGGAGGCCCTAATATAATAAAAACATCAGAAAAATAATGTTTTAACAAATTAAAAAAAGTTGGGAGGCCCTAAGGACCTAAGGACCTCCACGAATTTTTTTGATTCCGAAAAGACTACAAAAAGATGAAAAATCGCTTCAAGAAAAATTGGTAGTCCCTTAAGACGTCCAACAATTTTTCTGAATTTAACTTACTCTAGAAAAAAAATCGAAGGCACCAAAAACTTCCAAAAAATGTTTAGAGTCTGAAAAACCTCAAGCAATTAAGAATTTTGAAAAAGTTGGGGGGCCCTAGACTTCCAATTTTTTTTAATATAATATAAACATCAGAAAAATAATGTTTGGAACCCATTAAAAAAAGTTAGGAGGCCGTAAAGACCTCCACGAATTTTTTTGATTCCGAAAAGACTTCAAAAAGATGAAAAATCGCTTCAAGAAAAATTGGTAGTCCCTTAAGATTTCCAACAATTTTTCTGAATTTGACAAACTCTGCAAAAGTCAATAAAAGCACAAGAAAAAATTGGAGGCACCAAAAACTTCCAAAACTTTTTTTGAATCTAAAAAACCTCAAGCAATTAGAATTTGGAAAAATTTGGGAAGCCCCAAAGATCTTCAAAACATTTTTTGAGTTTGAAAAGATTTAAAAAAATCGAAGAAACGCTTCAAAAAAATTTTAGGCACCAAAAACTTCCAAAAAATGTTTAGAGTCTAAAAAACCTCAAGCAATTAAGAATTTTGAAAAAGTTGGGAGGCCCTAAAGACTTCCAATTTGTTTGAATATAATAAAAACATCAGAAAAATAATGTTTTAACCCATTAAAAAAAGTTGGGAGGTCCTAAGGACCTCCACGAATTTTTTCGATTCCGAAAAGACTTCAAAAAGATGAAAAATCGCTTCAAAAAAAATTGGTAGTCCTTTAAAACTTCCAACCATTTTTCTGAATTTAACAAACTCTAGAAAAGTTAATAAAAGCACAAGAGAAAATCGGAAGCCCCAAAGATCTATAGAAAATTTTTTGAGTTTGAGAATATTTAAAAAAATCGAAGAAACGCTTCAAAAAAATTGGAGGCTCCAAACACTTCCAAAAAATTTTTAGAGTCTAAAAAACCTCAAGCAATTAAAAATTTTGATAAAGTTGGGAGGCCCTAAAGACTTCCAATTTTTTTGAATATAATAAAAACATCAGAAAAATAATGTTTTAACCCATTAAAAAAAGTTGGGAGGCCCTAATGACCTCCACTAATTTTTTTGATTCCGAAAAAGTTTCAAAAAGATGAAAAATCGCTTCAAAAGAAATTGGTAGTCCCTTAAGATTTCCAACAATTTTTCTGAATTTAACAAACTCTAGAAAAGTTAATAAAAGCACAAGAAAAAATCGGAAGCCCCAAAGATCTTCAGAAAATTTTTTGACTTTGAAAAGATTTAAAAAAATCGAAGAACCGCTTCAAAAAAATTTTAGGCACCAAAAACTTCCAAAAAATGTTTAGAGTCTAAAAAACCTCAAGCAATTAAGACTTTTGAAAAAGTTGGGAGGCCCTAAAGACTTCCAATTTGTTTGAATATAATAAAAAGATCAGAAAAATAATGTTTTAACAAATTAAAAAAAGTTGGGAGGCCCTAAGGACCTAAGGACCTCCACGAATTTTTTTGATTCCGAAAAGACTACAAAAAGATGAAAAATCGCTTCAAGAAAAATTGGTAGTCCCTTAAGACGTCCAACAATTTTTCTGAATTTAACTTACTCTAGAAAAAAAATCGAAGGCACCAAAAACTTCCAAAAAATGTTTAGAGTCTGAAAAACCTCAAGCAATTAAGAATTTTGAAAAAGTTGGGGGGCCCTAGACTTCCAATTTTTTTTAATATAATATAAACATCAGAAAAATAATGTTTGGAACCCATTAAAAAAAGTTAGGAGGCCGTAAAGACCTCCACGAATTTTTTTGATTCCGAAAAGACTTCAAAAAGATGAAAAATCGCTTCAAGAAAAATTGGTAGTCCCTTAAGATTTCCAACAATTTTTCTGAATTTAACAAACTCTGCAAAAGTCAATAAAAGCACAAGAAAAAATTGGAGGCACCAAAAACTTCCAAAACTTTTTTTGAATCTAAAAAACCTCAAGCAATTAGAATTTGGAAAAATTTGGGAAGCCCCAAAGATCTTCAAAACATTTTTTGAGTTTGAAAAGATTTAAAAAAATCGAAGAAACGCTTCAAAAAAATTTTAGGCACCAAAAACTTCCAAAAAATGTTTAGAGTCTAAAAAACCTCAAGCAATTAAGAATTTTGAAAAAGTTGGGAGGCCCTAAAGACTTCCAATTTGTTTGAATATAATAAAAACATCAGAAAAATAATGTTTTAACCCATTAAAAAAAGTTGGGAGGCCCTAAGGACCTCCACGAATTTTTTCGATTCCGAAAAGACTTCAAAAAGATGAAAAATCGCTTCAAAAAAAATTGGTAGTCCTTTAAAACTTCCAACCATTTTTCTGAATTTAACAAACTCTAGAAAAGTTAATAAAAGCACAAGAGAAAATCGGAAGCCCCAAAGATCTATAGAAAATTTTTTGAGTTTGAGAATATTTAAAAAAATCGAAGAAACGCTTCAAAAAAATTGGAGGCTCCAAACACTTCCAAAAAATGTTTAGAGTCTAAAAAACCTCAAGCAATTAAAAATTTTGATAAAGTTGGGAGGCCCTAAAGACTTCCAATTTTTTTGAATATAATAAAAACATCAGAAAAATAATGTTTTAACCCATTAAAAAAAGTTGGGAGGCCCTAAGGACCTCCACGAATTTTTTTGATTCCGAAAAGACTTCAAAAAGATGAAAAATCGCTTCAAGAAAAATTGGTAGTCCCTTAAGACTTCCAACAATTTTTCTGAATTTAACAAACTCTAGAAAAGTTAATAAAAGCACAAGAAAAAATCGGAAGCCCCAAAGATCTTCAGAAAATTTTTTGACTTTGAAAAGATTTAAAAAAATCGAAGAACCGCTTCAAAAAAATTTTAGGCACCAAAAACTTCCAAAAAATGTTTAGAGTCTAAAAAACCTCAAGCAATTAAGACTTTTGAAAAAGTTGGGAGGCCCTAAAGACTTCCAATTTGTTTGAATATAATAAAAACATCAGAAAAATAATGTTTTAACAAATTAAAAAAAGTTGGGAGGCCCTAAGGACCTAAGGACCTCCACGAATTTTTTTGATTCCGAAAAGACTACAAAAAGATGAAAAATCGCTTCAAGAAAAATTGGTAGTCCCTTAAGACGTCCAACAATTTTTCTGAATTTAACTTACTCTAGAAAAAAAATCGAAGGCACCAAAAACTTCCAAAAAATGTTTAGAGTCTGAAAAACCTCAAGCAATTAAGAATTTTGAAAAAGTTGGGGGGCCCTAGACTTCCAATTTTTTTTAATATAATATAAACATCAGAAAAATAATGTTTGGAACCCATTAAAAAAAGTTAGGAGGCCGTAAAGACCTCCACGAATTTTTTTGATTCCGAAAAGACTTCAAAAAGATGAAAAATCGCTTCAAGAAAAATTGGTAGTCCCTTAAGATTTCCAACAATTTTTCTGAATTTAACAAACTCTGCAAAAGTCAATAAAAGCACAAGAAAAAATTGGAGGCACCAAAAACTTCCAAAACTTTTTTTGAATCTAAAAAACCTCAAGCAATTAGAATTTGGAAAAATTTGGGAAGCCCCAAAGATCTTCAAAACATTTTTTGAGTTTGAAAAGATTTAAAAAAATCGAAGAAACGCTTCAAAAAAATTGGAGGCTCCAAACACTTCCAAAAAATTTTTAGAGTCTAAAAAACCTCAAGCAATTAAAAATTTTGATAAAGTTGGGAGGCCCTAAAGACTTCCAATTTTTTGGAATATAATAAAAACATCAGAAAAATAATGTTTTAACCCATTAAAAAAAGTTGGGAGGGTCTAAGGACCTCCACGAATTTTTTCGATTCCGAAAAGACTTCAAAAAGATGAAAAATCGCTTCAAGAAAAGTTGGTAGTCCTTTAAGACTTCCAACAATTTTTCTGAATTTAACAAAATCTAGAAAAGTTAATAAAAGCACAAGAAAAAATCGGAAGCCCCAAAGATCTTCAGAAAATTTTTTGACTTTGAAAAGATTTAAAAAAATCGAAGAACCGCTTCAAAAAAATTTTAGGCACCAAAAACTTCGAAAAAATGTTTAGAGTCTAAAAAACCTCAAGCAATTAAGACTTTTGAAAAAGTTGGGAGGCCCTAATATAATAAAAACATCAGAAAAATAATGTTTTAACAAATTAAAAAAAGTTGGGAGGCCCTAAGGACCTAAGGACCTCCACGAATTTTTTTGATTCCGAAAAGACTACAAAAAGATGAAAAATCGCTTCAAGAAAAATTGGTAGTCCCTTAAGACGTCCAACAATTTTTCTGAATTTAACTTACTCTAGAAAAAAAATCGAAGGCACCAAAAACTTCCAAAAAATGTTTAGAGTCTGAAAAACCTCAAGCAATTAAGAATTTTGAAAAAGTTGGGAGGCCCTAAAGACTTCCAATTTTTTGGAATATAATAAAAACATCAGAAAAATAATGTTTTAACCCATTAAAAAAAGTTGGGAGGCCCTAATGACCTCCACGAATTTTTTTGATTCCGAAAACACTTCAAAAAGATGAAAAATCGCTTCAAAAGAAATTGGTAGTCCCTTAAGATTTCCAACAATTTTTCTGAATTTAACAAACTCTGCAAAAGTCAATAAAAGCACAAGAAAAAATTGGAGGCACCAAAAACTTCCAAAACTTTTTTTGAATCTAAAAAACCTCAAGCAATTAGAATTTGGAAAAATTTGGGAAGCCCCAAAGATCTTCAAAAAATTTTTTGAGTTTGAAAAGATTTAAAAAAATCGAAGAAACGCTTCAAAAAAAATTTTAGGCACCAAAAACTTCCAAAAAATGTTTAGAGTCTAAAAAACCTCAAGCAATTAAGAATTTTGAAAAAGTTGGGAGGCCCTAAAGACTTCCAATTTTTTTGAATATAATAAAAACATCAGAAAAATAATGTTTTAACCCATTAAAAAAAGTTTGGAGGCTCTAAGGACCTAGACGAATTTTTTCGATTCCGAAAAGACTTCAAAAAGATGAAAAATCGCTTCAAGAAAAATTGGTAGTCCTTTAAGACTTCCAACAATTTTTCTGAATTTAACAAACTCTAGAAAAGTTAATAAAAGCACAAGAAAAAATCGGAAGCCTCAAAGATCTTCAGAAAATTTTTTGAGTTTGAAAAGATTTAAAAAAAATCGAAGAAACGCTTCAAAAAAATTTTAGGCACCAAAAACTTTCAAAAAATGTTTAGAGTCTAAAAAACCTCAAGCAATTAAGAATTTTGAAAAAGTTGGGAGGCCCTAAAGACTTCCAATTTTTTTGAATATAATAAAAACATCAGAAAAATAATGTTTTAACCCATTAAAAAAAGTTGGGAGGCCCTAATGACCTCCACGAATTTTTTTGATTCCGAAAACACTTCAAGAAGATGAAAAATCGCTTCAAAAGAAATTGGTTGTCCCTTAAGATTTCCAACAATTTTTCTGAATTTAACAAACTCTAGAAAAGTTAATAAAAGCACAAGAGAAAATCGGAAGCCCCAAAGATCTATAGAAAATTTTTTGAGTTTGAGAATATTTAAAAAAATCGAAGAAACGCTTCAAAAAAATTGGAGGCTCCAAACACTTCCAAAAAATTTTTAGAGTCTAAAAAACCTCAAGCAATTAAAAATTTTGATAAAGTTGGGAGGCCCTAAAGACTTCCAATTTTTTGGAATATAATAAAAACATCAGAAAAATAATGTTTTAACCCATTAAAAAAAGTTGGGAGGGTCTAAGGACCTCCACGAATTTTTTCGATTCCGAAAAGACTTCAAAAAGATGAAAAATCGCTTCAAGAAAAGTTGGTAGTCCTTTAAGACTTCCAACAATTTTTCTGAATTTAACAAAATCTAGAAAAGTTAATAAAAGCACAAGAAAAAATCGGAAGCCCCAAAGATCTTCAGAAAATTTTTTGACTTTGAAAAGATTTAAAAAAATCGAAGAACCGCTTCAAAAAAATTTTAGGCACCAAAAACTTCGAAAAAATGTTTAGAGTCTAAAAAACCTCAAGCAATTAAGACTTTTGAAAAAGTTGGGAGGCCCTAATATAATAAAAACATCAGAAAAATAATGTTTTAACAAATTAAAAAAAGTTGGGAGGCCCTAAGGACCTAAGGACCTCCACGAATTTTTTTGATTCCGAAAAGACTACAAAAAGATGAAAAATCGCTTCAAGAAAAATTGGTAGTCCCTTAAGACGTCCAACAATTTTTCTGAATTTAACTTACTCTAGAAAAAAAATCGAAGGCACCAAAAACTTCCAAAAAATGTTTAGAGTCTGAAAAACCTCAAGCAATTAAGAATTTTGAAAAAGTTGGGGGGCCCTAGACTTCCAATTTTTTTTAATATAATATAAACATCAGAAAAATAATGTTTGGAACCCATTAAAAAAAGTTAGGAGGCCGTAAAGACCTCCACGAATTTTTTTGATTCCGAAAAGACTTCAAAAAGATGAAAAATCGCTTCAAGAAAAATTGGTAGTCCCTTAAGATTTCCAACAATTTTTCTGAATTTGACAAACTCTGCAAAAGTCAATAAAAGCACAAGAAAAAATTGGAGGCACCAAAAACTTCCAAAACTTTTTTTGAATCTAAAAAACCTCAAGCAATTAGAATTTGGAAAAATTTGGGAAGCCCCAAAGATCTTCAAAACATTTTTTGAGTTTGAAAAGATTTAAAAAAATCGAAGAAACGCTTCAAAAAAATTTTAGGCACCAAAAACTTCCAAAAAATGTTTAGAGTCTAAAAAACCTCAAGCAATTAAGAATTTTGAAAAAGTTGGGAGGCCCTAAAGACTTCCAATTTGTTTGAATATAATAAAAACATCAGAAAAATAATGTTTTAACCCATTAAAAAAAGTTGGGAGGTCCTAAGGACCTCCACGAATTTTTTCGATTCCGAAAAGACTTCAAAAAGATGAAAAATCGCTTCAAAAAAAATTGGTAGTCCTTTAAAACTTCCAACCATTTTTCTGAATTTAACAAACTCTAGAAAAGTTAATAAAAGCACAAGAGAAAATCGGAAGCCCCAAAGATCTATAGAAAATTTTTTGAGTTTGAGAATATTTAAAAAAATCGAAGAAACGCTTCAAAAAAATTGGAGGCTCCAAACACTTCCAAAAAATTTTTAGAGTCTAAAAAACCTCAAGCAATTAAAAATTTTGATAAAGTTGGGAGGCCCTAAAGACTTCCAATTTTTTTGAATATAATAAAAACATCAGAAAAATAATGTTTTAACCCATTAAAAAAAGTTGGGAGGCCCTAATGACCTCCACTAATTTTTTTGATTCCGAAAAAGTTTCAAAAAGATGAAAAATCGCTTCAAAAGAAATTGGTAGTCCCTTAAGATTTCCAACAATTTTTCTGAATTTAACAAACTCTAGAAAAGTTAATAAAAGCACAAGAAAAAATCGGAAGCCCCAAAGATCTTCAGAAAATTTTTTGACTTTGAAAAGATTTAAAAAAATCGAAGAACCGCTTCAAAAAAATTTTAGGCACCAAAAACTTCCAAAAAATGTTTAGAGTCTAAAAAACCTCAAGCAATTAAGACTTTTGAAAAAGTTGGGAGGCCCTAAAGACTTCCAATTTGTTTGAATATAATAAAAACATCAGAAAAATAATGTTTTAACAAATTAAAAAAAGTTGGGAGGCCCTAAGGACCTAAGGACCTCCACGAATTTTTTTGATTCCGAAAAGACTACAAAAAGATGAAAAATCGCTTCAAGAAAAATTGGTAGTCCCTTAAGACGTCCAACAATTTTTCTGAATTTAACTTACTCTAGAAAAAAAATCGAAGGCACCAAAAACTTCCAAAAAATGTTTAGAGTCTGAAAAACCTCAAGCAATTAAGAATTTTGAAAAAGTTGGGGGGCCCTAGACTTCCAATTTTTTTTAATATAATATAAACATCAGAAAAATAATGTTTGGAACCCATTAAAAAAAGTTAGGAGGCCGTAAAGACCTCCACGAATTTTTTTGATTCCGAAAAGACTTCAAAAAGATGAAAAATCGCTTCAAGAAAAATTGGTAGTCCCTTAAGATTTCCAACAATTTTTCTGAATTTAACAAACTCTGCAAAAGTCAATAAAAGCACAAGAAAAAATTGGAGGCACCAAAAACTTCCAAAACTTTTTTTGAATCTAAAAAACCTCAAGCAATTAGAATTTGGAAAAATTTGGGAAGCCCCAAAGATCTTCAAAACATTTTTTGAGTTTGAAAAGATTTAAAAAAATCGAAGAAACGCTTCAAAAAAATTTTAGGCACCAAAAACTTCCAAAAAATGTTTAGAGTCTAAAAAACCTCAAGCAATTAAGAATTTTGAAAAAGTTGGGAGGCCCTAAAGACTTCCAATTTGTTTGAATATAATAAAAACATCAGAAAAATAATGTTTTAACCCATTAAAAAAAGTTGGGAGGCCCTAAGGACCTCCACGAATTTTTTCGATTCCGAAAAGACTTCAAAAAGATGAAAAATCGCTTCAAAAAAAATTGGTAGTCCTTTAAAACTTCCAACCATTTTTCTGAATTTAACAAACTCTAGAAAAGTTAATAAAAGCACAAGAGAAAATCGGAAGCCCCAAAGATCTATAGAAAATTTTTTGAGTTTGAGAATATTTAAAAAAATCGAAGAAACGCTTCAAAAAAATTGGAGGCTCCAAACACTTCCAAAAAATGTTTAGAGTCTAAAAAACCTCAAGCAATTAAAAATTTTGATAAAGTTGGGAGGCCCTAAAGACTTCCAATTTTTTTGAATATAATAAAAACATCAGAAAAATAATGTTTTAACCCATTAAAAAAAGTTGGGAGGCCCTAAGGACCTCCACGAATTTTTTTGATTCCGAAAAGACTTCAAAAAGATGAAAAATCGCTTCAAGAAAAATTGGTAGTCCCTTAAGACTTCCAACAATTTTTCTGAATTTAACAAACTCTAGAAAAGTTAATAAAAGCACAAGAAAAAATCGGAAGCCCCAAAGATCTTCAGAAAATTTTTTGACTTTGAAAAGATTTAAAAAAATCGAAGAACCGCTTCAAAAAAATTTTAGGCACCAAAAACTTCCAAAAAATGTTTAGAGTCTAAAAAACCTCAAGCAATTAAGACTTTTGAAAAAGTTGGGAGGCCCTAAAGACTTCCAATTTGTTTGAATATAATAAAAACATCAGAAAAATAATGTTTTAACAAATTAAAAAAAGTTGGGAGGCCCTAAGGACCTAAGGACCTCCACGAATTTTTTTGATTCCGAAAAGACTACAAAAAGATGAAAAATCGCTTCAAGAAAAATTGGTAGTCCCTTAAGACGTCCAACAATTTTTCTGAATTTAACTTACTCTAGAAAAAAAATCGAAGGCACCAAAAACTTCCAAAAAATGTTTAGAGTCTGAAAAACCTCAAGCAATTAAGAATTTTGAAAAAGTTGGGGGGCCCTAGACTTCCAATTTTTTTTAATATAATATAAACATCAGAAAAATAATGTTTGGAACCCATTAAAAAAAGTTAGGAGGCCGTAAAGACCTCCACGAATTTTTTTGATTCCGAAAAGACTTCAAAAAGATGAAAAATCGCTTCAAGAAAAATTGGTAGTCCCTTAAGATTTCCAACAATTTTTCTGAATTTAACAAACTCTGCAAAAGTCAATAAAAGCACAAGAAAAAATTGGAGGCACCAAAAACTTCCAAAACTTTTTTTGAATCTAAAAAACCTCAAGCAATTAGAATTTGGAAAAATTTGGGAAGCCCCAAAGATCTTCAAAACATTTTTTGAGTTTGAAAAGATTTAAAAAAATCGAAGAAACGCTTCAAAAAAATTTTAGGCACCAAAAACTTCCAAAAAATGTTTAGAGTCTAAAAAACCTCAAGCAATTAAGAATTTTGAAAAAGTTGGGAGGCCCTAAAGACTTCCAATTTGTTTGAATATAATAAAAACATCAGAAAAATAATGTTTTAACCCATTAAAAAAAGTTGGGAGGCCCTAAGGACCTCCACGAATTTTTTCGATTCCGAAAAGACTTCAAAAAGATGAAAAATCGCTTCAAAAAAAATTGGTAGTCCCTTAAAACTTCCAACCATTTTTCTGAATTTAACAAACTCTAGAAAAGTTAATAAAAGCACAAGAGAAAATCGGAAGCCCCAAAGATCTATAGAAAATTTTTTGAGTTTGAGAATATTTAAAAAAATCGAAGAAACGCTTCAAAAAAATTGGAGGCTCCAAACACTTCCAAAAAATGTTTAGAGTCTAAAAAACCTCAAGCAATTAAAAATTTTGATAAAGTTGGGAGGCCCTAAAGACTTCCAATTTTTTGGAATATAATAAAAACATCAGAAAAATAATGTTTTAACCCATTAAAAAAAGTTGGGAGGCCCTAATGACCTCCACTAATTTTTTTGATTCCGAAAAAGTTTCAAAAAGATGAAAAATCGCTTCAAGAAAAATTGGTAGTCCTTTAAGACTTCCAACAATTTTTCTGAATTTAACAAAATCTAGAAAAGTTAATAAAAGCACAAGAAAAAATCGGAAGCCCCAAAGATCTTCAGAAAATTTTTTGACTTTGAAAAGATTTAAAAAAATCGAAGAACCGCTTCAAAAAAATTTTAGGCACCAAAAACTTCCAAAAAATGTTTAGAGTCTAAAAAACCTCAAGCAATTAAGAATTTTGAAAAAGTTGGGAGGCCCTAAAGACTTCCAATTTGTTTGAATATAATAAAAAGATCAGAAAAATAATGTTTTAACAAATTAAAAAAAGTTGGGAGGACCTAAGGACCTCCACGAATTTTTTTGATTCCGAAAAGACTACAAAAAGATGAAAAATCGCTTCAAGAAAAATTGGTAGTCCCTTAAGACGTCCAACAATTTTTCTGAATTTAACTTACTCTAGAAAAAAAATCGAAGGCACCAAAAACTTCCAAAAAATGTTTAGAGTCTGAAAAACCTCAAGCAATTAAGAATTTTGAAAAAGTTGGGGGGCCCTAGACTTCCAATTTTTTTTAATATAATATAAACATCAGAAAAATAATGTTTGGAACCCATTAAAAAAAGTTAGGAGGCCATAAAGACCTCCACTAATTTTTTTGATTCCGAAAAAATTTCAAAAAGATGAAAAATCGCTTCAAGAAAAATTGGTAGTCCTTTAAGACTTCCAACAATTTTTCTGAATTTAACAAACTCTAGAAAAGTTAATAAAAGCACAAGAAAAAATCGGAAGCCTCAAAGATCTTCAGAAAATTTTTTGAGTTTGAAAAGATTTAAAAAAATCGAAGAAACGCTTCAAAAAAATTTTAGGCACCAAAAACTTCCAAAAAATGTTTAGAGTCTAAAAAACCTCAAGCAATTAAGAATTTTGAAAAAGTTGGGAGGCCCTAAAGACTTCCAATTTTTTTGAATATAATAAAAACATCAGAAAAATAATGTTTTAACCCATTAAAAAAAGTTGGGAGGCCCTAATGACCTCCACGAATTTTTTTGATTCCGAAAACACTTCAAAAAGATGAAAAATCGCTTCAAAAGAAATTGGTAGTCCCTTAAGATTTCCAACAATTTTTCTGAATTTAACAAACTCTGCAAAAGTCAATAAAAGCACAAGAAAAAATTGGAGGCACCAAAAACTTCCAAAACTTTTTTTGAATCTAAAAAACCTCAAGCAATTAGAATTTGGAAAAATTTGGGAAGCCCCAAAGATCTTCAAAAAATTTTTTGAGTTTGAAAAGATTTAAAAAAATCGAAGAAACGCTTCAAAAAAAATTTTGGGCACCAAAAACTTCCAAAAAATGTTTAGAGTCTAAAAAACCTCAAGCAATTAAGAATTTTGAAAAAGTTGGGAGGCCCTAAAGACTTCCAATTTTTTTGAATATAATAAAAACATCAGAAAAATAATGTTTTAACCCATTAAAAAAAGTTGGGAGGCTCTAAGGACCTAGACGAATTTTTTCGATTCCGAAAAGACTTCAAAAAGATGAAAAATCGCTTCAAGAAAAATTGGTAGTCCTTTAAGACTTCCAACAATTTTTCTGAATTTAACAAACTCTAGAAAAGTTAATAAAAGCACAAGAAAAAATCGGAAGCCTCAAAGATCTTCAGAAAATTTTTTGAGTTTGAAAAGATTTAAAAAAAATCGAAGAAACGCTTCAAAAAAATTTTAGGCACCAAAAACTTTCAAAAAATGTTTAGAGTCTAAAAAACCTCAAGCAATTAAGAATTTTGAAAAAGTTGGGAGGCCCTAAAGACTTCCAATTTTTTTGAATATAATAAAAACATCAGAAAAATAATGTTTTAACCCATTAAAAAAAGTTGGGAGGCCCTAATGACCTCCACGAATTTTTTTGATTCCGAAAACACGTCAAGAAGATGAAAAATCGCTTCAAAAGAAATTGGTTGTCCCTTAAGATTTCCAACAATTTTTCTGAATTTAACAAACTCTAGAAAAGTTAATAAAAGCACAAGAAAAAATCGGAAGCCCCAAAGATCTTCAAAACATTTTTTTGAGTTTGAAAAGATTTAAAAAAATCGAAGAAACGCTTCAAAAAAATTTTAGGCACCAAAAACTTCCAAAAAATGTTTAGAGTCTAAAAAACCTCAAGCAATTAAGAATTTTGAAAAAGTTGGGAGGCCCTAAAGACTTCCAATTTGTTTGAATATAATAAAAACATCAGAAAAATAATGTTTTAACCCATTAAAAAAAGTTGGGAGGCCCTAAGGACCTCCACGAATTTTTTCGATTCCGAAAAGACTTCAAAAAGATGAAAAATCGCTTCAAAAAAAATTGGTAGTCCTTTAAAACTTCCAACAATTTTTCTGAATTTAACAAACTCTAGAAAAGTTAATAAAAGCACAAGAAAAAATCGGAAGCCCCAAAGATCTATAGAAAATTTTTTGAGTTTGAGAATATTTAAAAAAATCGAAGAAACGCTTCAAAAAATTTGGAGGCACCAAAAACTTCCAAAACATGTTTAGAGTCTAAAAAACCTTAAGCAATTAAAAATTTTGAAAAAGTTGGGAGGCCCTAAGGACCTCCACGAATTTTTTTGATTCCGAAAAGACTTCAAAAAGATGAAAAATCGCTTCAAGAAAAATTGGTAGTCCCTTAAGATTTCCAACAATTTTTCTGAATTTAATAAACTCTGCAAAAGTCAATAAAAAAAATCTTCAAAAAAATTTTAGGCACCAAAAACTTCCAAAAAATGTTTAGAGTCTAAAAAACCTCAAGCAATTAAGAATTTTGAAAAAGTTGGGAGGCCCTAAAGACCTCCACGAATTTTTTTGATTCCGAAAAGACTTCAAAAAGATGAAAAATCGCTTCAAGAAAAATTGGTAGTCCCTTAAGATTTCCAACAATTTTTCTGAATTTAACAAACTCTGCAAAAGTCAATAAAAGCACAAGAAAAAATTGGAGGCACCAAAAACTTCCAAAACTTTTTTTGAATCTAAAAAACCTCAAGCAATTAGAATTTGGAAAAATTTGGGAAGCCCCAAAGATCTTCAAAACATTTTTTGAGTTTGAAAAGATTTAAAAAAATCGAAGAAACGCTTCAAAAAAATTTTAGGCACCAAAAACTTCCAAAAAATGTTTAGAGTCTAAAAAACCTCAAGCAATTAAGAATTTTGAAAAAGTTGGGAGGCCCTAAAGACTTCCAATTTGTTTGAATATAATAAAAACATCAGAAAAATAATGTTTTAACCCATTAAAAAAAGTTGGGAGGCCCTAAGGACCTCCACGAATTTTTTCGATTCCGAAAAGACTTCAAAAAGATGAAAAATCGCTTCAAAAAAAATTGGTAGTCCTTTAAAACTTCCAACAATTTTTCTGAATTTAACAAACTCTAGAAAAGTTAATAAAAGCACAAGAAAAAATCGGAAGCCCCAAAGATCTATAGAAAATTTTTTGAGTTTGAGAATATTTAAAAAAATCGAAGAAACGCTTCAAAAAATTTGGAGGCACCAAAAACTTCCAAAACATGTTTAGAGTCTAAAAAATCTTAAGCAATTAAAAATTTTGAAAAAGTTGGGAGGCCCTAAGGACCTCCACGAATTTTTTTGATTCCGAAAAGACTTCAAAAAGATGAAAAATCGCTTCAAGAAAAATTGGTAGTCCCTTAAGATTTCCAACAATTTTTCTGAATTTAACAAACTCTGCAAAAGTCAATAAAACACAAGAAAAAATTGGAGGCACCAAAAACTTCCAAAACTTTTTTTGAATCTAAAAAACCTCAAGCAATTAGAATTTGGAAAAATTTGGGAAGCCCCAAAGATCTTCAAAACATTTTTTGAGTTTGAAAAGATTTAAAAAAATCGAAGAAACGCTTCAAAAAAATTTTAGGCACCAAAAACTTCCAAAAAATGTTTAGAGTCTAAAAAACCTCAAGCAATTAAGAATTTTGAAAAAGTTGGGAGGCCCTAAAGACTTCCAATTTGTTTGAATATAATAAAAACATCAGAAAAATAATGTTTTAACCCATTAAAAAAAGTTGGGAGGCCCTAAGGACCTCCACGAATTTTTTCGATTCCGAAAACACTTCAAAAAGATGAAAAATCGCTTCAAAAAAAATTGGTAGTCCTTTAAAACTTCCAACCATTTTTCTGAACTTAACAAACTCTAGAAAAGTTAATAAAAGCACAAGAGAAAATCGGAAGCCCCAAAGATCTATAGAAAATTTTTTGAGTTTGAGAATATTTAAAAAAATCGAAGAAACGCTTCAAAAAAATTGGAGGCTCCAAACACTTCCAAAAAATTTTTAGAGTCTAAAAAACCTCAAGCAATTAAAAATTTTGATAAAGTTGGGAGGCCCTAAAGACTTCCAATTTTTTTGAATATAATAAAAACATCAGAAAAATAATGTTTTAACCCATTAAAAAAAGTTGGGAGGCCCTAATGACCTCCACTAATTTTTTTGATTCCGAAAAAGTTTCAAAAAGATGAAAAATCGCTTCAAAAGAAATTGGTAGTCCCTTAAGATTTCCAACAATTTTTCTGAATTTAACAAACTCTAGAAAAGTTAATAAAAGCACAAGAAAAAATCGGAAGCCCCAAAGATCTTCAGAAAATTTTTTGACTTTGAAAAGATTTAAAAAAATCGAAGAACCGCTTCAAAAAAATTTTAGGCACCAAAAACTTCCAAAAAATGTTTAGAGTCTAAAAAACCTCAAGCAATTAAGACTTTTGAAAAAGTTGGGAGGCCCTAAAGACTTCCAATTTGTTTGAATATAATAAAAACATCAGAAAAATAATGTTTTAACAAATTAAAAAAAGTTGGGAGGCCCTAAGGACCTAAGGACCTCCACGAATTTTTTTGATTCCGAAAAGACTACAAAAAGATGAAAAATCGCTTCAAGAAAAATTGGTAGTCCCTTAAGACGTCCAACAATTTTTCTGAATTTAACTTACTCTAGAAAAAAAATCGAAGGCACCAAAAACTTCCAAAAAATGTTTAGAGTCTGAAAAACCTCAAGCAATTAAGAATTTTGAAAAAGTTGGGGGGCCCTAGACTTCCAATTTTTTTTAATATAATATAAACATCAGAAAAATAATGTTTGGAACCCATTAAAAAAAGTTAGGAGGCCGTAAAGACCTCCACGAATTTTTTTGATTCCGAAAAGACTTCAAAAAGATGAAAAATCGCTTCAAGAAAAATTGGTAGTCCCTTAAGATTTCCAACAATTTTTCTGAATTTAACAAACTCTTCAAAAGTCAATAAAAGCACAAGAAAAAATTGGAGGCACCAAAAACTTCCAAAACTTTTTTTGAATCTAAAAAACCTCAAGCAATTAGAATTTGGAAAAATTTGGGAAGCCCCAAAGATCTTCAAAACATTTTTTGAGTTTGAAAAGATTTAAAAAAATCGAAGAAACGCTTCAAAAAAATTTTAGGCACCAAAAACTTCCAAAAAATGTTTAGAGTCTAAAAAACCTCAAGCAATTAAGAATTTTGAAAAAGTTGGGAGGCCCTAAAGACTTCCAATTTGTTTGAATATAATAAAAACATCAGAAAAATAATGTTTTAACCCATTAAAAAAAGTTGGGAGGCCCTAAGGACCTCCACGAATTTTTTCGATTCCGAAAAGACTTCAAAAAGATGAAAAATCGCTTCAAAAAAAATTGGTAGTCCCTTAAGACTTCCAACAATTTTTCTGAATTTAACAAACTCTAGAAAAGTTAATAAAAGCACAAGAAAAAATCGGAAGCCCCAAAGATCTTCAGAAAATTTTTTGACTTTGAAAAGATTTAAAAAAATCGAAGAACCGCTTCAAAAAAATTTTAGGCACCAAAAACTTCCAAAAAATGTTTAGAGTCTAAAAAACCTCAAGCAATTAAGACTTTTGAAAAAGTTGGGAGGCCCTAAAGACTTCCAATTTGTTTGAATATAATAAAAACATCAGAAAAATAATGTTTTAACAAATTAAAAAAAGTTGGGAGGCCCTAAGGACCTAAGGACCTCCACGAATTTTTTTGATTCCGAAAAGACTACAAAAAGATGAAAAATCGCTTCAAGAAAAATTGGTAGTCCCTTAAGACGTCCAACAATTTTTCTGAATTTAACTTACTCTAGAAAAAAAATCGAAGGCACCAAAAACTTCCAAAAAATGTTTAGAGTCTGAAAAACCTCAAGCAATTAAGAATTTTGAAAAAGTTGGGGGGCCCTAGACTTCCAATTTTTTTTAATATAATATAAACATCAGAAAAATAATGTTTGGAACCCATTAAAAAAAGTTAGGAGGCCGTAAAGACCTCCACGAATTTTTTTGATTCCGAAAAGACTTCAAAAAGATGAAAAATCGCTTCAAGAAAAATTGGTAGTCCCTTAAGATTTCCAACAATTTTTCTGAATTTAACAAACTCTGCAAAAGTCAATAAAAGCACAAGAAAAAATTGGAGGCACCAAAAACTTCCAAAACTTTTTTTGAATCTAAAAAACCTCAAGCAATTAGAATTTGGAAAAATTTGGGAAGCCCCAAAGATCTTCAAAACATTTTTTGAGTTTGAAAAGATTTAAAAAAATCGAAGAAACGCTTCAAAAAAATTTTAGGCACCAAAAACTTCCAAAAAATGTTTAGAGTCTAAAAAACCTCAAGCAATTAAGAATTTTGAAAAAGTTGGGAGGCCCTAAAGACTTCCAATTTGTTTGAATATAATAAAAACATCAGAAAAATAATGTTTTAACCCATTAAAAAAAGTTGGGAGGCCCTAAGGACCTCCACGAATTTTTTCGATTCCGAAAAGACTTCAAAAAGATGAAAAATCGCTTCAAAAAAAATTGGTAGTCCCTTAAAACTTCCAACCATTTTTCTGAATTTAACAAACTCTAGAAAAGTTAATAAAAGCACAAGAGAAAATCGGAAGCCCCAAAGATCTATAGAAAATTTTTTGAGTTTGAGAATATTTAAAAAAATCGAAGAAACGCTTCAAAAAAATTGGAGGCTCCAAACACTTCCAAAAAATGTTTAGAGTCTAAAAAACCTCAAGCAATTAAAAATTTTGATAAAGTTGGGAGGCCCTAAAGACTTCCAATTTTTTGGAATATAATAAAAACATCAGAAAAATAATGTTTTAACCCATTAAAAAAAGTTGGGAGGCCCTAATGACCTCCACTAATTTTTTTGATTCCGAAAAAGTTTCAAAAAGATGAAAAATCGCTTCAAGAAAAATTGGTAGTCCTTTAAGACTTCCAACAATTTTTCTGAATTTAACAAAATCTAGAAAAGTTAATAAAAGCACAAGAAAAAATCGGAAGCCCCAAAGATCTTCAGAAAATTTTTTGACTTTGAAAAGATTTAAAAAAATCGAAGAACCGCTTCAAAAAAATTTTAGGCACCAAAAACTTCGAAAAAATGTTTAGAGTCTAAAAAACCTCAAGCAATTAAGACTTTTGAAAAAGTTGGGAGGCCCTAAAGACTTCCAATTTGTTTGAATATAATAAAAACATCAGAAAAATAATGTTTTAACCCATTAAAAAAAGTTGGGAGGCCCTAATGACCTCCACTAATTTTTTTGATTCCGAAAAAGTTTCAAAAAGATGAAAAATCGCTTCAAAAGAAATTGGTAGTCCCTTAAGATTTCCAACAATTTTTCTGAATTTAACAAACTCTAGAAAAGTTAATAAAAGCACAAGAAAAAATCGGAAGCCCCAAAGATCTTCAGAAAATTTTTTGACTTTGAAAAGATTTAAAAAAATCGAAGAACCGCTTCAAAAAAATTTTAGGCACCAAAAACTTCCAAAAAATGTTTAGAGTCTAAAAAACCTCAAGCAATTAAGACTTTTGAAAAAGTTGGGAGGCCCTAAAGACTTCCAATTTGTTTGAATATAATAAAAACATCAGAAAAATAATGTTTTAACAAATTAAAAAAAGTTGGGAGGCCCTAATGACCTCCACTAATTTTTTTGATTCCGAAAAAGTTTCAAAAAGATGAAAAATCGCTTCAAGAAAAATTGGTAGTCCTTTAAGACTTCCAACAATTTTTCTGAATTTAACAAAATCTAGAAAAGTTAATAAAAGCACAAGAAAAAATCGGAAGCCCCAAAGATCTTCAGAAAATTTTTTGACTTTGAAAAGATTTAAAAAAATCGAAGAACCGCTTCAAAAAAATTTTAGGCACCAAAAACTTCCAAAAAATGTTTAGAGTCTAAAAAACCTCAAGCAATTAAGACTTTTGAAAAAGTTGGGAGGCCCTAAAGACTTCCAATTTGTTTGAATATAATAAAAACATCAGAAAAATAATGTTTTAACCCATTAAAAAAAGTTGGGAGGCCCTAATGACCTCCACTAATTTTTTTGATTCCGAAAAAGTTTCAAAAAGATGAAAAATCGCTTCAAAAGAAATTGGTAGTCCCTTAAGATTTCCAACAATTTTTCTGAATTTAACAAACTCTAGAAAAGTTAATAAAAGCACAAGAAAAAATCGGAAGCCCCAAAGATCTTCAGAAAATTTTTTGACTTTGAAAAGATTTAAAAAAATCGAAGAACCGCTTCAAAAAAATTTTAGGCACCAAAAACTTCCAAAAAATGTTTAGAGTCTAAAAAACCTCAAGCAATTAAGAATTTTGAAAAAGTTGGGAGGCCCTAAAGACTTCCAATTTGTTTGAATATAATAAAAACATCAGAAAAATAATGTTTTAACAAATTAAAAAAAGTTGGGAGGACCTAAGGACCTCCACGAATTTTTTTGATTCCGAAAAGACTACAAAAAGATGAAAAATCGCTTCAAGAAAAATTGGTAGTCCCTTAAGACGTCCAACAATTTTTCTGAATTTAACTTACTCTAGAAAAAAAATCGAAGGCACCAAAAACTTCCAAAAAATGTTTAGAGTCTGAAAAACCTCAAGCAATTAAGAATTTTGAAAAAGTTGGGGGGCCCTAGACTTCCAATTTTTTTTAATATAATATAAACATCAGAAAAATAATGTTTGGAACCCATTAAAAAAAGTTAGGAGGCCATAAAGACCTCCACTAATTTTTTTGATTCCGAAAAAATTTCAAAAAGATGAAAAATCGCTTCAAGAAAAATTGGTAGTCCTTTAAGACTTCCAACAATTTTTCTGAATTTAACAAACTCTAGAAAAGTTAATAAAAGCACAAGAAAAAATCGGAAGCCTCAAAGATCTTCAGAAAATTTTTTGAGTTTGAAAAGATTTAAAAAAATCGAAGAAACGCTTCAAAAAAATTTTAGGCACCAAAAACTTCCAAAAAATGTTTAGAGTCTAAAAAACCTCAAGCAATTAAGAATTTTGAAAAAGTTGGGAGGCCCTAAAGACTTCCAATTTTTTTGAATATAATAAAAACATCAGAAAAATAATGTTTTAACCCATTAAAAAAAGTTGGGAGGCCCTAATGACCTCCACGAATTTTTTTGATTCCGAAAACACTTCAAAAAGATGAAAAATCGCTTCAAAAGAAATTGGTAGTCCCTTAAGATTTCCAACAATTTTTCTGAATTTAACAAACTCTGCAAAAGTCAATAAAAGCACAAGAAAAAATTGGAGGCACCAAAAACTTCCAAAACTTTTTTTGAATCTAAAAAACCTCAAGCAATTAGAATTTGGAAAAATTTGGGAAGCCCCAAAGATCTTCAAAAAATTTTTTGAGTTTGAAAAGATTTAAAAAAATCGAAGAAACGCTTCAAAAAAATTTTAGGCACCAAAAACTTCCAAAAAATGTTTAGAGTCTAAAAAACCTCAAGCAATTAAGAATTTTGAAAAAGTTGGGAGGCCCTAAAGACTTCCAATTTGTTTGAATATAATAAAAACATCAGAAAAATAATGTTTTAACCCATTAAAAAAAGTTGGGAGGCCCTAAGGACCTCCACGAATTTTTTCGATTCCGAAAAGACTTCAAAAAGATGAAAAATCGCTTCAAAAAAAATTGGTAGTCCTTTAAAACTTCCAACCATTTTTCTGAATTTAACAAACTCTAGAAAAGTTAATAAAAGCACAAGAGAAAATCGGAAGCCCCAAAGATCTATAGAAAATTTTTTGAGTTTGAGAATATTTAAAAAAATCGAAGAAACGCTTCAAAAAAATTGGAGGCTCCAAACACTTCCAAAAAATGTTTAGAGTCTAAAAAACCTCAAGCAATTAAAAATTTTGATAAAGTTGGGAGGCCCTAAAGACTTCCAATTTTTTGGAATATAATAAAAACATCAGAAAAATAATGTTTTAACCCATTAAAAAAAGTTGGGAGGCCCTAATGACCTCCACTAATTTTTTTGATTCCGAAAAAGTTTCAAAAAGATGAAAAATCGCTTCAAGAAAAATTGGTAGTCCTTTAAGACTTCCAACAATTTTTCTGAATTTAACAAAATCTAGAAAAGTTAATAAAAGCACAAGAAAAAATCGGAAGCCCCAAAGATCTTCAGAAAATTTTTTGACTTTGAAAAGATTTAAAAAAATCGAAGAACCGCTTCAAAAAAATTTTAGGCACCAAAAACTTCGAAAAAATGTTTAGAGTCTAAAAAACCTCAAGCAATTAAGACTTTTGAAAAAGTTGGGAGGCCCTAAAGACTTCCAATTTGTTTGAATATAATAAAAACATCAGAAAAATAATGTTTTAACCCATTAAAAAAAGTTGGGAGGCCCTAATGACCTCCACTAATTTTTTTGATTCCGAAAAAGTTTCAAAAAGATGAAAAATCGCTTCAAAAGAAATTGGTAGTCCCTTAAGATTTCCAACAATTTTTCTGAATTTAACAAACTCTAGAAAAGTTAATAAAAGCACAAGAAAAAATCGGAAGCCCCAAAGATCTTCAGAAAATTTTTTGACTTTGAAAAGATTTAAAAAAATCGAAGAACCGCTTCAAAAAAATTTTAGGCACCAAAAACTTCCAAAAAATGTTTAGAGTCTAAAAAACCTCAAGCAATTAAGACTTTTGAAAAAGTTGGGAGGCCCTAAAGACTTCCAATTTGTTTGAATATAATAAAAACATCAGAAAAATAATGTTTTAACAAATTAAAAAAAGTTGGGAGGCCCTAATGACCTCCACTAATTTTTTTGATTCCGAAAAAGTTTCAAAAAGATGAAAAATCGCTTCAAGAAAAATTGGTAGTCCTTTAAGACTTCCAACAATTTTTCTGAATTTAACAAAATCTAGAAAAGTTAATAAAAGCACAAGAAAAAATCGGAAGCCCCAAAGATCTTCAGAAAATTTTTTGACTTTGAAAAGATTTAAAAAAATCGAAGAACCGCTTCAAAAAAATTTTAGGCACCAAAAACTTCCAAAAAATGTTTAGAGTCTAAAAAACCTCAAGCAATTAAGACTTTTGAAAAAGTTGGGAGGCCCTAAAGACTTCCAATTTGTTTGAATATAATAAAAACATCAGAAAAATAATGTTTTAACCCATTAAAAAAAGTTGGGAGGCCCTAATGACCTCCACTAATTTTTTTGATTCCGAAAAAGTTTCAAAAAGATGAAAAATCGCTTCAAAAGAAATTGGTAGTCCCTTAAGATTTCCAACAATTTTTCTGAATTTAACAAACTCTAGAAAAGTTAATAAAAGCACAAGAAAAAATCGGAAGCCCCAAAGATCTTCAGAAAATTTTTTGACTTTGAAAAGATTTAAAAAAATCGAAGAACCGCTTCAAAAAAATTTTAGGCACCAAAAACTTCCAAAAAATGTTTAGAGTCTAAAAAACCTCAAGCAATTAAGAATTTTGAAAAAGTTGGGAGGCCCTAAAGACTTCCAATTTGTTTGAATATAATAAAAACATCAGAAAAATAATGTTTTAACAAATTAAAAAAAGTTGGGAGGACCTAAGGACCTCCACGAATTTTTTTGATTCCGAAAAGACTACAAAAAGATGAAAAATCGCTTCAAGAAAAATTGGTAGTCCCTTAAGACGTCCAACAATTTTTCTGAATTTAACTTACTCTAGAAAAAAAATCGAAGGCACCAAAAACTTCCAAAAAATGTTTAGAGTCTGAAAAACCTCAAGCAATTAAGAATTTTGAAAAAGTTGGGGGGCCCTAGACTTCCAATTTTTTTTAATATAATATAAACATCAGAAAAATAATGTTTGGAACCCATTAAAAAAAGTTAGGAGGCCATAAAGACCTCCACTAATTTTTTTGATTCCGAAAAAATTTCAAAAAGATGAAAAATCGCTTCAAGAAAAATTGGTAGTCCTTTAAGACTTCCAACAATTTTTCTGAATTTAACAAACTCTAGAAAAGTTAATAAAAGCACAAGAAAAAATCGGAAGCCTCAAAGATCTTCAGAAAATTTTTTGAGTTTGAAAAGATTTAAAAAAATCGAAGAAACGCTTCAAAAAAATTTTAGGCACCAAAAACTTCCAAAAAATGTTTAGAGTCTAAAAAACCTCAAGCAATTAAGAATTTTGAAAAAGTTGGGAGGCCCTAAAGACTTCCAATTTTTTTGAATATAATAAAAACATCAGAAAAATAATGTTTTAACCCATTAAAAAAAGTTGGGAGGCCCTAATGACCTCCACGAATTTTTTTGATTCCGAAAACACTTCAAAAAGATGAAAAATCGCTTCAAAAGAAATTGGTAGTCCCTTAAGATTTCCAACAATTTTTCTGAATTTAACAAACTCTGCAAAAGTCAATAAAAGCACAAGAAAAAATTGGAGGCACCAAAAACTTCCAAAACTTTTTTTGAATCTAAAAAACCTCAAGCAATTAGAATTTGGAAAAATTTGGGAAGCCCCAAAGATCTTCAAAAAATTTTTTGAGTTTGAAAAGATTTAAAAAAATCGAAGAAACGCTTCAAAAAAATTTTAGGCACCAAAAACTTCCAAAAAATGTTTAGAGTCTAAAAAACCTCAAGCAATTAAGAATTTTGAAAAAGTTGGGAGGCCCTAAAGACTTCCAATTTGTTTGAATATAATAAAAACATCAGAAAAATAATGTTTTAACCCATTAAAAAAAGTTGGGAGGCCCTAAGGACCTCCACGAATTTTTTCGATTCCGAAAAGACTTCAAAAAGATGAAAAATCGCTTCAAAAAAAATTGGTAGTCCTTTAAAACTTCCAACCATTTTTCTGAATTTAACAAACTCTAGAAAAGTTAATAAAAGCACAAGAGAAAATCGGAAGCCCCAAAGATCTATAGAAAATTTTTTGAGTTTGAGAATATTTAAAAAAATCGAAGAAACGCTTCAAAAAAATTGGAGGCTCCAAACACTTCCAAAAAATGTTTAGAGTCTAAAAAACCTCAAGCAATTAAAAATTTTGATAAAGTTGGGAGGCCCTAAAGACTTCCAATTTTTTTGAATATAATAAAAACATCAGAAAAATAATGTTTTAACCCATTAAAAAAAGTTGGGAGGCCCTAAGGACCTCCACGAATTTTTTTGATTCCGAAAAGACTTCAAAAAGATGAAAAATCGCTTCAAGAAAAATTGGTAGTCCCTTAAGACTTCCAACAATTTTTCTGAATTTAACAAACTCTAGAAAAGTTAATAAAAGCACAAGAAAAAATCGGAAGCCCCAAAGATCTTCAGAAAATTTTTTGACTTTGAAAAGATTTAAAAAAATCGAAGAACCGCTTCAAAAAAATTTTAGGCACCAAAAACTTCCAAAAAATGTTTAGAGTCTAAAAAACCTCAAGCAATTAAGACTTTTGAAAAAGTTGGGAGGCCCTAAAGACTTCCAATTTGTTTGAATATAATAAAAACATCAGAAAAATAATGTTTTAACAAATTAAAAAAAGTTGGGAGGCCCTAAGGACCTAAGGACCTCCACGAATTTTTTTGATTCCGAAAAGACTACAAAAAGATGAAAAATCGCTTCAAGAAAAATTGGTAGTCCCTTAAGACGTCCAACAATTTTTCTGAATTTAACTTACTCTAGAAAAAAAATCGAAGGCACCAAAAACTTCCAAAAAATGTTTAGAGTCTGAAAAACCTCAAGCAATTAAGAATTTTGAAAAAGTTGGGGGGCCCTAGACTTCCAATTTTTTTTAATATAATATAAACATCAGAAAAATAATGTTTGGAACCCATTAAAAAAAGTTAGGAGGCCGTAAAGACCTCCACGAATTTTTTTGATTCCGAAAAGACTTCAAAAAGATGAAAAATCGCTTCAAGAAAAATTGGTAGTCCCTTAAGATTTCCAACAATTTTTCTGAATTTAACAAACTCTGCAAAAGTCAATAAAAGCACAAGAAAAAATTGGAGGCACCAAAGATCTATAGAAAATTTTTTGAGTTTGAGAATATTTAAAAAAATCGAAGAAACGCTTCAAAAAAATTGGAGGCTCCAAACACTTCCAAAAAATGTTTAGAGTCTAAAAAACCTCAAGCAATTAAAAATTTTGATAAAGTTGGGAGGCCCTAAAGACTTCCAATTTTTTGGAATATAATAAAAACATCAGAAAAATAATGTTTTAACCCATTAAAAAAAGTTGGGAGGCCCTAAGGACCTCCACGAATTTTTTTGATTCCGAAAAGACTTCAAAAAGATGAAAAATCGCTTCAAGAAAAATTGGTAGTCCCTTAAGATTTCCAACAATTTTTCTGAATTTAACAAACTCTGCAAAAGTCAATAAAAGCACAAGAAAAAATTGGAGGCACCAAAAACTTCCAAAACTTTTTTTGAATCTAAAAAACCTCAAGCAATTAGAATTTGGAAAAATTTGGGAAGCCCCAAAGATCTTCAAAACATTTTTTGAGTTTGAAAAGATTTAAAAAAATCGAAGAAACGCTTCAAAAAAATTTTAGGCACCAAAAACTTCCAAAAAATGTTTAGAGTCTAAAAAACCTCAAGCAATTAAGAATTTTGAAAAAGTTGGGAGGCCCTAAAGACTTCCAATTTGTTTGAATATAATAAAAACATCAGAAAAATAATGTTTTAACCCATTAAAAAAAGTTGGGAGGCCCTAAGGACCTCCACGAATTTTTTCGATTCCGAAAAGACTTCAAAAAGATGAAAAATCGCTTCAAAAAAAATTGGTAGTCCCTTAAAACTTCCAACCATTTTTCTGAATTTAACAAACTCTAGAAAAGTTAATAAAAGCACAAGAGAAAATCGGAAGCCCCAAAGATCTATAGAAAATTTTTTGAGTTTGAGAATATTTAAAAAAATCGAAGAAACGCTTCAAAAAAATTGGAGGCTCCAAACACTTCCAAAAAATGTTTAGAGTCTAAAAAACCTCAAGCAATTAAAAATTTTGATAAAGTTGGGAGGCCCTAAAGACTTCCAATTTTTTGGAATATAATAAAAACATCAGAAAAATAATGTTTTAACCCATTAAAAAAAGTTGGGAGGCCCTAATGACCTCCACTAATTTTTTTGATTCCGAAAAAGTTTCAAAAAGATGAAAAATCGCTTCAAGAAAAATTGGTAGTCCTTTAAGACTTCCAACAATTTTTCTGAATTTAACAAAATCTAGAAAAGTTAATAAAAGCACAAGAAAAAATCGGAAGCCCCAAAGATCTTCAGAAAATTTTTTGACTTTGAAAAGATTTAAAAAAATCGAAGAACCGCTTCAAAAAAATTTTAGGCACCAAAAACTTCCAAAAAATGTTTAGAGTCTAAAAAACCTCAAGCAATTAAGAATTTTGAAAAAGTTGGGAGGCCCTAAAGACTTCCAATTTGTTTGAATATAATAAAAACATCAGAAAAATAATGTTTTAACAAATTAAAAAAAGTTGGGAGGACCTAAGGACCTCCATGAATTTTTTTGATTCCGAAAAGACTACAAAAAGATGAAAAATCGCTTCAAGAAAAATTGGTAGTCCCTTAAGACGTCCAACAATTTTTCTGAATTTAACTTACTCTAGAAAAAAAATCGAAGGCACCAAAAACTTCCAAAAAATGTTTAGAGTCTGAAAAACCTCAAGCAATTAAGAATTTTGAAAAAGTTGGGGGGCCCTAGACTTCCAATTTTTTTTAATATAATATAAACATCAGAAAAATAATGTTTGGAACCCATTAAAAAAAGTTAGGAGGCCATAAAGACCTCCACTAATTTTTTTGATTCCGAAAAAATTTCAAAAAGATGAAAAATCGCTTCAAGAAAAATTGGTAGTCCTTTAAGACTTCCAACAATTTTTCTGAATTTAACAAACTCTAGAAAAGTTAATAAAAGCACAAGAAAAAATCGGAAGCCTCAAAGATCTTCAGAAAATTTTTTGAGTTTGAAAAGATTTAAAAAAATCGAAGAAACGCTTCAAAAAAATTTTAGGCACCAAAAACTTCCAAAAAATGTTTAGAGTCTAAAAAACCTCAAGCAATTAAGAATTTTGAAAAAGTTGGGAGGCCCTAAAGACTTCCAATTTTTTTGAATATAATAAAAACATCAGAAAAATAATGTTTTAACCCATTAAAAAAAGTTGGGAGGCCCTAATGACCTCCACGAATTTTTTTGATTCCGAAAACACTTCAAAAAGATGAAAAATCGCTTCAAAAGAAATTGGTAGTCCCTTAAGATTTCCAACAATTTTTCTGAATTTAACAAACTCTGCAAAAGTCAATAAAAGCACAAGAAAAAATTGGAGGCACCAAAAACTTCCAAAACTTTTTTTGAATCTAAAAAACCTCAAGCAATTAGAATTTGGAAAAATTTGGGAAGCCCCAAAGATCTTCAAAAAATTTTTTGAGTTTGAAAAGATTTAAAAAAATCGAAGAAACGCTTCAAAAAAAATTTTAGGCACCAAAAACTTCCAAAAAATGTTTAGAGTCTAAAAAACCTCAAGCAATTAAGAATTTTGAAAAAGTTGGGAGGCCCTAAAGACTTCCAATTTTTTTGAATATAATAAAAACATCAGAAAAATAATGTTTTAACCCATTAAAAAAAGTTGGGAGGCTCTAAGGACCTAGACGAATTTTTTCGATTCCGAAAAGACTTCAAAAAGATGAAAAATCGCTTCAAGAAAAATTGGTAGTCCTTTAAGACTTCCAACAATTTTTCTGAATTTAACAAACTCTAGAAAAGTTAATAAAAGCACAAGAAAAAATCGGAAGCCTCAAAGATCTTCAGAAAATTTTTTGAGTTTGAAAAGATTTAAAAAAAATCGAAGAAACGCTTCAAAAAAATTTTAGGCACCAAAAACTTTCAAAAAATGTTTAGAGTCTAAAAAACCTCAAGCAATTAAGAATTTTGAAAAAGTTGGGAGGCCCTAAAGACTTCCAATTTTTTTGAATATAATAAAAACATCAGAAAAATAATGTTTTAACCCATTAAAAAAAGTTGGGAGGCCCTAATGACCTCCACGAATTTTTTTGATTCCGAAAACACTTCAAGAAGATGAAAAATCGCTTCAAAAGAAATTGGTTGTCCCTTAAGATTTCCAACAATTTTTCTGAATTTAACAAACTCTAGAAAAGTTAATAAAAGCACAAGAAAAAATCGGAAGCCCCAAAGATCTTCAAAACATTTTTTTGAGTTTGAAAAGATTTAAAAAAATCGAAGAAACGCTTCAAAAAAATTTTAGGCACCAAAAACTTCCAAAAAATGTTTAGAGTCTAAAAAACCTCAAGCAATTAAGAATTTTGAAAAAGTTGGGAGGCCCTAAAGACTTCCAATTTGTTTGAATATAATAAAAACATCAGAAAAATAATGTTTTAACCCATTAAAAAAAGTTGGGAGGCCCTAAGGACCTCCACGAATTTTTTCGATTCCGAAAAGACTTCAAAAAGATGAAAAATCGCTTCAAAAAAAATTGGTAGTCCTTTAAAACTTCCAACAATTTTTCTGAATTTAACAAACTCTAGAAAAGTTAATAAAAGCACAAGAAAAAATCGGAAGCCCCAAAGATCTATAGAAAATTTTTTGAGTTTGAGAATATTTAAAAAAATCGAAGAAACGCTTCAAAAAATTTGGAGGCACCAAAAACTTCCAAAACATGTTTAGAGTCTAAAAAACCTTAAGCAATTAAAAATTTTGAAAAAGTTGGGAGGCCCTAAGGACCTCCACGAATTTTTTTGATTCCGAAAAGACTTCAAAAAGATGAAAAATCGCTTCAAGAAAAATTGGTAGTCCCTTAAGATTTCCAACAATTTTTCTGAATTTAACAAACTCTGCAAAAGTCAATAAAAAAAATCTTCAAAAAAATTTTAGGCACCAAAAACTTCCAAAAAATGTTTAGAGTCTAAAAAACCTCAAGCAATTAAGAATTTTGAAAAAGTTGGGAGGCCCTAAAGACATCCAATTTGTTTGAATATAATAAAAACATCAGAAAAATAATGTTTTAACCCATTAAAAAAAGTTGGGAGGCCCTAAGGACCTCCACGAATTTTTTCGATTCCGAAAAGACTTCAAAAAGATGAAAAATCGCTTCAAAAAAAATTGGTAGTCCTTTAAAACTTCCAACAATTTTTCTGAATTTAACAAACTCTAGAAAAGTTAATAAAAGCACAAGAAAAAATCGGAAGCCCCAAAGATCTATAGAAAATTTTTTGAGTTTGAGAATATTTAAAAAAATCGAAGAAACGCTTCAAAAAATTTGGAGGCACCAAAAACTTCCAAAACATGTTTAGAGTCTAAAAAACCTTAAGCAATTAAAAATTTTGAAAAAGTTGGGAGGCCCTAAGGACCTCCACGAATTTTTTTGATTCCGAAAAGACTTCAAAAAGATGAAAAATCGCTTCAAGAAAAATTGGTAGTCCCTTAAGATTTCCAACAATTTTTCTGAATTTAACAAACTCTGCAAAAGTCAATAAAAGCACAAGAAAAAATTGGAGGCACCAAAAACTTCCAAAACTTTTTTTGAATCTAAAAAACCTCAAGCAATTAGAATTTGGAAAAATTTGGGAAGCCCCAAAGATCTTCAAAACATTTTTTGAGTTTGAAAAGATTTAAAAAAATCGAAGAAACGCTTCAAAAAAATTTTAGGCACCAAAAACTTCCAAAAAATGTTTAGAGTCTAAAAAACCTCAAGCAATTAAGAATTTTGAAAAAGTTGGGAGGCCCTAAAGACTTCCAATTTGTTTGAATATAATAAAAACATCAGAAAAATAATGTTTTAACCCATTAAAAAAAGTTGGGAGGCCCTAAGGACCTCCACGAATTTTTTCGATTCCGAAAAGACTTCAAAAAGATGAAAAATCGCTTCAAAAAAAATTGGTAGTCCTTTAAAACTTCCAACAATTTTTCTGAATTTAACAAACTCTAGAAAAGTTAATAAAAGCACAAGAAAAAATCGGAAGCCCCAAAGATCTATAGAAAATTTTTTGAGTTTGAGAATATTTAAAAAAATCGAAGAAACGCTTCAAAAAATTTGGAGGCACCAAAAACTTCCAAAACATGTTTAGAGTCTAAAAAACCTTAAGCAATTAAAAATTTTGAAAAAGTTGGGAGGCCCTAAGGACCTCCACGAATTTTTTTGATTCCGAAAAGACTTCAAAAAGATGAAAAATCGCTTCAAGAAAAATTGGTAGTCCCTTAAGATTTCCAACAATTTTTCTGAATTTAACAAACTCTGCAAAAGTCAATAAAACACAAGAAAAAATTGGAGGCACCAAAAACTTCCAAAACTTTTTTTGAATCTAAAAAACCTCAAGCAATTAGAATTTGGAAAAATTTGGGAAGCCCCAAAGATCTTCAAAACATTTTTTGAGTTTGAAAAGATTTAAAAAAATCGAAGAAACGCTTCAAAAAAATTTTAGGCACCAAAAACTTCCAAAAAATGTTTAGAGTCTAAAAAACCTCAAGCAATTAAGAATTTTGAAAAAGTTGGGAGGCCCTAAAGACTTCCAATTTGATTGAATATAATAAAAACATCAGAAAAATAATGATTTAACCCATTAAAAAAAGTTGGGAGGCCCTAAGGACCTCCACGAATTTTTTCGATTCCGAAAAGACTTCAAAAAGATGAAAAATCGCTTCAAAAAAAATTGGTAGTCCTTTAAAACTTCCAACAATTTTTCTGAATTTAACAAACTCTAGAAAAGTTAATAAAAGCACAAGAAAAAATCGGAAGCCCCAAAGATCTATAGAAAATTTTTTGAGTTTGAGAATATTTAAAAAAATCGAAGAAACGCTTCAAAAAATTTGGAGGCTCCAAACACTTCCAAAAAATGTTTAGAGTCTAAAAAACCTCAAGCAATTAAAAATTTTGATAAAGTTGGGAGGCCCTAAAGACTTCCAATTTTTTGGAATATAATAAAAACATCAGAAAAATAATGTTTTAACCCATTAAAAAAAGTTGGGAGGGTCTAAGGACCTCCACGAATTTTTTCGATTCCGAAAAGACTTCAAAAAGATGAAAAATCGCTTCAAGAAAAATTGGTAGTCCTTTAAGACTTCCAACAATTTTTCTGAATTTAACAAAATCTAGAAAAGTTAATAAAAGCACAAGAAAAAATCGGAAGCCCCAAAGATCTTCAGAAAATTTTTTGAAGAACCGCTTCAAAAAAATTTTAGGCACCAAAAACTTCCAAAAAATGTTTAGAGTCTAAAAAACCTCAAGCAATTAAGAATTTTGAAAAAGTTGGGAGGCCCTAAAGACTTCCAATTTTTTTGAATATAATAAAAACATCAGAAAAATAATGTTTTAACCCATTAAAAAAAGTTGGGAGGCCCTAATGACCTCCACGAATTTTTTTGATTCCGAAAAAACTTCAAAAAGATGAAAAATCGCTTCAAAAGAAATTGGTAGTCCCTTAAGATTTCCAACAATTTTTCTGAATTTAACAAACTCTACAAAAGTCAATAAAAGCACAAGAAAAAATTGGGGGCCTCAAAAACTTCCAAAACATTTTTTGAATCTAAAAAACCTCAAGCAATTAGAATTTGGAAAAATTTGGGAAGCCCCAAAGATCTTCAAAAAATTTTTTGAGTTTGAGAATATTTAAAAAAAATCGAAGAAACGCTTCAAAAAAATTGGAGGCTCCAAACACTTCCAAAAAATGTTTAGAGTCTAAAAAACTTTAAGCAATTAAAAATTTTGAAAAAGTTGGGAGGCCCTAGACTTCCAATTATTTTTAATATAATATAAACATCAGAAAAATAATGTTTTAACAAATTAAAAAAAGTTGGGAGGCCCTAAGGACCTAAGGACCTCCACGAATTTTTTTGATTCCGAAAAGACTACAAAAAGATGAAAAATCGCTTCAAGAAAAATTGGTAGTCCCTTAAGACGTGCAACAATTTTTCTGAATTTAACTTACTCTAGAAAAAAAATCGAAGGCACCAAAAACTTCCAAAAAATGTTTAGAGTCTGAAAAACCTCAAGCAATTAAGAATTTTGAAAAAGTTGGGGGGCCCTAGACTTCCAATTTTTTTTAATATAATATAAACATCAGAAAAATAATGTTTTAACCCATTAAAAAAAGTTAGGAGGCCATAAAGACCTCCACTAATTTTTTTGATTCCGAAAAAATTTCAAAAAGATGAAAAATCGCTTCAAAAAAAATTGGTAGTCCTTTAAAACTTCCAACAATTTTTCTGAATTTAACAAACTCTGGAAAAGTTAATAAAAGCACAAGAAAAAATCGGAAGCCCCAAAGATCTTCAGAAAATTTTTTGAGTTTGAAAAGATTTAAAAAAATCGAAGAAACGCTTCAAAAAATTTGGAGGCACCGAAAACTTCCAAAACATGTTTAGAGTCTAAAAAACCTTAAGCAATTAAAAATTTTGAAAAAGTTGGGAGGCCCTAAAGACTTCCAATTTTTTTGAATATAATAAAAACATCAGAAAAATAATGTTTTAACCCATTAAAAAAAGTTGGAAAGCCCTAAGGACCTCCACGAATTTTTTTGATTCCGAAAAGACTTCAAAAAGATGAAAAATCGCTTCAAGAAAAATTGGTAGTCCTTTAAGACTTCCAACAATTTTTCTGAATCTAAAAAACCTCAAGCAATTAGAATTTGGAAAAATTTGGGAAGCCCCAAAGATCTTCAAAAAATTTTTTGAGTTTGAGAATATTTAAAAAAATCGAAGAAACGCTTCAAAAATATTGGAGGCTCCAAACACTTTCAAAAAATGTTTAGAGTCTAAAAAACCTCAAGCAATTAAAAATTTTGATAAAGTTGGGAGGCCCTAAAGACTTCCAATTTTTTGGAATATAATAAAAACATCAGAAAAATAATGTTTTAACCCATTAAAAAAAGTTGGGAGGCTCTAAGGACCTCCACGAATTTTTTCGATTCCGAAAAGACTTCAAAAAGATGAAAAATCGCTTCAAGAAAAATTGGTAGTCCTTTAAGACTTCCAACAATTTTTCTGAATTTAACAAACTCTAGAAAAGTTAATAAAAGCACAAGAAAAAATCGGAAGCCTCAAAGATCTTCAGAAAATTTTTTGAGTTTGAAAAGATTTAAAAAAATCGAAGAAACGCTTCAAAAAAATTTTAGGCACCAAAAACTTCCAAAAAATGTTTAGAGTCTAAAAAACCTCAAGCAATTAAGAATTTTGAAAAAGTTGGGAGGCCCTAAAGACTTCCAATTTTTTTGAATATAATAAAAACATCAGAAAAATAATGTTTTAACCCATTAAAAAAAGTTGGGAGGCCCTAATGACCTCCACGAATTTTTTTGATTCCGAAAAAACTTCAAAAAGATGAAAAATCGCTTCAAAAGAAATTGGTAGTCCCTTAAGATTTCCAACAATTTTTCTGAATTTAACAAACTCTACAAAAGTCAATAAAAGCACAAGAAAAAATTGCAGGCCTCAAAAACTGCCAAAACATTTTTTGAATCTAAAAAACCTCAAGCAAATAGAATTTGGAAAAATTTGGGAAGCCCCAAAGACCTTCAAAAAATTTTTTGAGTTTGAGAATATTTAAAAAAAATCGAAGAAACGCTTCAAAAAAATTGGAGGCTCCAAACACTTCCAAAAAATGTTTAGAGTCTAAAAAACTTTAAGCAATTAAAAATTTTGAAAAAGTTGGGAGGCCCTAGACTTCCAATTATTTTTAATATAATATAAACATCAGAAAAATAATGTTTTAACCCATTAAAAAAAGTTGGGAGGCCCTAAGGACCTCCACGAATTTTTTTGATTCCGAAAAGACTTCAAAAAGATGAAAAATCGCTTCAAGAAAAATTGGTAGTCCTTTAAGACTTCCAACAATTTTTCTGAATTTAACAAACTCTAGAAAAGTTAATAAAAGCACAAGAAAAAATCGGAAGCCCCAAAGATCTTCAGAAATTTTTTGAGTTTGAAAAGATTTAAAAAAATCGAAGAAACGCTTCACAAAATTTGGAGGCACCAAAAACTTCCAAAAAATATTTAGAGTCTAAAAAACCTTAAGCAATTAAAAATTTTGAAAAAGTTGGGAGGCCCTAAAGACTTCCATTTTTTTGAATATAATAAAAACATCAGAAAAATAATGTTTGGAACCCATTAAAAAAACTTAGGAGGCCCTAAGGACCTCCACGAATTTTTTTGATTCCGAAAAGACTTCAAAAAGATGAAAAATCGCTTCAAAAGAAATTGGTAGTCCCTTAAGACTTCCAACAATTTTTCTGAATTTAACTTACTCTAGAAAAAAAATCGAAGGCACCAAAAACTTCCAAAAAATGTTTAGAGTCTGAAAAACCTCAAGCAATTAAGAATTTTGAAAAAGTTGGGAGGCCCTAAAGACTTCGAATTTTTTTGAATATAATAAAAACATCAGAAAAATAATGTTTGGAACCCATTAAAAAAAGTTGGGAGGCCCTAAGGACCTCCACGAACTTTTTTGATTCCGAAAAGACTTCAAAAAGATGAAAAATCGCTTCAAAAGAAATTGGTAGTCCCTTAAGACTTCCAACAATTTTTCTGAATTTAACTAACTCTAGAAAAAAAAATCGGAGGCACCAAAAACTTCCGAAAAATGTTTAGAGTCTGAAAAACCTCAAGCAATTAAGAATTTTGAAAAAGTTGGGAGGACCTAAAGACTTCCAATTTTTTGGAATATAATAAAAACATCAGAAAAATAATGTTTGGAACCCATTAAAAAAAGTTGGGAGGCCCTAAGGACCTCCACGAATTTTTTTGATTCCGAAAAAACTTCAAAAAGATGAAAAATCGCTTCAAAAGAAATTGGTAGTCCCTTAAGATTTCCAACAATTTTTCTGAATTTAACAAACTCTAGAAAAGTTAATAAAAGCACAAGAAAAAATCGGAAGCCCCAAAGATCTTCAAAACATTTTTTGAGTTTGAAAAGATTTAAAAAAATCGAAGAAACGCTTCAAAAAAATTTTAGGCACCAAAAACTTCCAAAAAATGTTTAGAGTCTAAAAAACCTCAAGCAATTAAGAATTTTGAAAAAGTTGGGAGGACCTAAAGACTTCCAATTTTTTGGAATATAATAAAAACATCAGAAAAATAATGTTTGGAACCCATTAAAAAAAGTTGGGAGGCCCTAAGGACCTCCACGAATTTTTTCGATTCCGAAAAGACTTCAAAAAGATGAAAAATCGCTTCAAAAAAAATTGGTAGTCCTTTAAAACTTCCAACAATTATTCTGAATTTAACAAACTCTAGAAAAGTTAATAAAAGCACAAGAAAAAATCGGAAGCCCCAAAGATCTATAGAAAATTTTTTGAGTTTGAGAATATTTAAAAAAATCGAAGAAACGCTTCAAAAAATTTGGAGGCACCAAAAACTTCCAAAACATGTTTAGAGTCTAAAAAACCTTAAGATATTAAAAATTTTGAAAAAGTTGGGAGGCCCTAAGGACCTCCACGAATTTTTTTGATTCCGAAAAGACTTCAAAAAGATGAAAAATCGCTTCAAGAAAAATTGGTAGTCCCTTAAGATTTCCAACAATTTTTCTGAATTTAACAAACTCTGCAAAAGTCAATAAAACACAAGAAAAAATTGGAGGCACCAAAAACTTCCAAAACTTTTTTTGAATCTAAAAAACCTCAAGCAATTAGAATTTGGAAAAATTTGGGAAGCCCCAAAGATCTTCAAAACATTTTTTGAGTTTGAAAAGATTTAAAAAAATCGAAGAAACGCTTCAAAAAAATTTTAGGCACCAAAAACTTCCAAAAAATGTTTAGAGTCTAAAAAACCTCAAGCAATTAAGAATTTTGAAAAAGTTGGGAGGCCCTAAAGACTTCCAATTTGTTTGAATATAATAAAAACATCAGAAAAATAATGTTTTAACCCATTAAAAAAAGTTGGGAGGCCCTAAGGACCTCCACGAATTTTTTCGATTCCGAAAAGACTTCAAAAAGATGAAAAATCGCTTCAAAAAAAATTGGTAGTCCTTTAAAACTTCCAACAATTTTTCTGAATTTAACAAACTCTAGAAAAGTTAATAAAAGCACAAGAAAAAATCGGAAGCCCCAAAGATCTATAGAAAATTTTTTGAGTTTGAGAATATTTAAAAAAATCGAAGAAACGCTTCAAAAAAATTGGAGGCTCCAAACACTTCCAAAAAATGTTTAGAGTCTAAAAAACCTCAAGCAATTAAAAATTTTGATAAAGTTGGGAGGCCCTAAAGACTTCCAATTTTTTGGAATATAATAAAAACATCAGAAAAATAATGTTTTAACCCATTAAAAAAAGTTGGGAGGGTCTAAGGACCTCCACGAATTTTTTCGATTCCGAAAAGACTTCAAAAAGATGAAAAATCGCTTCAAGAAAAATTGGTAGTCCTTTAAGACTTCCAACAATTTTTCTGAATTTAACAAAATCTAGAAAAGTTAATAAAAGCACAAGAAAAAATCGGAAGCCCCAAAGATCTTCAGAAAATTTTTTGACTTTGAAAAGATTTAAAAAAATCGAAGAACCGCTTCAAAAAAATTTTAGGCACCAAAAACTTCCAAAAAATGTTTAGAGTCTAAAAAACCTCAAGCAATTAAGAATTTTGAAAAAGTTGGGAGGCCCTAAAGACTTCCAATTTCTTTGAATATAATAAAAACATCAGAAAAATAATGTTTTAACCCATTAAAAAAAGTTGGGAGGCCCTAATGACCTCCACGAATTTTTTTGATTCCGAAAAAACTTCAAAAAGATGAAAAATCGCTTCAAAAGAAATTGGTAGTCCCTTAAGATTTCCAACAATTTTTCTGAATTTAACAAACTCTACAAAAGTCAATAAAAGCACAAGAAAAAATTGGGGGCCTCAAAAACTTCCAAAACATTTTTTGAATCTAAAAAACCTCAAGCAATTAGAATTTGGAAAAATTTGGGAAGCCCCAAAGATCTTCAGAAAATTTTTTGAGTTTGAAAAGATTTAAAAAAATCGAAGAAACGCTTCAAAAAAATGTTAGGCTCCAAACACTTCCAAAAAATGTTTAGAGTCTAAAAAACTTTAAGCAATTAAAAATTTTGAAAAAGTTGGGAGGCCCTAGACTTCCAATTATTTTTAATATAATATAAACATCAGAAAAATAATGTTTTAACAAATTAAAAAAAGTTGGGAGGCCCTAAGGACCTAAGGACCTCCACGAATTTTTTTGATTCCGAAAAGACTACAAAAAGATGAAAAATCGCTTCAAGAAAAATTGGTAGTCCCTTAAGACGTCCAACAATTTTTCTGAATTTAACTTACTCTAGAAAAAAAATCGAAGGCACCAAAAACTTCCAAAAAATGTTTAGAGTCTGAAAAACCTCAAGCAATTAAGAATTTTGAAAAAGTTGGGGGGCCCTAGACTTCCAATTTTTTTTAATATAATATAAACATCAGAAAAATAATGTTTGGAACCCATTAAAAAAAGTTAGGAGGCCATAAAGACCTCCACTAATTTTTTTGATTCCGAAAAAATTTCAAAAAGATGAAAAATCGCTTCAAAAAAAATTGGTAGTCCTTTAAAACTTCCAACAATTTTTCTGAATTTAACAAACTCTGGAAAAGTTAATAAAAGCACAAGAAAAAATCGGAAGCCCCAAAGATCTTCAGAAAATTTTTTGAGTTTGAAAAGATTTAAAAAAATCGAAGAAACGCTTCAAAAAATTTGGAGCCACCGAAAACTTCCAAAACATGTTTAGAGTCTAAAAAACCTTAAGCAATTAAAAATTTTGAAAAAGTTGGGAGGCCCTAAAGACTTCCAATTTTTTTTGAATATAATAAAAACATCAGAAAAATAATGTTTTAACCCATTAAAAAAAGTTGGGAGGCCCTAAGGACCTCCACGAATTTTTTTGATTCCGAAAAGACTTCAAAAAGATGAAAAATCGCTTCAAGAAAAATTGGTAGTCCTTTAAGACTTCCAACAATTTTTCTGAATCTAAAAAACCTCAAGCAATTAGAATTTGGAAAAATTTGGGAAGCCCCAAAGATCTTCAAAAAATTTTTTGAGTTTGAAAAGATTTAAAAAAATCGAAGAAACGCTTCAAAAAAATTTTATGCACCAAAAACTTCCAAAAAATGTTTAGAGTCTAAAAAACCTCAAGCAATTAAGAATTTTGAAAAAGTTGGGAGGCCCTAAAGACTTCGAATTTTTTTGAATATAATAAAAACATCAGAAAAATAATGTTTGGAACCCATTAAAAAAAGTTGGGAGGCCCTAAGGACCTCCACGAACTTTTTTGATTCCGAAAAGACTTCAAAAAGATGAAAAATCGCTTCAAAAGAAATTGGTAGTCCCTTAAGACTTCCAACAATTTTTCTGAATTTAACTAACTCTAGAAAAAAAAATCGGAGGCACCAAAAACTTCCGAAAAATGTTTAGAGTCTGAAAAACCTCAAGCAATTAAGAATTTTGAAAAAGTTGGGAGGACCTAAAGACTTCCAATTTTTTGGAATATAATAAAAACATCAGAAAAATAATGTTTGGAACCCATTAAAAAAAGTTGGGAGGCCCTAAGGACCTCCACGAATTTTTTTGATTCCGAAAAAACTTCAAAAAGATGAAAAATCGCTTCAAAAGAAATTGGTAGTCCCTTAAGATTTCCAACAATTTTTCTGAATTTAACAAACTCTAGAAAAGTTAATAAAAGCACAAGAAAAAATCGGAAGCCCCAAAGATCTTCAAAACATTTTTTGAGTTTGAAAAGATTTAAAAAAATCGAAGAAACGCTTCAAAAAAATTTTAGGCACCAAAAACTTCCAAAAAATGTTTAGAGTCTAAAAAACCTCAAGCAATTAAGAATTTTGAAAAAGTTGGGAGGACCTAAAGACTTCCAATTTTTTGGAATATAATAAAAACATCAGAAAAATAATGTTTGGAACCCATTAAAAAAAGTTGGGAGGCCCTAAGGACCTCCACGAATTTTTTCGATTCCGAAAAGACTTCAAAAAGATGAAAAATCGCTTCAAAAAAAATTGGTAGTCCTTTAAAACTTCCAACAATTATTCTGAATTTAACAAACTCTAGAAAAGTTAATAAAAGCACAAGAAAAAATCGGAAGCCCCAAAGATCTATAGAAAATTTTTTGAGTTTGAGAATATTTAAAAAAATCGAAGAAACGCTTCAAAAAATTTGGAGGCACCAAAAACTTCCAAAACATGTTTAGAGTCTAAAAAACCTTAAGATATTAAAAATTTTGAAAAAGTTGGGAGGCCCTAAGGACCTCCACGAATTTTTTTGATTCCGAAAAGACTTCAAAAAGATGAAAAATCGCTTCAAGAAAAATTGGTAGTCCCTTAAGATTTCCAACAATTTTTCTGAATTTAACAAACTCTGCAAAAGTCAATAAAACACAAGAAAAAATTGGAGGCACCAAAAACTTCCAAAACTTTTTTTGAATCTAAAAAACCTCAAGCAATTAGAATTTGGAAAAATTTGGGAAGCCCCAAAGATCTTCAAAACATTTTTTGAGTTTGAAAAGATTTAAAAAAATCGAAGAAACGCTTCAAAAAAATTTTAGGCACCAAAAACTTCCAAAAAATGTTTAGAGTCTAAAAAACCTCAAGCAATTAAGAATTTTGAAAAAGTTGGGAGGCCCTAAAGACTTCCAATTTGTTTGAATATAATAAAAACATCAGAAAAATAATGTTTTAACCCATTAAAAAAAGTTGGGAGGCCCTAAGGACCTCCACGAATTTTTTCGATTCCGAAAAGACTTCAAAAAGATGAAAAATCGCTTCAAAAAAAATTGGTAGTCCTTTAAAACTTCCAACAATTTTTCTGAATTTAACAAACTCTAGAAAAGTTAATAAAAGCACAAGAAAAAATCGGAAGCCCCAAAGATCTATAGAAAATTTTTTGAGTTTGAGAATATTTAAAAAAATCGAAGAAACGCTTCAAAAAAATTGGAGGCTCCAAACACTTCCAAAAAATGTTTAGAGTCTAAAAAACCTCAAGCAATTAAAAATTTTGATAAAGTTGGGAGGCCCTAAAGACTTCCAATTTTTTGGAATATAATAAAAACATCAGAAAAATAATGTTTTAACCCATTAAAAAAAGTTGGGAGGGTCTAAGGACCTCCACGAATTTTTTCGATTCCGAAAAGACTTCAAAAAGATGAAAAATCGCTTCAAGAAAAATTGGTAGTCCTTTAAGACTTCCAACAATTTTTCTGAATTTAACAAAATCTAGAAAAGTTAATAAAAGCACAAGAAAAAATCGGAAGCCCCAAAGATCTTCAGAAAATTTTTTGACTTTGAAAAGATTTAAAAAAATCGAAGAACCGCTTCAAAAAAATTTTAGGCACCAAAAACTTCAAAAAAATGTTTAGAGTCTAAAAAACCTCAAGCAATTAAGAATTTTGAAAAAGTTGGGAGGCCCTAAAGACTTCCAATTTCTTTGAATATAATAAAAACATCAGAAAAATAATGTTTTAACCCATTAAAAAAAGTTGGGAGGCCCTAATGACCTCCACGAATTTTTTTGATTCCGAAAAAACTTCAAAAAGATGAAAAATCGCTTCAAAAGAAATTGGTAGTCCCTTAAGATTTCCAACAATTTTTCTGAATTTAACAAACTCTACAAAAGTCAATAAAAGCACAAGAAAAAATTGGGGGCCTCAAAAACTTCCAAAACATTTTTTGAATCTAAAAAACCTCAAGCAATTAGAATTTGGAAAAATTTGGGAAGCCCCAAAGATCTTCAGAAAATTTTTTGAGTTTGAAAAGATTTAAAAAAATCGAAGAAACGCTTCAAAAAAATGTTAGGCTCCAAACACTTCCAAAAAATGTTTAGAGTCTAAAAAACTTTAAGCAATTAAAAATTTTGAAAAAGTTGGGAGGCCCTAGACTTCCAATTATTTTTAATATAATATAAACATCAGAAAAATAATGTTTTAACAAATTAAAAAAAGTTGGGAGGCCCTAAGGACCTAAGGACCTCCACGAATTTTTTTGATTCCGAAAAGACTACAAAAAGATGAAAAATCGCTTCAAGAAAAATTGGTAGTCCCTTAAGACGTCCAACAATTTTTCTGAATTTAACTTACTCTAGAAAAAAAATCGAAGGCACCAAAAACTTCCAAAAAATGTTTAGAGTCTGAAAAACCTCAAGCAATTAAGAATTTTGAAAAAGTTGGGGGGCCCTAGACTTCCAATTTTTTTTAATATAATATAAACATCAGAAAAATAATGTTTGGAACCCATTAAAAAAAGTTAGGAGGCCATAAAGACCTCCACTAATTTTTTTGATTCCGAAAAAATTTCAAAAAGATGAAAAATCGCTTCAAAAAAAATTGGTAGTCCTTTAAAACTTCCAACAATTTTTCTGAATTTAACAAACTCTGGAAAAGTTAATAAAAGCACAAGAAAAAATCGGAAGCCCCAAAGATCTTCAGAAAATTTTTTGAGTTTGAAAAGATTTAAAAAAATCGAAGAAACGCTTCAAAAAATTTGGAGGCACCGAAAACTTCCAAAACATGTTTAGAGTCTAAAAAACCTTAAGCAATTAAAAATTTTGAAAAAGTTGGGAGGCCCTAAAGACTTCCAATTTTTTTTGAATATAATAAAAACATCAGAAAAATAATGTTTTAACCCATTAAAAAAAGTTGGGAGGCCCTAAGGACCTCCACGAATTTTTTTGATTCCGAAAAGACTTCAAAAAGATGAAAAATCGCTTCAAGAAAAATTGGTAGTCCTTTAAGACTTCCAACAATTTTTCTGAATCTAAAAAACCTCAAGCAATTAGAATTTGGAAAAATTTGGGAAGCCCCAAAGATCTTCAAAAAATTTTTTGAGTTTGAAAAGATTTAAAAAAATCGAAGAAACGCTTCAAAAAAATTTTATGCACCAAAAACTTCCAAAAAATGTTTAGAGTCTAAAAAACCTCAAGCAATTAAGAATTTTGAAAAAGTTGGGAGGCCCTAAAGACTTCCAATTTTTTTGAATATAATAAAAACATCAGAAAAATAATGTTTTAACCCATTAAAAAAAGTTGGGAGGCTCTAAGGACCTCCACGAATTTTTTCGATTCCGAAAAGACTTCAAAAAGATGAAAAATCGCTTCAAGAAAAATTGGTAGTCCTTTAAGACTTCCAACAATTTTTCTGAATTTAACAAACTCTAGAAAAGTTAATAAAAGCACAAGAAAAAATCGGAAGCCTCAAAGATCTTCAGAAAATTTTTTGAGTTTGAAAAGATTTAAAAAAATCGAAGAAACGCTTCAAAAAAATTTTAGGCACCAAAAACTTCCAAAAAATGTTTAGAGTCTAAAAAACCTCAAGCAATTAAGAATTTTGAAAAAATTGGGAGGCCCTAAAGACTTCCAATTTTTTTGAATATAATAAAAACATCAGAAAAATAATGTTTTAACCCATTAAAAAAAGTTGGGAGGCCCTAATGACCTCCACGAATTTTTTTGATTCCGAAAAAACTTCAAAAAGATGAAAAATCGCTTCAAAAGAAATTGGTAGTCCTTTAAGATTTCCAACAATTTTTCTGAATTTAACAAACTCTAGAAAAGTTAATAAAAGCACAAGAAAAAATCGGAAGCCCCAAAGATCTTCAGAAAATTTTTTGAGTTTGAGAATATTTAAAAAAATCGAAGAAACGCTTCAAAAAAATTTTAGGCACCAAAAACTTCCAAAAAATGTTTAGAGTCTAAAAAACCTCAAGCAATTAAGAATTTTGAAAAAGTTGGGAGGCCCTAAAGACTTCCAATTTGTTTGAATATAATAAAAACATCAGAAAAATAATGTTTTAACCCATTAAAAAAAGTTGGGAGGCCCTAAGGACCTCCACGAATTTTTTCGATTCCGAAAAGACTTCAAAAAGATGAAAAATCGCTTCAAAAAAAATTGGTAGTCCTTTAAAACTTCCAACAATTTTTCTGAATTTAACAAACTCTAGAAAAGTTAATAAAAGCACAAGAAAAAATCGGAAGCCCCAAAGATCTATAGAAAATTTTTTGAGTTTGAGAATATTTAAAAAAATCGAAGAAACGCTTCAAAAAAATTGGAGGCTCCAAACACTTCCAAAAAATGTTTAGAGTCTAAAAAACCTCAAGCAATTAAAAATTTTGATAAAGTTGGGAGGCCCTAAAGACTTCCAATTTTTTGGAATATAATAAAAACATCAGAAAAATAATGTTTTAACCCATTAAAAAAAGTTGGGAGGGTCTAAGGACCTCCACGAATTTTTTCGATTCCGAAAAGACTTCAAAAAGATGAAAAATCGCTTCAAGAAAAATTGGTAGTCCTTTAAGACTTCCAACAATTTTTCTGAATTTAACAAAATCTAGAAAAGTTAATAAAAGCACAAGAAAAAATCGGAAGCCCCAAAGATCTTCAGAAAATTTTTTGACTTTGAAAAGATTTAAAAAAATCGAAGAACCGCTTCAAAAAAATTTTAGGCACCAAAAACTTCAAAAAAATGTTTAGAGTCTAAAAAACCTCAAGCAATTAAGAATTTTGAAAAAGTTGGGAGGCCCTAAAGACTTCCAATTTCTTTGAATATAATAAAAACATCAGAAAAATAATGTTTTAACCCATTAAAAAAAGTTGGGAGGCCCTAATGACCTCCACGAATTTTTTTGATTCCGAAAAAACTTCAAAAAGATGAAAAATCGCTTCAAAAGAAATTGGTAGTCCCTTAAGATTTCCAACAATTTTTCTGAATTTAACAAACTCTACAAAAGTCAATAAAAGCACAAGAAAAAATTGGGGGCCTCAAAAACTTCCAAAACATTTTTTGAATCTAAAAAACCTCAAGCAATTAGAATTTGGAAAAATTTGGGAAGCCCCAAAGATCTTCAGAAAATTTTTTGAGTTTGAAAAGATTTAAAAAAATCGAAGAAACGCTTCAAAAAAATGTTAGGCTCCAAACACTTCCAAAAAATGTTTAGAGTCTAAAAAACTTTAAGCAATTAAAAATTTTGAAAAAGTTGGGAGGCCCTAGACTTCCAATTATTTTTAATATAATATAAACATCAGAAAAATAATGTTTTAACAAATTAAAAAAAGTTGGGAGGCCCTAAGGACCTAAGGACCTCCACGAATTTTTTTGATTCCGAAAAGACTACAAAAAGATGAAAAATCGCTTCAAGAAAAATTGGTAGTCCCTTAAGACGTCCAACAATTTTTCTGAATTTAACTTACTCTAGAAAAAAAATCGAAGGCACCAAAAACTTCCAAAAAATGTTTAGAGTCTGAAAAACCTCAAGCAATTAAGAATTTTGAAAAAGTTGGGGGGCCCTAGACTTCCAATTTTTTTTAATATAATATAAACATCAGAAAAATAATGTTTGGAACCCATTAAAAAAAGTTAGGAGGCCATAAAGACCTCCACTAATTTTTTTGATTCCGAAAAAATTTCAAAAAGATGAAAAATCGCTTCAAAAAAAATTGGTAGTCCTTTAAAACTTCCAACAATTTTTCTGAATTTAACAAACTCTGGAAAAGTTAATAAAAGCACAAGAAAAAATCGGAAGCCCCAAAGATCTTCAGAAAATTTTTTGAGTTTGAAAAGATTTAAAAAAATCGAAGAAACGCTTCAAAAAATTTGGAGGCACCGAAAACTTCCAAAACATGTTTAGAGTCTAAAAAACCTTAAGCAATTAAGAATTTTGAAAAAATTGGGAGGCCCTAAAGACTTCCAATTTTTTTGAATATAATAAAAACATCAGAAAAATAATGTTTTAACCCATTAAAAAAAGTTGGGAGGCCCTAAGGACCTCCACGAATTTTTTTGATTCCGAAAAGACTTCAAAAAGATGAAAAATCGCTTCAAGAAAAATTGGTAGTCCTTTAAGACTTCCAACAATTTTTCTGAATCTAAAAAACCTCAAGCAATTAGAATTTGGAAAAATTTGGGAAGCCCCAAAGATCTTCAAAAAATTTTTTGAGTTTGAAAAGATTTAAAAAAATCGAAGAAACGCTTCAAAAAAATTTTATGCACCAAAAACTTCCAAAAAATGTTTAGAGTCTAAAAAACCTCAAGCAATTAAGAATTTTGAAAAAGTTGGGAGGCCCTAAAGACTTCCAATTTTTTTGAATATAATAAAAACATCAGAAAAATAATGTTTTAACCCATTAAAAAAAGTTGGGAGGCTCTAAGGACCTCCACGAATTTTTTCGATTCCGAAAAGACTTCAAAAAGATGAAAAATCGCTTCAAGAAAAATTGGTAGTCCTTTAAGACTTCCAACAATTTTTCTGAATTTAACAAACTCTAGAAAAGTTAATAAAAGCACAAGAAAAAATCGGAAGCCTCAAAGATCTTCAGAAAATTTTTTGAGTTTGAAAAGATTTAAAAAAATCGAAGAAACGCTTCAAAAAAATTTTAGGCACCAAAAACTTCCAAAAAATGTTTAGAGTCTAAAAAACCTCAAGCAATTAAGAATTTTGAAAAAATTGGGAGGCCCTAAAGACTTCCAATTTTTTTGAATATAATAAAAACATCAGAAAAATAATGTTTTAACCCATTAAAAAAAGTTGGGAGGCCCTAATGACCTCCACGAATTTTTTTGATTCCGAAAAAACTTCAAAAAGATGAAAAATCGCTTCAAAAGAAATTGGTAGTCCTTTAAGATTTCCAACAATTTTTCTGAATTTAACAAACTCTAGAAAAGTTAATAAAAGCACAAGAAAAAATCGGAAGCCCCAAAGATCTTCAGAAAATTTTTTGAGTTTGAGAATATTTAAAAAAATCGAAGAAACGCTTCAAAAATATTGGAGGCTCCAAACACTTTCAAAAAATGTTTAGAGTCTAAAAAACCTCAAGCAATTAAAAATTTTGATAAAGTTGGGAGGCCCTAAAGACTTCCAATTTTTTGGAATATAATAAAAACATCAGAAAAATAATGTTTTAACCCATTAAAAAAAGTTGGGAGGCTCTAAGGACCTCCACGAATTTTTTCGATTCCGAAAAGACTTCAAAAAGATGAAAAATCGCTTCAAGAAAAATTGGTAGTCCTTTAAGACTTCCAACAATTTTTCTGAATTTAACAAACTCTAGAAAAGTTAATAAAAGCACAAGAAAAAATCAGAAGCCTCAAAGATCTTCAGAAAATTTTTTGAGTTTGAAAAGATTTAAAAAAATCGAAGAAACGCTTCAAAAAAATTTTAGGCACCAAAAACTTCCAAAAAATGTTTAGAGTCTAAAAAACCTCAAGCAATTAAGAATTTTGAAAAAGTTGGGAGGCCCTAAAGACTTCCAATTTTTTGGAATATAATAAAAACATCAGAAAAATAATGTTTTAACCCATTAAAAAAAGTTGGGAGGCCCTAATGACCTCCACGAATTTTTTTGATTCCGAAAAAACTTCAAAAAGATGAAAAATCGCTTCAAAAGAAATTGGTAGTCCCTTAAGATTTCCAACAATTTTTCTGAATTTAACAAACTCTACAAAAGTCAATAAAAGCACAAGAAAAAATTGCAGGCCTCAAAAACTGCCAAAACATTTTTTGAATCTAAAAAACCTCAAGCAAATAGAATTTGGAAAAATTTGGGAAGCCCCAAAGACCTTCAAAAAATTTTTTGAGTTTGAGAATATTTAAAAAAAATCGAAGAAACGCTTCAAAAAAATTGGAGGCTCCAAACACTTCCAAAAAATGTTTAGAGTCTAAAAAACTTTAAGCAATTAAAAATTTTGAAAAAGTTGGGAGGCCCTAGACTTCCAATTATTTTTAATATAATATAAACATCAGAAAAATAATGTTTTAACCCATTAAAAAAAGTTGGGAGGCCCTAAGGACCTCCACGAATTTTTTTGATTCCGAAAAGACTTCAAAAAGATGAAAAATCGCTTCAAGAAAAATTGGTAGTCCTTTAAGACTTCCAACAATTTTTCTGAATTTAACAAACTCTAGAAAAGTTAATAAAAGCACAAGAAAAAATCGGAAGCCCCAAAGATCTTCAGAAATTTTTTGAGTTTGAAAAGATTTAAAAAAATCGAAGAAACGCTTCACAAAATTTGGAGGCACCAAAAACTTCCAAAAAATATTTAGAGTCTAAAAAACCTTAAGCGATTAAAAATTTTGAAAATGTTGGGAGGCCCTAAAGACTTCCATTTTTTTGAATATAATAAAAACATCAGAAAAATAATGTTTGGAACCCATTAAAAAAACTTAGGAGGCCCTAAGGACCTCCACGAATTTTTTTGATTCCGAAAAGACTTCAAAAAGATGAAAAATCGCTTCAAAAGAAATTGGTAGTCCCTTAAGACTTCCAACAATTTTTCTGAATTTAACTTACTCTAGAAAAAAAAATCGAAGGCACCAAAAACTTCCAAAAAATGTTTAGAGTCTGAAAAACCTCAAGCAATTAAGAATTTTGAAAAAGTTGGGAGGCCCTAAAGACATCGAATTTTTTTGAATATAATAAAAACATCAGAAAAATAATGTTTGGAACCCATTAAAAAAAGTTGGGAGGCCCTAAGGACCTCCACGAACTTTTTTGATTCCGAAAAGACTTCAAAAAGATGAAAAATCGCTTCAAAAGAAATTGGTAGTCCCTTAAGACTTCCAACAATTTTTCTGAATTTAACTAACTCTAGAAAAAAAAATCGGAGGCACCAAAAACTTCCGAAAAATGTTTAGAGTCTGAAAAACCTCAAGCAATTAAGAATTTTGAAAAAGTTGGGAGGACCTAAAGACTTCCAATTTTTTGGAATATAATAAAAACATCAGAAAAATAATGTTTGGAACCCATTAAAAAAAGTTGGGAGGCCCTAAGGACCTCCACGAATTTTTTTGATTCCGAAAAAACTTCAAAAAGATGAAAAATCGCTTCAAAAGAAATTGGTAGTCCCTTAAGATTTCCAACAATTTTTCTGAATTTAACAAACTCTACAAAAGTCAATAAAAGCACAAGAAAAAATTGCAGGCCTCAAAAACTGCCAAAACATTTTTTGAATCTAAAAAACCTCAAGCAAATAGAATTTGGAAAAATTTGGGAAGCCCCAAAGACCTTCAAAAAATTTTTTGAGTTTGAGAATATTTAAAAAAAATCGAAGAAACGCTTCAAAAAAATTGGAGGCTCCAAACACTTCCAAAAAATGTTTAGAGTCTAAAAAACTTTAAGCAATTAAAAATTTTTAAAAAGTTGGGAGGCCCTAGACTTCCAATTATTTTTAATATAATATAAACATCAGAAAAATAATGTTTTAACCCATTAAAAAAAGTTGGGAGGCCCTAAGGACCTCCACGAATTTTTTTGATTCCGAAAAGACTTCAAAAAGATGAAAAATCGCTTCAAGAAAAATTGGTAGTCCTTTAAGACTTCCAACAATTTTTCTGAATTTAACAAACTCTAGAAAAGTTAATAAAAGCACAAGAAAAAATCGGAAGCCCCAAAGATCTTCAGAAATTTTTTGAGTTTGAAAAGATTTAAAAAAATCGAAGAAACGCTTCACAAAATTTGGAGGCACCAAAAACTTCCAAAAAATATTTAGAGTCTAAAAAACCTTAAGCGATTAAAAATTTTGAAAATGTTGGGAGGCCCTAAAGACTTCCATTTTTTTGAATATAATAAAAACATCAGAAAAATAATGTTTGGAACCCATTAAAAAAACTTAGGAGGCCCTAAGGACCTCCACGAATTTTTTTGATTCCGAAAAGACTTCAAAAAGATGAAAAATCGCTTCAAAAGAAATTGGTAGTCCCTTAAGACTTCCAACAATTTTTCTGAATTTAACTTACTCTAGAAAAAAAATCGAAGGCACCAAAAACTTCCAAAAAATGTTTAGAGTCTGAAAAACCTCAAGCAATTAAGAATTTTGAAAAAGTTGGGAGGCCCTAAAGACTTCGAATTTTTTTGAATATAATAAAAACATCAGAAAAATAATGTTTGGAACCCATTAAAAAAAGTTGGGAGGCCCTAAGGACCTCCACGAACTTTTTTGATTCCGAAAAGACTTCAAAAAGATGAAAAATCGCTTCAAAAGAAATTGGTAGTCCCTTAAGACTTCCAACAATTTTTCTGAATTTAACTAACTCTAGAAAAAAAAATCGGAGGCACCAAAAACTTCCGAAAAATGTTTAGAGTCTGAAAAACCTCAAGCAATTAAGAATTTTGAAAAAGTTGGGAGGACCTAAAGACTTCCAATTTTTTGGAATATAATAAAAACATCAGAAAAATAATGTTTTAACCCATTAAAAAAAGTTGGGAGGCTCTAAGGACCTCCACGAATTTTTTCGATTCCGAAAAGACTTCAAAAAGATGAAAAATCGCTTCAAGAAAAATTGGTAGTCCTTTAAGACTTCCAACAATTTTTCTGAATTTAACAAACTCTAGAAAAGTTAATAAAAGCACAAGAAAAAATCGGAAGCCTCAAAGATCTTCAGAAAATTTTTTGAGTTTGAAAAGATTTAAAAAAATCGAAGAAACGCTTCAAAAAAATTTTAGGCACCAAAAACTTCCAAAAAATGTTTAGAGTCTAAAAAACCTCAAGCAATTAAGAATTTTGAAAAAGTTGGGAGGCCCTAAAGACTTCCAATTTTTTGGAATATAATAAAAACATCAGAAAAATAATGTTTTAACCCATTAAAAAAAGTTGGGAGGCCCTAATGACCTCCACGAATTTTTTTGATTCCGAAAAAACTTCAAAAAGATGAAAAATCGCTTCAAAAGAAATTGGTAGTCCCTTAAGATTTCCAACAATTTTTCTGAATTTAACAAACTCTACAAAAGTCAATAAAAGCACAAGAAAAAATTGCAGGCCTCAAAAACTGCCAAAACATTTTTTGAATCTAAAAAACCTCAAGCAAATAGAATTTGGAAAAATTTGGGAAGCCCCAAAGACCTTCAAAAAATTTTTTGAGTTTGAGAATATTTAAAAAAAATCGAAGAAACGCTTCAAAAAAATTGGAGGCTCCAAACACTTCCAAAAAATGTTTAGAGTCTAAAAAACTTTAAGCAATTAAAAATTTTGAAAAAGTTGGGAGGCCCTAGACTTCCAATTATTTTTAATATAATATAAACATCAGAAAAATAATGTTTTAACCCATTAAAAAAAGTTGGGAGGCCCTCAGGACCTCCACGAATTTTTTTGATTCCGAAAAGACTTCAAAAAGATGAAAAATCGCTTCAAGAAAAATTGGTAGTCCTTTAAGACTTCCAACAATTTTTCTGAATTTAACAAACTCTAGAAAAGTTAATAAAAGCACAAGAAAAAATCGGAAGCCCCAAAGATCTTCAGAAATTTTTTGACTTTGAAAAGATTTAAAAAAATCGAAGAAACGCTTCACAAAATTTGGAGGCACCAAAAACTTCCAAAAAATATTTAGAGTCTAAAAAACCTTAAGCGATTAAAAATTTTGAAAATGTTGGGAGGCCCTAAAGACTTCCATTTTTTTGAATATAATAAAAACATCAGAAAAATAATGTTTGGAACCCATTAAAAAAACTTAGGAGGCCCTAAGGACCTCCACGAATTTTTTTGATTCCGAAAAGACTTCAAAAAGATGAAAAATCGCTTCAAAAGAAATTGGTAGTCCCTTAAGACTTCCAACAATTTTTCTGAATTTAACTTACTCTAGAAAAAAAATCGAAGGCACCAAAAACTTCCAAAAAATGTTTAGAGTCTGAAAAACCTCAAGCAATTAAGAATTTTGAAAAAGTTGGGAGGCCCTAAAGACTTCGAATTTTTTTGAATATAATAAAAACATCAGAAAAATAATGTTTGGAACCCATTAAAAAAAGTTGGGAGGCCCTAAGGACCTCCACGAACTTTTTTGATTCCGAAAAGACTTCAAAAAGATGAAAAATCGCTTCAAAAGAAATTGGTAGTCCCTTAAGACTTCCAACAATTTTTCTGAATTTAACTAACTCTAGAAAAAAAAATCGGAGGCACCAAAAACTTCCGAAAAATGTTTAGAGTCTGAAAAACCTCAAGCAATTAAGAATTTTGAAAAAGTTGGGAGGACCTAAAGACTTCCAATTTTTTGGAATATAATAAAAACATCAGAAAAATAATGTTTGGAACCCATTAAAAAAAGTTGGGAGGCCCTAAGGACCTCCACGAATTTTTTTGATTCCGAAAAAACTTCAAAAAGATGAAAAATCGCTTCAAAAGAAATTGGTAGTCCCTTAAGATTTCCAACAATTTTTCTGAATTTAACAAACTCTACAGAAGTCAATAAAAGCACAAGAAAAAATTGGAGGCCTCAAAAACTTCCAAAATATTTTTTGAATCTAAAAAACCTCAAGCAATTAGAATTTGGAAAAATTTGGGAAGCCCCAAAGACCTTCAAAAAATTTTTTGAGTTTGAGAATATTTAAAAAAATCGAAGAAACGCTTCAAAAAAATTGGAGGCTCCAAACACTTCCAAAAAATGTCTAGAATCTAAAAACCCTCAAGCAATTAAAAATTTTGAAAAAGTTGGGAGGCTCTGAAGACTTCTCCTTTTTTTTGAATATTATAAAAAACACAAAAAAAGTTAGGAACCGATTAGAAAAAGTTGGGAGGCCCTAAGGACTTCGACGAATTTTTTTGAATCCGAAAAGGCTTCAAAAGAAGTTGGGAGTCCTTTGAAATTTTTGTTTTTAAAGTTTCTAAAATTTCTATAATTTGTAAAAATAATTGTGCTTTGAAGCTGTAAAAAATATTTTTTTCACTTTTTCTTCGCACTCTACATACTGATCCAGCTCCAAATGACTTTTTAAAAACTCATTGGTGATGAGCAGGTCGTCCCCATTGACTTTCTCAAAAAAATTTTCTAATTCTTGTATGCTGTTATAACTGTAACTTAAATCCCCTAATTTAAATTTTCTATTGCAGCCTTTAAAATATTTAGTTGATGTGCATTGTTAACCTCATCTGTATTGTCAACTTCATAATTATTGTTTTGTTTGTTGTATAGATTCAAATTAAGGAAATGTAAGAAGCAAATCCGCGAAGTATTTGAATTAAAGCTATCTTTCCTCCGACAGAAATGTATTCTTTGCCTCCGGATGCTACCAGCTTTTGGGAAGCAGTAAAAATGAATATTTGAGCTGCTTGCCTTGTTATTGGCATTACAATTATACACTGCGCACGTCATTTTTATAACTATGCCAATTTTTATAAAATAACCACCGATTGGAAATAAAATGCAAATACATTTCTTCAAATTTTGCGCGGAAAAATAATAATCCATCATCTATTTCCTTACCTTTAAAGGTGCATGCGTTGGTCTCTTATGACGTAAGCTGAGCGGACCTGCGGAAGCGTAATCTGTATTCTATCATTCTTGTTTGTTTTCTAGGGTCTATGGTCCTCTGCACACAACAACAAATGAGCTATAGCAAAGCTATCAAAGCTTTTAATATAATATAAAAACAGTTAGGTATCTGAGATGTTTTCAAGTTTCATTTAATGAACGCATTGGGAGTCCGGATGAGGTCCAGCACTGCCTTTTTAATATAGAGTCCCTTTTTAAAAGGATTCATTCTCCAAGTTTAAAGACATCGTCAAGCTTTTTTAAGTAATTTCCTGAGTTTTTTCCTTACATGTATACTTTTTTGAATATAATAAAGGCTTTTAAACCAAAAAAATATTAATCCCTATAACTCGAATTTTTCGAAAAAGCCCTCTAACTCGAACTAATTTTGAGATCCCGTAAAAATTCGACTTAGAGGGCTTCGACTGTATATGATCAAAAGTCGAACATCAGCGTCAACATATTGCAACAGCGATTTCATAGTATCACAAAAGATGAAAATGACGATATCGCCACGCATATCAGCAAACTTGAAGGCCTAGCGCAGCAGCTCAAGCCGGCGAAATAATCTCAGAATCGATGCCAAAACAGTATTATTTTTTTAGTGCATGGGAATCCACAGACATCAAGCAGCAGAATATTAATAATTTAAGATCCAGGCTCATCAAGGAAGAGTCCAACTACGCTCCGTTGAACCTACAATCACGAACACCAAGAAAAATAACTACATCAGACTCCATACAAAACGAAATCATGAAACCCCCCAAAAAGTCAAGGCAAGTGTTTTCTGTGCAAGCAATACGGACACTAGAAGAAGAACTGTCCAAAACGGAATAGAATACAAATAAATTTCTCTCATCGCGATAAAAACAATGATTATTTATGAATCAGTGAGGTTAGAAGAAACTGTCACGGAGGATGATTGGGAGTAGTGTTTGAATTGCTGCAGTCGAAGTAGCAAAAGTTATAAAATGTTTGCTTTCACAGCTTCGACTATCTCTTTAACTTGAGACATGGCATGAACGACTATGGCATATGTGCATAGGACAGGTGAAAAAGGTGCTTGAGCTTCAGGGAATTTCATTTGTGGATAGTATAAAATTCGTTTGCAATGCTTGTGTTTTCGATAAGATGCATCGGTTACCATTTATCAATAGTGAATCCAGAGCAAAAGAAGTGGGACATCTCGTGCACACAGACCTATGCGGCCCTATGCAAACCATGTCCATTGGAAAGTCGAAATATTTTCTCCTTTTTAAAGACGATTACTCCAATTATGGAACTATATACTTTCTTAAAGAGAAAAGTAAAGTTTCTTTTTTTATCGAGAAATACGTTAACGAAATAAAACAACATTTAAAAATTCTACGGGAACATAAAAATTCTACGATCTATAATGGGACTGAATTCAAAAGCCAGTAGAAAATTTGTTATCAAAGCGTGGAATTCGCCATCAGTTTTCAGTTCCCTACACTCCACAACAAAATCGAAGAGCTAAAAGTGATATGCGGTTTATTGCGGAAACATCAAGGACAATTCTTCATGCCAACAAAGTTCCGCTTAAGTTGTGGACAGAAGCTGTAAACATGGCAGTGTATATCATCAACCGGTTTGGACCAAGTCCTGTAGACAACAAGACCCCGTACGAACTTTGGTTTAATGAAGATTCTCCGATTCAGAACCTGCGAACTTTTGGCAGCGAAGTTTTCATCCACATTCCCAAAGAAAGAACACAAAAATGGAACAGAACAGCAGCATCTGGAGTGTTTGTTGGACGTTCTGAAAACTGCAAGGGATATCGCGTCTGGTTACCAGAAACAAATAAGATAGTTCTGTTTTCAAGGTTGATAACACCAAAATTGGTCGCCGTTGGATTGATTGGTTAGTGCGACTTTTGAGTGAGAGTACCCGGGTTCGAATCCAGCTCGGGGGGAAAAAAAACCACAAACATTTTTCACGGCCCCTCCTCTAGCGAACGAATGACAATCCTTCTGGAGTACTTCTGTCATGAAAAGCTTTTACTATTCGCCGTTCGGAACCGGCATTAAATTAGGTATTCAATATTTATTTAAATGGGTATTTAAAGAAAAAATGTCGGCAGAAAATCAAAATGAGGTATATAAAGCTAGGTTAGTTATTAAAGGACTTCAGAAGAGTCAGAAAGAAAGCATTGATTTTAACGAAACGAAAACTCACAAAATTTACGACGATACGAGCTATTTTAGCTACAGCCGCATCAAAGAATCTCATTCTTAAGCAAATGAACGTAAAAACTGCGTTTTTGGATGGAATTTTGCATGAACAAATATATGTGGCACAACCTCCAGGAGAAGCTAAATAAACCGCTATACGGTCTCAACCAATCTTCGAGAATATGGAATGAAACAATTGCGCAGCTGCTCAAGAATTTTGGTTTTAAACGTTGTACAGCAGATCCGTGCCTTTTATCCTTCGAAGAATCATACGAGTTGTGTTTTTGGCTTTGTACATTGACGATGGTTTGATTGCAGCAATGGCAGCGACGATGGCAGCGACATAATGGATGTAACAAAATATATGAAGCTACACATCGAACTCACCACTGTGGGCTGTCCAAATCATTATTTGGACATGGAAATAAATCGAACTTCAAATGGTTCAATCTTAATTCAGCAGTCCGGATATTCAACGACTTTTATTGAGATTTCATATGGCAGAATCAAAAAGTGTATTGACGCCATGCGAAGTTGCTGATAAATCAACATTAGAGCTACGCCAAATTTAGGTACACATTACACAAATTGTAATAAATTGTCTTTTCTGTGCTTTAGTGGTTCGGGTTATGCGGGCGACCTAGAAACCAGACGATTCACCAGCGGGTTCATTTTGTTGTTGGGAGATTCTGCGATTTCGTGGGGTTCGAGAAGACAAAAATGCACTGCACTCTCAATAACTGAAGCTGAATACATCGCCGCATCGGAGGCTATAAAGGAGTTAATATGACTGATTGAGTTACTCAACAACATACTACCTAATGATGACTTTAAACCGATTTTTCATTTAGATAACCAGGGCGCGTTAAAGCTAATTAAAAATCCAGAATATCATTCTAGAACAAAACACATTGATGTAAGAGTACATTTTATAACAAAAAAATATAATGATAAACTTTTTGAGATTACCTATGTACCAACTTGTAAACAATTAGCAGATATCTTAACAAAACCATTAAGTAAAGAAAAACATGAAAAATTTAGATCACCCGCCTCGCAATAAACAACCACACTTATTAATGTAACTAAAGTAAATTTATGAATTAAGGAGCAAGTTCAATGAATGGAAATGAAAATTATGAGTTAAGAAGCAAATTAATGGGTGGGAGTGTTAGACATACATTAATAGTTTTGTGAATTAAATCTGGCCACACTCCTTTTGTATATCAATATTGTGTAAAACTTCCTGAATTCACTTGTCATACATTCTATCTATTTGAAATACATTCGTTGAAGTGCAACCAAGAAGTTCGGACCGTGTTTCCTTTAATTTGCATCAGGTTTTAGGGGTTTTGTTCTTAAATGGTTTCATTCTTATCTCACAGATAGAAAGCAGAGAGTGAAAATTAAGGATATTTTTAGCAATTCTCTTACTATTAAAAATGGTGTCCCTCAAGGGTCTGTACTTGGACCTTTGTTGTTTTTAATTTATATAAATTCAATTTTTCAGCAATCATTTAAAGGACAACCAATCGCGTTTGCTGACGATATAGCCTTTACGTATCATGAAGTTAATTTCTTTAATTGTGTTGCTAGCATCAATGCGGATATCCATATGTTAAGGCAATGGTTTGCTTATCATAAACTAGTGGTTAGTTGCAAAACTAAACTTATGCCATTTAAAATGTTAGGAGGTAATCAGTTCGATCTTGATATGGTATTTCATGCATATGACTGCAAGAGGTTTGATTTAACTGTTCATAGTTGTGATCGGGTAAACTATTATGACGCGATCCCATGCTCTAATAAATGTTTTAAAATTGAATCTGTTAGCGAGTATAAGTACCTAGGTGTTTTAATTGATTCTAACTTAAATTGGAAAGCTCATATTCAAGCTACTAAATCGTACATGATGCTGGTAATTCGCAAATTATACCTCTTAAAACCTTATTGTTCTAAGCAAATACTTACAATGTTCTACCATGCATTGGCAAACTCAAAACTCCAATACGGTATTTCAAGTTGGGGAGGAGCTTATGATAATACATTTAATCCCTTATTTAAGACTCAAAAATGTTTAGTTAGAATAATTTGCGGTAAAACTCGCATAACTCACTGTTGGCCTCTTTTCAAAGATCTACATATTCTTCCTTTAAGACACCTTTACATATTCAAAGTTCTTAGAGAATTTTTCAAGCGTAGTGGTAACATTCAAACTAGGGCGTCGTATTATCATAACTTACGTATTAATAATCTTGCTTTGGTAAATATTCCTGTCGCACATAAAACCAAATTTGCTCACTTTTTCACTATAACTGCTCCTAGATGTTTTAACAATCTGCCCATTGAGATAAGACAAATAAATAATTTTCATTCTTTTTTGAAAAATGTAAAAGACTGGCTATTTACTATTGATTATACAAACATTGATCCTGTCTTTCGACGTGTGCCTTAAAATCCATCTTTTTCGTCTTTATTGTTAATTTTTTAAATTTGTTATTGAACTTATTGTTAATTTTTAATTTTGTTATTGAACTCATTGTTAATTTTTAAATTTGTTATTGAACTGAATTGAATTTTCCATCCTTTACCATCTTATTGTACTTCACCCCTCACTACATAATTAATATAGTATTTAAATACCTATGGAATCATTCAACACTAACTTTTTCAGTTACAGAATGATAATCTTCTTGCTTATATCTATATTCTGTATATCTAAAATTGTATAACTTTATGTAAGCTGGAATGAATAAAAATGAAAGAAAGAAAGAAAGAAAGAATAACACCCACCATCTTTTCGTAGACTTTAAGGCCGCGTATGACAGCATTTTCCGGGAAAAACTATACGAAGCCGTGTCTGGTTTTGGCATCCCTGCTAAACTGGTCCGACCGATAACCATGGAAAAAGCTCGCTGCTCCGCGAGGGTTGACAGTGACCTTAGGTTAGGTAGGTGGGCTGGCAGAATATATATATTGCTGCCTCATTTAAGTCTTTGTGTTACTCATATACTTGTGTTACTCACTCTGGCTTTAATAGTTTTCGAGATATTGGCCAAAAACCAAAAAACAACAACATTCGAATTTAGAAGTTCCAAAAACGCCATTTTGTAGATCTCGGTGAAAGAACAATAAAATATTACGTAATAAAAATTATTTTCATACAATTTTTCGAGATATTAACGATTTAAATCGAATCAGTTATCGCAAAAAACGATGAACTGACGGCAGTCTCAGTGTCGCTTGCGTCATTTCATCCCCTAAATGTACAAAAGCAATTTTCACACGGCTGGCGCGATCAGCAAATGGGAAAGGATTTTCTTTTGTTCAGTTTCGTTCGAAATGAAAGAATTTTAGTGAATGAACAGTGAATTGAGTTTAATTTGATTTGACTATTTTAGTTTGTCGATTTTTTAGACTTATATTAAGTCTAAACTACTAATCTGTTTGCAAACGAAACCCTCGGCGGGTGAGTAAAACTCACACTTGACCGTTTTTTTTTTCTTTATATTAATTATAGTCAGGAGAAGGTATAGATGAAAAAAAATTAGGAATATTGTGCAAAACGCCTTTAAAGGTTTTCCAGGCATTTCTTGTATAAGTTATCTTTTAAATTAAACACGCTAACTTTTCTATTTTTACTTTATTAAAATAACTAATGGTGATCGCTGCTTATGGCGAGACGAGTCTTTATAACAAGGAGTTAGGCACTGAACTGATCTTAAAACTAACCTACCAAACTCTTACCTACTACGCTGACCCTTCGTCCACACCACATGTTGTGTTTTCGTTCTTTATCGATGTTTGCATTTCGTTGCATTCTATCCTATCGTCCTCGTTATCGTTCGAGTCGTCATGCTGGTCGATGTCGACAGCATATTGTTGCTTGGGTTAACTCCTCCCTCACTCGGATAAGGCACGTCCTCGGGCCTTCTGTAGCTCTCGATGAGAAGTTGTACGGCATTTTGATGCTGCTCTCTTTTCCGATTTATCCACAATTGGAGAAGGGCATAAACGGTCAAAACTATGCCGGCCACAGTTAGTCCTGAAACTATTGGGGCCGCGAGGACTTTATCCTTCAACTCCCTAATAGTTCGAAGATTTTCGGAGTTCAACCTTTTGAGGTATGGGAGGCTGAGGATGTCCATGTGACCGGTGATGTTCAATAGCGATGTTGATGCTGGGACGAGCGATTTCTTTAGCAGGCCGTAGCGATTCTTATAAAGCGAACCGTTGATCCGAACGTGGTCCTCAAACGTCACCAAATAGGTACCAGTTACCATTTTTTGCATGCCATCCGCATTCGTCACGAGTGCAGTATCGTCGTTGACGTTATCGTTAGCGTAGTGGTGCAATTTGTTGCCGAAAGGATTCTTCCTTGGCAGTCAGCCACACAGTTGTTCTCAGCAAAGTCTAGAATCGTGTTGTTATGCTGGACTGGGTACAGCGTTATCTTCTTATAAACTAATCTAGGAATTGCATACTTAATTAAAAAATGTACATTATTATTACTTAATAAGACCTTAACATCTAATACTTCTATTAAATCAGTAACATTAGTAAAATGCACGCTTGTTAATTGGTACACTTCTTCTGAATCTAGTATTGTAGGACTGACCATTCCAATCTTTGCAAGCGTTATTGATAAAATTAGGTTTACCGGTTGCAAAATTAAATTTCTATTTTTGTCTAAAAGAATCTCGTATAAATGGCCTGTGTCCATTTGTTTTTCCTGCTTTAAAATAGTGTTGACTGTCTCCGTCAATCTGTTGATCTATTCCTGACTTTTGTATTAATCGACATTTGCTCATTCTCTGCCAATACCAGCTGTTGTTGTGTGAGGGGTACCAAAATCAAAATACTAAAACAGAGATCTTACGAAAATATTATATTCTTTTTAACGAAGATTGTCCTTATGGACCACCCTCGCCTTTATAAGAACTGTTGTCCCCAAGTCCGCTTCTACTCTATGTTCGTCATACAGAGGTGTCATTTTACTTCCTAATCTCTTATTATTTTTTACCAGGACACGTTCACCTACCTCAAACACCATATTCTGTCTGGAAACATTAGTCCGCTAACTGAGTCTCCTGCGTTTTTTTAATCCTTTGGTAAATCTGTTCTCTCAACTCGGGGGACGCAACGTGCAGAATGTCAATAGGCTTTTTATTGGTCACCGAGTGGATAGTTCGATTATACTTGACCGTTGCTAGCAGTATTAAATCGGTCGTCTCTACGATACCCTTCTCAAGTTTAAGGCATCTCGCAATCTCCGCCAATGTACTATGGAAACGCTCCACTTGCCCATTGGAGGTATTGTGAAGGGGTGGTGCATGCACAACTTCTATCCCAAACTGATTCTTTTCGTAGACTTTAAGGCCGCGTATGACAGCATTTTCCGGGAACAACTATACGAAGCCGTGTCTGGTTTTGGCATCCCTGCTAAACTGGTCCGACCGATAACCATGGAAAAAGCTCGCTGCTCCGCGAGGGTTGACAGTGACCTTAGGTTAGGTAGGTGGGCTGGCAGAATATATATATTGCTGCCTCATTTAAGTCTTTGTGTTACTCATAAGGGGAAAGGTGTCCCCCTCTTCACTCGCGGTGTCCTATTCCACTGTGTCCATTTGGTCCTGCTCAGATACCTGAAAAGATTCTTTAAAGGTAGTAAGTTGATCTCATTAAGGTCTCGGAAGAAGTGTCTTCCTAATGTTCTAAGCCTCAAGAGAGGCTGGGGCAGTGACAGAGGTAGTGTTGGGTGTCTTCCCGCTCCTCCTCATCAGCACAGCCCCGGCAAATATTCGGCAGTGACCTTACCAACACCCTTGATGTCAAAAAAGGCTTCAGACAGAGCGACCCGCTGTTATGCGACTTCTTCAACATTGTTCTTGAAAGCATTGTGCCGTCGAAAGCCAATTCTTTATCACTACTGTGAGCTTTTGTCACTCCCTCTCCCTATTCTTAAGAGACCAAAGCAGTATTGCAAAACTCAAACAAGATTTTGTTGGAGAAGTTTTTTGTTAGACAAGTATAAATTGATGTCTCTTCTTACATCAGTCTTACAGCAAACACTTTATTTTCTTTTTTTAGATATTCCTTTAGTATTTTTCTTTTTCTTTCTTACTAGGTTTCAATATCTGTTTGCTTCTTTTCCTTTTTAAATATTTATGTTCAGAAATCATCTTTTGTTATGAAACTTGTATATTTTAAATCTATCACATTATTGAAAGATTTTATCTTATTGTGGTAGCATATTTTCAAATAAATAAACAAAACTATGCATCCACAAGACATAAGACATTTGTGTAGGTCTGATTTTAATAACTCCAGCTGACTTAAAAATAAAAACAAGCGAGAACGTTTACTTGTCATTTTTATTTAATACTACCTGCACCAGCTCAATCTCATTTTCAAAGATCTTTTGGTTGATATATCACTCGACAGGAGCAGGCGACAGGCAAACATTGAAAGTCAGCCCCCACGTTACATCAATGGGAGCCAATAAAATTGGTACCAAAACCTTTTTGACAGAATTCTGAACTAAGTTGCCAAAGACATCAATGCTCTATCTCTTGCCATTTAGAAGTCTATAAAGGACAAATAAACAAACACTTTTATATATAGAGATATTTTTAAAAAGCAGTTTTGTTTTGCCCCAGAGAAAAACTGTTGGTTTGCAGTATGGTTTTACTATTTTTGACTATTTTTTTTTTTAGTTTTATTACGCCAACTATAAAATTTAAAAAAACATGCACACATATTAATTATAATAACTAGCAATCTTTCATTTTGGAAACATGTTTGGTCGTTTTGTAATATTTTTTAATCATCGACAATGAAGTTATCACAGGAACCATGATGGGCAAAAATAGCGGAATGTAAATGGCATACCTTGAAGTAAAAGAAGGCAAGATTAGTATATTCATTAACTAATCCAAAATGGTAAAATAGTTTACTTCTGCTCGTCGGGGAAATACAATTGTGCTAAAAGACTTGCGTCAAAGAACGCCTTTTCAGATGTGGCGAAGGCAATTTTTGCGTGCTCAGACGCTTTAAGCAAATCTCCCAAAAAAAGATTTTCTTTTGCCAGTAAAATGTTTTCGTAGGCCTCGTTAATAGCAAAACCAACCTCATCGTTGATTACAATGTAACTTATCTCATCTGAAATTTTATAGTTTATAGTTTTGTTAAATACTAAAAGCAGTTTTTTTTAATACGCACCTAATAACTGGATCAAACTCTGCAACGTGTGCGTGGATGTGATGATCCGATTTAAAACACTTCGACGCACGAAACTATCATATTCCCATGTCCGTGGACTAAGTTGGTCCACACCAACCGCACTTACATCTGGTAAGCTAACCTAAGAATGGATTGGTTTGTAGTTAATATGGACTACTGCATTTTTGCGTTGCTGTTCAGTCTACTAAAATTTATTCACGCACATATATGTCCCCGTTCCCTGCTGTTATATAGGTATTACTCACCTCAACATGTATATCTAACAATTTATGCAGCTCATACAACATAATTTGCATCACATCATTTGTATTTACGTAGAAGCTAACTTTTTCCAAATTTTCATTTTGCATCAAACAAACATCTTCTGGTGGGTTAAAAATAATCACTCCACCCCACGTTGGTGAGATAAATGAATCGATTTTATTCGCAGTGGCCATCTCATTATTTTCTTTGTAGATATGTATAGGGGCAATGTCACACGGTGGTACATACACGACCATGTTAATTACAGAGTTATCAGTGATACCCGCACCCAAGTTCTTCTCAATTGATGTTATGATATGTGGCATAGCTGTTTCCGGCAGAGCGTAATGACGACCAAGCTTACTTTTGTCCCGAACTTGCTTCAGATTTCCATCGAACGGAAGTTGATACTTCCATTGGGTCTTTAAGGTGAAGTTAGATATCTGATTTACGGTGTTTAGAAAAGGTTCGATATAAGCTAAAAAAAATTAAGTTGTTAGAAAAAACACTTTTTAGACCGGATGCAACTCACTTTTGGTCGCTAGCTGTAGGTTCCATTTTACATCCATTTTTTCTGGTGTTGGATTAAGAACGGACACAACTACATCATATTCCAGCAGTGGTGGTGAGCTTTTCATCTGAATGCGACGCTCATCTTCATCATCGGCAATAATTGCTTTGATTCGATGGGTTTGCAAAATAGCTACATTGAGGACATTTTCAAGTTTCAAGGCACCTATAAATTAATTTTACACTAATTAAAAACATGAATGTTAAACATCACGTCGTACAATAATTTATATACTTGTGTCCGATCTCATAAACGCAGACCGATCTGTACTCAGCAGCACGTCTTCTTGTAATTTTTGCCATTCTATAAAAAGAAAGTCGCCACAACTGACTGGATGGTGTTTCAGTACGGCAGCTTCTAGAGAAGCGGGAGTTTTTGCTTTGTCTGTTCCCTCGAAAAGTGGAATATTTTCAAATTTAATTATCCATAAGTCTACCAAAAGAAAAATATGTACCAAAAAGTAATCTAAACAAGATTTCAAAGTAATTTACCATTATATTTGAACGCTCTTTCAAGTTCTCGAATTAGAAGCTCAGCACGTTCAGGCTTATGTGTAAAAATTCCAACAGTAATTTTGATTTTAAGGGGGCACTCACTGAGATCACGAATGTCTGAGTATGGTAAGCTCACTCTAAAAAACTAATTGAAATTTATCTTTTCATTTATGCTGAATAAACTGAATTTACCTATAGACTTCGGTTGTCTTCCACCACATTGGGACACCAATTAAAAGTACTACGACCATGAACGCCACTGAAGCATACATTCGATACTTATCTAAAAAGAAAACCCATGGTAATATAAATATATAGCAGAAATAAATATATTTATCCGAGTCCACATAATTAGGAAACATTTAATATCGCTTTTGCCTTGACAAAAAAAAAACAAATATTCGCTCATAAAACTTCGAAAGTAATTGCTTGTTATTTGTCGTGTAAAATAGTTTAATCTAAGGTTTGGTTTGATCTACAATGCGGAAATTCAGAAATCGTTACGAAAAATTATATGAATTAAACACACCTCTATTATTGTATTGTATTGGGCTGCGTAACAGCCCGTTGAGAGCCAGAGCCTAGCTTTTTCGCGCCTCCACTGTGTTGTGCGCGTTATAATTTTGCCACATGTGGAGGGGACCTACTGTTTAATGCCTGTTCCGAACGGCGAATTGAAAGCTTTTCATGACAGAAGTACTCCAGGAAGGTTGTCAGTCGTTCGCTGGAGGTGGGGCCGTGAAAAACGTTTGTGGTGTTTTTTTTTTTCCCCGAGCTGGATTCTCACAGTCCGACGCACTAATTGATCGAGCCAACGGCGCCCACACCTCTAATCATTTAAAAATGGAGGATTTTGTTGTATGTTTCCCAAACAGGAATAAATTTATGGAAATGCATTTTAAATAGGGTTTTAGAAATCTTTCAGCTGTCCAAAGACTGCCTAATTGACATTCTAGCAGAAATCCTAAATTGATAGCAAGAAAAAGATCTACCACCATTCCAAATATTTTAAAACTTGCAAGGGTTTTAATTTTAAGATTGTATCGGTTGACGTTGGTAATAAAACCTCATTTGGTCTCGTGCAATCCACCGTATTTTTGGTGCTTTAAGTTATCTCAGATTAAGAAATGCACATTAGTCCAAAATAAATAACATTTAAGCACACGGGAAAAGACAAAAGCAGGTCAGGCAGGTCATCTATATATAAAAATGAATCGTCAAAATATATGAAATTCCATAACTGAACTAACGTCTGCATCAAATTGGATAATTTTTAGGGTTTCGTTCCAAAGGAATAACGAAACCCTTATGGAATCCCTTCGGTGTCTGTCTGTCTGTCTGTCTGTCGCCTTTTACATATTTGACTATAACTTATAAGTCCTTTGTAGTTAAGGGATGAAATTTGGACTGAAGGTGTATCTAGGCAACCCAAAAATAAATCATGCACCTGTTTTGGAATTAGTCGCAGATTAAAGAAAAAGTTAGTACTAATACTAACGGCCGAAAAAACGTTTACTCACTTTGATGGTCGATATGGGTGTCATTGGAAAGGGGGCGGTGCCCTGATTATGAAAATGTCTGTCTGTCTGTCATTAGGCCTTAACCACGGTAACTGGCGAACCACTAAGAATTTAGAAATAAAACTTTGCTAAAAGACGTATTTCACTTGCGCAAAGAAAGTTCAGGAAAAAAATTTTAAGAAAATTTTATACTAGCGAAAAGCTTAGTACCAATACTAAACTTGAAAAATAAATTTCTTTTGCTAGTTCCTTGATATGGGTATCATTGGAAAGAGGATGATAGCTAGATCAAAAAGTTGTACTATAGTAATCATCTCACTCTTAGTGGTAAGAAGTTATTAGCCAACAAATTGCCAAAAACTGACTTGTGTACCGTGTCCCCCACCTTACTTTCTAGAATATTTGACCAAAAAATCTGAAAAAAATTGGAGTTATTGGGCAACTCATCGCAATACCCCAAAATTATCCAAAAATCGTGTATGATTTTTTATTTATACTAGAATAAATTAATTACTAACTTTTTTTGAAAAAAATTTAGCGGGAATATATTATATAAGTGAAGTACCATCGGATAAGTCTTGCAAAATGAAATAGAGTTTTCATTTTGAACTTTTCATTTGAAAGTTAAGTTTTCGAGATATTAAGCTTCAAAGTCGAAAAAAAGGCGTCCCTCCCCCTCGCATTTCCACACCAGTTGGTCTAAAAATCTGAATGTAGATCTTGATGAAATCTTTGTGTTAAAATTGGTTTGAGCACTCTGGCTTTAATAGTTTTCGAGATATTGGCCAAAAACCAAAAAACAACAACATTCGAATTTAGAAGTTCCAAAAACGCCATTTTGTAGATCTCGGTGAAAGAACAATAAAATATTACGTAATAAAAATTATTTTCATACAATTTTTCGAGATATTAACGATTTAAATCGAATCAGTTATCGCAAAAAACGATGAACTGACGGCAGTCTCAGTGTCGCTTGCGTCATTTCATCCCCTAAATGTACAAAAGCAATTTTCACACGGCTGGCGCGATCAGCAAATGGGAAAGGATTTTCTTTTGTTCAGTTTCGTTCGAAATGAAAGAATTTTAGTGAATGAACAGTGAATTGAGTTTAATTTGATTTGACTATTTTAGTTTGTCGATTTTTTAGACTTATATTAAGTCTAAACTACTAATCTGTTTGCAAACGAAACCCTCGGCGGGTGAGTAAAACTCACACTTGACCGTTTTTTTTTTCTTTATATTAATTATAGTCAGGAGAAGGTATAGATGAAAAAAAATTAGGAATATTGTGCAAAACGCCTTTAAAGGTTTTCCAGGCATTTCTTGTATAAGTTATCTTTTAAATTAAACACGCTAACTTTTCTATTTTTACTTTATTAAAATAACTAATGGTGATCGCTGCTTATGGCGAGACGAGTCTTTATAACAAGGAGTTAGGCACTGAACTGATCTTAAAACTAACCTACCAAACTCTTACCTACTACGCTGACCCTTCGTCCACACCACATGTTGTGTTTTCGTTCTTTATCGATGTTTGCATTTCGTTGCATTCTATCCTATCGTCCTCGTTATCGTTCGAGTCGTCATGCTGGTCGATGTCGACAGCATATTGTTGCTTGGGTTAACTCCTCCCTCACTCGGATAAGGCACGTCCTCGGGCCTTCTGTAGCTCTCGATGAGAAGTTGTACGGCATTTTGATGCTGCTCTCTTTTCCGATTTATCCACAATTGGAGAAGGGCATAAACGGTCAAAACTATGCCGGCCACAGTTAGTCCTGAAACTATTGGGGCCGCGAGGACTTTATCCTTCAACTCCCTAATAGTTCGAAGATTTTCGGAGTTCAACCTTTTGAGGTATGGGAGGCTGAGGATGTCCATGTGACCGGTGATGTTCAATAGCGATGTTGATGCTGGGACGAGCGATTTCTTTAGCAGGCCGTAGCGATTCTTATAAAGCGAACCGTTGATCCGAACGTGGTCCTCAAACGTCACCAAATAGGTACCAGTTACCATTTTTTGCATGCCATCCGCATTCGTCACGAGTGCAGTATCGTCGTTGACGTTATCGTTAGCGTAGTGGTGCAATTTGTTGCCGAAAGGATTCTTCCTTGGCAGTCAGCCACACAGTTGTTCTCAGCAAAGTCTAGAATCGTGTTGTTATGCTGGACTGGGTACAGCGTTATCTTCTTATAAACTAATCTAGGAATTGCATACTTAATTAAAAAATGTACATTATTATTACTTAATAAGACCTTAACATCTAATACTTCTATTAAATCAGTAACATTAGTAAAATGCACGCTTGTTAATTGGTACACTTCTTCTGAATCTAGTATTGTAGGACTGACCATTCCAATCTTTGCAAGCGTTATTGATAAAATTAGGTTTACCGGTTGCAAAATTAAATTTCTATTTTTGTCTAAAAGAATCTCGTATAAATGGCCTGTGTCCATTTGTTTTTCCTGCTTTAAAATAGTGTTGACTGTCTCCGTCAATCTGTTGATCTATTCCTGACTTTTGTATTAATCGACATTTGCTCATTCTCTGCCAATACCAGCTGTTGTTGTGTGAGGGGTACCAAAATCAAAATACTAAAACAGAGATCTTACGAAAATATTATATTCTTTTTAACGAAGATTGTCCTTATGGACCACCCTCGCCTTTATAAGAACTGTTGTCCCCAAGTCCGCTTCTACTCTATGTTCGTCATACAGAGGTGTCATTTTACTTCCTAATCTCTTATTATTTTTTACCAGGACACGTTCACCTACCTCAAACACCCTATTCTGTCTGGAAACATTAGTCCGCTCTAACTGAGTCTCCTGCGTTTTTTTAATCCTTTGGTAAATCTGTTCTCTCAACTCGGGGGACGCAACGTGCAGAATGTCAATAGGCTTTTTATTGGTCACCGAGTGGATAGTTCGATTATACTTGACCGTTGCTAGCAGTATTAAATCGGTCGTCTCTACGATACCCTTCTCAAGTTTAAGGCATCTCGCAATCTCCGCCAATGTACTATGGAAACGCTCCACTTGCCCATTGGAGGTATTGTGAAGGGGTGGTGCATGCACAACTTCTATCCCAAACTGATTCTTCAAAAAAGACGTTATTGTTTCTGATTTCAGAGATGGTTCGTTATCGCAATAAATACTCTTCACGTCGGGGAAAAGATTTACGATGTTTATAAGCGCTGGCTTAAGATCAATGATTGTTCGAGAAGGCACAGTCTGGACCACAGCGAATTTAAAAAATTTGTCCAAGCATGTGAGGAAATATTTTTTCTCTGTTGAGAAAATGTCAATGAAAAGCCTTTCTCCCGTATTATATGGCACCGGGGTTGTGCCAAGCTGTTGTTTGCAAGGGTGCCTATCGTATTTCGCCCTGGTGCAGACTTTACAGTTCTGCACCATTTCAGATGCAATTCTTGACATCTTGGGAAAGTAATAATCGCACAAGATTTGCTTTACGTTCTCTTGGGCGCCTCTGTGTGCTCGATTGTGTTCGCAGGCAACTATCTCTCTTTGTTCGTTTTTATCATAAATGTCCAACACCCTGTTCTTACAATGCCAAAATTTCGTCGCAGGAAAGCTGCGTACAAGTTCGTGTTGCACGATGGCGAGTGTTGGCAGATCGCAAAATATTGCATTCACCACCTTTGGGCTAACCACCGATTTCACCTCTTCAATGAGACGATCTCTGTCCGCAAAGCCAATAATGTGTCGGTTCTTCTCGGTAAACAACACGAAATGACGCTTTAAAGGAAACTGTGCTCGTTCCAGAATTATCTGAATTTTATAACAATTAACCGGTGTACCCGTAGATTCTATTGTGAGGGTTAGTGATTCCTCGCTATGGACTGTTGCAAGGTCCGAAAATGCTTCCTCTTCCAAGGGATGAATAGTATGTCGTGATAGTGCGTCAGCAACATAATTTTCTTTACCGGGTTTATGATACGTCTATGAAACATCTCCACCGCTTAATCTTAGCGTTAGGGTTACGGTCCGAGACCGCGCCCACAAGTGGCGGGTGATCGGTGTAGATATTGAGATTCTTCACACCATAAAGATAATTTCTCAATTTCTGGAGTGCTCAGACTATTGCCAATAATTCGCGCTCATTCGTTGCATAATGAGCCTCTCTATTTTTTAAAGTTCTTGAAATCATAGCAATCGGTCTACCACCCTGAGATAGGACTGCGCCCAGACCCAACGCCGACGGGTCCGTCGTTAAGTCGAACGGCTTTTTGAAGTCTGGATACAAGAGTATAACCTCCTCGGACGCCAGTATCATTCTCAACTTATCGAAGGCCCGAAATTGCTCTTCAGTAAATTTTATTGGAGCCTTTTTTGATTGGGCAGCTCCAATCCTGCCATTTTCGCCCTTAAGGATATCGGTCAGCGGTTTTGCTATTAATGCGAAATCCCGAATAAAACACCTGTAATAGCTCGCCAGTCCCAGGAAAGACCTAACGTTAGAGAGCGTTGTAGGCTGGTCAAAGTTAGGAATAGCATTTACCTTATCGGTGCTTGATTTTATGCCGCCCCTTGGTACAACGAATCCAAGGTATTCAACACTTTCCTTAAAAAAATGCGATTTTTCCCTGGAGACTCTCATGTTGGCCTCATACAGCCTTGACAAGACCCATGCAATGTGGGTTACATGATCTTCCTCGTTTTCTGAAAAAATTATTACGTCATCGACGTAGACGTGACATGATTTACCTATTTGGTCCCTGAGAACATCATCGATTGTTCTCTGAAAAATATTCGGGGCATTCTTTAAGCCGAAAGGTAGTCTGCAAAACTCATATTTTCCGCGCCCCACAGAAAATGCCGTTTTTTCTCTATCCCGTTCTGCTAATGTTATCTGGTGAAAGCCCGCCTTCAGATCAAGCGTTGTGAAGTATCGAGCTTTGCCCAGGTTCGCCAAAATAACCGACACGTTTGGGATGGGGTACTTATCATCTATTGTCTTTAAGTTTAATTTGCGGAAGTCTATGACAAGACGTTTATTAATATTTCCCTGCTCGTCTTTACCCTTCTTGTCGACCACCCAGATTGGATTATTATAAGGCGATCGAGAAGGTCTTATTATTCTATTACGTAATAAGTCTCTGATTTCAGAGTTTACAAAATCGGCTACACCCATTGGGTACATCCTTGAATAGACGGGGTCATTGTCCTCCGTACGGATGGTAGCAACAACGTTTGTGTTGTACGGTAGAAATTCATTGGAATTTGCAAAAACTCCTTTCAGCTGTACCATCATTCTTTCAAATTTAGATGCAACATTTTTTGGTATTTTTACCTGTTCTAGGTAAGCGCACTTATAAAATTGGAGTTCTTCGGAACCCGAATTCGTTGTTATTTTCCTATTTTTAAAATCTAATGTTGCACTCGATTGCGTTAGCAAATCGAGGCCAATTATACCATCGAATGTGGAAAGTGATGGGAGAATAAAAAATGTTGTGTTCGCTTCAAAAAGATTGATGAAACACTTCTGCTTAACATTATTGAAGCCATGAAGCGACTTGACCAAAAACGGCTGCTGCACCGGAAATACGTGTACCAATTCTTTGAGGGGCTTAATGTAATTTTTCGAGGCACCCGTATCTATCAATAATCTTATTGTTCTCCCTGCGATAACCCGTTCTAAGTACGGAAGCAGGGACCTTTCCCTAAAAAATGGATTTGATCGCGTTCGTTAGCTACCTCGATTTCCTCCTCCTCAGAATTGGCCATTGATTGGTAGTCCACTTCAGGTTGGGATGATAAATTATTTTCCTGAATCGTGTAATTTATTCTTTGATGTTTTGGCCCTGTGAATCTAGTTGCACCGCTATATGCTCGCTTTTGGGTTTGGCCGTATTGGGTCGGAGCCTGGTTGTGACTCCGTTGATCATACTGAGGATATGGTCGGTTATCTTGCCCCCGTCCCCAGTTTGGCTGAGGCACTTGCTGATAATATCGACTGCCACCACCCTGACCAACGGTCGGCCGTCTAAATTGAGATGAACTGCTAGAGTCCATTGGCTCCGGCGGGGGTTGCGTTTGAGGGTTTTTATTCCCAAAGTTTTGACGCTTTGAGAAATAATCATTTTTACTTGGATATGGGCGATTTTGATTCGAGGAGCTCGCCGGATTCTGAATGGTCCTGTTTTCTAAACACCTAGCATAATTGCTTGCGAACGTGTATCTTTCGTGATTAGCCTCGACTTCCTGGGCCAATGCTAGAGCCGAAGGCAAATCATTCGGCCGTGCCGAAAAGAGCACATCGCTCAAGGACTTTTTAGTCCCGGAAATAAAAACGCGCAATGCGTCCGTTCTATACTTTTCATTAATCGCGACCGCAATCACCGAATCGTAAGACATAACTGTCTTATTTGTCAGAAGTGTTAATTTCTTCTCTATTTCGTCGTAGTACTGCAAGAGTGTCAAATTGCCTTGACGGAGAGTGGACATCTCCTGCTCAACTAGATAAATGGGACGTTTGCCGGAGTACGTGAAATCAAGCCGATTGTTAATGGCTTTGAAATTCAGAACTGTGTTAAATGATGATAACACTATCAGTCAGAGAGTGCGGCAGTCATAATTTTTTATTTTGGTTATCTGACCTACCTCCTGTCCATAAAAAACACAGACTTTTTATATTATTCCAAATTCAATAATTTTGTGGTGAAAAAATGAAATCATACATGTGTATGATTTATTGATTGTTTAGCGATCGCTCTAAGGAATTTCTATCGACCGACGTTTCAACGACCCCAAATAAAATTTCGAGCATTCTGAAACAACAGCCTTTCAACCTTTCAATGAATGAAAGTGATTAGCACACAGTTAGCGAAAAGGTTCGGCGATCGAATCTCGCTAGCGTCAGTCCGAGCTTTTTTCCGCTGGGTTCATGTGTGGAAAAAAATGCGTTTGTATTTCTAAATTCAATTTTGGCTGGAAAATAATGATTGTACGTCGTCAATCGTCCTAAGGAGCGTAATGATAGTTGAATACGGGAGTGTATTCAGATTGCCATATCTCAGCGAATGTTCAATTAGACGAGTGTGCCCAATTGCTTCGGTTCGAGTAAGTTTTTAAAAAGTGATTCAGTTTTTCAAAAGTTTTTAGTGAATTCTGGTTCTTCAAAATGCCAGCAACTAGATTTTCAAACATAGTAGATGCTAAAAGGTAAATAAATATATTATACGAAGGAGTCGAATTGACGAGCACCGCGAAATGCAATATGAAGCAAGATCATTGCTATTTCACCAATGAGCGTTATGTGTTGACCATCACAAGGCAATAAAATTTAAAAATGCAAATGCAAGGCTAATAATCAAGTCAAACTGATGCCAATTGTACGGCCACCGGAAACGCTTCATTCATTGGTTTCTAGAAATGGGTCAATTTCTGTACATTTTTTAACACATTCAGCAATATAATTGCTCTCAGATGACATCATTTGATTCAATAAAAGTTATTGGCGGTATTATGCCTCCTCTTAAGTTATATATAATCTTTTAACAACGTGTGCGATATACCAACGTATTGTTGGTATATCAAAATTTTCAGGAGCAACAGAAAGTATGTTTATAAAAATATTTATAAAAATGGACTGATAGTGCTGTAGTTTTGGACGGGAAATAATATATAAACGGGTAAAATTCCTAAACAGATGAAATTTTCAATGACAAACACATGAACCAGCGCAACTCAATTGCACTTCACAATCTGCGAGATAATAAAACTGAAAAAGACCGTAGGCAGCGTTTGAAGGCGGACAGAATTAGAATTTTCCAACAGAGATGTCACACAACTCCGGAAGAACCCATGCCATCGAATTCAAGGCAAAACCCGTTACAATTGGATAAATATTCGTTCTAATCCTTTTAAGACGCATTGATTTACCAATGTGCTAGTTCTGTGATCACCATACGTTGAACCTGCGAATGTTCAAGAGTTTTGTCGTTATTATTTTGTTGAGATATTAAAACATACCTGTGTCATACAAAACTGAAAGAGAACACAGTGGTTGCTGAAAAAACGTTCTGACTAGCTTTTGACTCTCAATGCACTGTTGATTAATCTTCATATATGCGAAAGTTTAAAATTCCGTATTATACAACATAAATGAATGCACAAAACTCAAGAATCTCCTCCACTTATAGTAGTCCAAATATTTATTTAGACGACAATTTAAGCTGATAATTGGCTATCCGAACAAAAAGTTCTGCGGATAACTTAAATTCTTGGAATTTTTAGTTTTTTATGAAAAAAGCATGTAGTGAGCTCTCGATAATTCAATCGAATTCAATCGAAGCGTAACGAATGGGGTTAATCTATGTGGAACGTTTTCAGAGCCGACAGTAATTGCGATACTTTCAAACTCAAAACGGTCTATGCTGGCGGAGACGCTAGCTAATTTTTCACTTGTTGAAACAAAGAAGGAACTACAAAGTAGTGTAGAAGAACTAGGTCCGCACAATGACAAGTACCTCGGGCTATTTAGCGAGCACAAGCAGATTCAAATCCGGTCCAAATCAAACAAAATCACACTCCTAGCTTTTGCAAGCTTCTTACTAATCATCCTTAGGGAGCAAAACAGTATGGGCCCAATTTAACAACTCGCATAGTAGCGCAAGAAGATATTATTAGACAAGCAACACATTTAATATGTAAACTTGAAAATAAAAACGAAAAGTGTATTCTATAATTTCAAATTATTTTTATTGACAATCCACAGCTAACAAATTGTCACTATTCCTTATAACTACAACATAAAATATACACCGGTCCCTTTTCCATTGGCGTTAACTTTGAAACGTATTTCGTGAATTTTGTCGTTCCTTCACAACGGTAGACGATATTTAATGCATTGTCTTTGGGCGTTATTGTCAACAGAACGGATTCATCATAATCGGAATCGTTTTCTTCCTCTGGCGACAAATACGTTATAAGACCGATGTCTGGTGACGTATTCATGAAAAACACCAAGTCCAAAGTGTTTTCATCACATTGAGCACTGTCACCCAACACAGTGTAACAACCCGGTGTCCATCGTTGCATTTCCAGACTAACACTTGGCTCCTTTGCATTAGGTTCCGACAAATCCAAATCGGTGCACTCCTGTAGCAACTTAAACATTGCTTCACTGCTGAAAGCGTCAATTAAATGCTTAACATTGTTGGTGACACTATTTAGATCTAGAACTTCGTAGCGCTGACCATTTGCTGGTCCTTTAATTGTCCATACCAGAGCTTTATTTGACCTAAGCTCATCGCATATCTTCTCGAATACTGCAGGCTGAAAAAATTCCTCTAAACAAATCTCTGAGTTGTCCTCAATGTGTTTCTGAATGTGTTGTTTACACTCTGTTTTCAAATACGTTGTATTAATCATTTTCGACAGATCCACGACATTCTTATGGGGCCTTGTAAAGTGCATTTTCGTGAGTGGGCGAAGCGAATCTTCGACTATGTCATTGTTCAGCTCACCGTGGAACCAGCCGTTAATCGTCATGCGCGGGTACTCGCTGGTTGTGACTTCGCCCACTTGATGAAACGATTTTGAGCCTACTTTAAAGAACGCAAATTGGTTGTTACGTGGATTTATTTTGTGCACCACGGGAAAATGAGGAAAACAGTTTTCATCTGTTTTGAAGATCTCCAGACACCCGCCCATCTCATCAGTCCACTGGTCGACCTCTTCCCAAGGCGACATATAGTAAATAAATGCAATTTGTCTGTCCTTCAACAAATCATCGTGCACTAAGAGATAATCTCCACAATTGTACATCGAACACGAGGCAGACACTGAAGTCAATCTTAGGTTACACAATTTCTCTAGCCATGGCTGCACTGTTGTCTTTAACATACTCAGGAACTTTTGCAAATACGTCGTTCGAATATTGGACAAGTCAGTAGTTTGATCAAATTCGTATAGATCCATTTGTTTGTGAGACCAGTCGACATCTTCCTCCATTTCATTAACCAAAACACCGGTAACACGCTTGTCACTTAGGAATTCTTGCAACACACAGACTCTAAAGGGATCACCAAAATGTTTGATGCCAGTCTTGTCATCAATGAAATCGTTTCCCTTTGCCCAGCACTCCTGCAGTTTTTCAAATGTTTTTGAATTCGTGTACTTCTGGTTTAGAGACACCTCAAACTCATCCTCGTCGCTGTCATTTTCGTCGACAGCAGCAATATCCAGTTTTGCAATTTTACTTTTTGGTTCATTACTAAGGCCTTCCTCGTTATCCGGAGCGGCCTGTACCGGAACAGTGGTGGATTCTGTAAGGAGAAAATGATGAATGGGTTGGGAAATTATTTAGTAAAGTTTTTCATCATACCTTAGAAGTTAGTTATTTGTTGTTTTTCTTGAGTAGTTTTTTTTTTTTATTTGTTTTCTAAGCATTTTGTTTGTTTTTTTGTTTTTTGAATGAAGAATAATTGTACACGAAACACTTTCTTCAGAACACAAAAAGTTAGGAAAAAAATATCTGAGGCATGTGAGAGGTATTCGTACAAAAGGAGAAAAAAAAGTTTTGATAAAGAAAAGTGTGGTACTCACCATCGACTGCGGAGTCATCTAACTGCTTTGGCTTATCCATTTGAGTTAATTGTAAAAATGAAATGTGAACGCAAGCTCAGTTATAATAAATAATTTCCGAAAAGACCGCAAGATTCAAAGGTGAGTCGATTTATCAAATATATAATCACAAAAATACTATTCTGTTCTCTTTATAGGGGTTGCTCTTCATAGAAATCAATTTTGTATAAAATTGTCTTTGCAAAATCCATCAAGCCCAGATGACAGTTTACTTATTAATTCACGCACACTACTACGATTTTTCGTAAATGGTTCAGATATCACTCGCTTGGATACATTTTCGTATATATGCACACGTTTTTTTGATGCGACCTGGGCGTGAATGACAGATAGGAGGAGGTTTGTTCAATTAAAAATGTTGCATCAATATTGTTGATTATGGACTGCTTATTTACATATTATATATTTACTGCTACTCTAATGTTACTTTCATACATTGTCTACGCGAGATTTTGTTCCAACCACAAATTAGCCAATACAGATACCACAAATGAGCCAATACAGATACCCAACTTCTACTTCTCTTGCCCCTTGATTTTATTTGACAGCGTTTTTTATAACATTTTGCGTCTTTGAATACGTATGGGAGCTTTGAACAACAAATCAAACAAATGTGCGTGAAAATGATAAGCAAGTGTTCGGTGCTTCCTGAATTACTGTCAAATGCTTACTGTCAAATTGTTCGATGGACGAGGGGAAATAGCCGCTGTACAGTTGGGTGTCTATATTAGGTTGTCTGTGATTCACAAATGAGCCAATACAGATACCCAACTTCTACTTCTCTTGCCCCTTGATTTTATTTGACAGCGTTTTTTATAACATTTTGCGTCCGTGAATACGTGTGGGAGCTTTGAACAATAAATCAAACAAATGTGCGTGAAAATGATGAGCTAGAGTTCGGTCACAGACAACCTAATATAGAAACCCAACTGTACAGCGGCTATTTCCCCTCGTCGATCGATGAATTTGACAGTAATTCACGAATGTAGCTGAAATACAGGAAGCATTTTGACAGTAATTCAGGAAGCACCGAACACTAGCTCATCATTTTTACGCACATTTGTTTGATTTGTTGTGCAAAGCTTTCACACGTATTCACAGACACAAAATGTTATAAAAAACGCTGTCAAATAAAATCAAGGGGCAAGAGAAGTAGAAGTTGGGTATCTGTATTGGCTAATTTGTGAGTTCGGTGCTTCCCGAATTACTGTCAAAATGCTTCCTGTATTTCAGCTACATTCGTGAATTACTGTCAAATTCATCGATTGGCAAGGGGAAATAGCAACTGTCCAGATGGCTGTCGTAGCTGTCGTACAACTTTAGAGCATTTTTTCATTTTTGCTTTGATTTCAGAGAGCAGGTTTTGGTACGTGTTTTATCGACCTTACGAAAATGAATGTCAACGCGCGCCTTGCCCAATTTTTCAAATCGGAATTTAGTTCGCGCGTTGGATTTCCCTAAATCAGCTTATCCTCGAAATTTTCAATCCCCTGAAACAAATTTTGTAGGAAAACAATTTGATTTTAAAACTAAAATCAAAAGCAATTCTTATTTGCTCAAATAATTGCCTTCCGCATATAAATTTCGTTTTTAAATAAAAAAAAATTATACACACATCTGTCAAACACCCGAGCGAGTGGAAAGTAGACCTAGTCGGTCGGGCTTACGATATTACGATCTGCGAAGTTGCAACGCCCGACAGCGCTATTTCGATTTGTACAATGCTTTTCTTCAATGCTTTACTTCAAATGTCAAAGCCAGACCGACCGAGCGCGCTGTTGCGATTTGGGCTTAAACATCGAGCTTGAGCGAAAGGAATAATCAGAAAAATTATTTTGTGTTGGTTGAGAATGTATGTATGTATGTATGTATGTAAATACTTCTTTCAATATTACTGCTGTATTTTGAGTTATTCCTCATTTTCAAGTATTTCATTATTAATTATAGCCGCGCGCACCCATGACGATGCTTCAAAATTTTTATCGCAAATGGAGTCTGTCAAGCAGTTGTATAGTATGAACGCTAGCCATTAATTTTGTTCGTCAAGCATATCATCAAGCAAATTGTAAGGTGTGAACCCCATAGCCAACATTATGCTAGTTCCAACATCTGATGCGCGATGTCAGTATAAAAGTGACGTGTAGCAAGTTTGCAATATAGAATTTAAATGTCCAGCAATGAAAAATAATTATGGCAATTTTTTTTTAATCTTACGGCCAATTGCGATAATATTCTGATAAGTTATCATTTAATTCCTTTATGAAATAGGCGGATGAAACCGTATTTCTTCTTTCCGTCCGCTGTTTAATCTAATTATTAATTTTTTTTCCTATTTTCTTCAATTCCAATATTCCAATTATTGATGATAAACACTATAAGAAGGGTGTGAGCTGCCATGTTACCCCAATAAATTACCCTTGTGAATGATGTCTGTCGACCGTGTGGCATAGTCTAGACAAATAGCAATTTTATGTGGTTCGACCAAGTCAAGCCACATGTGGTATGGTGTAGATATCCCTATTCGTTGACGAAATCGTTAAGCAACCCATACACGATTCAATTCGATTGTAAACTGAGTTGTCAACTGACTTGATAGTTCCACACTAAACCAATTGAATTGAGATTGAAGCAGATTGAAGACTGCTTTTACTGTCAACAATTGTATTATTTTTTTTATCGTGATCCGAAAATTGATTTACGCTATTCCCCGCTAGGTTCATGAAAGCTGATTTATCTAGGAACAATTTCCAATTTAGTGAAGGATTGCCAGTCAGTCGTTCACTGGAGATGGGACCGTGAAAGTTGTTTATGGTATTTTTCGTCGCTTAGTAGCCCGACACACTAACCATTCCAGCCACGACGACAGCGCCAATAGTTTTCTGGTAACCTGTATGTAATTCATATTACATTCATCGTTATTTAACTACAGATCCTTCCAACTACGGCTAAGGTGCTGTACTTAGAAGTTCTAAGTTCTGACTTAATTCTGACCCAGAATAACCACCCAAGTTGTCCCGGCTCTCAGCCTCCTAATTGATCGCCGTTGTTTGGGCGATCAAATATTTTCGAATATACCTGTATGGTTGGAAACTCGTGGTGCGCATCGATCACCAGCCACTCGTTAAATTTCATCGGAGCTTGGATAAGCGGTGATAGTAAAAAATAGACCATCTGCTAAATGTAAAAAAAAATATCATCATCATCATGTGCTTGACCGCGTGTTCCACTAACGAGGTCACGGGAAAAATATAGAAGACTTAAAAAATTTAAAGATGAAGGAAATTACGTTACAGACACTTCAGCAAAGAGAAATACAAAGTATTCGAAACAACTAAAAAAAAAACTAAGTACCAGTACAACGAAAAAAACAAGTTAAATCCTAGAGGTAATATGTGATTTCATTCCAGTCCTGTTCTATGGCGCGGAGGCATGGGCTTTGCCAAAAGCGGATGAAGAAGCCCTTGGTCTTTTGGAGAGAAAAGTTCTGCGTACGATCTTTGGTCCTATTTGCATTGATGGTTACTGGAGAAGATTCAATCACGAACTGTACGGCGGCTTGCGTCTGGCCAGGCCTCTACGGATCCAACGCCTACGGTGGTTAGACCATGTAGAGCGAATGGACAGCACAGCTCCGGCCCAAAGAATCATCGACTCTGAACGTATGGGACAACGCAGCGGAATACGCCCGCGTCTAAGGTGGCGTACACAGGTAGAGAAGGACCTGAACCAGCGCGGAGTGCGTTACTGGAAGCAGCTGGCAAGGGATCGTGCTGGATGGAGTTGGTTGCTTTAGCGCCGCACAAAGAAGAAGACGAACATGTAATTTACCAATTTCAGTTACCCCTGAATTGTGGATTTGTGACTTTGTTCTTTTTAGGGTTTCGTTCCAAAGGAATAACGAAACCCTTATGGAATCCCTTCGGTGTCTGTCTGTCTGTCGCATTTTACATATTAGACTATAACTTATAAGTCCTTTGTAGTTAAGGGATGAAATTTGGACTGAAGGTGTATCTAGGCAACCCAAAAATAAATCATTCACCTGTTTTGGAATTAGTCGCAGATTAAAGTAAAAGTTAGTACTAATACTAACGGCCGAAAAAACGTTTACTCACTTTGATGGTCGATATGGGTGTCATTGGAAAGGGGGCGGTGCCCTGATTATGAAAATGTCTGTCTGTCTGTCATTAGGCCTTAACCTCGGTAACTGGCGAACCACTAAGAATTTAGAAATAAAACTTCGCCAAAAGACGTATTTCACTTGCGCAAAGAAAGTTCAGGAAAAAAAATTTAAGAAAATTTTATACTAGCGAAAAGCTTAGTACCAATACTAAAATTGAAAAATAAATTTCTTTTACTAGTTCCTTGATATGGGTATCATTGGAAAGAGGATGATAGCTAGATCAAAAAGTTGTACTATAGTAATCATCTCACTCTTAGTGGTAAGAAGTTATTAGCCAACAAATTGCCGAAAACTGACTTGTGTACCGTGTCCCCCACCTTACTTTCTAGAATATTTGACCAAAAAATCTGAAAAAAATAGGAGTTATGGGGCAACTCATCGCAATACCCCAAAATTATCCAAAAATCGTGTATGATTTTTTATTCATACTAAAATAAATTAATTACTAACTTTTTTTGAAAAAAAATTCACGGCAATATATTAAGTGAGGTACCATCGGATAGGTCTTGCAAAATGAAATAGAGTTTTCATTTTGAACTTGAAGTTTTCGAGATATTAAGCTTCAAAGTCGAAAAAAAGGCGTCCCTCCCCCTCGCATTTCCACACCAGTTGGTCTAAAAATCTGAAAAAAATCTAGAATGTAGATCTTGATGTAATCTTTGTGTTAAAATTAGTTTGAGCACTCTAGTTTCGAGATATTGGCCAAAAACCAAAAAACAACAACACCCGAATTTTGAAGATCCGAAAACGCCATTTTGTAGATCTCAGTGAAAGAACAATAAAATATTATGTAAAAAAAATTATTTTCATACAATTTTTCGAGATATTAACGATTTAAATCGAATCAGTTATCACAAAAAACTATGAACTGACGGCAGTTTCAGTGTCACTTGCGGCATTTTATCCCCTAAATGCACCAAAGCAATTTTCACACGGCTGGCGCGATCAGCAAATAGGAAAGGATTTTCTTTTGTTCAGTTTCGTTCGAAATGAAAGAATTTTAGTGAATGAACAGTGAATTGAGTTTAATTTTATTTGACTATTTTAGTTTGTTGATTTCTTAGACTTATATTAATATCCCTATTACGGTTCGCGAGTCGAACGAAAAAGTTCGCCTGAGTCACATTTTCGTATTATCGTTCGCGAATCGCCCAGATGACATTCGACTCAAATGTCAGAAGCTTGGCGAATTTCGATTTCACCGTATTACCGTTGGCGAACGTTCGACTAAATTTCTATTTCTTGTGTCAAATCCAGGCGAATGAAATTATTTGGTGACTGAGCGTATGAACAGTGGAAATATCGAAAGAAAACACATTTTTGTATTGATGAACTTGAATTATTACTTTTTATTATGTTGAAACTCGAAAAAATACAGTTACAACCAATAACAATAGTGAAATTAGGAACAATTGGCATTCTTCTGTTTGCTCAACTCAATAGCATTGTTGCATATGTCTCGTCGAAGAAGAAAGCAAATGGAATATTGGAATTTTTTTTACCTTTGCACGAATATATATCACATAAATATATTCACTCAAATGCTCAATTAAAGACATGTTTTAGCTAATAGATATATGTATTGTTTAAACTATTGCACCCACAATCGAACGATAGAAAAAGTGGCGTAAGCAGCGGTTTCCAATTTATCCGCGTATTCTAATTATTCCACTTATCTTTTTGAAACAGTCCATATAAACATGTAAACCGTTAGATATTTTAAATATGATTTTTATTATTCTTAAAGGTTTAATTCTAATTGTGAACAAATAATTGTTTTGAATTTCACTTGACGTTTGTCACATATTTCTTACTGTGGTTAGGGTAGTGTGAATTTGTAGTTAAGGCAGTAGTGAATTTCAGGCGAACAAAGTAGTTCGCGAACGGTAATCGCTCGACCTGAAATATTCGCCTGATCGTTCGAGACGAGTCGAACGTTCGAACGACTCGCGAACCGTAATAGGGGTATAAGTCTAAACTACTAATCTGTTTGCGAACGAAACCCTCGGCGGGTGAGTAAAACTCACACTTGACCGGTTTTTTTTTTTTATATCGATCTGCGAAAAATTCTTGTTTCAAGTGTTCCTGAGGTGTACTTTTGTAACTCCACGCAGTCCATTCATTCCTTCACAAAGGCTTGTTTCAAATGTTTCAACTTTGGGAGCAAACATATATATCATCATTTGGAACACCTAAGGAAAAGTGTTGACTATTTTTTTTTATCTAATTCCCTTTTGCTTTGATTAATTTTCTTTTTAAGGTGTGATTTATGGTTAACCCAAACCCATTTGGGAATCGGGTCGGGAATTTGTAATAGAAACCAATTAAATCATAAAAAAACCTATTGAAATCGGGAGTCTTAAATTTTATTTATTTATTTATTTCGTCCTTTATGTTGTCTGGGTCTGACTTGTTAATCTTCTCAATTTTCTTATGTATTTTATTTGAGAACACGCAACCTTGGCATAATCCCTCATAAATTTCCGATACTAGACCATTATAACTAGGAACTGTTTTTTTGCCTTTTTAACTTTAGGGAGCTTTATCGAAGTTATTGCCTTTATTTTGTCCTCGCCGGTGTTATATTACCATTTACAATAGTAGCCGTGTTTTATTATGCACTCATGGTTTGCACGCATTGCAACAACAATACATGATCCAGATAGCAATCGGGATCATTTATCGTGATCCGAAAATTGATTCACGCTGTTCCCCGCCAGGGGAAGCCGATTTGTCTGGAAACCATTTCCAATTTACGGCACTCTGGGTGCAACTGTTGCAGTTGCCGCCAGCTTAGAAAGATCGGTTTTACTCCAAGTATGTTATTGTTTGGAAGACATCAACAGCGCAAGTTTTGTGATAGGGTCTTAGAATACCTTAAGGATAGAAAAGAAGATAATCGTCTTAGAATACCTTAAGGATAGAAAAGAAGATAATCGCATTAATTAACAAAAATAGGAGAAGAGGCTCATACAAATATTGAAAAGGACAAGATGTTGAATAAAATTTACTATGATAGTAGGCACAAGAGCCCTAGGCAATACAGCATACGTGACTACGTGATAATCGAAAATATCATTACAACTCCAGATGTACAGAAGAAATTGTTAGCCAAATACAGGGGCCCATATAAAGTAAAAAAAATTTCATCAAATGATCGATATGTCGTAGGTGATATAGAGGGTCTACAACTTACTAGGTTACCGTATAAAGAAATTTGTTCTCCGACTAATGTGAGACCGTACAATGCGTTACCAGTAGACCTAAAATCTGATGCAAACAATGTTGAAAGGATCACGGAGGGCGGAGGAGTGAATGAGAATGAAGGAGAATAATGAGTTGCACAAGTAAATTGAAATTGTATAGGCACATACCAATTTTTTCTAGAATTTCAGCCCAATACTATTTGCATTGAATGATGTTTTGTTATTAATTTTTGGAAATAATATTTGTTAAATATGAATTACTGAACTATGTTTTGTTATGAAAGATTTCTTTTGGAATCATATTTGTTAAAAACGAATTATTGAACTATGTATAATTATGAAGATTATATTAACTACCTCTAATTTGAAAAAATGAATTGTAAATTATAATTTTACTAAGGAGTCGTATTTACATTGTAATCGGGTCGATCACGTGATCAGGATGGCCGAATTGTAGAGAATGATGGAATTCTTGACAATATTGACATTCAAACTTGTTGAACACGCTGCATGGTATTACACAGTTTCAGTATTTACTTAATTTCCCTTCCAACCTAATCACTTGATTTTCTCGCAAATTCAGCCAAACAGTACCCATTTTGTTTCGTTAAGTTGACACTATAAATGTTTGTACAAATTCAGAGGTAGCTCCCTTTTTCTAACGAATAAACTATCAAAGAAGACGCTTCGTCTCTTTCATTTTTCCTACATAAGTTTTAGCAAAAAACAATTTAGTAGTAGTACACACTTTTTTGCTAGTATGTAATTTTTTTTCGGAATCTTTATCTTTACTGCGCACTTGAAATACATCTTCTGCAGAAATTTAATTTCCTAATTCTAAGTGGTTCACCAGTTATCAAGATTAGAGCTCAATGATGGATTTTTATAATCTGCGCCCCGCCCCCTTTCCATTGATACCCATATCGACCATCAAAGTTAATTAAAGCTTTTCCGGTCGTTAGTATTAGTACTAGCTTTTTCTTTAATCTAAGACTAGTTCTGGAAAAAACTGTTAGTCTATTTCTGGGTTTCTTAGATACATCTTCAGTCCAAATTTCATCCATTAATTGCAAAGGACTTAGAAGTTATAGGCAAATATTTAAAAGATGACAGACAGATGGACGGACACCGAAGTGATTCTATAATGTTTTCGTTATTCCTTTGGAACGAAACCCAGAAAATCTATGGAATAGAATTCAGGAATGGAGAATTAAGACTCAAACCCACAGAATCCGTTGCGTACGTTGCGTCATGTCAGAAGTTGACAACTCATAAGACCTAATAAGAGGGAGGAAGATAGCAAATGCAGCCCACAAGTGGAATGCATCCCGTCGGATGATGTTGGTTAACTATTAACCACAAATCACCTATATAAGATACCCAGCTTTCGAGGCTGGAAGACCCCTCGCCCACATTTTACACGCACACTTATTTGGGCTTCTGAGCAAATTCACGCACATTGCTATATGCTTCCGAGCAACTCCATTTTGTTCTAAATTATAGATTTTCGACGCCATTGCTTGTTGTACGGTGTGCGGATAGACTTTTTGAAAGCATGGAATACATTTTTTTAATTAATATAAATAGGCTAAATGTGCTATTATAGTTTGAGTAAAGGTTTGAGAAATACGCATTGCAACAATAGAAGTATTTTTTATAGATATTTCCATTAAAATAAGCCTAAAACTTGCAAAAAAAACTGCTGGTTGCAATGATTAATCTTAAACAGGAACCAATTGGCAGCTCACACGTATTCACAGACAGGAATTGCATAAAAAACGCTGTCAAATGAAATTAAGGGGAAAGAGACGAGGGAGATGGATATCTTGTTTAGCTCATTTGTGCTATTAACTTTTTTATACAATGACAGTTCCTTCTCCGCATAAATCAGGGTTTATCAAAAGCTCAGTTTCAGTCAGAATATAATTTATTAACTTTGGACATGAATGGTTTGGTAATAGGATTCCTTATCAAAACATATAATCAATATTTGGTTTCAGTTAAAAACTAAAAATATTTGTTCTGCAGCCCTCCAGCTTTTGTAGTGAATTTAACTGGACCAGAAAGGTATATAGTCTGACAGCCCTGCCACGCACACAACGTATTGGGCACCTCTTTGCAATCCGACAACTACAATTTTTAGGGTTTCGTTCCAAAGGAATAACGAAACCCTTATAGAATCACATCGGTGTCCGTCTGTCTGTCTGTCTGTCGCCTTTACATATTTGCTAATAACTTTTGAATCCTCTGTAGTTAAGGGATCAAATTTGGAATGGATATGTAACTTGGCAACCCAAAAATTAGTTGTATATTAAAGAAAAAGTTAGTATTGAAACTAACCTTTGAAAAAACTTTTATTAACTTTTGTGATCAATATGGGTGTCATTGGAAAGGGGCGGGGCGGATACTACAAAAATGTCTATCTGTCTGTCATTAGACAGACTTGCCCAAAGAAAGTTCTGAACAAAAGTTTAAAGAAAGTTACTTATTAGCGAAAAAGTTATTACTAATACAAAAATCAAAAAATAGTTTTTTTTTTCTTAGATTCTTGATGTAGGTATCGTTGGAAAGAGAATTGTAGCTAGATCGAAAAGTTGTACCACAATTAGCATCTAAGTCTTATTGGTAAAAAGTTATAAGTCCGCAAACTTGAAAAAACCGACTTGTGTACCATGTCCCATACCTTATTTTCTAAAATAATGGGCCAAAAAATCTGAAAAAAATTGCAGCTATGGGGCAACTCATCGCAATATTGCAAAAATACCGAGAAATCTCATATGATTTTTTATTCGTACTAAATTAAATTAATAACTAATTTTTTTTAAAAAGTTTTTACCGGAATTGATTGAGCTAGGTGCCGTTGGAAAGGTTTTGTAGAGTAAAATGCAGTTTTTATGTAGGACTTTTAGTTTTGAGGCTCAGTTTTCGAGATATTAAGCATTAAGTGCGAAAAAAAAGCGTCCCCCCACACCCGGGGATTTGAAAATCTGAATAAAATCTAGAATGCAGGTCTCGATGTAATCTTTAGTTTAAATTTAGTTCGAGCATCCTGGCTCAAACAGTTTTTGAGTTATTGGCCAAAACCAAAAAACAATGACATACGAATTTTAAAGATCCGAAAACGCCATTTTATAGATCTCATCAATAGAATAAAAAAATGTTATACAAAAAAAAATTATTTTCACACAATTTTTCGAAAAATTAACGATTTAAATTATATCAGCATTTTACTAAAAAAGGGCAACTAGTGATTACCAAACACACATACCACTCGTTTCCTATACCAAAAAAGACAACAGAATGTTGAACCGGCGTTGGTGGAGTGGTTATAGCGCTCGTGCTCTGCTCTGAGGGTCCTGGGTTCGATCCTGGATTTGTCCGGTTTACTTTTTTTTTTCTTCACCGAAGGGGGTTTCTCGCTATTTTCACATTTCTTATTTTTTCAAAATTGTTAAAATCCAATTCAAATAAAAATAATAGCTTGTATGTGTTACTAACTCAATCGAGGACGCAAAGGATTCTTAAAAAAGTTTCTATATTCTGTTAAATTCCGAAACATCTTTTGCCTCTTTTTAAGGCCTGTGAACCTGAGCGAACATTTTGTATGACAGTTTTCTTCTCTCTCAGTTCTCTTAAAAGAACAAAACGAAGTAAAGAAATGATTGATCATAATAGCTTTGTTATTGTAATTTTTTTGAAGAAAATAAGAGAATCAGTTATTTGTACGTGTATGTGTGCTCAGACCATTTTCTAATACGCTCTTTTCTATTGGTTGCGATTTATATGAATATGCTGTTGGAAAGATTTTAAATTTTGTCACTGAATAAAAGTGAACATAAAGAATTCTAAAGAAACAAAAACAAAATTGGACATTATTTTTGTTATTACTTCAATGTGATTTTCACATGCCAAAAGTCAAATAATGTAGTGTAAAATTTGAATTTTTTTTGAATTTCAAACACGAGTACTTGATTTGTTAATTTCTTGGATGTTTGTAACTATACCACATTAGTGTTTTAGATGATTAAGTGGCTATTTATTACTGCCGAAAATGTTATGATTCGAATTGTTTAGATGCTTGGTAAGCTAACTTTCATGAACTGCTGATTAATTGTTTCAATTAATTAATTGTTTCATTTCCCGGCTTTTTTTTGGATTGTAACCGCAACGTACGCAACGGTTTGGGCCTTTAAAGAAAAACTGTAATTCGAACACGTGCGAATATTTTATGCTGCCTTGCATGCACTAAACTTAATGCATCTAGACAAAAAATGCACTTAAACACATTCTAATCTACGTTCCAAATTTCAGCCAGATTGGTCATATTGAAAATTTAACAGATGAAATTAACAGATTTGAAATATTAACAGAGCCGATTCGAAAGGCCATAGGATTTTTTCTAACTCTTGAACGGCTGAACCGATTTCGATGAAATTTGGAATATTGATTTATTCACTCCTACACTAAAATGTTAAATAATTTGTTCTTGGATGCAATAAGTTTAACTTCAACCGCAGGACATAGCAGGCCGACGTTTAGATAAACTCCAAGAAAATTTGCGAGGCCACAACGCCAACGCAAAGTCATTTCAACCCTTTCGGCTTTACAAAAACAAAATACAGTCGACTCCGCTTAACTGAACTACGCTTTACTGAAAAAATCGGTTAAATGAAACACAAAACCTGGTACGAAGCATTTTTTCATAATCTGCATACAAATTACTCCGCTTAGCTGAAATCCCGCTTAACTGAAAAACTTGGTTAACTGAAAAAAATTTTCAACAAAAAATATAAATTTATACTGAAACTACTCCGCATAACTGAAATGCAATAAGTGATTGCGCCGCCCATCAGTATCAATGATACTATCGATGACCTCGAAGAGAAAGTATTGAAGTACAATATAAAGAATCGTCGACAAACAATAATCAAAGATTTTTACAACTCTCTTAACTGAGTATAAGTACATTTATTTATTATACACATGCATGTATGTAAACATATATGTATGCATATTGAAACTGACCTGTGAATTACCGTACAAATATTTATGTTTTCTTTTTTCGTAGATGGATTTTTTTTTTAAATAAAATATTTATATGTTAAAAATTATGTGTTGTTAGGATTTTTTTGAATTTTCGGACCGGATAAGGGAAATTGTTTTTCAGTTATCACATCGGTTAAATGAAATTTTTTTTCAGCTATCCGAAGTACGCTTAACTGAAAATATCGCTTAGGTGAAAAAAAAATTGTGGCAAATCAATGTTTCAGTTGAGCGGAGTCGACTGTATAGGGAATACGATGGACCAATGAAAAACTAAGCAGAAAAGGTAGTTTGTTTTTTGATGCTTTGCATGCACTTCAAAGTTGAAGTCAAACTCAACGCATCTAGACAAAATATGCACTAAAGCACAGTACAAAAGAAAAGCAGTTTACTTTCCCAAATTCAGCCAAGTCGGTCAAGCTGTTTGGTATCCAATTCTGACAAGAAAAAAATTACTAACATCCAAACTTTCGTTTTTATAATATATTATTAAGATTCTTGATTAAGGATAATTACTAGCCTTCGTCAGCGTCGTGGAACTAAGTGCGTGTAATGCAAAGAATTTCTAGGAACCGAAATCAGCCTAAGTGCTTGGAAGATTTAGAATAAATGTTGGGGCAGACTTTAGTCAGCCAGCAGCAGAAATAAATTAAAAAAATGGTCATTATTTCTGGCCAGCAGTTAATGGAAAGGCTGAAAGTCTTAGCGGAGAATGCGCAGCAACCGCCGCAACAATTTCTGGCCAGTGAAGAAAAAAATGTGGAACTGCAATAGCAGTTGGACTCATCCACCATAACAAAAATCTCCTTAGGCATACCGGTTCGCCAACAACCACCCAGGCCCACCACAATGAACGGATAAATGTACAAAATACTTTTGGAAACCAACCTTCATACCGTAGCCAAGCTAAGTCGCAAATCGGCACATTCGTCTCCCAAGCGCCATCTAGAAGCCAAGTCATACAGTGGTGTGCAATAAAATAGCAGCGTCCTATACAAATGCTTTTACGTCTAAAAAGAAAATATAACTAGTTAGCTGCAATTAATGTCATATACCTATTAATATCGCTTGTTGTCTCTAATTTCATTTTATATTAATAACACAACCATAAGATCAATGAATACGATGTCATCAACCGTTATGTGTGAAAGATGCGATTTGTTCGTGTGCAAAATAATAGCAGTGTACGTAGTGAAATTGAATAAAACTAAAATTCTAAAGTATTCATTAAATATTTATTAACTAAAACAATAGTACTACTTAGTACTTTGTACAGAAACCTTTATTTTTAATTACCGCTTGGCATCGTCGAGGCATTGAATCAATTAACTTTTGACAATGTTCCACTGAAATGGCATGCCAAACTGACTGTACCACAGTCCAGAGTTGCTGTGCATTACTTGGCATTGCATTAGAAACAGCAACTTTAAGGTCCCTCCATAGGTTTTCTATGGGATTGAGATCAGGGGACTGTGCTGGCCAGTCCATGACCTCAACCCCATTCATGCTTAAACATTCCTTGACGCATTTGCTGGTGTGCTTTGGGTCATTGTCGTGCATATAGACCCATCTAAGCGGCATATTTTCCTCGGCATAAGGCAACATGACGTCCTGGATTATTTTCAAATAAACATGGCGGTCCATGATCCCTTCAATCCTATGTATAGGACCGACACCGTAATACGAGAAACAGCCCCACACCATGATCTTGGCCCCGCCTTGCTTACAGTGAACTGGGGATCAAATTCGGATGATGGTGGTCTCCGTACATACTGGCGACAACCACTGGAACCAAACAAAACTATTTTACTTTCGTCGCTCCACAATATGTTTCGCCATTTAGATGCTGGCCAATTCATATGATCTGAGGCAAATGCTAGTCTTTTTTTAATATTGTTTTTACTAAGGTAAGGAACTTTTCTTGGTCTTTTTCCGCGCAATTTTACTTCAATTAATCGTCTTCTAACGGTTGAAGCAGAAACATCTAATTGCAGATCCTTCTTCACAGCCTTCGATGAAACAAATGGGTTTTTCTTTGTCAGTCTTACCATTAACTTGTCTTCCCTTGCAGATGTTTTACGCTTTCTGCCTCGCGTTTCTGCTCTCTCTTCATATTGCAATGCATTTGAGATCATCTTAGCTGAACAATGCAAAAGATTTTGAATAAATTTATAGGTTTTTCCATCTCGAATTAAACTCTTAATGAGGTCCCGCTTCTTTTTAGTACAATGTGCTGCTCTTCCCATTGTCTGAATAAAAACTATACGATAGTATTGAATTTTATCGACTCAATGCTGTGCTATTTTTACCTCCAGTATTAGAAGCAAATCCTAAATTGACAAAAACTCTCTTTTTGATAGAAATAATAAGGATTTATTGTTCCAAGAATGATCAACTCAACCACACTGCTATTATTATGCACACAAGGAAAACGCATCTTTGACAGATAACGGTTAACGGTATCGTATTCGCTGATCATAAGGTCGTGTGTTTAGAATAAAAACACAGCAAAGATAACAACGGATACTGGCATGTAGATGACACTTATTGTAATCCTAAAAATTAACATGTTTTTGTTCCATCAATAAAGTTATATGGTGTACTGCTATTATATTGCACACCACTGTATATGCACCAAATCACCAGCCGTCACGTTCGTCCCGCAGTCGACGTCTGCACATACAGCCCCAAGTGATGCTATGTATACAATCCTATTTATGACGCCAGTCGCCGGGCCCACCAAAGGGCACGTAAGTACTAGCATGCAAATATGCCAACCAAGAACGACGCATATGCTATATGACGTACCCGAGCTATCCGCCGGCCGTCCAGAAAAATAACACACATATATTTGCGATGTCATTTTAGAAATCCTCAATGGTGTATGGCTACACTAATTTACAGAATACGTTTCGTCTGCAGAAATACATCAGAGTTGTTGATTAGAAGCAAGCTGCAAATGCCGTTTGCCGTGCCGTTTGCGACAAAGGTCGAATTAGGTCACATTCCTGCAGCTTTGGGCAATCCAACTCTGCAGGACGAATTGACGTCGAAACTACTACCTATTCAACGATGCCCAAGATTTATCCGACTCAAGAATGTAATTGGTTAGTAAGTTTTCCATATAAAAAGAGGGTCCTACGAATGGAATTCGGGTTCCCTTCCTGGTTATGGTGTAAAGCAATTGTGGTTTTCATGTCCTCGCATCCAGATTAATCTTAGTCTGCTATTTTCTGCCAGTGCATTTACTGCTTGCCTATGCTGATGCCATTGACATCATAGGAGGGACTCAACGGGCTGTCAGTGGTGTATTTGCGAGCATCCAGAAATAAGTGGCCAAGATGGGTCTTGCAATAAATGAAAGTCTACATATATGCAGAGTACAGAAAGAGCCATAAAACATCGACCTGCAGACCGAAACGTCAGAACAGACAGGTATAACTTCGAGGTTGTAAATGCATTCGTCGAATTCGAATTGCAAGAGTTCTCAAGGATCTCAACACAGATCCAAGGCCAAGACTCACGGCCTTGCTCTTCCGTAGAATTGGCCGTAGAATTGGAACGGCAGCGTATGTGGAGCACATTAAATTCCAACCTTGACAGCATAGTCAATTGGGGTAGAACCAATAGACTGGAATTTAATGCCTCCAAAACCCAATGATGTCCACTGTCACTTAAGCGAGCGCCCAACAATCAGCCATTATCCATGAATGGCACTTGTTCAAATAACACGGAGTTTGATTATAGAGTGTCCCCGTTAGCAGGTTTTACTGTACTGGTGATAGCTGTTTGCAAAAAATGTTGAACTTTGAAGCATTTCCAGCTCGTCTCTATAGCACCTTGACCCGCTTTATACACATAGTCCGCATTCTACTCTCTCATTTAGAGATTGTGTTATATTTTGTGAACAACAATGTTCGCAATAAATATGGAGATAATATAAAAAAACGTTAACGACCTTAACCAATAACTCTCTCTCAATTAAGTCTATAAAATACTGTGCTTAGGTGTAACATGATTTAGTGCCGTATCAAAAATTGTTGAACAGATTTGTGTTGAAAAAAATTTCCTTTGATTGTTTAAATGGATAGTTGGGTAGTGATATATCTGCTTCTTACTAGTTCTGTCTATATTGCAGTAGCCAAGCCAACATTCGATTTAATTTATAAAATCGCTCAAAATCTCGAAAATGAGTTAATTGCCGACAGTTATGACCAACGAAGAAATCCATATCAAAATCATCAGCTAGGATACCGGACGCCACCAGTACCACATGGGCATGGTTATAATACTCCTCACACTCACCTGCCACCCCAACCGTATCCAGACCGATATCCACCCTATTATCATGGGGCGTATTCGCCGCAACCAGTTTACCCACAGTATCAGCAAGCAGCATATGGACAGGGCCTGGATAGTCAATATGACGGAGCGTATCCGCAGTCAGTTTATAGAAGTGGAAATGACCTGAACTCATATGAATACGGTGGTAACTTGGTCTATAAGAACAGAGGATATTGAAACAGTTATTGATTACCGTTTACATTGAATAAACACATTAATGTAAGTTACAGAATCTAGTTTTTGATTCATTTCAGAAGAATATTGGAGTTTCGTTAATTAAGACGAGTCATGAGCTGAAGTTGAAACACTAGCACTAAAATATTCCAAGATGCACCCGATTTTATATAATTTAACGTTGGTTGATATACATACCTACCCTTAAGCAATATCACTCAGATTTAGTTTCTGTACTGTGCCCGGTTTAAATAAAAAACTTGCACTCGTTCTGTTTGCATTTATTCGTTTTTTATTATTAGCTTAAAATTTCGAAAACTGATATTACCACGAAAAGATCTTAAGGTTTTACTGATTGATTGATAATAGCTTTTGATGATGATGATGGTGAGTCGCCATTTACTTGTTGAGGTGGCCAACCAACACCAGGACCCACTGATCCAGGAGCGGAATAACCGGAAGATGGATGACCAGAACCATATGGTAAACCAAATCCATAAGGACTTTGTGGATAACCATACATTGTTGGCAATTGTTGATACATGCCATACGGTGGATGCGCATATGGCATTGGATATGCAGGATGATTATATATGTGATGAGCTATTCCATTTGGATGAGGGAGTTGAAAGTGAGCCTTCTCGTCATGATGGCGATTCCGGTGATGTCTTTCATTGGAGCTACTACTACTACTACTACTGCTGCTATCACAATAAACACCATTTAAAACACATGAAACAATTAAAATCCATAATAGGCGAGAATTCATATTGATCAATCGAAGTTTAAATTCACACTGAATCTTTAAATTAAATACATGGGCATGTAGCCAGGCGATAAGTTGCTAAATTGATAATGTTGAGTAGCATTAAATCGAAAATGAAATTCTATGAATTCGAATCTACTTCCGTCTGTCTTTGTCTCCGAAAGCAAACTTTAAGCTAGGTTTTAATGATTTTGATAAGAACCGAATCTCTTGGAAAAGCAATTAATGGATTATTTGGCAGTACGCCAAGTTCTAAGAATTCCATGCTAGCACATTATAATGGCCATATCACTCAGTTCTCAGAACTTATATGTCCGTCTTAATCTAAAATTAACGTTTCTAGTCTTAATTCTGATAGAAGAATTGTACGTAGTCGCTAAATTAATGACGCATTATATTAAAATATATCAAGTTGTATGTTTTTTTGTTCAAGGAACTTACTTGAATATGAAGTGGAACATCCCTTGCAATATTATGCAAGGTTAAAAATATTCGTGCTTCTACAAATACTATAAACTCTTTTCGGTTTTTAATCAAGTTTTGCCAAAAATTGGTAAAATTTGTTGTTTGTAAACGGCAAAGATTATAATAATGTATTGGAATCGAAACAGATTTTTTCGAAGTAAAATAGGAAAAACCATGACTACAGTAATTTTAAGACCCTAAACTAGTAAATAAGATGTATTGCTTATGGCTCATGTGTCAACAAAAACAATTTTTTTATTACTTAATGATTGATAATAAGACAAATAACGCAAAAGCGCTTTTCTATTTGTAAATTGAAGCTTACTTGAATGTCAATGTCTTAGAATCAAATTTCATCTCCATAGTTAGTGATTATTAGTCGTGTGGCAGCTTTCACATTCTGAAAATATTAAGTTTAGTGTGAGTTTTGATTTCGGGTGGGCAGAATGTTGCTGATCAAGTTGTGCTTACTTTGCGCTTGTTATGCGGTAACTTGTGCTGATAGTGACAGTGATAGTGATGAATCAGGAGGAAGGCATGGCAAGCCCTACAAGAAACATCACAGAACATCTAGCCGTACCTATAATCACCCGGCATATCCCTTTCCACAGCCAATGTTTAATGGTCCCATGTACCCAGTACAGGCTGCTGGATATGGTTACTTACCACCACCAAATCCATATACACATCCCATTCCTGCAGCATCATACGGACACGTTTTTCCAGGCTACAATGGGTATCCCTATCTAGGTGCCCCAGGCGCTACTGGCTACCCACATCCTTTAGGATATCCTATGCAAAGTGGTGTACCATATTCTTTGCAACCAGTTGCTGGCGGCTATAATCCACGGCCAGGAAAATCGTCATCGACATCTATAATTAATCAAGGATCCGTTTCAGGGAACCCACCACCAGAAAGTCCGAAATCAGAATCACAGGCAACGTCATCATCGACAGCAATTATTAACCAACAACAGCCAGCTCCAATACACACTGCGACAACTCCTGTTGGATATTATCCCCAACCATCAAGTGCAGCATCATCATCATCATCCTCAACAACATCTATATTTAATCAAGCTGCGCCAATAAATACTGTCCCTGTAACACTTTCAACTGGTACGGCAGGACATCAGCCGGCGACTGTTCTGCATCCGCAACAGCCGACGCCTGGGCTCTACGTTCCTCTCAGGGAAGAACGCCCGGGAGAATATATCTACGTACTTACAGATCCCAATGCAAATGAAATACCTTTGCGAAACAAAAATGGTTTATGTTACGACAGTACCATCTGCCGATCATAGTACTGTTGGCGAATGTATAATCTTGAGTTTATAGCAGCATTTTTATTTATTTACATAAGAAGCTAAATATAAACTCAATAAACTTTGTGTTAAGCTAATAATATTTTAGGTAGAATACCTATCTTTTCCTTCTTTTTTTAAGAGTGAATGCTGTTTTTTTTAAACATTTTTATCGAAATAAATTTACCCTCACCTCAAATATATTTAGTTGCCCGTAGATAAATATGGTTATTTATTCAAGCCAATTATTGATTGATAAGTTACCTCATCTCGCGTAACCTCGTTTAGCACTTGCCAAGAGGGTTTCGTCTTGCCGCCAACTGATAGGTTCATTGGATGTAATACAGAAGTCAACAGCATTTCACAATTGTTGCTACAATTCTTGGGATCGTTTTTTAATGAAACTAAACAAAAACAATTCTTTCCTTATCCTCAACTATTTTCTGATCGCAAAAAGAATCGCAAACAAATCCAAGTCAAAGCCTCTATAATTCGAAAATAATGGCTTGTTTTCCATTATAATTCGAAGTCAAGTTATCTTTTTTTTAACAACCATACGTACATGACGAAAGTGAACAATATTTTTTTCTGAAACCTCCGTAATTCGTAAACCAGTAATTCGCCGTTTTTTTCTGGTCCTATGAAATTCGAATTATCGAGAGTTTCCTGTATTTCCCTACTTTTTTTAGCTGAGATCCATAAAAAATGTGAAAAATGAGATTCAATTTTGAGTTTGAACGAAATAATGAAATGAAGAAAATATCAAAAAACGTGATTAATTAATTTGTATGGCCTCCTTTTGCAGTTGTGGCTGTCCCGCGCGAGACATTTAATTTTGGGCTAAAAATCGGAACATCCCGCCAAAATCGGGACGTCTGACAACGCTGACACCCATATTTTTGTAATCAGAACCTGCTCACAATTTATGTGGTGTAACCAATTATGGGTTATACAGTTTTTCAAAAAGTGATTTTCTACCATACTATAAGTACGTCTGGCGAGGGTAGGGCCGCATGCAAAACGTCTGGTACTTACATTTTTGTAATCGTGGCAATTAATTCATTCATTTGATGCTACAGTGGTTATATAAAAAATTAAGATTTCGGAAAAATAGTAATTTTCAGTAGACTTCCGCATTTCATACCGTCTGTCGAAGACCTTCACGTTAGTATATACCATTTTTGGTTATACTTCCACGCCCAAAATTTGCCGTGGGCTCTTAGTCTATAGTCTTTATAGACTGTCCTGAACTTATCCTGAGTAGTCATTATAGATAACTTGTATGTTTCGGGTTATTATTTTGTTTATGGGCTAATGACGTTAGCCCTTTACCCATTTTTTTAAACAAAGATAATAAATTTCGGACAACCCTAGAAGCATAAAGTTTATGGCAGGACTCGAACGACAATCAACTAGAATTATTGCTATAAATCCTAAGTGGCCTTTGCAACATCGATATTTCCTAAATCTGTTGAAGCTTGAAAACTTTTTTCATTCAATTCAATCAATTTTTTTTATTGAAATTCCTATGACGCTCGGCATAAATCAAAATAAAAATCTCACCATTACCATAACATTGTTTACCAAATTTTAAGAAAAAAAATTTGTATTCACGGAATTCATTGTGACGCATCAGATGATTTTTGTGCTGGTAATAAAAAACAAAAATTTCTTATTGTTAAAATTTATTCATGTGTATTCCTCCCCTCCCGAAGTTGAATTGTTATCTGAGTTGGCGGAACATGAGTATATAGTTGTTTCGGAAAAGTCTCAGAATTAGTATACTTTAGACTTTGCTCCTCGTAATATGTTTATACTAATATTTTTCGTATTTCTGACTCGAAACGTGTTCAACGTCGTGGCTTATGGTGTTCCACATGTGAATCGTGAGCAGCACTCCACATTGAATTCCGGTTATCCAGAGCAGTGGGAAAACTTGAAGTTTGGTACTCCTATCCACAAACTCCAGCAGCAGGGGACCGCAGGAAGTAGACGATTTGGTTTTGTACACCAACACCACACAATAGGACATGAAAGATATCAAGATAAATATCATCATTCACAATTTGAACTAAGCAATCAGCAGAGAAGTGCATTAGGGCAATACGAACCAAACATTTTTGGAGTACATCAGAACACGCGCTATTTGAATTCAATACCAGGCGAAGGACACCACTTCAGTTATGAACAAAATCACAGAGCACATACACACATTCCACAATCGCCACACCATTTGGAATCACAGTTTTACCCACATAGTGGAGATTACGAGCATGACGGAGAATCAACGGACATTAAATTTACGCACAGTGTGATTGGTCTTGAAGCCGCCAGAGGAGGGTATGGCCCTGATGCGGATTTCGAACATATTCATGGTCATACTATCTGAAAATAATGCAAGAATATGTGATAAGTCTTATTACAAGGAAATAAAATAAATTTAACTATCATCTACCTATCTATCATCTAGATTTAACTATTAACCACTGGCAACAAACATTTTTATGCGAAACAATAAAGTTTACAGTGCATATTTAAGTCGTTAGTTAGCCTGCAATATTGAAAAATTGCAAGAATAAAATAATAGTGTTACAATAATATATAGAAGCCATTGAGTGATTTATTTTCTAGTTCCGTTTGTGATTATATAATATTTTCAACTATTGTTCATTGTTGGACTTTACAGAATAACGTCTATGAAGTCTGTTGTTTCTGAAAAAGGATTTTCCAGTTTATACTATGTTTCATACCTTATCAGATAATAAAATCGGATTGCTATGCCAACGTTAACAGCTATCCCTATAAATCGTCTATATTATAATTGTTTATTTAGCTTTTGTGGTGGGGTAGCCATCACTAAAGTTCAGAATAAATGAATTAATTTTCACAATACCAAACTCCTCAGAGATCACTTGACAATTAGCAAAAATAAGCGGAGAATGTTGACGGCTGTATGGAAGTAAATATAAACACTTTTCCATGATCAATGGATTTACCCAAAGTAAATACAATATACAAAATAACACCAAAGACCAGATCAACCAATTCACGTTTGCATTTACAACAAAAGTATTGACCATTCAAAGAAATTACAATGATTCATCGTTTAGTCTTCTTGACCACAAACCACAATACAAATGTCGACTGCTAAAACTTGCTTATAGGTTATCGAACTTAATTTAATTAAGATATTCATACGTGTTACTCTCTGTCTGCGTTGTCTCAATGAGCACCAAATAAGTATAAAGCTGTTTCACAAGGCAATCAGAAAAGGCAGTATAGTTTATGAATTTTTTAAAAGTAAAATGTTACTTCTTTTCGTTTGGATATTTACTGAAAAAGTGTTAACTGTTATGTCGTATAATATCGGACATAATATTCAGCACCGTCAACACTCTTCGTGGACACCACCTCATCCAGCGGAATGGCATCCATCTTATTTGAACGAGCCCTATCTGTATTGGCAGAAACATACCTTATTAGGAAATGGCGTAGTTGCACCGAGTAGCCTCAGATTCCAGCCTTATTATTTACCTAATCAATATAACCATCCCTATCAACCGTCCGAATATAGATTTCAGCCAAATTTTTACCAAGATTATGAATTAAGTCACCTGCAGAGGCAATCGGAATATTATCAAGAATCCCAACATAGGCATTTTATTAATGTACACCAAAAATCTTTTTCACATCATTCTGTAGAACGAAATCATGGTCAGAACCAAAATGTTCAAGCGCTTGATATGCATAGATTAGATCTAAAGCAACCTTTCGAAAAAAACGAAGCTAATGAACCTGGCGGTGAAGCTTCACAAATTGTAGTCTCGCACCGCATTATTGGTCTTGAAGCTGCAACTGGAGGATATGGCCCGGATGCTGACCTTCAATTAATTCAAAGGCCACTTAAGATTTTTTGAAACGGCAACAAGGAGTACAGCCGTATCGTACAACAGTCTCCTACAAGATTCTAGAAAAATTTAATTCAGTGTCACCAAACATAAAATTTAAACCAGATTCCAATGTATGCAAAACTCAGTTTGTAACTTTTTTATGTATTATTATTTGTGTATATGTATATTTTATGCAAAACATAATCATTCCTTTAACTGTATTTATATTCTATTGTAACAAAGACTAGAAAGAATATGTTAAAACAAACAATTGTAATGTTAATTTCTGCAAATGTAATTCCATCGATTACCTTTTGCGTTATAATAACTTAATATATGCAACAAACTGTCGAAGGCGAATAAAGATCGGATTGGCTGTTTTCTTTAACAAATTACACAGACTAACTTTAGCGCACAGAACTTTTTTAATTTGCTCCAAGTTTTGAGATAATTTTATTTTATTGTTACACAATTGCCTTAACAAATTCCAATATACGTAATTTTATTTAAAATGGGCACCGAGAACCTCCGCCTGGATTAATAAACGCATCATGATTCACTAAACGACACATATCCTTGTAGGTTTTATTAGGAGGCTGCCATTTTGAATGATGCTGCGATCGATAATGACCACTATTTAATCGGTTTTGATGATAATTTTGAGGGGAGTAAAACTGACCGCTATGTGGCTGTAAATTGTTGATGAAATCATTAAATAGAGATGCAGAAACTGTTTCACTAGTCACAACAACGAAAAGTGTAAGGAATAAAATAAAAATCGGTTTCATCTCTGAGCATATTTTTGAAACTGTCTACTATAATGACACATGATGGTTAATTTATAAGGGGAACGAAGTTGCAATGCTTTTGGTAGATATGATTTCCATGTCAAGGTGAAATAAATTTGTTTACATGGACTGTGTAGATTATTTTTTAATAACCTATTTTTCAATAGCAATGCCAACAAGTTGATAATAACCTGGAAGAGATAAGGTAAGCTAAAAAAATAATGATTTTATTTAAATTAAATTGTGTGTTTAACTGAAACGCAAAGTAAAGGCACGAGCATTTTAGCTCATGTTTCCGGCTTGTTGTATACGATCGATATCAATTTGTGCAATTTTTCGATCGATAGTTTGCTGTTGCACTTCTATTCTTGGAACCCATGTTTCCAAGTCCTTTACAAGCTACGCAGCCCAATACCACAACATCCCACCATCATGAGTGGCCCCATATCTCCAGATTTTTCGGTCAAATATTATAGAAAATAAGGTGAGGAACACAAGTCAGTTTTTGGCAGTTTGTTTGCTAATAACTTCTTACCAATAAGAGTAAGTTAATTACCAACAATTAGTACAATTTTGTGATCTTACTAAAAAAAAAATTCATGATTTGTTTTTGGGTTGCCTTGATAAATCTTCAGTCCAAATTTCATCCCTTAACACTAAGGACCAAAACCAAAAAAAAGGAAAAAGTCAAAAGAGCCGAAAATAAGAATGTCTAAAAAGTGTTTACACTTCCTAATAACTGAAAATTGATATGGTGAAATTGGTGTTTTATAGAGGGGTTAAAAATAAGGATTTTTTATTAAGGGAAGGATGGCTAATCTCAATCCGTTTAGTAGACAGGGACAATTTAAGTAAAAATCAATTAACATGGAGCAAAAATTATTGAAAAATAACGCTAACACGTTCAACGAAGTACTATAAAAGTTTTAAACATCATAAACTTTAAGTTAAATTATTCATGTTCATAGTTTTTGAACAAATTGCATACAAACTCAAAATTTTAATAAAAAGAGTGAAAAAAAAACCTTACACCGATTCTTTTCCGAAATTGTGAAATGATGCGCTAAATTTGTTTTTTGTAATCATAACTCATTTCAATTCTGAATCGAACACAAAAAACCGAATAGTTTTAAGTCTTCTAGTTTTTGAAAAAAATAAAGTACTATTTTCCTTGTGTTTTTTTTTTTTTGGCAATTACCCACTCAAAGATAGAGTGCATAAATTCTTGTACCATACCGCCTTTTGCACGCGGGCGTCTGCCTGGCGGTTGCTTACCTTTAGCGAAGCGACGAACTGTACTTGAACTATTTGTTTTGACTTATATTTTAATTTAAACCTCAATAAAATCGTTTGTTAAAAAGATTAAGTATGCGCTTATTGTATCCTAGTTCGTCTTTATCCCTTTTTTCAATTCTCATAAGCTATCAATAAACTGTATGTGCAAAGACCTTTTTTAAAATTACTGTATACTGAGAATTTTATTACGTTTGACCAAATATCTCCATGCCTTGCAAATATAGACCGATCAGTTTACTTAGCTCAGTAAATGCTTTAAATAATTAATAAAAAAAAATTAATCAATCATAGGGATGCTTTCAATATCCCACCTCCTAAACAGTTCGGTTTTAGAGCACAACATAATTTTATTCTCCAGGTATCTCGAATCACAGTAAGAAAAATTTCATTCAAGGAAAAAGTACGGGTATGGTTCTACTTGACATTGGAAAAACGTCTGGCATCATGGGCTATTGCACAAGCTTTTGTCCTTTAGTTTTCCGAGTTTTCTAATCAAGATAATCAAATCATTTTTATCCGAGCGATCCTTTTAGGTGTCCGTTAACAACTGGTTCTCAAGTTCTTACCCAATTGCTGCAGAGGTTAGCCAAGGATCTGTCATTGGCCCTATCCTTTTCATTATATATACATCTGATTGTCCACTAATCGTATAACTGCTATGTATTCTGCTGCTGCATTCTTTCATCAGATGCTATTGGTTCCAACATTGTAACCAATCTGCAATCTGGTCTAAATGAAATCTCATCATATTTTAAAGGTCATTAAACGCTTCGAAAACTCAGGCTGTCTTTTTCACGAGAAAAAGAAAAGCCTGTTTCCTTCCAAGCAACAATCTTCAACTAAATGGAATCCAGATTGAATGGAGCGATAGTGCCAAGTAACTTCGAGTGCTTCTAGATAAGAGAAGAGGTTAACTTTTGGTTTACATATCCAGCATAAAATGTAAACGCAAAATTAATATTTGCATAAGAACTCTCTATCCACTTATAAGTCGGAAGTAACAAGTAAGTAGAGAGAATAAAATGATAAATTTTAAGGTCATCTTTCAAGCTATTATTTTTTACGGATCTCCAATTTTGGGAAAGAGGGCATTTTGCCAAATACGCAAACTGCAAGTTATACAGAATACGCTTCTAAAGATGATCTTAAATTTTCCTTGGCATTTTTCCACCATGGAGCTGCATAAATTGGCCGACGTCAAAGTAGTCCAAGTTAAAAATTTTAAAGCTATTATTAAACTACAATGCGGCCTACAGTTCGTCCAGCAACTCTTTGATTTCTAATCTAGTGTCATAATTGTATTTAAATTGTAACAAATATTTCACATGTTAATAATTATTGTTATTTGTTGTTATATTTACTATGTATTTATTCATGGGCGCCGTTGGCTTGATCGGTGAGTGCGTCGGACCGTTTTGCGAGAGTACCCGGGTTCGAATCCAGCTCGGGAAAAAAAAACACCACAAACATTTTTCACAGCCCCACCTCCTACTTCTGTCATGAAAAGCTTTCGCAATTCACCGTTCGGAACCGGCATTAAACAGTAGGTCCCCTCCACATGTGACAAAATTATAACGCGCACAACACAGTGGAGGGAGCTCTGTAGCGCTTTGTACATAGCCGGAAAATTCAAAAGACAAAAAGGCGGAAGGGAGATATTTGACAACCTAACATTACGCGACGCCCCTCTTTTCTTTCTAAACCGCACCGGGGCGCCGCTCCGCACACTTTGGGAGCCCCTGCATTAAACAGTTAATTTTTTTTGTTGCCCTACTCTGTTGACATACTGTAAAGCCAACTCTGAGTTACATAGTTCATTTGCTTGCCGTCATGCGGCCTACAGCAACATAAAGCTTTCAGAATAGACAGAAACCTCTAGAGCGATAACTTTTAATGTACTAAAAAAGCTAGGGGTTTTAATTTTTCAAACACAAAACAGGTAAGTATCTTTGAGAGTCCATTAATTACGACGAAATCAGTTCAATTCGAGATAACAAACTGGCAGTGTTGTTCCGTACGTGGCTAAATATTAAATAAATTAAAAAAGAAAATAAATCACTACCCTGTAATTGTAGCCGGAAAAAGTTCTTGCACCACCGAGTTTTCTCATTCAAATCGACAATTTTCTTTGTCACTGTAATAGAATTTTATGTTGGCGTGTGGACGGTTCTTAAAAATAATTTAAATTTGTGCAAACGACAGTGAGCGATTATTGATAAATTATTTGTCTTCGTGAAAAATTGCAAAAAAAAAGTCTACACATTTATAAGGTAGAATAAAGAACAAAAAAAGGCAAAAGAATATTGTAAAAAATTTTCCAAGAAAGGATAATATCCGCAGAACACAAATTTCTCATTGGAAAGCGTTGAAAAAATGGCGGATGTACTAGAAAGCTCCACTGTGGAAGCTGTAAAGATTGCTTCTGTCGCCGCAACAACAACGCTAGCATCCCTTGAACCATGCGAGGCATCGCAACAACAACAACAGCCACAGCAGCAGAAACAGCAACAACAATCACCACCGCAGCAACAACTACTGCTGCAGCAAGACACGCAGGGGCACCAACAACAAAAAGGTAGGTAGGTGAATGCTTTTTTTTTTTAAAAAAATTACTTTTAAATCGATATTCAGTATTCACACTAGACGAATTAATTTAACATCCAACTAATTTTATTTTATAACTTGAAAAATATAAATTTGTATAAACTATAACTTTCTTTTAAAAAGAAAAAAATGTATATTGGGGTACAATATCGTTGTTTGAATTTTGTTTCTTTAATTAGTTCTTACCATGGCCGAAATTAAATATTATTTATCGCCTTGTTAATTAGATTATCGTGTCGTTTCTGAACTTCTGCAATTGGCAGATACATTTTGTTTGCTTCATCGAACAGGTTTTAGAATTCTATTGAAAACATAATCAGTACAGTTATCATAATCGATTCACCAGTGAGCGGGTGAAGATTGTTCAAACAGATTGAAGCATTGCATTATTTGCAATGAAGACAGTGTGAAGAATAACAATTTATTCACGTCATTTAATGTGATGAAGCCACTTAACTTTTTTTTAAATTAGTTAAAATGTTTTAATTATGAAAATAAAGTCATTTTTAAGGTATTTATTACCGAAAACAAATCAGTGAAAATAATGTAAATGAAACCGTAATTCTTGAGTAGTCGGTCCCCTTTAACTCAGAAGTATTCAGTAGTCGGCCGCTGTTTTTACATCCAGAAAACAAAACAAAAACAAACAGCAATTTTTGCAATATAAAATATTGACTTAACCGACTTAACAAAACCTGTTTCCTAAAGCCGAATCTTCAGGAGTCGGCCAGGGCGGCCAACTTCAGAAGGATTATTGAAAAAATGTCTTCTTACAACGGGCCCCTTTATTTAAAAAATTGTTGTTTTTTAATTTTTGATAAAACCAATACAATAATATAACGCACTTACCGGCAATATTTCACTAATTTAAACTTTAAAACTTTTTTGAAAATCACTTCAACTATTTTTTTACACCAAAAAGCCGACATCTCACTTTCGATGAAAATTTGAATCAAAGTGGCAATTTTAACTAAGAAACTAGCAACTGCTCTGTAACAACCTTTTACTCACCGGTAGGAAAATCGTTTTCCTTTATAGAAAAAAAAATTAAGCGTGTATTACAAACGGATTAACTATTAACCATCGTTTTGTGACGGGGCGGCCGATTACTGGAGGTGGCCGACCTCACATGCCATCACCCTACGTGAACCAACAGGTTATTACCTCTAGTTTTAACTTTTTAATCTACAGTAAAAAACCGTTGGCCGTTTTTAGGGAAATTAACAACTATGCAACTTTATTAAGAACTGTTCCATACTAGATGAGCTCATCATTATAAATGTGAGTTATTCAAAAGTTCAAAACTTCTTCAAGTTTTGGTCGGACCAAATTATTGTAGATTACAATTCAATGAAATAAATACAATCAATTAATTCAATAAATACATGATTTTATTCTGCTTTCGTCACTTGTATAATGGGCGATGCTAAGTCTGTTGGACTAATTAGTGTATTGTTCGAATCAACTTAAAAATGAATAGCTAAATTCTTTTTTTCCAATTTCTTAATAACAATTTTAAATTATAAAATAAATTGTAACTTTATGTTATCGGTGTTTAACTCGATATTTGTTCCAACTCTCACCTACGGTCATGAAATTTGGGTAGTGACCGAAAGAATAAAATTGCGAATACAAGCTGTTGAGATGAGATTTCTGCATGTTGTTGTGGGAGTAATTCACCAGGATAGGGTGAGAAACACGACTATGTGCGGAGAGCTCAATATCGAGCAGTTCACGTGGCACGAATGTCCCCACGAATGAACGACTTCCGAGGCGCGAGTTACGTCAGCGCTCTAAGCACTCAATGATTTTTATGAAATTTTTGGAGAAGTCGGAGGAGTGAAGTGAGTGAGCAGGAGTGAAGTCGGCACATTGAGTGTATTATTGTGTGTTTTGTTTTGTCGCTCATGTTGCTGTGAATTTGTTAAAACCTAAAAAGTACAGTCATCAAGTTAACATAAAAGAAAGAAGTTGTGTTTTGGTGTTCTTCTTAGAACAGGAACTTTCCCTGCAACTCCCGTAAAACATTGCCCATCATCTGAAACGTGGACAGTGCGCTCTTTTGCCTGGGCATAGTGTCATTCCGTGTAATTGCCAAACTGACGCACTCGCCAGGCATGCGACCGGATTACCGAATTACCGGCCATGCCAAAAGCTACAACCAAATTAGCCATAAGGCTCCATAACTTTAACACTACCAATCACAGGTGACAAGAAGGTTCAACTTGTCTACACACCAAAGAAATTGGGCCCGCACAGAATGCTAAACTCACAGCTTAGGTTAGGTTAGGTTGGTGGGCCGGCGGATGTACCGCCTCACTTAGGTCCTTGTGGATCCCTTGTGTTACCCATTGGGGGTGGTAAGGTGTCCCCCTCCTCACTCGCGGTGTCCTATCCCAGTGCATCCTCGGTCCATTTGGTCCGGTTCAAATACCTGAAAAAATTCTTTAGAGGTAAAGAGTTTATCTCATTAAGGTCTTGGAAGAAGTGTCTTCCTAATGTTCTGTACCTCAGGTGACAAAGGCTGGGGCAGTGACAGAGGAAGTGTTGAGTATCTTCCCGCTCCTCCTCATCAGCACAGCCCCTGCAAATATTGTCACCGAGTAGTCCTATCTTAAATAAGTGGTCTTTGAGACTATTGTGACCCGTGATTACACCCACCGCTCTTGCGAGAGACCTTTTGTCATTGCGGAGAGCAGCACTTTCGTTTTGGCGTTGTCATATTCTGGCCACATAGTCCTTGTTGTTTCACATGTAGATAGCGCTTTCCATCTGTCGTTCGCTAATCTAATTATCTTATCCCCAATCCGCTTCTTAAGGAGGCAGATCGGTGGATCGATCCCTACTATCGCCTATTCCAGCCCTAGTTTGGATCCTTCCCTCGCAAGCCTATCAGCTTCCTCATTGCCAGGTATGTTCCTATGACCGGGGACCCAGCAGAGATTAATCCTATGCTGCGAGCCAAGAGCCCTAAGCTCTTCGCGACAGCTCAGGACCAGCCTAGACTTGATCTCCGTAGCGGAAATCGCTTTTATGGCCGCCTGACTGTCACTAAAAATGGTGATATCAGCCGGTGGTATCGCCAACATTGATATCATTCTGGCCGATTCCATGACTGCCAGGACCTCCGCCTGAAAGACACTGCTACAATCCGGAAGTCTGATTGATCTTCGCATGTCCAATGCTTCGGAGTATATGCCCGCGCCTGTTCCTTCCTCCATCTTCGAGCCGTCAGTATAAACCGCTACTGTCCAATTGCTGATGGGTGCCATATCCTCCCACTCCTCTCTTGAGGGGAAGGTGCAAACAAAGGGTCTCAAAATCAGTGAGTGGCGACGTTTCTCAAGATGCTCGAGTGTCCTGTAGTACTGGATTTCCAATGGCCTATGCTATTGATCCTTAGTGCACATGCAGAGGCTGACTCAAGCACAAATAAGTCTGGAGGTAGCAGGTGCAGTATGGTTTCGAGCCCCGCGGTGGGAGTTGTACGCAATGCACCAGTCGCACCCATGCATGTCAACCTCTGAATTTTCGTCATAGCCTTACAGTGTGTAGCCTTTTCCAAAGCTTGCCACCAGACTATATTACCGTAAGTTAGAATGGGTCTAACGATGGCCGTGTACATCCATATGATTACTTTGGGGTTTGGTCCCTATTTCCTCCCGAACAACCTGGCGCAGGTGTAGAACGCATTCGCAGCCTTTTTAATTCTCTCCTGAATGTTTTTAGACCAGTTGAGTTTCCTATCTAGGAAAAACTCACAGCTTACCTCCTACGGATGGGCAGAATGGTGATAAGGGTCATGATAGGCATCATTACGGGACTCTGCGCTATTGGCAGACATACCAGCAGACTTGAAATCCCCGTGTGTATTGGACCTTAATGATTTAACTATCTGAATTATGAAAGATAAATTGATGGGTCATTTCAGACACATTTTAAATTAAAGATATCTCAGATAAGATTCACCTCAAAATAAATGGAATAATTAAGAAATGTTAGGTAGGCTTGGCTGTTTTTAATTCACAAAAGCATTTTACCTACTCCACTAAAACTAAATCTGACTTGAAAATGAAAAGAATCGCTGACAGTATAAAAACCACACCCAACAATGCCTTTAATTTCACTTGATGCACGCAGAAAATATCTTTATGAATTAACTAAATTTCAGATTCACACGGAGCCCTCCACACATTTCGTACTAGCACGCAATACAGTAGTGAATTTTTTTTTCTAAAATGTTCATCAAATGCTGGTTCATAATGTCTCAAGTGATTAAATTATATAACAACTATGACACATACATTTATAACACTGGTATGAGATATGCGTATAGCGGTTCTAAATGTATCATTCGGACGAAGTAGACTAGTAGAAATATTGGATTAATAAAACCATCTCAGATTGTACTGACGACACTGTCGAAAGATTATGCTTTGTGTTTTGTCCCTAACCACCTGCTTGGTTGTTGCGAATGTAATTCGTGCGATATAGATATGTAAAGTCTGTAGACATAGCCTTAATTTAAGAGCATCAATATGATTTGTTTAAAGTGTTGAACACTCTAATGTGTTCACATTAGACACTTGTGTGTCTTGTGTGTGTGTGCACAAAACTAGAGCAAAACCTGTAGATAGAAATGAACTAAACCCATAAACTGGATCAGAGATGGAGCAATACAATTTTTCGTCACTACATTTTGAATGAAACTAGACAAAGGACAATCCTCCTCCTGCTAAGAGGAAAATGCAATTTTATGTATTCGTGATTATTTCGCCAAAATCTACAAAGCTGTGTTTTCAGATCTTCAAAATACGCTTATCGGTATTTTGCGGTTTTTGGCCAATAATTCAAAAACCCTTAAAGCCAGATTTTAATTACATCGGTGTAGAATTTTTTAACAAATTTATTTTTTTGGTGAATTTAGTACTAGTACTCACTTCTTCGTTAGTATACACATTTTTTTAAGTATCTTATCTACACTTTTATCGCCCACGTGAAGTACATCATCTGTTGAAACTTCGTATCTTAACTTCTTCGTTTCTAAGCCACTAGTTTACTAGAAACCTTGATAAGTTGGCCACCGACTTACACTGGCCGATTTAGTACAACACCATCAAATAAATAAATAAATAAATAAATAGTACAACACTAGCTGGTCATAAGTTGAACAAAAAAAAATGTTTTTACTGTTAAACCAAAATTTGTTTCTTTAAGTCGACTACATTATTAATGGGAAGCGTTTCAATGGAATGTATGAAGAATTACTTAATTTTAATTTTGTTTCCGCTCGTAAATGATAATGAGATGATGATTTTGGAGCAAAAATGCCAGAATATGGTATTCGTAATTAGGTTGAGATAGAATATATTTTATTTAGGTATCTATCTTATCTTCTATATCTATGTCTATAAATATTATAAAACAAAATCCAAAAAAAATGTTTAGAGAGTCTAATCTCAGGGACTACTGAATGCTGTTTTCACCTCAGCTTCAATGAGCATGATCAGCTGTGATTTGACTCCGAGACGTGCCAGGGAGTGCAGGATTGCACCATGCTCAACGTTGTTGAAAGCCCCCTTATATCTAAAGGAGGTAAATAAAGATGGAGGAGCATTTTTTTTATAATTTTTAGAACTTTTGAAGTGGAATTCACTTGAGGTACAGCCGCCACTGCTAGCAACTCGTCTTCGTGCAGGCAGCACTATATATCTAAAGTGTTTTAGTAAGATTATTAGCATTAGTTAATGTGGTGAAATCGCAGAAAGTGTTAATGGATGAAGAAAGAAATAATTTGAAGTAATGCGCTACTTCTTCTACATCTAAAACGCTGCCAACTGAATAATAGATTTTTGATGATGCCTCACCTTTGGCAAGATTTGAATCATTAATTTTATTGACTTGCTATTTGAATTAGTAGGTAAGTTTACAATATCCGGATATACCTTCTGAATCATTTCTAAAATGTTCGGCACCAAAACATAGATTTTCCTGAGATGTACAATCCCATTTCTTACTTCAAATTTTTTTACTTTTATTTTTAGTATATTATTGGAAAATTATGTACATATTGTCTCGTCCATATGCAACACTTATATTAGTCTGAAGTTCCGATTTTGTATGTTCAAACATAAGTATGACTTTTTCAATAAAGCATTGACTTTGCTGTATTGCGTTTGGCTACTCGTTTTGTGAGGCACTGAATCCTCGTCCCACATTATTGAACTACAATCCCCTGTCAATTTACGAGCATTTCTCTAGTTGGAACTTAGCAGTTATTTCGCCATCTAAAAGTATGGGCGCAATACCTGATGATGCCACAGCAAGAGCAGCTTCGCCACCATGTTTAATTAAAGCAATAGATTTATTAAAAAGTCTTCCTGCTGCCTCCAGGAGCATTCAGAAAGAAAATGTGTCCTTGTTATTGTAGGCTGATGACATAATAAAATCATAAATGACTTTTTCTTTCTTATTCAAAAGACAGTCATTTTCAATGGCTTCAAGAAGTCAGTAATGATCATAGTTTTTCTCGCAAGTATTTTGCCTGGTTTGATGTTATATGGCAAAGAAAAAAAAATCTTTCAAAGATTTTCCTAAGAGAGACTGTTTCTCTATTTACTTGTAACAAATTTTCAGAGAACATACTTTGATCAATGTTCCCATAATCGGATGAGAGTTATTCTTGTCTGCGGTGCAACATATCTTCAATCATATTTTGCGTTGATTTTGGCTCAGCAAGGTTCAGTTACTTTACACAACGAAATTGCTATTTTTCTCTAAAGCATAACACGCGTCAGGCATGGCATACACTAATTGATATTATTATAGTTATTTTGTAATGCTTTCGTCGAGATTTACAAAGCTGCGTTTTTGATTTTCGAAATTCACATACTGACGTTTTATCGTTTTTGGCCAAAAGCTCCAAAAGCATTGGGGCTAGAATGCTGAAACTAGTTGTTTGATGCATCGAAGCCGATTTTTTATAATTTTTGAAATGCGCCAAAACTCCATTTTTTTTTCATATTTTTGGTCCAACATTTAGAAAATAATGCGGGTACTACGGTACGCATGTCGTTTTTTGACAGTTTAGCGTTAGTATTAGTACTAACGTATTCTTTAATCGCCGAAAAAAATGCATTATTTATTTTTGGGTTGCCCAGATTCAGCTTCAGTCCAAAAGTCATCCCTTAACTAAGTAGGACTCAAAAGTTATAAGTCTTTTTGTGAATCGGACAGACAGACAGACGGACACCGAAGAGATTCTATAAGAGTTTCGTTATTATCGTTATTTTGTCGTGTAAATATTAGATGTTAGCGAAAATGTATACACCATTATTACATTTTGTTGGGGCTATGCGCTTTGCAAATAATAAACGTGTTGCAAATGGTACATTTCGCTTATTGCTAACGTGCTTATTGTCTGACTTGGTACATAGTGTACATTGGCCTTTTTTGGAAGAATTCCTCATTGGTTGATCAATAAAAATCTGATTGATGACGGGCTGCTTATAATCGGCTGAACGTGGTAGACTAGCTCATCTAACCATGTGCTCATCCTTCAGAGATTTTCGTACAGCTTCTATGAAAAGCCGCCATGGACGATGTTTCGTAATATTTTATTTTGGAGACACAGATGTAAACAAAATGAATGCAATGGTCACTAAAATTTCTAAAATATTAGTTAAAACGAAAATTGGCTATCTGTTAATCTTTTTGCTTGTGCTATAATTTACAATCATTTTTTTCAATGCATCCACTCCTCCCTTTGTGGCGTGTAATCTACGACTACGAGTATATGCAGATTCTTTTTATCATCTGACTTTTCTACCATCTTTCTTTTCTTTTTCTGGAATGTTAGAAACCATTGTTGTATCATTTATGTTTTCCCTTTACTGCCAGTAGTATAGGAGGAATAGATGCTTTATTTTTTTTGCATTGTACCTATCATACTGATTTTAAGCACTATTTCGACCAGTTCATGAAAAGTAAATACATTTTCAATTATAATCTTGCCTTGAAGACCTTCACATAAATCTAGCACAACTCGAATCGCTTGATTTGTTTCCGGTGGCGCTCCCTGTTCCTTTCTAGTGTACACTTGAATGTTACATACATAGCTGTTTCTGTTATTGCATAGCACCCAAAATTTGCTCCCGAACTTTTTTGATTTATTCGGCATGCATCGTCGGAATGGGCATTTTCAACCATATAGGTACTACCAATTGCTCGTCAATCGTTACGTATTCACCTGGACTACACAACTCTTCATTCTCTTTGCCATCCATACTATTTTTATTTTTCACATATTTTCCTGAAATGAGAGAAGGAATGGGATTCAATGACGCGTAGACATACATATTTATAGAGATACAGTAGAATCCGGATATTGCGACGGTCAAGAAACCGGCAACGATAGGTCGTACTAATCGGACGACGCTGAAAACGAGCTGAAATTGCGTTTGTATGCAAACCTAACATGGTGTTGTATCTACGTTGCAATAAGCAGTTGCTCGTTATAAGCGAAGTTGTAATAAACGGATTCCACTGTTCATACTTCTGGACATGTGCGTATGCATATGGATATGAATGTTATGCACATAAAATATCATACGAAAACCGATCATGCAGGGAAATATATCCTATGGGTCATTATTGACCCGAGGGACTGTAGTGTTATATTGTTACTTTTACTGCGGCGAACCTAATAATGGATTTAAATTTTTTTTACCAGATTTGCTAGTTACACACAAAAACCAAAGTAAGTTAATTCCAAAACTGTGCGTCTCATATGTTAGAAGATATTTGAACAAAAAGACTGCTTCTCGGTCAAAAATGACCCGAGGTACGGATGAAGGTTAATGTATGTAAAATTACACTTAAAATACATTATTAGTTAATATTGGTTCTAAGCTAAAGCAGTATCAGCGAAAAAATAAACAAGCTAATGCATATGTTGCCTGTGTATCTTATCATAAATTCTGCGGTCAATAAATATCAATTCGATAACTTATCAAGTAGATATTTTTACTGGTAGAGACTGCGACAGAATTGCTTTACTACAACTTGTGCCAGAAGAAATCCTATTGATTTGTGTTGGAGAGCATATTGTCAACTTCATAATCAAGCATCTGCGATCATTTGTAGCTATGAAAAAAATTTTATTTCTTGTTCAATGTTGGGCCAATTCGACTATCAAAAGGTTGTGAAGTCATTTACGTGTGTTGGAAAAAGGAACTGGTTCTGCAAATCTATTTCCGAATGTGAACGTGCTAAACAATGTCTTCTTGTTGGCTGGTGTAGCAAACGTTAACACACAACTTTTCGCCCGGTCTTCCGGTGAATTTCGAACAATGACTGGGACTGACAGTGTTAGTCGCCTTCCTGACGGGATCGCATTCAAAGCACGCCCCGGAAATCGTACTGATGGGACATTCGTGCCACGTGACCGAACCATCAAAGTGTAGATCTTTTCGTTCTAAGAAGCAGCTGCTAAGCATTAAGCTTATTCTCAAACATATTCTTCAATAAACCGATTGTAACGTGTGGCTTGTGGCACCATCCTGTTGAAACCACATGTCGTCCAAATCCATCTTCCAATTCGGGCCAAAAATTATCGGTAAGCATGACGTGATAACGCTGGCCATTCACAGTAACGGACGATCGTTATCGTCGGCAAAAAAAATATGGTCCAATAATGCCGCCGGCATACAAACCGCACCAAACAGTTTTTGTGGATGGAGTGCTCATTCATGAAGCACATGTGGGTTGCTCTTTGCAATCTGCACGGTAACTGAATTTTTCAAACAGAAATAACTTGTGTTTGAAAAATTCAACTATCGTGCAGATTGAAAAGAGCAACTTAAAGTGATTTTGAACAGTTATTGTTGTACAATTTTTTCAGATTTTTCACGCCACGCCACTGATAGGAGATCATGCAGCTAGGCTGGGGATCCCTCATCATACACACTGCCGGAGTTGTAATAACTCAGCAGAACCAAAATCATTAACACACTTCCTTTGCGCCTGTCCAGCGTTTGCCCGAGCAAGGCAATGGAATTTAGTCAATCCCTTCCCTGGATCACCGAGGTATCTCGAATGAACACCAAAAACTTGATTTTGTTCCTCAACGCCGCACGATGGTTCTAAAATCCCAATATACACCCAACTTTCAGAGCTGTGGTTTCAAAACGTTACTTAGTGCTAATTGGGTTCTCCACGTGTCTTCCCACTCCTCATCATCGTCACAACCCATAGATACATTCATCTACGAGTCCTATTGTCCAGTTGCTTCGTCTTTGCACTAAACGAAACAATCAATTAGACCTACTGTCAACCAGATGTTTAAGGATTTGCTCGGCAATTTCATCACAAGTTCCCTCCACTGCGCTTTTTAAAGTCTACCATTTTTAGAGTCTAGACTTTTTCTTGTTGATCGATCCAATTCGATAAACGATAAAAACTACCGGGCTGGAACTCAAAAGCTTCGAAACACCTGTTGCTTTCTCGAAGATACTACTAGATACTATGAAATTCAGAATATAGTATTTAGTATTTAAACAAAATCTAGTCAGATAGGAGAAAACTCTAAATAAAACCCTTTTTATATGTTTCTTACAAACATTATCTTAAAGTCACAGAAACATAATTCGACGGTAATAACCCAACAACGGTCCAAACGATCCGTTAAATTAAAAGTATAGTTTTTTTTTTGAAGAAACGAAGATTTCATGGAGAAGATTTCATTTCATATCATACAATTTTAATTCTTAAATGCATAAATGTTTAAATGCACGGCACTGTATAGCAAATATCGCAAAATCATGCGTAACATGTTGTATCATTATGCGCTACTCTAACGATTTCTCCTAGTCTTTGGTTGTTAGGAACGGGTGCCGGCTGCAGGTTTTATGCAAACACACTCACTCCATATGTGGCATATTGTCACACAAAGCAAATAGTTTCCTCTCACGTTTCTACGAAACAAGCCGCCTTCCACAACTAACCGATGGTTAGGAATTATACTAATATAACTTCCGCGATGATTAGGAGTTTGAAAGGGTTGCTTTGTATTTAATATTCCCAATTTTTTTATCTCAGCATTAGATGAACAAATTCCGCAAACGTAATAAAGAAAAGTACAGAAACAACACTACGTGTTCATAATTCCTTTTGAGAGTGACCCCATTTAAGAAACGCCAAATCAAGCAGCCAACTCAGGCGATGTCAATTAATTGTATGTTACTGTTTGCCGCCCCCACATTTTGCTTAAGCGTCGAATGAGTCTTTTATTATACATAATTGGAGAAGACAAACCTATTTTTTTGTTCCAAAACTGGAAGTCACTATGTTATGCGTCATTAGATCAAAGTTTTCCTTACCAAAAATCTACCTTTTATGTATTGGGAACGGAAATTATATTTGAGCACATTCGTTTTGGTAATTGATTCGTTATTTTTATCTCAAATTTCATTTACAAATTTTGACAACGTTTATATTTATGACGTTGACGTCTTAAAACGTTGGCATAGAAAGTTAGAGATATCTTCATGTTAATATAGCACAACATTCTTTACAGATTAGGGGAGCAATAGTGTCATCAAAAAAATCTCTGGGTAAATGCTACTGCATGAAGTAAAGTGTGCCTTTTTATTTGTCGACAGTAAAAACTGAGATAGACGTGCACGTTGCATTGAACTTGAGTCGTTTTTTACGTCAATTAGCGGAACAATTCAAAACAATTTCCCGTGGTATCCTGTACGAAACACGAATGACTGAAGGTAGAGTAGGGTAGGTAGTGTGGTGCGCTGCGCAGAGCAGCCAAGCACTTAGGCTAGACGAGATCCATAGTAATACCTCGGGGCGGATGCGAACGGCAACCAGTTAGAGCTATTGATATAGTTGAGGATTCGGTTCATGCTGGTATCAACCAGTTCGCCGAGATTGTTGAGAAAGCAATGGCCAAGATGCCTCTTTCTGCGGTTCGTGAAAGTGCTACAGATCCCTAAAAGGTGGAGCTAGGTTCCTTCCTCTTCTTTGTCTCTGCAGCTTCTGCAGTAGTCGCTGGCCGGGAGGCCCAGTCAGGTGGCTTGTTTGCCAAAAGTAGAGTGCCCAGTTATGACACGGATAGGGTTCCTAGCTTTGATTCCATTAAGTCTCAGAAGACTAAGTGAGCGTTCAGGTACTAGCTTTGGCCAGATTTCCCTGGTAACGCGGCATGTAGTGCCACGCGACCACCTAAGATTGGCTGCCGCGATGGTTTTAATTTTCATATAAAGGAGCGCATAGACCGGTCTTATCCAGTTAGATGGTGTTAATGGTCCCGCGCTGGGCAAAATCGTCGGCCAGATAGTTTCCTGAGATGTCACAGTGTCCCGGCACCCACATCAGGTGAATGTTAAACTGCTCTGCCATCGGTGAACTCAATGCCAATGACTGTAATTTATTTCTATTGCAGGTTTTTTCTTCAACAACGTTGATTATAAATTGGTATTTGTGATTACCGGTCCATGTTGTGCATCTGATGCCTTATATAGATCTAACAATTTTTGACAGTTTTTTTTGTTTTGAAATTTTAAAAATATTCGAGTGCATGGATATTAATATTTCAATTTCAGCCTGAGTTGATATAAGCTTTTCTGCATTACTACCACAGGGCTTTTTTACAAAAGATATTCAAGGACTCGCCTTATAAAAACATGTGTGCATATCAGAATGTAACAAACGAGAATATAAATTATGTGAAACGATTGATGTTTACTTAAGCTGGTATCTTTCGGTGACAAGCCGAATTGTAATAAGTGCTATCATTGTTTTATCTTTGTTTTAAAAAATCGTTAAATTGTACACATGTATGTATATACTTATTTTAGGTAACACTGACATGCTTAAATGAATGAATAAAATAAAATACAATATAAAAGCACAAAAATGCAATACAAAAGCACATGTTCAGGTGGTCTAATTCAAAGCAATTCATTACATGAGCATATTTTACAAACTTTTAATAAGAGCTGTACAATTTTCCCTGACAGCATACGACTGTCCATCACCAAGATGCACGCAAATTTTTAATTTAAAGTTTATCGATCAAACCTTCTTTGAAACACACAGCAAAAAATGTAATTTGTAAGCATGCATTATTAGTAAATAAACACTAAAATTAGTAATTATTATGGCTATCAATTGTGTGCGGTCCTCCGAATCCCGTAACATATTTTTTTGTACACATTTCGAACTATTCCGAAATGTCACAAAACAAATGCTTACAAAAATTTACACACATATTGTGAAAATTAAAAAAAGTTATCATCAATTATGTAATAAACGGAACACATTTCATACATGCATCGGGAGGACATTAAACCTTCCTTAAAACACATGCATATCCATGTATATACCGCTTTTGTTCTTTGTATAGCTCATTTTACCAGCTATAGACATGTGTATTATGCGAACGGATATGTTTTTCTTGTGTTCTAATGTCAACCAGCAGAAGCACTGTGCTAGTGGAATGGGTGCACTTAGTAGACAACTTTTTGTCTATCCGATGTCGCAATTTGTGCAGCACAGTGCCGGTAGATACAGTCATTATGATTTTGTACTAGCCCTTAAAATCGCTTTTTGTAGTGTGTGTATCGCCTTTAAAGTATATCTGCTATGCTTGTTGTTTTTGTTAAAGTTACAGTTTTGTTAACCGGCTATGGTATATTTTTTTTTCCCTCTAAGTAACACTTTAATTTGTCCCCGAAAACATAACAAAACATGGGTATTAACCACAAAACAAAGAAAATAATTTCAACAATCCACCACCGGTTGCATAAACTAACATTGTATTATTTTTAGCTCTGAATATCAGAGGAAACATTCAAAAGTAGGGTATGCATAAAATTAATCAATGAAATGGTACTGCTGAAGCTTAGTCATTCTGGGAGCAGTGGACACCAGTTCCAAGATATTACCATCACTTCCAATGCTAACAAATGGCTTTTGCTCTCAATGAAATTTTCTATCCCCCTCTTGGGGTAAAGTTTTCTGTACTAAAATTCAAAAACTTGTAAAAGCTTTTACGCACACACTTCCAAGTTGTGTACATCATTCACTTGATTGCCGCAAGATGGTGGCAAAGCAAGAACTTTCCGATGACAGTTGCACACGAAATATACCCCACAGGGTGACGAATAAGCATGACCATGTTTACTTGTATAAGCCAACTATTTTGTGTATCTTATGAATTATTTCGTGGTTTCAGTGAACTTCTTTCTGATCCAATTAAGAACGAAAGTGTTTGAGCATAGGTTTTTAACTTGTCTTCTTTAAATCAGTTTTTTTTTAATTTTTTTTTTCAAATGTCACCAATTTGATATTGAAAAACGCAGACAATAAAAAAACGTCGTAAGTATTTTATACACGATTAGTGTTAAACAAGCTTACCCGGGTCCGAGTCCAGTCCGGTGAACAACACCACAAGTAATTTTCACGGGCCACCTTCAGCGACCGGAACCGGCATTAAACAGTATGTACCCTCCAAATGTGTCAAATTATGCCGCATACAACACACGACAGGCACGGACAGGTAGACTCTGGCCCTCAACGATTTGTTATGCCACTGAATATAAAGTACAATTCTTACTAATAGGAAATTATTAAAACTAATTAAAAAAAAAAATAAATAGTCGGCGTAAAAGCCCATACAGGGCCAGAGCCTAGCTTCTCCGCGCCTCCACTGTGTTGTGCGCGATATTTTTTGACACATGTGGAGGGGACCTACTGTTTAATACCGGTTCCGAACGGCGAATTGCGAAAGCATTCCATGACGGAAGTACTCCAGGAGGGTTGTCAGTCGTTCGCTGGAGGTGGAGCCGGGAAAAATGTTTGTGGTGTTATTTCCCCCAGCCGGATTCGAACCCAAGTACTCTCGCTTAACAGTCCGACGCACTAACGTTTAAGCCACGGCGCCCGCAGATTAAAACTAAGTGCAAAGTATAAATCAACTTCAAGCCAGCAATGACTCATTTAGGAGAGTTCGATTGATGAGCTATAGATTACAGATATTTGGTTCTTACGAATACTTACTTTTAATTATCTATTTCTATATTTTGTTAATTTATGCTATCCTATTTTTAAAAAACAAATAAAGCTTTATTTGAACTTTATTTAAACTTTCTATTCAGATTTATCGAACATTTTTTCGACTTGATCTCATTTCGGAATAGTAATTTTACAGCTTGTACAAATATTAACGTCATCACTAAACTAATCAACTGTATCAATATCATTAAATAATTTAAACCAATAGTTTCCGCAGCTAGGTTTGTAAATATTTTATGTTAGCATGTAATTTTAATTATTTGTTAACAAATTATAATAATAATTATAATAACAATTTTTCGCTTGTCATTTAATTATTAAAAGTCGAATGCTTACCTTCTAATAATTGTTAAATTGAATAATATGTGTAAGGTGACTTCAAATTGAAGTATATACAATATATATATATATATTTTTGTTCTTTCAGGTAATCATTAAATTTTTGACTGGCGGTACACTAAGGCTTCTACTTCAAGTATTTAAAAAAAAAACTTTCTCAATTAAGGTAAGGCACAGCGAGCAATCATGAAGGAACGAATTTTTTTTGGCGTGAACTGTATAGACTTGAACTCAAAAAAAGATTCTCAAATCTTTCAAATTCTCTAGCTGAAGTGGAAAATATTTGTTTTTAATAAGCATCTTTTTTCAGCTTGAGTGCTTAAAAAAAATACGTCTCTCAGAGGAATAGTCATAATATCAGTACAGATTTAATTTATATTTGCTCTCCATAGAAATTAGCTTTGCCTTCATTTTCCATTCGTTTCTTTTTAAACCGAAAGCAGTCTTTTTTGCCGTAGAGTTTTAAAATGAAGTGACTTAGACCACCTCAGAGTACTTTGAATATTGAACACCTAGTTACCCCTGGTACAGGAAGAAGGACTTAGATACTATAGTGTAGATTAAAAGTTGATTAAAAGCGCTCAAGCGATTCGCCAGCGGATAAGTCTCTAGAGTTCCTGCAGATTTCCGAAGGGATTTAAAAGCGTGATGGCCCAGTAAGCAATGGTTGGCATTGCATACCAACCAACAAGCTGCACCTGGCCCTGGAAAGCTTTAGAATTAGTTCCGTTTGACGTTGGCATACCAACGATTTTGGTGATGTAACATGATGTTCCCTGTTTCTACCTAACGTCAGCCTCTGTGAAAGGTTTTGTCTCACATACTTTGGAATAGTGTTTGATTGGGACCGCTATGCATACGATCTCAGAGGGATTTAAGATCCCCTACTGTGCTAGCGCATCCGCAACTTCATCCAACTCTAATTAAATAGATTATTAAGCTCGTCGCAGTAAAAATTACAAAAGTACAGGGACGGATAACCATGTAATCCGATCATTGCGCGTGCCTGTAGTGTAGCTTTCATTTCAAAGAGTTTTAAACTGGAATCACTGTTGTTTTCTGTAGCCAACACTCTCATTTTATAAGTAACTCCTTTGTTTCTTTTTATTCAGTTCAGCCGATGGCTAATATTGGTAACACGTTACGATCTGAGCTTCAAGCAACTACCAAGCAACTAAAACTGGGCAACTGGGCAGCGAACCTAAGAAATATTTTACTCTTATTGATTTTGGAATCTATTTCTATCCAAAGTTTATGGACAGTCTCATTTATGTTTTCAGTCCTCTCAAATTTTCTTGCACTCCATGATCACATTACTGTCTTTCAGGCGAAAACTATTGCGATCAGGGAGGCTCTGACTCGGCAAAAATGCAATCTTTTATCCATTAGCGTAAGATAACCGCAATTAAATATTTCGACTCGGTCGCCTTCACTACAAAGACTCCCCTGAAGTGCCGCCTATCTATGGACTAGATGGCCCATCTCCTTCGTTCGAGCACACCAGTGATTAGGGTCATAATGGGCGTTATTTGAGATACGGCTGGCAGACATGCCGGCAAATTAGAAATTTCCGCCAATGACTTTTGTAATAGTTGTAGAGATGAAGAGGAGGAAAAAAATTTGCTGCAGGTTTTAGCCACTATCACCTCTGAAAACGAACTGATTATACTAACTTATGTATATATGAAAACTTTCTATATAGAATTACCTTCGAAATACGTCTATCGTAGCTGTTTTATCCATGCAGAATTTGGACTTCTTCTTCCTTGCATGCCGTTAACAGCCCGTTCAGTCTAGTTTTTTGCGGGGTTTGTGCGGGTTATATTTTTACTGTCGCGTCTATGGTAACAAGAAAGCTGACGAACTGGCCAAACACGACGCCGACCTCCATCGCTCGCTAGCTACGGAGGCGCGAGGTATCTGAAATGAACACCCAAGATTTGATTTCGTTTCTCAACGCCGAACAATGGTTCTAAGTTCGAATCTAATCTACTTCTCAATTTTCCAGAGCTGTGGTAACAAAACACAGCTGTTTATTCCGATTTCGAACGAAAAAAGCTTTTCGTGACAGAGTTAGTCTAGGAGGACTGGTGTGTTTTCTCAGGCTGGGCTCGAACGCTCTCTTAATCTTCTTATGCCAGGTGTTGTATGTGTACAACATGAATTTCATCTACTTACAACTCAAAAAATAAAATGCTTTAAGGTTATTCAAGATCATCAATAAATAAATCATCAATAAATAAATATGAAATTCTAGATCAAAAATTAGAATAATTATTTATAATAATAAAAAAAAATATAGTTAAAAATAATATATTTTGAACCATTCAAAATATATTTTTTATAAAACAATATTTTTTATAAAAAAAATAAATAAATAAATAAATAAATAAATAAATAAATAAATATATAAATATAAATAAATAGTATGCCTGTACTTAGGTTCGAAACCGATTCAGGGAAGCACCAAAAAAATTGTTATGGCCCATGGCTAGGTAGGTTAGGTTAGAGTGGCTGGCTGGGGCATCTGAGGCCTACTGCCACACATGGGCCAGATTAGGCCCATTATGATACCACAGGAAATCTGCCCCGCACCCTAATGGAACCATTTAGAACTTCTTACGAAGCTACAGATCTGGTTGATGCGGATTTTGCTTAGATCACTCAGACTATCGAGGAAGTGCTCGCCTAGATTGGTTCTTCTATGAAGCGCTAGAGCCTCGCACGAACAGAGGAGGTAAAGAATAATTTCTTCCTCCTCCCCATCCTGGCAACTTCTGCAAAAGTCATTCGCAGGGGTCCTAGTCTGTTGGCACGTCTGCCAATGGTGTCTGCTGCCAATGACCCTTACCCACACCCCGACCCCACGTCTAGCTAGCGACTGACAATCCTTCTGAAGCATTTTTTTCATCAAAAAGTTTTCGCAATCCACCGTTCGGAACTGTCAATGAAGAGTACAATATAGAAGTTGAGTGAAAGCTAGGCCCTCCTGACCCTCCACGACTTGTTTAAATTCATCCTTAAAATCGACACACCAATTCTACCATGTTCAAAATTTTAAATAATTATACACATTATCAATAAACTAGTCATCTATATTTAACTATCACTTTTACATAGTTTTATCTAGAAAAACTATTATACTTTAAGTAATCAATTATAATGTATCTTGGTGTATCACAGCACCAAGCCAGTTAGGCGAGAGGCGTAGTCCTTTAATTTATTCAAGGTTAAGTTAGCTAAAGAATACTGCTGAAAGGGAACAACCTCCCACGCTACCATTTCAATCCATTCTAATATTAATCTATTAGAGAGTCATCACACATAGATATGTATTTATATCTCTTCATTGCGTGCCTTCAGCTACTAAATGTCGTAAACTAATATGCAGGAGACTACCATCACCAACATGGAGCCTACGTTTAATACTTGTTAACCAAAGAAATTAATAAGAAAATCAGTCATAGATAAGCCATTTTTCATGCAATTGATTTGTATGTCAGATATCTATTTTGTACAAGGCATCCAGTTAACTCGTTTTCTATTTTGATTTCTATCTCAGCAACACACATATTCACTTTACAACGCGAAACTCGTAACTTGAATTTCTGGAGTCTAGTCACAAGTCTAACCCATTGACCTCAAAGTTACCCGCCGTTTTCTTGAAAACATTGACGATGTCATTCGGTATACATGAGGATACAACCCTTAGCCACACTCTTTCATGCAACGTAAAAACACAATTCACATGCGATGAACCGATGGCGATGTAATGAAAGGAGCAATAAAAAAAACGAAAACTTTTCGTTTCACACTGCGCAAGGACTTTTTGTGGTTTTTCCAACTTTTGTCTTGCATTGAAGTTGCGATGAAAAGAAAAACTCAAAACAGTCGAATTCTGTCATTCGTGTAGTATTGATAACACTTTGAAGTGAAGTTAAAAAATTTATTTCACCAAATCTAAAATTTTTAATCAGCTTAGGAATAAAAATAGTGTTTTTTTTGTATTGAAACTAACAAACAAGTATGTACAATTAGCTCACAATATAATTTTAATTTTAAATTAATAATCATGCAGTCACAACAAATCAAATCGATAGAAGAATTGGTATTAAAATTTCTGTAAAACTTTAAGTTCTTATGGTTGGGTTGCTCTAAAAGTAACCGGTTCCGATAGGGTCTTACACATTTTGGTCTTTGTGTCTTAATAACAACATAGATGGGAACAATAAATAAATAAATAATTCAAGAATCGGAAACTACGCCGTTTACAACCTGTGCGCTAAAAAAAGAACGCTTTTCTTAGGCTTAAGATGTAAAGTGTCAAGTATGTGATTAAATTCTTTATGAAATTCGTTAACAATTTGTTGATATTGTTGTGTAGCCGCCTCAAATCAAAAACTAGCTGTGAGACATTTCTGTTAAGCTTGCCAGCCTTTGCACTATTAGCATTTTACTATTGATTGATTAATAAAAATAATGAAGACAAAGCTAATGTATCATACTTTATATATACAATACATAAGTTCGTCGCCAATTGATCATAAATAAGCTCAAGACTAATGCGGTGGTTACAAAATATATTTCCGAAAAGGGCACATCATTAGGAAGTATTTCTTTTTTTCTATGTTCTTTGCCGACTTTCACAGCTCCACGCCACTAGAACCCTCTGTTCCTCACTTCAAAAGTTTTTGAAGGCTCATTTCGAAAGTTCAGCGTTGTACTAAGCACCTGCAGACACTCAACATCTGATTAAGTAAACATAGCCACTAATGTTATAACATCTGGAAAATGATAAAACAAACTCCAAACTACCTTACACATATTCAATTAGCTTTACAAACTTGTACTTTTAAGAAGTGGGTGATGAGTTGAATTAATACTTTTCACACCGTTGAGACCGTCGGCACCATCGTCGCTAAAGTTTGAAAAAATTGCATGTAGAAATGTAATTAAACCAATCCTTTAAATAGGACGAGAGAATATCAGGCTTAGCTTATTAGAAAAAGTTTTAATGCATTTCATTGTTTTTGCTTGAGAGGTGATCTCAATATTTATTAGAAGAAAACAAGGCTTCTACGATTTGTTTGTTGTTGCAATATTCATCATTTTTGTTATTTTTTTTTTCCTTAAGACTTAACTAGCTCTTATCCTTCTTGAAGCTGCATGCGTATCCGTATTTCGTATTGTGAAAGCATCGACTCTTAAATATGGCTGACACAGATTCGGCTAACAGTGAACAGGTAATCAAGTTCCATTTTAGAGAGTACGACTAATATTTATTTTGACCTTTTATTTATTCGATCTGAGAATGATTTTAATACCTATGTGAAAGTAAAAAGCAGGTGTGGTATTTGAAAAATGGTTCATTTTAATTTGAAGTGTTTTTCTCGTAAGACTGACTCAAATCTGAGTCTTTATTTCTAGCAACCCTTGTATTATCACCAGCGTTATTAGTCTGATGTTCAATATTGTCTCTAAGCTCTTATGGTATTAGCACATGCATAGGAAAGGTAACTTAGTTTAAAGATGTCTCATGAATGTAAGTAAAAATAGTTTTACCTTCAGGTCTTTAATTAGACTCCACAAACATAAATATTCTTACTTTAAAGTGTGCGTGGGTCGTGTGTTTTATCTTATTTCGCTCTAATATGATAGGTTAATCGTCAAAATAATAATATAAAAGCAAATGCTCTATTTGTGTTTTAGACATTTATGTAACGGTTCCGTTTAAACGTTTATTAATTGTTATTGAAATTCAAAGCAATTTTAAACTTACGAATTATAAATTATCCTGGTTACCATTTAGACAAATGGAATTTCCGTCGACCTCACCGTTGCACAGTAGTGAGTCCTTTGGAAAAAAAGCAAAAATGGTATCATTTACTTTTAAAGATTCAGTGGGTAACTATAGCGCATACTTTGTTTTTAAAATTGTGTTAACTTTTAAAAATCACTGCAAATTTTAAACATGGGTTTATTATTCAAATGAATGATATCTAAGCACCAACTAACCAACTATTCAACGATACTTGCCGGCGTTTTCATTTATTTTTACGGTTTCGTTCCAAAGGAATAACGTTCCAAAGGAATAACGAAACCCTTATGGAATCACTTCGGTGTCTGTCTGTCTGTCTGTCGCCTTTTACATATTTGACTATAACTTATAAGTCCTTTGTAGTTAAGGGATGAAATTTGGACTGAAGGTGTATCTAGGCAACCCAAAAATAAATCATGCATTTTTTTTGGAATTAGTCGTAGATTAAGGAAAAAGTTAGTACTAATACTAACGCCCGAAAAAACGTTTACTAACTTTGATGGGCGATATGGGTGTCATTGGAAAGGGGGCGGTGCCCTGATTCTGAAAATGTCTGTATGTCTGTCTGTCATCAAGCTTTATTCTTGGTAATTGGCGAACCACTAAGAATTTAGAAAGGAAACTTCGCTAAAAGACGTATGTCACTTGCCCAAAAAAAGTTCAGGAAAAAAATTTTAAGAAAATTTCATACTAGCAAAAAGCTTAGTACCAATACTAAATTTGTTGTACTATAGTAATCATCTCACTCTTATTGGTAAGAAGTTATTAGCCAACAAACCTCTCATCATTATTACCTCAAAATTATCCAAAAATCGTGTATGATTTTTTACTCATACTAAAATAATTTAATTACTAAATTTTCTTGAAAAAAATTTACGGGAATATATTAAGTGAAGTACCATCGGATAGGTCTTGTAAAATGAAATAGAGTTTTCATTTCGAACTTTTCAATTGTAAGTTAGGTTTTCGAGATATTAAGCTTCAAAGTCGAAAAAAAAGGCGTCCCGCCCCTCTCATTTCAACACCCATTGGTCTAAAAATCTGAAATGTAGGTCTTGATGTAATCTTTGTGTTAAAATTGGTTTGAGCACTCTGGTTTTAATAGTTTTTGAGATATTGGCCAAAAACCAAAAAACAACAACATTCGAATTTTGAAGATCCGAAAACGTCATTTTGTAGATCTCGGCGAAAGAACAAAAAATATTATAAAATATTATGTAAAAAAAATTATTTTCATACAATTTTTCAAAATATTAACGATTTAAATCGAATCAGTTACCTGCAAAAAACGATGAAGTCGGAACGGAAGTCTCAGTGTCGCTTGCGGCATTTCATCCCCTAAATGTACCAAAGCAATTTTCACACGACTGGCGCGATCAGCAAATGCGAAAGGATTTTCTTTTGTTGAGTTTCGTTCGAAATGAAAAGAAGAATTTTGAACAATGAATTGAGTTTGATTTGATTTGACTATTTTAGTTTGTTAATTTCTTAGACTAGGTCTAAGCTATTAATCTATTTGCGAACGAAAACCTTGCGAACGAACCCCTAAAACTCACACTTGACCCGGTTTTTTTTTGTGTGCAATTGTGTTGGAATGGCTTTTTGAATGTAAAAATCAGGAATAAGGAGTTCCGCTTAAAAAAAACTTCAACCATCTTCTTTGCTTTATTTGCGCCGGAAAAAAAATTAAAAAGCATTATTAATCATTTCGCTCTCTACTGTTTTGATTCCATTTAAATAAATCACATTGAAATTTGATCAATCTGTGAATTATTATCAATTATCACTCTGAAATTTACAGTGCAGTGAACGTAATTAGAAACTCATAAAATGATCTTCTTCTAATAGATGCAATATGTATGTAGCTACAATAAAAACCTTTCTAAGGTCGAAAGCAGAGATGCAACGAATAGCGATTTGACCAAATACCGGATACCAGATATTCGGTATATTCGTTGGCCGAATATCGGCTATCCGGCCGAATATACTGTCAAGAGCAGAATATGTACAGCGCATGTTCACCTCACGTGAACAAGTTGAACAGAAACGAGCCATTTCTTTAGTTCCTTTCCAAAACATAAAAAGCCGTAAAAAAATACCAGTAAACACATTGCATTCAAAATTGTTTCGTGCCGCCATATATATGATCTAATATCTGAATGTTGAAATGAGAGGGGTGGGACGCCTTTTTTTTTTCGACTTTGAAGCTTAATATCTCGAAAACTTAACTTACAATTGAAAAGTTCGGCATGAAAACTCTATTTCAATTTACAAAACCTATCCGATGGTACTTCACTTAATATATTCCCGTAAATTTTTTTCAAGAAATGTTAGTAATTAAATTTTTTTAGTATGAGTAAAAAATCATACACGATTTTTGGATAATTTTGAGGTAATAATGATGAGAGGTTTGTTGGCTAATAACTTCTTACCAATAAGAGTGAGATGATTACTATAGTACAACTTTTTGATCTAACTATCATCCTCTTTCCAACGATACCCATAACAAGGAACTAGTAAAAGAAATGTATTTTTCAAATTTAGTATTGGTACTAAGCTTTTTGCTAGTATGAAATTTTCTTAAAATTTTTTTCCTGAACATTTTTGTGGGCAAGTGAAATACGTCTTTTAGCGAAGTTTAATTTCTAAGTTCTTAGTGGTTCGCCAATTACCAAGAATACAGCTTGATGACAGACAGACATACAGACATTTTCAGAATCAGGGCACCGTCCTGATGGAACGAAACCCTAAAAACCAATCACTGAACACCATTCGATCACCTAATATCAAAATGACTACTCTACTTGTTTTCATTTAGACACTCGATTCAAACAAAACATGTACCACTTTAACTGTTAAGCAGCCCAAACACGATTCAATTCAATCATCAACTCAGTCAAATCGCAGTGAAATCAACCCGTGTGTGGCTTTATCAATTCATCGATTTGACGGTTGGCGAGTTGGTTGTTGAAAAATCAAAAGATTTTTCATTTTTCGAAGTTGACCGGCAAGTCTTTCAACTCAATTGAAGACCTTTCAAATGTCAAGACCTTTCAAATGATATATTGCCAGATATGAGCTTTGTAGCGCTTTGGAAGGGGGATATTTGACAACCTAATATAATATTTTTCTTTTTTCACTCATGGTACAAAATTTGCGTCTCGTCGTACCACTTAAAAAAAAAAATTGACAATAAAAGCAGTCTTTCAATTCAATTGATGTAGGGGGTGGCCAACTTAGTTCACAATTCAATTCCATCGTGTATGGGCTTACTTTTCCATGGTCCACTTAAATTTTCGTTTCTGTCATATACAAGAGGCTCATTGTTTTTGTCATTTACAAGACATACGTCATTAGAATTGGTCAAATAATTCATTGGAATTAAAAACTCTTTTAAAGCGGACAAAATTTCATGGAGAAAGTTTTAAAATATCATTGTCCGTACAAAAATTAATTAGACAAACAATGCTTGGAAGGTTAGTGGTTAGGTTAGTTTAAATTATTTTAATTTTTTCTTTAACTATATCTTTAAATTATCCAACTGAAATGCAATAAATAAAATAAATTATTACCTTTTAAATACACTTAGTAAAAGAGTTGAAAGAAACATTTTCCTCTTGAATCAAACAAACTTGGATAGCTTTGGATTTACAAATCATCAGGATTTCGTATTGATGAATAGACTGATTTTGTTGATACTAACTCTAAAAAAATGTAAGACAAGATGAAATTCACTATTCACAACAAATATATTTCTATATTTCGCAAATGTACTTGCATCATACTAACCAAACAATTGTTATTAAACATGCTTATCAATATAATATTGTAAGTCCATTATTTCTAATATCGTTTTCTTTGTTCGTTCCATATATGAGAAGTTCGCAAAATTAAAAAAAAATATTTTGTGACGTATGTTAATGTTTTTAAAAGCCATAAACCGCCCATACCATCATTAAACGCTACCAAGAGAGATAAGGTAGCACTGATTTTTCGCACTGCTATCGGTAAATGAGTGAGTTTCATTGTCTCTGGATATAAATCTTCTAAAAGTGTGCGTTTTTTCATACATTGAAATGTTAAAGAGGAGATAATATGAATATATTTTAAGAAGCAAGAGTATTGAATGTATTGATGTACTCAGTGTTGTGTACTCAATATTCGTGAGTACACTGAATTAAATGTTTGGTTATCAATAGGTGAAGTAAATATTCATTTTAGTTTTCAAAATGTAAGTCGAATGAATATGGTACTTGAAAAAAAAAAAACATTTTCAAGACATTCATTACCTCTATTATAAAATATGATTATTTATGACTTTTTCTCACGATCCATCTCATCAATGGCAACAGTCGAACAAAAAGTGGAGAGCAGACCAATCAAGCTACGTTTTGGAAGATACGACAGCACGCAAGAAGATTACGGTCAAACTCGTATTCAGACGTTTTTTATTTTCATATCCAGCAACGAAGGTGGGATTTCATTTTTATTTATCTGAATGGTGCCCTCTATATTCATATGTCAAACACACCAAGTCAAAATGTATTGTAACGAACAGTGGTTTAAATAAATAATGGATACCGGATATTCCATATACTGTCAAGGGCAGAATATGTACAGCGCGATGCATTCTGGTTCAAACACCGTACGTAAATAAGTTGAACAGAAATGAGCCATTTCTTTACACTGTGCAAAAAATGGATGGATAGCCGGTAAGAGGTTCTAACGGAATATCCGTTACATTTCTAATAAAAATTGTCTAAGCCTGCGTCCTCAGTCCTTTCAACAGCCATTTTACTCTGGTACACATAAGATTCCGATTCTTTCGTAATTCAAGAATTTATTTTTTAAATGATTCACATTTGATTGATATTAGTGATATGGTTAACCAAAAATAAAATATTAATTATAATAAACAAAATGATTTATTTATCAACTATAAAACAAAGAAATACATATTTCAGTTGCAGAGAAACAAATTGAAATTGCATGAATAAATTAAGAAAATGTTCGTTCGATTTTTCGTTAAGTCGCAACAATTGATACTCAAATTAAAAAAAAAAATCCTGATAAGAATTAAATAAGTTGCTTTCAATATTTTACTGAACTATCCAAAAACAAAATCTTATAACTTGCAAGCAGATGTGAAGGGCAGAGAAACTTTTTTTTATAAATTTCAACTGCTTTGGCTTGTAATTATATTACTCTGCTCCCAGATTCCAGACAAAAAGTAAATTAAAGGTGGTAGAATATCATGGTGCAAAAAAATTGCGCATTTGTCTTTGGTCGCTTCCAAATAAAAGTTATCTGCTCAAAAGAAAAATAAATCAGCGTCGCAAATAAATTTTTCAAATGTTTTATATGGAAATGAATGAAAGTGGAGAAGTTTAAAGACCCCGAATAAAAAAAATTACCAAGCAAACGTGGAATAATGACTTTCTAAGTTAACTTAGAATAAGCCATTTGCAGCAAATAATAGGCTCACTGTTGTGAGTTATGTAAATAATCAAACTGTTTGTTCAGAACCAGTCGTATCATGATGACAACTACTATCCGTTATATATGAATAATACTTACTTACTTACTTTATAACCTACATTAAAATATTTTAAACTCAATTTGACGGTATCCTTACTCTATTCATTTAAGTACCACCACGTCCAGTGAATAATAAAAGTTAGTAACATAATCAAAAAGGCAACATAAATCTTACTTAGTCTATGCAAGACCTTCAGCTGTCCCAGAAAAGATTTACGTGGGGTTATTAAATATGCAATTATTTCATTTCAATACCCTAATATTATGACAACTCAGCTTGTATAATCAATAAGCGATTCCACAAATCTAGGTCATATTACAAAAATAAAGAAGAACTTCATGACAAAATTGGTCTCCCCTCCGTATTTAGTGGCAATGCCTTCTAATATGCCCAACCCAACCGCGAGCAGAAATGTTTAAGGAATTTACCTTTGTCTTTCCTTAACACATACCACCACAAGCACAGACAAATGGCTACAAGGTGTTGTCGCATTAGAAATCGACGTAGGAAACATGATAGTCGGTCATGCTATACTTTTAAAACTGTTTCATACCCAAATAGATTCAATCAATGTCGTCTGCACCGAGACCGTCTTTTTACCCGCCACAACAAATGCGACCTCAAATGGGACCGACTGCCGCGGGTAATCCGCTACCAAGACCACCTCCACCGCAAGTTCCAGGCATGAACCATCAACAGAGACCAATGCCACCACCATTGCGGAGAGTTGATAGTAAGGGCAATGCACTTGTTAATCCTGGACCACCGCCGCGACCAAACCAACCTAATCAACAGATGCGACCGATGCAGGGAAGTGGCCAAATGAGTCCACCGGGTCAGGGCAACCCAAGACCACAGGGTGCATTTCCCTGGCCAAGTGGACAACCGAATCGTCCTCCGCCGAATTCATTTGCGAATATACCGGTCAATCAGGGAGCTAGACCATTTCCTAGACCGGGTGTACCACCCGGTGGACAGCCTACATTTCGTCCACCATACTCTCAGCAAAATCCTCAACACCAACAGCACCATCAAAATCTGCAGCAGCAACAGCAACAAAATCATCCGTTGCAACCGAAAACACCACAGCCTCAGCAACCAAAACAGCTGAACAAACCGAACAGCCATGACGAGGATGACAGCGATGTAGTTTTCGGTCAAGCTGTGACTCCAATAAAAGCATCATCTCTTCTTTCGTCATCCATAAGATCCGAGCAGATAGTTCCAGAAGTGAACACCGTCCCACCAGCGACACAACATTCAGACAACAGCTTCATCTCAGTTGAAGCAAATGGAAAAGAGCATCTCAGGGACATTGAGGAAGAATCTCCGTTCTCTGCTACTGTACTAAGCCACTCAACGAATGAAACTGACGCAAAAGTGAACGACCATATTCCCGAAGCTGGTTCTTATGCGGGAAAACTGACCAACTTCCAAAGAATTACTACCGAGATCCCACAAAATGTTAAAACATCCGAAACAGCGATAAAGGCAGAGAAACCCAGGAAAACCTACAGGCATCCGGAACCAGCAACCAGTAAGAACATTAGTTAGTAGATGCTTTCTGCATTTTCGCAAGTTTTGAACTAGAAGCCTTACAGGGTTACCACCTACAAACATTTTACATTTTTGTAGCTTTCTTGTCTTTTACTAATACTCTATTCTATTCGATTATTGCAGAGGGGGATAATGACAGCGGCGTTGATGAATCTACACAGGAAAAGGTAGGTAAACCCAAACTTTAGTGTTACAATATATTAGGTTGTCAAATATCTCCAAGGGAGATAAAATAATGAGAATGATTGAATAATGGCAAAGAATTGACCAGCAATCAAAAAATTGGTTCCCTTCGATTAATACACAAATGCATGTGTGAGTACAATGAAAATACTCCCTTCCATACATTACGGCAATTGTGAGTTATTTGTTGTCTGCGCTGTTTATTGGATGGTATATGCACGTAAGAAATGCGCTACAGTTTTAAATACCTTTACACTATAACCCTATTATGCTCAATGTCGCCAGAAAAAAAAAAGAAAAACCCCATAAACTACTAGCATTATAAACTATTGGTATTACAATAATCAATGCAATTTAAAACATAAATCCGCCCAATTCCAATCCATTCCAATTGCATATAAATTGTGACATGAGTGTATTGCAGTTGTTCAAATAAGTGTCAAGAAGACATCAACCAATGAATCTTCATTTTTTAGCGCAGGGCTTTGCATTCCCCATTGTAAAGCCAAAAAAGCTAATATAGTATAGAATATTTTAACAAAATCATATATTTGTTTCAGAAACAAAAATATAACTAAAAAAATTTAAAATGCAAACACAAACACCCAAATCTCAAGGAAAAAACTGGCTAACATGGTTCACTAAGATCACACGTACGAAGCTCATTTTCACACAATTTCTCGTTGATATACCAATAATAAAATGTAGACTAGATTAGATATAGATTCAATAGTTTTCAGAATGCTCACAAAAATGTTAAAACTGGTGCTCCACTGCAATATTTTTTCTCGCCGCTATATCTGAAGCTCTCCCTTAAAAAGAATGCAGTCATTGGGTCTGTTTTGATTGAAAGCCTCCTTCTTCTTACTTCATAATACAAAACAATGCACTGATTTTTTAAGGCTTACGTCTCCTACTCGGTGAGACGCCCCTAAGTTATTGGCGGAAAGTATACAATAGCCATTCGTTCGTAAGCCTTGGGCAATTTCCCCATTTTGAATGACTCCCTTTGCCCTGTTCGAAGAAAACGGCCCCTGCATTTCCAAATTATAAGGTTTTGGGTCGAATTATAGCGTAAAATATCAAGAAACGCAAAATTTCATCATGCCTACCCCATGAGTAGGTTTTTAAAATCTATGAATTTAACTATGAATGAACGGAGAAAGAAACTGATGCGTGCTCATGGGGTTATTTTTTTCTAATTTTGACGGAGTAGTAGATACGAGCTAATTATTGGAATACACCTTTCGTTCGAGGGCTGGAAAGCTAGTGTTGCTCCATTTATTTATATCATATATATTTTCTTTACCTTACATCTAACATATATCTAACTTAAATGTAACTTAAATCTATTAGGCTGACGTGGCAGACGTTGCATCAGCATTATTGCCACGTTCGGCATGCAGACGGTTGCGTTTTGCTGAGCTATGTCTGCTAGTGTGAGACCATTAAGTTGCCACAGTACTGCACATCTTTGAGGCATTCGTGTTAACTTACAAATTTTAGAGCTTCCAATTGATGATTAGACTTCAGACGCTATGGATTTCATCCGATTTTAAAAAAATCTTTCTTTCATTTAACACTATCACTAAGAAGTGTTACATTTACGGAAAAGCAGTGTTGCAATGGCACTCCTTGTTTTTTAAACCAATGGGGCTAGTAAATGTTAATAAAAGTAATAAGAGCCGATAGATCCAATTTTGTTGAAAAATAGAACAAAAGAAAAAAAAAAAATGCAAGGATAACCACTCAACCGCAACCTTACTGCTTTACTTCTAATTGCCGATCGATCTATTTTACCTCTGATGATATAAATCTAGAAACTACAATTATAGCAGCATATTTTTTCGCACATACAGTACCTACGCATTCGTACCAATAGCAATTTGTTTATTTTTACACAAGCTGCAAAGTTTCCAAAACAAAAAACAAAGAGTATCGGTTGTGTCGACAGAACTCGACACAACCAAACCAGCCAACTTATAATCGACTTGTTCAAAATATCCTAATAAATTTCTTTTGTTGCTCGTATATGCTCTGCCATGTATACAACCACCCATCCTCATATACAATAACTATGCGACGGTTGATGAGCTTCATAAGTCTCATTCGATTGAACAAACAATCAGTTTTACCACAGGCGACCAAACCGAAACTTGCTTGGGAATTTCTTAGTTGAAAAAGAATAAATTTTCGCTGTACATTCGTTCGCGGTACATTCGGTGGCGATTTTGTAGACGAACCAAAAATAATTCATGCTTAAAAATATGTGGTTTAAAGTATTTTAGATATTTAGACTTAGTGGATTGTGTTTTATTATTCACCGACAGGAACGCAACGGACCAACTACACCGAGCTCTCCCGTTAAGTCTCCAACCAAGCCTATTTCTGGCATCTCCAGGCCTCCAAGTGCTACACCATCGAATAAATCGAATAAATCCAGGAGCACTTCGAGATCCCGGCTAGCCCTGAAAACACCTGAACCAGAGCCAACGAAGAAAGGTAAGGCTCTCTGTTTGTGAAGGAGTAAGAAATAAAGTTCAATTAAAAGGATTTGCATTTGTGTTGCAGTTCCAATGAATAAAGTTCAAGTTGGTAATGCACCTTCGCCAAATTTGAAGGCTGTACGGTCAAAAATTGGATCTCTTGACAATGCAACATACAAACCCGGCGGTGGAAAGGTAAAGATAGAGAGCAAAAAAATCGAGATTAAGGCCGCCCCAAGGATTGAAGCCAAGAATGAAAAATACACCCCTAAAGGGGGAGATAAAAAGGTAAAATTTAAGTCGAGTATCATATTTAAAATTTCTCCAAAAGTCCCACAGTTGCTCAGTACCGAAAAAAGCAGAATGCAAATCTTAAATCTCAAATTATCTCTGCAATGTATGTATGTGCACAAGTAATATAAATGCGTAGTATTGGAAGTATTGTAATTTCACGGTTCACTTAGAACGTATTGAATAAAAATGACGAACAAATTTCCAACGTGTGTATGCATACGTAGTTTAGTATTTTCTAGTTTATTTATAAACTGCACAAACAAAAACAAAAACAATTGATCGCAGGTTAAAATTAATGTCGTCCTCTGAGATACTTAAGATACACCTTGGAACATACATACATACAGACCAACACATTTGATTTTCTTTAATCCTAGTGTAATTATTATAGATAGTTTCAACCAAACTGCAGTGGAATGCAAAATCCAAAATTGGATCTTTAGAAAATGCCAACCATAAGCCAGGCGGTGGTGATAAGAAAATTGATACAATAAAGGCAGACTTTAAGGATAAGGCCAAGCCAAAGGTTGGCTCTAAGGACAATGTTAAGCATGCTCCGGGGGGTGGTGATATTAAGGTAAGCGTTTGAGGTTCTTCGGTGACCTTCTGAAGAAAAAAAATTAATAAACTTATGGTGAATGGATTGTTTTTGCATTGCAACGAAGCATTCGAAAGCATGATTTCATTGAATTTCTTTTAATGATGCTAGTTTTGGCATATGATGCATGATCATGATTTGACATCATATTCAATGTTAGATAGAGTGGATGTATTCAAGGTATACCTTTTATTATTAGGCGTGCATGTAAGCTTGTGAACGTTCCTTCTTCCCGTTAACAATTTGTTAATTGTTTCTCGTTGTTTTTCAATCCTGTTGAATCCATGTTGGTGCAAAGAGATAATATAAGCTTTTATTTTCAATCCACTTACTCTTGCTCTTTAGTAAGAGTTTCATCTTGTTCTTTAATCGCAAATGAAGTTTTATTTTATCATAGACTTTACTGAGACAGAGTCAGTGATATCGATTTATGTCGAAGACAATAATAAATTCGCAGGTGAAGTTTAGTTATTGTTAGACCAATGATCGTCACGCTAGAAATCGCGTAGTAACCGGATATCAATTTGTTTGACTAGCTAACAAATAATTGATCAACGTTTTTAAAAAATCAAAAAGGACTACGAGGCAAGATTTGGAAATTGTTAGTTTTTTCTCTTCATCTAGAATAAAATCTTTTAATACAATTTATTGAAAAGATTTTGAAAAACGATTTACAGGTGTAAATTTGGACAAGCGCAATCAGATTGACTAACAGTGACTGTCCTGAAACATAGCCAAGTTGAACTTACGCTTTATGTTATTAAGATATTTACAAAACCACCTGAAATTTTAAACAGAGCTATCTGTGCTTTTTTTTGAAGTTTTCAAAAGATAATCGAATTTATTTTATTTTATTATTATTATTACAATTCTATAACCAATAAAATAAATTCATAATTAATATAAAAAAAATTATCTCTAGCTGATAGGGCCTTCGACTTTATTTTATTTTAAAATATCGTTTTTGGACGAAATGCCTATAACAAAGCTTTGAGTCGAAATAAATAGCTTTTAAGATTGTGGTTTATTTTATTCTCAGTGTAATTTATAGATGTCTTATGAGCGCATGTTTTACCTTCTAGCTTTATTATACATATACAGTAAGGGCAAAACGTTATAAGTTAGGAATATAGGATATCAAATTTGAACTAATCTTGTGCTTTATATGGTACCTACTCACTGCTTTTAATATAAGGTAAAGTTATATATTCTTTTCTCACTTAAATACCACGGCACGGGTTCGTGTAGAATGTTTAGATTCATTCAATTCGGCAAATCCTACAAAATATTTAGAAAAAGCTATTTTAAATAATAACTTTCAATCATGTCCGCTATGAACTGTCGAAATTTGTTCGTCTCTTAAGTAATTTATCATGAGCAATCATAAGATTTAATTTACATTTATGTCATAAATGTTTTGTTACTAGACACTGCAACATGCTGAGGATTGTAATTGTGCCCTAGGGCCCAGCGATACGCTATACCTTTATTAAAAGTAAGGCTCAACATTGTCTCATTTAAGATTTACTTTTCAAATAGTGCAAATCATTAGATTTATCTCAATTTATCATGATTAATACAAATCGCTCGCAAGAATAGCGGCAAAAGGACTTAATGTCATATAACGTATGAAGTTTCGGCTGCAAAAAATGTAAAGGTGGATTAAAAATTAATTAAAACAAAATGAAAAAGTTTCTTAACATTTGAATAAAAATTACAACAAGTGAAAAGAGCATTACAGTCAAGTGGTCATATAATCACGACATTTACTGTCATTTAGCTGCTTCAGTAGTTGGTTTAAATGCAGAATATTTTCCTATTCATCTATAGTATAAGACAAGTTATCACGTTATTATTAAATTCTGAGCCTACTGCATGAATAACAACAATGCACATATTCTTCAAACCTCATTTCCGAATTTTATCAATATATTAAGTTTAGTTTAAGCCTTTACCACAACAATATGTACTAGATCATCTATTATCTGTATAACATATTGTTTGTTCTCTGATCATCTACTTTTCAAATTTTTATTTGGCATTTCATTTATCAGAAGGACGATGTACCAAAGGACGTAAGTAAATCATTTACAAACAAACAAAACATAAATGCCAGCAACAGCACTTTGGTTTCATAAAGTTTCTACATATTTTCTGTGTAAAACAAAAGACAGCACAGTTTGACATAAATTGTCTACTATGTATTAAACAAATGCTTGTATGTTTATTGTTTTTCTATTATTTCCCAAAATTGTATTATTCGTTTCTTACGTACATAGTTTGAACTAGTAAATTTCTTATTAATTTTCTTTTTGAACTCTTTTCATTATCATAATAAAAAAAAATTCTCTTGGTTATATTCTCTTAGTCGGTCAAAATGTCATACTGTAAATATTTACATACTAATCATTTAAAATGGTGTATAACTTTTCAGATACAAACTCATAAAATAGAAATTAAGGCACAAAGCAAAGTTGGATCTTTGGATAATGTAAAGCACAAACCAGGTGGAGGAGATAAGAAAATATTTGATGACAAGGACTATTTAAAAAATGTTGAGCACCCTGTTGCACTGACTTCACCTTCACAGGTATAAGAAACTCAAATAGGAGAGGTTTGATTACCAAATTTCTCGCTCACAGTAGATTTAATATTGCCATAAAAACATTGTAATTTATTTATATGCATTTTTGTTAAAATATTTGTATTGGCATCGTTCATATATTCAGCACTGTCTTCTCAAAAATAACACTGGTAAAATTAATTAGCTTTCTTACTAACGAACACAGAAATTAAACTAATAAGCAACATGCTAGAAATCATTTAAAAGGAACACGCATTATTCACAGAAAAGAATGTACACTGAATTCAGCAATTTCATAAACAAATCTCTGAAATAATCTGTGTTGAAAAATCTTATCGTCTCAATTTATTGTAGTTTGTTTTACTTTTTCTTATATCCGAGCCAAATAAAATTCATTGAATTAAGGTTAAGGATAACATATATCCTTTCTAGTCATTTCCATGTTAGAAAAAGTATTTGAAATGAAATGTTCATAATTTGTAGGTAGGCTTATGTCTTTCTGCAACTCTTGAAGGCCTCCAAAAAGACCGCAGCGAGAATGCAAGCGAATATATTATATTGAAATTAACAGGGTGCAAAATCCAGAGAGCTAACAAGGATTCGAAAAAGTACCGCACCAAAAAAGCAAAATGTTTAAGAATTATACCGCAAAGCTTTTATCTTACCTATAGTAAGGATTTCTTCGTTTCAAAATCTCACTTTATAATGATGTTAAAACAGACCAATTGAATTGAAGAACTTTGTGAATACTGTGACCAAAGAGCTCTATTGCACCACCTTCTGTTGTCTATGATTTAAGCGCTGCACTCATAAATTGGACAACAATTCATCTCAACAATCTAACAACAATCTCTAGATATTATATCTTAAAGATAAAACCGTCGGTATATCTTTCATAGTCTCCGTGAGCTGGCCAGAGTACCTGCAAACTTCATTACCCATGGAGCTTTCTTGGTTCGTTTAGAGTTGCAGTTCAGATTGATGATTTCATAGAATGTTTTTTGTCCTCTTTGTTTCTCCTGATATCAGTATTTATATCAGTATTGCTCAGTTCATAGGTAGCGAAGATCCTTGTTCAGTTCATAAGTAGCGAGGATCCTATGAACGCCATCTGAACTCCTTTCTTGTCTAGTACGTCCGCCTAGTGGTTTTAATGACCTGGCATCCCGATAAGCTCTGTTATCTCCTGCTATTGAGTTTATAGTCTTGTGACATTCAAAACTAGACAGCTACCCTGTTGTTATCCATTATGTCATCTGAACTCTTTTCTTGTCTAATACGTCCGCCTTTGTGTCCGCCTAGTGGTTTTAATGACCTGGCATCCCGAAAAGCTCTGTTATCTCCTGCTTGTGTTCATAGTCTTGTGACATTCAAAACTAGACAGCTACCCTGTTGTTAAACTTCGACCTAATTGTGTACCACTTCTCTTCCTCTTCTTTTAAGGTATCATTATAGAAAAAAAACCTACTGTATCGAATTTAGCAATTAATAAGAAGCAATTGTTCAAAAAATGTTAGCAGTTAATATAAAACAAGGACCGGGAGTTATTTAAGTATAGGTGATTCAAAACGAATAGTTTTTCTTGTTAATCATACATGCATATAGTTAAACAAAATATCGTTCATAAAAAACATTTGTTTGCTTTCCTCTTCATAATTGCCCATACTCTATGTAATAAATAATTTAATTACAAAATAAAACTCGGAACTAACTTAAGCTTTTGGTTTTCGTTGTTTCTATTTTTGTATAGCTGTACCAGGGCCATTTCACCTCGATCCGTATAGAATTCGGCCCCTGCAATTATAAACGTTATGTGTGTACTGATAAAGAATAAAGCTTCCTCTCTAATAATTAAAAAAATATCCACATGAAGTTCAGTTGTAAAACATTCAAACAAAATCCGCTCTAACAAATTAGTCCTGTGCCATAAAAGCTTTGTGCTAAACTGCTTATTCAATTTTAGTTATCTATTATATTCTTTATTTAATTTAAGTGTTATAAATCTATCTAGGAGTATCTTTACAAATTTTACTAAAATGGAAAGAGGAGAGCTTTTTGCATCTGTTTAGTGTGTAAGTAAAATACGTGCTTGCGCCATATATTGTTTGGTCGTTTTCGGCGTTAATAACAGAATAAAGTGGTGGTTATTGATCTGTGGTTTTACAATACAAAGCATAAAAGATTTATTCATTAAATCAATGTGGCTGACGTTTTAATAGCATTCATTCATATATTTTACCTGGCTAAAAGCTGAATATGACAAAAACAGATAGTCTTTGATTACAAGTTATCTGATAAATCATGTTTGCATAGCATAACATACATAACATCTTCTATGACCGATTATTCTACTTCTACGGACGATCGACCCGATCCTGGGTCCACCGTAGTACTGATAGGGACATTCGTGCCACGTGACCAAACCATTGAGGTATATACCTTTCCGTTCGAAGAACCAGTTGCTCAACATTAAACTCACCACGGACCGTCGTGTATCTCACCCTCCTCGGCGCACGCCGAGGGTCACTACCCAAATTTCATGACCATAGGTGAGAGTTGGAATAAATACCGAGTTAAACACCGATAACTTGGCCACACCATACCAAGCTCGACCTTCCTGATGACAGATCTTCCAAGCTGTTTCAAAACTGACCCAGCTTAGCCAATCCTACAGGAAAGCTCAGTATTGCTCCCCCCATCACTCGTGAAAAAGACCCCAAGATACTTGAACTTCTATACCTATTTCAATGCGATTCCACTGATGCGGAGTGCATTGGACAAGCGTTCTGGAAATAACTCTCACCTCGGATTTGTCCACGTTCACCTTCAACCTTCATCCCAGCATCGGTTCACAAACGGCCACAAACCTATCTGCTGATGTAAGGATCACTAAGTCGTCTGCAAAAAGCAGATGACTTACCCTTAGCTCTCGCGGTGTGAAACATTCCTCGCTTTCGCTGCGTTGCAACATACAGTCCATATGAAAAATGAATAGAAGTGACGCACCCATGGCGAAGTCCAACGCCCACGCTGAAAGGTGTTGATTTACTACCGTTAACCCGAACACAACTGCTACAGTTTGTGCATGGTACGTATGAATGAGGACCATCAACCCCATACTCCTGCAGTACATTCCAGAATTAATATCGAGCCATTTCCAAATCCACAAAACAACAGTAGAACGGTTTGGCATACTCCCACACCTTCTCGAGCTCCATTCTAAGAGTAGAAAGCTGGTTGGTAGTACTTCTGCCGGGTCGACAGCCGCACTGTTTGTCCCCCTACCAAGATTCAGCCATAGCTCTAGAACGCGCCTCCAACACCTTAGCATAGACTTTACCGGGGAGACTTAAAAAGGAGGGAGGAGGGCGCTTTTTTAAAAGGAGGGAGAATCACCCCAGTCTGCCAATCGCCAAGCGTCTCACCGCTTTCCCATAAAGAGCCATAAAACTCCCCCTTTAAATTGCCTTCAGCATTTCTGGCCGGATTTAATCTACACAGGTGGATTTGCCGACTATTAGCGCTTCAATCGCTAGGGTGACTTCCTCCACCGTTGGTCTATTCTCCGCCCTACTCACAAAGACAGGTCTACCACCCTCAGTGCCCTGTTCGGTATTGAGCAACTCCAAAAAGTGCTTGCTCCATCTGCGTAAGATGTCAGCCTCATTGGAAAGCACCACCCCATCTTTGGATTTAATTCTTTCGATGATGTTGAATTTCCTTTCTCTGAGGCGGCGGATGGTTTGCCAGAGCACTTTATTCGCAGATCTATGATCGCTTTCCAACTTCTTGCCGAACTCCTTCTAAGACTGCTCTTTAGTTGCGCGCACAGCCAATTTGCAATTTCTTCGCGTCTCAGTGTACGGGTCTCGAGAAGCAGAGTCCCCTACCCAATCCCTGTAAGTCTTCTTCTCCTCTCTGATGGCTTCTTGGACTCTAGTTGTTTTAAACTACGATGTCCTTTTCTCACCACCAGCAGCCACACAAAGCCGTTTTACTCCACCAACATCTCGTGCAGAGGCTATAACGGCTGTTGAGAACAGTCGCTATTCTTCCTTTACATGCGACGTAACAGTTGGAATTTGCTCAAACCTTTCGGATATGTGCCTCGTGAAATTTTGCCTCACCTTACTGTCCTGTAGTCTCTTCCACAGTTTGCGTCTAACCACTCTTGGTTTCCTTGGTAGAAGAGGTACTTTATCAGTGAGATACAGCGTACACAGCACCAGGTGATGATCAGTTGACAGCTCAGCCCCTCTTAGCACATGAAAATCACATACACCCGTTTCATACACGATGGCACCACAAAGAAATCTATTAACAATTTCTGTTGAAGACTCCGACGCGACGGTACCAAGTGTATTTATGGATGTCTTTGTGTGGAGAGGTGTTCATAATGGGCATGCCATTCGCACAGCAAAAATCCAACAACCTCTCTCCGCTCGTTTTTTGACGAGGATCACCATTCCTCCCAATCACACTCCCCCAAGTCGCTACATAAACACCCACGTGGGTATTGAAGTCATCCATTGGGATATAGGAATGCATCTCCGCCACTCTATCCAAGGCAGCATCAACCTCGTCCAGGAAAGCCGCATACTCCGACTCCAGATTCGGTGCGTACACCTGCACCAGAACCAATCGATCGTCGATCTTTCAAGCTTGAGCTTTAAGATCCCAGGCCTCACCCCTAATTGTATCCAATATCCTGTCTGCCGCGGACTCGTGAGTATCCCCACTCCCGTCTGCGCAGGCAAGTGAGGTGCAACTACCGACAGGAAAAGTTTCCATCCGTCCGAAACATCAGTTCTAGATTCTCTTGCTTCGTCGAAGAGATACCTACGATATCCAGCCGATACCTGGTAACTTCTTCAACCAGCTCGAGGACTTTCCCTGTGAGCGATATGTGTCACGTTATTTTTATAATTAATACTTACCAACCATTATCTTTATGTTTAATATTCGTCCGATCAAGCTACTATCATGTTTGCCTAAAACCAGTTACGTAAATTTTGGCCTAAGACTTGCTTTCAAGCAACAACACCTCGACAATTCCTGTAAAATGGTGCACTATTCGTAACCATTCTTCTTAATGTGAAATATTTTCGACTGTTTTATTTGTTTGTGAAAATTTCGGGCCAACATTTTTTTCGATCATTATTAGAGTGAAAATGTGAAAATGGCTTTCAATTATCATTAAATGGTTGATAACTTATCTTGAAAGATGATATTCAAGTTTCTAAATACATGCAGCAATTTAGTCTGTACTTGAAAATAAAATTTGGTTTGATCTGCATACATGACTATTGCTATTAATTTATAAATCAAAGAAGGACAAAAAGCAGTCTATTAAAGTGATAACTCCAGTAGGGTGGATTTGCAAAATAATTTTTTTTGTACTTTACCAATTCCAATTTTATAGAAAAAATGTGTAAACATGTCTTTTTCTGGTCTTTACATACATGTGATATGTATTCAGATCCATATACACATGAAAGTGACAATGTTCCTTTTATTTCTTATAGTTTCTATATGACATGGATGTGTTTCTAAATTTATACTTATATAAGTATATTTTCAATATGTGTCGTGTTATTATCTCTTAGGAGTTGTGTATTTTGTTTTAAATCAAATGTTTATTTTTTCCAAATTTAAATAACAGAGTCCTCCGCCTATGTCCATGACCGATGGTGCCGATGAAAACTTAAACCAACAACAACAGCAGCAGCAGCCAACCTAAACTTAAATTAAACCATATAATTTGATTTTAAATTTTTTGATTTGTAGTTTCACAGCACGACAATTTTGATATTTACTTAATTTTTTCTTTACCATTCAAATACATATGCAAATTGATATTAATTCACAAATGTTTTATTTGAGATTTTACATCTTAAAGAACAAATAATATTAATTTCCATATTTATATCAATATCAAAAAAAAAAAAAATCAAGTGCAAAATGTTGTTTTTTAAGCAAATACAAAAAGAGAAAATGAAAAACCACTTATTAAGATCCAATATTGTATTTGTATACATGTGGTATCAATATAATATTTATTGTAATATAAATTATAAACACACATTTACACAATAAATGCAAAAACAGACATGTGCAAAATGAAAAAGTACATGTTTGATAAATATAAATATGAAGTAAAACTATTATATATTTGCAACATAAAATGTTAATTAAAACCAAAAACATGCGTAGACGAAAGCCATTTCAATTCCTGAGTTCAAACGTCGAAATTCTATTAAATTCTGTAGTTTTTGAGTTAGTAAACACTTTATTTATTTATTATTTTTATACTAAATATATAAAAAATAAATGCAAAAATGTGTTTTAACCATAAATGCTAGCCTCATCTGTTCTGGTGACAGTAAATATATTTCAATTTTATATTTCACAATTGAGTGGCTTTTCATTAATGTAGCTAGGTCTAATTCATAGTAATTATTATTGGGTGCATTTAATTAATCAGTAAATATTTTTTGTTTTTATTTGATTTATTGCTTCGGGAAACTTGCAAAATAATAGCACATTAATGACATCAATTTGAGATAAAAACATGCATTACGTGCATTACAATTTGGCTATCTTTGATAATTTTTTTTTAAATTTGAATATTCCATGAGAAGAATCGACACAGTAGAAGAAAACCGTTGTGCTCTGTAAACTCTGTTTTACAATGATTTTTTATAAACTTATTCATACGTCAAAGGTAACAGTATCCATTGCCTACCAACACGTACAGTCCAACACGATTCTGCGGATATACTTCAAAATACAGACCAAAAGAGTTTTTTCGACGGTTGCATGGTTGCATTAGTACATGTCGAAAACATTTGTACACATTTTTAGATTAATGAACTACAACAAACATTAGCTTATTAATCTTCACCGTCGTATAGCTAATTTTAATTAACTGAAAATTTGTTAACGTTAACGACTTTCCGCGCTGTTCCTGTTAAAAATTAATCTTGAAAATTTTCAAGAAGGAAGATTATGTTGGTTAAGTTTTATCTGTAACGCCTGAAAAATGTTGATTTTGTGATTTGTACTAGTAAATTTATTTGTTTGAATTTTAAAAGCAAATTATGTTTATCATTCTCCGAGTATTGAATGGACGTAATTCTTAAGTGATAGCCATGGTTTCCTGATTTGAAAATGTTTTTAAATAACTTGATATGAAATTGATTTTAATAAGAACATTTATATAAAAATATCACACACAAAAGACAAAAATAAAAATAAAAATCTCAAACGCTGATACTCTAAAATTAAGTTTGTTTTTTATAAGATTTAATACATTTAATTCAATTTAAAAATTAAATATATTTATATATATACATATATGTCTTGGCAAAAATAAAAAGGAAATCCAAATAAATGTTACATTTTTCATTTGCACTGGTAAACGTTTTATTTAAGGGCCAGCTGGTGCAGTATACATTTTGAATTCGAAATTCACAGTATTTATTAATCGAATTTCGCACACACGAACCATAGAGATAGTATCACGCTAAGCAGTAGCCAAGCGCAATAGCAGCAAATAGTGGCGATTTAATGAAGTATCGTAAGTTTTTCATTACATTGCACTTTTTACTAAATAAAACTTCGTAATGTCATTTAACTACCAACAAAAAAAGTGAATTGTTAACCTAATTTTTCTACTAATACTCGTATTTAGTTTTGGAAAGCACCGAAAATAACTCGAGCAACAACGTTAACATCTTCAATGTCTCTGCCGGCTGAGTGTTTGGTCCTATCTGTTTCGATGCCATCTTTGAGTGAGAAGCGACCCAAAAGTGCCGGATCAAAAAGTGCTAAAAAAACAGGACAAGCTATTCATCCAAAACCGTTTCGATTGTTTTAGTACTTGGTATAAAAGCTAAAATTAGTTATATGCAATTTAGTAGTTTTGTTTATAAACCATATAACAGATTGTTCATCTTCGCACAGTAATAAATATGAATTTCTTTGTTGAATGCAAATAATAAGGAATAAAAAATAAATAACAAAAATATACCTGACCTGTTTTCTTTACATAATTTTCAATTAGTTGCAGATGACACATAATTTTTTTTGGGCTTCCAAAGGAATAACGAAACTCTTATAGAAACACTTCGGTGTCCGTCTGTCTAAAAATTATAAAAATAATTATATACAGCGAAAAAGTTAGCACTACTACTAAATTTTTTTGAAATTTGTTTTGCCAAAACTGATCAACTGGTATATCGTTGGATCGATGTTTTAAATATTATATATAGAGGTTTTTTTGAATACATAGAGGTTTCTTTTGAATAAATAGAGGTTTCATTTTCAGTTTTTTAGTCAAAAGTCCCTTTTTGCACGGACAGAGATGGGGTCGAAATAACGCAACGCAATTTATACCTGATTTCCTATGACGTGCTCTGTGTAAAAGTAAGGTGAAAAAAAGGAAAACTGAAAGCAACGTAATATTCCTTAGCGATCGAAGACATTATCGTCTAAGGGATAATTTATATTGCTAAAAGGTCTATATAGGCCTTTTGTTTTCTGCTTAGGAGCTTCAGTATTACTATTCAAAATACTCCACCTGATCTACAGAAAGCTTATAAGGTCCATCTAAAACCATAGGTACGAATGTTGCCAACCCGCTACTTATACAACCAACCAAAGATTTTAATAAAGTTCAAATTTTAGAGAAAATAATTACTAAGGGGCTTCTTTCTGCTTGCGAGAGCGCTGCCGGTAACTAAAAGATAAGCTAGGGTTTCTTTCCAGTCTATATCGTTTTTGTTGCAATACGGAAGGTAACTCAAATAGTAGTAGTAGTATATTCAACTTTATTTAACAGAAAAATAAATTAACTCTGAAAGTTTCGTAAATTTAAGCTTAACATGGCCACATAGCCCACGGCAATCTACTAGATTGACAATTCATAGTTGAATACATTATTTATTTCAAAGTCCTTCAATAGTTCGTGTAATTAAGTGCCTTTAAAGTGTATTTGTATAAAGCCACGTTTACCTTTTAAAATATTTAGATCATTCAAATTCATTATGCTTACCCCAAAGTATGTCACAGGAAGCTTGCTTAAGATAGGGCATCTGGCAATGAATTGGTAAACATCCTTCCTTTCTTGAAGGTTACACAGATCACATAAAATGGGCAGGTCAGGACGGTGTAGGATGAAATTTAAATGGATTATTTCAATACTTCTTTAAATATTAAAATTAACATTAACATTAACATTAACATATTAAAATTAACATCTTCAGCGAAATTCGATTGAGGAAGTACGTGTGTTCTTGGAAATTATAATTCAGTTGACTGTAGAGCATTCTATGTTGTGAATTTACTGCTTCGTTTTTACATTGGTCGTACAAGGTGAAGCTTGCTCTCTCAAATAGTTCGCAAAAATCTTCCTTAAGTCAGCAGTGCTAATGTCCGTGGTAATACGCACATTTTCGCCGATATTGTCGCCCAACTCTTCCGACATTTTGATGATTAATTCATTTCCTCTTGTCGTATAGCCCGTTTGAGCACTAGTCTAGGCACACGGTCTTCCATCTCCAGTAACTTCAAGGCATAAATAAAGTGTAGTTTACGCGTGTCTAAAAATTAGGATGGCACCATAGTTTCCAAATGCAGCATATAATTGGGGATGGACTTTTAGAGCCGGAAAATGTGTGTCAGGAAATATCTCAGAAACCGTTTAACTCCATCAAACCCTATACTACAATATCGAAACAGCAGTCGCACGAAATAATTTGATAACACAGATAGTAGAGTCCTCGCTGCGCTACAAGGAATACACAATAATACTAATAGCGCTAAGACAGACTAGGATAAACAGATTTATAGTGCATCGTGGAGCTACTAAGTAGCCGAATAATAACTACTGAGTGAGGTAAGCACAGCTCTACCGTTCATGCAACGAGAGGTAAATCGAATAATAAAATGGGTCATTTACTTCGGAATAGGGGTTTATTGAAGAAGAAGGTTTATTGAAGAATTCTGCAACAAAAAAATTTCATCCCGCACGCATGACAGGGAGCCAAGATTCTTCTTAGTAGAACTGCAAAACACTAAAAAAGCTTATTAAATAGATTTCAGATATCAGATAGATTTTAGGTACTAATGTCGACTTTTCCACACCAAAAATTCATTTTGCTTTTACCGATATTACACCATCATTACCAAATTTCTTCAAAAGACCCGAACCGGTGACCCTCCCTAATCGTTTTGCATCCATTTAAAAAGCCAGTAGTCGGAAGGATCAAGGTCTGGAAATTACGGAGGGTGGGGTAAGACCTCCCATTTCAACGTTACCAGGTAGTTTTTGACCGGTACAGCCACGTGGGGCCGAGCGTTATCATGTTGCAAAATCACCTTCTCATGCCTTTTAGTCGTTTCTGACCGTTTTTTACGCTCAAAAGCATTAGTTGTAGTCGATAACGTTTCCCATCAATGGTTTCGCCGGGTTTTAGCAGCTCATAGTACACCACGGCTGACAATCCTCCTGGAGTACTTCTGCCACGGAAAGCTTTCACAATTTGCCGTTCGGAACCGGCAATAAACTGTAGGTCCCCTTCATATGTGTCTCTGGCCCTTCGTGGGCTGTTACGCCACTAATGAGTACACCACACCCTCCTGGTCCCACTATATGCAGGGCATAACCTTTGAATCGTGGATATTTGTCTTTGGCGTCGATGTACACGATGATCTTTCGTAGTATGTCACGTTCCAGTGCAAAAACTCTTCCTTTGATGTCTTTCAAGAAGCAGTTCCGAGGACTTTCGGCATCTCTCGGTTTCAACTCGTACGGCACTCAATTTCCTTGCTTTTGAATAAATTCAAACTTCTTTAACCGTTTCCGTTCGGTTGTTCGTTGTTTGCTGAGTCACTCCCAACGATTCTGCGAGTTCACTTTGCGTATGGCACGGATCTTGATCCAGTAAAGCCTCCAATTCCTCGTCTTCAAACTTTTTGGGCTGGCTAAGACGCTGTTTGTCTACGACGCTAAAATATTTACGCTTTTGAAGCCTCGAAACCACTCTCTGCATGATTTAACGGACGGAGCAGATTCATCATTAACTTCAGCAAGCATTCAATGGGCTTCAGCTGCACTTTTCTTCCAATGAAAAAAGAAAATCAAAACTTCCTGCAAATGCTGTTACAACAAATCCGGACGTTTTCGAAGAGGCAAAAATAAACAAAACAATGTTGTCGTCTAAAACAGACGCTGATGCACACTAATTATTGCTGACAATTGTTACACGTTTTCAATGAAGTGGGTAATCGTTTCCAAGATCAACCACAGCTTGCAGGTGGCGCCTTTTTTAAAATGGATCGAATTTGTACCCGCAATAAAACGGACTAGGATAAACAATCAGATTTACAGTGCATCGTGGAGCTGCTCAGTAGCCACATAATAACTACGTCATTCCACATAATAACTGGCTGCTTCACAGAGGTAAACGCGAGGAAAACATAACGTGTGCTCTCCAGGAATCACAAAACTCCAGAGTGTAAGTGTCTCTGGTCTCATAGTCTCCTTATACGGAGTAGTAGTACGGTGACCCGCTATGAAAAATGAAAACAACTGTTTTGCATAAACTATTGTCTGCAGTAAGGTCGGCACTAGAGCTAAAAGACGCACAAATTCTGACTCAAACCCTTTTAAGCACGGTAACGTTCCAGATATTGACAATATATATACAGTACTGCACAGATATAAGAAACTTCGAAAATCCAAGGAATTTGTTTTTTATATCCGTGTTTTTCTGATATGCATGCATTATATGCATTATAAGAAAAATAATGTCTTATGTACGAACCACGGATATGCACCCAAATTCTTCTTTTAAACGTCCAACGTAAATATACAGGGAAAAATTACACGTATTATTCAAATCTATTTATAATTTACATAAATATGTACAGTACTCCCTGTGTATAAGCAACAGATGCAATAGCAAAACCCCTTTAAGAGCAACAAATTATATTTGGTTGAGATTTACCAAAGCCATCCTCTGCTATCTTATGGTCCCCGCTTTATAGGATTTGAATTGTGCTATTATCTGGGGAGCCCTGTACATATTCATTCACTACAACAATTTAATAAAAATGAAAATAAGCCTTTTTTAAAAAGTATATTAATTAATTTTTGCATAACCAGAAGTTGCTAGAGATACAGAGCAAAGACACTGTGAATACAAATATGTTTCATTTCTCAAGGAGTCAACGGAGAGATTGGAATCCTAAGGCTGTAGATGTGGGTGAAGGGGTCTTTCATTCATAACCTGTAGCATAAGGGCTATAAACTTCCGGATAACTACACAAAATTAAATATAAAACGACATGTGATTGCTATGAAGCATTGCAGCAGCTCTCTAGCGGATACGTACTAATTCGCCTTTCTGTTAAGTTCGGGGACATCGCTATTAAGGGTATCGAAACAACAGACGCATTAGCAAGGGAAAGTGTGTCAAATCCGTCAGTTATTAGGCACATCATGATTTCAATTAAACACTTCTTCACCGAATTTGATGACAAATTCTTCACGAAGACTAGTGTTAGGTGAAACCCGGGCACTTCCCATAGAATCACCAAAAATTTATGGCCGGACTATAAGGAGAGTAAGACGAGTACATTTTTCAGCTACCTTCGGCCAAAACCAGCTTATTAGTGAATAGAACATCATAGGACATTTGCATCGGTCAGTGAATCACTGAAACATGTGCTTTGCACGTGCCCTGCGCTTAAACCAGATTTAAGACGCTGGGAAGACAGGTCACTCAACAAACCGTTGAGTAAAGCATCCAAATCCTTTTGTTTTACCAGAGTTAGAAGGATGTTATAATTATCGTTATATCGTACCCGTCAGCTACTGGGTACCCGCTATTTCGTCGGATGATATGATACTGATAGTTAACTTTGCTTGGGTTTTTTGAGTATTAACAGGCGTACTAAGTTTTTGTGTTATTTATTTTTAGACTTCTGTTTTCAAATAGAACTTCGCTCTTAAAGCTCCTTGTTTTATTTTTTAGTTATTTAATTTTTTAACTTTATTCTTAATAGTACAGACTTTTAGAAAGTAAATTTTAATTACACACGCAATTCAGTTTTTGTTTAAATTTTCCTTTTACTGTATTTTTTACCTTAAGTTTTGATTCACCAATTTTCAAATACATTTTACTTTAATAAAAACTGATAAAATAATATATGTTTAGTTGCCGTCTTTTTTTATGAAGATATATTTTTTAAATTTTTTCTTGTTTTATTATTCATTTGTAAAATAGTATATTTGCATTTTTTTTTATTATTGCCCACAAATAAATCTTCGTTATTAATTAATGTAATAGAAAAACTAATAGAAAATAAATAATAGTATTCTTTTATAAGTTTTTGTATACAAAAATATCTTGTGTATGTATAATTCGTTCGTATATTTTGAAACATATATATATATATATATATATGTTTGTCCTCATTTTGTTGTGAATATCGTCTGCTCTCTCTTTCTTGCATAGGAAAACAATCAAATCAATCAAATGCGCTTTTTTCTCCGACGTGTTTGCACTACAACAATCAACACGCAATGTGTTCGTCGTCTAGGGCCACCTTAAAGAGTCAGAGGATACGAGCGTGCGTACTTGATACAAGTTGCGAGAGGACCTTTTTTGTTGATTTTTGTGCAAAAGAAAAAAAATTTGACTCAGAGGTATTGAAAATAGACCAAAGGTCGAAAAAATATATTCGATTTAGAGCGATTTCCACTTAGAGGGAGTTCGACTTAGAGCAAGGTTTTTGTATGGAAAATTGAGCCGAATGCCAAAATATGGCGAAATTCAAGTTAGAGGGCAATTCGACTTAGACGGAGTTTGACTTAAAGGGGTTCGACTATCTGGTGTAAAAAAATTATTTAAACAAAAATTTTTGTGGTACTTTCTTTAAAAACTTGTAGTTTTGTTAATGCAATATCATAAAATGTACATATATCGATCAATTTGGTCAAGTTAATAGTGCGAAGAAGGATACAAAAAAAGTATATTTCGAAAAATTGCGGTTGACCCCCAATATCTATGGTTTTTGTTAATATTTTTTTCTTAAATTTAGTTTTTCGTCATCCTTAGTGTCCAATATTATTATCCAAAACTTTTTTAGTTTCCGTGTCATTGAGACTAGCCTTTTTTTTTTGCATTTTGTCGAAGATATGGAATGCTATGATTTTTTAACTGCTTCCGACAGTTGGTCCTTATTTTACAGATACCGACTACCTAAAGTTCTTGAGTTCGCCCTATAAGTTCTCAATGGAATTGAGATCTGAGGATAGACTTGGCCATGGAATGACAGGCACGTTTTTGTCACGAAATCAACCTTTCACAAGACTCGCTCCATGTTTTGGATCGATTGCCTGCTAAAAATGTCATCACAGTTGCATGTTTGTTTTGGCAAATGCAAGCATGATATTTTCTAAAATTACCCTATATCAATATTTTGTCCTAGTGTCAATAATATGAAAAATATAGAGAGCAACATATGACGAAAAACAGCCCCACACTACGATATTTCCACGATATTCCACCCATCCCCATATATATACTATACAGTTTGTCAAGAAAGTGTTTACATAACTTAGAAAGCAAGCAATTTCTATATTCTCGTTACAAATAAGGTAACTTCCAGACATTTTATTTCCAATTTCTTTTTTTTTTCTTGAAAGAATACATATTAAAGAATTAAATAACAAGAAAAAAATATTTTATTTCACTAAGGACCAATACCGAAAAAAGGAAGAAGTTAAAAGAGGCAAAAATAAGACTGTCAACAGTGTTTACACATCCTAATAGTAAAAGGCAGGGAAAGTGCGATAACTTTGGCGTTGAAAATTGATAATGTTGTTTTGTAGAGGTGTAAAAAATAAACATTTTTTTACAAATTGGATGCGCTAAATTTGTTTTTTGTGAGCAATGCTCATTTTAATTCTGAGTCGAACACAAAAAGCCGAATGCTTTTACGTCTAGTAGTTTCCGGCTTTCAAAACAACATTTTTTTTCCATGTTAATTGATTTTTCCTTAAATTGTTGAGATAGGACATCCTTCCCTTAATAAAAGCTGTTTATTTGTAACCATTCTATAAAACACCATTATCAAATTTCAGCGCCTAAATTATCGCAGTATGCCCGCCCATTATTATTAGGAAGTGTAAACACTTTTTTGACATTCTTATTTTCGGCTCTTTTAACTTTTTCCTTTTTTTGGTATTGGTCCTTAATGAAATAAAATATTTTTTCTTGTCATTTAGCTCTTCAGTATATATTCTTTCAACAAAACAAAAGACATTGGAAGTAAAATGGCTGGAAGTAATCTCTTTTGTAACAAGAATATAGAAATTGCTTGTTTTTTAGGTTGTGTAAGCACTTTCTTGACAAACTGTATATATTTTTAATATTAAGTTATCAAAAAAGCAAAATAACTGAAGGTGTTGAACTTGTGTTCCAAACAAACTTGTACTTACACAACAAAAGGAAAACTATCATAAGATACTGAACGAAAACATACAATTTGAGTACGTACAACAAAAAAATGTTTTTTAATTCAATCTACATTTTGCTTGCTATTAAAGTTGATTGTGCTTTTATTTGTAAGAATAAGTAAGAGTAGATAGCAAATATACATACATACATGCCTATTTTGGAATCTGATTATAAATGGCATGGAAATTTTAAAAGTTAGTTCAAAATGTAACCTCAATTATTGTAAAGTAAAAAAATCAATGTTTAGCATTATATTTTGTGAATATGAAAACTATATGTTCGCCATGTAAGCTACAAAATAGTCGTAGAAATTGAATCATTAAACTTTTATTTATTGGTAAAAAAAAAATTGGTACCATCGGTCTGTACTAATATACTTTTGATGGTATCAATATGCACATTGACATATGAGTTAATATTCTAACACTTTAGCTGCCCGTGATTGGAACACAATCGAATTTTTTGTGTAGTTATAAAATAGATTGCATATCAAAGATTCTGCAAGCAGCATTAAATGACGATGAATGCATAGTTTGAAGAACACAGAAACATAATGTGTAAACAATGATTTTGAAGCCAGATAAATCCCATAATAGTTCATCAATTAAAAATAATAAGTCAAAAGCTATAGTGACAAGAATCATTCGCAATCTTGATATATAATTGTTAAGCTGGCTTAAACACTTCTTTCTGAAACAAGTATCCATTCACAATCTTTCTCTTTTTTAATGTTTAATTTTTACTTTATACAATCTGATGTGTTAGGTAACTTTATTCTTCTGTTTCCATTTTTTTTTTTGTTTTTGTTTTTTTTTTGTTTTTCTTTTACTTCTTTTTCACTTTTCAATTCAATTGACTAGATAATCTAATTCCAACGAGGCAACATGGTTTCGTCGCTGGTTAATCTGATTTTAGCTCATTCACATTCTGATAACTTTGGTACTAAGACTTAAAATTTCGTTTAATAAAAGGACATTTTTATTAATAAACTTAAGTAGAGTTAAAAATAAAAATAGATTATAAAAAAGGAAAGTGAACAAAAAAACACAATAAAAGAGAGCGCGAAATTAATTTTAGGATGTTTATTCGATTGTACTCGAATGAGTGTATGTAAATGCATATATAACTTTTACAATTTAATTTTCTTTCTTTTTAAATTATTTATAAATTATTGTTTAAATTTATGCTTAAAAAACGTTGGCTGCACAGCTCAGTCTTTATGACGGAAGTTTTCTTCTTTATTTTTTGTGGAAAATCATTTATGTGCAAAACTTATTTAAGATTAGTTATTCGAGTTAATTATTCGAACTTGCGAAAGTTTTGTTTTCTTTACAGAATACCTAACTGAACTTTAACTTATGTATATAACAAAGTAAAAAAAGAAAAAAAAAAAAATGGTGTACATATATGAATAATCTGTCTGTATATAAATGTGAGTTTAGATTGTGTGTCATTTCAAATTGTTAATGATGTTTTATATAAAATTCGCCTTGTATTTTTTTTTCTTTATCGTAGATCATTTGTTTTATTTACATAACTATACACTTTCGCTGACGCCGTTTCTGAGGTTCGGGTCTAAGAACTGCTCGTACTGCCTCTTCGAACACCTGAAAAGTAAAACCTATTTTGTAGAATACACATCTTATGAAACTACTCTAAGAGTATTCTACCTGTTTTAATCCGCGTTGAGTCAATGCAGAACATTCCATGTATTTCACAGCCCTGATTTTGTTAGCTAATTTTTGGCCTTGTTCCCTTTTTAGTGGCGATAGTCCTTGCTCAGCTAACCCACTCAGTGTTTCTCTATCGTCCCGCAAGTCAATTTTTGTACCTATCATATAAATATAACAGTTAGCGCGTTAGCCGAGTACGTTTCAGCCTCTCCAGATTTGAGTTAGACAAAATGTCTTTTTCAGCCACCAACAAATTATTTTTAATTCGGAGAGATTAGGAAATCAAAATAGCTTCACTACAATTTTTTTTCAACACAACTCCACTTACTACTTTTTTGATAGTTGAGTTTAGAATTTAAATTTTTTTATTGGCAAAATTGTTGAGTTGAATTGTTCATTATTTTTAGTTCTTATTTTTTGATGTAGTAAAATCACTTTTAATTGAAGCATTCGAGGGTATGTGAGAAAATTGAAGATTGATATTCAATGCCTAGGTATTGCTTCAAATGCTGAACAGTCTGAGCATGTTTTAATTCCGAACATGAAATATTTGCATTGCAATAGTTTTGGCTCCTTGAAAGATGTGTAAAGCAAACTTATTAATTGTGGAATGTATTAAGGTCCTATTAAATAATACAAAACGACGGCGCCGCTGCGATTCCGCAATAATTCAGTGCAAACAAGCGTTTTTTTGACGCTCGGTTCGGCTGCGGTGAAGCCATATTTATCATATTCCTTTATATTGTTCAATTTTATTAATAAACAATTCTACATAAAATTGTTGGTACACAGATGGCTCCAAAACAAACGAAGGCGTTGGGGCTGGAGTATACGGAGCCAATACTGGAACCCATATCTATTACAGTATAGACATACTGAACTCCGTATTTCAAACAGAAGTTTTCGCAATCGAACTATGCCTCAGAAAAAATCTAAATACGAATGTAACCAACAAAACCACTTACATTCTCTCTGACAGCAAAGCTGCTCTTCTGGCCCTAAAAAGCTACGAAGTCACTTCAAAGCTAGTATGTGACTGCCTCCAACTACTGCACCAACTGGCCAGCTCCAACAGGGTCTATCTCATCGGGATACTCGGGCACAGTGGTCACGTTGGAAACGAAAGAGCGGACCTACTAGCCAGGAAAGGCATCACGCTTCATGATGCCACGATCATTCTGCGGCATTCACACCACCACCACTACATACTGCATAAATAGCTGGCTGAGAAACATGGCCAATCACTACTGGACACAAACGAAAGGTAATAGACAAGCCAAACCGTTCATGCCAACTACTTCCATCGCCAAAACGAAAGAACTCTTCAGTCCTCCTTAGAGGAGTCAGATTCGAACCGTCACAGGCTTTCTAACTGGGCACTGTCCAGTAAACAAACACCTAGCAGCGATGGGCTTAACGCAGGATGACGCCTGTCGAATGTGCAACGAGGACGAAGAAACAGCGGAACACATACTGTGTCACTGTAACTGCTGCCAGCTCACCCAAAAGCATCCTAAGATTCATCACGAACTCGGGCTTTTTGAGTGAGCCATAAGTGGGGGCATACACAATAGGCCCACTCACGGCCGCAGTGACACAGGGTACACCGCTCCATAGCAACCAATGTATTCAAAGCCGCTAGAGCGCGTTTTTGAAGCGGCGGTCTCACTGCGAGTATTTTTTCCCGCAAACATTACGCCCAATGCCGCCGCGTCAAAAAACGCTTGTTTGCACTGCTCAATTGATTTGTGTGAATCTCTTCAACTTCTACAAAAATCATTAGCAGGGTCTCCTAGTCTGCTGGTATGTCTGCCGGTAGTGCCTTGCAGTGTGATAACACCTATCATGATTCTAATCGCTGGTCTGCGCAGCCGCAGAAGGCAGATTGTCCGTTTGACACGTTGTAATGTTTTGCCACGTGAGATTGGTTGTCTCAAGCGAGCGAAGGCTAAAAGTCAATCTCGCTGTTGTGATGGCCATGGCCAGCTACTCCTCTCGAGGGAGGAAAAAGGGTCGCATGCCTGGCGAGGTCATCCTCGCGGCAATTACCTGGAATATCACTATTCCCTGCCACCCATATGAGGTGCATATTGGAGTGCTGGACCATCTTATCTAGCGTTTGGTGGCACTTTGGGGCGGTCTTGGAAATAAAAGTGACAGAGTCCAGGGATTTAATTGCAGCTTGACTGTCAGTATAGATGATGATATCTCTGCTTGATATCACATTTTGTTTAAGTCAAGCTAGCGCTTCCTTAAACGCCAGGGTCTCCGCCTGAAAGACCCTACAGTGATCAGGGAGGTGTAAAAAAATGTCTATATTAAGGTCACTATAGTACACCCCCGCTCCTACTCCAGACTCAATTTTGGATCCGTCTGAAAAGAATTTTATTGGCTTTGGAGGCTTCCCTAGTTCGCTCAAAAATGTTGGTCTTCCAACCTAGTTTTTTTTTATCAAATACAAGCTACTACCGCGACGGCGTCCGCGTGAATATCACCTATTACGGTTGGATAAATAATATTACACTGAAACTTCTATATAGCGGACACTCCCGGGACCATCAAGATTGCCCGTTATGAAGGGGTGTCCGTTTTAGGAAGGGAATGTATTTATTTCATGAAAATAAAAAAAAGACAGACGCGTCGATTGCTCGTGTGTCGATCCAGTGTGTCTAACAGGCTAGGCCTTTTGCTATTTATTATAGAAACAATTCATTTGTATAAGCAGAGTTCGCACATCTCTACAAACGCTGCATATATTAGGTTGTCAAATCTCTCCCTTCCGCCTTTTTGTCTTTTAAATTTTCCGGCTATGTACAAAGCGCTACAGAGCTCGTATCTGGCAATACATCATTTGAAAGGTCTTGACATAACCTACAAAACGACGCTATCCATGATTAGTTTGGTTCCTCTAGATGGCGTTAGAAAGATGATTTTCGTACCAAAAAAAAGCTTTTCTGACAGTTTTGTGATTGGTTGATACAGTTTTGTTTGAGCGCGCGTCAAATATGGACACTAGCAAAGAGAAAATACGCTATATTTTACAGTTTTTCTTCTATAAGGGCGAAAACGTAAGCCAGGCGGCTGAAAATGTGAATAGCGTTTATGGTCCTGATACTGTAACAGCCAATCACGCGCAATTTTGGTTTCGTCGATTCCGTTCCGGTAATTTCGATGTCAAAGATGCACCACGCACTGGAAGGCCAATTGTCGAAAATGTCTATAAAATCATGGACATTGCCGAGTCCGACCGTCATGTAAGCACTGTTTCGATTGTCCAAGAGCTAAAAATTGCACAAAAAAACCGTTTGGAACTATTTGAATAAGGCTGGATACGAAAAGAAGCTCGATGTATGGATGCCACACGAGTTAACGCAAAAAAACCTCAAGGACCGAATTTCCATCTGCGAATCGCTGCTGAATCGCAACAAAATCGACCCATTTCTGAAGCGGTTGGTGACTGGCGATGAAAAGTGGATCACTTACGACATAAGCGACGTCAAGCGAAAACGGTCGTGGTCGAAACGCGGTGAGCCGGCGGAAACGGTGGCTAAGCCAGGATTGACGGCCAGGAATGTTTTGCTGTGTGTTTGGTGGGATTGGCAGGGAATTATCTACTCTGAGCTGCTCCCATACGGCAAAACTCTTAACTCGGAACTGTAATGTCAACAGTTGGACCGTCTGAAGGAAGCAATCGCCCAGCTTTGGCCAATAGGAGAGAAATTGTGTTCCATTAGGACAACGCCAGGCCATCACATCGATAGTGACTCGCCAGAAGTTCCGGGAGCTTGGTTGGAAGGTTCTTATGCATCCGGACTTCGCATCAAGTGATTACCACCTGTTCCTGTCCATGGCGAACAATTTTGCTTTACCAATAGGAACGAGGGCTTCTATGAGAGAGGTATAATGAAATTACCTTTAAAATGGCAACAAGTTATGGAACAAAACGGTGCATATTTAACCTAAATTGGATCATTCTAATTATGGTAATTAGCCTTCAATTTCATGCAAAAATAATGGATTTCTTTTTTCTACACCTTATATTTAGTAGCATATGTGTAGATCAAGGGAGTGCATACGCACATACAATATTTTTCTGGGTCTGTCATCTTTGTATTTGGTCGTGTCCGTCATAAGAGCAAAAATTGCTCTCTGGGCGTTGATAGTCGTGTCCGTGTCCAGTATAAATGGGGTCCGTTGTGAAGGGGTCGAAATGTACACAAAGCCCTACCTTCATGCCGGAGACCAGAGAAATTGTACATTAAGAGGGGTGTCCTTTTTAAAGCAGTATCCATAAAGAGAAGTTTCACTCTACCATGTTTAAGGTTTAAGCTTACTCTATATTAAATTTTGTCAAAATCGAAATCGGTAGTATATCGTTAGATTCATACAGACAGAGTGACTTCAAAAGCTGAATCAATCACCTTCTCCAGCGTTTTTAGAAGAAATAATGAGAGACTAATAATTCCAAAAACTTTGACTTCAAATCATAAAAATTTTCAAGTTGTTTTGCATAAAATTGAATTAAGATTAACCGATTTACACATGTTTTCTTTGATTTATAGAGGTTTTTCCAAAGGACTGTGACAATATAGAGGTTCGAATTATCGCGAGTTTACTGTATTAGGTATTTAAGGTATTCTTTTTTGGCAGAATCGTTGCCGATCTAAATAAACATTTTTTTCTTCGATAAAAAACTACAAACAATTCAACTTACATTTCTTTGAAAATGAATATTATTCGCTCATGTGGCAAAATACACAAAGTTCATTCGAAAGAGTAGATAAGATATATCGATTCGAATAAACGATTCGTTTGAATCTCAAAATAACCATGAGTAACTCCAATTAATGTACGGAAGACCAGCAGAAGTTGCAGCAATTTATCTTTCGCAGAAGATATTATATTGATAAGCATTTTGATGATTCTTTGGCTGCCGGAGCAGGAACAGAGGCTTCTATTTTATGAATACAGCAAGGATAGATCAATTATTGGGTTATATCTTAAGACTAGACGTACTGCCGTAATTGCGCTCACATCGTTTAGCTTGTGGGATTATAAGATGTAGTTTACAGCGGGAGATAATACTTTACAATTTTTCAGAAGCAGTACTATATGTGGATATGCATTAATTCACATAAAAATCCATTTAAAACTCACCAACTAAAATGATCGGTGCATCAGGGCAGTGATGTTTTATTTCCGGATACCATTTTGACGTGACATTTTCAAACGACGACGGGCTGGCTACGCTAAAGCATATTAGAAACACGTCCGTCTGTGGGTACGACAGAGGTCTCAAACGATCATAATCCTCCTGACCTGCAGTATCCCATAAGCCGAGTGATACCTGAATTGTATCCACTTGCATTGGTGCTGAATAATTATCAAATCTATGGAAAAGGGAAAAAATAAGTACGCAGGCAAATATGTTTAGATTTCATATCGACCACTTACACTGTAGGCACGTATTCTCCTGGAAAACTATCCGTTGTGTAAGATATTAACATGCATGTCTTTCCAACAGTCCCGTCTCCAACGACAACGCACTTAATTGGCCTTCCTGTTGACATCTAGAAGACAAAGCAAAAAAAAAAAGATATAAGCATTCGAGCGCTTAACTAGGCGATAAGACACAAGAGCAAACATCCACGCCTACCCGCCAAATTAATTCATGAAAAAAACAACTATGTTCACATGTTATAGGTTTATAGAATGCAATTTAATAAAATGTTTCGACTTATTTGAATGGAATGTGATGTTCGGGATATAAATAGTCAATTAAGTCATTTGTACTGTAGAGCGGCGCTCCCATTTCTTCAATGACACAGAAGAAAATTTGAAAGATTTCTTGAACCATTTATTCATCGCACACCATTCACCATTAAAAGAATGTAAATGTTAACAATTTTGTATTCGATTATCTAAATGATGATCCACTACAAGTGACAACGCCTGCAGCTGGTTGTCCCAAACAAAGCAACATTTTTCCTCCCTTTTTGTTGAGGTTGCAGATAGGAAATCAGTCAGAGCCGCAGACCTCGCCTACAGCATCAATGTTTTGGATTTACCTTTCTTTTTCTCTACGGGCTTGCAAGTTCTAATAACACAATTTGTACTTTTTTTAAATTGCTTTCGTTTTGATTATCAAGTTCAGGTCAGCTTTCGCATGAATTGTATTTCTTTGCTGGCTTTTGGTCTAATTAAATAAAAGAAAAATGAAAGAAGGAGACCCTCGCCCCTTGCGTTAAAATGAAAATTAAAATGACACTATACTCAAACTGAACTCCCCAAAGTAGAACCAACGATGACAGGCGGTCAATGGCAGGATTCAGGTTGTCACTAAATGTCTAATTGAGAAATGTCACTTATGGGATGGAAGAGTTCAATGACAATCGACAAAATGGTTTGTTTTCCATGAAGGTACTCAGAAGAAATGTTAATCGAAACACGAACATTTGTTACTGAAAATTAATGATAATCGGCACGTAAATTAGAACGGAGACTTATTTTTATATATATATATATATTATATAAGCTGTTATTAGAAAAGGATATTCGAAAATAGTAACCGCACATACTATATTCAAATTTTAATTTTTTAATAATCACATTATATTACTTGACATGCACTGTATTCCTAAAACACTAAAATACGTTCGCATTTAACTTGTGACTAGGTTTGTACACTAGCGACAAGTTTATTAAGTCAAGAAATTTACTTGCAACTGGAAATGTTCTAACCAAATGTGCTCCATCGAAACGCATTCATATCAAACAATACGAACGAATCTTTGTCCTATTGGGCTGCTATAAATTTAAGTAATTGTATTAAGAGATTTTTTATATTCTTCTAGCTGAGGCCACAACCCTATCTATTGCCGAAAAGGGAGTTTAGCATATACAAGGCGTATTTTAATTTTTGCAATTGAAAACAAAAATCAATAAAACATGCTAAGCTTTTATATAAGTGCTTGTTAATTGTTCGGAAATGATTTTTAACGTGGTATATTGAGCACACAAATGTACATTGTGCAGAGTAAGTATTCCACGTTGCGGAAGATAAGTTATTAGTTTATTTCTTTTCCGAAGTAAAATAGACCCTTCGAAATATTCTCCATGTGATTTGAATTTAGTCAATAGGACTAAAAAAAGTAAAAACAACCGAAAAATTTGTGAAGTTCCGCAATAAAAATCTCATTGAGGTACTGCGATTTCCATGTTGGGCTTTGCCTCTTTTGAAGTCGAATTCAGTATCAGGCGACTTTGCTCTGTTTAACACCAAGTCACAACAAGTAAGGAAAAGAATCAGTATCAAACTCAAATACAAAAGTGCAAATAAACCTTTGCCCTAGTTGACTGTAGACGGTTTAAGAGCATGGAGCGCATCGCAAATCCCAGACACTAACAAACACCCTGATGTAAAATAAAATTATCAATCATCATCATCATTATCAATTTATTTGTATCCAAGCACATCATTTTAAATCCAACATAAATAATAAATAAATCACTTATCACACTTTACACGTATCACATATTACACATACAACATAAGGTTTGTAAATTAAATTTCACTTCTAAACACTTAACAACTATTTAAACAAACACTTACACATTTTCTCAAGGTATTGCAACTAAAGCTATAATTCTAACTTTTATATTTCGCATACATATTTGTATTTATGGCCCTTATTATGGTTCGTGGGTGCCGTGGCTTAGTCGGTTAGTGCCTCGGACTGTTAAGCGAGAGTACCCGGGTTCGAATCCGGCTCGGGGAAATAACACCACAAACATTTTTCACGGCCCCTCCTCCGGCGGACGATTGACAATCCTCCTGGAGTACCTTCGTCACGGAAAGCTTTCACAATTCGCCGTTCGGAACCGGCAATAAACTGTAGGTCCCCTTCACAAGTGTCAAATTATAACGTGCACAACACAGAGGAGGCGTGAAAAGCTAGACTCTGGCCCTTCGTGGGCTGTTACGCCACTAATGATAAGGATTATGGTTCGCGAGTCGAATGAAAATACTCGCCTGAGTCACATTTTCATATTGCCGTTCACGTATCGCACAGATGACATTCGACTCAAATGTCAAAAGCTTGGCGAATTTCGATTTCACCGTACACCCCTGGCGAAAGTTCGACTGAATCTCTATTTCTTGTGTTTAATCGAGGGCTCTCATCACGTAACTTTTCAGACGATCATCGTCCAGTCGACTGTCGTAAACGCTATCGTCAAAAGTTTGCTTTACGTAACACTATCGCTATCGTCTCGTCTATCGTCACAGTTTGAGTGCTACTAAATGCTACAAAATGTTTATGTCAAAATAAAAGCTGCTTGACATCCTTCCTTCGTTCAAGTCCAAGAACGAATAGAAAATATAGGTAATGAGTGCTAAGGAGGCATGTCGCACTCTAGTTCATATCAAAATAACTTATAAGCTTGAACTAATTAAATTGGCATCTATTTATAAGCATTTCATTTCCTAACCACAACTGACATTTACTTGTACAAGGATTCACACCAAAGTTCTCCATGGTTTGGAGAGAAAATGTGGTTTGGATATATGACTGTAGGTCGAATGTGAGAAATAAAAAAAGCCGGTCAAGTGTGAGTTTTACTCACGCACCGAGGGTTTCGTTCTTTCGTCAACAGATTAGAAGTAAGGACATAATTTAAGTTAAAGCAACTAACTACGGCTACCTGTCGTTTTCGAATAAAGCTAAACAACAGAAAAGTCTTTCTCATTTGCTGATCGTGCCAACCGTGTGAAAATTTATTTAGTAAACTTAAGGGAAATGGTCTCAAGCGTGCTGATCGCGGCAACCGTGTGAAAATTGATTTAGTAAACTTAAGGGAAATGGTCTCAAGCTTGCTGCTCGTGCCAACCGTGTGAAAATTGATTTAGTATACTTAAGGGAAATGGTCTCAAGCTCCCTTGAACAATTAATTAATTGAAACAATTAATCAGCAGTTCATGAAAGTTAGCTTACCAAGCAGCTAAGCAATTTGAATCATAACGTATTCGGCAGTTATAAATAGCCATCTAAAACACTAATGTGGTACAGCCACAAACACCCAAGAAATTAACAAATCAAGAACTCGTGTTTGAAATTCAAAAAAAATTCAAATTTTACACTAGGTTATTTGACTTTTGGCATGTGAAAATCACATTGAAGTAATAAAAAAACTAATGTTTAATTTTGTTTTTGTTTCTCTAGAATTCTTTATGTTCACTTTTATTCAGTGACAAAATTTAAATCGTAACCAATAGAAAAGAGCGTATCAGGAAATGGTCTGAGCACACATACACGTACAAATAACTGATTCTCTTATTTTCTTCAAAAAAATTACAATAACAAAGCTATTATGATCAATCATTTCTTTACTTCGCTTTGTTCTTTTAAGAGAAATGAGAGAGAAGAAAACGGTCATACAAAATATTCGCTCAGGTTCACAGGCCTTAAAAAGAGCCAAAAGATATTTCAGAATTTAACAAAATATAGAAAGTTTTTTAAGAATCCTTTGCGTCCTCGATTGAGTTAGTAACGCATTCAAGCCATCATTTTTATTTGAATTTGATTTTACCATTTTGAAAATAATAGTGAGAATTCTATCCTATCTAGAACCAACTTGTATGAAAAATTATTCTCACTATTTTTAACCTTCTGTTACTTGTTAAGTATTAGGTTTAGTAGTGGACTTGTTATTCTGAAGTGTTAAGTAAATGTTCAAAAAAAGTGTACAAGAAAAATACTAAGAAAAAATTGTTGTTGCTGCATAAGCTATAAATTTAGGCGCAATAAGGGTTTGTATGAAAAATTATTCTCGTCACTGTACACGTACAAATAACTGATTCCCGTATTTTTTCAAAAAAAATTACAATAAAAAAGCTTATATAATCAATAGTTTCCTTACTTCGATTTGTTCTTTTAAGAGAACTGAGAGAGAAGGAGACTGCCATATAAAATATTCGCTCAGGTGCACAGACTTTCAAAAAAACTAATAGATATTACAGAATTCAACAGTCACAATAGGCCCACTCGTGGCCGCAGTGACACAGGCGACACATTCCCACCCCCTCCCCCCCTAACTCTAACAGAATTCAACAGAATATAGAAAGTTTTTTAAGAATCCTTTGCGTCCTCGATTGAGTTAGTAACGCATTCAAGCTATAATTTTTATTTGAATTGAATTTTAACAATTTTGAAAAAATAAGAAATGTGAAAATAGCGAGAAACTCCCTTCGGTGAAGAAAAAAAAAAGTAAATCGGACAACAAATCGATGATCGAACTCAGGACCTTCAGAGCACAGCGCGAGCGCTATAACCACTCCGCCAACCCCGCTTCAAAATTTTATTGTCTTTTTTGGTATAGGAAAAGCGTAGAAAACTTTGTGTGTGTGAGATAATCGTTAGTTGCCCTTTTTTGGCAAAATGCTCATATAATTTAAATCGTTAATATTTCGAAAAATTGTGTGAAAATACTTTTTTTTGTATTAAATTTTTTGATTCTATTGATGAGACCTACGAAATGGCGTTTTCGGAACTTTAAAATTCGTATGTCATTGTTTTTTGGTTTTTGGCCAATAATTCAAAAACTGTTTGAGCCAGAATGCTCGAACTAAATTTAAACTAAAGATTACATCGAGACCTGCATTCTAGATTTTATTCAGATTTTTAAACCAGCGGGTGTGGAAATCCGAGGGATGAGGGGACGCTTTTTTTTCGCACTTAAAACAAAAAGCTCAAAATCAAATCATATGAGATTTCTGTGTATATTTGCAATATTGCGATGAGTTGCCCCATAGCTCCAATTTTTTTTCAGATTTGTTGGCCCATTATTTTAGAAAATAAGGTATGGGACATGGTACACAAGTCTGTTTTTTGAAGTTTGCGGGCTTATAACTTTTTACCAATAAGACTAAGATGCTAATTGTGGTCCAACTTTTCGATCTTGCTACCATTCTCTTTCTAACGATACCCATATCTAGTATCTAAGAAAAAAAAAACATTTTTTGATTTTAGTATTAGTACTAACTTTTTCGTTAATAAGTAATTTTTTTTAAACTTTTTTTCAGGACTTTCTTTGGGCAAGTGAAGTACATCATTTGTATAAATTTCATTTCTTAGTTCCAGGTGATTCACCAGGTACCTAAGATAGGGGTTACTGACAGACAGACAGTCATTTTTGTAGTCTCCGCCCCGCCCCCTTTCCAATGACACCCATATTGACCACAAAAGTTAATAAAAGTTTTTTCAAAGTTTAGTTTCAGTACTAACTTTTTCTTTAATATATGACTAATTCCGGAAAAAATTTCTGATTTATTTTTGGGTTGCCAAGAGGATTCAGAAGTTATTAGCAAATATGTAAAGGCGACAGACAGACGGACACCGAAGTGATTCTATAAGTATTAGGCGGCGTAACAGCCCGTTGAGAGCCAGAGCCTAGCTTTTTCGCACCTCCACTGTGTTGTGCGTGTTATAATTTTGACACATGTGTGGAAGTGATTCTATAAGGGTTTCGTTATTCCTTTGGAACGAAACCCTAAAAAGACATTTTTCTGTTTAAAACAATGTATAATGCAAAAAAAATCATTACCAAAACTATTTTTTAGCATTCAATCCAATATTTCATTTATTTAAGTCAAACATTTTACAATGTTTTTAACAATTTGTTCTATAATCAGAAAACCATCGTCGAGACCACAGAAAAGGACAGTTCTCGGCTTACGTGAAGTGGAGAAACGTTATCGTTCTGTCGATATCGTTTTTTGATGCTTACTTGAAGCACAGCTATCGTGTAAACGATATCATCAGACGTTAGTCGTGTTACGTGATGAGAGCCTTGTAATTTTCTATCGTCTCGACGATGGTTTTCTGACGATACCTAATTTGCTATCGTGCTAGAACAAATTGTGAAAAATATTGTATTCTTACATTCGACCTACAATCATATATCCAACCCAAATTTTCTCGCGGCCCACTATTTGTATCTTTCCAAAGCTGATTCTGGTAAAGGGATACTTTTGAGCGATAACTCTGGTTTTTTTTTCTTTTTCTCTCTAGTTTTGAAATTTGAAATATTTTGAAATTGAATTGAATCTGAAATACTTCATTTAAAGCCCTTCTTCTCTCTGGCTTTTAAATTTGAAATACATTGCAATTAAATCGATAGCGCTTTTCTGACACACCTCAGTGATGCCTCATAAGCAACCTAACCAGAGTGTGGGGAGTCACAACTTGAGAGGTTTTCGTATTCCTCAAAAGTTGTGAACAAAGTAAAACCGTCAAAATAGTGATCAGTGATTCGATCGGTTAGTGCGTCGGACTGTTGAGCGAGAGTACCCGGGTTCGAATCCAGCCCGGGAAAACAAAAAAAAAAAAATAAAACATCACAAACATTTTTAACGACCCCATCTCCAGCGAACGACTGACGATCCACCTGGAGTACTTCTGTCATGAAAAGCTTTCGCAATCGCCGTTCGGAACTGGCATTAAGCAGCAGGAGGTCTCCTCTACATGTGTCAAAATTTAATGCGCACAACACAATGGAGGCGCGAAAAGCTGGGCTCTTGGTCTCAACGGGTTGTTACGCCACGAACGAACTCTGTACTTAACTAAATAAATACAATTTAGTTCGATCAAATTAAAAATAGGCTGGCTGTGCCATTGCTTAATCAAGGGCGTTTAAGTTATTTCAGTAAAATAACTTAAAGTACGTCACTTCACGCCCTAGTCTATATGATGACACAGTACGTCGTTATTATTGGTGGTCATTCTTCACTCAGAAAATGTTGCAGTAAGTCTGTAAAGCACGGTCTGATTTACTCCAAAAACTTACAAAAAATAAAATACAAGCATTTCGATGGTTCGTTTGTTTTGCGTTTCGAAAAATTCAGAAATCTGGTATTCTAAGAATCCTCGCCCTTTTTATAACAAAATTTATTGTAGTAAGTATTCTTTTGTATTTTTGTACTACCAACTACAATAGGGCTATTAAAGACAAAAAATCCTAGACTAACCCGAAATTAAAAAAGTTCGGACTATTTTAAATTATAGCAGGAGCCATAATTTTGCACAAATAGCTGTATTAACGACCAACCCTATTTGAAATAATCCTACACATATGCACATATGTTATTTCTTTTGGCTAAGATGGAATTCTATTCAAATGTCGCAATCAACGATAACTGCAATTTTAAGCTGTATTTAACCAACTTAGTCTCATTGTCATCAAAAGGTTCCACTTGAATAAAAATCTACGTCTTCTGCGTACCCTGCGCTCATAAACACGAGTTATGATGCACACACTCACACAGGGAAGTGAATAAAAAACATCTCCTATCGGGTCCAGATTATGTCCCTTTTTATATTCCCTTGTCGTTTAGTCCTTCCGCACCCAAACCAGTTAAAGATAATGATGAAATTGAAATATATGTATATGTGTATGTAGATAAATTTAAAACTTTTTTTATGTTCTTAGACAAATATTCTTTTATATTCCCTACACCTTTGGCTGGAATCGAAGATATTACTATCGCTGTTCTAGAAAACAATTGATTGCAACGGATGAGCGAGGACAATGACGGGGAGTTGTTTCAAGACGATTGGAAAGGTGCTTATGGCTTAAATAGTTCTCCCAAGACGTTAGACTTACAATATAAATGCGTGGAATCGTAACCGGAAGTCGCCTGCAAGTCTCACAATATAGTAATGGGTAATATCTCTCTTTATAACCAGTATTTTCCTGTGCGATATCTTTGGAGCTTTTCTTGCACTGAAGTGGATCTTTTCCCTGCGAATGAAACGTATATGGATATGCGTATGAAATATCATGGAAAATATAAGGTGCGAAGTTAACGCCTTAAATAGTGATGGGTCAAATCTGTATTACGAAATATTTATTACTAATATATTCTCATACAGGTATTATAATATCTTAAGCGATAAATATCACTACTACTTGTTTCTTCATACAAATATCTTCGATATTCTAGTTCTCGGTACAGTTGTTGTAACTTTTATGAATGATATTATCTGGTATAGTTGCTAAATGAAAACACTGGAATTTATTATGAAATATTTCATTTTTTCTTTATTTGTGTTTATAAACATTAATTTGTTAACCTTATCAGGATGTAAGCGAGTTTTTCGTTCCGCAATCAATTCCGATCATTTGGGAAATGTAGGTTCACAGCAGAAGAATGATTCTTATTCTTCTTTCTTGCTTATTCCTTATTTAACCTAACCTGAGTTTTTCATTTGATAGATTGAGTCGTATTTTAATGCAATTCCTGTCTGTGAATACGTGTGAGCTGCCAATTGGTTCCCGTTTAAGATTAGTCATTGCAACCAACAATTTTTATTGCAAGTTTTAGGCTTATTTTAATACAAATATTTATTATTAATTAATTTCATGCTTTCAAAAAGTAACGTTCATCCGCACTCCGTACAGCAACCAATGGGGGCGAGAATCAAAAATTTAGAACAAGCGGAAGCATATAACAATGTGCGTGAATCTGCTCAGAACCCCAAATAAGTGTGCTTGTAAAATGTGGGCGAGGTGTTTTCCATCCTGGAAAGCTGGGGTTCTTGTATAGGTTATTTGTGACTTTGATACTCGTCATGTAGGCATGACCGGAACCCGCGCGATATTCACACTGTTGAGCGTTAAATGTGTTAATAATTAGAAGCCATCAAAACAACAGACCAACAATTTTAACCTGTCTCTACTGGAAGTGGTCTATAAGGTGTTGCTCATATTTCGATTACAACTGTACGACTGTCATTGTAAGTTGAACCGTAACCGTACCATTTCGACAGTCGTTAGCTTTAACGGTTATCAAATTTCTTGACGAACATTTGTGTTGAATCGGAATTATTCAAAAAATGTACTAGTGTAAATAAATAAGAACCACGAGGGCAAGAAGACGTCAATAATACATAAGCAAACCAGCACATTAAGAACTGGATTATTAAACAAAAGCATGATTTCTGGACCAATAAGGACGGTATCAAACACTCCAGGAAATTTGTGAAATGCAATTACAACCCCAAACTAGGTAAGGAAGCTCTGGAACTAAACAAAGCCAACCTGAAAATGCTGTGCGAAGCACTTGCAGGACACGAAACACGGATATTTGTAGTAATTGTGGCCAGGCTAATGAAACTATGGAACAATTCCTAACCACCTGCCCAAGCCTGGACCAAATCAGATTAAAAATTGTAACAGGGACCGACTTCGATGACATCCCATCTAGGAACATTCTCAAACTTATGAAGGCAGCTTTAAAGTCCTAGGTCAAAGAAGGGGCTACAATAAATCTTTTAGGTCCCAGTACAAGAGGCTTGGTGACACACCCCATTTCATCATAATCATAATAATACCCCAATTCTGGTCGTGATTTTATTGTGAATTCTTTTGTGAGCGATCAGCTGTTTGGTATTCTGGCAAAGACCTCACAGGCAAACACTCAAAAATTCTCACCACGGTGAGGTGAATTCATTTACATATCAAAGAAGGTCTTTTTTGTAGTAGGCCAAAGATCCTAAGAACAGCTGCCGGTATATGCATAGGAAGGGTAAGTTGATATACATTACGGCAGTTGAAAAGAATTAGAGATCCAGCGCGGTCGTGTTTAAAAAAATATCTAAATATGTTTTAAAGTTTGTGTTGTGTCTTATTTCAATTAACTATTCTAACTTTCGTACTATAATAATCAGAAGTGGGATTCACCTAAAAGCAGTGTTGGTGTGCTTTAGGAAAAAAAAACTTCCGGGAACAAAAGTGAACTGATGTTGGGTTTGGTTGAAATTTCCAGAAACCAGCGAGGGGAATTCTCTACTTACGCACAGTAGCAGAACGATAGCGATTCTGAGACAAAAATTGTGAAGAAAGTATTGTATTAACCAGAGCGTAGTGGGCGCCGTGGTTTAGTCGGTTAGTGCCTCGGACTGTTAAGCGAGAGTACCCTGGTTCAAATTCAGCTCGGGAAAAAGTAAACACCACAAACATTTTTCACGGCCCCACCTTCAGCGAACGATTGACAATCCTCCTGTAGTACTTCTGTCACGGAAAGTTTGCGCAATTCTCCGTTCGGAACCGGCATTAAACTGTAGATCCCCTCCATATGTGACAAAATTATAACGCTCTTTGTGGGCTGTTATGCCACTAATGCCACTAACCAGAGCGTGGAGGAAAGAGGCGTTACAGGATCGAACATTGTAGAGAGGAATACACCGGACGGTATAATTAAAAGAGGAGTGACCGCAGAGCAAATTAAGAGAGTGGACGGAATGATGAGTGTTAATGATGAAGATGAAATAAGGAGAGCTGAAACTGAGAAAAACACCGGCGAGAGCGTGAATTATAAGGAATGGATGTGGATAAAGAGAGAGATCGATATCCTGAAGAGAGAAACAATTTTACAGAAAAAAAGAGGAACGAAAATGAAATTTTAAAAAAGAAAAAGGGAGTGATGAAAAAGGACCAGCCCAAATTAAAAGAAACAACTTTTCCATCGTAAGCGACCTACTATCCTAAATTACTAGAAAAGGAGATTCTTTCGACCATTGGGAATCCCAACTGAAGAATATTTTACTCACTTACAATCTGGATAGCAACAGTTCCAGAGCACTTATGTCCAGTAAGCTTAAAGGGAAGGCGTTGAAGTGACTACATTCGAGCACCGATTTACTGACCGTTCCAGTTGAGGTGTTTCTAAGGGATTAGTCCGTTGAATATAGTTGGACAAGTAAAATGTAATGTTTCATTTGAAGGTAGAGAAATAGAGGTTAATATGTTTGTTGTGCCCGATGATACGATGCAACCTCCATCGATATTAGGAAACGATTTTTTGAAGAATGCTAAATTAAATTTGCGAAAGAATGAAGATGATTTAAAAAAAAGGATTGTAATTTGTTTCAAAATGAGTGTTTATGTTTAATGCAGATAGAAAGTAGTGTAAACGATAACGAAATATGTATAGCAAACAATAATATAGATTATAAATTCAAAGAAAAATGTAAACAATTGTTTAATGAATGCTATTTGTTCTGCAATCGTCCAGATGAACCTGAAACAAAATGTGAGATAAAATTGTTATTAAGTAGCGAAAGGCCATTTAACTGTGCACGCTTTAGATTATCATACTATGAAAAAGAACGCCTGCAAATAATAGTTGATGAGTTACTTGAACAAAAAGTTATAAAGCCAAGTAATTCAGAGTATGCACATCCCATTGTTTTAGTAAAAAAAAAAAGAATGGAGAAAAAAAAAAAAGAGAATGGGCTTTGAATAAAGTAACATTAAAAGACAATTACCCAATACCTTTGACAGATGACCTCTTAGATATATTAGCAGGGAAAACTATCTTTACCTTACTAGATTTAAAAAGCGTATTTTATCATGTTTCAGTGAATCAAGATTCTATTAAATATAAGTCAATCGTGACACCGCTAGGACAATACGTAGGAATTTTTGAGGATGCCTTTTGGGCAACGAAATGCTCCGCTAACGTTTTAAAGGTTCGTCAATTTAGTTTTCGAAGATATGATAAGTGCAGGGAAAGTAGCAATATACTTAGATGATATAATGATAGCAACAAAGTATGTAGAAGAACATTTAGTAATCTTCTCTTCTATATATATAAAAATGAATTGCTGTTCGTTAGTCTCGCTAAAACTCGAGAACGGCTGAACGGATTTATCTTATCTTGGTCTTGAAATGTTCGTGGAGGTCTAGGGAAGGTTTAAAAGGTATGAAAAATTCGAATAACTGCCGAGAAAACCCTAAAAATAGCCCTTTTCTATTTCCCATATAAACGTTTTGTAAATAAAATGTAGAGTCAATTTTAACTTTATTACTATTCAATAAAATTCATATTAAATCATAATCACTCAAAGTGAATCGCGAACGCGACAAAATTGCATAGTGTAAGCAACCATCAGTCGTAGGCGAAAACCCAGACGCATGGTAAGGGATGATATTGTTTGGCTTTCAGGCGACACGCCGGCGTGAATATGTGCGAGACACCCCGTCATAAGCCGGGGTGACCGAAAAGGAAGAGGATGAGAATCTCCCTCTGAACCGAGATGGCGACGCGATAAAGGGATCGGTCGCTGGTAGATTTGAGTATGGGTATTTCCGTAGTTTAGAACACCAGAAAGACAAATTGAAGACCTGTGAGCAGTATAAAAACGCAGTTCACTCACGGAATCATCATCAGTGTGTTCATACCAGTGCGTGGTATTTACACTTTACTTGACATTGGCAGAAATGGTTGCATTTACCTACACTCATTTAAATAAATCTATATAAATAAAAATGAATCGCCGAAATGTATGTAATACTATAACTCAAGAACGACTTCACTGAATTAAATAATTTTTTTTCCTCTGAATTAGTTACTTTCAGGAGATGGTTTAGATGGAAAAAAAGGTTAAGAAACGGAAAAACGCAATCAAAGTTTTCCAAAGCATTGTTTATGTATCAGAAAAAAACCGACTCACATATGAAGTGTCGGTGGCGTAGGGCATAAGATCGCTGCTCCAGGATCTGTAGGTCTGCGAATCGAATCTCGCCATGACGTATCTTTTTTCTGATAATCTTATGTACTGGATTCATGTCTAGAAAAAAGCAAACACTCTTTGTTTTTTCCAATTCAATTTTTTCGGGTGCAAAAACGCTTTCAAAGCTTTCCAAAGCATTTTTTTATGTATCACAAAAAAACTGACTTAAATATGAAGTGGCAGTGGCGCAGAGCATAAGATCGCTGCTCCAGGATCTCTATACCCGGGAATCGAATCTCGGGAATAATGTATCCTTTTTTCCGATAAACTCATGTCTAGAGAAAACAAAAACAAACACTTTATTTTTCTAATTTTTTCGGGTGAAAAAAGAAAGCCCTACATGAAATCAATAAGTAGGTAAAACCCACTGCGTGTAGAATGAATTGGTGTGTAAATAAGAAAAGTAATTAAGGATGTGAGAAATGTAAGGAATGATAATGTTTATATGTATAGAATAGCCAGAATAAAAAAAGACATATTCGATCGTGGAAAGTGCTGTGATAGTGAATCGAGACCGAAAACAAGGGCAGCCTGTACCAGGATACGTGGATGTATATTCAACCGATGCATTGGGGCGCATTTACACAGTTCACCCAAAGAACAACGGAAAATCCCGAGCTTGAACTTTGCGCTGAAATCTACAATGAGGTATTAATATCTTTAGAGGATTTGTGCGTGGTGATGTCTGGCAAGATGTTACATGACTTCGGAATGCCTGCACCTATGATGTATTCAATTGTGAATTTGAAAGAGAACGCCAATACGATAGAAATGCTTTTAGTCAGTGCAAATAAAGTCCCACTTTTAAATCAACAGCAAAAAAAAACTTACGACACGATAATGAAAGCAGTTAATGTCGACAACGGAGGATTTTTTTTCCTGGACGCACCCGGAAAATGCCTGCTGTCCCTTCTACCGGCCTCATTTCATTTCCACCAAATTTTTGTCAGTTTACATCGTCAAAAGAACAATTGATATCGAAAGTGTTCCTAAATATCGGAGTAAATTATAAGAACCATGTTTGGTTGAGCGAACGAGCTACATATATTAGCAGCAAAAAATAAGGATGTTGATGATTTAAATATAAAAATCCAGAATGAAATTTATGGACAAATACATTCATTTAAGTCGATCGATTCCATTATCGATCAAAATGAACTTGTAAATTATCCAACTGAATTCCTAAATTCATTGGATTTGGCAGGATTACCACCCCACAACTTACTCAAGGTGATGTTACGCAATTTAAATCAACCAAAATTGTGCAATGGAACAAGACTCGCCGTTAAAGAAATTTTGGGAAATTTGATTAAAGCGACGAAAGTTTAAGGGCGAGGATGTTCTAATCCCAATAATTCCAACCGATTTCCCTTTTGACTTTAAACGTATCCAGTTTCCAGTGCGCCTAGCATTCGCAATGACAATTAACAAATCCCAAGGCCAATCACTAGAAGTATGTGGAATAAGCCTGGAATTTCCCTGTTTTTCTCATGGGCAATTATACGTTGCATGCTCGCGAGTCGGCAAATCATCGGCGGTATTTCTTTTTGCCTCAGAAAAAAAAATAAAAATATTGTGTATGATAAGGCCTTACAATATTTATATTTAAAGTATTTAATACATGGTTTTATTGTAAAAAAAAGATATTTTCTCATTATTGTCAAATAATCCAACTGATTTTAATTTCCCAGTATTACATTTCCTTAGTCCACGATTGTACACCACCTGTGCGAAGCCAAGGCAATCGTAATTAGTAAGCCAAGTCGTTCAAGAATTTCGAAATTATACACAAAAAAGAGGACAGACAGACGGACACCGAAGTGTTTCTATAAGGGTTCCTTTGGAACAAAACCCTAAAGATATAGCGGTACGAAGTTCGCCGGGTCAGCTAGTATTGGATATAATGAAGCTTTTGAGCGTTTGGTGCAAAATGACCTTTGTCTTAGAGTAGATAAATGCCATTTTATGGAATCGGAAATACGATATTTAGGCTATAAGATCTCAAAAGAGCGTATACAACCTGATGATAACGGCATTGATTCTGTAACTAATTTCCCTGTACCAACGAATGCAAAGTCTGTCCATAGTTTTTTAGGGTTATGTTCTTATTTTAGGTGTTTTGTAAAAGGGTTTTCCGTAGTAGCTCAACCATTATATAATATTATATATAATATTATATATAAGAAAAATGTTGATTTCAGATTCGGTAGAGTAGAGTTACAATGCTTCGAAGAATTGAAGCAAAAGTTGGTTGCAGCACCAATATTATCGATTTACGATCCTAAAGATGAAACTGAGCTCCACTGCGATGCAAGCTCTTTGGGTTTTGGAGCTATACTTCTTCAAAAAAAGAAAGATAGACTGTTGCATCCAGTGTTGTATTTTTCTAAGCGGACCACTTTACAGAGATTTAGGGTATATCTCCAAGGGTTGAAATTTAAGATAGTTACCGACTGCAATTCTTTAACAAAAGGGATACTAATCCGAGGATAGCCAGGTAGGGGCTTGAGTTACAGAACTATGACTATATATTAGAACACAGAAGTAGTAAAAAAATGTTGTATATAGACGCTCTTAGTCGCATCCCTAATATTTCGGCTTTAGAGGAAAAAACCCTGGAGCAGAATTTGCCTATTTGTCAACATAGAGATGAAATAATTAACGGAATTACAGGAAAGTTAGAATTAAATGAGAGTTGATTTTTATAAGAGTTCAGAATTATAATAAGGAGCAAAAAGATACAAGCAGAATTCGGAAAAAAATACGAAATAGGTGATTATGTGGTTGTTAAAAATTTCTTTAGTGAGCCAGGTATCTGTAGGAAGATCGCACTAAAATTTAAAGGACCGAAAAAAACAATAGTTTAAATCCTACCAAACGATAGATATAGGCTGGAAGACGTTGAGGGTCATCAGATAACACAAGTTCCATATAAAGGTGTCTGTAATGGGGACACACCCCAAGTCAACTGTTTAACGTCAACGTAAAAGACAATAATCGTCTAGTGTAATTCACCGTGGTCAACGTGTCATCCTCCATTTTGCACTACCCCACTACCACCCTTCTTCCAATAGATAAACCTAACCCCGGTTTTGAAATAGTCATTTCACTTTTTACATTGAAATGTTTTAGTTATCTGAGTTAAATCAAATATTAAAATCACTGATTAACTATCATCAATAAAATAAAGTTCTTGTAAATCAAATATACATACATACATACATACATATATCTGTTTAGTGGTTGATTGACAGAGTTAGCTAATAAGCTTGTTTTAGAGTCGCAGCGAAATCGGGACGATTGCATGTCAGAATTGTAGTAGGCCAAAGATTCAAAATTTTTAAAAATCCTGAGAACAGCTGCCGGTACACGCATAGTTAGGGTAAATTGATGTAAATTCAAGTAGTCGAAAAGAAATAGAGACTCAGTCCGGTCGTGTTTAAATAAATATCTAAATATTCTAAAGTTTGTGTTGTGTCATATTTTAATTAACTGTTCTAACTTTCGTACTACATTTTTATAATCGTACACATTACTATATTCAAAGTAGAAACACAATGCTGCGTGCGTGCGCTGACAGGTAGAGTAGAAACAATAGCCGTGTTTTATTATGCACTCATAATCTATATAGATCATTGGTTTGCACGCATTGCAACAACAACACATGATCCAGAGAGCTATCGGGATCATTTATCATGATCCGAAAATTGATTCCGCTATTCCCTGCTAGGTTCATGGAAGCTGATTTGCCTGGAAACCATTTCCAATTTACGGCATTGCCTGATATACAAAATATTATTTTTTTAACAAGATTTTAGTACTCACTTTTATTCCTTAATTAAGTAATATTGTGTTAACAGTAATCCAAAATTTGTATTTCAATTTTAATTTCTAACAATTTTGTGTGATTTGCACAATTGTTTTGCGTTTGCCGGTGAAAATCATCATCGTAAAAGATGTGCAAACACTTGCTCTGAAGAGAAGACAAATTGTGTTGGCATGGAAACACTGCCCGCAAATATCACAGCATCGACAGGAGTTAATTGTCAAACTACTGCCAGAACACAAAATAAAAATTCTTCCATGATCTCTAGCGTTTTATTTACACCCATGATCCATATGGATCATCCGTGCATAATAAAACACGGCTAATGTACTCTTATGGGGTAACACAAAATACGACTTCGTGCGTTAGCATTGCGTTGTATCGTAAATATCGTAACGCAGATACCAACCTCACCAGAGTGTGGGGAATCACAACTTGAGAGGATTTCGTATTCTAACCAAAAACCTCATAATACCTCATAGACTTGATTCTGCATGTGAGTTATATAAACGAAAAAGAGGAAACCTAAAAGGAAGTACTTTTTTGTTGGACAGTATAATTTTTTTCTTTTTTTTTAAATGTTTCAATTAATTTTATTGCGGGAAAGAATAATGCATTCTCAACAAATGTTTCGCCATTATATTCCTTTTTATTATTATTTCTCAACATTCATCTTCTACTTAATGTGTATGATTATAACGAAAAAAAAGATTTTTGACATGTAAATTAATTCACCACACCGTGATGAGTATTTTTGAGTGTTTGCATGTGGTCCTCGCCAGAATACCAAATAGTTGATCGCTCACAACAAAATCATCACAATGTCCACCTCACTGACATTTGTGAGTTATGACTATATCACGCACAGAATAGGACCATAAGTTTCGAAATCGTGAAAATAGTCTTTGGTGGTTAACTTATTACACACTGCCATGAAATTCTGAAGCGAAATCGGCAGCTTCAGCGAACAAATAAGGAATCATTCAAATTCGACAGTGCTTAAAATGTATGCCTGTGCCTTTATCACAAGGCATTAATTACATCATAATGTATTTATTTGTAAAATACAAAATATAATTAAATTCAATTGCTATCTATAAAAAAAATTTAAGAACAAGATATGAAGACCATAAAAGTGGCAATACAAATAGAACCGAAGCCATGCGGTACAAAGCATATTACGTAGTACGTTTAAATAAAGGCTAAAAAGAACTGCGCGAAAATGAAAAACGCTGTGGATACAATGAAATCAATTTATTGGATATTATTTGTTTGCTTTGTCAAATAAACTGTCACAAATGAATTTTTTGGCTTAACGGATGTCGCGTCACCTCTTGATTTCTGTTTGGTACTATAAACAAAATTGACTTTTGTTCATGTGCGTTATTCTCCATTCTTATTATTCTCTCGTCCAATTTTTTGGCTTAAGGCAATTGACGAGACCGAAATTATTTGCACAGAGTATACCTTAAAGGAAGGTTCTTATTCTCTTTTTCTATTTGTTTTAACTTTAACCGATTAAATGAAGAATGGTGTTTAATTTGCATCAAATTAAAACGCATTAACATTTGTAAAAACACGCATTTGATTTACGCTAAATATCTATGCCACGGTGCGTATAGGGATGTAAATGTGCAAAGTCCCCCATTGAGAATTTTTTTTCCTCATGTGTGGAGAAACACAGGGAAGATGTCAAGCAGTATCCCTGCAGTATTGAGTTTAAGTGAAACAGATGTCCTCGGATATTGTGATTGATAGTTCTCAATTGATAGGTGGCTGATGGTACTGTGAGGTGAATGATTTCATTATAGAGATTTAGATAAATTACTTAGTAGGTCATACCCATGAGATGGGTCAACCTTGGAATGGAAAGCATGTGACGGTTTTCTGTGTGCTGTCCTTTGCACGATAGTATTGAAACTATGACATGGAAATGAGCGTTTAATTCAATTCAATTTTAGAACGAATAAATCAGTTGGTTGCTAGTTAAAGTCGAAATGTGTGACGTCGCATTGAATAGAAATGGTATCGTTATACATTTGCTTATTGGCTTGACTTTTGGGTCAGTCGATTGAACGTGCACAATGTAAGAATGAGAATTGTCCTTTTTTTCGTTGAAGATAGAAGAAGCAAACTTCACATCTGGTGGTGAAAATATGAAAACTGGAACGGTGTGTTAGCACTTTAGCTGGAAATTGAGAAAAAAGAAACGAAACGTTAAAACTTTACTATCGTGAGATTTTTTGTTGCAATATACTCTAATAAAAAGTATCCTATATCAAAATTATTGAACTATTCGCTGAAAAACGACTATTCTTAATTTAAGTATTTCAAAGCTCAGTGGTGGGGTGCTTTCTGCATCATATTACGTCAAACCTTATGCTAAATGTATGTAATACACATACACAATTAAAAAAGAAAACAAAAAAAATTAAAAACACCGCTCGTTACCTAGGAGTGGTGAGTCGAGTTGTAGCAAATAAGTTGATGTCGGAAACAACTTTAAATAATTTCATCCCCCATGCCATGAGGTTGACTACAGAGTCACTCAAAGAACACTTATTTTAAAATATTCTCATTATTTTCTCGTTTAGCTTAAAGAAAAATATTTTGGATTCAAAACCAACTTGTCTAGCATGTGTCCAAGCCAAAACATCCCCAAGCAGGCCTTTAGAGCGGTAAAAAAGTAGACAAAAGCCTCAAAACTAATTAAAAGTTTTGCGGATCCTTTTACCAAACAACTTTGAACAGACTCTAGCACTAGTTATTTTTATTTTTATTTTTAAGTCAACAACAACAAATCTCCTAAAACACAGTTATCACCACACGCTTGGAAAAGAAAATTCTGTATCTAAATAAAAAACCAAAATAAATTTTTCACAACGCTAATCTAAAACAGTAAGCTAATGCTTAGCTTCTTAAGACCATTTTTTTTTAGAGAAAATCATAAAAAATGTCTACTAAAAGAGTATAAATTGTCTGGTTTGGTGTCCACGAAAGCATCGAAACTGAAATAGCAGAAAAAATCAACCAAAGGAATTCGACAATATAGGACAAAGTGACTGTAAAATCCTTGACGAAATTAATTGAAGCTCTTTGTGAAATAAATGAATGACCACCTAATTGGGGGATTGAAAACGCCAGAGTATGGTGATTAATTATTATCGTTGGCAACTTGGCAACAGACAAGTCTCCCAGAGAGATGTCACACTGGCCTTTCGCCGTCGCGTCGGTGTAGTTGTCGTTGTCGGTGTAGGTGACGGTATATCGCTTATATTGTGTTATGGTGTACTATGCATTTACATAAACTTCATAGCGTAGTGGGTGGAAGAAGATCACAGTACAACACGCGCACAAGTGTACAAACTCATGTGGAATATCCTTACTGCCTGCAATGTAATGATGGTCAGTTTGTCCGGGAACGATATAATCGACAAAGTTTATTATAGTTAATTAAATGAAAATCACCGGAAATTCAATGTACAGCGATGAGATTTTCCTTTGCCTTCATGAGTTGAAATAAGGGTTTTTGAAGGATAAACTGTCGTAATAGATGGCGGCGAAGAGTGTTACATAATTAACATGCAATCAGGTAGATCTTTTAAACTTAATTAGTTATGTATATAAATGTTGTAAGCCACTTCGGAGAAATTTTAATATTAAAAAAAGAAGACTGCGGACATGCCCTTAAGTCGTTTCTTTTTAAAAGAGCAACGAACATTTTATACGTAAATCCTTGTCATTTTAAAGCAGAAATAACATTGTGACAGAAGTAGAGAGACAATTCAAAAGTACAATGGCAACGAAATTTGGTCTGTATCCAAAAATCCTATCTGTCTCTCGACCAAATTAACTCATTCCATATGCAAAATTATGTATGTATCGACTTTGTAATAATACGACTGCATTTCCAATCAGAGAAACACGAATGCGTCCACCTATTCCATATGCCCTTCTGCAGTGCTCAGTCAATGGAGTGTCTTTCGAATAAAGTTTCACTCTCTGGCATTAAATTACTAGAATGGGGAATCTTTAAAGAACGTTCTTGAATCCAACGATTTTTTACCTTTGTTTTAAGCAATATTAAAAGTAGAAAGTACGATGGATTGTAATCTAGTTGAAAGAAATCATATTAATATTAAGGATTTATAAAACAGATAAGATTCCCCTTTGCAGCTGGCAGCTGCGTCTTAGGTTACAGCTTTCTTTATTTTCTTTATGTTCAACAGTTTGCTGGTCTGGCAATACAGAGTTTAACTATGTATATTAATGCTTGATTTACCTTTCTTAATTTGCAATTTCAAATTCCTACTGCATGTAACGTTTTCTTTCTATAATGAAATTATGACTTTTGTAGCTATAACTACGGAGTCTGTTGAGTTTAAACTGTTGATATTGAGTTGAATACTCAAGGCGCGAATTAAATAAAAAACTTTTAATTTTACCGTATATTTAGTTATTAATTGTCGCAGTGACAAGGTAACACCTTAAATTTCGTTTACAAAAGAAGGTCAAGTCATAAATCAACTTTCTTATTTATATTTTGCACATGTAAGAATTTACAGATGATCTTATTCACAAAAACGCTTATAACTGTTGAGTCCATCGGAGCCAAGGGATAAAATTTGGACTGAAGGTGTATTTAGGCAACCCAGAACCCAATAAGTCATGAACTATTTTTCGGAATCAGTCTGAGATTGAAGGAAACGTTAGTACTAAGACTAACGCTCGTAAGAGCTTTAACTAACTTTGATTGTCGATATACATAAAAATGGGTAGTCTATAATCTTGGTAACCTGAGAACCACTTAAAATTTAAAATTAAAACTCAGCAAAAGGATGTATTTCATTTGCCAAAAGAAAGTTAAAAAAAAATAAATTTAAGAAAATTGCGTGTTAGCGAATAAGAAAGTACACCAGATTCAAAAAAAGTATTTTTTTAAAACTTTTGATATACAGTTAGTCCCAAAAGTAAGTACAGTCGAATCCCTCTAAGTCGAATTTCTTTCTAACTCGAGAATTTCTCTGTTTCACTTTGTCGGTACAATTTGGCATTTCCCTTCCCAATTTTCCACACCAAAACCATCCTCTAAGTCGAACTCGCTCTAAATCGAACTAATTTTGATGTCCCTTAAAACTCGACTGAAGAGCACTTTGTGCTCATGGAAAAACAAGCTCCAAATAGCTTTCACGAAAAAACCTTAAATGCAGTCTTATTCAAAAATTCAATAGCCCTGATGCTACCATAGTATCCTATACCATTACATAACCTAGTTCATATTTTGCTGTTCTTGTCCTGGAATTTCTCATTGACTCTGTGCAAAACCTTGCACCGTCCGCGCGAACCTAAGATAATAAATTTACTTTCACCGGTAAATATTAGAGAACTCCAGAAAGCAGAATTATGTTGTCAATGTTTGGCGAAAGATCAATGGGACGATCAATGTGGCTAAGAACAATTAGTATACAGTACAGCATGGAGGAGGTTATTTGTATGGTATAGGGTACTATGGGTAGCATCTAGCGTTAGTAATTTGGTGCTTATCGATGAAAAAATCGATTGGTTTGGTAACTTGAATATCCTCAAGACTAATTTGCCCAAAAAAGTTAGTTGGAAGGGGTTAGTTAATTAGTTAAAAGGGGCATTCATACACCAACAAAACTGCAACCCCGAAAAACTTTCGCGTTATTTTGTTGCTAACTGGTCAGAACAAATTCACGTTCTTTCCTTGGTTTCCCTTCATGCTTCGGTCCTCTCTGTTTAGCACACGCTTCTTATCAAAAAATAACCCGCTACTTTTTTCGTGTTATTAGCTGATTTTGTATTGTGTATCATATTTTGCATGTGCGTCGGACTGTTACGCGAGAGTACCCTAGTTCGACTTCAGCTCAGGAAAAAAAAAACACAATAAACATTTCTCACGGCCTCACTTCCAGCGAACCTCCAAAAGGGGTAGGCTAGATGACACCATCTCTCCCCTCTCCAACGTTAGGCAGGAGGCAAAAAGGCCGCAATATTCAGAACAGGTCAAAGAGGGCCTGCGTGTCGCTATTGTTGACTTCGGCAAGTCTGACCACAGACTCTCCGACGACCAGTGGAAGTTGCTGGAAATCCGCATTCGACACGGGATCGACGACGCCATCAGGAATAAGAAAGAGTTCGTTCCCTTCTTCGGGCGGTTGACCTCCGTGATGGGCTACAAGCTCATCGAGTGTGAGAAGGTAAGGTCCCTTGAGCGGCTAAAGGACTTCCTCGCCAAGACGGTAGCGCCATGGAAGGCAGCCGACCTACGATTAGTAGAGAAGAGGGACGTAATGGAACTGTCGAGACTTAAGGGCCGCATCTTTGTCCAGGGGCCATACTTCCCGAAGGACATGATCGAGCGTAGTCTGCAGCACCTCAATCCTGAGCTCGACAGCAAGGAGTGGAAGGTTACTGGGGTCGGGGAGCACACCGCATTGCGTATGGATGTGGATGTGCTTCTCAGTCACAGTTCCCTTCCTTTGTTAAAGAAACAGGATTTTCAGGTGCGGGTTGGTCTCAACTTTAGCAAGGTGAAAATCCTGTCGGTGCCCGGTTGGCACAGACGAAGAGAACCTGGTCGCAATGATGAAGGTAACTCAAATAAACCTTCATCACAGTAATTCGGCCAGCGCCAACCTGCTTCACCTGTTAACTACAGGAGTGGCCGACATTGCCCTCGTACGCCCACCATACGGTTTGGGGCAGCAAGAACATCAATAATCGTGGTGAGTCTTTGTATGACTATATTATATTGGAAAGCTTAGGAATAGTAAATAGAGGCAGAGATCCAACCTTTGTTACTAGGAATAGGCTAATGAGCTTATCCTCATCTTTGGGCGTCGATAACTGGAAAGTAGAAGATATACCCTCTTTTTCGGACCATCGGATCATAACCTTCACGGTTAACATCGCGGTCGAGTATAAGGTTCAATTTAGGGATCCTAGGAAAACAAACTGGGAGAAGTTTAAGAGAATTGTAGGCAATAGTGCAAAACCACTAAGCGCCAATATTGCGGACTCCCCCGAGAAGGTGGACCAGATGGCGACGGTGCTCAACAACGCCTTCAATGAGGCCTATAGGAAATCTTGTCCTTTACGGACTGTAAGGGATAGGAAAGGTCTACGCTGGTGGAACAGGAACCTAAGTGTATTAAAGAGGAATTCAAGATTCATTTTCAATGTCGCGAAGGAAACTAGAGATTCCTTGGGGATCCAAGGGATCCACAAGGACCTAAGTGAGGCGGAACTTCATTCCGCCAGCCCACCAACCTAACCTAACCTATTGTATTAAAAAAATATTTCCGTAAAATTTTTCAAAATACTAAAGATTAAAATCGTATCAGTTTTTTGCTAAAAACGAGCTGACGACAGCCTGAGTACCGCTTGCGACTATTTCAGCCCTTAATTGCGACAAAGCAATTTTCAAAACGACTGGTCTATTTTTTTTTTTATTTAGTCTAGTTTTTCGAATAAATTAATTTACGAATACCTTTGCGAGTCATTGTATATACAATTCATGTAATACATGTCATAATGTGGCAGAAGCTACAAAGCTACGAAAGACAAAGTTTAAGAGAGTAAGGACGGGCTGTTACGCCGCCCAATACATACATAATACTTTTCGATCTAGCACTTCATACTATCATACAAACAAATACTAGTACATATGTAATACTGTCGACCTTAGCCGTTTCTCACAACGAATCCGCATCCCAATAAGTGCATCTTTTTGTGGCAGCTGTAATAAATGTCGCACTCTTTTCTCTTTATTAAGGCATATCCAATCCAGCGTATTTCCTAGATCGCAGTAATATCCGCCCTTTACTGCGTGGGGGTCGATGCTGGCAACTTGCCAGGTTGAGTGCGATCAACAACTTTACCCTATGTGTATTTAAAACTTATCTGCGCGACTTCTTCACATTACTTACATATATACCAATCACATTCATGACACTGTTCATGCTTAACGCTGTAGCAAAAAATGCATTAACAAATCCAAATCAATACATACAACTATATCACTCAAAGACTTTCTTTCAAGTTAAGGACAACGGAATAAAGAAAATTTGACTACCTCTTCGAGGCTATAGCTACCATTTGTTTGGCTGCATTTGGTGAAAATGTACATTCAATGATTTTTTGGTTAATTATAAGTTAATGTATGCAATGCTTCCGCAAAGCATTTGCAATGTCAATGTAATTATATATGTATCATTGTTTATGATTTTAAAACAATTAATTAACATTTTATTCGAATACATTGTCTCCACAACAGTATCTGTATCCTAATACACCAAAACATTTGTGGAACATTGTTTTCGACGAAAAATCCAAAAGAGTACTTACTATGGAACCATACCATCCCCCCCAACACGATTCTCTAAATTCCTACTAATTGCATACACTTTTGATTTCATCATATTCGTTTCAATTTAATTAGTTCGCATACGTGTATAGAATTCATGAGCATTGTGGCAATAATTTTCACCAAGAATCCAGATGAGTTAGCCAACAGAATTATCATCAGGAATACCAGGACTGAAAAGCCTCACAATCGTTTGCATTCTGGTGCACCCATTCTCTGGGGAAGAAGTTCCTGCGGATGTACCAACACGCTATTCAGAATGCCCACATGCCGCACTTTAATTTTCGCCACAACTCATACATGTTGTATATTCAACTTGACAGGATGTTTAATTAGAGCACATTCGAATGCAAATTAAATTTTATTTTTGGTGCTTCTGATTAACTTCTGATGAAGTAGATGATTTTCTCTCTCTCTCTCCCTCTCTCTCTGCCTCTCTTTTCAATGTTAAAAATGTCCAACATAGATTCGGAAAGTTGGTTAATTACACATTTTACGGAGAGGGGGCGAGAGTTCGCGAATCAACACATGTCTGTGTGTGAATTTTTTTCACACAATAAATTTTCGCACCCATTTCGGTTTGTCGGAGATTTATGTCCTGGAGGCAGCAGAATAACCTGAAAATCGACATCGAGGAGGGTTGTTCAAATGGTAATTAACTCATTGGGAAGATATGTATGTAACGAAAAGGGTGGAGGTGAAGTGATCTTTCCATATCCATTAGGCTTTTGCTTGCTGTCAACATACGAAATGTCTCCTGGATAATTTTCAATAGTATTTAAACTTTACATATGTATATTTTTTGTGCTTTATTCCAAAAGCTAAAACCAAATCCTCATAGAACCCATTCTAACTAACTTGTAGGTAAAATAAGGTAAAATATTTTAAATTCAAGCAAACGATTTGCTTGAGTTGAATCTATAACAGTTCCGTTTGTTTTATATAATACGAAATTATACTATATTAAAATAACTAGGATTGGCAGCCAAAGTATTCAATCAATCAATGCTTATAAAGGTTGATTTTTTAAAAGCTATAGGAAAGTTTTAAAAAAACAAACACATAAAATTCAGAAAAATGCATGAAATCTTTATTTGAATTGATAGTACGGTCCATTTAATTTAATGTTTGAAGATTATTTTATGCAAATGTTGACCTTGCTTGCGCCTCAAATGGTCCATCCGCTTAGTCCAATTTTGGCATACTCTTTCCAACATTTCGGCCGGTATCTCACGAATAAATGCTTCAATGTTGTCTTCCAATGCGTCAATTGAAGCGGGCTTGTCTGTATAGACATGAGCTTTAACATAGCCCCACAAAAATAGTCCAAAGGCGTTAAATCGCACGATCTAGGCGGCCAGTTGACCGGTCCCGAATGTGAAATAAAATGTTCACCGAACTCGCCTCTCAATAAGTCCACTGTTGCGCGCGCTGTGTGGCATGTGGCACCGTCTTGTTGAAACCATGTGTCATGCAAGTCAAGCTCTTGCATTTTGGGCAAAAAATAGTTGGATATCATCTCACGGTAGCCTTCACCATTCACAGTTACGTTACGATTCGCATCATCTTTGAAGAAGTACGGTCCAATTATGCCACCAGCCCATAAACCGCACCAAACTGTGACTTTTTCTGGATGCATTGGTAGCTCTTGCAATGCTTCTGGCTGATATTCACTCCAAAATGGACAATTCTGCTTATTTACGTACCCATTGAGCCAAAAATGAGCTTCGTCGCTGAACATTTTCTTAACTTTCTGAACTTTCTTAACAGAGCACGCATTTTGATAATAAAATTCAATAATTTGCAAGCGTTGTTCGTTTGTAAGACGATTCATGGTTAAATTATAGACCAAACTGAAGATGTTTGACAGTGAAACAAAACACGAAACGTGCATCAGCTGTTTAAACCAGTGTTGCCAAAAAGATAATAGCTAAAAAATCACCCTTTACTATCGATATAACCATTGATCAAAAGAAATCTCCATTTATTTTGTGAAATACGCCAAAATATGACTGCAAGTTGCTTATCAAAAAACTTTGTTTAATATATTTTATCATCAATAAAAAAAGTGCATAAATAGGTTGTCATATTTTGTCAATTCGAAGTTAAATTTTCATTTAAGATTCTCTAAGAGTATTACAGTCATCAATGCAGTGCACAAATTCAGAAGGGATTAGTTTGACCAATCCGTTTTAAAGGATCTCGTAGTTCCCGCGTACCGTCCAACCAAGACCAAAGAGTTTATCTGCACTTGGCTTCGATGAACTTAACTTTTCAGGAACTAATCAATCTCTTATTGTAATTTATTTATGGCATTGTGGAATTGAAATACTTAACTGCCATTCTATTCTAATCATAATCACGCGATGTAAACATATCACGGCAAGTTTCACGTTCTGAATTGAGCCGTTGGAATTGTTGCATTAAGTTGGTATTGCCAAGAAAATTATTCATTTGTCTCTAAATAACTTAAGAAACGATTTAATTGTGACTGGGTTAAATTACATAAACGATGTAAAACACCGACCATTCTTTGCATTGACCAGCGTTTAAGTTATTCCACACACTAGTGTGTGTGTGTTTCTTTTCTAAACTCACGAAAAAAAAAAAGGAAAAAAATCCGCCAAGTCTCCGACATCCTGTCAGCCGTAATATATCAAAATTGCAGCGCACAGCGGAATCGACTCATTTATACGATGTCTACAAGTTTGCGATATTTTACCTTTAACACGCTTTGCTACACACACTCGCACGCGTGAAAAATATATGTGTCTATTGGCGGGGCTGAAGGATTCCTATTGGCGCCAAGTAGACGTTGAAATCCTGTTTAATCGATTAAATTCTTCCAAAGCATGTATAGAGCTACTCAGCTTCATCCTGTGTGCGAAAAGTGTACGATTACGTATTTATGTGCGACTGATTGAGTTTTTTTTTTTTTGTTTCATAGTCTTCTCCAAGTCCTGTGACTCCAATGTGGGGTTACCTACTACTATAGTTTTGTAGCTAGATCCGTTTTTGGTTCTGACTTTGATATGTGATGCAAAACTTTTCGGGAGCAAACGAACACTAAGGCTCTTAAAAAGTTGGCGGAGTGCTTTTAAGACGACGCCATAGTACAAGAATTATCACCAGGAAGGTTTACTTAATGAAGGTGTAAGCATTTAACCGCATTAATCTTGTGACTGATTGAGAAAACGGTCTAATTCTCGATGGTTTAACAGACGTTTGCGATTTGATTGATTGCCTACAATGAGGAATGAATAGAAGTCTTTGACGGCACGCTTATAAACTAATGAGGTAAGAGAAAGCTGATTGTGTTGAATTAGTTGTTTTTCTGATTCTGTTAAACAATTGACTTTAGTAGAGAAATAATATGAGATTATCGATATTAATTTTGTCTTTTTAAGGTTGTCCGTATTGAATTATGTAAACGAGTGCCATATTTTCGGATATTCAGCTTTTTAATAAAAGTTCAAAAATATGAAATTGTTAAATATTAAGTGCCATTTTCAAAGTATTGAGTCCTTATAATATTATTACTTTGAAAGCACCAAGCAAGTGTTGTTACAACCCAAATTTCTTTATTCTATTGGTCGATGACATATGATGAGTTGAAGTGCTAAAAAAAATAGAATGCAGTTCGTGCTTAAAGTCTTTAAGGTCAACCAGAAGAACAAATGAAAAGTCTTACTACCCTTAGAAAAAGTTATCTTGGCGGGAAATTGTAATCTTTAAATGAAAATAGAGCTTTCTATATTAAGATTAAAAAACAGTTATTGGGATCGGTTAATTCATTTAGATTAAACGTTTCACTGCAATATAATCAAACGTTGAAGAAATGATAAAATAATGTTGAAATACTTTTGACTAAAAAAATTGATTTAGAATAAAATTTGTTTTTGAAACGTCATACATTTTAAGAAAATAAAGTCAATAAATGATAATGTAGAGCTTATACAATTTGTTTAAGTAAACTACCAAATCTATTATTCGAATAATCTTCTAAGTGCTCACCGGGAAGTGTGTTTGTACTAGCGCTACTTTACATGTATATTCCCTTTACCATAAGTATTCGTTAAGGTTTATGTAGATATTATGAAAAAATATTACTTATGTATAAATTTATTTGTAGGTTATACTTTTGCTTTACGTCTAAATTAAAAGGATAGGGTTATAGAATTAATGCAATAGTTTTTTGGGATAATCCAAATTCGGATGTGATAAATATTTATGAGGATAAATAAATTCGCGACTCCATACTTTAAATAACAACCTTTGCCTATGGCTGTTGGAAATATATAACCTACCGAGTTAGTATCAATGTATTCACCAATAAACTCTTGAGAATGGACATATATAAAATAAAATATTTACAAAAGGAATTAATTGGAAAAATAGCAAAAAGAAGTATGAGTTTTTAATTGTTATACACTATTTCTTCTATGAGTTCACCTGACTCTGTCACAAGTTTGATATCCTAATAAGTAAATAACACTGGTCAACAAAAATTAACTCTTTTTCTGAGACATGGATAAAACATGGTGTTTTTTAACCAAAATTATACTAGAAAACAGAAAATGACCTCTGACTTTTGTTTATGCAACAATTTGCTGTGTTTTATAACTGCTTAAATTAAATATATATCAATATGTTTATCATGTTACACTTACTTTAAAATGTTTTTGCCCAATGTTATTATTCAAAATTGTTTCATTTATCAGACAACAATATTGCTTACTAAAAATGATTTGGATTCACTTGAAATGATTGCCTTTTGCTTTAACACAAGTCTTGAAACGTTGTGGTCATTTTATTAAACGGTTCTCTTAAAATGGCGAAACGAAGGATGGAAATGATCTTTTATTAGTTTTGTTGTTATCATTTGAAAAAGAAAGAGAATTAAAAACAAATTTCTGATATAGATAAAAAATTGCATGGAAAGATTACATTATTAACCCATGATTGACTATTCTTTTTTATTATATGTTAAATTATGACTTTACAGTCACAAAACCTATATTTTATGTTTTTTGTTGGGTCATGATTAAAAAGTCGAGTAAAAAGAATGTCAAAAAATGTGAAAGAACACATTCGCTCAGTCTTGTGAGTTCCAATTGCGGAACCGCAAATTGTGAATCGAAATTGAAATGTCGGGACATTAGTTGCTGGCATTAGTTCTTCTATTCAGCCCCCACATCTCAATGCTACTTCTTTATTTCTTCAAACTGACGTAGAATAAGGCATTTCATTTAACCAACAGAGAATACTACTAAGTGTCAGTCATATATTTTTACTTTGTTTAAATTTTATTTATCTCCATGATCACTGTTGATGAAGACGTTGTGCTGGGTTTAACTGACTACGTTACAATACAAAAAGCTTTAATTGATTAGAGTAAGAACGCAAATTAATCGACAAACAACACGTGACGTTTTCTTTCTATAAAAGAACTACAAATTTTGAACTAGTAAATAAATTGTATGTGCAAAAAAAAAAATCATGGTCTGAGCTTGCAGAACATTTGCAAAGTACACTAGTACTTGTATCATATTATGCCACCAGTTTTAGTTAGAAATTTGATTCTTGACAAAAGCTCTAATCATGACGAGGTGGCCGAGTGGTTAAGGCGTTGGACTGCTAATCCAATGTGCTCTGCACGCGTGGGTTCGAATCCCATCCTCGTCGGATTTTCTTTTCTGTCTTTATTTTATTACTAGCTACTACCCGCGACTTCATCCATTGGGTAAGGTTTAATTGAGGTTTAAGTTTACTGTGTACTAAATTTGATCAAAATCGAAATGGGTAGTTTAGCGTTAGAGATAGACAGATAGGCAGAGTAACTTCAAAAACTGTTATAACATAACTGTGCACCGCGATTTCAACGCGTTTTGTGGAAAAATTTACAACAAATGGAACTGTAGAGCACGAATAATAAAGGTCCAGTGGAAGTTTAGTTAAAATTATATCGGTAATTTCATCAACGCTACTATATCTCGCGCCAATATAGCCTTTTGACATCCATTGATAATCCTTTTTCTTCAATTCGACTATATCTGGGTAGACTTCGATATCACATTTTTAATGCTGGTTACTTTTTTACCTAAATATCGATCAATTTTATTTTTGTTTTGTGTGTAGTGCCTCTACCCAAATGTGCTCTCATACTAATAGATACAATTGATGACCAAATTTCCATAGTGGGGAAGCTTTTAAGTAAGACTTCACAATGTCTGCTAGTTTCCGTATCACCGGTTATTATTGAAACTCTCCAACAAACGTGACAGTGATTTCACCCGTGATTTTATTACTGCTCTAATATTCCTGAGAGTTCTATCTAGAGGCTCTACGTGAAGTCTACAAATCAGTCATTTGAGTCAACGCAATTTGGAGAGTTTAAAAAAAGCCGATCAAGAGCGAGTTTTACTCACCCGCCAAGGGATTCGTTGTTTCGTCAACACATTATTATTAAGGACCTAATATGAACTAAAGAAATAAACAATGTCAGATGGTTTTACTAAAATTCTTCTTATCGTTTCAATTAAAAGTAAACAAAATAAAATCCTTTTCCATTTACTGATCGTGACTACCGAGCAAAACTTGCTTTGGTGTACGTAAAGAAAATGGTCGCAAGCTAGTTTCTCTATAAAAAGCGATTGCAAAATTTGTTTTGATGCGGGCACTCATCGCAGTGCTCGTTTTTGTTTAGTATATACCACTTATTGATAGTGCCTAACAACGAACTGATTGCAACGCAGCTTCGATTTCCTCATTCTCATTCTCATTCATCCGCGATGGCCGATCGCATTAAAACAAGTAGAGAAATCTCTTTTTATTTAGACATTTGTTTGCGAACACATCATGGCTTTCAGTTGACCCTTTTTTAGCAGAACACTAAATCATTGATATCTCGAAAACGGTAGTAAAAATCAAATTTTGCTGATATAATACTTTGTAGTTCTTTCGCCGAGATCTAGAAAACCACATTTTCAGATCTTCAAAATTCGAATGTTGTTGTTTTGAGGATTTTCGCCAATATCTCAAAAACTATTTAACCCATATTTACTTCAACCAATTTTGAAGTAAAGATTACATCGAGGCGAACAACTCAAAATTGTTTAGACTTTTAATCGCATCGGTGTGGCCACCAAGGGAGGGAAGCCAAATAATTCAAAAACAGAACTTTGGACTTAAAAGTTGGATATAAAACTTCTATTTTATTTCAAAAGATCTATCGAATGATATATCACATGATTTCTGTTAATAAAAAACAGTTTAAAAAATTTAGAAGTAGTACTAACTGTTTTGCTAGTATATATTTTTTTCCGGAATCTTTATTGCGCAATTGAAACACATGTTTTGGTGTAATTTTATTACTTAACACTCAGTGGTTTACCAGTTATAGAGATCACAGAGACAGCTTATTGATAGGCGGACAGACATTTTTATGACATACATACATTCCGCTCTCTTCCCAATGATACCCATATCGACCATTAAAGTTAATAGAAGTTTTTCCTGCCGTTAGTATCAGTACTAACATTTTCCTTAATCGATGACTAGTTCTGAAAACAACTTACGGTCTATTTCTTGGTTGTCTAGATACATCTCCGGTCCAAATTTCATCTCTTAATTCCAAAGGACTTTAAAGTTATAGGCAAATATTTAAAAGAGGATAGTTAGATAGACGGACACCGAAGAGATTCTACAAGGGTTCGTTGTGCCTTTAGAACGAAGCCCTAGTCTGAGTGCCTGGGTGCTTTTGCTGTACGCACGCTTCAGCCATGGTGTTTTCCAATTGGCTAGCATTTTCCAAAGTTCTGTTATCGCTGTATGTATCTGCAATGTGTTCATTTATGTAAACTTACACATATAAACTGACATATAATATACGTCTTCCCGTAAAAACACGGATCTACGCGATCATTCATGCCATCTGTGTCGCAAATAGGGGTGGAAATGTTTATAAAAAACACCACTGAGACTCGTATCATTTCCAGCCAGATTAAAAAAATTTAATCGGAGTTTGCTCGGATTTCGCCCACTAATCGATATTTTTATACTTATTATTTCCTAATGCTTTCACTAAGATCTACAAAACTGCCTTTTTGGATTTTCGAAATTCGCACATCGATGTTTTATCGGTTGCGAAACTATTGGGGCCAGAATGCTGAAATTAGTTTTTTTTTTTTTATGTAATCATCGTATCGAAATCGACTTTTTTTGGGAAGCTGCACTGCTTTTTCGGATACCAGACAAAATAAATTTTGAATTGGTTGAATCTCAAAAAATTAGGCCCATCGAAGAGACTAGTAATTTTTATGCAAATTGTCAAACGCAAAAAAGCAAGCATAATTTTTATTTATTTTTTATCAAAAATTGTAAAGATACCACTGCACAGTGATGTCACCAGTTTCCAAAAAAAAATATTCCAAGAATATATTTAAGCTGATTTCTTTTATATTTCCCAAACTCAAGCTGTTTTTCTCAATTAAATTGAAAATGATCGAATGGGAGAAATGAACGTTCCGTAAATTTCTACAGCACTTCAATAAATATCGAATTGAAAGGAAGCGCTGCAATGTCACATTTTTTTCGAAATGAACAAAATCAATAAAATAACTCAAAATAAAATACAAGAATAGAAAAATGCAGCTAGTCTGTTAATAAAAATCTATGCTTGACGCTGAGCTTCAATAGAACACTAGAATGCTCATAAAAATATTGACTAATGGCTTGTAAAATGGTGCAAAGTTGATGTTATATTTTAAATTAGACTGCACACAAAATAAATATCCTGTCCGGCAGTTACAGACATTGCACATAAGAATTTATTTGCCACAGTTCGTTCAATTTGTGGAAATATGAAGCTTTTTAGCGTTTCGTTCCAAAGGAATAACGAAACCCTTATAGAATCACTTCGGTGTCCGTCTGTCTGTCTGTCTGTCTGTCGTCTTTACATATTTGCTAATAACTTTTGAATCCTCAGGCATGAAATTTGCAATGGATATGTATCTTGGCAACCCAAAAATAAATCTGGAATTTTTTCCGGAATTAGTCGTATATTAAAAAAAAGTTAGTACTGAAACTAACCTTTGAAAAAACTTTTATTGACTTTTGCGGTCAATATGGGTGTCATTGGAAAGTGGGTGGGGCGGAGACTACAAAAATGTCTGTCTGTCTGTCATTAAGTATTATCTTAGGTACCTGGTGAATCACCTGGAACTAAGAAATGAAATTTATACAGATGATGTACTTCACTTGCCCAAAGAAAGTTCCGAAAAAAAGTTTAAAGAAAGTTACTTATTAGCGAAAAAGTTAGTACTAACACTTAAATCAAAAAATAGATTTTTCTCTTAGATGCTTGATATAGGTATCGTTGGAAAGAGAATGGTAGCTAGATCGAAAAGTTGTACTACAATTAGCATCTTAGTCTTATTAGTAAAAAGTTATAAGCCCGCAAACTTGAAAAAACCGACTTGTGTAACGTGTCCCGTAGCTTATTTTCTAAAATAATGGGCCAAAAAATCTGAAAAAAATTGGAGCTATGGGGCCCCTCATCGCAATATTGCAAAAATACTCAGAAATCTCATATGATTTTTTATTCGTACTAAAATAAATTAATAACTATTTTTTTTTTTTTTAAATTTGAATTAATTGAGCTAGGTGAGCTAGGTGGTTGGATAGGTTTTGTAGAGTAAAATACAGTTTTCATGTTGAACTTTTAGTTCTGAGGCTCAGTTTTCGAGATATTAAGCTTTAGTCCCCCCCCCCCCACGCATTTCTACACCCGCGGGTTTAAAAATCTGAATAAAATCTGGAATGTAGTTCCCGATGTAATCTTTAGTTTAAATTTAGTTCGAGCATCCTGGCTCAAACAGTTTTTGAGTTATTGGCCAAAAACCAAAAAACATTGACATACGAATTTTAAAGATCCGAAAACGCCATTTCGTAGATCTCATCAATAGAATCAAAAAATTTAATACAGCAAAAAATTTATTTTCAGCTTTGTTATTGTAATTTGTTTTGTTTTAAAAAGAAAAAGGGAATCAGTTATTTGTACGTGTACGTGTGCTCAGACCATTTCCTAATACGCTCTTTTCTATTGGTTGCGATTTATATAAATGTGCTGTTGGAAAGATTTTAAATTTTGTCACTGAATAAAAGTGAACATAATAAATTCTAAAGAAATAAAAACTAAATTGAACATTATTTTTGTTATTGATTCAATGTGTAAAATTTGAATTTTTTTGAATTTCAAACACGAGTACTTGATTTGTTAATTTCTTGGATGTTTGTGACTGTACCACATTAGTGTTTTAGATGATTAAGTGGCTATTTATTACTGCCGAATACGTTATGATTCGAATTGCTTAGCTGTTTGGTAAGCTAACTTTCATGAATTGCTGATTAATTGTTTCAATGGAGTAGCTTGAGACCATTTCCCTTAAGTATACTAAATCAATTTTCACACGGTTGGCACGAGCAGCAAGCTTGAGACCATTTCCCTTAAGTTTACTAAATCAATTTTCACACGGTTGCCGCGATCAGCACGCTTGAGACCATTTCCCTTAAGTTTACTAAATAAATTTTCACACGGTTGGCACGATCAGCAAATGAGAAAGACTTTTCTGTTGTTTAGCTTTATTCGAAAGCGACAGGTAGCCGTAGTTAGTTGCTTTAACTTAAATTATGTCCTTACTTCTAATCTGTTGACGAAAGAACGAAACCCTCGGTGCGTGAGTAAAACTCACACTTGACCGGCTTTTTTTTCTTATCTAAACTAAAAAAAACTATCTACGTATCTAATCTAAAAAAAGATTGCATAAATTATGTTGATAAGACTAATTTACATGTTGTTCTTAAAGCTCTCATTTATTGTAAACCTCTACAAATGATAGATGATTTTAAAATACGTTGAATAGTTTTTTTTTTGAGAATTGCAAAGCTACCACTTAAGATCTTATCGAACTAATAATTAAATATCAATACTTCGCTTTACCCTTGTGTAATAAAATCACAATAAAATAACATAAGGGAAACTTGGGAATTTTCCACTTCGGGGCTGCTGCTCTGAGGTGATTACAATTTGTGTACTGCTATCAGTATGCACGTATCGTAGTTTTATTATAGTTGGTAGCGCTGATAAGGTTAGCTTATATGCAAATAGTTTCAATTAATAAATAAGTAATTCTAAGATATTTTTCATTTATTGATGATGTGTGATGAATTGGTCACTTAAAACGAATTTTTTTTTTAGTCTCATATGCTTATAAGCAATAATGATGAGTCGTCAAGGGTAGTTAACTAGAGTGAGCAGTTATGAAAAATGATACCTAATCGGTAATCAGCTCAGTGTGTTAAAAGTAACTCTAATTGTATTGCAGTCTAATGAAATAACACGGGTTTTCTTTTAATTATCAACACCGAAATATGTTAAGTTTTTAATATTAGGTTGTCAAATATCTTCCTTCCGCCTTTTTGTCTTTTGAATTTTCCGGCTATGTACAAAGCGCTACAGAGCTCGAATCCAAACTAATCATGCATAGCATCATTTTGTAGGTTATGTCAAGACCTTTCAAATGATGTATTGCCAGATACGAGCTCTGTATGCAATAATTTGTGCAATGCAATAATTTCTTGTACCTAAAGTTTTAATTTAACTCATTAACTCCTCGGCCTGAAATCATTGAGTACTTCAATCTCTTCGTTATAATTTTAGTGCTTTTTTGTCGCTTCTAACAGTCGCTCCTCTTTACATACGTTTTCGGTTATATTCGAAAGTGTATAAATCGAGAGTCCCATATTTTGTTTTTCTTACTATGGCTGCTTTGTGTACTAGGTGAAAGTCGCTTGTAATTTATGAGAGTACATACAGTTAATCACAAAAGTAAGTAAACACTCTGAAGACCGCTTTGTTCTTATGGAAATACAAGCTCAAAATAGCCCTTATGAAAAAACCTTAAATGCAGTTTTATTTGAAACTAGCTGACCGGGCGAACTTCGTACCGCTATATCTTTAGGGTTTTGTTCCAAAGGAATAACGAAACCCTTATAGAAACACTTCGGTGTCCGTCTGTCTGTCTGTCCTTTTTTTTGTGTATAATTTCGAAATTCTTGTAAGACTTGGCTTACTATTTACGCTTGCCTTGGCTTCGCACAGGTGGTGTACAATCGTGGACTAAGGAAATGTAATACTGGGAAATTAAAATCAGTTGGATTATAATGAATAACAATTAAATACTTTAAATATAACTATTGTAAGGCACACATTATTTTTAGTCTTTTTTTCTGAGGCTAAAAGAAATAGCGCGATGATTTGCCGACTCGCGAGCACGCAACCTATAATTGCCCATAAGAAAAACAGGGAAATTCTAGGTTTATTCCACACACTTCTAGTGATTGGCCTTGGGATTTGTTAATTGTCATTGCGAATGCTAGGCGCACTGGAAACTGGACACGTTTGAATTCAAAAGGGAAATCGGTTGGAATTATTGGTATTATTGGGATTAGAACATCCTCGCCCTTAAACTTTCGTAGCTTTAATCAAATTTCCCAAAATTTCTTTAATGGCGAGTCTTGTTCCATTGCACAATTTTGGTTGATTTAAATTGTGTAACATCATTATCACGGAGCCAACCTTGAGCTGTAAGTTGTGGGGTGGTAATCCTGCCAAATCAAATAAATTTAGGAATTCAGTTGGATAATTTACAAGTTCATTTTGATCGATAATGGAATCGATCGACTTAAATGAATATATTTGTCCATAAATTTCATTCTGGATTTTTATATTTAAATCATCAACATCCTTATTTTTTGCTGCTAATATAGCTCGTTCGCTCAACCAACATGGTTTCTATAATTTGCTCCGATATTTGGGAACACTTTCGATATCAATTGTTCTTTTGACGATGTAAGCTGACAAAAATTTGGTGGAAATGAAATGAGGCCAGAAGAAGGGCCAGCAGGCATTTTCCCAGGGACTGGCCACGGGGGCACTTCGGTGTGATGGAGGGAGTGGCGGGGGGTTCTTGCCCCCCCAGAAACCAGTTCCGTCGATAAGTCATTTTGTAATGCAACCCGCATATTAGTTAATAACTTAATTTTTTTTTACGTATCGCCGTAAATTTTATGTCTTCAAGAAGTTGACCTAGGAAGGACTTGAAGCGTTTGGCGAAAATCGCCAGCCAGTAGAATCATCGCGCCTCCGCTCCGAGTGAACGGTTTGTCCACCTTCTAATAGTGTAGCTGCAATCCCAGGTGATGCTACTGCCAGTGCGATCTTACTTTGTGCCCGAATTGTACCTAAAATTAATGAGATCAAAAAAGTCTTACCCGTTCCACCGGGTGCGTTCAGGAAAAAAAATCCTCCGTTGTCGACATTAACTGCTTTCATTATCGTGTAGTAAGTTGTTTTTTACTGTTGATTTCAAAGTGGGACTTTAATTTGCTCTGATTGAAAGCATTTCTATCGTATTGGCGTTCTCTTTCAAATTCACGATTGAATACATCCTAAGTCATGTAACATCTTGCCAGACATCATCACGCACAAATCCTCTAAAGATATTAATACCTCATTGTAGATTTCAGCGCAAATTTCAAGCTCGGGATTTTCCGTTGTTGTTTGGGTGAACTGTGTAAATGCGCCCCAATGCATCGGTTACATACATCCACTACATACATACATCCACGTATCCTGGTACAGGCTGTCCTTGTTTTCGGTCTCGATTCACTATCACAGCACTTTCTGATACATGAAAAATACTTTTTAAGGCTTTGAAGCGAAAAAATTGAATTGGAAAAAACACAGAGTGTTTGCTTTTTCCTAGACATGAATCCAGTACATAAGACCATCTCCCGAAAGTAACTAATTCAGAGGAAAAAAAATTAACTAATTCAGTGAAGTCGTTCTTGAGTTATAGTATTACATACATTTCGATTCATTTTTATTTATATAGATTTTAATAGCTTTACGAAGCATAATAATTCGATTGGATCATAGCTTTAACAACTGTGCAGCAAAAACAAAAATAAAGTCAAAATTTACATCACAAAAGCAAGTAAGCAGTATAGGAAATTCAGTAATTTTACGCATTATAAATAAAATTCAAATTTTGGGGAAAACTCTTCTAATTTCTTAGTAACAAACAAATAAAGTGGAATCGAATTCTCCAAATTGTGTAACAATTCAAGTGATTTTGGACCTCTGCCAAAGTGTTTTCAGGACAACTTCCGATTTTTTTGTGTGCTGTCTAATATTACGGTCCAAATGTTCCCAAAAACGTCCAAAAACATTCAAATTAGCTTGATTTTAATTGATTAACACATTTTTGAATTTTGATAGAGTTTTGAATTGGTTTCCTGCACTATAAAGCAATTATTCGCTCACATAAAAGCGCAGTTTGGTTAGAGTCATTATCCAGTTGGTGCACAAATGACCCCTTTAAGCCGATCTTGCTAATTTTTTTGGACAAATTAGTCTTGAAGACATTTAAATTACCAAACCAGCCCATTCTGTTTCCATGTACAAACAGTTTCCTTCCCCAAATGTTACCATAGTACTTTATACCATAAGAATAGTCTCCTCCATGTTTTACTGTATACGAATTGTTCTTAGTCGCATTGATCGTCCATTCCATCAGTACACCATTAATCTTTCGACAAAGTTGTATAGGGTACTACGGTAACATCTGAGGATTGGAAGTATTTCGTAAATCAAAAGATTAGGATATATAGTATTTAATGCAATCCAAAGAAATTAGTATTATTATTATTCAGGATGTTGGACGCGTGCCTTAACAACATGGGAACACATGGTCAATTTGGTTGGCTGCTCGACCATCTGGAGACCGCCAGGTTGCTGTGCGGATGCGTTTGCGAGGGATACTTGTGCTTCTTATCACCGTATTACGAGTTGCCGCAAAGTCAGTAAGTCGGAAGCCGTTGTCTGTTGTCGGGTCATCGATGCTGTGTGTGCGGCGACACAGACTGTAAAAGTTTGAGGGGGTGTTAAATTGTTTTTCCTGCTACGATAACAAAGGTTTTTTTTATAGAATAATAAACCAAAAAATGTTTGCAAAGTGTGCGAGAATTTGACAGCTGGGGATAATATTCAACGCTTTTCTTATTTAAATTTACTTGCAGAGGTTTTTGGCTCATTTATTTAACTGAGTTATGCTCTACATTTGAATATTGATTAAAACCTACACTAAAATTTGTATTGCACTTTTTGAAAATCATTTTTAATAATACATACACATTAATTGAAGAATGAAGAAAAATGAAATGATTTGCCATCTCCGGCACATATTCCACAATCTATTACACATATCTGATATTATTGCGGTCGTCAATAACCTAATGCCAAATGGTCTATAAATTCATACTTCACATATAAGTGAATGTCCTGCTCAAACTGAAAACAAAATTCCAATTCTCAAGCAATTTGAACGCAATTGTAGGCCAAATATCAATCCCAATCGAAACCCATTAGATGCAGATAAAAATATTCAATCGACATTTGTTTTATAGTCAATCATTCCACTTTATTGGAAGCTATTCTATTTTAAGAGCTTCAAAGATGTTAACCGTCGCCGTTTAGGGGTGTTCTCTTTTATTGATTCATATACACACAACATTGAAGTACATGTGGCCAACCGCCAACACAGAATGAGCAAAACTATCAAAATGTCTGTATAACATGTCATATGGCATAAAGCAGAAAAAGAAAATAATTTAAGTTTATGCCTCAATATCTCAAAATTTTTTAATTGACAATTTTAATATATCGTCGACGAACATTGCAACTCTTCATTATCTTCGTCATCATCATCATCATCATCTCTTTCTCAACCCACCATTTGATTCTGCTTTAACGGATGCTTCGACAAAGTCCTTTAAAGTTTCAGATAAAAGTTCCGAGACCAAAATGGTTATATAATCCATTAGAATACTGCAGGAGTCACCGGTTTGGCGCCGACGATCTTTTCCTGATGCGTCCAGAAACAAAAAAAAAGTGCCAAAGGTATCACGCAAACTATAATTTATATCTCTGTTCGATGTTTAAAGTTTCTCTTGTGCTCCTGTCGAGCGCATGTAGTGTGCTGCCCTCGTTGCTGTTTGAATCTTAAACGATTTTCCAAACGCAGAAAAACGGAGTCCCACAAAAAAAAAAAATATCACAAAAAAAGTAGAGCCAAAGAAGGTAGAAGCAACCCTTTCTCATTTGCAAAACTTTTCCTTCCGCAAAATGAAAGGGTATCTCTATCTGCTTCGACGAGGAGCCAAACCAAGAAGGAGAAGGCGACAGAGACGCGAAACGAGCGTGGCGACGAGCTAACTTATTCAGATTCCGATATTCTTCACGTTTTGCATTACGTTCACCGTCCACACACTTTTGTTTTCTCTACTGATGTGGGTGCATAGGATAATACTTCCATTTTTCTCGTACTCCTTACACTTCTTCGACCCACCAAAAAGTAAAGCTCATTTAAGAGAAAAAAATTCTCGAAAAACTTTTGCATCCGAAGTTTTCTTTAGTTTAGATGCTTTCTCTGTACTGTCCTCCCACCGACATTCACTGTGCATTATTATCTGAATGTGTGCGGAAAACCCCAAAAATTATCGGTGTGTCTCTGGAGTTGGTAAAAGTATGCGGCTAGTAGCAGCAGTTCCTCTCTGCTGTCATAAAATGTTGCAATTTAGATATGAAGAAACGCGCAAAACTTTTATTGATAAGTGTGGATGCACTCAGCAGAAAACTAATTTTGAACATTAAATAGATTTAGTATTTCATCGGTATTCGGATGTTGAGTCTTTCATTCAATGCGACATTCGACAGAAAACAAATAAAAAAAAATATTTTTTCCAGTTTTTATTATAATCTGTTGCTGCTAGTCTCTAATATTCCGTAGTATTCAATGGCCCCTCTTTACTATCACTGGGATTGGTTGAGTATCTATTGATTTCTCTGCTTTTGTGAAATTCTAGAATCACATTACCAATTCACCTGACTTCAAATCCTCAGTTTCTGTGTATGAAAATCGACTACCATAAGTCCTTACCACTCTCTGCTAACTACTTTTTCACAATTAGAATATTAATATTCTTCTTTGACCATACACAATAAGCAAGTAGCTGTCGCACAATTTAAATTTGCCATTATAAGTACAATGAAGTAGGCGAACGAAAAATATAAAGAGAGAAAAATATAATGAGATGCCAATGACTTTTGCAGAAGTTGCCAGAGGGGGGAGGAAACCATCTTCCATCTCTTATGTTCATGCGAGGCCTTGGCGCTTCGTAGAAGAACTCACCTAGACAAGCACTTCCTTGACAGTCTGAGGGATCTGAGTAAAATCAGCATTAATCAGATCCGCAACTTCGTAAGAAGCTCTAATTGGTTCCATTAGGGTGCGGAATGGATTTCCGCATTGTGGTATCGCAATAGGCCTAGTCTGGCCTAAGTGTGGTTGTAGGCCTTTGATGCCCCAGCCACCCACTCCAACCGAAACTAAATCTATCTATCTATCTATAAAGGGAATTATACAATTAGCTAGATCAGTACAGTACAGTACTCCTCAACACATGCACATGGTATAAAATTGTGTTGCTTATAAGCAACAACATATTAAATTATTAAAATATGGCATAGGATGGTGTGATCTCAACTGAATATAATTTGTTGCCATTAAAAGGGTTGCTTATATCCGGGGAGTACTGTACTTAAATCTGGAAAGTACAATCCCGGGCAACTATGGAAAACTATCCCGGACGCCTCCCAGGCAGTCAAATTAGATCACATGTCCCGGAAAATCCGGACATATGTCAACGCTAAAATAAGTGACTAAATTACAAAATTCCAACTTACTTCACTAAAATTATTCTTATTCATATTCTTATTTTGCTATTCAAGGCCAATTTTTTTTTTCAGCTTTTAGTTACATCGGTGTGGAATGTGGGGATGCCTTTTCCTTAACTTCGAAGCAATTTTGAAGCCAAATAACTAGAAAACTTAATTAAAAAGTTGAAAATGAAACCTCTTTATTAATTTAAAAGATCTATCGAATAGAAATTTAATTTAACGAATAATATCAAAGCAAACCCGGACCCACTGATGTTTTTATTTTATCTATCTGCCATCTCACGACATAGAACTTATCAGAAAAGGTTTTTTTAGGAACAACAAAGAGAAAGAGCTCGTTCAAATGATAACTAATAAGATCATTTCCACACACATAAACTTCTAATATTTATTACTTTACTCATGACAGTCAGTTGCACAGGAGTTTAAAATATTTTGAAGTTCAAGAAAACAAAGAACTCTTTCTTAAAAATCCTTTCCGTGTTGCTGCAATTAGGCGACGTTGTCGACCCTTATGTAATCGAAGCAACATGTTATAAGTTTGGGGAATCACTTATCTGTACAATATAATAGAATATCAAATATGACCACTTTAAAAAGGAATTATAGTGAACGGTTGATCGCAACCGAGGTTAATGCGGCAGGTGGGGTTGGATTTGGAATGAACAAAACTTTCAATTTATTTATTTTGATTTGAGCCAAAGGTCAGAAATTTAGAAAAAAAGAAGATGAAATGTAATGTAAAAAGTTTTCACACCCCTTTCTAGTGATTACTAATTACTTCAGTTATTCAGGAAAAACAAAAAAAAACTACACAAAATTGCAGTCAAAAAAGTATTTAAGTACAAGTTACAACTCCAAATGATGATTTTTTGTGCAGTCTTTTGCTCTGATAATGTTTTGTAATTTCTTTGCCTGCGAATCGATAAGATTGCGAAAAATTTCAGGACTTAGCCCTTCCTCAAAAAAAAAGTGTTGTATAATATTTATGTTGGTTTTGTTTGAAAACCTCCTTTCCCTTAATTCACAATCTAAAATGATGCAAGAATTTTCTATAAGGCTCATATCTGCTAATTATGGAAACTTGGCTTATATCCTTATATCGTACTTTATAGGCATTTACAGGTAAGACTGTTTTGGACATCGTTTCCTGGCATATTAGTCTATGTAATTGAATATGTTGAAAAAGATCGGAGGTGTGTACTTTGTTATATGTTATAAAATTCTGTTATGTTGCGTTGTTGCATCCTTTAATAAATCACACCCTACTGGATTTAAGTTCCAGCAATTGGGGTGATGTTTGAAGGAACTTAGAGTATTATTTGACGACTGTAAACTCACTATTTTAGTGGTGTGTTTTAGATTAGAACCCGGCTTTAAGTAGAAATAGTCATCCATATTACTATTATTAGCACTATATTTGAAATTGTTTTTTAATGTTTAATGGTGGCAACCTTTTATTTTTATTCTTCCCTGGGACAAATTTTAGGCTCAGAAAAATACCACCAGAATCATAACATTCATGCGACTGGCTAATGATCCAATATCATCTTAGGCTAGCTAAGAACTTCTAAAAAAAATGCCTTCTTTTGTGCTCGGGGCTTATTAGATGTACAGCTTTGTTTCCGCCGTTTTGCAATAGATGGCTGTAGCGGTAAGTGGTGGTCCAAATAAATAGATCGTGGATATCATACAATAAGCTTAGGTATTTGTAAACATAACGCCATCGAAATATAATATTAGTCGATTTGTGTCTGCATCATAAAGTTATTCTCGATTAAACATGTCAGCTTACGAGCCAAATTCTCGTCATATGCGGGAGGTTTTAATTTTTTGCTTTATTATGAATTTGGCTCATTGAATGCTCTCAAATACCTATGGTGAAGCCAAGTTGGACCTGCTGAAACCCCTGATGCGCTTTACATCCATGTTAGTAAAGTCGCTCAGTTCCTAAAAGAATTATTTTTCTAGAGTGCGTTTCTGAGTTCCGGAGAGTACTGGGCATGTTGCAAGAAGATAAAGTGGCATCTCCCCCATTCTTCTAGCGTCATTACCTAAGAGGCAGTGACCAGTTAGGACACTAATGCCAGCTCTTCTTATCGAGAGCAGCTGTTCTGTCCTATTCCTATTTGCGCACAGACATTACAGGGATATAAATTACTCCATCAATAGTTTGCTGCAGTTATGGCTTCTGTAAGTAGTTATGAGCCAACCTCTTGCATGGTTTAAAACAGGGTCCCTCGGTTGTTGTTCCAGACTGTCTCCCTCTTATCGTAGCTAATTCGGCGGCCCCTTCGTTGCCTAGAATACCCGTGTGCCCAAGGACCCAGCACAGAGTGGGTCTACATCTGTCCGCCATCTCCTTAAGAGATTGGTGACATTGTTTTACCATCTTTGATCTAATCGATGGTGTTGCCAAAGCCTTGGTGGCCGACTGATTATCTATGTAGACGACAATAAGCCGGCCATCTATCGAATTCACGGATAGCAAGCGTGCTGCATCATGAATTGCTGTTATTTCTTGGAATAAAGCTGGAAGACACTAAAGTAGTCCAGAAGGCAGAGGGAAATCGCTATGTTTTATCGGTCAGCGAAAGCTCCCATGCCCGTGCCAATTACTAATTTTGATCCTTCTGTATAAACTTCCAATGCAGCCGGATTTCTCACTCTGTCAGGCTTCCATTCCTCTTTGTCTGGAATCCTGATTTGATAATTTATGTAAAAATCCTCATGGGGTGGAAGGTAGAAGGTGGAAGGTATTTACTGTCCCCCAGACGATGATGCCATAGAACAGAATAGGTCTTACAATCGCGTTATATATCCAATGAATCACTATCTGAATAGACCCAGTTTGATGTCGCATCAGTAATATGAGGAAATAAAGAAAAAAAAACAAGATGCCCAAAGTTTCAAACTTAAAGAGTAAAAAGAGTAATTGGGCCTTCTTTTCGTTTTATGATGCGTTACATGCATTTTAAAGTTTAAGACAAACTAAATACATCGATGTTGAGACCATAAGTCCATAATATAGCCCATCCTGGAGTTAGTAGTCCCAACATAGCAAGCTCCATAACATAGCCCATCCTAAAAAGCCGGTCCCCTTTGGCGGAAAGAAAACAACACCACTCTGAAGCGAAAGCGGTTCCAGAGTGGATGGTGTCAAGGAGAAGAGGTCAAGATGTGGTTTTAGTGGGTGAAAGAAAGGAACAGAACGGGCGTGTTCCAGCTGCCTATTAGGTTTCCACATCGTCCTCAAGACAACAAAAAAAACATAGCCCATCCTACAATTAAAATTTCAGCCAAGGCGAGCGAGTCGTTCAATAGACCACTACGATCCAGGAAATGTTACAAATGTCCTAGCACACCATACTTTTAAATTTATAAGATTAATAGAACTGCAATCTAATAAATTTTCAATTTATGGAGAAAAAACTGTCCGTTGATTGAATGGTAATAAGACACTAGTACAATTTACACCGTACTGTAATCTTTTTTTGGAAGTACACTGTTCTTATAAAGAAGCTTATTTTCAAACATACATAAATGTAATGTATCTAATAACGTAAAAAAATAAAAATTTTATAACGAAAAGATAAATGTACCATATGAAATGGTTAATTTAATCCGATTGCCCCTATCTGTGATGCAAGAAAGCGAAGGACCACAGAAAGCGAACGGCAGACGGAGTAGATAGTTCAGGCATTGTGGAAAACGTTTCACATCCACCGAGCAAATTACAATAAATTCGATTTGCCAACCCGACCGTGATGAATATGCTACACAGTTCTCCGAAACTATTCAAATTGAATAAATCCAGAATATGTCGTTTTTTCTGAATACATCCTTACTATGCGCGCACAGAGGAAAATTGTATTAGAAATGATAAAAATAAATCTTATGGACCTACAGCAGCAGAAATGGAAATTCCCAATTTTTCGCTGGGGGTGACATTTGGTTTAGGTTTCTATGCCCTATCCTTTATTTTTCCAATCTCGCGCGTTCTCTGTGAATTCATTTCACCAACCCTGAAAGAAAGATACAACCCTCTATCCACTCGCTACGAGTACTAAACGTCATTCAGAAAATAAAAAAATCGAACATTTGGTGCATTTTTGAGTCAATGGCAAAGAGGCTAAATTAAATAAGATGCATTCTAATGGGCTAGTCAACTATAGAAGCAAAACTCAAAACCCATACAGTCGGATTGTTATCGTCTGATAACTGAGAAGATCTGATGTAATAATAACTTATGGTGTGATGGGAATATGTTTTACACTTGACCAACAAAAACGATTGGTAACCACCCCAAGAAATGAAGAGTTGTCAAAATGACCACTCCAAAAGTCGTCAGATTACCATTACAAAGTTAATTAGGGATGAAGCCCTTTTCAAACATTAATGCTTTTTAGGGCACATGCCCTTTATTGAGTAGCGTTGTAATACAATAAGGTTCACTCGTGGCAACCTGTTGATATCCATTCTATGGAAAAGAACGTTATATCACTCAGAACAATGTATATAAATGATTGTTAATTAGCAACGTTTCTGGCGGATGGATGACTATTGTATTACGATGCTTTTACCTAAGGATGTTGGTAATCACGGAAAAAAAACTATGTATATTGCGTTATGATTTAGTAAATGGGCATCTTAATGATTGATATCGAATTACTATGAAGTGAACAGACAAAGGATATTGTACCAAAATAATGGGTCTATTTATGTGAGAAGCTGAAACAACCGCGGTTATCTGCAGACGCAATAACCTTAAGGCAACAAATGAGACAAGATTCTGTCATTTATAGAGAGCTTAACTGCGACTAGTTAAAAGGCAAACCGATTCAGCTATTCCCAACTTCAATCTATTTCCCAGCAACCTAGGGATGATATTGTATTGTACATGGAAGCAATCTTTGAAAGCGTCGAAATTGGGCTTATAAAACTTGCTCAGCTAAAATTTATATATTTGTATCTACTTTAACTACAATAGCGACTATTACTGGCTTAACGCGTCGTACTTTTTGCTTAAAGTTCCGTTCGTGTTCTAGATATTCCAGAAATCCACGCGTTAATGTAATGTGTTTCGTTAACAATTTTTTCGAGTATTTGGCATAAATGGTCTTCGAGTTTTTGGCCAATAAAGGTAAAACGAAAAAAATACGACATTAAAAATGCCGTTCTATGGATCTAATTCAAAGAAATACAATACAAAATATTGCCTCTCCAATGTATGATTTTCGGCTTGGTTTTGAGATTAAAACAATGCAAAATTTCTCTGAAATACGGCCTATATAAACCTTTTTTTTCGCACATAGTTGACGTTATCAACGAATAAAAAAGGAATATTTGAAAATAAACTTTTCGCAATAAATTCCTTTTAAAAGAAGCAAATATAGGTAAACTAAAAGAGTAATTTACACAGAACTTACATTATCAAGGAATAAGAAAGACCATTGTTTAAATTGTTCTTCGTATTCCTCGTATTCCTTCCCTATATCGTTAAGCTGATAAAAAATCTGACAAGTAGAGACTACAGTGGTTATCTCCTGGATGTCTGTAGATGCATACAAAATTATTTTGTCTTGAATTTTCCAGAAGAAAATTTGTAAGTAAAGAAGTGTTAACGCTTACAACGAAATCATAAATTAATTTAAATTATAATTGCTAAATTATAATTGTCTTCAGCCTTGATTAAAGAGTTTATGTAGTGCTGCCTTTGCTCAAGTACCGTCAAGTTTCTTATGTCTAACTAAATTCTAAATATACCCAAAACGCTGTGTGGTCAGCTGAACACTTAAGTGTAGTCATAAAGCGTTTAACTTACGCTTATTACAAAAAAATTTAGTCCCAGATTTACCCTATCGAAATTCTCTCACTGCTTCGATTTCACGCAAAAAATGCAAACAGTTCTATCAGGGAATTAAAGAAATATGTAATGGTTATTTAGAACACCTACTTTGTTTTATGAGTTAAGGTCGAACTCAACGCTTAAAAAAGATATCATTTTCGTCATTTAAGAAATTCATTTTCTTTTAATCTAATCTATTTTTTTTTTAATGAATGTACAGTACTACACAGATATAAGAAAAACTGAAAATGATTGGAAAAAATCTTTTTCTTTTAACTGTATTTTTTTCTTTTAAGAGAAAAATGAATACCTAAAAGAAAAAAAAGTTGTTATAAAAGAACAACTAATAAGCAATGCAAAAAAAAAAATTTGCGAACCGAATGAAAAAATCGATCAAAACCAAATGTCATTTCAGCTGTTAATGGCAACATTTTAATTTAAGTTTAAGTTTATTGATTGCTCATATAATTTTAGATATTCATCATCATTAGTGGCGTAACAAGGGTCGGTTTCGAACGGCGAATTGCGGAAGCTTTACGTGACGAAAGTACTCCAGGAGGATTGTCAGTCGTTCACTGGAAGTGGGGCCGTGAAAAATGTCTGTGGTGTTGTAATTTTCCCGAGCTGAATTCGAACCTGGATACTCTCGCTTAACAGTCAGACGCACTAACTAACTAAGCTACAATTTTAGATATTAGTGTCAGGAAATACTTTCTCAGTTCACTATCACTTTTTTTTTCTTATAAACCTTTTTCTTATACCAAAAAAATATATACATTTAGTGGCAATATGGGAAAGGACATGGTGCATTGTTTTTTGTTTCTTTTAAGCGTTTTTTTCTTATATGAGTTCTTCTAATACAGTGGCGTACAAAAATGGATACGACCGCCGATCGTATGGTTTTTTGTAAATAAAAAACTTCCCATTTGACCGATTTGAATGATTGATTCAATCGGTCGGATTCAATCATTAAAAAAGTGGTTGGTCCAATTCAATTTTCAATTTTTTTTCTATTATTTTTTATTAAAATTTTGAGTTTGCGAATTTTTCACAAACTATGAGCATGAACAATCTTTATCAAATCAATATCAATCTCCAACTTTAATGTGTAGTTAAAGAACAAGTTTCTGCCTTTCTAAGTTGGCATAGTACTTTATTGTAGGTGTTGCCATTGTTTTTTAATGAATTTTTTTTCCATGTTGTTTGATTTGATTTTAAATTGCCCCTACCTCCCAAACGGTGTGAGATAGACCAAACGCCCATAGCAAAAAATGTTCGTTTTTGGACGCTCTGTGAAAAACCATTATCAATTTTTAACGCCAAAGCTATTTTACTCTCCCCGCACATCAAAATAGATATTTGTCTAAATGTGCAAAAATGGATACATTGGGGTCAAGATGAAGTTTGTGAATTTTCACCGTTTTATAGATGCGGTCAAAATCATTTGTGTAAATCATTCAAATCGGTCAAATGGGAAGTTTTTTATTTACAAAAAATCATACGACCGCCGAGTATGTATTCATTTTTGCACTCCACTGTATCTTGTAAGTACTGTATACAGTATGAACTCGGTAATCGCAATTGATAGAAATCGGTGCTGCTGCATTTACTGAGGTCATTGCCTCGAGCGAAGAAAAATCATCCAGTGGCCAATATAGAACCTATTTCGAGGTTAGAAACAGAAAGCTAATACTTTCTGTGTTAAAAAAGGAGAAAATGTCTGTATGGGCTGCGATTGCCGAGTTCGTACTGTATTTCCTTTTTTCTAACTCTTGAACGGCATAACCGGTGTGAATGAAATTCCGAAAATAGATCGCAATTTTCAGAATCAGTCGTTGGTTAAAGAAAAAGTTAGTAGGTACTGATACTAATAAAAGAAACTTTTTTTGAACTTTGATTGTTGAAATCAAAGATTGAAGAGGGGGAGGGGCGTAGATTATAATAATGTCCGTCCGTCACTAAGCTTTAATCTTTATAACAGGGGAATATATAATTAGAATAAAAATAAAAAAAATCCGAAAAAAACATTTGAAAAATGTCATACTCCGAAAAAGTTAATACAACTACTATATTTTTTTAAGCATTATTCCATTAGAATGAATAAAGTGATAATAGGTATATATATATGATAATAGGTTAATATATAATAGGATAATAGGTCTTTTAAAATAAAACAGATGTTTCATTTTCAACTTTTTAACTGCGGGTTATTTGGCATCAAAGTTGCTTCGAAGTTGCAACTTCTATTTTCCATATCGATGTATGTATCTAAAAATCTAACTTAAGAAAACTTAAACTTATTTGAGCATTCTGGCTTTATTAGTTTTCAACTTATGAGCCAGAAACGTCAAAACAACAACATTTGAAGTTTGAAAACCTGATAACGTCCTTTTGTAGATCTTGGCGAAAGAATCATAAAATGCTATAAAAGTAAATTTGATTTTTAGTATCATTTTCAAGATATCAACAACTTAGTTTTAGCCTTAGTATGAGTAGTCATGTCATGGTCCGATGAATGGCTGAAAAGGGCTTGCGATTGTGGAGTAGAGCACAGTTGTAAAACAATGCAATCATTTTCGATTGCATTCTTATGAATGTAATTTTTTGATTGCATCATTGAATTCATTTAAGACTTTAAAAAAAAGAATGCAATCACCATTCAATTAGCAGCGAAAGATTGCATTCTCTTTTTTATTATTCAACTGATTGCAATCAGTTTTGAGCTTACTCATTACTCTGGATTCATTTACATTCATTTGCATTCTTTTGCACTCTTTTTCCAAAAATGGAAAATATTAGCAGATTCTTTAGCATTCTTATTTGTATACCAATAGTATACATCAGCCCCACTCTCCCCTCAGCTCACCCGCTCCGCCAAATCGAGAAAATACTTATTCTTTTTGGTATTTTATTGTATAAAGTCAAGAACTAAAACTAAAGTAAAACAATTGGCATACATGCAATAAACATGCAAAAGAGTCTGCTAATATTTTCCAGAAAATGGAAAAGAATACAAAATAATGCTAAAGAATGCAGATTAATGCAAATGAATGCGGAGTAATGAGTGAGCTCACAACTGATTGCATTCTTTGAAGGATTTCAAAAGAAGACACAGGCGTAAGTATTTATGGGATAAAAACAAAATTCGCCAAGGAAATTTTCACACGACTACAAGAATAATTTTAGTGAAGTCAGTTGAACTTGTAAATCTCTTTAGCTTATATTAAATCCTAGTTACTAATCAGTTGGCAAACGAACGAAAACCTTGGCGCGTGAGTAAGACTTCGCGCTTTTTTTTTTCAAATGACGTCACTAAGTTTGTATGCGCTGATCTGAGTTATTGACGGAATCCAAGCAATATTTACACTATGGCCAGTCAAAGTTTCTGTCATAATTAACCAATTTCTTGCAGTCTAATGACAACCAGTTTGGAAAAGCTACTTTCAAAACATTTCTTTGAAAAAAGAAAATAATAATCTGCCATACAATATCCCATACAGGGCTAGAGCATAGTTTTTTTCACTGTGAATTTACGCGGTGAAATATTCGCCACATCATTCTTCCCTCGAAAAAGTTCCACTGTCCTGCTTGTTGTCCAACTTTCAGCTCCATACAGTAGGACTGGCAGAATTAATTTTGCAGAGCATGACCTTGGTTGTTCGAGTCAGAAATTTTTACCATGGTTTTAGACAAACCGAAAGCAGCGGTTGCCAGACTGGTTCTACGACGAATCTTCATTAGCCGAGTTTACTTTTATTTAAGATACACGAACTCCTTAACTGTCCAACTAACTCCATTTTACAAACCGTATTAGTACATTGTTTATGTTAGGATTTATTATTAGGAGCCTGAGGTAGTGCTTTGAAAAAGCCACTGCTCCTTTTAATTACAATCTTATCGGATATAAGAAAAACTCATATAGGAAAAAAACGCTTAAAAGAAACAGAGAACAATGTACCATGTCCTTTCCCATATGAATTATCACTAAATCACTCAAAAAACTGATATAAGAAAAACGTTTATAAGAAAAAAAATTATAAAGGGTGATTTTTTAAAAGCTTTAGGAAAGTTTTTCAAAAAAAAAACATAAAATTCAGCAAAATGCATGAAATCTTTATTTGAATCGATAGTACGGTCCATTTAATTTAATGTTTGAAGATTATTTCATGCAAATGTTGACCTTGACTGCGCCTCAAATGGTCCATCCGCTTAGTCTAATTTTGGCATACTCTTTCCAACATTTCGGCCGGTATCTCACGAACAAATGCTTCAATTTTGTCTTCCAATGCGTCAATTGAAGCGGGCTTGTCTGTATAGACATGAGCTTTAACATAGCCCCACAAAAATAGTCCAAAGGCGTTAAATCGCACGATCTAGGCGGCCAATTGACCGGTCCCGAACGTGAAATAAAATGTTCACCGAACTCGCCTCTCAATAAGTCCATTGTTGCGCGCGCTGTGTGGCATGTGGCACCGTCTTGTTGAAACCACATGTCATGCAAGTCAAGCTCTTGCATTTTGGGTAAAAAATAGTTGGATATCATCTCACGGTAGCGCTCACCATTCACAGTTACGTTACGATTCGTATCATCTTTCAATTATGCCACCAGCCCATAAACCGCACCAAACTATTACTTTTTCTGGATGCATTGGTAGTTTTTCTGATAGTTTCTGATAGTTTTTATTTTCAGACAGTTACTGAACTTGAAATTATTAATGTTTTAGATTGTTGCGGTCTAATGTAGTTGGTGTTGATGGGGTTCCTTTACGTTTTGTAAAAATGATACTCTGTTCAATTATCTCGCCGCTTACGCATATCATTAATTTCTGTATCTACTCCACTACATTCCCCAGTAACTGGAAAAAAGCTATTGTAACTCCCGTTCCTAAAAAGACTTCCCCGTTGTCTCTAACTGACTATCGTCCAATCAGCATTCTCCCCTGTCTGTCAAAAATTTTGGAGAAGATTATGGCCAACCAAATCCAGGACTTTCTTAATGTAAGTGCTTTGATGTATCCTTTACAATCAGGCTTTAGACCGCATCACTTTTGCTCAACTTCTCGACATCAGAGTTCAGTTTGACCTAGACAAAATTACTATGTTGTGCTTGCTTGATTTCTCCAAAGCTTTTGATAAAGTAAATCATGTAATCTTATGCCAAAAACTTAAGCATTATTTTGGTTTTGCCGAGTCATCAGTCCGTTAAATCAAGAATTATCTGAGTAACAGAAGTCAAAAAGTTAAAACTGATGAATACTCTTCGCAGTACTTACAAGGAGAGTGCACGACCTCCGGGTCACCGATTTTGATGAAATTAGGCATAATCATTTCTCCGATATGGGATATGAATTTCCCAAAGTGAGAGAGCGCAACACTCCCCCTTCTTCGAGAAAAACGCCCGAGTTTTCCCAATCGCTTTATATACTAAAAAGAAACGTCAGAATTCGAAGCGGCAATAGCCTAGTGGGTGTGATCGCGGCTGTCATTCAGAGAGTGATGGGTTCAATCCTCGACTATGATGGGGTTTTGCAATTTTTTTTTTTTTGAGAATATTGGGTTCAAATCTCAATTGCCTCGCGGTTTCAATTTTTCTGCTGTTTCTTCTTTTTTCCTCATCAAGTAGTGCTCTAGGTTTAAATTTTGAAAAAAAAAAACAAAATCAAAGCAAGCGAGCAATCGAATGGTGCTACTTGTCGCGTCACCAGGGAAATCTGGCCTAAGCTAGATCCTGAACGCTCAGTTAGTCTCCTAAGACTCAGTAGAATTCATGTTAGGAACCTTATCAGTGTCATAACTGGGCACTCTACTTTTGGCAAACATGCCACCCGACTGGGCTTCCCGGCCAACGACTTCTGCAGAAGCTGCAGAGACGAAGAAGAGGAAGAAACCTCGCTCCACCTCTTAGGTACCTGCAGCGCTCTCGCGAACCGTAGAAAGAGGCATCTTGGTCACTACTTTCTAAATAATCTCGGTGAACGAGCTGACACCAGCTTAAGCCGTATCCTCCGCTATATTAATAGCTCCAACTGGTTTCTGGAGTAGAGGGATGTTTTTTCTGCATCCGCTCCATGTGGTATCACAATGGACCTCATCTGGCCTAAGTGCTCGGCTGCCTCGCGCAGCCCACCACACAACCTACCTACCTACCTACCTACTGAAGAACAATTTTTTGATAATTCATAAAAAAAGAAGAATAGAACTACAAAAGGTTTATTGTGGAAAACGAAAAAAAAAACCTCAATATATAAACAAAAAAAAAAGAAAAGAAAAGCAACATTAAAGATTAAGCTAATAAATCAACAGATCAATATTTGAACAAATATATAGATACCTAGATACAAAAATGAATACATAGATAAATAAACAAATAAATCAGTAAAACCAAAAATAAATAAATAAATAAATATATAAATAAATAAGTAAACAAACAAATAAATAAATAACTAAATAAATAAATAAATGAAAAGGTAAACAAACAAGTAAATAAATAAGTGAATGTGTAAATAAATATATATATAAATGTAGATAAATAATTAAGTATACGCGGAAATAGATAATAGACAGAAAAACAAATAAATATATTAATAGCTACATATAAGTTAGTACGTAGATACATATAATATATAAATGAATATAAATGAATTAAGAAAAATAATAGAATTATGATGATTTGCAGAGGTATCAAGTGAACTAGAGGAATTACAGTGTATTTATAAGAGGATTCTCGGGTATGTCGCATTTTATTCTGAATGATTCCGATAGTTTCAGTATTTTGACGGATATCAAGTCAACATTAGCTTTTTGATGCAAATCAAGGGTTGAATGGTGCCAGGGAAAATTCAGCATCATTTTTAAGATTTTATTTTGCGAGGTCTAGAGTTTCTTTACATGGGATTTAGCACAGTTACCCCACACTAGGCATCCGTATAACAATATTGCCTGAAATATGACTTTGTACATAATGATTTTATTTTCTAATGAGAGTGATGATCTCCTGTTTATAAACGGATACATGGTTTTTATAGCTATACTAATCTTTTTCAGCACCTGACAGATGTGTTCTCTAAAAGTCAGCCTTCTATCCAGATGAATACCAAGATACTTGACAGAAGTACTCCAAGGTATCAAGTGTCCAAGGATATTTAGTTGATTTGCAGGGAAGTAGCAAGACTTTCTTTTTCTAGAAAAAAAGATAGCTTGGATCTTACCTGCGTTAAGTTTAATTTTCCACTTGGTGAAGTATTCTTCAAGCCTTTTTACCGCATTGAATAAGTTTGTCTCAATATTGAGACTAAACTCATGCGATGACAGAATTGCTGTATCACAGCTAGGAAGATAGGGAAAATCAGACGTAAATATGTTGTACAAAACTGGACCAATGACTGAACCTTGAGGAACACCTGCAGTGACTTCTACTAGACTAGAGAACTTTGAACTATCTTACAGAGAAAGTGGGGAAAATTAAATCTTAGCATTTTATATGTGAGACCATCATGCCACACTGAATCGAAAGCTTTTTTCGGTATCTAGTAAGATCATACCAGTTTTCCGGTAGCGCGGTTGGTTTTGATTATGTTTCAGATCCTTAGAACTTGGTGTGAGGTGCCATGATGGCGCCTGAAACCAAATTGTTCGTTTGGGTATACATTCTACGCTTCTATATATGAAAGTATCTTTTCTTAGACGACTTTTTCACAGATTTTGCTGATTGAGCTTAGTAAACTGATTGGCCTGTAACTGTCGACTTTGCGTTAGGCTTCCAGGCTTTAGGTATTGTTACAACTTTGGCAACTTTTCATGCATTCGGAAAGTATTGTAGTTTAAGGCATGAGTTTATTACGAAGGTAAGATAGTGAATCTCCTCTTTCGGCAGGTTTTTGAGATAGATGTTTTTAATCATGTCCAATCCACCTGTTTTCCGAGTATGTAATTTTCTGAGGAAAAGCTGAGTTTCGTCGTCAGAAATGAGTTCGTTTGAAGGTGTATCATGATTAGATTGGTTAAAGGAACGAAGAGTGTCTCTAACGATAGATGTAGTGCTATCATCTGTCAAGTGTTGGGAGACAAGGTAATTCAGTGCAAAATTAGTAAAGAATGCATTTGCTTTTTCTTTATCGGTAAGATAAGTATAAGTATGAGGAAATATTTTTCTTTTATTATTCCGGAACACCCTATTTTCAAAAATACTGAGCTATGGTCTGAGCTAAGCTCATTTAGGGAAATGAGTTGAGATATTAGACTAGAGACATTTGTAACAAAAAGGTCTAGAACAGATGGGCTTCCGATGGAACTAGATGGACAGTAAATAGGAGTCGGAGGGAAGATAATAGACATAGGTAACACAGCAGATACCTGGGACACATTTTTCCCCAAGAGTTTGCTTTAGCGCAGCCCCAATTCCTGTGCCTGCAATTAAAATCACCACCTACGAGGAACGCACCGCTTATCGTGAACAACTTTCTAAGGTCGTTTTTAAAAGTACGACACCTTTGCTTTCTTGTTAAATTCCCTCTATTTTTTTCCGGGAAATACACAGAAGAGATTTTCACTTTCGTATTATCTGATAATGCGACCTCGATTCCTATATTTTCCACCTAAGGAGTTTGAATGCAGGGCAAAAGGTTATGTTTGTACATCGGCGTAGAGATGTGCGTTTCAGAAGTCAACCAAGTTTCGGTTACCAAAGCAATATCGACATTATTAGAATCTAAGAAATTTACAAACTCTGCATGTTTCTTCTTGATACCCCAAGCATTCCATAATATGATTTTAGTATTAGTATTACTTAAATTGTGGGCGCCGTGGCTTAATCGTTAGTGCGTCGGACTGTTAAGCGAGAGTATCCGGGTTCGAATACAGCTCGGGGAAAAAACACCACAAACAATTTTCACGGCCCCCCCTCCAGCGCACGACTGACAATCCTCCTGGAGTACTTCTGTCACGGAAAGCTTTCGCAATTCGCAGTTCGGAACCGGTAATAAACTGTAGGTCCCCTTTACATGTGTCAAATTATAACCCGCACAACACAGTGGAAGCCTGAAAAAGCTAGGCTCTGGCCCTTCGTGGGCTCCTACGCCACTAATTATGATGATGATTTTATAAGAAATCTCATAAAAGAAAAAACGGTTAAAAGAAAAAGATTATTTGGAATTTTAGTTCTTCTTATATCCTTATTATTATATTGGAATTTGAGGTCTCTTCTACAATACCCGAAATGGTTTATCTTTTCCTATTTATTTTAATTACCCAACAACAGATCGCTAAGGAACTTCTGATTCACGACAACTGTAACCCTTGTTTCAGGAAAAAAAGTACAGATCGACCGGCAGTCCGGCATTTGAGAAAATTAGACAAAAGGTAGTTCGAACATCAGCGTTCTTTTGATTATTTGATGCATCTAATCATAAGTTGTAGCAGAGACCATAGTCTTTGGTAAACTCAATGCATCAAAGAGAAATGTACACATGTAGCTTAGAGCAGTGTTGCCACTGATGGTAAAGAAAATCCACCAGACGGCAATCTAAGAATCAGCTAGAAAAGTTAGTTTTTGCTTTGCAAAAATCCCCTAAAAATCGGTAAAATTTTATGGGGAAATAAGTTTTTTGAAATGAACGCCTGCAACCAACGTACGTATGGAATGTTATACATAGAACATACCGTACCATGCGTAATACCATTTTTTACTGTAGGCTTTGATTTTTATCTACACAAATCTTTTTCCATCAGATCCAAAAAATTTATGCATGTTTTGATCGGAAAATAAGACATTAAAAAAAGAAATGCAATTGACTCCGCAATATATAATTTTAGAACGCCAAGCGCCGAACTTCAAATAAAAATCAAAGCCTACATTAAAACATGGGCAAACACTTTTCTTACCGACTATATATCAAAATCAAATACTGCATCGTCTCAAAATTGCGTCGTTTTAAAATTACCATAGTTTTAAAGCTCCATTTTAGTGAAAAATCGTGGGAGTAAGTCGCTAGATTCTATTTAGCGACAAGTTCTTTTCGTCCAGGGTCTTAAAAATCCGCTAAATCTAGCGACAAATCCGCTAAGCCGGAAACCCTGGCTAGGGCCATGTTGGCAAGATAAGGAGTTTACCTTCCGAATTTCAATCAAATAGGTGAAGCCGTAAATATTAATATAGCCGATTTGAAGGCCCATAGGATTTTTTTCGACTTCGATGAAATTTGAAATATAAATTTCGTATGTTCTAAGCTGAAATGTTTACTAATTTGTTCTTGGCGGCAATAAGTTTGACTTCAACTCAGAAAGCAACACCGCATAGCAAGATAAACTCCAAGACATATTTCGATTACACACACGTATTCAACAATAGTATTTTCAGCGACTGCTGTGAACCACAACCCAAAACTATTTCAACCCCTTTCTGCTTAATAAAAACGAAAAATACCCTATACTACCGCCGAATAAAAAATCAAGCAAAAAAGGTAGTTCCAACACCTGTGTTTTTTATGTTATGCGTTGCATGCACTTAAAAATTGAAATCAAACTCAATGCATCTAGATAAACAAAATGCACTAAAACACACTACACAATATAAGTAATATACGTTCCAAATTTCAGCCAAATCGGTCAAGCGGTTCCGGAGGCAATTCTGACAAGAGGAAAATAACAAACATCCAAACTTTCGAATTTATAATATTATTGAGATTAAGATTAAGATGTATAGAAAAAAAACATAATATTTAGAGTTGTTAGTTTTGGGTTGTTTCTTAAAAGGCTTTATTGATTATTCTTTCTCGATAACAAAGCTATACAATTTCATCACATCCATTTCATTTAATAACAATTTAACATCTTCTTTGTCTACAAAATCAGCATAGAAATAATATCGTCTTGTTTCTCTTAATGATGGGCATTTTCCAAAAAATGAATAACATCTTCTCTTGCATTAAGCTTATTATATAATTATTTCCTAGTTTACTGGTCGTCTTTTAACTGCCTTTTTCCAGTGCAAAAGTGATGGGCAAGGGACTATCTCTTTACTATTCTGACTCTATCTATCTATCACTTTACCATTCTGACTCTCTCTCTCTCTCTTGTAACCAAAACAAGTTGCTAGTTACGAGGATTAATTTTGATCACATTTTTTGGTGTTGCCGTTTTTTTTTTTAATTTCCTTTCTTCTTCTGCAAGGATATCCGTACATGAACAGAAAAAATATAAATTACTATTGTTTACCTTGGGCTATGCGATTTTGAGCGTGGATATGCGATGATTAAGAAAAAATACTTGGGTCTCATAATTTGATGATCGGTGATGGTTAATTTCAAATGTAACATTGTAGAACCCACGTGTTGTTGACCTCATTTTTAGCACCGTGCTATAGCTTTCATTGAGCTCTATCACGATGTAGACTCTGAGTTAATTTTAGTTGTCCGAGGCCCAATCTTAATTCCTATCTGTTTATACACTTATATGTATAAAATGAAAATGATTTAACTTGACTTGGACTTGGACTTGAACTATTAACAAGAACTGAAATATGAATCAAGAGTGCTCACAGGATTTTGATTCCTTTGTTTATTAGATTATTGTTTAGTAAAAAGATTGCTGGTTGCTCTACCTTCTGAGTTAGATATTTTAAAAGATCCACTCAAGCATTTATAAATTTGAATGCATTTGTAAAGATTTTTCTGTGATTTTCTATATATTTCTATCAATATTGATGTCAATTTATAGGTTAAGATATATTAAATATTAATAAAAATACCTTTAAGATATTAAATTTGACACCCTTGGTAAGTCTCGTGTTAAAAGTTACTCGAACAGCTAGTTTAATTTGTTCCTTCTTTCTGTTTTTGCAGTAAGTTTAAGGTCACTAGCCTAACTTTGGCCTAAGTGTACTAAAATTTTAAAAAATTTAGATCAGTTTAGATCAAGTTTAAGATCACTATAAAATATCTCAAGATTATAACATTATAGATCAGAAATAGTTTCGGATAAGTTGTAGTCCATAATGTAACATCACTAAATTACCAGAAAATTTATGAGCTAAGAATTTTTTAAATTTTGAATAAAGCTTTTGCAAGCATTTGGCTCGAGAGGAGGCCGGGTGGCAATTTATGTTCGTAATACTTCAAATAATCGTTTAATTCGTCCGAAAATTTTGAACGGTCGAAGTAAATGTTTAGCTGGTGTAGTTTATCAGCCAAATAAACATAGATTTTTCTTCTTTGTTTAATTTTTTGGACAGAATATCACCTGAATTTCCAGAGATTTATTTGGCGACTTCAATTGCGATCTGCTTAAAAAAGATTCGTCTAAATCATTTGTTCAAGGTATGAGCAGTTTAGGTATTTTCTCAAACAATACCGCTACACTATTAGATTTGTCTGTAACAAATGATACTGAAAATATCATTTTCTTATGATCAAATTACAGCCCCTGCCTACTCGAAACATGACCTTATTTTTGCTACACTAAATATTGTCCCAAAAACACAAAAAATTTAATTTGAATACCAAGATTTTAAAAATATTTGCTATGAACAACTTGAAAGTGGAAATTACCAAACATAATGACAACGAATATATTTTATGTCTTCCGTCAATAAACACATGAAAACATGTAAAAAAAAAAAAAATGGTATCGAAAAATCAAAATAATTCGTTGTTTACCTTAGAAATTTTGGAATTGATTAAAGAATGGGATTGTGCATATAAGCAATGGAAGGGCTTTAGACTTTTCGAATTGCAAAACTCTTTTCGAATTCTACGCAGTGCAGTTCGTTCAAAAATACGAGAAGCTAAAATTTAAACTTACTCTAACGCACTCAGTACAACTCTGCCATTTAAAACTCTTTATTGGGCGTCATAAATTTGCCCAGCTGAATCGAACCCAGATGATCTTAACACTAATTCTGCAAAATTCAAACTGCTTCCCATGATCTTGATGAATTACCTCGGCTAACCGACTTAAACTATAGTTTTCATTTTCGAGGTATCGATGAAGCAGATCTAGTTTTAAGCATCCTTAAAATTAAATCTAAAGCTACCGGTTTTGATGAAATGCATCTTGTGTTCATAAAAATAATTTTGCCTGCATATTACACATCTTTTTAACACTATTATTATGACATCAACATTTCTTACGTATTGGAAAGATGCCAAGGAAATTCCTGTTTCTAAAACACAAAACAGCCGATCTTCACCTGAGTATAGGCCTATTTTCATCCTTCCATTTTTATCTAAAGTTTTAGAAAAGATACTTCATGGACAGATCTTATCTTTTTTGAAACAAAATAATCTTCTTTGTGTGAACCAATATGGGTATAGAAACAATCACAGTTGTGCATTTGTTTTGCTGAAAGTTACTGATGATCTGCGGTGTGCCATAGACCGGGATTATATGTCTTTTCTGGGACTATTTGATTTTTCTAAAGCCTTTCGATACAGTGAATCACATCACATTATGAATACTCATCTTGAAAGCAAAACGATTTTTTAATTTTTCTGACTTAGCAGCTAAGCTCATACTACCATACCTCTCTGAAAGGCGGCAAGCTGTTGTTGTTGGAAAACGAGTATTAACTTTTGTGAACCTTTTCACTGGCGTTCCTCAAGGATTCGATTCTTGGCCCGTTGCTTTTCTCCATGTATATCAACGATTTACCTTTACAAGTTGAGCAGACTAGGATTAACTGTCGATGGAGGTTTGTTACTTAACGGTGATCCTAATAAAATCATGTTGTGGTCAGGAAAAAATGGTGTAAAACTAAACACTACTAAATCTAAATGTTTAGACATTTATAAGCATGAGCTAGATCTGAGTTATTCCCCTCCCTCCACTCCACATCATTAAAATTGATACGAAATTATTGAAAAATAAGAATAGTTTGACATATCCTTAAAATAAGTTAGTAATTGAATTAAGTAAACTTTTGCATTAAAGGATTTAAGTCTATTGCAAAAGATACTGAAATAAATAAATAAATTTACAATTTTTGATCGTAAATAAAATGAAATAAGGAACAAAAATTAGAAGTCTAACTTATTAAAAAAAAAAATACTAACCCGAAACCAAAAGAGGAATTAGTCCAGTCATAACCATCGAAACAATCTTTAATACAGATTAAACAAATTATAAATCACACTGCTGAGAGACTCCTATCATCATCGACATCCAATAGGGAACTGACCAACCGTATTCAAATAGTTCCTCTACCGTCTTCTGCCTTCCTAACACAACCAAATGGCAAAAAGGAGTCTATAAACAAAAATCACCTATTGTAATAAAATTCCAGCGCAGAATCCTGCATTCAGATTGTCAACTCCCACAATGCACGAGAGTGACGACGACAAAGACGCCAGTGTTTCTTAGCGCACTACTTCGCACAACCAAGAAAGATAGGTGCTTCCTTTGCGACCGTAAAGACGAACGCCTAAAGATGTATGTCCTTTTCGAAGGAAAAAAAAGAGAGCACAAGTTTTCAGTTGTTTCAGTCACTCTAAGCACGTTAAAAAGCAAAGAAAAAAACGACAATAACACAACTCCACCGTCCTTGCCCCAAAATCAAATTGGAAATCACTTCCACCCTCCCTAAAAAGCAACAGCATGGGTTAAAATACATACTGCGCATGTGTCACCTACATTTAAACAGTTTAACGTTGTATCTCTATCTATTGCTAAACCTATGCCCATACATACATGCGCATGTATATCTATATACGTAAGTAAATCAACAAGATACGTCGACGAACCACGTGGAAAGTTGCTTCTCATGAATACGATCCAAAGAAAAATTTGCGAGTGTTGGGTTTATATGTGGAACGCCATTCGAAACTTAACTCGCCATCGATTTTTGATACTGCGCATTTAATTTGAGTGATTTTGGTTCTGCCGCAAGTTTACGTGCACTCAAAATCGAGATACTACTTCCACTCTTGCTGCTTCGTCGCTAGATGAAGCCGGGCAGAGCAAGGAGAATGACTTTACGTTAGCTTATCTTAATGGTTCATTTTTTTTAAATTTTATTGCAGTTTTAGGAGCAATCAAAAGATATATTTCGAACGACCTATGTATGTAACTGAAAATCACAGAGCTAATCAATTAAATAAATTGTGAAAATGCTATTTCGTTTTATACCAACGGAGAGATCACTTGCATTAGAGAAGGCCAGAAAAATTGAAGTTACTTATTAGCGAAAAAGTGAGTACTAATACTAAAATCAAAAAACAGATTTATTTTCTTAGATATTTGATATGGGTATCGTTGGAAAGAAAATGGCACCTAGATCGGAAAGCTGTACACAGTTGGCATCTTAGTCTTACTTGTAAAAAGTTATAAGCCCACAAACGAAAAACCGACTTGTGTACCGTGTCCCATACCTCATTTTCAAAAATAATGGGCCAAAAAATCTGAAGAAAACTGGAGCTATGAGGCAACTCATCGCAATATCGCAAAAATACTCAGAAATCTTATATGATTTTTTATTCGAATTACAGAAGTTTTCGATTTACGGAGGTTTAAAAAAAATATATATATATATATATATATATATAACGGTCGTTGAAGAAAACAAGTAAACTCGACTTCGAATTATAGAGGTAAACAAGGCCTCATTTTCGGGTTGTAGAGGTTTTCATGTTATTTTGCACAAAATTAAATTCGAATTAACGAGGGAGCACAGATTATTATCGATTTACAGACATTTTTTAGGGGACTGTGAGAATACTTCGCAAATCAAATTAAAGACGGTTGAATAATCGAGAGTTTAATTACGTCATAATAGTTTTCCGACCAAATTGATTGCGTATTATATGGACGAAATCGAAATCCACACTCAACTTTAACATATACATTTAATTTAACGACTGTAAATTTGAAGCACACAAATTATGGTCATAATGTATTTATTTCGTTTTTCAGTTCTAAGGGCTTAAAAAAAATTAAGTCAGCGATTTAAGAACAGAATACAAGTTTTGTAGAGAGTAAATACATTTAAACATTAAAACACTGTAAGATTTTAAACCAAGATGTATATTGTTATGTGTTGGAACTTCTGAGAAGACGAGAGGAGAGATCAATAGGTCAGGAAGCGCTCAAATAGAGTAGTTTAAGTTTAAATATTATTAACGTAAAAATAATAAAATAACAAAGTTAAAATTGAATAAAGCGTTTTTTTTTAATAAAGCAAACATAAACGCTCCCTCTCTCCTTTAATTATACGAAAATTAAATATTTATGAAAAATGTTAAGTCGTTAGTGGGGCAGATTTGAACAAATTTGTTGGCACAAAATTAAGTTCGGTAGCTTTACCCAACTTATTTGAAAGATGCGACGAATTTATTTGTAAAACCGTTCCCGAATCCTTAATGTTTTGATAATTTTCTTAAAGACTCAACAATTTTCTTTGACAGCGACAGTTCCAATTATCAAGCACGGTCCGATCAGAACTAAGCTCACATAAAATATACCAACTTTAAGCGATCATCTATTCTCTCAAAACGAGGCCCTTAAGGTTAAGGTAAGCTACTGTCCAGAGCCACAATGATAAATCCTCTTTCTTCAGTTAAAAGTTTCTTGATTTTCTTTAAATTCAACTTGGTTTCTCTTTCACCGATTTTCTAGAAAATTTAACAATATCTCTGCAGACACAGATTAACCTAGAAAATTCTTTAAATTTAATTTTTTTTTTAATTCAATTTGGGGAAGCTTTTTGTAAATTTTCTAGCTGCTTCGTCTAGTCACTTTTGAACATAAAATCCTAACCTGTCTGGAGACCAAAATTAATATAAATGTTTCGTTTAATTAACCAAATATAATACTATTCAAAATCGAAGTTCAATACCACCGTTTAATGTGAGTGAAAGTTACAGGCTAAGAAATCGAGTATATAAGGTTTTTTCAGCTTTGAAAGCAAAAAAAGGTTTAATTATATCCTATTCTTACTTGTTTTGTTAAATTTATTGTATAAAAAGCACCTCGTATTGGACATAGTTTGAATCAAAGATACAAGATCGATACAAACGCAAGCCCGTACATGACTTATAATTGAAGTTATTTTTAATTTCCTGAGATTGTCATATAGCAAGAGAAAAAGCAATTTCTAATTAAACGGAGGATGAAAGACCTACCACAATTTAGCCAAAATTTACAATTTAATTCTTGCTTTGTACTGTGTGAAAAATTACAAACTACACCACAGTCACATGTTCACAAACCATTTTTTTTTGTGTATTTTCAGAAGCTCATAGGAGAACAGAAAATTATTTTAACATCATTGGCGTCTTTCTAATATCATCTGGCAACGACATTACTCGGAGTTTCCACACAAACCCACACTATGCATGTAACTGACCCTTTAAATGATTATAAATAGCGCGTAATTCGCTTTTCAAAGTTACTAAGTACATCATCACATTGAAGCGAATCCACTTGATCATCAACATGCATTCATCCCTTTTAGATACAACGTACACTCAGAGGAAACGTATTCGAGTGGACATTTGAGTGAGTTCGCATTGTGGATTGTAAATGTCATTTTGCACACTGTGGGGCACACACCCCACAAGAATACACACACCCTCTCATGCTGGCCCATTGTCGTACCATGAGCTCCACAAACCACGACGTCGCCGACCACACCGACAACAACAACAAGAATAACGACGACGGCGACGATGGAGACTACCCACCGCCGCCGCCACCACCAGCGAAAACAACACAACTGCGAAAGCGAATCTCATATTCAACGTGTAGCCTCTCCACTTTAGTTGTCAATCCGCATCCAACTAGAAAACAAGTGCGAGTCTGTGCTAGAGTTTCTCTAGAACCGAGACACGAGGTCGTCGTTAATTCGTCGTTTGTACGTAATCAAATCATAACAATCCGAAATCAGTTAGTCGTCTGGAACAAAAATAAATAATAATAAGAATAGATAATGATAAACTGAATACACACGGTTCGATCTATTTTTTTAGTCCAAAAAATAAAAGTTCGTATCTAAATTACGCTGAGTAAAAGTGAAATCCATGCATATAGACGAGCGATTTCGTTCTGTTCTCGTCTTTTCTGTATATTTTTGAATTGATGACGTGACGAATATAAAATACGTAGTTTCGGTTTCAGCGAACTACATACTCTCTCCACACTACCACCCCAGCGCGATGTAGTAAGTCGTTCTGTATGCGGATTATACGCAGAATATTTACTAAGTATATTTTACCTGTAACCTCGTTTGACGGGTTTTTGTTTTTGTCATATTTTTGCCGCTTTTCCTTTCCCTGTCAACGCGCTACGCAGAGTGGAAGACTGGCAAAAGCAAAACGGATCACAAAATTAGCCTTTGCAAATTTAATTTAAAATAAAAAAAGTAGAAAAGAATTTCATTAATTGAAATAAAATTCCCATAAAAAAAATTGACAACCACAACGAAAAATATAAGTAAATAGAAGAGAAACTATTTACACTTACGTAACAAGTGTCATTTAGTGAATATTTTCATCTTTTCTGTTTCGCCTTCGCTATTCGTACTTGCGTACCTATGCTTTGGTCTTGTGCTTCGCAGAGGCTCCCACCTCCGTGACGCCCCCTGTGGCTGTTTCAACTTAGCAAGCGAAAAAAGATTACAAACTGAGAACAAAATAAAGGGAGACGGAATAGCGAAAAAAACAAGCAGAAAAAAAAAGAGAAAAATAAGTTGAAAAACGACTTTGAAAATATTTTTTCCTCTTTTTTTTAGTTCCTCATTCTCGTGATTATCTCCCGGCAATGACTGTATGAGTGTGCTCAACTACAAGTGAGCTGAACCAACTTGAATCGATCGATGATCGTGAGTTGAAATATCACACTCGTCCCGCCAAGTCGTTGCCGCGACGCCATGATCACCGGAGAGCAACTTGATCGTTCGCTCGGCTTACGTGCCTCTCCCCTTTTCCCACTTGTTGAAAGTTCTTCTCGTTATTGACAACGTCGACGTCCGTCGTCTACCCGTTCATCTATCGTCGTCGCCCCAACCTACAGCGGTATCCGTGTCAAACTCATTTCTCGGGTGTGTGAGAGAGTGTTTTCTGATTCTGATAATGCGTCGCGATTACACTTTTACAGTATCGTGTGCCGATTAGCCAGTCTGATTGAGCTTGTGTCCATTGGTCCTTTCATCGTGAAATGTGGTCGTCGTCTTGTCGTTTCAACAACTTTTTCTTTTCGGATCTTTTTTAGTTATTTGTTTTTAATAACTCTTTATTGCCCTCCGCTTTCATCACTTATAACAACTCAAAGGCTTGGTTGAGTGTAGTTTAGAGTTGCCAAGAATACGCGTTTTTTTTCGCATATATCAAAAAATACAACACGAAGCTGCAAACGAAAAAGAAATATAAAAAAATATCTAAACGAGACGAGAAAAATAATTAAAAAGTTAATAAGAAGGCAGAGGGAAAGAAAGAAATTTAAAAAATAGAAGAAATTTGAATCAAATCAGCAAGCGATCGTGAGTGTTACTGAATAAAATTCACACAAACCTCACATGCACGAGGAGTGATAAAAAAAAATACGAAAAAGTGTGAGTGAGTTTGATTTATAGAAGTATATTGCGAAACAATACTCTCTTCTGAGTCTTACACATAAAAAAGTTCTTATACTCAACGCGGAAACGTAACAACAAACGTTCATAAATATATATACACAAATATATAACGAATTATATTGGACTTTTCTACACAGTCCAACCCCTACACATTTAATGGGAGTAGTTTTTTTGTTCTATCGTTGTATGCTGCTGGCATATTTGCTTGTAAACAGTGATCGTGTGTGATTATGCATTATCAGTGAACAAAAGAGATAGATATACCCAACTGTGAGTTAAAAAATTTATCAGCAAAAAGCGCGTCCCAAAGAAGTAAGTCAGTTCTTCTATTCTCATTTATGTATTTTTTTTCGTTCATTTAATTCATTCACTTTTTGTGTTGAGTGCATGCGTGTGCGTTGAGTAGTGCGTCAGTGTGTGTTAGTACTGTCGATCTACAGGAATTTCAATGAATTTTTAATAAGTCAATGAAAGCCAATGACACCCATACTCGTATGCACACACAGACCATATCCGTATGGGTGAAATAACCAAATGTCAGAAAGTATCAAATGGGCAGTGATAGCTTTGAATTCATATACGTAGTGTTGGTGATTTGAAAAAAAAGAAGGAAAAAAATACTATACTTAATTGCTTGGATGTTTTTTTTTAATTTAAGGAAAAATGCGATTTTTGTAATATAAAGTATTAACAAATCAAATAGATTTTAGAAAACTTTACTGTGAGGCGGGACGTCAAACTATCAAATGGTCCTCATTCAACTTCTCTGCATCAAGACTAAAACAGCCGTTATTTTAATAACAGTTTTTCTAACCATCAAGAAGGACTTTGACTATTTTTGACTTTTTTTTAAATAGGTGGTTAAGCTTTGTCAAGAGCGAGAAGTCAGGATTTTTTTTTCTGTTCCGACGGAAATGATTGCTTGACAGGTTTATTTTTTACATTCAATAGTTTCTTATAAATGTTTAATTAGACCTGAAGCATAACGTATCATGTTCTCTTTTATTTTAGTGAATATGACAACAAAACTTAATATTCTGACACTTACATATTTAGAAAACTTCTAGCGTTAGCGTAATTTTTTAATCAAGTTGAAATCAAAGTGTTTCAAATGTTAAAACAGTAGTGTTCCCATCATTTTATTCTCTAATAATAAATTGCTTAACCTGATTACTTGATAGAAAATGATAGAGATACAAAATGTTATATTTTCCAACAGTAAGTAAACGGCCTAATTGTTTTTATCATTTTCAAGCATTGGTTCGAAATTACATTCTTGTGATTAAAGCGGTAGTTTTATGGATCAGAGAGTTTTCAAATCGCCCTCTAAATAACATAAACTGCAACTTCCAAAGTTATAACGAAGCCCTTATGAAATCACTCGACTGTCTGTCAGTAGTCTTTTATATATTTGCTAATAACTTCTAAATCATTTGCAGTTAAGATATGAAATGGAAAGTAAAAGGTAGGTTTCCTAGTTACGTAATCCAAAAATAAAACATGAATTTTTTTCGAAATTAGTCAAAGAGTCTGTCATTAGGCTTTCATCTTGGTAATTGGCGAACCATTCGGAATTAAGAATGAAAATTCAGCCAATAGATGTATTTCAACTGTGCAAAGAAAGTCCTAAAAAAGTATTTTAAGAAATTGCATACTGTAACAACAGTTGAGGCGGAAAAAAATAAAACTCACCAAAAAACAATACAAATAAACTTCATTTTATACTCCGCTTTACTCGGCGGCTCGATCACTACTGACTGACTGCCAAGGTCTCCCTTCTAAGGATTGCTACTTTTCCTTTTCTTTTTCTTCTTTTCTCTCTTTGAACTGCCATATACTCGGTAAAAGCAGTGATTAAGAATACATGTTTCTTTTTCACACTCTTGAACCAAACCGGACCGAAGTGGTCCATGTGAATCGTTTCGAAAGGGCGATCCCCTTCGGAATGTTTTGCATAAATCGTTCCTGTTAGCAAAATTTAGGTGAATAAGCTGTGCACTTAAGACAATTCTCAATATAACTCATGTTTTTAGTTTTGAAACCAGCAAGTTTTATTATTATCGCACTTATTATTGTCGCTCCTACTATCTTGTCTCGACTTAAGTGACCCATCACATCATGATGCAGGCGGATAAGATTTACTTCCATGACTGAAGGGACGTAACAAAGAATTCTTTGCCCCATTTTCCTATGAATCAAACCATCTCGCATCTTGTACAGATTGCTTTTTTCATTTTCTAACTGTTGCCTAATCTAATCGATCAAATCTGCTCAAAGGTATTAGCTTCACGCGACTCAGCGCGTCAAGGTGGTGCAAGTTTGTTCCAATGCATCGCAGTGTGTATATTCATAATTCTGGAGCTTCAATGCCCACCGCGATATCCTTGGGTTAATCTCCTTTCTATTCAATATTCGGTTACGATTTTAAACTTACACCCATGTAAATAAACCCTTAACCTCTTTAGCGCATATATTATTGCTAGAGTTGCGAGTTCGAAACTATGCTACTTGGATTCATGCTCGGTTGTTCCCTTAGAAAAATAAAACATAGGTGATTCTACCAGCTTCTGCTTCAACTTCTCGAGCAGTGCAGTTCTTCTTCGTCGATTTTGAAAAACTCCTCATTTTGTGAAACTCCCTCAACAAACCTCCTAAAGTAGGAGCACAGCCCTAGAAAGCTTTGAACCGCTTATACATTTTTTGGTATCGGGAAATTTATAACAGAATTGCTTAATTTCGCATCAGGCTTAATGGCGTCCCCAGATACCGTGTAGCCTAAATAATGAACCTCGGACTTCATGAACTGACATTTGTCCAGCCTTAACTATAACTTATTCCGCACCAGCCTATCGAGAACTTCTTTCATCACCTCCATGTGCTCATCGACCGTCTCTGTGACTATCATAATGTCATCGATATAAATTCTAACCTTTCCAATCAACAAATCCTCAAACACTCTATTGACATACCTCTGGAATTCAGATAGCGCGTTTTTCAAACCAAAAGGCATTTTTAGTTACTCGAAATGACACAAAGGCATTACAAAAGAAGTGTAATTTATGGATTCTACGTACATGTGCACGTGATGAAAAGCTTTTTAGATCCAATAGTGTAAAAATTGTTTTATTAAGCAACAACAATCAAACAAATCCTTTATTAATGGGCGGTTGCCCTTCAATGTAACCTTATTCAATGCTCTATAGCCTACGCACATCCTAACCTCTCCATTCTTCTTCCTAACGGAAACAATTGGCGATGAATAATCAGATTTGCTCGTTCTTATAATGCCCTGATCTACCAATCGATCTAATATGATCTATACTTGTCTTTTCTCAAAGGACGACCATCTCCTCGAGCGATAATGGAAGGGCCTATCGTTACTAATAGTTAGCTTCATCTCAGAAACTTCAAGACGATTGCGGTTCAAATGGCATTCATCTAGTAGTGCATTGAATTCTTCTCTATACTTATCATCTACATATATTTACATTCGTTTTACAATTATCTTTTTCATCTACCTTTATATTTATTTCATTAAATGTAAACATTCAAAATTTGTTAATCAATCATTATCTAAACGTTTCATTTAATATTCTTTTTTTATGCATTTCACCTTACACTCTATATTTTCACAAACTTCTTTTAGTATTCCGTTTTCATTTTTACTTACAAATTTTAATTTTACACCTGCTGCTTTCGAAATATTTCTCCCTAACATTACATAACTGTCACGACTACGACTACGATTAACAAACTTATTTTGAGTTCCTTTTCCTTAAAACAAAACGCCAATTTAAATTTTTCCAAAACCAACTAGAGCACTTTTATTCAATCTAAAAAAAATTGAAGTACAAGTCGAAGCCCTTTAAATCGAATTTTCACGGGTTATCAAAATTAGTTCAAGTTGGAGGGATTAATATTTTTTTTGTTTTGTTTAAAAGCCTTTATTTTATTCAAAAGAGTGTACATGTAAGAAAAAAACACGAAATTGCTTAATTACAATTAATTTTGGATTGCATATTTAAAATTGGAGAATGAAGCCGTTTAAAAAAAGTGCACGTTTGTGTGCATAAATTAGCTATAGCTCATTTGTTTATGTGTGTAGATGACGGTTATGTGGCACTAGACGACAATTGTGTTCGCCCAACATAATTGTGCTGGGAGAACCGTTGGCGAATAGTTCCGATTTTCTCATGTTCTTTGGGTTCGATGTTTGCCGTCAAATGCCATGCAAATCCTCATTCTTGCTGTGAACATCCACATGCGCTTTTTTCTCCGACGTGTTTGCACTAAAAAATCAACATGAAATGAAAGGTGTTCGTAGTCCAGTGCCAAATTGAAATAGAGTTATAGCATGCAATACAAGTTGCGTGCTTGATACAAGTTGCGAGAGGATATTTTTTGTTTATTTTTTTGCAAAAAAAAAAACACAAATTCGACTTAGAGGAATTGAAAATAGACCAAGAGTCGAAAAAATATATTCGAGTTAGAGCGCTTCTCGACTCAAAGGAAAAAAAAAACAAAAAATGCAAACCGCGACACAGTCGAGGATTGAACCCAGCACTCCCGAGTTGACAGCTGTGAGCCACTTCGAAAACTCAATGTTCTAACTTGATATATGATACGATTGAGAAAACTTTGGGGGCGTTTTTCTCAAAAAAGGGGGTGTTGCGATCCCTGACACAAATTGGCACAAATTCCTTCCATATAAAGAATATTAAGTTATAAAGTATTATATATATGTGATACTAATTGCGCGTTTTACAAGGTCTTGATATAACCTTCAGTTTTTAAATTGTTAAAATTGGTCTGAACACTTTTACTAACTACACTTTAACTAAAATAGTTTTCGAGTTATTAGCCAAAAACCGAAAAACGCCTTTTATAGATCTCGTTAAAAGAATAAAAAAAATATTATATAAAAAAAATTATTTTCACACAATTTTTCGAGGTATTAACGATTTAAATCGGGTGAATTTTTTTTGTTAAAAACGACCAGCTGACGGCAGTCTCAGTGCCGCTCCCGAGCATTTCATCCCTTAAGTGCACTAAAGTAATTTTCGGCGCGTGAGTAAAACTCACTGTTAAAGTATGATATGATGATGATACTGTTAAAGTACCATACCGACTATTTCATGTTTTCAAATGTAAAATAGTGGCTGGGCTGAACTTGGGTTGAATCGGTCATCATTGCAACAAACGTTTATTTTGAAAGAAACCCATAATATTATGTCTAGAAGAACGAAAAACGTTAGAAATAAACGCAGTACTAAAAGTATCCAGGTGAAATGTAACTATGTAATGTATGATAATGAAATGCATTTGTCGAAAAATAGGTTATGTCGAAAATATAACCGGCTTATTAAACTGGTATGGTATCTAGTTTGGTGCATTCATTACTAGATTCAAATACTTATATATATATTTAGCAAATAAGTCAATATAATATATATTTAGAAAATAAGTCAAAAAAGGAATAGATAATAAAAGGTTCCTATCTTACTTGTACACCGAACAAAGTATTGAAGTGAACTGACAAATGTTGATTCTGTTAAAAAAAAACGCAGTACGTTAGCGTCCTAGTCATTTAATAAAGCTTTTCTTTTTAATCAATGACAAGTAGTGCATTGTTTTCCTAGATCTTAGAGAACTTCTGTAAAGAAAAGCTTTCACAATTGGCCGTTCGGAACCGGCATTAAACAGTAGGTCCCATCCAAATGTGTCACATATTATAACGCGCAGGACACAGCGTGAAAAAGCTAGCCAATGTATGTATGTACTATCTTACCGAGTAAGTATAGCATAGCAACAATTATCCATATACATGAAATTTTCAGATCCACTTTTTATGATCTATAAGATATTATAATGTTTAAACACATGCATATTAATAGAATACAAACGATTGAACATAAGTTAGTCCGTTTATATTGATTGAACATTAACATATAAAATAAAAGCTATAGATATGAGTTGATAGCTACGCAGCCCAAAAAAGCAACCAATTGGGTACTCTTATTGTAACCTCTCACTTTAATATATCATACATAAAGGTACAATTTGTTAAGGTTTCGTTGATAAGAGTCAGTATTAATATATATAATATATATTATATATTAATAATTAGTGTACGGATGTCCCGTAAATGATTGCTACTGCTACTAACATTAAAATGTTAATTTGGTGGCGCTAAATTGTAATAAAGGGACTAACTTATCCCAACTCCTGGCTTACTTTATATTTATGATTTGCTAGTAAATACATGATTTTGAAAATTGAAACAATGGTCAAAGTCTTTTACTAAAAAACTGAAATATTGTAAGTGCGTCAAATACAAACCATATTACCAGTCTCTAATCATTGATGCGAAATATCATTGTTAATAATATAATATACTACGTTGATGATGAATTTATGCATTGTGTTTGCGTTTTGCAAATGCATGTGAAATGAACAAAATATTTGAGAAAGTTATTATAGTGTATATCGACGACATCGCTATGTTGAATCTCATCTGTAATGAAAATATTTGCATTTGTCATATTGAAAACAACAAAATACTCTATGGCTTAACTTTAGCTGCAGTTGTGCTTAAGTAAATGAACCACTACTACTAATTTGTTTTTATTAAAACTAATCAAGTGATATATCGTTCAACTAATCTTTTGAAGTTGGTCTCGCTTCCAACTTTTCAGTCAAAAGTTTCTCAAAGTTGCTCAGAGGATGAGAAAAATACGTCTCCCCTTCCAGTTTCCACATCGATGTAACTAAAAATCTGGAAAAAGATCTGAAATGTTGGTCTGGATGTAATCTTGACTTAAAAATTAGTTTCAGCATTCTGGCTTTGATAGTTTTTGACTTATTAACCAAAAACCTCAAAACAAAAACATTCGAATTTTGAAGATCCGAAAACCATTTCTGTAGATCTCTGCGAAAGAATCAAAAAATATTATATAAAAAAAATTGTATTTTCACACAATTTTTCAAGATATCAACGATTAAGTGTTCTCCTAAAAAAGGGGTCAACTGCCAGCCATGTAGTAGCAAACAAATTTCTCCATAAAAAGTGATTGCTAAACGTGATTTGATGTGATCTCCCATCGTTATGCTCGATGCTTTATAATTTTTTTTACATGGACCTCCGATAGTTTGTCCATGTGAAAAACAGTTTGCATACCTTTTTATTGGGGTTCATACCATTTAAACAAAGACTATTTTAGCTAAATAGCTTTCCTAATACTGTTGTTGAGTATCTGGATTATTGGCAACTTTGGTGCATTGGTGGTGTCATTGGTGGGTCGGTGCTACGATCACCAAAATAAATGTTTAAATCCTATCTTCCTGAAAACATAGACCGCGCAAGACCAATCACTTCTATTGCCAAGTTTGGTTTAAGCACACACTTTGGAAAAATTGCAATGTTCTACATTGAAGGTAGTTAAAAAATAAGAGAATATGTTTAAATGTCTATCAGGAAAGCAGCTTAATGAGTTTTTAGTTTTTTTGCATTATGGAGCAATTTTCTGTCAAGGATTCACAATGCTTTTTCTACAAAGCATACACATCAGAAGAGCTTTTGTAAAGTTTTGCAACATTATTTGAGTACTAATCGTTTTTTTTTTTTTTTTTCTACTATAAAATACCAATTTTGTTATTTGCGTGGGAATAAAAAATTCTGGTGTTAAAATAACTTATACATAAAAAAATAGCCGACATATGGCCACATTCTACAAACGATTATTGTGTTGAAAATTGTCGATCATTCGTTGATGTCGATTTCGCACCTTTCTTTTCTGTCTCTTATTCATTTAATCTATCTGCCAATAAATGTATCTGTTGTGTCAAAAATGTGATGAAACAACAAAAGTAAGAGAGATAAAGGCACGAAAATTTGACTAGGCCTTCGTGCTAATTTTGTCGGTTTCCATGACTTGCCACTATCTGTGTGATATCAATATAATATAATAATGATGTACTGGCAAATACATACATATGTACACATATACGTTTTACAAATCTTTCCACCTTCATAATTACACACTGGGCTACAAGCTAATTGATGGCACCCTGTGAAGCTCAAGGGAGCAGCAAATCTTTTGGGGAACAAAGTTCAAAATTATTCTATTCAACCACATAATAGTTAACGTTCGTTACCATAATCAAATGAAACTCAACAGCAGCTACATATGTTTTTTCTATTTTTTCTAATTTGACTTTTCAAACGCAAAAACCAAATGTCTGAAATAATTAAATTCAACTTTATATCTTCGGTTTTTCTGTGTGTTCATCGTTCGTTTTCCATTGCCGCTTTGCTTTGGCTACAACGTTTAAAGTTTGCTAAGAGCAGAACCAATATCAAGTAGAGTTTGTTAGTATTCAGAGTATGCCGAAAATTCGTGTGGTAAAGCACAGTTTTGCCGTTTATAATGATCTACGAACACAGATACGAGTTAGCTACTATAGTCTCGCACACTTACCCACCCTTGCCACACTTATACTCAAGAATGTCTGAATTATACTTACTATGCAATTTTTATAAAAATTATATTGGGCGATCAATGTTTACGTTTGTGTTTTTGTTCTTTTTTAATTTAACGATAGAAGAGGCTTTTTTTTGCTTATTATTGTATCGAATATCTGATGTACACCTTTAGGAGCCATTTGTGTTAATTCAATTTTTCCCTTTTCTTTAAAAAGGAGATTTTTTTTTAAATCACTTTCCCGATGTTACATGTTACTTATACAAGTTTCGATAATCGATATGTAGTTTTTTCAAACACTTTTTCTGTCCAGCCACATGCAAATTGTTAAACATTGGTGATTAATTTGAATTAGTTGAAGACTCTCTTTAATGCAGCGCCTACAAAATCTTATCATGCCCTTCATTCACTTTAACAAATTAGCAATAGGTAGTTGCGCGCATTTGTTAACAGTTTGAAAAGAACAAAAAAAAAGGCACTGCGAATTCATTTCTATAACTTGTTTATATTTGAGTTGTCTGTCAGATCAGAATCTAAACTTTTGCCCTTTCGCATTGACATGTTCCAAAAAAATACAAGGAACGGGTGAAGCTCTATTCAGCTTTTACTTCATCGTTCCCTTTAAGAATATTGTTAATTATTGAAGTGCTATCTACCAGCGCCTTAAACTTAAAGAATTAAATAACAGTCCTCCTGTACATTTGAAGGAAATTTAGAATACCATAGTTCTCCTTTTATTTTTTTGCACGCTTTTCAAAAAGAAAGTTTGAAGTTTTGAAGAAAATTGAATATGTTGAACAAATATTTTCAATTTAATTGATTTTTAACATTGTCTAAAATAATACAGCCATTTCATCAGATTTTAAAAAGTAAAAATTGGAATAATCTGTTTTTTTTTAAATTTTTTTTTTTTTAATTTGACTTAAGCGGTTATTGTTGTGATCAAAGATTTCTGAATCAATAAATTCGCGTAGAACTCGCATGACTAAGAATGGATTATTACATTAGAAAAGGCAGTGTAATATTTTTTTAACTACAGGAATCTAGAGCATCTCGGCTAAATAGCTATCAGTTTTAGAAAAAACTTAATTTGGTTACAGCTAAGTGTTAATGACTTCGTATTTCTGTGTATCTTTTATTGACTCACCTCCTTTTTTCAAGTGAGAAGACCACTTGTTACTCAAAATGCAATTAATATTTGTTCACATCTTATCATTTTTATTATGAAGTGTGTATTCTGGTGTAAATGTAAGCGAAAACAGCTGAAAACCATTCCAGCATATTGCCTATTGTTAAACGTCCATATCGAGTAAATTTTAGCCACTAGAAGTGATAATACAATTATCACAACCATCCATTTGATCTATTTCAAATCTCAAAGTAACGAAATTTGCTAAATCATTTAACAAAGAACAACTTTTGTTACCAAGACTTACCGAAAGCATCGCTAAAATGTTTCAAATATATTTATAAGTATATTTATACACCAGTATCAGCCAGTCAGCCATTAAATGGCAGCGAGAACTGGGCGAAAATATAATTTTATTGTAAACTGAATTAACAACTATTTTCTAATCATAAAGAAACATATGAATACTAAGCAGAAAAAAAGTAAAGCAGGAGAAAAACGACTAACATGAGGGATTCACGACTGAGAAAAAAATACTTTGTTTGCTTCACATATACATAAATGTACGCACCTTTCTGTTCTCCGACAGACATGTTTTACAATATTATGTAAAGAAAAACTTGTTCGGAGCAAAGGTTAACAATGCTATTACAAATAGGCAAGCAAAGGTGACCTGGCGGGGTTAGAGAATAAAGTTCTGAAAAAATTGTATATTCTAAAGTGACTATGTGTACTACTTTTTGTCATTTGACATCTGTCTATTCTGGGAACGCCGGCAGCTTGCGTTGTATTTTCGATTTCTCTATTCTAAAAATACACATTTTTCGCTCTTAATGTCTATGCTTAAGTTAGCCCCTTCTGATGCTTTCGGCTGGTCTTCTATAAAGTAAATAAAACAGCACTGGTAAAGACGCTCACATTTTTTTTTTCTGTACATTTCATTTGATAGTACTCCTGAATGAGATAACTAGTTTTCACACTTCTTTCTTTGCTTTTCATAACATTGGCTAGGTTTTCATGTACGGATTACATTCTCAAAGAGAGAGAAAAAATGTTTGTAAGAATTTCTGGTACGAATAAATTTGTGAATTGTTTTTTTTTTTTTTCAAGATAAAAGAAAAAATAATAACAATTCGACTACCAATAATGAATTAATAAAACAATTATTATAAAAATTGTGAAGATTCGAATTTTTGTAGTTTTGAAATAGTCTAGTTATTTTTTAACATGGGCGGAAGGAATTATGAGAATAGACTCAATAACAAATATCTAACAGAAAGATAATTACAGTTACATTTCTATTTTCCGAGTGAAAAAAAGTGTGTACTTTAATCACAAAGCCAAAAATTCAAAACTAATACCACGCCTGTTACCCTTTTCTGCTAAAATAGCTTAGTTACATCTTGGGCTTGATATTACTGTACTTTAGTCAATGCGAATAGCAGGTTTCACTTTTACATCCAAGTCTTTCTGTCTTAATCACTGGTAACAGGATGTTACAAATTCTTTCAACTCTGTGACGGTGGTTACACTATGGAGCAATCAGTGGCCTATGTGATCGGCGTTTCGCCGCCACACCCATACTACACTACACTAGTCAATGCGTTAGAAATTTTATGCCATTCTTCCATTAAAATCGCATTCGGCAATACTTCTTGCAATCTTCTGTCTACTGTAATAATCTGTTTATCGAAATATTCTCATAAATGCTTTATCTAATTTAAACCCGGTTGCAGCAGAGGGTCATTCATTTTCTTACGTGCTCAAGTAATATGTTTGCGTTCTTCGGATCGTTGTGTGACTAGAACACCTATGATCCATTTCGTAAAAAAAATTAAATTTTCACTTAAAAGCGTTCAAAAAATCGCTTTTATTTGTTTTAGTGTTAATCAATACTAGTGGACGCTCACTTAGTCTCCTGAGACTCAAGAATCCAAGTTAGGAGCCTTATCAGTGTCATAACTGAGCACTCTACTTTTGGCAAACATGCCGCCCAACTGGGTCTCCCGGCCAACGACTTCTGTAGAAGCTGCAGAGACGCTAGCGATCAAGCGAACCGAAGAAAGAGGCATCTTGGCTATTACTTTCCCGATAATCTCGGCGAACTGGCTTATGCTAGTAAGAGCCGAATCCTCAGCTAAATCAATAGCTCCCACAACAGCACGAAAAAATTTCATCCGGCAGCCTGCGTTCGCGATCTTATTCTTTCGGTCATTACTCAAATTTCATGACTATAGGTGTGATGGAACAAATACCGAGTTAAAGACCGATAACTTGGCCTTCACACCAAGCTCGGCCTTCCTGATTACAGATCTTCCAAGCTGTTTTAAGATTGATCCAGCTTCCCTCCGTCACCCGTGAAAAATACCCCGAGATACTTTAACTTCTCCACCTGTTTCAATGGGACTCCACTAACACGCAGAGTGCATTAAACAGGCGTTCTAGAAATAACCATAACCTCATATTTTTCCACACCTTCACCCATTAGAAATATCTAATTGAAAGTGGCATCTACTTCTCTAATTAACTTTTTCAGGTCACTGCTGTATAAAAGCTAGCTTCTGACTACTCATGAGTTAGGTTAGGTTAGGTTGGTGGGCCGGCGGATATACCGCCTCACTTAGGTCCTTGTGGACCCCTTGTGTTACCCATTGGGGGTGGTAAGGTGTCCCCCTCCTCACTCGCGGTGCCTATCCCAGTGCATCCTCGGTCCATTTGGTCCGGTTCAAATACCTGAAAAGATTCTTGAGAGGTAAAGAGTTTATCTCATTAAGGTCTTGGAAGAAGTAACTTCCTAATGTTCTGTGCCTCAGGTGACAAAGGCTGGGGCAGTGACAGAGGAAGTGTTGAGTATCTTCCCGCTCCTCCTCATCAGCACAGCCCCTGCAGATATTGTCACCGAGTAATCCTATCTTAAATAAGTGGTCTTTGAGACTATTGTGACCCGTGATTACACCCACCGCTCTTGCGAGAGACCTTTTGTCATGCAAGAGCAGCACTTTCGTTTTGGCGTAGTCATATTCTGGCCACATAGTCCTCGTTGTTTCACATGTAGATAGCGCTTTCCATCTGTTGTTCGCTAATCTAATTATCTTATCCCCAATCCGCATCTTAAGGAGGCAGATCGGTGGATCGATCCCTACTATCGCCTGTTCCAGCCCTCATGAGTTTATACAGCCATAAACGATATCATTTCCTTTCACGATGGTTGATTTTGTATAACTCCAATGGCATGCCGATAAAATAAAAGCCTCAAAAGCCTGGCCGAGGAATGTTTATAAACTTCTTCTCTTTTCGACAGCATCATTTGCGAATTAAAATCTAGAATTGCTTTATCCTCGTCCTTTTCTAAGCAGATCCTTTTCGTCGCTTAGAGGAAAAGTTTGTAACAGATTGTTTTGAAAGATTTCTACGACATATACATCTTCTTGTTTCAAACCAACTATTAGGCTTTTGGTAGTAAGCCAGTTGTACGAAAACAATTTAAAATTTTGATTTACAGAAATTTTGGACGCCGAACGTAAAATAATGTCTTCGCTAACAATCCTCTCAATGTGGTCTAAAGGCAGCATTGACAAATTACTGACAAGAAATTTAATTTTTTTTTTGAATTTTAAAATTTTTTCCAAATTTTCTTATCTATTCTCAGTTATTGTACGTCCTTTGTTTTGTAAGAAAAGTTTTGTTTTTTTTCAATTATTTGTAGAGCTAGTTTTTGCATTAAAAAATGTGAGGCGTACACTCATCGCAGATCAGCCATAAAGCGATCACTGCCTATATTTAGAATAAAATATTTGTGCACAAGCTTACTCAACAAATCAAGCTATTCTAAGAAAAAACTCTTAGGCAAAAAAATTAAAATTGCGAAATTTAGAAGCGCTAACATGTAATGTTGCATATGGGCAACATTGGGCATTAAAGGGTTAAGCAAAAAAAAGACGGTCAAGTGTGAAATTCTTCTTATGTACCGAGGATTTCATTCTGCAGCAAACAGATTACTTAAGACTTAATAAAAGTTAAAGAAGTTAACAAATTGGAAAAGCTTCTGTAAAAAATCTTCGAAACTAAACAAAAGAAAATATCTATCAGAAAAATAATCCTATTTGCTGATCGCGCTAGCCATGTGAAAATTGCTTTGGTGCTTAAAGGATGGAATGCCTGCAAGCGACGCTGAGAATGGCGCCAGATCACCGTTTTTACCAGAAAATTGATCCGAAATCGTTAATACATTTTATGAAAATAAATTTACTATTTCTATTATTTTCTGTATATATATGTCTGCACATATAATGTATACAGTCGAATCCCTCGAAGTCGAATTTTCACGGGTCATCAAAATAAGTTCGAGTTAGAGGGATTAATGTTTTTTTTTTTTGTTAAAAAGCCTTTATTTTGGACTGCAATGTTAACAATTGGAATTGCACTGGTAGACGTCTGCATGGTACTCTTCTTAAAGTAAATTTCCAATACACGCACTAAATGTAGTATGTAGAGTGCATCTCAGATTCAGTTTTCAGTAAAAAGCAGATTGCTTGGAGCCGAACTATCAACATATTGAAGTTGTTGTTCATTCAGAGGCGCCCTAGCACTAGACAACGACCATCTTCGCTAGCGATGTTCGGCGTGCAGGGCCATGTTTGCGAGCAAATCTCCATATTTGCTGCGAACATCGTCATCTCTCTTTTTCCTTCATAGATAAACAATTATAAGGGTAGTCACATACTTTTTTTTTCCGACATGTTTGCAATACAAAAATCAACACCAAATGAATGTTTGCGAAATGAGTTCGTCGTCTAGGGCCACATTGGGAGAGTCAGAGGATGCGAGTGTGCGTACTTGATACACGTTGCGAGAGGATTTTTGTTTGTTTATTTTTCAGCCAAAAGAAAAAAAAATCGAAAAAGTCGAATACTTTTTGAGCCAGAATGCTCAAATTAATTTTAACAGAAAGGTCACATCAAGACCTACATTTTAGATTTTTTTCAATTCTTAGAACCAAAGGTGAGGGACGTAGAATGCGGGGAACGCCTTTTTTTTTCTGAACGCTTTTTTAACTCATCGGGGTCATAAAAGTTAAATTTGACCCACTTCCCGGTTTCCGATCCAGCTGAAATTTAGTGTACACGTTTCATTTGCGGGGCAATGCATAGTTCGACACCAGGCGACGTCATTCTGAATCCAAGATGGCGGATTTCCAAAAATGCACTACCATGATATGAGTATCAAATGAAAGGGTTTTCTGAGTAGAATACAAATAAAATTAAGTAATTTTGAATCAAATATGGCGGACTCTCAAACATGGCGGATTAATTATTTTTTTATGCATTATCACGATATGGCCATCGAATGAAAGGGTTTGATGAGAAGAATATGAATAAAATTACGTCATTCTAAATCCAATATGGTGGACTTTCAAAAATGGCAGACTCGTTCCTTTTCATGCACTACCATGATATACGTGTCAAATAAAAGGGTTTTCTAAGAATAATGGGAATACGATTGCGTTATTTTGAATCCAATACAGATTCTGGTTATATTTTATGTACTACTATAATATGGGTATAAAATGAAAGGGTTTTCTGAGTAGAGTACGAATAATATTATATTATTTTTAATTCAATATAGCGGACTCCCAAAAATAACGAAGAAGTTATTCTTTCTGTACTTCCATCAACATCATCATCGGCGCAACAACCGGTGTCCGGTCCGGGCCTCCTGCAGCAAGCACTTCCACCTATCCCGATCGCTTGCCGAAGCAATCCAGTTGGGCACCCCAAGGCTTCGGGCGTCCTGGTCTATGCCATCCTTCCAGCGTAAGCGCAGTCTGTGTCGCTGTCTTGTACCATGAATTGTACCGCAAAGGACTTTCCTAACGGGGTCCTCTTCACTCATACGAGCTAGGTGCCCAGCCCACCGGAGTCTACCGAGCTTTATTTTCGTTATAACATCTGCTTCGAGGTAGATTTCATACAACTCATGGTTGTATCGTCTCCGGAATTGTACTTTCTTATGTATGGGGCCAGCAATTCTCCGTAGAACTTTCCTGTCGAACGCGGTTAACAGGTCAGAGTGCCTTTAGCTAAGCACCCAAGTATCCATATGTGGGTACTGGTAATACAAGTGTCTTGCATCGCAGCAGTTTTGAATTCATGGTAAGGTTCTTGGATTTGAAAAGGCCCCTACTCGATCTGGATAAAGGAGTTTTGCACAGCTTGTTCACTTCGTCCGAAGATGTCTAGGTCATCTGCGTAAGCCAGTAATTGAGTAGACTTGGTGACGATTGTCCCTCTTCTTGATGTCTCAGAGTCCCGCGTTGCTTTCTCCAACGCCAGGTTGAAGAGGGGGCAGGCCAGCCCATCCCCTTGTCGGAGTCCATTGAAGATCTTGATGGGTTTGGACAATCCGGCTACCTTAACTTGGTGTGAAATATTGGTAATGGTCAGCCCACATAGTCTTGTTAACTTGTTTGGGATGCTGAATTCGCTCATGGCTTTATATAGTTCTACCCTGGCTATGCTATCGTAGGCGGCTTTAAAGCCTATAAACAGGTGGTATGTTGCGATGTTAAATTTTAGACATTTTCCCATCACCAGCCTAAGGGTGAATCAATTATTGATTTGCTTGGTCTGAAACCACATTGAGACTTCCCGATTATGGTTTCCGCTGACCGTTAAGCAATTCATTGAAGTGGTATGCAGTGTTCTTACGTTCAGTCGCTAGTTTACATTCATCATCAAGCCAGTCGCTCCGATCTTTACGACTGCTGCCTAAGATGGAATGACTTATTTTGTCCATTTCTCCTCAGTCTGGACTCAGAACTTACTCTTTCCTCTTCGTCCAGCTCGAGGGTGAGTCTTAAAGCGTGACCAAAGGTGTTACTGGTCGTTTCGTAGCGCAGGGCAGCCGTGTTGATCCGAACCTGAGCGGCGGATGCAATATGTCTTTTCAGCGCAATCCGCCCTCGGAACACCATACCAACAAGATAGTGATCCGAGTCGACGTTGGCACCTCGATACGAGTGTATCGCAATCAGGCTCGGGCAGTGGCGGCGGTCAATCAACACTAGGAAACCTATCCCGAGCACATGGTGTCTTGGGTGACCACTGTAGTAAATCTCGTGGCTTTTCTTTTGCAAGACACCATTCCCTGCCCATCTTATTTCCCGTAGAGCTGTTATGTCAGCCTTATATTTGGCATCGGCTAGCTGCTGTGCAGCTCGGGCTTTATAGAGCGATCTCACGTTCCATGAGACAATTCTTAAATCGTTTGACATTATCGGTCCGTTTCCGAGGCTTGCCGTTGGTCTCGTAGTTTGAGTTTTTAAAGGAGAGGTAACTAGCCCCTAGCCAACGTTTCTTAGAAGGGACTAAGTTATCGGTTCAGTTTCCGAGGCTTGCCTTTGGTCTCGTAGTTTGAGTTTTTAAAGGAGAGGTTACTAGCCCCTCGCCAACTTAGAAGGGACTAGCATCGCCATATTGGCCAAGTTTTAAATAAATAAAGCTCGTTACCGGCGGCCGCCGCAAGGAGGCTATGACGACACTTCCACCAGTCCAAGATAGAGACGGCACGCACTCACGCACATGCTATTCCCTTTATTGGAATTGCAGCTGATCGCCAAGCGTTGATGTACTTCCAAGTTTTTTTTTTTTGACTAGCTGTAACTGTACCCCGCGCGCCTTGCTACGCATAAAATAAATCAAATTTTAAAAAAGTCATAGTATATGCACGTAAAAGAACAAAAGGGGGAACCCTTTTTCTAACTTTAGAGCTTCATATCTTTCCAATAGTATTTTTCACCGACAAAACCCGAAAGAAAGCTCAATCTCATTTTCAAAGTCCTTTTGATTGATATATGTATCACTCGACAGGACCAGGCGAACTTTAAGGGTCAGGCCCCACTTCACCTCAATGGGAGCCATCCCCTCAAAAAAAAAATTGATAAGAAAATCTTTTTAACAGAGTTCTGAACAAAGCTGCCAAAGACATCAATGCTCTATCTCTTACTATTTAGAAGTCTATAAAGGACAAACAATCAAACATTAATTTATATATATATAGATAGATTATCGAGTTATTATTATATGCTGACTATGAGTATGAGAATATATTCTTTGGAACTAAACTTATTCAAATTCTGACTAACGTACCGATCGCTCATTTGCTTTGTTGTAATCATTGGTAAAAAATTAATACGGAGGAAAAAAAAGTAAACTATTGGAAACATCAACGTAAAACGTAGATTTAAAAAGGCAAAAAATTAAAAACAAAACAAAAAAAACTAAGCGGAATTTGAATGCATCAGTAAGTAACTTTCTCATAGTTGCCTTAAGACTAAAAAGTATAAAGTAAATTATAGTTTAAAAAACTAAAAAATGACGAAGTGAAAGCAAGGTACGCAAGTCTGTCTGGTCAGTTTGTTTCCTAATAACTCCTTACCAATATCGAAAAATATTTATTTGGGCAAGTGGAACACTAAAAGCTTAATGGCGGACGGGCCATGGTCTGCACCTCCCTTCCAATGACACCTATACTGACCATCAAAATTAGTAAAACTTTGCGCCAGCATTAGTATCAGTACTAGCAATTCCCGCATCCGTGACTAATTCCGAAAAAAAAATTCACGATTTATTTTTGAGTTGCCTAGACAGACCATTATTTCTATTTTCATCCCCTAGCCACAAAGGACTTAAAAATTATGCACAGGATTCCAAAGAGTTTCGTTATTCGTTTGATACGAAACTCGCAAATCTGGCAACACCCGTGTCAACTACATGTTCAATGAGTGGAAGAGCGGCATGGCTAATAAAATTACCGCCACGTGCGCAAAGCCATCAAATCTCATCACACTTTCAAATACATTCCACACGGTTGAGTTGAAATTCAAATTCCACTCAGCCGCCCAGTGCTCTCGCAAATGGAGTGGAGTTATTTTCGGCCATTATCGTGGCGATATGAGCTCCAATATGTTGAACTGAGCCGCACACCCTCTTGCTTTATCTATTCATGTGTGTGCTAAGCAATCAAATATTTTACCAGTGTGGGTGTTTATGATCACCAACACTATGACAATTAATACGCGCTTTATAGTATGTTGGTGGAATTTACAGCGCCAATGAATTTTACGGTGCGATATATTAGCTTTGATCTAACCAAAAAAGTTTCTGTGGAGCGCCTTTTTTTCTTATTTAAATAAGAGTGCGGACGTAATGCTCGCATCTGAAATAGGTTTTTGAACATTAGATACAAAAACTTGGCATGTGAACTGAGATGAGTGGTGCAAAAGCACGTGACTAATGTTCAATTTTGTCTACCGTAAAATTTCGCAAAACATTCAACGAAAATAAGAAGCAATCTGGTACGCCGTCGTCGTTGATCGCTTAGGCGTATTTTTACTTTTTTTGTTTTGAGGTAGTTTGTCAATCGATACTCCTGTGCCAAATTAAATTTTGTTGGTGACCTTGTCTACCCCCTACCTGTGAAATGGTGGAGGCCAATTTAACAAAAAATGAATGAAACCCGTTTGAATAGTTAGACACCCGCATGGTTGGAAAGACGTAAATAATTTTTATTTTCTCTCCCATTTTATCTTTTATATATTGCTTGCCTTTTTTTGGTGCATGAGTATGATAAGGATAAATATATACTGCTAGTGCCGATGATGATCGTATTGTATGACAAAATCTCTGGATAATATTATTACTTAATATTGTTAATGACTTCATAAATGTAGGTATGTTTATCCGTTTATCCAAATAATTTTGGGCTTAATTTTGGTGAAAATTTCCAGTAAACCTTTCCCGTTTTCATCTGCTCCTGATACATGTTTTAAAACTATCGATTGGGTCCTAGTGTTTAGTCATTTGACTTACCTTATCAACACCCCCTTGGTCATCGTCTTCATTGAAGAGTCGAAGACTCGTGCAAAAAAAAAAAACTATGAAAACTTAAAAAAAAATCTTATGTTTTGTTTTGCTTCTTTTCGTTGAAACAACATTCGTTATATAAAGTATCAAAATTTCCTACCCATTTTTCATAAAATTTTCCAGCTAATCGGACCATGAACCACTAGTTCGATAGCGTATAGCATGCGTTGCTAAATATATTTATCTGTTTATGTAAGCATGTACGGTTTCACAGATCTTTGCTTATTAAAGATTCACATTTATGTTGTTGTTCAGAGGTTTATAGAATCAGCCAATGATATTGATTTGCTAAACCTAGTCGTTTTTGATTTTGAATAAAGTGATGGTTGAAAAAAAAGTAAAAGTAAAATGAATATAGTATTTCAGTATGAAGTAGGGTGCCGAGAACCTTATTTGGTGGGATCGGAGTGGTTGGTACAGTAAATGTTTCGTAAGTTCTAAAAGCTTTATTGAGTAAATTATTGGAGTAAGTCGATCTCGGTTTTACTACTGCTGGTACATCCCAACACTTAATGAGAGTTAACAGGTGCCATGTTTTTGGTCTCGCTATCAATATGTTCACAGGCTTTGAAAAGAGCAAAAATATATTTCAGAATTTAATAGAATATAGAAACTTTTTTAAGAATCCTTTCTCGATTGATAAGTAACGCATTCAAGCTATCATTTTTTATTTGAATTGGATTTTAGCAATTTTGAAAAAATAAGATATGTGAAAATAGCGAAGAAACTCCCTTCGGAGAACAAAAAGCTCAAAATCAAAACTGTATTTTATTTTACAAAACCTATCCAACGGTACCTAACCCAATTAATTCTGTTTTTTTTTTAATTAGTTATTAGCTTACTTTAGTACGAATAAAAAATCATATCAGATTTCTGGGTATTTTTGCGATATTGCGATGAGTTGCCTCATAGCTCCATTTTTTTCAGATTTTTCGGCTCATTATTTTAGAAAATAAGGTATGGGACACGCTACACAAGTCGGCTTTTCGAAGTTTGTGGGCTTATAACTTTTTACCAGTAGGTCTAAGATGCCAACTGTAATACAATCTAACAACAACAATATAATATATACAAATAACTTTTTCGCCAATAAGTAACTTTCTTAAAACTTTTTTTCGGAACTTTCTTTGGGCAAGTGAAACACATCATCTGTGTAAATTTCATTTCTTAATTCCGGGTGGTTCACCAGGTACCTAATTAAGGCTTAATGACAGACCAACATACATTTTTGTAATCTGTGCTCTGCCCCCTTTTCAATGACACCCATATTGACCATAAAAGTTAATAAAAGTTTTTTCAAACGTGAGATTTAGTACTTACTTTTTCTGTAATATACTACTAATTACGGAAAAAATTCCCGATTTATTTTTGGGTTGCCGAGATACATATTCATTTGAAGTTTCATCCCTTAACTCCAGGAAGGATTCAGAAGTTATTAGCAAATATGTAAAGGCGACAGACAGACAGACAGACGTACACAGAAGTGATTCTATAAGGGTTTCGTTATTCCTTTGGAACGAAACCCTAAAAACTAACGGTACTCGGAGTAGAATTGTTTTCTTAGCACCTTAAACTCCAAATCAGATAGAAGTAATGCTACCTTCTTAGTTACATTTAGATATAACTGGACCATATCATCGAAGTAGTTGCCGAAATCTTCGCATCCATATATTATCAGAAGAATTTTCTTCATTAACATCTTGGATTATTTTAAAGAAATACTATGCATGTGAATTTTATTTTGGTATGTATATGCTGCTGGGGTATGTAAATTCTGGAGTCAAAGGGCGATATTGATATGCTAGTACAGCTAGTTTGAGTTAGGCCAAAGGTTCAATAAGACCGTACTGTATGTAGAGTAGGGATCATGTTCTTTGAAAATTGATTTCTAATTGATCCTTTGTGGAGCGACTGAAATTCGTATTAATTATTTGCCATCATACTTATAATTAGAACATCCTGTTAGCATAATTAACTAAAACAGTTTAAGGTGCTTTAAATAAAACTAAATCGGCTAGTAGCTTTAAGAATTCTATGCTTGCTGAGGGGTATTCTTTTCAACCAATTACCAGCTTACCGAATTTATTTTGTGATCGGAAGTTTCACGATCAATTGACTAAAGTAATTTACATTTAGTTCCTGACTTAGATCAAGAACACGTTCCCGGCGTAATAATTACTACATGAAATTTTTATAAAGTAAATAAAAACCCTTATTATCTTAATCGGCTGTGACTGACAATGTGTTGGTTTAATTACATATGCAACCTTTTATATCACCGTACATGTGTCAGGTCAGCGTGGTTGTTTGCCATTCCACTTTTTAGCACTTAAGACTTAAAATTGTTGATATGTTGTTTTAAGTTAATAAATTTAAAATCAAAGTGGGAGCCGTGGCTAGTTCAGTTAGTGCGTCGGACTGTTAAGCGAAAGTAACTGGGTTCGAGCCCAGCCCCACCTCCAGCGAAGGGCTGACAATCCTCCTGGACTACTTCTGTCTTGGAAAGCCTTTGCAATTCGCCGTTTGGACCAGGCATTAAACAGTAGGTCCCCTTCCCGTATGTGAAGTTATAACGCGCACAACACAATGGAGGCGCGGGAATAAAGCTAGGTTCTGGCTCTCAACGGGCTGTCACACCGCCCAACATATACACAATTTCTATTAAAATACACTCTACAACCCGACAAACACAAACTTTGAAAGTTTAAAAGGGTGTTACTTTTTTTTTTCTGTTACAATTACAAAGGTTTATTATAGAATAATAAACCAAAAAATATATCGCCCTATGTATAAGTTAATTGAATCGTTCCTTCCATATTCCTTTATAGAAAATCAAGCGAAAGTTTTTTTTTAATTTAATAATTCTTTCGATTAATAATTTTATTAATTATTCGCGTTCCAGAGTCGTAATTCGTGAACTCCACAAAATTGATAAAACTGGAATTCAAGCTCTGGTTATGCTAATTGCAAATAGTTGCTTGCAAACTATGTAGACTTATCTAATATAAGGCTCGGGCGATATTGAATTGCATTCAACGTCAAAGTGTGTCAGATCATGTAGGTGTAGGCGAAAATATGCGTCTTAAGTTTTTTATAATGTTTATTCAATTTTCCTGTTCACCTCCTAATTGCAAGCTATAGCCGTATCTCAGCAGTGTTTTCCTTTCCTTATTAATTCATATGAGTTCCAGTTTTAAGCTCATTCAATTATGGAAAGCTAACAGAATCTTTAATTCGAAACACATTATAACTTTTCATAAACTGCGAAAAACTTGTTTTTTTCTCTCGACTGCAGCAGTGCAGATCCGAAGTTAAAATATTGTGTTAAGCGGAAATGTAAATATTCATTTACAAATAAAGGTGTGTCTTAAATTTTGTAATGGAAAACCAGTGTACGGGTGATGTTAGAAATCTATAAAATAATCGAATTATTTTGTTTAAATTGGAAGATAAATAAAAAGATTTAAAGGCATATCTTTCGTAATTCGCAATTGAAAATGTTAAAGTTTTTTTTTTTTTTTTTTGTAGGAAGGAATAATTGAGTAGTCTTAAAAAAAATATAAATGTGTAACACTGGTGCTTGTACAAAATGTTGCCTTTGCAACACTGGCTATAAGTTTCTTGTAGTTTGATGTTGATATGAAATTCGTTGTTGGTGATTCAACATGAGTCTAACACTGTTCTTTTTTTATTTTATATCTGGTTACATTTATAGTTCTAGTTTCTAAGCACAAATTCAAATAATTTAAACAGGACATACACAGCTGGTCCAAAAAATAGGTGTGTGCCTTTTCTTTGTTACGCTTCAGATCATAAGAGAAACTGTGCTCAAGAAGTAAAAACATTGCATAGGATCCTTTTGCAGTGACGAAACTTAAATTAAATTGTTTTCTTCGGACTCTGAACGCAACGTTAGGCCACCAAAATGAAAGGAACACCAAAGTGGAAATATCATGGTATGGGTCTGTTTTTCCTAATATGTTGCCAGCGCTATATTTCTCGTATTAATAACATAAGGACAAAATATTGATACAGAGTAGTCTTAGAAAACGTTGGTTTTGCCGGGGCAAACAAGCCGCTCTGATGACAGTTTCGTAGGTTAACGATACAAAACATAGAGCAGTCTTGTGAAAGATTGATTTCATGGCCAAAAAGTGCCTGTTATTTCATGGCCAAGTCGATCCCTAGATCTCAATCCCATTGAGAACTTGTAGGATGAACTCTAAAAAATATTAGGTGGTTAGTAACTTTCTAACATGGACCTATTATGGGAAGCAGTTGAAAAAGTGTGGCATTACATATCTTTGACAGATTTAATGCTACGCGGAAACTAAAAATGTTTGGGATAATAATACCAAACATTTATTTAAATATCAATAATTACAGTCTTTGGTAACCCATAATTATTGATATTTAATTATTGATTTTGATATTTACACCCATTTTTTGGTCAAGCGTTAAAAGGTGTCAGCCGCAATTTTTCGAAATATTTTTTTTGTTGTCTTACTATGTACTTGATCGTTAGTGCGTCGGACTGTTAAGCGAGAGTACCCGGGTTCGAATACAGCTCGGGGAAAAAACACCACAAACAATTTTTACGGCCCCACCTCAAGCGAACGACTGACAACCCTCCTGGAGTACTTCTGTCACGGAAAGCTTTCGCGATTCTAAACTGTAGGTCCCATTCACATGTGTCAAATTATAACGCGCACAACACAGTGGAGGCGCGAAAAGCTAGGCTCTGGCCCTTCGTGGGCTGTTACGCCACTAATGATGATGATGATGTTGATGACTATGTAGTATTAAGTTTCCCAAATTTACTAACTTATGTTCACTTTACGTTATTGCATTAAAAAAATTACAACTCTCTGAAGAAAGTACTAAAAAAAGTTGAGTTTTTGAAATTGAATTTTCACACGTATTCATTTGACCAGCTGTGTACATCACATCACGTGTAGCTTATTGTGAGTGGTTTTATGATATAACAAATAGAAATGAATGAGTCTTCGAGGATAGAACTTGTCCGCCAGAAATTGGGTATAATTATGAGTATGTTTTTGGCTTAGATTATCGTTCGGCAACGTCGGCGACTGCTTCGTTATCTTTTTATAGACCGCATTCACTAGTAGTGACTTTGCACCTGTCTCCTATAAACATCACGGAGTTAATAGGTGTTTGCAAACTAGTTAAAAATTCCTCGAACTTTTGATAATTTCGTACAACGACCAAATGACTAACTGCCACAAAAGGTCAATTCCATCACAAGCAAAATTAGGTAGATTAAAATTGTTTAGGTGTTGATACACAAATCGTCCACTAGATTTCCTGTCTCCGTCTTCAATAAAAAGAAAAAAAAAACAAAAACTTGTCCCAGCATAAAAAACGAGAGAAATATGTTGAGAAAATGTGTGTGGTAAGAATATGTATACATACGAGTATATATATATATATATATTTTTTTTTTTTTATTTCAATGGTGAAGGCCAAAATAAAATAATTTCTGTATTTTACGTTGAGTTCTCGGCGAACTCAAGCAGTGCAAACATAATTTGGCTTTAATATCTTGTGATGAACTTTGTTCTTGGTTTTTTCTTTTTGTTTTGTTTGGTTCATTCACTGTCAACAAACAAGTTACATGTCATTTACTGATAATAAATAAAATAAAATAATAAATAAAAAATGTCTAGAAGATCAGAAGTCTGAAAATGATTCATTTATAAAATAATGTTGAAAACAAAAAAAAAAAAAAAATGTGTAGTTCATTCATTTATATAATAATGTTGAAAAAATAAAAAAAATATGTAGTTCTTAAAGATTAGTCAGCTATTGTCTGTGTTGGTTTTTGAGCTTTAGCTATTGGATTATGTTTAATTCTAATTAGATTATGTTTAAATAACAGCAATAATATTTATATTTTTCTAAGAGGTAAGCTAGAAACTATTCGATACGTATTTTGCGCAATCGGAACGTAGCCTATTAACATTGGTATTTTTTTTTTGTTGAGTTTTAGGAATCCTTGACATAAATTCATAGAAAGCTTTCCCAATTCAGCGTTCGGGGCCCGCATTGAACAGTAGGTCCCCTCCAAATGTGTTGTATTATAGCGCGTATAACACGAGCTGTTACACTGCCCAATGTATGTATGTAATGTATGAGTGAATTTACAAGTTTCTGAATCTACAGGCCTTTTTTTCTGTTTATCTATTTTTTTATATGAAGTCTTGTAACAGTTAATCAACTTTCATTGTATGAATTTTTTCCAATGACTTGACACATGTGCATAACATTGTACCCATCGATAATTACAAATTAAAAAACATTTAAATTAAATTAATAAACTTTTGTTTTATTTATTTTCAGCCAAATAGAACACTACTTGAGTGATTTTCGACGGTTTAAGAGCAAGTTTATCCTCTAAAAGGAGTGTGTTAATTGCTTTTGCTATTAATTGTGGTTTTGCAAATAAAAGAATAAATTAAATTAAAAACAAAGATTAATAAGGGTCTTGTAAAATAATCAAAACAATGGATTCATTCACAAATCAATGGTCTACTCCTCCAAGGCCTGTGGACGATGGATTACAAATGGACTTAGTTGGTGAGCTACACGATGGTGGATTTGAGCCTCAGACCAGGGCCAGATCAAATACTTGGCCTTGCCCGAGACCAGACAATTTTGTTGAGCCAGTTGATGATTTGGATAGTACTAAAGCGAGTAACCAACAATTGGCTGGCGGTGAGTAATAAATATTTAAGTTTCTATAAGTAGAATTTATAATCACTTCAGCACCAATTCGGATTATTTTTATTGAATGCCGTTGCCATAAGTAGTGGTGAGTCGTTAGTGACGTTATTTTTTATCGAATATAACTGCCTAAAACAAATTTGTTATATTTTTAGATTTTAGTGTGTAAAATACAAGTGGGTTTCTAAAATTGAATTCAATTTGCAAAATAAAGATTTCTGGTACATAAATCGTACAAGAATGCCGCATCAAAATTATTTGTCGGTAACGCGACCCCGTTAGTGGAACATGCGGCCACAGAAGATGATGATGAGATGATATCTATGCATGATCATCTGTTGGATACATATTTGAAAACTATGTTTGAAGTTAATTGTGTATTCCTTTATGCTAAACATTGTATGCGCCTAGTAGACACTTGCCAATGTCCATTTGATAATTATTTTCAATATTTCAAGTTAATTTTTATTCTCAAAAGTTAAATGTTGTAGCTTCTCGGCAGCTAAACTAATTTTTTGGTTTAAACTTGCAACGAAAAGTTTAGACTGTCGCTGAGGTTTGACTGGACTGTTAACTCTTACTGTGAAACTAGGCGTTACTGTTAAAATAGTTTGTATGGCTAAGAAAAAATCCTAATAATTAAAACTAGGCTCTGTGCCTCAAAGGGCTGTTAGGCCCTTGCTGCAATGTTGCAATGTAATGCAATAAAAAAAGATTTTGCACACATTTTAGATCCTTAAAGGGACTTTTCCTAAGAGGACCAAACATTTTTTTTTTAATTGAGTTTACTCAATAAATAGTAATTTTTGGACAATGAGTGAATTTTGGTTTCTTTTAGATTCACAGCAGGCTTCCTCGCAAGCAGTTGGAGCTTCAAAGAAAAACTCATCGCGACGTAATGCTTGGGGCAATTTATCATATGCGGATCTAATAACGCACGCAATCGGATCTGCAACTGATAAAAGATTAACATTAAGTCAAATATACGAATGGATGGTCCAGAACGTGCCATATTTTAAAGATAAGGGAGACTCAAATAGCAGTGCTGGATGGAAGGTACTTATTACAAAATATTAAACATTTCTTTAAAACCACCACAATTAATCGTATCAAATTATTTTTATAATTGTTTTATACAGTGTAACACTGAACATAACTTTTGTGCAAAAACCATGAATAAGTTTATACTTTATAGAAACTTTTTTTGGAGTAGATGTTTTTTGCTATTATTTTTGAGTGGTCTTAAAAATCTGTCAATGGTAGGGCTTTTGCAGTTTACCGGGTACAGGTAGTATACCCGGTTTTTCTGGTATTAACCGGGTCATTATTTAGGGTAGCAGTAAATTAGTGCGTAATACCTATTTTTCGGGTACCCTGTTTGTTTTGACACATTATAACGACATTTGCCGAAGGTGTGCATATGCTTCTTCTATTCGAAAATGGCCGGGAGTTCGGGAGTTATGCAGATAGTCTGGACTTATCACCAAGTGATTAATATATGTTCCTTTTTATGGCGAACGATTTTGGTGGCGAAAAGTTCACTTTAATGGCCATTTTAGACGATCATTTCAGTTTTAGTTGAGATATCAGTTAAACTGATGTCTAAAAGCGTTTAACTGAAACTGAGACTGAGGCCGACGGAATGCCTATGAAAATTTCTGCTTTTTGAAAACTGAGGTTATGATGATTATGTTGAGCAGCATAAAAGCTAGCTTGATTCAAGATCAATTCCTTTACCTCATTATCAAAAAGCATATTGTCTAAAGCGCATATCATATCGATTTTGTTTTTCTTGAAGCTATTAATATGATTCATCATCATCTTTTAGACCAGCGTAGTTTGGCTTGAGATTACCCAAGTACTGAAGCGTATCACTGATAAGAGAACTTCGTCCTCGCCATCAAAATTCGCATCTCAAATAAAAAGTTCAATGTTACCTGGAATATCATAAGATAAGTTAGCGCAAATGTTTTGCCTCTATTTCATCCTCGTCTGTATTATAATCTATATTTGATGGTATAAATGCAATGTCAAACACAGCGTTTGTATCATTTTCTCCGATTGCATTTATTGCTTTTGAGAGATTATCGAATCTCCTCCCATAAAATGATGATGTTGAGATCGCTTTGAAGTCCATTCTAAAAAAAAAATATTGCCAGTTCTCCCATTGTACCCCTGTGACTTTTTTATACGTAGCAAGGCGCGCCGGGTACAGCTAGTAGTCAATTAAGTCGTCAGTTTCATATAAAATCATAGATTTCTTTTTGCTAGACCGAATATTATTGAAGCATGAATATGCAGTAAAAGGCATCAAATGTCTTTGTATGTAATTTGGGTAGAATTTGATTCAAAATCATTCTTTATGAAAATGCAGTTTATTAAACACTAAAATTAGAGCTACATATATCAAGAGAACTCCGTTTCCTTAGACAGGATCAATGAAGGAATCATCTTGTTATATCTAACTTTTTGCGTTGACAAGCCACGAGCCATGATCTATCAGACCAAATAATAACTATTTATTTTCTGCAAAAGTAATTGGCAAATGACGGACAATAGTAAACGGAAGCGAATATCTTGCGCATCTACAGCGCTAAAGAAAGTTCATCGAAATACCGAAATCGACTATCCGGCTTCCTTCATTTGGCAGTGTAGCCTGCCGTCGTCTATGGGATACCGCCAATCCCCTCATAACCAGTTCACACTTTCTCAATTCGTATCTAATAACAAATCTAACTTTCGATAGGCAAGATGTACCCCTTTGCATCGCGTGTGTCCCCAATTCACGCCATCGTCGGCAGCGGCGGTCGCTTCTGGCGGTATCGTCGGAGGCATAACGAAAATTACTGTCGACATAGTTTCTCGTTTATTTGTTTACATTTTGCAGTCAAGTTCATGGTCGGTTATTTATTCGTTTTCATTTCTTTTACGCTGTTCGCTGTTTCTGTTGCTGCCTCTGTTATTTTGTTATAATTGTATTTGATGTGCTCTTTGCGTTTACAGCAGAGTGCGCTTGCGTTTTCTATTGAGTTTGGCTGGTTAGTAGCTCGAAGTCGCACATTACTTGCCGCCATTGTCACGGCCGCGGCGGAATGGTGAGTTTTGTGAGTAGGTAGGTGCTGTACTACTGGCAGCTGTCAGATGTACATAAACAGAGAGACATTAAACGTACCAGTTGAGCATGTTCAAGAGGAGTCTGGCAGAGATGGAGTGGGGATAAGTGGGGTCTGCTCTACACGTGGTTGTATCTCTATGGCAAAAGTTCATAAAACAAAGATAATTGTCGGGTGTTATATAATGCCGGCGAAAATTGCGGGAATTTGCTTTCGTTGATTTTCTTTTATTTTTTTTGTCTTTTTGCATTAATCTAGTGTTTTCTCTAACTTGCCTTTCTACACATGCGTTGTTTATTACAGACAAAATGAATGGAATGGAATGGAATGAATAGTTCTTTCATGAGAAACGTTTGCTACCGATACTATTATGCAGACTCGATGGGAGCGATTTAATCTTTGAGAAATAGAGAATTGGTTGCTAGATTTGTTGTATCTCAGCCCATAAATAAATGCAGTGTGTCAGTTGTAATATTGCGTCTACAATGTCATATGTTTGTGTAATTAAGAAATCCTGTCACGTTTTTTATTTTTGATCAATTCGATTTTCTAATCTGGGCATGGGTGTGTGGTAATTTATTTTGACTTATTAAAGAATAATCAATTATTAAATTTTTTACACTTATGGAATACTTGATGTCGAGTTCTTAGAACTTCGGCAATATGTAAATTATGGAATCCCAAGTCAAGCTGCATGGTCGCCTATCAGCCAGTGACCCGTACTAACGATATTTTCCGCGATAAAAGAAACATCTTAAATTTTACCATTATTGACTTAGTAATTGTAACTAGGCTGTGTATGTGTGTGTGTGTGTGTGTAAGGTGGTGGTTCTTAGATAGCACTAAGCACCCTTGATTCAAGTTGATATTCATTTGAGATATCTCGCGCAGAGATTCAGGGAAGGGCTGCCTGGCAAGCGGTGGACAGGAGCAGTGGAAGTGAGTCAAAGATTCTGGTTCTGCCGAGTTATTACAACTTCGACAGTATGTAAAATATGGAATCCCAAGCCTAGCTGAATGGTCTCCTATCGGCTAGTAAGCCGTACTAATCGCTACGATTTTTGCAATGTCTGTGCGAGTTATATTTAGAAGGTCGTTATTCGTGATATGTTGTACTCCGGCCAGGGCTCTCATCATGTAACACGACTATCGTCTGACGACATCGTTTGAACGATAGCTGTGCTTCACGTAAGCATCAAAAATCGATATCGAGAGAACGATATCGTTTTCTCTTCTTCACATTTCTATCGTCTCGACGATGCTTTCCTGACGATACCCATCGTCCTAGAGCAAATTATGAAAAATATTGCAAAAGTTTTAACTTAAATAAATTAAATATTCGATTGAATGATGGAAAAATAGTTTTGCTTGTTTTTTTTGCATTATACATTGTTTCTCACAGGAAAAATGCCTTTTTTATTTCTCACATTCGACCTACAATCATATATCCAACCCTCATTTTCTCTCGAAACCATGGAGAACTTTGGTGTGAGTCCTTATTTAAGTAATAGTCATTTGTGGGGAGGAAATTTAATGCTAATAAATATATGCTAATTTAACTAATTCAAGCTTACAAGTTGTTTTGATATGAACTAGAGTGATATACGTCCTTAACACTGGACACCTATATTTTTTATTTGTTCTTGGACTTGAAAAAACGAAAGGATAGTGAAGGATGACAAGCAGCTTTTATTTTGACATAAGTAATGGAGCATTTAGTAGCGCTCAAACTGTGACGATAGACGAGACGATAGCGATAGTGTTACGTGAAGCAAACTTGTGACGATAGCCTTGACGACAGTCGTCTGGACGATGATCGTCTGAAAAGTTATGTGATGAGAGCCCAGGCCTCTTAGATACTGCACAGTTGGTTAACTGAAACCGTCTGAGGATTTGCTTTGATATATTCAGAGTGTCCGAGTAAATTCGCGCGCCCACTCCGCATTTCATCATTGATTCGTCTGTGTAAACACTCAAATCCGGGGTAAGGCCTATACGCTTGCTATCCCAGTCTGCTCAAGTAGGGATTAGTACGTCGGCATATCTAATTTAGTTAGAACGAAGTCCGTTCGAAGCTTCTCATATAAGTCTAACAAAAGCAACATAAACTTCGCTGCAGTATATGTACGTATAATAGGCAATTAAAATACGATAACAGGAAACGAAATTATATATGTATGGTCAATAGTATAACGCAGGTCCTAATATTTGCCCCTGCTCTGAATTTCTAGTGAAAGTGCTTTCAAAAGCAATTTTCGACTCGACGAAATTCATTCGAATTGAAATTCAGTGTACTGCAATGCAAGTAAATTAGAATCCACTTCGAATTATTGCTTGAAATGCCAAAATCAACTGTGTATTTAAAATCATTATAAATTTAATGATAAAATAGTAGTTTTCTAGTCGAAATCAACAACAAATTTATTAGTCGGTTACTTAACTTTTTTTTACATTTGATTTGCTCATAAAAATCGGTGTTTGTAGTTAAGAATGGGCTATTCATTATTTCCAATTAATTAAAATGTTTTAATTATGAAAATAAAGTAATTTTTAGGGTATTTACTACCGAAAACAAATTATTCACAAATATGTAAATGAAAACGTCATTCTTGAGTAGTCAGCGTCCTTTACTTCAGAAGTCGGCCAGTCAAGTATTTAGTAGTCGGCCCCTGTTTTTACTTCCAGAAAACAGACAGCAATATTTTTAAATATTAAATATTAACGGCCGACTTAACAAAAGTTGTCTTCTAAAGCCGAATCTTCAGTAGTCAACCGGGGTGACCGACCTCAGAAGAATTATTGAAAAAATGTCTCCTTACTACGGCCTCCCCAGTCTTTATCTAAAATATTTTTTTTTAATTTTTGTTCTATATTCAGTAAAATAAAAGAAATACAATAATATAACGCACCTACCGGCAATATTTCACTGATTTTAAAACTTTTTGGAAAATCACTTCCACTATTTTTTTTACATGAAAAACCAGACATTTCAATTTCGATGAAAACTGGAATCAAAATGGCAATTTTAACTAAGAAACTAGCAAACTGCTTTGCATCAACCTATTACTCATTCATCATTATCCTTTATAGAAAAAAAATGTTTAGTATGTATTACAAACGGATTAACTATTATGCATTGTTTTGTGACGCGGCGGCCAAATACTGAAGGTGGCCGACCTCACATGCCACCACCCTAGTTTATTGCCAAAATCTTTTTACTGCCGCATTTTATCATAACATGAAGATGAAACTGATGAAGATTATGAAACTTTAAAAACGTTTTTTTTTTTTTTCAAAATCACGCATAGATACTACTGGTTTCTTCCTTTCTCTTTATGCTACTGTCAAACTATAACGTGCCGTGTTGTGTACAAACATTTCACTGTGTGTTTTGTCACATCCGCGGCGCGAATTATTTTTCGTATACTGTAACAATACTTAAAATTCTGTAGGTCGAATGGCTTAACCTAAATACTATTTTTAATTAGAAATGAAGTGAATTTAATTTTAATCGAGCAATTGTTCGATGCTTCTTCGTCACAACACTGCCAATGTCGATCTTTTTTTGTCAGCAACTATCAATTGGTTTCAAAATTTTTTTTCTAGTTTTCTACTCTTCAAAGAATTAGAACGCATGGGAAATGCAATAATTACATTTCTCTGCTTTCAAAATTATTCAACAACGCTAGTTCTACGGTAACATATATTCTTTGCGAAAACTATTTTAAGAACGGCGTGAAGTATCCTGTCGTAAAGAAGCGCTCTAACTGTCTATGAATTAAAGTGCGAGCATTAAATACGCACTTTAATGAGAACGATGAGTTTTTAATAAATAATAAATATCTGAATACGCATAGATGGAATTCTGTTGCGTTTAACTGCGACAATTGCAGAAAACTCATTTGTAGTAGTAGTTGCAGTTTCCGTAGTATTGGGCATTGAAGTTGTGCCAGCACGTCTAAGGGCTTGTAAATGTCTAATTTAAAAAGAGAGACATAAGACTTAATTAATTTAATAAAATCTTCTTTTAGGTTATTTTGGATTGGCTGGGTTATAGTTATAGTATTCGTCGGCTGGATTTGCCATGTTTTGATACCATAAAAAAAAACTAGAGCAAGTTTTTCTTTAAAATGAATAGCTTAACATTAAAAAGAAAAGTGAATTTAGATATTATATGGGCTAGAGAAGTTTGATTGTAAGGCATATTCGCAACACTCAATGTATTTTGATAAACTATTAAACTATGGTTATTATATAAAGCAACAAAGAATATGTGCGGACGCATTTGTGTGTCAGAAGTCTTACAAAATTTCGTCGTACAAAATTTCGTCGCGATTTACGGAATAATTCATCCGTAATAATTCAAAGGGAGCTAAAATTATAAAGGTTTCTTACGGAGCAGTAAAAAAAAATACGAAAAAGGAAATATGTGAAATTTCGAACCGTGTCAGCTTTTTCTTGAAAAATGTGCCAACTTAAGCATATTTTGAGTGATTTGACCTTGACGACGTCATACCATGGGCCTCAGGTAGTTTCCGAAAACGGAACATCGTTTTTGTCTGGGTCCGTGGTTCTTGAAGAGGATCGCCCGTTGGATGAAGAAATAGAAAGACGAAACAACAAGAGATTGTGCAATTAATGCAATTAATGGATTAACCAGTTCGAAGAATACTCCAAAGTTATGGGACGGGATTCGCGAATGCACTTTATATATGGGAAAAGACTTCTTAGCGGAGCAGCAAAACTCCTCTTACTGACATTTTGTATGAATGATTGGACAGAACTGAAATCTGCATTACTGAAGGAGTTCGCTAAGAAAATCACAAGTTCTGACATCCACAATTAATTACAGAGTAGAGGTAAAAGTGCTAACGAATCCTACAAGCAATACATTTTTGCGATGCAAGAAATCGCATCCCTTTCAGACATCGTTGAGGCTGATTTGTTGCATTACATTATATGCGGCATTACCGATTCTCCAGCAAATAAATTGCTGCTCTATAGCGCTAATATCTGGGAGAAACTCCAGGCGTTCATGATATATGAGCAAATATGAGCAAGTGCGTTTATCCACTAAAATTCCTGCTTTCATCACCCCGCAGTCGAAGGAAGTGAAGTCTTACCAACTTACAGTTTAATGTTTCAACTGGAATGACGTGCAAAAGGTTCTTGCTTCAAATGCGGCAATTTAGCACATAATGCAAATGAATGCAACGTGCAGTCATCCATACTTACGCTTAGAAGAATCAGCACGTCTATAGAACAGCAGGATGAGGTGGAGTGCAGACAAAGTGCTGAGAGTATTGGCAACACATTTGAAAACTTACTTAGATACACTTTTGATGGAAGAGACGACCCAGCCTATTCAACAACGCTTCGTAATCTAATGAATCCCAATGCCTGATTAGTTTTATTAAGCAGTTTCATTAACAACACAGATTTTTGGTTTTTTTGTCAGAAATGTAAATGTCCTAGACAGCTCTTCTTACACTTCACCGATTAACAAGTGTATATACTGCTGTAAAAGCAATGGTGTTGAGAACTTGTTTGCTTTCACTTGTAGTTTTTGTGATTTTGGGGTAATGTGAAATTGATGAAACTTTCGAATTCCATCGGAAAATCATGCAAAGGTTTCATCAGTTTGACTTTGTTTCAACTTTGAAAAACTTTGCCTAGATGCGACTTCAGAAAAATATATGAATTGTAATCTGGAACTTTAAATTTGCAACATAATAGGTCTACTTCCGTTCATGTCCTTTCACTGACTCTAGCTTATGGTTTTGACGCAGCTCCTTACCTCGTATAACCACTCAGACGATTCAATATATGTATTTTTGACGGGTATGTATGGGGCGGCGTATTTTTGACGGGTATCCAGTTTAAAATAATTACTGATTACCAATCATTAAGTAAAAAGGTTCTTAAGCCCTAGTATATCTCGCTGCGCGCTAGAACTTCAAAATTTCGATTTTTTGATTGAACATAAAAGTTCAAATAGAATGTTGCACGTGGATGCATTCAGTAGACACGAGTTTATTGCTCGTTGAAGAAGACTCCTTTGAATTGGCTTTAGCCGTTGCTCAAAAACGAGATCTTGACATTGTAGGGATAGTATCCCAGTTGGAGAAAAACGAAAGCAGCATTTATGAGGTGGTAAATAGCTTAGTTTACAGAAGAGTTAGTAGCGGTTTCAGATTTTATGAATTTTATGGATTTTATGCCCAAGACAAATGGAATAACAAGTTATGCTAAAGCACCATAACGCATAACGACTCCTTGGCGTAGAAAATTATTAATAAAATCTATTGGTTTCCCGACATGAAAACCAAAATTAAGAATGTGCGTACTTCTCACCCAAATCTGGGAAAGTTGTTATCGTTAGTAAATCGTTACTTGCAACGATGAGAATGGAAATATCGTAGTAGAAACGCAATCAATTCTGAGGACGTGAAAGACTCAATTCTGCAAACTGTATAATGACGATGATGAACCAAATTCCGCTGTTAGGCAGGATGACCCATTCAACATTGACGATGTAACCGAACAATCCCGTCCACCCGACATAGACGAAGTGAGGATAGCCATCTCTAGACTAAAGTCTAACAAGGCTGCTGGAGCAGATGGCTTACCCGCCGAGCTTTTCAAAGCGGCTGGATATGAATTGGTATACGCGAGTATACGCCAACTTATCTGTAGCATATGGCCGGATGAAAGCATGCCCGATGAATGGAACCCCAGTATTGTATGCGCAAACTACAGGGGAATAACTCTCGCTAATCGCTGTTTATTCGAGCTTAGAAAACCATTGAGAAGTAAAGCATAAAGTTCACATATTTGCATAGACCTTATTTATTAAAGACAAAACGACCTTAATCTAATGAACATTTTCATAAAAAAATAACATAAAATTCTTCTTGGAATGTGCCAACAACTGAACGAAGACACAACAAGTAATATTACATTGGGGGATTTTTAAAATGCAATAACTCGATGTTTAAATATTAATGATTTGCTCTCACGCTTATGGTTCTGGGCTTACTATCTTGCTAACCTTGTGATAATTGCACACGGAAGCAGACAGTCGAGATAGAGGAACACTGCGGGAATACTGCCCACTACCACGAAAGCAGTTTCTCTCGGTAAAGTAATTCGAATACCGCTATGGATGTGTGTGTATGCTATTTTTGAACTATTGATAGTGAAAGCGTACTGGTGTATTCTTATGGGCGTGTAAAGTTGGCAACGTTGTAGAATTTTATTTGACTGAGTAATTAAGGTGATTAAGAGTTAGTCAATGTGTTTTTTAACGCCACTTCATATATTATATACATTCATAAGAATATTTTCCTCTTTTTGAACAAGTATTTAAAATTTTATAGTCTCTGTTAAATGAATTGTTTTTTTTTTTATGCTATTCTGTGACGTCATTCTGAAATAGCATTTTAATTTCTTTTTCAAATTTAAAAAAACATAAGATTTACCTATCATTATGTTTTGAGTGACTACGCTAAGACAAGATGATCTAAGAAAAATATTAAGCCAAGTTGTCTCTAAAGTTGATTTCTTAGTGGTGAGATGATTGCTTAATTCGATTGTGTATTTAGTGCAAGACAGAACCAAAGGGCCATGCACAGTGGTAAATTTTCAAGATCTGAACTTTGACTTATATATTTTGATATGTGCTAGCTCAGCTATGAAATACAACTTGTTGCTGCACAACAAACAATAATTTCACACATCTGAAAAAGAAATAAATTCATTAAGGAATGTAGTTTAATTCAGTTCAAAACATAAACACATTGTTAAACTTAAACGATTATGTAATTCAGCTGTCAAATGCATCGCATATGTTCTGTTTCTGTCATACACATTTATGGAAACATAGAAATTCCCAAGTGTCGACAGGGAGAACAAATGCACGCAAAATACATGCTGCAGTGATAAACGTTGCACGCAACATTTGGGGTCTTCAACTCACGAAAGGTAAATAACAGAGGAAAAGGGTCAATTACCCCTTCCTACTGATGTTCGAAGATCAGCGGTTAATTTTCACATGCGCAAAATATAAGTACGGAAATCAATTGAGGACTTGACCTTTATTTGTGAACCAAATTTATGCTGTTACCTTGTCACTACGATACTTAGTAACAAAATAAACGGTAAAAGCAAAAATCAATTAACCGCCCATTTTTTTACACTTCACAACTTTACTTTTAATCGCCCCCTGAGTATTTTATATATAAATTTTATGCTCAAGACAACTTGTTTTTGATAATTTGCATCAGGCCACACCTCGCCCCTCTTCAGCTAAGCCTAGAGCCTACTCCCCTTTCGGAAAAAAAGAATTGAAGCACAATTTTTTTTTTAATTTCTTTAATTGTTTGCAGCTTTGGAAATGTTTGGACATAATACTCGCACCAAAGCTTTTATTATTTTTTTGATTCTGTATTGAAAAGTACTTAAATTTATGTTCACAGCAGCAATAGCGTTACCTAGAGACTCTTTTTATAGATTTCTTGTACTCAAATGTAATTAGGCCCATTGGCTTGTGGTGACCCTTCAGGTAAACGTAATTCAAGCTAACTTTTTTAGATGCGAAGCCTTTAATTTGACGTTCTTGATTTTTGAATTAAGTTCCGCTACATCTTCAGAATAGACAACATATAGTGTTTTCTTTATTTCTTTATATTTTCAACATTTTTTACAAAAACACTGGCATTTTTTTCATTGAGTGTCAGTTTTATTTCGAATATATTAAATGAATCGGTGATTGTTAAAACAACATAAGTAACACAATTTTCGAAATCGCTTTTATTATGTTTTTGTATTGCTTACAGGTTTTCGTTGAATTGAAATTTTACATTAAAATTTGAATGCGAAATCAGCATCAACAGTACATTTTGTTCTACGACAAACATTGTTTTTTGTCTCTCCTGTAAAAAAAAATGTCATTTATGTTGTTTTAATAACCAATGATTTAAATTGTTAAAGGTTTTAAATAGAGACGATGAATGACCAAGCATTAAAAAATATAGATTTTTTAGCTTAAATGTTTTGTATATAGAAGTATGCACTTGGAAAATCACTTTTGTTATTTGTGCAACGTAAAAATCAAAACAGGCGCTGATACCTCGAGCACCAATTAATCTCAATAAATTAGTTTGATGAAAAATCGAAGAGCGGACGTATGTCAACGAGAATGTGCTAAGTGATCGATGAAACGAATGGCTACTATGACACCCACTAAGTTCCTTAAAAGAAATGTGTGTCGCACTCCATTATTAACTAAGCTTCACGCCCCATTCACACCACGCCGGAGGGATTATTTGACTCAATTCATAATATTTCCCATGTTCAACATAATCAATACTTATCCTGCTATCTGAAAGGATTATAGAATACGACAGACACAAGTGTCACCGAACTGAGCACAGCAGAGAAACACTTATCCACCCCATCGTCCACCGCCCACCACCCACAACTCGAATAACACAACTATTACGACAATTACACTTGATCATTATGAGATTCTCTTAAACTGAAGCCCAGGCGCTCGGCTTCTTTGTATTTGTCGTAGTCTCCGTATTGGAAAATACATTGTCTAATGATTACCGTTCAAGGATTCAATTCGTCCGTGCACTTTCGCCCTGCCTTGGGTCGGTGAATTGAAGAAGGAAAGCTTTCACAAAAATCAAATGCCTTGTAAAAAACTTTTTACATTTCCCAAACTAATCATGTATGCATAACTATGTGTGTGTGTTTGAGTCTGTTGTAAGGATATTTATAAAATTGGCCAAAGTATTTGTTGATTATGCTTATTATCAGGGCCTGGCATTCAGACGAGTCGATTGTGTAAATACAGTTTAACGGGGTGACCCTCTTGGAATTTGGTGTTTGAGTAAAACTTGGGGGGATATGCGCAAAGTTTTTTTTTGCGAAATAATGGCACAAGAAGATTACTGCCGCCCTATAAAGCAAATAGGTAGCAGAACTGGGGTTGATAAAATCAGATAAAGACAATCTTGTGAGTAAGTCTCAAACCTAGAGAAGTGGTAGAGATTTTCGTTGGGGTGTTCTTCTTTTTTTAAGTTCTGTCGAGGAATCGAAAAGGTTTGGCTGGTGGTGTAATCGATTAATCGAAATCATAACGTCTAGGTGGCGCCCAGAAATATATAAAGTACCAGTTAAAGGAGTCTGCAGACTTCTTAAGAGTTCTTTCCCGACCGGAATTGAAAGGCCATTTCAAGGTACAATGGTGGCAGAAGAGAGAAGGGAAGAGAGTAGGAAAAAGAACTCAATTGGGCATGAATTAATCGAGCAAATAATTTTCGTCGACGTACCTAGTTTAAAAAAAAAGAGAATAGATAATGCAAATTTATTTTATTTAAAATTAAAACTTTCGTTCATTTAAACTAAATTTTAGACTTCGCACATGTTTTCTTTTTCGCAATGTGCCAAAATTCGAGGAATCGAATTTTAATTTACTAATGAGTGTTTTATTTATTATTATAATTAACATGTAATTTAATTTACAGGGTGCTTTCTATTTTTAAATTTAAATGAAACAAAATGCGTGTGAGATAACATCGAAATTCTTCATTCTTTTAAAAGACTAATCGATAACGTATGGAATATAACATCCAGATGATTTAACGATTGATTCGTTTGAAACTGCTCCATAGCCAATTCAACACACGTCGTTGTTATGACTGTTCACGTTCAGCTAGTTAGTTGAAATCTGAGTTCTTGTGACCCATGCGAAATCGGCTGCTTCGTCTTAGACTGCTCTCGCAGATTGAGGGACGTTTTCATTAGATCTTGCGTTTCTTTGATGTACGACATATTCATATCATTGAATATGTGGCCATTCTTAAGGTTTCGTTCCAAAGGAATAAAGAATCCCTTATAGAATCACTTCGGTGTCCGTCTGTCTGTCGCCCTTACATATTTGCTAATAGCTTCTGAATCCCCTGTAGTTAAGGGATGAAATTCGGAATAAATGTGTATCTCGGCAACCCAAAAATAAACCGGGAATTTTTTCCGGAATTAGTCGTATATTAAAGAGAAAGCTAGTACTGATACTAACGTTTAAACATTTTATTATTAACTTTGATGGTCCATATGGGTGTCATTGGAAAGGGGCGGGGCGTAGATTACAAAAATGTCTGTCTGTCTGCCACTAAGCCTTATTTTAGGTACCTGGTGAACCACATAGAACTTTGAAATGAAATTTATACAGATGATGTGTTTCACTTACCCAAAGAAAGTTCTGAAAAAAGTTTTGAGAAAGTTACTCATTAGCGAAAAACTTAGTACTAATACTAAAATCAGAAAACAGATTTATTTTCTTAGATATTTGATATGTGTATCGTTAAAAAGAAAATGGCACCTAGATCGAAAAGTTGTACTACAGTTAGCATCCTAGTATTATTGGTAAAAAGCCCACAAATTTCGAAAAATCGACTTGTGTCTGAAATCTGAAAAAAAAATTGAAGCTTTGAGGCAATACTCATCGCAATATCTCAAAAATACCCAGAAATCTTATATGTTTTTTTATTCTTGGTAAAGTAAGTTGATAACTATTTTTTTTAAATGTTTTTTTTTACCGGAATTGATTAGGTTAGGTAGCGTTGCATAGGTTTTGTAAAATAAAATACAGTTTTCATTTTAGGCTTTTTGTTCTGAAGTTCAGTTTTCGAGATATTAAGTTTTAAGTGCGACAAAAGCGAACCGAAGAAAATCTAAAAAACTTAAGTTGGTTTAGCTTAAAAATAGTTTTTGGTTTTCGTTTCATTGAATTTTTATGATTTCTATTTTTTAGTAAGTAAGTAATAGTGTGTACAAGCTTTCGAACTGCATTTAAATTTGTTTTGTGAGTTTTGAGAATTCCGAGAAAATAAGCTATATGTTCCATGTTTTTGCTAGCTATTGCTATTGTAAGTTAAAATTGTTACATGTGAATAATTGAAAAGCCACACTTTCGTCATTCAATAAGCCCCGAAAGCTGTAAAGAAACAATTCTTGAAATGCAATTACTCAAGTAAAACTGTCAGCAAGCGATAACTTTTTATTACTTCAAAAGAATGGCACATAATAAATACCAACACATTTAGCAAAGTAACTTAAACTATCATATGTGCGATGCAACTATAAAACAAAATTGAATTGAGAATGAAAGAAGGGAAAACTGATAAAGTTGTAAACTTAACAATCAACAATTCCAACTCATCGAAAACTGTCAGCGATGGTGTAACAATAAAAATAAAGTATTCCAGCACCGTCAAAGCTTTAACCGGAGCAACGTTCAATCCCAACCACATCCCTGCATGGTCAATATTTATGTGCACCCAAAAATAAGTTTAAAAACTCCTTAAATTGTCATCTCATTCAGACCAGAATATCCAGAGTTTGTGAATGTTCAGCAAAACCAGCACAGCCCAACCAACTGACCAGGCCCCATTGAAAGGTATAAAACTTCCTTAGAACCAAACGAAAATGAATAACAAAACCGAACTCCTCGAATGACACAATAAAGGAGATAGAGTTCCGTATTTCGGGAGCAGTCTTATACTTCATCGCTTTGTAGAATAAATTTTTTATTAGTTTTTCTTCTATCTTTTCAGTAAACTGTATATATGTTACTGACTGGGCGGATGTGTATATAATTCAAGTGAATAGCGATAATAAAAGCATCAATGGTCATTGAATGTATAATTTTTTTTTTGTTCGTCTTCTGTAATGTATTAAGATACACGAGAGAGGGAGTTAGTAACGGGGGGAACTCTTCATCTTTTGTCCTATTTTGTATTTATAGTCCATTTAAGTGAGAGCATTGGGTGATTTGAAGGACTTTCCGCTAGACCAAGTAGAAGGATGTCACTCGAGAGAATTTCGTATGCATAACTTGTATTGAATGTAATTTGAAAGTATTCAGGCCTAATTGATTACGGAAATCGACGTCTTTGATATCAAGTGGTAGAGAATTTTTCCTTTAATGTTCCAATAAATGACGTTCCGTCACAAGAACAGTCAAGTGACACATCACAAATTTTACAACATGAAAATTTCATTGTGATGGTGGGATACCATTTTGAAATTTGTTTCAAATTTTCATAGCATATGTCTAAAATACGTTGTTTGTATAGCGACGAATGGATAGGAAGGTGCTCGTACTTTTGATTAATAAATTTATCGTCCATTGACTTAAGGTTACTGTCTGATCGATTACAAGCAATTAAAAACATCAACAACATTTTATTTTTCTTCTTTCATTCCGTTTGTATTCTTTATTTGTGTCATTATTTCTTATCCATTATTTATAGACCTACTGCCGCAATTATGAAGATTTCTTGTCTTTAAACGATTATAATTACAAAATAAAGTTGTGTTGATAATAATTACACAAAAAGGAACATCAATTCTGAGAAATTGGGAAGATGATCGATTATTTGTATTTGCAGTAATGTGCATTGTGCAAGGCATCTTAAACTACATTTATGGAAAACTTATTTAACTGTTCTGAGCATCTATATTGATTGACCTGATTTAGCCTGGAAGATTAAGTAAACTTTACAAGTGATAACAGACTGTTAATAATCAGCTTAGATGAGATAATTAGGTTGTGTTACTCTCTCATGCAAATAACTGTCAGCGATGATAAGAAAACATTTTTTTTCGCCTCCTGACCTGAATAACATTCCCTAAGCCAGGCAAGGGGCTTTATTTTATAAGGCCAAGGTCAAAGCATAGATATTTTTAAAATTTTCGATAATACCAAAACTAAGAATATTTATAGAATATTTTTTTTTGCGTTTTAATTGATTCGGTGCAATTCACTGAGACAATCGGCTGTTTGCCGGTTTTAGCAAAAGACTGAAGAATGCTGTTTTATGGATCTTTACTTCTTATTTCAAAAACTAACCAAAAAAAAAAGCCCCTTATTTATTGTTATACTTTGCAGAAAGGGCCATCGACGGGTCTAGTAGTCGTGCCCGTATTCTTCTATATTCTCTACTTTAGCAGCTGATTTCTGATATCAATTTGGCACCTTCGACAATTCGAGTAAGCTAGTTAAAGTGTTACAATCTTATGATCTGTTTGGCATCTTTTCTCCTATGAAACCTATATCAGATCTTGCATTTTTCCAATTAATTTTCCAAAATTTTTGTGCAAGTGAATTATATCTTCATATTAAAGTTCCAATAGTTTAAGAAAAAAATACAAGTTAATTTAGATACAATTTTCCTGTACACATTTTTACAGCAAGTTTCATTCTTAAATTATAAAAATTTAAAGGTTATAATGTGTTACAAACGGCGGCAGGCAAACAGGTTAACATAGAAGTGTTTCTACAAGAAATTTATTTTTACCTTTGCACGAAAGTCTAAAGTTGTGTGGCTTGCCGGTTTTTTCAAAAAGAATAAGACGAATTTGTATCCACATATGTGTGTTATGTTTTTACAGTTGTATTCAACTCGAACAATCATTGATCTATCTAAGGCCCAATTTTAGAAAAATAGTTTTCAGTTTCGTTCTGTAATATGACAAAAACACTCTGTCATATGTAGATCAGTCACTATTGAATAAATCTCATAACTGTAAAGAATTCCTTGTGTCTGCCATCAGTTGGATCGATTCATTTTAAATATATGTAATTTGAACGTTATGGGTTGAAATTCCCAGCAAAAACGTAGATACAATGTGGTTGGTCTGTTTTAATTGATTCGACTTTGACGGAACTGCCCTTCCAAACCACATACTTCAACTAATTCTAGCAACCATTATATTCCCCGCAAAAGTGATTTCTATCTATAAACGCAAATCATAAACTTAACTTCGAAGTGGAACTCCAGCCACAAAAATAGGTTCAAAATTTAATCACTTCAGTCATTTTGACAGCTCCAGTTAATGACATCCACTGCTTATCACACACCTATCTCAAAAAAGGTAAAAAACGAACTTTCCTATATGTGGTGGACATACGGAGCACACGATTCAGATTACATGCTTGTATGTATGGACATTTTTTTTCTGTGCCATCTGTTATAGTTCACACGGTCTGCAGAAGATTCGCATTCAAAGAGTTCTCTGTTGTCCTTTGTGTTTTTTTCTGCTTTTATTTGCTGATACCAATCGCGTGGAGAACTCACCACCTGATTTCTGGTAAAAGAAGGGGAAAAAAGTCGTAGCTTTCTTTGGTTATTTTATTGGGGTTAACTTGTGCACATAATGAGGTTGGGGATTGTGTTGCTGGTTGTACATTTCATGGACCGTCAAGTGAACTTTCAGATAAACAAAAGATCAGCGTTAGACTAAACATCCTGTTTTTGAGAAATCAAAATTATGAGTTGTATGAACTTTGTTTTTTAGGTTTTGCTTTTAATTGGTCGTGGCACAAATACCAAATGACTTAGGATATAAAGGAAAATTCAATGTCACCCGCGTGCAAAGTTGAACAGCATTTTTGTACATTATGGTTTAGAGTGACAACACTTACTAGAAATATTTTTCAATAGTATTCAATGAACAATTCAAGTATGTATCTTTAATGTATCATTTGTATTCTTCTAGCAATTCATTTTTTAATATAGCGAAAGTATTCTTGCCTTCTGACTACATAAGGATTTTGTCCCAATGAACGACTGCCGTTTTAAAAACGTATTCATCCTTACATCGTTGACTTCTTAAACTCAAATTAATTCGATTGAGTTCGACAGTAAGACTCAAAAAGTACTTTCTTACAATTGCTTAGTGAAAAAGTTTTCTCATTTCTATAAAACAGTTTGTTGCTGACGATGATTTCAGAAATATTAAAAAAGTTTTATCGAAAGGCAACTACAAAAAGAGAATCTTTTTTTGATTGGTCTCAGTATTATTTGCCTCCTCTATAAAATTGATGAAGATGTGAGAAATTTGGAACCTTTTTTTAGTACAACTTTTTAAAAATAAAAAAAAATGGAAGGTTAAATCCTTGTAAACTTCTTTATATTTGTGAAATCTTCTTAGATCCTTTGTCTCTGGTAATTTGGGTGCTCTACAAAATTCATTGTTATACACATGATTTCAGCCACTTTTATGAATCCATTGCAGATTCGATAAGAGAAAAACATTCGATAAGGGTTATATACATCATTAACTTTTGGATTATGTTGTACACTCTTTACTTAATAGTTAAACTTAAAGCGCATGAAGGACTGATTTTAATTACAACACAAAAAAACAAATACATATCAAAAAAATTAATAAATATTTAATCAATTTATATACACAAGCAGTAAATCTAACCAAAAGTAAACCTTTAAATTTACAATGTTCTGATTAAGCTATAAAATGTGACACTTACAAAAAACGTTACGACCCTTCTGAGTGATTACTAGGAAATCAGAGACAGGCAATAAAATTTTACGTGCAATGGCTAGAAATAAAAATTTAGCATTTAGTCTGAGAAAAAAAAAACTTTATGCGACACAGTGTCTCAGAGCGATAGTAATTAAGCTTCTACAGAAGCCGAGTGAAGACTAGACAATTTTATTTTTATTTTTTAAACACTATTCTCTGATATCTATATTTATCTGGCTCAGAGGGAGCTAAAGAGAAAGGTATGTTTCTCTTAAACATTCATAGATAACACGTGATGTCGCGCGATATAATATGTGTAAACAGAAAAAGTAAATGACACTAATACGTGAGCCAATTGAAAGTGAAATTCGGATTTTTGATGCTCGATAATCGTAACCGATTAAAGCATCACAGTCAGCATTGATATGGATTGATTTTGTTTGAATACGATGATGACTTCGTGGAGACTAAATTATAAATAACGATATTAATCTAAAAGTCTGTAGGATAGTTAGTTTGGTATTCTCTATTATCTATCATCTGCAAAGATTAGTGAACAAGAGTCCCTAAATCTGTTGGACACACACTACTGGTGTGCCAACATCAATTTTAACCTGGATAGACTGTATGAAATACAATCAACTTTATGATGACCTTCACGGTAGTCATTATAACCATCATGTGTGTTTCAGTAGTATTGGCTCGATTTATTAGGATAACAATTTAAAGATAGACTTTTTATGTTGTGAACTTGATCTTTAACTACCTTTTTTCTCGATGCATTGGCTTTTACTTCAACTCAAAAAGAAAAACACCTCATCATAAAATAACATGATGATTAATGATATTTATGGCAAACTCAATCCTCATGGGAAATGTGGTTTGGCTGGATTGTGGATTACCGACAAACACCACCTGTCTGTCTATAACGTCTGTCTCAGAACTTCAACACTACAGACTATGGTGAAAGGGCGCATATGTTCAATTTAAACACCGCTGACTATGAAGTGATACTTGGCTGTGCTTTATACAATTCGCACGAAGCTGCAGTTAGTACCAAAATAGGCAAAATAATTAGTAGTAATTTGTCGTTTTCATTGTTGGGACTGCATTGTCAAGACTAAAACTTAACAATTTCTTTATTTCTGACGCTGCTTGTTCACATTCGGCGAATTTAATCAACAGTTATTGATGCCGTGAATTCATTGGAATATATGGTGTATTTTTTAGAGGCATAGAACTTTGAAAACAATGATTATTTTTTAAATTGATATGAAATTTACTTCATTCGAAAGACTACACTCATCGCTCACTCATCATCACTCGCTTTGGGCTGTGGTTATGGGAATGAAAAGTTTCGTGCAAACCGAAACCACGCAAAACGATTTATGAGTGGGTTATGATTCTTTGTAGAAAAAACGTTATTTGGCGCGAAGCAAAGTCGCACAAATCGTATTTGGGTAGATATTTAAAAATCGCGCAAAGGTGAAACCTCGTAAAACGAAACCGCGCAAAACGAGGGATGTCTGTATAATATTTTAATGTGATATCAAACAATTAGTTGACCTAGCCTTTAACTCAGGGCTTACTATTTGAAAGCCTATTCTATGATTTAATTACTGAACGATTGTTCTTATATACGAAAATAAAGATCAGCTGTTTTCATATATTCTATAAAATAAATCAATCAGAGTCTCGTTTTAATTGCCATTCAGCGAGACTATTCATATCGAACATCCAAATATCGGTAAACTTCGCAGATCTGTTTGAAATTGTCCAAAAAAAAATAAATAAAAAAAATATGGTCAATCGAATGCCCATTGATAGAATAAAGCATAAATAACGACGCAGGCAATTCAAGAGCCATTAGTTAACGATTTATTTCTAACCTACAAACTAATCGAATCGAAATAGAGCCATATACAAGCCATTCAATTATGCCGGCTCCTTTCACAACATACCACACACAATCTTGTCTAAGCGCATCAATTTACACAAATTTATATAGCTCCCTCATTTGCTATGTCGGCGAATTACAAGCTCCTCGTTCGGTTGCCACTACGCAACCCACATATTGGCTTTATGCTTTGTTACTAAACGTCAATACTTGTTCTATAATGAAGTCTACCCAACGTCGCTTGTACATCTTATAAACTCTATTCGACTCGTTTTGATGTTCTTTATAAATTCAGATCATTTCTAGACGGAACGAGCACTCCCTAAAACACATCGTTTTGTCTTTTCTCTGCAGCATAAGATGAGGTTAGCATCCCAGTCAATCTAAAAAAGAGTATATATATGAAAGAAAATCATTTTTACCTTTAGTGCCTCATTGAGATAACGTCGCCTAAGAAAGGTACATGACAATTTCATACTTCGTACGAGCGTTCCACTGCGACGACAACGCACCGTGATTTTAGTCGTTAGAGCCGTACCATCGCCAAGTTGGCGCCATTTATCACCGATACCGATAAAAGGATGTATACGGAATTGAAGGGAATGAAAGGAACAAAAACTGTAAGTTTCTTCGTCTTGACTTTTCCTGGCGTCTGTTAGGATAACTCGAGTTCACATCGCGGCATCTTCATTCACCCCTGCTCCAGTACCACACGAACCTACCGACAAGCCAAACCCAACTACAAGATGACGAAGAAGAAAGGAAGTAAAAGAAGAGGAAAAATGAAAATTATTACACATATCCCCGCAGTGATGAAATAAGATGAAGAAGCAGTTCACTTAGATAAGTTACTGTGCAAAGGGAGTGAGCCCCCTGGGCATGCGATGACATCAGCCGCCGCCACCCTTTTGCCATATATTCATATGACGTTCTGTCCTGAAAACGCTTCGGAAGGATTCAAATCAATTACTTTATTTTATTTCTCAGGATATGTTTGCCAGGCACAGTCGGGCCTTCTCCACTATGCGTTACGCCACCTTAGCCACAGTATGGCGGAGCATTCATACTACATTCATATTTAATATGCTGAACCGTCAGTATTTATGCAAACGTTTTTGAGGTGGAATCTCAACAAAGTGTATACACCCCAAGCGAATCTTTCAATATTTCTGAGTTATGACTAAAGGGGTTTTCGTTTTATGTAAGTCTGACTGCCTGGACTACCGCATTCTGTATTATTAACCTAATTAAGGATATGAATGTATTATCATAGCCGTTTGTCTGGTGACATACATCTTTTCTCATCTGAACTGGAGAGAAGAAAATGTTGTCCTGTGGGGCTTATTAGTTTCATAAGCACAGACAATTCATGTAATGACCATTGTCCTGGAGTATTCATGCATGGGCAACTTGTCAGTAATGCATTAATTCCGCGCCTGTGAATATTTCAAAGCATACCAATAGAAGTATATACTACATATGATTAATTGGCCGATGGACCCTGTGAGCCATATCACAGCAAATTAGTGAACATTTTTCGTTTCATGCATGAATTTGTGTGGATTCTTTGGAAAGCAAAAGAAAAAAAAACTGTCGCTAAGGTGATGGGTGTAATTGGTTTCGATATCCGATTAATAGCAATGGCGGACCAGAACACAAGTAATTTAAATGAAAATTAAATTCACTAGAAACACTAGTTTATCCTCTCCGCTTTTGCTGTTATAATATAACTATAAAAATGTCTATTCAAAAAGTTACAAATAATGGTCCATCCGCTTAGTCTAATTTTGGCATACTCTTTCCAACATTTCGGCCGGTATCTCACGAATAAATGCTTCAATGTTGTCTTCCAATGCGTCAATTGAAGCGGGCTTGTCTGTATAGACATGAGCTTTAACATAGCCCCACAAAAAATAGTCTAAATCGCACGATCTAGGCGGCCAATTGACCGGTCCTGGACGTGAAATAAAATGTTCACCGAACTCGCCTCTCAATAAGTCCATTGTTGCGCGTGCTGTGTGGCATGTGGCACCGTCTTGTTGAAACCAAATGTCATGCAAGTCAAGCTCTTGCATTTTGGGCAAAAAAAAGTTGGATATCATCTCACGGTAGCCTTCACCATTCACAGTTACGTTACGATTCGCATCATCTTTGAAGAAGTACGGTCCAATGATGCCACCAGCCCATAAACCGCACCAAACTGTGACTTTTTCTGAATGCATTGGTAGCTCTTGCAATGCTTCTGGCTGATATTCACTCCAAAATGGACAATTCTGCTTATTTACGTACCCATTGAGCCGAAAATGAGCTTCGTCGCTGAACACTTTCTTAACTTTCTGAACTTTTTTAACAGAGCACGCATTTTGATAATAAAATTCAATAATTTGCAAGCGTTGTTCGTTTGCAAGACAATTCATGGTTACATTATAGACCAAACTAAAGATGTTTGACAGTGAAACAAAACACGAAACGTGCGTCAGCTGTTTAAACCAGCTGACAGATAATAGCTAAAAAATCACCCTTTATTATATGAAACAACAAATTGCTAAGGAGATCTTTTGTATTGCTACAGTATCGGAAATCCATTCTAAATAACTTTAAAACAAAACTTTTAACTGATAAATGAAACCTGTATTATATTTTAAAAGATCTATCGAATGATATACCACGTGAATAAAAAAATTAAAAATTTAGTTTAGTACAAACTTTTTCGCTAGTATGTAATTTTTAAAACTTTTTTTTCTTAACTGCGCAATTAAAACACATCTACTGCTAAAATTTTATTTCTTTATTCTAAGTGGTTCGCCAGTTACCAAGATGAGAGCTTAATGACGGATAGACAGACATTTTTATAATCTGCATCTCGCCCCCTTTCCAATGATATCCATATTGACCATCAAAGTTTTTCCGACCATTAGTATTAGTACTAACTTTTTGGTTAATCTACGACTAATTCTGAAAAAAAAAAAAAATCTAAAAAGAAGTGCAGCTATAGGGTACTGGGTACTCGCAGGTACTGGTACTTGAAAATTTACTGGTCTGATCTTAGACAAAATTCTAACAGAGTTGCAATTGTATGATCTTGGTCTTTATTATCGGCAGAATTTTCTAAAGCTTGCATATAATAGTTTACTTAAATCGGAACTGGAATATGTCATCATTTGTTTCGGGCGGGGCTTACTTCACTAAAACCAATCCGTTATTGTTAAAACAAAAGCAAAAGAATTCTTTGCAAAGCACCTCGCAGAGCTCCAAGCTTTAATCTGTTCAGGACATGTGTTTTGTGCATGGAGTAAATTGCTTTGGTGCTTTGATTATGTAAATATTAATACTTTGTTCATTAATGGATTTTGTTCTTTTACTCCTTAGTAACAACAGCTTACATACTGTTTTTATTTTTATTTTTATTTTCATTTTACTCATTGAAGTCACTAATAGCAATAATAGTTGTATTATATATCCTCTTTTTAGACTCTCAGTACATTTAACACTTGTTACTTTGACAACATAATGGACTTAACTATTTCTTGTTTTACAATTGTTAATTATCGCATAGTATAGATTAGTCTGTTTGTAATTGTAATCTATAATTAACAATTTTGAAATAAAGTTGAAATGAAAATCAAATGAAATGAAAATGACTGGAATACTGAATACTTCTTTTTTGTATGGCTTGCAAGTTGATCTTCTTAAATATCACAGAAACTCCCAGAAGCCGAAGTAATTGTTAATTATTTTATTATTTTTTTTATTTATCTTCTTAACTCGAAAGTTATTACACAAGAAAACATCTACAAACCATATAGAATCATAACTGAAGAAATTTATGTTGTTGCAATTAGTCCAAATATCAGATCTTGGCTATAAACGGTTTAAAATTTTGAAACATGAACGCAGATCGATAGCCGACAAAGTGATTCTATAACGGTTTTATTCTCCCCTTGGAAGTTTTAAGACTAACCTCTTTTCAGCGTCTGAGTCAAATGAATAATCCCTTGGCCTTTGTGTTCCACAGTCCATTCAACTTTCAACTTTTGTAAAACAATTGGTAGTCGTCTCTTTATCCGGCACAAAATACAGCCTAGTAATGACACTTTTAAGAAATACAAAATGAATCTATTGAATACAATATTTGTCAATGTGCTTATTAATTTTTTTCTACATGTATATACTTCTTATACTTTCAGAATTCAATCCGACATAATTTATCACTGCACAATCGTTTCATGAGAGTACAAAATGAGGGTACCGGTAAGTCATCGTGGTGGATGTTGAATCCGGATGCAAAACCAGGAAAATCGGTACGCCGAAGAGCAGCATCAATGGAGACATCCAAGTATGAGAAGCGAAGAGGGCGAGCTAAAAAGCGCGTTGAAGCACTTAGAAACTCTGGCGTTACTGGCTTAAATGATGCAACACCTTCACCCAGCAGTAGTGTTAGTGAGGGGCTTGATCATTTCCCTGAGAGTCCTCTTCATAGGTAACTATTGAATTTGTGCAGAGTTAAAGTAGATAGTCTTGTTAACGCTTTAAAGTAGAGGTTTTTGCATTTTTGCATATTACTGCAATGATTTAAGACTATTTCTGTAGATGAGGTGCATAATCGTTAATATAAATAGTATAGAAATACATTTATTTTTACTATTCTTGTGCTGAATGCCTTTGGAAACGAGGACGCAATAGTTTACTACTTTCAACATAACTGCTGCATTGTGTTACAAAATGTACCCACTATGTTCAGCTATGTTATTAGTTGAGCTTCTTCCTGACGTCTTATATAATTTGCCAGATGGATTAAGTTATGAATTTCGGAAGGTTCGATTTGGAATCGGGTTTAAAATTTATTCGAAAATTACCTTCTATACTTATTCTCCTTTTGAATGATAATGTTTAATTAAGTCTCTGGACTCTGCTGACAAGTGCAGATTTATTTATTTTGATCAAGAAATTGTTGCAAAAAAAGTTTGGAAAGGCTTTCAGCAATGATTTATTTTCTCAAATTAATAAATCTAATTCATTTTTGTTTTACTAACCTTAGGACTGAACAAATAAACTTTACTTCGTATATTTATCGACCTTTTTAGTTATTTTTAAATGCATTTTGTTATTTCGTATCAGACAATTTTTAAGTTGTGTTGCAAAATTTGAATAAAAAGACTAATTTTCACATAGATATAAAATAATAAGTTAATTAATGCACAATAGTGGGTCTTACATATTTTTTTAATTTAGTACTGATTATTCAAATTTTTTCGTTCCATTTGCTTATTATTTGTTTTTTCTTTTTCTTTTTGACCACAATAAAATTGGAATATGAATCATTGAAATTAAGCAGCGGTGGTGGATTTCAATTGTCACCCGATTTTCGTCAGCGTGCTTCATCCAATGCAAGTTCGTGCGGTCGTCTTAGCCCGATACCAGCGATCGTAGGTGTTGAGCCAGATTGGGGTTTCGGGGCGGACTACAACAACTCAAGTATAACGCCAGCACAAGCAAGTACGCTTGATCAGTTGGCAGGATCTCTGGCGGATGAGCTGACGTTACAAAAGGACTTTCTACAGGGGTCAGTTATTTATTTTAATTTGATAATTTATGTTTTTGTTTTTTTGTTGTTCTTTATTTGCTTTAAATTCAATTTTATTATTTTATGCATGAGTGACAATGTTGGTGCATGCTCACACAAATTACTGTTAGAGCTAAACATTTTACAGACAAAAACAAAAGCAAATTTTACCCACCTGTTGCACGAATGGGTTTTATCAAACGATTTTTTTGTTCCTCTTATTTTTTTTAAAACCAAACGATCATACGGATGGAGTAGGTTTAGCGCAGCTTCTGCCATGTCCAATCAGCCACCACCTCCGTATCAACCACCGCAACAAACTTATTCAATTAATCCAGCAGTCGCTCAGTCCTATGGAATGCAACAGAATCAATGCCCACACCATCGGTCACTGACATGCACTTGTTTGCACAATTCAAGAGAAGTAGTTATAATAAACATGTTATTGTTATCACTATCGTATAGTTATTACTAATTGATTTTATTTCGATATATTTTAAAGGGATTGTCACCTTCTTCTGGTACAGGAATGTCACCTGCATACCCTAATAGTGAGCCATCGTCGGATTCGTTAAACACGTATAACTCGGTAGTGTTGGATGCTGGTGTTGGATCGGTTGATAACAATTCAGCGCTACTCGTTGGAACACAGCAGCAGCAACAGCAGCTGCAACAGCAACAGCAACAATTGCAGCAGCAACAACAACTTAGCACAAATTTAGATGGTATGCATTTTACTTAATTCACATGATTAATTTATGAAACTTTAATGCCATCAATCATTTAGCTTCAAATCAAGATTGAATTAAAGAGAAAACCCTTTTTTAATAATATTTTTTTTTTAAGTGAAAATAAATTACATAAGATAGAGTTTTTAATTTTCAAAAAGTTTTGGATATTTCATGCTCCATTTAACATTAATCTTAATGTCAATGACACTTTCCTGCACAAATGGTCAAATTAGAGTGACATGGCTAAGAAGATCGTCCAAATAGTCAAACTTTATGATAAAAGTGTTTGTTTGTGCAAATATTACGAGTGTTTTTTCAATATTTTGACAAACGAGGTGGCATGTGGTGGCTAATGTAAGGCAATCGTTCTTGAAAAGCAGTCAGCTAGCTTCTGTTTATTGAAGGAATACGACACCCTTCTGCCCATAAACGTGGGTGGGAGGATTTCATAAAGTCTGTTTCTCGTCATGGACTACAAACTGGGCATCGAAATTTATGTTAGCACACAAGATCCACCTAGCACAGAGCTCAAGGTTAATTATTATAGACAATGCATTTAATTTCATTTTATTTTATTAATAGGATCGTACAATAAGATTTGTATCTTTTTTAGTACTTAGCAATTACAATAGCGTTGACTTCAAAATGAAAAACTTAAAACTAAAGTATATAATAAATTTCTTAAGGGATGGGAATCGAGGTTCGGGAAATGAGGTTCATTATAGGTGAGCAGTAGGATGACGTGGATTGCACTTTTAAAATTTAATGGGTTTGAAATCAATCTTATGTGTGGAGGCAAAGAATTCCAAAGTTTGACTGTGTGAATGGAAAATAAACGCGAGGAGTTTAAATAATTAATCCGGTAGGGAATAATGTTGGTAGTTCTCGTAGAGCGAGTGAAATTGAGCCTGTCATATAAATACGACGGGCTACGACTATGAATGATTTTATGTAAAAACATGCAGTTGCATTATTCGGTTGGGCCATTGGCCTATGGAGCGTTTGGAACAGGACTCTGATTTTGTATGTATTTTATTAATAATATGCAAAATTTGCGTTAATGGAGGACACCTGCCCACATCTTCCTCACCAGCTGAAAATGTTTTCACAAAAAGTACAAAAGTACAAAAAACCCGTATTACTTCTAAAACAAATTTCGTGAGATCATCACCGTCAGTGGCAATCGTCATCGACAATCGGTTTTAATGAACGATTTGAGGATAAGGTCAACTTTCGGGCAATTATCGTAAATTGGCCCTCAATCTAAAAAATCTGTGGTTTTGTAAAATCGTTTATCAATGTTTATGTTGTTCTGCATATGTCCAGAGACAAATCAGGCAACCCGTACGCGTCATATTTCACATAGACCAAGCAAAGACCAAGTAAATTCGGCAAATACCGTTTACTTTTTTACATACACTTATTATTCACACACTAAATATTGTCTTTATGCTGATTTTAGAGACTAATATGTTTTTCGGCTTTTCTTATTTCCAATTAAACATATATTTGTTAAATGTAATCTTATTATATTTCTATTTTCATAGATAATTGTGCTTCAACGCTTATAGGACAATGTATGGAAGCGTTAAACAACCAAACACAAATCGACGAATTTACTATTGATAATTTCCATGGCGGCATCGAGTGCAATATCGAAGAGGTCAGTATAACTTTGTATAAAACGAAAAATTATTTTCATAGAGCTTACAAAACGGATTTGGTTGCATTGTTTGTTCGAGCATACATCAAAAGGTTTCCTTCAATTATTAATTTTTGAACCTTCGACCATATTTGTATGGGATTGCCTAGTAATTCGGTTTCATTTCCCATACTGATCGATTTTTGATAGTCGAAGTCTAGTTGAAGTTTTCGCTTTCAGAAAAACGATTAACCCACAGTTTTGATGTTGTTGTCTCCGTCGCTCTGCCCCGAGTTCAGCTGGAAGTGGTCAAACTTGAAACCTCACCGGAAGTTAATGTAATGGTTAAGTGAATGTTACAATGCCTCTACGTCAGTTTTAAGTTGCCAATTGTTCTCATTTCCGTCATTAAAAAGTCGTTGCATTAATTTCATAAAAATTTAACATCTATCCATTGAGTTCCAGTCACTATATAAAAACATCAATACTTTCAGTTAATACAACAAGAGATGAGTATCGATGGCCTTCTTGATATCAATATACCCCTGGCAACACTCAACACAGCAAGTACAACGACCCCATTGCAACACAATCACCATCAGCCAGCGAACAGCAATGCGGATGGATCCATAGATTTACCTCAAACTCAGTCAACAAACCCTCACACAAGGGTTCAATATTCACAAGCCAGTGTGACGCCACCATCATGGGTTCATTAAACGTAATTTTTTGATCTAAAAAATAATAGTAACTTCTTAAAAAAACAAACAAACTACAAACATAATAAAAAAAAATTAAAACTAATAAAAAACTTAAAGCTAATAATCATAAAAACAAGAAAATGAAAAGAATTAACATTAACATAACTATTTTAAATTAGCCAAGTTTCAAATAGAAAAATTAACTAAAATTAGGTTAAAATTTGGTATAAATATAAATTCAAGTAAAAAATTTAATTGAAAACAAATAATAAAATGTTGTAATCATGGCTGCTTACTTCTGTAATTTTAATGGGATAAAAATTACAAATAGAAAAGGTAAAATTAAAAAAAAAAAAAAAACAAGTAATATTTATCAAATTGTGAGAATAATTCTGCGCTTTCATTGAATAAATAACTGTACATATGAATATTAAAAGAAAATGTCCTAGGCATAAGGTGTAAATTGAACAAACAAAAATATAATTATATACATGTATTCTAATTTGCGAAAAATTGTACGAATATCTCAATAGTTTTCTTCAATTGTTTCAAGCGTTGCATAACTTTGATTATTCTGTTTTCTTATTCTTATAATTTTTTTATTGTTGACCTTTTATGTTATAGTGCTATAAATTTGAAAAGAAAACGACAGTTTTAATGTAGAAAACACTTGATTTTTGTCTTCATTTTTTTATAAATAATATTAATTATTATTATAATTTAATATTTTGAATAAAATACAGGAACAATGCTGAATGGAAATACAGACGTATTCAATGGTAAAGTATTTTTCTCTGGAATTCTATAAAAATCTTCTCTATTTGCAAGGTAAAGTAAAAGAGGTGATGTTCTAAGTTATAATTCAAAAGTACAATGTTGTAACAAGCAATTAGAGATGCCTCAGTTGACAACCACGAAATGATTATTAGCGAAGTTGAAAAAAAAAACATTAGTACTATTTATTTAAGAAATAAGTTTGTGCATCCAAATATTGTGAAATGTCCAGGTCAAACATTGTGAAATGTCCAGGTCAGTTGCAGACGGGTTGAAAAATATTTTGAAGTTCAAGAGCACAAAGAACTCTCTTCCGCGTTACAGAGTGCGGAGGTCAGATAGGCGAAGGAGAAAAAATTATGATGATTTTATCGATTCTTATGTATTCCAAGCATCATGTTTGTGGTCATCATGGTTGCTGTCTCATCTCTCTCTCTCTCTCTCTCTCTCATCTCTCTCACTCATCTGTATAAAAAAAATGAACATCGAATATGATCACTTTAAAAAGCAAACCCGGCACATAAATTAATATTTATGTGCCGGGTTTCATCTTTGAAACTCTAATAACTTAAATGTGTTTAGTTTTTAGTGTTTAAAAATGGCTTGGCGTACGGCGGACGGACAGACATTTTTTGTAAAACATATATATACTCTTTAACCGCCCAAACACAAACTGTGAGGATTTGAAGAGGTGCTAAAATGCGTGTTTCTGTAACCATTACCATTATTATAGATAAAAAAAAAATTAATTTGATCCTTTATTAATCATCCCAATTACGCTTATCGGGACTCGCGAGTTCGAGTTAGCTGCTTAAAACTTGAAAATGACTGGACCAAATACTTCATTCGGTGAAGCTTTAAGAAAAAGGAAACATTAACATGTGGCGACGTGTGCACACATTAAAATAAATCGAATACAAACATTGTACACTTTTTTAGGATTCCAATAACACAATAATAAATAAATAGTTTGCGTAACAACCCATACAGGAATAGATCATAGCTTTTTCGCGCTTCCACTTTGTTGTGCGCGTTATAGTTTGACACATGTGGAGGGGACCTACGGTTTAATACCGGTACCGAACCTTAAATTGACAAAGCTTTCCATGACAGAAGTACTTCAGGAGGATAGTCAGCCAACGAACTTACCGAATATCCGGTATTCGGTATTTGGTCAAACCACTATTCGTTACATCTCTAATTTCAACTAATGCTTGTTGAAGAAAAACAAATAAACTCGACTCCGAATTATGGACACAACTTTCGAATTATATGATTTTTCATGTTGTTTTGCACAATAGTTAGTTCAAATTAACGAAAGGTACAAACTGCCTAGGTTTTCTTCGTTAGAGATATTTTTTTTTATGGGGCTGTGAAAATGTTACTATTTGTAGAGGTTTTCCAATTATGGTGGTTCGAACTATCGAAGAATTTACTCTTTTAGTACTAATGTGTTTCTAGAATGTATTGTTTTAAACATATTTTTTTCGAAAACTGCCTTGTACAAGTAAAATTCATATATCTTCTGGTAGAATTTTACTTATTTACTAGTTACTAAATCTTAACCCAAATTATTATATATACAGATAAAGACATTTTTGCAATGTCGACACTACTCGCTTTAAAATGACACTCAAATCGAACCTCTAATATAATAAAAGTGATTTTAAGCAATATTACTTTTAATTATTTCTTTAGTCTTGAGTTAATTCTAGAAAATATTAAAGACGAAAAAGCTATGCTCTGACCTTGTATAGGGTGTTACGCATATTATTTTTTATTTTATTTATTCAAGGTTCATTATTGGGCTGCCTAGATGCATGTTTAGTCCAAATAGTATCCCTTGCCTACATAGAGCTTTCAAGTTTTAACCAGGTGTGCAGAACACGCCAGATAGACAGACAAATATATGGACAGACAGACGAGCAGGCACCGAAGTGATCCTATAACTACCGGAACTCCAGTAAGATTTCCAATTTAAAATCTTTCACAAAAAATATTGTAAAAAGCTTCATTTTTGACTCATGTAAGACCAAGAGTTTCACAATCATTGCAAAAATCTAACGTCGAAATTAAATAACAATTTAGACCTTAGGCCTCATGTGCCAATGAGGTCTTCGTAGCTGACATGGTGATCTAATGTCTGATGAGGCTATGGCTAAATCGTGTTAGGTGAAATTTGAATATACCTTGAATGTACGATTTATTCACTCGCGAAACAGGCAACCTATATACAAAATTGATACTTCTGGTACTGTAAAATTCACTACACAAGTCGAAGATAAGATTTTCGGAATGAGAAAATTCTCGTCTTGATTAATAATGCGCACTACGTATTCTCGAGATTCGTAAGAAATCGATCGACTGATAACCCCTACATAATTAAATATAGAGTGTAAACAATAAAGACTTGGGAACAAGCAGCAGAGTGTTTTCATTTAGTTTCCAAGCCAAACGTAAGCGTACAGGCGTATCGCTGTACGCTTACAGTGTTTTTTTTTTATCAAATGTTCACCGGATTCTCCCTTTTCAATTGTCTAAGAGTTATATAATACAAAGCTAAAAATATCTGGTTTTGAATTGAAGAAGATAGAAGTCACTAAGCAACTTTTACTGCGACCGAAAATATCTATTGCTTTTAAAAACGTCAAACAAATTCATAGAATCTAAAAAAAATCTTAATTATTGATTATATAAAGTAATAATACATAGCGAAAGTAGTAATACTATGCGTAACTACCAATATGGCTTCGAATCTAAATTTCCTTAAAAAAAAAGATTTGTATGCTTATTGAAACATTTAAAACATTTCAAAACCTTAAAAGTTGATTTAATAGTTTACAAGATATCGTCGCTCAAAAATTTAACTAAATCATTGAAAGCAATTTACACTAGGCTCACATGACTTGATTTGTTAGCTTCTTTGACTTTCGGAATTTTACGCTTAAGTGACCAAAAATGTGAATGGTGATAAAATGAAGTGAATACGCGTGAGTGGAAATTATAGATAGAATCATTTTCTCTTCATCGATAATTCTTTTAAACTAGTTTTAGCCATTTAAAAAAAAAGTACAAAAGTTCTATCATCATCATTAGTGGCGTAACAGCCCATGAAGGCCCAGAGTCTAGCTTTTCGCGCCTCCACTGTGTTGTGGGTGTTATGATTTGACACATGTGAAGGGGGGCCTACAGTTTATTGCCGGTTCCAAACGGCGAATTGAGAAAGCTTTCCGTGACAGAAGTACTCCAGGAGGATTGTCAATAGTTCGCTGGAGGTATGGCCGAGGTGGCTAACCGACTAAGCCACGGCACCCATTCTACAACTGACTTTGGTTATACTAATCAGAAGGTTTTCTACTAGTGATAGAATACTTAGCATTAGCAAAATTAATTCACGATGAAAGGTTTTTTCGCATTATCAGTATGAAAAGCACTCGCTAAATTTGATGAAATGTTAAACTAATCTACAGCAGTAGGCGGTGCGTTTTGTAATAGCACTGAAGAAAGGGAGTAGGAAACACGAACATTCCAAAAATGAATATTGCGTACACACTCCGACCTACTAATTTTAGCATTAGCAATGTACATTTGCGAATTGTTGATTCTTAACAAATTAAAATTTTTTGACGATGTCAAATATGAATGCGAAATGAAATAGCATTATGTGTAGTGAAATTATGAGAATAATGCTATTACTTACACTCATACATTGCTTTGCGCGGTTTCGCTTCGTATGAGGTTGATATATAACTCTGTAATTTTCTTAAATCGGAAAGGATTGTAAATTTTTCATTTTTTCATTTTCGTTCCCCTTTCTAAAGTCACATAGCCAAATTGCGATGGCTGCAAGGATGCGATGTTCTAATGCAATTTGGAATTTCTTTTCTAAAGTGAATAGTGATGTTAAAGCGGCTAGTGGTGTCCAGTGTTCAAAAAAGCTCTCTTATAAGACATCTATGATCAATTTGAAGACTTATTCACACATCTAAACTTTACTTTTTAATGAAATTTCACATTAATTTAGCATTAGCATTTTACATTCTAAGCATGAAAAAATCGCATGCTAATTAAATTAATCAAAAATAGCATTAATTTCCATCACTGAGTTCTACTAAAGGGTGATTTTTTAGCTATTATCTTTTTGACAACACTGGTTTAAACAGCTGACGCACGTTTCGTGTTTTGTTTCACTGTCAAACATCTTCAGTTTGGTTTATAATGTAACCATGAATCGTCTTACAAACGAACAACGCTTGCAAATTATTGAATTTTATTATCAAAATGCGTGCTCTGTTAAAAAAGTTCAGAAAGTTAAGAAAGTGTTCAGCGACGAAGCTCATTTTCGGCTCAATGGGTACGTAAATAAGCAGAATTGTCGATTTTGGGGTGAATATCAGCCAGAAGCATTGCAAGAGCTACCAATGCATTCAGAAAAAGTCACAGTTTGGTGCGGTTTATGGGCTGGTGGCATCATTGGACCGTACTTCTTCAAAGATGATGCGAATCGTAACGTAACTGTGAATGGTGAAGGCTACCGTGAGATGATATCCAACTTTTTTTTGCCCAAAATGCAAGAGCTTGACTTGCATGACATTTGGTTTCAACAAGACGGTGCCACATGCCACACAGCACGCGCAACAATGGACTTATTGAGAGGCGAGTTCGGTGAACATTTTATTTCACGTTCAGGACCGGTCAATTGGCCACCTAGATCGTGCGATTTAGATTATTTTTTGTGGGGCTATGCTATGTTGTCTATACAGACAAGCTCGCTTCAATTGACGCATTGGAAGACAACATTGAAGCATTTATTCGTGAGATAACGGCCGAAATGTTGGAAAGAGTATGCCAAAATTGGACTAAGCGGATGGGCCATTTGAGGCGCAGTCAAGGGTAACATTTGCATGAAATAATCTTCAAACATTAAATTATATCGATTCAAATAAAGATTTCATACATTTTTCTGAATTTTATGTGTTTTTTTTTTGAAAAACTTTCCTATAGCTTTTAAAAAATCACCCTTTATAAAAATCGTTTTTGCAAATAGTTTGCACAGCTGTAGGTATAGACATAAAATATGTTTGCGAGCACATAAACTATGTACTTATAAGCATCGCTCAGGATAAAATCTTATTCATCCATTAAAGAATCCATTTCTTTATTTCGTAACAGTGCATTAATTTTTAATCTTCACCTAATTTTTTCACCTTCTGACAAAAATTCCTTTGATAAAGTCACTTTGACTTTATTCTAACTTTGAACATCTTTTTATTCTTTGCGTGTCCAAAAAAGTTTTTTTTCCTTTTTTAATCTTTAATTTCCTTTAAACTGTATCTTGGTGGGAGCAATCATCCCCATTTAGCCTGATTTCAGCGAAAGAAAGGTATATATAATACAAACGTATAACAAGCAATTCCTTGGAAACAAGTCTAAGCAACGCAATAAAACCCCCAAATGTCCTCTATGATTTTTTTATTCAAACGAAACGTAAAGCTGAGATAAGAGAAAAAAAAGGAAATACGACAAATGTAAAACAGTGCGGTATGTATCACTGCCGATTTCTTTTTTTATTTTTGACCTATGTGGACGCTTTTTCTGACGACGTTGTCGTACCATCTAACTAACACAATTGGACGAATTTGCCATCGCTACTCCCACAGTCACTGTGTGGTATCCTTCACTCTGTTATGAGCGTTGAAATTTTAAGTGACGCTTATGAATAAATTATGCTAATGCTGTAATTTTCTAATTTATGAATATACAACAGGATTTTTAAGAGGGTGTTTGGAGGATTTTTTGCTGCTTCCTTTCGAGCATAAGTGGTCCTTGTGTTTTCTATAGGAGGGCAGGCGAGGCACAAAAAAAATTGTCGGGGCAATTATAGAGATACTTTTTGGCTTTTCTCGTGTTTCTTTTTATTTTTGTGAACTTTTTGTGTTCCTTTTACTTCTACTTGAATGGATTTTTGGTTCCCAAGGCTTAATGCGATCGGAAAAGTAAAATTTCCACTTCATTGCGATGGCAACTTAAAGTCGTTTGCTAATGGGTGGGAGGCAATGGGATTTTTTTTTTTGTTTGGTTTTGATAAAAGACCGAATGATTTAATTAGAATAATTGTTTTGGATAGCGTCATCTGCGCGACGGTTCGGAGCGATCTTCTGATGTATAAAAAAAGTGATAAATAAAGAAAAAAAGATGAAAACGTTATGAATGGCAATATGCTAGATTAAGGCCTTCGGAACTTGGTGTTCTTTTAAAGTTAAAAAAAATCCAAAAGCGCAAAATTCTTTATGAAAAAGTTGTTAATGTTTTAGATAACTGGGTCTAGTTTTACAGCATGAAATGGAAGCGAAGATAAGAAAACCAATCAAGTAAGGGTTTTACTCACTCAACAGATTACATTCGTTACAATTCTTTGTCAGGCAAAGAACACTCCGTTTCTTTTCCACTTACTAATCATAACAGCAGTGTTAAAATTGCGTTAGAGCTCTTAACCGTAGACCTACGTTAAAAAGAAAAACGGTTAATCTTACGTTCACGGGTGGTTTTCGACCCAGGTATGTTTTATTATGGAATTCGAAAAAATAAGTGTCTCCTGATACAAAAAGACTTTGGATAATGTGATGATGATGTTCTAAGAAATATCTTAGAATGAAAATAAATTATTACTATTGTTACAGTACTAAGCTACTGTTTAAATATTTTCAATACATTTAACATACACATTACGAAGTTTTTTTGTAAATATTCTTCCGCATCCGCAGCAATTTTTTTTTTTAATTTTCTTCCACACCAATTGAACAACTGTCACGATTGTTGGCTTGGGAGAATATATTCTTTGCCTTTTAGTGTGGGCTTATACCTGTAATTTCGTGGCTAAGTTCTGTAGCCTGACGGCTAAGTGAACATGAGGCGAGAGGCGGTCGTAATCTGTTCAGAATATAGTTTTCTGCAGTTCAACTCCTAGATTGTGTACAAACTTTTCCGACTTTGCTTGTTCTGCAATGTCTGATACTCTGGATCGATTTACAAGAAAATAATAAACACTTTGAATGTTAATATATCTATCATGCTCGAAAAGAGGCACAATGACCAACAAATGATTTTTCGTCTTAGGCTTAACCCAGAAGATATTTTATCGGTGTTTCCAACACCACCTTTTGTCTTATTAAAATATATTACAACCTTCGGCACTATTTTGGGCTTAGCCCCTACATTAAGATTGTGGTGCAAGGACAACGGCACATTTATTTTATTTATTGAAGTTAAATTAAATTTTTTCACAACAAAATTTCCATACACAATGCGAAAATGTATGATGGATCGAAAACGACCCAAAATGAGAAAAATGTCCCAAAATCAAAAAAAAAAAACATAGTTATCTTAATTTTAAAAAATGTTAACACTTGCAACTCGATTAATTACATTCCAAGTAACAAAGTCACGAAAAAGCAGTAAAAAAAAATAATTAGTTTTTAAAATATCCTAACTCAAAAAAATATTTGTCGCCGAAAATGACCCGAACGTAGGTCTACGGTTAAGGGATGAAATTCTCATAAACGAATTCGCATTAGCCAATCGGAAGTTTGCCCGTTTCAGCAAAAAACTAATGCGATTTGAATCGTCGATATCTGTAAAAATAGAGGGAAAATGCAATTTTATGTTTCTAATATTTTGTGATTAGTTTCTTCTAGGCTATCCCGCTTCGAAAATGTTGCGGTCTTCTACTTTGGGAAATTAATATCCTATGTAAGAGCTATTATTATGCCAAATTTCATTCAAATCGGCGACCCGGAGTTAGCGCTCTTGTCAGTATGAATACTAAATCATTCAAAGACTGTCAGTGTTTATGGGCTGTCACGCCTAAATATTAATTAACCCCATATTTTTTGGTCCACTATTTACAAAAATACAGTGGGGGCCCACAGATTTTGTTTGCTATAACTCCTTACCAATTGCTATAAGTTTGTTACTGTTTTGTTTATCTGGCTCATACTCTCTGTTAAACGATACCCATACCAAAAATTTGAAAAAAATATTAATTAGTAGTTAGTAATTCATTTGAACAGATTGGAGTAGCGGTGGAAGAATCTTGTTTCTTTGCCTATGTAAATGTTCATGTACAATTAACTGAAGTCGTTTACAAACCCTACGAAAAATACATTGCATATTAAATTGATAAGAGAATTTCCATCTTAAGAAAGTTATGTTATCCCAGTAAATTTGCACATTCAATTACATTGACTCAAGTCATATTTTGAAGCTCTTACGCTCAATTACACTTTCATGAGCTAAACCGTTGGCGTGGTACTTTCGTCCTTTTGTTTTAATTTGAAGATTACCTCACGAATTCAAATTGAATTTTTGTATTAGAAACTTTTACATTCCTTCTGACTAACAGAAAATTGCTCACGCAGTTTTTTTTTCTTTTTGTTCTTCTCATCCCCACAATTGTGATCTGAAGTTAGGTAAAAGAAGAGAACTCCCAAGAAAAAGAATTGCAAATACCTGAAGAGAAAAAAGTTTTTCCGAAATCACTGTCCGTTAAAATTGTTTGTCGTAAATTAATTTTTCAGATCTGCATATTTTGTGCGATACGGAAATGCGGTTGGAGGATGACGACAACGACGCACCGAACACTTGGTGCTGAAGAGAGCTGGCCCGTAGGACATAATTTCATTCTTTTGTAAGTGGATGAACAGTTAGGGGAAGGAGCTATCTACAGGTTTTTCTTTTTTTGTGGCTATTTTTCTTACCCCAATTCATCGCATGATTTGCTTGATGTAAGAGATTTCAGTTTGGGATCATCTCTAAGGAGGTAATTAATTTTGCAGTGGCTACCAAAGGAAGTCAAGTAAATGAATTCAAATTAGTCTTATGTCTTCAGGCGAGAATGAACTGAAGCGTTATTTACTTCCTTGACTTTGGTTAATTAATTATAGCACAGTTGATAATTGTAAGAAAAAGGGAAGCGTTGGGTATCAAGCAGAATACGTTTGAACAAATTTTCCGATTATATTAAAACATTCAAGCCAATGTTAGTGGTCACTTAATGTAGTGCAACCTCGGCGTTGTTTAATTTTAAAATATAATTCGCTTTGAGGAAAAGTCCTTCAGATTATTTTTGGTCCCGTTTGCACAGAGGGAGTTTTGGAGAGAAGGTAGGTAGGTAGGTAGGTCGTGTGGTGGGCTACGCAGGGCAGCCAAGCACTTAGGCCAGATGAGGCCCATTGTGATACCACAAGGAGCGGATGCAAAAGCATCCCGCTACTCCGGAAACCAATTGGAGCTGTTAATAAAGCGGAGGATACGGCTTATGCTGGTATCAGCAAGTACACCGAGGTTGTTTAGAAAGTAGTAGCCAAGATGCCTCTTTCTACGGTTCGCGAGGGCGCTGCAGGTTCCTAAAAGGTGGAGCGAGGTTTCTTCCTCTTCTTCGTCTCTGCAGCTTCTGCAGAAGTCGTTGGCCGGGAGGCCTAGTCGGGTGGCATGTTTGCCAAAAGTGGAGTGCCCAGTTATGACACTGATCAGGTTCCTAACCTGAATTCTGTTGAGTCTTAGGAGACTAAGCGAGCGTTCAGGATCCAGCCTAGGCCAGATTTCCCTGGTGACGCGACAAGTAGTACCATTCGACCACCTAAGATTGGTTGCCGCAATGGTCTTGGATTTGATGTAGAGGAGCGCGGTAGCAAGAGGTGCGCAGAGACCGACCTTATCCGGTTGGATGGCTTCACTGGTTCCGCGCTTGGCAAGATCATCGGCCAGGCAGTTCCCCGAGATGTCACAGTGTCCCGGCACCCACATGAGGTGAATGTTAAACTGCTCTGCCATCTCGTCAAGAGATTTGCGGCAGTTAAGAGCTGTTTTTGAATTAAAAGTGACAGACTTCAGGGACTTTATCGCAGCTTGACTATCCGTACAAATCGTGATAGAGGTATGCGATACCACGTTGTACTTTAGCCACGACAAGGCTTCCTTGATCGCCGTTACCTCTGCTTGAAATACGCTGCAATGGTTGGGAAGACGAAATGAAAACTGGATTCCCAAGTCTTCGGAGAAGACTCCTCCACCGACTCCGGATTCAGTTTTTGATCCGTCGGTGTAGATCACCAGAGATTCATTACTTATAGGTATGCCTTCACTCCAGTCAGATCTGGAGGGCAGGCTGAAGGAGAAACTTCTCTTGAAAAGAGTTCTGGGGCGAGTATAGTCTAACTCCCTGAAGGGGAGATCTATAGACTCAAGAATGGTAGAGTGACCCATGCATCTAGAAGGCCACGATTGAGCGGCTCTGATCCTTACAGCTGCACAGGCTGCGACCTGCTTGCCGAAGATATCTAGGGGTGGCAGGTGAAAGATGATTTCTAGGGCAGCTGTGGGTGTGGTTCTGATTGCGCCACTGATGCAAATGCAGGCAGATCTCTGCACACGGCTGAGAAGTTTGAGGTTAACACCCTTTTCCAGGGCATTCCACCATACTACGACTCCGTACAGCAGTATGGGTCGTACAACAGAGGTATATAGCCAATGGGCAATACGAGGCTTTAGACCCCATTTACATCCGATTGCTCTTTTACAGCAGTAGAGAGCTGCTGTGGCCTTTTTGACCCGTTCAAGGATGTTGGGTTTCCAGCTTAGCTTGTGATCAATGATGAGACCTAAGTACTTGGCCTTATCCGTTAGGGAGAGGCTAGTCCCGAAGAGTCGGGGAAGGTCGAAGCGAGGGATTTTGTACTTCCTAGTGAAGAGTATGAGTTCAGTTTTTTGGGGGTTTACCCCGAGGCCTGATTCTAAGGCCCATGCTTCCACCTTGGAGAAGGCATTCTGAATCAGTTCACTGAGCGTATTAGGGTATTTTCCGGAGATGGCTATTGCAACATCGTCTGCGTAGGCGACAACAGTACAGCCCTCCCTTTCAAGGATACAAAGCAGCTCATTCACCGCGATGTTCCATAGTAAAGGGGAGAGAACCCCTCCTTGAGGGGTGCCTCTGCTCACATAACGCCGGATGGTGGCTCCACCCAATTTGGAGTTGATGACCCTGCTCAGCAGCAGTCTATCAACTATTGCACAAACGTATGGGGCCACACCCAGCCTAGAGAGCGCGCCTGTGATGGCACTAGGCTTAATGTTGTTAAAGGCGCCTTCAATGTCGATGAACGCTGCGAGCGTGAATTCCTTGCGCTCTAGCGATCTCTCAATGGGGCTTACTAGCGAGTGGAGGGCCGTTTCTACCGACCTACCCTTGCTGTAAGCGTGCTGTGAGGAGGATATCAGTGAAGGGTTGATGATATCCCGAATGTGAGTGTCCAATAACTTCTCAAATGTTTTGAGGAGAAAAGACGACAGACTGATGGGTCTGAGATCCTTGGGGCTGACGTGCGAGCATTTGCCCGCTTTGGGTATGAAGACCACATTTACCTCTGTCCATGATCTAGGAATGTGGTTCAGTTCCGCACAGCTCCTGAAGATTGTGAACAGCCATGGAAGTATGAGGTCCAGGACCTGCTGAAGCTCAGCAGGGAAGATGCCATCAGGACCCGGTGCTTTATAGGGCTCGAATGAGTTGACAGCCCACGTTATGGCGTTCTCTGTCACCCATTCGGCGGAACCGGTTATCGGCAAGTAAGTGGGAGCTCTGCCTCGATCTACAGAACTACCTGGAAAGTGAGAATCCATAAGCAGTTCAAGGGACTCTTTACAGGAGATGGTCCATGAGCCATCGTTTTTCATGAGAAGACTAGGGTTCGGTGGGGTGGTGGACAAGACTTTCCTGAGCCTGGACACCTCCTGGATGCCTTCTATTTTCTCACAGAAGAGCCTCCAGGATGTGCGTTGAGCTTTCCTTAGGAACGTTTTGTATTCGCCTAGCTTCCTCTTATAGGCGTCCCAGTCCTCTGCCTGACGAGAGAACTTAGCTTTGTTAAAAAGCTTACGACAATCCTTTCTTAGGAGTCCTATTTCCTGACTCCACCATGGTGGGCGAGATTTCCGGCCTGGTCTGGTTATAGGACAGGATGCAGACAGCGCATTACATAGGACTTGAGTTAACTTGTCAACAAGTAAGTCAAGGTCAGAATAGTTATTTGGAGGGGAGCTTGACAGGTTACATAGTCTAGAACTCACGGCTTCCCTGAAAAGTGCCCAGTTGGTATTCCTGTGATTCCTATAGGCAGGATGTGGGGGCACAGATTCCAACAGGCTGTAAGTGATATAGCGGTGGTCCGAGAAGGAGTGCTCATTCGAGACTTTCCAATCTCTTACCTTGAGGGAAAGACTTTCGGAGACAAGGGTAATATCGAGAACCTCTTGTCTGTTGCTAGTGATGAAGGTGGGCTCACTGCCCCTATTGCAAACTACGAGATTAGTGCTAACTACATAGTCGAACAATTGCTCACCTCTTTCATTAATATCTGAGCTGCCCCAGATGGTGTGGTGGGCGTTGGCATCACAACCCAGAATGAGCGGTTGCTTCCGGTTCTCCGCTTCCGCGATCACTCCCCTCAGAATGGCCGAAGGGGGAGGCCCTGGATAGTCGTGGGCCAGGTAGGCCGAGGTCACCCAGAATTTACTTGAGCGAGCCTCGATGCATACCGTTGTAGTGTCTTGATCGCTGAAATTGGAGATTAAAAATGGTTTAAGGGACGCCTTTGCGAGAATACAAGATCTGGGTTTACCTGCGTTGCTCACATGCGCGAGTATGTATCCCTTGGCCCTTAGACCTCGCACCAGATCGCTAACGACCCAGGGCTCTTGAATAAGGACCAGCTCTTCTCCGGTGCGGGAGATCCGGAGAAGGAGGGCGGCCGAGGCCGCTTTGGAGTGGTGAAGGTTAATCTGAAGTATCCGCAGCATTGCAGATAGCTTCGATTACCGTGACATTTGCCTCATCCGTGTCGGAATCCATAAATGCATCCGAAACGACGGGACTGTCACGACCACTGCGATGTTCCAGATCCGATACTACTACTAAGCGATGAAATCCACGAGCTTCTGCAGAAGTCGTTGGCCAGGAGGCCCAGTCGGGTGGCATGTTTGCCAAAAGTAGAGTGCCCAGTTATGACACTGTTATGACTAGATTAGGAATAAATGAGCGTTCAGGATCTAGCTTAGGCCAGATTTCCCTGGTGACGCGACAAGTAGCACCATTCGACCACCTAAGATTGGTTGCCGCAATGGTCTTGGATTTGATGTGGAGGAGCGCGGTAGCAAGAGGTGCGGTTAAACTGCTCCGCCACCTCGTCAAGAGATTTGCGGCAGTAAAGAGCTATTTTTGAATTAAAAGTGACAGACTTCAGCGACTTTATCGCAGCTTGACTGTCTGTACATATCGTGATAGAGGTACGCGATATCACGTTGTACTTTAGCCACGACAGGGCTTCCTTGATCGCCATTACCTCCGCTTGAAATACGCTGGATACGCAATGGTTAGGAAGGCGAAATGAGATCTGAATTCCCAAGTCTTCGGAGAAGACTCCTCCACCGACTCCGGGTTTAGTTTTTGATCCGTCGGTGTAGATCACCAGAGATTCATTTCTTATGGGTATCCCTTCTCTCCAGTCAGATCTGGAGGGCTGGCTGAAGGAGAAGCTTCTTTTGAAAAGAGTTCTGGGGCGAGTATAGTCTAATTCCCTGAAGGGGAGATCTATAGACTCAAGAATGGTAGAGTGAGCAATGCATCTAGAAGGCCACGATTGCGCGGCTCTGATCCTTACTGCTGCACAGGCTGCGACCTGCTTGCCGAAGATGTCTAGGGGTGGCCTGAAAGATGATTTCTAGAGCAGCTGTGGGAGTGGTCCTGATTGCGCCACTGATACAGATGCAGGCAGATCTCTGCACACGCCCGAGAAGTTTGAGGTTAACACCCTTTTCCAGGGCATTCCACCATACTACGACTCCGTACAGTAGTATAGGTCGTACAACGGAGGTATATAGCCAATAGGCAATACGAGGCTTTAGACCCCATTTACATCCTATTGCTCTCTTACAGCAGTAGAGAGCCTCTGTGGCCTTTTTGACCCGTTCAAGGATGTTGGGTTTCCAGCTTAGCTTGTGATCAATAATGAGACCTAAATACTTAGCCTTATACGTTAGGGAGAGGCTAGTCCCGAAGAGTCGGGGAAGGTCGAAGCGAGGGATTTTATACTTCCTAATGAAGAGTATGAGCTCAGTTTTTTCGGGGCTTACCCCGAGACCGGACTCTAAGGCCCATGCTTTCAGCTTGGAGAAGGCATTTTGAATTAGTTCACTGAGCGTATTAGGGTATTTTCCGGAGATGGTTATTGCAACATCGTCTGCGTGGGCGACACCAGTACAGCCCTCCCTTTCAAGGATACAAAGCAGCTCATTCACCGCAATGTTTCATAGTAAAGGGGAGAGTACCCCACTTTGAGGGGTGCCCCTGCTCACATAACGCCGGATAGTGGCTCCACCCAATTTGGAGTTGATGACATTGCTTAATGTTGTTAAAGGCGCCTTCAATGTCGATGAACGCTGCGAGCATGAATTCCTTACGCTCTAGCGATCTCTCAATGGGGCTTACTAGCGAGTGGAGGGCCGTTTCTACCGACCTACCCTTGCTGTAGGCGTGCTGTGAGGAGGATATCCCGAATGAGAGTTTCAAATGTTTTAAGGACAAAAGACGACAGACTGATGGGTCTGAGATCCTTGGGACTGACGTGCGACCACTTGCCCGACTTGGGTATGAGGACCACATTTACCTCTGTACTCCATGATCTAGGGATGTGGTTCAGTTCCGCACAACTCCTGAAGATAATGTACAGCGAGGGAAGTATGAGGTCTAATGACTGCTGAAGCTCAGCAGGGAAGATGCCATCAGGACCCGGTGCTTTATAGGGCTCGAATGAGTTGACAGCCCACATTATGGCATTCTCTGTCACCCATTCGGATCCGGATATCGGCAAGTGAGTGGGAGCTCTGCTTCGATCTACAGAACTTCCTGGAAAGTGAGAGTCCATTAGTAGTTCAAGGGACTCTTTACAGGAGATGGTCCATGAGCCATCGTTTCTCATGAGAAGACTAGGGTTCGGTGGGGTGCTGTGCTCATTTGAGACTTTCCAGTCTCGCACCTTGAGAGAAAGAATTGCGGAGACAAGGGTTATATCGAGAATCTCTTGTCTATTGTTAGTGATGAAGGTGGGCTCATTGCCTCTATCGCAAACTACGAGATTAATGCTAACTACATAGTCGAACAATTGCTCACCTCTTTCGTTGATATCTGAGCTACCCCAGATAGTGTGGTGGGCGTTGGCGTCACAGCCCAGAATAAGCGGTTGCTTCTGGTCCTCCGCTCTGGATGGTCAGGGGCCAGGTAAGCCGAGGTCACCCAGAATTTACCTGAGCCTGAGTGGTAGTGTCTTGATCGCTGAAATTAGAGATTAGGAATGGTTTAAGGGACGCTTTAGCGAGAATAAAAGATCCGGGTTAACCTGTGTTGCTCACATGCGCGGGAATATAGCCCTTGGTCCTTAAACCTCGCACCAGATCGCTAACGACCCAGAGCTCTTGACCGACTAAGGTGGCTAGGTCTTGTGGAGCGTATAGACACTAATGCTCCGGCTCGTAAAGCTTTTGAGTCCAAGCCTGAGGGACAACGCGGTAGGGTAAGACCTTGACTCCGGTTGCGTGACCCGCTGGATCGGGACGGAATCAGCTGGGTGTATGTAATTGGAGGCGCATAGCCCAAGGCCGCGCTGAATGGCGAGGCATGTTGGCTAAGGCCCAGATGCACTCCGGACTGTAGCGGTTGCAAAAGAAGAAAAAGACATAGAAATAAGTAGCTCGCCCAGCTCTATCTTTGAGCAATTCCATTCTTATAGACATGGTAGATTAGAAATGGTAAACACTTTGGTAATCTAAAAATCTGTCGGCGGACGGGCTGACTTTTTTTTCCGTAGCTGTTTCAAAATTGATCCAGCTTGGCCAATCCTGCAGGAAAGCTCAGTATTAATCCTTCCATCGCTCGTGATACTTGAACGTCTCCAGCTGTTTCAATGGGACATACAAAGTGCATTGAAAAGGAGTTCTGGAAATAACCATATCGTCACATTTGTGCACATTAACCTTCATCACAGCATCAGTACAAACGGTCACAAGCATTTTATAAAAAATTACAGCCCGTCTCAAAACTTTCAGCGATTCTAAAACGTTCCGAAAAATTGGTGTATAATAGGCTCAATTTTGCAGTAACAAATATTAAAACTTCGAAACAGCATGGATTTTGTCGCGGTCATTCCTCTACACCTAGTTTGTGCCTTTTTACCAATATTTTCCTCTGCTCTTTGGAAAATAATTTGTAATGTTTCATACACTGACTTCATGAAGGCTTTTGATAGAGTCCATCATAGACTTCTTATTAAAAAAATTAATATAATGAGGTTCAAGTGAATGGTTGGAATCCTATTTCTCGAAACGAAAACAAACTGTATTTTTAAATTGTAAAAATTAAGAATGATCAATATTTTTTTCATCCATGTCCTACCGGGTCTCCCCGGCCATCTGGAGCCTTTTCTATTCAATCTTTTCGTCAATGACATTCCTGACGTTTTACAGTTTGCAAATCGTTTAATGTTTACCGGCGATTTAAAAATATTTTCCAAATTTCAACAATTGAAGATTGTCTTAGTTTCCAAAAAGATAGGAAAATTTTTTTTGGTTGGTATGAATATAATCATCTAAAGCTAAATATTTCTAAGTGTACGATTTTTAAAGTCATTCGTTCAAATGATAGGGTTCTGTTCAATTATCTGGCAACTGTCAGTGAAGTAGCCTTAGTGTTATTTTTGATGCTAAATTATCTTTTTCAGCCCATACTAACTTTATAATGTCCAAAGCGAATTCCCTGCTATGTTTTAAGACATTGGTGTTTAAAGATACACTACGTTTTATTAAAATGGTTATCGTTTATTGGTGTTAATCTTTATTATTCAAGACAATTATTGCAATTATATAAAGTTATGACTATATTCGCACGTAAATTTAAGATTTTTTCATATATCGATCAAGAAACATTCAAAAAATCACAATCACAAAAAACACAACACCACACACAGAGCTCTGTGATTTAATTACACAGTTAATGAACCGTAAATATGTCGCCAAAAATATACCATACGGCTATCCATGAATGAAACTTCTATCAGATCTAATTGAATTCAAATTGAAATACTCCCTAAACACACAGAAAATTAAGTTATCATTGTTAGATTGTCAGTGTTACAAAATGCCAACAGCTAGGAATATTCTAGCCCCTCGGCTAAAACTTTGCGAATTATAAATGTCCGGTGGAGCTGACTCTGGCTAGCTCCCTTAATAAATTCGCTGGCGTTAGGTGAAGTTTCTTTGAATTAAGTATCTGTCCATCCAAAATGAAGTGACAATACATTGTACCTGCTGTTCTATTCGACCAACCAATGTTTCATCCCTCGCACGACTCCCTTCAATTCCCGATCACAAATTATTCATGCAGAATTTATTAATGACGCAAAATTTGGCATTAAAATTTAATCAGACACGAAAGTTGTCAACTCAAATTTAACCACCACCACCACCACCGTGCCATGGCCGTGCGGGTCCTTATTATTTTCGTTTGAAAAAAAAGAAAGAAGGAAAGAAAGATGCAAGGAGAGTGGGAACAAAGTTTAACTCATGCCAACACTGGAAGCTCTTTGATTGAATTATTAAAAAAAAAAGTCCACAAGGACAAAAAAATCGTAAAAAGAAGCCAAGAGAAAGAAAAAGTTTTCGTCTCCACTTCCTGCAAGTGTCACAGTTTGGCACTTTTCAACACCGCTACCATCACCACTGTCACCGTCTGACATCCAAAGGGATGAGTGGCGGGCTACTTTGCCACAGGATATAAATGAATCTACGTTCTTCTACTACGTTACCCTGCGGAAGGTTTTACCTCCTCTTTTCCTTTCTTATTTCTCATTTTGTGAACCGGAACGTGGTCTTGTTTTAATATAATAAAATTCTGGTAAAATTATTCACCACCTTATCATGCGCGGGGATGAAGCGATAAAGCGAGGGGAGTAAAGTGAATGACGCCGCCCGGTATGGGCTCTCATATTGCGAAGCCCTTGTAAAGTGTTTCCAGCTACATATTGTTGCTTTTTTGCGGGCGCTTTATTGTGTTATAAGAACAAATTTGGGCCTAGATTCAGCGACTTAACGGGTGTCATGGGAAACAAATCAGGGCAACAATCAAATCAAAAATGGCTCGTTGTACAGGAAAGATTGACAAAGGCAGCTGAGCAGAGCTTCTTCACTTTGCTCGCCCCCTTCGCATTCGCACGCTGTGACAGAATGGAAACTGACATTTTACTTAATCACAATGTGTCAAGTGTATAACCGCATTATGGAACCCCCCCTGTTACATGGAAATGTGACGTTGAAATATCGCTGGGCGAGAGTTTTATGACGAGTGAATTTCCTTAGATCTTTCATTCCGTCGCTATATTTGACAATGAGAAGCTTTCGCACAACTACATGTGTGTACATTCTTGGGTTACCCGGCTTCAAAGAATTTTATTAAATTCACTTGTATCTAAGCAAACGAAAATTTAAATATTTGCGCGGGTCAATGATACGGTGACTGGAGGATGGCTGGAGATATCGGAGATGTGGGAGTTCATAACAGCTTTCTGTGTGACCCAAAAAAAAAAAAAAAACTTACAACTGCCACCTACCACAGTCAGATTCAGTTCGGAATGTTTCAGTCATTTTTTGACATATCAAAATGACCTAGGCCTGTACAAATGTCTCCTAATATAAAATTTACATTGATTTAGATAAGTGTATTTCTAAAATTGTTTAACTGAGTACTTTGAATGGTTGTCTTGGCGGTGAAAAAATAAGTGGAAGTGCATTAGCGCTTTCATTGAGGTGCTCTTAGTAAATAATTTAAGAAATAATTGAAATATTGAAAATCGAGATCATCGAAAACTCCAAAACCGACAAAGATATAGCAATCAAAAAAGTATTTGACAAGAGAGCTCCTTTTAGTAGAAGTACCGTCTGGAGAGTTGATAGAATTATGGACACAGACAACCTAATATAGACACCCAACTGTGCAGCGGCAGTGGTCCATCGATGAATTTGACAGTAATTCACGAATGTATCTGAAATACAGGAAGCATTTTGACAGTAATTCAGGAAGCACCGAACACTTGCTCATCATTTTCACGCACATTTGTTTGATTGGTTGTTCAAAGCTCTCACACGTATTCACAGACACAAAATGTTATAAAAAACGCCTTCAAATAAAATCAAGGGGCAAGAGAAGTAGAAGTTGGGTATCTGTATTGGCTAATTTGTGATTATGGATCATCTGTATTACATCAATTTACCTAAGCAAAATCCGACCAAATTATAAAAATGAGTTTAGGAGAACATTATCAGCTTTACAAAGACAATGAATCTAAACATAAGGTTCTTAGTACCAGACTTCGGTTTTTGTAGAACTATCGTCGTTTTCTCTAAGCACCCGCACAACCACCGGATCTTTAAGGGATCGAGCAGGTTCGATATCTTAGCCCCAAAAGTCTCTAAAATGTACCATTATGATCGCATTTTGTGTCCTATTCATTAGTTTAATAAGATTTTTTTTATCCTTCAAAATTGAAAATGGTATTAACTGTAAACGATTTTCAAAAGAATGATGAAACTGTCACAATATATCCAAGACAAAAAGTGGCTAGCCGCCACGGGCGATAGTTTAGCAGCCCCTCTGTAGTTAATTGATGAAACATGGAATGCATATGTATCTGGGCAACCCAAAAATAAATCGGTAATTTTTTCCGGAATTAGTCGTATATTACAGAAAAAGTTAGTACTGACACTAACATTTAAAAAAAAAACTTTTACTAGCTTTGATGGTCAATATGGGTGTCATTGAAAAGGGGGCGGGGCATAGATTACAAAAATGTCTGTCTGTCTGTCAGTAACCCCTATTTTAGGTACCTGGTGAACCACCTGGAATTAAGAAATGAAATTTCCACAGATGATGTGTTTCACTTGCCCAAAGAAAGTTCCAAAAAAAAGTTTTAAGAAAGTTACTTATTAGCGAAAGTAGTTTCACTTGAAGTGTTTCACTTGCCCAAAGAAAGTTCCGAAAAAAAGTTTTAAGAAAGTTACTTATTAGCGAAAAAGTTAGTACTAATATTAGGTTGTCAAATATCTCCATTTCGCCTTTTTGTCTTTTGAATTTTCCGGCTATGTACAAAGCGCTACAGAGCTCGTATCCAAACTAATCATGCATAGCGTCATTTTGTAGGTTATGTCAAGACCTTTCAAATGATGTATTGCCAGATACGAGCTCTGTAGCGCTTTGTACATAGCCGGAAAATTCAAAAGACAAAAAGGCGAAATGGAGATATTTGACAACCTAATACTAAAATCAAAAAACAGATTTATTTTCTTAGATATTTGATATGGGTATCGTTGGAAAGAAAATAGCACCTACATCGAAAAGTTGTACTTAGTCTTAGTCTTACTGGTAAAAAGTTAAAAGCCCACAAACTTCGAAAAACCGACTTGTGTACCGTGTCCCATACCTTATTTTCTAAAATAATGGGCCAAAGAATCTGAAAAAAAAAATGGAGCTATCATCATATCGCAAAAATATACAGAAACCTTACATGATTTTTTATTCGTACTAAAATAAAATAATATAGTACAGTGTTCATTTTGAGCTTTTTGTTCTGAGGTTCAGTTTTAGAGATATTAAGCTTTAAGTTAAAAAAAAAAGCGTCCCCTCCCCCTCGCATTTCCACACCCGCAGGTCTAAAAATCTGAATAAAATCTAGAATGTAGGTCTCAATGTTATCTTTAGTTTAAATTAAGTTCGAGCATCGTGGCTCAAACAGTTTTCGAGTTATTAACCAAAAACATATGACATATGAATTTTAAAGATCCAAAACCGCCATTTTGTAGATCTCGACAAAAGAATCAAAAAATATTACATAAAACAAAAATATTTTCGCACAATTTTTCGAGATCTATGTTAACGATTTAGCTTTTTGGTAAAAAAGGGCAACTAGTGATTATCTCACACACACAAAGTATTCTAAGCGTTTCCTCTTTCAAAAAAAAACAAGAGAATTTCAAAGGGGCGTTGGTGAAGTGGTTAGTGGTGGCTGTCTCTCGAAGGGGGGTTTCTTGCTATTTTCAAATTTCTTATTTTGTCAAAATTGTTAAATTAAAATCCAATTCAAATCAAAATGATAGCTTGAATGCGTCACTAACTTAATCGAGAACGCAAAGGATTCTTAAAAAAGTTTCTATATTCTCTTAAACTACGAAATATTTTTTAGCTCTTTTAAAACTTTTGAACTTGAGCGAATATTTTGTATGTCAGTTTTCTTTTCTCTCAGTCAGTTCTCTTAAAAGAAAGCAAAGTAAGGGAATGATTGATCATAGTAGCTTTGTTATTGTATTTATTTTTTTTTTTTTTAATAAGAGGATCAGTTATATGTACATGTATCTGTGCTCAGACCATTTCTTTATACGCTCTTTTCTATTGGTTGCGATTTACATATATAAATATACGACTAATATGCTGTTGGAAAAATTTAAAATTTTGTCACTTTTATTAACTGCCGATTAATTGTCTCAAGCAGCTTGAGACCATTTCCCTTAAGTTCACACGGTTGGCAGGATCTGCAAATGAGAAAGATTTTTCCTTTGTTTAGCTTTATTCGAAACAATAAGAACCATCTGACGTTGTTAGTTGCCTTAACTTAAATTATGTCCTTACTTCTAATTTGTTGGCGAAAGAACGAAACCCTCGGAGTGTGAGTAAAACTCACACTTATTATTATTAGGAACCTCGGGCAGTGCATGGATTGTAACCAAGAAAATAATAAAAAATATATACAGTGCTCCACAAAAGTTTGCGTACGATAGAGAATTCTGGGAAAAAAAGTCGTTTATTCCCAAACCATGTATGTGAAAGGCATAATTAAAAAGAACAAAATACAAGGCTTCACGACTTTTATGGATTGAGTCTTGCAGCATTATTTCTTGTTTTTGTTATAACTTTTGAATGAATAAAGGTATTTTCCAAAAACAAAAAAAAATATAAAGCGCACGACCTCTGGGTAACCGATTTTGATGAAATTTGGCACAGTGATTGTTATATGTGCCACATCAAATAATGTTGGGTACTAGCGATAAAAAAAAAATATTCAAACCAAATTGTAGTCTGGTGGGGGAAGAATAGCTCGCTATGCTTTTAAACTTCGATTGAAATTTTTTAGTGATAATGTTTCAAGTGTCTGCAATGTCTCCAAACGATGTCAGATTAATGCGGGATTGTAGTTTAACAATCAGGGCGAAGCGTTAATGTGGCGCGAAATTGAAAAAATTGGACAGGACAATGCAAGAAGAATAGACTAATGGATGGCTACACGATATTGTTCCAAAATAGGAGGAGGTATGTAATGTTAAGCAATGGGAAGGTATATCTTGGAAATACGCTTGCTTTGGTACCGAATATATTAAAACTAAATGAAAAGGTTTATCCGGATATTATAAACTTATCTAACTATCGACTTGGCCACTCAATTCTTCAGGCAATTGCTATTTTGCCGACTACAAATGAGCAAGTCAATAATGTAAGCGATTTAATTCTTGCCAAATATTAGGCATCATCAAAAATCTAAAGGCTTACAGCGCTTTAGATGCAGAATGTTTCATTAGTTGCGTAGAAGCCCACGAAGGAGCAGAGCCTAGTTTTTCGCGCCTTCACTGTGTTATGCGCGTTAATTTTTTGACACATGTGAGTGGACTTACAGTTTAGTTCCGAACGGCGAATTGCAAGAGCTTTCTGTGATAGAAGTACTCCAGGAGGACTGTCAGTCTTTCGCTTGAGGTGGGTCCGTGGAAAATGTTTGTGGTGTTTTTTTCCCCGAGCAGCATTTGAGCCCGGGTATTCTAGCTTAACAGTCCAACACTCACTAACCCAGTTGTTATACTTCCGCATAAGCTAATGTCGAAGTGAGTTCAGCCATTATTTTACTAAAAATAATAAATTCTCATAGACTTTAGGCGTAGGCAATTTTAAAAAAAATGTTGCTTGAATGTGAAATATTAACTGATTATAGGTTAGATGGAGCAGTTGCAAAAGAATACCAATTAGACCCACAGGCCTTTTCGATTTAGACGCTTTTATTTCCCCATTAAAGTATGGAATGATTTGTAATAAAGCACAAGGCCGACACCACTCTGAAGTAACGCGAAAGCGGTCTTGGAGTGGATGGTGTCAAGGAGAAGAGGTCAAGTTGTGGTTTGAGTGAGGTAAAAGTCCTACAGTACTTGGAAAAGAACGGGCCTGTTGCACCTCCCTATCAGGTTTCTCATCCTCCTCAAGGCAGAAAAAAAGCATAAGGCCAGACATTAAATGTCGTCGGAGAGTACTTACACGGACAATTGTACGTCAATCTGTCACGCGTAATATTAAGACTTAATTTGATTAATTGGTACGTAAACCTGAAGAAGTCAGTAACACTTTCGTGTACAGCATGAATTTCATTTGCTGATAACACAAAAATATACAGCACCTCACAAAATTGAGCATACGCCCGATCCTGGAGAAAGGAGACGCCATAACTGGGTAAGCAAACTGAGGAATCAGTTTCATTAACATCGCCTACAAAATCTATGCAGCAATCTGTGAACATCCAAAAACAATTCGTCAACAATTTGATAGCTCCTTATTAGTGCTGCCTCAGAACAAAATCGACCAAATATTCACTTTACGGCAGATCTTGGAAAAGCCTATTTATAGTTTTCTCGAATCTGGCATCATTGAGAAAATGTTTCCAGATTTAAATGAACCGCGACAAGAATAGTACATTGATTACGTTTGGGAATAAAATGACTTGCAAGTTGCATCCCTTTGATCTATTCATTTATTTGTCTAACCATTTCCAGTCTTTAAGTACAGGAGTTCAAAATTCCGGTAAAAACATTTAAAAAATTAATTATTAATTTATTTTAGTACGAATAAAAAATCAGATAAGTTTTCTGGGTATTTTTGGGATATTTCGATGAGTTGCCTCATATCTCCAATTTTTTCCAGATTTGTTTGGCCTATAATTTACACACACAAGTACACAAGTCGGTTTTTCGAAGTTTGTTGGCTTTTAACTTTTTACCAATAAGATTAAGATGCTAACTGTAGTACAACTTTTCCCTTCCAAAAATACCCATATCAAATGTCTAAGAAAAGAAATCTCTTTTTTGATTTTAGTATTAAAACTAACTTTTTCGCTAATAAGTAACTTTCTTAAAATTTTGTTTCGAAACTTTCTTTGGGCAAGTGAAACATGTGGGCGCCGTTCGGAACTAGCAATAAACTGTAGGTCGCCTCCACATGTGTGAAAATTATAACGCGCATAACACATCGGAGGCGCGACGACGTTGTCTGCGGAAATGTAATTTTTTAATTCCAGGTGGTTCACCAGGTATCATCTAGAATGAGGCTTTATGACAGACAGACAGACATTTTTGTAATTTATGCCCCGCCCCCTTTTCAATGACACCCATATTGAGGATCAAAGCTAATAAAAGTTTTTTTCATATGTTAGTATCAGTACTAACTTTTTCTGTAATCTATAAATATTATAAAACAAAGTCGAAAAAAATGTTTGGGGAGTTTAATCTCAGGAACTACTGAACGGATTTGCATGCGGTTTTCACCAGTAGTATTGTTGGGTATCTATTATGGGTATGGACTACATTTTATAGACATTTAGGCACAACAAGTTAACGGTATATTGAGATAAGTAAAAAAAAGTCGAGAACTGGCAAACTTCTAAGGCGGGCGCTGTCTAAACAGTTAAAGATACGAAAAAATAATGTACTGGGAAATTGTTCGTCTTAAAAAGTTCTAAAAAAAAGTCAGTGGTGGCATATGTGTATCTTTTAAGGTAGACTCACAATAACCAATTTTATGGTTCTGAAAAATTTCGAAAAGCCAATCCGCCCTGTAACTTCCACGCCGCTTTGTCAAAAAATCTGAAAAAATTACAAAAAATCGGCTTCCATGAGTAAATTAAAAAAAAAAAAAACAATTTCAGCATTCTAGCCCCAATACTTTTGGATCTTTTGGCCAAAAACGATAAAACATGAATATGCATATTTCGAAAATCTAAAAACGCAGTTTTATAGATCTCGGAGCAAGCACTAAGAAATAATAGCTATAAAAATATCGATTAGTTGGAGAAATCCGAGAAATCGCTGATTAAACGATTTTTTTAATCTATAAAATTCTGGCTGAAATCGGTGCGAGTCTCAGTGGTGTTTTCCATTTTCATTTCAACCTCTATTTGCTCAACTCAAATTTGCACACAGCTGGCATGACGATGATCGCGCGGAAACGGTGTTGTACGGATAGAGGCATATGAGATACGAAAAATGGAGATATGTATATATGTGAAATTCCTTTGCTCTTTCTTTTTTGCATAGGTAAACAACAATAAGGGCAACCACTTGCGCTTTTTGTCCGATGTTCTCGAAATGTGTTCATCGTCTAGGACCCCAATGGGAGAGTCAGATAATGCGAGTGTACGTACTTGCTACAAGTTGCGAGGGGAAATTTTTTTGTCTGTTTTTTAGCCAAAGAAATAAAACTCGACTTAGAGGTTTTGAAAGTAGACTAAGGCTGGAAAGGATTTCTGTGGTAACATAGAAAAGACCAGTGACTGTGGTCGCCTACGGCGGATACTTTCCAAAACCTCCACCATGCCATCTTTTCTGCAATACACGACCGGAGAGTGGACGAAGTCTGGAGGTGATACTCTAGACCTACTAGTCGACACACACTTTCCAGGTAGTACTTATCCAATGGATAATTCTGGAGGGACCCAAGCGAAGCTGCCTGGGCTCCTACCCGACCGACTCATAACGCTGGAAAAGCTTAGGTGGGCGGTAAATAGTTTTGAGCCCTACAAGTCCCCGGGACTGGACGGTATAAGACCGGTGGAACTACAAAAAGGGTTCGAAATCCTAGCACCCCTGGTGCTATATATTTTCAGGAGTTGTATTAAGCTAGGTCACACCCCGACCCTGTGGAGAAGATCGAGGGTGGTGTTTATCCCCAAATGTGGGAAAGCAAACTACAACTCCCCAAAAGACTTCAGACCTATCACCCTCTCATCGTTTCTTATGAAAACGCTTGAAAGACTGATAGAGATATACATACGTGAGAACATCTCACAAAGCGAACTATCCGAGGCCCAGCATGCGTATCGCAAAGGGTTCTCAACGGAGACGGCACTCCACTCTCTAGTAAGCACTATAGAAAAATACTTTGAACACAAAGAATTCACTATGGTAGCTTTCCTGGACATAGAGGGAGCCTTCAATAATGTAAGCTCAGAAGCTATCAAGAAAGCACTATACAAGCTGAAGATAAACAGAAGCCTCTGCGACTGGATCAACAATATGTTGTCTAACAGGATCGTAAGAGCCGAGTTAGGAAGTCACCATACCAGCAGAGCGACCTGCAGGGGCACACCACAAGGAGGGGTGCTATCACCGATATTGTGGCTACTGGTGGTAAACGAGACTCTTTTGGAGCTTAGCTCAGTTGGATGCAAGCCCGTCGCCTATGCAGACGACATTGCAATAGCCGTCACGGGAAAATTCCCGGACACTATCAGAGATGTCATGGAAGCAGCCCTTCGCAGGCTAGCGACATGGACAGATAAAGTGGGACTTGACGTCAACCCGACAAAAACAGAACTAATCTTGTTCACAAGAAAGTACAAAGTACCTTCCATGAGACCGCTGAAGTTCAAAAACAAGCAACTGGGGCTCTCAAAAACCACCAAATACCTTGGTATTATTCTCGACAGCAAGCTCAACTGGAAACTTAATATCCAGGAGCGTGTGAAGAAGGCGGCAGTGGCACTATACACCTGTAGGAAAGCCCTTGGCTCCAGGTGGGGCCTTCAGCCAAAAATCGCCCACTGGGCATATACTGCAATTGTAAGACCTATTCTGTTCTATGGCATAATCGTCTGGTGGCCGGCACTGGGCACGGGCGATAACATAAGAACACTAGGCAGGATACAAAGAACATCGTGCCTGTGCACTACTGGATCATTACGATCAACACCCTCGGCTGCCTTGGAAATGATGCTACACCTTCTTCCCGTAGACATACACGGGAGATATGTGGCCACAAGATCAGCAATCAGGCTAAGGGATAGCAAAAGGTGGCAAGGACACCAGACAGCAGGACACACTGCTATTCTTCTAAATTCGAAAATCCCATCTCGCACAGACTACCTTCCACCTCAGGAAGATTTCGATAGACACTATCGAATAAGGATCCCGAACAGAGAGGAATGGGAGGAAGATAGTGTGAGAAACCAGGCTGCTCTGGAAGTATACACGGATGGCTCAAAATCGGAAAAGGGCACGGGCATGGGAGTCTTCGCCGAAAGACTAAACATTGCGAAATCCCTCCGGCTCCCGGACCATTGCAGTGTATTCCAAGCGGAAATAACGGCTATTCATGAGGCAGCGCGCTTGCTGTCCATGGGTTCGATAGATGGCCAGTCTATTGTAATCTACATAGACAGTCAGGCGGCCATAAAGGCTCTGGAAACACCATTGATAAGATCAAAAATGGTAAAACAATGTCGCCAATCTCTCAAAGAGATGGCGGACAGATGTAGTCTCACCCTGTGCTGGGTCCCTGGGCATACGGGTATTCTAGGCAACGAAAGGGCTGACGAATTAGCAAGAAAAGGAGGGGAAATGGACACCAACAGCAATCAAGGGACCCCCTGGCCCTCCATGCAAGAGGTTGGTTCACAACTAACTGCTGAGGCCATAACGGCAGCAAACTCCAGATGGAGCAATCTACACTCCTGCCACATCTCTAGGCTAATATGGCCGAGACTAGATAGGGGCAGGACAGAACAGTTGCTCTCGGTAAGCAGGGCAAACATAGGCAGACTAGTAGGAGTTCTAACTGGCCACTGCCTCTTTGGTAATCATGCCAAAAGAATGGGAATCCCCTCCAATGATTTCTGCAGAAGCTGCAGAGATGAGGAGGAAGAAGAGACAATCATACATCTTCTGGGAACATGCCCAGCACTTGCACGCACGAGGAAGCGCACCCTAGGTGCATACTTCTTTAAGGAGTTAAGCGAGCTCGATAGCATGGATGTGAGGCGCATTAGCGGCTTCATAAGCAGATCCAACTGGGTTTAGACCAGGGGATAATAGACTATCAGCACTGGCATCAGACAGGTAGTATAACACACCTGCTAATTACTCTTTTTGGTGTGGTAGTTTTGCAGGAGACCCTTAGGTAGCGAGTCCGGATCGGGTGGAAGCAACCCGGAGGAGTGGCAATGGGCCTACAACAGGCCTAAGTGAGCCTGTGTATAAAGCAGGCAGCCACATACAACCTAACCTAACCTAAGGAATATATTCGGGTAAGAATATATTCGGGTAAGAGGGATTTTCGACTTAGATATATTCGAATTTTATTTCAAGTAGCCATATAACATTAAACCATGTAGAATACATGCGAGAAAAAACTATGATCATTACTGATTTATTGAAGTGATTGAAAACGAGTGTCTTCTGAAACGGGGAAAAATCTTTTATGATTTAATTATGTTATTAGTCTACAATAACAAGGGGAATATTTTCTTTTTGAATGTTACTGGAGGCAGCGGGAAGACTGCTTTTGCTGTGGGATCGTCTGGAATTGAACCCACACTTTTAGATGCCGGAGGAACTGCTAACTCTGCTTTTAAACTTCCATTAAAATTTTGTAGTGCCGATGTTTCCAGTACTTGCAATGTTTCCCAGTAGAGTAATACTGGTAAATTGACGGGGGATTGTAGTTCAATAATTTAGGACGAGGGTTTAATGCTCCACAAAACGTCATACTCATGACTGCACATAAAAAATTGTAACTTCATTCGTTGCATACGGAAGAGACAACACATCACTTTCCAATAATATGCTTCAAATAAGACCAGAAAAACTTGAAGTAAGAAATGGGAAGGTAAATTTCAGAAATATCTTCGTTATGGTGCCGAAGATTGTAGAAATGATTGAGAAGGTATATTCGGATATTGCAAACTTATCTACTAACTCATTTGGTTTGAGGGAAGGGATAATTTGTGACAGACAATTAAGTTATTGATTCAATTCTTGCCAAATGTGATTCATCATCAAAAGTCTATTATTTAGTTGACCGCGCTTTAGATGTAGAAGAAGCGGTGCATTACCCCAAATTATTTCTAAATTCACTTTCTGGTATTCCATTACTGGAATACTAAAAAACTTTAGATATATAGTGCTGCCTGCGCGAAGCCAGGACGGGTTGCTAGTATACGACTAATTTCGGAAAAAATTCCCGATTTATTTTTGGATTGCCCAGATACATATCCATTCGAAGTTTCATCCCTTAGCTACAGACGATTCAGAAGTTACTAGCAAATATGAAAAGGCGACAGACAGAGAGACGGACACCGAAGTGATTCCAAAAGAATAACGAAACCCTTACAAGAATTCAAGAAAGAGAAGATTGATAGGACGGGAAGCCAGGCTGCCGGCTGACCGACAGAATATCGCTATGTACATCCGCTTCCCACACTTCTGTAGTGCCTTTCAGGCAGAAATAATTGGACCACACGCTTGCTGTCCATGTTTTCGATAGATTGTCGGTCTATTATTCTTTACAGACAGCTAAGAGGCCAAAATTCAGTTTTTCGCCAAAAACGTGTTAATGTCGTTGCTTTTTAAACTAATGAACTTGAAAAGGTTCAGACTGTTGCTGGCACTTTAAAATTCAAAGCCCATGCCTCAACCAGCTATCTCCATTTATTCCATGTATTCGATCGCATCACTCAAATTTTCCGAGGAAAAAAAATTAAATCAAATTTAATTACTACCACTAAATCAACACCTTTTACGTAATTAACCCCACTTACCAATTACGAGTACCATGTGTTACAAATGCAAATTAAATTACTCACCGCTGTCGTAAGCGGAAAATCTCAATATATATTTTATAATCTCTGTGTTGGTGTGTTTGTAAGGGAATCACAAATTGGTATGTTTCATGTTCAAACATAACAATCTTACTCTTCTGAACCGAATCTCCCAAAATCCAAACCACCCCTCTTTGCTGTACTCAAACACAGTTGAACGCTTGTAAAAAGGCACTTGTTGCATGAGCAGTGCTGTGTTTGTTATATTACCGAAAGACACCGGCAAATAGGGTGTGCTGAAAAAAAGAGATCCCTTATCGTCTTTATTTTGTTAAGAACACAGGTTTCTGTGGTACAAAGGAAGTATTTAACTTGGGCTATCGTTAAAGGGTAACGACTTTGTCCTATGATTGTGTTTATTCCTGCATTTGTTGAGTGGGTGTCATGTGTTGTTTGCGTTTATGATGCGAGGAATGAAGACTTGAGAGTGAAATTTGGTGGTGAAAGGGTGGTGTTGTTAATCGGTTCGGGGTATTTGTAATAAATGCAACTCGATTACATTGATACAAAGTGTTATGTTGTTTGTAAAAGATTTTTATATACTCGTACGTCGAATTTTTCGTTTATTATGAAGGGAATTTATTGCATCAGTGCCTTAGAACGCTCAGAATGGTTTTAAGACCCGTAACGTAGATTTTAAGACCCTCAATTATACATATGATGTACAAGACTGGTTCGATTATCAAATGAACACGCTTTAGACTTAGTCTTCCACATCGACGGTAACAAGAGGCGGCTACTGGAATGACAATAAGTCCACCAATCGCGACATCAAACACATTATCTCGACGCACACTTAATTCTCGTCAGCCACATTTGTAACAATTTCTCACTTAATTTGTGAATCCGCCGCCACAAGACTGAACCAAAAATAATCTCAGCACCGTTTCTCTCTGCAGTGTAATAAAAATTTCCCCATTATTGTTGTGATAAAGTTCTTTACAAGTTGATTTCTCTAATCCAGTCTATGCGAAATATAAAAACGTCCTTTTAAACATCCCTTCAACTCGAGATAAGGACAAATATCAATTTATATGTAGATTCTTGGTGCTTATTTCAGCCTATTAAATGACATTGAATTGAAGACGTCTCAGGGGCTAGTCACCACTAGTTTCGGCGGCTTGTACTTTATTGGTGACCTCCAAAAATAGTACACGCATCCTATTTGATGACACGAGGGTGGTAAAATGTTATCACAGTAACGCTTTAGGGTATCTTTTTATTGGTCGTAAGCTAAGTTCACAGCTCGAGGGTAATTGAATTTTATGATATGATTTAAGCATCAAATACTTCTTTCGCGGCATGGTAACTAGATGTAATGATATAGCTTGGAATTTTGTGGTTCGGTTGCAGATACATTGGAAAATTTTATAAGGCTCTAATTTATACTAAGAGCAGGATTAGAATTGTTATTGATTTAAATCTGTAAAATAATTCTTTAGTGTTTGTTTGTGATTTTATAACGTCGCGGTCAATAAAGTTAAATGCGGAAACCGCTTCAATGGCCATTTAAGCTTAATTTCCGTGCTTCCTTTGATGCGCCAATTTTTTTTAGTCAATTTTGTTCTAATTGTAAGGAAACGGTGCTAATTAGAGTATCGGGTAATTTCACAACCAGAAACAAACTCATAAAATTCAGTTGCGATTGAGGGTTTTGAGGCGAGCAGTTGATAAAAAAAATTGTATGAAAGAAAATTTTTTTAGTCTTTCTTTATTTGACCTTTCCTTTTCTATTAGCTTAGATATTTCAATTAGTGATTGCTTACCATATTAAAATGAATGAAATAAGACGTAAACACAAGGTACAAACCAGAATTTGTATACATCATTAGGTTTAAAAAAAGTTTTTGCCCATAATTATTTAGTTTTACCTAATCGTTGATAGGAATGTATGTAATGAAGTTAGTGGTTAGCAAAGTTGTAAAAGTATTCAATCGTTTGAGATATATTTTTTTTTACATTTTTATTTATTTCGTTATAAAGGTTACAGTAGTTGTCTCACAATTTACATAAAAAAAGTACAGAGATATGATTTGTAATTTCAATCTTTCTACTGAAGAACAAGAGCCCTGGGTTGTTAGCGACCTGGTGCGAGGTTTAAGGACCAAGGGATATATACTCGCGCATGTGAGCAACACAGGTAAACCCAGATCTTGTATTCTCGCGTTACTTAAACCACTCCTAATCTCAAATTTCAGCGATCAAGACACTACCACGGTATGCATCGAGGCTCGCTCATGTAAATTCTGGGTGACCTCGGCTTACCTGGCCCATGACCATCCAGGGCCTACCCCGTCAGCCATTCTAAGGAGAGTGATCGCAGAAGCGAAGAACCAGAAGCAACCGCTTATTCTGGGTTGTGACGCAAACGCCCACCACACCATCTGGGGCAGCTCAGATATCAACGAAAGAGAAAGAGAGCAATTGTTCGACTATGTAGTTAGCACTAATCTCGTAGTTTGCAATAGAGGAAATTAGCCCACCTTGATCACTAACAACAGACAAGACGTTCTCGAAAGTCCTTATCTCAAAGTGTGAGACATTAAAGAATAAGCACTCCTTCTGAGACCACCGCTACATCACTTTCAGCCTGCTGGGATCTGTGCCCCACATCCTGCCTATATGAATCACAGGAATACCAACTGGGTACTTTTCAGGAAAGCCGTAAGTTCTAGACTTGGTAACCTGCCAAGCACCCCTCCGAATAACTATTCTGACCTTGACTTACTTGTTGACAAGTTAACTCAAATCCTATGTTATGCGCTGTCTGCATCCTGTCCTATCACCAGACCAGGCCGGAAATCTCCCCCACCATGGTGGAATCGGGAATGTCGTGAGCTTTTTAATAAAACTAAGTTCTCTCGTCAGGCAGAGGACTGCGACGCCTAGCTAGGCACATACAAAACGTTCCTAAGGAAAGCTCAACGCACATCCTGGAGGCTTTTCTGTGAGGAAATAGAAGGTGTCCAGGCTCAGGAAGGTCGCTAACCCTAGACTTCTCATGAGAAAAGATGGCTCATGGACCATCTCCTGTAAAGAGTCCCTTGAGCTACTAATGGACTCTCACTTTCCAGGAAGTTCTGTAGATCGAAGCAGAGCTCCCACTCACTTGCCGATATCCGGATCCGAATGGGTGACAGAGAATGCCATAATGTGGGCTGTCAACTCACTCGAGCCCTATAAAGCACCGGGTCCTGATGGCATCTTCCCTGCTGAGCTTCAGCAGTCATTGGACCTCATACTTCCCTCGCTGTTCATTATTACTTTTTTTTTTATTGTTATTATTTATTTCTTTATTTCAAGACAAAAAGATATACATCACTTATTTTTTTTAGATACAAATATAAAAAGAAGGAGTTGTGCGGAACTGAACCACATCCCTAGATCATGGAGTACAGAGGTAAATGTTTTCCTCATACCGAAGTCGGGCAAGTGGTCGCACGTCAGTCCCAAGGATCTCAGACCCATCAGTCTGTCGTCTTTTCTCCTTAAAACTCTCATTCGGGATATCCTCCTCACAGCACGCCTACAGCAAGGGTAGGTCGGTAGAAACGGCCCTCCACTCGCTAGTAAGCCCCATTGAGAGATCGCTAGAGCGTAAGGAATTCATGCTCAGTGGCGCAATCAGGACCACTCCCACAGCTGCTCTAGAAATCATCTTTCAGGCCACCCCTAGACATCTTCGGCAAGCAGGTCGCAGCCTGTGCAGCAGTAAGGATCAGAGCCGCGCAATCGTGGCCTTCTAGATGCATTGCTCACTCTACCATTCTTGAGTCTATAGATCTCCCCTTCAGGGAATTAGACTATACTCGCCCCAGAACTCTTTTCAAAAGAAGCTTCTCCTTCAGCCAGCCCTCCAGATCTGACTGGAGAGAAGGGATACCCATAAGAAATGAATCTCTGGTGATCTACACCGACGGATCAAAAACTGAACCCGGAGTCGGTGGAAGAGTCTTCTCCGAAGGCTTGGGAATTCAGATCTCATTTCGCCTTCCCAACCATTGCGTATCCAGCGTATTTCAAGCGGAGGTAATGGCGATCAAGGAAGCCTTGTCGTGGCTAAAGTACAACGTGATATCGCGTACCTCTATCACGATATGTACAGACAGTCAAGCTGCGATAAAGTCGCTGAAGTCTGTCACTTTTAATTCAAAAACAGCTCTTTACTGCCGCATAACTGTGGCTATGTCAACAGAGTAAACGCATTTGGTTATTGCTCCTAACATTCGATGCCTTTTTAACCGGTTTTCCTAAACAATTAAGTTCTAGTACTCAAAAGTTCAATCGTATTAGAAACCTAAACTATCACCTACCTAAACAAATCTGCGCAAAAGTGGAGTAGTACCTTTTGTTATACAGATAAAACAAAATTTAAATCGCTGTCTAATTTTCCACATGCCATGACAACTCGACTGCAGACTCTCAAGGAGAAAGACTCTCTTGCTATCTATCACTCCGGATAAATCATCAACTCCAAACCAGCCGAAATCGATTCAACACAGTAGTAAAACTGACAAGCAATCCAAATTGCCGGAACAATTTAAGGGACTGGAAGTCAGTCTAATGGAAAAATTCAGTGCTTTGCTATCTGTGTTTGAAAACAATATCAAAAAAGAAATCAGTGCCTCCATTAACGCACTCAACTTGAAAGTGCAACAATGCCACAAAGAAATATCCGAGCTGAGAGAAGAGAACTCAAAAATTAGAGAAAAACTCTGACCTGCAACGAAAAGAACGGCTCAGTGACGTCATAGTTCGCGGAATCCCTTATTCAGCTAATGAAGATGCCATTGTCCTCTCAAAAAAAATTGCCAATACGCTGAATGTCCCGTTCCGTCCTCACATCGACGCCTTTCGGATCAAAACAAAGGCCAAAGATCGTCCGCTGTTAATTCGTCTCTCCTCTCGTGCTGAGCAGAATGCATGGTTATCTGCTTTTCGCTCCAGAAAAGGGATGACCTACTGTCAGCTCGGCAATACTGCTGATTCACTCGCACCTACTGCAAATCACCGTATTTATATGAATGAGAGCTTAACACCGGAGAACAGCTCGTTGCTACGGCATGCACTTCTGTTACAAATAGAGGGGCTATTGTTTTCTGCCAAAACCAAGAATGGATTTGTTTTTGTTAAGAAGAGCAAAGATGATGTGGAGATGAAAATTTCGTCAACAACTAATCTCTCGTAAGTGCTGCCGTTTTCCCAGGATTGATGTCGTCATGAGCAATGCTAGATAATGATGTGTTATTTTAATTTTATTCCTAATTAATAATGCTTAAATTATATAATACGTTGCTCTATCTCGTTTACTTTCCAATTCTCCCACTAACCCGTTCCCGTTTTATATTTCCCCTCTCCCTTCTTTCCATCCTCTACCACGATTGTATGTATTTTGATCAAGAATTAATTTTATTTAATACACTGTTTAATTCTCTTGTACTACTCTTACTCCATGTGATTGTTTCACACTTTCTTCATGCCCCTTAGCAATGTTTAACCTGGCGGTGTGGAAGATTTATCTGCACGAACACTTATGAATATTCTATCGAATGTTAGAAATGGTTTCAAGATATGCTATTTTAATGCACGCAGTTTGAATAACTCCAAACTGAATTATGTAAGCGATATTTTTGTAGGTTCTGGGGTGGATATCATTTGCGTTTCCGAAACGTGGTTTAAGCCCTATATTGCAAATAACATTTTTGATATTCCAGGCTATTCGTTAATTCGCAGTGATAGAGTCACAGACACAACAGGTGGTGGATTAGCAATCTATTGTATTAACTCACTGTCTTGCAAAATAGTAGGGAAATCTGAAAGTGGTGGTGTTGAATATCTTCTTGTGGAGGTTAGTGATGGGTGTGTGAAGTGTATTGTTGGAGTTGCTTATTACCCAAACCGTAGACATTCACCAGAACGCCTGTTTTCTGAAATACAGCGCTTTTCTGCTGCTTATGAGCACACTATAGTCTCTGGTGACTTTAATGCTGATCTTCTCAAGAAGGACACGAGAGCAAATCAACTTTTAGATTGTGTTGCAACATCTGCATTAACTGTGATAAACTCATATCCTACACGCTTTGCACCAAACTGTACCCCTAGCCTCCTTGATCTGCTTATTGTGTCTGATCCTTCCAATGTTTTACTTAATGATCAGCTTTCCTTTGAAGGCGTGTCTGATCATGATTTGTTGTATTGTTCGTATAATGTAGACTTTTCTCGTTCATCCTCTCCGTCAAGTTTTTCATTTAGAGATTTTTCTGCAATTAATGTTGATGATCTACAACAGCATGTAGCTAATATACCATGGCAAGATATTTATACCCTAACATGATGTTGATAATAAAGTTAATTACTTTGAATCTCATCTTCTTAATTTATTTGTTAATCATGTTCTACTAAAAACGGTCTCAGTTAGAAATGAAAGAGTTCTCTGGTTTTCTGAAGCAGTGCACAATGCCATAAAACTTCGAAGAAAAACCTACTCGACTTGGAAAAACTACCCCACTAATAAGAACTGGAGACGCTATTGCCTCGCTCAAAACAAAGCTTGCGTAATGGTTCGAAGAGCTAAGAAAATGTATTTCCTTTCTAAGCTTGATCCCAAACTTCCATCTAAAAAGCTGCGGAGTAACTTGCGCTCTATTGGTGTTGGGAAAAAGAACACATCTCTAGTTTCGGTCGATGTTGATTCCCTACACAAGGCTTCTTAACTAACGGTATAGACGACGTTGACTTTCATCCAGAGAGTGAGGTGCATCAACCGCCGTCTGATAGTTTTTATTTTCAGACAGTTACTGAACTTGAAATTATTAATGTTATTAGATTGTTGCGGTCTAATGCAGTTGGTGTTGATGGGGTTCCTTTACGTTTTGTATAAATGATACTCTGTTCAATTATCTTGCCGCTTACGCATATCATCAATTTCTGTATCTACTCCAGTACATTCCCCAATAACTGGAAAAAAGCTATTGTAACTCCCGTTCCTAAAAAGCCTTCCCCGTTGTCTCTAACTGACTATCGTCCAATCAGCATTCTTCCCTGTCTGTCAAAAATTTTGCAGAAGATTATGGCCAACCAAATCCAGGACTTTCTTAATGTAAGTGATTTGATGTATCCTTTACAATCAGGCTTCAGACCGCATCACTTTTGCTCAACTGCAATGGTTAAGGTTCTCGACATCAGAGTTCAGTTTGACCTAGACAAAATTACTATGTTGTGCTTGCTTGATTTCTTTAAAGCTTTTGATAAAGTAAATCATGTAATCTTATGCCAAAAACATAAGCATTATTTTGGTTTTGCCGAGTCATCAGTCTGTTTAATCAAGAATTATCTGAGTAACAGAAGTCAAAAAGTTAAGATTGGTGAATGCTCTTCGCAGTACTTACAAGGAGAGTGCACGACCTCCGGGTCACCGATTTTGATGAAATTTGGCATAATCATTTCTCCGATATGGGATATGAATTTCCCAAAGTGAGAGAGCGCAACACTCCCCCTTTTTCGAGAAAAACGCCCTCAAAGTTTTCCCAATCGCTTTATATAGTAAAAAGAAACGTCAGAATTCGAAACTGCAACAGCCTAGTGGGTGTGATCGCGGCTGTCATTCAGAGAGTGATGGGTTCAATCCTCGACTATGATGGGGTTTTGCATTTTTTTTTTTTTTCAGAATATTGGGTTCAAATCTCAATTGCCTCGCGGTTTAAATTTTTCTGCTGTTTCTTCTTTTTTCCTCATCAAGTAGTGCTCTAGGTTTAAATTTGAAAAAAAAAAACAAAATCAAAGCAAGCGAGCAATCCAGGGAAATCTGGCCTAAGCTAGATCCTGAACGCTCAGTTAGTCTCCTAAGACTCAGTAGAATTCTTGTTAGGAACCTGATCAGTGTCATAACTGGGCACTCTACTTTTGGCAAACATGCCACCCGACTGGGCCTCCCGGCCAACGACTTCTGCAGAAGCTGCAGAGACGAAGAAGAAGAAGAAACCTCGCTCCACCTCTTAGGTACCTGCAGCGCTCTCGCGAACCGTACAAAGAGGCATCTTGGTCACTACTTTCTAAATAATCTCGGTGAACGAGCTGACACCAGCTTAAGCCGTATCCTCCGCTATATTAATAGCTCGAACTGGTTTCTGGTGTAGTGGGATGTTTTTTCTGCATCCGCTCCATGTGGTATCACAATGGACCTCATCTGGCCTAAGTGCTCGGCTGCCTCGCGCAGCCCACCACACAACCTACCTACCTACCTACCTACCTACCTACCTATTGAAGAACAATTTCTTGATAATTTATAAAAAAAGAAGAATAGAACTACAAAAGGTTTATTGTGAAAACGAAAAAAAAACCTCAATATATAAACAAAAAAAAAAGAAAAGAAAAGCAACATTAAAGATTAAGCTAATAAATCAACAGATCAATATTTGAACAAATATATAGATACCTAGATACAAAAATGAATACATAGATAAATAAACAAATAAATCAGTAAAACCAAAAATAAATAAGTAAATAAATATATAAACAAATAAGTAAACAAACAAATAAATAAATAACTAAATAAATAAATAAATGAAAAGGTAAACAAACAAGTAAATAAATAAGTGAATGTGTAAATAAATATATATATAAATGTAGAAAAATAATTAAGTATACGCGGAAATAGATAATAGACAGAAAAACAAATAAATATATTAATAGCTACATATAAGTTAGTACATAGATACATATAATATATAAATGAATATAAATGAATTAAGAAAAATAATAGAATTATGATGATTTGCAGAGGTATCAAGTGAACTAGAGGAATTAATTGTATAGTGTATTTATAAGAGGATTCTCGGGTATGTCGCATTTTATTCTGAATGATTCCGATAGTTTCAGTATTTTGACGGATATCAAGTCAACATTAGCTTTTCGATGCAAATCAAGGGTTGAATGGTGCCAGGGAAAATTCAGCATCATTTTTAAGATTTTATTTTGCGAGGTCTAGAGTTTCTTTACATGGGATTTAGCACAGTTACCCCACGCTTGGCATCCGGATAACAATATTGCCTGAAATATGACTTTGTACATAATGATTTTATTTTCTAATGAGAGTGATGATCTCCTGTTTATAAACGGATACATGGTTTTTATAGCTATACTAATCTTTTTCAAAGAAAGTGGGGAAAATTAAATCTTAGCATTTTATATGTGAGACCATCATGCCACACTGAATCGAAAGCTTCTTCGGTATCTAGTAAGATCATACCAGTTTTCCGGTAGCGCGGTTGGTTTTGATTATGTTGCAGATCCTTAGAACTTGGTGTGAGGTGCCATGATGGCGCCTGAAACCAAATTGTTCGTTTGGGTATACATTCTACGCTTCTATATATGAAAGTATCTTTTCTTAGACGACTTTTTCACAGATTTTGCTGATTGAGCTTAGTAAACTGATTGGCCTGTAACTGTCGACTTTGCGTTAGGCTTCCAGGCTTTAGGTATTGTTACAACTTTGGCAACTTTTCATGCATTCGGAAAGTATTGTAGTTTAAGGCATGAGTTTATTACGAAGGTAAGATAGTGAATCTCCTCTTTCGGCAGGTTTTTGAGATAGATGTTTTTAATCATGTCCAATCCACCTGTTTTACGAGTATGTAATTTTCTGAGGAAAAGCTGAGTTTCGTCGTCAGAAATCAGTTCGTTTGAAGGTGTATCATGATTAGATTGGTTAAAGGAACGAAGAGTGTCTCTAACGATAGATGTAGTGCTATCATCTGTCAAGTGTTGGGAGACAAGGTAATTCAGTGCAAAATTAGTAGAGAACGCATTTGCTTTTTCTTTATCGGTAAGATAAGTATAAGTATGAGGAAATATTTTTCTTTTATTATTCCGGAACACCCTATTTGCAAAAATACTGAGCTATGGTCTGAGCTAAGCTCATTTAGGGAAATGAGTTGAGATATTAGACTAGAGACATTTGTAACAAAAAGGTCTAGAACAGATGGGCTTCCGATGGAATTAGATGGACAGTAAATAGGAGTCGGAGGGAAGATAATAGACATAGGTAACACAGCAGATACCTGGGACACATTTTTCCCCAAGAGTTTGCTTTAGCGCAGCCCCAATTCCTGTGCCTGCAATTAAAATCACCACCTACGAGGAACGCACCGCTTATCGTGAACAACTTTCTAAGGTCGTTTTTAAAAGTACGACACCTTTGCTTTCTGGTTATGTTTGTACATCGGCGTAGAGATGTGCGTTTCAGAAGTCAACCAAGTTTCGGTTACCAAAGCAATATCGACATTATTAGAATCTAAGAAATTTACAAACTCTGCATGTTTCTTCTTGATACCCCAAGCATTCCATAATATGATTTTAGTATTAGTATTACTTAAATTGTGGGCGCCGTGGCTTAATCGCTAGTGCGTCGGACTGTTAAGCGAGAGTATCCGGGTTCGAATACAGCTCGGGGAAAAAACACCACAAACAATTTTCACGGCCCCACCTGCAGCGAACGACTGACATTCCTTCTGGAGTACTTCTGTCACGGAAAGCTTTCGCAATTCGCAGTTCGGAACCGGTAATAAACTGTAGGTTCCCTTTACATGTGTCAAATTATAACGCGCACAACACAGTGGAAGCGTGAAAAAGCTAGGCTCTGACCCTTCGTGGGCTCCTACACCACTAATTATGATGATGATTTTATAAGAAATCTCATAAAAGAAAAAACGGTTAAAAGAAAAAGATTATTTGGAATTTTAGTTCTTCTTATATCCTTATTATTATATTGGAATTTGAGGTCTCTTCTACAACACCCGAAATGGTTTATCTATTCCTATTTATTTTAATTACCTAACAACAGATCGCTAAGGAACTTCTGATTCACGACAACTGTAACCCTTGTTTCAGGAAAAAAAAAGTACAGATCGACCGGCAGTCCGGGATTTGAGAAAATTAGACAAAAGGTAGTTCGAACACTAGCGTTCTTTTGATTATTTGATGCATCTAATCATAAGTTGTAAACTCAATGCATCAAAGAGAAATGTACACATGTAGCTTAGAGCAGTGTTGCCACTGATGGTAAAGAAAATCCGCCAGACGGCAATCTAAAAATCAGCTAGAAATGTTAGTTTTTGCTTTGCAAAAATCCCCTAAAAATCGGTAAAATTTTATGGAGAAATAAGTTTTTTAAAATGAACACCTGCAACCAACTAATGTTACACATAGAACATACCGTACCATGCGTAATACCATTTTTTACTGTAGGCTTTGATTTTTATCTACACAAATCTTTTTCCATCAGATCCAAAAAATGTTTGCATGTTTTGATCGGAAAATAAGACTTTAAGAAATAAAATTGACTCCGCAATATATAATTTGTGCTCGGCAGTCTTGTGGTGACCCGCGCACAGAGAACAGTACGTTCTTACATGGCACTTTCTCTCACCATGGCCAAACAATTAGCAGTTACGAAAATGCGTAACTCGATTTTTCCGTTGCCGATAAAAGGTCCACTTCACTTCAAATTGAGCAAAAGGTTTTCTTTAGTTCATTTAATTTTATTGTTTTATTTTCAATAAAAACTATGTAAATAAAATCTGTGTATTTTTCGTATGTTTTTGAGACTTTTATGGCTTTGCATTTAAGTCCGAGCCGCACAAGGTCATCTTTTAGTGAGGAGGCGTCACATTCGTGAAGTCCGAATAAAACAAATCTTATACCTTTTTCACTTCTACAGTCATGTGTGAAATATTGACAGTTTTCACACTTTAATTTGTTGAGAGCCGCTTCGAATGATATTAAACTTTCGCACAAGATTTTTATCCCGATTGGAATTATTTTAGTTGAATAATCAGAAACATCTCATTAGATGGTGCACGTAGTCAGGAGACTTTTGCAATAGTTTGATAGGGGGTACGTTAATTTTTGGTGATTTGCTTGGCAACACAATGTCGTCCATATCACTTTCATTGTCACTATCGGGTAGGCATTGCAAAGGGTTCCAATATTGGAGTTTGGATTTAAACTCGTAGAAGCCATTTTCACACAGGGTTTAATTTTTTTGTCCAAGGACAGAGGATTGTCCTCGGAGAAGGGGGATCTCGCGCGTTTAACAATTTTGGCTGATTACAAGGAGAAAGAACGCTTGTATGTTTACACTGCAAGTGTCAAAAGCGCACTGAATCGTTTCAGATAGTAGTTCTATTGAATTCACCGAAAGTAACTTGAAGTCCTTTTGGTAAAAGTGAATGGGATTGAAAAAAATATGTCACCATTCATTAGAAATCAATGACACGCATTTAATTTTTAAAAAATCTTAGAATTAAGTCAAATGATTGCAGTTTTTAGAAAAAAATGTAGTGAATTTACTGTACGTTAGTTGAAGTCAGTAGTGAATTCACTGTACGCAAGTTGAAGTCAGTAGCACAAATGAGCTAAACAAAATATCCATCTCCCTCGTCTCTTTCCCCTTGATTTTCTATGACAGCGTTTCTTATGCAATTCCTGTCTGTGAACACGTGTGAGCTGCCAATTGGTTCCTGTTTAAGATTAGTCATTGCAACCACCAATTTTTATTGCAAGTTTTAGGCTTCTTTTAAAGCAAATATCTTCGAAAAATGCTTCTATTGTAATTGCAATGAGAATTTCTTCCACTATTACTATTAGAGATAGCAAATTTAGCCCATTTACATTAATTTAAAAAAAAATTTATTTGTACTTTCAAAAAATAACGTCCATCCGCACTCCGTACAACAAGCAATGGCGTTGAGTATCAAAAATTTTGAACAAAATAGAAGCCGTGTTTTATTATGCACTCATGATCTATATAGATCATTGGTTTGCAACAACAACACATGATCCAGATAGCTATCGGGATCATTTATCGTGATCCGAAATTTGATTCCGCTATTCCCTGCTAGGTTCATGGAAGCTGATTTGCCTGGAAACCATTTCCAATTTACAGCATTGCCTGATAAGTATACAAAATATTATTTTTTGAACTAGATTTTAGTACTCACTTTTATTCCTTCATTAAGTAATATTGTGCTAACAGTAATACAAAATTTGTATTTCAATTTTGATTTCTAACAATTTTGTGTGATTTGCACAATTGTTTTGCGTTTGCCGGTGAAAATTGTAATCATCATCGTAAAAGATGTGCAAACACTTGCTCTGAAGAGAAGAAAAATTATGTTGGCATGGAAACACTGCCCTCAAATATCACAGCATCGACAGGAGTTAATTGTCAAACTACTGTCAAAACACAAAATAAAAATGCTTCCATGATCTGGAGCGTTTTATTTACACACATGATCCATATGGATCATCCGTGCATAATAAAACACGGCTAGAGTTGCTCAGAAGCATATAACAATGTGCGTGAATCTGCTCAGAACCCCAAATAAGTGTGCTTGTAAAATGTTTTCCATCCTGGAAAGCTGGGTATCTTGTATTGAGACTTGAAACGGTGTGCTCTGGTGGTTAATAGGTGCGCAACGGTTACCCGATCGAATTTTTACAGGCTGAAGGCGGGAGTTAATTTGTATGAAAAATTGGAAATTAATACCAAATAAAAATACAAATCTAAATGTGAAAAATAAAAGTTATAATTATAGTTTTAATTGCAATGGCTTCAGAAAATGTGTAAGTATTTATTAAAATAGTTGTCAAGTGTTTAGGAGTGAAACTTAATTCAAAAACATGTTCATAAAAAAGCAAGAAAAGCACTATGTTTTTTTGTGTAATATGTGTTAAGTGTAAGGTGCTATAAGTGATTCATTTGTTACTTATGTGTTGGATTACAAATCAAGAGATTGGATACAAATAAATTGATAAAAAAAAATAGTGTTTGCTTTTATTTTGCATCTTGGTATTTGTTTGTGTCTGGGATTTTGGGTTTATAGTCAATTAGGGCGGAGGTTTATTTACGCTTTTGTATTTGGGGCGTTAAGTTTGATATTAATTCTTGCTTGTTTTTACTTGGGGTTAAACAGAGCAAGGTCGTCTGATTATGAATTCGACCTCAAAAGAGGCGAAGCCCAACATGGAAATTGCAGTACCTCCATTAAATTTCCATTGTGGAACTTGGCAAATTTTTTCACTGTTTTTACTTTTTTTTTAGTCCGATTGACTAAATTCAAATCACATGCAGTTAAGAATGACCATTTCAAAGTGCCTATTTCACTTCGCAAAAGAAATAAACTAATAACTTATATCCGCAAAGTGGTATAATTGCTTTGCATAATGCACATTTTCAGGGTGCAATAAACAATGTTTAAAATCACTTCCGACCAGTTAACAAGCATTAACATACAAGTTTAACATGTTCTTTATTGATTTTTGTTTTTATTTGCTAATGTTTAATTCATAAACAATGAATAAAAACCATTTTCTTTACGACCGATTTTTCGAAAACCCATACGATTTTCTTCGCGCCAATAATCTGTAAAAATTCTGTCGGGACACGACGTATAATCTATTCTCCACGCCTTCAATTCTTTTCGATGGGAAGATATCCTAGGCGCACTCCGAAACCAGTTTCAGGTTCCACAATACCTGGAACGGATCCTTCGGAGCTACCTTAGAGACCGCAAGCTTCTCTTCGAAACCACGGAGGGCCAACGATGCAAAGAGGTCACAGCAGGTGCCGCACAGGGCTCAATCCTAGGACCAGACCTGTGGAACATAGCCTATGATGGCATCCTGCGTATGGACATGCCACAAGACACCTTTCTCGTGGGATACGCCGACGACGTAGGCGCTGTCATCACCGCAGGGGACACAGAAGAAGCAAACCTGAAACTGAACCAAGTAATGGGGCAAGTGCAGGAATGGCTCACAAGCCATGGGCTAAAGCTAGCGGCTGAGAAAACGGAGATAGTCCTACTTACAACCCGACGAATCCCGCGCCAAGTTGAGTTTCTGGTAGGATCCCAGCCCATCACTAGCAAGAGCGTAGTCAAGTACTTAGGCATGCACCTGGACTGCAAGCTCTCCTACCGGGAACAAATAAAAGTGGCAGTAGGGCGCGCGGCAAAAGTTACCTTTTCACTCTCCCGGATCATGGCGAATATCGGAGGCCCGACCATGTCCAGGCGGAAGCTCCTCATGGCCATCACCCACTCCATCTTACTATATGGATGTGAGATCTGGGCTGATGCGCTCAATAAGGAGTCCTACAGAAGACAAATGGCTGCCGTGCAACGGCATGGAGCTCTACGGATTATCAGCTCTTACCGTACTGTATCCGAGCCAGCTGCTCTCGTTATAGCAGGAGTGACCCCTATCGATCTACTGGCCGCAGAACGAAAGTACGTCCACGACCACAAGACGGAAGCGGGTACCACAACGGCGATGGTGGCTGCGAAGGAGCGAACGAGGCAGCGGTGGCAAGCCAGGTGGGATGCTGAAACTAGAGGAAGATGGACAGCGCGGCTTATCAGAGATGTGGCTGCATGGACAGAGCGGAGACATGGTGATGTCAACTTCTACGTCACCCAACTGCTATCCGGACATGGGGCTTTCAACAGGTACCTCCACAAGATGGGCAAGAAAAAGAGCGCTGCCTGCCAGTACGAAGACTCCGAAGAAGACGACGCCTACCATACCTTTTTCGAATGCAGCAGGTGGGCAGTGCAGAGGACCAGGTTGGAAGCGGAGATAGGCAGCATATCACCTGATACCGTCGTCGAAAAGATGCTATCCAGCAGCACCCACTGGACCAAAATCGCGACATACGCTGAAGTAGTGCTGAGAACTAAAATGAGAGAGGAAGGATATAGCATCCCAAATGAAGATCGATTACAGCCTGACCGGCAAGATAAATTAATTAACCCGATGATGAAAATGAAAAAGCCGGTCCCCTTTGGGGGGAAGAAAACGACACCACTCTGAAGTAATGCGAAAGCGGTCCCAGAGTGGATGGTGTCAAGGAGAAGAGGTCAAGATGTGGTTTTAGTGGGTGAAAGTCTCACACTACTTGGAATAGAACGGGCCTGTTCCACCTGCCTATCAGGTTTCCACATCGCCCTCAAGGCAAAAAAAAAAAAAAAAAAAGAAAATTCTCCACCAGAGGCGCGGAAACTAGTTTTCCAAGTGTCAATAGGTTATTTGTGGTCAGTGTTGAGTTCACATAAAATTATTTGAAGTCATTCTTTGACGAAATATATAATTTGAATTGTTTTGACTTAACAGGGAATGGCAACTTTAATTCTTTTGGTCAACTACTATCTTGTCCACTTTGATTGCCTATTTATATTGCAATAGATACTTGAGAACTCACATAAATAAAAGTTTTAGTTGAAATCAATCGTGTTGTTTGCGAGGGTAGGGCTGAATCAATAATAACACCGTTTTTAAGATTCAATTAGAATGCTAAGACTATTTTTTTCTAAATACTAATCTGTTGACTGCAAAATAGTATTTCATTTAGTACCTCGATGCGTGAGAATTTGTATTATAACCAAATAATGTAATTAGAGTCTCTTAGCATAAAATTAATTCAAGTAGGTTCTTCGACAATCACTGACTTCAACTGATTTAAAATTGAATTCAATGACTTCAACTGATTTGAAGTCGAAATCATTGACTTGAACTTTTATAAAGTGAGTTTATTACTGAACTGAAGTCAAATAATGTGAATTCAAATGGCTTACGTAAGCCTTGATACTACTGAAAAAGAGCTTAAAGTTCTACAATGTGTCCTATTATACTGCCTGAGGCAGAAACGTGTTCTGGCTGTATCCCCCAGATCAGACTGGGTGGAAGGTGTTGTTATGCTGGAGGGTCCACTGCAGGAGTATGGGGTTGATGGTCCTCTGTTGAGAGTCCCTATACACAAGCTGTAGCAGCTGTGTACGGTTTAACGGTAGTAAATCAACAGCTTTCACCATGGGCGTGGGACATCGCCAAGGGTTCTTCTTGTCACCTCTCCTGTTCATTATATATATGGACAACGCAGCCGAGGCGAGGAATATTTCATCACACATCCTCCAAACGGAACTCCAGCGTACGCTAGGTAGGTTTGTGGCTGTTTGTACTGATGCTGGGATGAAGGTTAATGTGGACAAATCTGAGGTTATGGCTATTTCCGCCTGTTCAATGCACGGAAAAGTTCAAGTGTCTCGGGGTCTTTTTCACGAGTGATGGGAGGAGCAATACTGAGCTTTCCTGTAGCATTGGCCAAGCTGGATCAATTTTGAAACAGCTTGGGAAATCTGTCATCAGGAAGGCCGGGCTTGGGGTGAAGGCCAAGCTATCGGTGTTTAATTCGGTATTTGTTCCAACTCTCACCTTTGTTCATGAAATTTGGGTAGTGACCGAAAGAATAAGATCGCGCCTACAAACTGCAGAGATGAGATTTCTGCGTGCTATTGTGGGACTAACTCGCCGGGATAGGGTAGGAAATACGACGGTACGTGGAGCTCAATTTTGAGCAGCTGCTTCTTCGAACGGAAAGAGCTATACTTCGATGGTTTGGTCATGAATGTCCCCATCACGACTTCCGAGGCGCGCCCTGGATGCGATCCTCGCTAGGCAGACCCAGGATGAGATGTCTGGGACAAGTCCAAAATCTCGCCTGGTTAGCTGTGGAAGATCGAGTTGCCTTGAGATCTCTAAGTCTTATTGTGCGTGAGCAGATTTTAAAATGAATCAAAACAAATCTGTTAGCTGTTATACTCTCCATTTCATAATTAAACAACCACCCCTAAAAATGCAATGTCTATCGTTAAGACACCGTCACCAAAATTGCGCTTTATATATATACATACATGCATAATAACTACATATGTAGGAAATTGTTTAAGCTAAAAACGCCCGTTTCAGTGGGTATTTACAAAAGAACCCAAATTGAATTCAAAGAAATGAAAATATACTTATACAACTTTATCAAACGGAAAAAACAAAACCTATCCCAAAACAATCGAAGGGTGCGCCCCTGAGATTCGGTCCCAGTCAAACGATGCAATTGCAAGCTGTATTCGAGAGGAAAAGCATAGTCTCCAAGTTGCATCTGAAGAGAAAGCTGCTGAGTCTGAAGTACATAAAAGGTGAGAATTTGGAGAATCACCTTATGAGATTCGACACCATTATCAGAGAGCTGGAAAACGCTGACACCAAAGTGTAGGAGTCAGACAAGGTTTGTCATCTTTTACTTACTTTACTCGAAAAATATAATACTGTAATCATGGCAATTGTGACTATTAGTGATAAATCAATCATAGTAGAATTTGTGAAATCAAGATTACTAGACGAGGAAATCAAGTTAACCTCAAGGAATGTAGATAGAAATAATCTTCAAGTATCATTTGGTGTTTTCCAAATAAAATGTTTTCGCTGTGGTAGACCAGGGCACAAGAGGGCACAGTGTTTTGCAAAGGGAATACTTAATAACAGCTATCGGGGAAGTAGAGGTGCAGGACAAAGAAGGTACAAGTGATCAAAACAATTTGTTGGTGGAGCAGGGGGTAGAACTTAAGGATTAACTACAGATACTCAGGGAAATAGTCAGTCAGAAGGCATTGGGTTTTGCGCATTTTCAACTGAGGTAGAGTGTTCAACTCAGGGAAAAGAAATTCGTTTCATAATTGATTCTGGTGCAACAGATAACTTAATAAAAAGTCGATATGAATTTAAAATGACAGATGTGAAACTTGATGTGCCCATAAAAATAAACATAGAAAATGGACAAAAGCTGGTTTTATATAAAAAGGGCATTTTGAAAACAATTTTGAACAAACGTATAAAAAATATGAGCGCACTCATAATATAAGGAATTAGTCATTACTTAATCTCAGTAAAAAGGCTGTTGGAAAAACATTTTGCTGTGACCTTTATTAAAGATACATTAATACATGTTTGAATATGAAGGTAGTAGATGCAGTAAATTGTTGTGTAGCAGATCCTGATTTGTGGCATAAAAGGTTAGGTCGCATAAATAGAAAACGTCTATAACGAAACTTCCATATGGTAATGGAAAGTGTGGTCCCTGTATGGAAGGAAAGTCCACGAGGAAAGAACACGATTTCCATTTAGTAATGTAGCATATCCAGAATAATTCAAAATAGGAGATCTTATTCATTCGGATGTTGCTGGACCAAAGAATGGTAACTATCCCAAAACAAGATAAGTTCGAGATGAGAGCGAACGAAGTACATATGGTTGGATATGCAAGAGCATTTTACAGACTTTGGGATCCGGTAAATGATATGGTTGTAGTATCTCGAGATGTGCGATTTGGTGAGAGCAAAATAAAGTTCAAGGGTACCTGTAATAACACTGAAAAACCAATATTTATAAACTACGATGAATATAATGATTTACGGTAAGACTTAACCTATGATAGTAAAAAAGAGAAAAAAGGTGTATGAAATGATAACATATGATATCAGGAAAATATAAATCCAAATGATGCCAAACCGACAATAAGCACAACAAAAAGTTGAAGGCAAATGAAAACGCCAGAAAATTTCAGCGATTATGAACTTTATCAGGCTTATTGTTTAACAGCTTACGAAGATGAAGCACGTACCAAGAAGCGAGGAATGGAAATAGGAAGAACCGGTTGAAGAATTTGAAAGTAGCAAACTATGTTTTTTGAATTGCGATCAGCTCACCCAGTTCATAGGTGGGCGCTTTCTTTCTCTTCAGATCGTAAGTTTCCTTGTTCCCCTCCTGTACTTCCCGTATCTGTCAACCATCCTTATGTGTTGACCCTCTTCCTCAAACTCATTCATGATTTGATCTTCAAGTAGCATTCTCAAATTGACGTCGTCTTATACGGCTATTTTAACGCTAAACATCAACCAAAGGGTATCCTTCCCGTACTTCTCAACACCGTAGCTCCGTCTTTGATAAGTCGTAGCTCCGTTTTTGGTAAGTCGTAGTTCCGACTTCGGTAAGTCGCGGTAAGTCTTTGATAAGTTGTGGCTCCGTCTTCGGTAAGTCATAGCTCCGTCCTTGATAGGTCGTAGCTGCGTCTTCGGTATTTGATAAGTCGTAGCTGCGTCTTTGATAAGTCGCAGCTCCGTTTTTGATAAGTCGGAGCTCCGTCTTCGGTAAGTCGTAGCTTCATCTTTGATAAGTCGTAGCTCCGTCTTCGGTAAGTCGTACCTCCGTCTTCGTTGGATGTGAAACACAAATGAGCCAATGCAGATACTCAACTTCTTCTTCTCTTGCCCCTAGATCTTTTTTTTTTTTTTTTTTTTTTTTTTTTTTATAAATCCCAATAAATACTTACACCTGTCTCTAGGACATTAAGTAAATGTTTTTTAATTTATACAGGGAAAAAACATGTGACTCCGACCAGTGTCGAATTTTCGTCACCTGTGGAATTGCGTAAGCAATTCGAGCAAAACGTTTAAAAACATCAATACGCTATAATTTAACATTTTCAATAATACAGTAAACTTGCAGACAACATGAAATATATTACATATATGTATTTTATATTTATTGAAGAACCAAATCAATAGGTCTTCGTCGTTTCAATCTTCTCGTTCTAAGTGTTTCGTCGTCGAAGAGCAGGTTGATGTGTTGGTTGCGGTGTGCCAAGATTTTTGTCAAGTGTTTTTTGCTTATTTTTTGTATCTCTTCGTCAATTGTGTTTATTTGCAGGTCGCGATGAATGTCTTTGATCTAGATCTTATTTGACCGCGTTTTTTATAACATTTTGTATCTGTGAATACTTGTGAGAGCTTTGAACAACAAATCAAATAAATGTGCGTAAAAATGATGAGATGGTGTTCAATGATTCCTGAATTACTGTCAAAATGCTTCCTGTATTTCAGCTATATTCGTGAATTACTGTCAAATTCATCGATAGGCGAGGGGAAATGGCAGCTGCCCAGTTGGGTGTCTATATTGGGTTGCCTGTGATGTGAAGGTGGATCCATTGTCAGAAATAATACGTCGTGGGTGACTAAAAACTTGCGATTGCACTTGCAGTGCAGACTGAAAGCTGATCCTAACTATAAAGTTGATTCCTTTCAATTGATCCTAACTCAATTGTTTAATCAGCATATACCGACAAAAATAGTAAAAGTACAAAACCAAAACTGTCCATGGTTTATCCCCAATGTGATAAATGTAATAAAGATTAGAAACAAATTGCACAGTAGATGGAAATGCAGATCATCGAATGCGAATTGGGAAGCATTTAAACAAGCCCGAAATCACGCAACTTTGGTTATACGTGAATCTAAAAAGAACTATTTTGTATCAAAGCTTAATGCCTCTCTACCCGGCAAAACACTTTAGAGAAACATGAAAAAAATTGGTGTTTCTGACGTTCCTAACCCTCAAAGTGCTCTTGATCCTGATCTTCTTAATAACTTTCTTAGGTCATCAACTCCACGATAATGATCATGACTCCAATCGCATATTGGCGTACGTTGGAAGTCCCGTGTCAAGACTAGAAGATTTCGAAGTGGTGAGTGAAGAGGAAGTTTTTAAATGTACTATGGGTCGTTAAGTCCGATGCTATTGGAGAGGATGGTCTATCAATACGGCTTATAAAACTTATTTTACCCCATATTCTTGGCCATCTCACCGACGTTATTAACTTTTGCATTAGCACATCAACTTTTCCCATATCTTGGAAGATTGCTAGGGTACCTATTATTGCCAAAAAAAAAAAAGGCTAATCTCCCTTCTGAGTACCGACCAATTAGCATATTACCTTGCCTATACACATTTTTGAAAAATTCTTGGCCCATTATTATTCTACTTGTACATGAATGATCTCCCATCAGTCTGCACGCAAACATCTGTGCATCTTTATGCTGATGATGCTTCAACCAATCTCTGAAGATCTTTTCCGAATACATGCCTGGTCTGTCGCTAATGGGTTGCTTCTGAACCCATTTAAATCCCAGTTAATTCCAATATCAAAGAGTACATTTAGCTTGAATATCATACCAGATATATATTTAAACCATAACAAAATTACTGTTGTTGAGCAGTGCACTAGTCTTGGCATCGTTATTGAGCGTACTTTTTCAGGCTACAGTCATACACAAATGGTCATTGGTCGCATGGATTGAATGTTTGCGCAAATTATGGTTATTGGATTATTTTACTCCGGTTGAAACTAGAAGCAAGTTGGTAGTGGCATCAGTAGTCCCAATAATTATGTATGCTGATGTTGTCTACAGCGCCCTTGACTCACTATCACAGTACAAGCAACAAGTAGCTTTCAACGATGCGGTGCGCTATGTATATGGCCTTCGTAGATACCACCATATTTCTATCTGATCACTCTAAAAACCTACTAGGATGTACTCTGTAGCAATACATCGATAGGAGAAATTGTATATTTCTACATAAAATCATTTACAATAAATGTCCAATCTACTTATTTAACAAACTTATTTTTACTCTTTCAGTATTAAATTTAAATATCGTTCCTTTTCAACACCAATATTTGAGCTATAGCTGTTTTTTTTCCTTCATACTGTCCAACTATAGAATTCACTACGCGAGTTAAATTCAGTTGATGACTGCGCTGGATAATGTGCTTTTCACGGAATACATCTAGATAAACTTGCGGAAAGCATCCACAACCACAAGAATGTGTCGATAATTTTTTGCTGCGGATGGGAGCGGCCCGAGATGATCCAAATGGTACGTGTGTAACGGATTTGACCTTATTTGACTTAGAAGTAGCGACTACCTCTTTCCGGTTTTTTTTGCAGCGAGGATACAGGAAAATGCCCTCGTGAACCATGCGAATGACTTGTTTCTGCAACGACTTTGGAAGTACCAAAACGCAAGTACCCTCAATGCATTTATACAGCGCATCACCTCTGATCTGACAGTCTTCATAAGAGCCAGATCTAAAGGATTATTTTTTAAAAGCTATAGGAAAGTTAAAAAAAAAAAACACAAAATTCAGAAAAATGTATGAAATCTTTATTTGAATCGATAGTAAGGTCCATATAATTTGATGTTTGAAGATTATTTCATGCAAATGTTGACCTTGACTGCGCCTCAAATGGTCCATCCGCTTAGTTCAATTTTGGCATACTCTTTCCAACATTTCGGCCGGTATCTCACGAATAAATGCTTCAATGTTGTCTTCCAATGCGTCAATTGAAGCGGGCTTGTCTGTATAGACATAAGCTTTAACATAGCCCCACAAAAAATAGTCTAAATGCGTTAAATCACACGATCTTGGCGGCCAATTGACCGGTCCCGAACGTGAAATAAAATGTTCACCGAACTCGCCTCTCAATAAGTCCATTGTTGCGCGTGCTGTATGGCATGTGGCACCGTCTTGTTGAAACCACATGTCATGTAAGTCAAGCTCTTGCATTTTGGGTAAAAAATAGTTGGATATCATCTCACGTTACGATTCGTATCATCTTTGAAGAAGTACGGTCCAATTATGCCACCAGCCCATACACCGCACCAAACTATGACTTTTTCTGGATGCATTGGTAGTTCTTGCAATGCTTCTGGCTGATATTCACTTATCCTAAAACAATCGAAGTGTGCACCCGGATTACCGCTTAACCTTATAATATTTTGACTCTTTCAGATCCTTCGCCGTTGTTATAAAAGAATTCACCGCATTCTCCTCAACGTTGCCACCTACATATAAACATCTTTAATCAAATTTTTAGGGCTTAATCGAAAAGGACACTCAATAGAAGAATTGCACAAAAAAAGAATAAGCATTTTATTCAATTCATCAATTATTTTAATCAAAAATTGCTACAGAAGCTGATTTAGTACAAAATATTCTGTTGCCACATGCACTTTGAAAGAACAAAGTGACATCTGCATGATGAACTAGTGACATCTGCATGAAATATTAAGCTTTTTTTCGCTGTCATTGCTACTGTAACAAAGCTCAGTTGCCATTTCAATATTTTCCTTAAAAAGGGCTTTTATAAGAGAGTTTTCGACTTCACCACTGTAAGAGTTGTCATAAAACTTCCATAAAACTTTTAGCTAGCTTTAGCTGAAGCTTTCTCGGAAAAGCTAACGATGAATAAATCAATGGTGGAAGATTTAAAGAAGTAATGGTAGATAGACGTCTGACTATTTTCGTCGAAAAAATACCAAAGCCTTGCAAGCAAATAAAAATAATTTTAAGATAAGCCGGATTGAAGTCGCTTAAAGTGCATCGAGCATCTAATTTTAAATATAATAAATTTAAATGAAATAGGAGAAACTTCCTGAGTTAATACTTCATACACCATAAGCTCACTAATACCAATACCACTTATACAAAAAGGATGAAATAATTTCGTCCAATATTTCTTTTTTTAGAAATGAGAAGAAAATATGTGAAAACAAGTGTTGAATATACAGTCGATTCGCGATTATTCGTACCCCGATAAATCGAAATCTCAATAATTTATCACAAACTGCTCGTCCCTTGAATAATTGTCGCTAATTCGTAAAATTTTCATACACTTTGCTCTCGTCGTTATTTCGTTTTTTTTTTGCAATGCAATGAACACAAAATCTCTTAAAAAATAGTAATGCAAATCGCAAAAAAAATCTTTTCAGTTGAACTCCCGTTAACTTTTGTAGAAACATTTTTTTTAATAACAAACTTTTTCTTGATTTTTTGTATCTTTGTGTAATTTTATGTTTCCTTTTTTTTTCTACATATAATATGTATTGGAAAATGATATGAAATTTAAAAGCCCCGTTAATTCGTATTTTTATGTGTATGATGTGGGAACCTCAATAAATCGAAATCTCGATAATTCGTAACCTGCGGTTATTCGTAAAAAATGCTATTCTCTTGCCATTTCAAATTATCGGGATTCGACTGTATATTCATTCATATGTTGAAAAAAAAAGATATCTCTGTAGCTGAACGCAACAGAAAAAGGTTTTTTTTTTACCGAGAATAGTCATATCCGCGAACAGATACACATAGTTTGCAGATATGAATACATATCAAAAAAGTGTGCCACTCTGAAACCCGAAAACACTTTCTATCGCTTAATGAGATAAGAGAACGGCGGAGTAGGACATTTTATTTACAGAGAAAAAAACATAAATCGATTAATACGAGGTCTGTTCAAAAAATAAGGTGAATTTTGAGATTTTGCGGTCTACGTACATTCGATTATCAATTTTTTTTTATTTTGTTATGTTGGTCCACTCGTCTCTAACATATGTTTACAGTTACAACTATACAACTAAATATATAGCATATATATTTTGATTACAGGAAATCGCCGAACACGCAAAACACGTCTAACTTTTATACCTCTCAGAAACAAAATAAATCCTACCATATTAATATTATAAAGCTGAATGTTTGTACGGATATTTGTACTCTTTCACGAAAAAACGAATGAATCGATCTTAATAAAACTTTACAATAATATAGCTTACAAATCAGAATATTTTTGAATATCGACAATATTCTTTAATATTCGAAGCATGAACTTCGCCCAGTTTTTGTAACCAATCTGCGAAATACTCTTTAACGCAATCTTTATATCCTCAAAAGACTTCTCGAAGAGTCCTATGTTATTGGTATTAAAATACATATTTTAGTGCGTCAACAAATTCGCAATAAAATAACATATTGTATTTACATATTGTGTAAATACATGTGCATGTACATGTATGTTATATACATACATCTAAGTAAAATGCCTATTTTTCTCTTTTATTTAATTTTTGGGAAAAAAATAAAATTTCGTACTTCGCAAATTGCACATCAAATTCATTATCACTTTCACATGAAAACATAGTATTAGGTATTATATACCGAAATTGTCATTTCACTACAAAGACTTAATTGCATGTCACAATTGTTAATTACATACTGACGAAATTGTAAATTGAACTTTTTTATCTGTACCATAACAAAAATTTCACTACAAATTTGTTGGGAAATTTGTCACAATTTTCAAAAAATCCCTGACAATTCATTGTCATAAAATTGTTTTTATGATCCGAAATTTTGACAATTGTCGTAAATTTCTCGACAGTTCTACAAAATTGTCAATTTTGTTATGGGACAGGATTTAGACAATATGTCAAGTTGTCATTTACAAATTGCTACCTGTCGCACCTGTCAATGCTTATGAAAAAGGGACCAGGCTACATTATCAAAGTTTTCTTCTAATCCGATGGCTTCCAAGCACATATGACAACCTACTCATTCCCTCCCAACATTAACACCAGTTGCTGTATACTCAGTTCAACAGGTGTAAGACATACATAGCTCTGAGCTCGAAAGGATCCCTAAGTATGTTAATAAAAAAAATACACCACTTTTAATACACAGAAAATCTGAGTTCTGGCGCCTTTGCACTGTATGTGTTTGAGGGGGGGGAAAACGAAGCAAATTATTTTTCATTGCACGAGTCGTTTTCCTTAACGTGACGACCGACGAGAGAATACCGCATTCCATTTCGTATATATAAAAATTACTGTACATTGGGATTACTGAGATCTTTCTTTTCTTTAATACGTCGGCAATAAGCAGAGAGAGTATGGTGTGTGAAAACTTGCGAACACCTCCCGACGTGAACACACACCCTGAGAGAGAAAAAAGTGTGTATGTGTCGAGACCAGGCAACCCAAAGCTACCGCAATTTACCAAAGTCGGACGCTCCCGATAATCAACTTTCACAGATGAGATATTTATTCATACGCCGTTGTCCGTCAAGTCAAAAGGCAGTAGCAACAGGGATCGGGATTCTGCTGATTGGGACTGTTGATGCGAAGGAACTACTCACATAGACGGATGTATGTGTATATATGTGACCTCACGCATCCACTGTGCTTGAGTGTGTGTGGTTTAAGGGATCTTTTTTTTATGACCAACTGTGTGTATCTGCTTATAAAGTCGAGAATATTCAATTGGGATTGGCGTAGCTGTGAGGCACTTCGCATATTCGTAGATTCCATTTCGGTTGGTCTGTGCTTGTGTGTAACTTCCAGAAATGAAAAACAGGGAAAATGCTGCAACTATCTATCGAGCATTTCAGTTGTCCTTGCAACCATTGAACGAGAACATCGGAAAGCAACAACTTGTTGTCTTGTACGTCTGCGGGCGTGTAAGTAATCCTTTCAAACACAGCGCACATTTTTCCGGCGCCGCAACGTGCTTTCATGGTGAAAAGCTCATATTATTTTACTACCCTGTAATTTGGGATATACTTTTCTTATCAGGTCTGATATTTGGCTCCAGGTCCAGTTGAATCTCTAGTGTCGGGTTAGAAAGATTGCAATTGTCGGTAGTACGTGGTTTGTAGGAAAAGAATTGCAATTTATTCTTTTTTTTGTCACAATACAATTAAATTTGAAATATTAAAAAAAAAAAGATAACAAGAAAAGATTGTGCATAGAAAAGTTTTCAATTGTATAAATTTTATACTATAAAATCTAAAAATTAATTTATCCGGGCGGGTGAGTTCTCATAAAAATAGAGTAAATTTTCAGTTTTATCGTCTTTTTGATGCTATATGCTTCGCGTCGAATAATTGTGTAAAGAGCTTGTTCACTGTGCATAAAGTCAGCTAAGGAAAACAAATACGTAAAAAGGATAATTTCCTGACATATTGAAAATTCATAGAAAGCCATGATCAGTAAGTCTCTCTCTTTCTCCTTCACTGTCTTTTATACACGCCTTCATGCATATTAATTGTATCATTGAATCCGAGGGAATTTTTACAAATTTGAATATCAAGCAATTAACCCATCATTAACCTGAACACTCCAACCCAATTGAACCCTACCACAGCTAATGTAATTTTGGCACTTCACTTCATTGCATTCAACCCGAGCCAAGCTCAAAGACGAGCCATTTATTTATTTATTTTTGTGCTTTTCCTCAATTTTGTCACCCATCATTGTGCATCTTCCTTGATTAAACTCAATAAAGCGGCGAACACACACCTAGACACATCTCGGTAGGGCTAGCACCAGGACGACGACTTAGTAAATGAGCGGATGCGATGATACATACTTACAGATGGGCGACGTTATAAACCTGTCATCGAATTTACAATTCAGCGTGACAGAAAATTTCTTTAACCGGGGTAGGAGGTTGGTTTGCTTATGGCGTTCAGTGGGCGGGGTGGGATTGCTACAGACAAAACTGAAACAACTTCTCCTTCTGTTGTGTATTCGAGTGTTCGTTGGAGTGTTTACATTGACACATAAATACATGACATCCGACTGCTGTTTGCGATGAGGGACGCACATCCACGTATTCCGTCAGGATCCATCCGCTTTATGGAGCATTTTGTGTGGCAATTTTATTATTTTATTTTTTTGTTGAATGATACTACGTTTGAGGAGAAAGCGAGACAGCAGGTGACGCATTAGAATACATACAGAGAGGTTGCACGTCGGGGAACGGAAAAGTCTAGATACAGAAGCAAGAATAAATATACTACAATTATAATATGAATACCAATAGTTGCACAAACTAAAACTCTGGGGTCCAGAGTTCTGAAAGCCGCACTACCAAAATCTCATGTTGGCCAAGATGACACAGAAAGAATGATTCCATGCATTGCCCACCTCAAGGGCAACCAAAAAATTACCCTCTATAGCCAAAAGGAAATACATACTCGTACACATACATATCTAAGAATTCAATGCGCGCGAAATCTGAGGAAAAATTGTTGAACATGCTCCAGCGGAATTTTTTTTTTCTCTACACGGAGGAGTACGGGGAGCACATCCTTGAAGAATCAACAGGAGAAAACGTGCTCCACAATAGCGGAGTGGATTAGGTGAAGATATTTAGCGACGAAGTACGGAATGTATGTACGTATCTGAGACGACGAGTCTTTAGCATCAGTAGCTTAAATATTCCGCGGTAAGGCTAATGAAACATTGTTGCTTTTCGAACGCATAATTAGAGAATGCCTTTAACAAACTTTGCTATGTACTTCGTTCTGCTTCGGCGTAGATGTTTTTTCAGCTAATTGTTATATGGCTCCTAAAAACGTTGTTCTATTGTTTATGTTTTAACGTTAGATCGAAGGCAAGAGGGAAAGCCGTGCTTGCAAAGGAAACAAACTATGGGTTACTTCACAAAATCGCTGTTTAGTAATCGGTATAATTAATATATCCTACATAAAAGCCAGCCTGTATGTACAGTGAGGTGCACAAATGAGTACATATTTTTTGTAAGTGTAATTTACACTTCATAGAAAAAAACGGATTGAGGTAAGCTCAACATTTTTTTTTGCACTTTAACACTACATTTAAAGGCGAAGAGAACGGTATATAATACAAGACAGAAAACCAAAATAACGAGCAAAACAAAAAACAATCTGCGTACTCAATTTCCCCAAATTTTCACCCAATTTGTTCATGCAGTAAATGCAGTAATAAAGTGCCAACAAAAATTTGAGCTTACTTCATTCGGTTTTTTTCTATGAAGTGTAAACTACACTTACAAAAAACATGTGCTCATTTGTGCACCCCACTGGGTATCAAGTTGGGTATCTGGCTTTATGGATGTAGGTCATATTGATGTGCAATTTCAAATTACAGAGCATCTGGACCACATAAGCGCCCACACGCTCTTGGTTAGCAATTATGAAAAAAAAAAAATAGGTCACTCGGCGTAGTTTTTTTAAGAAGAAGTGATGTACTGAAAAACGTTAAAAAGAATTCCACGATGCAAATTTTTTTTTTTTTAAGTGACACTAATTTGTTTAAGCTGACATATTAATGGCTTCGGGCCTTCTTCTGCAAGGCAAATTGGTGGCAATTAGATTAAAATAACACGAGAAGAAAAGTTCTTTTTTCGTTTTGGTCTAAGATCTCATTATAGAAGTACAATCATTGGTCAATCAATATTTAATTACTGTTGCCATACCGTCTTATCAGAAAAGAAGTGCACATTTTATTGGAACGTCAAACATGGTCCAGCTGCATTTTCTTCCACGATCTGTTTTTTTGCAAATCATTAAGCTTTGAACGTTGCCTAAGACTTCACAAACACATAACAGAAACATTGTGAAAGCGCACCTTAAGTTTGAACCTCTAATTTTATATGATCCCCCTAGTACATATGTTCTTGAATTTTATTTTTTAATAAGCTTCATAAGCAAAATTATTAAAAAAGCTATTACTTGACATTACTGATACCACGAACAATAGTTAGCTAGTAGTTTTAATTAGTATCTGCAGTGAAGAGCAGCACCTTGTGCTGGCACAAATTTTTAATTGGAAAGTTGATGGTTTTTTCTGATAGGAGTCTCCAATTATTCGTTCCGTAATTAATTATTTTTTGAATGTTCCGACTAAGCTTAGGGAATACCTGCGTATAATTCAAATAATTCGTGTTGGAATGAAAATTAAAGCATTGTTGAGCAGAAATGCGAAAGTAGTTTTAAATAATGATGTTTGCCAGAAAACCAGTGAATGCCAAAACGGGCTTAGAGTATTATAAGTTTTTAAGTAGAAAAATCTACTTATATATATTGTCTGTTGGAGAGTGACTTTAAAGTTATTAGGCGGAATTAAAGCTCGTAAAATTATGCAATTAAAAAGAGAATAGGATTGGTCAAGACAACATTGGTTAAATGTATTGTAGAAGAGTGTTCGTATTACAGCCAATAATTGGTTCTTGCATTATCTTTCATTCTATACAGAAAAGGACAACTTATATTTATTGCGATAGATATGGTTAGTCACAAACTTAGGTCAGGTATAAAACTTTGAAAAGAAATAAAACAAAGGTTTTTTTTTTTTTGTTTTTAGGGTTTCGTTCCAAAGGAATAACGAAACCCTAATAGAATCACTTTGGTGTCCGTCTGTCTGTCTGTCTGTCGCCTTTACATATTTGATTATAACTTCTGAATCCTCTGTAGTTAAGGGATGAAATTTAGAACGGATATGTATATTGGCAACCCAAAAATAAATCAGGAATTTTTTCCGGAATTAGTCGTATATTAAAGAAAAAGTTTGTACTGAAACTTACCTTTGAAAAAACTTTTATTAATTTTTGTGGTCAATATGGGTGTAATTGGAAAGGGGGGCGGAAACTACAAAACTGTCTGCCTGTCTGTCATTAAGCCTTATCTTAGGTATCTGGTGAACCACCTGGAATTAAGAAATGAAATTTATACAGATGATGTACTTCACTCAAAAGTTTAAAGAAAGTTACTTATTAACGAAAAAGTTAGTACTAATACTAAAATCAATCAATCAATCAAAAAATCTTGGATACTTGATATGGGTATGGTTAGAAAGAGAATGGTAGCAAGATCGAAGAGTTGTACCACAATTAGCATCTTAGTCTTATTGGTAAAAAGCTATAAGCCCGCAAACTTCAAAAAGCAGACTTGTGTACCATGTCCCATACCTTATTTTCTAAAACAATGAGCCAAAAAAATCTGAAAAAAATTGGAGCTATGGGGCAACTCATCGCAATATTGCAAATATACCCAGAAATCTCATATGATTTTTTATTCGTACTAAAATAAATTAATAACTAATTTCTTCAAATTTTTTTTTACCGGAGCTAATTGAGTTAGGTACCGTTGGATAGGTCTTGTAAAATAAAATACAGTTTTGATTTAGAGCTTTTTGTTTCGAGGCTCAGTTTTAAGTGCGAGAAAAAAACCCCCCCCCCCCCCCCCCCTCGCATTTCTACACCTGCAGGTCTAAAAATCTGAATAAAATCTAGAAGGTAGGTCTCGATGTAATCTTTAGTTTAAATATAGTTCGAGCATCCTGGCTCAAACACTTTTCGAGTTATTGGCCAAAAACCAAAAAAACAATGACATTCGAATTTTAAAGATCCGAAAACGCCATTTTGTAGATCTCACCAATAGAATTAAAAAATTTTATACAAAAAAAAAATTTATTTTCACACAATTTTTCGAAATATTAACGATTTAAATTATATCAGCATTTTACTAAAAAAAGGGCAACTAGCGATTATCTCACACACACAAAGTTTTCTACGCGTTTCCTATAGCAAAAAAGACAATAGAACTTCGAAGCAGCGTTGGTGGAGTGGTTATAGCGCTCGCGCTCTGCACTTGACGGTCCTGGGTTCGATCCTCGATTTGTTCGATTGCCTTTTTTTGGTTTTTATTTTTTTTTTTTTTCTTCTCCGAAGGGGGTTTCTCGCTATTTTCACATTTCTTATTTTTTCAAAATTGCTAAAATCCAATTATAAATAAAAATGATAGCTTGAATGCGTTACTAACTCAATCGAGGACGCAAAGGATTCTTAAAAAAGTTTCTATATTCTGTTAGATTCTGAAATATCTTTTGGCTCTTTTTAAGGCCTGTGAACCTGAGCGAATATTTTGTATGACAGTTACAAATTTACAGTTAATTCCTGAAAATTTGTCAGGAATTAAAGATCAATTACTACAATAAGAAGAAGTAAAGATTAATTACTACAGTAAGAAGCTGGCTAGAAGTATTGGCAACTCCAAAAAAGAATGGCGGGTTGTCAATGATATATTAAATAATAACATATCTAGCAATGATATTGTACGGAATCACAACAATTCTACCATCGCTGACCCTTTAGAGGTTGCTAACTTCTTTAACAACTTCTTTGTCGATGTCAGCACACAAACTAGTTTTCAATCAGAGAGCTTTTATTTTAACGAATTTACGTCCTTAGAAATTCAAAAAATAATATCTTCACTTAAGACATCGAATTCGACCGGATTAGATAATATAATCAAGTTTTTTAATAAAAAACATATTTTTTTATATCTCTGATGTAATTTGTTATGTTTTTAATTCTTGCGTGAATAATTATGTTTTTCCTGATTCGCTGAAAACTGCTGTTGTATTGCCCCATCACAAGAAAGGCGACACTATGGCTTTGAACAACTATCGCCCCATTTCACTGCTAGCTGTTTTCTCCAAAGTTTTTGAAAAAGGCATAAAATCAAGAATGATTTCCTTCTTGGACACAAAACTTTTCTTCAGCGAATTTCAGTTTAGCTTTAGAAGCGGTAGGTCTACTGAAAGTGCGTTATTAAAGCTGGTTGGGGAAATATATAATAGTCTAAACGAATCTCAAATTCCTTCTTGTTTGTTCATTGATATAACCAAAGCTTTTGACATGGTTAATCATACTATTCTTTTAAATAAGCTTTTTTATGCTGGATTTCGGGGATTTTTCTATGATTGGTTGGCATCCTACCTGAAAAATCGGCGTCAAATTGTAAAAATTAGTAATGCTTTCAGTTCTGCAAAATATGTGAATACTGGAGTCCCGCAGGGCTCTGTCTTGGGCCATCTACTGTTCTAGATATATGTAAATTCTTTATTTAGTCAACCCTTTAAAGGCAAAATCACGGCTTTGCTGATGATACTGCACATTCATATTCCAACGACAGCTATCTAAGCTTTTATTTCGATGTCAACTATGACTTGGATTTACTACGACGATGGTTTAGAAAACCTAAATTGCTAATCAGCAATAAAACAAAATTTATGACCTTTAGTAAAAAAGGTTCTCTAAATGATGATTTTGCCCCTATTTTATCACTCCCCTGACTGTTTACGTTTTTGTTCAACTGGTTCAAGGAAAATGAGAACTGCAATTAAGATTGCTTTCGTATTGAGAGTGTTGACAGTTTCAAGTATTTGGGTATTATTATTATTGTATTAGGCGGCGTAACAGCCGGTTGAGAGCCAGAGCCTAGCTTTGGGTATTATACTGGATAATAAGCTCAATTGGAACGATCATACCTCATACTTAAAACATCACCTCAATAAGGTAGTAAGGCAAATGTACCATTTAAGCCTATATTGCAATACGCAAGTTTTAAAAATGGTTTATAATGGTTTGTTTAAATCTAAGCTGTAGTATGGCATCTTATGTTGGGGTGGTGCTTATTTTAATAAAATTGAACCTTTGCTAATCAAACAAAAGCACGTAATCAGAATCATGAACAAAGTAAATAGAAGAACACCTAGCCTTATATTGTTTGAAGGTATGGAAATTCTTCCATTAAGACACCTGTACTGCTATAAAGTCTTGAAGATATTTTTCGAAAATTCGGGATTCTACAATGTTAGATATCACGAAAACTACAATTTACGAATTAACACTGGAAACATCGCAATCATTTCAGTTATTTACAAATCGCGTTTTTGTCGGTTCTATAGCGTTACAGCTCCTAGACTATTTAACTCTTTACCAGACTTCCTAAGGTGTGAGAGAACGAAAATTGTATTTTTAAGTAATATTAAAAAAATGGCTCTTAACATTTAAACATCGCGAAATTGATTCACTCTTGCTTCCAATTGTTTAACTCATTGTTTTATTATTATATATATTCTACTCCCATATTTGTTTATTATATATTTATTTCCCCATCAACTATGTAATTTGTTATAAAGCTATATATGCAAATTTTTAATGTACTACTTGCCACTTTGGTAACAGATTGTAAAAAACTATTTCTTAGACACGGCCGACATTCTTTCTTTTTATATTTATATCTAAAAAATTAGTGACGTTATTCCTTTTGTCTTGAAATAAAAAAAATAAAAAATAAAAAAAATATCCCTCCCTCTAAGTCGAATTTTTTCGCCATATTTTGGCATTCCCCTTCCTCTAAGTCAAACACCCTCTAATATGTATGTAGCGCTTTGTACATAGCCGGAAAATTCAAAAGACAAAAAGGCGGAAGGGAGATTTTTGACAACCTAATATATATTTATTTGTTACTTTGTGTTAAATTTGTACTTTTGATTTCTTATATACTTGTATGATTAAATGTATGTGTACAGTAAACCAAAAAAAAAAAAATGGGACACCCATCACAGCCAGGCTCAATTTGCGATATCTCAGCCGTTTCTTAACATATCAGGGCGAAATAAATAGCAGATTAATCTACGATTTAAGCTGATACCAATTTGTTTAAGCTACGTTTAATCTACTGCTAGGATAGCAACTAAAGTAAATATACGTCTATTTCGATGGCCAAACAAAATATGGAACCCATTTTTTTTTGTTCACTGTACAGTCAGTCACATGGATATTCGCACAAAGTCATTTACTAACTATATAACGATTATTTCTAGTTGAAATTTATGTTAAGAAAAAATATTTTCTTACCAAATTATTAATTGCTTTGCACATGATTTTTTTCATAGCCAGTTCTTTGCTAAGAAAGGTCCGTTTATCAGAAATGTTTTTCCAAACCATACAACACCTAGAAATCACATCACATGGGTATTCGCACAAACAACTTCCAGTCGTTCATGTGTTAAAATGAACAGTTGCGCTGACCTACAAAGTTAACGGCACATAAAAAAAACTGCAAAGGGTTGTCGATGCACGTGTCGAAGAAGAAAAACAAATCAGTTTGTGATCATTTTTTGACGCGTTAAGGAACAATGGGCCGAAAAACTAAAAATACAGACGTGGAGATCCGCAAGCTTGCTGTTAAACATCATAATGAGGGTAAAACATTCCGGGAAATCGGTGAGATGTTAAACAGAAGTTACTCAACGATCTATAGTATAGTAAAAAGGTACAAAAGAGAAAAACGGTTTGAAGATAAGAAAAAAGAAGGCCCAGCGTTTTTACTAAGCCAAAGTGAACAACGATATGTGGTGCAACAAGTGCGTAAAAATCCGAAGCTAAGTGCACCAAAACTGGTAACAATGCTCGAAAATGTTTGCGGGAAGAAAGTCAATGCAGAAACAGTACGAAGAGTTCTCAGACGCAACGGCTATAACGGACGTTCGGCACGGAAGAAACCCTATGTTAGCGAAGTAAACCGAAAGAAAAGACTTGAATTCGCAAAAACCCATTCCGGAAAGGACTTTGAATATTGGAAAGATGTTATTTTCGTAGACGAGAGCAAATTCAATATTTTTGGACCAGACGGACGAGGAAAAGTGTGGAGAAAGAAAAACGAGGAACTTAATAAGGAGAATCTTAGAGGTACTATTAAACATGGCGGCGGTTCTGTAATGGTGTGGGGTTGCATGTCAGCTAATGGAGTCGGAGACTTGGTGATTATAGACCAAATTATGGATAAAACAGTATATCTTAACATTTTAAAGGCAAATTTAAAACAGAGTGCTGTCAAAATGGGTTTGGGTAGAGACTTTAAATATTACCAAGATAATGACCCCAAACACAAATCTCGCTTAGTCATGGAATGGTTGCTCTACAATTGCAAAAGCACGATAGCCACCCCACCTCAGTCTCCAGATATTAACCCTATAGAGAATTTGTGGGCTGTACTGGAATCTGCTATAAGAAAGCACGAGATTTCTAATAAAAACCAGCTTAAAACCATTCTGTTACAAGAATGGTGTCAAATATCGTCCGACTTAACGAAAAAGCTGGTTTCTTCCATTCCAAACAGACTGAGAGAAGTCCTTAAGAAACGAGGATATCCAACTAAATACTAGATGTTTGCCTTACCTGATGAACTGATGCTTAATTGAATTCGATTAGTTTTTGTTTGAATACCTGTGTGATGTTATTTTGAAAATCACAATCTTTAAGGGCTCCGCTTTTTAATAGTTTCATTTTTTATAAATATTATTTCTTTTTTTTTTGTCAAAGAATATACAAACATTATTTTTGTTGATTAAAAAAAATGTTTTCACATAAAATAATAAAATAAATGTTTTTTTTTTTATTTTGATCCGGTTTGTGCGAATATCAATGTGACTGACTGTATATCAGCGTTGGATATGACATATGAAACTACGCAGTAGTTTTTGATTGCTTTTCTTTTTTATTAGAGTCTTAGGTTAAGCACAGTACAGAATGGATAAATTTAACCGTTTTTTCTTTTACGAGATAAACGGATATAAGAAAAAAATTCTTATAAAAGAACAACGCATACAAGAAAAAACTTTTTCTTATTAGCAATGCAAAAGTTTGCGAACCGAATGGATAAGACTATCAAAACCAATTGTCTTTTCATTTAAGCTGTTTATGGCAATATTTCATATCAACATTGAGGAAATGTTGTACTTACAGTATAATACACATCTTTCTAGCTGTGTTTTTTTTTTAGAAGTACTGTGCAGTACACAATAAAATGAATGAAATCAAAATAGATTAAAAAGTGGGTAGTATTTATTCGATAATACTCTTTCTGCTTTACAAAACTGTGCTAATCGTCTTTTCTAATAAATAAATTTTTATTATTCTTGAGGATTAGAAATGGATTCTGCTGTAGGAAAAAGGCAACATTTACGACACTTGTTCTTCTTTCGTTTTCGCTACGAACGTATGCCCGAACCTAATTGAAATCTATAAATATTATAAAACAAAGTCGAAAAAAATGTTTGGGGAGTTTGATCTCAGGAACTACTGAACGGATTTCCATGCGGTTTTCACCAGTAGTATTGTTTGGTAACTATTATGGGTATGGACTATATTTTATAGACATTTAGGCACAACAAGGGAACGGTATATTGAGATAAGTAAAAAAAATCGAGAACTGGCAAACTTCTAAGGCGGGCGCTGTCTAAACAGTTAAATATACGAAAAAATAATGTACTGGGGAATTGATCGTCTCAAAAAGTTCTAAGAAAAAGTCAGCGATGGCATATGTCTATCTTTTAAGGTGGACTCACAATAACCATTTTTATGGTTCTTTAAAAATTCGAAAACCCAATCCGCCCTGTAATTTCCACACCGCTTTGTCAAAAAATCTGAAAAAATTACAAAACATCGGCTTCCATGAGTAAATTAAAAAAAAACTAATTTCAGCATTCTAGCCCCAATACTTTTGGATCTTTTGGCCAAAAACGATAAAACGTGAATATGCAAATTTCAAAAATCTAAAAACGCAGTTTTATAGATCTCGGGGCAAGCACTAAGAAATAATAGCTATAAAAATATCTATTAGTTGGCGAAATCCGAGAAATCGCTGATTAAAAGATTTTTTTAACCTATAAAATTCTGGCTGAAATCTATGCGAGTCTCAGTGGTGTTTTCCATATTTATTTCAACCCCTATTTCCTCAACTCAAATTTGCACACAGCTGGCATGACGATGATCGCGCAGAAACGGTGTTGTACAGATAGAGGCATATGACGTGAAAAATAGATATATGTATATATGTGTATAGGTTTACATAAATGTACACATTAGAAATACAGGCAGCGATTAAAGAACGTGGTATTTTTTGTTGGAATATGATAGCCAATGCGTGTTCTGTTCTACAGGAATATAACAAGGACTATTTACTTTGATAATTTCGTTGTGTAAAATTACTGATCCTTTGTTGCTGTGGCAAAACCACCGCAAAATATGATTGAAGATTTGTTGTCATCCGATTACAGAAACATTGATCAAAGTACATACAATCGAATCATACGAAGTCGAATTTTCACGGGATATCAAAATTAGTTCGAGTTAGAGGCAGTTATGGAAATTCAAGTTAGAGAGTTTCATATTTTTTTTTTGTTAAAATCCTTTATTTTGGATTGTAATATTTGCAATTGTAATTGTACTGGCAGACGCGCGCTAAATGAAGCAAGAATGCCTCTCAGATACCTATCTGTTTTCAGACTAAAAGTCGGTTATTTGTGCGATGTTTGCGTGTAGGACCATATTCGCAAGCAAATCCTCATTTTTGCTGTGAACTTCGTCTGCTCTCTCTTTCTTGCATAGGTAAACAACAATAAGGGCAACCACTTGCGCTTTTTCTCCGACGTGTTTGCACTACAAAAATCAACACGAAATGAATGTTCACGAAATGTGTTCATCGTCTAGGACCACTATGGGTTAGTCCGATAATGCAAGTTGCGAGGAGACATTTTTTTGTCTATTTTTCAGCCAAAGAAATAAAATTCGACTTAGAGGTATTGAAAGTAGACTAAGGCTGAAAAGAATGTATTCGGGTTAGAGGGATTTGAGACTTTAAGGGAGTTCGACTTAGAGGATGGTTTTTGTATGGGAGATTGAGGGGAATGCCAAAATATGGACGTTCGACTTAGAGGAATTCGACTGTATGTTCTGTGGAATTTTATTTCAAGTAAATAGAGAAATAACCTCTCTTTGGCAAATTTAAAAAAAAAATTAAATTCCTGGCCTTATTATTATATGCAGAATACATGCGAGAAAAAACAATGATCATTACTGACTTATTGAAGCGATTCAAAACGAGTGTCTTTTGAAAAGGGGAAAACATCATTTATGATTTAACTATGTTATTAGTCTACAATAACAAGGGGAATATTTTCTTTTTGAATGCTACTGGAGGCAGCGGGAAGACTGCCTTTGCTGTGGCATCGTCTGGAATTAGACCCACACTTTTAAATGGCGGATAACCTGCTAACTTCGCTTTTAAACTTCCATTAAAATTTTGTAATGCCGATGCTTGAAGTGCTTGCAATGTTTCCAAGTAGAGTAATACTGGTAAATTGATGGGGGATTGCAGTTCAATAATTTGGACGAGGCTTCAATGCTTCAGTGCGTCTAGCAAGACGCACTAAAGCAAAGTCTATGCTTTACTGCAAATAAAAAATCGTAACTTCAAACTCATATACATAAGTGTTGCATATTGAAGAGACAACACATCACTTTCCAATACCCCAAATTATTTCTAAATTCATTAACACTTTCTGGCATTCCATTGCTGGAATACGAAACAACTTTAGATATATAGTGCTGCCTGCGCGAAGCCAGGACGGGTTGCTAGTATATTTATATAGTAAAAAATGTACGTTCCTTTGGAACGAAACCCTAAAAAGACGAATCATCATTTTAGTGGATAATGCAACAAGTCATACCCTTTTAAATGAATATTCAAATGTTGTCGTTAAGTTTTTAACCCCTAATCTAACATCAGAAATTCAGCCTTTGGATCAGGGCATCATTCAAAATTTAAAAATGAAATATAGATCCAAGATGCTTTTATCTATCTTAGCAAAAGTTGATGAGTGCGAATCCGGAGCTGAATTTCGTCGCATGTTTTAATCGTGCTGGATTACGGCAGAGAACGCAACACAAAGAGCTGAACGACCACCAGCGACAACGCTGACAAACTTCTTCGAGACATGCGCGAGCGATCCATTTGCAAGAACATTGCTTTACTCGGAAATACCGAAATATTTTACATGGAATGCGTCACATAAAAAATTCCAGGACGGGTTGCTAGTATATTTATATAGTAAAAATTTAGTTTTTCATTGTATCAATTAAGTTCATTAGTTTATCTAAAACCTAACCTTTTTTTATCTAGCGGGGGCTTTCTACGACATTACTGGAGCAATTGGCATCTATATAGTAAAGATTTTTGCTAAGGAGCAAGTTGCGCATAGTATTATATTAAGCTAGTTTGAGGTTTTTTTGTTTTTCTCCAGAAGTATTTATTTACTTTTTTGTTTTTCTCTTACTTAATACAATAATTAAATTATTCATTGGAAACATATACAATTCTTATATCATATCTCTGTATAATAACCATTGTAAATTGTGCGATGGCTGATCGTACTTCTTTGAACGAAAAAAAAAAAGAAAAAAAAAAACGTTGGGGTAAACACAATAGAACTGTTATTTTCTTCCTTAACTGTCCAGGAAAGTGAAATTTTTTTGCTGATTAATTATTATTATTTTCTGTTTTTGTGGTATTTGTATATGTATATATTTCTCATGCTGGGTTTTGAATCGTTGAAATTGAATTGAACCCTTCTGTTTGTTTGAAGTTTGTTTGTTTCTGCAATCCTAACACAACTCCATTCCCAAAGGAATTTAATTAAGGAAATTAACTGAATTTTTAAATAGACCGGTTGGCGAAAATTGATTGCAGACTCGTTCTTGTTCGATAGCTTCCTCTTCTTGTTTGGTGTTTGCTTCGAAATTTATTTATTTTGTTTTATCTTTCGCCCCTTGGTTGTGGTTTCAATATGAAATTATTATTTTTTTTTATAATAGACAGACGAAGGGAAGTTCGTTACTCAGTGCAAAGCAGTGGTCTCTTTGGTTGGGTTGATGGAAATTATAGCCGTGGAAAAGGGGAAAGCGGAAGTGTGAAAAAAGAAGGGATTTTTAACAAAGGGGGTTGTAATTAAATTAATTGCTGCATAATGAAACATAAATTGGTGTCTTATTTGAAAGTGGCTCTCTCGTTTTCCAAGACTAGTGAAAGGCATGAATTCTATATTTTAGGGCTTAAGTTGATGTGCCAAGCCCGGTATCTTAGAGTGTGACGACTTTAAGTTTTGAATTGGTAAATGATAAAACAACTCCCTAGGTAATTGTTTCAAATAAGTTGACTATTTGCAGATCAATTACTTCTGGATCAGAATCAGTGTGAGGGTCGAACCTAACAACAACAACAACAATAATAATAGCGTTACTTTCTTCAAAGTCGTTGAGTAATCTTATACAGCTGAGTTATACCTGACTTATACCTCTGAGTTTTTCGCCATATTTTGGCATTTCACTCAATTTTCCATACAAAAACCATCCTCTAAGTCGAACTCCATCTAAGTCGAAAATCTCTCTAACTCGAATACATTTTTTCGACCTTTGGTCTATTTTCAATACCTCTAAGTGTCGTAGTTTTTTTCACAACGTTTTATTTACTTTTAATATTTTACAAAGCACTCTTCAAGGCGGCTTGTCGTGATCGCGGTTCACAGTCCTCTGCCTGTCCTTCCATCAGGACATTTATACTCATTGGTCTCGTCATCGTCTTATCGTCTTTCGTCTGTTTTACTTTATTGCGGTCGATGGGAAAACCCAGTCGTCGTCTGGTAGTCCCTTGTCGTCGTGGGTTGATAGGATAACCAGCCGCTGTCTGGTTATCCTTTAATTGAGTGGGTCTTCGGTCTACCTGTGCTCACATAAGTAAGTCCAATTTTGTTTTCTTCGGCTGAAAAATAAACAAAAAAATGTCCTCTCACAACTTGTATCAAATACGCATACTCGCATTTTCTAACTCTCTCAAGGTGGGCCTAGACGATGAACACATTTCGCGAACATTCATTTCGTGTTGATTCTTGTAGTGCAAACGCGTCGGAGAAAAAAGCGCATTTGGTTGCCCTTGATTGTATCACTATGCAAGAAAGGGAAAGGAAAGGGATCCTCAGCTTTCTCACTACCATAGACGCTAGTATTTCGAAGTTTCTAATTGAACCGAGTTTTAGAGGCTATTAACTCAAGTACTGAAACAAATAAAATCAAAAATAAAGAAGATTTGGGGTTGAGGCATAAGTTCCTAGCGCTTTTCGGCGAATCGTATTTAATGAAGATAATCGAGAATCGTTTTGTGAATGTAACATTTCCAAAGACTTGAGCTTAATATTCATCTCTTGTATCACTACAAGTTCTCAGTTTATTAATGCACTCACCCACCTTTTGTACTCATCGCCCTCACCCTTTGTTTTTGAAATTTTGTTCAATGGCTTACTTTTCGAATTACTTAGATACCAGGCAATCTGCATGGAGTTTTCATTAAATTTATTTTCAAGGATATCTCGTTTCCAGAATTTTGTATTGCAATGCGCTAAAATAACTTATATATTTGCATGTATCATGGCTTAAAAACCATTCATTCGATAATCGGAATCTCAGTTAATAAACGAAATGTAATCACGGACTGCAAATGGTTTGACACAAAAAACAACACACGCATTCATTTTTATTTCGTGTTTACTAATGTAATCCCAAAACGGTTATTAACGGGCTTATGCAAGAGTAAGATTTAAATAAATTCGATTTGCGCAACAATAATTTTATCTCGTTGCCACTAATGCAGCAGACAGCCTTGACCGTATACCACACATTGAAAACAAAACTCAATTAAATAATAAACCATCGTTACAGGTATTTGGTATAACAGTGAAAACCGCGATTGGGTACGTGTTGCTGGCCGATAGTACCCATTGTACCCTGTTAAGGGGTTGAGACCATCATCGTTGCGCAAACCATCATTTTCAGCGAGCTCTGCCCACCATCCCTCATCGCCGCCGTCCGCTCCCTCATCGCCTCAGAAACCGGCGACGTCCTCCACATCACCGCCATCTTCATCAGCAGCAGCGCATCCACAGCATCATTCTCTACATCATCATCATCACCACCACCATACAGCATACAACCCTCCACTGACGTCATCGTCGTCTACAGCTGCTATAAACTCATTCCATTCCCGCGGAACGGTGGTCCCCTTCGAAGGCTACTCCACGTCCATAGCAACATCATCAGGTTATCATCCACCTAACGATTCTCTGACATCGCTATCGGCTATCTCAACAACGTCAGCAACAACAGCATTAGGTATGGGCAGGCGAGAGATTAAACGGGCCAACACGAACGTTCCGAAGTCATACGAGAGTTCAAGCGGTAAGTCGTTATTTTTTTTTTTTTCATTTCTGTTGTTAATTTCATTCAATCTCATGCGTGAAGCATCGTTTACTCGCAGTGATTTACCCTTAGGACCCGAGTGCAGCCATGGTAAGCTCTTCGAAATATGATGGGGCTGGCTGGCGCTCAGAGTTGTAGAGCCAACAAACACTAGTTATATTCCAACTTATGATTTTCGCAATAACTCTGTTATTGATTTAATCATCCTAGCCAGGAGCTAAATTTTAAAATTAATTTTTGTCTGTTCGTCAGTTCGTTTTATCGCACTTCAGACTGTGTTGTGCTGCGAGACGTTGAATTGTTGCTGATCCTTTTCCGTTTATATGGTACTTACTCTGAAGACCTGAATTACCAATGAAGGGAAGTTGTTTTATACTACAAATGCACTTATGCCCAGTTTCACAATGAGAGTTTAAGCTAATCTTTTGGTTTAAACCTCCGTTTTAACAGTTTTCGGTTTTACAGTACCCGTTTAAACGAATCCAATTTGGAGTTGATGGCCCTGCTTAGTAGCAAGCTGTCAACTAATGCGCAAACGTATGGGGCCACACCCAGTCTAGAGAGCGCGCCTGTGATGGCGCTGGGCTTAATGTTGTTAAAGCGCCTTCAATGTCGATAACCGAATGAATTCCTTACTAGCGAGTGGTGAAGAGTGGAGGGCTGTTTCTACCGACCTACCCCTGCTGTAGAGGTATTGTGAAGAGGATATCAGTGAAGGGTTGATGATATCCCGAACATGGGCGTCCAGTAACTTTTCATTTTGAGGGGAAAGGACGACAGATTGATGGGTCTGAGATCCTTCGGACTGACGTGCGAGCACTTGCCCGCTTTGGGTATGACGACCACATGTACCTCTGTCCATGATCTAGAGATGTGGATCAGTTCCTCACAACTAAAAATAATCATCAGCCAGGGAAGTATGAGGTCCATGGATTGCTGCAGCTCAGCATGGAAGATGCCATCAGTACCCGGTGCCTTATAGGGCTCGAATGAGTTGACAGCCCACGATATGGCATTCTCTGTCACCCTTTCGGCGGAACTGGATATCAGCAAGTAAGTGGGAGCTCTGTTTCGATCTACAGAACTTCCTGGAAAGTGAGATTAGCAGTTCAGGTGACTCTTCGCAGGAGATGGTCCATAAGCCATCGTCTCTCATGAGAAGAATACGGTTCGGTGGGGTGGTGGACAAGACCTTCCTGAGCCTGGACACCTCTGGGATGCCTTTTATTTTCTCAGAGAAAAACCTCCAGGATATACGTTGAGCTTTCCTGCAGAACGTTCTGTAAGTACCTAGATTCCTCTTATAGGAGTCCCAATCCTCTGTCAAGCGAGAGAATTTAGCTTTTTTAAAAAGCTCACGACATTTTTTTCTTAGGAATCCTATTTCTCGATTCCACCATAGTGTGCGAAATTTGCGGCCCGGTCTGGTAATAGCACAGGATGCAGACAGTGCATTGCACAAGACTTGAGTAAACCTGTCAACAAGTGAGTCAAGGTCAGAATGGTTGGAGGACGAGAGCATGGCAGGGTGCAGAGTCTGGAACTAAAGATTGCCCAGTTGGTATTCCTATGATTCCTATAGGCAGGAGGTAGGGGAACAGACTCCAACAGGCTAAATGTAATGTAGCCGTGGTCTGAGGAGTGCTCACTCCAGACTTTCTAATCTCGTATCTTGAAAGATAAACTTTCAGAGACAAGGGTTATGTCAAGAACCTCTTGTCTGTTGTTAGTAATGAAGGTGGGCTTATTGCCTCTGTTGTAAACTACAAGGCTAGTATTAACTACGTAGTCGAACAATTGCTCACCTCTTTTGTTTAAATCTGAGCTACCCCAGATAGTGTGGAGCGCGGTGATGTCACAGCCCAGAATAAGCATTTGCTTTAAATTCTCCGCTTCGGCGATCACTGCCCTCAAAATAACCAGATCTGATTCGGATGTCGCACGCGACGTCAAGGGGGAAAGAGATGGTAGGGTGGAATACCAGTGCTCACCGCGCACGTCCCCACCAGAGTACGGGCCGCTGCACCACTGGCACTAGCAATGGAATTGACGTAACCTTGATGCCAGCCAGCGTAAGCGCTTGGGAGGGGAGTCCAGTTGAATCTTCCACTCTTTTGGGAATCGTTAAGGATTCTTCTGCAGACCTCTTATTATGGTCGGCTCTGATAAAGGTTTTCGGTAAACTTTTACCTCGCAGTTTTTTATTATGAGGGTGGAGGAGCCCCGCTCGTCAGGTGGGGATTCTGACGATCGGACGTCATGGGTCTCCGTGGGTGAGTGCGTATAAGGTAGGCTTGGGATTCGAGTGGTCCAGGTTTGAATCCGGCGCCGAGCGATCTTGTAGATTCTTTTTTTTCTCTCTTTCCCTGCTCGGAAGTATTCATCTGAATCTGGAATTCAGTTGATTATCCGATAACAGGGCAGAGAGATTCTGTAAATCTTCAAGGAGCACGACGTGGTGCTTGGCCTGGGCCAGGAGATCGCCAAGCCATTAAAGATTCGGGAACGAGGTAGCACAGTCCCCTCCACGAAGCAAGTTTAGTGTGATTACAAAAAAGTGAAGTTTTGTGACCTCGATAAAGAATACAGCATGCATGGCGGTAGGAGCAGGGGAGTACTCTGACCTTAATAGATAAATTATCTTATGCCTCACTGATTACTGTAACGTTTTCCAGGCGGACGCGGAGGTTTTGACGACTAACGAAAAGCTAGGTTAGGTAAAACATAATGTGATATCCAACAATTATGACATCATTTGTAGTGATAGCCAAGCCTATACTCTGTCGACTAACGAAAAGCTAGGTTAGGTAAAACATAATGTGATATCCAACAATTATGACATCATTTGTAGTGATAGCCAAGCCTACACTCTGTCGTACTTACCTATTTACTTTTGATTGCTGCCCTAAGGTGCCGCCAATCTCTAGATGAAATGACAAAGCTCTTTAACATTCACGTTATCTGGAGCGTGGGCTTAGTCACATTCCGGCTATTTTCCGCGCTGACGTACTCACCAGGTATGTGATCGCCGACACAACATGACTTTATACGAAATAATTTTGGACATCACTGGATGTCAAACGGACAATCTACCTTTTGCGACTGAACAGACCTACAATTAAAGGTAGATGTCATTACAGAGCACTGCGCAATTGGCTGACATGCCATTAGATTAGAAGTCCCTGCAGTTGACGGATGATAAAGAGGAGGAATCTGTTTCCCGCCTTCGTTGTTCGTGTCTTAGTGCTTCGTAGAACAACACTTCTCGGCGAATATCTCTATGATAGTCTGTCCAAACTGAACTGCGTCAACATTGGACAGCTAGATAGCTTCGTGCGAAGCTTTGTTTGGTTTTAATGGGTGCATCAATTTTACATTTTGTTTTCCAGAAGTTAGAGGCTGTCCAATTTAAAGTTGTTGTATTTTTTGTACTTTACACAATAAAAGCATTTCTTTTCCTTTGAGATTGAACAAAATATATTTTCTCTGCTCTTCAAGAATTCTGTTCGCCGTCTATTTTGCATATGTAAAAGCGTTTTTTTTTTACTCAAAATATACAAAAGTCTTATCTGTTATTGGTTATGGTTATTCTTTATGTTTCATTTAGTTGGGGCTTCCATTGAGGTGAATTGGGGGACTTTTAAACTTCGCCTGATCCTGTCGAGTCTTTTATCAACCAAAAGGTCTTTGAAAATAAGATTGAGCTTTCTTTCGGGTTTTGTCGGTAAAAAGTACCGTTGGAAAGATATGAACCTCTAAAGTTGGAAAAAAGGTTCCCCCTCTAAAAGTGTTCTTTTACATACATATACGCGCTGTGGCTTAATCGTTAGTGCGTCGGACTGTTAAGCGAGAGTACCTGGGTTCGACTCCGGCTCAGGGAAATAATACCACAAACAATTTTCCCGGCCCCACCTCCAGCGAACGACTGACAACCCTCCTGGAGTACTTCTGTCATGAAAAGCTTTCGCAATTCGCCGTTCGGAACCGGCATTAAACAGTAGGTCCCCTCCACATGTGTCAAAATTATAACGCGCACAACACAGTGGAGGTGCGAAAAAGCTAGGCTCTGGATCTCAACGGGCTGTTACGCCGCCTAATACAATAATACAATACGATTTTTTTAACATTTGATTTATTTTATGCGTAGCTAAGCGCCGGGTACAGCTAGTTCTCTATAAAAAGCAATTGCTGGATTTGTGTTGATGCTGGCACTCATGGCGGTGATTATTTTTGTTTAATATATAACACTTATTGACAGTGCCTAACTAACAACGAACGAACAACGACGTCAATTTCCCAATTCTAAAAATTTTAACGAAAAAATTACCATATTTCCTAGGCCCTTATCGCGGTTGTTGGTTAGTAATTGAAACTTAAGGCAAAACAGTGCAGTACGAAAATCGAATGAAATTTAATAAAAAAAAAACTTGTACGGATTAGAAGTAGCGACATAATTTAAGTTAAGGCAACTAACAACGTCAGGTGGTTCTTATTGTTTCGTAAAATCGTTCTCAATTGCTGATCGTTCCAACCGTGTGACAATTGCTTTAGTGCACTCAAGATGTTCCATCAGAACATAAAAAATATCATGCATAATAAAAACAACACAATTGAACATAATAACAAGCAAAACGCTCTGCGCAGATTCAACCGAATTATTATGATGACACAGAAAACAATGAAGTGTCAAGAAGTGAGTGACATGTGACATCCTCCATGTCTATCTCTTTCTAACATCGCAAATCAATTATGTCAATAGATCGATTTTCATGTAAAGTGTTATACATGCAATTTTATGTTTGTATTGGAGTCTTCCAATCATTTGAGAATGTAGAATGCGAATTGGGTCAAATACCTCTCCCAGATTATGTATGAAGAAAACAGCTGTTTGACGTTCTATGTAATTTGTCAGCTGACCGAGGTGATGAGAAATCAAAACCGAGGTCCTAATTTTAATTGATTGTTGAATTAAATAAAGTGAAGTAATAGTCATTAAATAAGGAAAAGGAAGTGTTCTTTTTTTTCAATATCGCTCTGAGTCATCAACCTCAGAACATGGTCCTTCGAGCCGGAATGTGGGTTCCGAGGCCACGTTCATAACAGAACGAGCAACCCTACTACTTCGGCTGAAGCGAGACAAAATATCAGCAAATGTTACAGGTCTACGACAGACATCGACTGGAATATCTCGTCACCAAACAAATTTTTACATATCCTCGCAAACAAACCCAACATTCTGTCTCGAAGTTAGGGCATTTGTGTTTACTCAGCTCACCGCATTACTTCCAACTCAACCCCTTCAAACAAAAAATTGGAGTCATTTGCTAAATTTACCTTTAGCAGATGCTTTATACAACATCCCAGGAAAAATAGATCTGCTACTAGAAGCCGACGTCTACTCTTCCATCATCCTTGAAGGACTGATTAAGAGCCGGATTAAGGATCTCCAGTGGCACAACAGACGGAGCTAGGATGGATCCTAACTTAGAGCACTTGCGCGATCCCGACACACAAATCCATCACCGTTCAAAATCACCACAACTCACTTCATGTGCAACTTTGCCTGATTAAGAGCCGTAAAGGATCTCCAGTGGCACAACAGACGGAGCTAGGATGGATCCTAACTGGGAGCACTTGCGCGATCCCGACACACAAATCCATCACCGTTCAAAATCACCACAATTCACTTCATGTGCAACTTCGCCGATTCTGAGAAATCGAGCAGGACCTCGATTATAGGAACTTGACGTCAGACGAAGAGGCCTGTCAACATCATTATGAAAGGAGCTTGTGGCTGCGAAGAACGGATGGCAGATATGAAGTTCGACTACCTTTTAAAGACGACAAACACCCAACACTTGGAGATTCCAAGTCAGGTGCCATGGCAAGATTTTTTCAAATTGAGCGGCGATTAAATTCAAACGCCAAATTGAAGGAAGCCTACACCGCTTGCATAAACGAATTTGCCACACTGGGACACATGAAGGAAGTATCGTTAGACGCAAGTCTAAAAAGTGGTAGATACTACTTCCTGCCACACCATGCAGTCTTCAAGGAGTCCAGTATAACCACCAAACTCCGTGTCGTCTTTAATGCTTCTTGCAGAACATCTGATGGCTCGTCATTAAATGACCACTTGCTGATTGGACCCCGATTTCAACCCGACATTATCGACTTAGTCGTCAGGTGGCGAGAATTTCGAATAGCCTTTTCAGCAGACATTGGCATGATATATAGGCAAATCTGAATGGCGGAAGAAGACACCAGATATCAACTTATTTTATGGAGAGCAACAACGAAGGAACCCATCAAAACTTATGCACTCAAAACAGTGACATTCGGCACAGCATCAGCCCCATATTTGGCAGTGCGGACTTTACATCAACTGGCTAAGGACGTTTCCCATTCGCAACCTCATGTCACACGCATACTCACCTAAGTATTTTACGTCGATGATCTCATCTATGGAGCGGATAATGAAGAAGATGCCATCACCATCCAAAGAGATACGCTTTGCATGCTGAAGGCAGCCGGCTTTCCCCTCCGCAAATGGGCGAGCAACTCAACTAAGGTTCTATAGCAAGTACAGTCGACTCCGCTTAACTGAACTACGCTTTACTGAAAAAATCGGTTAACTGAAACACAAAACGTGGTACGAAGCCTGTTTTCATAATCTGCATACAAATTACTCCGCTTAACTGAAACCCGCTTAACTGAAAAATTTGATTAACAGAAAAAAATGTTCAACAAAAAATATAAATTTATACTGAAACTACTCCGCATAGCTGAAATACAATAAGTGATTGAAATTTTTTTTCGAGGCAACTGTGAAATGGATGATACTATCGATGACCTCGAAGAGAAAGTATCGATGTACAAAATATAGAATCGTCGACAAATAAAAATCAAAGATTTTTACAAATCGCTTAGCTGAGTATAAGTACATTTATTTATTATACACATGTATGTATGTAAACATATATGTATGCATATTGAAACTGACCTGTGAATTACCGTACAAATATTTGTTTTCTTTTTTCGTGAATGGATTTTTTTTTTTAAGTAAAATATTTATATGTTGAAAATTATGTGTTGTTAGAATTTTTTTGAATTTTCGGACCGGATAAGGGAAATTATTTTTCAGTTATCACATCTCCGGTTATATGAATTTTTTTTTCAGCAATCCGAAGTACGCTTAACTGAAAATATCGCTTAAGTGAAAACAAAATTTTGTCAAATCAATGTTTCAATTAAGCGGAGTCGACTATATCTTAATAAGAACATGAAATGAGTTTGCCACTTAATTTTGAAACCCCAGATGCCATTCAAACGCTAGGGAGTCAATGGCATCCAGCAAATGACGTTTTTAAATTTAAAACACAGTTACCAGATACTAACTCACACACCAAACGCTCTGTCCTAGCAGGTATTGCTCGCTTATTCGATCCACTTTGATGGATCTCACCAAGCATCCTTCAAGCAAAAGTAATTCTCCAGCAAATATGGCGTAATGAAACTTCGTGGGACTCATCACTTCCAAAACACATTGAAGAGGTTTGGCATAATCTCCGCATTCGCTTGAGTTATCTTCACCATATCGAGATCCCTCATTGGATAGGATTTCAAGACGCATCACTGGTCCAACTGCATGGTTTCAGCGACGCTTTGGAGAAAACTTATGCAGCGGTTATTTACGCCAGAGTCGTAAAACATAATAAAGAACATCGTAGCTTCGAAGACCAAGGTAGCGCCAATTAAATAAATTTGCCTGCCTCGTTTAGAACTTTGTGCAGCACATCTGTTGGCAAAACTCATGCACAGAATTTCCAAGGCCATGCAATTTAGCAATCTGGAAACATATGCATGGTCAGACTCGACGATATGTCTGGCATGAATTCGGGAAAGTCCTTCCTCACACACCATCTTTGTTACCAACAGAGTAACTGAAATTCAGAACTTAACTGGTTCTAGCATGTGCCGTCATCTAGGAACCAAGGAGAACCCAGCGGATATCGGATCACGTGGTCTAGCTCCAGACGAACTGGTCACAAGCGATATGTGGTGGCGGGGACCCAAGTTCCTGCAGGGCTTTTCATTGGAACATCACCCTGCAGAAATTTTAAAAGAAACAGATTTGGAAAGAAAAGGAAAAAAGAAGGAAAACACAACATTCTACTCTAATAAACTGACGAATATACTCACAAATTTCATAAATGTAGCTTCTCATTCCATCCTAATAAACAGCGCATTCACTGAAAGATTTTCTTCGTTAAGACGTTTGATCCGCACCGTAGCAATATGGCGTATAATAATTTACGGCCTGGCAAAAAACTGTCTTTGTTATCCCATCGCCTCACCGTCAATGAATTAATGGCGTCGAAGCAACATCTCATCAAGTTGGTCCAACTGGAGTCATTTTCCAATGAAGTAGAAGCACTCACCAAGAAACAACCTCTTCCAAAGGGAAGCACAATTCGCAGTTTAAAGCCCTTTTGTCCACGCCAACAACACACGTCGAGTCGGAGGGAGATTATCAAATTCACCGCTGACCTTCGAACAACGCCATCCGATCAGTCTTAAGGATACACACCATTTCAGCAAACTCATCGTTATGGAAGCACATCTCAACACGCTACACGGCGGCCAACAAATGATGATGGCCGAGATCCGGAACACCTTTTGGATCACAAACCTCAAGCGCATCGTCAAATACACAATCCACAGGTGCATACGCTGCCACCGATATAATGCGCAAATGCAACAGCAACTAATGGGTAGTTCACCTGCGGAGCGAGTAACCATTTCAAGACCATTTATCAACACTGGTGTAGATTATGCAGCTCCCATCGATATAAACCTATGGAAGGGAACTTGCAATAGATCTACAAAGGGTTACATTGCTGTTTTTGTATGTTTATCCACAAAGGCAATCCACATCGAACTGGTAAGCGATCTCAATGCAGCAGCATACCGAAGGTCCACCGCAAGACGAGGCCTTTGCAGCAACATCTTCAGCGACTGTGGCACCGACTTCAAGGGTGCAAACAACGAACTGAGGAGGGACTTCAAGCTTCTCTCCGCAGAATGGTCAAAGGAAGTCGCTGACATCTTGGCGACAACCAACACGACGTGGCATTTCAACCCTCCATCGTCACCACACTTCGGAGATCTTTGGGAAGCAGGAGTTAAGTCCATCAAACATCATCTCAAGCGGACTATCGGTGCATCTAAATTGACGTTTGAGGAATGCAACACACTCCTCAGTCAAATTGAAGCCTGTCTTAACTCCAGACCTTTGTCTCCAATGTCTTCCGATCCGAATGACCTGACCGGACTAACGCCTGGGCACTTCCTAATTGGTGGTCCCCTGCGGACACTACCTGAAAGAAACCTGGAAGACAAAAAGACTTACGCAAGGAAAACATATACAACGACTTACGCAAGAGTTCTGGAAACACTGGAGTACCACCTACATCCATCAGCTTCAGCAACGTCCCAAGTGGTTACAACGGCAGAACAACATTAAGATCGGAGACATTGTCCTGGTGAAGGGCATACATAGCCGGAAAATTCAAAAGACAAAAAGGCGGAAGGGAGATATTTGACAACCTAATATATCACCCTTTGCACTTAATTTACAGTACGCGACAAAAAGGTAGCACATGTACCTTTTTGCGTATATTTTTACTTAAAGCTAACAAAAACAGCTTTACAGTGCCCATTAATCATTTAATAAAATCTACTGAAAATAGCAATCGAATGCCAGTTAGAGCATAAAAACAAAATAAAATAATTCAATATACAGTGTTGCGACAAAAAGATTGTATTATTGTATTAGGCGGCGTAACAGCCCGTTGAGAGCCAGAGCCTAGCTTTTTCGCACCTCCACTGTGTTGTGTGCGTTATAATTTTGACACATTTGGAGGGGACCTACTGTTTAATGCCGGTTCCGAAAGGCGAATTGCGAAAGCTTTTCATGACAGAAGTACTCCAGGAGGGTTGTCAGTCGTTCGCTGGAGGTGGGGCCGTGAAAAATGTTTGTGGTGTTATTTCCCCGAGCCGGATTCGAACCTAGGTACTCTCGCTTAACAGTCCGACGCACTAACGATTAAGTCACGGCGCCACGGCGACAAAAAGATAGCACTTTAAAAAAAAAAAAAAGCTGAATGTAGAAGATTTCCGTATTTCAGATGATAAAAACTAATAAAGCGTTAATCCGCCTTATTTCTTAAGGAGATATTATTACACTTAAACGATGAAAACAGTATCTCAACTCATCCTTCTCCATAATCTTAGAAAACCATTCCATGTGCTATATTTTAATCGCAGAGTGTATCTGTAAACAAGCACTAGTTCACATTATCTTTTCTTTACAACAATGAACTAAATAAACTAAATGATGTAATTCTATGTTCTATGTTATTTGCCAGCTGACCAAAGTGATGAGAAATCAAAACCGAGGTCCTAATTTTAATTGATTGTTGAATTAAAGAAAGTGAAGTAATAGTCATAAAGTAAGGAAAAGGAAGTGTTCTTTTTTTATCAATATCGCTCTGAGTCATCAACCTCAGAACACAAGGGAAATTATCTTTTTTTTTTATGGTTTGCTCCAATGGATGTGTAATTTTCGTAACATACTAGCAACCCTTGTTACGAGCATACACGATTCGCGGGATGTTTCCTCGCGCCTACGTACTAAACCACATCCCTGTACTCATCAACTTCCCGGGGCTGGTTAGCTATTAAGCTCGGTTTGCAGCTTCTTGGGCTCTTCTCTTCTCAGAGCGGCCTGCACCCTAACGATAAAAGAGCTGATCTCTATCCACTCGCCGTCCGATCTAGTCATTTGGCAAACTAGACTTTCCGGGTTTGGCATGTTGACCCTCTTTTCTCTAAATCATACGCAGTGGAATTCTGCGTGTTCTGCGTCCTCCTCTTCATCTGGGCATACCGGGCACAGGGGCGAGCTCAAATGTGTGGAGGTATTTCCGATAGCCGCCGTACCAGACAAGAGCTGCGTGAGCTGGAAGTGACAGCTCCCCCTTGCTCTCTCTATCCATGCCGCGATTGTAGGGATCAATCTACAGGTCCACCTATCTTTGGTGGATGCGTCCCACCTGGCTTGCCACAGTGCCAGTGATACCTCGCGCTCTTCTTTCTTGACCCTCGTTATGCTTATGCCGTTTGTGCGCCGCCTAAAATACACCCTCTGATTCTCGTGTGCGAGGATGTCGACAGGAACCATTCCGGCGAGCACACAGGCCGTCTCGTCGGAGTTAGTCCGGAAGCTGCTGATTGCTCTGATTGGTAGAGCCTGTACGGCGCCGACAGCTTCCTTCTAAGATATTTAGTCGCCAGTGCGCCGGCCCATATCGGGGCAGCATATAGGAGGACCGAGCTGACCACTCTAGATAGCAGAACCCTGCGGGCGTATCGAGGACCACCGATGTTCGGAAGCATTCGGGAGAGTGCTGCCTGCATCAGCGATGCTTTCTTGCTGGCGTATTCAATGTACGTCCTAAAGTGCAGCCTATTGTCAAGCATGACTCCGAGGAACTTTAGGGAGTCCTTGGATCGGATTGATTGATCACCAATCTGGAAGTTCGCATATTCCACCGTCTTGCGGCTGGTTATTAAGACCGCCTCAGTCTTGTGAGCAGCTAGCTCCAGGCCGGCAGACTCCAGCCAGTACTTCACTCTTCGCACCGCCTCATTCGTGTTGAATTCTACTTCATGCACGTACATGGCCACTGTAATCAGTGCGATGTCGTCCGCGAAGCCGACCACCAGCGGACCATGACAAGCGTAGGACCCCATCCTACATGAGGTTCCATAGCAGGGGACCGAGCACTGACCCCTGAACTACCGCAGAAACGCTGTAGTACTTGGCACCCTTGTCGGAGGGACACCTTAGCTTCCTGTTGCTGAGGTAGTCCGTGACTATCTTTCGCAGGTAACAAGCGGTACCCATTCCAGCCAGCGCCCTCCTGATGAACGGCCAGCTAGCTGAGTTGAATACATTTCGCACGTCAAGTGTGACTACTGCGCAGTACTCCTTCGTTCCCCCTCTCCACCTTGTACACTGTATTGCTTCAGCTGCAGTATCTACTACCGCCTTTATGGCATCGAGGGTAGAACGCGATTTTCTAAAGCCGTACTGGTGGTCTGACAGGGCTCCGTTTTGCTCGGCCACTGCGAACAGTCTGCCGTAAATAATATGCTCTAGGACCTTTCCTAGCGTATCGAGCAAGCAGATTGGGCGATATCGCCGGGTGGCTTGTTCCCCTTCGGAAGCAGTTTCCGATATGTCGGGAGGACACCCTCCTCTAGACACTTTTGGATGCCATCATGCCCGGGTGCTTTGCCGTCCCCAATTTTTGCGGCCGCTCCGGAAAGCTCTACCGGTGTGATTACCGGGATTTGCTTCTCAATGGACTCAGTTGACTCTGTCATGGTCTATAGTGGAATAGATGCTCCACTATGGTACTCAGCATTCTCGGGCACGTAAGTTGTGAAGACCTGCCACTCTTGGTTCGTTTAATTATAACCCTGTATGCCATGCCCCAGGGATCTGAGTTCCTCACAAAGCTGCTTGAAACACCTGGACTTACTCTCCTTGGTGGCCCTTTCAAGTTCATGCCTCGCCTTGCCTGGAAGTCGGGCCGGCCTCTGGATCTCTGGGATGTGCGCCGCGCTTGTAAGCACTGCGCTCTGAGTCTTCTGATATCTTCGGACCACCAGTAGCAGTCTCCTGGGCATTGCTGCGTCGCATGCCGTTGTTATGGCTTGGGTCAGCTGATGCGACGACCCCTCCGCTGAGCCACTGGGCCCTGTGATGCTGGTGCTCACCACCTCCTCGAATATTTCACTGTCGAAGAGCGCGGCCTTCCATCTTGGGCCTGTTTTGGTAAGGTGCAACCCGCGCTCAGCACCGCCGACGCTAAAGGTTATAGCCTGGTGGTCACTGTGGGTGTAGTCCTCACTAACCCGCCATTTAGCTCTCCGTAGTAGCGCGCTGTTCATAAACGTGATGTCTATGATTGACGCTCGCCACCGTGCCTTCGTTTGCCAGGTGGATATTCAGCGACGCGAAGGCTTTGAGGAGAGCTCTTCCACTTGCATCCGTCGTTCGATTGTCCCATTCTGTAGCCCAAGCGTTGAAGTCCCCAGCAAAGATCAGTGGGTGCTTTCCCCGCTCGTCGGCTACGATGTCGTCCAGCAGCTTAAGGTAATCCGCCAGCGGGAGGCTGGGTGGCGCGTAGCAGCTGTATATATGCACACCATTACTCCTTGCGGATATGAAGTAGTCGGCCGGGTGGGCGACTGATTGCAGAGCATGCCCTCTGTGGGTCCATATCGCTACTTTCTTCGTGGTGTCATTTATCCAGCTGCTGCTATCCACTGGCTTATAAGGCTCGCTTATGATTGTGACGTCTCAAATGGTCTCAAGCTAGTCCATTGTGACAATTAATCGGCAGTTCATGAAAGTTAGTTTACCAAACAGCTAAGCAATTTGAATCACAAAGTATTCGGCAGCGTTTTTATTAATAGATAGCCATTTAGTCACTTATAACACTAATGTGAAACAACCACAAACATCCAAAAAATTAACAAATCAAGTGCTCGTGTTTGAAATAAAAAACAAAATCAAATTTTTTGGAAAATCACATTCAAGCAATAATAAAGATAATGTTTAATTTAATTTTTGGTTCTTTAGAATTCTTTATGTTCACTTTTATTCAGTGACAAAATTTAAATTTTTTCTAATATAAATCGCAACGAATAGAAAAGAGCGTATCAGGAAATGGTCTGAGCACACATACACATACAATAACTGATTCTCTTATTTTTTGCAAAAAAATTCCAATAACAAAGCTACTCAATCATTTCCTTACTTCGCTTTGTCCTTTTTAAGAGAACTGACAGAGAGAAAAAAACTGTAAAACAAAATATTCGCTTAGGTTCACAGTTTTTAAAAAGTACAAAAAGATATTTCAGAGTTTAAGAGAATATGGAACCTTTTTTAAGAATAATTTGCGTTCTGGATTAAGTTAGTAACGCATTCAAGCTATCATTTTTATTTGAATCGGATTTTAACAATTTAAAAAAAAAAATGAGAAAGAAAAATATCGCTAGTTGTCCTTCTTTAGCAAAATGCTGATATATAATAATTATAAATCGTTAATATCGCGAAAAATTGTGTGAAAATAATTTTTTTTTATAAAATCTTTTGATTATATGCTTGGGCCAGGATGCTCGAACTAAATTTAAGCTAAAGCTTTCAGCGAGACCTACATTCTAGATTTTATTCAGATTTTTAGACCCGTGGGTGTGGAATTGCGAGAGGGGGGACGCTTTTTTTGCACTTAAAGCTATCTTTTTATCCACCGGTACCTAACTCAATCAATCGCGGTAAAAAAAAAATTAAAAAAATTTGTTAGTAATTTATTTTTGTACGAATAAGAAATCATATAAGATCTCTGGGTATTTTTGTGTGTGAGTGTCCTATGTCCCATACCTTTTAGAAATAAGTAAATATTCGTACCATGTACAAAAGTCGGTTTTTCGATTTTTGTGGGCTTATAACTTTTTACCAATAAGACTAAGACGCTAACTGTGGTACAACTTTTCGACCTAAGTACCGTTTTCTTTCCAACGATTCCCATATCAAATATCTAAGAAAATAAATCTGTTTTCTGATTTTAGTATTAGTACTTAGTTTTCGCTAATAAGTAACTTTCTTTAAACTTTTCTTCTGAACTTTCTTTGGGCAAGTGAAACACATAATCTGTGGAAATTTCATTTCTTAATTCAAGGTGGTTCACCAGGTACCTAAAATAGGGGTTGATGACAGACAGACAGACATTTTTGTAATCTACGATCCGATCTACACCTTTTTTTTAGCAGGACAATAAATCGTTGATCAATTACCTACATAGTATAAGGTTGTCAAATATTTCCTTTCCGCCTTTTTGTCTTTTGAATTTTTCGGCTATGTACAAGTAGTATCTGGGTTACCTAGAATCTAGGTAAATCTAGTCCTGTAATCTAGATACAGCTTAAGTCCAAGTTTAACCCCTGAATTCCAAAGGACTTAGAAGTTATAGGCAAATATAATATGTAAAATACATCATTTGAAAGGTCTTGCCATAACCTACAAAACGACGCTATGCATGATTAGCTTGAATAACATTTTAATTAATAGGAAATGATGAATAGCCCAATCTTTACTACAAATACCGATTTTTAAGAGCAAATCAAACGAAAAAAAAAAGTTAAGTGTCCGTCTACTGGCTCCATCACCCTTTTTCTTGGCACAAAATAAATTGTGCTACACAAAACAATTCCAATATCCTTCTAATAGCAGTTACAATTCTCTCTAAAGTATTACCATAGAAACTATATGCATTTTCGTTTATCATAATTAAAGCTTCGCATATAGGGACCGAGTTAATATTACACAGCAAGCAAATATTACATTCATATTAGCAGGTGACGTTAATTCTTGAAGTCAACTTTGCGGGTGCTGTCCCTCAGATCTATTAACAAAAACCTCTTGGTGTGCACTTAATGAATTATTTAGCAGTGACCATTTGTCAATCCAAACCTTTATTGAACTTAACTTTTAAAACCGCTCCATCTGAACCAAATTGTTCCTGCCAAACGCTGCCAATAATTCTATTCCTTATACCTCATCAACAGGTTTTCGAAAAGAATCTGTTCCGTGGTGGAATAAAGAGTTAACTTCGTTAAAAGCCGAAAAAGTCAGTACTTAGCGGTCCTTTAAAAAAATACTCTAACTAAGACAATACTCAAATAATCGACAAAATTCTTAATCTCCTTAACATCAAATTATAAATATTCTTTTCATTACAAACAGCTATCTGTTCCTAGAGCTTTTGCATTTTGTTGTTACATAGTAATATACCTTTTAATAAAATATATGAATATAGAATTCAGTAAAGCATTGTATTGATACGTGAAATCACTCAAATTCTGCTGGAGGTTCTGTAGTCACATATACTTTGCTCTCCGTATTCTTGAGCAAAATGTATATTAACTCAGACAGCACTGCCGAATGAGCAAACTGTTGCATGTTACAAAGCTCCCGGTTTCTGTGCTGTATACTGTTTGGCAATACGCGACCTGGCCAGACGATCGAACTTACATACCGAAAATCGGTTAATAACCTGTAGCCAAAATGTCTCCAACTTAGATTAGAGTCGTGCACAAAAGTGCTCATTCAAATTTGCCTGCAGTTCGACCATCCTGAGCAAGTAATTCCCCCGATTACATTTCTTTTAAATACAAACAATTCATTTTAAAAAATAGCTCATTTACAGATTTACAATTCGTTTATCGTTCCTTTAGGTTAGGTTAGGTTGGTGGGTCGGCGGATATACCGCCTCACTTAGGTCCTTGTGGACCCCTTGTGTTACCCATTGGGGGTGGTACGGTGTCCCCCTCCTCACTCGCGGTGTCCTATCCCAGTGCATCCTCGGTCCATTTGGTCCGGTTCAAATATCTGAAAAGATTCTTTAGAGGTAAAGAGTTTATCTCATTAAGGTCTTGGAAGAAGTAACTTCCTAATGTTCTGTGCCTCAGATGACAAAGGCTGGGGCAGTGACAGAGGAAGTGTTGAGTATCTTCCGGCTCCTCCTCATCAGCACAGCCCCTGCAGATATTGTCACCGAGTAGTCCTATCTTAAATAAGTGGTCTTTGAGACTATTGTGGCCCGTGATTACTCCCACCGCTCTTGCGAGAGACCTTTTGTCATGCAAGAGCAGCACTTTCGTTTTGGCGTAGTCATATTCTGGCCACATAGTCCTCGTTGTTTCACATGTAGATAGCGCTTTCCATCTGTCGTTCGCTAATCTAATTATCTTATCCCCAATCCGCTTCTTAAGGAGGCAGATCGGTGGATCGATCCCTACTATCGCCTGTTCCAGCCCTAGTTTGGATCCTTCCCTCGCAAGCCTATCAGCTTCCTTATTGCCAGGTATGTTCCTATGACCAGGGACCCAGCAGAGATTAATCCTATGCTGCGAGCCAAGAGCCCTAAGCTCTTCGCGACAGCTCAGGACCAGCCTAGACTTGATTTCCGTAGCGGAAATCGCTTTTATGGCCGCCTGACTGTCAATAAAAATGGTGATATCAGCCGGTGGTATCGCCAACATTGATATCATTCTGGCCGATTCCATGACTGCCAGGACCTCCGCTTGAAAGACACTGCTACAATCCGGAAGTCTGATTGATCTTCGCATGTCCAACGCTTCGGAGTATATGCCCGCGCCTGTTCCTTCCTCCATCTTCGAACCGTCGGTATAAACCGCAACTGTCGAATTGCTGATGGGTGCCATCTCCTCCCACTCCTCTCTTGAGGGGAAGGTGCAAACAAAGGGTCTGTCAAAGTCGGTAAGTGGCGACGTGTAGTCGCACTTTATGCCTGTGACAGCCATCTTTCTCAAGATGCTCGAGTGTCCTGTAGTGCTGGATTTCTAATGGCCTATGCTATTGATCCTTAGTGCACATGCAGAGGCAGACTCAAGCACAAATAAGTCTAGAGGTAGCAGGTGCAGTATGGTTTCGAGCCCCGCGGTGGGAGTTGTACGGAATGCACCAGTCGCACCCATGCATGCCAACCTCTGAATTTTCGTCATAGCCTTACAGTGTGTAGCCTTTTCCAGAGCTTGCCACCAGACTATATTACCGTAAGTTAGAATGGGTCTAACGATGGCCGTGTACATCCATAGGATTACTTTGGGGTTTGGTCCCCATTTCCTCCCGAACAACCTGGCGCAGGTGTAGAACGCATTCGCAGCCTTTTTAATTCTCTCCTGAACGTTTTTTGACCAGTTGAGTCTCCTATCTAGGATCACCCCTAGATATCTTGCACTCTCCGCTAGTGTTAGCGGCGTGCCATCTATAGCTGGGATCCTAAATTGTGGGATTAACCTCTTGTTTGTGAACAGTACAAGTTCAGTCTTTTGGGGGTTAATACCTAGTCCGCATATCTTGGTCCACTGAACTAAGCTGTCCAGGGAGTTCTGCATAATGTCTGCAACTGTTGGTAGGAATTTACCTGTTGCTAGGATGACTACGTCGTCAGCGTACGCAACGGCCTTAGTCCCCAGTTGTCCGATACTCTCTAGAGCCTCATTTATAACCAGCACCCATAGAAGAGGGGAGATGACTCCGCCCTGTGGAGTTCCTCTTGAGGCAATAACCTTGAGGCTGCTGTTGCCTATTTTTGCATTGATTACTCTTCTGTTTAACAAACTAACCAACAGGTTGGTAATGGGTTGTTCTACTTCCGAGTTTTCAAGCGCAGTCTTTACCGCCTTGGTCGTCACATTGTTGAATGCTCCTTCAATATCCAGAAAAGCCGCTAAGGTGTATTCTTTGTCAAGCAGTGATTTCTCAGCTACCCTGACAACGCTGTGAAGAGCTGTGTCAACGCTTCTGCCCTTCATATAGGCGTGCTGTGACTCAGATATTGCCCCGCAAGGGAGCGAATTCCTTATGTGGATATTTAAGAGCTTCTCAAAAGTCTTTAGGACGAATGTGGTCAGACTTATTGGTCTGAAGTCCTTGGCCGTCGTGTGACTAGGCTTACCGGCCTTGGGAATGAAGATCACCTTGACTTCCCTCCACGCCGTTGGAATGTAGCCGCAGGACAGACAACGACTAAACAGGGTATTCAAAATAGGGACTATTATGTCCTTTGTCTTTTGCAGCATTACAGGGAAGATGCCGTCCTCTCCAGGGGATTTGTAGGGGGAGAACGAATCAATAGCCCAGCTGATTTTGTCGTGACTAATGGCATGACTTGGAGTATAGGATTCACTAGCTGGCACTAGTAGCGATGTTTCTTTTTTCTCCTGAGTTCGTCGTAGATGTCGGATTTGGTCACGTCTTCTGGAATTCTTTCTTTAGTGTATTCTTCAACTCTATCCAGATTTGAGTTTTGATGGTTTTAATAAATAACTTGACGGTGCCTTTAAGTAGCTTCTTCGCGTAAATGATCTTGTTTTGGTCATCCAGTTCCATCATTTCGGACCTCTCTTCAAATTGTTCTAGCCAATTTTGAACCGCGAAATTGTCATCGCCACTGAATGCTAGTAACGAATCTTCGATATCCTTAAAATTGTACACAAAACTCGATCGCATTTGCATTCGGCGGCTCATTTTATTCGTTATCAAATGTGGTGAATTTTCCGGTCGTTCACCTGGCCAAATAATCGAACGCACATACCGAAAATCGGACTACAGCGCTTTTCTGTTAAAAAAATGTTTAAGCTTCTTCCAAATACGCCAAACTACTGGTGGAGACAGGCTTATCTCCACTGTACATAAAATCATTAAAGATGCACATGCGTTATATAGAACGTTGTGCACTTCAAACAATTCGGTACAAAACTGCAAGGTGCGAAGAGTGGCTGGGATTGACTCAAAGGTGTGGCAAAACTTTGAATTCTGGCCGGCCGGCCAAAACTGGGGTAACACACTATCCCTATTAATAAATCAAGTAAGTGAGCATGTCAGAATGCAGTTTTTGGAAGAAGCAGAAGGATCTAAGCATCGAAATACAGTGCCGAAAAAAGTATTGGCAGAGTAATAATTTCTAAAAGAAAAAATTAGTTAAATACTAAGTTTTGAGTTGTTTCCACTGGAATTTTATGCCATTCATGCACTAAGGTCGACTTTAAAGACATTTTTGTGTACTCTTTCTTTCATGGATCTGTCTATCAAAATATTCCTACAAATTAGCACTTGTAGTATTAAAAAAATAAAACTGAAAAAACGATGTAAAACCCCTGTGTGAGTCAGCGCCCTCTGGGAGTTGACGAAAGCAACGCTCGACAGAGATCCTGCAGCTGACAAACTCTATCATGACAGATCTCTCTGTCACTTGCCTTCCGCCTTTAAATGTATTCAGTTTTGCGCGTGCGTAATTTATTAAAAGGAACAAAATTGTAAATTGTAATAGAAACCTACAAAATATTAATAAAATCACGCAATACTAAAACTCAGGTGTGGGGTTATCCCATAAAAATAATAAAAATATACCGGATCGCTGAAATTTTCGCGGATCAGTACAGAATGAGCCGGTTCACGATAAAACACATGGCTGATGCTTTGTGAGAGACCGGACGAATCCGAGCAACATACGATGGAATCCGCACCAGCTTCCGCACCAACCTCCGCATCAACTTCAGCACCAGCAGAAATATCCGCGTGCACTAAACCTCTGGCATTTTTCGTCATCCCCGCCGGGAGTGCACCACCTTCAGCTGATGATGGCCAAGATGAAGATGACGTCGATGAAAGTGAGGTTATCGAGTTTATCATCGACGGGCTTAACGACTCGCCATCAAATCTTTTTCTTCTGTACCCCGCCAAGACGATGGCGGAGTTGAAAAAGTCATTGCCCCGCTATGAGAAGAGGAGAATTGCCAAACCACCTTCAGCAACTGTGTGCCTCTGCGATCCAGTGAAGACTTCCGACTGCCAACTTCAGAACAACTTCAAGCCATCAACTTCAATCACCTCCGCACCTCAAGCATCAACCTCCGTTAAAGTGCGGTGCTTCAACTGTACAGCACACGGTCATCGTTCCGTTAGATGTCCGAACGAGCGACGTCATCAGTGGTCCCGTTTACGCCGTGTGGACCGCACTCATGCACCTAAGGATTACCCCAAGAATACTCAACAGCAACAAGTTGCCGTAGTCGAGCCATTCAAAGACGACGAAGAAGATGCAGAGCCAGCCTGGAATATGGATGCTGCCCAAATGGTGAGTGTTGCCTTTAGGAGTGGGAGTAAGCGACAGTGATATTACTTCTTTCTTGGACACCGGTAGTCAAGTTAGTTTTATACGTTTTTCGTTAGCGGCTAAAAACCTCCGTAATAAAATTCCGGTATATTCAAAGTTCAGAGGAATGTTGTGGAACAAAACTTCACACTTACGGTACCGTTGAAACTTATGTGAAATTGTATGACAAATCAGAAATTATTCCGCTTTTAATAGTTTCAGACGAAGTGCTCCCATTTCCGATCCTCTTGAGCCGCGATGCTCTTAAAACATTTGAAATAACTTTAAATATGTCAAGTAAACTTATTGATAGTAAAATTAAACTTCCGCAATCAAATGTTAATCCGTTTAAAATTGATCTTAAGTCCTTATCGCGTACGCTCTACTCATGCACTTACGACCCTACGATAGAAAATAAGACGACTTCCTCTTCAGATACATCCTCTTCAGATACATCCATCGGGATGCGCCCTCAGCTTGTGAATGACTTAAGGTATAGTGTTGCTTCCGATAGTAGAAAATATGTGAATGATGGTGTTCCCCTTTGTGGCCCTAAGCACACTAGTGTCGAAAATTTTAACGTATGTTCAGACCTCGATCCAGTTTCTTCCGAGAGGATTCAGGAAGTATTAGTCAGGAACTACCTCCGCTTTGATAGGAACAAAGTAGTGCCTATGGATTTTGAGATGCACATCCACCTTAAGAACGATGTTCCGTTTTATTTTCAACCTCGCAGGCTCTCCTTCGGTGAGAAGCAAGAGGTGAACGTCATAATTAACGACCTTCTGAGTAGGAAAATAATTAAAGCGAGTGATTCCCCTTACGTCTCCCCTATAGTTTTGGTAAAGAAGAAGTCTGGCGAGACACGCATGTGCGTTAATTATCGAGCCTTGAATAACCTGACTGTTCGGGATAATTACCCTCTTCCGCTAATTGAAGATTGTTTAGAGTACGTAGAAGGAAAAAAAGTGTTTTCCATACTTGACCTTAAGAGTGGGTTTCACTAGGTGAAAGTTGCTTCCGCCTCAATTCGCTATACATCCTTCGTAACACCTAACGGGCAATACCAATTCTTAAGAATGCCCTTCGGGCTTAAAAATGCCCTAAGTGTTTTTCAAAGGTTTATCAATAGAATATTCCGAAAGTTCATTGATAACACCCAAATAGTGGTGTATATGGATGACATAGTTATTGCAACTAAAGACATAGAGAGTCACTTAGAGTTATTGACAGAAGTCCTTCAGTCTATCTCAGTAAATGGGTTAGAGCTTAAGTTAAGCGAGTGTCATATATCTTATCCGACCATCGGCTATTTAGGATATAAGGTTACCGAACTAGGTATTCAGCCAAGTGATGCACAGTTACGCGCAATTGCCAACTATCCCCTTCCGAATAATCTGAAAAAAAACTTCATTCCTTCCTGGGCTTGTGTTCCTATTTCCGATGGTCGTGGAATCATTTTCTCGAATAGTGAGACCATTACTCGACCTAATTAAGAAAGATGTTCCGTTCAATTTTACTTACGAATGCCTTCCGCCAACTTCAGAAACGCCTAACTTCAGCCCCTCCCGCGCTCGTAAAATATAGTCCTGAGCGAGTAACAGAATTGCATTGTGATGCCAGTTTCGACACTGAAGACACTCGCTATTATTTCTGCTCTTCGCAGTTTTAGAGTGTACCTACAGGGAATTCCGTTCGTCATAGTAACAGATTGTAGTTCTTTAACGTTGACCTTAAGTAAAGAGAACGTAAATCCGAGAATTGCTCGTTGGGCTTTGGAAAAATTTCCATTACAAAGTCAAACATCGTAGTGGAACGATGATGGATGACATGGATCATGATGACGCTCTTAGTCGATGCAACATAATTTGCATCGTTGATTCCGAAGACATCGACTTCCAGTTAAGGGCTTCCCAAAGTCTTGATTCTTTAGCTTCCGAATTGAAACAAAAATTGAGTGTTGAGAGCATGAGGTGCTATGCTCTTAAGAATGGTATTATCTTCCGAAAGATTACTTCTAGTAAACTTCTGTTCGGCGTTGATCAACGGTGTGGTGATCGATAAACTGACTGAATTTCTTGAAGAGAAGGAATTGGATCCAAAGAAAGAGATTTAGGTCAATTTAGTAAAACAGCTTCCGAGGTAATCATGAAAGCACAAGAGAGTAATAGTCATCGCTTTGAGGAGCGCCACCATTCCGCTAAAACTTACGAGAAAGGGGATTTTGTGGTCATTAAAAATTTTGACACTACCCCCCAGTACTAGTAAAAAGCTTATCCCTAAATTTAGAGGACCTTACGTCATTCACAAGGTGTTGCCGCACGACCGGTATGTTATACGCGACATTGAGAATTGCCAGATTACACAACTCCCTTACGACGGAGTAGTAGAGTCGACGGAGTAATATCCGAAAATACGTTGAGGCTTCGACTGATGGTTGAAGAGGTGGTCGTCCAGGCAGCACTCATCATCGATATTTTAGTGTTTCATTTTGTCTTGTTTACAAATTCCGTACTGTCACTTATGTAATGGGGTTTGTCACTTGAGGGATGCTTATATTAGCCGTGTTTTATTATGTACTCATGATCTATATAGATCATTGGTTTGCACGCATTGCAACAACAACACATGATCCAGATAGCTATCGGGATCATTTATCGTGATCCGAAATTTGATTCCGCTGCTAGGTTCATGCAAGCTGATTTGTCTGGAAACCATTTCCAATTTACAGCATTGCCTGATAAGTATACAAAATATTATTTTTTGAACTAGATTTTAATACTCACTTTTATTCCTTCATTAAGTAATATTGTGCTAACAGTGATACAAAATTTGTATTTCAATTTTAATTTCTAACAATTTTGTGTGATTTGCACAATTGTTTTGCGTTTGCCGGTGAAAATTGTAATCATCATCGTAAAAGATGTGCAAACACTTGCTCTGAACAGAAGAAAAATTATGTTGGCATGGAAACACTACCCGCAAATATCACAGCATCGACAGGAGTTAATTGTCAAACTACTGTCAGAACACAAAATAAAAATGCTTCCATGATCTGGAGCGTTTTATTTACACACATGATCCATATGGATCATCCGTGCATAATAAAACACGGCTATTGTTTTACTACTCGGTTGATCAGGGACGATCAATTCTCAGGCTGGCCGAGTTGTAGTATTAAAAAAATAAACCTGAAAAAGCGATGTAACACCCCTGTGTGAGTCAGCGCCCTCTGGGAGTTGACGAAAGCAACGCTCGACAGAGATCCTTCAGCTGACAAACTCCATCATGACAGATCTCTCTGTCACTTGCCTTCCGCCTTTAAATGTATTCAGTTGTGCGCGTGCGTAATTTATTAAAAGGAACAAAATTGTAAATTGTAATAGAAACCTACAAAATATTAATAAAATCACGCAATACTAAACACTTAAATTTAATGCCAACTTGGTCGATTTTCGTTTAATATGTTCACGCAAAGTGTACTGTTCATTTTATTGCTAATTAAAACTATGAAATGTGCTTCTTGCACCAATAATATAAATTTATGCGCACCCTGTGCACATGTTTCCAACATTGAAGTAAATAAGTCACCGCTAAGGTTTTTGAACCCTGGTCGAATGGTTTCACCGATTATTCGAAAAAAGCATTACGTGCAAACAAGTATTTTTTTTATTGCCCTACCAATACTATTGTATAAAATTTTATGCTTAAAATTCTAAAGATAATATCATTGATAAATTATGAAAGATCCCGTTCAAAAATATGATTTCAATGACTTGAATGAACCGTCAAGCAAGTATTTACTTATTTACATACTCAGTCAAACTTACAGAAAAACTTAACGAAAGAGTTAAAATAGGGTAAGAGAGACAACGGAGACGGGCTTTAATGGTAACGGGATTCGTGCCAAAATCAAGGTTAGGAGAGAAATTAGACTTACGCAGCATGCTGGAGATGGGTTCGTTTAAGTCGTAGGAGGTAAGTTCCAAATAATCCGATTTAGAAACTATTTCAAACTACAACCCACAATACAATATATTTCTAAAAACTCAATGATATATTGCAAAATTAGACTTGACATATGTTCAATTAAAATTAGTCGTGCACAATCAAAGAAATTGCACATTTTTCCACCGAAAAAAACTCATACAAAAATGCACAAAAAAAGTCATACCACACTGGTTGATAGCATCAATAAAAAGAAGAGCAGATGCGATACAATTTTTTTTATGCTGTTTAGATACTAAGAAAATTAAGAGATTAGGCAAACCTTTTGCGGTCCACAATACCCGAAGTTACACTAGTCATTTTAGAACTTTTTAAAAATTAATGGTGCTTTGACTGCAAAAAAATCGATCGACATTAGGAGGAGAGCAGATTCATGTTGTATTTCTTAACTAAAATGGAAATGGAACTCTTCACGAAGTCCCGGGTTACAATTTCAAAAAAAGAAAGAAAATACTTTTCATTTGAAATAAAATTTGCTTTAATTTGGTAGAAAAGTAAAACAAAACATCACACTTAGAATCACTTAATATTACAGAGGAAGATATAACTATAAATGCATCTTTCATTTACAACCACCATTGTAGTAGGTGTACTCACTAAATAAATGGATACATTAACTATATATATACAGACGTATAATAAATAAACAATAAATTTAGTTTCACAAGAAACGATCATAGAAATAATATTCTTTTTCTTTTTTGTTAGTCAGATTAAGAAAGGTACTGATCTGCTGCATTAACGGCGAGTCTGTATATATCTTCAGCACAAGGATTCAAATCCCAGAATGCCCCACTGCAGCCTAATCGTTCAAAACATCTGTAACTTATACTTTCCCTGCGGGTGCAGCATGATGATATAGCCCAGATACATGTTGATATTAAACTTGAAGATTCTGTTTCCTGGGCTGGTGATGGTGCAGGTGTCGTTTGAACTGGACGGAATGATGGTGCCGGTGCTGCTTGTACAGCCTCTTGTGGTCTCCATCGCCCTTAATGGAAAAAACAAGAAGATTAAGTATAAGTTTTATGTTGTTAGGTAGGTTGACAAATTGTGCATTTCCATAGCCGGACAAAGGGTTGAGATGCATGCATTTAGGTAAATAGTTGCGGAAGGGAGGTGCTACTCAAAGCCACAAGGTTCCTGAAATACATACAAAATGTTTGCAGTAGTCTCGTAATCTTTTCAATTCAAGTTAAGCATAACAAATGTCTACATCAGTACTGACTTCTGAGGCCAACGGTCCAAAATGGTCGCGGGTAATTCGAGAAAATTTATAGTTCGATACTTTAGAGGTACAGTGGGACCTCAATTGCAGTTGTAAGTCCTCAAAAAACTGATTTGATACAAGCCAATATTATTATATGAATTCTTATTTAGTTATTATGGATTCTTATTTGGTTGAAAGCAATTAAAATGAGAATTTTTTTATTATTTTTAATGTTCGGCTTTCTGTCTCATTTTTGGTACCTTCAAATTGTTTGACTTAATTATTGCAACAAACCCAATAAAAGCAACTGCACAAAATTTCTGTTGGTTGCTTTTATTGAGATTGCACTTTCTTTTTTTATGTTCATTGAATTTTCCTAAATTGCCTCTAGCTCCTAAACGGGACGTAATAGACCACCCCCTCCCATAATACCGTTACGCCTCTACAAAATATCGTTATAATTTTTTTTCACCAAAGTTATCGCACTAGTGCCAAGTAACCCGGAAGCATTTGTATTCGCGGCAGGATATTTTGTCAAATGTCAAGATGTGACGAGTTACACAGTGGATTAATGATTTATTTGGATACAAGGTTCGAACCAAGTTAGTAAATTATTTATATGGATTATTTTGGACATATAAGTGGACAAAACGTTTGAAAATATCATGCATTAATGGCATCTATCTAATTAAAAGTAGGATAAAGAGCATTACCTGCAAATGCTGAACCTCCAAAATCAGTACTCGGTGCATATGTCGTCGTCCTCTGTCTACTTGGAATGTCTAGAAATCAAACAGTATTATTTTCCTTTGTGTTAAAAGGCTGGAAGCAAAGAGTTCTTACTGTTTGAACTGGCTGGAGGATGCACATAGTCCTCATCGCCGCTGTGAATAATTGGTGGTGGTGGTCTCCTCGGTGGCTTGGTTGCCCCTCCTTAAGAAAAAGTCACACTATCAAACGATATTTATTTTTTTGAAATCAACTAAGCAACTATACCAGATATTTGGGGTCTACCAGCAGGTTCATTTCGTGGCGTTGTCATGGGAGAGGAGTCCCAAATGGGTTCGCCAATACGGTTCACAATGTCGGGCATTTGATCTGTTGGCGGGGCAGCCGTTGTTGTTGTGGTGGTTGTTATCCGCTTAGCTGGCACAAAACTAGGAGAGCCAGCATTATGATACACTCCTCTTATTGGATACCTATGCATGAGTTAAGTGAATTCATTTGACGTTTTAGCTAACAAACTTTTCAGCTATCTACTCACTTTACTCTTTTTGTAGGGTAGAAGATCACTTGTGGCTGGTGAAATACGCCGTGATAAAAGGGTAGCTGATTCCCATAGTACGAGAACCGAACCGAGAATGGATTACGCTTGTGTCGGAGCGCATGATTTGTTTTTTCGTCTGTTGCGCTTGTCTCTGGTGTAACATCCCGTCGTTGACGATATCGACGATTAAATTTCTTCGGCCTTTTACTTAATAAATGTTTTGAATCAGAACTCTCATCATCAGTCGTGCTTTTATTGTCATCCGCCAACGATATGATTTCAACACTAATATCCTTTGCATTTAGTTTCGTGTCGTACTCCTTGGCCCCGTCATCCTCAATAGGGTAAACATCGAAATAAACCTTTTCCGGCTTTATATATCGATACCTTTCGGTGCGGTTAAATCGGTTGCGACGAAGGATATTTTTGTACTTTCTCTTTTGCGAGGGATTTACGTCGGTCTTGTGCTCCTTAGACGATGACTTATTTTCTTTATAAGGATCTGAAAGATATGAAATTTGTATTTGTATTCTTTCCTGTTCAACAGCTCAAATACAAATACGACAAATGTTGTCTGACTAATAACTTCAATGACATACCATAATCCTCGCTGACAATGTCTTCCTTGTAGTATATTATGGGATGGCCCTTTGTTGTGGTCTCAGTAATAGGAAAGTTTTGCCACTAGAGTATGAATAAAAATAAAAATAAAGAAGAGAAGAGATAAAACCAGATATTAGAAATAGCAATGTTGTTCTGATATGTTTATAGTGCGAGTGTAGGCCATACTTCAGTATCATCGGCATCTGTGTAATCTCCGTCATTATATATTGCGAAATCGTCGTTTTCTGATGGTCGACCGGAAGCATGTGCAATTAAAAGGACAAAAATTAAACATCCAATCATGAAAAAGGATTTCCGCTTCGAGCAGAAGTCGTAGTCATTTGTATTGAACGATTTCATATTGGATTGTTGAACTTTTATATTAATGTGATTAGCTGTAAAAGATAAATATTATCTATAATAGAATTAATACCAAAGTACACGTTAATTAACTTAAAAAAAAAGTGCGCCAATAAAGAGAGTGACCAAGGCCATCGAAAATATATTTAAACATAGGTGGCATACCAAGCAAGCCAACGATGTCTTTGAATCAAAAAAATATTCCACTATCACTCAAAAGGATATTTTTTTTCAATAAAGGAAGCAGTTAGAAATTTTAAAATGTTTAAAGGCCTTTAAAAAAACTATACAAAAAAAATAAATTATATAATAACAATCCAAGTTTCATGACTGTTCATGTAGGGTAAAAGGAGTTGGTCATGCAATTCACAAGCCATCACAATGTGTGCAAACATAGATAGTTCATCAACCAAGGCTGTCATTGACGACTGAAAGAAACCAAGAGCTTCGTAAAATGTCGAGGTTTTCCTGTACTACGCACCACGGAATATCCGCGGCCATAAATTAATAAGTCCACTTTTATCGCAATGGAGTGTCTTAAAACATAGAAATATTTCTTTGTTAGTCCTTGAAAATTTAAGGATGAATGAATTTGTGGATTCTATTTCACTCTAAATTTAAAACAAAACATCCTTTTTTTTCTTCGAATAGGAAAACTTTTTGGTATTTTAATTTCAAGATATTTTTAACTGTACTACCACCGATCAAAACCAATTTTATTTTACTTGGCACTCTCTACGCTCTCTAAAATCGAATTCTATATTTATCTCACCGCAGTCGCTGTACACATAAATTAAAAGAACACCTTATATCTAGACAATTAAAACCACTTGCTTTTTTAAGTATCTAGTTGTACTTTAACAGTACAACAAGATGCACGTATAAAAATTGACTGCGCGAAAGTTCCGGACACGCGTTATTTAAAATAATCTTTCTCACTGACAGTGCTGAAATATCTCACCCCCATATATACGTATATATCTCAGGCCGCAAGACGATGATGATAGATCGCTTTTTCCCATGGTATAGCTACGTAATAATGATGGACTTTGGAACTTCCTTTTTGAATCATTCAGCAATCAATGAGTCTGACTCAAACCATATGGAATATCAAGAGTTTTTCACTTTTTCTGAAGAAATACTTTTACGAGTGGAATGAAAGAAGTTATCAAAGCAGCAAAATTGTGATAAGAGTGCGGAGAATTCTTTTATCATTACAAATCGGTGATTTCATGGTTGTGTTTGGCTGTAATGTGTGGCGCGGGAATATTTCAATATAATTAATAGCCTTTTAAGGTATCAAAAAATACGAAGTAGGGCCTTAATCATAATTCAAAATATTGAATTACTCACTTTTAGGAAAAACAACACGAGTGATAACATGTTTATCTTTGCGGTGTTTGCGTAGGTGAATGGAAATTTAAATCTGTTTCTTCTTTTTTAATTAAAGGCCAAACAGCTTATATTATGTTGTTTGTTCGCAACTGAAAGCTAGTCGTGCAAACTGATTGTCTTCTGATTAACTTTCCCCCGATCGTGGATATAATCCAACTGTGCAAATTTATGAACTTCTTGGAATTAGAGAAGATCAAATAAAGAAGCTATCAACACATAATCTTAATTTCTTCTAATAGATTTACTTTAGACAACTTCGTGCCATGTTTCGTCATCATGTTACAAAGAGAACACCATTAACTGAGGAGGGCATCTTGAAGTGTGTTACAGAGCCATAAGGTTGTTAGTTTTTGAACAGTCATGGAGACTTTTAAAAGATTTCGAAACCAGCAAATCGAAAGAACTGTCTCCATACTTGAACAAGGTGGCTCAAAAACAATTTTAATAGCGGATTCTACAAGAGACGGATTCAGTGACACTCTACGGGGTGGCGGCGAAACGCCGAACACATAGACCAGTGTTGTTCCCTAAAACGAAACTCTTAAAACAGCACAGATTAGTTGTTATTAATATTATTACAATTTTATTAGTAATGAAATGAATTCATAATACAAAATTAGCGCTATCTGCTAGGGCTTTCGGCTAAACACAGATTAGTGAAAATTCACAAAACGTTTAAAGGAAAATAGTTTCACGGTTTGGGATTCTTCAATTGAATATGATAACCTTCTGTGGACAATATAAACTGCAGATCGTGGCCAGCATAAGTTATTTCGGTTTTTACAGCTTTTACTTCTTTTAAAAGGAAGTCCCCATAATGGGTTTTGAGGAGAATTGTCACAATTGACGTCAATATTCGAATTATTGCCGTTTACTTCTAAGAGTTTGAATATAGCGTAGCAAAAAAATTTTTTTTTGTCAAATGAAGGGGGTTTTCTCTCTATTACCTGAGAATTTGGACAAAGAAAAAAAGATTTTTAAATTGATGAGTCATCAGAAAATAGCAGAAGCTAGAGAAGTGAAGTTGTATCATAAGGATTTTTCTGCCTTAGTAGTATTCATGTTTGTCATTTATTGACTTAATTGAAAATTTTAGGAAAAAAATATATGTTTTATGAAATATCTCGTATGCATTTGACAATCGTTTTATTTATCCACTCTAAAATAAGCTTAGTATTTGCAAATATTTCTATTTCACTGAAGAATTTCTTAAAAAGCAAACTAGTCACTTGATATTGGCATTGCATCAGATTTTGGCAAAACCCAAACCTACATCAACCGGTTTTGTAGAAAGTAAATTGTTACACACCCACTCACATATTTTGGTTTCGGTTCGTTAACTTTTGCTATATTAGAGTACACAACCTTGGCCGATGATTCTTAGAAAAAAAACAAATACACAGTTTAAACTGCTTTCGCGATTTGCTTGAAAATTTTTATTTTTTTTGTGTTAATTTAATTATAACAACATGATTCTTGACGAACAGTGACGCAGGACAACTTACTAGCTAATCCATATCTATTTTAAACTTTTCCTTGCCGTTTAAAATTTATTATTTGAAAAACTTTTAATATTCTCCTCCCTTAGTGCGGAGAATTTTCAGATTTGCAAACAGTTTTATCTAAAATCTTGTCAATCGACGAAAATTAATTTTGTGCGTTCTTATGCGATGATAAAAATATAAGCAGGGACAGTAATATTTAATTAGGAATAGGTCGAACTTGTTTCAAAGAGAGCGCAGTATTACGTATTATCTACCCCTTGTCTATAGGATAAAGATTAATAAAAAAATATTTTTTTTTTATCAATGGAATGTGAATATCTGTCTTTTAGTACATTTTTTAACAATTAGTTTGGTATCTGAGTTTGGGCTAGTAACCAGTGTTCTATGCCCACTTTGTTTTAGATATTACTTAATATTAGTACAAAACAGTTTGAGGGAGTAGACTATCAAATGACAATACATAATGACTCAGAAGGGCACAATGATGGGAATATATTTATTGTGCTATAGGAACAGCTATCAGATCAGTAGACCTGGTTCTCTTAAGTCGTCGTCTGCCGAATATCTCTTTTATTGGCAATGTATTTACGTACTTCGTTATTTGGATGGGTTAATAGTTTGAGGTGATGTCTTCTGGCTGTAGTTTGAATTTCTTCTTCTACTGTTGGAATTTTTAGATCACGATGAATGTCGGTTTTAGGTATGTACCAGTCTGCGTTAGTAATAGTTCATAATATTTTTGATTGCTGTCTTTGAATTATAGCGATGTTCGTTTTTTTGGAGTTCCCCATATTTGAATCCCATATGTCCGAATCGGCTTGATTATTATATATTTATATAACAAAAGCTTTTTGCTAGTCGTTAGCTTAGACCTCCTACGAAGCAGCAAGTATAGCTGATTATATTTAAGTTTTATTTGGTCTCTTTTTTTTGTAGATGTCACATTGACTATCGGAATAGTTTTGTCTTTTATTGTCAATAGGGCAGTTGAGTTGTTGACTTAAAACTCAACTGCCCCATTGACGTAGTAAAAATTACTTGTTGAGTCTTGCCTTCGTTAATGTCAATGCTCCAGTCGTTAAACCATTTTATAATTTTGTTCAGTTGTATTTGAGACCTAGATGATGCGGTGTCCAGGTTTTGATTGGCTATCAGCAGGATTGTATCATCAGCAAAGGTAGGCATCATTTTTGCAGCAGCTTTAGGTTGAGGGATATCGGTTGTATAAAGGACGTATAGGAGTAGCCCTAGAACAGATCCATGGGGTACTCCTGCCTTCGTCTCGAGCATTTGTCTCTGTATTTTACATAAAAATGACGATCACTAAGGTAGCTTTTAAGGAAGAGATAATAGTATGGTGGTGGTACGCTTTGTAGTTTATTTAGTAGGCCTTTGTGCCATACCTTGTCGAATGCTTTTGCTACGTCTAAGAATATGCCTATGCAGTATCTCTTTTCTTTAAAGTCCGTTGAGATTTTATTGACTACTCTGTGTATTTCCTGGATAGTTGAGTGTTGCCTACGAAAGTCGAATTGATGGTCAGGTATTATATTATTATTTTTCAATATTGGTAGCAGTCGGTTATTTATTAATTTTTCAAAAACTTTTCCTAGGATAGTAGGCTTATGGGTCTATAGGATGATGGTTTTTTTGCCTCTTTGTCACGTTTAAGGATTGCAGTTATTTGAGCGACTATCCAGGTTTTAGGGAAATATTTCACTTTACCGTTTATGGAATCATAAACAGGGGCTTTCTTATGATTAATTTTTTTTTTAATGCATGTTCGAAATATTTCACTTTGCCGTTTATGGAGTCATAAACAAGGGCTTTCTTATGATTATTTCTTTTCTTAATGCATTGTTCGATTTCTAGATTTCTAGGTGAGTCGCCTATCCACAGTTGACAGGAATGCCTCTGGGGGGACGAAGCCGTTAAGGCGTACCCGCTCGTGGTACATGCTATAAGAGTAGAAGGCCCCGAAGATAAAGCCAATGCTCGAGTTCATTGGCTTTGCAACGTGCCCCCGAGTCAATTTCACTACGAAATTGTCCACCCTGATCAAGTTCGCCCTGTTGTACAGGATCTCATTGGGGTAGAATTTTATGCACTGGGATTCAGGCGTTTGGTAAAGGCAAACATACGCCCGAAGGCACACACTTTCGAACACCCGAATCGTTTCCATTGCCCTGGCTTCAACATTGAACCACACGGGACACCCATAGACCAGCATTGGTCGTATCAGGGCCATATAACAGATTGCCTTCATCCTCGCATCGAGTTGGCAGCTATAGAACAGTCTCTTTATGAGAGCAAAATCACCTCTACATTTTGGTTAAAATATAGAAACTGATCTAGCCAGATCCCTAGGTATCTGACTACACTTTTAACGGTCAGTGGCTGCCCGTGTTGTCCAATGATGGTGAACTTACGCCAATTCCGTCTGGTGTCGACAGAGGCCCCAGACAAAGGCGTCCTGAACAGGATGGTTTCCGACTTCTGGAAGTTGATCTTCAACTTCTTGACCTTGACGCCATGTGGGCGAAGGTGAGTTGAGGCGTGACGGGTATTGCAGATATAGAAGGTGGCGCTGGGATCGCTCTTCTGTCAACCCAGGTTGGACTTGACTACCCTAACGTTCTTGATCTTGATGTGATCATACCCACTAGACTACGCCCGCTTCCAAAATTTTATGTTCATATTCGATATATGAACCCATTGGGAAAAATTTGTGGGCATTTATCTCGAAAAATGGGAGGGCTGCGATCTCTCACTTTGTGAAATTAATATCCTATGCGGGAGTTGTTTGACATACATACGGTTAATAGTATAATCCATCAATTCTTGTTATTCGGACAAGGGCATTAACGCTTAGATGATAGTAATTTGACCTTAGTGATTAAAAATATAAAGCTTAATAAACTTGTATTTATAAAGCATCAGGCCTATAAATTCAAGCATGTATCGGATAACTGAAAATACTGGAAACAATTTTGGAATAGACACAGTTGTTAAGCTGCAAATCGTATCATTGCAAATCAAAATAAATTATAAGACATTAACAGGGATTTCCAAAACTCTAACTTATTGTTGTAAAAATGTCTGTGTCACTCTTTCTTGAGTCTTATAAAAAAATATCATGGCAATTCTTCCCTCCAGTCGTTTAATGAATGCCGACGTTATTCCTCAATGCGGTTAATTGCTTTTTATATAAACTCACTATATTCCAATTCGAATTTTCCATGAATTGTGCTATATTTAAAACTGAATAAATGTTAAAAAAATGTGATTATTTTTATCTCAAATTTTATCTGAATTAAGACTTGAAGGCCACAAGGTCGGATTTCATGAGCAATACGTTGCAGTTGTCTTTTCAATGAGAAATACGTGTTTTTCCAATTACCTCATGAATGTGCCGCGCCTCCAAATGGCGCATAGCATGCGATCGTTACAAATGATCAGGATTTGAAAGAAAGTTATTTCACGATGATTTAGATATATAATAACAAACATATTTATGAATTATGTAACCTAACGATCTTTGGTAGTAAAACGGTCATAAATTGTTGGTGTGGGATTCTTTGGGCTTTATTCTTGTGTACTGAATTGTAATGAACTTGGTGTGAATAAGTGAATATAAAAATTAATTCTGTTCGACTTGCAAAACCTCTTTGATCGAAAATTTTATACAAAGAAAAATGATTTAGTTACATACCTGTTCTTAACCACCATCGGTCGCTTAGCAAACTACCTATTTGAACTTTTATTTCGCTTAAAGTTTTAGGATAAGATAAAACAAACCCGCCAAGGGTTTCATTCGCGAACAGATTAGTAGCTTAGACTTAATATAAGTCTAAGAAATTAACAAATAAAAATAGCTTCAGTAAAATTCTCCTTTTCATTTCGAATAAAACTTAACAAAAGAAAATTCTTTCCCGTTTGCTGATCGTGCCAGTCATGTAAAAATTGCTTTGGTGAATTTAAGGGATGAAATGCCGCAAGCGACACTGACACCGCCGTCAGTTAATCGTTTTTAGCAGGAAACTGATTCGTTTTAAATCGTTAATATCTTGAAAAATTTTATGAAAATATATTTTTTTACATAATATCTATTTGTTCCACCGCCGAGATCTACAAAATAGTGTTTTCGTTGTTGTTTTTTGGTTTTTGGCCAATATCTCGAAGACTATTTAAGCCAGAGTGCTTAAACCAACTTTAACAGAAGATTACATCAAGACCTATATTCCAGATTTTTATTTTTATATTATAGTATCATATTATTTTTTTCAGATTTTTAGACCAACGGGTGTGGAAACGAAAGGGGGGTGACGCCGCCTTTTTTCGACTTTGAAGCTTAATATCTCGAAAACTTATCTTTCAAATAAAAAGTTCAAAATGAAAACTCTACTTCACTTTACAAGACCTATGGTACCTCACTTGATAAATTGCCGTGAATTTTTTTTTCAAAAAAAGTTAGTAATTAATTTATTTTAGTGTGAATAAAAAATCATACACGATTCTTCGATAATTTTGGGGTATTACGATGAGTCGATTTTTTTCAGATTTTTTGGTCAAATATTCTAGAAAATAAGCAGGGGTACACGGTACATAAGTCAGTTTTTGGCAGTTTATGGGCAAATAACTTCTTAATAATAAGAGTAAGGGGATTACCATTGCAAATTTTTTTTAACTAACTAGCATTCACTTCCCGACGATACCCATATCAAAAAACTAATAAAAGAAATTTGTTTTTCGAATTTAGTATTTGTTTTTCGCTAATATGAAATTTTCTACCTGAACTTTCTTTGGGTAAGTGAAATACATCTTTTGGTGAAGTTTTATTTCTTAATTCTTAGTAACCACTCCAATTACCAAGATTAAACCCTAATGACAGACAGACCGACATTTTCATACTCAAGGCACCGTCCCCTTTCCAATGACACCCATATCGACTAGCGCTAAGGTTTCCTTTAATCTACGACTAATTCCAAAAAAATGCATCATTTGTTTTTGGGCTGCCTAGATACATCCTCAGCCCAAATTTCATCCCTTAATATGTAAAAGGCGACAGACAGACAGACACCGAAGTGATTCCATAAGGGTTTCGTTCCAAAGGAAAAAGAACTATACAAAACTTCTTTTGTACATTTTTTACGATTTTATACACTGTTTCCAAGAGGCTTTTCTAAAAAGCAGCGTTTATTTAAATATTTTTTTCTTTATTTGCATAAGAAAAAGCGATTGAGCCTACTTTGAAAGGGGTCTGACATCAACACCCACTATACGTATTTTATAATGTCTAAAAACTGAGAAGACGATTTCACATGTGTGGTGAAACAGAAATAAAAGTATACCGTTTGATTAAATCCTAAAATAAATTTCTATAAGAATGCTCTAAAACCAATTTCCCACACAGTTAATCTTGGCTATGTAGATCACCTTAATATCATACAAAAATCAAAAAAACCGAACATTTCCTGGAGCCTCACAGAAACTAACTTCATTGATAAATATTAAGAAAAAAAAAAACAACAATTCCCCCATGTACCTCCGCTGACGTTAGCAACTTGTCATTGATTGAAGAGGGTACACAACAAAAAAAAAAAACAAAAAAACGGCTCACCGAGGAACTTCTGCAATCAAAGTAAATAATGACCCTAATTGTGGACCGTTTTATCTTCCACAATTTGATGGAACTGTGCAGACTACCACAAGTATTTTCAGTGTCGTCCTTTAAACTTCATTTATACATCTTCTTATCTACTCGTCAACACTTTGTTTTGTCTAACAAATAAAAAGGACAACAGAAAGTTTGTTTTGAGTTTCATTTGCGGTTCTCCAAGAGGAGTGAACCAAATGCCAATTTTTCTCAGCACGTATTCAACACATGAATCATGGGATTAAAGATAAGGGATAAAGTTTTATTTTGAATTAATTGGATTTGCCCATGCACATTATTCTCGACCATCAATGAAATCCTTCGGATTCGCTGGAGAGAATTAGGGCAGAACGATCACCTCTACAAGTATTGTCACCGGAGAAAGCGTAGTTTCTCTTTTCATTACAAGCACCTCTTCTTCTGATAAAAGTCGATAGATAAAAAGTAAAACTCATGTTATAAATACTTTGTTTGATGTGAATACACACGTATATAGAGCGCACAGGACTGCGGAATAACCAAACTTTTTGTATAAACATTTCATAGAATCCTTTTATTATCCGCTTGACTGAGCTTTCTCTTGTTGAATAAAGGTTGGCGCCTTGTATACGGAATACAGATACATAATCGATTTATGGGCGATTTAAGTAATACTCTGAAATAATATGGGTTAAAGTACATAGCTATGGGGCATCATCATGGTTATCTTCTCTTGAGGAGAAGCATTATTGTATTTTCGTTGGATTGATGAAATTGAAATTTTGATTTTGACTACACAATCTGCGAGTATTTGCATGTCTATGGGACTTCCCTCGTTTACGATTGTTGATACCCATTCAAATAAATTTATGTTGCACGAATTTCAATAAATTTGTCGCTCTACAGTCCATCTATCATGAGATCACGAAGTTTATGTTCCATATGTCCCGAAGACATGAAATGATATCATTGGGAATTTTGCCGAACCTGGTTTAAGCGCTGTAATTATTTAAGAGTTTATATTCGTATTTCCATTAGATAAAGAATAACAATAGAAAATGGGTAAACAGATCTGTGAAAAGTTATTTAAAAAGATTTAACCACCGCTAAGAGCACCTCTACTGTTCTGGACTTGTTTTCTTTTAAAAACCGTCAGTGAATTCTCGTTTTTCTTTTTTTTTGTTTTCAAAATAAAAATTTATGACAAAACCGCAGGGATTCAAATACCCTGTGACGTAAATGAAATCATCAATTAAGCCTCGTTTGGGTTATTCCAAATGCACGTGACCGCCGGCACGAGGCAAAATGATGATGAGGACCAGTACGTGTTTTAGAACAAATATTTTTATTAGATTCTTTTTACAGGCATAAACTTAATAACTTCGATTACTGTCTGTTAATTGATTAATCATTTTTCGTGATTGTAAGCCAGCCATAGAGGAATAACCAGACATCAAAGTCGTCAGTGCTTTTGAATTCGCGCATTGTTTCTAATGTTTAGCGAAACGCATTAAACATTGTAAGAATGTCAATTTGTTTTAGCAAGACAGTTTCTATTGTAATTAGTTTTATAAAATGAATCCGAATGATTATTTATGGAAAACTGCAATTAAGTACAATGACTTTCCGTCTAGTCCTTAGGTTAATTTGCTCCGTGTGATGTTTTTGCCTAACATATTTTTTTAAGTTATAGGATTACAATACAATTAATACTTTGTATAAAAATTGGTCTTTGTCGAGATAGTAAAATCGATCCATAAATTATGGTTGACAATACGTGGTCACTTTTAATTATGACCTTGTACTAGAAGTGCATAGAAGAAATTCGAGTGCAGTAATACTTTGAATTATATATATAATATACTTGAATGCTCACATTTATATATAATATAGAAAATAGAAATATATTTCACGGCATTTATGAGTTAAACAACATACAAATATGTTGATTAAATTGTTTAACACTTTTCGTTCTATTGTTTAAATGAAATATTTTGTTTCCTTGAATAAACTGAATTTGTTTATGTCGTGTTTAATTAATGGTTATTGCAACAAATAGAAATAGGGCCAAAGAAAAAAATACAAATTGTATTTAATTTATACATCAGAAGCATTGCATTTTAATAAAGAAAAAAAGCTTTCGAATTTCGTTATTTTCAGAGAAAAGATTATTTAGATTTCAGTTTGAGTTTCAAACAGCATATTTTACGTCGTTCACGACTATGATGTGTTTATTATAAAATTGAAAAATAAAAACCTAATCTTGACAAAACCCAATAATATTCTATTTAAGCAGCAAAAAAATAATCAGAGGTCATTTGACCTACTTTTTCTCATGGTGTCTACAATTTTTTTTTTTAATATTTTATTTATTTTTTTGTAATTTTTTGTTTTCTTTATTTCTTATTTCTTCTATTTATGCTAAAGTTCATGGAATAAGTTCTAATTAAAATAAAGAAAATTGTGTTAAATCGGTGATTCGATTATCGGACATGTAATCGGAGGGGTGTCTATAAGCACGCTTTGAGTATATCCGCCCAGTCATTCAGCACATATTGTCGATGGCTGCTATTGTTTTTTATTTATGAATATTAATAAGCACGTATGTTTTCATATTATTCTGTTCAATAAAATACCTTCCTACAATAGGTACCAAGGCAATTTGTTTGGTGAGTGGATTAAATTTTGAAAAGGTACAAGAATTTATGTTTTAATACATGAGAAAAAAATGATTATGTTCTTGCTATATTTGATTTTTTATGGTTAATACAATATATGTAATACAATATATGCAATTATTTCTTTTAAACATAAGGTAATTGAATTGATACAAATGTGAACATACGAAACAGCACATTAAACACTTTAAGACAGACAGGTTCATCGTTGCAATCCAAACCTATATTTTGGCTTTGACTGTCTGCTGAATATCTAAAAATAAGAAGGAAAGACGCCAGTTTTTTTCTTGTTAAAATATTAATTCATTGCCAAATTCTAGTTTGGACCAGTTTGATCGCAAAAAAAAAAAAACCAAGCTAACAGGTCGATACAAATATCTTTTAAATTCTAAATATCAAAAACAACTTTCATCTGAAAAAAAAACTTAAAAAAATGTAAAATCTTAGCATGACCTCCATCAATCTTGTGGTTATGTCTCGAACCGCTTATTGGGTAAAACCATTCAAGTGGTTGAAGATCTCATTTGTTGTCACAGCTTCTTGTTGGTTTTATGTTCTTATGCAAAATTTAACGAATTCTGGTTTTAAGTATTTAAGCGGCGTAAAAGCCAAGCTTTATTGTGACGAAACAGAAATAACGGCGCTTCATAATCCTCTAAATAACATTAAATTAAATTTGTTTTAAAGAACTCTCGGCTTTAAAATATTAGTATTCCATGTGGATTTCGAAAAAAAAAATGACAATGTAAATCGTGTTTACCAACCAACTTCCAAGTACATACAAACATCGGTGTTTTGTGAACTAATTGAAGTTATTCTCACCTTTTGTATATTGGTATCTGTGTCTAGTTCAAGATGTGAAAAATTATTTCCGGTTCATTGTATGTAAAACACATAATCGCCTGTTTTTTTATACGCTTTTTTAACTCGTTGGAGTCACATATGTAAACAAATCTTGGAAGTTAAATTTGACCTTCTTCCCGGTTTCCACTCATCCTGAAACTTTGCATTCACTTGCGTACATTTGCGTGATAATGCATTGTTACTTAGGTAACGTCATCCTAAATCCAATATGACGGACTTCCAAAAATGACGAACTAGTTATTTCTTATGCACTACCATGATATGGGTATCAAATGAAAGGGTTTTTTTTGGATACCTATAATTCGTAGAATACGAATAAAATTATGTCATTTTGAATGTAATATCGCTGACTTCCAAAAATAGCGAACAAGCTACTTTTTATGCACTTTCACCTTTTTTAATTGATTATCACGTTATTATTATATGCTGACTACGAATATAAGAATATATTTTTGGAAACTGAACTTATTCAAATTTTGACTATCGATAGCTCCTTTGGATTGTTGTAGTAAGTAAAATTATTGTTAAAAAATGAATACGGAGGAAACAAAAAAACTTAAGCCATTGGTAACATCAGCGCAAAGACAACGTTGACTTGCAAAAGAAAAAAATTAAAAACAAACAGAACAAAAATTTAAAACCAAAAAAAAGAGTACTAAGTGAAATTTTAATGTATCTTAAATCAGTAGTAACTTTCTCCTAATTACTTTAAGATTAAAAAGTATAAAATAAATTATAATTTAAATAACTAAAAAATAGGCTTTAATCACGCATGTGATAAGATTATTTTGCGATTTTTAGTGCGCGATTAAAGCTTAGTTTTTTAAACTATAATTTATTTCTTTTTGCTAATCTATATTTCACATGGTATTTATGAATGCCATCACAGAAGTTTTCTTTGTCCTGTTTTCTAGCTATGTCTGGAACATCAACGTTGATACCACCTCTTCAGAAATAATTGAATCAAAAAAATTTCAAGACCCTTTTTTTACAATTTTAACTGCCGATTGATATATAAGATACACATTTTTAAGACGGCTAAAAGAGAATTTCTACTGAAATTTATTATTTAAATTGAATGGTTGATACGGGAAAGAATTGCTGGAAAACTATTTTAATCAGATAGGCCAAAGCCTTGGTAGCTGGTGCCGTAGTTTAATATTAATTATCTAATTTATTACATATAATTAAATTTATAACAATAATAATAAAAATAATATTGATAAGATAATTTTAAGATTTAATAATATTTTTTGATACTGTTGAGGAATTCCAAATGCTTCAAAAAAACATGCCATTGTTTTTCAAATGAATTCATTTGCTTAAATTTATTTTTAAATTCATCCGGACTCGGTGATAGTATAAAGAATTAATAAATATGAACATATTAATTATTGGGTGAACTCCAAAACATCGCAACTTTACGTTTTTTAGTGCATAAAGTCCTATCTTATATCAACACGAGGCTTAGTAATACCCGAAAGTTGGGTAAGGTGACTAGTTAATTTAACCATGCCATATTCCTTTCGTATAACACGAAAGGAACAGTTATTTAGAACTCTTTAATAATTTGTCCTAAGCTTTATTTGACCTCAATGAAATCCCTTACAACGCATTATCAAAAAGCCCTCATTAAATAGAATTAAGAGCTATTTATACTGTCCAATCTGGCAAGATAATCTCTTTTCCCATCTGAAGGATAAATTTCTAGTTTAATCGAGGCGAGAAGGAAGGGATTTGTACAATAGGAAAGTGGGTGTGTGTGCGTTTGTACGACACAACCAACAGTTGCGGTTTTAGAATACCATACATGTTCCCGTGAACATTTCTACAGAAACCATCCAACAGGAAACTTGTGACATTATGCCAGCAGTTGGTTTTGATTTTTGAGCCAGCACAGGAAGTAACTTTGATGGATGGAGTTATGCGGAAATAATTTGCAAACAGCTTACACATATTTGACACATTGACATTTAAGTTATTTCCTGCGCCAAAGACCATGAATACACCGTTAAATATTTCTGAGATATATAGATGAAGATTCAACTCGTGTGTGTATAGTTCATTAACTTGCTAACAATAGGAAAATAAAGCACTCATACACAGGGGTGTGTTTTAAATAAATTCTGTACAATTTCTGCAGAGTCAGAATACCGTGTCGTCGTTTTTGAAAAACGTTAATGAACAATTTGTTTACCTGCGCAGGTAGATTGGTTTGGAGGACATGCAATTTCCCATGATTCATCGCTAAAACATGAATGAGGTGAAATGACGTGGTGTGTGACGACTGCGAAGCAATTGCAAATTGGCGCGAATATTTGCTAACGCAGCGAATCATTCGTAAGTGGAAAATCTAAAGTGGGTGGTTGATGCCAACCTCTAGCATTGCCATTGTTCAATGTCGAAAATTATTAATGTGTACTGACTACAAAACCCGTATTCCATGAGTAATACATGCCACTGTATACATAAAGACTGGATATAGTTAAAAGATTAAAACGGTGCAGCTTGCAAGTCATTTTATTCACAAACGTGATCCAATGTGTAGTATCGTTCTCATGGTGCATTTGAATTTAGAAACATTTTCCCAATGATGTCAGAATCGAGAAAACTATAAATTCTGTAGTCGAAATGTCTATAACAATCTGTCAACAGTATAGAGAACTGACGCATTAAGAATCTTTTATCTGTCAATCAACTAAACACCTTTCTTCCTCTTTGCTGTTTGCTATCTAAAAGGCATTACCTACTGTTGGTAGTTTCAGTGTTTGTTAGTCCGCCACAATGTACCGATTATTTTTGGCATGGTAGATACTACATTTGTCGAATATTTTGTCAAGCTAAGATGTCGGTTAGAAAAGGTGTTCTAATATAAGTGATAATATATTAATTTTATAAATTCAATCTAAAGACAATGTTTCTTTTTTAAAAGTTTTTATCTCTGTTTTACCAAAGACCATATAATACCAAGATAGTACAACTGGCACTTCAAAATGAAGAAAAGTAACTCCCACAGGCGCGGGCATAGAGAGGAAAGCTGTTTCCCTTTTTTTCACGTAGTGTGGAACCGTCAACCGAAACATATGGGATTCTTTTTGTCGCTGCAGCGGCGCGCTTAAACCTGCTTGGGTACGATGAGTGATTGGGGTACTGATGAATAAATGAAAACGGCACACGAAATTTTTTAATTTGCTATCTTTTGGTTTATGTATCCTTATTTTGTGATACACTTTCATTTATGACATTCTTGCTGATTTTGGAAATTAGAATGCTCCTTCAGGTCTATTATTTCACGTTGTTTTGAAACACATCTTATTAGTTTATTCTGTGTTTACTAACTGTTCTGAAATAGTTTCCCAAAAGGCAAACAATTAAACCGATTGATTTTGTTGACATAGTTAATGCTTTGGGCGTAAAATAAAAATAGCCGAATCTCATTTTTGAACCTTTCCAGTCAAGAGGTTCAAATTTTAACAGACTAAATTAAAAAAGCCGGTCAAGAGCGAGTTTTACTCACCCCCCGAGGGTTTCGTTCTTTCGTCAACAGATTAGAAGTAAGAATTCAATGTAAGTTGAGGAAATGTAACAATTTCAGATGACTTCACTAGAATTCTTCATATCGTTTCGAATAAAGCTAAACAAAAGACAATTCTTTCCCATTTGTTCTTTGTGCCATCCGTGTGAAAAATGCCTTAGTGATTTAAGGAAAAATGGGCGCAAGCTAGTTTCTTTATAAAAAGCGGTGCTCATTTTTTTTTATTAATAAATTGCTCTTATTGTTAGTTCCTAAATAACAATAGAAGCAGGCTAGTGTGAAAATACATTTTTTTTATATATAATATTTTTTGATTCTCTCGCCGAGATCTACAAAATGGCGTTTTCGGATCTCCAAAATTCGAATGTTGTTTTGAGGTTTTTGGTTAATAACTCAAAAACTATTAAAGCCAGAATGCTCAGACCAATTTTAAAGTAAATGATGACGGATAGACGGACATTTTTATAATCTGCACCCCGCCCCGTTTCCAATGATACCCATATCAACCACCAAAGTCAATAAAACTTTTTTCGGCCGTTACTATTAGTACTAACTTTTTCTTTAATCTACGACTAATTCTGAAAAAACAGAACAGGACTTAGAAGTTATAGGCAAATATGTAAAAGGGGGCAGACAGACAGACGGGCACCGAAGTGATTCTATAAGGGTTCCGTTATTCCTTTCGAACAAAACCCTAAAAACATAAATACAAATCGGCATAATTTTAATCTGTGTAACGACAAACAAAAGTACTGCAACATTACTGAAAAATAATGTATATGTATGTTGATATGCAGGTACATGCCTAGCCTACTTACATTAATATATATATATACATATGTACATACCTAACCAAACACAAAAAAAAAAATACAAAAAATAAGCACAACACGAGTTTCTGCTGATATATACAGGACCTCACAAAATTGAGCATACATCCACAAAGATAAAATGTTTTGGAAAAGCATGTTTTGCTAACTTTGTTGTTGTTTTACTTTTAATATATTGGATGAAATATGTGCAATCGATTAGATGAATTAGATGAAATACGTTTTTGTCTCATTCATAAATGACTTTTTAAGACTAGCTTTTGAAGTAAACCAAAGTATGACTAAATTGGGGTGTATGCTTCATTATGTGAGGTACTGTACATTCATACCGCGCACACAAGAAAATGCAAAACAAAAAATACTAAACAATCTGAAGGTCTTATGGGATCTTTTTACTAAAACTTTAATAAAAAAAAACCGTACGGTACAAATTGGTGATTCGATATCGCACCCGAAAATATTATGTTGCTTAATGATATTGCTAAATGTTTAAGGTATTTTAAAAACCGATTGTTTTTTTTGTCTTTGAGGTATTTGATGTTATCTCTAGAGGAAGCTAGTAAAGCAACTGCTTTATTTTGTTAATGCTTTCTAGAACATCGCAGAGACGTATATTCATTAAGAATACTTTAAAAATTTCGGATTTTCCGATACTTTTGCTCACAATGAATGAATTTCTCGAAATCAAGGCGACATTCTTTGGCACTTCTAATCCGCGAGAACTGGAACATGCAGCTTAAAAACAATTATGCGTTATCTTCCAAACATAGAGTCGTGTAGTTGAATAATTTGAGATCTCAGTGTTATGTGCCGTTCATAATTGAAATTAATCAGAACCGATGTGTTGATAATATAATTTGACCACAACTTAGAAATGACTTTACATACATTAAAAGTAATTGGTTTATTAAATTTTGAACACATTTCCAAGAAAAAAACATATAAGACTTTCTCTAATTATTTGAATTCAATTTATTGATTATTTTAAGTGGCATGTTTCTGGCATGTCGGACGTTAGAACATCACCGTAGAGAAGCAGTATCTACCTATCTCAACGAACAACGAGCGTCCATGAGTCAGTTTTGTGTATTCTAAACAACCCCTTTATTAAAAAAATATTTTATGTGACAAAACAAAAAAAAAACTCTTTAAACATTCAGGGATAGAGAATTGTGAATGTTGTTTAAATTTGCTTATGCAGACTTTTATTGTAAACCGATGTTCGCATTCATTTAACACCAAAAACACAAATAAAAAAAATAATGTATCGTCACAATCGGTTGCATAATGCGTACGAGGTGTCAGCATTACTTTTTTGGATTCGAATTGAAACGTGCAAACTATACAAAAGTAATTAAAAATTATTGACCCGCTTAGTTTTGATAAACAAAAGAAGACAGACAGACGGACACCGAAGTGATTCTATAACGGCATAGTATCGTTCCAAAGGAATAACGAAACCCTAAAAAAGAAAAAAAATATTCTCTTTCACCAGCATTGTTTGTGTGTATGTCACTGATGTTTTCCCCCATTGAAATAAAGCAAAAAAAAAAAAAGAAAAAGCAACAGAGCACATCTTTTGTGGACTTCTAATGAATTTAGCACTCGCTCTAGTAGATTTTCCCAAAGAACAGAGCTAATCGACAAAATTCCACAGTCAAGAGCGATATTGCGTTTCAAAATCAACGATGCACATCGTTCATCATGATTCGTGTTTTATTATATTTATTCAAAAATAGTTGGCATTCAAGGTAGGTAATGTGCGACTAATTAACAATCTTTGTAACTATTATGGGTCTCCTATTTTGTTTTAAAATAAATGGGTCATTGCTGAAAATGAATCAAAAACTAAAGTATTCCGCACAACATTAAAAAATGATTCAGACAGACAGTCATAGTTACATAAGAGAATTCATGTAGACTATTTATAATTTAATGTAAGGTGTCTTTTAATTAAACCATGTACCCAGAGTGAGTTTTAATTACGCGGGCGTAAACTTAATTAATAAATACTCTACCGACGTAAGTTGTCCGGCACGGTTTCTTCATACTTAACAGTTCTCTTTACGATGTACAAATGTAAACTTCGAATAAAAAGGTGATTTTACATGTCTTTTAAGCAAAAGTATCACACTGTAATATGAAAGCCCTTCATAGCTCGTCAGCTTTGGAGGTACACGTTCCACTAGGGCTAGTCAAGGCACAAATTTCAACTCACTTCTTGGAAATGGCTAACCTCAGATGGTCTCAGTTGACCAACTGCGCAGTAGCTAGGAATAAGAGAACTTTCCTCAACGTCGCACGATGGTTCTAAATCGTAATTTATATTTAATTTTTCAGAGCTGTGGTTACAAAACGGCACTTAGTGCTAATTGGGTTCTCCTAGAACCACCACCTAACACACACACACGTAATATGGAAATTAAGGTTTTAATGCCTAATGTTATTGCAAAACGTTAACTAAAATGAAGGCCTTAAGTAATGTTGTAAATGACATTTAAGATAAAACCGAACGTGGCATAATTTAGCACGAGACTTCAAGATCTCTACAGATTTGTATGTGCCACGAAATGTTATTGGTTAGCACATTGATAATTTTGTTTTACTTGCAGTCCACTTAGAGAGGCATGTGTAGATGAAGGTGAAGGAAAAACGATTTCATAAATATTTAAATATCATGTCATCCTAATTATCTTAAGATGACTGCCAGCTTCACATACATTAATATTAACTTCTAATTGACTGTCTAACAGGTTGACCTCGCTATAATATAATCAATCCATACCACTCAATTATTTCATAACTCTTAAGGTATCCTAAGAAAATTAAGTTTAATTACCAATCGATTCATCCTTGGCGAAATAGCAGGTAGAACCATTCGCACCTTATTCAGGGTTATCATGCCAAATTTAATACAGAATTATTAAGAAAAAAAATAGAAACCTGCTTTGTGTATTTCGTTATTGGACAATTAAGTTTAGTTATACAACAAAAAAGTTTTATTATAAGAATTTACAAGCAAAAGTCAATCGCATTTTATTTGAAAAAGGAGGAAAAAGGACTTTATTAACTTCTTGTCCATTTCTTTTTTCTCATTGATCAAAACTAGACATACGCCGTAATCAGACTCGATTTACCAAGCAAGAATTGAATGAAATTGTAAAGCACTTATAGGAAGGTCACAGTGGTTAGCTGATGATGATTAAGAGAATTTCAATAACTCGACACTCCGCCAGTTGTAAGCTGCTAAATTCACAAACCATTGACCCATTGAGAAATGTGAGACCAAGCCATGTCTACAATTGACTTGTGAAAAGTACAAATTGAAAAAATTTAAAAGGATATAAGTTTGGAATGGTGTTAGAGGCGTGCTGTAGGCAAACAAATTCTTTATGACTTAATTCAGTGTTCATTGAAGAGATTTTTAGGTGACCAGGCGTCCCACATTTTCTGTAACCAGAATTAAGGAACCCTCCCGCATTTTACAATTAGATCGAAAATCATATCGCCATTTAAGCTGTAAGTTAAACGGAAAACTGTGAAGGTTCGAGGAATATGCTTTTTCTTAGTGCCGGAAAAAATTAATAGGTGGTTAGCTGTGCGATTTCAAGTGGTACCATAGATTACCCCTAACGAATTTTTGGTGAATTAATAACTGAAAAAGATAAGGAGGGTTGCATAGTATAAAAAGTTCTTTAAAGGTTTATAGGTTCCATAGTTAAGCTTCTTATTTCAGTACTGATCTCAATTTTTATATTTTGATTATGATGCATACTGGCACGTAATTTTACTATAATTTTGAATAACCAAACATTATAAGAAAAAATGTTGCTTACAAGGAAAAATAACTCATGTATAACTCAATTAAGAATTAGATGTTTTAATTAAAAAATATTAATTTATCGATGATTGAACCTATACTTTCTTTAAACCTATTTAAAAACGTTTTTTTTTTTTTTTTTAATTTCTACCTCATACTCTGCTTATACAAATAAGGCTACACTGTTCAGAAATTATGTTATGATTATACGTAGAGGCTAAAATAATATTTATTAACGAAGCACACGCCCAAAGTCCATCCATGATGTCATGCATTTGAATTACAACGTGATTGTGCGTTCAAAATTAAATTTTTAAATGTTTACGAGTTGCAGGTGTATTACACTTATTTCTAAGAGAACATTACTCACGAGAGTGCCAAAAACTTTAAAAAAATTTCGACAAAACAAAACCAAACCTATGTTACTCACTAGGCCTAAAGTTGTAATGAATTAACTTTCCCTTTTTTATTGGCCTTCTCAACATATAGGCGAGTAGCAAGCAAGTCCAAACTAAGACTCCTTGTAAACAAGTAATCCAAAAATTATTGCTCAACAAATTAAAACTTTAAGACATTATTTAGATGCACACGAGTTTCGACTTTCATTTCGATTTAAGGAATCAGGTCAGTGAATCACAGCTCGAGCTTTAGTTAATCTTATCAAGAGGTGCAAACAATTGAATAAGAAAACAATCCCTTTGAAAGGAGGAATTAATATGACTTTTCAGATCAATTTGTAATCAATCAGACACATTGTAGACCAATACTTCACTTCCAATGTTTTGCGAATTCCATTTGTTTAAGAAGCAGGGACTATCTGTTTCAAAAACAGCAAATGTAAAATATGTCTCTTGGGAACGGTTAATAGTTATAAAATAGTTCCCTATAATGGTTTAGTATTTATTTTCAAAGTGAAATAAAATTAAATGTATTCAACAAAAAAATCAAATACGACCACATATGTTCTCGTTGTCAAATATTCGAACGTTCGCGTCTACACTGAAGCAAACCAGCATGTGAACAGCAATTTCAGATATTTTTAACTACACAATTCCGACTTCATTTGCATATATGCCAAATAATTGGTTTCCACAATTTTCGCTTATTCCCCACGCATTATAACAGCAGGGCACGTTTCTTCTCGAATAAATACAAAAGTTAAAATTGATTTTTTGTGTTCGCCTTGTCTCCAGCATTGTTCATTTTATTTTATTTTATTTTTTTTTTTCTCTTTTTTGCAAGAAAAGTTCAAAGACACAATTTCATGAGGAATGTGGCACCATAAAGATACTTTGTTACTTTTAATTTACCTGCAGTAAACAAACACTAGCTTCTTTCTCGTAGCACCAACCAAGGTAAACAAAAGATACCAATGTTTAGTTCTTCACTTTTCCTCGCGATTTACACTAGCAAATCGACAGAGAAAAGTTGTATTTACTTAACTACCGACAAAGAATGTACACGCGCTTCCAGACGTTACTATTAAACAAAAAAATGCGGAGATAAATAGATACAAATGAGAAACAAAAAAACGAGCTACTTCAACGGCAGTGACAGCAACTTAACGAGTTTTATCCGGCGGTCGTATGGCGGGACGGTCTAACACAAATAAAAAGGCAACAAGCCTTGGATCGGTCTAGAGCTGTTTCTAAATATATTTAGTAAAAGATCGCAAGACTACTGCAATAAGTGGACAAAGCAGCGCGAAACATTGTACAACGTCATGAATCTCTCGGATACTACTGAGCTGGCAAACATTTTAAAAACGCTCGAAAGCTTTCTATCTGCCGATCAGCCAGCCAACATACGGATTTGTAGTTTGTTGTTGTTCGCTTTGCGTACAAGCGATCGCTGATGTTGCTGCTGATGCTTTAGCTGCTGTTTAGCAGGTTTCTTTTTATTTATACGAGATAGTATTGCGGTTGTAAGTAAATAATATTAATCTGAAAATTACCCGCGTTAAAAAAAAAAAAAAAAGTAGTTCTAAGTGATTTTTCTGCTCATCTCGCATGGTTTTTATTTCATTGTAGAATAATCGTCGACATTTTATCTTAATTTTATTCTTATCATTAGCAGTGGCGCTCGATTTGTTTTCTTTTAATAGATAACGACATTAGTATCTTTATTATAACTTATTCGCAGAATGGTAATGTTTTTATAGATTAAAGTGTTTGGTTTGATGTGCTAAATTTACTCTACCGCCGATCTGATTTACTAAGACTCTTTACTGGACTTGTTTCTGGAGGATCCTTAAAGTGAGTAAAGGAACAGAGAAAGCTGTAACTTGAAATTAATTTGAAATTTAGATTTCAATTCAGTCGCGCTGAATAAAGTCTAAGTTATCCAAATCTTCAAGAACTCCTTGATTTTACTTTTGCTTCTCATCAATTTAAAAATACTTTTATTTCTTTAAAACTTGCAGTGATAGATGACTGTAATGATGTTTTTTTTCTTTTAAGTATTCCTCCTCTGAGTTTACTGTACAATCAGATCAGTCATACTGAAAAAAGCTACCACAGCAAATTAACCGCCAAACTACTCTAAAAAAACAAGTACTCATCTTACGTACTAAATAATAACATTTGCAACACTTGCTCCGGAGGAGGGACACACATACATTTGTGTTGATCTTTGCTCTTCGGAAATACTCGCTCAAGTATAGTGAACCAGAAATGATTTTAAAAAAAAAGAACAGATCACTTCAGTTTGTTTATTCATTTATGGATTTTCCCGGCCATTAACAGTCATCATCGGATATGCCCGCTTGTCCAGCTTAAAATGGTTTCAAGAAACGATCGCTGGAACTCGTGCGGTAACTTTAGACTAAACAACAACAAAATACGCTACGAACATTGTAAAAGACAAACCAAAAAAATCGACATTCTGTTTGTGTTGGCAAATTTGTCGATTGTAGATACATATCACATTTTTATCTCGGCTCATCAGCTTTATTTTCTTCTCTGTTTCATTGTGTTGGTAGCACAAATGAGCCAATATTATATTGGGTTGTCTGTGGAGGTAGTTATATTCATACGTGTATGTGCTGGACATTTGAAGGCCGTTTGAAAGTAATTATGTTTTAAATACGCGTGGATTATATTGCGTATGCGCCTCATCGGGAATCTTCGAATTGGCCAGACGAATAATCAATCGACGCTGTTTTTTTATGTATATAATAAAGATATGCATGTACATAACGACTGCCTGCAGTGCTTGGGTACTCCGATTAAAATAAACATGAGTCAACAGATCAAACGAATTGACCTAGACAATCGAATGTGTAGGGTGGAAGAGCCAGTAGTCGGCCTTTTAACTTTTTTTTACGTTTGATATACTCTCGAAAATCCGTGTTTGTAGTAAAGAATAGGCTATTCATCATTTCCAATTAATTAAAATGTTTTAATTAAAAAAATAAAGTCATTTTTAGGGCACTACCTACCGAAAGCAAATTATTCACAATAATGTAATTGAAAACCTCATTCTTGAGTAGTCGGCCTCCTTTGCCTCAGAAGTCGGCCAATCAAGTATTCAGTAGTCAGCCCGAGTTTTTACATCCAGATCTTCACTGTTCCAATTTAGGTCAAAAGCTAAAATTACAACTTTCAAATATTTTTTAACTTAAAAAAACAAACAGCAATTTTTTAATATGAAATATTCCCGGCGGACTTAATAAAACCTGTCTTCTAAGGCCGAATCTTCAGTAGTCGACCTCAGAAGAATTACTGAAAAAATTTCTTCTTACGATGGCCTCCCCATTTTTTATTTAAAATATTTTTTTTTATTTTTGTTCAATCTACAGTAAAAAGAATCTTTTGATAAAACAAATATAATAATATAACGCACCTACGGACAATATTTCACTGATTGTAAAACTTTTTTGAAAATCACATTCACATTTTTTCCACACCACAAGCCAAACATTTCACTTTCGACGAAATTTTGAATCAAAGTGGCAATTTTAACTAAGAAACTACAGAGATAAGAAAATAAATGCAAGTGTGTGTTACGAACGGATTAACTATTACGTATCGTTTTCTGGCGCGGCGGCCTACTACTGAAAATACTACTGAAGAAATACATTTTATTTTTTTTTTGGCAGAGTCGTGAATCCAAATGAAATATGTAGAAAATGCTTTTAGACATTGAGTAATCATTTTTTCGGTTTTGCCAGCAATTTTGTCAATTAACAACCCTGGATTCTGAGACAATAAAAAAGGAAAGCAATCAACTGAAGTCAATTACATTCCGAGAAGAGAAATGAAAATGATTCAATTTGTTGATATCGTACTGACTTATCAAAACACTCACTACAGTCACGTGCCGCATTGAATTTGCTGACTGAACACCTGATGTAAACTGCCTACATGAATTGAACACCAAGGTTGAAGGTGGATAAGGCAAACATGTTTGGTTTATACAGTGCTCCGCAAAAGTTTGTATACGATACAGAAATCTGACGGAAAAGTGAGTTTATTCCCAAACCATATGTGACAATATTGTTACAGTTTTAAAAGGTAGCAAAGAAAAAGGCTTCAGAGTTTACTAAAGGTAATTTAATACTCTTATCCATTCAAAAGTTTTAACAAAAACAACAACCAATATGGCCAAAATCAATCCACAAAAGTTTGCGTACGGTGAGTAAATTTTCTCAATAACTCCATTTAAATAAACATATCTAATTAAGGAAGCAAGTAATTAAGGAAGCAAGTAAATCCATGACATGATGAAGAAACTAGTAACACAAATGACCAACATGTTAAACATCTTAACATTACTTATAACCAAACAAAATGAAAGTAAACAATAAGTACCTTAAAATGACTATATAGAACGTTAACGGACTTCACCAGCACTATATGGAACTGAAACAGTATTGCTTATTGCTGAAGCCTATCTGACTGAGAAAAAGCGTTTCTTTTTCCCTAGGTATTCAACTCTGTGCACGAATCATCCGGATGGAACATGGCATGGAGGATCCGCAATTATTATAAACAGCCAAATACAATTTATTTAACTCAATAGTTTTCAAAACAAACTATATTCAAGAGACTCAAGACTACACAGATTCAAGACTACATCAATTCAAATTCAAGACGCACATACACAGACACGTCCCTCATAACAGACATTCCCCTCAAACAGAAAGACGACTTGAAAAGTCGAAAAAGAAAGAACTGACAAACCTAAATAACATAACAAAACTACTAAAACTTAAACTAAAGGAAGCACACGAAACCGCACGACCTACCTTAAGAACCAAACTCTAACATCAACGACAAACTACTCATTATGGAGGGCAGCCAAAGATATAACAAACAAAATGCAACAACATCCTGCAATTAAAAAAATGACAATACATGGGCTAGAGACAACCTTGACAAAACAGCTATGTTAGCTAAATACTTTGAGTCAACATTTACAAACCCTGAAGGAGACAAGGATTCAGCACCAAAACTCGGAAACGTACCAGACACTCGACCCAAAGGAAAAATTACTGCCAATGAAATTGAAACCTGGGCTCTCATCACGTAATCCTCCGAGATATTTGACAACGTAATATAATGCAAAAAAAAAACAAAAGCAAAACTATTTTTTCATTTCAAATTTTACAATATTTTTCACAATTTGTTCTAAGACGATAGCAAATTAGGTATCGTCAGAAAACCACTGTCGAAACGATAGAAAATGACAGTTCTCGCCTTACGTGAAGCGGAGAAAACGATATCGTTTTTTGATGCTTACGTGAAGCACAGCTATTGTTCAAACGATATCGTCAGCCGATAGTCGTGTTACGTCATGAGTGCCCTCTATAAAAAAGAGATCAAGAGTAAAAAAAAAAAACACCCGGTTACGACTTCCTAACAGGCAAACAAAGAAATCCCGAAAATAGCCTTTATTTTCGTTCGGAATTCCGGCTTAAATATTTTCCGTAGCTCTGGAAAGTAGCTGAGGTAATAGCTATACCTGGTAAGGATGCCACAATGACAACATCAGTCTACTTCCAGTCCTGTCAAAGTTTTCGAAAAACTCCTCCTCAAAAGGCTTCTATCCATTTTGAATAAATCAAACGCTATACCAAACTACCAGTTCGGTCTTAGACGACAGCACTCAACCATCGAGTAAGTAAATAGAGTGACACAGAAAATATCGACCTTGACTTGGCTAAGGCTCTTGACTCGGTTTGGCACGAGGGACCATTGCTCAAACTTAGTAAAGTCGTTCGTCAGGACTTTTTTGTAGATACTCTTAAAAAACTATTTAGAAAACAGATGCTTCTACGTAAGAGTAAATGACAAGTCTTCAAACATGCACCCAATAAAAGCTGGAGTACCCCAGGGAAGCATACTAGGACCAGTTCTGTACTTCATCTTCACTGTAGACATCCCCAATGACAGACAGTGAAATGGCCACGATTGCTACTTTTACGAACGACACTGTCTTGCTTAATGCCGAACACGGCCTTCCAACTGCGACCTACCAACTACACCAAATACTGGACAAAGCGAGTGCTTGGTTCACAAAATGGAACGTAAAAATAAAAGAAGACAAGACGATCCAAGTAATTTATACAACTAAAAATAAACCTACCACTTATAATAAATCAGAAAAATATATTGATCTTAAGATCTCCTTCAGATCTTGTTTCTGCTTTGAAGCTTTTACTCAATAACAAAAATATTTTAATGTGCACTAAAATGTTTTACCCAAATCAACCAATTTAAATTTGTTGTTAAGTTTCTTACTTAACCCCCTTTTACCAGCAAATAAGATGGGGAGAGAGTTTTTCTTAAGTTTGTTGGCTTGCAAATATTATAGTAACAAGGGTACAACTTTATCATACACTTGCCAACAATGTTCATACCAAACAATTAAAAAAAAAATTCATTTCCGAACTTGTCTTCGTTAATATACAGTGCTCTACAAAAGTTTGTGTAAGCTAAATATAAGAAAAGAGCAAAGTGCAAGGCTTCAGAATTTAAAGAAATTAATGCAATACTCTTACAAGGAAAGTCCACGAACTTGGGGTCACCGATTTTGATGAAATTTGGCATAGTGATAGATTCCCTATAGGATGTTAATTTCCCAAAGTAAGAGATCGCAAAAATAAATTGCCATTTTTTCTTGGAATTCAAATTTGAAGAAGTGGCGAAATAACCCACCTGATAAAAAGCGAAAGTACGCAGTGGATCTTTTTGGAATCTATTACATAACTGATTGGACTATACGAAAACACAAATATCTCGGTGTGGAACGATATGGAAACCTACTTTAAGCTTATGGTTTTAGCACAAACATAAAAAATGTTAGTTTCAGAAACGCACTTAATTTTTACGTAAAACAAGGTCAAACGGACACATATATGGTTTATATGTAATTAGAATATTAAACTACACACCCTGAGCTTCCAAGAGAGCGGTGATCACACTTACTAGCCTCCCTCCGCTTCGAAAATTCGATGCTCTAATTTGATATATGAACTGCTTGCGAAAGCTTTGTGGGCGTTCTTTCGAGAAGAGGGTTTGTTGCGATATCTCACTTTGGGAAATTAATATCCTATAGGGGAGCTATCACTCTTGGCTATCAGCCAAATTTCCTTAAAATCGGTGACCCCTAGTCAAAAAAACACATTGTTTTTTTTTTTTTTAAATGCTACTCGTGCGTAAAATTTTAGCAATCTCTTGTTGCAAACCATTGTTAGCGGAGTGCTTAAATAAATGCAATACATGTAACGGAATGCAATTTTTATTTATCGCATTCCACACAATTCAACGAGCGATGATCTTCGCACATAGGCTGGTGACATGTCACACACACTTTTTTTGTTTTTCTGTCTTTTTTCCTGTCACAGAAGTTATAACGGACATATTTTTCCAAAATTGTTGGTTGTGGAACGCTTATATTGGTTGTCATTTCATTTTGAAATTCATTGCCCAAAATCGGAATCAGACTGCTCTTCTATGTAGTCAGGATCTTTGTCCGAATCATTACCGGCAAATAAATCCGGTTCTTCATCTTCTAATAAAATATCAGCCTCTAATAAAAGCTTTTCCACTTCTTCTTCCCGTAAAAATGCCATTTTTTCTGGAAAAAAACGATAACTTCGCAGAAAAACAAAACTTTTTTTTATGACTAAACAAACCTCGCACTAGCTAAATCAATTTATTCGTATTCTGCGTAACAATTTTTATTCAAATGCTGGGATCAATGACTAGAATACAAAATTATAACATTAAAAACGTTTGTTCACAAACTATAAAAAGTACTAACACGAACTTCTCACTGGGGTGTATAATACCCAATACAAGCATAGCAAAATTATATATGTATGCAAAATTCAAATTGCTCCTACTCTGCAGAAAATATGAAACTGAATTTACACAGACATGGCATTTCGGAAAAAAAATTGTAACGGTAATAGCACGGTGCATAATTTTTTGTGGGGTATCCGACACCCCAGTCTGAGGACAGAAGGTTAAAAAAAAACTTTTTTTTTCAACAGCAAAACTATTTTATTAACATTATATGAACACTTAATTTATCACAATATCTGTGCAATCTATCACATTTGCAATAAAAAACAAAATCAACTCCAATAAATAAATTCAATAAATAAATAGATATAATTTAATACAATCTGAAAAAACTGTTCAAGTGTGAATTTTACTCACGCGTCGAGGGTTTCGTTATTTCGTCAACAGATTAGAAGTAAGGACATTATTTAAGTTAAGGCAACTAACAACGTCAGGTAGTTCTTATTGTTTCGAATAAAGCTAAACAAAAGAAAAATCTTTATCATTTGCTGATCGTGCCAACCATGTGAAAATTGCTTTAGTGAACTTAAGGGAAATGGTCTCAAGCTACTCCATTGAGACAATCGGCAGCTCATGAAAGTTAGCTTACCAAACAGCTAAGCAATTTAAATCATAAAGTTTTGGACAGTATTTTTATTAATAGATAGCCACTTAGTCACTTAAAACACTAATGTGGAACAAAACAGAAACATCCAAGAAATTAACAAATCAAGTAAAAATTAGCATGCAGGAAGGTATTTTTCCGGAGTCCTTAAAAACTGCAATAGTGATTCCTTTACATAAAAAAGGGGATACAACTATCTTGAATAATTACCGTCCAATTTCCCTACAATCAGTTTTTTCCAAAATTTTTGAACGAGGTGTTAAATCTCGTATGTTGACATTTTTCACGACAATTGCTCTCAGACAATTGGTTTTATATTGAAAGAGTACGTAGTTTTAAGTATTTGGGTGTAATATTGGGCCACAAGCTTAATTGGTATGACCACACATCTCATTTAAGAGATTATTTCAATACAGTTGTCAGGCAAATGTACCACCTTAGCCTGTATTGTGGCACATCGGTTCTTGTTCTGGTTTATAATGCTTTGTTTAGTTCCAAACTTCAGTATGGTCTCTCGTGTTGGGGTGGTATACATTTTGCTAGAGTTCAGCCATTACTTAATAAACAAAAACATGCTATTCGTCTCGCTTGCAAAGTTGGCCGCCGTACTCCTACCTTTGAATTGTTCAGAAATCTTAGAATTCTTCCATTAAGGCACCTTTACTTTCACAAGGTTCTTAAAATCTTTTTTAATAGATCGGGAAATGTGGCTGCTAGATTGCATGGCAGCCACTAGCTTCGTGTGACCAAATTAAATTTCGTTACGGTACCCATTGTCAATAAAGTACTTTTTTCCAAATTTTTCACGGTGACTTCTTGTCGGATTTTTAACAAGCTTCCGTATGGACTTAGACGCGAGCAAAACAAATCAATCTTTTTAAAAAATGTCAAACTCTGGCTATTTTCTTTTAGCTTTAATCAAATTGAAAATAACATCAACCCTATCTTGTAATTTGTTTTAATATCTTTAATTTATTAGCTATTGCCCTTCACTTTCACTTTTTTAATTGAATTTTAAATATAACTACTATAACTCTTTAACTCTTTCCCATCAACACTTTTCTTCTGAATATCATCAAGTAATGGTACTTTCGCCACTTGTCCTTCTGACAACAGTTTGTACCTAACTATTTCATGTAAATATATTTTCTCGAACTCTTTACCTTAAAATGTTTGTATATTCCAATAATTATATGAAATAAAGATTATTATTATTATTATTAAATTTTACACTAGGATTTATTGTTTGACTTTTGGCATGTGAAAATCACATTGAAGCAATAATAAAAATAATATTCAATATAGTTTTTGCTTCTTTAGAATTAATTATGTTCGCTTTTATTCAGTGGCCACATTTAAAATTTTTCCAACAGCATATTCATATAGACCACAACCAATAGAAAAGAGCGTATCAGGAAATGGTCTGAGCACACACACGCATAAATAATTGATTTACTTACTTTTTGCAAAAAAAATTGAAATAACAAAGCTACTATGATCAATCATTTCCTTACTTCGCTTCGTTCTTTTGAGAGAGCTGACTGAGAAAGAAGAAAACTATCGTACAAAATATTCGCTCAGATTCACAGGTTTTAAAAAGAGCCAATAGATATTTCGGAGTTTAAACGAATATGGAAACTTTTTTAAGAATATTTTGCGTTCTCGATTGAGTTAGTAACGCATTCAAGCTATCATTTTTATTTGAAATGGATTTTAACAATTTTGAAAAAAATAAGAGATGTGAAAATAGTGAGAAACCCCCATTTGGAGAAGAAAACCCCCCAAAAAAATGGCAAATCAGACAAATCGAGGCATAAGAATAGTGTTAGGTATGTTATTGATTCCCCTAAAACGACATAACGGTCAGAAATCAGGGAGAGGAGAAAAGGGGGTTCGATCTTTTTTTTTCGCTTTTTTCACATTCCAACTCATATTTTCCGAAATCGTTGAGACTTAGCTCTAATCAAAATAAATAGAAGGTCTTGCTTATTCCAAATTCAACGCCACCTTCCGCATCAATTTGCGATCAACAGTTCACGAGATATTGGCTTTTTACTGTCATCATATTCGATATTCAAGTAAAAATAAAAAACCGGTCAAGTGTGAGTTTTACTCACCCGCCGAGGGTTTCGTTCGTAAACAGATTAGTAGTTTAGACTTAATATAAGTCTAAGAAATTAACAAACTAAAATAGTCACATCAAATCAAACTCAATTCACTGTTCATTCAGTAAAATTCTTCTTTTCATTTCGAACGAAACACAACAAAAGAAAATCCTTTCCCATTTGCTGATCGCGCCAGCCGTGTGAAAATTGCTTTGGTGCATTTAGGGGATGAAATGCCGCAATCGACACTGAGACTGCCGACAGTTCATCGCTTTTTGCGATAACTGATTCGATTTAAATCGTTAATATCTCGAAAAATTGTATGAAAATAATTTTTTTTACATAATATTTTATTGTTCTTTCACTCAGATCTACAAAATGGCGTTTTCTGATCTTCAAAATTCGAATGTTGTTTTTTTTTTTGTTTTTGGCCAATATCTCGAAAACTATTAAAGCCAGAGTGCTCAAACCAATTTTAACACAAGGATTACATCAAGACCTACTACTACTTTTCGACTTTGACCGACAAGACCTTTTTTCGACTTTCAAGCTTAATATCTCGAAAACTTAACTTCCTAATGAAAAGTTCAAAATGAAAACTCTTTTTCATTTAACAAGACCTATCCGATGGCACCTCACTTAATATATTTCCGTGAAATTTTTTTTAAAAAAAGTTAGTGATTAATTTATTTTAGTATGAGCAAAAAATCATAAACGATTTTCGGATAATTTTAAGGTATTGCGATGAGTTGGTCCATACTTCCAATTTTTTTCAGATTTTTTAGTCAAATATTTTAGAAAATAAGGTGGGGGACACGGTACAAAAGTCAGTTTTTGGCAAGTTGTTGGCTAATAACTTCTTACTAATAAGAGTAAGGTGATATTCAAAGTACAATTTTTTGATCTAACTATCATCTTCTTTCCAACGATACCCATATCAAGGAACTAGTAAAAGAAATTTGTTTTTTGCTAATATGAAAGTTTTTTTAAATTTTTTTATCTGAACTTTCTTTGGACAAGTGAAAGTCATAATCAGGACACCGCTCCCTTTCCAATGACACCCATATCGACCGTCAAAGTTAATAAAAGTTTTTTCGGGCGTTAGTATTAGTACTAACGTTTTCTTTAACCTACGACTAATTCCAAAAAAAAATCATGATTTGTTTTTGGGTCGCCTAGATACATCTTCAGTCCAAATTTCATCCCTTAACTAGAAAGGACATATAAGTTATAGTCAAATATGTAAAAGGCGACAGACTCCGAAGTAATTCCATAAGGGTTTCGTTATTCCTTTGGAACGAAACCCCAAAAGTATATGTGGGGACCTGATTACGTAATGATCGATTACGCAATGATGACGTTTTCATCCTCATTTTCTGTTTTTTCCCTTCGTAAGCTGTGACGTCAGTGGTGTGGTACCAAAAAGAGAACAACGCAGAGAGGGAGATTGAAAGAGAGTTCTTTGTCTCTCTTGCTCGCATAAGTAAATTGAAGAAATAAGTGTGAAGAGTTTATGTGTGTGTTTCATATGAAAATGTAAGAGAGCAATGGTTTGAGCGAAGGAATATGAAATAAAACGGATCTTGAAACTCGATAAGAACAATTTTGAAGGACGAAGTTAAGAAATGATATTCACACAGTTTTGTTGTTGTCTTTTTCTACAGAAGCAGAGTTGCTTATGCCTGCGCATTTGTGTGCTTAAAGTTATGTGGTACCAAAAAGAGAACACACGGAAAGGATAGAGTTTATGGGCGTGTGTTTCATAAGAAACTATCAAATAGCAAAGATATGAGCGGAGGGATATGAAATTACAAAGTCGATACGAAAAATTTTGTATGACTGTTCTCTAACAAAAGGCGAAACGAAGTGAAAAAGTAATATTTACATCAGTTTTGATGTTGTCTTTTGTAGAAGAAGTAATGCAATTTGGATGTAAGGTCTATCTCGCCAACCTAAAAATAAATTGTTATATTTTTTTTAAAAATACTAAAAGAATAAAGAAAAAGTTAGTTAGTTTGGTTTTTAGCTAGTTAGTATCTTCTGCAGCAAAAGGCAGTAACAAAACTGCTGCGAATATCATTTCTTTTTTAGGATTTCGTTCCAAAGAAATAACGAAACCCTTATAGAATCACTTCGGTGTGCTGTCTGTTTGTCGGACGTAGTTAAGGGATGAAACTTGAAATGAATGTTAACTTCGGTAACCCAAAAATAAATCGAGAATTTTTTCCGGAAATAGTCGAAGATTAAAGAAAATGTTAGTACTGACATTTCTACAGATGATGTGTTTCACTTGCCCAAATAAAGCTCCAAAAAAAAGTATTGAGAAAGTTACTTACTAGCGAAGAAGTTGGTACTAATACTAAAAAACCGACTTATTTTCTAAGATATTTGATATGGGTATCGTTCGAAGGAGAATACCCCCCATGCCATGAAAAGTTGTTGGTAAGAGATTATAAGCCAACAAACTTCGAAAAACGACTTATATGCCGTGTCCCATACCTTATTTTCTAAAGTAAGGGGCCAACAAATGTCAAAAAAATTTGAGTTGCGTCTTATCTTACATGATTTTTTATTCGGAAAACTAATTGTTTTTAAATTTTTTTTACCGGAATTACTTAAGTTAGGTACCATTGGATAGGTTTTGTAAAATAAAATATAGTTCTTGTTTTGAGGTTCAGTTTTCGAGATATTAAGCAAAAAAAAAAAGATTAAGCATCCTGCCTCAAACAGTGGCATACGAATTTTAAAGATCCGAAAATGCCATTTTGTACATCTCAAAAAAAGAATAAAAAAATAAAAGAAACATTTTTTATTTTCATAGAATTTATCGAGATATCAACAATTTAGTGTTCTGCTAAAAAAGGGTTAAACAAATTTCTCCATAGAAAGTGATTGCTGGACATCGATGCTTTTTAATAAATTTTCTTAACTTAAAAAAAAATCTGCGACGCGCTTCCTTTGAAATAATACCTATATCGACCATTAAAGTCAATTTAAGTTTTTTCGGCCGTTAGTATCAGTATTATGAGAAAGGTATAGACACCCCCACAACCTTTATAATTTTTGCTTACAAAATCCAACTTTTAAACATTTTATTTGTTGTTTTTTAGAAATCATTCATTGAAAAGTTGAATAATCAACCCAAGTGTAAAATTTTGCAGTGTTTTTGCAGTCACAAAACTTTTTGATTTGATATTGATATTGATGAGATCTACAAAATGGCGTTCTCGGATCTTTAAAATTCGTATGTCATTGTTTTTTTGGTTTTTGGCCAACAGCTCGAAAACTGTTTGAGCTTTTTTTTCCCACTCAAAGCTTAATATCTCGAAAGCTGAACCTCAGAACAAAAGACTCAAAATGAAAACTGTATTTTAATTCAACAAAACCTATCCAACGGTACCTAACTCAAAAAACAAGTTATTAATATATTTTAGTACGAATAAAAAATCATAAAAGATTTCTGGGTATTTTTAGGATATTGCGATGAGTTGCCTTATAGCTCCAATTTTATTCAGATTTTTTGGCCCATTATTTAAGAAAATAAGGTATGTGACACGGTACACAAGTTGTTTTTTCGAAGTTTGTGGGATTATTTTGGTCTTGGACTAAAATACCAATAAGACTAAGATGCTAACTGTAGTACAATTTTTCGATCTAGGTGGCATTTTCTTTCCAACGATAATGGGTATCAAATGTATAAGAAAATGAATCTGTTTTTTGATTTTTGTATAATATTAGTCAAACTTTTTCGCTGATAAGTAACTTTCTTATAACTTTTTTTCTCAACTTTCTATGGGCAAGTGAAACACATCATCTATGAAAGTCTCATTTTTTCATACCAGGTGGTGCACCAGGTACCTAAAATAAGGCTAATGACAAACAGACAGACAGACATCGTTATTCCCTTGGAACGTTATTCCCTAAAAAGATGAAATAGTTTCAAAATAATAATTATTTAACAAGTCTTTTGAAGATGCCCATTGCGAAACGTGTTGGTTTTTTAAAAGAGATTTTGACATTAAAATGACATTCGCTGTCGGAACGGCTAAACAATTCCTAGTTTTAGCCTTAATCAAAAAGAGTTGGGAAAAAATGCACTCAAAATTTACACTAGTATGAGGTAATGAAATTATGGAACTTATAAATTTGTTCAACTCTTTGAACCAAGTCCATTTTTAGGGTTTCGTTCCAAAGGAATAACGAAACCCTTATAGAATCACTTCGGTGTCCGTCTGTCTGTCCACTACTAACTACTAAGTAGTGGCTATCTATTATACAAAAATACTGTTGAATACTTTATGATTCAAATTGTTTAGCTGTTTGATAAGCTAACTTTCATGAACTGCCGATTAATTGTCTCAATGGAGTAGCTTGAGACCATTTTCCTTAAGTTCACTAAAGCAATTTTCACACGGTTGGCACTATCGGCAAATGAGAAAGATTTTTCTTTTGTTTAGCTTTATTCAAAACAATAAGAACTACCTGACGTTGTTAGTTGCCTTAACTTCAATTATGCCCTTACTTCTAATCTTCTGACGAAATAACGAAACCCTTGAGGCGTGAGTAAAACTCACACCTAACCGTTTTTTTTAGGGCTTTGTTCCAAAGGAATAACGAAAGCCTTATAGAATCACTTTGGTGTCTGTCTGTCTGTCTGTCTGTCGCCTTTACATACAGTGCTCCACAAAAGTTTGCGTACGATAAAGAATTTTGGGAAAAAGGGTGTCTATTCGGAAACCACATGTGACAATTTGTTTTGAAAGGCATATATGAAAAGAGCTTTGTCCAAAGCTTCAGAATTTACCAAAACTAGTTCAATACTCTTATCCATTCAAAAGTAATAAAAAAAACAACAACCAATATTGCCAAAATCAATCCACAAAAGTTTGCGTACGGCGAGTATATTTTCACAATTAGGACCATTTAAATAACTAACTTATTAAGGAAGGAAGCAAATACATTGCCTTTGTACACCCGTTGTTAGCAAGTGGCGAAATGTAGAAAAGTCCATAAATAGGTTAACAAAAGACCATAAATATGGAAAAAACGGAACTTAGTTGGAATGAGAGGCTAATGGCTACTAACTTGTACTAGGGGGGACGAATGTCCTAGGGGGCGGTATCAAAATAAACTTCAAAAAGCCAGTCAACAACCCGACTAAAAAAAAGTCCGCTTCGGGATTACTGGAAATTGCAAACAAGAGCAAACTGTCGAATCATTTAAGCTCTCCCCAAGAGATAAACACCTTTCAAGCAAATACTAGATCAAGAACCGCTTATAACGGCAAAAAGAGTGACGAAACCCAGGAATTCTACAATACCCAAGTGTATCCAAGGATATATTGGAGAACCATTTTTGATATTGGGCCTAGAATGTGTGTGCCCATTGCAAATGGTGCCATTGATTTGCTAGATCAACGAAATTAACATACGAAAAGGGTTCTCGTTTGCAGGAGAGTGCCTGACCAAGCCTACGGACTTCTGGCGTATAACTATAACTAACTTGAGGATGTGGAGGAAACCTTCAATACCCATATTCCAAAGAACACTTTCATTTTTTGCCTCGTAGTTTTGTTGATCAGTGTTTTTTTCCTTGGCACGCATGGTCGAAAACCCATATCAAAAATGGTTCTCCATAATATCTTTGGATACACTTGGGTATTATAGAATGGGTGTCATTTTAAAGGGGGCGGGCGGAGACTAGAAAAATGTTTGTCTGTCTGTCATTAAGCCTTATCTTAGGTACCTGGTGAACCACCTGGAATTAAGAAATGAAATTTATACGGATGATGTACTTCACTTGCCCAAAGAAAGTTCCGAAAAAAAGTTTAAAGAAAGTTACTTATTAGCGAAAAAGCTAGTACTAATACTAAAATAAAAAAATAGTTTTTTTTTCTTAGATACTTGATATGGGTATCGTTGGAAAGAGAATGGTAGCTAGATCGGAAAGTTGTACCACAATTAGCATCTCAGTCTTATTGGTAAAAAGTTATAAGCCCAAACTTCAAAAAACCGACTTGTAGGTATGTACCGTGTCCCATACCTTATTTTCTAAAATAAAGGGCCAAAAAATCTGAAAAAAATTGCAGCTAGGGGGCAACTCATCGCAATATTGCAAAGATATCCAGAAATCTCATACGATTTTTTATTCGTATTAAAATAAATTAATAACCATTTTCTTTAAATTTTTTTTTATTGGAATTAATTGAGTTAGGTACCGTTGAATAGGTTTTGTAAAATAAAATAGAGTTTTGATTTTGAGCTTTTTGTTCCGCGGCTCAGTTTTCGAGATATTAAGCTTTAAGTGCGAAAAAAAAGCCCCCCCCCCACGCATTTCCACACCTGCTAGTCTAAAAGTCTCAATAAAATCTGGAATGCAGGTCTCGATGTAATCTTTAGTTTAAATTTAGTTCGAGCATCCTGGCTCAAACAGTTTTTGAGTTATTGGCCAAAAACCAAAAAACAATCACGTACGAATTTTAAAGATCCGAAAACGCCATTTTGTAGATCTCACCAATAGAACTAAAAAATTTTATACAAAAAAAAATTTATTTTATATATCAGCATTTTGCTAATAAAGGGCAACTAGCGATTACATACACACATCAAGTTTTCTACGCGTTTCCTATACCAAAAAAGATAATAGAATCTTGAAGCGGCGTTGGCGGAGTGGTTATAGCGCTCGTACTCTGCTTTGAGGACCCTGGGTTCGATTCTCGATTTGTCCGATTTGCCTTTTCTTTGCTTTTTATTTTTTTTTTCCTCTCCGAACGGCGTTTCTCGCTATTTTCACATATCTTATTTTTTCAAAATTGTTAAAATCCAATTCAAATAAAAATGATAGCTTGAATGCGTTACTAACTCAATCGATGACGCAAAGGATTCTTAAAAAAATAAATGAAATATGTATATCTTTTGGCTCTTTTCATAGCCTATGAACCTGAGCGAATATTTTGTATGACAGTTTTCTTCTCTCTCAGCTCTCTTAAAAGAACAAAGCCAAGTAAGGAAATGATTGATCATAATAGCTTTGTTATTGTAATTTTTTCGAAGAAGATAAGAGAATCAGTTATTTGTATGTGTATGTGTGCTCAGACCATTTTCTAATACGATCTTTTCTATTGGTTGCGATTTATATGAATATGCTGTTGGAAAGATTTTAAATTTTGTCACTGAATAAAAGTAAACATAAAGAATTCTAAAGAAACAAAAACAAAATTGAACATTATTTTTGTTATTGCTTCAATGTAATTTTCACATGCCATAAGTCAAATAATAAATCCTAGTGTAAAATTTTAATTGTTTTTGAATTTCAAACACGAGTACTTGATTTATTAATTTCTTGGTTGTTTGTGACTGCACCACATTAGTGTTTTAGATGACTAAGTGGCTATTTATTACTGCCGAATACGTTATGATTCGAATTGCTTAGCTGCTTGGTAAGCTAACTTTCATGAACTCCCTTCCGCCTTTTCGTCTTTTGAAATTTCCGGCTATGTACAAAGTGCAACGCAGCTCGTATCGGGCAAATACTACACATCATTTGAAAGGTCTTGACATAACCTACAAAACGACGCTATGCATGATTAGTTTGGATACGAGCTCTGTAGCGCTTTGTACATAGCCGGAAAATTCAAAAGACAAAAAGGCGGAAGGGAGATTTAGACAACCTAATACAATATGTTTATATGTATTGGAAAATAATATGACATGTAAAAGCCCCGTTAACTCTTATTTTTATGTTGAATTGAATTGAAATCTTGATAATTCGTAACCTGAGGTAGTTGGTAAAAATGCAATTTCCTTGCCATTACGAATTATCGGGATTCGACTGTATTTCATTTGCGAAAATCATTATGCTGGCAGTGTCTTAGCATTTGTAAGGTTTTGTGTTCACTTGTCACTTCAGAGAAAGACAACGTCACAGTGGCGCTGTGGTTTTATCGGTTGGAACGCGGCAATGCTGACGTATACGAAAATTGCTCATGTTCAAGTACCAGCAGAGTCGAGCAGAGAGAAAGTAACATTATTTAATAAAAAAAAAAAAAACATTCATTAAAAAAAAGTATTACGGATCGAAACTGCCATTTCTTTCTGGGGTTGGCACTTCTGTCTAGTTGCGTGACGTACACGTGATTTATCATGGCATAATGGTTTGTTCTCTTTCGTAGACATCTCGTTTCCAATTAAATCGCAGAACAAAATTGGTTATTTCTCAATTACGCTACGCCTTAGTTCATAGGTGATGTGTTCCGAAAAATAACTGAACAAAAAAAAAATATTTTGATATGTTATTGGCATTTAAACGTTACTGCTAACTAACGAAACACTGCAAATTTTACACTTGGGCTTGTTATTCAACTTTTCAATGAATGATTTTTAAGAAACAACAAATAAATCTAAAATGATTAAGACTTGGATTTTGTAAGCAAAAATTATAAAGCTTGTGGGGGTGTCTATTTGGTACCTCTCTCATAATACTGATACTAACGACCGAAAAAACTTTAATTAACTTTGATGGTCGATATAGGTATTATTTTAAATAAAGCGCATCAAATCACGTCCAGCAATCAATTTTAATTGAGAAATATGTTTGAAAAACTGTATAATAGAATTTTTTGAAACTTGGCTTAACAATAGAGCTAGATCCCCATACAGATCCTAAAGTTGAACCATAATGCTCAGAGGATCCAAGGGGGAGTTATGGGGGTTTGCACTTTTTTAGTCCCCTCAACGGTTCTTAAACACCGTATAACAGATTTTTCTCAAATTTGGCATAAGGATAGTGTTAGGCATGTTATTCCCCCAAACCGGCATAGCGGTCAGAAATCAGGGAGGGGAGGGAAGGCCAACCAACAACACATCAATGTGTTGACCCTTATCCGGACTCCTAATGCATTCACTAAACGAAGCTTGAAAACATCTCAGATACCTAACTGTTTTTATATTAAAAGCAAATGGTTTGAGGCCAACCAACAACACAATGAATAAGCAGCGCAGTTATTCATACAGAGCCGCACGGTTGTGTGCAGAAATAACCTATAGCTCATTTGTGGTTGTTTGTAGCCCTAGACGACAATTGTGTTCTCCAAAATGATTGTGCTTCGAAAACCGTTGGCAAATAGTCTCGATTTTCTCATGTTCTTTGTGTTTGATGTTTGTGTGTAGGTCGCCACGCAAATCCTCATTCTTGCTGTTTCTTTCTTGCATAAAAAAAATAAATAGTCGGCTTAACAGCCCATACAGAGCCAGAGCCTAGCTTCTTCGCGCCTCCACTGTGGTGTGCGCGATATACTTTGACACATGTAGAGGGGACCTACTGTTTAATGCCGGTTCCGAACGGCGAATTGCGGAAGCTTTCCATGACGGAAGTACTCCAGGAGGGTTGTCAGTCGTTCGCTGGCGGTGGGGCCGAGAAAATATTTGTGCTGTTATTTCCCCGAGCCGGATTCGAACCCAGCTACTCTCGCTTAATAGTTCGACGCACTAACGATTAAGCCACGGCGCCCACAGATAAACAATAATAGGGGCACCACATGCGCTTTTTTCTCCGACGTGTTTGCACTAAAAAATCAACATGAAATGAAAGGTGTTCGTCGTCCGGTGCCTGCAATACAAGTTGCGTGCTTGATACAAGTTGCGAGAGGACATTTTTTGTTTTTTTTTTTTTGCAAAAAAAAAAATCGACTAATGGCGAATATGGCGATTTATAGAGGACTTAACTGTATTTAGATTAGGGGCATCCACCCCGATTTTGATAAAATGTTCATATGTGAAACTAGGCTTCATTCTAAGAATTGGGATGTTTATTAAAAACGTCGGAGTTTCCTAGTTTCGGAGATATAAGCCTTCAAAGTTTCCATACAAAATGCAACTTCTTACAAGTTCTGTTTTGCCTTACTATATGCAACTATAAAAGAGAAATTGTTTTGACCCCACATTCTTTTGTTTAACGCCTAAAACATGCAATGACTAAGACTCACATGATGCTCAACAATTATTTATAACTAGGTGCTACGCGCGACTTCATTCGCGTCAATATATATAAATAATATTACCATGTCATTCCTTGAGGCTTAAGCTTACTGTGTACTAAATTACATCAAAATCGAAATCGGTAGCTTAGCTTTAGAGTTATACAGACAGGCAGAGTAACTTCAATAACTGTGCAACGAGGGTTCACTACGTTTTGTATAATAATCTACAAAAAATGGAGCTGTAGAACATGAAAAATAAAGGTACACTGGAAGTTTAGTTAAAATTAGGTCGCTAATTTCGTCAACACAACTACATCTCATCATTGATTTTGATTTTCTCTACTTCAACTATATCTGGGTAGACTTCTATATTAAGAGTTAAATGCTGGCTACTTTTTCACCTAAATTGCGATCAATTTTATTTTGTTTTTGAAATGAAGTACTTTCCCGTCTTCTATTCAAGGTCAGTTTAAAGAAAAATTGCGGTATGGCCAGATTTCCATAATGGGGAAGATCTTAAGCAAGACTTCACAATGACAGCTCCTATCAGCGGTAAAGTTTGTTAAATATCTCCAGCAAACTTGGCAAACAACTTAACTTTATTACTGCCCGAATATCTCTAAGAATCCCTTCTAGAGGCCCTACATGAAGTCTTTGAACCTCAGAAAAAAAGGATCAGTAAACTGACTCAACGAAATTATGAGAGTAAAAAAAAGGGTTTCGTTGTTTCGCCAACATAGTATTTGAAATAATAATTGAAACTAAAGGCAAAAGACTGCAGTACTAAGATCGAATGAAATTTATTAAAAATCGAGCACCGTGATAGACGACCGCATCAAAAGACGCCAAGAAATGTATTTTTATGGAGAAATTTGTTTGCGAATATATGGCTGTCAGTTGACCCCTTTTTTAGCAGAACACTAAATCGTTCAAATCTGGAAAACGGTACTAAAAATCAAATTTTGTATAATATTTTGTAATTCTTTTGCCGAGATCTACAAAACTGTGTTTTCAGATCTTCAAAATTCGAATGCTGTTGTTTTGAGGTTTTTGGTTAGTAACTCGAAAATTATTAAAGCCCGAATGCTCAGATCAATTTTAAAGTAAAGATTACATCGAGGCCAACATCTCAGACTTTTTTAAGATTTATAGTCACATCGGTGTGAAAACTTGAAGGCGGGGGACGCCTTATTCTCACCTTCAGAGAACTTCGAAGCCAAATAATTCAAAAACTGAACTTTTGTCTAAGAAATTTTTAATTTAAAAGATCTATCGTGATCTGAGATATCACATGATTAGTTTTAATAAAAAATTATTTCAAAAAGTTTAGTAGTACGTCGAAGACATCGAAAAATTAGAAAAAATACAATTTCGGTATGTGATTTAATTTTTCGCCATTTTTGAGCATGCTTTCATCATTGAGAGCAATTATTGCCTGCCTGTTTTTGCTGGAGCTCAAAATTATTGGCAAAACGCCAGGGTATCGTAGAGCATAACTCATCTAGTCGATCGGTCACCACCAAAGTTTGGCTCAAAGGTTAGGACAAAGGAAACATCTGCGGTCACTTTGTACATGACAGCGAGATTCTCGTTGAAACCTTTTTTGGTTTTGCGGACTGGTTCGAAATTAAACGGTTCTTGTGGGGAAATGTTCTGTATGGCACTGCCATATACCGGTCAATATTGCTATTTCCACCTACACAAGATCTGTGTTATCCATTTTCGAATTAAATGCCTAAAAATTGCTAATGCAGGGGCTGCCTTATATTCCAGAACACATACTATTGAATATTGGCAATATAATTGCATGTGGTGTGTGCGTGGATAAATTGTGAGTGCTGCCAATTTTTCTTTAATGTAACCAGTAAATAAAATGGTATAAAACAAACAAAATTGACGATTTTCAAGTTTTTTTTTTTTTTTCAAAAACTGCTGAAAAGTGCAGAAATTTTAAAAATGCTTGTGATTTTTATGATCAAATCCTGCTAGAATCGCAGGAAACTGCTAAATCTGGTAACGCTGTCTATAAGGGTTTCGTCACTCTTATTGCCGTTATAAGCGGTTCTTGATCTAGTATTTGGTTGAAAGCTCGTTTATCTCTTACAGAGAGCTTGAACAATTGGACAGTTCTACTTTTGTTTGCAATTTCCAATAAACCTTAAGCTGCCTTAAGCTTTAGTTGGGTTGTTGACTGTTTTTTTGAGGTTTATTTTGATACCCTCCCGTAGGACATTCGTCCTGCCATTAGCCTCTCATTCCAACTAAGTTCAGTTTTTCCCATATTTATGGTCTTTTGTTACCATATTTATAGATTTTTCTATATCAACCAAAAGATCTTTGAAAATGAGATTGAGCTTTCTTTCGACTTTTGGCACTGAAAAGTACCGTTGGAAAGATATGAAGCTCCAAAAAAAAGGGTGCTCCTCTAAAAGTGTTCTTCAACTTACATATACGATGAATTTTTTAAAATTTGATTTATTTTATGCGTAGCAAGCCGTGCCTGGTACTGCTAGTTTAATATAAATAAATAACAAAGATGATGAATAAATGACAAACGAAAACGAGTTAATAAATAAGAAACGGTTAGAAAATAATAAATTATAAATAATAAGAATGAATGAAACCTTTATAATATTAGTGTAGATAGAACGCAATATTCTACATTTCTCTATAATTCGTAAGTGCAGTTGATTGTTTCTTGGAGAGCCTAAATGTTTCTTGCAGATGAATGTTTTGGTGTACGAATTTGATTTTCCGTTTTAGTCCGCCATTTCACTATTTATTGCTGGAGCCAAAAATGTTGGATCTTTAGTATTTCCAATTGTCACTGATTTAACATGACCGGATTCTATCTCATTGTACTATTTCTTTTCGTTTTTTACTCGTCTTGTACGCGGCGCCTAAGTACAGCGTTTGTCGTTGTTTTTTTTTTAAGAAACAACGAAACCCTAATAGAATCACTTTTTTGAACTAAATTAAAAAATAGCGGCTACTGTTGTTTATTTACTACTGTTTTTTTTTCCAGAACTCTAAACACTATTAAAAATTGTGTATTCTTTTTTTCATTTTCAGCTACGACAAACTTTGTAGGAAAATTCACACAAAGTGTTCGTCGTATTGTTCAAGATGTCAAAGACGAGGGAGCTCCAAGTAACTATCAAAAGTAACAAGCAAAATGCATTTTATAATTAAAAATGACTTTATCCCTAGGTGGAATGAGCCGCGAAGAAGTCATCGAGACAAATGAAAGATTGCGCGCACTAAGGTTGCGTTTAGAGGAGTCTTACGACACCGCTAAGAGCGCCTTGGTCACCCTCATGAATAAATACGGCGATTCTAAGAGTCAACGTAATATTTTTCAGCGATATCCAATGTTAAAGCTCATGATTAAGGTAATCGATTTGATGCAAATTGAGAACTGGTCGGTTATTATAATCTTCTGTATTTTAGGATGTTATAAGACTTGAAACTGAGTATTGGACTCTCATTGATATTCCACGTCAGGAAAAACAAGAAACTGTACCGTCGTACGTAATGAGGGCATGTTCTATCATGGAGAAAACACAAAAATCAGGAGAGGGAGTGAAGACTTCAGCGAAATTAGCTGAAGAAGCCGCTGAGAGAAGAGATCGGATGGAGAGGCTAGAGTGTAAGTTGAAAAGCGCAAAATGTTTTCTGTGTTACGTTCAATACATGAACAAAATTATTAAACTATAGTCAAAGAATCTAATGAAAATAATTTAAATTCTTTTGACTTAACAAGAAATGACAACCTATTTATATTATTGTACAATAGATACTTGCCAATTCACTTAAAAGTTTTAGTTGAAATTAAATGTGCTCTGTACGAAGGCAGGGATTAAACAGCAATAACACCGTTTTTAAAATTCGCTTAGAAAACTTAAACTATTTTTTTCTAAATACTTATCTGTTGACGGCAAATTAAAAGTATTTCATTTAATATCTTAACGCGTGAGAATTTGTATTATAACCAAATAATGTAATTAGAGTCCCTTAACATAACGGTTGGGTAAATTGGTCTTGCAAACCAATTGCTTGGCCTATGGTTTGAAACAGAAAAAAATGTAAAAAAAAAAAATACCATTTAACCATTCTACGTCCTTGAAAACCACAATTTACACATTATTAGGATCGGTTTGAATGCTTGTCTCTGCATTCATACTGAACCCGTTGCATATTATACATTTAAACATCGAAGCTTTCAAGATTATAGCACGAATTGGATTTAAGGCTTTTTAATAACTAATTTGTTTTTAACCAACTTCCAGTAATGACAACAGCTCAGATTGAACTCGAAAATACTCAGTTGATTAACGACTTATACAGACTTCTTAAAAAATATCTTGGTCTACGGCATTTAATACGTGTTCTTAAGGTAAGTTATCTGCTTCTTTTTCCAATAACCATTTGACCATAAAACACACCTACAGGAGGAGTATGGCAGTTCTAAAATGTATCCAATTTTCCCACGATACACAATGCTTAAGGACATGATAAAAGGTATTATGCACGACCCCGACTACATGGAAGTTTGTCATGAAGTTAACAACTAATCAGCATCGCATAGCTATTATACGTAACGTTCTCACCAACATCATCATCAACACAATCAGAAACGTAACATATCGCAGGCGATATATCATTATTTAGATATATACACGTCTGGGTGTACCATTGGTATTGAATCAAAGTATGCACTAGATAGATAACTAGATATTTATGGATTAATGAAGTATCTACTGCATATACAGATAAAAGCTAAAACCATATCGGTGTTACATAGATAGACTTACTCGTATAACATCTTATAAACAAACATATTTATATAAAGAAAAAAAAAAAAGAAAACCAAAACATGTAAACAAAAAAATATGCATGTAAATTAATCCAATAGTTAGACAATACCTGGGATATACATTCCCTGCTGTGTTTCAATTTATTTTTTCTTCATGTGTTAAAAAGTAATGCAATGCTTTCCAAAATACCCTGTGTAAAGCTGTGATTTTCAGTTCAAACTTTAATTGAAATAAGTGTTATTTAATGGGCGTGGATTAACACCCAATCTTAGAAACTACCTACAAAAATCAAATCATAGCTTAATATGCTTTCCTATAAAAGAGAAAAAAATTTAAAATTATGTAAAACATTGTAATACGTAGAAATAAAAATTATTAATATTGGTATGCAACAAGCAACATATTTTGTTTAGTAAAGACAGCTTCCAAAAAAAAAATAAAACAAATTGTGAACAACACACCCACCGAACTAATCCACCAAATAACAAGACTAGCAATCTCATAATTCAGACCAATTAGATATAATAGTTTCACTCATCAAAATTGTTGAAAACAAGAACGAAAACATTCGTTTAAATATACAAATTACATACTTGTAATAAATGTAATAAACTCTAATAGCGGATTGACTGACATTCTTAAAAAAATTATATAAAAACAAGAAATTCTCAGAAAATAATTACTATTAGAAATGTATGCTAATTAACTACCTGTAGGTATTATATTTTGCAAAATAGTGCATAAATTTGAGTTTGTTTTGTTTGATGGCACATGGTATTTCAGCAAAAATAATGCAGCAACAAATTGCTAACGAAAAACCTTTCATAAAAAGAGTCTTGAAACGAATATTAGCTAATAATATTAAACACTAGCTGTTCCCGCGGCCTCGTCCGTCTCGGCTTTAAAATGTATACAATTTACAACTTCTGACCCAATATCTGTATTTGTATTTAAAAACTTGTTAGTAAATTGTTTATGTTAGGAGTTATTATTAGAATCATTTTAGTTACAAAATCAAAGCGTTTTCTTGCAAAATATGTCTTAGGCTATGAAAAATTTCAAGGATAAGCTGATTTAGGGAAAGCTAACGCGCGAGCTCCATTCCGCGTTGACTTGTTTTCGTAAAGTCGATAAAACGCGTACCAACGCCTCTCAAAGTCCGAACGACCGAACGCGCCGTTGCAATTTGGAATTAAAGTATAGGGAATACGCCCGCCGAATGAAAAATTAAGCAAAAAAGGTGCTTTGAACACCTGCCATCTTTTTATGGTACGTTGCACGCACTTCGAAAGTTAAGGAGTCCCGGAAATTTGAGGTGTTTTGTGGATTTTTGCTTAATGCTTAAATGAAAAGTGATAAATTTAAAATGTTTATGGTAAATATATTTACACACTTATACTAGGTACAAAAACATTTTTTTTTGAATTTCAAAAATATAAAAATGGCGTCGAAGGAGAGACTCTCCCAAAAATGTACCTGGCTGCCGTTGTAGGTTTTGACTCTCCTATGCATCTGAAAAATAAAAACTAAGGAAATTATTAATCAGTTGGTCGTGACTAAAAGTAAAAAAAAATTTAAATTGAAAATTCTACGCGCTTTTGAACTCTAAAAAAACTCTAAAAAACGGTCACTTTTTGGACAGTTTTAGGTCGTAAAAAATTTTAAGTTTTTGAAATAAAAATTTGATCGTAGTTCCAACGATAGCTAAATGGCATTAAAATTTTTAGTGTCGATATGTTACAAAGTAAGTCGGTTACCTTTGAACACTCTTTTGCGTGCTTTAGAGCACGGTCTTTTCCAAAAACGGTTACCTTGTTTTCTATCCATATTTTGCGATATTTTAAAACAAATACATATTAATAGAGCCAATTTGAAAGCTCGAAGGAACTTTTGAACGGCTGAACCGATTTCCATGAAATTTGGAATAGAAATTTTTTATGTCGTACAGTAAAACGTTAACTAATTTGTTCTTGGATGCAATAAGTTTGACTTCAACTCAGAAAGCAACACCTAGCAGGCGGACGTGAGATAAATTCCAAGGAATTTTGAAATTGTGCACACGTGTTCAACAATCATATCTTCCGCGACTGCTGTGAATCACAACACAAAGCTATTACAACCCTTTTCCTTCAGAAAAACAAGGATTGGTATCTGCTTTATTGATTTTACTTTTTACAAAAGCATGTTGAATACTAAAATTATTCACCCAACTCGTATTCCTCGTTTTTCAATATTACGGCAGTTGTACTTTACGAGCATGGTCGTATTTGAATTTTGACAGGAGTCCTATGCAATCATCGCAAATGAGTATAGGCTCCGGCACATAGAATACTTTAGGCGCGTCAGCGATACTTTGACAGATACATAAAATACACACGTTCTTATGGGAGGTGACACATAGATTAACGCTGACGCTGGCGCGACGGATATAGTAGCTCTACTTTTGACTTTTATCTCTCCTTCAGCGTTGACAATCATATTTTGACATTTAATTTGTTTCGATATTAAATATCCGCTAGTTGGAGTTGTCCACGCTGAAGTTAAATGAAAATAAAAAGCAAATAAACATTCGTATGTGCATATTTTTAATAAAATACTGCAAAAAGTTGAATTAGAACCTACTTTCAAATGAAATCTGCTATGCGTTAAAGTATTCATTGTGTCATTCTATGCGCCGTGTAGCTCATATGTGCCGGAGCCTTATCGCATTACTTTCTTATTACACTTTTGTATCTTTGTCGTGCCATTTGTGCCATATTTTAGTCGTCTAGAAACTTGCGTACGACTCAGTGTACGTATTAAGGTTTGTTGAGGAATAAAACATTTTTTTAATTGGGAATAGTAGTAAATACTTATGTTATTGTGTTTTAGTAAGGATACGATGATGTAAATTACAGGAACTCCTAAATATGAGGACTTATGTGCAGCAGCACAAATGGCTCTAATGCGTGTCATTGGAAAGGGGGCGGGGCATAGATTACAAAAATGTCTGTCTGTCTGTCACTAAGCCTTATTCTAGGTACCTGGTGAACTACCTAGAATTAAGAAATTAAATTTCCACAGATGACGTGTTTCACTTGCCCAAAGAAAGTTCGGAAAAAAAGTTGTATGAAAGTTACTTATTAGCGAAAAAGTTAGTACTAATACTAAAATCAAAAAGCAGATTTATTTTCTTAGGTATTCGATATGGTTATCGTTGGAAAGAAAATGGCACCTAGACCGAAAAGTTGTACTTAGTCTTAGTCTTACTGGTAGAAAGTTATAAGATCATAAACTTCGAAAAACCGACTTGTGTGCCGTATCCCATACCTTATTTTCTAATATAATGGGCCAAAAAATCTTGAAAAAATTGGAGCAACTAATCACAGTATCTCAAAAATACTCAGAAACCTTATATGATTTTTTATTCGTACTAAAATATATTAATAACTTGTTTTGTGAATTAGGTACCGTTGGATAGGTTTTGTAAAATAAGTAAACTGAGGTTCAGTTTTCGAGATATTAAGCTTTAAGAACGAAAAAAAGCACTTCCACACCCGCGGCTGTAAAAATCTGAACAAAATCTAGAATGTAGGTCTCGATGTAATTCTTAGTTTAAATTTAGTTTGAGCATTTTGGCTCAAACAGTTTTTGAGTTATTGGCCAAAAACCAAAATACAATGACATACGAATTATAAAAATTGTAGGTCTCATCAATAAAATCAATTTTTTATATAAAAAAAATTATTTTCACACAATTTTACGAAAAATTATCGATTTAAGTTATGTCAGCATTTTGCTAAAAAAAAGTGAAACTAGCGATTATCTCACACACACAAAGTTTTCTACGCGTTTCCTATACCAAAAAAGACAATACAATATCAATGTGGTGGAGTGGTTATAGTGCTCGCGCTCTGTTCTGAGGGTCCCTCTGAGGGTTCGATCCTCGATTTGTCTGGTTTACTTTTTTTCTTGTTTTTTTTTGTTTTCTCCAAAGAGCGGTTTTTCCCTATTTTCGCATTTCTTATTTTTTTTAAATTGTTAAAATCCAATTCAAATAAAAATGATAGCTTGAATGCGTTACTAACTCAATCGAGAACGCAAAGGATTCCTAAAAAAGTTTCTATATTCTGTTGAATTCTGTAATATCTATTAGTTTTTTTGAAAGCCTGTGCACCTGAGCGAATATTTTGTATGGCAGTTTCCTTCTCTCTCAGTTCTCTTAAAAGAACAAATCGAAGTAAGGAAACTATTGATTATATTAGCTTTCTTATTGTAATTTTTTTTGAAAAAAATACGGGAATCAGTTATTTGTAGTGTACAGTGACGAGAATAATTTTTCATACAAACCCTTATTGCGCCTAAATTTATAGCTTATGTAGCAACAAAAATGTTTTCTTAGTATTTTTCTTGTACACTTTTTTTTGAACATTTACTTAACACTTCAGAATAACAAGTCCACTACTAAACCTAATACTTAACAAGTAACAGAAGGTTAAAAATAGTGAGAATAATTTTTCATACAAGTTGGTTCTAGATAGGATAGAATTCTCACTATTATTTTCAAAATGGTAAAATTCATTGAACATTTCAGATCACTACTAATTTATCAACGCGAAGTGGAGAAGTTGATGAATTATTGCAATTGATCCGTTCTTCAGAGCAGTGAATTTGCAATAGATATTAATTAGAAAGCAAATAGAACACACAGGAAAAAACAAAATCAGATGAAAAACCCGTGAAATTAAAAAAGACCCAACACAAATCATATTTAAATATCTGTAACAGATTTAGTTGCACGAAAAAAAACTAAATTCTTCAGGACATTGCGATGTTGCTAAAAGGAAACTTCGGTTACGGAAAGTCAACGTGAAGATCGATTGGAGTTTGCCAATAAACCAATCGATTTTTGCAAAAAGGTAGTTTTCGTTGACAAAAGTAAATTCAATATGTTTGGCAGTAATAGCAAGCAGCAAAAATTGCAAAGAAAACTAAATGCAGCCTTGCTTATCCGAAACATACAATCAAGAGGAGGCAACATCGTAATATGGGGCGCATTTGGCTTTCACGCTGTTAAAAATTTTGAATTTATTGCAGACAAAATGGTTGAAAGAGATTGTTTGAATTGGCTTTAAAGAACCTGATTCGATTTTTAATTTTATCAAGAGAACGATCCTAAGCAAATGGCCTACAAAGTAAGGACGTGGCTTCTTGGATGTGGAAACTCTTCCCCAAAGCCCAGATTTAAGCCCAAAAGAGCACTTGTGGGGTCATTAGACACAATATTAAGGAAAACCACAGAATTAGGAACAAAAAAACTTAATTGCCTAAACTGTGAGTAATACAAAAATTTGGCATTATTAATGCTGGTAGTGGTAATTAAGAACAAATTACTGCATACGAAATATTAATAGCAATAATAATTGCTTGTATTCATTAAATGTTTAAGAAATTTTGTATAAAAAAAGCAAAGAAAAAGTCGTTGTTTTGCTGCACAAGATATAAATTTTGGCACAAGAAGAGTTTGTATGAAAAATTATTCTTGTCACTCTGTGTGTGCTCAGACAATTTCTTAATACGCTCTTTGCTATTGGTTGCGATAAAAGTGAACATAAAGAGTTCTAAGGAAACAAAAATTGAATTGAACATTATTTTTGTTATTGCTTCAATGTGATTTTCACATGCCAAAAGTCAAATAATAAATCCTAGTGTACAATTTGATTTTTTTTTTAATTTCAAACACGAGTCCTTGACTTGTTAATTTCTCGGATGTTTCGGTTTTGTTCCACATTAGTGTTTTAAGTGACTAAGTGGCTATCTATTAATAAAAAATACTGCCGAATACTTTAAGATTCAAATTGCTTAGCTGGTTTGACTTTCATGAACTGCCGCTTAATTGTCTGAATGGACTAGCTTGAGACCATTTCCCTTAAGTCCACTAAAGCAATTTTTTCACGGTTGGCACGATCAGCAAATGAGAACGACTTTTCTTTTGTTTAGCTTTATTCGAAAACGGCAGGTAGCCGTACTTAGTTGCTTTAACTTAAATTATGTCCTTACTTCTAACCTGTTGACGAAAGAACGAAACCCTCGGCGCGTGAATAAAACTCACATTTGACTGTTTTTTTTTTTAATTTTGTTGTTTCTTTGTACTTTTTTTTATCATTCCTACACTTATCTGTATTTATCGTGTTTTTTTTCAAACTCCACAAACATTTAATCCAAAATGATTTTTGTCCATAATCGAACAAAATGTTATGCACTCACAGTATCATTTCAAAATAGTGGCTTGCAAATGATGAAAATAAGTTTATAGCTTTTAAATAAAAAATGTCAAATCTTGACACACTATTTTCTTTAAGACTAGCTTAAGTTGTCAATAAAAGAAAAATAATTTATGTCCCAAAATATTTATAATTCTATAATATGTTAAGCAAATAAAATAAACACAAGAGCTTTAAATGTGTTAGTGTAACATAACAAACAAAATCAATGGAATTTACTATGCTAAACTAAAAATATACAAACTACAAATCGTTCCCTTTAAATGTATTCAAACTATAAAATAGAATGTGTAATGATAAAATAATAAATAAATATTGTATTTTTAATTTGCTTGTTTGTGTATAAGTTATTCAAAAATTGGACTTGATTGGTAAGGAAGGATTGGTTGAGTCAAGTACAGTCGAAGTCCTCTAAGTCGAATTTTCACGGGATATTATCTATCCTCTCATTAGTAGTTGTGTGTAAACGACGATTATGTGGCCCTAGACGACAATTGTGTTCGCCCAACATGATTGTGCTTCGAGACCCGTTGGCGAATAGTTTCGATCACAAATAACCTATACAAGATACCCAGCTTCCCACGCTGGAAAACCCCTTGCCCACATTTTACACGCACACTTATTTGGGCTTCTGAGCAAATTCACGCATATTGTTATATGCTTCCGAGCAACTCCATTTTGTTCTAAATTTTTTATTTTCGCCGCCATTGCTTGTTGTGCGGAGTGCGGATGGACGTTACTTTTTGAAAGTGAGAACATCGAAACCACAAATGAGCTAAACAAGATATCCATCTCCCTCGTCTCTTTCCCCTTAGTTTCATTTGACAGCGTTTTTTATGCAATTCCTGTCTGTGAATACGTGTGAGCTGCCAATTGGTTCCTGTTTAAGATTAGTCATTGCAACCACCTATTTTTTTTGCAAGTTTTAGGCTTATTTTAATTGAAATATCTACAAAAAATGTTTCCATTATTGCAATGCGCATTTCTCAAACCATTACTCAAACTATAATAGCAAATTTATATTAATTAAAACAATGTATTACATACTTTCAAAAAGTAACGTCCATCCGCACTCCGTACAACAAGCAATGGCGGCGAAAATAAAAAATTTAGAACAAAATGGAGTTGCTCGGAAGCATATAATGTGCGTGAATTTGCTCAGAAGCCCAAATAAGTGTGCGAGTAAAATATGGGCGAGAGGTTTTCCAGCTTGGAAAGCTGGGCATCTTGTATAGGTTATTTGTGATAATAAGGGCAAGTACCACAAATGAGCTAAACAAGATATCCATCTCCCTCGTCTCTTTCCCCTTGATTTCATTTGACAGCGTTTTTTATGTAATTCCTGTCTGTGAATACGTGTGAGCTGCAAGTTGGTTCCTGTTTAAGATTAGTCATTGCAACCACCAATTTTTTTTGCAAGGTTTAGGTTTATTTTAATGGAAATATCTACAAAAAATGTTTCTTTTGTTGCAATGCGTATTTCTCAAACCATTGCTCAAACTATAATAGCACATTTAGCCTATTTATATTAATTAAGAAAAATTATTCCATGCTTTCAAAGAGTAACGTCCATCCACACACCGTACAACAAGCAATGGCGGCGAAAATCTAAAATTTAGAACAAAATGGAGTTGCTCGGAAGCATATAACAATATGCGTGAATTTGCTCAGAAGCCCAAATAAGTGTGCGTGTAAAATGTAGGAGAGGCGTTTTCCAGCCTGGAAAGCTGGGTATCTTGTATAGGTTATTTGTGGCAAGCACATGCGCTTTTTTCTCCGACGACGATTTTGTACGAAAAATTGAAGGGAATTCCAAAATATGGCGAAAAAAGAGTTAGTGGGCTTCAACTGTATCTCCTTCTGATTGCTAAAAATAGGAGCAAAATATTATACTATGAGAAGGGGTGACAAATAAGTGGTTGAAGTAGAGTTGCGCAAAATCGTTCCAACCGCGCAACGAACCTGGGACGGCTCTTTTTGGTTCCTGGAACGGGTGCCTGGAACGTATTTCTGGAACGGGTTGCTCTCTTTCTCTTTCGTTCCTCAGAAAACATGCGATATGAGACTAGCAACTGCGCAAAATGTCTAGCCGCGGAACGAAGATGTAGCCATGATTAAGGGAGGAAAAAGTAGTAGGGAGTAATAGTCGAAGTAAAGACTTTAGACTGATTTTGTGAATTTTTTTTTAATATTAATAAAAGCAAAAGTAACACAAAAAGATGATCTTCAGAGTTGACAAATGTGCGCTGACGAATGACAATCAGCTGCAGTATATGCGTAATAATAAATTTGAGAGTAGAGAGACCGAGATCGTTCGCTACCTGCCAAAATTCAGTTCAGTTCAATTCAGTTCCATTGTGCACAACTGCTCGAGCTTATGGTTGTTGACGAAAACATGCCCTATGCCGTTCCACTGAACATTGAATTTCAAAGTTCTAATGTTCAATAGAACGTTGGCCATGTTTTCAAGGCCGAAACGATGGGCATGTTTCTAGTACGGAACGATGGGCATGTATCGAGTCCGGAACGATATGCATGTTTCGAGCCCGGAACGATGGGCATGTTTCGAGTCCGGAACGTTGGTCATGTTTCCGTTCCGTTTGCGGAATGAACGGAACGGGTTCCGGTTGATGGACTGGTACCTGGAACTATATATGCCCGGAATGACTTAACTCTAGGTTGTGTGTGTGTGTGTGTGAGGTGGTGGTTCTGGGAGAACCCAATTAGCACTAATTGCCATTTTGTAACCACAGCTCTGAAGAGTTAAATATATATTAGGATTTAGAACCGTCGTGCGGCATTGTGGAATGAAATCAAATACCTATTTAGTATTCATCCGAAACCTCGCCGATAGATTCAGGGAAGGGTTTGGCTAGCGTCCGTAAGCTTGCTCTGGCAAGCGCCGGACAGGAGCAGAGGAAGTGTGTCGAGATTCTGGTTCTGCCGTGTTATTACAAGGAAAAGTTGAAAATATTGAATTTTCTAAATACAACTCTGCCGATTTGTAGTTTAGGGGGTTCACATTGACGTGTAAACGGTGCGGCAGGTGACGAAGTGGAACGTCTACTGATAAATCCACAGAACGTTTTAAAAATGATGGAACAACTGGAATTTAAGTTCGACCAGCCGGAGCTGTTAATAAGAAGCCAGCTGCAAATAGTGCGGGATATCAGAACAACACCTGTTAATAGTTTGGAGCGCTTAGTGATGTTTGCGACCCAGGTCGAAAATCTGGTCACATTCCTGCAGACCGCAAATGCTGTGCAGCACCTGGAGTTATGTTATGGTTAAGAAAAAACACAAAATTATCATAAAGACGACTTTATTATTTAACGTTCAGAACTTCAATGAATCAATTTCTAACACAGCAAAAATAAACCTACAGCCAATATAAGCATCAGCAATCCCCACAAAGCCAACTCATACGTTACGTTTTTTCAAAAGGGAGCATGAAGAAAAGAAACACGTGACAAACGTTTCCAAGCAACATGCATACTTGTTGCGGCGGCGTCTTTGTTTTTCAGTGACGCCCGGCAACAGGTTGTTTAATTGGGTTTGGGCAGACTTACCCAAACTTCATTAACTAGGAGACATATGTTTGTCTCCTTTATAATGCTGTTTACTGGACTGCTGCCACCGCAGAGCATGTCACTTGTACCCGAACTTTATTAACTAGGAGACACCTGTTTGTCTCCTCTGTAATGCATGTTTAGTGGAATGCTGCTACTGCAGAGCATGTCACTCCTCCCGCCGTTGTATGGACAACACGTTTTGACGTGAATGTCAGTTTCCATTGTTAGAGTTTCCATTAGCCAAAACAAAAACAAGTATTATATGAAACAAGAAATATGTAGTAAAGGTATTTGTTAGAGTTTCCATTAGCCAAAACAAAAATATAATATATATATATATATGTATATGTATATGTGAGTAGTTATATAATTGATATATATATATTGGATATAATGTTGTAATATTGATGAATAGAGGAATACATGTGTCACAAATCTTATTTCTAGGCTTAGAGTATAACTTGTACAGTGATTTCATTTGAACACAACAGAAAAACAAACAAAAAAAATATGTGTGTACAGATATATTAAGATACAATGAGTTCATAGAAAATAAAGTATGTTAGGCAAATGGTTAAGGTCAGGGCTAGAAGCTTAAGTATATTTATTTGTTTATTTTCTTTTTATAGGCTCTTCCTGTTAGCTTTCGATCAAATATTATACTTTTTATAGAAGTTTGGTGCTTGTATGGTCTTTTTATTATTTGTCTATCTCGTTTGAGGCCATTTTTATCTTTAAAATAAGTGCTACCTTTTTCTTTTACTTCTTTTATGATATATCTTGGTAGGTGTTTTACATTGTGAAAACCTAAGTTCTTTACCAGTTCTCTTTTCTTGTAACTATGAGGATCCTTTCGTACCTCATTCATTCTTTTTATTCTCTTATTTTTATGTTCATGGGAAATTTCTTTTAACTTTTGCCAATCCGAATTATTCAACATCGAATGCAGAAGGTCAAAGGGTCTATGCTTAGTAGTAGAATGAATTGTATCATTATACATTTGAACTGCCTTGAAGGCTAGTGTTTTGTTGTCCGTATCTTTATTATCGTTGCTAAGTTTAAACAACCGAATATGTTCATTGAGTGTAGAGTGAAACCTTTATATCACAGAATTACCTGTGTGTGTGTTAGGGGATGTGAAGTGAGAATGTATGTTTTCTTTATTCAAGAAGTCCTTAATGAATGCAGTGTTAAATTCATTATCAGCTATTATTTTGTTTGGTTTACCTAATATTGAAAATCTCTGATGGAGAACATCGACTATTGTTATAGAGTTTCGATCCGATATAGGGTGAATCGAAACATGCTTTGTTAATTTATCTATACAAGTCAGGAACATGCAATTCTTATTTAATAATAGTATAGATCTTTTAATTCTAAGAATGTTTCCTCAATTCCTCTGTGATTTTTCGCAATATGAGTTGTTTCAATCAATTCCAATAATTTTTCTTTACAAGTCAAGTCCTTAAGAAATTTAGTACATTTCATAATTTTCATACCAGGTATATTTGAAAAATAGCTTACTACAGTTTTTTGAAATTTAATGAAAATATCGTCATCGTAGCAATAAAGCCCTAAAGTTCCTTTAATTGGGAGAATCGTCTTAAGAATATTTAGGACGTAATCTTCATTATAATCTACCATGGATATTATTGATCTTTGTTTCTTTTGATATAAAATTTGGTTAATGTGAGTGTTGACATTACCCTTTTTTAAAATCAACTGATGCCTATAGATATTCACAGGAGTTTCCGTAATGAAAATATGATCGTTCAGATTTTCAACACCACTATGAATAGTTGCTTTGTCTGATGCAATATCATCATTTTCTACATAGTTGGTCTCTAGACGACTTAAAAAATCGGCAACCTTATTCTCCTTACCCTTGATGTAGTCTATAACAAAATCGTACTCATTAAGTTTAATCTTCCAGCGTTGCAGCTTACAGTTGGGTTCCTTGAGTGAATTAAGCCAAATCAACGGTCTATGATCTGTTTGAATTTTGAACTTTCGTCCAAATAAATATGGCCTAAAATGCTTTGTTGCCCACACAATTGCAAGCAACTCTTTTTCAACTGTACTATAGTTGCATTCATGACGATTTAAAATTCGAGATGCGTATGCTATAGGATGTTGGTTTTGGGAAAGAACCGCTCCCAAAGCTGCGTTGCTGGCATCGGTAGTCAAAGTGAAGATTTTTTCGAAATTTGGATATGCTAAGACTGGACATGTACATATAAGTTCTTTAAGTTTATTAAAGGACTCAATGTACAATCTGTCTTCAATGTTAACTTTTGAACCTTTTTTCAAGCATTTAGTCATCGGAAGTGCGACTTTGGAGTAGTCTTTGATGAATTTTCGATAAAATCCTGTTATTCCAAGGAATGATTTTATTTGCCTTGCAGTTTGGGGCATTTTTATTTGTTTTATTATCCCTATTTTGTTAGGATTGGGCTTTATACCATCCTCAGAAATAATGTGCCCCAAATATTCTGTCTGACGTTTCAAGAAGCTGCATTTGTCGATTTGTACCTTGAGATTATACTCACGAAGCCTTTTGAAAATCTTACAAAGCGAGTCCATGTGCTCCTGAAGTGAGGTGGAAAAAATGAGAATATCATCAAGATAAACTACGCAGATATTATTAACGAAATCGTGAAGGACTTCGTTCATCATTCGTTGAAAGGATGATGGGGCGTTTTTCAAACCGAACGGCATTCTCTTGAACTCATAGTGCCCGCTCGATGTTGAAAACGCAGTTTTATGTTGATCTTTACTGCTTATTGGGATTTGGTGAAATCCCTTTGCAAGGTCAAGAGTGGAGAAATAAAGAGCATTGCCTAATTTTGAAAATATGTCCTCAATATGAGGGATGGGAAACCTATCGTCTATAGTTATGTCGTTAAGCTTTCTGTAATCAACTACAATGCGCCATTTTTGCTCACCGGAGTTGTCAATCTTTTTGGGAACAATCCAAATTGGAGCATTATACGCACTGGTTGATTTAACGATAATGCCAGACTTAAGCATTTCGGAAATTTGCTTATTTACTTCATTTCGAAGAGCTTCCGGGTACCTGTATTGCTTAGCATAAATGGGTATATCGTTTTTAGTGGGTATTTGATGAGTGAAGGTGACAACTGATGATAAATTGTCACCCTCAAAGTAAAATACATCCTTATACTTTTTAATTATATAAATTAAGCTTTTAGATTCTTCAGAATTAAGGTTTTGAATTTGCAGTTTTTCTAATATTTCCTCGATATTTGGTCTTTTAAAGTTTACCTCAATTTCATCTTTCGCTAAATTAATTATTTCCTCCGGTACTGTTTGACAAGGTGAATTATCAAACATTAAAGGCAAGCTAGCTTCTCTTGTAATAAGCTGTAATGTGTTAAAATCAATATTTGCTTGTAACGGCCTTAAAATGTTACAGCCAATTATCCCACAAAAATTACCATTCAACTCGGTTTCGAGCATATCAATTGTGCTCGAAGGTTTATTAAACTCTTTAAAGAGTGGAATTGTAATTTTTGAATTACAAATGACAACTGAATTTATCGACTTTAAATGTATAGGTTTATCCATTACCGCTTTGAAGGATTTGTGGAAAAGTCCTTTTCTAATCAGTGATGTGCTTGCTCCAGAGTCAATAAGCAATCTAATTGGTCCAAGGCTTGTCATGACCATTATATAGGGAAGTGATCCGAGGTGGCTGACTGAAAATTTTGGTGTTTACAGCACTCACTCTGTTCATTTTCTGTAGATCTGACAGAAGAAACGTCTGTTTGTATGTGATCTATTTCCATGACGTTATTTCTGTTACGAAAATTTCCTGAGCTTGAAAAGACGCGGCTATTTCCTAGATTAGAGGATCTATTATTGGAGAATTTTGATTGACGAGAATTACTGGGATTTTGAGGAATTTGGCTAGCAGAAATTAATTTTGGAAAAGTTGAATTTTGTGGAGTTAAATTATGTGGCATAGTATTTTGTTGAAAATTATTGGTATGGAATGAAGTATTGTTATTTTGCCAATTTGTTGTATTGGCACTGTTTTGAAAATGGTGAGGATTATTGCGTCTGAAGGGCCGAGAATATGAAACATTTTGAAAGTTGTTAGAGAAATGATCGGTATCAATAAGGATTGTCTTAGCTTCACTTAATGTGGAAGGATTTCTAGCGTGAAGAATAAGTCTTGGTTCGCTAGGTAGCTTACCAATGAAGAGCTTTAAAATCATACTCTCATTTTGGCTACTGCTGAACCAGGCTGGAGGATTTGGACATGTGGATGATTTTATGTTCAATTTAGTTAAGCAACCCAAACACTTCTCAAAAAGTTCCTGCACAGAATTCGTAAAGTTTAACATTTTGACTTCGTTTATTATTTTTTCGAAACTATCATTAATTGTACAGTGCTCAATCAAGACTTTTTTAATTTCTGTCCAATTCATAGGATTGCCATTATTAATTAAAACTAAGTTTGCCCTACCCTTAACCTTTTGCCTTATTTTTAATTCGACAAAGCCTCTTATATTTAAATCTACGTGTACAATATGATTATAAACGAAATCTACTTGCTTAACGAATAAATCCAGTTCCTCAGGAAGACCGGTGAAATCGCTGATCTCGTTGGTAATCTCCATTAAATTAATCTCCATGACGTCGCTTTCTTTCTTCTTCTTTAAGACACTAGGTTCTATTTCGATATTATTTTTCTTTCGTTCTTAATATTGTTTTATTTACTGTTCACTTTCACTTTCGCGATTTACTAACGAAATGTAAATATGTGACTTTTACCGACTGCGCCAGTTATGTTATGGTTAAGAAAAAACACAAAATTATCATAAAGACGACTTTATTATTTAACGTTCAGAACTTCAATGAATCAATTTCTAACACAGCAAAAATAAACCTACAGCCAATATAAGCATCAGCAATCCCCACAAAGCCAACTCATACGTTACGTTTTTTCAAAAGGGAGCATGAAGAAAAGAAACACGTGACAAACGTTTCCAAGCAACATGCATACTTGTTGCGGCGGCGTCTTTGTTTTTCAGTGACGCCCGGCAACAGGTTGTTTAATTGGGTTTGGGCAGACTTACCCAAACTTCATTAACTAGGAGACATATGTTTGTCTCCTTTATAATGCTGTTTACTGGACTGCTGCCACCGCAGAGCATGTCACTTGTACCCGAACTTTATTAACTAGGAGACACCTGTTTGTCTCCTCTGTAATGCATGTTTAGTGGAATGCTGCTACTGCAGAGCATGTCACTCTGGGCAATCCACCACTGCTGCACGAATTGACATCGAAAATGCCCATGTCAAAACGGATCGAGTGGGCGACGATGCTCAATCCATATCCAACTCTGGAACATTTCTTCGCCTGGATAAAGCCAGTTTCTAGAACCGTTGCCAAGGCCACCATGGATATGTCAGTGCCCCTGCTCCTGCCGCCAGAAGTAATATTTCACAGCGTCTGAATTTCAAGTCGCTATTTGTACTGCAAGAAACAACACAGCACGACAAATTGACAAAAGTTGCATGTCCTGCGTGTGAGAAATCCCATGCCATTTCGCAGTGCAGTCAGTTCCGCAGCAGAACCTTGAAACAGAAATGGGACATCGTCAAAACCAGCCGCCTCTGGTTCAGTTGCCTGTCGAAGGGGTATAATATGTTTAAATGTAAGCGCAAAGAGACTGCGGCATTGATGGGTGCAAGCACTATCAACACCCAAAGCTCCATGCAGCCAGCGAGAGTCAAGCTGAACCGAAAGTTCATCACATCAATACCGTGCTGGCGAAGACAATTGAACCTAACGACGACGACACAGTTACTATTTAAGATAGTCCCAGTCGAATTGCGAGGGCCGAGCGGCAGAACGCTGCTGGTACGTGCTCGAGAGATTTGAAGTGGGCCTTCTCTGGAAAGCAGATGACGTGGTGCTGCCAAGTAACAACAAGATGGCATTGAGCCGTCTCAACGGCGTTGAAAACGGCGTCCTTCTCTTCATCGGGGCATTCCGAGCACAGTGGCGAGCTATCGTGTCCAAATCTTTGGAGGCATTTCTGATAGCCACCGTGGCCAGACAAGAGCTGCGTGAGATGGAAGTTACAGCTCCCCCTTGCCCCCACCACCTGGCTTGCCAAGGTACCAGTGATACATCCCGCTCTTCTTTCCTGACTCTCGTTATGCTTATGCCGTTTATGCGCCGCACAGAGGAGTATTTACACTAAAAACCTGGCCAAAATTATTTTGTGATTTTTTTCATTCAAATATGTATAAATAAATACTAATCAGTGTAATTTTTTCATTATTTAATGGAAATAATAAAAAGAAATTGATTAAAATTAAACTTAACTAGTCCTCTAAGCCTGTCAGATAATTTTCATCTATTTCTTCGGTATCACTTCGTTCTATTTCTTCTTTCTCCGCTTCAGGAAGCAATAGATCCAATGTTTCCGAGCAGAATGGTTTACTTTTCTTGCGTGCATGTTTTCGGTTGCTGCTTAAGAGTGGATCAGACATACGCAAAAGTCTGTTTAAAATGTCTCTATTACATTTGACTCTGTCAAATTTACGGGTAAAGTTCTGTCTATAGTTTCTGTTCGAGCAGTTGAACTCAGGGGTGTGAGTTCCACAAAAAAGCGACAAGTAAAACTTCACCAAATAAAAATAGTTTATTTCACAAAGAAAAATTACATAAATGTATAGCCAGTAAACCAAATTTGAAATTCTTGTGCACTTTGCCAATGCCAAATTGCGAAATGAATCTGCTCTCCACCAGAAGGAGAACTCCGAAGCGCACACAACTACCACGAAGTTAGCGCTGATGTTGAGAGTTTGGTAACCAGTCCCTGCTAGAGGTCGCTCTGGTTGTATGTAGCCATTGCTCCGTAGATGGAGCCTAAAATCTTGTACATTTACTGCCCGGCTGGGCCGGTAGGCTCAGGATCACTGCTAAAGAGTCTGCAAACCTTCTGGACTGGACGGCTGGTTCTCTTGAGAGTGTGTTCCATGTTGTCCAAGCCATATTCCACTATGACGTTCCGTACCAAGCCATCGATGCCAGGATGTACATCCACAACGCGTCCGATCCGCCATTTCGAAGGTGGTAAATTTTCGTGACGAAGTACGACTACGTCACCCACTGCCAAGTTGTCTGCTGGTCGCTGCCATTTCGACCGTTGTAGGGAAGCCAAGTATTCATCGTGCCATCGAGTCCAAAATGATTGATGCATTTGTCGCAGCAATCGCCAATGTTGCACAATCGTAGGTGCCTGGCCTGCGGTAGGCTCAGGCACTGCCACCAGGGAACGGCCAACCAAAAAGTGTGCTGGAGTTAATGTCACTAGATCGTCCACGCCATCATGGAGTGCCACCAACGGACGAGAGTTTAAGCAAGCCTCAATACGTACGAGTAGTGTATGTAGTTGGTCGAAGTATAAGGTCTACTCACCAACTACGCGTCGCAAATGTTTCTTAGCGGATTTCACAGCGGCTTCCCATAGGCCGCCTTGATGTGGAGCTGCTGCTGAGATGAAATGCCATTGTGTCTTCTGATTCGCCAACTGCTGTCGAGTATGTTCGCTATGCCATTCTGCCAAATCTGCTTGTAGGATCTTGTTAGCCCGTTTGAATTGGGTGCCATTGTCGCTGTAAAGATTGTAGCATGGTCCTCGTCGACCAGTAAAACGCCAAAATACATTGAGGAATGCCCGTGCTGATAGGTCCTCAGCCAATTCGATGTGAACAGCTTTAGTTGCCATGCAAATGAAGATAACCACGTATGTCTTCTTTACGGTACGCGTGCGTTGTACCCCAATACGAATGTTGAATGGACCACAGTAATCCACGCCAGAGGATGAAAAGGGTGGTGATGCCACGACCCTTGCTGTAGGTAAAGCTGCCATTTGCTGTGTAGCCATCTATTGCGAGTGCCGCCTGCATGTAACGCACTCGAACACGCACTGTTTTATAAGTGCACGGCCAGAGATAATCCAATATTGTTGTCTAGTGATCGCCAGCATTAATGTTGTCTGTGCATGTGCATTGCTGAGATGAAGATCTCGAATGATGAGTCGGGAAAGTATGCTTTCTTTCGGCAAAATGATAGGATGCTTTTGGGAACTGGTGAGTTCCGCTCGCTGTAGTCGGCCACCAACCCGCAATAAGCCATCTGCATCGAGATATGGAGCCAGGGATGCCAATTTGGATGTGGTAGCTACCTGTCGAGAATTTTTAAGTGAATGTAACTCATTGCCAAAATACCTTTTTTGCTCTGCCCGGATATGCCATCTGAGAGCTGAAGCCATTTCATCGCAATCGACCAGAGTGTGATGCCAATATTGCCGTCGGACTGGATTGCCACGCAATATGTACGCAGTGGTACGTACAAGCCTGCCAAGTGTAGAGAATCGCTCGACCAAGTCGATGTCCACAGCCTGATTGCCACGCCAGTATCGTGTTCGTAGAGTAGCCAGCGGTGTGAGAGTTGCCATGTGTGCTTGAGATGCCTTTGATTCTACCGCCATTGCCATAATCTCTGCTTCAGAAGGTGCTGGGATGTCCGCCGCCATGTTGGAGCGCATCAATTCAACTGGGCCCTGCCACCATAGGGTTTGTGCTAGTAATGTCGTTGCCAATATTCCACGACTGGCACAGTCAGCCGGGTTGAGGTGTGTACGTACATGTCGCCAATCTGCCACGCCAGTGTGTTGCTGTATGTAGCTAATCCTGTGTGCTGCATAGGGTTTGAGCACTTCCGCTGGTTTGCGGAGCCAACAGAGAACGATTGTTGAATCTGTCCAAAATGTAGCCGGGGTGTCTGCCAAATCCAATGCGTGTCTTACGCTTGCCATAGTTTCTGCCAATAATCGTGCCGCGCACAATTCCAAACGGGGGATCGTTGTAATGAGCTTGCCATCATTATCCATTTTTGACGGCGCCACGCATGTCTTTGCCGTCACCAGTGCTGATTTGAAGTCGCCATTAGCCATCGTCGTACAGACGTATACGACCGCTGCATAAGCCTTGTTGCTAGCATCGCAAAAGCCATGAAGATGTAGTGTGCCTGATGTCTGCATGTGAAAGCATCTGGGTATACGTAGGTGCTGCAATTCCATTAAATTGTCTCGATATGCCAGCCATTCTTGATGTAAGTCTTTGGGGAGAGGTGTGTCCCACGCCAAGCCAGTGCGCCATAGTGTTTGGATGAAAATCTTTGCCACAATAAGAACGGGTGCCAACATGTTGGTAGGATCATAGAGCTTAGCGGTCTCGCTCAAAATCTGTCGTTTAGTAGTAGGTGCCATGCTGCCAATATTTACCCTGTAGAACAGCTCGTCGGTTCTTGGGTTCCAATGTAAGCCAAGTACTGTCACCTCTGGGGACTTCAGTTCCACATCGCCAATCAGTTCGTTGCTCGTAATTTTCGCCAGTGCCTTTCGATCGTTCGACTGCCATTTACGCAATTTGAAGTGTCCTTGTTGCAATACTGCGCTCACGTCGTTAACCAATTGGATCGCCATATCCGTTGTTTCCACACTTGCCAAGTAGTCGTCCACGTAGAAGTCCCGCAAAATGCTTGAAAGGGCGTTGCCTGCCCGGGTGTCGTCTGCCAAGATGCCAAGGTTGTCGCGGCCACATTGTTGCATTGCGCGAACAGCATTGTAAGGTCCAGATGCCATGCCATATGTTACCGTATTCAGTTGATAGATACGAACAGACTCGTTCGTTGTCTTGCGCCATAGGATCTGCTGCCAACGTTTGTGTCGTTCATGGATATGAACTTGTCGAAACATCTTTTCGATGTCTGCTGATAGTGCCACTGCAAAACGACGAAATCGTAAGATTATCGTCACCAAGGGTTTTTGTATAGTAGGGCCACTGAGTTGAGTATCGTTTAAGCAAACGCCATTCGATGTCTTCGCCGATGCGTTAAAGACCACTCGGAATTTCGCCAGAATAGCATGGTGTGGAATGACATATCGCTCGGAAGGGTCCTGGATGCGGATTCTGTCCGTCACATCAGTCATATGTCCCAAAGCCAGGTATTCAGCCATTGCGCCATAGGTTCGCCAGCCATGCCACGAACGATGCCTTGTTGAACGATGTCAACCCAAACGTCTGCGCCAAGTAGTGCATTAATTCGACCCGGTCGTCCAAATGACGGATCTGCCAACGCCAATGTGCTTAAGTGTTGCCAGCAAGATGGAGCAATATCGGTAACCGGAGTAGGAGTAGATATCGCTGGTAGCAAATGGAATTTTACCATGACGCCAAAATTATCATCGCATGATGATACGCTAAGATTAGCATAGCCACGTGTATGTGTAACTGTAGAGCCAATACCTTCCACAGGAATATTGCCATGTTTCCTGGAAAGAACCAATTGATTAAAAAAGGTACATGTCATAAAACTGACCTGACTGCCGGGATCGCACAAGACCCGACAGGAGTGCCTGTTGCCATAGCCATCCTTTATCTTCACAATTGCAGTTGCCAGTAGAACGAGGTGTTCGCCAATAGCTGTAAACGTCTTCGGAGTCGACGCTAGTCAGGCTGGGTAATTACATGGTGGTGGATTTGTATTAGTTGAAGATGAAGGTACAGTTGCAGATGTGGTCGTAGGAGCGGATTTAGCCATTGGGTTTGCCAGAGGAGTAGTGCCAGACGTGTTTCTGCGACAGAGCAATGTGTGATGTCTGCCTTGACAATTTCGGCAGTTGCCACTAGAACAGCCTTGTGTTGCATGTCCTGGCTTCAAGCAGTTGAAGCACAAGTTGGAGCCACGTAGTTTCCGAAACGGCTCAGCCACAGGAAGCATCAGTAATTTCGAGCAGTTACTAATGCGGTGTATCTTTGAGTCGCAGAACTCGCAATTGCCAGGTGCGGTTGAAGCCAAGTTGGATTTCATCAATCGTGAAGGTCTGTTGAGAGGAGTTGAGCCCCTTGCCATAGCCATAGACGGTCGTCGGTTGCCATCAGTTGCATTCCATCACAACCCTTCAGTTGCCAAACTGTGAGCTCGTCGCTCCACAAACGCCAGAAGATCATCTAATTTGGGGATCTCATTCGAGGTTTGACTCATGCCCCAAGCCTGTCGTGTTGATGTAGGAAGTTTTGAAGTGATAATGGGTACCGCTAGTGCATCCCAACTCTGCACGGGTAGTTTCATTACTTGAAGAGCACGGAACGACTCTCGAACCGTGTCCACAATAGATAGTAATGATGAGGTTGTCTCAGTTGACAACTGTTGCAAGCCAATGAATCGAGAGACGTGAATCTCGGCCAATTGTTTCGGACTGTCATAACGCAATTTCAATGCCTTCCATACATCTTCGTAGCCACCAGTGCCACTGCATCGCCCTTGACCGCCTCCCGCAGCTTACCAAGCTTGTATGCTTCGGGGAAATCTTGGGAATGCACCAATGTCTCAAAGGTATCTTTAAATGCCAGCCAGTTGTGTAGGGTGCCATCAAACTTTGGGAGCGCCAGTGGATCCAGCTTGAGGTCCATCGTAGTTGGGTGAATCAACCTTGAGGAGAGTGTCTCTTCGAGGTTCTCGCCATCGGGTTTGCTAGGAACCGCCGCCAGTAAGCGTTGAAGCTGTGCCATTGCGTTATTGTAATGCTCCTCAATTTCGTCCCAAAGTTGTGTATGGGAATCAAGCTCGCCAGGTTGAGCTGCCATAATTAGAACGTCATGAGCTGCCATGAACCGCTCAAAGTGTAACTTCAGCGAAGCCAGTTCCTGCTGGAGGCCATGCTCATCTTTTGAAAATTCTGCATTTCCCACTTGTGCAACAATTCGACGGATTGCAGTAGCAGCAGTACTGCGTCGATTAAGTTCAGCCATCGCCACTTGCCTTTGATGGTGCAGGCCAAGTTAATTTGCCAAGCCAATGTCGTTCAGCCAAGCCAGAGCCAAATGCAGATAATGTTTTATGAAGTTGCTAGCCAGTGAATGTTCGGGGAAATCAGCCACACCACAGCCAAATGCAAAAAGTTTTCGGTGAATTCGCCAGCCAATGTGTAGTTCGTTATATACTAAAGAAACAGCCAAGCCACAGCCAGATGTCGATGTTGTTCCAATGAATTCGCAAGCCAATGAATGTTCGAGGAAATCAGCCACGCCATAGCCAAATGCAAAAAGTGTTTGTTATCGTACAAGGATATACGTCGCCAGAGCCAGATACAAAGAGTGTTGTTATCGCACAAGGATATGCGTCGCCAGACCCAGATACAAGAATGTCGTTATCGCACAAGGATATGCGACGCCACAGCCAAATACAGATGTCGGTTCAATCAATTCGCCACGCCAGAAAGTGCACCGTTATGTCTCGCCAAGCCACACACGCTTGATTGTGTTTGTAGTCGCCCAAAGATATGCGACGCCAGAGCCAGATGTTGTTGGAAGTAAGCCACGCAGGGGAATGCCGTTATCGCTAAGCCACACAAGCTCGATCGTGTATTTTCGCACAAGGATGTGCGACGCCACAGCCAAATACAAGAATGTCGTTATCGCACAAGGATATGCGACGCCACAGCCAAATACAGATGTCGATTCAATCAATTCACCACGCCAGAAAGTGCACCGTTATGTCTCGCCAAGCCACACACGCTTGATTGTGTTTGTAGTCGCCCAAAGATATGCGACGCCAGAGCCAGATGTTGTTGGAAGTAAGCCACGCAGGGGAATGCCGTTATCGCTAAGCCACACACGCTTGATTGTGTTTGTGATCGCACAAAGATATGCGACGCCACAGCCAGATGTTGTTGAAAGTAAGCCACGCAGGGGAATGTCGTTATCGCTAAGCCACGCAAGCTCGATCGTGTATTTTCGCACAAGGATGTGCGACGCCACAGCCAACTAAATATGTTTGAATAATAGCCAATCTACTCACGTTTGATCGTGTTGTTATCACATAGGATATGCGATGCCACAGCCAGCCAAAGATGTCCTTGATGTTCGCCACACAGGGGATGATAAGTTTCACCAAGCCACGCACGCTCGTTCGTGTATTTTCGCACAAGGATGTGCGACGCCACAGCCAAACCAATGTTTCCTTATTGCCACTTTCACTTGTTTTCCTCACAGGAGGCACCAAAAAATGTTCAAGCAGTTGAACAGTTGTGGGGTGTGAGTTCCACAAAAAAGCGACAAGTAAAACTTCACCAAATAAAAATAGTTTATTTCACAAAGAAAAATTACATAAATGTATAGCCAGTAAACCAAATTTGAAATTCTTGTGCACTCTGCCAATGCCAAATTGCGAAATGAATCTGCTCTCCACCAGAAGGAGAACTCCGAAGCGCACACAACTACCACGAAGTTAGCGCTGATGTTGAGAGTTTGGTAACCAGTCCCTGCTAGAGGTCGCTCTGGTTGTATGTAGCCATTGCTCCGTAGATGGAGCCTAAAATCTTGTACAGTTTCTGTAGTGCTTATTTCGAGCTTCAGCTGCCTCTTCAGAGAGTTGTCCTATTGGCAAGATGGAATGCGCAATCACTGTTGCCCCATGTACAAGTATTTTGTGTACAGTGGGAAACATTGGATGCCACCCATACAGCTATACATAAAGAGTTGCAGTCTTAAAAGTATAGTCTTCGAACTTTTTGGTGTCAATGACATGGCCACTTGAAATTGCTTCCAGGATCACTTTAAACTTGTAGATCAATGTCGTGTCCATTCCACTGATTTGCGAAGCAGCTTCAGGATTAACAAAGAATCTTCGGGATGTGTTCCCATCATTTATATTTCCAAAACCTGCTTTTGGTATGTCCACCAATAAGACCATTTCCTCCCGAAATGCTTTTTGAATATTCTCTTTTCTACGTTTCACTGTTTCTTTGTCTTCATCTGACCTTATTTGCCATTTCTTAACGGTAAGCTTGGAAGACAACTGAGCAAAGACTCGAAGAATCTTATTCTTGAGTGAAGAATAGAAAGGCCGAACTTAAGGCTATCGGGATCAACTTCTTTCCGTTTTGTTAAATCATTGAAATCTTTGGAAAATCTAGGAGAGAATGGCAAGGGATTCTGCCACACAGTTTTCTTTTGGCCTTTAGTAACTGATTGCAGTCGCAGTGGTACGAAACAACTTTGAAATATATAAGCGTCACTATCGATAATATTTTCTAACTTTTGTTTGTATTGTGATTGTTATGATCCATCGCAGCCCTATTTCGCAATAAGTTGTAAACTTTCCTTTTCTTCTTCGGAAATGGTTTCTAAAACCGACTCCAAATACTTACATAGCCGCAAAGATGTATGGTCGAGTAAGCCTTGCAATCGTACTTCGCCGCATGTTTGAGTCACTCTGAGAGATTGCTCGTTATCTTCAGGAAGACCTCAAGTTTATTTAAAGCCAAAAGTTGACGTTCGGAAGCCCCCTGGAACATGCACTAAAACGCCTTTATTTAAAAATGTTTACGAAAAAAAGGGTATTTTTGGACCTTTTTTCAGTAATGAAAAAAAAAAATAGTATGCGTAACTTAAATTAAATGTAACATGGTTTTTATTAAAATACGTACTTGGGTCTTCCATATTCATGAAATATCTTTAGGACAACGCAGATGAAAGAACTTAAAACCTATGTGTAATTTGTAGTGAAACTGAATGCATCGATTGAACAACACAGCATATAATTCGACTACCGACTTCGGCCTACTTGTGAGCCGTTAGGTTCACGTAAAAAGCATGGAATTCGGTGTTTTTTCATACAACTGTTATTCAGCTATCATTTACAGTTGTTTTCAGTATTTAACTTTGAAATACTTTGGAAACTCGACTTTTGGCCAGGTTTTCAGTGTAAATACTCCTATGTGCGCCGTCTAAAGTACACCCTCTGGTTCTGGAAGTTCGCATACTCCACCGTCTTGCAGCTGGTTATTAAGACCGCCTCAGTTTTGTGGGCAGCTAGCTCCAGCCCGGCAGACTCCCGCCTCGTTCGTGTTGAATTCTACTTCATACACGTGCTTGGCTACTCTGACCAGTGCAATGTCGCCCGCAAAGCCGACCACTTTAACACCCACGGGTAACGATAAGCGCAGGACCCCGCCGGTTTCATAGCAGGGGGCCATGCACTGACCCCTGTGGAACTCCCGCAGAGACGCTATAGTACTTGGCACCTGGAGTGATACCTTAGCTTCCTGTTGCTGAGGTAGTCCGTGACTATCCTCCGCAGGTAGCAAGGGGTACCCATTCAAGACAGCTCTTTCCTGATGGACGGCCAGCTGAGTTGAATGCATTTCCCACATCAAGCGTGATTACTGCGCACTGCGCAGTGCTCCTTCGTTCCCCCTTTCCACCTTGCTCCCCGTATTGCTTCAGCTGCTGTATCTACTGCCGCCTTTATGGCATCGTCGGTAGAACACGATCTTCTGAAGTCGTACTGGTGGTCTGACAGGGTTCCGTTTTGCTCGGCCATAATGCCACTGCAATATTGAGAGCCTCTTCTTCACCGTCCAATGTGCAGTGCATTAAAAACAAGAACGCAGTTGAAAAAGCAGCACATATGACAGATGTGCTTAGTGCGCTTACGGGCAGTCATTACGTGGACGACTTTGTATGCAGTTTTCATGACGCTAATGAAGCCTTCAGAGTCAGCTCTCACGTAAAATCCACGCATCGGTTAGCCAGATTCGATCTGCGAGGATTCATCTCCAACTCTTTTGCCGTTCAAAGCCAGTTGAACCAGGAGGAAACAACAGAATCGAAGGTTGTCAACAAGAACTCATCAGATGCTGTGGAAAAGGTATTAGGAATGTTCTGGGATAGCCGAGCAGACGAATTCATCATTAAACTTCACCTTCATCGAGTAGACCCTGCCATTGTTGACGAAGAAAAGTGTCCTACGAGGCGACAGTGTCTTAGCTTGCTGTATCGGTCTACGATCTATTCGTAGCTTCCTCGTATATGGGAAAATCCTACTACAACAACTGTGGCATAAAGGAACACAGTGGGATAAAGAGTTAAACAAAACATTCCAACGCTTCCAGCAATGGGTAACCATGTTGCAGCAAGTGAAGCAAATGCGTCTGAATCGTTGCTACTCGTCGTGCTTTTAAGATCCATATGCAACGATAGAGCTTCATGTTTACGTCGATGCAAGTGAGTCCGCCTTTGCCGCCGTTGGCTACTGGCGAATCACATCAATGGAAGAGACCAGAGTTAGTTTCATAGCCATGCAAACTAAATGCACGTGCCACGACTAGAGTTACAAGCCGCCGTACTGAGAACTCGTCTACGACATGCCATCACTGAGAGTCATCGCCTACAGCCAACAAGAACAATCTTCTGGAGTGACTCCAAAACGGTCATATGTTTGATAAAATCCGACCACCATTACACCAGTACAAGCCGTTTGTATTGCATTGTGTTAAAGAAATCTTGGAAGCTTCGAAGGAGTGTGATTGGCGTTGGTTGCGTACGGACCTAAACGTCGCTGATGACGCTACATACCCCATCGAATACTCGCCAAGAAATCTATGGATATGTGGTCCTGAATTCTTGAGACAAGCTGAATAATGGCCTCCACTGGTAAACTTTGATGTTCGAAAGGAGAAGACCGAGATGCGACAGAGGTGTAACGTCATAGTCCGAATGCAGCAGGTAGTTAACTGCGATAAATTTGTCAATTACCTTTGTTTGCAGAGAACCATCGCGTGGGTTCTGAGATTCGGCGCGTTCGCTAAAGACCGAAACTGCAGAACTACGGAGGAGGAACACCAACAAATCTGTTGCAAATAGCAGCAAAATTTATATGCTCACCCCACGGCTGAATCCAAATGGAATATTGGTGCTAGGAGAAAGACTTGATTATGCTCGAGTCCTAAGCGAGTCAACACGTCAGCCAGCGATATTGCCATATCGTCACCTCTTCACCGAGCTGATAGTTCGGTGGTATCACGAAGAGTTCCATTACCAAAATGATGAGCTCGTCGTCAACGAACTGCGGACGAAGTTCTGGATTACATCTATGTGCTGCCGTGAACAGACCTAAGTCCAATTGTCAGCTGTGCCGAAATAACCGAAGTATGCCATTACTCCGTATGTAAGGCCATTTACATACGTTGGGCTAGACTATTTTGGGCCAATGTCTGTGCGAATTGGACGAAGAAATGAAAAACGATGGGCCGCTTTGTTCACGGGCATGACATCGCGTGCCATTTACATTGAGTTAGTTGAGTGCATCATCTGTATTAGGAACTTCGTGAACCGACGAGAAGTTCCTGTACAGATACGATCGGACAGGGGAACGAACTTCGTAAGAGCGGATAGCGAAATAAAGAAGACCAGTGATTTGTTTGACGAAGACCGGATGCAACGTGAACTGTCAACGAAGAACATCAGATGGGTATTTAATGCACCAGCCAACCCGAGCAGTGGAGGATGTTGGGAACGACTTATCCAGTCGGTTAAGAAAGTACTCGCACACACACTAACAGAAAGAGCACCGCAGGGCAATGGAAAAGGGGTATCGTTACCAGACATCAACTGAAACTTGGAGAAGACCGGTATCTAAGGCAGCAATACTGGACGTTTTTGGTGAAGATAATTAAGGATTTCACCTGGGATGGAATGTTGCGGAGCCTGGCAATGTCGTCTCTCAGTGAATTCGCCTAGAGTGCGACGACTGCTACTAGTACCAATCGTAAGAGACTTCAAAATTCATCATTCATTTAGAAGTGAAGCATTTTTGAATGTGTTTGCACTTTGTTCGCTCTCTCATATATATATTGTCTTTGATTTGAAATAGATCTTAAGCAAGTACAGAATGTAAGTACTTAAAGCCATATATGTATTTTTTTGATTAAAATATCCTATTTAGATAAATAGACAAAAGTATATCGCAAGTAAAGGCGAAGTTTATTTGCCCTGACTTCGTTCCGCCGCCTGCGGAACAACAACACTTTTGCCAAACTTTAATTGACCGCTGCCTGCGGAACACTTTGCTTTTGCGAGGTGTTCCACTAAATGTTTTTCCAAACTTAGATTTTTGGTTAGGTATACTCTTTAACAATTTCTACATTTTCGCCATTGAATCTCCAGCTTTCGTTGACTGCGTTCCTTCCGCTTCCTTCCTTTTAAAAAATCATGATTTTGGATTTGTTTAAATTGTTTGCAATAAGAAAAATGCGTCCCACATACAGCTGTATTCATAATAACAGGAGCGCCTAGTTAAAGTGAGTGTATTGGTCTGCTGCGCAATATTCTTTGATCGGTTAAAGGCAGGTTCGTCTTGTTTGGTGGAACTGGTTCTCGGCAATGTATTCGTCGTTCGTTCAATACAAAATATTTGTCTCGTACACCCAAAAAAGCATGTACTGACAGCAACATGGTGGTGCTAAAAAGTAATGATTTTGACACGTTTCTCTTGCCATGAAGCGTTGCCCATATTCGATATGGATCAACATCCTTATACCAAAATACTTGATGAGATTATGGACCCTTATACCGAATAGAATATGCCGCTTAAATGGGCCTTTTAACAAGTTAACGGCACCAAGCACACCAGCCGGAAGGTTAAAAATTAGGTTCGTGCCAAAGGGATTGAGGTTTTGGAGTACCCTGACGTAAATCTCATGGTGTGATGTCAGAAATGATGTTGCCGATGACAAACCAATAAACAAATGTCAATTTTGGAGTGTAGCATGGAGTGGAAGCATGGCAGAAAATAACACGAACTCGTTGCCAGCATCTTGTTGACTCTATGCCGAGTCAGTGCTTGGCGATATTAAAAAATTAGATATGATACGAAATAAGTTATTTTGTTTTTATCAAATTAAAAGTTTTTTCCCAACTAAGCAAAAAATAATAATGCTCCCATATGTGCTCCTATTATTATGAACAGCTTTAAAACCACTTGGTCGACCTTTTCATCGATTCTTTAATTAGGGTTTCGTTCCAAAGGAATAACGAAACCCTTATAGAATCACTTCGGTGTCCGTCTGTCTGTCTGTTTGTCGCCTTTACATATTTGCTAATCACTTCTGAATCCTCTGTAGTTAGGGATGAAATTTGGAATGGATATGTATCTTGGCAACCCAAAAATAAATCAGGAACTTTTTCCGGAATTAGTCATATATTAAAGAAAAAGTTAGTACTGAGACTAACCTTTGAAAAAGCTTTTATTAACTTGTGTGGTCAATATAGGTGTCATTGAAAACGGGGCGGGGCGGAGACTACAAACATGTCTGTCATTAAGCCTTATCTTAGGTACCTGGTGCAACACCTGGAATTAAGAAATGAAATTTATACAGATGATGTACTTCACTTGCCCAAAGAAAGTTCCGAAAAGAAGTTTAAAGAAAGTTACTTATTAGCGAAAAAGCTAGTACTAATACTAATATAAAAAAATAGTTTTTTTTTCTTAGATACTTGATATGGGTATCGTTGGAAAGAGACTGGTAGCTAGATCAAAAAGTTATACTACAATTAGTATCTTAGTCTTATTGGTAAAAAGTTATAAGCTCGCAAACTTAAAAAAAAACCGACTTGTGTACCATGTCCCAGACCTTATTTTCTAAAATAAAGGGCCAAAAAAATCTGAAAAAAATTGGAGCTATGGGGCAACTCATCGCAATATTGCAAATATACTCAGAAATCTCATATAATTTTTATTCGTACTAAAATAAATTAATAACTAATATTTTTAAATATTTTTTTTACCGGAATTAATTGAGTTAGGTACCGTTGGATAGGTCTTGTAAAATAAAATACAGCTTTGATTTTGAGCTTTTTGTTTCGAGGCTTTTCTACGCTTTTCCTATACCAAAAAAGACAATAAAATTTTGAAGCGGCGTTGGCGGAATGGTTATAGCGCTCGCGCTCTGCTTTAAGGGTTCTGGGTTCGATCCTCGATTTGTCCGATTTGCCTTTTTTTGCTTTTTATTTTTTTTCTTCTCCGAAGGGGGTTTCTTGCTATTTTCACATTTCTTATTTTTTCAAAATTGTTAAAATCCAATTCAAATAACAATGATAGCTTGAATGCGTTACTAACTCAATCGAGGACGCAAAGGATTCTTAAAAAACTTTCTATATTCTGTTAAATTCTGAAATATCTTTTGCTTCTTTTCAAAACCTGTGAACCTGACCGAATATTTTGTATGACAGTTTTCTTCTCTCTCAGTTCTTAAAAGAACAAAGCGAAGTAAAGAAATAATTGATCATAATAGCTTTGTTAATGTAATTTTTTTTTAAGAAAATAAGAGAATCAGTTATTTGTACGTGTATGTGTGCTCAGACCATTTCCTAATAAGCTCTTTTCTATTGGTTACGATTTATATGAATATGCTGTTGGAAAGATTTTAAATTTTGTCATTGAATAAAAGTGAACATAAAGAATTGTAAAGAAACAAAAACAAAATTAAAAATTTTTTTGTTATTGCTTCAATGTGATTTTCACATGCCAAAAGTCGAATAATAAATCCTAGTGTAAAATTTGATTTTTTTTTGAATTTCAAACACGAGTACTTGATTTGTTAATTTTTTGGATGTTTGTGACTGTACCACATTAGTGTTTTAGATGATTAAGTGGCTATTTTTTACTGCCGAATACGTTATGATTCAAATTGCTTAGCTGCTTGGTAAGCTAACTTTCATGAACTGCTGGTTAATTGTTTCAATGGAGTAGCTTGAGACCATTTCCCTTAATTTCACTAAATCAATTTTCACACGGTTGGCACGATCAGCAAATGAGAACGACTTTTCTTTTGTTTAGCTTTATTCGAAAACGGCAGGCAGCCGTAGTTAGTTGCTTTAACTTAAATGATGTCCTTACTTCTAATCTGTTGACGAAAAAGCGAAACCCTCGGTGCGTGAGTAAAACTCACACTTGACCGGCTTTTTATTGTTTTTGTACATTTTATTATTGTTTTTTGCCTATATTTATTGAATTATGTGTGCTAGCCGCTTGTTTCTTCATATTAGTTTAACTACTTCCTGTTTGATTCTGTATTAAAGATCGTTTGCTATACACTAATTGTTATTGTCTCTTGAATGGGGAATTAACATGTTAGATTATATTCTGTTATGTTTTTAACAAGTTAGCAGGTTTGTATTCACAATGACAACAAATATGTTGTCGGAACTAATCGACATTGTTAACTGATGTGTAAGTGGTCGAAACATTAGGTTTTTGATTTAGTTTTGACACGAACCTACCGCGAACGCATGGTACTACATTCCACATTTATTGTGATTGAAGCTGAATTGCTGTTAACTCAGTATTCTGTTATGTGTAGTTTTGACATTGGATTTGAAATAATTCTAATTCTCAAACCGTTCAGTTTGAGCCCATCTGAGACCATTTTTAAACTGACAGTTAATTTGAGCACTCCTATTTTTGGAAACCATCCTGTTTAGAAGAATTTTTTTATCAACGTAAATTATTTTACCTCAAAGTTTTTTAGATGTCTGGAGCAGTTTACAGGTTTACAGGTTCTAATTGGTGGTTTTAAAGAATTAAGTTGAATGGACACTGATTCCCATATATAAATTTTCTTTGTCGCTAGAAAATTCATCTCCGCTAGTTGATTGCTAGAGCATGATTTTATTCCATTAATTGCACTAATAGTACAAATTGCTCACGATTGGTAATTTCCAAGGCAAAAGCAAAAACTGGTTGAATGCTGACTCGCCTGAAACCATTGTTCATAACACCTTTCAGATCGGATGAAGAAGGAAAAGACAAAGCGACTTCAACAAAACACATTCAAGGACTAAAAATACTATTGAAGAACAATTGGTGTTCTTAAAAACCGAACAGCGTCCGTTAGTTCTGGAAGATTCAGCAATTAAGGAGTTGTAAATCAGAGAAAACGACGAAATAGCCACAAATTAAAGAAATTGTTTATTAGAAACATGAAAAAAATGCTATTCTTTTTTTATTCACAGTCATTTATCTTTCTTTCCTTTTCATCATCATCATCATCTTCGTGACCGCGTGTTCCACTAATGAGGTCGCGGGGGCAAAGCACGCAGAAGAGATCTTCAGGCAACCCGATCCTCCGCCACCGATTCAAACTCATCAGGAGATATGCTCAAGTGTAACCAAGCGAGAATTTGGATTTGGTCCAGCCATCTCATCCTATGAATTGTTGTTTATTGTTCTTTTTTTTTACATTATATAAGGGTTTTTCTGTTGTTTCCCCTCGAAGAGTATTTGGAAACAAAAAAATTCCTAAACGTTGTAAAACACTTTTTCATTTGAAAGATATATCTATAGCCGAAATCATTTTTCTGCATGTAAATTGTGCCTTGTACAAATGTTAAAAAATTAAATAAATATCTATCTATCTATCTACTTTCATCCCAGCATCTAGCGCACGTTTAATCTTTTTATTTCTAATTCTAATTTTTAAAGTTTTAGTTTTCTCCGCCCTTGGTTTGTGTATCCTTACCTTGTGACACACTTTCATTTATGGTATTCTGATGATTTTGGAAATTTAAATGACACGTCAGATCTATTGTTTGACATTGGTAAGAAACACATCTTATTATTTCATTCTGTGTTTGCTAACAGTCCTTAAATAGTTGGCATAAAGGCAAAAGTTATTGCGAAATTCAACGAAATTACACCTGATTGGTTCTACTATTATAGTTCATGCCTTTAGTATAAAATAAAAATCGTAGAATTTCAGATTTTAGTTCTTATTGCGAAAACATTGGTCTTGGCCGGTTGAAAAAAATGAACTTAAAGGCGGTAAAAAGATTAAAATTTTAACCGACTAGATTAAAAATGTATTTATACAAGCCGATACAATTTTAATCTGTTTAAGGAAAAACAAAAAGTACTGCAGAATCCCCGAAAATTGATTATCTTCTACTTTCATCCCAGCATCTAGCGCACGTTCCCTCTTTTTATTTCTAATTCTAATTTTTAAAAACTAATTCAAAATCTTTAGTTTTTTCCGCCCTTGATGAAACTCCTCTCCAGAATTATGGCTAACACGTAATTATCTTCCATTAACTCTATCAGTAGTGCGAATTATTCCCGATTTGTGATTTTCAGCCTTTAGTCAATAAAAATAAATAATTACAATTACATATGAAAAAAGGGAAAAAACAAGAACAAAAAACGCTTTCACAGAATCCACACAGCTTGTCGTTTGTAAATTAGTCATCGGCAAAAAGTAACGTATTAGGTTGTCTAATATCTCCCTTCCGCCTTTTTGTCTTTTAAATTTTCCGGCTATGTACAAAGCGCTGCAGAGTTCGTATCCAAACTAATCATGCATAGCGTCATTTTGTAGGTTATGTCAAGACCTTTCAAATGATGTATTGCCAGATACGAGCTCTGTAGTGCTTTGTAAATAGCCGGAAGATTCAAAAGACAAATAGGCGGAAGGGGGTTATTTGTAAACAACTTGTCTGTTATTTGAACTTAAACGAGAGTTACACATAATGTCAAAAAAACGAAATCCGCCCCTGTTCTGCATTCTACTTTTTGTGAATTCAATCCACAAAAGTGGAATTAGGTATTCTGGTATATAATTAGGAGTTCATCATAAAAGTGAATTCGAAATTTCGAACATGGAATTCGGTGTTCTACAATCCACAATCTGTCACTTTTATGTAAATTGAATTCACTTTAGTTTTGCTTTGTGAATTGAATTCACTTACCTTTGTATCATATCATTCTCAATTGAAAAGCAGAATGGACTTCTGATGGGGCTTGTCAATTCGAAAGTGTCAATCCAAACAATCTATTCACCTATGGAAGATTCCATCGCAAAGACAACAAGAATGTAAAGCGTTATTGATGGCATCACCGGTGCAACTTACTTCGTTGCCAGCAAAGTGTCGTGTAATATCGACAACGCCGAAAACATAAAAAAAGTCCTGGTCCATCTACTTCGCAACACGCAAGCATAAGACAAACTGAAGTGCACCATCAAATCGCACATAGAACATGGGGAATTTATAAATGCGCAGGAAACCACGCTTTTAATTACATATTCCAAATAAAAACACACTCTTGTCTACGAATTCAAAAATGATTTCAAATGTCTTTGACAGAGCCGAGATAATTTTTCTTAATCGTAGACAAAAATTCGAAGTGGATTCGAAAATTCGAACTCACACGGACTGCAGCACAGCGAATTTAGTTTCGAGTGGAATTGAAATTCGTTTAGAATCTACTTTCACTCGAAATACAGAATATATAATCATAACGACTATCGCAATACCGACTCCATTAAGTGAGAAGAATAAAAACAACTATCAAATTTACCCTGCGAACAAATCTAAAATCTAAATTACTTGTTTCTAGTAGCAGCCGTTTGTTCTTCATTTTATTTTAATCACTTCCTTTTCAATTTTGTATTAAAGATCGTTTGCCATTGTCATTGTCTCTTGAGTGAGGAAATAACATGTTAAATTGTATTGTTTCACAGGTTAGCAGGTTTGCATTCGCAATGACAACAAATATGTTGTCGGAACTAATTGACATTGTTAATTGATGTATAAGTGGTCCAAACATTAGGTTTTTTATTTAGTTTTGACACAAACCTACTGCGAACGCATGGTACTACATTCCACATTTATTGTGATTGAAGCTGAATTTCTGTTAACTCAGTATTGTGTTATATGTTGTTTTGACATTGGATGCGAAATAATTCTAATTCTTAAACCATTCAGTTTGAGCCCATCTGAGACCATTTTTAAACTGACAGTTAATTTGAGCACACCTTTTTTTGGAAACCATCCTGTGTAGAAGAATTTTTTTGTCAACGTAAATTATTTTACCTCAACGTTTTCTAGATGTACGGAGCAGTTATCAGACAAATTCAACAGCATGAAAACATAATCTGTTAACAAACAGTAATCTGTAAACAAACAGCTCTAATTTAGAGTCAAGGACTCGGTCAAAGTGATACGTTTTTATTGGTAAGTGAGTATGAAAGCAACATCCGCCGTAGAGAATATGCCCAGAATAATACAAGATTTAACGTTGAAATCAATGTTCTTAGTTTAGAATTAAATACTTATGTATATTAGCTGGGTTCGCGGCTAATCGCGGCTAACGAAGTTGAGAGAACCAATGATGTGACAATCAGTTTAATCCTGCGAACCCATGTGGCCAGAGTGGAATTACTTTTCTCTCGATTGCTTGAAAGCACATGTTGCACAGTGAAATATTCTTATTTGTTATTATTATAGGTCTTCATGTTCAGCATGTGGTGCTTTCAGATCTTGTTAGAACTTGAAAAAACTGTACAAACTCTACAAACAAATGAAAAGTAAAAAACTCCCGCAGGCATGGGCGGTCGGGGACAAATAGTGATCATATTCGAGAGAGGAAAGCTGTTTTACTTTTGCTACAGAATTTTTTGAGATATCATCCATTTAGCGTTCTGTTAAAAAAGGGGTTAATTTACTGTCACGTATTCGCAAACATTTTCTCCATGAAAATGATTGCTGGACGTAATTTGATGCGGTTCCTTATCGCGATATTCGATATACATCAATGCTTTTTAATAAAATTTGTTCGATTGTCTTACTTCTGTGTCTTCCGTCATTGAAAATTGTTCTTATCGATTTCCAAACTGTGTGGTACCAAAAAGAGAACAACACCGAAACTCCCCTACAGGGAGAGAGAAATAGAGCTGTTTATTCTCTTGAGCTTGAAAATATTTATCAACCTTTTTGCAACTGACTGGCACGAGTAGTGCCGGTCACTTTTCTAAATGATTCACCATTTACCAAGATTAAAGCATAGTGACCCACAGACAGACATTTTTATAATCCGCCCCGCTTCCTTTAAAATAAAATAAGCAAAAATAAAGCGACCATCAAAGTTAATAAAAGTTTTTCGGCCGTTAGTATCAGTATCGGGGTAGGGATCCACACGAAATTCTTTAACTTGCTGGCTTTTGGTTTGTGTATTCTTATTTTGTGATACACTTTCATTTATGAGATTTTCGATGATTTTGGAAATTTTAATGCTTGCGTCCGCGGCCGCGACGAAAAAGCTCCCATGTGTTTCTGTTGACGATTTTACACAACGTGAAAAAAAAGGAAAACAGCTTTCCTTTATTCAATATGATCACCCCTTGTACCCGACTGCCCTCGCCTTAGAGAGGTTTTTATTTTCTTCGTATTATATGGCCTTTGGTCATACTTATTTAACAAACCTATCTGCCATTTCATATCATTTCAGACGGCAAGGGAATTGCTGTTCATCTACTGGAGTAACAAGCAACAGAAAATGCATTTTCTTTATCCACACAGTTGTAAAAAGTATATCCAGGTCTTGGTGTTAGTAGAAGTAACCAAAGGCAAACACTAATACGTTTTACCCTCATCCATTTAACCTTGACCCTTTTCAATGATAGCACGTTTATGTCCTTTCGTGAGAGGGGATGAACGAGAACCCATTCTATTTCGCAGAATCCATTCAATGCATTCTCCTTTTTAGCTCCGGAAGAGAGGACTAAGGGAAAATCCACTTTTTGCCTACTTAGTACGTTGCACTGGATAAAGCAAATCTAATTTCTTCTTAAGATAATTAGTCGTTTTTTAATTGGGCAAACGGAAGAGAACTTTAGTTTATCGGACATGGTCGTGCAATGGTGAAGAAGAACTCTGCAACTGAAATGCAGAAATGCGATTAGCGACTCATGACTACTTATTTTGTAAATGCATTTTTCTTTCATAATTAGTGCTCTTTGTTGGTCTCAATTATAGAAACCGTTGATGTGGCAGTAGTTGGAGGATGGTTTACGACTGCATTTGATAAATATGACTTTTAAAAACGACAGAGGATGTAAAATAAAATTTATTTTTTCTTCATCAGGAAAAATTAAGATTTTTTCTACACAATACGTTCTCTTTTTCAGTTTCCAGAAGTACTTAGTTGACATAAAAGCGTTACATTCAACCTAAACATATTCAGATACTTATTATTTCAGTCATTAAATTTAATATAATGCCTAAGAAATGCTTAAGAAACTGGTTGCGTAAAATGATAAGCTACTTGAATTACTGCCAAATAATTTCCGTATTCAAATTCGTGAACTCCTGTCAAATAGTCGAGGGGAAATAGCAGCTGCTCAGATGGGTGTCTATATGACGAGTTACATGAAATCAACGATCTTCTTGTAATTATAGATACCGAACACAACACGCCAATATAAGAAGTTAGAGACAGGGTCTTCGTAGAAGCCATTAATGAACCTGATCAAATTGAAGACACTTTGAGGAATGAAAACAACGAAGTTACTCCAGATCCTCTAAAAACGCCTAGCTTGCAAGCGATCTAATGTAAAAATACGTTTCTTGAGTACGTCGATCAGTTCAGTTTGTTGAAGTTAAGGGCAGAAGTAATAAAAAGATCAAGTTAAGCTGTTTGTCAGTCGAAATGAAATATTTAAATAAAAATTGAGAATACTAATATCTATGCCAATATCAATGTTTTTTTTTGTTGATTTTGGAAGTGAATAAAATTACTTTATTTTCGTTTTTCTTCTAAATTGATAGATTAATAACCATTTTGTAATTTTTTAATTGAAATTGAAAATCCTTTTAATCAGTCAAGTAAGTACTAAAAAAAAGGTTCCAGTAAAACAACTCTCCCTTTAAAACCCGAGTCCGCCTTAATTCAGATCAATTAGGGGAATGTAGGCAACCCAAAAATTAGCTGTAATTTTTTTTTTGACAACTGTTCTCAAATAGCGATGACTTAAATCCCATAGAGTGAAGATTTGGCAAACTTGTCAAAAATTGTACAATGTTTGACCTACTTAGAGATTCTGGAGTTCGATATCATGTTTGTATCAACAAACGGGTTGCGCTACAAATACAAACATACCTATACATAACAACGTCATCCATTTTTTAGGGTTTGGTTCCAAAGGAACAACGGAAGCCAAGAAGTAGTCAAACCTTACTCCAGAGGTGGTGTGAGCGTGCCAAGTAAGCCGTGCCCAAGGATGAAAGGCTGAGGGTTAAATCAGTCACTAACGAGCTCCTTCTATGTGGGCGCCGTGGCTTAATCGTTAGTGCGTCGGACTGTTAAGCAAGAGTACCCAGGTTCGAATCCGGCTCGGGGAAATAACACCACAAACATTTTTCACGGCCCCACCTCCAGCGAACGACTGACAACCCTCCTGGAGTACTTCTGTCATGAAAAGCTTTCGCGATTCGCCGTTCGGAACCGGCATTAAACAGTAGGTCCCCTCCACATGTGTCAAAATTATAACGCGCACAACACAGTGGAGATGCGAAAAAGCTAGGCTCTGGCTCTCAACGGGCTGTTACGCCGCCTAATAAAAAATAATAATAATATAACGAGCTCCTTCAGGCACCTGGCCAGTGTCTGTCGTAAGTAAGCTGTCGTCACAGTAAACCCGGCTATGCTGTGGCGGCTAAACGTTTTCACCGGTTTACTCGTGGTACCAAGACATGAACCAAACAAATAAAACAGACAAAACAAAAGATTCGGCGCAGACCTTGGGGGCAACCCTAGTTGATCAATCCCAACTTTACAGAGGTAGGAGCAACGACCTGCTCTCGGACACTGATAGCAGATCCGAAAGCAGCTCTCTCGCTGATCAGGAGACCTGCATGGCAACCGGCAGTAAGCCGAAGAGGCAAAAGCCAGCGAAAAAGACATCGCACCATTCGCAATGCGAGGTTCCAGTTAAAGTGCCTCCTGGGGAAACCCCAGGACAGCTGGGACCAAAAAGACAACGACACATTTCGCTGGGCGAGTGAGGTGGGAAGCCAACCCGTAACGGGTGATACCGCCTTCGTAGCCGTCGCCTGAGTGCAGGGGACAGAACCAGAAGGAAGGGCACCCAGAAGGACCTAGCACGGCTCAACCGATTGGCGGGGGGCCGTCTAGTAGCAAAACGTTCAGCAAGCCGAAAGTCTTAACCGAGTCGGAAAAGGCTTCTGATAAAAGAAAGGACTTCACGGCCAAGAGACCGCGTTCAAACGAGGAGATCCTTAAAGCTGCGAAAAAAGCGAAGGCCACCGAACACTCGGTGCAGAAATCCTTCAGCGAGATGGCCAAGGAGCACCTAGTTTACGGGATATCCGACCTAAGTAATGACGAGGGAAGGATAACTGGGGAAAATTAGAGGGCCCTAAGGGCTATGCTGACGGAGGCCATGGCTGACCTTCTTCTCTTCAAGGACCCAACAGTGACTACACCCAAATTCGCTGACGCGGGTTGGTACGTGAACGGTGCAAAATTGGTTCGGTGCGGAAACCAGGGCTCAATCGAGTCTTTGAAGAAGGAAGTGCCTAATTTGCAACGCCAAATTGACGGTGAATCACTGGTCAGAAATTCCCATCCGTCCAAGAGCACGCGCATGGGTATCTGTCGGAACAACCGAACCCGACACGATTCTGAACTTGCTGAAGCGCCAGAACCAGGACATCCCAACTGGTAACTGGAAAGTCATTAAGGCAGATAAGCCAGATGTGAAAGGCAGGCTGATGTCGTTTCTCATAAACAGAGAGTCTGTAGAGATTCTCCGTAAGAAGAACTTCATCATGAATCTCGGTATGGAAGAGATCACGCTCAAAGTATATGAGATGGATGACCTACTCGCCTCATGCATGGTCTCTTCGCTAAGTAGCCTTGGCATCGCCAACACGGCAATTATGGAAGAGGCTGAGCAACACATGGTCGAACCGTCAGCAGAGACAGCGGAGGGGGAGACCAGGGATACCAATATCGAACCGTCAGCTGAATCAGTTGAGGGGAGATAAGGAAGCTCCGCAAGGAGAATTCAAGTGGTGACTTCTCTGAGTCAGAGGAGGCAAATACCACTATTGTAGGGAGATCTGTACAGACCGGATGTGTTCCTAAGTCTAGTACAGATTAACCTCCATCACTCCAAAGCAGCTTCTGCTAATTTAACCCTCCGTCTTCAAAGAAGCGGAGAAGACATTACCCTCATCCAGGAGCCATGGGTCACAAGCGACCGCATAGCAGGATTGAGGGTAAAAGGCTATACGCTATACAGCGTTAAAAACACAGGTAAACTAAGAACCTGTATATTGGCTAAGAGCAGTCTGATGATATTCTTCCTCCCAAATTTCAGCGACTCAGTCTTCACGTGTCTGGAGCTAAGTGGGGAGAGGGAAAGAAATCCGCCACTGAACCGGCATCAGGGTCAGAGGCAGATCTGCTAGTTAACAACCTAACCACAGCTATGAACTCCTCCTTCTCGGAGGCCTGTCCAACTAATTATTTTCATACAATTTTTCGAAATATTAACGATTTAAATTATATCAGTATTTTGCTAAAAAAGGGCAACTAGCGATTATCTCACACACACAAAGTTCTCTACGCGTTTCCTATGCAATAAAAGATAATAGAATTTCGAAGCGGCGTTGGTGGAGTGGTTATAGTGCTCACGCTGTGCTCTGAGGGTCCTAAGTTCGACCCTCAGTTTATCTAATTTGTCTTTTTTTTTTGTTTTTTTTTTTCTTCTCTGAAGGGGTGATTATTTCACATTTCTTATTTTTTCAAAATTCTTAAAATCCAATTCAAATAAAAATTGTAGCTTGAATGCGTTACTAACTTAATCGAGAACGCAAAGGATTCTTAAAAAAGTTTCTATATTCTGTTAAATTCTGAATATCTTTTGGCTTTCTTTAAAGCCTGTGAACCTGAGCGAATATTTTGTATGACAGTTTTCTTCTCTCTCAGTTCTCTTAAAAGAACAAAGCGAAGTAAAGATTGATGATTGATTATAGTAGCTTTGTTATTGTAATTTTTTTTCGAAAAAAATAGGATCAGTTATTTGTACGTGTATGTGTGCTCAGACCATTTCCTGATACGCTCTTTTCTATTGGTTGCGATTTATATGAATATGCTGTTGGAAAGATTTTAAATGTTGTCACTGAATAAAAGTGAACATAAAGAATTCTAAAGAAACAAAAACAAAATTGAACATTATTTTTGTTATTGCTTCAATGTGATTTTCACATGCCAAAAGTCAAATAATAAATTCTAGTGTAAAATTTGATTTTTTTTTTAATTTTAAACACGAGTACTTAATTTGTTAATTTCTTGGATGTTTGAGTTTTGTTCCACATTAGTGTTGTAAGTGACTAAGTGGCTTTCCATTAATAAAAATACTGCCGAATACTCTGTGATTCAAATTGCTGAGCTGTTTGGTAAGGTGTATTTCATGAAATGCCGATTAATTGTGTCAATGGAGTAGCTTGAGACCATTTCCCTTAAGTTCACTAAAACAATTTTCACACGGTTGGCACGATCAGCAAATTGGAAAGACTTCTTTTGTTTAGCTTTATTCGAAACAATAAGAACTACTTGCCGTTGTTAGTTACTTCTAATCTGTTGACGAAAGAACGAAAGCGTCGGCGCGTGAGTAAAACTCACACTTGACCGTTTTTTTTTATAATTGGTTGTCTCACATTCTTAGACGTATTGTTAAGGAGGTATATTAATAATATCAATTTTTTTTTAATCTTTTGAATAAATCGAACTTCCCTATAATGAATTCGCACCGGACTAGAAAAAGACTTCACTATATAGAAAATTCATTATACAGAAATTTAGATATTTTTGTGTTTTCAACTTTTATTTAAAATAATCAGGTATTTTGGTTTGTATTACACCCTTCCATTTTTTTTCCTCAATAAAACTCAAAGCGACTCAAATACATTATTCGGTGGGTACGTTGCTCTTCATCTCCACAAAGGTTCGAAGTACATCAGACAAGGAGTCTCGAAGAGACATCAAACAAACAAGTAACGGTTAAAAGTTACGGTCGATATTTGTACAGACGTTTAAGCATTTTAAAATGGGAAAATACATAACATAAAAAAAATCATTATGTGGAGACAAAAAACGTATGAAACTCAAGTTTTCAACTAGAAAATTTATTCATTGTATAGAAAAATTCACTAAATGGAAATTCATTATAAGGAGATAAAAATACACCTAAAATAAAACCAGAGAGCTGTGTCTTTGAAATTAGTTCATTATACGGAGGAAAGGAAATTTAAAGATCAAAATCTGTGAAAAAAGAAATGTAAATATCTTGTAAGCCCCATAACCTATTTCTTTCGTTTGGTATAAAAATCATTATAATTAGTTTTATATCTTTGAAGTTATACTTCATTTTCTAAAAATAAGCTTAAAAACTTGGAGAAAAACATAATTTTCTTAGAAAGTACAGTTATTAAAACTGCATTTTTTTTCAAAATTATATGAAAGTTTATTTTATAACCTTTCTTATGATATCAAACTAAAATCAATACTACGACGACAGCTTTTTATTCATGTGAATTATATAGTCACTGGTTCTTGCAAGAGCTTCAACTAATTTTTTTATTGGTTGAGTCATTTAAACTAAGGGTACAGAAAGTAAGGTGATGGCTGCATGAAAGGGTGCATATACGTTAATGAATGTTATAACATAAGTACATATGTTTGTTCATCTCCGCAAATCTGACTTAAATTTTAAATGCGGCAATCTTATTATTACAAATCATTATCGAAGCGAATTGACTGCACACAAAATGTTATTTTTACTTGCAACTTACTTATTTGCCTTTTCGTGGTTAAAGCTTAATATCTTGAAAACTTAAGCTCCAAATAAAAAGTTCAAAATGAAAACTCTATTTTATTTAACAAGACCTATCTAACGGTACCTTACCCAAAAGATTCCAGTATTTTTTTTTTTTCAAAAATTTGGTATTGGTTAGTATGAACAAAAAATCTTTAATGGTTTTCGGATATTTTTGACGATGAGATGCCCCGTATGTCCATTTTGGTTTATTATTCTATAGTAAACCTTTGTTATCGTAACAAAAAAAAAGTATAAATTAAATAATTTCGTGTTTGGTGGGTTCGATTTTTTTAGCGCTAAAAGCTCCACCATTCTTAAACCATTAGAGTTACAAGAACAAAACTCAGACTCGGCTCAAAAATAGCTCTAGTCGAGCGACTTATTTTGATGCATTGATACATAAAGTAGACCGCCCCAAGGGAAGAAAGGGGGGTTTTAATATATTTAAGGTTTCCGGAACCATTTTTAAGAACTTTCTAACAGAATAACTTGGCTTAACAATAGGGCTAGATCCCCTACAAATCCTAAAGTTAAACCGTAACGATCGGACCATCCAAAGGGGAGTTATGGGGGTTTGAACTTTTTTAGTCCTCTCAACGGTGCTTGAAAACCGTCTAACAGATTTTGCTCAAATATAAGAATATAGTGTTAGGCATCTCTTTTCGCTTTTTCACATTCCGTCTTATATTTTTCGTAATTTGTTGACACTTAGCTCAAATCAAAATACATAATTACTAGAAGGTCTTGCTTATTCGAAATCCAACGCCACCTTCCGCATCAATTTGCGATCAACCTTTCACGGCTTTTTACTGTCATCGTATTCGATATGCAAATAAAAAATAAATATAGGGTGACCTGATTACGTAATGATGACGTTGTCATCTTCATTTCCTCTGTTTTTTCCCTTCGTCAGCGGTGATGTCAGTGGTACAAAAGAGACAACAACGCGGAAAACTAACTCCTAGAGGGAGAGAGAAAAAGAGTTCTTTGCAAGATTTATAGAATAGGAATCTTGAGCTGAATGAAATTGGGATTCAAGGTCTATCACGCCAATCCAAAGGAATAAGGAAACGCTGATAGAATCACTTCGGTGTAATGTGTTTTTGTCTGTCGCCTTTACATATTTGCTAATAACTTCTGAATCTTTTGTAGTTTAGGGATGCAACTTGGAATGAATGTGTATCTCGGCAACCCAAAAAGAAGTAGTGAATTTTTCCGGAACTAGGCGAAGATTAAAGAAAAAGTTGTACTGACACTAACGTTTGAAAGAACTTTTGTTAACTTTGATGGTCAATATGGGTGTCATTGAAAAGGGGGCGGGGCGTAGATTACAAAAATGTTTGTCTGTCATTAAGCCTTAATTTAGGTAACTGGTGAACCACCTGGAATTAAGAATTGAAATTTCTACAGATATTGTCTTTCACTTACCCACATAAAGTTCAGAAAAATGTTTTGAGAAAGTTACTTATTACAGTTAGTACTAATACTAAAATCGAAAAACAGATTTATTTTCTAAGATATTTGATATGGGTATCTTTCGAAAGAGAATGCCAGCCATGCCATGAAAAGTTGTTGGTAAAAGATAATAAGCCAACAAACTTCGAAAAAATGACTTATGTGCCGTGTCCCATACCCTATTTTCTAAAGTAATGGGCTAAAAAATCTGAAAAAAAAAATTGGAGTTGCGTCTTATCTTTTATGATTTTTTATTCGTACTAAAATAAATTAATAACTAATTGTTTTTTAATTTTTTTTTACCGGAATTCATTAAGTTAGGTACCATTGGATAGGTTTTGTAAAACACAGTTCGTGTTTTGAACTTTTTGTTTTGGGGTTCAGTTTTCGAGATATTAAGCAAAAAAAAAATTTGAGCATCCTGGCTCAAACAGTGACATACGAATTTTAAAGATCCGAAAACGCCATTTTAGAATAGAAAGAATAAACAAAAATAAAAAAACATTTTTATTTTCAACTTTAGTGTTCTGCTAGGAAAAGGAGTTAAGTAAAGTCATGTATTCGCAAAAAAAATTTTCCATAAAAAGTGATTGCTGGACGTGATTTGATGCGGTCCCCCATCGCGATGCTCGACATACATCGACGCTTTTTAATAAATTTTCATCGATTGTCTTACTTCTCTGTTTTCCGTCACTCAAAATTGTTCGCATTGAGTTCCAAGATCCGTTTTGTTTCTTTTTCCTTCGCTCAAACCGCTGCTCTATTGCATTTTCATATGAAACACACACATAAACTTCTCACACTTATTTCTTCAATTTACTTATGCGAGCAAGAGAGACAAAGTACTCTCTTTCTCTCTCCGTCTAGTAGTCTTTCCGCGTTGTTCTCTTTTCTGTAGCACACAGCTGACATCAAGGCTGAAAAAGTGAAAAAGTGGAGTGTATTTTTGTTTAATTGAATATGGAATATGATCACATAAAAAGCAAATATCTCGTGAACGGTTGATCGCAAATTGATGTAGAAGGTGGCGTTGGATTTGGAATAAGCAAGACTTTCGAGTTACATATAACAATTTTGAAAAATATAAGACGGAATGTGAAAAAGTGGAAAAAAAAATTCGAACTCCCTTTTCTCCCCTCCCTGACTTCTGACCGCTATGCCGTTTCGCGGGCATCAACAACATGCCTAACACTATCCTTATGCCAAATTTAAGCAAAATCTGTCATACGGTGTTCAAGAACCGTTGAGGGGACTAAAAAAGTGCAAACCGCCATAACTCCCCCTTGGGCCCTTCGAGCATTATGGTTCAACTTTAGGAACTGTGGGGCGATCTATCTCTATTGTTAAGTCCAGTTTCAAAAAATTCTGTTATACAGTTTTTAAAAATCGTTCCGGAAACTTTAAAGAAATGTAAGCCCCTCTTCTCCCTTTTGGGGCGGTCTACTTTGTATATCAATACATTTAAATAAGCAGCTAGAGCTTTTTTTGAGCCGAGTTTCGTCCTTGTAGCTCCAACGACTTACAAATGGTAGAGCTTTCAGAGCCTAGAAAAAAAAAAAAAGAAACAAAATACGATCTGTAGACAGGATAGATAGAAAAGTGCATTCTGCAGTGCATTTTATACGCTATCGAACTAGTGGTCCATGATATTCACAGCAGTTTTGTTGTTATCTTTTGCTACAGAATTTTTTGAGATATCAACCATTTAGTGTTGTGCTAAAAAAGGGGTTAATTAACTGTCACGTATTCGCAAACAAATTTCTTCATTAAAAGTGATTGTTGGACGTGATTTGATGCGCTTCCTTTAAAATAATACCTATATCGACCATCAAAGTTAAAAGAAGTTCTATCAGCCGTTAGTATCAGTATTATGAGAGAGGTACCATATAGACACCCCCACAAGCTTTATAATTTTTGCTTACAAAATCCAACTTTTAATCATTTTAGACTTATTTGTTGTTTCTTACAAATCATTAATTGAAAAGTTGAATAATAAACCCAAGTATAAAATTTGCAGTGTTTTTTTTTTTTGTATATTTTTTAGTCCAATATTTTAGAAAAAAAGGTGGGGGACACGGTACACAAGTCAGTTTTTGGCAGTTTGTTGGCTAATAACTTCTTACCAATAAGAGTGAGATGATTACCACAGTACAACTTTTTGATCTAACTATCATCCTCTTTCCAACGATACCCATATCAAGGAACTAGTAAAAGAAATTTGTTTTTCAAATTTAGTATTGGTACTAAGCTTTTTGCTAATACGAAATTTTTTTACCTGAACTTTCTTTGGACAAGTAAAATACATCTTTTGGTGAAGTTTCATTTCTTAGTTCTTAGAGGTTCGCCAATTACCAAGGTTAAAGTCTAATGACAGATAGACAAACATTTTCATAATCAGCGCACCGCCCCCTTTCCAATGACACCCATATCGACCATCAAAGTTAGTGAAAGTTTTTTCGGGCGTTAGTATTAGTACTTTAGTAATGTTTCCTTTAATCTGCGACTGATTCCAAAAAAAATCAAGATTTAATTTTGGGTTGCCTAGATACACTCGGTCCAAATTTCATCACTTAACTATAAAGGACTTATAAATTATAGTTAAATATGTAAAAGGCGACAGGCAGACGCCGAAGTGATTCCATAAGGGTTTACCTAAAGCCTAAAAACGGCGTCTTGCAACTTTACGTGTGTGCGAAACACCTCTCTCTCACATGAAGCCAATGTTATCTGCACTGGCTGAAAATGGTTACCATATGGAACAATTCTACAAAACAAAAATTCTGAGATTATCATTCGTGAATTGCAACCACCACCAGATGCAACGCAAAACGTGTCACTTAAGCATTTCATATAAACCGCAACCGAAACAGATAAAACATTCAAAAAGCAACTTTTTAACGTGCTTAGAATTTTCCAACGACATTTAAAGATAAACATCTTATCTTGAGTACGCGTAAACCAGCTATAGCTTTAAGCAACAGACTTTTCTATCTTCTTATTGTACAAAAAAAAGGCTTTGCATTTGCACTCATTTAGTCCTTATCAGGTCACTTGTATCGCTTTAACGGTTGCGTTGAAAAAGCGAAATTCGGAGAATGAACATATGGCACGACAAGACCTTATAACATTCCAAATTGCATAACTTTTCACGCAAAAGAACTTTCAGTGCTTCGCCTTCAAGGCTTTGGATGGAGAAACTTTAGAAATCTCCTTAAAGCACTTGATCGGGGGAAATAAAAATGATTCTATGTTTTCCCCTTCAGTGTGGACTGCAAGCTTTGATGAGGGGTAGCGAAAGCACATCAGGACTTTTGTGAATGACTCAAGCTTTCTTAAGGACTTGCGCAGAGGAGCAATCCATTAGATGAACTTGAATCGCGCCAACTGGTTGCTGTGGTTCATCCTTCAGCTCTCCAGTCATCGACAGAGCCACGTGCTTCATGGTTCGAAAAAGAACGAAATTCAGCCTCGGTTTACTCAGCCTTTACATTACGTAATTCAATTCGTTAGTAAATGGTTGACCTCCAAAACGGCTCCGCTCAAATCTCGACAAATGGCGTTAATAACCACCTTTGCGCAGCAAATGTCACGACACCCATAAATTAAGTCAGCATTCATAAATTTGAACAAATTTAATTGGTTTCATTACGGAGTCGCTTTCACCCCCCAAGCCATTTGTCATTCCGACGGTAAACGAGAGAGGAAGCATTCGAAACCCATTTTCCTGACCAAAAAGTAACATCCTGTCGTTTAAGTTAAGGGTTTCATCAATATTTTTAATCAATCCTCTGTTTGCTTTTCGATTCTCGTTGCAAGGGGTCTAAATTATGCCAATAAATATCCTTTAAAGGTTTCTCTATGTCTGGCTCTCCCAGTCAAATTGAAGTTAGTGTTGTTATATATATTTATTTACCTGGTGGCTGATTCTGATGCTGGGATTTTCTTTGCCAAAAATAAGTGCTGGGGCAAAAATAAAAGTGAAAAATGTAATGGTACTTCTGTTATTGACTTGGTTTAACTTTTACATGGCAGAGGTGGCCTGTCAGATTGCATGAGGCAGCTTGGGCACGAGATATCGTAGGCATTAAGGCATTTAAGTGGATTCTCTTTAGATAACAAATAAAGGCAATCCAATAATCAATAGTACGAGTAGTACGCAGTTTTTCGGAATGGAATCGTTTGTTTTATCATTCCGTTGTGGAGTCACGTTTCGGGAAGAATGGCAAGTCCTCCTAAAAAGTCAATGTATATTCATTATTGGGGAACTTGACATTGGCGATCCGGGTGCACCCAAAAATATTCAGAATTGTTTTGCGGCACGAAATAAAATTTTATTTTGCAACAGAAGCATAGCTGTGTTTGTGATGCATCATAGAACTCTCTAAATAAGCAGAGCAAGGAAAAGAGATATCAGCAAAATTAACTTTTTTTTGTAAAAACAAAAATAAACACCGAGTTCACTACGAAGGAAAAATGCATATGATGAATAAACAAGAACGGAATACTCGTTCTACTTCAGGTCACGTGCAACCAGCCCACCAAAGGCTCCATAACAGACATCATTTTCATCTGCAATAGCAAAATGATGTGGATATAATAAAAAAAGTGGTTGGGTTTATTGTGGTAACTGCAGTTTCCAAAGACCGTGCACTGTGGAGTTTTCTGTTAGGCAGCTGGATTAAATATAATGATGAGATTTGCATAAATGATTTTAATTAAATGATGCAGTGAACGACAGTTTATAATCTTAAAAGTGCATCTTAACTAAACTTAACTTTGCTGAAATCTATAAAATTTAACATATGCGGTTAGTGGCGCTTAAAATGTAGTACTTGTCTTTATTGTGTGCACAATTGATTTTCATCTAGAATAAAATGGATGGATTATTACAAAAATTAAATGAAAACTGGAGAACTAACGCAAAATAAAAACAAAATCTTCGAAATAAAGAGGCACAGCTGCTTTTAACGAGCATTTATCTTTGGTGTGGAGAAACGAAGTAGAGACCATAGATTACACATCCACAATAAATTTTTTATGTTATTTATATTTTTATTTTTAAAATTTTGATTTTTGAGTGCGTTTATTTTTAAAGAAGTGTGTATATGATGTAGAATACCAACTCAATAGCTTAAGGTTATGTTATAATCCCGTTTTTTATATGTAGTTATCTAATAATAGCTTCAGTATTTTGAAATTTGTTAAAAAAAAAGTACTTAAAAAAATGCACTTCATACTTAAGACTACGAAATCAAGACGATGAATTTAATGAAATCTTTGATAGATCATTGGATCTATGGAAAAAAACAATAAACCAAAGCGAATGCTTCGAAAAAGACGACCTAAATACTTTTCAAGTGGTGGTTGCTACCTATTTTTTATCAAAACTTTTTTAATTGATTCAGAAAAGACCTAAAAAGATAAAGGTTTTAATAAAAGTAGGACAATTTTATTTGCAATTATGGATTGGAGTTAATAAAAAATTTCAGAAGTCTGTGAAGCGCAGGAGTTATTGACGTGGACAGCTGCTGATAAGTCCAATTATTTATTAGGTTATTAGAAACCGTATGAACTATTATTGATTATAAGAAGCCTTATGAATATATCGGTTTTGCTATAAGTGAGTCACAACAGCAGTAATGGCTTTAACTACGGAGCACATATTTTAAATCCTTTACTAAAAATAAATTGTTCTTTGGCCAGAGTACTACGTTGCTAAAAGCGATAAAGATATACTGAATAATTCTAGACAGCTTGACTTATTTTCCACAATAACTCTCATACTATAAATTTCATAAGGCAAACAGAATCAAACTAATTTCTTTAAAGATTAATATCAGTTAAACGAACTGTTAATGTAAAAGCTCTAAGCAAAGATTATGGAATAAAGACATATCAAAGAAAAGTAGAATACACTCACTGATGGTAAAAAAGGATCACGCAGTTTATTTCAGCTATTTTCCACTATCTTGTGTTTGAAGTTATACTTAAAGTTTGTTTGTGTGTCATAAGGGTGATCCAAAAATGGAAACGTAAGCTCTCTGTATATCATTTACCTATATAAACCACTAGTAAAAAGTCCTTAAGAACTTTGTAGACCACGGTTTTCCAGTCTTTTCTTTTATCAAAATATAATAAAATTGAAATTTTCTTTCCTCTCTTACCACTTCGCAAAGGTTTATCCGTTCGTTTTGAAGACATCTTTATTGATTGAAGAACAAAAATGTTCTCAAATATTCAAAAAGTGAGTGGCACTCAAAAGACAGTTACATTACTTTAATTCCCAGAAAATTGTTTTGAATCTCCTACCAATTTTCCAATGATTCTCGAAGTCGCGGAGGCCAGTTAAGAAAGGAGACATTAATAGTAAGAAAATAAGACAATTTAACCATAGTTTTGTGAAAAGTAACTCTGTATCTGCAACCCACCGTTTCACAGAACAAAAAGTCACCACGACACATAAATATATTTCAAATTCAAATGCTATGCGAAAAAAACAATTCATCATCACGTTATGACAGCGAATTCTAATTAAATTCCTCTTAAAAGTTTTTCGGCCAGTTTCAGCCATAGTTCACGACAAGGAAACAGAAGAAATTAAGTAAAGAAAATATAATATCCCATGAGAGGTGGATCACAGCGACATGTTTCCCGCTTGACCTTTACAAGTTTATTGTCTTCCCTCCTTCTGACGTTGTCTTGGCGTAAATATACAGGAAACGTTAACAAGAGTATTTCCCTTAATTTCCTTGCTTATAATTAGTTAACTTTTTCATCGCGTGGCTAATTTAACCTTGGGCAAAAAAAAAAGTTTTTAGGATGTCCTGGATGGTTTAGGATGTATCTACTTCAGTTGTCTTGATTCTATTTCTAAGTCGGAGTTTGAAAGCCAACCAGCTTCGACCTATGAGCATGAAGCTTCAATTATTTGTGTTTCACAAATATAGAACAGAAAAATCGAATTCATTTACTTCGAGAAGGATAAAATGTACCCATGTACATATTTAAAACAGAACACGATCCATTTGCAGTAATGAACATAAAAATCGTTTACTTCAATTTTCAGTGTTTTATTCATAAATCCATTAGAGCCAATGCCATTTAAACCCATCCAGGTCCCGGTCCTCGTTGCTGACGGAAATGTACTCTGGTGACAGAAGGTGCTGGCTATATCCATCGACAACCGACGACAACGAGGACGACGCGATTATCACAATCAAAATGAATAGTTTTAGGTTAGGAGTTGGCTTCGTTATTTCAAATGCACATCGATATCTCCTCCTTCAACAACGACGTACGACTAGTGCTCTGGTTTACTGTTTTAGTGCTTGCCTGTGCCACTTTGCCCCACTGCAGGCGACAATGGTGTTCTATAAATAACTTTAATTGTACGATGTCGTACTTTGTGAATATTGTGAAAAACACTAAAAAGAATAATTCTCTACGTAAAAGATTACGTTCTGTCGTTTCATTTACGTAGTCCCTCCGCTGGCATACAAATAACAACGTCGGTGATCATTTCAATTGGAAAAATTATGTTCCGTTGAAGTTTTTATCGTCCATTTTGTGTATGCAAGTTACAAACAACAAGCCAGCGAATGACGTCTCTGTCCATGTTTTCACTGAGGCGATTGTGTTGCAAGAATTTTGGTCAGCTCGTATCTGGCAATCCACCATTTGAAAGGTCTTGACATGACCTACAAAACGACGCTATGCATGATTAGTTTAGATACGAGCTCCGTAGCGCTTTGTACATAGCCGGAAAATTTAAAAGACAAAAAGGCGGAGGGGAAATATTTGACAACCTAATATTACTGTCAGTCTTACTGTGAAAATCTCCTTATGGGTCCTTGAATAGAAGCTTTTATTATTATGACTAACGTGATACCTATGTACCAGAAGTGTAACATTTACACCAATTTAGAGAACGAAAAATCGAGATGAAATAGTTTTGAGGTGTTGTAAAAATAATGCACTGTGAGCATTTCATCAGAATCACAGGAAAATCTGTGAAAAGGTCATCAAAGAAAAGTTACTTTGTACAACATATTTACGTCTGATTTTCCCTATCTTCCTAACTGTGATACAGCAATCTATGCTGATGACACAGCAATTCTGTCATCACATGAGTTTAGTCTCAATATTGAAACAAACTTATTAAATGCGGTAAAAAGGCTTGAAGAATACTTCACCAAGTGGAAAATTAAACTTAACGCAGGTAAGATCCAAGCTATCATTTTTTCTAGAAAAAGAAAGTCTTGCTACTTCCCTGCAAATCAACTAAATATCCTTGGACACTTGATACCTTGGAGTACTTCTGTCAAGTATCTTGGTATTCATCTGGATAAAAGGCTGACTTTTAGAGAACACCACTGTCAGGTGCTGAAAAAGATTTGTATAGCTATAAAAGCATGTATCCGTTTATAAACAGGAGATCATCACTCTCTCTCTCTTTCTCTAGAAAATAAAATCATTATATACAACGTCATATTTCAGGCAATATAACAATATAGCGCTTTGTACATAGCCGGAAAATTCAAAAGACAAGAAGGCGGAAGGTTTATTTTTATTTTAATTTGTTCTTAATTTTAATTATAAGGACCCAATTCGATCACAATCCTTTTGGGTTCTTAGCCAAATGGTGCTGGACCTGCTGTGTGACTCTACTGTGTTTGCGAATGATGTTATATATCTCAAGCGATATTTTGAAATCATTAAATCGTTACTGCATATAGCTTTCCGCAATTATGACATTCGAAATGACTTAAAATAACACAGTTTGTTAACACAGTTTGTTTGTTTCAGTTTGTTTACAATAACACATAATTAATTGCTTCTCATATTTGCTTGCTACCTGCTATTTTGTCAATTGTACTTCAATCCATCGTGGGGGTGCATTGCAAAAAGAAAAAGTGGGAAAAAAGATTGACCTTAAATACCCAATAATTGTGGTAAGTCCCTGGCAATGCATTAACGGTTCGTTTCTGTTAATTTTATTAATCTGTGTGTGTAATCAGCACAACGCTTTTTTGTCACCCACATCGATCCAAAAAGTTTTTACGGTGAAATTAGAAGCAAGTTAAATTTTAGGAAGATTCATGGATTTTAAGAAGATGATGAACTAGCTCCAGACTCCCATGAAGAATACGAACTGTTGCAAAGACAAGACATTTATAGTGATATAGACTCGAAACCATAAAAACCTGGCTAAGAAATGAGCCATTATTTGAGGAAAGAAAGTTTGGAGCCATACGACGAAAAAAAAATTTAATTCAATTAATTAATTAGTCTTTCACTATTAGTAAAAACGCTAAAGACGACTTGCGATTTTTTTTTCTTAGGAACAATTAAAAAGTCAATGGTTGCTGTAGCATGAAAAGCTTTTGCAATTACTGTTTGGAACCGGCTTAAAACAGCAGATTCCCTCCAATTTTCAAGCTGTTTCAAAATTGATCCAGCTGGGCTAGTCCTACAGGAAAGCTCAGTATTGCTTCTCCCATCACTCCTGAAAAAGACCCCGAGATACTTGAACTTCTATACCTGTTTCAATTGGACTCCGCATTCATGCAGAGTGCATTGAACAGGCGTTCTGGAAATAACCATACCTTCATCATAACGTCAAACAAACAATCATAAGCTTACTGGCAGGAGTAAGGCAAGGCTAAAGTTTTTCAATATTAGGATACAGGATCCTCCGGACTTTGATTTCCAATTCCATGCCGCATTGTGAATTATTGCCTTGTACTTGTCACGAAGCCTCTCGCAGACTTCTTTTTAATGAGGATGCTGCCTGTCACTCTAACTGTTTAAGAGTTGACATTGTTAGAAATTACAAATACTTTGGCGTTGTCATAGATCAAAACATGAATTGGCTTTACCATACGACAACTCTAAAAAAGTATGTTCGTTCTTCTATTCGTGGTCTGTTCCATCTTCGTAAATACTGCGCGAAAGATAATTTAAGGATAATTTATTAGACCTCTCTCGCTTTTATTTAATTTTAAAAATTGGGCTATGGTATATTACATACATCCTGGTAGGATAAGAGTCTTGTAAAGCATAAGTAATATTCTTGGGGTAATGTATGTGATATGATATATAATAATGCAAAACCCCTTCGATTGCGCCAATTGTAGAGGGATCAATTACCTTAGCATCGTGTGTCAGATCTTCTCTGCCGTTTTGTCTGAAAGTCTCTAGCCGTTGTCACCGATCTGATAGGTCCCTATCAGTGTAGTTTCGGACCAAGAAAGTCATTGACATTTTCATACTTCGGCAGATACTGTAGACCAGCTATGCCAGATCGAGGGATTTTTTTACCCATTTGGGGAATTCTCGACTCAAAAGGGGAAAAAGGGGAAAACTGTTTTAAAAATGGGGAATATCAGATGAACCGATTTTTTTGCATAACTAAGGACACTTTAAACTATTTCAATTAATTCAATTGAAATTTTGTTTGCCACAAACATACACTGAATTTGACTTTTTGTATTTTTTCATTAATTTCTTTACCACAAAAAAAACTATATGAAGATCTTGTTCACCCTTTCATGACCACGTCCAATTCCAACCGCAGGGAAAATATTTTTTTTATTCATCAAAAAGGAAGTAAAAGATCCCCAACATTCTTTTTGCACTAGGAGTTATCTGATGCAGATTTAAATGGTCTAAAATCGGGTTTAGAATAAAATTACTATAGTTTTACTGTAATTACTCCAGAATTTTGAGTTGTGAGTAGATGAAATTCATGTTGTACAGGAACAACACTGGGAATGAAAGAGTTAACTTCTATATACAAGTGCGAAGGTTTTTCTTTGTGCTTCAAAATTCATTCTTGTATTGTGAAAACACAATCACTTTGTTTTTGTCTTATCTTTTTTTCACTGGAATTGTTGTTAAATATGTGTGTATATTGAATAAAAAACAATGGATAGAAATATGGTACGATACTCTTATGGGACTTCTTAATGAATACTTGGCATTTCTTAAATTATAAAAGAAAATGCCAGTATATAAGCAACATGCGAATGATGAGTTTTGATAATGTGTTGACATTAAATATAGTTTTTAACTGAAATTACGATATCATTTTAAAAAAACGTTATCTAGCGACTAAATTAATTATGAAAATTGTATTTCTGAAATGGGGAAAACGATTTTGAAAATAGGGAAAACAATTTCATTTCGTTTCTCAAAAATCTGGCAACACTGCAGTAGATTGCGTATGACTGCGTGCATAGCCTCTAGTCTATTCTAGTTTTCACATCCATACCAAACTTATAAAATAGTGTAGGACGACAATGGGGAACTCTCGCTGCTTCATCAAGGTCGGTAACGAACTCACCGAGACCCCCAGCGTCTGATAAGGCGACACGCTGGTGATTTGATGACATATCTCACCGTAAAGTGGAACCATGCTTTGCACAACTCAGGTGAAAGCAAAATCGTTGCACTTGATATTTCTAAAGCATTTGACAGAGTTTGGCATCAAGCTCTTTTGTCGAAAATGCGTGCTTTCGGTATCGATGAATCTCTTCTTCTATGGATTAAAAATTTCCTTTCGGACCGTTCAATCCGAGTTGTTTTGGACGGATTCCAGTCTGATATCCACCACATTAACGCTGGTGTTCCCCAAGGCTCTGTTCTGTCTCCGACACTCTTTCTCATTTTTATAAATGATCTCTTGTCTGCTACTTCTAATCCAAACCATTCCTTCGCTGCTGACAGTAGCCTCTGCTTCTCATATTCGTTTTAAGACTTATGGCCTAGCTCTTCGGCCGTAGAATTGGAACGACAGCGTATGTTCAGCACATTAAATTCCGACCTTGACAGTATAATCAACTGGGGTAGAACCAATAGAGTGGAATTTAATGCTTCCAAAACCCAATGCTGTCCACTGTCACTCAAGCGAACACTCAACAATCAGCCATTATCCATGAATGGCACTTGTATCAAAGAAACCGAAAGACTTTCCATCCTCGGCATCTGCGTCAATTCAACACTTAGTTGGAATGATCATATATATTCGAGGTCGCCAAAAATTCTGCGAAATGTCTAGGTTTCCTTAAACGATGCAACAAATATTTTACCCCTTCTGATCAGGCTTCCATTTATAAGGGATATATCCGCCCGAACTCGAGTACACCGCTCATATCTGGTCTGGTGCATCTAAGACCTCCTTGCACCTGCTGGATAGAATACAAAAACGAGCGATCAAACTGATAGGAGACAATGATATTGCGAAGTCGATAGACTCGCTTGAATATCGTCGAAATGTTTTATCGCTATTTCAATAGACAGTGCTCGAATGAGTTAGCTAACTGCATTCCCCCCCTTCAAACATTCACCCGTAATACTCGCCACGCTTGGAATGTTCATTAGTACGCCCTCAAGCCTGCTTTGGGACGTACGGTAAAGTTCAGAGACTCTTTCTTTAGCCGCACCACACGAACATGGAATACTCTTCCAAACTCAGTTTACCCATCTGAGTATACATGGCGATATTTAAAACCAACGCGCACGGTACCTTCTTTCCATCTCTCCCTCGGTTCCTTCGGCCCGTGCTGTGTCTTAAGCAGGATACTTAAGGGTAGCCCCAATCCCTTTACAAGTCCACCTCGCGCTGTAGCGCCGCACAAAGAAAATAAACCGGTCAAGTGTGAGTTTTACTCACCCGCCGAGGGTTTCGTTCGCAAACAGATTAGTAGTTTAGACTTAATATAAGTCTAAGAAATCAACATCGTTTTTTGCAGGTAACTGATTCAATTTAAATCGTTAATATCTCGAAAAATTGTATGAAAATAATTTTTTTTACATAATATTTTATTGTTCTTTTGCCGAGATCTACAAAATGGCGTTTTCAGATCTTCAAAATTCGAATGTTGTTTTTTTTTGGTTTTTGGCCAATATCTCGAAAACTAGTAAAGCCAGAGTGCTCAAACCAATTTTAATACAAAGATTACATCAAAACCTACATTCCAGATTTTTTCTTTCAGATGTTTAGACCAGCGTGTGTGGAAATGAGAGGGGGGGGGCCTTTTTTTCGAATTTTAAGCTTAATATCTCGAAAACTTAACTTCCAAACGAAAAGTTCAAAATGAAAACTCTATTTCATTTTGCAAGACCTATCCGATGGTACCTCAAATATTATAGAAAATAAGGTGGGGGTACACAAGTCAGTTTTTGGCGGCTTGTTGGGTAATAACTTCTTACCAATAAGAGTGAAGGGATTACCATAGTACAACTTTTTGATCTAACTATCATCCTCTTTCCAACGATACCCATATCAAGGAACTAGGGAAAGAAATTTGTTTTTCAAATTTAGTATTGGTACTAAGCTTTTTGCTAATACGCAATTGTTTTAAATTTTTTTACATGAACTTTCTTCGGACAAGTGAAATACATCTTTTGGCGAAGTTTCAATTCTTAATTCTTAGTGGTTCGCCAATTACCAAGATTAAAGTCTAATGACAGATAGACAGACATTTTCATAATCAGCGCACCGCCCCCTTTCCAATGACACCCATATCGACCGTCAAAGTTAATAAAAGTTTTTTCGGTGCTAGTATTAGTACTAACGTTTTCTTTAATCTACAACTAATTCCAAAAAAAGTGCATGATTTGTTTTTGGGTCGCCTAGATACATTTTCAGTCCAAATCCCTTAAGTAGAAAGGACTAATAAGTTATAGTCAAATATGCAAAAGGCGACAGACAGACAGACAGACAGACATCGAAGTGATTCCATAAGGGTATCGTTATTCTTTGGAACGAAACCCTAAAAAGAAGAATTGCTAAAGCCGATTACAATTTTTTTTTGTGACTGCGGATAATTGTTATTGTGTCTTCTAACATTGCAACTACCGAATTTATTCCATTCTGGTGGTTACACTGCAAAAATTGAGAAACATTAGATATATTTGTCAATTTTTGAAAAGGGTGCGGTAGAAACGTAACTATATTTTGACGTCTTTCGTTTTGAAACATGTCAATAGTCTTATCAGAAGTCAAATAATATGCGTTTTTCTCGTCTTACTATCCTTTTTAATTTGAATAAATTAATCACAATTAAAATGAGAACAATCAAAATTATTCAGCGATTGACAAAGAAGACAAATGAAGATATATACGGACTAACGCGTAGGTTCTACTTAACTTCTAGAGCACAACTCAAAGCTAACGATTAACATTTAAAAAAGAATCAAGTTCTTTTACAGAACAAAGAACAAAAAAAATCGTTTATCACCACCTCCCCATGCAAGAAATGAAGCGCAAACAAACTTGAAAAACTTTTTACCTAAAATTAGATGGATTAAGTTGACACAGCGCTCTACCGATGATGCTTTCGAAGTCCCTCACTAGAAGAGAACTCACTAATTCCCACTGTCTATTAAATAAATTGTGAATGAGATGATAGCGTGATAAGGAAGCCACTTCCAATTTAATGCTTTAATGCGGAATAAGATGTATACTAACAAGACTAGGGCTATCCGGCCAACGACACCAATTTAGATGTGGAGGCGTATAATTTCTTTTTTGTTGGGGTTTCATTTTTTCCTTTTTGTTTTTTTCTCTGTGCACATTGAGAATTTCTTAAAGATGGCAAATGTTTCTATCAAATTTATTATTTCCAAAGAGCCAAAAGGGACTACAAGGAACAGAAGCGAAGAACTAGATTCCAAACACCATCACCACAAAAGCACCTCCCCTATGCTGTATTATAAAATACATTTTTTACACGTAGTGTAGACCAGCCCGAACTTGACAACCTTGGTTTTGAAGCCATGAAATTTAAGGATACAACTTGTGGTAAGTTCTTTATGAAGGTAAGGGCTGAGTAAGAAGTGAGTATTTCATAAGGTCTGGCTTAGGCGTGGTGGCATTACTTTCGCATTACCGCATGGCTAAGGGCAAAGTTTGGAGCGTACATGAAGCGAAAACAAATCGGGAATGCGTGTAATGGCCTCTTATCTTTGAAGGGCTTACGGATATAGTCACACAACGAACGGAATGGTCTGCTGCTTCGCCAGCCGTCTTCTCGTAAGTTTAGTCTCTATTGAAACAAGACCCGGAAGTTTTTTAAAAGCAATGAGGGAAAGTTTAGTGAAATTGCATTTTCCTTTCGTCTTAAAATTTGTAAGCCATTATTGCTCCAAGTCCTAAATTCACTTTCTAAGCACGCACGTATGATTATGTGTGGAAGTAGACATTGTGTTTTTGCGGTAGTGTGGTTGATTAGGAAAGAAGGTCCTTTCTGGTCAGATAAACGCAATCACTCTGAAGCGCAGACAGGTGGAATTGTAACAAGATGAGTTATACACACAACCAACATTATCAAGTGTAACTACGAACAGACATGCGGAATATCGGATGTTGAAATTCATTAACCCTGGTGTGCGGTTTTGTGGAATCATTATTCAATATATCGAATGAATAATTTACTCGGTGTCAACAACAATTCACAGAAGGATCAGGTTGTGATTGGTAGTAATTAGCTGTTAAAGGTTAAACCGAAATATAGGATGTGTTGAGAAAGAAATTCATGAATGCTCACGCTAGTTACAGGTGATATGATTTTGTGGATGCCGTTTGTAACACAATTGTAACAAATGTGTAAATTTTCTAGAACTGCAAGGTTTTAGAAAATGGTTTATATAAAATTTAATAAAATTGTATTCATTAAAAATATCAATTTAATTTGCCTCTGAATGTTATTTGATTGTTCAGTCATCAGAAAGTAATTTTGTAGCCACTACAACAACTAAATTAATTCTTAAGCTGTTCGTGTTCTAGCCTAAGCAATTTTGTTGGAGCATAGAGTTACAAACATTTTACAGGCCAAATCGCTCACTAGAAAAATATTGGGTTGTCAAATATCTCCCTTCCGCCTTTTTGTCTTTTGAATTTCCCAGCTATGTACAAAGCGCTACAGAGCTTAGCCGGAAAATTCAAAAGACAAAAAGCCGGAAGGGAGATATTTGACAACCTAATAATACCGCTCATACTATAATTGCACGAACTGAAGAGTTTAGTGAAATCAATCATTTAATATTAGTGTTGTTATATTGATATATAATACACGTTGTTAGCACCTGCATTGAAGTGAATGTATTCCTAATGCCAAAATAAAAATTGAGTACATATATATAAAGAATACCACTAAAATAATATGACGGTACTAGCTATTATAGAATCCTCTCTCAGCAAGTAATGTGTGAAGTATTAAACGTAGTTATTTTTTGTTAAGCAAAAAGTGACCCGCACATATTCATATTTATAATTTTATTCTTTTTTCACTTCATCACATAGTCGATACGTTAAGGCTTGCTTTAAAGTGAATTCAATATTTTCAGCTAACACGTACGTATAATTCCATTTTATTTTTATTTTTTCTGTGTTGAGGTTGTCAATTGCTCCCCGTTGATTGTACTGCGTATGCATACTAATCTTCTTAATCTACCGGCAGCGTATACAAAGGAGCCAAAAAATCGAAACCGGGAACCCTCGCCATCATAGTCGATTGTATTTTCTGGCGCTGTAGATCGATTAAGCCTACTACGTGATGTTACATTCTTTTTCCAGTTATCGTTTACTCCGATTCGAACAACGATTTCCTGAATATCACAATCGTACATGCATACGCACAGAAAAGAAACACAAGAAAGGTAATTTCTCAACCCAAATTCTCAACTGCTATTAGAAGATAATCAATTACTATACCAGTGAAAACAGGTCCTCAGCGGTAGATGATACATATCCCCAGAAGTTCCCTAAATATTTACTTAGTGTAATGTTAAAGCAGCACGGTCACCTTTTGTGAGCTATGGAATCTTTTCAGCGTTGTAACAAAAGCCATGTCAAGTTTCTTTTACGGAATATAAGACGATATCTCATAACTTATATTACAAGGACACGTTGTAGTGGTTATTTCATGGAAAAAGGTCCCAAGCACATGCTATGCGTTAAATACTAAGTGATATGACAGCGAAAGCGCATTTTGAAGCCATATTTCTTACTTCTCAATTATCCAACTTCAACTTTCAGACATGCTGTGTAGCACCTACATTTTTAAGTATGCGCTTATTGCAATCTATTTATGTAATCTCTCAGAGCATCACTTGGGTTTGATGGTTGTACATTACGCTGCTTGACTCCGCTTCTTTCACATGAAAACGTAATTTCGATGGAAAAAGAAGATTCCTAAGAGGCGTAGCGAACTAATGCTTTTGAGATAGTTTCTTTTACTTTTACTTTATCGTTGTTTTGGAGTACGATGTACATTCCAGTTTATTCATTCAAATGAATTGTGTGAGTTTTTGAATTAATTTATTTATTTTTTGTAAAACTCTTTCTATGATGTAAAAAAAGTAAGACATTTTTTTTGAGATAGCTAAAGAGAAAATGGGTTACGTTTGGCCCATTGAGAGATCGCTAGAGCGTAAGGAATTCATGCTCGCAGCGTTCATCGACATTGAACACGCCTTTAACAACATTAAGCCTAGCGCCATCACAGGCGCGCTCTCTAGACTGGGTGTGGCCCCATACGTTTGTGCAATAGTTGACAGACTGCTGCTAAGCAGGGTCATCAACTCCAAATTGGGTGGAGCCACTATCCGGCGTTATGTGAGCAGAGGCACCCCTCAAGGTGGGGTAGTCTCCCCTTTACTATGGAACATTGCGGTGTTTGTTGCTGCTTTGTATCCTTGAAAGGGAGGGCTGTACTGTTGCCGCCTACGCAGACGATGTTGCAATAACCATCTCCGGAAAATACCCTAATACGCTCAGTGAACTGATTTAAAATGCCTTCTCCAAGTTGGAAACATGGGCCTTAGAATCCGGTCTCGTGGTAAACCCCCAAAAAACTGAGCTCATACTCTTCACTAGGAAGTACAAAATTCCTCGCTTCGACCTTCCCCGACTCTTCGGGACTAGCCTCTCCCTAACGGATAAGGCTAAGTATTTAGGTCTCATTATTGATCACAAGCTAAGCTGGAAACCCAACATCCTTGAACGGGTCAAAAAGGCCACAGTGGCTCTCTACTGCTGTAAAAGAGCAATCGCATATAAATGGGGTCTAAAGCCTCGTATTGCCCATTGGTTATATACCTCCGTTGTACGACCTATACTACTGTACGGAGTCGTAGTATGGTGGAATGCCCTGGAAAAGGGTGTTAACCTCGAACTTCTTCAAAGATTTGCCTGCATCTGTATCAGTGGCGCAATCAGGACCCTGCCACCCCTAGATATCTTCGGCAAGCAGGTCGCAGCCTGTGCAGCAGTTAGGATTAGAGCCGCGCAATCATGGCCTTCTAGATGCATGGGTCACTCTACCATTCTTGAGTCTATAGATCTCCCCTTCAGGGAGTTAGACTGTACTCGCCCCAGAACTCTTTTCAAAAGAAGCTTCTCCTTCAGCCTGACCTCCAGATCTGACTGGAGAGAAGGGATACCTATAAGAAATGAATCTCTGGTGATCTACACCGACTGATCAAAAACTGAATCCGGAGTCGGTGGAGGAGTTTTCTCCGAAGACTTGGGAATCCAGGTTTCATTTCGTCTTCCCAACCATTGCAGCGTATTTCAAGCAGAGGTAATGGCGATCAAGGAAGCCTTGTCGTGGCTAAAGTACAACGTGGTATCGCATACCTCTATCACGATATGTACGGATAGTCAAGCTGCGATAAAGTCCCTGAAGTCTGTCACTTTTAATTCAAAAACAGCTCTTAACTGCCGCAAATCTCTTGACGAGATGGCAGAGCAGTTTAACATTCACCTCATGTGGGTGCCGGGACACTGTGACATTTCTGGGAACTGCCTGGCCGATGATCTTGCCAATCGCGGAACCAGTGAAACCATCCAACCGGATAAGGTCGGTCTCTGCGCACCTTTTGCTACCGCGCTCCTCCACATCAAATCCAAGACCATTGCGGCAACCAATCTTAGGTGGTCGAATGGTGCTACTTGTCGCGTCACCAGGGAAATCTGGCCTAAGCTAGATCCTGAACGCTCATTTAGTCTCCTAAGACTTAGTAGAATTCAAGTTAGGACAAACATGCCACCCGACTGGGCCTTCCGGCCAACGACTTCTGCAGAAGCTGCAAAAACGAAGAAAAGGAAGAAACCTCGCTCAACCCTTTTAGGAACCTGCAGCGCCCTCGCGAACCGTAGAAAGAGGCATCTCGGTCACTACTTTCTAAATAATCTCGGTGAACTTGTTGACACCATTAGCCGTATCCTCCGCTATATTAAAAGCTCCAATTGGTTTCTAGAGTAGTGGGATGTTTTTGCATCCGCTCCATGTGGTATCACAATGGGCCTCATCTGGCCTAAGTGCTTGGCTGCCTTGTGTAGCTCGCCACACAACCTACCTACCTACGTTTGGCAGATTAGGGAGTTATTTAAATAAGTATAATAACTTATGTTGTTGGATGTATGTATAGTTCTACTACATATATATATTATATATTTCATCAAAAACTGTCAATCGTAATTACTGTAAGACAAGTATCATGTTGGAGACATTCAATTCGGTGTATATAAAACATAGTTGAGAACCTCAAATAGTTTTTCAAATAGTGAAGTATGAGGCCTATAATCCCAAAACCGAAACTAATACAATCGACGTGACCCGGAAACTAATACAATCGACGAAACCTCAATTCTTACTATTTAGGAGGAGAATATTTGTGCTGGAGAATGTTCCACTGTGCTATGAGCTGTGAAAGAACATAAAGATAAACCCATTGAAACGAAAATTAAGCTCAGGAATTCGAATTAAATTTATAACAGCCGCACGACTGCACGCATCAAAGAGTGACGAAAACAAATTGTCACAAACTATCCTAAACGTACAAATACCAAGCCAACGTGTATTGTGATGGTCTGATTAAATCCCATTTCCATGCCATTCGTGTCTTGTTTATCTTTCAATCGTATAATAGACATCTAAGCTACTTCAACAGAGTTCCATATACGTGTATCTGTAGATGCTAGACGCCCTCACAAGGACGGTTATGGCGCCTCGGTGGCCAACCAGAAAGTTTCACTAAATTAATGTAATATCACTTGCGACGAATCTCTTTTAATGGGAATTGATTCGGAGTAATTTATGCAAAAATTACCAACTTTTTCGATCGAACGAAGACATTAACAGATATCTGCTGTGTTCTATTCTTTTGCTCTGTTCTGAAGGATTTTCATATAAACGATGTCAGGACAAGTGGGAAAAGCAGTTTAATTCAGATAAAAAAAACTTTCCAGCTAGTTACTTCTCATTCAGTAGTATTTTAAATAAATGGCCTTGTACGGATCTCGTTTTAAACATGTAGTTGAGTACTACGTTTTTATAATAATAATCCATGGGTTGGTATTGCGCAATTTACCTTGTGTACCAAGACATGATATAATTACAATATCTTCCTACAGAATTAATTTCAATTTTAGATAACAAAAAAAACCCTCCATGTATGAAATGCATAGTTAAGAAAGAAAATATAAAGCCGGTCAAGTGTGAGTTTTACTCACGCACCGAGGGTTTCGTTTTTTCGTCAACAGATTAGAAGTAAGGACATAATTTAAGTTAAAGCAACTAACTACGGCTACCTGCCGTTTTCGAATAAAGCTAAACAAAAGAAAAGTCGTTCTCATCGTGCTAATCGTGCCAACCGTGTGAAAATTGATTTAGTGAACTTAAGGGAAATGGTCTCAAGCTACTCCATTGAAACAACTAATCAGCAGTTCATGAAAGTTAGCTTACCAAGCAGCTAAGCAATTTGAATCATAACGTATTCGGCAGTAAAATATAGCCACTTAATAATCTAAAACACTAATGTGGTAGTGTTCACAGTCACAAACATCCAAAAAATTAACAAATCAAGTACTCGTGTTTGAAATAAAAAAAAAAATTCAAATTTTATTATTTCTATAAAATCACATTGAAGCAATAACAAAAATAATGTTTAATTTTATTTTTGTTTCTTTAGAATTCTTTATGTTCACTTTTATTCAGGGACAAAATATAAATCGCAACTAATAGAAAAGAGCGTATCAGGAAATGGTCTGAGCACACATACACGTACAAATAACTGATTCTCTTATTTTCTTAAAAAAATTACAATAACAAAGCTATTATGATCAATCATTTCTTTACTTCGCTTTGTTCTTTTAAGAGAACTGAGAGAGAAGAAAACTGTCAAAATATTCGCTCAGGTTCACAAGCCTTAAAAAGGGCCAAAAGATATTTCAGAATTTAATAGAATATAGAAACTTTTTTAAGAATCCTTTGCGTCCTCGATTGAGTTAGTAACGCATTCAAGCTATCATTTTTATTTGAATTGGATTTTAACAATTTTGAAAAAATAAGAAATGTGAAAATAGCGAGAAACCCCCTTGGGAGAAGAAAAAAAAAAATAAAAAGCAAAGAAGGCAAATCGAGGATCGAACCCAGGACCCTCAGAGCACAGCGCAAACGCTATAACCACTCCACCAACGCCACTTCGAAACCCTATTGTCTTTTTTGGTATAGGAAACGCATAGAAAACTTTGTATGTGTGAGATAATCGCTAGTTGCCCTTTTTTAGCAAAATGCTGATATAATTTAAATCGTTAATATCTCGAAAAACTGAGTGAAAATATATTTTTTTTGTATAAAATTTTTGATTCTATTGATGAGATCTACAAAATGGCGTTTTCGGATCTTTAAAATTCGTATGTCATTGTTTTTTGGTTTTTGGCGAATAACTCAAAAACTGTTTGAGCCAGGATGCTCGAACTAAATTTAAACTAAAGATAACATCGAGACCTACATTCTAGATTTTATTTAGATTTTTAAACCATCGGGTGTTGAAATGCGAGGGGGGGAACACTTTTTTTTAAAGAAATTAGTTATTAATTTATTTTAGTACGAATAAAAATTATATGAGATTTCTGGGTACATTTGCAATATTGCGATGAGTTGCCCCATAGCTCCAATTTTTTTCAGATTTCTTGGCCCATTATTTTAGAAAATAAGGTATGGCACATGGTACACAAGTCGGTTTTTTTAAGTTTGCGGGCTTATAACTTCTTACCAATAAGACTAAGATGTTACGCTTACATTGAATGTTCTTAGCAATTCATTTATTCAAAAGTTTGACTTGCCTTTGTGGGCCTGGGCAACAATATTTTTGCCAATCTCTTCCACGTATATATCTTAATCTAATAAGCTGAAGACCATGGGGGGAAAGTTTCACACCAAAGCACTTGTTTTCGACCTTTGGAGTGCTAACATCAGCAGATTGAAAAATATTTTCAGTAAAAACATTAATTATGCTATCAATATTTTCCTTATAGATGATATTATCAAGTGCAGTTGAACAGTTTTTTTTAAAGTTTATTTCTTATTTCTCTTTTATATATGTTCCAATTTGTGTTAAGTCAAAAAAATAGCTATTCTTTTTTATGTCAGACCAGGGTAATTGTCGAGGACAGATGGACTATCACGAAATCCACAAGGGAAATAGGTCGGACTGAGAGGACATAAAATATTGACTGGTAACATAGGCGAGAAATTATACATAATATTACCCCAAGTGTTCACCCTGCAACAACCCCAGGCCCTATGACGACAGCTAAGATCTCCACCTATTACAAGTTCACCATTTAAGCAAAAAAATTCCTCCAAGAATTGCGACACAACCATCTCTGCTACATATTCTGTCTACCAGATAACATTTAAACATAGAAGTGGAACTATGCACATCCGTTGTTAACCATGTTTCTATGCGAGAGCGATATCAATTTTATTTATGTTTAAAAAATTAATAAATTCAGTGTATTTGTTTTGGATAGATCTGGCATTCCAAGTAACAATATTAACAGGGAAATTTATTAAATTACTCAACATTATTGTAAAGGATTGTATTTATTGCTAACTGCGCGATAGCATGAAATGGATTAACTTTAGTTTTACATGCAATTAGTTTTGAGATTTCCATCACAAGAATATTTAATTCATCCATTGTGGACTGGTTACAATTGCTGGTGCTGCACTGTTGTTGTTTGTAGACAGAGCAAGAGGTGGAACTCATACCCAAGAGTTAGAGAGCCGAGTGCTTTCCATTTGTGTTCGGTTGCCGACGGCTGAGTTTGGACCACGTAGAGGAGTAAAATCGCTCATTGAATGCATGAAATGTCAAATGTTTGGGCATGGTGAGCGAAACTGCCATGTCAAAACTTACTGTTCCATAACATAGTTTTCCGATGGAAATTTTATATTACTTGCATATGGAAAATTGAACGAATTGAATGATCGTCTAAATTAACCGAACCACTTTCAAGAAAATAATGTGCAACGTGTCGGAATAATGCTCATATTTTTTGGTTATCAATGTAATATTTGCGCACTTCAGACCGAGTTTTATCAATTCATTTTTTAATGCATCAGGCTCATGTTCGCCAAGACCACAGAGTACGACCTTGAATTTTTTTTCATTTTCAAGCTCCTGAGAAAAAAATGTTAGTTCTCTGTTTTGAGTTTATTAAGAATGGAATTATACGAATTTTTGGAGTTATAATTTATTGTCGCCTATAGACATTCTTTTATAGAATAGTCAGATACGTTTAAGAGCTTCATTAACAGATTCACAAATTCACGGGATTTTTGTATGAATTAATAGGTAGCACAATAACTTTCGGTGATTTTTTTGTCAACACAATGTCGCCCATATCATCACTGTCACTGCCATTATAAGGCAAACAATGGAGTGGGCTCCAATAATTGCAAGGGACTTAAGTTTTTTCCGTGGACACAGAGATACCCTCGGGAGTGCGCGACCTTAAAGATTGGGGGTTACTCGATGGTTACTCAATGACTGGCTTCTGTTTGAAAACAACGCATTTAAAGTAATTACAAGTAAAGGAACACGATGTAGGACGACGGACTACTGGATTATCAGTCCCTTGTCTGATGATGCACAGGACCCTCCTACCGTACTTGGGGGAGCAAAATTTATCGCATTCAATAAAACAGTTCGTGATGTAAAAGTTTTTAATTTAATTTAAAAGTTTCCTGTTTTGCTAGTGGCTCATTAGGAAGTTGACTAGCCCAGGAAACTGAGTTTGTTTGCGGACAGTTGCGGAGCTACTTGGTAAGATCTGATAAATGCTCCTTATCCCATTACTAATGAGTGCGGAGTTTGGGCGTTACGGGCTGTGTGGGCGGCACAACTAAGGACTTAATGATTAATGCAAATACACCACAATGGACTGTGGAAAATGCTGTTCTAATAGATGGTCGAATTTGAGTGATGTAGTTTTATAATTCGATTTTGACTTTTGCGTGATAGATTTAAACATATTACGAGTACAACATTTTATCAACATGGATTATTTACCCAAGCCGAAAGTTAACCAGCACTTATTTCCTTTTCTTATCAAAAAGTTACTACACTATATCGCTTTTTCATTGTCGCTTCTTTGCCTTTTGAATGCAAAAACAAAACATTTAGGTTACTTACTTTTTTCATGCATTTCGGTACATTCAGTTTTTTCTTACGAAAAAACTAGTATATTTAATTACAAATTTAAACTGAAGCTCATGTCTGCCATTAAGTTCACATTAGCTTTTAAAAGAATTTTTAAAACTCTGTTTTTGTCGATTGACTTGATGTTTAAAGAATTACGTCTACCATAACCGTAAACCGTATCAAAAGTTTTTTTTTTCTTATTCCTTTATCTTATCCTTATCTTTAATCTTTATTTATTTTTTTTTTTTCTTTTAGTTTTAAAACAACAACCCTTCCTTGTTATTTATGAAGTAGTTCATTTAGAAGTATTTTTTTATGTATAGACATTTTTAAGAATAGCTGTTTTGTTTTGTTTGATAGTAAAAACAATCTGATAGTTTCTAGCTTTTTAACCTGAAATAAAACGACATCAACATTCGACGAAAGTTGAATTTTCTAACAATACATAATTATAGTGAATTGCCACTTTCCCAGGGTTAAGGACGATAAGAGTTTGGTTGACGCATTCATTAACCATTTTAACAGACAAAGATACACACAGAGAAATGTTGAATGGGATAAAAACTGAAGCAGTTGTATTGTATACAAAAGCTATTATTGGCACAAAAAACCATTTCGACGTTTCCTTGACTTCAATAACATTATTCAAAAGCCTAATGAACAGTGAAGGTCATACAGACAGTCTTAAAATAAAACTTCCCTTTTTATTGCTTTCGACTATTGTTCCCCATTTGAATCCCTCGAAACTAAATTTGGGTCTAATAATGTTTCCGATGTGGGATCTATATACAAGTTGATGTTATTGCTTAGCCTTTTTAGGGCTTCCTTTATTTTTAGGGGATAGCCACAACACTGTAATAGTTCACTTGCATGAATTTATATTTTTTATCATTCCGTGAACTAATCAAGATTTTCCTAAAAAAACTGATTGTTAATATCAACGCGTATTTAGGTATTTTTGTAAGGCTTCATAATGACTGACTTTGGGATTCAACCAATGATTTCCTTTGTGAAAGAGTCTCATCAACTTAGTTACCTCCACTAAGACTCGAACTGTATTAAAAGAACCGGTCAAGTGCCGAGGATCTCAACTTTGAAGCCAAATAACTCGAAAACAGAACTAAAAAATTGAAAATCAAGTATCTATTAAAGTAAATAGAGACCTATCAACTGACATATCATTTGACTAGCTGCTCCCGCGACTTCGTCCGCGTGAGTATCAGTTATTGCGCAGTACATGCTAAATTTCGTCATAATCGAAATCGGTAGTTTAGCGTTAGAGATAGACAGACAGGCAAAGGTTTTTCAAAAACTGTTATGACATAGCTGCGCACTGGGTTCACTACGTTTTATGGAAAAAATCTACTAAAAATGGAATGGTATGGAAATGAACACAAATAATGAAAGAACACTATAAGTTTCGTTAAAATTAGATCGTTAATTTCGTCAACATTACTATTGCAACTACCAATATAGTTTTTTGAAAAATGTTTTTCTCTACTTCGACTGTATCTAGGTAGTCTTTCGATATTAAATCGTCGATGCTGGTTACTTTTTCATCTGATCCGCGACGAATTTCAATTCTGTTTTCAAAATGAGGCACATTCCCGTCTCCTATTGAAAGTAACCTTAAAGGAAAATGTTTACTGCTTCCACCGAAATGCGCTCTCTAAAGAATTGTTGTATTATATGTAAGGTCACCGACTAAAACGCAACGCGTGTTTATTTTTTTGGCCGCTGTATTGCAATCTTCGTTTTATTTTAATAAAATTACACTTTACAGAAAGTACTTAGCCTAGAAAACGCTAACTTAACTAATGTATGATCTTTCGATATCATACGATTATTCCTTATGTAATTTAAAATGATTGTGTGAGTGCATGTTAAGAGGGTACCGGGTGTTACGATTTTTAAGTTAATTTATTATTGTTTCTTTAGAAAATGATTTCCTACATATATAGCCTAATCCTGATTTAAATACTAAAAACACATTATAAAATATGTTTTTGTTTTTTGCAAAATCAAAGACCACACGGCCACTCTTGTTTCTTTTAACAGCGTGCTCACTAAAGAGATACGCTGTAGTTCCCCTAACTATCAACGGTAACGTTTATAGATGGGCTTATAACATGGGTGTTTCTATCTATGATTTTATTAGAGCTTCTAATACGTTCACAACGAAATTTTGACAGTAAACAAACGCCTGAGTACTTTTGCTGAAGAACAGAATACGCTTCAGACATGGTACTTTCCCATTGGCTATCATCTTCCGACAAAAAATCAGCGATCTGGTATCGCTGTTTGCATCTGTAATGCACACATTTATGTTAACCTATACACATAGATCCATATTTCATATGCCGTATATGTACCTCTATCTATACAGCACGCTGTCAACGCAATCATCTTCATGCTAACTGCGTGCAAATCGTAGTTGAGCAAATAGGGGTTGAATGAATGTGAAAAACACCACTGAGATCGCGTAAATTTCAGACAGAACTTTATGAATTAAAAAAACTTTCAATCGGCGATTCCTCGGGTTTCGTCTACAAATCGATATTTTTATACTTATTTTTTCTTAATGCTTTCACTAAGATCTACAAAACTGCGTTTTCGGATTTTCGAAATTCGCATATCGACGTTTTATCGTTTTTGGCCAAATGCTCCAAAACTATTGAGGCCAGAATGCTGAAATTTTTTATAATTTTTCCAGATTTTTTAGGGAATTTTTTAATTTATGAAAATTAAAGACGGGATTAAATTTTCGACTCTATACAGAACCATAAAAATGATTATTGTGAATCTACCTTAAAAGAACTTTTTGAGGCGCTTAATTCCTCCATACATTATTTTTTGTATCTTTAATCGAAGTGATGAGTTGAACATTTAGAACCCTATTAGTCGACACTGTGGAAAATAACAAGAAGCGTATTCTAAGAATCAGTCAACAAAATTACTTAATTGCTCTGTATAATTGATATGGAAATATTATGACAAATACGTTTACTTCACAGATATTTTTCAAATAAATGTATCTGGTTTAAAACAAATTTAATGTTCTTTTTTGATTATGTTGAGCGAAAGCAAGAGCTTTTGTTTCCCTGTAATATTTGGTTCAAATAAGATATGATCTTACTAAATTGGAACGATGACACTAGATATAAATGAAGGCATGGTCCTCTTAGTTAAACGTTTTATTAAAATGTGTCGAAAAAAAGTGTATATGTTTGACAGTCGGAAATATAAAATGTGTTAACGTTTACATCGAACTGTGTTCAGATTTACATAGAATTATAATAAGCATTTTACTTGAATATTTTAAGGTGGGTATTTACATCACAACAGATTTTGTACGGAAAATTTTTAAAAAAGAGTTTTGGTGAAATGGATTAGGGATCGTAGTATGGAGTGCAATATATCATATCGAAAGAAAGAAATCACAGTTGCGGTCAAAATAATAGCATTACTGCTTTCTGAAGGATACCTTCTTGCAATTTGAGTAATATCATGCTAGTGATTGGAGTAATTGAAAAATCGTTTACTCCTTTAAGTTATTGTTCTAAAGTAAGAAGGTAGTGAGTTGATCTCGTTAAGGTCTGGGAAGAAGTGTCTTCCTAGTGTTCTGTACCTCAAGTGACCAAAGCTGGGGCAGTGACAGAGGAAGTGCTGCGTATCTTCCCGCTCTTCCTCATCACAACCCCTGCAAATATTGTCACCGAGTAGTCCTATCTTAAATAAGTGGTCTTTGAGACTATTGTGGATCGTGATCATACTCACCAGTCTTGCGAGAAACTTTTTCTCATGCAAGAGCAGCACTTTCGTTTTGTCGTAGTCATATTCTGGCCACAGAGTCCTTGTCGTCTCACACGTAGATAGCGCTTTCCATCTATCGTTCGCTAATCTAATTATCTTATCCCCAATCCGCTTCTTAAGGAGGCAGATCGGTTGATCGATCCCTACTATCGCCTGTTCCAGCCTTAGTTTGGATCCTTCTCACAGCTTCCTCATTGCCAGGTATTTTCCTGTGACCAGGGACCCAGCATAGATTAATCCTATGCTGCGAGCCAAGAGCCCTAAGCTCTTAGCGACAGCTCAGGACCAGCCTAAACTTGATCTCCGTAGCGGAAATTGCTTTTATGGCCGCCTGACTGTCAATAAAAATGGTGATATCAGCCGGTGGTATCGCCAACATTGATATTATTCTGGCCGATTCCATGACTACCAGGACCTCCGCCTGAAAGACACTGCTACAATCCGGAAGTCTGATTGATCTTCGCATGTCCAACGCTTCGGAGTATATACCCGCGCCTGTTCCTTCCTCCATCTTCGAACCGTCAGCATAAACCGCAACTGTCGAATTGCTGATGGGTGCCATCTCCTCCCACTCCTCTCTTGAGGGAAAGGTGCAAACAAAAGGTCTGTCGAAGTCAGTGAGTGGCGACGAAGATGCTCGAGTGTCCTGCAGTGCTGGATTTCCAATGGCCTATGCTATTAGGTTAGTGCACATGTAGAGGCCGAGTCAAGCACAAATAAGTCTAGAGGTAGCAGGTGCAGTATGGTTTCGAGACCCGCGGTGGGAGTTGTACGGAACGCACCAGTCGCACCCATGCATGCCAGCCTCTGAATTTTCGTCATAGCCTTACAGTGTGTAGCCTTTTCCAAAGCTTGCCACCAGTCTATATTACCGTAAGTTAGAATGGGCCTAACGACGGCCGTGTACATTACTTTGGGGTTTGGTCCCCATTTCCTCCCGAACAACCTGGCGCATGTGTAGAACGCATTCGCAGCCTTTTTAATTCTCTCCTGAACGTTTTTCGACCAGTTGAGTTTCCTATCTAGGATCACCCCTAGGTACCTTGCACTTTCCGCTAGTATTAGCGGCGCGATATCTATAGCTGGGATCCTAAATTGTGGGATTAACCTCTTATTCGTGAACAGTACAAGTTCAGTCTTTTGGGGGTTAATACCTAGTCCGCATTTCTTGGTCTTGGAGTTCTGCATAATATCTGCAACTGTTGGTAGGAATTTACCTGTTGCCAAGTCCCCAACCGTCTGATATTCTCTAAGGCCTCGTTTATTACCAGCACCCACAGAAGAGGGGAGATGACTCCACCCTGTGGCGTTCCTCTTGAGGCAATAACCTTGAGGCTGCTGTTGCCTATTTTTGCGTTGATCACTCTTCTGTTGAACAAACTGACCAACAAGTTGGTAATGGGTTGCTCCACTTCTGAGTTTTCAAGCGCTGTCTTTACCGCTGCGGTCGTCACATTATTGAATGCTCCTTCAATATCCAGAAGAGCCGCTAAGGTGTATTCTTTGTCAAGCAGTGATTTCTCAACTACCCTGACAACGCTGTGAAGAGCTGTGTCAACGCTTCTGCCCTTCATATAGGCATGCTGTGACTTAGATATTGCCCCACGAGAGAGCGAATTCCTTATGTGGATATTTAGGAGCTTCTCAAAGGTCTTTAGGACGAATGTGGTCAGACTTATTGGTCTGGAGTCCTTGGCCGTCGTGTGACTGGGCTTACCGGCCTTTGGAACGAAGATTACCTTGACTTCCCTCCACGCCGCCGGAATGTAGCCGCAGGACAGACAACCACTGAAAAGGGTATTCAAAATAGGGACTATTATGTCCTTTGTCTTTTGCAGCATTACAGGGAAGATACCGTCCTCTCCAAGGGATTTGTAGTGGGAGAACAAATAGCCCAGCTGATTTTGTCGTTACTAATGGCGTGACTTGGAGTATAGGACTCGCTGGCTCTAGGAACCTCCTCCTCGACTATTGGGGATGTTTCTACACACCGCGGGAAGTGAGTATCAAGGAGAAGTCTGAGCGTTTCCAAGGAAGACTCCGTCCACAGTTGCCACTGTTCAAGAAACCTGGGATGGCCGACTCTTTGGAAAGTAGCTTACGAAGCCGAGCCGATTCCTTGGTATTCATTATATTATCACAGAAGGCGTGCCACGAAGAGCGTTTCGCACTGGTCACCGCCTTCTTGAACTCTCTTTGACTGGCCTTGAAGAGTTCCCAATCCGAGCTCTCCCTAGTTTCCTTCGCGACATTGAAAAGGAATCTTGAATTCCTCTTTAATGCACTTAGGTTCCTGTTCCACGTGTGGACCTTTCCTATCCCTTACAGTCCGTAAAGGACAAGATTTCCTGTATGCCTCATTGAAGGCGTTGTTGAGCACCGTCGCCATCTGGTCCACCTTCTCGGGGGAGTTCGCTATATTGGCGCTTAGTGGTTTTGCTCCGTTGCCCGGGCGTTGGCGTCACAACCTAGGATGAGGTCCCATCTCCGCTTCTTCGCGTCAGCCACCAATTGTCTAGTCACGTTGTCCGGAGGAGGGGTGAGGCTGCATCGTAGGGAAAGTAGATCGATGCTACGATGAGGGGGCAGGAGCCTTCCCGCTCCAGTTTCACCGTCGTGACGTCTCTTGCCGTAGGGAGTGTGGTACCTTCAGGACCCTCTGCGATAGTGACCTGAGCTGGGCTTGTGCGCAACACGGTCGGTGGTCCCATCGAAGTCTCGTCGCTCGGGACCTCCACAGTCGTCGCCTTTTGCTGATGGGCCAATGGCACATATTCAATCGACTGCGACTTCAGGAAGTCCTTCGCGTTCTGGAGCCTCCACTGCTCTCTCTCTCCTAAATCTTTCTTATCTCCTAGCCTACGTATTGTCTGCTTGCAGTTGGAGATTCTACTGCTGATCGAGGCTGCAGACGATACCGAAAGTGACGTGCTGGCGATGGACATAGAGTCATCCTCCCTGAGAAATAAATTTCCCAGAGCGAAGTCCTCAGTCACATCACTGCTCGCCGAAGAGACCTTAATTGGTGACGGACCACCTAAGAGGAGGTTTTCTTCCTCGTCCGTCATCATTCTTTCCGTGGTGTTGTTTGAGTCGGTTTTATGAAGGACCCCAGTACCCGACTCACTTGTACTAGGCCTTCCTGAAAGTTTATTATTGTTTTCTGAAATTTTGGGTCCCACGAGTAAGGGGGAAGGGAAGGTCTCACCCCCTGTATGCAGCGAAGGGGACTTAGCCCCAGGTATCCAGAGTTCACCGTTAACAGACACACTAACGTAGTGCCACTCATCCCTAGGCACGGTTGTATAACACCTGGGACTACGGGTTTTATCAAGTTGTTTCCCTCTAGTTCCGCCGTATTCGGTTTAAAGCAGGAGCACCTCGTGCAGGATGTGATTCTTCATCACGTACGGATGGACTTGGAAGATGAACTCCCCTGGCCTACGCGGCCTTGCCCCCTAGAACTAATACTAACGCGCGAAAAAACTTTTATTAACTTTGACAGTCGATATGGGTGTCATTGGAAAGGGGGCGGGTATGTCATTAGGCTTTAATTTTGGTAATTGGCGAACCACTAAGAATTAAGAAATGAAACGTCGCCAAAAGATGTATTTCACTTGTCCGAAAATTAGAGTTATGGGGCAACTCATCGCAATACCCCAAAATTATCCAAAAATCGTGTATGATTTTTTGCTCATACTAAAATAAATTAATTACTGACTTTTTTTGAAAAAAATTTCATATTATTAATAGGTTTTGCAAAATGAAATAGAGTTTTCATTTTGAACTTTTCATTTGGAAGTTAAGTTTTCGAGATATTAAGTCGAAAAAAAGGCGGCCCCCCCTTTCATTTCCACACACGCTGGTCTAAAAATCTGAAAATAAAAAATGTGGAATGTAGGTTTTGATGTAATCTTTGTGTTAAAATTGGTTTAAGCACTCAGGCTTTAATAGTTTTCAAGATATTGGCCAAAAACCAAAAAACAACTACATTCGAATCTTGAAGATCCGAAAACGCCATTTTGTAGATCACGGCGAAAAAACAAATAAATTATATGTAAACAAAAATATTTTCATACAATTTTTCGAGATACAAAAGTTTAAATCGAATCTGTTTCCTGCAAAAAACGATGAACTGACTGGCAGTCTCAGTGTCGCTTGCGGCATTTCATCCCCTAAATGCACCAAAGCAATTTTCACACGGCTGGCGCGATTAGCAAATGGGAAACGATTTTCTTTTGTTCAGTTTCGTTCGAAATGAAAAGAAGGATTGTTGTGAATGAACAACGAATTGAGTTTGATTTGATTCGACTATTTTAGTTTGTTGATTTCTTAGATTTATATTAAGTCTAAACTACTAATCTGTTTGCGAACGAAAGTCTCGGCGGGTGAGTAAATCTCACAGGCGGACGCCTTTTAGACTTTGAAGCTTAATATAAGGTTGTCAAATATCTCCCTTCCGCTTTTTTGCTCTTCATTCAATACTTAATAAAAAGTGTTACAGTGATCGGATTCAGTTCGATAATCTGTTTCTATCTAGACGGCAACTTCATAATACCCCCCCCGTAGAAGCCCCCCGCCTTATTTGCGAAGAATTTGGACAGCCGCTTTTCACAAGCCTCTTTTGCGTTCAACTTCACACCACCATGGACAGGAACAGGTGGTAATCACTTGGCGCTATGTCCCGGCTATATGGTGAATGCGATAAAACCTCCCATCCGAGCTCCCGTAGCTTCTGACGAGTCATCAACGAAGTGTGTGGTCTGGCATTGTCCTGGTGGAACACTACACCCTTCCTGTTGGCCAATTATGGACGCTTCTGGTTGATCGCCTGCTTCAAGCGGTCCAGTTGTTCGCAGTAGGTGGTAGAATTAAGCGTCTGTCCATATGGGAGCAGCTCATAGTGGATGATTCCCTTCCAATCACACCAAACACACAGCAAAACCTTCCTGGCCGTCAATCCTGGATTGGCCACCGTTTCCGCCGCGACGTTTTCGACCACGACCGTTTTCGCTTGACGTTGTCGTATGTGATCCATTTTTCGTCGCCAGTCACCATCCGCTTCAATAATGAATCGAGTTCGTTCCGTTTCAGTAGCTATCGCAGGCGTTGATTCGGTCCAAAAGGTTTTTTTGCGTCAAATCATGCGGCACCCAAACATTAAGCTTTTTTTTGTATCCAGCCTTCTGCAGATGGTTTAAAATGGTTTGGTGATTAACTCCCATCTCCTGGGCGATGTCACGAGATGTCACATGCCGGTCTAACTCGATGTTTAGAGTCGGCTGGCTTATCCATGGTGTCGTTTTCACCGGCTCTGAATCGTCGAAACCATTCCTCCGCGGTTCGAAGTGATAGAGTAACATCCCCCAAAACACCATTAATCTCACGCAACGTTTCTCTAGCGGTGTTGCCTTTAACGAAGGAAAACTTCAAAATAGCGCGAATTTCGGCGTTAGTGAACTCCATGTTTACACGTCTATAACTGTTGAACGCAATATCCAAACTAATTATGCATAGCGTCGTTTTGTAGGTTATGTCACCAGACCTTTTAAATGATGTATAGTATTGCCAGATACGAGCTCTGTAGCGCTTTCTACATAGCTGGAAAATTCAAAAGACAAAAGGGCGGAAGGGAGATATTTGACAACCTTATATCTCGAAAACTTAACTTCAAAATTAAAAGTTCAAAATGAAAACTCTATTTCGTTTTACAAGATCTATACGGTGGTACTTCACTTAATAAATTCCCGTGAATTTTTTTTTATAAAAAGTTAGTACTTAATTTATTTTAGTATGAATAAAAAATCATACAAAATTTTTGGATAATTTTGGGGTATTGCGATGAGTTGCCACATAACTCCAAATTTTTTCAGATTTTTTGGTCAAATATTATAGAAAATAAGGTGGGGACACCTTTTTGTTTTTGGCAGTTTGTTGGCTAATAACTTCTTACCAATAAGAGTGAGATAATTACCATAGTACAACTTTTTGATCTAACTATCATCCTCTTTCCAACAATACCCATATCAAGGAACTAGTAAAAGAAATTTTTTCTTAAATTTAGTATTGGTACTAAGCTTTTTGCTAGTATGAAATTTTCTTAAAATTTTTTTTCTAAACTTTTTTTGGGCAAGTGAAATACGTCTTTTAGCGAAGTTTCATTTCTTAATTCTTAGTGATTCGCCAATTACCAATATTAGAGCCTAATGACAGACAGACAGACATTTTCATAATCAGGACACCGTCTCCTTTCCAATGACACCTATATCGACCGTCAAAGTTAATAAAAGTTTTTTCGCGCGTAAGTATTAGTTCTTACGTTTTCTTTAATTTACGACTAATTCCAAAAAAAGTGCATGATTTGTTTTTGGGTCGCCTAGATACATCTTCAGTCCAAATCCCTTAACTAGAAAGGACTGATAAGTTATAGTCAAAGGCGACAGACAGAGAGACAGACAGACACCAAAGTGATTCCATAAGAGTTTCGTTATTCCTTTGGAACGAAAACCTAAAAAGTACATACTTTATGTTGTGAGCGAAATATGATAGAAATACAATAAATAAGTTGCAATTACTTACCTGCGATACACCTTCGATTTCAATTTCACCCATTAACAATAAAGGACTTATAAGTTATAGTCAATTATGTAAAAGGCGACAGACAGACAGACACCGAAGTGATTCCATAAGAGTTTTGTTATTCTTTGGAAACGTAACCCTAACAACACACATGTACATTGCGTTGCTAATATTGCAACACATATCTTTGTTAATGTAGCCTCTACATATCTATAGGACATGTCTTTACGTCTCCTTATGCTCTGAATATTTTCACCTTCATTTATGTAAATTTAGGTCGCATTTTACCCACCAATGACTTTTATAGTCTCGCCAGAGAGTTGGCAATGGAAACACCTCGTGGCCATTACAGGAAGGCGATTAAGGTATAAACCACAGTAAACAAAAACCAACAAAAAAGACAACGGCTTGAGCCAGAGCCATCGGCTGTGTAAATTGAGGTAATATCCCGCCATTGTCAACTTCATCACTTTACCCACCCCGTCGAGATGCAAAGCTTCAAGTGGAAACATAAATTTGTGTCCTATTTTCGCTGAGAAAAGAGATGTGTCATAGTAGCTAAAGCTGTACCTATTTTCATAGCAGAAATCGTCAAATCGCACCCCATTCTGCGAGAAGATACTCAAAGAAAGATAAAACCCCCCACCCGCTTTTATGAAATCCAATCTTATTTTCTTCCACTTTCTAAAATCGGCAAAAACGAATTCAGAGCTGAAAACATCAATTTCGTTCCGTTTTACTGAAAATCATATTTTACACGATTCTACACAAAGACACTGAAACACTTAATGCACAACCTTAGACTCCTCACATACAACTGTGCACGCCTTCCAATAAATCAGTCATGGTATGGTGGTTGTGGAATCGCAAATAGAAGCCAGAAAACGAACGACGTACTAGAAAAAAATTTGAATTATATTTTTCCGCGCTTTCGGTGCGGCTTACTTAATCTGTCCCTATGAAGCATGGAGAGGCTTCGTTTTCACCCACCTCGGCATTTTATGTGTTGCATTTTAAAAACACTTAAATACCTCCCTACATATTTATGTATATATAGGCGAGTACATAGAATGAATATCGTTCAATATGGCTGCATATTTGGGGTAGTGCTGTAGCTTCAAGTTACGCGATACACTGCAAGATGATCACCCAAAACCATCCAAGCAAAAAATATCTTCATTAAAACAAAGTGTAGAAGTTTAAAAGGGTTCAGGAAATTTATTAATAAGCCAGCAGCAGCAGCCGGCTAGTGAAAGGTACGGGGACTGAATATGAATTAAAAAACGCTCTTATAAATTCGTTTTGCTTTTTTTTTTTTATTGCCTTTTTTTGGGGGCTTTTGTTTAATTATTACAACAGCCACAGAGGCACAGCGAACCGCTCTTATCACACGGCCAAGGGAAAGCTAATTACTTACCGCTCGTTAAGTTGCGGAGGGTGTGATTCCGGAAAATTGGATACGAACAGATGTAAAGGAAGGTACAGATAAGGGTTGCGATATTTACTCTCTCAAGTTAGTCAAAGTGAAAATATCCGCAGAGTTATTTTGAAACGAACAATTAGCGTTTTACAGGCATGTTATTAACGCGGATTGTAGAATTCATTTGCTTTTTGTTTTGCCGGTATTCTTTTGGAACAAATATAATTGCGTTTGGTCCTTTTATTAAATTAAAAAGACTTCGAAGTGATTCTGCTTGGATGAAAATGGTTGGGTGGCACAAATAAATAGAAATCTTTTTTTTTTAGTGTTGAACATTTGAATGGAGGATTAAAGAAATACAAAAACAGTGCAGTCAAGGTTATTGGATGTTTTTAAAGGCAAATGTTTTGTCTTTATCGACTCATTGGGCACGAAATTTATTTGGTTTTGGAGGTAGTTTTTGTTGACGGCCGCGGACGTCAAGATTGTATGACATGTTTATATAAAAGCTTCTTTCTACTTTCCTTATCTCTTTTAAATCAATTAGGACCGTCTGTATTGTGTATTGATGCCTAGGATAGTTACTACTTTATGACAACAACCTTTTTTGAACTTAATGGAAGACAATGGAAGCATTATTTCGAATCTAGATTTATAAAACAACACTCATTTTAATCTAGCTACAGCACTTTCTTCGCTTTAATCTATAACAACAACAACGCTTTAACAAATCTTTAACAATTACTAATTTGACGGTGGTTAAGGTAAAGCATACTAAAATTAGGTCCCAACCTTGGGGTATCAAAGGTCTTATGACCACATTACTTGGCCCATAAATAGGCTGTGTGGTTAGAGAAAAACAAACAACCTACCACGGCATCCACTCATGTGTATAACCAACAAAAAAAGATATAAAAATTAAAGCTTGCCACCTTATCCCTTGGACTTGGTTTTTCAGAGTGTCAGTGGTTTGCAGAAAAATATGTACATATGTTACAAGATGTTGCCCTAAGAGGGATTAAGTTTACTTCCGAAGGTATTACTGAAATAAATAAAAAACAGAAATAATTGAATGGAGGGCCTTCGGCATTTTTTACTAGAAGATTTACATCCTATTTTGTGTAGGTTTTGTGTTAAAAAAGGAGAATACGGCGGGTGGCGTTGATGTAGAGGATGATGGAACGGGTTTGCATAGTATTTTTTTCTTCTATATATGCACTTTTCATTTCCAGTCACGATCCGGTGCAAAAATCTCTTCCTTTGATGTCTTTCAAAAACCAGTTCCGAGGTTAAAAATCGCCTTTCGACATCTCTCGGTTTCAACTCGTACGGTACCTGCTTTTCTCGTGAATAAATTACTTTAACTGAACGGAAATTATTTGCTTAGCCACTCCGTATGATTCCGCAAGTTCACTTTGCGTTTGGCATGGATCTTAAACCAGTAAAGCCTACAATTCCCCATCTTCAAACTTTTTGAGCTGGCCGGATATTTTCGAAGAGACAGAAAACAATGTTGTTGTCTTAAACATGCACATGTTGATGATAATTATTGCTGACAAATGTCACACCTTTCCAATGAAGTAGGTAATCGCTTCCAAAATCAGCCTCAACTTGCAGGTGGCGCCATCTTTTGAAAACGGACCGAATTAATTACCCCCAATAACACTTCTCACTTTTTTCTGTACAAAAATTATATAAGCAAATTTAAAACATTGGTAGAACATTTTTTATGTTAAAGATGTAGATGTACATGTTTCTTCAGAGTTTGCCTTAATAAAGACCTATATAGGTAACCAAAGAGTGATATTTTAGAAAGAAGATTAAGAAAGTTATTTTAAAATTTAATTTTATATAAAATTTCAATCGAAATAAACCATTATTTTAAAACAAAACATTTAAATGCACCCGCGTTCAACATTATTTCCCCCAAGAAAAGCATTAGTATAGCAACAGTCGGGCTCTCCATTCCTTTTCAGTGCTTTGATTTCTTACAAATGTGAAAAGTATATCTACAGCCTTTTCTGGATTTGCGGTACATCAAGCTTTACGTGTGTAAAAAAAAAAACAATATTTTTGTTTCTCAGTAGAATGGTTCGGCAGGTACGGCAGACAGTCAGTAAGCTTCTCCGATATTGAACACATAAACTCTACTCAAAGACACAATTAAAGTACTAAAAAGAGCGCCATAATCGTTCGTACATCAAAATGAAAGGCACGAAATTCGATACCTCCAGTTTGGGTAAACCCACAACAGAAGCACGTTGGCAACATTTTAAGATCTTGACCCTGCTTTAAACTTCTCACACTTTAGCCACTCTCGAAAATGGTAAACTTATAATCGCATTAGCGTGAGAAAGATAGGTTTACAAACTTAACTCTTGCTGCTGATACCTTTTTCACCTACCTTAAACCTTAAATAACAAATCTAAAACAAACGATTACCCATCTTAATAACACCTAATCAATATTCATTTGAATTCGCTTTTTTCTGTTTGTTTTGTTTTGCTTTTGCCAAATTTTCTGTCAGCCTCAACAATCCCTTTTCAATGAAGCTGTCCTAATCCAGTCCGCAGCTCAAGTCGACCTTGAAGAGTCTCAATGTCTTCAATATCACAACCCACATAATACACGGCACTGTTGTAAAAGGAGTCTGCTCATGGAATTAGTTTTGCTTCATTTGCATAAAACATAAATAGAACTTTGTTTGCCTCCAAGTATCCCAAAGTTCAATTGACATAGGATACACAGCGAGGACGCGGTACAGAAGAGCTAAGCGAAAAAAAAAATAAAATATGTGTACAAAAAGGACCCCCCAAAATGGAGACATATCAGTCAGGAACATCGAAGCATCTAAAGTTCGGATAGTATCTATTTTCGCTTTTCAATCTGAAATGATTTGTGTTGGAGCGCCATCGACTCAGAATAAAGGCGCCTGACGAGGGTATCAAGATTGGTTAATGATTGGAAGAACAAAATGAGAATGTTGAACTTACAGGGAGGTTCCCGATTGTTAACGCACAACACGTGTAGGCATAAGTTAGTTAGCTAGTTTTACCATCCTACAATGCCAGAAGCACCACCACTCTTTTAGCTCGTCGCTCCATTAATGAGTCGCGTGTTGAGAGGGTATCTACTCTTAACTATTAATAGAAATGGGAATACAGTCACTTTAAGAAGTCATTGACTGTAAAACTAGGAACGTGCACGTTTCACAGTGAACACATTAATTATACCACAAGCTCCGTTTGAGACGCACTCAGCCGCTGAAAAAATGTGGAAATTACCAATGCAGGGCTGCGAAAACCGACGGCATGCACGTGGCTTTATCCAAATGTCTACAGTCTCCAGTCGCATATAAATAATTCGACCCATTTTTCGTGAGCCATAAATGATGTATAAAAATGAGCTCCTAAGGACGTGTCTTTTGTGCACTGACCGGGCGAGTTGGCAGGGGCGTGATAATACTGACCCATAATTTGGATTCTCTGCAAGTGACACTTAAGGTTTTCTGTATTGACGTAACACGTTTGTCAACGACAAAGAGTACCGGCCTAATTGAAAGGAATTCTTACTGAAGTGTCATTTAGTAGTCAACAACAGCAATGAGGGTATTCCAATGAATTATTTTTATAAGGCGCATTCAATAGCATGGGTATGGGTTATTGATGGGTTTTATCTGAATATTTTTTTTCATTTTCTTTCTTCCATAATATCTGGGAGTGTTATTAAATTTGAAGAATTTGAGATTGGAAATTTTTAAATATTGTAGAAGAAAAAGGGAAACAAAAAATGTTCGTTTCAACTAGCCTAGAGGTTCAGGTTTCCAAAGTTGTTTGAAAAAATACAAATTAATAAAGTGGCATGGCTTATAAGAGAAAAACTTTAACGCTGACTGGATAAAAATCAATCGGGACTTAAGAAAACTATTGAAGAATTAAATTTAAATAAAATTGTTTGGTCTCTTAAAGCTGTTGGCATCGTCTGGAAACTGATGTGATTTATTTTGCCCTCTACTTTTACATACATTATTATTTAAGGAAAAGTTTTAGTCAAATTTGTGCACATTCTTTAAATAGCTTGCTGAAACTCAAAATCAACTTCACTTTTTCAATTTCTTACGCAAGTAACCAACACGATGGTGAGCCTTTAGTGCTTTAACAACATAAAGGAAAGATTTTCGAATAATAGCCTGAAGAGGCAATACTGCACATGCTTCGCAATAAGAGTCGCTTTCAACTTGAATGCAATCACTCTTGGATTTCCAAATGAAATGCATACTTTTATGTATGCATGCAGGAGATACATTAGGTGAACATAATGTGTGTAAGAGTCCAGTAAAACCATGAAATTTTTGATCGATAATATCGACTAGTGAGTTCGGAAGTATAAGTGTGTACACTGTGGTTATTTTCTCTGTTAGTTTTGTACGTTGAATTTTTTTTTTATCCAAACTTGAATTAAGGTATTGTGCAAATGTTCTTTAAAAGCAATTGCGAAATGTTCCTTAAAAGCAATGATTTCCTTTTAATTTTTCCTGTCCATTTTCCTATGCAATATGAAAATAGGAAATATGAAATTTATTCGGGATTAACGAAAACATAAATAATCATCATTTTAGGAAAAAAGTTATAGAACCAAATATGAAAATGAATAACAAATATTTGTGAAGGCAAAGAACTTTAAATGTTTTGTGAATTTCGGCAACTCATAGCTGCAATTTTCAAAAGCAAATACATTTTTCCTGCATTTCACATCATCACAATTATTTCATACCACATCATTTGATCATGGAAGTGGTAATAGAATGGCATGGTAGGGGTTTATATGGTATAGCATAACATTTTATTTACTTGACCGAAGAGAGCTGCATCACGGCTATGACTTTGATTGACACCGAACTTTCATGGAAAAAAGATAACGAAAAGAAGCAGTCTTTCAAGCAAATGGCTACTTAGTATGATGGTGGCTGACCGGTACCTTGCAAGTAATTTAGCGTGGGCATAGTTACATTTAACTTCTCCGACTTTTCCATCAGTAAGATAACACTTCACGCTAATATTACACGTTTCTGGTTGAATTGCGATTACGACTAGCAAGTTCTTAGGGATATTGTTATTTTCTCAGTGGGCTCAATTCAGTGAACAGAAAACATTCGAAACCACCGACGGTGCTGCAGCCGCCTTCATTTTCAAGATCGTAGCACCAGAAACCGGTCAATCGTGTTTTTTTTACCAAGACTTTGTCAGCCCTCAGCTGTAATTTTTTTTAAATGCACAATGCTATGGTTCTATTTCTGGAGGCATTGATATATAAGCGCCACATCTCGCATGAAATAAATCAGTTATATTTCGCAATTTGAATCGGCCCAGCAGCGTCGAGGTATTAAACTCAACCTTTATAATGGAACACACTTTGGTATGAAATACACTCGTCTACGTGTGCATATTATATTTTCTTACGTTCAAATCATACTCTCCGGTAGACATCAATTCTCGTCATTGGTCTTGCTCTGACTTCAGTGGCAGCTACGAGCAGCTTTTTGTACGCACCTGGATTGCCACCATCTCCATACATTTCGGGATATGCATTTACATATTTACACATACATCCTCCATTCGTTCTACCCAGTACCCTGAATTGGAACATTGGCCCAAATACTCTAACAGAATCACCGCGTGCTGATGGGATTTCCGCAAAAGACATATCCGTCAGCGGTGTTGAATCCGAAGAAATTCTAAGCAATCAATCAACACCTGAGCCATCGGAGTCAGCAGCTGCCCTTGGGGAAGCGAGTCATTCAACAGCATCTGATATTTCAAATGTACCAGCTGAGGTCCCGTCGATAACGACGCCGTCTATACCCGCATCGCCGATACCCAGCCCGACAGCATTGGGTGAAGCAGCAGCAGCACCTTCACCTTTAGGATCGGACGAGCTAAAATATCATCTAAGGTGAGTGTGCAAGATTAAGGATCACAAGCACGAAAAAATCGACACGAGAGAAGTGAATTTCGACAAGGATAAATCCCCGCACAGTGTGTAATACCGTACACCCTCTTATTTGCAATGATTTTGTCCCTCTTTAGCCTTCCTGTCACGTACACAATACCGACGCCACTGGCATGGCTAACAGCAACCCAGTACCACCAGCAGGATGAGTTGGGACAATACGAGCATGGCACAAAACAGGAATTAAAGCTTTTAGATGGAGGAACACGGGGTCCGTATAATTACATTGACGCCGAAGGAAAACTGCAGACCGTTTCATATGTTTCCGATGAGGAGGGATTCCGGATGGCAGCCACATACCTTCCCCAGCCCGTCGTTCCCGTAGATATACCAGATGCCCCAGAAGTTGCCGCAGCTAAGGTCGCTCATTTGCAGGTGCAGTCCGAGGCTGTGGCGAATGTGAACAGTGCCAACACCAACGCCAACGCCAACGCAAACGACAACGACAGCATCGGGACAATTGTTGGTGGTGACGGTTACAGTGTGGTTAGTGGTTGTAATGAGACCTCCAAGTAAAATGTGAAACGCAGATGTCATTAAAAACTTTTCTGTTATCTTTAGTCAAAGGATTTTTATTTCTTCAGGAAACGGTTTGATTTTGAGTTGAGTTCGTTTCCAGAAAGCTCTACAGTAGGAAGAAAAATGCCCCATGGAGTTGGTACAAGTGAAGTTTCCTTTAATTAAAGTTGATCGTGGTGACCACGTCCGTGTTTTTGGTGGATCTGCCTGAAGGTAAGCCGAGATGACCCTTCCAAAGAAGAAACAAGAACGGAAATTAAAGTTTGATTGTCTACTTGGGATTCTTTCCACTGTTTGTTAACACCACCATAGAATGATAATTGCATTCTTTATTAATTTACTATGATGGCTGATGTTAGTCAACACATTTATTGTAAGTGACATTGAACGAAATTAGAAAGTTATTAAACAGAATTAAATGTATTCGGGCAGCAACTGCAAATAGCTGGTTGCGGATTGATAACCAAATTTGATTAAATAGGGTGCATGTGAGCAATTGCATATTTACTAGCACTTTCGTAAATTCAATAAAGACTTTTCAATGGTCTTACAGTCAAGAAGTAAAATGGCCGCCGTTAGCTGCAGGAGCGTATTATATGTACTCACTGCACATTACTTACGTAGACCCTAGACAACAACATCACCATTACAGCTGATTGTTGTTCAGTCTTTACAGCCAAGCATCATAGCAGAATCACGCTACGAGTACGATAACTTTGGCGCCAAAAAATGATAACGGTATTTTGTAGCGTGGTACAAAATAACCATTTTTTTTTTTGCTATGGGGGGGGGGGGGAGCTTTTTCATCCCGTTCAGGAGCTAGAGGCAATTTAAGAAATATCAATGAACTTGAAAAACAACGGCAACACTTTTAATGAAGTTTTACATAAGCCAGAAACTTGTTCTTTAATCTTGCATTTAAATCTTTTTTTTTTTAACTTGCTTGCAAACGCAAAATTTTGATAAAAAAAAAAGCATAAAAAATTTGTTTTCTTCGAAATTTCGAGACAAAGTTGCAAATTGATTTTTTTTGATCGATGGGTATTTTAATCCTGAATCAAACACAAAAAACCGAATAGCCTTGTACCTTCCAGTTTTTTAGATAATTGAAAATTACTATTACTGTCGGGCAGGTGATTGTGTGGATTAGGGGGTGGGTGGCCGGCTTCGCGGGCACCAAGGGTTCCACGCTCACGCGACTTCGTCGCTCCGCTAAGGCCATGTCCACAACTGCCAGGCGCCTGCGTGCATGCGAATTTCGAAAATCCAAAAACACAGTTTTGTAAACATATCGATAAGTGGGCGAAATCCAAGCAAACGCCGATTAAAGTTTTCTTTAATTCATTAAATTTTGGCTGAAATTGATACGAGTCTCAGTGGTGTTTTCCACATTCATGACTTGGTGTATGTGTGTTTACGTGAATGTACACATTGCGGATACAGGCAGCGATAATAGATCGCGGTATGTTTTGCTGAAAGATGACAGCTAATGGGAAAATACCATGTATGAGGCGTGCGTACAGCAAAAGCTCTCAGGCAGTTATTAGAGTTTCACTCCAAAGGAATAACGAAACCCTTATAAGGGGTGATTTTTTAGCTATTATCTTTTTGGCAACACTGGTTTAAACAGCTGTTGCACGTTTCGTGTTTTGTTTCACTGTCAAACATCTTCAGTTTGGTCTATAATTTAACCATGAATCGTCTTACAAACGAACAACGCTTGCAAATTATTGAATTTTATTATCAAAATGCGTGCTCTGTTAAGAAAGTTCAGAAAGTTAAGAAAGTGTTCAGCGACGAAGCTCATTTTTGGCTCAATGGGTACGTAAATAAGCAGAATTGTCCATTTTGGAGTGAATATCAGCCAGAAGCATTGCAAGAGCTACCAAAATGCATCCAGAAAAAGTCACAGTTTGGTGCGGTTTATGGGCTGGTGGCATCATTGGATCGTACTTCTTCAAAGATGATGCGAATCGTAACGTAACTGTGAATGTTGAGCGATACCGTAAGATGATAACCAACTTTTTTTTGCCCAAAATGTCATGCAAGAGCTTGACTTGCATGACATGTGGTTTCAACAAGACGGTGCCATATGCCACACAGCACGCGCAACAATGGACTTATTGAGAGGCGAGTTCGGTGAACATTTTATTTCACGTTCGGGACTGGTCAATTGGCCGCCTAGATCGTGCGATTTAACGCATTTAGACTATTTTTGTGGGGCTATGTTAAAGCTCATGTCTATACAGACAAGCCTGGTTCAATTGACGCATTGGAAGACAACATTGAAGCATTTATTCGTGAGATACCGGCCGAAATGTTGGAAAGAGTATGCCAAAATTGGACTAAGCGGATGGACCATTTGAGGCGTAGTCAAGGTTAACATTTGCATGAAATAATCTTCAAACATTAAATTATATGGACAGTACTATCGATTCAAATAAAGATTTCATGCATTTTTCTGAATTTTATGTGTTTTTTTTTTTTTTGAAAAACTTTCCTTTAGCTTTTAAAAAATCACCCTTTAGTATCACTTCGGTGTCCATCTGTCCGCCTGTCAGATTAACAAAAACGCTTATAACTTTTCAGTCGTCGTTATTTAAGGGATGAAATTTGGACTGAAGGTGTAACTAGGCAACCCAAAAACAAATAATGCATTTTTTTTTGGAATGACTCGCAGATTAAAGAAATTGTTAGTACTAATACTAACTACCTATGTTCGATATGGGTGTCATGATTGTTCTGGTTCTGATTGTGAAAATGTCTGTCCGTCTGTCTATAAGCCTTAACATTCGCAAAATGTTACTAATAATACTAAATTCGAAAAACAAATTTATTTTTTTATATTTTTGATATGGATATCGTTGGAAAGAGGATGACTGCTAGATCATAAAACTACAGTAACTATCTTATTCTTATTTACAACGAGCTGTTAGCCATCAAACAGCCAAAAAATGACAGGCTTGGTACCAACTTTATTTTCTAAAATATTGGACTAAAACATATGGAAAAAAAATTGGAGCAATATCCCAAAAATACAGAAAAGTCTGGTATGATTTTTTATTCATATTAAAATTAATTACTTTGTTTGAAAAAAAAAATTACTGAAAATCATTGATATTGGATATGTCTTGTAAAATAAAATATAGAATCCATTTTAGACTTCTTGTTGTGAGGTTTAGTTTTTGAGATATTGAGCTTTAAGTGCCATAAAAAAAAACGCCTGCCCCCCTCCAATTTTTACATCCAAAGGTCTAAAAATCTTTAGTTTAAATTTGGTTTAGCATTCTGACTCAAATAGTTTTCGAGTTATTGGCCAAAAACAAAAAAAAAATAATGACATGCTTATTTTAACGATCCGAAAACGTAGATCTCGACAAAAGAATCAAAAAGTATTAGTTAAAAAGATTCTATTTTCATTTAAGGAGAACACGAAGTTTTCTATGTGTTTCCTATGCCAAAAAGAAACCATATGATTTCTTCTTCTTTTTAGGGTTTCGTTCCAAAGGAATCACGAAACTGTCTTTCACTTGCCCAAAAAAAGTCCCGAGAAAAAGTTTTAAGAAAGTTACTTATATGTACTAATACTAAAATCAAATAAATAAAATAAATAAATAATAATAAATAAAATGTATTTTCTTAGAAAATTGATATGGGTATCGTTCGAATGAAAATGGCACCTAGATCGAAAATTTGTACTACAATTAGCATGTTAGTCTAATTGGTAAAAAGTTATAAGCCCGCAAACTTTGAAAAACCGACTTGTAAACCGTCCCATACCTTATTTTCTAAAATAATGGGCCAACAAATCTGAAAACAATTGGAGTTATGAGGCAACTCATTGCAATATCCCAAAAATACCCAGAAATGATTAATATTAAGTAAATCAATTTTTAAAAAAATTACCAGAATTGATTAAGTTAGGAACCTATCGTTGGATATGTTTTGTAAAATAAAATACAGTTTTTATTTTGAGCTTTTTGTTCAGAGGTTAAGCTTTAAGAGCAAAAAAAAGTTTAGAATTTCGAAGCCGCGTTGGTGCAGTGGTTATGGTGGTGCCTTCCGCTCAAAGGACCCTGGATTTGATCCTCGATTTGCCTGGTTTACTTTTTCTCTTGTTTTTGTTTTTCTTTTCCGAAGAGGGGTTTCTCACTATTTTCATATTTCATTTCATTTCATATTTCTCATTTTTTCAAAATTGTTAAAATCTAGTTCAAATAAAAATGGATAGCTTGAATGCGTTACTAACTCAATCGAGAACGCATAGGATTCTTAAAAAAGCTTCGATATTCTCTTAAATTCCGAAATATCTTTTCTTCTTTTTCTTTTTCAAAACCTGTGAACCTGAGCGAATATTTAGTATGACAGTTTTCTTCTCTCTCACAATCAGTTCTCTTAACAAAACAAAGCGAAGTAAAGGAAAGATTGATCATAGTAGCTTTGTTATTGTATTTTTTTTTTGGAAAAAATAAGAGAATCAGTTTGTGTGCTTAGACTATTCCCTGATACGCTCATTTCAGCTTTTATATGAATATGTAGTTGGAAAAATGTTAAATTTTGCCACTGAATAAAAGCGGACATAAAAAATTCTAAAGAAACAAAAATTAAATTGAACATTGTTTTTGTTACTGCTTCAATGTGATTTTCATATGCCAAAAGTCAAATAATAAATCCTAGTATAAAATTTGATTTTTTTTTTTAATTTTAAACACGAGTACTTGATTTTTTAATTTCTGGGATGTTTGTGACTGTACCACATTAGTGTTTTAAGTGACTAAGTGTCTACCTATTAATAAAAATACTGCCGAATATTTTATGATTCAAATTGCTGAGCTGTTTGGTAAGGTGTATTTCATGAACTGCCGATTAACTGTGTCAATGGAGTAGCTTGCGACCATTTCCCTTAAGTTCACTAAAGCAATTTTCACACAGTTGGCACGATCAGCAAATGAGAAAGACTTTTTTTTGTTTAGCTTTATTCGAAACAATAAGAACCACCTGTTAGTTGCTTTAACTTAAATTATGTCCTTATTTCTAATCTATTGACGAAAGAATGAAACCCTCACTGGGTAAAACTCACACTTGACCGGTATTTTTGTTTTTTTCAGATTTTGACAAAGTGGTGTGGAAATTACCGGAGGGATTGTCTTTTCGATTTTTTAGAGCGATAAAAATGGTTATTGTGAGTCTACCTTAAATTATAGACATATGCTCAATAAAATCCTCTACATAATTTGTTTGTATCTAGAAGACAGCGCCCGCCCTAGAAGCTCTCGAATTTACTTACAAATCTCAATATATCATTAACTTGTTGTCTCAAAATGCCAAAAAAAAATATAGCCGATACCCATAACAGATACTCAACAATACTACTGGTCACAACCGCATGGAAATCCAGTTTGTAGTTCCTGAGATTAGACTCCCCAAACATTTTTTTAGACTTCGTTTTATAATAATGCCAATCTGCAGCGGGAATTCGTTTCCCGCTTCCCTCCACTTCCGCAGTTTAAACCTATCATTGAAAACGACGGATGCACAACGGTCAGCTGAACCTTATTACCGACTGTCTTTAGTATCAGTTGTATTCTATCTAATTCTGTCACTGAATAATTTTCAAATTTAAATAAAATAAGTGTAAGTTATAGACACAATTGCACTTTTTTTCGATTGGGAGAGAGAGGTACGACATGTGATTATCTTTTTTTTTTCTTTTTCAACATGAATTTATCAGTTTAATTTATAGGTTTATCAAACAGTTCAGATTAAATAAAGCTGGTTTTGTGTATATCCTGGACGTGCTGAAGGCAAAGTTACCACCAGGTGTCATGTCATCATCACTGACTCATATGTTTAAGTTGGCGGCGTGTTGACGCTTTTTAACAGAGGGTGGATACCAAACTGGTACTGGGCAGCATTTTAAGGTAGAAATGTTCTACAAAAACCTGGACGATTGTTTGCCTGAAACATGTTGTTCTAGTTATTATGAAATGAAAAATTTATAATTATTTTACTTACTTCTTTAATTTCATCATTTTACTGACTGGGATCCGCATTAATTTCTTTGCAGTTGAGAAACGTCACAATTTGAATAGAATACATATTCAATTATAACTATTTATTGCACTTCCTTACTGACGTTTAATCATTTGCGTTTTCAATGATAGAAAAACACGGAAATTATAATATTCTCCAGGCGACTGCGCCGTCTGTCGTTGTCAATGATTGGCATGAATATTTATACATATGTAAATATTAAGATTCATGTTTCTTGTTGTATTGATACATTCTTAAATAATTGGAGTTTTTAAAGATAACTCAGTAAGAATAGGGTTATATGAACGTCACTGATACACAGACAAAAAGTCTCTGGTAGTTGATGTGATCACAGGTGTTTATGATTCAATGAAGAAATTGCACTTCAACATTATTAATATTTATGGTATTTGTTAATTTCTCCTTTCATTCATTTATAGTTGTCATTTCAATCATTAATATGTGGCGTACATGCATAACCATACTTAACTTAGTTAACTTACATATATCAACCTTTTCACATATCTCGTATAACACTTTCATGTAAATATTAAGTTGAAATTGTATTATTATCATTATTGTAGTATCTTAGCTCATTACCACTAAAAACTCATGTGACGACACTATATTAGAGAATATAGAGCATTTGAATAACGTTTATATTTGACAGTTGTGAATGCTATAAAAAAAAGGCAGCACAAAAGAAAGCTTCGTGTCGCGCCACAAATATCATTTAAATACATTATGTAACTTAATTAGCTTGTTATCGATAACATTTGCTCTGAGTCACTGTACCCTTATCGTTATGTTGTCACATTTTCTTCAAACCGCACAAAAACAATGCTAAAGCATGTTCAAAACGTGTGGGCGACCTTGGGTGCATCGAGCATTAGAATCGTCCGCTTGGATCTCTACCGCACACCAGATAAGTACTCATTCTTCTTAGGTTAGGATAGGTAGGTGGGCTGGCAGAATGTATATATTCTGCCTCACTTAGGTCCTTGTGGACCCTTTGTGATAACCATAGGGGGGGAAAGGTGTCCCCCTCCTCACTCGCGGTGTCCAATTCCACTGTGTCCTCGGTGCATTTGGTCCTGCTCAGATACCTGAAAAGATTCTTTAGAGGTAGTGAGTTGATCTCATTAAGGTCTTGGAAGAAGAGTCTTCCTAGTATTCTATACCTTAAGTGACAAGGGCTGGGGCAGTGACAGAGGAAGTGTTGGGTGTCTTCCCGCTCTTCCTCATCACAACCCCTGCAAATATTGTCACCGAGTAGTCCTATCTTAAATAAGTGGTCTTTGAGACTATTGTGGATCGTGATCATACTCACCACTCTTGCGAGAAACTTTTTCTCATGCAAGAGCAGCACTTTCGTTTTGTCGTAGTCATATTCTGGCCACAGAGTCCTTGTCGTCTCACACGTAGATAGCGCTTTCCATCTATCGTTCGCTAATCTAATTATCTTATCCCCAATCCGCTTCTTAAGGAGGCAGATCGGTTGATCGATCCCTACTATCGCCTGTTCCAGCCTTAGTTTGGATCCTTCTCACAGCTTCCTCATTGCCAGGTATTTTCCTGTGACCAGGGACCCAGCATAGATTAATCCTATGCTGCGAGCCAAGAGCCCTAAGCTCTTAGCGACAGCTCAGGACCAGCCTAAACTTGATCTCCGTAGCGGAAATCGCTTTTATGGCCGCCTGACTGTCAATAAAAATGGTGATATCAGCCGGTGGTATCGCCAACATTGATATCATTCTGGCCGATTACATGACTATCAGGACCTCCGCCTGAAAGACACTGCTACAATCCGGAAGTCTGATTGATCTTCGCATGTCCAACGCTTCGGAGTATATACCCGCGCCTGTTCCTTCCTCCATCTTCGAACCCTCAGTATAAACCGCAACTGTGGAATTGCTGATGGGTGCCAACTCCTCCCACTCCTCTCTTGAGGGAAAGGTACAAACAAATGGTCTGTCGAAGACGGTGAGTGGCAACGTATAGTCGCACTTGATGCTTGTGGCAGCCATCCTTCTCAAAATACTCGAATGTCCTACAGGACTGGATTTTCAATGGCCTATGCTATTGATCCTTAGTGCACATGTAGACATAAGCACGAATAGGTCTATAGGTAGCAGGTGCAGAATGGTTTCGAGACCCGCGGTGGGAGTTGTGCGAAACGCACCAGTCGCACTCATGCATGCCAGCCTCTGTATTTTCATCATAGCCTTACAATGCGTAGCCTTTTCCAAAGCTTGCAACCACTGTTGAGTTTCCTATCTAGGATCACCCCTAGGTAACTTGCACTTTCCGCCAGTGTTAGCGGCGTGCCATCTATTACTGGGATCCTAAATTGTGGGATTAACCTCTTACTCATGAACAGTACAAGTTCAGTCTTTTGGGGGTTAATACCTAGTCCGCATTTCTTGGTCCACTGGACTAAGCTGTCTAAAGAGTTCTGCATAATATCTGCTACTGCTAGTAGAAATTTACCTGTTGCCAAGATGACTACGTCGTCAGCGTACGCAACGGCCTTAGTCCCCCACCGTCTGATATTCTCTAATTCCTCGTTTATTACCACACCCACAGAAGAGGGGAGATAACTCCACCCTGTGGCGTGCCTCTTGAGGCTACTGTTGCCTATCTTTGCGTTGATCACTCTTCTGCTTAGCAAACTGACTAACAAGTTAGTAACGGGTTGCTCCGATTCTGAGTTTCAAAGCGCTTTCTTTACTGCTGTGGTCGTTACATTGTTACAATATCCAGAAAAACCGCTAAGGTGTACTCCTTTTCAAGCAGTGATTTCTCAACCACTCTGACAACACTGTGAAAAGCTGTATCAACGCTCCTGCCCTTCATATAGGCGTGCTGGGACTCAGATATTGCCCCACGAGGGAGCGAATTCCGTATGTGGATATTTAGGAGCTTCTCAAAGGTCTTTAGAACGAAGGAGGTCAGACTTATTGGTTTGAAGTCCTTGACCTTGACTTCCCTCCACGCCGTTGGAATGTAGCCACAGGACAGACAACCACTGATAAGGGTGTTCAAAATTGGGACTATTATGTCCTTTGTCTTTTGCAGCATTATAGGCCTTGAACAGGTCTCAGGTCGAGCTCTCCCTAGTTTCCTTCGCGACATTGAAAAGGAATCGTGAGTTCCTCTTCAATGCGCTTAGGTTCCTATTCCACCAGCGTGGACCTTTCCTATCCATTGCAGTCCGTAAAGGACAAGATTTCCTATAGGCCTCATTGAGGGCGTTGTTGAGCACCGTCGCCATCTGGTCCACCTTCTCGGGAGCGTCCACAATATTGGCGCCTAATGGTTTTGGTTTGTTCCATTGCGTACAATTCTCCTAAACTTCTCCCAGTTTGTTTTTCTAGGATCCCTAAATTGAACCTTGTGCTCGACCACGATGTTCACCGTGAAGGTTATGAGTCAATGGTTCGAGAAAGAGGGTATGTCTTCTACTTTCCAGTTATCACCTCGTTTGTTGATGTCCTTGCTGCCCCATACCGTATGGTGGGCGTTGGCGTCACAACCTAGGATGAGGTCCCAGTTCCGCTTCTTCGCATCAGCCACCAGCTGTTCGGTCACGTTATCCGGAGGGGGTGAAGCTGCATCGTAGGGAAAGTAGATCGATGCTATGATGAGGTGGCAAAAGCCTTCCCGTCCCATTTTCACCGTCGTGACGTCTCTGCTGCTGTAGGGAGAGAGGAGGTTAAAATTTAAACCCTTCCTAGCTATTACGCGCGATTTCAGCCTACCATCAAGCACTGATGCTGCAGTGTTGAGACCAACCCGCTCCTGAAAGTCCTGTTTCTTTAGCAATGGCAGGGAACTGTGACTGAGAAGCACATCCACGTCCATACCCAATGCGGTGTGCTGTCCGACCCCAGTAAACTTCCACTCTTTGCTGTCGAGCTCAGGATTGAGGTTCTGCAGGCTACGCTCAATCATGTCCTTCGGGAAGTATGGCCCCTGGACAAAAATGCGGCCTTTAGGTCTCTACAGTTACATGACGTCGCTTTTCACTATTAAGCGTAGGTCGGCTGCCTTCCATGGCGCTACCGTCTTGGAATTCGCCCATTCTTCTGGAAAAGCCCATTCCTCGTGCTTATTATCTTAGACTCAAATTGTTCATTAAAAAAATGGAAATTTATCATCATACATTTATCTCTCGCCTTTTTTTCATTCTATTGAATAAATAATTGAATTTCTTAACATTCAAATCTGTGGTCCTTCTGTAGCCGAATTAATTTTATTTGTGAACCTGCTGTGATTTTTTTTCGCTTTCGATTTGAAACAACACGTGTGTAAATGAAAAAAGTGGAAGTGCATTAATAATTGTCTGGTAAATACAAATATTGGTCATCTTTTAGAGACTTGTTTACGGGCTCTGTGGATAATCAAACTAAATCATTATTAAACACATCCCTATTTCCGATGCCAATTACGTCGAAGCTTGGGACAGACTCGAATAGCGGTATGATCGAGTAAACCCGATCGTGCAATCCTTCATCCAAATGTTTTATTCGCTACCCGTCATGAGCACCTCTAATGTGTAAGTCCTGCGCAAAATTACGGACGGCGCTGACGAAGTCATTCGGGGACTTAATGCACTTGAGAAAACCGGCCGTTACCAGTGGCTTATTTATAGTTTGTTATTAAAACTTGATCAGGATAACAAGCCAGCATGGGCTGAGGAAGTGGGAGCTCTACAGGATAGCTCGATTGAAGATCTGGTCGACTTCCTGGAGAGCCGCTGTGATGCACTCGAGTCGTGCCAATCGATGAATCGATCTACAACGTCGCGCTGGAAAACGTCGGGATCGAGTCGAGCCCATTTGGCCAATGCTTCAGATAAAGCCTTGCATTGTCCGGTGTGTAAAAATAGCCATAATGTCATCCAGTGTCCAAAATTTATCGAACTAGATATTGAATCGCGTAGATCGCTCGCCAAAACCAACGCGTTATGTTTTAACTGTTAACTGCCTGGGACATTCCTCGAATAAGTGTCGGCCGTCGTTTCACTGTCGTGTGTGTAATTCCCGACATCATTCGTTAGTGCACCAAGATGATACCAAGAGCTGTCGTACCCCAATGCCTTCTCCATTATCTCGGCCTGCGATGGCCGCGTCCATCGGGCACCAGACTCACCCCTCAACTACGGCTCTTGCTGCCTCTAACTCTACGATCAACAACCACTCGCTTGAGCATAGCCTTCGAAAGCAAACAGTTTTGCCTACTACTCTTGCTAAGCTTCAAGACAACCAGAGATTATAGGTGTTGTGTCTTGCTGGACACCGGGCCACAGTCGTCATTTATCGCGGAATCATTTGCACAAAGGTTGGGCTTTCCGCGCAACCAGTCTCGGATCCTTATTATGGGATTATCATCCAAGGAAGCCGGGCACACGAAGGGTTGCGTGCAAATCGAATTGCTATCGCGAATCAGTTCAACTCGTTTATCGGTAGATGCCTTCGTTCTCAGCAAGTTGACACCGAACTTGCCGTCCAAACTATTCCACGCATCTGGGAGAGCTGTTCGACGAACGCTCTTCAGAACTGGACGTGCTTTTTTTCCATTCAATGGTTGACATCGATGATCTCTTTAAGCGGTTTTTAGAATTAGAAGAATGTCCTTCATATAACAGTAGGCCTTCAGCAGGCCTTCAATGCTGCTGCTAAGGAACATTTCTGGAAAACGGTTTCGCGCGCATCAGATAGAAAATACGTCGTATCGCTTCCATTTAAAAATACATCTCCTAAATTTGGAGGCACACTTCAGACTGCAGCAACTCGTCTTTACGGTATGGAACATCGGTTTCGAATAAATCCTCAACTGCACCAATGGCCATATGGAAGAAAATCCTAAAGAAGATATTGCCAAAGGTCCAGAGAAGCAGTTTTATTTACCCCACCATGCAGTTCTAAAGCCAGTTCGTCCACCGATGGCTCGGTTAAGGATTCGAATGGCCAGTCTCTAAACAGCCAACTTTCTGATTGACCCTCCGATAAAACGTGATCTAATAGGTGCTAGTTCCGTCGAAATCTTACTTGCTTTGCAATCAGAATTGGTAGCGTTTCTGTCAATCGCGAATCTCCAACTCCGAAAGTGGAGCTCAAATTGTTAGGCACTACTTGCCAAACAACCATCCGAGGATAGCGAGTATTCGAGAACGATAAGACGTCTCAGTCGCTAAATAAGGTTCTAGCGATGTATTGGAGTCCCTCAAGTGACATCTTCTCCTATCACGTGGCTCAAACTCGCTCACCGATTTCTGAAACAAGGCGAAAGTTGCTCTCAGATACAGCTCGAATATTCGATCCACTAGGGCTGTTAGCTCCATCGTTGTTCTCATGAAAATAATGTTTCAAGAGCTGTGGTCATCCGAATTGAAGCTTGACTGGGATGATCCGCTACCCCCACACCTTGCGGACAAGTGGATGAGTTATCGAAGCCAATTTCCGTATTTCAAAAAGATCCGCGTACCGCGAAATATTATATATTCCCATCCCAGGGAGGGATAGAGCTTCACGGCTTTTCGGATCCATCATCAGTTGCGTATGACGCAGTGGTGTATGCCCGTGTAATTTCCCCTGTTGGTGACTCATCAGTGACAATTGGAGCAACAAAAACTAAAGTGGTCCCAATCAGACCGATTTCGTTTCCACGGTTGCCACTCTGCGGCGCATTGTTGCTAACTCGATAGCTGAGTTCAGTAAAATCTTTAGTAAACGCCAAAATCTTAAGAACAGTCGTTGGTGCGACTCCGAAACCGTTCTCCATTGGCTATCTTTACCACCTCGTCGATGGACAACTTTTGTAGCCAATAGAACCGCAGCCATTCTGGAGACAGTACCGCGGCATACCTGGCGTTTTATTCCATCCGAATCGAACCCAGCAGACTGTGCCTCGCACAGGCATAATACCCTCAAACAATCTGTGGTGGACTGGGCCACCACAGTTGCCACAGCACACCACAGTTGGTTGTTGTTATTGGAAGAGAATTGGCCCAAAACTACCCTTTGTTCCACCCTGTCAAAAATTGAAGAGGACAAGGTAAGAAGTGAAGAAAAATCGACAGCCAGACATGCACTGGTCACATCATTCGATACCCATGTCATCCAATATCTAAATGACAAGATTTTTTCGTGGCATCGTTTACAAAGCATAGTCGCGTACTGTCTTCGATTCGCGTTAAATTCTCGCACTGAACATTCCACTCGTCGGCTTCACGGTGCAAAAGATCGTGTAATAAAATTCGTACATGCCATACAATTCGCGATGACATTCGCCATCTAAAGGCGCACAATAAACTCACTTTGAAATCTCAAGTTTTACGATATTCGGCCTTTTTAGACAATGATGGACTTCTTCGTGTTGGTGGGCGCATAAAAAACTCATCTGTGTCATATTACTTCAAATACCCTGTGATACTTCCAAAGAATAGTCGCGTTTCGATTTATCGCATCGAGCATTAGAATCGTCCACTTGGATCTCGACCGCACAGCAGATAAGAACCCACTCTTACTTATTATCTTAAATTCAAATTGTTCAATAACAAATTCTAATTTATTATCATACATTTATCTATCGCCTTTCTTTTCATTCGAGCTAATTCATCGGTGGTAATAAATAATTGAATTCGTTAATAGGTCTTAACAACCCAAAGACTACCTCTGTAGGGTACAAATTTAGAGCCACAATTTAGCAGCGAATTTCGTAATACGGAGGAATGGGAATACAAGTATATAAAATTTCTACTGTTTTTCTTGTTGGGTTTACAACTGATTTATTGATTTTAAAATTTGTTTACTTATGCTCTATTCTCATAATGTAATACTTACTTACGAACTTAAAAGTGCTGAACTATGATTTACTTTGATGGTAAAATTTATTGAGTAGATGGGTGGAAGTAGGTGTTTCAGATGGGTTGAAAGTGTTATGCATTTTAGGTTGTTTCTGCCAACCAGTGCTGAGCAAGACAACGTATGGGGAAAATGATTTGGTTTGTGGGGAAAAATGATTGGGCTGTGTGGAAGTACGTGTTGGGTTACGCACAGGTTGAAGGTCTTAAATTAACTTACGCACTCTGTCTGTGCACAGCCTTTGTCGTCTTACCGATTGAAAACGCTGGAAAAGCACTTCTTTCAAGACAGACGAATCCCACCACAACCGGATAGCTCACTACGAAATCGGAAAAGAGGGCAACTCCCATACTTTACAATTCGCTCACGTAACACAAATGATCCACAAGGACCTAAGTGAGGCAGGTCTGCCCTGCCAACCCGCTTACCTCACCAAACCAATTATTCACCAAACTCACCAAAATTCAATTATTCAGAGTAAGACTTTAGCAATTGGAACTGTTGTGTGCCAAATGGGAGTAAGAAACATCTGTAGAGTGCCCCATTGTACACATAAAGCTTGAATTTGTCTCCATATATGTTGGGGTGAAATGGTGTCAATCAAAAAACAGCTAATACTCTGCACTTGATGGTCATCAAAAAGTCCGAGTAAACTATTGCGCTTATGCAGTAATTTATTTATTCGTCTACGCTTTTATTGAGTTATTGCTATACTTATTTATTTATTATTTATTTCATATCATTAATATATATATATATACTAGCTGTAGTCGGCGCGCCTTGCTACGCATAAAATGAATCAAATTTTAAAAAAGTCACAGGGAGCACGCTTTTTACAACTTTGGGGCTTCATATCTTTCCAAAATGTACCTTTAACCGACAAAACCTGAAGAAAGCTGAATCTCATTTTCAAACACCTTTAAATTGATATATCACTCGATAGGATCAGGCGAACTTTGAAAGTCAGCCCCTACTTCAACTCAATGGAAGTCGTCCTCCTCCAAAAAAAATTAGTACCAAGGTCGTATTACATATATAATATATATATATATATATTGTGCAACTCGTATTCAGGTGTGAACTCAACTTATATGCGCGAAAGACGATTTTACTTTGTAGTCTCACAAACTTCGTTCCCAGGTCTATTTATACAGCTGACCTTCAAGTAGATTTGACGCAGCAATTATCCGGCACACTGGTCGGTTTTTGCAACCAATTAAAGAAAAAAGCCTTTCTATGTCACGCAATAATTTAAACAAACCCACCACTTCACATTTCAGTACTAGCCATCTCACTCAGAAAAACCGGAACTAATTGACTTCGTGCTATTTCAATTAACTTATTCAATTGGTTATACAATCATCCTTGACTACGGTCAAAATTGATTTACGAGCGCTCCCGCAGCTCCTTCCCTTCCACCCCAGCCTGTCATCAAGTCAAAGGTCAATAGTCATATTTTTTTTTTGCCAAATTTAAATTGTCCCGTTAATGGAATACGGCATCCTCCTTTCTATTGCCCTTCCCCCATAGTCCCCTCTCAAAGACTACTCCTGGTGATGCTCTGCCGTATTAATGTTGTTAAAAGTCCTCGAGCACTTTATACATCAGATAAAGTATCAATTCTTTGAAGTGACACTTTTGCCAGAGATGTGTCCCTCATTTGGAGTTCCTTGTCACTTTGACAGAAGGCATACAGCAATATGTTGTGATCTTTCAATACGGGAGGGAGAAAGAAAGCCGCTGCGGCGGTGGCGAAAGAGGCCTACATTTATAATGGAATTTCGTATTCCTGTTTCAAAGTGTGCTTAGTATAATGGTGTTGGTACGGTTTGCATTATTAAGTGTTTCACATAGTACTGTAGGGTCGGAAGAATGGTCTTTAATAGATGAGATTTGTTTTCCTTTTTTTGAGTAGCTTTAAGTGTTTCCATTGACAAATGGAGGCACATTTGTGTCCGGATATCATCACAAACGAGTAAATATAGGTTTTGCTTAATTTTAATGGACATATGTTCCTGTTCCCATTGAAAGAGTTTTATTTTAATCCGAATAGTGCTATAATTATTTTGTTCGAATTTTTCAACCAAACTCACAGCAATTGTCGACTAGCACTTCCAGGGCACATGTTAAAGATTACCTGAAAAACCAAACTTGGAAAGAGTGAGATAACTTTGGCGCCAAAAATTTGTGGTGGGCTTTTGTAAAGGGGACGAAAACAAGCATTTTTTATTTGGATGGATGGGTCTATGTCATCCCTATTTTTAAAGTACAATGGCAACGCTTCCAACGAAGTTCTATACCAGTTTTAAAAACCATTTTTATCTCTTCTTTAATTGTACAAATTATTCATGTCCATGGTTTTTGAAAAATTCGCATGCAAATCCAAAATCTTAGGAAAAAAAAGTGGAAAAACAAAGTTTGGACTAGTCCTAAATTGGTTTTTTGCAGTCAATGTCGATATCAATTCTGAATCAAACACAAAAAACCGAATGGTTTTATCTCCTCCGGTTTTTGGGAAAATCGACCACTAAAAGAAACCCTTGGAACACACTAAATTCAACGCGCACCCAGCTTGTGCCAGCGTGACTGACTAAAATAAAAGTTTGTTCTTCATGAACCAAATATCACTGTCACTGTAAAGCCACTGTCTTTCTACTGATATATGTATACTGATATTCTACTGATAAAAGTAAATAGCAAAAGTAAATAGCAACTTAACTTGCATATTTATATATATATAAATAATATATATAAATAAATTGAATATAAATTTGAATATATGGAGGAATTTTATTACGGAGGTTTTTAGGCACTAATGAAAAACGGAAAAAACTAACTGGACTACCGGTGTCCAAGAGAGAAGGAATATCACTGTCACTCATGCGCTTACTCCCACTCTTAAAGGCAACACTCACCATTTGGGCAGCATCCATATTCCAGGCTGGCTCTGCATCTTCTTCGTCGTCTTCGGATGGCTCGACTACGCCAACTTGTTGCTGTTGAGTATGCTTAGGGTAATCCTTAGGTGCATGAGGTCCCACACGGCGTAAACGGGACCACTGATGATGTCGCTCGTTCGGACATCTAACGGAACGATGACCGTGTGCTGTATAGTTGAAGTACCGCACTTTAACGGAGGTTGATGCTTGAGATGCGGAAGTGATTGAAGTTGATGGCTTGAAGTTGTGCTGAAGTTGGCAGCCGGAAGTCTTCACTGGATCGCAGAAGCACACAGTTGCTGAAGGTGGTTTGGCAATTCTCTTCTCATAGCGGGGCAATGACTTTTTTTACCTCGGCCATCGTCTTGGCGGGGTACAGAAGAGAAAGATTTGATGGCGAGTCGTTGAGCCCGTCGATGATGGGCTCACTTTCATCGAGGTCATCTTCATCTCGGCCATCATCAGCCGAACGTGGTGCACTCCCGGCGGGGATGACGGAAGGGACCCGGGGTCTAGTGCACGCGGAAGTTTCTGCTGGTGCTGAAGTTAATGCGGATTCCATCGTATGTTGCTCGGATTCGTCCGGTCTCTCACAAAGCATCCGCCATGTGTTTCAGTGTGAAACTCTTCCTCTTTTAATCCGTAAAAATTTCGGCGATCCGGATCCGGTTTTTATGGGTTAACTCCACACCTGAGCTTTAGACTTGAGTTTTTATTAATTATTTTCGGAATACCAACAGTTACTTATATTTAAACTGAAATTATACTTTTTGCTTTCTCTAACTAACTTTAACTCTTTTGATGGCGGAAGGCAAGTGACCCAAAGATTCGTCATGGTGGGATATGTCAGCTGAAGGATCTCGTTTGAAACGTTGTTTATTGTGAGCCCCAGAGGGCGCTGACTCACACAGGGATGTTACATTGCTTTCAATTTTAATTTTTAATACTACAATAAAGAAATTTGAAGGCACTAAAATATTCATTTCGTATCCAAACTAATCATTCATAGCGTCGTTTTGTAGTTTATGTTAAGACCTTTCAAATGATGTATTGCCAGATACGAGCTCTGTAGCGCTTTGTACATAGCCGGAAAATTCGAAAGACAAAAAGGCGGAAGGGAGATATTTGACAACCTAATATATAGACATATATTTATATATATATATATATATATATGCAATTGAATGCAATTTTCTCAAAAACTACGGACATAAATAATTTAACTTAAATGTACGATTACAAAACAGATTTCTGGCTTTCGAAACTGGTATAGTACTTTATTGTAAGTGTTGCTTTTGTTTTGCTAACAATTTCTTTTTTCATGCTAATTGATTTTTTTTAAATTGCCCGTGCCTCTTAAACGGGGCGAGTAAAAATCCCATAGTAAAAAAAATTAGTTTTTGATTCCTCTACAAAACTGTTATTAAGTTTTACCGCCAAAGTTATCGCATTCGTGCCTAGCAGTGTATATATCAACTGTACGGAGACTTTTCTTGTTGTTCCTTTTTTGTTACCTTTGTCATCAATCGCAGTTTTTTAAAAAAGATTTAATAAAATTCAAATAAAATGTTTAAAATGTAAAAATTCGGATAACAGTTTATTTTATCTAGCATTTTTTCACAAATTTTACACAAATAGACTGTTGTACGGAGACTTGTTTGACTATGTGTATATCGTAATTTCACTGACATAATTTTAACCCAACAAGTTTAGGTCGCCTCGATTTTAAGACACCCCCACTCCCACACTCGTCTGTGATTTCCCCAATCCTTGTTCACAGCCACGACAACTTGTTGGAAAATTCTCGATTGCAATGAAAAGACAAGTAAATAGCCTTTGAACGTTTCGCATGCGATTACTGACTGATCCAGTTTAATCGACTATAGAGAATCGTGTGCGAACTCTAATTCACTCACTTTATCGGATGTCAATGCCATTTGCGTCATCGTTGTCAACCCGATAAATCCATTACCAACACAACCACTGTTGCGTAGTAATTCTTTACAGAAGAAGATATATAGCCGATAGAATGTCAAATAGCTTTCAACATGAAAAAACACCCCTAAACACACCTCGAACATATAAACGCAATAAATTGGGACAACGGTTAAAATTGGCACAGTACATCCGCCTCCACCATCTCCTGTTCACAGGATAATTACTAGCTTTGTTATTTGAACAGATAAGTGAACAGAAGGGACCATGCGACGCTCATAAAAATATTATCTACATCGTAGAATAATTGTCTTTATACAATAATCGCTATCCTCAATATAAGGACGAAAATCCAGGCTATAAAAACGAAACACATGTTACACTTCAGGCTGGGTGCCAACACAACTGGTTTTTGCCGCAAGAAACTGAAGAAGCATTGATTGCTTGAGATGTAGGAAATGAATTTTAGAAAATTTATCATTTAATTTCAAAATGTTCGATTTTATTAACCAATAAAGGCGGTATTATCCATCGAAAACAATACACCAATTGTAGCGATCGTTCAACGTTTCTATAGGGTAGGGTCGAAATAATTTAACAGGGAGGAGGAATTGACATAAGCACTTTTCTTGAGAACTCTTAATTTGGGAGCACTTTAAATGATGAGCAAATGAAGTTAGTTACGATGAGTATGAGTGGGAAAAAACTGATCAGTGTGTCATTAAAGCTGTGAAGTGGATGTGTTTTTATTTTTTTTAGCCGGTTGATGTAATTTTTTATGGTAAGTAATCCAAGCACAATTTCTTTATTTTTAAGCTTTTGATACTTGAATTGCAATGTTGGGGTGCATCTGCATTTGACTTAAACAAAAGGGTAGAAAAACATCTTGTATTTTCTATCTTGTATTTTTTTTGTTTCTGTGTCTAGTTGATGTGTATTTATCTTATCTTAAAGTAATTTTGAAGTTTATTTTATGAAGAGTATTTATTTTTTTAAAGCTATTTTTGTTGTTTGGTTTTAAGCTTACAAGATTCAATGTAAATTGAAAAGACGTAAAGAATTTAAAAAAACTGAGTTTCTTGTAAGCAAGAAAAATAAAAAAAAATAACTATTTATTGGAAAATAACAAAATTTTATTTTTATTTAATTATTAAAAACTGTTGAACCGTGATCATTTGTCAAATGCTCCTCTCTCTGTCAAAACCTCCTAACGCCAATGTCAAATCATCCCTCCCCGTAGGAGGAATTGACAATTGGGAAGGGTTAAAAAAAAAAGTCTATAACGTAGGTACAAATATTTAAATCGGTAATTAAACGATGTTTTTATGTTGCTAGAAAGATATTTTAATATATACAATTTTTCAAAACATAAAACTGTATTTGGATTTTGAGATATTTTGAAAAGTTTGTTAACGTCAAATCATTCCGACCTTACCCTACTATTTGTGTAGTACGTGTTTTAAAATAGGCCCTAGTTTTGGCAATTATCTTTTAGTAAGTGCTAAATTTGTTCTCAGCGACCAGAAATCACTAACTCTTAGTCCGACGTTTTTATAGGTTGGTACCTACTTTAAAAAATAATGCGGCGACGACATGATCTTTTCAGCCGAACTCTTATTTAGTTTTGAGATGCAGTTTTGTATTTGTATTTATCTATATAAATAAAGATGAATCGCCGAAATGTATGTAATACTATAACTCAAGAACGACTTCACAGAATTAGATAATTTTTTTTCCTCTGAATTAGTTACTTTTAGGAGATGGTTTAGATAGAAAAAAAGGTTAAGAAAATTGAGAAAATTAGGTGGAAAAACGCAATCAAAGTTTTCCAAAGCATTGTTTATGTATCAGAAAAAAAATGACTCACACATGAAGTGCCAGTGGCGCAGAGAATAAGATCGCTGCTCCAGGATCTCTGGGTCTGCAAATCAAATCTCGGCAGGTCGTATCTTTTTCCGATAATCTTATGTACTGGATTCATGTCTAGGAAAAAGCAAACACTCTTTGTTTTTTTCAATTCAATTTTTTCGGGTGCAAAAACGCTTTCAAAGCTTTCCAAAGCATTTCTTATGTATCAGAAAAAACTGACTTAAATATGAAGTGGCACTGGCGCAGAGCGTAGGATATGTAGCTGCTCCAGGATCTCAATAATTAGGAAAAACCCACTGCGTGAAAAATAATTAAGGATGTGAGAAATGTAAGGAATGATAATGTTTATATAGAATCGTCAGAATAAAGAAACAGACATATTCGATCGTGGAAAGTGCTGTGATAGTGAATCGAGAGTTGTAATAGTATTAAAGTAGTAGTGAAAGATTGATAAACAATAATAATAGATATTGGAAAACAAGTGGAAGTGTGTGTTGTGTTTCACTTACAATTTAAGCCTTTCAATAGATCAAAGTGATTTGCAAACGCTTCGCATTAGCAGCGATAGCGCAGAGGATGTGGCATCTGGTCTAGAATAATACTATTAGTCGTAACATTTTTATCCGGTAATCTTCCGTACTAGGTTCGCACCTAGGAAAATTTACATACGTAAATTGAGTGCTCAACGTTCGTTCTATAAAGCGGGACAGACATTTAAAGTTTTATATAGTATGATTTAATATGTAAAATAAAATGCCACGAACAAGGCGTCAAAACATCGGCCGGCGCACGCGTAACTCGAATAGGGTTTACCAGACTGAAGAAGAGCGAAGGCAGCGTTTGGGGACAATTAGAATTTCTCAAGCGAGATTTCACGCGACTCCAGAACTACCCATACCAACAACTTCAAACGTTTAAAGCGCATTGTAATGTTGAGTACTGCAGTTCGGTAAAATCTATTAAATATGTTTGTAACTACGTCACGAAAGGAAACGACATGGCCGTATTTGGTATTGCAGCTTCAAACAACAACGATGAAGTTTCACAATATCAGATGGGAAGATGTTAACAGCAATGAGGCTGTTTGGAGAATCTTTTCATTTCCTATACATGAACGTCATCCGCAGTAGTCCATTTAGCTGTTCCATTGGAAAATGGACAACGAGTATATTTTACGGCAGAGAACGCAACACAAAGAGCTGAACGACCACCAGCGACAACGCTGACAAACTTCTTCGAGACATGCGCGAGCGATCCATTTGCAAGAACATTGCTTTACTCGGAAATACCGAAATATTTTACATGGAATGTGTCACATAAAAAATTCCAACGCCGAAAACAAGGACAGCCTGTACCAGGATACGTGGATGTATATTCAACCGATGCATTGGGGTGCATTTACACAGTGCACCCAAACAGTGACGAATGTTTTTACTTGCATTTATTGCTACTTAATATTCGTGGGCTAACTTCATTCGAATCTCTACGAATGTTCAATGGTGAATTGTGCGCAACATATCCAGAAGCCTGTCAACGATTACATTTACCGGAGAATGATATCCATTGGAACCACACACTTGCTGATGCTGTTATTTCATCTACTTCGCATCAAATACGATCACTTTTTGCCATCCTAATTTCAACGGGCTTCCCATCAAATCCACAAAATTTGTGGAACAAATACAAAGACAATATCGTTGAAGACATTGTGCATCGACTACGTTCAACAACGGAAAATCCTGAACTTGAAATTTGCGCTGAAATCTACAATGAGGTATTGATATCTTTAGAGGATTTGTGCTTGATGATGTCTGGCAAATGTTGCATGACTTAGGAATGCCTGCACCTAATCGCCCCATGCATGGTGTATTCAATCGTGAATTTGAACGAGAATGGAGGATTTTTTTTCCTGGACCTTTGATCCTATTAATTTTAGATACAATTCGGGCACAAAGTAAGATCGCACTGGCAGTAGCATCATCTGGGATTGCAGCTATTACACTATTAGAAGGTGGACGAACCGCTCACTCGGCGTTCAAACTTCCATTAAATTCGCAAGCAATAGATGAACCGACGTGTAATATAACCAAAACATCAGCAAATGGCGAAAGTGCTACAGAATTGTAAGCTTATAATTTGGGATGCGTGCACGATGGCGCACAAACGAGCATTAGAGGCACTCGACCGACCACTAAGAGATTTGCGTAGCAATCAGAATCTCTTCGGAGGCGCGATGATTCTACTGGCTGGAGATTTTCGCCAAACGCTTCCAGTCATTCCTAGGTCAACAGCTGCTGATGAAATAAATGCTTGCTTGAAGACATCAAATTTATGGCGATACGTAAAAAAAATTATGTTAGTAACTAATATGCGAGTTGCATTACAAAATGACTTATTGACGGAACTGTTTTTAAGCGCGTTATTAGACATTGGCGATGGGAAAATACCTGCTGACCCTTCTACTGGCCTCATTTCATTTCCACCCAATTTTTGTCAGTTCATATCGGAGTATGTTATAAAAACCATGTTTAGTTGAGCGAACGAGCTATATTAGCAGCAAAAAATAAGGATGTTGATGATTTAAATATAAAAATCCAGAATGAAACTTATGGACAAATACATTCATTTAAGTCGATCGATTCCATTATCAATCAAAATGAAGTTGTAAATTATCCAATTGAATTCCTAAATTTATTAGATTTGGCAGGATTACCACCAGGATATTTTCTCATTATTGTCAAATATAATAATATAATTTCCCAGTATTACATTTCCTTAGTCCACGATTTTACACCACCTGTGCGAAGCCAAGGCAGGCGTAAGTAGTAAACCAAGTCTTTCAGGAATTTCGAAATTATACACAAAAAAGAAGACAGACAGACGGACACCGAAGTGTTTCTATAAGTTTCGTTATTCCTTTGGAGCAAAGCCCTAAAGATATGGCGGTACGAAGTTCGGCGGGTCAGCTAGTAAATAAATAAAAAACACTCCAAACTTTAAACCTAAGTTTATTATTAAATTTTTTAAAGGCCAGCCAACATACTTTTGATTTCATCTTAGCTAATCCATCTAGCCGTAAAGATCTTACCACTTTTTTTTTTTTAACTTTTGTTTTGTGCCACGAACAAAGGATGTGGCATTAAAATAATTGCGACGACGTCATCGATGCTTACATAATGGAAGCAACATATTTGAAGTTTGAGGTGATGCCTGTATTAGGCTCGGTGCCCCGGTGCGATTTTTTGACGCGGCGGTGACGGGACGGTACCGCTGAAGCGTCATTTGATCCTCGCAAACACAAACAAGTTAAACAAGATATCCATCTCCCTCGTCTCTTTCCCCTTGGTTTCATTTGACAGCGTTTTTTATGCAATTCCTGTGTCTGTGAATACGTGTGAGCTGCCAATTGGTTCCTGTTTAAGATTAGTCATTGAAACCACCAATTTTTTGTGCAAGTTTTAGGCCCCTATTGCGATTGTCGAATGGCAATCGGTATTCGACTATAATCGATTATCGATTGAGTTCGGTATTGCGATTCTTGATTGCAATCGATGGCCGTCGATATGACAGCCAATTTTGTGTCGAATGTTTTCCACTGTTGTGTGGACTAACTGATGTTAGGAATGTGGGATAGTGTCGAGTGATCTTATGGTGTATTGCTGTTGCGGCTGCGGGATGGTGTCAGTGCATCTTAATAATGTTGTTCGTTAACTTACATACCAGCCCACACTCAACACACTTGCGGGCACTGTGTGTGCGCAAAATCAAAATCTTTTAATTTTCTTCACACCAGGGCTTCGGCCATAATCGGTGTACGAACCGGTCTTTCACAAATTAATGTGGCAGATCGCATTCAATTCGTAATTAGCACGACTTTATTGATTTCGATTTCAGATAAAACTCAACAATTTAAAAAAAAAAAAGAATATGAAATGTAAAAAAAGCGAATAACAGCAACAATTTTTCGAACTTCCGCTTTCTCCGCTCACTGTTGATTTTAGTAATTTTAAAATACACCGTCATATAGCGTATGGCTGCACAGCAGTCAGTTGAACTGTTTAATATTTCCTCATATTAGGTTGTCAAATATCTCCCTTCCGCTTCTCCCTTCTTTTTCCGGCTATGGACAAAGCGCTACAGAGCTCGTATCTGGCAATACATCATTTGAAAGGTCTTGACATAACCTACAAAACGGCGCTATGCATGATTAGTTTGGATACGAGCTCTGTAGCGCTTTGTACATAGCCGGAAAATTCAAAAGACAAAAAGGCGGAAGGGAGATATTTGACAACCTAATATTATTTCTTAATGCTTTCGCCGAGGTCTACAAAACTGCGTTTTTGGATTTTCGAAATTCGCATATTGACGTTTTATCGTTTTTGGCCAAAAGCGCCAAAAGTATTAAGGCTAGAATGATAGATTTTTTGACAAAGCGGCGTGGAAATTACAATACTACTGGTGAAAACCGCATGGAAATCGGTTCAGTAGTTCCTGAGATCAGACTCCCCAAACATTTTTTTAGACTTTGTTTTATAATATTTATAGATATAGAAGATAGATATTCAGATTCATGTTGCTTGTTGTATTGGTACATTGTTGAAGTATTGGAATTTTAAAAGGTAACTCGGTAGGAATCGGGTTATATGGACACCACGCCACTGCTATATATCAAGCTTATAGCTGAAGAGAGCGGATTATGTTTCAACAAAAAAGAATTTCAATTAAAATGTAAACAATGAACTTAGACAGTGCGCTTTAAACAACCACTTGAACGTGACCTTTGCAAAGGAAAAGGTGGAACTGCAGTTGCGTAATTTTGCGGTCATAACAACACACTCGTCTCCCGGCCGCCATCTATTCTCCGCCGCAGTTTACTTTAATGTAGAGTCCTTCGGTTAGGGGAGGAAAAAGTTTGTTAACTTTAATTAAGACTTATTCAATATTTTTGTTTTTTGCCTTTTACCTGTGTTCGTCAAAGAATGCTAATATAGAAACAAGTGCAAGACATAACTCTGTTCTTTTTTTTTTACTTAAAATCAAGAGCACTACAAACATCAACCATTGAGCCATCAAAGTCACTGCCAATGATTCGAGTACACATTCCGAAGACCTCTGCACAAGGACACACCGTAAGGCAGGCAATATAAACATACCTGTCAGCTGCTGCATGAAACACGACATAAGTATCGAAACAACGTTATACAGTACCAAACATAAGTATTGGCAATGATTTCTGAAAGAAACCACCCGGTATCAAGAAAAAAAGCTTTAAAGTTTTGCTCACCTGCCGAGGGTTTCGTTCTTTCGTCTACAGATTAGAAGTAAGGATTTAAGGAAATTAACAACATCAAATGACTTCACTAAAATCTTTCATATCGTTTCAAATAAAATTAAACAAAAGAAAATCCTTTTCCATATCCCGAGCCATCCATTTTATGGAGAAATTTGTTTGCTACTACATAGCTGGCGTTTGACCCCTTTTCAAGAGAACACTTAATCGTTGATATCTCAAAAAATTGTGTGAAAATAAAATTTTTTTGATATGATATTTTTTGATTCTTTCGCAGATATCTACAAAATGGCGTTTTTAGATTTTTAAAATACAAATGTTGTTACTTTGAGGTTTTTGGTCAATAACTCGAAAACTATTAAAGGCAGAATGCTCAGACCAATTTTAAAGTAAGAATTACATCGAGTCCAACATTTCAGATTTTTTCCAGATGCTTAGTAACATCGGTGCGGAAACTGAATGGCGATGGGGAGAAGTGAACGCCCTTTCTCCACTTCGGAGCAATTTTGAGCCCAAATAACTCGAAAACCAGACTTTTGACTGAAAGGTTAGAAATAAAACTTTTATTGTATTTCAAAAGATCTGTTGAATGATTAATCACTTGATTAGTTTTGATAAGAAAAATTTGTTTTTAAACTTAGTAGCAGTACTAACTATTTCCTTAGTATGTTATTTCTTTGAAATATTTTTTTCGGATTCTGTACTGCGCAATCGAAATAGATCTTTTGCTGAAATTTCGTTTCTAAATTCTGTGTTGTTCACCAGTTACCAAGATGAGAGCTTAATGACGTACGGACAGGTATTTTTTATAATCTGAGCCCCGCCCCTTTCCAACGAAACCCATATCGACCATAAAAGATAATAAATATTTTTCCGGCGTTAATGTCAGTACTAACTTTTTCTTTAATCTACGATTAATTCTGAAATTCTGATGGTCTATTTCTGGATTGCCAAGATGCATCTAAAGTCCAAATTTCATCCCTTATCTCCAAAGAACTTAGAAGTTATGGGCAAATATGTAGAAATGAAATGAGAAAAGAAAATCAGAAAATGCGATACAATTATTTATTTTCGTTTTTCAAAAATTTGTTTTAATGATATCAGACCAAAAGATTGCAAAAATTTAAAGTCAATATTGTGTTAAATAAAACTGTTAAAATAGACTCGATGTTGCCTTATTTCTTTCTAAATACTGGGTGGTTTCTTTTAGAAATCATTGCTCTGCCAATACTTATGTTCGGCACTGTATGTAGCCAATCGGTTGTCCTTTTCAATTTGTAAACACACTTAAAGCAGTTGTAGAAAGCTCGTGTATGTAGGTTGAGATTTTATATACGCTGCAAACTAATTCCCTATTGCACGCGAAGGTCAGAGCATAATGGCACACTTAAAATATGCACATAGCCAAGGAGCGCACCCAACAACAAGGACGATTAAGTTGGGTATTTAGTTGCCGTGAGTCCCCCAATGACCCTGAATGCGTTTCACAGAACAGTTCCTTTTAATAACTACTATTGCTATTGAGTATTTGCTACCTATAATCCTGTCGCCCCAAAGGCATATCCCCTTGACATTGTTGGGAAGGCGAGAGTAGACTTTTAACGAACTATCGAAAAGACTGAAGTGAAAAATTTTAAATGATTTCCGTTTTTGCTTTTCTATTTTCAGTGAGCACATAAGCGTGTATTGGTTGGTAGTAATTTGTACATATGTCAATTTATTACAGTCGAATCGCGATAATTCGTACCCCGATAAATCCAAACCTCAATAATTCGTAGCAAACAGCTCGTCCCTTAAAAAATTGTCGCTATTTCATAAAATGTTCATACATTTTGCTCTCCTCGTTATTTCGTGTGGATGAAATTCGACCGGAAATGCTTAAGGCAATGGGTAAAGAGGGTCTTATGGCTCTATCGATTGGCAAACTGGGGTGGTTCTCCCTCTATTTAAAAAGGGAGATAAGAGAGACTATTCCAATTATGGGGGCATATCTCTTTTAAGTCTCCCCGGTAATGTCTATGCTAAGGAGTTGGAGGAGCGTTCTAGAGCTATGGTCGAATCCAAGTTGGGGAATGAACAGTGCGGCTTTCGACCCGGCAGCCGCAACTTCTCACTCTAAGAATGGTACTTGAAAAGGCGTAGGAATATGGCAAACCGATCAACAGTTCCTTTGTAGACCTGGAAAAGGCGTATGAGCGAATCCCTTGAGGAAAACTCTGGAGTGTTTTGCAGGAGTATGGGACTGATGGGTCTTTGTTGAGGGCCATTCAGTCCCTATACACAAACTGTAGCAGCTGCGTTCGGATTAACGGTAATAAATCAACACCTTTTACGGTGGGCGTTGGACTTCGCCAAGGGTGCGTATTGTCACCTCTCCTTTTCATTATATATATGTTACAACGCAGCCGAGGTGAAGAACGTTTGACATTGGGAGTGCTTTTTGCAAATGACTTAGTAATCCTTACATCCACACAGACGGAACTCCAGCGTGCGCTAAATAGGTTTGTGGCCGTCTGTGGTTAAGGTGGTCAAATCTGTGGTGATGCTTATTTCCAGAACACCTATCCAATGTGATCTGTATGCCAGTGGAGTCCCATTGAAATAGATAGAGAGCTTCAAGTATCTCGGGGTCTTTTTTTTTACTAGTGATGGGAGGAGCAATACTTAGCTTTCCTGCAGGACTGAGTCAATTTTGAAACAGCTTGGAAGGTCTGTCATCAGGAAGTCCGAGCTTGGCGTGTAGGCCAAGATATCGGTGTTTAATTCGGCATTTGTTCCAACTCTCACCTATGGTCATGAAATTTGGATAGTGACCGAAAGAATTAGATCGCGAATACGCGCTGCCGAGATAAGATTTGTGCGTGCTGTTGTGGGAGTTACTTGTCGAGAAAGGGTGAGAAAGACGACGGTGCGTGAAGAGCTTAATGTTGAGCAGCTACTTCCCCGAACGGAAAGATCCATACTTCGAAGGTTTGGTTACGTGGCACGAATGTATGCGACTCCGTCGGGTAGGCGCCCGCTCGGTAGACCCAGAATGAGATGGTTGGTTCAAGTCCAAAAGCTCGCCTGGTTACGCTTGGGCATACCCTCTGAGGAGTTAGAGTCGGCGGCGGAGGATCTGGTTGCCTGGAGATCTCTTCTGCGTGCACTGCCCCTGCAACGCAGAAAATTATGATGATGATGATGAACTCTGAACTCCGAAATGTTGAGTTGGATTGAGAGTTATCTGCTGAACCAAAAGCAGTATATTTAAATTGCTACATTTCTGTCAAGAGGAATTTGTAGTGGTGCTAGTGTTCCTCAAGACATTGGCTCATTGTTTTCTTCTTATCTTTATAATTGATCTTCTTTCTTATATCGCTAGCTTTAAGCGTCTTGGGTGTAAGGAATATTAAAAAATACTTGTTAGAGTTAGTATGTTATTAATTTATTTCGTGCTTACAGATTTTAATTCATTAAATATATTATGAAAAATAAATTATGCTTTGAAAAATCTCTATTTGCTCTATGAGATTCCAGAAAAACTCTCAGAATATCAAAAATCGTGTTAAAACAAAGCAATTCATGTAAAAAGAGATTTTTTTCTTTTAACCTCGTGTTAAATCAAAATCATGTAAAAGAGACCCGCGACTTCGTTCGCGTAAATATCAGTTATTGCGCAGTACATGCTAAATTTCGTCATAATCAAAATCGGTAGTTTAGCGTTAGAGATAGACAGATAGGCAACGGTTCTTCAAAACCTGTTATAACATAGCTGCGCACTGAGGTTTCACCACGTTTTATGGAAAAAATCGACTAAAAATGGAATGGTACGGAACTGAACACAAATAATAAAGGAACAGAAGTTTCGTTAAAATTAGATCGTTAATTTCGTCAAAATTACTATTGCAACTGCCAATATATAGTCTATCGATATTAAATGCTGGTCAATGCTGGTTACTTTTTCACCTAATCCGCGACCAATTTCAATTCTGTTTTCAAAATGAGGTACATTCCCGTCTCTTATTGAAAGTAACCTTAAAGGAAAATGTTTACTGCTTCCACCGAAATGCGCTCTCTAAAGAATTGTTGTATTATATGTAAGGTCACCGACTTAAACGCTACGCGTGTTTATTTTTTTGGCCGCTTTATTGCAACGGATCATCTTAGTTTTATTCTAACAAAATTACACTTTACAGAAAGTACTTAGCCTAGAAATTCAAAATGATTGTGTGAGTGCAGGTAAAGTGGGTACCGAGTAAGTTAATTTATTATTGTTTCTTTAGAAAATGATCTCCTACATATAAAACTTTGATACAATATGAAAAATAATGTGTTCCTCTATAGCCTAATCCTGATTTAAATACTAACAACGCATTATCAAATATGTTTCATTTCCTGCAAAATCAAAGACCACACGGCCACTCTTGTTTCTTTTAACAGCGTGCTCACTAAAGAGATACGCTCTAGTTCCTCTAACTATCAATAGTAACGTTTATACATGGGTTTATAACATGAGTGATTCTACCCATGATTTTATTACAGCTTCTAATATGTATCACTAGGAGTCTTATGCGAACCTCTACAGAAGCTCTATAAATCATGGTTTACAGAATCAGTAATTTAACACAACGAAATTTTGACAGAGTACTTTTGCTGTAAAACAGAAAACGCTTCAGACATGTTGACCTAGGAATGACTGGAAGCGTTTGGCGAAAATCTCCAGCCAGTAGAATCATCGCGCCTCCGAAGAGATTCTGATTGCTACGCAAATCTCTTAGTGGTCGGTCGAGTGCCTCTAATGCTCGTTTGTGCGCCATCGTGCACGCATCCCAAATTATAAGCTTACAATTCTGTAGCACTTTCGCCATTGCTGATGTTTTGGTTATATTACATGTCGGTTCATCTATTGCTTGCAAATTTACTACTACTGCCAGTGCGATCTTACTTTGTGCCCGAATTGTATCTAAAATTAATAGGATCAAAGGTCCAGGAAAAAAATCCTCCGTTCTCGTTCAAATTCACGATTGAATACACCATGCATGGGGCGATTAGGTGCAGGCATTCCTAAGTCATGCAACATTTGCCAGACATCATCAAGCACAAATCCTCTAAAGATATCAATACCTCATTGTAGATTTCAGCGCAAATTTCAAGTTCAGGATTTTCCGTTGTTGAACGTAGTCGATGCACAATGTCTTCAACGATATTGTCTTTGTATTTGTTCCACAAATTTTGTGGATTTGATGGGAAGCCCGTTGAAATTAGGATGGCAAAAAGTGATCGTATTTGATGCGAAGTAGATGAAATAACAGCATCAGCAAGTGTGTGGTTCCAATGGATATCATTCTCCGGTAAATGTAATCGTTGACAGGCTTCTGGATATGTTGCGCACAATTCACCATTGAACATTCGTAGAGATTCGAATGAAGTTAGCCCACGAATATTAAGTAGCAATAAATGCAAGTAAAAACATTCGTCACTGTTTGGGTGCACTGTGTAAATGCACCCCAATGCATCGGTTGAATATACATCCACGTATCCTGGTACAGGCTGTCCTTGTTTTCGGCGTTGGAATTTTTTATGTGACACATTCCATGTAAAATATTTCGGTATTTCCGAGTAAAGCAATGTTCTTGCAAATGGATCGCTCGCGCATGTCTCGAAGAAGTTTGTCAGCGTTGTCGCTGGTGGTCGTTCAGCTCTTTGTGTTGCGTTCTCTGCCGTAAAATATACTCGTTGTCCATTTTCCAAGGGAACAGCTAAATGGACTACTGCGGATGACGTTCATGTATAGGAAATGAAAAGATTCTCCAAACAGCCTCATTGCTGTTAACATCTTCCCATCTGATATTGTGAAACTTCATCGTTGTTGTTTGAAGCTGCAATACCAAATACGGCCATGTCGTTTCCTTTCGTGACGTAGTTACAAACATATTTAATAGATTTTACCGAACTGCAGTACTCAACATTACAATGCGCCTTAAACGTTTGAAGTTGGTTGGTATGGGTAGTTCTGGAGTCGCGTGAAATCTCGTTTGAGAAATTCTAATTCTAATTGTCCCCAAACGCTGCCTTCGCTCTTCTTCAGTCTTGTAAACCCTATTCGAGTTACGCGTGCGCCGGCCGATGTTTTGACGCCTTGTTCGTGGCATTTTATTTTACATATTAAATCATCTATAATCTATCTATAAATATTATAAAACAAAGTCGAAAAAAATGTTTGGGGAGTTTAATCTCAGGAACTACTGAACGGATTTGCATGCAGTTTTCACCAGTAGTATTGTTGGTTATTTATTATGGGTATGGACTATATTTTATAGACATTTAGACACAACAAGTTAACGGTATATTGAGATACGTAAAAAAAGTCGAGAACTGGGAAACTTCTAAGGCGGCCGCTGTCTAAACAGTTATAGATACGAAAAAATAATGTAAGGAGGAATTGATCGTCTCAAAAAGTTCTAAAAAAAAGTCAGCGGTGGCATATGTCTATCTTTTAAGGTAGACTCACAATAACCATTTTTATGGTTCTGTAAAAGTTCGAAAAGCCAATCCGCCCTGTAATTTTTACACCGCTTTGTCAAAAAATCTGAAAAAATTACAAAAAATTGGCTTCCATGAGTAAATTAAAAAAAACTAATTTCAGCATTCTAGCCCCAATACTTTTGGATCTTTTGGCCAAAAACGATAAAACGTGAATGTGCAAATTTCAAAAATCTAAAAACGCAGTTTTATAGATCTCGGAGCAAGCACTAAGAAATAATAGATATAAAAATATCGATTAGTTGGCGAAATCCGAGAAATCGCTGATTAAAAGATTTTTTTAATCTATAAAATTCTGGCTGAAATCGATGCGAGTTTCAGTGGTGTTTTCCATATTTATTTCAACCCCTATTTCCTCAACTCAAATTTGCACACAGCTGGCATGACGATGATCGCGCAGAAACGGTGTTGTACGGATAGAGGCATATGAGATGTGAAAAATGAATGTATGTATATAGGTATGTATGTGTATAGGTTTACATAAATGTACACATTAGAAATACAGGCAGCGATTAAAGAACGTGGTATTTTTTGTTGGAATATTATAACCAATGGGAAAATAACATGTCTGATGCGTGTTCTGTTCTACAGGAATATAGGAGAGACATTTATTTACTTTGATAATTTCGCCGCAAAATATGATTGAAGATTTGTTGCAACGCAGACAACAACTGTCATCCGATTATGGAAACATTGATCGAAGTACATACATACAATAGATTCATTCGAAGTCGAATTTTGACGGGATATCAAAATTAGTTAGAGTTAGAGGCAGTTACGGAAATTCAAGTTAGAGGGTTTTTTTTTGGTAAAATTCTTTATTTTGGATTGTAATATTTGCAATTGGAATTATACTGGCAGACGTCTTTATGTTACGTTTTTAAAGTAACCTTCCAATACACGCGCTAAATGAAGCAAGAATGCATCTCAGATACCTATCTGTTTTCAGACTAAAAGCCGGTTATTTGTGGGTGGGCGATGCGACTAGAGATGGCTCTCGACAACGACGGGTGAGTCAGATAATGCGAGTTTGCGTACTTGCTACAAGTTGTGAGGAGACATTTTTTTGTCTATTTTTCAGCCAAAGAAATAAAATTCGACTTATTGTTAGAGGTATTAAAAGTAGACTAAGGCTGGAAAGAATGTATTCGCGTTAGAGGGATTTGAGACTTTAAGGGAGTTCGACTTAGAGGATGATTTTTGTATGGGCGATTGAGGGGATTGAGGTTCGACTTAGAGGAATTCGCCTGTGTGTTCTGTGGAAATTTATTTCAAGTAAATAGAGAAATAACCTCTCTTTAGCAAATTAAAAAAAAAATTAAATTCCTGGCCTTATTATTATATGCAGAATACATGCGAGAAAAAACAATGATCATTGAATCGTAACTTCAAACTAATATACATAAGTGTTGCATATGGAAGAGACAACACATCACTTTCCAATAATATGCTTGAAATGAGAGCAGAAAAATTTGAAGTAAGAAATGGGAAGGTAAATTTCAGAAATATCTTTGTTTTGGTGCCGAGCACTTTAGAAATGATTGAGAAAATATATCCGGATATTGCAAACTTATCTACTAATTCATTTGGTTTGAGGGAAGGGCTATTTTGTGGCAGACAAATAAGCAAGTCAATTAAGTTAATGATTTAATTCTTGCCAAATGTGATTCATTATCAAAAGTCTATTATTTAGTTGACCGCGCTTGAGATGTAGAAGAAGTGGTGCAGTACCCCAAATTATTTCTAAATTCATTAACACTTTCTGGTATTCCATTACTGGAATACGAAAAAACTTTAGATATATAGTGCTGCCTGCGCGAAGCCAGGACGGGTTGCTAGTACTATATAAAACTTTAAATGTCTGTCCCGCTTTATAGAACGAACGTTGAGCACTCAATTTACGTATGTAAATTTTCCTAGGTGCGAACCTAGTATGGAAGATTACCGGATAAAAATGTTACGACTAATAGTATTATTCTAGACCAGATGCCACATCCTCTGCGCTATCGCTGCTAATGCGAAGCGTTTGCAAATCACTTTGATCTATTGAAAGGCTTAAATTGTAAGTGAAACACAACACACACTTCCACTTGTTTTCCAATATCTATTATTATTGTTTATCAATCTTTCACTACTACTTTAATACTATTACAACTCTTGACTCACTATCACAGCACTTTCCACGATCGAATATGTCTGTTTCTTTATTCTGACGATTCTATATAAACATTATCATTCCTTACATTTCTCACATCCTTAATTACTTTTCTTATTTACATAACAATTCATTCTACACGCAGTGGGTTTAACCTACTTATTGATTTCATATCGGGCTTTCTTTTTTCACCCGAAAAAATTAGAAAAATAAAGTGTGTTCGTTTTCCCTAGACATGAGTTAATCGGGAAAAAGGATACATTATTGCCGAGTTTCGATTCCCGGACCTAGAGATCCTGGAGCAGCGATCTTATGCTCTGCGCCAGTGCCACTTCATATGTGAGTCAGTTTTTTTCTGATATATAAACAATGCTTTGGAAAACTTTGATTGCGTTTTTCCACCAGATTTTCTCAATTTTCTTAACCTTTTTTTCAATCTAAACCATCTCCTAAAAGTAACTAATTCAACTCAAGTCGTTCTTGAGTTATAGTATTACAGTGAAACCTGTCAAGTTGGCCACCCTTATAAGTTGGCCACCCGAAGAAGTTGGCCAGTTTTTACATGCACCAAGAAAATCCCATACAAATGTTACACAAATCACCTTTATATATTGTCCACCTGCCTATCTTGGAACTTGGCCACAAATTTGTTCACTTTGTGTCATCTCTCATAGAAAATAACCTGTGAAAGTTGCCCAACACCATGCGTAAGCGATGGACTCTTTTTCCCCATATTATAGTTTGACCTCCTCTAAACTTAGCGGTAAAATAACGAATTTTTTGTTCCAGTTATATGCATATGCAAATGGTAAAATATGAGATAAATTGTTCCTTCAGTTTGTGATTACCCTTGGAGGTTACAGTGTTAGTTTTTTTTATAGTGTGGAAAAACTAGCTGTATGCAGAGTATAAAAACATAATGTGTAGGTTTATACGTTCTGTGTGTCTAAAATTATTAAATTTATAGATTTCGTTATGCCACCAAGAAAACCAACAATTCAACTTCCACTTAGTAAGAAGGAAGAAATTTTAAAGGACTTAGAAAAATGGACATCTCAAAGGACATTGGCAAACAAATATGGAATATCCAAATCAACTGTTGGAAATATAAACGCTCAGAAAAGAAAAATTTTGGATGCCTTAGAGAATAATGTAATGGATGACAGAAGGCGTCTATGCAGAAAAACTCCCTTTGAGGAAGTAAACCTAGGAGTTTTTTTTCTTTTTTTAAGAAATGTCGATCAAAAAATATTCCCGTCAGTGGTCCAATGCTACAGGAGAAAGTCAAGCAAATTGCAGATCAACTTAAACTTGAAAATTTTCAGGCCAGCGATGGATGGTTGGAAGCATTTCGCAAGCGGCACAACATCAGTAAACAAAGTATTATCGCTAAAGGCGAGAAATGCAAAGGAGGAAAAATGGCGAAGGAAAGGCTAAGTGTTCTTTTTTGTTGTAGTGCAACAGGTGAAAAATTAAAACCTCTTGTCATTGGAAATGCTGCAAAGCCAAAAAATTTTCGAAAACATAAAATTGATCTTAAGAATTTTGTGGTCTCATGGGCACATAATAAAAAAAGCCGGTCAAGTGTGAGTTTTACTCACGTACCGAGGGTTTCGTTCTTTCGTCAACAGATTAGAAGTAAGGACATAATTTAAGTTAAAGCAACTAACTACGGCTACCTTCCGTTTTCGAATAAAGCTAAACAAAAGAAAAGTCGTTCTCATCTGCTGATCGTGCCAACCGTGTGAAAATTGATTTAGTAAACTTAAGGGATGGTCTCAAGCTCCATTGAACAATTAATTAATTAAAACAATTAATCAGCAGTTCATGAAAGTTAGCTTATCAAGCAGCTAAGCAATTCGGATTATAACGTATTCGGCAGTAATAAATAGCCACTTAGTCATTTAAAACACTGATGTGGTACAGTCACAAATATCCATGAAATTAACAAATCAAGTACTCGTGTTTGAAATTCAAAAAAAAATAAAAATTTTACACTAGGATCTATTATTTGACTTTTGGCATGTGAAAATCACATTGAAGCAATAACAAAAATAGTGGTCAATTTTGTTTTTGTCTCTTTAGAATTCTTTATGTTCACTTTCATTCAATGACAACATTTAAAATCTTTCCAGCAGCATAGCATTCATATAATTCGCAACCAATAGAAAAGAGCGTATCAGGAAATGGTCTGAGCACACATACACGTACAAATAACTGATTCTCTCATTTTCTTCAAAAAAATTACAATAACAAAGCTACTATGATCAATCATTTCTTTACTTCGCTTTGTTCTTTTAAGAGAACTGAGAGAGAAGAAAACTGTCATACAAAATATTTGTAAAAATAGCGAGAAACCCCCTTCGGAGAAGAACAAAAAAATAAAAAGCAAAAAAAGCCAAATCGAGGATCGAACCCAGGACCCTCAGAGCACAGCGCAAACGCTATAACCACTCCACCAACGCCACTTCGAAACCCTATTGTCTTTTTTGGTATAGGAAAAGCATAGAAAACTTTGTATGTGTGAGATAAACGCTAGTTGCCCTTTTTTTGCAAAATGCTCATATAATTTAAATCGTTAATATTTCGAAAAATTGTGTGAAAATAAATTTTTTTTGTATAAAGTTTTTTGATTCTATTGAGATCTACAAAATGGCGTTTTCGGATCTTTGAAATTCGTATGTCATTGTTTTTTGGTTTTTGGCCAATAACTCAAAAACTGTTTGAGCCAGGATGCTCGAACTAAATTTAAACTAAAGATTACATCGAGACCTGCATTCTACATTTTATTCAGATTTTTAAACCTTCGGGTGTGGAAATGCGAGGTGTGGGGACGCTTTTTTTTTCGCACTTAAAGCTAAATATCTCGAAAACTGAACTTCGGAACAAAAAGCTCAAAATCAAAACTGTATTTTATTTTACAAAGCCTATCCAACGGTACCTAACTCAATTAATTCCGGTATACATTTTTTTTAAAGAAATTAGTTATTAACTTATTTTAGTACGAATAAAAAATCATATGAGATTTCTGGGTACATTTGCAATATTGCGATGAGTTGCCCCATAGCTCCAATTTTTTTCAGATTTTTTGGCCCATTATTTTAGAAAATAAGGTATGGGACATGGTACACAAGTCGGTTTTTTTAAGTTTGAGGGCTTATAACTTTTACCAGTAGGACTAAGATACCAACTGTCATACAACTTTTCGATCTAGCTATCATTATCTTTCCAACGATACCCATATCAAGTATCTAAGAAAAAAAAACTATTTTTTGATTTTAGTATTTGTACTAACTTTTTCACTAATAAGTGACTTTCTTTAAACTTTTTTTCGGAACTTTCTTTGGGCAAGTGAAGTACATCATCTGTGAAAATTTCATTTCTTAATTCCAGGTGGTTCACCAGGTACCTAGATTAAGGCTTAATGACCGACAGACAGATATTTTTGTAGCCCCCTTTCCAATGACACCCATATTGACCACAAAAGTTAATAAACGTTTTTTCAACTACTAACTTTTTCTTTAATCTTCGACTAATTCCGGAAAAAATCCCTGATTTATTTTTGGGTTGCCAAGATACATATCCATTCCAAATTTCATCCCTTAACTACAGAGGATTCAGAAGTTATTAGCAAATATGTAAAGGCGACAGACAGACAGACAGACGGACACCGAAGTGATTCTATAAGGGTTTCGTTATTCCTTTGGAACGAAACCCTAAAAAGACGAATCATCATTTTAGTGGATAATGCAACAAGTCATACCCTTTTAAATGAATATTCAAATGTTGTCGTTAAGTTTTTAACCCCTAATCTAACATCAGAAATTCAGCCTTTGGATCAGGGCATCATTCAAAATTTAAAAATGAAATATAGATCCAAGATGCTTTTATCTATCTTAGCAAAAGTTGATGAGTGCGAATCCGGAGCTGAATTTTCCAAGTCCATTAACGTATTGTATGCTTTAAGATGGATTGTGTCTGTCTGGGATAGTGTAGAAAAATCAACAATAGTCGCATGTTTTAATCGTGCTGGATTTCCAGTCGATGTTAGCCCAATTGAAGAACCCCCTGAAGACCTTCAAATAGCGACAACTATCGATAGCTTACCGCTTAGACATTAGATCAGAACTGGTTTCGGCAGCCGAGATAATAAAAGTAGATGAAGGCATAGTTGTGCACGAGGTTGTGAAGGATTCAGTAACGGAAATAATGCATCAGGTTCTACAAGAATTGCAGCCTCTTGATAGTGAGGAATCTCCGTCCGATTCAGAAAATGAGGATGTAGACTGGGACCCTATTACAGCTAATGATGCTAAATAACGTTGATCAGCTTCTTTTATATGTCTCTACGAACCAACCAAACTTAATTGCAGATGTACTCAACATCAAAAATAAAATCGAAGAACATAAGGCAAAGTATAAAATATTGAGACAAGCTAGTTTAAACAAGTATTTTTAAGTCTTATTTTATCTTGTTTCTGGACTGATATATTTTTGTTGTTTTTTATATAAATTAAAAATATGTATGGATACGCAATACATACATGTGTATAATATGAACTGTTTATTTTAATAAAGACAAAGAAAATCAATTTTTCAGTTTTATAAAAATTAAATATTTTGTAGTGCAAAAAGTATACCTTGATAAGTTGGCCACCTGTTTAAGTTGGCCGAAAAATGTTGCACCGCTGGTGGCCAACTTATCAAGGTTTCACTGTACATACATTTCGGCGATTCATTTTTATTTATATAGATAGGATCGTACAATAAGATTTGTATCTGTTTTAGTACTTAGCAATTACAATAACGTTGACTTCAAAGTGTCTACTAATAGATATTTTTATACTTATTTTTTCTTAATGCTTTCACTAAGATCTACAAAACTGCGTCTTCGGATTTTCGAAATTCGCATATCGACGTTTTATCGTTTTTGGCCAAATGCTCCAAAACTATTGAGGCCAGAATGCTGAAATAAATTTTTTTTAATGTACTTATCGAAGTCGATTTTTTATAATTTTTCCAGATTTTTTAGGGAAGCGGTATGAAAATTAAAGGCGGGATTAGCTTTTCAACTTTTTATAAAAATGATTATTGTGGATCTACCTTAAAAGATCTACAAAAAGATATGCTGTCGCCGACTTTTTTTAGAACTATTTGAGGCGCTCAATTCCTCCATACATAATTTTTTTTATCTTTAACTGTTGAGACAGCGCCCGCCCTAGAAGGTTGCCATTTCCCGACTTTATTCACAAATCTCGTTTTACCGTTAACTTCTTGTGTCAAAATGTCCAAAGAATATAGCCATAAACCTTCCCAGAAAGCCAACAATACTGGTGAAACTGCATGAAAATCCGTTCAGTACTTCCAGAGATTAGCGCGTTAAATCACTAAACTCTTCACCTTTAAGTATTAGTATTGGTATAGATTATATAACAATTAAGACGAAATAAAAAATGTTAAACATATTTCAGTAAGGTTCGCCCACTCCACTGATCCAGAAAATCAAATCTTACAGAATTAATAACTTGTTAAACCCGAATTGTGCTACAATTATTTTTTTTTGCATGGTTATTTTTTTATAAGTATAAAAGAGTAATAGCTTTATTCTATAGTTCTTGGCGCGTGAACGTACGATCTCTCTGGCACAATAAGGTTTAATTGTTTTACTTTAAGCAGTGACTAGGTCTTAAGTACATATAGAACAAATTAAATTTTTTTCTATAAATTCAAAGTTACAATCCAACAATTCAGCAACTACCACCTTCACAAGATAGGTCTTATGAGCACAAAAAATCGCAAAACACAAAACACACACCGCCCATAAAGTAGTTGTAAAAAAAAGTTTGGGTCAAATAAGCTGTGAACTAGTACTACTACTTTAGATTCAATCATCTTCATCATCTTGACCGCGTGTTCCACTAATACGGTCGCGGGGGCAAGTATTATTAATCTTTAATTTTTTTAAATAAAAGAAATTTAAATAAACTAAGTTGTTAAGTTTCAAATACTTTCATTTCGAAAACTTAAGTTGTTTATAATAAGGTTTTTATAATACAACATGTTCAAGGTCTGCGAATAACGGTTATTATTATTATTTTTTTGTTCTATTAAATTACCAATTACAATCTGATGGAATTATTAAGAAGAACTTTTTCTAATCTAGATTGTCAGGTGGTAGCACTTTTTATTTACAACCGCATTTATTCTTGTACACCAACGCCACAGCAAAACAATCATTAAAAATGATTCATTGTGCAATGTCCATCTACATGTGTGTATGTATAACTACCGATTACTTAACACGGTCTCAATAATGAGTTACTTTTGCACCGTGCCCAATGAATTCTACTGTATAGAAATTAAATTTTCCTCCTCCCTCGAGGGTACATATTAATCTGAGCAATTAACATAAATTGATTCACAAAAAGCGCCTACCCACCACAAGGTGCAAGGAAATGCCAAATATTGCATTCCCATTCCAGTGAGCCCATTAATCATCATGGCCATATAGATATCAATCTCAGTCATGACAGCGATGCCTGTTGCACACAAGAGGCAAATATGTGAGGCAAAGCCATTCATGGAAACTCAACCAGCAGCAGCGTGGTATGAAATTGTGAGAGCTGGGAATGGCCTTGACAACTCGAAGTACTCTGATTGCGGCTTCTACAGAATTACCACGCGACTAGCGGCTGTCGGTGTCCATCAGTGGGCCACAATTATTTGTCCAAGATCAATGTTAGGTTCCAAGATCAACTATGGGTTGGCATTAGGTGCACCGCGGTGCGGTGCAGAGCCGCACTTGGGTGCGTCTGGTTTCCTCTTTCATTTTTGCTTACAATCCAACGGACTACCACTTGCAAACGAACCTCGGTCTGCCGTAGTGGTAATTTGAGCGACAGCTCAGAGCAAAACAAGAAGATATTAGTTTAGCAGAAACCATAGTCGTTTGTCTGATATGAGCGGGATTACTTATAAAATCTTGTTTGCCTTTGCAATTGGCTCTCGTGTAAAAATAAATCTATCTTTGTAGATAATCGATATCTGTGTGTGATGCGTTGTTATATCCAAATATTTTTATTTGCCCACCGCAATCAGTTCATGTGATATGAATTGATATCTCTCTGTCACAATCAGGACAAATATTTATTTTCCGTTTGATAAGTTCTAGATTGTTGCATTGAATTGGCTTTCGATTTGCATGTAGTATACACATGTGACGCAGGTTTCTCAACTTTCCACAGGTTGGCTTGGGTGGAGAAAAAAGAAAAAGAGATATCGTTTAAAGTCGCTAGCTTTGATGCCAAGAAACGTAAATATTGTTTTCTTTTTTGAAGTTGAATATTTTCCAAATCACAGATGTAGCTGAGTATTCCCTTGGGTCATATGCGGCAAGTAGATACATACGGTGAAACGAACTGAAAAGAAGAAATTTTATTTTTATGACGATTCCACGCCCTAGCGAATCTCTACAGACTGGTAGAAGTGAGGACCAAAGAATTTTACATTTTAAGGTCGAAAAATGTTATGAGATTATTGTCAATAAAATTATAAATATAACTAGCAACCCGTCCTGGCTTCGCACAGGCAGCACTAATTAATTTAAGCCGAATGACTTCTGATAAGTGAATATAAAATAATGGCAGGTGGATAGCTTATCTTGGCTTTACATTTATTTCATGCAGTAAAAGAGTAATGCCCAGTTTCATAGTGAGAGTTTAAATTATTTTTTTGCTTTAAACATCCGCTTAAAAATTTTTCGATTTCACAGTACCCGTTTAAGCTCTCTCGTACAAAGTTTTGTTTCGTCTACTTTCTCTTCCCAACCCAATTTTATATAATAGAACCAAAATCCTACACTATCCTTAGATACAAATTCCAAAACTGCGTTTAGCTAACACCGCAGGTTTATTTTTGACTTTGAAACCGAACTAGTTTAACGATGTTAAGCTGAACTTCAGTTTAAACTCACTGTGAAACTGGGCATTCGAGTCGATTAGTTTCCAATATCCGGATATACATTTTCAATTAGTTCCAAAATATTCCTATGAACTTCCCAGCTAAAGAAACTTCCAGGGCCTTGCAACAGCTGTTTCTACCTTAGAAACAGCTTCCTAATATACCGTTTCATTGAGAAGAAAACTTTATGCTACAATGGTTAATTACTATACATTTAAAAATTTATAAAACTAAGGCTTTGAACTTGTTTGGTTTTAGATGAACAAACTTTTCTTGGAGGTTTATTAAAATACGAAAAGAATTAAAAGGCAAATAAATACGATATCACGATACACTTACCAAAATGAATTTAAAAAGTTCCATACTGCGTATTAGAACTCTTGATCTTATCCGATTCCGCAAATGCCCGAGTACCCGGGTAATACCCAAATTGGCGGGTTCCTGAAAATTGAGATCTTGATGTACACATTTATGTACAAGTATAGAAGCAGTAATAATGAATAACATTTTACAACTATACAACTATTTATGATATAACAACCGAAGCAGTAGTCGTGAGTAACATTTTGTAAACTGAATTTTTTAACATATGCTATACTAGCAACCCGTCCTGGCTTTGCGCAGGCAGCACTTTATTCCTAAAATTTTTAGTATGTCAGTAATGAAATACCAGAAGGTGTTAATGAATTTAGAAATAATTTGGGGTATTTTTCTGTTTCTTCTACATCTAAAACGATGTCAAGTGAATAATAGACTTTTGATGGTGAATCGCATTTGCCAAGAATTGAATCATTAACTCAATTGACTTGTTTGCTTATTTGTATGCGACAAAATTGCCCTTCCCTCAAACCAAATGAATAGATAAGTTTGCAATATCCGGATATACCTTCTCAATCATTTCTAAAATTTTCGGCACCAAAACAATATATTTCTGCAATTTACCTTCCCCTTTCTCACTTCAAATTGGTCTGCTCTTATTTTAAGTATATCATTGGAAAGTAATGTGTTGGCTCTTATGTCTTTTATGTGCAGCTATAAGTATGACTTTTTCAGTGAAGCATAGACTTTGCTTTAGTGCGTCTTGCTAGCTACAATCCCCCGTCAATTTATCAGTATTACTCTACTTGGAAACATTGCAAGCACTTTAAACATCAGTAGTACAAAATTTTAATAGAAGTTTAAAAGCAGAGCTAGGAGCTCTTCCGCCATCAAAAAGTGTGAGTTGAATTCCAGACGATGCCACAGCAAAAACAGTCTTTCCACCATGCTGAATCTTTGCAAGCAATAGATTAATAGAAAGGTCTTCCCGCTGCCTCCAGTAGCATTCACAAAGAAAACGTTCCCCTTGTTATTGTAGACTAATAACATAATTAAATCACAAACGGTTTTTTTTCCTTTTTCAAGTCACTCGTTTTGAATTGCTTCAAGAAGTCACTAATGATCATAGTTTTTTCTCGCATGTATTCTTCGTGATTTGATGTTATATGGCAAGGAATTAAAAAAAAATCAAAGATTTGCCCAAGAGAGACTATTTATCTATTTACTTCAAATAAAATTCCACAGAACATACAGTCGAACGTCCTCTAAGTCGAAATTCCCTCTAACTCGAATACATTCTTTCCAGCCTTGGTCTATTTTCAATACATCTAAGTCGAACTTTATTTCTTTGGCTGAAAAATAAGCAAAACAATTTCCTCTCGCAACTTGTTTCAAGTACGCACACTTGCATTCTCTGGCTCTCCCAAGGTGGTCCTAGACGATAAATACACTCCACGATAATTCACTCTTGTAGTGCAAAACGTCGGAGAAAAAAGCGCATGTTGTTGCCCTTATGATTGTTTACCTATGCAAGAAAGAAAGAGCAGACGAAGTTCACAGCAAAAATGAGGATTTGCTTGCGATCATGGTCCTACATCGCGAACACGGTCGTTGTCGAGAGCCATCTTCAGTCTCATCGCGCACACACAGACAAACGGCTTTTAATCTGAAAACAGATAGGTATTTGAGTGTCCAAGTGTCCTTGTTATTTTTCTGTAAAACAAAACACGCATCAGGCATGGTATTTTCCCATTGACTATCATCTTCAAAAAAAAAAAAAAAATACCGCGTTCTGGCATCGCTGTCTATATCTCTATTGTGAATATTTATGTACACCTATACACATACATACATACATACATATATCCATTTTTCATATCTCATACCGTACGGCACCGTTTCTGCGCGATCATCGACATGCCAGCTGTGTGTAAATTTTAGTTGAGCAAATGGGGGTTAAAATGAATGTGGAAACACCACTGAGACTCGCGTCGATTTCAGCCAGAATTTTACAGATTAAAAAAAACTTTTAATCAGCGATTTCTCGGATTTCGCTATTTATATAATATAACTATTTTTATAGTTACTATTTTTTAATGCTTTCGCCGAGATCTACAAAACTGCGTTTTTGGATTTTCAAAATTCGCATACTGGCGCTTTATCGTTTTTGACCAAAAGCTCCAAAAGTATTGGGGCCAGAATGCTAAAATTAGTTTTGTTTTAATGTACTCACCGAAGGCGATTTATTGTAATTTTTTCAGATTTTTTGATAAAGCGGGGTGGAAATTACAGGGTTTTTACCATAAAAATAGTTATTGTGAGTCTACCTTAAAAGATAGACATATGCTATCACTGACTCTTTTTCAGAACTTTTTAAGACGCTCAATTCCCCAGTATATTATTTCTTCATATCTATAACTGTTTAGACAGCGCCCGCCTTAGAAGTTTGCCAGCTCTCGACTTTATTTACATATCTCAATACATCGTTAACTTATTGTGCCAGAACGTCTATAAAATATAGTCCCATTACAGATACTCCAAAATACTACTGGTGAAAACCGCATGAAAATCCGTTCAGTAGTTCCTGAGATCAGACCCCCCAAACATTTTCTTGGACTTTGTTTTATAATATTTATAGATTATAGATTTATGTAAATAAAATTATATGAAAAGATAGGGGTATGAGAAAGCTTCCTTACAGAACCTTCATGCCTGCAATTGTAACATAATTCTGTAAATACCTTAATATTTCTAACTGTTTAATCTTAAGAGTTTCGTAATTTGAAGTGTACTCATTCCCACTAATCCAAATTAAATTAAAAGGAATGGACACCAACAACAATTACGATATAGGATTTCTTTGCAACAAAAATAATATGTATTTAATTATTTAAAACTCACTCACTGATATAACGCTGATACCCACTTTTAAGGCATAGTAAACTAGGTAAGTTCAATTGTTAAATTTATTTTCTTGTCTAATACGTATGTAGCAACACTAGGGAATTAATTCTACACAGCTAGGCTCTACAATCTTTATATTACCCTGTAATTTAGGTTACGGATTAATAAATGATAATAATGACAACAATTCTACGTATTAAATAATAACCCGCGCAACAAGTGGCGATTATTGTTATAGTGCCTGGCTTTGTTGATGTACGGTGCATCAAATACAATATAAATAACGTGATAACTACGTTTCATAACACTATAGTCACTCTAAAAATTAAGTTCTTGCACTTCAACTTGTTCATTTTAGTTGACTGAAAAGCGAATGGAAGTTTCGCAATGGATGGAAAGACCATTCTAACCATTTGCAGGTACCTAAATCTATAATCTATCTATAAATATTATAAAACAAAGTCGAAAAAAATGTTTGGGGAGTTTAATTTCAGGAACTACTGAACGGATTTGCATGCGGTTTTCACCAATAGTATTGTTGGCTATCTATTATGGGTACGGATTACATTTTATAGACATTTAGGCACAACAAGTTAACGGTATATTGAGATAAGTAAAAAAAGTCGGGAACTGGCAAACTTCTAAGGCGGGCGCTGTCTAAACAGTTAAAGATACGAAAAAATAATGTACTGGGAAATTGATCGTCTTAAAAAGTTCTAAAAAAAAGTCAGCGGTGGCATATCTGTATCTTTTAAGGTAGACTCACAATAACCAATTTTATGGTTCTGAACAATTTCGAAAAGCCAATCCGCCCTGTAACTTCCACACCGCTTTGTCAAAAAATCTGAAAAAATTACAAAAAATCGGCTTCCATGAGTAAATTAAAAAAAAAACTAATTTCAGCATTCTAGCCCCAATACTTTTGGAGCTTTTGGCCAAAAACGATAAAACGTGAATATGCGAATTTCGAAAATCTAAAAACGCAGTTTTATAGATCTCGCAGCAAGCATTAAGAAATAATAGCTATAAAAATATCGATTAGTTGGTGAAATCCGAGAAATCGCTGATTAAACGATTTTTTTAATCTATAAAATTCTGGCTGAAATCGATTAGAGTCTCAGTGGTGTTTTCCATGTTCATTTCAACCCCTATTTGCTCAACTGAAATTTGCACACAGCTGGCATGACGAAGATCGCGCGGAAACGGCGTTGTACGGATAGAGGCATATGAGATGTGAAAAATGGAGATATGTATATATGTATGTGTATAGGTTTACATAAAAGTACACATTAGAAATACAGGCAGCGATGAAAGAACGTGGTATTTTTTGTTGGAATATGATAGCCAATGGGAAAATAACATATCTGATGCGTGTTCTGTTCTACAGGAAAATAACAAGGACACTTACATATTCACTTTGATAATTTCATTGTGTGAAATTACTGAACCTTTGTTGCCGTGGCTAAATCACCGCAAAATATGATTGAAGATGTGTTGTACCGCAGACAACAACAATTGTCATCCGATTATGGGAACATTGATCAAAGTCCATACAGTCGAATCATTCTAAGTCGAATTTTCACGGGTTAGAGGCAGTTATGGAAATTCAAGTTAGAGGGTTTCATATATTTTTTTTTCTTTTTTTTGTTGTTGAAAATCCTTTATTCTGGACTGTAATATTTGCATTGGGCGGCGTAACAGCCCGTTGAGAACCAGAGCCTGGCTTTTTCGCACCTCCACTGTGTTGTGCGCGTTATAATTTTTACACAAGTGTGTCAATGCCGGTCAATGTTTAATGCCGGTTCCGAACGGCGAATTGCGAAAACTTTTTGTGACAGAAGTACTCCGAGAGGATTGTCAGCCGTTCGTCGGAGGTGGGGCCGTGAAAAATGTTTGGGGGTGTTTTTTTTCCCCGACTTTTCCCCTAAACTTCCAATACGCGCGGTAAATGAAGCAAGAATGCATCTCAGATACCTACCTGTTTTCAGATTAAAAGCCGATTATTTGTGTGTGCGCGATGCGAATAGAGATGGCTCTCGACAACGATAATATTCGCTAGCGATGTTCGCGTGTAGGGCCATGTTTGCAAGCTAATCCTCTTTTTCGCTGTGAACTTCCTTTGCTCTCTCTTTTTTGCATAGGTAAACAACAATAAGGGCAACAACTTGCACTTTTTCTCCGACGTGTTTGCACTACGAGAATCAATACGAAACGAATGTTCTCGAAATGTGTTCATCGTCTAGGACCCCAATGGGAGAGTCAGATAATGTGAGTGTACGTACTTGCTACAAGTTGCGAGGGGACATTTTTGTTTTGTCTGTTTTTTAGCCAAAGAAATAAAACTCGACTTAGAGGTTTTGAAAGTAGATTAAGGCTGGAAAGAATGTATTCGGTTAAGAGGGATTTTCGACTTAGAGAAATTCGACTGTATGTTCTGTGGAATTTTATTCCAAGTAGCCATATAACATTAAACCATGCAGAATACATGCGAGAAAAACTTTGATCATTACTGATTTATTGAAGTGATTCAAAACGAGTGTCTTCTGAAAAGGAGAAAATCGTTTATGATTTATTTATGTTATTAGTCTACAATAACAAGGGGAATATTTTCTTTTTGAATGCTACTGGAGGCAGCGGGAAGACTGCTTTAGCTGTGGGATCGTCTGGAATTGAACCCACACTTTTAGATGGCGGAGGAACTGCTAACTCAGCTTTTAAACATCCATTAAAATTTTGTAGTGCCGATGTTTCAAGTGCTTGCAATGTTTCCCAGTAGAGTAATACTGGTAAATTGATGGGAAATTGAAGGTCAATAATTTAGGACGAGGCGTCAATGCTCCACAAAACGTCTAACAAGATGCGCTAAAGCAAAGTCTATGCTTCACTGAAAAAGTCATACTTATGGCTGCACATAAAAAATCGTAACTTCAAACTAATATAAGTGTTGCATACGGAAGAGACAACACATCACTTTCCAATAATATGCTTCAAATAAGACCAGAAAAATTTTAAGTAAGAAATGGGAAGGTAAATTTCAGAAATATCTTTTGTTTTGGTGCCGAATATTTTAAAAATGATTGAGAAGGTATATTCGGATATTGCAAATTTATCTAATAACTAGCAACCCGTCCTGGCTTCGCGCAGGCAGCACTATATATCTAAGGTTTTTTAATATTCCAGTAATACGAGAAAGTGTTAATGAATTTAAAAATAATTTGGGGCAATGCACCGCTTCTTCTACATCTAAAGCGCGGTCAACTAAATAATAGACTTTTGATGATGAATCACATTTGGCAAGAATTGAATCAATAACTTAATTGACTTGCTTATTTGTCTGCCACGAAATAGCCCTTCCCTCAAACCAAATGAATTATTAGATAAGTTTGCAATATCCGAATATACCTTCTCAATCATTTCTAAAATATTCGGCACCAAAACAAAAGATATTTCTGAAATTTACCTTCCCATTTCTTACTTCAAATTTGTCTGGTCTTATTTGAAGCATACTATTGGAAAGTGATGTGTTGTCTCTTCCGTATGCAACACTTATATTAGTTTGAAGTTACGATTTTTTATGTACAGCCATAAGTATGACTTTTTTGACACACTTGAAACATCGGCACTACAAAATTTTAATGGAAGTTTAAAAGCAGAGTTAGCAGTTCCTCCGCCATCTAAAAGTGTGAGTTCAATTCCAGACGATCCCACAGCAAAAGCAGTCTTCCCGCTGCCTCCAGTAGCATTCAAAAAGAAAATATTCCCGTTGTTATTGTAGACTAATAACATAATTAAATCATAAACGATTTTTCCCCTTTTCAGAAGACACTCGTTTTCAATCACTTCAATAAATCACTAATGATCATAGTTTTTTCTCGCATGTATTCTGCATGGTTTAATGTTATATGGCTACTTGAAATAAAATTCCACAGAACATACGGTCGAATTTCTCTAAGTCGAAAATCCCTCTTACCCGAATACATTCTTTCCAGCCTTATTCTACTTTCAAAACCTCTAAGTCGAGTTTTATTTCTTTGGCTAAAAACAAACAAAAAAAAATCTCCTCGCAACTTGTAGCAAGTACGTACACTCACATTATCTGACTCTCCCACTGGGGTCCTAGACGATGAACACATTTCGAGAACATTCATTTCGTGTTGATTCTCGTAGTGCAAACACGTTGGAGAAAAAGCGCGTGGTTGCCCTTATTGTTGTTTACCTATGCAAAAAAGAGAGAGCAAAGGAAGTTCACAGCAAAAATGAGGATTAACTTGCAAACATGGCCCTACACGCGAACATCGCTAGCGAACATTATCGTTGTCGAGAGCCATCTCTATTCGCATCGCGCACACGCAAATAATCGGCTTTTAATCTGAAAACAGGTAGGTATCTGAGATGCATTCTTGCTTAATTTACCGCGTTTATTGGAAGTTAAGTCGGGGAAAAAAAACACCACAAACATTTTTCACGGCCCCACCTCCGGCGAACGACTGACAATCCTCCTAGAGTACTTCTGTCACAAAAAGTTTTCGCAATTCGCCTTTCGGAACCGGCATTAAACAGTAGGTCCCCTCCACATGTGTCAAAATTATAACGCACAACACAGTGGAGGTGCGAAAAAGCATGGCTCTGGTTCTCAACGGGCTTTTACGCCGCCCAATGCAAATATTACAGTCCAAAATAAAGGATTTTCAATAAAAAAAAAAAAAAAAAAAAAGTATATGAAACCCTCTAACTTGAATTTCCATAACTGCCTCTAACCCGTGAAAATTCGACTTAGAATGATTCGACTGTATGTACTTTGATCAATGTCCCCATAATCGGATGACAGTTGTTGTTGTCTGCGGTACAACATATCTTCAATCATATTTTGCGGTGATTTAGCCACGGCAACAAAGGTTCAGTAATTTTACACAACGAAAGTGTCCTTGTTATTTTCCTGTAGAACAGAACACGCATCAGATATGTTATTTTCCCATTGGCTATCATATTCCAACAAAAAATACCACGTTCTTTCATCGCTGCCTGTATTTCTAATGTGGACATTTATGTAAGCCTATACACATACATATATACATATCTCCATTTTTCACATCTCATATGCCTCTATCCGTACAACGCCGTTTCCGCGCGATCTTCGTCATGCCAGCTGTGTGCAAATTTCAGTTGAGCAAATAGGGGTTGAAATGAACATGGAAAACACCACTGAGACTCTAATCGATTTCAGCCAGAATTTTATAGATTAAAAAAATCGTTTAATCAGCGATTTCTCGGATTTCGCAAACTAATTGATATTTTTATAGCTATTATTTCTTAATGCTTGCTCCGAGATCTATAAAACTGCGTTTTTAGATTTTCGAAATTCGCATATTCACGTTTTAATGTTTTTGGCCAAAAGCCCCAAAAGTATTGGGGCTAGAATGCTGAAATTAGTTTTTTTTTTAATTTACTCATGGAAGCCGATTTTTTGTAATTTTTTCAGATTTTTTGACAAAGCGGTGTGGAAGTTACAGGGCGGATTGGCTTTTCGAAATTGTTCAGAACCATAAAATTGGTTATTGTGAGTCTACCTTAAAAGATACACATATGGCACCACTGACTTTTTTTAGAACTTTTTAAGACGAACGATTTCCCAGTACATTATTTTTTCGTATCTTTAACTGTTTAGACAGCGCCCGCCTTAGAAGTTTGCCAGTTCTCGACTTTTTTCACTTATCTAAATATATAGTTAACTTGTTGTGCCTAAATGTCTATAAAATGTAGTCCATACCCATAATAGATACCCAACAATACTACTGGTGAAAATCGCATGCAAATCCGTTCAGTAGTTCCTGAGATTAAACTCCCCAAACATTTTTTTCGACTTTGTTTTATAATATTTATAGATTCATTTGGTTTGAGGAAAGGGCTATTTTGTGGCAGACAAATAAGCAAGTCAATTAAGTTATTGATTCAATTCTTGCCAAATGTGACTCATCATCAAAAGTCTATTATTTAGTTGACCGCGCTTTAGATGTAGAAGAAGTGGTGCATTACCCCAAATTATTTCTAAATTCATTAACACTTTCTGGTATTCCATTACTGGAATACTAAAAAACTTTAGATATATAGTGCTGCCTGCGCGAAGCCAGGACGGGTTGCTAGTAAATAAATAAAAAACAGAAGTCAACTAGCTTCTGTGTCCTTAATCGTATTCTTATATTGGTTTACTAGTCCGGTAAATTACGTAGATCATTGATTACTTTGAAAACATAGTAAGATTTAATGTTTTTACTCATTGTCTGGTCTTTGTTGGTGATGTACCACTAAAAAATTACTTCTAAACTTGTTTAGTAAAAACGTGCAAATATTTATTTTTTAAACTTTAACAGTTAATGATTTACTCAAAAAATATTGTAGAGTGCACTGAAATTCTACAAACTTGGTTTTTCGCCTCCTGCAGTGAAAACCAGAATATTTGTAACGGAAGTCATCGAATAACTTTGCATATAATACACATAGCAGAAAAAGTCTGCGTTCACCTACTCAAACAATAGTTTGCTGGGTTAATACAAACAATTTATTAAATGTTTTGGAATGATAATTACGCACAATCAGGAACAACAACGAGAAGAACTCATAACAAAAATTTCGTTCCATTATTATGAACACGTGTCCAGATAACGGCACTTTTATGCTGAAAAACCTAAAAGAGAAGCAGAAAAAGTCTGCGTTCACTCCACACAGCTGCCGATTACCGTTATGTTTACTGCAATTGAAAGCACGTTCAAGAAATTTTACATCACTCTTGAGCTGTTACTGTGTTTGGTCAGAGTGTTTTGAAAAGTTTGGAAATAATTTCTTGTGATTTTGATAATTCTTTTGAAAATGGGAAATAGGAAAGAAATGAGCGTTGACGAGCGAAAAATTATAATAAAATTTTGGAATTGCCTCAATTCAAAGGGTGGTAAATAACTATAAATCAACAGGTATTTACACATCAAAGCCTCGTTGTGGTCGACCACCAAAGCTAACATCTCGAGAAACACGAGATGTAATAAAGCAGGTGCAGATAAATCCTCGGCTAACAGCATCCCAGTTATCGAAAAACATAATAAAAAAAATTTGACAAAACCATCACTGCCAATGCTGTTAGAAAAATCCTAAAAAAGGCTGGGTACCGCGGTAGAGTTTCGCGAAAAAAACCCATTCATTTCAAGAGTGAATCGCTTAAAGCGCATAGCTTTTGCAAATGAATACATAAATAAGCCACCTGACTTCTGGAAACAAATAATTTTTTCCGATGAAAGCAAATTTTGCATTTTCGGAATTAAAGGACGTAAAATCGTATGGCGAAAACCGGGTACAGCCTACGATAAACAAAATTTGACTCCTACAGTTAAACACGGCGGTGGAGGTGTGATGGTGTGGGGGTGCATGTCAAGTGCAGGAGTTGGGGAAATGGAGTTTACTGAGTCCACAATGAACAAATATGCTTACCTGGATATTTTGAAGAGAAATTTAAAAAAAAGCGTGGATAAACTTCGATTAAATTCAGAGTTTTGGTTCCAACAGGATAACGATCCAAAGCATGCAGCCGAGATCGTTCGCCTCTGGTTGTTATATGATGTCCCTAAACAACTGAGTCCCCCCCACAATCTCCAGACTTGAACCCAATCGAACATCTGTCGGATTTACTCGAAAGGAGAATTCGCCTACACACAATAACAAGCAAAACTATGCTAAAGACAGTGTTTAAGGAAGAATGGGAAAAAATTACTCCTGAAGACACTTCTAAACTAGTCAGTTCCATGCAAAAACGTTTACAGGACGTTTAAAACGACGTGGATACTCAACTAGCTATTAAATTTCAAGGTATTTTCATTTTTTCCATCGATTTTAGCACTCAATTCAAACTGAACGCAGACTTTTTCTGCTATGTGTATATAATTTGCTTTAGTATCTCCGTTGCTTGGTTAGAAATCCAATATAAACGTTTTTAGGAAGAGAACTTCAACTGACGTACAATATCCTCTTTGGATGTATTATAAATATTCCCTAACTTTTTTGAGTGTCTTTTTAGGCATATCGGACCACTAAGTTCCTCTTTAAGTGTGCAATATATATTCATATCCATTTTAAGAACGAATAGTCTTTCCTTTACAACACAATAACTGGATGGCAACAGCGCATTTTCTGGTAGCTTCTACCTTTCTCTACCAACTCATTTCCAATCTCCTCTTTTTTTCTTAAAAAGACCCTTGAAATCCGCTAGACTTCACATCCAGCGTACAGAACGAATTCCCTTTAGTGGATTTGAGAAGCTGTTAAAAAAATTATTCGCTGGTGACCGGAAGAAAGCTGATAGCTCAATTTTCAGTGAAACCATTTTCATGAGAGTTTTGTGGAAGGTTCACATCATATCCTTGGGGAGTATAACGATTTGCCTTAAAGGGACATGTGGGGGATGACAGCGAAGGATTGACATTTCCATTTATTCAAAAACAAATGGGAATAGAAAAAAAGAGAGAAAGCGGCAGAATGTCTGTAATCTAGTCCCGGTTGTAGGATACGGAACAAAATTCGCAGCTGAGAACAATCAGTCGACCCATTGGACACAAACAACAATTTTGAGGATAATCTTGGTCCTTTGTGTAGGCGACACAATTTATTTATTTGTTATTTTGTGTTTTTCGAATTGAAGGGAGGATTGTCAAGTCAACGCCGTGATTTGATTGCCTTTACGTTTACGATTACGACTACCTTTGTGGTCTATCTTTCGTTACACATTTCGTACATGTGCCACAACTACGATATTAACGGTCTAATGGTAGATATTTATAACTGTGAGATTGGGAATCATACCAGGCGTATAATGTCACATAAAAGAACTACTTGAACTCAAATGAGGAAAATGATGAAATTAAGAAAAAAATTCTGTATAATTCGAAGAGTTTTTAAATCGAAATAGCTTCATTACAATTATTCCTCGCTACATTTTGAGTAAAACACTTTTTTCTGAAAATAAAACATCTATTTCCTCTTATAAGACCTAATCAACGACGTCATATGGTGTGAACTCCAGTCGGAATATATTTTTTGGATAAAGTTCCAAATTGTACTCACCTCCGATTTTTTTTAAATTTTTTGAGAACAAAGTTGAATGTTTTGCCCGCAAATGACTAGAAATGACGAAAAGGACATTCAAAGCTTAAAATGCGTGGAAAAAGAAATAGAAATATCTCATAGGCCCAATAACCTGTTTCTTTCTCAGATATCTCGACTCAGACGCAGGCCTATGTACGCAGGCACCTGCCTGGCAGTTGTTGACGTACCCTTAGCGGAGCGACGAAGTCGTGCAAGCTCCTAAACCAGTAAGAAAGTCCTTGTCACCCGCGAAGCGGTCTACCCACCGCTTCATGCACGCTGGCGCCTTAGTCCAACATACCTTTAGTGTGAGTGACTAAATCAATAAAAAAAATCGTTTAAAGCTCCTGCAAGCAAGAAGTAACCAAATTAATCAAAAGCTGTCGTCAGAGATTCAATTTGAGACACAATTTTCGCACATATGCGACTTAGTTTTAAAGATATATGTATGTCCTTTTAACCCTTAATTGGGTATCATGTGATAACTTTGGCGCCAAAAAATCATAACGATATTTTGTAGAGGGGTAAAAAACAAGCACTTTTTACTATGGGAGGGGAAGTCCATATCGTCCTGTTTAAGAGCTAAGCTGTAATTGAAGAAAAATCAATGAACACGAAAAAAGACATTATTAAAAAACAAAGGCAACACTTAAAATGAAGTTATACACCAGTTTTAAAAGCCAGACACTTGTTCTTTAATCCTGCATTTAAAAATGTTGAATGGTGTTAATAGTTTTTGAAAAATTCGATTGCAAACGCAAACATTTTTGGAATGCGTTGTTAGGGATTTTTTGAAAATTGTCACAAGTTTCCCGACAAATTTGTAGTCACAATTTTTTATGGAACACAAAAAAAGGACAAATTACAATTTTGTCAGTTTGTCATTTACAATATTGAAGTGACAATTTGGGTAAAAAAATTGTAATATTATGTTTTCAAGTGGAAGTGATAATGACATTGATCCTTGGTCGTCCTCCACCTCATGCAAAACAGCATTTAAATGTTACCTTACTCAGCCGAAAGCTCTTTATGTATTTGCAAATCATGTAATTTTATACGTATCTGACAATTTGAAATTTCAATGACAACTAAAAATCGTTTTTCATTTCACATTTGACATAAAACAACTGAGTTAGAAAAAAGTTTTCGTGTGCGGCAATGCTATTTTAGCTCCGTTCGGGGCTCGTGATACCAATATTTTTGTATTCGCATCGTAGCTAAGTGTTTGGAATTTTCGTCCGTCGAGCCTTGTGGGAAGATTGATTGTTAAAAAAACCGGTCAAGTGTGAGTTTTACTCACCCGCCGAGGGTTTCGTTCACAAACAGATTAGTAGCTTAGGCTTAATATAAGTCTAAGAAATCAACAAACTAAAATAGTCAAATCAAATTAAACTCAATTAACTGTTCATTCACTAAAATTCTTCTTTTCATTTCGAACGAAACTGAACAAAAGAAAATCCTTTCCCACTTGCTGATCGCGCCAGCCGTGTGAAAATTGCTTTGGTGCATTTAGGGGATGAAATGCCGCAAGCGACACTGAGACTGCCGTCAGTTCATCGTTTTTTGCAGGTAACAGATTCGATTTAAATCGTTAATTATTCGAAAAATTGTATGAAAATAATTTTTTTACATAATATTTTATTGTTCTTTCGCCGCTATCTACAAAATGGCGTTTTCAGATCTTCAAAATTCGAATGTTGGTTTTTTTTTTTTTTGGCCAATATCTTGAAAACTATTAAAGCCAGAGTGCTCAAACCAATTTTAACACAAAGATTGCATCAAGACCTACATTCCAGATTTTTTTCAGATTTATGGCCCAACGGGTGTGAAAATGAGAGGCAGGGGGGGGGGGGGAAACCTTTTTTTCGAGTTTGAAGCTTAATATCTCGAAAACCTAGCTTCCAAATAAAAAGTTCAAAATAGAAACTTTATTTCATTTTGCAAGACCCATCCGATGGTACCTCACTTAATGTATTCTCGTGAAATTTTTTCCAAAAAAAGTTAGTAATCAATTTATTTTAGTATGAATAAAAAATCATACAAAATTTTTGGATAATTTTGGGGTATTGCGATGAGTTGCCCCACAACTCCAATTTTTTTCAGATTTTTTGGTCAAATATTATAGAAAGTAAGGTGGTGGACACGGTACACAAGTCTGTTTTTGGCAATTTGTTGGCTAATAACTTCTTAACAATAAGAGTGAGATGATTGCCATAGTACAACTTTTTGATCTACCTATCATCTTCTTTCCAACGATACTCATATCAAGGAACTAGTAAAAGAAATTTGTTTTTAAAATTTAGTATTGGTACTAAACTTTTTGCTAATATGAAATTTTTTTAAATTTTTTACCTGAGCTTTCTTTGGACAAGTGAAATACATCTTTTGACGAAGTTTCATTTCTTAATTTTTAGTGGTTCGCCAATTACCAAGGTTAAAGCCAAATGACAGACAGACAGACATTTTCATAATCAGGCCACCGCCCCCTTTCCAATGACACCCATATCGACCATCAAAGTTAATACAAGTTTTTTCGGGCGTTAGTATTAGTACTAACTTTTTACTTAATCTACGGCTAATTCCAAGAAAAATGCATGATTTGTTTTTGGGTCGCCTAGATACATCTTCAGTCCAAATTTCATCTCTTAACTAAAAGAACGTGTGAGTTATAGTCAAATATGTAAAAGGCGACAGACAGACAGACAGACACCGAAGTGATTCCATAAGGGTTTCGTTATTCCTTTGGAACGAAACCCTAAAAACGGTCGACACCTCCAGCATACCACAAAAAGAAATCATGCCCTTGATGTTAAGTTTTATGTGCGTTACGTTAAGTCAGTCTCTTCTGTACGGTACAAAAAGCTTGTCAAAATATGATAATGACAAAATTGTCACCACAAATTTGCCATAGTCTGACAGTGTCGTTGTATTTAACTGACAATTTTGTCACCTGTTAATGCGTTATGCAATGAAAACCTGTCAGATAAAAGCGACAAATTTGTAGAATTGTCATTTGTCAGTGTTTATGAAATGGGGCCCTGTGTGAAATTTCATCAAGATCTGTTAAGCAATTTTTGAAAACAGTTGACAACCGACTTTGAAAACACAACACGGATCAACCTGAAAATTTTGGATAATATCCTCGAGATGTTGTAGCAGCGTGACCGTATGGTCACACCTAGAAAACTAAAGAATAATGTAATATATCTTCCACTCAATCCGTTAAAACCATGTTAAAAAATGTTAACTTGCATTAGTATTAGTATTAATAAAAAACTAATACTGGATTTAACTGGATTTCTTTACCCACGATTGCGAGTGACCCAGCTCACACAATTTTCGAAACGAATTCTTATTTGAGCTGCGCTGTTTTATTTGACTTGCTAAAGTAGTTCCAATTCTACACGCTGCATCCCTCTACCATACGTTTTGTACTCCATGACACTAACACAACTGTTGATGGCGGCTGGGTGCGGCAAAAAAGAAACTAGTTCAATCTTTTGATATACTTAAAGTTCATCCAGTCCATACGGAATTTGTGTAGAAAGTAAAAACTGAACCAATGGCTCAGGGGATAGTGGTCATCTAAGTTGTCATTGAGTAATGTGGGTATGTAGCTTACTGCAACATTCCAGTAAGCTACAAAATTGGTGGGAGGGATAATTTTGTAAAAGCCGCGAAGTCGTGTTTTGTTCACATAAAATGTTGGATAGGAATGGATCGTTAAATATTTTTTCACCAAATTTAAACTTACTTATTTACCGCTCTCTTAAAACGGGAATCTCTGCAAAGATTTCTGGACCACCGTTACCTATTGCAATTAACGAAAAACGGTGCACGCAATGATTGTATAAGAATTGTACAAGTCTACGCCACCCGCTTAGTTGTACAGTAGTCCCCGGTTAGTTGCGTTGGCCAAAATTTCCGATTTTCGACGCACTTAACCGAGGAACGTAATTACAAGAATCTCCGCTTGCTATGCAGACACAACTATCCGGGGACTACTGTACTAACAAATGTTAATCGGCTGATGGTGGAAGTAAGGTCTTACTTAAAAGATCAAAACTTAAATTATCCCTAAAGAAGCAAATTAGAAATCGATTACCCCTCCAATACTAAAAAAAAAGAATTGTATTGATTAAGGCATTACGTTTTTCACGTATCTTCAAATGCCACTATGTTTTGATAATGATCCAAAAGCGAAAGCGGCGGGTGACATTTTCCTTGGGAAATGGGTAAAAGAAATAAGTGAGCAATTTATTTTCAAAAACTAAAATTTTTGTAAAATTTTCTTGGAAAATAATCAGTTAAAACACGAATTGTAATTTGCACAATTATAAATTTATTATTGCAATTGAAACAACAGATAAAGATCAAACAAAAAAAAAAAAACGGTCAAGTGTGAGTTTTACTCACCCGCCGAGGGTTTCGTTCACAAACAGATTAGTAGTGCAGACTTAATATAAGTCTAAGAAATCAACAAACTAAAATAGTCAAATCAAATCAAACTCAATTCACTGTTCATTCACTACAATTATTCCTTTCATTTCGAACGAAACTGAAAAAAAGAAAATCCTTTCCTATTTGCTGATCGCGCCAGCCGTGTGAAAATTGCTTTGATGCATGTACGGGATGAAATGCCGCAAGCGACACTGAGACTGCCGTCAGTTCATCATTTTTTGCAGGTAACTGATTCGATTTAAATCGTTAATATCTCGAAAAATTGTATGAAAATAATTTTTTTACATAATATTTTATTGTTCTTTCGCCGAGATCTACAAAATGGCGTTTTCAGATCTTCAAAATTCGAATGTTGTTTTTTTTTTTTGGTTTTTGGCCAATATCTCGAAAACTATTAAAGCCAGAGGGCTCAAACCAATTTTAACACAAAGATTACATCAAAACCTACATTCCAGTTTTTTTTTTTTTTTTTTTCCAGATTTTTAGACCAGCGTGTGTGGAAATAAGAAGGGGGGGGGGTGCTTTCTGTCGACTTTGAAGCTTAATATCTCGAAAACCTAACTTCCAAATGAAAACTTTATTTCATTTTGCAAAGACCTATCTGATAGTACCTCACTTAATACATTTTGTGAAATTTTTTTCAAAAAAAGTTAGTAATTAATTTATTTTAGTATGAGCATAAAATCATACACGATTTTTGGATAATTTTGGGGTATTGCGATGAGTTACGTTACGATGAGTTTTTTCAGATTTTTTGCTCAAATATTAGAGAAAATAAGGTGGGGGTACACAAGTCAGTTTTTGGCAGTTTGTTGGCTAATAACTTCTTTGTTCGCCCATCCACAGCTGGCCAAAACTCAACGATCGTCGTTGACCTTGTTTAAGATGATGGTGATTGATAAGAATGGCTGTGTTCCATGAGGCCGGTTCTAGCGATCTCAAACAATTGTAGTATTAAAAATTAAAATCGAAAGTAATGTACCATCCCTGTTGTGAGTCAGCGCCCTCAGCGGCTGACAACAAACAACATTTCAAACGAGATCCTTCAACTGACAGATCGCTCTTCCGACATCAAAAGTGATAAGTTCGCTCAGTAGAGTCAAGTTAAAATATTGTAAAATAAATCTCTCATAAAATATAATAAGTGTTTTTTCTCGAAAAAATTTAAATTAAAACTAAGTTTAAAATATAAAATTAACAAACATATACAGCGAACTCTCTATAACAATAATTTCATGGGAAAAAGTTCGAATTACAGAGGTTTTAGAAACTCACTTTCGTCGCTTACGCATTTCAACTAAGTGCTGTAGAAGAAAAACGAAGTGATTCTATAAGGGTTCCAGAAGAATAACCCTTCACTTCGATGTCCGTCTGTCTGTCCTATTTTACATGTTCGCCCATAACTTCTTAGTTCTTTGGAATTAAGGGATGAAATTTGGTCTGGAAAGGTATATAGGCAACCCAGAAATAGACTATCAGCTTTTTTTTTCAAAATAAGCCTTGTAATAATAAAAACGAAACTAGGAAAAACTTTATTAACTTTGGTGGTCGATATGGGTATCATTGCAAAGGGGGCGGGGACTATAAAAATGCGTCGATTATAAGAATGTCAGTCGGTCCGTCATTAAGTTCTCATCTTGGTAACTGGTGAACCACTAAGAATTAAGAAACGAAATTTTGGCAAAAGATCTATTTCGATTGCGCAGTAAAGATTTCGGAAAAATATTTAAAAAAATAACATACTAACAAAAAAGTTAGTGCTACTACTAAATTAAAAAAAAATTATTAAACCTAATCAATTCGATTGATCTTTTAAAATAAAAAAGAGGTTTCATTTCCAACTTCCAAAAGTCCAACAGTAAAAAGTTTCGTTTTCGAGTTATTTGCACTCAAAGTTGTTCCGAAGTTGAGAAAAAGGTGTCAACATTTGAATTTTAAAAATCTGAAAACGCCAATTTGTAGATGTCTGCGAAAGAATAAAAAAATATCGTAAAAAAAATGTATTTTCAAGATCAATGATCAACGATTAAGGGCTCAACTGCCGGCCATATATTTGCAAACAAATTTCTTCATAGAAAGTGGTTGCTTGATGTAATTTGATGTGATTCCCCATCGCGATGCTCGATGTATCGATGCTCTTTCATAATTTTTTTTAGCCTGCTTTTGTTGTTAGTTGGGCACTAGCTATAAGAGTAATTTATTAAACAAAAATGAGCACCACGTCACAATATTATATGTCTAGCAATCACTTTTTTTTATAAAGAAACTAGCTTGCGACCATTTTTTTTTTTAAATCAGTCGTCGTTTTACACGGATGGCACAAAGAGCAAATGGAAAAGGATTTTCTTTTGTTTAATTTTATTTGAAACCATAAGAAGAATTTTAGTGAAGTCATCTGACTTTCTTAATTTTCTTAACTTATATTAGATCCTTGCTTCTAATTCGTTGACGAAAGGATGAAACCCTCGGCGGGTGAGTAAAACTCGCACTTGACCGGCTTTCTTTTTAAGTGGAAAAGTTTTCATGTTCCCACACAAATATGTATATTCGAATTAATGAAGAGGTCAAATTGCATAGGTTTTCTTCGATTTGCAGAGGATTTTTCAGGAAACTGTAAGAATACTTGTTAAGGAAAATATTGTAATCGAGTTCGGCACATTTTTTGTAACAAACCGTGGGACCAGAATTAAGTAACGAAGTTCACGCTTCTCGTGTCCCACCAAATCACCGACTGTTATTTGACACCGATTTAGTTGGGTCGCACGGTTTGAATTTGCCAACGCTGCAATATTAGGCGCAGAAGCTGGAATTGGCAGCCGAGCTGGATTTTAGTCTTTCATAATAATTCAAAGAGTGTTGTCAACTTGAATAAAGTAGTGATTCCAACAGTTGTTTATCATTTGTTTCTTCCTTTTTTTTCTTTTATATTTAGTAAATAAACATTGGCGACCATGACAGGACACTATTAAAAGAGTTTAGTGTCCAGTAAACAAACAACAAAAAAGCTGAAAGTGTGTGTTAGTAGTAAAAAAAAAATCCAATGATGGCGACGACGTATACTTTGGAAGAACTAACAGAGAACCAAAGTAAGATCTGGGAAGAAATTTGCGTTCTTGCGAGAAATTATGAAAAGGACGGACCAAGTAGAAAGACAACGAGTTATCTGTAGCAACGATGACAATTTTTGGATTCCTTTTGAGAGGAATTTGAAAACTTTGATAGTAAAATTCGAGATAATTTCGGTCGGGACATACCTTATGATCAAAAAAGAACCGAAATTTTCATTTTAAAATTCCCGCGCTTGTCCAATCGGTAAAATTTTATTCTCTCAACGTTCGCAACACTTTTATACATATTCTGTCAAATTTTGACGGATATCGTATGATTAGTTTTTGTTTGACGTCTATACAAATAAGTTGAAAAATTTTCGTGTGGCGATTTTTATAATGGATGAAAATTTAGAACAACGTGCGTGCATCAAATTTTGTGTTGAAAATGGAGTTAAGTGTGCCGAAACGTTGAAAATGTTAGAAAAGGCCTTTGGTGAATCGTGTCTAGGAAAAACACAGGCATATGAGTGGTATAAACGGTTCAAAGGTGGTCGTACAAGCTTGGATCATGATGAGATCCCTGGCCGCCCAACAACATCTGTTACTGAAGAAAACATTGAATCGGCGAAGCAAATCGTGTTGCAAAATCGTTCTGCACCGATAAAAGAGATTGCTGTGTTGTTGGGCATCTCTTATGGATCAACCGAACACATTTTAACTGATGTTTTGGGTTTAAAACGCGTCGCTGCTCGGCTGGTGCCAAAAAACCTGAATTTCATTCAAAAACAGCGTTGGTTGTGTCTCAGTTTTTGGCCAAAAACTCAACCAATATCATCAACCAAGCACCGTACTCTCCAGATATGGCCCCGTGTGACTTTTTCCTCTTCCCCAGACTCAAATTGCCATTGCGGGGAACGCGTTTTCAGACCATAGAGGCCATAAAAGAGAATTCGCTGCGTGAACTAAAGGCCATACCTTCGGCGGCCTATAAAACTTGTATGGAAAATTGGATCAAGCGTTGGCATGCATGTATTGCCGCAGGAGGAGAATACTTTGAAGGTGATAATAAAGAAGATTATTAAAAATTTAAATTTTGCGTTTTTTAATAAAATTCCGGTTCTTTTTTGATCATAAGGTAAGTCATGCATATTTCACAAAATCGTATTATGATAAAATAAAATCTGTTTACAAAAATCAAAAGAAAGACCTGACCAAGCGACTAGCCGAGCAGCAAGCGCTGATGAAGCAGCAGGAACCACCACCAGCCCCAGCAGTAGAACAGGATTCTTTAGCAGAAGCAAACAGAAGAACTACGCCACCAGCAGTGGGATTAGCAGCATCAGAAGCACTCAAGTCGACAGGATCATCAAATCAACGCCAGACACAGGAAGGTGCCAGGGATAGACTCAATTTGCTAATGAGCATTTTGCAACGATCATTGGATAAATGCTCCATAGAGCTATCTAATGGGAAAGGTGAATCGGTCTTCAGAATAAGAGTAAGATCAATTGAGCAAACCTGGGATGAAATAAGAGACATTTACAAAAAGATAGAGAATCAGGCCTCAGTTGCAGAAGTTCAAAGTCACTTTGATATGAGGGAAAAGGTGTAATTGGTATTAATAGAGTTATGTGAAAGACTAGAAGGCCCGAAACCACCAACCATGCCAATTGCCACAGCTATGAAATTGCCCAAAATAGAATTGCCGAAATTTGATGGAAGTCATCTGAATTGGAGGCAATTCTACGATCTATTTAAGCTACTTATTCATAAACAGCCAATGCCACCAGAAATTATACTTTCTTCGCGCCATTGTAACTGGAGAGGCGCATCATCTCATTCAACATTTCCAGCCAACTGATAGCAATTACGAAGCGGCTTGGAAAACCCTTGTTGATCGATATAATAATCGAAGGCTATTGCTAACCGCGCAACTGACCAAACTACTGTCACAATCTTTAGCACTGGGAACTGCCAGTAACTTGAGAGGACTGCATAATTCAACTAAGGAAGGATTGCAAGCGATTGGTAATCTGGGATTCGAAGTGAGCAATTGGGACCCGATAATTGTTCATCTCATGCTGCAGAAATTGGTCAAGGAAAGCCGAGGATTGTTCGAGCAATCGTTGCAGAATCGAAGAAACAGTCCAGGTATAGCCGAATTTCTTAAATTTGTGGAATTGCGTTTCCAAACATTAGAAGCCGTGAGCAGCAGAGAGGAAAGGAAGAAACCAACCGTACTAGTTACAGCAAATATTGACAATAGTATTAGTTGCACTATGTGCAATTCGGGTAAGCACACGGTTTTAGAACGGGCCGTTCGGAGACTACAACTTTGCCGAAACTGCCTGAAGGCAGGCCACTACTACCAATCATGCCAGTCCAGATCCTGCCATAAATGTGATGCTAAGCACAACATATTTCTACACCGCCAGCAGCAGCAACGTCAGCCTCAAACTTCAACTCCGTATCAACAGAAGAAAATGCAATCCTGCCAACAAGAACAAATCCAGCAACCATTCAAAGCCACCAGTAACAATACGCAGTCTAATCAAGGTGGTAAGTCCTATTTCAATAAGAAGTGCATAGAACAGAGGCAGGAATCTGTTTCTTCTGGAAATGCAGCCATAGATTGTAAGTTAGGCAAGCGTCACATATATCTTACCACACCAATTGTTAATGTCATATTCACCACTGCGGCACTCGCATGCTATGTCGAGCATTGCTGGATTCTGGGTCACAAATCAATTTCATAACCGCAAACATTCCTCACGAGCTTGGACTTAAGAGTCATAGAATGGATGTCCCTATAGGTGGCATTGGGGGCAGTGAGTGTAAGGCTGAATTTGTCACATACGTGACAATAGAATCTAGGACATCGTCGTATAAAACAACAATTGAGGCTAGTATCATGCCTCGTATAAGCAAATACCAGCCTATTCATGAGCTCCATTTGTCACCTCTGGAGTTGCCACCGAACGTGCAATTTGCTGATCCTATTTACTCTAAGGCGCAACATATCGATCTTCTGCTAGGAGCAGAAATATTTTTTGATTTGCTTGCCCCAGGGGTAATCAGAATATCAAGCACTATCATATAGCAACAAAGCCTTCGTTCTCATCAATAGATAAGCTCGTTCTAAAGTTGTGGGAAACCGAAAAACATGATGCTCCGACAAAAACTATGAGCAGAGAGGAGCGTGATTGCGAAATACATTTTAAAACTAACACGGAAATGAGCGCCGACAATCGTTATGTAGTACGTCTGCCATTTAAGGATGATCCAAATATGGTATTGAGAGAATCGTTCGAGATGGCTAAGAAACGTCTTATGAGCTTGGAAAAGAAACTTGATAAAAATAAGAAATTAAAAACCTCATGCACCCATGAAGGAATACGAGTCGCTCGGTCAGATGAGTTTAATCAGTGACGATAAACTTCGTGAAACACATTATGTTCTTCCCCACCACTGTGTAATAAAACCCGAAAGTTCATCAACAAAACCAAGGGTAGAAGGTGTACTCAGCGAAGAGTACATCCGGTCATTCGTTGAACGATATTTTAATGGTTGGGCCAACAGTTCAACCAGATTTGTTTTCCATTATAATAAGATTTCGAATGCGCAGATAAGGGGACATAAGCAAAATGTATCGACAAATTTTGTTGGATCGTAGGGATAGAATGATGCAAATGATCTTGTGGAGAACACATCATGATCTTCCACTGCGAATATATATACTAAATACTGTAACTCATGGCATATCTCCGCGCTTCGTATGCTATTAAAAATTGTTTTTACGTTGATGACAGCCTTACTGGTGCGGAAACCATAGAAGATGCCGAGAAATTGTTGAGCCAGAAAGGGTAATCTCGAATTGAGAGAGTTTCGTGCCAATCGTCCAAAAATATTAGAAAGCTTTCCCGAAGAGCATAAGGAGGCATTGGTTACGCTTCATCAATCTGAAGTAATTAAAACGTTAGGATTAATTTGTGTTATGATACATTCAAATTCAAGTTTGATACTGCTAAAGCCAACAGATCACACCAAAGCGTTTGTAAACGGACGGTGCTTGCTGATCTCGCCAGATTGTTCGACCCGCTAGGTTTACTTGGATCCGTAATTGTTCTTGGAAAACTCTTTCTACAGGATTTATGTATTAGATATTAGTATTCCACGATATGTCTCCCGTCCTTGCAGCTACATTGAATTACACCCATTTTCGGACAGCAGTTTAAATGGCTATAGAGCATGTGTATACCTCAGGTCAGTAGAGAGCCTAGAAAGAATTTATTCGCAATTGCTAGGCTCAAAGTCAAGAATTGGACCACTCAATACAATGTCCATTGCAAGATTGGAACTACAGGGTGCTGTCCTTATGGTCGAGCTGGTGCAGCGGATATTAAAGTTGCCGACTGATAAGATAAAGCAGGTTTGTTATTACAATGACTCCACCACAGTGCTGGCATGGATAAGATCACCTTCATATATCGATTTTATTGTAACTCCAACAAACATAAGTCTTTCCGAAATGGAGGTCAACTAATAGCTGAAGAGCTTCGCCAGGGAACTCATTTGAATTGTATACATGGGCACAGGAAAGAATTTCCAAATGATTATTGCACCCTAGAGAAAGGTGGGACTATATCGAAACACCATAATATATCATCTCTGTCACCTTTTTATGATGAAGAGACTAAATTGATTAGAACTGGCGGAAGACTAAAAAATGCGTCAATTCTGTCTGATGCTAAGCATCAAATATTAATGCCAAAAGATAGCCAAATTACAAAGCTACTTCTGTTGTTTTTCATCAAAAACATATGCATGCAACGTCCAGAGCCTTTATTGCTATTTCAAGGCAGAGGTACTGGATATTAAGCGTTGGCAGAATGGCGCGACAGATAGTGTCTAACTGCGTAAAGTGCTTTCGATCGACTCCAAAGCCATTAGAACAGATGATGGGTAGTTTGCCGAAGGAGAGAGTTAACCCATCTCGTCCATTTTTATAACTGCGGAGTAGATTTGTGTGGCCCAATTAAGACTCACTACAAAATCAGAGGCAAAGGACCCAAAAAATCATACCCAGCTGTTTTTGTTGCTTTTCAACAAAGGTGGGTGATTTATATGCAGAATCCGTTATAAACTGCTTGAAAAGATTCGTGGGCAGGAGAGGATTATGCAACAATATTTTTGGTGACAATGCCACAAATTTCATCGGTGTGAAAAACGAGCTGCTAGATCTAAAGATGGCCTTTGAGGACGGAAACAATCCTCAATAAAGGCATCATGCTAGGAAAACGGTATAGATTGGAAATATATTCCACCACGCTCTCCACACTTTGGAGGGCTTTGGGAGGTTGCCGTTAACCGGGCCACTTTTTAATAAGCAAAGGTTGACAACCTTTGTCGAACCGGATGTTACCGATAATGGACTCAGCAGTCTTAAAAAATGTCCCCAAAAACAACACGTACAACAACATTTTTGGAAAAGATGGTCATCTGAATATTTGCATATCCTACAGCAAAGAATGAAATGGACGCAAAGGACACCCAACCTGAATCCAGGCACCATGGTATTAATCAAAGAAACAAATATTCCGCCACTGAAATGGAAATGGCAGGGTAGAACAAGCCATAAAGGGTAATGACGATTTAGTTCGAGTGGTCACTGTTAGAACACAGAATGGTATTTTTAAGCGCGGGATTCATAATTTGTGTCCACTGCGAATAGCACAAGAAATGGATATTGAAGAGCCCCAGAAGAATGATAATCGCATTCCTAGGAACGGACGCCAGGTTGATCACCCAAAGAGGGCGGCTCATGGACATAAGAAAATTGAAAGGGCTTTGCTTTCCATAGTTTTCTGCGTGTTAGCATATCTGCCATCATCGCTTGCGCAAACAACTAATCGAATCAACATAACGCGTTTGGATGAGGCGATTGGTATATACCCTGAGGATGTCGGGAAAATGCAAACAGTTAACAGCCACTGGAATCTATACATATATTACAATTTGACAAATTATTTTATGGAGTTTCGTGGAATTAAGGCTTATTTCAAACGAATGGAAGAAGTGTGCACAGAAGAAATCATTCACGAAGTATTCTGTAAGCCAACGATTGAGGCAGTACATCATAGATTAGACAGCAATAGAAGGCAACAATGAAATCTTATACAAGTACCACACTGAAAAACATGAAGGATCACGATCAATTAGATCGCAGCTTAACATTATTGGAAAAGTTGCAAATGGTCTTTTTGGCATTCTTGATCAAGATGACGCAAAGAATATTGAAACACAAATTAATAGTGCTAAACGAAACGAGCAACATTTGGCTGATTTGATTCAAAAACAGAGCTCCATTCCCGACTCCACAGCAAATCTTCTTAAGCGAAGCGTAATTCAAATAAACCAGCACTTTCAGACTCTTAATGCTTATCTGGGAAAAACAGCAAATTCAATCAGAGAAAGACAAGAATTGCAAGAGTTTATTAGAATATTGCTTCGCTGACGTCGTATCTAATCCTGATCATTTCAAATTTTGAAGGGGTTCAGAGTATACTTCTGGAGGTGTTGTTAGATTTAAATCACGTGAGGATAAATCCACAAATCTCATTTCTTGGGTACCAAGCAATTCGAGATTAGACATCAGCAGTGGCGTACCACAGGTGAATGACATTGACGAAACTGAAATCGAAGCATTAAAGGACAGGATCCACAATATAACGCAGCAATCGAATGAACTTCGGGGACATATTAATTTCCACAACTACCATCATTATGGTTTAGTTTAAATTATCAAGAGTTAACTGTATTTAAAAATTTATGTAAACTTAATGGTACATGGTAGGGTTTAAAAAAAGTAATTTGCAAAAATTAATGATGTCAGCTTTTGCACTTGGCAGAAAAATAGGTGCATCTACCTAAAATATCAATAGTTATGGATTCGGCGAGTCATATAACTTTGGGCATGTTGCCAATTGTATGAAATACCACGCTTTTTCAACCGCTTCTCACAATTGGTCTTTTTTTTTAAATCTAATGATCACCACAAGTCAAGTCTCAATGGGATTGAAGTCTGGGGATTGACTTAGACATAAAATTACATACATTTTTTTATGAAACCAATCGTCCAATTAAATCACAAGCCCCGCAGTATGTTTTTAATGTTTATCCTGTTGAAATTGCAATTGAAGGGCACATGTTTTTCTCGGCAAATAATTTCAAGACATTTTCCATAATTTCCCTGTATGCAATTTTTCTCATTTTGTCATTAATACGAAATATAAGGTCGTTACCATGGTGGCGTAATCCTTTCCCCTTTCTTCACCTTCTTTGTTCGTACGATGCTCTAGCGCTCAGCCCAGAAGAACACATTTCGTGAATACTTCTTTTATAGCCTGTCCAATCTGAGGAACGGCAGCATTGGGTGAATCCACCATTTCGTACAAAGCTCCAAATCGTTTAAGCAAGTGGGAAATCTCATCCACGCTGGGGGCCTAATTCTGGTAAATGTAACTGCTAGTTATCTGCAACCAGCCACTTTTACATAAAACCTAACGCTAGAGGAAAATATATACAGTGAATCAGACGAAACGTATTTTTTATAATCCACTACAACTGAAAAAACACTGCAAATTTTACACTTGGGTTTATTATTCAACTTTTCAATGAATGATTTCTAAGAAGCAACAAATAAATCTAAAAAATGATTAAAAGCTGGATTTTGTAAGTAAAAATTATAAAGCTTGTGGGGGCGTCTATATGGTACCTCTCTCATAATACTGATACTAACGCCCGAAAAAACTTTTAACTGTGATGGTCGATATACGTATTATCTGAAAGGAAGCAGATTTGTTTTTAAGTTAAATTTTATTAAAAAGCGTCGATGTATGTCGACCATCGCGATGGGGGACCGCATCAAATCACGTCCAAGTTTGAGGGGGTGTTAAATTTTTTTTTCTGTTACGATTACAAAGGTTTATTATAGAATAATAAACCAAAAAGGTGCAACAAAATTGAACGTACATACAAATTTGGCCTAATAAAAATATTCGCAATTGAATTTGAACTCAAAATATGTGTTTGATGCTAACACTCCTGAAATTGTAAATTGCACCCACATTTTGAAAAACCTAAGTTGGGGTCTACACCTTTTTTTTTTAACTATAGCGGTAAATAAAAAGCAATATACATATGTTTGCCTAAGTTTTTCTGTAACTATACATATTGTATCAAACTGTACAAATTCAATTAAGTCCACCTGCGGGAAGATATTTTATTCAGTGGCTCCCTTAACCCACGTTAGTGTTCGACAACATACCAGCAGTAATCAATCCAAGCAAGATCTACATAACCTTGCCACGATACAAGCTAAGGAGCACCAATTAATCCAGGCGCTATCAAGTCAGGTTTATAGATCTAAAAACCACTGATACGAGCACTCTCTAAACAGCAGCACAGGCATCGCTATTATTATGTGCACCAGGTCGACCCGTGTAACCTTTCGGTATATTTAACGCAATTATAACTGCTGCTATCGGATTTTCATACGTTGCTTGTAATTTCCCAGTAATTTATTATTATTATTAGTTCACAATCGGAAAACGGTTGAACGGTGTAAGCCAGCTCTCTGTGGCCGCACGTGAGCCACCTAACGAGGTGTGGCGACGTCGATGGCGGCGTCGACGATGATGAGACAACTGATTGCACTCTTTCTGAGATTATGCAACCTATTCGAGGAAACTTTCTGGCTATGGCTAGATAGCACGCCAGCCACTGTTCAGTTACAAGTCCAGCTGAAACAATTTGCGGCCAATTGTGTTACTTTAACGGTATACATGGAAGTATTGATTTGTTTAGAGCTCAACCAAGTATCGATTACGTGATTGTTGACTCGGGCGAACGTATCAAATAGGTCGCTAGGTTATTTTGGTTCGTCTGTTGAAATGGGAAATCAATAGATACGGCCACGGCCGTGTGTGTTTAGGGTACATAAGTAATATCCGGTGATTAGGTAATGGATCGGCTTTTACCGACGAAAGTAAACTTAACTCCCATTTTATTTGGCATTCCTTTGATTCTGATCCGGCCATAGGTCAGTTGTTGGTCAAACTATGATTGGGAGGTTATGTAATTGGAGCTAAATGCTTCTGGATTTAGATTGATTTGGTGTATTTTAGTTTAGGTTTATTGTGGAATGATTTATTCTCTTTTTGTGTGTGACACAACGTGTATGTCGCCGATAAGGGAGCGGTGTTTGAGGTCAAATTACGTTAATAATAAAGGATAAGTTACAAACAAGAATATTGCTGGTATGCAATATAATATACAATTCGGGTGGCTGTGGATACTGAACTTGGTACTAAGCCAACGTACAAAGGCCAACATTATGGATAAACGTTTCGAGCTAAATATTTTTGCAAAAGAAGCGAAAGGAGCTCTCTACTGAAAAACAGTTTCCGTAAGACTTTGAAACCGGTTCCGATGAAAATTCTTCTATTTCTTGTCATAGGAAACGGTTGTACTTTTGCAAGGACCGAAAAGGGATACATGTATGTAGTTGCTTCAGGACCGATGAGCTAATTAGATGAGCTTTTGTTGACTGAATGTTTTGCTGAACGCTTAATCAGGACATTTCGTTGGTTATTATTTTACTACCATTGCTTATCATGTTATTCTTTGTACCATTCGTGTGAAGGAGGTAATTCTAAAATAGGATTCAGTATACTTGTGCAACAAGGTATTAAGATACTGTAGCAGGCCTTATAGTACTTAAACATATTACATACATATAGCTACAGGCAAATTAAGAAAAATCAATGAAGATGAAAAAAGAAATTATTAAAAAACAACGGCAACACTTACAATAAAGTTATACACCGGTTTTAAAAGCCAGAAGCTTGTTCTCCAATCCTGCATTTAATTGGTTGGGTTTAGCGATTTTGATGAGAGAAAATTCTTTCAACGCTTGCTGAAGAATGTGAGATGGAAAAAACACCTTGTTCAATTTTGTATTGTATATATAATATATCTAAACATAAACGTAGTACATTCATCATTTATTATTTGTACTTTTAATTTAATATTCATTTATATAAATATTTTTCTGGATACGTGATTTACGTGTGAAACCCAATAAGGTAAAATGTACTGAATTGAATGGAAGTGTACTTGTGTACAAAAGCATATGCATTTGTATTGAAAATAGTACAAATTGTACTGAGTTTTTCATCTCTGGTTCGGAAGTCGATATGAACAATTTTGTAAAGTAAAGTGAAGAATTATATTTAAATAATTTTTTTTTGTCTTTTGCAGAAGAAGGAATGAAATTTGGATTCAAGGTCTACCTCACCAACCCAAAAATAAATTGTTATAATTTTATTGAAAAATACTGAAAGATTAAAGAAATAGTTAGTTTGGTTTTTAGCTAATTAGTAGCTTCTGTAGCAAAAGGCAATAACAAAACTGCTGTGAGCATCATTTCTTTACTTAGTTTTAAGGTATAACGAAAATCTGTCTGCCTGTCCATCGCCTATACATATTTGCTAATAACTTCTGAATCCTCTGTAATTAAACGATGAAACTTGGAATGAATGTGTATCTTAGCAACCCAAAAATAAATCGCAGATTTTTTTAGGAATTAGTGAAAGATTAAATAAAAAGTTAGTACTGACACTAACGTTTGAAAATAATTTTATCAACTTTAATGGTCAATATGGGTGTCATTGGAAAGGGGGCGGGGCCTAGATTACAAAAATGTCTGTCACTAAGCCTTAATTTAGGTAACTGGTGAACCTGGAATTAAGAAATGAAATTTCTGCAGATTTTTTTTTTATTTTCCCAAATTGTTTATTTCCTGTCTTAGTTTTTGACATGTCATAAATGTATTACATGTTTAGGGAATGTACTTTATCAAGTCAGGACCAATGTCCTTCGTTGTTGCTTTATGTTCAGTATGGCACAGGTGCGTTTTAATCCACCCGAAGCATTGGGGGTTTTATTCAACCCTTGTCGCTCGTTGTTGTCGCCAGGTTTTTGTTTTATGATTATTTGTTTTATTATTTTTTACATGCATGCTTATAGACTATTTTACAATTTTTATGTGCGTATATTTGACATTATTTTTTTGTGTCGTCATTTATTTATTTTTAATTTACATTAATACCTTAGTCTTTATTTTTATTTTTTTTTTTTTTTTTTCATATAATATATATACATATATATAATATATATAACTTTGTCTAGAGTCTGATATCGTTAATATGTAGTTATCTGTTTGGTAAATCTGTTGGTCTTAGTCTTCTTAGCCGTCTATTTGATGTTTGTTCGTTGTTTGGTATGGTCCGTACTTCATCGTTTGTGTGTAGTTCTAGTTTTATACGATGTTTAGTGCTACTTTGTCTTATCTCCTGTTCGATTATCGCTATGTTCAAATCCTTGTGTTCTTTGTTAGGTACGTACCAGTCCGCGTTGACTATCATCCGAAGTATTTTGTTTCGCGTGCGCTCAATGATTGCTCTGTTAGATTTCTTAGTAGTGCCCCATAGTTCGAGTCCGTATGTCCATATAGCAGATGATGTGACCAAAGAAAGTTACGAAAAAAGTTTTGAAAAAGTTACTTACTATCGAAAAAGTTAGTACTAATACTTAAATCAAAAAACAGATTTATTTTCTTAGATACTTGATATAGGCATCGTTCGAAAGAGAATGGCAGATCGAAAGTTATACTTCAGTTAGCATCTTAATCTTATTGGCAAAAAGCTATAATCAAACAAACTTCGTAAGAACGACTTGTGTACCGTGTCGCATACCTTATTTTCTAAAATAATGGGCCAACAAATCTGATAAAAATTTGGAGTTATCTCAATGTCGCAAACATACCCAGAAATCTTATGATTTTTTATTCGTAACTAATTTTTTTTAATTTTTTTTACTGGAATTGATTGCGTTAGACACCGTTGGATAGGTTTTGCTTTAAGTTCGAAAAAAAGCAACCCGCCGGTCTCAAAATCTAAGAAAAATCTAGAATGTAGAAAACATTCTAGATTCTAAGAAAAATCTAGAATGTAGAAAACATTCTAGATTTTTCTTAGATTCTATATCTATAAAATCTTGATGTAATCTTTAGTTTAAATTTATTTTGAGCGTCCTGGCTCAAATAGTGTTCGAGTTATTGGCCAAAAACCAAAAAACAATGACATGAATTTTAAAGATCCAAAAACTTAATTTTGTAGATATCGGCAAAAAAATCCAAAAATATTACATAAAAAACATTTGCATTTTCATAGAGAAATCAATCATTTAGTGTTCTGCTAAAATTTCTCCATAAAAAGTGATTGCTGGACGAGATGTGATGCGGTCCCCCGTCGCGTTGGTCGATATACAGTTGCGGTCAAAATAATAGCAGTGCTGCTTTCTGAAGGATGCGTTCTTGCAACTTGAGTAATATCATGCTAGTGATTTGAGTAATTGAAAAATCGTTTACTCCTCAATTATTGCTCTAAAGTAGAAGAAAATTCCTAAAGTCTCAAAGAAAAAAATATTCTCTCACACTATTACTGCTTTGCACTGTTATTATTTTGACTAGAGATGTAACGAATAGTGATTTAACTAGATACCGAATACCGAATATTCGGTATCCGGCCGAAAGTACTGTCAAGAGCAGAATATGTACAGCGCGATGCATTCACAACTCACGTGAGCAAGATGAACAGAAACGAACCATTTCTTTATTTACTTCTGCCGTAAGTTCCGTTGAAAAGCATAAAAAGCTATAAAAAATGTCAGCAAACATATTGCATTCAAACTTGTTTCGTGCCGCCCAATGACCACACCATTTTAAGGCTTATGTTAAAGCAAAGGTAGTCATTTCAAGTGAACCCATTTCTTAAATAAGTAATTGCGGTCTAATAAATGAAACAAATTTGAATACAATATGTGTACTGGCTTTCTTTTTTAGCTTTTTATATTTGTAACATATCTTATGGCAGAACTATGTATATAACACTGACCACAACACAATTAATAATTTGACACCTTACCTTACCAGGCATATAATTGAACAGAGTATAAGACTCCATAAACACTAAGAAGCATATACAAGCAAGTAATGCTACGAGAACACCTAATTTATTGAGCATTGAGAATTCATATCGTTTCGAAATTGGTGAAAATCTGAACTACTTTATAAAATAATAACTTCTGTAGAATCTAGATTCAAGACAACTTTCTTAGGATTGGTTCAAGTCCATAGAGCCCGAAAGAAAATTCAGGTGCAACTTTTAGAAATGAGATAAAGATTAAATAACATAAATTTTTATGTTTTATTTTACCTATCCGGTTTTCGCCGAATATTGATACGCTATCCGACATCCGAATATGAATATGATCACATTAAAAGCAAATATCTCGTGAACGGTTGATCGCAAATTGATGCGAAAGGTGGCGTTGGATTTAAAATAGCAAGGCGTTCGAGTTATTATTATATATAGTTATTATTATATTATTTTGATTTGAGCTAAGTTTCAACAATTTCGAAAAATATAAGACGGAATATGAAAAAGCGAAAAAAAAGTTCGAACCCCCCTTTCTCCCCTTTGGGGCAGTCTACATTACATATCAATTAGCAACCCGTCCTGGCTTTATGTCTACAGTGTTTTAGTGCTCCAGTAATAGAATACCAGAGTGTTAATGAATTTAGAAATAACTAGCAACCAGTCCTGGCTTCGCGCTGGCAGCACTATATATATAAAGTTTTTTAGTATTCCAGTAATGGAGTACCAGAAAGTGCTTAAATTTAGAAAAAATTTTGGGTAATGTACTGCTTCTTCTACATTTAAACCGCTGTCCACTGAATAATAAACTTTTGATGATGAATCCCATTTGGCAAGAATTGAATCATTAACTCGATTGATTTGCTTATTTGTCTGCTACAAAATAGCCATCGCCACTACAACATTTTATTGGAAGTTTAAAAGCAGAGCTAGCAGTTCTTCCTCCATTTAAAACTGTGGGTTCAATTCCAGTCTCTCCACTATGCTTAATCTTTGCAAGCAATAGATTTATAGAAAGCTCTTCCGGCTGCCTCCAGTAGAATTCAAAAAGAAAATGTTCCCCTTGTTATTGTAGACTAATAACATAACTAATGATATATGAACTTTTTTTCCTTTTTCAAATGACACTCGTTTTGAAACGCTTTAATAAGTCAGTAATGATCATAGCTTTTTTCCGCATGTATTTTGCGTGGTTTAATGTTATATGGCAAGTAATTTCAAAATTGTTTTCAAGATTTGCCTTAGAGAGACTATTTCTCTATTTACTTGAAATTAGATTCCACAGAACATACAGTCGAGTTTCTCTAATTGGAAGGCGAAAATCACTCTAACCCGGATACATTCTTTCCAGCCGTGGTCTATTTTTAATACCTCTAAGTTAAATTTTATTTCTTTGGCTGCAAAATAGACAACAAAAATGTCCTCCCGCAATTTGTATCACTTTCTGGTACTCTCAAGGTGGCCCTAGACGATGAACACATTTCGCAAACATTCATTTCGTGGTGATTCTTGTAGTGCAAGCACGTCGGCGAAAAGCGCAGGTTGTTGCCCTTATGATTGTTTACCTATGCAAAAAAGAGAGAGCAGACGAAGTTCACAGTAAAAATGAGGATTTGCTTGCGAACATGGCCCTACACGCGAACATCGCGAGCGGTCGTTGTCGACAGCCATCTCTAGTCGCATCGCGCACACACAATCGGCTTTTAATCTAAAAACATTTAGGTATCTGAGATGCGTTCTTGTTTCATTTAGTGCGTGTATTGGAAGTTTACCTTAAAAAAGTAACAAAAATACGTCTGCTAGTATAATTCCAATTGTAAATATTACAGTCCAAATAAAAGGATTTTCAAAATTAAAAAAAAAATATTAATACCTCTAATTAAAATCTTTGCATAACTGCCTCTAATCGAGCGTGAAAATTCTACTTAGAATGATTCATCTGTATGTATTTTATTAAGGTTCCCATAATCGGATGACAGTTGCAGTGTTTGAATTGCCACAGTCGGAGTAGCAAAAGTTATAGAATTTTTGCATTTCACAGCTTCGACTGATTGTTCAACTTCTCAAAGTTAGCGTTTGCTGGTGCTAAAATGCTACTAAAAAAATAGGCAGCAGCAGTCGAAGCAAAAGCACTAACGATCACTGATGACTTGAAGGGTTGAAAAACTGCTACGAGCTTCATCTGTTCTGCTTTTGCTGCTTTTGATAAAAACAAAAACAATAAACTGAATCTGCTGTTGACTTACGAAAGTTTACCTATTGCTGCTGCCAGACTAGTTGTTGACTGCGGTGCAACATATCTTCAATCATATATATATATATTACGCATCAGACATGATATTTTCCCATTCCACCAAAAAAAAATACGCGCCCTGGCATCCCTGTCTATACATATACATACATATACCCATTTTCATATCTCATACCGTACAACACGGTTTCTGTGCGATCATCATCATGCCAGCTTAGTGTAAACATTAGTTGAGCAAATGGGGGTTGAAATGAATGTGGAAAACACCACTCAGACCAGAAAACCAGTTGGTCGAAGACTAAGGCATGGTTCAAGCTCGCCAGAGGACAGCAAATGACTGAAAATCTGTGTTATGATCAGACGAAGCAAAATTTAATCGGTTTCAGTCCGATACATTGGTTACGTAGAAAGGCCACCCATGAAAGATCACCCATAGGCATTTTTGACCAACAATACAGGTTTCTGTTTTTTTTCGTCAGAGATGCAGTAAATGTCGTACAGAGCTCTTCTTACACTTCATTGATTAACAGGCGTATTTTCTGCGGTAAAAGTAACCTTCGGTGTTGTAAACTTGTTTAGTTTCACTTGTACAAATTAAACTATTTTACGTTTATTTTATTAAAAAATAAATTTTTATTTTTACCCTCTTGCCTTCACGGCTACTTAAAAACTAAAGTACAAAATTATTTCTAACTTAAACCTAAGTGCATGTCCCATGCAGCTAGACGCCAGGTCAGCGAATTCCTTGGTGGCTCAGGTGTCCGCTCGTGGTGGATGTCTCGTGGAAATGCGATTCTCCATGCTGGGTCACGTACGGAGCTGATGTTGCTGCTCGTGGGAGCCGAATCACGCATCGTTCGCATGATGGAATATTGTTGGCGTTAACTTACATCATAACATCATGGGTCTACTTCCGTTCATGTTCTTTTTGTAGAGTCCACCTTATGGTTTTGACGCAATTTTCGGTGTAAAATTGAATACATGCGGATTGTTTTTTGCTTTGCTCGTTATTTCTCAAGCTTTTAGGTTTCGCGTCTTGTAATATATACCGTTCTTTCGTCTTTAAATGTAGTAATAAAAAAATTGAGGTTACCTCAATTGGAATAACTTTTGAATCCAAAATGACTTATTAGCGAAAAAGTTAGTACTAATAGTAAAATGAAAAAACAGATTTATTTTCTTACATATTTGATCGTTGGAAAGAGAATGGCAGCCAAATTAAAAAATTGTACTACAGTTAGCATCTTTGTCTTATTGGTAAAATGTTATAAGTCCACAAACTTCGAAAAACCGACTTTTGTACCGTATCCCTTACCTAGTTTTCTAAAATAATAGGCCATAAAATCTGAAAAAAAAAATGAATTATGGCAACTCATCGCAATATCCCAAAAATACCCAGAAATCTTATGTGATTTTTTCTTCGTACTGAAATAAATTTAGCTTATTTTTTTTTTAATTTGTTTTGCCGGAATTTATTGGGTTAGTTACCGTTGGATAGGTTTTGTAAAATAAAATACAGTTTTCATTTTGAGCTTTTTGTTCTGAAGTTTAGTTTTCGAGATATTAAGCTTTAAGTGCGAAAAAAAAAAGCGTCCCCCTCACAACTCACACTTGACCGTTTTTAGGGTTTCGTTCCAAAGTAATAACGAAACCCTTATAGAATCACTTCGGTGTCGGGCTGTCTGTCGCCTTTACATATTTGCCAATAAGTTCTGAATCCTCTGTAGTTAAGGGATGAAATTTGGAATGGATATGTATCTTGGCAACCCAAAATTAAATCCGGAATTCTTTCCGGAATTAGTCGTATATTAAAGAAAAAGTTACTACTGAAACCAATTTTTTGAAAAAACTTTTATTAACTTTGATGGTCAATATGGGTGTCATTGGAAAGAGGGCGGGGCGTAGATTACAAAAAATGTCTGTCTGTCTGCCACTAAGCCTTATTCTAAGTACCTGGAATTATTTATACGGATTATGTGTTTAAATTGCCCAAAGAAATTTCAAAAAAAGGTTTTGAGAAAGTTACTTATTAGCGAAAAAGTTAGTACTAATACTAAAATCAAAAAACAGATTTATTTTCTTAGATATTTGATATGGGTAACGTTGGAAAAAAGCAGCACCTAGATCGAAAAGTTGTACTACAGTTAGCATCTTAGTCTTATTGATAAAAGGTTATAAGCACACAAACTTCGAAAAACCGACTTTTGTACCGTGTCCCATACCGTTTCTAAAATAATTGCAACTTATCGCAATATCCTAAAAATACCCAGAAATCTTATGTGATTTTTTCTTCGTACTAAAATGATGAATAACAATTTTTTAAAATTTTTTTTTAACGGAATTGATTTAGTTAGGTACCGTTATCCAACGGTTTTGTAAAATAAAATACAGTTTTCATGTTGAGCTTTTTGTTCTGAGGTTCAGTTTTCGAGATATTAAGCTTTAAGTGCGAAAAAAAAGCCTCTCCCCCCCTCTCATTTCCAGGTCTAAAAATCTAAATTAAATCTAGAATGTAGGTCTCGATGTAATCTTAAGTTTAAATTTGCCTTGAGTATCCCGGCCCAAACAGTTTTCGAGTTATTGGCAAAAAACCAAAAAACAATGACAGCTCTCATCAATAGAATCAAAAAATTTTGTTAAAAAAAATTATATTCACACAATTTTTCGAGATATTAACGATTTAAAATATATCAGCTTTTTGCTAAAAAATGGGCAACTAGTGATTATCACACACACACAAAGTTCTCTAAGCGTTTCCTATATGAAGACAAAGACAGTAGAATCTCGAAGCGGTGTTGGTGAAGTGGTTGTCTGGTTTGCCTTTTTTCTTATTTCTTTTTTTTTTTCTCCGAAGGAGGGTTTCTCGCTATTTTTGCATTTTTTTTTAAATTGTCAAAATGCAATGCAAATAAAAATGGATAGCTTGAACGCGTTACTAACTCAATCTTAAATTTCGAAATATCTCTTAGCTCTTTTCAAAACCTGCAAACCTGACCGAATATTTTGTATGACAGTTTTCTTCTCTCTCAGTTCTTAAAAGAACAAAGCGAAGTAAGGAAATGACTGATCATAGTAGCTTTGTTATTGTACTTTTTTTGGAAAAAATAAGAGAATCAGTTATTTGTACATGCATGTGTGCTCAGACCATTTCCTGATACGCTCTTTTCCATTGGTTGCTATTTATATGAATACTAGCAACCCGTCCTGGCTTCGCGCAGGTAGCACTATATCTAAAGTTTTTTAGTATTCCAGCAATGGAATACCAGAAAGTGTTATTGAATTTAGAAATAATTTGGGGTAATGCACCGCTTCTTCTACATCTAAAGCGCGGTCAGTTAAATAAGCATAGACTTTGCTTTCAGTGAAGCATAGACTTTGCTTTAGTGCGTCTTGTTAGACGTTTTGTGGAGCATTGAAGTCTCGTCCTAAGCTACTGAACTACAATCCATCGTCAATTTACCAGTATTACTCTACTTGGAAACATTGCAAGCACTTGAAACATCGGCACTACAAAATTTTAATGGAAGTTTAAAAGCAGAGTAAGCAGAGTTAGTTCCTGCGCCTTCTAAAAGTGGGGATTCAATTCCAGACGATGCCACAGCAAAAGCAGTCTTCCCGCTGCCTCCAGTAGCATTCAAAAAAAAAAATATTCCCCTTGTTATTGTAGACTAATAACATAATTAAATCATTCTTCAATAAGTCAGTTATGATCATAGTTTTTTTCTCGCATGTATTCTGCATGGTTTGATGTTATATGGCTACTTGAAATAATATTCCACAGAACATACAGTCGAATTCCTCTAAGCCGAAAACCCCTCTAAGTCGAAAATCCTTCTTACCCGAATACATTCTTTCCAGCCTTAGTCTACTTTCAATACCTCTAAGTCGAGTTTTATTTCTTTGGCTGAAAAACAGATAAAAAAAAAAATTCCCCTCGCAACTTGTAGCAAGTACGCACACTCGCATTATCTGACTCTCCCATTGGGGTCCTAGACATTTCGCGAACATTCATTTCGTACACACACGTCGGAGAAAAAGCGCAAGTGGTTGCCCTTATTCTTGTTTACCTATGCAAAAAAGAGAGAGCAGACGAAGTTCACAGCAAAAATGAGGATTTGCTTGCGAACATGGCCCTCCACGCGAACATCGCGAGCGAGCATTATCGTTGTCGAGTGCCATCTCTAGTCGCATCGCGCACACACAAATAATTGGCTTTTAATCTAAAAACGGATATGTACTCGTATCTGAGATGCATTCTTGCTTCATTTAGCGTGTGTATTGGAAGTTTACTTTAGAAGAGAAGCATAAAGACGTCTGTCAGTATAATTCCAATTGTAAATATTACAGTCCAAAATAAAGGATTTTCAACACAAAGAAAAAAGAAATATGAAACCCTCTAACTTGAATTTCCATAACTGCCTCTAACCCGTGAAAATTCGACTTAGAATGATTCGACTGTATGTACTTTGATCAATGTTCCCATAATCGGATGACAGTTGTTGTTGTCTGCGGTACAACATATCTTCAATCAAATTTTGCGGTAATTTTGCCACGGCAAGAAAGGTTCAGTAATTTTACACAAGGAAATTATCAAAGTAAATAAGTGTCCTTGTTATTTTCCTGTAGAACAGAACACGCATCAGATATGTTATTTTCCCATTGGCTATCATATTCCAACAAAAAATACCACGTTCTTTCATCGCTGCCTGTATTTCTGATGTGTTCATTTATGTAAGCCTATACACATACATATATGCATATATCCATTTTTCACATTTCATATGCCTCTATCCGTACAACACCGTTTCCGCGCGATCAGCGTCATGCCAGCTGTGTGCAAATTTGAGTTTAGCAAATAGGGGTTGAAATGAACATAGAAAACACCACTGAGACTCGCATCGATTTCAGCCAGAATTTTATAGATTAAAAAAATCTTTTAATCAACGATTTCTCGGATTTCGCCAACTAATCGATATTTTTATAGCTATTATTTCTTAGTGCTTGCACCGAGATCTATAAAACTACGTTTTTAGATTTTCGAAATTCGCATGTTCACGTTTTATCGTTTTTGGCCAAAAGCTCCAAAAGTATTGGGGCTAGAATGCTGAAATTAGTTTTTTTTTAATGTACTCATGGAAGCCGATTTTTTGTGATTTTTTCAGATTTTTTGACAAAGCGGTGTGGAGATTAAAGGGCGGATGATCTTTTCGAATTTTTACAGAGCCATAAAAATGGTAATTGTGTGTGTGTAAAAGATAGACATATGCCATCGCTGACTTTTTTTTAGAACTTTTTGAGACAATCAATTCCCCAGTACATTATTTGTTCGTATCTTTAAATGTTTAGACAGCGCCCGCCTTAGAAGTTTGCCAGTTCTTGACTTTTTTTTTACATATTTCAATATACCGTTAACTTGTTGTGCCAAAATATCTATAAAATATAGTCCATACCCATCATAGATACTCAACAATACTACTGGTGAAAACCGCTTGGAAATCCGTTCACTACTTCCTGAGATTAGACTCCCCAAACTTTTTTTTAGACTTTGTTTTATAATATTTATAGATGCTGTTGGAAACATTTAAATTTTGTCTTTGAAAATAAGTGAACGTAAAAAATTCTAAAGAAACAAAAACAAAATTGAACATTATTTTTGTTATTGCTTCAATGTGATTTTCACATGCCAAAAGTCAAATAAAAAAACCTAGTGTAAAATTTGAATTTTTTTTAATTTCAAACAAGAGTACTTTATTAATTAATTATTAATTGTTCAATGGAGCTTGAGACCATTTCCCTTAAGTTTACTAAAGCAATTTTCACACGGTTGGCACGATCAGCAAATGAGAACGACTTTTCTCTTGTTTAGCTTTATTCGAAAACGGCAGGTAGCCGTAGTTAGTTGCTTTAACTTAAATTATGTCCTTACTTCTAATCTGTTGCGTGAGTAAAACTCACACTTGACAGGCTTTTTTTTGTATGATTACACTTCACTATACTACACACTTACAGAAAACATGTACTCATTTGTGCCCCGCACTGTACATGTAGTTATGAAATGGTGTCTTGAAAATTATTAAAAAGTGTCCTATAAGCTTTTGAAAGAGAGACTAGCAAATAGCCTTGTTTTGTGCACCTTTAATAGCTTAACGCATTAATCTTATCATCATACTGACAGTGACCTGTTGTAACAGACATAAACACATGACCAACAGCCATATTTATGAAGCTTATTCACAGAGGTTTTCGAAAAACCCTCTGATTCCCGGAAACTTTATTTAAATTTTTACTCCTCGCAAATAGCATTTTAATGATCAACCTCGTCCCTTGTGCCACTTACATCAACACCAACTCGAGTGAATACCTCGGTCTTGTTAATTCATTTGGTCCCATTTGTTTGCTATTTACATGAAGCACTCTATTTAAGCGTATTTCGGCTGGCGAATATGCTTTAGCTCTTCGGGGTAAATACGCAGACAGGACACAATCCGACCACAATCCCAGAGTCTAGAATTTATTTAGTACTCGTGCATTTGTAAATTAATTATTTTCCCATCCAAATAAATATAATGATGGAATAATCAGCATTTTAATCAGCTCCTAAGCAAACCGCCAGGCCCACACACTGCAAACGTGTGTGCCTTAATCAAATGAATAAATTAAAATAATTAATTACGCCTGAGTAATTGCACCTACCCTAATCTGCATATACTTACACCTTTCATGATGTTTTGATTTAACATTTGATACATAAATAATTTGCCCACAATTCAGCAGCAGCGGCAGCACTACCACCACACGCAAGGAAGAAGACTGTCGTGAAGTATGCTGCGTTTGCTGTGCGTGAGGTGGGAGTTGTGGGAAGTGTGCAACCTCCGGAAACTCATCGAGTAAAAAGCTTGACATTTAATGGCTTTTTTGGTTTTTATGAAGTTTATTTTTTTTTTGCTTTGTATAAATGTTGACATTGTATAATTATTTGCATTACATATGTTTGTAGACTGCTGACTAAGTATATTAATGGAAAGTCGATACCGTTCATTCAGAGCAATCAAATCAAATGCGTGTGTGAGGGTCGTCATGATAGAGAGATAGAGGATGGGAGAGAGAGAAAAGTAGTGAGGGTATATCTTCCAGGCACGACCCCGCAGGTGGGTCCTCTCCTGCTGGGGCAGTACTAGACGTTATTGTGTGGGCCATCACCACTGGTTATAGTGATTGTGATATTGTCCGTTATCTTCTTGGTAGCGCCCGGAGCCTCCGTGGCTGGCGACGGCCAATGCGTTGAGGTGTGCAGCCCTGGCGTGTTGTACCTCGGGTGTGTCGACAGGTACGCCATTTTGGATCACAGGAATATGAATGGGGCCGTGGTTGTAGCTAGGAGCATAGTGGCCACCGGATGGGCCTCCGGCACGGGCAGACGCTTCAGCAAGAGCGGCGAAGTGCGCGGATCTAGCGTGCTGCACTTCTGGAGTATCGACAGGGACGCCGTTTTGAATGATTGGAACGTGGTAAGGTTGCGGCACTGGCACTGACAATGGATACCCAGCGCGAGCGGCAGCATGTGCGGCAAAGTGTGCAGCCTTTGCGTGTTGCACTTCAGGGGTATCGATTGGAGCACCATTGGGGGCGATGTGGCCACCGGCCTGGGCATGAGCGGCGAAGTGTGCGGCCCTAGCATGTTGAACTTCAGGAGTATCTACAGGGACGCCGTTCAGAATAACGGGCACATGTTGTGGTGCATAGGACCATGGTCCGCCGTACAGAGATCGTTTGTAGAGGTGATGGCCAGCACGAGCGGCAGCATGAGCAGCGAAGTGGGCAGCCTTGGCCAGTTGTACTTCGGGGGTGTCGACAGGGACTCCGTTGTGCTGAGCTACAGGTGCTGGTGCTGCAACAGCATACCCTCCTAGAACGGCAGCTGGGACTGGAGCCTTGGGGAAGTTTGTACCAACAGCGTTGAAGCCATTGTGGGGATCAGCTACATACGAGACCGACTGAATCAATCCATTGGCATCCACGTAGGAGTATGCGCCGCGTGTTACGCCATCGTGCAAGCGGACTTCGTTTTTCTGTGAGTTGGGATCTGCATATCCGTACGAGTACTGTCCCAGCTGGTCCTGTGTATGGTACTGGGTAGAAACAGCACCATATAACGAAGCCGTACATGTCGATGCCAAAAAGGCGATAATCACCTGAAATGAATGGGAATGGGAATTGAGAATTCAGGGGATGAAAAATTCTTAAACATCAAATGTTTCGATGAATACCTTAGAAATACCACTGCTATACATAAAACCTTTTATATTTCCTGGATCAGATATTTATGGCTTTCGCACACATAAATGTAGTCAGAAATTTTATTATGATCATCAAATTCACATAAAATAAGCCCTGATATTGATGCAAATGACTGCTAACCGCACATTGGCAACAACATTTATGAGAAGATTTTCGTTACGATTTTATTAGTAGAGATTTTCATGAAATTGAGCTTGTTTTCTTACTTCCAGGAATATTAAAAAAGAAACACTTCGTTTATTTTCGATTCCTCCGACGAATTGCTTTATGTGAATATATTTGCATTTATTTGATCGACCGCAGCGGGTGCACAGGATTTGCCTGAGTTTTTTAATGTAATGAGTATGTATGCAATTTACATGTAGAAGTTTACTGAAGTGTGAATTTGATTTCAAATCAAATTAAAACTACTAGAGAATGTAGTTAGGTTTGAATAGTATTCATTGGGAATTTGGAAGTTTAGAGCATAACATAAAACTAGACGAAAGTAGTTCATAGTGCTTCCACTTATACAAGTTTTCTGATTTATTTTCTTTTCTACGCATACAAAAGTATGCATATGGAGTACAAAAGTATGCTTATTCTTAAATAAGAGGATATTTGCAGTCAACATTATAAATAAATCAAATAAATTACATGTTTTAAGTTTACTTTGATGTTTTGAGAAACAACATTAAAATTATTTAGTGAACTTGCTTTAATAAAAAATTGGTATTACACTGATACTTATGTAAATACATAAGCATATTTCTCCTAGAGCCACGACGAAAAGATAGAATGTATAGTCTAACCACAGATGTATAGATAACCCCAATCACCCAACCGCAGATTCATATCACAAATGACATTACTCGTGAATTGTGTCAATTGAATTTTTTTCAACGTTAAAAGCAAGGCAATTAAGTAATTAGAAACGCCTAAAATAATCTTTTTGTTTTCATCATAACTCATGTACCTTCCATCTTAAAAAGGTGATTTATAGTTTTTATTGTAGCTACAGATTAAAGAAGCAAGTACCACAACTTTAACCGTTTGCCCATCAAACGCACAAGAAGACGTAAAATAGCCCGTACACCTAATTAGAAAGATGTTTATTAGAAATTGCTTACTTTTTTCCACAAATGGTTATAAAACCTTGATATATTCTAGACCAGCCATAGTTATCGACAATATTCCAACTGTTCCATCGTAGGTAGAGGGAGAATGGCAACTGTACTCAACAGTCGTTATTGCCTCTGCACCTGATGTTTGTCGAGTGAAGCGGCTTGGTATGACGGCTGGTTTAAAGCACCCGGAGTCCAAGAAACCATCAGAGAGAAGAAGAAAAGCTACAGGGACTGGATTCTCTTGGGGGACTCTAAGAATGGTACTTGAGAAGGCGTGGGAATATGCCGAACCGATCTACAGTTGCTTTGTAGACCTGTAAAAGGCGTATGGTCGAGTTCCTTGAGGAAAACTCTGGAGTGTTCTGCAGGAGTATGTGATTGATGGGTCTATTTTGAGGGCCATTCAGTCCCTATACACAAACTGTAGCAGCTGTGTTCGGATTAACGGTAGTGAAGGGTGCGTATTGTCACCTCTCCTTTTCATTATATATATGTTACAACGCAGCCGAGGTGAAGAACGTTTGACATTGGGAGAGCTGAGGGTAAGTCACCTGCTTTTTGCAGATGACTTAGTTATCCGCACAGACGGAACTCCAGCGTGCGCTAGATAGGTTTATGGCCGTTTGTTTCGATGCTGGAATGAAGGTTAACGTGGACAAATCTGAAGTGATGGTCCAGAACGCCTCTCCAATGTGATCTGCATGTTGAAACAGATAGAGAAGTTCAAGTATCTCGGGGTCTTTTTTACGAGTGATACTTAGCTTTCCTGTAGGATTAGTCAAGCTGAATGAATTTTGAAACAGCTTGGAAGATCTGTCATCAGGAAAGCCGAGCTTGGCGTGAAGGCCAAGTTATTGGTGTGTAATTCGGCATTTGTTTTAACTCTCACCTATAGTCATAAAATTTGGGTAATGACCGAAAAAATAAGATCGTGGTGCCGAGATGAGATTTCTGCGTGCTGTTGTGGGAGTTACTCGCCGAGACGTCGCCGACGACGCCGTGTGTGGAGAGCTCAATATTGAGCAGTTGCTTCTGGGAACTGAAAGATCCATACTTCGAGGGTTTGGTTACATGGCACGAGTGTCCCCAGCAGTGCAACTTCCCAGGCGTGCCTTGTATGCGATTCCCTTATTGGACCAAGTCCAAAAGCTCGCCTGGTTACGCTTGGGCACACCCGCTGAGGAGTTAGAGTCGGCGGCGGAGGATCTGGTTGCCTGGAGATCTCTTTTGCATGCACTGCCACCGCAACCCCTTTAGTGAAACATGCAGCAACAGAAAATGTATATATTTATGTATGCCCTTTACTATTCACCTACTTTTTGTAAAACCTCTGCGAAATACTCAACCACGCTATATTCATTTATTCAAGAGACTTCTCGAAGAATCCAATCTTCTTGATGTTAAAATACATATTTTGGTGTGTCTAAAATTTTTTTATTTTCACACATCAAAGGTCCAGGGACTCTACTCTCTATAGAACCGCAATCATTTACGTACGATCTGCTCTGTCCGAAATGATTTCTTACTTCCAAAAAGACTAGCATCATTCAAACTTCTCTTTAAATCCCCTATCATATCCAATGATTTTTTTACCAATTCCCGTAAAATGCAGAAACCTGTTGCTATAGCGACCAATACTTGTTTTTTCGTTTGCGGTAGACTTTTTCGACACGCGCAAAAAGTACCAAAGTTTAACAGCTGTTTTAGGAAAAAAATTTACCGATTTATAATGATGATTTTAGCGTTACTAATTACGTGCACGGGCTATTTTACGCCTTCTTGCGCTTTTACTGGTCAAACTCTAATCTGTAGCTACTATAAAACCCAAAAATCATTTTTCTAAGATGGAAAGTACATAAGTTATGATGAAAACAAAATGATTATTTTAGGCGTTTCTAGTCATATGTACGGCTCTGTATATGCTGGAAGACAAATATTTAAACACGTAAGAAATCATCAAAATCTTTCCTTCTCCTGACTGATGATGATTCTATATCAAATTCGGCAGAAATATAGGAGTATATCTTAGGTTAAGCTTTCCTATCTTTTAAAATTGAGGATGAAAATAAAAATGAAGTAAGAAACAGAAGAACAAATATGCATCTAAACTAAAAAAAGAATAGTTTTTTCGAATGCCAAAATTCAAATTTGCACGATCTCCAAACGTATTCGTCGTCGTAACTCGAAGGATAATTGACGAATGCCGAGGTAAGCTTCCTTAATTTGTTCGACGTCGTAAGTCAAAATGACTTAGCTCGAAGCGTCGTAACTCGAGGTATGCCTGTATTTCCAAAAGCCATAATTCAATTTTGCTTTCAAGCATATTGTTCATTCAAGATAAAATAAAATACATGCGTCGTCCCCTAATTAATAGAGTTTGCTAACTTTTCGATGAAGTGTTTATACCAATTAAAAAAAGTTTAACAGCTAACAGGTTAAAAAATTCAGTAATAAAATGCTGAACATATTGATTCTTTTTAAATTCAATATTTTTGTTGAAGTTTTTCGTAGTGAAATATCTTATTCAAAAAAATAAATAATAATCAATGCAAATGAAAGTCTATTTGTTTTAACCTCACAACGACCTCGCTAATGACCACCACAAACAATAACAATTTTGTACAATATTCGACACACCCCCTTCTAACCAGAATTAATGTATTTTAATTGAAATCATTTCAGTTTTAATTGCTTCGACATCAATAATGGTGCTTAACAGATTTTAACAGTATTTCGCTATCAATTAGTGCTCAAACTATATCTACAAATATATATCTACATATATCTACATATGTCAAAGACCAAACTATGACCAATCATGTCACCTTGCAAAACCGATATCTAAAGGATTCATACTGAGTGTGGTAAACCACAAAACAAACAAAAAAGAAACAAATAAACAAAACAAAACGCTTAAGAGTGTAGCAAACACATAGTACAACCGCACACCTGCACGCAATCGATAGAGATTGCGCTAATTTTTTTTCGATGTAATATGATAATGAACTTATTCAACCGTATAATGGAATGATTTGGTAATTTCTGCAAATGGCTGTCTTTAAGCACAAGACACTGGTCCTTAATATCCGTCCCCAGGAAACTGGTGGTTCGTGTGACAGGCTAACGAGATACTTACAAACGATCTCATTCCGCACGAGAGATGTTTTGAGATGTTATTGAAATGAAAACACACACTGAATAGGCACTCTAACACTTAAAGTGTTGGACTTGCACGATCGGAATTTGTTGAACCTCCTAGAATCGACTAGGACTGTTAACGAACTGTGCTGATCACCTGAGAGGGCCCCCAATATATACGGGCAAGAGATACAACCACGAAGAATACATTCGCCCAGATGCAGAAGGTGGTGCCGCCGTTGGTGGTGGTGGTGGTAGTGCTGGTGTGGATGGCTGCGGTGCCGGTACCCCCAGTGAGTAAGTAGAGTAGAGTAAAGTATGGCAAAGTCCACTTGCTTTTTTGAATAGTTGCTTGCACCACTTTGGAATTTTATTGCACTTTGTGCGTGGTAAGCACTGAGCGCACATTGTACTCACTCGTATCTTTGGAGGGAGGAAGTGACTATTGTACCACGTTGGTGTATTCAAAAAAAGAACATACAAGAAATTCCTCAGTGCGCCTACATATACACACAATTGCAAGCGATTAACCCATGACCTTGCTTTCGCGTGAGCATTCTGTTTCTGCGTCATCATGTTACTTGTCGCCTTGTTTCTCCATTGATGTGTTACCGAATCAGCCTAATAACCGGCGCTATGTCTATTTACACATTATGTGCGCATTTTCATATGCCTCGCTCAACATTTTAAGGAACTAAATGCGAACGATGTATAGATACAATGCTATTCATATGTACAGTGAATAGAAGTCAGGCGTAAGGATTTAGTAACAATGATTGCCATTACTGGTACAGAGAAGGACCTAGACTCACTCTTCTCAGATTTCTATCAAAGCTTTTATCAAGCGGTGTACTGTAAAGTTTTTTGTCTTCTTCGAATATGGGTAAAATGCTTTCAATCAAATTTGTTAAAATAGTCTTTATCGTCGGGTTTCATTACTGGCAGCTTAGATATTTGAAACATATTTATGATTATAGGTTTGATAACAGCTAAATATGTACATCGCTGGAAACCTTATGTTTATCAACCCTTAAGCTGCCAGTCTAAGACTTCCTGTCATACAGGCAGTAAAATTATTATGTTCTTTTAAGACTTTTGGGTATATACATACATTTTAAATTGTCATTATTTAAAAAAAATTGTTTTGAATATTATCTGCCAATTTGAAAAAAAAAACTTTTGGATAAATGAAGAAATTGTTTTTGGTTATTTAAATTGTATATTATTAAAACTATAACTAACATAAACTTATTTGGATAATTTACGGAAAAATGTTAAACAAAAAAAAAAAAATCAGTGTGAGATGGCCGAACTTCAAAATTGAAAGTATGACTCTGCCTCAATATTTTTAGCACACATAGGTTTAAGTCAAAATGGTATTTTTCTAAGTATTTGTACTAATTTATCGGAAAAAAAACCGTTGTGTGGCCAAATTTAAACTCAACATATATTCACCGTCAGGCTTGATCGTTACTTTCTGTTGACCTGTTGTCATAAATACCTATTGCACCTCATATTTTAACAGCAATCTAGATTGTAAAATTTTTTATAACTCATTCTCAACTCATTTCGGTGAATGACGAAAATTATTCGTAAACTGCTTCAATTGGTAGGTGCACTTACTTGCGCAGAACGTGCTGTATCTTGATATCGGACGCTTAAGGGTTGTAAAAGCTTCCTGTGCACATGCTGGTTAAAAACCTAATTATCGGTTCCTATTTTTTTGGTCTACGAGTTCCTTATGGCTTTTTGTATATTCAAATCTTACTCTAGACATAAAATCATAAAATTAGCCAACCTTTGAAATCGATTAATAAGCACGTGCGACATACTAATTAAAAAAAAACTTCGTTTACACAGTCTGACTAACTGTATATCAAGCATCGAAGTTATTTTTGTCACTCTTACGACTGACTATCGTTCCGCCTTTGAACCACTCCGTCAAGATTTTCAGATCGGCTACATTGCTTACTTTAATCGGGTAACTCAAATGTGGGCAATTTGTTGGGCGTTGCAGCGCCTAATCAATGGACTGGATCGCACATTGTGAAGCAATCGACGACGACGTCGACCGACATCGACCACGTCTATGTATACTACAATCCTAACGTCTTTGTTTTTTTTTTTGAAGCACAGGTCGCAGTACCATCGAGCAACCGTTGGAAGCCGATCGCGCGCCCAGTCAACTGTGATCGTGCCATTGGTGTGGTGCACTCGTTGAGATGCAAGTTTCCATACCATTGTTGTGTTACATTCGCTCGACCAAGAATACATACGGAAAGCGTACGAAATTAAATTAATACCTGCAATCTTAAGTGTTCTCTCTTGGGTTGGTGCAGTTTGGAAATTCGGGCATCGAGTACCGGGCATACCTTGAAATTTGTTTTATGTGCATTAGTTTTGAAAATTATATGAAAAAAAAATAATAAACAAATAAAAGTCAAAATGTAACGTTCAATGTTTCTCTTTTTTCTTTTTTTTCCTTTTTTTTTGCACCCAAATGGAATTTGTTTGGAAATGTTAAGGTGGCCTTGTTGCAAAAGAAAAACGAGTGTGGGCTGTTATTTCATGAAGGCGATTCATTGTCTTTTGGAAAAATGAAATGTTTTGACTCGATGCAATTAAATAAATCTAAAGAAACGGGTTATGGGTGCTGTCGCAAAGAGAATAGATTTTCATTTCATAGAGAAACTGTAGTTAAAATTCGTAAAATTGTGTTTTAGAAGAATACGATAATTTCTGGATCTATGCACACTCACTGACATTTTTAAATGCCCGTGATAGAATCATAAGAGTGGGGATAGATGACTAACATTGTGGGCTAAGTAAAATAGGCACAAGTTAAACTAGGTCCTACAAACTGTGCGGATTGAAATAAGTTTTAGTTGTGTTCCTTTCTGTGAAATAGATGTCACATGAATTAATCGTGACATTATCGATTTTAGATATATATATAAATAAGTACAAAATTATGAAACCAGCTAAGTTTGAAAATTTACATTGTGTTGGCTTCTAAAAACAGATGGCAAATACTTTTCCATTTCCATCCTTTTTTTTCTATTAGTTTATCAATCCTTATCACTGGGCAATTTAAAAATATTATTACTATGTTTTACTATTATTATTATTAATTGTTATATACAGAACCGTGCACGTAAGTTTTTAAACCTTTGTTCATCATAACACATCTACTTTTCACTTTTCACTTTTCAAAATCTTTATTTATGAACCGCCTCCTTTCATAGCCAATTATTTTCGTACAAATATCAGTTCAGAAACTTGTTGATATAACGAAGAATGCTTGTCTTTTTGCTTGCGGGAATTTTTTTTTTTTGATAGATTTTAAGATTACTACCCTACATTCGCTTCTTATTATATACGCAAGTTATTTTTCTTTTCTAATAGATGCAATCTGTAGTTATAAATAAAACCAAAAGCACAATTTTAAGCTGAAAAATATGTAAGGTAGGTGCGAGGTATTTTCGCACGCCAGATATAACATTTAGAGAAAAATATATCTTATAGTGAATACTATAAAATACTTAATATACAGAACGTCATGCTTAACAAAAGATACAAATAATGTTCAGCCAATTCGAAAAATTCGTTGCACCGAAACGATAGTTGAAGTTTTATTTATAAAAAATCTTTAAGCCTTAATATTAGGTTGTCCAATATCTCCCTTCCGCCTTTTTGTCTTTAGAATTTTCCGGCTATGTACAAAGCGCTACAGAGCTACATGAAGGGAGATATTTGACAACCTAATATGTCTGATGGTTCTTGTTATTAAAATTGAACAACTATGCTATATGGAGTAGTAAATTTGTTTGATATTCGTTATATAGAGATATCAATTTACGTATGTGTATGTAGTTCCAAAAATTTCAAAAACCTTCTTAAAAGCAATTTGTATACCAACTGCAAATGTGAGTTTTAACCAATCAAAATATAATTTCACGTTTCAATTTGATGTTGAAACTGCTAAACTGGAAATAGTTCCAATGGATTCGCTTACAACCATTTAAACCTTTAACTATTCTGTTGCGGCCTGTATATTTTCGTACAGGTTGATTTTTCCTCGGTTGCCGTGGCTTAATTGCTAGTGCGTTTGTGCGCTAGGCGAGCGTACTCGTTTGAATCCTGCTCAGGGAAAAAACACCACAAACAATTTTCACAGCCCCACCTCTAGAGAAGCACATATAGTGTACTGGAGTACTCTTCTGTCATGAAAAACTTTTACAATTGGCTGTTTGGAACCGGCATCAAACTGTAGGTCCCCTTCACAAGCGGTAAATTATAGCGCGCAGCTCTGGCCCTCTGTCGGCTGTTGCGCATATTATTTTTTTTTTTTATATTTTTCCTCAAGAGCCATGATGCACATTTTCATGAGGTTCTGTCATGAGAGAGAAATTTGTCTAAATCAAGATACTCACCGTTGTGACAGTTGCAGCTTAAGGAAAAAGAGAGGAATTATCGAGCTGTGATTTTCACTCACCAATAACTTACTTATATTCGCTTGTTCTATTATTACAAAGCGCATTTTATTGTAGTTACAATCACTTTCCTTTTCACAAAGGACATTTACATTGACATATAAATAACATTGCTTCTTCGATAACTCCATAAAAGAAAACTTACGAAAAGAAGATAGAAAATAAGAGAAAAATTAAGTAAGATAAGATGAGAATGAAGAGAAATGTATTAAATGACATTGCATACACCACAAGGCTCTAAATCTGACTGGATATGTGCTTAGTAAATACTCTATTAAAATTCTGATTGATTTGGTCATTAATTTTTTTTAAACTTTAATTAGAAGAAGGAATGTTTTTATATTTAAAATTGTCGGCAGTCTCCTTAGCCAACCATCAAATTATCTTGAACTTAAATCACAGTCGATTCAATAAATTACTACACACCGATTGGGTTACAGATATTTTTTGAAATTATTGGAATTCCAAATTAGTAACTCAAAAGAAGCTTACTGCAACTAGAAATTGTTGCGATTTGATCTCATTGTTTGTCTTAGACCATTTACAACTAATGCAAGGCGAAACATGTAAGGACGACTGAAACATTTACAGTGCTCCAAACAAACAAACATCAAAAGTTTGCGTACGACGAACAGATCTGGGAAAAAAGTTTGTTTATTCCTAGGCCATGTGCGATAATTTATTGTGATTTCATATTTGAAAAGAACAATTTCAGGTCTAGGGCTTACCAAAATCAATTCAATACTTTTGTCTATTCAAAAGTTATAAGAAAAAGAAGAAAATATATTGCAAAATAAATTCCACAAAAGTTTACGTACGACCGGCGGGTAAATTTGCCGCAAGTCATCAATCTGGCGAACAAATAACCGCTTCAGGTACGATGGACCAGCAAGATCTGACCAACCATCCAAGATTTCAATATGAGAAAAACCATCCATCAGGTAAATTGAGGATCAGAAACCGTTTATAACGGCAACAAGAGTGACCAAATAAATCAGGGATCTCTATTGTACGCGAACTTTTGTGGAGCACTGTATGTACGATATTGGTCAAGGTGCTCAGACCTGAAGCCGACAGAACGATATCGTTTTCTCCGCTTCACGTAAACCGAGAATTGTCGTTTTCTATCGTCTCTACGATGATTTTCTGACGATACCTAATTTGTTATCGTCCTAGAACTAATTGTGAAAAATATTGTAAAATTTTTGACTTAAATAAATGAAATATTGGATTGAATGCTGAAGAAATAGTTTTGCTAACGTTTTTTTTTTCATCATTTTTACTTTTTTTATTTCCCACATTCGCCTTATATATATATATATCCAATCCACATTTTCTCACGAAACCATGGAGAGCTTTGGTGTGAGTCCTAGTTCAGGTAAAACTCAGTTGTGGGGAGGAAATGAAATGCTAATAAATATATGCTAATTTAACTAATTCAAGCTTAAAAGTTATTTTGATATGAACTAGAGTGCGATATACCTCCTTAACACTCATTACCTCTGTTTTTACGATGGCGCCAGTCGTCCGGACGACGATCGTCTGAAAAGCTACGTGATAAGAGCCCAGATCCACCCAATTAACCAGAGTTGTAAATTTTCAAGTACCAGTACCAGTACAAGTACCGGGTACTGGTACTAGTACTTGAAAAAATCAAGTACCTGGTACTTGGTACTTGAAAATCGCAGAAGTACTTTATCAAGTAGTTCAACCTTAAAACGGATTTGTTTTCGCAATTGCAAGGTGTAAGAAACAACAATGAAATAGGAACTTATTGAATTCGATGAAAAAGAAATAACGAGGTGTTTTAAAAACGTGAAAACAGTTTTATGGTAAAATTGTACTCCCCAAAAAAAGTTTAGGAAAAGGAAAAAGTTTTTAGAAAAAAGGCAGATTTTTCTGTTTTTTGATTTACTTTATAAAATGGACATAATACCTGTTAGCCTATCTACTGCAATTTTAATTAGATGATCTAGACTATTTGCTCTATTTTACAATAATACACGACGCTTTCGACAATGCATTCGACAATGCAGGTTTTACTCATATATTGAGACAGAAATGTTATAAGGCTAATTGATAATGTATTGAATCCAGGTCTAAAAGCTTAAGATTTAAGGTGATTAGACAAGATAAACTCGACGCTTACGCACACAATAAAAACGCTCGTCATAAACATTGCCACACTTGTCAGCAAAACTGCCATTGGTCGAAGTCTGGACACATGTCAAGCTACTGTCACAGCATCTGAAAGCTGTTCCTCATTAACTTTACACATTCGACTCAAGTTCATATAAAACACTAAACATTAATGTTGTGTTTGTCCCATTCAGCCGATTTGTATTTGCCAATACCAAATGCTTATTTTAGAATCAATGAATAAATTCAAAGAGGTGTTTACAGCATCCCAATTAAATTCAGTACCTCATAAGAAAAGTCGTAAAATGCGGGTGTGTACCCACTCAGACTTCGCCATAGGAAATTCCTGAAGTCGCATACTTTTCAACCTTAAAACGGATTTAAGTCGTGCTTAATTACTACCACCACCCTCGACTAAGTTCTTGTCACTCGGTTGCTCTTTTGTTGACAGTTGTATAATTCGAAGTAATCATTACTACATGTTTCAATTAGCATTACTGCTCGTACTAGCAGCAGGCAGCAACAGTTGAAAAGGGGGTAGCGGGGAGACAACTTTAGAATACAACCTTTTCAACACAAACATGTGTTTCAATCTAATGACCCATTAGGTTAATAATATGCTTGTACTCCGCGGGCACTCCTCGAGCCGAGCTATGAACTGTGGCTCCCGGCCACCCAACGCTAAGCCATAGTCCGACTACAAAGTAATGGAATACACATTTTATGAGTGCGCTGACTGGGTACTGGCAACTAGCAAGTGGCGGCAATCCGATATCAATCCGGTATCTTGAATTTCTTAATTACGCTCTAATTGATTAGAATTATTTTCAAAATATACACGAAGTGAATTCTCATTAGGCAAATTTCGTTGGTAATTATTTGGCTTAATGTGGGTGGCGTGAGCCATGGGGAACAACAATTAGACGGCAGAATGCCGCCGTCTAAAATGTGCCACATGCCACCCATTTCTCATTTTTAGAGGGATACTTATATCTTTGTATTTAAGCTATTATTTATAACTCTGTTGGAGTATCGATTTCGAGACATCTTTACAATAGCAGCCGCTTTAAATGCAACAACCAGAGCACAATCTACATATATAATAAAAACCAAATGCTGTTCGTTGGTAAGAGCATAACTTGAAAACCGCTGAACCGATTTGCAGTTTTTTTTTAATGTTTGTTGCTGTTCGAATAAATTTTTATATAAAAAAAAATTCAAAAACCTGCCCGGATCGATAAAAAGTAGCGATAAATCGGTTCTAAGGCGGATGCTGTCTAAACATTTATAGATACGAAAAAATAATGTATGAGGGAATTGATTGTCTTAAAAGCTCTAAAAAAAAGTCCACGACAGCATATGTCTATCTTTTAAGTTAGATCCACAATAACCATATTTATGGTACTGTAAAACGTAGGAAAGCCCCCTGTCCCCTGTAATTTCCACACAACGACCCAAAATATATGAAAAAATCATAAAAAATCGGCTACGAATTAAAACTAATTTCAGCATTCTTGCCAAATAGTTTTCGAGCTTTTGGCCAAAAACGATAAATGTCGATATGCGAATTTTGAAAATCCAAAAACGCAGTATTGTAAATCTCAGTGAAAGCATTAAGAAATAATAAGTATAAAAATATCGTTTAGTGGGCGAAATCCAAGCAAACGCCGATTAAAGTTTTTTTTTTAATCCATAAACTTCTGGCTGAAATTTATACGAGTCTCAGTGGTGTTTTTCACATTCATTTCCACCCTTATTTGCCATACAGCTGTTCCATGTTGTACGATTAGAGGTATATGATATGTGAAATATGGACTTATATGTGTACACTGCCAACCACTAAGATGAGGTCACCAATTTTGCAATCGTTTTCCGCCTTTTGTACCAAATGCAGGTTTTGTATTCGGAAGCATTTACTACCTGTTAATAGGTGCGTATTCCGCCGAAAGAAATTCATAAAATTAAAGGGCAAATTGAAAATTACTGTTGGACTTTCACAAGATCAAGTAATGATTTCCTAAAAAAGCACTACTAGTATGGGCGCCGTTGGCTCGATCGCTTAGTGCGTCGGACTGTTGAGCGAGAGTATCCGGGTTCGAATCCAGCTCGGGGAAAAAAAAAAACACCACAAACATTTTTCACGGCCCCACCTCCAGCGAACGACTGACAACCTTCCTGGAGTACTTCTGTCATGAAAAGCTTTCGCAATTCGCCGTCCGGAACTGGCATTAAGCAGTAGGTCCCCTCCACATGTGACAAAATTAAAACGCGCACAACATAGTGGAGGCGCGAAAAAAGCTAGGCTCTGGCTCTCAACGGGCTGTTACGCCGCCCAATACAATACTAGTATGAGGCCATGCAATTTTTTTTTTTTTAATTTTATGTAGAGCATCTAATAAAGTGGTCAAAACAACTATTCTGATTTAATTTGAAACAGACATGGGTACCGAAAAGACTTTGACAGCGACAAAAAGTGCAGAAATAGATGCTTTCAAGTACTTAGGACTTTCAGGCCGTGAAATAGCAACGAGACTTATCAGAAGTGAGACAGTTGTAAATAATTATCTTCCTGAACCACTAAAATATAGGAAAAATCAAAAAGCGCGCACGACAGAAGCAACAACATCACGAGAAAAGCGGTTAATTCTATGGCTTGTCTTGAATTCCACTCTACCAGCGAGTAAAATAAGGGCTAAAAGCGTATTACTACATTCAAAGACGAAAGAACGGTATGTAATACAACACGCGAAACCTTAAAGCTTGAGAGCAAAACAAAGAACAATCCGCATGTACTCCATTTTGCACCGAAAATTTTGTTCGATAATTTAGCCCCAAAAATAACATATACCATTGTGATCACATTTTTTGGTTTGTTTCTCAGTGCTTTAATTTTTTTAGTGGTGTGCTCAATTGCGTGTAATAAGATCTTTTTTAACCTTCAAAAGAATGATGAAACGGCCACAATATATCGAAGACAGTGCTATAGCTATGATGGATAGATAAGCATCACAATAAAAGCCAAGCTGTGACCATTAGAGATCATAAGAGTTGAAGAGCTGCGTCAAAACCATAAGGTAGAGTCCGTAAAAGAACATGAACGGAAGTAGACCCATGATGTTATGATGATTAAAGTGAAACTTAGCAAGTTTTCAACACTGAATGTTGCTTTTACCGCAGTTAATACGCCTGTTAATCGATGAAGTGTAAGAAGAGCTCTGTACGACATTTTCTGCATCTCTGACGAAAAAAACCATAAACCTGTATTGTTGGTCAAAAATGCCTATGGGTGTTCTTCCATGGGTCGCCCTAATTACATTGGTTACTATCGGACTGAAACCGATTAAATTTTGATTCGTCTGATCATAAAACAGGTTGTTAGTCATTTGCTGCCCAATTACTATGTTCTGGTGAGCTTGAACCATGCTTTAGCTCTTAAGACCATTTTTAACCATTTTTTTGTTTTTTTCGTTAGAGATATAGTAAATGTTAGAGATGGGGAGAGTACATGCACAAAAAACATGTACTCATTTGTGCAATCTTAATCTTAATCTTAAACCTAATCTTAATCTTGATCTTAATCTTAATAATATCATAAATCTGAAATTTTGGATGTTTAAATCTTTGGATGCTTTTTCAATGGCTATCACTTCAGGAAGCTTGTAGCTTTTATGAAGATTATTTTGTTTCTTTTTGTACTTGGGCACCGATTGGCTGCTCTCTAGAATGATCATGAAAAAGAGGATCTTGGTCTCAATATTGAAATTGTCCAGTTCGGTGCCTAAATGGCTTGAGCTTGAAATTATTTGCTTATAATATTCTCAGAGCCCACTTAAATACGACACGCTTGAAATTATTTGCTTATAATATTCTCAGAGCCCACTTAAATACGACACTCTTAATAAAAAGCTCCATTGGCAGTCGATTCAGGATCAGATTAGAGATAAATAAGTGGTAAAATAAAAAGCGATGTGTATGGTGTGCTCTTTTTGAAATTTAAATTTCGACTACCCTGCTTGTCTACGTTACGTAGATCCATACAAAAAAAAAATTGTATAAATTTATATTTTCTTCAATAAAGGTCTCCCTCCTATAACACGATATCTTACAACACGGTTTCACTCTAACACGAATTAAAAATGCGGAAAATTTCATATTACACGAAAATGAAGAAAAACGGTCTTGTGTGAGTTTTACACGCCGAGGGTTTCGTTCTTTCGTCGACAGATTAGAAGTAAGGACATAATTTAAGGCAACTAATAACGTCAGGTAGTTCTTACTGTTTCGAATAAAGCTAAATAAAAGAAAAATCTTTCTCATTTGCTGATCGTGGTAACCGTGGTAAAATTGCTTTAGTGAATTTAAGAGAAATGGTTTCATGAAAGTTAGCTTACCAAACAGCTAAGCAATTTGAATCATAAAGTATAATATTTGGCACTAACACTTTCGGCCACTTATGCACAGTTTCGGTTTTCGGTTTTAATGAAAACTGGAGATTACCACGACGTTTAAGTTAAACGACAGAACTTTCTCGTTTAAACTACGGTTTAAGTAGTCGCGTCAATTGCGGTGATTCGAACCTCTTTTCAGATTAAATTCTTTGTTTTTCTAGGTTTGTTTTTCAAGTCTCAAACCAATTTTAGATACTAGATCACATGGGTTCACATTTGGGGAACATAAAAAACAAGCAATCTGTGTATGAAGCAAAGACAACAGAATAAAATTCTAAGGACGATTAGCAACGCCGAATGGTATATCTGTAATAAAGACATTCATTGCGACCTGAAAATAAACACAATTGACGAAGAGATACAAAAAATAAGCAAAAAATACTTGACAAAAATCTTGACACACCGCAACCAAGACATCGACCTGCTCTTCGACGACGAAACCCTTAGAACAAGAAGATTAATCGAAGAAGACGTATTGATTTGGCTTTTCAATAAATATAAGATACATTTATGTAATATATTTCATGTTGTCTGCAAGTTTACTGTAATATTATAAATGTTATAAAACGTTGTAAAACGTATTGCTCAAATTGCTTACACAATTCCACAGGTGACGTAACCTTGACACTGGTCGGAGTCACATGATTTTCCCAAACATGATTTTTCAAAACAGGTTGAAGGCCGTAATTTGTCATGTCAAAACCCTAAAATTTCCTTAGACATACCTTCCAAAAGTGCATTTAGGTAACTTAAGGTTTATTTATGATGGTGAAACCGAACGAGTTTAACGAAAAGCTTAAACTCAATTTAAGGTTTGGCTAAACTGCAGTTTAAACTCTTACTGTGAAATTGGGCATTAGTCACTTAAAAAACTAATGTGGTACAGTCACAAACATCCAAGAAATTAACAAATCAAGCACTCGTTTGAATTTCAAATTTTACACTAGGATTTATTATTTAACTTTTGGCAAAATCACATTGAAGCAATAACAAAAATTATCTTCAATTTAGTTTTTGTTTCTTTAGAATTCTTTGTTTACTTTTATTCAGTGACAAAATTAAAAAAATTTCCAACAGCATATTCATATCAATCGCAACCAATAGAAAAGAGTGTATCAGGAAATGGTCTGAGCACACATGCAAATTAAATTAAAGAGGACACGGTTTTTTTAAGATTTTTTATTGGCGAGTCTAACCGACTCGCGGTCCAATCTCCGACTGCTTAAAATCTAACATGACGTTCTTAATATATCTTATCTAATGTGTAAAATGTGTTTTCTTACAAATGTCTAATGCTATCCTAGAGGGCAGATCCTTTTTGACCTGCGAGCGAACATATGTTCGCTTATTTCTCCGAAGGGATCGGTGTGTCAATGGTTCCGTCAGATTACCTTATCGGTTGTTTGGTCAGCCGATAGAGATGTGGGTGAGCGAGTACGTTAACTTGCATGTACAAATAACTGATTCTCTTATTTTTTTAAAAAAAAAGTACAATAACAAAGCTACTATGATCAGTCATTTCCTTACTTCGCTTTGTTCTTTTAAGAACTGAGAGAGAAGAAAACTGCCATACAAAATATTCGGTCAGGTTTGCAGGTTTTGAAAAGATCTAAGAGATATTTCGAAATTTAAGATTGAGTTAGTAACGCGTTCAAGCTATCCATTTTTATTCCGGAAAGAATTCCGGATTTATTTTTGGGTTGCCGAGATACATATTTATATCCCTTAACTACTGGATTTAGAAGTTATTAGCAAATATGCAAAGGCGACAGACAGACAGACAGACGGACACTGAAGTGATTCCAAAGGAATAGCGAAACCCTAAGAATAAGTTTATTATATGTACATTTGTATTTGAAAAATTAGCTTGGAACGATACCACATTTTTTGTACTAGCTTCTAGTCTATTACAACACGATTTCACACAACACATCATAATGTAAGAATCTAACTACCGTGTTATAGAACGGAGATTTGTATATAGGTTCCTGTTTAAGATTAGTCATTGCAACCACAAATTTTTTTTGCAAGTTTTAGGTTTATTTTAATGGAAATATCTACAAAAAATGTTTCTTTTGTTGCAATGCGTATTTCTCAAACCATTACTCAAACTATAATAGCACATTTAGCCTATTTATATTAATTAAAAAAATTTATTCCATGCTTTCAAAGAGTAACGTCCATCCACACACCGTACAACAAGCAATGGCGGCGAAAATCTAAAATTTAGAACAAAATGGAGTTACTCGGAAGCATATAATAATGTGCGCGAATTTGCTCAGAAGCCCAAATAAGTGTGCGTGTAGAAAGTAGGAGAGGGGTTTTCCAGCCTGGAAAGCTGGGTATGTTGTATAGGTTATTTGTGCTGCCGATCTTCATCGCCTTTCCATACAACGAATTCTGCGAATCTTAAAACAAACATTTTGCTTAGCATTTTGATGTTTGCTTGTGGTCCGACATTCAACCGTGTTCGTTTCCCCTCCAGTGTTTCCAAACCTTGCATTATTAAATTTTCTGTGTGTGTTTGTTTTCATCGGATGCTCAATTGAGTTTTGACCAAGTTTTCAGGCAGGAATTGTGGGAATTAATTTCTTATGTGGCCACCTGTATGTAAACTTTATTTCTTGATAGAAAGTTTTCTGCCCGGCAATTCCTTTCTCTGTTCCTAAATTCAATTTACCTATCCCTCTGGTGATTCATTTACAATTTTGTTTGTAAAGTTTGTCCTTTTTACATTTTTTCTCCCGATTCAGTTGCAAGGGTTGAATGAAAAGGTTAATCCCCCAATTTAAATCATTTTTGATTAAAGAGGAAATTTTTAAATAAATAAAAAGCAACAATAGCTTTCTGCAGCAGGAGAACCTTTTCCTGAGTTTACTTCTTTTTTTTCAGCTAATCACGAAAAGGGTGCGTATATTTCTATATGAACAAGAAAAAAATGAAATCCAAAAAATTGCTTGAGAAGAACTTTATACAGTTTTATTGAAGCAAATTGGTTTTGTTTTCAACCTTTTCCGGATTTATTGCTCTTTTTATGTGGATCAATGTCCACGAAGACCTCCAAGCGATGAACGAGATAAAGGATTGGGTGGTTTACCAGAGGATATTATCGTGTTCTCGAATTAAATTTTACACTTGCAAACTCGGATATAATCTTTTTCAATTTTCCAGTAAATCGGGAGAGTTAGCGTATGGTTTAAAATTGTGTTAAGTGTACAAATTAACTCATTCATAGCAGATTGATTCACTGATTAATAATTGGGCGTGTTTCTGTAGTATGTAGCCGACATAAATATCGGATTTTTCATTTGAAGCTCCTACAAATTTGCTGCTATGATTTTATCTTAAAAATGTAACGAAAAGACTTCTTCAGGTAAAAATCACTTTTCAAAGCCAATGCGTATATTTAATTCATTTGTCTCATATTGATTATGTTTCTTTTTTTTCAACCTTAATCCCACCAGAACTATCAATAATCTTTTCATCTTTAAATGCAATTACGGATAAAATTGTCGTTTACTTAACTACTTAATGGCTGAGTCTGAGTTTAATGGATTAAGCACTTCTGAATCATTAATCAGAGGTAGGGAAAATAATTCGGGGCCACAAACATTATAAGCCACTAGAATTAAAATTAAAGCATGGCGCTTTTTTATCTACATTTATTGCTCATTCAATGATTTATCGCTAGGATTTAAAAACAAATCATCACTGAATCAGCCCCATGGAACTTAAAAATGTACATTAATTTCACAATTGAGTTCCTTCATATCTCTCCATCTAATTAACTTGGTCACACCTACAAATTATTGTTGAAAAAAAAAATGTTCTACTAGAGCCCAACGTCTGTTTTGTTGAGAAGCGCTAGACACTTATCAATTTAAAGCTGATGCACAGCAGTGGACGAAAATGATACCACCTAAAACTGTCTATCTTTACTGCCTTATCTTTTTTGGCTTAAATGTCTCATAAAATTGCTGTAAACTTAAAAAATTAAGTTTTTTTGTTGATCCTATTTTAAATATAATCTTAATGTCAGTTTCTAGTTGAAAATAAATAGAAACATAACTGTAACGACTTTATAGGTCTCTTGGAACCAATTTCACCATAGGGGGTGACTTTAACGCAAAGCAAACTTTAATAAAAAAAAAAGAGAGAAAGGAAGAGTGAGGTGAAAGGGTTAGTCAGTAGAAATCTGAGACTACTATGTATACGCGGTGTCCCATAGTTCCGTTTCCGTTTTAAAGGCATTTTTTCATTAATACTTAACTGCTAAACAAATATGCTTAAAACTAGCTTAACTAACTTAAAACCTTTTTTTTTCTAAAATTTACTGGCCCCATACGGGCACTCTTTCGACGTCAACGTATTAATCTTAGTAAAACATGGAACAATTACAATCACGACTTAAACTAAGAAAATGAGAACAAAAAAAAACTTAATGCCCGAACGTCTCTCGAGGAGCTTATGGAAAACAAGGACCCTTACCAACCCACGAAAAAAAAAGTAAAAGTTTCTAGTTGGCAAAATGTATGAGAACGTAAAACTAAATAAATGTTTGAAAATATGAAAAACGACTCCAACTTTCTTTGTGAGAAACTCCAATTAAAATAAGTCCGTGACAGCAATTCAATAAAAACCTTTTCTTGCTAAGGGAAACAGCACACAGATGCATTCAATTAGTCCCTCTATTTTCAGTGAATTCCCGTTTTCCAGTAAATAGACTTGTTTGGAAAAGCTTCAGTTTAACCTCTGGTGGTTTTTCTTTACATTTTAAATGCCCTCCTCTATGAATTTTAATTAAGGCATTGTGACTTGTGGTCACCCTGAAACCACTAATAATTGGAGCGTTGTTTCAAACAAAATTATGGTAATGACTTCTTTGCCTTTGGTCACTATTTGTGTATCGGAGCCGGCAAGACTGCAGATGCAAAATTCTGTGGCAAATTTGATTTTCTGATCCGATAGTCCTCGTTGCCCGTAACTTTGCAATGACCTTTGTACGTGTGCGTCATTTTGTACAGCTTTTATTGAAGCATACATATAATGCAATGCGCTGTTATTAAGGACACAATTGTTATTGTTTCAGTGTTAGTCAATCAAATTAGTCTATGAGGTAGTCCCGCATAATTCTCATAAGGTATTGCGGAGTTTGCACGCTGTTTTGCAGAGTCAAGAATGCTTTCTCATCTCAGAGAGTGGAAGGCGTTTTTGACATTGACAACACAGCAGCTTTTCGCGAGTGGTGAGTGCACTGCTGGGCAGCTTGTGCTGCGCCACCAACCTCTTGGATAGCTTTATTGAAAGTAAGTAAGTTCGAGTAATGTGGAGTACCCTTTTTTTTCAGTAATAAACTCTTTAAGAAAGTTTAAAGATATTTATCTAATCATTGAAACAATGTCAACAAAACAAACGTCTACTGTGAAGCTAACCGAATTATATGACGAAAAAAAAAAAAAAAAATAACCGTTCCAATTGATCGTTTCTTTTTTTATTCGTGCGTAATGCGTGGGTGAGATGCGTACACTTCAACGGCTCGGTAATGACTCCCCATTATCTTTGATGTTGACGTCATGCATACCCATTTACCACCGGGTCCTCATGGTCGGCTTTGCTCATGGTGTTATCATCGTCTTCTGGATTAGCGGGGTTAGAACCCGTCGCCGTCGTCTTCCGCCTCGCTGTCCGACGTGTCTTCTTACGTGCCCACGACGGGTGTCTTCATTTGGCAATTCACACCACGGTTTGAGCTGCTCAGAGCTCATTACGGTGGAGAACCTCCTCTAGTTTCGCTGCATACCTGGGATGTCTTCGACTATGTAGCGGTCGTTCGGCTTTAGCACTTGGCTAATGATGTATGGCCCACGGAAGAGCGGCTCAAACTTTCGAGACTCACCTGTGGCATCTGTCTCTTGCTCGATCAATACGAAGTCATCCACCTCGAACTTAAATGGCTTGCGGTGTCGCAAGTCGTACCGCCGTTTTTGCTCGCCCTGGCACCTATTGTGCTTCACAGCGATGTCTTTGCAGTACTGCTCCAACGTTTTGCACGTGAACGCTGTCCCTCGATCAGTAACGACGAACTCTTGTCAACGTCTTCTCCTCAGCTAAGCGACTCACATCGTCGCGACACAGATCTAAAATTCGCCACCGCATGCGGTACCGCCCACTTTATATCGCCTCCCTCCAGAAACAACCTTGGCCCCTTTAGTTGGTATTCCTTTTGTAGCTGCCTCTTCTTCGGTATTGACTGGACAGACTTAATTTTCCTGATGATGGCCTGCAGCTTGGGATCTTGCATGGGCGCTAGCCCATCGCCATCCGTGATATGTAGGCTAAGCACAAACAAAGACGTCACTGGTTAAACTGGTTATACATTTATGATTCAAAGTATTGTCTATCACTGGCCACTACTTTCTCCGATCTTTAGGGCAGCGTAATAGTCCCGCGTTGAAAAAACTGGTCATCTTTTGAAACTATACATGAATCGATCCAATTTTTCACTTCTTCATAAGACCGGAAGTGCTGGTCAGCCAGGCCGTGTGCCATTGATCAAAACAAGTGATAGTCGGAGGGAGCAACGTCTGGAGAATACGGCGGGCGGGGTAGGACTTCCCATTTCAACGTTTCCAAGTATGACCACTTTCGCAACATGGGGTCGAGCATTGTCATGCTGTAAAACACTTTATCATGTTTCTCGTTGTATTGCGTTTATCTTTCAATGCGCGGTTAAAACGCATTAATTGCGTTCGATTACGATCGCTTGGGATTGTTTCAGTCGGTTTTAACAACTTATAATACACTACGTCGAGCTGATCCCACCTCATACAGTGCATGACCTTGGAACCGTGAATATTCGATTTGGCCATCGACGTTGATCCATGGCCGAGATATCCCCATTGTTTTTTTGCGCTTGGGATTATCGTATCGTAAGCCTGACAAGCAGCTTTTCACAAGCAAACAAGCGCCGTTCAACATCTCTCGGCTTTAACTCGTACGGCACCCAATTGCCTTATTTCTGAATCATTCTCATGACTTTCAGGCGTTTTGAAATGGCTTGTTGCGTCGCTCCCAATGATTCTACCAATTATTGTTGCGTTTGACACGAGTCTTGATCAATTAATACCTACAATTCTGCATCTTTGAAAACCTTCTCTCTTCCACAGCCATGCCGGTCTTCGACGACAAGCGTTGAACCCACTCTCGGCATGTTTTGAAGTGAAAACTTCACTCATGTTTACCAAGACATACTGGGAGTTTGCATGGGCTTTGGCGTTGTATGTACGTGTGTTAATAGGTGTTTGTGCGCGCATGTACCAAAGACCATATAATAACAAGATAGTACACGCCACACAAAAATATTTTGCGCAAATTCTTGTGTGAGGTGTCGTATAATACGACGCCTTTTACATATTTCACTATAACTTATAAGTCCTTTGTAGTAAAGGGATGAAATTTGGACTGAAGATGTATCTAGGCAACCCAAAAACAAATCATGCATGAATTAATAGTAAATTAAAGGAAACGTTAGAGCTAATACTAACGCCCGAAAAAACATTAATCAACTTTGATGGTCGATTGTGGGTGTCATTGGAAAGAGGGCGGTGTTCTGATTATAAAAATGTCTGTCCGTCGGTAGTAAGACCTTAATTTTGGTGATTGGCAAACCACTAAGAATTAAAAAATAAAACTTCTTCACAAATTTATTTCACTTGCCCAAGGAAAGTTCAGGTAAAAAATTTAAAGAAAATTTCATATTAACAAAAAATGTAGTACCAATACTAAACTCGAAAAACAAATTTCTTTTATTAGTTTTTTGATATGGGTATCGTTGGAAAGAAGATGATAGCTAGATCAAAAAGTTATACTATGATAATCATATTGGACCAAAAAGTCTGAAAAAAAATGAGAGTTATGGTACAACTCATCGCAATACCCCAAAATCGTGAACGGTTTTTTTATTCATACTAAAATAAATTAATTACTAACTTTTTTTGAAAAAAAATTTAACAGGTACCATCGGAAAGGTTTTGTAAAATGAAGTAAAGTTTTCATTTGGAAGTTAAGTTACCGAGATATTAAGCTTCACCCCTCTCATTATCACACCCAAAAAAAAATCTGGAATGTAATCTGAAATCTGATGTGTAATCTTTCTGTTAAACCAAAAAACAACAACATTCGAAATGAAAAGGAGAATTTTACTGAAGCTATTTTGATTTGTTGATTTCTTTGACCCATGTTAACTCCATACTACTAATCCGTTTGCGAACGAAACCGATACACCCGCAAATAAGTTCTAATTTTGTTTTTTTCGTCTGAAAAAGACAAGATTATTGTAACTAAACATTTGAAAATCCAACAGTTCAAAATGAATATAATGTAATCTTAATATTGAAAATTATCTTATACAATCTGTAAAGTATAAGCTAAATACAAAAATAGTTAATTTCATGAGTCGGAACGGTTCAGCTAAGTAAAGGGGGAGTTAACTCACTCGCTCACCCACATACCTCTCCGCTCACCAAACATCCGATAAGGTAATCCGAAACCCATCGCGGGTCAAAAAGGAGCAGCGAAGAGATATTAAAAACATGAATAAACATTGACGCACCGATCCATTCAGATAAGAAAACAGATAAAGGAACACACCATCGCTCGTAGGTCAAAAATGACCTGCCTTTTGTAGGATAAGTAATAGATAAGATATTTTTGAACTTCGATGTTAAGTAGTTTTTAAGTAAGTCTTATATTGAACCGCGAGTCGGTTAGACTCACAAAACCTAGTCGGTAAGGAATCCCCGAGTGGAGAAGACTCGAAATATTATAATAAACATATAATCTGCAACAAAAAAATTCTGTTTTTTCTTTCTTTTATTATTTGTTAAAAGAACGAAACTGCCAGACACCCACATTTTTTTTTTTTGTGTTTTTTTTCCTATATTGTACGTCTGTCCATTGATTGGACACCTAGTACATTGTAGTGCGTTTAGGATGTCTTGACCTCGCGACCAATGTAAGGAAGTCATTTGTGTGAATTGGTTTTAAAATTTAGTCAAAACTAGCTGACCCGGCGAACTTCGTACCGCCATATCTTTAGGGTTTTGTTCCAAAGGAATAACGAAACCCTTATAGAAACACTTCGGTGTCCGTCTGTCTGTCTGTCCTCTTTTTTGTGTATAATTTCGAAATTTGTGGAAGACTTTGTTTACTATTTACGCCTACCTTGGCTTCGCACAGGTGGTGTACAATCGTGGACTAAGGAAATGTAATACTGGGAAATTAAAATCAGTTGGATTATTTGACAAAATATCAAATTATTTGAGAAAATATCAAAGTATAATTGCCCATGAGAAAAACAGGGAAATTCCAGGTTTATTCCACGCACTTCTAGTGATTGGCCTTGGGATTTGTTAATTATCATTGAGAATGCTAGGTGCACTGGAAACTGGACACGTTTGAATTCCAAAGGGAAATCGGTTGGAATTATTGGTATTCTTGAGATTAGAACATCCTCGCCCTTACACTTTCCTATGATAATAGTTGCTTTAATCAAATTTCCCCAAATTTCCTTAACGGTGAGTCTTGTTCCATTGCACAATTTAGGTTGATTTAAATTGCGTAACATTATTATCACGGAGCCAACTTTGAGCTGTAAGTTGTAGGATGGTAATCCTGCCAAATCTAATGAATTTAGGAATTCAGTTGGATAATTTACAACTTCATTTCGATCGATAATGGAATCGATCGACTTAAATGAATGTATTTGTCCATAGATTTCATTCTGGATTTTTATATTCATCATTCATTCATTCATATACATCCTTATTTTTTGCTGCTAATATAGCTCGTTCGCTTAACCAAACATGGTTTTCATAATTTACTCCGATATTTTGAAACATTTTCGATATCAATTGTTCTTTTGACGATGTGAACTGACAAAAATTTGATGGAAATGAAATGAGGCCAGTAGAAGGGCCAGCAGGCATTTTCCCATCGCCAATGTCTAATAACGCGTTTGAAACCAGTTCCGTCGGTAAGTCACTAACTTAATTTTTTTTACGTATCGTAATAAATTTGATGTCTTCAAGCAAGTATTTATTTCATCAGCAGCTGTTGACCTAGGAAAGACTGAAAGCTTTTGGCGAAAATCTCCAGCCAGTAGAATCATCGCGCCTCCGAATAGATTCTGATTATTACGCAAATCACTTAGCGTTCGATCGAGTGCCTCTAATGCTCGTTTGTGCGCCATCGTGCACTCATCCCAAATTATAAGCTTATAGTTCTGTAGCACTTTTGCCATTGCTGATGTTGTGGTTATATTACATGTCGGTTCATCTATTGCTTGCAAATTGAATGGTAGTTTGAGCGCCGAGTAAGCGGTTCGTCCACCTTCTAATAGTGTAGCTGCAATCCCAGATGATGCTACTGCCAGTGCGATCTTACTTTGTGCCCGAATTGTATCTAAAATTAATGAGATCAAAAAAGTCTTACCCGTTCCACCGGGTGCGTCCAGGAAAAAAAATCCTCCGTTGTCGACATTAACTGTTTTCATTATCGTGTCGTAAGCTGTTTTTTACTGTTGATTTAAAAGTGGGACTTTATTTTGCTCTGATTGACTTAAAGCATTTCTATCGTATTAGCGTTCTCGTTCAAATTCACGATTGAATACATCATAGGTGCAGGCATTCCTAAGTCATGCAACATTTGCCAGACATCATCAAGCACAAATCCTCTAAAGATATCAATACCTCATTGTAGATTTCAGCGCAAATTTCAAGTTCAAGATTTTCCGTTGTTGAACGTAGTCGATGCACAATGTCTTCAACCATATTGTCTTTGTATTTGTTCCACAAATTTTGTGGATTTGATGGGAAGCCCGTTGAAATTAGGATGGCAAAAAGTGATCGTATTTGATGCGAAGTAGATGAAATAACAGCATCAGCAAGTGTGTGGTTCCAATGGATATTATTCTCCAGTAAGTGTAATCGTTGACAGGCTTCTGGATATGTTGCGCACAATTCACCATTGAACATTCGTAGAGATTCGAATGAAGTTAGCCCACGAATATTAAGTAGCAATAAATGCAAGTAAAAACATTCGTCACTGTTTGGGTGCACTGTGTAAATGCACCCCAAAGCATCGGTTGAATATACATCCACGTATCCTGGTACAGGCTGTCCTTGTTTTCGGCGTTGGAATTTTTTATGTGACGCATTCTATGTAAAATATTTCTTTATTCCCGAGTAAAGCAATGTTCTTGCAAATGGATCGCTCGCATGTCTCGAAGAAGTTTGTCAGCGTTGTCGCTGGTGGTCGTTCAGCTCTTTGTGTTGCGTTCTCTGCCGTAAAATATACTCGTTGTCCATTCTCCAAGGGAACAGCTAAATGGACTACTGCGGATGACGTTCATGTATAGGAAATGAAAAGATTCTCCAAACAGCCTCATTGCTGTTAACATCTTCCCATCTGATATTGTGAAACTTCATCGTTGTTGTTTAAAGCTGTAATACCAAATACGGCCATGTCGTTTCCTTTCGTGACGTATTTGCAAACATATTTAATAGATTTGGCCGAATTGCAGTACTCAACACTACAATGCGCCTTAAATGTTTTAGAAAGCAGTTTAGAGTATGGAACAATCCAACTGTTGGTAACTACGACATCCTTATTTTTGACTTTCAACGTTATTGTTCTCCCGTTGTCTTCTACAGAGCGACGACGATTTAAACAATTTAACCAAGTGATTTTTTTCATGGAAAAGTTGTTGCAGCTGCATGACAATTTCCCTCCTAACTGAACTATTGATAGCACAGCGTTGAGTTACTTCAGCTTCAGGATTTCCCAAGAAATGTAGAAATTTATTAGCACAACATAAACCTGGTGGTTCGAGTCGAAATCTTAAAGCATTGCAATATATACAAAGAATGCTCATTGCTCCGAAATTGACAGATTTGTCGCTGGCGTAATCGATTGTTGCATCATATCTAAATCCCAAACGTTCGTAATTGATTGTTTCGTTTGATCGTCTATTTTGTTACATCTTGTTTGAAGTTGATGGTATGGGTAGCTCTGGAGTCGCGTGAAATCTCGCTTGAGATACTCGCTTCTAATTCTATTTGTCTCCAAACACTGCCTTCGCTCTTCTTCAGTCTCATTATTTCGCATATTGTAAACCCTATTCGAGTTACGCGTGCGCCGGCCGATTTTTTGACGCCTTGTTCGTGGCATTTTGTTTTATATATTAAATCACACTGTCCTGCTTTATAGAACAAACGTTGAGCACTCAATTTACGTATGTAAATTGAAAGCGTTTTTGCACCCGAAAAAATTGAATTGGAAAAAACAAAGAGTGTTTCCTTTACTCATGTTTGAAATTCAAAAAAATTTAAATCGTACACTAGGATTTATTATTAAACTTTTTCTTCTTTGTGCGGTGTGCCAGTGCAGGACTAGGATGATCAGGGTGTTATATAAAGCCATCCTGGTTTTTCGAGAGAGGGCTCTATTACTCAATTGCCTCTTGAGCCCAAAGAAACAGCGATTGGCAAGAGTTATTCTGCGTTTGATCTCGGTACTAATGTCATTCGTGCTTGTTACCGCGAAGCTGAGGTAGACCACCTCAAAGTTGCCATTAAACGCCTCATTGACTGCTCGCTGTGTTCATCCAATCACGTCAATGTCATCAGCGTATGCTAGCAATTGCACGGACTTTTTGAAGATCGTGCCTCTAATATTGGCCTGTGAGTTCCTCACGATCTTCTCAAGTGCAATATTGAAAAAGTCACATGACAGCGCTTCGCCTTGTCTAAGGCCTTTTTTGACATTAAAGGTCTCGGTGAGTTCGTTACCGACCTTGATGGAGCTGCGAGAGTTCTCCATCGTCATCCTACATAATCTTACGAGTTTGGTAGGGATGTCAAAACTAGACATTGTGCTGTATAGCTCGTCTCTATGCACGCTGTCATATGCAGCTTTAAAATAGAGAAATAGGTGGTAGGTCCATGGTCTACCATGGACTTCCCTGGTCTGAAACCACACTGATAAAGACCTATCAGATCGGCGACAAACGGTTTCAGACGTTCACACAAAACGACACAAAAGATCTTGTAGGCGATGTTAAGGAGACTGATTCCTCGATAATTGGCGCAGTCGAAAAGGTCTCCTTTCTTGTGGATCGGGCAAACGATACTAATGTTCCACTCATCGGACATGCTTTCGTCCGACCATATTTTGCAGATAATTTGGTGCATGCGCCTTTCCAGATTATTCCCAACTGCCTTGAACAGTTCTGCGGACAGTCCGTCCGCACCAGCAGCTCTATTGGCTTGACATTGCTATCTTGACCTCGTCCAGATCGGGGGGACGGTATTCCCTTCTATCATCGTCCTGATTGAGTGGAGAATTCTGCCTGACAGCGGCATTTGGGTCCTCATCGCCGTTTAGCAGTTTGCAGAAATGTTCTTTCCAAATCCTTAGCATCGACTGCGACTCTACTACAAGTTTCCCATTTTCGTCCCGACAGGCTTCCGTCCGAGCCTTATAACCTTGTGTTAGTTGTTTTACCCTTTGGTAGAATTTTCGGACCTCATTTCTGCTTAACATCTTTCCATTTCCTCGATCGTTCGCTTCTAATTTAACTCTTGGCATGTGAAAATCACAATGAAGCAATAACAAAAAGCAAATTTATGATCGATGGCTACCGACAATAAGGCAAAGGCTAGATTCTTGTGCGAGTATTTTCTTCAGTATTTCATGAAAATGAATAATAATGCATTCAAGAGAGAAAATGGTCTAGCTATTTTGGTTTGTATTACACCCTTCCATTTTTCTTCCTCAACAAAGCTTTCTAATATATTTAGCGACTCAAATACATTATTCGGTACGTTGCTCTTCATCTCCACAAGTATTCGAAGTACATCAGACAAGGAGTTTCGAAGAGACATCAAACAAATAAACAAGTAACGATTAAAAGTACCGTTGAGATAAGAAAATACATAATATGAAAAAATTCATTATATGGACACGTGTGAAAGTCAAGTCTTCAACTAGAAAATTTATTATTGTATAAAAAAATTTCACTATTTGGAAATTCATTATAAGGAGATAAAAATACACCTAAATTAGAACCAGAAAGCTGTGTCTTTGAAATTAGTTCATTATACGGAGAACTTCATTATATAGACGTTCATTATAGGGAAGCTAGACTGTTTTATCTATTATTTTGAAAATAAAATTTTCTACTTAATATAGAATCTACTCTTTTATTTTAACGTAACAACCTGCTTTGAACACACCCATTTAGAAAACCTTATTCTGGATTTTACTACCCTACCCTATTAAGTCTGAATTTTTCCCCATTTTTCATTTCCGCTCTAGATTTCAATAAAAAAAACTATTTGTACAAATACACAAACGGCCGTATCTGAAACCATAAACTCGATTTGTTAGTTTTTCCATTTGAATGGACAAAGCCTAAATGAGAACTTTACGAGAGAAGTTAGAACTTGGTCGCAAAACCAAAACCCAAAAACAATGCGGTTCGAGCCAAACCCCATGCCGGTCCTTATAACGTGGCCAGGCATCACCAGTACGACAGACAATTCATTGAAATTTAAAACGAACAGTGGCTGTGCCACTCACTCCTCTTGCCAAAAAACTGAACGCTCAATTGACCTCATAAAAACTACAATAACCTCCGTACGCCACAATCCACATCAGCACGTGATACACAACAGCAGGCAATAAATGAGTAAAGTCAAAAACCCAATGCCGGTCGGGAACAATTCGCCGCTGCGTCTCTTAAAGAGCTTGGTAGCAAACGGAAGGAACGGAGGGATGTTTATTTCTTTTGGGAATCATCTCGGGCGTATTTGAAAATGAAAATTCTCTCCTTTTCCCATTCCACTGGGAAGGGCGAAGATTGCACAACAAGGCAGGCGGAGCTGAGCGATTTTTTTGCCCGGATTAATCATCAATTGTGTTACTGAGTAGGTGTCCGAGTTTGGCTTGGAGCCACTGTATTATCCTTACACAAATTGTATTAAGAGCCTATTATAAGGATTTACCTACCTTATGTAACAAGTCTAATTTTAATTGGCTTAACTAACGTGATTATAATAAAAATAATAAAAACCTACAATTTTCAAAACATAACAATTTATTCGAAATTTTCTTCTTTTTTTCTTTTCATTTCAATTTATTTGCTTATATGTACATACATATGTATGTACATATATACATTTATTAAAAAAATAATGTTTTAAAAAAAATAATTTAATTCATAAAAAAAATCCTTTAATTTTCTTTTAGTTTTCGTTGAACATTTTTGTAGTCCATTTTATTTTTTCCTTTTTTAATTGCCTCTTTTAAATCAGATACATATTCTTCGTATGATTTATATGATGTATGAACGAAGCCTGAAAAGGGCATTAACATATTATTTAAAATTATTGTGTTTTGATTTTATAAAAGCATAATAGTGAATTTACCATAAAAGCTGAATTGAAAAAATATAAATTTCATATTCAGTCACATTTTTTTTTGTCCATTCCAATTAACGGTAGACAAAAACTCATCTGAATACCTCTTATATTGGCGCTTAGAGAATCCAGCAGTATCAGCCATTTTGTATTCATATTTCTCACTTTTATTCACTTACTTTTAATCACTTCACTTCACTAAATCTTAACTAAATTTTCTAAAATTTTTAATGAAACCTAAACCTTGAGCAGTATGCACGCTACTGACAGTCAATATTCAACTGGAGAGGCACGAAAGCCGAAAATCAGAAAAATTCTTGCTTTTTAACCGTTAGATTTTCCAATAATTTTACATTTAATTATAATATGCCTTGTTATAAGTGTGTAAGTAAGTCTTAATAAAGCAAACCCTTTCATGTCCGAATCAATTTGGCACGAAACGGTTGAGCGTTGTTTGAGTGTACACTGAGCCCAAAACAGCTACAAACTAGTCACTAGCAATACTTATGATAAACTATATACCAATAGCTCGGTTAATTGCACTCAATGACTCAATTTTAATTCATACATATGTGCCATGCATTAAAAAAATTCCTTATTGCGTTTTCATTGTAAAAAAGCGGGGTTTTCATTATTGCATCGGTGTAGCAATTAAGCGGGATTCTTGTAATTGCGTTCCTCGGTTAAGTGCGTCGAGGAACCAACGCAGCTAATCGGGGACTACTATACACTAATCCCTCGTTTCCGCTGTCTCGTTTTACGCAGCTTTGCGCGATTTTCAAATATCTACCCATATTCGATTTGCGCAACTTTGCTTTGCGCGAAATAACGTTTTTCTTCGAAAAACTATGGCCCACTATGGTTTTTCTGCTCAAAATACATCCATGTACGCTCATAAATCGTTTTGCGCGAAACTTTTCATTCCCTTAAGCCTCGCGCAAACTGAGGGATGAGTGTATTTTGAAAATTAAAAATTAATATTTCAAATGAAATGTATAGTTTCGAATATAATGCAGTTTTAGGGAACGTAGACGACCAGTGTTGCATAGGAACAACATTCTATATACCGCTATCCTTTCGTCCTTGAAAATACAGTATGTCAAGAATGATTTTTCACATTGAAAATAAATTAAAAAGTTCAACTTTATTAGCTGATAAACATCAGTAATTATTTCATTATATATATTTGTTTGATTCATTATAATTACATATGGTATGTTTATATAGAGCAGCAGAACTTGGCGATTGCGTGTACAGGTGTAGGAAAAACTCAAATAGATATTATGTTTATATGTAAATATTTAGATTCATGTTGCTTGTTGTATTGGTACATTGTTGAAGAATTGGAATTTTAAAAGGTAAGTCGGTAGGAATCGGGTTATATGGACGCCACGTCACTGGTATCAAAATCAAATCATCATACAAAAGAAGAAAAATAAACACCGGTCAAGTGTGAGTTTGATTCACCCACATAAACATATTAATGGTTTAGACTCAATATAAGTCCAAGAAATTAACAAACTAAAATAGTCAAATCAAATCAAACTCAATTCACTGTTCATTCAGTAAAATTATTTTTTTCATTTGGAACGAAACTCAACAAAAGAAAATCCCTTCCCAGCCAGCCAGCCGTGCGAAAATTGCTTTGGTGTAGTTAGGGGATGAAATGCCGCAAGCGATACTGAGACTGCTGTCAGTTAATCGTTTTTAGTTTAGGAATCTGATCCGATTTAAATCGTTAATATCTCGAAAAATTGTATGAAAATAATTTTTTTTACATAGTATTTTACTGTTCTTTCGCCGAGATCTACAAAATGGCGTTTTCGGATCTTCAAAATGCGAATGTTGTTGTTTTTTTGGTTTTTGGCCAATACCTCGAAAACTATTAAAGCCAGAGGGCTCAAACCAATTTTAACACAAAGATTACATCAAAACCTACATTCCAGATTTCGGATTTTAGACCAACGGGTGTGGAAATGAGAAGGGGGGATGTCTTTTTTCCGACTTTGAAGCTTAATATCTCGAAAACTTAACTTCCAATTGAAAACTTCAAAATGAAAACTCTATTTCATTTTACAAGACCTATCCGATGGTACCTCACTTAATAAATTCCCGTGAAAAGTTAGTTAATTCAAAAAAAGTTAGTAATGAATTTATTTTAGCATGAATAAAAAATCATACATGATTTTCGGATAATTTCGGGGTATTGCGATGAGTGGCCCCATAGCTCCAATTTTTTTCAGATTTTTTGGTCAAATATTGTAGAAAATAAGGGCCCCCACCTTATTTTCTACAATAGTCAAAGTAAATTTTTGACAGTTTGTTAGCTGATAACTTCTTACCAATAAGAGTTAGGTGATTACCATAGTACAACTTTTTGATCTATCATCCTCTTTCCAACGATACCCATATCAAGGAACTAGTAAACAAAATTTGTTTTTTAAATTTAGTATTGGTACTAAGTTTTTTGTTAATATGCAATTTTCTTAAAATCTTTTAAACGAACTTCCTTTGGGCAAGTGAAATTAGTGGTTCGCTAATTACCAAGAATAAAGTCTAATGACAGACAGACAGATATTTTCATAATTAGGGCACCGCCCCCTTTCCAATGATGCCCATATCGACCGTCAAAGCTAATAAAAGTTTTTTCGGGCGCTAGCGTTAGTACTAACATTTCCTTTAATTTTCGACTAATTCCAAAAAAGTGCATCACTTGTTTTTGGGTTGCCTAGTTACATCTTCAATCCAAATTTTATCCCTTAACTAAAAAGGGCGCCTTGGCTTAATCGTTAGTGCGTCGGACTGTTAAGCAAGAGTACCTGGCTTCGATTCCGGCTCGGGGAAATTACACCACAAACATTTTTCACCGCCCCACCTCCAGCGAACGACTGACAACCTTCCTGGAGTACTTCTGTCATGGAAAGCTTTCGCAATTCACCGTTCGGAACCGGCATTAAACAGTAGGTCCCCTCCACATGTGTCAAAATTATAACGCGTACAACACAGTGGAGGCGCGAAGAAGCTAGGCTCTGGCCCTGTATGGGCTGTTACGCCGACTATTTATTTTTTAACTAAAAAGGACTTATAAGTTATCGTCAAATATGTAAAAGGCGACAGACGTTATTCCTTTGGAACGAAACCCTAAAAACCGGTCAAGTGTGAGTTTTACTAACACGTCGAGGGTTTCGTTCTTTCCTCAACAGATTAGAAGTAAGGACATAACTTAAGTTAAGGCAACTAACAACGTCCGGTAGTTCTTATTATTTCGAATAGAGCTAAACAAAAGAAAAATCTTTCTCATTGCTGATCATGCCAACCGTATGAAAATTGCTTTAGGGACTTAAGGGAAATGGTCTCAAGCTAGTCCATTGAGACAATTAATCGGCAGTTCATGAAAATAAAGTTACCAAACAGCTAAACAATTTGAACCATAAAGTATTCGACAATATTTTTATTTATAGATAGCCATTTAGTCACTTAAGACACTAATGCGTCTGAGCGGGTAGTCCTCAGCGCGCCTGTAGTGCGCGCCTATGCAAGCCATTCTTTGTATTTTATTGAGCTTCATGATGTTATATTTTTTCTTAAGGGTTGGCCACCAAACAAGTGATCCATATGTGAGGATTGGACGAACCACGGCGGTGTACATCCATCGTGTAAGGTCTGGTCTCAGACCCCATCTTTTCCCAAAAGTCCTATTGCAGGCATAGAAAGCTATGCATGCTTTCTTAGTCCGCTGTTCAATATTGGTATTCCAGCTAAGTTTGGGATCTAGATAGATTCCTAAATACCTAGCACTAGCTGAGTGTGATAAACGTTGACCGTTTAGGCGGGGAGGGTTAAAATTGGGTATTTTGTATTTCCTGGTGAAGAGCATCATTTCCGTTTTGCCAGGGTTAATGCCTAGTCCGCAGCTTGCAGCCCAGTTACTAACCTTCTTCAGCGCAAACTCCATGATCTCACTGATCACGGTAGGAAACTTGCCTGATACCAGTATCACCAGGTCATCCGCATACGCAACTACTTTAATCCCATCCCTGTCTAGTTCTAACAGTACCTTATTTAACACTATCAGCCAGAGAAGGGGTGAGATAACACCTCCCTGCGGTGTTCCTCTGCTGGCAAATTTGGTTAGTTCGCAGTTTCCTAGCGAGGATTGTATCATCCTACTTCTGAGCAATGCCCAGTTGTACCAAGCTTGAATTGATTCAGTTAGTACATTGTTAAAAGCTCCTCCTATATCTAAGAAGGTAGCTAGTGTGTATTCTTTATAATATAGCGACCTTTCGACAGTACTCACTACTTCGTGTAGTGCTGTTTCTCTTGATTTACTTTTGAGGTATGCATGTTGGGATTTCGATAGACAAGTTTCCTCTATCGAGTTTCTGATGTGGTTGTCGAGGATGCGTTCGAGTGTTTTCAGAATAAAAGATGTGAGGCTGATGGATCTGAAATCGTTCGCGCTTTCATGCCCTCGCCTTCCTGACTTCTGTATGAAAGCCACTCGCACCCGCCGCCAGGAATGAGGTACATAAGTATTGTAAATCCAGCTCCTATAGACCGGCTTGAGCCATACGGCGCAATATCGGGTATTTTCTGTAACATGATGGGAGTAATGCCGTCCAGTCCTGGTGACTTGTACGGAGCGAAACTGTTTATAGCCCATTTAATTTTTCCATCCGTTATGATGGAGGCTATGTTCTCCCAGTTACTCGTATTTGTAGGAGAAGAATGGGGGGTTCCGTTGCGGTACTTGTACAGCTGGGAAAATGAGTGTTCATGAGTAACTCCAAGGTCTCTGTGGATGTTTTTGTCCACCCACCCTCTGGGTTTCTCAAATAAGACAGATTGGAATGCTCCTTTGAAAGTATTTTACTAAGTCTAGAGGAGTCTTTGAGTGTCTCGATGGATTGGCAGTAATCCATCCAGGATTTCTTTTTGGCTTCCCTAATACCCTGGTTATATATATTGAGGCATTTCTTATAAGGTTGACAGAAACTACATTTGTAGCAAATGTTGTAGGTCTCTCTTGTCAGTTTCCTGATTTGTGAGATTTTTCCATTCCACCATGGTGGAAGACGTTTTTTCCTGTATATCAGAGGACATACGACTTTGAAAGCACTCTGAAAAGCTTTTTCGAAGGTCGCGACCTTCCTATCTAGCTCTGTGTTTGAGGCGATCATATCGTTAGGGGGCTTGTGGAGTCTAGTTCTCACGATCTGTTCAAACTTAGTCCACTTAATTTTTTTTTTGGATTGCGGTATGATTTAAGTACTTCAGCCTTAAGAGAGATATTAAAGAGTATCCAGTTGTGGTCAAAGAAGGATTTCTGACGGAATAATCTCCAATTCTCAACTTTCAGATGAGAGCGTTATGTCAATAACGTCTTCCCACCCAACGAACGTATCTGTGCTGGGAAAAATGAAGGTCGGAGCGTTGCCCTTATTGCATCAGGTTGTTCTTAATTATGAAATCGTAAAGGGATTCACCTCGTTCATTAGTCTCGGAGCTGCCCCAGAGAGTATGTCTGGCGTTCGCATCGCAGCCTAAAATAACGCTGGCCCCCTTCGTAAAATTGCTCTACAGGCGGTGCTGATCGGTCGTGTGCCATGTAGGCTGATGCGATGACAAGATCTGCCGTTCCTACATTCTCCACCTTAACTACTGTTAAGTCAGCTGAGTGAAAATTTGGACACAAGAAAGCTTTGATGTGTTGTTTAGCCAAAATGCAGGATCTGGGCTTACCTTGATTGTTTTGATTGTGGTTATGAAAGAGGGTGTAAAGATTGTCTGTCAGCCCTTTTATTCTTCTACGATGCTGATGTCGATGTTTTCCCCTCTGAAAAAAAACCATTAGATTGTCTGCTAGTCGAGTGCTGCAAATTAATCTGTACGACTTTCAACATTATGATTGGGAGGTCGTTTCTCACTGAGGTTGCGGTGTCTCAACCCTCAAGTCAGCGTCTGTTGGCGTCGAACAACAGACTGTTGGTTTCATGAAGAAATCTACAAAATTACGTTTTCGGATCCTTAAAATTCGTATGTCATTGTTTTTTGGTTTGTGGCCAATAACTCGAAAACTGTTTGAGCCAGGATGCTCCAACTAAATTTAAGCTAAAGATTACATCGAGACCTACATTCTAGATTTTATTCAGATTTTAAGACCCGCGGATGTGTAAATGCGAGGGGGGAACGCTTTTTTTTCGCACTCAAAGCTTAGTATCTTGAAAACTGAACCTCACTAGCAGTCCTTGTAACTATTCATTATTTGAATTCATTTGTTCACATAACTATACTCATTTTACATACATACATGTTTATATATTTAGTTCGTTAACATAATTATCTGTTTGTCAATCATTAAATTATTTAGTTATTTATTTGTTTATTAATTTATTTATTCATTTGTTTACATACATAAATCTATTTATTTACTTACATATATAATTTATATAGTAGGCCGCCGTTTAGAAAAATTCCAAGAAATTTCGCGATTAGGCAGACGTGTTTTACAAAGGAACCTCCGTTGACTACTGTGAACCACAACTCAAAGTTATTTTAACCTCGTTCTGCTTTACAAAAACAAAATATAGGGAATACGATGGATGACTGAAAAATTAATCAGAAAAGGTAGTTCCAACACTTGTGTTCTTTTTATGATGCGTTGCATGCACTTCAAAATTGAAGTCAATGCATCTAGACAAAAAAGCAATAAAACACATTACATCCGCCAGGTTTGCGGATTTTTTTTAACTCTTGAACGGCTGAACCGATTTCGATAAAATTTGGAATTTAGATTACTTATGTCCTACACTAAAACGTTAACTAATTTAACGGCATCATCATCATCATTAGTGGCGTAACAGCCCATACAGGGCCAGAGCCTAGCTTTCCGCGTCTCCACCGTGTTGTGCGCGTTATAATTTGACACATGTGAAGGGGACCTACAGTTTATTGCCGGTTCCGAACGGCGAATTGCGAAAGCTTTCCATGACAGGAGTACTCCAGGAGGATTATCAGTCGTTCGCTGGAGGTGGGGCCATGAAAAATGTTTGTGGTGTTTTTTCCCCGATCTGCATTAGAACCCGGGTACTCTCGCTTAACAGTCCGACGCACTAACGATTAAGCCACGGCGCCCTCAATTTAACTACATAAACAGATAATTCAGTCAAAGTTTATATTCAGTTTGTCCTCTATCGAGGGTAAAAAAATTAGGAAGAAATAAGTAAAAGCCAAAACGATTTTAAAAATACGAAACTGTAGTTTTATTAACGATCGAGTCCTCTTCGCTGCCGTGCCAATTTAATAATGCTGTACAAAGTTTTCCCCCGCTTCTGTGAGGTCTACAGTGTAGACTCTACACACGATCAACTAACATCTCTCCATCAGCGGTGGTGTCTCTCCCGCTCTCGTTACAGATTCGGCCATCCTGGAGCTCTTCGTCGTCCTCGTCGAAGTCAAGGTTTAACTGGATCCAAGGTTTCATCCTGTCGGATGACCAGATCGCTGAATACGGTTTTTCGGTTCTGGGAGCGTGTGGCATATCGCTTATTTGATATCAGTCATGGGGTAGAACTGCAGTTACACGATAGGGTCCTTTATATCTGGCCTCGAGTTTCCTTGAAACTCCGGTCGTTGCGATTCCATCATTCAAGGTCATCACAAGATCTCCTACCTGATAATTCCTTGCTTTCCGGTGTTTCTGATCATGAAGTTCTTTTTGTGCCTTTTGTTTCCTGATAGTAGACTCAATTCCTTCCAGTCGTTGTTGCTCCATATTAGTGGTGGTTTGGTTAACTTCTACACATTGAGCCAGGACGTCTCTGAATGGGTCGCGCGGTATGTATCCCATCAGGAGCTGATGAGCGATTTTCCCTGGGGTTTCGTTGTACGTATTATTGATTCCCCACTGAACGCGCTTGACTTATTGGTCCCATTTGATTTCTTCTTCGCAGGAAGGTACGATTGTATCGCTCGACTTGCCCATTCGCTAGGAGTCTTTGTCGCATTTAATATGTGCTGGATGGAGTGACTTCTCATGTATTCTTCAAATACATGCGACGTAAATGCTGTCCCTCTGTCTGATATTACCCGGCGGGGGGTACCGAAGATGTAAAATATGTCGGTAAGAAAGTTTAAGACTGGCTTCATTTGGGTGTTTGGTAGCGCTTTAATATTTATGTATTTTGTGAAAGCGTCCACCAGTACGATGAGGTATGCGTTCCCTTTACTTGATTTCGTGAAGGGGCCTAGGTGGTCTATGTGCAGTGTGTCGAAGTTCTCCACGGGGATGAACTTCTCTCTTATTGTAGGCACACTCAACACAGGCTTTGAGGTACATTTTGACAAACTAGGTCATTCTGGGGAACCAGTACCGATCTCTCAAATGGGTAATGGTCTTCTTCTCGGAGTAGTGTCCCATTGAATCCTGGCTGTTTCGTAGAACTCCGTTCCTCACTCCCTTGGGTACAAACAATCTGTATTCGCCGACCACCTTCTGATATAAGCGTCCATGTTGCAAACTGTAGTCGTGGTGTGTTTGTTTTTCAGCGTCGGTTTGCAGTACATTCATGAGTGAGTTGCAGTACATTCGTGATTTCAACAACTTCCTTATCCTGGAATTGGAGATAGTACATCCAATGAATTTCTTCAATATTTACCTTCAGCATATCGACGACTTCGGACGGCGTTGCTGGTTCGCCCGGATTCCTTGACAGTGCATCTACGTGGCTCATTTGCTTCCCTGGTCGGTGTATAATTGTGTAGTCATATTCCAGAGTTCGTAACCACCAACGGGCTATCCTGGGGATAATCTCCTTCTTCTTCATGGTGGTCTTCAGCGCTTCACAGTCAGTCACAATTGTGAAATGCTTCCCAAATAGATATTGCCGGAACCTTTCCATTGCGTCTACTACCGCAAGGGTCTCTAGCTCGTAGCTGTGGTACTTGAATTCCTCCTTCGTAGTTCGTCGGCTAAAATCTGCTACGGGATGAAGCTTCCCGTTCTCCTCCTGTAATAATACCCCTCCTAGGCCCCTGCAACTCGCAGCAGTGTGTAGTTCATGCTCTTTTTTCGGGTTGTACAACACTAGTACTGCGCCACTAGTTAATAATCCTTTTAACTGGTCCAATGAAGCTTGCTAGTTCTCTCCCAACACGAACTTCTGGTTTTTCTGGGTCAGGTCAGTAAGTGGTGATGCGATCGTAGCACATTCCTTCATACATTTTCTGAAGAAGCTCGTCCTATAAACTGCCTCACTTGGTGTTCGTCCGTGGGATTTTCGAATTCCTGTACGGATAGGGTTTTTGCCTTCCCTGGTTGAATTTTCCCATCTTTGATGATGTGTCGCAAGAATTCTATTTCGTTTTTAAAGAACTCACACTTCTTTAAGTTTAGCATTAGTTGAGCTTCGCTAAGAATCTCCAGAAATCTTTTCAACTTTCTCATCCCATCCTCCGTTGACCTAGCCGGTATAACAAAGTCGACCATATAGCTGACGATCGGTTCAGGTGCCATTCTTTGTTTGACGATGTTCCATACTTTCTTAAAGTACGCTGGAGCATTTACAAGTCCGAATGGCATTACTTTGAATTCGAATAGGCCGTCTGGAGTGATGAAAGCCGTGTAATGTATATGCTCTTTCCCTGACGCCAAATCGAGTATGATGAAATAATCATGCCCCACCAGTTTGTTCATCTCCTCGTCGATCATTGGTGAGGGGGAGTTGATTTTTTTGGTGACCGCGTTGAGGCGTCGATAGTCTCCACACATTCGGTCTTCACCGTTCTTTTTTTTGACGAGAACTACCGGTGCAGCAAAATCGGACTTTGACTCTTGGATGATGCCGCTGCTCAACAACTTACCATCGAACTGAGTACTTCACGCTTTGCGTAGAGCACTTTGTATGGATGTTCCGATATCGGTTCGGGCTGCTTCAATTCTATTTCCATTTCAATGAGATCCGTCCGACCACAATGAGGTCCTTGGCAACACATCTTCGAAATTTATTCAGCAGTAGCAGCAGTTCGTTATGTCAGTTCTGCTGATCTCCGTGAGATTGATGTCGCCAACTCGTTTCACCGTGAGGATATTTTCTTCCTTAGATATTGTTCAGGTCGGATCATTAAGCACATCCTTTCCAATTAGGACTGGTGTTGCGATTGTTCCATCGGGAACGATTAGTGCCTTAATCGGGAAAAAACAACCATCGATCCCAATAGCGCAAGGAATCTGCTCTCTTGCTGGACATTTTCCCCCACCGAATCCATGCAGTGTAACAGTGCATGTATCCGGTTTTGTTCCAGTGTCGTCAGCCACCGTTTGCGAAATAATCTTCTGTCCACTACCCGAATCGATGATTGCTGAATATACCTTGCCGCCTAACATCACTTCTTTATGGTAACAATTGGATTTTGAGTGACGGTGGATTATGTTTACTCTAAAGTTCTTTTCTCCATGCTTCTCAATTCTATTTGGAGCGGCGTAGTTGTTTTCTTTGCCGACAACCCATGCTCGTTTTCTAATTTGAGAGCACTGCCGAGAGATATGTCCAACTTGGTGGCAATTGTAGCATATTGTTGCGTTCCTTGGTGACAATGCTGGTCGGGGGTAAGGATCCGGGCGTTCGTTGCTTTGTGGTCGTCGGTAAGGGATTGGATGTCGACTAGTTGAGGGCTGGTTCATATTGGTCAACCTTTGTCTTCCCCCACTGGTTGAGGTCTTTGCTCTAACCTCCCCACGGATACTCTCACACCATTTAATTTTCTCGATCAGCTTAGCGATAGAGTTGTAACTGCCTGCAGCCAGGTTTGAACTTACCTGTTGATCGTTCAACCCAGTCAGGATGTACTGGGCAAGTGAAATTAGTGGTTCGCTAATTACCAAGAATAAAGTCTAATGACAGACAGACAGATATTTTCATAATTAGGGCACCGCCCCCTTTCCAATGATGCCCATATCGACCGTCAAAGCTAATAAAAGTTTTTTCGGGCGCTAGCGTTAGTACTAACATTTCCTTTAATTTTCGACTAATTCCAAAAAAGTGCATCACTTGTTTTTGGGTTGCCTAGTTACATCTTCAATCCAAATTTTATCCCTTAACTAAAAAGGGCGCCTTGGCTTAATCGTTAGTGCGTCGGACTGTTAAGCAAGAGTACCTGGCTTCGATTCCGGCTCGGGGAAATTACACCACAAACATTTTTCACCGCCCCACCTCCAGCGAACGACTGACAACCTTCCTGGAGTACTTCTGTCATGGAAAGCTTTCGCAATTCACCGTTCGGAACCGGCATTAAACAGTAGGTCCCCTCCACATGTGTCAAAATTATAACGCGTACAACACAGTGGAGGCGCGAAGAAGCTAGGCTCTGGCCCTGTATGGGCTGTTACGCCGACTATTTATTTTTTAACTAAAAAGGACTTATAAGTTATCGTCAAATATGTAAAAGGCGACAGACGTTATTCCTTTGGAACGAAACCCTAAAAACCGGTCAAGTGTGAGTTTTACTAACACGTCGAGGGTTTCGTTCTTTCCTCAACAGATTAGAAGTAAGGACATAACTTAAGTTAAGGCAACTAACAACGTCCGGTAGTTCTTATTATTTCGAATAGAGCTAAACAAAAGAAAAATCTTTCTCATTGCTGATCATGCCAACCGTATGAAAATTGCTTTAGGGACTTAAGGGAAATGGTCTCAAGCTAGTCCATTGAGACAATTAATCGGCAGTTCATGAAAATAAAGTTACCAAACAGCTAAACAATTTGAACCATAAAGTATTCGACAATATTTTTATTTATAGATAGCCATTTAGTCACTTAAGACACTAATGCGTCTGAGGGGGTAGTCCTCAGCGCGCCTGTAGTGCGCGCCTATGCAAGCCATTCTTTGTATTTTATTGAGCTTCATGATGTTATATTTTTTCTTAAGGGTTGGCCACCAAACAAGTGATCCATATGTGAGGATTGGACGAACCACGGCGGTGTACATCCATCGTGTAAGGTCTGGTCTCAGACCCCATCTTTTCCCAAAAGTCCTATTGCAGGCATAGAAAGCTATGCATGCTTTCTTAGTCCGCTGTTCAATATTGGTATTCCAGCTAAGTTTGGGATCTAGATAGATTCCTAAATACCTAGCACTAGCTGAGTGTGATAAACGTTGACCGTTTAGGCGGGGAGGGTTAAAATTGGGTATTTTGTATTTCCTGGTGAAGAGCATCATTTCCGTTTTGCCAGGGTTAATGCCTAGTCCGCAGCTTGCAGCCCAGTTACTAACCTTCTTCAGCGCAAACTCCATGATCTCACTGATCACGGTAGGAAACTTGCCTGATACCAGTATCACCAGGTCATCCGCATACGCAACTACTTTAATCCCATCCCTGTCTAGTTCTAACAGTACCTTATTTAACACTATCAGCCAGAGAAGGGGTGAGATAACACCTCCCTGCGGTGTTCCTCTGCTGGCAAATTTGGTTAGTTCGCAGTTTCCTAGCGAGGATTGTATCATCCTACTTCTGAGCAATGCCCAGTTGTACCAAGCTTGAATTGATTCAGTTAGTACATTGTTAAAAGCTCCTCCTATATCTAAGAAGGTAGCTAGTGTGTATTCTTTATAATATAGCGACCTTTCGACAGTACTCACTACTTCGTGTAGTGCTGTTTCTCTTGATTTACTTTTGAGGTATGCATGTTGGGATTTCGATAGACAAGTTTCCTCTATCGAGTTTCTGATGTGGTTGTCGAGGATGCGTTCGAGTGTTTTCAGAATAAAAGATGTGAGGCTGATGGATCTGAAATCGTTCGCGCTTTCATGCCCTCGCCTTCCTGACTTCTGTATGAAAGCCACTCGCACCCGCCGCCAGGAATGAGGTACATAAGTATTGTAAATCCAGCTCCTATAGACCGGCTTGAGCCATACGGCGCAATATCGGGTATTTTCTGTAACATGATGGGAGTAATGCCGTCCAGTCCTGGTGACTTGTACGGAGCGAAACTGTTTATAGCCCATTTAATTTTTCCATCCGTTATGATGGAGGCTATGTTCTCCCAGTTACTCGTATTTGTAGGAGAAGAATGGGGGGTTCCGTTGCGGTACTTGTACAGCTGGGAAAATGAGTGTTCATGAGTAACTCCAAGGTCTCTGTGGATGTTTTTGTCCACCCACCCTCTGGGTTTCTCAAATAAGACAGATTGGAATGCTCCTTTGAAAGTATTTTACTAAGTCTAGAGGAGTCTTTGAGTGTCTCGATGGATTGGCAGTAATCCATCCAGGATTTCTTTTTGGCTTCCCTAATACCCTGGTTATATATATTGAGGCATTTCTTATAAGGTTGACAGAAACTACATTTGTAGCAAATGTTGTAGGTCTCTCTTGTCAGTTTCCTGATTTGTGAGATTTTTCCATTCCACCATGGTGGAAGACGTTTTTTCCTGTATATCAGAGGACATACGACTTTGAAAGCACTCTGAAAAGCTTTTTCGAAGGTCGCGACCTTCCTATCTAGCTCTGTGTTTGAGGCGATCATATCGTTAGGGGGCTTGTGGAGTCTAGTTCTCACGATCTGTTCAAACTTAGTCCACTTAATTTTTTTTTTGGATTGCGGTATGATTTAAGTACTTCAGCCTTAAGAGAGATATTAAAGAGTATCCAGTTGTGGTCAAAGAAGGATTTCTGACGGAATAATCTCCAATTCTCAACTTTCAGATGAGAGCGTTATGTCAATAACGTCTTCCCACCCAACGAACGTATCTGTGCTGGGAAAAATGAAGGTCGGAGCGTTGCCCTTATTGCATCAGGTTGTTCTTAATTATGAAATCGTAAAGGGATTCACCTCGTTCATTAGTCTCGGAGCTGCCCCAGAGAGTATGTCTGGCGTTCGCATCGCAGCCTAAAATAACGCTGGCCCCCTTCGTAAAATTGCTCTACAGGCGGTGCTGATCGGTCGTGTGCCATGTAGGCTGATGCGATGACAAGATCTGCCGTTCCTACATTCTCCACCTTAACTACTGTTAAGTCAGCTGAGTGAAAATTTGGACACAAGAAAGCTTTGATGTGTTGTTTAGCCAAAATGCAGGATCTGGGCTTACCTTGATTGTTTTGATTGTGGTTATGAAAGAGGGTGTAAAGATTGTCTGTCAGCCCTTTTATTCTTCTACGATGCTGATGTCGATGTTTTCCCCTCTGAAAAAAAACCATTAGATTGTCTGCTAGTCGAGTGCTGCAAATTAATCTGTACGACTTTCAACATTATGATTGGGAGGTCGTTTCTCACTGAGGTTGCGGTGTCTCAACCCTCAAGTCAGCGTCTGTTGGCGTCGAACAACAGACTGTTGGTTTCATGAAGAAATCTACAAAATTACGTTTTCGGATCCTTAAAATTCGTATGTCATTGTTTTTTGGTTTGTGGCCAATAACTCGAAAACTGTTTGAGCCAGGATGCTCCAACTAAATTTAAGCTAAAGATTACATCGAGACCTACATTCTAGATTTTATTCAGATTTTAAGACCCGCGGATGTGTAAATGCGAGGGGGGAACGCTTTTTTTTCGCACTCAAAGCTTAGTATCTTGAAAACTGAACCTCACTAGCAGTCCTTGTAACTATTCATTATTTGAATTCATTTGTTCACATAACTATACTCATTTTACATACATACATGTTTATATATTTAGTTCGTTAACATAATTATCTGTTTGTCAATCATTAAATTATTTAGTTATTTATTTGTTTATTAATTTATTTATTCATTTGTTTACATACATAAATCTATTTATTTACTTACATATATAATTTATATAGTAGGCCGCCGTTTAGAAAAATTCCAAGAAATTTCGCGATTAGGCAGACGTGTTTTACAAAGGAACCTCCGTTGACTACTGTGAACCACAACTCAAAGTTATTTTAACCTCGTTCTGCTTTACAAAAACAAAATATAGGGAATACGATGGATGACTGAAAAATTAATCAGAAAAGGTAGTTCCAACACTTGTGTTCTTTTTATGATGCGTTGCATGCACTTCAAAATTGAAGTCAATGCATCTAGACAAAAAAGCAATAAAACACATTACATCCGCCAGGTTTGCGGATTTTTTTTAACTCTTGAACGGCTGAACCGATTTCGATAAAATTTGGAATTTAGATTACTTATGTCCTACACTAAAACGTTAACTAATTTAACGGCATCATCATCATCATTAGTGGCGTAACAGCCCATACAGGGCCAGAGCCTAGCTTTCCGCGTCTCCACCGTGTTGTGCGCGTTATAATTTGACACATGTGAAGGGGACCTACAGTTTATTGCCGGTTCCGAACGGCGAATTGCGAAAGCTTTCCATGACAGGAGTACTCCAGGAGGATTATCAGTCGTTCGCTGGAGGTGGGGCCATGAAAAATGTTTGTGGTGTTTTTTCCCCGATCTGCATTAGAACCCGGGTACTCTCGCTTAACAGTCCGACGCACTAACGATTAAGCCACGGCGCCCTCAATTTAACTACATAAACAGATAATTCAGTCAAAGTTTATATTCAGTTTGTCCTCTATCGAGGGTAAAAAAATTAGGAAGAAATAAGTAAAAGCCAAAACGATTTTAAAAATACGAAACTGTAGTTTTATTAACGATCGAGTCCTCTTCGCTGCCGTGCCAATTTAATAATGCTGTACAAAGTTTTCCCCCGCTTCTGTGAGGTCTACAGTGTAGACTCTACACACGATCAACTAACATCTCTCCATCAGCGGTGGTGTCTCTCCCGCTCTCGTTACAGATTCGGCCATCCTGGAGCTCTTCGTCGTCCTCGTCGAAGTCAAGGTTTAACTGGATCCAAGGTTTCATCCTGTCGGATGACCAGATCGCTGAATACGGTTTTTCGGTTCTGGGAGCGTGTGGCATATCGCTTATTTGATATCAGTCATGGGGTAGAACTGCAGTTACACGATAGGGTCCTTTATATCTGGCCTCGAGTTTCCTTGAAACTCCGGTCGTTGCGATTCCATCATTCAAGGTCATCACAAGATCTCCTACCTGATAATTCCTTGCTTTCCGGTGTTTCTGATCATGAAGTTCTTTTTGTGCCTTTTGTTTCCTGATAGTAGACTCAATTCCTTCCAGTCGTTGTTGCTCCATATTAGTGGTGGTTTGGTTAACTTCTACACATTGAGCCAGGACGTCTCTGAATGGGTCGCGCGGTATGTATCCCATCAGGAGCTGATGAGCGATTTTCCCTGGGGTTTCGTTGTACGTATTATTGATTCCCCACTGAACGCGCTTGACTTATTGGTCCCATTTGATTTCTTCTTCGCAGGAAGGTACGATTGTATCGCTCGACTTGCCCATTCGCTAGGAGTCTTTGTCGCATTTAATATGTGCTGGATGGAGTGACTTCTCATGTATTCTTCAAATACATGCGACGTAAATGCTGTCCCTCTGTCTGATATTACCCGGCGGGGGGTACCGAAGATGTAAAATATGTCGGTAAGAAAGTTTAAGACTGGCTTCATTTGGGTGTTTGGTAGCGCTTTAATATTTATGTATTTTGTGAAAGCGTCCACCAGTACGATGAGGTATGCGTTCCCTTTACTTGATTTCGTGAAGGGGCCTAGGTGGTCTATGTGCAGTGTGTCGAAGTTCTCCACGGGGATGAACTTCTCTCTTATTGTAGGCACACTCAACACAGGCTTTGAGGTACATTTTGACAAACTGGGTCATTCTGGGGAACCAGTACCGATCTCTCAAATGGGTAATGGTCTTCTTCTCGGAGTAGTGTCCCATTGAATCCTGGCTGTTTCGTAGAACTCCGTTCCTCACTCCCTTGGGTACAAACAATCTGTATTCGCCGACCACCTTCTGATATAAGCGTCCATGTTGCAAACTGTAGTCGTGGTGTGTTTGTTTTTCAGCGTCGGTTTGCAGTACATTCATGAGTGAGTTGCAGTACATTCGTGATTTCAACAACTTCCTTATCCTGGAATTGGAGATAGTACATCCAATGAATTTCTTCAATATTTACCTTCAGCATATCGACGACTTCGGACGGCGTTGCTGGTTCGCCCGGATTCCTTGACAGTGCATCTACGTGGCTCATTTGCTTCCCTGGTCGGTGTATAATTGTGTAGTCATATTCCAGAGTTCGTAACCACCAACGGGCTATCCTGGGGATAATCTCCTTCTTCTTCATGGTGGTCTTCAGCGCTTCACAGTCAGTCACAATTGTGAAATGCTTCCCAAATAGATATTGCCGGAACCTTTCCATTGCGTCTACTACCGCAAGGGTCTCTAGCTCGTAGCTGTGGTACTTGAATTCCTCCTTCGTAGTTCGTCGGCTAAAATCTGCTACGGGATGAAGCTTCCCGTTCTCCTCCTGTAATAATACCCCTCCTAGGCCCCTGCAACTCGCAGCAGTGTGTAGTTCATGCTCTTTTTTCGGGTTGTACAACACTAGTACTGCGCCACTAGTTAATAATCCTTTTAACTGGTCCAATGAAGCTTGCTAGTTCTCTCCCAACACGAACTTCTGGTTTTTCTGGGTCAGGTCAGTAAGTGGTGATGCGATCGTAGCACATTCCTTCATACATTTTCTGAAGAAGCTCGTCCTATAAACTGCCTCACTTGGTGTTCGTCCGTGGGATTTTCGAATTCCTGTACGGATAGGGTTTTTGCCTTCCCTGGTTGAATTTTCCCATCTTTGATGATGTGTCGCAAGAATTCTATTTCGTTTTTAAAGAACTCACACTTCTTTAAGTTTAGCATTAGTTGAGCTTCGCTAAGAATCTCCAGAAATCTTTTCAACTTTCTCATCCCATCCTCCGTTGACCTAGCCGGTATAACAAAGTTGACCATATAGCTGACGATCGGTTCAGGTGCCATTCTTTGTTTGACGATGTTCCATACTTTCTTAAAGTACGCTGGAGCATTTACAAGTCCGAATGGCATTACTTTGAATTCGAATAGGCCGTCTGGAGTGATGAAAGCCGTGTAATGTATATGCTCTTTCCCTGACGCCAAATCGAGTATGATGAAATAATCATGCCCCACCAGTTTGTTCATCTCCTCGTCGATCATTGGTGAGGGGGAGTTGATTTTTTTGGTGACCGCGTTGAGGCGTCGATAGTCTCCACACATTCGGTCTTCACCGTTCTTTTTTTTGACGAGAACTACCGGTGCAGCAAAATCGGACTTTGACTCTTGGATGATGCCGCTGCTCAACAACTTACCATCGAACTGAGTACTTCACGCTTTGCGTAGAGCACTTTGTATGGATGTTCCGATATCGGTTCGGGCTGCTTCAATTCTATTTCCATTTCAATGAGATCCGTCCGACCACAATGAGGTCCTTGGCAACACATCTTCGAAATTTATTCAGCAGTAGCAGCAGTTCGTTATGTCAGTTCTGCTGATCTCCGTGAGATTGATGTCGCCAACTCGTTTCACCGTGAGGATATTTTCTTCCTTAGATATTGTTCAGGTCGGATCATTAAGCACATCCTTTCCAATTAGGACTGGTGTTGCGATTGTTCCATCGGGAACGATTAGTGCCTTAATCGGGAAAAAACAACCATCGATCCCAATAGCGCAAGGAATCTGCTCTCTTGCTGGACATTTTCCCCCACCGAATCCATGCAGTGTAACAGTGCATGTATCCGGTTTTGTTCCAGTGTCGTCAGCCACCGTTTGCGAAATAATCTTCTGTCCACTACCCGAATCGATGATTGCTGAATATACCTTGCCGCCTAACATCACTTCTTTATGGTAACAATTGGATTTTGAGTGACGGTGGATTATGTTTACTCTAAAGTTCTTTTCTCCATGCTTCTCAATTCTATTTGGAGCGGCGTAGTTGTTTTCTTTGCCGACAACCCATGCTCGTTTTCTAATTTGAGAGCACTGCCGAGAGATATGTCCAACTTGGTGGCAATTGTAGCATATTGTTGCGTTCCTTGGTGACAATGCTGGTCGGGGGTAAGGATCCGGGCGTTCGTTGCTTTGTGGTCGTCGGTAAGGGATTGGATGTCGACTAGTTGAGGGCTGGTTCATATTGGTCAACCTTTGTCTTCCCCCACTGGTTGAGGTCTTTGCTCTAACCTCCCCACGGATACTCTCACACCATTTAATTTTCTCGATCAGCTTAGCGATAGAGTTGTAACTGCCTGCAGCCAGGTTTGAACTTACCTGTTGATCGTTCAACCCAGTCAGGATGTACTGGACAATCGTTTTATCCGCCAGTTGGATCCTCTTACCCAACATATTCATTTCGAAGCAGAAGTTCTCAATTTTCTCATTAGGCCTCCTTGTCCTCCTCATTAGCTACTGGTGAATTTCTAATTCGCTCTCCTGATTCGGGAAATAATTTTTAAGGCCACTTACCAGTTGTGCCCACGACGCGCTAACAGCCTGATCGGTATCCCAGCAATGACGCTCCGGCCCTTGCATTTTTGAGGCTGCTGCACATCTTCCAGTCGTAGATTTTTGATAGCGTTTCTACCCGCGTTATCCACCTTTCAGCAGACAACGATGTTATATCTCCCGGGGTGAACATAGGAATCGCTTCCGCTATCTCCTTAACGCTGCAGTTAACTCTCCTTTCGTTCCTCGCATCTGAAGTCCGTGTCGCGTCTTCTAGTTGCCTAAGTTTTTCAGCGATTTCCCTTTCCTTTTGTACCAGTCGTCTTTCGGTTTAAAAGGACTAGTCTTTCTCGTCTGATAATCTCCCATTCCCTTAACCGCAACGTTTTGTCCGTTATTGTTCCCGTCTCGGATATGGATTCTGCGACCGCATCAGGTTGACTGGCATCCGTGGAACCCGGAACCAAGTTTGAGTCACTCTCACGTCCCACGTTCTGCCGCCCCTTTTCCTGGTCATGTATTGAAATTCAGCTGATTAGGGCCCTTTTCGACCCCTTTGTGGGCAGACCACTATCCCTTAACTCACTCTGGAGTTGTTTTACATTGAGTCTTTCCATCTCCTCTAGAATAAAAAAATATTTGTCAATTGTATATCTAGATATTTCATAGGCATGCATTAATAGCTATTTCCCTCGAGATGATTTATTTCGTTCAGACTTAACTTCGACTCACTTATCTACACGTAACACAACGTGCGTGTAATTTTTTGTACTACTTCAAAATCTTCGTGTTGTTGTGGGTTATTTTGTTGCTAGCGGCTTTTTTACTGATTTTTAGTCTCTACTGCTCTTTGTCTGGCTTTCGCTTTTCGGCTGCTTTCGGAACCGAAACAAGGAAAGAACATCAATTTGTTCTAACCAGCGATCTAACCATAGATGATGCAGGGTATGTTGTTGGAGAAAAGGCATGCAATGTTGTGTGTGGTGTATGTGTTTATATAGGGCAGCAGAACTTGGTGGTTGGTGTAGGAAAAACTCAAATATATTAGGCGGTCAAATATCTCACTTCCGCCTTTCTGTCTTTTGAATTTTCCGGCTATGTACAAAGAACTACAGAGCTCGTATCCAAACTAATCATGCATAGCGTCGTTTTCTAGGTTATGTCAAGACCTTTCAAATGATGTATTGCCAGATACGAGCTCTGTAGCGCTTTGTACATAGCCGGAAAATTGAAAAGACAAAAAGGCGGAAGGGAGATATTTGACAACCTAATATATTGTGTTTATAATATTTGTAAATATTAAGATTAATGTTGCTTGTTGTATTCGTACATTGTTGAAGAATTAGAATTTTAAAAGGTAACTTGGTAATAATCGGGTTATATGGACGTCACGCCACTGCTAAGCGTAAGGAATACAAAAAATGTACACAATATATTTCGTTCTTTTTCTTCGAATTCTTGGTATGGTATACATTTAAACTCCGGTACAGCTTACTTCTGTTTTGTTTAAGTTTTGCAAATGAAACAATTTAAATTTTGTGTAGCGAGCTGATCAAAACTTCTTGTTTCTTAGGAAAAAACCTTTGTAAGTGGACAGGTCCAATTACAGAGGAACCTCTATAATCGAACCACTTTTTTTCGGTCCCGATGGTGGTCCGATTGACAGGTTTTACTGTACTCAATAAATCGGAAATTCCTCTAGTCACACCATTGGAAGTAGAAACTATTATCCAAAAAGATCTCAAGAGGAAAAAGACTCCTGCTACGATCTCTTTACTGCTGAACTTTTACAACATCTACCACCCAGAGCCACAATTAAACTAACTGCACTCCTGAAAGCTTGTTTTCGCTCAAAGCACGTTTCTGTTGCTGGAAAGTTTCAGAGGTAATAATGATCCCTCAGCCAGGTAAGGATTTGTACGAAATGGCATCCTTCAGGTCAATCTCCTTACTACCAATATTTTCAAAAGTATTTGAAATGATACTGTAAACGAGACTTAAACCATTTATAAATAATGCAAATATGATTCCGCCTCATCAGTTTGGCTTCAGAAACCAGCACTCTACTATAGATCAAGCATAGGATCACCGACATTATCGAAAAAGCTCTTGAAGATAAAATGGTTTGCTCATCAATATTCTTGCACGTTCCCCAAGCGTTCCATAAACTATGGCATGAAGGACTAATTCATAAGCTCAAAACTCTCTTTCCCAGAGAATATTCAACGATTCTAGAATCTTATCTCACTGACAGATATTTTCGAATAAGAAGACGACTACTCTGTTCTGAAAGAAATTAAAACCGATATTCCCCAAGGAAGTATACTAGGCATACATTGTATTTACTATTCACAAATGATATGCCAACCTTTTCGAACTGCTCACTTACTACGTTTGCTGATGACACAGCCATTCTGTCATTTGGAAAAAAACGAAGTAGAATCAACTCAAATTTTACATGCTGTATGATACTGTAATGAATGGAATGGGACCAAGAAATGGGGCATTAAGCTTGAACAGCATAAAGTCGGTACATGCCAACTTTACCAACAAAAAGATTCAACATATTCCAATCATTGTTAATGGAATACAAATACCTTACACTTCCTAAGTAAAGTACTTAGGAAAGAACCTAGACGCCAAACTACGATGAAAGGAACATGTAAAAAAGAAAAGAGAAAAGCTTAACATTAAGCTGAGAAAACTGGATTGGCTTATTGGCAGAAGATCTTCTGTGTCAATACACAACAAACTATTAATATACTAACAAACACTGGCTTATTGGCAGAAGATCTATTTTGTCAATACACAACAAACTTTTAATATACAAACAAACACTAAAACCTGTATGGACATATGGCATCCAACTCTGGGGGTGTAATAATAAAAATAATTTAGAAATAATTCAGTGCTTCCAGAACAAGGTCTTAAGATGCGTGACCCCATGGTATGTCAGAAACTCTGACCTACATCGTGACCTTAAACTAAAAACTGTACAAGAAACCTTGCGCGAATATGCAGCAGCCCACCACCTCAGAGTATCAACTATGAAGCAGGAAAACTTTGCGATACGACAGGGATTACTCAAAGGTTAAAGCGAAATAAGCCACATAAACTAATGACAACAACGTTATCTAGAAGTTAGAAATAGAAAATGTAGACTAAACGCATATTGGTTTAATTAATTACAATGTATTTACATAGGCATATTTGCATAGTATATAATGAAGTTAAGACCAATGAAATTTATTTATTTATTTTTTTTTTATTTATTTATTTATATAATTGAATAGGCTATTGTACTATAGTACATACATGCGTATTTTGCGAAGCCACATGGCTCGTTTGCAAATGCTGTCAATATTACAACATTTCACAAAACAAAAAAAAAACAATAATCGGTTTGGTGCTATTCGGTTCAGGTCGCTTCGGCTCGATTCGATTCGGTTCGGTTTTTTTCTTTGATTCGGCAACTCGGTTTGCAAAAATGTAAACCAAGTCAACTCGTTTTGGGCGTTGAATTCGATTACGGCGCCTAAGGATTTAGATGGGATGGTTATACATTTTCTCGCTAAATAATTCTCGTGTTGCGAAATACGCACGCACATACACGACAGATACACAATTGCCAGCTCCAGCTCCAGCGGGTCTCATTCATACCGCACATGATTGCTCCATTTATGATAATGAAATCAGATTTCATGGCGCCAGGATGTCTGAATGAATGTAACAGTTGTAGGTGAGGAATTATTTGCAGAAGGACACACACATATTGTGCGAAATTATTAAGCAAAAGTTAGGAGTAGGAAGCACACTTGACATATGTATTCGAGTGTATGTACTGGTCTACTAACCATTCTTGTTAATCCGAAAGGAAGACACTTGAGCCCACATCTGACGTTTAGAATAATTTATGCATAATGCCGGATGATGGCCCTGCTCCTCGTTTGGTTTGTTATTGTCTTCATCAGAGTAGAATGTGTGCAAGTTTCCTGAGAAGCTCTGCTGGTGTTGTTTGTTAATTTACCGTGGAATGGCAGTAGCGCAATGATTACCTTTTCATGAGCTTAATCTTTCTAATGTCTTTTAGTTTAGGTTTTTCCTAAAAAATAAAAAAAAATAAAAGCACACGGACTTATTTAAATCAGCCGAGCACTTAAAGGTTTTTCTGAATTCAATAAGACATAATTTACAAAATTCTAATAAGCAGAACCAAAGTTATGATTTTTTTAAATTTAAAAGAAATCTTGAATTTTGAAAAAAAAAAATGGTACTACAGTTTTCTGAAGCGCAATCCATAACCAAATCGGCCGATGTGCGTGCTTTTAAAGGTTCGCACTCAGACTGTAGAAGTATTTTTAGTGACTGGTATAGAAGTCCAGATAATCATTGCCAAACTATTAAAAAGGAAAGTTTTTGCGATATACTGGGTGAGGTCCTCAACTATAAAGTTAGTACAACGACTGTCCAAAATGCTTTTAAAAAATGTCTCCTTTCCTTTTATGAGGAAAATGCGAGAGATAATGGTGCTGACGTGAGTGGCGCTGTGGCTATGTTCTTTTTTTTTAAAGATTGGTTGGAACCACCAAATATTGTAATAAATTATTTAAAATTATTTTATTATTAATTGCTTTTATTATTATAATTTTATTTAATGAAACAATTAAATAAAATATGTTAAAAAATTAATTATATTTTTTATTTGGGGGGCCGAGAACTGGGGAATTGATGGTCGGCCATAGAAAATTAGGGGCCGACCACTGGCAATAAGACTTTTTTTTAATAAAAACCAATAAAGCATTTTATTATAAAAAAAACATCGATTTTTTTTAATACAGGTCAATTATATAGGGAATATTTTTTTTCAAGAATGAATGAAAGGTTGAAAATCGTAGATTTTTTGTGACATTTTCTTGAGAAAACAAGAAAGAACTAACCGCAATGCTTTGATAAGAAAGAAAGAGATTAGGAAATTATAAGAATATATTATCTCCAACTTGGCAATCGTAGCCTTATAAGCACATATAAATAGTAATACAAATAATGTCTGGAGACAGGTGATTACATAATTGGGAAATAAAAAAAACTAAGCCAGTTCCTTTATTTCGTCACTTTCTTTTTGAACATGCTTCCTGAACTAAGTGGATGACAATTATTACATTCAGCTATTCTAACGTCGATTACCAACACAATACTATTATTTATTTTAATTCTTCTTTGTCGCTTTTTTACTAATTATTGCGCTGGTTGTATGATCTACGTAACTCAAAAATGTAGCGCAAAAAGCAACTACAACGAAATCTTCAATTGCTTCGCACTGTAAGAATTTTCCGAATGCTCTTTTCTGTATCTGGCAGCAGTTTAGTTAGTAAACGAAGCGCAGAGGTCAAGGGTGCTTAAAATTCTTGAAAGAAGACTTCCCATCAAATATTCTCGCAATAACAATGGATATTTACTTCAAGAAAATTTGACTTGATTTACCCACAACTATCGTGTAACATCATCAAATTTACTTAAATACTAACCGGCTGATTATATAAGAACTAATATTGGCCGCAAATCCCAATAACATCATTATTTCCATACTAAATCCTCACCGCATGCTTCGTACACACAACTAATCAATCTGTTTTCACAACCACAAAAGTATCACTTTAAATGAAGAGCCCGAGTCAACAACTTCTTCTAATCAATTTCTGTGTTCGTGGATTGGATCGTAATTTGTCAATCAAAATCAATACTTAATTAACACCTAGCAACCTAACCTCTCTGTAATGAACGGAGCCGGAGACTGCGGCATTCCCGCTGGACGAACGTCCTTTCTTGGTCAACGTGTGTGGAAGGAGGCTCAAAACGGCGGCGGCGCAACGAGTCGTGTGGACCATGATTCAATGTCTAGGTCACGCGCACGCATTCAGCGGAAAATTGTACATTGAAAAGCCTCCTTATGTCAAAAAATCTGTCCGTGTATTAGCAATCAGATAACAGCGTGTCAGCGTACAAGACTAGGCTGGCAAGCTCACCTATTACTCCATAAAATTGACTTTCGCAATGGAGTGCTCAACAATCCGTGCGCGGCAACCGCTTGACCACTTGGCATTACAGGTGATTGTTACGATTTGCCGCCACCGCCGCCACTCGCCTCTGCTAATTTGGCTATCTCTTAACTAACATCGTACAGCTTTGGTATGGCACCTAAGTAAGGCAACAGGCAGCACAATCATAACAAATTCATACTCCAATTACCTGCGTTTGCAGTCTACTCAACGACGGGGTTGCTGCATGTACTTTTTGTTACGTATCGATTCAAAATAAATGGCCTAAATGAATACAGCGAAGGTGTGCTTTGTTAGCACTGCACAGAGCACTATCCGCTTTTCCTCCGAAATGCAAACAGGAAAATAAACGAATATGTGTATGGGGGAACTTTTGGGGCACACGTCTGAGAAGGAACATTCAACGAACGGCCGTGCAACGAATGTGGTGTATGTATCTTAAACGAATGCAGCGGACTAAGTTCATAAGAGAGCTTGATTGGAAGCGCAGGTATGGGACACTTTGTTTTAGAGTTTTTAATTTTCTTAGGTTATTTTTTTTTTTTTTGCCTTTTTGGTGTTGACATTTGGGCAGTCAGCCACGCCAATAAAAGGAATGTACCGGTGGTATTTTAATCTCGAGCGTTGGGAAATATCTTGGCGGACATAATGTTGCCCAAAGGGGGCCATAGCACGTAAGGAAATCACTTCACGAGATATTATGTCGAAACTTTATTTAGAACAGCCTAGGACTGGTTTGGTTTTACATTAAGCGGCGCAAAGGCCCGAAGGCGCAAGACTGACATTAGGGTCACGTTCGGTGTGTGGCACATCTGCAGTTAGGCTAGCATCTTTATTGCCAGCGCTAGCATCTTTAAAGCCAATCATCTGTCAATTGTGTCAGTTATGTGTGATCGATTTCCTGAGAAATAATAAATTAAATTTTTTTTTTTTTGCAAATTGTTTAGTCTGTGCCTATGTGCGAGCCTATTGTTCCTGTTCAGATTTTTGGTCATTATAGAGATTGACTTCTGACAAGAAGAGCTTATTGATTGATAACATCATACAAGTCTATACATAAAATACTGTATGTTACACGCTTTCATTAATAGTCGGCCAATATTGATCATTAAATGGGCGTTTAGGTGACAGCTGAGGGATTGATATCAGTTTAGAGAGGAAATTTATTTTTAAACCGACCTGCAAACGTGCCGGAATCTAGAATCACTCAGTCAGATGACATTCCAAGCCTTAGATGCAGGTTGTTGCAAATAGACAGCTCTTTGCAGATGATTGACAAACCGCGACAAAAACCATTGTCTATGACATGGCAACAAGGGCGATAACTTGCGAATTATCGCGACTTTGCACACATAGAGGGTGTGGTTAGCAAACGGAATTTACTGGGTGTTATTCGCGTTTAAAATAAACGATTACTTTTATGTAGGTTGTACAATTTAAGAATTACAAAACACGGTGGTTCAAGACGCGTCTATGCGTGATTACGATTGTTAATTTATTGTGTCTTCAAAGCAATTTGTACAAACAATTTATATTGGGTTTGACATTTGAAATTTTGCATTAATGCCCCCCCTGGCTTAAGGCCTTAATGACGTTTATATTTAAATTATTATTATTATATTTTATATATTTAACAATAACATTTTATACATTCTACTTTTGATACATTTCACGTCAATGATTTGTTTGAACACTAAACACTGGCGCTTTGGCCATAATTACACGCAAGGAAAGCCATTCAATTTTATTTACATGAATTAACAAAATTGTAAACGTTACTGGCTATAATAAAGATTACTACTACTCGATTTACATCAATCAAACGGCAACAAAAGTTTTTTTTCTTCTTTCAAATCATAATTGACTTTGCGGTCACCGATGTGTCAATTCAATGGCGGACTTACCACAATATACCGTTAATGCACACAGTAACAAGTCCGTCGACAATGGCAGTTGCTTTAATCAAATAGGATCGGATTTAGGAATGAATTGATTTACATGTGTTGTACAGGGAACGTTGCTAATCCGACAGCTTGGCGACCGATTCTGGTTATCGAAAAGGGTGTCCCAGATTGGAATTTCTGTTTTTTAATTTCAATAACTTGCCTTGGCTAGTTATGTATAAGTGAACTAATTAAACGGTTTTAAGAGCACTGGACTAAACGAATTGTAAAGCACTAGCTGTTGTCGCAGTGTGGGAAGTATTAGGCACGGAAATGGATAGTGTACTGCATTTCTGCTTTTATGTCTTCAGTTTTATGTGACTGACAGTTCGAGTTGGTCATTGTTTTTGGTGCATTAACACCAGTTTATGGCACAACATAAAAAAAATCCGTTGGGTATGTCTATTATGAATGTTATATAACTTTTCCGTTTAGATTTTCGCTCTAAAGCGGTGAGTTGGGAATTTCAACGAAAAAAAAAATGAGCCAGAGTTATAAACAAAACGAGTTATGAGGCCGATTTTCGTGTAGTCGGTCCAATTTATAGGAGGAAGGCTACATTCCAAATTGACAACTCGTAGATTTAATGTATTTATTGTGAATAGAATGTGTAGAGAGCCTTTGAAACAGTCTCTATTTCTGAAGGCCTTAGGTAGACCTTGTTCTCGATTACACATGCTTTTTAGCTACACTTCTGCGGGACAGTAGCTTATGACTTATCAAGAGAAAAAAACGGTTTTTATTGTTCTATAAACTTAAACATATGTTTAAGGTCAAATTACAATTATCAGTCAATTTACAATATTTTGTGATAGTCAATGGTTGTGATAATCTGGCAATTAGGGAACAGGAACATGAGAACCAGGTTTGATAACAGGGGTAAATCGTTGGAAAATCTTCATCAATAATAGCTGATTCATTTTAATGAAGATCTTATCTCGATAGTCAGAACATGGTATTTTGTTCATCATCATCATTAGTCTCGTAACAGCCCACGAAGGGCCAGAGCCTAGCTTTTCGCGGCTCCACTGTGTTGTGCGCGTTATTATTTGACACATGTGAAGGGGACCTTCAGTTTACTGCCGGTTCCGAACGGCGAATTGCGAAAGCTTTCCGTGATAGAAATACTCCAGGACGATTGTCAGTCGTTCGCTGGAGGTGGGGCCGTGAAAATTGTTTGTGGTGTTTTTTTCTCCGAGCTGTATTCGAACCCGGGTACTCTCGCTTAACAGTCCGACGCACTAACGATTAAGCCATGGCGGTATTTGTTGCATTCGATAAATTACACGCAGGCAAATTACCACTTTTGATGCATTATTTTTCGTTCCATCTCTCAATGCTGCCAACAGGAAGCCTGTTTGCCAGCTTCCAGTAAACATAACTTTGGCGCCAAAAATTGATTACGGTTTTTTTGTGTAGGGGTTTAAAATAAACATTTGTAGGGTTTCGTTCCAAAGGAATAACGAAACCCTTATAGAATCACTTCGGTGCTCGTCTGTCTGTCTGTCTGTCGCCTTTACATATTTGCTAATAACTTCTGAATCTTCTGCACTTAAGGGATGAAACTTGGAATGAATATGTATCGCGGCAACCCAAAAATAAATCGGGATTTTTCCCGGAATTAGTCGAAGATTAAAGAAAAAGCTAGTACTGAAACTAATATTTGAAAAAACTTTTATTAACTTTTATGGTCAATATGGGTGTCATTGGAAAGGGGGCGGGGCGCGGATTAAAAAATGTCTGTCTGTCTGTCATTAAGCCTTATTTTAAGTACATGGTGAACCGCCTGGAATTAAGAAATGAAATTTCCACAGATGATGTGTTTCACTTGCCCAAAGAAAGTTCCAAAAAAAAGTTTTAAGAAAGTTACTTATTGGCGAAAAAGTTAGTACTTATACTAAAATCAAAAAACAGATTTATTTTCTTAGATAGTTGATATGAGTATCGTTGGAAATACAATGGCACCACGATAAAAAGTTGTACTATAGTTGGCATCTTAGTCTTACTGGTAAAAAGTTATAAGCCCACAAACTTCGAAAAACCGATCTGTGTACAGTGTCCCATACCTTATTTTCTAAAATAATGGGTCAAAAAATCAGAGGCAACTCGGTAAAATATTCAGAAATTTTGTATGACTTTTTATTCGTACTAAAATAAATTAATAACAATTTTTTCAAATATTTTTTTTTACCGGAATCGATACCGTTGGATAGGTTTTGGAAAATAAAATACAGTTTTTATTTTGAGCTTTTTGTTCAGAGGTTAAGCTTTAAGAGCAAACAAAAGCGTCCCCCCCTCCCAAACACGGGGGTCTAAAAATCTGGAAAATGTAGAATGTAGGTTGTAGGAATGTAGTTTAGTTTAAATATAGTTTGAGCATCCTGGCTTGAACAGTTTTCGAGTTATTGGCCAAAACCCGGAAAACAATGACATACGAATTTTAAAGATCCGAAAACACCATTTTGTAGATTTCATCAATAGAATCAAAAGATTTTATATAAAAAAAAATAATTTTCACACAATTTTTCGAAATATTCACGATTTAAATTATATGAGCATTTTGTTAAAAAGAAAGGCAACTAGTGATTATCTCATACACACAAAGTTTTCTAAGCGTTTTCTATATTATATAAAAGCGGTAAAGCGGCGTTGGTTGGAGTGGTTATGTTGGTTGCGTTCTGCTCTGGGGGTCCTGGGTTTGACCCTCGATTTGTCTGGTTTGCCTTTTTTTCTTCTTTCTTGTTTTTGTTTTGTTCTTTTGCTTCTCGGAAGTTGGGTTTCTCCCTATTTTCACATTTCTTTTTTTTCCAAACTGTTAAAATCCAATTCAAATAAAAATGGATAGCTTAAATGCGTAACTAACTCAATCGGGAACGCAAAGGATTCTTAAAAAAGTTTTCATATTATCTTAAACTTCGAAATATCTTTTGGCTCTTTTAAAAACCTGTGAACTTGAGCGAATATTTTGTATGACAGTTTTTTTCTTTCTCAGTCAGTTCTCTTAAAAAAAACAAAGCGAAGTAAGGAAATGATTGATCATAGTAACTTTGTTATTGTAATTTTTTTTGGAAAAAATAAGAGAACCAGTTATTTGTACATGCATGTGTGCTCAGACCATTTCCTGATACAAGTTATGATCATAGGTACCAATGAAATGTTGTTGTCAAAGCAACATCTTCATTTTATCGGTGGCCAGTTCAACTGGAGGTAAAGGCAGTCAGTTTGGCGTGGGCAACCGTAGAATTGTGCGAACTTCCTCATAGAAGGAATCATAAAACTGTTCAAATAAATTATAATAATAATTCAAAAATAAGAGTGTGTTTTACTAACAAAAGTTAATTGTGTTTTACTAACTAAAGTTAATTAGTTATGATCATAGGTACCAATGAAAATTTGTTGTCAAAGCAACAACTTCACCTATGCTCACAACTTACACTCTTTTCTATTGGTTGCGATTGATATGAATATGCTGTTGGAAAATTTTTTAATTTTGTCACTGAATAAAAGTAAACATAAAGAATTCTAAAGAAACAAAAACTAAATTGAAGATAATTTTTGTTATTGCTTCAATGTGATTTTCACATGCCAAAAGTTAAATAATAAATCCTGTATAAAGGGGGGCTTGTATACATAGGGTAAAGTTGCTGATCGCACTCAACATGGCGAGTTGCCAGCGTCGATCCCTATAGTGTACAGGTCAAGCTGACATACAGCCTCCACGCGGCACCCTCTGGATAGCCTCCTAACAACCGTTGGGGGGTGAACTAATGTATGCAGCCATCGCTCCAGGCAAGAGAGCGCAACTCAACCCGACCAGGATGGCGGTTATGCGGAGGGCTAACGATCCGCCCATGTAAAAACCTCAATTGTTATGGAAGAGCTAAACCAAGCCTCGGAAAGAAGAAACCAAAGACGACAACACGGCACGAAAAAGGACTACGATCTGCGAGTATGCTCCTGGAATGTGAGAACTCTCTACACTCCTGGGGCTGTTTAACAACTGGAAACTATCCTCACGCAGTATAAGGCGGATATTACTGCGATCCAGGAAATACGCTGGATAGGACAAGGTACTATGAAGCGAAAAAACTGCGACATTTATTACAGTTGCCACAAAAGGATGCACTTACTGGGATGCGGGTTCGTCGTCGGAAAACGGCTAAGGTCGAAAGTAATCGACTTTAAGCCAATAAGCGATCGCCTAGCTGTGATCCGCATCCAAGGGAGGTTTTACAACATTAGTCTCATTAGTGCACACGCCCCCACCGACGACGCTGAAGAGCCCATCAAAGAGGAGTTTTACGACCTCTTGGACAACGCCTACGGAGCCTGTCCGGAGTACGATGTCAAAATCGTGCTCGGGGACTTCAACGCCAAAATCGGTCAAGAAAACATCTTCGGCGGAGTAGTCGGAAAGCACAGCATCCACGACACGACAACAGACAACGGCTTCCGACTTACGGACTTTGCAGCAACTCGTAATACGGTGATAAGTAGCACAAGATTCCCTCGCAAGCGCATCCACACAGCAACCTGGCGGTCTCCAGATGGCCGAACAGCCAACCAAATCGACCATGTGCTCATTGACGCAAGGCACGCGTCCAACATCCTGGATGTACGAACATTCAGGGGGGCAAACGTCGGCTCTGACCATTTTCTAGTGGCAGCACGATTCAGAGCCCGACTTTCCAATGTTCGAAAGCTGCACCAGCCGACCAAGAGGATGTTCGACATTGGACGCCTGAGCACCCCGGAGATCGTCAGAGACTACAAGGAGCGTCTGAGCGAACGACTCGCGAGTATGCCTACGTCGGACACAAACGCCAATAATATGTGGCTCCATTGCCGCTCTGCCATCCAGGAAGTAGCCGAAGCCACGATGGGCTACCAACCACCCCCGGCAAGAAACCCATGGTATGATGGCGAGTGTGAGCAGAAAAAGCGAGCAACCGACGAGGCGTACCAAAAAGCGTTGCAAAGGAAAACAAGGGCAGCGCGCGAGGAATACCGAGCCAGAAGAAGGGAGGAGAAAAAGACACTGCGGCGAAAAAAGAGGGCATTCGCAGCCTCCCAGCTCAAGGATATTGAAGAGTCCAGGGACAAAAACCGAATACGATCCTTTTATAAGAAGGCCAAAAGTCTCGCAGCGGGCTCTAAGCATGGCACCCTGGCTCTCCGAAATTGCGAGAATAATCTTGTCACCGACCCGCAGGGAATAGTGGATGTCTTTAAGCAGCATTTCCAGCAGCTGCTTAACGAGCATGAAGAAGAGAGAGTGGTAGTGGACGAAGAGATCCCACCTCCAGTCGATGAAGTCGTTCCCCCTCCCAGCATTGAAGAAATCGGCACAGCCATCAAAAAGCTGAAGAACAACAAGGCCGCAGGCTCGGATGGTATCCCATCAGAGCTCTTCAAAGCTGGAGGCGATGTCCTGGTAGGGAGCATGCACCAGATCATCTGTAGAATTTGGGAGGACGAATGCATGCCCGACGACTGGAATACCAGCTCTATCTGCCCCATCCACAAAAAAGGCGATCCTACCTCGTGCAAGAACTACCGAGGTATATCGCTGCTCAATGTCGCCTACAAGATCCTGTCGAGTGTACTGTGTGAACGTCTAAAGCCGTTTTGCACCGCACTAATCGGCACGTACCAGTGCGGCTTCCGGCCCGGCAAATCGACGATAGACCAAATTTTCACACTAAGGCAAATCCTGGAGAAGACCAGCGAGTTCCAAGTCGATACGCACCACCTTTTCATCGACTTCAAAGCCGCATATGATCCCGGCAAAACTGATCCGGTTGTGTCGAACCACGCTCAACAACACTCGATGCACCGTGCAGTTCGGCTCAAGAACGTCCGAGCCCTTTGAAACATGCACCGGATTTCGGCAAGGAGACGCGCTGTCATGTGACTTCTTCAATCTCGTGCTGGAGCAAATAGTACGGCGGGCCAACGTCAACACGGAAGGTACTATCTTCCACAAGTCGGTCCAGCTCCTGGGCTACGCAGATGATATTGATATCATCGCTCGGTCCCAGCGGGCCATTATGGAAGCTTTCACCGCGATTGAAGAGCAGGCTAAACGAACTGGTCTGAAGATAAATGAGGAGAAAACCAAATATATGCTGTCGACGAAGAAAGAATCCGTCGCCCACCGCCTAGGACAAAATGTTACAGTCGACAGCTATAACTTCGAGGTAGTTAAGGAGTTCATATACCTCGGGGCGAACGTAAACTCCACGAATGACATCGTAGTGGAGATCCGTCGTAGAATCACCCTTGGCAACCGCTGCTACTTCGGTTTGTCCAAACAGCTAGGGTCAAAACTCCTGACTCGAAGAACTAAGGTCATGCTCTACAAGACCCTTATCCTGCCAGTCCTACTGTATGGAGCCGAAAGTTGGACGATAAGCAGGACTGCAGAGCTGATACTTGGCTCCTTCGAAAGAAAAATTCTACGGCGGATATTCGGTCCAGTCTGCGAGGAAGGCGAATGGAGGAGAAGACATAACCGCGAACTTTATGAGCTGTACAAAGATGTGGATATAGTCCGAAAGGCAAAAATCCGTCGACTACAGTGGCTCGGCCACATGGACACAAACGCTCCAGTTAAAAGGGTCTTCGAATCCGAGCCTCCTGGTTCGAGGAGAAGGGGGAGACCGAACCTCCGGTACAGAGATCAAGTGATCGCGGATGCAAGACAGCTTGGTCTTCCGGACTGGAAGCAGCATGCCCGGGACCGTCAACGTTGGAAGGCGGCTTTGGCTTTCCCCTAAGTTCACTAAAGCAATTTTCATGCGGTTGGCACGATCAGCAATGAGAAAGGTTTTTCTTTTGTTTAGCTCTATTCGAAATAATAAGAACTACCGGACGTTGTTAGTTGCCTTAACTTAAGTTATGTCCTTACTTCAAATCTGGGCTCTCATCACGTAACACGACTATCGTCTGACGATATCGTTTGAACGATAGCTGTGCTTCACGTTATTATTATTATTTATTATTGGGCGGCGCACAGTGGGCCCAAATGGCAAAAGTCGTGGCAAAAATACAAAATTCGATGTTTTATTTTGTCGTTTTTGTTTTTTGCTTCTTATAGAAATATAAACAGAGCTTCAAAAACAGCAAACAAAATAATTTTCTGATTTTTATCTTATCTTCTAGAGCGCTTCAAAGTTAGTCAATTTTGCTCAAGAGTATATAATGCTGAAACTAAAGAATCAATTTAAATTTCTTTGAGTGCAGTTTAGTTAATTCATGTATTAAGAACATAAAAATACATAGATATATAAAGATAAGAGAAGAAAAATATTTTTAATGAATTAAACAAAATAACACCTTTTTTTAGTTGTTTATTGGGGTTGGGGTTGAGCTACAAAAAAGGCCTGCCCAGTCATGCGGAAAACCGACCATGGTAGTTGACCTTAACTATTTGTAAAACTATATGCAAAATTTCAGCTGCAACTATTCGCATTGTTCGGAGAAATTTCAATTTGTTTAAACTAAGTCGGGTTCTCAGTGCTTCCATTTTTGGAAATATTTTGATTATTTATGAAATAATAGAGCTGAGAGCCTAAAATGCTATTCTTATATCAATTATAAATAGTTATTTTTTTTTTTTTTTTTTTTTTTCTGAGCTAAAAAACGTGTACATGTTGCATACGATGAATTTTGATTTCCCTATTATTTTTCACTGGAACGCTTTATTAAACAAGAAAAAAACAAGAAAAAAGAAAGAAAGACGCGCAATCTAATTCACGTTAATTTGGCAGTAAGGGCGCGTAGGTATATAAACTCTGAGAAAAAGATAAACTGTATTAGTTTCGAAAAGACTTTACTCAAGAGCAGAACGTGCACAATTTCTAAACGGAACATTTATATATGATAAAGTTGAAGATGAAATGCCAAGCACATCAAGAGGAGGACCTTCAAAATCATTAGAATATTGTTCAGAATACACCAAAAGGTGGAAACTGTCAGAAACCACGAGCAATATTTTCACTAAAAATGTTTCCACAGCTCTGACATTAAAGTATAATCAGGATCACGAAAAGACAAAAGCGGATATCACAAAAGCAGTTTTCAACGCAAGTCCATTACTAGTCCAACGGATAAAGGAGAGTATTCCGACACCATAAAAAGATCCAATCAAATACGATGGCTCCACTGCACTAGCCTTGTTTTTGGATATGCGACTTTCTAAGGAAAAATATAATTTAATGCTAAATTCATTAAGAAGCCATAACGTTGACGTGTTTCCAAGTTATAAAGTATTAATGGAAGCAAAAATACAAGCCACTCCATCCAACTTGATTGTAACGGAGACTTCTGTTGAGGTGAATCTTCAAGACTTGGTGTACCACACAGCAAAAAGAATTTTAAATAGTCTAGACAATCGGGAACTCATTTCACTTCCAACAAATCTTAGTATGCTAAGCAAATGGGGATGGATCTTCCGGGCAAAGTGCATATAAGCAAACGATTGTTTCAGAAGATGGCCAGACAGTATCTGATGCAAACATGTTTATGGCTTCACTAGTTCCGCTTCGTGTAAAAGGTGAATCAACGGAATATTGGAAAAACCCAAGACCGTCCTCAGTACACTTTTGCAGATCGATCCTTTTTAAATACGCAAAGGAGTCCAGCGATATTGTTCAGACAACTGTCAGGAATATACGGGACCAGATAGACAATTTAAGGCCAACTGTAGTTGTTGTCACTGAGGCAAAAAATTTGATGGTTCGGCATGATTTCTTTCTGACAATGATAGACGGGAAAGTGTCCAATTTGCAAAAGGACACAAAAAAATATTAACAGAGAAGCCGATTCAGTTGATTCCCAAGTAGATGAAAGAAATTACGAATTTGGAATTTCGCCATTACACGCTAGAATACGATGTATTGAGTTCATACTAAATCTAGCTTATGGATTGCACGAAGAAGATGAAAGCGTCGACAAGAAAGAAGCCGAAAAAACAAGAAAAGGACTTTAGGGATCAACTCGGCCTTATTATTGATACGCCAAAACAAGGATTCGGAAATACGAATGATGGAAACACTTCACGAAGATTTTTCGAAAATCAGAAGTAACGTCAGCTATAATTCGAGTAGATAAGGAACTTATAAAGAATTTGCAAGTTATTTTAAATGCACTATCATCAAAGCAATCTATTAACGTCGATAAATTTAACGAGTATGCCAAAATTACTTCAAATCTTCTCAAAGCCAAATACAGCTACAAGCTCCTGACTCCAACACAAACTTCTGGATCATGGTGGGGAACTTATAAAACATCAAATGAAAAAGAGTTGAAAAAAAGTTATTGTCCAGAACTACTGAGGTTGTTAAATGTTGAAAATAACGATGTCAATGAATTTTTTATTAAAAACGAATAACATTAGAAATAATTTAAAAAAAAATATATATAACATTCTATTTCTCATTTGTTTCATTTTTTATTTTTTTCGGTCCGTTTGCTTTTTTACTACACTGTTTCTCATGAAATATGTTATTCAAACAGTTTTTTAGTATATAATGAGCTACTAAATTGAAAAAATACTTTCTTATATTACTTGTTAAGAAATATTGTAGAAGTGTATTCTTTAATTTTAAGCACCCATTGTTGTCATCAATTTTATTATAGGACTACTTGTGAATACTTAAATAGTCATAGACTTCTTTCCACAAAATTTAGGACTAATTTTAAGGGTTAATTTTATAGTTTTATTTCGTTAATTCTTTTTTTTTATGAAAATCTTACTTTAGTCCACAACTGTGAAACACCCTGTGAATCAATTTTCTTCAAATTTTCCATTTTTATAGCCTTGGAAATTTTTTCTAAGGGGAAATTGTGCCGATATCTTTATAGGTTCAAAAGTTATGATTTTTGCAACGAGAAAAGTCATTTGGGACCACTGTGGGAGCCTAGCTTTTTCGCGCCTCCACTGTGTTGTGCGCGTTATAATTTTGTCACATGTGGAGGGGACCTACTGTTTAATGCCGGATCCAAACGCCGAATTGCGAAAACTTTTCATGACAGAAGTGCTCCAGGAGTACTAGAGTATAAAAGGATCTTACAAAAGAATTTTTCCACTTCTAAATATTATTCGAGGGGAAACAACGAAAAACCCTCGTTTAATTCGAAAAAAAAACATTAAACCTTAATTCATAGATATGTAAATCTAATAACGGACAAATGAAATATATAAATAAAAAAGTAGTATATAAATAAACATATATGTACATGTATATGAATAAATAACTAAATAAACAAATAAATAAGTAATATGTAAATGAATAAATATATAAATAAATAAATAAATTTAATACTTGGGTTTTTATTAATTATTTTCGGAATACAAACAGTTTATTATACTTTAAATTTAATTTATACTTTTTACTTTCTTAAGGCGAATTTAACTCTTTTGATGGCGGAAGGCAAGTGGCCGAGAGATTTGTCATGGTGGGATATGTCAGCTGAAGGATATCGTTTGAAACGTTGTTTATTGTTAGCCCAGAGGGCGCTGACTCACACAGGGATGTTACATTTCTTTCAATTTTAATTTTTAATACCACAAAATAGATAAATAAAAAAGAAACAAGTAAATAAATAAATAAATAAATAAATAAGTATAAGATCCGTTAACAGTTAGAACTCGTATTCTAACTCAGGCTAAGTGAGATTAAGCTCGTTAATTAGGGGACTATCCGGAATGCTACATCTTAAGGGAAATGAGTTGGTTAAAATTGTGAAAAATAAGGTAAAACTTTTAACTTAAATAAATGAAATCTTGGATTGAATGATAAAAACAAATAGAAATAATTTTGCTAATGTGTTTTTTGCATTATATTAAATATTGATTTTCGCAGAAAAAATTTATTTTTTTTTTTAGATTTAGATCTAGTTATTGTGGCAAAGAGTTACAATTTTTGTTTTTGTCTCTATACATACAGCGATTCGGTCATATTACCTTACTTAGATGTTAATATGATTTCTTAAATAATATATCACAGATTAATTTTAGAGGAAAAGCCACTAAAACCTTCATTAAAGTCTACGGTGTTTGAGGGAAGAGAAATGTCAAAGTGGTATCATCACTTGATTCCAAAGATCAAAGTGTGGCATAAGAGCAAAAAGATTAATAATTAGATAAGAAAAATAGATGATTGAATAAATAACAAATATACATACAATTAAATAAATAAATGAAACAAACATAAATAAGTAAACAATAAAGTGAATGAACAAATAAGTAACTAAACAAGATAGACAAATAGCCAAATATATAAATATAAAATAAATAAATAAATAAATATACAGTCGATGCCTTCTAAGTCGAATTCACGCGGGATATCAAAATTAGTTCGAGTTAGAGGGATTTTTCGAAAAGTTCGAGTTAGAGGAATTAATTTTTTTTTTTGTTTCAAAGACTTTATTTTATTTAAAAGAGTATACATGTAAGGAAAAAATACAGGAAATTACTTAAAAAAGCTTGTAATTTTGGATTGGAGTCTTTAAAATTGGATCCTTCAAAAAAGAACGCTATTTTCAAAAGGCAGTGTTGGACCTCATCTGGACTCTCAATGCATTCACTAAATAAAGTTTGAAAGCATCTCAGATACCTAACTGTTTCTATATTTAAAGCAAATTGTTTGAGGCCAGAGCCGCACGGTTGTGTGCACAAATAACCTGTAGTTCATTTGTGGTTGTGTGTAGACGACGATTATGTGGCCCTAGACGACAATTATGTTGATTGTGCTTCGAGAACCGTTGGCCGTTGGCTTGTAGGTCGCAATGCAAATCCTCATTCTTGCTGTGAACATGCTCTTTCTTTCTTGCATAGGTCAACAATAATAAGCGCAACCACATGAAATGAAAGGTGTTCGTCGTCCAATGCAAAATTGAGAGAGAGTCAGGGGATGAATCTTTCGCCGAACTATGGCGAAAAATTTCGAGTTAGAAAAATTTTCGACCTAGAGGGCGTTCGACTGTATATATATGTAAATATATATAGAAAATATATAAATAGAATATATAAATAAATAAATAAATAAATAATAGAAAATAAATGAACAAATAAATAAATAAATATATACATAATTAAATAAATAAGTAAATAAATAAATAAATAAATAATCGTGCTTTCTCGTGCATTACATTTCACTAATACATTCATAGTGCACTTGCAAGTTAACCCTCTAGCCGGTATGAGTGCCTTAAGGCATGCATCACAAAACTAAAGTTTACTTAAGAAGTAAACGTGTTTTTTTAAGAAGTTCTTCCGCTATATAACGGGCCACAATTCTTTCCAAGACAGGAATTAAATTCGACTTTTCGTTTTGACTCTATCTGCAGTTTTCAATAAGAAATCGAAAATTACAGTCGCAAAATTTTTGCTGAGAAAATCGAAGTGGCATAATGAATATATTTTTATTGAAAATAACAAAACCCCGATTTTATTGAAAATAACAAAACCCAGATCATGTTAATCTACGATGGTATTTAAAAAAACAGTTTCTGGTATTTGAGCAGCACAAACACACCTTTTTTCCCTGGCGCATAAAATAAATCACCAAATTACTTCTGATTGACATTTCTGAGCTTACCGGATCATCATTATGCTAGAAAAAATTGTCTTAAAATTTTTTTACCATTTTTAGCGGTTTATCGGTTAGAGGGCTAAATTTGAAATCATCTGATTGTCAGGTGATAAGCAGGATGTGTAATATGTCTGAGATAGTTTTTCAATTCTAGAAGAAACCAATTCTATGTTGGTAATTTCATGAAGTTCCTCTGTAGAGAAAAGTCGGAGTAATTTGAGAATCATTTTTAAAATCCTATTCTGAACAGTCTGAAGCCTACGCACATGAATTTTTGCACATTTGCCCCATACTGGAGATTCATAAAATATGATGGCTTGGAAATGGCTCTAAAAATTAACAGTTTGTTCTGAGTATTCAGCTGTGAGCATCTGCAAATAAAAGGGTAAAAAACCCTTATCGTGACATCAAATTCGACCTAGAGGTATTGAAAACAGACCAAGAGTCCTAAGCACTATTTTCTATATTTTTTTTTTCGTTCTTGGACTTGAAATTACGAAAGGATAATGAAGCATCACAAGCAGCCTTTATTTTGACATAAGGAATGTAGCATTCAGTAGCACTCAAACTATGACGATAGGCGAGACGATAGTGATAGTATTATCGTGAAGCAAACTTTTGGCGATAACGATTACGACAGTCGTCAGGACGATGGTCTGAAAAGCTTCGTGATGAGAGCTATGAAACCTGTTTTTATTTACAGTCATTCAAAAAAGTATTTGCATACCCAGTTTTTTATATATGGAATGTTGCATATGGAAAGAAGAAAAGAGCAGGGCTCTCATCACGTAACTTTTCAGACGATCATCGTCAAAACGACTATCGTCAACGCTATCGTCAAAAGTTTGCTTCACGTATCACTATCGCTATCGTCTCGTCTATCGTCACAGTTTGAGCGCTACTAAATGCTACATTCCTTATGTCAAAATAAGAACTGCTTGTCATCTTTCAATTTCCTTTTGTATTTTCAAGTCCAAGACCGAATTAAAAGTATAAGTAATGAGTCCTAAGGAGGTATAAGGCACTCCAGTTCATATAAAAATAAATTATAAGCTTGAATTAATTAAATTAGCATCTATTTATAAGCATTTCATTTCCTCCCCACAATTGGCATTTACTTGAACAAGGACTCAAACCAAAGTTCTCCATGGTTTGGAAAGAAAATATGGGTTAGATATATGATTGCAGGTCGAATGTGAGAAATAAAAAAGGCATTTCTTGTATGAAAAACAATGTATAATGCAAAAAAAACACTAGCAAAACTATTTTTTCAGCATTAAATACAATATTTTATTTATTTAAGCCAAAAAATTTACAATATTTTTCACAATTTGCTCTAGGACGATAGTAAATTAGGTATCGTCAGAAAAGCATCGTCGAGACGATAGCAAATGACAGTTCTCGGCTTATGTGAAGTAGAGAAAACGATATCGTTTTGACGATATCGTTTTTTTATGCTTACGTGAAGCACAGCTATCGTTCAAACGATATCGTCAGACGATAGTCGTGTTACGTGATGAGAGCCCAGGAAAAAACCTTTCTTAGAATATAAAATTGCCTAAAATCGGTCAAGAATTACTCCAGTTATTCAGTAAAAACATCAAAACTGGCGTCAAAAAAGTATTTGCACACTTTATGTTGTGAGCGAAATATGATAGAAATAAATAAGTTGCAAGTACATATTATATTTTGTGTGCAGTATTTTGAGTAGTTGTGTTAGTTGTTTGTATAAAATCGATAAGATTGCGAAAAATTTCAGGACCTATCTGAAGCTCTTCCTAAGTCTTTGGGTCAGTTTTGCTATAAAGCCCAGTTTTTCTTGCTTTATATCCCAACAGAGTTGGATTTTTTATAAGGATAGCGTCTGGTGATTGGAAAGACGTCTCAAGTTGTGTGGGGACAATATACAATAGCCATTCTTTCGAGAACCTTGCTTGATTTCCTCATTTTTAATGACCCCCGTCGTCATGTTCGTATAAGACGGCCTCTACATTTGCAAATTGATGGCGTTATGGGTCAAAGAACCCAGCCAGGCTGCTTAATCTATCGTAAGCCATGCGGCACCATCCCATACCATGCCTGTTTACTTACTGTTTTACTCACAGTGAATACTAAATCGTTGACATCTCGAAAACGGTACTAAAAATCAAATTTTACTTACATAATATCATGTAATTCTTTCGCTGAGATCCACAAAACTGTGTTTTCGGATCTTTAATTTTAGATATTCAATTCAATTCGAATGTTGCTGTTCTGATGTTTTTGGTTAATAACTCGACTCGGCTTGAAAAACTACTCAAGCCAAAATGCTCAGACTAATTGTGAAGTAAAGATTCTGGGACTCGTATCAATTTCAGAAAGAATTTTATGGATTAAAAAAAGCTTTAATTCGGCAATAAGATTTTATGGATTAAAAAAAAAACTTTAATTCCGCCATTATTCGATAGATTCATGATTATTATTAGGGTTACGTTCCAAAGGAATAACGAAACCCTTATAGAATCACTTCGGTGTCCCTCTGTCTGTCTGTCTGTCATATTTGCTAATAACTTCTGAATCCTCTGTAGTTAAGGGATTAAATTTGGAATGGATATGTATCTTGGCAACCCAAAAATAAATCAGGATTTTTTTCCGGAATTAGTCGTATATTAAAGAAAAAGTTAGTACTGAAACTAATCTTTGAAAAAACTTTTATGAACTTTTGTGGTCAATATGGGTGTCATTGGAAAGGGGGCGGGGCGGAGACTACAAAAATGTCTGTCTGTCTGTCATTAAGCCTTATCTTAGGTACCTGGTGAACTACCCGGAATTAAGAAATGAAATTTTCAGAGATGATGTATTTCACTTGGCCAAAGAAAGTTCCGAAAAAAAGTTTAAGGAAAGTCACTTATTAGCGAAAAAGTTAGTACTAATACTAAAATCAATCAAAAAATCTTGGATACTTGATATGGGTTCGTTAGAAAGAGAATGGTAGCAAGATCGAAGAGTTGTACCACAATTAGCATCTTAGTCTTATTGGTAAAAAGCTATAAGCCCGCAAACTTCAAAAAGCAGACTTGTGTACCATGTCCCATACCTTATTTTCTAAAATAATGGGCCAAAAAATCTGAAAAAAATTGGAGCTATGGGGTAACTCATCGCAATATTGCAAATGTACCCATAAATCTCACATAATTTTTTATTCAAACTAAAATAAATTAATAACTAATTTCTTTAAAAAAATTTTTTACCGGAATTAATTGAATTAGGTACCGTTGGATAGGTTTTTAAAATAAAATACAGTTTTGATTTTGAGCTTTTTGTTTCGAGGCTCAGTTTTCGAGATTTAAGTGCGAAAAAAAAGCGTACCCCCCTCGTATTTCCACACCCGATGGTTTAAAAATCTAAATAAAATCTAGAATGCAGGTCTCGATGTAATCTTTAGTTTAAATTTAGTTCGAGCATCCTGGCTCAAACAGTTTTTGAGTTATTGGCCAAAAACCAAAATCAATGACATACGAATTTTAAAGATCCGAAAACGCCATTTTGTAGATCTCATCAATAGAATAAAAAAAAGTTATACAAAAAAAAATATTTTCACACATTTTTCGAAATATTAACGATTTAACGTTACTAACTCAATCGAGGACGCAAAGGATTCTTAAAAAAGTTTTTATATTCTGTGAACTTGAGCGAATATTTTGTATCTTCTTCTCTCTCAGTTCTCTTAAAAGAACAAAGCGAAGTAAAGGAATGATTGGTCATAATAGCCATGTTATTGTAATTTTTTTGAAGAAAATAAGAGAAGCAGTTATTTGTACGTGTATGTGTGCTCAGACCATTTCCTAATACGCTCTTTTCTATTGGTTACGATTTATATGAATATGCTGTTGGAAAGATTTTAAATTTTGTCATTGAATAAAAGTGAACATAAAGAATTCTAAAGAAACAACAACAAAATTGAACATTATTTTTGTTATTGCTTCAATGTGATTTTCACATGCCAAAAGTCAAATAATAGATCCTAGTGTAAAATTTGAATTTTTTTTTGAATTTCAAACATGAGTACTTGATTTGCTAATTTCTTGGATGTTTGTGACTGTACCACATTAGTGTTTTAGGTGACTAAGTGGCTATTTATTACTGCCGAATACGTTATGATTCGAATTGCTTAGCTGCTTGATAAGCTAACTTTCATGAACTGTTGATTAATTGTTTCAAATTATTAATTGTTCAATGGAGCTTGAGACCATTTCCCTTAAGTTTACTAAATCAATTTTCACACGGTTGGCACGATCAGCAAATGAGGAAGACTTTTCTTTTGTTTAGCTTTATCCGAAAACGGCATCTAGCCGTAGTTAGTTGCTTTAACTTAAATTATGTCCTTACTTCTAATCTGTTGACGAAAGAACGAAACCCTCGGTGCGTGAGTAAAACTCACACTTGACCGGCTTTTTTTCCTAATGCTTTCACTGAGATCTACAAAACGGCGCTTTTGGATTTTCGAAATTGGCATATCGACTTTTTATCATTTTTGGCCAAAAGCTCGGAAACTATTGGGGCCAGAATGCTGATATTAGTTTTAGTTGAATGTACTCATCGTAGCCGATTTTTTCAGATTTGTTGGTATGAAAATTACGGGGAGGATTAACTTTTCGACTTTTTACAGAACTATAAAAATGGTTATTGTAAGTCTACATTAAAAGACATATGCTGTAGCAGACTTTTTTAAGAACTTTTTAAGACGATCAATTCCCTCATACATTACTTTTTTGTATCTATAACTGTTTATACAGCGCCCGCCTTAGAAGCTTGTTATAATATTTCTCGACTAATCTTCCGGGCAGCTTTTTGAAATTTTCTTGCCATACAAAAAATTATTAGAACAATAACGAACATTTAAAAATAAACAAAAATATGTAAATCGATCCAGCCGTTTTTAAGTTATGCGCTTACCATTCATTTTTTATTATATAGATGAAAAAAAAGTTTATACCAACTGTTTTCGAAATTGTGAAATTTGTGGGTAATTTCTAAATTGAGTTCTAAAACTAAAAACTTTTGATATTTTAAAAACATACCCTAATCATAAATAAAACTAAAATGTAGATAAACAGAAATTATATTTCTTTGTTACAGAGTCTAATATATATATCGGCTTGATTGATAGTAGTTTTTTAAGTATATAAAGAAAGAGAATTTGCCTAAAATATCGCTGATTTTTGTTTTTGTTTAGGGGCTCTGTAAAATAAATCCATAAACAAGACTTGGAGAATTATTGAAGTTATGCGACAATAATGCAGAGTGGGGAACGTCGAGTTTTATAACTCTTGTGCTGCATTTAAACATAGTGCACCCACCAACACAAAAAACCATGAGACTTTGATTTTTCATTAACAGGATGGCAGTGGATAGCCAAGTAATGTGTTACCATAACGTACCCCCATAGACAACATGTTGGCCATGTCCCACCATTGAAAGTAATTTCCGTTTCGTTGCGTTGCATAAAAAACAATTAAATCAAACGGGTCTGATAAAAACCCAGCCCCTCCAACGTAACGAACGACTTTAACAACAACAACGAACAACTTTAACATATCCGCTTCCAAAGAATTTAAATTGAGGCTTAGAGCAAATTCCTCCTAATCAAAATTGACTTACGTTCATTTACGCCTCCAATAGCCGTCCTATGCACCACGCATAAAAATTAATTAAACTCACAGTCACAATTATTCAATCCATCAGCAGTCAACGATAAATCGATTAAGGAGAGATATACCTAGAAGCGACCAAACCACTTAAAACTCCTTCACCCGTGCCCAGGAGCCCGAGTCAATCTACTAAAGTGTTCGAGCGATAAGAAGTTGATATACATCCCGAGATAGCATTATCAAGGTAAAATCGATATAGAGCTATCCTAAATTACCGTGCCACTGTGATAAATGTTCAAATTAATTTTAATTAGTGTTATTACAAAGTTATGTAAAATTTCCATGCAGCCGAGCACTGGGTTAGTGCACCTTGCCTAACAGTGCACACACAGGCACCCAGTTTGTGTCCTCTCACTGCAGTGCCGAGGCTGCATGGCTTTGACTTTGATAGAAACGATGTCACGAGAGCCGGGTCTGTGGATTCAGTAAATCAGTAGGGAGCCGCCAAGAACTGCTTGCAGGAGGAGAGATAGCGACTTCTATAGACGGCAGAGAGGCGCTATGGAAATTTCAGAGTGTTTACCTTGCATTCGTGAAATATTAATTAACAGCATAACTTGAAGTGTTTCCACTTGCTTGTCTTTATGGACTTAAACGTCTGCATGTGTATTGATATTAATTCAGTTTTGAAAACTGGAGGGCTCTTTGCAAAAGTTTTTGTTTTGAATGCAGGAGTGATGTTTACGGAAAGTTACGTACACTGAAGAGCAAAAGTGTAACAATGATTGTGATTTTGAACTTAACTTGTGTCTTTTTAATTTTCCTTTTATACAGAGTTGTAAAACTATTTTTCCTTGTTTCTTTGAACATTAATATAACAAATAAAAATACAAAATATTAATTTTTATGAAAACCAAAATTTACAAAAAAATAAAAACGAAATCACGTCATTGTTACAGTTTTGCACCAACCTGAAAAAACACAAAAATTGTAACTGTTTATTAAATTTTCCATAATCCTTTGCCGTTTTCTTAAGCAAATAAGCCTTCTTGGCACACTGTCGTACAGTTTTGGTAGAGCCTTCGGCAATATTACGTACCATTCGATTCGTTGATTTTTGCCTTTTGTATCCGTCTCTTAATTTGATAGTTGTTTTTTGAAAAAGCCGAAAAATGTTCAGTGAGATTCATGTCAGCGCTGTAGATGGCATTCCATCTTTTAAGATTTTGGACAAAATAACTTATTTTTCACGATTTTTGCGAATTGTTTTTGATCAATATCATATGGAAATATAATCTGACCTTTTACCATTGCCGTTATATCCATGGTAGCTGGCAAATGTTGTTGTAGAATTCTCGAGTACTGTTCCTTCCTCATAATGCCATCAGTTTCATCTGTGGGGCCAACACTATTTGGCGTAATACATCCTCAAATGATTTAACTATTACTTCCGTATTTCACAAGTTTGCTTTACGTGCTATGGTTAAAGGGAGCCTAGCGTGTTAGCCCAGTACTAAGAACGCCGATTAGACTAAAGGCGGCTTATTTTGGACTTATCAGACTAAAAAACCTAAAGCCGATTAGAACCAGACCCTAAGATTGATTAGAACCATAAATCTAATATTCCTTCCTTAATATTACTTTTTTTTCAAAACTTGTATCTTTCCAAAACTGCTTCTGGTAGAGAAATATTTTTGATCGATAAAGCTGCTTTCTTCTTATTTTTTCAGGCTTTGAAATCGACTTCATTTAGAGTCCTAAGGGGAGTACAAACACCGCCTGTTTAGTGTAGTTTTGGAATTCCGTCCTTGCAATCGAAATTTTTATCCGACTTAAAAAGCCTCTCAATGTGCCATGCTTTTCTCCTGCTAGTTTTTTTCGGCCGTGTATCTTATTTTTGTCTTTTCTGTGAAAATTGCTGGCTTTTTTTTATCCTTGCTACCGATATGTTGCATATTTTTTAAATGTTGGCGGTTTGTCTGGAAGATTGCCTCTAAACTAGCAAATCTATGACCTGCCTTAAACCTTTACTTAAACGACTCATTTTAAACAAATAATAAAGGGAACACTGCCTATCAGACCGAAATTATTAAACTAAGTGATGGCTTTGACTTACGCAACACGAATATATAGTGGCGATTTCAATGGTGCAAAACTGTAACAAAGGAGTTATGAAGGTTTTATAGTTACCATTTTTGAAATATTGGGTGGAAACACAAAAATCCGATGGGATAAGATTGCAATAATTGTTATAAGAAACAAAAAAATAGAATTTCTTTGAAAAATTGTGGTTACCAAGCAGTATTTCATTTTAAATGGAAACATTGTTACACTTTTGCTCTTCAGTGTAGATGAGTGAATGTTTGCTGGAAAAATCAGAGTTTGTAAAGAGTGTATAGAGTCCTCTGCCAAAAAGATACATCTAAAGAATTTTTTTTTCAAAAGCTATCAAGAGATTTTGAATGCAATCATAAGTTGCCATGATACAATATATTCATCTGAGACTGTTTTCTTCGCAAATTCTTATATGCATTAATTTAATTAAATTTAATTATTTTGAATGTAGAATTTAAAGTTAAGTCAATCAACAACTAAGCTCAAATTTTGCAGACATGAAATAGCATTAAGAGCTAAATAGGATTTGTTTATAATAACAATTTTTTACTAGAACAAGAAGGTCTATATTCTAAAATTAATGAAATTAACATTTATTTATTTTCGGGGTATTTATTATTCGGGGACAGTGAGCTGAATATTCTGCATGCAAAAGTATATCCGGATTTTTCTTTTTTGGTATTTTTTGATATAAAGGGTCATTTTTTTGCTATTATCTTTTAGCTTAAACAGCTGACGCACGTTTCGTGTTTTGTTTCACTGTCAAACATCTTCAGTTTGGTCTATAATTTTACCATGAATAGTCTTAGAAACGAACAACGCTTGCAATTATTGAATTTTATTATCAAAATGCGTGCTCTGTTAAGAAAGTTAAGAAAGTGTTCAGCGACGAAGCTCATTTTTGGAGGAACGCACAATTGTCCCCGGAGATGGGAGATCTCGCGCGTTTAACAGTTTTGGCTGATTACAAAGAGAAAAATCGCTTGTATGTTTACACTGCAAATGTCAAAATCACACTGATATCTTCAATATCCTATCCTCAATTTATTTTCTAACGAAGCAGGTTAGTGGATAGATACCTACTAACGCCAGATCTAGACTGAGTCTCGATCCTTCTCTTGCGAACCTATCGGATTCCGGGTATGTTACTATGTCCAAGGACCCAGCAGTAACTAATTCTGTGCTGCGAGCAGAACCCGAAGCTCTTTTCGTAGCGGAAATTGCTTTTATGGCCGCATGACTGTCAATCAGAATGGTGATATCTGCCGGTAGTATCGCCAACATTGATATCATTTGACCGCCAGGACCTCCGCCCGAAAGACACTGCAACAATAAGGAAGTCTGATCGACCTGCGCACGTCTAACGCTTCGGAGTGAATGCCTGCGCCCGTTCCTTCACCTGTTATTAAAACTCTTGGGACTCGTTTTTTCGCGGCAGTAGACTTCACCGCGAAGCACTTTGACTGGGATTCACGCGTTACTAATAAGAAAGAAGAAACGCTTATGGCAGTTCTTAAAACACATACTATAAAATTCCTTTCAACAGGTGAACTGAAATACTGGCCAACAGACACTAACAAGAGACCTGACCTATTAAATTTTTGCATATAATATATAAAGGCATCTCGACACACGACATGACAGCTTCAACTATCCTTGACCTCTCTACAGACCACTTGCCGTAATCATCAACTACAAAATAGACATTTCACACGACAACCTGTCGAACAGACTTTACAACAAGAATTCGACTTTGATATATTTAAAGAAATTGTAACCAAAGACCTTACGCACAAACATCCAAGAAATTAACAAATCAAGTACTTGTGTTTGAAATTCAAAAAATTTAAATTTTATACAGGATTTATTATTTAACTTTTGGCATGTGAAAATCACATTGAAGCAATAACAAAAATTATCATCAATCATTTCCTTCCAACTTTCTAGCTGTCATTTTCTTTCCAACGATATCCATATCAAATATCTAAGAAAATAAATCTGTTTTTTGATTTTAGTATTAGTACTAACTTTTTCGCTTATAGGTGACTTTCTTAAAACTTTTTTTCGGAAATGTCTTTAGGCAAGTGAACCACATCATCTGTGAAAATTTAATTTCTTAATTCCAGGTGGTTTACCAGGTAACTAAAAAAGGCTTAGTGACAAACAAACAGACATTTTTGTAATCTACGCCCCGCCCCCTTTCCAATGACACTCATATTGACCATCAAAGTTAACAAAAGTTTTTTCAAACGTTGGTATCAGTACTAAATTTTTCTTTAATCTTCTCCTAATTCCGGAAAAAATTGCTGATTTATTTTTGGGTTGCCGAGATATATATTTATTCCAAGTTTCATCCCTTATCTACAGAGGATTCAGAAGTTAATAGCTTTATTCCTAGCGTTATTCCTTTAGAACGAAACCGTAAAAATGTCAGGTGTTCGAATTACCTTTTTTGCTTAATTTTCCATTCGGCGATCGTATTCCCTATACTTTTTGTTTCTCTGAAAAAGGGTTGAAATAACTTTGGCTGGTATATATATATACATACAATATATATGTATATAAATATATATGTACATATATATATATATATATATATATATACAATAATATTAACCCGTATCCGAATTTTGGGGTGTCTGCAACTTTAAAAAAAAAAATTGTTTTTTTGAATTACTTTCGTGCACTCACTAAACATATTTGTAATATTAATCAAATATAATATGATCACAATCTACTTCAAAAGTGATATTAAAATTAAAATTCAGTGAATTATATCGAGTTAAAAAGAGAGATGGAAATTATAAAAATTCAGTTAATGTAAATTATATTGAGGTAAAAGGGAAATTCACTAATAGTGAAATTAAACAAAAGCAAATCGTTTTGAATTCTTCAAAACCTTGATGCCTGTTAGATTATTTTTCTTTTTTTCTTTTGCTTTTTTGTTTGATTTTGAATTTTGACTCCAAATAAAATAGATAAATAGACAAATTTAATTTCATGTGCTTTAACAAGCACGTATATCTTTTATTTAATGATTTGTAAGAAACGTAAAATTCAATACTCTGAAGAGTATGGACCAGTCTCTAACGCGAAATCGGTGCATCTCTGGCCTAGAAATTAAAAAATGGCTGTCAAAAGACACGTCGGTATAATTTCAAAGCTAAGTAAAACCAAACTTTAACGTGATCGTGGACCTCCGGGAATAGCCGTGTAAGTTGATCGAACACTATAAAAAATGTATCCACAATTAAAAAAATGTGTAGGGCTAGTATGCAAATGAGAAGCTAACATTATTTAGGACTAAATGCTGAAAAAGAAACTCTTTCTGACTAACCACTATATCACTCTAACAGAAATTTGTAGTAAAACATAAAATTAATCATAGTTTAAAAAACTAAAAAAACTAAAAAATACGCTTTAATTACGCACTAAAAATCGAAAAATAATCTTATCACTTCTTTTATGTCCAATGACTAAATTTAAATACAAGAAAAACCTCTTAAATTCTCTTTTGCTGAAAAGACACGCACGTACAGCAGTTATTCACAATCATACCAGAAACTGAAATGCGGAAAAATAAGTCAACGTTATAACACACTAAAGCAGGTGTATTCCACTCTTCTGTAAGATGAATCATTATTAAACACACTTCTCTGATGTTTAAATCCTTTGTGCTTATCGCTGGCACCCTCTTACTTTAATAAAACCCGCCTCCTAACCATTCACGTGCTTTGGAGCTATGAACCGTCCTGAAATTCCAAATCAACTCTGGCATGAGGTAAGTCGTCGATACGAATAAATAACACACGCCTAGTCATTGATTTCATGCTTCATATTTCCATTGCATACTAAATGAAAGGAAAACAGGAAAAATGTTTCCAACTTATTTATTTCTCCCCTTTAACTTTCAATAACCCAGTGCGGCGCAGTGAGCAGGTCCTCCGCCTAAATTAAATGCCAAATGGCATACGGTATACGGTATACGGTATACAACTGAATTCCCGGTATTCACTGTTTGATGGTTCTTCTTACCGAAAAAAGTAAACACATTTAAATTCAACTCACATTCCAGATCCAATTGTTCCAGTGATTTCGCATCATTCACCTGAACTCTAACACGAATAACGTGTACGACTAACCCCCCACCCGGGGAGACTAACTCCGTGTCTGGCACACACGTGACAGAAAAACGATGAGAAAAAGAACCAGGAAAAATAGAATATCAATATTTTTAGCGGCATTACAGGCATCAAGCAAACCAAGAAATTTGGCATTATAAGTTATAAAACAGAATTTCCGGCATCCACATACCTTTTACTAACCGGCAGGTCCGGTAAATCAAAAAATAAAAACGATAACCGAGAAATAAAAAATCAACCCCCACCCCATTCAAGTAAACATGCAACCAACCGGACAACTGAGAAAGGCGACATAGAAACCAATTTTTCTTTTATTTATGACATACAAGATACCTCTATGTTGGCAATAAATTTAAGGTTAAAGGCTTTTCATCGCAAATCAGTTCGGGTCAACAGTGACAATTTGTTTCCTTGATAAAGATATCGATCATGCGGCCCGGCGTGCACGTGATTTGACGTAAATGAGACTAATAAAATATTTTATTACAATTAATAACGGTGGTTAGTAAAAAGTCCGAGGAAAATCTCTGCCGCTGACGGTGTCGAGTAATTAAGACTCAAGTCGGCTAATGGTTTTTAAATTATGGCTTAATCCGCGTGTTTCGTGCACGCCTTGCCTGTCGATTGCTTTGAGACCTGTAAAAGCATTTACTGAGAAATTTATGATCGCTACAGGGACAATAAAATTAAAGACCGCACCTCAGTGACGATGACATTTGATTGACTGGGCGACCACTACGTGCCAGCCGCACGTCTGTACAATTTAAACACCGTGTTGCCATCAGCTGCTGGCTTGCGAGTAGTGCGAGTTACACGGAGAGCCGATTAGACAGCAGTACACTTGGAATGGCAATGACAGCATAGTGTCAAAACACATTGTTGTGCCAGCTGCTTTACTTCACTTAAGTACGCCAAATTAATGTTAACGTTAAGTAATTGCCAATAGATTCCACTAAGGTGATACACATACGTTCACATGTCGGAAGATTCTAAGAATCTAAAACTTAGGCCTAAAAGGTGCAGTACGTGGACTCTAACAGCACCACTGACAAATGATTTGCGAATGACATATACGCAAATGATTTCCGCTAAAGGAAAGTGTACATTTGATACTAAAGTGATAAGCATTCATTTATGTACTTACGACTGCTGCATCACGGTTTTTCTTTTTCCTCCTCAACAAAGGGACTTTGATGTTACAAATCTTTCAACCAGCACCTTTTTCAGGATTCTTATCAACATCCTAATGGTAAGCCAAATACAATTTTCTTTTAAAAAATGCAACAAAATGAGCAAAACTAAATATTCCTGTGGCACAAACTTGCGTACAGGCAGCGCGGTGAGTGCATCACTTCGGCCAAAACTCATACAAATAAATGCTTGTGATGCTGATTTCTACCAGAAATGAGGTTGCTGTGTCATAATAACCTATGACTAAGGAGAAACCACCAGATGACAATTTATGCAGCTATACTGAAGACACAAAAAATCAAAATCAATCTCTTTGCTTTGCAGACAGACAATTCTAGGTCAGCTTATTGTGTTTGTACGAATCGTGTGAAAAATAAATCTATATCTATGGTATACTAATACTAACATATAAAGGTGACGAGTTTGTTTGTTTAAACGCGCTAATCTCTGGAACTACTGAACGGATTTTCATGCAGTTTTCACCAGCATTATTGATGGCTTTCTGGGAAAATTATGGCTATATTCTCTGGACATTTTGATACAAGAAGTTAACGGTAAAATAAGATTTGTGAATAAAGTCGGGAAATGGCAACCTTTTAAGGCGGGCGCTGTCGAAACAGTTAAAGATACAAAAAAATAATGTATGGAGGAATTGAGCGCCTCAAAAAGTTCTAAAAAAAAAGTCAACGACAGCATATGTCTATCTTTTAAGGTAGATCCACAGTAATCATTTGTATGGTTCTGTAAGAAGCCGAAAAGCTAATCCCGCCTTTAATTTTTATACCACTTCCCCAAAAAATCTGGAAAAATTATAAAAAATCGACTTCGATGAGTACATTAAAAAAAATAAATTTCAACATTCTGGCCTCAATAGTTTTGGAGCATTTGGCCAAAAACGATAAAACGTCGATATGCGAATTTCGAAAATCCGAAAACGCAGTTTTGCAGATCTTAGTGAAAGCATTAAGAAAAAATAAGTATAAAAATATCGATTAGTAGACGAAACCCGAGGAATAGCCGATTGAAAGTTTTTTTTAATTCATAAAGTTCTGTCTGAAATTGACACGATTTTAGTGGTGTTTTTCACATTCATTCAACCCCTATTTGCTCAACTACAATTTGCACGCAGTTAGCCCGAAGATGATCGCGCTGACAGCTTGCTGTATAGATAGAGGTACATATGTGGCATATGAAATATGGATCTATGTGCATAGGTTAACATAAATGTGCGCATTACAGATGCAGACAGCGATCGCTGATTTTTTGTCGGAAGTTGATAGCCAATGGGAAAGTACCATGTCTGAAGCGTATTCTGTTCTACAGCAAAAGTACTCAGGGGGTTGTTTACTGTCAAAATTCCGTTGTGTTAAATTACTGATTCTGTAAACCATAGAGCTTCTGTAGAGGTTCACATATTGACGATTGGAAAACTAGTTTCCGCGCCTCTGGTGGAGAATAGATTATACGTCGTGTCCCGATAGAATTTTTACAGATTATTGGCGCGAAGAAAATCATATGGGTTTTCGAAAAATCGGTCGTAAAGAAAATCATTTTTTTTCATTGTTTATGAATTAAACAGTCATAAATAAAAACAAAAATCAATAAAGAACATGTTAAGCTTATATATTAATGCTTGTTAACTGGTCGGAAGTGATTTTAAACATTGTTTATTGCACCCTGAAAATGTGCATTATGCAAAGCAATTATACCACTTTGCGGATATAAGTTATTAGTTTATTTCTTTTGCGAAGTGAAATAGGCCCTTTGAAATGGTCATTCTTAACTGCATGTGATTTGAATTTAGTCAATCGGACTAAAAAAAAGTAAAAACAATGAAAAAATTTGCGAAGTTCCATAATGGAAATTTAATGGAGGTACTGGAATTTCCATGTTGGGCTTCGCCTCTTTTGAGGTCGAATTCAGTATCAGACGACCTTGCTCTGTTTAACCCCAAGTAAAAACAAGCAAGAATTAATATCAAACTTAACGCCCCAAATACAAAAGCGTAGATAAACCCCCGCCCTAGTTGACTATAAACCCAAAATCCCAGACAGGTTTTGTAGGTTATGACCTTTCAAATGATGTATTACCAGATACGAGCTCTGTAGCGCTTTGTACATAGCCGTAAAATTCAAAAGACAAAAAGGCGGAAGGGAGATATTTGACAACCTAATATTTCGGCGGTAACAGCCACCTCTCCACCATCCCGTTCACTGCAGGATGATATGGTGTTATTCTTATTCGTTGTGCTCCAATCATGTTGGTTAAAGATGAGAATAAAGCGGACTCAAATTGTGTGCCTTGATCCGTTGTGATTGTTTTTGGGATATCCAATTTGAGTAAAAACTGTTCGCTACTGTTTCAGCTAACGTGTCTTTCATTGGAACTGCTTCTGGCCAGCGAGTGAATCGGTCCAACATAGTAAGGCAGTACCTATAGCCGTTTACTTCTAGAAGTACTATGATGTCCAAGTGATCAAATCGCTGATCAACTGCTGCGAACTCGTTTGGCTTAAGATGCACATGCTTGCTAATCTTCGAACGTTGGCAGTTGAGACAAGCACGAGTCCATTGTGTGACATCTTTGTTGAGCGATGGCGAAATGTAGCGTTCTTTAATTTGTTTCACTGTGGCTCTTGGTCCTGGATGTGAAAATGAATGTACTACACCAAAAATGTTTTTCCGGAGCGCTGCTGGTATGACAGGACGCATACGGGATGTTGAGATATCGCAATAAATGTCTATTCCAGGTTGGATTGTTAGTCACTGTAGACGTAGTGATGAATCTCCTGTTATTATTTGTTAAAGTTCTCTGTCGGTTTGTTGATATTTTTGTATTTCTTCAGGTGAAATTAGAGTTGGCATGTATTTCATTTATCCGCGACATTGCATCTGCTACTGTATTTTCATTTCCAGAGATATGTACAATGTTCGTTGAAAATTCTACTATGTATGAAAGATGTGGTGAAGCTTTTTCCAGTTTTTGACGAAAAGCGTATGTTAACGGCTTGTGGTCAGTCCTTATCACAAATTGTCGACCCTCGAGGAGATGTCGAAAGTACTTGATAGCACAGTATATTGCCAGTAATTCTTTGTCATAGGCACTGTATTTTGTTTGTGAGGGTTTGAGATTTGCCGAGAAAAATCCTATCCTATCCTGCCATTGATTGTCTATTTGTTGGTCGAGGTGTGCTCCAATTGCTTGATCTGAAGCATCAGTGGTTAAACATAGTGGTGCACCTGGGGCGATAAAGTTGAGCTTCGTGCATTCGAGTACACATTTCTTGCAATCTTCGAATGCGGTGTTTAGTACCGAAGTCCCCTCTATTTGACGCTTATCGTTTTTGCGTGAATCTTTGAAAAGACTATTTAATGGTGCTTGTAGGGCAGCTATTTTTGGAACGCACTTTCGGTAAAAGTTCATCATACCAAGAAACCGACGAAGTTCGACAATAGTTGGTGGTTTGGGATATTTTTTAATTGCTCCCATACGATCTTGCGGTGGTTGCAGTCTTGATGGAGAAATGTGATACCCGAGAAAGTCAAGCTCTTCAACTTCGAATTCACGCAAGTTTGCGTCTTTCAGTTTTTGTAATACTATTTGCAGATTTTGTTGATGTTGTTCCGGATTATCAGAGAAAATGAGAATATCATCTACGTAGCAGTAAACAAAATCTATATCGCGGAAGATGAAATCCATGTATCGTTGTAAGGTTTAAGTGGCTCGAAATGCCACTTAAACCTTACAGACCAAACGGCATTACTACGAACTCAAACAATCCTAATGGAGTTGAAACTGCTGTTTTTTGGATTCGATCCGGTTGGGTATGTGCATTTAGTTGTCTGTAATCACCGCAAGCTCGCCATCCACCAGTTTTCTTTTTAACAACATGGATAAAGCTCGACCACGGACTGTCTGAAGGACGTACAATCTGCTGCTCCAAAAGTGTTTTGAATTCCTCCTTGATGGCTGCTAGTTTTTCACCTGTATCGTCTCTGTTTTTCAGCTATTGGTTGGCAAGGTATTTTAATTCTATGGCACACTTGATTACTTTTGGGCAGTTTATAAACAGGAGGTTTTGTTATATCAATAAATTTACTAACTACAGCGTTTAAAGTTGAAATTGTGTGCTGTTCAGTTTTGTGTAAATTACCTGACCGTTTTATTGTAGTTGTGGAGTCCACTAGCTGTTTTTGTTTTAGATCAACAACTAAACCATAGTGTGCTAGAAAATCTGCTTCAAGTATTGGTGTCTTGATGTCTGGAACAATGAAATTCCAAACGAATGATCTTCGAAACCATAAGTTGACTTCGAGGCGTTTGGTAACATATGTTGCAATTTTAGAGTTGTTTGCAGCAAAAAGTTGAAATTCATCTGGACTTGATTCATGTTTGAGTTTTAAAGATGAAATAGGAATCGCTGAGATGACAGACCCGGAATCGATGAGAAACTGCATTTTTGTTTGTTGATCGAAAATTAATAATCGTTTTTCGAGGATGCATCCATTTTCTGCAACACCGTCAGTTGCATCTACTGACGGCTGCTGTTGGAGTTTCCCTGAGGAAATTCACATGGTTGTTGACACTTTTTAGATGCTGATCCGAACCGAGTGTGATAATAACAAATTTTGTTTTACTGTTTTACTTGTTGGACTGTTTTCGTTGTCTACTAATACTGCGACCTCTGGAATTGTTGGCTATCTCCCTGATGTTCAACTCGGTGAAACGTAAAAGAAGCTGTTGGAATGATGTTTCCAAGGCGGTGATTCTTGATTGCAGCGTTGAATGCACACGTGCGTTTGTGCAATTTGAGTCACCAGTTGCCATTACTTCGTAGGACTTGATGGGAGTATTGTCTACTATTTTGTCGGCGACTTCTGCTAAGTTATCAACGTTTTCATATTCTATGGCTGTTAATATGGGTCTGATGTTATTCGGCAGGTGTTGTAGCCATAAGGTTAGTAGAGCATCGTCCGAAATGTTGTTAGGAGACAAATCTTGCATCTCACGAAGCAGCTGTGACGGCTTCTTGTCTGCCAATTCCAGTCCAGTAAGAAGCTTAATGAGTTGACGTACCTTGGAGACACCAAAACGAGTAATAAGCCCTTTTTTTAATTTCTCATAATTGCCTGTATCCGGTGGATTTTTTGTGATGTCGGACACTTGGCGTAGAGTGTAGGGGTCAAGCGTAGTGAATAGCGTGTAGAATTTTGATAAATCGGATGCAATTTTATTCACATGCATAAGGCCGTCAATTTGCGCAAACCACAACTCTGGATCTGAGGGCATGAAAGGCGGAAGTCTCAAAATGTTTATTGCACCCATTTGAGAATCCATTGATGTCGCAGTAGCAGATGTGCTGACTTCAAGTGGTTGTTGCGCATCACTTTCAGCATTGCTATTTGCAGTTAGAATGTGTGGACATTTTGATTTTTAAATTTATTTTAACTGACTGCACTTATTTTAGCTGTTACTGTTTGTATTAGTTTGCCTTGCACCAAATTTTTTTTGTTCTTTTAAAAAGTCGGGGTCACCAAATGTAGGTTTCTCTGATGAAATCACAGACGCTAATAATATGCGTTTCTTTATTCAGAAACAAGCTTTGTCTTGTACAGACATTTGCAGTAACAATATTTAAAAATGGTTGAACAATTGGTATTTAGAAGTTAGTCGTATTGTAGTGTTGGAGTATAGATAGCGCGGCTATCGTGGGTAGAGCAATATAAGAGCAATTAATTTTTTAAAGCAAAAGTCTGAAGTTGAGGAAAGGCTGAACGAATTTCTATCATTCGTTGAAAATTCAGTAGGTCTTCGCGTTAAACGGATTCGATGCGATAACGAATTTACAAACGGAGGGGTTCAAAGTATTCTTTCGAAGCGAGGGATTACAATGCGGAAAAACAAAATGGACTCATCGAAAGGGATAATCGAATCGTTCAAGAGTCAGCGAGAACGATGTTACTCTCCAGCACGTTGGAAGAATCTTTGTGGCCCGAAGCAGTTCGAACAGCTGTTTACATATTGAATCGATCGACTAATTCACGAAGCCCAAATATGACACCATACGAGGCATGGTTTGGTGAAAAACCAAGGCTCGATCATCTAAAAGTTTTTGGCCCAATTGGATAGAAATTGGTAAGAAATGGGATGCCAAAGCAAAGAAGGTATACTTAGTAGGATATGGCGTTACAGGTAAAAATTTTCGATTATTTGATCCAAGCTCGAAGAAAGTCGTCATCAGCTGTGATGTGCAGTTTAATGAAAGTTTCTTTCGATGTGAACGTTATGCCTTTCCAGATGACAGCAGCAAATATAATGAGGAAAACCAACAGTATTATATCGTATGAAGAAACGAAAAGCAACAACATTGACAGCCTGGAGGAGAACACTACATCAAGCAAAATGGAAGGGTTGCGTTTGAATCCAAAACAAACAGATTTTTATCAAGCTGAAATGGCACTTTCGGCAATTTGTGTTGAACCGGTGACATATAACGAGGCTTTATCTTCCAAAGAATCAGTTCAGTGGATGAAGACCGTAGAAGAAGAGCCGAACTCTCTTAAAGAAAATAAAACGTGGGACATAGTTGATAGATCCAAGGAGTGCAATGTGATTGGTAGTAAATGGGTTTTCAAGTTGAAAACCTCATATAACAAAAATATATAAAGCGCGCTTAGTGGCAAAGGGCTATGGACAATCACCTGGCATCGATTACCGGGAGGCGTTTGCACCTGTAGTACGATACGATTCAGTGCGATGTGTTTTGGCTATGGCTGCAGTACGAGATATGGAAATAGGTCAATTCGTCGTGAAGGGAGCGTTTCTTAATGGTGATTTGAAGGAGGTCATCTTCATGGAAGTTGCAGAAGGAGTGGCATATCAGCCTGGTAAGGTATGTCGCTTGAAGAGAAGTCTGTATGGCCTTAAACAAGCCTCACGGGCTTGGAACCTCAAATTTGTACAATATCTGAAAAGTTTCGGCATGAAACAATCGATGGCTGACCCATGTGTGTCATGATCCTTCTACGGAAGGATCTGGGATGAAAAGGTAATTGTTTTGTTTCATGTTGATGATGGACTCAATTTATCAAATAGCGAAAAGTCAATCGATACACTTGTGGAGAGGCTACGCGAGAAATTCAAAACTACTTTTGGAAATGGAGAGTTTTATGTTGGAATGGATAAGGCGTGATCGAAAAGCCAAAACCATAACCATTTCACAATGTTCATACATCGAATGGGTAATTGACAAGTTTAGTATGATGGAGTCGAAACCAATTTCCACCCTATTTGACGTGAATACTGTTTTAACCAAGTCAGTCGAGCAATGTGATATTAGTTTTCCTTATCGTCAAGCTTGTGGATCACTAATGTATGCTGCTACCGTTTCACGACCAGATATTTCATACGCAGTGGGAGAAAGTCAGTCGTTTTATGCAGAATCCGAATCACTCGCATGTTCAGGCTTTGAAGAGAATCTTGCGGTATTTGAACGGCACGGATTCACTGGGAATTACGTTTGGTGATTCAGATGACATGACTTTGACTGGGTATACTGATGCAGATTTTGCGAGAGATGTGGACACAAGACGTTCGACATCAAGCTACGTGTTCATGATTGGAAATGAAGTTATAACTTGGCGGAGTCAACGACAAAAGACCGTCGCGTTATCCACTACCGATGGTGCAAAGGAAGCTCTTTGGTTGCGTCAATTTCTTGAGGATATCGGCATAGCACAGGAGGGATCTATAAATTTGCATGTTGATAATCTTAGCGGTATAAGATTGGTCCGGAGTTCTGAGCTGTATCATCGAACCAAACATATTGATGCCCGGCTGTATTTTGTGTGTGGACTTTACGAAGAGGAATGAATTCAGGTGGAATATGTACGAAGTGAAGATCAGTTAGCTTGATGAAACCACTTGCAACGCAGGCGTTTATATTTAATAGAGCTAAGTTAGGCATGCTTCAAAATTATTAAACCAAAGTGTGCTTTAACTAATTTCTATTTTGTACTGAATTATTGAGTTGATTGAAATTTTGAAATTGTTATTGAATTAAAAGATTATCTTGTTTTTTTTTTTGGTTTAAGATGTTTACAATGAGTGGGAGTGTTGGAATTTGCATTGCATACATTCATACATATATTGTTACTTTTGAACGCACTTCTGCTACTAAACGAAACTTTATACATGCGATTTAACTTGTTATACTTTTATGCTTCTTTTATGAATTTACTTGTTCTTCAACCGTTTAGTAATAAAGTTCTTTAAGATAACCTTTCTTGAAGTATTTTATATATATATATATCTGCAGCGTGGAATAACCTTTTTCAAGAAAAGGTATTCATCATAAATGTAAAATTGATACTTGATAAAAAAAGAACACAAATTGGCAAAAAAAAACATGACGTGCACAAATAACCATCGCTAAAATCTGGAAAAATTTAAATCTTGTGGCTCCATAGAGACGAATAGCCCACAAAAAAATCTGTCAACAAAGTCAGTGTTGTATTTTCAGAATAGTCTTATCTAATGGATTTTGAGCTGAGGCTGACGACGAAGCGGTCATATGCATGCAGTGACTAATGGAAAAAAACAGTACAATCTACGAAGAATCCTGCGGACAAACGACTTTCTCAACTTTCATTTGAGGAAATGAATTATTATCAGATTATTTTATATAGCTTAGATTGATTTACAGAGATCAGAAAAATGCAAAGAAAGGAAAGCCATAGAAAAGGTTTACAAAAAACTTCCTCAAATTGAATTTCTGAAAGAACATTTTTTTTTTTTTATATATCCCAATAAATACTTACATCTGTCTCTAGGACATTAAGTAATTGTTTTTTAATTTTTTACGGGAAAAATCATGTGACACAGCTTTCGTCATCTGTGGAATTGCGTAAGCAATTTGGGCAAAACATTTAAAAACATCAGTACACTATAATTTAACATTTACAATATTACAGTAAACTTGCAGACAACATGAAATATAATACATATACATATGTATTTTGCATTTTTTGAAGAACCAAATCAATAGGTCTTATTCGTTTCAATGTCTTGGTTGCGGTGTGTCAATATTTTTGTCAAGTGTTTTTTGCTTATTTTTTGGATCTCTTCGTCAATTGTGTTTATTTGCAGGTCGCAATGAATGTCTTTATTACAGATATACCAGAAAGAAAATTAGTTTCAAGAATTTTTTAAGGTTGATCTGAGTCTGCCACACCACAAATATTTTTCAGAAAATCAGTGCAAAAGAAACCGAATTGAATTTAAAGAAATTAAAAAAAAATAGTTAGAAAGCGAAGTTATCATTGCAGCTCTGGACAATACCTTACCTCAACCTAAAAGATTTCGTTTTGAGAGAATAATCGCTTGATGATGTCAACTGTTGCTGTCAAAGGAAATTGTTGACCCTTAAAAAAAAAAACCGGTCAAGTGTGAGTTTTACTCACCCGTCGAGGGTTTCGTTCGCAAACAGATTAGTAGCTTAGACTTAATATAAGTCTAAGAAATTAACAAACTAGAATAGTCAAATCAAATCAAACTCAATTCACTGTTCATTCAGCAAAATTCTTCTTTTCATTTCGAACGAAACACAACAAAAGAAAATCATTTCCCATTTGCTGATCGCAGTTTGTTGGCTAAATACTTCTTACCCAAAGTTGTAAAGTACTTGAGTACTTTTGGACTTCAGTACCTTCCAAGTAACCAGTACCAGGTACTGGTACTGGTACTTGAAAAAATCAAGTACCTGGTACTTGGTACTTGAAAATCGCCCAAGTACTTTTTCAAGTACTTCATTTCAAGTACCTCGTTACAAGTACTTTTACTTGGTACTTGAATACTGCAGTATTCGTTACAAGTACTTTTACTTGGTAAAGTACTTGCCCAAGTAACGACTAATTCCAAAAAAATGCATGATTTTTCATAACGCATTCGGCAGTAAAAAATAGCCACTTAACCATCTAAAACACTAATGTGGTACAGTCACAAACATCCAAGAAATTAACAAATCAAGTACTCGTGTTTGAAATTCAAAAAAAGTTCACTAAGATTTATTATTTGACTTTTGGCATGTGAAAATCACATTGAAGCAATAACAAAAATAATGTTTAATTTTGTTTTTGTTTCTTTAAAATTATTTATGTTCACTTTTATTCAGTGACAAAATATAAATCATATCCAATAGAAAAGAGCGTATCAGGAAATGGTCTGAGCACACATACACGTACAAATAACTGATTCTCTTATTTAAAAAAAAAATTGCAATAGCAAAGCTATTATGGCCAATCATTTCTTTACTTCGCTTCTTTTAAGAGAACTGAGAGAGAAGAAAACTGTCATACAAAATATTCGCTCAGGTTCACAGGCCTTAAAAAGAGCCAAAAGATATTTCAGAATTTAACAGAGTATAGAAAGTTTTTTTAAGAATCCTTTGCGTCCTCGATTAAGTTAGTAACGCATTCAATCTATCATTTTTATTTGAATTGGATTTTAACAAATTTGAAAAAATAAGAAATGTGAAAATAGCGAGAAACCCTCTTCGGAGAAGAAAAAAAAATGAAAAGCAAAAAAAGGCAAATCAGCCAAATAGAGCATGGAAGCCAGGACCCTCAAAGCAAAGCGCGAGCGCTATAACCACTCCGCTAAGGCGGAAAAAAAAATTTAAGAAATTAGTTATTAATTTTATTTAGTACGAATAAAAAATCATATGAGATTTCTGGGTATATTTGCAATATTGCGATGAGTTGCCCCATAGCTCAACTTTTTTTCCAGATTCTTTGGCCCATTATTTTAGAAAATAAGGTATGAGACATGGTACACAAGTCGGTTTTTCGAAGTTTGCGGGCTTATAACTTTTTACCAACAAGACTAAGATGCTAATTGTGGTACAACTTTTCGATCTAACTACCATTCTCTTTCTAACGATACCCATATCAAGTATTTAAAAAAAAAAACTATTTTTTGATTTTAGTATTAGTACTAACTTTTTCGCTAATAAGTGACTTTCCTTAAACTTTTTTTCGGAACTTTCTTTGGGCAAGTGAAATACATCATCTCTGAAAATTTCATTTCTTAATTCCGGGTAGTTCACCAGGTAAGATAAGGCTTAATAACAGACAGACAGACATTTTTGTAGTCTCCGCCCCGCCCCCTTTCCAATGACACCCATATTGACCATCACACTTTTCACTTTTTCTTTAATATACGACTAATTCCGGAAAAAATTTCTGATTTATTTTTGGGTTGCCAAGATACATATCCATTCCAAATTTCATCTCTTAACTACAGAGGATGCAGAAGTTATTACCAAATATGTAAAGGCGACCGACAGACAGACAGACGGACACCGAAGTGATTCTATAAGGGTTTCGTTATTCCTTTGGAACGAAACCCTAAAAACGAAATAAATACGTAAAAAGCACTTTTCACCTGTAAATCTAAAGGGCACCTGAGAGAGTCAAGGAAAGTCAATGACGTTAACGAATATGGCAATGACGAGTTAAAAGACTCTAAATGATAATACGCATCCACAGAGACGTCGGCGTCGTACAGAAGAATTATTTGCTGCTGTGGAGCGTAGAGGAGACGTTACAGTCAATGGTGACCGCTATAGAACCATGGTTACTAACGTTCATCAATTGAATAACCATGATGTGCAGGAGCTGTGGTTTCAACAAGACGGTGCACCATGTCACACAGCCCGTGCCACAGTTGGTTAATTATGGAAAACGTTGGTAACCGCATAGTTTCACGCTGCAGACCTTCAAGATCGTGGAATTTAAGGCCCCTTGCCTATTTTCTGGGGAGACATGTGCTAGTCTACGCCGATACTCTCCAAACGATTAACTACTTAGAGGACAACATTCACCGCGTGATTGCCGATATACGGCCACAAATGTTGGAAAAAGGCATCAATAATTGGACCTCCAGATTAGGCTACGCTCGGGCCAGCCGTGGCGGTCATATGCCAGAAATCACAATCGAATTAGAATATGAGAAAATTATCTTGTTAAGTAAATTTATAATATAAGATGAATTATTATTATTAAGATTAATTAATTATATCTTGATAAAAACACCCTATACATCTATATCCAGCTGTTCATGCTTCTAAATGCAGATACATGCGTAAGAGACTATATTCCTAATGTAAAATCCAATAGCTTTAATCCGAAACGATAGATATATTACGCTAATTCCTGGGAAACAATTGTAGTTGATGAAGGGCTCATGCAGTAGAAATATGGACAACACTTACTACTAATCTAAAAGTAGTTTTCTAAAATATTTTTAAAACGCAATCTTTTCTTACTTACTATACGACGCATAGAAAATTGCAATGAAATCTAGATTATCTTGTTTTGGCATTCAAGGTTTTACGACAAAATAACCTTCGGCAGTTGATTCAGCTCCGTGGTGCAACATAAAATGAATGTCTTACTGTGGTTGACTTAAATGACTATTTATGGCTTCGAAAGATCGATCCTAAATTAATTCCCGCAACACATACAATGATACCAACTCCTTCATTTTTAAATTCCATTCAATAATTGAGTTAACTAAGTCAACCGCTGCTTGCTTATGCAAATGATACTAGTGTCAATAACTACGCCAATGGTTTGAGTAAATCAATTTCTAAACATTAAAATTTTTTATTCAAATTAAAAGACTGTTTGCTGAGGTGAGCTAATATAGGAATACTGTGGATATCATTTCGAATAAACGCTTTAGTTATTGTTTATTACGCAACCTAATAAAATAAATAAAAAATAAATGTACAAGCACAAATTGGAGCCAGAACAGAGTAACAGTAACAGAGTTGTAAAAGAATTAAATTATTTGAGATGGTAATTCTATAGAACTCACCGAAAATAATTGGAAGTAATTTTGGTGAAAGTGAATGGGATTGAAAAATATATAAGTCACCATTCTTTAGAACTTAATGACAGGCAAAAAGCAGTGAATTCACTGTACGCAAGTTGAAGTCAGTAGTGGAATAACATCAAATCTTTTGAAATCAAAGAATTCAACGAAAATAATTTGAATTCTTTTGATTTAATAAGGAGTGACAACCTTAATTCGTTTAGTCAACTACTATGTTTTCCACTATTTATATGTATTACAATAGATACTCGCGATTTTACTTAAATAAAAGTTTTAGTTGAAATCAATCGTGTTTTGTACAAGGGCAGAGCTGAGTCAATAATAACACCGTTTGTTGCGCCATTTTTACATTAGTCTTAAAGTCAGTCGGCGTCCAATTGTCATTCGGTGCGGTTAAAGATTATTACTTTACTTTCGAATAAACATTTAATTTTGAAAACATGAACTTATAAGTCTTTCCATTATTGAAATAGCGTGCCATAAATATTTAACAAATAATTACAGTCCACTTGCAAAACCGTTCTTAAAATTCGGTTAGAGAGCTTAGACTATTTTTTCTAAATACTAATCTGTTGACGGTAGATTAGCATTTTATTTAGTATCTCGGCGTGTGGGAATTTGTATTATAAACAAATAATGTAATTAGAGTCCTTTAACATAAAACAAATTCGTATAGGTCCTATGGAAATCACTGGTTTTAATGACTTCAACTGATTTAAAGTCGAAATCATTGACTTGAACTTTTACAAAGTGAGTTCACTGCTGAGTTCAAGTCAAATCATGTGAATTCAATTGACGTACGTAAGTAAATTTAATTTTTAGATTGCCAAATATTGGATGCAGCATTCAATGACTTCAAAGGAATAGTGAATTTAATTTTTTTAAGTCTTTTTTTAGCACTGACAAAAAAAATGAATTTAACTTCAAATTCTAAGAATATATTCCCAAATGAATGTATACTTTTACAACTCTGATTTTCAGTTAAGTGCTGACACTATGCAACTTTTAGACAGTTGCTTATCGGCGTAAACTTCTCTTTTATGTGTCTAAGCTTGCCAATTGCTGGCACTGTAGAAACAATTTTTTATGAATAACTGAATTCTTAAAGGGTCAAGTACTTTCAATTCCCTTTAATTACTTTAAAAGGAATTTAAACTTTAATTTTAATTACTTTAGAAGGAATTGAAACTACTTGAAAGGAGAAAAAGATAAGATTATTTTTTAAGTACTTTGGTACTTAGATTGTGATTTCAATTATTTTGAAAGGAATTACAAGCACAAGTACAATTATTAGGACTGGGTATTTGAGAATTTTAATTACAAGTACGAAATTGTACTTGTACTTAAAAAAATTCAAGTACAAGGAATTGTAATTAAAGTGTACTCAAGTACGAAAATACTTAATTACCTTACAGGCCTGGTTAAGTTTCACAAATTAATAAAATTTTGTATTTTTGTTTGTTAGCCTCAAATCCAATTCCATCCTTCAATGGGAATAGTTCACTCTAAACAATCTAACATCCACAAAATTTGAGTTGCTGCTGCTAATTTTCAATGAATAGATTCTCAGCGTGCATGTGACATCTGCTTACAACAGCCATAAAATTCAGTGTCGTGATTATTATCGGAAAACATTCGAGCGCCCTAGAAAGGTCAACAAATATTTCTAACATCGGCAACAATTCATTCCTTAATCGGCTCAAACAAACAACCAAAACCAACAGACATTTTTAACTCCATTTCGCATATCGAATTCTTACATCGGCAAGCGCCCCAGGCCACCACTTTAGTTGGGACGAAAATGATTGCGCGATATAACTGCCTGTCCGCTACACCGGCCTTTCAGCCGAATTCCATTTAAATTAGCTTTTTGTTTTGGGCTGACTATTAACACTCCTCATTGAACACGGCGATGGTGGCTGCGTCACGGATGGTTGATTTGCCACTGTAGATACATGTACAAATGATACGTATAACCATGGGTGGTCAATAAGCCCCGTCAGCGGACAATTTACTTTTGTTCTCGGTTTTATATTCGGATGCAGATATATGTAGATTAACATTCGGTGATTACACGCACTAGTTACTTTCAATTCCTCCTGAAGCTTGTGCCGGCGTCGTTATTGTTTTTCCTCAAGCCCATTGGCGAACGTTGGCCAAAACCTATAAAGTCGGTGTAAATGATTTGATTTTGAGCCAGAAATACGGGCAGCTGAAAATGATTGCGATATTCGAAAAGAGTAGAACATTACTATAGATAGACTGATGACTTGTATCAGTCAATCCTACACGTGCTGGATGCCAGCAAGGCAAGTCAATTGTACAGCCAGGACTGACGAAGTGAACTAATTGTACATAAATAACGTTACATTGAAAAAAATGGGCAAACAATTTTTTTTATATGTATTTAAGCGGCACTAGGAGGAGTATGCAAGGTATTTATGCACGCACGTGGAATACGTGGTGCTTATTGTAGATAGTGCACCAAAATCACAAATAAATCCTTAATTCTGACCGAAATCTAAATAAAAGCAAATAATCATCAAAATCGGTTAGTGCGTCGGACTGTTGAGCGAGAGTACCCGGGTTCCAATCCAGCTTGGGAAAAAAAAAACACCACAAACATTTTTCACGGCCCCACCTCCATCGAACGACTGACAATCCTCCTGGAGTACTTCTGTCATGAAAAGCTTTCGCAATTCGCAGTTAAGAACCGGCATTAAACAGTAGGTTCTCTCCACATGTGTCACAAATTATAGCACGCATAACACAGTGGAGGCGCGAAAAAGCTAGGCTCTGGCTCCCAACGGGCTGTTACGCCACCCAATATAATGAAATGTAATCATCAAATATTTCGGCGCAATGTGTTCTATGCAGCTCACACTCATTCACAGATAATACCAAAAATAAGTTTCAAAAATCAATTCGTGGAACGTATAAATTGAATATCAGAAACAGGGATAAGGTAAAAAAAAAACATGTGTTGATAATTCTTGTTCTTCTCATTGTCTCAACTTATATCTTGTTATTTGGGAGAAGATAGAAGGAAAGTGTGTAATTACCGAGTTGTGTCGATCGTTTTAATCAAAATGTGGGGGAGTTCAATTTTTACATGTCTTGTTGACGTCGCAGTTAATAATTAATAATAGTGATTGGCAAGTGCAATAAGGATCGAAGCCATTATCTCAGGTGAAAATCAAACGATCAATCGCTACAATGAACGACCAGGACGACTTGTGCCAAAGCGAAAACGATTTAAAGATCAGAGTTGGGAAAGTAATGATTATTTTGTTTAATGATTACAGGTTAAATTACAATTGAAAGTAATTGAAATTGAAAACATTTTCAATTACCATTAAAGTAATTAGTAACTTAAATCCTTTCAATTACAATTACAGGTGATTGTAATTGAAAATTTTCAATTACAAATTACAAGTAACTGAAAATTTCAATTACATATTAAGAGTAATTGAAAATTGTAATTGATTTTTCAAGTAAGTAAACGATTATACATTTACAATATTGAAAACGCCAAGTTTTTGGTATTCTTCAAAATCACATATTGAACGTATTTTTTGATGCTACTCATTGAATGCACACATACATACATATTATGTTTTCTGTTATTTATTTGATTTAAAGTATTTAATTACATTGTACGTAATGATTACAAATAAATGTAATCATTACAATATATTTGACCATTACATATTGCTTCAATTACATCAATGTAATTGAATGGAAAGTAATTGAAAATTTCAATTACATGCAATATGTAATTGACGATTTTCAATTACAATTACAAGTATTTGTAATTGAAAAAACCTCAATTACAAATACATGTAATGAGTAATTAAACTAATTTGTAATCATAACATCCCTTTTGTAATCATAACTCTGTTAAAGATAATGTAAAAACGAAACCGAAGTTATAAAACGTGCAAACTCGAAGAAGCCCAGTTAGTCACTATAAAGTTTGTACTATTTCCATAATTTCTCTTCGATCCCAAACCTGTCCTTAGTTCTTTAAGGCTCCCTAAAAATATCGAATTCTCCAAAAAAATAATATCTTGATGTATATGTATTGAAATTAGTAAGCTAACCTAAGTACTTTTTTGTATAATAAAATTGCAAGCATCCTTTTAACAAGGTTTTATACGTTTTTTTTAGGTTGTATTCTATTGCCTTTCAACTTTGTAGTCTTGTCGTAGACTGTCCATACAAATTCGTCAAAAGCTCCGTGAATTAAATTAAACCTCATTCTATTTCTTTTTTTTTTTTTCATTTATATGTGACGTGAGCGTTTGAAAATTGTAAATCCATCCTAGGCCAAGCAAAAAAAAATAGAAAGAGAAAATTGAAGACTTCATCAGAGGCATTCATTCCGTTCGTTATCTTTCAGCAGCAACGAAGAGGCATCGCGACATAAATCTGACACATGAAATAGAGATGGTATGATTGACTTCTTGTTCTTGGATTATAACGCGAGCATTCGGGGCATTCATCAAAAATGATATCAGAATATTTTAAACTGATGTCTGTCAAGCTATTCATGAACAGCATCTACACACTTGGTGTTATAGGTAATGAATTTATCACTTGTGTTTAGGGGGAAAGCATGAACAGCATATTAATTTCTTTTTCTAAGATTTGAAATCTACATACATGTATATCTATTATGCAACTTTTAGTTTTTGTTGATTTGAACTCAATCCCCACTAATTTGTAATTGGAACCTTTAAAGGTTATTTAATTATTTATTTATTCGCTTCGATCTATTAATATGGTTGGATATGATTGCAAATCGCTAAAATAATTCAAGTTAATTTTAATAACTTTCATAAATGAACATAACCTAAGATGCAATTGTTTTTTTGTCTCTAAGTATTAACTTTAAAAAGAATGATTGTCGTAGAACTATAGACCCATAAATCTACCGAATGGGTGTAGCAAAATTCTGGAAAAGTTTATGAAAATGAAACTGGATATTTTTCTGGTAAATAGCCGGCTTCTGCGGCAAGAGCAATTTGGTTTTCGCGAATTATAAGCGAATGAAATCAAGTTTAAAAAGCTCGACTGGTTTAGTACTACTAGACATAGGAAAAACATTCAACTCAGTTTGGTCTACAAACTTATAAAGCATGGTTGTCCTGCATATCTTGTCAAAATCATACAAAATTATCCAAACGATAGAACATTCATTATTGTAGTGAATGGTGTGCCTTCTACATCAAAAGTTGTACCTGCCGTTTCAGTTTTGGTTCCAACCTTATTTAATGTGTTTATCTGTGCTCTACCTGACACTCCAAACTGTGATATAGCACTCTATGCTGACGACTCAGCTTTGTATACGTCTTATACAAATGATGTAGCCATTGCAAATAACTTAGATATTGCGCTTCATACTTTCCATGAATATTTTAAGCACTAGAAAGTTAAAATTAATGTAGGAAAATGCCAGTCAACCACCAGGGAAAGATTACCTTGCCATTTTCCCCCAAGCAATTTAATACTTAACAGAGTTGAAAAAACTTGGACAAATTTCGTCAAGTAACTCGAGGTGTACTTAGACCAGAAATTAACCTTTGGTATACACATAAACAATAACTTAAATAAATTAAATATAGGAACCAAGATGCTGTACCCCTTAATCAACAGAATATCTCTGCTAAATCGTCAAAACAAAGTCGTTTTTCAAGCAATAATTGCTTATGGCACTCCAGTGTAGGGCCATTGCGCAAAAACACGCATCAAGAGTTTTCAAATTGCTCAAAATAAAATTCTCAAAATGTTGTTAAATCTCCCTTTGGACTTTTCACTCATCCGCCGAGGGTTTCGTTGTTTCGTCAACAAATTAGTATTTGAAATAATAATTTAAATTTAAGGCAAGACACTGCGGTACGAAAATCGAATGAAATTTATTAATCGAAATCGAGCACCGTGATAGACGACCTCATCAAAACACGTCAAGCAAGGTTTTTATGGCGAAATTTGTTTGCGAATACATGGCTGTCAGTTGACCCCTTTTTTAAACGGAACACTAAATCGTTGCTATTTGGAAAACGTTACTAAAAATCAAATTTTACTTATAAAATACTTTGCGAAAAAGCTAGGCCCTGGCTCTCAACGGGCTGCTACGCCGCCCAATACAATACAATACTTTGTGATTCTTTCGCCGAGATCTACAAAACTGTGTTTGCAGATCTTCAATATTCGAAACTATTAAAGCCAGAATGCTCAGACCAATTCTAAAGTAAAAATTATCAACTTTGAAGCCAAATAATTCAAAACATGGTTTTTCACTAGAAAAGTTGAAAAATAAAAACAATTTCAAAAAAATTAGTAATGGTACTAACTTTTTGCTAGTAAGTGATTTTTTTTTGGAATCTTTACTGCACAATCGAAACACATCTTTTGTTAAAATTTCATTTCTTAACTCGCAGTGCTTCACCAGTTACCCAGATTTAGGCCTAATGGCAGACGGACAGACATATAATCTGCGCCTCGCTCCATCGATATGGTCGATATGGGACCATCAAAGTTAATAGTTTCAAAAAGATTATTTTGAAGGTGCTAATAGTATTTTAAAGGTTCCACCAGGATAACGAAAATAAGTAAAAAAAACGGCTGTTTTTAGTACACCCAGCTAGGTGAATAATCATCTTCGCTAACCAGGGTTGAATCTGGGTGGGAATTTTTGGAAATATATTGATAGGCAGATCCGTAAGCGGTAAGTTACAAGAAAAATGTCATTGACGTTAAAATTAATGGATAAATGGCAAATACCTCCTGCCGGATTGCCTAAATGATAAATAGAATGAACGTTAAGGAGTTAAAAGGAGTTAAGGAATGGTAAGTAATTCAAAGGAGTTAAAGAATTAAAAGAAATTAAGGAATTGAAAGTACTTGAAAGGAAACATAGACTTAAAAGGAATTGAAGATACTTGAAAGGAGTTAAAGAATTAAACGGAATTAAGGAATTGAAAGTACTTGAAAGGAATTAAAAGGTACTTACGATAATTTTTGGGATACTTCGGTACATAGATTGTGATTTCAATTACTTTGAAAAGAATTACAAATACAAGTACGATTACTAGGACGGAGTATTGGAAATTTTTAAGTATAAGTACCAAAGAAATGTACTTGTACTTCAAAAAATTCACATACAGAAATTGTAATTAAAAAGTACAAAACTTAACAGAAATACTTTACAGATCTGCTTTCATCAAAGTATATCACAACATACTATAGAAATCAAATCAGGAAACCTGTCGGTGTTAGTATTCCAATGAATATTTCCCATCACCAATTAGTCATTCACAAACTTTTTGCAGAGTACACTTTAATTCCTTCTTAACTTAGCTTACGTATCTAAATCACAATCGGAATTGCATTTAATTTCATTTACAATCTTTATCGCAAATCCCACAGTCACATGGAGCAGCCACTTATCACATGCGGTGAACTTCATCAGAATCCTTAAATGAAACTTCACAACGTCCTCACTATGTGCGAAACTTTTATAATAAATCAACGAGTTCGGGTGCTAACTTCGAGCAGAGTTACTTACCGTGAACCCTTCCTTCGTATTCCTCGTATATCTCTTAAAGTTAAAGTTTATTTTTGTAGGATTTGTTGCTAGAGATGTTTTCCACTTTTTTGCAATCCAACAGAAATTCAGATACACACATTTCGTGTTTCAGGAGGTTATAGGGAGAAAGGCAGTGCAAGGTCGCTAAATACTCGCCTAACTGGTAATAGCTTCAAAAGTTTCAAACTTTTTCTTAAATCCTTTCCATAGTTTTAAATGTGCACTTATTTTCATAACTGGGTGTAATATGACATGGAGTATTTATAGAACGAACAAGGACGAAACTTTGGGATTTAAAGATGTTGAACTTGTTTTTTTTAAATAACGAAAGTGGAGACAAATGTTTTGTATCATACAGATAAGTAAGTTAAATTTTACATTTGCCCTGATTGATTGCAGTCAGACTATCTGAACGACCAGATAGTGTTCGATTTGTTAACAAAATGATTAAATTAATTTTATTCTTTTAACAAAATCACCCCTTTTTGGCGACATTCATCGTCAGAAAGAAACGTGAACTTAACTTTAGGCGCGTCTAGCAAAAATTTCAATTTTTTAAAATTACTAAATGGGACATTTATTACTGTTGCCGAATGCGTGGGCTCAATTCGTACTCGTTTCAATATATTTCAATAATAAAAGCTGTATATGCATTTTATTTTCTAATTATGGTACAAGTGATATTTTAATCAATTTGCAGCTGTGTTCATAATAATAGGAGCGATATCCCATAAATGGAAAAAAAAAGTAAACTGTTGTTATACTTTTATCTATTTTTCGGTCTTTCTTTTTTTTATAATACAGAATACACATAATTTAATAAATATGGGCAAAAAAACAATAATAAAATATACAACAAAAATTTAGGAAAAGATAAAAAGGTCGACCATATGCGAGCATTATTCTTTTTTGCTTAATTTTGAAAAAAACTTTTCATTTGATAAAAAATATAACTTAATATTTCGTATTATATCTCATTTGTTTAGTATTGCCAAGCACTGACGTGGCATAGAGTCAACAAGATGCTGGCAACGAGTTCGTGTTATTTTCTGCCAAGCTTCCTTCATTACACTCCAAAATTGACATTTGTTTATTGGTTTGTCATCGGCAGTATCATTTTTGACATCACACCTTGAGATTCATGTCAGGGGACTGTGGGGGCCACTCCAAAACCTCAATCCCTTTGGCACGAATCTAATTTTTAACCTTGTGTGTGCTTGGTGCCGTTAACTCGTTAAAAGGCCCATTTAAGCGACATATTCTACTCGGTACAAGGGTAAATAATCTCATTTAGTATTTTGGTATAAGGATGTTGATTCATATTACAATCTATCGAATATATGGGCCAAGCTTCGTGGTAAGAGAAACATGACCAAACCGTGACTTTTTAGCACCACCATGTTAAATGGTTTTTAGGGTGTACTGAGACAAATAATTTGTATTGAACCAGACTACCCTACCTTCATCCGACCAACGAATATTGCGCTATTTCGCAGCAAGCCAATACTGTCATTTCAACTGGGCGCTACTATTATTATGAAAACAACTGTATCTACAGCCTTCATGGTGGTTTAATAAGATGAGCATAAGTGTACATCCCAATAAAAGAAGTAAATGAAATGAAAAGAAAAATTAAACCCTCAATTGGATTTTATTTTTACACAAAATGAGTACATGTTTTTTGTAAGTGTAATTTATACTTACAAAAAACATGTACTTTTTTGTGCACCTCACTGTATGAATAAGCTCTTGCGATGTAAATTTTAACACTGTTTTAACACTTTTTCAGTTATAGTTTTAGTTATATGTACACATAATTTCTTCGTTGACCTAACAGTCATTTACAGATAGCATCAATTTATACAACTTAAAATTAAAAACAGTTACAGTTAAACCAGATGAAGATTATCTCTGTCAATATTGTTCAATTCGGATCAATGGTTTGGTTGTCTTTGATCTACATCGAAGTGTTCGCTTTTGACGGTGATGTAGTCACCAATGTTACATTAGGAGGAAAATATCTTATGGGTTAGTATTGTCCCATATGTAGCAATTTTACTTATTAATACAGCAAACCATCGATAAGTGTGACTCAATGAGGATTTCTTACAATGGTATCCTCTTCTAAAGCCTCAGTCAGCAAACAAACGGCGTTGTCTATAGCCATTCCATAACTAAAACAAAATTTATCAAATTCAAGACTACCAAACAGAATTTATTTTCCTTAATATATTCTTCCAACAATAAATGAATTTTATGTACACATGTATATATTTATTTTTAAATCTACAAAGTTTATAAATAACTATAAAAGCGCATAGTAATTATTATTCATGTGCATTAATTGTACAGATATAAAATTATATTTTACTCATCGTATATACTTCGATATTCTGTCGATTCTATTTATTTTTCCATAAAATAGTCTAATATAAAAAAAAACTGTAAAATGCGTACTTAACGTCCTGTGTTGATATCTTGCAACTATATTAAGAGTTTGAATATCACAACAATTTGACAAAATATATATGTGGGAATGTGTATAACTAATCTGGAAATATGTATATAATATTGCGGTGCGATGTTGATGCAATTAAGTGGAAAATTGATCAATCTGTAAAATAAAAATAAAAAATAAAAATTGTTAATACGAAACCAAATTATATTTTTAGTATTTAAAATAGATTAAACTTTTCGATTTGAAATCAACTCATTTTTTATGAACTTAAGGAAGACATCACGATTTGATAATTGACTGAGCAAAATTCTGAGACCATGAAGATGGCTCAAATCGAGTTAAGACAAAATTGAGATTACATCGGGCAGAAACGCTAAAAGCTGGTGTAAAATCAGTTGTTAATGCTAAAAACTCAAAATTTTATATGGTTATTCTTGAAGTCAATATATAGACATATTTTTAATTAGGGAGAGACACGCCAACTAAATCGCCCACTTTAAAAAAAAAAGGTTAAGCAACATATTGAAATTATTTTGTATTTATCTATCAAGCACCTGTGGACTGCAGATGGTATTTAATACCATGAACATCTACTGACCACGTTTAGAACATATAAAAGAAACTCTCCAATATTAGTTTACAAAAAATCATTTAGTTCACCTTGCTTCGTCCACTGCAGATTAAATTTGCATTTGTAGTCAGTAATTTTGATGTTTTTTTATTATTTAATTAATAAATAAATTCAATTTTCTTAGTTGTTTTCAGCCTTATCTTTTGCTATCGATAAGTTTTTAAAAATGTTGTGGGAATGAATAAAATAAAAATATTACAAAAATCCTGCGTCATATAATGAGAATATATCACTAGCAGGGCAAGACAATTTTTACTTATCCTGAAACTAGATAAATCACAGAACAAAATGACATAAAAAACATAACGGCATCTCACGGACAACACAACTAAAACGTTAACTATACCGGGAAAATAATTATTTTTGAATATAGTTTCTATCTTTAACCACAGATAACCTGCGTATTTTAACCCTGAATAAAACATAAAAAACTAAATGGTTTTATCTCTTCTAGTTTTTGGGAAAATCGAAAATTACAATTGTTGTTTTATTTTTTTTTTGGCATTTGGGTGGACACCCATTTGTCCCACCCTTTCACAGACCCAGTAGCCTGCCTGGCAGGACATACCCTTAGCGGAGCAACGAAGTCGCGTGAGCGTCTAGACCAGTCAGAGAGGGGGTTGAAACCCCTGAAGCCCGCGAAGCGGCCCACCCACCCTCTAATGCACGCAGGCGCCTGCCTAGTAGTTGTAAGCATACCCTTAGCGTGAGCGTCTAAACCAGTCAGAAAGGAGGCTAAAGCCATTGGTGCTCGCAAAAGCGGTCCACCTTCCTCTAATCCACACAATCGCCTGCCTGACAGTAATAGTAATTCATGATCAATTATCTCCGAAACTGGGCACAAAGCCGTTCAGTTTTTTGTGTTTGATTCAGGATTAAAGTACCCAACGACCACGAAGTCACTTTGCCAAAAAGTCAAAATTTTTGAAAAAAAAAAAAAAATTGATTTATAATTTTTGTTAATCAAAATTTTGCTTTTGCAAGCAAATTTTTAAAAAACTATTAACAATTAAAAAGATTTAAATGTAGGATTAGAGAACAAGTTTCTGGCTTTTAAAACTGGTGTAACTGGATTCATTGTAAGTTTTGCCGTTGTTTTTGAATAATTTCTTTTTTCATGTTCATTGAATTTTTTTTAAATTGCCTCTAGCTTTTTTTTCACCCCTCTACAAAATACCGTCATCATTTTTTGGCGACAAAGTAATCGCCAACAAGCCGAATAACACACTTCTGAGCTGACAGATTCAATTGCTAAAAGAATTGATTTGTTATGTACACCTTGTACATAACAAAGCGCACAAGTAATCTATCTAACCAAAAAAAACGTATTTTTTCTATAAAAATAAGTGCTGAATATTCAGTTTATGATGGAAATCCCATGTTATTTTGATATTCAAAGAAAAGTGAAAATGTCATGTTAAATGATCAAATGTTTATTTTAATGTAAAGAGGAAGGTATACTATTAATAATGAAAAACAATACCAGTAAAATGGCCGCCAGGCTACGCTTACGGAACCGTATTATATCCTTTTCATGAAATTTTCCATCAACAAATCGCAAAGTTACTGCTTTTTTCCCCTTAATAGTTTTACGAATTCCATTTTTGAGGTCTTAAATCGACGCTGGGCTGTTGGCGTAGACCTTATCTTTCACGTAGCCCAAAAGGAAAAAGTCGCAAGATGTAAAATCAGAAGATCTCGGTGGCCAATCGTGATTATCCCTTCGAGAGATAACACGGTCCGGAAACTTTTCCCGTAAAAGATTGATGGTTTCGTTGCTTGTGTGGCACGTAGCGCCGGACGGATGGTTGGATAAAGTAGGACTCGATGTTAACCCGTCGAAAAGGGATTGTAAGACCTATTGTGTTCTATGGCATCATCGTCTGGTGGCCAGCACTAGAGACAGGTGATAACATGAGAAATCTGGGTAGGATACAAAGGACGGCATGCTTGTGCAGAGCGGGATCAGTACGATCCACACCCTCGGCTGCCTTGGAGACAATGCTACACTTTCTTCCCGTAAACATACACGGGAAATACGTAGTCACAAAATGGAATTTTCCCACAAATTTCTATACTGCGGTCCGACAAGGTGCTTCACGACCATCCAAAAATGTTTTAGTTTTACGAACCGTATCAGCCAAATTTTCACCATGTTTTTAGCGAATTTAAAATTGTCAGTAATCGAAAACTACAATCTAGTTAATAAAAAACTCACTCTTCTCATCAACAAAACCATTATGACATATGGTAGCAACTCGGAAATCACACGAGAGATGAATAATAAAAATCGGTGAAGTGTGAGTTTTACTCATCCGCCGAGGGTTTCGTTCGCAAGCAGATTAGTAGCTTAGACTTAATATAAGTCAAAAAAATCAACAAACTAAAATAATCAAATCAAATTAAACTCAATTCCCTGTTCATTCACTAAAATTCTTCTTTTCATTGCGAACGAAACTGAACAAAAGAAAATCCTTTCCCATTTGCTGATCGCGCCAGCACTGTGAAAATTGCTTCGGTGCATTTAGGGGATGAAATGCCGCAAGCGACACTGAGACTGCCAGTCAGTTCATCGTTTTTTGCAGGTAACTGATTCGATTTAAATCCTCAATATCTCGAAAAATTGTATGAAAACAATTTGTTTTACATAATATTTTATTGTTCTTTCGCCGAGATCTACAAAATGGCGTTTTCAGATCTTCAAAATTCAAATGTTGTTGTTTTTTTGTTTTTGGCCAATATCTCGAAAACTATTAAAGCCAGAGTGCGCAAACCAATTTTAACACAAGGCTCTCAACGGGCTGTTACGCCGCCCAATACATTACAATTACATCAAAACCTACCTTCCAGATTTTTAGACCAGCGTGTGTGGAAATGAGAGAGGGGGGGACGCCTTTTTTCGACTTTGAAGCTTAATATCTCGAAAACCTAGCTTCCAAATAAAAAGTTCAAAATGAAAACTTTATTTCATTTCACAAAACCTATCCAATGGTACCTCACTTAATATATTCCCGTGAAATTTTTTTCAAAAAAAGTTAGTAATTAATTTATTTTAGTATGGATAAAAAATCATACACGATTTTTGGATAATTTTGGGGTATTGCGATGAGTTGCCCCATAACTGGAATTTTTTTCAGATTTTTTGGTAAAATATTTTAGAAAATAAGGTGGGGGACACGGTACACAAGTCAGTTTTTGGCAGTTTGTTGGCTAATAACTTCTTACCAATAAGAGTGAGATGATTACCATAGTACAACTTTTTGATCTAACTATCATCCTTTTTCCAACGATACCCATATCAAGGAACTAGTAAAAGAAATTTGTTTTTCAAATTTGGTATTGGTACTAAGCTTTTTGCTAATATGAAATTTTTAAGAAATTTTTTTTTTAAGTTTCTTTGGACAAGTGAAGTACATATTTCGGCGAAGTTTTATTTCTTAATTCTTACTGGTTCGCCAATTACCAAGAATAAAGCTTGATGACAGACAGACAGACATTTTCATAATCAGGACACATTTTCATAATCAGGACTCCCTTTTCAATGACACCCATATCGACAGTCAAAGTCAATAAAAGTTTTTTTCGGCCATTAGTATTAGTACTAACGTTTTCTTTAATCTACGACTGATTTAAAAAAACATACATGATTTGTTTTTGGGTTGCCTAGATACATCTTCAGTCCAAATTTCATCCCTTAACTAAAAAGGGCTTATAAATTATAGTCAAATATGTAAAAGGCGACAGACAGACAGACACTGAAGTGATTCCATAAGGGTTTCGTTATTCCTTTGGAACGAAACCCTAAAAACAGAGCAAATGCTCCTAGAGTATTTATAACGGGTCTTCAATCCCTGCTAAATGATATTTTATTCGCTTTGTCACCCCTTGATATGCCAAATGCTTTGGCTAAAGAACAGGAGCTTGAAACCAATAATCTTTGAGAAAGATTTGCATTCAAACGAATAAAAATTTGAATCAATATTCAAATAATTTACGGTTAAAGCCAAATACCGATAACTTTTCCAAACCAAGGGTAAATAGTTATTCACAACCATAACCCATCAAGGTGAATATGTCTCTACAACAAATAGATTATCAATCTCAGCAAAATTATAGGCAAAGCAACCCTAATTGGGTTAGAAATAATAATCCAGGGTTGAACAGGGGGAGCAACCAATTCTCTTAACAATTACAACGCTTCAATCAGCATCCTCAAAGTCAAAGGGGAACACAATCCAGTGAAACTTCTCTTTACGGACTCCCCATCATAAGAGACACCCCTCTAAGCGGACAATTTCTCTGGTGCCCGGCATGACGATACGGCTTTGTGTACATTTTGACCTCTGCACAACGGACCTCCTTTATTCCGGACACTGATATCAACGCCTACTGAGAAATTTTTGCTCTTATAACGGGCACGAATCAAATCCGAAGAGGACAGAGATAGAAAAATATTGTATGTGTGTATGCATTCCCTTGATCTATACACATACTACAGTAAAATCTCTATAATTCGAATTTCATGGGGAAAAAACTTCGAATTAGAGAGGTTTCACAAAAAAAAAAAAAAAGATACTGGTCACTTTCATCGCTTACAACTAACGGTTGTTGAAGAAAAATAAATAAATTTGACTTCGAATTATAGAGGTAAACAAGCCATCATTTACGAATTGTAGAGGTTTTCAGGTTGTTTTGCACAAAAACAAATTCGAATTAACTAAGGGACCAAATTGCAGATGCAATGCTTCGATTACAAACTATAGAGGTTCGAATTGTCAAGAGTTTACTGTATTAAATATTTGCAGCGTTTGTAGAGATGTACGAACTCTGTTTATACAAATTAATTGTTTCTACAATATATGAAAAAAGGTCGAGCCCGTTAGACATACTGAATGTGAGTAATGGGCGTGTGTTTTTTTTAAATTTTCATGAAATAAATACATTACCTTCCTAAAACGGACACCCCTTCATAACGGACAATCTTGATGGCCCCAAGGGTGTCCGCTATAGAGAAGTTTCTCTGCATTGTGTTCCTCTTTGACTTTGAGGATGCTGATAGAAGCGTTGTGATTGTTAAGAGAATTGGTTGCTCCCCCTGTTTAACCCTGGATTATTATTTCTAACCCAATTAGGGTTGCTTTGCCTATAATTTAGCTAAGATTGATAATCTCTTTTTTGTATAGACATATCCACATCAATGGGTTCTGGTTGTTGCATAATATTTTTTTGTTCATTCGCCAAGATCTACAAAATGGCGTTTTCGGATCCTAAAAATTCGAATGATTTTGTTTTTTGGGTTTTCGCCAGTATCTATTAAAGCCTGGGTGCTTAAACTAATTTTAACAGAAAGATTACATCAAGACCTACATTCAAGATTTTTTTCAGATTATACCCACGGGTGTGGAAATGAGAGGCGGGGATGTCTTTTTTTCGCCTTTGAAGCCTATTATCTCGAAAACTTAACTTCCAATTGAAAACTTCAAAATGAAAACTCTATTTCATTTTACAAAGCATATCCCATGGAACCTCACTTAAAAAATTCCCGTGAATTTTTTTTCAAAAAAAGTTAGTAATTAATTTATTTTAGTATGAATAAAAAGTCATACACGGTTTTTGGATAATTTTGGGGTATTGCGAAGAGTTGCCACATAACTCCAATTTTCTTCAGATTTTTTGTCAAATACTCTATACAAGTCAGTTTTAGGCAGTTTGTTGGCTAATAACTTCTTACAAGTAAGAGTAAGCTGATTACCATAGTACAACTATCTAGCTATCATCCTCTTCCCAACGATACCCATATCAAGGAACTAGTAAAACAAAGACATTTGTTTTTCGAATTTAGAATTGGTACTAAGTTTTTCACTAATATCAAATTTTCTTAAATTGTTTTTACCTGGACTTTCTTTGGGCAAGTGAAATATATCTTTTGGCTAAGTTTGATTTCTTAATTCTTTGTGGTTCGCTTATTACCAAGATTTAAGCCTAATGACAGACAGACAGACATTTTCATAATGAGGGCTCTTCCCCCTTTCCAACAACACCTACATATATAGACCATCAAAGTTTTTTCGGGCATTAGTATTAGTACTAACGTTTCCTTTAATCTACGACTAATTAAAAACAAAAAAATGCATGATTTGGTTTTCATCTTCATTCCAAATTTCATCCCTTAACTAGAAAAGACTTATAAGTTATAGTCAAATATGTAGAAGGCGACGGATAGACACCGAAGTGATTTTATAAGGGTTTCGCTGTTCCTGTGGAACGACACCCTAAAAATCATAATAAAAAACCAATGCTTTTAATTACATTTTCGAAGATTTGCCAGCCAAAACACAGGGGCATATCACAAAGCACTGGTCGAAATATCTTCAGCCTAAGGGTATGCAACGGTGGACGCCGAGGCTTAATCGTTAGTGCGTCGGACTGTTAAGCGAGAGTACCCGGATTCGAATACAGCTCGGGGAAAAAACACCACAAACAATTTCCACGGCCCCACCTCCAGCGAACGACTGACAATCCTCCTGGAGTACTTCTGTCACGGAAAGCTTTCGCAATTCGCTGTTCGGAACCGGTAATAAACTTTTAAATTATAACGCGCACAACACAGTGGAGGCGCGAAAAGCTAGGCTCTGGCCCTTCGTGGGCTGTTACGCCACTAATGACGATGAAGGGTATGCAAGAGAAGAGAAGCGTTTGTTGCATAATTTAACCGACCAACAACTTTGTAAAAAAAAACTATTTTTTATTTGGAACTTTTCAATATACAAATATCACAGACTTCCCAGAGATAATAGTTTCAATTTATCCCAAACCCACCAATTGACTAATGTGAATCGTTTAAAAATCAGACTACCACGCACAGGCTGTGATGTCCTTCGCCTGGAGTGCAGACAGATAAAAAAACAAAAACGTAAGCTAAATCAATTTGAGCGCGGTGCTATGTCTTTTAACATCACCATCATCACATCATCAACAAAAACAAAAAAAGTAAAATAAAAAATGTAAAGCAAATTGCGCTACAACAATATTAATTGCATAAAATGAAAGTGAATACTCACCGACGGACGTCACCATCCATTGATTCAATTAACTCCAATAAAACGAGACAACGACGATAATGACAGCAACGTCGAGGACGCGCACACTTATCAGCTCCTCCATAAATGCCCTCAATTTTTCACCAAACACCGCACTTGTGGATCGGATTCATGGGCGAGCCCCTCTCACATTGAAACTCCTTGGCGAAATCATTGGAATTGGAAAGCGTTCCGATCACTCGAAATTTGCCCGGACTATGGATGGCAGTGTTTAGTTTGTTGCGGGTCGCCTCTGGGCGCATGGCTCCGCACCATACCTGTGCAAAATTTAGAAAAAACAATTGCGGCCCGGTCATATTTAGCCCGGGCAGTGTTTCCCCTTCGCGCTCAACATCGCGACTCTTTCGCAGCCAGTTCTGATAGGCGTGAAAAGCCTGCCGTATACCGCCATTATCCGCAATATTTTCGCCTTGAGTGCTCTCACCGTTCAAAGCGATGCCGACCTCGCTCACCGTGTAGTTGCCATACTGCGCCACGAGGCATCGCGCTCTTTCGTCGAAGCCTTTAATTGCCGAATCAGTCCACCACTTATGGATACTGCCGGAGCTGTCGAAGAGGCGACCTTTGTCATCGAAGCCGTGAGTCAATTCGTGACCTATGACAACGCCGATGCCACCGAAGTTAAGGGAACGTGGAAAGTGCCGATGATAGAAGGGCGGCTGTAGAATGCCCGCGGGAAACATGATTTGGTTTTTATTGCGGCTATAGTATGCGTTCACAATCGCCGGCGGGGTTTGCCACACGGTTTTGTTGACTGGTTCCTGCATTTTGTGCTGTTCAATCTGAGCAGTGTGTCTCAAAACGTTCAGGGTGTTTTCAAAATATTTATCCGGGTGTATGTCTATACCTTTGTACTTTTCGTTGAGTTCTTTTGGGTCGAGAATGTAGTCGGGGTATCCAATTTTGAGAGACATCGCATTGACTTTCTCCTCGGCCAATTGCTTGGTGACGGGATCAATCCAGTTGGTTGTCTGAAGAATGTCTCGAAAGGCCTGCTGTAGCTCGTGCGTCATTCGCAGGGTGTCTTTCTTGCTGTTCTCGTCGAAGTACTTTCGGACAAACATCGCGCCGAGAGCCATGCCCATGTTTGAGTTTACCTGTGCAATACACACCTTCCACCGCGATGGGCTCTCCTCACGGCCGAACAGTGCATGGAAGAATTTTTGCTTGGGTTCCTCGAAACGGTCGTCTACATTGTTGATGCGATGCCGGACAAAGCGCCACAGCAGATAGTTTGATATAGTTTTGGGCTCTGTGTCTGCCAGGAGACTCACTAGATCGTTCATAAAGTCCAGTGCAAAGATAACAACGCTTTCGTTGGGATCTATTTTTCGTTCCTGAACGGTGCTCAGATATCGATTCCAATCTATGTCGGGAACAGCCTGACTTAGATTCTGAACGCTCATCTTCTTGTAGAGCTTCGTAACGTTGACTCGCTCTTCGGCTGGCGAGGTGATGCCTGCCAGCTGCGTCTCAAATGCAATGATTTCCTCGGCGGTCTTGGCGGCATCCTCTTCGCTTGCGCCCAGCAGATGCATCACAGTTCTCATGAACTCTTGGTAAGCCTTTAGGTATTTTTCATTTACTTCTTCCAAGAAGTAGTCCCTCGTTGGTAGCCCGAGGCTGGTTTGGTCGAAATGAATGATGTTTTCATTTGAGTTCTTTAGGTCCGGGCCCACCCATTCCACGATCAGAATGTCGTTATTGTACAATCGCAGTTGTGCTGTCAAATTTAGCCAATCGAAGTTATTCGCATTCCAGTCCTTGTCCAAAACTGGCCACCCACCTAGTGATTTTATCAAATTGAGCAGTGGCTCGATGCCCCGCCTTTCGAGCAATTCACCATTGATACAGGACTGGTAAAGCATCTTCGCCTTGGTCTCTGCGTCCGGTTCAGGATTTTGTCGGCATATTCGGTTAGCACACGGATCGGGAATGCTGAGCACGCCACGCTTGTATCTTTCAAGTAAGTCTTCCAAAAGTTTTCTGCGCTTGATGATGTGCTTTCGCAGTCTCGACGATTTGACAACCTCGCTTAGGGTCTCTCTTGAGTTTATATTGGACGGAGCAATGTCTGACTTAGCTTCGGGGTCTTGATAGTAGTTATTGCTTACCGGAGCTACCGCAGGCTTGCTGTCTGACTCCTGCAGCAACTGTTCTAAAACCACGTCCAAATTCTCCCGGAGCATTTCAAACGTATCGAATCCTGCCTTATCCTTGGGTATAGGATTAATCTTCTCCCAATTTCCACACGCGTACTTATAAAAATCGTTGCAAGGATCTACGGTGGTATCCATGTAACGTTGCATCGTCTCCGCCTGTGCTCGACGAATGTCATCCTTCGAGTCCTCGGCTTTCCATATGAAATGTAATCCCATAGAGGGTTGATCAGAACTCTTCTCAGACGTTCTGAGCGGCGACGATAAATGCAAACCAGCGAGATTGTGTATGCTGTGATTTGATGCCCGCCTCGAACGGCCTGCCGAAGATGTGTCAAAGCCAAACTCTAAACATTCCCTTGGAATAGCTGCAGTGTCTCTAGGAATGAACGATGTGCGAGCATCCTTCATGAGATCTCTGTCTTCAATATCCTGCGCCTCCGTTAGACCGAATTTAAGCGACATGCAACGCGAGACCCTTTCGACCTCGTCCAATTCCGACTGTAGCAAAAAATTTTCCTCCATAATCTGCCTACTGTCGATAGCTTTCTGCAAGTTCAGCGCATACATCATGCCATCCATTCGCATGAACAGAATTAGAACCAAAGTGATTGGCAGCATGACCACTGGAAGAATGATAAAAAATTTACAACATGTAAACCCAGGACACCACTGCACCCGGCCAGTCTTCTTATTCACACCGAGCTTGCAAATACACTGATCGGTGCTCGTGGAATCGCTATCACTGATCTTATTGATATTCAATTGCGTTCCCTTAAGTGCTTTCATTTCTGTTCTTCAGCAACTGAATGCACGACTTTGCGAGTATGTCATCGACAGGATCTCTCTTCTTAAGAAAATTTAACAATAACAACGAAAAGAATTTATACGATTCGCGGGTGCTGTGATCGCGCGCGTATTCAGTACTGAAAAAGAAATCAGTGCGCGATTTTTTTTTTCGTGGAAAATAGCAGATGCTCTCATATCCCTCTCAGTTTATTGGCCATTTAAGTCTCGTATTGATGTCGCTTCTTTGCAACGAATGTAGATAGATACTCTACACTCATGCGATGGCTTGACTCTGGCTTGGTTATATACCCCATTCCAGTTCCTAGTGCTGCTGTGACAGTGACAGTTGCCGCAAGGAGGGAAGAACGCAAGCGACGGCAACGACTAAACGACAACAAATTTGAACTCGTTGAACCAATTTAAGTTAATTCTGAATGAGTATACATATGAATTTCGGTTTCCTAATGAATTTGTATTGTTGTGTGTGCAATGCGTAGTTGAGCTATGATTTGGATAGGCTTTTCTAGATACCTCATCACCTGCATGATCAGTGTATACAATTTTTCAAAGGTCGCTAAAGAATCGTTATTGGCGATTGCCTCGAAACTTTGTAAATACGTGTGCGTTTAATATAGTCACAAGGCCAAGTTCATTGACTCAAGCTGGTATTCAATCTAGACGCTATTTAAGGTACACTTTACACACGCAGTTTAATTATCCCTTTACTGCAAAGCAGCCGTATAGGTATGACTTCTGAGCTTTGAATGCCAACAACTGAAAATTCCCAGTCATTGATTTATTTTTTAAAGTTGAAAAATGCGTAACTGCACAAGCAGCTAAATATATTACGCAGTTTATATATACACGGAATTATCGTAAGCGACATTTTAAGCAAAAATGAGTTAATGATACAGTTCGATAGCTTATTCGTCTACGCCTCTTTCTGCATTATCGACTGCGACATCTCATCGACGAAGCAAAGATTTAAATTAATTTAAAAATTAAAATTAAAACAATAGTTAGAAATTGCAAGTCCGGCGGAAGAATTCACTCGATTGAATCAACGGTGATGCTGAATCTAACCTCTTGGACTGGTGTTCCTTCTCCCGGAGCTACTCTGACATATTTGGAGTTCAGGTCTGGGGGGAGGCTTCAGAGTCTCATGTCAGGACTCATGAAGTAGAGATGGTGGCGGAAGAGTCAGCGATGGACCAACGGCAGCGCTCACAACCTCGTACGGGGATACTGACACCGGCCTAGCCGCCCCTTTGTGTCCCAAGGGTACCTTACAGGGGCCTGGCCCTCCAGGTTGGGGGTTTCTCGACGGGCTAACTTCCCGTCAGAGTAAAAACACATTTAGTTGTGAAGCAACCCAATGCCTCGGAAACAATTGATAAACCTGTTGACGACCAACGCAAGAAAAAGGACAACGATCTTCGGATCTGCACGTGGAACGTTAGGACCCTTAACAGACCACGTGCAGCCGAACAACTAGCGGAGGCCCTAGACTGCTATAAAGCAGACGTGACCGCCATCCAGGAAATACGATGGGACGGGCCGGGCATAAAGAAGACGAAAAGCTGCGATATCTTCTACGGCGACTGCTACCGCAACAACAAACAGCGGATATTCGGATGCGGAAATAGTTAGAAAAAAGACTATCTCTGATTTAATTTCAATTGATTTAATCTAAATTTAAATGACAGGAACTATTTTACTGATAAATTGAGCCTGTTTGATATCTCAAACATTTTCCGTATCAGAGGAGAGCTTCTTAACTTAAGCTATAGACCTTACTTCACTGACCGAAGAACGTTTTGCTCTTTGTCTAACCTAGAAGAACAAGAAACATCTTATCACTTTCTATCTGTATGCCCTATTTTAAAAGAACTAAGATTTATATACTTTCAAAAATTTTTGTTTACTTATATTATGAGTCGATTAATATCTAAAATGGAGAAAACTTCTTGCCCAGTTTTATATTGAAGCTATGTAGAAAGACTTTATTGAATTCTAACAGATCTTATGCTATTTGCAATCTCCTTTTATTCTTTACTTCTCTTTCCCGTTCTTGAGGATCAGTAAGTTTACTGTGTATAAAACTCCATATTTCTCTGACTGAGAGCATAATGTTAATATATGCATCTTAAGCATCTTTAATCTATAAATATTATAAAACAAAGTCGAAAAAAATGTTTGGGGAGTTTAATCTCAGGAACTACTGAACGGATTTGCATGCGGTTTTCACCAGTAGTATTGTTGGGTATCTATTATGGGTATGGACTACATTTTATAGACATTTAGGCACAACAAGTTAACGGTATATTGAGATAAGTAAAAAAAGTCGGGAACTGGCAAACTTCTAAGGCGGGCGCTGTCTAAACAGTTATAGATACGAAAAAATAATGTACTGGGAAATTGATCGTCTCAAAAAGTTCTAAAAAAAGACAGCGGTGGCATATGTGTAGACTCACAATAACCAATTACAATAACCAATTTTATGGTTCTGTAAAAATTCGAAAAGCCAATCCGCCCTGTAATTTCCACACCGCTTTGTCAAAAAATCTGAAAAAACTACAAAAAATCGGCTTCCATGAGTAAATTAAAAAAAAAAACTAATTTCAGCATTCTAGCCCCAATACTTTTGGATCTTTTGGCCAAAAACGATAAAACGTGAATATGCGAATTTCGAAAATCTAAAAACACAGTTTTATAGATCACGGAGCAAGCACTAAGAAATAATAGCTATAAAAATATCGATTAGTTGGTGAAATCCGATAAATCGCTGATTAAAAGATTTTTTTAATCTAAAAAATTTTGGCTGAAATCGATCCGAGTCTCAGTGGTGTTTTCCATGTTCATTTCAACCCCTATTTCCTCAACTCAAATTTGCAGACAGCTGGCATGACGATGATCACGCGGAAACAGTGTTGTACGGATAGAGGCATATGAGATGTGAAAAATGGAGATATGTATATATGTATGTGTATAGGTTTACATAAAAGTACACATTAGAAATGCAGGCAGCGATGAAAGAACGTGGTATTTTTTGTTGGAATATGATAGCCAATGGGAAAATAACATATCTGATGCGTGTTCTGTTCTACAGGAAAATAACAATGACACTTATTTACTTTGATAATTTCGTTGTGTAAAATTACTGAACCTTTGTTGCTGTGGCAAAATCACTGCAAAATATGATTGAAGATATGTTGTACCGCAGACAACAACAACTGTCATCCGATTATGGGAACATTGATCAAAGTACATACAGTCGAATCGTTCTAAGTCGAATTTTCACGGGTTAGAGGCAGTTATGGAAATTCAAGTTAGAGGGTTTCATATATATTTTTTTTTTTTGTTGTTGCAAATCCTTTATTTTGGACTGTAATATTTGCATTGGGCGGCGTAACAGCCCGTTGAGAACCAGAGCCTAGCTTTTTCGCACCTCCACTGTGTCGTGCGCGTTATAATTTTGACACATGTGGAGGGGACCTACTGTTTAATGCCGGTTCCGAACGGCGAATTGCGAAAACTTTTCGTGACAGAAGTACTTCAGGAGGATTGTCAGTCGTTCGCAGGAGGTGGGGCCGTGCAAATGTTTGTGGTGCTTTTTTTTCCCGACTTTTCCCTTAAACTTCCAATATACGCGGTAAATGAAGCAAGAATGCATCTCAGATACCTACCTGTTTTCAGATTAAAAGCCGATTATTTGTGTATGCGCGATGCGAATAGATATGCCTCTCGACAACGAGAATGTTCGCTCGCGATGTTCGCATGTAGGGCCATGTTTGCAAGCTAATCCTCATTTTTGCTGTGAACTTCCTTTGCTCTCTCTTTTTTGCATAGGTAAACAACAATAAGGGCAACCACTTGCGCTTTTTCTCCGACGTGTTTGCACTACAAGAATCAACACGAAATGAATTTTCGCGAAATGTGTTCATCGTCTAAGACCCCAATGGGAGAGTCAGATAATGCGAGTGTACGTACTTGCTACAAGTTGCGAGGGGAAATTTTTTTTATCTGTTTTTTAGCCAAAGAAATAAAACTCGACTTAGAGGTTTTGAAAATAGACTAAGGCTGGAAAGAATGTATCCGGGTAAGAAGGTATTTCGACTTAGAGAAATTTGACTGTATGTTCTGTGGAATTGTATTTCAAGTAGCCACATAACATTAAACCATGGAGAATACTTGCGAGAAAAAACTATGATCATTACTGATTTATTGAAGTGATTCAAAACGAGTGTCTTCTGAAAAGGGGAAAAATCGTTTATGATTTAATTATGTTATTAGTCTACAATAACGAGGGGAATATTTTCTTTTTGAATGCTACTGGAGGCAGCGGGAAGACTGCTTTTGCTGTGGGATCGTCTGGAATTGAGCCCACACTTTTAGATGGCGGAGAAACTGCTAACTCTGCTTTTAAACTTCCATTAAAATTTTGTAGTGCCGATGTTTCAAGTGTGTCAAAAAAGTCATACTTATGGCTGCACATAAAAAATCGTAACTTCAAACTAATATAAGTGTTGCATACGGAAGAGACAACACATCACTTTCCAATAATATGCTTCAAATAAGACCAGAAAAATTTTAAGTAAGAAATGGGAAGGTAAATTTCAGAAATATCTTTTGTTTTTGTGCCGAATATTTTAGAAATTATTGAGAAGGTATATTCGGATATTGCAAACTTATCTAATAATTCATTTGATTTGAGGAAAGGGCTATTTTGTGGCAGACAAATAAGCAAGTCAATTAAGTTATTGATTCAATTCTTGCCAAATGTGATTCATCATCAAAAGTCTATTATTTAGTTGACCGCGCTTTAGATGTAGAAGAAGAAGAAGAAGTGCATTACCCCAAATTATTTCTAAATTCATTAACACTTTCTGGTATTCCATTACTGGAATACTAAAAAACTTTAGATATATAGTGCTGCCTGCGCGAAGCCAGGACGGGTTGCTAGTTTCTAATAAAAACTGAATTTGAAGTTTATAAAAATAATATTCAAACTGATGTATAATTTCTTCTTTTCTATAAAGTTAAACACTACATTGTATTTTTTCGCTTTATTGTAATTGTTATATTTTATTTATAAAACAAATTAGCAAACAAAATTATGGCATCTGGCAGACGGTTCCAAACCAAGGCCAAATTTGTATTTTTGAATTATTCATTGTGATTCCAAGTTAAGTTGAAAAAATAAAGTACATTTTATTCTATTCTATCTCTGATTCAAAAAGTAATGGCCGTGGGATTTTAAAGACTTAGCGAGCGTGCTGAATGAACTTTTTCTGCATTTTCTTTTCGGCTTTGTTTTTGTTTGCCAATAGGAAAAGAATAAACAAAAGCAAGAACTGTGAATTAAAGTTCCTTTATATGTGCGCTGCCCGAGAAGCTGAATTTGGCGGCTTACACGTATTCAAATTCATGGGTAGGGCAGGGGCTGCTATATGTGAAAAACTGCGTTACCTACAGGGAAGGAGACGCTGGAGCTGTGCATCACGTTATCACTGGATTAATACTAAAGAGATTCGGTAATGAGGTTCAACCGACCGATAGCGTTGTGCATTAGTCGTTTTCAATGATAGGTTTAAACTGCGGAAGTGAAGGGTGCGGTTTAGACGAATTCCCACAGTCAATCCTGCGTTTTCACTGATTGGCATGAACGACTTCTTCAAAAAAGATTCTGCTGCAAAATTTTCATTTTGTCGTTTACGATAATTTGGCGGGTAAAATGCGATATAGTGATGGCCAAAAGAAATAAGAGTGAAACAAATCTACTCGGTTTTTTTTTTGTTATTATCTTAATCCTTTTTTACTATTTCTAATTGACTTTTTCTTCTCAAAAGTTAAAAATTTCATTACACGAAAATAGTTCGCAACAACACATAATTTAATAAATAATTATTTTTTACTTAAATTTTGCTTGCTGAGACATATAAGAGTGCCCCTAAATGAAGGCAAAAAACGAAGCAGTTTATGTGTGAATATGTGTGAAAAGTTACCTCAAAACATTAACAAAACATTGCGCAACCTTTGTCTTTGAGGACCACCTCACATAGTTTTGGCATGGAGACGATTAGTTTTTGCCATGTTTCGAGTGTGTTAAATACCACGTCTCTTATATTTTTGTCCATATCACCTACCCTACTCTTCAAATATATCGAAAAAATTTCAAAAGGTTTAATGTCTGGTGATTGTGAGGGGATGGCAAAGCCGATGATGGTTAGTTAATTAATAAATTAGCCCTCATCGGTTTTTGGGGTCAATATGACCCACTTTTGAACTTCAATTGGAGATTACTATGCCATTATTTCGTCAAATCGACCAAAGGTTTTGGCTCAAGGTAAAAATCGTCTACAAATTTTATATTTATCAAGTCTATATTCACGAGATATAACGCTAGTAAGATGTACAAAAAAAGTCCCTAATAGGTTCTTGTAAGTCGTATTGACCCACTGTCCTATTGTGCATTAGGGAGAGCACATAACTTAGACGCCAAAAATGTATTATGGCCTTTTGTAGAGTGGTCAAAAGCAAGAATTTTTTTACTATAGGAGGGGATCTATTTCATCCCGTTTAGGAGCTAGAGGCAATTTAAGAAAAATCATTTAATATGAAAAAAAAATTATTATAAAACAATGACAACACTTACAATAAAGTACTATACCAGTTTTAAAAGCCAGAAACTTGTTCTTTAATTTTTTTATTGTGCTAATTGTTTTTGAAAAATCCGCAATGCAATAAAAAATAGTTTTTTTTTCAAAACTTTGTAATGTACTGTAATGTAATGACTTTTTGTGATGGATTCGCATTTCAATTCTGAATCAAACACAAAAAACCGAATGATTTTATATCTTCTGGTTTTTTAGAAAATAGCCCGCGAAGCGAGCCACCTGCCGCCTTATTCACCTAATCTCCTCCTTCTGGCAAAGTCCCTGGTGTTTCGAGAGAGAGCGCTTTCAGTCAATTGCCTCTTAAGACTAAACGAACAGCGATTCGTAAGAGTTTTTCTGCCTCGCATCTCGGTACTGATGTCATTTCTACCTTTTACCACAGAGCCGAGGTAGACGAACTTTTTGAAGAACAATATTATATGCTTTGTATTCCAAATAACTTTATGCTCAAATTCTAGGAAACACTCCGTACAGTGTGATAAGTGTGTAAAATATGTCTGTTCTTCCCATCACTTTAAAATATGCGAAACATGTGCACCAGAAACCGAATTGCGTTGATTGGATTCCTTTTTTTTGGATTTTCCAATGCCTCGGCAATATTCGTTTTTTTTTTATTTCAATTAAAACCGCTTTTTTATTTCAATTAATAACGATATATGTATATAACAAACAATTTTCTGTTAAAACCCCGCCTCAATTTCATTCAAACACAAAAAGATAAGGCCTGAAATATGTGGGTCAATCTGACCCACAAAAAACTTATTCGTAACTAAAAATGAGGTACCGATGAGGGTTAAAAAAATAAAGGTATGAAGTTTTTGAGTCAAACTGCATTTAAGTTTTCTGGGTGAAGTCTCTGTTGAAGTTTATACGCATTCATAATCTTTTAATTGTCTTTCTTTAATATGCTATTATTATTATTATTTTCATTACCAGATAATTGAAAAATACTTGGTAATCTTAAATTTAACAAGCTTAGTTGCTAGAACTATTAGCTCTGATCTTTTAAAATAATCTTCTATTTTAAGGGGTCTAAGATTTTTATTAATTGCTAGAATAAATATCTTTATTATAGTAATTGGCTGGCTACAGTCTAGCTGCTTGCGATACCACTGTATTATACACGGTATAATTTTGACATATCCGTGATGTCCCTACTGTTTAATGCCGGTTTCGAACAGCAAACTGTGAAAGCCTTTTGTGAACTATTCTAGAAAGATTGTCAGTCCTTTGCTAGTGATAGGACTGTGACAATTTTTTTTTTTGATAAAGAGGTCTTATTACGTAACACGACAATCGGCTGACGATATCATAACTTCAAAAAATGATATCGACAGAATGCGAACGTATTCTCCGCTTTACATAAGCCGAGACCTGTCATTTTCTATCGTTCGAAACATTGTGAAATTTTTGCTTAAAACAGAAGAATGTTAAATTGAATGGTGAAAAAATGGTTTGCTAGTTTTTTTTTGCATTACACATTCTTTTTCACTTATAAAATGTCTTTGATTTCCCACATTCGACCTACAATCATACATCCAACCCAAATTTTCTCTTCAATGATGGAGAACTTTTGCGTGAGTCCTTGCTCAAGTAAGTGTGGGGAGGAAATGAAATGCTTATAAATATGTTCATAAATATATAGTTATTTTGAAATGAACTAGAGTGCGATATACCTCCTTAGCACTCATTGCCTATATTTTTCATTCGTTCTTTGACTTGAAAATACGAACGGATAACGAAGAATGACAAGCAGCTTTTATTTAGTAGCACTCAAACTGTAACGATAGACTAGACGAAAGTGATAGAGCTATATGATGCAAACTTTTGACGATAGCGTTTACGACAGTCGTCCGGATAATGTTCGTCTGAAAAGTTGTTGATGAGAGTTGATGAGAGCCCAGTAAACTATCGATAGTTCGAATTTCATGGGACCAGGGAAAAGCTTCAAATAACAGAGGTTTTCAAGTTACGCAGTTTTTCGTGTTGTTTTGCACATAAAAGAAATTCGAATTAACGAGAGGACCCAGTTACAGAGATTTTTTTTCAGGGGACTGTAAGAATGCTTTGCAGAGGTTCGTATTATCGAGAGTTTACTGCATTTACCGCATAGCTGGACTCGAGCCTAGGTACGCTGGCTTAACAGTCTGACGCTCTAACCATCGGCGCCCACCATTTACTATTCCTCCCTAAATTTGTCAGAAATATCCTTTTTAGCATTCTTTTCTTTTTTGTCTTTTTGGTAATAGTGACTGGGATTTAGCAAAATATATGGTGACTCTTTAAAACTGAATGACTAACGCATTCAAGTTTGAGCAATCTTAAAACTAAGCCAAATGACTGCAGTCGTTTGGAAAAAAAAAGTCGTGATGTACATGAGTTGAAGTTAGTAGTGAATTCACTGTATATTAATTGAAGTCAGTAGAGAATTGACTGTATGTAAGTTGAAATGAATAGTGATTTCACACTAGATCTTTTAAAGTCAAATAATCTGACTTATTTTGATTTAAAGCGGAATGGCAAGCGTAATTCTACTTTGTAATTCCTTTTAAGTACTTTCAAATCAAAGGAAACAAAAAGTACTTATGATCATTTTTTAAATACTTCGGTACTTAGATTGTGATTTCAATAACTTTGAAGTGAATTACAGGTCCAAGTGCAATTACTAGGACTGGGTATTGGATTTTATTTGTACTTAAAGTACAACTACCGAGGAACTCTACTTGTACTTAAAAAACATTCAAGTACAAGGAATTGTATTCGAAATGCACTTAAGAACAAAAATGCTTAATTATCTTACAGGTCTGGTTGAAATCAATTGTGCTCCGTACAATTTGAGAGTGCGAGGGCAGGGCCAAATCAGTAATTCGGATCGGTTGGAAATACTAATTTGTTGACTTCAACTTGAAGTTGAAGTCAATGCTTTCAGCTAATTTAAAATTGAAGTCACTGACTCCGCTGATATGCCATTGAAGTTATTGTCTCCAACTTTAAAATTGAAATCACTGACTTCAACTTATATAAAACGAATTCACTACTGAATTGAAGTAAAATCATTGGGAAAAGAATTAAAACTGTATTCAAACTCCAAGTACAATGTCAACTCTGAGTGCAATGTCAATTAAAGGATCCCTATTGTCTTGCAGAATTGCAGTAAGATATCTTTTGGAGAGTAAATGTTGGCCGTGAATGTGAATTATAGAATTATTACTGCACCGTACTACAAATTCTTGTATTTTGTCTTTACTATCTCCAGCTACTTCTACACACACATACATTGTTAATTACCAGTTGTAATCATTAATTAACAAAATTTCACTCTTATAACCTTTTTTAGGTTTTGATATCATGATTCTCATACGGAGAGGAGTCATTGTGTCACTTCGTAGATTTACATATTATATATCTCTTAAATTGCTAAATGGCACGACACCTACTAAACAGGGAGTATTTATTTAATTGTTTGAGGGAAGGAAACCCTATCTGTCTACTTAAGACTACAACTTATGACACAGCTTGACCGAAACGAAAAAAGTGATGAACAAATTTGGAAATATGTAATTTAATTTTTTAAGTGGTTCCATTTGTTACCTATAAATCTATACATGCTATTCAGAATTCAGTTTAGTCTCCGGCTTCGTAATACTTATTGTCATAAAACAATATTGATGCAAACGATTAGAAGCCGTATAATGGAAGTACACACTGAATATGGATTCCTCGAATACCAGTATAATTGCATTAAATTATTTCTTCTGATTGAAAAAAGTCAAGTAAATGATCATGTAATAATTCATTGTTATTTTTTTATACAGTTGTACTATTTTTAAACTTGTAGAAAACTATTTAACGTTATTAAATATAATTATTAAGACATTTTTTACGTTTCAAGTTGATCGTGATATTTAACATTTGCATATGAGATCGAATGTTTGTATCACTTTGGCTTCGACTGTAGAGGTAGTGCAATCTAAAGACTGAATCATACTTTGCCTCAAATGGGACTCATATAAGAAAAAGTTGTCAACAATATACACTCTGATTTCTTCTTCAACAGTGGAAAAAGCCGCTTAACCGGATATTTTGAAATGTTAAGGAGAACTGTACTTAGTTTATTTGTTTTTATAGGCTTAATTTATTACTTAAACTATTTTACAAGGTTTGTACTTCATAATGACATATTTTCAATCTAACATTTTCATTATTTAATGGATTCAAATGTTTCCAATGAAGTGGGGCAATACTTTTGTTCACCTATAATGCGTCATCATCTCATTTTATCAGAAATACTTTTCAATGATATCACAAAGAAAGCAAAAATCAAAAGTCTATAATGTGTTAAATAAAACTGTGAAAGAAGATTTCTTTTTGCTTAATCTTTTTTTTTGCAACTTGCTTTCTTTCTATACATTTTTTGACTATAAAAAAACAGCAATATAAAATAAACAGATCTTCGCGTTTTTAAATCACTTGTGGCGATAAAACCAAAACCATTCGATATTCAATATTCAACAGAGGAGTGTGTTTTTATCCACTTAGCTAGAGTTTTAAAGCCTCCTCTTGTGTAATTTTACTGTCTGAAAAATCCAACGAAAGTAAATATCGCAGCTAGTTTTGGAATGTTGTTGGTCATTCGAGGTCAGTCAAAATTAAAATGTTACTAAAGGAAAATATAGTAATAAACTAAGTTCAACCCTTTCCTATCTGACGGTACTAATTCGCGCTTTTCGAATGTCCGACCGCTTCTGATTTTACCCGTGTAGTACCTGATTTTACCCGATTCCACAAATACCCGAATACTCGAGACCCGAGTACCGAAAGTCGCGGGTAACACCCAAAATGGCGGGTACCCGTCACTATCGGGAACCGGTAACCGGAAAAAAATACTCTAATCTATATCTATAAACTAGCTGCTGTCACGACGTCGTCCGTGACTTCACTTAGTTGCTGTTGGATAAATAATATTACCATGTTTAAGGTTTAAGCTTACTCTATACTAAATTTTGTCAAAATCGAAATCGGTAGTGTATCATTAGAGATAGGCAGATAGGAAGAGTTGCTTCAAAAATTGCCGCCTCTAATTTTAACGTTTCTTTTTTAAGTGTATGAAGCGATTGGGAAAACTTTGAGGGCGTTTTTCTCGGAAAAGGAGTAGTATTGCGTTCTCCGACTTCGGAAAATTAATGTCCCATAGGGGAGCTATAAATATGCCAAATTTCATCAAAAACGATGACCCCAAGCTCGTGTGCTCTCCTTGTGAGCCTCTACACAAACTCTATAAATCACGGTTTAGAGGACCATTAATTTAACACAACGAAATTTTGACAGTAAACAACTGGATGAGAGCTTTTGCTGTAGAACAAAACACGACATTGTATTTTCCTATTGGGTATTATCTTCCGGCAAAAAATACCGCGATCTAGTATCGCTGTCTCCATCTACAACGCCTACATTTATGTTTACCTACACACATAGATCCATAGTGCACATCTCATATACAGCTGCGGTCAAAATAATAGCAGTGCATAGCAGTAAAAGTGTGAGAATATTTTTTTCTTGGAGAACTTGTCAATGTTCTTCTACTTTATTATTAAATATTTTCCAATTACTCGAATCATTAGCATGATATTACTCAAGTTGCAAAAAGGTATATTTCAGAGAGCAGCACTGCTATTATTTTGACCGTAACTGTACTTCTAGCTATACAGCACTTCATTCCAGCTACGTGCAAATTTTAATTGAGCAAAAAGCGGTTGAAATGAATGTGAAGAGCACCACTGAGACTCGTGTCCATTTAAGCCAGAATTTTTTGGAACTAAAAAAAACTTTTAATCGGCGATTGCTTGGATTTCCTTCTCTAATCGATATTTTTACACTTATCATTTCTTCCACTTAGGTCTACGAAACTGCGTCATCGTCTCATCATCCCGCACTATCACAGATAACTTAACAAATTTAACAGTTGGAATGATGTTCTTGTTAAGTAAAGATTTTAAACGTTTTCGCCAAACTCTATTGGGCCCATTGTTGTAGTACAGAATTATTTTTGTTTCATCACAAAAAATAACATTATCCCAGAAGTCGTTCGGTTGAATGCTGTACTCTCTAGCGAATGACAAGCGTTTTCGTACATTTGGAGTTGAAAGTAAAGGTTTTTTTCGTGCAACTTTTGATGTGTACTCGTTCTCTGTCAACACTTGCCTCACAGTTTCGTAAGAAACTTGTACACCACTTGTACATACATGTACTATAACGGTACCGTTTTGAACTGTGCAAAATGATAAGTGTAAACACTTTCTTGACAGTTAATTTTTTGTTGCTCTTGAGTTTCTTTATTTTTTGTTGTTGTTAATAATTAGTTATGTGAATTTTTTTTTATGTTGTTCACTATTTAAGTTATGAAGTAATGAAATAAAAAAAATTGGTGACTTGACATTTCTGGAAGTGCAAATCTCAAATTGAAGTAAGAAAGTAAAAATTGCTTATACGTTGTGTAAACGCTTTCTTGACAAACTGTACGTCGGGAGCAAGCGTACACTAAACAGAATGATGCACCTTTAAGTGTACTGTGCCAAATAATTGAAATATTTAAATATTTTCTCATATTATAATGTCTGAACTAGACATATCTTTAAGTCAGCCATAATAATTTAGCTTTGTATTGTAAGGTAATCAGTTGTAATATTTGACACAAACTTTAACTTTAACAAAATTCGATGGTACCGTCTGGGACTTTGGGTTTATTTTTGTTTTTTAGTTTGCTGTCCAATGATCATGAACGATTACAAACAATTCATGGGAAGAGTGGATATTGCACACCGTTTGAAAGCATAGACAGTTTGATATTGTGCATGGACTTATAATGACACTTAAAGAGTTTGAAAGGTCAGTAGTACAAAGAGTTATGTCGAAAAAGAGATTATCTACAGCACATAGTTAAGGCTGCATGCAAATTCCTCGCACTGCAATGTGTTTTTATCTTGACAAATAGAAGACTGGTTTTAGTCACAGCAGACAATATTATTTGCAAACTGTTTTCCTTAAGAAATTCGATTTTTTTATGGTGATAGCACAGTAATTATTATAATAAGTTCTTTCGTTAAACTTGGACTTCAGTGGATGTTAGGTAGCCACGCTATAACATAAATTTCAATTTCAATACAAAAAATGTCGAGCTTTTTGCGGAGTAAAGAATATTTGAAAAATTTGTTGTTCAGCTTTATGCAAAAAAAAATCTGCATCTCAAGCAAACACAGTTCTTGTTAAGACTTATGACAAACATGCTTTGTCGGAAGCGACATAAAAAAACAGGTTTAACGGTTCAAAACGAAAAAAAGATTTTGGTTTTAAAGATAAATAGCGCATCGAAAAAAGTGCATGCAAAAAGCTTAAAATCAATGAACTGCTTAGCTAAGACTCATGTCGGTCGTAGTGTTCGTGTATAAGCATAACTAAAAGTAGGTGGGACAAATAGTAACGGGAACCTATTCAGTGTCCTATTAATTTCGATTTACTAAAATCTTCTATCCAAATTTAATTGAAGTTAAACAAATATGACTAAAAAGCCGGTGCCGTGTGAGTTTTACTCACCTCCCGAGGGTTTCAACAGATTAGAAGTAAGGATTTAATATAAGTCATGGAAATTAACAATGTCAGATGACTTCACTAAAATTCTTCACATCATCGTCATTAATGGCGTAACAGCCCACGAAGGGTCAGAGCCTAGGATTTCGCGCCTTCACTGTGTTGTGCGCCTTATAATTTGACACAGGTGAAGGAGACCTACAGTTTATTACCGGTTCCGAAGAGCGAATTGCGAAAACTTTCCGTGACAGAAGTATCCCAGGAGGATTGTCAGTCGTTCACTGGAGGTGGGGCCGTGGAAATTGTTTGTGGTGTTTTTTCCCCGATCTGTATTCGAACCCGGGTACTCTCGCTTAACAGTCCGACGCACTAAAGACTAAGCCACGGCGCCCACAAATTCTTTACATCGTTTCAAATAAAATTAAGCAAAAGGAAATCCGTTGAAATTTTTTTATACCAACCGCGTGGAGAATGACTTAGTAATTTTAATAAAATGGGCCCAAGCTAGTTTCTTTATAAAAAGTGATTGCTAGACGTGTTTTGATGCGGGCACATATCGCGGTGCTCATTTTTGTTTAATAAATTACTCTTATTGTTAGCGCCTAACTAACAATAAAAACAGGCTTGTAAGCTGGAAATTTAACTTTTAAGATGCAAACTACACGGAACGCATCGTCAATTCTCTATTACTAAAAATTTTAAAACGAAAAAGGCAAAACACAGCAGTATGAAAATCGAAGAAAAATTATAAAACAGCATCGATATATCGAGTATCGCGATGGGGGATCGCATTAAATCACGTCAAACAATCACTTTTTATTGAGAAATTTGTTTGCCACTACATGGTTGGCAGTTGACTTCTTTCCTAGGACGATAATCATTGATAGCTTGAAAAATTGTGTGAAAATAATTTTTTTTTTATTTTTTGATTCTTTCGCCGAAATCTAAAAAATTGTGTTTTCAGATCGTTAAAATTCAAATGTTGTTGTTTTGAGGTTTTTGGTCAATAACTTGAAAACTATTAAAGCCAGAATGCTCACACCAATTTTAAAGTAAAGATCCCATCGAGGTAAGCATATCTGATTATTTTTTTTGATTTTTAGTTACATCAGTGTGGAAACTGGAGGGGGGTTCTCAACTTTGGAGCAACTTTGAGTTCAAATATTTGAAAACCTCTATTTTATTTCAAAAGATCTGTCGAATGAAATGTCACTTGATTAGTTTCAATAAAAAAAAAATAAAATTTAGTAGTAGTACTAACTTTTTCGTTAGTAGGTATGTTATTTTTTCAAATATTTTTTTGGACTCTTCACTGCGCAATCGAAATAGATCTTTTGCTGAAATTTCGTGATTCACCAGTTACCAAGATGAGAACTTAATGGCGGACGAACAGATATTTGTATAATCTAAGTGATACCCAAAGTTAGTAAAAGTTTTTCTGGCTGTTAGTATCAGTACAAACTTTTTCTTCAATCTACGACGAATTCTGAAATTCTATATCTGGGTTGCCTAGATACATCTCCAGTCCAAATTTCATCCCTTAATTCCAAGGAACTTAGAAGTTATGGTTAAGGGTTTCGTTATTCCCTTGGAACGAAACAATAAAAAGTATTAAAACTTGTGCTTAAAAATATACAATGTAGGAAAAATATGGCCGATATCTTACTTTCATTGTAGTCTGAAATTTGATAGCAGTTAATGGTTCACGTTTTAAGGTACAAAATACAAAAAATGCTTCACCTTTGAAAAACATCGAAAACGAGTTTACTGTTCGCTGCCGCCGCCGGTTTTTTTAATTTATTTATGGAAATATATACAATGGTCAGGTAAAAATTTGCATCTTATATCAAACACGGCGTTGAAATTATAAGATGAATTGGACACGAGTCCAACAAACGCATTAAGTACTAGATTGAAAAAACACCTTAATGCAAAAAAAAAAAAATGCAATAAGGGGAGCAAATATCCGTTTTTAGGTACTTCATTAGACATCCCGTTTGCATTTAACAAAATTGTTTTATTTCACAGCATTCACGGTTCATATTCACTGCAGCCTTTTTTAATAAAATATTTACTCCAATTTCAATATTCACTATTCTCCTGCACGATTCCTGCCTTTTTGAAATTATATTTATTGTTAGTTATATTTATCATTAGTTTAATCGTCGAATCGAAATGAACGCATTGAATAAACGATAAGACCAGCTATAACACCTTCCAATTGATCAACCGAATTATCAAATAGATACACGTATCATAATCACTTACCACAATACACGCGAAATCACAACGAACAGATTACGAATAGATCTCTATTGCAACAATCTCACTAGTACCGGCGTTAACGCTACACTAAAAACTCTGCAATTGCAATCTTGCTCAGACTGGATACGAATCTTCTTTAGCAGTAAGCACTACACCAATTCAAGACGTTCACTGGGAGCGTAAGGGCAGTATGTACAGCAATCAATTCTGAAAACTGATGTTTGATTAATTTCAATTTCACGTTCTCTTGTTAATTAATTTTTTTTCACGTTTTACAACCAGCTACCTCTATTTAAATTAGTAGAGTGTTTGCAGTTGTAAGATTTCGTAATTTTGTTGTAACGCGAAGACAGTGTTATCCTTTACTCACTCACCCTTAGGGTTTCAACGTGACCTACGTTCACAGGTCTCTAGACTAGTGAAGTTTATGAGCTGCGATTCTCATTTGACTGTCGCATACATTTAAAAAAAATTCTGACTACAATAGCTTCTTCTGTTTTGGGGGAAGTTTTAGCCCGCATTATGGAGCAATTGTTATCTAGCGATGATATTCGCTGCAGCCAGAGCAATCACAGCCGGAAGACTTAATTGTGCTTGCTGACTGCTCTATGATTTCCTATCCAAGTGTTACACACATCTGAGTATAAGTGTCACTTTTACAAAGCTGAATAGCCCCCTTCATTTAAATTTATCACTTGGATGGTGTTGCTGTCTTTTTTACATTTTTATAGTACATCGTGCAGAGTTTTTTATTTTAATAAACAAGATGTTACTTTACCGATGACGTAGTAAAATTGCATCATCAGCACACCAATTGAATGTTAGATATTCTGTTAATGTGGTTAATATATGATGCCATTACTTACTGTTTATACAACAATTTCCAACAAAAATATGAATTCAACAACATCGTTAAGACATAACGCTGATACAAACTTGGAAAAGTAGTTCGCGTTGAACTACACGATACACGTGTCCGGAGCCAATCGAAGCCAAGTGTTATTTGATGCTTTTATTTTTGCAGAAGTAGTTACCGAAGTAGCTGTCGAAACGCTACTTCAATATCATAATTCAATGCTATTAGTGAGGTACATATACAAGAGCTGACCAAACAAACGTGCAAGTGTACAAAAACAAAATCTTTTTAGGCTTCATGACTATGACTATCGATATTACTCTGTACTATGATGATTCTTGAAGGTTTTAAAACAAGAAACAAATTTCCAGAATTCAAAAACCATTACCAAAAAAACAATCGCTGTAGCATAGCATAGAGCAAAGCGTTAATTACTTAAAGTATGTGTGTGAATAAATATTTTATTCTTTGTTACTATCAGAACGGTTCTGAAATATCTCCTGAGTGTGTGCCTCAGTCATTTGTGAGTACCACGGCTCATTAATACCTGTAGGTAATGAACCTGTGTATTAAAGTTATTTTCTCATTTTTTTCTTAGACGCAGTATAAACTATTCTTATGGTTTTCAATAGAATAGGCTAACCAATTTATCAATAAGTTTTGTTTATTGCTATTTCCTTAATTTCAGTTTTTACAACTAAATTCTGCAACCTGTGTAGGGTGACGGCATGTGATGTCGGCTACCTCCAGTAGTCGTCCGCCGAGTCAGAAAACGATGCGTAATAGCAAAGATCATATAATACCAGGATAGTGCACGCCATCATAATTTAACAAAAATATTTTGCGAACATTTTTCTACGACGGGGTTCTATAAGACGACCCCAAGCTTTTCAGAATACTTTCGGTCTCAAAAGTTCATTCGTTCTCAGAGCTTTAGAGTATTTGTTGTTTTTCGTATTGGGCACTCTCTGCCAATACAATAGAAGTGAGGGAAAAAGGAAATCGGCAGAAACTCGTGTTGATCTTGTTTTTTTTTTCTTTTGTATTTTCTTGTGTGCGCGGTTAGGTGAATATACAGTACCTCACAGAGTAAAGCATACACCCATAAATTAGTCATGATTTTATTTACTTTAAATGCCAGTCTCAAAAAGTCATTTATAGATAAGACAAAAACGTAATTTCAATTTCATCTAATATATTAAAAAGTAAGAACAACAAAGTTAACAAAACATGCTTTTTCCCAGCAAAATATTAGGTTGTCAAATATCTCCCTTCCGCGTTTTTGTCTTTTGAATTTTCCGGCTATGTACAAAGCGCTACAGAGCTCGTATCTGGCAATACTATACATCATTTGAAAGGTCTTGACATAACCTACGAAACGACGCTGTGCATGATTAGCTTGGATACGAGCTCTGTAGCGCTTTGTACATAGCCGGAAAATTCAAAAGACAAAGCTGGGGTGCTCCAAGGTCCCATCCTAGGACCACTACTGTATCTACTATTTACAGCAAATATCCCCACTTCTGTTCAAGAAACCGCCATGATTGCTACATTTGCTGATGACACGGTCTTGCTAAGCTACAGCAAAGACCTTCAGTCTGCAACCCGTCAACTATAACAAATACTAGACAACGCAGTAGAGTGGTTCTCAAAGTGGCATATAAAAATCAACGAAGACAAAACAGTACAAGTTGTGTACACCACCAAAACAAAATTCACACCGATACCAATAACAATAAACAATAAACAGATATCTATTCATCCAGTCGCCAAATACCGGAGAAGACCAACTGGCTTAGCGTTCCCAACATAATTATACCCTCTATTGTATCCTCTATGTAAGAGAGATGTAAGCAACTTTTCCCGTTTAATTGCGTACCCGGTTAGCTGCGCTACCCGGTTAATTGCACTCAATGACGTAAAGCTGCATACAAAATCTCCCGGACAATTGAACACACACAATGAAAGAAAAAAAAACGTTTCGTGTTTACAGCTTAAATAACGAATCTGTCAAACATCCCCGTGTTCGTTCGTCAACGAATTGAATTCTTTCCTTAAGCGGGATTCTTGTAATTGCGTTCCCCGGTTAAGTGCGTCGAAATAGGAAATTTTCGCCAACGCTACTATCCGGGGACTACTGTGTAGTCTAATCCTATAAAGCTGAATATTTGTATGTATGTTTGTTACTCTTTCACTCAAAACAAAGTGAATGGATTTTAATGAAACCTTACAATAATATAGCTTAAATATCGGAATAACATGTAGGCTATAAATTATAAACCTATAGATTAAGTTGGCCAACATATAGCAAATATAGCAAAAGAGTCACGTAAGTCAGATATCAGGAGTCACAAAAACGCTCGTTTTTAACATTAGTGGGATTAACTTCTGTGTTGGATGAGTCGATTTAAACAAAATTTGGAAGACAGACTGCTCACATAATAACTTACAATATAGGTTAGCTTATTCCTTGGTGGACAAAGTTTGACTTCAATTCGGACGACAAATGCGCATCAAAGCAGGCAGTCAAAATACCCTATTTGTGGTAATTTTTTAATTTCTGGTGATATTATAAATTCGAAAGTTTGGATGTTCGTATGTTTTCTCTTCTAAAAGCTGGCTCCCAAACCGCATTAAATTTGACTTCAACCAATTACCATATAATGTGTTGTTTTCATTTATCTAGCCCTACCCCGGTCACACATTGTGCAAGTGTCCTGCTGCGGCGACGCAAAGTCTCACATATTTTTCCGTTGACGATAAACAAACAACATGAAAAAAAAGGAGACAGCTTTCCTCTCTTGAATAGGATCACCCTTTGTCCCCGACCGCTCGTGCCTGTGGGAGCTTTTTACTTTTCATCATTTTGAAGTACCAGTTGCACTATCTTGGTATTATATGGTCTTTGCTTCAACGCATCATAAAACATAAAAACGCAGGTGTTTGAACTACCTTTTTTGCTTTATTTTCCATTCGGCGATAGTACTCCGTACGTTTTTTGTTTTTCTGAAGAAAAAGGTTAGAAATAGCTTCGTATTGTGGATTACAGCAGTCGCCGTAGATATTACTGTTGAAAACGTGTGCGCAATCGCCAAAGGTTTCAGTGGATCGGTCCGATTTCCTTGGAATTTATCTGCTGCGTGCTGGTGTTGCTTCGCTGCATTGACTTTGACTACAACTTACGAGATGCATTTGCAGGTATTGAAAGTAGCCTGTTTTTATTTTCTCAAATTCCGCATTGCATCCGATCGTTCTGTCTGTATTTTTTCAAATAGGGGTTGCAATTGAAGCGGATCAGGAGTTTCTTATGGAATATGGAATAGCTATTGGTTAAGTAAAATGTATAAGACACGATTAGACGATTCATGCATGATAGATAAAGCATTCTTGAAGTTGTTGTTGAAGACGAGATCTCTAATTGCAGTGTAAGGAAAAGCAGTAGTCATTTTACCACTACCCCAAGCTCCAAATAATAATTCCTAACATAAACAATTGACTAACAAGTTTTTAAATACAGAGTCAGAAATATTTTTCAAGCTGTAAATAGTATACATTTTTAAGCTGAGGTGGACGAAGTTGAGGGAGCAGGTAGTTGCTTACACTTCCTGATTTTCACATGAGCTTCCAGAAATGAACTTCACATTTTGTCTGCCAAAACGGGAAGAAATGACTTCTGCGGACCAGATTCCTTTTGCTATGCATCACGAATAACTTCCCACCTTCAATGGGGCTATAAAGAATATCATTATGAGCCCACAAAAAAGACTAAGCAAAGTCGAGAATGGTCGAAAATTTTCCAGTGTTGAAGCTATATAGAATTAGGACGCCTGTTCTGCTTCCCATTTATTTGGGACATTACTGTGCTTATCCCTATAACTAGAACAAACGATAACACTTTATAGCTGTTTCTGTTTGACTTGCTAAAAATTACGATATCAGTGTTTGTTACCCATTCCACTTGAGACAAGATTGAGCTTTCGCAATCGCTATTTCGTCCACATTGAACACGCTCCAATGGTGGGGAAGGTGTATTGACATTAGGTAGGTAGGTAGGTCGTGTGGTGGGCTACGCAGGGCAGCCAAGCACTTAGGCCAGATGAGGCCCATTGTGATACCACAAGGAGCGGATGCAAAAGCATCCCGCTACTCCGGAAACCAATTGGAGCTGTTAATAAAGCGGAGGATACGGCTTATGCTGGTATCAGCAAGTACACCGAGGTTGTTTAGAAAGTAGTAGCCAAGATGCCTCTTTCTACGGTTCGCGAGGGCGCTGCAGGTTCCTAAAAGGTGGAGCGAGATTTCTTCCTCTTCTTCGTCTCTGCAGCTTCTGCAGAAGTCGTTGGCCGGGAGGCCTAGTCGGGTGGCATGTTTGCCAAAAGTGGAGTGCCCAGTTATGACACTGATCAGGTTCCTAACCTGAATTCTGTTGAGTCTTAGGAGACTAAGCGAGCGTTCAGGATCCAGCCTAGGCCAGATTTCCCTGGTGACGCGACAAGTAGTACCATTCGACCACCTAAGATTGGTTGCCGCAATGGTCTTGGATTTGATGTAGAGGAGCGCGGTAGCAAGAGGTGCGCAGAGACCGACCTTATCCGGTTGGATGGCTTCACTGGTTCCGCGCTTGGCAAGATCATCGGCCAGGCAGTTCCCCGAGATGTCACAGTGTCCCGGCACCCACATGAGGTGAATGTTAAACTGCTCTGCCATCTCGTCAAGAGATTTGCGGCAGTTAAGAGCTGTTTTTGAATTAAAAGTGACAGACTTCAGGGACTTTATCGCAGCTTGACTATCCGTACAAATCGTGATAGAGGTATGCGATACCACGTTGTACTTTAGCCACGACAAGGCTTCCTTGATCGCCGTTACCTCTGCTTGAAATACGCTGCAATGGTTGGGAAGACGAAATGAAAACTGGATTCCCAAGTCTTCGGAGAAGACTCCTCCACCGACTCCGGATTCAGTTTTTGATCCGTCGGTGTAGATCACCAGAGATTCATTACTTATAGGTATGCCTTCACTCCAGTCAGATCTGGAGGGCAGGCTGAAGGAGAAACTTCTCTTGAAAAGAGTTCTGGGGCGAGTATAGTCTAACTCCCTGAAGGGGAGATCTATAGACTCAAGAATGGTAGAGTGACCCATGCATCTAGAAGGCCACGATTGAGCGGCTCTGATCCTTACAGCTGCACAGGCTGCGACCTGCTTGCCGAAGATATCTAGGGGTGGCAGGTGAAAGATGATTTCTAGGGCAGCTGTGGGTGTGGTTCTGATTGCGCCACTGATGCAAATGCAGGCAGATCTCTGCACACGGCTGAGAAGTTTGAGGTTAACACCCTTTTCCAGGGCATTCCACCATACTACGACTCCGTACAGCAGTATGGGTCGTACAACAGAGGTATATAGCCAATGGGCAATACGAGGCTTTAGACCCCATTTACATCCGATTGCTCTTTTACAGCAGTAGAGAGCTGCTGTGGCCTTTTTGACCCGTTCAAGGATGTTGGGTTTCCAGCTTAGCTTGTGATCAATGATGAGACCTAAGTACTTGGCCTTATCCGTTAGGGAGAGGCTAGTCCCGAAGAGTCGGGGAAGGTCGAAGCGAGGGATTTTGTACTTCCTAGTGAAGAGTATGAGCTCAGTTTTTTGGGGGTTTACCCCGAGGCCTGATTCTAAGGCCCATGCTTCCACCTTGGAGAAGGCATTCTGAATCAGTTCACTGAGCGTATTAGGGTATTTTCCGGAGATGGCTATTGCAACATCGTCTGCGTAGGCGACAACAGTACAGCCCTCCCTTTCAAGGATACAAAGCAGCTCATTCACCGCGATGTTCCATAGTAAAGGGGAGAGAACCCCTCCTTGAGGGGTGCCTCTGCTCACATAACGCCGGATGGTGGCTCCACCCAATTTGGAGTTGATGACCCTGCTCAGCAGCAGTCTATCAACTATTGCACAAACGTATGGGGCCACACCCAGCCTAGAGAGCGCGCCTGTGATGGCACTAGGCTTAATGTTGTTAAAGGCGCCTTCAATGTCGATGAACGCTGCGAGCGTGAATTCCTTGCGCTCTAGCGATCTCTCAATGGGGCTTACTAGCGAGTGGAGGGCCGTTTCTACCGACCTACCCTTGCTGTAAGCGTGCTGTGAGGAGGATATCAGTGAAGGGTTGATGATATCCCGAATGTGAGTGTCCAATAACTTCTCAAATGTTTTGAGGAGAAAAGACGACAGACTGATGGGTCTGAGATCCTTGGGGCTGACGTGCGAGCATTTGCCCGCTTTGGGTATGAAGACCACATTTACCTCTGTCCATGATCTAGGAATGTGGTTCAGTTCCGCACAGCTCCTGAAGATTGTGAACAGCCATGGAAGTATGAGGTCCAGGACCTGCTGAAGCTCAGCAGGGAAGATGCCATCAGGACCCGGTGCTTTATAGGGCTCGAATGAGTTGACAGCCCACGTTATGGCGTTCTCTGTCACCCATTCGGCGGAACCGGTTATCGGCAAGTAAGTGGGAGCTCTGCCTCGATCTACAGAACTACCTGGAAAGTGAGAATCCATAAGCAGTTCAAGGGACTCTTTACAGGAGATGGTCCATGAGCCATCGTTTTTCATGAGAAGACTAGGGTTCGGTGGGGTGGTGGACAAGACTTTCCTGAGCCTGGACACCTCCTGGATGCCTTCTATTTTCTCACAGAAGAGCCTCCAGGATGTGCGTTGAGCTTTCCTTAGGAACGTTTTGTATTCGCCTAGCTTCCTCTTATAGGCGTCCCAGTCCTCTGCCTGACGAGAGAACTTAGCTTTGTTAAAAAGCTTACGACAATCCTTTCTTAGGAGTCCTATTTCCTGACTCCACCATGGTGGGCGAGATTTCCGGCCTGGTCTGGTTATAGGACAGGATGCAGACAGCGCATTACATAGGACTTGAGTTAACTTGTCAACAAGTAAGTCAAGGTCAGAATAGTTATTTGGAGGGGAGCTTGACAGGTTACATAGTCTAGAACTCACGGCTTCCCTGAAAAGTGCCCAGTTGGTATTCCTGTGATTCCTATAGGCAGGATGTGGGGGCACAGATTCCAACAGGCTGTAAGTGATATAGCGGTGGTCCGAGAAGGAGTGCTCATTCGAGACTTTCCAATCTCTTACCTTGAGGGAAAGACTTTCGGAGACAAGGGTAATATCGAGAACCTCTTGTCTGTTGCTAGTGATGAAGGTGGGCTCACTGCCCCTATTGCAAACTACGAGATTAGTGCTAACTACATAGTCGAACAATTGCTCACCTCTTTCATTAATATCTGAGCTGCCCCAGATGGTGTGGTGGGCGTTGGCATCACAACCCAGAATGAGCGGTTGCTTCCGGTTCTCCGCTTCCGCGATCACTCCCCTCAGAATGGCCGAAGGGGGAGGCCCTGGATAGTCGTGGGCCAGGTAGGCCGAGGTCACCCAGAATTTACTTGAGCGAGCCTCGATGCATACCGTTGTAGTGTCTTGATCGCTGAAATTGGAGATTAAAAATGGTTTAAGGGACGCCTTTGCGAGAATACAAGATCTGGGTTTACCTGCGTTGCTCACATGCGCGAGTATGTATCCCTTGGCCCTTAGACCTCGCACCAGATCGCTAACGACCCAGGGCTCTTGAATAAGGACCAGCTCTTCTCCGGTGCGGGAGATCCGGAGAAGGAGGGCGGCCGAGGCCGCTTTGGAGTGGTGAAGGTTAATCTGAAGTATCCGCAGCATTGCAGATAGCTTCGATTACCGTGACATTTGCCTCATCCGTGTCGGAATCCATAAATGCATCCGAAACGACGGGACTGTCACGACCACTGCGATGTTCCAGATCCGATAGCTCGAGGCCGTCCAGATCTGGTTCGGATGTCGCATGCGACGTAGTGGGGGAAAGGGATGGCAAAGTAGGATAGCCAGGAGGGAACCGAGGTGGGACGGTCGAAGAAGACGGGGGACAGGAGACGCCCGTCCCTTAATGTATTGACATTAAGTTCATAGAAGTTGTGGTTTCGATAGACATTACTTTCTTATAATGATGAGAATGATCAGTTGTTAGACTAGACCACATAAAATTGATTAGCTGAAAACTAGCCGTCCAATGTTGTATAACGTGATTAAAGATTTCAAATCTGTGTACCAGTAGCATTTTTACATCCAACACAAAACTAAATACATAAACGAAACTTTGAAAGAATTTAATGAAACTTATTTGTTATATGGCTACGCATAAACTCCGAAATATCCTATTAAATAATAAAAAAAAAAATATTTATTTTAACATTGCATTTCTGAATACATTCTTCAAATGTAGGTGTACACATCAATATTGCTGACAAGTGCAAGCAATTGTATTTTCATTTGGCTTCTCATGATTCAAACGCTAAATGCACTCGAATCCTCAAATATTAAATAAAATTATTTGCATTTATATTTTTCAATTTCCGTTTTGCCTTTTTTTTAAATAATCTAAGAGGAATAAATGAGTTCTTGTTCTAAGAGTGCATTTACGAATTCAAGTCACGCTCGCATGTTCTGTAAGCTACTCCTATTCCAAAACCGGTACCCAGTATTACAGGCCAAGCCCGTCTCTTGAAGAATAGTAAGGAGAACACAGTGCCAAGCAATAGACCACTGGCTGAAATTAGAAAAGAAAAAAATTGTTATATTTAAAAACCAAAAATAGATTCTCTGGTTAAAATATTTAATGTTCATAATAATCAAAGACCTCATGTTGTGTGTCTGTTATGAAACACATTCTAAAAATTAATAATCTGTTTAAATTAGTGTGTAATAATAAATCCAAACAAATGCATTGATAAATAAAATCGAAATTATGTAATGGAAAGAAAAAAACACATTTCACACTTACTTCCTTTGATCATAGTGTCGGTGAGACATCGATCTAATTTTTTACCAAACTCATCCTCCGAAAAGGATGCACCATGGCCATGCTGCTGATGATTGTGATGTGAATGTTTGTCAGGCATATTTCTATGCAATTTTTGTATTAATAAATTTTAAACAAATAAATGAAAATTTTGTGTTCGCCAATAAATGGGGCAATCCAACTTGAAGTTTTTGGCAAGTCGGAAGAATATTAGTCCGACGTTGACATATTCACCACGCCAAACTCAAGAACTTTTTAGTGATGTTCAGAAATACAACATTTCACTGCGATAGCCGTTAATTTATTTATTTTTTTCTTTTTAAACAAGGAACTCTAACCGTCTAAATAGAAAATTAAAACAAGGAGAACTGGTGTTCTATTATTAAGGTATGAAGTTTTTTTTTACTGAATCTTGCTGAAGTGGAAATTAACTAAAACTAAAAGTTTAAATAACTCTTGAATTTGACCACCTAATAGAATTTTCGATATGGAAATTAAATTAATTAATAAGCCAAAAAGAAATTTTTGGTTGCCAAAAAAACACAAATTTGTTTAATTAGGTATTAAAAGAACAACTCTCTGTGAAAGTGACAAACGAAATAATAAAATAATAAATGAGTTATTAATGAAATGAGTAGTAGAGAACAAGTAAAATACCTGCTAACACATTTGTCTTAGTACAGTGAAAGCTAAAACAATTTTAATCAGAGCTCATCTAGCTTTTAATGTTTTTCATTGAGATTGGGATCCAAAGAGGTACGCTTTGTCCACTCAAAAGTTAATTAATTCAAAATTAGGCTTAAATTTTATACAAATGGTTTTCAAGTCCACAAAAAACAGATTTATCTTAATGATGTTACAAAATAAATTCACTCATTTTTGCAGAGAATGTGAGACAGATGCAGTGCCCTCTTTATGTGTGGTATATAAATCCGCATCCATTGCCATTCAATACTAGCCAATTTGAAAACTTTCCTCACATGGAAGACAAACCTATCAAACATGCCGGCATTTGACAGTAAGCGAGCGAGAAAAAACATAAACATGTCTATCAGCTCTATTCACTCATTCGTTTTTAGGTTTAATCCAATTGCATTTAGTACTCTTATCAGAACGAGTAAGGTATACCACAACTAGAGTCTAACTCTTTCCATTTTTTTTTTTACCAATTGTCACGTCAAAAGATTCACTAAGAAATATGGCAGATGCTGAGGTTAATATCGTTTTGCAAATATTTCTTAAATTCATAAATTAAATTTTGTGTTGTTTTCGTTTCAAAATTAACTTCTCATTTACCTTTCAGTTATCGAAAGCACTGCGCGATCTACCAAATCGTGTGCTCAATGTGCCCGTGGAGGAAAGGCATGTGCTGTTCCAGAATGTCTCAGCGGTTCTAACAAATTCAGGTAAAAGTGTTTAATTTCACCAGTGAGTGAAAAATCGTTGTTTAAATATCGATAAGTTTTAAACGTTGTTATGAAATTTTCCTATTACTCGATGACTAAAAAATGGAAAGAATAATCATTAAAGAATATTGATTCATGTCTAACAATCAGTGACTTTACTTGGCCCAGCTTTTTTACAGTTAAAATGATTGAATGATTTGATGTGTATCGTATGAAAAATCTTTGCAATACAAATAGCTTCTCGTTGGAAAATAATCGATTTCAAGTTAGTTTAGTGTAGAAACAGTCATTTTGTGTATATATACATACTTCATGTATGTACGTCTTTCTGAATTTGCATTTTCCCAAACAAATCAATGTAAGGTCTTGTCTTATCACTTCTGTATTTAAAGCAAAACCATGTAAAATGTTTTAAGAACCACACGTACACACCTCTGTGCTTAGCATCGAGCAGAAAGGTGTAATCTTCCACAAATTTATATAACATCTTTGTGGATTACTTTTTAGATAGAAATTTTAAGGTGGTTAGTTACATTTGTTGACCGCTTCGGCGCCTGAGAAAACCTGCGATCTTGGTTACTTGGCTTTTAGTCTGACTCGTAATAACTTATATTTTGGAAACAATCTTTTTTTTTAACCAGGCTCCCACTCAAAAACCAATACCTGTAGCCCAAATAATTTACTGCTGACGAAATTCGACTGTCGGATTGTATCTACTTTCGATGCGGACTTTATGTGTCCTATGTAAGGAAAAAAAAAAAAAATCAGACGTGGTCTGGTAGGAGGTAGGTCTGCTGTCACACTTTCGGTTTGCTCCAAACCCGGACTCGCTTACGCAGAAATTTCTTGCCATATAAAAATAGTTAACAGGCCTTCTTTGCTGAGTATTTGAAAAACAAGACAGTAGTGTCCTTGCGCTAGATTGTTCTAATTTCAATCGGACCGGGTTATTAAACTGCAAATGCGAATCTATACTAACCAAATTGCGCTAGTCTCGGCATGTGCTGTGCATGTTTCAAGAAAATTCAGCGGGATCTCCTCATCCTCATCTCTGCAGCACATACAGAAATCATTAATGGGGGCACCCATCTCTATGGCGAGATTTGTCGAAGAGGAGTGACCAGTGAGGACATCTACGAGTCTGCCAATTTTAGAGTAGCTGTTTTGTGCTGCTTTTCGTCAATAATCTGACGAGCTGGAGTCAAAAGAGGCAGTCCGACCAGACTGTATAGTGAACTCGACAATTCGAACCTCCATAATACAAAAATCTATGTAAATGGAAGCATTCTCACAGTCACTTAAAAAAAGCTTTAATAATTCGAAAGATGTATGTTGTGTGTGACAACCATATTATAAATTTTATGACGCAATAGAACAATCTTTCTATTTATCTAATTCGAAAGAAATACAGATTCTATGCACTGTGCAAAAAACCTCTATAATTCGAAGTCAAACAGCCCTTAATTAAAATGTGTAAGTAATGAAAGTGAGCCATATTTTTTTTTTCTGAAACCTCCGGGAAACCTCTGTAATTCGTTTTTCCCTAGTCCCATGAAATTTGTGTCATCGAGAGTTGACTGTATTTAGTAAGGCAAGAGCGTTTATTTTGTTTGTTAAGAACTTGTTTATCAGTTACCACAGGAACTGTAAAAAAAAATTCAAGGTTTTATGCGAGCTAAACACAAAGAAAAGTCAAGTTCATAGTTTTCATCTTCCTAGTTTCGATTCTCAATTCGAGGGCGATTCTGCGTCAGATCTTTACCATGGTATTCGAATATTTTTTTAAAGTAAATTCTTGTTTTGATAATTACTGAATGCAGGTCAACAAGTAATCCAAGCTATTAATAAAATAGAAGCGGATGTTAAGTGTAAACATTTTTTAGTGGGCTACGCGTTTCTGACGACTGACTTCTGAATGCGACTGACGATCCAAATTTGGCGAAGTACTGTTGTAAAAAATCACCAAGTAACAGAGGTCGAAAATAATTAAACCTTTTGAATCAATCAATCGACAATCACATCAATGAAACAACATTACAGAAAGCAAGAAAATAAAGAAAGTTTATTAACCACTTTCGCTTATAGGAAGTAAATGGATGAGAAAAGTTCTAGCACTTGAATTGGACACTTTCTATGTAACTTAATTTTTGTGTAACATCTAAGACTACTAAATGACTAAGCTTAGATGGTATCAGTTAATTAAGTGTGCAGTGTCTATCGAGGACGGATATTGCTGAAATTGTAGCGATTAATACGGGTCATTGGTCAATAGGAGATTATCATCATGAGTTTTTACATTTCTTTTATAATAGTGTATTTAACATCTCCACCAATTTTCAGCTCTATGCTAATTATTGTAGCTTTAGCACTTTTTTTCGTCTATTTTGACTGGATTATATTTTCATACCGAGGGCCAGAGAAATTGTCCGTTAAGAGAAGTTTCACTGTATTTTTGTTCATTGGTCACAAGACACAAGTGAATAACGATTACTTTAATAATTAATCATAACAACTTTTATCAAAGAATAATTCATTAATTACTCAGAAGTTAATCATGAATAAATTAGTCATTAGTCAGGACCAACTATCAACCATTAGTCATTAATCACAATGTATGACTTAATTGAATTTTTGATATGTTCCAAATATGAGGAACTAGAATGGTTATACTACATACGGGAGGAGCGGTAACTTACCACTGGTAGGGAAAGTAAAAAAAATTAACAAACATTAGCTTCAAACTACTATATGGCCAATTCTGTTACATTGACCTAAATGTACTATTCAAAAAAACAATGTATTAATAAGAGAACGCTTATTTGTTCGCTTTTGAAAAATTTTGTCATTGTAACAAAACTAAAACCCTTTCCACAGGAGCAGAAGATGGTAGTGGTACTTATATTGTATTTGACAAACACTTAAATACTGCACAACTTGAGCTTTCTTGTTTCTTATTGTTGTACAAAATGCATCGAACATGTACCATCATTCCACTAGGCGAAAAGTTGTTAGTGGAAAAAGCCGGTGACATTGAACAAAAAATTATATTGATCGGTTAAACGGACTTGGCGAGGTTCAATACATTCCGGTAATATGTACGAATTTGCTTTCAGTGAGTCAAATTGTTACAAAAAGGATATAAAATCGTGTCGTGTTTTATTCTAATTACCACTAAAATCCTTGCTCGTCAATATCACTTGCCCGGAGCTAATTTCATCGCCGTCAGACATTTTGCAATATTTTTTCATTATTCATTCTGTTAGTCATGCCAATGATTGATTAGTCGTGATTAACGAATAAATTATTAATCATGACTAACAATCATTCATGTTTACGATTAAACCGCAATAAAATAAATCGTATGAATAATTTATTCATAACTTAAATTTTATTTATTTTCGTTTAGTCATTAGTCATTTAGTCATATTGACCAAGCAAACAGACTGTTCAACTTTATAATATTAGTGTAGATTATTCTATTTTCCTTAGGCATTCCAATCGCTCCTATTAATATTTCAAATTGGAAAATTTGCAACGGCTCGACCGGTGTAACTGAAATTAGGGAGAGAAATGTTGTGTGTTGGAAATTTTAATCCGTCCATATTTATTCTTCGTAAAGCAGGCGGCGGTTGAAATTTTATTGTTTATTATTGTGTTTACTCGCTGGTTGCATTTTCAGAAACCAAGCCTAACGGTGATTTGCCGCCCTTTTTTTGAAAATCGCCATGAAAATATTCATACAAACGAAGGGAAGTTTAGTGAGTTGGGCTATTTCCGTCGAGCTACTTCATTTGTGTGATAAGCGTTGACCGTAATATATTCAGACACTACAAAATAGCAAAAAAAAAAATATAAAGTGATATGTGAAGAAAAGAAGGGAAACTTAATCAGAAGAACGCCAGGTTATTCTTAAGCTTGTATGTGAGTACAAGGCATACCAATAGACCGGTATAATTGTTGGTAGATCTTTTTAGGGATCTAATTAGGGTTATTATAAATAAGTTTAGTAATGAAGGGAATTTAGGAAGGCAGAGGACTACAAATACTTTATCGATAACCAATAAGAAGCATATCGTTAAGAAAATCAACCAAAACCCGGAGACACTCCTCAACACAGTTAATAAGAATATCTCTGTCAAAACAGTAAGACAGATTTTAAGATCCCATGAATTTCGTGGCAGAATAGAAAAAAGGTTAGCCTTCGATAAAGTATAGGTCAACAAAGATTTAGTATGTGGAGCTCCGTCATTTTCAGCGACAGGTGCAAATTCATTTTATTTGGCAATGACAGAAGGCGAATAGTTTAGCGAAAAGCAAATGCCGAGTTAGATAAAGTCCAATCTCCAAGTAACAGGTAAAATACGGTGGAGGTAATAATATAATATTAGAGTGTATGTGTGCAAACAGGTTAAATCAAATGGAGTTTACAAATGATAAAATGAGTCAATATGGATGCTTGGATAGCCTAAAAAGAAATCTTCAACAGAGCGTCTAGGGACACATTACGTCTTTCAATAAGACAATGATCCCAAACATACTGCCCATAACGTTAAAATGCGGCTCCTTTTTAAAGGCCCTTCGCAAGCATCGCAATCACCTGACATTAATCCTTTGGACCCAACTTTAGAAAAATATACGCCACCGTTCTATTATCGGCAAAACCAGTCTTACAGAATCACTTCGGTGTCTTTCTGTCTGTCTGTCGCCTTTTACATATTTGACAACAACCTATAACTCCTTTGTAGTTAAGGGATGAAATTCGGACTGAAGATGTATCTAGGCAACTCAAAAACAAATCATGCACCCTTTTTGGAATAAGTCGCAGATTAAAGAAAAAGTTAGTACTAATACTAACGCGCGAAAAAACTTTTATCAACTTTGATGGTCGATATGGGTGTCATTGGAAAGAGGGCTGTGCCCTGATTATAAAAATGTATGCCTGTCTGTCATTGGACTTTGATCTTGGTAATTGGCGAACCACAACGAATTAAGAAATAAAACTTCGCCATGAGATGTATTTCACTTGCCCAAAGAAAGTTCAGATACAAACTTTTAAGAAAGTTTCATATTAGCAAAAAACTTAGTATCAATACTAAATTTAAAAAACATTTCTCTTACTAGTTCCTTGATATGGGTAACGTTAGAAGGAGGATGATAGTTAGATCAAAAAGTTGTACTATGGTAATAATCTCACTCTTATTGGTAAGAAGTTATTAGCCAACAAACTGCCAAAAACTGACTTGTGTACCGTGTCCCCCACCTTATTTTCTAGAATATTTGACCAAAAAATCTGAAAAAAATTGGAGCTATGGGGCAACTCATCGCAATACCCCAAAATTATCCAAATATCGTGTATGATTTTTTATTCATACTAAAATAAATTAATTACTAACTTTTTTTGAAAAATAATTCACAGAAATATATTAAGTGAGGTACCATCGGATATGTCTTGTAAAATTAAAGAAATTTTGAACTTTTCATTTGGAAGTTCAGGTTTCGAGATATTAAGCTTCAAAGTCGAAAAAAAGACGTCCCCCCTCTCATTTCCACACACGTTAGTCCAAAAATCTAAAAAAAATCTTGAATGTAGGTCTTGTGTAAGACTCCCACTTGACCGGTTTTTTTGTTGCTACGTATTGATAATGAAGTCTAATTTAGTTCATTATTTTATTATTGAATTTTTTATTTTTGCCAAAATATAAATTTTATTTTGGTTTTCTTGTTATATAAAGTATTGTACGAATAATTTTGTTTGTATGTACAGTCATGCTGCCCCGCTGCTGGGCTCAGAGATAGGATTTGGGGTGGGTGCGAGGTTGGAGGTATCCAATCTTTCCTTATTTTCATAATAGATTTGACAAAGTAACATATTTTACTTTATTAAAGAAAAAATAACGACGATAAATGTGATAATTCCAGATTACAAACAAATAATCTATATACTAATATATAAAGGTGAAGAGTTTGTTTGTTTAAATGCGCTAATCTCTGGAACTACTGAGCGGATTTTCATGCAGTTTTCACCAGTATTATTGTTTCTGGGAAGGTTTATGGCTATATTCTCTGGACATTTTGATACAAAAAGTTAAGATTTGTGAATAAAGTCGGGAAATGGCAACCTTCTAACACGGGTGCTGTCTAAACAGTTAAAGATACAAAAAAATAATGTATGGACGAATTAAGCGCCTCAAAAAGTTCTAAAAAAAAATGTCAGCGACAGCATATGTCTATCTTTTAAGGTAGATCCACAATAATCATTTTTATGGTTCTCTAAGAAGTCGAAAAGATAATCCCGCCTTTAACTTTCATGCCACTTCCCTAAAAGATCTGGAAAAATTAAAAAAAATCGACTTTGATGAGTACATTAAAAAAATAAATTTCAGCATTCTGGCCTCAATAGTTTTGGAGCATTTGGCCAAAAACGATAAAACGTCGATATGCGAATTTCGAAAATCCGAAAACGCAGTTTTGTAGATCTTAGTGAAAGCATTAAGAAAAAATAAATATAAAAATATGGATTAGTAGACGAAACCCGAGGAATCGCCGATTGAAAGTTTTTTTTTAATTCATAAAGTTCTGGCTGAAATTTGCGCGATCTCATTGGTGTTTTTCACATTCATTCAACCCCTATTTGTTCAACTACGATTTGCACGCAGTTAGCATGAAGATGATTGCGTTGACAACGTGCTGTATAGATAGAGGTACATATGTGGCATATGAAATATGGATCTATGTGTATAGGTTAACATAAATGTGCGCATTACAGATGCAGACAGCGATACCAGATCGCTCATTTTTTGTCGGAAGATGATAGCCAATGGGAAAGTACCATGTCTGAAGCGTATTCTGTTCTACAGCAAAAGTACTCAGGCGTTTGTTTACTGTCAAAATTTCGTTGTGATTTAAATCAGGATTAGGCTATAGAGGAACACATTATTTTTTATATTGTATCAAAGTTTTATATGTAGGAAATCATTTTCTAAAGAAACAATAATAAATTAACTTAAAAATCGTAACACCCAGTACCCTCTTTACATGCACTCACACAATCATTTTAAATTACATAAGGAATAATCGTATGATATCGCAAGATCATACATTAGTAATTTTGTTAAAATAAAACGAAGATTGCAATAAAGCGGCCAAAAAAATAAACACGCGTAGCGTTTTAGTCGGTGACCTAACAAATAACAAAACAATTCTTTAGAGAGCGCATTTCGGTGGAAGCAGTAAACATTTTCCTTTAAGGTTACTTTCAATAGGAGACGGGAATGTGCCTCATTTTGAAAACAGAATCGAAATTCGTCGCGGATCAGATAAAAAAGTAACCAGCATCGACGATTTAATATCGAAAGACTAACTAGATACAGTCGAAGTAGAGAAAAACATTTTTCAAAAAACTGTATTGGTAGTTGCAATAGTAATGTTGACGAAATTAACGATCTTATTTTAACGAAACTTCCAGTGTTCCTTCACTATTTGTGTTCAGTTCCGTACCATTCCATTTTTAGTAGATTTTTTTCATAAAACGTGGTGAAACCCCCAGTGCGCAGCTATGTCATAACAGTTTTTGAAAAACCTTTGCCTGGCTGTCTATCTCTAACGCTAAACTACCGATTTGGACTATGACGAAATTTAGCATGTACTGCGCAATAACTGATATTCACGCGGACGAAGTCGCGGGTAAAAAAAGTCAGCGGCAGCATATCGCACAATAGCTATTTTTGTGGCTCTGTAAAAAGTCGAAAAGCTAATCCCCCCTGTAATTTCCACACCGCGTCCCCAAAAAATATGAAAAAATCACAATAAATCGGATGCGATGAATACATTCAATTAAAACTAAGCATTCTGGCCCTAATTGTTTTCGAGCTTTTGGACAAAAAGGATAAAACGAATTTCTAAAGTCCAAAACCCAGTTTTGTAGACCTTAGTGAAAGCATTAAGATTATTATTCCTTCTTATAAAAATATCGATTAGTGGGCGAAATGCGAGAAACCGCTGATTAAAAGTTTTTTTTAATCTATAAAATTCTGACTGAAATCGACGCGAGTCTCATTAGTATTTTTCATACTCATTTCTACCCGTATTTGCCACGCAGCTTTCATGAATGATCGCGTCCGATCCGAATTGTACGGATGGAGGTATATGATATGTGAATTTATATGTGTATGCGTGTTTACGTAAATGTCGCAGTATTATTGTTGGAAGATGATAGCCAATGGGAAAATACTCTTATAGTATCACTTCGGTGTCCATCTGTCTAACTGTCCTCTTTTAAATATTTGTCTATAACTTCCTTAAGTCCTTTGGAATTAAGGGATGAAATGTGGACTGGAAATGTGCCTAGGCAACACAGAAATAGGCCGTTAGTTGTTTTTAGAATAAGTCGTAGATTAAAGAAAATGTTACTACTGATACGAACGGCCGGAAAAACTTTTATTAACTTTGATGGTCGATATGCGTGACATTGGAAAGGGATCGGGGCGCAGATAATAAAAATGTCTATCCGTCTGTCAAGCCTTAATCTCTATAACTGATAAACCACTGAGAGTTAAGAAACGAAATTTCAACAAAAGATGTGTTTCAATTGTTCAGTAGATTCCGATATCGTTCGATAGATCTTTTGAAATAAAATAGAAGTTTGGTTTTCAAATTTTTTTAGTCAAAAGTCCCGTTTTTTGAATTATTTGGCTACAAAGTTACAATTGCCACGCCGATCTGACTAAAAATCTGAGATGTCTCGATATAATCTTTATTTTAAAGTTGGTATGAGCATTCTGGCTTTAATAGTTTTTGAGTTATTAACCAAAAACCTCAAAACAACATTCGAATTTTTAAGATCGGAAAAAAGGGGTCAATTGACAGCTATAATGTATTCGCAAACAAATTTCTCCATGAAAATTCTCTACATGTTATGATGCGGTCGTCCATCGCGGTGATCTATTTTATTTAATAAATTTCATTCGATTTTCGTACTGCAGTGTTTTGTCTTAAATTTCAATTATTATTCATAATCTGTTGACGGAACAACGAAACCCTCGGCGGGAGAGTAAAACACACTTGACCGGCTTTTTTTTACTCTCATAGTTTAGTTGAGTCAAATTACTGATCCTTTGTTTCATGATTTATGGACTTCATGTAGAGCCTCTAGATAGGATTCTTATAGGGCCCATAGACGTGACAGTGCCACACGATGCTAATAAGGCGCATAGACGTAACAAAGTGTTTCACACCGTGTATCACACGAGGCTAAGTGTGACGTGTGTGGCCTGGTGTGCACACCGATTGTGGGCATAGTTTCGGGTGTGACAATCAAACAATTTTTTTTTTCTTCTAATTATTCCTTGTGAAAAGGATTCAAAGTTGATTTTTTTGATTTTGATAGTTCAAGGTAAACCGAAAAAATAATTTGTTTATCACTGACTGAGTTGGGTTTATCTTAGTGAGAAATGAAATCGAAAATAAATTACTCTCCATTACTTGACAGTTAAAGTCGTTTTAAAAATTGTATTGCTACATCGAACAACGTAATAAGCAGTCGATGATATACTAAAAGCTCGACTTATGGTTTCCTCGTTCTTGCTTCTTTCAGGTATCAATTCAGCAATAATCCGAGGCATATGTAAAGTCATTGGTACAACTTTAACCAAATATAAGGACCCTCCATCACAACTTTTAGTGCGCAACTTAATTGTTGATCTCCTTAAAGTTCATCCGGACTCTGCGTTCGAGCATTTAAATGCAGTGTTTAAAGCATTGGTAAGCAAAGAATTGGCTAATGCAGCACCTGCAAAAGCTGCGAAAGCAGCAATTATAGCTCTTGGTTGGACTGCATTGGTAGTTAAAAATGTTAACAAAGAATCAAATGTTACCAACACGGAACTGCCCAAGCTATTGGAGTATCAATCACAGCTGTATCAAATGACCATACTATCAGGAAATTTAAGAATATCAGAACTGTCGGACAAGATACTGTTTGATTTATGGTCGGAGAAAGAGGAATTATTCGAGGACTATTTGAAATGTTTCATTGAGAAAGATCCTGCCAGTAACGTCATTATATTTCTTATGCTCTTAACTAAATATCGAGAACAAAGGCACGATGATCGGGAGTTTCTTCGAAAGTATCAAGCAAAGATGATGGATCACTTCGTCAAGGGTATAATTACAGTGAAGGTGAAGCCGAACTATAATTTAATATACGCCTGTCGACCATTGCTGAAGTCTGTGAAAAGAGCTGACTTTGAGTCATCAATTTACCCAGCATTGCAACGTTCAATGTTACGAAGTCCAGAAATTGTCCTGCAAGGCGTTGGTATTATTGTTCAGGAAATCGACTTGGAATTTAGTGAATATGCCAAGAATCTGGGAAAGCCATTAATGCAAAACCTCTATTCCAAGGATGACAATGCTCGGAATGAGTCGGTGGATTCATTGAAACGACTGGCTAGGAAATGTTCGCAAGCTAAAGCTGTTGAGGATATGCTGAAAAGTATTTTTGCCATACTAAACGGTGCTGATGGAAAAATTACTGTAGCTGAGTATCGTATGAATATTTTACAAGTGAGTTGTTGTAACAAACAAAGACGTTTGTCTTAATATTTAGGTGACCCAAGTTGTAAACGAATTTTCTTTTTTCAGGGAGCAGGAAACCTTAGCTTCAACTCAATTCCCAAAGACGAAATAAACCCAATAATGAACACCGTAACCGAACTGTTCGCAAAAGCATTAGAAAGCGAAATTCAGGAGAAAGTTCTTTGTCACACCTTGGAAATGTTTAGCTTGTGGGCAATCAATTTCACTGGAGAACTGCCGAAGCGAGTAACTGACATCTTCAAGAAAGGTCTTGAGCTGAAATCTACGACCCAATCCGTTCGCGTTGCTTATCTGCAATGGTTACTCGCAGCGCTGCACAATAGCAGACTAAGTAAAGACGTTGACTTTACGCCGTTGCTTTTGAAAGCTGTCGATAAAGCCAATCAAAATCCGACACAAATACCGGTAGTTGCCGAAGCGGTGTGCGCAACATGTTTAATCCTTATCACAGGCGCTGTAGTAGGAGATCAGAAATTGAATTTATTTTGGAATGTTGTTTTGGATATGCAGAAACAGGTATTTCTATCAGACAGATTTCTTGGCTCAGCACCGAGTGACACACTTTGCTATGTCACTCTTATGGCCGAGAGACTTCTAACTGAACATTTTAGCAAACTAAAGAGTTCTGCAGATCCTTTATACAAAGCCATAGTCTATAGTATTACATGTACATCGAGCAAAGTCCGTAACTACTGCCTGGATGTCTTATCGCGGATTCTGCGACACGCAGACGGCGTTACTTACGTGAAGCGAATACTGGCGGAGCTGAAAAACTACATAGACGTGGCAAAAATTCAGTATGACGGAGATTGCAGTGAAGACTCTAATGCAATTCCATCATACGCATTTGTGGATGCTATACAGAAGCTGTGTGAGTTTGAGAATATCTCATGTGCGGATAGCCAAGTATTAGCATCTCAATTACTTCTTTGTTGCCATCATCCAGCAGTAACCTCAAATGACCCTGAATTGTGGGAAAATATTTTGAAATTTAACTTTGAGTTGGATCCAAAGTCGTTTATCTCCCTCAACGTCAAGCAAATCAACGAAGTTCTCATCGATGACTATAAAGCAAACAAAATGTACGAAAACGCTGTCGCCTCCATCACGCGTCTAAGCCCCGATGTAGTGCTACCGATTTTGATTGGAAAAGTCACTGCCGATTTAAATGACGCCAATATGTCCAATGTCACGGACGATGAATACTTCACATATTTGACTCCTGACGGCGAGCTCTACGACAAGAGTGTAATTCCCAACAGCGACGATATATACGCCACTGCGGGACTAAAACGGGAAAACAAAGTGTACAGCTACAAGGAACAGCTAGAAGAGCTTCAGCTGCGTCGCGAGATCGAGGAAAAACGTCGCAAGGAAGGCAAGGCCAAACCACCTCAACTGACGCCCAAACAGCAGGAGGCTATCAAGAACCAAACCGAAAAGGAGAAAACTATTAAGAAAAGATTGGGTGCTCTCAACACAAAGCTAACAAGTTTAGTGTCAATTTTGCATGCCGCATGTGCCGGAAACGGAAAGCAAGTCTCGTTGCACTTTTCAAAGTTGCTAGGATCCATTTTAAGAGTCCTGCAATCGCCTCTGGCCGCTGCCCCTTTAACAGAATTATATTACAATTTAAGATTAACTTGTTTTGAAAGCGATCAGCAGGATCTTGCGAATGCAATTGCCATTGCCACGTTACGCCTGTCCAACCCACATTGTGATCTGAAGGAGGAATGGACTAAGCAGGACTCTAATGAGGTAGTTGAGGAGACTTTGAAGAAACTTAATAAAGCCACTGTTGCTCAAATGAACGAAGTCAACATGGAAGACATGGACGACGAGAACCCTCTGTTAAATGCAACGGCTTTTTGTTATGCATTCGAGTTTTTGAAGAAAGCAATGGTCACGAAATCTATTGCTTCCAACGAAGATCTTCTCCTTATGGGTATCAAATTGATTGAAAAGCATGCACAGGTCAAAGGCGATACCGTAAATGGAGAACTTTCCGATTATAGGCATCCTAAATTCATGCCACGTCTCGAAATGTTCCGTCTTCTGTTGAAATTGATTGGCCTACATCGTGGCCGCACCCAAACCCAAGCAGTCGCTGCACTTTTAGAAGTCGCTGCCACAAGTAGTGGACAGGACTTTTGTGCCACTGCTGGAAAGGAGGAAGTCGAGCTGTTTCTTACTGCTCTACAAAGTCCACTGGAAGCAACAAGAGACGTCGCTTTGCGGGCTCTTTCAATTATGGTAAAGGCTCTTCCAAGCACCGAAGAAAACTACGATCTGAATCTCCGTATAACTCGCCGATTCTGGGTTGCAAGGTATGATATATCAGAGGAAAATAGGGAACTGGCAAATAATCTCTGGGAAAAAGCAGAACTTGAGCTGCCTCTAATAATGTGTCAAGAACTAATGGGCGATGTAATTCATCCAGAATTTTGTATTCAGAAAGCTGCAGCAGCTGCTTTTGTCCCAATTTTGAAAGACGACTCTTCACTGGTGCAACAAGTTTTATCGCAGTTACTAGACATCTACAATGATAAACTCATCATGATTCCACCTAAGCTTGACCAATTTGGCAGAGAAATAGAGCCGTCCATAGACCAGTGGGGACCACGACGTGGAGTAGCAATTGCTATTTCGCAGATTGCACAATTTTTCACTCTAGACGAGGTTAACAGCGTGATGCAGTTTATGGTTGCACACGGGCTTGGAGACCGCGAAGAAATTGTTCACAAGGAGATGTTGGCGGCTTCTCTTACAATAGTCGACCTCCATGGCAAGGAAGCCATTGTGGACTTGCTTCCAGTGTTTGAGGAGTTTCTCGATAAAGCACCAAAGTCACAGAGCTTTGATAATATTCGTCAGGCTGTAGTTATTCTTATGGGATCGCTTGCACGGCATTTAGATAAGGACGACAAAAGGATTGAACCAATAGTAAAACGACTCTTGGCCGCTTTATCCACACCATCACAGCAAGTGCAAGAGGCCGTAGCGAATTGCTTGCCGCACTTGATGCCATCAATAAAAGACGAGGCACCACTTATGGTGAAACGACTTCTCCAGCAACTAGTAAAGTCGGATAAGTATGGAGAACGGCGAGGTGCGGCATATGGCATTGCAGGTATAGTGAAAGGCCTCACCATACTCGCACTCAAACAACTGGACATTATGTCTAAGCTGACCACTTATATACAAGAGAAGAAAAACTACAAATCCAGAGAAGGCGCTTTATTTGCGTTTGAGGTTCTGTGCACGACATTGGGGCGTCTGTTTGAGCCGTACATTGTCCACGTCCTGCCACATTTATTGCAATGCTTTGGAGATTCATCCCAGTATGTACGTCAAGCAGCCGACGACACCGCCAAGGTGGTGATGGGAAAACTGTCTGCCCATGGAGTCAAGCTTGTATTGCCTTCTTTGTTGGATGCCCTGGATGAAGATTCGTGGCGAACAAAAACCGCGTCGGTGGAGCTTCTTGGCGCCATGGCTTTCTGTGCACCAAAACAGCTTTCTTCGTGTCTGCCAAGCATCGTTCCGAAACTTATCGAGGTTCTGGGAGATTCACATACCAAGGTACAAGAAGCGGGTGCCGATGCTTTACGCGTTATCGGCTCCGTGATAAAAAATCCAGAAATTCAAGCAATCGTTCCGGTGCTGTTGAAGGCTCTCGAAGATCCTTCAAAGAACACATCCGTTTGCCTGCATAGTCTGTTACAAACAAAATTTGTGCATTTCATCGACGCTCCATCTCTGGCCTTGATCATGCCAGTTGTTCAACGAGCATTCATGGATCGCTCCACAGAGACGAGAAAAATGGCAGCGCAAATTATCGGTAACATGTACTCTTTAACGGACCAAAAAGATCTAACGCCATATTTACCAAACATCATACCTGGATTAAAGACATCTCTATTGGATCCTGTACCAGAGGTGCGCGCTGTATCGGCTCGAGCTCTGGGCGCTATGGTCCGAGGCATGGGTGAGTCATCATTCGAAGATCTTCTGCCATGGTTGATGCAAACTTTGACCTCGGAGTCCAGCAGTGTTGATCGCAGTGGTGCAGCTCAGGGACTATCGGAAGTCGTGGGAGGATTGGGTGTAGAGAAACTGCATAAGCTAATGCCAGAAATTATTGCGACAGCTGAACGAACCGACATTGCGCCGCACGTAAAAGATGGCTATATTATGATGTTTATCTACATGCCAGGAGCGTTCCCCAAGGAATTCACACCATACATTGGCCAGATCATAACCCCCATTCTAAAAGCACTGGCTGATGAAAACGAATATGTTCGAGATACGGCACTGAAAGCTGGTCAGCGGATTGTCAACTTGTATGCCGAATCCGCAGTCACACTCTTGCTACCGGAGCTGGAAAAGGGTCTCTTTGACGACAATTGGCGTATTCGCTTCAGTTCAGTTCAGCTGCTTGGCGATTTGCTGTATCGAATTTCTGGCGTTTCAGGCAAAATGACCACCGAGACCGCCAGTGAGGACGACAACTTTGGAACGGAACAATCACATACAGCGATCATTCGGTTCCTGGGTGCAGAGCGCCGCAACAGAGTTCTAGCTGGATTGTACATGGGTCGCAGTGATGTCTCATTGATGGTTCGCCAAGCAGCGCTGCATGTATGGAAAGTCGTGGTCACAAATACTCCACGGACATTGCGCGAAATTCTTCCAACTCTGTTCAGCTTATTGTTGGGCTGTTTGGCAAGTACCAGTTATGACAAACGGCAGGTGGCAGCTCGAACTTTGGGTGATCTTGTGAGGAAACTTGGTGAACGTGTGCTTCCTGAAATCATTCCAATTCTTGAGAGGGGACTTAACTCTGATCAAGCCGACCAACGTCAAGGCGTTTGTATTGGATTGTCTGAAATCATGGCGTCTACATCGAAGGAGATGGTTTTAACTTTCGTCAATAGTCTTGTGCCCACAGTTCGAAAGGCACTATCGGATCCTCTTCCAGAGGTTCGTGAAGCCGCAGCAAAGACATTTGATTCTCTACATTCCACCGTGGGTTCGCGTGCTCTGGACGACATTCTACCATCTATGTTAGAAGGCTTATCCGATCCAAATCCAGAAATCGCTGAGAATACTCTTGACGGATTGCGTCAAGTCATGTCAATTAAGTCGCGAGTGGTCTTACCATATTTAGTTCCTCAATTAACAGCTCCACCAGTAAATACCAAAGCGCTATCTATCCTCGTTTCGGTCGCAGGTGACGCATTAACCAAATACTTACCGAAAATTCTCTCTGCACTATTACAAGCTTTGTCTAACGCTCAAGGGACTCCGGATGAATTGCAAGAGTTGGAGTACTGTCAAGCAGTTATATTGTCTGTGAGCGATGAGGCCGGAATCCGAACAATTATGGATACTTTGATGTCTTCTGCGAAGTCAGAGAGCCTGCCAACACGTAAATCGGCCGCTAGTCTCCTCTCAGCATTCTGCACGCATTCACCTGGTGATTATTCTCAATACGTACCACAGTTACTGCGCTGTCTTCTTCGCCTACTGGCCGAACAGGACAAGGACATTTTACAACGATCTTGGGATGCTCTCAACGCCGTCATCAAAGGATTGGACTCTGCTCAACAAATTGCTCATGTTTCGGATGTTCGTCAAGCAGTACGTTTCGCCGCAAGTGACTTAAAGGGAACTGAATTGCCAGGATTCTGTTTGCCGAAAGGTATTTCACCACTGCTTCCTGTTTTCCGTGAGGCGATTTTGAATGGATTACCCGAGGAAAAGGAGAACGCAGCACAGGGGCTGGGTGAAATTATTGCACTCACGAGCGCATCTTCCCTGCAACCATCGGTCGTACATATCACAGGTCCTTTAATTCGAATTTTGGGAGACCGCTTTAATGCCAGCGTAAAGGCGGCAGTTCTGGAAACACTGGCCATTCTTTTGCACAGAGTCGGTGTGATGTTGAAGCAGTTCTTACCCCAGCTACAGACGACATTCTTGAAAGCTCTGCACGACTCAAATCGCACAGTTCGTATGAGGGCCGGCCAAGCCCTTGCTGAATTGGTTATAATTCATACTCGAGCAGATCCACTCTTCACTGAAATGCATAATGGTGTGAAAAATAGCGACGATTCTGGAATACGCGAGACCATGCTACAGGCTTTGCGTGGCATCATTACTCCAGCCGGAGAGAAAATGACTGAGCCCCTTCGCAAGCAGGTGTATGCAACTCTTACGGCAATGCTCAGTCATTCAGAGGATGTAACCCGCAGCGCAGTGGGTGGTTGCTTGGGCGCGCTATGCAAATATATGTCACCAGAACAACTAGATGATTTATTGAAGAATCACGTATTGAATGAGGATTGCGGAGATGACTGGGAACTTCGTCATGGTCGAACAGTCGTTCTCTTTGTGGCATTAAAGGAAAGCCCTGCCACAATATACACCCAAACCTACGAAGCTAAAATTGCCAAAACAATCGTGTCCAGCATGTCATCCGACAAGGTGCAAATCGCTTGTAATGGTGTACGCGCCTCGGCTTACCTTCTGCAATACTGTATGAATGACCACCTACCAGTTCCACAGGCTGTACTTCCACCATTTATCCGCGCCATGAATCACAACAGCAACGAAGTTAAGCAACTAGTAGCAAAGAGTTGCACGTACCTAGCTAAAGTCGTTACCGTGGAAAATACAACTCCGGAATTACTCAAACCTCTCATCCCAATGTTGGTTAATGGAACTAAAGAGAAGAATGGTTATGTTAAATCAAATTCAGAAATTGCTCTGGTAGCTATACTGCGACTCAGAGACGGTGAAGAAGTATACCAGAAATGTATTCAATTGCTTGAATCTGGTGCCCGTGACTCTCTAACTGAAGTTGTTAGCAAAGTCTTACGGAAAGTAGTCATACAACCAATTGGCAAAGAAGAAGAACTTGATGACACGCTTCTGTCTTGATTGCCATTTGCTGCATTTAGCAAACATTTAGCATTGTTTTCATCTTTTCCACAAACACAATTATCAATATCCACGCCTGCCCACTTTCACCCATTCTTCCGTATGTCAGCCTGCATCACCTCGAATCCGAGAGTTTCCTGGCCCACCTCAGGTTCCACTTTATGTTATACATTATTGAGTTGGCTATCACATGATAAAGAATATGTCTACAGTACGACTAACATTTTAAATAAACCTTATTATATGTTTTTTATGTACATTTTAGACTTCTGTTATTGTAATATTGATTTTACTTTAATATATGTCTTATATAAAATATGACTTATGCTGTGTATGTTTTTAATGCTTTTTAAAATGACGCCTGACGATTAAATATGTTTAGTTCTGTTGGTGACTGTTGTGAAAACCATGAAGGTAAGCTTTCGTGTTAAACAAGATTTTACCATTTAAAGATGCTGTGGAGTTATTTTCTATAAACCTAGTATCGGAAATCTATTCGAAAATCGAAAATTTGTATTTTATACCTCTATAGGAAATGCCCACAATCCGATTTCAGAAATCAAAAATGCTACCAACTCATTTACAGATATTTCGTATTTTGTATGTCGAAAGCGAATACCAAAATCGCTCTCTTGCATTCAACCCATGTCTCACAATGTGATATATTTCCAAAATCAAAAAAACAAAACTTATCGACAAAAAAATCCAACTGTACGTCATGATAACACATTACGATCAGTGACCACGTGTTCAAATTCATTGCATTCGAATGTCCAGCAAAAAAGTGTCGTTTTACAGCGAAGGCAAAAAGTGTCAACGGCGTCAGTATCTTAAATAAAGCCGAAGTGGTGACAGTAAAAGCAAGCGAACAGTTGCTTTGTATGGAGATTGACACGGGAGCAACAACAGTTTGATGGATATCGTTTGAATTGCCTCGAAGATTAGGTAATTGCCTATTTTTGGTTTTAATAATTCTTACTATATTTCAGAATGGCTTAGTACCTTTATCTAAACTATTAAGCTTTTTATTCCACATACTATTAGGATGTTGCTGAATATGAAATGCAATTTGAGTATTTGACTGAGAGACCTATTCACGCAATACAGGTTGACCATATCTTTGCCAGTGCCGCATGTATGCATTTCTAAGTTTGATTAGATTAACTATAAATGTTGGTAGTTTTATAGATATAGTACGTTTCGGAACGCTTGACAGAACGACGAATATGACTACATAAAAAATCAACGGCCATATCAACATCCTCCTTAGTGGCAATAGTTTCAAGATTTTTAGATGCAGTGGCAATGATCTTTTAATTTCTGCTCGATATTGGGCCCAGTTTGCATTGTTAAGGTCTTATACGTACTCAGTTTTCCTTTCTTCTTCACACCAAAGCATACAGACAACAGGATTATGATCTGAGTTTAACGCATTAATAGATATAGGCTGCGAAAGAAGGTTAGCATTGTCAGTAACAAATATATCCAACACGGACGGACACCCAAGAGAACTAGCTGGAACATAAATAGGACGAAAAGGAAACAAAATAGAAATAGAAAGTATCTGGGCCAGATCATGTGGCACATTACCTCAGAAATTCGCTCGACTACAGCCCCAAAGTCCGTGTCTGCAATTTAAATTCCGACCAACTACAAGACTTTCTCAAAAATTAACACTTTTACAAAGATCACTTCTCAAGCCAATTCTTTTTTCTGGCGAACTGAAACTACCAGGAAAAAAAAGTTAGCTTCCAAACAGCTAAGCAATTTTAACCATAAAGTATTCGGCAGTATTTTTAGTCTGCTTTACACTTAGTCACTTTAAACACTAATGTGGAGCAACCACAAACACTCAAGTAATTAGCAAATCAAGTACTCGTGTTTGAAATTCAAAAAAAAAAAAAACAAAATTTTACACTAGGATGTATTATTTAACTTTTGGCATGTGAAAATCACATTGAAGCATAAAAAGCAATAGCACAAAAGTAAAGTTCAATTTAGTTTTTATTTTTTTTAAATTCTTTATGTTCGCTTTTATTCAGTGGCAAAATTTAGAATTTTTCAGACAACATATTCATATAAATCGTAACCAGTAGAAAGGAGTGTAAAGAGTTGCCTCATAGCTCCAATTTTTTTCAGATTTTTTGGCCCATTATTTTAGAAATTAAGGTGTAGGACACTGTACGTAAGTCGGTTTTTCGACTTTTGTGGGCTTATAACTTTTTACCAATAAGACTAAAATGCTAATTGTAGTACAACTTTTCGATCTAGCTGCCACTTTTTTTTTCAACGATACTCATATTAAATATCTAAGAAAATAAACCTGTTTTTTCATTTTACTATTAGTACTAACTTTTTTGCTAATAAGTAATTTTCTCGAAACTTTTTTTCGGAACTTTCTTTGGACAAGTGAAACACATCATCTGTACAAAATTTACTTCTTAATTCCAGGTGGTTCACCAGGTACTTAAAATAAGGCTAATGACAGACAGAAAGACATTTTAATAATCTACGCCCCGCCCCTTTTCAATGACATCCATATCGACCATCAAAGTTAACAAAAGTTTTTTCAAAAGTTAGTATCAGTACTAACATTTTCTTTAATCTTCGATTAATTTCGGAAAAAAAAATCATGATTTATTTTTGGGTTGCCGAGATACATATTCATTCCAAGCTTCATCCCTTAACAACAGAGGATTCGGAAGTTATTAGCAGATATGTAAAGGCTACAGACAGACGTACACCGAAGTGATTCTATAAGAGTTTCGTTATACCTTTGGACCGAAACCCTAATAAATGCTATAGCATTTGAAATTAGGTGTTGACAATTTAATGTCAGGATTTAACCACTTTCAGTAAGCCCTATGTCAATATTATTAGTGTTCTGGTATTCCATGTAATAATCTTAATATTATTATTAATTTTACTTAACATTATTTGACAACAATTTTGTGTCTAATTGTGTGATAACGTTAAATTGATCTGCTTTTGTTTTACATGTACTTACTTACTTAACAGGCATTTAACCCTTGGAGGGTCTGTGCCTGAGCCAAAGCCGCCTTCCAACGTTGACGGTCCCGGGCATGCTGCTTCCAGTCCGGAAGACCAAGCTGTCTTGCATCCGCGATCACTTGATCTCTGTACCGGAGGTTCGGTCTCCCTCTTCTCCTCGAACCAGGAGGCTCGGATTCGAAGACCCTCTTAGCTGGAGCGTTTGTGTCCATGCGCTCGATGTGGCCGAGCCACTGTAGTCGACGGATTTTTGCCTTTATATCCACATCTTTGTACAGCTCATAAAGTTCGCGGTTATGTCTTCTCCATTCGCCTTCCTCGCAGACTGGACCGAATATCCGCCGTAGAATTTTTCTTTCGAAGGAGCCAAGTATCAGCTCTGCAGTCCTGCTTATCGTCCAACTTTCGACTCCATACAGTAGGACTGGCAAGATAAGGGTCTTGTAGAGCATAACCTTAGTTCTTCGAGTCAGGAGTTTGGACCCTAGTTGTTTGGACAAACCGAAGTAGCAGCGGTTGCCAAGGGTGATTCTACGACGGATCTCCACTACGATGTCATTCGTGGAGTTTACGTTCGCCCCGAGGTATATGAACTCCTTAACTACCTCGAAACATGTACTTAACTTTGTTATTAATTCTTACGCTAAAGCATTAAACTCCTCCATGGTAAACAGCTCCCGGCTGTCGTTGTTTGTTGTTGATTTCTGCATCGAAAGAGGCCGTCGACGAGTTTGATTAGAATTTCTGCAGCCAGATGCATAGTTCCATCTGACATGTGTATGTTCTGTCGTCGTCCAGGTGTATGAAGGTAGACAGGGGAATTCCGTCAATCAATCGTACTGGCTGATGGTTGTTTTTAAAGCTCCAAAAAAACGAAATATAGTATAGTAGAACTTCGACTATCCGGATCTCGGTATCCGGATTTGCGTTTATCCGGACTAAAATAAAGATAGATAGACTTAGAGCTCAGAGTGAAACACAACAGGTACTGAAAGCAGATTTGGTAAATTTACTACAGGTTAAACGAACTGGCAATGTAGCAGAAATGAAGAGAAAAACTGGCTTGCATCAAATGATGATTACTAAAAATTTATTTTAAGCAAATTAATCTAGTATGTACTTTATTCATTAATTTTATTGCCTTTTTTTAATAAGTATTACTATAATATCATTAGATATTGTGCAATAAAATGTGCAAAAACAGTTTTCCTTCATACATTCGATTAACCGGACTTTCGATTATCCGGATGGCTACTGTATATACAATTTTGGTATTCCTTACGATTGGTCCGATTAGACAAGTAAATTCATATAGCAACCAATATTATACGCTATCGAACTAGTGGTCCAGGTTCGATAATGTTCGAAATGTATCAAAATCCAAAAAGGAATTGTACTGAATAATTTTTTACTGAAGAAAATCTAAAAGACAAAGATTTATGTTGCTCTTTTATTGAATTTTATGAAATTGTTTAGAATTCGTTCTATCGTCTTTAGTTTTAAAATGAAATGAAACTAGTTTATTTCTAGAAACCTGAAACTTCCTTTGTTTTCCTGTCAGCAATCCCTCTCGAAACATGAGAAAAATAAATGAACAAGTTCCGTTTCATTTTGCAACTAATGATCGAAACAGCCGAAGTATAACAAATTTAATTTCATTTATTAATTATTCGGGACTTACAATATCTATTTTATTATCTGTTCTAGTACTTAGATACAAATTTAGTAGAAACTAGAACAGATCTGAAATGTATAACGTAAAACTAATATACAAAAATGGATTTTCTTAAATTACTTGAAAGGTAGAAATCTTTTTTTTTTGATTCGCGGTGGTAGTGAATTCCATACTTTGCCAGCATGAATGAAAAATAAACAGCTAGAGATCAAATATTGGTGTTGAAAATGAACGATATTAACATGAAAAGTTGTTTGATATTCACGGACACGCTCTGTAAAGCCACCAAGAGGAAGTTCCATATTTGAATTTTATAAAATGCCATCTAGGTGTGATCTCAATTACGAAAATGAGTGTTGCGAATTGACATATGTCAAGGCGCTGTCATAATTTAGAAACAATAGATTCTACCCGTATTCTGCTTATATTATTTATAACATATTTAACTTTTTTGTAATAATACAATGGACAAAGGTCATTGGTCTATGGGTCTGATAAGAACCATTAAAGATCCAGCTAACTATATTATATCATCCAACTTTGGAATTGTCATAAAAGATAAGTTCCCTAAATCTAAATACCACTACCTTGTCGTGCCCAAAGAGGATATTCCAAGTATATATCACGTAAGTGTGTCCGACATTTAAGTTATTCAAATCATCAAAATACATAGTTAAAACCCTCACATTTAGATCTTCTACTTGAACTACACTTACTGGCTGTGAATATAATAGAGGTAATGAACTGCACCTCTGATGATTTTAAGATTGGTTTCCATGCTCAACCTAGTATGCAGCGATTGCATTTACATGTCATAAGCAAAGATTTTGTTTCCCCGTACTTAAAAACGAAGAAACATTGGAACAGTTTCAACACGAGTCTATTCCTGCCTTTTGAAGGTATGTACAATATTGTCTGAGATAAATTTCTTTTGTTTCAATTTAACTCTCTCAGATCTGGTGCAAAATTTAGAAACGGATTTAAAAATAGGAAAATTGAATGACAACACTGTAAAAAAGCTGACTATGAAAGAACTGCACTGCAACCAATGCAATTTTACTTTAAAAAATATGCCAGACTTAAAGAGCCATTTATTGAGACATTTAGAGGAACGGGTATAAAGAGACAAGACGAATCCGCCGGCATGAAAATTCTTTACATCAAAAATGATTCCAGGCAGTGACAAACTAGAACATTTGTTTATTAAAATGTTTATGTTGTTTCCATAATAAATTTGTAACATAAAAATAAGTTTTTTTTTTTTAATTTTCGTTTAAGCTTTGAAGTGGTTTGTTTTTTCTTGGAAGCAAGGGCCCGGTGAGAAAAATATCTCTGTAGACTAAGAAGACTCACAAAGGCCGAATGTGATCGACGCTGATGATAAGAATGTGTCTTTGTTTGCAAAGAACAATTTCGCTAATTGCAACATAGTCGCTATATGTGGTTGCAGTAGATGCTAGTTAAGAACCATTCTTCTAGTTCTTTCAATTCTAAATACACTGCTCCACAAAAGTTTGCGTACGATAGAGAAATTTGGCGAAAAAGGGCATTTATTCCCAAACCATATATGACAATTTGTTTTGAAAGGCATATTTGAAAAGAGCTTTGCTCAAAGCAAGTAAAACACTTGCTATGGTAACAAAGTTTTAAGCATTTTTCCTCATACATTGGATAGAACTTAATATGGATGACTTGAGCTAACCAATTGATAGTCCAGACATAGGAAATTTCGATCAATTTCAGTTCAATTTAAATATAAACGCACAATTACACATTGAATACATTAATAATGCTTTGTTTTATTTCTATTTTATAAAAGAAATAACAGAACAAATAAAACTAAAATAAATTATTCATATCAATGTTTTTTTCCTTTTTTTAAATTTTACTTCTACATTTATATTTTATTACATTTATCGCGAAACGAATAATCTAACTGCTGTCGGTAAAGTATTAACACAAAAGTTGTTTCTTAGTAAAAAAAAAGTTTAGACATGCTTAAGACAACTGAGAAAATATATTATAAGCATTTGTGCCAATAGAGGAGGGTCTATTATAGAGTAAAATAGAAAATTAGGTACGTTAAAGTATTAGAAATTTTCTGTCCTCCTGTTACTTTTCATAAAAAGCTAAACATTTAGATAAAAAAAATATTTAATGTGAATTTAAAGATTGTTTGTTACGTATCTTAGCTCTGCATCGGGTACTGCGAACTGTTTTAAAAGAACATAAAGACAGAAAATTTGTTTATGAATTGTGGTATTGGGGTTTGCTGTATTTTTTGAGGTTTTAATTAAATTCATTTTTTTTCTTTTTTTTTTTTTGTATAAAAAATGTGATTAAGTTGTATTTTATGATGATAAGCTATTCATTTGCTTTTCACTTGTTGATTATAGATATTACATCAGTCTCCTCCAGCATTACAGGTGAGTCTTCGACGTCAACGTCTTCCTGGGGCGCTAACGAGGACGTTTGAGAAATTGGCGGCGCAGATGCATCATTTGCTTCATTTAAATCGGTGGCGTTATCATTAGTGCCGTCATCTTCCAGGCAATCACACGATGGCGACGTAGGCGTTGTGTTTGCTGAAGACAATTGTTGAACGGCATTACTGCTCGATGGCTGATTTGGTAGGGGGCTCGTAGTAGTTGTTGTCATAGACGTTGCCGGCGCAGCCTCAGTCATCACAGGAAGTGTTACATTTGGATTAAATGGCATATCGAGATCTTCTAAGCCTTCGGGCACTTTCAGTTTAGCTAGTTCTTCACGCAAATGTCGGTACTCTCGGCGAAGAACCATAGAATTAAAAGTGATTGTATTCCGCTCACTATACTGCGGCTTGCTCAACTCTTCAATCCAACCCTCTATTTGAGCACAAATTTCGTGACGTTTTAACCAAAAGTGTGTGTGAATTACCTGTGTTAAATATAATCTTTTTTTTAGATAAGTCCATTAGAAAAAAATTGTATATGTAAGAATTACGTCTTTGAAACATGGGCTTGGGTTCCTGATCTGCTCTAACATAGCCCAGCGAACGCAAGCCTTGTAAATGTTACTGTTGTACTCTCTGGATGAATGTGTTCCACTTGGAGTACCACGACTTCTTTCAAAGCCTGGCTCATTAAAGTATGGTTCCGGCACAAGGATTAATGACTGAATTGATACCAGGACCTAAAGAAACAATATAAGTTATCAAAAAGATGTTTGTTCTTAAAAATTAAAACAAAATAAAACCAAATCAAAATCTTATTGTTCAGAATTTTAAAAATATTAGAACTTTAAAACTTGTCCACTCATCTGCAATTGTTTTATCGTTAGTAACTAAAATAAATTACCTGCAAAAAGCTGGATGTTTGTGCATTCCATTTTTCTTCGGGCCGTCCATGCCATGTATTTAAAACAGATAAACACACTTTACCATCATTGTACAAATTAGGATTAAATCTAACTGAATGTCGACCGTTTGTCTCTAAATTAATTAACATAGGTAAATTTGGATAATCTGGTGGAAAGAACACATCAAACTCAAAGCATCCATTTGCATAGGGAGTATCGGCAGGGCCGGTTATCAGTACCTTGAAATAAGATTTTAAGTGAAGGAAAAGATAAATGTAAATATAACAGTGTATACCACCCCTACCTTCATTATGTCCAGTCTATCAGTATCACAGCGTACAAAAACAGAACTGCTATATGACAATGGCAAACTTGTTGAGAGCGTTACAGCCTCTTGAGCAAGCCGTTTTACTCTTGATGGATGATATCGATCTCCAGCCTTGTGCACCATTTTTTCAAAATGATGTGAAATGGCGAAACGGAACCCGTTCTTCTCTGACTCAACAATCATTTCGTAGGTGTCGAATTGCTTTTTTTTCATCACTTCCAGGTACCGTTCTTCGATGGATTTACTTAACGGTTTGTCCAATCGATTGTTGCAATGATCTTGTTCACGCATTTGACTAGCACGTGCGTCCTCGACATTTGTTGCCTTTTGCACCAGTACCGTCGTCTCCTGAATATCCGGTATTAATAGCGCTAGACCCTCGTCATCGCCATCATCGATATTCACTGTCACCTGTTGTGTCTGCCCCTTGATATTTGATTTTTTGTTAAGCCTTAAGAGATACGATTATTAGACTTGATAATCAATACATTTTTAGAATCTTTACTTACTTGAGGCGATTGGCATACGTGTCCACGCAAGTTTTCATATTTGCGAGCAGTTCCGAAATAGATGGTGAACTTTCCAATCGGTCGTAGGGTTGAAGCAAACTAACCAATTGATATGAAAGTGAAATGGCGCGTAGCAATTGCAATATAGCTCGGTAGAGAGGAATGTGCCTTGTTATGTCTAATACAGAGTCATTGCGAAGGTATGAGCTCAATGCTGGTATTAAGCATGATTTCTTCAATAAGTCAAGGAATGCTAAGGGCAGTTCACCTGCTACATCGCTTATCTCGTGATAGCTCATGATGTCATCACTTTGAAGCGCAGAGGGTACTTTATCGCCAGGGTTTATATAGCTTGATAGTACCTTTAATAAAAAAAAAGCAGGGCTCATTTACAAAGCTGTGAATAAGCAACCATATCATTTTACTTTACCTGCAGCAGTACAGTGACATGCTCCTCTTCACTTTTTTGCCGTAGAAGAGCTTGTTCAACATTCCAAGATTGTTGTGTTGATCCGGTTCCAAAACCAGTACCCTTTGCCCAGTACATGTGACTCTTATCATCTGATATAATGACGGAGTCATCGACGCTGTTCAGAGTTGCTTTTACGCCAGCAGCAGCCTAAAAAGCGATCCATTACCAATTAAAAAAATATTTATAATTCAATTTTCAATAACTTGATGTTATGGCTTCTCCACGCTCTATAATTTGAAACGTTTTTTTATGTACAAATCTATTCTAGGTTTACATACACGTTTAGAACTGTCATTTATTCAATTAGTCAGCGATAGATGGAAGACCCCCACTTAACAGAAAATTACGGACTTTTTTTCACACTTACGCATTGTATAAAAGTTTCAAATAACAAATCATGAATTTTAATGAAACTCTTGGTTAGTAAGCTCCTGTCATTTCGAACTCATGGTAATTTTCTCTTTCTCAGAACATTTTCTCTGGTCCGTTAAGATTAAGATTACCGAGAGTCATTTCAAAAAGTACATATTGTATATACAGAGGACTCCGATATGAGGGAACTTACCTCAATTTGCGGTCCATGTATCTGGTAATTCTGCGATTGGTGCGTAAATATTCCTAGGCAGTTAAGTACCAAATGCATAGCGCCCACTTCCACAACCATTCGCCGAAGTAACATGCCATCGTCTGTTGTTAAAGGCGAACTGTCTAAGAGTTGTCGAAAAACTTCGAATGGTAATGTAGGAAGGGAGGGTGCGAGTGACAGACTATAAATATCATCTGAAAAATTTTTAAATTTGTTAAGATAATCAAAAAGTTATCGTTAGTTATAGATCCTTACTGCCTTCGCCATCACCAGTAACGCCTAACACAAGCCGCAGTAGGCATTGAGCTCGTAATTTGTCACGAAGTAAGACATCCGAATACGCTGGTAACCGGAGGAATAAACCAAATGCGGCGAGTGAATGCTGAGGGACAGAGGTTATGGTGGGTTGTTTCAATGAAGGCTCTGTGATGGGATCCTCAAGGTCTTCGTAGATCTCTTCATTCGGCTCCAGTTTCACCCAATCCGTTGTCGGAGGAGTCTTTTCTTTCTCCCCAAGCAATGTTGGACTCTTCCGACCTGCACTGTCCGGATATACTGTAGGCAAATATTGGGCTAACAGTGATAGTCCACCCCTACTGGAGAACCGCTGTAATGGTGATAGAAGAGGTTCCATATTGGCGGCTTTTAAGGTGGTGTCATCGAACTCGTCATTAATGTTCTTTGAAGGAATCTGCAAACCACATGTACATTTTATATATTTCATTTAGTCTTATTTGTTACCAAATTACCAAATTCAAGGTGATACATGGTGTAGAAAGACGATGACCCTTTTTGAAAAGTGCCGCCAGTATCTGCGACATCGTGGTATCACACGTTAACATCACTTCCGGGCATTCAGGATGAACCAACTGCGCACAGCTTGTCATACTCGAAGCATTCGAAGAAGGTAGAAAGTCGTCCTGGTGGAAAAATCCTAACTCTAAAAACACAAACTGCAATGTATTTTACTCTCCTACATTAGTTTTGTCTTGACTAGCTTACTTGGCAGTTTAGGGAAATAATGTTTGCTGTCTTTGATGGCAGCCACTTGATTCTTCACATCCTTAATCCGTTTGTCTTTGGCTGTGACACCAGCAGCAACACTTAGGAACTCCATTCCATGACCGTTAAAATCCATTGCAATTTCAAAAGCATCTGACTTATCATCAGCCTTATGTTCGCTGTGATTACTACTTGAGATGTTAGACACTGTCGAATCCGATTGCCTGGATTCTGAATGCATTGATGGAAGGAAAATGTTACTGTAAACTATATATGAAAATCGTTCATTCGATTTTTTTGCCAAAGAGGCCAATGTCACGAATGAAATTTGTGTTTTTAAGTTCTAAAATGAATGATTGGTGTTTGTGTTTTCTAATCACTTACCCGAAACGCAGTTCTGCAAGATTTCTTGACATTTCGTGTTAACGCTTACATAAAACAGCAGATGATGGGAGTTAACCCTCTTTGATGGGTGATTGTTTACCAAGCTGACACTGTTCTCACGCTTCTGAAGTGGCTGCTTGCTTCGTACCGATACCAGAATTCGCTCGTTTTCCAAAAGCAGCTGCAATACAAGCTGCCGTGTGAAGCCAGATATTATGGCCTTGTTGCTATTTGCATAGATTTGTGCTGGTTTCTTGATCACAGAAATCAAAAGTGTTGTAAGTTTGTCTTGGTTTTGCGGGTGGCATGATGTAACTCGGGTGAAGAAGTTTATAGTTGCCCGTTCCATGCGAATCAACGCTTGTTGAATGGGTTCTTCTCCAGTTTCCATGGGTCTATGGTTGCACAGCAGTTCCAACAGGGGTTTCCAGAAAATTGATCCTTGATATGAACCCAACATATCCCGCATATGACCTTCAGAACAACACTCTGAAAAGAAGTCTAATATTTTTGGAACGTGCTCAAAGCTGATTAGTGATTGAGCTGCGCTTTTGATTTCTTGTTGCTGATTTTCTGCTTTGTACGAATCAGTTAGACACTCATCACTGCTGGTTGACTGCGTTCTTTCATTATGAGAAGCAATTTTTTGTATTTCTGGTGATAGGAAGCAGCAATACTCAAAGAGTGCATGTGACAGTAGCTTCGGTAGTCCGGAGTCAACAAGCTCGTAAATAGCTAGGGGAGACTGGCAGGCCATTGCAATCGTTGTCAAGTATGATGGCTTCCGAAGAAGAGTGGATAAATTCTCTTCTGCAACGTTATTGAACCATTCGCTGCCACTGGCTTCTTTATTGTCGTCTGTGATTCCAGAGGATGGTTCTTCCTGCTGTGACACATTACTCTCGAAATGATCGTGTTGCATCAGCGACACATCAACTTTGTTCAACAACTGATTAAACAGCTCAGGTTTTATGGAACACAGTGAGCAAAGCAGAGAATCAAATGCCACTTTCAAAGGTTGATCGTTATCCAATGCGTCAATCCAGTAGATACAAGCTTCAAAAATGTCGTTGGTGATTTTCTCCGCAAGGTTCGGGATGCAATTTTGACAATGCACTGTCCACAATATAGATGCAGTGACTTTAACGAAACCACTTTGAGGATTTGTACACCTTATCGAGCGATTATTGAAATTCTGTTGGAGTTTTAACACCCAATCTAGTAGAACTTGGACCTTGTCGCCCATGTACGAATCCTTCGCAGTTGTCAGATCATAAAGCAAATCGCAAACAGCCTCGTTTGAAAGTTTATATGCTAAGAAATATATATAAAAAAGAATTGTTTTATCTGTTTCTAATAAAGAAGATTAGGATTTTCACACTTACTTTGTGGTGTAGTTCCCCAGAGTAAAATTCGAATTAGGGTAAGACAAAGATCACGCCCATAAGATCCAAGCTTGAGTAAAACCGTTTCCAAATTTTGCAGTGCCGAGTTAGGAATCAAAGGCATAATATTCATAAGTGAACAACAAGCTTCCAGAAAACCAGGGTACTCTGATGAAACGCCAATCACGTCCTTGGACAACTTGTTCTCTGACATAATGGCAGCCACAGTGTAACACCTTGCCAAAATTCTAACCCATCCAACACTGGTCTTCGCTAACGAATCATCATCCACTCCAGAGTCGGGACTACCAACAAAAGCATAACTGCCCGCAGAAAAAATTGTATTGCCCAAAATAGCTATTTGTGTCAATCCAATGTTGGAGCTGTCCTTTGGTCTAAGATTCAACGAAGAATATATTTATATACTTAAGCTACGTTTATATTTATTTGTGTATTTACCTATAGAGTCGCAGTACTATACTTGTAGCGATTTCAGGTTTAGAAAGCTTTAACCGAATGCATGTCATGCCGGTCGTAGTCAGTGGTTGACCAAACGGAATTGGACCCAGCCCATAATCTCGTGATATTTCTACAGCTACAGCTGACGGGCACGACACTAGGGTCGGTGTATGCGGTTGTAGTTGTATTTCTTTTAGTAAAATTGCGGTTGGTAGCATTATAGTTAAGTCCACATGAGATTCGTTCGGATAAAACATATAACTCCATGCTGGTGTACGCGGCCTTCGATGCGAAGCAATCGGTGTCAATATCAAAACATCCGCTGACTGTGCAGTATCATTCTCCGATGATATACTACAGAATGGTGCAAAATTAATCAGGCCGTCTTGGTTGCGCTGTTGCTGTTGTGCTGTGCATTTCTTTGTGCTACCATTTGACGACGAACTATTGTGTAGCTTCAACTTCGTGTTTCTTGTCATGTGCTGCATTATGAGAGATATCTGAAAAATGAAAAAAAAAAACATTTTTATATTACTCTTACCTAAGTATATGTACACGTTATGATCTTACCAATCCTGGTTGTATATTAACCAAAACCTTGTTCAATTTGACCAAGTTGTGGCATATAATCTGTATACCTCCCATTTCAGTGAAAATGTGAACAGCTTGAGGAGCTTCCAAGACTTTCAGTATGTACCAGAGGAAAGGTTCTGATAAATGCAGTCTTGGAAGAGCATTACGTGCTAGAGAATCTAAAATCGAATGAAAACATTGTGAGTCACACCTATCGTTACAATGATTTAGGTTCTCATACTTGTTTCCAAATATTGGCACAAAGGATGGACCACTAAACTAATTTCCGATGCTTTTTCACTTAATAGCATTAACAGACTAAAAACAGCATCAGTGGTTGTTTGTGGTTCATCAAGCAGAAATGTGGAATCTGCCGATTTCATAGAATACAGTGAACCAGGAGTCATAAGTGTCAAGGAGTTGCTAGAGCAATTAGATAATGATCCCAGAAGGCGTTTCATTGTTGAGAAGTGCAGCAACACTACAAGAAACAAATTAAATAACAAATAATTCATTTAATTTCATTATTTCTTATGCTTACCCATATCTGCAATACAAGGAACTTTTGTTTTGTTACATTCAATATTTAATTGTTCAGCTTTTGTTTCGTCGGTTTGACTCTCTGTGGATATATCCGATTCATGCATTGTGATGTGCTAAAAAAATTTTGTTAATTAAATATATAGAAGTAAAACGAAAATATTTGTTTTTCCAACAAACAAGCATCAACTATTGATTAAAAACTTACACTGTCATCCCGTGGAAGTTCTGTTTGCACTAACGAAGACGAAAGCTTAAGTAAACTAATAATTAGTGAGTTATCGGATATCGATGCGTTTTGCTTCGTGTTTTCTGGTCCCAGAACATTTGCAAACAAACTACTGAAGTTATTGGTGGAACAATTCGTGTCCGATGATCGTTGACACTGAATCTTGTCTGCATTCGAAATATTGTTGTAGACAAGGAAAGCTACCAAAATGTTACATAAGAAACTTTGTTATGAAAATTCGATAAATGGATACTCACAAACACTTTCAATTATGCTAAGCGAAACATTTAAATCTGCTTTGTCGTATTGTATCAAAAGTAAGTCCCTGACGAGTTGACTTTGAGCATCTATTGGACCCTGTTGATTACAAATTGCTCCGCCCGGCTGCACTAGTTGCAAAATTACATTAAGTAACGTATCCTTTAATTTCTTTTTAATCGAGGGGCCAGACTCAGTAAATTCTGCTTTCTTGTGCAGCCACACAAGCAACTCATGTAAGTGCTTACAAATAGTAGGACCAGCCTACAAAAATAAAAAATATTAGCTAAACCTTACAACGATTTAGAGAATTCGGCTGCGTACACAGCGGTTTGTTATAATCGAAGAACTCATCCCATAACCGGAAAAGAAGCGCAGCAACATTTTTTCAAAGTTCTCATCACTAATTATTATATCACCAATTCTTGAGTTGGTGCTCGTTTCACCTGCAACAGAATTTTTCAGTGAATTTGAAATATTATTTATTTACCTAAAACCTACCATATTCAAAATTTGACTGTGAATTGCAGGCTAGCAATAAACATTGAAAGCCCAAGCACCAGGTACGTAATTTAATATCATTGTGCCAAGCAAGTGCGAGCAGCAAGCCTTGAACTGCATTCGGTCCAAAAGGTATCTTCGGGATATCGTTAGGACAAAGGCCAGAGTTATAGGGTTTATCAGAAAGCTCACTGTTGAGTGTAAGCCATATTTGTAATACTTGTTCCAAATGAACCCATGTATCCTAAAATAAAAAAAAAAAAAAGAACATCAATGTTAAACACATTCTTGCAACTTAGTGAAATCTCATTCAAACCTGAAGATGAAGATCCGAAAAAATACAATCGAAAACATTTTTAAACATTTGATAGGTTGGAAGGCCACAATTATATTCTGACCCAGACCATATATCTGTAATATATTCCGGCCATGTCGCTGTATCTGGTGAAGAATTGATGTATTCGTTGGTCAGAATCTGTGGCAACGACGCGTACATATCAAGCGATGAGATCATGGTCAATCGGCGTATAGAAATTTCTACGTTCGTGTCAAGACCAAAATCAAGACGAGCATCCATTGCACTGGAGACGGTCTTGCAGAAAAAGTTAAAATTATTCTTATTTTGTGCCACTGAATCCGTTTTGATGAGATTTTTTGATCTGTTTTCGATGTCAATTTCATTCATCAATTCATCGAACTCGGTATCCTCGCATTCTATTAAAGATGGCAGTTGCGTATACTTTAATGCTGAAACATAATGTTTTTGTTTTTGTTTTTCATTTTAAAATAATGGCTGTATAGAAATAAAATTAAAAGCGAATAAAAGCGTACCATCTGCGTATGACATACTACTATTTCCAGAAATGGGAATTATCGACGTTGGCATCAACAAAGCTTAAAAGAAAAAATGTTTTGAAGAGAACATTTTCTTTATACTTCGATTTAACAACAAAAATGAGGAAAAAGTTGAGTACTTTCATTAAGATTAGGTGAAAAAAAAAAAAAAAACAATGTCACACTCAATAAAACATTAAATTATGAAGAATTCGGTAAAATCGGACTAATTAACTGGTTATTTTCATTTTAGATTTTCACATCAGTTAAATCATGAAATTAAATAAAAATAATATTTGCGCCTTTATAGTGTTAAACAAAGCAGCATCCATTGGAAATGAAGTTCAATCATAACACTAATTCGTATTTTGTATCACTTTCGAATTTGGTTGCAATGATGTACTTATTAGATATTTCCGAAAGTTAAAGTATCACAATAAAACAATTTCATTTAATATCAGTTCCAAATAAGTTAATTTCAATAAATATTCGTTTTTATCAACATTATTCAAGTGTAATAAAATTAAGAATAAATAAAAAAATCAAATAAAATAGATACAATTACTCTGTGGTTAGAGGACGCCGAGAGATTGCTCTAATATATAAAGTGTACAATTTCGCTCCCGCCGTTTTGCAATAGATGGCTGTAGCGGTAAGTGGTAGTCGAAATAAATGTGTAGATCGTATGTGTCATGCAATAAGCTTAGGTATTTGTAAACATAACGCCATCGAAATATTAGTCGATTTAGAGCCGCGGAGACATTAGAGCAAACTGAACACGTCAACCTTCAGATGCTCAACGTCACGCGATACTGATAGCTGCAGAAACCCATGAAGAGTCACAAAGACGGTGTACTTTAAACGCTGAACGGCAGTTAGGAAGGAGACGTGCATTTATACGTAATTCATGGGAGGCGTTTCAAGATGCTGCTTTTGATTATGACCCTTTGATCGACTATATTAACCATCAATTAATTCTCATAGGGCGAATGGATAAAAAATATGTACATTGTGAAGCTCTAAAATGGAAAGATGAAACACCGGGACCGGGAATGTGCTGTTCTGGTGGTAAAGTTGCACTTCCATTGCTTGGTGAGCCGGAGGAACCGCTAAAATCTTTATTTTTATGCGAAAGCAATGAATCCCGGCGTCTTCTGAAGAGAATAAGGAAATATAATTGTTGCTTTCAATTGGTGTAGATAATGAGGTTGTTATGCCTGGGTTTTCGACTTTATTTACAATACAAGGCCAAATTTATCGCAGAATAGGCTCTTTATTGCCTGCAAATGACCAACCAACATTTTTACAAATTTATTTCATGGGAGATGAAAATAGCGAAGTTGACCGCAGGTATCAAAATATTCAAGGAGTTGGAGGAAATAATGTTCTCAAAACTCAGAAAATGTTGCACAATCATAACAACCTCATTAAAACGTTCAAAAAAGCTTTAGAAAGAATGCCGGGAGAAGACTACAAGTTAGTTATGCACCCTGACCGTATGCCAAATGGAGAACATGAAAGACTGGCGAACAGTTTCCCGTGACATTATTTTACACACCCGGAATGACACACTTATCAGAGTACCTGACACACATAAAGTGTACGACGCATTACAATATCCACTAATGTTTAGCAAGGGGCAGGAGGGGTATCCCTTTCAAATACCACAAATCAATCCTGTAACAGGTTTACCTAATAAAAAAGTATCGTGCATGGATTTCTATGCCTATAAAATTATGATTCGAGAAAATTATTTTAATATAACATCACGATGCAGACAATTGACCAATCAGTATTATGTTGACATGTATGTGAAAGTTGAAAGCGAACGATTACGATATATACTATTCAATCAAAAAAAGTTAAGAGCAGAGAACTACATCCATTTTCAAGATGCTGTAGGAAATGACGCTAATGTTAAATTTGTTAGTAGTCCGCGATATGTACATGAATATACCCAGGATGCGTTTGCTTATGTGCGCACATAAGGCCGCCCTGATTTATTTGTTACTTTCACATGTAATCCAAGTTGGCCTGAAATAGTTGATGAGTTGCTGCCGGGACAAAGTGCGATAGATAGACAAAATGTAGTTGCAAGAGTTTTTAGACTAAGAGTTAAAAAGCTAATTACTATTATTACCAAACGAAAAATATTTGGAGAAGTAATGTTCTTCATGTATTCAATAGAATGGCAAAAGCGCGGTCTACCACACGCGCATATTTTAGTGTGGTTAAAAAATAAGTTAAGATCTGATCAAATAGATAAAATTATCAGTGCTGAAATACCGAATCCAAGCAGTGACAAGACACTTCATGAAATTGTTATAAAAAAATATGATTCATGGTCCATGTGCTGCTGGAAATCCGCAATGTCCTTGCATGAAGGATGGGAAATGCGCTAAAAAATTTCCGCGCAAACTTATCAAAGAGACTGTCCATAATGACAACGGATATCCGCTGTATCGTAGAAGATCTCCAGCGGACGGTGGTCAAACAGCATCTCTAAGGCTCCGAAATGGCAGTTACTTTACTGTAGATAATAGCTGGGTGGTCCCTTATTCCCCTATTTTTCTAAAAAAATTTAACGCTCATATAAATTTCGAGGCTTGCAGCTCAGTACGCGCTATCAAGTATATCTGTAAATACATTAATAAGGGTAGCGACCAAGCTATTTTCAATTTTAGAAACACAAAGCTAGTTAATTCTGTAAATGAAGTCCAAACCTATCAGTCTGGTCGTTATGTCAGCAGCAACGAAGCCGTGTGGCGGCTCTTAAGCTTTCCGTTACACGAAAGATACCCCACCGTCACACACCTCAGTGTGCACCTAGAAAATGGTGAATGTGTCTATTTTACTGAAAATAATTTTCAAGAGCGACTATTTTCCCTTCCAAAAACCACACTTACCGTTTTTTTTTCTTTCTATAAGAGATGAATTTGCAAGGACTATTCTATATGTTGAGGTTCCGAAGTATTACACTTGGAACACAACAAGAAAAGAATGGAAACGCCGAATTCAAGGAGTTCCTGTTCCGAATTTGCCTGGTGTTAAATCTGGGGATGCTTTAGGTCGAGTTCACACTGTCCATGTTAGTAATATGGAATGTTTTTGCTTAAGAATGTTTTTACACCACGTGCGTGGGCCAACGTCTTTCAAAGATCTCAAAAAGATTAATGATAATGAATTTTCGACATTTCGAGAGGCATGGGAGGCAAGAGGGTTGTTAGAGAAAGACAATCATTGGGATGTCACTCTGGAAGAGGCTATACAATGTAGATCAGCGCCAAAAGTGAGAGAGCTTTTCGCTATATTAATAGCGACATGTGGACTTTCGAACCCTCAAGAATTGTGGGAAAAGTATAAAAATGATATGGTGGATGATATTTTAAACAGAGTTAGAAAACGCAATTCAAACGCTTCATACAATAATTTGGTTTACAATGCCGCCCTAACAAAGGTTGAAGACCAAGTGATAACTATTACTGGGCAAAATTTATCTGATTTTGGGATGAGCAGACCACAGAGAATTGGGGAAGTAAGTAGCGACATAATGCGAGAGGAGGCCATTCCACTATTGAACCCAAGACAAAGATTAGTCTTCGATGAGGTCATTAAAAAAAATTGAAAGTGGCGAAGGTGGTTTGTTTTTTTTTTGGATGCTCCGGGGGGCACTGGCACAACCTTCCTTTTAAATTTGCTAGTAGCACAAATTAAGAAAGATAAAAGCATTGCTGTTGCAGTAGCAACACTGGAATAGCTGCTACGTTGCTCAGTGGGGGACGAACGGCTCACTCAGTTCTTAAATTGCCACTGAATTTAGCTCATGAGGAAATGCCAGTTTGCAATATTAGCAAAAACAGTGAGCGTGGTAGATATTAATGGCATGATTACGCTGAGCCATGAATTCTGTCAAATTGTGAACAACTTAGATGATTTAAAAAACAAAGTCTATCCCGATCTGGAAGCTAATATGAGCAATCGAGATTGGTTGTGTGAGAGAGCGATTTTAGTGCCGAAAAATGAGATAGTGGGGCAGATAAACAAACAATTTGTGGAATACGTGAGGGGCGATGTTGTCGAGTACCTCTCAGTTGACAATATTGTAGACTGAACAGGTCACATCGTATCCTATACAGTTCTTGAACTCTTTAGAATTATCAGGAGTGCCTTCTCACAAGTTAAGCTTAAAAGTTGGTGTGCCTGTCCTGTTAATGCGAAACCTTGATGCGCCGAGGTTATGTAACGATACACGGTTACAAATTACTGAATTGGGACGCAATATTAAAAAAGCAATAATTATAACTGGTCTGGCAAAAGGAGAAAATGTTTTAATTCCCCGTATCCCAATATTCCCACTGATTTGCCGTTTCAGTTTAAAAGAGTGCAGTTTCCCTTAAAAGCAGCATATGCAATAACAATAAATAAAGCTTAAGGACAGACGCTTAAAGTAGCAGGTATACATTTAGAGAAAACCTGTTTTTCCCATGGGCAACTATATGTGGCGTGTTCGCGTGTATCGTGTCCGCAAAATCTTTATATTTTAGCAGAGAATAGAAAAACAAAAAATGTCGTTTATAAAAATGTATTAAAAATAAAATGTTTATAGTAACAGTCACTGTAGCTTGCAGTTAGTATGTATTTGCATTATTCCCAAAATTAATATCCTAAAAAAGGCTAAAAGTAACTATTTCACGTCGACAAAGTCGCGGGTAACAGCTAGTACATATTATATGTCGTTTTGAAATAACCTTCGAACGAAACCACACAAACAAACAGAAGCAAACATTATTGGCGTTTTGACGTAGGAACAGATTTTGTGAGTGGTTTGTTTTGATGTTGTTAGATAGTAACTTTTAAAACCGCAGAAGAGAAATATGACGTTGTGATTGAAAAAACAAAATGTAAATAAATTAAAAATGCAATGCAAACGAAGAATTAAGCGGCTGAACTTAATAGATTTTCTTAAAGAATTAACATACCTCGTGAATCCACAAACACTTCTTCAGCTTCTTGTACACCTTCCATTCCTCTTGAATCGCTGCAACTAGGTTCTGAGCTTTGTGGTTGATCTTTGAAATGTTTATCCGCATCAAGCAGGTCCTATTTAATAAATATTTTAATTAAATTTCTAACCCCAATTCGATCTCATCGATTTACTTGTAAAAGGCATGTAATAGCATGTACAGCCCAAGGCTGTTGCTGGTCGTTCCAAACAGCTAGTCGTACAAGTTGCTCCAATTGACTAGTGGTGACAATCTTTGAAAGTTGAACTGAAGACTTGCAAGCAGATACCAGTCGAGCAATCACCTAGGTTAATTCAGAGTAATTGTATAGTTTCACTGTGTATTTTATTTAAGCTTTAGGTATTTACCTTGCATGTTAGGAGGAATAAATCCATATTACAACTAAAATCCATTTCAAGTAGAAGAGCAATAAGTCCACGAATTACAATTAGGATGTTGTTCAAACGGATTGTCTTCAATCCCTTATCGAAATTATTTTCTGGCTCTGGGTTGGGTTCTTTTACAACCTTAGGTGTTGTATTCGGTTTGGCTGTTGTCTTAGGCTTTGGCTTTCCCGTGAGTTGCATAAAAATATCTGGGTGCTGAAAACATAATGCGTTTTACGCACGGATATTTTCTCATTATTACCAAAAACTGGGCACGGATATTTTCTCATTATTAATAAAAACTAGGGCGTCGGACTGTTAAACGAGAGTATCCGGGTTCTAATCCAGCCCGGGGACAGAACACCACAAACGGTTTTCACGGCCCCACCTCGAGCGAACGACTGACAATCCTTTTGGAGTAATCTCTGTCATGGAAAGCTTTCGCAATTCGCCGTTCGGAACCAGCATTAAACGTTAAGTCCCCTTCACGTGTCAAATTATTTCGCACACGACACAGTGGAGGCGCGAACAAGCTATGCTGTGGCTCTGTATGGGCTGTTACGCAAATTATTTATTTAACAAAAACTTACCTCATTTTGAATCATGAATATTTTCTTTCCCCAGTCTGTATATGGCTGTATGCTATACTTGTTCTGCTGAATCATACGTTTCTTAAATCCTCGAAGCTGTTTGCCCGAGCTGTTGCTCGATTGCGAACGAGTTTTAGCAAAATCCGTCTCACAAGACATAAATTCCCAGCGGTTAGCAGCTAATTCCAGAACGAAACAAAAATATTTATGATGGCATGAAGCTAAGAAGCAAACATCTTACATTTATCCTTCCTTTCAACGCTATCGTCGAGACAAACCGATAAGAATAACAGCAACCAAGTCACCAATTGTAAATCTGATTTAGACCACAAATCACCGCTGTTGCCGTTTCGATTCATGTGCAATGGGTTTTCATTGGCTTGGTATCTTGGAGATATCGGTGCAAGCAATTTAGCCAAGGTCTTTAGAATAGCATCGATAACTATTGAGCGGCATGTGCCCATTGCTATACTCCGGCGCCCCAAGTAGGTAAGCAAAAAGAAAATCCTAAAAAAAAGGGCACCATCATTAGGTAAACTCTTAAAATCAGGATATGAACATTTTTCTACCTGTCTTGAGGAAATATTTTACTGTTTTGCGAAGAGAATAGATTGCAAAATATGTCGGCGAGGAAATCTCCCCACCAGTTACGGAAACAACACATTCTCACCAAAAGAGAGCATGTAGCAAGTTGTATATGCGCATCGCCGTAGACAACAAGTGTATTGAAAAGTGTATTTGCGACTTCCATTGTAAACAATGAGTGTAGAGGTATAATGTTCTGAAAATGCAAGCGAATCGGGTTTTTCAAAATCACAGGCCTCAAAGTTATAGATTCTCGTACCTTCAATCCATACTCAATGGAAAAGTGTAACAGAATTTCGACCAGTCCCTGACTGAGAACACGAAGTTTATCTCGCGAAGCCAGTTGCAGCACATTCTTTGACGAATTGGCAGGTTCGGTTTGAAAACTTGATTCCAAGCGCAATATTACATTTTGCACAACATTGAGCTGATGCTGTAGCATGATGCATTCCTGAAAACAATAGGGAAAAGGTTTAGTTAATGATCAAAAAAATAAAGCTCGGTTTGTTGGTACCTCATACGTAGCCACGATCTTTGTGTTGTCCAAGCTGGTATCATCATCGCGTTGTTTATTGATGAATGCTTGCATATGAGCTACATTGGACAGTTCGCAGTTGATAACTGGAGCTAGCATTTCCATTAACTTACAACTTGCCAAACTGTATCGACAATGAACATCTTCATAAAGCGAGTTTAGAGCTTTAATTTGTGCCTGAATATTTCCATGTGGATGCTTCATATATTGCAGTACTGTAAAAACAATAAGAAACATTTAAATAAATTAACTAATTGATCTCAAATAATTAACCTACATGGATCTCCGTAGCCATCGCTGTCCAGGACTACTGTATGTCCATAGAATGATCCTAATGGGATTTTGCACTTTGTATTTGACATCCCGTAGCGGCCAATTATTGTTATTTTAATGTATCGACATATTGGCGGCGGTTGAAGATCACTTAGCACCAAGGTCTTAGAGCCAATGTCTTGTGTTACAACCAAACGAACGCTGTCCGCTTCTTCTTCGAAGCACCAAATATCAATGTGCAGTGAAGCAAGCTCATCACATGACGGAATTACAACGTCTGTTAGCAACACCGGTGATCCAAAGTCTAAGACTACAAAGCGTCTTGCTCCTGAATGCATGCGATCAATCACCACCATTTGCTTGGGTGGAGGAGACAGAATTTTATGCCATGGAAACACATTTGTGTTTTCTTCCATATTTTGTTCATTCAAATATCGTTGAATAACTTTGTTGGATAATTTCACTTCAGGGTCATTGTTGGGTGTATTTGATCCTTCGTCACAGCACTCAATGTACTGACAAATGGCTTTGAATTTAGGTAAGTGTTTATATTTAAACGATTTGTCTTCCTTGTTGGATTGGGCAGATGACTCAGATGGTTCAGCTAAAAAAAAATATTGGATAATGCAGACAAACAATTTACGGATAATTAAATAAAATACCAATTCCGTTGGCTTTTAACTCATCCTTTCCAAGAATTGCACACATCTTCAGTTTATCCGCCAGGATATTTTTGACATTGTTTACAATGTCGTTTAGCTGAAAAAAAGAATATTGTTGAATATACACACATAAAAACGTCCTATCAAATATTTACCACTTTTCCGTTTTCAGGATCTTTTTGGCCATCCATTGTATTTGACATGGCAGGGATTATTATTTCTTCCATATTTATGTTTGAAGCACTGCTAGTGGACGCGCTGTCCATATTATCAATTCTAGTAGCTTCAGAAGTCGCCGAGCATACGAAATGCAATTGCTCCACTTCAAGCAAACCACGGAGTTGATTACTCACCCCCTTGCATTTAATTAAATGTGGGAAGGACCGAAATTCAACGCCGTCTACAAATTAAGAAATTAAATTAGATTAAATTAAATTCACAAAAAAAAAGTCATCACTACGTGTAGTCTAAGGATCTAGACATGAAAATAATTTACCGATAACCGATTTTAGAAGCCTTGAAGGCTGGCTTCGTGGAATATATGTAACTGATAATAGTGTAGTACCAGACATTACCTATAGAACTTAATTTTTTGAAGTCCATTCCTTGTGACTGTAAAAGTCCTGCATTTGACCGAATGATATTAACTAATGTGTTTGGAGATGCGGTGTTGTTTTTGCTTAAATTAGGTAGATCTATGTCGAAGAGCTCCGGCTCGAAAGGAAATCCGTATAAACCAAATCTGAAAAAAAGAACGTTTTAGCACGAAGTGACGAAGTGACAAGACATACCTTGTGCCTAGCAGTGAACAATATGGATCCCATCGCTTCTCAATTTCATTCGTTATATCCATCAATAGCTTCACACAAATTTCTGAAATTGAATTATGTGAATCAGCGGTTGAGGTTGAGCACGCCAAAAGAATGAACCAGCGCACAGCGCTAGAATATTTTGCGGATGTTAGATCGGGAAGTGTTGTTGTAATGGCATTTTTCAAAGATACATCAAAAGCCGTCTTGCTTTGCAAATCTGACGGAAGATTTCGAAGACCTCTAAAAAGAAGAACATTAAAAGCCAAATTTTAATTAATATTTTCCAATAAAACTTGCTTAAGCATTAACTTACTCTGTCAAAATCAAAATAAGCTTCACGCACTTATGCGCCAATGTTCTATCACTTCCGATAATACAATTTAACAAGAGGTCCTTTAGGAACTTTTCTACTATAACCAGGCATTCAACCTGTTGTGATTGCATATCCAGCCCAGTATTGTCCAAGAAAATACCAGAAGACGAACCACTTCGACTGCCACTTGGCTCTCCAGTGGATTTGTACCTTTCTGACTTTGGTGACCTAAACCGATTGAGTCTAATTGTGCAAATCCACAAGAGAATATCTAATGCTAGATTCTTTTGCAAAATCATCGATGCCTTGCAGGTAAGAATTTTCAGCAAATTTTCCAAAATATTATTACTCTCTAGCATTGCGATTCTTTGCAATCGCTCGTTTGGAATCCTTGGGTTGCACTTTGTGCCACGTACAGTTATAGAGATTTCATGAAGCCAATCGCAACCTTTGGGTAGGAAAAATAAAAAGAGTACATTAAAAATTTGGTTTATTAAGAAAAGGCTGATAAATTTTCTTTTTATCAAATTTTATCGTGCTGCTTGCTTTGGTCGTCTTTAGCTAACTAATGGTACATTGTAATGTAATTTAACATAAAATAAGCAGATTATTCTACAAGCGTAATGCAATCAAAGGAAAAAACTAATACTTAAAATTGTAGTGAAGAATGGCCAGAAGCTATGAAGTTAATTGATATAGTATGTAAATGATGGTTGGCATACCTATGTAAAAATCATTTCGTGACTTTTTGGCGGTTGAAGTTTTCTTAGAAAATGTGACTTTAGTGAACTTTTGTGATGTACTGTTTGTATATGATGAAATCAGGAAACGCATGACACCTTTTTTTCTAACAGGAACTGAAAATTGTTAGCAAGAGGTTTTTTTTGGTTTGCATATCAAAATTAAGAATAGGTTACAAGTAAAACATGCTTGAAATGTAATGATTGATATAAATGAGTAGAAAGAATAGTAAGAACAGAAATTAGGGAACAGGATCAGACTTGTAAAGTACCTTTGGACTGAAAACCAAGTACAAATACCATTCACTGTACTTTCATTTTTATAAGTACAAATACAATTGCTTGCGACTTAGACCTAAAGAAATCAAGTACCAGTTCAAATAATTCTAAGAATATTTATAATTTCTTTTGCAATTCCTGTAGGATTGTTTTTCAATTCCCCAAGTACTCTACAATTCCTTCGGTACTCTACAATTCCTTCGGTACTCTACAACTCCTTCGGTACTCTACAATTCCTACAATACTCTATGATTACTTTTGATGACTATTCGGTAATTCCTATATTTAATTTGGGTTCATTTCAATAAAACAATCCTGCACCAAAAAAAAAAAAAAAAAAAAAAAACAAGCATTGGCCGCTATAGCGACATGTTTCTGCATTTTACGGAAATTGGTACGAAAATAATTTGCTACGGTAGGGGACCGTTCACAGAGGCCTTAAGCGAATGTAAGCCATGCTGGTCTTTTTGGAATTAACAATTAGGAAGCAATTAAAAGGAATCGTAGAGTACCGTAGGAGTTGTAGAGTACCGAAGGAATTATAGAGTACAAAAGGAATTGTAGAGTACCGAAGGAATTGTAGAGTACTTGGGGAATTGAAAAACAATCCTACAGTAGTTTTGGAATTGCAAAAGAAATTATAAATATACTTAGAATTATTTGCACTAGTACATGATTTCTTTAAGGCTAAGTAGCAAGGAATTGTATTTGTACTTGTAAAAATGAACGTACATATAATGGTATTTGTACTTGTACTTAGATCTTACAGGTCTGGTCAGGATTACACACATGCAAGTTAAATACATAGCAAAATAATATTTTGAACACAATAACAACAATTATTATATTAGTGTCAATTAGATCAAAACGGTTTTGTGTGGACACGATTAAGACCATATTTAAATCAACGCCAAACAAATATATCGTAATATACACGATTTCTGAGTTAAAACGAATATTGCTTTTGTGTTAATGGAAAAAATAAATCCCAGCAATCAAGAATAAACAATAGGTTATGATTCCCTTTAAATAATTTACGCTGTATCTACTGCGAATTTATAAGGCAGACACACCGTATGCAGACAGATAGATTATAAACAATAAGTTACTCAAGGAACAGTAGCCCTTACATCAAGTTTCATAAGATATTCTTAGCCATGTAAGTTTACACTTATTAAATATATTTTGAAATTTTGGTACACTTAGGCCAAAGCTAGGCCCATTGTGCCACCAACCATCTTTTGGGTTCCAGCCAGGAAAGGCTCCGCATCACCCTTCATGCTGCCACTAAATGCTGCAAAAATAGCTGGCTGAGAAACATGGCTAATCACTACTGGACACAAACGGAAGGTAATAGACAAGCCAAACTGTTCATGCCAACTACTACCATCGCCAGAAAAAAAAAAAAAACGAGAGGTCAGTCAGATTCGAACCGTCACATGCTTTCTGACTGGGCACTGCGCAGTAAACAAGCACCTAATAGCGATGGGCATAACGGAGGATGATACCTGTCGAATGTAACACGAGGACGAAGAAACAGCGGAACACATACTATGTCACTGTAACTGCTTAGTCAGTACACGTCATCGACACCTTGGCAGGCACTACCTAGAGGCAGAAAATATCGCTGCCAGCTCACTAGCTCACAAAAGCATCCTAAGATTCATCACGATTTCGGGATTTTTGCTTGAGCCATAAGTGGGGGCAGTCACAATAGGCCCACTCGCGGCCGCAGTGACACAGGTGACACTTTCCCTCCCCCTCCCCACCTAACTCTAACTCTAAGTTTACACTTAAACAAATAAAGAACATGCAAACATCCCTTGTTACAAAACCATACACGACATTATGGAGTCAACGCGCATCCAACTTTCTATCATACCCGCCGCTGTTGATTATTTCTAATTCCCCCTAATTGAATGGCATAAAATTAATTATATCTTTTGCTAAAAACCACCACAAAAAGACAAGCAAGCGAACAAAAACCAATAACATTATTTAAAACTCAATCACCTCTTGTTTTTCCTTGACCTTCCTTAGCTGGATCTCCCATTGTTTTTATGTGCAATAGGAAATTCCGGGCTCGAGTTTTAAATAACTTCGGACTTGTCAAGGTAACGTTACCGCCTTGGTCGCATAAATCCATACATGATGACAATTCGATCGGACCCGCAAGTATCTCGGCATTATGAGCTTGTAAGTACTCTTCCGCTAGAACTGGATTTTCGTGGATTCCTTAAGAAGAAAAAACATTCAATAAACTTCACAGAAAAAGACTTTTTGCTTTGTTTCGGCTATACCATCACTGTTTAATGGAAAATCAATGCTTTCGTCCACAGCAGCCGATTGTTTGAAGCCCAAATTTACGGAATGTGGACCTTTCATACGATAACCAAATCCACTTGTATTCTGCTTTAGAAGGGTCACCTGAATAGCAGCCGGATTTGGGCATGGTTGGTACAGCGAAAACTTCAAGTCTATATGTCCTAAAGAAACAGATTGCACTAAATTCACTTCTATTATATGCTCGTCCCATGTTGTACTGTAAACGAGAAGAAAAAAAAGTCGTGAATCGAATTACATGCATTTTACAATTTTGCCTTACGCATCGTTGTGTAGTCTCCATGTTTTCGTGAGATGAGTGTCATCACCGGGTCTTAAGTGCTGTGGCTGTTTCCTTTGCTTTTGTGCTTGAACCAACTCATTCCAACAGCTTGGTACTTCCGCAGTGTACGGTGTAAGCATTTCATCAAATTGCGTTAAATCGCATAGCGTTCGTAAGTCATCCAGCGTTAGCTCCGTTTTATGCGCTATTAAGTTGGGCGATGATGACGCAGCTTCGCTTGTGCTTGGACCTGGCGCAGTGCTCACGGATGAAGCATCGCCTTTTTGCTTGCGACTGCAACCTATTGCACGAGAACCATTTCGACCATCAGTCTCTGAAAGGTCACCATCGGCGATATTCCCTTCTAAGGAAAAGTCCACATTGCCACAAACATTGGCATTTTCGTCGTCAACCATTTCATCACCGGAATCATTGTCGGTGTCGTGCAAGGAATAAAAGATAAGTGAACCACTTTTAGTGCATCCACAGAGTCTATCAAGTGTCTTGCAATAAGCGGCGGAGACAAATTGTTCATTTGGCACCTCAATACTTGTTATGAGTTTAAAGTCTTGCATAGAGTGTAATTGCATACTACCGTCCGCACACACTACACACAACGCACCACCATCAAAATCTACTCCTTGTACTTTCCTGTCAAAATCTTCACATGCCGGGAGGAGACAAATCTGATTCGGACATTTGTATCTGTTGAAAGTAGCTGAAACTATGTGATCACTGGATATCTCTCCACTTAAGTCACAAGAAAACAGCAGCAATTGTCCGCTGACCCAATTATCCTCCTCATCTATCTCCATCGAGTCTTCTGGGATGTCTTGGCTGCGAATTAACTTGACCAAAAGTTGATTACAACTACGGTTAGTTGGTATAATCTCAGCAACCTCAAAGTGACCCGCAATCAGCGGTGTCACATTCACGCAACTCTTGACAACGCAATTAATCTCTTCCTTCTTTGGCTTCTTGTTTAGCTGAGCTATTTGCTCTGCGGCTTTTAAATTGTTGTTGTCAAGTTCCTCCTCAACTTTCGGCTCCGAAAGTAGATGCGGTGACAGCTCCAAATCACAAAGATCACCATCAATTTTTATAAGATTTCCATCCAAATAAGGAAGGTCATGAAAAACATCGACCTTTTCGCCCTCGTTAAACTTTATTGTAACTAAATCCGACATGAAACCGTTGCTATCAAAGCTGTCCTCATATTTTTCCATCAAGGTTTTATTATCGTCGTCTCTGTCGTACTTGTTACACATATTCTCCAAGCAGTTTTGTAGTTGACCATTGTCGCATATTATCTTCGCGTTCAACTCACAAATGTCCATTACTACTAACATTAAAATCATCCCAGTTGACTTTTTCACCCATAATCCCATGATAACTTTTGAACCTATTACGCTGGACTTGATTGAATTAGCTAGTGGCATTTTGTTGGTTGTATTCTTGAAAAGCTTATTTGGAAGGACACACATTGCTGTAATTCTTGCTTCATCGTAACTATCTGGGCAAATGTCCTTCATAAGATTCGATAGGTGCGTTGAATGCATTTCTTTCAGATTCCTTTCTATGCTCCAAACCACTATTTCGCCAGTACGAGAAGAACTTGTACACAGGACATGTGCGAAGTCGCTATTGGATATAACATCGAATCCATTTGTCATGGCAGCAGGATTGGTCGCATAAGTTACAGCCAATGGTACATTTTGGGTATATTCCCCTTTCACAAAAGGACAAGTGGGTGAATGTCTTTCATGTTCACTCCATGGTTCATCTGTTTTCTCCCAACACACTAGACAAACATTACAAGTGAAACACATTGCACGATCTTCACCTGATGTACTGGGTTGGTGATAGAAACCGGCTTGTGCCATCTGATCAGGTAATGCCCAATTATAGTCCATATGTGGCCACTTCTCGAAGGTTTGCCTGCGTACTGCTTCAGAGTACATTAACACCCGCTGTATCGTACCATTGTTGCACCCAATTTCTATATGTCTTGAGCCCACCAACAAGTCAGTTAGACGCTCGTTTATTGCTGATGCTATGGCTAGAGCTGGTATATGTTTTTCCAGTCTCTTAAGATGTACTACGGCGTTGTTGGCCACCATCTTCAGACTGGAGTAGGGTAATTCTAGGCATATTGTATTCCACTAAAAAAAAAAACAAATTAAAAAAAAAAGTAATTAATAATTATAGCTTTGTAAATAATATAAAGTAGGAGAGTAAATAAAAGAAGTTTAAGCTTGCTAAACATGCCTCATATAAAAATATAAGTAAGACTTCTGGCTCTCTGATGCATCTATAAGTCTTCGAAATAATATAAATTCAATCACCACGCGAACAACCATAAATCGACAAAATCTATTTTTCTATGCAGCTTTATATAGATTTATATTATTATTATTATTATTATTTATTAACATAAAAATTAATTCCCATGCTAATATATTATATTATAGATTTATAATTATTAGAACTATGATGTTACGCTATTACTGTAATGCAATGCACTTAACTTATTGTATTCTACCTTCTCGTTGTAAATAAGGCCGCTTCTAGATATTTTGCTTTTAATGTCTTGTAAAAATACATTTTTAAAGACTAAATGATAAGATAAAAATACTTCATTTCATTAAGAAACAGTAACAAAAAGCAAAAATTTAAGAAAAGGTGAAAATAAGAAAGTCAAAGAAATGTTTATATTTTATTGCCTATTAGCGCTGCATGCATGCTTAGTATAGGAAACAGTGTGTCAGAACTTACTACAATGTTCGGTATTTCTAAGTAAGCTATGTACAATATTTTAAGCCCAGCAGAGCTACCAAGAGCCACATTTACAATATTTAATATTTTTCGATTTTTATATAATCTGCTGTTTATTATTAGAATCTGTAAACACTTTCTTGATGATGAAAGAGAATATTACAAGTACAAGCTTAAAATTATTTTTAAACATAAAAAACTAGATATTGAATATAAAATTATGAGGCAATGAGTTGAGTGATATCAGTGGAATCTCATATATACTAAGTGAACTAAGCCTTCTAGGTCACTTCAAATCAAATATCTACTAAAATAAGGAGTTAAGAGATTTTAATTTTTGTATGTAATTAGCAATTCTGGCGAAAAAAAGAATTAAATTCATCACAAGGTTCGTTGCAGTAGAAAAAAAAAATATAAATCTACAGTCGCCTGGGTCAAAATAACCCGAGGGCGGATGATGTTTAAGAACAATGCAGGCTCAAAAACTAAAAAAATGACTTGCGGCATTATAGTATCAGTATACATATGCACCAGTTCTGATTTAATTTTAACAGAACAGTCTTTTAGAGGAAAAAAGCGATAGTGTAGACTTTTAAAACAGAACAAACCAAAGATCAATTCTGCTGTAAATAATAGCCACAACAGTAAGCTTCCATTCTCCTTTAAAATATTTCTAGTTAAGTCGTATGGTTTCATTCCATTTTTCAACACAAACAAAATGAAACGTAATAGTTTTATTGAATGAGTACCGCAACAAATAAAGCGTGTATCTATTTTTACTAGTAATATAACTTCTTGCGAAAAAAAAAGACTGGAGTACCATTTGTCTAACAGACAAGCTTATAATTAGGCAACTATCTGATTTGATCACCGTGGGAACTTTAATTGCATGTTAATTTGTACATAAGCAAATAAACGTATTAGTTATTACGGATAACAATGGATTGACTATGATATCTTACTAAAACAAAAACGTTCTAATCCATTGAGTATTTTATATTCTATGGTAAAAAATCAAACATGTTTTCGCTTTTGTTTGGGTTATCGAATAGTTTTTGCCTTTTTGATACAACTGCTAGCACCAGTGATTGTTGTTAACTAGAATCTATTTGTTTTGCGGCAATGCGATTTTCCGAGGAGTCTCCTATTCTGAGATAAAATTCGCTTACTGTGTGTGCAATTATAAATTGGTTAGTTAAATTTGCTACAGTCGAATTTGACTAGACATCTTCACCCAACCACACCAACATGCGGTAAGTAAATGACTTTAAAGAAAAGAAAATCCTAATTAACCTGTGAAGAAACGGGACCACAAATTCCCGTTCTAAGGGTCTTTTAGCATATGCTTTTACTTTCCTAACACAAAAATGCACTTCAGGAATATTAGTGAGCTATAAGCGCAAGACAAAAATTTAACTAAAAATCAGTAATCACATGCGTATTTACATACCCTTTGCGCTTTTATGCCCTTCTTGGCGTTTGTCTGAGCTTCACGGATTTTTTCCATTAACTCGTTGCTCACGTCAGTAGGGCACTCAAGACCCTCCTCCTCCAATTTTCGAAGGCTTTCTTCGAATATCTTTGCCTCGGATAAAAGCAGCTCCAATTTTATCATGTCGTCGTTTTGTACTACTGGCGACTGCAGTATGGTGTCCAGAAGCAACACCCCATTGTAATCGCCACGGAGCCCCAGGCACTTCCCATCCCAGAACAGAACTTTTTCCTGTAGCGGCATGTACTTTCCACACACATTTCGGCTCAAATCTACAAAATCAAAAAAAAAAAAACATGCATTACTAATTATTTTCTGCGTTGCACGACGGAGGCCATTTGTTTCTTAATAATGCGCAGATTGGAATTTTACGATTGTGCTACACCCAAGCATTCATATAAGTTAAAAATCGTTTTTTTTTTTCTATAGGACCAGCACACTTAGTGAGATACGTCGTTACTATACCACAAATGCGAATTATTTTGTTAAACTCAAGCTCAATTTTATTTTTAAGAAATTTACCACCAGACAGTGTGTACGCTTGTAATATTACACCAGAGTGTACGTCTAGAATTTTCACTTGATTCTTCGTATCAAAAACAATTATAACGTTCAAATTTGGATGATATGTTATATTGCAAGATTCGGTGGCAATATTAAGATATCCATCTTGCTTCAGTATTCGCTGGTCACCAGCCATTTCGGGTAAAAAATAATTAAACTTAGCAGAGAATTTCCGTTTTCAACACTTTTACGTCCGCCATCAGAGTGAATAGAAAACTGACAAGAAGAAAATTTTCATCGAAGCTGTCTCTTTCGCGCTATCACAAAAGAAAGAGGCAAACACAAAGGAATTCGTTAAGGCAGCGATGTAAACATTGCAATTTCTTCGTGCGGTGTTGGTAGCAACTGCTGTCAAATTAGTATTTTAAGGGCATTGGATGAATTGAAATTTGGTGGAAGATTGACTGACGGCTTTTGATCTTAATACGAAACCTTCTTAGTTTATAGCTATATATATTAGAGTAATGATAAACGATTTGAGATAAACTTCTTATGACAAAGGTTAATGCCGACACCTTGTAAGCTTAGAGATGGTCAGCTGATGACACAGACAAACTGTGTTATACGAATAGCACAGACTACCCAAATAAGCCACCCATTTGGGCAGCTGCTATTTCCCCTCGACAATCGGTGAATTACACAGGAATTCAAGAATGTAGCTGAAATACATGAAACATTTTGACAGTAGTCAGGAATCATCGAACTAACGAACAGATGTAGGGGCAAGAGAAGAAGAAGTGGGGTATCTGTAACGGGTATTTGTATTGGCTCATTTGTGGTCAATACCAGAGTCGTGCGACGTTCAAAAACTCGTTAATTGATAGTTTTCAACTTAGTTTCAGAAATTCATAGTGCAGAATATATTTCCCTTAATAAACAGACGTTCTTGACGTACATTTACCAGAAGCAAAAATATTTAGGTTAGAAAAAAAGAAAATCGTCAATTTAAAAATCCAAACCATTAAGAAAAATTTTTTACATTTACATTACATTTACATTACATTGGGTGGCGTGACAGCTCGTTGAAAGCCTGAGCCCAGCTTTTTCGCGCCTCCACTGTGTTGTACGCGCTATAATTTTGACACATGCTGAAGTGACCTACTGTTGAATGCCGGTTCCGAACGGCGAATTGTGAAATCTTTTCATGACAGAAGTACTTCAGGACGATTGTCAGACGTTCGCTGGAGGTGGGGCTGTGAAAAATGTTGGTGGTGTTTTTTTTTTTTTCCCGGGCTGGACTCGAACCCAGGTACTCTCTCTTAACAGTCCGATGCACTAACCGATCGAGCCAACGGCGCCCACTTTTTCTACCTTTAACCACCATGAAATACGCACTTTTTTAAACATGACTGCGTTCGACAACGACGAATGTTCTAAAAATCAAGATTTTGTCGAAGTCTAGTCATGGCATTAAACCGTCAATGCGATAATTTGACTTTTTCAGGGACTGCAAAATGTCAACAAAAGTTGTACGTCAGACAGCTGACGATTGTCGAAATAAATCTAAAACTATAAATTGAATAAATTTTATTAAAATGACAATTTTTTCAAAAAAAAGCAAGACTTCAAAAATAAATAATGGAGACACAGTTGCTTAATGACTAGTGTTTCTAAGAAATCAATCTTGTTTGGTCATTAAGCCGTCAGCAGCAACTTCAAAGAATAAACAATGACAGTAAAGTACACGAATCACCTTTAGCTCATTCCAACTAGCCTATCCAACCTATCCTCTTGCCCCTTTGTTTTATTTGATAGCGTTTTTTATAACATTTTGTGCCTTTGTCACACGTATTCACAGACACAAAATGTTATAAAAAACGCTGTCAAATAAACTCAAGGGGCAAGAGAAGTAGAAGTTGGGTATCTGTATTGGCTAATTTGTGCTTTAAACACAAATCAAACAAGTGTGCGTAAAATTATGAGCTAGTGTTCAATGCTTAAATTCGTAAATTAATGTCAAATTCATTGTTTAGCAGCTGCTCAGAAGGGTGTCTATATTAGGTTGTCTGTGGTTTCAACAGAAGTTAGACATTTGACTATTTTCAAAACAAGAAATTGGTTTCAATTGAATACAATTTTTAAAAATGAATATACTTCCAAAAAAGAGGTACACATTTTAACAAAAAATAATCAATAAACAATTGCATTAAATGTGTTTCCTTATAGATGGCATGTCCGCACTAAGGATAACATTGCACGGGTGCGTCGTGACGAAGCTGAAGCCGCCATACAGGAACGTAAACGTATTGAAAAACAAGAATATGCTGTAAGTGGAGATTATCTCAGTACACCAGTTAAATTATATATAACACGTTTCAGGAAAGTGAAGCTCGTTTAAATTTGTTGCGGTTTAAAGCTGCTGCAAATGTGCCCAGAGCTTCTCATATACCCGATAATGCATCGAGGGCAAATATCATCGCTAATGATGGTCACGTCGATTTGTTTTCTGACTTTCAATCGCATGTTAAGACAGTAAACAAGGAACACGAGAAGGAAAAGAAGGAAGAGTTGGAGAAATATGAAAAACAAATCGGCTACCTTACATATTTAGGGCAAGATACCAATGAAGCTTTAAAACTACGAAGTTGGTATGAAGTGGCCCCAGATAGAACAGAGCACGAAAGAGATTCTAGTGAGAGGGATTTGAAAGCGAAACACCTCAATGACCCATTAACTATGATTAGAACTCTGTTACCCGAAGAAAAGGTTACAAAAAAAGCTGTATCTAAATTACAGGTGCGCAGTGCAACACCAGAAAGTGATGTGGCTAGGCCGAAGTCGAAAAAAAGTAAAAAAGGGAAAAAACATAAAAAAGATGAGAAAAAGAAAAGCAAAAAAGAAAAACATCGCAGCGAAGAAAAACGTTCGTTAGAATCAACCCGTAAAAAAGGACTTATAGAAAGGCTGCGTAAAGAAAGACTGAAGAGAGAAACCCGAGAACGAGCACGGCAAGAAGACCTCCTGTGCCCAAAAGTTGAAAAGCCGAAGCCGGTTGAAAACACTCGCGGAACACATAGAATTGTACAAAAATACAACAGCCAATTTAATCCAGAGTTAGCCAAGCAAAATATGGCATAAAAACAATATAAAATGAATAAAAATATTTATAATAAATATTTTTAATTTTTGACTAGAAAACTGTTAATGTATGCGCGAACCACATTGAAATTTGCTTCAAACTACCAGCTAATTGAATATGAAGCGCTAATGTTTTTGGGTTTCTCTTTCGATATTCCGGTTTAGTTAAAATACTCCGTTGCAATTTATTTATATACCTGGAATAAGCTCTAGATCCATTGTAGTAAACATTATTTGACACATGATATTCTAAATTGTAAGCCTAAGGCCTTTTTTTCTTATTTTCTTTGAAAAAAAGACGTCTGGAATTCATAAGTGTTATATTGTCCACAGTATCCATATTATCGACCAAATTTACAGACCGCTCTACTAATCTAATCTTATCTGCGAATCTTGTATAATTATGTATCATATTATCGTATTATCAATATTATATAGCTGATTTTTTTTTATAATTGGTGCGTGCTAAAGGGGTTGGGGCTAGCCTTAAGTATCCTGTTAAAAACACAGCACGGGCCGAATGTACCGAGGGAGAGATGGAAAGAAGGTACCGGTGCGCGTTGGTTTTAAATGTCGTCATGTTATACTCAGATGGGAAAACTGAGTTTGGAAGAGCAATCCATATTCGTGTGGTGCGGCTAAAAAATGAGTCTCTGAACTTTACCGCACGTCCGAAAGCAGGCTTGAGGGCGTACTGATGAGCATTCCTAGCGTGGCAAGTATTGCGGGTGAATGTTTGAAGGGGGGGAATGCAGTTGCCTAACTCATTCGAGCACTGTTTATTGAAATAGCGATAAAACAAAGACAGACATGAAACATTTCGACGATGTTCATTGTCTACTAACAGTTTAATCGCTCGCTTATGTATTCTATCCAGCAGGTGCAAGGAGGTCTTAGATGCACCAGACCAGATATGAGCGTTGTACTCGAGTTTGGGGCGGATATATGCCTTATAAATGGGAGCCAAATCAGAAGGGGTGAAATATTTCTTACATCGTTTAAGGAAACCTAGACATTTCGCAGAATTTTTGGCTACCTCGAATATACATATGATCATTCCAACTGAGTGTTGAATTGACGCAGATGCCGAGGATGGAAAGTCTTTCGGTTTCTTTGATATAAGTGCCATTCATGGATAATGGCTGGTTGTTGGGTGTTCGCTTGAGTGACAGTGGACAGCATTGGGGAAGCATTACATTCCACTCTATTGGTTCTACTCCAGATGATTATGCTCTCAAGATCGGAATTTAATGTGCTCAACATACGCTGCCGTTCCAATTCTACGGCCGAAGAGAAACGAATATGAGAAGCAGAGGGTACTGTCATCAGCGAAGGAATGGATTGGATTAGAAGTAGCCGACAAGAGATCATTTATAAAAATGATATTGAGTGTCGGAGACAGAACAGAGCTTTGGGGAACACCAGCGTTAATGTGGTGGATGTCCGACTGAAATCTGTCTAAAACAAGTCGGATTGAACGGTCCGAAAGGAAATTTCTAATCCATAGAAGAAGAGATTCATCGATACCGAAAGCACGCATTTTCGACAAAAGAGCTTGATGCCAAGCTCTGTCAAATGCTTTAGAAATATCAAGTGCAACGATTTTGCTTTCACCTGAGTTGTGTAAAGCATGGTTTCACTTTTCGGTGAGATATGCCATCAAATCACCAGTGGACCGGTTGCTGCGGAAGCCATACTGCCGGTCATTAAGAAGCTTCTGTGATTCAAGATATTTCTAAGCTGACAATTTATCAGCGTTTCCATGACCTTGGAAAAAAGTGAAGTAAGTGCTATGGGTCGGTACGAGGAGGGTGATGAAGGTTCGCCCTTTTTAGGGAACGGTTGGACAAATGCTGTTTTCCAACTGCTCGGAAAGAGTCCAGAAGAGTAGGACAGATGGAAAAGCTTACGCAATGGTTTTGCCAACGGGGAAGAACACCTCTTTAAAAATATAGGGGAAATACCATCCGGGCCAGCGGATTTGTGTATGTTGAGATCCTTGAGAACTCTTCCAACTGTACGAGTGCGAAAGTGGATTTGTCCCATGGAGCAGTTCACGCGCTCAAGTACAGGCGGAGACAAAGTGCAATCAGGTAGCGTTGAGCTTGCTGCAAAATGCGCAGCAAGCAGATTGGGTTTGTCTGAAGAGCTGACAGCTAAAGTGTCACTGTAAATGAGCGTAGGAATCGACGACGTAGCTGAATTCTTAATATTTTTAAAAAATGATCAAAAGTTTTTACTGCCCTTGGGACATTGCAGCACTTTTTGCCTCAACTTTTGCTCATGTAAGAATTTAGTGCGCGAGCCTAGAGGCGACAGTATGTCAGGGTTCGAAGTTAAAAACAAGTCCAGGGTGTTTGCGGAATGACCTGCAATGCCTGGTACCCATGTTGGCTCATTTACTAGCTGGGTTAAGTTGTTTACCTCAGCGAAGATCTCAACATACCTTCCTTCCGGTGTTGGCTGGCCTGAATGTCGAAGACAATTTGAATTGTGGACATTGAAATCGCCCGCAATGGAAATTTCAGTGCGAGGAAATAGGGATACAATTCTTGTGATAGAATCTGAGAGCATATCCAACGCATCGTAGGTTGAACAGCTATCAAGGCTTGGGCTTCTGTAGATAAAGCAGTAATGTAATAAAGCTGAATGTATGGATGTTTCACACGAAAACGAGTGAATCGATTTTAATGAAACTTTACAATAATTTAGCTTACATATCAGAACAACATATCGTCCCCTTTCTGCGATAAGCACGTATCTATAAAACATCAATTTTTCAGGAATTAAGAAAAACTAATGGTATCACTCCATCTAGCACAATACTGAAACTTTAGGTATTTTTCACTTGTATTTCACATTGGTAAATGATCTACAGTTTGCATTTCCTTTTAAATACTAATACCTTCATGTAATAAAGGTTTTTGGTAGATACGAAGTTCTTTCTCATATAATTTTGATGCAGACTTAGTAAATACTAGATTTTTACTTTTATGGGAAAAAACTTTTAAATGGTAAAATCTGTAATTTTCAGCCTAGCCAAGCTTACTTACTTACTTAGGTGGCGCTACAGTCCGGGCTGGACCTGGGCCTCAACCAACATGCCTCTCCAACTGGCCCGGTTGTTTGCCAGCTGTTTCCAGTTTCGCACGCCAAGTTGGTTGAGGTCCCTTTCCACTTGGGTTCGCCACCTGAGGTGGGGTCTTCCTCTGCCGCGATTCCCCATGGTAGTAGATTCGAAGACTCTCCGGGCCGGAGCATTGGTGTCCATCCGCTCTACATGGCCCAGCCATCTAAGCCGCTGGATTTTGGCTCTTCTGACAAGGTTCATGTCGCTGTACAGCCCGTAAAGTTCGTGGTTGATTCTCTTTCTCCACTCGCCATCTACGCAGACAGGTCCGAAGATCACGCGAAGGATCTTTCTCTCGAAACAACCTAGCAGGTCCTCATCCTTTTTTGATAATGTCCAAGCCTCTGCGCCATAGAGGAGGACTGGGACGATCAGGGTCTTATATAATGTTAGCTTCGTTGTCCGAGAGAGGGCTTTACTACTCAATTGCCTTCTCAGCCCAAAGAAACAGCGATTGGCAAGAGTCACTCTTCGCTTGATCTCCAAGGTGGTGTCGTTTCTCGAGTTAACCGCGGAGCCCAGGTAGACAAAGTCCCTGACTACCTCGAAGTTATATCTGTCCATATTGACGCTTTGTCCGAGGCGTCGGTGTTGGGTGTCCTTCCTTGATGACAGCATGTACTTCGTTTTTCCTTCGTTGACCGCTAGACCCATCTTCGCCGCTTCTTCTTCAATGCTCGCGAATGCCTCACAGACAGCTCGCTGTGTTCTGCCAATTATGTCAATGTCATCGGCATACGCGAGTAGTTGCACGGACTTTTGAAAGATTGTGCCTCTGGTGTTGGCGTGGGAGTTCCGCACAATGCTTTCAAGTACAATGTTGAAGAAGTCGCATGACAGCGGGTCGCCCTGTCTGAAGCCTTTTTTGACATCAAAGATGTTGGTAAGGTCACTGCCGACCCTCACGGAGCAGCGAGCTTTCTCCATGGTCATCCTGCAAAGTTGGACCAGTTTAGCAGGGATGTCAAAACCAGACATGGCTTCGTATAATTTTTCCCGAAAAATGCTGTCATACGCGGCCTTAAAGTCGACGAAAAGGTGGTGGGTGTCGATTTGGGATTCTAGGGTCTTTTTCAGGATCTGCCGTAATGTGAATATCTGGTCGATAGTGGACTTTCCAGGCTTAAAACCACACTGATATGGACCAATCAGATTGCTGACAAACGGTTTTAGACGTTCACACAATACGGCAGAGAAGATTTTATATGCGATGTTAAGGAGACTAATACCTCTGTAGTTGGCGCATACTAGAGGGTCTCCTTTCTTGAGGATCGGGCATACGATGCTGAGGTTCCATTCATCGGGCATGCACTCATCCGACCATATTCTGGAGATGAGCTGGTGCATGCTCGCTATGAAGTCATCTCCCGCTGCCTTAAAGAGCTCGGCAGCTAGACCGTCGGTACCGGCCGCTTTATTTGACTTGAGCTTGGATATGGCTATCCTTACTTCGTCCAGGTCGGGAGGACGATGGAATTGCCCGTCATCGTCCACGATGAATGGTTCGCTCTGCCTGACAGCGGAATGTTGGTTGTCATCGCCGTTTAGCAGTCTGCAGAAGTGTCCTTCCCATGCCCTCAGCACTGACTGCGTATCTACTAAGAGATTGCCCTCTTCGCCCCTACAGGCGTCCATTCGAAGCTGTTTTCCCTGGAGTGTCCTTCTGATACTTTGGTAAAATTTTCGAACGTCCTTCCTGCTATGATATCTCTCAATATTCTCGATGTCGCGCTTCCTATGCTCTCTTTTTTTCTTTCTTAGAAGCCGGTGCTCATCTCTTCTTTTTTGCTCGTAGAGCTCACGAGCCGCTCTTGTCCGTCTTTGCAAAGCCGCCGCATACGCTTTTTGTTTAGCCGCGTGCGCTCGCTGGCATTCCCCATCGAACCAGGGGTTTCGCGTTGGTGGGCGAGTGAAACCTAGCACATCAGAAGCGGCATTCCTGATGGCTTGCTGGCAGATTTGCCACTGGTCCTCTGGGCATGATGCTGGCGGCATAGGACAGCTGTTGAGGTTTAGAGAGACTTGATCGGAGAAGTTCCTGGCTATCTCTTGCGATTGTAGCTTTTCAACTGCAAAACTTCTCACAGTATTTTTCCTTCTTGGCGGTGATAGGGATATCCGCATTCGTATCTTGGCTACAACAAGGTAGTGATCCGAGTCGATGTTGGTCCCTCGGAATGTTCGGACATCCAAAATACTGGAGGCATACCTTGCGTCGATCGCAATATGATCAATTTGGTTGGTGGTCGATTGATCAGGAGATCGCTAGGTCCCTTTGTGAATATTGAGGTGCGGGAACCGCGTGCTTGCTACCACAACATTTCGCCCCGCTGCAAAATCAATAAGCCTGACTCCGTTGTCGGAAGTGGTGTCATGTAGGCTGTGCTTTCCGACTGTACCACCGAAGATTCCCTCTTTACCCAGCTTTGCATTAAAATCACCCAGGATGATTTTGACGTCATGCTTGGGGCACTGAGCGTACGTTTGGTCCAATAGCTCATAGAACCTATCCTTAGTGCAGTCATCTTTTTCTTCAGTTGGAGCGTGTGCGCATATAGCCTAGCCAAGCTGGTGAATAGTAAATAATATAAGAATTTCCTTATACCTGAATATTCTCATTACTGAAAAAAAATCGTATGAAATGGTTGGCATTTAAATCGAATTAAAGAAGTTGAGATATATCTTTGAGACACTTGTACGGCGACCTTAAGAATCTATTGCAACCCCTTTATTTGTCTATGATTTGAGCACTGGAAATTTGACAACATTGATAGGTGGGATCCTGGACTCTTACAATTGTCTTGGTGATTGAAAAACGACGCGGTTTGCGCAGTACGTGTTTTATAGCCACCAGTGTCTGAGTTTTCTGTGCTGATGAGACCCATGTTGTGAAGGTATTAGTTGCATATTCCATGACCTGTAACTGCACTCTCCGGTCTGTTTCGCTCGTTTAGGATTGTGACCCAGTTCCAGGAATTTCATTGAGTGTTTAGTATTATCCTCGTTCTTCCAGAACTGATTAGTTTGGCTAATGATCGTTTCCATCACGGCAGTTGTAGTCGTTTTCATTGTGTATTTTATTAAGTTTGTTAGTAGTTCTTTTTCTACCACCAGCCTTTATAGTAGAGCGATTAAACTGCATTTGTTTGGAATCCAATAGAGTTGTCTAGCTCCTCAGAAGTATGGACATAAATGCGCACCTTTATTGTCGAGCTAGGGCATGATAAACAGGTTAGCGTTAAGCACCTCACAAACTACAAATCAGTACAAAACAGTACTTCCGAGGTTTTCGTTGAAACTCAATAACATGAACGTAGTTACGTGGAAAAAGAATTAACTATAAAATATGTTTGTTGTTGTATTTAGCCATTAATTTTTTGCCCACATATTTTGGAAGAGGTACCCAGTATTGTTACATAAAAAGCCCAATTTCAAGAAAAATGTAGATACGACGTTATCGCCGAAAGGGGAAGATATAGGCCTTAAATTATAAGGCTATTGATTAAATTGGCCAAGATATAAACAAAAGCGTCACGTAAGTCGGATATCAAGAGTCAAAAAATATTTCACGTTTTCAACATAAGTGGGGTTAACTTCTGTTTGATTTACAATATGGGTTAATTTATTCCTTGATGGGCAAAGCTTCGAACAAGTGCAGTTTAATTAAGTTTAAAAAAAAAAGGAAAATAATGCATTAAGTTTGACTTCAATTTTGCAGTACACGCAACGCATCATTTGTTGAATTTTTCATTCGACGCACAGTGGGGCAGAATCACGAAAGGTTGGCATTAAATCAACCAAAAGGTCTAGAAACCTGACATTTGGCACAAAACCTATTGATACCAATGTTAATACATAGTCAAACTTTGACTATCAAATTTTCTAATCAATGTCCATTTTTAGGGTTACCACTTATACAAAGTAAGATTTCAGAATTTCTGACAAACAGCTCCAAAATATTTATATATTAATAATATATTTAAACTTTATGTGTTAGTGCTTTCTAATTGATTGTAATGATTTATAACAAATTTAAAAAAAAGAAAGGGTTGCCACTTTTGAGTTTTTTTTATTTTTGTTTTCTTAGAAACAATGGTTAAAATTCCTAATAATATACAAATTCAAGTAATGCAATTAGAAAACAATTAAGGAATAGTTATAGAATAAGATAGTAATGTCCTTATTCTGAGCGTGATATAATCATAACTCACAAATGCCAGCGAGGTGAACATTGTGATGATTTTGTTTTGAGCGATCAACTATTTGGCGAAGACCTCACCTACAAACGCTCAACAATACAAATCTAACAATACGCCATCTTGCTTTTTGTGAAGCACAGATCACAATTACGACAGTTTTTCTGTGCTCACAACCTATGAGGTTTTTGGTTAGAATACGAAATCCTCTCAAGTTGCGACTGCCCAAACTCTGATGAGGCTGCTGTGACATATGAGGCATCACTGAGGTGTGCCAGAATAGGGCTATAAGCTTATGTTTCTAAGGTTTAAAATACATTTATAGTTATGAATATATTTACAATGAGCTTAGCTTTCTTCACCACTATCCCAAATGTCTTCTTCATTTGGTGAGGGAGATATTAATAACTCAATGGCTTCCTGGCGCAAATATAGCAGTTTTTTTAGGGAGCTTTCGCATACTTGTAACTGGGTCGAATGATACTACAAAAAATTTAATATGTCGGTATTTGTGTTTTCTCTGCTATTTTTCGTTTAATGATGCTCTCTATATTTCTAAAAATCATTGTAACGGACTTCTCGCGCTTCTTCACTGAGTTGTCCAATAGGTAATGAAGCAAATTAAACTATTTCGTTCCCATGAATTAGATATTTGTGGACGGTAGGCAGCACACAGTACCAAGGATATTTTGAGACAAAATACTTCATGGCCGCACGAAACAACTATTAAGATGGTATGCATTTTTTTTTTTATCAAACCCAAATCAATTTGTGTAATTTCAGCCGAAATTTCACCGTGTTCAAAACATCTTCTCGCCGTATTTCCATCATTGGAATTTCCGAACCCAGCCTTAGGTTTATCCACGATCAAACCCAAACGCTCTCGAAACAGTCTTTGAATCTCTTTCTTTGTTTCAGCAACAACTTTTTTATTTTCATCTCCTCTAATTTTCCATTTTTGTGTTTTTAATTTATATGACAGATGTAGCAGCCATTAAAAAAACCGAATCCATTCGCGTGATTTTTATCATTAACATCGTTTTCAAAGGTATTAGAGCATTGTATCCGCCTAGCAACTTCTTACTTTAAAAATTTTATTTGGCTATCCAATCCCTGGCAACCTGACGTCTTTATTATTTTATAAAGGTCTTGTCTGGTTATTATTACTGTCTTTGATATTTTTTCGCCTAAAAAGTTTTTGGCAAAAAAAAAAAGGACGTCACCAACAAAAATGTACGCTACACGCAGGTGAGTAAACTGTAGCAAGAAAACTTTACATATTCTAAAATAAGAGAAATCACTGAACAAAATGACATAAAACATGTTGGGGTTTTATTGGGCTCTGATCACGTAACACGACTACCGGTTAACGATATCGTTTGAATGATAGCTGTGCTTCACGTAAGCATCAAAAAACGATATTGACATAATGATATCCTTTTCTCGGCTTCACATAAGCCGAGAACTGTCATTTTGTATCGTCTCGACGATGGTTTTCTGACGCTACCTAATTTGCTATCGCCCTAGAACAAATTGTGAAAAATATTGTTTAGACTTGGGTTTTTATTAATTATTTTCGGAATACAAACAGTTTATTATACTTTAAATTGAATTTATACTTTTTACTTTTTTAAGGCGAACTTAACCCTTTTGATGGCGGAAGGCAAGTGACCGAGAGATTTGTCATGATGGGATATGACAGGTAAAGGATCTCGTTTGAAACGTTGTTTATAGTCAGCCTCAGAGGGCGCTGACTTACACAGGGATGTTACATTGCTTTAAATTTTAATTTTTAATATCCTGATCAACCGAGTAGTAAAACAATATGAGCATCCCTCAAGTGACAAATCCCATTACATAAGTGACAGTACAAAATTGAAAAACAAAACAAAACAAAATGAAACATTAAGCTATCGATGATGAGTGCTGCCTGGACGACCGCCTCTTCAACCATCAGTCGAAACCTAAACGTATTTTCGAATATTTCGCGAATCTACTACTCCGTCGTTAGGGAGCTGTGCAATCTGGCAATTCTCGATGTCGCATATAACATACCGGTCGTACGGCAACACCTTGTGAATGACGGAAGGTCCTCGAAATTTAGGGATAAGCTTTTTACTAGTACCGGGGGTAGTGTCAACATTTTTAATGACCACAAAATCCCCTTTCTCGTAAGTTTTAGCTCGAGAGTCGCTTCTCAAAGCGACGACTATTACTCTCTTGTGCTTTCATGAGTATCTCGTAAGCTGTTTTACGGAATTGACCAAAATCTCTTTCTTGTGAATCCAATTCCTTCTCTTCAAGAAATTCAATCAGTTTATCGGTCACCACACCGTTGATTAACGCCGAACAGAAGTTTACTAGTCTTGGTCTTTCGGAATATAATACCATTTTCAAGAGCATAGCACCTCATGCTCTAAACACTCAATCTTTATTTCAATTCGGAAGCTTAAGAATCAAGACTTTGGAAAGCCCTTAACTGGAAGTCGATGTCTTCGGAATCAACGGTGCAAATTATGTTGCATCGACTTAGAGCGTCAACATGATTCATGTTCGCTCCACTACGATGTTTGACTTTGTAGTGGACATTTTTCCAAAGCCCAACGAGCAATTATCGGATTTACGTTCTTCTTACTTAAGGTCAATGCTAAAGAACTACAATCTGTTACTATAACGAACGGAATTCCCTGTAGGTACACTCTAAAACTGCGAAGAGCAGAAATAATAGCCAATGTCTTCAGTGTCAGAGCTTGCATCACAATGCAATTCTGTTTCTCGCTCAGGACTATATTGCGAGCACGGGGGCTGAAGTTAGGCGTTTCTGAAGTTGGCAGAAGGCATTTTCACATTCGTAAGTAAAATTAAACAGAACATCTTTCTTTATTAGGTCGAGCAAGGGTCTTGCTATTCGAGAAAATGATTCCACGACCGTTGGAAATAGGAACTTTCTGGGCTTGTGTTCCTATTTCCGACGGAATGAAGTTTTTTCAGATTATTCGGAAGGGGATAGTTGGCAATTGCGCGTAAGTGCACTGAACGACTTCTGTCAATAACTCTACGTTACTGTCTATGTTGCAATAACTATGTCATCCACATACACCACTATTTGGTTGTTATCAATGACCTTTTCGGGATATTCTATTGATAAACCTTTGAAAAACACTTGGGGCATTTTTAAGCCCGAAAGGCATTCTTAAGAATTCGTATTGCCCGTTAGGTGTGACCTGGCGAAATCCATTCTTAAGGTCAAGTAAGCAGCCACAGAGGGCGCTGACTCACACAGGGATGTTACATTGCTTTCAATTTTAGTTTATAATACTACAATTGTAAAATTGTTGACTTAAATAAATGAAATATTGGATTGAATGCTGAAAAAATAGTTTTGCTAATGTTTTTTTGCATTATATATTGTTTTTCACAGAAAATATGTCTTTTTTATTTCTCACATTCGACCTACAATCATATATTTAACCCACATTTTCTTTCCAAACAATGGAGAACTTTGGTGTGAGTCCTTGTTTAAGTAAAGGTCAGTTGTGGGGAGGAAATGAAATGCTTATAAATAGATGCAAATTTAACTAATTCAAGCTTATAAGTTATTTTGATATGAACTAGAGTGCGATATACCTCCTTAACAGTCATTACCTATATATTTTATTCGTTCGTGGACTTAAAAATACAAGAGGATGATCAAGGATGACAAACAGCTTTTATGTTGGCATATGGAATGTATCATTTTGTAGCACTCAAACTGTGACGCTAGCGTTACGTGATGCAAACTTTTGACGATAGAGTTGACGACAGTCGTCTGGACGATGATCGTTTGAAAAGTTACGTGATGAGACCCTGGAAACAAAACTAAAGTAGTCCCCGGTTAGTTGTGTTAGCCAAAATGCTTGATTTTCGAGTAACTTAAACGAGGAACGCAATTATAAGAATCCCGCTTTATTACGTTGAAAACGCAATAAGGATTTTTTTAATGCATAGCACATATGTCATCATCATGATCATGTTTTTTTCTTTCATTGTGTGCGTTCGATTATCCGGGAGATTTCGTATGCAGCTTTACGACAAACCTAACGTCATTGAGTGCAATGACGGGAAGCGCAGCTAAGCGGATACGCAATTAAACGGAAAAAGTGTGTACATTTTTTATGGAATTTTCTATTTGCTAGGGTTTTCGGTTAATTAAACGGGGAACGCAATTAAGCGAGGGGCAATTATCCGGGGACTACTGTATAAGTTATTTTTGATTGAAACATTGTTTTTCTTTTATTTTTTTATATTCTTTATTTTACCGGCTACCCCGGGTTCTACTTATCGACTAAACTTAAAATTGAAAAACTTACAACCGAAGCCGTGTCATACCTGCTGATGGTGGCGTTCGATCTCACGGCCTTGGTGGCGTTAGCTTCCACGGTGACAGATGGGCAGCGATGGCGTCCCCTGATCGGTACATCGTTGAGGACTATTACGCCGCACACTGGGTCAGAAATGCTAAAAGCTGCCGTAAAATCACCCGTTAAAGCTAGAAACATGAAATTTGTATGATTGTCCTTAAGGTCAATATAAGGACATATTTTTAATTTGCGAGAGACACGCCCACTCAAACGCCCGCTTTAAGAAAAAAAAAATGCTCAGAAACAAACTATTTAAATTTTTTTTATCTATCAAGCACTGCACCGCCGTGGCTTAATCGTTAGTGCGTAGGACTGTTAAGCGAGAGTACCCTGGTTCGAATCCAGTTCGGCGAAAGAACACCACAAACAATTTTCACGACCTCACTTCCAGCGAACGACTAACAATCTTAGTGGAGTACTTCTGTCACGGAAAGCTTTCGCAATTCGCCGTTCGGAACCGGCAATAAACTGTCCCTTCACATGTGTCAAATGTGTCTGGCCCTTCGTGGGCTGTTACGCCACTAATGAAGATGTGAAGCACTGCAAGTGGTATTTAGTGCCAAGGGCATTTACTGAATACTTTTAGAACTTCCAAAACATGTCAAATAAAGGAGAGGTTAAGCTAGTCAACATTAGGTTTAGAGAATTTTCCATTAAGTTCATCTTGCTTCGTCCCCTGTAGCTTGAATTTATATTTCCAATCTGGTATTTTGATGATTTTATATTCTTTAACCGCTGCATTAAATGATAAAATAAAATTTTACAATTCTCTGTCACAGGAATGTTATCTGACTACCTTATTCGGTGTAGTTTCAACTTTTCTTAATTCTATGCAGCCTTGTCTTTTGCTATCGACAGGTTTTTGAAAATTTTATGACCAAGATAGTGCAACTGGTACTTCAAAATGATAAAAAGTAAAAAGCTCCCACAGGTACGGGGGGTCGGTGACAAAGGGTGATCACATTCAAGAGACGAAAGCTGTTTCCCTTTTTTTCACCTGCACTAAATGTTAGCTAATTTGTTCTAGGGTGCAATTAGTTTGACTTCAACTCAGAAAGCCACCGCGGTACATAGCAGGCCGACGTTTCCATAAATTTCAAGGAAATCGGACCGATCTACTAAACCCTTTGGCGATTGCGCACACGTGTTCAACTATAGGATCTCCCGCGACTGCGACAACGCAAAGTTATTTCAACCCCTTTCTGCTCTAGAAAAACAAAATGTACAAAATACGATCGCCGAATAGAAAATAAAACAAAAAGGGTCGTTCGAACACCTGCGTTTTTTTCATGATGCGTTGCATGCACTTCAAAATTGAAGTCAAACTTAATTAATTTAAGAAGAGATCTCAAATTGCAATGTAAGGAAAAGCAGTAGTCATTTTTTCAAAGCACTAGCCGAGGCAGACGAAGTCGCGGGAGCAGCTTTTTTTTTATAATTGACGCGTGCAAAAGGGGTTGGGCCTTATCTTAAGTATCCTGTTTAAGACACAGCACGGGCCGAATGTACCGAAGAAGAGATGGAAAAAAGGTACCGGTGCGCGTTGGTTTTAAATGTCGTCATGTTATATTCAGATGGGAAAATTGAGTTTGGAAGAGTATTCCATATTCGTGTGGTACGGCTAAAGAATGAGTCTCTTAACTTTGCCGTACGTCCGAAAGCAGGCTTGAGGGCGTACTGATGAGCATTCCTAGCGTGGCAAGTATTGCGGGTGAATGTTTGAAGGGGGGAATGCAGTTGGCTGATTCATTCGAGCACTGTTTTTTGAAATAGCGATAAAACAAAGACAGACAGGAAACATTTCGACGATGTTCAAGCGAGTCTACCGACTTCGCAATATCATTGTCTCCTATTAGTTTAATAAATTTGAACTTCGAATATCTTTTCTTAAAAAAAACAACAGGTTTATTTTAGCGGACAACTTCGTCTGTTAATTGTTGGCTCTCGAATCGAACTGCCTTAATGTCTAACAATAATTGAAAAGATAATAATATGTAATACAAAAAATGGGTCGTCGGGTTTGCCTCGTTTGCACAAGTGTTCGATGATTCCACGAATTGCATTTTTCATATCGCACGTTTACTCGTTTTGAAATTGAGAGCGGATATGCCGCAGACGATTGGCTTGCAATTCGTGGGGCCATACGATCACTTGTGCATTACACGTTTAAATTATGTTTTTCTTTAATAGTACGGTGGGAACCGTAACTTTTAATCGCTCGCTTATGTATTCTATCCAGCAGGTGCAATGAGGTCTTAGATGCACCAAACCAGATATGAGCGTTGTACTCGAGTTTGGGGCGGATATATGCCTTATAAATGGAAGCCAAATCAGAAGGGGTGAAATATTTCTTGCATCGTTTAAAGAAACCTAGACATTTCGCAGAATTTTTGGCGACCTCGAATATATGATCATTCCAACTAAGTGTTGAATTGAAGTGAATTGAAAGTGTTGTTGAATGATGCAGATGCCGGGGATGGAAAGTCTTTCGGTTTCTTTGATACATGTGCCATTCATGGATAATGGCTGATTGTTGGGTGTTCGCTTAAGTGACAGTGGACAGCATTGGGTTTTGGAAGCATTAAATTCCACTCTATTGGTTCTACCCCAGTTGATTATGCTAGCTAGTGGAAACGAATTTTCTTTTGCATAATTTTATTTAAAACCATATGAAAAATTTTCATTTCTGACATTGTTAATTTCCTTAACTGTTATTAAGACCATACTACTAATCTGAAGAAACAACAAAATCCTCGGCAGGTGAGTAAAACTCACACTTGACCGAATTTTTTTTAGGGTTTCGTTCCAAAGAAATAACGATCTGTCTGTCATTAAGCCTTATCTTAGGTACCTGGTGAACCACCTGGAATTAAGAAATGAGATTTATACAAATGATGTATTTTACTTGCCCAAAGAAAGTTCCGAAAAAAGTTTTAAGAAAGTTACTTATTAGCGAAGAAGTTAGTACTTATACTAAAATCAAAAAACAGATTTATTTTCTTAGATATTTGATATAGGTATCGTTGGAAAGAAAATTGCACCTAGATCAAAAAGTACTACAGTTGGCATCTTCTTACTGGTAAAAAGTTATAGGCCCGCAAACTTCGCAAAACCGACTTGTGTACCTTGTCCCATACCTTGTTTTCGAAAATAATGGGCCGAAAAATCTGAAAAACTCATCTGAAAAACTCATCGCAATATTGCAAAAGTACCCAGAAATCTCATATAATTTTTTATTCGTACTAAAATAAATTAATAACTAACTTCTTTAAACAATTTTTTTTTCCGGAATTAATTGAGCTTGGTACCGTTGCATAGGCTTTGTAAAATAAAATACAGTTTTGGTTTTGAGCTTTTTGTTCTAAGGTTCAGTTTTCAAAATATTAAGCTTTAAGTGCGAAAAAAAAGCGTCCCCCCTCGCCTTTCCACACCTGCAGGTCTAAAAACTGAATAAAATCTAGAATGAAGGTCCCGATGTAATCTTTAGTTTAAATTTAGTTCAAGCATTCTGACTCAAACGGTTTTCGAATTATTGGCCAAAAAGCAAAAAACAATAACATACGAATTTGAAAGATCTGAAAACGCCATTTTGTAGATCTCATCAATAGAATCAAAAGATTATATAAAAAAAAATAATTTTCACACAATTTTTCGAAATATTAACGATTTCAATTATATCAGCATTTTGCTAAAAAAGGCCAACTAGCGATTATCTCACACGCACACAGAGTTTTCTACGCGTTTCCTATACCAAAAGAGACAATAGAATTTTGAAGCGGCGTTTCTTGCTATTTTCACATTTCTTATTTTTTTTAAATTGTTAAAATCCAATAAAAAAAAAAGAAAGCTTGAATGCGTTACTAACTTAACCCATTTGCGTAATCTGTACTAAAAAAACGACACCACTTTAAATCATTATAAAATCATATATAAATCAAAAATCTTTCACAATATGCAACAAACTAGTAGCTGTATTTTTGATAAATGTCATTATCCTTCAATTTCATAGGATAAATAAAGGGCTAGTTTTTTATAGAAATAAAAAGTAATAGTTTTCATTTGGGCGTTAATGGGTTAATCGAGAACGTAAAGGATTCTTAAAAAAGTTTCTATATTCTGTTAAATTCTGATATTTTTTGGCTCTTTTCAAAGCCTATGAACCTGAGCGAATATTTTGTATGACAGTTTTCTTCTCTCTCTTCTTAAAAGAACAAAGCGAAGTAAAGAACTGATTGTTCATAATAGCTTTGTTATTGTTATTTTTTTTTTTTTTTTAAATAAGAGAATCAGCTATTTGTACGTGTATGTGTGCTCAGACCATTTCCTGATACGCTCTTTTCTATTGGTTGCGATTTATATGAATATGCTGTTGGAAATATTTTAAATTTTGCCACTGAATAAAAGTGAACATAAAGAATTCTAAAGAAACAAAAACTGGATTGAACATTATTTTTGTTATTGCTTCAATGTGATTTTCACATGCCAAAAGTCAAAAAATAAATCCTAATGTAAAATTTGATTTTTTTTTTATTTTAAACTTTAGTATTAGTGTTTTAAGTGACTAAGCGGCTATCTATTTAATACTGCCGAAAACTTTATGATACAAATTGCTTGGCTGTTTGGTAAGGTGACTTTCATGAACTGCCGATGATTTGTCTCAATGGAATTGCTTCAGACCATTTCCCTTAAGTTCACTAAAGCAATTTTCACATGGTTGGCATGATCAGCAAATGAGAAAGACTTTTCTTTTATTTAGCTTTATTCGAAAAAATAAGAACTACCTGCGGTTGTTAGTTGTTTTAACTTAAATTATGTTCTTACTTCTAATCTGTTGACGAAAGAACGAAACCCTCGGCGCGTGAGTACAAACTCACACTTGACCGTTTTGTTTTTTTTTTTTTGCTGTTAGGAGCAGTCAAACTACTGCAATTACGAACATAGTTTTGAAAGCCCGTTTTAGGTACAAAAATGACTTCGAACTGCGGAATCTTCTTTGCATAGAGTACCATTTTGTATAACTTTACTTTTTTAAAATTTTTATTATGTAACCAAAATTAGATTCCGTAAAATTTTGAAGATCTTCACAGATTAAACATTTATGCATTTTACCTAAGACATAAGAATAATACGTGCTGCTTCCTAATCTAGATCTAAATCAACCTGGGAAATATTTTTTTATTAAAATCATGTAATATACTTAAAAAAGCATATACAGAAATAAAATGTCCTCAGCTTTTCATTGTTGACTTACACTTAACGCCAAGAAAATTAATTATAAAAAACTAACTACCTTGACTTTCGAATCGCAATCAAAGATAAGAAAATTCCGTTCATAAAATGTTGTTTCATTGTAATACCTTAATATAATACAATCAGATGGTACGCTGTTTACTTCGGCGTTCCTTTTTTAATATATATTATTAACACAAAAAGATGAAGAAGGTGGTACAATTAATTTGCCCAACGAAAAGCGCGTTGTGTTTTCTTAAATCGTGTTCATGTCGCCGCAAGGATATATTACAGTACTTAAAAATATCAATGAAAGTTTTGCAAGAATTGTCTAAGCCAGCTTAAAGATCAAATTCATTTGCAGTTACAAAAATACGAAGCTATCTTTCCACCGTTAAGGTTTTAGCACAGGAGGCAGGTTGATAGACCAACATTTTTTTTGTCTTTACTAAATTTTCTACTAACGAATGTTCATGTTATTTACCATTTACCTAAAATTATTCAAATGCTATCAAGAATAAAAGAGTATAATAAAATGTCGAAGGAGTATGAATCTGTTAGGCGTATTAAGAAGTTTTCCAGACTCAATGACAGTCTCAAGAACAGTGTAACGTTTCGAATAGCTTGTTAATGATATTGTTTCTTCTAGCATTTCAAAGTTCAGCGTTCCCCTTTCATCAACTATGGACATTCCGAACTGAATACTCTAATAGTTTCTGATCTAAATTATAAAATATTTAATAAATAAAAACAAACTAAAAACAAAACAATTCGCTCTCGCCGCTAATTAAGGGGCATTTCTGCCAAGGGAAATGATCTTATATTCTCACTGCCAATGCTGACCGAGAAACACTTTCACTGATGGCCTTCAATAATGATCAGCATGAAGAAACGCAAATATGAATAACACCGTATACGACAGTACGTAGCATACTATACAAAAAACCGGTCAATTGTGAGTTTTACTCACCCGTCGAGGGTTTCGTTCTGATGCAAACAGACTAGTTCTTATGACTTAAAATGTCTAAGAAATTAACAAATCAATATAGCTTCAGTAAAAACCTTCTTTTCATTTCAAATGTAACTCAACAAAAAAAAAATCCTTTCCCATTTGTTGATCGCGCCAGCCGTGTGAAAATTGCTTTGGTGCACTTAAGGTATGAAATGCCGCAACCCGACACTGTGTTTCATCGTGTTTAGCAGGAAATTGATCCGATTTAAGCCGTTAACGTCATGAAAAATTGTATGAAAATATTTCTTTTACATAATCTTTTTTTGTCCTTTCGCCGAGATCTACAAAATGGCGTTTACGGATCTTCAAAATTCGAATTTTGCTATTTTTTGGTTTTTGGACAATAGCTCGAAAACTATTAAAGTCAAAGTACTCAAACCAATTTTAACAGAAATATTACATCAAGACCTATATTCCAGATTTTTTTTCAGATTTTATGCCTCACGGTGTGAAAAGGAGGGTGGGGGACGCCTTTTTATATCTCGCCTTAATATCTCGAAAACTTAACCTCTAAATAAAAAGTTCGAAATGGAAACTCCATTTTATATTACAAGACCTATCCGATGGTACCTCACTCAACCGACTTCCGTAAATTTTTTTCAAGAAAAGTTAGTAATTAATTAATTTTAGTATGAACAAAAAATAGTTCACGATTTTTGGGTATTTTTGGGATGTTGTGATGAGGTGGATAGCTCCAATTTGTTTTTGTTTTTTTTTTTATCCAATATTATAGAAAGTAAAGTGGGGGACACGGTACACAAGTCAGATTTTGGCAGTTTGTTGGCTAAAAACGTCTTACCAATAAGAGTAAGGTGATTACCGAAGTACGACTTTTAAATCTAACTGTCATTCTCTTTCCAACGATACCCAAATCAAAAAACTAATAAAACAAATTAGTTTTTCGAATTTAGTATTGGTACTAAGTTTTTTGCTAATATGAAATTTTATTGAAGTTTTTTACCTGTACTTTCTGTGGCCAAGTGAAATACATCTTTTGGCTTATATTTTGTTTTCTTAACCAACAGACATTTTCATAATCAACACCTTTTCCAACAACACCGACCGTCAAAGTTAATAAACGTTTTTTCTGGCGTTAGTACTAGTACTAAGGTTTCGTTTAATCTATGACTAGATAGATAGGTACATAGATTTCTTTATTTCGTAAAAAAATATTTTTTTACATAATTTAGTAATCGCACAGCACAGAGATTTGATACATTTATATCTTTCTCCTGATAAGTCATTTCAACAGTTTTACAAATAAAATTTGTATATACATGATCATGAGTCTTGAAGGTGAGTGTGTGAAAATAATATGTTTTAATAGTATTTTTGTATTACCAAGATCAATAAAATGGACCTTTCGGATCTTAAAAATTCACATGTCATAATTTTTTGGTTTTTGGCCAATAACTCGAAAACTATTTGAGAAAGAATGCTTGGACCAATCTTAAACTAGAATTTATATCAAGACCTGTAAGCCTAAAAACTTTATTTTGTCTTACAAGACCTATCCAGCGATATTCCATTCAATGGGATAGGATTTTTTCACAAAATTTAGCAATGAATTCATTTTAATATGAGTAAAAAATCGTACAAGATTTTTGAGTATTTTTGGTGTATCGCGATGAAATGCTCCATACCTCCCAGCACTAGCAGCACCTTATCAATAAAAGTCAGAAGCACACTGCACTACGACTTTTTGACAGCGTTACCAGATTATTTTTACAATCCTGCTAAAGCTAGATCGAAAAACTGCTAGCCTGCTAGAAAAAATGCTAACAAAAAACCTGCGACTGTTTTCTCCTTGAAAAATACGTCTCTTTTTATTGCTAATATAAAATTATAGCTTATATAATAATTAATATATAATTTTACAAAAATAGAAGAATTCATTCATATTACATTTTTTTACATTGCTTATTTTATTGTAAGTTAAGTTTAGATATATGTACATAGGAATGGTAAATAATTATTGTAATAGATGAATAAATGTGCAGTTTTTAAATGAAATTTTTATGAATTATTATAGAGAACATTTTAATTCATTGGAGATAACATTTTATCTGTAGGAATAAAGTTGTAACAGCTTTTACTTTCAGAAACCCCTTGCTTCACTTGTAAAACTGATGCAACGTTTTCGTTATTGAAACGGTTACGAGTTTTAGTTCTCAACAAATTTACCTGTGAAAATATTCTTTCACAAGCATTAAATGTCCAATGAATTCAGTATATCGAAGTCATTGAAATACTAGAAAAAAAAAAATTTGGCATTTGTATGTGATTTAATTTTCATTTCATTTTGTACATGAAAGCGAGATTCTCGTTGAAACCTTTCTTGTTCTTGGGGACTGGTTCGGTACGACATTAAACGGTTGTTGTGGGGAAATGTTATATGCCGGCCAATATTGCTATTTCCACCGACACAAGATCTACGTTGTCCATATCCGAATTTAATGCCTGAAAAATTGTAAATGCAGGCGCTGCGCTATATTCCAGACAACATACTATTGAATATTGGCAATATAATTGCAATGTGAATGTCTGTGTGTGAGTGCTGCCAATTTTGGTGTAGAACAAACAAAATTGACGATTTTCAAAATGTTTTTTTTTTGTTTCAAAAACTGCTGAAACTGCAGAAATTTTAAAATTGCTAAAAAATCTGCTGCATGCGGTTCTTATGATTAAATCCTGCTAAGATTGCAGGAAAATGCTATGTCTGGTTACGCTTCTTTTTGATCTAGTTATCATCCTCTTTGTATCGATACCCATATCAAATATTTAAGAAAATGCATTTTATTTTCGAATTTAGTATTGGTACTAGCTTTTTCGCTAATATAAAATTCTCTAAGATATGGATTTTTTTTTTGGACAAGTAAAATACATCTCTTAGTAAAGTAAAAATGATAAACGGACAGACTTTTTCATAATCAGGACCCCACCCCCTATTCAATGAGACGCATATTGATCGTCAATACTAACAAAATATCTTTCGAGCTTTAGTTTTGGTACTAACGTTTCCTTTAATCTGCGACTAATTCCAAAAAAAATTCTTAATTTATTTGTGGGTTGCCTAGATACACCTTCTGTCCAAATTTCATCCCTTAACTACAACTGACTGATAAGTTATAGTCAAATATGTAAAAGGCGACAGACAGACAGATACCGAAGTGACTCCATAAGGGTTTCGTTATTTCTTTGGAACATAACCCTAAAAATCACATACAGTACGCGACAAAAAGATAGCACATGTACCTTTTTGCGTATTTTTTTACTCAAAGCTAACAAAAACAGCATTATACTGCGCATTAATCATTTAATAAAATCTGTTGAAAAAAGCAATCGAATAGTTAGAGCATAAAAGCAAAACAAAATAATTCAATATACAGTGTTAACCCTATAACTGATGCGACAAAAAGATAGCACTTTTTAAAAAAAAAATTAAAAAGCTGAAAAAGCAGATGATAGTTTTTATCATCTGAAATACGCTGATTTGCGTATTTCAGATGATAAAAACTAATAAAGCGTTAATCCTCCTTATTTCTTAAGGAGATATTATTACACTTAAACGATGAAAACAGTATCTCAACTCATCCTTCTCCATAATTTTAGAAAACCCTTCCATGTGCTATATTTTTGTCGCGGAGTGTATCAACAATTAATGTAAGCAGATCACGTGCTACACCCAGAGAAAGATTGTATAGCAGCGAGGAGCGGTCTGCCAAAAGATCCGTCTGTAAAACTGAATTGACAGCAGATTTTAGCTGATCAATCGAGTTGATTCACTGCGATCGTGTAGAACTGTGAACTTCCGCAGTCGTGTCGCCAAGTCTTTTTTAAGTACAGCGTTAGAAAATTTATCATTTTTCTTTTTATACCTTTAAGCGAAGTACATATTTATAAGAAGTTTGAGTGTGCCTTATATATAAAATGGAGTTAACAGATGTCTCATCAGCTTATCCTGTGAGTTCTGACCATATTCTTTTTGATTTTTTAACAGTTTTCTGTAACTTGTTACCCCACTTAGCGCGTGTATGCTACAAAAATAATTGTTGTGACTTAATTATTATTGATCCGCGTAAACTTAAAGCTGTTCTGCCAAATCGCAAATGCAGAGTCTTAACATATTCCATTGTGAAAATATCCAAAGTGATGACATGACAAAGTTCAAAATACAAATTAAAAAAAAAGTATATTGACAGAACATTATGTGCTACACATTTTTAAGACGCATTGTTATCGAATTTCGCTTGATTTTCAATTCTGTCCCTAAGTCTAAAACAGAAGAAAGACTGTTGTGATGATTCGATTCAATACAACAACAATTATGTGATCTGAAGGCCGAGTGAAATTTAAAATAATTCTAAAGAGTCAATTAATTGGCAAGGAAATGCACTAAAATGAACGCCTTTGTTTTGAGTGAATGGGTGACATTTTTTTCTCATTTTGGTGATTTTAGCAAATCTCTTTAAATAGAAATTTTATAACATATGCCATTATAAAAACAGCGCGTTCATACCATTTGGCATAATAATTGTTTATTACTTTATGCCAATGACCTCGTATTCCCCTCTTTTATCTAAGTTATTTATAAAATATTTGTGAAGTTTACAACTGCATTTACTGTCTAAATAAGCAACTAATTATGTCGTTTGACAACGCTCATAATTGAAATATGAGGTGTGGTAATCTAGTTTTCCAGAACTAAAAATTCGACTACAACTGGAGAGTGATGTGTTTAAAGAGACTACGGTACTCTGTTTATCTTTAATGCGTCTGCGTTGGCCTTTCGAAGTTAAGGCTGCTACCCAGTTGCCACACCATGAGCAATGCAAAGTGAGTTGAGAACAAGCTTTATAGATTGATCAAATCAAACTTTAGGCTCTTCAACCAAATTTAAAATTTACCTTAAATTATAATTAATAATTCGCTTAATCTAACTGCTATCCTATGCAACAAGCTGGCAATTGCATTTAAAATGCAATCAAACGATCGGTAAAAGTTAATGTGTAACAAGTTCTATAGAACTGTGTGTGTCGACTTCACGTGATTGAATCTTATTTTGTTTCTCTAGTTTAAATTATCGTCCAGTGTAAGTCTACCAATCGGCCTTCCAAACGTTTATAAGAAAACCGCAAATTAATCTAAATTAGATTGAAATTAAAATGTTTAACTGGTGTGTTATCGATTGCAGCAGAAAAATGTAAATACGTAGGGGATTGCTTTAAGTAGTTTTAATTTATTTTGTGACCGTTAAATGGTCAAAGTAAGGGGTTCGTTATTTTATTTTTATGATAGAGAATGTCATATTGAATTAAACTCTACTCAATTAATCGTTTACACTGTGTAACAAAAAAAGGTTTATAGTACTAACTCCATAATACAATAATTTGAGAAATACGACGAAATTATTTACATTCGCCTTATATATACTCTACGTTTTATTCAAATAGTGACATAAGAAATTGTGACTATGAGAAAATCTTTACTATCCACTCCACTCCACACCGCTCCATCCACTACATTTTCTACTAATTTTATGTAATGTTCTGTGTTTTTTTTTGTATTTCCTAGAAAGCTTTCTTTTGTGTCTCAATATTGTTCAAGGTGTTCTGTTTTTTCTGTTTTTTTTTTTACAATAAATTAACCCTCCAGTTATCATTGTTTTTACATTTTTATTATTTGAAATATAAATTGGCAAACAGAAATCACGAATGTGAGATAAAGATAAAGAAAAAGAAGAAACTGATATAGCTTTACCAGATCATAACACCCGTTAATGAATAATTTAAATTGTATTCGCTGTAAACTAATAGATCATTTTTCTCTAATATGTTCTTAGATTTTTTTTTTGTGGTTTATTGTTGATCTGATTTTAACCAGATCATTCAATTTTAACAACGCAATTTTCTATTTTGTTTGATTAAAAAATCCTATGTAGAGGCTCTAAAGTTTTCGTGAAAATTTTTCGAATACATATTGCAAGACGTGTGGTGAAATGTTGTCATACAAAGAGTGAGCAGCTATATAGCTACCTTAAAAAATATTAAGAAAGATTTTTTAATTTTGGATTTTGAACATGTACGCTCAAAACTATCGTTCATTTTGTTTTTTTTATGACACAAAGTGTAGTGCTGAAGATGTTAATCGAATGATTACAACACTTCCTTGCCTTTGAATTAGCTGCTATTGTAAGAATAACATATTTTTGTATTTATAAAGTACTTTAGTTAACCAATTCATTTGGGTTTCTTGAATACAAAGGCGTCGGGAATCAGGCGGTTGAACGGTGCTTGGATGGACCTGGCCGAGTCTGAAATAGATAGGAAAACAAAAGACAAATGAACCAATGGTCCACCAAAAATACTACTGTCTACTACCACCAAGTACTAGGCAATGCTAAACTACTAGGTAATGCTGAACACTAGTTCAGTGAGATAACTCACCCGTGACGCTACTAAATACTATTTCTATGTTTTAATATTATGCACTCGCACTGGTAAGGACACACTAATGGAGGCTTCCTGATTGAGCAGCATCTTTATACTGCTCGCAGGTCATTAATTTGTCCTTCCGGTGCTCTGCACTACCCATAGCCCAAACTACCTGCGACCGAACCCTTTCGCGCGTCGCCATCAAGGTCAGGAGGGTTTTTCCCATATTACCCTTTCACCCTGCCTTGCGACTGGGTGTCGCCGTCGACAGGTCGCTTACACACTACCCATAGCCCAAACTACCTGCGACCGAACCCTTTCGCGCGTCGCCATCAAGGTCAGGAGGGTTTTTCCCATATTACCCTTTCACCCTGCCTTGCGACTGGGTGTCGCCGTCGACAGATCGCTTACACTATCAACGAAATTATTAAAAACAATTCGTTTTCCGGTTGGAGCCTTGTCGCGCTGCACTTTCATTGCAATCGAAAAGCAAAAACCTCCTTTGTGACGACTTATTTTCATTTTTCATTGATGCGATATGCCAAATTGAACTTGCCCAATGATATTATATAATACGCTCTTTCCCTAACCGGGACTAAAGAGAAATGCGACATGCGAAAGTACTCTCAGTTTGATTTCATTCCGATGTCGAACCAAAGCAAATCAGAAAACGTCAGATGTTGTTCATTAGTAATATAATTAACAAAAATTAAATTATATTTGCTACACTTTCTATGATTTAATTAATTTTAATGAAAACGCTTTCAGTTTCTTTGCCGGGTAAATTTCCATCCTTTCGGCTGTTTATTCAAGGGCTCGGAATTTGTTTTCTTTTCGTATTTTCTAGATAAGTGTTATCTCTTCAAATTAGCATACTTCTAAGTAATATACATTTGTTCAATCAGCCGGTGCTAATTTGCTCTGAAATTAGACCTAATCCAGATCCTAGACCGGATGGACTAAAATAGACATTCTAAAAGTTTGATTCATATTCGAAACGGCTATGAGATTTATGTACACTTCTAATGTGAATTTAAAATGATTTTAAGTCATGCAATGGTTAGTTGCACAACTGCTGGTTACGTTGATATTTGCATTTAATTGCTCACTGCATTCGATTTACTCAAAGACGCCATAAAATAATAGGCGCGTTTTTGTAAAACTTTATGAAACTTATATTATTATGAAACTTATGTTATTATATTATTATATTATTTTTTATGTAATTCATTGGAGCTCCAAACATAAATATTAATTTTTATATGCGCTGAACTTAACTGTTGTCACAGAACTGAAAGGTTGCGATTTCTTCAATTTGACAAGCTTCGAAACAGAAGTTTTCGAATTACGAAACTGCTTTTCGTTACGTAAGCATTTCAACTAAGGATGTTGAAGAAAAAAAAAAAGTAAAATTGACTTCGAATCTAATTATAGAGGTAAATAAGCTATCATTTTCCTGTTGTTTTGCAGAAAAATATATTCTAATTAACGACGGGACTAAATTGCATAGGCTTTTTTCGATTTGTAGAGGTTTTTTGCTGGCGACTGTGAGAATGCTTGTATTTACAGAGGCTCTCGAATTATAGACGTTCAAATTATCGAGAGTTTACTGTGTTCATCATGGTTTGCCAAATACAGTGAGAAAAAAAAAGTGTACATCCAGGTTCCATATTTAAAGACTCATAATATGGGCTGCGTTGTTCCGATTTCGGAAGTATTAGTTTTGAAAGGTTTATTCATTTTTTAAAAGTGGAAAAAAGAATTATAGCAACAGACCTAATAATAAAAATTTCAAAGAAAGAACCAAAACTACTTCACTTTTTTACAATAAAAAAATCAAAAAAACTCAAACTAATTTTTTTGTATTTGACCGTAAAATAAGTGATCCCTAGCAACGTGACCTCTTCCTTTAGAGAAATGGTGGTTTCTTTGATTTTGAGTGGTTGAAGTTTGTTGCTTCTGTTTTTAGTAAATTGAGTGATGTTGGTTTTGCTGGGGTTGATGGAGAGTCCCTCTGCAGCACACCAGTTCCATGTTAAGATAAGGGCTTTTTGCATTATATTAGTACATTAAGGAGTTCATCAACTAAGATTGACTAGAGTAGTGGGGATAATATGCCCCTTGAGGACAACCTTTAATTGTTCTGATTACTACCTCTGAAGATCTAGACTAGCTGTTACTACCCTTTCTCTAAGCATGACGTTTATCTAGTTTTTGATTAAGGGGTCAATGCCCTTTTTGTGAAGTGCATTTGTTAAAGACATGTGGTCGGCAATGTCAAATGCCCCTTCTATGCCAAGTGCGAACTCTTTTGCTTTCAAGGATATTTCCACTATCTCCGTATCTTTATGAAGTGCGGTGACTGTAGATTTACCTTTTTGGTAAGCAACTTACAATCAATTGAAGGCCCTTTTTCTAGTGCCGATCTTATTACAAGTTCTAGTAACTTCTCAGTCATATTTAGTACAAAGGAAGACACACTGATTGGTTTATAGGACTTGGGGTTGTCAGGCGGTTTGTTTCCTCATTCGTCCTGTGCCTCTTCTGTTTGGAGATGTTCGAAGGAGATTTGTCGTCAGATCTCTGTCTTTTCGGGGCTGATTTTGTAGCTCCCGGTGTTGGTTTCAGTGCTTCCACCCTGGCTTGCTCGAAGCTCATCCCCTTTTTAAGGAGATGGTTGGAAAAGAAAGGTTGGAAGAGCTCTCCCTTTTCCAACCTGCTCCGCTAAGCCTTTTGTGTTTTTCTTGGACGCTTAGTCTGTCCATTTTGTATTGTATGTCTTTGTTTGAGACTATCCGAGCGGAGTTACGGAGGGTACCTCTACGCTTAGGACGTCCTTGCTTAAGGAATCTTCAACGTTTTTTGTTGTCATCCCAGGTCCGCATACTAAAAACTAGTTTACTAGAAATTCATCCTTCGGCACATGCTGCTCTAACTTAGATTTGGGGGTTTTAAAGGGAGTTTTCCTTCTCCACGCCCAACTAGTCGTCGCCAACCATATAGCAGAGACATGACCTACCAGCGACCATCACGAGGTGGTTCTAGCTGCTCTACTACTACTGTAAGAAAGAGCTGTCTGGTGTGGCGCAACACGGAGGTTTTCAACCGTCTGTTAAAGCACATACTTCTTGCGTGTTCCTTATAATTTCATTGGTTTGCTTTGAATAAAGTTGTTACTTTGTTGTTTTAAAACCAGCCCGTTTTGCTCTACCGACCTCCCATGCTATAATACTAATAAATCCCTATTCTTTAATTCTTAATGGAAGTTAAATTCAGATATATTTTCCGGAAATATGTAGGCATTTGGACAGGCAAGCTCGTTTTTATGCATATACATATTAAGATACTTACAAACTACTCTTAACAGGGCAGGTACATATGTAAGGCGAAAAACCTTTGAAATTGGGCCAGTCCAATTAAAAAGGAATCTCTATAATTGGACCACCTCCTAAGCGGACCCCTTTTCTTCGATCCCGCGGGTGGTCAAATTGGAAAGGACAGGTCTAAAGCATATGTTTGCGGTTTGGTTGTGTGTACAAGATCACAATACTTAGAAAATGTAAATGGAGTGCGCGATTCACTTTTATTCATCCGTAAATTCCCCTTTTTACCCGTGATAATCTAAAATTTCTATCTTCACTTTTTAATAATTCTTTCTGTACCAGCAACAAACCGCCACTTAACGTGTCTAATTAATGCTTTGAATTCTCTTAACAAGGTGTTGCAATGCGATAGACATGTCTGATCAATTACTTCTAAAAAAATGCACATAAATGAAGTGAATAAAAAAATAATAACCTGCTTTAAACAATCGCATAGACAGATTAGGTGTACAATAATTATTCAAACAACTAATCAATTTGCATTTTTGGCCAAACGCAAGTTACCGAGTTGCGGTGTCTTCGGTTTAATTAGCTTAGTGCTACCTATTAATAAGGCGGTAGTAATAAATATTTATAAATTAAAGAGATGACATCAATGATATAGTATACCTAAAGATACTAATTTCACTGCAAAAACAAACAACGGGCGGAAACGATAATTTATAATAAATTGATGCAAATGATGTGATAGACATTCGACGCCGAATAGTAATTTGATATCGAGTCAATGTCCTACCGTTTTAAAAAAATCCTTTCTAATGGATACTATCGCTAATTTGTTTTGGTAACATGTTTTTCATTGTATCTATAGTACTGTTATTGCTTTTGCAGTTCCAATTGGTCCTGGTTGCTAGAAAAGCGACTCGCCACCCCAATCTTTAAATGTGTATTCAAAATGATGTAGGGCTGTGTAATGACTAAGGGTGTGGAATGCTTACATTGATTCATGGACGCACGAAATTGTTAGTCTATATTTGGATTAGTGGTCTTTTTAAAAAAATAAAAAAATAAATAGTCGGCGTAACAGCCCATACAGGGCCATAGCCTAGCTTCTTCGCGCCCCCACTGTGTTGTGCGCGATATTTTTTTTTGACTCATGTGGAGGAGACCTATTGTTTAATGCCGGTTCCGAACGGCGAATTGCGAAAGCTTTCCATGACAGAAGTACTCCAGGAGGGTTGTCAGTCGTTCGCTGGAGGTGGGGCCGTGAAAGATGTTTTGTGGTGTTATTTCCCCGAGCCGGATTCGAACCCAGGTACTCTTGCTTAACAGTCCGACGCACTAACGAATAAGCCAGAGAAAGAAAGTAGAAAACCAAGCCTTAATACTGTAAGTTGCTTATATCAATTAACAAAAAAAAAAGGTACTTATCCAGAAAAAACGTGATCGAAAATAAGAGTTAATGTATCTAAGTTTCGCCAAACATTGCTCAAAACTCAACTACAATACTCAAGTCTGTTCTAGTACGTCCCAATTCTGTTGAACCTTCACCCGTCCCTAGCCCGTTACTTTTTGAATCAAAAGCAGTATTTAGATATCTTCTAAAATATGTGAATACAGTTTTGAAATTAAGGAACTAGCTTTTATTTGTAATTACCAGCTGTGGTAAACAAAAAATTAAATCTATCAAATCAATCGATCACAGTCGGCTGTGTCCAAAAGAGACCCGAGGCACGGATGAAGATTAAATCTGCTGCACAGGATACAAAAATGTGCGATTGAATAGATAGACAATGTTTATTGAAAAAAAAATCATAACCAATGAACATTGACAATAACATATTTTTGCGTAAATTCTGTTTAGTTGTTTCATATACATATGTATACGAGAATGTATCCGCTTGCAGCCGGTGCTGTAGCAAATGCAATCATATTAAATGAAAAAAAAAATACATGTGTACAATTCATACGTGGTAGAAGTGAAACCTTCAAACATTTTGGTTTCAAGATAATGAAACAAATGGAAAATTTCGGGAAGAGGATAATTGTAGGTTTTAGCAATGATAATACATACTGATAAAAAGTTTTTACATTTTATATGTATATATTTTATTACACAAATTTATTCAGGCTCAGAGCTTACATTTTTGATAAATGATACAAGAGGCTTATGGTAACTAAAGTATGGACTAATACTTTGGTCATAATATGGTCAATATTCACGATTTGGAACCTAGTTTCAGTGCCTCTAGTGGCTAGATTTAAAAAAAAAAAAGGTAAATAAAATGTCGCCAGTTTATTGCATGGTAGAAATTTGTATGGATTTTCAGTAATTCGTTGGAAAACAAAATCGTTTTTATTTAGTGTTTATGAATGAAACAGTTGCAATTGAAAACAAAAATCAATAAACAACATGCTAAGCTTTTATATAAGTACTTGTTCGGAAGTGATTTTTAACATTGTACATTGAACTCTGAAAATATGCATTGCGCAAAGCAATTATTCCACTTTGCGGAAGATAAGTTATTAGTTCATTTCTTTTGCGAAGTGAAATGGACCCTTTGAAATATTGACTCTTAGCTCTATGTGATTTGAATTTAGTTAATAGGAGTGAAAAAAGTAAGAACAATGTAAACATTTCCGCAATGGTAATCTTAGACGACGTTGGTGTAGAAGGGGCTCTGTTTAACCCCAAGTAACAGCAAGCAAGGAAAAGAGTCAGTAGCAAACTTAGCGCCTCAAATACGAAAGCCCTAGTTGACTGTAGACGATTTAAAAACATGGAGCGCAACCCAAATCCCAGCCACTAACAAACACCCAGATGTAGAATAAAACCAAAAACAATTTTTTCTTTATCAATTTATTTGTACCCAACCTCATGATTTGTAATCCAACATATAAGTAATAACTAAGTCACTTATAATACTTTACACGTATCACTTATAATACTTTACACTTATCACTTACTTTTTTATGAGCAGGTTTTTGAATTAAACTTCACTTCTAAACACTTGACAAATATTTTAGTAAGCAATTACACATTTGTTAAAGCCATTGCAATTAAAACTATAATTCTAACTTTTGTATTTCGCATTAAGATTTGTATTTTTATTTGATATTGATTTCAAATTTTCCACACAAATTTACTCTGGCAACGAGCTATCAATATTCGATGTGCCGTTTCCAGTCTGAATATCTTTGGAATACTGCGTCAATTACTGTTTTTGATCTTCTTGTTGATAGAGTGCGACTGCTGCACATTTTCAAATAAAATTTTGCGTCGAAAAACTCAATCAACGGAATCGCGGTATCCAATGCAAAATTTACATTAAAATTCCCACTTAGAATCATCGAAATTTTATCGTAATCTTTTTTTAAGAATTCGTGATACTTCTGGTGTTATAAAAATTAGGAACTTAGAGGAATTGAAAATAGACCAAGAGGCAAAAAAATGTATTCCATTCGTCAATAAAAAAATTTGTATCCTGCAGGTCGCCACATTACCTGTATACTAAGCTGCAATTTAATCACGCCGCTAGAACATCAAATCTAAAAATACCATCATTCAGCTACCTTAAACCCACGCGGCTATTTTTTGTCCACGCCATTAGGCTATAGAACTCATTACCGGAGCACATAAAAAGAACATCGAATCAAAACCAACTTCGTAAAATTATTTTTAAGCACTTCAAGGAACAGCATTAGAGCTTACTCATCATTTTTTCCCCTTTTGTTTTTTCTCTTTTCCTAGTATATTTTTTTAATAATTTTATGATATAATAATTGAATTGTATAGCTATTTTTTTTCCAATCAAATAGCAATCGGAATTACATTGTGTTCTTGTCTTTTTCAGACGAAAAAACCAAAATTAGAGCTTATTTGTGGGTGTACCTTATGATCAAAAAAGAACCGGAATTTTATTAAAAAACGCAAAATTTCAATTTTTAATAATTTTCTTTATTATCACCTTCAAAGTATTCTCCTCCTGCGGCAATACATGCATGCCAACGCTTGATCCAATTTTCCATACAAGTTTTATAGGCCGCCGAAGGTATGGCCTTTAGTTCACGCAGCGAATTCTCTTTTATGGCCTCTATGGTCTGAAAACGCGTTCCCCGCAATGGCAATTTGAGTCTGGGGAAGAGGAAAAACTCACACGGGGCCATATCTGGAGAGTACGGTGCTTGGTTGATGATATTGGTTGAGTTTTTGGCCAAAAACTGAGGCACAACGACGCTGTTTTTGAATGAAATTCAGGTTTTTTGGCACCAAAAATCCCAAACATCAGTTAAAATGTGTTCGGTTGATCCATAAGAGATGCCCAACAACACAGCAATCTCTCTTATCGGTGCAGAACGATTTTGCAACACGATTTGCTTCGCCGATTCAACGTTTTCTTCAGTAACAGATGTTGTTGGGCGGCCAGGGATCTTATCATGATCCAAGCTTGTACGACCACCTTTGAACCGTTTATACCACTCATATGCCTGTGTTTTTCCTAGACACGATTCACCAAAGGCCTTTTCTAACATTTTCAACGTTTCGGAACACTTAAATCCATTTGCAACACAAAATTTGATGCACGCACGTTGTTCTAAATTTTCATCCATTATAAAAATCGCCACACGAAATTTTTTCAACTTATTTGTATAGACGTCAAACAAAAACTAATCATACGATATCCGTCAAAATTTGACAGAATATGTATAAAAGTGTTGCCAACGTTGAGAGAATAAAATTTTACCGATTGGACAAGCGCGGGAGTTTTAAAATGAAAATTTCGGTTCTTTTTTGATCATAAGGTATCCCAATTCTGTAAGGTACTGTATATTCATACCTAACCGCACACAAGAAACCGCAAAAGCAAAAAACCGGTCAAGTGTGAGTTTTACTCACCCGCCGAGGGTTTCGTTCGCAAACAGATTAGTAGTTTAGACTTAATATAAGTCTAAGAAATTAACAAACTAAAATAGTCAAATCAAATTAAACTCAATTCACTGTTCATTCACTAAAATTCTTCTTTTCATTTCGAACGAAACTGAAGAAAAGAAAATCCTTTCCCATTTGCTGATCGCGCCAGCCGTGTGAAAATTGCTTTGGTGCATTTAGGAGATAAAATGCCACAAGCGACACTGAGACTGCCGTCAGTTCATCGTTTTTAGCAGGAAATTGATTCGATTTAAATCGTTTAAGTCTCGAAAAATTGTACGAACATAATTTTTGTTCTGTCGCCGAGATCTGCAAAATGGCGTTTTCGGATCCTCAAAATTCGAATGTTGTTGTTTTTTGGTTTTTGGCCAATATCTCGAAAACTATTAAAACCAGAGTGCTCAAACCAATTTTAACACAAAGATTACATCAAAACCTACATTCCAGGTTTTTTTCAGATTTTTAGACCAACGGGTGTGGAAATGCAAGGGGGGGGGACGCCTTTTTTTCGACTTTAAAGCTTAATATCTCGAAAACTTAACTTCCAAATGAAAACTCTATTTCATTTTACAAGACCTATCCGATGGTACCCCACTTAATATATTGCCGTGAAATTTGTTTCGAAAAAAAGTTAGTAATTAATTTATTTTAGTGTGAATAAAAATCACACACAATTTTCGGATAATTTTGGGGTATTGCGATGAGTTGCACCATAACTCCAATTTTTTTAAAATTTTTTGGTCCAAAATTCTAGAAAATAAGGTGGGGGACATGGTACACATGTCAGTTTTTGGTAGTTTGTTGGCTAATAACTTCTTACCAATAAGAGTGAGATGATTACCATAGTACAACTTTTTGATCTAACTATCATCCTCTTTCCAACGATACCCATATCGCAAGGAACTAATAAAAGAAATTTGATTTTCAAATTTAGTATTGGTACTAAGCTTTTTGCTAATATGAAATTTTTTTAAATTTTTTTACCTGCATTTTCTTTGAACAAGTGAAATACGTCTTTTGGCGAAGTTTCATTTCTTAATTCTTAGTGGTTCGCCAATCACCAAGATCAAAGCCTAATGACAGACAGACAGACATTTTCATAATCAGGACACCACCCCCTTTCCAAGGTCACCCATATCGACCATCAAAGTTAATAAAAGTTTTTTCGGGCGTTAGTTAGTTAGATTTGTTTTTGGGTCGCCTAGATACATCTTCAGTCCAAATTTCATCCCTTAACTATAAAGGACTTATAAGTTATAGTCAAATATGTAAAAGGCGACAGACAGACAGACAGACACCGAAGTGATTCCATAAGGGTTTCGTTATTCCTTTGGAACGAAACCCTAAAAACAAGAACAACACGAGTTTCTGCTGATCTTTTTTTCTCTCTGGCTTCTATGGTTTTGGCAAAGAGTGTTCAAAAACAAAAACAACAAATAGAGTGAATGAACTTTCACTTTCTGAAAAGCTCACACAAATATTTTCGCAAAATATTTTTATATGGCGTGCACTATCTTGGTATTATATGGTCTTTGTTACTACGCATGCGCACACAAACAAGTATAAATACTCGTACAACGCTGAGGCCCAAGCAAACTCCCCGTATGCCTTGGTAAGCACGAGTGGAGGAGATACGAAGCAGAGCACAAAGAGAACCATGAACATAAGAAACACTGTATAATGCTTCCTATCTCATTTTCTCCCACGTTAAATCCTATGAATTCATGTGTCTGTCTCTAATACTGTCGCTTTTCCGTTTCATCGGATTTTAAATCACTAGTAAAGAAGACATCGCTTCAAAAATCCAAAACTTGGATGAAAAAAAAAAATTGCAAAAAATTAAACATCATGGTGTAAAGAAATAACCCAAAAACCTAATCCGAGGTACGATTAGAATATTCAAAATTTCAATTAAAATTTAAGAATTAATTTGAATTATTCTTAGTTATACAAAAAATCGGTTAATCCGATTTCCCCCTTTTTGTGAATCGAAAAATCCCCAAATGAGGAAAAATCACTTGAGCTGACTTGGCTGACCTCACCTTTAATTAACACTTGTTTGCCGGACGTGGGGCCGTTAAATTTGTTTGTGCTTTTCACCGAGCTTGATTCAAACCTGCGTACGCTCGCTTGCAACGAAGCCTCTTCCATGTTGATGGGAAGACCGCTGTTTTCTAATTTCCAATAAATATTGTGCATATTTTATTTACGCTCTTCAGTAAATTGAAAAATTAATGTGAATAGTCTGGTCCCAAAATGTGGTTTCCCCTTCACTCAGATCCAATTAAACCATTTTCTAGTCAATCAATCTAATCACGTGCACAATAATTTCAGATTGACGGGAACCACATCAAGGACGATCAGAATCATAAGGAAAAGGAACCTCCTAAGCTACTTTACGGCATAAATGATAACCCGCCATGGTACTTGAGCATATTTCTAGCCTTTCAGCACTATCTCACAATGATTGGAGCGATAGTGTCGATTCCATTCATCCTTACACCGGCGCTCTGTATGTCCGATGAGGATCACAACCGTGGTGTCATAATCTCGACGATGATATTTGTCACTGGAATTGTAACACTCTTTCAAGCAACCTGGGGCGTGCGGCTGCCAATCGTTCAGGGTGGAACTATTTCGTTCTTGGTACCGACCCTCGCAATTCTGTCACTCCCACAGTGGCAGTGTCCACCAGAAAGTGAAATGGAGGCGATGGATGAAGACACCAGACGAGAGCTTTGGCAAATCCGTATGCGCGAGTTGTCAGGAGCGATTGCGGTTTCGGCTCTGTTGCAGGTCTTCATCGGCTACACGGGGCTGGTAGGAAAAATTCTTAGATTCGTTACTCCACTGACCATTGTGCCAACAGTATCTCTGGTGGGACTGACTCTGTTCGAGCACGCCGCGTCTACCGCGTCGAAGCACTGGGGTATTGCAGTTGGGTAAGTGGTGAACTAATTGTTAAATTAGTGACGTGCCAAACTGAAAAACTCTCAAACCGGGTTAACCCGAGTTGGATTTGGATCAAACCGGGTTGCAAACCGAGTTAACTTACTTCGCTTCTAAAAAATGTTGAGTTTTTAACTTTTATTTGATGTGTTTTAAAAAATTAAACTAAGCTAATTTTTCGATAAATTAAAAAAAAAAAATTTAGGGAAAGAGGAAGTTGGATATCTGTATTGGCTCATTTGTGATCGAGACCTCATGCCCATCGCAACTCGGTTTAACCTGAACATTCAAACCGAGTTGTGTTAGTCATACCATTCCACACTACATTCCGCAACTAAACGAGGGTATTTTTATCTTTTGTTTTGTTTATGTTCTACTCTGTTTGCGACTCGGTTTGGTTCACTTCGGTTCGGTTCGATTCAATTCGGTTAGGTTCGGTTTGTTTCTTCGATTCGCCAACTCGGTTTGCAAAAATGTTAACGAGTCAACTGGGTTTGGGAGCAACCCGGTTCAACTCGGTTTATCAAACCTTGTTGATACATCACTATGTCAAATTACAGTGATTGTTTTATTTTTATTTAATTATAGAACGACAGGTATGCTTACACTCTTCTCACAGATTTTGGTGAACGTGACTGTTCCGATCGTGGCATACCGGAAAGGATCTGGGTTGGAGATTCGACAATTTCACTTGTTTAAACTTTTTCCGGTAAATAGAAAAATAAGCATGAGCGAGAGTGTTACAAAATACTTCCGATTCGAAGGTGCTCCTAACTATTGCGATTATGTGGAGCTTGTGTGCGATACTCACTCTGACTGGAGTTTTCGAAGATGGGCATGCAGCCAGAACAGATGTACGCATCAAGGTTCTGACCGATGCTTCATGGTTCTATATACCGTACCCTGGACAATTTGGACTTCCATCAGTAACACTTTCAGGTGAGATTGAATATTTATCAAAGAAAGGATTTGTATCAAATGCGATTTTTTGTGGTTTTCAGGGGTCCTCGGAATGATTGCAGGTGTCCTTGCCTGCACAGTCGAGTCCATAAGCTACTATCCAACAGTTTCACAAATGAGTGGTATGTTTAAGTGCTGTGAAATTATTTTTGTATTAGCTAGCTCACACAAATCAATAAGGGGATACGCAAACTGCAAGTAGGGTAGGTAAAGACTCATAATACCTATTCATAATACAACTATAAGACTGGGATCAATTAAAAGAATGTATATCTGGGTTCTTTATGCAACTCTGAAAAGTTTAAAATATGTTGCCGCAGAGGTGTAATATTGTCTCAAATGCGACAAGTCCAAGTGGGCCAGGACCTTAAAAATGTGAAAATGAGCTATATAAAGGACGAAAAGGATGAATTTATAATTGCAAATTTTATTCTAAGCAAATTTTATTCTATTGCAGTTCATACAAATTAAAATGGTGTCAAGTTTAGGTGAGAGCACCTATTGTGAGCCCAATTTCGGCACTTTTAGAGAATACTTCGATGCACATTAGACAATATCAGCCCCAGTTTGCTGGGAAATAGATTAAAGTTGATTGGAAACAGCTGAAACTACTAAAAATACACGTTATTCTTAGCAGGTTATTCAGGGGTGCAAGTTGATCGATCTGGTCCAACTTATTCCACATCTAAAAGCCAATCGCGAGTGCTTGGCAATCATGGAAAAACAACCCCATACAATTTTAATTTATCATACTTTTTTAAAGTAATTTAATATTTTGGCTATTTATATTTTGCCATTAACGTCATTGACTTTCTTTGATAACGTCAGATGTCCCTCAGACTTACAGGTGAAAAGTGTTTTTTTTTATAATAGTGACGTATTTATTTTGTTTTTGTTTTTTAATTGTAAGGGTATAACAAAATTTTAGTTGTTGATCTAAGAAAAATACATTTGGAAATAAAACGCGGTAGGGCCTTGAACGAATATATATATGAAGATCAAATATTTATGAAAAACGTTAGAAAAGTCGTTGGAACAGTCGGGGCAGATTTGAATAAATATTGTTCATATTAAATTTGGCACTTTTAACGTGTTAAAAACTACAGAATAATCAACTTCGGTACCTTTACCCAACTTATTTTTAAAATGCGACTTTTAAAAGTTTTCTCTAGATCCTTTTCAGAACCATTATTGTCGTTTTGATAATTTTCTCAAAGTCAAAAATTTTTTTTACAGCGATAGTTCAAATCATCAAGTAGGATCAGCACAAATATCACCGCCTCTCTGCAGACTCAGATTAGCCTAGAAAATTGTTTAAATTAATTTTCTTTTAAAAATTCTATTTGCGGATTTTTTCCGTAAGTCTTTTCTATGGCTTTACTTTCTTTCCAATTTTCTGATCTCTGTGGACCGATCTAAACTTTTTTTTTTATTTCCCACATTTATTTAATTCCTGTCTGTATGACAATAATTAAATAGTTTTTATATGGAATTGGGATGTATAAAAAGCAAATATGAGGCATTGCACAGTGGTCAATTTTGAGGATCTAGCGGAACTTAATTCAAAAAATCAAGTTGCCTGAGTAAACATTTTTGAATGGGAATTAACAGCTAGAACCACATAGAATATTATACTACAAAAAATCGATTCTGGGAATAAAATTAACCGTTCTGTAGCATCCCAAACAGCTGCAAAATATTGGAAAAAAATAAATAAAATTAGTTGCGTTTTGTTAGTCGAAGTGATCGTTGGAAATAAAATTGCTTAGAAACCCAGTGTGTATAGTATACACATTTCTTGATTGTCTTCAATTTCGGCGTTTTTTTAAGGTATGCCAAATTTATGTGCTATTCTTAAAAGTTGAGAAATTCGGTGTTTTCAAGAATGATTTGTGCTTGTTGTTATTTTTAGGGTTTCGTTCCAAAGGAATAACGAAACCCTTATAGAATCACTTCGGTGTCCGTCTGTCTGTCTATCTGTCGCCTTTACATGTTTGCTAGTAACTTCTGAATCCTCTGTAGTTAAGGGATGAATATGTATCTCGGCAACCCAAAAATAAATCGGGAATTTTTTCCGGAATTAGTCGAAGATTAAAGAAAAAGTTAGTACTGAACTAACGTTTAAAAAACTTTTACTAACTTTTATGGTCAATATGGGTGTCATTGAAAAGGGGGCGAGGCGGAGACTACAAAAATGTCTGTCTGTCTGTCATTAAGCCTTATCTTAGGTACCTGGTGAACCACCTGGAATTAAGAAATGAAATTTATACAGATGATGTACTTCACTCGCCCAAAGAAAGTTCCGAAAAAAAATTTAAAGAAAGTTATCTATTAACAAAAAAGTTAGTACTAATACTAAAATCAAAAAATATTTGATTGATATTTGTTTTTCTTAGATACTTGATATGGGTATCGTTAGAAAGGAAATGGTAGCGAGATCGAAAAGTTGTACCACAGTTGGCATCTTAGTCTTATTGGTAAAAAGTTATAGGCCCGCAAACTTCAAAAAACACACTTGTGTACCGTGTCCCATACCTTATTTTCTAAAATAATGGGCCAAAAAATCTAAAAAAAAGATGGAGCTATGGGGCAACTCATCGCAATATTGCAAATATACCCCGAAATCTCATATGATTTTTTATTCATACTAAAATAAATTAATACCTAATTTCTTAAATTTTTTTTTTTTTACCGGAATTAATTGAGTTAGGTACCGTTGGATAGGTCTTGTAAAATAAAATAGAGTTTTGATTTTGAGCTTTTTGTTCTAAGGTTCAGTTTTCAAAATATTAAACTTTAAGTGCAAAAAAAAAACGTCCCCCCCCCTCGCATTTCCACACTTGCAGGTCTAAAAATCTGAATAAATCTTAAATGTAGGTCTCGATGTAATCTTTAGTTTAAATTTAGTTCGAGCATCCTGGCTCAAACAGTTTTCGAGTTATTGGCCAAAAACCAATTTTTATTTTTTTTTCCTTCTCCGAAGGGGGTTTATCGGTATTTTCACATTTCTTATTTTTTCAAAATTGTTAAAATCCAATTCAAATAAAAGTGATAGCTTGAATGCGTTACTAACTCCATCGAGGACGCAAAGGATTCTTGGAAAAGTTTCTATATTCTGTTAAATTCTGAAATATCTTTTGGCTCTTTTTATGGAATGTGAACCTGAGCGAATATTTTGTATGACAGTTTTCTTCTCTCTCAGTTCTCTTAAAAGAACAAAGCGGAGTAAAGAAATGATCATAATAGCTTTGTTATTGTAATTTTTTTTTTTTTAAATAAGAGAATCAGTTATTTGTACGTGTATGTGTGCTCAGACCATTTCCTAATACCCTCTTTTCTATTGGCTGCGATTTATATGTCACTGAATAAAGGGGGTTTATCGGTATTTTCACATTTCTTATTTTTTCAAAATTGTTAAAATCCAATTCAAATAAAAGTGATAGCTTGAATGCGTTACTAACTCTGTTACGAGATTTACCAGCAAATCTAATGAATGAAAAACGAAAATTAGATATTTGGATTTGCTAGCAAATGTGGGAAAAAGTCACGAAAACAAACGAAGGGATTACGAGATCGGATGGCGAAGATGGGAAGCGATAAAGCCCATAGAATTTTCCTCCGACGATAAGACACGAGTTTGAAAGAAAAACGAGGTTTTAAATTTTGTTACAATTTATTTGAATTAATCCCGGTGGTGGTTGACGGCAAAGTGGCAGAGACAATAATTTTTTGGCAATTTGAAACCGCATCGAATGCACGACCTTGAATCTGCAACCTTGAACGCCCACGCAAAAGATAACACATGCGTGCGAGACGCATAATAGGGTAAATATACAATGTTTCAAAAAAACAACAAATAGAACTTGAAAGAAATTAATTAACAATAAACAATATGAAACGAAATTAAAACAAAAAGTATATTCTCAAACATCCCGCCCCCCCTGAACAACGTTTCAGGAGACGGGTAACACTGCTAGCTTGTGGACTGGTCGGATTAAATTCCCAGTGGCTGTCTTCAGAGTGACGACACGAACATGACCATCACTGCCTGGATGTGTTGCGATAACGCGGCCCATTGCCCATTTTCCAGGTGGTAGATTGCCATCTTTTATAACGACCAAATCGTTGATTTTGATATTCGGGAGTGGATGTTGCCATCGTGGACGATTCTGCAGCGACGTCAAATACTCCATATGCCATCGCTTCCAATACCCTTGGATTTTGGCTTGGAGTTGTTGCCAGCATGACAACCGATTCGTGGGTAAATTGATGATGGCTGGTTCTGGCACGGCAGCATAAGACTCACCTAGAAAGAAATGAGCAGGTGTTAGCGGATCGAGTTGTGTGTCCGAAATTTGACATAGTGGGCGCGAGTTGAGGACGGCCTCTATTTGCGTTAGCAGCGTGTAAAATTGTTCATAGGTAAGGCTGTCATTGTTTATTACGCGGCGAAGATGTTGCTTCACGGATTTTACTCCAGCTTCCCACAATCCGCCGAAATGGGGAGCTGAAGGTGGGATAAAATGCCACGAAATCCCGTCGCGAGCTAACGAATCCGCAACCAATGAGTTGTGATTTTCGGATAGGACGAGTTCATGCATTTCAGACAGTTGGCGAGCAGATCCGCGAAAGTTTGTACCATTATCTGAATAGAGGTGGGAGGGTTTTCCACGACGCGCGACAAACCGACGTAAGGCAGCAAGATAGGCGTCTGTTGTTAAGTCTGTAACTAGTTCTAAATGAATTGCCTTTGTTACCAAACATACAAACAACGATATATAGCCCTTTGTAAACGAACACTTTCGACCCGATTTCACTTTTAATGTTATTGGACCGGCGTAATCACATCCACAGTGTGCGAACGGTTTACTGCTTTGAACTCGCGGTTGGGGAAGGTTTCCCATAAGTTGCGTCATAGTAGCCCGTTTTTGTCGAAAACAGCGGATGCAATCATGAGAGATTCGTTTAATTAGGGTGCGAGCGCCGATGATCCAATATTCTTGACGTAGCAAGGCGAAGAGAGTTGATACCCCGGGGTGCAGGAAACGAAGGTGTGCATCGATCACGATCAGCTTGGTGATGTGGTGTCCCTTTGGTAGGATGATTGGGTGTTTGGTGTTGTACGAAATGTTTGCCTGCTCGATACGGCCACCGACCCTGAGGATGTTTTCACTATCTAAGAAAGGAGAGAGCTGAATTAGTTGCGAATAGTTTGTAAGAGATCTTTGGTTCTGCAACGCTAAGATAAAGTCACCGAAGTATCGACGTTGTAGCCAGTGGATGATCTTCATTTTAGCGTTGTAGAGTTCACGAGCTTCGAGGTAGAGTGAAGATGGTTGCGTCTTCTTCTGACATCCAGCGATAAACCGATAGATATGCGCTACCGTTCTATTTAGAATGTTCCACGATGAAATTCGCTCTGACAGAACTTCGAAGGTGTGGTTATCGTGGGTCGTCAAATACGATTGGTGTGCTGTCCGAGTCCTTTCTTCGGCCTCACACGTTGGGTCCTCTGCGAACTCCTTCGTGATTGGCCAGTGGCTGTCTGGTTGTTGAAGCCACCTTGGGCCGTACCACCAAATGGGGTGGTCAACAAGCTGAGATGGTGGTATTCCCCTGGAGGCACAGTCAGCGGGGTTGGATCTGGACTGGACGTGGAACCATCTATTCCTCGGAATTGTATTGAGGATCTCGGCTGTGCGATTACCAACGAAGATGTTCCAACAACGAGGTGGCGAGGATAACCACGATAACACCACTCTGGAATCGGACCAAGCAAAAACATCAGAAAACATAACATTTAGCGACCTTTGAACCGCGACGAGTAATCTTGTGAGCAATACGGCTCTACAAAGCTCTAAACGAGGGATACTTAGCTGTTTTAGTGGTGCTACGCGCGACTTGGCAGCGACGAGATTAGTTTTGAATTCTCCATTGGGTAACTGGTAGCGAGAATAGATCACCGCAGCGTATGCACTTGCCGAAGCATCCGAGAAACCGTGGATTTGAATCGACGTAATTCCGAGCCCGATAGCACGCGGTATTTTGATGCTTGTAAGCGACGAGAGTTCATTGCGATACCTAATCCATTGCATAGCGATTGGATCAGGTATTTTAGCATCCCATTCCAATTTTTGATGCCAGAGTTCTTGAAAAATGATTTTTAGCAAAACGACCGAAGGAGCGAGAAACCCGAGAGGATCGAAAATGCGCGAAACGTCTCGAAGGATTTGCCGTTTTGTAACCAGTTCGTCAGGAATGTACGATAAATGGAAGCTAAACACATCACTCTTTGGGTTCCAATGCAACCCAAGCACCTTGGTCCACACATCCGCACTTGTGGCCAATGCAATGTTTTCAGGTGACTGCGTTTCTGCAGGAGGGAGAAGTTCTGGACAATTGCTTTGCCATTTACTTAATTGCATGCCACATCGCGAAAGAAGGTCTATTAGGGATTCTCGTTTAAACATGGCTTCCTCGAGAGTAGAACCGCCCGACACGACATCGTCTACGTAAAAGTCATTTAACACGATCTCCGACGCGACGGGAAACTCACTTGCATAGTCTTTTCCGAGTTGTTCAAGGGCACGAACCGATAAAAAATGGCGCACAGGATGTCCCGTAGGTTACTGTTCGAAGGCGGAAGTGACGCAGAGGATCGGAAGGTGATTTGCGCCACACGATTCTTTGGAAGTCGGAGTCCTTGTCCGAAATCCAAATCTGCCGAAACATCTTTACTATGTCTGCCGTAAACACGAATTGATGGCGACGAAAACGTATGCAGACCGAGAAAAGATTACGTTGGATGGGAGGGCCTATCAAGAGCGAATCATTTAGGCTGTTGCCACTCGTATCCTTGTGAGACCCGTCGAAAACGACACGCAATTTCGTGGTGATGCTGTCTGGCTTCAAAACAGCATGGTGAGGGAGATAGAAAACTTTCGGGTTATTGACCTCAGATGGTGGTACTTCCGACATATGCCCTAACGCTAAGTATTCATCGAGGAAGTTGGAATAGGCGGCAAATAAAGCTGGGTTTTGCGAAAACCTTCTCTCCATCGATCGAAGGCGTGATTTAGCACCACTCAGCGTATCGGTAAAGTTGGGGCAGCTTTTAAATGGAAGATCAACAATGTACTTACCAGCTGCATCGCGACGATGAGTTCGAGTGAAGTGTTCTTCTATGAGATTGTCTTCGCTCGACATAATTGCCTTCGGGTCAACTTCTTCGATGGTCCAGAAAGATTGCAGAATGGGATCGATATCCAACGTTGCATGATGGGATGTAATGTGATGAGTTCCTTTAGAAGGTAACTGGCCAGCAACAACCCAACCGAAAATGGTATTTTGTGCTACTGGATACCCTCTTTTGTTGCTAACAGTTTCCCCTTTCAAGATCTCCCAGGCCTTATCAGCACCAAGTAAGATGTCAACAGCATCGCATTTATTAAACGATGGATCTGCCAATTCTAATCGGTGTAAATAATCCCAATCCTCTATTGGGAATGAGTTAGTAGGCAAATGTGTAGTAACGCTTGATAAAATATAAGTATCGACTAGGAGACTATAGCTACCACAGCGTGATTTTATTACTAACGTAGATAGGCCTCTAGATCTACCAGCATTGGTTGATCCAATACCACTTATAGGTATGCGAGCGTTTCTTCGCTTCACTCCTAGCCGTTGAATACAGGCTTCAGTGGCGAAAGAAACCTGCGAGCCAGAATCAATAAGGATGCGGACATGCTGAAAATTGCCGTTGGCATCTAAGACCTTTCCAATGGCCGTGGGAAGTAAGGTTTCAGGAACGCGAAATGCAGAATTAGTTGAATGGTTGTTGACGAGTTTAAGAGCAGCTGCCGAAGTAGATGGTTTTTCAACGTATGTATTTATCGAGGAAGTAGAGAGTGTGTTGACTAAATCATTATGAACTAGTGTATGGTGGCGTGTATTGCACGTCCTGCAGCGAAACTTCGATTGGCAGTGTGCTGAAGAATGACCACTGCGTAAGCAGTTAAAACAGAGTTTGTTCGCTCGAACAAATTCTCTACGAGACTGTACATCCAGATTCGAAAATCTTCACATTGGGAGAGAGGATGCACAGCGTTGCATTTAATGCAATTGAGTGAAGGCGAAGCATGTAGGCTTTTAGTAGCTGAAGTCCGTTTAGCGCTATCTCGACCGATTCCTCTGCAGCTTTCCAAAGCCTCACAACGAAGCTCCAGAAAAGATAGAAACTTATTGATCGTGGGATAATCTTCAGCAACACTATCTTCTGCCCATGCTTGACGAGTTTCAGGGTCCAACTTATTTATTAAAATGTAAATAAGCCAGGGATCCCGATTTTTTGAATCCAGCGAAGTTAAGCCTCGTATAATTTCATCCGCGCGATCTGAAATTTTACGAAGGATACTTACATTTGATGTGTGCACCGATGGTAATTCGAAAAACGATTTTACGTAACTGTTTATAAGATTTCGCGGTCGATCGTATCGTTTTTCTAATTTTTCCCGCGCCTGCCATATGTGGCATCGGAAACGAGCAAATGGTTGAGCAGGTTCAACGCATCGCCGCGGAGACACGATCTTAAGAAATGGAACTTTTGAATTGATGTGAGGTTAGATTTATTATGAACCGCACTTTCGAACATATCACGAAACGTGGGCCATTCTTGATAATTACGCGTGAATGGCTCGATATGAATTTTAGGAAGAAAGAATTCGGTATCGTTCGCGGGACGGTTTTTCAATGTCTGTATTAAAACTTTCTGCTGATCAGCTAGCCGAGAGATTTCATCTTTAGCGCGTTCTGCGGCTTTGCGTTCGTTGATAGCAGACAATAACACTGAATTCACGATTAAGAATTTTGATTCGAATTCCTCGAATTCTGGCAAGGGGTCTACGTAACCTTCCGTGTCGGCAAATTCATATAAAAGTTTTTGCGAAGAATTAAATTCGTTCCACAAGTCGACCGCTTTATTGAGACGCACTTCCAGATCTACTAACGAAACCGAGTCGCTGATAGATTCTGTATAATTAGCCAATTTCGTCAATGAACCTTTGATATGGCCACGTGTTAATCGCAGCGCGGGGAGAGTTGGTTTTTCAGCCATAGTCACTTTTATTAGTTTTTAGGTTTTAATGATTAGGAAATCGAACGATAAATTTTTACACGCACCGAAACTTGTATTTATTTAATTGATTGTTTAAGTTTTATCACAATTCACTTCACTAACCACGTTGTGAACTTTTGATTGCGTCTATGCACTGTTCAATTAATATCCGGCTCGATTTGGACCAAAATTATGTTACGAGATTTACCAGCAAATCTAATGAATGAAAAACGAAAATTAGATATTTGGATTTGCTAGCAAATGTGGGAAAAAGTCACGAAAACAAACGAAGGGATTACGAGATCGGATGGCGAAGATGGGAAGCGATAAAGCCCATAGAATTTTCCTCCGACGATAAGATACGAGTTTGAAAGAAAAACGAGGTTTTAAATTTTGTTACAATTTATTTGAATTAATCCCGGTGGTGGTTGACGGCAAAGTGGCAGAGACAATAATTTTTTGGCAATTTGAAACCGCATCGAATGCACGACCTTGAATCTGCAACCTTGAACGCCCACGCAAAAGATAACACATGCGTGCGAGACGCATAATAGGGTAAATATACAATGTTTCAAAAAAACAACAAATAGAACTTGAAAGAAATTAATTAACAATAAACAATATGAAACGAAATTAAAACAAAAAGTATATTCTCAAACAAACTCCATCGAGGACGCAAAGGATTCTTAAAAAAGTTTCTATATTCTGTTAAATTCTGAAATATCTTTTGGCTCTTTTTATGGAATGTGAACCTGAGCGAATATTTTGTATGACAGTTTTCTTCTCTCTCAGTTGTCTTAAAAGAACAAAGCGGAGTAAAGAAATGATCATAATAGCTTTGTTATTGTAATTTTATTTTTTTTTTTAAATAAGAGAGTCAGTTATTTGTACGTGTGTGTGTGCTCAGACCATTTCCTAATACCCTCTTTTCTATTGGCTGCGATTTATATGTCATTGAATAAAAGTGAACATAAAGTATTCTAAAGAAACAAAAACAAAATTGAACATTATTTTTGTTAGTGCTTCAATGTGATTTTCGTATGCCACAAGTCCTAGTGTAAATCCTAGTGTAAAATTTGATTTTTTTTTTAATTTCAACCACGAGTACTTAATTTGTTAATTTCTTCTCTTGTTTGACTGTACCACATTAGTGTTTTAGATGGCTATTTATTACTGCCGAATAAGTTATGATTCGTATTGCTTATCTGCTTGGTAAGCCAACTTTCGTAAACTGCTGATTAATTGTTTCAATGGAGTAGCTTGAGATCATTTCCCTTAAGTTCACTAAATCAATTTTCACACGGTTGGCATGATCAGCCAATGAGAACGACTTTTCTTTTGTTTAGCTTTATTCGAAAACGGCAGGTAGCCGTAGTTGCTTTAACTTAAATTATGTCCTTTCTTCTAATCTGTTGACGAAAGAACGAAACCCTCGGTGTGTGAGTAAGACTCACACTTGACCGGCTTTTTTCGGCTTGATATATGTCTTAAAAAATTCTTTGGTCTATTTTGTAACTCACCCCATACAACTAGCCTCGGCTTTTGTTAGGCCTATCACAAAATAACACTACAAGACATTTTCAAGGTATGGGTAAATTCTAGCCTTCATATCCGTTAAAGGAGCTTGCATTACGTTTACCTAAAAAGGTTACGAAAGGGAAAGGGTTTGGTTTAGGCCAAAAGGTCTAAATCCATTTGAGGACAGGAAATCCATGAAAAGAGCTCGGAGGAAGCGCATTTGTTGCTGCGAACGTTAAATAACTTTTCACTACCAAATCTAAATAATAAAAGCTGTGGTGCAAATAACGTGTCCAAATACAGTCGAATTTTCACGGTATATCAAATTTAGTTCGAGTTAGAGGGATTCTTCGAAAAATTCGAGTTAGAGGGATTAATATTTTTTTTTGTTTAAAAGAATTTATTTTATTCAAAAGAGTATACATGTAAGGAAAAAACACAGGATATTACTTAAAAAAGATTGTAATTTTAGATTGAGTTTTTAAAATTGGAGAAGGAAGCCTTTTAAAAATGATTCTATTTTAAAAAGGCAGTGTTGGACCTCATTCGGACCCTCAATGCATTCACTAAATGAAGCTTGAAAACATCTTAGATACCTACCTGTTTTATATTAAAAGCAAATTGTTTGAGGCCAACCAACAACACAATGAATAAGCAGCGCAGTTATCCATACAGAGCAGCACGGTTGTGTGCACAAATAACCAATACCTCATTTGTGGTTGTGTAGACGGCGATTATGTGGCTCTAGATGATAATTGTGTTTGCCCAACATGATTGTGCTTCGAGAACCGTTGGCGAATAGCTTCGATTTTCTCATATTCTTTGGATTCGATGTTTGCCGTTGTAAAAATCCTCATTCTCGCTGTGAACACTCTCTTTCTTTCTTGCATAGGTAAACAATAATAAGGGCAACTAAATGTAAAACTAAACATGCGCTTTTTTCTCCAAAGTGTTTGCACTAAAAAATCAACATGAAATGAAAGGTGTTCGTCGTCCAGTGCCAAATTGAGAGAGAGTCAGAGTATGCAATACAAGTTGCGAGAGGAAATTTTTTGTTTATTTTTTTGCAAAAAAAAAATCGACTTAGAGGAATATAAAATAGACCAAGAGTCGAAAAAATGTATTCCAGGTAGAGGGCTTTTCGACTTAGAGGATGGATTTTGTATGAAAAATTGAAGGGAATGCTAAAATATGACGAACAAATTCGAGTTTTTCGAGATTTTCGACTTAGAGGGGTTCGACTGTATTTGCCAAAATGTAAAAAATGAAAAGAAATATTAAAATAAGATATTACTTTTTTTTGTTAAGGGTAGGCAGGGGAGGGATGGGGGGGATCTTTAAAATCAAGTTGTATATCATAATTAAGTAGGTACACAACAAACAATATAAATTCAAGTGCAATAGCAATAAAGTTCCGCCAGATCTTGAAAATTGACCACTGTGCACTGTGTTATAAATCTAATTTATAATACTAAGCTTATAAATTACCTTAGTATTATTATTCCAATTTTTTTTACACAAATTTACTCTACAGGTAGCATACATATTAAAACGTTTTATATAATTACGTATATAGTTAGTTATAGTTAAGTTTCTTGTTTCTTAGTCTAAATTTTTTTTGCCTTCATATTTTTGTTTATTATTATACATAGTTTACGGAATCCCATCGGTTTTTTTGTGTTTCCACCCAATATTTCAAAAATGATAACTATAAAACCTTAATGACTCCTTTGTTACAGTTTTGCACCATTGAAATCGTCTCTATATATTCGTTGCGTAATTCAAAGCCATCACTTAGTTTAATAATTTCGGTCTGATAGGCGGTGTTCTCTATATTATTTGTGTATAATGAGTCGTTTAAGTAAAGGTTTAAGGCAGGTCATAGATTTGCTAGTTTAGAGGCAATCTTCCAGACAAACCGTCAACATTTGAAAAATGGGCGACATATCGGTAGCAAGGATAAAAAAAAGCCAGCAACTTTCACATAAAAGACGAAAATAAGGATACACGACCGGAAGAAATTAGCAAAGAGAAAAGCATGGCACTTGAGCGGCGGCGGTGTTTGTACTCCCCGTAGGGCTCTAAATGAGATACACTCCGCGACAAAAAGATAGCCCATGACATGATTTTCTAAGACTATGGCGAAGGATGAGTTGAGATACTGTTTTGATCGTTTAAGTGTAATTATTTCTCCTTAAGAAACAAGGAGGATCAAAACATTATTAGTTTTTATCATCTGAAATACCTAAATTTTCTACTTTTTACGCTTTTTTCGTTTTTTTTAAAAAAAAAAGTGCTATCTTTGTCTCGCATCACTTATGGTGCTTACGGTATATATTGAATTATCTAATTTGTATTTCATTGCTATTTTCAATAGTTTTTATTAAATAATTAATACGCAAAGTGAAACTGATTTTGTTAGCTTTAAATAAAAAAATACGAAAAAAGGTACATGCGCTATCTTTTTGTTTAGCAGTTTTAGAAAGAAGTTTTATTAAAGGAAGGAATATTAGATTTATGAATCTAATCTCTCTTAGGGTTTGGTTTTATTCGGTTTTAAATTTTTTAGTCTAATAAGACCAAAATTAACCTCATTTAGTCTAATCGACGTTCTTAAATCGACTAACACGTCAGGCTCTCTTAAACCATACCACGTAAAGCAAACTGTGTAAATAGCGTTGGCCCTAAATAAGAAAGTGATGGCATTTTGAGGAAGGAACAGTACCATAGAATTCTACAACAACATTCGGTAGGTAGGTAGGGTGTGTGGTGGGCTGCGCAAGGCAGCCAAGCACTTAGGCCAAATGAGGCCCATTGTGATACCACATGGAGCGGATGCAAAAACATCCCACTACTCTAGAAACCAATTGGAGCTATATTAATATATAGCGGAGGATACGGCTTATGCTGGAGTCAGCTAGTTCACCGAGATTATTTAGAAAGTAGTGACCAAGATGCCTCTTTCTATGGTTCGCGAGGGCGCTGCAGGTTCCTAAAAGGTGGAGCGAGGTTTCTTCCTCTTCTTCGTCTCTGCAGTTTCTGCAGAAGTCGTTGGCCGGGAGGCCCAGTCGGGTGGCATGTTTGCCAAAAGTGGAGTGCCCAGTTATGACACTGATCAGGTTCCTAACTTGAATTCTACTGAGTCTTAGGACTAAGTGAGCGTTCTAGCTTAGGCCAGATTTCCCTGGTGACGCGACAAGTAGCACCATTCGACCACCTAAGATTGATTGCCGCAATGATCTTGGATTTGATGTGGAGCAGCGCGGTAGCAAGAGGTGCGCAGAGACCGACCTTATCCGGTTGGATGGTTTCACTGGTTCCGCGCTTGGCAAGATCATCGGCCAGGCAGTTCCCCGAGATGTCACAGTGTCCCGGCACCCACATGAGGTGAATGTTAAACTGCTCTGCCATCTCAACAAGAGATTTGCGGCAATTAAGAGCTGTTTTTGAATTAAAAGTGACAGACTTCAGGGACTTTATCGCAGCTTGACTGTCTGTACATATCGTGATAGAGGTACGCGATATCAAGTTGTACTTTAGCCACGACAAGGCTTCCTTGATCGCCATTACCTCCGCTTGAAATACGCTGCTATGGTTGGGAAGGCGAAATGAGATCTGGATTCCGAAGTCTTCGGAGAAGACTCCTCCACCGACTCCGGATTCAGTTTTTGATCCGTCGGTGTAGATCACCAGAGCTTCATTTCTTATAGGTATGCCTTCTCCCCAGTCAGATCTGGAGGGCAGGCTAAAGGAGAAGCTTCTTTTAAAAAGAGTTCTGGGGCGAGTATAGTTCAACTCCCTGAAGGGGAGATCTATAGACTCAAGAATGGTAGAGTGACCCATGCATCTAGAAGCCCACGATTGCGTGGCTCTGATCTTTACTGCTGCACAGGCTGCGACCTGCTTGCCGAAGATGTCTAGGGGTGGCAGGTGAAAGATGATTTCTAGGGCAGCTGTGGGTGTGGTCCTGGTTGCGCCACTGATACAGATGCAGGCAGATCTCTGCACACGGCTGAGAAGTTTGAGGTTAACACCCTTTTCCAGGGCATTCCACCATACTACGACTCCGTACAGTAGTATAGGTCGTACAACGGAGTTATATAACCAATAGGCAATACGAGGCTTTAGACCCCATTTACATCCGATTGCTCTCGGCAATGGTAAACGGTCAGATCATATTTTCAATGGTAAAAGGGCATACCATCATTCATATTTTACATTGATCAAAAACAATTAGCAAAAATTGTGAAAAATAGGTTATTTTGTCCAACATTTTAAAAGATGGAATGCCATCCACAGTCCTGACATGAATCTCACTGAACATTTTTCGGCAACAACTTTTCAATTATAAGACGGATACAAAAGGGAAAAATTAACTTTGGAATTGAGTGTTAGAAGAATAGTACGTAATATTGCCGAAAGCTCTACCAAAACTGTACGACAGTGTGCCAACAAGACAAATGATTATGGAAAATTTAATAAACAGTTACAACTTTTGTGTTTTTTCAGGTTGGTGCAAAATTATAACAATAACGGGATTTCGTTTTTGTTTTTTTATAAATTTGGGTTTTCATAAAAGTTAACATTTTGTATTTTTATTTGTGATATTAATGTTCAAAGAAACAAGGAAAATAGTTTTGTAAAACTGTATAAAGAGAAAATTAAAAAATTATTGTTACACTTTTGCTCTTCAGTGTATGTCGTCGTTATTGTGTAGTAGTAGTTTCATTCGGTGATTAGTACTGCTTTGTTTTATCTCTTGATCTATTGTCTTTACTTTAAGGTCCTTGTAGATTTCTGGATTGGGTATGTGCCAGTCTGCGTTGACTATAGTGCGGCTTATATTATTTTGAGTGCACTGGATAATCGCTCTGTTACATTTTTTGGATGTGCCCCATAGTTGCAGTCCGTATGTCCATATTGGTTTAATGATTGTCTTGTATATAAATAGTTTATTGTCGAACGTCAGCTGAGTTTCTCCCTAGCATCCAGTGATACTGCCTGTATTTCTCCTGAATTTGTCTCTTTTTCTGTATGATGTGTTGTCTCCATGTCAGTTTATTGTCAATGTACATGCCTAGGTACTTAGCATGCTTCGCAGCCTGTATGTTCTTGTCGTTAAGTCGGACTGGTAGAGTAGTGCTAACACGCCTTGTCATATAAGTTATTTGTATCGTCTTTTCCTCGTTAATTTGTATTTCCTATTCGTTAAACCATTTTGAGGTTTTGTCAAGTGTGTCTTGCAGTTATTTTGTTGCGTATAAAGTAGGTAGAGGAGTAGGCCTAGAGCACATCCCTGGGGAACGCCGGCTTGTGCTTTGTATAGATTTAAGCATTCGTTCTTGCAACGTACATAAAAGTTTGTATTATGTAGGTCGCTTTGCAGTATGAGGAAAAAGTCCATTGGTAGTAGACGTTTTTGAAGAAGTCCGGTATGCCATACTTTGTCAAATGCTTTTGAAACGTTAAGAAATAGTGCTGTACAGTATCTTTTCGCTTCAAAGTCGTTAGAAATTTGGTCAATCGCTCGGTGCGTTTGTTGTATTGTCGAGTGATATTGCCTAAAACCGAATTGGTGGTCTGGGATCAAATGATTTGTGTCAAGTACGGCTGTGATTCTTGTCTGAAGTATTTTTTCAAGCAGTTTGGACAGGACTGGGAGCAAACAAATTGGTCTGTAATTGTTAGCTTTTATGGGATCTTTGCCGGGTTTTGGGACAGCTGTTGTAGGAAGTACTTTGTTCGAAAAATCGCGTTAAATACAGTGCAATACATGGGCAGGTAGCTCTTTAAGTATTTTACCAGTGATTTGGTCGTATCCTGGGCGTTTTTTTTTTTTTTTTTTTTTAGTCTTGTACTTTATGAAATATTCGATTTCGTCTTTCGTAGTTACAGCTATTTTTGTAGTGTCAGAGCTCTTTATTGAGTTCAGTGAGTGCTGTGTCTTGTTTTTTTTCGTTTGTGAAAGTGTTAGCGAAGTGGGCTGCAAGTGTTTTAGGTTTTTCTTCTTTAGGTCTTGTTGTCATTAAGGATAGGGGGTTGATGAAGAATTATTGTTTGTACATGTAGGCCTTCCATAGCGAGTAGTTAGTATGTTTTGTAGGAGTCAGTTTAGAGAGGTGCTTGTTACAAAAGTTGCAAAAGTTTTTGTGAGTTATTAATAGCCGCTTTAGGTCTTTCGTGGATTTGTTCAGTTTTGTGTTTACGTCCGGAGCACTGGTGGTTGGCCACATCTTGCGGAGGTGCCGTTTATTCCTGATTTTAGCGAGTAAGCACTGGGGAGTTTTGGCGGTGCGTTCTTTTGCACTGAGCGTTGGTGTTGACCGCATCGTAGCGTCGAGTATGACATCGTTCAAGTGGATTATAGCCGTTTCTATGTTGTTTGGGATTTTTTAGAGCTACATTTGTAACTATTTATGTAACTACAGTGCTCCACAAAACTTTGCGTACGATAGAAAAACTCTGCGAAAAAGGGCGTTTATTCCCAAACCATATGTGATGTGATATGCTTCAGAATCTACCAATATCCATTCAAAAGTTATAACAAAAACAACAACCAATATTGCCAAATTCAATCCAGAAAAGTTTGCGTACGGTGAGCAAATTTTCTCAATAAGGCCCATTTAAATAACGGTGATTAATTAAGGAAGCAAGGAAATATATTGCCCTTGTATACCCGTTTTTAGCAAGTGCCGAAGTGTAGAAAAGTCCATAAATATAGTTAGAAAAAACTATAAATATAGGAAAAAACGGAACTTAGTTGGAATGAGAGGCTAATGGTTACTAGTTTGTACTAGAAGGGACGAGTGTCCTAGGGGGTGGTATCAAAACAAACCTGAAAAGGCCAGTCAATACCTCACTCAATAGATTTTTGTAAATTTTTTTAAAGAAATGTTAGTAATTAATTTATTTCAGTATGAATAAAAAATCATACACTATAATTTTGGGGTATTGCGATGACTTGGCCCATAACTCCAATTTTTTTCAAATTTTTTGGTCCAATATTCTAGAAATTAAGTGTCAACTGGAGTTGCTAACTCTAGTCAACTCGAGTTACAGCTAACTCGACAGAGACAAAGTCTGTCGCCTTTACATATTTGTTAACAACTTCTGAATCCTCTGTAGTTTAGGGATGAAATTCGGAATGAATGTGAATGCATTTTTTATGGAAAAAGTGATCGCTTGACTTGACTTGATGCGGTCCCCCATCGTGATGCTCGATATATTCAATGCTGTTTAATACATTTTCTTCGACCGCTGTAAACCATATCAAAAATATAATAAAAGAAATTTGTTTTTCGAATTTAGTATTGGTACTGCCGGTACATAATCAACAAGTAAGAGCTAGCACAGGTGTTAAAAGAGCTCTATTTAAATATTTTCTACACCAGCGCCAATTCCCTCATCCCCCCACATTTACCTCTAACCTTCCTGCCCTTTTCACTTTTTCCGTTTTTTAAAATGTATTTAGAGTCGTCTACTAAAACTTAATTTTTTTAATTTTGTAACCACCTTTGTTGCGCTACAAAAGACAATAAGTCTTACTTGTGCAAACCTTTATACAAGAGATAAAAATGCAGAATGCTTGGCTAATAATCCTAAAAAAAACTAAAAAAATTGTCTACCTTTAGGGGCAGACTCTCCACCTCTTCATGCTATAAACAGAGGAATCGGAACTGAAGGCCTTGGCACAATGTTAGCTGGACTATGGGGATCTGGCAACGGAACCAACACATTCGGTGAAAACGTTGGTGCAATTGGTGTAACCAAGGTAACTCGTCATCACATCGTCGTTGTTCGCTTGTAATTCTCTCCAATTTAGGTGGGAAGCCGTCGCGTCATTCAGTGGGCTGCATTGATTATGCTGCTACAAGGTGTAATCGGAAAATTCGGAGCTGTTTTCATTATGATTCCTGATCCAGTTGTCGGTGGAATATTTTGCGTAATGTTTGGAATGATTACAGCCTTCGGTTTGTCCACTCTACAGTATGTGGACTTGAGATCGTCCAGAAATTTGTATATTTTGGGACTTTCAATGTTCTTCCCAATGGTACTGTGCAGATGGATACAGGAGCACCCAGGTGTAATAAAAACTGGCAACGATACTGTGGATTCCACTCTGTCGGTGCTGTTGGGGACGACGATCTTAGTTGGCGGTATGTTGGGTTGCTTTTTGGATAATGTTATTCCAGGTAAGGTCCGGATTTAACTAAATTTATTTATTTTAATTCTTTAATTATTTATCAAGGAACTCCTGAGGAGCGAGGATTGATCGAATGGGCCAAGGAAATGCCCCTGGGAACCGGTGAGGAGAAGATAGCTCATTCGCCTGACTACGATTTTCCGTATGGAATGAATTTACTTAAAAAGTAAAGTTGCAATATTTTTTTTTCGAATCTGTTTCTAATACGTCAGCTTTGTTTCCTTTTTTCAGGTGGAAGTGGACATACTATCTACCATTTATGCCTACTTATAAGTTAGTTAAGCAACATTAATTAAAAATTTATCATTTAAGACTATTAACTGTTCCAAATAAGAAACAAGAAAAATACTTTGTTTCATACTACTGAAGTTTAGTTTGTTTTGTACGAATTTTATTTTCTCTGGAATTCAGTTTATTAAAAAATTACTTTAATTCGAACTCTGTCTATTTGTCTGTCCTGTTTGTTTAACTACTAACTTTTAATCTTATTTTTGCCATCTATGTATTAGGCGGCGTAACAGCCCGTTGAGAGCCAGAGCCTAGCTTTTTCGCACCTCCACTGTGTTGTGCGCGTTATAATTTTGACACATGTGGAGGTGACCTACTGTTTAATGCCGGTTCCGAACGGCGAATTGCGAAAGCTTTTCATGACAGAAGTACTCCAGGAAGGTTGTCAGTCGTTCGCTGGAGGTGGGGCCGTGAAAAATGTTTTGTGGTGTTATTTCCCCGAGCCGGATTCGAACCTAGGTACTCTCGCTTAACTGTCCGACGCACTAACGATTAAGCCACGGCGCCCATTTTTGCCATCTACAATTTTTTATAGTCTCTCGACAATTCAAATTTCATAGGACCAAAAAAATTCAAATTAACGAGGGAACAAATTGCATAGGTTTTCTTCGATTTATAGAGATTTGTTCAAGTGACTGAGAATGCTTCGAGGTTTTCGTTTATAGTTTGCAATTATCGAGAGTTTACTGCAATTAAATTCTACAAATTTTGACTCAATTATTGCATTTACCCAAGTTCTTTTATTGAGGTTACACTGCATTTAAATTGTTACCTGCATAATCATTGTAACCACTTCAATAAATTCCTAATATTAGTATTCTACACTCATATTTTTAAAGTAGGATCTCGGATCTTGGAGCGAACAGTTTTAATAGAAGATCTTCAGACAAAGCAAAGTTGTCAATCGCCAGGATTGTAGATTAAAATACTTTACATTCTTGTTTTCTTATGAACGCTCCAATGAACATTACTTAAGACGAAAAGTTTCAACTAAAAACGAACTTCAGCAACTAAATAAAAATTAATAGATAATAGAGATAGATCCATTTCGTCTGTTAAAGAATTTTTGTACTGCATGATGTGTAAGTGATGCATTTGATTTAGATTCAACAACAAAACTTTTTAAAGCGGTCTACTACTAATGCCACGAATCTTGGGGATGCCTAACATCGCTTCCAAAAGAGTAAGTAGTCAACAGGCACATGTTTATCAACATTTTTTTACTAAGTATAAAAAGCTTGAGGTTGTAAATTCTTAGGTTGACATTCGATGAAATAAATAAACTAAAAATTGTATAATACAAATGCAGGACATACACAAATGAGCTATTTACATATTATTCCTACATTACGATGCTTTGGCAGACATATGTTAGCCAGACTGCTATAACTCAGTTGTTTCTAGCTTCTTTACCAGGGTATGCGCATTATTCGTCAATTTATCAATCTGTTGATAGACGTTAAAGTGCCGGTTCAAATCATTAGTTTGTTCGAAGATTTTTGAGTTTTGTTTGAAAGAATTCTGTCGTTCGGTTGACAAGAAGTTATCGTCCAGTGAGTCATGACCGCTTTGACTGAAATTTAAAATAAATAATTTATTCGCCAACTGAAGTAGATATTTTATAATTTACCTTAAATTATCATCATTCTTGAACCACTCGTTCTCATATCCTTTTAGCCAAATGGGGTTGGATCCTTCCACACTATGCTTATTCGTATTAGGCACGGTGTTGCTTGGTGATTCTGGTCCATTGCGGATTTCCGACATTGAAGACCGATCTAAGGGTAGGGAGAGATGCTTTTGATCCCCTACCATTAACCAAATTCTATTGCAACTTACGAAAAACGTTCACTTTCGCTGCCCTGAGTTGCCGCCTATAACCATTTCTCTGAGATGCACATAGCGCGAGAGTTACAACTAGTAATGTGACAAGAAAGAGATTTGAAAAAACAAGCCACACAAATATTGGAACTCTAGTTTGGCCATCGACCAGCAGTTGAGCTTCAGCAGGCTGCGTATCAAGAACATTGAAGTCCTTGAAAAGTCCATCGAGACTCTCGGTGTGCTGATCGATTAGACGAAGTACCTCGGTTACTTCGTATATTGAATTGTCATCTCTCTCGACGAAGTGCATGTAGAGATCGGTTTTAGTTTTGTCCACAGACCCATCCTTGTTCTCGTGGACTTTAAATTCATCAATGTTTACAATAGCGTTTGTCACGTTGCTAATGGTGCTATCGAACAATAAAGTTAAGTAAATACATGTGTGCTAATTAAAGGACAATGTGAACTAAGAGTCGAAATTTTGATCCTTCCACTAAACGAGGCATTTTTCAAGCTCGAGTCATTTAAGTGGCACCAATAAACTCGAAAAAAATGTTTGAATCTTATATAATAGTTTTTTTTTTTTTTTTAAGTACGAATATGGAAATCTCCAAATTACTTATGATACAGTTACCGATTTCAAGAAATTTAAACTGAATTTATTGCTAACTTAAAGTCATCTTAAAGTGAATTAATCTTACTTCAGAGATGACTTTGATTCTATGATTGCTAAGAAATTAGCGCTGGGTTCAACAAAATTGTGAATCTAATCTGAATTTCTCAGTCTTTAATCGATTAGTCAAATGAATTCAAACTAAAGCAGCCCTTACGCAATTTAATTCGATTGTAAACTGAGTTGTCAACTGCGTCGATAGTTGGCCACACACTACATCAATTGAATTGAAAACCTGCCAATTTAAAAATAATTTTTCACTTTAATACTGAACAAAACTCGTTTACAAACGATTTCACAATGAATATCAACCGCAATTTCTAAAATTTGACAGTTTGTCGATGACACGATTCAAATGAGTTGAAAGACTTGCCAGTCAACTTCGAAAAATCAAAATCTTTTGATTTTTCACCCACCGCCAAATCGATCAATTGACAAAGCCACACACGGGTTGATTTCACTGTGATTTGGCTGAGTTGATAGTTGAATTGCTGCTTAAGAAAAAACTGAGATTGCATTCATTACACAGACAACCCAATTTTGACAGTTATTGAGGAAGCACCAAACACTAGCTCATCATTTTCACGCTCTTTGATTTTGATGTTCAAAATTGTTGCTCTCAAACGTATTCACAGACACAAAATGTTATAAAAAACGCAGTCAAATAAAATCTAGGGGCAAGAGCAGAAGTTTAAACCCAAATCGCAACGGCGCGTTATGTCGGTCGGCCTTTGACGTTTAAAGTAGAATACTCGTAAAAGTACAAACACAATGCTGCGTGCGTAGGGTAACACAAAATGCGACTTCGTGCGTTAGCAGTGCATTGTGTCGTAAATATTGTAACGCAGAGCTCAACCCAAAAGTAGAGCAAGAGTCTGATTTTCGTGCGTTTGACATTTCGCAGCTGATTTGAATTCAAATATTCGTCGACTACTTCGATTGTAGCAAAATGTATTTGCGATTTGGTTGAATCTTTGTTCGATTGTACTTCTTTTTTTAAAGGAGAAAATGAGTTCACTTGAAGAACATCTGATTTTACTGCATTTAGATGTAATTTCATGCGTAGACCCTTCTACGTCCCTTGTTAGGTTTAGTTTTTGGGCCCATTTCCGCCTTTCGGAATACATGTTCCTTGCTTTATTGCTTGTAGACAGCATATCCGAAAAGAGCAAATAAATTAAAAACAAACAAACTCATAGTTCTTTTAAATCGTATCCATACTCCTTTTTTAATGTTTTTATTCCCCCACTTAAAACAATTCAAAACAATCAACGTAACGCATGAAGTCACATTGTGTCTTGTAATTTGCGAAGTTGTGCGTTTATCGTAAAGCCTTCCTTCCTTCTTTAAAAGCATGGTAGAAATCGAAATAGCGGGGTCGGGTGTTGCAGCTTCGCAGACCGTAATATCGTAAGTCCGCCTGACTGGGTCTACTTTCTACTCGCTAAGGGGCGTTGGACAGATTTGTGCACAATTTTTTTTATTTACAAACGAAATTTGTATGCGAAAAGGCGATTATTTGGGTAAGAATTGCTTTTGTTCTAAGTTTCAAAATCAAATTGTTTTCTTACAAAATGTGCTTTAGGGGGGATGAAAAAATTTGAGGATAAGCTTATTTAGGAAAGCTAATGCGGGAGCTCCATTCCGATTTGAAAAATTGAGTGAGGCGCGCGTTGACATTCTTTTTCGTAAAGTCGATAAAACGCGTACCAATGTCTGTCAAAGTCCGACCGACCGAACGCGCCGTTGCGATTTGGGCTTTATAACTCTAACACTGAAAATTAAAATAAAAAAAAATTTTTCACCGCAACTCAAACTTACTCTTTGAATTTTTGGATCTTCTCCCGCAACTCAGATGGCTGCAGTCTAAACACAAATCTGACTTTCTGGTCATCTCTCAACAAATAGATGAAAACATGCGCCGTGTCCTTGAGGCCATCAGTATCATTCGCGACCACCATAAAGTCAAAGTACCCCTTCATTCCCTTTTGTGGGTCAAAATTCAATTGAATGTCCCCGGTTTCTCGATCAACCAAAAACGGATAGTTCTCGACATTCTCCAGACCTTCAGACAAAGTTTGGCGTATCTCCCCCACTTGGTAATACGAAATGATTGCGTTTTTGCCATCATCTGGATCGTTAGCGTCGACTCTCATGAAAGTTGTTCCAAAGTCGGTGGTGGTCGTAAATCCACCGGTGAAAACTTTCGAGCTAAATCTCGGGGGGTTGTCGTTGATGTCGAGAACTTGAACAAGTACTCGCACTACAGTACTGTCTGTCATCAGTTGTTCCTCATCTAATGAGCCTTCTTCGTTTCCTTCCAACTCAGGGCTTGGACTGTTTTTTAGCTGCTGATGACGATCATTTCCACGATCTGCCAATGGCATTATGTGTGGCGAATAAGCTCGGTGATTCGCGTTTGGATTTAGGTCAGGTGTTTCTAACATCTCAGCACAGTTTTCCGTAGCCCTGATGTAGAGCGTGTGGTTAGGCTTACACTCACGGTCTAACTCTCTGTTCAGCATCAGAATATGAGACTCGGGATGAAGAACGAAGTATCCTTCTTCATTCCCACGAATAATGAAGTAACAAATATCGCTGGGCGGATCGTCTAAGTCGTCCACCTCGTCTTTGTCGATGGTGTCAGGTAGCTTAACCCTCTGGCTCGCTGTGTCCATGTGCTCTGCCAGAAAAAAGGGAAGTTAGACTTTAAGTTAAAGCTGTGAAATTTAGTTTTGCATTACCAGTAAAGTTTACAACGATTTGATCTACGAGAAACTGTGGCTCATAGTCATTCACGTTGCGCACGTAAATGGTAAGATCGAGATCTGTGGTTAAGGATGTCGGAACTCCCTGATCAAATGCTTCAACTCGGATCTAGGGAAGAATTTGTCTAGAATCTTCAACCTTTTCAAATCGAAGCTCACCTCATAAAGTCTCTGCTTGTCTCTGTTCAAATTTTCTCGTAGGTATATCATGCCTGAATCCGGATCGATTTCAAAGGTCTTGTAACTTCCCATGGGATCCGGTTTTAGACGATATCGTACCAAGGCATTTAATCCAACGTCATCGTCCATTGCATAAACTTGCAGAATCATCGCACCAACAGTGGTGTTCTAAAATATTTTTGTTAACAAATATTTTTTCTTTGAAAATTTTCAACTTACCTCAGGGACCCGTAAGGTTGTGTTGTTCATTGGCGATTTAAATATCGGTGCATGATCGTTAAAATCAGACACGCAGATATCCAGTTTTTTCAAGATAATGTTTGGAGGCACTCCCAAGTCTCTTACAGTCAACGCAAGCGAGTAGTTTCCATACATGTTCCTTAGAGACGTTCTTGCAAACAGATGTGCTGTCCAAGGATCGCTTTGTCGGAGCTCGAAAATACCTGAAAACGAAATTTCACTGCAATTTATTTTTTTGATTAAAAAAAGTTGGGAAATACCTTCTTCATTTCCGTCGGAGATCGCCATCGATAGACGACCATTTGGTAGGTTAGGATCATCTGCATCCTTTCCTCTCATCGTTGTTATAACTTCTTTTAAATCATGGTATTCGGTAATTAGGACACATACAGGTGGAATTGCTACTTCTGGTGGCGAGTCGTTCTCATCCAGAACATTGATCCTAGATTTGAATTCTTAAGCAAATGCACATTACCAAATAATGCTGTGAGCCTACGTAATTTGTTTGAAAGCATTTCGACTTTCACCGGCTGTGAAGCCATACTGGTAATTATCCCACGCCTCGACGACCAGCATGTAGGTGTCCTTCGTTTCACGGTCTAACTTGGCCACCACCGTCATCACTCCTGTGTCTGCATCAATTGAGAATTTACCCTAAAGGGAAAAATTTGTATATTGCATTTAATTTTACTTTGTGCTGAAGAAAACCTGAGAACTAATGCGATCCATGAGAAAAGTGATCTTCCCAAAGTCTCCCGAATCGGCATCTGTCGCTTGAACTGTCCCGATTCTCGTACCAAGAGCTGCGTTCTCGCTGATCGTGTAGTTCTTACTGCCAGCTTTGAAATAAGGGTTGTTATCATTTTCATCCAACACGGAAACGTAAACGTCGATCAGCGAAGATCTAGGGGGATATCCAGAGTCAGTGGCACGGACGGTAAAGTTCAGCCACTGATGTTGCTCATGATCTATTTTATTGGCTACAACGATTTCCCCAGTTTGAGAATCCAAATAAACTAAGCTTATAAAACTAGGGTTTCCTGTAGGGGAAATTATGGAAGATAAAATGAAAATTTATCAAAAAAGGGTAAGCTTACCTTCCAGCGAATAGGTTATAGTTTTATTTTTGTCTAGGTCGTAAGCAAGGACATTTGCAATCAGAACCCCATTTATACTGTTCTCAGTGATGGTCTTTTTATAAAAAGGAACTTTAAACTTAGGGTTGTTATCGTTCTCGTCTTCAATTTGAATGTTAAGATAAGCTGAAAAAATTGTGATAACTGAGTAGTTTTTAAAAATTTCAAAAAGTAAACTAAATAGAGGCTTTCAGTCTGATTGTGTAAGCCGCGCATAAGTCTTGCCTTGGAGACGAGGCAACTGATTACATCCAGCGATTTTACAAACCCAAAGACTTCATCGAAAAATCTTGCAATGGACTTCATGGAAAAATCTTGTAATCCTAAGAATTCAACGAAAATTTTTGCAATCCCAAAGATTGCAACGAAAATTTTTGAACTCCCAAAGACTTCAACGTGACTGCAATGAGTGCAATGCCAACCTAAAGATTTACATTCAGTTGATTTGCAATCAATAGATTGGTCGTAAAGATTGCTCCAATCAAGACTTCAAAAAGAATGTGAAATTTCAATGCCAATGTCTAAGTCATCAAATGAAGTCAATTGAATGAATCACAAAGCATAAAATTCTTTACATGAATTCAGAGATTGCATTACAAAAGATTGCAGTCTTTTACAACTCTGGCACACGAATATTTTAGGCACCGAAAGCGCCGACGAATTAGCTATCATCAGGGAGGGAATGGATTACAACAATAGCTAGGAGATTTCTTTTCCCTCCATGCAAGAAGTCGGCTCACAGCTACTTGCAGAAGTCATAACGGAAACAATGATGATGGATGAAAAGGAAAACCTCCTGTTAGGTGGTCCGTCACCAATAAAGGTTTCTTCGACGAGCAATGATGCGACTAAGGACTAAGAAATTTATTTCTCAGGGACGATGACTCTATGTCTATTGCTAGCACGTCAAGACTTTCGGTATCGTCTGCAGCCTCGATCAGCAGTAGAATCGCAAACTGCAAGCAGATGGTACGTAGGCTTGGAGATAAAAAAGATTTGAGAGAAAGGGATAAGTGGAGGCTCCAGAACGCGATGGACTTCCTGAAGTCGCAGTCTATTGTTTACGTGCCAGTAGCCTAACAACAAAAGGCGGTGACTATGGAGGCACTGAGCGACAAGACGCACAAGTCCAGCTCAGGTTACCATCGCAGAAAGCCTTGGAGGTACCACACTGGCCGAACCGGTGCTGAAGTGTTCCACGGCTAAGGATCCTGTGAACTCTCGACAAAAGATGACGATTGCATCATCTGGGGCTGGTGAGGCTGCTCACGTCACGCCAGAGATGAACAATTCTACCTTAAGCAGCACCTGCACGTTGATTGCTGCCGGAGAGAAGGTACTCTCTGAGACAGCTTCAGCGGACGATAGGGCAACTGTAGGTAGGGAGCCCGTCAAACAACGTGAGCTCACGAGGCGTCTCCTAAAAAGGATGCATAGACGCAATGAACAATCCTTAACGGAACAGGAGAGGGTTGAAATAACGGGGGCGAGAGTGACGATGAAGGCGACTAACCACGCTTGGCGTAATTCCGTCAAGTCAAGGAGGTTGGCCATCGTAGGAGCGAGAGATGCGATCGACGCACCGAAACCGAGCCTGGTCCTGAGTTCCCCGGCTGAGGTCAAGTCTGCAGGTCCATGTGATGGGAAGGGCAAGGCCAACGTCGAACCCGAACCCATCCCCCCGACGTTGTCGTGACAACAAGGAAGATAGGGACGGTTAGAACGCCCACCCCCGTGAAGGGTAGTGAGGGACTCTTCGTCGTGAAAAAACATGGCACTGGCCGCGGATCTTCAGCGATGTCTAATAGGGTCCATAGATGCAACACAGTGTTGAACACGGTGTTGTGTCGCCCTTCGCCGCAAACGTAACACATGTGTGCACACATCATCAAAAAAAAAAAAAAAAAGAAAAGGGACCTTATGGAACTGTCGAGACCTAAAGGCCGCATCTTTGTCCAGGGGCCATACTTCCCGAAGGATATGATTGAGCGGAGCCTGTAGCAACTCAACCCTAAACTCGACAGCAAAGAGTGGAAGGTTATTGGGGAGCACCCCGCATTGGGTATGGACGTGGATGTGCTTCTCAGTCACAGTTCCCTGCCATTGCTGAAGAAACAGGACTTTCAAGTGCGGGTTAGCCTCAATCTTAGCAAAGTAAAAATCCTGTCGGTGTCCAGATGGCTCAGAAGAAGAGAACCCGCTGGTCGCAAAGATGAAGGTAATACAAATAAACTGTTATCACAGTAAGGCGGCCAACGCCAACTTGCTCTACCTACCTCTGCCACAGCTATGGCCGACATCACCCTCATACAAGAACCCTGGTTCGCTAGGAGACGAGTATGTGGGGTGATGAATAAGAACCTGGTTCTCTTTCACACTATAACAACAACACCCGAGGGTAGGCTGAAGTCCTGTATTATAGCTAGGAAGGGCATAACATTACGTTTACTTTCTTCTTACAGTAGCAGAGACATCACTACTGTAAAGCTCGAGAGTAGCGAAGCACAACCTCTAGGTCTCCGTCTACCTGCTATATGACCCGGTTTCAACTCCCCTTACGACCTTACAAGGCAACTAGTGCTAGATTCGAGAAGGCAGAACTGGGACCTAATCCTAGGATGCGACGCCAACGTGGACCACACTGTGTGGGGCAGTACGGACATCAACAAACGAGGTGAGTCTCTTTATGAATTTATAATATTGGATAGCAGTCGGTCTGAAGCTCTTATTCAGGCATCAGGAATAAAAAGCGAACGAACTGGAACGATTTTAGAAAAAATAGTAGTTAAGGGTATCAAAGCACTAGCCACAAACTTGGCCGATAAACCACAAGGTGTAGACCACATGGCATCAGCACTGATCGATACTCTACAAATTATCGTGTCCTTTAGGGGCAATAAAAGACAAGAAAGGACCTCCTTGGTGAAATAGCAACCTCGGTGTCCTGAAGAAAAGGTAACGTTTTCTTTTTTAAGGTGGCCAAGGAAACTAGAGAGACCTTCCCTCCCCTCTCCCCTCTTCTATGGGTGCTAGTTATAAACGAAGCACTGGACAACATCAGATGATGAGGGACCAAGGTCGTTGCATATGCAGACGATGTCGTTACTCTAGCAACAAGTAAATTCTTCCCAACCGTCAGCGATATTAGCCGTGTTTTATTATGCACGGATGGTCTATATGGATCAATTGTGAAAATAAAACACTCCAGATCATGGAAGTGTTTTTATTTTGTGTTCTGACATTAGTTTGACAATCAACTCCTGTCGATGCTGGGATATTTGCGGGCAGTATTTCCATGCCAACGTAGTTTTTCTTTTTTTCAAAACAAGTGTTTGCACATCTCTTACGATGATGATTACAATCTTCACCGCCAAACACAAAGCAATTGTGCAAATCACACAAAATTGTTAGAAATTAAAATTCAAATACAAATTTTGTATTACTGTTAGCACAATATTACTTCATTTAAGGAATAAAAGTGAATACTAAAATTTAGTTAAAAAAATAATATTTTGTATACTTATCAGGCAATGCCGTAAATTGAAAATGGTTTCCAGACAAATCAGCTTCCATAAACCTAGCAGCGAATAGCGGAATCAATTTTGGGATCACGATAAATGATCTCGATAGCTATCTGGATCATGTGTTGTTGTTGCAATGCGTGCAACAATGATCTATATAGATCATTAGTGCATAATAAAGCACGGCTTATATTGACGTAAGTTAGAATAGGTCTTACAGTGGCTGTGTACATCCATTCACTTAGTCTAGATCATATGCGAATAGGTATCCACCCACCAACCTGTTTCGTTAAGAAGCAAATTGAAAACAGGATATTGAAGATAGCTAATGATAGATGGGAGGCACTACCCACGTGCGAAACGACAAGGGCTGTAGCCTAGATATGATTACAGCAAAACGAAAGTGCTGCTCTTGTATGACAAAAAGTCTCTCGTAAGGGTGATTGGCGTAATCACGGGTCACAATAGTTTAAAAGACTACCTTTTCAGGGTAGGACTTCTGGGTGATAATATTTGCAGGGGTTGTTTGAAACATTTTGAAGCTATATCTTCCCGGATCTTTAAGATATTAACTCTGTTCCTTTAAAGAATATTTTCAGGTTCTTGAGTAAGACCACATCCTTTCCCTTTTGCCGATCGCGTCAGCCGTGTGAAAATTGCTTTAGCCAGATCACCTTCTTCAACAGAAAATTTAAGTAATTTAAATCATTAACATTCTTTCGCCGACTTTTGGATAGTATCTCGAAAACTATTGAAGCCACAGTGCTAAAAATAATTTCAAAACAGAAAGGTTACATCAAGACCGACATTCCAGATTTTTTTCTGATTTTTTTTTTACCTTGCAGCGTAATATCTCGAAACCCCCAAATAAAACGTTATTTCATTTTACAAGACCTATCCGATGGTACTCAATAGATTCCCGTGAAATTTATTTTTCAAAAAGTTAGTAATTAATTTATTTATGAAAAATTAATTTTTATATTATGAAAAATTTTTCAATTTTTGGGTATTTTTAGCATATTGTGATGAGATTTTTTTCATATTTTTTGCTCCCATATTTTTGTAAATAAGATGGGGGACACGGTACACAAGTCAATTTTTGGTAGTTTGTTGGCCGATATTAGGTATACAAATTTGCTTCGCCCGTTTTTTTTTCTAAAATTCGAGGCTTTATTATAATAAACTGGTTATACATTTATAATTCGTTTTGCGTTTGATTCGATTGACGTTTGACTCGAGTCTTGATCAAGTAATGCCGCCAATTCTTCATCTTCGAAAACTTCCTCTCTTCCACCGCCATGCCGGTCTTCGACGTCAAAATTACCGTTCTTGGAGCGTTGAAACCACTCTCGGCACGTTCTTTCACTAATAGCAATCTCATCTTAAGTATTTGAGAGCATTCGATGAACCACATCAGCATATTAAAGCAGAAAATTAAAACCTGCCGCAAATGACGAGAATTTGGCTCGTAAGCTGACATGTTTAATCGAGAATAACTTTATGATGACACAAATCGATTAATACTTCGATGGCGTTATGTTTACAAATACCTAAGCTTATCGTATGACATCTAAGATCTACATAATTAATTCGACTACCACATAACGCTACAGCCATCTATTGCAAAACGGCGGGAGCAAAGTTGTACACCTAGTAATTTCTTACCAATAAGAGGAAGATGATTATCAGGGTACAACTTTTTAATAAAGCTGCCATCCTCTTTCCTACGATATGCATATCAAAAAACGAATAAAAGAAACCCTAAAAAACGACGTAGAGAACTTAATCTACTCCAGGACATTTGTATTCACTAAAAAAAAGTTTGTGTGTCTAATTATAGTCTCATCCTGTCAATCTATTTTAACACTGTTTTTGAGCTATAACTACTCTACCTAGTTCTTTTTATTAGTTTATGATCGTCCTTAGTTCAATTCTTTCAACAATATTCCGCATAAAGGTGCACCCAAGGAAGTGTCGCAGGAGCGAAACGTATACCCTCTCGCTGAATGACTAACAAAGCGGACCTACATTCCCATTCTTTTTACCTTCAACAATCTGTGGACCCTTCGATGCACCCAAATCCTCTGCAATTATACACAACTTCACGTGTTCCACCTTTTCACGGTCCAAAATCTTGACCACCTATGATTGAAGTTATTTTAAGAACATTCCAAAATGAATACATTACAAATTCAGTTACCTTAAGTGTTCCATCGATGGAATCCAACTCGAAAGCACTAATGAAGTCATACTCACTGGTCTTCACAAATGACCCGACTTCATTCCGAGCCTCTGACTTGCTCTTATTTATGTGATACCTTAAGATAGGAGCCTCGTCCAAATCAGTGGCAGTCACCCGGTACACCAGGCTCCCAACTGGCGTATTCTCCGTGATTTTTAACGTTGGCAGCTCACTGAATGCGGGGTGCTTGTTGTTAACGTCCTTGATAGATATGTTGACAATAGCCGAGCTCATCAACTGCGATGAACCGACTCCCCCATCCAAGGCCAACTAGAAGCAAACAAAAAGTCAAGTAACATGGCAGTGCAAGAATTTTTTTAGAAACACACCACTGTCAGTGAGTATATGGTCTTCTTTGAACTGGTCAAGTCGGGATCTAGGGACGCTCCACGAGCTACGTATATAATCCCAGTATTTGCATTTATGATAAACTTATCTTCAGCCCCAGACTGAATCCTGTACACCACGTTGTTGTTCGGCGATGACTCGTCACGGTCGAGTGCTTTGACCTCCAGGACCAAACTGTCGCTGGGAAGATCCTCGGGGATAGTTTTCTCATAGAAGGACTTTTGGAAAATAGGTGGATTGTCATTGATGTCCTGGATGTACACGAAAACAGGGACAACTGTCGAAAGCATTGGGATTCCTGAGTCTCGAGCTCGTATCATAAGTTCGATATTGTGAACGTTCGAATTTTCCCCCGGTGGAAGATCTTCAAAGTCAAATGCTCGAACAGGCCGCAAGACTCCCGTTTTCTCGTCTATTGTAAAATTTCTCCGATAAAGTCCTTCAACTATTTCATAAGTTATCTGACTGTTTTCCGTGCCATTCAGATCGATGTCCCTAGCCTCCAAGAGCAATGGGGTCTCAAAGTCGATTTTGTTCTCCAGCAAGTTCGCCTCGTAGTAGCGTTGGAGGAATATTGGGGAGTTATCGTTTACATCTTCGATGTTTATGATGATTTGGGCTGTATTCCGATTTCCAGATCCAATGTTGTCCTGAGCCTCTACCGTTAGATAATGACGAGATATGACTTCTCGATCGAACGCGTCTCCTCCTGGGTGACGAACAGATAAAATCCCAGAGATAGGGTCTAGGTTCAAGCTGTGAAATAATTTTTCTTAGTAATCGCTTTCATTAAAACTCGGCCTTTGGCTTACAGGTTTGCAATGCCTCCACGCAGGTTCTTGTATCGTATTCCCATGGTCCCATAGTCGCCTGAATCACGATCAGTGGCTGCAATCTGAGCAACCATTGTTCCTGGCTCACTGTTTTCCAAGATTGTCACATTATAAATGGATTCCGTGAACTCGGGAAAGTTATCATTCTGATCGCGAATATTTATCTGAAGGTGAGCAGAGCTGAAAGTTCAATGAAAGTTCTTTAGACCTTCTTAATAAAACAAAAGACTTTTGGCTATTAATTATCAAAAACGACAAATGTGAGTTGAACATATTTTTCTGCTTATGCAGTTCAAAGCGAATGTACAAGTTAACCCAAACGGCAATCAAACCTATTTCAGACCAGCGGGTGGTGATGAAACAGAACGCCACACATATGGGGTCAACATTGTACTGATCTGCACAACAACCCGACGGACGATAAAACAGAATGCCACACATAAAGTGCAAACATCATATTGATCAATACGAAAAGAAAGATTGATCAAAACGCAAATCAGACTCTAGCTTTACTTTTGCGTTGAGATCTGCGTTACAACATTTACGATACAACGCACTGCTTTCTACTCTATCTGTCAGCGCATGCACGCACGCACGCAGCATTGTGTTTGTAGTTTTACGTGTATTCCACTTTAAACGTCAAAGTTCGACCGACCGAACGCGCCGTTGCGATTTGGGTTTTGGCTCATTTGAGGCAGAAAAACTTGCATAAAAAACGCGTTCAGATGAAATCAAGGGGAAAGAGACGATGGCTCTGTGCTTCTAAAAGGGGAGCTGGTTAAACAGTTATAGATAAAAAAAAGTAATGTATGAGGGAATTGGTCGTCTTAAAAGGCTCTAAAAAAAGGCCGGGACAGCATATGTCTATCTTTTAAAGTAGATCCAAAATAGCCATTCGAAAAGCTCCCCCCTGTATTTCCAACCCGCTTCACCAAAAAGTCTGGGCGCCGTGGCTTAATCGTTAATGCGTCGGACTGTTAAGCGAGAGTACCCGGGTTTGAATACAGCTCGGGGAAAAAACACCACAAACATTTTTCACGGCCCCACCTCCAGCGTACGATTGACAATACTCCTGGAGTACTTCTGTCACGGAAAGCTTTCGCAATTCGCCATTCGGGACCGGCAATAAACTGTAGGTCCCCTTCAGATGTGTCAAATTATAACGCGCACAACACACTGGAGGCGCGAAAAGCTAGGCTCTGGCCCTTCGTGGGCTGTTACACCACTAATGATGATGATGATGAACTTACGCTGCGATGCAATAAGTTTAACTTCAACTTAGAAAGAAACACCAAGAAATAGCTGGTAGACGTTTAGATAAATTGCATAGAAGCCCGACCGATCTATTGATCCCTTGGATGATTGCGCACACGTGCTCAGCAATAATATCTCCCGCGACTGCTATAAACCACAATGCAAAGTTATTTTAACCCCTTTCTGCTTTACATAAATAAAATATACGGAATACGATCGCCGGATGGAAAAGTAAGCAAAGAGGGTAGTTCGAACACCTGCGTTCTTTTTATGATGCCTTGCATGTACTTCAAAGTTAAAGACAAACTTAATGCATCGCGATAAAAAATGCACTAACAAAGTGCGCAGCATAAGTAATTTACGCTTCAAATTTCAGCCAAATCGATTAAGCGTTTCGATAGCCAACTCTGACAAGAGAAAATTTACCAACATCCAAACTTTTAAGTTTATAATATTATTAAGATTAAGATTAAGATAGTATTTAAATCTTAATCGTATTCATAAATTCTAGTTCTAGTTCTCAATGTATGGCAAAAGGCAAAGAAGAAAGATTAAAATTAAGTATTAAATTAATAAATTGTATAATAAATCTATTAAACAAAACATGATAACGTTAGCTTCCGTTGCAATTATTAACGGGAAATCTATCTTATGGATTTTTTCACTGCTATTTGTAATCAAAAAATAAATAATGTTGTGTTACAAGCCCATAGACTTTAAATAAACTCACAAAAGTTTTCAATTCTCGCATTTCTTCAATTCTCTGCTGAACTCAAATGAAATTATGTGAATTTAATTTACTTCCGCGCGTACTTTTACAACTCTGAATCAATCACTATAATTACAACCATGAATCACCACTGCGCTCACCTCCACTTATCGGGGTCCTCTGTCTCCCGGGCAAATAGTGTGAAATTCATTTGCTTATACCGCTCATAGTCAATCATTTTCGGATCCTTTACCCGAATCAGAAAAGTCGCCTCGTTCACCGCCAACTCTGGCACTATCTCAAATATATCATTTGGCGGATCCATGAACAGTCGAAATGTCCCATTATTACCAACGTCATGGTCGAATACGAAATTGTTCACATCGTCGATGAAACTCAACGGTGTATTGACTTGAGAATTCTCGTTAATCTCACATCGGTAGACCTGTTCACTGAAGGTTGGTGTTTCGTCATCAACGTCCGTGACGATAATTGTAACTTCCGTTTTCACAGACGGGGGTGGCTGCAGTAAAACACAAAAAAAAGCAAGAAGATGGGAATAAGCTAATTCACTACTGACTGACCACCTACCACTTGTTGTGACAACTCGGTTGCCATAATTTTAAGAATATAAGCTCCATTTACTTGGTTGCTCGTGTCCTCTCTGTCCAGAACTCGTAACGTATACACGGAACCGGTGTCTTTCTCGATACCAAATAGATCGTTCGGCTCAACGGAATACTTGATGGGATTGTTAATCCCACGATCGCCATCGATTGCCTTCACCCGCAAAACCCGAGTTCCAACATCTGCATCTTCACCAATCCGGGCGACCGCTTGCACTTGAACGAACTCCGGAGATTGGTCTTCCACGTCCTTGACTTTGACTAGTATCGCCGCGGTTCCTGTATTGACCGGACCCTGATTGGCCCGATCAATTGCCAAAACACGCAGTTGATATAAGCTCTTTGTTTCGTAGTCAAGTTTACCAGTCAACCGGAGAATCCCCTTCCCCTGGTACGTTGATATCGAAAAGACGTCATTGTCACCGTCCATTTCCTGTAAGTAATACACCACCTGACCATATGCGCCCTCGTCATTGTCAATGGCCTCCAATGCAGTGACTATTCCCGGCCCACTATTTTCGGGAACCTCAATCGCCGACTGATACGGCCGGAACACGGGTTCATTGTCATTTATATCTTCCACCAGAAGCAGAAAACTCTGTGTTACGTAATTGAAGTCACCAAAATGGTGATTGTCCGTCAATGTCAGCACGATTGAGTATTCATCTTTTGTCTAGAAAAAAGAAAAACAAACAAGAAAAATTTACTCCGAGTTCGAGGTGATAGATTCACATTTACGACATTACCCACCTCTCTATCCAGTTCTTTAGCGAGATACACATTTGCCTCATTTGCGCCGGTGTTCTCGATTGTAATAATATCACTATCGGAAGATAGCCGCTTGCTGAACGTCAGCGGATCGTTGTCGGGGTCAAACCCCTTTAGTCGGTAGATAAGTGTGCCTAAAAAAACATTCTAACATTACTTAAATCGTCAGTGAAATGGTTGTTCGAAAAATTACCAACGGCGGTTTCTGGACTTTCCTTCAACCGCAAAACTATTTCCGATTGGCCTTCGATGACAAAACGTGGGGGTCTATTGCACACAGCACTTTCGATGAAACACGTCAATAGTATAACGACAGCAACAGTGATGTGAAATTTTAAACGTACTTTTTTTAATTTAATTTTTTTGTTTCGGATAACTTCGTTGGACATATTTAATGCAATGTGTGCTGGATTGACCTTATAAATAAACTGAAATTAAATCAGATGGCTGTAAATTCAGAACTCTAAAACGTGCTAATTTTCTGTACGTGAAAAAAGGGTGGACGCATGTCATAATGCTTTTTTTTGCAACTTATTGAAATCGGACATCGCAGAGGTGTGCACTTTTACCGCATTAAAGAACAAAAAACTGGAATACGTTTCCGATTACGAAAGGGAGGGGAACATCGAAGTTCTTAGGTTACTAATGGCCTCTTTCGCAGGTACCTGGGCAAATAAACATTGGTTATCTGTACTCCGTTTCCTGCTCAAAGTTTGTTTTAATATATTACATTAGAGCGGTGTCAGTTTTTATTAATAAGGTTTAACGATGAAATTACAATAAAACAATGATTCCTGGGTTGTCGCGTCGCAATTAACTACGATTTAAAGGTCCTGAGTAGCGGAATATGTTGCAATGTATTTTGTGAGGTACATCATTAAGTGTAATGTAACTAAAATCAAATCATGTAATTGAGTAAATGAACGTAAAAGGACATAACAACCAGAGGCCACAACGAATCCTGCTTTGCTATTACCAAACAGATGTACCTGCCGATGATGTACCAACTAAACACCCTTATTGACTAACAGCAATTATGAAGTAGCTTTTGAGGGAAAAGCCTAGATTAAATTACCTAGAAGATCCTTTCCACACGAGTCAAAAACTAAACACAAAACAGAAGGGAAGACAGTAATTTATGGGCTACTGTCGCAGAGTTTTTTATCTACCATTTTCCAATTGATTTTTGACTAATCTAAAAATCCACGTAAACAACCGATTGGTTTGTAAATGAGAGTAGGAAATCGCTGAATTTAAATTATTGAATGTAGACGAGCAAAATACCATTCTTTCAACCTCAAATTACCAGGGGACTAATGACCACGTCCAATTCCAGCCGCAGGGAAAATATATTTTTTCGATTCACCAAAAACGAAGTAAAAGATCCCGAACATTCTTTTTGCACTAGGAGATATCTGATGCAGACTTAAATGGTCTAAAATCGAGTTTTAGAATAAAATTACTACAGTTTTATTGTAATTACGCCAGAATTTTCTAGTTGTCAGTAAATGAAATTTATGTTGTACAGGAACAACACTGGGCATGAAAGGATTAATAAAATATGATTAATCGAATACTTTTACATGGAAAGGTCAACATATTCAACTAAACAAAACAGATACAATTTAACGAGTGGCAAATAATTGAAATTCGTTACATTCTGCAGCATTTTTAAGCCAGCAAGGGCAAGATCAAATGTAGCCTGTCGAATTTTAACAGACTTGTCGTGCACTGTCCAAGCCAGGATATAAGAATCGTTATACTAGCATAGAAAGAAGGTATTGCAATTTTTCACAACTTCAACTTTGACCCGTCCGTCGTCCAACTTTCGTATCTTAAAATTCTAATCCATTTTAAAACCGCATCCATCTTATGTTTAAATTACAGAAAGTTAGCATTACAGACAACCGATTTTCATCTTTAATGGAATAAATTAGGCTCATTTCTCACCTGTCAACGAAAAACCCGTCTTAATATCTCTAACATTTCACCTAGGTAATTTCTAACCATTAAAATGCTCTTATTTTGCAGAAGACAAAAAACCCGAGCAACACCCAAGTCGAAAAAAATACCATAGGTTTCAACCAAGAGAAACCAACCCGAGAGATAGGGTCGACAGGTTTTTCATGGATATAGCGGTTTTTGTTTTTATGTGTAAATATTTTTGATGACGGTCCTATTTTAACTCGGATAACATTCAGCTTACATACCACAACAGCAAAAATGTGATAGTGTTGTTCTTCTTTTACAAAGAAGTTGAATTCTCTATTCACAAACTTGTAGCACATTTGGTTGTTGATTTTCCCTCAACTGTGACGATGCAGACAAAAAGTTCGCTAAATAGTTTACTTGAAACAAAATCACAAGCCCGCAACGAAGAGAAGGTGACGTTGAACTTGACTGTATTGGATAGATTGGACATGGATGGATGAGTGAAAGAATACAGGCGGTGCTGGATTGTGCTACAAATCTTAGTAAGGTGCGTAGAAAAGTAATGATAATGAATATAGGCTAAGGTGAGTGTGACCTGAAACAAAGAACGCCATCTATTGCTTTAATGAGTCTAATCTCTGCAGTGTTGGCTAATTGAAGACTTTGAATGTGAAACATGGTCTTTTTGTGTAGCATACGCATGTTGAGTGCAGAACATGGTTCGCTGAATTCGCCATTGGAAAACCTAGGTTAGCGCATTCACATTATTACACGCAATGGCTTGCTTACTTGCTTCGAGCACTTATTGTAGAATAATTATCGGGTACACATCAACTACTCTTAGTGGTCCATATGTAGGTGTTGTGTAGTAAATAAAACAATTCAAGCAACATAACCATGAACTGTTAAGACAAACTTTTTACGATTAAACGCTATTTGTATCAAACATATGTTATAACTACAGGGGCCAAACATAATATGTGTAAGTTGTTTTTAGGAAAGTGCACTATAAGAATGGTACTCAGGAAGGCATGGGAATATACCAAACCGATCTACAGTTGCTTTGTAGACCTGGAAAAAGCGTGTGACCGAGTCCCTCGAGAAAAACTCTGGAGTCTTCTGCAGGACTATGAGGTTGATGGGTCTCTGTTCAGTCCCTACACTCAAACTGGTGGTGGTGTTCGGGTTAACGGTAGTAAATCAACACCTTTTACGGCAACAATCAATCGGTTAATTAGCTTACTAAATAGCTAAGTTTCAGCATTTCTTAAATGTTGTTACTAATGACAAAAAATGAACTATATTTTCTTGAACGGGTAGCTAGTTTGCCATAGTAGTATTGTATAAGCGGCATTTCCATCACTTCCTACAAAAAATGCAAATTTTAAAAGTGTTATGCTCAAAATTATGGTTATATATATATATCTTTATATACAATATAAAATTGCATTCTGTAAATACATTCGTGAATAAATTGTTGTTTTTATTTCTCGGAAAGAGTTGCAAAAAAATTAGTACAGTTCATGAAACGCGTGTCACCGATTTCACTAACCAAATTAACGTTCACTCAATTAATTACTTTTGTATTTCAAAGGTAGTCATGGAAAGTGCAAGCCACTCACATGACAATCTCTCCAAGGGAATGAGATGTCTTACTAAAGTCGCACAATCACTCCATTGTGCTTCTTATATCGCTCCAAAGCCATTATATAACACCAAACAATAAAAGAAAATCATAATTAAATATCTCCAAACAAATACGAGCTGAAAATGTTTATTCGCGCATCAAGCAACATCTACAGTTAGGTGCAAAACTTAGTCACTCAAAGCGAAAAAATCGGTTGATCAGCAAAAAGCGTACCAAAAAAACAAACTGTTGCGTAATTTATCGTTAAAGCCTTATAAGCCAAAAGTTCAAAAAAAATATTATGTAATGACACCATTCAATTTTTCCAGTACCAGTTTTTTATACAGGTGAAAACTGAGGATAAAGGATATTTTAATATCTTGTCAAAAGTCCTTTTATCTTATTTATTTGTGTAATAAGCCTTGCTAAGACTCCAAATAGCCAACGACAGACGTATAAAATTTTAACCCACTGGGCTCTATCCTGAAGAGCTTTGTTTTCTTTAACAAAAGTAATTTTCAAATAGGCATAGAGACTATCATTGGTCCTAAGATCTGCGCCTTATGCTGGTCAGTCTAAACCATTAATTCGCTGCATTTAAATTAACCCTTAACCTTGTCGGCCTTGTATTTAGGGTCTCTTCAACATGAAACAAAACTTTACTTAGACAAAAATGCGGTGATGTCAAACTTCAAAATATTTAAATAGTCGTGCTGGTCGTTCATACTTTCTATTAGAAATAATTTCCCAAATGTGAAACCGCAATTACAATGGTATGGAGGATTCACCTCCGATGTTGTTTACTTCACAGTTCGCATTATGTGACTCACTTTGTCTTTTTTTCAAATCCCGGCTTCACATCTCTTAAGTTGGCTTAAAATCATATCAATCCGGTTTAGTTTGACCAAAATTAACCGCTTTCATACTAACGAGGGTCATGAGGTTGGAAAAGACAAGAGTCCTTGAAGTCACATTACGTTCGTTGAACAATTAAATAGGAAGGTGAGTAGATAATGCTGTGGGGTTGCATAAGTGCCGAGGAATTACACCTTATGGAGAACATAATGGAACAACATATTTATTTAGATATTTTTAAGACTGGCCTCGCAGTATCAATCTGTAATATGCCCTATCGTTCAAATGAACTTGTATTTCAATACAATGAAGACCCGAAGTACATGACTGAAAAGGTTCAGGGTTGGCTTCAAAAGTAGCGATTTGATGGCTTAGACTGGGCAGCCCAAAGCTCAGACCTTAAGACAATTGAAACTCTTTACGACGAATATGATTCTCCAATATCAATCTCCGCCGTACTTTAGAATTGAGCTCAAGAATTGCTAAAATTTCAAGCTGTTATAGTTATCGATTGTCAAAGCAAAATGACTTTGGACTCAATACTAAAGTATTGTTTCCACTCTGTTTTCATCGTTGCGCAAAACTGGTACAAAACTGAGTCAGAGATAATTGATCTTTGCTCATATAAAATAATTTTTTTTCTGATTTCTGTTTATGTTAAATAGTTACTCATTACTCACTAATAAATTTCATTTTTGAATTTTCGCTAAGAAACCGAATTGTTTGCTATAACTCGCTCAGTTTCGCACCCCACTGTATGTAAGTCGAGATTGACTAGCTGCAGCGGAAGAACTTTTATTACGGGATGCATTGTTTTGGAAGGAGCGGCACTATGCTCTTAAGACAATGAGTAAACCTAAAATCGAAAATAATAACAATTCTACTAGTCTCTAATTAAAATGGAAAGCGATGAAGGTGAAAACTCGGCACTCGGAATACGCTGTGGTGGTGCAGAATTTCCAGATCGCAGAGTTTATCAGGGTGGACAAGCGCAACCGAACAAGATCGACACGCAAGAAACAAAATCTGGAAAAAAAAATGTATTTTTTTACATTAATTGTTCTGAATATCCTATGTGTTAGCTTGTGATGCAGAACTCGTTTTGCATTACTTTGCATGCCAACGATGTGGAAACATGCAATTTTCTTTTAAAAGCCGTGAAGTAATTGGATGGAGAGCCATTTTATTTTGGTGCATGTAAGATGAACTGAAATGAAATTAATAGCTAACCGATCTATGATAAAACTTATCAGCAATGTTACAGTCCAAGAAAACCAAGAGTTAAACTTTCGATTTTTAATTCTTCGCCAATAATGTTTTATAGAAATACTCTAAGGCCAAATAATGTAACTGGCAAGCATTTAATCTAATCAAACTAATATATGGACCATCCTTGCGAATAACATTTAATTCCGGTCTTCAATCAAAAAATCATATTTTTTCACAACCTAAACTAATATATGTTAGAAAACTAGTTTAACCCATCTAAGAATTAAATTTCTTTAGAATTGCATACACTCTAAAGGCTATATTAAATCAAGTTCATCATCAAGTTAATTATTTTTCAAATGATCATATGCTAAGATAACTTTTTCTAGCCGAAGAAGATATTGCAAACAACTGGCAAAAAGTTGCAAAAATAATTCGCCACCACTTTACCGTAATCTTTAAGCCAGCAGGGCGAGGCAGTGCGAGCATTTTAACTAAATCTGTTTTGCAATACTCTATTGTTTACAGAATAAATCCAGTTTCATTGTGAGACATATACCTTCGAATAGAGTTAGGCTAACCATGAACCATTGCGAATTGAACGTTTCACTACCAGAAAATGCACGAAAGATATTCATATACAGTCCAGTGAACAAATTGTTTAAAGTTACTGGGACACTTGCGATATTAATTTGTCTGGTCAATAAGCAAAACATGAGCAGGGAAAAAAAGAGAAAATGGTCGAAAAATCTCGATCTCGTTGTTGATAGTGTAAAAGATGCTTTGATTTTCTGTGGAACTCCACCAAGGTGCATTAATTCGGAACTTGAAGTGCCATGTAATATTCAGTTAATTCTCGACAATTTGAAACTCTAGGGACCAGGAAAAAATTGCAACTACCAACGGCTCAAAATAACCTAGAGGAAGGAAGGGATAAACAAGAATTTGATAAGAATTCGTGATTTATTATTTCAAATACTTGCACAATTATATTCACAAATATTAATTAAAAAAAAAAGTTCGAAACTTTCGCTTCCGTTTTTTATTGTCCAATGAATTTTGGACTTAGAAGCTTTAATCTTTTACAGTTCTTCAATGTTAAATTAGCAGAGGGACTAGTTAATTTAAGTTTTATTTCATTTATCGAGTATTTTTAAGGGGCTGTGAAATTATCGACAAATTAGATTTAATAAGTATAAAACTATTGAGAGTCGATTACACATAATGCTTAGTTTTTGGGCATAGCGCTGGCCATCCAGATCGTATTATCTCTACCAAGCAAGAAAAATTGAGCTAAAGATTGAGCAGTGGCAAAACGAGCAGCTAACTGAAGGTGACGTAGTTCTTATGGGGTCGTTAGTGCACGGGGATCGATTATTTTGCCATCATGATACCGGCGGGCCGGTATTTTTTTTTTGTGGGTGAGGAAGGGGGAGGGGAGATGGAAATCTTTAGGATCAAGTTGTTTATCATAACTGAGTAGGTACACAAAAAAAAAATACAAATTCAAGCGCAATAGGCCCATTGAATCCGCCCAAATTTTTTATGAGCAAATAGAATCATGACACAGATTACGAATAAAAAATGCAGCCTAAGAAGATCAGTTTATTTGAGGGACAAATAATTGAAGATGGGCTTGATACGCAATAGATACTTTTCTGAATATTGAAGAAATTGCTTAGTACCTAATAATAAAGCCTATTGATTGAAGCCCTCATCCTTCTCAAACATAAAAAAAATTGGTCAATTACTAAAGTTTATATTTTGGAAGATAAACAACCTAATTGCTATAATTTTTAATAATAAGAGCGGAGAGTCTTTCTCTGCTATTATAAAAAAAATATCGGGCCAAAATGGTTAAATTTGGAGAAATTATTATTAATTATTGTGCTGGAAATAAAATGTAGATGCACACTTCTTTATAGAACGTCGACCTATAAGGGTAACACACTTTGTAAAGACTCGCACATCCCGTACATCCGCCCGATCGCGATTTATTAAAATAATACCAAAAATTCGTTTCAGTTTTTTTTATAACTTACGCTATACATATACCATAGGAATGGAATAGGGAATACGTGTTTATAAAATGATTTCGTAAGGTGGGGTTTTGACAATTATTCACAAGAAAGAAGGACATAACCACCATTATGTGATTTGAAAATAAGTTGTATATTTTAAAAACAAATGCTTACAATGATTTGATTCGCTCACTAAAATTCATAAGGATAATTGACCACTGACATTAAACACATAACTTCAAATTGGCAAAAATCTGAATTTAACTAATTTTATAGGGTTCCAAGTAAACACTTCAGGACATATTAATAGTCCGATAAATAACCAACTAATTTAATCAAACGCGCATACGTAAAAACACACACCCAGAACACAAAAACCAAAAACAATTTCAAGCACACCGTCACAGTGCCATGTGCCACCTTCGATCGGAGTGCATCTGTCGCTTTCAAAGACACCTTATATTCACCCAAAGGAACACACGTCCGAAACTGGCTGCAATCATCGTGAAACACAAGTATCTAATTAATTATACGTTTATCGTGGGGCACAAGTTATCTTTAAAATCATCCGAAGAAATGCGTGAACCGTGACCACTCAGTATGAGTTCTTACCCCGAAACTTCATTTTCACTGGCTTTATGTAATCCACGATAAAACAAATTTTGGTTCACACGTGAGATCTCCTTTTTTTTTTTTAAATCAAACGACTTCAATATCAACAAACGCCTTATGGTGAGAACGTATCAAATTCGAATGCAGCAGTGCAAGTGAATTTTGGATTCATTACTCCCGAATTAAATGGATAACAAAGAAAACAAACAAGGCGGGAAAAAAAAAAGCTGCTGCAAAGTGCCGTATTTCCGATTCGCAGTTCGAATTATGAATGAGTGACGAGATTCTGGTAATGAATACCGAAGCACGGATATACAAGGTATCTAAGGTAAATTACTCGAGTTCAAATTACCCATGCATAAACAAAGTGGGGGCATTCGTATGAGAGTAGAGTAAGCCACTGTCGCACCATAAAATAATGCCGGCTAAAGAACAAAATACGTACACAGTCTGCGCGTGAATTATTATATATAAAACTTTTCATTTGTGGCGATGCGTTTGAGTGAAAAGTAGTGCAAATGAGTGTTTTTGTTTTGAAGTTTCAAATAATGGACATTGAGCGTAAGTAAAAAAAAACTGAAAATTTTAACTAACCCGCTCTCAAATAAAACCTATCACATACAAACAGCATGCTTAAAGCACGGGTTGCTAGTATCTTACGAAGATTACACATCCATTGGCGCAAACCATAAGAAAAACACACAAACAGCAACTTCTCGAAGTCGACAATAAATGAAACAATTTCTGGTCACAAAAACGCTTTATTTATGACAATCTATTGGCCAACTTACTTACCCATGTTGCTGTTAACAACAATTAGATTTAATTTGTTTTATGCAATAAATTGACTGTTTTTCCCACTGTAAAATCATGAAATTAAATTTAAACTTTGTTACATATTATGTGTGTATACATTTCTCCATAATCACTCGCCTTTATTATCGTCCACCAAAAAATGTAGTTCATTCGAATCTCCAAAACCAACTCATCCCATTTTTCTAAGAACTCTCGCCAAACCAATTTTGTCATTCACCTTTGCCTCTTAGCACTTTATTTCCACTTTCTGCAACACAACAACGCGACTCTAAATTTTTTTGTAATTAAAACATTCAAAACATGTTACACAGCAGTTCTTTTTTCATTTTGTGTGGTGTCTTTCATGGTGACAGTGGACAATTTATGCAGAACATCCACACACTTGTCTGGTACTCCACAGGAAAGGTCATTGCTATTATACATAGTACGGCGAGGTCTTTTTAACCATCTATGAAACAGGGTCCGTAACAGCATTTTACGTCTAACATTGGACTTCGCAGGTAATACACATTCTAACGAAAACCGTTGGTAATATTTCGTTATTTCGAAGTGGACAGTTGAAGCAAGTGTCGGTAACCTGATATTGGAGAAGCTTTGTGAAAGGTATACACCCCTATCCCGGTGGTCGACAGTCGAGTCGAAATTGCTCGACTCGACAGCAAATCGTTCGACTTGATAACCCCTATTCCTGAAGTCGTTGTTGAGTTTTATAGTAAATTTGAAGAATTCCTCGACTCAAATCGACATTTTGTAAGTCGAACCTCGAGTCGATATATGTCATTTCGAGTCGAGTCCAATATGTTGTGCGACTGTTGTGAACTGCATGAAAGAAAAACCACCACCTTGCGAAAGAATTTACGAGAACATACTCCGAAAAGGATGTAAAAGATAAGTGGCAGCTCATAGCCACAAAATAAAATAGGCCCTCCATCCGAAAATTGGCAAAAGGTTTGTGTAAGACTTGTTAAAAAGAAAATTTATATTTATGTATATTCTTTTTATGTAGGTCTGGATAGATTTTAAGCACAAAATTAAAAAGAAGGCCATCCGCAAAAGTGCAAAATGACAAGCGACAGTGGGAGGCCCATTTGACCAAGAACTTTTGTAGAGTTTAGAGGAGAGCGTGGTTGAAATGTTATCAATAAATGATGATATTGAGCCCGGAGGTCTCTCTTTCTCTAACCCTTGGTTACTCTCTGTAATTAATGAAGGTACTGATGCAAGCAGTGGTCATAGCGCATCCGTCATCTGCCTTCATTACTTCCAGAGGACTCAGAATTGCCGACAGAGAACACTTCTATTGATTTCTATTGATTCGAAGGCATTTTTAGGGTTTCGTTCCAAAGGAATAACGAAACCCTTACGGAATCACTTCGGTGTCTGTCTGTCTGTCTGTCGCCTTTTACATATTCGACTATAATTTATACGTCCTTTGTAGTTAAGGGATGCAATTTGGACTGAAGCTGTATCTAGGCAACCCAAAAATAAATCATGCAACCTTTTTGTAATTAGTCGCAGATTAAAGAAAAAGTTAGTACTAATACTAACGCCCGAAAAAACTTTTATCAACTTTGATGGTCGATATGGGTGTCATTGGAAAGGGGGCGGTGCCCTGATTATGAAAATGTCTGTCTGTCTGTCATTAGGCCTTAACCTCGGTAATTGGCGAACCACTAAAAATTAAGAAATGAAACTTTGCCAAAAGATGTATTTCATTTGTCCAAAGAAAGTTCAGGTTAAAAAATTTAAAAAAAATGTCATATTAGCAAAAAGCTTAGTACCAAAACTAAATTTGAAAAACAAATTTCTTTTACTAGTTCCTTGATATGGATATCGTTAGAAAGAGGATGAGAGCTAGATCAAAAAATTGTACTATGGTAATCCCCTCACTCTTATTGGTAAGAAGTTATTAGCCAATAAATTGCCAAAAACTGACTTGTGTACCGTGTCCCCCACCTTACTTTCTAGAATATTTGACCGAAAAATCTGAAAAAAATTTGAGTTATGGGGCAACTCATCGCAATACCCCAAAATTATCCAAAAAATAAAATAAATAAATTACTAACTTTTTTTGAAAAAAAATTCACGGCAATATATTAAGTGGGGTACCATCGGATAGGTCTTGTAAAATGAAATAGAGTTTTCATTTTGAACTTTTCATTTGGAAGTTAAGTTTTCAAGATATTAAGCTTCAAAGTCGAAAAAAAGGCGCCCCCCCCCTTGCATTTCCACACCCGTTGGTCTAAAAATCTGAAAAAAACCTGGAATGTCGGTTTTGATGTAATCTTTGTGTTAAAATTGGTTTGAGCACTCTGGCTTTAATAGTTTTCGAGATATTGGCCAAAAACCAAAAAACAACAACATTCGAATTTTGAAGATCCGAAAACGCCATTTTGTAGATCTCGGCGAAAGAACAATAAAATATTGTGTCAAAAAAATTATTTTCATACAATTTTTCGAGATATTAACGATTTAAATCGAATCAGTTATCGCAAAAAACGATGAACTAGCCGAATTAGAAATGTGCCTGCTAATATTGTCACGGGCACAGCATTAAGCTTGAAAGTGAGCTAATAAACGCTCCCTTCTATAGGTTACTCAGCGTTTACAACTGCATCGGTATTCGCAATACATAAGACGGACATAAAAATTATATTTACACGCAGCTTAAACTCTGGTCTAGCCTATAGATGACTGCCTTATCTTGGTCTTCTGCTGCTTGGTTCATAGTTCTTTAACTTTTTGGAGAAATTAATTTCGTCAGCTTAGCATTCGAATCATGGAAATTATATTATTCTCGCTTTATTAATTATCCCAACCATTGAAGCCAATCATTTTTTTTCAATTTGCGGCGACTGCAGTCATTTTACTCGAATAAACATACACTTTGCTTTGTATTGGGCGGCGTAACAGCCCGTTGAGAGCCAGAGCCTAGTTTTTTCGCGCCTCCACTGTGTTGTGCGCGTTATAATTATTGTCACATGTGGAGGGGATCTACTATTTAATGCCGGTTCCGAACGGCGAATTGCGAAAGCTTTTCATGACAGAAGTACTCCAGGAAGGTTGTCAGTCGTTCGCTGGGAGTGGGCCGTGAAGAATGTTTGTGGTGTTTTATTTTTCCCCGAGCTGGATTCGAACCCGAGTACTCTCGCTCAACAGTCCGACGCACTAACCGATCGAGCCAACGGCGTCCAATTTGCTTTGCTTGAGAGTTTTATTGCTAAATTGGTTTGTTAACCTAAAGAAACTGCACTTGAGATTATTCAGTAGAGTTGAACTTTTCTAAAACAGATTCCTGTTGTTTTTCATGTTAAGTCCTTTAGAATTTTGTCTCTTCGCAAATAATGATATTGGTTATTACATTCGACCGAAAATGGCGTATTGGCGGTTTCACATAAGTCAATTTTATCAGGATCTTGTTTACAAATACGCTTAAGGGAAGAAGTGGCTAATTGGACATGTACTTGACCCTCATTCAATTAAACATTTTCGGGAGTAAGGATTAATTAATTGGTGAATGACTAGTGTTTGACACAAATGAACTATCATTTCATAGAACTTTTTTACATCAACTTGTAAAGATGAGTCCGTTTACTAAGAGCTTTAGTCCAAACCGACCATACCTGATTTTTTTGCAACTCACGCTATTTAAATGCAAATTGAAATAACACTCGCGTATATCGATTTACATGACAAAATAAAAATAAATACCGAACGAAATCTATTACCTAAATTGCCGAAACTTTACTAGTTAAAACAAATAAATAAACTGAATTTGTACTAAGATCGTCGTATATTAAATTAAAATTGTTGACATTAATTAAACTAAATTTGTCCAAAATAAAACCCAACACCATATTGAAACGTATAGTTTTTTGGCTTACAATTAAACTTATTTCAGTTAAAGAAAAAATATACGAGACGTCAACAAGGAGCAAAAACAGAATACTAGGAGCGAAGAAAAATAAAGTTCTTTTTGTTACTACGAGTTTACACAAGCGAAATCGAAAAGAAAAACAAAACTAGGAATTAGAAGAAGGAAGCATGTAATGAGTTTCTTTTATCTTAAAGTGTATTATCTATTATTTTTTGTTGTTTTAAATATTTAAAAAAAAAATAAATCACAAATGCATAAAGAAAATTTTCAGCATAAAAATATTTTTAAATATTTTACTGCTATTTCTTGTTTCAATTTTTGTTTTGTTTAATTTTCTATACAAAAATACGCATAATTTAGTTTAAAAAAATTAAAAAAAGGAAAACAAGAAAATATCTTAAGAACTAAACCTTAACAAAATATGTTTAAAAAAAATATTGTTTTGTATATATAAAAGCTACAGGAAATCGAACTGATAATTGTATTAAATCCATACATACAGCATACAGAACTTAAAGAGAATATAATACGATTCATGTTTGCTATTCTTTGTACAAGCGCAAAACCAAAATACATTTTATCCAGATTTACAATTAAATAACGTTTAAACATTTTTCCTTTACTTATGGTCAGACATCCCGTCCCTACGTGGATGCCTTCGTGATTACTATTCACTCCTTCCCCACCATAATAATCCAAATTTTATATATATATATTTGTAAAAATTATATATATATGCATTTCCTTTTGTAGATTTGACGCAACAAATATTTTTTTTTTTTTGATAATTATTTTATTTTTATCTCTTTTTTTAATTAGGCTATGTTTGCTGATTTGGTTTACTATACACAAAATAATACACTGAACTTGAATAATATGTTTTAATATGTTTAAAATGAACTTGATGAAGGAGCAATGGAAACATGATAAATGTATACGAGAATGTCAGTTTGTATATCGAATGAATGATAATCGTTTTTCATCGGTCAATAGAATCTGCGCTTTTCTTCGAATTTTAGGTTTGCACCAGTCCTCGAATGTCGGTCGGAGTCGGACCGGAACAACTGCCCGCCGTACTGTTACTTCCGCCATCGACAAAAAGTGTATTTGTATCAATACCACTAGTGTCCGGTGAGTGAGAAGGTACAATTTCCGTGCCAATGTCTGTATCGTCTAAAATCTGATCACTGCCGTCTAAGAGATCCCGCAAGAAATCTGTATCACTGCCAGTCATTTGTTGTAGAGATTTAATCTGTTTATCCGCGAGCTCCAAAGCTCTTTCAACTTCTTCTCGTTCGTCTTGATGTACTGTAAAAAAAAATTTGAATTTTTGTGTTGATATATGAATAAACAGAACAGTTTTCTTAAATAAAAACAGCACAAAATAAGGAATGTGTTTGCTGGTTTTACTCTATTCCCATTATCCTCTCTGCATCATACGAAAATCTATCAGGTGTGAGTTATATTCTCTGCATCATAAGAAAATCTATCAAGTGTGAGTTATATTCACACGCCGTTGGTTTAGTTCTGCTACGACGATGTTACTTATCATTTCAAATAAAACAAAGTATAAGCATTTCTATTTACTGATCGCCAGTTAGGGCACGAGAATTGCTTTGGAAAACTTGAATGCATAAATTGTTGCAAACGAATCTATTGTCTCAATTTTCCGGTGAAAATCTATTCGTTTTAATTTATGGGCGTTGTTACGTCACCAATTATTATTAATATTATTAATTGGTCCATATCTCGTGACTACCTTTTTCACCTTTAAAAACGGACTTTAGAGCCAAGAGTTGAAAATGTTTATATTGTTTTACAAGGCCTTTCAAACGATATATCATTCGAAAGAAAAAAAACTCTTAAGAATCTATATCTTTTAGATTCTTATTTCAAATGGAAACTACCTTTTTTGGATGAGGATTGGATACTTATTCAAAAACCAAGCAAATCATTTTAACATTCAGTTTTAGGAATCTTTTGCGCATTAAATACTCACCAACTGTAAACAACTCATTGAAAGCATCAACCGGTAGGTTATTCAAAACATTAGTCAGATCATGCTCCTCCAACAGTCGTGTATCGCCTAATGGTATTTCTTCTGCAAAATAATTGAATTATCAATCATTTTTTTTCAAAATTATTCCTACAGAATAACTTACCAGCGTCTTGCGTTCCTACCATCAACTCGCTTTCACTTAATCCGCCTACACCTGTATCCTCCGAACTGGCATAAACAGAACTATTCTCACATATACTCATCATGTCCTGTGTGAGAAATAGCTCTTGCTGTTCCTGGCGCTTCATCATATTCAAAACATCCATGTGCTTTGAATGTAATGAATTTCCCGACGACAAATTAACCTGTGAAGCGGTCATATCATTCACTTTTACTGCATAATTTCCTTCAATCATTCGCACTGGCGCATTCCCATCAATGACACCAGCAGTACTACCACAGTTTGATGCAACAACGGGTGGTGCTAAAGAAATCGCAGCTGTACTAGTTGGCGTTGAAATGATCGTTGTGCTATTACTTCCAATCGATTCCAGTGACGAAGTGCTTCCCTTTCGCTTCTTCTTGCTACGTTTGGGTGGGCGGCCACACTGTGTAGTTGATTTCGTACGTTTTCGAGTGACTTTCGCTTTTGGTTTTTGCTCCTGCACTATGCGATTATAGTTGTCGCGTTTCCATCCATGTTCCCGACACAATGGCAGCTCGTGTGAAATATCGAACACTGGAATGCGACATTGTGTGTTGTCGGCGAATTTCGCAGTACAAGGTTTGAACAATTGTTGGTCGTCATTATCCATAATATGTATGTAACATTGAGCGGTTAATGCCAGTGCATTGTTCATACACGATTTAACGCAACATTTTTTCGCTGGAACACTAAAGAAATAAAAAAAGAAATAAAATATGCGTATGAATGCAAAATTACAGAATTCATAGAATATTTCCACGACTCGACTTGACAACCCTAAAATAACATTTACTCGGCTACTAATCCCAGCCGTCTAATTTTATTCATTAAACTACTTGTACAGATAATAAGACTGTGGCTCATGTCTCTAGGCTTAGTCCCCCCCATCCTATTTGATGGTGCTACAGTTCAGGTTGGACCAGGGCCTCACGCAGCAGGTCTCTCCAGCCTCGGTCTCTAGCCAGTGCTTCATTACTTCATAATGAAAATTTTAGTGTTAGTGTTGCATTTATGAGGTGAAGCATACTATCTTCCACGTCCTACAGTCATGTGGCAATCCTTGTAACCGATTACCCAAGCCTGAACCTAGTCATTTTCAATACTATCAAAAAATCAAATGTAACAGCGACTGACTCAAAGAACTACCCTCATGAGGCAGTGTAAGTCAAAAAATAACACAAAGAACAACAGATCTTTTAGGTCGCAGTACTAATGGCTCAATGACACTCTCCGATTTCTTCAATCCAATTTAATGGTATAAGACAGCGACGCAGACCGCGCTTGAGTTAGAAGGATGACGTAGACCAAGACCCAAGAAGCCTTGGGTGCAAAACCCGATAGTGTCAGCCAGCGATCCGGATAGCTGGAAATGTTGCAAGAGAACCAGACAGAAACTGGTTTTTGCGCCGATGATCATCATAACGATTTAAGAAAGATTTTAGATATTTCCACCTCAAACGCGTTGCGTTAAAAATAAATGAGGATAAGACCAAATATATATTGTTGACAAGGAAACAAGCTAGTACTGACCAGCCAGAACAAAATACGGCCGTGGACTTCTATAATTTCGAGCTGTTGTGAGTTCGTAGTGACGATTTTTCGGAGAAGCAACCACTGCTTCTTCGGTTTTTCAAAACAGCTAGAGCCAAAACTACTCACACGAAGAGCCAAAGGCATATTCTACAAAACCCTTATCCTGGACCAAAAGCTGGGCAACGGAGCTCATCTTTGGCTTTTTCGAAAAAAAATGTTCGCTCTTGTCTACCAGACAGGCGAACGGAGGAGAAGACAGGTGGAAAACAAAAATCCGTCAGCTACATCGAGCTCGCTAAAAAGGTCCACGAAAATCCAAGTCTTCTAGTTCGAGAAGTAGAAGACCGTACATTTGTAGCTGACCAAGTGATTGCGGATGTAATTAGGTAGCTCGACTGGAAGCTGCGTCACACAAGTACGCACAAGTACGTCAACTTTGGCAGCAATAGCCCAGGCACAGAGCCTTGGGATTAATTGTCTAATAAGTAAATAGATTTTCATACGCGTGGTGTTAATTTCTCATCAATATTACTTGAATTACTACACTTGTTAATTGACATTGATTGTATGCAGGGCGCTCATCACCCTTTTCATAAGCTTAAAAAGACATGAAGTAAAAACGTAGCTACGAGTTAACCTGAGTATATTAATTTCTTTAAACGCTAATCGAAAACTATTCCTATCCCCAGTAAATTTACAAACGCGCAATCATATATTTCGCTGTGATTAGTTTTTTAATGCCGCACTCATGCCTTTTACTTTAAGTCGTCAATTGTCTTAACAAAAGGGTTTCTGTAAATACAAAAATACTTCGGCAATGCAGCCATTTTATGATATTTTACCCATGTCCACACAAAAACAACGCTTAAATAATTAGATCGTTCATGTACATTAGGTGTTAACGAGTAATGAAACTATTGAATTTATTTCATTGCAAACGAAGGTAAACAACAAGAAGGTAATTGAATAGTAAAGCCCTCTTTCTGACAACCAAACTAACTTTGTCCAGGAATCTCATCGTCCAAGTCCTCCTCTGTGATGCAGAGGCTTGGACACTGTCAAAAGAGGATGAGGTCCTACTTGGTTGTTTCGAGAGAAAGGTTTTTATCCTTCACGAACTGTATGGGCTATACAGCGACACGGACCTCAAAAGACAAGAGTCAATAAAGCGGCTTACAAGGCTTGGCCATATAGAGCGAATAGATACCAATGCCTCGGCACGAAGAGTCTTCGAATCCACCACCATGGGGAATTGCAGCAAAGCAAAATGCCCCCGCAAGTGACGTACACGGGGGAAGAGGGACAAGGAACGAGAATAATCTTACCTTTCTTCCCGATTTTTCAGCTTTTGTAGGAATTGTGAGACAAACACCAGTCGACTTCTTGCTGCATTTAGTTTCAAAAACTCTTGAGAAGATATCAGTTGGACCGCTTGGCGCCGCAACAAGGCTTTATGTCTCTCGATTCTCTCCTCTCTGCCAATATTCAACGCCCGCGGCGATATGTCTGTAGAATCATTCAAATCATACACGCCCAACCAATGTTGCTGTACGCACGATGCTCTTGCCGATGCTATCGTGCTATCACATTTCTCTGCTGAACGTTGTCGTCGTTCTATCAGCGATGTAAGTGGCGAAACACTGTCAAATATATATGTATCAGGAGCATGCCATTCTCCAGTGTTGTGTTGAACTTTAAATCGGCGCCTTATGGATGATGATAATGACGACGACGATGATGAGGGTAGATGGTGAGGTGCTGATGATATTCTTTGCAAAGCTTCATGGTGGGTTGTTTGACTCTGTGAGCGTTTCACTTTGTTGGGTGCCCCAGCAATGGCACCCTTCAGCGACTTTTTAACGGAAGACGATAAAACTCTGGAGTCTCTTTTGGCAGGCGTAGCGAACACAACACTCTTTTCACAGAAGTCAAGAGATTTCCGGACCGGCAGCAGTGCGCTGTGATGCGATGGGCCACCAGTAGGCTCAATAGATTGTTGTTCACCACATATGCGATTTGAGCCCGGTTCACTTTTAACTGGAGTTGTTCGATAGATAACACTAACTGGAATTTCATTTAAATCGGAATGATTTAGTTTCGCCGCTCCTAGCGATGGATCTAGCGAAAGCGAAGATGGAGAAGTGGATGCTGCCACACCAGAGGCCACTACACTTTCATGATTGTTGTATACGGTTACTGGTGAATTTTGGGGATAGGCTGCGACTTTCGAGTATTGTTGAGGCCTGCTCCAAGGCACTGCTGTCGGTGTAGAATTTGATGAATTTGTAGACGACGATCCAACTTTCTGTATATGTTGTGCCAAAGTATTTTGGTGAAAATTCGAAGGTGGTAGCAAAGACGAAACACTCGGTAGACTCTGCCCATTACTACTACAATTGCCGGTTAATGTAAAAAACGTTTGTTGTTGTTGTGGTTGTCTCTGCTGTGGCTCCTGCTGTTGTTGATGGTGCGGTTGTCGTTGTTGCTGCCGCTGCTTCTGTAGCTGATGTTGCGCAGGTGGAGACTCTGTGGATGGCGTTTGATTCCATGAGATTACTTGAGTGGGCACTGCACAGCAAGTTGTAACAGCAGTTGGTGACACATTCACTGAGGCACTTGTCACGATTTTGGAATGAGAATGTTGTTGAATTTGTTGCGGCAATTTAATGGGAACCGACGAATTACTGCTACCATTGTTTATCGTTGTAATAGAAATGACATTCTTGTGCATTCCATTGATTATTTGCTGCTGTTGTGTTATTGATGCTGATGCTGTTTCTATTGCAGTTGTTGTACCATTAAAACGACTGCTATACAATGATTGGGATGCGCTGGCATTGCTTATTGTATCGTGAGCATTTATCTTAATTGGTTTTGGTTGGGTTACTTGTTTCGGTTGCTGTTGTCTTGATTTCTAAAAGAAATCGTTTAAAACTTAGTAACTATGTATGTAATATTAAGTAATATACCTGAGGATTGAATAAAACTGGCGTTGTTGACACTGTTTCCGTAAACACATACGGATCTTCAGTAAGTCTGGGTGCTTGCTGACATGACATGTCCAAATTATAAATGAATTTATCTTTAACACTTGCTGTCCTGCAATAGAAACAAATATGCAAAATATAGAAACAGATATATTTTTTACCTTTGGATCCATTTTAAATAAATATGTCAGTGTCATGGATGGTTTTCAGAACAACCCAAAGTGATAATCTTTGGCTAATAAACAAATCTCGAAATGACGGTTAAAATTTAAATAAAAGAAGCAACTGTATGAGAAAGAACACGAAATAATTCAACTATCAGCACCAAACAACCACCATAAGTTGTTAAAATTGTTGCCCAGTTGGAAAGATTGAAATGCGATATCCTACCCAATAGGCCATATTTTTCGAAATCAGCAAAATCAGCCCTCGCTTTGTTGCGTTCCCCGTTTAAGTAATAGAAAAACCAAGCAAATAAAAAATTCCATAAAAAAAATTGCTTCCCGTTTAATTGTGTACCCGCTTAACAGCGCTACCCGGTCAATTGCATTCAATACAAAAAAAAAAACGTCACTTTCTTTAAAACAAAATTGATGGTAATAAAACTGGGTTTTCTTTATTGCGTCTGCGTAGCAATTAAGCGGGATTCTTGTAATTGCGTTCCCTGGCTAAGTGCGTCGAAAAAAAACCAACTAACCGGGAACTACGGTATATCCTGCACGAAGGACAATGACGACTGATGAACGTTTTTGCTACCATCCAACATAAAAAAAACGCTATATTAAAACCTCATGAAGATATATATCCGGAAACGAAAGTCATACAAAGCTAGATCTTTATCTGGGAGCAAAAAATATATGAAAATGCCACAAAAAACCAATGTTCACAATAAAAGTTCGAAATTTCGAATAGCAGAAGTGTTAGAAAAATCCCACTGAATGCTGAATAGTTTGATTAGCGCAGATTCCAAATCCACCAGAACCTAAAAAAGCAAAATTCGTACAAATTATTTTTCAATTTACGCGCCAAGATTAATAAGTTGCAGGAAAATATGACTGTAAAATCTATTCAGGATGGTCACCAATTCCGTCGACCAATGAACATCGTATAAATAAGGTCAACAGCTAATAGCATTTACACAGTGCATACGTTTCATACGTTTCAAAGTTACTGCTGTGCTGTTAATCGTTCTTAAAAATAAAAAAAATAATAACGACGCTTCTGCGAAAAAAACAGAGTAAATACCTGTGAACAACAGGCAAAAATATATAGAATCTAAACATTCAAAGAAACTTGCACAAAATCATTTCGTAATGAAATACTACAAATACTTTTGCCATGTTAGTTTTAATTTATTTACAATATTCTGTGTAAACAATTGCAAATATTCATCAGATGATTAAAAGCACTTTGCCTAGTTTAAAAATTGAATGAAAACGTATTAGCACAAAAAGAGCGTTATTGAAAACGCATCCTTTTTAGAAATACAAAGCCAGACAGGCTTTGTACTTGACTTAGTTTCAATTTTTACTGATCGCAGAGCAGAAAGTTTCCAATTTTCGTCAATAGTGCGATATATTACTTGAATACTTTATTAAAGCTTAAAAAATTGCAAAAAAAAAAAACCTTTGCTTACGTGAATAACATCAACAACGCTGCAAACCAACACAAATAGGTATACAGCACATTCTTTGTGAATAATAAATAAATCAAATCACCAGAAGAAAGCCACATCAGATTCAAGCTAAATTTATTTCTTCCCTGAACTCCGCATCACTCTGGTCTTGAAATAAATTAAAACAGAGTGGGACTCTCACAACGGGGGACACCGCCCTCCATCTACTCTTCAATGTAATTCCCTATTGTTTACACTAATCACACAACTCGCCAACAGTAGACCGAAAAGAAGCATAATAAACAACTTAGAACCACGTAATAAAGCCTTTGAACTCTGTAGGGGTTTCCTGTATAATGATGTTTGCCACTACTATTATGCGCCCAACTCGACGTCTTCTAACGCTATTCTTTCCCACAATTCTTAACTTTCCATTATCATATCTACGTACATACGTCTTAATGCGTGTAGGTCATTAATACCTAGAATTGTGCTCAAAAAAAAATAGTTTATGCGTAATAAACTTGTGCAATTCAATTAGTCTTTGCCGGAGAACATTGGTTTTCTAGGAATTATATGCGGAATTGTCAACTCGTTTGTCTGTCAAATTTTGACACTTGGATGAAGTCTACAAACAATTCATTCAGCCAGAGTTCACTGCTTATTTCGTTGCTACCTCTGCATTTGCCGCCTGTCGTGCTTGCTCGTTGGCTCAGTTTTTGTTTAATGAAATTGTCACGCACTTCAAAATACGGCTATTGTGATGTGGAAAGGATTTCTTAGACGGTACCAAACTCAGAATCATAATACACGGCTTTGTAGCAAAATTATCCTAGCCCCATCAGGTACATACAAAGTCACACAATTCACTGTCATTGAGAAAGGTCATTTAGGGGTAAAGTCCCGTGGGAATGTACACAGTACGCTTTGTTAGTTGAAGCACCTGTCGGTTGCTAACTACTAACAGATGCCACATGCACACAACGCATCGAATATTAAAAACCCGTTCAGGCATTTTTCTCGCTTATTTACGCTCGCATTAAAAACCACACATCTCCATCCAGATCATAAGTTATCGGTAAAATTTTAAAACACTGGAAAGTTTTTGTTTGCAAACCTACACGCTTGATGATGTTTGGCCGATTAGCGCTGCGTTGTTGTTGTTGTTGTCTTGTTTTGTTTAGAGCTGCTGCTGGGCGATGAACATTGCGCTGAATTCACTGGACGATTTGTTGGAAGATTTTCTCACAAAAAAAAAAAAATTTCACTTGTTTTCGAGAGATTTTCAGAGCTGTTTTCTCACAATTCCGGCGGCGTTAATGATTAGATATAATATAAATTCGACGATGGCGGGTCAGTTTTATGTTTTAAAATAATTTTTAGCGTTTAAATGCAGTGGTAAACACGGTAAATAAGTAAAAATACGCGTCACGTAGAGAAATGACAGCACGCAATTAAAATGGCCGCGGTATCTGTTCATTTGAGTGAAGGCGCGATAGGTCGTCTGATTGTGTGAGTGCTGGGTCTGTTTACCGGAGGGGTAGTGAAACAAAAACAAATTGAAATGAAAACATACGCACAGGGGTAGCTATTTCCAGGTTTCCGTTTCACACATATTGAAGGGGTAAGAATGTTTGCATTTAACAGAAATGGTTCTTGGAGTAGATTGCGATTTAGATTTTGAAGTAAAGATGGCACTGACAGACCATCCCAGACACAGACAACCCAATATAGAGACCCATCTGGGCAGCTGCTATTTCTCCTCGCTCATCTGTGAAGTTGCAATAATTTACGAATATATGTAGCTAAAATACAGGAAACATTTTGACAGTAATTCAGGAATCATCGAGCACTAGCTCATCATTTTAACGCACATCTCTTTGATTTGTTGTTCAAAGCTCTCACACGTATTCACAGACACAAAATGTTATAAAAAACGCTGTCAAATAAAATCTAGGGGCAAGATCAGAAGTTGGGTATCTGTATTGGCTCATTTGTGATCCCAGAATTGTCTCTCGCAATTCATAATCTTTGATCACAGATAATCACCTTTTTGTTTTGACTTTTGTTATTGTTATAATAAATGTACAATCTTTTAAAAACTTTTTTTTAGATATGCGATAACAAGATAAGAAAACGACTTGTAGATGCTCGATACCCGGGATCAAACCTCTCTCATGTGTGGAATTTGAGCTTACTTTGAACAAAAATTTCGGAAAGGCGAACGAAATACTGGGATTGCTTGTAATTTGTAAATTGTGTCAATTTATTGCAGGTGATGCCGGATAACCTCTTGAGCCCTAATTTATTACTCCATATCGTTCGCCAGAAGCTGGAAGTCTTAAAAGCACATTTAACCAAAGGAGCGAGTCTTTGGAAATCTAAAAAAACGATCACGATGCCTTTTGTCGGCACGAGAACTCCACTATTCCCCACAGGCTGCACAAAATATGAATGTGGCATGTGTTTTGCACAACATATGCGTTCATTTCAAAGCAGAAACTGAGTTTAGAGACATCGAAGTTCAAAATGAAGATGCTGATATAAAAGTTCTGGACTATATTTTTAATAGAGTGGCATTCTAAATAAGGGATAATATTTCGAGGAGTTTGATCTAAAACGCTGTACACATAAGAAAACTGTATAGGGTGATGGCATGTAAGGTCGACCACCTCCAGTAGTCGGTCGCTGCGGCAGAAAATGATGCGTAAGGGTTAATCCGTTTGTAATACACACATGCAATTTTCTTCCTTTAAAGGATAATGATTTTCCTATCTGTGAGTAGAAGGTTGTTGCAAAACAGTTCGAATCGGGCTTAGAAACTATTATCTATAGTATTAAAAATTAAAGTCAAAAGTTATGTAACGTCCCTGTGCGACACACATTAATCATAACGGTTACCTTTTGAACGGTTTAGATGTGGAAAAGTGAACAGAGCGATAAAAATTATTTTTTTGGACTTAATAAAAGTGATAAATAAAGAATTTTTTCGGAATTCAATCAGATTATATACTAGGCACATAGGCATTGTGAAATACTATCAATTAAACATGCCGAAGTGTGAAAAGTGCAAAGTGCAAATTAGAGGTGAAACTGGCATAAGATGTTCCGGTGTTTGCAGCAAAGTTTACCATTGCAGTGCAAAATGCTCGGGTTTGGATGATTACTCGTGTGGCATTTTGTTTGCAAACAATATGGTGCGATTTATGTGTATTTTTTTAATGTATTCTATACATTCAGAACGTTGATTTGGTGGTTAAGGAAATCCAAGAAAGTGTCGATAAAAACAATGATTGTTTAAGAAGTTATCGTGATGAATTTGAGAGATCACTTAGACAAAATGAAAATGAACTCAAATCACTTTTAGAGGCTATTGAAAGTCGATACATGCTAAGATTAGGTGAAATGGAAAAAAAAACAGAATTTGTGAAAAAAATATATGTGAAATTAGTAAATTAAGTAAAATAGCGGATAATTTTAAAATAGAAAGTGAAAATATTTGTGCAGAAATAAAAAAGAGTAACACCACGGTTTGTCAAGAGATAAAAAGTATGACAAGTGGTAAACAAATTTCATTTGCTGACACTGTCAAATCAATCAAAGACATGTCAGCAAAACCAGTGATGCCAAAAATGCGAAATGAGCTTCCCTTAATAATTAAACCTAAAGCTACGCAAAATAGTAACAAAACAAAGGAGGACCTAAATAAAAATGTAGATCCTAAGGATTTGAAAATTTCAAATATCCAGAACTCACACAGTGGGATTGTTGTTATTAAAAGTAATGATGCAGTTAACAGGGACAAAATAAAAAGTGCAATCGAGCAAAATATAGGTGAAAATTATGAAGTTAAAATACCAAATCAAATAAAACCAAGAATAATTATACCTGGTATGAAATTTAAAACGGAAGAGTGTAGTATAATTGAAAAATTAAAAGAGCAAAATGAAATAATTCAAAGCAGTGAACTAAAACTTATTAAGTACTTTGAACGAAATGAGGGAAACATAAAAAAATTTAGTGCTCTAATTGAGGTAGATAGGGAAATTTTTCCTAAAATTATAGAGAAAGGCAAATTGAACATAGGATGGGAGCGTTGTAGGGTCTTTGATGGTCTCGACATAAGAAGATGCTACAAATGCAAGGGTTTCAATCATAGGGCTAGTGAGTGTCGAAATTCAGAGGAAACGTGCCTCAAGTGCTTCGAAAATCATAAAACGAGAGAATGTAATAAAGAACCAATAAATAAATGCATAAACTGTGAACGCACAAATAAAAAGTTAAACCCAAACTTAAATACAGCTCATAATACATTAAGTAGATTGTGTCCGGTCTACCTAAACAAATTAGAAATAAAGAAAAGCCGTATCGGTTATTAGCAACCAAATGAATTGACCGGTATCTATTTAAACATCCAAGGTCTTACAGGAAACTTTGCAGTGTTGGAGGAGCTTGTATACAAAAATAAGTTTGACTTTATAATTGTGAGTGAAACACATATAACTAAAGATTTAAGAGAAAACGAATATAATTAAAAAAATTATAAAATGTTCTGCTGTTTATCAAACTCTAGACATACTGGTGGGGTAGTGTTTTATGTCAAAAATAATTTAAAGTGTGTTAAGATAGCCTCAAAATCCATTGACTACAAACTGTGGATATTAGAAATTAAAATCAAGAGTGGAATAGAATGTTGGAATGTTATGGGGCTCTATAGATCAGACAAAATGAGTGTTTCGGAATTCAACGTAGTATTTGGTGAATTTCTTAAGGATAATTTAAACTACAACGAATATCTTTGCATAGCCGGTGACTTTAAAATTGATTATAATAATGACAATTGTGATAAAAAGGCACTTGAAGCCAATATAATAAAAAAGTTTGGTTTGAAACAATTAATCAGTGAATGTACAAGAAATACAAAATCAACTTCGACACTTATTGACTACGTATTAAGTGATTGTGTTTCGTGTATAAGTGCTGCAGTTATAAAAGACTGGATTATTTCAGATCATGAAACTATTAAAATTAGGCTGCGCATAAGCAAAACTAAAAAGAAAAATCAGTGCATTAAATCTCTGAAATATGATCAACATAAATTCGAATCTGAACTAAGAAGGTATATAAATGTATCAATGTGTTCCGACTGTGGCGACATATCGCATAAGTTCAAAGACGTTGTCGAGTCCACTATTCTTAAATTAACTAGACAATTTGAAATGAAACCTTATTATGTTGAGTGGTTTAATAATGAACTTAGACATCTAAAAAATGAAAAGATTCGACTCTATAATACTTATAGGGCTGCAGGATGTCTTGGTAACTGGACAGCATATAAACAAATACGTAACAAATACAAAATTCTGTGCGTGAAATAAAAAAACACTTATATCGAAACAAATATTGAAGAAAAAAGTGGAAATCAAAAAGATATGTGGAAGGTGTTAAAAAAATATGTATTATCTGAAGTAAGATCAAAAATTTGTGAAATCGAAATAAATAATGTTAAGATAAATAAATGTGTAGACATTGCGAACAAATTAAACGAATACTTTGTGGATAGTGTAATTAAAATAAACGAGAGTATCCCAAATATAATCTATGAGGACAACATAAGGGAATCCGTAAGACTGTTTAAGTTCAAACTAATTAATGTGTATGATCTCGAAAAAATTATCAAGGCAATGGAAAATAAAAGTGATTTCAATGGTTTGAAGCCGAAGATGATTCTGGACATCAAAGAAACCTTACTGCCCTTACTAGTGAAGGTAATAAATTTTTCACTATCAAAAGGGGTATTTCCAAGTTCAAGGAAAGAATCAGTGGTTGTACCAGTGGAAAAGGAAAAAAATGTTAGAAATCCTGAAAAGTTTCGTCCAGTAAATATGATGCCAATTTATGAGAAAGTGCTGGAGAGAGTCGTCTGTATCCAACTAGAGGCATATCTCACCCAAAATGGAGTACTATGTGAAGAGCAATCTGGCTTTCGTAAGGGTCACTCAACTGAGACGGCCCTTGCTTGGGTCATAAATGAATGAAAGAAGGAGACGGATGCTGGACACAAGATATTGGCGCTTTTTTTGGACCTGAAGAGAGCATTTGAGACCTTGGACAGGAGGATATTGCTCAAGAAGCTGGAAAAATATGGCGTAAGAAATATGGAGCTCAAGTGGTTCGAGTCTTATTTATCTGGTAGAACGCAGAAAGTCAAGCTGGACGATATATATTCAGCATCTAAAGCAGTAAACTTGGGAGTGCCACAGGGAACGGTTATAGGAGTAATTCTTTTTCTATTATATATAAATGATTTAAAGGACTGTTTAAAATTTTCAAAAATTTCAATGTTTGCTGATGATACCCTCATATATATTGTTGGAAATAATGTTAATTTATGTGAACAAGGACTGAATGAGGACGCTAGTAGCTTGTACAAGTGGTTATGTAAAAATAAGTTGATGTTAAATGTATCAAAAACTAAATGTATGTGTATTGGTAGCCTTAATAGTACGTCTCAAATAAATGTGCAAATAGATAATAAAAATATAGAATGTATAAGAAAAATTAAATATTTAGGCGTGATTATGGACAATAACTTGACATTTAATGAGCATATTGATTACGTATGTGGCAAAATAGCTAAAAAGATTAATTTTATGTATAGAATACGAGCGTGTATTTCCAAGAACTGTGCTGTAAAAATTTATAATTCAATTATTTTACCTCACTTTGATTACTGCTCATCTATTTTATATTTGTGCAATACTACGAAAGTAAATAACCTACAGACTTTACAAAACAGAGCTATGAGATGCATCCTAAAGTATAGATTGAGAACGAATACTAATATAATGTTAAGTGAATTGAAATGGATGAATGTTAGACAGAGACTTATTTTAAATGTTTTAGTGTTAATCTTCAAGTTAAAAAATGGATTATACCCTATGTATTTACAGAGAAATCTGCAATATGTAGGTAACTACTACAATTTAAGAAATCTAGGAGATTTTAGATTGCCACTATACAGGAGAGAAAGAAGCCAAAATAATATTTTGTACAAAGGTGCTCAACTATATAATCATCTAGAGCCAAATATTAAAAATGAGACTAATTTTGTTATTTTTAAGAATAAATCTGTTCAACATATTCTACGTTGCTACTAAAATAATTGTATGTTTATAAGAGTTTTTCTAAAAAAACTAATAAAGAAATAAAACTAAAACTAAAACACAGTCTTCAACACGGTGTGCAACACGAGGCTAAGTGTCACGTATATCGCCTAGTGTGCACACCGATTGTGGGCGAAGTTTCGGGTGTGCAGAAAATCAAAAGGTTTTGCTTTTAGTGACGCAGTGTGAACAGAAGTATTTACACTTTCGAGCTAGCAGGTAGCGAACGATGATCAGCGGGTTGTTGTTGTTTACGAATTTTTATGCATTCATCCGGTAGCAGGATCCGCTCATATCTATGGTTCTTCCTCGTTGACGACCGAGGATTAAATGATGTGTGCACACACGTGCTACGTTTGTGGCGAAAGGCGACACAACACGTATTGAACACTGTGTTGCGTCTATAGGCCCTATAAGCTTTAAAAGGTTGATAGGCACGACGAAATAATCCTTTTGTGTGCAGAGCCAGAAGAAGAATAATGAAACTTAAGTCCTATCACGTTTTTTTAACAATGCGCCTCTCTGACTACTCGCCGCGACATCTCTGTGTGAGGCTGTGAGAACAACCGATGTCTAGATAGGGTGCCACAGATGCTCCCCCTCCAGCGACGAAGTCACGATGTGCTTTGAAGGAGACTCCCTTTTTAGGAGTCTCCTTCTTAGCTGCTTCTGCTAGTCATCTTCGAAGTCTCTGTTGAGATAGGCTGGTTTGAGACAATCAACAGACACCTTAATCTCTCCACCGTCTGCGTTGATGGTGATCAAACGGTCTTTGACCCTTCGGATGACTGGATGTGGACCGGTATAAGGCTGCTCCAAAGGTTTCTTCACAGCATCACATCGCAGGAAGTCGTGGGAACACTGATAGAATAAAAAACACGGGTGGAATAAAAAACTTGTTCCCTGCATGGTTTGATGTGGTAATCGCTCGAAATCTTCGCATGGCGTCGTGGTGTTTCTCGATAAACGCCTGAGAATGAAAACAGTTGTTATTAATCAGAAACTCACTCGGAACCCTGAGATTGGTTCTATAAGGCATTTCTTTATTGGAGGCACGATGGTAAGGTGAAGTGTGGATCCTTACCGTCCCTATCAGGTTGATAAGTGCTGTGAAGAGTGCTGATTTGAATTGGGTACCTTCGTTCGTTGTGAGTGTTGTAGGCGAACCAAAACAAGAAACCCAATTCATGTGGAATGCTGCGGCAACTGTTTTAGCGTGGATGTCTTGAAGGGGTACAGCTTCCGGCCATCTGCTGAAACGGTCGATCATTGTGAGGCAATATCTGTAGCCTCTGCAGAGCAGAAGAACTATTAAGTCGATGTGCACATGTTGAAAACGATTTTCTGGAAATATTATTGGTGTGCTGATAGACTTTCGAACGACATTGAAGGTAGTTGCGTGACCACTCCAATGCGTCTTTCCTGATGTTGGGCCAAATATATTTTTCTCTCAACTGGCGACTTCCGCTTGGGTGCGAAAGGCCATGAATCGTATCAAAGAATGGTGTTGTCCGAAATGTTGCAGTAAATATTGATTCCAGGTTCAATGACGAGTTTCTTCAATTGCATTGCGGAATCGTTCTGCTTCAGAAGTTCTCGGAGTTTTTCTTCCAAAAGTTGTGACGAGTGAAGTTCTCTGGTGTCACTTTTTTTTGTGGGGATGAAATTGTATTGAGACGTGACATTGCATCGGCTACTAAGTGAACTGGGATATGTAGTCCAGTTGTCGCAATCTTCCCTGTGGTGTCTCGTCCGAATGTTGGAACGCACAAGTTAACGGCTTATGATCGGTTTCGACGATGAACTGACGACTGTCTAGAAGATGTTTGAAGGAACTAATCGCCAGGTAAATCACCAAGAGTTCTTGATCATAAGTGCTGTACCGAGTTTTTGTTTGGAACAGCTTTTCAGATAAAAGAGCAATCGGCTGGAACTGGTTATCCTTTATATGCTCGAGTTTGACACCAACTGCAATATCCGTTAATATAAGTGAAGCCTTTTTTTTTCAATGTGATGCATCAACGTTGCCTGCTAAACCTTTGCCTTGCAGGTTGGAAAAGCTACTTCAGCCAGAGAGGTGCAGGAAACTGGGCCCCTACTCTGTATTTCGTTCCGATAGTCTAAATTTCCGTAAACGTATATTTCGTACTCTCTATTTCTAAAGCGGAATAAAATTTACTACTTTCGAAATAAAAATTCCGAAAGTGGAATTTCATTTCCGAATGCCAAAAGTTTTCAAATACGAAAAATTTGTTTCTATAACGAATGTGATAACGGAAGCAAGAAAAAACGATTTAAAATGTTAGTTCTTTCTGTGAAAAACTTAGATATAATAACAAGTTAAGTAAATAAATTAAATTACAGGGAATCTTTTAGCAGAAATATGAACACAAAACAAAAACAATTTGAGATATTGGTGGATTTCATGTGCTCTCATCCGGATTTGGCCAAGGGACATTTAAAAACCTCCGACGCAAAGCAAACGGCTAATAATTGATGGGAGAGACTTTCCTCGGACTTGAACTAAAAAAAGAAATGTTACATTTGCAAACAAATGCAATATAAAACATTAGATGTTTCTTTTAAGTTTTTTTTTTTAAGTTACTATTAAATATTGAATATAATATAATAATAACTATGCTTTTATTAAGTTACTTCAGATTTCTGTAACACAAGTAGACGTTGTTTGCTGTACAATGCCAATACAATAGTCATGTCCTATTTGGTGTTGCTTTCCTCCTTGTCCTTCCTTGAATAGGAAGATCACTTTGTATGGAATTAAGAACATACATAAACGCATCTTTCGACAAGCGAAAGTTCTGCACAAAACTAAAATGTTAAACAACAGGTAAAATATCAAAATAACTCTCCGCCATCCATAGAATTTTACCTTCTATCACACATTTCCATAATATTTGACTTATCCCGACACATTTTTCGTTCGATTCGTTCTTCTTTATCTTCACATACCATCCAAAGAGCAACGGAATCCATATCTATTATTTTGCCTCACACAAACTTTTTATTATTCGTTTTTTTTTTTATTTTGACACATCACAATAAAAATGAAATGAGACTCGAGAAATTAATTCCGTAAATAGGAAAAGTATTACGTACTATTTTCGTTCATTTCGAAAATCTTAGCGTAGAAATTCAAAAGCGGAACGAAAAGCTCTTTCGAATAGGATTGATTTTCGGAACGAAATACAGAGTAGGGGCCCTGGTCTTGCAGTCAGCGAGAAATGCATTTAAGGCTGCTTGCATGTGAGCGCATTTCGAAATGTATCGGCGATAGTAGTTTAAGACTTGAATAAAACAACAAAGTTCTGAGATGATTCTAAGATACCCCGTCGGCTTCGGGTAGTTACTGATGGCTTCAACTCTGGTTTCTGGAGGCCTGCAACCGTCATCGCTGATAGTATGCCCAGGTACGTGACATCAGGCCTTCCAAAGATGCACTTTTTTATGTTCATAATTTTTCTTTTTTTTTAGTAGTAGTAGTATTTCTTTATTATCAAATACTTTATATATACATATCACATTTTAGCTTAACATGTTTTTTGTTTTTTTTTATATGAACAAAAGAACAACGAAACCCTTATAGAATCACTTCGGTGTCCGTCTGTCTGTCTGTCTGCCGCCTTTACATATTTGCTCAAACTTCTGAATCCTCTGTAGTTATGGATGAAACTTGGGATAAATATGTATCTCGGCAACCCAATAATAAATCTGAAATTTGTTTCGGAATAAGTCGAAGATTAAAGCAAAAGGTAGTACGGAAACTAACGTTTGAAAAAACTTTTATTAACTTTTATGGTCGATATGGATGTCATTGGAAAGGGGGCGGGGCGTAGATTACAAAAATTTCTGTCTGTCTGGTTAGGTACCTAGTGAACCACCTGGAATTAAGAAATGAAATTTCCACAGATGATATGTTTCACTTGCCCAAAAAAAGTTCCGAAAGAAAGTATTAAGAAAGTTACTTATTAGCGAAAAAGTTAGTACTAATACTAAAATCAAAAAACAGATTTATTTTCTTAGATATTTAATATAGGTATCGTTGGAAAGAAAATGGCACCTAGATCGAAAAGTTGTATTGGAGTTGGACTCTTAGTCCTACTGGTAAAAAGTTATAAGCCGAAAAATCTGAACAAAATTGGAGCTATGAGGCAACTCATCGCTCATCGAAAATACCCAGAAATCTCTTATTCGTACTAAAATAAATTAATTAATTCACTAATTTCTTTAATTTTTTTTTACCGGAATTAATTGAGTTAGGTACCGTTGGATAGGTTTTATAAAATAAAATACAGTTTTCATTTTGAGCTTTTTGTTCCGAAGCTCAATTTTCGAGACATTAAGCTTTAAGTGCGAAAAAAAGCGCCCCCCTCGCATTTCCACACCTGCAGGTCTAAAAATCTGAATAAAATCTAAAATGTAGGTCTCGATGTAATCTTTAGTTTAAATTTAGTTCGAGCATCCTGGCTCAAAAGGTTTTCGAGTTATTGGCCAAAAACCAAAAAACAATGACATACGAATTTTAAAGATCCGAAAACGCCATTTTGTAGATCTCATCAATAGAATTAATACCCCTATTACGGTTCGCGAGTCAAACGAAAAAGTTCGCCTGAGTCACATTTTCGTATTATCGTTCGCGAATCGCCCATATGACATTCGACTCAAATGTCAGAAGCTTGGCGAATTTCGATTTCACCGTATTACCGTTGGCGAACGTTCGACTAAATTTCTATTTCTTGTGTCAAATCCAGGCGAATGAAATTATTTGGTGACTGAGCGTACGAACTGTGGAAATATCGAAAGAAAACACATTTTTGTATTGATGAACTTGAATTGTTTTTTTTTATTATGTTGAAACTCGAAAAAATACAGTTACAACCAATAACAATAGTGAAATTAGGAACAATTGGCATTCTTCTGTTTGCTCAACTCAATAGCATTGTTGCATATGTCTCGTCGAAGAAGAAAGCAAATGGAATATTGGATTTTTTTTTACCTTTGCACGAATATATATCACATAAATATATTCACTCAAATGCTCAATTAAAGACATGTTTCAACTAATAGATATATGTATTGTTTAAACTATTGCACCCACAATCGAACGATGGAAAAAGTGGCGTAAGCAGCTGTTTCCAATTTATCCGCGTATTCTAATTATTCCACTTATCTTTTTGAAACAGTCCATATAAACATGTAAACCGTTTGGACACTAGTTATATATTTTAAATATGATTTTTATTATTCTTAAAGGTTTAATTCTAATTGTAAACAAATAATTGTTTTGAATTTAACTAATTTCACTTGACGTTTGTCACCATTGGTTTGTCACATATTTCTTACTGTGGTTAGGGTAGTGTGAATTTGTAGTTAAGGCAGTAGTGAATTTCAGGCGAACAAAGTAGTTCGCGAACGGTAATCGCTCGACCTGAAATATTCGCCTGATCGTTCGAGACGGGTCGAACGTTCGACTCGCGAACCGTAATAGGGGTATAAAAGATTATGTTAAAAAAAAAATTATTTTCACACAATTTTTCGAAATATTAACCATTAAAATTATATCAGCATTTTGCTAAAAAAGTGCAACTAGCGATTATCTCACACACATAAAGTTTTCTACGCGTTTCCTATACCAAAAAAGACAATAGAATTTCGAAGCGGCGTTGGTGGATGGGTTATAGTGCTCATGATGTGTAGTCGTTCACTGACCCCCGCGGAGATTAGACGTGCATCGGCTTTTTTTATTGTGATCAAGTCTGTACCAAGTGAGTGCATACATAGTACAAAAACCATAAAACCGTAAAGTGCGATTTAGCCTAGTGGTAGGATGTTGGGTCGTTAGTCAACATGCTTCCTGGTAGACGGTTCATTGTGAAGAATGGCAATGTAACCTCTGCCGGGGCATATCTCGTTAAAAACGGTCTACAACAAGGCGCCGTAAATTCGCCAATCCTATTCAACATTTACACAAGTGATCTGGTGGGTTCTCTCCACCATTCCATTGCGTACGCCGACGATCTAGTTGCGTATAGAACAGGGCCAAAGATCGAGGTCATTGTAACTCTCTTGCAGCGTGACTTCGACTCAATTCAGCGATATTGCGATGACTGGAAGTTGAAGATCAACTTCCAGAAGTCGGAAACCATCCTGTTCAGGACGCCTTTGTCTGGGGCCTCTGCGGACACCAGGCGGAATTGGCGTAAGTTCTCCATCATTGGACAACACGGGCAACCACTGACCGTGAAAAGTGTAGTCAGATACCTCGGGATCTGGCTAGATCAGTTTCTATATTTTAACAAAAATGTAGAGGCTGCTCTGGCCAGAGCTAGAGGTGCTTTTGCCCTCACAAAGAGACTGTTTTACAGCAGCAAACTCGATGCGAGGGTGAAGGTAATCTGCTACATGGCCCTCATACGGCCAATGCTGGTCTATGGGTGTCCCGTGTGGTTCAATGTTGGAGCCAGCGCAATGGAAAAGATTCGGGTGTTCGAGAGGGCATGTCTTCGGGCGTGTCTTCGCCTTTATCGAACGCCTGAGTCCCAGTACATAAAATTCTACCCCAATGAGGTCCTATACAACAGGGCGAACTTGATCAGGGTGGACAATTTCGTAGTGAAATTGACTCGGGGGCACGTTGCAAGGGCAATGAACTCGAGCAATGGCCTTATCTTCGGGGCTTACTACCCTAATAGCATGTACCACGAGCGGGTACGCCTTAACGGCTTCATCCCCCCAGAGGCATTCCTCTATCTTGACGGTAGGGGAATTATACAGGATAGTTCTGCGGTACCGATGATCTACCACTTCGCTCGGTCAACTGTGGATAGGCGGCTCACCTACAACGGATCCGACGCTCTAAGAGCCGAGGAGAATCTCCGGTTTAGCAGAGCGGTATCGCGGAGAGATATCGCGGAAGTTGCTAAGCAGCAAAAACGGTACTGGTGGTTGAATGAGGGAGAGGGAGCTCCCTCGTAGCTTGCTTCAGCTTAAATTAATAAAAAAATTAATTGTAATTAGGGCCCATTATGGGCAAAGTCGGTTAGGGTCTAGTTTAGCCAAGGTCATGGCCGGCTTACATAGCTTGTAGGTGGGGGTGGGTAGGTATTAAGGTAGATTTAAGAAAAAAAAAAAAAAAAAAAAAAAAATAAATAAATAAAAAAAAAAAATAAAAAAAAATAATAAAAAAAAAAATAAAAAAAAATAAAAAAAAAAAAAAAAAAAAAAAAATTAAAAAAATAAAAAAAAAAAAAAAAATAAAAAAAAAAAATTAAAAAAAAAAAAAAAAAAAAAAAAAAAAAAAAAAAAATTTAGATTTAGTTAGCAATAAGTTTTACTACTTCGACTAGTTTTTAAGTTGTTATGTTTAGCTTAGAGTGCCCGCATAGGGCCAGTAAGTTAGTTAAGTTTGTTAAGTTAGTTAAGCTAGTTTTAAGCACTTTTGTCTAGCATGTAAGTTTTTAATGAATTTATAAATAAAACTGCGTTTAAAATGGAAAATGGAAAAAAATGTTGGGTCGTTAACCACCAGTCCCCGGGCTCGAGTCCCAGTCGGGGAAATTATTTGATGAAGAACTTTTTTTTATATAATTAGTTAGAGTGAAGCGTGATGACAGCGAAATCACGCGATGGACGAGAGCGAGCGGTCCGCTCACCATATAGCGGACCAAGAGGAGGAGTCATCGGCGTACGAGACGCCGAGCCCATCAGGCCATCTAAACGTGGGCAACGAGGGAGGTGCACTGAAGAGGAGGAAGAGGCTGAACCCGATTCCCAACCTTGTGAAACGCCGTACTACTACAGCTTCTTCAGAAAAGCTGCATGTTGAAGCAAGTGGTACGGCGTCTACACCAACAACATCAGCTGATCACGAAGACGAAGCAGCCAACCAAGAGGATGACGAGATCTCCTATTTCTCCGACGGCAGAAAGGGCCGCTATTCATTCAGCAGCAGGCTGCTGTCGGAGCAGCAGCAACAGAAGAAGACGAGGATATCGCCCATCTTCACCAACAAAACGGACCAAGAAACGATTCAGGTATGTAAGTCGGCCATTGATAATCGTTTTATTATAAAAAGATTAGGGTCAGATAGGCACGCCATCTACTGTCAGACAGTGGATGACTCTATACTAGTCAAAAATTGCCTGAGGCAAGCTACGACGGAGTTTTACTCTTTCACGCCCAAAGGAGAAAAGCTCCAAAGCGTGATTTTGAAGGGATTGGAACCGTCTGCTGATCCGGTGAAGATCCTCAAATGGCTCAAGAAAAAAGAGTCCGACGATCTGAAGTTCGTGAGCGTCAAGCCCTTCACCACAACAAGGGCAAAACGGGAGAATCGGAAACTGCCGTTCTTCCTGGTTCAGCTGACTCCTAAGAGCAACATCGAGGGTTTAAGGCAGGTTAAAGTCCTTAACTTTCAGGTTGTCTCCTGGGAAAGATTAAGGCGCAGCGAAAGCATTTTACAATGCGTTCGTTGCCAAAGGTTCGGTCACGCCGCATCAAACTGCGAAAAGCAGCGTGTATGTGAAGTGCAACCAGAACCACAAGGCAGAGGAATATACTCTGGGTAGGGAAGGAATAGATAGGGCACAACTCGTTTTTGCATTATGGCGGTGTCCTGAGTTCAAGAATGTTAGGGTAGTCAGGTCCAACCTGGGTCGACAGAAGAGGGTGGAGCCTAAAACGATCCCAGCGCCACCTTCTGTACCTGGAATACCCGTCACGGGTCAACTGACCTTCGCCCACATGGCGTCTGGTCGAGGTTGGACGGCAGAGCCTATCAGACCGAAGGAAGTTTCACGAGTCCCTGTGACCGGAACTCCGGAAGTCACAACTGACGTTGTGTCCCTCTTGCTTGCTCTGCAGGCTAAGATGGACCAGATGTAACGTCAAATTCAAGAGCAGGCGGCGCGAGTAGATCAGAAATGACTGCAATGCCCATATCAGGCGCACTAAATTCTTACATGAACAAAAGTTGAGGCAAAAAGTGCTGCAATGTCCCAAGGGCAGCAAAAACTTTTGGTCATTTGTTAAAAACATTAAAAATTCAGCTACGTCGTCGATTCCTACGCTCATTTACAATGACACTCCAGCTGTCAGCTCTTCAGACAAACCCAATCTGCTTGCTGCGCATTTTACAGTCAGCTCAACGCTACCTGATTGCACTTTGTCTCCGCCTGTACTTGACCGCGTGAACTGCTCCATAGGATAAATCCACTTTCGCACTCGTACAGTTGCAAGAGTTCTCAAGGATCTCAACATACACAAATCCGCTGGCCCTGATGGTATTTCCCCTATACTTTTGAAGAGGTGTTATTCCTCGTTGGCAAAACCATTGCGTAAGCTTTCCCATCATCTCTTTTGGACTCTTTCCGAGCAGGTGGAAAACAGGATTTGTCCAACCGGTCCCTTAAAAGGGCGAACCTTCATCACCCTCCTCGTACCGACCCATAGCACTTACTTCACTTTTTTCCAAGGTCATGGAAGCGCTGATAAATTGCCAGCTTAAGAAATATCTTGAATCACAGAAGCTTCTTAATGACCGGCAGTATGGCTTCCGTAGCAACCGGTCCACTGGTGATTTGATGGCATGTCTCACCGAAAAGTGGAACCATGCTTTGCACAACTCAGGTGAAAGCAAAATCGTTGCACTTGATATTTCTAAAGCATTTGACAGAGTTTGGCATGAAGCTCTTTTGTCGAAAATGCGTGCTTTCGGTATCGATGAATCTCTTCTTCTATGGATTAGAAATTTCCTTTCGGACCGTTCAATCCGAGTTGTTTTGGATGGATTCCAGTCTGACATCCACCACATTAACGCTGGTGTTCCCCAATAACGTTCGGATCCTTGCAGTGAATGTAAATTCACTGATTAGGGTTTAGCGTACGAACGTCCTCTTTATGTTGCTAAAAGACCAAAATCGTGATGTACTTCTGGTTAGCGAAACTAAGCTATCTCAGAAACATAAATTAGGACATAGTAATTACAAAATTATTAGAAGAGACCGACCCAACTCCACTCAAGGGGGTGGTGTTGCGATCTTCGTAAGAAATAATTTAAACTATAAAGGGGTGTACAGCGGCGAAGTGCGGAGGTGCCAGGAGGTTGAGGTGTGCATCGTGTGCATACCCCTTCGTAGTGGGAGGAGTACATGATGTCCGCTAATGCTTCTGGTGCTCCTCAAACCACTCGATTCGTAACAGAACTCGAAACTCTTTTCCGATGTCTTAGACGATATTTATTGGCTTGGTACTTAACATTTTCGTGTTTTTCTGTATTGCGTGTTGTCAATTTTTTCGGCATTATAATGAATGCTTTTGCCTGGCTCAAAACCATTTTCACAGCTCCTTAATTCGTCGTAACTATAGATTAGTTTGGTATGCAATACTTCGTTGGGACGTTTAGCATTGTTCAGCTCTATCACAATATTTTCGTGGTCCGATATTTGGTCGCTCCCTTCGGTACGTATTTTAGTATTTTGCATGTTTGTTAATACATAGTCGACAATTGTCCTTGAGATTTGTGTTATTCTAGAATACGCGTTCATTCTTTGCGTGAGTCCATTGTCATCGAACAACCTTTTCAATTCTCTTTTGTAAGTAGTATTTCTTAACCAGTCTATATTAAAATCACCAGCAATTATGACATTGTTTTGATTTTCGGTTAAGTTTTCAATATGTTGGCTAATCCATTCGCGGAAAGTTCTTTCCGAGCTATTAGGCGACCTGTAGACACAAATCACCTATACAAGATACCCAGCTTTCCAACCCCTCTCCTACATTTTACACGCACACTTATTCGGGCTTCTGAATGCAAATTCACGCACTTTGTTATATGCTTCCGACCAACTCCATTTTGTTCTAATTTTTTTATTTTCGAGTGCGGATGGACGTTACTTTTTGAAAGTATAGAATACATTTTTTTAATTAATATAAATAGGCTAAATTTGCTATTATAGTTTAAGTAATGGTTTGAGAAATGCGCATTGCACCAAAAAAAACATTTTTTGTAGATATTTCCATTAAAATAAGCCTAAAACTTGCAAAAAAAATTGGTGGTTGCAATGACTAATCTTAAACAGGAACCAATTGGTAGCTCACACGTATTCACAGACAGAAATTGAATAAAAAACGCTGTCAAATGAAACCAAGGGGAAAGAGACGAGAAAAATGGATATCTTGTTTAGCTCAATTGTGCCTGTAGATTACTGCGAGTCTGACATGCACCTGCAATCACAGCAAGTCAACCAGGTCGTGTAATCTATTGACGAATTCCAAACGTTGTCGATTTCCCATTTAGATGCGATATAGATTGTGCTTCCTCCTGTTCTCGCTGAGTTTGAGACCGATTTATAGCCTCTAATGCTTATTTCATCGTTATCTATCTTCTCCGTAAGATGGGTTTCTGATAGGATAATAAAGTCCTATACGTTCTTCTTAGCAATTATATATATATATGTATATTCATATTATATATATGCCCTTTTTAGTCTGTGTTTGCTAGTATCCTATTCTTTTCTTTTTAGTTGATATTTTGTTTTGGTATACCGGATATGTTTGCTTAATGTGCTGTGATTTTCATCTAGTTCCAGATTGAGTTTTTTATTCGTCATCTTACAATTTATACACTGCTGGATCAGCTCATTTTAACAGCTGCTGCTTCGATGCTTTCCCAGACACTTGTAGCATCCATTACATTTGAAGTATCTGAGTACGTCAATCCCATCAAACACCTTACACCTTTCCCATCCTACATTGACCTTATCATCATGCATTAATTTTACAAAAACCTCTTCATCAACCTCTATTACTGCCGTATATTTTGTTTCGCGGCTTTTACTGGATTCAATATATTTGATAATTTTCATTTGACTTTCGTTCGATAGTGCATTTTGCTTCCTAACCATCTCTAAGATTTCATCTTCCCCATGTTTAAATTTCATATTCTTGATTTAAATTCTTGCATTTATTTTGTTGGGAATTTTTATCTCTGTTTTGATAATGAGACCGTGTTCGTGGAGACGTTGAAGAACTTTGCGAGCGTGCTGACGATATTCTTCATCCGAGTTGGAGGCGATCAGAATGTCGTCAATGGAGCAGAACACGAAATCAAAGTCTTGCGGAAAGTCTGGGTGGCATTCTTGAGAGCAAAAGGCATCACCACAAGCTCAAATAGGCCGAAAGTAGTAGCGACAGCAGTTTTTGCGATGTCCAGAAAAATATTTGTTCCAATTTGGCACCGACTGCAAAATCTGAAGCGTCCGTCAAAACTAGCGATGCTTTGAGATTGACGTGTTGCAGCAACGTTCCATGTTTGATACTATTTTTGCACTTTGGGAAGGCTTCTGCAGCTAACGGAGCCCAAGGACTATGTCTCTTGTCGTTATTTCTTGAATCCTTGACGTACTCTTCTTCCGAATTTGATGCGATGAGTAGGTTAGGTTAGGTTGGTGGGCCGGCGGATATACCGCCTCACTTAGGTCCTTGTGGACCCCTTGTGTTACCCATTGGGGGTGGTAAGGTGTCCTCCTCCTCACTCGCGGTGTCCTATCCCAGTGCATCCTCGGTCCATTTGGTCCGGTTCAAATACCTGAAAAGATTCTTTAGAGGTAAAAAATTTATCTCATTAAGGTCTTGGAAGAAGTAACTTCCTAATGTTCTGTGCCTCAGGTGACAAAGGCTGGGGCAGTGACAGAGGAAGTGTTGAGTATACGATGAGTATATCATCAATGTAGCAGAACAAGAAGTCTAAACCACGAAGAACCATGTCCATGTATCATTGGAATGTTTGAGTAGCGTTTTTTAGTCCGAATGGCATGACCAGAAACTCAAACAAATCAAAGGGGTGGCAACAGGTGTCTTCATAATGTTTTTCGGTGACATCGGGATCTGATAGTATGCATTGTCTAGGTCCAAGATGGAGAACACACTTTTGTTGTGCAGGTTTTCGGTGAAATCCATTATGTGTGGTACTGGGTAACTATCTGCTTGAGTCGCCGTTAATCACCACAACATCTCCAACCACCAGTCTTCTTTTCCACGAGGTGAATGGGGCTGGCTCGGAGACTACTGGAGACGCGGCAATACCTTTTCCATAATCTTCGAAGTCGGCCTTGGCTTGCCTCAACTTGTCCCCGGTAAGTCGTCGTGAGCGTTCCGAAATTACCTGATCGGCTGCTATCGATTTGACGGCGGGCTTAAGTTTGATGTCCAGGATGAATTGGTTCACAAGTCCAATGTAGGCGTCAGGTCTATTGACGGATAATAATTTGGGAACGCCAATGGAATGGACTTCTCCTGGAACTGTCAGCGATGCTGTCTTGTCAACGATGCGTTTAGCGTTGTGCAAGCAGATAATTGCAAGCAGATGATTGGCGTCTTCACGTCCGCAATGACGAAAGGTCAAGTGAAATCGCGCCGGAGACCGAGGTTAAGGGGGTTCTGTCCATATGTGGGTTGTTGTTTGCTGCAAGGAGTATTGTTTCGCCTTTGCCGTGTTTCCAGATGCTGGGTCACGGTAAGACGCATATTGTAGAGCCTGAATCTAATAAGAATTTTTGATGTGTTTTCTTGTCGAAAATGTAGAGCCGGCATTCGTTGTTGAGATTCGGTCTGTTTTTACCCGCCTCAGGTTACAACAGATCTACACGTTTTTTGCTGCGTAGCTGCAGGGCGCCTTACATTGGCAGGCTTCTTCCCCGAACTTCTTGTGGAAAAAACACACCGAGTTCGATCGTTGTTTTTGAGATCTTGCTGTACGCGAATTAAATCTATTGCGTGACAAACTATGAGACCTATTACGCGTTTGGTTGATTGAGAGTTCTTTTGCACTTGTTGATAAAGAGGCGAGTGCCGACTCAATCGCAGTCAACCGCTTGTCGAGGCTCGTGTTGTTTGGTGCTACGTGCACACTTCGGTAGCAAAAACTGCGTTGTTGGTAGTGCTGTCGATGATTTTGTCAGCTATCTCCGTCAGTGCAGCAAGATCCACATTATGGTTTGCAGATAGAATACACATCGTCTGGAACATTTTCACCACTTAGTCTTCTCATTTCTCTAAGAAGACTTGACAGACGTTTGTCACTAAGCTTCAGCGACGTCCACAGTCTATTTAACTGCCGTTCTTTAAAGTTTTGTACTTATCGTGATCCGGTGGTTTCTGGACCAAATCAGAAACTTTGTTGAGAATCTTTGGATCCAAAGCAGCGATGACAGCATTAAAAAGATTGTTGTCCGAAATGTTGCGATGGTTGTGAATTCCGTCTGGACAAACCACAATGCGGGATTCACTTTCCAGAATGGAGGAGTCTTGACGTTCTTCGGTGCAGCAATCTCTTGAAGTTATTCTGCGCATCCAGCTCCTAAAGCATTTGCACCAAATTTTTGCGCATTAACGTTGTCGTCTGGGTTAGCCATTGTTTATTTAGGTATTGTATATTTCACTGGGCGCCGTTGTTTAGTCGTTAGTGGGTCGGACTGTTAAGCGAGAGTACCTGGGTTCGAATCCGGCTCTGGGAAATAACACCACACGTCAAAGTTCGACCGACCGAACGCGCCGTTGCGATTTGGGTTTTGGCTCATTTGAGGCAGAAAAACTTGCATAAAAAACGCGTTCAGATGAAATCAAGGGGAAAGAGACGATGGCTCTGTGCTTCTAAAAGGGGAGCTGGTTAAACAGTTATAGATAAAAAAAAGTAATGTATGAGGGAATTGGTCGTCTTAAAAGGCTCTAAAAAAAAGGCCGGGACAGCATATGTCTATCTTTTAAAGTAGATCCAAAATAGCCATTCGAAAAGCTCCCCCCTGTATTTCCAACCCGCTTCACCAAAAAGTCTGGGCGCCGTGGCTTAATCGTTAATGCGTCGGACTGTTAAGCGAGAATACCCGGGTTTGAATACAGCTCGGGGAAAAAACACCACAAACATTTTTCACGGCCCCACCTCCAGCGAACGACTGACAATCCTCCTGGAGTACTTCTGTCATGGAAAGCTTTCGCAATTCGCCGTTCGGAATCGGCATCAAACAGTAGGTCCCCTCCACATATGTCAAAATATATCGCGCACAACACAGTGGAGGCGCGAAGAAGCTAGGCTCTGTCCCTGTATGGGCTGTGTTACGCCGACTATAAATAAAATAAATATTTCACTGTTTTTTTTTTAAGCTAATCGAGGTCAACACTTTAGTTACTATGTGTAGCCAATTAAATAACTATTACAAACATACAAAAGCTTTTTAAAAATGCGTATTACGTTACACTAGTGCGTTACTTAAAGAACATAAGGAAAGTGAACTGAACTCGAGGAAGGTACAAAGAAAAATGAACAATGAAAATAAAGAAATCATAAATTCGAGCGCATTCCTTAAGGACATTTCTAACCGTAACCGTGACTTAGAAATTTCTAGACCTCTCCTTGGCGAATGTGATGTAATTTGTACGCCATCGACAGGAAACCTTACTTCGGTTGATGTTGTTGCCACAATACTTTTGACAGTATTGGTTGAGTGAGGTCGCCACAGATATTGTTCATATTGTTTTGCTACTCGGTTGATCAGGGACGATCTCAGGAAATATAATAGTAATAATATAATAATAATAAAAAATACAAATAGAATTAATATTAAAAGAAAGTACCTTAAAAGAAAAGAAAGTACCTTAAAACAAACACCCTTATTCACTTTTTCTTTTATACATAATTTAGTAATATTTCGTATAGCACCCAATCAAACTCTGCCTCAGAGAAAATCTAAATAGGAATGTAACCAACAAAACCGTTTACATCCTCTCTGACAGCAAAGCTGCCCTTCTGGCCCTAAAAAGCTACGAAGTCACCTCAAAGCTAGTATGGGACTGCCTCCAACTACTGCACCAACTGGCCAGCTCGAACAGGGTCTATCTCATCTGGATACCCGGGCACAGTGGTCACGTTGGAAACGAAAGAGCGGACCTACTAGCCAGAAAAGGCTCCGCATCACCCTTCATGATGCCACGACCATTCTGCGGCATTCCCATCACCACCATTAAATGCTGCATAAATAGCTGGCTGAAAATAACGGCCAATCACTACTGGACGAAAACGGAAGGTAATAGGCAAGCCAAAATGTTCATGCCAACTACTTCCATCGCTAGAGCAAAGCAACTCCTCAGTCTCACGAGGAGTCAGATTCGAACCGTTACAGGCTTTCTGACTGGGCACTGCCCAGTTAACAAACACCTAAAAGCGATGGGCTTAACGCAGGATGACACCTGCCGAATGTGCAACGAGGACGAAGAAACAGCGGAACACTCACTGTGTCACTGTAACTGCTTAGTCAGTACTCGTCATCGATACCTTGGCAGGCACTACCTAGAGGCAGGAAATATAGCTGCCAGCTCACCCAAAAGCATCCTAAGATTCATTACGAACTCGGGCCTTCTGCGTGAGCTATAATGCGGGGGCAGTCACAATAGGCCCACTCGTGGCCGCAGTGACACAGGCGACACATTCCCACCCCCCCCCCCCCCCCCCTAACTATAACTCTAACCCATTCTGAACGAATTTCCCGTAAGTACCACAAATAACCTATACAAGATACCCAGCTTTCCAGGCTGGAAAACCCCTCTCCTACATTTTACACGCACACCTATTTGGGCTTCTGAGCAAATTCAGGCACATTGTTATATGCTTCCGACGAACTCCATTTTGTTTTAAATTTTAGATTTTCGCCGCCATTGCTTGTTGTACGGTGTGTGGATGGACGTTACTCTTTGAAAGCATGGAATAAATTAATTAAATAGGTTAAATGTGCTATTATAGTTTGAGTAATGGTTTGAGAAATACGCATTGCAACAAAAGAAACATTTTTTGTAGATATTTCCATTAAAATAAGCCTAAAACTTGCAAAAAAAATTGGTGGTTGCAATGACTAATCTTAAACAGGAACCAATTGGCAGCTCACACGTATTCACAGACAGGAATTGAATAAAAAACGCTGTCAAATGAAACCAAGGGGAAAGAGACGAGGGAGATGGATATCTTGTTTAGCTCATTTGTAGTAGGTACTAATAAAAGCGGAACCCATCAACAGAAGATATTTCCAAAGAACTTCGTTTAGACACAAACAAAACTAGATTACTATAAAATAACGACAGAAGTAACGCATCAAAAGGAAGAGCATGCAAATAAAATACGCAAGAAGTTGCACTAATCGACGTAGCCCTTTTGAAAAGTTACAACACGTGTAACGACTCAATTGTTGCGAAAATCGAGGAGTTGCGCAAATCGAGGGTTGCATTAACCGAGTTCTCACTGTATTTTCAAAAATCGACCTGGTAAGGGCTTACCAGAACATACCAATGTCATATTAGGACATCTAAAAAAAACACGGTCACGACATCCTTCGGGTTGTTTGAATTCGTACGCATGCGATTTAGGCTGCGCAATGCAGCCCAAACATTACAATGTAAATTAAAAATAAATAAATGACGAAAAAAAATAAATAAATAAAAATAATGTCAAATATACGCACATAAGAATTGTAAAATAGTTTATAAGCATACATGTAAACAATTGAACAAATAATTATAAAACAATAACCTGGCGACAACAACGAGCGACAGGGGGCGCTCGGAGTGAATAAAACCCCCAACGCTTCGGGTGGATTAAAACCCACCTGTGCCATACGTAACAAAAACAACAATGAAGGACAGTGGTCCTGACTTGCTAAACTACATTCCCTATAATGTAATGTGACTTTATTAAATGTCAAAATCAAGACAGAAAATAAACAATTTGGAAAATAAAAAAAAAAAAAAAAATGCATCAAGTTACCCGAGGCTTGGACTTCGTAGACCGTTTTGTGGATGATCTTTTAGTAGCCAGTAAATCCGACGGCGAACACGGCTTACGCATCAAAGCACCAAAATGCGTATTTGAGGTTCGCTTCTTGCAATTCTTGGGGTTCGAAAACTCGAAGGATGGAATGCAACCATCGCACGAACGTGTCAAGGCAATTGACAATTTTCCGCAACCCAATTCCATCGAAACCGTACAACGTTTCATGGGGATGGTAAATTATTACCATCGCTTCATCCGTCACATAGCAGGTACTCTCGCACCTATCTAGAACCATTTTCCAAAATAATTCACCTGGCCCACAAAATGCCAAAACGCATTCACAAAAGCAAAACAACTGTGTGAAGCAACTCTGCCTCGAAAAAATGCGAGCTCGACTCAGCATCAATACAGACGCGTTTAACACGGACATTGGTGCCGTTCTGCGCCAACAAAATGGAGGTGCCTGGGAGGCAATCGCCTTTTGTAGCAAAAAATTATCTCCGACGCAATCTCGTTACTCTGCTTTCGGCAGAGAGTTGTTGGCCATCACAAAAGGTCTCTCGCAAGAGCGGTGGGCGTAATAGGAGTCCTTGGTGAGAACCTATGCAGGAGCTGTGCTGATGAGGAGGAGAGGGAAAACAGCTAACACTTCCTCTATCACTGCCCCAGCCTTTGCCACTCGAGGTTTAGCACACTAGGACGACAGTTTTTCCAGGACCTTAAAGGAATGGAGCGCGCCTTTTCCTTCCTCTATACACTCGACGCAAGCTACTTCCAAGCCCCTCAGGACTTTTTTCTGGATTTACATAGCATTCTGCAATCTTACAGTAAAACTCTTGTTGCAAGTTAATCTATTCCTTTAAGACTACTTGTATCTGTAGTGCGTCGAGGAAGGATTTCTAAGACTAAAGCAGCCCATACACGATTCAATTCAATCATCAACTCAGTCAAATCACAGTGAAATCAACCCGTGTGTGGCTTCGTCAATTGATCGATTGGACGGTTGGCGAAAAATCAAAAGATTTTGATTTTTGCGAAGTTGACTGGCAAGTCTCTCAACTCAATTGAATCGTGTGTGGGCAAGTTCATCGACAAGCTGTCAAATTTAAGAAATTTCACAACTTGGCTACGTTTGTCGGTCAGGGGGTGCATATAGTAGTGTGTGTGAAATGACAGTTCACTACCCCCATTACAAGTTTTACATCCAAAATGTATGAAAAAACGCACACTATTAGAAGATTTATATCCAGAGACCACGAAACTCACTCATTTACCGATAGCAGTGCGAAAAATCAGAGCTACTTTATCTCTCTTGGTAGCGTCTAACGATGGTATGCGCGGTTTGTGGTTTTTAAAAACATTTATATACATACGTTACAAAATATTTTTTTTAATTTTACGAACTTCTCATATATAAAATGAACAAAGAAAATGACATATGAATTAGAAATAATGGACTTACAATATTATATTGATAAGAATGTTAAACAACTTTTTTTGATTAATATGATGCAAGTACATTTGCGAAATATAGAAGTACATTTGCGTGAATAGTGAATTTCCTCTTGTCTTAAAATTTTTTAAGTTAGTATCAATAAGAGCAGTCTACTCATCAATGCGAAATCCTTTTCATAAGATGGTTTGGAAATCCAATGCTATCCAAGTTTGTTTGATTCAAGAGGAAAATGATTTTTTCAATTGTTTCACTAAACGTATTTAAAAGGTACTATTTTATTTTGTTTATTGCATATTAATTGGATAACTTACAGAAATAATTAAAAAAAATCAAATAGTTCAAACTAATACCTTTCAAGGATTGTTTGTCTAATAAATTTTTGTACGGACAATGATATTTCAAAACTTTCTCCATGCTATTTTGCTTTCCCGCTTTGCGCATTAAAAGAGTTTTTATTTCTAATTAATTATTTGACTAATTCTAATAACGTATGTATGTCTTGTAAATAATAAAAACATCGAGCCTTTGTTATATGACAGAAACGAAAATTTAAGTGGATCATGGAAAAGTAAGCAGTGAAAGGGTTAATTGTTCATTACATTTGAAACACAAAACAAATTCACTTAAATAAAATAGTTACAAATCCTGCAAAGCATACCATTAAAAAATCATTCAATTAATAGTCAGTGTTTAAAATTATTTTAAACCTTCACCTTTCCCTCGAGTCATTTTGTCTCATATTTTAGAAGATATTTGAAAAAAACGATCTCTGATTCAAAAAGTAACGGCCGAGTGATTGTGAAGATTAAGCGAGCTTGCTGAATGAACCTTTTCTGCATTTTCTTTTTTGCTTTGTTTTTGTTTCGATGGCAACCGTCATTTTGAATTTGGGAGCCAATAGAAAAAGAATAAACAAGAGCAGGAACGGTAAATTTAAGTTCCTTTATGTGTGTGCAGTCTGAGCAGCTGGATTTGGCAGCTCACTCGTATTCTCATTCATGGGTCGGACAGAGGTTGCTGTATGTGAAAAACTACGTTATCTACAGGGGAAGGAGAGGCGGGAGTTGTGCATCATGTTATCATTGGTCTCGACGATGCTTTTCTGACGATACCTAATTATCTATCGTCCTAGAGCAAATTGTGAAAAATATTGTTAAATTTTTGGCTTAAATAAATGAAATATTTGATTGGATGCTGAAAAAATAGTTTTGCTAATATTTTTTTTGCATTATGCATTGTTTTTGACAGAAAAAATGCCTTTTTTATTTCTCACTTTCGACCTGCAATCATATATCCAACCCACATTTTCTTTCCAAACCATGGAGAACTTTGGTTGGAGTCTTCGTTCAAATAAATGCCAGTTGCGGGAAGGAAATGAAATGCTTTTAAATAGATGCTAATTTAATTAATTCAAGCTTATAAGTTATTTTTATATGAACTAGAGTGCCTTATACCTCCTTAGCACTCATTATCTATACTTTTAATTCGTTCTTGGACTTGAAAATACAAAAGGATAATGAAAGATGACAAGCAGCTTTTAATTTGACATAAGGAATGGAGCATTTAGTAGCACTCAAACTGTGACGATAGACGAGACGATAGCGATAGTGTTACGTGAAGCAAACTTTTGACGATAGCGTTGACGACAGTCGTCTGGACGATGATCGTCTGAAAAGTTATGTGATGAGAGACCTGGTGTTCCTTCTCCCGGAGCTACTCCGACATATTCGGAACTCAGGTCTGGGGGGAGGCTTCAGAGCCTCATGTCAGGACTCATGAAGTAGAGATGGTGGCGGAAGAGTCAGCGATGTACCAACGGCAGCGCTCACAACCTCGTACGGGGATACTAACACCGGCCTAGCCGGCCCCTTGTGTCCCAGGGGTACCCTACAGGGGCCTGGCCCTCCAGGTTGGGGGTTTCTCGACATGTTAACTTCCCGTCAAAGTAAAAACACATTTGGTTGTGAAGCGACCGAATGCCTCGGAAATAATTGATATACCTGTTGACGACCAACGCAAGAAAAAGGACAACGATCTTCGGATCTGCACGCGGAACATTAGGACCCTTAACAGACCAAGTGCAGCCGAACAACAAGCGGAGGCCCTGGACTGCTATATAGCAGACGTGATCGCCATCCAGGAAATGCGATGGGAGGGGCCGGGCATAAAGAGGACGAAAAACTGCGATATCTTCTACGGCGACTGCTACCGCAACAACAAGCAGCGGATATTCGGATGCGGATTTGTCATTAGAGGCAGACTTAGGCAAAAAGTCTTGGGCTTCAAGCATGTGAGCGAACGCCGTGTGACAATCCGGATCAAGGCCAATTTTGCCAACATCAGCCTGATATGCGCACACACTCCAACTGAAGAAAAAGATGACTGCACTAAGGTTAGGTTCTATGAGCTATTGGATCAAACGTACGCTCAGTGCCCCAAGCATGACGTCAAAATCGTCCTGGATGATTTTAATGCAAAGCTGGGTAAAGAGGGAACCTTCGGTGGTACAGTCGTAAAACATAGCCTGCATGACACCACTTCCGACAACGGAGTCAGGCTTATTGATTTTGCAGCGGGGTGAAATGTTGTGGTAGCAAGCACGCGGTTCCCGCACCTCAATATTCACAAAGGGACCTGGCGATCTCCTGATCAATCGACCACCAACCAAATTGATCATATTGCGATCGACGCAAGGTATGCCTCCAGTATTTTGAATGTCCGAACATTCCGAGGGGCTAATATCGACTCGGATCACTACCTTGTTGTAGCCAAGGTACGAATGCGGATATGCCTATCACCGCCAAGAAGGAAAAATACTGTGAGAAGGTTTGCAGTCGAAAAGCTACAATCGCAAGAGATAACCAGGAACTTCTCCGATCAAGTCTCTCTAAACCTCAACGTCTGTCCTATGCCGCCAGCATCATGCCCAGAGGACCAGTGGCAAATCTGCCAGCAAGCCATCAGGAATGCCGCTTCTGATGTTCTAGGTTTCACTCGCCCATGAACGCGAAACCCCTGGTTCGATGAAGAATGCCAGCTGGCTCACGCGGCTAAACAGAAAGCGTATGCGGAGGCTCTGCAAAGACGGACAAGAGCGGCTCGTTAGCTCCACGAGCAAAAAAGGAGAAATGGTCGGATGAGTGCATGCCCGATGAATGGAACCTCAGCATCGTATGCTCAAGAAAGGAGACCGTTTAGTATGCGCCAACTACAGGGGTATTAGTCTCCTTAACATCGCGTGTAAAATCTTCTCTGCCGTATTGTGTGAACGACCAAAACCGTTTGTCAACAATCTGATTGGTCCATATCAGTGTGGTTTTAGGCCTTAAAAATCCACCATCGACCAGATATTCACACTATGGCAGATCCTGGAAAAGACCCTAGAATACCAAATCGACACCCACTACCTTTTCGTCGACTTTAAGGCCGCGTATGACAGGGAAAAATTATACGAAGCCATGACTGGTTTTGACATCCCTGCTAAGCTGGTCCGACTTTGCAGGATGACCATGGAGAAAGCTCGCTGCTCCGTTAAGGTCGGCAGTGTCTTTACCAACATCTTTGATGTCAAAAAAGGCTTCAGATAGGGCGACCCGCTGTCATGCGACTTCTTCAACATTGTACTTGAAAGCATTGTGCGGAACTCCCACGCCAACACCAGAGGCACAATCTTTCAAAAGTCCGTACAACTACTCGCGTATGCCGATGACATTGACATAATTGGCAGAACACATCGAGCTGTCTGTGAGGCATTCGCGAGCATTGAAGTAGAAGCGGCGAAGATGGGTCTAGCGGTCAACGAAGGAAAGACGAAGAACATGCTGTCATCAAGGAAGGACACCCAACACCCACGCCTTGGACAAAGCGTCAATATTGACAGATATAACTTTGAGCTAGTCAGGGACTTTGTCCTCCTCTATGGCGCAGAGGCTTGGACATTATCAAAAAAGGATGAGGACCTGCTTGGTTGTTTCGAGAGAAAGATCCTTCGCGTGATCTTCGGACCTGTCTGCGTAAATGGCGACTGGAGAAGGAGATTCAACCACGAACTGTACGGGCTGTACAGCGACATGAAACTGGTCAGAAGAGCCAAAATCCCGCGGTTTAGATGGCTGGGCCATGTAGAGCGGATGGACACCAATGCTCCGGCCCGGAGAGTCTTTGAATCTACCACCAGGGGGAATCGCGGCAGAGGAAGACCCCACCTCAGGTGGCGCACCCAAGTGGAAAGAGACCTCAACCAACTTGGCGTGTGAAACTAGAAACAGCTGGCAAACAACCGGGCCAGTTGGAGAGGCATGTTGGTTGAGGCCCAGGTCCACCCCGGACTGTAGCGCCTCCTAAGTAAGTAAAGTACTAGCGTTTACTTTAATCCACGACTTATTAAAAAAAAATGCACTATTTATTTTTGGGTTGCCTAGATACACATTCAGTCCCAATTGCATCCCAATTTAATAGCAAATATGTAAAGGCGACAGACAGACAGACATATGGACACTGAAGTGATTCCATAAGGTTTTCGTTATTCCTTTGAAACGAAACCCTAAAAATATGTTCTCTAATCCAGATATATTATCGTAATCATCAAAGGCATCAAAATCAAATTATGATAGTGTGGTTTGGAAGCAGTGGAAATAACGCAAAGTTCTCAATATAAGAGTAATTACGATAAATGGTAAAAAGGGAAATTCAATTATCCTTTGTGTAAAAATATTTTATGGCTAAAAGCTGTGGACGATAATATAATATTTGCAGATTTGCAATTTTGGTTTATTATTCTATAACAAGCCTTGGGACGAGTACGATAACTTTGGCGGTATTTTATAGAGGAGTATAAAACAAACACAAAACAACAAAAAAAGCATCTTGTATTGTAATAGATTGTAAAATGTTGGTGTCGATGTCAGCAAGCTTGACAGCACCGGCAAGACTCTGTTCCGATTCCATGTGGCGATCATCTGCCGGCCTGTCAAATTTGCTCTCGTCTGGATATACAGTCGACTCCGCTTAACTGAACTACGCTTTACTGAAAAAATCGGTTAGCTGAAACACAAAACTTGGTACAAAGCATTTTTTCATAATCTGCATACAAATTACTCCGCTTAACCGAAACCCGCTTAACTGAAAAACTTGTTTAAACTAACACTCCAAGATAACCAGATAATTCAGTAAAAGTTATTTTCAATGTGTCCTCGATTGAGGATAACAAATTGACAAAGGAATAAATAATAGCCAACACGATTAAAAGAATACGAATTATATTTATTAACGATCGAGTCCTTTTCGCTGCCGTGTCAATCTAACAATCACAAATGAGCTAAACAAGATATCCGTCTCCCTCGTCCCTCATTTGTGGTCCTCTTATAAGATCTGTCGGTTGTGTCCTTTTCAGTCTTCTCCGTCCAGACATCTCTTGCGCTGGGATCGTGTTGACTTCACTGTTTTTATGTAGTAAAATTTTTATGTGATGTCTTCGACTGGTCTTTGTTATTTCTTCGTTAATGGTAGTTACTTGAGATCACGATGAATGTCAGCATTGGTAATGTACCATTCTGTGTTGGTTATTGTCCGAAGGATTTTAGATTGTTGTCTTTGTATGGTGGCTATATTTGTTTTTTTGGATGTACCCCAGAGCTGTAAGCCATAGGTCCAGATGGGTTTGATAATCGACTTATATATAAAATTTTGTTGTTAGTCGATAGTTTCGATTCTCTCTTTAGAAGCCAGTGAAGTTGTCTGTATTTAGTTATAGTTTGTTTTTTCTTCTTTTGTATGTGTTGCCTCCATGTTAGTTTCGAGTCTAAATGCATTCCTAGGTATTTAGCTGTGTTGTTAATAGGAATGACTTTTCGGTTTATTGTTAGCGGCGTCGAGGAGTTGGTTTGTCTAGTAGTAAAGATCACTTATGCAGTTTTGTCCTCGTTGATTTTAATGCGCCAGTCGTCAAACCATTTTGCTGTTTTGTCCAGGATGCGTTGAAGTTGTGTAGTGGCTATGGTTAAATTTGTGTGTGAATTCATAAGTATTGTGTCGTCCGCAAATGTCGCAATCATTGATGTTGCTTGTCCAGAGGGATATCTGCAGTGTACAGCAAGTACAATATATGCTTGTAGAGGGATATCTGCAGTGTACAGCAAGTACAATATTGGTCCTAGGACACTTCCTTGTGGTACTCCTGCTCTTGTCTGGTGTAAACGTGTTGATACATCCTTATACTTGACGTAAAAAGTCCGGTCTGTAATGTAACTCTTAAGCAGTAGGTAGAAATCCAGGGGGAGCTGGTGTGTCAGCTTGTGTAGCAGTCCCCTGTGCCACACTTGGTCAAAAACCTTCGCCACGTCAAGGAATACCCCCACGCAGTATTTTTTCTCATCCAAGTCTGTCGATATTTTATTAACCACCCTATGGATTTGCTGAATTGTTGAATGTTGTCTTCGGAATCCGAATTGATGGTCAGGTATCAAGTTTAGTTTACTTAAAATAGGTTCCATTCTGTCGCAGATTAGCTTTTCAAAGACTTTGGACAAGATAGGGAGCATGCTAATAGGTCTGTATGAGGTTGCCTTCACGGGGTCATTACCTGGTTTTACTATGGGAATAATTAATGATACTTTCCAGGACTTAGGAAAGTATTTTAATTTAATGATTGCGTTATATACATTTCTAATGTATTCAGTTGCTTTTGTAGGCAGTTCTTCTAACATCTTCCTGGTCAGTAAGTCGTATCCTGGGGCCTTCTTGTGCTTGAGTCTTTTTTTTTAATGTGTTTTCGATTTCTCTGATCGTCACGTTTTTAATAGGAAAGCTTGGGATGCTTGTTGTGCTCATGCGTGGGGGATTATATGTATGGATATAATGTGTATTTTTTTTTATAATAGGGGAGAGATGGCAACACTTTCTATGCGTGAGAATCTCTCAGTCAGTCTACGTGAGTTTCTCAAATTCGCCGTTTTATTGACTTGCCGCATGATATGTTAGAACCAAATTTCGCGCAGACGATGCATGAAAGTGACATTAGAGTAACAGTCCATATATGATATGTCAATGATTCAATATGTGATATCTAAGAATCGAAATTAATTAAAAGCTAGAATTTGTAAGAAAAAATTATAAAGCTTGGCGAGTTGGCTATATCGTACCTCTCTCATAATACTTATACTAACGGCCGAAAAAACTTTTATTCACGATGGCATAGGTATTACTGTAAAGGAGGCTGAGCGCAGATTATAAAAATGTCTGTCTGTACGTCACTAGGCTTTAATCTTGGTAACTGGTGAATCATATAGAATAATGACTGGCACTCGTGAATTGACTGTCATGTATTTGCAAACAAATTTCTCCATAAAAAGTGATTGCTGGACGTGGTTTGAGGTGGTCCTCCATCGCGATGCTCGTTATATATAGATTTTATTTAATAAATTTACTTTGATTGTCTTATTTCTGTGTTTTCCGTCTTTCAAAATTGTTCGTATCGAGTTCCAAGATTCGTTTTATTTCAAATTCCTTCGTTGAAACAGTTTTACATGAAACACACACATAAACTCCTTACACTTACGCGTTGTTCTCTTTTTGGTGCCACACAGCTGACATCACATTGCCGAAATTATCAGAAATTTGTTTAAGCATACTCATAGGCAGCGATGCCAGAAAGAAGGATTTTTTTCCCATTTGAGAATTTTTCGAACCAAAAGGGGCAAAGGGGAAAACTGTTTCAAAAATGGGCAATATTAGATGAATAGATTGTTTTGCATAACTAAGAACATTTTAAACTAGTTCAAATAATTCAATTGAAATTTTGCTTGCCACAAACCCGATATTGACGAAAATTTGGTCTGGCGGCGGAAGCGTTTAGGGGGTACATGGTTTTCGATATTGACGAAAATTGGGTCTGGCGACGGAAGCATTTGGGGGGTACATGGTTTTCGATATTGACGAAAATTTGGTCTGGCGGCGGAAGCGTTCAGGGGGGTACATGGTTTTCGATATTGACGAAAATTTGGTTTGGCGGCGGAAGCGTTTGGGGGGTACATGGTTTTCGATATTGACGAAAATTGGGTCTGGCGGCGGAAGCGTTTGGGGGGTACATGGTTTTCGATATTGACGAAAATTTGGTTTGGCGGCGGAAGCGTTTGGGGGGTACATGGTTTTCGATATTGACGAAAATTGGGTCTGGCGGCGGAAGCGTTTGGGGGGTACATGGTTTTCGATATTGACGAAAATTTGGTCTGGCGGCGGAAGCGTTTAGGGGTACATGGTTTTCGATATTGACGAAAATTTGGTCTGGCGGCGGAAGCGTGTGGAGGGTAGATGGTTTTCGATATTGACGAAAATTTGGTTTGGCGGCGAAAGCGTTTGGGGGGTACATGGTTTTCGATATTGACGAAAATTTGGTTTGGCGGCGGAAGCGTTCAGGGGGGTACATGGTTTTCGATATTGACGAAAATTTGGTCTGGCGGCGGAAGCGTTTTGGGGGTACATGGTTTTCGATATTGACGAAAATTGGGTCTGGCGACGGAAGCATTTGGGGGGTACATGGTTTTCGATATTGACGAAAATTTGGTCTGGCGGCGGAAGCGTTTGGGGGTACATGGTTTTCGATATTGACGAAAATTTGGCTTGGCGGCGGAAGCGTTTGGGGGGTACATGGTTTTCGATATTGACGAAAATTGGGTCTGGCGGCGGAAGCGTTTGGGGCGTACATGGTTTTCGATATTGACGAAAATTTGGTTTGGCGGCGGAAGCGTGTGGAGGGTACATGGTTTTCGATATTGACGAAAATTTGGTTTGGCGGCGGAAGCGTGTGGAGGGTACATGGTTTTCGATATTGACGAAAATTTGGTTTGGCGGCGGAAGCGTTTGGGGGGTACATGGTTTTCGATATTGACGAAAATTGGGTCTGGCGGCGGAAGCGTTTGGGGGTACATGGTTTTCGATATTGACGAAAATTTGGTTTGGCGGCGGAAGCGTGTGGAGGGTACATGGTTTTCGATATTGACGAAAATTTGGTCCGGCGGCGGAAGCGTTCAGGGGGGTACATGGTTTTCGATATTGACGAAAATTTGGTTTGGCGGCGGAAGCGTTTGGGGGGTACATGGTTTTCGATATTGACGAAAATTGGGTCTGGCAGCGGAAGCGTTTGGGGGTACATGGTTTTCGATATTGACGAAAATTTGGCTTGGCGGCGGAAGCGTTTGGGGGGTACATGGTTTTCGATATTGACGAAAATTGGGTCTGGCGGCGGAAGCGTTTGGGGGGTACATGGTTTTCGATATTGACGAAAATTTGGTTTGGCGGCGGAAGCGTTTGGGGGTACATGGTTTTCGATATTGACGAAAATTTGGTCTGGCGGCAGAAGCATTTGGGGGTACATGGTTTTCGATATTGACGAAAATTTGGTCTGCCGGCGGAAGCGTGTGGAGGGTACATGGTTTTCGATATTGACGAACATTTGGTCTGGCGGCGGAAGCGTGTGGAGGGTACATGGTTTTCGATATTGACGAAAATTTGGTCTGGCGGCGGAAGCGTTCAGTACATGGTTTTCGATATTGACGAAAATTTGGTTTGGCGGCGGAAGCGTTTGGGGGGTACATGGTTTTCGATATTGACGAAAATTTGGTTTGGCGGCGGAAGCGTTTGGGGGGTACATGGTTTTCGATATTGACGAAAATTGGGTCTGGCGGCGGAAGCGTTTGGGGGGTACATGGTTTTCGATATTGACGAAAATTTGGTCTGGCGGCGGAAGCGTTTAGGGGTACATGGTTTTCGATATTGACGAAAATTGGGTCTGGCGGCGGAAGCGTGTGGAGGGTACATGGTTTTCGATATTGACGAAAATTTGGTTTGGCGGCGAAAGCGTGTGGAGGGTACATGGTTTTCGATATTGACGAAAATTTGGTTTGGCGGCGGAAGCGTTTGGGGGGTACATGGTTTTCGATATTGACGAAAATTGGGTCTGGCGGCGGAAGCGTTTGGGGGGTACATGGTTTTCGATATTGACGAAAATTTGGTTTGCGGCGGAAGCGTGTGGAGGGTACATGGTTTTCGATATTGACGAAAATTGGGTCTGGCGGCGGAAGCGTTTGGGGGTACATGGTTTTCGATATTGACGAAAATTTGGTCGCAACTTGTATCAAGCACGCAACTTATATTGCATGCTCTGATTCTCTCTCAATTTGGTACTGGACGACCAACACCTTTGATTTCATGTTGATTTTTTAGTGCAAACACGTCGGAGAAAAAAGCGCATGTGGTTGGCATTATTAGTGTTTACCTATGTAAGAAAGATAGAGAATATTCACAGCAAGAATGAGGATTTGCATGGCGACCTACACGGCAAACATCGAACCCACAAAAATGAGCTATATCTCTCAAATGAGCTATAGCTATGTATGAATGACTGTGCTGGTTTTTCATTGTGTTGTTGGTTGGCCACCTAGAAACAGTTAGTTATCTGAGATGTTTTCAAGCTTCATTTAATGAATGCATTGAGAGTCCGAATGTGGTCCAACACTACCTCTTTAACATAGAGTCCTTTTTTAAGGTCCTATTTTAAGGCTTCAGTCTCCTATTTTCAATACGGGGTAGGGATGAATAATCATTTCTTTACTTCGGTTTTCTCTTTTAAGAGAGTTTTGCTTCATATTCCTTCGTGCAAACCATTGTTATTTTACAGTTTCATATGAAACACACACAGAAACTTCTAACACTTAATTCTCTAGTATACTTGTGCAGGCAGTCGCATACAGGTTGAAAACATATTAAGGATCAATAGAGACTCTAGGAATCTTTTCCGCGTTGTTCTCTTTTAAGTACCACCAAAAACCATATACAGTCAAACTTCCCTATAATAAACGTCTATATAATGAAGTTCTCCGTATAATGAACTAATTTCAAAGACACAGCTTTCTGGTTCTATTTTAAGTGTATTTTTATCTTGTAAAAGCTTCGGTTTTATTAAATAATTAAAATATATTACACTGGTTACAACTTTACTTAACTGAACTTAACTAAAGTGAACTCAAATCGAAGTCAACTCAAGTGCTGAAGTCAACTGAAGAGAGCTGCGGACACTTACTCGATCTTATTTATACTATATCCAGACGAGAGCAAATTTGACAGGCCGGCAGATGATCGCCGCATGGAATCGGAACAGAGTCTTGTCGGTGCTATCAAAATTGCTGACGTTCACACTAACATTTTACAATCTATTACAATCTCCTTATAATGAATTTCCAGTGAACAGAACAGTGCACAAAAAAGATTCAAGTTTTAACCGCTTAGATTAAAAAACATAAATATAAATCTCCACCAAATCGTCAATCGAAACATATGAGAGTTTTCGTCGCAGCACAGTGCACAAAAAAGGTTCAAATTTTAACCGATTACATAATAAAATAAACATAAATACAAATCTCCATCAACCCCCTTTCCTTAATGACAGCAAGATCTGGTCCAGAACTAAAGAAGAAAAAGCTGAAAGACTTGCAGCCCACTTCGCTTAAACTTTCACAAATGGAAAAAGCAAGAGGCAGCACTCACTGAACTCAATAAACAACACTGACACTACAAAATCGAATACTTCATAAAGTACAAGACTAAAAATAAAAAAAAGATCAGGGTACGACCAAATCACTGGTAAAATACTTAAAGAGCTACCTGTTCGTGTACTGGCTTACATAAGAAATGTACTTAACGCGATTTTTCGAACAAAGTACTTCCCACAAGTATGGAAGATCGATGAAATGACAGCTGTCCCTATGCCCGGCAGAGACCCCACAAAAGCTAACAATTACAGACCAATCTGTTTGCTCCCAGTCCTGTCCAAACTGCTTGAAGAAATACTTCAGACAAGAATCCAACCACTACTTGACACAAATTATTTGATCCCAAACCACCAATTCGGTTTCAGGCAAAATCAGTCGTCAATATAACAAACGCACCGAGTAATTAACAAAATTTCTAACACCTTGAAGCGAAAGGTACTGTATAGCAGTATTTCTTGACATTTCAAAAGCATTTGACAAATTATGGCATGTCGGACTTCTTCAAAAACTGAAACGTCTACTACCAATGGACTTTTTCCTCATACTACAAAGCTACCTACATAATAGAAACTTTTATGTGCGTTGCAAGGATAAATGCTCAAAGCTACAGAAAGCCCAAGCCAGCATTCCCCAGGAAAATGTTTTAGGCCCTCTCCTCTAACTAATTTATACTTTTGACATCCCCATTCCTAACTCTCCAAATTCAATGTTCGCCACCTACGCAGACGATACTATCTTATTGCAGGCGGGCTAAAACCTTTCGGACGCAACAAAATCACTTCAAGACCAATTTGTCAGCACCTCAAAATGGTTTAACGAATGGGGACACTACAGAAAAAGAGACAAATTCAGAAGAAATACAGGCAGTACCATTAGATGCTGGGGAGAAACTCAAAGCTGACAATCGGCAATTAACTATTAATATACAAGACAATCATTAAACCAATACGGATTACAACTATGAGGCATCCAAAAAATTTAACAAAGCTATTATCCAGCGCACTCAGAATAAAATACACCGGACAATAGTCAACGCAGACTGGTACATACCCAACACAGAAATCCACAAGGACCTTAAATTAAAGACAATAGATCAAGACAAACAAAGCAGTACTAATCACCGAATGAAACTACTACTACACAATAACGATAACATAAACACCCTACCTTTTAATGAACAAACATTAACCCCGCGTCTAAAACGACTTAGACCAACAGACTTGCCAGCTAATCACTCTATAGTCCAATTTTGTTAACCATAAACATAATAATAAACGAACAATAAAGGCAAAGAAAAAAATGTCGACTAAGAAACAAGAAACTTAACTATAACTAACTATATATTTAATTATATAAAATGTTTTAATATGTATGCTAGCTGTAGAGTAAATTTGTGTAAAAAAAATGTACCTAATAATAATAATACTAAGCTTATAAATTAATAATAACAGAACTTGGCGACAACAACGAGCGACAAGGGGCGCTCGGAGTGATTAAAACCCCCAACGCCTCGGATGGATTAAAACCCACCTGTGCCATAAGGACATTGCTCCTACATGCTTTTTATACATCCCAATTCCATGTAAAAACCACTTAATTATTGTCATAAATTAAATAAATATGGGAAATAAAAAAAAAACAAATCAATACAATTCGAATGTGTGTAAGACAAAAACAAAAGATATTGCAACGTCACTGAAAACTAATTCACATAATGTATATCTTGATATGCAAGTACATTCCTATAGCACAGATAGTAAATTACCGAGATGTTGCACTCCCATACAACAAAATGAAACATATTCTTTGCCATGGCCCACAAAGTGCTTTCAGAATAAGTATAAAAAATAAAGCTTTTTCTTTTTCCTCACTCCGTCTGATCGTTGCGTAAAGTTCTTTTTTCTTTTTGTGTGTTACAAGCAAACCAAACATGCTAAACATTTCTGATCCGAAACAATAAGAAATCACAAGAAAAAAAAAATCTGTGAAAAAGTATGAAAGAATATAAACGAACGTATAGTAAGTTCAATCGACTAAATCAAACGGAAAATTAGCTGAAACTCTTGCATCACTCATGTGAGGACTCATGTCATTGCATATTTTCGGAGATAAGCAACAGAACGTGTAGTCAAAACAATTTCTCTTTTATCGTTTGAAGCCTACTTTCACATATCAGAACTTTAGCAAAATCGGGCTGGATGCTTCTAATCTCGAAGTCGAATTACCCTCAACTCGAATTTTTTCACCATATTTTGCCATGTGTGCTTTAGATCACACAACTGAAGCAAAACTTCTTTAGCTGTAGACAAACTCAATGCATCGAATAGAAATGTAACCAAATTGAAACATTAAGCCCAAATCGTAACGGCGCGTTCGGTCGGTCTGACTTTGACATTTCAAGTAGAATACATGCAAAAGCATTGTACAAAGCGAAATAGCGCGGTCGGACGTTGCAACTTCGCAGATCGTAATATCGTAGACCCGACCGACTGGGTCTACTTTCTACTCGATCGGGCGTGTTTTGTTTCACTGTCAAACATCTTCAGTTTGGTCTATAATTTAACCATGAATCGTCTTACAAACGAACAACGCTTACAAATTATTGAATTTTATTATCAAAATGCGTGCTCTGTTAAGAAAGTTCATCGCGCGCTTTTTTACCGAAAAAATGTGTTCAGCGACGAAGCCCATTTTTGGCTCAATGGGTACGTAAATAAGCAGAATTGTCGATTTTGGAGTGAATATCAGCCAGAAGCATTGCAAGAGCTACCAATGCATCCAGAAAAAGTCACAGTTTGGTGCGGTTTATGGGCTGGTGGCATCATTGGACCGTACTTCTTCAAAGATGATGCGAATCGTAACGTAACTGTGAATGGTGAGCGCTACCGTAAGATGATATCCAACTTTTTTTTGGCCAAAATGCAAGAGCTTGACTTGCATGACATGTGGGTTCAACAAGACGGTGCCACATGTCACACAGCACGCGCAACAATGGACTTATTGAGAGGCGAGTTCGGTGAACATTTTATTTCAAGTTCGGGACCGGTCAATCGTGCGATTTAACGCATTTAGACTATTTTTTGTGGGACTATGTTAAAGCTCATGTCTATACAGACAAGCCCGCTTCAATTGACCCATTGGAAGACAACATTGAAGCATTTATTCGCGAGATACCGGCCGAAATGTTGGAAAGAGTATGCCAAAATTGGACTAAGCGGATGGACCATTTGAGGCGCAGTCAAGGTCAACATTTGCATGAAATAATCTTCAAACATTAAATTATATGGACCGTACTATCGATTCAAATAAAGATTTCATGAATTTTTCTAAATTTTATGTGTTTTTTTTTATTTAAAACTTTCCTATAGCTTTTAAAAAATCACCCTTTACTTCAAAAAAACCATCCTCTAAGTCGAACTTCCTCTAACTCGAATACATTTTTGCGACCCTTGGTCTGTTTTCAGTACCTCTAAGTCGAATTTTGTTCTTTTGCACAAAAATAAACAAAAAATGTCCTCTGGCAACTTGTATGAAAAACTTTTATTGTATGCTCTGACTTTTTAAGGTGGACTTAGACGATAAACACATTTTGGGAACATTAATTTCGTGTTGATTCCTGTAGTGCAAACACGTAGGAGAAAGAAGCGAAAAGAGAGAATAGAAAAGAAAGAGGATTTGCTCGCGAGCATGGCCCCACGTGAACATGGTCGTCGTGTGGAAGAAACCTTTAGTCGCATCGCGCACACAACTGCAGGCCTCTGTATGAACAACTGTTAATTCATTGTGTTACTGGTTGGGCTCCAAAAAATCTGATTTTAATCTGAAAATAGTTAGGTATCTGAGATGCTTTTTTGCTTCATTTAGTGAGTGTAAGAGTAACATGCATTCTATCAGTGACATAAACATTGTAGTGCAAAAAAGACTTTTTGACAAAAAAAATATCAACGCTCTAATTCGAATTTTTCCAAAACTTCCTCGAACTCGAACTAATTTTGATATCCCGTGAAAATTCGACTTAGAGGGATTCGACTGTAATGAAATGACCCCTTCCAATAAAATAAACAACTCCGCCTATGCTCATCAGTCCACACAATCCCAAGGTATCATACTTTATTGATAACGGGAACCCGTAAAAATACATAAGTGTAACTGAAATGGAAAATTAACAAGAAGTCAGAGTATAGCAACTTCCCCGTTTTATCATGCAGCAGAGTTTATGCAGCTCTACCTTTTCAACGAACAGCAGAAAAAGGAGAAAAGATTGAAAATAAAACGAAGAATCAAAAGAATACAAAGCACGGAGCAAAGAGAAGAGCAGATAAAAACGAAAAAAAAAAACATCAAATTGAAGGGATCAACCTGGTGGCGGACATGAGAAACAGCTAAATATTGGAAAATGGCGATAGAATCAGAGTCGTTTACGTTTGTGCTCAGTAATTTTGGTGGATATTACGATATTCTATAGATAATTAATTTACTAAAAGTGTTAGATTAAGATTTGTGAAGTGTTGAGAACTGACATCGCATCGAAATGTCGCAAAAAAGTGACGATAAAACTTGTGAAATGGATATTTTGTGCGGCGATAAAAACAATACCCCTCATACGCAGCAATCGCAAATGGCGACTGAATTCACGTCGTCCGCGGTGAAAGAAAATACAATGTCTAAGCTCACGTCGTCATCCGCCATTGATGTGGTGGCACTCCCAATAGATGGAGTCACTAATTCTTCCGGAGTCCATGAAGAAACGATTAGTTCGTTAAACACTCCATGCCCAAATAGCAGAAATCCTACACTTGGAGCCGCTGGAGGCCCACCGTCTAAAAATAAGCGAAAACATCGACGTGGTAAACCGAAAACAAAGAATACTAAACCATACAAGAAGACAAACTGGAATTTCCAAGTACCAAGATATGGGGTGGGCGCCGGTGGCGGGAGCAGCAGCAATTCCAATTCTGGCAATGGACGGCGTATCAAGTTAAACCGAAGCCGGTCACTGGTGCCGTACAACACGAATAAGTTTTTGATGGAGGAACACTTGGCGGAGGTGCCATCTGCTTTATTGACGCCCTCTGGTAGGACAAGAGATTCGAGTTTTTCAGTTGATTCCGAAGATAACTACTTCTATTCTTTACCCGAAGATGAGGAGGAATTTTTGACGAAGGAATTTGCCAATGTGTACGAGAAGGCGCGAGTAGAGCGTTTGGAAACGTTGACAAAACAACAGCTTATTGAGGAATGTTTGCAAATAGAGGACAGATATTCGGAGCAGGGCGCACAACGGCAGCAGCAACTCAGTGTGCAGAAAGTATCCGCTGAATTTATATCCAAGATTCGGCAATTAGAAGATAAAGTGAAGGATCTGACCAGGGAAAACTATGGTATGTGATTGGCTATTATTTTAAAGCGACATCGCAGTGTAAACGTTTAATATACGATTACGATACAAGTAATTTTTATTTGAAGCTAGCAACTTTTCCACATCATATTATATATTAACACTAACAAACACAAAATGAAATCAATCTATTCACCCATTGATTGCCTGCCGAATGTTTGACTTAATATATTTTTTTTTAGAGCTGCGACGTCAATTGGCTATTTCATCAGCAACTGCAACAGCCATGGCCCAAAATCCAACACCAATGGATTCATCAAGTGAAGATAGTGAAAGTGATAGCTCCAGCAGTAGCAGCAAAAGCTCATCTTCCTCAAAAAGTTCTCTAAGCAACTATAGTGCTCCAACAGATCAAAAACAGGACAACGATATGGTTGTTGAGGCATCAATTAGTGCAGAAGAACATGAAATTGCTAATGGTGTTTTAAAATGTAATGGATATCACTCAGAAGGCAGTAAAACTCCGCCATCGTCACCTTTACGATTACCTAATGACGTAGCTCCTGAAATGGACGAATTGAACATTCGTCGATCAATATAAGGCATTTGGATGACAGAATTAAGTAATTACTATTTCCAACTGTTTTATAAATCTGTTTCATTTTATTGTAATGTAAATTTTTTTAAACTAACTTCATATTTTATTTATATAATAGTATTAATATTAACTAATTATACCTATGTACACTTTTCTTTAATTGCATTATAAAGTTTTGTTTACCATTAAGTTCCGCGCCTGATTGACCATTTAAATAGGTAAAAGATTAAAATCAATGCGTAACCCGGCATAGCTATTAAGCAGTTTATGTCTAGTCACATCCATTTTGAAGGAATTTTCCAATATCAACGCATTATTTGAATTTCATAATCTTATTAAACATTCCGATTTTAATTTTTTAAAATTTTCTTTCCACAAAATATTCATAACAATGTATACTTAGATTTTGAAATGAAGGTACATTAAATCTTAAAGAACTGAAATGTCTATAGAAGATCAAATCTACGTGGATGAGGCAGGAACCTGCACAATCAAAGAAAACTGACAACGACGAGTGTATTAATAAAGAAAAAAATACTTTTGAATTATATTTTCTTATACTCATTCGCATATGATTGGACTAAAGGAATTTATTTTGTTAACCATCTCTTTCCAATGGCAACGCTCTTTGCATTGAATGATTGAACCCCATTTTTAAAGATTATTTGCGACTGTGTTTCTTTCCATTTTCAAACGTCTTTTTGTTGTTTTAAAGTTTTCTTGCTCATTCTTAATTGAAAATCTTACAACGCAACTGGGTTAGTTATGGTATATAAGAAGTCAGTGCTTGAATGGTAACAGCATTTATTAGCATATTAAGTACATGAATTCTTGAGAAAGTTGAAAACTTACGAAGCTAAACAAATCCCCAATTGATCCAATATTTAGTCACTCAAAACTTGTAAACCCTTATGAAGGCATTTGTTTTAATATAATTGGCATAATTTAATGTATAATTGGCAGTTGCACTATTTTTTACTTGGGCAATTTATTGGGCTCTCGAGGTTTCTGCAAAAAAATTTCCAGAAATCTGAAATAAAACGTTACTTTTTCAATTTAATTTAAATTTTATGAGAAATGCAATTAAGGAAGGTTAAAAATGGTCTAAGTGATTTATATTAAATCTTGTGAATTCAAAGCATTTAAGTAAATAAAGTAAAAATCAAAACAAATAATCATACATACATATATTTATGTTCAGCGTTTGCTTGTTACTTTGAAAGAAAGGCAACATTATGTTGAACAACATATTTTAACGCTTTCTGTGTGAAAAAAAAATTTGTTCATCAAAAATAATGAAAACAAAAAAGCTTTAATGTTTTGTTGAAAAAATAGGTCCTTACCTTCTCCCTGTGTATAAATACTTGTTTAAACTGTGTAAGATAATTGTTTTATTGTTAACAACCAATGCCCAAAAATTTCTGAGATATGTAAAATAATCTAGCATAAAGACTAATTTGCGAATAAAAAAAAACTACAATTGTGATATTTACAATGGAAGAACAACATTTTTAAACACGTACGAACATAAAAAAGTACTAGCAGGCTACCAGAAATTTTCGGGCTATAAAACTTTATAACTCAGACTTTATTTTTCACGAATGAAATAAGCACAGATTCTAAATGTAATTTTAGTTTTTTAACGATATTAATAAAAAAATTAACAAAATAAGGAGCTGTTATTTTTTAACTCGCTTTGTTTGTCAACATTTTTTTTTTTGTATTTTTATAGTTCTCATCTATACAGCTCTTATTTTAAATGCATGAGAAAATACAGTTTTTGTACGTATGATTGTTTGATAGATGATCTCCGTTAGGAATTGTCGATTTTCAAACGTGGAGAAAGTTCCAACTTAATGCATAATGTGAAATAGTTTTGTAAAACCCTACCAGGGCAGACAACCCAATATTGACTTATTTGTGCCTACCAGCTAGCAAAGCCGCAGGCACGTCTAAAAAAACAGAAAAATTACCTGAAATAGGAAACAAATTCTGGCTACTAGGTGTCGCACAGTTCGCATTGCGGGTAACTGAAGAGAACTGAAGGGAAGAAATCACATGTCAAAATACACACACCGCGCCGTCAACTTGTGTTTGCTCAAAAGTTGTTTAGTTTTTATTTTGTTCAATAGATTAAAAGGTAAATTAATATAGGTTGCAATTCCAATACAAATGACTGCAACGTTTGCTTTGTCTTCCTGCAAAAGATTGGTCTTTTTATTTTATAAAATAATTCACATATTAAAGTAGTGCCTTTGAAATATGTATAAAAACTAATCACTGCTAACTTGAATATAGAGCGACTGGCAATAGTAATTCATTTTTGGTGGGAAAAATATTAAAAGAATTTAAATCCATTTGAAATTGAAATAAATTGTATTTTCTTGTATGAGTTATAATAATTTTATGCGCATTATTGCTCTTCTATATGTAAGGACATTAAAATATGGAGGAACAAATCGATTCAAGTGGTTGTTGAAACCAAAATTTAGCACCCCATCTCCTAATTTTGAAAAAAAATTATCTCAACTTTTTTTCTACTTTTTTTTTTTTTAATTTTGAGTTTACATGCGAATTTTTCAAAAACTATTAACGCAATGACAAAAATTTAAATGTAGAATCAAAGAAAATTGGAGCAGTAAAATAAAACAATGCAGGATTTGAAAAATACTTTGAAAGAAAAAATGTTAACAGCTCACTCCGATGGAAATACAAAACATATACAGGAAGAGGAAGATACAGTAACATCCAAATACTTCTCGAAACCTTTCTGGGAGCAATTCTACCAAATTGAATGTAACCTAAATGCGGATCTCAGTAAAATCGAATTAAATAAAATCACACACATTTATAACCCAATTGTATATGCTGCCGATGTGCATTGTGCGTATTTGCGAAAATATTTAAATGGTCCAAAAAAACTATTGTTTGTTGGAATGAATCCAGGTCCTAATGGCATGGCGCAAAATGGGGTACATACTTCACCTTCATCCATCCCTCGGGTCCTTTTTGACCTAGTCGACTGTCTTTTGATTTCTTTTACTGCAACGAAGCTAATGATCGATTCACAATTTATTTTTCGCCACAACTGCTAATTACATACAAGAACTAGTCCCTTAATTACAAACCTATATGTCTCATATTTTAAAAGATATTTGAGTAAAAATACAGTTCCTGATTCAAAAAGTAACGACCGGGGAACGGATGAGGGTTAAAACATGTTAAGCTATTAAATTTATCATTATTTTATTCCAGTGGCCAACTTAATGATTTCTTTATGAATAAAATTCCAGATTCCGTTTGGTAATATAAAAACAGTGAGGCAATTAATGCAAGTAGAAGGTCAAGTTGAACAACCACCAGCAATTCATCCTAAACGACCTATTAATGGTCTATCTTGTGGAATTGAAGAACCCAGTGGAGTACGAATTTGGACATTACTAAACAATTTATCTGGTGGATTGGACGTATTTAGTCGGCAATGCTTTGTTCATAATTTTTGTCCATTAGCACTTTTCGATTGTCACGGGAAAAATATAACACCAGGAGAGTTAAAGGTAATTTATTTTATAGATTTTCTTATTATCCTGCATAAAACTATGTTGTTAGAAGTAAAGGTGTTTTCTATGAATAGTTAATTCTGATGTATCTACAATCGTTACTTGCATAGCACAGCAGCATACAGTCAAATAGTAAAATTTGGTTTGCCGCTACTGCACTGAACAGTACGTAGTATTTTCATGCATTGCAACATTAAGTGTAATAACCATCCATAACACACTGACTAAAACTAACTTTAATTTAACATTTAATTAAAAAAATTTAAGCAAACGTTTTTTTTTGACAGGGCAAAGAAAAAACGGCAGTGCGGGATATATGTCTCAAGTACATGGATCAGGAAATTCAACTGCTACAACCTGAGGTCGTAGTTGCTGTTGGAGCATATGTTGGAGAAGCTTTAAGTAGGCTTTCTAAACAACCAAATTACACAGGAGTCGATACCAAATTTTTGCAGCTAGCTCATCCCAGTCCGCGTACACCAAACAACAACAACTGGACCGAAAAAGCGACACAGTTTATCAGAGATAACGATCTTCTTAAATATCTCCGTAACGAAAACTAAATTATTCCTTTCTGCTTTCAATTTCTTCAGTACTGAGTCTATGATAACGAAGTACAAATGGAGAAATTTATAGAAGGTGCATTTGAAGAAGCTCGTAGGGCGTTGAATATTGGTGAAGTGCCTGTTGGTTGTGTTTTTGTTTACAATGGAGAAATCGTAGCGCGGGGCAGCAATGATGTTAACGCAACTAAAAATGCAACACGTCACGCTGAGTTTGTGTGTATTGATCAAATATATGAGTATTGCTTAAAAAAGGGTTTGAATTGGAAAAATATCATGTCAGAAGTCTCGGTAATTGTTACTGTAGAACCGTGCATAATGTGTCTATCAGCTTTATATGATTTAGGTGTAAAAGAAATTATCTACGGTTGTAGCAATGAACGCTTTGGTGGTAAAACTGCAGTGGATGTTGAGAATGTACTTGGAAAGAAATTGACTGTTATTGCTGGCTATAGATCAGATGATGCAATGGAGTTACTGAAAGATTTTTACAAGGGCGAAAACCCTTCAGCACCTATAACTAAAAATAAAAGATAATTTTATAGGACTTTCGATAAGATAAGAAAAGTAAAAACTCTTTTCTAATAAATTATTACGAAACTGATGCACTCACTTCGTTTTTTTAATGAATGAAGTTAGAACATCTACCGTGTTCAACGAAGACGTACACAATATCCCATTACAAACGCCCCATATACCCAAGTCCCCATGTTTTAAAAAATTCCAAAAAACCGAAGCCACAAAAACAAGATCACTAAGAACCCTAGATCATAAACGCGAAGTCCATAAAATAAATAGCTAAAATTCTCGAAGAAAAATTAACAAGCCTTCATTAAAACAGGAACGCAACCCCGCTGTTTGGGGGGGTTTATATCTTCGAAACTCAGCCTTCGAAGCGACAGCATCGCTCGATATCCGCTCCAGGTCATTTTTTGCATTTTGTGCGATATCATAAAGTGCTTACTACTAATTGCCTGATGAAGGCGATTTACATACGAGAAAACCTCAAAACAGCCTATTTTTTTGTGAAACACTAATTACTAAGTGAATATACAAAAGCCCACAAAGAGTGGCAGCTAATTCGTGCTCCCAATGGCCTCAGGGCTACGTGAGTGAGTTCAGTGAGCTCGATTTCGAGCTGCTCACCGAACAAAAACAGAATAAAAGGAAAAGGACAGCTTACGCTGCTTTTAACCCAACAATCACATCACCTCCTAACTCCAAATTCATAATAATCGCTCCTACCACCCCCAAAAAGCCGATATCCAACTAAAGCGTCTTTCTACTTTTAAAGCCATAGACGGTATTCGCACGGAATATGACAACATCATCCTAACCAGATCACAGAGGATAGATGAATTATTTATAAAACGAAAAGCTTCGCTAATATTTGTCCAGTAAATATCAAGAGAAAAAAGAAAATAAGCCAGAGTACCCGTGGTTTAAGCTCAAAGAAAAAAATTCCACAAGCATTTTCTACGGCCCCATCTCCAGCGTACGACTGACAATCCCCCTTAAGTACTTCTGTCACGGAAAGCTTTCGAAATTCGCCGTTCGGAACCGGCAATAAACTGTAGGTCCCATCCACATGTGTCAAAATTTTAACGCGCACAACACAGTGGTGGCGCGGAAAGCTAGGCTCCGGCCCTTCGTGGGCTGTTACGCCACTAATGATGATATGTCACATACCATCATAGCCTAAACGCCTGCAAGGGCACAGTATACATTCCTGCCTTATTAACATAACAAAACACGAAGTAGTAAAGGAAATGAAGACACAGACACAAGGTGTCACAGATTAATTAAAAAAAAAAAAAAAAAGACGGCAATCAACGGGCCACCGGTTTCGTGTTTTTAACTTTCGACCTTTGCCGCTTACCGACATCAGTTCACATTGGCTGGTATACAGTCTACGTACACTAATATATTCCGAACACAATGCGTTCTCCAAACTGTCTACTCTTCGGCCACACTGCCAACAGGTGCAAAAACAGTCCACGTTGCCACAACTGTAACCTTCCCCACATAACCCCAGCACACGCACTTTGTGCGAAAATCACCAAGAAGACCATTCATTGTCTCCAAAAACCTGAAAGTCATATCTTCAAGTCAAGGAGATACTTAAGATAAAAATGATAAAAAAAATGCATTATGGCCGAAGCGATACAGATTTTCAGCGAGCAAAATCCCAGCTTAACAATCTCGGTATCCTACGCCGCAATCGTAAAAAACCCATCCCAACCAGCTCCACCTGCCACAGTTACAAAATTACCAAATAATAAAAAATAAGTTTCGGCCGCTATTTCAATGTTGGCTCTAAGCTCTTCCGTCGGCTTGTTGACATAAGCCAATGACTTAACCTAGCCCCAAAGAGAATAGTCTAGAGGCGTTAAATTACACGAACGAGGCGTGCGAGGAATCAACTGATAATACGCTCATCAAACTCACTCTTCAATAAATCGATTGTAATGTGTGCACAAAGCAGGCTTGAGGCACCATCCTGTTGAAACCACATGTGGTCCAAGTCCATATCTTCCGAAAATAATTCCTCATTCAATTTTTGAGTTAGCTTCTTCTTGTAAGCCAAGATTCTTATGCAAAATACGCCATAATGTGGTCTAAGCGATGCCCAATTCTTGAGAACGCCGCCGCCGTCGAATTGACTGATTTGGACCGTTGGCTACGGGCGCCTGAACGGCAGCGTTATTTTCAACACTTCGACCAACCCGTTGTCTCACTGACACGGCAACATCACACAACAAATATCATCATCATCATCATCTTCCTGACCGCGTGTTCCACTAATGAGAAAAGATCTCTAGGCAACCCGATCCCCCCACTCCGCCGCCCACTCTACCTCAGTAGGAGGTATGCCCAAGTGTAACCAGTCGAGATTTTGGACTTGGTCCAGCAATCTCATCCTCGGTGCGCCAAGCGGTCGTCTTCCTGACGGGATCGCATTCAAGGCGCGCCTCGGAGGTCGTGATGGAGACATTCGTGCCACGTGACCAAACCATCGAAGTATAACCCTTTCTGTCCGAAGCAGCTGCATATCATTGAGCTTTTCACGCACTGTCGTGTTTCTCACGCTATCCCGGCGAGTTACTCCCACATAATTACGCAGACATCTTATCTCGGCAGCTTAAATTCGCGATCTTATTCTTTCGGTCATTACCCAAATATCATGACCAAAGGTGAGAGCTGGAACAAATACCGAGTTGAACACCAATAACTTAGCGTTAACACCAAGCTCGACCTTCCTGATTGCTGGTCTTCCAAGCTGTTTCAAAGTTAATCCAGCTACAGGAAAGTTCAGTATTGCTTCTACCATCACTCGTGAAAAAGACTCCGAGATACCTCAACTTGTCCACCTATTTCAATGGGACTATACTAACATACAGAGTGCATTGAACAGGTGTTTTGGAAATAAACCATAACCTCAGATTTGTCCACATTAACCTTCATTCCAGCATCGGTACAAACGGCCACAAATCTATCTAGCACACGTTGGAGTTCCGTTTGGGAGGATGTGAGAATAACTAAGTCATCTGCAAAAAGCAAGTGACTTCAGCTCTCCCAGTATGAAACATTCTTCGCCTTGGCTTCTTTGTAATATCCAGTCCATATACAGTAAATTCTCGATAACTCGAACCTTTATAATTCGTAAACCTCTGTAAATCGAAGCATTCTCATAGTCCCACAGTAAATCAAAGAAAACTTATGTAATTCGAAACCTCTATAATTCGAAACCCCTATAATTCGAAAATGAAATTTTCTTACCTCCATAATTTGAAGTCGTTTCCTCTTTTTCTTCAACAACCGTTAGTTGAAATGCGTACGTGACGAAAGTGAGCATTATTTTATTTTTCTAAAACCTCCGCAATTGGAAAACCTTTGTAATTCGAAGTTTTTTTTCTGGTCCCATGAAATTCGAATCGAAAGTTAACTGTACATCATTAACAGGAGAGGTGACAAAAACCATCCTTGGCGAAGTTCAACGCTCACGCTGAAAGGTGTTGATTTACTACTACAGTACGACCTTAATAAAAGCAACTAATAGAAATTTGGGCAATAAGCGAGTCAACAAATTGTAGGCCAAATATTAGACAAAAACACCTCAGAATAGAAAAAAAAACATGTATAAACCCAGAGCTCAAATGTTATTCAGTGAAAATGTTATTCAGTGAAGCACCATTTTCTTCAGCCCATTGAGGGCAAATGTTTAGTGCTTGAATTGCAGCCCCTGCCTTAACTTTGGGCCGAAAGGATTCTTCAACTGCATTTTCGCCATCACTTTCGATTTCTTCTGCTTTCGGATTGCTGCAAGTCGGTTCCAGACCGGCTTCATTTTCGGCGATCCAATCGTTTATGTCCTCCGAGCAGTCAATAGGGGATAGCTCTTGAAACAAATCATTAATCGATGATATTACTTCGCGCTCATTTAGAATTTGGTTCCTTATAAGTTATAAGTTATAACACTCAAACATTCATTAAATTGTTCCAGGACTGCATCTTGTCCCATGCATTAGCCAAGAGACATACGGCGTGCCTCAAATTAAATGCTCTTAATTTATTCTCCAAATCTGATCCTTGACTTCCGACCAAATGTGCCAATAGACTTTTTTTGTAATAGAGTTTAGTTAAGTTGATCACATTTTGATCCATTGGTTGGAGAATAGCGGTGCAGTTTGCTGGTAGACACATGGTGACTATCATGCCATCATCACTTTTCAGCTCATCGTCTTTTGGATGACAAGTTGTGTTATCCAACACAAAACAAAGCCCTCTTTGGAAGATTTTTAGATCCCAAAAACTGTCTTACCTAAACAAAGAAGCAAGTAAACCAAAAAGAAAAGGTTATAACAGTCGATTTACTTCATTTAGCACGTTACCTCTGGCACAAAAGTTGAGTGAAACCATTCTTCAAAAAACGAAAAATGTCATCCGTGCATTTTTGTTGCCCTTATAAACGACAGGACTATTTTCGAAATTTTTAAATGCTCTAGGATGTAGAGCTTTCCCGATGACGAATAATTTTATTTTGTAAATCCCAGATGCATTCGCGCAAGCAAGAAAAGTTATTCCTTCTTTGCTTGTCTTCCGACCTGGAGCGGTTGTTTCTTTAAAGCTCACAAGTGTTTTATTTGGCATAAGCTTAGTAAATAAGCCGGACTCGTCCGCGTTGTAAATTTGATCTGGTGACAGACCGAGCTCTTTAATTTTATTTCTGATCTTTATCAAAAACGGTTCAACGAGTTGCGGCTTATTTGATAGCTTTTCTCCACAAATTTTAAGGCTGCGAATTCCATTTCGTTTTTTAAAATTTGAAAACCACCGATTGCTGGCATTAAAGGATCCTGGTTTTTCCTTGATCCTGTTGTGCAGTTTACATGCCTGTGAATTTAGAACTTCTATAGAAATTGGCACATTTCGATGTCGATTTTCTAGAAACCATTTGTACAAGGCTTTCTCCATACGTGGAAACTCACACGCTCTTAAAGTTTCTCGTTTGCAACAAATTTTGCCAGTGTCCCTTCTCTCTTCTTTATTCTATTTATGCTGGACTTATTCACTTTATATTTCTCAGAGAGTGATTTAGCACTTACACCCTTATTGATTTGATCTAAAATTTCACTTTTCTGCTTTATAGAAAGCTTAGGAATACTTTTCACAATAGCCATAATGTATGGTACACAGTAATGCGAGTAACGACTGCGGAGCAAAATGCTAGAATAACAACACGCCTGCTATACAAAACGCACACACACATTTGTGTAAAAAGTACAACAAATAGCAAAAATACAACAAAATTAACAATAAGGAAATTATGTAAACAGCGAACGAAATAAGAGTTCATGAAACAATAGTTGCTTTTATCGAGTCATATATTTTTGAGGAGTTGCAATAACTGAGTCAACAATGGTAAGATTTAAGGCGTTGCTTTTATCGAGGAGTTGCACGTATCGAGGGTTGCTTTTATTGAGGTTGCACTGTACTACAACGAATATGTAGACTCAAATTGTTGCCCTAAACTTGTCATTGCCTGTCTACTAGAGCGAGAAATACGACGGAAAATTATGGACTTAAACGGTGGAAAATTAAACGATATTTATAGCCTTAAGCGTCTTAACAATTTGACTTTGATATCTTAACGACTAACGTTGTTTTTGTAAATCTGGCAATCTTATTATTTTTTATTATATTTATTTTTGCATATCGAACTACACGAGCATACAACTCGGTAGGTGTTGAATTTTCTGTATGTGTTAGTTTCTTCAAAAATAATCTCCGTTACAACCCATACAGAGCCACAGCATAGCTTGTTCGCTCTGTCACTCGTTCGCTGGAGGTGGAGCCGTGAAAATTGTTTCATTTCATTTCATTTCATTTCATTTCATTTCATTTCATTTCATTTCATTTCATTTCATTTCATTTCATTTCATTTCATTTCATTTCATTTCATTTCATTTCATTTCATTTCATTTCATTTCATTTCATTTCATTTCATTTCATTTCATTTCATTTCATTTCATTTCATTTCATTTCATTTCATTTCATTTCATTTCATTTCATTTCATTTCATTTCATTTCATTTCATTTCATTTCATTTCATTTCATTTCATTTCATTTCATTTCATTTCATTTCATTTCATTTCATTTCATTTCATTTCATTTCATTTCATTTCATTTCATTTCATTTCATTTCATTTCATTTCATTTCATTTCATTTCATTTCATTTCATTTCATTTCATTTCATTTCATTTCATTTCATTTCATTTCATTTCATTTCATTTCATTTCATTTCATTTCATTTCATTTCATTTCATTTCATTTCATTTCATTTCATTTCATTTCATTTCATTTCATTTCATTTCATTTCATTTCATTTCATTTCATTTCATTTCATTTCATTTCATTTCATTTCATTTCATTTCATTTCATTTCATTTCATTTCATTTCATTTCATTTCATTTCATTTCATTTCATTTCATTTCATTTCATTTCATTTCATTTCATTTCATTTCATTTCATTTCATTTCATTTCATTTCATTTCATTTCATTTCATTTCATTTCATTTCATTTCATTTCATTTCATTTCATTTCATTTCATTTCATTTCATTTCATTTCACCTACCTGCACAATAATAATTTGAAGCAAGATCGACTTTTGTCAGATATCTTGCAGTAAGATCTTATAATCCAAAAAAGCATAGTTGCACAGCGGCCATCTGTCTCCTGTAAGCAATCATGCCCAGTAGATCTTATATTCGTACAGTAAAATGCAGTCGGTGACGAACATGAGTGTTTTCCTTTGGTCATGTCCTGGCCTCGATGATTGCCATAATTTGGCTGAGCGAGGACGTCACCTTCGCTCTACTCCACTGCAACCTTGCCCTATTCCCGTTAGGGTGTAGTTAACAACGTTCTTGCTGGTGAAACTCAACATGGTGTAGGATTCGCCGCCAGCTTAAGGGCAATTTTCGGTCTTCTCTATCGTCAGTTTTGTATTGCGGTTGTTGCCAACTCTAGAGCTCATTTCATCAGCTGATTCAGCTTTTGCTTGCACGGGCAGTGATAATATTGCCTATATCGTCAGCATATCCGACAGAAAATGTTGAAACTATACGGTGTTGCATTTTTAAGACTTTAAGTCCAATCGATGGCGCGTAGGGGTACTCACTTTTGGTTGCTATTTCTGAGACGGCTTGCGATAAACAATTTCGAGTTAGCTGTTTTAGATGCCCATAAGATGTCCGGAGGCCAGATGCAAAGATGCGATCACGAGCTTAATTGACACAAAAGCAAAATCATTAGATTTGTTTTTACGCTGATTTTATTGCAGACATATTGGTATATATGGCATTTTTATTGCTTATAATAAATATCAAAATAATGTATAATATTTGAATACATTGAATAAGTCGTTCATCTTTTAAAACTTATTCAAGATGATTACTCGTGTTGTGGTACTCACACTGCGTTTTAGATTTTTCAAAATCATGAATCCTACACCTTGTTTACCCGTAATTCTAAATATGTTCAGTGCTATTATGGCTAATTGCCCACAATAAATAATTTATAATTATTACTAAACTAACTGAGCTAAATACATTCCGATTTCTCTTTAATATGCATCCGTGCATATATCGCATTAGTTGCTGCCTTCACAAGCGTTGCCGTATTTTAGTGGACTCTGTTCATGACAGCAGCGACTAAGTGCAACGCAGTTTTTATGACTTTTATTGCAAATAATCTGATATTAAACTAAATTAAAAAAAAAAAAAAAAAAATAATTTAAATTTAACTTAAATTCGAAGATTTCGTCGTCGGTTGCCAATGTTTAGCCATTCTATTGGTATTGCACTGTTGACATCATAACGTGGAGATTGGCAATTTATTAATTTTTGCCTTCTTTCGCACCGTCGACTTATGGTCCAGTATGCAAATCCTTCAGGACAGCGAAAGATTTGTCCTTCCATTCGGTTTGTTTCTGGAGAGTATCCGCATTTGATGAACATGCTTCCGCACTCATCATTGTTGAAGGAGAATTCTCCTTCAGTCGGACAGAGGGGTGTTGAGGTCCTTATTTCAACCTGAAAGTAAAGAATGAGAAGAATATTACACGGAGTTGTAAAATAATGGGGGACATAGCCGGTGTTAGAGCTTAGAAGCGTTACAAAATTGTTACTTCGTTTAAAAAAATATGAATTTATGTTCAATGTTAACTCACCATGTTGCTGCGTTTGATTTCATCTTCATAGAGTGACGTTCGTAAAGTGGAACCTTGGCAATGTCCATTTGAATGATCTGGAACATCGCACAGGTTCCTGTTCTCGTCATAGACGGTACCGTTTGGACACTTGAATACAACTATATTCAGGTCATAACTGTCGGGCTTATTCGTACATTGATAGAACATGCCACAGCTCTTTGGGTGTCTTCGGAAGCCGGTTGGACAGATAAATAGGTTTTGATTGGGGCTTATGGGGGGACACGGTGTGCTCTCACTGGGTTGGGTAGTTGTTGTTATTTCAGTTGATCCAGTATGCGGAGATTCTGTAGTAGTTTGTTCTGGCGGTTGTGTAGTAATCGTACTGGAAGATTCCGTGGATTGTTGTTCAGTACCTGAAAGGAAATCATAAGGAAGGCCCTATTGGCGATCGAATTGAATTTACCTGTGGGTGTGGTATTGTAGGGGTATTCAGGGGTTGTTGTAATTGTCGACGGATAAGAAGTTGTACTGAAGGTGGTTTCAATAGTACCAGGTGCGTTGGTTGCACCAGACGAGCATTGCCCAGATACGCGATCGGCGTGGTTACAAGTCTCTACTGTTGTGTCCCAGACAGTGCCGTTTGGACACCGAAAACTGTACAACGTATACTTACCGTCCTTGGCTGCATCTACACATCTGTAATACCTGCTGCAGTCTTCTGGATCAATGAAAAAGCCTTCCTGTGTACATTCGATGTTCGGTGGAAGGACTGTCGTACTTTCAGTTGGATATTGTGTTGAAGCCATTGCGTCTTTGACAGTTGTGGCAGGATTAGCTGTGACTTCGGTAGTGGTCGGGTATCCAGGTGACGTTATGGGGTAGCTTTCCGTTGTGGTAGATTGATCGCCATTTGTAGTTGTGGGATATGTTGACCTTGTGGTGCCATAGTCATTTGTAGTCGGATAAGTGTTTGTAGTCGTTGGGTAGGTGGTTGAGATTGTCTGACCGTTACAGCGCTCAATATTTCCGGTAAAGTCACAAGTTTGCTTTTCTGCGCTCCAACCTGTTCCGTCGCCACAGGTAAATTCGTGACGAATGTAGCCGCTGTCACCGTCAGCAACACATCGATAGAACTTCCGGCAGTCATTCGGATCAGCCATAAAGCCCTCTCCAGTGCATTTTGTACCTGGAGGTAAGTTTGGAACAGGTTCCTCCTTGCCAGGTGCCACTGTAGTGTATGCAGTAGTGGAGTCAGTTGTTGATGTAAATGCACTAGTCGTTGTCATTGTTGGATAATTTGTGGATGGCAATAGAGTCGATTGGGTTGAATAGGAGGTAGTTGTTGTGTATTGTGAGGTGGTTGGATTCTGTGTGGTGGATGAATACTGTGTGGTGGATGGATACTGTGTGGTGGATGAATACTGTGTGGTGGTTGGATTCTGTGTGGTGGATGGATAGTGTGTAGTGGATGAATACTGTGTGGTCGGTGTTGGATATTCGCTGCTTGTTGTTTCTTGCGGATAAGTGGAGGTTGTGGATGTTAGATTATTGCATCTTGGATTATCTGCAGCACTTTGGTGATTACAAGTGTGGATGTTGTCATCCCAAACAGTTCCGTTGCCACATGTGAATTCATATTTGTAGAAACCGCCCTTTCCGTTATCCACACATCTGTAGAACTTCTGGCACTCTTCGGTGTCGCCGATGTAACCTTCTTGGCTGCAACCATCACCAGGCATTGGTTTTAATGTTGATGTTGCAGGATAATTAGTTACGGTGGTGGGATACTGTGTTGTCGTAGGATATTGTGCTGTTGAGGGTGGATATTGTGTAGTTGGATACTGTGTTGTGGTACTTTGCTGCTGAATCGTGCCTGGGTATTGTGATGTGGTAGGGGATGGCGTTGAAGTTGGTTGTTCTGTGGTTGTTGTGCTAGGATATTGTGCTGTTGAGGTGGGTGATTGGGTTGTTGTGGTGTATTGTGTTGTTGGCCGATACGTAGTTGTTGACTGATAGGATGATGTTGTCGTTTCATCTTTAGAGGTTATGGTCTCTTGTGGATACGTAGTTGATGAGACAGAATTGTTGTTACATTTTGGATTCTCCACGGCACTTGGATGATTACATGTTTGAATCGCATCATCCCACACAGTACCATTGCCACAAGTAAATTCGTATTTGTAAAAGCCACCTTTTCCGTTATCAACACATCGGTAAAATTTGGCACAGTCCTCTGGATCGCCTATATATCCTTCTTCAGTACAATCATCGCCATAGATTGGCTTGGATGTTGTATGAGTTCCTGGCTGAGTTGTTGTTGTAACATAGTTGGTGGAAGTGGGATATTGCGTAGTTGGGGGTGGATATTTTGTAGTTGTAGTTGGATATTGTGTTGTTGTAGATGGATACTGTGTTGTGGATGGATAGGATTGTGTTGTAGACGGCTGTGGAGGCGTTGTTGTTGAGTATTGGGTAGTTGTAGGTGGATATTGAGCTGTTGTGGAGGTATATTGAGCTGTGGTAGTGGTAGGATACTTCGTAGTTGTTGTGGGTCGATTTGTAGTTGCTGGCTTATAGCTTGGTGTTGTCTCATACTCTGTGGTTGTAGTTTGTTGTGGATACGGAGTTGATGTGGTTGATACATTGTTGCAGTTTGTATTTTCTACAGCACTGGGGTGGTTGCAGGTTTGAACAGCGTCATCCCAAACAGTTCCATTACCACACCAGAATTCGTATTTATAGAAACCACCTTTTCCATTATCAACGCACCTATAGAACTTTGCACAGTTCTCGTCATCGCCCATGTATCCTTCCTGACGACAGTCCTCTCCGGGCATTGGATGTGAAGTTGTTTGCGTTACTGGTAGGTTGGTAGTTGTGGGATAGTTGGCGGTCGTTGGACGATTGGTAGTTGTTGGATAAGAAGTGCTCCCAGGATCCTTTCCTGTTTCTGTCGTCGGGGCTAATGTTGTGTATCCCGTTATTGTCTGCTGTGTCGTTGTTGCTGGACTTGTTGGTTTTTGTGTTAAAGGACGTTGAGTTGTTTGCTGCGTCGGACGGATGGTTGTTTGATATTCACCAGTAGTTGGCTTACTAGTTGTGCTTTGCTGGCCTGAACTCGAAGGATGGGAGGTAGTTGATCCCAAACCTTGACCGCATTTCTCATCCATCACTGCCCATGGATAATTGCAGCCCTCAATGGAATTGTCCCACACTGTACCCTTGCCACAATCAAATTCGTAACGATCGTAGCCGCCCTTATCGCTGCGAACACAGCGGTAAAATTTCGCACAGTTTGTTTCATGACTCATAAAACCCTCGCGTTCGCAGATTCCGTTTTGGCCAGCTGGCGGTCCTATTGTACTGCTTGTGGGTGGGGTGTCTATTGGAGATAAAGTAGATTCTGAAAAGAAAAAAGTAGAAGTGGAGACTAAAACAGGTTTTATCGACGCCTACCTGATCCAGAGTTCTGATTATTGCCTTGATTTGAACTGGAGCTAGATCCCTGATTGCTTCCAGAGCTCGAGCTAGATCCTTGGTTGTTATTTGATGATTGACTACTTCCTCCAGATTGATTGTTGTTAGAATTCTGACTCGAACTTGAACTGGATCCTTGACTGGTACTGGATCCATGACTCGAACTTGAACTGGTTTCTTGATTGCTAACGGATCCCTGACTTGCGCTTGAACTGGATTCTTGATTGCTATTGGATTCCTGACTCGAGCTTGATCCTTGATTGCTGCTTGACCCTTGATTGCCGCTGGATCCCTGACTGCTGCTGGATCCTTGATTCGTGCTCGAAATGGAACCTTGATTGTTGCTGCCACTGCTGCTAGACACTCCGCACTTGCCGCTTACTGCCCATACATGGTTGCATGCGTCTACCGCTTCATCCCAGACCGTGCCCTTACCACAAGTGAAGGAGAACTTGCTAAAACTACCCTTATTGTTTCCGACGCATCGGTAGAACTTTGAGCAGTCAGTCTTATCTCCAACAAAACCTTCCTTCGTACACTCACCATCGGAGCCAAGTGAACCTTGTTGCTCGTTGTTATTCGATGAGGATTGGTTATTACTAGATCCTGACGAAGAACTTTGGCCACTACCTGACTGGTTGTTGGACGAAGTCGAAACTTGACCAGTGTTTTGATTATTTGATGAAGAGGAAGACGATGATGGTCCCTGATTACTTGACGAACTCTGGTTGTTGTTGGACGAACCTGATTGAGATGTGTTGTTGTTTCCACTACTGCTGCTCGATGATGACTGAGTGCCGTTTGACTGGTTGCTATTGCTAGTAGATGATGATTGATTATTGTCTTGGTTAGAGCTGGATGATGATGATGTATTTGAGGTGGAGCTTTGTTGATTACTGCCGGATGATTGATTTGATTGGCTTAATGCAGTACTGGAAGATCCACAGCGACCACCTACGGCCCAAATATGATTGCAAGCACCTGCTGCTTCATCCCACACTGTGCCTTTGCCGCAAGTGAAGGAGTACTTGGTAAAACCACCTTTCTCATTGCTGACGCATTGATGAAACTTCGCGCACTCATTCTTGTCGCCAACAAAACCTTCTTTAGTACATTCACCACTGGGTCCAAGTGAGCCTTGCTGCTGTTGGTTGTTAGATGTGTTACTGCTGGACGAACTCTGGTTGCTTGTCGAATTGGACGCAGATGATCCTGAAGAGCTCTGGTGATTCTCGGATGAACTCTGGTTGTTGGAAGAGGATTGGTTACTTGAAGAACTTTGGCTGCTTCCAGATTGGTTATTGCTTGAAGAGGACGATTGGCTGGAACCCTGATTGCTTGACGATGAGCTTTGGTTGTTACCAGCGGAAGAATTTTGGTTGGTCCCAGAAGATTGAGATGAATTAGATGATTGATTATTTGTGCTCGTTGACTGGTTGCCCGTTGATTGGGTGTTGCTCTCATTATTATTTGACCCTTGGCCTGTGTCTGGTGAAGATGCAGAACATTTTTTAGATTGGTCTTCTGTTGGATGGTTGCAAGCTTGTGCGTCTGGATCCCAAACTGTTCCAGGTCCACAAGTGAACGGAACTTTATCATAGCCACCATTTCCATTGTCCACGCATCTATAGAACTTTGTGCAATCGTCTTTGTCCAGAAGGTAGCTACTCTCATCTTTGCACTCTCCAACTGGTTTATTTGGTTGAGTGTTTTCATTCGAGCTTTGGTTATTTGAGGAGCCGCTGGTTTGACTGTTTTCATTCGATGTCTGGTTGTTTGAGGAACCGCTGGATTGACTGTTGTTCGAACTTTGATTAGAAGAGCTGGATTGATTTGGCGAAGAGCTCTCACTGCTGGAGATTCCGGTAGATTGGTTGGAGTTTGACTGCTGGTTGCTTCCAGAAGCCTCGGTGTTGGATGCAGACAGGCTATTAGAGGACGACTGGTTGCCTTCATTATTTTGACTCGAGCTGGATGAGCTATTGTTACCACTAGATTGATTGCCCACAGAACTTGCTTTGCATTTTTCGTTTTGCTCTAGAGTTGGATGGTTACATGCTAGAGCCTCCGCATCCCATATGGTGTCTGGAGCACAAGAAAATGGAACCTTGTCATAGCCTCCATTTCCGTTTTCCACACATCTGTAAAATTTGGTGCAATCGTATTTGTCAGGTAAGTAGCTGTTTTCTAATTTGCAATCCCCTGCTGCTGTGCTGCTGGATGAGTTTTGACTGCTTGATGAAGTCGATTGGTTATTAGATGACGATGATTCTGACTGGTTCTGGTTACTTGAAGAGCCTGAAGAACTTTGTCCACTTGAGGAACTTGACTGATTATTAGATCCCGATTGGTTGTTTGATGATTCTAACTGATTCTGGTTATTTGCAGAGCCTGAAGAGGAAGAACTTGACTGATTGCTGGAGGTTTCATTGTTGGAAGAAGAGCTTTGATTATTTGATGAGTTTGATTGATTGTTGGATTCGTTATTTGTGGACTCCGATTGGTTTTGGTTAGTCGTTGACGAATTTTGATTATTTGATGAACTTGATGCGTTGTTGGATCCCGATTGGTTGGTTGACGAGCTTTGATTACTGGATGAGCTGCTGGAGCCTTGATTATTTGATGAGCCGGCTTGACTTTGGTTATTAGACGAATTATTACTGTTTGAGCTTTCATTTGCCGACGAGCTAGATTGGTTGTTCAAGTTCTGATTGCTGGACACACCTGCCTGATTGGCCGAATTTGAATTACTGGATGAATTATTAGAGGTTTGACTGGAGGCTGACTGGTTGCTACCGCCCGATGATTGATTACTGCTAGACGATGACTGATTGCTGCTGCTACTAGATGAACTTTGAGATGACGAGGACGATTGACTACTTTGGCTTGAGTTGGACTGCGACGAAGAGGATAATGAAGAGTTGGATGAAGTTGACGCTGAAGAATTACTACTACTTGAGTTGGACCATGAATTTTGCTGATTGGATTGGTACGCAAGAGGATAAGCATCTGGAGTCGTATTTCCACGATTTGAAGATAAAACCTGACCTTTATGATTGCAGGACTGTAAAGATTTATCCCAAGCAGTTCCTTCAGCACAACGAAATCCGATTTTATTGTAACCGCGGCCATTTGAAATGCATCTATAGAACACGGTGTAATCGTCTGGATCTGCTATAAAGCCGTCGTCCTGACATGGAAGTGGATCAACTGAACCATCTGCAAGTGCTCTCGTCGATGACGTTGATACTGAAATTATTGACACACCATTAAGTCCTATGCCATAGTTTCGGAGTGGCGATGTAACCATCACTTCATTTTCGTTGTCGATCTCATTCAAGTAATGCAAGCATTCGCTTCGTCCAGCTATCATTGGTGGAACGCAAATTTTTAACACAAGAGAAAATATAGTTCCCTCTTTGCATTTGAAAGCGTATGGCTTGATGACGGATTCTTGCTGATTAGAATGCTTCTGTTCGCATCTGTAGTACAATTGGCAGTCATTATTGTCAGCAAAGAGCCCTTCTTCGGGACAGTTGAATGAAATTTCGTCTTGAAATGAAAAAGAAAAATCATATAATTATTTTGGTTACTTAAAATGACTGGATAGATAAACGGCTTAGCACAAGGCTTATGGAATATTTAACACAGGCCACATTTAGACCAAACATAATCGATTTATTGTAACAAGGTGGTGATGGTTCTTATTTAAAAAAAATACATATAGGCTTACTAAAAATGGTTAGGTCTATTTGAAACAGGGATCCCAAATTAAACTAATAGCCCGTAAGTTTATTAAATGAGTCATGTTCAGACATGGTTCCGAAAATAAAGTTGCTTTTATTATATCGAAAAATACAACTGCGTTTTGTAGACGCAAAAGGTTCATGCAAGTTAATAGTCTAAAAGCCGAACGAATGTCGTTCTAGGGCATAGAAAAAAATATGAGTTGCATATAAAATAAAAGCACACTAAAAATGGGCGCCGTGGCTTAGTCGGTTAGTTCAAATCCAGCTCGGGGAAAAAAAAAACCTGACAAACATTTTTAATGGTCCACCTCCAGCGAACGATTGACAATCCTCCTGTGGAGTACTTCTGTCACGGAAAAGCTTTCGCAATTCGCCGTTCGGAACCGGCCTTAAGCAGTAACGCTCACAACACAGTGAATGTGAAAAGCTACGCTCTGTCCCTTCGTGGGCTGTTACGCCACTAATGATGATGATACTTAAAATGTAAACAAAATGGCCAAAGGTTGGCGTAAGTATATGGCCATGTATTACAAATAGAAAAATGAATGAGTAAACATTCACCGACAAAAGTGTTACGTGTATGAATCCTATAAACCTGTTTGGAGGAAACTATGTAGTTAAGGTGGGCATCTAAATGTTGAATTCAAGATAAGTAAAGAACACCCTCATTTAATCATAGTGTAAGGCGTGCGTATCATTTACACAAACAAAATTAAAAGCAATTAGGGATTTTTCCACCTACAAAGTAAATACTTTCCTGTTGACATTTTACAGCAAAAATTACATTGGATTATAACTATGTGAATCACTAATAAACATAAAACACCAATCAATTGATGTTTTTTTTGCTGCATCATCCTTTCTTTCCTTCTCACTGCCAAAACCTCCTAATATTGTTACAGGTAGCTGCATCCTATCACTGTTCAAGTTCCCTTTTTGATGGAAGGATGCTACTACTTATTTAACGTCACGGCAACGTCTCACCCTTTACGTTGGCATCTCCATTTAAAGACAAAGATTCCATAATAAGTTTTTCGCCATCTTGCAAAAGGGGGGCATCCACGATTCACGAGAGCAAGCAGGGAGCGATAACAAATTGCACTTGATTATGACCTTCACCTTAGTGACTGAAGAAGTCTTGACAACAGTTCATGACTATGCAATCATAGTAACATTCATTTGTAATTTGATGTTATGCCTTGCCACACGAAAGCATCGTTGTCTTCATAATGCAACTAGAACGAAAGGAGCACTCTCACAGAGTGACTTTGAGTGTCATCGCATCGCGAAAACCTGGGGATGGGGCGACGGACACGCAAACCAAAGACAACCTGTTTCAATGCGTTCAGATGATGGGTTCAGATACTATAAAATTAAAAGTTATTTTTACTAGTGGCGACTCCGTGCGAAGGCTCACGAAGATAGGAGAATATGTCTGGTTTCTATGGTCTGTCTGAATCTTTCATCTCAGGAACACATCACATATTTATCAAGTGTGTTGTATAGTCCTCCTTTCTACGTTTCACTATCACAATTAGTTCCGAAGCTTATGTTGTTCGAAGAGCAATAATGTTCCCTTGGAGGTACGGCTTGTTTCGACTAAAAATACACAAAGATAACTTAATTTCAGATGTCAATCGTGCTTAATCCACGTGAATGGCTAACAAGCATGTGATACATCAATCTGTGTCGATGCTATTCATGGCAGAAACCAGTTTCTTATTTGTTTCTTTAGGCCCACTGCCAACACGTTACATAAATCATTTTAGCCATTTCGCTGGCAGGCGTGCGCTGGTGCATCGAGCTTCCTAATTGGCGTCATTTCTCAAAAATGATGGTATGATGATGATGGTCATGGTCAAGTTCACCATTTATCGGTGGCTAGTTTAGTGGTTGAGTAATTTAAATGCTGCATTTGACTATAGGTGGGTATTTTTTTGACTAGTTTATTTAAACATTGCACTTGATTTGACGCATGACATTGCTTCAAATCATGAAGTGTAAAATGGAATAAATAACCTTGAATAAGTTACAAATGATAAGAACGTAAATTTAAAAAACACCAGTGTAAACAAGTTTTTGCAGCCATTTTTACCAAAGGGGGAGATGGGGTACATTAATACATGGGGCATATTGATACGGTGCACTTTATTTAAAAATTAAAAGCAGTAGACTGGTCAACTAAGCACACATTTCAACATGTATATGATAGCAGGAATATATCTGTCTAACACCTTTGTTTAGCTACTATTTTGCGCGAAACAACCATATAACTCTTTTGCAAGCCTGCAAGTATTTTTTTTAATCTCTCTCGTGTATGCTTTTGTATTAGCATATTTCTGTCAAAAATTTCACATAAAGTTATATGGTAAGTATATGCTATTCTTAATAGGATTGTCACTTAAAAAGCCTTTATTGAACATTGTCATAGTTACAATTGATGTTTATTGTTTGCGAAGTAAGTTGGGGCACATTGATACACACGAACTGTGACATTCGACCTATCTTGTATAACGTGAATTCCTCATTAAAAAAAAAATGTGAGGACCTATTTATAAAAAAAATGAATTTTGTATCAAACTGTCCCATTCACGGGCACATTGGTACAGGTCGCAATCTGTTGATCTGCTGGAAGTCGGTGGCATCCAACCTCTTCTAACTATTTGGCTTGGCACTGACTTTAGGTAGTTCAGTAGATTGCACATATAATAATATTTTGTTTAAATTAATAGGTAACAGTAATTGAAAATAATTGCCGTGCATTTTTGTATTTTGGATTTAATCTGTGATTTAGTTATTTTTTGCTTTTTAGTGACTGTTTGTAGTTCCTTTTTTTTCAATCGGTTTAATATTTTTCTAATTTTTTTTATTGTATTGTGTTTTCTTGGGTTTGGTAATGTATGTATGCATATATATACATATATATTAGTGCAAGTAGGTTAGAAATGTACCTGTATATCTTGGAATTAATTCTCAGTGATGTTGCAGTATCCTTTGTTTTTCCCCACAGATTAAAATTGTGTCGATATTGTATTCATGTTTTTTTAATCTAATTGGTTTGAATTTAAACCTTTTTATTGCACTTAAGTTAGTTTTTTCAACAGCCCAAGAAGAATAAGAAACTGGGCGAAGATCTCGTAAATGAAATGAATCTCACAAAATAAGGGTACACAAACCAAAAGCCAGCAAATTAAAGAATTTCGTATGCCGTTTTCATTTATTCATCCCTATCCCGATCACTCATCGTACACATGCACAGACGGTTCAAAGATGGAATGCGGAGTGGGCGCGGGAATTTACTCGGACACTCTGAACATATCCGCATCCTACAAACATCCAAATCATGCCAGCATCTTCCAAGCGGAAATACTGGCCATTAGGGAGGTGTGTCGTATACTTAAGTCCCACCCTAACACAACACCAAGGCTAAGATTTTCGTTGATCAAGGCTGTTTCGTCAATCTCCACAACCTCAAAATTTGTCTAAGAATGTCGTAACGAGCTGGCCGATGTCGTCGGAAAGTTCGAAACTACCATTGTATGGGTCCCAGGACATACCAGCGTCTATGGTAACGAGAAAGCTGATGAACTGGCTTAGCACGGCGCCGCCCTCCATAGCTCGCTAGCTATGGAGGTACATACTCCTCTTGGGCTTGTAAAAGCTTGAATTATAACTCACTTCTTCGAAAGGGCTAACCTCAGATGGTCTCCGTTAATCAACTGTGCAGTATCTAAGGAGACTTGGCCGGAGTACAACATATCACGAACTAACGAAGTTCTAAGCAGGACTCGCACAGATATTGCTAAAATCGTTGCGATTAGTACGGTGCAGCTAGGCTTGGGATCGCACATTTTACATACTGCCGTATCGCACTTTTCCCACATTTTACTGCATTTTACAAACTAGTGGAGAGTGATGTTTTTCGACATTGAAAAGGATAAAGACTTTTCTGCGAAACACCATGTCTCAGGATCGGCTAACTGCACTTTTTGTGGTTAGTATTAAAAAAAAATGTATACAAACAATATCCTATTTCAATAAAAAGGTGATTGAACATTTCGCTTCTGAAAAATGTCGTAGTCGTATTTTCACCATTTAATACTTAGTGAGCAAATAAAGTGCGATATCTGTCCAATAATCCGCCAGCCGCCCAATGCTTAACGCACATACCCCAATCAAAAGACCCATAAAACATTATGGACTGGAAAATAGACTTAAAAATTAACATCTTACTTACACGCCACCGTAGACATGGGTACAGGTGTATTTAACTATATTGCGTAAGAACAGTGCAACAGCCTTTTTACGTCTTCTGCGCCCCAAGTTTCAGGACCGGATATCTTTCGAAGAACTCGTAAACGTATGCATAAGTTATTAGAGAAGCAAATGTAAGCTTCCCAAAATGACTCCGATATGGTCGTGAATTAAAAGAATATGAAAAGAATATTTACACAGGAATCAACGGTTCATATTTCATTAAATACACGTGTAAATATAAATACTCATGTATAAATAGAAGTGAAAATATAAGTATACGTGTTCTTACACGGATAATTAAATTTCACGTGTACTACGTGTACACGATTTCATGTGAAATAGGGGGCTCCATGACATACATTTCAAATTAAGAAAATACAAGGGACATCCTAGCCCACAACACTTCATATTTGGATATTTTTAAAGAAAAGAGAGTTTAAAAAATTATTTTGCTTATTAATTTATACATAAATATCCCTGCTGATCCTCGCTAATGCTATTGCGACAAGTGTTGGGTATTTTATTAAACTGATTTTGCACCACACTCGTGCTCCAGCTAAGTCCACAATTTACTAAACATCGACTCCGTATAAGCCGCTGAATGTTATAAATAGCATCATCGTCTTAACTTGTAATGATTTCGCACAAGACCTCGCAGGATTTTTTAGTTCTGTTTATCTTTAAAAGAAGTTTACGAACAAGGAGCACAAGCGCATAACTTGGTTAATGGGTCAAAGGAATGTGAACCTGAATGTTTCTGTTTACATATGAATATACGAATATATGGAATACATGAATGTGGCCGCACAAGCCGTGAGAGGACTTATGGGATTCCACAAGAACTCTGGTACCATAAAGTCGTGCAGCTTAAGCAAAAATATAGCTGCTGCTGCTTATCTTCTTTTAATTAGTAGAATTGGCTTAAGGAAGTTTTGCATGTTGAACGCATCAAAAATTAAAGCAAATGGCTTCGTAATATAATTTAAATAAAAAAAATTAAACAGGAGGAGAAGGTAGGAGCGTATACATGCTTTCGAATGATCACAGAATTTATGTCTTTTTGTTCGTGAACTGGAAGTCTTGGCGACAAGAAATTCAGTACTACAGTAAATTTTTTCTCGGCCATTAGCGGCTTACAATGAACATACGCACATACGCACATACTTACTCTATGCATCAATAACCAAGAGGAGCTGTATAGTGTCCTCCCGGCAATTCAGTGTGCAATTATTTTTATACCTGATTTCTTTGAAAAGAGCTCAAATAATGGCTTGCATCAAAAGATATAATTGGTAGAACTGATGTTAATCGCCGTGTAACACGGGACGCAGTGCTAGGCGAGACAGCAAGCTTATTAAGGGAAATATCCAACAAATAGCATTTTAATGTGGTCATGAATTAATGGCTCTCAAAAGTCAGATGCAGGATGATGTTGCCTGGCATACGCTGTCTGTGACGAGTCAAGGTGCATTTTTAACTTTAAGAGTTTACGTTTTTTTCTGGTTTTGCTTCTGAGGTATAATGACCATAGGAAGAAAGTATTCGTTAAGAATGTATTAAGTTATTTTTTTTCCTATTTTGTTTGTTTTGTATTGCAAGGACGAGCTCCGATCACAATCAATCAACGTCAATGTGCGTGCCCATAATACTATATATACATACGCATGTACATATGAATGTCTTAAACGGTGGAAAATTAAACGATATTTATAGCCTTAAGCGTCTTAACAATTTGACTTTGATATCTTAATGATTTACGTTGTTCTTGTAAATCTGGCAGTCTTATTATTTTTAACTACATCACAGCAGTCGAAGTATTTTTTTTTTTGCGTATCGAACTGCACGAGCACACAACTCGGTAGGCGTTGAATTTTCTGTATGTGTTAGTTTCTTAAAAAATAAACTGCTAACAACCCATACAGGGCCAGAGCATAGCTTGTTCGCACCTCCACTGTGTTGTGCGCGATATAATTTGACACAAGTGGAGAGGACCTACTTTCTAATGCCGGTTCCGAACGGCGAATTACGAAAGCTTTCCATGCAGAGGTTACTCCAGGAGGATTGTCAGTCGTTCGCTGGAGGTGGGGCCGTGAAAATTGTTTGCGGTGTTCTTTCCCCGGGCTGAATTCGAACCCGCGTACTCTCGCTTAACATTCCGACGCACTAACGATTAAGCCACGGCGCCCACAAGTTTGTTTTTAGATAACATTTATATTTATTATTACCAGTATATTACTCAAATTTATTTGAATCTGTCAAGAAATTGTAGCGGATACGTTTGTATAGGGAGATTCGTTTCATTTCATTCATTACATTCATTTCATTTCATTCATTTCATTCATTTCATTCATTTTATTCATTTCATTCATTTCATTCATTTCATTCATTTCATTCATTTCATTCATTTCATTCATTTCATTCATTTCATTCATTTCATTCATTTCATTCATTTCATTCATTTCATTCATTTCATTCATTTCATTCATTTCATTCATTTCATTCATTTCATTCATTTCATTCATTTCATTCATTTCATTCATTTCATTCATTTCATTCATTTCATTCATTTCATTCATTTCATTCATTTCATTCATTTCATTCATTTCATTCATTTCATTCATTTCATTCATTTCATTCATTTCATTCATTTCATTCATTTCATTCATTTCATTCATTTCATTCATTTCATTCATTTCATTCATTTCATTCATTTCATTCATTTCATTCATTTCATTCATTTCATTCATTTCATTCATTTCATTCATTTCATTCATTTCATTCATTTCATTCATTTCAATTGGCTCAATTGGCTACAAGGATTACAACAATTTGTAAAAGTTATATAATAAAGTTTAAAAGAACATTAACTGAAAACTAAATTAAATTGAATAGAATGCATTTAAGAACAGGCTAGGTAATCATGAATTAAAATTTTTAACTTTAAGCAAAGGAGAAAAAAAAAAGAAAAGGTTAAGTACATCTTATCTTATTTATGTCTAAATCTCGCGTCACGATGTCATCATACTTAACCGATTGTGATGAAACTTGGCCAGTATGAGTATATGTATTGGGCGGCGTAACAGCCCATTGAGAGCCAGAGCTCAGCTTTTTTTTTCGCGGCTCCACTGTGTTGTACGCGTTATAATTTTGACACATGTGGAGGGGACCTACTGTTTAATGCCGGTTCCGAACGGCGAATTGCGAAAGCTTTTCATGACAGAAGTACTCCAGGAAGGTTGTCAGTCGTTCGCTGGAGATGGGGCCGTGAAAAATGTTTGTGGTGTTTTTTTTCCCCCAGCTGGATTCGAACTCGGGTACTCTCGGTCAACAGTCCGACGCACTAACCGATCGATACAACGGCGCCCACCAGTATGAGTAGTTTGCTCTAACTTAAAAGATAGAATAGATTTTATATAGATTATTGACCTCAATATGTGTTATTGCAAGATAATGTATATTATACGACAATAGGATGTATTGTTCTGTAAGTTCTATGAATTCTTGATAGATGGCGTTGTAAGTTAATTCATGGACATAACACTCACATTTTATGACATATAGGTTTACCTAATCTATCACATGCAGTAAATGGCGTCGTGTTACGATTTGTAGCAGGTTAAAAGTTGTTTTAATCTATAAAATTTTGGCTGAAATCGACGTGAGGTGGTATACCTATGTCCGGGTACTGGAAACTAATTCATTTGCTTTGAGAAAGGGAAAGTGGGAAAAAGATCTATTATTCGGCTTACAGCGTTTTAGATGTAGAAGTGCGCTGCCCCAAATTATTTCTAAATTCACTAACACTTTCTGGTATTCCACCACATAAGCTAATGCTAATGCTAAAAAACTTTAGCTATATAGTGCTGCCAGTGCGCGAAGCCAGGACGGGTTGGTAGTTACGCCTTCAGTCCAAATTTCATCCCTTAACTAACGACGACTCAAAAGTTATAAGCGTTTTTGTGAATCGGACAGACGGATACCGAAGTGAAACGAAAAACGATCAAAAGTGCAGAATCTTTTGATTTTAAAGATCTGTAAAACAATCTGGCTCACACAGGTCAATATGTTCATTTCGTTCATGAACGCCTAACTTTCGGTCATATTCTACACATTCTTTCGTCAAATATAACCAGCCGCTTCAGGTTTCATGGAAATCGCAAATAAAAGCAGAACTAGTCAACCATCCAAGCTCTCTGCACAAAATAAACGAGCCATCAAGTAAATGTTAGAATAAGAACCGTCTAACGACAAAAAGAGTGGCCAAACAGGCCCAAAATCCCACAATATCCAAGTGAAAATATAATGGAGAACCGTGTCTGAAATGGAACTTCGACCATGGGTGGCAAGGAAAAAACCATTGATAAACAAAACTACAAGGTAAAAAATTAAAGTGTTCTTAGGAGCTAAAAAGTCTGCGAGGCACTTCAATTTTTGCTTATTATTGCCAATTAGCCGAAATGTAGTGTCGACCTAAGAAGATATTCTTTTGTTGTTCACTGGCTTTTACTTTAGAGTCAATTTCAATATAAAACAGATGATCTGGTTATATACAGATTTTAAAGAAATCTGTGCTCTGGGCTATTACGTATTGTTACGGCAATATAACTAAGTAATCAAAACCAAATTTATACAAATAAGTAGCTGACCCGGCGAACTTCGTATCGCCATATCTTTAGGGCTTTGTTCCAAAGGAATAACGAAACCCTTATAGAAACACTTCGGTGTCCGTCTGTCTGTCTGTCCTCTTTTTTAATTAATTAAATTAATTCGAAATTCCTGAAAAACTTGGTTATCTATTTACGCTTGTCTTGGCTTCGCGCAGGTGGTGTGCAATCGTGGACTAAGGAAATGTAATACTGAGAAATTAAAATCAGTTGGATTATTTGACAATAATGAGAAATTTTTTTTTTTCTACAATAAAACCATATATATTAATGAATAACAATTAAATACTTTAAATATAACTATTGTAAGGCCTTATCATACACAATATTTTTAGTTTTCTTCTGAGGCAAAAAGAAATAGTACCGATGATTTGCCGACTCGCGAGCACGCAACGTATAATTGGCCATGAGAAAAACAGGGAAATTCCAGGTTTATTGCACAGACTTCTAGTGATTGGCCTTGGGATTTGTTAATTGTCATTGTGAATGCTAGGCGCACTGGAAACTGGACACGTTTGAATTCAAAAGGGAAATCGGTTGGAATTATTGGTATTCTTGGGATTAGAACATCCTCGCCCTTAAACTTTCGTCGCTTTAATCAAATTTCCCAAAATTTCTTTAACGACGAGTCTTGTTCCATTGCACAATTTTGGTTGATTTAAATTGCGTAACATCATTATCACGGAGCCAACCTTGAGCTGTAAGTTGTGGGGGTAATCCTGCCAAATCTAATAAATTTAGGAATTCAATTGGATAATTTACAGCTTCATTTTGATTGATAATGGAATCGATCGACTTAAATGAATGTATTTGTCCATAAATTTCATTCTGGATTTTTATATTTAAATCTATAATTTTTATATTTAATAATATAATCTATAAATGCTAACATAGCTCGTTCGCTCAGCCAAACATAGTTTTTATAATATACTCCGATATGAACTGACAAAAATTTGGTGGAAATGAAATGAGGCCAGTAGAAGGGTCAGCAGGCATTTTCCCATCGCCAATGTCTAATAACGCACTTGAAAACAGTTCCGCCGATAAGTCATTTTGTAATGCAACTCGCATATTAGTTACTAACTTAATTTTTTTTACGTATCGCCATAAATTTGATGTCTTCAAGCAAGCATTTATTTCATCAGCAGCTGTTGACCTAGGAATGACTGGAAGCGTTTGGCGAAAATCAGTAAAATCATCGCACCGCAGAAGAGATTCTGATTGCTACGCAAATCTATTAGTGGTCGATTGAGTGCCTCTAATGCTCGTTTGTGCGCCATCGTGCACTCATCCCAAATTATAAGCTTACAATTCTGTAGCACTTTCGCCATTGCTGATGTTTTGGTTATATTACATGTCGGTTCCCAAATTTTAATGAGAACGGTAGATAGGGGTAGTGTTGTGGTTATAAGATCGTTTGACGATTTGCATGCATTGGACGACTAATTGTCGTTCGTTTAATTTTAGTCCTTTACTTTGTATGTTTAATTTTTACGACTGCCTCGATCTTATTAGCAACAACCCAACAACTACTACCATACGGAGCATCAATGATCATATTTTTAATTCAAATAATTTTCAAAATATACGTAGTCTACGGCAAAACTTTGATTTATTAGTATGTAATATTGAAACGTTTGTGTGTCTACCGGATTTGATTTTTGTCACTGAAATATGGATATTTTCATGTGAAGTTGACGACTATCATATACCTGGTTATACATTTTACTCTAATACTAATGAATCGTATGCTGCGGGTGGAGTCGGTGTGTTTGTGCGGGATTCATACGAATTTGACGCGATATCTTATAGGTGGGAAAGTGCAGATGTATTAAAGATCTGCTTCAGACAACACGCGTCTGAGTTTTGTTTGTGCCTATAGGTTTCACTCCCTACCTCCTCAATCATTTTTGGACAAATTTTCCACCTTTCTTAATAAGGAGAATGCAGCAAATCTCGTTGTTCTAGGCGACTTTAATTTAGATTTGTTAACGACTAGCGCTGCTACTGATTTGTACTTATCTATCACAGCAGAACACGGGTTAACTGCTTTCATTAATGACTCTACTAGGCCAATATCCAATACATGCCTTGATCATGTTTATGGTCGTTTAGTGGCAATTCCATTAAATTAATGCACAGGCGTTAACTTGGATCTGTGTATCACTGATCACTGCATGACGGGTATTGTGCTTGGCAGTCTAAGGGAATTGAAGAGCGTTAGGCATTGTTTTGCGTCAAATGTTACTAAGATTGATATGACCTTTTGAATGATTTACTGGGTTTTGAGAACTGGGATGAAGTTTATTCAAGCACAAATGCATCTGCCGCTTATGACATATTCATAAAAACCTTAATGGAGCATGTCAAATCTTTCAGCATTGCAGTAGTTCAAAAAAGATCAAATATGAGACTCAAGCCTTGTATAAGCAGAACAATCCTAAAAAAAATAAAACTTAAAAATATGCTCAGTAGAAAGTGTTATAAACACCCACTCAATTCTTCCCTTAAACATCGTTTTAAAAAAATGAGTCAGAAAGTCAACAGGGAGATTCGAATGTGCCGCGATGCCTACTTTGACTCTAAAATGATTAGTTCACAAGGTAATCCCAGAAAAGAATGGAAAGTAATAAATAACTTAATTAGTGGCAACTCTACAAATCGGTTTAACATAAGCGCTTTGAGAAATGAAGGTGTTGAGATTACAGATCCATCTTCAATAGCCAATACATTCAATTAATTTTTTTTTTCAATTGGGCGAAAGTCTTTTGATAGTGCTTGTCCTTCACATTGCGAATATTGTGTTAAAACGGTGGAAAGAGCGTCTTCCAGAAATAGTTTCTTTTTTGAACCAATTACTGGGTCCGAATTACTAAATATTAAAAAGTCTCTGAATAACTCGAAATCTTGTGGTAATGACGGCATTTCTAACCTAACTCTCAAGAATATCGCCTATAATGTTGTTGACATTTTAGTTTATATTTTTAATTTAAGCATTTATACCGGAAATTTTCCCGATAAACTAAAATGTGCACACGTTGTACCACTATACAAAAAAGGCGACAAAATGGATAAAAATAATTATAGACCGATTTCCTTGTTACCTTCAATCTCCAAAAGATTCGATTTTTTTGTCCAGCGCAATTTGGTTTTAGAGAGGGCCTTTCTACTGAGGATGCACTTCTAGCTTTTCGCTCCTTTATAAACAAAGGTCTAGATGATAAAAAATATTGCGCCGGTCTTTTTGTGGATATTACTAAGGCGTTTGACATGGTCAATCACAACATTCTTTTGGACAAACTATGGAGCTGGTTTTCGGGGCTGTATGTATATTTGGTTTGTTTCGTACCTTAAAAACAGGACACAAAAAGTAAGAGTAGATAACTATCTTAGTGAACCCCAAATACTTTTATTGGGTGTACCACAAGGATCTGTCCTTGGCCCAATCTTGTTCCTGATCTACATCAACTCCCTGTTTCTTCAGCAATTCGTCGGAAAAGTCACCGCTTTTGCAGATGATCTTGGCATTGCCTATGGTTCAAATAATAACCCTTTAGATCTGGCTGCCGACATAAACCATGATATAGATTTGCTTCGAATCTGGTTTGCGAAACACCGATTAATTGTCAGTAACAAAACAAAAATTATGTACTTTTGCCTAGGCATGCAAGAATCGCCTGACTTTGCATTGTGGGTACATTTATCACCAATCTCCAAGCACTTGTTGTTCTGCAAAAGTGTGCAGTCCGAAGAATATGTAATGCACACCGTTTATCTCATTCTATGGTACTGTTTAGGTCCTTACAAATTCTGCCTGTTAGACATTTATACTATTTTAGAGTTTCAAAGATCTTTTTCATAAGGGGTGGATATTTGCAGAGCCCAATCTCCGATAGTTACAATTTAAGAAGTTTTTCTCGCTTTGTTGTTGAAATACCAAATTTTCGTACATTCGGAAACATTATTGCCGAGTTTCGATTCCCGGACCTAGAGATCCTGGAGCAGCGATCTTATGCTCTGTGCCAGTGCCAGTGAGTTAGTTTTTTTCTGATACATAAAAATGCTTTGAAAAGCTTTGAAAGCGTTTTTGCACCCGAAAAAATTGAATTGGGAAAAAACAAAGAGTGTTTGCTTTTTCCTAGACATGAATCCAGTAAATAAGATTATCGGAAAAAAGATACGCCATACCGAGATTCGATTCGCAGACCCAGAGATCCTGGAGCAGCGATCTTATGCTCTGCGCCACTGCTACTTCATATGTGAGTCAGTTTTTTTCTGATACATAAACAATGCTTTGGAAAACTTTGATTGCGTTTTTCTACCTAATTTTCTCAATTTTCTTAACCTTTTTTTTCATCTAAACCATCTCCTAAAAGTAACTAATTCAGAGAAAAAAAAAATTATGTAATTCAGTGAAGTCGTTCTTGAGTTATAGTATTACATACATTTCGGCAATTCATTTTTATTTATATAGATAGTAAAATAAGATAGAATAATATGGTTGTAAATAGTTAAAAACCACAAAATCTTAACATGTTTTTTTAATTAAATTATAAAAACTTTGGATTTTAATATAAATATTTTGCAAAAGAAAAGTAAAAGATATATAATTTTTTTCCCACTCATTCCACTTTTGAAAAAGATTATCAAAGTAATATTTGGATTTGCACTAACAAGCAATGTGTTAAAGAAACAACCACCGCGTCACAATGATTAAAGTTAGATTGTGTACTTGCTGTCACGCCCCGTTTGGAACTTAAGATTCTATTAATATAACCATCTGGTTTCATTAAATACGGCCAATAATTGATTTCATACACTTGGGGGAGGAGTTGCATCGTGGGTATCATGTGTGGTCGTCGCCGCAATAAAGATATCGAAGTCAGATTGAGGGTGACGAATTTCAACTTTAGTATATTGCACTAACTGCGAAAAGAATTTCACATTTTCAATGTTCTAGGTAGCAAGGAATAGTTCATTAGTAAAAGAGCAATAGTATAAAATATAATGTTGCTTACCATGCGCATAACTGTGCCCTGCTGAAATCAAGTAAAAAAAACAAAATATGAAAGGGGTACTCCCTACCACCCATTTCCGGTCTTGCGCTGTTGCCATTTATTTTCAACCAAATATTCCCAGTTTCGTTGACGTTTGCACCTGTAAGTAAATAATAATAACAAAAGTTAACTAAAATGTTAATTCGAGCAAAGAGTTTGGAGTCAAAGTTATCCAATCGCTTAAGTCCTTGAGGACATTGTCAACGGAATTTCACCTTATTTAAGGTCGAAAAACCAAATAAAAGAATAGTTTAATGCGTATTCAACCTTTTGTTCGGCATGAGCATTGATTTTTTAAAAATAAAAGTTTAAACTTGTTTTCATTTAATATTTCAACATTTTAAGACTTACAATACTAAAATGTACCTACAATACTAAAATGTTTTCAGACATCGATATTAGACAAAGAGCGGTTGCGCAGGTTTGTAGTGATGGAGTCCAGTCCACCATATGATTTTTTTTTTAAATAATACGAAAATATTCTTATTTCGGGCAGAGTAAAATGAAAGTGGTCTGTTCTAAAAAGTATACTATATTTTATATTACAAGAAAGGTTATGAAATGAACTTTCACATAATGTTGAAAAAATGCAATCCCTATAACGATACTTTTTAAGAAAATGATTTGTTCACCAAAATTAACAAAATTATCTATAACTTCCAAAATATAGAACTGATTATTAAGATTTTTATACCAATCGAAAAATCGAAAAACTTTTAATACCTTTAAGAAATAGGTTATGGGGCTTACGAAATATTTCCACGGATTTTTAACTTTGAATGTCCTCTTCGTCCTTTCTATTCATTTGCGGTCAAAACGGCTTTGGATTCGCTTTTAGACGCATTAGACTATGTTGTGGAAAAATTTAAAAAAAATCTGAGGTGAGCACTATTCGGAACTTTATTCAAAATAGTTAAGAATTGGTAGTTTTTTTGGACACCTAGGTACATGAATGATCTGCCTCTCTTAATTTCAAACTGTCTGTCTCATTATTTGGAAGATATTTGAGAAAAAAGACTGCTTCTCAATAAAAAAAAATTTTGGCCAACAGACGGATGAAGGTTAAATTGATCTTGCTGGTGAGGCAATTATTTGGGGGGATATTATCTCCTTCCTCTTTTCTTTTGTTTCTCAGTTCCACTTCTACATGGGCCGCGATTTTGGACCAAAATCTGCTGCTGGATACCATCTTTGCATTTATGAGAATATTTTGATAGCCAGGTCGGTAAAAATAAGATTAAAAGAAAAGTTTATTTGAAGTTGATTTTATTGGCAGAACAGCCTGGGTTCTGCACTTTCATTCGTGTCTAACTGTAAACTAAAGTTTAGGAATAATCACAATCGCAGGGACTTTCAAGCACCTGATTCGATTTGGTAAAGCAGAAGTGTATGACATGTAATGTCACAATGCAAATATCTTTTCTAATTTCTGATTCGACATTGCTATAGATTCCCACAGCTTCCACGTACATTCATTTTACGTTTAAATTATGCTGATGGTTTATCATATTCAAAATAAAATAAAATTAATACACAGAATTAAACAGTGAATTCATACCTGCTTCATGAATATAATTAAACACACGTAAACTATGTATCTGACAAAGAAGCTTACAAAGTCATAATAATAAAAAAAAAGCCGGACAGAAGGACTGTATTTCATGCAACCGCAGGAATAGCGTGGAGGACTTGGTAATGTGCGATGCGTGCAATAAGTGGTTCCATTATAGGTGTGCGGGCGTTGATGCCTCTGTCTCTGAGAAGAATTAGGAATGTGCACTGAATTCAACAGGACGATCAGGCAAGTCGAAAATGCAACCACCATGAGGGAAGAGAATACGTCGCACATCGATTTACCAAAGAAGAGCAATGGAGTACAGTCGATAATAAGTGGAAATATATCGACAACATCAAAAGGCAGAAGGAAGCTGAGGTTGGAGATGTTTCGTATTTCGAGGAACAAAAAAAGTTGAGCGAAGAGTTTTTAAAAGAATGTCAAAAACAGGAACAGGAATATCTTTGAAAAAAGTTTGAGCTCTTGGCAAAAGAAGAAGAGGATGAAGATCTACACGACCGAGAATCAGTGAATAGTCGTACAACGCAATGGGTAGGAGATCATCCATTTAATGTGAATGTAGAAATACCACCCGCTAATACCGTACAGGACAAGTCCTTAAATTCGGTCGAACCGATGATACTTGAACAGCGTCACATTTCTGCTCGCCAGGTCCTTGCAAGAGAGCTTCCAATATTCACTGGAAAGTCAGAGGAATGGCCACTTTTTATCAGCAGCTATGAAAATACTACGAAATTATGTGGTTTTTCACAGGAGGAAAAATTTTGGCAAAAATTGTTGCAAAAGGCGATAACAGGCAACGCATTGGAAGCTGTGGGAACTGTTCTGCTGCAGCCCTCGGCGCAGCAGGGGAAGGATGTTATACAGAAGACCCCAATGTATAATACAAACCTGCTTAAGGAAAATGCGTGCAGAACCACCACCTAAGGCCGATAGATTAGATCAAATAATTCAGATTGCGCTTTCTGTACGTAATCTGCATGCACAATTGAGGCTTCTGGATTGAGGAACTATTTGAACGACCCAACTCCTATCCAGGAATTAGTTGAAAAGTTGCCATCTTCCATTAAACTCAACTGGGCGATGGAGTGTGGTTTTGAAGACAAAAACTTAACACATCTTAGTGAGTTCTTATATAGGATTGCGGAAGTAGCAAGTTCAGTGACATCATTCGAGCCAGTAAAAAACAAGTTCGAAAAGAAGCAACATTTAAACGTACATAGCAACGTGGACAAGCAGTCGTTAGTAAGAATAGCGGATCCAGATACACAGCGAGGTAATTGCTTTTTTTGTCAAGACAACCATAAGCTAGTGGAGTGCGAAAAGTTGCAGAAACTTTCTATGGATAAAAAATGGGAACTAATAAATAGTCGGGGTGTATGCGAAAGATGCTTGGGTCATCCAAGGAAATTCAAATGCCGTAGTGGACGTTCCTGCGGAATAAACGGATGTCTGGGTAGACATCATTACCTATTGCATCGATACACAGACTATTTTCACAAGTCGACAGCAGTTAGCGAAGAAAGTTGCTATTCTTACACGAGAGACAAGCACATTGTTTAGTGTGATTCCAGTTATTTTACATGGAAAAAACAAATCTGGGAAAGCGTATGCCTTTCTGGATAATGGGTCTTTACTAACACTAGTCGAAGAGAAAGTTGCAGATGACTTGGAACTTCAAGGCATCGTCAAACCATTGTGCTTAACATAGACGGGTAATACAACACGTTTGGAAGATAACTCTAAGATCGTAACGATTGAAATCTCACCTCAGAATGACTCTACGCAGAAATACTGGCTCAGAGATGTTGGCACCGTGGAAAAACTAGCGCTTCCAATGCAATCAATAGATAAAGAAGAATTGCAAAAAAGGTATTTTTATCTAAGTGGCTTGCCGATAGCAACAAAGACTCGCCTAAGATGGTGTATGAGTGGGGGCAATGTCGAAGGAAAGACATTTGTGGAAAAGAAAATAGCAGGTGATACTTCACTTCAAATTGTGAACGAGCAAGTTAACAAAGGAGGAGTTAAATTATCATCACCCAAGAACTTGGTATCTGCCTACCTTCATAGTAAAAAAACAAAACAAGCCTGGGAAGATACGATTGGTATGGGACGTAGCAACTACCAGAGGCATACGCATTTCGAAGGAACCGGATAGCTATTGCTGGTGATGTTTCACCAGGTAGGTGTGCGTACGGAAGAATAGGATGCTCAAAGATTTTTATGGCGTTTCGGCGAATTGCATCGTTAACCAGATGTTTACATAATGAAAGTTCTTACATTTGGAGCCGATTGCTCCCCAAGTATAAAGAATATAAACGCACGCATTGCAAACACCTTTCTAAGATCGGCGGAAGCAGTAATAGAGCATCACTATGTAGATGATCTTCTAGACAGCCTCGAAACTGTTGAAGAAGCGATCCAACTTGCCAAGGATGTCAAACTAATACACTCAAATGCGGGATTCAACATTCGCAACTGGTTGTCTAACTCCAAAGAGGTTTTACAAGCACTGGAACAAGCCAAACGTAAGGATAAGGTATTTCAAGACCAAGCAAGCAAGGAAGATATTAGTCAGCAAGACTTTAACCTCATGGGAGCTTCAAGGAGCAGAGATGATCATCATACAAGCAGTTCAAACGGACAAATACGGCGATGAAATGGTGATGTTGGCGAACGAGAAAACTTTATCTAAGTCAAGTCAGCTGTACAAATGTTCACCATACGTGGATCGTGAAGGTACACTAAGGATAAAGGGATGTATTAACGGTGCGTGGTGCCTGGAAGAATGTACGAAGCGCCCAATCATCTTGCCATAAGATCATCACGTAAGTTTTTTGATTGTTGATTATTATCATAAACTCTTCCATAACCGTTGTTACGAAACTGTGGTTAACGAAGTACGAATTCTGGATACCACGCTTAAGGACACTTGTCAGGCCAGTCCGTAAACATCGCCAGCGATGTAAGATCAACCGAGCAGTCCCAGTATCTCCAGAGATGGTCTCATTGCCAGAGGCAAGATTGGCAGCATACATTCGACCGTTCAGTTATATAGGAGTTGATTATTTTGGGCCTATTATCGTAAAGTCTGGATACTGCTAACCATAAATTTGTAACAATCACCGATATCATGCATGCAAACCGATCCACTGTTAAGATTAAGTCGCTCCACCACCCCATATACAGGTTTACGCTCGTTGCTGTTTATTTGTGAAGAAATGTTTACACCTTTGCGTTTACCTTGTCCCTGTCGGGTTTGCTGTCTGAACTCTTGAATTATTACATCACACCAGCCAGTTGTCAAAGTCAAGGTTGGCTCCCGCCAACTGGCAAAAGCGCTCTGTCATGGAGTCATCACCACTCATGTGCCACTGATGAATGAAATTGTGAATGCACTTGCTATTGTTTGCGTTGCCGATTGCCAAGCAAACGTACTCGTAAATCAAGAAGAGGCTTGCAAAAACAAAACTACCTCGATTTGCATTCACAACGAGCGGCTTTGTCTTGTAGAAATGATTGCACATGTACACGATCCAGCTGGAGCTACTACGCCACCACTAATAGCGTGCGTTTTTTATGTCAACTTCCGATTGACGACAGATGGCTGACGCTTCGAGTAATAGTCGTACCGGCATTTCACAGAAGAACCTGCTTCACGCGAGCGTGCAGACGGACGATGGACGACGCACGCCGCACGAGTATTCCGTGAATGGTGTGAATTGTTGCCGGGAGTTTCTTGTAATGATTAACGACGTCTTCAATCGTAAAAATAATCTAATCGAAGATGTGTAGTTTCAGCAACGTTTTGTGCATATTAAATGGCAGTAGATTGTACTTGGTTTGACATTTTTTTGGAATTTTGTTTCGCTCCTCTTCTTTTTTTCAAAACTGTTGACTTTGAGCTCAAATCAAAATACACAACAGCACCATCTTGCACATCAATTCGCGATTAGCCGTTCGCAAGCTATTCATATTTTATATTCTGCTCAGGCTTAACAATGCTAGAAGCAAATTGAATGGTTGTTAGTGAATGGTCAGATATCCTTAGACATATATCGCAGGTTTAAAAGATAGGAAATTATTTCTGCCACCATATAAAAATATGATCCAGAGTTACAGGTAGCTCGGGTAGACTCATTTACCATAGAGTCAAAGTCAAAAAAAGAGACGTAGACAAGAACACTTTTGGAATATTGAAGGGGAACTTTATAAAATTTTAGTAAAATGTATGTAGTATAGCCAATAACCACAAATCCAGTAGGAAATAATTCGTAATTAAGATCTGAAAAGTTGTTGCTGTCCTGGTACGTTTGTAGTCTGTGAACAACTAGCATCCTGTACTTCTATGGATAGAAGGTTCATTGTTAAATATTGTTAAACATTCTGCAAAAAGAAGAACACCTGAATTCAATTCGCAATTCATATTTGAATCAGATGATCAAGGGAACATACTTTCCTCTAAAATGAGGTCGGTGGACGATGGGTTTTTATTTGTGTGCGAGTGCGTGTATATGTACGCCTTAAACCTGAAAACATTTCGTAAAATCCCTATACCCTTTACGTAGATACAGCTATAGATGAATATTTCACAAGAGGTAGAAATTCGTGTTTTGAAAACATAACTAAATATCCTATTCCAATTTGTGATGAAGACACTGAGTGTACTAATTCTTGCCGACAACTTTTCGAAACAGCCAATTTTCACTAACAATTCCTATTGCTGTCTACATCTGCAGTGCTGACGCAAACGAAACTTTATTGAAATCGATTTGATAATTGCTCATCGCCAAGTGGAAGACCCTCTGTAGAGTAGAGATTACTTCAACTGCACGGTTCAAGCTTAAAACAAACATAAATCCTCCCAATTACACAAATGGCCCGTGTTGTTTGACTGCACGGCCGAATTAGTCGTGCATGGCAGCGGGCGAATAAATTCGCGAGAGATTCTGTATTATCGGAATCATCGTGCCACGGTCTGATGCAAATATTGCAACGCATCAGTGTTAGGGGCCTATCCATGCATCTATCTGTGCGTACATTCGCCCTACAGAGCAGCACCACAAAGCTGCAAATTAGAGCTGCCACAATCCGAATATAATCCAAATGAAGAAATTTATATGTTTGTTGTTTTAGAAGTACATCATGCTTTTGCTGAATTTTCGGGCCTGGAACAACGTTTCGTAGGCTGGCCGGACGAACCATGATTGGAGTGCAACACGAAAAATGCGGATTTAATAATGGCTAAGTTCGAGAAAAACAGACCCAGAGGTTAGTATGTAACAAGTGTATATGAACACTAATCAGGAACGCCACGTTTCGTATAGTGATGTAGAGTTGGGTGATGTTTGCATTCTAGTTTAGTAATGGGCTAATAATACCTGAACTATTAACTTTGGCGCCAAAAAATTATGCTGGACTTTTGTGGAGGGGTTAAAAAAAAACTTTGTTTTTCTATGCTCGTTTCAAAAATAAAATATGCATAGACAAAAGCCAATTTACTACTACATTTCAAAGTTTTGAAAAAAAAAAATAGTTTAATTTAATTTAATTTTTTGTTTCATTTTTTTTATCAAAATTTTGAGTTTGTATGCAAATTCTCCCACAAAATTCACTAGTAACCAGAATTGGAATTTAATCATTACATTGTGCAATTCATTACAGGTCAAATTACAATTTCAATATGGAACCAAAACCGATTTGTGTGCCGTATCCCATTCCTTATTTTCTAAAATATTGTGCCAAAAAAAAAAAAATAAAATGCCAAAAATTCTGAAAAATATTGGAGCTATAAGGCAACTCAAAATAATATCTGAATAAAAATAATATCCCAATATCTCAAAAATACTCAGAAATCTTATATGATTTTTTTTTTTGGCTCTTTTCGAAACCTATGAACATACGCGAATATTTTGTATGACAGTTTTTTTCTCTCCCAGTACTTTTAGAGTACTACTAGCACAAATTAGACATAACGAGATATTCATCTTCCTCGTGTCTTTCCCCTTGATTTTGACATCGTTTTTTTTTTTTTTTGACAACGTCACTTCCTATTTGTGAACGTCATTCCCTATCTGTGTGAGCCCGTCAAAGCCCTTATTTTTCAAATATGAAGTTTTTCATCGCATGGTCGACGCACCTTATTTTTTCAAATTGGTGACATTATTTTCAATGCTAATTAAAAAATAATTTCCCCCACGGAGAGATTCCACCACAAATATTCGCAAAGCAATCTTATTAAGCTCCCTTTAGCTAGAAAAAAAGTCTAAAAAGTTATATCGCAGACAATATTGGAATCAATGGAAAATGTTTTGAGAGATAAAGATTAATATTTTATAATAACAATTGTATTATTAAATAATACTGACGAAAATATTATACTTCAATTTAATTTATACCAGTATTATTCGTCATGCTCCTTTTATTTTGAATTTCTTAAAAAAAGCTATACATTTTACAATTTTATTTGAGCGCATATGTTCTCTATACTTTTTAAAACGACAACGAAAACTGGGGATGCGTTTTACTTAACGGACGTGCGATCATGAGAATACACTTTTTCGTGACAATAATTGTTGAACTTAGGAAAGAATATAGTTTTTAACTTAAGTTATTAAATATAAGCTTTCATTTCTTGTCCTATATATTCAACAAATTTATAGATTTAACATTTGGGTTGCTGCCTGAGTAGTTACTAGTCGAACGCAAAGTACAAGCTTTCTTAGTTTTGTATTATTTAATGACAGCTTAATACATTAAGCAATTACAACACAGAAAAACTACTACAAGTTTTCTTAAACGTATGTTTCACGTTGCTGAACTATGCCTAGACTGTTTAATATTTCAAACAATGCTTGCACTTTGAATATTAATCTTTAACTTATCATACTTCAATTGAAATTGATTTTACTTCATCCTAGAAATAGAAAAAACTCAACTTTAAAATAAGAGAAGTAGAATTCAATTCCGAAATTTGGTCAGTAAAAAAATTGAATTTACAACTTTACTATTAAAAAAACTAAGTGGTGTTATTTATAATGAACTAGGAACCCGTCCTGGCTTCGCGCAGGCAGCACTATATATCTAAAGCTTTTTAGTATTCCAGCAATGGTATACCAGAAAGTGTTAATGAATTTAGAAATAATTTGGGGTAATGCACCGCTTCTTCTACATCTAAAACGCGGTCAACTAAATAATTGACTTTTGATGATGAATCACATTTGGCAAGAATTGAATCATTAACTTAATTGACTTGGTTATTTGTCTGCCACAAAATAACCCTTCCCTCAAACCAAACGAATTATTAGATAAGTTTGCAATATCCAAATATACCTTCTCAATCATTTCTAAAATGCTCGGCACCAAAACAAAAGATATTTCTGAAATTTATCTTCCCATATCTTACTTCAATTTTTTCTGCTCTTATTTGAAGCACATTATTGGAAAATAATGTGTTGTCTCTTCCGTATGCAACACTTATATTAGTTTGAAGTTACGATTTTTTATGTGCAGCCATAAGTATGAATTTTTCAGTGAAGCATAGACTTTACTTTAGTGCGTCTTGCTAGACGTTTTGTGGAGTATTGAAGCTTCGTCCTAAATTATTGAACTACAATCTCCCGTCAATTTACCAGTATTACTCTACTTGAAAACATTGCAAGCACTTGAAACATCGGCACTACAAAATTTTAATGGAAATTTAAAAGCAGAGTTAGCAGTTCCTCCGCCATCTAAAAGTGTGGGTTCAATTCCAAACGATGCCACAGCAAAAGCAGTCTTCCCGCTGCCTCCAGTAGCATTCAAAAAGAAAATGCTCCCCTTGTTATTGTAGACTAATAACATAGTTAAATCATAAATGATTTTTCCCCTTTTCAGAAGACACTCGTTTCGAATCACCTCAATAAGTCAGTAATGATCATAGTTTTTAATCGCATGTAGTCTGCATGGTTTGATGTTATATGGCTACTTGAATATGGCTACTTGAAAGTCGAATTCCTCTAAGTCGAAAATCTCTCTTACCCGAATACATTCTTTCCAGCCTTAATCTATTTTCAATACCTCTAAGTCGAGTTTTATTTCTTTGGCTGAAAAACAGACACAAAAATGTTCCCTCGCAACTTGTAGCAAGTACGCACAATCGAATTATCTGACTCCTCCATTGGGGTCCTAGACGATGAACACATTTCGCGAACATTCGTTGTTGATTCTTGTAGTGCAAACACGTTGGAGAAAAAGCGCTAGTGGTTGCCCTTATTGATATTTACCTATGCAAAAAAGAGAGAGCAAAGGAAATTCACAGCAAAAATGTGAACATGGCCCTACACGCGAACATCGCGAGCGAACATTATCGTTGTCTACATACACACAAATAATCGGCTTTTAATCTGAAAACAGATAGGTATCTGAGATGCATTCTTGCTTCATTTAGCGCGTGTATTGGAAGTTTACTTTAAAAAAGAAACATAAAGACGTCTGCCAGTATAATTCCAATTATAAATATTACAGTCCAAAATAAAGGATTTTCAACAAAAAAAAATATGAAACCCTCTAACTTGAATTTCCATAACTGCCTCTAACCCGTGAAAATTCGACTTCGAATGGTTCGACTTTGACGTACATTGATCAATGTTCCCATAATCGGATGACAGTTTTAGTTGTCTGCGGTATAATATATCTTCAATCATATTTAGCGGTGATTTTGCCACGGCAACAAAGGTTCAGTAATTTTACACAACGAAATTATCAAAGTAAATAAGTGTCATTGTTATTTTCCTGTAGAACAGAACACGCATCAGATATGTTATTTTCCCATTGGCTATCATATTCCAACAAAAAATATGACGTTCTTTCATCGCTGCCTGTATTTGTAATGTGTACATTTATTTAAACCTATACACATACATATATACATATATCCATTTTTCACATCTCATATGCCTCTATCCGTACAACACCGTTTCCGCGTGATCATCTTCATGCCAGCTGTGTGCAAATTTGAGCTGAGGAAATAGGGGTTGAAATGAATATGGAAAACACCACTGAGACTCGCATCGATTTCAGCCAGAATTTTATAGATTAAAAAAATCTTTTAATCAGCAATTTCTCAGATTTCGCCAACTAATCGATATTATTATAGCTATTATTTCTTAGTGCATGCTTCGAGATCTATAAAACTGCGTTTTTAGATTTTCGAAATTCGCATATTCACGTTTATCGAATAAGCTCCAAAAGTATTATGGCTAGAATGCTGAAATTCGTTTTTTTTTCATGTACTCATGGAAGCCGATTTTTTGTAATTTTTTTCAGATTTTTTGACAAAGCGGTGTGAAAATTACAGGGCGGATTGGCTTTTCGAATTTTTACAGAACCATAAAAATGGTTATTGTGAGTCTACCTTAAAAGATAGACATATGCCACCGCTGACTTTTTTTTTAGAACTTTTTGAGACGATCAATTCCCCAGTACATTATTTTTTCGTATCTTTAACTGTTTAGACAGCGCCCGCTTTAAAAGCTTGCCAGTTCTCGACTTTTTTTACTTATCTCAATATACCGTTAACTTGTTGTGCCAAAATATCTATAAAATATAGTCCATACCCATAATAGATACCCAACAATACTACTGGTGAAAACCGCATGGAAATCCGTGCAGTAGTTCCTGAGATTAGACTCCCCAAACATTTTTTTAGACTTTGTTTTATAATATTTGTAGATAGATAGAATAGATAGATAAATAATAAATATGTTGCTTAAAATAAACAACAAAGCCACTATTTTTACCTTAAATTTAGTTGTTGGCCAGACTACAATTTTTTAAGAAAAGAACATTTATAAGATTTATGTATACTCATTTTTGAATAACTATGTCGACTATACATAGCTTATCAAATCGTGGGGAAGGTTGTGAAAACCCTGAATTTTTTTTGGCGGGGTGTGGGCAAAACCCTGAATTTTTTGACACGAGACTGGTTGAAGTCTTGCGAATTGCGAAAGTATGCGTGAATTTCTAAGCAAAAACCCATACACTCTCAATCCATAAGACATCGGTTCAGCTAAACGTCACAGCTCCTGGGTATCTGAAGGGCTTTACAGACTGGAAAGTTAAATATCTCGTTATGTCTAATTTGTGCTGAAAAGAACAAAGCGAAGTAAAGAAATGATTGATCATAGTAGCTTTGTTATTGTATTTTTTTTTTGGAACAAATAAGAGAACGAATTATTTGTACGTGTACATATGTGTGCTCAGACCATTTCCTGATACGCTCTTTTTTATTGATTGCGATTTATATATACGTGTGAATATGCTATTGAAAAAACGTTAAATTTTGTCACTGAATAAAAGTGAACATAAAGAATTCTAAGGAAATAAAAATTAAATTGAACATTATTTTTGTTTTGTTATTGCTTGAATGTGATTTTCACATGCCAAAAGTCAAATAATAAATCCTAGTGTAAAATTTGAATTTTTTTTTTTAATTTCAAACGCGAGTACTTGATTTGTTTATTTCTGGGATGTTTGTGACTAAGTGGGTACCTATTAATAAAAATACTGTGGAATACTTTATGATTCAAATTGCTCAGCTGTATGGTAAGCTGACTTTCATGAACTGTCGATTAATTGTCTCAATTAAGTAGCTTAAGACCATTTCCCTTAAGTTAACTAAAGCAATTTTCACACGGTTGGCACCATCAGCAAATGAGAAAGATTTTTCTTTTGTTTAGCTTTATTCAAAACAATAAGAACTACCTGACGCTGTTAGTTGCCTTAACTTAAATTATATCCTTACTTATAATCTGCTGACTAAAGAACGAAACCCTCGGCGCGTGAGTAAAACCCACACTTAACCGGTTTTTTTAAAAATATTTTCAAGTAAAAAAAAATTATTTAAAAAAACAAAGTTTCATTCGCCTTTAATAACCTTAAATTTTTCAAAATTTGTGTCCTTTAGACTTTGCCTCTTCGTTGTAGAAAGGATTCCAGTGGAAGAAAATAATCTTTCTACTGGGCTGATGAAGTTAACAGAGTATTAGATCTCACAAATACTCTCGGCACAAGCGGATAATTTTTTAAAACATAGAGAGAAGCATTTTTATTAAAAAAAAAAATAAAATGTAAACTCCTGTTCTGATGCATTTTTGATGAAGTTTACTCTTACAGAAGGGCCTAAAAGGATTTAGACGGGACAAGGTTGCGAGTGAAGGTACTTTTGGTTTATTATTATATAATAAGTGGATGCTTTGGGTTAAATGTTTAGTGCATCGGACTGTTAAGCGAGCGTACCCGGGTTCGTCCGTATTAAAAATTTTGTTAGTACATTGTTTATGTTAGTTAAAGCTACGTTTGCAAGATAAGGAGTTTATATTCCAAATTTTAACCAAATTGGTCAAGCCGTTCCAAACTTTCAAATTCCAAATATTAGTAGAGCCGATTCGAAAGCCCATAAGATTTTTTCTAACTTTTGAAAGGCTTAACCAATTTCGATTAAATTTGAAATATAAATTTCTGGTGTCCAAACTAAAATGTGAACTAATTTGCTCTCGGATGCAATACGTTTGACTTCAAATAAGAAAATACCACCATATGTATAGCAAACCCGATGTTTCGATAAAATTTAAGGAAATCGGACCGATCTACTGAACCCCTTGGCGATTGCGCACACGTGTTCAAGTAAAGTATCTCCCGCGACTGCTGTGAACCACAACGCAAAGTTATTTTAATCCCTTTCTGTTCTATTTTATTATGTATTGTGCGGCGTAACAGCCCGTTGAGAGCCAGAGCCTAGCTTTTTCGCGCCTCCACTGTGTTGTGCGGCGTCATAATTTTGTCACATGTGGAGGGGACCTACTGTTTAATGCCGGTTCCGAACGGCGAATTGCGAAAGCTTTTCATGACAGAAGTTCTCCAGGAAGGTTGTCGTTCGCTGGAGGTGGGGCCGTGAAAAATGTTTGCGGTGTTTTTTTTTTCCCCCGAGCTGGATTCGAACCCGGGTACTCTCGCTCAACAGTCCGACGCACTAACCGATCGAGCCAACGGCGCCCTTTCTGTTCTACAAAAACAAAATGTGCGTCGAATAGAAAACCAAGTTAAAAGGGTAGTTCGAACACCTGCGTTCTTTTTATGATGCGTTGCATGGACTACAAAGTTGAAGTCAAACTTAATGCATCTAGACAAAAAATACACGAAAACAGAGTACACAGCATAAGCAATCTACGTTGCAAATTTCAAGCCCAAATCGGTCAAGCTGTTAAAGAGCCTATTCTGACAAGAGAAAACTTACAAGCATCCAAACATCCATTTCGAATTTATACCATTTATACTAATGTTATAAAGGTAAAGAGTTTGTTTGTTTAGATGCCCTAATCTCAGGAACTACTGAACGGATTTTCGTGCCATTTTCACCAGCAGTAGTGTGGGCTATCTGGGAAGCTGTATTGTATAGCTGTATTCTTTGGGCATTTGGACTTAAAAAAATACCGGTATAATGAGATTTGCGAATTAAGTAGAGGAATTGCATGCTTGTAAGGCGGGCGCTGCCTAAATCATTATAAATACAAAAAAACAATGTATGTTGGAATTGTCTCGTCTCAAAAAGTTAAAAAAAAAAAGCCCGCGACAGCATATGTCTAACTTTTAAGGTAGAGCCACAAAAGCTAATTTCCCCTGCAATTTTTATACCACTTAGTCAAAAAATCTGAAAAAATTACAGAAAGTCAGTTTCGCTGAGTACATTCAAAACAAATTAATTTAGCATTCTGGCCGCATGACTTTTGCCACAAACCATAAAGCGAGTTTCGAAAATATAAAAACGAAGTTTTATTGATCTCAGTGAAAGCATTAAGAAGTAATAAGTATATAAATGTCGATTACTGGACGAAATCCATGCAATCGCTGATTAAAAGTTTTTTTTTAATCCATGGCTGAATCTGGCTGAAATTGACACGAGTCTCACTGGTGTTCATACATATGTACCTATGTGTGTAGGTTAACATAAATGTGCATTACATGTCCATACAGTGATACCAAATAGCGGTATTTTTTTCGGAAGATGATAGCCAATGGAAAAATACCATGCCTGAAGCGTGTTCTGTTCTACAGCAAATCCTCTCAGGCAGTTGTTTATGTTTCTATTAAGACATGTTCTTAAGTCCTGATATGAAATAATTCACCAATAACCTGAGCCAATAGTAACACAATCTGCGCTAAACTGCTTTGATTTCCCATATTATTGGTCAATTAATTTGGAAACAATAGCAGATCAAAATCCCTTTTCAAAGACGCAAAATGTCTTGCATTCACATGGTGTGGTTTCATTCTATCAGCGAACTACTCATTTACTTAGAGGCTCGACAATAGTCTAACAATTTTCTGCCACCAAAGTTAGCATTTCCCATTTTTTTTATTTACATTTTACAATTTATTAAGATTTACAATAATTTTTGGTTATCACACATACTTAATACAGAGACGTGATACATTGATCTTTGTTCTGAAACATTATTTATATAAACGAAAAAAAGGAACTAAAAACATTAGAAGGAAAACCAGTAAAAGCTTCAATTAAAAACAAAAGGAAAAAAAAGGAGGAATAAATAAATAAATAAAATAGATAAATAGCTATTAAGTTTAAGAACGAATTAAAAAACAAACAAAAAAGGCACATGTAAATTGTGGATATAGTAAATATAAATAAATAAGTAAACAATTAAATAAATATTATAGATAAGCAAATAAAAAATAAATATATAAATAGATAAATAAACAAAAAATAAATAGATTAAACTAATAAAATGGCAAATCAGAAGTGTTAAGTTGGCAAACAACTGATCAAAATATAATCCGTAATTTCACAGCGACTCTAGAGCTTTGTATTATGTTTTTCAATTCTATCAAGAATCAGCTCAACATTTGCTTTTTTATGTAGGTCAATAGTGGAATGATGCCAAGGTAAATTTAACATCATTTCATCATCTTGTTTTGCGAAACCTGTAGTTTTTTTTGTGACTTTTGGCACAACCTCCCCAGACGGGTGAACCATAAAGAAGAATTGTCTGAAAACTGACCTTAAGAATATAAATTTTGTTATCAATGGTTAACTTTGACTTTCTATTTATAAAAGGGTACAGGATTTTTGTAGTTATCTTTACTTTATTAATGGTTTTACACATAACTGGTTACCGGGTTTTCTTTTCCTTGTGAAAAGTGCCCATAATACTTTGTCCTGATTATTCCTTACAATCATATGCCATCAGTCATTTTATCTTTACATTATTTAGTATATTTCGCCCCGTACAGCCAGCCATACTAAGCTTCAATAACCCTTTATTGGCATCAATCTGCCTATTTTGTACGCACACACGTACACATCTATTCCATGGCGTTCATGATGACAGCAATAGGTTAAGCAGTGGTCCAACAAACATTCAACCGCGATATCTAAACACATCGCCATTCGAAGTCAATTCAGTGCCAACAAGAATCGCCTAAAGTATTTTACATAGAGCCATGCAACTCATCCCCATGTGGCCTGCAGGAACGACCAAAAGATCTCGTCTCGCCTCGGCTCACCACACCGACCGACCGACCGAATCTCGTCTATTGTGTATCCGATTCACTTCCTTCTATACAGCCTATAGACATAAACTAATGCCTCTTGGCAGTAGCAGCTTGTTGTTGGTCACTGACCAGTGCCGAAGTTCAAATTGGATGGAAACGAACAGCGATGTAATCGAAGGTACATAAATTTAATGATGGTTCCATCATCCTTCCGATAAATTTGAAAATCTGAGAGCCGGGCAAGCGACGGTCACTGTCGAGTGATACGTGGATGGAGTGGGCACTCATCACCGAGCGATGCGGTTTCCACAGCAAGATTTCGATGCGCACGTATTGGCTTATTCTTTCCGGCCCTTTGGCACAATTGACGCTGGAGATGTGACAGATTTTTGTTCGAATGGCGAATGAATATTTATTGGACACCTCTGTGATGCTGTGTGGTCTGGTTTAGATGCATGGATTTAATTTTTGTTACATACAATAGGTTTATGGTTTAGGTGCGGCCTACCAATAGACTGAAAATGTCTCATATGTTGAACAAACTTTGCGATGCGGTTATCAGTTGTTTCGAACTGTGGACGACAAAATTAACTGATCTTTCGTGGAATGGAGGTGGGCAGGTTTTTTTTTAGACAGAGTTGAATAGAAAAGGAAAGTTGTGTTTTTTTTTTCTTATCCTGTTGCGAACGACAAGAATTTCAACTAAACCAACATTTGCTTTACTGGGAGAGACAAGGAAAACATAAAACAATACTAAGACAAAGTTAACTAAGTTTAGAACAGGCGATAGCTAGTATCTATCCACCAACTTGCTTCGTTAAGAAGAAAGCACTACTCTTGCATGACAAAAAGCCTCTTGCAACAATAGTTTAAAAGGTCACCTTTTCAGAACAGGACTTGTTGGGAACAATATATGCAGGGGCTGTGGAGATGAGGAGTAGCAACACTACCCAACACAACCTCTGTCACTATCTCAGGCCTTGTCACCTTTGGCTTGAAGCACTGGGCACACACATCTTCCAAGATCATTGTGATATTAACTCTGTTCCTTTAAGGAGTATTTTCAGGTCCCTGAGTAAGATAAGATGGATGGATCGGGCCATGAACGGATAGGTCTGACGAAATTGGGGAAGGGACCACAATCCCCCCTACTGGGCAACACAAGGGGTCCACAGGGACCTAAGTCAGGCAGGGTTTTACACTTCCAACCTACACACGTTACTTAACCTAAAGCAAAGTTGAACTCATTATGATACCACACCGTTCGAATAATACGCTTAAAACACAAACAATCCGCTCATAACTCAATAGAATTTTTTTTTATCAATTTTTAGGGTGTCGTTCCACAGGAATAACGAAACCCTTAGAATCACTTCGGCGTCCGTCTATTTGTCTGTCCTCTTTTACACGTCTGCCTATAACTCTTAAGTCCTTTGGAATTAAGGGAAATTCGGACTGGAGATGTATCTAGACAACCCAAAAATAGACCGTGAGTTTTTTTCAGAATTAGTCGTAAGGTTTGCTTAGCAATATTATTCAGTTGAATTTTCCACTTTAACGATGTTTCCACCTCAGCATTAGGTTTACTGCATCACTTTGGATCTCTTATGACGGTAGCATTTTTGTTTGGGGATATTTTTTTGGTGAACTGAAGATAGAATCCTTTCACATATTTACGAAAACGCATAGAGGTTGCGAGAAAGATAGGCTGTCCTTCCTCGGTGAGCCTTATCCAGTGTCTTTTGCCTCACATATTAATTCCATTTTAAAGCGACAATCCTTAAAAGGATTGGCAAGTTTTTTATGAATTCTGCATTAAGAACATTTCTGATGTACATAACCGCTTAGTTGTATTATTGTTTAGTTGATTTTACATGCATCATAACTCATCATCATATTAACTGCCATCTAAACCTGGAATGTGTGAAATCTTGCAACTTTATTATCTTAACTGTGTTCCATTTAGTTTTGTTTTGACTGTCAGCACTGAAGTCACAAACTGCAGCAACTCTTTCTGTAAGGTGAAGTGGAAACTGATAGAACATCTTACAAATAGCCAGACACCTCTGCAACAATGCAGCGCCTAGAGTATGTGGAGCATTTTATGTTAATTTTTGATGTTATCACTGCGCATTCATGCCTTGCGTGTGCCTTTTTAAAAATGCAAAGAATTCAGAATAAAAATAACCTGAATTACTCACTAACAATGAAACAACAAAAAAAAAAAGTCGAGGTAAGGAAGGTGACCGAACGTCTTGCTTTGAATGTGTGTATGTGTACGAATGTAAGCGTGTAAGAAGCAAGGCCGCATTGACTGCAAGTACATAGCTCATTTCATAGTACTAGTAAAGTTGTTGTGAAGTTTTTTGAGGGGAATTTCTAGAGTCTTGATTGTCTAGAGGATTCTGCAGAGCGAAGTAACTAAGTGCAAAAGTTATTTTTCAAACAAAATTTGAATAAGAGACGAGAGCGTTACGAAAAGTGTGATGGTTCTTTCTCTCTCCCTCTCATGTTCGTGTTCGCAATCCCAAAATTCCTTCAGCCGTTCAAGAGTTAGAAAAAATCCGATGGGCTTTCAAATCGGCTCTATTTAAAAGTTTCCGATTTGAAAGTTTGGACCGGTTTGACCGATTTGGCTGAAATTTGAAACGTAGATTGCTTATGCTGTGCAATGTGTTTTAACGCATTTTTTGTCTAGATGTGTTTTAATGTAATGTAACAGCTCGCGGAGGGCCAGAGCTTAGCTTTTCTTCCCTCCATTGCGTTATAATTTGCCAGAGTTATAAAAGTTGTAAAAGAATGCAATCTTTTGGGAATGCATTCGCTGAATTCACGAAAAACACTTCACGATTTGTGATTCTTTTAATTGACTTCATTACATGATTTTGACTTTAATTTTGAAATTACCATTCCCCTTTAAAGTTTTGAATGCACCAATCTTTTGGGCCATTCACTGGATTGAAATTAATTGAATGCAAGTCTTTAGAATTATGTGCGTTCTTTGAAGTCACTTTGAAGTCTCTACCATTCACTTGAGGTCCCACCATTCACTTGAAGTCAATAGCATTAATTTGACGTCTTTGGGACTTAAACCAATTTCGTTGAAGTCTTTGGGAATGTAAAATTTGATTAACATTGAAGTCTTTGGGAATTCAGTCGTCTTGTAGAGTCATCACCGAGCAATCTTTCATAAAACTAATGAGGATATGTGTATTGAACACATTAAAGCGGTGCAGCGCGTCAAGAAATCGCTTGTGTTCACCGTTCCTTAGAAATCACTGTGAAAACTAAAAACCGAGGTCGGCTTTAAAAAATGCGTCTTAGCCCCATAGTGAGTTCATGAAAAAGCTTTCCGTGACATAAGTACTCTAGATGGATTGTAAGACGTTTGCTTGAGGGGGGTCGTAGAAATCGTTTTTTGTGTTTTTTTTTTCCCGAGTTGGATTCGAATCCGGGTATTCTCGCTTAGCAATCCAACGCCCTTACGATTAAGCCACGGCGCCTGCACCATAAAAAAAATAAGCAAAACATAGTTGTACGGCTTGTAGCTTCACGTTACAGTGCGCAGTCAGCTTAAATTTTGCTAGTTATAAATGTGCTGGATTATAACAAAAACCCCAATAGTAATTGTTTTCTTAATGAGTAACTAGATAGAAAAGTAACCGCTATTGATGTCACATATTGTGATTGAAATCCTTCATCCTTCATCCTCTTTAACGACGATAATAGGTACGTTCAGAATAAACTTTTTGAAGTAAAAAATTAACAGTTAGCATCCGTGCTAATGCCGAATTTTTAAGTCAGTACTGTAATTTGGGCTTAAAAACATCCCGTTTTGAACTCCTTCGGCTCGTTGATATGACAGACCTAAAGTTTCAGAATTTTTTATTCAAAATATGTATTGTATAGAGAGCCAAATGAGGTGCTTGCGCTTTAAAAACGTTTGAACTGAATTCAATTACTTCACTTCACATTGTGCAAACAAAGGCACAAAGTTCACTTTTCTACTTCACAATGATATTATTGACAGAGCCGTCGTCGTTCTTGTGTGGAGCACAAAAAACCCAAAGTGAAAACGCGACAACTATCATTCCCGTTTTGTGCGCGGTTAAGCATAGCAAAAAGAACTACAAACACATATATCTTTCCAAAGCTCAAGCACCTCAGTCGCTCAGTTCACGGAAACAAAATACTGCCTGCATATTCATCCATCCGTGCGATGCAAATCGAACAACAACCGAAGATCGAGTACTTCCGTTTGTTTTCCAAGTGACTTCGTGCTCATTGTCGGCGTCGGCACTACGAAGCATCCACCGCACACATTTCGGGACAAACTCCACAATGATTGCAATGCAAGGGATGCTGCCTCCATCAGCTGGCATCGCTGCAGATACATTAGCATTACGGCCTCCAAGACGAAGAGCCCAGTCAGCTCCACTCAATTTTCACATAATGAATGAAAATACGTCAAAAAATTTGCATTTTTATCGCATTCTCCGCCGCAAGCAGCGCTAGCACCCTTGTTCTGCCAAACAGAGCACTTCTAGATAAGGGCAGGCGGTAGCGTGCAGTGCAATGAGGCAGCTGTAATTGATATGTGTGGCTGATCCGCAGAAGATTCTTGAATTGAAAACCTGGAAGTCAAAGCTGTCAACGTATAGTCTTGCAATGATTGATTTTCGAGTCCTTGCTGAATCAACGTGCGATTTAAATTGCGAATTAAGGAAAATTCGATTTATGTCCATATGTGCGGCATGAAAGTCAACGCATGGGCCGTCCCGTCTGTTGTGTCTGGTAACCACTCGACTGGCCGTCGGCACACACAATGCCTCATAGTTTAGCTCAGGTGGAGCCCCGGTTCTTGGCTGCCTTTTAATAACACTTTATTGTGGCACGGAAACACTTTGACGGGCAAATTCTGCAAACCGGATTTCGCCGTGTACAATGAATTTCAATCGTGCCTCAGCGAAGCTCTGCGCTGAGAATTATTGGCGGTAGGGCAATTGATCACGCGGGCACGGCAGCGCCGTCTTCGGTGCGCCTAATCGCCACCGTTGGTGTGGTTGGTTCCTCTGTGGTCGTTATTTATGGCTTATTGCAGCGAATTCGACCAAGGAGTGATATTGGCCTGCAAAATGCGAATTTAGTTCGTGCTTCGGCTCAAGGTTACCGATTATTGACGGTCCTGCAGATGTACATACATATGAGTAGCCCAGGCACCTGTTGGTGCAAGTGCAACAGCACAACTTGTTAAGCCGTCTCTGCCTGGCCATTATCATACAATGTGCCAATGTGCTTGGAAGTGTGGACAGTTTACGTACCAAGCGGTGTTATAGTGATGTGGCGGCGTACGTCTGTTTTGGAAAGTTTTATAAAACAAATAACTTCTTCACGGAAGAGTGGCTAATATAATTTTGATTAAATTATATCATGATGTTTCGTGACATCGTTTGAATGGACTGAGATGTAGCGGTTTGCAAACCAAAACACCGTTAGGCAAGAACAGTCGTGATCCTATCGCCTTTGACGTGTCTTTTTTCAGTGATATTCTCGTTTACCTGATTTCTGGAGTATTTTTCACTGATCTGCGACAATTTTCTTGATATAACGTCGCATTTTTTTTGTTACAAATGTTTTAATGGCTACTCTTACTTTTTTTTCTATTCACGGTGACTGTGGATTGCTAAAGTGAGTCGCTTTAGTCGGCAGAATTCGTAATTGATTGACATAGTGTTGTTTGCGGTTTAAATTTGTCGCATATGGAACCATCAAGCAACGGCGGCCATATGAAAGTAACTGGCTAAGTTATTTTATTTTTTTAATTTTTGCAGAGTAGAGGTAAAAAACTTGCTTAACATTAGATTTACCAGCTGTTTAAAGACACCAATTTCTACCAACAGTCAAAATGACTGGTCTTTAAGAAAAGTACTTTTTTGGGTAGATACATCTTCGGTCCAAATTTAGTCCCTTAACTATATAGGACTTATAAGTTTTAGTAAAATATGTAACACACGACAGACAGACACCAAAGTGATTCTATAAGGGTTTCGTTAGTCCTCTGGAACGAAACCCTAAAAACCAGGCAAGTGTGAGAGTTTTACTCACCCGCTCAGGGTTTCGTCGCAGATTAATATGTATGGATGTATGTACATTTGTATTTTAAAAATTAAAAGTTACTCCTTCAATTGAAATGTATGGTTTCGAATATGTCGCAATTTTAGCGAACATAGACGCCTTAATCTGGCTAATCTGGTAATTTGTGAATTGCTCAGAATTAAGAAATAAAATTCAAACAGAAGATGCACTTCACTTGCCCAAAGAAAGTTCCGGAAAAATTTTAAGAAAATTCCATGTTAGCGAAAAAGGTAGCAGATACCAATACGTTTACCGTGGCGTTTTCTGAAAAACAAATTTGAAATCGGCATCATTCGAAAGCAGGATCAAAAAGTTGTATCATAGAAATCATCTTAATCGTATTGGTAAGAAGTTATTAGCTTACTAAGAATTAGATGTAAGAATTAGAAAAACTGTGAGATTTTGATTAGAAATCGATCACGTTCTTTCACAAAACAGCTGTTTACTTTGGTATTTTGTATTTTTTTTATTTACGGGAGTATTTTTTAAAAGAATAAGCTTAGGTTTAAGGCAATCCCATCGTGAGACCGTTGGGTAGGTCTTGTTAAATAAAATAGAGTTTTTATTGTGCACTTTTTGCCTCGAAGTGCCGTTTTTGAGATAACAAAGTCGAAAACAATGTGAATGGTGTCCCCCTCCCCCACTCAAATTTTTACACCCATGAGTCTAAGAATCCGAAAAAGAGGTGGAATGGTTTCTGTTAAAATTAGGTTGAGCATTCTGGCTAAAATAGTTTTCAAGTTATTGGTTAAAAACCAACAAACAACGTCATGCGAATTTTAAAGATTTAAAATCCGGTTTAATTTGGATGAAAGAATAAAAAAATATTATATAAACAAAATTATTTTCATACATTTTTCAAGACATTAACGATTTAAATCAGATCAGTTTGCTGCTAAAAAACGTTAAACTGACGAAAGTCAAGTACCCTAAGTGCACCAAAGCAATGTTCACACGGCTGCCGCGATCAGCATATGGGAAACGATTTTCTTTCGTTTAGGTTCGCTCGAAATGTAAAGAAAAATTTTGCCATTTTGATTTTTTTAATTTCTTTGACTTATATTAAGTCCTAAGTAGGAGAAAGAAGAAAGGGAAGAATGAAACCCTCGGCGCGTGAGTAAAGCACTCACTTGACCGTTTTTTTCAGTCGTTAGTAATTGTAAAATAATCATTTTTGAAAAGGCAACGCAGCTTATACGCTATTGAACTAGTGGTCAGTATTCCGGTTAGTAGGTGTGCCGGTTATAGAAAGAAATTTGTATAAAAAATAGCCAGGAATGCAATTTGTCCTGATAAGCAGATTTTACTATAATGCAAAACAGGTCCACGAACAGCTGCGGTCAAGGAGAAGAGGTCACTTGGAGTCGAACGGGTAAAAAAGTTTTTATTTATAATTTTTTGAAAAAAAACTCTTCCCTGTTTTTCAATTTCAATTTATTCTTATAATTATTTGGTGTGTTCGACTGTGTAGGTGTCAAAAAATTTATAAAACCAAAAGGAATCTATACTAATATTATAAAGGTAAAGAGTTTGTTCGTTTAAACGCGCTAACCTCAGGAACAACTGAACGGGTTTTCATGCAGTTGAGAAGTATTGTGGACATTTGGACTTTAAAAGATAACGGCATATGTTACAGTAATAAACAAGGCACGCAACATTTGGGGTCTTCAACTCACGAAAAGTAAATAACAGAGAAAACGAGTCAATTACCTGTTCCTACTGATGTTCGAAGATCAGCGATGAATTATCACATGTTTAAAATTTAAATGTGGGCGCCGTGACTTAATCGTTAGTGCGTTGGACTGTTAAGCGAGAGTACCTGGGTTTTAATCCGGCTCGGGATAATAACACCACAAACATTTTTCACGGCCCCACCTCCAGCGAACGACTGACAACCGTCCTGGAGTACTTCTCTCATGGAAAGCTCTCGCAATTCGCCGTTCGGAACCGGCATTAAACAGTAGGCCCCCTCCACGTGTGTCAAAATTATATCGCGCACAACACAGTGGAGGCGGGAAGAAGCTAGGCTCTGGCCCTGTATGGGCTGTATTCGGAAGTCAATTTAGGGGTTAACCTTTTTATGAACGAAATTTAAGCTGTTACCTTGTCTCTGCGACAGTTGATAACAAAATAAACGGTACTTTTACACTTCACAACTTATCTTCACTTTAATCGGCACCCACATCGTGCAACACGCTAATGCCTATGAGGTATTACGTAAGCTCGGTGCAATCCAAAGCTCAGAAACCGAAATTCTCAACCTAAACGACAGACAAGAGATGATCCGAGGACAGATTGCGAACCGGCTAAAATTAGCACACTAGAAGGGCGCGAAGATATACAATACACGTAGTAGAGAAGTGCAATACAAAGTAGGACAAGTTGTATATCGCAAGAATTTCAAACAAAGCAACCTAGCAGACGGGTACAACGCTAAATTAGGACCGCGCTACATTAAATCATATGTATATGAATTAGGGAACCTCAAAGGAGAAAGAGTAGGAGTTTACCGTGCAAAGGACATACATGTTTAGTAGAATAGATAACTTGACAATGCCGTTCCTTTCTAATGTTTGAGTGTTAATTTATTTTAGATTAGGTATATGTTAATTTATTGTAGGCTAAGTATGTGTTATTTATTTATTTATTTATTTATTTATCACAGAGTATATTTATTTATTTGCCTATTTATCTATTTAGTGACGCCACTAGTTATTACAGTTTATTTTATTGATAGATATCAATTGAATGTTATTTATTAATTGCGTCACGTCCAGAATTTTCTTGATTCACACACCTATTGATCAACTTATCTATTTATTATTCACTGATTCTAAGCCTACATAGAAGAACGGTTCAAGAGATTCTGCCAGGGACGTACAAGAGAAGTTAGCCGGCAAGTGATCAGAAAGGGGGCAGTTCATACATACCCCATAGACATATTGAATGGCCCGACTGGAGACTCTTATTTCGGTGTGGGCCCTTGCCACACGTTGGGCATAGAACCGCTTGCCTCCTTAATGTCTACTTCCTCAATGTCCAACCCAGCATAATTTTTTTTCGATGTGGTTTTTTTCGCGACCACTCGTAAAACCCCGTCGAGTTTGTTGCGTGGGTCGGTGAATTCCCTGACCTGGAAAAAGAAAAAAGAAAAAGGAGGGTGAACCAGGCAAACTGGAGTCCTCCATGGAGGATGTACTTAGGAGAGGTACGCACTGCACCTCCCTTGAATACACCCCGGGTGACCAAGCTTAATACCCACCGGGTCTCGCACCGTCCTCCACCGCTCCGCATTTTTTTTTTTCTTTTTCCAGGTCAGGGAATTCACCGACCCACGCAACAGGGCGCCTTGAGTATTTTATTTATCAATTTTATACTCAAGACTAATATCGACTAGTGGACGAAATCCAAGCAATCGCCGATTAAATTTTTTTTTTATTCCATGAAACTCTGAAATTGACACGAGTCTCAGTGGCGTTTTCCACATTCGTTTCAACCCCTATTTGCTCAACTAAAATTCGCACGCAGCTGGCACGAAGACGATCGCGCTGACAGAATGCTGTATAATATGTAAAATACATGTGTAATTATGTGCGTAGGTTAACATAAATGTGCGCATTACAGATACAACAGCGATACCAGATCGTTGATTTTTTGTCGGAAGATGATAGCCAATGAGAAATGCCATGTCTGAAGCGTGTTCTGTTCTACAGCAAAAGCTCTCAGGCAATTGCTTACTGTCAAAATTTCGTTCAATTACTGGTACTGTAAACCATGATGATAGAGCTTCTGCAGAGGCTCAGATAAGACTCTTAGAGATATTAGAAGTTGTAATAAAATCATTCGTGGAATTGATCGTGATTTAGGTGAAAAAGTAACTAGCTTTATCCGGAAACCAGTCCAGATGTAGTCGAAATAGAGAAAAAAGATTATCAGAGGACTATATTGGCAGTTGCAACAGAAGTGTTAACGAACGAAATTAAAGATCTTATTTTAACTAAACCTCTAACGTTTCTTTATTATTCGTGTTCTACAATTCTATTTTGTGTAGAAACCGTGGCGCACGGCTATGTTATTACAGTTTTTGAAGTAACTCTGCCTCTCTCTCTCTCTCATGCTTAAACCTTAAGCATGATAATATTATTTATCCAACAGCAATATTTGATATGCACGCGGACGACGTCGCGGCAGCAGCTAGTTTTAAATAAAATCTAACTGCTTTCATTGCATTTCTCGGGCATAGCGATACAAGATTCAGACGAACGACACAAGGGTAACTTTTTACTTGTTAAGAGATTCTGCATTTCTTTAACGAAATGACATCTTACAAGCCAAAGCCCAAGCATAATTAAAAGCATTTAAGATACTCTTTAGAAATAGGAGAGATTTCCCATTTAAGGACGAAGCCAATGATTTTGATACTTAATACTTTATTGGCACCAGTCTCTTTATATTTCAGGTATCAAACCTCATTATTTTCCAATATTTCCAGTTTTAACTTGAAGTCAACCTCTTACTTTGATCTGCCCAATAGCAATCGATTGTCTCACCGTTGGTATGACAAGGGAAGCAAAAAGTTTGCTGTCAGCATGGTAGGAAGCAAGCAGTTTTGTGAACTTCTCCTGGGTTTTTAGTGGTAGTCGATTGGCTGATTGCTCCGAAGATAATTTTACATTCACACGAAGTACATGTACTGCACTTGTTTAGGCGAAAGATCGCAGGAATAATACGATAGAAATTGGAGAGCCCTAAATTCGATTAAGCATTTCCAAGTTATCTTGCTGAGGTGAAATGACTAAGGTGATAAGAGAATGAAAATCAAGTTTGCTTTAAGTCGCAGTTTTTTGTGAGATAGGATTATATTTAACATATGCTTTGGATGTTACGTGAGAAGGCTAGATTCGCCCGAATTGCATTTTACGTACAACCAACTGTGGGTATTTGGTTAGAGTCAATAAAATGCTCCTATCTTTAAAACCGAATATTCATAGGATTGAAAGAAGATACTATTCAATTTTAAGACTATTTAAGTATAGGAACTGAAAGCTGTACAGAGTTGAAGAGTAAGAATGCATTCTTAGAATTTGAAGTCAGCTGCATATTTTATCAATGCAATCAAAACTAAAAGAAGACTGGGACTTAAAAAATTTTAATACACCATTATTTGCAAGTCATTGAAAGCTGCATTCAATACTTAGCAAACAACCATTAAGAGATTAGTATTTAGAAAAAAATAGAAACAGAATTTTTAAAAGTGTGGTATTATTGATTTATTCCTGACCTCATACAGAGCAGAGCGATTGATCATCATCATCTTCTTGACCGCGTGTTCCACTAATGGGGCGACGGCAATGCATGCAGAAGAGATTTCCAGGCAACCCGTTCCTCCACCACCGACTCTAATTCATCAGGAGGTATGACCAAGTGTAACCAGGCGAGATTTCGGACTTCTTCCAGCCATCTCCTCCTGGGTCTGATTCCAAGTCTTTCTTTCTTTATTTCTATGAAAACTGTACATGTTTTCTTAAAGAACTGCGAAAACATCATAAAACAAGAAAGTACAGTGACGGAAATAAAAATAAATACAGCATACTCTTGCAGGTTTTACTGCATTTTTTTTTTCTTTTAATCGTCTATTTGATCTATTTAATCGACCCATCTTTTGTAAGGTAGGTAGGTGGTGGATAAAAAAGACATAAAATAAAAGCAGCAACTTGGCCACTATTATCGAGAAAAAATATAAAAATCCATTTTATCTCGTTTTTTGGCTGAATAAAAAAATAAATACACCTTTCGAAACTGAAGTATTCGTACTAAAAAATAGGAAAAGAAAGAGAGAATGATACACTAATAGTGTTGCTGTTTTAAAATGATTAGCTCCTTCTCTGAACCTGAATCCAATTGAAAACGTTCGGAAACAAAAGTGAGAGACAATATATTTAGAGACATACCAACGATTTATTGCTTTTATGCCTACAAGAATGAGCACATAATTACAGTTTGTCAGGAAGTGCTTACACAACCTAAAAACAAGCAATTTCTATATTCTTGTTACAAATAAGGTTGCTTCTAGACATTTGACTTCCAATTTATTTTGTTTTCTTGAAAGAATACATATGGAAGAACTAAATAACAAGAAAAAAAATGCATGTGTAGAATTCACACGTGGTAGAAGTGAAACCTTCAAAAACTTTGGTTTGGAAGAGGACAATTGTAGGTTTAAGTAATGATCATAGCGATACAAAGTTTGACAGTTTTTTTATATTTTATTTATATATATTACTTTTATTTAGACTCACAGCTTACATTTTCGATAAATGATACAAGAGGCTTGTGGTAACTAAAGTATAAAATAAATACTTCTGTCTTAATATGGTCAAAACATCTTTGAAATACTGCGTCAATGAATGTTTCTGATCTTGTTGTTGATAGAGTGCGACTGCTGCACATTTTCAAATTAAATTTTGCGTCCAAAAACTTAATCAACGGATTCGTGGTATCCGATGCAAAAATTACATTATCCCCTTTTAGAATCATTGGAATTTTAACGTTACCTTTTTTAAGAATTCGTGATACTTCTGGTGTTATAAAAATGATGAAAAAACTCTACAAACGTATAATAACAAAGACCATATAATACTTATTATAGGGTATTATATGATCTTTGATATTACTCAAGTTGCAAGAAGGTATCCTTCAAAAAGCAGCACTGCTATTATTTTGACAGCAACTGTATGTGTACCAGTTGCAGCAGTGGAAACAATTTTAGTGCAGTATTTTATTGCTGAAAAAGTGCAAATTTCGTAGTGAGTGCAAGTGAAGAAGTGTATCTATTTTTTTGTCCATCACTGTATATTTCACGATAGCTGTGCAACAATAGTATCTAGTTTTGTAAAATTATGTTTTTATTCGGCTTTTAAAGAGTTTTTATGTTGACATATTATATATGGACTACTAGTAAAATGACAAGAAAAAAAATAAATAGTCGGCGTAACAGCCCATACAGGGCCAGAGCTCAGCTTTTCGCGCCTCCACTGTGTTGTGCGCGTTATAATTTTGATACACGTGGAGGGGACCTACTGTTTAATGCCGGTTCCGAACGGCGAATTGCGAAAGCTTCCCATGACAAAAGTACTCCAGGAGGGTTGTTAGTCGTTCGCTGGAGGTGGGGCCGTGAAAAATGTCTGTGGTGTTATTTTCCCGAGCCGGATTCGAACCCAGGCACTCTTGCTTAACAGTCCGACACACTAACGATTAAGCCACGGCGCCCACTAAAATCACAGTTGCATACAGTACAGACAGTTGCATACATTGTCTGTGCATGAGTTTGTTTCAACATCTAGAGCGTTATGCCGATGAGAAAGTGACATATTCTCACGAATAGAAAGTGTCGACATATCTGCACTACCTTAGAAAACTGTTATCCTTTGTTGGATAGATATACATTAAACATTACAAAGTACTTAATTTTTCCACTAAAGTAAACAAAATAAACATAGTACGTACATTGCCAGGAAATGAAAATTAAAACTTAAATTTAAATCAGAAATAAGACAGAACGAGAACGATTCATCTCCCTCGTGATTCCCCTAGATTTTTTTTGACATCGTTTTCTATAACGTTTTTTTTACAACGCCATTTCCTATTTGTGAAGGTCATTCCCTATCGGTTTGAGCCCGCCAAAGCCCATATTTTTCAAATATGACGTTTTGCATTTTTGTTTACATAGTAACGCATGGCAACGCACCTTATTTTTTTTAAATTGATCACGTTATTTTCAATGCGATGCGTTTTACTTAAACGGACGTGCGACAGAGAAAATACACTTTTTTTGTGACAATAATTGTGGAACTTAATAAAGAATAAATTTTTAATTCAAGTTATTAAATATAAGTTTGTCATTTCTTATCTTATATTTTCAACAAATTTATAGATTTAACATTTGGGTTGCTTTTTGAGTGGTAACTAGTCGTACGCGAAGTTTTAAAAATAGTGAAGTAGAACTCAATTAAAAAAAAAAATGAATTAGAAACTTTACTTTATTAGAAAAAACTAAGTGGTGTTGTTTTCAATGAATAAATAATAAATATGTCGTTTAAAATAAACAATAAAGCCACTATTTTTACTTCTAGTTTAGTTGTTGGTTAGCCTGTAATTTTATAAGAAAAGAAAATTTATAAGATTTATGTATGCTCATTTTTGAATAACATAGTTGACATAGCTTATCAAGTCGTGGGGAAGGTGGTGAAAATCCTGATTTTTTTTTAGCGGGATGTGGGCCCTGAAGTCTTACGAATTGCGAAAGTATGCGTACATTTCTAAGGAATAACCCGTACACTCTAATGCATAAGACATCGGTTCAGCTAAACGTCACAGCTTCTGGGCAGCTGAGGTGCTTTCCAGGCTGGAAAGTTGGATATCTCGTTATATCTAATTTGTGATTTAAGTTTCTTTGTATCGCATATATTTCAATCGCTTATATGTTTATTTGAAGTCTGTCTTCAAACCACTAAATTTGTTGCTGATAACGTACACACATTACATCCATAGATATCCATAAGATAGATACACCTTCTATGCGTGAGAGGATGTCAATTTGCGTTAGTTCCTCAAATTTGCCACTTTTTCATCGGCATAGCGGCCTAGATGTTGGAACCAGCGTGAAGTTGGCTACAGTCCATATATAATATGTCAATGAGTTTTTAATTATGAAATTTTAAAAATTTATTTCTATTGCCAAGGAATGAAAAGAGTAAGTCTTCTTCAACTGTTTGTGTCTATTTTATAAACTGACAGGTAATGTCTTCAAATTGATATCGCACTATGAGAACGTGGTACGCAATTCGTATAAATTTTCTGTTGTAATTAACTGATCTCATGGGTACAATGGTCTTAAAACTATAACAAAAACCGGTTAAAACATGTAGACCAGGAAAAGAAAGACCTAAAAGTGATCATCGCAGCTTCTAATACATCATAGGTCTGGAACAATCAGCAAAATACGAAGTAGATAAACTAATTAACTAGTTTACTTCCTGAAAGTTACTTTGATGACTTTGTTTCGATGGAAATTCTATTAGATTTACGGACAAAGTTCTACGACTTGTGAGTAGTTCGAAAAGAATTTTGCACCCTGAGGTGTTTCGTACATTAACATTTGGATAATTGACGTTGTTTTGTGTGAAAAGTAATCAGTAACTGATGTTGATGCGTCAGAACTTACACTGCGTTCACGCAACTTCTATTGTTTTGTTTCTATTCCATGCTACTCAATTTTACATTAGTAGGAGCGTGGTCTAAGTAAATTAGTAGCAATTTTCTACGTTATTATGTAAAATTAACATTGCGAATAAATTTTGCAGCGGCAGCGGTTTCTAAGCAATGATGGCAAAAAAATTCGAAAAAAGAATTACCGGAGATGGTAATTGCAGCATCACATTTTATGGGTCATTGGGCAAGAATTAATTTTAGCTAAGTAATTATACATTAAGTCTTTGAATCTTCATATGAAATTTTGGACAAAGTATGAGACATTAGTTACTAGTTATTTAATTATGCATATCGCAGAACTTAGATGAGGTTAATTAAAATAAAAGATTTGATTAGGGACGTTATGAAATGTGGACTTGGAACTAATCCGCACAACAGAACTGGTTATCTTCACTAGGAGATACAAGCTCCCCAACTGTCCGGTATGACACTTCCATTTAGGGATAGTGCGAAATGCCTGGGTCTTATTCTCGACAATAAATTAAGCTGGAAACCCAATATTCTTAAGCGAGTAAAGAAAGCCTCGACGGCACTGTACTGCTGAAAGCAATCGGTTGTAAATTGCAGCGTATTGTCCACTAGCTTCATGTGTCGGTCGTTAGACCAATACTGAACTACTGAACTGATATCCTCCCAGTAGATATCTACAGCAGATATGTAGGTAGCAGCCTGCACGCGCACTGTGGTCTCAAGTGGCAAAAGTCGTGGCAAAAATACAAAATTCGATGTTTTGTTTTGTTGCTTTTGTTTTTTGTTTTTTGTAGAAATATAAACAGTAATGTTAATTGGTTAGTAAAAAAATACACCCACTTCCGTGCCCCTTTTTTAGGGTTTCGTTCCAAAGGAACAACCAAACCCTTATGGAATCACTTGGTTTTCCGCCTGTCTGTCTGTCGCCTTTTACATATTTAACTAATTAACTTATAAGTCCTTTGTAATAAGGGGATGAAATTTGGATCTTTCGATATCATACGATTATTCCTTATGTAATTTAAAATGATTGTGTGAGTGCATGTAAAGTGGGTACCGAGTAAATTAAGTTATTATTGTTTCTTTAGAAAATGATCTCTTACATATAAAACTTTGATACAATATGAAAAATTATGAGTTCCTCCACAGCCTAATCCTGCTTTAAATACTAAAAACGCATTATCAAATATGTTTATTTTTTGTAAAATCAATGACCTCTTGTTTCTTTTAACAGCGTGCTCACTAAAGAGATACGCTCGAGTTCCACTAACTATCAACGGTAACGTTTATACATGAGTTTATAACATAGGTGATTCTACCTATGATTTTATTACGGCTTCAAATATGTATCACTAGGAATCTTATGTGAGCCTCTACAGAAGCTCTATAAATCATTGTTTACAGAATCAGTAATTTAACACAACGAAATTTTGACAGAGTACTTTTGCTGTAGAACAGAATACGCTTCAGACATGGTACTTTCCCATTGGCTATCATCTTATAACAAAAAATCAGCGGTGTGGTATCGCTGTCTGAATCTGTAATGCGCACATTTATGTTAACCTACACACATAGATCCATATTTCGTATGTCATATACCTCTATCTATACAGCACGCTGTCAGCGCGATCATCTCCGTGCTAACTGCAAATTGTAGTTGAGCAAATAGGGGTTGAATGAATGTGAAAAACACCACTGAGATCGCGTCAATTTCAGCCAGAACTGTATGAATTAAAAAAAAACTTTCAATCGGTTATTCCTCGGGCTTCGTCTACTAATCGATATTTTTATACTTATTTTTCTTAATGCTTTCACTAAGATCTACAAAACTGCGTTTTCGGATTTTCGAAATTCGCATATCGACGTTTTATCGTTTTTGGCCAAATGCTCCAAAACTATTGAGGAAAGCTGAAAATAATTTTTGTTAATGTAAATTAAAGGCGGAATTAGCTTTTCGACTTTTTACAGAACCATAAAAATGATTATTGTGGATCTACCTTAAAAGATAGACATATGCTGTCGCTGACTTTTTTTTAGAATTTTTTGAGGCGCTCAATTCCTCCATACATTATTTTTTTGTATCTTTAACTGTTTAGACAGCGCCCGCCTTAGAAGGTTGGCATTTCCCGACTTTATTCACAAATCTCATTTTACAGCGATAAACCTTCCCAGAAAGCCAACAATAATACTGGTAAAAACTGCATGAAAATCCGTTCAGTAGTTCCAGAGATTAGCGCTTTTAACAAACAAACTCTTTACCTTTATATATTAGTTTAGATATAGATGTAAAGAAGAATTTTACTATAGCTATTTTGATTTGTTAATTTCTTAAGATATAAGCTTATAAGTCCAAACTACTAATCTGTTTGCGAACGAAATCCGAAAACAGGTAGGTACTTCGGGTGCAGCTCGGTATCGCCATTGAATGAAATATTTAACTTATGAAATTTACTTTATGATCTAAAAATACATCAAAATATTAATTTCCCTAATTTTCCTTCTTTCTCTCATTTATTGAAATTTTTAGTTGTTTTTTCGTCCGTTTACTTTTTTACTTTGTGTGCGCCTTTGGCTCGATCGGTTAGTTCCTCAGACTGTTGAGCGAGAGTATACAAACATTTTTTTCGCCATTCGGAACCGGCATTAAACAGTAGGTCACCTCTACATGTGTCACAAATTATTACACGCACAAGACAGTGGAGGAGCGAAAAAAGTTTCCCCCCCCCCCCCCCCCCCCCTATACTTTTTTACTTTAGTCTTCCTTATAAAATGTATAATATATTAGGTTGTCAAATATCTCCCTTCCGCCTTTTTGTCTTTTGAATTTTCCGGCTATGTACAAAGCGCTACAGAGCACTTTTTTATATTAACTATTTACTACTAAATATTTTTACTTGGTAAAAAATATTCCAGAAGTGTGCTCATTAAATTTTAGCACCCACTGTTGTTATCAGTTTTATTTTATAACTACTTGTAAACACTTAATTAGTCATAGACTTCACTCCTTCAAAACTTAGCACTATTTTTAAAGGTCGCTCTGTAAATTTAGCCATTAGGCTTTGGTCGGTTATTAGCAACCAAACTAGCCTCAAGTTTAAGACCACCAATCGCAGGTGGCAAGTAGGCTCAACTTGTCTACACACTAAACAAATTTGGCCCACACTGAATGCTAAACGCGCCTCCTTCGGACGGGCGGAGCGGACATAAAGGTCATGATAGGCGTCTTTACGGGACACTTCACCATCGGCAGACATGCACAGCAAACTGGGAATCACTTTCAATAAGTTTTTTTTTTTTTTTATTTATTATCAGTATTCTTAAACTACTAGTACAATAAAAAAAAAAAAGCCAAGAAGTCAAATAGTTAACAATGTAAAATCAAAAATTAATGGTAGAGAAAGAATAGTAGTGACATTCGTATTTAAATAACAAATAGCTCTGAATGCCACATCAAAACGATTTATAAATATTATTATTTTATACAAATTTATATGGAAGTGATCAATATAAATGGACATTAAGACTTTAAATTATTCATTGCACACAAATACAAGAAAAATACAGGAAAAATACACGAGAAACTATAAGAAAAGTAAGATTAAGATTAAGATACGTAGGAAAGCAAAACTTCAATTTGATTGTGGTCGAACTCAAGAAGCCATTCTTTGATTTTGTTTAGAAAAGATGAAAGTGTTCTGACTGCGCGAATCGGATTAGGAAGTCGATTGAAAAGTTTACAACTAACGACGGAGTAAAAGTCTCTAAAGTGGGTGGTTCGGAATGAAGGTATGCTAACCAGAAGCTCAACGTTGCTGCGTAGGTTACGGGCATCAGAGATAGGGCTTTGCAAATAACCACCTCTCATGAAAAATATTTTAGATACTTTATAATAATATAAATGTCTAACTGGCAAGATTTTCAGTCGCCGAAAGAGTTCCATAGAACGGCTAAAACGCGTGGCACCACAAATTGTACGTAAAGCACATTTTTGTAGTAGCAACAAAGGCTTGATTTTTGTGCAGTAAGCACCGCCCCAACACCCTAATCCATATTGCAGTTTAGAATGGATTAAGGCGAAATATACGGTCCCTAAACTATCTTTCGTGCAGTATTTACGAAGATGGAACAGACCACGTATAGAAGAACGAACATACTTTTTTAGACTTGTCGTATGGTCAAGCCAATTCATGTTTTGATCTATGACAACGCCAAGGTATCTGTAATTTTTAACAATATCAACTCTAAAACAGTTAGAGTGACAGGCAGCATCCTCATTAAAAGGTGGTCTGGGATAGGTTTCGTGGCAAGTACAGTGCAACAGTTTGCACCGATAACAATCTGCGGCATGGAAATTAAAATCAAGATCCGGGGTATCCTGCACCCTAATATTGAAAAACATTAGCTTTGTCTTGCTACTGACAGTAAGTTGATGATATGCGAACCACGATCTTAGTAGGTGCATGTCATAGTTAATATCAGAAACTAGCTGAAGTAACTAGCGGAGTTATATGCTATCACAAGATCGTCAGCAAAAGCAGTAACATCACCTGCAAAGGGTTGCAGGAACAAGGAGTTGATATAGACAAGAAAGAGAGTAGGACCTAAAACAGAACCCTGGGGAACTCCCAGGTCTATAATCCTGTTATCACTGAAGCTGTCTCCAATTTTAACTCTTTGCTTTCTGTCTTTGAGATAAGACTCCAACCATCTGTAGATGAAACCTCGAAAACCAGCCCGATGCAATTTATCCAAGAGTATGCTATGGTTCACCGTATCAAATGCCTTTGTTATGTCAACAAATAAGCTGGCACAGCTTTTCTTCAAATCAAGACCTTTGTTTATTGTCGAGCAGAAAGCCAAAAGTGCATCTTCGGTAGAAAGACCTGCCCTGAAACCATATTGCAGAGGACTAAAGAAATTGATTTTATTCAGGAAACTCTGAATTCTACGCTTCATCGCCTTTTCAAAAACTTTAGAGATGGATGAAAGAAGTGAGATAGGCCTATAATTATTTTTATCTCTAGTATCACCCTTTTTAAAAACTGGTAGAACGTTCGCACATTTTAACCTGTCTGGAAAGATGCCAGTGGAAACACTCAGATTGAAAATGAAGGCGAGAACGTCTACTATATTCAAAGCGATACGTTTTAATACAAGATTTGAGATGCCATCGTCACCGCAGGAAAGAGAACGATTTAGAGAGTTAATCAGGGTCCAGATTTCGAACCCACTGATCGACTCGTCTTGCACATGTTGTTAGGATGAGGAGGAGGAGGAAACCATCCCCCACCACCTATGTTCGTACGAAACTTTAGCGTTTCGTAGAAGAACTCATCTAGGCGAGCACTTCCTTGGTAGTCTGGGTGATCTGAGCAAGCTCAACATCAACCACATCTGTGGCTTTGTAAGAAGTTCTAAATCTTTCTATTAGGATTCGGAGTAGATTTCCGCGTTGTGGTATCACAATGGACCTAATCTGGCCCTAGTGAGGCTGTGGGCCTCAGCTGCTCCAGCCAGCCTATCTAACCTTCGCTAACCTAAAATAAAAGGTGTCCCAAACTGTATGCAGGTTCATATATTTTAGCCAACAAATTCCGAATTAAACTTAACAGCTGGTGTTAATTTCAAAACCACAAATGATTGGTTGTAGAGTCAACTCAAATCATACATACATACATACATACATAAATTATCAACGACGACTGTATCAAAAATATAAATTTGATCTCAAATGTAAGATGTACATAATATGTACGTACGAGTGTTTATAGCTCGATACAAATTTAAACACTAGTTTTAATCTAGTGGGCCAGGGATTTAAATTCTTAAATTAACAATTAGTGACAACTATTGGCCGAACATTCACTTAGTTATATAAGTCTACATGCACGGCATTATACACCCTTATAAAGTGAAGAACGGTGTTTCTAAACAACGTAAAATATATCATTGACATTGATAGTTATTGGATGTTGATAATTGGTATTGATTGATTGATTGATATTGATTTATTTAATAATTGATATTGATTGATTTGATAATTTATATTGATTTGTTGTATTAAAAATATATCAAATCAATATCAATTTACTTATTTAATACGTAAGTTAGGGTTGAAAATATGTCAACAGTTTTTGAAAGTCAATCTGCAGGGTATTCCACACGACTTAATTTTATTATTTTTAATAATAATAATCCCCTATACTGCTCTCGTTATCAGCTGTCCAAAACATTTTGCATATTTTACGGGGTAATTTTATTCACCGAGCTTAAAGATTAATTGCATTCTGTGTACTAATAAGAGTTTCTTAGCGCGAAGTTTCCGTGAACGTTAAAAATCTTACAAAGTAAATCCCAAGTGCTAGATAGAATACCATCTCCACCTTGAGTTTAATCAAATCGTGAAGTGTTTCCTGACCTCAAAAAAAAAAAAAAAAAAAAATCCAGGCCTCTTTAATTCGCAAACAACTTCACTCAATTCAAAAGTTGGGTCAATTTTCATCCAGCGAGCATCCATTATCCATGTCAGGTAGGCTACCACATCGTCGGTCAATAGACTGCGTAACCGCTCCGGGACAAATATTTGAAAAGAAAGCCACTCTAAAAACAACAATCTCGAACTGTGGGCAAATATGTACCTGTCATACAACTCTAAGCATTCTATAATTGCCAACAAGTGTGATCACATTGTTCGCCCGCCTCCGAAAAAGTAAAAACCAAAAAAAACAAATACGGTTGTTATGGTGGTCCCAAAAAACTATGTCGGACCGTTATGCAGTGGGCATGGAAAGAAAACCTTGAAAAGTTTGCCTGATTCCTATCCATCACCATTCTCACTGACCATGTATATACATTAGGAATTAATTAGCCTAAGGTCTTGCCAATAACCAGACCGAGCGGCGTGTTGCCACTGCCGGCCGTTGTCTCTGTTAGCCATAAAATTTTCACACGAATTATTATAGCCCGGGCCGGTGTTTTATTGGGAGGATGGTGGATGGTGATTCCTCACAGAACCACTGTCATCTACGCGCAAGCGAGATGAGTAATACACCCTGCTTATTTGCATAGAGAGATTTATTCAGTAGTTCGTCTCTGATTTGCATTCGGTTTGTGAGGACGCAGATTCCGGATGCTAATGAGTTACCCCCGAATAAGGTTTCGTTCGGAAAGTAGTAAGTTGACAATGTGCTTGATTTTTCCTTTTTATATTTTTTTTTATTTCACAGTTTTAGTAAATGTTTAACTTCCCAGTGTTTTTGTGCAGATAAGTGGGTCAAATTGAATATAAAAAGCGAACAAAACTGGCAAGCTGAGATTCTGATCGGATTATGTCAGAGTTTTGGTTAGTTGTTGTTTTAGTGGTTGTTGAAAATTTTACGGTTGTGTTTGTTTGTGACAAATGACTGTTTAGGTTAATGAACTGTGATTGACGTATAGTAGCGATGGATATTTTTGTCTTTTGGGGTTTGTCGGTTGGTGGCCAGATCGCTGTAGGTGGGTTGCTTTTCTTTTTTTTTTTTTTGTTTTAAGTCAATTTAAGAGTTTTAGTTTAGATTTAATGAAGGTGTTGGCCAAGTTCATGTAGCGTAACTTTGTAAACTCTGTATGCTTTTAAGAATCAACATAACAAATAATGGCGCAATTAAAACAAATTGTATTAAGTTCCTGCTTTGAACTATTTTAATCTAATTAATACTACTGCAGACATTTATTGGTGCAATAAGAATATTATATTTGGGATCCTTTACTTTGGTTTTGATGAAGGGCAATCTTAATCAAAAGATACATTTCAACAGTTGAACATAAATAACTTAACTTTATCGCATATTCAAAGAGCAAGTTTCTAGTTTTCAAAACTGGTATAGTACTTCGTTGTAAGTGTTGCTGTTGTTCTTTAATAATTTTTTTCCATGTCAATTGATTTTTTCCCTGAATTGTTCCTACCTCCTGAACGGATTGTGATAAGCCATCCTCCCTTAGTAAAAAATGTTTATTTTCAACCCCTCTACAAAATACCATTATCAATTTTTTTGGTATTGATCCTTAGCGAAATAAACTATTTTTTTTCTTGTCATTTAGTTCTTCAATATGTTTAAAATCACAAAAGCTTTCTGAATTTTATGTATGTATTTTAAAAATTAAAACTCTTTCAATTGAAATGTATGATTTCGAATATAATGCAGTTTTAGGGAATATAGACGACCAGTGTTGCATAGGAACAACATTCTATATACCATTATCCTTTCGGTATATAGAATGCTAGATTGTAGCAAAAAATATAGTTCTTTGGTTTGAAATAAAATGTGGTCATGAAAGGGTTAACTCCACACATTAACATTACTGTGTAGTTTCTTCGAACTGAAAAACGTGTTACAATTATGATAGACATGAATGAATCGGTCGTTGATCTTATTTGATTTTCTACAGTTTTTTGATGGAACAACGTTTGTCGTATCGGCTATTAGCTAAACAATTATATATTTAACATTTGAAATTTGGGATGTTTGTCGTCAAATAAGTAATTAAGATGATAACTTTAAAGTTTTAAAAAAAATTTAAATGATTTTTTAATACATATTATTATTAATTTGTAAGTTCAGTTGGTTAGGGTTAGACACAGTTTGGGTGAACTTATATTATTCGAAAACATAGCGCACGTTCTATCAGGGCTGTAAAAGAATGCAATCATTTTATTTTTGAACTCATTTCACTTCACATGGATTTATTTCAATTCAATGACTTCAATAATGGCTTCGACTTAAAAAAAATGAATCAGCATTCATTCTGATTTTTATTTTAGCAATAATTTTTTGCCATCATAATTTTAAAGTCAAAACGAATGCAATCATTTTGAATGGTCTCCATTCATCGAAGTGACCTTGAAGTCACAAGCATTCATTGCATTCACTTGAAGTCAGTGAAGTCAGTGAAGTCATTGAAGTCTTTTAATTCACTAATTGAAAATAATATTGAATAAAATAATTTAACAGATAGCAGGACTGTAAATTTAAATTTTGGTTTAATGGTTACCTTACAAAAACTTCATAAGTAATAATATTGAGTATTATATTATATACCCGACCCTTTCTGCTATTCTGCATCAAAAATTTGTACGCGAAAAAAATATGAAAATGGCCAAAAAGCGTACTAACTTAATCCATCAAGTACTAATCTTATCCAGTAATGGTATTCACTCAATTCTACAACCTCATTAGAATAATTAGCATTTAATCTCCCAGTCAAGGGATTAAAACATCACATAAAAGGGGCTATAAAATTGAGCCATTTATTGTCACAAGGGGTCCTGCACCACAACGTTGAAATTGACGTTAAATTCCAGGCACGTATCATCCCTCAATCCACCTGAGTAAGGCTTTGCCAAATCAACGAACCAATTCGACCCACAAAATGTAATATTTGTGTTTGCGGCGCAACGTACCACAGAGCCCTGCGATTCTTCTTGTGCACTTGTTCATTTCATTTTCATAAATTAAATAAACTTCGCACTCGTGCTCCCCCCAGAAGACTTCTTCCCCACGGCGATCAATCGTATCATGCCTACGAAACAGCTCAATGTACATTTATAGCAACAATCCTCCAACAATTGCGTTCATTAAGTCAACTGTGTGGTGTGGCCTGGTTGATTGATTTATTATCCTGACGTTGACTTGATGTTCCGATGGATATCAAACTTTCTGCAGTCGATGGGAACCATCAAGATTGCTTTTAACAGAAACATACCTGCGAGTGAATTGTATGCAATTTTATTCCGTCCCTCACCCTTTGGCCTGTGGTGGGCAATGCAATGTCCTTGAATTAATGTGTCCTTGAAAATATTTGCTGTAATAATATCGAGCTTTTTTTTTGTACACAAAACCAATCACAAAGTAAATTCGGATTTTTTTGCCTGATCCTGATTGATCTATATTCTTAAAAAAAGATCGTCACAAACTAAACACATTTCACCGTTAGACACAAATTTAAGAATTTGCTTTAGATTTAAAAAAAAAAAAACAAAAATAAAAAGAAAAACACTTTAATCTTTTCTGGGAGGTGATTCACTTTGCAACACTGAGATCCAGTCGAGGATTGTTGCCAGTTTCACAGAAGAACTTCATCGCGATCCCACAATCCCGTCGAAAATATTGCTCAATTGACGAATGCGGCAGGTTCTTATATACCTTTTGTGCCTCAGCAGAAGCAAAAGCAGCAGCTCATCCAAGCCCATCCGTAATACACAGCAATAAACGCGCTTGCTGAAGCACGCAAAAGAATCAGAAGTTTTATTTTTTTTTCTGTTCGATATTCTTGAGGTCTCCGTCTTTTAGCTGGCTGAGTGCTACACTCTTCGTCGGCTTTTGGTGAATTCACAGCCTTACTTATAACTACGCCCTGATTACACACCACTGCGGCTTTTCCTTTCCTGTATTCTGCCTTTTCGCTTTGCCTCGCCATCGTAGTGGGGTTCTTGAAATGTTTTGGACTCCAGGCGCCTGCTTATGCCTGTTCTTTTGCAATTCGTATCACTAAGTGCCACGCTCTTGTAATATATAATAGGTCTTCGGCGATTCCGCTTTTAGTTGCCTTCGCCGCCGCGGCGGTGATTCCCTAAATTCCTGCTTCTCTTGTAGAATCTGAATTCGCCGTGTTCTTGATGTAAGTGCTGATTCTGGTGGTGGTGGCGAAAAGAGAATTTGCTTGCAAGCGAAGAAATTCGCAGGTGTGAGTAAATTCGATTGCGTTTTGAAGGTCGTTTTCATCCCTTTGTCTTTGCTTTTTGCTCCTGCTTGTTTTGCGTCTGATGATTTTAATTTATTATAAAAAAAATACACAAAAAAATGTCTGCTGATCTGAATCTCAAATAAATTTTTCGTTTTATCGCGTAGAAAAAAGTCATTTGATACAGAGGTGGACTTTTCGAAGTACGAAGGACTGCACGAAGTACAGAAAAACAGAATTTTGAGATTGAGGAAAGAAGGTGAAACCACTCGTCTGATGGTATAAAGTGAGACTTTATCACTCTTCTTTAATACTTTATTTAAATATATTTTTTATTTAATCGAACAGATTTACCTCCTTCCTTTGTTGACCGACGGTACTTATAAGTGACGTCATGTTTTACTTTAACCCTAATCTGCCCACCCGGTAACTTTGGGTCACCGTTTCAGTTTCGAGAGTAATTTTCACAAATTTTGAAAAGCAAAACCCATTGAAACGTATTGACTTCTTCTCTACGGAAACTACATACGTAGAAACCTTACCTTACAGTCACCTTTGGCTTTATGAGGGTCACTTAAGCGTATAATTGGTAAAATAGTGTTATTTAACAAGGCTGACATATGCAGAAAGCAGAAACGGTGTTATCATATGATATAAGCTCACTCCAAAACGAACATGGCACAAAGACCAAAAACCGTCTACAACAAACATTGAAAAAATTAGTTGTATATATATAGTTGTTGTATATAAATAACACAAAAATCATTCAAATCGGTCATATGAGAGGTTTTTTATTTACAAAAAACCATACGACCACCGAGTATGTATCCATTTTTGCACGCCACTGTACGTTATAAAAAAATTGGCCGAATAATAAAAAACCGAATCAAACAAATTACAAATGGAGTTCTAAATAGCTTGGGTAAATTTTTTCAGTGCCCGACACTTGTCTGATTTTAAAATACCAATCTCACCATGCACGACAAGATCTTTTGTCGAAAGAAGTCTTGTTTGCCTTGCCAAATTTAGCGCATCATTTCACAATTTTGAAAAAAATTGGTCTAACGTTTTTTTTTTCACTCTTTTTACCGGAATTTGAGTTTGCATTCAGTCTTCTCAAAAACTATGAACATAAATAACTTAACTTTATCGCATATTCAAAGAGCAAGTTTCTAGTTTTCAAAACTGATATAGTACTTCGTTGTAAGTGTTGCTGTTGTTCTTTAATAGTTTTTTTCCATGTTAATTGATTTTTTCCCTGAATTGTTCCTACCTCCTGAAGTAAAAAATGTTTATTTTCAACCCCTCTACAAAATACCATTATCAATTTTTTTGGTATTGATCCTTAGCGAAATAAATTATTTTTTTTCTTGTTATTTAGAGAACTAAATAAAGAATCAATATGAACTAAATGAAGAATCAATATGTATTCTTTCAAGAAAACAGAAGAAACTGGAAGTAAAATGTCTGGAAGTAACCTTATTTGTAACAAGAATATAAAAATTGCTTATATTTTAGGTTGTGTAAACACTTCCTTCAGTAGGCGCCGTGGCTTAATCGTTAGTGCGTTGGACTGTTAAGCGAGAGTACCCGGGTTCGAATACAGCACGGGGAAAAAACACCACAAACAATTTTCACGGCCCCACCTCCAGCGAACGACTGACAACCGTCCTGGAGTACTTCTGTCACGGAAAGCTTTCGCAATTCGCCGTTCGGAACTGGCAATAAACTGTAGGTCCCCTTCACATGTGTCAAATTATAACGGGAACAACACAGTGGAGGCGCGAAAAGCTAGGCTCTGGCCCTTCGTGGGCTGTTACGTCACTAATGATGATGAAACTCTATCTTGACAAACTGTATTTGACGATCCAAACCGTATAATGAGCACAGTTAATTGTTTTAAGGTTAAACTAAATAAAATCTGCACGATGGTCTTAAATCAGTCAGCAGATAATCGAGCCGTTCAGATCATAAAACAATTTAAAAAAAGCGATGAAGTGCGAAATGCAAAGCGATATTATGGAGTAAATCTTTATTATTCAGAAAAGTTATTGTAAGTATAAAAAGTTAAGCGTATACTTATTGCTTTGACAATTAAATCAAGGTTTTTTTTTTTTTAAGTGGCGTTAATCAATCTGTGGACTGAGCGGCTCGATTTTAGTAGGTAGTCAACATTCTTATGATTTTAAGTAGTCTACTCTGATTAAAACAATCCCGGAATGCAGGCGAGAGTGGAGCACATTTGATCGCGGGGCACATTGGAAAATGGCTTTTAAATGTAATTTGGAAACATTTTAGTGTACGATTTAAAAACCAAGTACATTTGGAATTAAAACACGGTATGGTCTTAAGCGAATACTTTTGAACATATTAAAAACTACAGAATAGTCAACTGTCTAATCAACTTATTTTAAAAATGCGACTTTCAAAAGCTTTCTGTAGATCCTTTGTTTTACAAGCGATAGTCTAAATCCATTGGAATCCAACAGCACTAAACTAACCCAAAATATTCCTACTTTAAGCGATTATTTTCTCAAAACGAAGCCTTTCACGTAAGCTACTTCCAAAGCTTCAATGATAATTTCTCTCTTCTTCGGATTCAGTTGAATTAAAAAAAAGCTGCTTTATTCTCCAAATTCAACTCGGTTTCTTTTTCACTGATTTCTTAGAAAAAACCACAATCTCTCTGCAGACTCAGATTAAGCTAGAAAATTCTTTAAGTTAATTTTCTTTCAAAAATTCAATTAAGATAAGTTTTTTGTTAAATCTTTTCTATGGTAAAGTAACTTTCTGATTTTCTAATCTCTGTGGATCACTCTAAGCCAAAAAAAATAATTTAATAGAGTTTTTCTTCAAATAAAAGGGTAGGACGTTATATATGCAGTTCCGCAGGGTTCTTCGTAGACTTAACTACCTTTTTGGCGTTAGTGACTACCAAAAACCATATATGTACATGCCCGCTTCGTCATCAGACTGAATCCAAAATTCATTAAATAAGTTTATTCTGAAAACAACATGATCGATTATCACACCTAGCATTCTCGCGTGAAAAGCAGTGATTTCTAGAGCCATTGGCATTTAACTTTCAAAACCGCCACATCTAGCTTTTTCTTGTTCTACCCATGTCACTTGCCGGACTTGCGAATTAAGATGTTACTTAGAATAATTTGCAGACGATGTTATGAATTATATTTAATTCAAAATATTTGCATACGATATTACGATTTATATTAAATTTGAGTATTTTTTCCTAGTACGAGATTTAAAATAAATTTTAATGCATAAATTCTCTTTGTGCATAAATGCACAAAAGTAATTTGCACATATGTAGATGGCATTGTGCACGTATAAGAAAAAACGTTGTTTTTCTTGTAAATGAAAGTTATAATACGAGTTATTATCATGGGAATTTGGTTTTTCATAACACTCTATATGAGAAAATCTGATTTTTCCAGTAAATACCACGAACATTCACTGGATACCTTTAAAACAGTCTCCGATTCAATCCCAAGTTTTTTTTCGCCATACTACATTTATAACAAAGGTGCTTTTAGTTTTCTTTGAATCACTTGTTATAAGTATTATTTACTAAAAAGAATTCATGGAAAACACACTACAATCCCAAATGCGTAAACATTGAAGTCAAATTAAGAAAACCGAGCTTAATTTTATGTCACGGTACTGTGTATTGATATTTATCCCGTTCTTTGTCTTAACGGGAAAAATCTCGGTATTATTTGCACTTTCGCATACTACAAAAACAAATTTCTAAATATTATTTTTTATGCGGAAGTGCAACAAAATTCCACAGTTGAAACACCATCGACAATATTGGCATTAATTACTTATTTGTATTTTTTCATAGATCATAATATAATGGTAAATGTTAACTAAAATACCAATTAAAAATATAAATAAATATTCAACGTGGAAAATACATCTAAAAAATCGCAAGTTAATAATTGCAAGTGTGCGCATATTTACTGCACGTTTATATTTATTTAATTCTATTAAAATACATCTTTGGTGTATATGACAAGTCATCGTCAAGTAGTTGTAACCCAAATTCGAATAACCAATTTAACAGGTGACGAGTCTCATCAAGACAAAGTTAACCAGTTTGGCATTTCGTTTGGGGCAGTCAATACTTTATATTGTTACAAATGTGCTACGCCTACACCCGCATATTGTATGAAGGTGCAACCAACGCTCACAATATATTAGTTTTAACTACACCTGGTGTTTGATCTATGCAAACACCAGGCGTGCGTCTAATATCTCTTTAAAACCGCTCGCTCTCTCCAACCGCGGCTTCTGTAGGTGGAGAGCCCGATCGGTGACCTCTTACTCTAGTAGCGTGGTCAGTCGTGTTGCTGTTGAATTACAAATAAAATTCAATAATTTAAAACAGAAAATAAACCCTTTTCATTTATTTATATAACTATATTGTCCTCAATAATATATTTTTGCTTGTGCAGCCAGGATGGTTTCAAAATTAATGGAAACTTTAATCCATAATAATAAGCCTACGTAAAAGTATAAATAAATTAATTATAGTTATATAACTTGTTTATATTGAATTAGAAGCATTTATGGAATAAGTTCGAGCTATTGATCATACAACGGTTGCTAAACAGTTCATGTTAGACAAATAGTTTAGTAATTTAATAACTTAATTTTGCAATTTGGTAAACAAAAAACTGAATTATGGATAATACATATGGCTTATATACATTCTAATAATGGGGTCCTAAGCTAAGCTTAGGCTCAATGTAACTCAATTCGAATGGTTTGATTCTTTTTGGTTTATTGTTTAGTATTTTGCAATAAATCGTTTAACGTATTTTCTTTTGGAAAGAAACAATAAAAATTTGTCATCATACACTGACTTATGTATGTTTAATCCTTTCATGTCCGCATCTCATTCTAGCCCCACTAAAAATACTGTTTTGCATTTCACCAAAAATGGAGTTGAGGATCCAGAATATTCTTAGTGCACTAAGAGACGTCTGATGAAGAATTAAATAGATAGAAGTTGGGTTTTAGCTTGAGCTTGTAATTGCAGCAATATTTTGAGTTGTCAGTGGTGAAATTCATTTTGTATACAACAACGCCGAGGTTAAAATATCTCTAACACATTTTAACAGAGTATTAGATACACCTTTGTACCCTTACGTCGTTTGGTTCACGTTAAAATGGCAGAAATCGACTTTAAAATGATTCTCGGCGAGCCATTTAGCGTATACAAATTTTAGGTGTAATAAATAGATCCGAAAAATTTGCAATTTTGTACTAAACGGGTTATTATTAACCTTAACTGTTCGGTTTACGCCCACAAAAAAAGCTTTTAAATATAACATGAATCCCAAAGAATTCGGCTTAAATAAAATTTTTTTTTTCCGACCATCGCCAGTATATTAAAATCTTCTTGGATTTTAAATAACTTCTCTTAACAACTTATCAATCAAGCCCACCCCTCTCCGTCGATCCCTTCAACTCACAACTTAACATCTTTTTAAATTTGAACATCCCTTCAAACTTATTAGTGTACTTTTAATTGACAGATATAACATCAGGTTAAAGCCCCACCGCTTGACCCACCGATCAATCAAGAAAAAGGAAGGCATTATCGTCCTTTTCCAGGAAGTGGGCTTCTTGAGAAAACTTCACTCATATATCTTTTTCGGGCGATGAAAATCGTTGTCTTATTATGCTTCCTTATATATAAATCATCCACCAAAATGTCATTTACCCTGTGCCAAACAAATTGCCAAACCGCTCGAAAGCCGTAAGGTCATTTGTAAATACAAAAAATCCTGTTACCAATATCGTTCCCGTTCTCCGTTCTGCAGGTGAATACATTGCATTTACAATGACCATGCCATATTTTCGTGAAACTCATCGAAAAGCCAAGAATAAATAATAAACAAGCAAGCGGACATGCTGCAGAAAGTCAGCCCCATTCAAATGAATCTCGCTTCTGCTGCCGCAAACAACAGACAGCGAACAAAATGCATGAATGAGTAGTAGTATCTTATCACCAAAAATAACAGCAAAACCGCGAAACAAAACAATTCGGTCAACTGAAAATAAAACCGATTTAACGACTTTGAGTTCGGACGAGTGATAAAATCGCCACCAATGCACTATCGTTCTCCTCCTTTGCGAATTTTAAGAATTTCAATTGAGTTCTCGCGATACAGTCATCAGATTGCTGTTTACACACATCTCGACGATATGGATTGTGTTTGGGGATGATTACATTGCACTTAATTCTGCGGCGGCACCACACCTTAAGGCCAAGTCATTCATAATGTTATAACCTGGTTATTGAGGTATTTCAATCATCGTGCCGAATGCGTTATGAACTGAGTGGATAACCTAAGGGATTTTTACAGCTTTTCGTGATTTCTTTGCAGTTGTGTGGTCGTCGCCAATTGTTCAAGTTACCAAGGAGGCTGCTTAAGCAGAATTGTCCTTAAAAGCTGACAGCTAACGGGAAGGCGCTTTATGGCCTTAGTCATTGGTACTCTTGGATTAAGGAATGTGCTACCTGCTTGTGATTCAAGAGAGCTGAAGTAGGCTGAGCCGCTGAACAACAGGCTTCCTTTTCGATTGTTTGGAGAGTTTATGATTTTATGTTTAAATACAATTAAAAACGTTAGTAACTCCGCCTTTCAAAATTACCTTTTTTTTGTTGTGAAACACATAAGAGCTAACAAGAAAAATTTAGAATACCTTGTGGGGCTACTGCTAAATATCATTTCCAAGGATTAAGTTGAACTAAATTAACTGAAACACTCTAGGGAAGTCTCTGAACAAACATTGTTGTGATTTATACTCATTTGTGTAGTTTAAACTTAATTTGTAAGCAGGGTCAAAACAAATCAACAACGTATTGAAAGTTGTTAAGGATGAACTATTGCCAAGGTAGGCAAATTAATCATTTGACCAAATAAAATATAACCAACGACTGTGAAAAGTATGAATTCCTTGTTGCTAAAACAGTCTAGAAACTAGAAGACTGCAACGAGCAATGAAAGTTAGCTAAAACTAATTTAAAAATTTAGCTCAGCATACATAGCATACAAAATAAATATAATTTTCAACCCCTTGAACTGATATAGTTGGAACTGATATAGTGGGCGTTAATTCTGATGTAAGTTTTTGCATTACAATATATAACTAAAGAGAACAATCGATTGGTTTCACAAATGGGGAATAACAATTAACGAAGAAAAGACAGTTCAAGTCATATACACTACAAAAAGGAATGTTGTACCTCAAACTATTACGCTAAATGATAAGAAAGTTAGTCTAAACAACTCTGCGAAATATTTGGGCATTCTTCTAGACAATAAACTAACATGGAAACAACATATAACCAAAAAACGCAACCAAATCAATAACAAACTTAGAGAACTGTACTGGCTCCTTGGAAAAAATTCAAAACTTTCAACACAAAACAAACTTTTATTATATAAAACAACAATCAAGCCGATATGGACTTATGGCATCCAAATTTGGGGAGCAGCCGCCAAAACTAATATTGACATTATTCAGCGACTCCAATCAAAAATACTTTGGACGATTGTCAATGCTCCCTGGTATATTTCCAATGAAGACATACATCGTGACTTGCACATGCCCAGTGTCAAAAAGAAATTAAAAAAGTTAGCGTGAAACATCAAATAGCTATAACAAACCATGAAAACGACGAAATTCGAAACCTGCCTGACCAAGAAATGAAGACAATAAGAAGACTAAAACGACGCAGACCAGTAGACCTGCAACAAAATATATGTGTGTAAGAGTAAAATGTGTGTAATGTAGCAGTCATGTAAAATCTGTGTTGTATAAGACATTGGACTTATAATTTAATTAATCCCTCAAATGCTCTACAATCAATTACTAAATGTCCAAGGACAGATGTAATGCAAATCGGGAATTAAAAAAAAAAAAAAATCAATATGAAACCGTAAGCTAATTTATATTTGTCGGACTGGAAAAAAAAACTCTATGAAATATTTTTAAATAAATAGTTTTATGTCACATAATTGTACTACGGAGAAGTAAAATTCTGGCAAATTCTTCTACATTAACCAACTTTCAACATCACTTCCTGATACCGCTTTCTGTACTACCGGGTACCCGGTTATTGACGTGGACTTGCCGCACTATCTAGCCGATGATGTCCAGAAATCAATTTGGATTTCAAGCCTCTAGTTTGAAAAGCCAATAAATTATAAATTATCTAGTACACGTCATATTCATGTCACAAAACCGGACCTCAAACAAGCACTGCCACCGCGGTACAATATTTCGTCACTCGGATTGCGCAGGCAGTTTATTACGCAACGAGTCAACATACACGACTTGTAATATCTTCCTACATGGTTAAAGTCATTCCATTCATTATATTGGAACTTAAACACACTACAGATCTGATTATCTTAAATACGTCGCGTCATGGCATCATCAAAACAGGTCCCGATTGGCATGCGCATACCTGGCAATGAAATGCACACTCATTAATGTGCAACACCTTTTCGCATTTCATTAAATTTATATTTAATGGGATCGCATTTTTCCAGTAAGTAGGGCCGTTGCCCTATTTTACTTGCCACAAGCATAGTCGCTCGCACCACGCACCACGCACGGAATCGTCCAGATTTGCGAAGCCAGGAAAATTTACACTGTAATGGGCAGTGGGCAGTCTACAGATAACCATCTTGGTGGGCTCTTCTTCGCTACAGAGAGATCAGCAGCAACAAGGAATATTGGCTAAAACTTACATCGGTATCATTCCAACATAAAATATCCACTTCTCGAATAAATCCGAGAACCGGATCTTAGCTATTTGTTGAGACCTAAAATAAGTTCAATTGGTTCGACCCGCAGGACAGAAGACCTCGCATATATGGGCTTGAGATTCTTTTGTTTTTTGCGAGTTTCTTGGAAGTGGAGGCAGTTAAAACGACGTTGGCATGTATGATATCGAATTCGTATGACTAATTTGACGATGTTGCGTCGAAGATAATTACTAGGCCTTAGCGCTGTAAATAGAGGTGGTTGTGAAGTTGTTGCGTGCGTAAACTACCTCAAAGCGACCAGGTTACTGACTTGTATATCTGCCCTGCTGGCATGTAATGTATAATTAATTGCCTCTACTTTAGTATCTAGTCAATTTGCTATATAACATTTGGTAGCTTTTCGCTTGTTCTTTGCGGGAGATTGAATACGTTAGTAGTTCCAGTTGATAGTTATAGTTATGTAATTAGTCATGTTATAACTCGCAGTCGATTTGATTAACCACTAATAACAAAATTTACTCTAAGAATATTTGAAGAAATATGTTTCGGCAAAAACAAAAAAAAATCTTAGCTGCATCTTCTTAACTACGAAAAGTTTGTAAGAATTTTAAAAAAACTTGAAAGGCCTTTCCACTGTGATCTGCGCTGTGCTATAGTGTTAAAAATTCGGTGCCCAAAATGTAAAATTTCCAAAAGCTTCTATGATGATAAAAATATTTTTAGTCATATACATATGTCTTAAAACTATCTATTCACACATTTTTCTGAGAAAAGAACGAATACAATCGTCCTACCAGTCTATACATTTTTTTGAGCTTTATTAGAGTTTTGACTGAAAATTCTAAAAGAATTTGCTTCGGTTCGGGAATCTGATCGGTGGGCCAAATTCAAGTTTCATTCTAAGAATGTAATAAAATGACAAACATAACAAAACTAAATATTTTATTCCATGTATTATTAGTAAGAGCAAACATTTGAATTATTTATGGAACACAACGTCGTCCAAGTTGTGCTATCTGCCACACAGTTTTCCGCAAGTGGTCAAATGGGAACTCCAAGGCGGCCAATTGTTATCACCAAGATTATTTGGGCTATAGAGGACTCACTTTGAAAATAAATTGTCAATATATTCCAGCGTTGTTAAGGTGTGAAGAATTAATTTCTCTGTCAAGATTTCCGGCAGGAAACAGTTGTCAGTGTCAAAATAGCCAATATTTTAAAAGAAACCACTAGATGGCATTTACTCTGAAAGTAATGAAAGTGCACTTGACTTAATTCGTTTTGTTCGTAGGGAATTAAAACTTTCTGCAATTTTTTTGAGCTGGAAAAGGGGGGTTTAAAAATAAAACGTTTTATTGAATGGAATGTACTCTTAGAAATACAATTTTCAAGAATGCTTCGCTGTTAGCATGAAAGAATAAATAAATAAGCCGTTAATTTTAAATTATAAAAGTTCATTAAGTTGTTTTTTTAATGCTGAAGTTGTTTTCTATGTAGAAAAACTATTAAGCCTTCTAGCTTCACTTGCCTAACTGTTCGCCAACTCCACATCTCAATAAAGACCGAGAGGTTAACAATCACATTTATGTCAAATCACATCTTCCACTGTGCTAATGATAAAGTGTCAAGTGTTGCCGAACAAACAGGTGTCACTAAAGATAGATTGAGTTATACATATCTCCTTCAAGTCTTTCCTTCCTTGACTCAAGGTCACTCACCCGAATATTCTGCCCACGTATCAAGTGCAAGTCATGGCAGTACGTAAAGAATCAAACTTCAGAACAAGTAGTATCCCTCCAGCCATATATCACTCAAAACAAAAGAAAATTTATGGACAATTGCGTTCGAAGTCTCGGGTTCCTTTTATTTTCTTTTTCATTCGACAGCGTACTAATTCCTCGAAGATGATTCACTGGAACGCCAAACGACAATTGAAGTACTTGCGTTTGTTGTCGCCGTGCTCGCTCGCATAAATTCTCCATTGACAGCTTTGTCGGCAAGTGGGAGAAAGTACTTGCTGTTATCGAGCGGCCAAAAATCCAAAAAAGGCCATAATCGCCAAAAGCCAGTCGTTTCTCTGCTTATTTCGTACCGTGCTCATCCGCGATACGATTTTTTTTTCGAACACAGACAGTTGTACGTTGATAGTAGACACTTGTACCCGGATTGACAACTACACCTCATTATAAATGGCCACTGACCTAAGCTCTGCCGAAGACCCAGCTTTAGGCACAGAGCACAACAATGAATCAGTAGTTCCCTACACAGGCGTCTAGAATAGAGTCCGAGTGGTCGGCGAAAAAAAATTTCGAGCGCGTCCGTAAACGTTTATATTTATTTTGACTGGCTGAGTGGACGAGTGTTCAAATTATTTACGTCATTGCCATCGTCTCGGACATTGGAAGAAGGGGAGTAGTCGGATTGGGATATGGTCAGGTGGATCGTACGACGGTGGTGGTGATGCGTGCGTAAAAAATGTCTCGTTCGCGTATTTAAATTGGGAACTGAGAAATGTTCTTTTGCCTTGTGGCTTCGTAGTTTTTGCCCATAACAATTTCGGGATCAACTTTATTTGTCTGGTGAAAGTTACTCAAAAAAATAAATTGTTTTTGACTTGTTTATTAAAGGTGTATGCATTTTTGGGGTAACTACGTCGTGAGCTACTTTTGTGGAGGCTGATGATTAAAGCAATTTGTAAGGAATGCATGCTTGATCGAATTTTGGAATAGACCAAGTCCAAAACCTCGCTGGGTTACGCTTTGGAGTACCTCCTGATGAGCTAGAGTCGGCGACGGATGCTCGACTTGCCTGGAGATATCTTCTGTGTGCATTACTCCCTTTCTAAAAGAGAGACCTTTGCGGTCACAACCACTTCTGTTGTTGTGTGCTGCTGTTTGCTTTATTCCAGCTAGAGGCGGCTTTAGCAGTTCTATAGGCTACGTTTATTTCTTTTCTTTGCTTGTACGGATTGTAGAAATAATAAATAAGAAATCATTTCAAAAATGCAAAATAGGTTAGCAGTTTACAAAAGTCATCTTCAAGTGGACTCGCATAATCGATCCGATGGCTATTTTACTCATTTCACTCAATTTCTCGACTCTACAGAGAATTAAAAACTTGTGGTTTAAAAAAAATTTCATTTTTGCAGATGCATTTGCATCGTAATGCTTGTGTTACTTTTTCTTAATCAGCAATTCATTGATACTTTATCTAATCAAATTAATCAGATTTAAGACTAAAATTATGACTATCTAATATAACTGAAATGTCGTACATCGCTAATACTCTTTGCATTTTAATTTAAGTGAAAACTTGCGCCGTAAAAGTAGCCATCGACTATATACCACACGCACGAGTGGTACAATATCTACGACCATGACTGAGTTTTTACTCAGGTTCACAATATCATATTTACTTTATGAAAACGCGGTTCCTGAGGTAGTATGGGCATCACATTCCCCGATTTGTGTGTTTCTTAGATTCTTCGGTGGGAGGCGGTTAACTCTCCTTTCGTAGAGGTAAGACGACGAAGAGTACAAAATCCTTAGTTTGAAACGATGTTCTCGTGATGTAACAAAATATCATTTTGAAAAAGAATAGAAAGGAAGTAGAATTCACATTGAAGCAATATATCTTAAGCTTAAAGCATGAAAGCTATAAGCCCTTAGACTTTAGAAGGCCGTGGTAAAACTATATCCCTTTCTGTCTAGTTAAATTCTGTAGGCATGTTTATAAATTGTGTCAGGTTATAAGAATGGATGCAATTTGAACGTAAAATATCTAGATATATTTAGAGCTTCTTTCACATCTTGCCAAATCTAAATCGAAGAATGTTACCTTTAGATATTTAAAGCGTGTAAGTTGAGAATTTTGTACAGTTTTTCTAAGCCATGTTTTATCCAAAAAGGAATGCCATTCAAAAATTGTAATCAAAATCCTGGTGCATAAAACACAATTTTAATAGTGCCCATAAGCTCCATAACGTTTACAAAATGTTCACATGAAAGTTTCCGACATCCCAAGAAACCTCTGCAACAAGCACCGTCATAAGCACGGAGTAGAAAGCATTCTCACATCAATAAGCTAACAAGTTCGTAAAATATTTCACATTCATTTCATGCAAATCACCTCTGAGTAAACATACGCCAAGTGTCTTACCTGTTACGCTGCGGAGCGTAACATCATCCGCTTGCCGCTGCAGACATGGAGACATGGGGAACAACATCTCCACCAGAAGAGAGACCTACTGACCAAATTATGTCGTGAATGCTCACCAATAACCTTATATCATGTAGCCGAAAGTAGTTCGCCATCCGCAAGGCACAAGACGCCTAGTATATTCCACGCCGATGTACGACATTTATTATGACTTGTACCGGTTAAGCTAAAGCTCATGCTCGACTACGAGCAGTGCGTGTCTGATCAGAATACCTAATTAGGGCTGCTCGCAGCGAACTGCTGTCAATCGTTATCATCCGAATATCCGCAGCGCGCATATATGTGTGTGATGGTGAATTAGAAGAGAAATTGCGAGAGCACCGGTGTAGGTGGCAGGTAATCAAATCGCTGCCCAACTGGATCAAATCTATTTGACATATTTCAGTGCTTGTTGCTTACCCGATGTCATCCGGGGCTCGCTCAGAACCGAGAACTTTAATTCAAACCGACAACCTGGACTGGAAATTCCACATAATGGCAAAAGTGTCAAAACGAAAACAAAACAACAAAGACTTCTGAATAGACTGGACTTCGAATTTATCGGCGGTGCCACCTAAATTCGGCACCGTGTGCCGTGCATTGGTATTCAAAGCGCGATGAATGGTATTTTGTTTTTAAATCGCAGTCAGAAAGGGAGAAGCACCAAAAGGTTGCACAAATCGCACGAAATGGAAAAAAATGTATGTGTGATGTCTGAATCTGATTTCACTGCAATTATAGGACAAAAAGAAAGGACACAAAATAATTGGGGACGTACATTGTGTGGCTGTCGATCAATTGAGAGCTGATCATAAGTTAATTTGGGGTTAGGTTGATTCGGTGTGCATGAAACAGATACTGAATTGCCAATTTTTTGTTAATTTTTCGCACCATTGTGTGTCACTGAAGTCTATGTTGATTTTGAAATTAAGGCCGCTTATCCCATTTATCAGTATACTTTGCTTCAATAATACAGTTCCTGACTTTATATTTCCAATATAATGATTTGCCTGCAATGGTTGCTTTGCCCAGGCATAACTAGTCAAGTCAAGCCTAATATTTCGTGATATTACCTAATACTAATACATTCCCTTACGGTATACAATATCTTAAGCGATACTAAAATATCACTAATACTCGTTTCTTCAGATTTAAACAACTTCGATATTCTAGTCCGCGGTAGAGTTTTTGTGACTTTTTACTACTCAGTAATGAGTAATATTATTAATTATTAGTAAAAAACGCTAGAATTGATCATGAAATATTTATTTTATCTTTTATTTGCGTTTAGCCTTAAAAGGTCGTAAGCGAGTTTTTCATTCCGAAATCAATTCCCCTGATTTGGAAAATCCACGTTCACAGGGAAGGCGTGGCGCCCGCAAAGATCCTAATTAGTTACAATGCGAGTATAACAGTACTCGCGACAGATCCTTTTTTAGTCCCAATCGTGTTTTTACAGGATATCCTTTCTCGCTTATCATCTCTTTTTTATGACGGTCTAATTGACTTTCGCCAACCTCCCTCGAATATCAGAGCTTGTCGATCCTCGCCAAGAATGTTTCTTATATTTGCCTATGCTTTATTTAACGCAAACCGCGCTTTTCATTTGATAGATTGCATCGATTTTTTTTTGTATCGACATTAATTATTTGCAATTCTTTATCTTACAAATAATGTTGAATAATAGCATTATTAACATAATTCAAGAATCCGATGCTCCGCTACAGTCTGCAACTTACAGATCCTCGACGATCGTGAAATACATTCTGTCCCTTCGATTTCATCCCTTACTTCATGATATTTGAATTTCCAAAATATTAGCGAATACTAATATTAATGATATATTCGTATTCCCAAAATATTAGTGAATACTAGACATTCATGATATTCGTATTCCCAAAATATTAGTGAATTACCCATATTCACGATATTTGGATTCCCATATTGTTAGTAAATACCAGACATCAGATATTCAGTTGGGTATTAAGGTGGAACATGTTCGATCTAGCGTATGACTTATCTCGTATAGGGAATGGTGCCGCTCGATGTTGATGTCGGTTCAATTTTCGCATATTAGTTAACTTTGATACTCGTCGTGTACTAATGTTTGATAGCAAATCCATTTTTTTGCTGTGTGAATGTGAAAAAACTCAGTTTAATATTGTGGATGTTTCCATTGTCACTGTTTCAAATAATGCGGGAAGGACGCCGTGGCAATATTCTAAACTTGTAGGTGCGCCGCCGGTTGAAAAAGATTGGGAGCCACTGGTCTAGGGGATAACGCAAATGAGCATGTTTGGCGCGGACGAATTGATATTGGTATTAGGAATAACGAATACGACTGAATCGATGAAAGGACTTTTAAAAGTAATAATTAGGGATTAAGAAAATATTCCAAGCTACTGACAAACCAAAAAAAGAATATCTCCGTAGCAACGAACATTTTGAGGTCCCTTCAGTTATTATGACAAGCGAAATCAATTAGTTACGACAAGGCAGCTGAGTTTTTTATTCGCTTCATTTTATTACTTCTGAAGAACGCTTCGTTTGCTTAATCGTAGTGCTGGCATCTCACTTCTGACAGAGACCGGCTATTAAACAGCATCTTTTTTCCCCATCACAATACTTCATCAAATCATTTAAGAGCTCAAGTGATGTCTTTAAGTGTTAGTTTGTGTTCTTTTCGGATATCAGCAAAAGATGCAGATTCACAAAAACTGCATTGTTACTGCCTCGTTGCCACGAACAGATGACATGTGTCTCTTTGAAGAGGAATTTCAGGAATTGGATTTATAAATTGCGTTGCCATCTTTTTAAAGTTTTTTTTTTTGTTTTGGTCTTGATATGGACGACTTTCTGGTCCTGTTCTGGGGGTGTGGTCTCTTTATGATTTGTTGTAGTATTGATTAAAATTTTTGGAACAAGTAAGTCATAGTATGCAGTGTATTATAAAAAGTTGTTATAAGTCGGGAGACTGCGCTACGAAGCTAGGATCAGATCAAATGCCATGTATCTTTCGGAAAGCAAAATAAAGTTGATCTAATATAATATTATTGGTGTTCATTAGCTGTTAATAAAAAAACCCGGTCAAGTGTGAGTTTTACTCACGCGCCGAGGTGAGTACCTGAACTTAAGTGAAACGGTCTCAAGCTAGTCCATTGAGGCAATTAATCGGCAGCTCATGAAAGTTAGCTTACGGAACAGTTAAGCAATTTGATTCATAAAGTATTCGGCAGTATTTTTATTAATAGATAGCCACTTAGTCACTTAAAACAGCTAATGTGGAAAAGCCACAAATATGCAATAAATTAAAAAATTAAGTACTCGTGGGCGCGTTGGCTCGATCGGTTAGTGCGTCGGACTGTTGAGCGAGAGTACCCGGGTTCGAATCCGGCTCGGGGAAAAAAACACCACAAACATTTTTCACGGCCCCACCTCCAGCGAACGACTGACAACCTTCCTGGAGTACTTCTGTCATGAAAAGCTTTCGTAATTCCCCGTTCGGAACCGGCATTAAACAGTAGATCACTTCCACATGTGACAAAATTATAACGCGCACAACACAGTGGAGGCACGAAAAAGCTAGACTCTGGCTCTCAACGGGCTGTTACGCCGCCCAATACATACTCGTGTTTGAAATTCAAATTTTACACTAGGATTTATAATTTCTCTTTATTGCCATGTAAAAATCACATTGAAGCAATAACAAAATAATGTTTAACTTAGATTTTGTTTCCTTCGCTTTTATTCAGTGGCAAAATTTTCAATTTTTCCAACAGCGTATTCGTAAGAGTCGCAACCAGTAGAAAAGAGTGTATCAGGAAATGGTCGAGCACACATACACGTACAAATAACTGAATAACTAAAAAAAAAATCACAATAACAAAGCTGCTATGATCAATCATTTCTTTACTTTGCTTTTGTTTTGTTTAAGAGAACTGAGAGAAAAAAACTGTCATACAAAATATTCGCTCAGGCTCACAGGTTTTAAAAAGAACCAATATTTCGGAATTTAACAGAATATAGAAACTTTTTTAAAAATCCTTTGCGTTGTCGATTGAGTTAGCAACTCATTCAAGCTATCATTTTTATTTGAATTGGATTTAAACAATTTTGAAAAAACAAGAGAAACCTTCCTTCGGAGAAGAAACAAAAAAAAACAGCAAATCAGAGACAAATCGAGGATCGAACCCAGGACATGCGAGGGGGGACGTTTTCAAGCTATCATTTTTATTTGAATTGGATCTAAACAATTTTGAAAAAACAAGAGAAACCTTCCTTCGGAGAGAAACAAAAAAAAAAACAGCAAATCAGAGACAAATCGAGGATCGAACCCAGGACATGCGAGGGGGTGACGTTTTTTTTCGCACTTAAAGCTTAATATTTCGAAAACTGAACCTCAGAAGAAAAAGCTCAGAATTAAAACTATTTTATTTTACAAAACCTATGCAACGGTACTAATTCATTCAATTCTGGTAAACATTTTTTTTAAATATTAGTTATTAATTTATTTTTCTACGAAGAAAAATCATAAGATTTCTGGGTATTTTTGCAATATTGCGATGAGTTGCCTCATATCTCCAATTTTTTTCAGATTTCTTGGCCCATTATTTTAGAAAACAAGGTATGGGACACGGTATACAAGTCGGTTTTTCGAAGTTAGATGTCAACTGTAGTACGACTTTCCGAGCCATTTTCTTTCCAACGATACCCATATCAAATATCTAAGAAAATATCTTGTTTTTATTTTAGTATTAGTACTAACTTTTTCGCTAGTAAATAACTTTCTTAAAACTTTTTTTCGGAACTTTTTTTGGGCAAGTGAAACACATCATCTGTATAAATTTAATTTCTTAATTCCAGGTAGTTCACCAGGTACCCAAAATAAGGCTTAGTGACAGACGAACAGACATTTTTGACCATCATATTGACCATCAAAGTTAATAAAAGTTTTTTCAAGCGTTAGTATCAGTACTAACTTTTTTTATTTTATTATATTATTTTTGGGTTGCCGGGATATGCATTCATTCCAAGTTCCATCCCTTAATTACAGAGGATTCAGAACAAGGTGAAATATATGCACATAAAAATTTTATACATAAGGGATAAGCATACACGTAAACAAGTAAGCAAATAATTATTAAACCTGGCGACAACAAGAAGCGACAAGGGGCTCTCGGAGTGAATAAAACCCCCAACGCAACGGATTAAAACCCACCTGTGCCATACATAACATAGAGCAATAATGAAGGACATTGGTCTTGATTCGTAAATATACATTCCCTTATCATGTAAAACATTGATTTAATGTCAAAAAATAAGACAGATAATAAACAAATTGAATAAATAAAAAAAAGCCGTTCTATTGGTTTATTAATTCTAGAATAAACCATTGCAGTCGTAACAGAAAGGAGATTTTTTTTTCAAAGTGTTTGGCGGGCTAAGCGTGTATGTAAAAAAATGAATAAATAAAACGCCGTACGTCGGCCGGTTTTTAAAGTACTAAAAGGTCAAACATTTCTAAGTTATTAGAGCTACAAGAATGAAATAGCCCGAAAATAGTGCTAGGCGAGCTGCTTGTTTTGAGCTGTCGACGTATGAATTAGACCATGTCAAAGGGGGAAAGGGGATTTTAATTTTTTTAAGTTGGTCCGAAACGATATATTATATAAAAACTGTCAAACTGAATTTTGCGAAATTTGGCTCCACCAAATCTGAAATGTTTCCTACAAACCATCTAGCAGAATTTGCTGAAACTTGGCCTAATAATAGCGTTAGCCCTGTTCTTTATCTCCCTAATTCGACATAAGGATCAAGCAACAGTGACGGGAAAAAGGGGTGATTCAAATGTTTTTCGAAATTTCTACGCTTTTTTACATTTCATCTTTTTTTTCACAGAGAGGTTTTTGCCACAAGCATTCGTTATGTAAAGCATAATTTCGTATTGGCTTCTGCGGGAAGTTCTAGCGGACTTGCACAAATCTTTGAATGGAAAAAATCGGTATATCAAAGCAGGTTAAACACTACTATTTACAAAGGATCGGTATAGAACATCTAGACTTGAATTTGTCTGTGGTCGTGCGTAGAGCCCTGGCTGAGAAGCTCCTCATTCCTTGAATATTCTCCGAAACGGTAGACTATATTCTATATACGATTTTTACCACTATCATCCTTTCGTATAATGATAGTGGTTAAATAATATAATGAAGTCGAACTGACTACACTTCAGGATAAAACACCACCCTGTTAGATTGTTATTTATGAGAGTCAATTTTTTCGGCTTTACGATTAGGGTATAAATGAATAAAGGTCCTTACAGATTCATGTTATCTTAGCGACAAGTTAAGCTTTGAGAAGTGCTGTTATTTTTATGAAATTTATTGCAATGTTCTTAACGGGTAGTGAAATGAAATAAATATTGAATGCGATCTGTGGGTAAGTACTTTTAAAAGTGCTTAATTTATCGGTTCTTCAGTGGACGGTTCCTCTCCAAGTCCTAGGCCATTTATCAATCCGCCAAGAAAGCTGGTGAGAACATTTCCTGATGGTGGAGCTGCTGGTCCATTTACTTGGCCAACAGAAGAAACCGGACGAGGCCCTGACGGATTTCCAACTTGAGGCCTCATATTGCAATTATACATCGCATTCAGCTTTTGAATGTCCATTAGTGAGAATCCATCGCGTTGACCCATATTCGAACCAACTCCGGATTGCTAAGAATATGCAAAAATTAATATATGATGTTATCAAACATGGTTCACCAGAACTTACCTTGGCGATGATAGTAGGGCTGCCATTTGTCGAAAAAGCTGTTGCTGAGTAATGCATTACGCTTCCGTAGTCGTACGGTACTCCAAATCCGTTGGTTTTGTCTACAGATGCCTTGTCAAAGTTCGATGTAGCCGAGGGCTGGATGTTCTCATAGCGAATTGTGACGTAGGTGTCACGTTCAGGGCGATTCTGCTCATGGAGGAAACCGACGGCGTGCATCAGTTCGTGCATGGCTGTACCCTGTTTAGTTAGGCAACCAGGCGCCTGGAGATTAACTTCCTGTTTACCTCCAATTCGACCAACAGATGACCAGCAGCCCGAGCGTCCGCTTAAGATTGACACATAGTCAGATTGGGCCATTCGTGGAACAAACTTGATGCACGTTTTGCTGTGAAATTCGTTGATGGCCGCCTCGATAAGGGCCATCTCTCGTGCACTGAAATCACCATGAATCTCAAATGGGACGATGGCATTTGGCCACCTGGAGCTTAGCGCTGACAATCCATTGCGTCCCTGTTGCCGCGGGATTAAGATATCGCCCTCGAGGTAGGAGCCCAACTCCTCGGGATTAAAGTTCGATTCAGCAGTGTATTCAGCTACTGCTTTGCCTGTGGTTTCGTTATCGGGCGCACCAAATAGTGCACTGCCATACTGGCTGAGGTCGATGTAATCCGGTAGTGAGGTGACAATGTCCTCGTTATCAATCGAATTCCTTGTTACATCCGCAGCTGCATTATCGTCGATAGGCAAACACAGAATGCACACGATGCAAGCCATAAGGGTTGCTGTTGCTAGGATTGTTGAGTACGTCATTGTTTAGTTAGCGTTAAGTGCTCTGTGGTGCTTTACAATCAAAAACTGTTTTACTATGAATTGATTGTAACTACAGGTTGTATTTATATTTCCTCAGGAGCACTGCCAAAATCTTGCGATAGAACGGCACACAGAACCATGACCCCTTATCGGGCAAATGAAATTTACCCACCATTAATAAAGATAGAACCGAGACCTGCCCATAATTCACTGATAAAAGGCTCTTTTGTTGAAGCTAAAGTGTTTGTCTGAATTTTTGGCAATAGCATTTCAAACAGCAAATGCGGCTTGAATAAATTTAATATGCAAAGCAAAGAGTTTATTCAAAAATTAACAAGAGCTAGCCATAGTTTATGGTCTAGTTGAGATTTACTTTTGCGATTACATAAATTAGTTTCCGCGTTCATTAAGCGTTCATTTGTGTATTTGGTTGCAGACGTTGTGATAAGTTCCGGGGGGTGTGCGAGTTGGGTTGTGCGTGTGTCATCATGGCACATTTGGAGGTTATGATTTGATAAGCATGTGTGCTGCGAAAAAAATAAACAAACTACTCTCAATTTATTGCTACTAGCTAAAAATTGTGACTTTCTTATACTCTACTTTGTGAATGCTATTGTTTTTACTTCCTTCTGAACTATCGTTTATTATAAAAACAACCAATTTCTTATGGGGACGTAAAAGGGAAAATATATTTTGTTTCATTATTTCTTAATGTTATATAATTATTAACAATCTTATAATTAATGTTAATAATTATTTACGTCCCCACTCCAAATTAGCTAAAGTAATGCTAAGGATTATCCTTACGTTATCTTGCAATTAACTTGGAAGTGACTTTAGATATTATTGGAATAAGCCCTTTAATTTTAAATTTTGTTTAACACCGTGAATTTACAAAAATAAAGGTTAGTATTTTAATTTCGGTTGGAGTGCCTTTTAAACAATTTGATAAAACTTGTGTTTTGTGACATGCTCTATGAAACTAAGATGAGCTCTAAAACTATTGAAATTACTTTTTTTTTATCATGTTTATTCTGAGATTCGAATGACTGGTTTATTTATTCGATATATGTACATATCTATTCCTACGAATGAATTTTCCGTATTCTGAGATTCGAGCGAATAGTATTCATTGTCGAATGACTGCATGAAATAAACCCCAATAAATTTTAGTTTTGAAATCAGCTGTATGAGATATATTGACATTTCTATTCCGTTCAGTATGACCAGTCTGTTTCCTTTTTAAGGAATAAATTTAACAATATAACTTTCTTAATAAACACCTAGCCAAAACCACTAATTTTAGGCACCGTATAAGTGTTATGTTTAAAAAAAATACCAATTAAAGCCGACATTCTTAAATTTGAGAACACAAAAACATGTATCCCAGAGGCAACTGCAAAGCCTATTTTGATGCGCAGACTGGTCTCACTCAACTGTCATTTGTTTTTTTTTTTTTTCTAAATAATAGTGAAGAAGGCGAGAAGCAAATATATAGAAGAAAATCGGGAGAAAATTAGCTAAATCCCAAAATTAATTATCCTATTATAATATATTATATGTATGAATATATAGCTAAATATATTGTTGCGTGAATCGCAACAACAAGTGAATTGATTTTAATAAAACTTAAAAATAATAGCCGTGTTTTATTATGCACGGATGAACCATATGGATCAATTGTGTAAATAAAACACTCCAGATCATGGAAGCATTTATATTTTGTGTTCTGACAGTAGTATGACAATTAACTCCTGCCTATGCTGTGGTATTGGCGGGTAGTGTTTCCGTGCCAATATAGTTTTTCTTTTTGAAAAATAGAAGCTAAACTCCTTATCATGAAGACATGCCTTCAAGCTACATTTTTCTTCGATGCATTGAGTTTGACTACAACTTACGAGTAGTTAACGCATCGAATGATAAAAACAACGCAGGTATTCATTATGATTTTCTCAAATCCTGCATTGGAGATCGATCTATCTGTACTTTTGTCCCAGAAGCAGATAGGGGCAGATTGAAGTGGATCAAGAGTTTCTTAGGGATTAGGGATTGTTGGTTAAGTAAAATGAATAAGAAACGATTCTACGATTCACGCAAAGATTAGATAACGCATTTTTGGTATATGCCGCTTTTGCATGAGAAGAGATCTCAAATTGCAATGTAAGGAAAAGATGGTCGTTTTTTTCAAAGCACTACCCGAGGCTCCTAACAATGACTCCTAACATAAACAATTTACTACCAAGTTTTTAAATACAGATATTGGGTCAGAAGTATTTGTAAAGTTGTAAATTGTATATATTTTACAAGTCGCGGGAGCAGCTAGTGTGAAGTAAGATTTGTTTTTAATGCTTAACATACATATCTTTTCGTTCAAATGTACTTTACCAGCATGTATGCCTCAAAGGTCCTCGACAGCAGGGCTGTAAAAGAATGCAAACATTACGAAATGCATTCAATGAAGTCATCTTAAGAATTCAAATGGATTTGTTTCAATTCAATGACTTCAATAATGGCTCCAGCTTCAAAAAAATAAATCACCATTCATTGTGAAGTCATGATTTTGCAATCATTTCTTGCCATCCTAATTTTTAAGTCAAAAAAAATGCAATCATTTTGAATGGTCTCCATTCATTGAAGTCACCTTGAAGTCACCACCATTCATTGCATTAACTTGAAGTCAGTGAAGTCTTTTAATTCACCAATTAAAAAAAAAATATTGAATAAAATAAAAAGGAACAAGCATTTTCATTGCATTCATTGTATATATTCCTTCCTTTGTTGCTGTGGCAAAATCACCGCAAAATATGATTAAAGATATGTACCTATGTTGCACGACAGACAACAAAAATTTTCATCCGATTATGCGAACTTTGATCAAAGTACATATGTTCTGTGAAATTTTACTTTAAATAAATAGAGAAATAGTCTCTCTTAGGCAAATCTTTGAAAGATTTTTTTTATTTCCTTGTCATGAATATATGTGAGAAAAAACTATGATCACTACTGACTTATTGAAGGTATTCAAAGCGAGTGTCTTTTGCATAAGGAACAAAAAGTCATTTATGATTTAATTATGTCATCAACAAGGGGAACATTTTTTTGCTAACTGGAGGCAACGGGAAGACTTCTCAATAAATCTATTGCTTGCAAAGATTAAGCATGGTGGCGGGACTGCTCTTGCTGTGGCATCGTCAGGTATTGAACCCACACTTTTAGATGGCGGAAGAACTGCTAACTCTGCTTTTAAACTTCCGTTAAAATGTTATAGTGCCAATGTTTCAAGTGCTTGCAATGTTTCCAAGTAGAGTAATACTTGTAAATTGGCGGGGTATTGTAGTTCAATGATTTGGGACGAGGCGTCAATGCCCCAAAAAAAGTCTAGCAAGGCGCATTAGAGCAAACTCAATGCTTCACTGAAAAAGTCATACTTATGGCTGCACATAAAAAATCGTATTTTAGACCAATATAAACGCATCATTTTCCAATAATATATTTAAAATAAGAGCAGAAAATTTTGAAGTAAGAAATGGGAAGGTAAATCTCAGAAATATCTTTGTTTTGGGGCCGATCATTTCAGAAATGATTGAGAATTTACTAATTCATTTGGTTTGAGGGAAAGGCTATTTTGTCGCATATAATAAAGTTAATAATTCAATTCTTGCCACATGTAAGGCATCATCAAAAAACTATCATTCAGACGACAGCGTTTTAGATGTAGAAGAAGCAGTGCATTGCCCCAAATTATTTCTAAATTCATTAACACTTTCTAGTATTCCATTACTGGAATAACAAAAAAAAACTTTCGATATAAAGTGCTACCTGCGTGAAGCCAGGACGAGTTGCTAGTAATTAATAAGATACATGGCTTTCATTTGTCGAGACTTTCTGAGATGTCTTACGATTCTGACTGCTTTTCGTTTTCTCAGTAATTGTAGCAGTTTAGCTCTATGCACATTTTGATTTGATATACATAATTTTATTTAAATAATTGTTTGTTCCGCGAAACTGTCCGGCCATGTCAAATTTGATATTTGAAAACATTTGAACTCGGTGAGACCGGCCTGTAGAGATTTCAGTCAGAGTTCATCCAAATCACGAGATTGCTGTTCGGTAATAATGAACGGCGAGGTAATTAGACATGATACTGAGAAGGCCAAAACAAAAAGGATGAGAGTCAGCGATGCCAGATCGAGTGATTTCTTCCTCATTTGGGAATTTTTCGACCCAAAGGGGGAAAATTGTTTCAAAAATGGGAAATATCAGATGAACCAATTTTTTTGCATAACTAAAAACATTTTAAACTATTTCAATTCAATTGAAATTTGCTTGCCACAAACATACATTGAACTTGACTTTCGAACATTCTTCTTGCACTAGGAGACATCTGATGCAGACTTAAATGGTCTAAATCGGGTTTTAGAATAAAATTACAATAGTTTAACTGTAATTACGCCAGAATTTTCGAGTTGTCAGTAGATGAAATTCATGGAATACAGGAAAAACACTGGGCATGAAAGGGTTAACTTCTACATACAAGTGCGATGTTTTTTCTTTCTGCCTTAAAATTCATGGTTGTATTGCAGCCGCACAATCATTTTGTTTTTGTTCTTTTTTCACTGAAATTGTTGCTAAATATGTATGTATAATGAATAAAAAACAATGGATAGAAATATGGTAATATATGTTATGGCATGAATACTTGGCATTTTTTAAATTGTAAAAGAAAATGCCAGTACACAGGCAACATGCGAATGATGAAATTTGACAATGTGTTCACTTTAATTATAGTTTTCAACTGAAATTACGGTATCATTTAAAAAAAAAAAAAAAGCTATCTAGCGACTAAATGAACTACGGAAATAATTCAAAGTTACTAAAATAAGTGTATACTAGAGTATTTCCGAAATGGGGAAAACGATTTTACAAATGGGGAAACAAATTTCATTTGGGGGAATAAAATGGAAATTGCGTCTCTCAAAAATCTGACAACACAGATGAGAGGATGAACTTTAATGAATGAACTTACAAGGAGAGTGCACGACCTCCGGGTCACCGATTTTAATGAAATTTGGCATAGTGATGGCTCCTCTATAGGATATGAATTTCCCAAAGTTAGAGATCGCAACACTCCCCCTTTTCCGAGAATAACGCCCCAAAGTTTTCTCAATCGCGTCATATATGTATCAAGTTAGAACATTGAATTTCCGAAACGGCGATAGCCTACTGGGTGTAATCACGGCTGTCAACCCGAGAGTGTTGTTAGATGAGATGCTGTTGATGTGTTGATGTGTTGTTAGATGAAATGAAGAGAGAGATCGATGTTATGAAAAGAGAAGCAATTTTACACTGATCGCGCAAGCCATATAAAAATTGCTTTAAGGGATGAAATGCCGCAAGCGACGTTCATCGTTTTTAGCTGATTAAACTGATTGGATTTAAATAGTTAATATCTTGAAAAATTGTATGAAAATTATTTCTCTTACGTAATGTTTTTTTGTTTTTTCGCCGAGATCTGCAAAAGAGAGTTTTCGGATCTTCAAAATTCGAATGTTATTTATTTTTTTGTTTTTGGCCAATATCTCGAAAACTATTAAAGCCAAAGTGCTCAAACCAATTTTAACAAAAAGATTACATCAAGACCTACATTCCAGATTTTCTTCAGATTTTTAGACCGGCGGGTGTGGAAACGAAAAGTTCAAAACGCAAGCTATTTCATTTTACAAACCCTATCCGATGGTACCTCACTTAATAAATTACCGTAAAATGTTATTCAAAGTAACTAATTCAATTCAATTTTTGGATATCTTTGAGGAATTATTAAATATAATAAATTAATTTATTAATAATAATAAATTCATTTTTTTTTTTATTTTTTGGTCCAATCTTTTAGAAAATAAAATGGGAACCACGGTACGAATGTAATTTTTTGACAGTTTGATGGGTAATAACTCCTTACCAATAAGAGTAAGTAAGGGATTTAGTACAACTTTTTGATCTACCATCCTCTTTCCAACAATACGTATCAGAAATATACACAAATAAATTTATTTTTCAAACTTAGTTCGTAACTTTTTTTTTAACTTTGTTCTTGGGACTTTCTTTGGGCAAGTGAAATAAGTGTTCTGGTTTAATTTTATTTCTTAATTCCAAGTGGTTCGCTAGCTACCAAGATTAGAGCCTAATTACAGGCGGACAGACAGTTTTATAATCAGGAGCCCGCCCCTTTTTCAGCAACACCCATATCGGCCATCAAAGTTGATAAAAGTTTTTTTGCGCGTTAGTATTAGTACTAAGGTTTAAAAGGAGACTTTAATATTAATACTAAGGTTTGCTTTGATCTCCGATGCATTCCGAAAAAATGCGGCTAACAAATGAGAAAAATTATTTTGGGGTTGCCTAGACACACTTTTAGTCCAAAACTAAGGACAACTCAAAAGTTATAAGCGTTTTTTTAAATCGGACAGAAAGATGGATACCGAAGTTTCCTTATTTCTTTTAGGGTTTCGTTATTACTTTGGAACGAAACCCTAAAAAAAGCAGTAATGAACAGGGACTAGCACAAATTAAAATAAGCAACTTTTCGATCGTAAGCGACTTTCTATCTGAATTTACTGGGAATGCAGATTCCTTCGCTCATTGGAAATCCCAATTGAAAGATATTCTACTCGCTTACCATCTGGATAGCAATAATTCCAGAGCCCTTATTTCCAGTAAGCTTAAGGGGGAAGGCTGCATTCGAGGACAAATTTGATGATTGTCCCAAAGAACGGTAAAGGATTGGAGCGTACTGTTTGGCGTGCCAGCTAGTTATCACTGAAAGAACAATTCAAAAATAGAAAATGACAGTTGCTGAGTCCTTCTAGGAGTATTTTCGCAACAAAGTCATTTTGGCCAACAGAAAATTTGTAAATGGAGAACTCCACGAATATACTATTAAAGCATACCGAACTATACCATGAGGACTTAAGCGCTGATGCAGTTCTCCTCGGCCAAGTTGCAGTTGCTGTCACCACGTCACCTCTTAAAACCAAGAAATATTATTTCAAACCGAACCGGGAGCTGGGAGTCTGCCATGACTGTGCTGGGATGTTACATCTTGCTGCGTAATGTCTGAAGAAGAAGGGAGAAATTCATGAAGTACCCGGGTGTGAGTATATACGATTTTTTTAGTTTTGCTTTAATAAAAATAATTGTAACTATTGTTATAATGTATATTTAGAAACCGGTGCGTTAGAAGTTCGTGCCTTTTACTTTAACTAAACAAATTACTAATATTTATAATAGTAGGGTAATATGCATGTTGTACCTGATAATACGATGAAAAATCCGTCGATATTAGGTAAAGATTTTTTGAAGTTAAGCTTTGAAATTAAAATTGCGAAAGAAAGAAGATGATTTAAAAGAGAGATGTCAATTTGATTTGTTTTATAATGAGTGTTTATGTTCAATACAGATAGAAATTAATGTAAATGTAAACGAACAAATTCAAAGAAAACGTTTTTTAAAGAAAACTTTTTAGAGAATTTTATTTGCCCTGCAATCGTCTAGATGAACCTGAAAAATAACATGTGAGATAAAATTATGCCATTTAACTGTGCACTCCGCCGATTATCCTATTATGAAATAGAACACATCCATATAACAATCGATGAATCACTCCAACAAAGTGATATATAGCCAAGTAATTAAAAGCATGCATCTCTAATTGCGTTAGTTAAAAAAAAGAAACCGTCAAGTGCGAGTTTTGCTCACCCGTCGAGGGTTGCGGCGTTTCGTCAACAGTTTAGAAGAAAGGATTAAAGACAAATCCAAATTCGAACCCAGGGATCTCAAGTAGAAGGCAAGCACGATAACCACTTTTCCAAAGCCGCTTTGAGATTCTAAGGTTTTTTTTGGTATAGGAAACGCGTAGAAAAATACATGTGCGTGAGGTAATCGTTAGTTGTTGCCCATCATCATTAGTGGCGTAACAGCCAACGAGGGGCCAGAGCCCAGCTTTTCGCACCTTCACTTTGTTGTGCGCGTTTGACACATGTGGAGGAGACCTGCAGTTTATTGCCGGTTTCGAACGAAATCGAATTGCGAATGCTTTTCGTGACAGAAATATTCCAGGAGGATTCTCAGTCGTTCGCTGGAGGTAAGGACATGAGAATTGATCCCCGAGGTGGATTTGAATCTGGGTGCTCTCGCTAAACAGTCCAACGCACTAACCGACTAATCCACAGCACCCATCTTAGTTGTCATTATTTGCCCTTTTTTAACAAAAAGCTGATATAATTTAAATCATTAGATAGATAGATTTATTTATACAAAAAGGTTTTAACAATGATTTAGTTTATCGCACAGTGTATATATACTACAGAGATGTTATATTTTATATATATTTCTTCTGAAAATTCAATGTATGTATATATTTTTAAATTTAGGTTTTGGCTAATGAAAAGCTGTGAAGTTTTAAGGAAAATGTATGAAAAACCTTGAAAAATTGTGTGAAAATAATTTTTTTCTTATTCTTTTGCAAAAAAAGGCATTTTTGAATCTTTAAAATTCGTATGTCATTGTTTTTTGGCTTTTGGCCATTCTAACTCAAAAACTGTTTGAGTCAGGATGTCTTAAACTAAAGATTACATCGTGACCTGTATTCCAAACTTTTTCCAAATTTTTAGATTCATAAGTGTAAAAATTAGAGGTTGGAGGGTGACGACACTGTTTTTTTCGCATTTAAAGCTTAATATCTCGAAAACTGAAGCTGAAAAAAGAAAGTTGTAAATAAAAACTAGAGTTTATTTTACAAAACCTATCCAACGGTACCTAACTAAATCAATTCCGGTAAAAAAAATAGCAATTAATTTATTTTAGTACGAATAAAAAATCATATAAGATTTCTGGATATTTTTGGGATACTGCGATGAGTTGCTCCATAACTGCAATTTATTTTTTCCGATTTTTTGGCCTATTATTTTAAAAAATAAGATATGGGACACGGTACTCAAGCAGTTTGGTAGCTAATAGCTTCTTACCAATAAGACTAAAATGCTTACTGTAATATAACTTTTTTGATTTTGCTGCCCCTCTTTCCAACGGTACCCATATTAAATATCTAAGAATATAAATCAGTTTTTTGATTTCAGTATTATTACTAACTTTTACGCTAACATGCAACTTTCTCTGAACTTTTTTTCTGAACTTTCTTTGGGCGAGTGAAACACATCATCTATAGAAATTTAATTTCGTAGTTAATCAGTTACCTAAATGAAGACCTAATGACAGACAGACAGACATTTTTGGAATCTAGGCCCCGCGCACTTCCAATGAAACCCATATTGACCATCAAAGTTAATAAAAGTTTTTTCTAGCGTTAGTATCAGTACTTACTTTTTCTGTAATCTTCGACTAATTCCGTGTTTCGTTATTCTTTTGGAATGAAATGGTTAAAAAAAAACAATTGGCGCTGTTTGTTTTCGTCTTGTAAACGTTATCAAATGTGGCCGCTGTAATAAATATAATGTTTTGTGCACCGGACTGTTAAGCAAGCGTGTAGTTAAAATACAAAACTAGGCTCTGTCGGGCTGTCGCGCAGATTAATACTATTCGTACAGAAGTGTTGCTGCTACCCTTCTTATGAATAAAAAAAAAGATGCATAGAAGTTTCCACATGGCCGGTTACTGGAGTGTTCCACAGTTGGCAAACCATTCTTACTTTTCATTTACGAACAGAAAAATAAAAAATGTTTTGTATCATGCAAAATCGCTGTTCTAATTATTTTTGTAGGTTCTAATAAATCCAACTGAATTGCATGATGCTAGTATCAACTTGATTTTGTTGTATTTTCACCATGTGCTTGACGAGACGAAGTCCGTCCGGTTGTTGTTATTAGAGTTCAAATATTTGAACTACTTCCAATAGTCACAATGTTTTGTTATTATCGGCCGTCAAGTTTTGGACAAACAAACAAATCTAATTTTGTTAATAATTTGGAAAAATAGCGCGTAGTAAATCGTTTTACGTGCTAACTTGTATAACGCAGTGCAAGATGCAAAGGGGCATTAAAGAGCTAAGTAAACAGAGTGATATAAGTATTAAGTTGATAAAATTTAGCTCTATTCAGCAGAATTTACATATGTTATGTATCTAATATAAAAAGCGGATTTATGATGGTTTTTGTAACTGCAATTAGCCTTGAATCTTATTTCGTGACTAGCACAGATAAAAAATCTTGCTGCTTTGAGTGAAGATTCACAAAAAAAACTTCACTTCGTTGAAATACACTGCGACAGATTAAATTACAGCTGCAAATTCGCGGTAAGTTTAAATGTAAAATACAATTGCAATCCGCAAACCAACGTTCGCCAACAGTTTGTGGTGAAATGTTTGAATACTTAAGTGCAGCTTGCGTACACACATCACCTCTTCATCTTTTCGCATTAAATGCAAAGAAGATTTCTGGCTGATGCCGACCAAACGAGTGAGAAGTAAGCCACTGCGAGACCGGTAGTTCGGTAACCTTAACTGGATCCTGATCTTATCGTAATTGAATAATTTTACACCTTAACAGTTAAGAACTTTATGGCATTACGTGTTTACTTGTGTCCCAAGTATTTAAATGTGCCTAAACTTCGCAAGTAAAGACAGTGTGAGAAATGATTATGTCCTTGTCGTGAGTTACATATTTGTCTGATGGAAGTGGTCTACTTTTTAAGTGTTACGTCAAAATGAGTTCGCTGTGAGTGGTTTGTTTTTGAAAATATATCTCATGAGCTGACTTGACTGATTACACTGTGAAACAAAAATATGTTTATGTGTATTTTTTGGTAGTTCCTGCCTTCTTGTGTCTAGTCAAACACACTTTGGGCATTCATTTGTTCCAACTGTTAGCTTCACGATTATAGCATCGCGAAATGTGGGTAGAATAAATATGTCTTCTGAGATCGCGTTGAGATCAATTAAACTTTTAATAACTTCGCAGAATTCAAAACATTATATTTTGGTAGCAAACACTTTTCAACTGACAAATTGAATCACTTGTAATGTGTGATGCTGTAATTTCAAAAATATACCTGAAGCGTTAACTACAAAATGCTGGGACAGCATTTAAGGAGAAGGCTTTCTATCTATGAAGAAACTTATGTTAAACTAGTTGAAGATAGATGATCATTTAATTCGCATTAAAAAACGTTACAATGGTATTGTTACCGCACATTTAACAGTTTACAGATATGATAAGTTTTTTTGGGAATTATTTAGATTAGGGGCATCGACTCCGATTTTGATAAAATTTGGATATGTGAAACTAGGTTTGATTCTAAGAACTGGGATGTTTCATGGATATAAGCCAGCATGAGGGCGTGATGAGATTCATCATTAGTGGCGTAACAGCCCGAAGGGCTAGAGCCTAGATTTTCGCGCCTCTACTGTGTTGTGCGCGTTATAATTTTGACACATGTGGAGTGATGAGTTTGTAGCTTTTAAAAATAAAGTTAGGTTTGTGGAGATGCATCTTATTTAATTAAACTCATGAATGCTTGCGCAAATGTATACGCACCCCTCATGCAGGCAGGCGCCTGCCTGGTAGTTGTTGACATACCCTTTTCGAGACGTACAGTAAGCTTAATCGACTAAACCAAACGAAAAATCTATTATTTATGTTCTTTGGCAACCCCTTTTCGTATGATATAAATAATTGCTGAGCATCATGCGAGCTGAAGTCGTTGTATCTCTTAGGCGTTAAACAACAGAATGTTGTCAAAACAATTTCTTTTATATCGTTGCATATAGGCAGGCGAAACAGCATTTGCAGAAAATTGCATTTCTTTTGGAAACTATATCTCCGAATCTTGGAAAGTCAGACATTTTTTATATACAGTCGACTCCGCTTAACTGAACTACGCTTTACCGAAAAAATCGGTTAACTGAAACACAAAACCTGGTACGAAGCATTTTTTCATAATCTGCATACAAATTACTCCGCGTAACTGAAACCCGCTTAACTGAAAAACTTGGTTAACTGAAAAAAAAAATTTTCAACAAAAAATATAAATTTATACTGAAACTACTCCGCATAACTGAAATACAATAAGTGATTGAAATTTTTTTTCGAGGCAACTGTGAAATGGATGATACATTTTTTCGTGGATGGATTTTTTTTTTTTTAAATAAAATATTTATATGTTAAAAATTAGGTGTTGTTAGAATTTTTTTGAATTTTCGGACCGGATAAGGGAAATTGTTTTTCAGTTATCACATCTCCGGTTAAACGAAACGACGAAGTACGCTTAACTGAAAATATCGCTTAAGTGAAAAAAATTGTGGCAAATCAATGTTTCAGTTAAGCGAAGTCGACTGCATATACATCCGGATTCTTAGAATCAAGCCTAGTTTCACATATCTAAATTTTATCAAAATCGGGGTTGTTGCCCCTAATCTAAGCAATTACTGTGTTTTTTTATTTTTCTTCTAAAATATTGTTTTTAAGTATATATAATATATACAGTCGGTCAAAAAAGTATTTGCACACCCAGTTTTTACGATTTTTTGTTTATTGAAAATGTTTGTATGGAATGTTATGTATATAAGGAAAGTAAAAGCAGGATTCTTTGAATTCATAGAATACAAAACGCTTAAAATCGGTTAAAAATTACTCTAGTTTGCACACTTTATGTTGTGAGCGAAATATAATGGAAATAAATAAGATACAAGTGCAAATGCAGTCTATTTGCTTTGATAATGATTTGTAATCTCTAAAAACTCAAATCGATGAGATTACGACCAATTTCAGGACCTATCTGAAATCCTTCCTCCAAAAATGCATTGTTTGGATCGGTTTTGGTTGAAGTCTCCTTTTCCTTACTTTACAATTCAAAGTAATGTACGAATTTTTTATAAGACTTACGTCTTCTAATCAGACGTCCCAAATGCTGGCGGACAGCCCAGCCATGGTTGTACCGTCTCCGGAATTGTTCTTCCTCACTTATGGGGCCAACAATTCTCCGTAAAACTTTCCTCTCGAACGCGGCTAAGAGGTCAGAATGCCTTTGCCTAAGCACCGAAGTGTGAGTACTGGTAGTACAAGTGTCTTGTATAGCAGCAGTTTTGAATTCATGGTAAGGCTCTTGGATTTGAAAAGCCTTGCAAGACTGTAGTAGGTTCTGTTGACTTTAAGTAGCCGCCCGCGTATTTCTTCTTCCACGGTAGAAAGCTGAAGGATTGCACGATTTCAAATTCGTGCTCCGCTACCTTGACTGTTCTTCCAACATTTTGCCTGCTCGATCTGGATAAAGGAATTTTGTACAGCTTGTTCAATTCGTCCGAAGATGTCTATGTCATCTGCGTAAGCCAGTAATTGAGTAGACTTGGTGACGATTGTCCCTTTTCTTGATGCCTCAGAGCCCCGGATTGCTTTCTCCAACGCCAGGTTGAAGGGGAGGCAGGCCAGCCCATCCCCTTGTCAGCAATCAACAACAATCCGGCTACCTTAACTTGGCTTGAAATATTGGTCATGGTCAGCCTACATAGTCTTGTTAACTTGTTTGGGATGCCGAATTCTCTCATGGCTTTATATAGTTCTACCCTGGCTATGCTATCGTAGGCGGCTTTAAAGTCTATAAACAGGTGGTATGTTGGAATGTTAAATTCTAGACATTTTTCCATCGCCTGCCTGAGGGTCAAGATCTGATCAATTGTTGATTTGCGTGGTCAGAAACCACATTGATACTTCCCGATTATGGTTTCCGCGTATGGGGCTATCCGATCTTGTATGATAGAGGAGAATATCTTATTGACAGTACCCAACAATGTTATAGCCCTATAACTGCTGCAGTCTGTAATATCTCCTTTTTTGTGTAGGGGGCAAATAACGCCCTTTCGCCAGTCTTCCGGCATCTTCTCATGCTCCCATACGTGCACTATGATTTGATGAATTGCTTGGTGTAATGTTTGGACTCCATGTTTAATCAGCTCAGCTGATATGCCGTCAGCTCCCTAGGCTTTGTTGCCCTTGAGTCTTCTCCTTTTGCCTTTTGCATTTCCTCAATGCTTGGTGGCTGTTGTTCATTCCCATCTTCCCCCCAAACTTCCCATCGCTCCAGAATGCCTTTAGGATCGGTGATTGCATTACCCTCTACGTCTCTACAGTATGTGCAGCGTGGTGTGTACTGCGTCATGTTTCCGACGGATTGGTAGAACTTCCGCGCCTGGTGCGACCTCGCTCTCTTCTTTTCTGAGCCTTTTGTATTCCGCTTCGCGTGCCCGCGTTTTTTGGAATTGCTGATATCTTTACGTGGGAACCTGGTACTCGCAACGACCAAGTTCTTGGATGCTGCCATTTTTATGACTCGTAGTCCATTGTCATTAGTGTTCTCATGTAAACTATGGGAGCCAATGTACTGCCTGAATACTGACTCCCGACCTATTTTTGCGTTCAAATCGCCAAGGATGATTTTTACGTCATACCTTAAACAGGCATTGAGGGTCCTTTCTACTAGAGCGTAGTAGTTCATCTTCCGGGCACTCCTCAGTAGGTGCGTCAACGTTTATAAGGCTAATGTTCTTAAATTTGCCTTGCTCGCGAAGGGTGCATAGCCTTTCACTAATCGCGTTGAAGCCGATGATGGCAGGTTTAATTTTTTGGCTGACTAGGAAACCTACCCCAAGCACATGGTATCTTGGGTGACCGCTGTAATAAATGTCGTAGCTTTTCTTTTGCAAGACACCATTCCCTTGGCTTCTTATTTCCTGTAGAGCTGTTATGTCAGCCTTATATTTGGCCAGGGCATCGGTTAGCTGCTATGCAGCTCGGGCTCTGTAGAGCGATCTCACGTTCCATGAGTAATTCTTAAATCGTTTGTCCGTTGTTGTTGCTTGGGTCATTGCTGGGTTATCGGTCCGCTTTCGAGGCTTGCCGTTGGTCTCGTAGTTTCAGTTTTTACAGGTGAAGTTACTAGCCTCGCTAACCTTGCTTAGAAGGGACTTGTATCGCCATATTGGTCAAGTTTTAAATGAACAAAGCGAGGAGGCTATGACGATACTTCCATCAGTCCGAGATGAGTCTTTTTGTCTCAGGAAGTACTTATTTTTTTTCGAATTCCCTAATAAAACGTACCTGGGTCGAAGATACAACCCGTGAACTTTAGATTAGTCGTTTTGTCACTTGGTTTGCATTTAATAGAACTTTTAAAGCGAATCAACTGCTGTGCACGTCATTCGTGGACATTTGTTATTTGGACAGAATTGATCACGTTGCACTTGCAATGCAATGCAAGAAGCGTTTTTTCATAGCATAAGTCTAGGCGCTGAAATTTTTTTTTGTTTTTTTTTTAGCATTGACACGAACCAACTGCGCGGTGTACGCACCATGCTGCTCCGCATTAAAGCGCAACATTAAATCATGTTGCTGTGGTTCTTTTTAGTAGAAATTGGTATACATGTTTCAAACAAGTGAAAGAAAAAGGTTGCTCATAGAATTGGCTGAAATATAAATTGTAAAATTAAAATGCATCAAAGTCTATATGAAATTTAACTAACATTCCATAAGTATGTGGAAATTATTTAAGGATGGGCTGAAGAAATAACTATTCAAACTGTCATCTTGAACATGATCAGGCTTTAAAACATTTATATAGAAGATCATAGATTTTGAAAATTGTTACCAACATGGTAGCAAGCGTAGTTGGTTCGCAGAGCTCCTTAGTTCATTTTAATTATTTCAAGTACAAGTAGAAGTTAATTTAAAGTATATTGAGTGTGATTAAAAAGAATTTAAAAGAAAAATACAGTCGAAGCCGTCTAAGTCGAACTTTCACCGGAAATCAAAATTTGTTCGAGTTAGAATGATTTTTCGAAAAACTCGAGTTAGAGGGATTAATATTTGTTTTAATCAAAAGAGTATACGTGTAAGAAAAAACACAGGAAATTACTTGAAAAAGCTTGTAGTTTTCGATTTAGTCTTTCAAATTGGAGACAGAAGCCTTTTAAAAAAGGACTCTATTTTAAAAAGGCAGTGTTGGACCTCTTCCGACTTTCAGTGCATTCACTAAATGAAGCTTGAACACATCTCAGATACAGTTATTCATACGAAGCCGCACGGTTTGCACAAATAACATTTGTGGTTGTGTGTAGACGACGATTATTTGGCCCTAGACGACAATTGCGTTCGCCCAAGATTATTATGCTTCGAGAACCGTGGGCGAATAGTTTCGATTTTCTCATGTTCTTTGGGTTCGATGTTTGCCGTGTAATTCGCCATGCAAATCCTCATTCTTGCTGTGAACATTCTCTTTCTTTCTTGTATAGGTAAACAATAATAAGGGCAACCAAATGCGCCTTTTTCTTCGACGTGTTTGCACTAAATCAACGTGAAATGAAAGGTGTTGGTCTTCCAGCACCAAATTGAGAGAGAATCAACAATACAAGTTGCGTGCTTGACACAAGTTGCGAGAGCAAATTTTGTGTTAATTTTTTTGCAAACAAATTCGACTTAGAGGAATGGAAAATAGACCAAGAGTCGTAAAAATGAATTCGAGTTAGAGGATGGATTTTGTATGGAAAATTGAAAGGAATGCCAAAATATGGCGAACAAATTCGAGTTAGAGGGATTTTCGACTTAGGGGGCGTTCCACTTAGAGGGAAAAGCAGTTTATTAAAATGACATACGCAAAAGTGGATGATATTGCCATTATTATTTTTGTTGGCAAAAGATCGTTTGTGTCAGATGATAAAAGAAAAGTAGTGGGTTTTTATTACTTTTAAGATGAGCTAATCTAATGACCTCGAAATGTAGAAATATGTTTGTAATTCTAAATTGAGTGAAAGTAATTCAACATGGTTAACAAACAAATAACTTAATAACGCTCCCACTTATTATTAAGTTACAAAGATGTATCTGTTTGTTTATGTAGAGTTATATAAACGTTAATTTGCAATGTTTATGTTTTTTCGAAAGCAAACAAATTTTTCTGAGCTAAATGGCTTAGTAAAAATATCTGCTAGTTGATCTTTTGATGGTACAAAGCAAGCACCGAATCGGCCTTCATTGAATTCGTATAAGTCGAACATCGATGTGCCAGATTCCCAAGATATAAGGGTATATGTCTAGCCTACTTGCGCTAATACATATATGCATATATACAAAAAATAAGACAAATTGAGCATACACCCACAAACATAAAATATTTATATTTTGCTGGGATTAAGCATGTTTTGTTAACTTTGTTGTTGTTCTTACTTTTTAATATATTAGTTGAAATATGTGCAATCGAAACTACATTTTTGTCTTTTCCATAAATACATTTTTAAGGCTGACTTTTGAAGTAAACAAAATTATAACTAATTTGGGGGTGTATGCTTCATTCTGTTAGGTACGCGTTTCTGCCGATCTCTTTTTTCGCGCACTTCTATTGTTTTGGCAAAGTGTTCAATAAGAAACACAATAAATACTCTCAAGCTCTGAGAGCGAATGAACTTTAGAGAGCGAAAATATTCTGAAAAACTTGGTGTCGTCTTATAGGACCCCGTCATAGAAAAATTTTCGCAAAATAACTTTGTATGGCGTGCACTATCTTGATAATATATTGTCTTTGATTCAGGTAAACAAGATTTTACTTCTGTTATAGAAAGAAAAATCGTTGTCACTGAAGGTTTCGAAGAAGAATACTTAAAAGTTGATATCTTGAAAAATAGTGTGAAAATATATTTTTTTTTTACATAATATTTTCTAATTTTTTCGCCGAGATCTACAAAATGGCGTTTTCAAATTAAAATGTTGTTGTTTTGAGGTTTTTAGATAATAACTTGAAAAATATTAAAACCAGAATGCTCGGACCAATTTTAAAGCACAGATTGCATCTAAGGCTACATTTTATATTTTTTTCAGATTTTTAGTTACATCGGTGTGGAAACTGGTGGGGCGGGGGGAAAGCCTTTTTTTTAACTTCAGAACAACTTTGAATCCAAAAAAATCGAAAAAGAAACTTTTGACTGAAAATTCGGAAATGAAACCTCTATTTTATATTAAAATAGTAACTTGATGGTACATTAAAATAGTGAACTTGAGTAGTTGTAAACAAAATTTTTTTAAAAATTTAGTATTAGTACTAACTTTTACGCTAGTATGTAATTTAAAAAAAAATTCAGAATCTTAACTGCGCAATTAAAACACATCTATTCCTGAAATTTCATTGCTTAATTCTAAGTGGCTTACCGGTTACCAAGATGAGAGCTTAATGACGGACAGACAGACATTTTTATAATCTGCGCCACGCTCCTTTTCAATGATACCCATATCGAATTAAGGAAGCAATTCGAACTCACTCAATTTGGCAGAAAGAGAATTATATTACCTTATGCTTAGTATATCTTGGTATCAACTCACTTAGAATCTGTGTAACCTTATAACCCTGCTTCCATAAGGATAAATAATTCTCTTTCGGTTTTTTTTATCGGCGGAAAACATGTGTACGCCTTATTTTCAACTTTAAAGCTTAATACATCGAAAGCTGAAGTTCCAAATGAGAAGTTCAAAATGAAAACTCTATTTCCAGGCCTATCCAACGATATCCCACTCAATAGATTCCAGTGAATTTTTTTGTTTTAAATTTAGTAATTATTTAATTTGTAAAATGATATTTTATTCATACTACAAATTACGAAACTAAAATTGTTTACCATTTTGTTTGGATTTCTGAACTCATTATTTTAGAAAATAAGTATGTTTTTTCTATATCATGACCAGAATAGGGTCATTGAAATAACTTTCCTGAATAATAAAGATTAATACAATTCAACGACAAGGTTGATGAGCCTTTTAGGTAACCTTTCTTTAGGGAGGATTGCGCTAAATATGAGGCGTGAAGCTAAGCAATAGTCACCTTATATTTTTTTATTTATTTTATTTCCATGGCTTACACATTAAGATATAATATCTTTTAAGGTAGTGAAGCTGTAACCGTTTTAAATTTAAAAGGAAACTAGTTAACTAAACTTCAATAAAAAATAGTAAGAAAAAACAACCAACTAAAAGGAAATAAAAAAATTGAGGAGATTAAGTTTAAAAAAAAAATGAAGTTAAAATTTAGGCAATTGACGTTTCAGTTCTTCTTTAAATCGTGTCTTCTTTCTTACATCTCTAGTTGGCGTGGTAGGGAGTTCCAGAGTCGAGTGGCATAAACAAAGAATTGACGTTCGGAAGTCAGGCAGGAATAGCGCGGAGGCAATATAAGTCGAGTCCTAATAGATGCACAGAACGATAATCTATTAAATAAGTTCTGAGGTTGCTTAGTGTGGATTATGGTATGAAGCAGAGCAAAAGAACGAAAATGTAAAAGGCAGTCAATTATGAGGCCACATATAAGTTTGGAGAATTGGAAAATGTAGTCACATCGTCGCCGACCACAGACGTATCGAGCCGCATTGTTGTAAGCCACGTTCAACTTACGATTACTTACGGCATCACTCCTTCCAAAAACTCCGCATCCATCGGTTAGTATGGGCGTAATGATTCTTTTGACTAACAAGGCTCAAGTTGCAATGGGCGTAAAGTGTTGGATCGCCCACAAAGACAGAAGGATTCCATGGACTTTGCCAACTGAGTTATTAAAGTGGTTATTATAGTATATTAAGTTAAAAAGGTAGGTTCTTGGCGGTATCCACATAATCAATTGGTCCGCTATTAAGGCAAAAAGGCTTAAACCGTAAGGTATCAATGGTTTTTCTAGAAATTACGAAACAAGAAGTCAAAATTCTTGGGATTGATGACGATTAGGTTCTCTTTGGACCAACTCGCGATTTTTTCTAAGTCGAAATTGATGCGGCCTATGCTGTTGTCTATTGAGCTAATCGGGCTACTGAGGGGGCCCAGGATGGAGCCCTGTGGTACCCACACGTATTAGGGAGAAAATTAGACCGAGAGTAATTAACGGATACGGCTTGACGACGCTCTCCGAGATATGATGACAGGAGACGAACGGCGGAACTAGAAAAGTTGTAAAGCCTTGAGAGCTTATCGCACAAAGCAGCATAGTGGACAGTGTCAAAAGCTTTCGAGAAGTCGAGAAGTACGAGGAAAGTCGCATGTCCTACATCCAGCTTCTGCCTAATGTCGTCCACAACTGTGAGTAACGCCGTTGTGCAATTGTTTTTAGGGCGGAAGCCAGAAAAGGGGTCAAAAACAAAAGGCCGGAAGTCAGTACCTGCAGAGTTCTTGGGAATAGGTATGATTTTCGTCATCTTCCAAACAGAAGGAAAAATACCGGTGGTCAGAATTTGATTAAAAATATGAGTAATGAACGGCAGAAGTCTGGGTAAAGGGATTTATAAAAATTTGGGGTTAACTTTTTCCAAACCTTTTGAATTTGAATTTGATTTGAATGGAAAGCAGGCTCGCGACTACATCTTCCTGTTGTATAAGAGAGAAATTACCCTTAGCAGCGTGATATGTATGAGAGCCATGACTTAAGTTGCGAGGAGGCAAGACGGGGGAGGCATCAGTAGCTGGGTGATATACAAAATGTTATCGCAAAATGTAAACGCATTTACATCGGCGTTAAAGAGTTGTCTACCCGTTTGCTTACCTACTCCAATCTCCTTAAGGTTTTTCACAACTGTTTGCCAGACAAAGACGGGTTTAGGTGCTTAGAAAAAAAAACGAATCTTCGCTGCTCGTATTTTGGAGGCAAGATATTCCGGAGTTCGCAGTAAGCTGTATGGAAGACTTTAACTCTGAAGCGCTTCAACTTAGAGTGGTAAGTTCACAGATTTCTCTACTGAACCAAGAATTCAAGCCGTGTCTTATCGTTTTCGTCCTGATTGGAACGTGGCTGTCGAATAGAAGGTTCACGTTGCTTTGTAGAAACTCAGTTTGTTGCTCAGGTGACGAAATGCAGTAGACTTGGTCCCAGTTAAAATTGAGCATGTCACGTTCTAGCAATGCGAAGTCAACGCTCCGCAAGTCTCGCACCTAAAAAGTTTGGGGCTATAATTAATATTGAAGTCAAATGTAAGGTAGATCAGATTTGTGTTTAGAGAAACTGGGAGCATATAACTGGGCATAAAACAGCGTCTTATTATAATCACTTACGAAGAAAGCATCGAGCAGGTGCTGGAGGTATCACTAAAATGAGTTGGAGTGTTAGAATTCGCAGTTAAGAGATTAAATGAACAAAGACTTTCTGTTAACTTACGGTCTATTAAGAGAATACAATTGAGGACCCCACAAAGAATAACGTTTGCTACGCTAAGGGAGTCATCATCAAGCAAGGAGCTGAGATATTGATGATCAATTGTTTAATTGGGTGTGTATACCACTCCAAGGAAAATCGAGTCGCCAGCAGTGGCTAATTTCAAAAGCAAATACTCCATGTCACTATAACCATAAGGTTTACGTTTGATTTTTACACTGTCGAAAACACCACCCCGGAAATAAGCGACAACACCCTCACCAACACGTCCAATTCTATCAGCCCGATAAATTTGATAGCCTTCCATACGGTATAAATTTTTAGATTTTTCGACTACTTCTTGACTTGATATCAACCCCAGAACCAACAAACAGATTGAAATTAATCTATTTTCGGCCATAGACTTTGTGCATTAATGTGCCATAACTGAAAGCCATTCTTTTGCTTCAAAAGAACTTTAATCATGGAATACAAAATGCCACTCCCTTCAAGAACCGCCTGGTTTCCACCAAATTTGTTAAAGGAATGAGACATTAAAAAAAGGAATGAGGAAAAGATTACGAAGAAGCTAAGCAATTAGATATGGAGAAAAAAAAAATACAGGGAATGAGGAAAAAAAATATTAGTTTAAGCTAAGTTGAAACTAAAAAAAGCCGGTCAAGTGTGAGCTTTACTCACGCACCGAGGGTTTCGTTCTTTCGTTAACAGATTAGAAGTAAGGAAGTTAAAGCAACTAACTAACAACAACTAGCAAACGACTACCTGCCGTTTTCGAATAAAGCTAAACAAAAGAAAAATCTTTCTCATTTGCTGATCGTGCCAACCGTGTGAAAATTGATTTAGTGAACTTAAGGGAAATGGTCTCAAGCTACTATATTGAAACAATTAATCAGCAGTTCATGAAAGTTAGCTTATCAAGCAGCTAAGCAATTCGAATCATAACGTATTCCGCAGTAATAAATAGCCACTTAGTCATCTAAAACACTAATGTGGTATAGTCACAAACATCCAAGAAATTAACAAATCAAGTACTCGTGTTTGAAATTCAAAAAAAATTCAAATTTTACACTAGGATTTATTATTTGACTTTTGGCATGTGAAAACCACATTGAAGCAATAGCAAAAATATTGTTCAATTTTGTTTTTGTTTCTTTAGAATTCTTTATTCAGTGATAAAATCTTTCCAACAGCATATTCATATAAATCGCAACCAATAGAAAAGAGCGTATCAGGAAATGGTCTGAGCACACATACACGTACAAATAACTGATTCTCTTATTTTTTTCAAAAAAAATTATAATAACAAAGCTATTATGATCAATCATTTCTTTACTTCGCTTTGTTCTTAAGAGAACTGAGAGAGAAGAAAACTATTTTTCCGCACTTAAAACTTAATACCTCGAAAACTGAGCCTCAGAACTAAAAGTTCAACATGAAAACTGTATTTTACTCAAAAAAATCTATCCAACGGCACCTATTTATTTTAGTGCGAATAAAACATCATATGAGATTTTTGCAATATTGCTATGAGTTGCCCCGTAGCTCCAATTTTTTTCAGATTTTTTGGCTCATTATTTTAGAAAATAAGGTATGAGACACTGTACACAAGTCGGTTTTTTGAAGTTTGCGGACTTATAACTTTTTACCAATAAGACTAAGATGCTAATGGTGGTACGACTTTTCGATCTAGTTACCATTCTTTTTCCAACGATACCCACATCCAGTGTCTAAGAAAAAAAAACTATTTTTTGATTTTAGTATTAGTACTAACTTTTTCGTTAGTAAGTAACTTTCTTAAAACTTTTTTTCGTAGCTTTCTTTGGGCAAGTGAAGTACATCATCTGTATAAATTTCATTTCTTAATTGTAGGTGGTTCACCAGGTACCTAAGATAAGGCTTAATGACAGACAGACAGACATTTTTGTAGTCTCCGCCCCGCCCCCTTTCCAATGACACCCATATTGACCACAAAAGTTAATAAAAGTTTTTTCAAATTTTAGTTTCAGTACAAACTTTTTCTTTAATATACGACTAACTCCGGAAAAAATTCCCGATTTATTTTGGGGTTGCCGAGATACATATTCATTCCAAGTTTCATCCCTTAACTACAGAGGTTTCAGAAGTTATTAGCAAATATGTAAAGGCGACAGACAGACAAACTGACACCGAAGTGATTCTATAAGAGTTTCGTTATTACTTTGGAACGAAACCCTAAAAAGAAAAAAAATGAAGAAAAAATATTAAAAAGAAGTGAAAAAGTGTTTAAAAGTAGAAAAATTAATACGTTGAAAGTGAAGTTTGAAGACCTCAGGAATTCGTTGACAGATGGTGATCTTCATCAATATGGCTGCTGGCAACTTTGATAAGCATTTCATCGTTGTCAATTTTGACAGGAACTGCATCTGATTTATGTAAACAAATCCGCGTGAAGTGTAAGCTGGGAAGATTCGTTTGGTAAGTCGTAGTTTGATCGCTTGCCGCATAATGTTTCGATTCAGTGGTGTTAAACTCTCGTGAAGATAAATCGGTCGATTAGAGTCAAAGCCGGCATCAGATAAATAAATGGGACGAGAGTTGAATTTCTGATGTTTAGATGCAGCACTCAGCATAGAAGCCTTATTGTACGTGAAGAAAAATTGTACAATCATGATTAAGTCCGCGTTCGGCTTCTTCTTCTTTTGCGGGCGCTACAGTCCGGGGTGGACCTGGGCCTCAGCCAACATGCCTCGCCATCTAGCGCGGTCTTGGGCTAGACGCCTCCAGTTTCGCACGCCCAGCTGATTTAGGTCCCTATCCAACTGGTCACGCCACCGGAGGCGAGTCTTCCTCTACCGCGTTGTCCATCAGGGTTGGACTCGAAGACTTTACGAGCCGGAGCGTTAGTGTCCATACGCTCCACATGACCTAGCCATCTCAGTCGGGACACTCGAATTCGTTTAACTAGATCGATGTCGCTGTACAGCTCGTAGATTTCATCGTTTAGCCTTCTCCTCCAAACTCCCTCTGTGCAAACGGGACCAAGAATAATCCGAAGGACTTTCCTCTCGAAGCGACCAAGGATCTCTTCGTCCACATTTGATATTGTCCATGTTCCTGCGCCATACAGTAGGATTGGGACTATCAAGGTCTTATAACTTGGTACTTCGAGAGAGGCCTTTGTTTTGCAGCTGCCGTCTAAGCCCAAAGACACAGCGATTGGCCAGGGTTATCCTTCGTTTTATCTCCGCGGTTGTATCACTTGCGGAATTTACCTCCGATCCTAGGTAGACGAATTCTTTCACCACTTCGAATCCATATCTGTCTATTGTGACGTTTTGCTCAAGAAGTCGGTGTTGTTGGGCTCTCTTTGTAGACAGCATATATTTCGTCTTACCTTCATTCACCGCAAGACCCATCTTAGCCGCTTCTTTCTCGAAGCTCGCAAAAGCCCCACTGACAGCCCGTTGTGTCCTTCCGATGATGTCAATATCATCGGCATATGCGAGTAGTTGTACTGACTTGTGGAAGATCGTGCCTCTAGTGTTGACGTCCGAGTTACGCACGATCTTTTCGAGAATGATGTTAAAGAAGTCGCATGACAGTGCATCGCCTTGTCTAAAACCTTTCTTGACATCAAAGGTCTCGGTGAGGTTTTTACCGACCTTGACAGAGCAACGGGCATTCTCGATCGTTAATCTGCAAAGACGAACGAGTTTTGCAGGGATGCCAAGACTAGACAATGCGCTATATAGCTCGTCTCTATAAATGCTGTCATACGCGGCCTTAAAGTCGATAAATAGGTGGTGTGTATCGACTTGGAACTCCTGGGTCTTCTCCAAGATCTGCCGCAGTGTAAATATCTGGTCAATGGTAGATTTCGCTGGCCTGAACCCGCATTGATATTGACCAATCAAGCTGTTAACAAAAGGTTTCAGGTGGTTACACAGAACGGCGGAGAAGATCTTGTACGCGATGTTCAGAAGACTTATACCTCTGTAGTTGGCGCAGTTTAGAGGGTCTCCTTTCTTTAGGATCGGGCAAACGATGCTGAGATTCCATTCATCGGGCATACTTTCATCCGACCAAATCTTGGTGTATGCACCTTACCAGCTCATCTCCACCTGCTTTGAAGAGTTTAGCAGGCAGTCCATCGGCACCAGCGGTTTTATTGGACTTAAGCTTGGTTATCATGGCCGATACTTCACTGAGGTCAGGGGGGGCGGAATTCGTGTCTATCATCGCTTGTATAGGATAGAGGACTCTGCCTGACAGCTGGATCATCATCATCGCCGTCATACAGTCTGCAGAAGTGATCCTCCCATATTCTCAGCACTGAATGTGATTCTTCTGTTCTGTTCTTACGAGTCTCACTCGTTTTTTTTATCTGTTGATAAAAGTTTCGAACGTCCTTCCTGCAGTAGCACCTCTCAATTTCTTCAATCGCGCGCTTCTCGTGCCCTTTCTTTTTCTTATGGAGAAGCCGGTGTTCCTCCCTTCTTTTCTGCTCGTAAAGCTCGCGAGCGGCTCTCGTCTTTCTTTGCAGCGCCGCTTTGTTCGCTGCGTGTGCTCGCCGACATTCATCATCAAACCATGGGTTTCTTTTTGGGGGCGGAATGAAACCTAGCACATCGGTTGCGGCTTTTCTAATGATCTCCTGGCAGTGCAGCCATTAATCTTCTACACTTGAAGTCGGTGGCACAGATCTTTCAAAGAGGTAAAGGGAGACACGATCGGAGAATTCACTGGCGACCTCCTGCGATTGTAGTCGTGCGACATTAAATTTCCTCACAGCATTGGGTTGGTTTCGTTTCGTCCGAGAGATCGTCGAGTCTATATTAGCGCCGCGTTCGGCTTAGCTCGAAAAATTCGGCTAATAGATGGTGGTTGATGGTTTAGTGAGTGACACAAGTAGTTGAAGGTGGTCTTTAGGTTTTTATCTGGCAACCCACCAAAACGGCGTCAGTTGCGAGATTTTTCATGTGCAACTCTTCCACTTGTGCTTTTATGTGTGCAAGGTTCGAACAATCAGAATGTTTAATTTGATTGATTTCAAGCATTAATTGTTGTTTGATATTCTCAACACTCGATGTTAAGCAGCTTAAATTGATGGCTTGATCCTCAATCGCAACAACTCGTCCCTTCAGTGCTTCTAGGTCCAAATCAACTTGTGCGAATTTTTCAGTAATGCTTTTCTCAATCAGATCAATTCTTCCAGACAAATCAGTCTCCATAACGAGTAGTTGGCTAGGTATTGACGAACCCTGAACAGCAATAGCTTCTGATAGTGTTGTAAAAGATTCCTTGTCGACTGACGAAGGCTTCGGAGACGATGACAAAGGCTGCGTTTGAGATGGTTTAGGTGATATTCGTGCCAGTCTGTGTGCTTGCTTTTGTAGTTGTAAACAAGTGAGCCATGATGTTGACGTAATTCCGCGGAACAGCAACATACTCAAAAGCAACGGCCAAAAAAGGCAAATAGCAGTGCAAAGCACTATTGACTGCGAGAATTCAAATTTAAATTTCACGAATTTGGCGAAAAATCACTGGTGTAAGCGCACTAGAAAGATGGTAATGAATAGTTGCGATTTCCAAACACTGCAGAACGCTCCAATGATATTTGTGTTGTCTTGATTATAGAATTAACGATTAAAAAAGATAGCCGCAGTGGACACACGTCTACTTCATTTAAAAAAACAGTTTTAGTTAGTTTTACCTTTCCTCCCATAATATCCTCTCTCTCCGATGGGCCGGATTATACGACACGTGCCGAGGATCAGCCTGGCTGGGGGCTCGCTCGTCTGGGCAACTGAAGTTGCCAGTGCAGTTTCTGCAAACCCTAAGTCAAGTGACTTCACATCCAAGCGATAGAGGTCTGCAGAAGAATCCTTAATATATCCCAAAAGGGTGAAGGCCTGTGGTAGAAGCTCCTGGAAGGTAATATCGTCTTGGACCGTGACCGTAGTGACGTAGTGACGTCGACGGTAGCATCTGCCTGTCGAATTGGAGGAAGTTAGAGTCTGCCGTGCTTGAAAGTCGTCGACAGGGACGACTAGGCCAAGGACTCGAGCCTGGCTCCCTGCCCGGGCAGACAACCCGGAGGTCATCCTGAACATGATCAGGTACTGCAACCCTGAGATTCCTACTCACAACTGGAAGGTCGGCGGTAATCATCATCAACAAGGAGTCCCCGGCCCCTCTTGCTCAAATCGAGGACATAATCAGCTTCGGCTTTGTAAATGTAATCTTGCAGGTTTACAAGAAGGACGAGGAGGACTCGCACAAGTAGGAACTCGCCTCCTCCACCGCTGCCGTTATTGCCGGTAGTGTAGCGGCCCCCACTTTGGTGGAGTCGTGTGCGGTCCGCGCTGGAACGGGCATATCCTTTCCCCCATCCTCTTTAACCGTCCTACCTCAGCTCCCTCCCGCGTATCCTTTTCTACTATCCCTTTCCCCCACGAAGTCGCGTGCGACCTCCGAATCAGATCTGGACGGACTCGAGCTATCGGATCTGGAACACTTTAGTGGTCGTGACAGTCCGGCTGTCTAGCATTCGGCCAGCAGGTCGCTGCCTATGCAGCAATAAGCATTAGAGCCATGTACTCGTGGCCTTCTAGTTGCATGGGTCACTCTACAATTCCAGAGTATATCGTCTCCCCTTCAGGGAGCTAGATTTTACTCACCCTAGAACTCTTTACAAAAGAAACTTGAGCCTGCCCTCCAGATTGGACTAGAGTGAAGGCATACCTATAAAAAATGAGTCTGGTAATTTACACTGACGGATCAAAAACTGAATCCGGAGTCGGTGGAAGGGTCTTTTCCGAAGGCCGAAGGGATTCAGATCTCATTTCGCCTCCCCAACCACTGCAGCGAGTTTCAAGCGGAGATAATGGCGATCAAAGAAGCGTTGTCGTGGCTAACGTACAACATGGTATCTCGCACTTCTATCACGATATGCTTTTTTGTTCGAATCTCAGAACACATAAAATTCATTCGAATGAATAGATTTATCAGATTTATGGAGTAAGGGAATCGTTAGAGTCGCAGAATATGCATGTTCTTCTTAGACCAAATTCGACAGACGCCCGCTTCGCTCAGATCACGATAATGAGTTGTTGGGCGTTTCTTGCATACACAGGTATCATCGTCAAATCGCCACGAGCTAGTCAGTTGGTCATCCGTTAGCTAAAAACAATTAGAACTCATCGGGGGCCTTGTGGTCTGTTGCGTCTGTCTGGATGGGCTTACATGATCATTTTATCAGGAATCCAACGTCACCGCAGAAAGATAGAATTTTGATTGGTGAAATGTTGACAAAGTCCTATTATACTTTACCAAGCAAACTGATGGTTATAATGGTCAGATTAACTACTAACTTTATGTTTGTAACATTGTAGTTCCATACCCTTTTTAATTGAACCAAGTGTTAAGAATTTTCACTGAGCCACAATCGTTACATATTTTCAACTGCTCCATTTGAAATATAAAATTTCTATCCTTTGATTGCGGTCGTTCAAAACTTCTCTTAAAGTCTGACACTGTAATGTGATTTGCAGATTCACGAAGGAATATTATCAACTTTAGGTCCTTTTTCATTGAAAAAATTTAAATGGACGCAATTCACCTGCGAGTAACACGAACTCCCTGAATCGGTGCACTGTGTCACACAGCGTTCGAAACACTTCTTGCGATTATGCAAGTGACAGTTGTCAAGGATGCTACTGGTACGTTTCTTCCGTTTGTTTTGGTTTTTATATTCACAGACTATTAAAGAGAAGGATGTAGAGAAAGCTTTCTTGTAGCTAACGAAACTAGATTATGTTGTTCTTTTCTCCCTCTACTCAGGCAACATTTCGAAGAGAGTTTGTTTTAAAAGAGAATCTGAAAGTATTTCAGAATTATAACAGTCCACTGAATGGCAAATATACTCTTTTGAGTTGAGTTATTTATTTGAGTGGGATTTCGTTTGATTTTTTTTTAGTAGTAATTTATGTTGAAGAAGAAGAAGAATTTATGTTGAGGCAAACAGAGACTTGTTTCGGCAGACACCTAATTTCGCAACTTTTTCAAAAGCACTGAACTATCTCAGTGATTCTTCACTCAGATATTAAAATGAAGTATGAAGATCTTATAAGTTTCATTTCATTCGACTGCCTTTGTTGAGTGCCTGTGCGAATTGAGCAAACGCGTTCCTCCCCTCTATTGACGAAGAGTTACGACACAAGGATTCACGTCTAACCTACGTGCGATTAGTCTCTCGGTACAATAGGTCTGTGTAACTAGAAACTTTTTTTTAACTATGCCAACTGCCAACTTTGTAGTTGTGATTCCTTAGAGAGCATTCCCGCTCCCGAGCATCGGTGACCTAAACCAAATGAATCGGATGAATTTGGGTCACTCAGTTCATGGCAGACTAGATTGAGATTTATGCAGAGTGTTACTGTTATTTTGACTGTACCGTTTTTGTCCAACATAGTAGTTACCATGTAGTAGTTGATCCAAAAAAGATGTTAGTTCATAAAAGTCATTCGTTGGTAGAATTTACATTCTTTTAAGAAGATGGTTGAACTCTAGGTTTGGTGCATGAGAAAACGGCATATTATTTATAAGGCTAATGGTAGATCTGTCTTGGTGGTATAATAATAAGCTGACATCGTTAGGTTGAAGTGGTTCAAAGTGAAAGAAGAGTTATAAGTAAATTTGTGTTTTGTATAACAAGATTCAGGTCACTTTATTGTGACTTCTCATTGTAGGTCAGACCACTGCGAACCATACAAAGGAAATTTTTATTGAGTCATGAAACCTGATGTTTTAATTAAATTTATTTTCTTTTTGATAGAAATATCATCATCGTCATCTTGACCGCGTATTTCACAGGGTCGCGGGGCAATGCACGCAGAAGAGATCTCCAGACAACTCGATCCTCCGCCGCCAACTTTAACTCATCAGGAGGTATGCCCAAACGTATGCAGGCGTGATTTTGAACTTGGTCCAGCCATCTCATCCTGGGTCCGCCGAGCGGTCGCCTTCCCGACGGGATCGTATTCAAGGCGTGCCTCGGAAGTCGTGATGGAAACATTCGTTACCAAATCATCGAATTATAGATCTTTCCGTCCGAAGAAGCAGCTGCTCAACATTGAGCTCTCCATGCACCGTCGTGTTTCTCACTCTATCTCGACGAGTAACTCCCACAATAGCACGAAGAAAACTCGGCAGTTTGTACTCACGATCTTATTCTTTCGGTCATTACCCAAATTTCATGACCATAGGTGAGAGTTAGGAAAAAACTAATTTAGGAAATGAAAGCACAGATAATAAATAGTTTATTATCTGTGATGAAAGGTCAAACTAATTTTGTCCAATATACTTAAATTTATAACAAGTCCATATACGATCTACACGAAAGTAGAACATCTGTGGCTCTATTTAAATCGTTTCAATTTTGTTTCTCTTGTAACGAAACTCTAGATGCACACACTCCATAGGAAAAAAGCCGAAAATTTGTTGGGAAAAAATTTGAACTATCAATTGTTACCTTCAGTTGGTACCTTCAAGTTTTTTAAACGTTTATGAAACTATTTAAATCGAATTTATTGAATTGATAATGATAACACAATACCTAACTATTGTTCCTTTTGAAGCCACATGGCTTGTTTGCAAGAATTCACGCAATTTTTTTTCATTTGAACTGGAAATTCGTTGTCATTATACAATTAATAATTAAAAATAAATGTATTGGCGGACTAAACCAATCTGGAGTTATAGACCCAAAGTATTTTGAAGTGCAGGTAGGTAAATCTTTCACTCAATTAATTCACGTTGATTTCAAACCACTGCTCTCTGACCAAAAGCGTGTAATCTAGAACCATACATAATACATAATCTGTTCTTAAGCTGAATAGATGTTTAGAAAGGTTGTCTTTTATAAATATCCTGTATTTGACGGTCAGAGTCATTCACCTTGCAGAATCACTTATTCGGGTTTTTATGATAGCAACGATAGTTAACATAGTTGTTAAGTAAAATTAACTATTTTGATATTTCACAAATTCCTTTATTGTCTCAACGAACGGGAGAACAAAAAACAAACTTGACTGAGTTCAAACGAAGAAGTAATAACGAATAATAAAACGAAACGAACAAAAGACGCCGGTTGACCGAGTCCTATCCCACTGAACTGTTCGATGGCTGCGGTACAGTTCAGTGGGAACTGAACGAAGGCTGCGGTTGCCGCATTCAGCGATTTAATCTCATACATCCTGCCCGGTCGAGACACCAGGCTCGAAAGACTCCACTAGTCGGCACAGTTTCTGTACCGGCCTGAAATAAACTCCAGCGGCTGTCCTCAAGGTGACGTTGCGAACCAGTCCATCGCTGGCCGGGTGAACCTCAGTAACTCGCCAGTGGGTTGGCGGGAGATTCTCATGTCGAATCAAAACGATATCATCCACTCTTATATCTTCGGAGCGGCGCTGCCATTTGCCATGCACAGATACTCGTCGCTCCAACGCTGCCAAAACTGTTGATGCACTTTGCGCAGCCACTCCCATTGTTTGATACGATTAGTAGGCACATCCTTGATGCTCGGCTCTGGAACGGCGAGGAGTGGGACCCCAACCAGGAAGTCTCCTGGTGTCAGGGTAAATTTGTCGTCTGGATCATCGTGCAATGGTATTATTGGGCGAGAGTTGAGGCACGCTTCGATGCGCACCGATAAGGTTTGTAGTTGGCTGTATCACAACTCCTGCGCTCCAACTAAGCGTACCAAATGTCGCTTCGCAGCTTTAACCGCAGCCTTCCATAGACCGCCCTGATGTGGAGCGCTGGGTGTGATGAAGTGCCACTTTGTGCCTTTGTTGGCTAGTGCTTGTTGATTCTGCTCAGTAGTCCAAATCGCCAAATCTTGTTGAAGGATGCGGTTGGCACCCACAAAAGCCGTGCCGTTATCGCTGTACAGGTCTTGACAGGGGCCACGTCGACCAGTAAGGCGAGTGAAGGCATCCAAAAACGCTTGTGATGAGAGATCATCCACCACCTCAATATGTACAGCCTTCGTAACCATACATACGAAGACAGCCAGGTAGGTTTTCACTGTTGCGCGGGATCTCTTCGCTCCGAAGGGCTGCGCAGGGTGAAGGGACCGTAGTAGTCGACCCCTGAAGCCGAGAATGGTCGATTGGCAACCACCCTCTGCCTAGGCAGCGACGCCATCTGTTGCGTAAGAACCGCTCCACGGTGCCGCCGACAAACGACACAGTTATGTATGTAGCTCCTCACTGCTTGCCGGGCATGTAGAATCCAATAGCGACCGCGAAGGTCCTGAAGCATAAGCTGCGTTCCGCCATGGAGTGTGCGATCGTGAGCGTCTTTGATGAAAAGTCAAGTTAGAGCCCCAGCCTTCGGTAGAATGATTGGAAAGCGATACTCGTGTGGCTTTATCAATGCGATCACCAACCCGCAATAGTCCATCCTCATCCAGGAAGGGGTTGAGTGGTAACAAACGGCTGGAACTGGGCAAACTCGTCTTGTTGCGCAACTGATGGATATCAGCCAAAAATGCATTCCTTTGCTCGATGCGCAGAAGGACCTGCAATGCGTCGTTCAATTCATCAGCACCGACGATGGTTTTGCGTAGGTGTCGACGGCCAGGCAACCAACGCATGATGAATACCAATGTGTGAAGAAGGCGTAGACTAGAACTGAAACGCTCGTTCAGTTGAATGATTTGACCGTCTCGAGTCCTGGTTGTAAGTTCCAGTGCCACTGTAACCACCACTGCTTGGAAAGAGGCCTTCTGTTCGTCCTGCACGGTTAGTTCCTCTTCTCTGCTGAGCTTGTTGCCGTCTCCTGACGTGTATGAATCGTCCGCCAACCAATCTTGTCCGTGTAGCCACAACGGATGTCGCAGGAATTCATCTGCTTCGATGCCCCGACTAGCGCAGTCCGCTGGATTCTGGGCCGACCATACATGATGCCATGCCTCCTGGATTTGTCGAACTCGGTTTGCTACGTATGGCTTCAGCGCCGCAGGATGCTTACGTAACCAGCACAGTACGATGTTCGAGTCCGACCACAAATAATACGATGCGTTCTGTAGTCCCAAAGCAGTTCGGACGTTTTGAAGTGTTGATGCCAAAAGATGCGCTGCGCACAACTCCAAACGCGGAATGGTCGCGCCCTTGAGCGGGGCTACTTTGGTGTGAGCATTTAGCAACGAGATATGAGCTGGCTCGTTCGGCCGGGTTGTCTAGATGTAGATGACAGCTGCATAAGCTCGTGTACTGGCGTCACAAAAACCGTGAATTGTTGTTACCTCCCCAGTTGACATACCCAGCCACCTGGGTACGCGAAAGTGATTGAGCGCTGACAGTCCATTACGAAACGTAAGCCAAGTTTCTCGCAGTTCTTGAGGGAGGGGGGCATCCCAAGTAATGCCCGCTGACCAAAGCGATTGTATGAAAATCTTTCCAGTGATGACGACAGGCGCGAGCAGCCCTGTTGGATCGAACAGCTGCGCGACCTCGCTAAGTACCCGTCTTTTTGTGGAGTACTTGGGTTGTTGTCCCAGGTCCACATGAAAGAACAGATCATCACTCTCTGGGTTCCACCTTAGTCCAACACTGAAGATGCAGAGTCGATGATGTGATTAGACGGTGAGGATGCACCGCCTGTGATGTCGAAAACCACTTGAAGGCTATTTGAATTCCATTTGCGAAGTTTAAAATGTCCAGCCGAAAGGATTTTGTCTACGTTGTTAGCCAACAGCACTGCCTCTTGAATGGAGTTACAACTCGTCAAATAATAGTCAACATAAAACGATGTTAGTATTGAGTCCCGCGCTGCCACTGCCTGATCGGGGTCCAGTACCTCACCATAGTTGTCGTATGTTCAGAGTTCGCACTGCGTTGAATGGACTACAAGCCATTCCATATGTACCCGTAGTCAGCTGATAGACATCTAAGCTCCTTTTTGATGACTCCCGCCACAGAATGCGCTGGAAATGCCGATGCTCTGGAGCCACAAGTATTTGTCGGAACATTTTCTCGATGTCTGCAGTGAGAGCAACGAAAAACCGACGGAACCGAAATATTATGTTTATCAATGAGTCTTGGATGGTTGGATCAATTAACTGCGTGTCGTTCAGCGAGACACCAGTACTTGTACGCGCTGATGCGTTAAATACCACTCGAAACTTAACTGTCACTGCATGGTGTGGAATATAGTAGCCATTCTCATGGTCGCCAGGTTGACCAACGTATTCCATATGACCAAGAGTAGCGTACTCTCGCATGAATGCAACGTATTTCTGTCGCAAATCCTGGTTCCTGGCGAGAAGTCGTTCCAGGCAGTGAAATCGTTGCAATGCACCCCGAAATGAATCCCCAAGGATTTGCGTGTCACGACGAAATGGAATGCGGACGATGTATCGCCCATCTCTGCTGCGTGAGTGCGTCGTTGAGAAGAACCGCTCACACTCGTCGTCTGTAGCATTACTTCCAGGGACCTCCTCCAATTTACAAAAGCTGCGAATGAGATCCTCCAAGTTGGGCTCATCCTCTGGTACTTGTGCGCTGAATGTGCGTATAGCTGGCGCTGATACAGGTGTAGACGAAGCTGGGCCAAAGACAACCCATCCAAACTGCGTTCTCTGTGCATGGGGTTCATCTTGGTTACCGCTGATGATGTCCCCTCTAACCACCAAGCCCCACACGTCCGATCCGATGAGGGCATCTATACCACCAGGTGTTCCAAAGTGGGGGTCAGCCAGTTGAAGACCCGCCAAATGTTGCCACTGTGTGACATCAACGTGCACCGCTGGGGTTATTGACGTAATCGATGGAGTTACGAACGCATTGACGTCCACCGAAAATCCAGAATAGGTCGACTTGAGTTTGAGCGAGACGCTGCCCTTAGTGCGGATATGGGCTATCGCACCGATACCTTCTACTGCTACCTCACACTTGTGTCTGCGAAGACACAAATGATTTGCTAAGCGATCAGAAATAAAACTCACCTGCGATCCAGGATCGCAAAGAACTCGAGCTAGGCACTGTTGAAAGGACTCTTCAATGCCTCGTAGCCTCAAGGACAACAAGGTTTGGCATCGGGAAATCCGGTGCGGACACTTTGCACCTTCCGCCGCAGCCATGTGGGATTTGAAGGTATGCTGGCTTCGATGTTGCTGCTTGGACGATGGGTGCTCGGTCCGCTGAGAACTACGAACCACATCTGTAGAAAGACTATGAGCTCTCTTTTCCAAAAATGTGAGGAGAGCTCCCAATTTTGGAATCTGGTTGGATTCACAAGCCATACCCCATTCTCGACGCGTATTGGCCGGCAACTTGGACACAACTATAGGGACCGTCAATGCATCCCACTGTTCAACCGGAAGCTTCATGACGCCCAATGCGCGTAGAGCTTCCTGCACTGTGTCCACTACTGTAAGCAACGTCTTCGCCGATTCTTCCATTGCCGTCTTCATATTGAGGAGTCTTGAAACATGTATTTCGGCCAAGAGTTTCGGATTGTCGAAGCGATTTGTCAATGCTGTCCACACTTCATTGTACCCACCTGAATACAGACCACCAATTAATGGCACCGCGCTGGCGCTGACGGCTTGTCGCAGTTTGTTGAGCTTGTACGCTTCGGGGAATTTAGCTTCATGTACAAGCGTCTCAAAAAAGCGAGCCAATTCGGATCCAACTGGATCTAATTTTATATCAAAATTAGATGCTTCATCGGTAGTCGATGCTTTTAACGATGCAGCTGTTAGTGAAGAAGCCTTGCACTCTAACAGCTGCCGGTTGACCATCACACACACGTTGTTGTAGGTGGTTTCTACCTGCTCCCATAATAGATTATGAGCAGATGCGCCAACTAGAACCATATTGTTGTGTACAAATCTGTCGTAGTGCGTTGTTACAGACTTGAGTTCCTGCTCCAGCTGAGGAACATCCCATGATGAGATCCGCACTGCTCACACGTTCCTTGATTCGATTAATGGCTGTTACAGCCGACATCCTCAAATTTAACTCCGCCATCGTTTGCACGGAATGATTACCGAAGCGACAAAAATAGCGGTAGTACAACGCACTGCTCACACGTTCCTTGATTCGATTAATGGCTGTTACAGCCGACATCCTCAAAATTTAACTCCGCCATCGTTTGCACGGAATGATTAGCGAAGCGACAAAAATAGCGGTAGTACAACCACGCTTGCGCAGGCGTGGCAATTCGTCTTCGAAAATTAATCTGGCCGTATATGCGAGATCCTCGAGCGTTTAGGCGTATTCCTCACAGGAGGCACCAAAAAATGTTAAGTAAAACTGACTATTTTGATATTTCACAAATTCCTTTATTGTCTCAACGAACGGGAGAACAAAAAAAAAAAACAAAACAATCTTGACTGAGTTCAAACGAAGAAGTAAAAACGAATAATAAAACGAAACGAACAAAAGACGCCGGTTGACCGAGTCCTATCCCACTGAACTGTTCGATGGCTGCGGTACAGTTCAGTGGGAACTGAACGAAGGCTGCGGTTCAGTTCTGCGGTTGCCGCATTCAGCGATTCAATCTTATACAATAGTCTTAGGAGGATGGTTTCTTAAGCTCACATATCAGCTTGGTAAAAAGAGCTACATCTACCCAACGGTTTATTAAAATCGCAATAATTCAACAGGAAATATGTTGAGTCTATCCGCAGGACAAACCTGCCATCCATACCCTCAACAACTGATAAACGTTTATTCGCAAGGCTTTTATTACCAAAAAGTCTCCCGTTGATCAATCCGACGACTAAAAGTAGCGGTGATTGATTGATTGATTTTTATTTACATATTAAAGTAAATGAAGTACATATTAAAGTAGCTGAAGTTTATTGTTCCAACATTTACCGGTGAGGCTTCTACGAGATAATTAGCCCCTATTATTCATTTGCACTTTGCCGTCAAGGATAAATGTTTATTGTTTTATTATTTCATAGCGTCATACTTTTTTTGTGCCACCTAGTATCATCAATCCTGATAGGACCCCAATTAAGCTTTTATACAGGAGAAAACGAGCAGTTATCCCAAGTTAAGGGCATTTTGCTGGACTCTTGTCCTCCCGATTTCTCACCATAAGCGACATGAAGCCGGTTGTCAGGATATAATCCATTTTAAAAATCCGCCAATTGGCACCCATATGGTGCAACAAAGCTCGTGAACGAAATTATCGTACCGGACATGAATTGCTTCTTTTTGATTTTTTTTACGTTTCGAGTCGCGTGGCGGTTTTTGGCTTTTGGTGTAGAAAAAACAAAAGGATTTGGTGTAGAAGGCAATGCTGTGGCTTTCAGCCTTAAACGCTCCGGGAATCGGCCCACAGCCGATGTCGGTAATCGGTAACGCTTTGTTGATCGGATTCAAAAGAGAACCATGAATATGTGTGGCATGAAAATAAAAGTTGATTGGCAACTATTTTCTCTTATTATGCCTACCTAACCTGGACCACGAAATATTAAGTAAACGTTAACGGCGGCGACGTGACATCCAGGAAAACCATTCAAAGTCCGCCTTTCAATCCAGAACAGAATATTTGGAATCACAGAGTGAAAACGAAACTTTTTCTAACCTTTCATCCGGCGTGTCGTTTCCTTCTCAATGCTTGCATCTTTGGTGCTTTGCCATTACGGCCAACTGTTTTCGCCTCTGTATTCAGCCCGCATCTGAAAGTACAGACACACGGTCCCAACAGAGAAGTTGAGCACGCTGACATGAGGTGAATTATTGCAACATGAGAAAATTTTTAATCAACGCTACGTGATGTCATGCCATCTTTACTGGCTCCTAGAAACTCACTTCTATGCAAGCTTGCAGCTGCAGTCCGAACACGGACACGGGGTAATATTTCTGCAACTCCATCATCATCATTGCGCGCGTTAAAGCCGATGGTGGTGCCGCCTGCCTTTCTATTTCCACCGTTGCCGTTGTCGCAGCTTCATAATGGGACTGCGATTCCGCGAAGAGTTCGGATAGTCCCAGGATAAAAAAAAAAAAGAAAACATCGAAAGCCATATTTAACTTCCAGTGACCATGGGATAATTTGATTTACTCTTCCATGGGTTGGTGGGTCTTTTCACTGAAACGGTGATGTTGGCTTAACGCGACACTACCGTGCTATGTGGGAGTGTTACTAATTAAGCAAGCTGTTTGTGTGCCAACCTGCAGGCGTATTTAAAGGAAACAAAACAGATATAATGAAAAAATAGCAACTGAGAAAGTTCATGTGGATTTGGATAAGGGGGCGTAGTTGGCTAGGGGCTTGGTGGGCTCGGTGAGCTTCAGTTGTGCATTACAAGGGTGTGACGGTCGGCCTAAATGAGTGATTCTGTGATTGTTTGCTTTGTTTTCGAATGTCTCGAGGGGAAATATACGCTCAGAAGAGCGAAAGCGTAGCCACACAATTTTTGTTTTTTGGATTAGAGGCCTAGAGTAAATTCAGAAAACTGTGTTGCTTGTTTTACAATCTGGAGGGCTTGTTGAGCGACCTACTTTAAATGAAAGGAATAACCGAACTGGGGACGTGCAATTATTTCGTTTGATTTCTTTTTTTTTTCTTTTTGTTTTGTTTTTCGTTTACAACGAAGATGAGTGCTGTTTAAAAAAAAAGCAATACTAGCCAAATTTTTTTACTACACGCATTTAAGTCACATTTTGACGATTTTTTTTTCATCTCCTATATCGCATATGTAGCTGGCTTTGTTTTTCCCTCTCGTACGCAAAATCCAATTACTCGGATGGAGTTGTAATGTGCAAACTTCAAGAGGCACTGTCATCTGTTCAGGGCTGTTTATAGGTACTGAACGCCCTTCTTTTATTTCAGTAAAACTTGATTTGTTTTAATGCTTAAAATCCAAAATTTCCCGCATCACTTTTGCCCATACGATTTGGTTTTTTTTTTTAAATAATGTTTTGTTTTAATTTTTTTAAAAACTAGCTGTACCCGCCGGGCCTACGCATAAAATAGATCAAATTTTTAAAAAACACCCTTTTCCAACTTTGGAGCTTTATATCTTTCCAACGGTACTTTTTACCTTGAATTCTTCTTATCGTATCATATAAAACTAAACAAAAGAAAACTCCGGTTAAAAGCTAAATTGCAATTTTACCTTCAACATGCGAACATCGTCAATTTCCTTATTTAAAAAAAAAAATTAAAACGAAAAAACTACTATATCCCTAGGCCTTTATTGCGGTCGTTGGGTAATAGATGAAACTTAAAGCAAAACGCAGCAGTACGAAAATCGCAAAAAATTTAGTCAACAACAATCCTAAAACCGTGCATCACAATGGGGGATCGCATCAAAACACGTTAAGTAACAACTTTTTATGGATAGCTGCTGCCACAACGTCGTCCGCATGAATATCATTGATTGCTGTTGGATAAATAATATTACCATATTTATTGTATACTAAATTTTATCAAAATCGAAATCGGTATACGACGATACGATATACTCGTGAGAGATAGACAGATAGCAGAAGCCCCTATTGCGATTGTGGAATGGTAATCGGTATTTGACTATAGTCGATTATCGATTGTGTTCGATATTGCGATTCTTGAATGCAATTAATGGCTGTCGATTTGACAACTAATTTTCGCCAATCAAAACTTTTGTGAATTTGCGATGTCTACCGACATAAAGTAAAGGCTAATTCCTTATGCGCAATGCGAGTATTTTGTTCAGTATTTTATGAATAAATAATAATAATGTATAATAAATAATATAATAATCTATAAAAAAAAAAACAATAACAATAGGGAGAAAGTAGCTAATAATGTTCATTTACGAAAGGTGCAGAGATATATATTGTTTTATTGAGACTTTATAAAATTACATTACGTTTAAATTTTACATATAATATAAACATTATAGCACATGAGTTAGGATAATGTGGCCGACTTACAATTGGTCAGGCTAGCCGAATCAAAAATTAATTTCAAATGCTTCTGATTTTTATCACAAATTAGCCAATACAGATACCCAACTTCTATTTCTCTTGCCCCTTGATTTTATTTGACAGCGTTTTTTATAACATTTTGCGTCTGTGAATACGTGTGGGAGCTTTGAACAACAAATCAAACAAATGTGCGTGAAAATGATGAGCAAGTGTTCGGTGCTTCCTGAATTACTGTCAAAATGCTTCCTGTATTTCAGCTACATTCGTGAATTACTGTCAAATTCATCGAATGACGAGGGGAAATAGCCGCTGTACAGTTGGGTGTCTATATTAGGTTGTCTGTGATTTTTATGCAAATGTTCAGCGTTACCCTTTTGTAGGGATTTGCTGCGAAATAGCTGTCAGACGTAATAAAATTTACAATAAACATGTCATTAGTCACAATAACATAATTCTGCATCGATTAAGTTACACAATACCAAACACGATTCTAATCGATGCATTTGAAGATCATCATCAGAGTTACTTCAAAAACTATAATAACATAGCTGCCTGATAAGTAAATTTTGAACACGAATAATACAGGAACGTTGGAAGTTTAGTTAAAATAAGATCGTTAATTTCGTTAACACCATTGTTGCAACTGCCAATGGACTATATTTAATAATCTTTTTTCGCTACTTCGACTACATCTGGGTTGGTTTTTCGACATTAAGTCTTTAAAGCCGGTTACTTTTCCACCTAAATCACGATCAACTTCAATTTAGTTTTCAAAATGAGGTAATTTCCTGTTTCCTACCAAAAGCAACTTTAAAGGAAGTGTACTGCTTCCACCCAAATGTACTTTCATATTAGTAGATACTTGTAGGGTATGAAACAACTTACATAATTGGAAAGGTTTTAACACTCCAGTAGACCTACCATCCTGGAACAAAATTTTTTTTTAAATGTCGTGTAATATTTGCTAGAGGTCTGCGCGAATGAGTTCATCTATTTCTCTAAGCATTTACAGTACTTCAGTGTACTCTATTCATGACAATCGTATAAGTAAGAATAAAAAGGCCCATAGATGCAACAGAGTGTTGGACACGGTGTTGTGTCGCCTTTCGCCACAAACGTAACACATGTGTGGACACCATCATGGATATGAGCGGATGAACACACATATTCGGAAGATAATATAAATGTGCTTTAAGAAGCAAGAGTATCGAATGCATTCATAGTATCGAATGCATTCATTGTATTAAATGTGTGTGTACTCATTATTCGTGAATACACTGAATTAAATGTTTGCTTATCAATGAGTGAAGTACTCACTCAGTAGTCTAATATCAGTTGATTCATTCATTTCAGTTTTTAAGATGTGAGTCGAATAAATATGGTACTTGAAAAAAAATGAATGTCTTGAAAATGGTTTCAGACAAGGTTCTGCTGTAGAACAGAACACGCTTTAGACATGGAATCTTCCCATTGGCTATCGCAAAAAATACCGCGATCTGGTATCGCTGTCTGTATCTCTAATGCGCACATTTTTATTAGGTTGTCAAATATCTCCCTTCCGCCTTTTTGTCTTTTGAATTTTCCGGCTATGTACAAAGCGCTACAGACCTCGTATCCAAACTAATCATGCATAGCGTCGTTTTGTAGGTTATGTCAAGACCTTTAAAATGATGAATTGCCAGATTTTCTAGGGTAAGTACTTTCTGTAAAGTGTAATTTTGCTAAAATAAAACTAAGATGATCAATTGCAATAAAGCGGCCAAACAAATAAACACGCGTTGCGTTTTAGTCGGTGACCTTACATATAACAAAACAATTCTTTAGAGAGCTCATTTCGGTGGAAGCAGTAAACATTTTCCTTTAAGGTTACTTTCAACAGGAGACGGGAATGCACCTCATTTTAAAAACAGAATTGAAATTGGTCGTGGATTAGGTGAAAAAGTAACCAGCGTTGCCGCCTTTACATATTTGCTAATAACTTCTGAACCCTCTGTAGTTAACGGATGAAATTTAGGGGCGGGGCGGGGCGGAGACTACAAAAATATCTGTCTGTCTGTCATTAAGCCTTATCTTAGGTACCTGGTGAACCACCTGGAATTAAGAAATGAAATTTATGCAGATGATGTACTTCACTTGCCAAAAGAAAGTTCCGAAAAAAAGTTTTAAAAAAGTTACTTACTAGCGAAAAAGTCAGTACTAATACTGAAATCAAAAAAATAGCTTTTTTTTCTTAGAAACTTGATATGGGTATCGTTGGAAAGAGAATGGTAGCTAGATCGAAAAGTTGTACCACAATTAGCATCTTAGTCTTATTGGTAAAAAGTTATAAGCCCGCAACCTTCAAAAAACCAATCTAAAATAATGGGTCAAAAAATCTGCAAGAAATTGGAGCTATGGAGGGACAACTCATCGCAATATTGCAAAAATTCCCAGAAATCTCATATGATTTTTTATTCGCACTAAAATAAATTAATAACTAATTTAAAAAAAAAAAAATACCGGAATTGATTAAACTAGGTGCCGTTGGATAGGTTTTGTAAAGTAAAATACAGTTTTCATAATGAACTTTTTGTTCTGAGGCTCAGTTTTCGAGAAATTAAGCTTTAAGTACGAAAAAAAGCGTGCCCCCCACGCATTTCCACATCCGCGGGTTTAAAAATCTGAATAAAATTTAAAATGTAGCTCTCGATGTAATCTTTAGTTTAAATTTAGTTCGAGCATCCTGGCTCAAACAGTTTTTGAGTTATTGGCCAAAAACCAAAAAACAATGACATACGAATTTTAAAGATCCGAAAACGCCATTTTGTTGATCTCATCAATAGAATCAAAAAATTTAATACAAAAAAAATTATTTTCACATAATTTTTCGAAATATTAACGATATAAATTACATCAGCATTCTGCTTAAAAAGGGGAACTAGCGATTGTCTCACACACACAAAGTTTTCTACGCGTTTCTTATACCAAAAAAGACAATAGAAATCCGAAGCGACTTTAGCGGGGTGGTTATAGCGCTCGCGCTCTGCTCTGAGGGTCCTGGGTTTGATTTGCCGTTTTTTTGCTTTTTGGGTTTCTCGCTATTTTCACATTTCTTATTTTTTCAAAATTCTTAAAATCCAATTCAAATAAAAATTATAGCTTGAATGCGTTACTAATTCAATGGAGGACGCCAGGGATTCTTGAAAAAGTTTCAATATTCTGTTAAATTCTGAAATATCTTTTGGCTCTTTTTATGGCCTGTGAACCTGAGCGAATATTTTGTATGACAGTTTTCTTCGCTCTCAGTTCTCTTGAAAGAACAAAACGAAGTAAAGAAATAATTCATAATCATAATAGCTTTGTTGTGTGTGCTCAGACCATTTCCTGATACGCTCTTTTCTATTGGTTGAGATTTATATGATATATAAAAATTTTAAATTTTGCTGATGATGATGATGATGATATAAAATTTGAATTTTTTTTTAAATTTAAACGCGAGTACTTGATTTGTTAATTTCTTGGGTGTTTGTAGCTGTTCCACATTAAGGCTTAAGTGGCTATCCCCTAATAATAATACTGCCGAATACTTTATGACTCAAATTGCTTAGCTGTTTGGTAAGCTAATTTTCATGAGCTGCCGATTAATTTTCACACGGCTGGCACGATCAGCAAATGAGAAAGATTTTTCTTTTGTTTAGCCTTATTAGAAACAATAAGAACTATCTGGCGTTGCTAGTTGCCTTGACTTAAATTACATATGTCCTTACTTCTAATCTGTTGACGAAAGAACAAAACCCTCAAGAAAACGGGTTAAATTTTTAACTACTTTAAATATTAACTCATTCAAAATACATAAATTTCAAGTTCGAATTAAAAGTGTTTCGAACTCTCAGAACTAGAGCCTAGTCTAGACATACATTAAACTTACGAAATTCTAATAAACATGCGAGCAGAAGTGTGCAAAAGTGTTATTATAGTAAAAAATTATCCGCGTAATAAGGTTTACTTTACCTACTCACACAGAATGATTCCATTTCGTCACTCTACAGGAATATAATTGGCTCCTTTTCCGTTATACAATTCTAAATCATTGACCAGAACAACATTACGAAGAACACTCTTCTCAGATACCAGAAATATCGTAGGAAAGACACTATCCTTAGACCTGGCATCCGGCAGTGCCAGCGAAAAGTGCAGTTCGTTGCAGCTCCTACTTGAGTTGTCGTCGATTATGTTTGCCCTGTGTTCTTCCCCAGAACAGGATTGTACTTTCCACCCCGCAGAGCAATGGAAAATGAGTGTCAAAGCAATTTCTTGAATTAGTTTCTATCTTGGCTGTTTTCTGTAGAGGAGTTCTACTCACTCTCTCTAATATTGGATTTTAATTTTAATTTCTACTATTACACCTCGGTACTTCGGAGGACGACTGCGTCCTTGACTGCGCCATGCTTGTGTAATTTGCAAAGGAAAGAATTTATTGCTCAGGGTCTTGTGCATTTTGTAATTATGCTAAGGAAAATTTGTAATTTACTTTTGAGACTTCCGAACACTGATGCAGTCCTAGGCATTGACGGTGTCGTGCGTTCGTAAAGTCAAGCGCGATGCTGTTGAAGGGTAAATAATAAAATTGACATTAAAGCGACTTTCAATATACTCTGTATACCAGCGGCAACTATGACCGATTTCGATCATTCAAAATGGCCCGGTGTTATGTTTTCCTGCTTTATACAATTACATATATAAAAACACTGCAAATTTTACACTTGGGTTCATTATTCTACTTTTCAATAAGTAAAACTGTTATTAACTTTGATGTTAGATGCAGACTGTAAAAATGTCTGTCTGTACGTGAATCACAGGTAATAAACTACCCAGATGTCGCACTCCCATACAAGAAAATGGAACATATTTTTTGCCTTAACCGACAAGTCGAAACTAAGTCGAAAATCCCTCTAACTCGAATACATTTTTTCAACTCTTGTTCTATTTTCAATGCCTCTAAGTCGATTTTTTTTTTGCAAAAAAATGATTTCTCGCAACTTGTATCAAGCACGCAACTTGTATTGCACTCTCTCTCAATTTGGCACTGGACGACGAACACCTTTCATTTCATGTTGATTTTTTAGTGCAAACACGTCGGAGAAAAAAGCGCATGTGGTTGCCCTTATTATTGTTTACCTGAATCTTCTCAACCATTTGCTCGTTTCCGATTCCACATATGAGCAGGCGTGAAAAAAATTAGAAAAACGGTATGATTGACTGCGAAATCGAATACTAACGTAAAATCATTTTTCGAATTACCATCGGTGCACATATCAAATGTATGAACTATACGCAAGATCTCAGATCGTACGGGTGAAATTATACGAGGCTTAACTTCGCTGAGCTCATATAAGAAATAAAATAGTGGTTTATTTACATTTTAACAAATAAATTGGAACCTGAAACTCGTCAAGCATGGGCAGAAGATAGTGTTGCTGAAGATAAGCTTTAGAAAGCTGCAGACGAATCGGTTGGGATACCGCTAAAAGAACTTCAGCTGCTAAAAGCCTGCATGTTTCTCCTTCACTCAATTGCATCAAATGCAACGCTGTGCATCCTCTCTATCTTTGTGATGATTTTCGAAACATGGATGTACAGTCTCGTAACTGCTTACGCAGCGGTCATTCTTCTACACGCTGCCAATTGAAGTCGCTCCAGGACGTGCTGTACACGTCACCACACTCCTGTTCACAATGATTTAATTAACACCGATTCCACTCCCTCGATTAATATTTACGTTGACAAACCATCCACTTCGGCAGCTGCACTAAAACTCATCAATAACCATTGATCTAATATGCATTTCGCCGTCCTGAAGCCCTGCTTCCCACGGCCATTGGGAAAGTCTTAGATACCAAAGGCAAATTTCAGTGTGCCTTATCGACTCTGGCTCGCAAGTTTCTTTCGCCACTGAATCTTGTATTCAACAGCTAGGAGTAAAGCGAAGAAACACTCGGATACCAATATGTGGTATTGGATCACCAATGCTGGTATATCTAGAGGCCCATCTACGTAAGTGATAAAATCTCGCTGTGATAGTTATAGTCTGCTGGCCGATACTTATATTTTCTCAAGCTTTACTACACATTTACCTACTAACTAATTTTCGATAGAGGACTGGAACTATTTACACCGATTACATTTGGCAGATCCCTGGTTTAATAAATACGATGTTGTTGACATCTTACTTGGTGCTGATAAGGCGTAGGAGATCTTGAAAGGGGAGAGGGGGCATCCAGGGAATCCCAGGGAACTCATTACATTACATCCCATCATGCAACGTTGGATATCGATTCCATTCTGCAATCATTCTGGACTATCGAAGAAGTTGATCCGAAGGCAATTACCTCTAGCGAAGACAAGCTTGTAGAAGAACACTTCTCTCGGTTTCATCGTCGTGATGCAGCTGGTAAGTCCATGGTTGAAATTCCACGGTTTCGTCGCCATCAATTCGTCTTCCCGGCGGACATAGTAAAGATGTTCCGGCAGATTTAGAGGGTGCAGTGACATTGTGCCAAGCGTCTTAGTGCTCCGCTCTTCTGTGGGTCCTGGTAATAAACGAGGCATTAGAGAATATCAGGTGGTTGAGGACTAGGGCCGTTGCGTACGCTGACGAAGTAGTCATCTTGGCAACAGGCAAATTCCTACCAACAGTAGCAGACATTATGCAGAGCTCTTTAGATAGCTTAGTCCAGTGGACTAGGAAATGTGGTTTAGGATTTAACCCCCAAAAGAATAAACTTGTACTGTTCACGAATAAGAGGTCAATCCCATAGTTTAGGATCCCAGTTAAAGATGGCACGCCACTAATACTAGCGGAAAGTGCAAGGTACCTAGGTGTGATCTTAGACAGGAAGCTCAACTGGTCAAAAAACGTTCATCAGAGAATTAAGAAAGCTGCGAATGCGTTCTACACCTGTGCCACAATGTTCGGGAGGAAATGGGGGCCAACCCCAAAGTAATCCTATAGATTTTACGTATACGGCCATTGTAAGACCCATTCTAACATACGGTAATATAGTCTGGTGGCAAGCTTTGGAGAAGGCTACACATTGTAAGGCTATTACGAAAATACAGAGGCTGGCATGCATGTGCGTTTCGCTCGACTCCCACCGCGGGTCTCGAAACCTGCCTCCTGCTACCTCTAGACCTATTCGTGCTTGAGTCGGCTTCTGCATGTGCATTAAGGATCAATAGCATAGGCTATTGGAAATCCCGTACTGTAGGACACTCGAGTATTCTGAGAAGGACGGCTGCCACAAGCACCAAGTGCGATTATACGTTGCCACTCACCGTCTTCGACAGACCATTCGTTTGCACCTTCCTTAATCTCTGCTGGGTACCTGGTCCCAGGAACATGCCTGGTAATGAGGAAACTGATAGGCTTGCGAGGGAAGGATCCAAACTGGGGCTAGAACAGGCGATAGCAGGTATCGATCCACCGATCTGCCTCCTTAAGAAGCGGATTAGGGACCAGATAATTAGATTAGCAAATAACAGATGGAAGGCGCTACATACGTGTGAGACGACAAGGGCTATGTGGCCAGAATATGACTATGCCAAAACGAAAGTCCTGCTCTCGCAAGAGCGGTGGGTATAATGACGGTCCACAATAGTATCAATGACCACTTATTTAAGATAGGACTACTCGCTGACAATATTTGCAGGGGATGTCCTGATGAGGAGGAGCGGGAAGACACCCAACACTACCTCTGCCACTGCCCCAGCCTTTGTCACTTGAAGCTTTGAACACTAGGGAGATACTTCTTCCGAAACCTTAATGAGATCAATTCACCACCTCTAAAGAATATTTTCAGGTTACTGAGCAGGACCAAATGGACTGAGGACTCAGTGGAATAGGACACCGCGAGTGAGGAGGGGGACCACCTTTCCCCCCATGGGTAACACAAGGGGTCACATATTTCTGTCAGGCCGCCTACCTAACCCAACCTAGCGCCAATTTGGCCATTGGCCAGCACGAAGCTCATCGTTCAGTATCTTAATAGCCCGTATTTTTTACGGTTTATTGGTGGTTGTCGAAAGAAGACGCAACCATCTTGACTCTATCTCGATGCTCGTGGACTCTGCAATATAAAATGAAGTTCATCCATTGGCTACAACATCGATACTTCGGTGACTTTATCTTAGCGTTGTAGAACAAAAGACTTCTTACAAACTATTCGCAACTAATTCAGGTTTCTCCCTTCTTAGATGGCGAAAACATCCTCAGGGTTGGTCGCGGTATCGACCAGGCAAACATTACGTACAAACATTTATTACAATTTAGAGGTACAATAAGACAGCCTTTTATAGTACTAAATAATAAGCAAGGCATTTAGATAAATATACAGTCGAAGCCCTTTAAGTCGAACGCCCTCTAACTCGAAAATTCCTCTAACTCGAATTTTTTGGCATTTGACACTCGCCATATTTTGGCATTCCCTTCAATTTTCCATACAAAATGCATCCACTAAGTCGAACGCCCTTTAACTCGAAAAGCCCTCTAACTCGAATTCGTTTTTTCGACTCTTGGTCTATTTTCAATTTCTCCAAGTCGAATTTTTTTTTGCAAAAAAATAAACAAAAAATTTCCTATCGCAACTTGTATTAAGTACGCAACTTGTATTGCATGCTCTGACCCTCTCAATCAATTGTACAGCCTATAGGTTACTTGGACACACTACTGTGCGGCTCTATGTGAATAACTGCGCTGCTTATTCATTGTGTTGTATATTAGGTTGTCAAATATCACCCTTCCGCCTTTTTGCTTTTTGAATTTTCTGGCTATGTACAAAGCGCTACAGACCTCGTATCCAAACTAATCATGCATAGCGTCGTTTTGTAGGTTATGTCAAGACCTTTCAAATGATGTATTGCCAGATACGAGCTCTGTAGCTCTTTGTACATAGCCGGAAAATTCAAAAGACAAAAAGGCTGAAGGGAGATATTTGACAACCTAATATAAAAACAGTTAGGTATCTGAGATGTTTTCAAGCTTCATTTAGTGAATGCATTGAGAGTCCGGATGAGGTCCAACACTGCCTTTTAAAATAGAGTGCTTTTTTAAAAGGCTTCATTCTCCAATTTTAAAGACTCAATCCAAAATTACAAGCTTTTTTAAGTAATTTCCTGTGCTTTGTCCTTACATGTATACTCTTTTGAGAAAAATAAAGGCTTTTAAACAAAAAAATATTAACTCCTCTAACTCGAATTTTTCGAAAAATCCCTCTAACTCGAACTAATTCTGATATTCCGTGAAAATTCGACTTAGAACGCTTCGACTGTATATAGATAGATTTGGATAGATTTAGTCTTAGGGAGGTTTGGTTTTTAAGAGAGGGTAGAAAAGTAAGAAAGGATGGCATGCTTAAAACATCTTCTATTATTGATAATACGTAAATTTGGAGTTGGAGTTCAGTTCGAGTCATCGTGGGGTACACAAGTGCAGCAACAATTAGTCCACAAAGAACTTTACAATTAAAACACAAAACAGTAAAAATTAGTTCATAAAGAATTTTGTAATTAAAACACAACACATATCTCATCATCAACTTTTATTTACAATGCCTATCTGTGACAGTTGTAAGGACGAACTACCCCCAATGGGTGATTTCGTCATATGTCCTCAATGTACCCGGAAGCTTCACTATCAGTGTACCACTGTATCAGAGAGATCCTGGCGAACTCTTCGCTCGAAGGAATCCTGGAAGTGCCAGGCGACTCTACAGTAGAGTCGCCAATAATAAGCCCTCCGCTGACGGTACCGAGCCCAACCGTCCAACAACATCCTCAGAGCGGCCTAGTACTCCGGTGCCAAAAAATAAAAGAAATAGATGTGAATTAGACAGTCCTCCAAATAAGTCGACGGAATTGTCAACAAACGAAATCACAACCATGGGCACTAATGCCATCCTTACCGAGCTCCAAACGATGAAGGCAGAATTCAAGGAGATAGCAGACTTCTGCAACTTTGTATCCCAGAAATTCGACGACATCAGCAAGAACATCCAAAAAATAACACACTGATGGACACGCTCATGAACGAGATTCAAATGCTTAAAAATGCCAATAATGAAAAGGATAAACATACAGTAAACATAAAGGCAAAAATGAACCAATTGGAACAACAACAACTAAAGCACTGCATCGAAATAAAAAATATTCCTGCTGTAGCAGTCATCATAATCTTTGATTAAATTGATACCTTTTGTTGAATTCAATTGTTTTTTCATTGTTTAATATTTACATAATTACTTGAATAGTTAATAATTTTAATTGAACTTCTAAACTATAAATAATATTATGTACTCTAATATTTTAATGAATTATGTAACACAATTTTTTGAAACTAAAATATGCTAGACTTAGGTGTCGTGCTGCCTCCTTCTATGCACAAGTGCTGTTAATAAAAAAATTCGAAGAAGTCCGTTACACTTGTGCGTATAAAAGGGCGGCACGAGTCGAAGAGCATTGCAGTCTGGCGAAACAGCGGCTTTTTATTTTCTCCCGCACAACTGGCGCCCAACGTGGGGCGGCAGTTGCCAAAATTAAACAGCACTTGGAAGTAAACGACAAATTCAGCGACACGTTCATCACTAACATTGTGTTCGTCAACAATCTGCTGACAAATGAAAACAAACAGCTATTATGGCAAGGAAAGAAAAAAGCTAGAGAAGAAAATTGGAAATTCGTGTGGGAGAGCGCTGGAAAGATATTTGCCAGAAGAGATGAGAGATCAGATGCTATTGTTATTGAAACCACTAACGATATCGACAAAATCAAACGCCTTTAAATTGTTATTATGTTTGTTCGTATAGACGTACGCTCTGTTTATGTGTTCAAATGGATGTCACTGATATAAAAGATCTGTTTGATTTGAATTATTTAGAATTTTATGATTTTGAACAAGCTAAGGAAGAATTAAGAAAATTAAATTTTTGTTGTTTATGTTTAAATATTAGGAGTACAACTTGAAAGACGCGTATTTTTTTTTTTTAAACAATTTATTTGAATATGAAAACAAAACTTGTGTAAATTAACTTGTGTATACTTTGAGAGATGGAATTAACTAGATTTTTCGACGTTCTTTAACATACAATAGCTGCCACTGCCAAAAAAATAGCGCGTGTGAATATATATGAAGTTAGTAACAATGCGCGTCTTTCAAGTTGTACACCACAGACAACTTAATATAGACACCCAACTGTACAGCGGCTATTTCCACTCGTCCATCAATGAATTTGACAGTAATTCACGAATGTAGCTGAAATACAGGAAGCATTTTGACAGTAATTCAGGAAGCACCGAACACTTGCTCATCATTTTCACGCACATTTGTTTGATTTGATGTTCAAAGCTCTCACACGTATTCTTAGACACAAAATGTTATAAAAAACGCTGTCAAATAAAATCAAGGGGCAAAAGAAGTAGAAGTTGGGTATTGGCTAATTTGTGTTGTACACCTAATATAAGATCTAACTAAGGAAAAACTGGGACACATTTTGTAATTATGCACGTTCAATTATAAAATATGTAGATATCATTGTCCTGGTTGAAATCAATATAAATATCGACGAAAAAAACTTCTACAAACTGGACGGCTTCAACGCCGAGTTCTTCAACAGAATGAACAAAAACAGTACAGAAAGAAAAAACAATATGCGCCATATATAGACCACAAAAGCAAAACTAATCTGGTTTTATCGAAGAATTTGACCAAATACTCAGTGCTGACGACAATAACAACGACATGATGAAAGCGAGTACAAGTCTTTTCGTAACCAGGTAAACAAAGGAATATCAAGAGCTAAAAATATGTATTATGCACAACAATTTGAAATAGTCAGATGTGACCCAAAGAAAACAGGGACTCTTATAAGTGAAATACTCGGACGAAGAAAGCCCACGATGGATGACACAATAATCAAAAACTTCCCACCAGATCCGAATATTTAGATATTAGCGACTGACTTTTGCACATTCTTTACAAAACAACCATAATCAAATATACAAAAATGCAGCATCACAGCCTCAGCTCAAAGAAATACGTCTACAACGAATTCTCAATATCTAGGATCTGTGGAGTAGCGAGAAATAGAGCGTATAATTCATCAGCTGAATTCGAATAAAGCAGTGGGGGCAGATGGTATTAGAGCAGTGGATATAAAAGCTAACGTCAATATATGCCTCCCACTTATAACGGAACTGGTAAATCTCAGCTTCGATAAGTCCATAGTCCCTTCAAGATTAAAAGAAGCTATGGTGAGACCCATATACAAGGGAGGAAACAAGGATACTATCACTACTACAGGTCAATTACAATACTACCTGCGATAGATAAAATTATGGAGCAAATCGTAGTTGACCGCATATGGGACTTTTTACGAAAACATAAAGTAATACACAATAATCAGTACGGCTTCCAAAAGGGAAAAAGCACAAACCAACTGCTTGCTGCTTTTGCTGACGAAATCAACTCAGCTCTCAGCAAAAAACATCATGCTCTCGTCTTGTTTATACACTTGAGCAAGGCTTTTGATACTCTTGACCACAGTATGATAATGGCATTATATCGAATCGGTATAAGAGACAATTTACTGGAATGCGTGGCTAGCTATCTTTAAGACAGAAGTTTCCGGGTACAAATAAAGGACTGTTATTTCCAAAAAAAATTCTCTAAATACGGAGTTCCACAAGGGTCGAAACCAAGACCGTTACTGTACATAATATACACAAACGAAATGTTAAGATGCCTAAGAAACAGCGTACCCTTTGTCACACGGAACCACACGTCAACTTCCTCAGCAGCAAACTAAGAAATGCAATATTCGCCCTAGCATGCCTCCAATACAAAGCACCAGATACAGTCTTACGGTAGGTGTACTATGTGGAATCCAGAATCCGGTATGGAATAATGGCATGGGGGGGAGCAGCCCGCTCCCACATAGAGAGGCTGCACAGCATTCAAGACAGGGCTATCAAAATCCTGTCGAGAAGAGGAATCACGAGGTTCAGGACACTGAACATAACCCAAATATTCCAGATGACCATGGCGTTGGAATACTATGAGAATAGCGTACTCCAAACACCAATAGCGCATTCTCTCGGGACAAGGAGCCGAGCGGTAGGAGTATACCAACTCCCACCGATCATCAATGAATATGGGAGAAGACGACTGAAGTACGAGGTGCCGAACATACTAAACAAGTTACCACAAAATCTCAAGAGCATAAGAGCAGCTAATGTTAGAAAGCAAAAATTAAAACAAATTTTCCTAGAAAGCATAACTTAATTTGCAATCTCTTTATATCCGTATAATTGTAGTGTATACCATAATTTTATCGTGTTTTCCATTTCGTAATGCCAATGTTAATGCTGTTTTAATTATATATTCTCTCCTTTTTAATAGTTTTTGTTTATTTTGTCAAAACTAATGTAATTGTAAAGAAAGCAAGGGATGATCTTGAAAGATATTTATAGTACCACATAAACAACCACCTGCAGATAAGCCTTCAGCTTTGCAAGTACACAAATTATAACTTGTTTTATACATTTGAATCCCAATAAAATTAAAAATTAAAAATGTGTAAGAGTCCCACAGTTTAATTGCATAAATGTAAAAGAAGCGCGATGAATTAGTAAAGTAACGACAACTTCCGCGGATCTGCTTATCAACTGTCTGAAATGCATGAACTCATCCTATCCAAAATCACAACTCATTGGTTATTAATTCATTAGCTCGCGACAGGATTTCGTGGCATTCTATCCCACCTTCAGCTCCTCATTTCGGCGGATTGTGGGAAACTGGAGTAAAATCCGTGAAGTAACATCTTCGCTGCGTAAGCCTTACCTTCGAACAATTCTATACCCTGCTAACGCAAATAGAAGCCATCCTCAACTCGCGCCCACTATATCCAATTTCGAACATGCAACAATTCTTTCTAGTTGAGTCCTACGCAGTCGTGCTAGAACCATCAATCAACTTACCCATAAATCGATTATCATGCTGGCAACAACTCCAAGCCAAAATTCAAAGGTATTGGAAGAGATGGCATATGGAGTATTTGACGTCGCTGCAGAATCGTCCACGATGGCATCAACCCCCCCGAACACCGAAATTTACGATTTGGTCGTTATCAAAGATGGCAATCTACCATCTGGAAAGCTAGCAATGGGCCACGTTACCGCCACTCTTCGAGGCACTGATGGTCATGTTTGTGTCGTCACCCTGAAGACAGAAACTGGGAACTTAGTGCGACCAGTCCACAAGCTAGCAATGTTACCTGTGTCCGAAACGTTCTTCAGGAGTGGCGGGATGTTTGAGAATATGCAATTAATTTTGATTTTGTTTTGATGTTACTTAATTAATGTTAATCGTGCCATCACTACTATCACTACTACTATGGTATTGCTAGCAAAACCAAACACAAAATTTTCGTTCTTGTTCATTTTATTTGCTAGTAAATCTCGTAACGCGCTGAATAATGAAAATTTCAGGAAATCCCAGAAAAAAGTTTTGAGAACATTACATATTAAAGTAAAGCTTAACGTTCTAGAAATAGTCTTATTTTCTAGACTCTTAACTTTGACTTATATTGAATTCCATGCACTATTTTTTTTTTCGCTGCAGAACGAAAACCTCGTAGCTTAAGTAAAACGCGGTCTTGTCTACAAAAAAAATTACTCTTTCCAATTTTTATTATGAATTTTCAAATACTACTCCTTGAGCACAAAAATCAGTCAAACTCTTTGTCCACATTCTTCAGGAGCTGTGCTAATGATTGAGTTTTTAATTAGCATTTATTAAGTTTTTCTGCGTGGCGGTGAAAAGGATCACAAATCACAATCACTACGCAGCTGCAAGAAAATAAAAAACAAATTTCTGAAACAAATAAATGCATTCATAAATTTTTATTTATAATAAAAAACCAGAAAAATACCCTTCCATAACTTTTGCGAAAATGAATTTTTAATGGACTTTTAATAGATTTCTGCAACGATACCGTACTTCAACGGCAGACTGAAACTGACTTTTTAAAGGGGGCAGCCATCAGCCTCAGTTGGGTTGAGGAGCCAATGCAAATTCACTTTTCACAGAACGGACACAATTTCATTTTGAAGTTTGCACTCTGGGCGCATAGGTAGAAAAAACAATGAACTCTGGCAACGTCAAACGGTAATTTTTCAACTTGACATATCCATTCACACAGGCACACATGCCGGTTCAGCCTTATACTAAAACCAACGACAATCAATTGTACCGAAGCTTCACTGTAGCGAAGCCGAGAGCTACAGTGAAAGCCGCGATATGGATGAATTGATGTAATTTTACAACCCCTAATTGTTGTAGGGAATATCCTGAATTGCTATGGCAGCGGACGCAATCTCAATCCCCTAAGAGAACCGTAGCCCCTCAGAACACTAGTAAATATGTGCAACAACTTACAACAGAATTGACATTAGTTGTCAAACTATTTAACTTCAGTTATCTCTGCTTAAAAGTTGCTTTATCGACCAGTGTTAGCCATGACAGTCAATAGCACAATTTTATTTTTTGTTTCTAATTTTCATGCGGTGAGCGACTGTGTAGAATTCTATGAAGGTTTTATCGAGCATTTCTGACCACTTATTTTTACGCTATTACATTCTGTATTAATAAATGAATAAAAAAAAAATTCGGATTAGAGATTGGATGTCTGATGTACCAGTTGGAAAAAAAAACAGCCGAGCAGTGCTCAAATGGATTTTTCTTGGAAAAGCTTAATACCCGCTTGATAAAATGTATACAATTTACAACTTTACAAATACTTCTGACACAATTTCTGGATTTAAAAACGTGTTAGGAAATTGTTAATCTTACGAATTATTATTAGGAGCCTCGGGTAGTGCTATGGGCCTTTTTAAGTTGCAGTCAAACTCAATACATCGAAGAAAAATGTAGTTTAAAGCCATGTTTCAACCAAATCGGTCATGCCGTTCCAAACTTCCAAATCACAAATACAGTATTCCGCTGTTGATTATCGACGCACTCAACTGAGGAACGCAATTAAAAGAATCCCGCTTAATTGCTATGTAAACGCAATAAAAGAAAACCCTGCTTTATTACGTTGAAAACGCGATAAGGATTTTTTTTAATGCATAGCATATACATATGTATGGATTATAAAAATAGCCAATAAACAGATTCGTTATTTAAGCTGTAAACACGAAACGTTTTTTCTTTCATTGTGTGCGTTCAATTAACCAGGAGATTTTATATGCAGCTTTACGACAAACTTAACGTCATTGATGGCAAATGTACGGAATACAATCGCGGAATGGAAAATAAAACAAAACAGGTAGTTCGAACACCTGCGTTCTTTTTTGATGCGTTGCATGCACTTCAAAGTTGAAGTCAAACATAATGCATCTAGACAAAAAAAAAACCGGACAAGTGTGAGTTTTACTCTTGTACTAGTTTCGTGCTTTCGTCATCAGATTAGAAGTAAGGACATAATTTAAGTTAAGGTAACTAACAACGTCAGGTAGCTGTTATTGTTTCGAATAATGCTAAGCAAAAGAACAATCTTTCTCATTTGCTGATCGTGCCAACCGTGTGAAAATTGTTACTAATTAATTAATCGGCAGTTCATGAAAGTTCACTTATCAAACAGCTAAGCAATTTGAATCATTAAGTATTCGGCAGTATTTTTATTAGTAGATAGCCACTTAGTCACTTAAGACATTAATGTGGAACAGCCACAAACATCTAAGAAATTAACAAATCAAGTACTCGTATTTAAAACTAAAAAAAATGGGAATTTTACGTCATCATCATCATCATTATTTTTTCCAACAGCATGTTTATAAAAATAGCAACCAGTAAAAACACTGCAAATTTTACACTTGGGTTTATTATTCAACTTTTCAATGAATGATTTCTAAGAAACAACAAATAAATCTAAAAAATGATTAAAAGCTGAATTTTGTAAGTAAAAATTATAAAGCTTGTGGGGGCGTCTATATGGTACCTCTCTCATAATACTGATACTAACGCCCGAAAAAACTTTAATTAACTTTGATGGTCGATATACGTATTATTTTAAAGGAGGCAGATTTGTTTTTAAGTTAAATTTTATTAAAAAGCGTCGATGTATATCGACCATCGCGATGGGGGACCGCATCAAATCACGTCCTGCAATCACTTTTTATTGAGAATATGTCTACAGATCGTATTTAGTTTCTTTTTTTTTTTGTTTCTACGCATTGAAAGCTCCACCAATTGTAAGTCGTTGGAGCTACAAGGACGAAATTCGGCTCAAAAAAAGTTCTAGTCGAGCCGCTTATTTTGATGTATTGATATACAAAGTAGGCCGCGGAGAAAGAGGAGAAAGGGGGGCTTACATTTCTTTGAAGTTTCCGGAACGATTTTTAAAAACTAAGCAATAGAATTTTTTTGAGACTTGGTTTAACAATAGGGCTAGATCCCCTACAGATCCTAATGTTGAACCATAACGCTTAGAGGACCCAAGGGGGTTTGAAGCTTTTTAGTCTCCTGAACCGTTCTTGAAAACCGTGCAACAGATTTTGCTCAAATTTGGCATAAGGATAACGTTAGGCATGTTATTGATTCTCTCAAAACGGCATAGTGGGAGAAAGGGGGGCTCGAGCTTTTCTTCCGCTTTATTCACATTCTGTCCTATATTTTTCGAAATTGTTATATGTAACTCGAAAGTCTTGCTTATTCCACATCCAACGCCACCTTCCGCATCAATTTGCGAACAACCGTTCACGAGATATTTGCTTTTTATGTGATCATATTCGATATTCAATTTAACAAAAATACAGGAGGCCTGGCTACGAATGATAACGTAATCCTCATTTTCTCTACTTCTTCCCTTCGTCAGCTGTGAAGTCAGTTGTGTGGTACAGAAAAGAGAACAACGCGGAAAGACTCTTAGAGGGAGAGAGAAAGAGAGTTCTTTGCCTCTCTTGCTCGCATAAGTAAATTAAAGAAATGAGTGTGAGAAGTTTATGTGTGTGTTTCATATGAAAATGTAAGAGAGCAGTGGTTTGAGCGAAGGAATAAGAAACAAAACTGATCTTCGAACTCAATGCGAGTAATTTTGAGTGACGGAAAGCAGAGCAGACAATCGAAGAAAATTTATTAAAAAGCGCGATGTATGTATGATCTTATTATTTAAAAAAAAAATACAATAACAAATCTACTATGATCAATCATTTCTTTTCTTCGCTTCGTTCTTTAAAGACAACTGGGGGAGAAGAGAACTGTCATACAAAATGTTCGCTCAGGTTCACAGATTTTGAAAAGAGCCAAAAGATATTTCGAAATTAACGAGAATATAGAACAGCTTGAATGCGTTAGTAACGCATTCAAGCTGTCATTTTTATTTGACTTGAATTTTGAAAAAATAAGAAATGTGAAAATAGCGAGAAGCCCCCCTTCGGAGAAGAAATAAAAAACAAATCAGAAAAATATCAAAATTGAGGAGCACAAGGCCACCATAACCACTCCACCAACGCAGCTTTTGTTGTCCTTTTTTTTTTTTAAAGCAAAAAGCTGATATAATTCAATTCGTTAATATCTTGAAAAATTGTGTGAAATTTTTTTTTTATTATATTTCTTGATTTTTTTGTCGAGATCTACAAAATGCCGATTTCGGATCTATAAAATTCGTATGTCATTGTTTTTTTGTTTTCGGCCAATAACTCGAATACTGTTTGAACTAGGATGCTAAAGCTAAATTTAAACTAAAGATTACATTGAGACCTACATTTCCAATTTATTCAGATTTTTAGACCCGCGGGTGTCGAATTGCGAGGGGGGGCAAGGGGGGCGCTTTTTTCGCACTATAAGCTTAATATCTCGAAAACCGAACCTCAGAACAAAAGGCTCAGCATTAAAATTGTATTTTATTTTACAAAACTTATCTAGCGGAATCTAACTCAATCAATTCCGTTCAAAAATTTTTTTTAAAAAAAAAAATTAGTCATTAATGTGAATAAAAAATAATGAAACATTTGTGGGTATTTTTGATATATTGCGATGAGTTGCCTCATAGCTCCAATTTCAGATTTTTTGGCCCATTATTTTAGAAAATAAGGTATGGGACACGGTACACAAGTCGGTTTTTCGAAGTATGTGGGCTTATAACTTCTCATCAATAAGACTAATTGTAGTACAACTTATCGATCTAGGTACCATTTTTCCAACGATACCCATATCAAATATCTAAGAAAATAAATGTTTTTTCAATTTAGTATTAGTACTAACTTTTTCGCTAATAAGTAACTTTCTTAAAACTTTTTTTCGGAACTTTCTTTGGGCAAGTGAAACACACCATCTGTAGAAATTTCCTTTCTTAATTCCAGGGCTCTCATCACGTAACACGACTATCGTCTGACGATATCGTTTGAACGATAGCTGTGCTTCACGTAAGTATCAAAAAACGATATCGTCAAAACGACATCGTTTTCTCTACTTCACATAAGCCGAGAACTGTCATTTGCTATCGTCTCGACGATGCTTTTCTGACGATACCTAATTCACTATCGTCCTAGAGCAAATTGTGAAAAACATTGTAAAATTTTTGGCTTAAATAAATGAAATATTGTATTTAATGCTGAAAAAATAGTTTTGCTAATGCTTTTTTTGCATTGTACATTGTTTTTCATACAAGAAATGCCTTTTTTATTTCTCACATTCGACCTGCAATCATATATCTAACCCATATTTTCTTTCCAAACCATGGAGAACTTTGGTTTGAGTCCTTGTTCAAGTAAATGCCAGTTGTGGGGAGGAAATGAAATGCTTATAAATAGATGCTAATTTAATTAATTCAAGCTTATAAGTTATTTTTATATGAACTGGAGTGCCTTATACCTCCTTAGCACTCATTACCTATACTTATAATTCGTTCTTGGACTTAAAAATACAAAAGGAAATTGGAAGATGACAAGCAGTTTTTATTTTGACATAAGGAATGTAGCATTTAGTAGCGCTCAAACTGTGACGATAGACGAGACGATAGCGATAGTAGCCGTGTTTTATTATGCACTCATGATCTATATAGATCATTGGTTTGCACGCATTGCAACAACAACACATGATCCAGATTGACACTTGGAAAACTAGTTTCCGCGCCTCTGGTGGAGAATAGATTATACGTCGTGTCCCGATAGAATTTTTATAAATTATTGGCGCGAAGAAAATCGTATGGGATTTCGAAAAATCGGTAGAAAAAAAAATCGTTTTTATTCATTGTTTATGAATTAAACAGTCCTAAATAAAAACAAAAATCAATAGAGAACATGTTAAACTTGTATATTAATGCTTGTTAACTGGTCGGAAGTGATTTTAAACATTGTTTATTGTACTCTGAAAATGTGCATTATGCAAAGCAATTATACCACTTTGCGGATATATGTTATTAGTTTATTTCTTTTGCGAAGTGAAATAGGCCCTTTAAATTTTCATTCTTAACTGCATGTGATTTGAATTTAGTCAATCGGACTAAAAAAAAGTAAAAACAATGAAAAAATGTTCGAAGTTCCACAATGGAAATTTACTGAGGTACTGCAATTTCCATGTTGGGCTTCGCCTCTTTTGAGGTCGAATTCAGTGTCAGACGACCTTGCTCTGTTTAACCCCAAGTAAAAACAAGCAAAAATTAATATCAAACTTAACGCCCCAAATACAAAAGCGTAAATAAACCCTAGTTGACTATAAACCACAAATTAGCCAATACAGATACCCAACTTCTACTTCTCCTGCCCCTTGATTTTATTTGACAGCGTTTTTTATAACATTTTGTGTCTGTGAATACGTGTGAGAGCAAGTGTTTAGGAGTGAAACTTAATTCAAAAACATGTTCATAAAAAAGCAAGAAAAGCACTATGTTGTTTGTGTAATATGTGTTAAGTGTAAGGTGCTATAAGTGATTCATTTATTTCTTATGTGTTGGATTACAAATCAAGAGATTGGATACAAATAAATTGATAACAAAAAATAGTGTTTGGTTTTATTTTGCATCTGGGTATTTGTTTGTGTCTGGGATTTTGGGTTTGTATTCAACTAGGGCGGAGGTTTATTTACGCTTTTGTATTTGGGGCGTTAAGTTTGATATTAATTCTTGCTTGTTTTTAATTGGGGTTAAACAGAGCAAGGTCGTCTCATACTGAATTCGACCTCAAAAGAGGCGAAGCCCAACATGGAAATTGCAGTACCTCCATTAAATTTCCATTGTGGAACTTCGCAATTTTCTTCATAGTTTTTACTTTTTTTTGTCCAAGTGACTAAATTCAAATCACATGCAGTTAAGAATGACCATTTCAAAGGGCCTATTTCACTTCGCAAAAGAAATAAACTAATAACTTATATCCGCAAAGTGGTATAATTGCTTTGCATAATGCACCTTTTCAGGGTACAATTAACAATGTTTAAAATCACTTCCGACCAGTTAACAAGCATTAATATACAAGCTTAACATGTTCTTTATTGATTTTTGTTTTTCTTTATGACTGTTTAATTCATAAACAATGAATAAAAACCATTTTCTTTACGACCGATTTTTCGAAAACCCATACGATTTGCTTCGCGCCAATAATCTGTAAAATTCTGTCGGGACACGACGTATAATCTATTCTCCACCAGAGGCGCGGAAACTAGTTTTCCAAGTGTCAATAGCTATCGGAATCATTTATCGTGATCCGAAATTTGATTCCGCTATTCCCTGCTAGGTTCATGCAAGCTGATTTGTGTTCTGACAGTAGTTTGACAATTAACTCCTGTCGATGATGTGATATTTGCGGGCAGTGTTTCCATGCCAACATAATTTTTCTTCTCTTCAAAACAAGTTTTGCATATCTTTTACGTTGATGATTAGAATTTTTACAGCCACACACAAAGCAATTGTGCAAATCACACAAAATTGTTAGAAATTAAAATTGAAATACAAATTTTGTATTACTATTAGCACAATATTACTTAATGAAGGAATAGAAGTGAGTATTAAAATCTAGTTAAAAAAATAATATTTTGTATGCTTATCAGGCAATGCTGTAAATTGAAAATGGTTTCCAGGCAAATCAGTTTCCATGAACCTAGCAGGGAATCTTATCAAGCTTTAATTTGCCTGGTAGTTTGTGGGAATATATTAATATGTAGGTCCGTTAACGGTAGATTACAAAAAGAATATCGTAGATATAAATTTTAGTGTATGAATGGCATTCAATTCTTGTCAAATTGATTTGAAAACTTAGTAGAAAGAACGCTAGGATATCTAAAAGCTATTTTATACACAAAAATACAACAGCCTTAGTGCTGTTCTTTTTATAGCTCTTAGAGAATGAATAAACCTTTCAAAAACTGAAAAAAGTTCCAAATCCAGGTGCGCCAGAATTTATTTTATGAGTCTTTGAATGCTCGAAAAATAGGCGTTATCTTTCTTTTGACGCCCACAGTAAGTACATCAGTCTTTAAGAAGCACCAAGAAACTAGAAAGGCGAAAGTTTTCGGCTCCCATCCATCTACTTATGCGACATTAAGATGTCAACATACTAATACTAAAAGTTACAAACAATTTAAAAAGATTAGGGCTTCGACTCCTAAACCAGCTTTAAGTTTAATTAAAAAGAATGTTTAAAGCCTCTACAAGAACCATAAAATTGCCGTAGCACTATTTTATGCAACTCCCTCTCTTCACGATGCTTGCAAGTGAAATTAATTTTGAAAATTACCTTGCTTGAAAAAGTCGCACATAAATCGAGCCGTATTTCCGTACACATTTGTGTCGCCTTCACAGCAGCCGAAGTCTACTCAATATACCGTGGCCCATGTATTTTCTTCTTGTCGTATTGATGGTCCTCCTATCGCGCCAGATACCGACATTGGTTACATGACGTTGTGTATCGGATGCGAATAAAAACCTCATTTTTATTAAGATTTATTAGTAGAAGCAAAAAAAGCCATCATCAATTTTCAATTTGTTGGAAATACTCCAATAGTTTCCAATGTTTCCTGCCGCAAGTTTGATAAAGGATTTGATGCGTGAACTACCATGAATATTAGCTAGAGCAACTTTTTTTTTATGGATAATTGAGTGTGGGTTGACTGTGCGAAAACTGTTGTGGTGGGAAGGTGATAAATAATTAAATCAGTGAATACGAAAATTGACCATGAAATTAAACAATTTAACAAACAGGAAATAGAAACATGAAATAGAAGTAAGGGTAGAAATTAAAAACAAAGCGTCTAGTAAAAGAGTATCTATAATAAATTAATGATGTAGAGGAATTTAGCAAAAAATAAAAATGAAGAAAATACTTTTTCATATTAATGACAGAGATGGGACCCGTTTTCTTTTACACTCACCCCCAAAAAAAATCTTCAACTTTTTTCTATAGTGCACAAGAGGCAAAATATTGTAGAAAACTGAAAACTTTTGCGCTGAATCTTTATTCATTCGCGATTGTTTTGAAATTTTATGAACATGTTCGCCTTTAAAAAATATTTCTACAAGTCGATATAAGATTTCGTACTTACATATGCATCTGGCTGTCATTAAAAAGTGTCTCTATTGCAATGGCTTCAACTGCAAGTACTGCTTTAGGAACTATTTTCCTTTCATATTGCCACAAGCAGATGAAAGTTACTTAGATAGTTTTCTATATACTATGAAACAATGCGAATTGTCCCCCTTTGTAGATGCCTTTGCATTATCTCCCGCTCTCAACCTTGTAAATGCCCCAGATTGCACCCTGAAACAATTTAATTAAACTTCCGAAGATGAAACTTAGTGAACGAAACTTACTTCAAAGATATAGTGAGTGGCGTTTATAAACCAAGCAGTTATAGTACTATGTATTTTTTTTTTTTGCAACGGATGAGCTGCGGAAAAAATTAAAGTAGCTTGTGTCAGCTGTTAGCTGAGTTCGTAGTAGCTCACTAAGTGTGGATGAGAAAAATCTGGAAGAGGGTAGATAAATAATTAAATTATCGCGAATGAGAAAATAGTCTTTGGACCAATTGACTCAAAAGTACTCATTCAATATTCATAGCAATATTAAAAAACAAGCTAGGAAATACTACCACCGAATGGAAAATGAAGCAAAAAAGTTTGAACAACTGCCATCTTTTATGGTGCGTTGCATGCACTTCAAAGCTGAAGTCAAGCTTCATACATCTAGACAAAAAACGTACTAAAACATATTACACAGCATAAGCAATCTACGTTCCAAATTCCAACCTAATCGGTCAACTCGTTCAAAATTTGCAAATCCCACATATTAATAATTTGAGTATTGAATATTTGAATAATTTTAATATTGAAAATTTGAATAATTTGAAAACCCATAGGATTTTTTCTAACTCTTGAATGGCTGAACCGATTTCGAGGAAATTTGGAATGTAATTTTTTTATGTCCTAAACTTAAACGTTAACTAATTTGTTCTTGGATGCAATAAGTTTGGCTTCAAGTCAAAAAACAACATCAGAACATAGCAGGCGGTCGTTGAGATAAATTCCAAGGAATTTTGTAACTGTGTACATGTGTTCAACAATCATATCTTCGGCGATTGCTGTGAACCACAAAACAAAGCTATTACAACCCTTTTTCTTCAGAAAAAACAACAAATGTGCGGAATACGATCGCCGAATGGAAAATTAAGCAATGATGCGCACTACCTGCCACCTTCGGATGGACAGACGATTAGGGTTATTATAGGCGACCTTTGCAGAAGTAGCCAGGATGAAAAGGAGGAGAAAACCATCTTCCATCTCTTATGTTCATGCGAAACCTTGGCGCTTCGTAGAAGAACTCACCTGGGCAAGCAGTTTCTTGACGATCTGAGTAAAATCAGCATCAATCAGATCCGTTACTTCGTAAGAAGCTCCAACTGGTTCCATTAGGGTGCGGAATGGATCTCTGCATTGTGGTATCACAATGGGCCTAGTCTAACCTAAGTGTGGTTGGTCCTTTGTTGCCCCAGCCAACTACTCTAACCTAACCTAATCTATGATGCGTTGCATGCATTTTGAAGTTGAAGTCAAACTTTATGCATTTAAACAAGAAACTCAACTCAAACATAGCACAAACACATAGCATAAGCAATTTACTTTCCAAATTTCAGCCAGTTTATAAGCACGGGCGAGCTTATTGGCCTTCTGACAGAAAGAAAAAAACGGACCTAATTAATTTTTTGTATAATGAAGAATGTTAACCTACATCATTTAACTATAAATTCTTGCCTTACCATTCCACTGCTATAATTAAATACCTTATAATTAATACCGAACTTACCACAGCACGGAGATAATTGCAGAGAAACTTGACTAAAATGTTCAACTCAATCCTAACCCATTATCACCATCTGCACCGAAATACAATTTGTCAAGAAAGTGTTTACAGAAGTTAAAAAAACAATTTCTATATTCTCGTTACAAATTAGGTCACACGCAGACATTTTACTTCAACTTTTTTTTTCATAAAAAAGTGCAGATTTTTGAGATATATAATAAAAACAAAAAAATACTTTATTTTACTAAGAATCAATATCGGAAAACGGAAAAAGTTAAAAGAGGCGGAAATAAGACTCAAGAAAGTATTTACACCCCCTTATAATATAAAACGGAGAGAGTACGATCAATTTAATGCCAAAAATTAATAACGGTGCTTTATAGAGGCGTTAAAAATAAGCATTTTTTTCTAGGGAAGGTTTTTTTTTATCTGGTTCCGTTTAGAAGGTAGAGACATTTAAGAAGAAAATCAATTAACATGAAAGAAAAAACTATTAAAAAAAGAAAAATGACAACAATAAAGTATTGTACCAGTCTTGACAGCCAAAAGCTTACTTTTAAGTTAAAATTTAAGTTATATTATTCACGTCCATGGTTTTTGAAAAAATTGCATGCAAACTCAAAATTTAATAAAAACGACTTACGGTGCTTAAATTAACAAAAAGGATTTAAAACTTTGTAATAAAATCAAATAATGATGCAAACTTACCGTTCAAGGTTGACTGGACAAATTTATAATAACTGATCGGCTTCATTTTTTTTTTCGTCCGTGCCAGTTAACTTTGGGCAACAGACTGTCAGCTACGATTGTACTAAAATTCGACGAGCCCTTGCCCCTCAGCTTAGTACCCAGTAATACTTACTGCAATGATTTGTTTTATAAACAAATGTCAAATTTATGTTTACTCTGATACTTACTACATCCGTTTCAAAATGGTGGTCTGTAGCGCTTTTTACAGAGACGGAACATTTAAAAGACAAAAAAGGCGGAAGGGAGATATTTGACAACCTAATATTATTTTCGATTTCACATCGGTTATAGAACTTTGTGTTAAGTTTTTCAATTCTTTCCAAGATCAGATAAACATTTGCTCCTTGATGTAGATCTATAGTTGAATGATGCCAGGGTAAATTCAATATTATTTTTAATAACTTATTTTGAGAAACCTGTAACTTTTTAATATGGCTTTTGGCACAACATCGCCAGACAGGACAACCATAAACAAGGATGGCTTGAAAAATAACCTTTAGGATAATGATTCTGTTATCAATTGATAACTTCGACTTTCTATTTAGAAAGGGGTACAGGATTCTTGTAGCTATTTTCACTTTATTTATGGTCTTGGTAATATGTTCACTAAATGTAAGCTTTCTATCGAGGTGTAGACGTAAGTATTTTACACTAGGCTCCCAATTCACCATTGCACCGTTTACGCATAACTGATTACCGGGAAGAAGGCAAGGGTTTCTTTTCCTTGAGAAAAAGATAGCTTGCATTTTCTCCCTATTAACTTTAATCTTCCAGTCATCATAATACCGCGATAATACATATAAGGTTGTCAAATATCTCCCTTCCGCTTTTTTGCTCTTCATTCAATGCTTCATAAAAAGTGTTACAGTGATCGGATTTAGTTCAAATATGCGCCGTTTTGTTCGATAATCTGTTTCCATCTAGACGGCAACTTCAAAATACCCCCCTCGTAGAAGCTCCCCTCCTTATTTGCGAAGATCTCGGACAGCCACTTTTCACAAGCCTCTTTTGAGTCCAACTTCACACCACCATGGGCGTTCGCCATGGACAGGAACAGGTGGTAATCACTTAGTGCTATGTATGTCCGGGCTATATGGTGGATGCGATAAAACCTCCCATCCGAGCTCCCGTAGCTTCTGTAGAGTCATCAACGAAGTGTGTGGTCTGGCGTTGTCCTGGTTGAACACTACACCCTTCCTGTTGGCCAATTCTGGACGCTTCTGGTCGATCACCTGCTTCAAGCGGTCCAGTTATTCGTAGTAGATGGTAGAACTAATCGTCTGGCCATACGGGAGTAGTTCATAGTGGATGATTCCCTTCCAATCCCACCAAACACACAACAAAACCTTCCTGGCCGTCAATCTCGGCTTGGCCACTGTTTGGGACGAATCACCGGCTTTCGACCACGACCGTTTTCGCTTGATATTGTGGTATGTGATCCATTTTTCGTCGCCAGTCACCATCCGCTTCAAAAATGGGTGGAGTTCGTTCCGTTTCAGCAGCATATCGCAGGCGTTGATTCGGTCCAGGTTTTTTTTGCGTCAAATCATGTGGCACCCAAACATCAAGCTTTTTTTTGTATCCAGCTTTCTGCAGATGGTTTAAAATGGTTTGGTGACTAACTCCCATCTCTTGGGCGATGTCACGAGATGCCACATGCCGGTCTAACTCGATGTTTTCCATAATTCGATCGGTATTCGTCGTCACAGGTCTTCCGCCGGCTTTCTTATCCATGGTGTCGTTTTCACCGGCTCTGAATCGTCGAAACCATTCCTCCACGGTTCGAAGTGATAGAGATAGAGATCCAAAACACCATTAATCTGACGGAATGTTTCTCTAGCGGATTTGCCTTTAACGAAGGAAAAGGCGCGAATTTCGGCGTTAGTGAACTCCATGTTTATACGTCTATAACTGTTGAACGCAATTTCCAAACTAATCATGCATAGCGTCGTTTTGTAGGTTATGTCAAGACCTTTCAAATGATGCATTGCCAGATACGAGCTCTGTAGCGCTTTGTACATAGCCGGAAAATTCAAAAGACAAAAAGGCTGAAGGGAGATATTTGACAACCTAATATATCCATATTTCACATCCCATAAGCCCCTATCCGTACAACACCGTTTCTGCGCTATCATTGCCATGCCAGCCGTGTGCAAATTTTAGTTGAGCAAATGGGGGTTGAAATGAATGAAAACACCACTGAAACTCGCGTCGATTTCAGCCAGAAAAAAGAACTTTTAATCAGCGATTTCTCGGATTTCGTCCACTAATTGATATTTTTATCGTTATTATTTCTTAATTGGCCGGGATCTACAAAACTGCGTTTTCGGATTTTTGAAATTCGCATATTGGGGTTTTATCGTTTTTGCCGAAAAACTCCAAAAGTATTGGAGCCAGAATGGTGTTTTTTATTTCTGAGTGTACTTATCGAAGCCGATTTTTTGTAATTTTTTCAGATTTTTTGACAAAGCAGCGTGGAAATCACAGGGAGGATTGGCTTTTTAAATTTTTACAGATTCATAAAAATGGTTATTCTGAGTCTACCTTAAAAGATAGACATATGCCATTGCCTACTTTTTTTAGAACTTTTTGAGACGATCAATTCCCCCGTATATTATTGTTTCGTATCTATAACAGTTCAGGCAACACCAGCCTTAAAAGCTTGCCAGTTCTCGACGTAATTTACATATCTCAATATACCGTTACCTTCCTCCAAAATGTTTAATAAATATCGCCCATACGCATAACAGGTACTCAACAATACTACTAGTGAAAACCACATGAAAATCCGTTCAGTAGTTCCTGAGATTAGACTCCCCAAACAGTATTTTAGACTTTGTCTTATAATATTTATAGATTATAGATTATTTGATTTTTCTTCACTTAATAAATAACAATGAATTTATTATGGTTTAATTGTCCATCACCCACGAGAGTACTTTCCCAACTAACTGTTAGCGTCATCCATTCTCACACTCCACACCCAAGCCAAGCCACTGGGACGCATCTCTACAAAACCAGGCAGCGTATCTGCCTGAACAAGGTCACAAAAACCGAAGCCAAGCCGCTTTGAGATGCTTGTGCACAAAACAGCTAGAGACGCTCACCAAGTAAACAAACAACCCAGCGACGCTTGAAAAATATCCAGCCTGTCTAGATCAGCCTAAGGGACGGTAGGATAGGGGTGGTATGGGGTGTAGGAATGGCATTGCTATATGCGTCGAAAAGTGTGCAACGTTGCGCTTATTTATTGTGATAGGGAAAAACACGATACGTGGAATCGGAGCTTTTAGCATTAAAGCCCACGCGAAACTGAAACTTCTTTTGAGTTTTGATTTGTTAATTTCTTAGACTTATATTAAGTCCAAACTGCTAATCTGTTTGTGAACGAAGCGGGTGAGTAAAAGTCACACTTGACCTTTTTTTTAACTCACATTTCAAACTTTTAGTTTCTGGACTTTTTGCGAAGAATTCCAATTCTCTCTTCATCGCATCAAAATAATATTTCTAGACATATCCGTTTTAAAATGTTCCCAAATTCAGCACATGAAATTCAGGATTAAAATACCTCCGAATATGAAATATTTTCTAACGCTGGTTAACTTTAGCAAACCACCATAGGGCATACAGGTCCGCTACGAGAATACTGACAACCCGTCGTTATACCCTGTACCTTAAAACAACACTGAGCATACATGGTTGAGCATGGATCTCAAGGAATTGTGCAACCACATCTATTGAGCTACATACACATATAATTCCTGTCAACCTCATGAACTCTGGCTTAATTTAGCAAATTCACTTGCACGGTGTGAAGTATTTCCTCAACTGCTTTGTATCGTATGAAATGTTTGCTGCAGGCAAGGCACGTACTTTAGTCATTCTGGTGCAGAGGATGGTGGGAATGGTGCGAAACTTTTGTATTTTGATGATTTGCACCACCACAGCATATTTCCGGAACGAGGCCTTGTTTACGTTTGCTCGGCTATTTATAGAAATGCAAGTGGATTTCACACAATACCTTCGGAAATTCATTCGTAAAGAGAACCGTGTGGAGATAAGCTAATTTTCCTTTTGTAGTGAGTGGCTAGCATTTCATGGGACCTTTAAACACAATAAGAAAGTAATACAAAACTTTGGGACAGTTCACTTGCTTCCGCTCGCCAGCCCCAGCTACGCTTGCTTTCCCTCTTGTTTTTTCTCAATTACAAAAGAACATTTTGAAACGTCGGAATAATTTTGGAACTGGTGGCAAAGAGCAAATTTTCAGCAGCCTAAGATTTTGTAATTAGCTCAAAAATTATTCCAACGTCACAATTTTTTTGAACACAACTCTAAAATCTGTCAAGTGCTAATTACACTCACTCGCAGAGAGTTGCCTTTTAATTGTTTTATTGGGCTGTAAGCCGAAACGACATCTTCGGCTATAGGCGTAATCTCGAGAAAACCTAAATTACTTCAAATAAACAAAAACTATAAAATTTAGCTGTTCAAATATTAAGTTCCGCAAATGCAGTTCCGTAGTTCCATACTAAACACCGGAAGGGCTTAAAAGTTATAGGTAGTCTTCTCGTGGCAGACGACAGACGGGCACGGCACTGTGTCTTTTGAACACAGCCCTAAAAAGAAGAAATTGACGTATGTCTTTTAATGGGCGTGATTAAGCAACGGAATAAATTGTGTGTGGCTTTTACTGAAAAACTGTGTTTGTTGAAGGAGTATTACTATGCAGTTTTCATTTGGCTTAGTTTTTAAGAAATTCCTTTTGCAACTTTTCATCAATTTGACTTTACTTGCTTACCTGTGGTCTTAGCTCATTCAACAACGCTTAAGTACCAATCACTTAAAGTTTCATTTCAGTAGAGAGCATAAAAGTCAGTCTCAATGTCCAATTAACTCGTGTATCTGTTGCTTAGTAATCGTCTTCAAGAGAAACTCGTTAAAGCAACTAAAACGAAATCGAGCAATTATCGATTGACGCACGGAGATGGCACAAATTCACAGCCAGATTCTAAAAGGTACGAACCATCAGATAAGCCAAAACAGTTGGCAATAAATTCAAGGTTCGTCAACATCAAAAGCATTCAGACTAAATAAACGCGAATCAAAGAATTGCTCATTTATGTAGCTTGTTAGTACATAGATCAAACGAATTTATTTTTCTTCTGGACTAACTTTGCAGCTTTCTACAATTCTACGATTTTTTGAATCAGATTATTGTTTAGTATCTAAATTATTTAATCAAAATACATGAACGCTGCTCTTTGAAGCATCACTAACATCAATCACGACACCTTGAGCTCAAGCGCAAATGGCAATGAGTATATTTACGCTCATTGATCAAAGTCTTCTTTTGCCTATTTTTTATTTTGTCTTGCTGTCATTTAAAAGTGTTACTTTAATTTACAGGTGATAAAGTTGAAGGTTTCTTTCTTTCGCCATAAATAAATTATCGTATCGAATGGTTTTGGGGTTGAATACGCCAACAGTTTTAGGTTGATACCACACCACACTTTGGGGGTTGCTTTTAAGCAGAGTTTCATCGGGCAATTAAAGTGGTTACAGTGGATTATTTGTAAATAAGGCAACAGTAGCAGCGTCTAATAATTAATATTCCATATTCGATTTGAATTAAAATTTAGAGAAATTGGCTTTATAAATGTATTTTTTTAAAAAACTATATGTCGACATTACTTAGAAAAAAAAAACAGTCAAGTGTGAGTTTAACTCTCACGCCGAGGGTTTCGTTCTGCGGCGATTAATACTTATGACTTAATTTAAGTCTAAGAAATTAACCCTTTCATGCCCAGTGTTGTTTCTGCACAACATGAACTTCATCTACTTAGACTTTTTCAGTTGCACTGTATTGTTTCGAATATGATGCAATTTTAGGTACCATAGATGACCAGTGCCAATATATTCCATATATTGTTACCTTTTCGTCCTTGAATCTGTTTTATTTTTAATTTGGCTTAGTTAAGACCTCATAAGCTAGAATGTTTCATTCCATTTCGAATAAAACTAAGCAAAAGAAAATTACAGTAGTCCCCGGATAATTGCCCCTCGCTTAGTTGCGTTCCCCATTTAATTAATCGAAAACCAAAGTAAACAGAAAATTCCATAATAAATTTACACAGTTTTCCAGTTTGTCGTAAAACTGCCTACAAAATCTACCGGATAATTGAACGCACACAATGAAAGAAAAAAACGTTGAAACGCAACCACAAATGAGCTAAACGAGATATCCATCTGCCTCGTCTCTTTCCGCTTGGTTTCATTTGACAGCGTTTTTTATGCAATTCCTGTCTGTGAATACGTGTGAGCTGCCAATTGGTTCCTGTTTAAGATAAGTCATTGCAACCACCAATTTTTTTGCAAGTTTCAGGCTTATTTTAATGGAAATATCTACAAATGTTGCTATTGTTGCAATGCGCATTTCTCACCATTACTCAAACTATAATAGCAAATTTAGCTTATTTATATTAATTAAAAAAATTTATTCTATACTTTCAAAAAGTAACGTCCATCCGCACTCCGTACAACAAGCAATGGCGTCGAAAATCAACAATTTAGAACAAAATGGAGTTGCTCGGAAGCATATAACAATGTGCGTGAATTTTTCTCAGAAATCCAAATAAGTGTGCGTGCAAAATGTGGGCGAGGGGTTTTCCAGCCTGCAAAGCTGGGTATCTTGTATAGGTGATTTGTGATCGAGTGCCTCTAATGCTCGTTTGTGCGCCATCGTGCACGCATCCCAAATTATATGCTTACAATTCTGTAGCACTTTGGCCATTGCTGATGTTTTGGTTATATAACATGTCGGTTCATCTATTGCTTGCAAATTTAATGGTAGTTTGAGCGCCGAGTGAGCGGTTTATCCACCTTCTAATAGTGTAGCTGCAATCCCAGATGATGCTAATGTCAGTGCAATCTTACTTTATGCCCGAATTGTATCTAAAATTAATGAGATCAAAAAAGTCTTACCCGTTCCACCCGGTGCGTTCAGGAAAAAAAATCCTCCGTTGTCGACATTAACTGCTTTCATTATCGTGTCGTAAGCTGTTTTTTGCTGTTGATTTAAAAGTGGGACTTTATTTTGCACTGATTGACTTAAAGCATTTCTATCGTATTGGCGTTCTCTTTCAAATTCACGATTGAATACATCATGCATGGGGCGATTGGTTGCAGGCATTCCTAAGTCATGCAACATTTTGCCAGACATCATCAAGCACAAATCCTCTGAAGATATCAATACCTCATTATAGATTTCAGCGCAAATTTCAAGTTCAGGATTTTCCGTTATTGAACGTAGTCGATGCACAATGTCTTCAACCATATTGTCTTTGTATTTGTTCCACAAATTTTGTGGATTTGATGGGAAGCCCTTTGAAATTAGGATGGCAAAAAGTGATCGTATTTGATGCGAAGTAGATGAAATAACAGCATCAGCAAGTGTGTGGTCCCAATGGATATCATTCTCCAGTAAGGGTAATCGTTGACAGGCTTCTCGATATGTTGCGCACAATTCACCATTGAACACATTCGTAGAGATTCGAATGAAGTTGGTCCACGAATATTAAGTAGCAATAAACGCAAGTAAAAACATTTGTCACTGTTTGGGTGCACTGTGTAAATGCACCCCAATGCATCGGTTGAATATACATCCACGTATCCTGGTACAGGCTGTCCTTGTTTTCGGCGTTGGAATTTTTTATGTGACCCATTCCATGTAAAATATTTCGGTATTTCCGAGTAAAGCAATGTTCTTGCAAATGGATCGCTCGCTCATGCCTCGAAGAAGTTTGTCAGCGTTGTCGCTGGTGGTCGTTGAGTTCTTTGTGTTGCCGTTCTGTTCCGTAAAATATACTCGTTGTCCATTCTCCAAGTGAACAGCTAAATGGACTACTGTCGGATGACGTTCATGTATAGGAAATGAAAAGATTCTCCAAACAGCCTCATAGCTGCTAACATCTTCCCATCTGATATTATGAAACTTCATCGTTGTTGTTTGAAGCTGCAATACCAAATCCGGCCTTGTCGTTTCCTTTCGTGATGTATTTGCAAACATATTTAATAGATTTGACCGAATTGGAGTACTCAACATTACAATGCGCCTTAAATGTTTTAGAAAGCAGTGGCGAGTATGGAACAATCCAACTGTTGGTAACTACGACATCCTTATTTTTGACTTTCAACGTTATTGTTCTACCGTTATCTTCTACAGAGCGACGACGATTTAAACAATTTAACCAAGTGATTTTTTTCATGGAAAAGTTGTTGCAGCTGCATGACAATTTCCCTCCTAACTGAACTATTGATAGCACAGCGTTGAGTTACTTCAGCTTCAGGATTTCCCAAGAAATGAAGGAATTTATTAGCACAACATAACCCTGGTGGTTCGAGTCGAAATCTTAAAGCATTGCAATATATACAAAGAATGCTCATTGCTCCGACATCGACAGATTTGTCGCTGGCGTAATCGATTGTTGCAATATATCTAAATCCCAAACGTTCGATATTGACTGTTTCGTTTGATCGTCTATTTTGTTGCATCTCGTTTGAAGTTGATGGTATGGGTAGTTCTGGAGTCGCATGAAATCTCGCTTGAGATTCTCACTTCTAATTCTATTTGTCTCCAAACGCTGCCTTCGCTCTTCTTCAGTCTCATTATTTCGCATATTGTAAACCCTATTCGAGTTACGCGTGCGCCGGCCGATGTTTTGACGGCCTGTTTGTGGCATTTTGTTTTAGATATTAAATCACACTATATAAAACTTGAAATGTCTGTTCTGCTTTATAGAACGAGCGTTGAGCACTCAATTTACGTGTGTAAATTTTCCAAGGTGCGAACCTAGTACGGAAGATTACCGGATAAAAATGTTACGACTAATAGTATTATTTTAGACCAGATGGCACATCCTCTGCGCTATCGCTGCTAATGCGAAGCGTTTGCAAATCACTTTGATCTATTGAAAGGCTTAAATTCTAAGTGAAACACAACACACACTTCCACATGTTTTCCAATATCTATTATTATTGTTTATCAATCTTTCACTACTACTATAATACTATTACAACTCTCGATTCACTATCACAGCACTTTCCACCATCGAATATGTCTTTTTTTTTATTCTGATCATTCTATATAAACATTATCATTCCTTACATTTCTCACATCCTTAATTACTTTTCACGCAGTGGGTTTTTCCTATTTATTGACGTCATATCGGGTTTTCATTTTTCACCCGATCATTCCTTACATTTCTCACATCCTTAATTTCTTTTCTTATTTACACAACAATTCATTCTACACACAGTGGATTTAACCTACTTATTTTTTTTTTTTTATATATTTGGTGCTTGCTAAAGGGCTACCCTTAAGTATCCTGTTTAGGACACATCACGGGCCGAAGGTACCGAGGAAGAGATAGAAAGAAGGTACCGGTGCGCGTTGGTTTTAAATGTCGTCATGTTATACTCAGATGGAAAAACTGAGTTTGGAAGAGCATTCCATAATCGTGTGGTGCGGCTAAAAAATGAGTCTCTGAACTTTACCGTACGTCCGAAAGCAGGCTTGAGGGCGTACTGATGAGCATTCCTAGCGTGGCGAGTATTGCGGGTGAATGTTTGAGGGGGGGGGGAATGCAGTTGGCTAACTCATTCGAGCACTGTTTATTAAAATAGCGATAAAACAAAGACAGACAGGAAACATTACGACGATGTTCAAGCGAGTCTATCGACTTCGCGATATCACTGTCTCCTATCAGTTTAATCGCTCGCTTTTGTAATTTATCCAGCAGGTGCAAGGAGGTCTTAGATGCACCAGACCAGATATGAGCGTTGTACTCGAGTTTGGGGCGGATATATGCCTTATAGATGGAAGCCAGATCAGAAGGGGTGAAATATTTCTTGCATCGTTTAAGGAAACCTAGACATTTCGCAGAATTTTTGGCGACCTCGAATATGTGATCATTCCAACTGAGTGTTGAATTGACGCAGGATGGAAAGTCTTTCGGTTTCTTTGATACAAGTGCTATTCATGGATAATGGCTGGCTGTTGGGTGTTCGCTTAAGTGACAGTGGACAGCATTGGGTTTTGGAAGCATTAAATTCCACTCTATTGGTTCTACCCCAATTGATTATGGTGTCAAGATCGGAATTTAATGTGCTCAACATACGCTGCCGTTCGAATTCTACAGTCGAAGAACTAGGCCGTGAGTCTTGAAATGAATATGAGAAGCAGAGGGTACTGTCATCAGCGAAGGAATGGATTGGATTAGAAGTAGCATTTATAAAAATGAGAAAGAGTGTCGGAGACAGAACAGAGCCTTGGGGAACACCAGCGTTAATGTGGTCGATGTCAGACTGGAAGCCGTCCAAAACAACTCGGATTGAACGGTCCGAAAGGAAATTTCTAATCCATAGAAGAAGAGATTCATCGATACCGAAAGCACGCATTTTCGACAAAAGAGCTTCATGCCAAACTCTGTCAAATGCTTTAGAAATATCAAGTGCAACGATTTTGCTTTCACCTGAGTTGTGCAAAGCATGGTTCCACTTTTCGGTGAGATATGCCATCAAATCACCAGTGGACCGGTTGCTACGGAAGCCATACTGCCGGTCATTAAGAAGCTTCTATAATTCAAGATATTTCTTAAGCTGACAATTTATCAGCGTTTCCATGACTTTGGAAAGAAGTGAAGTAAGTGCTACTTATTGATTTCATATCGGGCTTTCTTTTTTCACCCGAAAAAATTAGAAAAATAAAAAGTGTTTGTTTTTTCCTAGACATGAGCTTATCGGAAAAAAGGATACATTATTTCCGAGTTTCGATTCCCGGACCTAGAGATCCTGGAGCAGCGATCTTATTCCCTGCGCCACCGGCACTTCATATGTGAGTTCGTTTTTTTTTTGATACATAAACAATGCTTTGGAAAACTTTGATTGCGTTTTTCGACCTGATTTTCTCAATTTTCTTAACCTTTTTCTCCATCTAAACCATCTCCTAAAAGTAACTAATTCAGAGGAAAAAAAATTATCGAATTCAGTGAAGGCGTTCTTGAGTTATAGTATTACATAGTATACATTTCAGCGCTTCTTTTTATTCATACAGATTTTTGATTTTTGCCGCTTGTTGAACGAAGTGCGGATGGACGTTACTTTTTTAAAGTATGAAATTCATTTTTTTAATTAATAAAAATAGGCTAAATTTGTTATCTATAATAGTGGTAGTGGGAGAAATGCTCATTGCAATTAAAATAGAAAAATTTTTCGTGAATATTTGCATTAAAAGAGGCCCAAAACTTGCAAAAAAAGTGGTGGCTGCAATGACTATTCTTAAATAGGAATCAAGTGGCAGCTCACACGTATTCACAGACAGGAATTGCATAAAGACGCTGTCAACTGAAAACAAGGAGAAAGAGATGAGCAAGATGGATATCTTGTTTAGTTCATATATATCGAAAGTTTTTTTTAGTATTCCAGTAATGGAATACCAAAAAGTGTTAATGAACTTAGAAATAATTTGAAGTAATGCACTGCTTCTTCTACATCTAAATCTAAAACGCTGTCAACTGAATAATAGACCCTTACCTTAAACCAAATGGATTAGTAGATAAGTTTGCAATATCCGGATATACCTTATTAACCATTTCTAAAAAGTTCGGTACCAAAACAAAGTTTACCTTCCCATTTCCTACTTCAAATTTTTCTGCTGTTATTTTAAGTATATCAATAGAAAGTGATGTGTTGTATCGTCCATATACTGGACGATGTTATATTAGTATATTACATTAGTTTGAAGTTAAGATTTTTTATGTGCAGCCATAAGTATGACTTTTTCAGTGAAGCATTGACTTTGCTTTAGTGCATCTTGCTAGACGTTTTGTGCGGCACTGAAGCCTTGTCCCAAATTGTTGAACTACAATCCCCAGTCAATTTACCAAAACCATCCTCTAAGTCGAACTCCCTTAAAGTCGAAAATACCTCTAACCCGTATACACGTCGGAGAAAAAGCGCAAGTGGTTGCCCGTATTGTTATGTATGCAAGAAAGAGAGAGTAGACCAAGTTCACAATAAAAGCGAGGATTTGCTTGCGAATATAGCCCTAAACGCGAACACGGTCGTTGAAGAAACTACAGGGTGATTTGCCTTTTCGAATTTTTACAGAACCATAAACATGGTTATTGTGAGTCTACCTTAAAAGATAGACATATGCCATCGCTGACTTTTTTTTAGATCTTTTTAGAAGATCAATTCCCCCGTATATTATTTTTTCGTATCTATAACTATTTGGACAGTGGCCGCCTTAGAAGCTCGCCAGTTCTCGACTTTATTTACATATCTCAATATACCGTTAACTTGTTGTGTTAAAATGTATAAAAAATATCGCCCATACCCATAACAGATCATCCGCACTACTACTGATGAAACTATATGATTCGCCATACAGTAGTTGTCCTCTTCTTACTTCTATTCTTCGCTATGCTTGTGTAAGCAACCATCAAACGTGGGCGAAAACCCAGACGCGTGGTAAGGGGAAAGCTGATATTGTTTGGCTTTCAGGCGACACGCCGGCGCGGATACATGCGCGACACCTGGGCTTGTGACGGGGTGACCGGAAAAGGAAGAGGATGGGAAAAACCCACCGAACCTTGGTGGCGACACGAGGGTTCGGTCGCTGGTAGAATTTGAGTATGGGTATTTCCGGAGTTTAGAGCACCGGAAGGACAGATTGAAGACCTGTGAGCAGTATAAAAATGCTGTTCACTCACGGAATCATCCTCAGTTGTGTCCTTGCGAGTGCGTGGTAAATGTAGTGTGTGGTGCATAGTGGTTTCGGGTGAGTTTATCTCACTGAACAAATGTGTTCAGCCGTAGTTAGTAGTAGATACTAGTATAGTAGTTTTTGGCGAGCCAGATGTTCATTTGTTTGTTTGTTTATATTTTATTTCAGACTCGGCCAAGTTCACCGAAGCGTTGCTCAACTACCTGATTCCCGACGCCTTCATATTCAAGAAACCCAAATGAATTGTTTAAATAAAATACTTTATAATAGAAAAATATATTACTCTTACACTTGTTATGTATGCTTCAGAATTAGAGCCAAGAGCTGAGATAGACACTCAACTACATACATTCGTGCAAAATCGAGCGTTGACACCGCACGAAGGATTGGCGGACCTTCTGAATAACCCATTTGGCTCAAAATTGGGGGAGTTATTTATTGGAGCAAAAAAGGTTTGCAGAATTCTCGAATTCGATTCTAGACTCAAAAACTATTAAAAAATCAAAATTCAAGGTTTCTTTTATACGTCAAAGATTCATAACTTTGGTTTTAGTTATCAAAATTTTACAAAATGTATGTTCTTTTTCAGGAAAACGTGAACAAACTTACTTTTCAATTTTTGGCATGTATTCTTGAATATTTAAAAAAAAATTGCTTGAAAAATTGCTTGAAATACACTATAGCCAAGCAAGCTCTAATTGTTTTTTTTTTTTTTTTTTGCCACTGAAATGGACCTTTTCTCGGGCAATCCTACCATTTAGCTTATTTTTTCAAAAAGTCTATATGAATGTTTTCTACAGATAGGGATTTATTGGAAACAGATGGCAACTCAGTCGTCAACATCCGAAAGATGGTTTTGAAGTTCGGCTTAATTTCCCGAACAATATACCGCTCATTTTGATCTGAGAGCAAAATTTCTTCCACTCCAAGATATATTTTTCTGTGTTTATTCATTTCTATAATTGTTAATTATTATTTTACCGTTGCACACAATCGTCCTACAATTTTTCGTATTTATCGCATGGGCTTGCGCTTGAAAATAGCGTAATGGTACTCGTAGGTATTCTTGTTGGCAAGTCGGTTTGCTGGCTTGCTTCTTGTCATTTTACACACAGTAATATAGTCCTTTCAGTTTAAAAAATACACAGAAATGGTCATCATAAACGTTGATTGACCACATATTTTAAGAAATTACCATGAGCTGATCTTATGAAACGTGTGCATCATGCATTCGGACACGGAAGAAGCCAACGTTAATCGTAGCTATCTGCACTTCTGTGGATACTTCAGATAAACTTACACCACTTCATTCTCCTTCTCCGGATCTTCCGCACCGGGAAAGAACTGGTCCTTATTTAGGAGCCCTGGGTCGTCACTGATCTGATGCAAGGCTTAAGGACCAAGGGATACATTCTCGCGCAAGTGAGCAACACAGATAAGCCCAGATCTTGTATTCTTGCTAAAGCGTTGCTTAAATCAATCCTAATCTCCAATTTCAGCGATCTAGACACTACAACGATTTGATTCGAGGGTCACTAATGACCATCCAGGGTCTCCCCCGTCAGCCATTCTGAGGGAAGTAATCGCCGAACCGAATAATCGAAACCAAATGCTTATTCTGGGCTGTGATGCCAACGCCCATCACACCATCTGGGGTAGCTCAGGTATAAACGAAAAAGGTTAGCAATTGTTCGATACGTAGTTAACGCTAATCTTGTAGTTAGCAATACAGGCAAAGAGCCCACCTTCATTACAAACATCAGACAAGAGGTTCTTGACATAACCCTTGTCGCCGAAAGTTTATCTGTCAAGGAACGAGATTGGAAAGTCTCGAGTGAGCCCTCCTTCTCAGACCACCGCTACATCTCATTAGAGTCTGTTTCCCTACCTTCTACCTACAGGAATCACACGAACGCCAACGGAGCAATCTTAAGATAAGCCGTAAGCTCCGTAAGCTCCTCTGCAACCTGCCTAGCTCTCCTCCGAGCAACCATTCTGACCTTGACTCACTTGTTGACAGGTTAACTCAAGTCCTACGCAATACGCTGTCTGCATCTTGTCCTATTACCAGACCGGGCCGCAAATCTCGATCACCATGGTGGAATCGGGAAATTGGACTCCTAAGAAAAGAATATCGTGAGCTTTTTAACAAAGCTAAGTTCTCTCGCTTGACAGAGGGAGCTAGGTACATACAAAACGTTCCTAAGGAAAGCTCAACGCACATCCTAGAGGCTCTTCTGTGAGAAAATGGAAGTCATCCCGGAGGTCTCCAGGCTCAGGAAGGTCTTGAAATGTTAATGGACTCTCACTTTCCAGGAAGCTCTGTAGATCGAAACAGAGCTCCCGCCGATATCCGGTTCCTACGAATGGGTGACAGAAAATGCCATATCGTGGGCTGTCAACTCATACGAGCCCTATAAGGAATCTGGTCCTGATGTCATCTTCCCCGCTGAACTTCAGCAATCCAATGACCTCATACTTCCCTGGCTGATCACTATTTTTATTAGTTGTGCGGAACTGATCCACATCCTTAGATCATGGATGTGCTAAGTGCTCAGTCCGAAGGATGTCAGGCCCATCAATCTGTCGTGTTTTCTCCTCAAAACGTTTGAGAAATTACTGGACGCCCATATTCGGGATATCATTAACCTTTCACTGATATCTTCCTCACAACACCCCTACAGCAAGGGTAGGTCGGTAGACATCTTCGGCAAACAGGCCGCAGCCTGTGCAGCAGTAAGGATTAGAGCCGCGCACTCGTGGCCTTCTAGTTGCATGGGTCACTCTACCATCACTTCCAACTCAAAAACAGTTCTTAACGGGGGCATATCTCCACCTAATGTGGGTGCCACGACACTGTGGCATCTAGGGGAACTGCCTGGCCGTTGATCCTGCCAAACGCGGGACCAGCGAAACCATCCAATTGGATAAGGTCGGTCTCTGCGTACTTCTTGCTACAGTGCTCCTCTTTATCAAAACTAAGGCCAATGCGGCAACCAATCTCAGGTGATCGCGTGGCACCACATGCCACTTCACCAGAGAAATCTGTCCTAAGCTAGATCCTCGACGCTCCCTTAGTCTCCTAAGACTCAATAAAACCCAAGTCAGGAAGTTTATCAGTGTCATAACCAAGCACTCTATTTTTGCCAAGCATGTCACCCGACTGGGCCTCCCGGCCATTAACTTCTGCAGAATCTGCAGCAACGAAGAAGAGAAAGAAACCCCGCTCTGCCTTTTAGGGACCTGCAGCGCTCTTGAAAACCGTAGAAAGAAAGAGGAATCTTTGAAATTACTTTCTCGATAATCTCGGCGATCTGGGTGACACCAACATGAGCTCGAGCTGGTTTCTGGAGTAGTGGGATGTTTGCATCAGCTCCAGTTGGTATCATAATGGGCCTCGTCTGGCCTCAGTTCTTGGCTTCCTTGCGCAGCCCACCACACAACCTAACCTAACCCAACCTAACTTGATTGGGGGCCGTGGCGTGCAAAATTGTTCCTGAATATTAAATACAAACAAAAATCTAATAAACTATCATAGAACATTTCATCGACTATAATAAAGTACTAAACTAAATACTAGTAGACAAAACTAGAAAACAAAAAATAATAGATTAGAAAAAATAATAGATTTAGCGTTTTTACTCCAAATTTCATTCCTTTACTAAAAATTCCTGGAAATTATGTAATGCAGTTTTGTAGCGGCGCCATGAAGACTGAAAATTAAGTGATTCTGTAAGGAAAAACGATTTTTTTTGAATTTGTGACAGTACTCAGAACTATAAACCAAGGGGACTTATTTATTGGAATTGAAAACTAAGTTGATAACAATTTTCGAAATCTATGATCTGCTACATATATATAAATGTTTTAAAGGCTGATCATATGCAAGATGTTCAAAGATTACGGCAGAGAAGATCTTGTACGCAATGTTGAGGAAACTGATTCCCCTTTAGTTTGCACTCCTCCTTTTTTCAGGATCGGACATACAATACTGAGGTTCCATTCATCGACCATATTCTACAGATAAGTTGATGCATACTCCTAACTAATTGATCTCCAGGCGATTTGAAGAGCTCAGCGGGTAAGCCATCTTCTCCAGCAGCCTTGTTAGACTTTAGTTTAGATATGGCTATCCTTACTTCGTCAGACGAAGTTCGTCTAAGTCGGGTGGGATTTTTTGCTTACATCGTGAATAGGTCATCCTGCCTAACAGCGGACTTTGTTTCTTTTATTTATTATATTTAATTCAATTTATTTATGGTATGGTCCAGTACAATAAGGCCAAGTCTTTTATAGTACAAAGATGAATGCATTACAAGTTTATGAATTATGGTTAACCATAATATATAAAAAAATAAATAGAAATAACAAATGCAAAGTTAAAGAAACGAGTAAGAAAGCAGTACAATAAGGAAAAGAAAGGAGAAGAAAGAAAACTCACTGTTGCAAAGCTCGAAAATGAGAAAGAAGACCAGCACACATTTCAAATGTATAGCATTTCGTATTCTTTTTATAACTAACGGTAAAGAATTCCAAAGCCTTATGGCGTGTACAAAGAATAACCGAGCAGAATCTAAGTAATTAAAACTAGGAATGTTGATGTTAAATGTTCTTTCAGGCCGTGAAAAAACTAATTTGGAAAACAAGTAACCAGGTTGTTTGGAAGTAATTAGCTTATGCATAAAGATTCAATTTCGCAGACAGAAATATTGCTTTAACAAACACCCAAAAAAATTCTTTCGTATATGCGTCGCATATTGATGTATCTTAACGCATCATTATATGCTACACTAAGTTTCTGGAATGAAAGAGAGTCCAAACAACTGTAAACTACTTCAGCATATGAGATGATAGGCATGATAAGTGCCAGAACAAGTTTACGACGCGCGTGAGAAGGAGTACAGAGGTGCAGACATCCATAGTTGAACTAGACAGCCATAAACACGACCGATTGTAACATTTATATGATCATGGCAAGATAAGTTCCGGCTAATGACAAAACCTTAAACAAAATTAATACGCCCTTTTATCCCTTTTGGGCGATTTACTTTATATGTCAGTGGGCGCCGTGGATTAGTCGTTAGTGCGTCGGACTGTTAAGCGAGCTCGGGGAAAAAACACCACAAACAAATTTCACGGCCCCAGCGAACGATTGACAATCCTTCTGGAGTACTTCTGTCACGGAAAGCTTTCGCAATTCGCCGTTCGGAACCGGCAATAAACCTTCACATGTGCCAAAATTATAACGCGCACAACACAGTGGAGGCGCAAAAAGCTAGGCTCTGGCCCTTCGTGGGCTGTTAGGCCACTAATGAAGATGACTTTATATGTCAAAACGTAAAAATAAGCGGCTCGCCTAGAACTATTTTGGAGCTGAGTTTTATTCTTGTAGCTCCAATGACTGAGAAATTGTAGAGCTTTTACTGCTTAAAAAAAGGAACGACGATCGATCAGTAGACAGGATAGATAAAAAAAATTCATATCGAACTAGTGGTTCATGATATTCACAGAAGTTTTGTTGTTATTCTTTGCTTATGCCAGCGCATTTGTGTGCTTACGTTCATATGAACGTTTGTTGTTTCTTAGATATCGCTCATTAGAAAGTTCATTTCAGCCCCAATAGTTTTAGAGCTTAAGCCGAAAACGATAAAACGTCGATAAACGAGTTTCGGAAATTCAAAAACGCAGTTTAGAGCATTAAGAAATAATTACTACATAAAATTTTGGCTGAAAATGGCGCAACTCTCAGTGGCCTTTTTCACAACCCCTTTTTGCTTATACATATGGTTTGGTACATATTTTTGTACCAAATTCTATCAAAATCGGTTTCGGGACTTAGACGTGAAAAGGTAACAGACAGACAGACGGATAGAGTTACTTTCGCATTTATAATATTAGTAGGGATTGAAAAAAAGTACGTGAATTTCACAAAACCTCCAAAATCACAAAAAAAAAAAAAAAAACAGAAGCCAGAAGCCCGTAATATGTCAGATCAGAATGAATACACAGCAGAAACAAGAAGAGTGCATAAAATCCTGTCTTGCGAATCGAACCAGATGCCCTCTCAGTTCTACAAAACCCATCATAAAATGTGATTACACATCGCCCAAGTACGAATTTAATTTTCTCTGCAAAAGTTTTCAGTTTCACTGACCCAGCCTGAGAACGTTGGATCGCACCCGTCAATATTTGAATGGGCTCACTTCGGAACATACGAGTATTTTATTTGCAAGCAAATAACCGATAATCTGACCATAGCGAGACGCCAATGCAACCCCGCTGTTTTCCTTCCTGAATATGAGTTCGGTTCAATTGGTCATGGTCGCTGGTGGAGAAAAAAAGGAAATATAAAAAACAACAGAAAACAAAAACCAGAAAGGAATGAAAGGAAATTCAGAAATGGAGTTTGCCCTTCCGATACGCCATCGAGTATGTTCCTTGTTGAGTCGAGAACGTATTATTATTATTTTTTTTGTTTTGGGTCGTTTCGTTTCATAAAGAAAACTTCACCAAATGTTGTGTTGATTTTATTTCGAAGGATTTAATATTGTGGCCCCTCAAATAATATTCATTTTGATGTAGCGGGCGGCACGGTGTACGGTTTGCAGCCCAGTTGTTGGGAGCACAACAGATTGTATTATACTTACTTGGCAGTGGGCACGTTTCGCGGCATCCAATTAAAAGGGAAAACTGGCATTCTCACACAGCGTCGTGTTTTACAACCTCAAGTTAAAATTGTATTTATGGCGACGCGAGGACCTGCAGCACATACTAAGTAGGCCACATTTTCAAGGGAATACCTGCGGCAGCGATATTTGTGGATTGTTCACTTGTTTGCAGATGGAGGCATGCTTCTTTGCATTTAGTATGTAAGCAAGTAGTAAAACGCAGGTTAAGGATTTCTTTGAGATCGAAAAAGTTCCGTGAAGGTTACAATAAGAGATCACATTGAATTTTTAAGAAACTTTAATAGGTGCAAGCAGTTAGAAGTTTAAAAACGCCATAGCAGCAACACAACTGTTTTAAATCGGAAGTTTTTGATATTTACGTAGTAACTTTTTTCTTCAATTACGCGACATGAACAAAACATAGTATTTGTTATAAAAATTACACTCGAAAATGCCCTTCGATTTCCTCTATCACCCATAGACTTTTTTCTACAATTTTTAGTGTTTTATACTAAATTAAAAGTAATATAATTATGTTTATCATGTTACACTTTCTTTAAAATGTGTTTGCGACTCTTGTACGGTCTTAAGAGTGTTTTATGTACTTTAAATAACAAAGCCTTACATTTATTCTCTCTTGACAGTCTTAAATGGAGAAAGTAGAGTGTGCGTTATACCCACGAATTGATAATTTTGCTCAGCCAACAGACTGGTGTCTAAGATTTGCTATACAATTACACATTATATTACAGATTATTATTCTGATCTGAAATTGAATAGCTGACAGTACCACCTTTCTTACTTTGTTTATCGTGTTCGCTGTTTGAACACTGTTTACAGTCATTTTTTGACGAATGAATTTATAACATATTAAAAACCTAAAAATAATAAGTGGTTTTTCTTGAACTGTATATCGTGGGCTTACAACCCTGGAGTCAATTTATTATATTTGTATTGAGTTGCTTGAGTGCAAAAGGATTTAGAAGATATAAACAGGTCTGTGGAGGGTGATACGCAGTTTGGTTCTTTCGTTTTCGTTCCGTTTCTATTTTTAAACTGCTGCAAGTTCAATTTGGTTATTACATTTTATTATTCTGTTTGGTTGTTTGCATTGTGGGCGTCGGGAATTGGTCACATATCGAAAAAAATTAATTCTATTAACCGGCCCCAATTTAGACAATACCACTGGATGCTAGCAAGAAATTCAAAACTGACAATCGATAACAAACTACTGATTTACAAGACTATCATCAAACCCATATGGACATACGGACTCGAACTATGGGGCACTACTAAGAAATCTAACAGAGCAATCATAGAGCGCATGCAACGTACGTACCTAACAAAGAAATTCACAAGGATTTGAACATAACGACAATCGAATAGGAGATATACCAAAGTAGCACTAAACATCGTATAAAACTATAACTACACACAAACGATGAAGTATGGACCATACCTAACAACGAACAAACATAATCTAAGAAGACTAAGACCAACAAATTTACCATACATACTCTAGTCAAAGTCATAGTGTCATACTCAAAAAAAAAAAACAACAAAAAGTAAAAATAAAATATTATGCCTTACATGTAATGTAATAATGTAAATCAAAAATAAATAAACGACGGAAAAAAAAAGAAAATGTTAAATATATGCACATAAAAATTGTAAAGTAGTTAATAAGCATACATTTAAAAAAGTAAACAAATAATTATAAAACAAAAACCTGGCGACAACAACGAGCGACAGGGGCGCTCGGAGTGAATAAAACCCCCAACGCTTCGGGTGGATTAAAACCCACCTGTGCCATACGCAACATAAAACAACAATGAAGGACATTGGTCCTGATTTGCTAATATGCATTCCCTAAACATATAAAACCTTTATGTAATGTCAAAAACCAAGACAGATAATAAATAAACAAGTTGGGAAAATAAAAAAAAAATTAACTGGCCCCATAGTTTGGTGATTAGTGCGTCGGACTGTTAAGTGTGGGTTGAATCCAGCCTCTTTGAGTAATATGTATTCTTCGAGATAAACGAACTACATATACACTCGTTTTTCTTCTTTCTTTAACAAAAGTACAATTTGATTAGACAATTTGATTTTATTAAAATCAAATACAAACATACATATGTCAGAGGGGATTATGAAATGATGTTCTTTTCGTATGAAACTGTAGATTAATTGGTTTGTATTAAGCAGGGTTAAAATTATTTGAGAAATCGGAACGCTGTGTGGCCATCTAGGAAGTAAAATGTTACAAGTCGTTTAACTGTTTACACAAACTATCCTATCCTACCTTTTTGCCAGCGTTAAAAAAAGTCTGTATTTCGGTAATACTTCTGGATAACCTACGTTACTCGGTTTTTCTTTGAGTTTCCTGTTTGCAAAACGGTCACATCAATAATTCCACTTTGCAATGTGCCTATACGCTTCCAGCAACAACGAGACTACTCATCCATCCAAAATGTCATGCATCGAACAACAACTGAAGATGGAGTATCTTCGGGTGATATAGTCGTCTATATTTGGTCGTGTAAGTTGAACATCGCATTATTCCCAAGAGTGGTAGACTGCACTGTGGTTGGGAGTTCGTTATCCACATCCTTCCATCGTTATCATTGGCGCGACAAAGTTTATATCCAGACAGCCAAGATGTGTGTACCAGGTTGCTTCAACTCGGTTGTTGTATAACCATTGGTAATAAAACAAAAATCTGAATTTTTATCGCGTGGTGTTCATATGCTATAGCCATAATCCAAACTACATGCATAATGTTTGCATAAGAACGAAAGGTTTATGTTGCATGACGTTGAATGCATGCCGGCCCTAACGAAAGGAACATTGGAGAAAAAAAAGTCGCAGGAGCTTGCATTGTTGTCGAAAAAATGCACTCACAGAATTTCAGTATAGTGAGCTTAGCGGATGGTTAGTGATACGGAATTTTTTTGCTGTCCTACTTTTCTGCTTGAGATAGTTGATTGATGGATGGATTTTCTCGGGTTATTATTTGAGTTGATCAGACATTATCACTTAATTTTTTTTTTGAGGCCTGTTGTGGATTTCAGTGAAGACCAGTTGTTCGACGAAGGAATTAAACAAATAATTGGTATGCATGTATTGCTAAGAGGAGCTTATCCCTGAATGTATATAGTTATTGAAAAAAAAGTCAGGTAGTCCCTGAATAATGTGAATTTATCTAAAATGTGAATCCCAAAACTTTACATTGTCATATCTATAATGCGAATCTCCGACAAGTCATCTCTATAATGTGAATTTCCAGCTGGTAGATGATGATTTAATTCAACTTTTTAAATTACGAACGGCACTAACCGTAACTTATGTTCAGGGAAGAAATGAATGATGTCCTTGAAATTATAAATACCGAATACAACACATCAAAGTAAGAAGTTAAAGTCTGGATGATCGCAGAAGGCTGAATGAATCTGAACAAATCGAAGAAACTTACTCTAGCTGCTCTCAAAAAAGCTGCCTCGTAAACGACCCAGTACCAAAATATGCTCCTTGAGAACGTCGGTCAGATTGAGTCAAGAAACAATCACAGACCCGATTTTTAGTTTGTTCAAAATGGGCTGAGGTTTCCATTATGCGCATTAAGCAAACTTTTTTTCAATTGACTTATTCTAAGATGTTAAAGAAATTTCCTGAGGGAACTTTTTTTCTGTTTTTCATTTTTACAGGAAAGTGCATGTATTGTATTGTTGACTTTTGACTTTAACTTTATCTTTAATTTTAACTTCATTTTATGCAAAAAGCCTTACAAAATATGAAATATACCAACACATAAGCAAATAAGCGAGATTACATGAAATAGATAGAAACACTCTACTATCGAATGAAAGGTGAGTGATCCATCATCTGATAATTTGTAAAGGTTGAGGGGTCATTTAGTTCGAACAAGAATTGAATTTAAATTACTTAAATTATTATCTGTTGAGTGAAACTCAAAAATATTGACTAATACAAAATATATAAAATATTAAATATAAGATATATAATATATAATATATAAACGTCTAAAGAAGAAAGAAAAAAACAACAAATGGCAAGAATTAAAAATTAAACAACGAAAAAGAAATACACCAAAACATACTTTTAAACTACAATGTTAGTTAGTTAATTAGACTAATTTAATTCATATAAAAATTGTTTTGATACATTGCATTTGTTTGCGAATGCGACGAAAAAACATGCGAAAAATGGAAAAATTCAATCACAGTTGAAAGGCGAAGATGGGAACGATGATGCCCATAGATAAACTCCTCCAACGATGATAGAAAAAAAGAATTACAACAATCATTAGTTTATTTTACCCCTGTCCATGTGTCTTCTTCTGTGGTCGAGATCCAAATGGCAGAGAGATCAGTCGAGACAAATCTCTCCCAAAAGAACCGCTTGCACATGTCGCTATTTACATTACATGAATTTTACATAGGAGTATAAGTACAATATTTGAATAAAGAGAGGGAAAAATAGGGTACATGCACAATGTTCGGCAATTTAAACAATATAATTTACATGATTACTTAATTTGAAAATGAAATGAAAATTAAATTAAAAGATGAAATAATTGAAGTTTTGACGAGATTACCAATCTCAGTATTCTCATTCTCAAACAGCATTATTATTAACTATAGTCTATAGGTTTGGAAAGAAATAGACAATGTTTAATAATGAATCTAAATTGTTTTAATTTTTTTAAGCAGAAACCCTTATTTCTCTTTCTTCTCAGATTAACAGGTAAACTATTAAACAAACGGCTAGCAGTGACCATATAAAAAAGTGTTAAGTGTAACTGCAGGCGTGTTAACAAAAAATTATGAGAACCATACCATCTTGTTAAAAATGACCGAATCTTTTAAAAAATACTTTAGAGCTTTATAACAATATAGATGTTTCAGGGGTAGAGTATTAAGTCACATATTATACATTAAGCTCAAAACTATAAGTCCTACGATTAACTTTATATAAAATGCGAATAGCGTGCCTTTGTTTAGCAATTAATGGATTCATTTTATCGGAGTGTGTACTACCCTAACATATTATCCCATATTATAGTTTAGAGTTAAATAAAGCATTAAAAATTTATTTCAAAATAGACTATAGAAAGACTACAATAGTGACTAAGATGATAGATCTGATGTAAAACGTTAACAAAATATTTCGATAGATGTATGAACCTTCCAATTTAATTTGGAATCCGGAATGATTCCCAAATATTTGAAACTATCAACTTTTTCTATATTGAAGTAACCTTCAGTACAACTTTTAATAGCATCAAATGAGGATTAATCCAGCATATGACAACAATTAATCAAATTATACTTTGCGCAAACAGGAAAATCATTAATTGTAGCAAGCGTTTTAGCAATCTTGAATAATATCACCAGTACATGGACATGGGCTAACTGCAGTGTAATTGCTATCAGAGTTTATTTTAGAAAAATGATTTACAAACAGATTAGCAACAATCATGGGATCATTAATAAATAAACCGCCATCAACAATAGAAATATCAGTCTCATGTTTTTTCTTATTTAGCGTCTGATTTACTACCTTCCCCTCCTTTTTAGTGTTACCTATGCTTTTCAAAAACTCCCTTTTTCTCCTTCTCCTTTCTAAGTTAATGGAAGTTAATTTATGATCAGTGATCTTAATATCATACAACTGTGAATAATAAGTAATAGCATTGGGCATATGTAATCTTATAAATATATGATCTAAACAGGATCTAGTAGGTTTATTAATCAAAGAGCTAAAACCAAAAGATCACTAAGAGATTATCGGCATCTGAACTGTTAGAGAGAATGTCGCCTAGAAGAATTTGATTTTTACGCTTAGAAAATTATTCACAGTGGACGAGTGTAATCTATATACTTCAACAAATCTGTACTGTACACCTGAAATGTTTAAATTTAAACAGATCAAGACGGTACTTTTAAGACTTGGTCTTAACCATAAATTAGACATAACGAGATATCCAACTTTCCAGTCTGGAAAGCCCCTCAGATACCCAGAAGCTGTGACATTTAGCCGAACCGATGTCTTATGGATTCATAGTGTATGGGTTTTTCCTTAGTAATTCACGCATACTTTCGCAGTTCGTAAGACTTTCACCACTCTCGTGTAAAAAAATTCAGGGTTTTGCCCACATCCCGCTAAAAAACTTTTGGGTTTTTACCACCTTTCCCACGAGTTGATAAGCTATGTCGACTATGTTATTTAAAAATGGGCATACATAAAGCTTATACATTTTCTTTTCTTATAAAATTACAGGCTAACCAATAACTTAATTAAAAGTAATAATAGTAGCTTTGTTGTTTATTTTAAACAACATACTTATTATTTATTCATCGTAAAACACACCACTTAGTTTTTTTTATAGTAAAGTTTCTAATTCAATTTTGTTATTGATCAATTTTTTTAATTGAATTCTACTTCACTATTTTTAAAGTTGAGTTCTTCCTCTTTTTTCCATTTCTAGGATGAAGTAAAATCTATTTCAATTGCAGTATTTGAGAGTATATGAAAAAGTTTAAGATTAATATTCAATGTAGAAACATTGTTTGAAATGTTAGACAGCATCAAGCCAAGTAGAGAACTGCAAAAAATTTGTTTCCTTCGAAAATTGGTATAAGAAAACTTGTAGTATTTTTTGTGTGTTATAATTGCTTAATAAATTAAGCTGCCATTAAATAGTAGAAAACTTCGCAACCTTGTACTTCGCGTACGACTAGTTACTCAGGAAGCAACCCAAATGTTAAATCTATAAATTTGTTGAATATATAAGATAAGAAATGATAAACTTGTATTTAATAACTTGAATTAAAAATCTTTTCTTTCGTAAGTTCAATAGTTATTGTCAGAAAAATTGTATTTTCACTGTCGCACGTCCGTTTAAGTTAAACGCATCGCCAGTTTTGATTTTTGTTTTAAAGAGTGTAAAGAACATACATGTGGGGTCATCACCGACAGCTTTGCTGATGGTGTTATGCGTAGCTGTCACAACTTCTAAACACCAGCCAAACCGCCGACGCGTAATTCAGCGAGAGAGTGGGAGAGCCAGCACAGCCAAAAGTGCGTCACCGCCCACTACTGCAACCCGGGGGGAAGCGGGTGAAAAAACGCGTGAGCCTGAGGTGATCGTACGGGAGTAGAGCGAAGATGTAACGGGCTGGCGGCGACTGCGAGCAGAAGACAGTTTTTCTCGAGGGAGGCGCGGGAGTTTTAGTGAGTGAATACGTCGCGACGGTCTGGGCAGTAACAAAATTATATTGTACAAAATTAGAGAAATAAAATTGAATTCCTACATATGGGGGCTCAACCGGGATCCTCATGTCTCCGGTAAATTGAATTTGATCGCGTTTCTTTTTTTTGTGTTCAGCCGCTTGTGATAGAAAAGTAAGAGTAGAAGAAGAGAAGCGGAGCAAGGGTGGTGTGCAACGATACGAAGGGCAAGAAGCATCGCGTAGAGAAAAGATTTTGAAGGCGAGTACGTTAAGGTGAATGGACGAGCTGCAAGAACTCACAGTGCAGCAGTTGCGAGCTTTTTTGAAAAGGAGAGGATTGTCGTGTAGATACAACTTGAAGAAGGAGCTGGTGTCACGAGTGTACAACTCGTTCGAAGCAGGGACTTTCAAGATTGAAGACGTACTAAACGCCACCATAGAGGGGGAAGGTGAGCAGACGGATACGAGCAGTGACGACGAGCAAGCTGAAGTGTACCAGGAAGCCGTGAGGCAGTTGGACGGAGAAAGAAAATACAGCGCCAGAGAAGTGGTACGAGGGGAAGAGTTGGAACTGCCAGGAACGGGTGCGATGGCCAACAGAAACAACTTCGTATTTCGGGATGTGGAGGAATCTCTGGAGCAATTCTCTGGAGAAGGGGGTAGGAGTTACGTAAAGTGGGTGGAGGAGTTTGAGGCGATTGCTGTGTCGTGCGAGTGGAATGAGGTTCAGAGGTATCTTTATGCACGCAGGTTGCTAAGGGGGGCCGCGAGGTTGGCGGTCGAGGCCACAGGGGAGGTCACGGATTGGGCGAAGCTAAAAACATACTTGGCAAAGGAGTTTGGAAGAAAGCTGTCAAGCATCGAGGTGCACAAGCAGTTAGAGGCTAGGAAGAAGAGGCAGTCGGAGAGTTTGTTAGAGTATCTGTATGTGATGGCACAGATCAGTAATCAAGGGGTCGTCGATGAGGCGTCGTTGATCGAGCATATAATCAACGGAATTCCAGATACGGTGGGAAATAAGGCGATACTTTATGAAGCCACGACACTTGAGGAGTTGAAGCGCAAGCTAGAGACCTATAAGAGGATGCAGAGACAAATGCCGAAGGCGAAGGTGGAGGTGAGTGGAAACCAGGCGCGAGCAATCGCAGCAGCAAGAGGATCGTCTGCGAAGCGGTGTCACAACTGCGGCGGGCTGTCGCATCTGGCGCTAAACTGCCCAGACAGAAGTAAAGGTGCACGCTGCTTCAAATGCAATCAGTTCGGACACATCTCGCCAAACTGTCCTGTGAAGACCGAAGTAGCTTCGTCATCGAGCACCATAAGTCAGGTGAGGCGTATCGAAACGGACGGCAGGCACATTATGGTGAGCATCGGCGGTAGGAAACACTACGCATTCGTGGACAATGGAAGCGACGTGTCACTGGTGCACCAATCATTTGTAAAGAACTTCAAGGGGGCGCAGATTGATCAGCCAGGTATGATATTGAGGGGATTTGGAAGCCAGCCACGGAGAACGTTGGGTTCGTGCCTTTTGGAGATGTGGGTCGAGCAGGACAAACAGTTGGTACGGTTCCAAGTGATACCAGATCGGTGGATACCTGAAGAAATCTTGTTAGGAAGCGATTTTCTGAGGAATGCAGAGGTGGTGATAAGGCGTGGAAAAGTGGAAGTTGTCAGAAAAAGCGAGCCAGAGGAATATGAAGATACGACCAGACAAGTGTGGAAGGAGAACGATGTTATGGCGATAGAGGCTGTGCAAGAGGAGGAGAAGCTACGTGTGGGGAATGAGCAGTACAGAGAACGGATCGAAAGCATGGTGAGGTTATACGCACCGAAAAGACCAGAGAAGTCGTGCATCCAGATGAATATAACGTTAGTCGATGATGTTCCAGTTCACCGAACGGCAAGGAGATTAGCAGCACCGGAGCAGCAAGCAGTAGCCCAGCAGGTGGAGGAATGGTTGAAAGAAGGCATCATACGGCCCAGCTGGTCGGACTACGCTAGTCCGATCGTGCTAGTTAAGAAGAAGGACAACAGCTACCGCTTGTGTATCGATTACCGTGCACTCAATGCAAAAATGGTAAAGGACAGACACCCGATGACGGTGATGGAAGACGTTATCGAAAAGTTGACCGATGCAAAAATATTCATCACGCTGGACTTAAAGAATGGTTTTTTCCACGTGGATGTCGCAGAGGGTAGTCGGAAGTATACCGCATTTGTTACGCCCGACGGGCACTACGAATTCCTGAAAGTGCCGTTTGGATTGTGTAATTCGCCAGCTACATTCCAACGATTCATCAATCAAGTCTTCCGTCAGTTGATATTGAAAGAGTACCTGCTAATATATGTAGACGACATCATAATTTTTGCTAAAACCGCTGAGGAGGCGTTGGAGAAGCTTGGAGAAGTGCTGCGAGTAACCGCGGGGTATGGCTTAGTAATAAACTGGAAAAAGTGCAATTTCCTGTGCACGTCGGTGGAGTTCCTGGGACATATGATAGAGAATGGAAGCATCAAGCCATCGGCAGAGAAACTGAGAGCGGTGCAGAGGTTCCCAATGCCAGCCAATGTGAAGCATATACAGAGTTTCTTGGGACTAACCGGCTTCTTCCGGAAGTTCGTTCCAGGGTACTCGTCGATCGCGAAGCCGTTGTCGGATATGTTGTGTAAAGGAGCCAAGTTCTGCATGGGGAGCAAGGAGATTGCGGCGGTGAACACCCTGAAGGAGCAGCTATGTAAGGATCCGGTGTTGAAATTGTTCAGTGATAGGCTGCCAACCGAGCTTCACACGGACGCCAGCGTAGTGGGCTACGGAGGGGTGTTACTACAGAAGCATGAAGATGGACATTTCCACCCGACGTTCTACTTGAGCTTCAAGACGACCTCGGCCGAACGAAACTACACAAGTTACGAGCTCGAAGTATTGGCCATCATAAAATGCCTGAAGAAGTTGAGGGTGTATTTGCTCGGAGTGGAATTTACGGTCGTCACGGACTGCAAGGCCTTCCAGGCCACTATGATGAAACGGGATCTGTGCCCGCGGGTGGCCAGGTGGGCCATCATGCTGCAGGAGTACACAATGAAGGTAGTACACCGCTCTGGAAGCTCGATGCGACACGTGGACGCGCTTAGCCGCTATCCAACAGTGGGTAGGATAGAGGATGGGATCCTGCACCGGATCAGGACAGCTCAAGGTAAAGATGAATACTGCCAATTAATAATGAATACACTTGCAGCCACGGGAGCGTATAAGGACTTTGAAGTGAGGGGAGGACTTCTGTACAAGTTCGAAGAGGGGGCACATCTACTAGCTGTGCCCAAGGCCATGCAGACAGAAGTCATACGAAGCATCCACGAACAAGGACACATCAGCGCCGCAAGGGTGCAGGCGATCTTCCGGCGGGATTATTACGCTCCAAAGCTGGCGAGCGCTGTCGGTAGGGTACTCTCCAATTGCGTCGCGTGCATCCTAGCTGCCCGGAAAGACGGAAAGGCAGAGGGGCTATTACATCCCATAGAGAAGAGTGATGTTCCGCTCCACACGTATCACATGGACCATTTGGGACCACTTCCATCCACGACCAAGTGCTATAACTACATCCTGGCGATCGTCGACGCATTCACAAAGTTTGTGTGGATCTATCCGGTGAAGACGACCAAGAGTGAGGAGGCTATAAAAAAATTAAGGTTCCAGAGTGAGGTTTTTGGGAACCCCGTGAGAGTAATTTCGGATCGAGGAGCAGCGTTTACGTCAAACGCCTTCAAAGAGTACTGCGAATTGAATCGGATACAGCATGTGTTAACAACAACGGGCATACCAAGGGGGAACGGGCAAGTCGAGCGGATGAATCGGATCATCATCGAAGTACTCAGCCGATTAACCGTAGATAACCCTAAGCAATGGCACAAACATACTAGTAAGGTGCAAGCAGTGATCAACTCAACAGTGTCGAGAAGCACAAAGCACAGCCCGTTCCAGCTTATGTTTGGAGCGATCATGCGGAGGGAAGAAGACACCGAACTACGGTCGCTACTAGAGGAGGCGATAAGAGACGATTTCGAGCGAGGGCGAGATGAGGTACGGAGGTCAGCGAAAGAGCAGATTCAAAAGGTCCAGGAGGAGAACCGCAAGGCGTACAATCGGAAGAGAAAAGCGGCAAGGCAGTACAGGAGGGGTGAATTAGTGGCCATAATGAGGACGCAATTCGGTGTAGGGTTAAAGTTGCATGCCAAATACTTTGGACCCTATGAAGTGATAAAAGTAAAAAAGAATGATCGATACGATGTCCGCAAGGTGGGGGAGCATGAGGGGCCTAGCACTACTTCAACAGCGGCAGATTGCATGAAGCCGTGGGTAACAGAGGGAGATGCAGATGAGGAGTCTGATGAGGAGGGGAGCAGTGGCGAGGACACAAATAACAACGATCACGACTGAGGACAGTCGCTAACCCAGGATGGCCGAGTGTGGGGTCATCACCGACAGCTTTGCTGATGGTGTTATGCGTAGCTGTCACAACTTCTAAACACCAGCCAAACCGCCGACGCGTAATTCAGCGAGAGAGTGGGAGAGCCAGCACAGCCAAAAGTGCGTCACCGCCCACTACTGCAACCCGGGGGGAAGCGGGTGAAAAAACGCGTGAGCCTGAGGTGATCGTACGGGAGTAGAGCGAAGATGTAACGGGCTGGCGGCGACTGCGAGCAGAAGACAGTTTTTCTCGAGGGAGGCGCGGGAGTTTTAGTGAGTGAATACGTCGCGACGGTCTGGGCAGTAACAAAATTATATTGTACAAAATTAGAGAAATAAAATTGAATTCCTACATACATATGTATGTGCTCAGATAAAATTGTCAAATGTATAGCTTTTTCAAGAAATTCACTATAAAAGGAGCATGACGAATAATGTTGGATTAAATTAATTTAAAATACAATATTTTCCTCAGTATTATTTGATAATACAATTGCTATTATTAAAACATTAATCTTTGTTACGCATGCATACCAATACATTTTCCATTGATTCCAATATTGTCTGCGATGTAACTTTTTAGACATAGAGAGGGGGGGGGGACGCCTTTTTTCGACTTTGAAGCTTAATATCTCGAAAACCTAACTTCCAAATGAAGAGTTCAAAATGAAAACTCTATTTCATTTTGCAATACCTATCCGATGGTACCTCACTTAATATATTCCCGTGAAATTTTTTTCAAAAAAATTTCCTAATTAATTCATTTTAGTATGAGCAAAAAATCATACACGATTTTTGGATAATTTTGAGGTATTGCGATGAGTTGCGCCATAACTCCAATTTTTTCAGATTTTTTGGTCAAATATTTTAGAAAATATGGTGGGGGACACGGTACACAAGTCAGTTTGTTGGCTAATAACTTCTTACCAATAAGAGTGAGATGATTACCATAGTACAACATTTTGATCTAACTATCATCCTCTTTCCAACGATACCCATACCAAGGAACTAAGGAAAGAAATTTGTTTTTCAAATTTAGTATTTTTTGCTAATATGCATTTTTTTTAAATTTTTTTTACCTGAATTTTCTTCGGACAAGTGAAATGCATCTTTTGGCGAAGTTTCATTTCTTAATTCTTAATGGTTCGCCAATTACCAAGGTTAAAGTCTAATGACAAACAGGCAGACATTTTCATAATCAGCGCACCGCCCCCTTTCCAATGACACCCATATCGACCATCAAAGTTAGTAAAAGTTTTTTCGGGCGTTAATATTAGTACTAATGTTTTCTTTAATCTACGACTAATTCCAAGAAAAAATGCATGATTTGTTTTTGGGTCGCCTAGATACATCTTCAGTCCAAATTTTATCCCTTAACTAGAAAGGACTGATAAGTTATAGTCAAAAGCGACAGACAGACAGACACCGAAGTGATTCCATAAGGGTTTCGTTATTCCTTTGGAACGAAACCCTAAAAACGATGTTAAAAAAAAAAATCTAGGGGAAAGACACGAGGGAGTACTTACACATATTTATGACAAATGTGTGAAATAAGATGTGTTGTTTAGTTTTCGCTTTTGTTTGAATAAAAATCTTAATCATTTTGCAATATTTATTGAATTAACCATTTATTTTCAAAACAAACGGCCACTTCGGAGAAAGCAAATCGCCACGCTATGTTCATAAGGTTCATATCATAAGCACGAATAATTATAAAACATCAACTCATCAACAATATTGGAAGCAAATGAAACGCCATTGGTTAAAATAGACCATACATAATAATTAAAATTATGAAATCCTCTTTTCAATCTTCTTCAGTATCTTCAATTTAATATTGTTGATGTGTACACTAATAAAAGCAAAATAAGGCTGTGCTCTCGTCTATACGAAATAGCAAAGTAATAAATGATATTTCAGTATGAAATTATGTTCTATTGTTCGAAATACAGTAGTTTAACTGCTCTGTCTTTTTTTCTTGTTTTTCTTTTTTCCTGATGAAAACACATTTACGTTTATTTTGTGCTTTAAGCACTTTGATTTCCTTCAAAAGAGATCTCGTGTATCAGGTTGGGCAATCATTGATGAATATGCGACAATTTGCGTAAATTGTAAAATAAATAAATAAATTTAGTTTAGTACAAACTGCACAAATGGACGCGTTAACGCTCTGCTTACGTATGCTCTGTTTACGTATACGTAAATCGAAAAACATTATTTTTGAGTTGATGGTGCAGAATTATTCGTTTGCTCATGTTTTAAATTGTGAAAAAAATTTACATTGATATCTTGTATACTCTCGGTGTAGGAAGAAAATATGACATTTAATTTTTTATGTACAGATTTATTTTACTTCTGTCAGCGCGATCATCTTCGTGCTAACTGCGTGCAAATTGTAGTTTAGCAAATAGGGGTTGAATGAATGTGAAAAACACCACTGAGATCGTGTCAATTTCAGCCAGAACTTTATGAATTAAAAAAACTTTCAATCGGCTATTCCTTGGGATTCGTCTACTAATCGATATTATTATAATCGATATTATATTATTATTATGTTTCACTAAGATCTACAAAACTGCGTTTTCGGATTTTTGAAATTCGCATATCGACGTTTTATCGTTTTTGGACAAATGCTCCAAATGAGGCCAGAATGCTGAAATTAATTTTTTTTAGTGTACTCATAGAAGTCGATTTTTTATAATTTTTCCAGATTTTTTGGGGAAGTGGTATGAAAATTAAAGGCGGGATTAGCTTTCCGACTTCTCACAGAACCATAAAAATTATTATTGTGGATCTACCTTAAAAGATAGACATATGCTGCCGCTGAGTTTTTTTTAGAACTTTTTGAGGCACTCAATCCCTCCATACATTATTTTTTTGTATCTTTAACTGTTTCGACAGCGCCCGCCTTAGAAGGTAGCCATTTCTCCACTTTATCCATAAATCTCATTTTACCGTTAACTTCTTGTATCAAATTGTCCAGAGAATCTAGCCATAAACTTTCCCAGAAAGCGAACAATAATACTGGTGAAAACTGCATGAAAATCCGTTCAGTAGTTCTAGAGATTAGCGCGTTTAAACAAACAAACTCTTCACCTTTGTATATTAGTATAGATATAGATAATCAAGTATTTTGGTTTGGTTTACACCCTTCCATTTTTCTAGGCAAGGAGTCTCGGAAAGCCATCGAACAAACAAACAAGTAACGGTTAAAACTATCGTGGAAGCATTTTGAAATGAGAAAATACAAAATACTAGCAACCCGTTCTGGCTTCGCGCAGGCAGCACTTTATATCTAAGGTTTTTTAGTATTCGAGTAATGGAGTACCAGAAAGTGTTAATGAATTTAGAAATAATTTGGGGTAATGCACTGCTTTTTCTACGTCTAAAACACTGTCAATTGAATAATAGACTTTTGATGATGAATCACATTTGGTTAGAATTGAATCATTACCTTCATTGCGGTATGCGACAAAATAGGCCTTCCCTTAAGCCAAACGGATTAGTAGAAAGGTTTGCAATATCCGTATATTACTACTCAATTCCAATTTCTAAAATGTTCGGCATCAAAACAAAGATATTTCTGAAATTTACCTTCCCATTTCTTACTTTCAATTTTTCTTGGAAGTTTAAAAGCAGAGTTAGTAGTTCTTCCGCCATCTGAAAGTGTGGGTTCCATTTCAGCCTTTGAACCATGGTTAATCTTTGCAAGCAATAGATTTATTGAAAGGTCTTCCCGCTGCCTCCATTGTCTTAGGTCTGCCTGCGCTAAGCGCTCACGTAATCCATTTTTTGGCCCATTGTGTAGTCACACATATGGATTGTTCCCAATGCTCAGACCCGGTGCCTAAAAAGTTTCCTGCAAATATACCAAATAAAATATTAGGAGGCATGTTATACCATCTGTTTGCAAAGTTCGTAGTCTGATATCCCTTGGGCTATAACATTCGACTTCGAATGATTCCACTGTATGTACTTTGATCAATGTTCCCATAATCGGATGACAGTTCTTGTTGTCTGCGGTGCATATCTATCTTCAATCATATTTCTCGGTGATTTTGAAAGATTCAGTAATTTTACACAACCAAATTATCAAAATAAATAAGTGTCCAGAATTTTATAGATTGTGCTTTCGCCAAGATCTACAAAACCGCGTTTTTGGATTTGTTTTGGAATTGGCCAAAAGCTTCAAAAGTATTGGGACCAGAATGCTGAAATTAGTTTTTTTAATGTACTCATCGAAGCCGATTTTTTTATATTTTTTTCAGATTTTCTGAGAAAGCGGTGTAGAAATTATAGGGAGGTGATCTGCTTTTGGACTTTTTACAAAACCATTGTGGCCCTACCTTAGAAGATAGACATATATTATCGTGGACTTTTTCTTAGAAATTTCTGAGACGACAAATTCCTCCATACAGCATTTTTTCGTATATAAAAGAAAATGTTTATTAATTTCGAAAAAAATGCATTATCTATTTTTGGGTTACCTAGTTACACCTTCAGTCCAAATGTCACCCCTTAACTAATGACGACTCAAAAGTTATAAGCGTTTTTGTAAATCGGACAGACAGACGGACACCGAAGTGATTCGTTTCGTTTCGAGGGTTTCGTTATTCCTTTGGAACGTAACCGTAAAAAGAAAGCAAACACCAATTTAGTTGTTTTAGTTGTTTTTAATGAGCTTGCAATTAAGGACCTATATGCTGCAAGTTTTCGACGGCGTATTGTGAATTGAAATTACAAACAACCAAAATGTGTTCCACGCTTTTAATTTAGTCATTTGATATAAAAGGAGTGATAAGATTATTAGTGCGTGATTAAAGCATTCCTTTTAGTTTTTTAAACTATAATTTATTTTATACTTTTTAGTTTTAAAGTAAATATGAAAAAGTAACTACTGATTCATGATACATTAAAATTTCGCTTATGAAGTACTTTTTTTAGGTTTTGAAGTTTTTTTTTTGTTCCGCCATATTGGATTCAGAATGACGTAATTTTATTCATATTCTTTTCATCAAAGCCTTTCATTTGATGCCCATATTATGACAGCGCACAAAAAATAACTAATCTGCCATTTTCGAGAGTCCTATACTTTTCGTAACACTAACCCATTCAAAAGCTTACTCCCCTAATCAGGCGTGCATAAAGAAGTCTTACTCAAAAAAAAAAAAAAACACAAATTAACTACAGAAATAACGCAAACTATTCTTCGCAAATCGAGCTGACTAGTTTTTTATATTTTACTTTAAAAGGGAACTGCGAAATCCCCTTTAATCCAAGTTTGTACCTGATTGATTTGATTTGAGAGTACCTGATCTGGGAAAGACTAAAACTATCGTTTTTTGTCAGCCTCTTTCTAACACCAATCTTAGGTGAATTCCTAAAGTAATAAAGGATTATTATTTGAATTTTTTAAACGCTTGTAGTGAGAGTAATTAATAAAACGGTTTCCCGAAGAAACAATTTATATTCACTAACTGTCTATCTACTTAAAGGCGTGCAAATAGCTTCAAGCCTTTGTGCTCTTCAGTTAGAGCATGACAAAGATTAAACTTCATTCCGTCACTGAGCATGTAAACAATAACTGTTCGAATTCTAAACTGAAATATAAATCGGGAATGTTCATGAAATCTCGCACGTACATTGATAAGTATATGTAAGTCACATCCGGTGTGTGTTATCAAAATGAAATCAGTACTGTCGGTACAGACAGGCGAAATCCTGTATGCGGACATTTTTTTTCTCTGCTCCTTATTGTCTTAGTTCTAGAAATCAAAAGCTGGATGAGAGAGATAGAGCGACAGATTCAATGATTTTACGAAGATTTTCGTCGTGTCTGGCGCTTTGAAAAGGAAACGTTATGCTCCAGATTTTCATGGTTCGGTTTTTTTTTGCTCAAGGAATTTCCTTTTTCCTGTACCTCACGCATCGCACTTGCGGAAGGTTAAATTCAAGAATGTTGTCTGTGGTTGTTTGCAAATATTTGCCACTCCGACACCAGTGGCTTCATTCCACTAGATTCGTAAGAATGATTATTTATCTTTCATTTGCCTAAAGCTGTCAGTCGTGTTCACACGATAATGCAATGTACGACCACCGCCGGTACCGTGTGAGTGGCATTCCACGAGCAATGTCAAAAAGGCAAGAAACCAGGTTCACCTAACGATAAGAATTGCTCAGACACAGTATGCGACAAAAAGATAGCACATGCAATTTTTTCTCGTATTTTTTTACTTAAGGCTAACAAAAATCAGTTTCAATTTGCTTATTAATAATTTATAAATGCTATTTAAAATAGAAATGAAATACTACGTGGAGCATAAAAACAAAATAAGATAATTCAATATATAGTGTAAGCACCATAAGTGATGCGACAAAATTTAAAATTTAAAAATGTAAAAATACTGATTGTAGAAAATTACGGCATTTCAGATGATAAAAACTATTAATGCGTTGATCGTTCTTGTTTCTTAAGGACAAATTATTATATTCAAACGATGAAAACAGTATCTTAACTCATCCTTCACCATCTAGAAAATCTAGAAAATCATGTCATGTGCTATCTTTTAGTCGCGGAGTGTGCGTTCCTGTTCGGTTGTTGGTTGCCAGTTGACGGTCGTCGCTTGGCAGTCGACAGTCGGCAGACGTCTACGAAGAGGTGTTTGTTGAAATACTCTGTCTACCCTTGAGTAGAGCATTCCTGGATGATAATATGCAAACATTTGTATGTACATAGTGGGACGTGTTCATATGGTGACGACTACATGAGGAGAAATGGTTTGCGCTTGAGGCTATTGCCGAGATGTTTAATTTGGGTACATCGTATTGGTATTTGAGTAAGAAGCATATGTTTTCACATTTTTTTTGAGAATGTGTGAAGGAAATATTTCCTTTTTTTTGGAAAGGCTTGCTCTTTGTACATCTGAAATCTCAGAAACCTGAGCTTATTATGTTACGTGGAGGCCACATCGCATTCTTGAGTGTCTTGCATACATTCTGACTTAATTTCTTTAAGTAGCACATTGTTCTGAAATATGATTCGAGTACTTTAATAAGCTTTTGTTAGGTGTCTTGTTTTAATTGAAAAATTTGAATAACTGCAAAATACTGATCGGATCTAAGACGTACATACTCAGTTGAATTCGAGTGTTTTCTTTACTAGAACTGAACCGAACACGAAGTAGAAATGTTGGATGCAGAGATCCGACATCAGGTAAACGAAGTCGTTCCCTCACCTAAAATTAAGGTTTAAAAAAATAACGGTCAAGTGTGAGTTTTACTTACGCCTAGGGTTTCGTTCTGACGTAAACAGACTAGTTCTTACGACTTAATATAAGTCTAAGAAATTAACAAATCAAAATAGCTTCAGTAAAATTCTTCTTTTCATTTCGAATGAAAATTAACAGCATACACAATTTTTGGCTATTTTGGTGATATTGCAATGAGATGCCCTATACCTCCAATTTGCTTCATATTTTTTCGTTAAATATTTTAGAAAATAAGGTGGGGGACATGGTACACAAGTCAGTTTTTACCAGTTTCTTGGCTAATAACTTTTTACCGATAAGATAAAGGTGATTACCATAATATAACTTTTATATTAAACTGTCATCCTCTTTCCAACGATATCCATTGCAAACAACTAATAAAAGAAATTTGTTTTTCTAATTTAGTATTGGTACTAAGTTTTTCGCTAATATGAAATTTTTAAATTTTTCACCTGGGCAAGTGAAATACATCTTTCGACGAAGTTTCATTTCTTAATCGTACTTCTGATTTTCTTAAAATATGAATGTTTTTAGCTCTTTCCCACTTCCTAGTCCTAATAAATACATGCGAATACCCAGTAGTTCAAATTAGTTCTGTAAAATGCTGTTTTTGTTTACATCAAAACATACGTAGCATGAGGAAAAACTTTTCAATTTTCTTAGCTCGTCTTGATACGTTGTTGGAACTACCTGATGTAATGGTTTTGAGCGAAATTTGGATATATGATAATGAATTAGAATTATATAAGATACAGGGATGTAGTCTTTATGGTAATTGTAATGATTCTTAAGCCGATTGAGGTGTTGCTGTTTATGTGAGAGATGGCTATACTCATGTGCGATAAAGATAAATAATCTGCCTAACAGCCCATATAGGGCCAGAGCATAGCTTGTTCGCACCTCCACTGTGTTGTGCGCGATATAATTTTGACACAAGTGGAGCGGATCTACTGTTTAATGCCGATTTCGAACGGCGAATTGCGAAAGCTTTTCGTGACAGAAGTACTCTAGCAGGATTATCAGTTGTTCACTGAAGGTGTGGCCGTGAAAAATGTTTGTGGTGTTATTTCCCCGAGCCGGATTCGAACCCGGGTACTCTCGCTTAACAGTCAGACGCACTAACGATTGACAGAGTGAGGAAAAAGAAAAGGCTTTATTTGTTATACTTATTCTGAAAGCTCTTTGTCGGCACCGACGTTGTCGGTTAAGTGAAAAAATTAGTTTCATTTTCTTGTATGGGAGTGCGACATCTGGGTAGTGTATTATCTGTGCTTTGATGTTAATTATACTTTGTTGTGCATTTATCCACGGGCTTAGTAAACGATTGATGAGCTCATTGATGAATTTAGCAATATTTTAAGTACAACTTTAGCTAAAAATGTAATTGTTGTTGGAGATATCAACATTGATATCTTAGATGTACTTGATACCGATACAGAAAACTACTTGTTTACTATGGCGTCGAATGGACTTGAAAGTTTGGTAAATGAACCAACTCGTATCACCGATTCATCTATGAGTTGCATTGGCCATATCTTTTTAAGATCTCATATAAACAATAAAAACATTTGCAGTTGCAAAGTTTATGATTTGAAGATAGCTGACCATTACTGCATTACACTTAATTGTCTTTCACCTCGTAACTGTGCAAACTTCTTCTTAATAGAAGTGTTGCTTACCTGACCACCTGAAGCGTGCAGAAGTTATACCACTTCCCAAGAAAGGAAATAGGCAAAATGTGTTGGATTATACGCCTATATCACTTCTTTCCAAATTTAAAAAAAAAAATTTAAAAATTGATGAAGGATAATTTTATTATATTTTTGGAGATGTACAATTTCTTTTATGACAGTCAGTTTGGCTTTCGAGCAGTCTTGTCTTATTTAAAAAATAGAAAGCCAAAAGTAAACTTAAATGAAATCTTCAGTGAACCGAAAATTCTTAAAAAACGGTGTACCTCAGGGAACTGTGCTTGGTCCCTTATTTTTCCTAGTTTATACAATTTTTTTTTTTTAACTAAAACCAAATAGTACTCCAACTGCTTTTGCGGACAGAAGTACTCCAGGAGGATTGTCCGTCGTTCGCTGGAGGTGGGGCCGTGAAAATTGTTTGTAGTGTTTTTTCCCCCGAGCTGTATTCGAACTCTCGCTTAACAGTCCGACGCACTAACCGACTAAGCCACGGCGTATTCGGAGAAGAGGACACTACGATGCACGCTGAAATTAAGTTTTAGGTTCAGTCGTTTTAGCCATGCACAGCATGTTTCGGCAACGAAATGTACGCTGTCAAAAACATACCTCTTTCCAGCTTAGCCTTAGCGCCCACCTCTACTCAGGCTACCTAACTGTTTCCAATTCTCGAATGAAGGCTTTGCAATTGCGAAAAAGCCAATCATCATCTGTATAGTGTGATTAGTGTCCGCCAAAAAAAAAATCTCTGTGTTTTTTAAACTTAAAAAAACGTAAACAAAATGCATACATATTTAACTATTGCTTCACGCGAAGATTTAAGAAGCCGTTGTATTTAAGCCTTAAGCTAGTGCTTGATGGTGAGAATACGATTTAAACTTTGTCCATTATTCTATTATCTATGGATATGACTATTGCAATGTTGAGCATTATATAAGGACATTTTACAACAGTGCCGGAGTCAAATTTCAAAAGTTTGAAATGCAGATAACACCCCCGGTGTGTGAGTATCGCTCTTTTGAATTCATAAACTTGTTAAACAGCTCAGCGTATTATTGGTATTTCTGGCTGTCAGCTACGATGACATTGAATAAACCTTTGTGGATATTAATTACAAGCATTGAACGCCAAAGGAGTGAGGTGCAACCATGAATTTAAATTAAATTTTATTAAATGATTTTTTTTAACTAGGAATTCTTTTGAGCGTGACAGCATCAGAGAGTTATCGATGTTTCTATTAACAAAATTCCACTACTTAAACGTTTTCGTTGAAGTGGAAAATTAAATTTCGTGGGGATCTTCTCAAACTATAATTGATGCCAGTGATAGAAGCGATAAAATGTTATTATTTTGGTTTCGGTTTTTACCATATGAAGGGATAAGAAATATACATAGTGAGACCCATTTTCTTAAATTCAGAAATAATCATCCGTAACTTTTGAACATCCTAAAATAAAAACAAAAAGAAAAAGGGCGTATCCATTTGAAGCATCTGAAATATTTTAAATCACAAGGCTGTACTTTAATAAAATGACGGACAAGATTGTTTGTTTGTCAGTTGGAATCGAATCACAACTTAGAGATAGAGGCGTGTACATAGAAGACATACAAATATTAAAATATAAACATAAGATTTGCGCCTAGTACTCTTCTATATCTGAATTAGTATGGTAAAAGCTAATAATGACCGCAAAAAAAACAAATTCCTATTCCTAAACACAGTCTGCTCTTACATTTTTAAGGCGCAATAATTAAATTACGAATACTTAGGCAGTGCACTGTACACACATGTACATTGATTAATTCGGGCGTTTTAAGTAGTATTTCTGTTCCGAGCCTGTTCGTAAACACGCAAAGTAATTAAATTGAGTTAGAAAAATGTTTATCATCAGATTCAATTAACTCCAAAATTTTCTAGAGCTAAGAAATGCACGTTCCCAACGCCTAAGTCTGAACAACCCATCGATGTTTAAAAACCCGGAACAACACCACAAAACTGAAAAGTACATGCCGCCAGGAGAAACTCTCTGACATGTCCAACGAATCTAACAGAAGGCAATTACGACAGGTAAACTGCCCCGTGACGACTTGCGAAAGTTTCACACAAAAAAAGGTGTAAATTGAAAAGGCTATCCCTTCGGAGGGTACACGTACATCTCCCCTATTCTCAAGTTCAAGTACTTCCTCTGGAAACTCTGGCCATGATGGTCTTTAGATGTGGCTTTGTAGAAGTTTACCCTCGCACATCTATGCATTTCAAATATTTAGTTTTGACACTTTTGGAATATAAATTCAGACAAGTTAAATTTCTGGATTTAGGATTTACAATCTCTAAAATATCTGTTTACGTAGTTTATAACTTTTACGCAATAGCAACTAGAGGGGCAATGTGAAAGGTGATATGTACTATTGTATTTAAAAAGTTTAACCAATAGGTGTTGCTGTAGGTTTTAAACTGTAAGCTTCAGCTGTAAGGTTTCAAAACTATTTTATTTGCATGTTTTCATACTTTGACTAATTAGGTAGCTTATTCGATGGTACTGGTGGAACAGCTGTGCGGTAAAAGGTTCTTTGTGTTTTTAGAAATGTTTTACTTTAATTTTTGGCAGAAAATTGCGTATAGTAATTTTAAAGTTTTGCTTTATATTGATAAAAAAATGGAGCACAGAGCTTAGCAGCCATCACAAATAATGAAAAAACCAAATTGCTCTTATATACACCAAGACATAGTGTTGGCAATTAATGACCTTTTAAATTTAAAATACATTAATTTAGAAGTCATTTTTAGGATTTCATTCCAAAGGGATAACGAAAGCCCTATAGAATCACTTCGGTGTCCGTCTGTCTGCCTGTCCTCTTTCTTGCATATCTGCCTATAAGTATTAAACCCTCTCGAATACGAATTGAATGATTAAATTTCATGAAATAGACCGTCAGTTTTTTCAGAATTATTCGTAAATTAAAGAAAAAGTTTGTACTTATACTAACAGCCGAAACAACTTTTATTAACTTTGATGGTCGATATTGGTGTTACTGGAAAGGGGCGGATTATAAAAATGTTTTTCCGAACGAACAAAAGTGAGCAACACGATGAGTGCTTCATCCAGCAATCGCTTGTTATAGGGAATCGCCGCGCGAAGAAGGTTTTAGTCCTGGCAACACTAGACTTCAATTCTCTTCGGTGAGAAGATATCCTAGACGCACTCCGAAATCAATCTACAATACCTGGAACGGATCTTTCGGAGCTTCCTTAGAGACCGCAAGCTCCTCTTTGAAACCACGGAGGGCCAACGATGCAAAGAGATCACAGCAGGTGCCGCACAGGGCTCAATCCTATGACCAGACCTGTGGAACATAGCCTATGACGGCATCCTGTATATGGACATGCCAGAAGACACCTTTCTTGTGGGATACGCCGACGACGTAGGCGCCGACATCACCGCAGGGGACACAGAAGAAGCAAACCGGAAACTGAACCAAGTAATGGGGCAAGTGCAGGAATGGCTGACAAGCCATGGGCTAAAGCTAGCGGCTGAGAAAACTGAGATAGTCTTCCTTACGACCTGACGAGTCCCGCGCCATGTTGAGTTTCTAGTAGGGTCCCAGCCCATCACCAGCAAGAGCGCAGTAAAGTACCTAAGCATGCACCTGGACTGCAAGCTCTCCTATTCTCGAACAAATTAAAGAGGCAGTAGGGCACGCGGCAAAAGTGACTTTCTCACTTTCCCGGATCATGGCGAATATCCGACCATGTCCAGGCGGGAGCTTCTCATGGCTATCACCCACCCATCTTATTATATGGATGCGAGATCTGGGCTGATGCGCTTAACAAGGAGTCCTACGGATCATCAGCTCTTACCGTATTGTATCCGAGCCAGCTGCCCTCGTCACAGCAGGAGTCACCCCTATCGATCTACTGGCCGCAAGACGAAAGTACGTCCACGACCATAAGACGGAAGTGGGGATCACAACGGCAGTGGTGTCTGCGAGGGTACAAACGAGGCAGCGGTGGCAAGCCAGGTGGGACGCCGAAGCTGGAGGAAGATGGACAGCGCGGCTCATCAGAGATGGTGCTGCGTGGACAGAGCGGAGACATGGTGATGTCAACTTTTACGTCACCCAACTCCTATCTGGACATGGGGCTTTCAACAGGTACCTCCACAAGATGGGCAAGAAAGAGAGTACTGCCTGCCAGTACGAAGACTCCGAAGAAGACGACGCCTACCATACCTTCTTCGAATGCAGCAGGTGGGCAGTGCAGAGGACCAGATTGGAAGCGGAGGCAGGCAGTAGGCAGCATATCACCTGATACCGTTGTCGAAAAGGTGCTATCCAGCAGCAACCACTGGACCAAAATCGCGGCATACGCAGAAGTAGTGCAAAGAACCAAAGGAAGGAGATAATATCCCCCCAAACGAAAATCGAGTACAGTCTGACCAGCAAGACTAATTAATTAACCCGATGAAGAAAGTGGAAAAGCGACACCACTCTGAAGTAATGCGAAAGCGGTCCCAGAGTGGATGTTGTCAAGGAGAAGAGGTCAAGACGTGGTTTTAGTGGGTGAAAGTCTAGTACTACTTGGAGCAGAACGGGCCTGTTCCAGCTGCCTATTAGGTTTCCACATCGTCCTCAAGGCAAAAAAAAACCTTGCGACCATTTCCGTTAAGCTCACTAAAACAATTTCACGGCTGTCACGATCAGCAGCACTTTCTTTTGTTTAGCCTTAAACGATAAGAAGAATTTTAGTAAATCCACATTGTTGATTTCTTTAACTTATATTAAGTCCTTACTACGAATCTGTAGCGAAAGAACTTACACTTCACCGTTTTTTTTTAATTCGATTCCTTGCGAACTAACAATTAATATATATTTTAGAAAAAAATTATTAAAATGTGAAGCTGTTAAATACTGCTCGTATGTTGAAATTATAAACACAGAATAAATCCAAATGTCAAAGTTTGTCAGAAAGAGTGAAGTATTCTGAAGTAGCTTAGGTTCTTCTTATCGAAGTTTTATTGAAACAGTAAATGCACGCGCGGTCAATTATTATTTTGACCATAATTCAGTTTGTGGAAAAACCAATAGCTAGGAAACACAATTAATAAAAGGGAAACGTTGACGAGTGCTTGAGAACGTGATAGAAGCAGGAGCACTAAACTAGAAAACCTTTTCCAAAAAACCCAATGTCATTTAAAGAGTAGAAAAATTTCACTATTTTGACCTATTTTAAACTCAACTCATTTAAAATGCACAGCTCATTAATACCGAAACTTTTTCACTGAACCGTTCTATGCTTTGTACGCAACCGTATGCATTTCATTGTTTTCATTCTTTGGTTCAACAAAGTTGATCAAAGAATAAAGAAGAAAACTTCTGATATAATTTCAACTCTGTCTGCATTGCAATTACTTTGTTGGGAATGTGACAGGAGTCATCGTTTTCCATTATTCAAACTAAGCCAAAGCTACTCGTCCGCCGACGATGGAAATATCCGTAGCCACATTATAAATCCGGCATCCCTCAGTGTCCTTAAAAAGTCGGTTTCAATGGAAGATGTCTATATATGCGGGTCATAACATTCTCGAAAAGTTTTAGCCAGATGAGACCGGAGGGCGGGCAATAATCAACCCTTTGTTAACTTCCTTTATGAGATCAAACTCGTGTCATTCATGTCGCATATCAAACTTTTGACAAATTAGTACACCTCATACACCTTTCGATTCGCTCGTCGCCTTCATATTTATAAAAAAAAGTTATATAAGCGCGTAGTGATAAAGTGAGTTATGTATTAATTAAAATTGCCCTAAGGGCAAGCTCTTTTTATTTCAATCTGTTTGTAAGTAAGAGGTTTGTTCTTCATAGCTGGAGAACGTCGCGGAGGTAACGTTTGTATCACATTATACTATACAATGCATAAGATATCCTACAATCTCTTATTTATCATCCTAAAAAAATTGGATCCTAAATAAATTGAACGTAAGAGTTAAAAGCAGCTGCGTAAAAACAACAATCTATGAATCTGGGAAGTGTCCAGGAAATCACAAGAGGAACAATTTCTAGCCGTTGTGTAATGAGGTTTTGTGGCATAAGTTCTCCAAACAGTTTCTTCAAACCGCATGTTAGGATGTAATGCCAGGCATAAGGCTTTTAATATTTGTTATAGTATCACAACGATGCCACCTGAAAAGGATAGCTAGTAAATGATAATGAAGTTTGTACGTTTTACTTGACACCAGGAAACTTAAATTAAAGTGTTTTTTGTGTGCTTTTTAATACAGAGCAAGATATGAGCACACCATCTGAATACGAAGTACGAGCAACTTTAGGATTTATGGATGTTAGTATTGTAAGGATATACGTAACACTTTTTTACTTTCTTTTAAAGCGACTATTCGCTTCAACGATACCAAATGCAATGTCTTTAATACAAAAATATGTTCATTCCCAAACGGACAGAAATTGAATTACAACATAGAACAAGCGATCCTATTGGTCAGATAGCTTTTCGACCTTTTTGTACTAGAACCAACAGTTACACGCGTTATTTCTTATTTTCTACAATTTACGTGTGTCATTTATAAGTATCCTACTATAACTCGGTCGACCTGACATTAAATCGACCTCGATTAACATTTACGTACTAGAAGTGTTGCCCACATTAAGTGGCGTCGGATTCGCGTGGTCATCCATTTCCTCATACGCGAGGTTTCAACGACGCCATCGTACGGCAGTTGGGTGAGTTGGCAATTTTCTATGCCTCTGATGACATACCGGTCATGTGGTAAAACTTTATGGACGACATATGAACCGCGGAACTTCGGTATAAACTTCTTATTAGTCCCAACGACCGTATCTACGTTGCGTACTACCACAAAATCACCTTTGAAATAATTTTTCGCGGGCTTACTTCGTGTGAGAAAAGAGCTCAGATTATACTCCTGTGACTTCACAATAGCATTCGAAGCGGACGACCTAATTCCTTCTAAATCGCGTTCCGGGATATCATCACATTTACCTTCGAGATATTCTGTCAACTCATCAACCAATTCACCTCTTTGCTCCACACCGAATAACAGTTTGCTTGGCGTCTCTTTCGTAGTGGAATGCACGGTATTATTCAAACTATATTCGACACGACCCAACATGCTGGACCAGTGGGCGTGGCTGACGGGTTCCCTTATTTTACTGAGCATAGGCTTTATGACTCTGTTTACGCGCTCCACTTGCCCGTTTGCTTGTGGAGATGCAACAGCTACCTTGACATGGGATATGTTACGTTCTAGAAGATAAGCGTCAAACTCAAGGGACGTAAAACACGAACCTCGATCAGTTATAATGCGTCTCAGGCGGCTATAATAACTAAAATATTTGTCTAGACAGGCTAGATTCTCCTTAGTACTCGTAGAGTTAACTGCGTATAACCGGACATACTTCGTGAAGGCGTCTACTACTACCAAAATATGTTTGCGCTTCGAACTTATAGATGGCAAAGGGCCAAAATGATCCAAGTGTATGGTATCGAATGGAACCAGCTGCTTAGGGATACTATGAAGATTATGCTCATTAATGCGAGCAGGAGCTGAACACATTATGCATCGGATACGGTTTCGTATAAACTTGTCGACTTTCTCCGTAATTTTTGGGAACCAATAATTTTTCTTTAGCTGGTCAACTGTCTTTTTTACACCTAAGTGACCGACCTTTTCATGAACCAGCCTGTTGACGTTGCCCTCCATCTCATTTGGGACTAACAATTGCAGCGTTCCGACATAATTTTTCCTAAAGACTAGTCTATCCACCAGATCGTAACCTACCACTGTTTCTTTCTCCAACCGAGACTACTTTATAGTCTCATCGCGATTTTGGGTAACTTGGATTTGAAAATCTATCTCATCGAAGTCTACGGCATACACTACGCTACATTGGCAGTCGGTGTAATTATAATTCTCTAACTCTAATGCCCATCGACCTATTTTTCGAATAAGTAGTTTTTTATTGAGCGTCATTATTAGTGAGTTACAATCTGTAACAATTTTAAACGGAATTTTGTCTGAGTAGACATCAAAGCGTCGCAACGCATATATGACCGCTAGCGTCTCTAATTCAAAACTATGACAGCGCGCTTCAGAGGCTGTTGTGGCCTTCGAAAAATACATCACCGGATGTAGTTTGCCATCCTACTGGCGCTGCAAAAGTACTGCGCCGAACCCAGCCGAACTTGCATCGCAATGCAACTCTGTTTGCTTCGTCGTTGCTCTGTTCGTCGTAAATAGAGAGAACCGGTGCCAGCGACAGCCATCTTTTTAGTTCATCAAATATGCATTTGGTCAGTAAAAGTAAACTGAATTCCATCGCGTGTCAGTTGTTGCAGGGGCTTCGATATTCTTGCGTAGTTTGGGATGAACTTCCTGAAATAGGAAAATAACCCCAAGCACGCTTTTACCTCCTTCTGGTTCGATGGCACTGGGTAATCTCTAATGGCTTCTATATGTGAATCACTTGGGCGTATGCCCTCCGAGTTAATGCGGTAGCCAAGGTATTCTATATCATTATAACCAAACTTACATTTACTCAATCTTAGTTCTAAACCGGTTTCTTTCATTCGTCTTAAGACTTTCGCCACCAACAGCAGGTGTGATTCGAAATCAGTTGTCCCTATGATGATATCATCCATGTAGATGATAATAAGACCATAATCGATCAAATCTCTAAAAATGTTATGAATATATCTCTGAAAGACGGCTGGCGGAATTTTAAACCAAAAGGCATATGCGTATACTCAAACTGACCATACGGCGTGATAAAAGCCGTATATTTTATGGAATCGGTTGCCATCTTTACATGAAAAAATTCATTTCGCAAATCAAGGGTCGTAAAATAATATTTCCCACCTAGGTACTCTATCAGTCTTCGATAAGAGGCAATGGGTAATTGTCTCTGACAGTCAGTTTATTTAAGAGACTATAATCTACACATTTCCTAAATTCACCATTCTTCTTTTTTACTAAAACTATCGCGGATGCGTAAGGGGAGTCGCTTGGCCTAATAATATTCTTCGCTAACAATTCATCAGTAATTTTGCGTAATTCGCTTTTCTCATAATAAGACAAACGGCGGGGCAAAGAGTGAAAAGGTGTATCGTTAGTTAAATTAATATGCATTTCATAATCGTACGGCTTAAGTTCAATTAGCTTTGCTTCTAAATAGTTATTTCTAATTGTGTCTTTCAACGCCTCAGAATGCTGTTTGTTCAGAACAGGATTAACATCTAACTCACTCGACATCACTTCCGTTTCAATTGACGTAATTTTACTTAAGATTTTATTGTTTACGCAAACTTCTTTGGATTGTACCGCGGCTTGCCCATTTGGCTGAACGACTGTGTCTGCAGCTGAATGATCATCTACCACTTCTAACTTATTATTAAGATTTAAATCAAGCGCACAGAAATGCAGTTGTTTTTCAAAGGAACATTTATTAGGACAACTTAGAGGTTTACATTTAATATTTTTCTGACATAAGTGTATATTGAACGTTTTTAAGAAATCGCGACCCAGTATTAATGGAATGGCCATTGTTTCATCTGGCACTACGTTTAAATAGACATATTCACTGCGGTTTTTAAATTTTATTACAGCTTTTATTTTTCCATATGTCATCAGTTTTAGTTTTCCGAGGCCGCTGTACTTCGACGGGACAGCGGTATTCCTGATGTTATTCGGCAGCGGTACGTCAGCTTTTCGTATAAGATTAATTGGACTTCCTGTGTCGAAAAGAGATAAACATTCTTTGTATTTCTTGCGCTTGACTTTATCTATATGATAGGCAACACTTACCATGTTAATAGCATCTACGGCGCTTCGGAAATCCTCAATGTCCGCATCGTCGTGGTGGCTGCAGCAGCTTCGTTCGTCAGTGGCGTCATTCATGGAATCAGCAACAATGGCGGCAACATTTCTGATCGGCTTCGGAGTTTTCTTCGGGTCAGGACAGCTGCGGTGTTCGTGCCTCATCTTCCAGCAGTGAAAACAACTGTTGTCTGGCCGCTTTTCGTAAGGGCACTTGCTTTGATAATGGCCCATTTTCGTGCAGTTGTAGCATCTAACTTCTCTTGCATCGGTGACATCTATGGCATCGGTTTTTGTGTTGGACCTCGGTGTCAACGTCTTCTGTCTCACTACGGCGGCGGCCTCGGGTTTAGCGGAAAGTCGGTTGGTACGTCGTTGCTCGTAAAGGTCTAGAGAGACCTTGAACTGGTCCATCGTCCGCGCGTTCATTAACAGGTGTGCCTCAGGAGACGTGTCTTGCATTCCCTCGATTATAAACCCGATCAATTCGAATTCGTCAACAAAACTGCAGCGGGCGGCTATATTCTCCATCTCCAATACATAACGGCGAATGTTATCTTTTTTGTTCCACTGGTGTTTTGTGAGCGTCTGGTATATCTCGTTACGGCCAATTGCACGGCCGTATTCTTTGAGAAGCATCGCCTTCAAATCATTATATTCCAGTGCGTCTTTATTGAGAATTAATCCACCGGTGCCGGTTAGGGAGTTACATAAGGACGTATAGTGGAACAGATCATCTGCACCTACCATGTTCATAACTCTTTCAAAATTCCTCAAAAAGTTGTGCACTTATGATAGCGTGTTCGATATCCCTAAACGTCAGCCGTGATGTTGATGCCGCATGTGATGGCGTAGGTGTTTGCATGGTATCTGGCGTAGGTGGTGCCTCAGCTCGCTCTAGTCTGTGTATCGCCTGCTGCAGCGTGAGGACCTAATTCTGTTTCCTCGGCGGCAACGGGTTCTTCCGGTGGCTGGTCATGTGCGTCGGCGTAGACATCGGTGGCCTCAGTTTCTTCGGCTGGGCGCGTCAAAGCGCCGCTCGGAAGATCAGCAGCAGTTTCATCAGGCATAGTGTTAAGGGCATCAGATGGACCAGCGCCTATAATGCTTAGGCTCCCGTACATCTGTCTCAATCGGGGAAGAGCAACGGTCAGGGGAACATCAATACCTGCTTTCCTCAACGCGTCGGCCATCTCCGTCCTGGTAATATGCTCGGACATGGTGAACTCTTTCTCTTTTTTTTTTTATTATTTTTTGTTTTGTATCTCACTTTTATGATGTGCTTGACCCCACACCTGAGTTGTAAGGATATACGTAAAACTTCTTTATTTTCCTTTAAAGCGACTATTCGCTTCAACGATACCAAATACAATGTCTTTAATACAAAAATAAGTTCATTCCCAAACGGACAGAAACTGAATTACAACAACAACAACAACAACAAGCGATCCTATTGGTCAGATAGCTTTTCGACCTTTTTGTACTAGAACCAACAGTTACATGCGTCTTTTCTTATTTTCTACAATTTACATGTGTCATTTATAAGTATCCTACTATAGTATATATATATATGTATATATATTTTATGGTTGGTTTAAGTATATTCTTGGAGAATTCAACAATTTTTATTTTATTGGTCTTAAAAACAGGTTTAAATAAGTCTTCGGTACTGTTATATTGGCTTCCAATGTCTTGTGGCAGCACGCTGCGACAGTGGCACGTTTTAAAAAAATTTCAACAAACAAATAAATAAAGCAAAATCATGCATTTATAGGCTAAGTGAGCGTAGTCAAGTTGGAATCCGGACCAGCAGAAAACATTTTAAACAAGTTTCCGGCAGCATTAAAACTTGCAATTGTCAAATCAAAGCCTACAGTAGAACATGGTAATAGGAATAGTATGGTATGGGGCCGCATGGCTTACGAAGGTGCTGGCAGCCTGGCTATCATAGGTGCAATTTTGAAGGGTTTTGATTTTCTTGATATTTTGCGTTATAATTAGACCCATAACGCCATCAATTTGGAAATGTAGCGGCCATTTTGTACGAGCATGACGAGGGGGTCATTAAAAATGGGGAAATCAAGCAAGGTTTACGAAAGAATGGCTATTGTATAAGTTAACACGAGTGCCGCATACGTTCGGTACTGTAACCAAAATTTCCCACACTAGCAGACATGGCGTCAGCAAAACGAATAGTTGCGTTAGCCAAAATGTCAGATTTTCGACGCACTTAAACGAGGAACGCAATTACAAGAATCCCGCTTAATTGCTGTGCAGACGCTATAAAGAAAACCCCGTTGAAACCGCAATAAAGAATATTTTATGCATGAAACTCCATCATTATAAATAAACTCAATAAAGTTCAAAGGAGAGAATTCAGATTGTTGACGAACGAACACGGGGATGTTATGCAGATTCGTTATTTAAGCTGTAAACACAAAACGTTTTTTTCTTTCATTGTGTGCGTTCAATTATCCGGGAGATTTTGTATGCATCTTTACGACAAACTTAACGTCATTGAGTGCAATACCCGGGCACCTAAGCGGGTATGCAACTAACCGAAGAATGTTGTGTACATTTCTTATGGAATTTTCTATTTGCTTGGTTTTTCGATTAATTAAACGGGGAACGCAACTAAGCGAGGGGCAATTATTCGTTAAACTGCTGGGTTTAAAACAAAACTGACCTCAAGTCTGAATATTTTAAGGAGAGGCTTCAGATATGTTCTGACATTTTTTGAGATCTTATGGATTTGAGACTTTACACATTACAAATCATTATCGAAGCAAATAGACTGCACAAAAAATTTCGCTTTTATTCATTTTTTATGTTCTAAGAAAGGTATTTTGTTGCTCTTTCCTTTCATGTATAACATACAAACTTTTCCGATTACTGCGAAATCATCAATAAACTGGGTGTGAAAATTTTTAGGTTGTCAAATATCTCGCTTCCGCCTTTTTGTGTTTGAATTCCGGCTATGTACAAGGCGCTACAGAGCTTAGTGACAACCTTATACTTTTTTTACTGGCTGCATATCTTCTAAATTTTTGTAAGTCAGAACATCTATTTTATAAATATTTTTTTTCTGTCATTGTTACTTCAGTTTTTTTTTATTTAAACACCCTTTTTCGAATGGTTCGATTGTTGATAAGTAAATCTGCAGTATTAATTCGTCAGCAAATTGCGTGCAATGCAATATTTCGATGACAGCGTTCAGTTCAGTTGCAGAGTCGTGAATTTTTACAAAATAGACAGAGGTGTTATGTCTACACGCTCTTGGTTTATATAGTTTAAATCGGTTTGTATAGGGTGTTTGTTTTTAGAAGTATAGAACTTCAACTGGAGGTATAGAGCTTTAACCAGCTTTATTTTAACTGGCCGTTTTGTCAGCTGTCAAGTGATTTATTTTTAGTTTGCTTTGGCATTTTAACATGAAAAGACTGACGCCTGAACAACGCTTCCTAATTGTGCAAATTTATTTTGAAAATCATGGTTCTATTCGAAATTTATATAGCGTACTAGGCCCATTTTACGGTCAACATAATCGTCCATCAGAACAATTAATTCGATTATGTATGGAACGCTTTCGCATCACCTTTACTCTAAATGATAATTCGCATCCACAGAGACGTCGTAGAAGTCATTGCGGAATGAGCGTAGCGTAGAGTTGCTTGATATTGCAAATGTTTAATACTTTCTTTACAACAGTGGCTGCTACTACACTCGACGACGCAGGTTTCGATTCAGCTAAAGACAATTGACCATCCTATTGCTTTAGTGCAGAAACATCTCAAGGGCATACCTTTGTCTTTGACCCAATAACATCTCTTGAACTGTTTAGAATCTTAAACACTTTGGATAATTCTTGTTCGTCATCGAGTAATAGTTTTTCTAATGAGCTTATTAAGAAAATTTGTCTCTACATTGTTGATGTGTTGGGGCATATTTTCAACGAAAGTATTAACTATGGTATTTTTCCAGATTCTCTAAAAATTGCTGAGGTAGTACCCATATATAAAAAGGGGGATAGAAAAAATTTAAATTTTTACAGTCCTATCTCACTTCTTTCTGTCTTTCAAAAAAATTTTGAGAAGGCGACTAAAAGCAGAATCATGTGTTTTTTTGGAGCGTTACTCTTTCTTTAGTCCTAATCGCTATGGGTCCAGAGCTGGCAGATAGACCGAGGATGCACTTTTAAAATTTTGTACATACAGTTATGATAGCCTTAATTGCAGGAAAAATACAGCGGCCTTATTTATCGATAATCGGTTTGCCTCGTACCTTGAAAGTAGAAAGCAAGTGGTTAAACTAGATGGTAGGCTAAGTAATAGTTTGATCATTGGAAAAGGTGTTTCACAGAGATCTGTTTTGGGCCCTGTTCTATTTCTAGTTTATATAAACTCAATCTTTAATCAACAACTGAAAGGGCTACAAACCGGGTTCGCAGATGACAAAGCTTGTTTTGTAGATATAAACCATGATCTAGAAAAGCTGAGACATTGGTTCAGCAGTCACAAACTAGTCATAAGCGATAAGACCAAAATTTTATACACATACATATAGCAATAAAATCCAACCTTTGCTAGTAGTGCAAAAACATATTTTAAGAATTATTTGGAGAAAAAAGCGATATGAACATAGTTTTTTACTTTTCCATAACTCACTAATACTTCCTCTTAAACATCTCTACTTTTATAAAGTGCTTAAGATATTTTATCTAAGAAGTGGTTACTCATTAAATCGTAATGCCATTATTTATTTGCTTCGTAGCACTGAAAGATTCCAAGCAATGATTCCACCACATAACACTTCCTAAATTTTTTCACGACAATTGCTCCTAGACTTTTTAACTCTCTATCGCTGTATATACGTTGTATTTCCAATTCTTTTTTTTTTAAATCAAGTTAAAAAATGGCTTTTTAATTTTGATTTCGATGAATTAAAAAATCTAATCAAGATCATGCTCTAAAGTAATTTCGATATTATGAATAAAAAATGATAAACTTTTTCTCACCTCTTTTCACTTTACCCTTTTTTAAATTATTTTTTTATCAATATCTTTTTCACTTTTTACCTAACTTTCTATATAGTATGTAACTCATAGATACATTCGACACTATCTGTCTCAGCTATAGACTGTATCTACAATTTGTTCAATACATAATGATACTACAATACTATCTTTGCTATGTTTAACGTAATTTAAATAAATGTGATGTTAAATAATTGTATATTTACATATGAATTCTTATATTCTAACTTTTTATTGTAACTTATGAATTGCATTTTATTTGTATTGTGTTGAATAAAGTTGTACTACTACTACTACTACTACTAGAGGAAGACCCGAATCAGTTTATCCGCCATCGAGCATACGAATTGGATATCCATTCACTTTAAAGAAGATTTTGCGGAAGCATCTTGGTTTGCATGCTAACATAAACCTGCTCGTGCAAGAATTGCAGCCACATGATCATCTAACAAGGCGTAGAATGAGCCCAGAACAAGATTGCTGTTAATCTCAATTTCCACAATTTTCATTTAGCGATGAAGCTCACTTTTGGCTGAATGGATACGTCAATAAAAAAAACTGCCGTATTTGGAGTGACGATAATCTTCAAGTATATGTTGAGATACCATTACATCCACAAAAACTGACTGTTTGGTGTGCTTTACGGGTTGCTGGAATAATTGGTCCGTGCTTCTTTAAAAACGATGCTGGCCAGAACGTTACGAACTCGTGAATTGGCCTCCAAGGTCGTGCGGTTTACCTCCGCTTGATTATTTTTTTGAGGATATGTGAAGTCGCTAGCCTACGCCGATAAGCCTAAAGTGATTATCCACTTGAAGGACAACATTCGCCGCATTATTGCCGATATAATTAATTAAATTGGACCTTAAGATCGTCATCCGAGCCAATCGTAGCGGTCATATGCCAGAAATCACAATTAAATTATAATGCGAGAAGATTATCTTTCGATTAAAGCTAATTTCATTATTCATTAGGGTGTTAAGCGGCGCACAGTGGGAAAAATAGGAGATTTAGGTGGACATCACTTATAAACTGCTCCACATCTGAGCTGAAAGATGTTATGATGATTTTGTAGATTTGCGGATCCGTTGCAAGCTTCAAAAAATTTTACTTAGACTTTACACCATACGACAAAAAGTTATTTCTGTAGAATCAATTATACCTTAGACCGAATAACTCTTCTCTTAAGGACGGATCGTTCTAGATGATTCTGAATTGTATATGTCTCTATTTGTCTTTCAAATGCCACAAAGCAGAAGGTGGGCCTAGGTGACCCAAGAAAATTACTTATCAAACATTTGCTTATAAAAAGAAATTAGGCAGGCCTAGTTGAAGAGCTAACTTGGTAATTTTTTGCACCAAAGCAAACTTAAAAATTGGTTATAGATTAGATTAGATTTAGATTTATTAATTACAAACATTATAAACATCAAGTTTGTGTACAATAAAAATCAATTTAGACATTGGTTTGCCGTCTGCCGATTGGCTATACTATTTTATTTATATATTACGAGTAAAATGTGTAGAGAAAAAAAAACTAAATAATATATAGAGCTTCTAATTCATGATTGTTTCTTAAAAGGCTTCGTTGATTATTCGTTCACGGTATGCTAGAGCTATTTTACAAAAGTTATACAATTGGCTTACATCCATTTCATGTAATAACCAATTAGCACCTTCTTCGTCTACAAAATCAGCGCCGAAACAATATCTTCTTGTTTCCCTTAATGTTGGGCATTTTCCCAAAAAATGAATCACATCTTCACGTGCACCCTGGTTGATCTACCTCTATTTGTAGTTATTATAACTGGTATCCAGACAAATTCTAAGCTTATTTTCATATAAATTGTACACCCCTATTCCAAAATCCGCGGAGGGGAACCGTTCCCCGAAATCGCAAATTTCCTATTCCGAAATCCGTTCGAAGTGAATCGTTCACGTATCGGTAATGTGAATAAAGATTCCCAAATCCGATCGAATCCCATAAAAACAAATCTGCTACAAATTCGTGGCGGATCCAAACAAGTTTGAGTAATTTGCTGGTAATTTATAAATATAAATTTGCTAAATTCGTTACCTCTAATAGTAACAGTGAGAAAAATGCTCTACCAATTACAATAGGTACATTTTTTCATAAATACAGTCGAAGCCCTCTAAGTCGAATTTTTACGGGATATCAGAATTAGTTCGAGTTAGAGGGATTTTTCGAAAAATTCGAGTTAAAGGGATTAATATTTTTTTGTCTAAAAGCCTTTATTTTATTCAGAAGAGTATACATGTAAGAAAAAAACACAGCAAATTACTTAAAAAAGCTTGTAGTTTTCGATTTAGTCTTTCAAATTGGAGACAGAAGCCTTTTAAAAAAGGACTCTATTTTAAAAAGGCAGTATTGGACCTCTTCCGACTTTCAGTGCATTCACTAAATTAAGCTTGAATACATCTCAGATACTTCTTGTTATATTATTAGCAAATTGTTTGAGGCCAACCAACAACACAATGAATAAGCAGCGCAGTTATTCATACAAAGCCGCACGGTTTGCACAAATAACTTATAGGCTATAGTTCATTTGTGGTTGTGTGTAGACGACGATCATTTGGCCCTAGATGTGTGTTCGCTCCAAAAAATTCGACTTAGAGGAATTGAAAATATACGAAGAGTCGAAAAAATGTATTCGAGTTAGAGGGCTTTTCGACTTAGAGGAAGTTCGACTAAGAGGATGGATTTTGTATGGAAAATTGAAGGTAATGCCAAAATATGGCGAGTTAGAGTTAGAGGGCTTTTCGACTCAGAGGATGTTCGACTTAGAGGACTTCGACTGTGTATGCATTAAAAGAAGCATAAAACTTGCAAAAAAAAATGGTGGTTGCATTGAATAATCTTAAACAGGAACCAATTGGCAGCTCACGCGTATTAACAGACAGGAGCCAAGCAAATTCACACACCAAACAACGACAAATTATGAAGTATTGAATATTGAAAACAAGGGTAATTCTTCGTTCCTGTCCAACGAACGAGTTTGAAAATGAGCGATTGATGTCAGTAATACAGTGCGTCCGCTGAACTTAAGAATAGTACAAATCTGTTCCCTCGAATCGAACGAGTGAACAGAATCTCCGATCTGCCAGCTTTCACCCAAATTCCCAGGGATACGCAAGACTTCACAATGTCTGCTCTAGTTCCCCTAACTATCAACAGTAACGTTTATCGAAAATCTTTAGCAGACATGACAGTGATTCCACCCATGATTTTATTATAACTTCTTATATCTCTAAGAGTCTTATCTGAGCCTCTACAGAAACTCTATAAATCATGGTGTGATTTAAAACAACGAAGTTTTGATAGTAAACAACTGCCTGAGAGCTTTTGCGTGCTTCCCATTGGCTATCATCTTACGACAAAAAAATACTGCGATCTGGTATCGCTGTCTGCATTTATAATGCACACAGATGTTAACCTACACCCCTACACAAGGAACAATGCAGCAATATCCTGTTTCATATGGATTACTACTCGCATAAAAGAAAAAAAAAACTGGTCAAGTGTGAGTTTTACTCACCCGCCGAGGGTTTCGTTCGCAAACAGATTAGTGGTTTAGACTTAATATAAATTTAAGAAATCAACAAACTAAAATAGTCAAATCAAATCAAACTCAATTCACTGTTCATTCACTACAATTCTTCTACTCATTTTTTCCAGGTAACTGATTCGATTTAAAACGTTAATATCTCGAAAAATTGTATAAAAATAATTTCTTTTACGTAATATTTTATTGTTCTTTTGCCGAGATCTACAAAATGGCGTTTTCAGATTTTCAAAATTCGAATGTTGTTGTTTTTGGGTATATCTCGAAAACTATTAAAGTCAGAGGGCTCGAACCAATTTTAACACAAAGATTACATCGAAACCAACATTCCAGATTTTTTTTTTTCAGATTTTTAGACCAACGGGCGTGGAAATGCGAGGGGTGGACGACTTTTTTTCGACTTTGAAGCTTAATATCTCGAAAACTTAACTTCCAAATGAAAAGTTTAAAATTAGAACTCTATTCAATTTTGCAAGACCTATCCGATGGTACCTCACTTAATATATTCCCGTGAAATTTTTTTCAAAAAAATTTCGTAAATAATTGTAATTAATTCATTTTAGTATGAGCAAAAAATCATACACGATTTTTGGATAATTTTCAGGTATTGCGATGAGTTGCCCCCTAAGCTCCAATTTTTTTCAGATTTTTTGGTTAAATATTTTAGAAAATAAGGTGGGAGACACGGTACACAAGTCAGTTTTTGGTAGTTTGTTGTCTAATAACTTCTTACAAATAAGAGTGAGATGATTACCATAATACAACTTTTTGATCTAACTATCATCCTCTTTTCAACGATACCCATACCAAGGAACTAAGGAAAGACATTTTTTTTCAAATTTAGTATTGGTACTAAGGTTTTTGGTAATATGCATTTTTTTAAAATTTTTTTATCTGAATTTTCTTCGGACAAGTGAAATACATCTTTTGGCGAAGTTTCATTTCTTATTTCTTAGTGGTTCGCCAATAACCAAGGTTAAAGCCGAATGACAGACAGACAGACATTTTCATAATCAGCGCACCGCCCCCTTTCCAATGACACCCATATCGACCATCAAAGTTAGTAAAAGTTTTTTCGGCCGTTATAGGGGCATAGCTCTCTTAAGTCTCCCCGGTAAAGTCTATGCGAAGGTGTTGGAGGCGCGTTCTAGAGCTATGGTCGAATCCAGGTTGGGGGACGAACAGTGCGGCAACGAACAGAAGTACTACCGACCAGCTTTTCACTCTAAGAATGGTACTCGAGAAGGCGTGGGAATATGCCAAACCGGTCTGCAGTTGCTTTGTAGACCTGGAAAAGGTGTATGACCGAGTTCCTCGAGGAAAACTCTGGAGTGTTCTGCAGGAGTATGGGATTAATGGGTCACTGTTGAGGGCCATTCAGTCCCTATACACAAACTGTAGCAGCTGTGTTCGGATTAACGGCAGTAAATCAACACCTTTTACTGTGGGCGTTGGACTTCGCCAAGGGTGCCTCTTGTCACCTCTTCTTTTCATTATATACATGGATTGGATGTTACAACGCAGCCGTGGTGAAGAATGTTTGACATTGGGGGAGATGAGGGTAGGTCACCTGCTTTTTGCAGGTCACCTGCTTTTGCAGGTGAAGGCCAAGTTATCGGTGTTCAATTCGGTATTTGTTCCAACTCTCACCTGTGGTGATGAAATTTGTGTAATGACCGAAAGAATAAGATTGCGAATACAAGCTGCCGAGATGAGATTTCTGCGTGCTGTGGTGGGAGTTGCTCGCCGAGATAGGGTGAGAAACACGACAGTGCGTGGAGAGCTTAACGTTGAGCAGCTTCTTCTCTGAACGGAAAGATCCATACTTCGATGGTTTGGCCACGTGGGACGAATCCCCTGCAGTACGACTTCCGAGGCGTGCCTTGAATGCGACTCCGTAAGGTAGGCGACCGCTCGGTAGACCCAGGATGAGATGGTTGGATCAAGTCCAAAAGCTTGCCTGGAGATCTCTTTTGCGTGCACTGCCCCCGCAACCCCTTTAGTGGAACATGCGGGCAAAGAAGAAGAAGAAGAAGAAGACCGTTATAAGAAATATTTTCTCCGGATTTTTTGTTTTCTTTTTTCTTATATCCGTTGAGTACTGTGTAGATATGGATATATGGTTGTTCACTGGTTCATTCCAAAATAAGTTAAGATTTCAGTTTTTTTTCTACAAGGTGGTATTCACTTGAAAGCTTTAAACTCATTGTCTGCGAAATCGAGTTTTTTGAGCTATGACAGTCTTGTAGTGAATGCGCGATATGTATGTATAATTTCCTTTTTTCACAAAAAGAAAAAACGTATTTGTAAAAATATAAAAAGTTTCCGTTTTTTTCTGGACATGAGACTAATACGTAAGGTAACCAAAAAAAAAAAGATACAACTGACGCCTAGAGTCCTAGTCCTAGAGCAGCAACCATATGCCCTGCGACATCGATGCTTCGCAGGCCGTGCGATTTATTTACGGTATACAACAAATGCTTGGAAAAACTCAAAAGGCGTCTTTATCAGAGTTGGGATGCAATGATTACAAATCAGTTGAATTACTAATTACATGCATTTGTAATTGAAGTTTTTTCAATCACAAATACATGTAATTGTAATTGAAAATCGTCAATTACGTATTACATGTAATTGAAATTTTCAATAACTTTCCATTCAATTACATTGATGTAATTTAAGCAATATGTAATGGCCAAATATATTGTAATGATTACATTTATTTGTAATCATTACGTAAAATGTAATTAAATATTTTAAATCAAAGAAATAATGTATGTATGTATGAAAACATAAAATATATGTATGTATGCATTCAATGAGTATCCCCAAATAATACAACACCTATACATATGTAATTTTGAAGAATATAAAAAAATTGGCGTTTTCAATATTGTAAGCAAGCTGATAACGACTACTTGCCGTATTGCGTTGATAACATTAATATGAAACGACTCTTAAGCGCTAGACTGGAGACAATCTAATGGGTTTTTGCCGATCATGGTGAAATGTAACTGTCAAATGTTATTTGGCTAGATATACATACCACTACAGACTGTTAAGTGCATCTCACTACGCAAAATCAGTGATTCAATGCTGAAAGTAAGCATGTTCTTTTATTTACTTGAAAAATTAATTATATTTTTCAATTCCTTAATATGTAATTGAAATCTTTCAATTACTTGTAATTTGTAATTGAAAATTTTCAATTACAATCACCTGTAATTGTAATTGAAACGATTTCAATTACTTGTAATTTGTAATTGAAAGTTTTCAAGTACAATCACCTGTAATTGTAATTGAAAGTGGTGATGTAAGTAATGGTAATTGAAAATGTTCTCAATTTCAATTACTTTCAATTGTAATTTATTCTGTAATAACTACACAAAGTATTCATTACTTTCCCAGCTCTGGTCTTTATAGAATTTTCTCAATTTTCCTATTTTTTTTTCATCTAAACCTTCTCATGACAGTAACTAATAGAAAGAAAAAAATTATTCAATTTGGTGCAGGCGTTCGTCAGTTATGGAATTTCATTTCAATTTATATACATATATAATATATATAGACAGAGATATTACAGCAGCAAGGCGCTTGGGCATGTTAGAAACCAGGTTGATCAAAACTTCTCCAGCAATTTTTTCCCACTCATTTTTCAAGCTTTTCCAAAAATATTGTAAGCTGCGCCGCACGTCTAATGAGATTCCATTATCCCGAATAATCCTAAGGTCTGGAAATTGAGGTGGCCACTACAAAACAAACAATTTTGAGAAACGGCAGAAACTGATTAGAAAACAAAACTTCTCAAGACACTTTTGAAGCAAAAGATGGTAGACTTTCTCTCATAATGGTGACGTAACGTTCGTTTCCAATACCGCGGCGTTTATTAGCTTAAATAAAAAAAAACACAATTTTTTAACAAGGTTTTTAGAATTTAGGGCCGTAACTCTGAAAATTTTCATGAAACAAATATTTTTTCTTTGATTTTAAAAATAGGGAAACTTTGACTTTCCGTGTCATCCGAATCCTTTGACCGAATTTAAAATTTCTTACGGCTTTTGAAGCTTCCAATATTTCCTAATCCAGTAAATAAATAAAGTTTGGTTTTTAAACACACACGAAAAAAAATAAATTTTCGCAAGCAAGATTGCTTCAGTCAAGACTTAAAAAGGAATGAGAGATTTCAATGTTACAGTCTAGTTCGCAGATTTAATTTATGAATTGAAAAATCAGAGACATGAATTTGAATTGATTTTTAAAGTCAAAAGATTGCAATCTTTTACATCTCTGTAACATACATGCCTGCGCCTGTTCGTTCCTCCATGAGTTTATGATGGGGGTCATGATAATGTCACTAGGGAAGTTATGGAGTTTAGTTTTCACAATCTGTTCAAACTGGTTTTTTTTATTATTTCTGTACGGTTGGGGTACCTCAAGCGAAATATTGAAGAGTATCCAGTTGTGGTCAGAGAAGGATTTCTTACTGGATACTCTCCAGTTCTCAATTCTCAAAAGATCGTTGTTAGATGAGAGCGTCAAATCGATTACGTCTTCCCACCCAATAAAGGTATCTGTGCCGGGAAATATAAAGGTCGGAGCGTCGCCTTTATTGTACACTACAAGGTTGTTTTTAATAATAAAATCGTAAAGAGACTCACCTCGCTCATTATTTCGGAGCTGCCCGAGAGCATGTGTCTGGCATTAGTATCGCATCCTAATATAACGCTGGTTTTTTCCATTAAATTGCTCCCTAGCAATTGCTAGATCTCTTCGGGCGGTGCTGAACGGTTGTGTGCCATATAGGCCGATGCGATCAGAAGATCTGCCGTACCGTTAAGTCAGCTGAGCAAAAATTTGGACACAGAAAAGCTTTTATGTGTTTCTTAGCCAAAATGCAGGTTCTGGGCTTACGTTGATCGTTATGGTTGTGGTTGTAGAAGCGGTTCTAAAGACTATCCGATAGCCCTCTTATATGAGAGCCGTTAATCCATGGTTCTTGGATAATGCTAATTTCGATATTTTCCTCTCTGAGGAAAACCAGTAGATTGTCTGAAGCCCTGATCGAATGCTGCAGATTAACCTGGAAAACCTTAAGCATTTTATTGGCTTGCTTTTTGTGGCTGAAGTTGCGTCTCAACCCTCAAGTCGTCCAACAGTTTGTTGGCGTCCTCGACATCGTCGTCGACATGGTTATGAGACCGGAATATCTTCAGTTTGGCATGTCTGATACCAAATCTGAGTTTACACCCGTTCTTTTCGAGGATATTGGCGCTATCTTCTATCACCAATATGAGAAAGGAAAGCGCATAATTACTAGGTGCTTCGGACTTAATTACTCCATTGGTACTGTTGGATTGTGCAGTTTGAGGTACTGGATTAGCCTGTCGCTATCGAGGGTCATTTGCGGCAACCAGATACAAATCCGCGTCTCCTCGGAATATCCCTGTGGAGGATCAGCTTGTGCTTCAAGCCATCCCAAGCGTCTCTGATTTTGTGCACGCATTCACCATTTTCCCATCCTCTCCCGAGGGGAATGTACACTTTGAAAGTCAACACATCGCAACGTGCAGTGCATCGCATATGCAATTTTCGGTGCCCAGTGCTCTTAGTATGCTCGAGTGGCTCGCTGGATTAAATCTGCGATCACCTGTGTTGCTAATTCTTACTGCGCATTTTGCCGCTTACTCGAGCACGAAGAGGTGGTAGGTGAAATATGGTTTCGAGTCGCGATGTGGGAGTTGTGCAGAAAGCGCCGGTCGCACTCAAACAGGCTAACCTTTGAAACTTTGTCAGCGCTTTTAGATGGGTGCCTTTTTCCAAAGCCTGCCACCAGACTATATTTCGTTATGTTAGAATCAGTCTTACAATGGCTGTGTACATCCATAGTATTACTTTAGGATTGGCTCCCCATCATCACAATCAACAAAAGAATTATGCTCTTGTTAGTGAACAGCAATAGTTCGGTTTTCCGTAGGGTTTATTCCCAAGCCACATTTCTTGGCTCATTGAACCAAACTGTCTAGTGAGGTCTGCATAATATCGCTGACGATTGGGAGGAATTTGACTATTGCTAAAATAACGGCATATGCAACGGCGTTGGTCCCTGACCATCTGATGTACTCCATTCATTGGGTGGCGTAACAGACCGGTGAGAGCCAGTGCCATTTTCGCGCCTCTACTGTGTTCTGCTCGTTGTAATTTTGACACATGTGAAGGGAACCTACTGTTTACTCCCAATTCTCAAAAGATCGTTGTTAGATGAGAGCGTCAAATCGATTACGTCTTCCCACCCAATAAAGGTATCTGTGCCGGGAAATATAAAGGTCGGAGCGTCGCCTTTATTGTACACTACAAGGTTGTTTTTAATAATAAAATCGTAAAGAGACTCACCTCGCTCATTATTTCGGAGCTGCCCGAGAGCATGTGTCTGGCATTAGTATCGCATCCTAATATAACGCTGGTTTTTTCCATTAAATTGCTCCCTAGCAATTGCTAGATCTCTTCGGGCGGTGCTGAACGGTTGTGTGCCATATAGGCCGATGCGATCAGAAGATCTGCCGTACCGTTAAGTCAGCTGAGCAAAAATTTGGACACAGAAAAGCTTTTATGTGTTTCTTAGCCAAAATGCAGGTTCTGGGCTTACGTTGATCGTTATGGTTGTGGTTGTAGAAGCGGTTCTAAAGACTATCCGATAGCCCTCTTATATGAGAGCCGTTAATCCATGGTTCTTGGATAATGCTAATTTCGATATTTTCCTCTCTGAGGAAAACCAGTAGATTGTCTGAAGCCCTGATCGAATGCTGCAGATTAACCTGGAAAACCTTAAGCATTTTATTGGCTTGCTTTTTGTGGCTGAAGTTGCGTCTCAACCCTCAAGTCGTCCAACAGTTTGTTGGCGTCCTCGACATCGTCGTCGACATGGTTATGAGACCGGAATATCTTCAGTTTGGCATGTCTGATACCAAATCTGAGTTTACACCCGTTCTTTTCGAGGATATTGGCGCTATCTTCTATCACCAATATGAGAAAGGAAAGCGCATAATTACTAGGTGCTTCGGACTTAATTACTCCATTGGTACTGTTGGATTGTGCAGTTTGAGGTACTGGATTAGCCTGTCGCTATCGAGGGTCATTTGCGGCAACCAGATACAAATCCGCGTCTCCTCGGAATATCCCTGTGGAGGATCAGCTTGTGCTTCAAGCCATCCCAAGCGTCTCTGATTTTGTGCACGCATTCACCATTTTCCCATCCTCTCCCGAGGGGAATGTACACTTTGAAAGTCAACACATCGCAACGTGCAGTGCATCGCATATGCAATTTTCGGTGCCCAGTGCTCTTAGTATGCTCGAGTGGCTCGCTGGATTAAATCTGCGATCACCTGTGTTGCTAATTCTTACTGCGCATTTTGCCGCTTACTCGAGCACGAAGAGGTGGTAGGTGAAATATGGTTTCGAGTCGCGATGTGGGAGTTGTGCAGAAAGCGCCGGTCGCACTCAAACAGGCTAACCTTTGAAACTTTGTCAGCGCTTTTAGATGGGTGCCTTTTTCCAAAGCCTGCCACCAGACTATATTTCGTTATGTTAGAATCAGTCTTACAATGGCTGTGTACATCCATAGTATTACTTTAGGATTGGCTCCCCATCATCACAATCAACAAAAGAATTATGCTCTTGTTAGTGAACAGCAATAGTTCGGTTTTCCGTAGGGTTTATTCCCAAGCCACATTTCTTGGCTCATTGAACCAAACTGTCTAGTGAGGTCTGCATAATATCGCTGACGATTGGGAGGAATTTGACTATTGCTAAAATAACGGCATATGCAACGGCGTTGGTCCCTGACCATCTGATGTACTCCATTCATTGGGTGGCGTAACAGACCGGTGAGAGCCAGTGCCATTTTCGCGCCTCTACTGTGTTCTGCTCGTTGTAATTTTGACACATGTGAAGGGAACCTACTGTTTACTCCCGGTCCCGAAAGGCAATGTCGTCCAGTGCTCTGTTTATAACTAGCACCCATAGAAGAGGGGAGATGACACCCTCTTGAGGCAATTACCTTGAGGCTACTTTCACCTATTTTTGCTTTGATCACTCTTTTGCTAAGTAAACTAACTAGAAAGTTAGTTACGGACTGCTCAACTTCCGAGTTCTCCAGACTGTCCTAATATCACTTGTCCTAGCTCCCTCAATATCGAGGAAAGCCGCCTGGGTGTATTCTTTATCCTTGGCCTTCGTGTAGCTGGGCTTTCCGGCCTTGGGGATGAAGACCACCTTTACTTCTCTCAACGCCGAAAGAATGTAGCCCGACAGACTGCCATAGAGAAGGGTGTTCAGTATTGGGACTATTATGTCCTTTGTCTTTTGCAGCATTATAGGGAAAATACCGTCATCTCCGGGGGTTTTGAAGTGGGAGAGGGAATCGATAGTCCAGCTGATCTTTTCTTTACTTTTGACATGACTGGGGGTATAGGACTCGTTTACTCTGTGACCCTCGCACTCAACTGTAGAGGATGCTGTTGCTCACCCCGGGAAGTGAATGTCAACCAGAAGCCTGAGCGTGTCCGAGGAAGACTCCATCCAGTTGCCATTGTTGTTCTTTAAGAATTCTGGGATGGTCGGCTCTTTAGAAAGCTACTTCCAAAGCCTAACCGACTCCTTGGTGTTGATAATACTGTCAAAGAAGGCGCGCTATGAAGAGCATTTTGCAGCTGCCTCGTAGTCGTCTTACAAGGGTCGCAGCCTACCGTCGAGTCCTGACGTTGCAGTATTATACACCACCAAATTCTTGTCCATGACTTGGAGCATACTTGCACTTTGTTTTTGTTTTATTTTATTTTAAGGCGCTTCAACCGCTTTTGCACTTTAATTTGTCCGACACTGTATATCTTACAGAAGAAGAATTCAATAACTGGGAATGCAGCTGCAGCATGAATTAAGCTCACATTGCATGTAACATGAAAGGCGACAGAGTCCGGCAGCACTCCAGTGCACTCATTACGCGACCATTAATACCATAGATCCATGCATTATTAAGTGTGCATTCAAATCCATTCATACGATCCATTTTCTTTTATTCTGGCCGAGGCCTCTGTGAAATTATAGGTCTCTACTCTCCACTCCATTTATTGTCTGTCAAATTGACTCTATACAATACGGCTTAGAGCCAACCAACTTGGTGAATCTCCCACCCAGTTGGTTGGCTCTTCCTCTCGGTCGGGGACGACGACTGCGACAACTATGCTGCCGATGAGCAAAGCAAAGAAACTCTACCTGTGCGCAATTATAAAACCTCTAATGCACGTACACACACAGAGAATCCGACGCAGGGGGTGCTCTACTATGAATCGCAATGGCGTACATTCACCACGCCATGAAAAGGCAAAAAAAAAAATACAAGCAGAAATACTAACAACCTGTTCGATGGCTATCGGCTACAGTGGTGACGGCAGTGGTGGCAGTGGTTGCTAGTGGTTATGTTAGAATTCATTTCGATGCTCTACCTCGAATTCTGATTGTTCGTCCTGATCTTAGTAACATATTCAATGAACGGCTCGATTAACCTCTGTGGGAAGAATTTGCGTGCTTTCCACTGAATGTGCAGCATGTTTCTGAATCAGACAATGACGAAAGCCAATAATGGAGTGCAGAGCACAGCACAATGTGTAAGAAGACCTTGTAATAACTACTTTATGGAACTTACCTTTGCAAGATACTTTGTTAAATATAAATTTATTCATTGGTGTTCTACGATTTTGCAACATAGCTCATTAAATTGTCTGTCTCATCATCATAGGTCTCTAAGGTATGGCTAACAGCCGACGAAGGGAAAGAGCTTAGCTTTTGGCGCCTCCACTGTATTGTGCACGTTATAATTTTGACACATGTGGAGGGGGCCTCAGGAACTATTCGCGGAAATACGGTCTTTTACGTACACGGTCTTTAACAGAAAAACAATCTAACAGTATCAAATTGCATAATCTTTTTGACCAATTGATGTCGCCAAAACGTAGATGATTCACATAAATAAAAAGCTTTCGTTGTACATTTAATTTGAGATATAATTTTCGCATCTATGCGATTTTGTTTAAAGATATATGTATGTTCTTTGACATAGAATAAAACGAGGATATTTTTTCAAAACATGAAATTGACTTTATTTGAAAGATAATCTTCTGTCATTATAATTTGAATCTGATTTCAGGCATATGGCCTCCGATAAACTTCCAATTTTTGATGACTTTTTCCAACATTTGTGGTCATTCATTTCGGGCTTATCGGTGTAAACTGGCGACTTCACATACCCACACAGAAAATAGTTAAGCGGCGTTAAATCGCGGGATCTTGGAGGCCACTTCGATGGTTTTTAACTTGAAACTAGCGCTCACTGTACTTTTTCATTTCATTAAAAAAAAAATTTACCGTAAAATTCTGGCCAGCATCGTTCTTAAAGAAGACCGGACCAATTATTCCAGCAACCCATAAAGCACACAAAACAGTCAGCTTTTGTGGATGTAACGGTGTCTCAACTTGAGGATTATCATCACTCCAAATACGGCAGTTGTGTTTATTGACGTATCCATTCAAGCAAAAGTGAGATTTATAGCTAAGCAAAATACGGTTATGAAAATTGGGAACAGAACCATGATTTTTAAAATAAATTTGCATGATTTGCAAGTATTCAGGTCTAAGTCTATTCACGTAGAAATGCCAAACCAAACCAGAAATAATGACTTTCCTTTATTTCTGAACCCAGCTAAAAATGAATCACTTGACAGTTGACATAATGGCCAACAGTTAAAATAGTGTTGCCAACAGAGATCTGCGCCGATACACTCAAATTCATTCACACACCGCTTCCATCTGTGTGTTTTAGGCACACTCACTCATTCTTAGCAAATAAAATTTCCAATCGCAATCAATTGCTTGCACACTCATTTCATTGAACATCTATGCAGGCATACCAATCTGAGCACTATCAGGTGTTCCGAAATTTTGTGTTGTAGTCATTAGGGCGATCGCGAACAACCGATTAGAGTGAGTAAGAACCGCATCTGAAAAAATCAAAAGACAGCAAACACCAATTTTGTTGTTAGCAAGACTGGGTGAATGACCCAAAAGATTGGTGCAGTCAAGACTTCAAAAGACAAAGGAGATCTCAAAATTGAAGTCAAACTAATCCAATGAAATTAATTGAATGCATCGTGAGGTCAATTGATGCGTTAAATCACCACATCTCCACCACCAATCACCACAAGTATAACAAACGAAGCTTACGCAACGGGCGAAGAACCACACGTGCAGGCAACCAACAAAGGAGAAAAGGAAAACATTCGATCATCCCGTACAGCAGCGCGACGACCTAGCGGGATCGATCAACGTTTCCAGCCCACCAACCGAGTGTGTCCCGACGTCTGGAGTTTGGTCCGGCGACATACTTTATGACACTCGTCTGCAACCACAAATGAGCTAAACAAGATATCCATCTCCCTCGTCTCTTTCCCTTTGGTTTCATTTGACAGCGTTTTTTATGCAATTCCTGTCTGTGAATACGTGTGATCTGCCTATTGGTTCCTGTTTAAGATTAGTCATTGCACCCACCAATTTTTTTTTTTTGCAATTTTTAGGATTATTTTAATGGAAATATCTACAAAAAACGTTTCTATTGTTGCAATGCGCATTTCTCAAACCATTACTCAAACTATAATTGCAAATTTAGCCTATTTATATTAATTAAAAAAATGTATTCCATACTTTCAAAAAGTAACGTCCATCCCCACTCAGTATAACATGCAATGGCGGCGAAAATAAAAAAATTAGAACAAAATGGAGTTGCTCGGAAGCATATAACAATGTGCGTGAATTTGCTCAGAAGCCCAAATAAGTGTGCGTGTAAAATGTGGGCGAGGTTGTGGGCGTTTGGTTTTCCAGCCTGGAAAGCTGGGTATCTTGTATAGGTGATTTGTGTCTGCAACCGAGCACCGCGCGCACATCAACACTATAGAGCGAGCAGTAGAGCATTTTTAATATTCATTTTTACAGTCCACTTTTGTTTTTGTTTTGTTTTCCCTATTCTTGGCAGAAGGAAATAATATAATTTTCGTTGTGCAAATTCGTTTTCGTTTTATTTTCTTTTGACCCAAACAACAGGTATAACATCCTTTCCATCTTTCAATCTGGATTTAGGAGACACCATTCATGCGAAACCACAGTAAACCATATCATAAATGAGTGGAAGACAAATTAAAACAGGACAAAAATAAATGCAATTTTTCTGGACTTTGAACGAGCGTTCGAAACAATTGACAATAATAAAATGTTAACAAAGTTAGAAGCGTATGGTATAAAGGACAATGAAACCTCAGAACCCATTGATGATAAAGGGACTGAAGTTATTTAACAAATTACCCACTGACCTGAAAATGGAAAAAAATTGCCGTAATTTCAAAATAAAATGTATAGAAGTGATAAAAACGTCGAATTTATAAACTGTATCAAACTGAATTGGATTGCTCTGTATCTAGATGAATTAAATTTTGAAAGCACCTCATTCAACTGCACTGCACCACACTCAAAAATAAACTTAGGCAGGCTGGCTACTGCGTCTTCGATGCAGTAAGTGAGTATGAATTCTATTCCTTCGGCACGCCTTTTGTCACCCAAAGTAATGGTCTTAATTTTATTTTATATCCTGGAGCACACACATTTAGCAAATTAACAGCGCTTGTAGAAGCTTTGCAACTTCTTGAAACTTAAAACCAATCTGTAAACCAATCACTTTTTTTTTTACAACTCACTACACAAACCATACAGACGCCTGACTTCACGTCTGTTTTCATTCTCTCACAAAGACGGAATCCAAAAACACAAAGCAAACACTCACAAATAATCTGTCCGATCTTATTGTTTTGCAGGTATTAACGAGTCTCTTACCGATACGGACTCACACATCCATACACGTACTTAAAATTCAAGACAACTAGTTTCTGTCAAGATCAAACTTGAATTTCACAGCCGTCGTCAGGATCGGACTTGAAATCCCATACCAATCCGAATGCATTATCGAGTCTCTTAGGGGGGGATTGAATTCTTGAAATTCAGCACAACAAATGGTCAGGATTGAACTTGAATTTTCAGAAATCGTCGACAGGATTGGACTTGAAATTCAATACCAACACGCAGGCATTATCGAGTCTCTTAACGATGCGGACTCACACATACATACACACTTCATTTTATCTTTTTGTTCTTTTTCCAATAAATAAAACTACTTGAATTAATGTAATAGAACAACAGGAATCAAACAAGAAATTGCCCTATATGATTACAGTATTGGATTTCTTATCCCACTTCTGAAGCTATTAATTTGAGAAACGCGCACGCGCGAACTCGCCAAGCGCCCTTATAGTCAGGTCCGTCCAGCGACCTTGACGCTCGACGACTGAATGCTCCGGCACATAGAATACTTTAGGCGCATCAGCGATACTTTGACAGATACATAAAATCACAAATTAGACATAACAAGATATCCAACTTTCCAGTCTGGAAAGCCCCTTAGATACCCAGAAGCTGTGACGTTTAGCCGAGCCGATGTCTTATCGATTGAGAGTGTATAGGTTTTTCCTTAGAAATTCACGCATACTTTCGCAATTCGTAAGACTTCCACCACTCTCGTGTCAAAAAATTCAGGGTTTTGCCCACATCCCGCCAAAAAAATTCAAGGTTTCCCCCAATGATAACATGATGCACAACTCGGCTACGTTTGTCGGTCAGGGGGTGCATATAGTAGTGTGTGTGAAATGACAGTTCACTACCACTATTACAAGTTTTATATCCAAAATGTATGAAAAAACGCACACTATTAGAAGATTTATATCCAGAGACCACGAAACTCACTCATTTACCGATAGCAGTGCGAAAAATCAGTGCTACCTTATCTGTCTTGGTAGCGTTTAAGGATGGTATGCACGGCTTAAAACTTTTAAAAAGATTTACATGCGTTACAAAATATTTTTTTTAATTTTACGAACTTCTCATATATGGGACGAACAAAGAAAACGACATCAGATATAATGGACTTACAATATTATATTGATAAGAGTGTTTAATAATATTTTTTGGTTAATATGATGCAAGTTCATCTGCGAAATATAGAAATACATTTATTGTGAATTGTGAATTTCCTCTTGTCTTAAAATTTTTTTAAGTTAGTATCAACAAAACCAGTCTATCATCATCAATACGAAATCTTTTTAACGAGATGGTTTGGAAATCCAATGGTGTCCAAGTTTGTTTGATTCAAGAGGCAAATGTTTCTTTCAATTCTTTTACTAAACGTATCTAAAAGGTACTATTTTATTTTATTTATTGCACTTTAATTGGATAGTTTAAAGACATAATTAATATACAAAAATTAAAATATTCTAACTAAAACCATTGAAGCATTATTTGTCTAATTAATTTTTGTACGGGCAATGATATTTCTATGCTTTCTCCATGTTATTTTGCTTTCCTGCTTTATGTCTTGAAAATGATAAAAACAGTCAGCCTTTGTTATATGACAGAAACGAAAATTTAAGTGGACCAAGGAAAAGTAAGCAGTAAAAGGGTTAATTGTTCATTACATTTGAAACACAAAACAATTTCACTTTAATCAAATAGTTACAAATCCTATAAATTATACTATTAAAAAACTATTCAATTAATATTCAGTGTTTACAATTATTTTAAACCTTCACTATTCGCTCGAATCATTTTGTCTTACATTTTAGAAGATATTTGAAAAAAACGATCTCTGATTCAAAAAGTAACGGCCGAGTGATTGTGAAGATTACGCGAGCTTGCTGAATGAACCTTTTCTGCATTTTCCTTTTTGCTTTGTTTTTGTTTTGATGGCAACCGTCGTTTTGAATTTGGGAGCCAATAAGAAAAGAATAAACAACAGCAGGAACGGTAAATTTAAGTTCCTTTATGTGTGTGCAGTCTGAGCAGCTGGATTTGGCAGCTCACACGTATTCTCATTCATGGGGTTCATGGGTTGGACAGGGGTTGCTATATGTGAAAAACTACGTTATCTACAGGGGAAGGAGAGGCGGGAGTTGTGCATCATGTTATCATTGGTTTCCCCACGATTTGATAAGCTATGTCGACTATGTTATTAAAAAATCTTATAAATTTTCTTTCTTTCTTATAAAATTATAGTCTGACCAACAACTAAATTTAAGGTAAAAATAGTGGCTTCATTGTTTATTTTAAACAATATATTTATTATTTATTAATTATAGATAATAGCACTTAATTTTTTTTAATAGTAAAGTTTTAAATTCAATTTTTTTATTGACCAAATTTTTGAATTGAATTCTACTTCACTATTTTTAAAGTTGAGTTTTTTCTATTTCTAGGATGAAGTAAAATCAATTTCAATTGAAGTATTTGAGAGTATATGTTAAAGTTAAAGATTAATATTCAATGTGCAAGCATTGTTTGAAATGAAACATCTGTAGTCAAGTAATAGCAACTGTTTCCTTCAAAAATTTTTTTAAGAAAACTTGTAGTAGTTTTTCTTTGTTGTAATTGCTTAATATATTAAGCTGCCATTCCATAATACAAAACTAAGCAAGCTTGTACTTTGCGTACGACTAGTTACTACTCAGGCAGCAACCCCAATGTTAAATCTATAAATTTGCTGAATATATAGGATAAGAAATGTTTAATAACTTAAGTTAAAAACTATATTCTTTCTTAAGTTCAACAATTATTGTCACGAAAAAGTGTATTCTCATGATCGCATGTCCGTATAAGTAAAATGCATCCCCAGTTTTAGTTTTAAAAGTATAGAGTGAGTGAGTCGTTTTAAAAAGTATAGAGAACATATGTGCTCAAATAAAATTGTAGAATATACAGCTTTTCTATGAAATTCAAAATAAAAGGAGCATGATGAATAATATTGGCAAAAATTAATTTGAAATTTAATATTTTCCTCAGTATTATTCAGTAATACGATTGTTATTATTAAAATATTAATCTTTATCTCTCATGCATTCCAATACATTTTCCATTGATTCCAATATTGTCTGCGATGTAACTTTTTAGACTTTTTTTCTAGCTAAAGGGAGCTTAATAAGATTGCTTTGCGAACATTGGTGGTGGAATCTCTCCGTGGGGAAAATTATTTTTTAATTAGCACTGAAAATAGCGTCATAAATTAAAAAAAATAAGGTGCGTTGCCATGCGTTGCTATGTAAACAAAAATGCAAAACATCATATTTGGAAAATAAGGCTTTGGCGGGCTCACACTGATAGGGAATGACGTTCACAAATAGGAAGTGACGTTGTCAAAAAAAACGTTATAAAAAACGATGTCAAAAAAAATCTAGGGGAAAGACACGAGGGAGATGAATATCTCGTTATGTCTAATCTGTGCATAAAATACACACGTTCTTATGGGAGGTGACACATAGATCAACGCTGACGCTGACGCGACGGATGTAGTAGCTCTACTTTTAACTTTTATCTCTCCTTCAGCGTTGACAATCATATTTTGACATTTAATTTGTTTCGATATTAAATATCCGCTAGTTGGAGTTGTCCACGCTGAAGTTAAATGAAAATAAAAAGCAAATAAACATTCGTATGTGCATATTTTTAATAAAATACTGCAAAATAGACCGTAGAAAGTTGATTTAGAACCTACTATCAAATGAAATCAGCTGTGTGTTAAAGTATTCATTGTGTCATTCTATGCGTCGTGTAGCTCACAGACAGCGGATACTTAAACGCCCACACAACTAACGTGTTCTATGTGCCGGAGCCTTGACTCACTGGACGAGCTGCATTGTGCAGCCCGCTTTCCCTGTTCTGAGCAAGAGGGATTTCCTTACTGTTTAATGGATGGGCTACATCGGGTAACAATTAGTTTGAAGTTACAATTTTGTATGTGCAGCCATAAGTATGACTTTTTCAGTGAAGCATTGAGTTTGCTTCAGTGCGTCTTGCTAGACGTTTTGTGAGGCACTGGAGCCTTGTGCCAAATTATTGAACTATAATCCCCCGTCAATTTACCAGTATTGCTCTACTTGGAAACATTGCAAGCACTTGAAACATCGGCAATACAAAATTTCAATGGAAGTTTAAAAGCAGAGTTAGCAGTTCTTCCGCCATCTAAAAGTGTGGGTTCAATTCCAATTCCACCATGCTTAATCTTTGCAAGCAATCGATTTATTGAAAGGTCTTCCCGCTGCCTCCAGTGGCATTAAAAAAAAAAACGTTTCCCTTGTTATTGTAGACTAATAACATCATTAAATTATAAAATTTGTTTTTCCTTTTTAAAAATACACTCGTTTTGAATCGCTTCAATAAGTCAGTAATGATCATAGTTTTTTTTTCACATGTATTCTGCATGGTTTGATGTCATATGGCAAGGAATTTAAAAAGTTTTTTAAAGATTTGCCTAAGAGAGACTATTTCTCTCAGAATCGGAAACTGCATCAAAAAAATCCAACGGTGTTAAGTCGCATACATTTTTTGGCCAATTGAAGTCGCCAAAACGTGCGACTACACGACCGATTCTAACGCAATAAAGCCATAATCGATTGTGTTGTGTGGCTTCTTGCCCAATCTTGTAAGAATCACAATTCTTCGCCGGCTAAAAAAAAAATGCTATCATACCATTTCGCTTCTAATTGACTCCAACCGACTGCACAACTTCTTTACAATTTTACGAATTGCTTGCGGAGTCGGTCGATTATAACTGAAGTAAATTTTAATAAATTTAAAGCTTTGGTCGATTGTCAAGCGATACATTACCGTAAATGGCAAACATTCAACTAATATTGTGACACTTCAAATAAGCTGACAAATGCCAGTACTACCGACTTGAAACAACAAAATATAAGTATGTCCTTTGTCTGCCTTCAGTTCGCAGTTGGTTTGCAATTACAATAGGCGATATCTGATCCTCTGATCAGCAGACGTCATGTGAATTGAAATTTTAGAATTTAGTTACGTTCGTCAGCACAAAAGTCAAATCACAACTTGAACATTGGCAATTTTGTGGCACATGCGAGCAAAAATCACGTTCAGCTCGCCGGGAGTGGTTGTATTTTGATACGTACTTCATGGGGTTAAATCCGGCGGTTTTAAATCCGATTGTAGCAACATCAACCACGGTCCACCACTGAAATGAGTCGTGACTGTTAATTTTAAATTTTCGTAAATTATGCAATTTTATGAAGCTATGTATGAGGAGCAACCGGGTGGCTTTTCATGACTCATATTTCGCAGCATGCTAACACAATGTGGCTTTGTGGATATTTAATTCTGACGCCTGCCAGCCCGTGCCAAGGTATGTGTGTATGCACATGCAAGTATCTAGAATCAAGTTAAGCATGGATTTAAACAAAATATCACCCCTTTGCGATTTTGTATGCTTCTGGACTCGCCAGATATGACAAACAAGAATGTATCTGATGGACCGAAAAAAAACATATTTAAAATCTTGATTTGTTGTGTGGCTGACGGGACTGCTTCTGGAATGGTTAAAATGATCACGAATGCAGTCTGAAACTCATAGTACCGACGAAAAGGTTCATTAATTATGTAAATTGTTTGCTATCGACCTTGGTGCTCTGCAAGGCACAACCACATAATTGATTACTGATAAAATTGTATTTAAGCGCTTCTGCCCGAATCTGATGCGATTGTTAAGTGCGAAATCTGTCCATGTTAGGGATTATGCAAAACAGCAATAGGGATCGATGACAACAAATGAGATCGGAGATTTTTATGGATTTTCTACTCATTTGCATGAGCTTTGTTTGTTCAGTGAAATTGAGTGACTTACGCTGTAGGTAATTATTTTTATGCTTTTATGGGGTGTATCGGTTGCAGATTTGCTTGTATGATTTTGTAAATATTCGGCAAAAATTTAAATCAAAATTCCATAAAAAAACAACATTGTCAGTCTTAAGTTAAATGAAAGTAAATATCATTAAAATGCAATGATTAAAATGCAATGTATGCTTGTCTTCTCAAGGAAAGCTTAGTTTGACTATATTGTGAAGGTTTCGCATACTCGGAGAAGCCACGGGATGCGCCATAGTTTAATTTTTATTCTTGCTGAACAGAACATAGAAGTTTAAATTGAATTGAAGAAATTGAGTGTCACTGAGCCAGTTGTTCTGCGACGTAAGAACATTTATTGTATCTCTTCTTATATCGAGGAACTAAGCGCATGATGTATGTCTTGTAGCTGTCTTACATACTACTCTTAGGTCATCAATGTTCTAGATTGTTTAATACACTCAAGGTTCTTCCCAAACTGATTACCACGCTTATATATCAGGATTATCATTCACTCTTTTTCCGATAGTCGTACAACGCAAATAAAAAAAAAACCGGTCAAGTGTGAGTTTTACTCACCCGCCGAGGGTTTCGTTCGCAAACAGATTAGTAGTTTAGACTTAATATAAGTCTAAGAAATCAACAAACAATCAACAAATCAAATTAAACTCAATTCACTGTTCAATCACTAAAATTCTTTCATTTCGAACGAAACTGAACAAAAGAAAATCCTTTCCCATTTGCTGATCGCGCCAGCCGTGTGAAAATTGCTTTGGTGCATTTAGGGGATGAAATGCCGCAAGCGACACTGAGACTGCCGTCAGTTCATCGTTTTTGCAGGTAACTGAATCGATTTAAATCGTTAATATCTCGAAAAATTGTATGAAAATAATTTTTTTTACATAATATTTTATTGTTCTTTCACTGAGATCTACAAAATGGCGTTTTCGGATCTTCAAAACTCGAATGTTGTTGTTTTTTTGTTTTTGGCCAATATCTCGAAAACTATTAAAGCCAGAGTGCTCAAACCAATTTTAACACAAAGATTACATCAGAACCTACATTCCAGATTTTTTTCAGATTTTTAGACCAACGGGTGTGGGAATGCGAGGGCGGGGGACGCCTTTTTTTCGACTTTGAAGCTTAATATCTCGAAAACTTAACTTCCAAATGAAAAGTTCAAAATGAAAACTCTATTTCATTTTGCAAGACCTATCCGATGGTACCTCACTTAATATATTGCCGTGAAATTTTTTTCAAAAAAAGTTAGTAAATAATTTATTTTAGTACAAATAAAAAATCACACACGATTTTCCGATAATTTTGGGCTATTGCGATGAGTTGCCCCAAAACTTTAATTTTTTTCAGATTTTTTGGTCAAATATTCTAGAAAGTAAGGTGGGGGACACGGTACACAAGTCAGTTTTTGGCAATTTGTTGGCTAATAACTTCTTACCAATAAGAGTGAGATGATTACTATAGTACAACTTTTTGATCTAACTATCATCCTCTTTCCAATGATACCCATATCAAGGAACTAGTAAAAGAAATTTATTTTTCAAATTTAGTATTGGTACTAAGCTTTTCGCTAGTATAAAATTTTCTTAAAATTTTTTACCTGAACTTTCTTTGGGCAAGTGAAATACGTCTTTTAGCAAAGTCTTATTTCTAAATTCTTAGTGGTTCGCCAATTACCGAGGTTAAGGCCTAATGACAGACAGACAGACATTTTCATAATCAGGGCACGGCCCCCTTTCCAATGACACCCATATCGACCATCAAAGTTAATACCAGTTTTTTCGGGCGTTAGTATTAGTACTAACTTTTTCTTTAAACTGCGACTAATTCCAAAAAGTATGCATGATTTATTTTTGGGTTGCCTAGATACACCTTCAGTCCAAATTTCATCTCTTAACTACAAAGGACTTATAAGTTATAGTCAAATATGTAAAAGGCGACAGACAGACAGACAAACAGACAGACAGACAGACAGACACCGAAGTGATTCCATAAGGGTTTCGTTATTCCTTTGGAACGAAACCCTAAAAACGACAGTGTGCTTTTCGTAGTACGTACGACGTTCAACGCCAAATAAACGACAATATGTCGATTCTCTCTTGTGGAACGTGTTCATATATTTTTTTTTGTATTCCGATAGTCGTTTCTATATTAAAAACGGCCGTCAAAACGCCCAAATCTGTCGTCGAGAAAAGTGTTCACGACAAAGAAAAATGTAAGATTTTATAGTAATATATTGTTTTCAATAATTTCATATTCTTGGCTTAGGGTAAAAATAACAACAAAAAACCAAATGCGACGGCTGATCGAGCTCTTGGAGGAGAATGAGCACCTCCTGAAAAATCTTAAAAGAGGATTTGATATGAAGTTTGAATGGGAGGAAGTAGCTGAGTTAAGATAGCAGCTAGTTCTGAAACAACAGGAATCGCAACAGAACGTTCATGCGGGAAAACTATTTTCCACTAAATTTAAAACATATTTAAAAGCTTTTTTTTTTATCAAGAAGAACTATTTCAATTAAACATAAAACATTCTTTTCTGTCAGGCAAATTAAAATGATTCGTTTTATCGAATCAATCTCCTTTGAAGAATCAAATCTTTTTTTTTTGTTTTTCATGTTCTTCGTCGTAGCTGCTGCTCCAAAAAAAAATAACTTGCTACACTTCGAGCAATTGATTTGTCAAATGTCAGCTCTTTTGGTGGATCGTATTGTGGAATGTAAGAGAGAGAAATACGCCGACGTTTGAGTTATGGAATATTAATAAAAAAACGACACGACACTAAAACGACAGTCGGCGTTTACGAAAAAACGACTATCGGAATAAGGGTGATTATCTTGGAACACCCTTTTAGCTGTAAACCGTACGTACACTGTTGTTTAAACACGTTCATATGTGTATATTCATTCTACCCAGTCCTGTAAGATAATTAAGCCGTTTGTACTCAAGTACACTTTAATTACAATTCCTTGTACTTGAATTTTTTTAAAGTACAAGTATAACTCCTCGGCACTTATTCTTTAAGGTTTCAAATACCCAGTCCTAGTAATTGTACTTGGATTGTGATTTCAATTAACAATCTAAGCTCATTTTTTAAGTGCTTTGGTACTAAGATTATGAATTCAAATACTTTGGAATTGAATTAAAATCAAATTGAATTGGTACTTAGATTGATTTCTTTGGAATTGAATTGAAATCACCAAAGTACCAAAGTATTTAAAAAATTATCTTGGATTGTGATTTCAATTACTTTGAAAGAAATTACATTCCCCGGTACTTGTTCTCATAAGCATCAAATACCCATTTCAAGTAATTGTACTTGGACACAATACTAGGACTGGGTACTTAAAATTTGTAAGTACAAGTACCGAGGAGTTGTACTGGTACGTAAAAAATCCAAGTATAGTACTTAGCGGATATAAGAAAAAAAACGTTTAAAAAAAAACAAAGAACAATATACCATGTCCTTTCCCATATGAATTACCCTTAAATAAACCTGATACAAGGAAAACGTTTAACAAAAAATGAGATAAGAAAGTATTTCCTGACACTAATATCTAAAATTATATGAACAATAATACGCTTATAAGAAACTGTCTCCCAAACAAATCATTTTATTATATACTGTACAATACCTTCTCAAAAAACATGTCTGGAAAGAATTGTTTTATACTGTGTGTACATTACCTTCTTAAACTTAATATAAAATGTTGCCGTTAAATTTTTGTATTGCTTATTTGAAAATCTTTTTTCTTATATACGCTGTTCTTTTATAATTTTTTTTTTCTTATAACATTTAAAAAAAAAACAGTTAAAAGAAAAAGATGATATGAGTACTTGTACTTGAATTTTACAGAATTGATTCTAAGAAGTAATAGGTAAAAGTTAGTATTTGGGAAAAAAGCTCCTTTTTCTGTTTTTCATACCAACACTTTTTTAAAGATAAAATTAAAATAGCATAAAAAAGAAAATATCAGTCCCAAAAAGACTATCATTTTTTTAAGTTTGACATCACATCATGAACCAAATAATTTCATTGATTTTATTAAGTATGTGCATTAATTTAAGGACCATCATATATACATACAATAAGTCCCATATATTAATTTATAATTTATTTCATTAATGGCACGTACGTTGATAGTGCCCCGAGCGGTTGTTAGATGGTAAATATTTTAAAATGTCATCTGCCATAAATTATTTTAATGAATTTTTAGGAAATTGTAATTTTCCTCTTTTGTGGCTTTCGGTTTAATTATTATCAGTGCTTTGTGGGTGAGTATGCTGAGGTTATCAAGCATGTTATATGGCATATAACCGGTGTGAGGGAATTATGAAAACTCCTCTGAGGGTGATTGGAAAATGGCAAATGGCAACAAATTGTGAACACACAATTAACAATATCAGAAAAGAGTATAATCAATTAAATTTTACAAATTATCCGCACGCATTACACGATGTGAGGAAGCCAAAATTCGGTTGGGTCAATCCAACAATTGCCACTGATTTGGGTCAATTTGTGGATAACATGAATAATGTATTTTGCAAAAAGGGATTTTAAGTATGCAGAGGGGTTGCGTTGGTTGTTGGCTTTGGACTTTCATTAGATGTAGAGATAAATTAGTAGCTGAATGTTAAACGTTTTCGCTTTTCGATTTTCAAAATAGTCAATAGCACAATATCCGTTGAGTAAATTTTATGGTAAATTAAATAAATGCGATTAGGAAATATGTGAAAGATGATTACATGTAAATTGTATGTATGTATATACATAGAATTTAAATTTATTTTTTCACGCGTTTTGAAAAGTTAAAGTTGGGGTCGCTCATCGCTTTACTGAAATATCATTGAGTGGATTGAATAACCATATAGCAGCCTCATCACCTTAATGAAAAAAATAATTTGTGGGGAAAGGTCACCGAATTGACGCGTCGCCAATAGAAAGACCGATTCAAAAGAACGCTAACAATAGACTGCTTTATTTAAATTCAGTAATATACAATGTGCAGTTTGTGTTAATAGTTCTATGTATGTACATGATAGGTATTTCAATGTATGAATGTAATATGGTTTAATGTATGGTTATAATATGTATGAGTATGGATGATATATGTATTTAAATATTTAGTTAGTTGTAAACGTAATACAGTACACTCTTCCCTTCTTTAACTGGTGGCGCCACCCAGCTTATTGTAATTGAGCCTTTCTGGTATACGCCGGTCACGTGTCAGCTGGCGTCTTCCTTCAGACCCAGTAGTACCTAAATCGGTTGCAGGTGCTGATAAGGTGGTAGGTGCTGATAAGGTGTCTTCCTGCGATACTGGAACGCCCCGAGATGTATCCCGTAGATCGGTAGAAGTGCCTGGTGCCTCATGTAGTGGGTCCATCGGTTTATTCCTTGCCTTTCCATATTGTCTTGCCTGTAGCTCTATCTCATCGATGTCGATGTTTGATGACCTTAATTGCTGCCGATGGGCTATCCTCACCCGATCATTGACACTGACTAGATATCGACTCTTTGATAGAAGTTGAAGGATTTTTGCAGGGACCCAATTGTTTTGTGACCATAGAAACACCTTGTCACCTGAGTGGAACAGCTTCTCTGGAAAATACAAATCGCTATTTATATGTGTTTTACTATTACCCGATATTCCGAAACTTGGTCGTAATTGTGTGAGAATAGTTCTTGGCGCGTACTTAAGCAGCATCTCCGAAGGACTAAGCGATGTTGCTGTGTTAGGTGTAGTTCGATAGTTGAAGAGAAATTTGCTCATAACCTGTTCGAGCTCCTCGTCCGATACCACTCGTCCCTCACCATCGATGTCCTTTTTCAGCGAACGCTTTACAACCCGAACCTCCGTTTCCGCTAGCCCATTGGCTCTGGGGTAATATGGTGGACTTTTTTTAGCCTCAATCCCCAGATAAGCCAGAAAGCTAATAAACTGGGTGCTGCCAAAAGGTGAGCCATTATCTGTCACCACTGCCTCCGGTAGGCCGAAGGTTGCAAACAATTTTTCAAAATAGGAAATGACTTCCTGCGCTGATGTCTTCTTCATGATAACTAGCTCGATCCATTTGGAGGTAGCATCAACTACCAGTAAAACTGTCCTTCCATAGATGTGGAAAAAATCTGCATGCAGCCTCGTCCACGGAATTTCACATTTAGACCAGCCTTCGTATACCTTTTCCTGAGGGTTACCACTTCTTGTCAGTTGGCATGCCATACACCGGTTTACTGCTCTCTCTAAATCGCTGTCAATATTAGGCCACCAACACAAGGAGCGGGCTAACATTTTGATTTTTACGATGCCAGGGTGACTGCTATGTAGCCTTGCCAATACATATGCTTGCAGACTAGTGGGAATCACTACCCGAATACCCCATACTAAACACTCTTGCTCTAACGTTAGATTATTGCGCCGGTAAAAAAATGGCTGCAAGGCGGAATCACTCACATGCGCTGGCCATCCACACATCACCAACTGAATCACTTTAGTCAATACTACGTCTTTCTTAGTAGCCACCGCAACATCTTTGTAGTTAAATGGAACCGAGAAATCGTCCGTCAATGAACTAATTAGACCTGCTGATATGTCGTGATAGTCCGCAGTCGAGAGTGGCAACCTTGATAGCGCGTCACAATTAGACATATCGGCACTCTTACGGAATAGTATGCTGTAAGTATATGCCGACAATATTATTGCCCAGCGTTGTAATCTCGACGACGCTGAAACTGGAATTCTTTTGCTGGGCTCGAAAATCGCTCGAAGTGGCTGATTATCAGTGTAGAGTACAAACTGCCTCCCGAACAAATATTTATGGAACCGTCTTACACCAAATATTATGGCTAATGCTTCCTTTTCCACCTGCGAGTAATTTTTTTCCGCCGCACTTAACGTGGTCGAAGCAAATGCAATCGGAATTTCTTGACATTCCTCAACGTGACTGAGTACTGCTCCTACCCCTCTACAACTGGCATCGCACGCTAAGACTAATGGCTTTGTGGCATCAAAAAACGTTAGAAGACTTTTTTCAGATAACGAGCGCTTGCTGCTATCGAATGCCGCTTGACACTCAGATGACCAGTTAAACTCACATCCCTTTCTTGTGAGGTCATAGAGCGGTAACAAAAGTGAAGACTGCATCGGCACAAACCGCCTGTAAAAGTTGATGAGTCCCAGAAACGATTTCAGTTGGCTGACATCTGTAGGAGGCGGGGCCTGTCGGATAGCAGCCACCTTGTCCGGTAACGGTTGAATTCCATTAGCGGACACTACGAACCCTAGAAATTCCACCTTATCGACAAAAAACTTGCACTTGCTGACATTTATCCGTACATGTGCTGCATTCAAGCGCTCGAGAACCTGCCGCACTCTATGCTGACACGCGCTTGTATCTCTACCAGATATTAAGACATCGTCAATATAGCAGCTTGTATTTGGAATGCCCTTAAGGATCTCGTCCATTACCTTTTGGAAAATCGCGGGAGCGGTTTTCAACCCATAAGTGAGTCTATTGAACCTGAACAAGCCGGCGTGTGTGTTTACCGTAAAAAACATCTTTGATTCCTCATATAACTCTAACTGTTGATATGCGCCACTCATGTCCAGAACCGTAAAGACTCTGTTACCAGCCAATGTAGCAAAGATGTCTTCGGTAGTTGGTAGAGGATATTGATTGTTTTCTATAACTTTGTTTAACGAAACACGAAAATCCACACATAATCTGATGGCACCATCTTTTTTCGGAACAATCACTAAAGGGCTTGCCCAATCGCTACTGACTACGGGGAATATTGTTCCGTCATTTTTCATTTTCTCCAGTTCATTCTCTACTTTTCCTCGTAGTGCATATGGCACAGTGTAAGGCTTACAGAAAATCGGGCTACAATTATTTTTAATTGTCACCCCAGCCTTATGTCCCAGTATTGTGGACGGAATACGGCTAAAAGCAAATGGATATTCCTGCGTTAGCTCAGCGACCACATCGGCAACCGCTTTTATCGTCGCCCCGTTCCGCATACAAGAACCCGCAAACGCTGATTTCCAGTCTGAGAATAGCAAGCACAACGCTGATCTTCCCAATAATGTTATAAACTTTTCATTACGGTTAATAACCAGCATACTGATAGTCGCCGCCTTTCCCTGGTAACACGCCTGCACTTCTATCTGCCCCACTACCGGTAGTATACGACCATCGACCCCTTTATAATTTTTATTACTGGTACCCATTTGCACTGTTCCTTTAAACTTTTCATCAAATTCTCTTTTTGACATGACACTAATAACTGCTCCCGTATCTACCTCAACACTCACCGGAATATTATTTAATCGTATTTTCAAATAGCACGGCTTCTCACCTTGATTTACCGAATTTACCAGTTCATGTTGCTCTCCCGATTCCTGCTCTGACAGTACATTGATATTGCTTAAAAAATCGACTTCATTATCACTTTCGACGTTTTCTTCGCTCTCCACGTTCCCCACATTACGATCTTGTTTTCCGCACATAACCGAAGTGTGACCCATGCGATGACAACTGTAGCATTTCCATCGTATTGCTGGGCATTGCGTTGGGTTGTGTCCTCTACCACAACGATAACAAGCTGTACGGTTAGCCCCACGAAACTGAAATCTCATTCTGCCTTTCCCGCTTCTATCTGCTGCTTCTCGTGCTGTCTCATGCTTGTCTTTTACATAGACCGCTTGTGACCGTTTGACCTTGCATATGGTTTCCTCCGGTTTTGATAATGCACCATGTAAAAGCTTGGACTCAGCCGATGCCATTTCCATACCCAAGGCAATTTTACATGCTTTTCCGAAAGAGAGAGCTTCTTCTGCTAATAACTTTTTCTGGGTACTCTCATTCGATATGCCACAAATAAACCGATCACGAAGTGCTTCGTCTAAAAACTCTTCGAACTTACATGTTCTCGCGTGCTGCCGTAATTGGACAATATATTCCGCGATAGTTTCGTTGGCTTTTTGGTCTCTTTTATTGAATTTAAAACGCTCCAGAACGACTAACGGCTCGGGATTATAATGTTTCTTTAACTGATCAACACATTCTTCATAACTCTGCGTTAATGGATCCACTGGTACACACAAATTTTTCAGCAATTCATACGTTTCACCCCCTATCAATGTAATAAATAATGGAAGTTTATTCTGTTCTTCGACTCCATTCACCTTTACTATTTGCTCGAACCTCTCCACATACGATGTAAAAGAATTCTTTGACTGCTCAAATGGTTCAATATTACCAATTAGCGACATTTTCCCGACAAAATTCACGTTTTTTTTTCACTGCGTGCGTTTTTTTTTTTTTTTTTTTTTTTTTTTTTTAAAACTTTTTACCTCGTCGCCAAAATGACGCGTCGCCAATAGAAAGACCGATTCAAAAGAACGCTAACAATAGACTGCTTTATTTAAATTCAGTAATATACAATGTGCAGTTTGTGTTAATAGTTCTATGTATGTACATGATAGGTATTTCAATGTATGAATGTAATATGGTTTAATGTATGGTTATAATATGTATGAGTATGGATGATATATGTATTTAAATATTTAGTTAGTTGTAAACGTAATACAGTACACGAATATAGTAAATAATAAAACTCTGCTCTGAAATAAATGAGTACTGATGAGTACTTTACACATCAAATATGTTTAATGCTTAGCTACTGTCATTAAATGTAGAAAACATTGCTGCTCCGACTTTGAGAATAGCGGAACCAGAGCTATATGAGAAAAGTACGGACAGACAAAATCTGGGCGGATTTATGCAAACAAAAGAATCTGAGAAGAGAGCGAGCCGATCGAAATTGCCAATCAGTTTATGGGTCATGGAAATTGACCCATAGAATTGCTGTCGATTTCTGGAACGAATAACCCGCACTATGCATTTTGAAATCATTGCCAGAAAGCAAGAGTTTTATAACACATAGCAATATTAAATAGAAGAAACTTTTACCTGAATTAGACTACTCTGAAGCACAATTCCTTGTAACCTAGTTTGAATGGAATTTTCTAACAACTTTTGAAAAAATTTCGGACTCATTGAAACAAAAAGAAATAAGTATGTTATATTGCAATGTATTTGTCTTCCACAAATTGAGGAGAGACTTTTTCGGTTTTTGCGTTTCCAACGAGCTCAACTAAGCTCTATAGCCCAATTAAATGTTCATGCGATGCTTGTCATCGAGAGCCCTTACGAATCGATCGCGATGTTACATTTTTTACAACTTCTCCCATCTACCAAAAAGTCCTTTGGGGTACATTCAACCCCAAAGCACAACCAAATTTGACAGACTTGTAAACTTTAAAGAGCACATCATGGCCACCAGTTTCAGATTTTCCTGATTACCCCGGTTGTTTGCAAAATAAGGTTCACATTGGTGACCTTATTTGCATGAGTAAAGATCTTTTCAGCTCCCCAAAGTGTTAAACAACTTAATTCGCATTCATTCGGGGAGATATATGCCAACTGTTACCACTGACAACGCACTTATAACCCCATTACCACCCAACTGGGAATTGAGTAATTTTCAGAACCCTTTCCATCCACATTTCAATTCATGCTGTCACAAGAACCGACCAAGGCCAGACCACCAACCCTCCGTTGTCTGTATCAGGCACACATGAATGGCACTCCTTAACTACTTATTACAACTATTTGCGCCAACATTAACTCTAGAACTAGCTGATTTCTCAAACACTTGCACCCGTGCTTGCGTCATTGCCATTTACCAGCGAATGGTTGAGTCGGCGGCTCCCTCTGCCAGTGGTGGTGAAATGTATTTCTTCTTCCACTCAATAATTTATGCAAATAGATGCAATTATGAACTTTCCACCAGCATTTATTTTCCTGTCTTCATCAAACAGTAGGATCTACCCTTAGTAATCGTAGTCGTCTTCCACCATAAATTTGCATGCATCTTAGAGACAGTGTATTCCAAACCTCAACAACTTATTCACCATCCGGGTCGATTTGCAGCGTTGCCATCTGTGCCGCCGGGGTCAGGGGATTCTGCTTGAAGCCTGGTTACGTTTTGGTAGAGTTACACCAAATTTCTGTGAAAATAACCTTAAATAAACTTCTTCGCACGCCATAATAGCCTCTTAATATAAGATGCGGTGTGTGAAGTGGGGTAAATTTCACCTCACTGCAGGGATTTGCCCGGGTGGCACATAGAAGATCTAAATTTTAATTCCAAACTCCGTTCTGCGTTGGGCGCCATCCAGCAATCAATGGTAGAATGGCTCTGTGAAAATATTAATTTACATATCATTGCGATAAGTCGTTTTTTTTTCTTTGCCTACTTTAGCACACACACGCAGTCAGTGGGTGGGTAAAAGAAGAATTCATAATGAGCATTTCATTGGAGACATTCACAAAGTTACTCAGCCAGGCTCTAAGACTGAGAATTTTTCGAAAGTGCAACATAACGGATGAAGAAAGTTTGTATCCTTGTGGTAGTATGTGGTGGTATTTGTGGATGTTTAATAACCATCAGTTTCATGAGAACGAGCTCGTGAACGACGAACTGCAATTAAAATTGCACAGAAAGGAGAAATCTAACGTTAAAGTCACTCCAAGGGAAATTATATCTAATGACCTGCGATTGAAATACTTTCAAGTGATGTCATGTCAATGTAAATGGAAGATGTATGCAGCGGAGGGGCTAAGTTCCCCATTTTGTGTGGTGTTTGGTTGTGCCTTTTTTACATGAAACTAATGACATGTAAATTAATTTCAAAATTTCGCTCTTGACACAGTTGCGAAGATGCACTCTGTGGCAATTGTAAAAAAAAAAACTAAGTTTATATATGTATATATTTCTCTTTTAGAAACTGGGGCGTGTAATTTGATTTGCCTCTAGCACTTGATGTTAAGAAATGTAAGTCAGTTTAGTGATCAAAGATAATCAGGCGTACCGAATTAGTAGTGCAATTCATGCAACTCCTCCTCCTCAATGACCAGTTCGACTGCAGTTACTTTTGAGAATCCGGGTCAGCTAGTAAGGGGAAAAACAGAAAATGGTTTATAGCCTTCATAAGCTTCTTGCATTTTGTAATAAGGTAAGTTAGGTTAGATTAGATTGATTGGTTGGCTACAAAGGGAACAACAGCGGCCCATAGACACACTTAGGCCAGATTAGGCCCATTGTTATATCACAACGCGAAAATTTACTACAGACTCACTTAGTACTATTGTTTGTAAAACAATTTTAACTTGTAAAGAAATACTACAGACCGCTTTTATTTTTCTTACAAAAGACAGTCTAAAATGTTCTAATCACAAAATTTTTATTTTTTTTTTGTGAGAATATTAGCCTTTTGACGACAAGATCCAGAAACGACCAATATAGTTTTCTTTTTCACTCTGAAAGAAAACAAAACAAAATCTTGCAATTTACAGCGTTTTTTTAAATTTTTATTTCGAATCCCATTTACCAATAATGTTTTATTTATTAACACAAATGTTACTTTTTGTATTCTTTGGTTATGGCAAAAACAGATAAATATATGAATTTTTTTAAATTTTTTTTTGTATTATTTTTTATTTATTCACTTACATATACTTCTGTGTTCAATCTTAACAAATATGTAAAAAGAATTTAAATTGTTCTACATTTTAAGCTTATATTTAAACACTTCAAAATATCTTTTATTTTATTAAATCTTCTTACCGCTATCACCTTAGTAGAATGTGTTTATGTAACATTTTTCTTCTTCTTTTCAAGTTGTATATTTATGTATGTACATAGCATTTTTGTTGGGTTATTTTATTTTAAATCTAGCTAATGATCTCAGGATGACCTTTTTTCGATGAAACTGGTAGATGACCACGTAGCCTTGTCCAAGGCAAGGCCCGCTGGAATATGCAACGTGTCCGCAAACGACTACAATCTGGACAGCCTTAACAAGATAGAGATTTTAATCGCTGCAGTACATTCGTATCTAATATAATCTAACGAATTATTTTGAATATTTTTTCATGAAAAAAATATAATTGGCAACATTTGAAAAGCTGTTTCTTGTTATTTCCCATGAGAAAAATAGCTATGTATATCCAGTTCAATCGAAATGTGGCGGAACTTAGCATTATTTATTTCTTATTTCTTTAACTAGATTTTGGTAAAAAATTATTCAAAGACAACAATAAATAAATTGTCTTATGTTTAAATACTTACTTTAAGTTTAACGTATTATAGCAAATTAGTAATAATTTTTGTTTTTTTTTCGAACATAAGAACAATAATTTACACTTCGTTTTGCTAAAAAAAGAGTTATGAAACTTAAGAGTTAACAACCAACATTACGTAAATCATTAGTAGAGGCTTTCAAATGGTTAATATCATGCATATCCTGTAATTATCTGTGATGACGGTTTTAATTCAGCTTAACTGATCGCTTGAAAAATTATTATGAACAAAAATAAGGACCCTGCCGTTACTGCTCTCTTTCATTCTGATTCATACACAAAAAAGCAAATGGTCTTATGTTTTATACTTCAAAGGAAAACTAGAAACTAGAACTAAAAACTTTTGGTGATGAAATAATGAAAAAAAAATAACACAAAAATCATTCAAATCGGTCAAATGGGAGGTTTTTTATTTATAAAAAAACCATGCCACCGCCGAATATGTATCCATTTTTGGACTCCACTGTATGTGGTTCTGACAACTTCAAGTTTATCTTAAGATAGGTAAAGGTAAATTATGGTTTTCCATCTGTATGTGACGAAAGGTGTCACAACTTATTATCGTGATGTGCTTATCAAAGCTGTTTAGTGTTTTTGTTTGGAAACGCAATTCTTGGCGAAATGGAAATAAAGCTGTGTTTAGAATCATCTAATTAAAAAGCCATTTGAAAAATCTTTTCTCAAATTTGAAAGCAATTGAACTTAATAAACATTGTAGAGCTACTTTAGGGAAATTTGCATGGAAATTGATGAATTTACTAAAAGTACTGCTCTACTGAGATCAATAGCACGTTTTTCCGAACCACCTATTTAGTCGTAGTGCCTTAAAGTGCTACAATATTTTTGGTGTTCAACTTATTATCTTGACGACAAGAGCAGGTGACATGGCAATAACAGAATGCAATGCAATTGTCTTGCAGACAACATTCCTGAGTATTTGAAAATATTACAAAAATGAAAACACAATCTTAAAAAAAATTAAATATATTTTAATGTAAATATTAAAAAAAAGTAGCGCAAATCTATGATTCAGTGCTACCTCACTCTAACTTTAAAGCCGGTTGTTAAATTTGCTTCTACTTATAGCCACTGCATTGCCTGCATTTATCTCTGACAGAGACTGACACAGAATTTTTATCAAAACAAAAATGACAGATTTTTCAAAGTCGACACCAAGAGTGAAAAGTTACATTTCGTGGTTTTAAAATTAGAGTGTTATTCATTATGACTAGCAAGAAATGGGGTTTGTGAAGACGTAATAAAATTAACATTATATAATAACAAAAGAAAAGCTACTTAAGTATTTATATCTTGACGACATCTGCTTGATTTTTTTTTTAAATTTTCTTATAAAATTTTACTACTTCATGCTTAACATCTTAAGAATACAATAAGTTTCGAAAAAAAAAAAACAGAATTCACTACATCTGAGAGTTAAGCTCTTGAAATTTATTTTTTGTAGGTTTACAAATATACAAATTCCCGTATTAAATAAATATTAGTTTATTGACTTTTGTTTGTCGTACCTTTTATATTTCTGCTTTTTACTTTTAGACGATTTAAAATTTATACACCTTAGCCACATATTTAAATTGATTTTTCTTATTCTTATTTATAAACTTGTAATCGTATTTACTCACATTTGAACATAGTTTTCAATTTCGCATTAATTTAAAGTATTTTAAGTTAAATTCAACTATCTGCACCTGTACTGTAGCCAGTGAAAACTTCCAATTACCCCAGAAGCTATGCTGATTGCCAGCAACTTTGTCTGCATCGATGACGGTGACGAAGAGGATGAAGAGAAGTATAAATTGAAGAAACTTTTCAAACCAGACCCAGACGAAAGCGTCACTGAAATTGAAAACGTAAAAAGTGAGAAAATAGAGTCGAAATCAAAAGAGCAGTTTGAGGCAAACAAATTATTGGGAGTATTGATCACTAACCAATCAAAAAATCTATCGTTTTTAAAGTATTGTATTCATTTTATTCAATTGATGATGAAAATCCTTAACTTGAGCACAATATATACATTTTTGTTTTGAGCAGAGTTTGGTTACTGTTTCAGAAATCAAAACAAACTTCTATTGAGCTGAGATCAAATATAAATCGCAAAAGCATGTTGATGGCGTGGTCTTGAACATTAATTTGTTTGTTAGTGCAATACTTAACGGATATAAGAAATATCCATATAAGAAAAAACGTTTAAAAGAAACAAAGAATACCACTAAATAAAATTGATTTAAGAAAAACGTGTATAAAAAAAACTGATATAAGAAAGTATTTCCTGACATAAATATTTAAAATTATATGAGCAATAATACACTTATAAGAAACTCCTCCAAGCAAACTATTTTATTTTATACTGTAATCCTTCTCAAAAAATACGGCTAGAAAGATTTGTTTTATACTGCGCGTACATTACCTGCTCAAACTTTATATAAAATTTTGTCATTAAAGGCTCAAAGGAAATGGCAGTTGGTTTTGATAGTTTTTTTCATTCTGTTTGCAATTTTTATATTGCTTATTAGAAAAAGTTGTTTCTTATATACATACATTGTTCTTTTATAAGATTTTTTTTCTTATATAAGAAAACAACCGGTTAAAAGAAAAAGATTCTTTGGATTTTTAGTTTTTCTTTTACCTGTTAAGTGCTGTATATGTCTCGTACATCTAACTTTTTTGTACGAATAAAAAATAATTCCTCAACTCTGGGCAATTTCAATCACTAAGTTTGTAATCCTACTTTCAATAAGGTATCTCAAATAAATGCAATTTTCAAACTAACGCAACAAACGACAATGAGAACAGGAGGGAACAATGGGAGTGCGAGCTTATCGTATTTATATTTAGGAGCGTATGTGCTGGCGATGTGGGCGCTATGCATTCGGGTTGATATCTTTGGACCAATTGACCAGAAATGAACGGCTGACCGCGCAGCTAGATAGACAACTCACATACACAGCAGTGAGCGAATACTTTTTAGAGACTAAAATGCAACGTCAATGAACATCTATCATTTTGCTCCGGCTTATGCCGTTTTATCGAAAGGTCTCTAAACTTCAGGGAATACACCTTGGTGGCATTCCTTGACATTGAGGGTGCCTTTAACAACATAGAGCATGGAGCAATTTCCTCACAAGTTTCGGCATCAATACGCAGCTGGTGAAGCTCATCGAGCGACTGCTGCCCACCAGAGTTATCAACTCCTATTTTGGAGACTCTGAGGCCCGTAGATTTGTAAACATAGTCACTCCTCAAGATGGGGCTCTCTCGCCTCTGCTGTGGAATCCAGCAGTCCATAAGTTGCTTTTGCTACTGTAAGAAAACTAAGTTGGAAGACCAACATTCTGGAGCGAATTAGGAAAGCCTCTCCGGCGTTCTTCTGCTGTAAGAAAGCAATCGATTGTAAATGGGGTCTTAAATCACGAATGGTCCATTGGCTGGACGGCAGTTGACAAAGAGGTCAACCGCAACCTTTTGAAGCATAGGAGGGGCACTCAGAACGACACCTACTGCCGTATTGGGGACAATAATTCACCTCCTTCCAGTATATATATGCGACAGGTTGCAGCTTGTAGGGGGGAAGATTGAGGGCTTTAAATTAGTGGTCCAATAAAAGAACAGGCCATTCGACTATTCGAGTTTGACCTTCGCAGGATGGTTCCATCGGTTACCGACTACATTGCGCCTCAGCTCTTGTTCGACAAAACAAGTCTAGAGTAGCAGGGGTGTACTCTAGTGACCTTAATATAGAAATTCTTTACCCCTCCCTGATCACTGTAGTGTCTTTCAAGCGAAAATCTTGGCGATTAGGGAAGCCCTAGCTTGGCTTGAACACAATGTGATATCAAGATATCAGCATATGTACTGACAGTCAAGCTGTAATTAAATTCGTGGACTTTTACCTCTACGGCCGCCCTAATCTCTAGAGGAGGTGGCCCAGCACTTCAGTATTCACTTTATATGGGTACAGGGCATAGTGACATTCCAAGTAATTGCCGCGCTGACGAAGTCAGCCGCCAGTCATGCGACTCTTTCTGCTTTCCTCCCTCGAGAGGAGTTGCCGGCCATGCCCATCGCTACAGCGAGACTAGCTATTAGGCTTCGCTCACTTGAGACAACCAATCTCAGGTGGCAAAACATTACAACCTGTCTCCACACGAAACAACTATGGCCATAACTGGATGTTGAACGGACAACCTATTCTGGTCGGCTCTGATAAAGTTATTCGCCTAAATTTATACCTCACATTTTTTTATGATGAGGATGGAGGAGCCCCGCTCGTCAGGTGAGGATTCTGATGATCGGACCTCATGGGTCTCCGTGAGTGAGTGGGTATAGGGTTGGCTTGGGATTCGCGTGGTCCAGGTTCGAAACCGGCGCCGAGCGATCTTGTAGATACTTTTTTTTCTCTCTTTCCCTGCTCGGAACTGATTATCTGAATCTAGAATTCAGCTGATTATCCGATAGCAGCGCAAAGAGAATCTGTAAGTCTGCAAGGAGCGCGGCGCGGTGTTCGGCCTGGACCAGGAGAGTCGCCAAGCCACAGCAAAAAAACAACTGAGCACCTACGGCCGGCTGAGTTCGACGAGACGTTCTCCCCCTCAAGGCGACCTACCAATCCCAGCGACATCAGCACGAAACCGCAGATAAAGCCGCAAGTGTTTCTAAATTTAAGTGTGTCGGTAGTGCCGCGTGATAAAGATACAGAGCACGTGGGGTATTAAGAATTGAGTCGCGGGTCTTGTCAAGGGCCTGGTTGCGTGGGGAGCTGTAAGCTCCACGGTGGCGACGAGCGTCGACGCGTCGGTTAGCAGCGTAGGAAGATCGAGTTCGCGGATTCGAAATCCGTCGAACGTTCAGTTTTTTTTCTTGCGTACTTTTTCGGTTGGACACTGGTTCGAGTCCCAGGGTGAGGACGCTTTTTTTTTTACTACCGACGGAAGGCTGGAAAGTTGTACAGGGTCGATCTTGTTGTAAGATAGATTAAGGATATTTTGTATCTATTTCTAGTTTACTTAGTTTTTTTGCATTAAAATTATAAAATATTATATTTGCCGTGTGGAAGAGGCAGCTCTTGTGGTTGATATCGCGGATGGTAGAAATCCGACGGCAACAAACATGCCTTCTGCGGCTGAGCAGACCAGCGATTAGATAGGTGCCATGACAGTTGAAATACAGTGAATTGTAAAAAGGGCACTGTACTTTCGGCAGACATGCCAGTAGACTAGGAGTCCCTGTCTCGTTGTTCGTGCGATGCCTTAGTGTAGAAGAACTCGGCGAGTACTTCTTTGATAGTCTGTTTGATCTGACCTGCGTCAGCATCGGACGGCACCACAGCTTCGTACGAAGCTCCAATTGGTTTGACGGGTCTTATCCGAAATGTGGCATCACAATGAGCTTAATCTGGTCTAAGTGCGGCTGTGGCTTATTTGCTGCAGCCGACCACTTCGACCTAACCTAACCTATGCCATTTTATTCAGTGTTTAACACAGAATAAAAACATGTATTTTGAAGGACTTGTAGTTTCTTTTTTATGACCATTTTTCTCTCAAAATAGGTCGGTGAGCGAATAGTTTCTGCAGACACAGTATGTGGGTCAGAGTTGGGAAAGTAATGATTATTTTGTGTAATGATTACAGGTTAAATTACAATTGAAAGTAATTGAAATTGAAAACATTTTCAATTAGCATTACAGTAATTATTAATTGAAATTTCAATTACATATTAAGAGTAATTGAAAATTGTAATTGATTTTTCGAGTAAGTAAACGATTATGCTTTCGGTCTATTGACCGAATGAGTTGTTTACCAAAAACATAATGGCAAGCGTTCTATTTACCGTATTAATTGGTACAAACAAAAGAACAACCATGGTCAGCAAAAATGTATTAGATTATCTTCAGTATAACGCTTAAGATTCTGTTCATATTAATGTAATCAACGAAATACTGCAAGTAGTCGTTATCAGCTTGTTTACAATATTGAAAAAGCCAAGTTTTTAGTATTCTTCATAATCACATATGTATAGGCGTTGTATTTTTTGATGTTACTTATTGAATACATACATACATACATATTATGTTTTCTGTTATTTATTTGATTTAAAATATTTAATTACATTATACGTAATGATTACAAATAAATGCAATCATTACAATATATTTGACCATTACATATTGCTTTAATTGCATCAATGTAATTGAATGGAAAGTAATTGAAAATTTCAATTACAAGTAATATGTAATTGACGATTTTCAATTAGAATTACATGTATTTGTAATTGAAAAAACTTCAATTACTTAAGAAAAACTTAAATTTGTGTTACATGTATTTGTAAAAGTTTGAAGTTTTTTCAGTTACAAATACATGTAATGAGTAATTAAACTGATTTGTAATCATTACATCCTAACTCTGATGTGGGTTTGTTTTAACAATAGAAAAGAACGAAAGTGTAAATTACACTTACAAAAAACATGTACTCATTTGTGCACCTCACTGTATGTATTTATGGATATCGTTATAACGTAGAAATATTATCTAAGCATTTTGAATCAAAGTTGCTTGAAAGTGCCGACAAATTGGGTATATTAAAGGGCGTAGACGCCTACCATATTGAATTCTTATGGCGAACCATTTTGACTCAAAGGTCATGTGGAAGCTTTTTAGTTTTCTTAACACTTTTTTTTATTTTTGGGTTACTGAATATTCATAAAATTTGTTTTTAATATGCTTATAGTGCGTACCTTCAAATAACACTTAAATTTGTGTAACATTTCAGGATTCGCAGAGAATAAGCGATCTTTATCCTTTATATCCTATTGTTACTTCGAAAGACAGTAAAAACATGTGGAAAGGACCTGACAAATGTACTCCAGGAGAATTGTCTGTCGTACGCTAAAGATGGGGCCGTGAAAATTATTTTCTTCGTATTCCTCCGCATTCGAAACTAGGTTCCCTCGCTTAATAGTCTGACGTACTAACCATTAAGTTATTGTTCACAAAATATTGAAGAAGGATTTAATTAAATATTCAGTCTCGTTCTAAAATCTCATGTAGCTGCAAGCCTTCTTCTCTTTTACTATCAATAAAGTTAAGACCGCACATAATGTAGCATGCGAAAGATGTTTCTTTCTTTCTAGTTTTATATTGAATCCATCTACTTTAGCGAGCTACTATACCTTGAAGTGTGTCTCTGCCACCTGTTTCCATAGCATACTTTTTCGATAATAGATGCATATATTATACATAAGTACTCAAACACTAACCAAAATGTCTACCATATGTCTACTCACCTCTTGCGGGAATCGGATCTCTTTGAGGCGTTCCCAATTCAATTTCTTTATACTCCTGATACAAGTCACCAATTTGTGCTGTGCACCGGAGAATCAAACTCCCGCCAGCCGGGCCTTGACTGCTTACTCCATTGCCCAGTTGATTGTTATGAGGTAAATTCAACATTTGATTACCATTGACACCGGGTCCGCTCGATAACGAAGGACTACCACCAGTAAAGTGAATAGCTTGCAATTGAAGTTTTAAACTTATTCTAGATGCCATTAAGCTGTCAACCGTCCGGATGAATTCCGTTTCCCCGGAAGATACCTGCAAATAAAACAAACACACAAACATTTGCTTATGACTTGCAATTTATTTAATCCCGCCCTCTTGTTGTCTCTTTTCGCTATTGATAACTTTATTTGTGCACATGAACCTTCATACACATGAATGTGTTTGTGTAACAGCAGAATTTTCTCAACGGATCCACAAGAGGAAATTATGTTCTCTCCTTCAGGGCATCATTACATAATTCCCCTCAACACGGCCCCTCAAATCTGATGGAGAGAGCATTCGATTTAAACTTAATTTTGAGCATTGTAACACCGAATGATACGATGGACGATGCAATCCAAAATGCATTATATAATTTACGTCTAAAAAAATACAAATAGAAATGAAAATGCCAGCAACGTTTGCGTTGGATCGCTTGCAAAGGAAATCAATTTCATTTATTGGATGTCTATCGAAAGCACTTGCCCTTTTTATATCTCTTACTCGTTGAAAGTGCGGGTCCAGTCAGAGGACTCTGAAAATGTTGATGCTGTTGTTGTGTTTGTGGTTTGGACTTCCGAGAATGCGAAAGAAAAGGAAAAAAATGTTTATTTTTGTCGTTCGTTTATGTTTGTTTGGGCCGAATTATCAATACGAACAAAACAAAAAGTTAAAAGAAAACGAAGTTCGGTAACGGGCAATTTTATTTGAAGATTGGACTCAGAAGGAGGGTCCACTTATTGGTTTATTTCAGTGAGTGTTTTCATCAAGTACTTCGGTGTGTTGATAATATAATGTGGATAATAAAGAATATACAGTTTCCAGGAAGTGTGGAAAGTGTTTGGCACGAATAAAAGTCAGTTTTTAATTGCCCCATTGTCGTGTTACCTCTATGTCTTTTCTATAATAATAATCGCCTCTTCTAAAAAAAAAAGTGAATTTCTGGTAGCTTTAAAGCCATAATCTCTAACTACATACAAATCACATAACACACACCTCTCAGCGCTTTATTCTTCTCATTGGAAAGTTTCACTTTTATTGTCGAAATAAAATTTAAAACTCAGCGGCTTAAAAACTTTCCAAGCACACTGGAACCCTTGTCTTTATGATAGGTGCTCTGCGCTATCTGCAGAAACCTCATCATAATGTTCGCCATCATCCCCATATGAAGAACGTGAAACGTAACTTCACACTATTCCAAATAAGAAAAAAAGAAATAAAACAATAATGGTTTGTGGGTCTCCTATTTATTTTGTGAATGACTATGGGACTTGTTTTATGTGTGTAATACAACTTTTACTGGAGGAACATTCTATTATGTATGTTCAAAACGGGTCGGAATACTTGCAAGTGTACGTATAATCATAAAAGAAAACCTGACTACACCTGTTCTACACACACACACACAATGCAATGTTAAGTTGTGTCACGCCTAATAGTAGTTAAGGTAATCAATTTTTTTTACCGATACCTTAACTGAGCGAGTAATTTCTGAGTTAAATAACAGTTTATTCCCAAAGGATTTTAGTCCATGGCCTTGCATTGCAAATGTAAACTACAGTCAATTCAATTGCACCCCATTCAACTCCATTCAATTATAAACACAACACCACCTACTCTGTACTTCACATACAGAAGCCAATGCAAGTGGCAATTCTCGAAAAACTTCAGTGTATCAAAAGGTAAAAAGTTTCCAAATACCAGACCCTGAATGACTGGGTTATGGTACTGAAGTGGGAACAGCCAACAGAGTATCCAGGAGGTATCCACGAGACCCCATCTCAGAGCCCAACCGTATGTTTTTTTTTTTGGGGATTAGACATAAAATAAAAAAAAAAATCTATACACGGATGTGAGGTAAGTACACAGATCCATCTTCTTTATTTTTAGGACTCGCCCTAACACGAAAATAAACAGTACAAAAGATATAAGATTGGATTTGCACTGTGAGAAAAAACAACATCCTTCTGAATGTACCACCTATATTTCCAGTTCTCGAGGACTCAATGGATTTTTTGCCTGGTTGCGAGGAGTTCAATAAGTATTGTTTCAATTGCAGGTTACTGAGTCCACTCGCAAAAGATCTTGAACAAGGCATGAAGAGGCATAAATCTAACCGAATCATCCGAATGTGTCAGTGCCGGACTAGGCGCGTACAGGATTATTATGTTGATACTTGCTGCTGTCTGACGACATACATGAAGTTTATTTTAATACTTGGATGTGTTTGTTCACAGTTCGCTAAAGCTCAGGACTTTTTTTGTGAAAATATATATCGCTCATTTACTACAAGACTGTCTTAACTCAAAAAACGTGATTTTTGAGCTGATGATGCAGAATTATCCGTTTTCTCATGTTTTATATTGTGGAAAAATTTCATATTCATATCTTGTATACTTTATATGTACAAATTTATTTTAGTTGTAAGAATGATACATCTTAGTTATGTTATAGTCGTCATCGTGTACAGTAGGTTTGATTCTCACAAAAAACGGCAAAATTTTTGTTCTGACATTATTTCGGATAAGGTTATATATTTGAGTTTTAAAAATTTGGCGCATCATTTTATGTTGTGACTGAAAAATAAACTGTTCAAGTACAAATTTTTTGTTTTTTTTTCTCAACAATAATGACACATTTTAACATATTACGTTACAATTCTTGTAAGAAACATTTTTTAATCTTAATTCATAATTACGTGATAATGCATTTACATATATTGTGAACTACAGTAACCAGCAGAAGTCTTGATACCCTGACTTGTTTAACGCTTACGCTAAAAATATGTATATAACGTTGTCAAATATTTCCCTTCCGCCTTTTTGGCTTTTGAATTTTCCAGCTATGTACAAAGTGCTACAGAGCTCGTATCTGGCAATACTATACATCATTTGAAAGGTCAGGAGGAAAAACGACGCTATGCATGATTAGTTTGGATATTGCGTTCAACAGTTATAGACGTGTAAACATGGAGTTCACTAACGCCGAAATTCGAGCTATTTTAAAGTTTTCCTTCGTTAAAGGCAACTGCGCTAGAGAAACTTTCCGTGAGATTAATGGTGTTTTGGGGGATGGTACTCTATCACTTTGAACCGCGGAGGACCATCTACAGAAGGCTGGATACAAAAAAAAGAGCTTGATGTTTGGGTGCCGCATGATTTGACGCAAAAAAAACCTTCTGGACCGAATTAACGCCTGCGATATGCTGCTGAAACGAACTCCACCCATTTTTGAAGCGGATGGTGACTGGCGACGAAAAATGGATCACATACGACAATATCAAGCGAAAACGGTCGTGGTCGAAGGCCGGTGAATCGTCCCAAACAGTGGCCAAGCCGGGATTGAGCTGCTGCCATATGGCCAGGCGCTTAATTCTACCATCTACTGCGAACAACTGGACCGCTTGGAGCAGGTGATCGACCAGAAGCGTCCAGGATTGGCCAACAGGAGTCTCTATTAAATCCAACAACAGTACAAGTCTCTATTGAATCCAACAAAAATTGTTGTCTTTAAAATTTAACCATAAACTAAAATGTTCTCCTTCGAATCCAACCCGTGGAAAATAACACCATAAACATCTCAGTCAATCTGACTGACAATCCGCCTGGAGTACTTCTTTTATAATTCGCTGTTTGGAACCGGCATTAAACAGTAAATTCCCTCCATACATGTCGAATTATAACGCGCACAACTCAGTGGAGACGAAAAAAGCTAGACTCTGGCCCCTAACGGGCTGTTACGTACACAGGCACATTTCTTTAATATCATATCATTGAAACTAATTTCATGGTGGAACGAAACCCTCGGCGGCCGTGTTTTGTATTGAAAAGTCTGTACCAACGTCATCTTAATCGCGTGATTCGTTCAATATATATTCAAAGAGTCTTTTCTCAAAATAATTTCCTGTATCTACCCTTTTAATATCCGAAGTGAGTGCTTTCCATACATAAAATTTGTCTTCCTGTAATTAAGAACTTGTATTTGGGCGGTATCAAATTCAATGTTCTCTGCGATCGGGCAAACTTTAGTTTTGTGTATAAATATTATGGAGTCTTGCTATTTATTATTTTATGAAGGGCAAGGATTGTACGATGTTTAAGAAGCGTGTTAAGTGGACAACCAATAATTCTTAGGACAAATGATTTAAGGAGTTTCAGTTTAACTCCGACGTGTAGAAAATGCTTAGTTGGACTAAGCCCTCTTAACACACAATCAGACCTTTAAAATACTACCAGTATAATTCCTTGTGTGGGCGCCGTGGCTTAATCGTTAGTGAATAGTAATAAGTACAATTCGTCGGTAGTTGCACTTAAAATTTTCAAATACCAAGTCTTAGTTACTGTACTTGCATTTGTAATTCCTTTCAAACAATCTAAGTACCAAAGTACTTAAAAAAATTATCTTAAGTACTTTTGAATTCCTTAATTCGTTTCAAGTACATTAAATTCCTTAATTCCTTTTAATTTTTTAATTCTTTCAAGTACTTTCAATTCCTTTTAATTAATTTAAAAGCAATTTAAACTTTAATTTCAATTAGTTTAGAAGGAATTGAATGTACTTAAAAGGAATTCGGAATCAAAAACTACTTAAGATAATTTTTGAAGTACTTTAATACTCACAAAAGCTCCAAAGTACTTAAAAAATTATCTCAGATGTGATTTCAATTACTTTGAAAGGAATTACAAGTATAAGTACAATTAATAGGACTGGTAATTTGAAAAATTTAGGTACAAGTACCGAGGATTTGTACTTGTACTTAAAAAAATCAAGTACAAGGAATTGTAATTTAAGTTAACTTAAATACAAAATACTTAATTACTTTACAGGTCTGCACACAATAAATTTTGCAAACAATTTGATGTATGTGGTTATTCAAACTGATTAGAAAGAGATTCAATGGCAATCGTTCAATGGTTGTTGATAAGAAGTTTATCACCGCCACTGTACATATTTCTTTCACTGACTAGCTTTGGTCTCAGAAGGATTCAGAGACAAGTGATTCTTGCAACGAAATATTTCTGCGACCAAATAAAAAGCGAATTTAGATCACTGTTAATCTGCCTTATAATTTTGTACGTCATCAGCCTAAATATGCTGTTCGCAATTTTTAATACATTGAGTTATATCATTAATAAATAAACCAAATAGGAGTGGGCCCAGAACAGATCCTTGGGGTACGCCTGTTAGGATAGATAAACTTTTCGAGGTCTTATTGCCATGGACTACCATTTGAGTTCTTCCGCCGAGATATGATTCTATAAATTTACAAACGGATGCATCAAATAAAAATTAATTAAGCAACTTAAGTTTGTAAACAAGTATGAAATGATTGACAGACAATCAGGGACATCATATCATTGTCTAATCCAGATCGCAAATCATCAGATATCTTCAAAAGCGCTGTTATACAGTTGTGTTTGCTTCGAAAACCTGATCGCTATTAGTTTTCCTTTCTGTAAGAGTGTTTTCATTTGCATACTTATGATTTTTTTTTAAAACTTTGCTGAGAAAGGGAAGAATAGCAATTGGTCGAAAGTCAGTGCTATTGGGTTTGGGGAGGGGAAAAATCTTCTCTATGCTGTCCAATCCTACCGCCTTAGACTTAATAGACAAGATAGCCACGCCTACAGAAATGAAGTTGTCACATTGTAAAGAAAAGGAGTCTGGTATGGACGATGTGCAAGGGAAAAATTTAAAAGCAAGGGAATCAATTTTGCTCGTCTTTGGGGATGCAAATTCGTTTATTGCATCTAGGGCTGCGCCAGGTTTTTCAGGGCAGACCCCACATGATCACACTTTTCGCTCAAAAAGTAGATTATAGTTTTCAAAATAACTACTGAGTGAAGGTTTGTTTTTGTGAATATTTATAAAAATAATCTACTGGTTCTCAATAAGCAGTAACGTTAGCCAGTTTTTTATTATTAAAAATTTTAATTTTTATATCATTTATTATTATATTATATGTAATTTATAACATTGTGTTTCAGATCATAGTCTTTTAACCACCAATACAAAGCGTGATAATAGGTTGTAAGAAGATATGTAGCAAGTAGATTGTTATTATTCCAAAACCTTTTAGTTATGAGTTATCATATGTAGACTTCGGGACTTTGAATAACAATTCATTACATTCATTATAGAAGACTAGGAGTGTTGTATTGTAGCACTTTTATATAAATAATCTACATGCCCTATCAACTAAATCTGAGTTGACGACAAGGGTTTTACGTTAATCAGTTTCTCACTTTTCTGTCACCCAAAAGTAAATAATTAAGGCAGATATCTGCGATAACAAGATAAAATCGCCTTCGATCGTTGATTTTCCCCATTTTTCAGGAGACGTGTTTGAAATTTTATATTGGTCTGGGAAATCAGGAATGTGAGGGTATAGTCTGTCTCTACCACTCCTCTTATGGTCTGATGTGAATTGTAAGCTAGTTTAATTTTAATTTAAGAAATAAGAAGCTTAACCTATTGTGATTGACTTCGTTGTTTTATTAAGAAAAAACCTAAGTTGAATAAGGCTGCGAATAAATACAAATCACACAAACTAAAGTTACGTAAGGTTGTTTTGCTTTACGATAGTCAAAGTACTTTCATAATCTATCTTTACTTAGGTTAGATAAAAATTAAGAAATGGAAAGTGACTAACTCAACTTATGTTATTCTACCGATATCAGAGGAAGGCAATAATTGGCCAAAGTTAACTTACGCATTAAAAATTTTAAGAATGTAAGTTAGGTTGTTTTACCAAAACAAAAGTGTACGAATTTCGACTTCAGCTTTGTTTAAGTTTTTATAATTTTTACAATTTTAATGATAGCGATTTAAAAAATTCATGGCATATATATTTGAATATCCTGAATCTTGTGGCACGAATAGCTCGATTCTTATTCATATTCATATTTATTTATTTGAAAGATTTTTGTTTTGTTCATAAGACCAAGTCTTTAAGGGTCCATTTAGACCTAATTCGACTTAGGCGATTTTAACTTGTGACCACAAATATATGGACACGCTTCTGTATGTGAACTTTGGATATCTTTACCATCTCTATTATACTTGGGTAATGACAGTAAAATAAAATTGGGTTAGAATCGAGCATCAAAGAATTCTATTGCCAATGCTTGAGAGCTAGCTCCTATTTCTTGTACTTTTCCAAATCTCCTCTTCGATCTACCAATGTATCACATTCTTAACAGTATCCTGCGCTGGCTGAATCAATAATGAAATATCAATACGGCCAAGGGAGTGGTTTTGAAAGAGAAAGAGAAACTCTAAAATTATCTTGGAACACTCGCATAAAAAGTTTCATCATGTGCCTGTGCTTATTTTGTAAGGCCCATCCGTATCGCTCGGTGGAAATACTTTCAGCCAAATTGAAATTTAATTTACCACATTGTTCAACATGTCATAAAAAGTTTTTGTCATTTACCTTTGTGTTTGGTCTTTTCTTGATTTTCTGTTTAACTTTTTTTTGGGTGCCTGATGATTAAAGACACTTTCCCTTACTTTTTTTTTGTCAACTGCAAAAATGTCAGTGATTACGAAAACAAATACCAAAATCGCAAAAGTTAAGGACATCGCGTCGTAGGGTTGATGAAAGAACTGATGCCGGGGGTGGATAGAATCGTTAAATATGTGCAACAAGTTACTGAACGTGTTTAAGATCGAAATTAAGTCTTTAATGTGTCCTCCTGTGGAACAAGGAGTTAATTGAAAGAACTTTGAAAATTTTGCTTCGCAACTGACAAAGTTCATTGGGTGTTAAATTAATGAGGTGCCGCATTTAATATACTTTAGACAGAAGAGTGAAATTTCATTTTTTCAGACATATAATGCCAGTGCGAAAAATGTAAAGTGTTTAAGATGAAATTATTTTGTTTGATTGAAGTTTCGCATCGGAAGTTCAATTCGATGTTAGATATGTATAATCGATGACTACTAGACATGCTCAACCATTTTTTACGTACAAGTACCGAGGATTTGTACTTGTACTTAAAAAAATCAAGTACAAGGAATTGTAATTTAAGTTAACTTAAATACAAAATACTTAATTACTTTACAGGTCTGCACACAATAAATTTTGCAAACAATTTGATGTATGTGGTTATTCAAACTGATGAGAAAGAGATTCAATGGCAATCGTTCAATGGTTGTTGATAAGAAGTTTATCACCGCCACTGTACATATTTCTTTCACTGACTAGCTTTGGTCTCAGAAGGATTCAGAGACAAGTGATTCTTGCAACGAAATATTTCTGCGACCAAATAAAAAGCGAATTTAGATCACTGTTAATCTGCCTTATAATTTTGTACGTCATCAGCCTAAATATGCTGTTCGCAATTTTTAATACATTGAGTTATATCATTAATAAATAAACCAAATAGGAGTGGGCCCAGAACAGATCCTTGGGGTACGCCTGTTAGGATAGATAAACTTTTCGAGGTCTTATTGCCATGGACTACCATTTGAGTTCTTCCGCCGAGATATGATTCTATAAATTTACAAACGGATGCATCAAATAAAAATTAATTAAGCAACTTAAGTTTGTAAACAAGTATGAAATGATTGACAGACAATCAGGGACATCATATCATTGTCTAATCCAGATCGCAAATCATCAGATATCTTCAAAAGCGCTGTTATACAGTTGTGTTTGCTTCGAAAACCTGATCGCTATTAGTTTTCCTTTCTGTAAGAGTGTTTTCATTTGCATACTTATGATTTTTTTTTAAAACTTTGCTGAGAAAGGGAAGAATAGCAATTGGTCGAAAGTCAGTGCTATTGGGTTTGGGGAGGGGAAAAATCTTCTCTATGCTGTCCAATCCTACCGCCTTAGACTTAATAGACAAGATAGCCACGCCTACAGAAATGAAGTTGTCACATTGTAAAGAAAAGGAGTCTGGTATGGACGATGTGCAAGGGAATCAATTTTGCTCGTCTTTGGGGATGCAAATTCGTTTATTGCATCTAGGGCTGCGCCAGGTTTTTCAGGGCAGACCCCACATGATCACACTTTTCGCTCAAAAAGTAGATTATAGTTTTCAAAATAACTACTGAGTGAAGGTTTGTTTTTGTGAATATTTATAAAAATAATCTACTGGTTCTCAATAAGCAGTAACGTTAGCCAGTTTTTTATTATTAAAAATTTTAATTTTTATATCATTTATTATTATATTATATGTAATTTATAACATTGTGTTTCAGATCATAGTCTTTTAACCACCAATACAAAGCGTGATAATAGGTTGTAAGAAGATATGTAGCAAGTAGATTGTTATTATTCCAAAACCTTTTAGTTATGAGTTATCATATGTAGACTTCGGGACTTTGAATAACAATTCATTACATTCATTATAGAAGACTAGGAGTGTTGTATTGTAGCACTTTTATATAAATTATCTACATGCCCTATCAACTAAATCTGAGTTGACGACAAGGGTTTTACGTTAATCAGTTTCTCACTTTTCTGTCACCCAAAAGTAAATAATTAAGACAGATATCTGCGATAACAAGATAAAATCGCCTTCGATCGTTGATTTTCCCCATTTTTCAGGAGACGTGTTTGAAATTTTATATTGGTCTGGGAAATCAGGAATGTGAGGGTATAGTCTGTCTCTACCACTCCTCTTATGGTCTGATGTGAATTGTAAGCTAGTTTAATTTTAATTTAAGAAATAAGAAGCTTAACCTATTGTGATTGACTTCGTTGTTTTATTAAGAAAAAACCTAAGTTGAATAAGGCTGCGAATAAATACAAATCACACAAACTAAAGTTACGTAAGGTTGTTTTGCTTTACGATAGTCAAAGTACTTTCATAATCTATCTTTACTTAGGTTAGATAAAAATTAAGAAATGGAAAGTGACTAACTCAACTTATGTTATTCTACCGATATCAGAGGAAGGCAATAATTGGCCAAAGTTAACTTACGCATTAAAAATTTTAAGAATGTAAGTTAGGTTGTTTTACCAAAACAAAAGTGTACGAATTTCGACTTCAGCTTTGTTTAAGTTTTTATAATTTTTACAATTTTAATGATAGCGATTTAAAAAATTCATGGCATATATATTTGAATATCCTGAATCTTGTGGCACGAATAGCTCGATTCTTATTCATATTCATATTTATTTATTTGAAAGATTTTTGTTTTGTTCATAAGACCAAGTCTTTAAGGGTCGATTTAGACCTAATTCGACTTAGGCGATTTTAACTTGTGACCACAAATATATGGACACGCTTCTGTATGTGAACTTTGGATATCTTTACCATCTCTATTATACTTGGGTAATGACAGTAAAATAAAATTGGGTTAGAATCGAGCATCAAAGAATTCTATTGCCAATGCTTGAGAGCTAGCTCCTATTTCTTGTACTTTTCCAAATCTCCTCTTCGATCTACCAATGTATCACATTCTTAACAGTATCCTGCGCTGGCTGAATCAATAATGAAATATCATTACGGCCAAGGGAGTGGTTTTGAAAGAGAAAGAGAAACTCTAAAATTATCTTGGAACACTCGCATAAAAAGTTTCATCATGTGCCTGTGCTTATTTTGTAAGGCCCATCCGTATCGCTCGGTGGAAATACTTTCAGCCAAATTGAAATTTAATTTACCACATTGATCAACATGTCATAAAAAGTTTTTGTCATTTACCTTTGTGTTTGGTCTTTTCTTGATTTTCTGTTTAACTTTTTTTTGGGTGCCTGATGATTAAAGACACTTTCCCTTACTTTTTTTTTGTCAACTGCAAAAATGTCAGTGATTACGAAAACAAATACCAAAATCGCAAAAGTTAAGGACATCGCGTCGTAGGGTTGATGAAAGAACTGATGCCGGGGGTGGATAGAATCGTTAAATATGTGCAACAAGTTACTGAACGTGTTTAAGATCGAAATTAAGTCTTTAATGTGTCCTCCTGTGGAACAAGGAGTTAATTGAAAGAACTTTGAAAATTTTGCTTCGCAACTGACAAAGTTCATTGGGTGTTAAATTAATGAGGTGCCGCATTTAATATACTTTAGACAGAAGAGTGAAATTTCATTTTTTCAGACATATAATGCCAGTGCGAAAAATGTAAAGTGTTTAAGATGAAATTATTTTGTTTGATTGAAGTTTCGCATCGGAAGTTCAATTCGATGTTAGATATGTATAATCGATGACTACTAGACATGCTCAACCATTTTTTATACAAAAAAAATTGTACCAAATCAGGAAACTTTGCTGAAAAATGTTGCTCTTTCAAGTTGGATTGTGATTGTAAAGTTGGAACCTTCTTCATGTTCGTTAAAATGCTAAGTATTTTTCATTCAAAGCCGGAAAGAGTATAAACAACCACTGCATCTACTGAAGAATTTATTCACAAATCGGCTTTAAGAACAAATATGATATACAAATGATGTTCCAACCCAAACTAAACTACAAAGTTGATAGAACCACAAATACAATAATTCCGTTTCCGTTTCGAAATCGAAAACGCATTTCTACATTTTGTGCGAAAGGTTTCTTGTAAATATGAAGAGAGAGGATCCAAAGAAAAGTTTTCTCGGTTTTCATTCGGTAAAGTCGTCCTCAGTACATCGGAGGTACACGTTTGTAAACGATTTTGCTTCCTCTTTAAGGTCTGCACAAAATAAAATCTCGAATAAGCAATACCGAACGATGGCTGTGCAGAGGTTGTCTAGGTGAAGGTATTACAAGGTTGATTGTGCATCACAATATACCCATTCCAGCCACCAAGGTGTATAAGTCTGCATTTAAATTTGTCCACTAAAAAGGAAAAATCAAATCAAAAAGATTCATTCAAGATGAAAAATAAAGCACAAAAAAGGATGTTCTCCTCATTTAATAAAAACTTATTTTTTCGAAAAATAATGCAGGTCAGCATGAAGCAGCGTCGTACATATACCTATACTCTCTACAGATAGTTATGGATCCTCGGATACGACGCAGAAAAAAACTTTCAAAGCTGTCAACAAAAAAGGTCGAATAAAAATCTACGCGCTTAGGAGAATGCAGGATGTAACACCTTTTTGCGAAAAAAAGTTTTAAGAAATAAAATGAAAATGGGGCGGGCTGGGAGACGACATCAACTTCGTCGTCGTCATCGTCCCTATCGCAGTTGACGGCGGTATGCGACAATTCTGCTTTTCCTGTTGATTCATTGTTAAATCGGAAGAAAAGGTTGGAATATTTCTCATATAATTTTCATAAATGGAAGGGGATAACAATAAAAATAAAAATAAATGTGAAAAGGATTTCCTCGGGCATTTCTACCCTTTCCTACAACAAACACTATATACATAGAAAACGAGAAGACAAAACCGAAGACAAAGGAAAAAACTGGTGTCCGCCTAGGACATTTCACGTTCTTTGAGGTTTCGCTTTTATCCGTAGTTTTTCTTTTTTATTCAAGTGTAAAAAAAATTATGTAAGATGCATTGTGTTGGTTAAAAATGTTTTCTGTGTGTGAACCAGTAGTAACTCATCTTCTTTCTACAATGTCCTTTTCGTGTGTATCAGTCAATGACCTTGCTGGGTTGGTTGATATTGTTATGACCTTTTTTTATTAAAACAATTATGAAATCCACGGATCTTTTTCTTATTTTTGTTATATTTGATAATGAATGGGTGGGTGCCGTGGCTTAATCGTTAGTGCGTCGGACTGTTGAGCGAGAGTACCCGGGTTCGAATCCAGCTCGGGGAAAAAAACACCATAAACATTTTACATGGCCCCACCTCCAGCGACCGACTGACAATCCTCCTGGAGTACTTCCGTCATGGAAAGCTTTCGCAATTCGCCGTTCGGAACCGGCATTAAACAGTAGGTCCCCTCCACATCTGTCAAAATTATAACGCGCAAAATTATTGGACGCGCGAAAAGCTAGGCACTGGCTCTCGACGGGCTGTTACGCTATCCAATGTATGTAATCTTACGACTTACAATTCACTTAAAATAATAAAAATTTTCGAGGAAAATTGAATAAAAGAATGTGTATTTAAAGAGAATTATTTTATCTGTTGATGTTGAAATGATGTTGATGATGTTGATGTTGGCTTGAGCTTTAGACCGAAGGCTGCCTGTTTGTCAAAAATATTATCTCTATTCAAATGTACAGGACTCAAAGAAATTGTCCTTTTTATACAAAAAGGTCAGATATTAATTAGTTCCTGTGCTACATATGAAGAGTTTCTTGTGGTTTTTTCATTATATTCATGCAACTAAAATAAAAAAAACTAGGAAATCAATGTGTGAATTTCTATTAAAAATTCTTCTAATATACAAATATTGTTAAATTTCCCATATGTACACCACATCCTGCATTCTAGCACTATCGCGCTAAAAATCCATTTCTCGAATCCTTTCAATTAAAATGTTTTCAACTATCAGCAGATAATTAATTGAGAGAAAGTTTTTCGTTTTATACCTTCGATTAATCTTCACAATAGTGGCGTTTATATTTTCCTATATTTTGTGCGGTAATGCCACACTATGCACTTAAAAAGTCTGAACGGAAATATGTGAAATATGAGTTTGATAACATTCTCTCCAATCCTGTGTTGTTTTGTTGCGAATATTTTTTAGTTGAAAAATTTTTAAAACTAATAATCCTTCGACCGACGGAAACTAATTAATTTGTGTAATGCCGAAAAAGTAATAGTACTAGTAGTTTTCGCATTTCGTTAGTTTAAACAATTTTACGAAAACCACTTAATTTAAGGTGGAGCTGTATAAAGTGAGAATATGTATTTGTATATTGCTTCGATACTGACGCTGATATAGTTAGAACACCTATCCGAAACTATAGCTTAAATATTTCATCGAAACTCTTTTTTTGTTTTTCTACACACTACCACAATCAATAATCCTGTTCGAAAGATCGCCATGTGCAGTAGGATATTTCCAAGAAAAGCTCTACGACCTTGATCCAATATCTTGCATGCTTTTCTTGATTGCACTCAGTGTACAAACAAATTATAAGCCAATTCAATTAAATCAAGTAGCAGTTTGTCTTGAAGAAAAACTTACAAAAAAATGAATTACCAAACGCTTTTGGGAATCCAGCTTTCGTCAAGTGAACTTCCAATGAGTTTTTGGATAAGTTTTTCTGTCAAAAAGAAAACATTTATTTCCTTGGAAGCTCACCAACACAAGATCGAGAAAAAAAAAGAAAATTATGAGAATATGTAAGTGTACCACATATAACGCATCTGATGACAGCATCAGTAACTACAAAAACGGATAGACACATTGAATGAAAGCCGGAAAGACCGCCAAGTAGGATACAAAAAAAAAGCCAGCGGAACGAGTTCAATTGGACGTGAAAATTGGGTTTACAATTTATGAGCAAACATATTTCAACACCAACTATATGGCCATTAACTTTTGCTGGGGGGGAGGAAGAATCGTCGTAAGAATAAAATTATTTCGTAGATGTCAGGGTTTGACTACATGTATCCGTGCACAAGCTCACACAAGAGTGGCGCATACAAATGTACATGTGTCATTCCTTTTAACTGCCAATACTTTTCCAGCTGAAAAATAAAGAATGTTAGAATGTAAGCCATAATGTACGTTCGGGAATGTTGTCGGGCTATAACCTTGTCATCATTTATTTCCATCATAACCGCCTAAACATAGACTGCTTTGTCACCCTAGACAATGAAAAAGCTAAAATAAAAGTAATGTGTGAAGAAAATTTTAAGTCGGAGACTTTTTAAGGCAATAAAAATTCAGCAGTTCAGTTAGTCTAACAACAACACATTTGTTTGTAAATTATATTGTATATGACGTATTGCAGCTCGACTTGGACTAACGTTTGATGCTTTAATGATTAACTTTCCAAGAGTTAACTATCACATAATCTGCTCCGTAAGCATTTGGGCGTTGAAAATGCAGCTAATAGAGTTGGAATGAAAATAAATATATTTATGTACTTCTAACAAATGGTTAAAAGCACAGCGATTATATGCGCCACGCTGTTTGGTTTAGTCATTGGACATAAAAGAAGTGGTAAGCTTATTTTTCGATTTTTAGTGCGTGAATAAAAGATGATTGTTATTTTCTTAAACCATAATTTATTTTTTTACTTTTAGTATACATAGTCCTTACAAAACCCTTTCATTTAATACCCATATCTTGGTAGTGCATAAGAAATAGCTTGGCCGCCATTTTTGGAAGTCCGTCATATTGGATTTAAGATGACGTCACCTAGCTAACAATCCATTGTCATGCAAATTACACGTGCACGCAAAATTAAAGCTTGATCGGAAACTGGTAAGTGAGTTAAATTTAACTTCCAAGATTTGTTTACATATTTTGTGACCTGACGAGTTAATGAAGCGTGTAAAAACAAAGCACTTATCTTTCTCTTCTCTGTTCTTTTAAACTACCATAACCTATTGCTTCCAAATTCTCGCAACTCTTTGCTAAGTTCGAAAAAAAATTAATCGCTCAATTTTTTTTTCGAAAACGAGCTATATAACTAACTTCGGCGGTATCTGTGGAAAAAATAAAACTTAAAACTAATTTATCATCATATTGCGCCTGCTGCGGGCACATACTTTTCAGGGCAGGATGATTCTTATAAATAAGATGTCAAGTGAATTATTCCCAAAAAAACCAAAAGAGAAAAAAATCGAAATGAAGCGGAAAGGCAAAAAAAGGAACTGTCACACAAAAGCTTGACATAAATTCCCTTTGACTAGGTTTTGTTTTGCGTTGCATTGTTTTTCAGTGAGTTTACTCAGGATATTGCGAAGTGAGCGGGAGGTGAGTAATAAGATGTTGGCCAGAAGGAGTGAATACAAAACAGAGGAAATGCATCCGGATCTCAGAATATTCGTTATAAGTTACGATGTTGTGTAGATAGAACGCGGGATGAATAAGTTTGATGAAAGAAGAAGATAACCCTGATAAGGCTGTTCATTGTTTTATTTATAAATACAGCTTAGTTTTGTTTGTTTTAGATCTATTTTTCAGAATAATTGAATGAAATTTATATTCAGCAGCTTAGATCAAGGAGCATCCTACATGATTGTGAGTATCCGATTGAATTGAGATATAAGCGAGAAGTATTTTAGTAATACAGACGAATCCCTTTATGTAGAATTCGCTCTAAGTCAAATTTTCCTATAAGTGGAGTTTCACTCTAACTCGATTTTTTTTGCCATATTTTGGCATTCTCCTCAAGTTTCCCGTGAAAATTCGACTTGGAGGGATTCGACTGTAATTTCTGCTTCCTACTTCGGCGACTGCTCGGATTTCGCCCACTAATTGATATTTTTATACTTATTTCTTAATGCTTTCACCGAGGTCTATAAAACTGCGTTTTAGGATTTTCGAAATTTGCATGTCGACGTTTTATCGGCCCTCCGGATTCCCTCATACATCACTTTTTAGGGTTTCGTTCCAAAGGAATAACGAAACCCTTATGGAATCACTTCGGTGTCTGTCTGTCTGTCGCCTTTTACATATTTGACTATAACTTATAAGCCCTTCTTAGTTAAGGGATGAAACTTGGACTGAAGATGTATCTAGGCGACCCAAAAACAAATCATGCACCCGTTTTGGAATAAGTCGCAGATTAAGGGAAAAGTTAGTACTAATACTAACGCCCGAAAAAACTTGTATTACCTTCTATCTGTTATTCAACTTAAACCTTGGTAATTGGCGAACCACTAAAAATCAAGAAATGAAACTTCGCCAAAAGATGTATTTCACTTGTCCAAAGAAAGTTCAGGTAAAAAATTTAAAAAAAATGCATATTAGCAAAAAGCTTAGTACCAATACTAAATTTGAAAAACTAATTTCTTTTACTACTACTTTGATATAGGTATTGTTGGAAAGAGGATGATAGTTAGATCAAAATGTTGTACTGTGGTAATCCCCTCACTCTTATTGGTAAGAAGTTATTAGCCAACAAACTGCCAAAAACTGACTTGGGTTCCGTGTCCCCCACCTTATTTTCTAGAATATTTGACCAAAAAATCTGAAAAAAATTGGGCAACTCATCGCCATACTCCAAAATTATCCAAAAATCGTGTATGATTTTTGGCTCATACTAAAATAAATTAATTACTAACTTTTTTTGAAAAAAATTTCCCGCGAATTTATTAAGTGAGGTACCATCGGATAGGTCTTGTAAAATGAAATAAAGTTTTCATTTTGAACTTTTTAATTGGAAGTTAAGTTTTCGAGATATTAAGCTTCAAAGTCGAAAAAAAGGCGTCCGCCCCCCTCTCATTTCCACACCCGTTGGTCTTAAAATATGGAATGTAGGTGTATGTAATCTTTGTGTTAAAATTGGTTTGAGCACTCTGGCTTTAATAGTTTTCGAGATATTGGCCAAAAACCAAAAAACAACAACATTCGAATTTTGAAGATCCGAAAACTCCATTTTGTAGATCTCATCAATAGAATAAAAAAATGTTATACAAAAAAAAAATATTTTCACACAATTTTTCGAAATATTAACGATTTAAATTATATGAGCATTTTGCCAAATAAGGGCAACTAGCGATTATCTCACACACACAAAGTCTTCTACGCTTTTCCTATACCAAAAAAGACAATAGAATTTCGAAGCGGCGTTGGTGGAGTGGTTTTAGCGCCCGCGCTCTGCTTTGAGGGTCCTGGGTTCGATCCTCAATTTGCCTTATTATCGTTTTTTTTTTTTTTTTCCCTTAGGTGGATTTCTTGCTATTTTCACTTTTCTTATTTTTTTCAAAATTGTTAAAATCCAATTCAAATAAAAATGACAGCTTGAATGCGTTACTAACTCAATCGAGGAGGCAGAGGATTCTTAAAAAAGTTTCTATATTCTGTCAAATTCTGAAATATCTTTTGGCTCTTTTTAAGGCCTGTGAACCTGAGCGAATATTTTGTATGACAGTTTTCTTCTCTCTCAGTTCTCTTAAAAGAACAAAGCGAAGTAAAGAAATGATTGATCATAATAGCTTTGTTATTGTAATTTTTTTGAAAAAAATAAGAGAATCAGTTATTTGTACGTGTATGTGTGCCCACACCATTTCCTAATACCCTCTTTTCTATTGGTTGCGATTTATATGAATATGCCGTTGGAAAGATTTTAAATTTTGTCACTGAATAAAAGTCAACATTCTAAAGAAACAAAAACAAAATTGAACACTATTTTTGTTATTGCTTCAATGTGATTTTCACATGCCAAAACTCAAATAATAGATCCTAGTCTAAAATTTGAATTTTTTTTGAATTTCAAACACGAGTACTTGATTTGTTAATTTCTTGGATGTTTGTGACTGTACCACATTAGTGTTTTAGATGACTAAGTGGCTATTTATTACTGCCGAATACGTTATGATTCGAATTGCTTAGCTGCTTGATAAGCTAACTTTCCTGAACTGCTGATTAATTGTTTCAATCAATTAATTGTACTAAATTAATTTTCACACGGTTGGCACGATCAGCAAATGAGAAAGACTTTTCTTTATTCGAAAACGGCAGGTAGCCGTAGTTAATTGCTTTAACTTATATTATGCCCTTACTTCTAATCTGTTAACGAAAGAACGAAACCCTCGGTGCGTGAGTGAAACTACCACTCGACCGGCTTTTTTGTATCTATAACTGTTTAAACAGCGCCCGCCTTTGAGCTTAGCTATTTCTCAACGAATTTTCCCGACAACTTTTTGAATTTTTCTCGTTCTTCTTCGAACAATAACAAACATTTTAAAAAATTGTGCTCATCGGTCCAGCCCTTTTTATCGAACAGCATTTGATTTTTATTATATAGCTTGGATTAGATTATGTTTAAGTAATTAATATGTTTGTATTCTTCTAACATTCAATCCGATTCTGATTCTCAATAACACTTACAGATCTTATTGAATAACACGAATTTTAATTCTAGCTTTGGTGAGGCAGCAGCCTTATTTATTTATTATGTACTTTAAAATGAAGTAAACTTCCAATATGAAACAAACTTTGTACTTCTAGCTAAAATATCTTGATTTAATTCTGGCGTTAATGATAACACAATTAAAAAAAATGTGTTAGTCTATCTGTTCAAGCATTTTCGTATTATTGTTTTCATTAAATACGAATGTATTTCGCCTGATCTAAGGATAAAATTAAAACAAAGGCTAAGGGTTTTATTTTTCCATATAACTAGATGTAAACAAAGCAGCAATCTCTTCTGACACAACTCACATAGCATAATTCTCCTCTGCTCAAGACAGCTTTAATATTAAATCACCAATTCGGGCTAATATTAGTCTATCTTTACTTATCCCTGGATAAAGACTTTGACTCAAGTTACACCAACTCATTGATTTAGTCTCAAATTGCTCAAAGAGACTATAAACAAATTAGGACACACAAATAAGCACATTGAACTGGCGTCTGCTAATTAAAGCACATGAACCGAATCTTAAATTACAAAGTGCGAAACAATCACTGAACAGTTTCAAAGGAGAAAAAAGAAAACATCTCAGAAACTTCGATGTTCATCTCATTTGCCATCGTCTCCTTAGCAATATTTACGTAATTACCCAGCCATTTTAGATACTTACTTTTCAATTTCAATTTCTTCGAATTAACTAAACTACTCTCCAGAACTCATCCCATAAATATGAATATCAATTACTCTTGATGTTTGTTGGACTGTCTTGAACTGGAATGTGAATGTTAAGCCATTTGCATATGTAGTATTATGTGAAGAGACTGTTGGCATTTTGCATTGATAGAGGTGGTGTTTTCATATGAATTGTGAAAATAGCAGCAACAGCAAGCCAAACCGCAAGCGAATTGCGAAAGCTTTCCGTGACATAAGTACTCCAGGAGGATTGTCAGTTGTTCGCTGGAGGGGCTCGATATATCGATGCTGTTTTATAATTTTTCTTCGATTTTAATACTGCTGCGTTTTGCTTTTTTCGTTTTAAAATTTTCAAAATGGGAAAAATGACAATGCGTTCCGTATAGTTTGCATCTTAAAAGTTAAATTGCCAGCTTACTATCCGGTTTCTATTGTTAGTTTGGCACTAACAATGAGAGTAATTTATTGAACAAAAATGAGCACCACGACATATGCCCGCATCAAAACACGTCTAGCAATCACTTTTTGTAAGAAAACTAGCTTGCGACTATTTTTTTAAAATGGCCAAGTCATTTTTCCACACGCACAAAGAAATGAAAGAGCACTTTTTTTGTTTAATTTTATTTGAAACGATATGAAGAATTTTAGTGGTCATCTAACATTGTTGATTTCCTTGACTTATATTATTAAATCCTTAATTTAATCTGTTGACGTTACCCTCGGCGGGTGAGTAATCCTTGCACTTGGCCGGCTTTTTAGGGTTTCGTACCAAAGGAATTACGAAACCCTTATGGAATCACTTCGGTGTTTAAGGGATGAAATTTGGATTGAAGGTGTATCTAGGCGACCCAAAAACAAATCATGCATTTTTTTGGAATTAGTCGTAGATTAATGAAAACGTTAGTACAAATACTAACACCGGAAAAAACTTTTATTAACTTTGATGGTCGATATGGGTGTCATTGCAAAGGGGGCGATGTCCTGATTATGAAAATGTATGTTGTCTGTCATCAAGCTTTATTCTTTAGTCTACCACTAAGAATTAAGAAATAAAACTTCGCCAAAATATGTATTGCACTTATCCAAAGAAAGCTCAGGTAAACAATTTTTAAAAAAATTCATATTAGCAAAAAGCTTAGTATCAATAATAAATTTGAAAAACAAATTTCTTTTACTAGTTCTTTGATGTGGGTATAGTTCGAAGGAGGATAATAGTTAGATCAAAAAGTTGTACCATGCTAAACATGTCACTCTTATTGGTAAGACGTTATTAGCCAACAAACTACCAAAAACTGACTTGTGTACCGTGTCCCTTTATTTTCTAAAATATTTGACCAAAAAATTTGAAAACAATGGAGTTATGGGGCAACTCATCGCAATACCCCAAAATTATCCAAAAATACACGATTTTTGGATAATTTTGGGGTATTGACTTTTGCTCATACTAAAATAAATTAATTACTAACTTTTTGTGAAAAAAATTTCACGGGAATTTTTTAAGTGAGGTACCATCGGATAGGTATTGTAAAATGAAATAGAGTTTTCATTTTGAACTTTTCATTTGGAAGTTAAGTTTTCGAGATATAAAGCTTCAAAGTCGAAAAAAAGGCGTCCGCCCCCCTCTCATTTCCACACCCGTTGGTCTTAAAATCTGGAATGTAGGTGTATGTAATCTTTGTGTTAAAATTGGTTTGAGCACTCTGGCTTTAATAGTTCTCGAGATATTGGCCAAAAACCAAAAAACAACACCATTCGAATTTGGAAGTTCCAAAAACGCCATTTTGTACAGAGAACTGAGTTTGATTTGATTTGACTATTTTAGTTTGTTAATTTCTTAGACTTATATTAAGTCTAAGCTACTAATTTGTTTGCGAACGAAACCCTTGGCGGGTGAGTAAAACTCACACTTGACCGGTTTTTTTCTCTCTATTATCTCCATTATCTCTCTATTATAAAAGAAAATATTGTGATGCCGAAAAAAAATTTGAGCTAATTGCATAGATTTAAGCTATTTATATATTCCGATTCTGCAAAATTGTTTTTTATAATATTAAAATTAAATTATTATCATGTATTAACATGTAATTTAAACTACAGATTAACACAGCCTAGCTGCGAGGACTATTGGCTCAATAACTCCTCAATAAAATAATTATTAAATTAGTCTAAGGATGTTGATAAATTTATTTTCATTTTCAATATTTGTAGAGTTTGGATATTTTACTATCTCATACATTGTTTTGAAAAACATAGGTTTTGAGATTTGGCAATTTTTTAAAAGATTTGGAATGTTAAATGTAGTGTTGCATTAGGTGCATATCGGCGGGCAGTTTTAGGTAAGTGTTAGTTTTTCATATTTTTTTATCCAATATTTAAAAAAATTAGGTGTGGGAAACGGTCATTAATAAATTTTAGAGTCTCTGATTTTAAAGCTCGCACAAAGTGGTTTCCAATCACTACCAATACTTATAATAAAATATTTGCCAACAACCTTGGAGAATATATCAAGCTATTTTGACAAAAATAAAACCCGCTAAAGAAAAATCAAAACTACGGGAAGAAGCTCAAACATGTAATGTTGCCTATAGGCAACATCGAGCATTAAAGGGTTAACTTAAAAGGGCCAATTCATCAAGTACTTTAGCTTCTCATTCCTAATTTTCATTTAATGGTAATCGACAAATTATCGTTTAGTTAAGTTCCGTCTTTAAATCCCCCGGTGAAACATCACACACACGCACATTTGCTTTCAGGAAAACCATTAAAGGAGCAACATCAAAATGGAAAACAGTGTTTCGTCGAAAGGACGACAGGCCAGGAGTGCTCCTCGGTAAAAGTTCGAATCATCTCAAGCGTTAAAACAAATCAAATTAGGTATGCAGAGTGCGGACACTTCGCTTTTAATTAAGCGCATATGATGCCACATTATGTGAATAAAACCAACCGTCTCCACTTTACGCAGGATAAGCGCAACGTGTCTTCAGCTATTGCCTCCATGACTGTCCAGTCAAGCTACTTCTGGCAGTGGGTCCAACATGACTTTATTATTCCTGTTTGAATATATCGATGTGTATGTGCATATGATTATCCTCCTCATTCAGTTGGAGATTTCGTTTTTTTTTTGTACATAACGACTTCGAACGAAGGGGAGGATAATGGTCGGACATTGCCAACAGGAAGGTCATTTTATGGGGTATTCGAAAGCCATAAATTTTATGTTTTAATGTAATTAACACTATTTTGGGCACTCTCATTACAGTAATTGCAGGCGACTACGTTGACTACGGTAAGGGGATGGAAACAATAACGATTCAAAGGACACTTCTTAGCGGCAGAAAAGTATTCTCTCCCGTCGGTTCACTGGTAACTGGCTACTGGGAGCTGGCAACTGGCAAAGGTACATATATTTTAGCCAAACGGCCGGGATGTTTTGCTTTTGCCACTACCAGGCAGTCTCCTGAACAGTGATGGAATAACTTTTGGCACGTGTTCAACAAACCACTTTAGAGCCATTTCTCACTCGGGCGGCACGGGGAATAGCTATACTGGCGCTAGGTGAACGCAGGATGTCCTTTCGAAGTAGGTTTTTCCATGTTTTTTTTTTTTAATTTCGTGTTTCTGAACCAGGCAGAGATGGAGATTCCTTATCCTGCGACTTTATCTGCAACCGAATCCTCTGCGAACACATACATGTGCATGCAGCCGGGCTTCTATGGATCATCACAGTGGCGTCATTTATTGCAGACGTAGATCCGACAGTTATTTCTTGTTTTTAAGCCTGCTTTACAGTCGTGAAACTCCACACTCCGACATGTATGGGAGAGGAAGCTTATCCATGCAGCGCACGGCATTCTTGAATTAAGTAAGATGTGTATGTGTAATCTGCATTATCCTTGGAATCGTTTTTATTTTCAATGGTTGGATTTTTGGATGGAATCTCGAAAATGTGTGCCGCCAGCTGTGGCGGTAGGGTAAAAGCGCACTCATACCGGAAAAGAGAGCGAAAATCCTCGAAGCACACGCTACACTAGACATCAGATGTACACTCGTGAAGCGCATTAGAATATCAACATAACTAAGAGCCTTTGGCTATGGTAAAAAGCTCCAACTACTAGTAGAATGAACACATACACGTACCTTACTCCTACGTGTATGTCTGTGGCACCATACACAAGGACAAAAGGACTTTCAAAATAAAACACCAAAAAACTTTTTCTTCAACGATGAAGAAGCAACTGAATACCCCCTGGACATGTTTCTTTTTCTCATTGCAATACATACACAAGAATATACATTTTTTTTTAGTCTTTTTGCATTCCTTCGATGGCCGTGGCTCGACTGCTAATTTGGAACGTAGACGTTCCTTCTCGTAGCATTCATGCCTGCATAATTGGAATTGGGGACTTTTGGCGCCACTAAGCTATTTTGTTAATTTAGAACATTTATCAATGTGAAATTAGTGTTATTGTTTTCTGTGTTTTTTTTTTTTTTCCTTTTTCATTTTTTATTCGGAAGATGGACGAAAGGAGAGCAACATAGACGGAAGTGCAGAGAGATTGGATTGCAAGCCAAGTTTTAATTCCCACGCTTAAATAATGCATTAAGTTTGCAAAGATAACAGTTTTTTGTTCGTGGGGCGTTACTAGTTTGAGACCCCTTACATACTCTTAGTACTTGTATGTAAGGAGTCTCAAACTTGGTTGCTGGTACCCGATAGGGAAAGCGTGATAAGAAATGTGTTTAAATTTAACAAAAATTACTAGTTGGGAACTTGGCGGAGTTCAATGAAGTTTAATACAAAAAGTTGTTTATTAACTAGCAGTGGTGCTGAGCTAAGCTAAGATTGATAAGAAGATAATGTTTTAAGTTTAGACTAGTTGCTTCAGAATACTACCACTCTTTTCTTCTTTTTAACTAGGGCGTGTTTTCTAGTATGGGAAGTTCATCTGACAACGTTTGCTATATTATATTTTACTGGTTCACAATATGTTTAATAATATATTCGCTTTTTGTTTTTTATTTTATAAAAAATGTGTTAGTGTTGATGAAAAAATGCACTTATACAAAATATTTTGCCGTTTTGAATAGGGGAGCTTATAGCTCGCAGAGCCCTTAACTTTAGCAGAAATTATAAAACTATTGTGATTTATTCGATTTTAAATAAGGAAAATTCCAAACGCAGAAGAAAACAATTTGAAGAGATGCCATAAGCGCGTGCCTTAAATTATTTGTGTTATAATTCTAAAACAAAGTTATGTGTGTAACTTATACAGTATAAGTAAGTTATATGTACGTATCCCAGAACATGTTGGTTGGCTTACTGTGCCATCACGTTTTTAGGTTGGGACACCTGCAGAAACTGCAGGTACTCATCGGCTAGCAAAACGCTGGAGCACGTTCTCTGCGCCTGCCCAGCGCTAGCCAAAACCGTATTCAAGACGTTGGGCAACCAATTCCTCAACTCGCTGAGTGAAGCGGCGCACAAAAACTATAACCCAATTTTGTTATTTTGTCTCAAAAAGAGTTTATAACTAAAACATAAATGTAGTTTGAATTGCAAATATATAACTTTATGCATTAAAAAGTGAAAACATAAAAAGTGTTAACAAAACATCTTATTTCCTAGCGAAAAATAAAGTTAATTTTTGTGGGCGGACGCTCACATTTGTGGGGTATTATAATGTAGGTTAATGTGCTTTTAGTGTGTCATTTTAATCGTTGGTCAGGGTATCTTCTTGTTAGGTCGGTAGGTGTCTGTCTTTTATAATCATTAATAATCTGAAAATTGTCAAACGATACTGATAGACTCTTCTTCAATTTTAAATCTTACTGTTATGATTTTTTGACATTGGTCGAGAAGTCGAAAATCATTCTATAAAAATCACTAAAATGCATTGTGCCCAAGTTGACACACATCGGAAGACACAATAATTTTTTTTTGTGTAACGGGTGTTCTATTGATATTGGCAAAACTTACGAAAGCCTAGAAAGGTAAATTGTAAGATTATTAATTTTAATTTGTTTTTTTTCATACGTTCTGTGCGGATTAAAATTGATTAACTCCAGTTTTTTGAAGAATGCTATTTCATATTATAAATAAACAAACAAAATGGTTGATTGTTTTCAAAACAAAAATTTTTCATAAAAATGTGACGACGAATTTTAAAATCTATCGTTTAATGTTCTTTCAATTTGCTAAGCTGCATATTTAATTCAAGACAGCTACGATTTCGGTCAATTGAACCCAGTGATTGTTCTAATACTTCACCAGTGTTGGCATTAATCAATTAATTAATTTGATTAAATTAACCATGATTAAAAAAGTAATCTTAGCCATGATTAAAAGTAATCATTAAGATTGATTATGATTAAAAAAAAAATAATTTCAATCACGTTAATTCTACAAATATAAAATAATGTGTAAGCAAATTTCAAACGAAAACTTTGGTGCACCACTTTTCTTCATGTGAGCGACACTTTGTCTTCAGTTAATTAACTGCATTTTTCTATTTGTGTGCAATCGTCCAACTAGGTGAATAGCCTGAAAACTTACCACACATTTCTGTAACATTCATAAGACGACTGATCACGATAACGCTCTGTGTAATCATCAGAATTCATGATGTTTTTTTTATGTTAAATATTGAGTACAACAAAATTTCGCGTTATCTAATAATATGCTGTGAAACTGAATTATATAAATGCACATTTGTGTTGCTTCGCAACCTGACAAGGTGAAGGTGTCAATATTGCACCCAGGTGCCAAATGGTTTCAGTGCTTCAGCTGTTTCTGCTTCTCCGAACGGAAGGGTTATATTTCGATGATTTGGTTGCGTGATACGAATGTCCCCATCACGACTTCCGAGGCGCGCCTTGAATCGGATTCCGTCAAGGAAGGCGACCGCTCGGCAGACCCAATATGAGATGGCTGAAAGAAGTCCAAAATCTCGCCTGGCTACGTTTGGGCATACTCTCTGATGAGAGAGTCGGATGATCGGGTTACCTGGAGATCTCCTCTGCGTGCATTGCCCCCGCGATCCCATCAATGGAATATGCTGTCACAGAAGATGAGAATGATGATGACAAACTTTCGTGCCTGGTTATTGCTCGAAACCCAGCGGTAAGCTAACGCAAAACCAGCCTCAATATATCTACCCATGAAAGCAGTGTCTCTTATGATTATTAATCATAATCAATTTTTTTGATCAATGATTAATTAATCATAATCAAGTTTTTGAATTATGATTTTTGATCATTAATTTTTAATCATTAATCAGATTAAATTTGGGCCACACTGTCCTCCACCTCCATCAGAACAGTCACTCCGTCCTCTAACGATATCACTTGCAGCTTTAAATTGCAAATGAAGGAAATTATACAGGAGCAGAACACAAGACGAAGTAACCGTTAGGAAACTTAACTAGAAATGTGATTGAAATTGCGAGCAGCCAAACAAGCAAACAGGATGGGAAAAGAGGTTGTATAGTCTTTCACAACCCACTACACCACGGTTCGAAAACGATGAAGTCTACAAGAACGCATTCACGAAGACGCGACGGGTGAAAACGACTGCAGAGTGACTGACATGCTTTCTCTTTGCGAACTTAATCTATTTGATATCTAAACGTTGTTCTGCATGTTAGCCATTTTAGTGATGATGAGGACGACATGCTGAGTGATGTTTGGATGATTGTGTCTTCGCAGGCATGTGCATGAAATCGGCTGCCAGTCCCGAACTGAGCGCCAGGCCCCGACCCCCACGGAACATTCAATATGTTCTGTGAATTTGTAAATATTCCCAAACTTGCCCTTTTCAGCATAAGGGGGCAGCAGTTACACTACACAGGAAGAAGTTGTGCACTCAGCACCCAACCCCCACTCTAACCAGAGGGACCTGCATAGTTACCATCACCATTGCCATCCATGTTTCATGGATCTCTAGAACACAACGTTTCGGTCGTAGTATCCAGCCTTCGCTTGTAGATTATGTACCTTTAAAATGGTAAATTGAAATAGAGTTGCATTTCTTTCTGGATTTCTATTTCCATTTCCGTGAAGGTATTCATTTTATGATGCATAGTTAAGCTGTTAAGCTCAGAGGGTATCATTCGATACTGGGTTGGGTGGGTTGATATCGGATGAATGGGTGGAGTTGTTGGAGAATCTTTGTCTTTGTTTGTTGAGCTATCGCAACGGAAAATTTGTCATGTTTCTATTGATGATGAGCTTTTATCCGTGCGCATACGAATTAAAAATTGATTTAATGTTGAATAAATTTCAGCGAGTTCTGGGGGTGTGCATCATTCCTTGTTGGTCAAGGATTTCGTTGGTATGTAGTGTAAATTGTTAAAAAAAAAAAAAATGAAACACGCACGGATAAGTATTCAGCTGCTGCAAGGGTTGAAACAACCATCAGGGACCAGATAATTGATTAAATTTTTGTTCTTTTTTGACTTCTTTCTCGTAAAGAGTTGTTTTTCATTCGTGCGGTTCGCTTCTTATGTTCAGAGCACCGCTGCAAAAAACCCTCATACGTGCCTTCTTGCTTAAGAATTGGCAAACTATTTGCGGGAAGCATAATTGAATAGCTTTTGTATAATTGTACAGAATGTTCGTGTTGAAAAGTTTTATGGTCGTTGCTTCGGTGTACCAATATGCATTAATTGCCTTTCTAAAACAATGCAATTCGTGTTGTTATAAAATGTTTGCAGCTTACAAGATGTCTCCGTCTATCCGATGTCTCTGTACATCTGCGACATTGCACGGATAATTGATGTACATTTTTTGAGGTCCTAGCCTTGGAAAAGTATGAGTTATTAAAATTATAAAGCCCTCACTTAAAAAAAGTAGTGAAATTTGTGTCAAGACAAAAACACTACCTCGACAAACCCTAAACGCTTATTTCAACGTAATATTTGGTAAGTATTGAATTAAAACGTTCGTTAACCACTCACTCTCACTCCACTCATATAATTGCTTTAAATTTGTTTGTACTAAAATCTTCTACATTATTTATTTAAATCCAAATTGACCCTGCAAATGACCCAGCAAATGGCTAAATATTTGGAGCATTTTCTTTGTAAGGCTTTATATGCTAAATATTAACGAAAGTAATCAGAACATAATTAAATCAACTGGAAAAGAACAAGTTAAAACCAATCGATATTGGTATATAAAAGTGGAACGAACGAACCAGCAGAGATATGAATTGGTGCTTCAAATATGTACTCGAAAGGAAAAGCTCCATTTTCATCGGAATGCAATTTCAAAGGCATTTGAATCGATTTGAGCTAAATTTACCTGGAGTTGGGTCAATACACTGAAACTGAAGTAACTTTTTAGAAAGACTCACTGATTTTTTCCTTCTTATGTTACCGCACCGAGAACGTGAAAATTGGAATATTTATAAAAAGATTGCCTTAGTCTATATTACACGCCTTCTCTTTTAGGAACTTACATGAACACAACTTAAGTTTTAGTATCTGCTGTTTTGTAGGGCGCAGTATTCATTTGCTTTTAGAGGCAAAGGTGTCCTCTTGATATCTTTCATAAATCAAATGCAAGCGTATTTTTCCAAATAACTCCACGATCAATCTGTGGCACTTTAAATAGGCATCAATTCATCAATTCTTTACTTATATATTTTAGCCCACCTTAGTAATTTAGAGATAGCCACATTGGTGACGGTGTTAATATCCCCCTCTATTTCGACAAAGGCTGCAACGGTGTATCCCTTGTAGTAAAGTGACCACTATCCGAGCTACCTCGTGTAGAGCCATCTCAGTGAATTTCAATTTTTGGCAGGCGTGTTGCAACGAAGAAAGGAAGTCCCTCGGGATAGATTCCCTAATATGTAAATCTATTACCCCTTCGCGACTATGCACCTTACCGCGGTGAAGGAGCTCAGTAGGAGGCCCGACGACTCCGGAGAGCTGTGGCAGTAGGGCTTCCCATACTGCAAGGTCTCCGGATAAGGGATCCGAAGCTAAGAGGTGGTCAAACCTATTTCCAGTGTTGGTTTCCTCCTGCCTAAAGGCAGCTAAACAAGCGAGCCGAATATTCGGTGCAGAAATACTTCAGTGAAGTGGCCAAGGACTGACTTGAGCAACGACGAAGGACGAAGGTCATGGCGACTCTTCCCAACTTCACCGATATGTGAACGGTGCAGAATTGCTTCGGTGCTGCTACCAGAGCTCAATCGAGTATCTGAAGAAGGAATTGCAAAATTGCAACCGTGGCCTATCGTCAATTTGACCGTGACTCAGTGGTAAGAAATTTCCATACGCCCAAGAGCACGCGCATGGGTATCCGTCGGAACAACCGAACCCGACAGGATTCTGTTCTTGCTGAAGCGCCAGAACCTGGACATCCCTACCGGAAACTGGGAAGTCACCAAGGCAGATAAGCCCGAGGAGAAAGCAGGCGCAAGGTAGGAGGGAGGCCACCATGGTGGACCGCCGAGCTTGCAGAGCTAAGTAGAAAACACTACAACCGTGCAAAAGCATCTATGAAATAAATACCTTGGTATCATTCTAGACAGTAAGCTCACTTGGAAACCCAATATCCAGGACTGTGTTAAGAAGGCGGCAGTGGCACTATACACCTGTAGGAAAGCCCTTGGCTTCAGGTGGGGCCTTCAGCTAAAAATCACCCACTGGGTATATATCGCGATTGTAAGACCTATATTGCGGAAATTCTCTGTAACTCGAAAGTCCCATCTCACACAGACTACCTTCCACCCCATGAAAGCCTCATGGTAGGAACTATCGAATAACGATTGCAAACAGCAGGGAATGGGAGGCAGACAGAGTGAGAAACAAACCTGCATTGGAAGCCATAATGTGCAGCAAACTCCAGATGGAGAAATGTACATTCCTGCAATATCTCTGAGCTAGTGTCCTACTCCTATCTCCTAGACTAGATAGGAGTAGGACAGAACAGCTGCTCTCCATAAGCAAAGCTAGCATAAGTGGTCTAGTTGGTGTTCCAACTGGTCACTGCCTTTTCGGCAATCACGCCAGAAGGATGGGCGCCCCCTTCAATTACTTCTGCTGAAGCTGCAGGGATGAGGAGGTGGAGGAGACGCTACTTCATCTTCGTGGAACTTGCGCAGCACTCCCTGGTACTAGGAAACGCACTCTAGGTGCATACTTATTCGAGAATTTAAGCGAATTAGCTAACTTCGATGTAAGGCGCATCAGCGGTTTCATCCAACTGGGTATAGCCCAATGGATATCAGACTACGAACCTTGTCCGTCAAATAGGTAGTACAAGTGCCTGCTAATATTTTGTTTCCAGTGTCTTCAAGAGAAACGATGTAAGACATACTGGTCTATAATCCTTCGCTGAAGCATGGGATGTTTTGCCGCATTTGGGTCCATTTCTTGGGGATGGAGTTTGTAACTATGCAACCTCTAAAAATAGCTATGAGTAAAGGGATCAGACGATCTTGCGCCCTTTAAAGCATTGCCGGTATAATTTCATCCGGCCCTGGTGATTTATAAGGAATAAAAGATGATAAAGGCCATGTAACTCTGTAACTCTTAAAATTATTTGGCAGTTCGTTGTGCCTCTGAATCGGGCTAGCGATCACGTTCACAGGATGATCGACTAAGCAGCTTGAAAAGAATTCGGGTGTTGGCATGTAACTAAACTTAATGAATACCAGTTAAACATCCATGTTGTCCCTTTTTTTCTCTTTTATTTACTAAAAAAACTGCTATTGCACGTTCAAAGTCAAACAGCAAGGCGCATGTGCCACAAGCCCTCTGGCACGCGCCAAATATTAACAAAATATGCAATTTTGAGAAGGGCAGTGCGCAACTAAATTTTTAAATTTTCTTTCATTTGACAAATATAATATAATGAAATATCTCAATCCTTCATTTCTGTGTTTCAACCTACTCGTCTCATAATTCTTTACTTTTTTGTTTTTATTCATTTTTTACTTGATACTTTTTTTCTTTAATAGTGCACATCTCCTAGATATGACAGGTGCGCAATTTATCGCAAAAGTGACTTTATTACGTGCACCGAAAGCCAGATGTAAATACTTGTAATGAAACGCGATAATGATGTCTATTCAAATGCACAAAACGCTCGTCTTCTTCTGGTATAACACCAGTGGAAATGCATCCGGATTGTGTAAATGTTTCATTGTTTCACGTATCCACGAAGATGAACTTCTTCGGAATTGCACACTTTGCATGCTTCCCAATAAGAATGAGGTCTTCTTTTGCACGAGACTCACTCAAGTGGAAAGCGAAAGAGCATAGATCGTACAGTAGCTTCGCATTACGCGACAGAGTTTTAAAGATAATCCCTTTGCTGAGTACAAAAAAAAGAGACACGGAAGTACTCGTACAAAAAAAACTGCATGGGAGTATCCTCGCGGCGGTCGTCTTTTTTTTTTTTTTTTAAATTCCTAATGCATTTTTACAACAGTTGCATGGTTGTAGTACATGACGACACAATATCAGAATGAGTATGCTAGTCCTTCGCAAGAAAGATATGTACGTGTACGGCACATGTACAAGTGAATATAAAAAAAGAATGAATACAACTTAAATGCTGATAGACGGGTGAACGAGTCGGTACCGTTTATATGTTTCCTTTTTTAGCTTTTCCGATCTCTAGCTTTCTTTATGTTATGAGATACTTCCAACTCGATTTTTTTTCTGTCACAAAATAATTGCGATACTGACATATGCAAAACAGCTGCATGCTTCATTTTGGCTCATTTTAAAGGCGGAATAGGGCAGAGGGCATAAGGACGAGGTCTGACTGGCGTTCAAATTAATCGTCTTACTTTGATCAAGTGGAAACTTAATCCCTAACAGCTTATCACAAATATCTAAAAGTTACCGAGATGGTCTTGCATTCGTGAATTGTGAAATTGTGAAATGATCAACTGAGATAAAGGGAAATCATAAAATTTGAAAATCTTAGGAACGTCATTGGGCAATATAGACTATGCTTCTGGCAAATGTAATTAAGATGTGCTTTTAAACTGCTTATGAATATATGAAATTTTTAACACGACCTAAAGTTTGTTTAGGAACGTTTATAACTGCAGTCATCAACATCAAAGGAAGGGATTTGTGCACCGGATCGTGACTGGAGATGAAAAGTGGATATGCTACGATAACCCCAAGAAGAAAATATACTGTGCAAAGCCTGGTGAATAGAATCCGTTCCAGTATCGTCTACATCAACGCCAAAGAAAAACATCCCCGGTTCAAAGGTCATGCTCTGCATATGGTGGGCCTAAACGGGTGTGGTGGAATTGTTTCAACCAGGAAACGTTATCGATTACAACTAATACGTTTGAGCCGTGCATTGCGTTAAAAACGGCCAAAAACGACTGAAGGCATGACAAGGTTATTTTGCAACATGATAACGCTCGGCCCCACGTGACTGTAGCGGTCAAAAATTACCTGGAAACGCTTAAATGGGAGGTTTTACCCCACCCGCCGCGTGCTCCAGACCTTGTTCCTTCCAACTACTGGCTTTTCGACGGGTGCAAAACGATTTGGGCGGTCACCGGTTCGGGTCTTCTGAAGAAATCGAAGAATGGCTCAATGCTTGGACCGATGACAGAAAGGGCTTATTTTTCAGAGATGGTATTCGAAAATTTCCAGAGAGAAGGGAAAAAGTAGTCGCTTCGGACGGACGGACAATACCTTGAGTGATATTTTTTACGTTTTTTTAATAAAAAAAAAAATGTTGAACATAAAAAAATGGACAGGATTAATTTGTATACTCTCAATAATATTCATTGAAATTCTTAATTAAAAACAAAATTCTGTAAATAGAATGGTTTATATTTTCAACGAAAAAAGTATGTAATTTTTGTGATCACGTAAATCAGAAAAAATTGTGAAAAATTAAACATTAACAAAAATTGCATCGACAGTGAGGCTCACAAAAATTTTTTTCCTCAGTACCTTCACATGTGTCAGAACTATAAGGCGCACAAAACAGTGGAGGCGCGAAGAGCTAGTCTCTGGCCATCCGCGGGCTGTTACTTACCACTCATGTTTTCCCCTGTGCCACGATTAAGACCAACTAAATTGGTTTAAAATTATGGGCGGCAGACGAAAACGGTGCGGCTTAGGTTAGTATATAAACATTACATTACATCTTTATGTCTTCGATTGATTACACATGTGTATACAGTTTTATTTTGTACAGAGATAGGGTTTGTTATGTTAACCTTACTGCTGTGGTATTATTTATTAGAATTAAATAATTTTTGCGGCTCAATGCAAAGAGGAAGGAAAAAAGAACAGAAAAAAAAACCTTCGCAACAGGTATCTCCGCCTACAGGGAAGGTTAATATATAAAATTTTATATTGTGAAATTTTATACATGTGAAAATTTTACCTTTATAAATCCCTTCTTTGCAACTGGTCCGAAATTCTGGATTGAGCTTAAAATTTGTTATTGGCCATAGACCTATTAACAAGAAATCGCGAAAGTACCACCTATTAGCGTAAAAATGCATGACAAAGAGTATAAATCTTTCATCATCATCTACAGCACTCTCGCTGGTCGCCTCGTAAGTCACGGCACTCCATTAAGCAACAGCACTATCACTTGCTCTAAGTCACCCGGTTAGTCTGACACATTCATATTTTCTTTAATAGAGTAAACGGGTTCGAAAATTGTAGCTTTGCATATCCTCTCTGGTGAACAGACCGATAAATGTGCGGCAGGAAACCATTTAACCCACTCCTGAGACCAACACTTCAATGACTATCGTAGATCTTGAAAAGCAATGGACCGTTCTAACACTTAACAGCTTTAGCTCGTATGACTATAAATTTAATTTTGTTTTTTTTTTGCTCTCTTTCCTGCTGCCTTCTACTTTCTTCCCTTCCATAGACATTCTTTCAACAGAGTGTCATTTTCCGGAGATCCCCACATCGTCCGTATTTTGTCTATGCCACTAGTTTGCCACAATTTTCTGCCTTTTTCGCGCAAGAAATTGTCCTCCTGCACCACTAACTCCAAATTCATTCGTTCAAATCATTTTTCACTTTACTGGAAAATCCCCGCCAGAGTGTTATGGTGGTATAAAACATAAATATATGATGTGTATAAGCACCTACAAAGATTATAAATATTTTGTTATCTTTTCGCTTCCACTGAAGGACCTTGCATCAACCGAGCACTGGGTATTTTGCCTCCAGAAGTACAAATACAAAGCTCTTTCTTTGCCCTTCACATACGCCGGGTATATAAAGTCGGGGACGCGAGCCACCGAGCGAGGGTGGATCCGAAGGATTTCGTTTCGTATGAAGTTAGTAATAGCTTTTGTGCAAACAATTTGCCACTACAACCTTGGAAAGTCGACAACAAGACCGAAACCGCTGCTGTGGGCGTTGCTCTTATTATGATAAAATTAGCAGAGAATTTCGTTATATGTATGACGTAATAACCGCGTTTTGGGAATGTAACTTTTGGCCAAACACGGACTTAATGTGATTGTTCGCCGACACACAAACGCGTGGCTACGTTAGGAACAAAACTTCGAAGAACTAACAGACAAAAGGCAGCCGATAGTAAGTGAGCAGCTTAATTCCGTCAGGAACTAATTGTTGTGGTGTACTATTATGAATTGCGATATTTTGAAAGTCAAAGCTTTACGGAGGTATCACTTGAATCTTAAATTTTTTTTTTTACTTCATAGATTGTTTATACAAATTTAAAGAAAAAACCTCTTTTAGACTTTATGCCTACTACGGATGAATCGTGAAGCATATTCTTAAAAGATCTCTTGGCAGTGTTTTAACGATTTTTTTATAATCAATCAATTTCTTATCCGCAATAACAAAACCATGTTAAAATTGATGATTTGTTTTTTTCAACAAACAATGAACCTTTATTTTTCCAATTTATTCGCAGTTTTTAGGGTTTCGTTCCAAAGGAATAACGAAACCCTTATAGATTCACTTATGTGTCCGTCTCTATTTTGTCTGTCTGTCTGTCGCCTTTACATATTTGCTAATAACTTCTGAATCCTCTGTAGTTAAGGGATGAAATTTGGAATGGGTATGTATCTTGGCAACCCAAAAATAAATTAGGAATTTTTTCCGGAATTAGTCGTATATTAAAGAAAAAGTTAGTACTGAAACTAACCTTTGAAAAAAATTTTATTAACTTTTGTGGTCAATATGGGTGTCATTGGAAAGGGGGCGGGGCGGAGATTACAAAAATGTCTGTCTGTCTGTCACTAAGCCTTATCTTAGGTACCTGGTGAACCACCTGGAATTAAGAAATGAAATTTACACAGAAGATGTGCTTCACTTGCCCAAAGAAAGTTCCGAAAAAAAGTTTGAAGAAAGTCACTTATTAACGAAAAAGTTAGTACTAATACTAAAATCAAAAAATTGTTTTTTTTTCTTAGATACTTGATATGGGTATCGTTAGAAAGAGAATTATAGCAAGATCAAAAAGTTGTACTACAATTAGCATCTAAGTCTTATTGGTAAGAAGTTATAAGCCCGCAAACTTCAAAAAACCGACTGGTGTACCATGTCCCATACCTTATTTTCTAAAATAATGGGCCGAAAAATCTGAAAAAAATTGGAGTTATGGGGCAACTCATCGCAATATTGCAAACATATCCAGAAATCTCTTATGATTTTTTATTTGTACTAAAATTAATTAATAACTAATTTTTTTAATTTTTTTTCTTAACGGAATTGATTGAGTTAGGTATCGTTGGATAGGTCTCGTAAAATAAAATACAGTTTTCATTTTGAGGTTTTTGTTCCGAGGCTCGGTTTTCGAGATATTAAGCTTTAAGTGCGAAAAAAAAGCGTCCCCCCCCCTCGCATTTCCACACCCGCGGGTCTAAAAATCTGAATAAAATCTAGAATGTAGGTCTCGACGTAATCTTTAGTTTAAATTTAGTTCGAGCATCTTGGCTCAAACAGTTTTCGAGTTATTGGCCAAAAACCAAAAAACAATGACATACGAATTTTTAAGATCCGAAAACTCCATTTTGTAGATCGCATCAATAGAATCAAAAAATGTTATACAAAAAAAATTTTATTTTCACACAATATTTAGAAATATTAACGATTTAAGTTATGTGAGCATTTTGCTAAAAAAGGGCAACTAGAGATTATCTCACACACACAAAGTTTTCTACGCGTTTCCTATACCAAGAAAGACAATAGAATTTCGAAGCGGCGTTGGTGGAGTGGTTATAGCGCTCGCGCTCTGGTCTGAGGGTCCTGGGTTCAATCCTCGACTTGTCCGATTTGGCTTTTTTTGTTTTTTATTTTTTTTCTTCTCCGAAGAGGGTTTCTCGAATATTTTGTATGACAGTTTTCTTCTCTCTCAGTTCTCAGTAATAGCTTTGTTGTTGTAATTTTTTTGAAGAAAATAAGAGCATCAGTTATTTGTAGGTGTATGTGTGTTCAGACCATTTCCTGATTTGCTCTTTTCTATTGGTTGCGATTTATATAAATATGCTGTTGGAAAGATTTTATGTTTTGTCTCTGAATAAAAGTGAACATGAAAAATTCTAAGGAAAAAAAAACAAAATAAATCCTAGTGCAAAATTTGAATTTTTTTTGAATTTCAAACACGAGTACTTGATTTGTTAATTTCTTGGATGTTTGTGACTGTACCACAATAGTGTTCTAGACGATTAAGTGGCTATTTTTTATTGCCGAATACGTTATGATTCGAATTGCTGAGCTGCTTGGTAAGCTAACTTTCATGAACTGCTGATTAATTGCTTCAATGGAGTAGCTTGAGACCATTTCCTTTAAGTTCACTAAATCAATTTTTACACGGTTGGCACGATCAGCAATTGAGAACGACTTTTCTTTTGTTTAGCTTTATTCGAAAACGGCAGGTAGCCGTAGTTAGTTGCTTTAACTTAAATTATGTCCTTACTTCTAATCTGTTGACGAAAGAACGAAACCCTCGGTGCGTGAGTTAAACTCACACTTGACCGGTTTTTTATTTATATTATTCTTACGCTAACTCTGATTTTCCTTAATTACTTCTCTTTAGCCTTGCTGCTAGTGCTCTTGGTTTTTTTGTTATTAATAATATATTTTATTATGTTGTTAATAAAAAATAAATATTTTTCTTTAATTAAATTCTTATTTTACTGACATTATCGTCTTACATACTCAGTTAACTTCCGCCGTCTGTTTCCTCTATTTTTAGTCAAATTAAAGATCACCTCAACATTTTAATGAAAAAAGTTTTGATGAAACTCTTTATATTGAACTCCCAGCAAACGTCCGAAAATAAATGCACCGAAAGCAAATTCAGCACCCCATTTTCAATATAACATACATATGCATGCTTACGCCAATTTTGCAAAAGCGCGATAAAACTTCCACCAGCCCAAGAGCAAATGGACAGCATTATGTGATTTTATAAAAAAAATTACATTATACGATAATTGTATGACAGTTTTGTGGCTATTCATTTAAACTTCACCATTTCGTTCGTCCGTGACTGCCACCGTGGTACACATGGAAATAATGTTATAGAACCTTAAACATCCATCTAAACAATACAGAAAAGTTTTGGAAAAGGTTGTCTCATTTCACGCAGAAAAAGTCCGACAGATTGTCCTCTTGGTTAGCAAAAGATTTGAAGTGGGAGTGTGAGACCATCTTTTAAATAGGATGACAAAGGAACTTCAAACTTTAAAATGCGAAGTTTTACTACAGCAAACACGCATTCTTTTTTTCATTTTTATTTTTGCTGCAGTTTAACGTATCACGTATAAACACACGATTTGGAAAATTAAATATTGATATTATATTTAAAAATTCCTTATTCACAGACCAGCCCACACCCAAAGCATAAAACAAGACGACGTTGGAAGTGGTGTACAGAAACTACATACCATGACACTTATCCAGGGATAATGTGAATAAATCTCTGAAAATAGCTATACCCTCAAGAGTCCAGGCACCTGGTAGAGACGTGAATACTGGGTCTGCCTTCTTTCAATGTCGGTGTGTTTGTTTGTTTGTTCTTATCGTCTGCGATTCAGCAATGAAAATCTCTTTAATTAAGGAGCGACATTCGTGTGAGAGTGAATGTGGCGGGGGCTATAAAATCTGCCACTCCCACTCCAGCCGTCACAGGAATGAATTGCTTGCTCTCAGGAAGGAGACTTAAGCAATTAATGCAATAAGAACACACTTTCCACTTCAGGTAAATATGTTGGTTGCCAATGTAAATGGTGGTTGTCTCCGAAAGCACACATGGTAGACCACAACAGGTTTCCTCATTTTCCCAGCGATGGGCCTAGTCCTTGTGTCATTCGTGTGCAGTGAATCGAATGCGATTTTTTAATGTCAGGTTTGCTTTTTTTTATTTTGCAATTTTATTTTAAGGAGTACAGTTCTGTAGAGTACACTTAAAAAAATATTTTCTTGGTGGTTAGTTGCTTTAATACTTCATAGCCTTAATTAATAATTATTTTACTTTAATTAAGTTGTCTTATTTTGCCACTGACTTTAAAGTCGAAACATTGCTACTAACTTCGGAAACTAAAGTTTCCTACTTAGCTTACATAAATATTGAACCTTACCGCCTGACTATTAATCACGAATAATTATGGTGGATGATATAAAAATTATGGCTTGTACTAATAAAGGTAGCCAAATAATTATTCAAGATTGACGGAAAAAATGTTCACACACGAATATACAATCAAAGTTCGATATTTTAGTCCCAAAAAACTCAAAAATGTACCATTATTGAGGGGTTAGAAGAGGCGTGAAGCTGCTTCAAAACCATAAGCTAGAGTCCGGACATGAACGGAAGTAGACCCATGATGTTATGATGATATAAGTGAACACAAACAAGTACTTTACACCGAAGGATGCTTTTACACCAGTAAACACGCCTCTTAATGGATGAAGTGTAAGAAGAGCTCTCTAGGACGTTTACTACATGTCTGGCAAAAAAAAACAAAAACTTGTATTGTTGATCTTGCCCATTCCGTTTTTGGGGTTTCGTTCCAAAGGAATAACGAAACCCTTATAGAATCACTTCAGTGTCCGTCTGTCTGTCTGTCTGTCGCCTTTACATATTTGCTAATAACTTCTTAATCCCCTGTAGTTAAGGGACAAAATTTGGGATAAATGTGTATCCCAGCAACCCAAAAATTAATCGGGAATTTTTTCCGGAATGAGTTGACGATTTAAGAGAAAGTTAGTACTGATACTAACGTTTGAAAAAACTTTTATTAACTTGTGATGGTCAATATGGGTGTCATTGGAAAAGGGGCGGGACGTAGATTACAAAAATATCTGTCTGTCTGTCATTAAACCTTATTTTGGGTACCTGGTGGGCCACCAGGAATTAAGAAATGAAACTTATATAGACAATGTGTTTCACTTGCCCAAAGAAAGTTCAAAAAAAAAAGTTTTAAGAAAGCTACTTACTAGCGAAAAACTTAGTACTAATACTAAAATCAAAAAACAAATTTATTTTCTTAGATAATTGATATGGGTATCGTTGGACAGAAAATGGCACCTAGATCGAAAAGTTGTACTACAGTTACCACTTTAGTCTTATTGGTGAAAAGTTATAAGCCCACAAACTGTGTGCCGTGTCCCATAACTTATTTTCTAAAAAAATGGGCCAACAAATCTGAAAAAAAAAATTGGCGTTATGAGGCAACTCATCGCAATGTCCCAAAAATACCAAGTTTTATTCGCACTAAAATAAATTAATAACTATTTTTTTTACCGGAATTGATTGAGTTAGATACCCTTGGATAGGTTTGTAAAAGCTTTCGAGAGCTTAAGTGCGAAAAAAAAGCGTCTCCCTTCCCCTCGCATTTCTACACCCGCGGGTCTAAAAATCCGAAAAATCTAGAATGTGGGTCTCGATGTAATCTTTAGTTGAATGTATCCTGGCTCAAACAGTTTTCGAGTCATTGGCCAAGAACCGAAAAACAATGACATACGAATTTTAAAGATTCGAAAACGCCATTTTGTAGATCTCGACAAAAGAATCCAAAAATATTATAAAAAAAAAATTACTTTCACACAATTTTTCCAGATTTTAACGATTTGAATTATGTCAGCTTTCTGCTAATAAAAGGGCTACTAGCGATTGTCTCACAGACACAGTTTTCCAAGCGTTTCCTATACCAAAAAAATCATACAATTTCGAAGCGGCGTTGGTGAAGTGTTTACGGTGCCCGCGTTCTGCTCCGAGAGTCCTGGGGTTCATCATCCATTTGTCTGGTATGCCCTTTTTGCATGTTTTTTTTCTTCTCCGAAGGGGTGCTTCTCCCTATTTTCACATTTAAAAGTTTCTATATTCTCTTAAATTTCGAAATATATTTTGGCTCTTTTCAAAACCTATGAACCTGAGCGAATATTTTGTATGACAGTTTTCTTCTCTCTGAGTTCTCTTAAAAGAACAAGACAAAGTAAGGAAATGAATGATCATAGTAGCTATGTCATTGTTACTTTTTTGGAAAAAATAAGAAAATCTGTGATTTGTACGTGTATGTATGCTCAGACCATTTCCTAATACACTCTTTTCTATTGGTTGCGATTTATATGAATATTTTAAATTTTACCACTGAAAGCGAACATTATAAATTCTAAAGAAACAAAAACTAGATTCAACATTATTTTTGTTATTGCTTCAATGTGATTTTCTCATGCTAAGAGTCAAATATAAAATCCTAGTGTAAAATTTGATTTTTTTTAATTTTAAGCATGAGTACTTGATTCGTTAATTTATTGGATGTTTGTGGTTGTTCAACATTAGTATTTTAAGTGACTAAGTAGCTATCTATTAATAAAAATACTGCCGAATACTTTATGATTCAAATTGCTTCGCTGTTTGATAAGTTAACTTTCATGAACTGCTGATTAATTGTCTCAATGGAGTACCTTAAGACCATTTCCCTTAAGTTCAATACAGCAATTTTCACACGGTTGAGAATGAGAATGAGAAAGTTTTTTCTTTTTTCTAGCTTTATGCGAAGCAGCAAGAGCTGCCTGTCGTTGTTAGTTGCTTTAACTTAAATTATGTCCTTCCTTGTAATCTGTTGACAACAGTTTTTTTTTTTTTAGCTCCCTGTACACACAGAACATTTTAAAGTCATCAATATCAATTTCAAGATGGAAATGGAGAAAGGAGACCAATGGTTAAGAACCCTTAATATCTTCTCTCAACGCAAATTACCTTTCTTATACTGTAAACTAAGAAGACCCGGTTTAAATGTTGTTTTCTACTACTGACTTATGAATATAACCAAAGGAGTGATCATTGACCGAATAAATTAAAATTTTTCGTAGCAACTCGTGCTTCGATTGGCCAAGCGCTAACAATTTTGTTACAAGCCATTTAATGAGACATCTTAGCGGCGATAGATGACGAATACGTTTATGCTTACATGATGGGGAAAAATGTTGCAAAATTAATTTTGAGACAAATTTGGGGGTAGAAAATTAATTTCGTGCGTTCCTAAACGAAACAAATATTTTTTCACAGTGCTCATTGCAAAATCCTTCTCGAGACGTAACGTCATAATGGCAATGTCACAATTGTCTAGAGCATGAAATAAACCTTAATTTTGTTTAGATGTCATTGTTAGACCACCGTTAGTTTGGAAAGCAATCATTGTAATTACTTGAAGCATATGCATATAAAACAGCTACCGTCACATGCCGTCCACAGAAAAATTCTTCTGGGAATTTTAAGGATAGTTTCTGTACTATCGTTTTAACGATATGAAAACATGAGAGTGCAATTGTTTTTGGCAATTTACCCACCCACCATTTTAAGTAAGGAACGTAATTTTTGATATTTTTGGCACAGACACCAATGTCTGTTTAGTTGCCTCAGAGCGACAGTTTTATAATTGCAACACTCTCGTAGGTATTTCCTGGACAAAGATGTCTAGTGGCTCACACGTGTATGGTATTTTTGTTGTTTATTGTGCAATTTTGATAAAGCCCATTGAGGCAGCAGGGACATATTGTCATTGCAATAATTCATTGGAGCGTATCGCTTCTGGGGTTATGCGGGCCTAAGGTTTTCAGTACCACGACTAGCCCACAGATTGATGTTACATGATACAGGCATGCCCTATTTCACTCAAAATTTCGATAAAGCAGCTGCATACAATATGCACATTAAAATTTTTCAAGCCCTTGTAGAGCCAATTTTCAAATACTTCACAAAAGTGCATCCAGATTAGCTTATCTAGTAACGTCTAGGATTAAAAATGTTAAAAACTTTATCTTATGGTAAACATTATGTTTCGTATCCTGTAATCGGAATCTTTAACGACTTTGTAATAAGGCACCTTGGTTTTGACGTCGAAGTAATGAAAAATAAAATAAGGAATGTCCAATAAATTATGTAGGACTTGAGCTTCGTAGATTAGAAACCTTGACAATACACAATTAAGTTTAGTAAACTCCGTGTAAATCAGCTAAGACATGTTTTCACATTACCAAAGAGAAAGAAAGAAAACATATTTTTCCCAAACACCACATGTGCGGAAAAAATCGCAGGTTTAACAACTAGGTTTGTTTTTGACTGGGAAAAGGTTAACATTTCAAAGCAGTAAATCAAAGTCTTTCTCCAGCGGTATCATTTAATGTATAAATATTTATAACCATCTTGTGATTTTCTTTTCGTCGTCGCTCAAGCACCCGAAAACCCATCACCTCGGCCCAGTCCCGTCCACTCGTTCCTTTTTTTTTTTCTTCTTGGCATTTCCTTTTATTCTGTGTAAATTTTTCGACTTTTTAATTCCGTTTTAATGCAAAGAGGAACGGCATAATTTGAAAAACCCAGCGGGAAGAAGATCTCCACCGGAAAGGAGAGGGCGAAGAAGTCCGTGAAGTGCGAAGGGATGAGACTACAAATTCCTTTAGTCGTTTACTAATTTAATAATATCATCCTTGATATTGAAAAAGTCTGCAAATCTTCAACTTCTTGGTAACGATTCATAATTTAGGAAGGATGTTGGCTTGTTTTCTCAATGTGCGCTTTTTTTTTTGTTTTTTTGCATCGTCCTTTTTGGTCCTGTATTTCGTGTTTCCTTTTGATGTAGCCGCTCTCGTGAAGTCAAATCTGAGGGTGTTCTCATGCTCGGCTTAGGAACTGGGTGGATAATAAGGACCGATTTAATATGACTGATTGTGAGTTAAAAAAAAATCTTCTAGGATGAGCTCACGCGGATACTTTTTGAATGAGTAAGTGATGAAAAAAAAAATACGGAAAGTATTATGGCGGAATGGAAAAAACGGGCGGTTCTGTTTGGAGGTGGAAATGAGCAAGGACTACTTGGGACAATGATTTTGTGAAAACAGCATATTTTATGAGGTGGTGCAAAAGGTTATTGGGTATTTTTTATGGCAATTTCGAGAAAGTAATACCGCACTTCAAGTTCAGTTGATTTGTGAAGTACTGAAAACTGTTTAAGGATTAACTTTTGATAGGCGTCAACGTTTTAATCGAAAACCTGTGACAGTGAGTCTTCCATCATCGTGGTGGATGTCCTGCATTAACGAGCAACAACATGATTTACAAGCTAAAGCGGTTAGTTGTTGCCATTAAATTTGTTTGTAAAGTGAAGCAATGCGTTGGACATAAAAACATAACGCCGCTTTGCTCATTAAGTTCGTTTTTAGAGTTTCGTTCCAAAGGAATAACGAAACTCTTATGGAATCACTTTGGTGTCCGTATGTCGTCTTTTACATATTTGCTAATAACTTCCAAGTCCTTTGCAGTTAAGGGATGAAATTTGGACCTAAGATGAATCCAGGCAACCAAAAAAAAAAAAAATTATTAAAGAAAACCTTAGTACTAATACTAACGCTCGAAAAACCTTTTATCAACTTTGATGGTCGAGATGGGTGTCAGTGGAAAGGGGGCAGTGCCCTGATTTTGAATATGTCCGTCCGTCTGTCATTAAGGTTTAATCTTGGTAAACATTTCTTTTATTAGTTTTTTGATATGGGTATCGGTGGAAAGAAGATGACAGTTAGATCAAAAAGTTGTGCTATGGTAATAACCTTACTCTTATCGGTAAGAGGTTATTAGCCAACAAACTCTCAAAAACTGACTTGTGTACCGTATCCCCCATCTCATTTTCTAAAATATTCAACCAAAAAATCTGAAAAAATTGAAGTTATGGAACAACTCATCGCAACACCCCACAAATACCGAAAAATCATGTGCGATTTTTGTAAAATAAACTGGAGTTTTCATTTTGAACTTTTTATTCTTATTAGGAAGTTAAGTTTTCGCTACAGCTACAAAGTCGAAAAAATAAGGCACCCACGCTCTCTCATTTACACATCCGTTAGCCTAAAAATTAAAAAAAAAATCTGTAATGTAGATCTTGATGTAATCTTTCTATTAAAATTGAGCACTCTGCCTTTAATAGTTTTCGAGATATTGGCCAAAAACCAAAAAGCGACATCATTCAAATTTTGAAGATCCGTATATGCCATTTTGCAGATCTCGGGGAAAGAAAAAAAATAGTGCATAAAAAATGTTGCCTTCGGTAAATCTTTCGAGATACATAAATTTTCTACTGAAACGTTGAAGTGAAGATAGTCTCAGTGGATTCGCTTGCGAGAATTTCATCTCTTAAATGCACCAAAACAATTTTCACATGGCTGCACAGTGGGACGAATGTATGGAAAAATCGGCAAAATCATATCTCTGGTTTGAATGGATGGATTCTAAATGTATGGAAAAATCGGCAAAATCATATCTCTGGTTTGAATGGATGGATTCAAAATTTTTTTTCGCAGAAACCTTTGTTACATATTTGTCCACCTAATGAAACACAATGTATAAACACAATAATAAAAGTAGCATATTTTTTTCCCATAAAACCTGTTTATGAAAATTCATATACTAATTTATATGAGTTTGATTAATTGCTATCTTTATCAGTAAGACTTTTACTATTGTCAATATCATCAAGATAAACAGATTATTCAGAAATAAGACCGTTTTTTGCTATATATTGGTTAATGTCTGCGTCTATATTGACCGTATTCAAAAACTTACACGGAATACTGAATATATGCGTATCTAACGCAATCAGAAAATGTTTAAATCAATCGGCCATGGTATTAGACCTTGAATACTTGCAACTGTGACCAAATATGACCTTCCGAATTTCCCTGTGATTAGCTTCATATATTTTGGTTTGAATGGTTATAGTGACAATGTGAATGGTTATGTAACAAAGTATTAATTTTCTGGAATTTGCTCAGTAACCTAAGAGTACGCTGGGTAATAAAATTACTCTTGGAATCTAGTTTTTCAAAAAAAATTGTAATCGCTATCGAAAATTATTTTAAATTATTATTTTAAATATTATTAAAAAGGTTGCGCAAGTTTTTTTTCTTGATTTAATAAATATATTATATACAAAATGCAAAAAAAAATTTAGATGCCAAATGATTATTGAAGACTTAAATTTTGCTGATTATGAAAAAATTTTTTCCTTTTTCCTTCGCTTACAAGATATTATCACCGACTGACTTTCTTTTACTTTCACCACCGACAGCCACGCACACTCTCTTCTTTATCTTTCATTTTCAAATTTTTAGTGTTCCCACAGTATTTATTTTTTGTCTGATACAACCGAACATTGAATTACTCGAAATGTTAAGCTAAAAAAGAAGAGCTATGTAAATATTTAAAAACCTGAATAACTTTCATCAAAAGGCAAGCAGAAAAATCAACCCCAAAAAAAGGTAATCCTCGTAAATAAGCGAACTCCTCATTCTCACGCAAATCACAACAATATCTTAAATTTTCTTACAAATTTTCTCTTTATATTGTACTTTTGTAAATATAAATATTCTCCCTTGATAGTACCATCAATTATGTTAAGCAGATCCCCCTCAGGACAAGTGTTGAGTTGTCATTGAACGCAAAAATACGTATTTCTAAAATCTCAATTAACCCACGTCATCTTGTCGACGGAAGAACGAATTCTGTTGCTTCAAACTTCAGGCACAAATTTCGTTATGACAAAAGAGAACCCACAATTTTCGCGAAAATTGTTTTTATTCATAGAAAATGCAATTAAGGATTCAAGGCACGCAATTTAGACGACGATGACGAGGAATATGGCGTCGACAACGGCGGTAAGGACTCAGACGACAAGAATGACAAGGACAACGCCTGCAATGACTACGGTGTCATCGACAACAATAGCGAGGCCTTGGAAAGCGAACTAGAAAAAGCGAGAAAAAGGAGTTAACGATTGTGAAGAAGCATATTCTTCTTCTTCGCTGACAGGACACAGTTGTTATTTTCTCAATGGTTTTATTCAAGCCATGGTGGTTGGAATGTTCGGGACCTCAAAATCCACAGGAGTTGGAGCTGTTGTTTTGTCACTTAATTATTCACAATTGCTAAAATCTCCTTTTGCTCTGTTACATACGGTTTTGTTTGGAAACTCCAACACCTCTAAAAGTTTTAGCAAAATTCGCAGCGGTTTTTTTTTTGGAAATCCTGTTAAAAGGTTTGAAGCGAAATATCATCTACCGTAGCATACAATTCTGTTGTTACAATCTGAACCCCTGATTCAAAGCAACTCTATTTGATCCTTTGTTAAGATCTTATGGACCAGGATACTGAAGCGATAGCCGTGATCTAATAATCAATTCGTACTTTAGTCACGGAAAGCTTTCGCAATCCGCCGTTCGCAACCGGCAATAAACCACATGTATGAAAATTATAACGCGCACAGCACAGTAAAGGCGCGAAAAGCTAGGCTCTGGCCCCATATTGGCTGTTACGCCAATAATTATGCTGACCAACCAAGCAAATAGAAAATTACATAAGAAATGGACACACTTTTCCCGTTTAGTTGCGTATCCGCTTAACTGCGCTATCCGGTTAATTGCACTCAATAACGTTAAGTTTGTCGTAAGACTACATACAAAATCTCCCGGATAATTGAACGCACACAGTAAAAGAAAATAACGTTTCGTGTTTACACCTTAGATAACGAATCTGTATAACATCCCTGTATTCGTTTGTCAACGAATTGAATTTTTTCCTTTGAATTTCGAGTTGAGTTTCATTCGAATTAGTATGGAGGAGTACATAGTGGACCTGTTTCGTCACTCTTATTGCCGTTATAAACGGTTCTTGATCTACCATTTGCTTGATGGCTCGTTTATCTCTTGAAGAAAGCTTGAATGATTTCACAGTTCTGCTTTTGTTTGCAATTTCCAGGAAACCTGAAGCGGCCTTTTTATAGTTGGGTTGTTTACTGGCTTTTGAGGTTTGTTTTGATACCACTCCCTAGGACATTCGTCCCTCGTAGCACAAATTAGTAGCCATTAGCCTCTCATTCCAATTAAGTTACCTTTTACCCATATTTATAGCCTTTTGTTACCATATTTATGAACTTTTTTACATTTCGTCACTTGCTTACAACGTGTACAAATGGTTATAAAGAATAATGCACAGCGTTTATCCTTAACTGATGCTTTGGGACCAGCGGTTCCATGTTCAAACTTTGTTTTCATGATAGGTATATTGAGATTAATTAATAAAAGTACAAATTGCACATAATTAACGAATGTACATATATATATATAGGGTTATTTTTATGATTTTTGTTTATTTTTTACTGATACCACCTCGAAAATGGAGATTTTAAAAATGGGAAGGCAATGTGGAATACTATTCTTCGAATGAAAATTATAGACTTAACTAAGAAAAATAAATATAGGTATTTCTTTACTTCCATTATAATATACATACATATGTAATATGCATGATATTTTTCATTGCGCATTGCGCATTGGCTAAGCGCAGGAATTTGAAAAGGAATTCTGCATTTTCCTTTACAAATCCTCTGGCTGTATAACCCACCCTTCGCAGCTCATTCTTTTGAATGCCTTTGGAGCTTGAGAAATTATATTCCGCTTTTAAGACTCCTATTTTTGAAAACAATAAGAACAAAAGCCTAAAAGAATCTACGTAACGGCCCACACAGGCCCAGAGCATATCTTTTTCGCTCCTCCACTGTGTTGTGCGCGTAATAATTTGACACATGTAAAGCGGACCTACGATTCCATGACAGAAGTACTCCAGGACGATTGTCAATCGTTCGCTGAAGGTGGCTCCGTGAAAATTGTTTGTGGTGTTCTTTCGCCTAGTTTCGCCTAGGAGTCCGACGCACTAACCATTTAAACATAGTTTGAAATGCCAAAAGAAAAAGTTTTTAGTATTCCAATAATGGAATACCAGAAAGTATTAATAAATTTACAAATTATTTAGTGTAATGCACTGCTTCTTCTGCATCTAAAACGCTGTAAGAAAAACTTTAAATCAGCGATTTCTCGGATTACATCCACTAATCGATATTTTTATACGAAACTGTGTTTTTGGATTTTCGAAAAACGCATATCCACGTTTTATTGTTTTTGATCAAAAGCTCCAAACGTATTGGGGCCAGAATGCTGAAATTAGTTTTTTTTAATGTACTCATCGAAGCCGATTTTTTGTAATTTTCTCAGATTTTTTGACAAAGCGAAGAGGAAATTACAGGGTGATTTGGCTTTTCTAATTTTTATTTACAGAACCATAAAAATGGTTATTGTGAGTCTACCTTAAAAGATAGACATATGCCATCGCTGACTTTTTTTTAGAACTTTTTGAGACGATATATTTTTTTTATTATTTTTTCGTATCTATAACTGTTTGGACAGTGCCCGCCCTAGAAGCTCACCAGTTACTATATAAAAAATATAGCCCATACCCATAATAGATCCTCCGCAATACTACTGATAAAAATCGCATTGAAATCCGTTCAGTAGTTCCAGAGATTACACGCCTCAAACAATTTTTTAGACTTTGTTCTATAATATTATATTTACAGATAATAGATAATAAGTTTTCTTTTTAACAATTCTTCTATTATTCTATTCCTAAAAGGATGGGTTCCAAATTAATATTGATTTACATCCATAAATAAATTTAAATTAACAATTTATTGAAGCGAATTTCAACGAATATTTTTTTTCAATTGCGTCATTTGAGTTTGATCTCGAGAATTTTATGGCACTTTCACCTTCTCTTTCAGGGCAAGCGCAAGTAAATTGAAATTGCTCCATGTTTCACATTCACTGGACTCTCATTGTAAACATACGGAATTATATTTGAGAAGTCCTTCAAACGTTAGCCTCAATTTCCGTTTCCGTGTTTTTTTTGTCTTAGTTGAGTGTCACACCAGGAGGGGGAAACGAAGGAATATAATTTTTCCCCGGCCCGAAGGGGCAGCGGAAGTTTTTGGCAGAGAAAATCCCAACCAGAGGAGGACGACGAAAGAAACATGGCTTTTTATCTTAATTATAAGATTTAAAACTACCCATGAGAGATTTTTAACGATAATTGATTTTGGTATTTTGTGCTTCAGAAAATGGATGAACGACCAGTCTTTAATGGGGTACACAAATTAGGAAATTTTATTGCTGGTGTTTTTTGGTCTATTTTTTGTTTGTTTCTTTCTCCTTGCCTGCTTCTTAATTATTTTCATGTTTTAAATTGAATCGATTTCCTGACATTGGAAACTAGTTTAAAGCTATGCAGGAAAGCCCTTGTCTAATTATGAGATCACTTAATTCTTCAATTATTGGTGCGAACGTTCCAATGTTACAGAGGGAGCGGATTGGTGGTAGATTTCACGAAACAGTACAGTCATGAAAAACAAATAAATAATCGAGTATTTAATTTAATTAGAAATCAGCAGCAGAAATTATATTTATATAGACCTCTGTAAAAGAACAACGCTCGCGTGTTCAAAGCAGGGCCCTGAAATGGTGGCTGTGTGTGCTTCCCGACTCTGGGGTGTCCCCGAGAAGATAAAATTATTTTTCGCCGTCCTCAGCGCGACACGCTAACGGAGGGCGGAAGATGTTAGAAGCGTATCTATTATGTATTTATGCCCTTAGCCGAAAATTAAGTTAAAGATAAAATCTTAATTTTGTCACTGACTTCTTTCTTGGGGCGGTGCGCCAACGTGGATGTCGCCACTGTTACAAACAGTGGCTTACTTCAGACGCGAATTCGTGTAATAAAATACGATGGTGACTTATGCGGAAACAGTTAACGAATAATAATTGGATTATTTGCTATCATTTGCATTTAGTTTTCTCCTATATGAATTTATCTATTTTGGAATATCGGATATATATTTGCGAAGGAAAGAGTTTGCGAAGTAGGGATGTTGTTTATTCAAGTCGTTGCGTACATTTAATTAAGGAGTGATTTTTCTGTAATTTAAGGATAGAAAAATTAGGAATGGAAAGTTTGTATGTTGCTTATCCAATGCATTCTTTTCTTCAATTCAGTATTATCTATGGAAAATATTCCATCACTGTTGTCATAGAATGTTTGCCTTTAGTGGTGCTAGCATTCAAAGTAAAAACAGAGACAACGAGTTTCGTATACCTATTGAAAGAATTTTCTGATTATAAGCCGTCATTTTTTTTGGTCGAATTCCCAATTTTATCACCATGATTTATAGGTACACATTTGAATAATACTATAAAACTTCTATTCCGTTTGAACAATACATACAACTATGGGGTGGAACAACAGCCCGTTGTTCAATTCTGTAGTTGCAGCCTTAATTGCTCCCACTTGATATAAGAAAATTCGAGACATCATACAGCTTTAAGACATGCGTTTTTTTTTAATATAGTCTAGTTGCTTAAAGTTAAGGAGAGATCTAATAAGCTAATCAATTTACCGCAAACTACAGTATGAAACATAATAATTAAACTTAGATTCTGTAGTAGATATGTAACAAGTCGTACCAAGTTATGAAAACAATTTTTTTTTAAATACATCTATAAAATCTTAAACTTTCAGCATTATAGACTAAAAATTTGTTTAGAATTTAGAGTTAAAAACTTTGGTTTGCACCGAAAACTAAACTTATTAAAAAAGGCTAAATTAGAATGTCGGAAATCATTTTCATTATCTGAATTCATAAGTCTGTAAAAGTTATGAAGTAATCTTCGTAGAACAATTTCACGAAAACCACAAAATGGGTTGTTTAATCTATGAGAATGACAAAAAGTAATTGAATGGCGCGAAAAAAGCGTACAAACGATTCGAACATGTCCATCTTGTAAACATTTATAGTTAGATCGGAATGTTGCTCTAATCTCAAAAATGGCAAAATCAACTTTTTTTAATTTAAAGAAACTGGCTACCAATAAGCCACGTTGAACGTGCTTTGCTTTGAAAAAATATAAAATAAAATATCTGCGAATAGTGTAACAAAAAACTTTGGCGATAATGAAAATTGTCAGTCTATTTGCATGAACATCTATCGCACAATGGTTTTATCACTGCCGGCATCTTCGCCATCCGTCCACCAAATCCAGCAACAACAAAGTAGATAAAGTACTTTGTTGCGCCCTCCTACCACCCTCTCAACCATCTCAAAAATCAATGTTTCTTTTTTTTTGTAGTCGGTGCCTGGTAGATTGTCAGCAAAATTACAGCAAGGACTCTATATACGAAGAACTTATTGCGTATTTATTAGGTTTGTGTTCTTTTTTAAGTAAAGCCCGGCCGCTTCCAAACACAGACAGACAACCATTTGGTGAGTTCCTGTTTGGAAGTTCCCAACACGGTTAATAGTGTTTCTCGTTTGCTCCAACGAAGAAAAAGAAAAAATAACAAATAACGCGAAGAGAAAGCTAACGATATGAATGCGTCCCAATAATAATAAAATTAAATTGGCCGATGGATACTGAGTTAGCGATACGAGTAGATGTAAAAGTTTTATATATTTTTGCTACTTTACGAGCTCAACGAAAAATGAATAGGAAAATCGTGCCCGAAATATAAAGCAGGATAAAGGATGTGCGGGTATACGTATGAAAACTGCAAAGGTCAAACCTTAAGATAAATGCCTATTTGAAAGTTTACTCATGCTCGGGTATCATTGTTTTTGTGTGGAGATTGGAAAATAAATTGTCCGGTTAGAAATTGGATAAGGAAACAATTTTGCATTGATCGCTTGAGACAAAACTTTGTTGCATTAACGTTTGCAATTTTTTACGGAAGAATTTAAAAAAAAAAAGTTTTGGATTTTAAGAGAGTAGGGGGATTTGTGAATGAATAATTTGATTGCTAGGCCATGTATGTTATAGAAGATCAAGCCTTCGTAAAAAAGAAGGGCAATCTTACTGCTGAGAAAACTGATTGCTACCAAAAGACCATACGGAATCATGTATAGGGAATGTACAATCGGCTTAGGTTTGCAGAGTGATTGATCTACGGATCTACCCGTACTCAGTATAAAAAAAATACTAATGACAAAATACAAAAAAAAAAAAACGGTCAAGTTTGAGTTTTACTCACTCGCCGAGGGTTTCGTTCTTTCGTCAACAGTAAAATCTTTCTCATTTGCTGATCGTGTCAACCGTGGGAAAATTACTTTGGTGAACTTAAGGGAAATGGTCACAAGCTAGTCCACTGAGACAATTAATCGGCAGTTCATGAAAATTAGCTTACCAAACAGCTAAGCAATTTGAATCATAAAGTATTCGGCAATATTTTTATTAATAGATAGACACTTAGTCCCTTAAAACACTAATGTGGAACAGTCATAAATATCCAAGAAGTTAACAAAGCAAGTGCTCGTATTTAAAATTCACACATACACGTACAAATAGCTGATTCTCTTATTATTAAAAAAAAAAATAAAAATAAATCTACTACGATCAATCATTCCCTTACTTCGCTTCAGTCTTTAAAGTGAACTGAGGGAGAAGAGAACTGTCCTACAAAATATTCGCTTCAGGTTCACAGGTTTTGATAAGAGCTAAAAAATATTTCGGAATTTACGAGAATATAGAAACTTTTTTAAGAATCCTTTTGTTCTCGATTGAGTTGGTAACGCATTCAGGCTATTCATTTTTATTTGAAATAGATTTCAACAATTTTGAAGAAATGAGTAATGTGAAAATAGCGAGAAACTCCCCTTCGGAGAAGAAATACAAAATCAGAGAAATTGAGGATCGAACCCAGAACCCTCAGAGCACAACGCAGCTTTTTTTGCCTTCTTTTTTTTTTTTTTTTTAGCAAAAAGCTGATATAATTCAAATCGTTAATATCTCGAAAAATTGCGTGAAAGTAGTAGTAGTAGTTAATAATATTTTTTAATTCTTTTGTCGAGATCCACGAAATGACGATTTCGAATCTTTAAAATTCGTATATCATTCTTTTTGGTTTTTGGCCAATAACTCGAAAACTGTTTGAGCGACGATGCTCAAACTAAATTTAAACTAAAGATTACATCAAGAACTACATTCCTGATTTTTCAGATTTTTAGACCCGCGGGTATAGAAATCCTAAATGGTGGCAGTGTGCGGGCGTCTGGTGGCCGGTTTGTCCCGCTCGGCAGCCGGTCGGGCTCAGCTCGAAAAAACTACGAGCAACCTGGCAGTGGCCTCGTGAGCCACTACAGGGCTGGGGGGGGAGGCACGCCATGCGCTTATCAGTGCATGCAGGGATCAAATGGCAAACGACAACGGCAACGACTTAGGTTAGGCATATGGAACGTCTCATCGCTCACAGGGAAAGACCTCGAGCTGGTTGAAGAAGCTACCAGGTACCGGCTAGATATGGTAGGTATCTCTTCAAGGATCCAGAACTGTGGACCTTCCGGACGGGTGGAAACTCTTCATGTCGGGAGTCGCACCTGAAATGTCTGCGCAGGCGGGAGTGGGGATACTCGCGAGTCCTAGGCTGGCAGACAGGGTATTGGAGTGGATACCATTGGGGGGGAGGGTCGGAATCTTAAAGCTCAAGCTTGAAAGATCAACTTTGGCTCTGGTGCAGGTGTACGCACCGAATCAAGAGTCAGAGTATGCGGCCTTCTTGGAAGAAGTTGATGCTGCCTTGGATAGGGTGGCGGAGATGGATTCCCATATCCTGATGGGGGACTTTAATGCTCACGTGGGTGCTGATGTAGCGACGTGGGGGAGTGTGATTGGGAGGAATGGTGATCCTCATCAAAATGCGAACGGAGAGAGGTTGTTGGACTTTTGCTGCGCAAATGGCATGTCCATTATGAACACCTTCTTTCCACACAAAGACATCCATAAATACACTTGGTACCGTCGAAGTCTTCAACAGAAATCGTTGATAGATTTCTTTGTGGTGCCATCGTGTATGAAACGGATGGTTTGTGATGTTCGTGTGTTGAGAGGGGCTGAACTGTCCACCGATCATCACCTGGTGCTGTGTACGCTGCATCTTACTGACAAAGTACCTCTTCTGCCAAGGCGGAAACCAAGAGTGGTTACTCGCATACGGTGGGAGAAGCTACAGGACAGTGAGGTGCGGCGAAGTTTCTCACGGCGCATGGCCGAAAGGTTTTTACAAATTCCAACTGTTCCGTCACATGTAGAGGAAGAATGGCAACTGTTCTCAACAGCAGTTATTGCCTCTGCACGCGATGTTTGTGGAGAGAAGCGGCTTGGTGTGGCGGCTGGTGGTGAGAAAAGGACAGCGTGGTTTAAATCACCTGGAGTCCAAGAAGCCATCAGAGAGAAGAAGATGACCTATAGGGATTGAATTCTCTTGGGGGACTCTGGTTCTCGTGACCGGTACACTGAGGCGCGAAGAACTTGCAAGATGGCTGTGCGAGCAGCTAAAGAGCAGGCCTGGAAGGAGTTCGGCGAGAAGTTGGAAAGCGATCATAGATCTGCAAATAAGGTGTTCTGGCAAACCATCCGCCGCCTCAGAGGAAGGAAATTCAACATCATCGAAGGAGTTAAATCCAAAGTTGGGGTGTTGCTTTCCAATGAGGTAGACATCTTACGCAGATGGAGCGAGCACTTTTCGGAGTTGCTCAATCCCGAACAGGGCACTGAAGGTGGCAGACCTGTCGTCGTGAGTAGGGCGGAGAATTGTCCAACGGTGGAGGAAGTCACTTTGGCGATTGAGTCGCTTAAAGTCGGCAAATCCGCCGGAGTGGATGAAATCCGGCCAGAAATGCTGAAGGCGATGGGTAGGGAGGGAGTTCTATGGCTCTCTCGTGTCATTAAGGTGGCCTGGGAATGTGGCGAGACGCCGGAAGATTGGCAAACTGGGGTGATTCTCCCTCTTTTTAAAAAAGGGGATAAGAGAGACTGCTCGAATTATAGGGGCATATCTCTCTTAAGTCTCCCCGGTAAAGTCTATGCGAAGGTGTTGGAGGCGCGTTCTAGAGCTATGGTCGAATCCAGGTTGGGGGACGAACAGTGCGGCTTTCGACCCGGGAGAAGTACTACCGACCAGCTTTTCACTCTAAGAATGGTACTCGAGAAGGCGTGGGAATATGCCAAACCGGTCTACAGTTGCTTTGTTGACCTGGAAAAGGCGTATGACCGAGTTCCTCGAGGAAAACTCTGGAGTGTTCTGCAGGAGTATGGGATTAATGGGTCTCTGTTGAGGGCCATTCAGTCCCTATACACAAACTGTAGCAGCTGTGTTCGGATTAACGGCAGTAAATCAACACCTTTTACTGTGGGCGTTGGACTTCGCCAAGGGTGCGTCTTGTCACCTCTCCTTTTCATTATATACATGGATTGGATGTTACAACGCAGCCGTGGTGAAGAATGTTTGACATTGGGGGAGCTGAGGGTAAGTCACCTGCTTTTTGCAGATGACTTAGTTATCCTCACATCCTCACAGACGAAACTCCAGCGTGCGCTGGATAGGTTTGTGGCCGTCTGTACTGATGCTGGGATGAAGGTTAACGTGGACAAATCCGAGGTGATGGTCATTTCTAGAACGCCTGTGCAATGCACTCTGCAGGTCAGCGGAGTTCCATTGAAACAGGTGGAGAAGTTTAAGTATCTCGGGGTCTTTTTCACGAGTGATGGGAGGAGCAATACTGAGCTTTCCTGTAGGATTGGCCAAGCTGGGTCAATTTTGAAACAGCTTGGAAGGTCTGTCATCAGGAAGGCCGAGCTTGGGGTGAAAGCCAAGTTATCGGTGTTCAATTCGGTATTTGTTCCAACTCTCACCTATGGTCATAAGATTTGGGTAATGACCGAAAGAATAAGATCGCGAATACAAGCTGCCGAGATGAGATTTCTGCGTGCTGTTGTAGGAGTTACTCGCCGAGATAGGGTGAGGAACACGACAGTACGGGGAGAGCTAAACGTTGAGCAGCTTCTTCTCCGAAGAGTGCCACGTGGCACGAATGTCCCCTGCAGTACGACTTCCGAGGCGTGCCTTGAATGCGACTCCGTCAGGTAGGCGACCGCTCGGTAGACCCAGGATGAGATGGTTGGACCAAGTCCAAAAGCTCGCCTGGTTACGCTTGGGCATACCCGCCGAGGAGTTAGAGTCGGCGGCGGAGGATCGGGATGCCTGGAGATCTCTTTTGCGTGCACTGCCCCCGCAACCCCTTTAGTGGAACATGCGGGCAAAGAAAATGATGATGATGATGATGATGGGTATAGAAATGCTTTTTTTCGCACCTAAGCTCTCGAAAACTGAACCCCAGAATAAAAAGCTCAAAATGAAAACTGTATTTTATTTTACAAACCTATCCAACGGTATCTCAATCAATTTCGGTAAGAAAAATTTGTTATTAATTTATTTTAGCTTGAATAAAACTGTGTATTTTTGGGACATTGCGATGAGTTGCCTCACAACTCCAATTTTTTTTTTTTTCAGATTTATTGGCCCGATACACAATTCGGTTTTTCGAAGTTTGTGGGCTTATAACATTTCACCAATAAGACTAAAGTGCTCTTTCCAATATCTAAAAAAATAAATCTGTTTTTTCGATTTAGTATTATTACTAACTTTTTCGCTGTTAGGTAACTTTCTTAAAACTTTTTTTCGGAACTTTCTTTGGGCAAGTGAAACACATCATCTGTATAAATTTCATGTCTTAATTCCAGGTGGTTCACCAGGTACCTAAAATAAAGCTTAATGACAGACAGACAGACATTTTTGTAATTTACGCACCGCCCCCTTTCCATTGACACCCGTATCGACCATCAAAGCTAGCAAAAGTTTTTTTAAACGTTAGTATCAGTACTACCTTTTTCTTCAATCTTCGAATCATTCCGGAAAAAATTCACGACTTATTTTTGAGTTGCCGAGATACTCATTCATTCCAAGTTTCATTCCTTAACTACAGAGGATTAAGAAATTATTAGCAAATATGTAAAGGCGACAGACAGACAGACAGACGGACATCGAAGTGATTCTATAAGGGTTTCGTTATTCCTTAATAGTAACAATAGTAATAATAAATTACAATCAGAGAGAATTTAATTGTTAACATTTCGACGCCATCCACACTAAAATGTTTTCAATTGGCTTTTTGTCTTGTTTTTATTATATCACTAGCAACCCGTCCTGGCTTAGCGCAGACAGCACTGTATATCTAAAGTTTTTTAGCATTCCAGTAATGGAATACCAGAAAGTGTTAATGAATTTAGAAATAATTTTGGTTGGTGCACTGCTTCTTCTACATCTAAAACGCTGTCAACTGACTAATAGACTTTTGATGATGAATCACATTTGGCAAGAATTGAATCATTAACTTGATTGTCTTGTATTATTATTTGTATGCGACAAAATAGCTCTTCCTTCAAACCAAATGAATTAGTAGATAAGTTTGCAATATCCGGATATACATACATACCTTTTCAATCATTTCTAAAATGTTCGGCACCAAAACAAAAACATTTCTGAAATTTACCTTTCCATTTCGTACTTCAAATTTGTCTCCTCTTATTTTAATAGAACATATCATATATATGCAACACTTATATAAGTTTGAAGTTACGACTTTTTATGTGCAGCCATAACTATGACTTTTTTAGTGAAGCATTGACGTTGCTTTAGTGCGTCCTGCTATTGAAGTTTTGTCCTAAATTATTAAACTACAATACCCCGTCAATTTACCAGCACTACACTACTTGGGAACATTGCAAGGACTTGAAACATAGGCACATCGGGTTCAATTTCAGTCTCTCGACCATGCTTAATCTTTGCAAGCAATAGATTTATTGAAAGGTCTTACCGCTGCCTCCAGTAGCAGTCAAAAAGAAAATGTTCCTCTTGTAGACTTGTAGACTTATAACATAAATAAATCAAAAATGATTTTTTTTCCTTTTTAAAAGGACTCGTTTTGAATTGCTTTAATAAGTCAGTAATGATCATAGTTTTTTTTCCGCATGTATTCTGCATGGTTTGATGCTATATGGTAAGAAATTAAAAAAAAATGTAAAATTTGCGTAAGAGAGATTATTTCTCAATTAGCTTGAAATAAAATTCCACAGAACATACAGTCAAATTCCTCTAAGTCGAACGTCCTTCAGGTCAAATTTCCCTCTAACACGAATTTTTTCGCCATATTTTGGCAATATCTCAAACTCACATACAAAAACCTTCCTCTAAGTCCCATCCCTTAAAGTCAAAAATCCCTCTAACCCGAATACATTCTTTCTAGCTTTGGTCTATTTTCAATACTAAGTCGATTTTTATTTCTTTGGCTGAAAAATGACAAACAAAAATGTCCTCTCGCAAATTGTATTAAGGACGCACACTCGCAATCTCTGACTCTCCCAAAGGGGTCCGAGACGATGAACACTTTCGCGAACATTCATTTCGTGTTGATTCTTGCAGTGGAAACACGTCGGAGAAAAAGCGCAAGTGGTTGCCCGTATTGAGAGAGTAGACCAAGTTCACAGCAAAAGCGAGAATTTGCTTGCGAATATAGCCCTAAACGCGAACACGGTCGTTATCGAGAGCCATCTCTAGTCGCATCTCGCACACACAAATAATCGCCTTTAAATCTGAAAACAGTTAGGTATCTGTGATGCATTCTTGCTTCATTTAGCGCGTGTTACTTTAAAAAAGTAACATAAAGACGTCTGCCAGTGTAATTTCAATTGTAAAAATTACAGTCCAAAATAAAAGATTTTTAACAAAAAACAAAAAAAAATATTAACCAAAAACTAATTTTGATGTCTCGTGAAAATTCGACTTCGAATGATTCGACTGTATGTACTTTGATCAATGTTCCCATAATCGGATGACAGTTGTTGTCTGCGGTGCAACATATCTTCAATCATATTTTGCGGTGATTTTGCCACAGCAACAAAGGTTCAGTAATTTTACACAACGAAATTATCAAAGTAAATGACGTGTCACCAATTGAAAGACCGATTCAGAAGAACGCTAAGCCTAGACTGCCTTATTTAAATTTATTAGTATACAGTGTGCAGTTTGTCTTAATAGTTCTATGTATTTATATGAGATGTATTTCAATGTATGAATGAAATAACCATATTTCAATGTATGAATATAATATGTATGAGTGATATATGTATTTAAATGTATTAGTTGTAAATATAATACACTACAGTAAATAAGTGTCTTTGTTATTTCTGTGTAGAACAGAACACGCATCAGACATGAAATTTTCCCATTGGCTATCATCTTCCAACAAAAAATATGCGTTCTGGCATCGCTGTTTATATCCTTATTGTGTACATTTAAGTACACATATACGCATACATACATTTATCCATATTTCATATCTCATACCGTACAACGCCGTTTCTTGCCGATTATCGGCATGCCAGGTGTGTGTAAATTTTAGTTAAGCAAATGGGGGTTGAAATGAATGTGGAAAACAGTAAGGATACACTACCGATTTCGATTTTCACAAAATTTAGTATAGAGTAAGCTCAAACCTTAATATTATCTATCCAACCGTAATAAGTGATATTCACACGGAAGACATAGCAGCTAGTTTGAGCAGCTAGGATGTGACAGGTTTATTTTTAAATGTATGTAGGTATGTACGTATGAATTTTTAATACAAAGCTATTTATTTTGTTATACGGAATTAATTTCAAAATTATGGCTTGGGAATACTTTCCTGGACACGGTATCGGTCCAGACCATCAAATAGGTCGAATTATGGATCGATTTGAGTACAAGTGCATCCTTGAAAGTGTCATACATCCTTATCTGAGGAAGAGATGCTTCTGAAATGTACGATTCAGTAGCATACCGCAAATGTGGTCAAGTGTGAGTTTTACTCACGCGTCGAGGGTTTCGTTCTTTCGTCAACAGATTAGAAGTAAGGACATAACTTAAGTTAAGGCAACTAGCAACGTCTGGTAGTTCTTATTGTTTCTAATAAGGCTAAGCAAAAGAAAAATCTTTCTCATTTGCTGATCGTGCCAACCGTGTGAAAATTGCAATTTGAATCATAAAGTATTCTGCAGTATTTTTATTAGGAGATAGTCACTTAAACCTTAATGTGGAACAACCACATACACCCAAGAAAAAAACAAAACACCCAAAAAAAATTAAAAGTTTACATCATCATCATCATTATCATCAGCAAAATTTAAAATCTTTCCAACAACATATTCGTATAAATCGCAACCATTTGCGTTTTATACGCATGATTAAAATAATCATGATTAAAAAAGTAATCATAATCATGACTAAAAAGTAATCATTAAGATTGATTATGATTATAAAAATCTAATCTCAATCACGTTAATTCTATGAATAAGAAATAAGATGACTGATCACGATAACGCTCTGTGTAATCATCAGAATCCATGATGGTTTTTTATGTTAAATATTGAGTATAACAAAATTTCGCGTTATCTAATGTGCTTATCTAATGCTGTGACACTGAATTATATAAATGCACATTTGTGTTGCTTCGCAACCAATGACAAGGTGGAGGCGTCAATATTGCACCCAGGTGCCAAATGGTTTCAGTGCTTCAGCTGTTTCTGCTTCTCCGAACGGAAGGGTTATATTTCGATAATTTGGTTGCGTGGTACGAATGACTTCCGAGGCGCGCCTTGAATCGGATTCCGTCAAGGAAGGCGACCGCTCGGCAGACCCAAGAGGAGATGGCTGAAAGAAGTCCAAAATCTCGCCTGGCTACGTTCTGATGAGTTAGAGTCGGATGATCGGGTTACCTGGAGATCTCCTCTGCGTGCATTGCTCCCGCGATCCCATCAATGGAATATGCTGTCACAGAAGATGAGAATGATGATGAAAAACTTTCGTGCCTGGTTATTGCTCGAAACCCAGCGGTAAACTAACGCAAAACCAGCCTCAATATATCTACCCATGAAAGTAGAGTCTCCTACTTAAGGGCTTAAGGAACTTTGTTACACTTTAATTTGAACAAAGTTAAAAGTTAATCAAATAATCTGATTAATGATTAATGATTATTACTCATAATCAAATCTTTTGATTAATGATTAAATAATCATAATCAAATTTTTTGATTATGAGTTTTAATCATTAATCACATTAAATTTGGGCCAACACTGAACACAAGTCGGTTTTTTGAAGTTTGCGGGCTTATAACTTTTTACCAGTAGGACTAAGATGCCAACTGTAGTACAAGTTTTCGATCTGCCATGATGTGAAACACATCATCTGTGGAAATTTCATTTCTTAATTCCAGGTGGTTCACCACTAAAAGTTAATAATAATTTTTTTAGACTTTAGTATCAGTACTAACTTTTTCTTTAATCTTCGACTAATTTCTGAAAAAATTTGTGGATTGCCGACATACATATTCATTCCAAGTTTCATCCCTTAACTACAGAGGATTAAGAAGCTATTAGCAAATATGTAAAGGCGACAGACAGACGGACCTCGAAGTGATTCTGTAAGCGTTTCGTTGCTTCTTTGGAACGAAACCCTAAAAACTGATGTTATGGAATAGCCTGACCAAAATCTCGGGATTTTAAGAAGAATTGAACGTCGGACATTAAAAATTAGTATGCTTGCACTATGCTTTTCTAAAGGTCGAGAAAGCTCACAACAGCACTCCGCAATCGATTATTCTGAATATATTTTTTTCAATCAGTTTTTAAAACATCATCAGGAAAAATAAGGGTTTCCTACTAAGAATTAATTCTGGACTGTTTTTTAATTTATAAGTTCAGTATTTTTAATTTTGACAGGCCGAAAGCTGCGGTTTTGTGTGTGTGTGTGTGTGTGTGTGTGTGTGTGTGTGTGTGTGTGTGTGTGTGTGTGTGTGTGTGTGTGTGTGTGTGTGTGTGTGTGTGTGTGTGTGTGTGTGTGTGTGTGTGTGTGTGTGTGTGTGTGTGTGTGAGTGTGTGTGTGTGTGTGTGTGTGTGTGTGTGTGTGTGTGTGTGTGTGTGTGTGTGTGTGTGTGTGTGTGTGTGTGTGTGTGTGTGTGTTTTGGGTGTGTGCACTACGTGCCGTTTTGTGACCACAGCTCGAAAAAGTTGAATATAAATTACGATTTAAAAACCAACGCGCGACGTTGAGGAATGAAATCGAATCTTTAATATACTAATCTATATGATCTATAATATACTAATATACTTCCGAGAAACCTCGCCGAGAGATTCAGGGAAGGGTTTGCCTAGAGTCGTAATCTTGCTCTGGCAAGCGCCGGGTTAGGAAGTGTGTCAGAGATTCTGGTTTTGTCCTGTTATTGCAGCTTCGGCAGTGTAGTCTGGCTGCATGATCCCCTATCGGCCAAAGACCCGTATTAATCGCTATAATTTTAGCAATGCCTGTGCGAGTTCTATTAAGATGGTCGTTGGTTCGTGATAAGTTGTATTCTGGCTAGCCACTGCGCAGTTGGCCAACTGAGACAACCTGAGGTTAGCTATTTCCAAGAAGTGAGTTGAAATTCGTGCCTTGACTAGCCCTAGTGGAACGTGCCCAAAGCTGACGAGCTGTTTGGCCAGGTCATCCGCTTGCTCGTTACCATAGACGTTAGTTTGTCCTGGGACCCGGATCCGGCGACGTCGGAAAGCTTGTTACGGCATTCCTACACTAGTTTTGAGGTAGTGGAAGTTGACCACACTGCCTCGATAACAGATTGACTGTCAACCACAGACAACCCAATATAGACACCCAACTGGGCAGCTGCCATTTCCCCTCTCCCATCGATGAATATGACAGTAATTCACGACCTTAGGTGAAATACAGGAAACATTATGACAGTAATTCAGGAATCATCGAACACTAGCTCTTCATTTTAACACACATTTGTTTGATTTGCTGTTCAAAGCTCTCACACCTTTTCAGAGACACAAAATGTTATAAAAAACGCTGTCAAATAAAATCAATTGGCAAGAGAAGAAGAAGTTGGGTATCTGTATTGGGACATTTGTGCTGTCAACGAAGATCGCTAAGCTTAGTATTGGCGTCGCGTTAGGGTATGATTTGAGTATACACGCCGCCCTAATGGCAAGGATTGAGGTTGAATTGATTTGAGTTTAATTTTTTTTACATTGCCCAGTAAAGGATTATATCATTATGCTTTCATTTCAGTCTAGGACTTTATGAAAAAAAAAAAGTTGAGATCGGAGAGAAGAAAATAGAAAAATAGTATGAAGCAAGCCGAGTTGCTTTTGTATTGGCCAACAGTGTATATAAAAACACAGTGAAATCAACTTTATCTGTTTTGTAATTTTGTGCACCACTTACAGACAGATTTTAAGGCACCATTAACCCTCTTATTACTCTTTTTGAAGTTGAAATTTATCTGACGTCGTTATTATTTGTTTTATTCGTTTTCATAGAATTTAATTAGATCTGTTGCAATACGTGCATCTGACAGTAAGCACTTGAATAAGTACCTAACGACATAAAACCTTGTTGATACCCCATATTCAAGTATTGCATAAAACGAAAACAAAGTTCTTAAGGGTCTTTCCCCATGTATGCTTTTCATTTATTTTCTTCGTAGCATACATCGGCAGCATAAACGTTTATTCCAACAGAGCCCAGTCGCTACTTCATTCCACTTTCTCTAGAATGCGTGACCTACATGTCCACTGATGTATGAATTAATCTCATCACACACACAGCATTGCCTGCGAGATTTTTTGACTTAGTCAAATGAGCCAATTTGACGTAACGACCAATCCCACATTTACATATTTTACATAATCATAAGACTTATTAATCCTCATAAAAGAAACAAAAAAAGATAAAGAAAGAAAACCGAACCGAAACCAACTTAGTGAGTGACATATGACAATTGTAACAACATCCTGTCACAAAGTTCCCACTCAACCCCGAGCTTTAAGGTCGTGCTGCATGCTACACACATGAATGTGTCCATTGGTATTGTAAAACATGATGGGAATAATTATTATTATTCGTTTCGACTGAATGAGATACAGCCGGAAAAAAAAGATAGCGAAACAGGACCAATGAAAGAGAATATGATCCTTGGGAGTTGACAGAAGCACATACTACATATAAATACAACGCCACACATGTATATAAAAATCTAGTCCCAGCTTTGCAGGCAAACTTTAACATTTGTCTTCGGTTAGTTATTCCATTGTTATTCCTTTTTCATTTTGAAATTGACAAATGATGTTTCATTATGGGTCCTTCTGTGTCCCCAAGTTGATACCCTCTCCGTCATTTGTTCAGTGGACCAGGCATATATGCGAACGACGAATTTTTCGGAGATGTGTGGGAATGTGTGATGGCAGACCATGTTTATTCACTGTGGAGTATAAAATGGGATCAGAAATTGACATGTAATAAAATTGTGTCCTTTGTAGTATGTTGTAAAGTTTGTTTTCGTCCTGCCACCGACCTTCTTTTATGACAAAGTCTAGTTCAAATTAAGAACAATCGTTGTATTATGATAAATGACTTGCGGATATATTATTAAGTTATTAACAATAACATACACACATACTCTGCTATTAGTCGTGAAATGGCAATCAATCCAATAAAAGAAGAAAGGATCAACGCATATTATACGGAATACGGACTTTCCTCCTTCCGCAGGAAGGGTTCCAACGAGCAATCGTATCCTGGTTTCTATTGAAATAGATGGCGAAATTGGCTAAGGATTTATAAACTGGACTTGTTTACAAACATAACATTTCATAACTTTTTCTTTTCTCTTTTAGACGTCAGTTTTTAGCCTGTGATTTATTATTATTTATTAATATAATCTCTTTTTGAACAACTCTCAACACAGGCTGCCGATTTTTTGTGTCAGTGATGTACATACATATAACAGTTTTGCCTCGAAGTTATTAATTTTAATCTATATGAATTTGAAATTTTTGCAAAAAAAAATTCCAGACATACAATTTTAGAAAAAAATGTTCAACCACAGAACTGTAGGATGCTCAAGCGGTGACGAATATCTTCTTCTTGAGTATCCTGCTTTTAAATCTTGTAAGCATGTGATTTGTTTCATTGATGTAGCTAAGAACTCAAGGTTCACTGCAACAAAAGTACACACAACTCGTTACTCATATCATAATTTTAACAAATGCTACTTACGAGTGCATGTCTCTAAGCCATAAGTCCATAATTTTATTTGGGAAACAAACAAAATTCTACTTCTAGGAAATCTGGCTATAAATTCACTAACAAAAATAATTTTGTGTTTTAACGGCTCACACCGTCTTAACGAGAGAAACAAGTTTTCCTTTAAAACAAAAGACTCCTAGTCGTTTGCCACTCAACATTTGTATTCGCAACATGAAATCGTTTATTTCACGCCGATTGATTTCGCAAAATGTATCCCTATTATCGTCCAAGGCAAGCACAATTCAACCAGCCGTAGCGCACAGCGCAAACAGCCACCCACCTCTTTTTTAGGGTTGCTGCACCCAAATAAAAAAAAAGAGGACATTGGCCCCATTGCTGTCAATTTAAATTTAAGAATATGAAAGGAAATTGTGTGGTAGCTCGGCATCCCTTTTTACAGGAGACAACAACCGATGAAGAAGAGGCAACCCTTATCGATGGATCAGACTCGTCCACCCACAATGGAAATAATATTTAGGTTTCACATCTTCGGATACAGAGCAGAGAAGAGAACTTGATTTGACCAAACTTGTTCCTGTACACACCCCACCGGCGATGGTGGTAATGGTGACGGTAACGATGATAGCATTGTTGGTCAGTCGGTATAATGTGGCATAGTAAATTTGGTTACACTTTTAAATTATTGCATGTACACCCCGTAAAAATCTATGATCCGTTTAATAAGGTTCTACAACAAATTGACGACATAAATTTTCGTATTTTCCTTCGACTTTCATTACAGTTGAGTGCCTAGTGGAAAGTAAATAAAGTTAGATAGTTTGTGGTATGAACGGAGCGTGATCTGATTATTTAGTAATCACGAAGTGTTAAACTAAGAAATAGGTCGTGTGGATTTATATACAGTCAGTCAAAAAAGTAAGTAAGCACCCTGAAGAGCGCTTTGTTTTATTGTATACAAATTAGTCTCGAGGAAATTCAAATTACCAAACCACCCCATTTTTTCAGCCATGGACAAAAAATTTCCAACCCCAGATGCTCCCATAATACCCTATACCATATCAATCCGATTTAGAACTGAAGTGAGCAACAAAATAACAAAAAAAACAAAAACGGTCAAGTGTGAGTTTTACTCACCCTCCGAGGGTTTCGTTCGCAAACATATTAGTAGTTCAGACTTAATATAAGTCTAAGAAATCCACAAACTAAAATAGTCAAACCAAATTAAACTCAATTCACTGTTCATTCACTAAAATTCTTCTTTTCATTTCGAACGAAACTGAACAAAAGAAAATCCTTTCCCATTTGCTGATCGCACCAGCCGTGTGAAAATTGCTTTGGTGCATTTAGGGATTCTAAGACGCGTGTGGAAATGAGAAAACTTAAGTTAACTTAATATATCGAAAACTTAACTTAAAGTTCAAAATGAAAGTTCTATTTCATTTTATAAGACCTGTCCGATGCTACCTCACTTAGTAAAGTCCTGTGAATTTTTTTTTAAAAAAAGTTATTAATTAATTTTCTTTAGTATGAATAAAAAATCATACACGATTTTCAAATAATTATGGGGTACTGCGATGAGTCACAAGTCGGTTTTTGGCAGTTTGTTGGGTAATAACTTCTTACCGATGAGAGTAAGGTGATTACCATAGTACAACTTATTAATCTAACTATCATCCTCTTTTCAATGATACCCATATCAAAGAACTAATAAAACAGTTTTGTTTTTCGAATTTAGTATTGGTACTAAGTTTTTCGCTTATATGAAATTGTCTTACAATTTTTTCCCTGAACTTTCTTTTGGCAAGTGGAATACATCTTTTGGCGAAGTTTTATTCCTTAATTCTTTGTGGTTAGCCACTCAGCAAAGTTAAAGCCTAATGGCAGACGGACAGACATTTTCATAATCAGGGCACTGCCCCCTTTCCAATGATACCCATATCGACCATCAAAGTTAATAAAAGTTTTTTTCCGATAGTACTAGTACTAACGTTTCCTTTAATCTACGACTAATTCCAAAAATACGTATGTATTGGGCGGCGTAACAGCCCGTTGAGAGCCAGAGCCTAGCTTTTTCGCGCCTCCACTGTGTTGTGCGGCGTTATAATTTTGTCACATGTGGAGGGGACCTACTGTTTAATGCCGGTTCCGAACGGCGAATTGCGAAAGCTTTTCATGACAGAAGTACTCCAGGAAGGTTGTCAGTCGTTCGCTGGAGGTGGGGCCGTGAAAAATGTTTATGGTGTTTTTTTTCCCCGAGCTGGATTCGAACCCGGGTACTCTCGCTCAACAGCCCGACGCACTAACCGATCGAGCCAACGGCCCCCAAATTCCAAAAAACTGCATGATTTGTTTTTGGATTAGATGTTTGCTAGATACATCTTCAGTCCAAATTTTATCCCGTAACTTGAAAGGACTTATAAGCTATATGCAAATATGTAAAAGGCTACAGACAGACAGATTTGGATTTGGATTTGAACACGGGTACTCTCGCTTAACAGTCCGACACACTAACCTACCAAGCCATAGCGCCCACTTTTGTTTATTTATTTTCTAATTTTTTTATTTAGTAACCCATAGATATGTACATTCGACACTAGCTGTCTCAGATCAGAATGTACCTATAGAATGTCCCTTGTTCAATACATACACTATAAATAGTTGTATAATGCCTTCACTTCTATCTTTACTAGATTATCACGAAAAATAAATTTAATTGTATTTTTACATATGGAATCTTAAATTTGTAACTTATTATGAATTGCATTGTATTTGTATTGAATAAACTACTACTAGTATCACTACTATTTCTGCTACTGCTACTAATATACTTTATGAAAATTGCAAACCCTATCTACAGTGAGGTGCACAAATGAGAACATGTTTTTTGTACGTGTAATTTAAACTTCATAGAAAAGAACAGAATCAGGTAAACTCGTATCCAAACTAATTATGCATAGCGTCGTTATGTAGGTTATGTCAAGACCTTTCAAATTATGTATTGCCAGATACGAGCTTTCTGATCCGAAAAAATAAGAAATCATAAGAAAATTGTGTGCAAAAGAATCATTCATTTCCGAAGTGGCGGTGGCCTAGTGGGTGTGGTCTGCCTGCCTTGCCTGCCTTGCAACCGAGAGAAGTTGTTTATGTGATTCAGCAGCAATCTCATAAGTTCATTATAGTTTTTTTTTCTGAGTATTTTCTCTATGCCCGTTAAGCAGCCCATACACTATTCAATTCAATCATCAATTCAGTCAAATTAAAGTGAAATCAACCCATGTGTGGCTTCGTCAATTGATCGATTTGACGGTTGGCGAAAAATCAAAAGATTTTGATTTTTGCGGTGTTGACTGTCAAGTCTTGAACTCAATTGAATCGTGTGTGGGCAAGTTCATCGACAAGTTGTCAAATATAAGAAATTTCGGTAGACATTCATTGTGAAATCGTGTGTAAATGAGTTTTGTTCTGTGTTAAAGTGAAAAATTATATATAAATTGGCAGGTTTTCAATTAAATTGATGTATAGTGTGTGGCCGACTATCATTTCAGTTGACAACTCAGTTTACAATCGAATTGAATTGTGTATGGGCTGCTTTAACATGTATGGGGTGCTTGTGAAAAGTAGACAAATAGACAAGTAGTCAGACGGAGATTATTGTTCCTTCATTTTTGTTGTGGCATGGCAAAATGGGCATTTTTTGTTGAATCTTTTACTCCTGTGGTAAAGTGGTATAGTGCAGAAAATGATCAAATGTTGTTTGAATAGTAACCCCTTAGCTTGTAAATACCAAAATTGAAAGAAATCGGTTCTGACGTCTGTATCTTTACTAAGAATGATTTAAATAATTGTGAGTCTGATAGAAGTAAAAATTTTATTAAAAATTTGCTCGGTGATTGAAAATGAAACCGTATACATTTACAAAGAGATTTTAATTGGCTGAAAATACACAGAAAAACTAACACTGCAACTAAACTACATTTTAAGATGAAATACGTTGTGCATTTTTGTGCACATTTCACGGATTATTGCGCAGAATTTTTAAATCTATGAATCAGCAATTTCTCAAAATTACCGGGATAGTGGTTTCCTTTTCACTTCACACGTATTTGTTTTTGTCATATGTTGCACACTTTGCTTTCGTAATGGAAAGTTAATGGTGTTGGCAGCAGCTTTACGTGCAACAGCGAAGATACCGCAGTGCTGTGCTGTGTAGTTTTGGGTTTTATTAACCCACTTTCTTGCATTCATGAGTCCTTAGAAATTTTTACTTAAGCCTTGAGTATTTATATAACATAATTATAAACAAAACACACAATAAAATACAATTACGACAAAGAGGACGCTCAGCGCGGACAGAAAACAATGAAGTGTCAAGAAGTGAGTGAGATATGTCATTTTCCGTGTCTATCTCTTTTTAACATCGCAAATCAATTATTATCAATGTTCATGTAAAGTGTTATACATGTAATTTTATATTTGCATTGGAGCCTTCATCTCAGAAACCAAATTATCGCCCTGAGATATCAATCCCACAACAAATTGGTTCTCACATATATGCTGCTGGTCATCTGAATAGGTTCACATTTTCTCGCAACTTAATGTTAGTTTCTCTTCACATATGTATATTGCAATGACACATTTGTTGTATATGTAATGAAAGAGCATTATTATACGGTTTATTTAAGCCAAAAACTTTTTTCTTAAAGCTTGCCGTAAAATGCACAGGCAAGATTAATCAACTGCATTCATAAAAACATACAAATTTGTTGGCTCATCTGAATAGGGTCAGTAGCAAAAACTTAAGTTTATGTGTAGTTGCGGTAGTATTAAATGCAGGTTTAAAACATAAGTTCCTTTTAAAGCTGGTATATAACTTCACTGTAAGGGTTGCCGTTGCTTTTCAATAATTTCTTTTTTCATGGATTCATTGATTTTTTTTAAATTGCCTCTAGCTCCTAAACTAGAGGAGACAGCCAGCTCGAATATAATCTAGTTTCAGAGGACAATTTATTGTCTTTTTTGTTTTTAATTCTAATCGGCAAACAAAATTTATCAGCATTGGGTATTCAGTTCATTTTTGTTCATCTGCACCACGTGTGGTAAATGCCTAACTTTTTTAGAAGTCGTAAAAATGTTCTATGCGTATCGATATCGTTGACATTATAAACATAGATAAACGAGAGCAATAAATTGTTACTGTGTAAATTAGAATGTGTTTCGTTAACCCCATGTGTGTATGTTCCTTTGTGTCAGTTGAATTGGGTGTAACAAGGAACCTATTTGAATGGGTACGGCTTTTATTACCTAGGCCGAAAAAACATTGTAGGAAATCAAATTTATCTTTAGTTTTTCTTTAAATAAAATTATCCAACAGATAACCAGTTTAATGCATCTACCCATATTTTTGTTGACTTAATTTATTGTTCAAATTTTCTGCGTTGTAGTGATACAAATAACAAACAAAACCTTTTCAGTATTTATTTATTATTTAGTATTTATGGCTAATTCGTCATTGGTACTTCAGTACTGGTATGTTTTTGCTTGATGTTTTTGCTACAGCCCAAGTACGATCATACCATTTTTAAATATTTTAGACCAATAATTAGCTCCAACATCAAATTACTGATTACTGACAAAGTATCGGGTCTTATTCACAAGAAGATTTCTTATCCCTCAAACCTCAAGCACACATTTCCGAAATTGTCATAAATTAAAAGAGAGCATACATACATATGTGTCTTAACTCAAAAGAAAACAAGCACACCCACAATTTTTGTTTCGCCGTATACTTTGTAATTTAAAAATGAATTACTTATTAGCACAGACGCTCGTGTTCTACAAACTCCCTTCTTATCCCTGACATAAAATATTCAAAATAAACCACTGAAGCAAGTGTTTCACAGATTACAAACATGTAAGCATATAGTAAAATATTTAAATACCTGAATCTGAATTAAATGCCTTCGAGGGAAACTTTGCTGACAGAATTAATTGTAGGGATTAAACGCAAGTAAGACACCACCAACCCCCTAAAGTCACATGTGACTCACTTAATGTACATACACTGCTCGCACGTTAGGCCTAGCTGCCTTAGAGAACCTGCCACACAAATAAAATAACAAGGCTAAAAGGCCGGGAGCAACAGTGAACAGCAACAGCCACTGGCAAAACGACACTAAAGGATATAAACATACTTACGTGTCTGCATACGTACATATGTAGTTATACTAACGGAGGAGGCCTAAATTTGCAACAAATGAGAATACGCAAGTTATTCCCGAAAATCATTTACAGAAACAATAATACAAGTCTAATAGATGCCTAACACACCTATTTATGCTAAGGCGTGTAAGTCTGTTATCACCTTCGTCTTCCTTCCGTTTGGCACCAAGGTGAATCGATGTCAGTTTGCTTGCTCTCAGCCCCCCTAAATTCACACAAAGTACTTCCGAGTGTCGAAGATTGAAATCCGTGCGGTATACCCTGGAGTAGTTGCCTGCTTAATCTCTGCATTTGAACTTCCCAATTTGGAGATTTCTCACTACCACTACCCACCACATCGCCACCACTCCACTGCCACTACTAATGGCAGCGCTCTGGGTGGCGTAAAGGAGGGAGGCTATTTGACGCAACATTCCCAACGAGGCAGAAGGGATTTTCATGGTCTAGAAGGCAGAGATAATTACTACTTAGGCGTTCTATCGCAGGCATATAGATGTTTAGTCATTTGTAGTAATTTTCCTGATTGCGGGAAACTACTAATTTGTAATTTGCAAAATGTCTTTATAACAAATGGAAGAGCGCTTTATCAATTTATCATAGCTAGTTTCACTCCTATCAGCGTACCGCACTCGACCCACTCCTCCTGGCAACGCAGGCCTAGTGATTAAGTCTTAAACGAAGAAAACTCGACTCATCCCTTTTGTTGGGTTGCTAAATAGCCGGCCGTTTTGTTTTCAAGCCACCTTGCGCCTGCAGCAGTTGCGAGGTTATTCGGTATAGTTGATGATTTTTTCCTTAAAAAACGGAAATAAAGTATCCAAAGGTGTTCATAAAACGATTGTGGGCGTCAGAGGCTAATGGGCTTAGTATTGGCATAGAAACGAAGGTAGAAACAAACCGGAAAGGGACTCAAAAAAACAGCTTAAGCTCGAAATTCTAAGAAATGCTTTTCAAAATATTTTCAAACCTAACAGAAGTCTTGGAACGTCTTTTCACAGATGCTGTGGTCTAAATTCTCTTTCAAAAAGTTCCCTTTCTCCTCGGCACACACACGAGGACATATCTACAGTGTGGTGCACAAATGAGAACATGTTTTTTGTACCATAAGCGTAATTTTTTAGGGTCTAAGGTATTAGTGACTGCTTGCTACACAGGCTTACACATTGTTCCCAATGCTCGGATTCGCGGCCTAAAAGTTTCCTGCAAATATACCAAACAAAATATTAGCAGGCATGTTATACTACCTATTTGACGTGAAAAGTTAGCAGTTTGATATCCCTTTGGCTATACCCAGTTGGATTTGTTGATAAGATACGTACTTATCCTCTTCCTCCTCATCCCTGCAGCTTCTGCAGAAGTAATTGAAGGTGGCGCTCATCCTTCTGGCGTGATCGCCGAAGAGGCAGCGGCCAGTTAAGACACTAAGTAGTCCACTATTGCTAGCTCTGCTTATCGAGAGCAGCTGTTCTGGCCTACTCCTATTTAATCCAGGTCTCACTAGTCTAGAGATATTCCAGGAATGTAGATTTCTTCATCTGGAGTTTGGTGCCATTATGGCTTCTGCAAGTAGTTGTGAACCAACCTCCTGCATGGAGGAAAATTCTCCTGATCTCCTGGTTGTCGTTTAAACGCATTTCCACTCCTAGATATACCCGTGTACCCAGGGACCCAGCACAGGGTGAGACTACACCTGTCCGCCATCTCCTTTAGAGATTGGCGACATTGTTTTACCATTCTTGATCTGATCAATGGTGCTTTATGGCCGCCTGACTGTCTATGTAGAGGACAATAGACTGGCCATCTATCAAGCCCATGGACAGCAAGCACGCTTCCTCATGAATTGCTGTTATTTCCGCTTGGAAGACACCACAGCAGTCCGGGAGACGGAGAGACATCGCTATGTTGTGTCAGTCAGCGAAAACTCCAATGCCCGTCCACTTTCCAGATTTTGATCCTTCAGGTGTAGACTTCCAATGCAGCCTGATTTCTGACTCTGTCTGCCTCCTATTCCTCTCTGTTTGGAATCCTTGTTCAACAGTTTCGATGTTGATTACAGTTCATAGAAAAAACCGAATCATTTTTTTTGCACTTTACTACTACATTTAAAGACTAAAAAAAGAACGGCATATAATACAAAACCGAAAACATAAAAGCTTAAGAAATAACGAGCAAAAACAATACACATGTACTCAATTTTGCACCCAAATTTTTACTCATTTGTGCACCTCACTGTACATAGGCAGATAAAAACTGGGAACATGTGAGATTTATCCAAGATAACCACACAATTTATTGTCAATGTCATTAATGGATAATTACCATATATTGTTCCGTTTGATTAATATATAATTCGTGGAAGAAGTTAAGGGGGCATTTTCGAAACTGATGTGGTTCTAATTAGCACTATACGCGTAGGCGGAACTTGTTTGCTGAGTTGCATAAAAGATAAAGTTGCGAATGTATTTCTATTTATAGAGCGTTTAGTTTTTAAATGATGTGGGTCGGTTTGGTTTGTGTAATTTGAAAGGAGAGGAAAGTGGCTTAGAGGCACCATTTAATTTTAATTGCGCTAAGTAAAATTTGTTATATGTATGCGAAACTCTATTTCATGATTGAATGGATGGAGGTTATATTTAAAATACCATTTAATTACTTGTTAAGATATAGAAAGGGTATTTTGAACACCTGGGTTATTGTTATGATTCGATGCTACTCGTGAGTTGTAGCAAAGACCAAGTTAGTGCACGCCATTAAAAAATATTTTGTGAACATTTTTCTATGACGACCCCAACTTTTCAGAATACTTTCGCTCTCATAGCTTTAGAGTGTTTGTTTGTTGTTGTTTTTCTTATTGAACACTCTTTGCCAAAACAAAAGTGAGGAAAAAAGGAGATCGGCAGAAACTCGTGTTGTTCGTGTTATTTTCCTTTTGTATTTTCTTATGGCAGAAAAAAGCATACACCTCCAAATTATTCATAATTTTGTTTACTTCAAAAGCCAGTCTCAAAAAGTTATTTATGGATAAGACAAAAACGTACTTTCGATTGCACATATTTTATCAAATATATTAAAAAGTAAAAACAAGAGCAAAGTTAACTATATATGCTCTATCTTAGTAAAATATAAACATTTTTTTGTGGGTGTAATCTCAATTTTGTAAGGTACTGTATATACCGGCAGAAACTTGTTGTCCTTTTTTGTATTGTGTTTTCTTGGGCTTGGTAAGGTATGTATGTTTGTATGTATATGTATTAGTGCAAGTATCTTGAAAATTAATTTTTAGTAATCTTGCAGAATCTTTTATTTTTCCTTACACAGATGATGTATTGATGTTGTATTCATGATTATTTTTTATCTAATTTGTTAAAATTTGAACCTTTTTAGTTGAACCTTAAGTTAGTTTTTTTCAACCACCCGAGAGCAATGTTTTTGCAGGGGAACTGAAATAAGGCGATTCAGCGATTTTTATTTTATGCTCAAAGCATGAACTATAATAGTAGAACCAAGTAGTTTCTTTGCATTTCGCAATAATTTTTGCCTTTATGTCGACTATTTCAGGACTGTTAGTAAACACGGAATGAAATAATAAGAAGTGCCTCTTACCAATGTCAAACAATAGATCTGACGTGCCATATAAATTTCCAAAATCATCAAGAACACCATGAAGGAAAAAGTGTCACAAAATAAGGATACACAAACTAGAAACAAGCAAATTGAAGAATTTTGTGTTGTTTTCATTTATCTCTCCTTACCATGATCACTCATCGTGCAAATGTAAGCTAAAGTGTTCTGCTACGGCGACGCAAAGTCTCCCATATTTTTCGGTTGGCGATAAACAAACAACGTGAAAAAAAGTGAAACAGCTTTCCTCTCTGGAATATGATCACCCTTTGTCCCCGACCGCGCGTGCCTGTGGGAGCTTTCTACTTTTCATCGAAGAGAAATGTATGTAGCTTGAAGTTACGTTTGTAAGATAAGGAGTTTATATTTCTAATTTCATCGAATGGAGTCAAATGTCAAAAAACGATTTGAAAGCCCATAGCGATTTTATTATTTTATATAATCGGCTTAACCGATTTCAATGAAATTTGCAATATAGATTTCTTATGTCCTGAAGTAAAGCGTTAACTAATTTGCTTTTGAATGCAATAAGTTTGACTTCAATTCAGAAAGCAACGCCAGCATATAGCAGGCGGACGTTTCGATAAATGTCAAAGAAATCGGACCGATTTACTGAACAATTTGGCGATTGCACCGCCATTGGCGATTTCCCGCCACTAATGTGAACCACAACACAAAGTTATTTCAATCCTTTTCTGTTCTACAAAAACAAAATACACAGAATACGATCGCGGAATAAAAAACTAAGCAAAAAGGATAGTTCGAACACCAGCGTTCTTATCTTGATGCGTTGCATGCACCTTAAAGTTGAAGTCGAAATTAATGCATTTAGGCATTAATACAAAACAGAGTACACAGTTTAAGCATTTTACGTTTTAAATTTCAGCCAAAACGGTCCGGCGGCTTGGGAGCCAATTCTGACAAGAGAAAAATAACAAACATCCAAACTTTCGAATTTATAATATTATTAAGATTAATATTTGCTACACCCAAGCTTACAAAACAAAACTAATTTAACATGTTTTAAACCAAAAAAGAAGCAGCTAGGAGTGAGTTTTACAAACGCACTAAGGGTTTCAAAAATTGTTCAAAAAATTTCTTATTAATTTTTTTTTTTAGTAAGAACAAAAAATCATAAAAATTTTTTTTGTAGTGTTTTCGGGATACTGCTGCGAGATGCCCCATGACTCCAATTTTTTTTTTAGATTATTGGTCCAATATATTAAAAAATATGGTATGTAACACGATACGCAATTTGCCATTTTTTTTTATATTTTGTTGACTAATAACTTGTTACCAATAATACTAAGGTACTGAGCGTAGCATAACTTTTTGATCCACCTATCATTCTCCTTGTAATCATACTCACATAAATTATCTAAGAAAATAACACTTTTTTTGAATTTTGTATTACAGTAAAACTTCTCTTCATAGACACCTCTTTATAAGAGACACCCCTCTTAACGGACAAAATTTCTAGTTCTCGGCTTGAAGATAGCACTTTGACTACATTTTAACCCCTGCAAAATGGATCCCCTTTATACCGGACACGGACACGAATATAACTCCTACTAAGCAATTTTCGCTCTTATGACGGACACGAACCAAATCCAAAGATGGCAGAGGTAGAAAAATATTGTATGTGTGTACGTGTTCTACACATATACTACTAAATATTTGCCGCGTTTTTAGAGGTGTACGAACGCCGTTTTTACAAATGAATTGTTTTTACAATACATAAAATTTCATTTATTAATTCTTATTGGTTCACAATACCGCACCCCTTTCAATAATACCCATATTGAATTTATTCTTTAATCCACAACTAGCTCCGAAAAAATCACAATTTATTTTTTGGTTCCCTAGATACACCTTCGGTCCAAATTTAATCCATTAACTACGTAGATTTGAGCCCTAGTTACAAGCGGTTTTATGAATAGGACAGACAGACAGACACCAAAGTGATTCTATGAAGGTTTAGTTAATGCCTTTGGATTGAAACCCTAAAAAATTACCTCAGGACGAAACTGACTAGTTCACATTTAAATAATTGAAACGAGGCCAGTAATTTATTTAAGTCTGTCAATCCTGCATTATTTAGAATTTCTGTTTTGTCTGCAGAGCGTTGTGTTTTAATGAAGTTTGTGAAAAAAGGCGAGGAAGAACAGAAATGGTGTATCATTTCAAACCATGGAAAGTTATTTTTATTTCCTTTCAATATTTGTATTTATTTTATTTATAATACATTTTGTACCAAAATTCGAAGTTGTTGAACTTCATTCATACTTTTTTATAGTTGAAATTAAAAAAAAATATAGTGAAGATACCAGCAAGCTTAGTCTTTAAAAATCAATTAATCAAAAGACGTATAATATGCTCAATGATATCTCCATGCTTTTTCACTTTTATTCATTTAAGAAAAATCACGAAATTTTTTGTGCTAAGATTTGTAGCATGGACAGTTTTTTTGAACATGTGTCTTAACAATGGATTTCGCACATTTTTGTAGAAGTGAAATTAGGAAAAAACTAAGTTTGATTGATGATTTGACGATTTTACCACTGTAGAGGAGTTTAATTATATAGCTTGGCGACCTGAGCTTGACAATTCCATCACTATGACCAAGAATGAATAAATGGAGTATTGTATTGCAGAATTTTACGTTTGCTTTGGACAGACAACAGGATAAAACACCATGTTTTATATAGCCATTAAGAGCCTTTAGAAGGAATCAACTACTGTGCTTTGTGCTTAGATAATCAGCGGTTTTTTTTTAATGTCAGTAATGACCATTGGCAATTTGGTTAAAACGACAAAGAATTATCATTGTTTAAGAAAAAAACACCCAGATTGGAGTTGAAGGATCAAAATGAGTACAATGTGCAAAGTTAAGCACTCTTAAATAAAAGAAATAGGAAAAAAATATATCGCTTGATGTCCTAAAAAGGAAACAAATCAGCAAAATAAAAAGAGAAACCTACAAAACATTTTTCTTGACTGTCTAATCTTTGTTGCTTGTCTTTTCATTCTATTAAAATTATCCCAGTGACCATTTCACGATCCTGTAGACCTGATAAAAGGTTCATCCAACACCTCGAGGCGCAACAAAAGAAATAAGAAAAGTGAAATGATGATAAAGCTTTTTGTTTGTTGTCCTATTTCTCGACTACGGTCCTGTATTTTTTTACTTACTTGTTTACTTTTTTTTTTCGTTCGGTTTCGTTCCTGAAAATATTTGCCATTGGCCGTTTTTGTGCGCATGAAGCACTATTTTTGGTTTCGCCACATTCATTCGACTAACTCGTCACTTCTTAGATAACCCTGCACATTCACACGAGCTGCCATGGCAAATTGTGTTGGACCAAAGTGTTGGTGTATTTTAGCGGCAGCGGCGGGTTCAGAGGGCAACACTACGGCTATAGGTCGAAGGTCGTAAAATTGTAAATTGTCTAAAAGACTATCTGCGCACCTGTGTTCTTTTTTTTTGGTTCAGGTTTAAGTTTCAAGAGTGCTCCAGGTCCTATAGTGACCCGGTGTTGTTTTTATATGTGTACAGTCCTCGTAAGTGGATACCTGTTTGCTGACTGGGTGGTAGAACTGAGGTATTTTGCAAATTGTGCACTGTACAACTATGTATATCTAATTGAAAAAGGCATACAGGTGAACGTAAGGTATTCCTGAGCTGTTGGTTTAGTGCATTTGCATAGTAGTGGAAAAAACGTGCCATTTTAACCAATCTTAAATGGTGGAGTTGAAGTATAACTTGAAGTAGAGTTCGGTTTCGAGTTCTGTGCTGTGATTATGAAACTAAATGATATGCTCTTTGTTTCAGAGTACACATTAACCAAGTCAAAGTGTAGTTAAAATATAAAAATTGATCCAATAGCTTTATTTCATTAAAAAAAGAAGGTTAATGGACTTAGTCCTGGTTATATGTATTAAAATCAATGGTGACCTTGCACTGGAGTCATCTTGTAATTTGTGCACTTGCCATATTGCCAATTTTAAAGCACGCACTGACACCAACAGCAAGCATGCAAGCAAGCACTTCATTGGCCTTGACAATCCGATCCGCTCTATTTGACATATAAAATACCCTGAGTGTAAGAATGGGGCGCAATAAAAATTGTTACAGCAAAAGGAAACATTTGAGGGGGCAGGTCGACGGGGGCGGCGACAGAGTTTGTTGAAAAACGATTTTAGATTTTTCTCGTGCCCAAGTAGCTGCACGATACCATGAATCTAAAATTTATTCTTTTTTAATGCTTTGAATCTTTCTCTCAAACCAATGAACATCTTGCTTTGGGGTTCGATACTGGAGTCGTAAGAGGGTGCCTTTAACTTCCTCATCGGAAAATCACAGACCAATAGTAGCTTTGTTGCATATACTGATGCTAGGGAACTGAACTACGTCGTAGTGATTGATAAAACCGATTGCTTTCCACATCAGTGCATGGTAGGTTGCAGGACGGTGCTGTGACACGAAATTGAGAGCTTAGAATTGAACAGGGCGTATTTCCGAAATCAATTTAAAGGTACAAATACTATCAATATTAATTAATAGGTAACTTTTCAGAGAATTTGGAAGATTTTTACTCTTTCAACACAAGCACTAATTAATTAGTTCCCCCAATGTTGGCATTAAGTTCCCCAAATGCCAACATTAACATGCCAAGAAAGAAGAAGGCAACCATCTAAAAAATCTGTTTTTTGAGATGACCCTAAATTGCATTTCAAGGTTTGACCATTTATGCATTACTAAACCCCCTTTCTGGACTTTTTTATTTAAACCTTGTTATGCGACATTCCCACCAGTGTTCTGGAATTGTACTTAAGTGCTTAAAAAGAAGATGGATATTACACTAGTCTTCTTACAATTTATTTATAAATCGTTAATGGGACTAAAGAATCAAAACGAATAGACACATCCCTTAGATAACAGTTGCTTAAAAATTGCTATCATAGCATTCACTGGACCTCGTTCCGTTCGTTCACTTCCCGTTTTCTTTTAGATCAAATGCTGTTGGTGCGAAAAAGTCCACCCGGCCAGAATGAGTTGGTGTTCACTTTTTCTACAGTCCCACCCACCAGTCAAAAGAGTACTTTAGAATTCGTATTTTGTATGCATACTTATATATAGCCCTAACTCAACTAAGTAAAAGCAGCTCATACCGTTTGGAAGGAATGGAGATAAGGATTATTTTTTTTTTTTTATATTTTTCATTTTTTCTATGCTTAGTAAGGAAAATGCTTATTCGAGACTTTGTTGCTCGTACACGGTTGCTGTAAAAGTACTAGACCGTAGAGTAAATCGGTTTTGATTTTATTGTTTCAACATTTATTCTGTTTTTTTTTTTTTTCTTTTTTTTATATTTTTTATTGAGCTTTGTGCAAAGTACTTTGTTTTCAGTAAGATAAAAACACCTTGGTTTGTAATGGTTTCAACCACAATATTGTCTTTTTATTTATTGAATTTATCTTTCTTACGCCCTTATGTTAGTAAATAGATAATCCAACGAATGAGTTTTTGAAATTATATGTTGGTGTTTAAAAGTTGTTGGAATAACTTGAAATGTTAAAACTTGAGATATTGAAAAATAGACTTCAATTAAATTTGAGTAACATGATTTTGATTCGTAAATATTTAAAAGGATATTTAAAGATACAAATCTATTTATGTTCTAATCAGTTAAACTAATCTATTAATTGTTATATAATTTGTGCCAAAGAAGAATCCCAACACTGCATGTGTATACTTTATTCAATTTGCAAATTGCCAAAATACAAAAAACTCGTATGTGTTATAAACGAGTTTTTAAGGAATATTTTTTTAAATAAAATAAACCCATTATGATTATTCAGACAAAAAACCAAACATTTTAATTCGTCATCATTTACTTCCAATGCATTTTATTGCTTTTACAATAGAGGACTAACAGCTTCAAACTTTTTTCTTTAATCCAAGCCACCATTACTTTTTGCCGATTAAACTGCGAAAATAAATTAAATTCTCGACTTCCACTCAAGACTTAGATGCACTTAATTTCCTCTTGCTTTCGTTATCAAAGAGAAGTATTCTGTTTGTCAGAACACAAATGATTGAAAAAATGGTTTCTTTTATACTCAAAATGTAACACAAAGTATCTGGATTTTCAAACTACTTACCACCATATTGTTTATTGTGAATTTTAGCTCAGCTCTTGGCCTCGATGGGGGGGTGCTACAATTCGCTCGTAAAACATCGCCCGGTTCGTATCGATTGTGTTCAGTAAAAAGCATGGGTCGTTTCTCAGGATACTCTGTAAAAAAAAAAGAAAAATTATTTAAGCAAAAGTGTAATATTTAACGATACAAGTTAGAAACATACGACAGATATAAATCGAAGTTACACACCCAGCGATGTATGCATATATACACGAGAGCGCATACAGAAGGAAAGAGATGTTGGGAGCGTATCGGAAGTAATTTTGCTAATGTATTTTCTGCAATGCACAAGTTTTCTTTAACATCGCATAGTTTTTGCATAAAGTTTTTTGGTTACAATTTTCCGCATCAATATTCGTTGTGAAGGAAGAAAAAAAAAAACTGTTTCAAGCAATAAAATAACGGCAAAACCGAAGGGAAACTTTATGAAATGCAGTTCTCTGTAATAACTTTGATGCTAATGCTATTTTTCTTGTATTATTACTAGCGTGGATATTATATTGATACATTCGTGAAGCTGCAAAACTATCCAAAGACATCTAGCGGTGTAAAATCCCACCAGCCAAATTCGTTGCCCACATTCATATAATTGTGGGAACCCGAAAGATGGTTGGCAGGACAATGGGCCTAGCTTTGGCCTAAGTCTACCAAAAATTTCAAAATGTGCTTAATAAAAGTAAAAAACAGTGGTTAATAAAAGTATAGACAATATTCAAATATCATCTAGACGAGAAATTAAAGATCGCCTTGTAATTATAAATACAACATGTCAACACAAGAAGCTAGAAACTAGGTCATCGTAGAACTCATTAATGAACCTAAACACATTGAGGACACTCCGGAATGAAAGCGACGAAGTCACTTTCGCTGTTCCGAAAATACCTGGTTAGTAAAGTATCCAAATTCAATAATAATTAATTGGACGGTAAAACGATAATGGCAGACTCAATAGAAAGATCACGTCGAGCTATTTGCCTGTTCAAAATAAGAAAATATTTTATCAAAAATTGAGAAATCAATCAATCAATAAATATACCTACCCAAATGTTTTTTTTTTTTGCTTTTTTTGAACCGAATAAAATATTTTTTTTCGTTTTTCTCCTGAATTAATAAACAATTAATTTAGTGTATCTCAGTATAAAGTGACATCATGGTTTATAGCATCAGATTTTGATTGTATGAAATTTTCAAATAGATCAATGCATTGACATATTATATGTGGACTGCTAGTCTAATGTCAACATCTAGGGCTATGGCTAATGTGAGAAATTTACGCAAATTGGCATTTCCTCACACACAGAAAGCGTCGACATCTCTGCGCTATCCTGCGTTGGCCAAAATTTCCGCACTTATGGCCGAGGAACGCAATTACAAGAATCCCGCTTAATTGCTATGCCGACGCAATAAAGAAAACCCCTCTTTATTCAGGAGGAGGATTTTTTCATGCATAGCACATATGTATGGACTAAAAAAATAGCCAATTAAACTCCATCATTGTAAATTAACTCAATAAAATTCGAATGAAAGAATTCAATTCGTTGACGAACGAACACAGGGATGTTAGACAGATTCATTACTGGGCCATTCCATGACAAATCGCCCAGCCTATATGGGGAGCTCTGAACGATCCTTCTCCGATTTGGCTCAAAATTGGTAGAATTAGTTATTGAAGTGGTTCAAGTCATGCGGCAAAATATTTTAGTAACGGGGGTTCAAAAATTGATAAAAAGTCAAAATTCAAGATTTCTTTTAAATTTAAAAAAGTCATAACGTTGGTTCTGCTTATCAGAATTTTGTAAATTATTTCTTATTGAATTCAGAAAGACTTGGACTTTTAGGTAATTCACGCAATTTTTATTTGCAAGGACGAAAGATAGTTGAAAATGTCCTTTTCGTCACATATCCTTGAATATCTCAAAAAATTGTATTTTAATTTTCCTAATTTGGAAAAAAATATTTCGCTTATCTCAAAATTCCGGCTTTGTACAAAGCGCTACAGAGCTTGTATCTGGCAATACATCATTTGAAAGGTCTTGACATAACCTACAAAACGACGCTATGCATGATTAGTTTGGATACGAGCTCTGTAGCGCTTTGTACATAGCCGAAAAATTCAAAAGACAAAAAGGCGGAAGGGAGATATTTGACAACCTAATATGATATTATAATTCAAAATTTAAAATATGCCTCATTATTAGGTTAGATCAGAAGCTACGTCAACCTAAGCAATGTTGAATGTTGGTGCGATGTCTTATTACTTAAGACAACCCTTACTAATTATAAACTTTGTGGCAGTAAGAGATCCCTAACACCACTTGCTCCTTTCGTTTTGTCCACCACAGCGAAAGTCCTTCAGCAACGGATGGTTTTAAAAATACCTTTTAAGTATCAGAGTACCTAAATCCGTTCTCAACTAGGTACATATACATTCCCCATCCTAATTTTCATTTAATTACAAAGCAGAAGACTTCACCAACCCAATACTCATTCCCCGCACCCGCACCTATCTCCACCCCAACACCAGCACCGTCTATCTCAACGTTGTCGAAAGAATAAAATCTTAAAATTAAATTTCCTTTCTACCACCCCATCGTTGTAATTAAGACTTAGTTCGCCAGCAAGGAACTTGCTATCTTTCAAGAAGCCAAAGGATGGCACATTTGCTTTCACGCCCAGCCACACCGGATCAACGACGAACCAGGGGAGTGAAGCAAATAAAAATGAAAAAGAAAAAAAAATTCACAGGAAGCGGATACGAAATGGAAATGAAGCTATTGAAAGACATTTGAAATTCACTTTTTATTGAGTTATAACAGGTTATTTTCTTTTCTTGAATTCGCTCGACACCGCAAGCAGCAACAACGATTGTCCTTTTGCAAATAAATTAGACTGATATTGTTGCTATAATCTGTGCTCCTATGCCACATTGCACTCTGCCTCTTGAGACGTGAACGAACTCGCAAGTGTGAATTACAGAAGGACAAGGATGGATTTGCTTTTAGGTTTAGTTCTGAGTGCCAAGAGTTTTAAATCGTAAATTATTGAATTTTCCAATTGACCGTGGTGTTTTCGGTGGTGGTTTCACAGGAAGACGAATCGTTATCCACCGGCAAACTAAACAAAATTTCTGTACATTGGTGGAAGGACGAGTGCGGAATGGAGTAGAAGGGCATAAACTCAATAACTTGCTTTCGTTGCGGCTGGTATCAACTAATATTTGTGCTTGTAATAAAGCTAATTAGGTGTGTTGTTTAAAAAAAAAAAAAAAACGGTCAAGTGTGAGTTTTACTCACTCGCCGAGGTTTTCGTTTTTTAATTAGCAGATTAGTAGTAGTGACTGAATTTAAGTGAAGGAAACTAGCAATGTCAGGTGGTTTTTATTGTTTCGAATAAAGCAAACAAAAGCAAAATGTTTCTCCTTTGCTGATCGTGCCAACCGTGGGAAAATTGCCCTTAGTCACTTAAAACACTAATGTGGAACTTATGACTGTTCCATATCCAAGAAATTAACAAATCAAGTGCTCGTATTTAAAATTCACACATACACGTACAAATAGCTGATTCTCTTATCATTTAAAAAAAAATTAAAATAACAAAGCTATTATGATCAATCATTCGCTTACTTCGCTTCGTTCTTTAAAGATATCTGAGAGAGAAGAGAACTGTCATACAAAATATTCGCTTCAGGTTCACAGGTTTTGAAAACAGTCAAAAGATATTTCGGAATTTACAAGAATATAGAAACTTTTTTAAGAATCCTTTGCGTTCTCGATTGAGTTAGTAACGCATTCAAGCTGTCCATTTTCAATTGAACTAGATTTTAACAATTTTGAAAAAGTAAGAAATCTGAAAATAGCGAGAAACCTTCTTCGGAGGAGAACAAAAAACCAACAAAAAAAGTAAGCCAGACAAATCAAGGATCGAACCTACAACCCTCAGAGCACAAGGCAACCATTACCACTTCACCAAAGCCGATTCGAAACTCTGTTTTTTTTGTACAGAAAACGCTTAGAAAACTTTGTGTGTGTGAGTTAATCGCTAGTTGTACTTTTTTTTAGCAAAAAGCTGGTATAATTCAAATCGTTATATCGTTAATCGTTTTTTTCCAAGGATACCCATATCAAATATCTAACAACATAAATCTGTTTTTTTATTTTAGTATTATCAACTTTTTCGCTAGTAAGTAACTTTCTCAAAATTTTCTTTGCAACTTTCTTTGGTAAAGTGAAACAGATCATCTGTATAAATTTTATTTCTAAAGTCCAGGTGGTTCACCAGGTACCTAGAATGAGGCAGACAGACAGACAGACATTTTTGTAATCTTGACCATCATTTTTGTAATCTTGACCACCTAAGTACCAGTCCTAACTTTTTCTCTAATCTTCGACTAATTTCGGATAAAAATTACCGATTTTTTTTGGGTTACCGGTATACGCAATCATTCCAAATTTCATCCCCTAACTACAGAGGACTCAGAAGTTATTAGCAAATATGTAAAGGCGACAGACAGACGGACACCGAAATGTTTCTTTTGCAACAAAACTGTAAGTGTATAGGTTTTCCAGCGATAAACGTGATTAATTCTAAGACTCACTCTTAAATGTATCTCAAACACGGATCCATTTTATTATCATATACTTAAAATAACATGAAAGTCATCTCTGCAAATTACAACGCAGAAAACTGCTGCCTACTACCAGCAAAATGGGATATGTCTAATGGAATGTAATGGACAAAAATTTTAATACAATAATTTTTATAAACTTTTTGTTTTTGTACAAAAAGGCTTCAAATGCCGATAAGTTCGGCAGAATTAGAAAACTATGTAGCTTTGTGGACACAAATTCATAATCCACCTTTCAAATAACCTCTTCTATTCGAAATTCACGGCACTCGTCCAGAGGCCGACAATTTTCGAAATAGTTAGGTTTTCGTTTCACTTAATAAAGATCTCATATTTATTTTGATAAGTAAGGCCTTTAGACATGTAGTCCGGGGTCTGTCTAAAATCAAAATTTCTGATTGAAACTATCCAATTGGTCGTAAATACTATATGTGAAAAATTCATAAGGTCTTTATCTGATCTGGGTGATATGTCCAATTACTTCAATAAAATTGAATCACCTACTTACGTGGCTTGACTTAGTTCAGCAAAAACGTCTTGCTAACGCAATAAAAAGTCCATTCTTAACCACTTTATTTAATAGCTAATCTAAGCAATGATATGCTCAGAAGACCCAATGCCACGAAACAAATATTATGATTACTTGATTACTTATTAATCATTCGTTCCTCTTTGAATTGAAAACAGTTCAATACATTGACCAATTCAGTCTTCACAGTCTTCAATGCGTCATAATTTGGTTATTAAACTATTTCCTGCAGTGGAAGTATTAAATTTATCCCAAACATTATTTGCCATATTGACCATCAGGTTACCGGATCCCGTCTCGTTGTATCTATTACTCCTTCTTACCCGAAACACCCAAAGTATACCATTGTTTTCATTCAGATGGAAGGTATTTTGTGTTTGTTTACTCTTCCGGTGTGTCAAGTTTCCTTCCAAAGTTGTTCTTAAGCCAATTTGGCCAAGCCAACTACTGTATGGCTTAGTTGTTTTCGTCTTGTGTGCGTGGGTATCAGTGATTTTCTCTCATCGGTCAATGTGGGGGAAGAACAAAGCGGTTTACCTAGCATACATGTATTTATCTGAGGGTATTTGAGCTGTTTTGAACAGTATCCTTGACATCTCAAAAAACAAAATCATATTGTAATTGAAGAAAAGCTCTTGTTGTTTATTTTTACCTATCGCTTTGGAGGACATCAGACAAAACGTTCCGGCCATTACGGTCATATCTGAGACATAAGCCGTTTGCAGGTGAACTAACTGAGATGAACACTGAATTAGATTATATCATCAATACCGAGAGTGACAGAGAACGAACAGAATGCTAAAAAATAAAGAAAACAGAAAACGTTGGAAATGAACAAGGAATGGAGAAACTGAGCCCGAACGACAAACTGCTCAAGAAAAGGACTTGGTTGAATATATTTTTATTAGTTGAGGGATTTCCTGGTAGCAGGGGTATTATTATGCGGGAATGTCGAGGGGGCAAAACAACAGCAGGGATGTGCCAGCCCGCCAACTGCCTTCCGCCCGCCGGCCCCCTTCCATCGAGATTGGGATCGTGAGGAAAGAAAGTGTTTCTAACTACTATGAACTGTTGGACGCGTGCGGCAGCAACCGGAAAAGGATGGTGAAAACAACACCCGAAGCAACCAAAGAAGGAACAGGAAACGCAAAAAAAAGAGTGAACGAGGGAAATTTGTTTTTGTCAGATTTATTGACACAATCTTTCTCTGTTTTTTTCATCCTCTTCTCCAGTTCTTCCCTTTTTTGGTTTCTTTTGCTTTTTTCCTCTTTAAATTGGATTGAATTAGCATAATGCTCAAGGGATATTCCAGCCCTAAGATCAAAAACAAGGAGGCATCTTGCTTTGCATGAAAAAGAGGTGGCAAACGTTATGCTGTGCTGAAGTGTGCCTTTTACTGCGGTACGTGTGGTGTACTTCTTCACTCTGGATGTGCTTAGAAGGAATTGGCTGGGGTGACAAGGCGGCCTCCTCACTCCTTCTTTCAAGTGTGATCAACATACGTATAAGGAGGATCTTCTGTATGGTTGATACAAATTTTTACGTAATAGGCTTATAATTGAAACATTTACATCAATTTACGCTCTTAAAGTTGAGTCTTCATCCCTTCTAGAAAATGTATTTTCTTTGCTCTTGAGAATTTGTTTCCTTTCCTTTAAGAATAAGGTCTGATGAACAATTTAAATCAATAATCAACGAAATTTGTGTGCATTTTAAGTTTTCTTCATCCATCTTGGTGCACAGGTAAAGGTAGATAAAGGGTTCCGGAGCGTATTAAGCATAATGCAATATGAGCTATGCTTTTAACGTGAATTTTTATGAAAGAGAATCCTGTTTAGGGTAGCCAATGTAAAAGGTCTGCAGTTTTGAATCTCAGAGCTGACATTGTTAGATATTTATTAATTTTACTGCAATTATTCACTACCCCTGCTCAGAGATTATTGAATTCTCGAAAAACCGTGTGTATGTATTTGTAAAGCTATAAAGTACTTAAATAAATTTGTACTGCAGTACCGAGAAAGTACCCAGTACTTTTTAGGTACTTGTACTTGAAAAAAACAGTACATTCAATGCAATGGGTATTTAAAATTTGTCAAATACTAGCACTTTTCAAGTACGTACATTGAATATTTTCTAGGTACATTATTAAGAAGTCAGGGGCCGAATACTCTATTACGATTCCGATTTCAAATTATTTTAAAGTGATCTGTGATTTTATTTCTAATCGGTACTCTGTAAAAAAAAAAAACAAAGTCGAGTGATACTGTTGCCAACTGACTCCTAAAAATTTGCTGATTTCGAAAATCAATCTGACATTTCAAATTGACGTGAAGAAATATTTACCTATTAATACCAAATTCGAAGCGTAAGATATTTGCAGAAGACATAATTGTGCACTGCGTTAGGCTGCATAGTTACATAGTTTTAGACAAGGAACGATCGGCAAGTCGTCAGCAATGGGACGAGCGCAGTGAGCGTAGTCGGGGTTGGCGAGCGAAACGAGTACAAGGCCTTGTCAAAAAACAGTTATATTTTTGAATGAAACTTTTTTCTTTGACTCGTCGTTTAATGGCTGCACAATCGAACAATAAGTACAAATTGGAATTTGACATTCGAATACATATTGCAGGGTAGCGTTTTTGCAAAAATAAACGCATATTCAAGTTAGCAACGTATGATTGTTCGATTTTAAATTTTTTTAGAGGTACAAAGAGCCGATTTTGCGACTTGGAGCGATTTCTTATTAGAATCGCAATAGGCAGTATGAGCCCTGCTTTAGTAGATAGTAAGTTGAAGAATCAACCGATGTGAAAAATTTGGTTCTGGAAAAGAATGTTAGAAGTTTTGAAGTGACAGATAGGACTGCGATAGAACAGTAGCGCTAAAGCTTTCCATTTCTCATGAATTTGAGGGTCATGTACCTTGGGTTTTACTATTTTTACTATAACTTTTGTTCGACGTAAATGTTTGGAATCTGGTTTGTTTACGCTAAAAGTGTATTGTTTTGGGATTTGGGATTTCGATAATGTTTTAGTGACATGTGAAGCATTACCGTATAACTAAAAAATGCATTTTTACAAGGAAACCTCAAACAGTCCGACGTACATATACTGCATGTACCTTGGATGTACCTCAGACAGTCAATTGCTTTCAAATAATGCAGTAGATATATTATTTTATTTCATTTAAAGAAATTTTATCCATTTTGTAGTTTATTAAATAGTACAGTTAACTGAAAATAAAAGAGCAAAGACTAAAAACAGGTAAGAAAAAAATCAATTGCAAGTTTTATCCACTCGTAAGTTTCATCACTACATTCTGCATGGAACTAGAAAAAAAGCCAAACCCTTCCTTCTCCTTTTCCACTTGCTTATTGTGTCAGTCATGTTAAAATTGCCTTGGTGCACTCAAAGGATAAAACTGTCACAAGCAAATTTACTAAATTAGTTTGCCTATTTCAGCCAAAATTATGTGAATTGAATCGTTGACACCTTAAAAGATGGAGTTTGCCGTATAGAGTGAAATGCGGATTGCCTGGAATTGGCACTCAATCCGAGGTACTAACGGACAGAGGCACATTACTTTCCCCTACGTCTTCTTACAATTTCGTGGGTAATAGCTAATTTACTCATGTACTCTTTACTATCACTTGCAATAAAAACTTCCACGCCCCTCGTTTCCTATCTAATCGTGTCCTGACTTAGAACTTTTACAATTTATAACACCAGCAATTTAGCTCCGAAATAGTTAAACCAAAGTGCTTATAGAAATAATAATTTAAAAGTTATTCCAGGGAAAACAACACCCTAGTTTGTTGAACAAAGCGTAGGATAATACATTACAATACATTACATCTTTGTTTCTTCGATTGATCCTACATGCTTATACAGTTTTATAGTTTATAGAGATATTGTTTGTTTTTATAACATTTTTATTTATTAGTATTAAATAATTTGTGTGGCTCGATGGAAAGAGTAAGGAAAAATAAAAAAAAAAAAGCCTTCGCAAACAATGCGTTAAAATGTGCATATTTCTACAATTCCTTTTCAGTATAATATTAAAACGTGTCCTAAACTGCCACCGGCTAAAACAAAACATTCCAACTAGTAAAAAGTAAGCTCAGCGAGAGACAGCAAGACAGATAGAAGGAAAGGCTAAACCATGAGCTGGGGAATACGCAAGAGACAGTCCATTCTAAAAAATTGTCGTACCGTATTAAGGGATAAACGTCATCTCCTTGCCCATTATCGGATATTTAACCCCTTCTAAGAGGCGCACTCCTATTTTACACATCCTAGCCTTTCGCCCCTGCCCGACAGCCCTTTATCATCCTCAAAAAACCCTTCTACGTTTACTTCGCCATTATAATTGCTTCCCAGATGCGTTCTTAAAGTTGTCTCTGAATGTAATTGCTTGTGAGCTGTTCCAAATTTGCTAACATCCTTCAAAGGACGCGTCGCCTTTCGTATTGCGTTGATATGCGAACGTGCGTAACTATGTGCCTTAGTCTGTGTGACTGTGTGTGCCTGATGGCATTAAACTGTCAGACATTAGATATAACATTGTGAGCCGAATACGAGGACGGAAAACAAGGAAGCGTGAAAGGCAACAACATATGTCACTACGCCAAAATACTATTTTATGAGTAATTTAACGCTCTTTATAGCATCAACTAGCACTAAAGTTAGAATCCATAAAATGAGAATGACTGGGAGGAGGAGGAGGTTTCCATGAGTGAGTGGGTCGTTGTCACAAATTCTTATGTCGTTGCCACTGTTGAAGTGACGAATGGCTTTGAATTGCATTTGTAAGGGTGCGTCTATGAAAATCAACTATAAACACCTACTCTGCAGATACATACATTCCATAATCGAGAGTAAGACTGTTTTCAAGAAGTGGTTGTTTTATTATTATTATTTTTTTTTTCTTACAAGGGTACCCGACAAAAATTCTGTGTGAAACATCAAGGCTGGTGCGAAGCAAGGAAATTAAAATTAAAATGGAATTAGTTTTAAATTAAGACTTTGCATTGCTCCCTTCTATCAAAGCTAATTCAAAGTATTATCATCGTGCAAGGAACTAAACTAGCACTAAATATGGCAAGCAATGTTTTCTTTAATAAAATTTTGGAATGCTGAGTTCTTTGGAGTATGTCGTTATCGCCAAAGCTTTCATTGCACGGGGTACGGGTTATGTATGATGATGAAGATTCATTGGTGTGTTTGTTGGATTGTTTCATGCATTTACTTAGCTATCTTGGAAACTTGGCATGCAAACCAAGTCCATTATTTGGTAAAAGTAGAGAACAGTCGATTTCCTAATCAATCAAAGAACAATGTGGAACCCACCAATTAAATGGATGCACGCAGTAAATATAGTGTGACTTGTTCATACAGGGTTACGTATGGCCAAACTGTATATCAGCACAGGTACCGGGCGCTCTGTAACATACAACAGTTTGCTCATTCGAATGCAGAGCAAAATGTATACTGTCAAAGCAAAGGCATTTTGCTCAAGAGTACTGAGAGCAAAGTATACATATGTGACTACAGACACTCCAGCAGAATTTGACTGATTTCACATATCAATATATGCATATAATTTATTTTGTGTTTTTATTTTTTTGGGTTCGAAAATGATAGAGGAAAAAAAATATAAGAATTTATTTATACACTTTAAGCTTTTAATTTAATCACTATTCTTACTTCAGTTCACATGCGGCTCAATCCCGAGAACCGCCATTGCCCCGAAATCCATTTTTCCATTGGACAATTCGTCGGGTGCCCATAATGTTCTTAAATGCTAATTTTTATTTCACATGCGGCAACAGATTTGCCAAAAGTGCGTATACAACAATTGTTATTTATTTTTGAACAAGAGCATATTAAAAGTATATTACAATGTAATAACGAAATGCAAGATCTCTAGGAGCAGAGACTATCGGCTGTTTGTAGTGAAACGAATATTTACAATTTGTTATTAAGGAGATAAAGAATTTTGTCTATTATTTGAATATTGTCCTTGTTAGGGCATTTTTTTAAAGGACCGCCAAGTACTCACATATTCGGCTCTTAACAAAGTTAACTCTTTATTCCACCACTTAACAGGTCCTGTTCGAAGAACTGTCTAAGAAATAGAATTATTGGCAGCGTTGTGCAGGAAAAATTTTGTTCAAGTGGAGTGTTTTTAAAAGCTAAGTTCAACAAAGATTTGGATTGAAATATGGTCACTACTAAATAATACATTAAGCGCACACCAAGATGTTTTTGTTAATAGATCTGAGGGACAGCATATGATATCGATTTGTATTTATTAGCGTATTGTGAGTTAAGAATTAAATTCAGCTCGGGGAAAAAGAACATCATAAATACACCATAAAATACCGCGCGCAACCTAGTGAATGTTCTATCCTTGTATGGGCTATCACCGAGACAGCTAGCGAAAAACAAATTGTTTGCAAAACAAATGTTTGTGATTACAAATCCGAAAGTTGATGCAACAGACAATGGAAAAGTTATATAAATGACACCTTTAGTTTTAAAAAGTCATACTTCTGTAGTAGTTGGTACATTTATCATAATCACTTTCGTAAAAAGAAATACCCAACACTCAGGGCTGTTCGTTCAAGAACAATCTCACTATAATCATTTTTAATTTAACAAAGATTGTCAAAAACACTACTTACCCACTACCTGAAGTTTCGCAAACGCCGTTGCGGTAGAGAAGAGCGGTGCATCCGCTGTTACTTCACAAGAAAAGTTTCCGGATAAACCAAACCCCACCTTTCGTATAACAACTTGACTGGCATTTGACATGGGAATCTGAAATGAAAAACAAAAGGAAAACCATATAGCAAAAAAACTTTCTCACCGTCAGTGCCGTCGGGGCTATACTCGGGGTTTTAAAAGTTTCGCAACAAAAAAATACACGAAAAATAAAACCCAAATTAATTTTAAAGTACTAGTTGTACAAATATTCAGAAATGACAAAGAAAAAATAAATGTAATATAAGACGGACACATGCCAATTTTCTTTTCTTCTTTTTTTAAAGCAATACTCACAATAACAGAAAGTCCAGGAAATGGAAAAACTTTTGTGTTTGGAATCTCGCCAGGTGTATACCGATAAAATTCCAACTGGCCACGATAAAATTTCACTGAATACAACGGAGCTCCACTTAGGTCGTATAAACAGCGTAATGTGGCAAGTTGACCCTTTCGCACGGCAGGAGGTTCGACAATTAGACTGACATTACGCAGTGCACCTTCAATAAAGTCTGTAATAATTGAAATAAAATAACGTTATTTGAGTTTCGAAATTAAATTGAAATTTTGCTATCTTAATTATGTAGTTTTTAGTTTTGTATGTATAACTGGGAATATATTATTAGTGGCCTTGGTTTTAATGGCACTCATATTTATATACCTCGATGATGCATGAAAGTTTTTGCCAAATAAGGCGGTTTCGTTTGTTTTACGTTTTTATGATCTGCTGCCTGGAAACTACGACAAGCGTACACTAAAATGCTTCTTATCATTTTATCGATTGCTCCCCATTTGCTGATCTTGTCAGCTGTGCAAAAAAAAAACTTAAAAATGAAAAAAAAAAAGTTCCGAATGTATTACTGTAAGTAACATATATTATTGTTTTACAACCTAATATGCCCAGTCGGTGCACAGTGGTCAATTTTTAAGATCTGGTGGAACTTTATTTCTAATGTGCTTGAATTTAATTTTTTTGTTGTGTAGTTACTCAATTATGATATACAACTTGATTTAAAGATTTCCACCAAAGCCCCCACACCAAAACTACTCTCTGGACTACACTCTTTTATGGATTTCCTGTCGTCAAATAAATTTGGCCTTTTGGCCTGTGATAACCCTTTCGTAACCTGTCTAGGTAAACGTAATACAGGCTCTTATTACCCAGACAGGCTCTTATTGCCCATACCTTGAAAATGTCTTGTAGTGTTATTTTGTGATAGGACTAACGAAAACCGAGACTAGTTGTATGGGGTGAGCAGCTAGGGGCAAAAAGTTTTAATGGATTCTGTTACAGAATAAGCCACAAGCCACAATAAGCCATTTAAGATTTATATCACTCCGATATATATCACTGGCGTCGATATTTTTAAAAGCCTTCACAAAGTTGGAGAAGCAAAAAATAACGACATGCCCAAACCATTCTTGAAAGCATCGAATTTCTCAGCTTTCATAAATAGTATATAAATTTGTCATACCTTAAAAAAACGCCTGAATTGAAGACAATTAAAAAATGTATACACTATACACACTGGATTTCTAAGCAATTTTCTTTTCAACGATCACGTCGACTTACAAAACGCAACTAATTTTATTTATTTGTTTGCCAATATTTTGCAGCCGTTTGGGATGCTACAGAAATGTTAATTTTAATCCCAGAATCGATTTTTTTTTTCAGAATAACATTCTATGAGGTACTAGCTGTTAATTCCCATTCGAAAATGTGTACTCAGGAAAACTTTTAAATTAAGTTCCGCTAGATCCTCAAAATTGACCACGGTGCGGTGTCTAACAGTCACCTTTGGCTTTTTCACGGCGTCTCTTTGGTGAAATAGTGTCATTTGACAAGGCTGACATATCTAGAAAGACAAAATGATGTTACATGAAGTCCATGATATAAGCCGCACTTCAAAACAAACAAGTTTCAAAGATCAAAAAAACGTCTGCAACAAATAAAAAAAAAACTAATCAAACAAATTATAAATGGAGTTATAATTAATTTAATATAAAAAAAGAATGAAAAACCAACTTCAAACAATATTATTTCAAACAATAGCTAGATCTTTTCTAATACTGTAACTTTGGGTCACCGCCTGGGTGGATTAGGGAAAAAAATGGGCTGGGTTGGTTGGGGTTAAGGCATAAAATGATCGCAATCGATTCCACTGTGTTCCCGTGTTAGCAGAAAACTGATTGAATCGATGCCTCAAAAACGAGACTCATTCAATCAAATCTTGAATTGAAAGTATTCATTAAGACGGATTTTACACGATTTTTCCAGATTTTTAGGCAAAACTGTGTGGAAATTAGAGGGGATACCCTTTTTCCAACTTTGGAGCTTCCTATCGTTTCAACGGTACTTTTCACTAACAAAACCCGAAATTTCATTTTTAAAGACCTTTTGGTTGATAAATCGATATCGAAAGGATCAGGCGAACTTTGAAAGTCACCCCCCACTTTACCTCAATGGGAGCCATAGGGGGCGGTGTCCTGATTATGAATATGTCTGTCTGTCTGTCATTAGGCTTTATTCTTGGTAATTGGCGAACCACTAAGAATTAACAAATAAAATTTCGCCAAAATATGTATTTCACTTGTCCAAAGAAAGTTCAGATAAAAAAATTTAAAAAAATTCATATTAGCAAAAAGCTTAGTACCAATACTAAATTTGAGTAACAAATTTCTTTTACTAGTTCCTTGATATGGGTATCGTTGGAAAGAAGATGACAGTTAGATCAAAAAGTTGTACTATGCTAATCATCTCACTCTTATTGGTAAGAAATTATTAGCCAATAAACTGCCAAAAAATGACTTCTGTACCGTGTCCCCCACCTTATTTTCTAAAATATTTGACCAAAAAATCTGAAAAAAAAATTGGAGTTATGGGGCAACTCATCGCAATACCCCAAAATTATCCACAAATCGTGGATGATTTTTTGCTCATACTAAAATAAATAAATTACTAACTTTTTTTTGAAAAAAATTTCACGGGAATATATTAAGTGAGAAACCATCGGATGGGTCTTGCGAAATGAACTAGAGTTTTCATTTTGAACTTTTTATTTGGAGGTTAAGTTTTCGAGATATTAAGCTTCAAAGTCGAAAAGAAGGCGTGCCCCCCCTTTCATTTCCACACCCGTTGGTCTAAAAATCTGAAAAAAATTTTGGTCTTTGATGTAATCTTTCTGTTAAAATTGGTTTGAGCACTCTTGGTTTAATAGTTTTCGAGATATTAGCCAAAAACCACAAAAACGACAACACTCGAATTTTGAAGATCCGAAAACGCCATTTTGTAGATCTCGGCGAACGAACAATAAAATATTATTTAAAAAAAAATTATTTTCATACAATTTTTCGAGATATTAACGATTTAAATCGAATCAGTTACCTGCAAAAAACGATGAACTGGCGGCAGTCTCAGTGTCGCTTGTGGCATTTCATCCCCTAAATGCACCAAAGCAATTTTCACACGGCTGACGCGATCAGCAAATGGGAAAGGATTTTCTTTGGTTCAGTTTCGTTCGAAATGAAAAGAAGAATTTTAGTGAATGAACATTGAATTGAGTTTAATTTGATTTGACTTTTTTAGTTTGTTGATTTCTTAGACTTATATTAAGTCTGAACTACTAATCTGTTTGCGAACGAAACCCTCGGCGGGTGAGTAAAACTCACACTTGACCGTTTTTTTTATATACGACGGATATTCACTCTACCGGCGACGATCGACTGAAAATGTCGGAAAATCCATCATTTTAAAAGTGAGAAACAATGATGTTGAAGTTGACAATCGTTGTGTTGTGCCGTATTCTTACTAAACATTTTAAATCTTAGTAGACTTTGAATACACTTGCAAACCTTATACTAAAAAATTTAAATCTTCGTAGACTTTGAAAAAGCTTTCTAAATTCTTACTTAAATTTTCAAATCTACGTAGACTCTGAAAACATTTGCAGACTTCTTACCAAAAATTTAAAATCTTCGTAGACTCTGAAAACATTTACAAACTTCTTACTAAAAGTTTTAAATCTGCGTAGACTTTAAGAACATAACGGTACTTTTCACTAACCCGAAAACATGCAAGGCATTGTATTATTAGGCGGCGTAACAGCCCGTTGAGAGCCAGAGCCTAGCTTTTTCGCTAGGCACGCATAGAATAAATAAAATTTTGAAAAAGTCGCAGGGGGCACCCTTTTTACAACTTTTGAGCTTCATATCTTTCCAACGGTACTTTTCACTACCAAAACCCGAAAGAAAACTCAATCTCATTTTCAAAGACCTTTTGGTTCATATACATATAACTCGACAGAATCACGTGAACTTTTAAAGTCAGCCCCCACTTCACCTTAATGGGAGCCATCCCCCCAAAAAAATGGTACCAAAATCTTTTTGACATAATTCTGAACAAAGTTGCCAAGACATCAATGCTCTATCTCTTACCATCTAGAAGTCTATAAAGGACAAACAAACAAACAAACATTGATTTTTATATATAAAGATATATTATATTTTAAATTAAATAAAAAAAACATATCTGTAAAATGCCCAGTTGTTCTGTAAATAATGAAGAATTTTCTTCTGGTACTGACGATGACTTTGTTCCTGGATCTGAATTGAGTGATTCAAGTGAAACATATAAGGAAAGTGAAGAAGTACATTTGGATCACGCGAATAATGATAGTTTACCTGTTTCGAAGGACACCACAATTTTAAGCCCAATGCCATTGAATTCACCTTGCAAGAATATTTACATTTCTTCATTTTCTTCTAAAAGTGTTATAGTAATGAAACCGCTTATTACTCGTTACGCTATTGCTTGAGTTCATGTATTGATGAATTCCACTACACTTGTCTTCTATAAACATTATAAAACAAAAAAAAATGTTTGGGGAGTCTAATCTCAGGCACTACTGAATTTGCGGTTTTCAACAGTAGTATTGTTGAGTATCTATTATGGTCTGGACTATATTTTATAGACATTTTGGCACAACAAGCTAACGGTATATTGAGATAGACAGCGGGCGCTGTCTATACAGTTATAGATACGAAACAATAATGTACTGGGGAATTGATCGTCTTAAAATGTTCTAAAAAAAAGTCAGCGATGGCATATGTCTATCTTTTAAGGTAGACTCACAATAACCATTTTTATAGTTCTGTGAAAATTCGAAAAGCCAATCCTTCCTGTAATATCCATACCGCTTTGTCAAAAAATCTGAAAAAATTACAAAAAATCGGCTTCCATGAGTACATTAAAAAAACTGAGTACATTTTTCAGCATTCTAGCCCCAATACTTTTGGAGTTTTTGGCCAAAAACGATGAAACGTCAATATGCGAATATCGAAAATCCAAGATCGCAGTTTTGTAAATCTCGGTGCAAGCATTAAGAAATAATAGCTATAAAAAGATCGATTAGAGGGCGAAATCCGAGAAATCGCTAATTAAAAGTTTTTTGTTGGATCTACAAAATTCTGGCTGAAATCGACGCTGGTCTCAGTGGTGTTTTCCATATTCATTTCAACCCCTATTTACTCAAATCAAATTTGCACGCAGCTGGCATGATGGATGATCGCGCAGAAAGGCTGTTGTACGGATAAAGGCATATGATATGTGAAATGTGGATATATCTATATATGTATGTAGGTGTATAAGTGTACAAAAAGGTACACATTAGAAATACTGGCAGCGAAAAAAGAACGATGTATTTTTTGTTGGAATATGTAGCCAATGGGATAATAACATGTCTGATGCGTGTTTTATTCTACAGAAAAATAACAAGGACACTTATTTACTTTGATAATTTCGTTGTGTAAAATTACTGATCCTTTGTTGCTGTGGCAAAATCACGCCAAAATATGATTGAAGATTTGTTGCAACGCAGACAACAACAACTGTCATCCGATTATGGGAACATTGATCAACGAACATACAGTCGAATCATTCTAAGTCGAATTTTCACGGGTCATCAAAATTAGTTCGAGTTAGAGGCAGTTATGGAAATTCAAGTTAGGGTTCATATATTTTTGTTTGTTGAAAAACCTTTATTTTGGACTGTTATATTTACAATTGGCATTAAACTGGTAGACGTCTTTATGTTAATTTTTTAAAGTAAACTTCCAATACACGCACTAAATGAAGCAAGAATGCATCTCAGATATCAAACTGTTTTTAAATTCAAAGCCGATTTTTTGTGTGTGCGAGATGCGACTAGAAACGGCTCTCGACAACGACCGTCCGTGTTCGTTCGAGATGTTCGCGTGTAGGGCCATTTTCGAAAGCAAATCCTCATTTTTGCTGTGAACTTCGTCTGCTCTCTTATAAGTAAACAATAAGGGCAACCACTTGCCCTTTTTTTCGAGGTGTTTGCACTACAAGAATCAACACGAAATTAATCTTCGCGAAATGTGTTCATCGTCTAGGTTCACCTTGGAAGAATCAGAGAGTGTGCGTATTTGATACAAGTTGCGAGAGGATATTTTTGTCATCTATTTATCAGCCAAAGAAATAAAATTCGACTTAGAGGTACTGAAAATAGACCAACGCTGGAAAGAATGTATCCGGGTTTGAGGGATTTCGACTTTAAGGGAGTTCGACTTAAAAGATGGTTTTTGTATGGAAGATTGAGGGGAATGCCAAAATATGGCGAACATATTCGAGTTAGAGGAATTTTCGAGTTAGAGGGCGTTCGACTTAGAGGGCTTCGAATTTTTTTTTTTTTGCAAAAAAATAAACAAAAAAAATTCCTCTTGCAACTTGTATTAAGCACGCAACTTGTATTGCATGCTCGGACTCTCTCTCAATTTGGCACTGGACGACGAACACCTTTCATTTCATGTTGATTTTTTAGTGCAAACATGTCGGAGAAAAAAGCACATGTGGATTCCCTTATTATTGTTTACCTATTCAAGGAAAAAGAGAATGTTCACAGTACGAATGAGGATTTACATGGTGAACTACACGCAAACATCGAGCCCAAAGAACATGAGGAAATCGAAAACATTCGCCAACGGTTCTCGAAGCACAATCCTGTTGGGCGAACACAATTGTCGTCTAGGGCCACATAATCGTCGTCTACACACAACCACAAAAAGCTATAGGTTACTTGTGCACTCAACCGTGCGGCTCTGTATTAATAATTGCGCTGGTTATTCATTGTTTTGTTGGTTGGCCTCAAACAATTTGCTTTTAATATAAAAACAGTAAGGTATCTGAGATGTTTTCAAGCTTCATTTAGTGAATGCATTGAGAGTCCGGATGAGATCCAAGACTGCCTTTTTAAAATAGAAAATAGAGTCCTTTTTAAAAACACTTCATTCTCCCATATTAAAGACTCATTCCAAAATTACAAGCTTTTTTAAGTAATTTCCTGTATTTTTTTCTTACATGTATACCCTTTTGAATAAAATAAAGACTTTTAAACAAAGAAAATATTAATCCCTCTAACTCGAATTTTTCGAAAAATCCCCCTAACTCGAACTAATTTTGATATCCCGTGAAAATTCGACTTACAAGGAGAGTGCACGACCTCCGGGTCATCGATTTTGAAGAAATTTGCCCTAGTGATAGCTCCTCTATGGGATATGAATTCCCCAAAGTCAGAGATCGCAACACTCCCCCTTTATCGAGAAAAACTCCCCCAAAGTTTTCTCAATCGCGTCATATATCAAGTAAGAACATTGAATTTCCGAAGTGGTGGTAGCCTAGTGGGTGTGGTCACGGCTTCTAACCCGAGAGTGCTGGGCTCAATCCTCGAGTGTGTCGCGGTTTGCAATTTTTGTTTATTTTTTCCTTTAAGAATGTTTGGTTCAAATCTCGATTGTCTTGGTGTTTACATTTTCTTGCAGTTTTCTTTTTTTTTCTCCTGAAAATCTAACAACCACCAAATATTTTGTTCTATTGTATTAAATTCGATTCAATTATTTTTTTTTATAAATCTGGCTGATTTAAAAATAGTCTTCCAAATAAAAGCTGTTAAATTAATTCCGATATTTTTTGAACCACCATTGACATCATTTTGCTAAAACACAACATAGATAAATGTCAGACCGTTTCGTAACACTCTTCACCTCAAACACATTTTTTGCAAAAGTTTATTTCCTTGGCATGATCTTGAGCACACGACTGTGTGTTATTGCAGTGTCTAGTTTATGAATGTTTCAAGGCTTTGATTAAACAAATCTTGTGTGATCTCCGTTTAAAGTTCAAGAATGGTGATCCCGCAATGATTCAATTCTCTAGCAATTACTTAAATTGTTTACCCTAATACCTTCCTCACTGGCTTTGGTTGATTCTTTTTTTTTAATGCATATACATATTGAATATATCTTTTTTTGGATTAAAATCAATACATCAATTAATTAACAAACTGATACTTGAAAATCGTTAAGCACGTCTGAAATAAAAAAAAAAAATGCGTAAGTTTTCAATCGAACTGACCTCTACGCCATCAATGCAATTTTAAAATGAAAACGTTCTCAATTTCATCCTGCATACACCGCATTACAGTGGGATAAACGAAAAACCGTCGAGAAATATAACTTACTCATTCAGAATATTAAATTATTTATACACCATCACATGGACTGTGTGGCGATACATCGTATGACGGTAGGTCCGGCCTGCGTTTATCCATCTTAATCGGTGTCGAGTATTTGTAATTTTTATGCCGCCTTAAGCTGTCCGGCGAACTTAAATGAACATTTATTGAACGATTAACATAAACGTGTCACTGAGAAGTATCTTTTTCCATCAAAAAACGGAATGAAGTGGAGAATTATGGTCAGATATAAAATATGTACAAGAATGGTCTGGCCTGGAAGTGGGAACCATTATGAAGGGATGAAACGGGATTTCTCTTATGCGGGCACATTCATTTTCTGATTCATGGCCATTAAAAGATATCATTACGTACGTTTGATCCACTTAAAATATATCGTTTGCAATATTCATTCAGATGCAAGTAAAAATTTTATCTCGTCCGCTTTTTTGTATTTTTTTTTTTGTGCAAATGATGTGGTCAAATTTGGTCAGTGAGGAGCGGATGATGCATGTGCAGATTTACCTTTTTTTATTTTCTACTTATAATTGATTTCAGTCACATATATCTTTACGTACACACAATTCGAATTATAAAAATCCATAATTACAAGTGAATTCTTGATGCCTTTTGGTCGATGTTTCAGTGAGGTTATACTGATCGAGCGCAGTTCGGAAATTATGTAAATAACTCTTGTTGTTAACTTGCAATGATAATAGTTTGTCTTTATGCAAAGAGTAATCCAATAAATTTTTTTTATGTGCTCACAAAACCGAATACAGAGGCAAAAATAGGCATATAAGAGGTTTTCCTCTGGTTGTAAGTTAAATTTTGAATATGTAGTGAAAAGAAAACAGTCAATCGGTGAATTGCATCAGCGAAATTGATCATACTCCCTAGAAAGAGGCAAATCCTATCTCAGTAACTGAACGTGAATCACATCCAATGCGTTGATATATTTTTAGTTCTTACACCAACAAATGATTTTTTACGCCATATAAACAGCCATAAAAATTCGTTTTAAAATACAATTCATTTGGTAATATTAAATTAGAAAATATATTTTTTTTCCTACGTACTTCAAGTCCTGCTGTCGTATTACATTTATTATTCGATTTATATCATTCATGTATAGTACATATACCATAGTTTCGAGAATAATACATATTTAATCCTTGCGGCAATGGCGGTGGTTCTCATCCATATATATGCACATAAGTATGCTATGTATTTTTGTTGAAGTACGTGAATAATTTATTACCTGCAATTCATTCAGATCTAACTAGTTTTCATGGTCTATAAAATCTCACTAATATCTGAAAATAAAATTTTCCATTGTTCCACCATTGATAGCCATATATATATGTAGATACCTACGGTACATAGATACAGTCAGCACACACAACCAAAAGGAGTGCAACACTACTTTCTCGATTATTCCAACACGGCTTTGAATTTTCCACTTTGATTTTTGCATAAAAGATTGCACTTAATGGAATTTTCATCGATGTATATATGATTTAATGTGTTCATATGCACAGAGAATCAACTTGGAGAGATAATACCTAAGAATGATTTATAAAACGGAAATGACACAGTACGGAGCCGGCAGACCACCCCGTTAATATATGGGTATTTTCTTTTTTCTACAAGTGCTTGTAGAAAAAAGAAATTTGTATTTTTTTTTTGCATTTTTGTGCTTGTACTTAGATGTAGCGGACAATGTTCTTTGATGTAATCATGTAAATAATTGGAACACATTTTCTGAAGCCACGTCCGGGCCATTTTTCAAAAATATCACCAAGATCTTCAATTGAATCGATGATTGGAGCTGCGATTTAACATTCTCTCACTCTTCTCCTAAGAAAACAATAAATTCCTTGTTCCCGTGGCACCGATAGCCACACAGTCCACACGTTTTTTCTTGATTAAATTTTCCTTTCAAGTACAATGTAGTATTGACCTTACCCTAATGTTGAGACCTAAAAAAAATTGTAAGCGTAAAATTATTGCTTCATCAATTTTTCACACAATCTTCGTTAGTTGGACAGCATAAAATATGAAAGTAAGCGAATTAAACGACAAAACGAGGCAGGAATTGAATTACATCGCAGTCAGTTTTACAGCACCTAATGCTCATCCTAGGGGTCTTGGGTTTTGACAAAGACGCCACCACTCAGCTCTCATAACAAGTACCATCATTTAAATTGATTTTTGAAATAGCTGTACTTATAATGCCATTGATACAACACAACCAGCCTGAAGACTTTTCAAATCCAACCTTTAAGAGTTTAATACTAAAACGCTGTTAAAAGTACCATGCGCACCTAGAATGATATCGATCGATATTTCGTTTCCGCTGGTAGTTTTTTTTCTTTATGCAGTACAAGCAACTCCATTACATCTTTGTCGTCGAATTACATCCCCTCGAAACAAATTTCACATCCACTCTGGATACTTTCCGTTCCATTTTGTTCATATATTGCACATTTGTTAAGGTAAAATGAAAACGAAAAAATAACACACATACCCCCCAAGAAAAAGTAACATCGAACGCGGCATAAAACGGGGAACATAAATCCATTAACTGGGTGAAACCCATTCAAGTTTAAGCTAAAAAGTTTTTCATAAATCCTCAGCAGAAAGTGTTATCGCTTGGTGGTAAATGACAAATGACTTCTCAAACGTGCAACTCCCACTTCAGACCTCCCACACTCCGCGTCTCCTACACTTAACACAAGCAAACCGCCAGCAACCGCTGTACTGCCGCCACTTCTCCTCACTTTATGTGCACTAGGATCAAAAATTACATTATCCTTTTTTTGTGCCACTATTGAATTTTCAGCAGAATGTGTTCGGCTTTTCGAAAGGGGAAAAAGAAAAAATAAAGGCAGTGAAAGCCATTTCCCCATCGATTACTATGTGTACATGTCTAGTTACACTCGTACAGGCGGATGATGAAGATTTACTCGTATATGATGATAAAGAAAATCTGACTGCAGGAATGTTCTATGCATGTACATACGTTTGAAGCTAACTAAACGGTGCACTTCGATAGATAGATACGCAGTTCTTGCTTAATGCATCGCTTTTATCTTTAGCTTACCGCTGGAGGATGGCTTCATCATTAAGGACTGGGATCAAAATGATTCTGAATGTATTTGCATGTCAACGATTCTCTTGCAGTTTTCGAAAAAGTTACACTGAATTATATAAAATTTGGTAGTGACTACTGACGAATAAATCCGCAAATAGTTATTTTAAATTATAGTAATGCGAAGGGTTTTAGACTTATACCTGTATTATGGCTGTGATTACTCACAGCTACATATGTGAGTGATGAGTTTACTTACTAACAAGCTTCAAATTTAATTTTTCCATTCCATTCGTTTTTGAAAGTTTACGACACGTTTGTCCTCCTCCTCTTGTGATGTGTTGAATCACACATCATACTTTTGGCACTTCTACTTTGCTCCCAACTTTTGAAGTTTGTGGTTAAAATAAGAAAACCTGTGAATCATCACCACTCACCATCTTCTAGTGAGGCTGTTGTGCCATAACAGAGATATGTCAGAATTAGACCATCAGTACTAATTTTTTAGATAATACCAATTTCACTTCGGAACTTTTTTGCGTAATTGAAATCTTCTGCTTTAATTTCTTTTCTTAATTGTCTGTGGTTTACCACTTAGTGAAAACGAACGATATCTATTCATTTATTTATTTCGTCTATCAAGTATAATATAACTTTTTTAAACTACAATTCATTATTTTTAAATAGATATAGTAAGAATATAAAATTTAAAAATTTCTTTTACAAAATGCTTTAAGACATTAATCTCAAACACTATTTACAATCAATTAATATATAGAAAAAATAATAATAGTTTAAACAGAATTCAAAAAAATTTTCCTAACAACTAATCTATCTAAATTGAAATCAATGACATCAAAACCTTGGGTAAAATTAAGAATAGCAGAAAATATTGCACTTTTTTTCGCACTTAAAGCTTAATATTTCGAAAACAGAACCCCAGAACAAAAAGCTGAAAATGAAAACTGTATTTTATTAAAAAAAAATATATATATCAATCTGCTATTGCGCAATTTACAATGGTTGTAATACAGAGATATGATATGACATTTGTATATCTTGCTACTGAGTAATTTAATTATTTTATTGACTAAAGGGAACACAAGAAAATAATTACTTCGAAGAAACGAAAAGAAAAACTCAAACTGCTTATAAAAAAAAACAATAGCAATAGGGCCATTTCACGCAGGATCGCCCAACTTTCTGAACGACCCCCCTCCGATTTGGCTCAAAATTGGTGGAGTTACTTATTGAAGTGGTTCTAGTTATGGGACAAAACATTTTTTGTAAGAAGCTATTAGACAACAAACTGCCAAAAACTGACTTGTGTACCGTGTCCCCCACCTTATTTTCTAAAATATTTGACCAAAAAATCTGAAAAAAAAATTGGAGATATGGGGCAACTCATCGCAATACCCCAAAATTATCCACAAATCGTGTATGATTTTTTGCTCATACTAAAATAAATTAATTACTAACTTTTTTTGAAAAAAATTTCACGGGAATATATTAAGTGAGAAACCATCGAATAGGTCTTGCAAAATGAACTAGAGTTTTCATTTTGAACTTTTTATTTGGAAGTTAAGTTTTTGAGATATTAAGCTTCAAAGTCGAAAAAAATTAGTTCCCCCCCCCTCTCATTTCCACACCCGTTGGTCTAAAAATCTGAAAAAAATGTTGGCTTTGATGTAATCTTTCTGTTAAAATTGGTTTGAGCACTCTTGGTTTAATAGTTTTCGAGATATTGGCCAAAAACCAAAAAAACAAAAACATTCGAATTTTGAAGATCCGAAAACACCATTTTGTAGATCACAGCGAAAGAACAAATAAATTATATTAACAATTTAAATCGAATCAGTTAGCAAAAAACGATGAACCGGCGGCAATCTCAGTGTCGAAAGGACTTTCTTTGGTTCACTTTCGTTCGAAATGAAAACAAGAATTTTAGTGAATGAACAGTGAATTGAGTTTAATTTGGTTTGACTATTTTTGTTTGTTGATTTCTTAGACTTACACTGAAGAGCAAAAGTGTAACAATGTTCCCATTTGAAATGAAATACTGCTTGGTAACCACAATCTTTCAAAGAAATTCTATTTTTTTGTTTCTTATAACAATTATCGCAATCTTATCTACGGAATCCCATCGGTTTTTTGTGTTTCCACCGAATATTTCAAAAATGGTAACTATGAAACCTTCATAACTCCTTCGTTACAATTTTGCACCATTGAAATCGTCACTATATATTCGTGTTGCATAATTCAAAGCCATCACTTAGTTTAATAATTTCGGTCTGATAGGCAGTATTCCCTTTATTATTTGTTTATAATGAGTCGTTTAAATAAAAGTTTAAGGCAACAGGTCATAGATTTGCCAGTTTAGAGGCAATCTTCCAGACAAACCGCCAACATTTAAAAAATAGGCAGCATATCGGTAGCAAGGATAAAAAAAAGCCAGCAAGTTTCACAGAAAAGACAAAAATAAGGATACACGGCCGAAAAAAATAGCAGGAGAAAAGCATGGCACATTGAGAGGCTTTTTAAGTCGAATAAAAATTTCGATTGCAAGGACGAAACTCCAAAACTACACTAAACAGGCGGTGTTTGTCCTCCCCTTAGGACTCTAAATGAGGTAGATTTCAAAGCCTGAGAAAATAAGAAGAAACCAGCTTTATCGATCAAAAATATTTCTCTACCAGATGCAGTTTTGGAAAGATACAAGTTTTGAAAAGAAAGTAATATTAAGGAAGGAATATTAGATTTATGGTTCTAATCTATCTTAGGGTCTGGTTTTAATCGGTTTTAGGTTTTTTAGTCTGATAAGACCAAAATAAGGCGCATTTAGTCTAATCGGCGTTCTTAGTACTGGACTAACACGCTAAGCTCTCCTTAACCATAGCACGTAAAGCAAACTTGTGAAATACGGAAGTAATAGTTAAATCATTTGAGGATGTATTACGCCAAATAGTGTTGGCCCCAAAGATGAAAGTGATGGCATTATGAGGAAGGAACAGTACGCGAGAATTCTACAACAACATTTGCCAGCTACCATGGATATAACGGCAATGATAAAAGATCAGATCATATTTCAATATGATATTGATCATAAACAATTCGCAAAAATCGTGAAAAAGAGGTTATTTTGCCCAAAATCTTAAAAGATGGAATGCCATCTACAGTCCTGACATGAATCTCACTGAACATTTTTCGGCTTTTTTCAAAAAACAACTATCAAATTAAGAGACACAAAAGGCAAAAATTAACTTTGGAATTGAGTGTTAGAAGAATGGTACGTAATATTGCCGAAGGCAGGTTAACAACTGACCATGCAGGCGCTGACACATCATTTGATTTCACACTCGCGGCCTCAATATTGGAGAGAGTAGCATTATCAGGGCAGGCACTAATCTCAACAGCTGGGACATCACCAACAATAACTCCGGCAAGAATATCAGACGATGAATTCCTTCTTGTGATTCCAGCAGCAACAGCATTAGCTGAGTTAGAGGCACTAGCAGCTTTGGAGACGTTGGGCGTGGAAATTACAGAAGTTATTTTGGATTTCGTATTTTTATAGAGCCATAAAAACGGTTATTGTCAGTCTATCTTAAAAGATAGATATATGCCATCGCTGAATTTTTTAGAACTTTTTGAGATGATCAAATCCTCCGTACATTATTTTCTCGTATCTATAACTGTTTACACAGCGCGCACCTTAAAAGCTTGCCAGCTCTTTACTTTATTTACATATCTCAATATAGCGTTGTGTCAAAATTTTTACAAAATATCGCCCATACCCATAACAGATACTCAGCAATACTACTGAAAATCCCTTCAGTAGTTCCTTGATATTGGACTCCCCAAACATTTTTATAGACTTTGTTTTATAATATTTATAGATAGATAGATTATAGATAAATAGATCCGAGCGAACAGTGGTAAAAAACTAGCTGACATCCGTTTCGTCCATCCATCCAATAAAAAAATCCCATCTGGAAATGTATGTGATATCATAAAAAAAAAAACTAGAGTGAAAACTGTTTGCCGGTGTAGCTATGAATTTAATAAGACTACGTGAAGGTGGGGTATAATAAATTTTGTCTGTCTTCACCGTCTTCGACTACATTTGACCCATGTTAAATTCGCACCATGAAACAAGCAGGCAAAGGAGTAATATAAACACGAGACAGATGATGGTTAGATATTATCTGACAACGGTGTGCTTTGCGCACCTTTTTGAGGTGGAAAGCAGGCTGCCACCACCCACTCCTCGTTCACCCACTAGCTGTTTGAGTTTCAAGTGCATCTCGTTTTTGATTTGATGATATGCTTTGCGTACGTGGCAACTAAGTGCGCTTGTGACTTGATGAATTCACGCTTTTGAACAAAAAAAATAAAAAGTAGCTCAGATTCTGCTCTTTTATTACATGACCATCGTTAAATATAAATAACTCAGAGATTCCCCTCCGATGAGGCTAGTAACGAGAAGTACCAAATAAAAGGAAGAAGAAAAATGTCTATTAGCTGTCAGCGGCGGAGGCAGTGAAGGCGGAAAGTGGGCAATAATATATCACCTGAACGGTGCTTTCGGAGTAAAATTACTTCATTGAGCCGAGTGTCGAATTAATTTTAGAAAATTAACCTAAATGAGGCCAGGACATAAGCCATTAATCTGAACAATTCGCGGAAATTACTGTTATGGTTTCCTTAAGAACGAGTTTTTCCTCTCTGTCGTTTTTTTTAAAATTTGTTACCTGACAATGAAGTACCTACTCGATGTTAGTGGGGAAAACCAGAGATTGGAAACAGCTAGATATGAAAAAAACAGCGCACGTGCTTTGTACAACGATCATTAGTTTAAATTATGGGACAATTTGAAATTGAGTTAGAACAGGCTAGTTGGAACTGCAGAGAACGTTCTTAATGTTTCGATAGAAGCAATTAGATGCTATCATTTTCTTACTACTAGAGAAATTTGTAAAAAAAATTGAATAATTTAAGTTTTAGGGACTTACTTTTTCTATGATCATAGTGCAAGAACTAAACAACGATGCAAACTTTTACAAGTGTTCTTATATACCTCCAGACCGAAAAACAATAAAAAATATCACCCTAGTGCTTTTGAAAAACAACGAAAAAAATTTAATATATCCTAAAGTCACTGCACATTAAAGACTTTCGCAACGAATTATTTTACCATGACAGCTTGTGCTCACTCGTTCCTGAGTGCACCTAACTCAGTGTACATTTTGAGTCTTAACACGCTATCGCTGAAATGGTAATTGACATACATTCTGCACATTACAATGCATAGAGGAAATCCTATAAATATAACGCCGTTCCGAGGCGTTAATTACAGTTTACTGCAAGGCATTCACACGCCTGCTGTAGGAATTTAACTCTCTTATATGTCGAGCAAACCAATAAGGGCACCCTACTCACTTCAATTGCTGTGGCTATATAAACAACAACACAGTCAGCAACAACTTGGGGTTGTTTTACCTCACTTAAAGCACCATTGAAGTTTTTAGCCTTCCCCAAGACCACTTAAAACTTGGCCATGAGCTAAGAGCCTCATTGTAGTGATACGAAAGTAAGAAAAAAGCAAAGCCCAAAGAGGAACAAAAAAATTCCCTCCACACGTAACCCTGATCGCCCGTAACCGCCCAACCACTTGGCCTTCGGTATCTTTACACAGGCTGAGCCTGTACTCTCGCTGCATGCAAATCCTGTTGCGTTGCTCTCAACGCTGTTGTTGTACAATCAATTGGCGGTTGTATAGAAAAAAATAGAAATGGTTACATGCCACTAAGAACAGTCTGAGGATTCATTATGTTAACCGGTAGCCTCAGCGAACTACTACTCCTTACAGCTGGTCGAGTTTCCTTTCTTCATCGCATTACAACGTTCGACCTCATTAGCCTCTTGGCGATAGTGTAATTGCGGGTATGTTATTGCACAGATGAACTCTTTCTTTCTTTTTATCTGATGTCCGTAAATTGAGTTTTTTTTTTTTTCGTGTGTATGATTGCACACAGAAGTGAGGGTAAAAATTTTTCACAAAATAGTAGCCAATTATGCAAATTTTTAGAACAATATCTGCGGAAGTCGTTTGAGTGTCACTTTTTGTTCAGGATTTCACTAAAATACACAGCTTTATTTTACGTAAAAAGTAAAAACAGCGATAAACATTCTCACATAAAAAAATAAATTCCGCTGAACGAATTATTATATTATTGCGTTTACTTTTTTTATAATTCTTGTGCTCTAGAACTGGGTGATGGTGAATTTTCCAGTGAATCTATTCGTGTAAAAATCATCAACGCGTGAGTTACTCTGCGTAAGCTGATGCAGTTGGTGCTCCAAACTTCGGATGTTGCTTTTGTCAGCATAATGAAGTGGAAAAACTCTTCATGTTGGGCAAATCATTGTCGAAGATATATATATATTTATACTTTCCCCCCATCGAATCTTAATATATGTAATACTATAACTCAAGAACGACTTCACTCAATTAGATAATTTTTTTTCCTCTGAATTAGTTACTTTTAGGAGATGGTTTAGATGGAAAAAAGCCGGTCAAGTGTGAGTTTTACTCCGAGGGTTTCGTTCTTTCGTCAACAGATTAGAAGTAACGACATAATTTAAGTTAAAGCAACTAACTACGGCTGCCTGCCGTTTTCTAAACAAAAGAAAAGTCGTTCTCATTGGCTGATCGTGCTAACCGTGTGAAAATTGATTTAGTGAACTTAAGGGAAATGGTCTCAAGCTACTCCATTGAAACAATTAATCAGCAGTTCATGAAAGTTAGCTTAGCAATTCGAATCATAACGTATTCGGCTGTAATAAGTAGCCACATCTAAAACACCAATGTGGTATAGTCACAAACATCCAAGATATTAACAAATCAAGTACTCGTGTTTGGAATTAAAAAAAATTCAAATTTTACACTAGGATTTATTATTTGACTTTTGGCATGTGAAAATCACATTGAAGCAATAACAAAAATAATGTTTAATTTTGTTTTTGTTTCTTTGGAATTATTTATGTTCACTTTTATTCAGTGACAAAATTTAAAATCTTTCCAACGGCATATTCATATAAATAGCAACCAATAGAAAAGAGGGTATTAGGAAATGGTGTGAGCACACATACACGTACAAATAACTAATTCTCTTATTTTTTTCAAAAAAATTACAATAACAAAGCTATTATGATCAATCATTTCTTTACTTCGCTTTGTTCTTTTAACTGGAACTGGGAGAGAAGAAAACTGTCATACAAAATATTCGCTCAGGTTCACAGGCTTTGAAAAGAGCCAAAAAATATCAAAATTTAACAGAATATAGAAACTTTTTTAAGAATCCTTTGCGTTCTTGATTGAGTTAGTAAGCTTTCAAGCTGTCATTTTTATTTGAATGGGATTTTAACAATTTTGAAAAATAAGAAATGTGAAAATAGCGAGAAACCCCCTTCGGAGAAGAAAATAAAATAAAAAACAGACAAAAGCAAATTGGACAAATCGAGGATCGAACCCAGGATCCTCAGCGCAGAGCGTGAGCACTATAACCACTCCGCCAACGCCTCTTTGAAACTTTTATGTCTTTTTTGGTATAGGTAACGCGTAGAAAACTTTGTGTGTGTGAGATAATCGCTAGTTGCTCTTTTTTTAGCAAAATGCTGATATAATTTAAATCGTTAATATTTCGAAAAATTGTGTGAAAATACATTTTTTTTTTGTAAAACATTTTTTGATTCTATTGATGAGATCTACAAAATGGCGTTTTCGGATCTTTAAAATTCGTATGTCATTGTTTTTTTGGTTTTTGGCCAATAACTCGAAAAGTGTTTGAGCCAGGATGCTCGAACTAAATTTAAACTAAAGATTACATCGAGACCTGCATTTTAGATTTTACTCAGATTTTTAAACCCGCGGGTGTGGAAATGCGAGGGGGGAGAACGCTTTTTTTCGCACTTAAAGCTTAATATCTCGAAAACTGAGCCTCAGAACTAAAAGTTCAACATGAAAACTGTATTTTACTCTACAAAACCTATCCAACGGCACCTAGCTCAATCAATTCCAGTAAAAAATTAAAAAAAAAATGCCCCATAGCTCCAATTTTTTTCAGATTTTTTGGCCCATTATTTTAGAAAATAAGGTATGGGACATGGTACACAAGTCGGTTTTTTTAAGTTTGCGGGCTAATAACTTTTTACCAATAAGACTAAGATGCTAATTGTGGTACAACTTTTCGATCTAGCTACCATTCTCTTTCCAACGATACTCATATCAAGTATCTAAGAAAAAAAAATCTATGATTTTGATTAGTACTAACTACTACTACTATAAGTAACTTTCTTTAAACTTTTTTTCGGAACTTTCTTTGGGCAAGTGAAGTACATCATCTGTATAAATTTCATTTCTTAATTCCAGGTGGTTCACCAGGATCTCTGGGTCTGCGAATCGAATCTCGGCATGACGTATCTTTTTTCCGACAATTCATGTCTAGGAAAAAGCAAACACTCTTTGTTTTTCCCAATTCAATTTTTTCGGGTGCAAAAACGCTTTCAAAGCTTCTAGGGAAAAACAAACACTTTTTATTTTTCTAATTTTTTCGGGTGAAAAAAGAAAGCCCGATATGAAATCAATAAGTAGGTAAAACCCACTGCGTGTAGAATGAATTGTTGTTTTAATGAGAAAAGTAATTAAGGATGTGAGAAATGTAAGGAATGATAATGTTTATATAAAATGGTCAGAATAAAAAAAAAGACATATTCGATGGTGGAAAGTGCTGTGATAGTGAATCGAGAGTTGTAATAATATTATAGTAGTAGTGAAAGATTGATAAACAACAATAATATGGTAGATATTGGAAAACAAGTGGAAGTGTGTGTTGTGTCTCACTTACAATTTAAGCCTTTCAATAGATCAAAGTGATTTGCAAACGCTTCGCATTAGCAGCGATAGCGCAGAGGATGTAGCATCTGGTCTAGAATAATACTATTAGTCGTAACATTTTTATCCGGTAATCTTCCGTACTAGGTTCGCACCTGGGAGAATTTACATACGTAAATTGAGTGCTCAACGCTCGTTCTATAAAGCAGGACAGACATTTAAAGTCTTATATAGTGTGATTTAATATCTAAAACAAAATGCCACGAACAAGGCGTCAAAACATCGGCCGCCGCATGCATAACTTGAATAGGGTTTACAATATGCGAAATATTGAGACTGAAGAAGAGCGAAGGCAGCGTTTGGAGACAAATAGAATTAGAATTTCGCGACTCCAGAACTACCCATACCATCAACTTCAAACGAGATTCAACAAAATAGACGATCAAACGAAACAATCAATTACGAACGTTTGGGATTTAGATATGATGCAACAATCGATTACGCCAGCGACAAATCTGTCGATTTCGGAGCAATGAGCACTCTTTGTACATATTGCAATGCTTTAAGATTTCGACTCCCAGCTAATAAATTTCTTAATTTCTTGGGAAATTCTGAAGTTGAAGTAACTCAACGCTGTGCTATCAACAGTTCAGCTCGGAGGGAAATTGTCATGCAGGTGCAACAACTTTTCCATGAAAAAAATCACTTGGTTAAATTGTTTAAATCGTTGTCGCTCTGTAGAAGATAACGGGAGAACAATAACGTTGAAAGTCTAAAATAAGAATGTCGCCACTGCTTTCTAAAACTATTAAAGCGCATTGTAATGTTGAGTACTGCAGTTCGGTCAAATCTATTAAATATGTTTGCAAATACATCACGAAAGGAAACGACAAGGCCGGATTTGGTATTGCAGCTTCAAACAACAACGATGAAGTTTCATAATATCAGATGGGAAGATGTTAGCAGCTATGAGGCTGTTTGGAGAATCTTTTCATTTCCTATACATGAACGTCATCCGAAAGTAGTCCTTTTAGCTGTTCACTTGGAGAATGGACAACGAGTATATTTTACGGAACAGAACGCAACACAAAGAACTCAACGACCACCAGCGACAACGCTGACAAACTTCTTCGAGGCATGAGCGAGCGATCCATTTGCAAGAACATTGCTTTACTCGGAAATACCGAAATATTTTACATGGAATGGGTCACATAAAAAATTCCAACGCCGAAAACAAGGACAGCCTGTACCAGGATACGTGGATGTATATTCAACCGATGCATTGGGGTGCATTTACACAGTGCACCCAAACAGTGACAAATGTTTTTACTTGCGTTTATTGCTACTTAATATTCGTGGACCAACTTCATTCGAATCTCTACGAATGTGTTCAATGGTGAATTGTGCGCAACATATCGAGAAGCCTGTCAACGATTACCCTTACTGGAGAATGATATCCATTGGGACCACACACTTGCTGATGCTGTTATTTCATCTACTTCGCATCAAATACGATCACTTTTTGCCATCCTAATTTCAAAGGGCTTCCCATCAAAACCACAAAATTTGTGGAACAAATACAAAGACAATATGGTTGAAGACATTGTGCATCGACTACGTTCAACAACGGAAAATCCTGAACTTGAAATTTGCGCTGAAATCTATAATGAAGTATTGATATCTTCAGAGGATTTGTGCTTGATGATGTGTGGCAAAATGTTGCATGACTTAGGAATGCCTGCACCTAATCGCCCCATGCATGATGTATTCAATCGTGAATTTGAAAGAGAACGCCAATACGATAGAAATGCTTTAAGTCAATCAGTGCAATATAAAGTCCCACTTTTAAATCAACAGCAAAAAACAGCTTACGACACGATAATGAAAGCAGTTAATGTCGACAATGGAGAATTTTTTTTCCTGGACGCACCCGGTGGAACGGGTAAGACTTTTTTGATCTCATTAATTTTAGATACAATTCGGGCACAAAGTAAGATCGCACTATTAGAAGGTGGACGAACCGCTCACTCGGCGCTCAAACTTCCATTAAATTTGCAAGCAATAGATGAACCGAAATGTAATATAACCAAAACATCAGCAATGGCGAAAGTGCTACAGAATTGTAAGCTTATAATTTGGGATGAGTGCACGATGGCGCACAAACGAGCATAGAAGGCACTCGACCGACCACTAAGAGATTTGCGTAGCAATCAGAATCTCTTCGGAAGCGCGATGATTCTACTGGCTAGGTCAACAGCTGCTGATGAAATAAATGCTTGCTTGAAGACATCAAATTTATGGCGATACGTGAAAAAAATTAAGTTAGTAACTAATATGCGAGTTGCCTTACAAAATGACGTTTCGACGGAAGTGTTTTCAAGCGCGTTATTAGACATTGGCGATGGGAAAATGCCTGCTGACCCTTCTACTGGCCTCATTTCATTTCCCCCAAATTTTTGTCAGTTCATATCGGAGTATATTATAGAAACCATGTTTGGTTGAGCGAACGAGCTATATTAGCAGCAAAAAATAAGGATGTTGATGATTTAAATATAAAAATCAAGAATGAAATTTATGGACAAATACATTCATTTAAGTCGATCGATTCCATTATCAATCAAAATGAAGTTGTAAATTATCCAATTGAATTCCTAAACTCATTAGATTTGGCAAGATTACCACCCCACAACTTACAGCTCAAGGTTGGCTTCGTGATAATAATGTTACGCAATTTAAATCAGCCAAAATTGTGCAATGGAACAAGACTCGTCGTTAAAGAAATTTTTAAAAATTTGATTAAAGCGACGAAAGTTTAAGGGTGAGGATGTTCTAATCCCAAGAACTCCAACCGATTTCCCTTTTGAATTCAAACGTGTCCAGTTTTCAGTGCGCCTAGCATTCGCAATGACAATTAACAAATCCCAAGGCCAATCACTAGAAGTGTGTGGAATAAACCTGGAATTTCCCTGTTTTTCTCATTGGCAATTATACGTTGCGTGCTCGCGAGTCGGCAAATCATCGGCGCTATTTCTTTTTGCCTCAGAAAAAAAACTAAAAATATTGTGTATGATAAGGCCTTACAATAGTTATATTTATAGTGTTTAGTTGTTATTCATTAATATATACGGTTTTATTGTAAGAAAAATATATATTTTCTCAATATTGTCAAATGATCCAACTGAGTCCACGATTGTACACCACCTGTGCGAAGCCAAGGCAAGCGTAAATAGTAAACCAATTCTTTCAGGAATTTCGAAATTACACGCAAAAAAAAGGACAGACAGACAGACGGACACCGAAGTGTTTCGATAAGGGTTTCGTTATTCCTTTGGAACGAAACCAGCTTGGGGAAAAAACACCACAAAACATTTTTCGCGGCCCCACCTCCAGTAAACGACTGACAATTCTCCTGGAGTACTTCTAACAATGAAGAAATTAAAGTTAGCTCCATTGAGCTAAGTGGGGAAGGAAATAAGGACCAAGATGTCAAATGTTTTGGAAGAAACCTAATTATAAACTTGCAAAGAAATTTATAATTGTCTGTCCGGATAAAACTCAACAGTCAAGAGATAGTTTTTAGTTTGAGCCTGTTTAAACGTCATAGAGCAAAAAGAGTAAGTAGCTCTTACTATTTATTGGAACAAATACTTTAATTTTATATGATTCGAGAAGAGTTTCGATATGTTTAAGTTAATTAATTAAGGTGTTTCTTAAAAATTTCTTGAATCGAAAATGTTTTATTTCCTCAAATAAAGACTATTTATACATATTTAATTTATTTATTGTTTAGTTTTTCGTGTTTTTTATAGCATATATTAAGGGCATATAATGTCTTCTTTGGAGCATATTTAAAGCTCTATAAACAGTTTTCTAAGAGCATATTTTCGGTTACCCTAGTAATAAAAAGTAAATTTTGAGTCTACAAAAAATGTGAAGTGTATAATACGAAAAATAAAAGAACGTTGAAAGTTTAGTTAAAATAAGATCGTTAGCACCATTGTTGCAACTGCCAATATAGTCCTTTGATATTTTTTCTCTACTTCGACTACATCTGGGTTGGTTTTTCGATATTAAGTCTTCCAAGCCGGTTACTTTTTCATCTAAATCACGATCAACTTCAATTTAGTTTTCAAAATGAGATAGTTTCCTGTCTGTCTATTCAAAGTAGCTTTGAAGGAAAATGTGTACTGCTTCCACCCAAATATGCTCTCATATTAGTGGATACCTGTAGTGGATGAAACACCTTCCATAAATGGAACGGTTTTAACACTGCAGTAGGCGCATGGTTTACGACCCTAGACCATATTTTTTTTAAATGTCGTGTAATATTTACAATGTTTTTTTGTTTTAGTCATAACATTTTATAAGAAATTATTTTGTTATACTACTATACTAAAGGGATACGCAAGACTTCACAATGTCAGCTCTAGCTCTCCTATCACCAGTAACCATTATTGAAAATCTTCAGCAGCAGACGGTGATTCCACATATGATTTTGTTAGCATTTCTAATATCTCTAAGAGTCTCATCTGAGCCTCTACAGAAGCTCTATAAATCATGGTTTACAGAATCAGTAATTTAATAAAAAGGCAGAAAGCAATTGCCTGAGTGCTTTTGCTGTGGAACAGAACAAGCATCAGACATGGTATTTTCCCATTGGTTATCATCTTCCGAGAAAAAATATCGCGATCTGGTATCGCTGCCTGCATCTGTGATGCGTACATTTATGTTAACCTATACACATAGATCCATATTTCACATATTATATATGTACCATTATCTATACAGCACAGCACAACGATCATCTTCGTGCAAATTTTAGTTGGGGCCAGAATGCTAAAATAAATGTATTTTGAATGTTCTCATCGAAACCGACTTTCTGTAATTTTTTTTTAGATTTTTTTACAAAACGGTGCAGAAAATACAGGGTGCTTTTGGACTTCTTACAAAAACATAAAGTGCTTATTGTTGCTCTACCCTAAAATATAGTCATATTCTGTCGCGGATTTTTTTAGAACTTTTTGAGACAGCGGTTTAGGCAGCGTCCAACTTAAAAGCTTGCCACCTCTCTACTTTATTCGCAGATCTCATTATACCGTTATTTTTTAAGTCCAAATGTCCCAACAAAACCGTTTACATTCTCTCTGGCAGCAAAGCTGCTCTTTTGGCACTAAAAAGCTACGAAGTCACCTCAAAGTTAGTATGGGACTGCACTAACCAGCTCGCCAGCTCAAACAGGGTCTATCTCATTTGGATACCCGGGCACAGTGGTCACGTTGGAAACGAAAGAGAGAAAGCGGACCTACTAGCCAGAAAAGGCTCCGCATCACCCTTCATGATGCCACGACCATTCTGCGGCATTCCGATCACCACCACTAAATGCTGCATAAATAGCTGGCTGAGAAACACGGCCAATCACTACTGGACGCAAACGGAAGGTAATAGCCAAGCCAAAATGTTCATGCCAACTACTTCCATCGCTAGAGCGAAACAACTCCTCAGTTTCTGACTGGCCATCAGTTAACAAACACCTAAAAGCCATGGGCTTAACGCAGGATGACAACTGCCGAATGTGCAACGAGGACGAAGAAACAGCGGAACACATACTGTGTCGCTGTAACTGCTTAGTCAGTACACGTCATCGACACCTTGGCAGGCACTACCTAGAGGCAGGTAATATAGCTCACCCAAAAGCACCCAAAAGCATCCTAAGATTCATTGCGAACTCAGGCTTTCTGCGTGAGCCATAGGTGGGGGCAGTCACAATAGGCCCACTCGTGGCCGCAGTGACACAGGTGACACTTCCACCAATTTTGAGCCAAACCGGAGAGGGGTCGTTCAGAACGTCGGCGATCCTGCGTGGAATGACCCCCTGTATCAAAAGGGTAATCGAAAATGGGTACATTATGGAAATGGAGACTGAAAGCTAAGCGCCAACGAAATAATTAATTTTTCGAAGCATGACAAACTCATCGTTTCGCTGGCCATTAGATACGATGAGATTGTTTCTTAATAAAAGCCATTCGTAGATGAACAAGAGTTGAATTTCATGCTATACACAGCTTCGTAAAAAAAATACAATTGCTGCCAGATAGGCGTCAATGTGCAAAAGGGGATGGGTGGTCCGCTTCGCGAGTTCCAAGGTTTTCAACCGACTCTTAGACAGGTTAGGACGCTTACTCTATTTCATTGATTCGTTGAAGGTATGTACATTCTGTTAAATTCTGAAATATCTTTTGGCTCTTTTTAAGGCCTGTGAACCTGAGCGAATATTTTGTATGACAGTTTTCTTCTCTCTCAGTTCTCTTAAAAGAACAAAGCGAAGTAAAGAAATGATTGATCATAATAGCTTATTGTAATTTTTTTGAAAAAAATAAGAGAATCAGTTATTTGTACGTGTATGTGTGCTCAGACCATTTCCTGATACGCTCTTTTCTATTGGTTATGATTTATATTTTGTCACTGAATAAAAGTGAACATATATAATTCCAAAGAAACAAAAACAAAATTAAACATTATTTTTGTTATTGCTTCAATGTGATTTTCACATGCCAAAAGTGAAATAATAAATCCTAGTGTAAAATTTGTTAATTTCTTGGATGTTTGTGAATGTACCACATTAATGTTTTAGATCATAAGTGGCTATTTTTTACTGCTGAATACGTTATGATTCGAATTGCTTAGCTGCTTGGTAAGCTAACTTTCATGAACTGCTGATTAATTGTTTCAATGGAATAGCTTGAGACCATTTCCCTTAAGTTTACTAAATCAATTTTCACACGGTTAGCACGATCAGCAAATGAGAACGACTTTTCTTTTGTTTAGCTTTATTCGAAAACGGCAGGTAGCCGTAGTTAGTTGCTTTAACTTAAATTATGTCTTTACTTCTAATCTGTTGACGAAGGAACGAGACCCTCGGTGCGTGAGTAAAACTCACACTTTTTTTTCATATAAAAATGTGTATCAAAATATTTAGATTTTCTTTAAAAAATATTTTTTGGTCAAACTCATCGAGATCCCAACTTGAAATTCGGATTGAAGATGGGTGAAATATTGTTTTCCAACATATAAACAAATTAGGAAATTAAAATACCATTTTTTGAGATACTCAAGGATACGTGTCAAAAAGGACATTTTGAACTATCCTTCGTCCTTGCAAATAAAAATTGTGTGTGTTTTTTGAGGTTTTCTGAATTCAATAAGACATAATTTACAAAATTGTGATAAGCAGAACCAAGCTTATGATTTTTTTAAATTTAAAAGAAATCTTGAATTTTGACTTTTTACCAACTTTTGAACCTTCGCTACTTGCAAACTATATCGAGTTGAGCAAAAATTTTTTGTTCCATTACTTGAACCACTTCAATAAATATTTCCACCAATTTTGAGCCAAATCGAAGAGGGGTTCAGAGCACCCCATATAGGCTGGACGATTTGTCATGGAATGACCCACAGGCAAACATAGAAACCCTCTGAGTTTATTCAATAACGATTTGGATTGTTGTGTAATGTTGATACATTACATCCCATCTTATCTTAGATGAAAATATCCATCTCGAGGTATCGTTTTCATAGATATCTGTGTACCCCAGGTTTTGAATTTAATTTTTCAAGCATTGCAATTACAATTACATTTCAATCTACTTCCTTCTCCCAAGAACGATTCCTTCACACCCACACGAAAATACATCATGTCTCTTGATTAAGAACACTGCTATTGTGTTTACGCATGCATGCTTCGAAATGCAAACAAGCAATCTATGTTATTTACTAAAATGTTTTTACGAAGTATGCCCGAAGTCGGTCTGAATTTATGTATGTGTTTACAACTCGCCATGGAGAGAAGGGCTCTGTATCACGCTAACGCCACAATTCCTTAGCGATTACAGCTGCAGTTTTCTCCGGGTTCGGTAGGAGACGTGTTGTATGCATTAGCATCCAAATAAATTGGACTAGCTTACCTGGAACATTGTGAAATTGTGCACATATCAACCTTAATAGCGCGGTATATATCCTTAATTTATTTCCACATTGGCTGCAGCTTGCATTTTTCGATTCAAGGATATCTGGAATACACACGTTCTCGTTTCCAGCTAGAAACAGTAGACCGATAAATTTTGTTTAAGGGTGAACATTTTTTTGTTTTCTACTCTCGCTCACAACACTGCTAGCGAAAAAAACGTTTTTTTTTGTTTTTGATACGAAAACAAATTAATCTTCGTCTAAAGAGCAATGGCTTAGATTTTTCGAACAATTTGTGTGAAAAAAACAGAAAGGCTTGCAACGATGGATACCCATTTGTCACAGAAACATTGTTTGAGCGTCGTCTAAAGTATTAAAGAGCACGTGACAATTTTTTAGGAACATGAATTTACATATATATTTAGCATGAAAAGTTAAGTGGTTGCTATTTGAGATGCAATTCATAACAGTGATGGAAGAACTAGTGACGTTTAGATAATATTTGAGTTTAGTGTTTTCATTCGAAAATTGGCAAGCGATAATATTTTTGTAGACGGACTGTTATGGGAGACAAATAATTTATTTCGTACGTTACGCCTTAAATATAGTTTGCACAAAAATACCGGGCTCTCATCACGTAACACGACTATCGTCTGACGATATCGTTTGAACGATAGCTGTGCTTCACGTAAGTATCAAAAAACGATATCGACAGAACGATATTGTTTTCTCTGCTTCACGTAGCCGAGAACTGTCATTTTCTATCGTCTCGACGATGCTTTTCTGACGATACCTAATTTGCTATCGTCCTAGAGCAAACTGAGAAAAATATTGTAAAATTGTTGGCTTAAAGAAATGAAATATTGTATTGAATGCTGAAAAAATAGTTTTGCTAATGTTTTTTTGCATTATACATTGTTTTTAACAGAAAAAAATCTTTTTTTATTTCTCACATTCGACCTGCAATCGTATATACGATGATCGTCTGAAAAGTTACGTGATGACAGCCCAGGAGACGTATATACGAAAGTAGAGAAATTCGAAAAATTTCTTTCTATTAGCCGTGTTTTCTTATATTTACATATACCAATTACACGAACATAGAAAAGACATTTTTTTTATGAATACCATAATCTTAATCTATATAAATAAAAATGAATCGCCGAAATGTATGTAATACTATAACACAAGAACGACTTCACTGAATTAGATAATTTTTTTTCCTCTGAATTAGCTACTTTTAGGAGATGGTTTAGATGGAAAGAAAGGTTAAGAAAATTGAGAAAATCTGGTGGAAAAACGCAATCAAAGTTTTCCAAAGCATTGTTTATGTATCAAAAAAAAAACTAACTCACATATGAAGTACCGGTGGCGCAGGGAACAAGATCGCTGCTCCAGGATCTCTGGGTCGGCGAATCGAAACTCGGCATGACGTATCTTTTTTCCGATAATCTTATGTACTGGATTCATGTCTAGGAAGCAAACACTTTGTTTTTTCCAATTCAATTTTTTCGGGTTCATTTCGACTTCACTGAATTAGATAATTTTTTTTCCTCTGAATTAGCTACTTTTAGGAGATGGTTTAGATGGAAAAAAAGGTTAAGAAAATTGAGAAAATCAGGTGGAAAAACGCTTTCAAAGCTTTCCAAAGCATTTTTTATGTATCGGAAAAAAACTGACTTAAATATGAAGTGGCACTGGCGCAGAGCATAAGGTCGCTGCTTCAGGATCTCTAGGTCCGGGAATCGAAACTCGGCAATAATGTATCCTTTTTTCCGATAAACTCATGTCTAGGGAAAAACAAACACTTTTTGTTTTTCAAATTTTTTCGGGTGAAAAAAGAAAGCCCGATATGAAATCAATAAATAGGTAAAACCCACTCCGCGAAAAGTAATTAAGGATATGAGAAATGTAAGGAATGATAATGTTTATATAGAATGGTCAAAATAAAAAAATAAAGCCGGTCAAGTGTGAGTTTTACTCACGCACTGAGGGTCTCGTTCTTTCGTCAACAGATTAGAAGTAAGAAAGAACATAATTTAAGTTAAAGCATCTAACCACGGCTACTAAGAAAAATCTTTCTCATTTTCTGATCGTGCCAACCGAGTGAAAATTGATTTAGTAAACTTAAGGGAAATAGTCTCAAGCTCCATTGAACAATTAATTAATTGAAACAATTAATCAGCAGTTCATGAAAGTTAGCTTATCAAGCAGCTAAGCAATTCGAATCATAACGTATTCGGCAGTAAAAAATAGCCACTTAATCATCTAAAACACTAATGTGGTACAGTCACAAACATCCGAGAAATTAACAAATCAAGTACTCGTGTTTGAAATTAAAAAAAAATCACTTTTGGCATGTGAAAATCACATTGAAGCAATAACAAAAATAATGTTTAATTTTGTTTTTGTTTCTTTAGAATGTTCACTTTTATTCAGTGCCAAAATTTAAATCGTAACCAATAGAAAGGAGCGTATCAGGAAATGGTCTGAGCACACATACACGTACAAATAACTGATTCTCTTACTTTTTTCAGAAAAATTACAATAACAAAGCTATTATGATCAATCATTTCTTTACTTCGCTTTGTTCTTTTAAGAGAACTGAGAGAGAAAAAAACTGTCATACAAAATATTCGCTCAGGTTCACAGGCCTTAAAAAGAGCCAAAAGATATTTCAAAATTTAACAATATATAGAAACTTTTTTAAGAATCCTTTGCGTCCTGAGTTAGTAACGCATTCAAGCTATCATTTTTATTTGAATTGGATTTTAACAATTTTGAGAAAATAAGAAATGTGAAAATAGCGAGAAACCCCCTTCAGAGAAAAAAAAAAAAAAATAAAAAGCAAAAAAAAGGCGGACAAATCTAGGATCGAACCCAGGATCCTCAAAGCACAGCGCGAGCGCTATAACCACTCCGCCAACGCCGCTTCAAGATTCTATTGTCTTTTTTGGTATAAGAAAAACGGAGAAAACTTTGTGTGTGGGAGATAATCGCTAGTTGACCTTTCTTAGCAAAATGCTGATATAATTTAAATCGTTAAAATAATCGAAAAATTGTGTGAAAATACATTTTTTTTTGTAAAACATTTTTTGATTCTATTGATGAGATCTACAAAATTTCGTTTTCGGATCTTTAAAATTTGAATGTCATTGTTTTTTGGTTTTTGGTCAATAACTCGAAGACTGTTTGAGCCAGGATGCTCGAACTAAATTTAAACTAAAGATTACATCGAGGCATGCATTTCAGATTTTATTCAGATTTTTAAACCTGCAAGTTTGGAAATGCGAGGGGGGGGGGGGGCGCTTTTTTTCGCACTTAAGGCTTAATATCTCGAAAACTGAACTTCGGAACAAAAAGCTCAAAATCAAAACTGTATTTTATTTTACAAGACCTATCCAACGGTAACTAACTCAATTAATTCCGATAAAAAAAAATTTAAAGAAATTAGTTATTAATTTATTTTAGTACGAATGAAAAATCATATGAGATTCTTGGGTATTTCTGCAATATTGCGATGAGTTGCCCCATAGTTCCAATTTTTCCAGATTTTTTGACCCATTATTTTAGAAAATAAGGTATGGGACATGGTACACAAGTCGGTTTTTTGAAGTTTGTGGGCTTATAACTTTTTACCAATAAGACTAAGATGCTAATTGTAATACAACTTTTCGATCTAGCTACCATTCTCTTTCCAGCGATACCCATATCAAGTATCTAAGAAAAAAAACTATTTTTTGATTTTAGTATTAGTACTAACTTTTTCGCTAATAAGTGACTTTCTTTAAACATTTTTTACGGAACTTTCTTTGGGCAAGTGAAGTACATCATCTGTATAAATTTCATTTCTTAATTCCAGGTGGTTCACCAGGTACCTAAGATAAGGCTTAATGGCAGACAGACAGACATTTTTGTAGTCTCCGCCCCGCCCCCTTTCCAATGACACCCATATTGACCAGAAAAGTTAATAAAAGATTTTTTCAAACGTTAGTTTCAGTACTAACTTTTTCTTTAGTATACGACTAATTCCGGAAAAAATTCCTGATTTATTTTTGGGTTGCCAAGATACATATCCATTCCAAATTTCATCCCTTAACTACAGAGGATTCAGAAGTTATTAGCAAATATGTAAATGCGACAGACAGACAGAGAGACGGACACCGAAGTGATTCTATAAGGGTTTCGTTATTCCTTTGGAACGAAACCCTAAAAAGAGGACAGACAGACAGACGGGCACCGAAGTGTTTCTATGAGGGTTTCGTTATTCCTTTGGAACAAAAACCTAAAGATATGGCGGTACGAAGTTCGGCGGGTCAGCTAGTTTTTACAATAAAAACCTCTCTAAGCTTTGATATACGCATTATATGTATCATTTATTTATATGAATAATTTTTATTGGTTTCTCGGAAGGGTATGTTTATATGTTACACGCTGTTTCATTTCATCATGTTTATATGAAAAGTATGGCGGCGTATAAAATAGAAATGTGGGAGAATACTTTCTTATATAGATAAGTTTCATTTTTTTGTAATGCATAGAATTTTGTGTCAACAATTTTCGTACATAGGATTTTTTAAGTACATGAATATATGGGAATGTGTGTCTTGCTTATAAAGAATGATCTTATATCCGTCATCTACTGTGTGAAGGAATTTCGCGCCGCCAATATAGTTGATTTTCACATAATAAGTTTTTGAGTCATATAAATTTTGAAGAGTTCTGTTAAACACAAATTAGACATAACGAGATATTCAACTTTCAGCTACCACGGAGCAGTGAAGATTAGCTGAACAGATGTCTTATAGATTAGGAGTGTATGAATTTTTCCTTAGAAATTCACGCATACTTTTGCAATTCTTAAAACTTCCACAACTCTCGTGTCAAAAAAGTCAGGGTTTTGCACAGCCTTCCCCACGATCTGATGAGCTATGTCGACTATGTTATTCAAAAATAAGCATACATAAAGCTTATAAATTTTCTTTTCTTATAAAGTTACATACTACCTCATTAAAAAGCAAAAATATTGGTTTTATTGCTAATGTAAAAAAACACATATTTACTATAAACACATAGTTAAGTTTCGAATTTAATTTCTTTATTGATCAAATTTTTGAATTTGAATTTTGAATTAAGATCTTTCTATTTCTAAAATGCAGTGAAATCAATTTTAATTGAAGTATTTGAGAGTATATGCGAAAATTAAAGATTAATATTAAATGTACAGGCATTGTTTGAACTGGTAAACATCCTGGGCGTAGTTCAACAACGTGGGACATCTGTAGTCAAGTAGAGAACTTCAATAATTGTATTTTTTTCAAAAATTCTTGCCTAGAGTCCGTAACCTTGCTCTGGCAAGCGCCGGTCAGGAGCAGAGGAAATGTGGCAGAGACTCTGGTGTGTTATTGCAGCTACGGCAGTGTGTGTGATAAGGGATTCCTAGTTTGGCTGCATGATCCCCTATCGACCAATGAGCCGTACTAATCGCTAATTAGCAATGTCTGTGTCCTATTAAGAAGGTCGTTGGTTCGTGATAAGTTGTACTCTGGCCAAGTCTCCCTAGCCACTGCGCAGTTGGTCAACTGATCAACCTGAGATTAGCTATTTCCAAAAAGTGAGTTGAAATTCGTGCCTTGACTAGCCCTAGTGGAACGTGTCCAAAGCTGACGAGCTGTGAAGGGCAGCTCCTGGTTGGCCAGGTCATCCGCTTGCTCGTTACCATAGACGTTTGAATGTCCTAGGACCCATACTATGGCAACTTTGAACTTTTCGGCGACGTCGGAAAGCACGTTGCGGCATTCCTGCACTATTTTTGAGATAGTGGAAGTGGACGACACTGCCTTGATAGCAGATTGACTCTCAACGAAAATCGCAAAGCTTAGCATTGGCGTTGTGTTAGGGTGGGATTTGAGTATACGACACGCCTCCCTAATGGCAACGATTTCCGCTTGGAGGAATGCTAGCGTGATTTGGAAGTCTAGGTTGCGGATGTTCAGAGTGTCCGAGTAAATGTGTACATCCATCGTGTAAGGTCTGGCCTCGGACCCCATATCTTACCAAAAGTTTTATTACAGTCATAGAAAGTGCTCACTCACTACTCACTACTTCGTGCAGTGCTGTTTCTGTTGATTTGCGTTTGAGGTATGCATGGGATTTCGACAGACAAGTTTCCTCTATCGAGTTCATGATGCGGTTGTTGAGGTTACGTTCAAGTGTCTTTAGAATAAAGGACGTGAGGTTGATTGGTCTGAAATCTTTCGCGCTTTCATGCCCTCGCCTTCCCCACTTCGGTATGAAGGCCACTCGAACCCGCCGCCAAGAAAGTGGTACATAATTATTATAAATGCAGCTCCTATAGACCGGCTTGAGCCGGATCGCAATATCAGGTATTTTCTGTAACATGATTGGAGTAATGTCGTCCAGTCCTGGTCGCTTGTACGGAACGAAACTGTTTATCCCATGTAATTTGTTCATCCGTTTTGACGGAGGCTATGATCTCCTAGTTGCTCGTACTTGTAAGGAAAGAAACGGGGGGTTTCGTTGCGGTACTTCTACAGCTGGGAAAATGAGTGTTCAATAGTGACTCCAGGGCCTCTGCTTATGTTTTTGTCTATCCGCCTTCTATTCTCAAATAAAACGGATTGGAATGCTCATTTGACAGTATTATACTAAGTCTAGAAGAGTTTTTGAGTGTCTCTATGGATTGACAGTAATCCATCCAGGATTGTTTTTTGGCTTCCCCAATAGCCTGTTTATATATTTGTGTATTGTTTTTGTATTTGCATTTAATATATAAGTGACATATGATACCTAGTGAGAGCAAAATAGAGTTAAATGCCATTCGAATAGAATTTTACATTGACTAAATTATAAAATTACTTCGTAGCCTGTGACTGTCCAGTACCCTCGAATTTAAATTCCCTAATCTAAAAAAGAATCTTTTAAAACTTCAAAACAATAAAGGTGACGTACTGGGAGAATTTTCTAATTATTAAATACGGCATACTAGGATACAAGCGATGTATGTTACGTATTTTTCTTAGAACAGATTTTTGTAAGATAAGCAGCGGGCGTAGCCTATTAAAATAAACTCCTCCCCAACAAGTGATACCATATTGCAGTTTGGAATGCAATATACCATAATATACAGTTTTCAAAAAGCTGACAGAACAAACTTTGCGGAGATAAAAAAAAGTTGCTCAATGTAGATCGAAAGTAATTCGTAAGATGAATTATGTGATTGGAAAACCTGACTGGTTGCTATGTACATGTGGTCTTTGACAATGAGATTGAGCTTTCTTTCTGGTTTTGTCGGTGAAAAGTACCGTTAAAAAGATATGAAGCTCCAAAATCGGAAAAAGGTTGCCCTCTCTAAAAGTGTTCTGTTGCGTAGATATACGATGACATTTTATTTTATGCGTAGCAAGGCTCCCGGGTACAGCTAGTATTTGTATAAATTAATGTTATTTGATAATATAATTGTTATTATCAAATATTAACGTTTAACTCATGCATTTCAATACATATTATTTGCGATGTAACTTTTTAGACTTTTTTCAAGCTAAAGGGAGCTTAATAAGATTGCTTCGCGAACATTTGTGGTTGAATCTTTCCATGGGGAATCTTTTTTTAGTTAGCATTGAAAATAGCATCATACATTTAAAAAAACATGGTACGCTGCCATGTGTTGCTATATAAACAAAAACGCAAAACGTCATTTATGAAAAATAAAAGGGAAGAGGGAGAAGATAAGGGCTTTGGCGGGCTCACACGAATAGGGAATGACGTTCAAATATAGGAAATGACGTAAACCTAGACTAGATTCCTAGTCAAAAAAAAAATCTTATAAAAAACGGCGTCAAAAAAAATCTAGGGGAAATACACCAGGTAGATGAATATCTGGTTCAGTCTTATTTTTGATGTTAAGGTTTATCTGATCGGGAATCTAGTCTATATAATTTTTTTTTTCGAAAAAAAAAAAGTCTAGGGGAAAGACACCAGGTATTGTGTATTGGACTTGTAGGGAATCAAGGACGAATTTGGTGGCAGCCAGGCAATTGAAAAACTACGCAAATTCGTTAACACCGTAGGTTTTTTTACTTACGATTTGAGTAATTCGTTAAAATTAATTTACACGCATTCATAAATGTTGGTGTTACGTACTTTTACACAGCGCGTACCACAGATAAAAACCGAGAATTTAAATTTAAACACATCCAAAAAGCAATAAAATTATTTCACCCATGAAGTCGCTAGCCTACTCCTTTCTCCACACTCTCATCGCATGAAGCATCATGTGATTTTAATTAATCAACCTGAAGCACTTAGCGCCAGCGTTTCATTAGAAAATATTTTCCGTGCCACTGTAGCACTTTATTATAAAAACGAGATTCTAAACATAAATTTTATCCTTTCACGCGCATATGAAGAAGGACGAAACACACCTTTATCTGTTGTTCGGCTGTTTTTTCAGCCCTACGTAAAACATGTTCGGACATGAATTTCCCAGTGTTTCAAAAAAATTCACTTCTCTACTTCGCAGGGCACTGGACGTTATTTTTCCAGTTCTTACGTTCAACTTTGGTAATTGTAGGTCACTGCGAATAAATTAACAAATTTCGCTTAAAACTGACTCTCCATCAGGGAATGTCGCGTGATGTAATAAAATGATGAATGTTCATCACGGGGTGTTTCCCTAGGGAGTGGTTAAAATATACGACATGTCTTCAGTAAAACTCGTGACAAATATTCATTACCCACCCACGTGAATAGGGCTGTTGTTAAACTACAAAGCCAAAAGAGTGTATGTATATCATATTACATATACAATCAACCAATTAACGTGGAGTTAAAAAAACGCAAATATTATGCTAACAGCTTAAATCTAGGTGAATGTGTTTTTAGAAGCCCGGTAGGTAAGAACTGCTGTTAAGTTTCGGTCTAAATGAAAATTTGCCAAGCGATCCTGTGTTCTCATTTTCTTCGATTAATTTGTTATTAATGAGCTACGGAGACGGTTAAGATATCTTTTATTTAGAAAAAAAAAGTTATTACTAAACCTGATATCTTGCAAAAAATGTAAAAAGATTGAAAAAAAAAACCCGAGAGGCGAATTAAAAATTAAAATAGGCGCATGCCCTGCCCTGTCCTTATAGTGGTTGAGCAAGTAGGGCAGGTTGGGCGCGGTTGAAACACGGGACTATTAAAACACAGGACTTCTTCGATCGCCGATGTAACAATGCTTTCGAGGAAGCCACTTCACAATAAGAAGTTGTTGGCGTAGCATAAGTTCCTCAACAAGGTAACCGTCAGTTGCAGAAGGTTGCAGTGCTTCCAGCACTGGACGTCAATAACGTCTTCAACTCCACTAGATAGGAAAATCTTAAAAGGCACTGTAATCGTAAGCTCTAATTTAAAATTAAAAAAGAACAAAGAAGCTAAAAATCATAGCAGTGGCAGCGCAGGCAGTGATCAATCCTAGGTCTGTACCTCTGGAACATAGCCTACGATAGAATCCTCCGGATTGTCGAAAACGCTGATGACTGCTTGGGGTACACCGAAAGCATAGCAGAAGCTCAATCAGGAGATGAGAGGGGCTCTAGAGTGGGTGAAGGAACATGGTCACGGAGAAGACTGGAAGGTAAGAACGCAGTTAAGTACCTGGATGTCAACATAGACTGCAACCTCACCTACCGAGACTAGATTAAGAAGGCAGTGCTGGCGGCAAAGGTGACGTCCTCACTTAGCAGAATCATAGCAAATACAACCTCTATGAAAGTAATTAAAAACAAATTTGAATGGTTATGTTGCAAAACTTTTATAACAGGTCTTTTGACCTCATTAGCACAACAGGTTGCACATTGGAAAACTATTGCTTAATCCGACTAGTGTGGGGATACCAAGGAAACTTGTGTTTTCTTTTATCTATCTTATGCAAGTAATTATCGCTTAGAAGTAATGGCTTAAAGAAATCCGGTTTTGCTTTTGAAACATTTTTCTTCTGCCGTTAAGTTGGGTGATTGACAGTTGAAGTTTCTTCAATTAATTGCTCAAATAGCTACTCTTAATCTTGTTTATAGTAAATTTTACAACTTACCAGATTTTGGTTCAGCAAAAAACAAAATACAGTAAACTCTCGATAATTCGAACTTCTATGATTTGAAAACCTTTGTAAATCGTAGCATTCTCACAGTCCCATGCAAAAATCGTTCTTGCAAGAAACTGATCCGAAAGTGATAGCAGCATAACTGATGCTTCCATTTGATCGCTGGTCGAAGTCGTTGTTGTGATTTGTTGCTACTGACCCGTTGATTACATCAGGTTGTACGATCTGTTGATGGGGCAAACGCCGCTCTGGTTGCTAGCTCGGTGTTGTCGCGGTAGTTTTTCTTCATCTTAGTGTATTTTACAATAGCTAATTTCAGTTCTTCTATTGTGTTTGCGTTGTATAATATACTTTTGTTGAGTTCAATCAGGAATACCTTTAATGACACACTGAACTAGACCCTCTTCTTCCACTTTCCTATGTGACGCAGACTCCTGTATGTGTATAAGATACTGCTGCAATGACTCACGATGTTTTCTTCTTTTGCGTAACTCGTCATACACATCTGACCTTGTTACGACTTTCAGGAACTCATTTCGCAAAGCTGTTTTGTGCCCAAATTCAGACGTTCGCTATTCTAACAAACACTTTGGCCGCACCTGTTTGGCGTAGATGAATTCGTTGCGTTCATCTAGACCCAGGACCTCTGAACATTTTTCAAACTGTTCAATCCAGGCGACGCAGAATCCTCCACATCTTTGAAACTATACGCAGCAGCTCGTGGACTTAATTCCGCCTTATCGAGTTCTTTCTTCTTCCGTATTCTTTGCAGCTTCATAATTCTGGCATCCAGCCTTCATAGCAATGTTATTACAGTTTTTGAAATAACTCTGCCTCTCCGTCTATCTCCAACGATACACTACCGATTTCGATTTTGACAAAATTTAGTATAATAATATAAACCTTAAACATGGTAATATTATTTATTACAATTAGTGATATTCAAGCGGACGGTACTTGATATCAGCACTGTCTGCTTTTGAGTTTTGTTAAGTTTTTAATGGAAATACATTTTTAGAAGAAAATATCAGAATTTAATTTCAATTAAAACAGTTATTAAAAGTAGAACGGATATTTTTTTCAATTTCACATTTCATTTTGGATTAACAAACATTAACATTGCATCCTTTGAATTCGTATAAGTAGTTAGTTTGAACTTGCATCTAAAAAACAACAAGTCAAAGAACAAGACGAAGACGGTGTAGTAGAATAGGAATTCCTACTACAAGGGAAAATAAATGAAAAACAAACGGAAAAAATGATATCGACAACCAGAAGAAACTTTTCAATTTGTTCGATTTGTGTTCATTCTTTTTTTTTTCTTCTTCTTCTGTTCTTTCCTTCCATCCCTTCCATTTCCTTATCCAGAAGAAGCACCACTTACAAGTATATGGGCAAAGTTTTATAAATAGAAATATACCGGCTAGTTGCATTGTGTTTTCCAACTTAAAGATTTGTTGTCTCCCATCGGGAAAGTTTTTCCGCCATAACTTGTAAAAATCAAAACCAGAAAAAAACTGAGTTTACCAACTGGCGAAACTTTCAATGATCAGCGATAGAGAATCTGGTTGTGAAAGAAACAAAAACCTTTAACGTTTTAGTTTGAATTTTTATCTTAAAATAAAGCGCATAAATTCATTGCTTTATTGGCTGTTAAGGTTGCATATTAATAATTTGAGGCAATTTAAGTCCTTTACATCAACAGATAGATGCGGGATGAGTTTTGGATTGCTCAATGTCTAAAATATCTTTATTTATTAACAATCAAGAAAATAATAATGTGATTCATGGGACATCGATCTCTATTCTATTTTGTGTCGATAAGTGAAGTCGTTAATCTACACCGATAAGCTAGAGATGATTGACGACGTCGAATACAGCATTACACGGGTTATTGTCGATATACGACCTCAAATGTTGCAAAGAGTGATCGAAAACTAAACCAAAAGATTCGACTACAGTCGAACCAGCTGTCAGAAATCAATTTCAGATGAATCAGAGAATTATCATTGAAATGAAGTTAATTTTATAGCAATTAATAACATTTATTTGTGTTTTATTTCATTTTATAATTCCATACCTCTATAAAACACCGCTTATAATTCTTTGAAACTGAATCAGAAAAAGTAATAAAATCATTCTGATGAGCAATGATTTTTTTTTCATCTGCACACATACGAGTATGTAGTTCTCATTCAATCAAATTATCCACTTGAATATGCCACCATCTGGTCACGGAATAAATGCCATCATTAAAAATTTGAATACTGTCCATAAGCGATTGATATGCAAATTGGCCTCAAAGTCAAAAATTATGCAATAAGTCAACATTTTTTTCTAATTACGTACTTTTATGGTTCTGTTCTTGCTGTTAGATTATAAATTAATTTCATTGTTATTAAATTTGATTAAACTCCATTCAATTGCATCATAATTTTAGTGATATGTAGAGGGAAATGAGAAAAAAAAAATAATAAACAGCATTAGCGAATTCCCTTTAGTGAACAAACAACATATATCTACCACTGAACGCACAATCGAAATCGATATACACACTTTTACCCTAAAAACGCACCGGGACTTCATTAAAAATCCAAAGCACAGTGTTCAACTTGTCTCTAAAAGCAACCCAATGGAGAGTAATTAGCAGAATGCAAGCGAATTCAACAATTTCACACAAAATCTATCTATAATATAATCATTTGCAAGTGGACAATGTTACTGCCATCTCATTTTGCTATAAGTGCGTTTAAACATGTCGTTGAAAATAAACTGAAGTATGTGACCAGCGACCGACGTCCGAGTTGCATGGTTTTTGGGAATTTTTGCAGCTTTGATTATCCTGTAAGCTCTGGCGTTAGGGCATTACTGTATAATTTGCATAAATTTATAGTACGCCGAACTATATCTGGTCTTTTGAAACTGTCATGAGAACGATCGCGAAGGACACCGGTTCAGGCCTCGTGTTTACGGATGCAGATATTGTGCTTTCCAGCCAATGACTTTGTACAGCGTAAATAATAATTTACGCGGTAATTATGAGGAGAAATATTGACTTATTACATTTGGGAATTGTTTAAAATAGTTTTTGGATATTTATTGGCGGAGGTATGGCTGTTAATAGATTGGAACAACCGGTCAAGGTGCGGAATTTTGCGTCGAGGTGATGCTGTGTATTCACTTTTATATGCGATCGATAAGCTTTTAAAGCAAATTCGGAGAAATTACTTGGCACTTTAGAATTACTCTTTACAAATAGTAGGTTATTTAAGCAATGCCAACATGCTTGCTTCTTGACCACTTTATTAACCAACTAGCCAACTTTTCAATAACTTTAGCAAAAGAGGTTGGCCACAAATTGATTGAAAGTAACTTAAATGTAATGGAGCAATGTCAGATAACTTTTTCTTAATAATTGATTACTGCAATAATTGATTACTGCAAAACAAGCTGCAACCTGTGTCCTGTCCATGTAAAAAAAACCCCGGGGTGGAATCGGCTAATGTGATAGTTGATTGTCGCTTTTTTGATTGTCGTTTTTAATTATCAACTATTCTTTGGTCTGTGTAAAGCGATCGCAAAAAATGTTTCGTTTCTTGGCAACACTTACAATTCTGTCAAAAATTAAATGTCATTTTTGAATGTTTGAATTGGTATTTGTGTTTTGATTTTGATGAGTTGTGTTTTTATTAATTTACAAATAATGTAAGTATATATGTGTACATATATCTGAGAAATATTAAAAGTTATAACTGTGTTTTCTCTTAAGTCTTATTGCACAAAGCAACAAATTGCCATTCTTCTTCAATATATGGAAAAGCCACCACCAAGAATATTTAGTGTTGCAGGCAAATGAAGATTAAGTGGAATATGCGTTGAGCTTACCCCGGGTGGTAAATCGAGCAGCCGCAAAACATGTATAAATGCTTCTTTTGTCAACCGAGAGTTTTTTAAAAATCTAAAATATAATGACTGTTAGCGATATTTTCAAGGATATCCACAAATAAATTCATACATACATTGGTTCAGGTAGTTCCAAAATATTTGCTGTTTCTCAGATTTGTTCTTATCAGACGGTCCTTTTCATAATTATTTTCGCTTCTCATTCTTTGCGCGGTTTGAAAAATTAAAAATGATGATTATTATAATAAACTAACCAAATTGAAGTCGACTGCACCAAACCAAACTTAAATGTATTAAAACGACACCTGCTGTCACTTCATATCGATACAAAAAAACGATTGTCGTTTTGATAATCACCTTACATGAAGCAAAATTGTCGATTTTGATTATCAGAAAATATATTATTGATATTAAAAAAATCAAATAATCAGAAAGAAAAAAGAAAATAAGGTGGCATTCTATATTTAGATACAAGTAGCAAAATAGAATTGAATGCCACTTCTGTAGGATAAAAGAACAAGAAAAAGAGCATGCGGTGGGGTGACCCTTAAAAAAAAAGAAACACTTGCAAAATTAAGTTACAATAATTGAATCGATGAAAAATCAGTAGAAAAAAAATAATAAAATTAAGTTAATAGTTACCAAAAAATAAATGAGAAACAAAAATAAATAGCAAGAAGAGACAAGATTAGAAATTCATACTTAGACCAAGACATCAAAAATAAGAGATTCAAGGGCTGTGAAACTAAACAGCAAGAGCCAATTCTTAAAGAGTTTTGTTAACGTTCCAAGTAGTGTAATTGAGCGAAAAGATTTAGGACGTTTATTAAAGAGCCGGAAAGATAAACGAATAAGAATTACAAAATGCAGTAGTACGGAAATTAGGCACAGAATACATTTTTGAAAGGTTTCCACGTAGGTAGTAATTTGAAATTAAACAAAAATTCTGATTGCCAGACTTCATAAAAAATATTTTTAACACCTTAAAAAAATACAAGTGATGAACCGGAAGAATTGATAGATTACAGAACAGAGGATAGCTAGGATGTCTAACAGGCTTACGACAAATTTCCCTTAAAACATATTTTTGCAAAATGAGCAGATTTTATTTTACTGCGATACACACGCCCCGAACAAGTAATTCCATACTGCAACTTCGATTGAAAGATACCAAAATAGATTGTCTTTAAAAGTTAGGTAGAGCATACGTTACGCAAGTGCCGAGGTGCGCATCGGAAATACCTTTTCAATGTATCTATATGATACGAAAAACTCATCCTAGAATCAAGAGTGAGTCCCAGATACTTAAAATTATCTACTCTCTCAATTTGGAAACATTTATCACTACACTTTATATTAATTATATTACTAAAAAAAAATGGGAGAGGAAGAACTAGACATACAAAGACAATTAAAAATTTTATATAATATCTTTGAAGCTCAGGTGCGTGAAAGTATACACATACGCATTCAAAAAAGGTGTAGAAGATAAGCTAAAGAACATTATTTTTGTTTTTGAGCTTATTACAAGACTATGTTCAGCAACCAGTGCCTCAATAAATTTAAATTTTTTCCCAATTTTTATCAGAGATCAGTTCCAAAGGACTATTAAACCGTAAGAAAACCCAATGTCATCCGCGAAAGCAGTAGGAGATCCTTTAAAATTAAGAGCAAACAGTGAACCAGAAACCAGAACCAGAAACAAAATAGGACCCAAAACAGAGCCTTGAGGAACACCCGAGTTTGAGAACCTTAATTCACTTCTCATTTCGTCTATCTTCACCCTTTGAGACCTGTTTTCAAGATACAACCTAAGGCAAACCACGAAAGCCAGCTCTATCTAGTTTTCTTAATAAGCAATTGTGGTTAACCATGTCGAATGCTTTGGCAATATCAATAAACAATCCAGCCGTACATTTATTCTCATCCAGGTGCAACATTATTTGGGAACAAAACTGCAAGAGAGCATATTCCGTCGATTTGGCTTTCTGAAAACCAAATTGAACTGGATTGAAAAAATTTGTATTAACCAAAAAGTTAACAAAAATTTTAGTAAATACTGGGAGAAGTGAAATAGGTCTGTAGTTGCCAATCTCAGTTGCAGAACCTTTTTTGAGCAGTGGAATAACATCAGCACATTTTAGGTCATCAGGAAAGACTTCCGAACACACGACGGTTTTATAAATGTTTGCCAAGACATCCTCTATGTAACATGAAATTTTTTTAATCGTATAATTCTAAATACCATCAGCTCCACAACAACTTGAGTTGTCAATTATCGATTATCGCGTTAGCCAATTCCACCCCCGTGTTATTATGGTAAGAAGCAGATGTCTACCAACTGTTTTGAATGAGAGTGGTCAAAAGCGGCGAAGTAACTCACTAACATGAACTGTGAGTTCAGTAGTAAATTTCTTTTTGTCAATATATATAGAATATGCAATTATTTGGAGTAATACTTATCGGCAGAACTAATTTATAGTTTGATATTTTAGTACTTTAAGTTTTAACAAATATTACTTTATTTATTTAAGAAGAATTCAAATATTAATTAAACGTGAACAAACTTGTCGGTTTTAAAGGCGGAAGGCAAGTGACAGAGAGATCTGTCATGATGGAGTTTGTCAGCTGAAGGATCTCGGTTGAGCGTTGCTTTCGTCAACTCCCAGAGGGCACTGGCTCACACAGGGGTGTTACATTATTTTTCGGTTTTATTTTTGATACTACAACTCGGCCAGCCTGAGAATTGATCGTCCCTGATCAACCGAGTAGTAGAACAATATGAGCATCCCTCAAGTGACAAACCCCATTACATAAGTGACATTATAAAATTTATAAGCAAAACAAAACAAAATGAAGCACTAAACTATCGATGATGAGTGCTGCCTGGACGACCACCTCTTCAACTATCAGTCGAAGCCTCAACGTATTTTCGAATATTTCGCGACTCTACTACTCCGTCGTAAGGGAGCTGTGCAATCTGGCAATTCTCGATGTCGCGTATTACATACCGGTCGTGCGGCAACACCTTGTGAATGACGTAAGGTCCTCTAAATTTAGGGATAAGCTTTTTACCGGGGGTAGTGTCAACATTTTTAATGACTACAAGATCCCCTTTCTCGTAAGTTTTAGCGGAATGATGGCGCTCCTCGAAGCGACGACTATTACTCTCTTGTGTTTTCATGATTATCTCGGAAGCTGTTTTACGGAATTGACCTAAATCTCTTTCTTTGGATCCAATTCCTTCTCTTCAAGAAATTCAGTCAGCTTATCGATCACCACACCGCGTTGATTAACGCCGAACAGAAGTTTACTAGGAGTAGTCTTTCGGAAGATAATACCATTTTCAAGAGCATAGCACCTCATGCTTTCAACACTCAATCTTTGTTTCAATTCGGAAGCTAAAGAACCAAGGCTTTGGGAAGCCCTTAACTGGAAGTCGATGTCTTCGGAATCAACGATGCAAATTATGTTGCATCGACTAAAAGCGTCAACATGATCCATGTTGACATCAACAACATCATCGTTCCACTACGATGTTTGACTTTGTAATGGAAATTTTTCCAAAGCCCAACGAGCAATTCTCGGATTTACGTTCTTCTTGCTTAAGGTCAACGTTAAAGAACTACAATCTGTTACTATGACGAACGGAATTCCTTGTAGGTACACTCTAAAACTGCGAAGAGCAGAAATAATAGCCAGTGTCTTCAGTGTCAAAACTGGCATCACAATGCAGTTCTGTTACTCGCTCAGGACTATATTTTACGAGCACGGGAGGGGCTGAAGTTAGGCGTTTCTGAAGTTGGCGGAAGGCACTTTCACATTCGTAAGTAAAATTGAACGGAACATCTTTCTTAATTAGGTCGAGTAATGGTCTCGCTATTCGGGAAATAGATTCCACGACCGTCGGAAATTGGAACACAAGCCCAGGAAGGAATGAAGTTTTTTTCAAATTATTCGGAAGGATATAGTTGGCAATTGCGCGTAAGTGTGCATCACTTGGCTGAATACCTACTTCGGTAACTTTATATCTTATATAGTAGATGGTCGGATAAGCGATATGGCACTTGCTTAACTTAAGCTCTAAACCATTTACTGAGATAGACTGAAGGACTTCTGTCAATAACTCTACGTGACTCTCTATGTCTTTAGTTGCAATAACTATGTCATCCATATACACCACTATTTGGTTGTTATCAATGAATTTTCGGAATATTCTATTGATAAACCTTTGAAAAACACGTAGGGCATTTTTAAGCCCGAAGGGCATTCTTAAGAATTCGTATTGCCCGTTAGGTGTTACGAAGGATGTATAGCGAGTTGAGGCGGAAGCAACTTTTACCTGGTGAAACCCACTCTTAAGGTCAAGTATGGAAAACACTTTTTTTCCTTCTAGGTACTCTAAGCAATCTTCAATTAGCGGAAGGGGGTAGTTATCCCAAACAGTCAGGTTATTCAAGGCTCGATAATCAACGCACATGCGTGTCTCACCAGACTTCTTCTTCACCAAAACTATAGGGGAGGCGTAAGGGGAATCACTCGCTTTAATTATTTTCCTACTCAGAAGGTCGTTAATTATGACATTCACCTCTTGCTTCTCACCGAAGGAGAGCCTGCGAGGTTGAAAATAAAACGGAACATCGTTCTTAAGGTGGATGTGCATCTCAAAATCCATAGGCACTACTTTGTTCCTATCAAAGCGGAGGTAGTTCCTGACTAATACTTCCTGAATCCTCTCGGAAGAAGCTGGATCGAGGTCTAAACATACGTTAAAATTTTCGACATTAGTGAGCTTAGGGTCACAAAGGGGAATACCATCATTCACATATTTTTTACTATCAGAAGCAACACTATACCTTAAGTCATTCACAAGCTGAGAGCGCATCCCGATGGATTTATCTGAAGAGGATGTATCTGAAGAGGAAGTCGTCTTATTTTCTATCGTAGGGTCGTAAGTGCATGAGTAGAGCGTACGCGATAAGGACTTAAGATCAATTTTAAACGGATTAACATTTGATTGCGGAAGTTTAATTTTACTATCAATAAGATTACTTGACATACTTAAAGTTATTTCAAATGTTTTAAGAGCATCACGGCCCAAGAGGATCGAAAATGGGAGCACTTCGTCTGAAACTATTAAAAGCGGAATAATTTCTGATTTGTCATGCAATTTCACATAAGTTTCAACGGTACCGTAAGTGTGAAGTTTTGTTCCACCCATTCCTCTGAACTTTGAATATATCGGAATTTTATTACGGAGGTTTTTAGCCGCTAACGAAAAACGTATAAAACTAACTGGACTACCGGTGTCCAAGAAAGAAGTAATATCACTGTCACTCATGCGCTTACTCCCACTCCTAAAGGCAACACTCACCATTTGGGCAGCATCCATATTCCAGGCTGGCTCTGCATCTTCTTCGTCGTCTTCGGATGGCTCGACTACGGCAACTTGTTGCTGTTGAGTATTCTTGGGGTAATCCTTAGGTGCATGAGTGCGGTCCACACGGCGTAAACGGGACCACTGATAACGTCGCTCGTTCGGACATCTAACGGAACGATGACCGTGTGGTGTACAGTTGAAGCACCGCACTTTAACGGAGGTGACAACAGTTGATTGCTTGAGGTTATTCTGAAGTTGACGGTCGGAAGTCTTCACTGGATCGCAGGGGCACACTGTTGCTGAAGGTGGTTTGGAAATTCGTCCCTTCTCATAGCGGGGCAATGACTTTTTCAACTCCGCCATCGTCTTGGCGGGGTACAGAAGAGAAAGATTTGATGGCGAGTCGTTGAACCCGTCGATGATGAACTCCATAACCTCACTTTCATCGACGTCATCTTCATCTCGGCCATCATCAGCCAAAGGTGCACTCCCGGCGGGGATGACGAAAAATGCCAGGGGTCTAGTGCAAGCGGATATTTCTGCTGGTGCTGAAGTTGATGCGGAGGTTGGTGCGGAAGCTGGTGCGGATTCCATCGTATGTTGCTCGGATTCGTCCGGTCTCTCACAAAGCATCAGCCATGTGTTTTATCGTGAACCGGCTCATCCTGTACTGATCCGCGAAAATTTTAGCGATCCGGTATATTTTTATTATTTTTATGGGATAACCCCACACCTGAGTTTTAGTACTTTAAGTTTTAACAAATATTACTTTATTTATTTAAGAAGAATTCAAATATTAATTAAACGTGAACAAACTTGTCGGTTTTAAAGGCGGAAGGCAAGTGACAGAGAGATCTGTCATGATGGAGTTTGTCAGCTGAAGGATCTCGGTTGAGCGTTGCTTTCGTCAACTCCCAGAGGGCACTGGCTCACACAGGGGTGTTACATTATTTTTCGGTTTTATTTTTGATACTACAATATCGATTTAAATTTTTTTGTTTTTTTGTTCTTGGGCTTTAGACATGACCAAACCTAATTTGATTTAATAAGTGGTATCATAACATAAGTGACATAAAACAGTATACATATTTTGTAAAGCTAATGTTGTTTTAACAATCATGGATTTATTTGTGAACCATAGACGCATCCAACTTTTTAAGCTTGAAAAGTATGCCTGAGAGGTTGAGTCTCACAAAGTTACCAAGTCTGGGCAACTGCAATTTAGTTCAACGCAGGGAGTAGTACACTCAATTTTGTATCTAAAGATATAATTGCAGCCTGAAGGCCGAGGTCAAAGAATCCGTTGCGTGCGTTGCGATATGTCAAAAAGTGGACAACTCATAAAACCTAATAATAGAGAGGAAGATAGCAAATGCATCCTACAAGTGGAGTGCATCCCGTCGGATGATGTTGGTTAAGTTTTAACTTTTTCATACAATGATAGTTCCTTTTCCGCATAAATCATTGGCAATCAGACAAACGCCCGCGAGCCACATGCGGCCCGTGACGCATGTTTTAATCAGAATATAATTTAGAAATTTTGGACATGAATGGTTTGGTAATAGAAATCCTTGTCAAAACAGACAGAATATAATTTAATAATTTTGGACATGAATGGTTTGGTAATAGAAATCCTTGTCAAAACATATAATCAATATTTGGTTTTAGTCGAAAACTGGAAATATTTTTTCTGCGGCTCTCCAGCTTTTGTAGTGAATTTAACTAGACCAGAATGGTATGTAGTCTCACAGCCCTGCAATACACGCAACGTACGTATCCTTTGGGCACCTCTTTGTAATCCGACAACTACGATTTTTTGGATTGTAACCGCAATGCACGCAACAGATTCTGTGAGTTTGGGCATTGACTGTCTATAGAAACGACGGCCTCCCTATCGGTTACCACATAAATTGAAACCAATCTATTTGGAAGAAAGCAGATTTCTAACATACCACTTTCATTCACTTTAAGTGTGAAATATTTTTGTCTGCTCCAAAATATTAACCTTTCATTCAATTCAGTTTCAAGTTAAGAGTGTTGACCCAGAAATTTTACATTGTTTTTGTATGGTAGTGTTAACTGTACGAAAAAAGTTCAGACAAAATCTTTAGATTATAGCTACAGTCAGTCACAAAAGTAAGTAATCACCCTGAAGAGCGCCTCGTTCTTATAGAAATACAAGCTCAAAGTAGCCCTTAAGAAAAAACCTTAAATGCAGTTTTATTTGAAATTTCAATAGCTTTTCGAAGCAAGAACAACCATCGCTGTAGGAACTGTGCAGCAAAAACAAAAACAAAGTTAAAATTTACATCACAAAAGCAGTATACGAAATTCAGTAATTTTACGCAATATACATGAAATTAAAATTTTGTGGCAAGCTCTTGTGATTTCTATAGCAGGCAAGTGAAATGAAATCGAATACACCTAATTTTGTAATACCTGGAGTGATTTTGAACCTCTGACAGAGTGTTTTCAGAACAACTTCCGATTTGTTTGTATGCTGTCTGATTCGGTCCAAAAGTCCAAAAATATTCGAAGTGACTTGATTTTAATTCATTTACATATTTGATTTTTGAAGAGTTTTGAATTGGTTTCCTATACTATAAAGAAAGCATTCGTTCAATTAAAACCGCAGTTTGGTTAGAGTCATTATCAATAATCCTTCCAAGCCGAACTTGCCAACTTTTTCGTGTTGGTTAGTCTTGAGGATGTTCAAATTACCAAACCAATCCATTTTTTCATAAATGAACACCAAATTACTGAACACCAGTTACTACTATAGTACCATACAACAAAAAATAAACTACTCTATGTTTTACTGTATACTGTACTTGTTCTTAGATTGATCTTCTCATTCATCTTTTGGCAAACATTGAAAAGATGATTCTGCTCTATAGAATTCTCTAATATTTTCGAATGAAAGCAAGTTTACTATCTTACGGTCGGTTTTGCGAAAAGTCAAGGAGAAGTTGCAGGCTATGAACAGTAAAACATGGTTAAGGCTTTTTCGTAAGGACTATTTTGAAATTGTATTTCCATTAGAACAAAGAGCTCTTTAGGGTGCTAGCTTACTTTTGTGACTGTATGTATTAGGCTGTCAAATATCTCCCTTCCGCCTTTTTGTCTTTTGAATTTTCCGGCTATGTACAAAGCGCTACAGAGTTTATATCTGGCAATACATCATTTGAAAGCTCTTGACATAACCTACAAAACGACGCTATGCATGATTAGTTTGGATACGAGCTCTGTAGCGCTTTGTACATAGCCGGAAAATTCAAAAGACAAAAAGGCGGAAGGGAGATATTTGACAACCTAGTATATCTTAATCCATTTGCAGTTTGATTTCTCGTCGGTATTCGTTAGTAAAAATAGGAAAATTAACCGATCATACGTATTAATCCTGAAATAGCGATGACAACATCAATGGCGCAAGCAATTCTTCTTGGCAAACATTTTATGAAAAAAAATTAGTCGTCCACAGGCGAACAGATTAAGTATGAAAACACTCCAGCAAAATTCAATTTCCGAAAACCATCAACGAAAATACAAAGTCAATTACTCTTTTACAAACGCCATTGCAATATCTAGTTCCTTCCCACATTCCCATTCCAGAAGGTGATTCACCTAGTTCGTGCACAGCCAAGACAAATGGCGATACTCTAGTAGAATCCAATACACCCATTACAAATTGTATTTCACAGAAAAAAAAAAAATTAAAGAAAACTAAAGCTTCTTATAAACCACCCTATTTGTAGTCTCGGTGATAAGAAATATGTGGTCGCATGATAATGACGAGCCCTACTTAAAAGGAACAACTGAAGAATGTATAAATCAGAAGACACCCGATGCCGCTAAAACTATCCCATTTGTGGCTAAGAGGATTCCCTTCGACAAAAAGCCACGGTTGCTTTACCGAACCTCATACCATAATTGAGTTAGATTCCACAAAGCCAAGCTTCCTCGTCTTCGTCGTCGTCGCGGTCAGGTGTAAAGTAAAAGGCGCGGTTATTTGTCTGCGGTTTTAATCACAATCATACGTACGAAATAGTTCTGCGCCGCTAGATAGACACGTTACGTTTGTGTTCGGAAGTATTATTGCAAATTATAGCCAAACAAAGCACAACGTCTGTGGGTGCGGACAGGGATTTGATTTAGATTCCAAGCAGCCAACGAATCCAATTCATTATCCATTCCGCTTTCGACGTAGCGATTCCAGATACTTTATATGTGTCTACCGAATTAATTAGTTTAATGGTAAATTGGGTTCGTCCAATGAAACCCAACAAAAACAGCTTGTTACGGCTGACGCCGCGTCGTGGAATATAATAATTCACCCGCTATAAAGGCGCTCGCCGTACGTGTGGGCTGTCTGATTAAGATTTTGCATGCCACTCGAAATGAGTTATAATAACTTCGGGGGACTCATGGGATAACAAGACTCTAAGCCCAAACTTGCGATAAATCACTTCTTTTAGCGAAACGTATTTTATTTTTTAATTCAAAGGCACAAGTGCGGAAGAATATTAATTAGAATAATTGTATTTTATGCAGACAAAACAATGTCGGGGTGGTTGTTAGTCCTTTGAACCTTTTCAATTACGAAGGACTTTTAACTCGTTTTCCTCGTTGGAAAAAGGAAATCAATCGTAATTAGTTATTTGACCATGACTTTTAGTACTGCTTCATTTTATTAAGTTAATCAGTCGGGTTGGGAGTTGCAGAGAGCGGAGAATCTCCAAGTAAAGTTACGTCGGTGACTTCCCTTCTCTACCCCGTAACCCACTCTCATCTCTACAGACACTGTAGTGCATGCGCTGCTATCGTGATACGGGAGGCATGGTTGCGATGCGCGCTGCAGAAATACGACACCTTTGGCTACATGCGCAGACAAAATACGACACCTACACGAAAGCGGATGCTTTTCTCCCACAGAAGGGAGGACTCGGAAAGCCGTATCAGCAAATTAAAAGTATAAAACAATGTGGAAAGGCTCAAGTAATGATTCTTGTGTCGAAAAGAAAAACCTGTTTTAATTGAACAACGAAGAACAGGAACCATAAGTGTAAATTGATTCGATTCACAAAATGTTTATATTGTCAAAAAATATTCCATGCGATAAATTAAAAGAGAGTTTTCTTTTAGACTTTTTATTAATTTTCTTTTGCATTATTTTAAAGAAAAAATATGAGCATCTTGATTTTTTAACTCCAGAAAGCCGTTCTAAAAGATGTATTTCCAAAAGTTTCATAATATCTTGTGCGCAATGCAATACAAACGCACTTTTCATTAACTGGATCAGGCAAATACATAGATTCAATATGATATTTCAAAATAATAACCGCTGTATATTAACTTGACCCAAACTCTCTAGATGGGATCGTTCGTACCGTCTCATTATTTTGAGTGCAATCAGGAGATTTAGGTAACATGCGCAGGTCCTACAGTGACGAACAATTCAACTGAATAACTCAAATTTTAAAAAGTATTTAATACTCCCGAAAAAGGAAAGGAACTTTTGCTCATTCGGATCTAATTAAAAGTTTTTATAAGTAGGGGAGAGTGAGGCACACTTGAAAGCGGGGCACTTGAATATACCGAATATCCGGTATCCAGTATTTGTTTAAATCACTATTCGTTACATCTCTACTTTAATCTCATCCAATTCTACAACAAGTAAAAATTTCATCTTGTCATAATTAACACTCTGCGAATAACGTGACTCAACACTTACAATCCCACTGACCTGGTAATCCGACAGACACTATTTTGTTACCTAGTATTAGGGTTTCGTTCCAAAGGAATAACGGAACCCTTATGGAATCACTTTAGTGTCTGTCTGTCTGTCTGCCTGCCGCCTTTTACAAAGTAGACTATAACTTATAAGTCCTTTGTAGTTAAGGCATGAAATTTGGAATGAAGATGTATCTAGGCAACCCAAAAACAAATCATGATTTTTTTTTAAATTAATTGCAGATTAAAGGAAACGTTAGTACTAATACTTACGCTCGAAAAAACTTTTATTAACTTTGACGGTCAATATGGATGTCATTGGAAAGAGGACGGTGCCCTGATTATGAAAATATCTGTCCGTCTGTCATTGGGCTTTAAACTTGGTTATTGGCAAACCACTAAGAATTAAGAAATGAAACTCCGCCAAAAGATGTATTTCAATCCAACACCAAATGCGAAAAACAAATTTCTTTTATTATTTTCTTGATATGGGTATGGATGAAAAGAGGATGATAGCTAGATCAAATAGTTATACTATGGTAATCACCTTCCTCTTATTGGTAAGAAATTATTAGCCAACAAAAAGGCGTTTTCAGATCTTAAAAATTTCGTATGCCATTATTTTTTGGTTTTTGGCCAATAACTCGAAAACTGTTTGAGCCAGGATGCTCAGCGGAGCATGAATTTGAAATCGTGCAATCTTTCAGCTACCTGACGTCAGTAGTAGCCGCGGATAATAACATGGAAGAAGAACTACGCGGGCGGTTACTTAGGTTAGGTTAGGTTGGGTTAGAGTGGTTGGCTGGGGCAACAGAGGCCCAACCACACTTAGGCCAGACTGTGATACCACAATGCGGAGATCCATTCCGTACCCTAATGGAACCAGTTGGAGCTTCTTACGAAGTTACGGATCTCATTGATGCTGAGTTTACTCAGATCGCTCATACTGTCAAGGAAGTGCATGCCTAGGTGGGTTCTTCTACGAAGCGTCAAGGTCTCGAATGAACATAAGAGATGGAAGATGGTTTCCCCCTCCTCTTCATCCTGGCAACTTCTCCAAAAGTCTTTGGCAGCGACTCCAAGTCTGCTGGCATGTCTGCCGATGGTGCAGTGTCCCGTAATGACGCCTATAATGACCCTAATCGCCGGTCTGTCCATCCGAAGGAGGCGTTTAGCACTCAGCGCTGGCCAAATCTTTAGTGTGCAAACACGTTGAGCCTTCTTGCCACCTGTGATTGGTGATTTTAAGGCTGTGAAGTTTTATGTTTAGTTTGGTTGTAGCATGGGCGGTAATTCTCTTCGGGATTGTAATGGAATTGTGGTCGCATGCCTGGCGAGTGCGTCAGCTTGGCAATCACCCTGAATGTCACTATGCCCAGGCACCCACATGAGGTGAATATTGAGGTGCTGGGCGGTTACTTAAAGCCAACAGAACCTACCATGAATTCAAAACTGCTGCTATACAAGACACTTGTATTACCAGTACTCACATATGGATCCGAGACTTGGGTGCTTAGCCAAAGGCACTCTGACCTCTCTCGTTCGAGAGGAAAGTTTTACGGAGAATTGTTGGCCCCATACGTGAGGAAGGACAATTCCGGAGACGGTACAACCATGAGTTGTATGAAATCTACCTCGAAGCAAATTTTATAACGAAAGCTCGGTAGACTCCGGTGGGCTGGGCACCTAGCTCGTATGAGCGAATAGGACCCTGCTCGGAAAGCCCTTGCGGTACAATTCATGGTATAAGACAGTGACGCGCTTACGTTGGAAGGATGGCGTAGACCAGGACGCCCAAAGCCTTGGGGTGCCCAACTGTATGGCGTCGGCAAGCGATCGGGATAGGTGAAAGTGCTTGCTGCAGGAGGCCCGGACCGGACACCGGTTGTTGCGCTGATGATAATGATGAACACTTCTTAGCCAAAAAATTTCAGCTAGTCGTTGGTTATACACATGGCACTGAGAACACCTTCAACAATAGCTAACCCTCTTTAAGCTTTGCGCAGAACATCGTGCATACGCAAACTTATCGATAATTGTCCAAACACATGACTTCATTATAAAGATTCTCCACCACAACAGACATCTTTTATCCCCAACTAGGCTCACTATGGTTACAGGCATCTTCGTTTAAAAACTACTGTATAGCTATGTATTAGAATATCGCTTTTCATCATAATTCACATCTGGTGCTCACCCAACCGCTTATCATTTTTTTCAACTAAAAAGCTCTCCAGCAGCTGACAACACCACTTTATAGCAAACGCCTGGGACATTTGAGACGACGGTAACATTAACAAGACGAGCAGCCCTCGAAAATCCCTCGAGTGTAATTATTTTAAGTGAATCGCACAAAAGCAAATCATTTTATACTTATACTGGCCCCCTCACAACGATTGGTCAGTCGGTCCTTTTAATCCTTACATCGGACGGGACAAAATTTTTCAAGATGACTGACCGCCTTTGGGAAAATCTCTTTTACTTGGAAGCTCTTTCAACACCAAAGTGATATGTGTGAATTCATCCCAAGGGGATAATCAATTTTCATCACACCCCCGAAAAAAAAAGAAGAGGAAGAAAATGGCTTCTTTCTATCTTGCACAGGACGTTTAACATGCTTCGGCTAGTCTTATCTTTCACCACTACTCTTCCTCTTCGTCCATCGTCTCATTGTCACTAGAGGTACAAACATAGTTCCACAGCACGAACGCAAGGAGCACGGAGGGAAGGTATTTCTGCAGAGCAACTAGGCGTCAATTAGCGCTTATGAAATTCGAGCAGCCCTCACACCGTCTAATAACATGTTTAGATGAGATATCTAATATCGCAGGCACTGTTTGTCTATAATTATCACGCACACGATTCACACACTGTGAGTTGTGACACGCTGTGTCCAGAGAGTCCCCGGCCACAATGGTTGCGGATGAGTTAGGGGTTATTATTTCATTCAACGGGGTACTTTAAAGTCGTGGTGTTATGTTCCGTCTTCAGTCATCACCAGGACTCATTAAAACCAATTAATCGAGTATCCTGTTTCATTCTGAAAATCGATGAGAAATCGATATCGATATGCGGACTCGGATGCTTTGTAGGGTTAGTCCTCGACGGCGATAATAAATATAAATGGTTCCTGTGTTCGATCAACAGAGGTGTGATTTAAAATTATTACTTTCACTTCGCATCTGTTGCTGGCGCGATAGCGCTATGGGTGAGCAGATACATCTTACATTAGCGCAGCTGGGAGATGCTGGGTGTGAGAAAATGCTTCACGTATCACCTATTGAACAGAGTTGAAAATTTAAATTTATTTGACATTCCATAGGAAATACGTTGCAGTGCATATAAATAGATAGATAGATAGATAGAGAAGCCTTGGCAGATACGCTCTCCGGCCGTCAGGCGGCATGAGTTATGAGAGTGGTGCTGAAGGCGCACATTGATACGGTAACACTCTGTTGGAAACGTCAAAATTTTTGATTTAAGTCTACATGGTGGGCTGAACTCATACCTTTGGTGATTAGAATGAACAAACGAAGAACAGACATTCGGCAAAGAGTCATATTTTAATGTGATAGATGCTAGACCTGTGAATATAATGGGAGAGCCTATTAAGCGAAAATCGAACGGAGCAGTTTATTTTGCGATTAGTAAACTATGCCAATCACTGCTTATGAAAAACCACATTTTGCTCTAGAATAATAAAGATTTGTTTTACAATTTTCATCGTTAAAAAAAGTTGCATAAGGTTAGATTAAGACTGTAGACTTAAGCTGCAGCTACGGAGTAAATAACAACAGTGTGAGCGCCAAACTAAAAAATACTGGGGATTCGGAATACTGACGGGCGCTGACGAGCGGCTCAAATCAAATTAGGCCGAAAAGTGACAATTTAAGACGTCGGCTAATTTATATACCCAAATTGAGTTGAGTTTCCTGTTAAGCTTGGACGCCGTCGGCTCGATCGGTTAATGCGTCGGACTGTTAAGCGAGAGTACCCGGATTCGAATTCAGTTCGGGAAAAAAACACCACCAACGAACGACTGACAATCCTCCTGGAGTACATCTGTCATGAAAAGCTTTCGCAATTCGCCGTTCGGAACTGGCATTAAACAGTAGCTCCCTCCACATGCGTCAAATTATAACACGCACAACACAGTGGGGGAGCGAAAAAGCTAGGCTCTGGCCTTCAACGGGCTGTTACGCTACCCAATGTAATGTATTCCTGTTAAGCTTTACTAGGCACAAGCGAGAATATTATTCTAAAAATATTCAGATAAGCTGGTTGAGAAGGGATCCTTATTCTCAGCTCTGCTGCAGTTGATCACAGAGACGTTAGCCGTTCGGAGCCTAAGCCATAGGTCACTTCCACATTTGGCTAAACAGTCCAACACAGTAACCACTAAGGTAACAAATTCTTTTATTAGCAGGACGCACAACGTCGACAAACAGAGCGTCATAATAGGCAACAAAAGCTTTGAGGTCTTTCGTCTACCTTTGCCCGCCGACAAGTACAAATGACATCATTGGCGTACACAGGTGGAGAAGGGCCTGAACCAACTCGTAGTGCGCCATTGGAAGTTGGCACGAGATGGTTCAGGGCGGAGAAGTTTACTAACCGAGGCCTAGGTCAACCCTGGACAGTAACGCCGTTTACTTCTCACAGCTCATACAAACATAAGTCTTCCTGAAAGGGAATCAACTCTGCACTAGTCTGCGCGATTTTAAAATAACCAATCGACAGTTTGTGGAACAGAAAGATATGTCACATATTGACTTTGCATGCTGAAAAGATTTAAAACAAATTACTTTGGTCTACACAAATTCTCTATAAATTTTAATCGAGTTTTCTCTTTTGTATTTGTTACTTTTCACTTCGCGGAAGATGAAGATTATTAATCAAGCGGACAACCAAAGACGATGATTTTAAGTCCTGAGGAAATTTTTAGGAAGTTCACTTCAGATTAAGAAAAACTGACCATAAAATATTACAAACTGTTCGTTGCATTTAACAAAATAAAAACATTCTTATCGCAGCATCTACCTACTGCGTCCTAAAAGCGAATACACCGCTTATCAGAAATCTACGCAAATGATTGTCCTACTCAATTACAAATGCACACGTACGTGTGTAAGCGAACATAGAACGAAAACCAGCCAGTGGGAGAACATAAATATCACAATTTGGCTTTCATGAGATTTTCCCCCGTTCACACCTTTATTAGCTTTAAAAACCAACAAAAAGTGATGCCAAACACATACACACACTAGATAAGCACCTAATCAAAATATGCGCCCTACGGTGTCTACAAGCTCTTTAATACACAAAGAGTGAATAAACAAAGGACGACTTGGGAACGAAATTGAATTCTCAAAGGCGAGAACCCTAAGCCTCAACCTACACAACATAAACCGCCACCACTCGAGTGTAACACTTAAAGACATTCATAACAAATATGCTACTTCGCCAGGAAATGGGTGTTTGCGCAGAGAAAAGCACGTGGTACTCAAGAACCACAGTTAATTTCAAAAGGAATCCTCTATTCAAAAGGATGTCAACACATGTAAATTACATATTTATGGAAAAGCAATTCACACATGCCATGCACATTCACGGAAGGCACTGAGACGAGTAAATAAATTTTTAAGCTAAATGAGGCTGAGCTACATATGTGTGTATCCTGACTTTGATACTGCCGTGAATTAAAGCCATAGGCGAGGCGAAACAACAAATGTCTTTATGACGAAGAGTTAAATGAACCCTTGGGCTATTGACTTGTTGCCGAAGTACGCATAAACGAATAGGACTCAACTAAGAAAACCAGCCCCATTATCGATGGAGTGCAACATATCTCCGTCATACACACAGCTGGGAGCTATTTAGGAAGAAACTTTTATTCAATAACCAAGAATTATGTGCAAAAGAAAGGAACTCGTGTTTTTAGTCAATTACTTTTCAAATGGTTTTCATAAAAAAAACTCCCATCTTATATTTTAATCGAGTAGAATTTTCAACGAAGTTGGACTTACTGGAAAAACCTTAGTGAGCTGCTTTTGTGAAAGGCATGTTGACAAAATAAGAACTTTTCTTTTTATTTGTAGATGCCTTCCGAATACAAGAGAGAAATCTCTGGGGAAATATGACCATAACATGGACATTTTATTTAAGATTTTATTTCAATTTTTCTTAAGCTTTTTTCTTATTTTGTTTTCAGAACGCCTGCCACTCTGCCTGTTAGTGGAGTCCGAATACAAGCTACCGAGATGCTATTTCTGTGTGCTATTGTGGGAGTTATTTGCCGGGATAGGGTCAGAAACACGACGGTGCGTGGAGTGCTCAATGTTGAGCAGCTGCTATCCTTTGATAGTTTGGTCACCTGCAAGCAGACCTGTAAGATAATTAAGTATTTTTGTACTTAAGTACATTTCAATTACAATTCCTTGTACTTGAAATTTTTTAAGTACAAATACAATTCTCGGTACTTGTACTTAAAAATTTCAATTACCCAGTCCTAGTAATGGTACTTGTACTTGTAATTCCTCTCAAAGTAATTAAAATCACAATCTAAGTACCGAAGTACTTAAAAAATTATCTTAAGTACTTTTTAATTCCTTAATTCCTTTTTTAATTCCTTTTTAATTCCTTAATTCCTTAATTCCTTTTTAATTCCTTAATTCCTTTTTAATTCCTTAATTCCTTACAAGTACTTTCAATTCCTTGTAATTATTTTGCATTCCTTACGTTATGAATTTAACTATATGAATTATTTTTTTTTTTGCTAACATTAATTGTTTTAACATATGTACTCTTTTAAAAAATATATTTAAAATATATAAAATAAACTAAATTATATTAGTTTCTGTTAATATATCAAAATCGAGTACTTGTCCTCTAACAATTTACTTAAAAGGAATTGGAATAACTTAAGGAATGCAAAATAATTACAAGGAATTGAAAGTACTTGAAAGGAATTGAAAAGGAATTAAGGAATAAAAAAAGAATTAAGGAATTAAAAAGGAATTAAGGAATTAAAAAGGAATTAAGGAATTAAGGAATTTAAAAGGAATTAAGGAATTAAAAAAGGAATTAAGGAATTAAAAAGTACTTAAGATAATTTTTTAAGTACTTCGGTACTTAGATTGTGATTTTAATTACTTTGAGAAGAATTACAAGTACAAGTACAATTACTAGGATTGGGTAGTTGAAATTTTTAAGTACAAGTACCGAGGAATTGTACTTGTACTTAAAAAATTTCAAATACAAGGAATTGTACTGGTACTTGTACTTGTACTTGAATGTTACAGGTCTGCCTGCAAGCTGGCCACCCACCCACTCATGCATGCAGGCGCTTGCGTGCCAGTTGTTGACATACTATTAGCGGAATGTTTGGGTGCTCATAGGTTCATTCATAAAAAAGTAAGCCACAGTGACCCTGACAAACATTTTGTTAGTCCTGATGAGATACACACCCAAAGAATTCAGTGTCAGTGGCGTGTCATTAAAAGACAATTTTACAAAAGCAATTACTCTAATTTCACTGATTGGATAGTTGAATACCTGTGGAAGAGGGAAATATCGAAAAAAATAGATCTCTTTGCAGTAGTACATATTTTTGGAAATTTCGAAAAAAAAAGAAAAAAACACGGGTGGATAAATCACACAAACATGAGTTAGTCCAAAAAAATTTAAATTTGGTAAAAGAAAATTGTAAATGTAATAAAGAGTTTTAAAAAAATGTTTACTAATTTTCTAAAAAAAATAAATAAACAAATTTATAATTTTTAGGCCATTTTAAGCCAGCAAAAAAATTAAAAAAAATTGTGCATCATCAACGGGCTTCCACCGTTTTGAATTAACATTTGAAAATAAATCCATTACAATTCTTCTTATAATTTAGAATAAGAATAAATAAAAGAAGATTATTACCCATTTGTACAGAAAACTGATATAAATTGATTTTTGTTTAGATACAGTGACTCCCAATATCGATCATACTTTTTCTGGAAGAGTACATTTTTTGTTATAAAAACTGATGCAAGTGTCTTAGAGTACACAGATTTGGTTTTTTCTTTTCAAGTTTTAGTGCTCTTTCATTACAAAATAATTTCTGTTTAATATATATGCTTGCAAACATTGGGTATAAAAATCCAACTGAAACTAGTTTGACAATTTTAAGAGTTTTCAAAAATACAACTAATCCTTTAAGCAACCTTTAAGTTGTTTGAAATTTAATCAGAATACATTATATACATACATATATAATATGTACTAGACTTGTACAAGTCTCTGGTAGAATACTTTCGTAAGCTATTTAAATATTACCAAAAACCATATAATATCAAAATAGTGCAACTGGTGCTTCAAAATGATGGAAAGTAAAAAGCTCTCACAGGCGCGAGTCGGGTACAAGGGGTGATCATATTCAAGCGAGGAAAGCTGTTTTCCTTTTTTTTTTTACGTTATATGAAATCGTTAACAGAAACATATGGGAGTTTTTTCCTCGCGGTAGCGGAACGCTACATGTGTACGATGAGTAATCGGGGTAGGGATGAGTAAATAAACAGCACACAAAATTCTTTAATTTACTGGCTTTTGGTTTGTGTATCCTTATTTTGTGATACACTTTCATTTATGAGATTTTCGATAATTTTGGAAATTTGAATGCTTCGTCAGATCTGTATTATTGTAGGTTGTATTATTTGACGTATGTTATATAACACATATTAGTACATTCTTTGCTTACTAACTGTCCTGAGATTGTTTCCCAAAAGGCTAAAATTATTGCGAAATGCAAGGAAAATTCACCTGATTGATTTTGTTGTCATAGTTAATGCTTTGAGCACAAAAAAAAAAAACCGCCAAATTTCTTATTTTAGTAAAATTACTTAGGCGTAGTAAAAACGTTCAAATTTTAACCCATTAGATTACAAAACATAAATACAACATCGATACAATTTTAGTCTGTGCAAGGAAAAACAAAAGATACTGCATCATCACTGAATAATAATTCCCAAGATATACAGGTACATGTCTAGACTACTTCGCTAACACATATACGCCCTCTTAGTCAAAAATTCCTCTAACTCGATTTTTTTCGCCATAATTTGGGTTTTCCCTCAATCTTCCATACAAAAACCATCCTCTAAGTCAAACTCGAAAGTCCCTCTAACCCAAATACATTCTTGGCCTTGGTCTATTTTCAATACCTCTAAGTCGAATTTTATTTCTTTGGCTGATAAATAGATGACAAAAATATCCTCTTGCAACTTGTATCAAATACGCACACTCTCTGATTCTTCCAAGGTGAACCTAGACGATGAACACATTTCGCGAAGATTAATTTCGTGTTGATTCTTGTAGTGCAAACACCTCGAAAAAAAGGGCAAGTGGTTGCCCTTATTGTTTACTAATGCAAGAAAGAGAGCAGACGAAGTTCACAGCAAAAATGAGGATTTGCTTGCGAAAATGGCCCTACACGCGAACATCCCGAGCGAACATTATCGTTGTCGAGAGCCATCTCTAGTCGCAATACGCACACACAAACAATCAGCTTTAAGGTTGAAAACAGTTAGGTATCTGAGATGCATTCTTGCTTCATATAGCGCACGGATCCTCTAAAAAAGTATCATTAAGACGTCTGCCAATATAATTCCAATTGTAAATATTACAGTAAAAATTGTCCGAAATTAAGAATTTTCAAATAAAAAAATAATAATAATCCCTCTAACTCGAATTTTTCCAAAACTACCTCTAACTCAAACTAATTTTGATGACCCGTGAGAATTTGACTTAGAATGATTCGACTGTATGTACTTTGATCAATGTTCTCATAATCGGATGACAGTTGTTGTTGTCTGCGGCGCAATATATCTTCAATCATATTTTGCGGTGATTTGGCCACAGCAACAAAGGTTGAGTACTTTTACACAACGAAATTATCAAAGTGGTTGAAATGAATGTGGAAAAACCCCACTGAGACTCGCATCGATTTCAGCCAGATTTTTATAGATTAAAAAAAAACTTTTAATCAGATCGATCGATTTCTCGGATTTCGTCCACTAATACGTGTTTTTAAATTTATTATTTCTCAATGCTTTCGCTGAGATCTTCAAAACTGTGTTTTTAAATTTATTATTTCTCAATGCTTTCGCTGAGATCTTCAAAACTGCATTTTTGGGTTTTCTAAATTCGCATATCGACGTTTTATAATTTTTGGCTAAAAGATCCATTGTTTGAGGCCAGAATGCTGAAATTAGTTTATTTTTTAATGTACTCATGGAAGCTGATTTCTTGTAATTTTTTCAAATTTTTTGACAAAGCGTAGAGGAAATTACAGGGGGGACTGACTTTTCGAATTTTTACAGAACCATAAAAATGGTTATTGTGAGTCTACCTTAAAAAATAGACATATGCTGTCACTAATTTTTTTTTAGAACTTTTCGAGACGATCAATTCCCATGTTCATTGTTTTTTCGTATCTATAACTGTTTAGACAGCGCCCGCCTTAAAAGCTTGTTAGCGGAATGTTTGGGTGCTCATAGGTTCATTCATAAAAAAGTAAGCCACAGTGACCCTGACAAACATTTTGTTAGTCCTGATGAGATACACACCCAAAGAATTCAGTGTCAGTGGCGTGTCATTAAAAGACAATTTTACAAAAGCAATTACTCTAATTTCACTGATTGGATAGTTGAATACCTGTGGAAGAGGGAAATATCGAAAAAAATAGATCTCTTTGCAGTAGTACATATTTTTGGAAATTTCGAAAAAAAAAGAAAAAAACACGGGTGGATAAATCACACAAACATGAGTTAGTCCAAAAAAATTTAAATTTGGTAAAAAAAAATTGTAAATGTAATAAAGAGTTTTAAAAAAATGTTTACTAATTTTCTAAAAAAAATAAATAAACAAATTTATAATTTTTAGGCCATTTTAAGCCAGCAAAAAAATTAAAAAAAATTGTGCATCATCAACGGGCTTCCACCGTTTTGAATTAACATTTGAAAATAAATCCATTACAATTCTTCTTATAATTTAGAATAAGAATAAATAAAAGAAGATTATTACCCATTTGTACAGAAAACTGATATAAATTGATTTTTGTTTAGATACAGTGACTCCCAATATCGATCATACTTTTTCTGGAAGAGTACATTTTTTGTTATAAAAACTGATGCAAGTGTCTTAGAGTACACAGATTTGGTTTTTTCTTTTCAAGTTTTAGTGCTCTTTCATTACAAAATAATTTCTGTTTAATATATATGCTTGCAAACATTGGGTATAAAAATCCAACTGAAACTAGTTTGACAATTTTAAGAGTTTTCAAAAATACAACTAATCCTTTAAGCAACCTTTAAGTTGTTTGAAATTTAATCAGAATACATTATATACATACATATATAATATGTACTAGACTTGTACAAGTCTCTGGTAGAATACTTTCGTAAGCTATTTAAATATTACCAAAAACCATATAATATCAAAATAGTGCAACTGGTGCTTCAAAATGATGGAAAGTAAAAAGCTCTCACAGGCGCGAGTCGGGTACAAGGGGTGATCATATTCAAGCGAGGAAAGCTGTTTTCCTTTTTTTTTTTACGTTATATGAAATCGTTAACAGAAACATATGGGAGTTTTTTCCTCGCGGTAGCGGAACGCTACATGTGTACGATGAGTAATCGGGGTAGGGATGAGTAAATAAACAGCACACAAAATTCTTTAATTTACTGGCTTTTGGTTTGTGTATCCTTATTTTGTGATACACTTTCATTTATGAGATTTTCGATAATTTTGGAAATTTGAATGCTTCGTCAGATCTGTATTATTGTAGGTTGTATTATTTGACGTATGTTATATAACACATATTAGTACATTCTTTGCTTACTAACTGTCCTGAGATTGTTTCCCAAAAGGCTAAAATTATTGCGAAATGCAAGGAAAATTCACCTGATTGATTTTGTTGTCATAGTTAATGCTTTGAGCACAAAAAAAAAAAACCGCCAAATTTCTTATTTTAGTTCTACTGCGAAAGCATTGCTCTTGGGCGGTTAAAAAAAATTACTTAGGCGTAGTAAAAACGTTCAAATTTTAACCCATTAGATTACAAAACATAAATACAACATCGATACAATTTTAGTCTGTGCAAGGAAAAACAAAAGATACTGCATCATCACTGAATAATAATTCCCAAGATATACAGGTACATGTCTAGACTACTTCGCTAACACATATACGCCCTCTTAGTCAAAAATTCCTCTAACTCGATTTTTTTCGCCATAATTTGGGTTTTCCCTCAATCTTCCATACAAAAACCATCCTCTAAGTCAAACTCGAAAGTCCCTCTAACCCAAATACATTCTTGGCCTTGGTCTATTTTCAATACCTCTAAGTCGAATTTTATTTCTTTGGCTGATAAATAGATGACAAAAATATCCTCTCGCAACTTGTATCAAATACGCACACTCTCTGATTCTTCCAAGGTGAACCTAGACGATGAACACATTTCGCGAAGATTAATTTCGTGTTGATTCTTGTAGTGCAAACACCTCGAAAAAAAGGGCAAGTGGTTGCCCTTATTGTTTACTAATGCAAGAAAGAGAGCAGACGAAGTTCACAGCAAAAATAAGGATTTGCTTGCGAAAATGGCCCTACACGCGAACATCCCGAGCGAACATTATCGTTGTCGAGAGCCATCTCTAGTCGCAATACGCACACACAAACAATCAGCTTTAAGGTTGAAAACAGTTAGGTATCTGAGATGCATTCTTGCTTCATATAGCGCACGGATCCTCTAAAAAAGTATCATTAAGACGTCTGCCAATATAATTCCAATTGTAAATATTACAGTAAAAATTGTCCGAAATTAAGAATTTTCAAATAAAAAAATAATAATAATCCCTCTAACTCGAATTTTTCCAAAACTACCTCTAACTCAAACTAATTTTGATGACCCGTGAGAATTTGACTTAGAATGATTCGACTGTATGTACTTTGATCAATGTTCTCATAATCGGATGACAGTTGTTGTTGTCTGCGGCGCAATATATCTTCAATCATATTTTGCGGTGATTTGGCCACAGCAACAAAGGTTGAGTACTTTTACACAACGAAATTATCAAAGTGGTTGAAATGAATGTGGAAAAACCCCACTGAGACTCGCATCGATTTCAGCCAGATTTTTATAGATTAAAAAAAAACTTTTAATCAGATCGATCGATTTCTCGGATTTCGTCCACTAATACGTGTTTTTAAATTTATTATTTCTCAATGCTTTCGCTGAGATCTTCAAAACTGTGTTTTTAAATTTATTATTTCTCAATGCTTTCGCTGAGATCTTCAAAACTGCATTTTTGGGTTTTCTAAATTCGCATATCGACGTTTTATAATTTTTGGCTAAAAGATCCATTGTTTGAGGCCAGAATGCTGAAATTAGTTTATTTTTTAATGTACTCATGGAAGCTGATTTCTTGTAATTTTTTCAAATTTTTTGACAAAGCGTAGAGGAAATTACAGAGGGGACTGACTTTTCGAATTTTTACAGAACCATAAAAATGGTTATTGTGAGTCTACCTTAAAAAATAGACATATGCTGTCACTAATTTTTTTTTAGAACTTTTCGAGACGATCAATTCCCATGTTCATTGTTTTTTCGTATCTATAACTGTTTAGACAGCGCCCGCCTTAAAAGCTTGCCAGTTTTCGCCTTTATTAACATATCTCAATGTACCGTTAACTTGTTGTGTCAAAATGTCTAAAATAAAATATTACCCATACAGATCCTCAACAATACTACTGGCGAAAACCGCATGGAAGTACGTTCAGTAGTACCTGGCATTAGACTCCCCAAACATTTTTTTAGACTTTGTTTTATAATATTAATAGAAGATAAATACCTTACCCCACCCAGAAGGCATACAAAAAATAAGAACAATGCGAGCTACTGTCGATATATACAGTACCTTACAAGATTGAGCATACACCCCCAAAATAAAATGTTTATATTTTGCGAAGAAAAAGCATGTTTTGTTAGACTAGGTTAGGTAAGAGTGGTTGGCTGGGGCAACAGAGGCCCAACCACACTTAGGCCAGACTAGGCCCATTGTGATACCACAATGCGGAGATCCATTCCGTACCCTAATGGAACCAGTTGGAGCTTCTTACGAAGTTACGGATCTCATTGATGCTGATTTTACTCAGATCGCTCAGACTGTCAAGGAAGTGCTTGTCTAGGTGGGTTCTTCTACGAAGCGTCAAGGTCTCGAATGAACATAAGAGATAGAAGATGGTTTCCCCGTCCTCTTCATCCGGGCAACTTCTCCAAAAGTCTTTGGCAGCGACTCCAAGTCTGCTGGCATGTCTGCCGATGCTGCAGTGTCCCGTAATGACGCCTATAATGACCCTAATCGCCGGTCTGTCCATCCGAAGGAGGCGTTTAGCACTCAGCGCTGGCCAAATCTTTAGTGTACAAACACGTTGAGCCTTCTTGCCACCTGTGATTGGTGATTTTAAGGCTGTGAAGTTTTATGTTTAATTTGGTTATAGCTAGTGACATGGCCGGTAATACTCTTCGGGATAGTAATGGAATTGTGGTCGCATGCCTGGTGAGTGCGTCAGCTTGGCTATTACAATGAATGTCACTATGCCCAGGCACCCACATGAGGTGAATATTGAAGTGCTGGGCCATCTCATCCACAGATTGGCGGCACTTTAGGGCGGTCTTAGAGGTAAAAGTGCCTCTTCGATACCACATTGTGTTTTAGCCAAGACAGAGCTTCCTTAATCGCCATAGTTTCCGCGTGAAAGACGCTGCAATGATTAGGTAGGCGTAGGGAGATATTTAGGTTTAGGTCTCCGGAGTACACTCCCGCACCTACTCCCGACTCAGTTTTGGACTCATCCGTGAAGAACTTTAGTCGATCCTCCAGCGCCGAAGAGCTTTTCATCCAGTCTGCTCGCTGGGGAATGCTGGAAATGAACTTTTTGTCGAAGAGGAGCTGGGGAAGGGTGCAGTTACTTTTTAATATTTTAGATAAAATATGTGCAATCGAAACTACGTTTTTGTCTTATCCATAAATGGCTTTTTGGGACTGGCATTTATAGTAAACAGAATTATGACTTATTTGGGGGTATATGCTTCATTCTGTGAGGTACTGTACATTCATGAATAACCACGCACAAGGGAATAAAAACAAGAACAACACGAGTTTCTGCCGATCTCTTTTTTCTCTCACTTCTATTGTTTTGGCAAAGAGTGTTCAGTAAGAAAAATGGCAAATACTCTAATGCTCTGATAGCGAGTGAACTTTTGAGAGCGAAAGTATTTGGGAAAGCTTAGGACCGCGTTGTATGGCGTGCACTATCTTGTTGTTATATGGTCATTGATTTTACCCAAAATGTCACCCTTATTACCGAAATTACTAGAAAGCTATCAAATTTTTAAAATACCCCTAAGACTTTGTATGGGTTTTGAATCTAGAATCACCACAATGGTCATATCGAGTATCTTTGGTCCAATTTTCGCTGGTCTCAGTAGTTTTTTAGGATTCATAGTTTTGCAGAAAGACTGTTTTCAAATACCATTAATTGATGTTTTGCAACCAGTTTCTAAGGTAACAATCTCAAATCCCAATATAAACTAATGTTTCATGTGTCCATGAATTAGATGTACACATTCCACACCCTTATTCATCTTGCAGCCCGGGATCACTCTGACAAGCCCATGAGTCTAAAAATCTGAAAAAATTTAGAATATAGGTCTTGATGTAAACTTTAGTTTAAAATTAGTTCGAGCATTCTGGCTTAAATAGTTTTCGACATGGTATAACGAAACGTCTAGCGCGGTCAGCAAATCATTCATTTCATTTAAATTGAAAAGAAGAACTATACTCATTTTATTTTGATTTTCTAGTTTCTTTGGCTTATATTTAGTCGTAAGTAGGAACCCGCGACGTGAGAGCAAAACTCACACTTTACGGGGTTTTTCTATTATAAAAGAGCATAATACAAGAAATAATTGCATAGCTTTTGGCTGCGGACAATTGATCTTACTGCTAAGGGAGCGGTCTCCAAGACGGCTCTTAGGTTAAAAGAGGCTAACAGTTTCAGGTTCAAATAATTGGGGCAAGGCAATGTTCTAGATATTGGTAATATAAATGCAGATTGCCTGAGGCCCACGACCTTGTTTGATAAGGATTCTTCCATGATTATTCTACAAGGAGCCAATGGACCTACCGGAATCCTAGTATGGCCAACTGCATCAATGTCTAGACTTTCGGCTCAAAACAGGCTGAGGGTGTGAGCGCGGAAGTTTTTGAAGTTACTCAAAATCCGCATAAAGCTACAAGCTTACACACAATTATAGCATATTTCAGGCTGAATTGTTAGCTATTAAAAAAGCGACGGAGATTGTCGCGGAAAATTCTAGTACTTCTCCTGGAGTGGATTCTAAGTGGATTTTTTTAATCAGAGCACCGCCCTCTTTCCACCAATGTCACCATAAATGTTGGATAAACGTTTTTTATGACCGTTAGTATTAGTACTAGCTTTTTCTTAAGTTTTCGACTAGTTCTGGAAATTTTACAATTTATCAATCCAAATTTGATCTCTTAACCACCAAAGATTTAGAAGTGGAAAACCGCTCACTTCTAAACTAACCACTTACTACAAGATCTTGTTGCTTGCATAATTTTTTCTCAATATCGCTCTAGCCAACTTCGTTCTTCATGTTTCTGCCTACCATGACGATATTAAAATATAATCAAAGCTGAAGATAAGAAGATATTGTAAATAAACTACGGACTACTATTTGAGCTTAATTTGAAAGATTAATGTCTTTGAAATGTAATTGTAATTGACTTTACCTAAATAAATGTGCTCCAAATGCCTTGACATGAAAAATGGTATTTACTACAAATAAATCCTCAAAGTAGTTCAAGTACAGCATTTGCTTGGTCTTTTCTTCACCTGATCTAAATCATACTTAAGAAGCTTTGCCCATAGGTTGTTGGAAACTTTTATGTCTTCGACGACAATACGACGACATGATGAACCACAAAAATGATTGGCTCGGTATATATTATATCTATCTATTCCTATATCCGCCTTGTTCGTTCTCAATTAAAAAAGATTAGGTTCAGTGTCCATCACATCTCAAAGTGAAGACTGCATTTTCCATTTTTACAAACCAAACAAGATTAATTACTTTTTTTTATCAAGAGACAATACAACTTACCGCAGTAGGAGATAAGCAGCAATAGTAATCCAATAGTTGATAACCTCGTTGAACTCGCCATCATTGAAATAGATGGGCTTTTTATTTGCATTAAAAAATAATTAATAAAATAAATGCACTCTATGTACACTTGTTGAGATTAATTTCCTGCGTATCTCAGGCACAAAATTGCAATCTTACTGGAGTATGGGCTTCTTGCCTCTAATTAGATAAATTTTACACTCATTCACTACAGCGCACAGCCGGTAGATTCGCGTTTTAATTGAATTTACACATCCGACACTTTCAACACTCTTTGAAGACACTCATTTTATGGTGTCCTTCACCGAAGAGACCCTCAATTCTTTTTCACAGCATGTGTGTGGCACCGCAGATTTTTTTGTATGTGAATAAAGAATTGAAAAATTGCATTCGTTAGTTCACCAAAGGTAGGAATGGCAAGTACAACGACCACGCCAACGACAACGACGACGACGGTGCTAACTCAAAACTCAAAACACAAGCACAAACTATTCCTCGCCAGGATGTCAAAGAATTGAAACATTTTTATCCGACATAGGCTCTCATATGTTACACATTAATTAGTTCGACTTTCATGCGCAATTAATTTCTCCGTGCATTCGAATTAAGGATGTCGATATATCAAAAATATATATATAAACACAAATGCGACCGCTCGCTCTCTCGGATAGACAGTGCCACAGCGCGTAACGTATTTATTTGGCAGTTTTCTTGAGTGATATCCCAACGAGCACGGGTACTACCACGGATACAAGCACGGGCACAAGCACGAGCACGAGCACGACCACGACCAAGAGAAATCACACCCGCAAACGGAACAGAGGAGGAGTAAGAGTATCTCTGTTCTGGTTGGCAGCAAGCGATAGATTAAAATTTCTTTACAAAAAAAAGCAGACCAGACGAAGACAAAATGTTCACCAATTTGTCTTGTTCCATTGCTTGTTCGAGTGCTTGTAGAACTAGCTTCTTCTGGCGGTGATTGATTTCAAATGCTTACTGTATAGAGTTTGTGAGAATAATGGTCGCGTACTTGCCGTACGCGAACGCTAGCGTGGACTCTCTAATCAAAATCGCGTATTTTTTTCGCTTCGACTTTTTTCTACACAATAATGTTCTCCGCTGGTGTGGAATTCATCTATACGACTGCAAAGACACGAAAACCCTGTTGACGAGAGCTACCACAAACGCGAACGCGAGCACGAAAACGATGATGTTGCCGAGGATGGTACTAAAACTAGTATACCGGGAGTTTGTTGAAAGACAACTAGTGCCGTGCGTCCAGCACCTTGTTGTGTGCGTATTCAACTGCAGGCGCACACTCCGCAGCGAGAGGGTTGATTATTAGCCGCCACCGCGTCCTCTGTAAAGCGCTTGCCGGCTCTTATTTTTATTACTTTTCTTCCTGTATTTCCCGGGCTGTTTATTATTTTGAATAAATGACAAACGGCCGTCTAGCAATCAACCCAATTGGTGGAAGCGCGGCCGACTCGGTATTTTTTTAAAGAAAAGTAAAAAACCGACAATGACAATAAACAATCGCGTATCTCTCTCGCTCGGTTTGGATCGCTTTGAAATAATGTTTGAAGATGTGTATCTTTGGAAGCTGCGGATCGATTGGTTTTTTTTCACAATCTAGCATCACTTTAGGATCGGTTATGGTGTTTGGCTTCTGCGTAAATAATATAACTTAAATCGCGTATGAATAGCTATTTATACTATTTATGATTGGCACATAAACGGGCAATTTCGAGTGTTGTTTCTGCGAGGAAGGGTGTCTTCTTGAGCGCGTGTGGTTGTGCGTTATACTGGTCCTGGGCATAGACATGGGGCAAGAGGAGAATGGAAGAGTTCTCGTGCGGTTATGACCAAGAAATGTCTGTTATTCCAGCGCTATTCGTTTCACTCCACGAAAGAAAACATCACACGTTATTATTTCAACATTTACGATACCGTGTCAAAGTTGTCTCATTTGTGCGGATGTTGATTTTCAGTCCTACCCTAGCGGTAGATTGGTTCAGGAGATTGTGTTATTTTTAATGTCACCAAGCTGAGTGATATTAAGATTTGATCTCTGCTATGTCTGCCCTAGGGGAAGCGTGTGTTTGATGTTTGATGGTGCCCTTGTATCCTTTTGGTGTTAGATATAAATGTATTTTCTTCTTTTCTGCAATTTATTGTTTTTTGTTATCGCTCTCTCGTGCTTGCTGCCCTTACAACTGAGATGTTGATGTATTCTAGTTGACTTTTACGATTGTGTTTATGACCTGCAATGACAGACGAATTGAAAGTTGATTAGGAAAGACGAGAGTGCGGTGTCTGAGATGGTGAACCTTATGTAAATTCGTATATTATAATGCAGTGAGTGAATAATGGGAATTAGTTTTACGCTGGGTTAAAGTTTAATAGAAATTTATTCCTCACTAAAATTTCGTCAGCCAGTGGAGAGATGGATTTATTTTTATTTCTATGAGCAAAAGTTTGACGACTTTGGTGGACAGATACTTTCACAGTCCAGGACATTAATTATGTCGTTTAGTGACATTAACTATGAAAAACCAATTTAGGGCACACATGATCTTCGCTTGAAATAAATTATATTATGCATAGAAAAAAAATTAAAAGTTTTAGATAACAGCATGTAACAGATAAAGACAGTATGCGATGTAAAGATAACACATGTACCTTTTCTCGTATTGTTAGGGTTTCGTTCCAAAGGAAAAACAAAACCTTTATAGAATCACTTCGGTGTCTGTCTGTCGCCTTTACTTATTTGCTAATAACTTCTGAATCCTCTGTAGTTAAGGGATGAAATTTGGAATGGATGTATATCTTGGCAACCCAAAAATAAATCAGGAATTTTCCGGAATTAGTCGTATATTAAAGAAAAAGTTAGTACTGAAACTAACCTTTGAAAGAACTTATTAACTTTTGTGGTCAATATGGGTGTCATTGGAAAGGGGCGCGGCGGAGACTACAAAAATGTCTGTCTGTCTGTCATTAAGCCTTAATCTAGGTAGGTGAACCACCCGGAATTAAGAAATCAAATTTTTACAGAAGACGTACTTCACTTGCCCAAAGAAAGTTCCAAAAAAAAGTTTAAAGAAAGTCACTTATTAGTTAGTAGTTACACTAAAGTTATAACTAATACTAAAGTTAGTACTAATACTAAAATCTAAAAAAAAATTTTTGATCGAAAAGTTGTACCACAATTAGCATCTTAGTCTTATTGGTAAAAAGTTATAAGCCCGCAAACTTCAAAAAACAGACTTGTGTACCATGTCCCATACCTTATTTTCTAAAATAATGGGCCAAGAAATCTGAAAAAAATTGGAGCTATGGGGTAACTCATCGCAATATTGCAAATATACCCAGAAATCTCATATGATTTTTTATTCGTACGAAAATTAATTAATAACTACTTTCTTCAAATTTTTTTTCCGGAATTAATTGAGTTAGGTACCGTTGGATAGGTCTTGTAAAATAAAATACAGTTTTGATTTTGAGCTTTATGTTTCGAGGCTCAGTTTTCGAGGTATTAAGCTTTAAGTGCGAAAAAAAAGCCCCCCCCCTCGCATTTCCACACCCGATGGTTTAAAAATCTGAATAAAATCTAGAATGAAGGTTTCGATGTAATCTTTAGTTTAAATTTAGTTTAAACATCCCGGCTGAAACAGTTTTTGAGTTATTGGCCAAAAACCAAAAAAACAATGACATACGAATTTTAAAGATCCGAAAACGCCATTTTGTAGATCTCATCAATAGAATCAAAAAATGTTTTACAAAAAAAAATGTATTTTCACACAATTTTTCGATTATTTTAACGATTTAAATTATATCAGCATTTTGCTAAAAAAGGTCAACTAGCGATTATCTCACACACACAAAGTTTTCTCCGTTTTTCTTATACCAAAAAAGACAATACAATCTTGAAGCGGCGTTGGCGGAGTGGTTATAGCGCTCGCGCTGTGCTTTGAGGATCCTGGGTTCGATCCTAGATTTGTCCGCCTTTTTTTTTGCTTTTTATTTTTATTTTTTTTTTTTTTCTCTGAAGGGGGTTTCTCGCTATTTTCACATTTCTTATTTTTTCAAAATTGTTAAAATCAAATTCAAATAAAAATGATAGCTTGAATGCGTTACTAACTCAATCGAGGACGCAGAGGATTCTGAAAAAAGTTTCTATATTCTGTTAAATTTTGAAATATCTTTTGGCTCTTTTTAAGGCCTGTGAACCTGAGCGAATATTTTGTATGACAGTTTTCTTCTCTCTCAGTTCTCTTCAAAGAACAAAGCGAAGTAAAGAAATGATTGATCATGATAGCTTTGTTATTGTAATTTTTTTGAAAAAAATAAGAGAATCAGTTATTTGTACGTGTATGTGTGCTCAGAGCATTTCCTGATACGCTCCTTTCTATTGGTTACGATTTAAATTTTGGCACTGAATAAAAGTGAACATTCTAAAGAAACAAAAACAAAATTAAACATTATTTTTGTTATTGCTTCAATGTGATTTTCACATGCCAAAAGTGATTTTTTTTTAATTTCAAACACGAGTACTTGATTTGTTAATTTCTCGGATGTTTGTGACTGTACCACATTAGTGTTTTAGATGATTAAGTGGCTATTTTTTACTGCCGAATAAGTTATGATTCGAATTGCTTAGCTGCTTGATAAGCTAACTTTCATGAACTGCTGATTAATTGTTTCAATTAATTAATTGTTCAATGGAGCTTGAGACTATTTGCCTTAAGTTTACTAAATCAATTTTCACTCGGTTGGCACGATCAGAAAATGAGAAAGACTTTTCTTTTGTTTAGCTTTATTCGAAAACGGCAGGTAGATGATGCTTTAACTTAAATTATGTCCTTACTTCTAATCGGGAACGAACCCTCAGAGCGTGAGTTAAACTCACACTTGACCGGCTTTTTTTTACTTGAAGCTAAAAAAAATCTGTTTCACTTTGCGTATTAATCATTTATAAAAGCTATTTAAAATAGCTTTGAAATACTACTAAGAGCATAAAAACAAAATAAGATAATCTATATCTATGCTAATATTATAAAGGTAAAGAGTTTGTTTGTTTAAACGCGCTAATCTCAGGAACTACTGAATAGATTTTCATGCAGTTTTTACCAGTAGTATTGTGGCCTTTCTGAGCAGGTATGTATGTCTACGTTGTAACCACAATAACCCTTCTTATGGCTTTGTAAAAAATACAAAAGCTAATCCTCCCTATAATTTCTTTTCATCGCTTTGTAAAAAAAATCTGAAAAAATCACAGAAAGTCGGATTCATTACAGTAACTTCGGGTATTGTGGAATACCCATTTTATTTTTACATGTTTCAACCAGATACCATCCATTAAATAGTAAGTTTTAATTACATTTTGAACAACAAACTCAGACAGTTAGGGTTATTTTAAAGATTTTTATTTATTTTTTACTGATACCACCTTGAAAATAGAGATTGGAGGGTAATGTGGAATACTATTTCCGATTCAAAATTAGAAAGACAAAATTAGACTCAGCTAGAAAAATAAATATAGGTATTTCTTTATTTAAATTTTAATATATTATATATTAGGTTGTCACATATCTCCCTTCCGCCTTTTTGTCTTTTGAATTTTCCGGCTATGGACAAAGCGCTACAGAGCTCGTATCTGGCAATACTATACATCATTTGAAAGGTCTTAACATAACCTACAAAACGACAAAACCATGCATGATTAGTTTGGATATTGCGTTCAACAGTTATAGACGTGTAAGCATGGAGTTCACTAACGCCGAAATTCGCGTTTTAAACTTTTCCTTCGTTAAAGGCAAATCCGCTAGAGAAACGTTGCGTGAGTTTAATGGTGTTTTGGGGGATGGTATTCTATCACTTCGAACCGCGGAGGAATGGTTTCGACGATTCAGAGTCGGTGAAAACGACACCATGGATAAGCCAGCCGGCGGAAGACCTGTGACGACGATCGATCGTGGAAATACCGATCGAATCATGGAAAACATCGAGTTAGACCGGTATGTGGCATCTCGTGACATCGCCCAGGAGATCACCAAACCATTTTAAACCATCTGCAGAAGGCTGGATACAAAAAAAAGCTTGATGTTTGGGTGCCGCATGATTTGACGCAAATTCTGGACCGAATAAACGCCTGCGATATGCTGCTGAAACGGAACGAAGTCGACCCATTTTTGAAGCGGATGGTGACTGGCGACGAAAAATGAATCACATACGACAATATCAAGCGAAAACGGTCGTGGGTTGAAGCAGGCGATCGACCAGAATTGGCCAACAGGAAGGGTGTAGTGTTCCACCAGACCAAACACTTCGTTGATGACTCGTCAGAAGCTACAGAAGCTCGGATGGGAGGTAATATCGCATCCACCATATAGCCCGGACATAGCACTAAGTGATCACCACCTGTTCCTGTCCATGGCGAACGCCCATGGTGGTGTGAAGTTGAACTCAAAAGAGGCTTGTGAAAAGTGGCTGTCCGAGTTCTTTGCAAATAAGGAAGGGGGCTTCTACGAGGGGGGTATTATGAAGTTGCCGTCTAGATGGAAACAGATTATCGAACAAAACGGCGCATATTTGAACTAAATCCGATCACTGTAACACTTTTTATGAAACATGAAGAATGAAGAGCAAAAAAGCGGAAGGGAGATATTTGACAACCTTATATAATGGGCATCATAATGTCCCGTATTGGCTTAAGGGTAGGAGTTTAAAAAAGGATTGTGCATCATCTTTATAAATCCTATGGCTCCATCGAATTACGTTACAGTTGGAGCACGGATTTTTAGCGTGTTTTTATGGCACATAAGAAACCTGTGTAACCAATCCTTCCCAGCTCATTCCTTTAAAGTGGAAAAGCGATTCAGGATTCATTATTTTTTTGCCACTTGAATTCCAAGAGAACGAATGAGACTCCTGGTCAGACAACCAAAACCGACACTCCATCTCTGTCCCATAGCCTTATTTTACCTTTTTAACCATCTACCCAAGCAGTTTCGAACTAAAAAACCAAAAAAATAATAAGCGGGTAATGTGAAATAGTATTCCACATTACCCCCCTCAATGTATTCCACATAACCCGATTGGAAACTATTGCAAACTACGACCCATAACACAAAATATAACAAAACCCTCAATGATTTAAAGCAAAATATTTAAACTAGACACACAGATAGACAAAAATGCACAAAAAAAGTCATGTACAAAGTCATAAGAACTTTGAATGACTCAGACACACCGGTTGGTAATATATAATAAGGAAAAAAGCGTAACACTTCTTTTATGCTGTTTACATTTTGAGAAAATTAAGACAGCAGCCAGACCTTCTGCGGTTTAAAAAATAAGGCAATATTCCACATTACCCGCATATTCCACAATACCCGAAGTTACTCTAATAGATTCAAAAATTTATTTTGGCATTTTGGCCCCAATAATTTTGGAGCTTTTAACCAAAAACTATGAAACATCGATATGCGAATTCCGAAAATGCAAAAACGTAGTTGTGTAGATCTTACCATTAAGAAATAATAATTATAAAAATATGGATATAATATATGGACGAAATCCAAGCAATCGCCGATGAAAAGTTTTATTTAATCCATAAAATTCTGGCAGAAATTGGCACGAGTCTCAGTGGTGTTGTTCACATTAATTTCAGCCCCTATTTGCTCAACTTAAATTTGCACGCAGCTGGCACAAAGGTGATCGCGCTGACGGCGTGCTGTACAGATTGAGGTATATGATATGTGAAATATGGGTTATTGTAGGGTTATGCACGTTAACATAAATGCGCGAGTTACGGCACCTGCCTGCACGCCCATCGCCCCCGTCGCCCCCTAACCAGCCTACACCAATAACGATCATCTATCATACCCGACGCCCCTTCATTCTCACACGCCAACGACCCCGACAACGTTCACCTGTACTACGACACCTGCCGGCATGTGTTTAGCTCGGCAGTGCCTCCGTCGCCCCCTGACCGGCCAACACCAACAACGATCATCGAGCGTATAAACAACTGCAACGTCAGCGTCTGGGACGCCTTCGGCAATACTCCTATGTATCTCTTTAATTTCTTTGTAATTGCACAGGTGATCGCATGAACTGCAATGTCAGCGTCTGGGACGCATCCGCCCTAAATAAAGTCCATGCAATCACCTCTGCAAAACGATCCAAAATGTAATTTGAATTGAATAGAATAAATCAGTTATTGTCAGTCATTACTTGAAGCAAGTTGTTTTTTTTAAGCAAACCCACGTGGATCCCGTAATTCGCGCGTTAGAGATACAGACAGCGATAACAGATCGCTGTATTTTTTAACGGAAAGCTAAGGCACCCAGGCAATTCACTCTCATAATTCGGTTGTGTTAAATTACTGATTCTGTGTACCATGATTCATAGACCTTCTGTAGAGGCTCAGATAGAGCTCTTAGAAATATTAGAAGCTGGAATAAAATTTAGGGAGGAATCATTCTCATGTCTGCTGAAGATTTTCGGTAAACGTTAACGTTCATAGTTAGGGGAACTAGAGCAGACATTGTGAGGTGTTGCGTGTCCCTCTGGTGGGCACGTGGTTAAAAGAAACCCGAATGGGCATGTGGTCTTCGATTGTAGGCCATTTTATTCTGCAAGAAAACATATTTTTTTGGTATTAGTATTTAAATCAGGGTTAGGCTATAGAGGCACACATTATTTTTCAGATTGTATTAAATTTTTATGACAAATTAATTTTTTGGAGAGCGCATTTGGGTGAAAGCAGTACACATTTTCTATTAAAGTTACTTTTAATGTGGGTCGGCCATGTGCCTCATTTTGAAAACAAAATTAAAATTTATCGCGGTTTAGGTGGAAAAGTAACCTGCATTTAACGATTTAATATCGAAAGACTACTTAGATGCAGTCGAAAAGAGGAAAAAGTTTATCAAAGAACTATATTGGCAGTTGGAACAGTATTGTTGACGAAATTAATTTAAGTAACATTGCATTGTGCGGCGTAACAGCCCGTTGAGAGCCAGAGCCTAGCTTCCACTGCGTTGTGTGTGTTAATTTTTGACGCATGTGGAGGGGACCTACTGTTTAATGCCTGTTCCGAACGGCGAATTGCGAAAGCTTTTCATGACAGAAGTACTCCAGGAAGGTTGTCAGTCGTTCGCTGGAGGTGGGGCCGTGAAAAATGTTTGTGGTGTTTTTTTTCCCCGAGCTGGATTCGAACCCGGGTACTCTCGTTCAACAGTCCGACGCACTAACCGATCGAGCCAACGGCGCCCACAATTTAAGTAACAGTGTTCCTTTATTTTTCGTGTTCAGTTCAGTACCGTTCCATTGTTTGCAGATTTTTCCACATAACGCGGTGAAATCGCAGTGCAAAGCTATGTTATAACAGTTTTTGAAGAAACTGTCTGTTTATCTCTAACGCCAAACTACCGATTTTGACAAAATTTGGTTGTTATAAGCTTAAACCTAATAATATTGTTTAACCCAGCGCAATAATCGACATTCACGCGGACGAAGTCGCAACAGCAGCCTATTATTATTACCGATGGTTTCTGTAGTAACATAAAGACTTTAAATTAAAATAATAAAATAAAAACAGTTAATAATAAAACTAAAAATTGAAATGGAATGTGAATTTAAAAAACATTTATAAAACTCACAAATTCTAATATACAAAAAAATTCAAAAATTCAAAAAATAGAATCTTAAAAAATTCTCTGCAAAGCTTTCATTTCTTTTAAACTCTGTCACTAATTGTAAGATATTTTTTTTAAGAAATCCCACAAATAAATGCACCACCAGAAGTTTTAAATTATACAAAATAGTAAAAGTAGTGTCAGTGTGCAAAAGATGTGAAATGAACTAGATTTCATTTAGATACCACAGCACTGGTATACGTGACTTCGTGCCAACGTGTGACTCATAAGATATCAACCCCAGAGCGCTCATTCCCCAGAAAACCATTAGAAAGTTTACATTACAACACTTTCGCGAGAATTCCACATCACGCTATTGGCTAATCCAACGGGCCACCCCTGTTGCATTTTCTTATCTTTACGTCACACAATTCAACATTGTAAGTAACACTGAGCTGCACCTGTTTCGGAAAGAGGTGCGGCTAACGGACGGATTGAATTAATGGCTGCATGCACATGCCACAAATGGAAACCGCAAAAATTTGACTGCGACGAGGTCATCGAACATCAAACATCCCAGAACTTTGCACACAAGGAAGTTTACTGTCCCACGGAACAACATAAAACATTCTGGTAAAAGGGTCAAATCGCAGGCATAAGTTGCTGGAATCCAGTGAATGACATTCTCACATGTCCTTAAAACCTACTAAGGACCAATGAGAAAGACCAAAATGCATGGATACAACGGACTGACGTTGAAATTAATTTCGCGAGCAACAGCTATGCAATACATTTAGCATCCCTGATGCGCGAAACAAATTTTGCGTATCGCATTTCCAGACACACATCGTTGGTCTTTCGACCCGTGCAATGAGAACCTAATCAGCGAATCGGATTTGCGTGCATGTGCATTTTACTTATGTTGGGAACTAATTAATTTACAATCACCTAAATAGCCTGACGGATGCAATCACTCATCGTCTCTAGATGTTTAATTTATGATAGGCATGAGCTTATGTAATGGAGTGCTCTGCTGTACTGGAGTGATGCTGACTTTGACGAATGCAAATTTGTCGGCGACTTGCTGCCTGCGAGTGGTAGCCGTGGCTTTAAAGGCGAAGAACGTCCGTAGTATCTACACGATATTGCACGGTGCTGGGTGTTCGACGATGAATATTCCTGCTTGTCACTACAATCCCAGAAGTGTGCATATGTTACGTGCTGCTGCCTGCAACCATATGTCAGCGGATAGAAGATGTTTCCTAGCGTGTCAGGAACAATTTAAACAAAAATATTTAACATTGGTGTATAAGAATAGATACTCGGCGAGTGGCGGTTGCGGTTACACATTACCAACGTCAAAAACATTACACTTTTGAATTTGATATATCAAGCCGGAAGAAAGTGGTGGAGTGAGGATGAGCTCAAAGCTAGATGCATTGTGATGTAGGTGGCAAAGTTATATTTAGGCAAATGCGATATATGTGATAGGCCGCGGTAATTTCCCTTTGAGATGTGGTCATTAAACGTTTAGTGTGTGAAGTATGGGATTGTTCTCCACACCGGATGCATGGAGGTCGACCGAGGAAGCTCTGAGATCTCATGTGCAGTGAAATGTTTGTTGACGACAAACAGATGGTCCCACTGAGCTCGGTTATTTGCTGTGAGTGATTTAGATTTATTTCAATAGTTTTTTGAAAAGCAGAAGCTTCAAAACAAATCTAGAACACAATTTCGAAACGATGATCTAGTAGTTTATGTAAACGTCTGCACTGCAGACTATAAGATAAAAAAACACATCCATTTCTTAAGTTAGATATTATGACTAAATGATAGTTTCCGTAGCCTGTTTAGACATATCTGCGCTGCAAAAGAATACATACTTCCGAATTCTGGACGCGTTTGGACTTTCATAATGAATAGGTATTATCAATTGTTCTACATAGAGTTATTATTAAATTTGTTTTCGTTCTCATTAATAATTTTGATTTTCAAAACAAAGAGGTCAAAATAAAAAATCTATTTTATTTTATGCAGCAGGACCTTAATCAACATTGTTGACATTGTTTAAAAATGTTATATTAGTTATCTGAAAAATTGTCGGTGATGACTCTACAAGTCCACTAAATTCCCAAAGACTTCAATGCAAAATGTTGAATTCCTCAAAGAAATTGGTTGAAGTCCCAAAGACTTCAAGTGAATGCTGTTGACTTCAAGTGAATGGTGGGACTTCAAGAGAATGGTGGGACTTCAAGTGAATGGTAGTTACTTCAAAGTAACTTCAAAGAATGCACATAATTCTAAAGATTTGCATTCAATTGATTTCAATCCATTGAGTGGCCCGAAAGATTGGTCCAATCAAGACAAATGGTGATTTTAAAATTGAAGTCACACTTATCTAATGAAGTCAATTGAATGAATCACAAATTGTGAAGTCAATTGATTCGTAAATCAAAAGATTGCATTCTTTTACAGCGCTGATCATGATGATGCCATTTATTTGTGTGTTGAGAGTTTACATTATGTCTACTATCAGATAGGAAAATTAAATTTTCCGTAATGAGTCCATTACGCCAAAGATAGTTCCACAACTGTTTTATAGCCTGATAGTTAGACCGCATTAATGGAAACGAACCTCATTCTAAGACGTAAAGCATGGTGTGTATTTCATTTGAAATCGCGGGGTTCAAATGGATAAAGGTCTATCTCATACAAAGTTGACATTTTCGTACCTCATTTTGTGCCATTAAAATAATAAAACAAAAAAAATTGTTTAGACAATTTTGTAGTTAATTTTTGCCATGTGTTTTTGCTTATCCAGTTAGGCATTTGTCAAGTTTAAAAAAACCAAAAGTAAATATTAGTGATGTTGCTAACCCGAGTCAACTCGAGTTACAGCTAACTCGAGTTATAAAGTCAATTCGAGTTGAAAAGCGTCTAATAAACCGAGTTCTCAACACATATAGCCCGAATAACTATTACCAAAGACTATATACCAAATACCAAATACCAAAGGTATTAAATGGTCTTTACTATTACTCGAATACACCTCACCTGAACTTACATATGACTTTAGTTAACTGAATTTCAACTCGAGTTGACTCGCATTGACTAATTTACGGGTTGGCACATCACTAGTAAATATAGACATCAGTTCATGTTGACTGGCACATTCAAGAAGTGTAATGTTATGATTTTCCTAATAATCATGTCAAACTGCAGTTGTTTTTATTTCTTCTTATATTCCAAGCATTTCATCCTCGCTCTCATTCGTTAAGGTACAGTGTTAGCCAAAACTAAAGCAACTCGGCTTGCTTCACACTGTTTTTCGATTTTCTTCACTCCCTTATGTCCGATGTTAAAATAAAAAGAAAATCATAAATTCTCCATGCCTTAAGCTAAAAAGGGAATATATAAATAATATCACCCTCTATAGTGCGATGTAAAAAAGTTATTCTCAAACTAATTCAAACTCAATTTCGGCTGGCCAAAACTAAGGCAACTTAACTCAAATTTGAAATTCAAAAGAATAAAAGGCTTTTCAGAATAAATAAGACTGTCTTTCATTTCTATCCAGTGCAGTTTAGTTACTGATCTGCAGACTTTTGAGCAGAAATGTCCTTACGATGCAGAACGATGCTAAGCCACCATTAACAGAGAAACGCGAGAATCAGCCAAAACTGTCAATACGAGCGTAATGAGCAGCAAGCAACTCAAATAGCAATAACAACAATAAAACTAACAGCTAACGGGCCGCTGACCCACAGCTGCACACGCATACCACCAGCAATGAAGAGCAAATTCATTTGCCACCTTTCGCATGACACAACAGACCGCCGGCAACAACGTGGCTAACCCGATTTCTGACATTTTAACAGAAGCTGTACACAATGGAGCTAAAAAATAAGTTCCGCATCCTCAATAAATGGATTTGCATCAAAAGACAATACCCACGCTACTTACGAGATACGTGATAAAGAAGGGACAAATCCACGCCCCATAATGTGCACAGCGCTTTTCATTTTCCATTTTCCCCACTAACATTGGCCGCTGCGTGTATCTGTACCTCACTTATACCGTCTCACAGATGAACAAAATATACATCAGATAGTACAAAAGAAGGCGAATAAGCAATTAAGTCCTTTGCCAGCAAAACAACAGCACGGCTCTCTGGTTGGAAGCCATTGTTGTTGCTTTGTTATCCCCTCGTGGGCCTCCCGAGTCGCATAATAGCGCAACAGAAATGCTTTTCTTTTTCATCTTATTTCACGTATTCAGGCAGGTCATCGTCTTTTATTTGCAGTCAGCGGATACTGATGGTGGTGCTCTGTTTTGAATGAAATAACAGACTTTAAGGACCACCACTTGTAGCCATATGGAGGTACAATTCCCCGAATGTTTACATCGCGCCAAATGCCGTCCGTAGACGCTTGAATGAAACACTCGAACGGTAGTGTAAACAAGTGATTTAAAAATTGATTGGACGCAAGGGAGCAGGAGTCCGCCCCTTCTGTTCCAAGTACCCAAGCCGACACCGCCACCAACGCCGTTGCGTTCGCCTTAGTTATCGCCGACGCGCCGCTGTCAGCCGTTGTTATGCCAGGAGCAACTGTCGTTCCCGTGCCATTATGATGATTGTTATTGTTTGCTTGATAGATAGACACGCATACACACAATGGTGCAGCCGTTGCATCCGGGTGGTGATGTGGTTGCTTCCTATACTCTACAACTTACCTCGGGTACGCGTAATGAGGAGGTTCTACGTAGTGCTGATGTCAACGTGGCGTACATGAAGCTGCCTTCATCAGTGGAGCAGTAATCGCAATCTATGGATATGATTTTTGGGGGCAATTGCATTGTGATTGCTTTTATCGTTTGGATAAAGTAGAACGTTCCGTACCATTCTCGGCACATCCGCGCACTGGTGCGGAATGCAAAAAAATAAAATGCCGTGGCTCAAATACACTGCAGTCTTTGAAGTGGAGTTTCTTTTATCATGTGTTGAATTTCAATCATTTTCAAGTAATACATAAAATCAAAGTCTCAATAAAAAAAATCTGTGGCCTGGGGTAAAATTTTGTTGGATTGTATGGTAGCACACAACGTGTTAAGGTGGAGGTTTTCCACTGCTTCACTGTCCACTACCAAGGGTTTCATAAGATTCGCAAAATTTTGAGCCAAAGAAATTTATTTTTGTCATTGAAAGTGAACCTAGTGCAACCAACCAAGTGGAAAGATATGTGTATATGCTACTATGTGCTAGCTACTTTTTACTGGTATCATAAATAATTGATGTTTTAATCTATTTTTTTTTCTCTGCTGGGTCCCTGGTCACAGGAACATACCCGGCAATGAGGAAGCTTATAGGCTTGCAAGGGAAGGCTCCAAACTAGGGCTGCAACAGGCGATAGTAGAGATCGATCCACCGATCTGCCTCCTTAAGAAGCGGATTGGGGATAAGATAATCAGATTAGCGCACGATAGATGGAAAGCGCTATCTACATGTGAGACGACAAGGACTATGTGGCTAGAATATGACTATGCCAAAACGAAAGTGCTGCTCTTACACGACAAAAGGTCTCTCGCAAGAGCGGTGGGCGTAATCACGGGTCACAATAGTCTCAAAGACCACTTATTTAAGATAGGACTACTCGGTGACAATATTTGCAGGGGCTGTGCTGATGAGGAGGAGCGGGAAGACACTCAACACTTCCTCTGTCACTGCCCCAGCCTTTGTCACTTGAGGTATAGAACACTAGAAAGACACTTCTTCCAAGACCTTAATGAGATCAACTCACTACCTTTGAAGAATCTTTTCAGGTATCTGAGCAGGACCAAATGGACCGAGGACACAGTGGAATAGGACACCGCGAGTGAAGAGGGGGAAACCTTTCCCCCCCAACGGGTAACACAAGGGGACCACACGGACCTAAGTGAGGCGGAACTTCATTCTGCTAGCCCACCAACCAAACCTAAACTAATCTATTTTTGGATAGTCAAATAAAATGTATTCTTGAAGGCACAACATACATTACATACATATTTTAAATTTACCTGGTAAAAATGTTCAGTATAAACTGACAGAGGATAGATCTGACCGTCTATGGGTTAGGACAGAGAGTGATCGCTTCAATTTCAGTAAGTTTTATCTACTGCATGAAACATAAATAGGTAGAACATTGTAATTTGATGCGAAAGTCAGAGTGATACCCCCTTGATTCTTTTAATTTTTTTAGGTCATGGATAGCAATACTATAGATTGGATTGTGTTCGGCAGAAATATGACCATGTGTTTTTGTTTTTTATTCAAAAGTAGTATGATAGCTACAATTCAACTTAACAACTACAATTCAATTCTTAAAAATTGTTTTTTTAGTACTAACATGTGCTAACTCCACTCAATTTGGAACCTACCGTCTTTTTGAGATAAAGCATTGTATATAGAAAGAGAATTTTGCTTACTAGGTACTAGAACCTAGCCAATAAAATCAACAGACATCTAAACTTTCAATCTTATAATTTTAATAGGATAAGATTAGCGAACAGATTCTTGTTTTGTTTCTGCGATTTAGAAAAAAATCTGCTGGTTGGTCAAATATCGCCTCAAAGAGAATATCTACATATATTGTTTTTATATTTTTCTTTTTCGTTTAAATTGAACTGAGCATCGTAATCAGAGAGCATCCATATGTACGAGTACTCATCTCTACCACGCAATTGCGTTGGCTCAGTCCATCGGAAATTTATTGCTTTTACCTCGAATTGAATTAAATTGAGTCACACTCACGTCCCACATAAATAAATTTATATGTGAATAAATTTCGACTACTCGATTCTGCTTGCCACATTCCATATGTCATTTGTCCTCGGAATATCAATTTCAAAGAATGATGTCATTGGTTTCAGTATTTCTTCAACATCCAATTTCATCCTGTTGATAAAGAACGCACAGCAACAATCCAATATACATATGTACATACTCTCAAGTGCATTTGGCTTCATATGAACCAACCAAAGTGGATATCATACATTTCATACCAAATCTACAGATTTTATTGCCCATCCACTTCAGATGCACAACTCTAAAGAGGGGAAGAGGACAAAGCGCCTTACTCCGAAGTGATACTGAGAAATGCATGCACTCTCTTTCAGGAATCACAATGAAAAAAAAAATCGTGGTTCAAGAAAACTATGAAGACCACTTATAGTTTCGCACACACTGCAGAGCCCTTGAAACAAGGGTTCCATTCATTACCAGCATAAAAACAAATTAATAACGTAGGAAGAAGTAAAAAAACAATATAAGATCATTCTACAAGAACTTCCACAGCACTCCAATTCCTGAACTGCGGTCACATGTAACGAATCCACAACCACCACTACCACATAAAAGGGGAATAGCATTGCGTTGACAAAACTAGACCACCAGCATCCTGATTGCCACAAATGTGACACCCGAATCCAATACTCAGCACGAAAGATAGGAGGTAATTAAATTGCTTTATTCTCTCGAGATAGTGGCTAGGCTAATTACTGCATGGAGGATAATTTAGTGAACACATTTCCACTAAAGCCTGTTGGTGGGGATTGGCAGACGTGCGATATCGTTGACACTCGCACTTCACAAAGGAGGGATCAGATCCGAGGAGTGATGTGTTTATATATAGAATATGTCAAGCGGTGTTGCATTGTAGCTGCATGCATGTCTGACTAAAAATACAACAGCTAAGAAATTATATGACAGACACATTGGGCGCAGCCGAGACATGCAATTACTCATGCACTGTGAGAAATTATCTTCGTGTGATCCTAAGAGCTCTAATATCTTCTCGATGTTATTAGTCATGCACACTCTATAAATTTGAAGATTTTCCACTTTGAAATGCGCACACATTTCACTTTAAATATAGTGATAATGAATATTGCTATAGGAACTTGGAAGCTAAATAAAAATATCGAATAGTAAAATATCGAATATCAATGATAAGAAATAACGTGGGAATTGGTTAGCACAAGGCTACGCAACAACACTATGGGCCAACACTGGTCTATGTGATCGGCGTTTCGCCGCCACCTATATTCTAATATTCTAAATTCTAAATCGTTAATATCTTGAAAAATTGTATGTATGTATGAAAATAATTTGTTTTACATACTTTTTACTTGTTCTTTCGTCAAGACATACAAAATGGCGTTTTCGGATCTTCAAAATTAGAATGTTGTTGTTTTTTTTTTGTTTTTGGCCAATATCTCGAAATAACTAAGGTCAAACTAATTTCAACAGTGAAATTACACCAAGACCTACATTACAGATTTTTAGAACCACGGGTGTGGAAATGAGAGGGCGGGGGGCGCCTTTTTTTCGAGTTTGAAGCTTAATATGAAAAGTTCAGAAAGAAAGCTCTATTTCATTTTACAAGACCTATCCGATGGTGCAATTTTTTTTCAAAAAAAGTTAGTAATTAATTTGTTTTATTAAAATCGTACAAGATTTTTGAATAATTTTGGAGTATTGTGATGAGTTGCCCATAGTTCCATTTTTTTGTCCAGTATTGTAAAAAATAAGGTGAGGGGAACGGTACACAAGTCAGTTATTAGCAGTTTGTTGGCTAATAACTTCGTACCAATAAGAGTAAGGTGATTACCATAGTATAACTATTTGATCTAGCTATCATCCTCTTTTGAGCAATACGCATATCAAAAAACTAATAAAAGAAATTAGTTTTTTTTTATTTAGTATTGGTACTAGGTTTTTCGTTAATATGAAATTTCCGTAAAATTTTTTACCTGAACTCTCTTTGGGCAAGTGAAATACATCTTTCGGCTCAGTTGATTCTAAGTCCAATTACCAAGATTAAAGCCTAATGACAGACGGACATGCACTTTCATTATCAGGGTACTGCCCCTTTCCAATGACACGCATGTCGACCATTAAAGTTGATAAAAGTTTTTTCTTTGATCTGCAACTAATTCCAAAAAAATGCATGATTTATTTTTGGGTTGCTTAGATGCACATTTCATCCTTTAACTACAAAGGACATATAAGTTATAGTCAAATATTAGGTTGTCAAATATCTCCCTTCCGCCTTTTTGTCTTTTGAATTTTCCGGCTATGTACAAAGCGCTACAGAGCTCGTATCCAAACTAATCATGCATAGCGTCGTTTTGCAGGTTATGTCAAGACCTTTCAAATGTCGTATTGCCAGATACGAGCTCTGCAGCTCTACTTTATTTTTACCTTTTGAAAGCATAAACACTGCTTGAACTAAACATCAAAAGTTTATGCAAATATAAAAACTTAAGAAAATGTTTTTTCACTTGCAATTTTTCAATAAGATATGGAGAATCGAGAAATGTTGTAATTGTCAAATTGACACTGAGTTCTAATACATAAGCTTATATTTTATTCTCGCTCATCGTAAGAATCTTTCTTTGGTAATGAGCATTTTCAGTACCAATACATTTGTTTTTTTAAATATGAATCTCATATTAAATATTTACTGTACAATAATTTGTTTTATGTATAATCATCCAATTTAATTAAATTCGTCCAAAATATATTATATAGCCGGATCTCGAATGAAATCTAATCAGCCAAGTCAGAGAATCGCAAAAGCATTGCACTCTTCGCGTTAAGGGAGGTGGCTGCATTAACTATAAACAATGAATCTATTTAATCAGTCGCTAACTACTTAGAACTTGGGAAAATCAATGAATTCAGACGGAAAGTATTGAACCATCTAACAAAGGTCATAGTATCTGCACTATTTTTCTCGTTTGTTTGTAGTCGTTTGGGATCCCGCATAGGTCCAAAGTCTAGCCCTGTGCTCCTCCTATGTATTGCGAGCGGCATAATTTTGACACATCTGGAAGAGACATTCATTGCTGGATAGCAATTTGATGTTTTGGGTGGTGTCCAAACATTTGTTCAGAAAGCAATAATTTTTTTCAATATGGCAAAAAGTCGATTACAGGCATAGAGGGTGGATGCATAACTGTCCTTAAAAAAAGTGTTTTTGATAATCTATATAAAATTTACATGAGTAAACGACACTGCCCGAATAGTTGTCAAAAACGCAAAATGATTGACCTGTCAAAATAGGTAAAATGTCCCAATGTACCATTCCAATTATAAATTATAATTTATTTCAAAATAGCAACTCAAATTTTTCTGACGACATCAAATGTTGCATTTTTACCGTGTAAGTGCGTTAGAATTTACGCTCATGTTTATTACTTCGCACCATTCTGTAATGACAAGAGGAAACGCAGTGTGCACTTTACCAGAAAAAAAATTAAAGAAAATGTGCAAGCCTCAGCAACACGCTTTACAGCAACGCAGGGGAGAACACCAATCCTCACCTCCTTAACAACGCACCAGCTACAGGAAACAGAAAATAAATAGTGAGTGCTCTTTACATCCACGTCAACCTAGAGGAATGTTTTTGTGCAACTCCTCCAAAAATGGAATATGACTCAAAATTCTGGAGATGCAATAACGACATATTGACGTATTGCCAAGATGGATCTATTTGAATGCGCTTCCTAATTTTTTTTGTGGTTCCGACCGAGAAATGATTACGACGCTTTCCAGATGTCTTCGAGTTGTCCTTGATGTCTTTACTTGCTACGTTCCATCACATTAGCGTGGATGAGAAGCGAAAAATTATTTTTCGAGAGGGGAAAATTGACTCAAAGTGATTTGTGAGGCGTTAAATCTAAATGTGTGATACTATTCCGCTTTAATTTGGAACTGTGCTAATCCACTGAGTTAAATCGTAAAATAAATCCACATAGGAATTTCAAATGGAATTTTTGAATTGTCACCTTACAAATTTACAATTCGGGGAAACGAGGCGTACTATGCTACTTGACTGAAGACTTGAGGGGAATAGTTTATTATATAGCGAAGAGCGGCGGGGTACTGCGTTGATTGCGAGAATGGTTTAATTAATTTCGGATTTTAGACAGCGGCGCATTTATTAAGTGGACAACATTGTACAGAATGCCGTGTCCTCTCCAAAATTGGAATATTTATAAAATTAAGCCATTTGAGACTTGAAAATTTGAATAATTTCTCTTAAGCACGTCGATATGGTGAAATTAGAAACTGATGGATCATTAGGAATGGAATTCGTTTCCGGCGATAAGACATTAAATTTAGTGTTGTTGTGTGGGCTTGTAGGATTTTTTAATTAGCAGAGTGTGCTCGTACTTAGATAGACGTTATATGCTCAGTTTCTTTATGAAGTTATCCAATCGTTAGTTAAATAAGGTAATTGGAAAGTTTTCAAGTCTGCCCATAAAAAAGCAGCCTCTATGAAGTCTAAGCTTAGAAGTTGCTCTAAGGTTTTACAGCATGCATCAAGTGCATCAGTGCATCAAATATTGAAATAATCAATGCCGATAGAAAAGGCTACGCTTTTCTTATAAAAAATAAATAATCTGCGTGGCTGCCCATATCCATACACACTATCGGCTGTTTGGCAGGGAGACTAGACATGATCTTGTGACGGCATTCAAATGCAAATTTGCACCTTTTCAAAAAATCATTGAATAATATTTCTATCTTTTCATGATATGAATATGTTATATGAAATTGTTATATGATAACTAAGAAATGATGAAAATGAAAGTTATTTTCTTTTTAAATGGTAAGCTAGAGTTCAGTTAGTATATATTTACAGAGAATAGAATGATATACAGTTCACCTCGTATAGTAGCACATCGACCGTGCAACGAAATGTTATGACTTTAAGCGGCATTGTACGTAGACTGTTTTTTATGTGCTATTAAGCGATGTGCTATTAGCGGGGTTCGACTGTATTTCAGTACATGGTAGCATGTTCCACTAATGGGCTCGTGGCGGCAGTACACGCAGAAGAGATCTCCAAGCAACCCGTTCTTCCGCCGCCGACTCTAACTCATTAGAAGGTATTCCCACGTGTAACCAGGCGAGCTTTTGGATTTGGGCCAACCTTCTCATTATAGTTACATATGCCGAGCGGTCGCTTTCCTTATGGGATCGCATTCGAGGTGGGCCTCGGAAATGGTGATAATGGGGACATTCATGGTACCATCGAGGTATGGCCCTTTCCGTCCGAAGAAGCAACTGTTAAACATTGAGCTCTCCGCGCACCGTCGCACACTGGGGCCCGTTGTATGGAGAGCATGCTCAAAATGCAAAATTGAAATTTCAAGTCTTATATAAAAGAATGGTATCGTTGCAAAGAAGACAAAGCTGCTAAACTTTTAAGGCGTTGCAGTTTGTAGGTTTAGAGTATTGAGCGCTGAAAGGTAAAATTTTTTAAAAGTAAGGAATGTGTTTTGCTTGTTTGTCAGAAAAAGCTGAAAAAATATATTTCGCACTAATATAAACAATATATGTCGTTGATGCGAAGACGAAACAACTAGGATGACGTAGCCCGCCCTTATGTAATCGAAGCAAAATGTTAGAAGTTTGGTGAATGACTTATCTGTATTATTACGAATTCCATCGTAATCGAAAAATTACTACGAACTCTGAAGAAACTACCAGATAATTCATTCGTCGTGAAAAGTCGGCTACGAATTTCGAAACGGGAACTTGTCATTTTTTCTACAAGTTTTTTACGTATAGTATAAGAAAGCAATTGTGTTCTGGTAAAAAAAATTTAAGTATTTATGTATTTTTTAAAAGTTAAACTCAAAAGAAATGTACAGAAGAATCGAAAAATTGTGCGACTTGAAAGAAATGCAAATTGAAGACAACTCCAACAAAGAAAAATGTATTCAAATAGAAGAGGAAAAGCTGAATCGCGAGTACGTCGAATAAAGTGCAACAGAAACAAAGGTATGAATTTCGAAAGTCTTTTTTTATTTCCTTTTTAATAAATTTCGTTATTTCTTAATGCTTCTGCTGCATTTCAGTGTTTACTAGTACAGTAAACTCTGGTTAATTCGAATATCATGGGACCAGGGAAAATTTCGAATTACAGAGATTTTCGAACTACGGAGGTTTTAGAAAAAAATATTGCTCACTTTCGTCACGAACGAATTTCAACTAAAGGTTGTTGGAGAAAAAATAGAATTTGACTTCGAGTTATAGAGGTAAACAGGCCATCATTTTTGAATTATAGAGGTCTTCGAGAGTTTACTGTATAATCAACATCAGTGTCTTCTAGGTCGTCTTGGTCTTTAAATTCATTATGGGGAAATGTTCCCCCCCCAAGTCTTGGAAAGACTACACACGAAAAGAACGCATGTATTATCTACTTATTAACTATTAAAAAAAAACTATTATATAAACTATTATCAACGATATTAATAATTTGTGATGCTTTTTCAGGACTTAGGTTTAATGCACAATTTATTTTAAAAAATTTCAGCGGATTAGATATTGGAATTTCACACTAATTTTACTTACTTCCCTTTAAAACATCATTTTGTCTTTTGAAAAAGATTTCAAATTTTTCTTACTATCACACTGTGTAACAAAAATTTGTTTATGTTAAATTTTAGCAACTCCTGCTTTGTTATGAATATTTAAGCAGACGCTGTTACACACACATTACCTTATGGTAATGGCACCGCGACTAGAACAAACCTTTCTTTTGAAATCGGCAATGGGTACGATTAAGCGTTAATTGAATGACGAAAGAACGTTTTTCTACTATTTAAATTTTTTTAATACTAATTTTGTAGTTGGTGGGCGCCGTGGCTTAATCGTTAGTGCGTCGGACTGTCAAGCAAGAGTACCCAGGTTCGAATCCGGCTCGGGGAAATAACACCACAAACATTTTTCACGGCCCCACCTCCAGCGAACGACTGACAACCCTCCTGGAGTACTTCTGTCATGAAAAGCTTTCGCGATTCGCCGTTCGGAACCGGCATTAAACAGTAGGTCCCCTCCACATGTGACAAAACTATAACGCGCACAACACAGTGGAGGCGCGAAAAATCTAGGCTCTGGCTCTCAACGGGCTGTTACGCCGCCTAATATAATACAATACAATTTTGTAGTTGACATAAGTTCATTTTACGTTACGTATCACATTCCTTATATCAAAATAATGAAACAGTCGTTATGGAAAAAGTAAAGCCATAAGTCCGCAGCTTTAAGCTAAGCACGGGAGCCCATATCAAAAACACGACATCACATTTAACAATAACTACTACAAAAATGTTACTTCATTGAAAACTGGTATTAACCATCAAATGATAATTAATGAAGCCATTAAACTTACACAAAATTTCGTACAACTGTAGTGGTCTTATCTTTTCGATTCACATTACTCATTGAAGCAAAATATTGTCGCCCATTAAATAAATACCCAGTCGTAATGAACCCCTCGTTCGCTCTGCCCTGCCCTGTATAAAACCGATCTCAACATCTGGTCGTTAAGTGGTGTCCAAATCAAAAACCACACACAAAAAGTATAATCGACGAAATTACAGAAAACAAAATTATCCGTACTTTAAATAATTACATTCACGAATGCCTCCGTGAATCACCACTGCTGTGCGCTAATTAAAATCCATTTTAGTTCGCTGAGTGAATTCATTGCGAAAGCATTAAAGACTCATAAATTCAGCGAAAATGAAAGGAAAACAAAAAAACATATTTCGTGGTCTCAAAGTACAAAGCATAATTGAAACAGCATCCCCTGGGCGCCACCACAAATTGTCCTCTTCCCCCGTTGTCTGGTAACCAACCAAAGAACACTGTGTACATGGCAAACAAATGCACAATTAAAATTAACGCTAATAAAAGCACTTCTTAAAAAACCCATAAAACTTGATGATCCTGAAATTCGGAGGAGCAACGAGACGAAAAGAAAAGTCCTTGCGCAAACTAAAGTGAAAGTTTCATCCCAACCCCACCGAGTACCGGCGGTTTTGTATGAGAGGTCTGCTTGAGGTTATTGTAATATTTGTGCTGCTGTGTGTCCAACTGCGTTCGATTTATACTTTTTTTTTTTTCAACTGAACTTTATTGAATACAAATTGTCGTCGTAGAGCAATGTGGCTTCATTCCAACCAACAAGGACTAACGAAAATGCTCAAGACCCACCCAAGGGTGGAAGAAACGTGCACTGAAACTTGAACTAATTTAGTTAAAAGCTTACACCTCTTGGGTGACTTTTGAACAGCATTAATCTATACAGGATGTACTTACTGAGTATCTAAAATCATGACACTTTTGCCGTCGGTGTGTCAGTCGTCGGTGCCGGCTGAGGTCAAGGGTTTGGAACGCTTTCATACGTATCTACGTTTATTGGAATATGCAAAGTATGTCTGTTTTTTGTGCTGATTTATAATCCGTAACTAATTTGAAAAAAAATAGAGCTGAATTTATGAGTGCGACACTCAGCGTATCCTCGAGTTCTCATACAGTACACAATGACTGGTGGACCGGCAGAGGACAGCGGTGTGGGAGCGGGAATGGTTTCATGGCCCACAGTGGCTTTGGAATAGTATTGCGAAATGGAAAACCATTCACCCAATGGAAGCTGGGAGTGATAATTTATTATAATGGCTGTGGGAGTGCTTCTGGTAAGATTGTGTTTTGTGAAAATTTTAATTAGTGCGACCTAAGTCTACTGAGGGCACTTTGCTAAATTTGTTTTTGGCATCGATTTGATAAATGGTTTGCTGAGCGATTCTTGCTTTTTAACAAATTAGCATAGGGAGAGCAGCAATGAGAGTGCAGATATCCTTAAGGACTAATTAAGAAAAGCTGCTTTTTCTTTTAATTTTTGTAGTTTTTTGTTTGGATTAATGAAGTCAATGGAAGATTTTTTTAGAGTTTGCTTGTTGTACAATGTAAAACCATAAAGCACCGATTAGTGCTCATTGTTAGTGGCGTAACAGCCCGCGAAGGGCCAGAGCCTAGCTTTTCGCGCCTCTACTGTGTTGTGCGCCTTATAATTTGACACATGTGAAGCGGACCCACAGTTTATTGCCGGTTCCGAACGGTGAATTGCAAAAGCTTCCGTGACAGGAGTACTCCAGGAGGATTGTCAGTCGTTCGCTGTTTAAAAGCAGTTGGAATACAATCGTTATAAAGCTGCAAGCTGAGAAACGGCATAAATCGATCAAACTTTAAGTCTGTAAGCAAGTTCCGTGATATTGCAGTCTTAAAATAAATAAACTTCTTAAAAGGTTTGTGTTGAATCTGCGGGTTGGTGCTGACGTTTTACTCGTCCGAATGATTTCTGGTATTCTACAACAACACTAAGAAGTGAAAACAGTATGCCTCGTTATTTTTTATGGAAAATGATTATCAAATTTAGATAAGTTTAGTCCTATAGTAAAATGATTAATTTTAAAATATGACTTTATACGTTTTTTGATGAAAAAAAAAACGCTCAAGTGTAAGTTTCACTCACGCGCCGAGGGTTTCGTTCTTTCGTCAACAGATTAAAAGTAAGACCATAATTTTAGTTCAAGCAACTGACAACGTGGTTCTTATTATTTCGAATAAAGCTAAACAAAAGAAAAATCTTTCTCATTTGCTGATCGTGCCAACTTTGTTCGCTTTTTTTCGCACTTAAGCGCTCGGAAACTGAACCCCAGAAATAAAAACAAACCTATCCAACGGTACCTAACTCAATCAATTCCGGTAAAAAAAATTAAAAAACAATTACTTATTAATTTATTTTAGCACGAATAAAAAATCATATAAGATTTTACGGAATTTTTGGGATATTGCGATGAGTTGCCTCATAGCTCCATTTTTTTTTTAGAAAATAATGTGTGGGACACGGTACACAAGTCGGCTTTTCGAAGTTTGTGGGCTTATAACTTTTTGCCAATAAGACTAAGATGCTAACTCTAGTACAAATTTTCGATCTAGGTGCCATTTTCATTCCAACGATGCCCATATCAAATGTATAAAAAAATAAATCTGTTTTTTGATTTGAGTATTAGTACTAACTTTTTCGCTAGTAAGTAACTTCCTTAAAACTTTTTTTCGGGACTTTCTTTGGGCAAGTGAAACACATCATGGCTCACCAGGTACCTAAAATAAGGCTTAATGAAACATAGACAGACATTCTTGTAATCTACGCCCCGCCCCCGGAAAAAAATTCCAGATTAATTTTTTCATTCCAAGTTTCATCCCTTATCTACAGAGGATTCAGAAGTCAGAAAAAAGAGGAAAATTGCAAAATTGAAATTAAAACTCGCGATTCGGGCCTGATTTAGAACTGATACTAACGCTCAAGAAAACTTTTATCATCTTTAATGGTCAACATGGGTGTCATTCGAAAGGGGGCGGGGCCCTAATTATAAAGTTGCTTCTCCGTCTGTCACTTTTTTAATCTTGATAACGGGCGAACCACTTGAAATCAAGAAATAAAATTCAGCCAATAGATGTATTTCAAGTTGAATTTTTCAACTGCACAAAGAAAGGCCTTAAAAAAATATTTTAAAAAATTGTGTACGATTTTTTGTTCATATTACTTATTTTGTTTGATAAAAATTTTTGGGAACCTATTCAACTTTTTGTTCTGAAGCTCAGTTCCCCCCCCCCCCCCCCCCCCCCCCCCCCCTATCTTTTACCGGCATGTGTCTAAAAATCAGAAAAAAATCTGGAATCTAGGTCTCGACATAAACTTTCTTAATATAAACTTTAGTTTAAAATTGGTCTGAAAGACCAAGAAGAATTTTGCCAAAGCTATTGTGATTTGTTATTTTCTTTGACTTACATAAAGTCGCATTAATCGCAAACAGCGAGAGAAGGAAATCCTCAGCGCGTAAGTAAAACTCACACTTGCCCGGTTTTTTTACGTAGGTTAAGAGCGAATCTCATTTTATTCAAAAAAAAAAAAATCCATAAGCTTATCTTCCAAAAGTACTCTCCACCGTTGAAAGTCTACTCCGAATGTTAATTTGTTGCTCACATCCTCATTTCACTAAACGACAAATTAAAACTGGAGCCTGCTTAGAAATCATATAATGTGCCCCAGGAAGCATCTTAAATAAATGGGTCTTCAATAAATGTTCTGGTTAAACACAACTAAAGACAAAGATACGAATCCTAAATGAAATGATTTATTAAACTTGGCAATACACTTCACACATACACAAACATGAAAGGGTCTCAACCAAGTTTTAAAAAGAAAAAAAAAGCAAGAGTACTCTCTGTTCTAGATTTTTAAAATCCCCACCGCCATAAACACTGGATACGCTCTCCAGTCAACCGAACAAGTTCACAATCTTCTTCAAGGTTCGTCTTCCTCTTCACATGGAGCAACAAATCTTCTCATTTATTATCAGATTTGGAAGAAAACTTTTCTGCTGCTCAAATAAAAAAAAAAACTTAACCGAAGCCACCTACATTCCCACACATAAATATCTTAGAGTAAATTTAATTAAGCATATAATGCGCATAATAAGGAAGGCAGTCCAAAAAAATCAATGTACGTACGAATTTTCTCCGCAATTTCTTTTCCATACGAGGGTAACTCATGTGAGAGTTGCCACAAAAGTTGCTGGAATTTTATACGAAATTCCCCTGGTTCATGGATTGCAAGAATATGCGTGATACATATAAATTTCAAAATTTGTATGTATTTTTTTTTTCTTCGGTCCTGATCACCACCGCTACCAGCTCCCATTAAAACCTCTGTGTATCTTCAGATAGAAGAAATCTATATTAATATGTGTATGTAATTTGTTTTGCAAACTTTTACCATTAAAGTCACACAGCAGTAATTGATAGAAGTTTTCGCAGGGAAAGAAAAAAATAAAAGTGGTACTGAAGGAACGCACTTTGAAACGGTCTAATGATTTTATTATTTTTAATTGAAGGACATTGAAGAACAGAGGTCAGTCACAAATGTATTAAAAACAAAATTCGAATAACAAATTTTATTGCTGTTGTTCTTGAGTTTTCTAAATGCTGGATAGTACTTTGTCCTTGTCAAAACAATCTACTGAAAACTTTATGAAAGGGGAAAAGCAGCATAGTTTATTTTTCAAGTAAGCTGTGAAAATTACATATTGAATAGCTTAATCGAATAAGCTATATTGACAGCCAGGCATAAAAGCGGTTTTCGCTACGGAGATCAAGTCTAGGCTAGTCCTGAGCTGCCGCGAAGAGCTCAGGGCTCTGCTCGCGGCATTGGATTAATCTCTGCTGGGTACCTGGTCATAGGAACATACCCAGTAATGAGGAAGCTGCCAGGCTTGCGAGAAAAGGATCCAGATCAAGCAATAGTAGGGATCGATCCACCGATCTGCCTCCTTAAAAAGCGGATTGGGGATAAGACAATTAAATTAGCGAATGAAAGATGGCAGGCACTATCTAGAATGAAGTAAGCTCAAATTTTTTTTGCTTTTTTTTACTACATTAAAAGACGAAAAGAACGGTATGTATAACAAGACGGAAAACCAAAACTCAATTTTGCACCCAACATTTTGTTCGATATTTTAGCCCCAAAAACTCAGAAATGTGCTATTATTATAAGATAGCACAATACAAATTAAACTCAATTCACTGTTCGTTCACTAAAATTCTTTCATTTCGAACGAAACTGAACAAAAGAAAATCCTTTCCCATTTGCTGATCGCGCCAGCCGTGTGAAAATTGCTTTGGTGCATTTATAGGATGAAATGCCGCAAGCGACACTGAGACTGCCGTCAGTTCATCGTTTTTTGCGATAACTGATCCGATTTAAATCGCTAATATCTCGAAAAATTGTATGAAAAAAATTTTTTTTACATAATATTTTATTGTTCTTTCACTGAGATCTACAAAATGGCGTTTTCGGATCTTCAAAACTCGAATGTTGTTGTTTTTCGGTTTTTGGCCAATATCTCGAAAACTATTAAAGCCAGAGTGCTCAAACCAATTTTAACACAAAGATTACATCAAAACCTACATTCTAGATTTTTTTCAGATTTTTAGACCAACGGGTGTGGAAATGCGAGGGGGGGGGACGCCTTTTTTCGACTTTGAAGCTTAATATCTCGAAAACTTAACTTCCAAATGAAAAGTTCAAAATGAAAACTCTATTTCATTTTGCAAGACCTATCCGATGGTACCTCACTTAATATATTGCCGTGAATTTTTTTTCAAAAAAGTTAGTAATTAATTTATTTTAGTACAAATAAAAAATCACACACGATTTTTGGATAATTTTGGGCTATTGCGATGAGTTGCCCCATAACTCCAATTTTTTTCAGATTTTTTGGTCAAATATTCTAGAAAGTAATGTGGGGGACACGGTACACAAGTCAGTTTTCGGCAATTTGTTGGCTAATAACTTCTTACCAATAAGAGTGAGATGATTACTATAGTACAACTTTTTGATCTAGCCATCATCCTCTTTCCAACAGTACCTATATCAAGGAACTAGTAAAAGATTTTTATTTTTCAAATTTAGTATTGGTACTAGGCTTTTCGCTAGTATAAAATTTTCTTAAATTTTTTTTCCTGAACTTTCTTTGCACAAGTGAAATACGTCTTTTAGCAAAGTTTTATTTCTTAATTCTTAGTGGTTCGCCAATTACTGAGGTTAAGGCCTAATGACAGACAGACAGACATTTTCATAATCAGAGCACCGCCCCCTTTCCAATGACACCCATATCGACCATCAAAGTTAGTAAACGTTTTTTCGGGCGTTAGTATTAGTACTAACTTTTTCTTTAATCTGCGACTAATTCCAAAACGGGTGCATGATTTATTTTTGGGTTGCCTAGATACACCTTCAGTCCAAATTTCATCCCTTAACTACAAAGGACTTATAAGTTATAGTCAAATATGTAAAAGGCGACAGACAGACAGACAGACACCGAAGTGATTCCATAAGGGTTTCGTTATTCCTTTGGAACGAAACCCTAAAAATGGCTAACCGAGAAGGCAATAGATAAGCAGTTTAATACAAGCCAAGCTGTGATTATTGGAAATCATACGAGGTGAAGAGCTGCGTCAATATCAGAGTTGTAAACGAACGCCAACTTTTGGGAATGCATTCCCTGAATTCACGGAAAAGACTTCACAATTTGTGATTCATTCAATTGACTTCACTAGATAAGTGTGACTTCAATTTTAAAATCACCATTCTATTTTGAAGTCTTGATTGGACCAATCTTTCGGGCCACTCAATGGATTGAAATCAATTAAATGCAAGTCTTTAGAATTATGTGCATTCTTTGAAGTCACTTTGAAGTAACTACCATTCACTTGAAGTCCCACCATTCTTTTGAAGTCCCACCATTCACTTGAAGTCAACAGCATTCACTTGGGACTTCAACCAATTTCTTTGAAGTCTTTGGGAATGCAACATTTAATAGTGAAGTCTTTGGGAATGCAGTTTTTAACAGCGAAGTCTTTGGGAATGCAACTTTTAACAGCAAAGTCTTTGGGAATGCAATTTTTAACAGTGCAGTCTTTGAGGAATTCAACATTTTCGGGCGAAAAAATGATTTTTTTGGTTACCTTAGCCAAATGATGACCTCAGCAAACAGACGTATAGATCGAGCAGCGGTAAGGATGGCAATGGTGTTTTGAATTTTTTCAAGCCATCCTCAGTATCTCGAACTTTTTTAGTTTCCACAGTTATTTCTAAGCCCCGACGCGCGGACGCTAAGGTAACCTAGGACTAAGACTAAGACTGAATTCCCAAAGACTTCAATGCAAAATGTTAAATTCCTCAAAGCTTCACTTCAAAGATCATTATTATTTTTTTCGGAAACCTCAAAAAAATGAAAATCCTCTTTTCTCCCCCTTGGGGTGGTCTACTTTATGTGGCAATACATCAAAATAAGCGCCTGGACTGGAACTATTTTTGAGTTTTGTCCTTGTAGCTCCAACAACTTAGAAATGGTGGAACTTTTAGTGCTGAAGGAATCGGACGGCGTACGGCGTACGGCGCACAGTGGTCCCAAATAACTTTTCTCGTTGCAAAAATCATAACTTTTGAACGCATAAAGATATCGCCACAATTTTTTTTCCTCCTTAGAAAAAATTTCCAAGGCTATAAAAATGGAAAATTTGAAGAAAATTGATTCACAGGGTGTTTCACAGTTGTGGACTAAAGTAAGATTTTCATAAAAAAAAGAATTAACGAAATAAAACTATAAAATAAACCCTTAAAATTAGTCCTAAATTTTGTGGAAAGAAGAAGAACTGAGAACCCGACTTCGTTTAAACGAATTGAAATTTCTCCGAACATTGCGAATAGTTGCAGCTGAAATTTTTACAAATAGCTGAGGTCAACTTCCATTATCGATTTTCCGCATGACTCGGCAGGCTTTTTTTTGTAGCTCAACCCAAACCCAAAAAAGAACTGAAAAAAGGTGTTATTTTGTTTAATTCATTAAAAATATTTTTCTTCTCTTATCTTTATACATCTATGTATTTTTATGTTCTTAATACATGAATTAACTAAACTGCATTCAAAGAAATTTAAATTTTTTCTTTAGTATTACACAATCGCGAAAATGAAAACAAAGAAATTCGTTTTTTTCAGCATTATTTACTCTTGAGCAAAATCGACTAACTTTGAAGCGCTCTAGAAGCCAAGATAAAAATCAGAAAATTATTTTGTTTGCTGTTTTTGAAGCTCTGTTTATATTTCTATAAGAAGCAAAAAACAAAAACAACAAAATAAAACATCGAATTTTGTATTTTTGCCACGATTTTTGCCATTTGGGCCCACTGTGCGGCGTACGGCGGACGGACAGATAAATTATTATTACATATGTATATACACTCTACAACCCGCCAAACACAAACTGTGAAAGTTTGAGGGGGTGTTAATTTTTTTTTTCTGTTACGATTACAAAGGTTTATTATAGAATAATAAACCAAAATGTAAAAAGCTGGTTGTAGAAAATTTCGGTTTTTCAGATGATAAAAACTAATAATGCATTGATCTTTCTACACCTAAACGATGAAAACAGTATCTCAACCCATCCTTTTCCATAATCTTCAAAATCATGCCATGTGCTATCTTTTTGTCGCGGAGTGTACCGTGAATCAATAGAAACTTTCTCATAATTACTTTAAGACTAAAATGTATAAAATAAATTGTGGCATAAAAAACTAAAAAATACGCTTTTTGGACATAAAAGAAGTGATAAGATTATTTTTCGATTTTTAGTGGGTGATTAAAGCGTATTTTTTTAAGATTTTTAAACTGTAATTTATCTATCTAACAGCGTGTATTTTCGGAAGGCTGCTGAGTTTTACTCAAGCTGAAGACAGCATAACACACCTTAGGGAGATTGCCAACCAGACGATCTGTAGAGCATTAAAAATAAAAATGTTATACAACTTCTGTTTTGTTGACTATAGTACGCAAGCCAGCTACATGAAAAGGATGGTTTTTACATGTGGATGGCGAAGGATGGTTTACCCTGTTAATAAAAGAACAAGACCCCATCAGTATAAGCTACAAAAACTCTTCTGCTAAAAAATTAATAGCTCTGAGTATAATAAAAGTTTTGACACTATCGTCGTTCGGGTGTAGTCAAACACAATTGTTCGCAATCTTCTTTTCATAAGGCCTATGTTCATAAAAATCAACAAAAGTGAACGCCAAAAAGAATAAAAAATCCATGCAAAAAGAGTAACACCGTGTTTATCTTTGGCTGTAGCCATTTATATCCCACGGAATTCCGGTGATTTAAAGAAATTAAAACTGCAATTAAACTAAAATGCTTCTTTATCACATTTGCGTTTCCTAAAACCACGCGGAGTACAAATTATACTAATTTTATCTGCCCCCTCTCCTTCATTTGAATAGAAGCAGCCAAAGGAACAGCATATACACATGCTATGCAAAGCGAGCGTTTTCAACAGAGTATAACTAGATCCCCGAGAATTCTTTCGTATCCACAAAGCACACTTAAAAGTTGTAAATTCAATCCTCCGCCATCGCATCTAAACCGCGCCACAACGAAGTTTAAGAGTTTCTCACTTGCTAGAAGCAACCATCTGCCTTAAACTCATCGCACACTCTTCCACCCCCTTACCCTCACCCAACAACCCCTGGCTGTGTGAACACTTTCTATTTTCCATACTAATTTATTATACGTGAGCTTCGACGGTAATCTACTGTCGTTTCTGTCTGTTCTGTTTACCTCAAAGTTTGCACAACGAGAGGATATTGCAATCGAACTAGTTTCAAAGAAACAAACACATTCAAGTTATATGTGATATCTATATGTATCGACTTGACGGTTAATTAATGCAAATTCATATGATTAAATATTTGATTTTATAATCAGGCGTAACAGTGATTTTTATTTCTCCTTTATATCTTTATGTATACCAAAAGTATTTGCTTCTAATTAAAATGAAATGAGAAATAAGGTTGGGTGGTGGAGAGTGATGAAAAACACGCATTGAGTTTAAGTGTGGATTAACTGTGCAATCGCAGATATCCGTAAGATAAAAGTTTAAAACGAACAAACATGCAGTCTACAGATGCGTAGTTTTCTAAGTTTTCGAACTTAAATCGAGTGTAAAATAGAGAATTTTAATTACAAAAGTTTTGCCTGGCGTTGATTACGAGACGGAAGGCACGATTGAGAAGCTCATTCGTGCACTTTTTATGATGCAAATTCTGCATTTCAAAGTAACATGTTTGAACTGTGTGCGTTTCGTATACGAGAACTGCTGATTGATGAAAAAGAGATCAAGATAAGCCACTGAGCGTAACATTTCAGCCCTAAGTGATACGGAAGCTTTTGCCATCTGTCTAACTAGAGTAAAGCCCGTCGTTTAAGACAGATGATCCTCATGAGGTTGATTTATGCGCAGGTGGCAAACAGCTCAGTAAGAGATAAACTTTTTCCCAACAATTTGGTCACAGGTGAGTGCTGTTCGTCAAAACATGCATTGAATGTAAAAATATTTCAAACAAAAATACAGAATACAGAAACTACAGAGTAGTACATTGAAAACAGTAATTTCCCACTGTCTTTATATTTCCATAGTTAGACTCGCTTTATTAACAAGTATTTTTTAGTGATAAAGCTTGGGAATTTGTATAAAACTCTTATGGTGCTGTAGACTAGAGTTATGTCAGTGCACCAAAAACACAATATCACTTTTTGGCTATGGTTTATAGTCGGATGATATGATATGATGAAATGGGGTGTGTCACTAAGCCACTTATACTGCGACCTGAAAGAACCTTAAATCTGATTTGGTCCAGGCCTGGACAGGTGGTAAGCAAGTGTTCCATGGTTTCCTTAGCCTGACCACAAGGGTTGCAGATACCCATGCTGAAGAGACCCATTTTTTTTGTTGGTGGTAGTTGTATTCTCCGTGGCCTGTGAGTACTTCACACAGTACTCTGAGGTGGACTTTGTTTAGCTCTAGAGCTTCTTTAGCTCGTTTGGGGTTGTGGTTGGATTCCATGACTTTCCTGGAGTGTTTCATACCCTCCTGGTTAGTCCAGAATTGAATTTATTGAGTAGAATATCCGCCTTTTCATTGCCCTCGTGGTTTTCATGTTGTGGCACGCAGATTAATCTTAGTCTGTTCTTTTCTGCTAGTGTATTGTATTTAACCCGAATTGTGCTATAATTATTTTTTTTGACATGGTCTGTTTTGTTTTAAATGAAAAGATTTAATTGTGTGGAGGACATATGGCGTAACCATACGGTTACGCTGACACAATAAGAGTTAATTTTTTGTTGCATTCCCAGATAGCCTTGGAGTTGGTTGTGTAGCTCCTTAAGAATTTTAGGACAGCGTGGCTGTTTGAGAATATGGATGTCTTTGTGTTATTTAGATCTCTTTCGATAATGCGGCGCGTCGGATAGAATCTTTGAACGTTACTATTAATGGTGTTTGCTACCGTTCCATTATTTCGAAATTGCTGCCGAAAACGGACTAACAACTTATTAATAAGGCTGCTTATAAAAAAAGAACGAAATAGTTGAAGAATAAGTTTAGTGATCATTTCCCAATCTATAATAGCGTTCAAATGAACTGTCTGTAGGTACCATTTTATCACAAGCACTACCTACTAAACATTGCAAACTTGTTAAAATTAAAAGGTTTGTGTGTTGGGATTTTTTAACCCTTTCATGACCATTGTTCTTCGTGCACAACATGAACTTCATCTGGTTAGAACTCGAAAAGTGTGTTAACTTAATGCTTAAGCTTATTTTAATATATTAAGTGTTGCATTATACGCTTGTTAATGCAATAAGAACATTATATTCGGGACCCTTTAGTTCGGTTTTGGTGAAGTATAATTTTAATACAAAGTTGCATTTCAATAAATCTCAGAACTTGTTTCAAAATCACAAAAGCATTCTGAAATCGATTCCATTCGATTGACAAGATATAAGATCTTCATTATAAAACTAGAAGCAGCATATGAAAGTTTATACTGTATCATTTTTTTTATCAACAAATGTTCATGTTGTTTGTATGCAACACAGGGCACTTACCATAAACATATTTTTAGGTAATTTGTACTATCGTCGGTCAACGAGTCTTACAAAGGCCTGTATGTGAGTGTTTCTTGTAAATGAAATAAGATAAGTCTGATGCTGAGAGCGAAGGTGATAGAGGTAGGTTAGGAAATACAGGTTCATTTGGGATAAATTGTGAAATGTTACAAGGAAGTCGTTACTTGTGAGGATTAAAATCATATAATTAAATTTTTTTAAAACACCCCACATGTGTTACATCTCATTTAAGTTATTTGTTTTCAAAATGAACTAAGTTTATTCACTTTAGAAATTAAAACAGACTTTATTAGATGAAGTGTATGGTTTCGAATATGATATAATTCGAGTTACCAAAGATGACCGGTGTTTTGTAGAAACAACCTTCTGTATATCGTTATCCTCTCGTCCTTCGATATACAGTCGAAGCCCTCTAAGTCGAATTTTCAGGGGATATCAAAATTAGTTCGAGTTAGAGGGCTTTTTCGAAAAATTCGAGTTAGGTAATTCATAGGTAAATAATAAGGGTAACCACATGCGCTTTTTTCTCAGACATATTTGCACTAAAAAATCAACATAAAATGAAAGGTGTTCGTCGTCCAGTGCCAAATTGAGAGAGAGTCAGAGCATACAACGCAAGTTGCGAGAGGAAATTTTTTGTTTATTTTTTTTGCAAAAAAAAGAAATTCGACTTAGAGGACAGATTTTATATGGAAAATTGAAGGGAATGACAAAATATAGCAAAAGAATTCGAGTTAGAGGGATTTTCGACTTATAGGGCTTCGACTGCATATTGTTTTTTAATACTAGTTGGAACCTAATAAGCTAGTCATAAGCTAAAATAAGCTAAAGCTATAAAACAAAAAAAAAAAAAAGCAAACCGCATATACTCAATTTCGCACTCAACATTTTGTTTGATATTTTATCCCCAAAAGCTGAAAAATGTACCATTATGACCAAATTTTTTGCTTATTTCTCAGCACTTTAATTTTTTTTGTTTATGATGTGTTCAATTGTGTGTAGTAAGACCTTTTCTTATCCTTCAGCGTGGTTTTAATTGCAAACGATTTTCACAACAATGATGAAACAGCCACAATATATCGAAGACAGTTGTCAAGTGTAAGTCTTACTCACGCGCTGAGGGTTTCGTTCTTTCGTCAACAGATTAGAAGTAAGGACATAATTTAAGTTAAGGAAACTAACAACATCAGGTGATTCTTAGTGTTTCGAATCAAGCTAGACAAAAGAAAAATCTTTCTCATTTTCTGATTGTGCCAACCGTGCGAATATTGCTTTAGTGAACTGAAGGGCAATGGTCTAGCTATCATCATCATCATCATCAAAATTCAAAATGCAAAATCTATAATTTTTCAATAGCATATTCATATAAATCACAACCAGTAGAAAAGAATGTATCAAGAAATGGTCTAAGCACACACACGCACGTACAAATAACTGATCCTCTTATTTTTTCCAAAAAAAATTACAATAACAAAGCTACTATAATCAATCATTTCCTTAATTCGCTTTGTTCTTCTAACAGAACTGAGAAAAGAAAACAAGAAAAAAGCCAAACTAGACAAATCGAGGAACCGTAGCCGCTTAACCAACGCCGATTTGAAATTCTATGGTTTTTTCTGGTTTCTGGTTTTAGGAAATGCTTAGAAAACTATATGTGTGTGTGAGATAATCGCTAGTTGCCCTTTTTTAGCAAAAAGATGGTATAATTCAAATCATTAATATCTCGAAAAAATTTTTTTTTTATATAACATCTACAAAATGGCATTTTCGAATCTTTAAAATTCGTATGTCATTGTCTTTTGTATGTATGTCATTTAAACTAAAGGTTACATCGAGAAAACTATTTTATTTCACAAACCTATCCAACGGTGCCTTACTCAATCAATTCAGGTAAACAAAATTTTAAAAAATTGGTAATTAATTTATCCTAGGGTGGCAGACAGGGTATTGGGTGGTTACCATTGGGGGGGAAGGTCGGAATCTTAAAGCTCAAACTTGAAAGATCAACTTTGGCTCTGGTGCAGGTGTACGCACCGAATCAAGAGTCAGAGTATGCGGCTTTCTTGGAAGAAGTTGATGCTGCCTTGGATAGATTGGCGGAGATGGATTCCTATATCCTGATGGGGGACTTTAATGCTCCCGTGGGTGTTGATGTAGCGACGTGGGGAGTGTGATTGGGAGGAATGGTAATCCTCATCGAACGGAGAGAGTTTGTTGGATTTTTCCTGCGCAAATGGCATGTCCATTATTAACACCTTCTTTCCACACAAAGACATCCATAAATACACTTGGTACCGTCGGAGTCTTCAACAGAAATCGTTGATAGATTTCTTTGTGGTGCCATCGTATATGAAACGGATGGTTTGTGATGTTTGTGTGTTGAGAGGGGCTGAACTGTCAACTGATCATCACCTGGTTTTGTGTGCGCTGCATCTTACTAACAAAGTACCTCTTCTGCCAAGACGGAAACCAAGAGTGGTTACACGCATTCGGTGGGAGAAACTACAGCACAGTGAGGTGCGGCGAATTTTTTCACGGCACATGTTCGAAAGGTTTGAACAAATTCCAACTGTTCCGTCACATGTAGAGGAAGAATGGCAACTGTTCTCAACAGCAGTTATTGCCTCTGCACGTGATGTTTGTGGAGTGAAGCGGCTTGGTGTGACGGCTGGTGGTGAGAAAAGGACAGCGTGGTTTAAATCACCTGGAGTCCAAGAAACCATCAGAGAGAAGAAAAAGACCTACAGGGACTGGATTCTCTTGGGAGACTCTAATTCTCGTCCCCGGTACACCGAGTCGCGAAGAACTAGCAAGATGGCTGTGCGAGCAGCTAAAGAGCAGGCTTGGAAGGATCATAATCTGCGAACGATCATAAATCTGCGAATAAGGTGTTCTGGCAAACCATCCGCCGCCTCAGAGGAAGGAAATTCAACATCATCGAAGGAGTTAAATCCAAAGATGGGGTGTTGCTTTCCAATGAGGCAGACATTTTACGCAGATGGAGCGAGCACTTTTCGGAGTTGCTCAATCCCGAACAGGGCACTGAGGGCGGAGAATAGTCCAACGGTGGAGGAAGTCACTTTGGCGATTGAAGCGCTAAAAGTCGGATTTGCTTATTGGATGAAATCCGACCAGAAATGCTGAAGGTGAAGGGTAAAGAGGGAGTTTTATGGCTCTCTCGTGTTATTAAGGTGGTCTGGGAATGTGGCGAGACGTCTGGCGATTGGGTAATTCTCCCTCTTTTTAAAAAGCGGAATAAAAGAGACTGCTCCAATTATACGGTTATATCTCTCTTAAGTCTCCCCGGCAAAGTCTATGCTAAGGTGTTGAAGGCGCGTTCTAGAGCTATGGTTGAATCCAGGTTGGGGGACGAACAGTGCGGCTTTCGACCCGGCAGAAGTACTACCGACCAGCTTTTCACTCTAAGAATGGTACTCGAGAAGGCGAGGGAATGTGCCAAACCGATTTACAGTTGCTTTGTAGACCTGGAAAAAGCGTATGACCGAGTCCCTCGAGGAAAATTCTGGAGTTCTGCAGAAGTATGAGATTGATGGGTTTAAGGGCATTCAGTCCCTATACACGAACTGTAGCAGCTGTGTTCGGATAAACGGTAGTAAATCAACACCTTTTATCGTGGGCGTTGGACTTCGCCAAGGGTGCGTCTTGTCACCTCTCCTTTTCATTATAAACATGGACTAGATGTTACAACGCAGCCGTGGTGAAGAATGTTTCACGTTGGGAAAGCTGAGGGTAAGTCACCTGCTTTTTGCAGATGACTTATTTATCCTCATATCCTCACAGACGGAACTCCAGCGTGCGCAAGATAGGTTTGTGGCCGTGCTGGAATGAAGGTTGACGTAGACAAGTCCGAGGTGGTGGTTATTTCCAAAAGGCCTGTCCAATGCCCTCTGCGTGTCAGTGGAGTCCCATTGAAACAGGTGGAGAAGTTCAAATATCTCGGGGTCTTTTTCACGAGTGATGGGAGGAGCAATACAGAGCTTTCCTGTAGGATTGGCGAAGCTGGGTCAATTTTGAAACAGCTGAAACAGGAATGTCTGTAATCGGGAAGGCCGAGCTTGGTGTAAAAGCCAAGTTATCGATTTTTAGTTCGGTATTTGTTCCAACCCTCACCTATGGTCATAAAATTTGGGTAATGACCGAAAGAATAAGATCGCGAATACAAGCTGCGGAGATGAGATTTCTGCGTGCTGTTGTGGAAGTTACTCGCCGAGATAGGGTGAGAAACACGGCGGTGCGTGGAGAGCTTAATGTTCAGCAGCTACTTCTCCGAACGGAAAGATCCATACTTCGCGTTGGTCACGTGGCACAAATGCCCCCAGCAGTACGACTACCGCGGCGTGCCTTGTAAGCGACTCTGTCGGGTAGGCGACCGCTCGGTAGACCCAGGATTAGATGGTTGGATTAAGTCCAAAAGCTCGCCTGGTTACCCTTGGGCATATTCCCCGAGGAGTTAGAGTCGGCAGCGAAGGATCGGGTTGCCTGGAGATCTCTTCTGTGTGCACTGCCCCCACAACCCCTGTAGTGGAACATGCGATCACCGAAAATGATGATGATCATGAGACTAAGATGCTAACTGTAGTACAACTTTTCGACCTAGGTACCATATTCTTTCCAACAATACCCATATCAAATGTATAAGTAAATAAATCTGTTTTTTAGTATTAGTATTAGTATTAACTTTTTCACTAGTAAGTAACTTTCTTAAAACTCTTTTTCGGAACTTTCTTTGGCAAGTGAAACACAACATCTGTGAAAATTTCATTTCGTAATTCAACGTGGTTCACCAGGTACCTAAAATAAGGTTAATGACAGATAGACAAACATATTTGTAATCTATGCCCCGCCCCCTTTCCAATGACACCCATATTGACCACCAAAGTCCAAGAGTAGTCCAAGAGGACTACTCAAATAAAGTTGGACATCATCTGCGTACAAATGTACAAGCGAGGATTTAAGCATTAAAGGAAGTTCATTAATGTACAGTGAGAATAAAATTGGCCCTAATATGGATCCTTGAGGAACACCTTTTAAGACTAGCAAAAACGTCGAGAGTTCATTGGCGACTGATACAGCCTGTTCCCGTTCGCTTAAATATGATGTCACCAGATTTGCTGCAGACGAAGAAAAATTAAATTGTTTTAATAACTTACGTATACGAATCGAGTGGTCAATAGTGTCGAAGGCTTTGGAGAAATTTAGCAAAACTAGAAAACTTACCTTATCGTCATCAATTGCTAGCCTTATGTCTTCAGTAACATTCACAAGAGCTGTAATACAGCTATGTTTTGGACGAAAACCAGATTGAAAAGGTGTAAGCAAATTTTATCTGTTAAGATAAGTATTTATTTGTCTTTGCATAATTCTTTCAAAAGCCTTGGAGAGAAAAGGCAATATTGATATTGGACGAAAATCCTTACCATTTTTTGGCACTGGAACTATCTTGGCTTGCTTCCAAGAATTTGGAAAAATGCCGGTAGTAAGTACCGAGTTGAAAAATGTCAAAATATAGGTCAAAATATGCGGAAGTAAAGCTTTTATAAAAATAGGGTGTATATCATCAGCGCCGTGGCTTAATCGTTAGTGCGTCGGACTGTTAAGCGAGAGTACCTGGGTTCGAATCCGGCTCGGGGAAATAACACCACAAACATTTTTCACGGCCCCACCTCCAGCGAACGACTGACAACCTTCCTGGAGTACTTCTGTCATGAAAAGCTTTCGCAATTCGCCGTTCGGAACCGGCATTAAAACAGTAGGCCCCCTCCACATGTGTCAAAATTGTAACGCGCACAACACAGTGGAGGTGCGAAAAAGCTAGGCTCTGGCTCTCAACGGGCTGTTACGCCGCCTAATAATAATAATAATATCATCAACACTAACAGCATTTGATTTAACAAGCATCAAACTTTCAACCACATCTGTGCGATCAATTCCGAGACGTTGGAATAATCTATTTCTTGACTGGGTAATCCATGGAGAGTAGGTGAAGATGCATTCGGAGGTGTTAAAAGTTGCTTATTCAGCTCATTAATATTGATGTTAAAACACTCAGACTTTTTTTGCTTCTCAATACCGACATCGCGAAGATTGTTCCACAGTTTGCGACCATTCATATTTAGGTTAAGGCGATTTTTAAAAACGTTAGCTTTTTCATTTCGAATCTTTCAAACAACTTGATTCCTTAACAACCGATAGGATCTATGAAAATCTTCCAATCTGTATCTTTTCCATCGAAGGTAAGCCTGATTACGTTGGTGCATAAGTACTGAAATTTCAGGCGTAAACCAAGGTCGTGATTGGTGAGAAACATATTTCTCTTTAAGGGGAACATGTGAATTAAAAATATTATTTATGTTCATTTGAAGGAATTCCACTTGTTCGTTAGGTGATGGCATAAAAAAAACTCTATCCCACTCGATCAAAGAAACTTCTTGTTCAAGAGCAGATATGTTGACATTTTTGAAATCTCTATATCGGAAAGAAGTTGGTGGTGATATTATATTGAATCTGATAGTAAGAAAAATAAGATCATGTTGAGAGAAAGCAGGTGCATTCATTTGGTCATAAAATAAGACATCATCCCTATTACTAACAAACACAACATCAAGCAGTGAATTTGAGGTACTAGTGAACTCATAGTATTAATCAGATAACTTTCATTTAATAAGTTTTTTTTTATATATTTGGTGCGTGCTAAAGGGGTTGGGGCTACCCTTAAGTATCCTGTTTAGGACACAGCACGTGCCGAAGGTACCGAGGGAGAGATGTGGGGACTATTAATGTCCTAAGCTTTTTCTCGAGTTCTTGAGAGAGAGGTTCGACGCATTTAGTGGTGAGTTTATTTTTAGTTCACTAACACTTGGGCGTAATGACATTATGAAATGTTATAAGCACAAAACTAACTTTTAATTATTATACTATTGCACAAATTTTTATTTTTATTAAAGAACACAAAAAATAAATGATGCTTTCAACTAAAAGATAAACAGAAAATCGATCGCACAGGTTTTTCAAATTATTTTCAAACAAAAAATGAATAAAAGGGGCCTTTGGCTAGAGATAACTTGTTAAAAGGTATGCCCGATATAAAACGCGTCTACTCGCTAGCTTCCATGAGACGTCATGCTTTTCTCTCTTGAATATGATTACCCTTTGTCACCGACGGCCACTGCCTGGCAGAGCCTGTTACTTTTTATCATTTTGAAGTGCCAGTTGCATTATTTTGGTACGTTTAACATGTAAATTTAATTACATCACGACCCAAGCCTAACTTGCTCTGAAGAAAATTACTTCTCAGAATAATACAATTAAAGTGTATACAGTTCATGAATTATGACACATTGCATAGCTGATACGGCTGCTTCTTTGCAAGCCCTTTGGCGAGCATATTACATGCAAACAGGGAAGCTGTAAAATTGTTCGCACCTAATCAAAACGGCAAAAAAAAAGAGAGAGGAAGAAAGAAAGAACTCAAAACTTCTCGAAATGCAAATTTACTGCAAAAACAATCCGACTATTCTCAATAAGTGTCCTTGTACAAACAAATGGACTAGCACTCGCTCTCAAGTGTCAGACTCCTTTATTCACTTTCTCACAAAGTTTTTCAATAAGAAAGGGAGAATACAAAACAACAACTTTCTAGAAAACAAAATTTTTCTGTATATCATTGTCGAGAATACGTTTCTATTGCTCTTTCTTAGAAAATTCCCATCGAATTTTTGATGAAACCAAATAAACACTCGGGACATTCAAAATGGAGTCTTCTGCTTAAAATTGAAAAGTGAAACGGATAAAGTGATAAGCCCTTCAATATAAGACTCGGTAGAATAAACACTGAAGTGGATGTTGCTTCTGGTTTCTTTTTTTTTTTTGTGGTATCACAACGTGTACCTGCGTACGTTTTTATTAAGCAGAACGAACGTGACCGAACACACAATGGGGGGTTTATTGTTGTGTGCCAACGAGCGTACCTCAACTTGCATGCTCACCGACAACTCCGCTTAGGTTTATTCGTGAGACATGCTTTTTCTAATTATATTAATTTTTTTAATCAAACTCAGTATGAGTGTTTGTGCGTGGGCTAAATTACTGGCACGTGGAAATCCAATCCCTTTTCGTCATCCTAAGGCAGACTGACCTGAAGCAGTTGTATGAACAAAAATTCAATTAAATTTAAATCCAATACCTAAATATAATTCTGCTTTAAGATTTTTGTCATATCAAGTACTATCTGCTAAATTGTAAATAGATTGACAGAATGAATTAAAAACGCCATTACCATACGCATGTGTTCCGCATTTATTCACCGTCTCAGAGTTTCTTTATTGCAGAATCCTTTCACCAAGTGCGTAATTTAGGAGTAGAGTTCATTTAAGACTAGCTGTTCAACTCAGCAAATTGATGAAGTGGTTTCCTAGCATCCTAGTTGTGGCTAACGCTGGGCAACTAAAAAGCACATGCTCCAACGTTTCACTAGCCTGCAGTTCCTCTAAGTGCCCGATAGAATCTGACTTAGGTTAAACGAGTGATGGCTGAGTTAGCAGTTCCCGGTGAGCATACCATCAAGCTGCATTTGACTCTTGGTAACTGCAAGATTCGTCTCGTCTCACGTATGCAAAACGATTTTGCTGATGCGATAGAATGTGCTCTTGTTCCGCCTAAGACCTGCCGCTGGCTGTGAAGACTTTGGCGTCAAATTCTTCAAACGAGTTGTTAATTATAGAGAGAAACAAAGAAACTTGCTTCAGTCCCCCACTAAAAATGGTAAAATTACTTCTAATTCGTATAACTAAGTCAAACAGTGTAGAACACTCCCATTGTATATTGAGAATTGAAAATACAGTAAACTCTCGATAATTTGAACCTCAATAATTCAAAAACAGAGTCCCTTTAGAAAACCTCTGTAAATCGAAGAAAACCTAGACAATTTGGTCCCCTCCGTAATTCAAATTTATTTTTGTGCAAAAAACCTCTATAACTCGATATGATAGCTTGTTAACCTCTATAATTCGAAGTCAAGTTTCCTTTTTAGGGTTTCGTTCCAAAGAATCACGTTATAGAATCACTTCGGTATCCGTCTGTCTGTCTGTCTGTCGCCTTTACATATTTGCTATAACTTCTGAATCCTCTGTAGTTAAGGGATGAAATTTGGAATGGATATGTATCTTGGCAACCCAAAAATAAATCAGGAACTTTTTCCGGAATTAGTCGTATATTAAAGATAAAGTTAGTACTGAAACTAACCTTTGAAAAAACTTTTATTAACTTTTGTGGTCAATATGGGTGTCATTGGAAAGGGGCGGAGACTACAAAAATGTCTGCCTGTCTGTCATTAAGCCTTATCTTAGGTACCTGGTGAACCATCTGGAATTGAGAAATGCAATTTTCACAGATGATGTACTTCACTTGCCCAAAGAAAGTTCCGAAAAAAAGTTTAAAGAAAGTTACTTATCAACGAAAAAGTTAGTACTAATACTAAAATCAAAAGATAGTTTTTTCTTTCTTAGATACTTGATATGGGTATCGTTAGAAAGAGAATGGTAGCTAGATCTAAAAGTACCACAATTAGCATCTTAGTCTTATTGGTAAAAAGTTATAAGCCCGCAAACTTATAAAAACCGACTTGTGTAAGTTATTGATCATAGGTACCAATACAATGTTGTATACCTTATTTTCTAAAATAAAGGGCCAACAAATCTGAAAAAAATTGGAGCTATGGGGTAACTCATTGCAATATTTCAAATATTATAACGCGCACAACACAGTGGAGGCGCGAAAAAAGCTAGGCTCTGGCTCTCAACAGGCTGTTACGCCGCCCAATACATACCCAGAAATCTCATATGATTTTTTATTCGTACTAAAATAAATTAACAACAAATTTCTTAAATTTCTTTTTTACCGGAATTAATTGAGTTAGTTACCGTTGGATAGGTCTTGTAAAATAAAATACAGTTTTGATTTTAAGCTTTTTGTTCCTAGGCTCAGTTTTCGAGATATTAAGCCTTAAGTGCGAAAAAAAGCGTCCCCGGAATTAATTGAGTTAGTTACCGTTGGATAGGTCTTGTAAAATAAAATACAGTTTTGATTTTAAGCTTTTTGTTCCTAGGCTCAGTTTTCGAGATATTAAGCCTTAAGTGCGAAAAAAAGCGTCCCCCCCCCCCCCCCCCCCACGCATTTCCACACTTGCATGTAGGTGTGTAATCTTTAGTTTAAATTTAGTTCGAGCATATTGGCTCAAACAGTTTTCGAGTTATTGCCCAAAAACCAAAAAACATTGACATACGAATTTTAAAGATCCGAAAACACCATTTCGTAGATCTCATCAATAGAATCAAAAAATTTATTTTCACACAATTTTTCGAAATATTAACGATTTAAATTATATGAGCATTTTAATAAAAAAGGGCAACTACCGATTATCTCACACACACAAAGCTTTTTATGCTTTTCTTATACCAAAAAAGACAATAGAATAGAAGCGGCGTTGGCGGAGTGGTTATAGCGCTCGCGCTATGATTTGAGGGTCCTGGGTTCGATCCTCGATTTACCTTTTCCTGCTTTTTATTTTTTTTTTCTTCTCCGAAGAGCGTTTCTCGTTATTTTCACATTTCTTATTTTTTCAAAATTGTTAAAATCCAATTCAAATAAAAATGATAGTTTGAATGCGTTACTAACTGAATCAAGGACGCAGAGGATTCCTAAAAAACTTTCTATATTCGGTTAAATTCTGAAATATCTTTTGGCTCTTTTTAAGGCCTGTGAACCTGAGCGAATATTTTGTATGACAGTTTTCTTCTCTCTCAGTTCTCTTAAAAGAACAAAGCGAAGTAAAGAAATGATTGATCATAATAGTTTTGTTATTGTATTTTTTTTGAAGAAAATAAGAGAATCAGTTATTTGTACGTGTATGTGTGCTCAGACCATTTCCTGATACGCTCTTTTCTATTGGTTATGATTTATATTTTGTCACTGAATAAAAGTGAACATATATAATTCCAAAGAAACAAAAACAAAATTAAACATTATTTTTGTTATTGCTTCAATGTGATTTTCACATGCCAAAAGTGAAATAATAAATCCTAGTGTAAAATTTGTTAATTTCTTGGATGTTTGTGACTGTACCAATTGAGAACGACTTTTCTTTTGTTTAGCTTTATTCGAAAACGGCAGGTAGCCGTAGTTAGTTGCTTTAACTTAAATTATGTCCTTACTTCTAATCTGTTGACGAAAGAACGAAACCCTCGGTGCTTGAGTAAAACTCACACTTGACCGGCTTTTTTTTTCTACAACAACCGTTAGTTGAAATGCGTATGTCAGGAAAGTGAGCAATATTTTAAAATTTTGCAAAAAAAAAAAGTTGGATCATTATTGTATTATAAACGGTACTTTTACTAGCTCAAATAAGAAAAACATCTAGTTTTTAAGAAATTTTTTTTAGATTTTAGGGCCGAAACTCTAAAAATTTTTTAAAAAGAGATATTTTTTCTTCGATTTTAAAAATAGGGAAACTTTGTCTTTCTGTATCATCCGAATCCTTCGACCGATTTCAAAATTTCTTTCGGCTGTTGAAGCTTCGAATATATCTCAATCCAGTAAATAAATAAGTTTTGGATTTTAAACACACACGAAAATTTATATTTGCAAGCACTTTTGCCAAAAGGCGCCATAGTGCGCCGTTGCCATGCAAATCCTCATTCTTGCTGTAAACATTCTCTTTCTTTGGGTGCCGTGTCTTAATCGTTAGTGCATCGGACTGTTAAGCGAGAGTACCCGGGTTCGAATACAGCTCGGGAAAAAACACAGTAAACAGTTTTCACGGCCCCACCTTCAGCGAACGACTGACAATCGTCCTGGAGTATTTCTGTCACGGAACGCTTTCGCAATTCGCCGTTCGGAACTACACTGTAAACTGTAGGTCTCCTTTACATGTGTCAAATAACATAACAAATAATATATAACGCGCACAACACAGTGGAGGAGCGAAAAGCTAGGCTCTGGCCCTTCGTGGGCTGTTACGCCACTAATGATGATGACTCTCTTTTTTTCTTTCATAGTAAAAGGGCAACCACATGCGCTTTTTTTCCGACGTGTTTGCACTATTTCAACATGAAATAAAAGGTGTTTGTCGTCCAGTGTCAAATTGGGAGAAAGTCAGATTTGCAAAAACAAAAAAAAAATTGACTTAGATGAATTGAAAATAGACCAATGTCCGAAAAAATGTATTCGAGTTAGAGGGCTTTCGACTTAGAGCGATTTTGTATGGAAAATAGAAGGGAATGTAAAATATGGCGAAAAAATGCGAGTTAGAGGGATTTTCGACTTAGAGGGCTCCGACTGTATCTCAATATACCGTTAGCTTGTTGTGTTCAAAATTCTAAAAAAAAATATTGCCCATACCCATGACAGATCCTCAGCAGTATTACTGGTGAAAACCGCATGGAAATCCGCCCAGTAGTTCCTGAGATTAGACTCCCCAAACATTTTATTAGACTTTTATACGACTCTCAATGTTAAGAGCGGACTTATGCTAAGTGTATCATCAGCAAAGATTGTGGCTTTACAATCAGGTAGACTAGGAAAGTCCAAAGTAAAGATACCGTATAAGCAGGACCCGAAACGGATCCTTGTGGAACGCCCATATTAAAGTTAGTAGTTTCAAGCAGACAGGTGTTAATTAGAACTAAGAAACTACAACAAGAAAGAAAGCTTTCAAGAATTTTAATTTAATACATCAGGTATTTATATTTGATCATTTTGTAAACAGGGCCATTGTGCCAGACTGTATCAAGTGCTTTCTTAAAATCGAGCAAAATTATACCAGTCGATTTTCCTAATGACCGATTGGATTTTACATGGTTGCATATTCTAAGAGCTTGATGACAGGTGTTATGAAACTGTCTAAACCCAAATTGACTATTGGAAAATATGTAATTTTCATCAGTAAACTCCAATATCTGACCCTTAACCACCTCTCCAAGATTTTTTTCAAGTATCTAAGTAAGCTTATCGGTCTATAGCTAGAGGATAGTTCTGCAGGCTTTCCCGGTTTTAAAATAGGAACAACTTTTGCTATTCTCCAACTATCCGGAAAATATTGGGTTTTCAGACAAGCATTTATTAAAAACGTAAGATATTTAATACCAGTAGATGGTAGGTAAGTAGTTAAGTAATTCCAGTAATGCCACCTATAAATATACTGTACAGCTTATTCCTCTAGCTCACTTGCTACCTTCCCAACCTGTTTATGCAAATTATCCTAACTTTTTCATTTTCTAATTTATATGTATGCATGATTATATGTACATATCTAATTATATGTTTATTTATTTTTTTGTCGATCACCGATCTCCATTTATTTATTTATCTACATTTATATACTCACTTATTTTCTTGCTTATTTATTTATTTATTCATGTATTTATTTTTGATCAGCATCTCAGATACCTAACTATTTTCAGATTTTGTTGGGCCCTACACGACGACCATGTTCGCTCTTATATTCATTGGTTTCGATGTACGCCATGCATGTTCGCGAGCAAATCCTCATTTTTGCTGTGAATATCGTCTGCTCTTTCGCACTTGCCCAAAGAAAGTTCCGAAAAAAAGTTTTAAGAGAGTTACTTATTAGTGAAAAAGTAAGTACTAATAATAAAACCAAAAAACAGAAATATCTTCTTATACATTTGATATGGTTATCGTTGGAAAGGAAATGGCACTTAGATCGAAAAGTTGTACAACAGTAAGCATCTTATTTTTATTGGTAAAAAGTTATAGACCAAGAGCCCACATCAATTTTGGGCGTGAATGATAACCAAAAATGGCATACCAACGTGAAGGTTTTCGACAGACGATATCAAAACCACAAGTCTGGGAGCGATCTGTTGCGGCCAAATTTTTCCGAAATCTGAAGTTTTTGTATAACCACTTGAAAGTAGCATCGAATGAAAGAATTAATTGCTACGATTACAAAAATGTGGGTGCCAGACATTTTGCACGCAGCCTTACCCTGCCCGACGGGTCCACAAACTTCGAAAAACCGACTTATGTACCGTATCGCGATCTGAAAAAAAAATTGAGTTGTGAGGCAACTCATCGCAATATCTCAGAAATACCCTAAATTCTTTATTTGTACTAGAATAAAATAATTTAATTAATTAAATTAAATTTATAACACATTTTTTTTTAATTTTTTTTACCGGAATCGATTGAGCTAGGTACCTTTACACCTCTGTGTTGTGTGATTATTTTCACACAATTTTTCGAGATATTAACGATTTAAATTATATAAGCTTTTTGCTAAAAAAGGACAACTAGCGATTATTTCACCTACACAAAGTTTTCTAAGCGTTTCCTGTACCAGAAAAAAAACATTGAATTCTTCGATTTGTCTGGTTTCCTTTTTTCTTGTTTTTTTTTTCGTAGGGGGGTCACTATTTTCACATTTCTTATTTTTCCAAAATTGTTGAAATATAATTCAAATAAAAATGTATAGCTTGAATGCGTGGCTAACTCAATCGAGAAAGAAGATTGAAATTACAAATCATATCTCTGTACTTTTTTATATAAATTTTGAGACAAGTAATGTAACCTTTGTAACAAAATAAATATAAACTTAAAAAAAAACTAGATTTCAGTACTAGTCTTTTAACAGAATGCTTTCGGGTACATACGTTACAGTAAACGCTGAAGATCATACAAAATTGAATCCTAACAACCGCGATTTACATGGGATTAGCGAACAAAATGATTTTCGTCCTACCACAATGTACGAAAGTTGAAAAGAAGAGGAACTTTTTTTTCAAATAAAAATAAAAGTAAAACAAAATTTATTGTTTTTAACACTCCACTGAGTCTAATAAATATTTACGCCTCAGTGTAGTCCATACGAAAGGTATGCAAAGCTTGCAAAAGTAATTCCCATCCCAAACGCCACACCCATTTTAAACTTCTGAAAACAGAGAATAACAATACATACGCCATGAATTACCCAGCTCGGTTAGCAGTCCCAAGTGCCCGTTTCATTCAAACACAAAGAGCGGAAGCAAACTTCAACAATTTCGAAAATTAAAATCACTGTGCGACGGCGGTGTTAGTCCTTGAATATGTGTATATAGTGTGCACACACCTTCTGTGAACCCCGTCATCAGTGAATCTATCAATTATCCTTTTTGTAATCATTTGAATGTATATTTCATTGTTCGGTGCTTCTTTCACTTCTGTTCTCATTTTTGTTGTTGTTTTCTTAACCTGCCTAAGCCTTTGTTTTGTACCAAAAAACAGTGCAGGATAATGGCTCTCGATTATTTGATGCTTACATCGCTCAGCTTTATTTTAAACTTTTTTGTAAGTTTTGTTTTTTTCTGTTTGAAAACCAATAAAAATTGTGAAAATTTATCTGTTGTACTATTTCATGAGCAAATATTTCAAAACTTTATCAAAGAGAAAATTTCAATAGACTCGACTCGCTAACAACAACAAAAAAAAATTAATAAACACTGTCACATCTTAGCTTACTAGAGCAATCTACAATTTGTAGACATTTAATACAAGTGGAACCACATGGAAGAGTTAGAAAATTTATTCGTCGAAGATAAAGTCAAATCGGAAGGTACTACAAATTCTACAAGTGGGTGCAACTCCCGGATAATGGCATCTATCGGATCCATAGAACCATTTAATATTACGAACCCGGCCGGATGGAATTCATACAAGCGGCGCTTTGAAATGTACCTACTAGCGAATGGAATCGGGGAGGTTGGAATTCAAAAGGCGACATTTCTCACGATCTGCGGAGCACAGTGTTTCGACTTGGTAGAGTCTCTAATTTCACCAAAGAAAATCGAAGATGTTAGTTACGCGTCGATACTTGAGCAGTTGACAAAACATTTCACACCCACCCCATCGGAGATAGCAGCAGTTTCCAAGTTTTTCAAGCGCGATCAACAACCTACAGAATCCGTGGCAGAATACATTGCAGAGCTTCGCCACTTAGTTATAGATTGCAGCTTTAGTGGAGACGTGGTTGATCGGATGCTACGAGATAGGCTTGTTTGCGGGTTACGTAATCACAGCCTAGAAAATTCAGGAAAATTCATCAGCTCCACACGTGCTCCACATCAGCTCCGAAGTGCAGATAGCGGTCCGTCCGACACCACCCAAAAACAACTTAACTGCTATGGCTGTGGTAACAAGCATATGCGATCAAATTGCCCTTTCCGCTCCGCTAGGTGCGACCGATGCGGCCGTATACGGCATATCAAACGTGTATGTCCAGGTAAGCCAAATGTAAACTCGTCGTACGGTCGAAAGAACAGCAAGCGTTAACAAGTAAACGCCATACACCCTCAACAAAACGCGAATAAAATAGCCACAATAACAACGGAGTTCAGTGCGAGTTCGAGGTTGACACAGGTTCGAACTATACATTGATGTCGGAGCTGAACGCAAGGAGAATTTGGAATAGGAACATGCCAACGGTCATCGATCCAGGTTTGCAACTTTTTGATTACGGAAATAATCGTATTCCCATTATAGGCTTAACATATGTCGATGTGGTCTACAACAAGCGGACCATCAGCGACCTACCTCTCCACATAACTGAAGGTCGGCAAACAAACATCCTCGGTTCGACCAACTAGGCATCGTGGTTCAGGGAGTACACCACATCCGCTCTCCAATCGACAACTTACTGGACAAGAACGCAATGTTGTTTTCTGAGGAGCTCGGTTCCTATGTGGGGGAAAAAATTACGCTGAGCCTCGATCCAGCAATACGACCAATAAAGTTGTCAGCCAGGAAAGTCCCCTATGCACAGCGGAAGTCTATTGAAGAAGAGCTAGATAAGCAGGTGAGGCAAGGCATTCTAGAGCCAACGGAATACAGCGAGTGGCTGACCCCAATAGTTCCCGTGACGAAAACAGACGGATCTGTGCGAATTTGTGGCGACTACCGGTGCACTGTAAATAAGGCACTTACTGCACATTGTTTCCAGACACCGTCGATCACCGATATTCTTGCTTCAATTCCACGGGGAGACACATTCACCAAAATTGATCTATCTCAGGCATATCAACAAATGCCAGTGGACGAAAGTTCATCGAAAGTTCTCACATTAATAACACACAAGTGTGCGTACCGCGTAAAACGGCTTCCTTTTGGTATTTCAACCGCTCCAGGCATTTTCCAAAAACGCATAAAAGATCTTTTGCGGGAAATAGAGGGTGTTGCGGTATATTTTGATGACATCTTCCTAATAGGGAAAAATTCGGCACATCTGATTGCGATATTGGAAGAAGTATTTCGACGCCTGAATAACGCGTGCCTTCGATTGCGGAGGGATAAATGCCAGTTTGACCTACAGTCAGTAACGTTCCTCGGGTATACCATAGACTGCCAGGGAATTCGTCCATCAGCTGACAAGGTCTGGGCTATCAAGAGAACTCTTGAGCCTAAAGATAAAAAGCAGTTGCAGGCTTTCTTGGGCCTAATTAATTTCTACCACAGTTTCCTGAAAAACAAAGCAACAATTGCTGAGCCGCTGCATAGGTCGCTTGACAAGGAAGCGAAGTGGCACTGGGGAATTAAAAATACAATGGCTTTTAAAGGGCTCAAGGAGTTGCTCCTAGGAGAGAGCGTCTTGATCAATTACGACGAGAAGTTGCCGATCTCATTAGTATGTGATGCCTCTCCGTATGGCATAGGTGTGGTGCTTTCGCATAACCTACCAAGCACAAATGAGCTAAACAAGATATCCATCTCCCTCATCTCTTTCCCCTTGATTTCATTTGACAGCGTTTTTTATGCAATTCCTGTCTGTGAATACGTGTAAGCTGCAAATTGGTTCCTGTTTTAGATTAGTCATTGCAACCACCAATTTTTTTTGCAAATTTTAGGTTTATTTTAATTATAATAAATTTATCTACAAAAAATGTTTCTTTTTCAATAGCACATTTAGCCTATTTATATTAATTAAAAAAATGTATTCCATGCTTTCAAAGAATAACGTCCATCCACACACCGTACAACAAGCAATGGCGGCGAAAATCTAAAATTTAGAACAAAATGGAGTTGCTCGAAAGCATATAACAATGTGTGTGAATTTGCTCAGAAGCCCAAATAAGTGTGCGTGTAAAATGTAGGAGAGGGGTTTTCCAGCCTGGAAAGCTGGGTATCTTGTATAGGTTATTTGTGCTACCAAGTGGACAGGAACGACCGATTTCGTTCTATTCCCGTACGCTGACACCAACTGAAAGGAACTACGCCCAAATAGATAAGGAAGCGCTTGCGATTATTGCCGGGGTTAAGAAGTTTCATAATTTCCTGTATGGCAGAACGTTTATAATCATCACGGACCAGAAACCGTTAATTGTATTATTTAACCCCACCAAACCGATACCAGCCATCCTTTCACTTAGAATGCTGCGATCGTGTTTCTAAATGGATACAGCTGGAAAATAGTACACAGACCTGGTGAAAAAAATTGCAACGCGGACGCACTTAGTCGTCTGCCAAATACTTGCGTTAACCAGGAAATGGAAAATCGCGTCAATATGATCGAGGAAAGCGATGCCAACATCCTTCAATCAAATGACATTGCCAAGATGACGATGAAGGACAAAGTACTACAACGGATTTTTCAATGGGTGTTGAGGGGCTGGCCATCAGCAGAATCAGATGAAGTTTTCAAGCGATTTCACCAGCACAGAAACGAAATTACGGTAAATAAAGGTTGCTTATTACTTGGTAATAGAATTATCATTCCAGAGTCGGCGCGTAAAGATATTCTGAAAATACTCCATGCTGGTCATCCTGGAGTAGTGAAAATGAAGAGCATTGCCAGGAGCTATGTATGGTGGCCGAGAGTTGATGCGGAAATCGAGGCTATGGTTAAAAGATATTCCATTTGTCAGCAATCACGTCCTGAGAACCCGCAAGCAGTAATTCATCCGTGGGAAGAGTCGTCCACGCCTTATGCACGTCTGCACATCGACTTCGCGGGGCCTTTCCAGGGCAAAACATTCTTCATCGTAGTCCACTTCTTTTCAAAATGGCTGAAAGTGAAGCCTGTCTCGACTACAAGTACACAGTGTGCCGTTAACTGTCTTCGTTCCATCTTTGCGACGCACGGACTACTAGACTACATCGTATCCGATAATGGGACGGCCTTCACTTCAGAAGAGTTTAGCCGTTTCTGCAAGCGTAACCTCATTTGCCACATCTTGACTGCACCGTTCCACCCGTCAAGCAAAGGCCAAGCAGAGATGATGGTCCGCACTACAAAAGATTACCTCAAGAATAGAATTGCGACTGGCAAGATTCTTACTTCACCAGCATACAACGCCATCATCTACGACGGGCAAATCGCCTGGTGAATTGTTCCTAAAAACAATACCCAAGACATTCTTCGATAAACTACACCCGGACAATAACCCGATGCGACGGCTAAGAGGAGGTAACGTAGCGAATCCCAAAACCCTTAAAACGGATGAACCGGTATGGGCTAGGAATTACGCAAGAGGTCCCCTATGGATTCCAGCAAATATCTTAAAGCAACCGGGCCCGGTCTCATATGCGATAACTTCAGAATCAGGGGGCACGATGACCAGCTGCGAGCAAGAGCAGAGGATACACCGGAAGACATACCGACTGTAAGTAGCGAGACATCGCCGATGCCCGAAGAGGAAACCAGCCAAACCGAGACTCAAGTTGAACCGCCGGAGCCAATAGCTCTGTCAACATCACCAACAGTAAGGCGCTCGGAAAGACTTCGGAAGAGGAACCTTAGTTCTAGCTAAGGGGAGAGGGGTGTAGTGTCTGAACTCTGCCGCTTCACTAGCTGTCAACGTGACAGCTCGGAATGGGGTTTTTCGGGAGGAGAGTGTTTGGCGGGAGCAGTCGAAACACTCCCACGCAATTAAGTAGTACCATATTAATCTTCTAGCAGTTCTTTATATGAATTTTTCTATTATATTTATATCTAATTGAATTAATAAAATATTGAATTATATTAAATGTCGAACATTTCACTTATAGAATCACTTCGGTGTCCGTCTGTCTGTCTGTCTGTCGCCTTTACATATTTGCTAATAACTTCTGAATCCTCTGTAGTTAAGAAATGAATGAATGAAACTTAGAATGAATGTGTATCTCAGCAACCCAAAAATAAATCATAATTTTTTTCCAGAATTAGGCGAAGATTAAGAAAATACTAACTTATACTAACGTTTGAAAAAACTTTTATTAACTTTGATGGTCGATATGGGTGTCATTGGAAAGGGGGCTATGCGTAGATTACAAAAATCTCTGCCTTTAAGCTTTATTTTAGGTATCTGGTGAACCACCTATAATGAAGAAATGACATTTATACAGATGATGTGTTTCACTTGCCTAAAGAAAGTTATGAAAAAAAGTTTTAAGAGAGTTACTTATTAGTGAAAAAGTTTGTACTAATAATAAAACCAAAAAACAGAAATATATGCATTTGATATGGGTATCGTTGGAAAGGAAATGGTACTTAGATCGAAAAGTTATACAACAGTAAGCATCTTATTTTTATTGGTAAAAAGTTATAGACCAAGAGCCCACATAAATTTTGGGCGTGAATGATAACCAAAAATGGCATACCAACGTGAAGGTTTTCGACAGACGATATCAAAACCACAAGTCTGGGAGCGATCTGTTGCGGCCAATGGTTGTAATGGTCTGCTGAAAGCATCAATTTTTCCGAAATCTGAAGTTTTTGTATAACCACTTGAAAGTAGCATCGAATGAAAGAATTAATTGCTACGATTACAAAAATGTGGGTGCCAGACATTTTGCACGCAGCCTTACCCTGCCCGACGGGTCCACAAACTTCGAAAAACCGACTTGTGTACCGTATCGCATACCTTATTTTCTAAAACAAATCTGAAAAAAAATTGAGTTGTGAGGCAACGCATCGCAATATCCCAAAAATACCCTTAAATCTTCTATGATTTTGGATTCGTACTAAAATAAATTAATAGCACATTTTTTTTCTTTAATTTTTTTTACCCGAATTGATTGAGTTAGGTCCCTTTGGATAGTAAAATAAAATACAGTTTTCGTTTTGAGTTTTTTGTTCTGAAGTTCAGTTTTCGAGATATAAAGCTTTAACTGCGAAAAAAAAGCGTTCCCCCTCCCTCGCATTTTCACACCCACGGGTCTATAAAGCTGAATAAAATCTAATCTGTAGTTTAAATTCGAGATCGTGGCTCAAACAGTTTTCAAATTATTGGCCAAAAACCAAAAAGCAATGGCATACGAAATTTAAAGATCCGAAAATGTCATTTTGTAGATTTGTAAATTATATAAGCATTTTGCTAAAAAAAGGGCAACTACCGATTATCTCTCACACATAAAGTTTTCTCAGCTTTTCCTATATAAGAAAAAAAAATAAAAAATCGAAGCGCCGTTGGTGAAGTGGTTAGTGGTGGCCGCCTTCTGATCTGAGGGTCCTGGGTTCGATCCTGGATTTGACTGATTTGCCACTGAATAAAAGATTTGAAATTTTGCCACTGAATAAAAGCGAACATAAAGAATAAAGAAACAAAAACTAAATTTAACCAAAGACCTTAATAATACCAAGATAGTGTACGCCATACAAAAATATTTTGCGAAATTTTTCCTATAACGGGGTTTTATAAGACGACCCCAAGCTTTTCAGAATACTTTCGCTCTCAGAGCTTCAGAGTATTTGTTGTTTTTCTTATTGAAGACTCTTTGCCAAAACAGTATAAGTGAGAGAAAAAAGAGATCGGCAGAAACTCGTGTTGTTCTTGTTTTCTTGTTTGCGCGGTTAGGTATGAAGGTAGCTCACAGAATGAAGCATACACCCCTAAGTTAGTCATAAGTTTGTTTACTTCAAATGCCAGTCTCAAAAAGTCATTTATAGATAAAACAAAAACGTAGTTTCGATTGCACATATTTCATCTAATATATTAAAAAGTTAGAACAACAAACATTTCGCAATAATTTTTGCCTTTATGCCAATTATTTCAGGACTGTTAGTAAACACAGAACCAATGTCAAACAATAGATCTGACGTGCCATTTAAATTTCCAAAATCATCAAGAATATCATAAATGAAAGTGTGTTACAAAATAATGATACACAAACAAGAAACCAGCATTTTGTGATGTTTTTATTTATCTATCCCTACCCGGGTCACTCGTCGTGCAAGTGTCCTGCTGCGGCAACGCAAAGTCTCACATATTTTTCGGTTGCCGAAAAACAAACAACATAAAAAAAAGTAAAACAGCTTTCCTCTTGAATATGATCACCCTTTGTCCCGACCGCCGTGCCAGTGGGAGCTTTTTACTTTGCATCATTATGAAGTACCAATTGCACTATCTTGGTATTATATGGTCTTTGATTGAGCATTATTAGGGTTTCGTTCCAAAGGAATAACGAAATCCTCTATGGAATAACTTCGGTGTCTGTCTGTCTGTCGCCTTTTACATATTTGACTATAAACTATAACTCCTTTGTAGTTAAGGGATAAAATTTAGACTGAAGGCAACCCAAAAACAAACCATGCACCCTTTTTGGAATTAGTCGCAGATTAAAGAAAAAGCTAGTACTAATACTAACGCCCGAAGAAACTTTTATTAACTTTGATGGTCGAAATGGGTTTCATTGGAAAGGGGACGGTGTCCTGATTATGAGAATGTATGTCTGTCTGTCATTAGGCTTTATTCTTGGTAATTGGCGAACCACTAAGAATTAAGAAATAAAACTTTGCCAAAAGATGTATTTCACTTGTCCAAAGAAAGTTCAGGTAAAAAAATTTAAAAAATTGCATATTAGCAAAAAGCTTAGTACCAATACTAAATTTGGAAAACAAATTTGTTTTACTAGTTCCTTAATATCGGTATCGTTGGAAAGATGATGATAGTTAGATCAAAAAGTTGTACTATGCTAATCATCTCAATCTTAGTGGTAAGAAGTTATTAGCCAACAAACTGCCAAAAACTGACTTGTGTACCGTGTCCCCCACCTTATTTCCTAGAATATTTGACCAAAAAATTCGAAAAAAATTGGAGTTATGGGGCAACTCATCAATAGCCCAAAATTATCCAAAAATCGTGTATAATTTTTTGCTCATACTAAAATAAATTAATCGCTAACTTTTTTTTAAAAAAATTTCACGGGAATATATTAAGTGAGGTACCATCGGATAGGTCTTGCAAAATGAAATAGAGTTTTAGTTTTGAACTTTTCATTTGGAAGTTAAGTTTTCGAGATATTAATCGGTCGAAAACAGTCGAAAAAAAGGCGTCCACCCCCCCCCCACCCCCCCTCTCATTTCCACACCCGTTAGTCTTAAAATCTGAAAAAAAAAAACATCTGAAATGTAGATCTTCATGTAATCTTTGCGTTAAAATTGGTTTGAGCACTCTGGCGTTAATAATTTTTGAGATATTGGCCAAAAACAAAAAAATAACAATATTCGAATTTTGAAGATCTGAAAACGCCATTTTGTAGATCTCGGCAAAAGAACAATAAAATATTGTTTAAAAAAAATAATTTTCATACAATTTTTCGAGATCAGTTACCTGCAATAAACAATGAACTGGCGGCAGTCTCAGTGTCGCTTGCGGCATTTCGTCCCCTAAATGCACCAAAGCAATATTTACGCGGCTGGCGCGATCGGCAAATGGGAAATGATTTTCTTTTGTTGTGTTTCGTTCGAAATGAAGAAAAGAATTTTACTAAATGAACAGTGAAGTGAGTTTGATGTGATTTGACTATTTTAGTTTGTTAATTTCTTAGACTTATATTAAGTCTAAGCTACTAATCTGTTTGCGAACGAAACCCTCGGCGGATGAGTAAAACTCACACTTGACCGTTTTTTTTTTGTTATTGCTTCAATGTGATTTTCACATGCCAAAAGATAAATAATAAATCCTAAAATTTGAATTTTTTTTTGAGTTTCAAACACGAGTACTTGATTTGTTAATTTTTTGGATGTTTGTAACTGTTGCACAATAATGTTTTAAGTGACTAACAAGGAGAGTGCTTGACCTCCGGGTCGCCGATATTGATGACATTTAGCATAGTGATAGCTCCTCTATAGGATATGAATTTCCCAAAGTCAGAGATCGCAGCACTCCCCCTCTTTCGAGAAAAACGCCCCCAAAGTTTTCTCAATCGCTTCATATAGCAAGTTAGAACATCGGATTTCCGAAGTGGCGATAGCCTAGTGGGTAGGATCACGGCTTCTAACCCGAGAGTGCTGGGTACGACTCCCAATCATACTGCTGTTGCCTACGTGTACATTAAAAGTAATACCTCCAAAATGCACTCCACTCGTCCAGCCTTGTGATTTCTATTTTTACAGACAAGTAAAAAAGTTGAAAAAAAAATCAAAAAGATTAACTTTCGTGAAAAAGCTATCGTTCACCATCAGTTATCATCACCAGTCTTCCAAAACATGATACAATATTGGTAAGAACCCAACCCTTCAGCCGATAGAACATTTTTTTCTAACGTAAACGTAGATGTAAATAATTCGTGCAATAAACTCAAAAGCGTAAAGTGAATTTTCATCCACCAAAATGTTGTTTTATTTTTTGACGTGGTTGTTAGATTTTCAGGAGAAAAAAAGAAAACTGCTTAAAAACGCAAACACCAAATCAATCAAGATTTGAACCAAACAAAGTAAATAAAAAAAACAAAAAATGCAAACCGCGACACAGTCGAGGATCGAACCCAACATCCCCTGGTTGACAGCCGCAACTTCGGGAATTCAGTGCTCTAACTTAACATATGACGCGATTGAGAAAACTTTGGGGGCGTTTTTCTCGAAAGAGGGGGAGTGTTGCGATCCCTGACTTTGGGAAATTCATATCACTATCACTATCACTGCCGAATACTTTATGATTCAAATTGCTTAGCTGTTTGATAAGCTAACTTTCAGGAAATACCGATTAATTGTCTCAATGGACAAGCTGGAGACCATTTCCCTTAAGTTCACTAAAGCAATTTTTACATGGTTGGCACGATCAGCAAATGAGATTTTTCTTTTGCTTAGGTTTATTCGGAACAATAGGAACGACCTGACGTTGTTAGCTGCTTTAACTTAAATTATGTCCTTACTTCTAATCTGTTAAGGAAAGAACGAAACCCTCGGCACGTGAGTAAAACTCACACTTGACCGGTTTTTTTTTTATTCTGGTTTAATGGCCTAAAAATTCATTATTCACTATTTGATAAACGATAACCTGCAAGACATTTTTTCGGATTTATTTATGGACATTTCAGCTCAATGCACAGATTGATTAACTCCACTTTTTGAACATTTTTAGATTTAGGTGTGAGAGCACTTGGTATAGTCATAACTTCCTTTGTTTACAATATCCACAGTAACAGTGTATTTTAAAGGCGAATGAAAATTATTTCATCGTTTTTCTCGAATTGCTATCTTATGGAGTTAATCAATTCTCTGAGGACTCCGAAGGGCTCATTTAGTATGCACAAAGATTGTTTTAGTTTGAATTGAAATATTTTGTATGAATTGGCTCATATACAATGCTTTGCATTGAGGATAAGCGTGTAAGTGTGCTCTTTTGTCTTAACGATTATTCTTGTTGTGAAGCGACCTTTTAAAGTTCAGTTGTTTTCCTATTAAAAACTGATGATGGGTGTATGACGATGATAATCATTCTGACAAATACAAAATACCCTACTTTTGAATATACTTTCATGATTAAATCCTCGTAACATAAAGACAAATTTTCTTGTTAGACATTTCTAAGCTCCCTTATAAAAAGAGCGTACAGAGAAAAGCATACATAGTAATTTCTTCCCCAGCAGCAATGAAGAAAATCTGCTTATAGATTAGCAACGGTAAGACAAACTTATTCACGTGCTCATTGGAACTTTGAAGAATCCTCACATTACGAGTTTTATTACAAAAAGTATCACATTCTTGTTCTCAACTTTTCAGCTAATTGAAAAGAAAAGGAACATGATTAAACTGACGAAAATATATTGCATATATTTGGAAAGTAACCAAAACTCACATTCGTAAACATACGATTCTTTTGATTACCATTTCGTTGTTGCCTTTGGCTTATTTTAATGTTGTTCTTTTTTCGAAAAAAAATTATGATTCTTTTTATCACTTCTAAATAATGACCAAGTTACAAAGCATTCGCTTTCCAATGGATACGCATCGAAAATACCAACAAAAAACCCAAATTATTTACATTTTTATGGAAAAAGTTTTCGCAAAAATAAATTTCAAATAAATGAAAGAAATACTTCTCTTCTATGTGTAGTTATGTACACAGTCCCAAGCAACTGAATATCTAATCGAAATTAACTCCCGTATATGCAAGGGGAACTCGTTTGGTTCTATTTTGTAAGAAACTGTCGACGGAGACCGAAATCTAAATTTCGTAGACCCACACACTTTTTATTAAATCGAAGCTAGCCTATTTGAAAATAGAGTTCCAATAATCTGCAAATAGAGACTTCGCTTTTTTTTTTAGTAGAAAAAAATATTTATCTTTCTTTCAATGGAAGTAGGTTCAAAAAATCTGCTCCTGACTTTAAACCACTGACCATGGCCAACTGGCACTAAATTAAACTTCTCCGTTCATATTTCCGTCCGATTATCGGTGAACGCTATAAAAATTGACATAATTTGAAAAATACTTCGACTCGAGAGGACGCACTGTAATCGGGTCGAATCCAGTTGTCTCCGTCGTCTTCGTCATCGTTGTCGTCGTCGCCATAGACGACTATGTCGATATTTGCTTCATAAAAATTCCGTCGTTTTAATAAACTGAACATCATTGGAAAGTTAGTGTGTGTAGACAGTTTGCCTTTCACAGTGCCTTTAGCAGAGAAGGACCTCAAAGATCTTCCGAATGAACTCAATAAAATTCTATTAAGACTTTTCGGAGAAAAGGAAACTAATATCATAACATTTGAAAAAGTTTTGCCCCAAAAGAAAATGTCAGAGAAAAAGAACAAAAAACATTACGAATGGTCAAAGTTTCTTTAATTTCATAGAGTAAATCCCCAGCCCTGCCTGCCTGACTACTAAGCACGTGTGTATGTTCCGCGGTGATTTCTCAAAGCATTGTTCCTATGTGAATTTGTAGATATATAAATGACATACACATTCCATCCGACGATGATGACGATGATGATGTGAGAAGGCAATAACTTGATTTAGAACCAAAGTCCCAAATTAAATTATAACTCGGAAACTTTAACTATCGACCCTTGGAAATGGCAGCAACTGAAACAGGGGCGGGCCTTAGCAAACCCCTAGACGAAAAGGGATATATTTTGCGTATAGATAGCGATAAAAATGACTCCTCTGCACACACGCACCGAACGTATCCAGTCAATGTTCCTAAACGAATGGGCGAATGGAAGAATGTGGGCAGATGAGGGTAGTTGTTCTTAAGGCTCCATGGTAACGGATGACTCTCGTCTCGGTCTCAATCTCTGATAAAAAGTGGGTGGGCATGGAAAATTCGACATGACAAGGGTTCTCAAATTTAGACCTTGACCAAGGGACGAATACCAAATAAGCGGTAACAATTTCAAATGCAAATCATACTCGAAAGGTTGGCTCACATTTGTTCCAACGAAAACGTTTGGTACTTATTTTCCCCGCATTTCTTCAAGAAAGGGTAAGTGGCACTTTCAACTGTGAAAAATGCTTTAATGGGACTCGAAAAATATAAAATGTGACTGTACGCTATTAATGATGTATGCAAATTAATAGGATACAATTTTATTTATGAACGGGGCGAGGGGTATAGTAAATCAGAAAGAGTTTATTTAAATTTTAAATGCTTTAAATGCTTTCATTTGTGGTGTGTTATGAGTAGTGAAACTCATTATTGTTTTTTTTTTAAGTAAATATTTTTGGGAAAGTTGTTGTTCAAGTTTCATTTTTCGGTCATCCTCTCTGGTAATAACAGAATTAATGGTGAAAAACAGTAAATTAGATATAGAGATACAAAAAAAGCTAAGTTGTATACAATGCCATTTTTAAACAAACTCAATTTTTATGTTCACTTCATCATTATCATTAGTGGCGTAACAGCCCACGAGGGCAGAGCCTCGCTTTGCGCGCCTCCACTGTGTTGTGCGCATTATAATTTTTGACACATGTGGAGTTTATTGCCGATTCCGAACGTCGAATTGCGACAGAAGTACTGCAGGAGGATTGTCAGTCGTTCGCTGGAGGTGTGGCTGTGAAAAGTGTTTGTGGTGTTTTTTTCCCCCCGAACTGGACTCGTACTCGGGTACTCTCGCTTAGCAGTCAGATGCACTAACCGACTAAGCCAACGGCTCCCACATGTGCACTTCACTTGACATTATTATTCATGTTACCTAATGCACAAAGTGATATCACTTTGATGATTTAATGATTAAATGAATGAAAAATGCATTTGCCCGATCTTGTAACCAAAATATCAGTTGAACCTTTTTTGTGTTACTCATAATTCTAATTCTGATACTATCCCTTGAGTCTCTATGGTTAAAGATGGAACCTCCTGTCTGAATTTCTGAGGATTCCACAGAAGTTAGAAGCACAAATAAAAATGAAGATAAAGCTGCCCATATGGACCAAAATATCATATCAACAAGATTAGTGTCAACAGATACAAGATAGAATTGGTAGTATAAGGTTGAGAATAAATCAATCATAAATCGAGTCCACTTCACATGATATTTGCCTCAATGAGAGACAGACAGAAAATTTAAAGGCAAAGAAATTGAGTGGCGTTGAGTCATTTTACTGATGTTATTTCACTTATGAACTTTAAAGAATCATTCAGCCTGTAGTTTAAATTTGGATACAAAAAAGAATTAATTAATTGCATTACTGGCACAAATTTATGCAAAATAATACGATTTACGTGTGTATCTCACAATCTGATAGACTGTATTGGATTTTATTTACTGAGTTTCGTCCCGGAAATAAAACATTTCTGCATGAAAATACCACGAAAACATTATCTCTCTTCGATATTCGAACTAAAACTCAATCAAACTGTTATTCGTTTGTTTATTTTATAGTTACAATTGACTTTTTAATTAATCAGACACTATTTATAAAAAAAAAAAATAAAATTTGAATAAATATTTTCAATTAATTTGTTGGTTCAGCCAACCCAAGCAGAAAATTAATTCGCAATAAATATGTACTAATTAACACTCCTCCTGCAGCAGCGTTACAATTTATTCACGTGCATTTGGAATAAAATAAATAAAGTGATAAAGATTCGCTTGGAAATATAAAGCTAGCTTTTCATTAGCAACAAATAGATTTATGAAAGAGTAGAATTCGTTTTTAGACAAAACCCAAAGATGGACGGATATGTTCTGGTTAATATTTGTTTTTCTAGAATTTCAGTAATTTAATTTTTATATACAAATAGACCCTAACACAACACAAAAAAATAAATCGACCAAAAATACGAGTTATTTAAACTTTAAAAGAAGTTTTTAAAGTTTTTGCCACACCTTGCGGGCCAACATAATAGCGTAGTGTCTAGATTATTCCTGCGAACGGATTGAACGGACCTCGTTCGTAAATTGTTACATTAAAATTGCATAGGCTGGGACACAACGCCCCAGAAACACATTAAAGCAGAAAATCTCTTACCTAGTTCTCACTTCAAATAAAGTAAACGATGACCGGGCCCTCCTCGAAGGTCTTGACCGCAGGGACCTCCGCAACTAATTGAAAATATTTTCGGGCCTATCTAATCTTGTCATCGGCAGAAAAAAAGAATCAATGAAATAATAATATGGTATCCCTTTTGTAATCCAGAGCATAGGGAAAGTCTCAAATGCAGGAAAGCTAACGTAGCCACCAAGTCAACAGAACGCACGAAAAAACAAAATCGGAAAAACATACACAACATTTTATGAGTTTCTTTAACTCTTTCATTTCGCATCCTTAAACATTACATAACCCAACATAATGCCACAATATAAACAGTTTCCTATCTACCCTGGCTAACCATTAAAATCGACCTTTTTTTTTATCCCAGCGAGGATTGTATTAACCGTTAAAGATTTTACGTAGTCCGGATTATACGAACACATCCGGTGGCCCTTTTTGAAAATCAGGGATTTTTATTAGCCAACAAAAACAACATTTATGCGAAAATTATGCTGCCCCACTGTGCCTGAGTCCTGATCCTGGTCCTGAGATACAAATGTGGTGAAGCCGTCGAGACCTCCGAACGGAACGGATAGCATTAAATTGAAAGGAATGAGAAAGAAACGTCTGGAGACTGTTGATCGCATATCGAAGATTCGTAAAGTAAAACAAATTCATGGAGCAAGAGCAGTTGTCTGCCTCCACAGAAACCGATTCGTGTCCTTTTATTGCCGATTATCGCTTCTTAAGCATATTTGCATTCTGACAATAAACGGCAGATTATTGTTGGATTATTGGTAAATTGCATATTGAAACAATGACGAATACATTTGTAAAACAAGCACCAAGCAAATGACCTTAAATTGGATTATTTATATGGCAATGAAGGTGGTGGTAATTTTAAGCACCTGTAAATTATACGTGTGCCGATTCCTGGGAACATATTGCTGAATGATATAATGTTATATTAGATTTCGTAGTGGCAGGATGTGATTCATATGCATGTGTGTGTTTAGTGCTGCGGCTCCGCATAGTTGTGCCGTTTTCTGTGAAATTCCGCGGTAGACCGTGAGTAATATAAACACTAAGAAAATTACTCAAATGCCTGTTTATATATGCATTTGTGGCAATTTATAGCTAGGTGAAATTCTTTGTATTAACGCGTTATAAATAAGAACATTTTTGAGGTTTCCCAAGCTGTGAGGAACCGTCAGTATGGAAAGGACATGCAAAATGCTGGTCAAGTAATTTGACCTAGCATTTTGTTGCTGCAGCACAGAGTTGGGCAAACGCGAAAAAAAAAAAATTGAAAATTTTTTCTTATTTTTATCATGTTTGATGGATTAATGGGAGAACACATTCCTAATTGTTTTTTTTTTCGTTTCATTTTTTTTTTTTGTGCCACTGCTCCTTTAATTTTAAAGGTGGAACTACGCTCTAAATATAATATTTTATAGTTCTCCTTCTATGTGCGGCGCTACAATCCGGGGTGGACCTGGGCCATCTTTAGCAACCTCCTCCGTCCAGCACGATCCCGTGGCAGCTGTTTCCAGTGAGTTGGTTCAGATCCTTCTCTGCCTGTGTACGCCACCTTAGACGCGGGCGTTGTCCCATAGCTTCGGAGTCGAAGATTGTTCGGGCCGGAGCTGTGCTGTCCATTCGCTTTACATGGCCTAACCGCCGTACAGTCCGTGATTGAACCTTCTCCTCCAGTAACCATCAAAGCAAACAGTGCCAAAGATCGTACGCAGAACTTTTCTCTCAAAAAGGCCAAGGGTTTCTTCATCCGCTTTTGACAAAGTCCATGTCTCCGCGCCATAGAGCAGAACTGGGATGACCCATAAAGCCATCTTGGGGTGTTACATAAAGCCATCTTGGTTTTTCTCGAGAGTTTCTATTACTCAATTGCCTCTTGAGCCCAAAGAAACAGCGATTGATGGTAATTGATTTTGCTGCCTATTGTGACGCTCTGTCCGAGCCGTCGATATTGTGCGTCCTTTCGTGAAGACAGCATGTACTTCGGTTTGCCCTCATTTACCTAAAGACCCATTCTGACCGCCTCTCTCTCAATGCCATCGAACGCCTCATTGACGGCTCGCTGTGTTTGTCCAACCACGTCAATGTCATCAGCGATGCTAGCAATTGCACGGACTTTTGGAAGATCGTGCCTCTAGTATTGGCCTGTGAGTTCCTCACGATCTTCTCAAGTACAAAATTGAAAAAGTCACATGACAGCGCGTCGCCTTGTCTAATGTCTTTTTTAACATTGGCGTTGAGTTAGTTACCGGCCTTGATGGAGCTGCGAGAGTTCTCCATCGTCATCCTACATAATCTAACGATTTTGGTAGGGATGTCGAAACTAGACATGTTGCTGTATAGTTCGTCTCTATGCACGCTGTCATATGCAGCTTTAAAATCGACAAACAGGTGGTAGGTGTCGATTTGCATCACTTGGGTCTTCTCCAGGATCTGGCGAAGTGTGAATATTTGGACTACTGTGGACTTCCCTGTTCTGAAACCACACTAATAAGGACCTATTACATCGGTGACAAACGGTTTCAGACGTTCACACACAAATCGGCAGAAAAGATTTTGTAAGCGATGTTAAGGAGACTGATCCCACGACAGTTGGCGCAATCGAAAGGGTCTCCTTTCTTGTGAATCGGGCGAACGATACTAAGGTTCCACTCGTCGGGCATGCTTTCCTGCAAGATATGCAGATGAGCTGGTGCATGCCCCATGCCCGATCATCTCCGAGTTATTGAAGAGTTCTGCGGACAGTCCGTCCTATTGGCCAGCAGCCCTATTGGACTTCAGTCCTGATATTGCTATCTTGACCTCTTCCAGATAGGGGGGAACGTTTTCCCTTCTATTATCGTCCTGATTGAGTGGGGGATTCTGCCTGACAGCAGCATTTGGGTCCTCATCACCGTTTAGCAGTTTGCAGAAACGTTCTTTTCAGATCCTTAGCATCAACTTCGACTCTACTACCAGATGCACATATTCGTCCCGACAGGCTTCCGTCCGAGCCTTATAACCTGGGGATAGTTGTTTTATCCTTCGGTAGCATTTTCGGACCTCATTCCTGCTGTAACACCTTTCCATTTCCTCGATCATTCGCTTCTCATGCTTTCTTTTTCCTCCCGAGAAGCCGGTTCGCTTCCCGTCTTTTCTGTTTGTAGAGCTCACGAACAGCTCTCGTACTTCGACGCAGTATTGCCTTATAGGCTTCGCTGCATGCGCCTGCCTGCCTACCTTCTTGGTGCTGTTGTAAAACCCAGTACATCAGTGGCAGCTTCTTTGATGGCTTTATGACAACGTATCCATTCTTCCTCGATTGTCTGTGCAGGCGGCGTCGAGCTATCCGAGAGTTTTTGGGAGACTCGATTGGAAAAGTTCCTAGCAGCTTGTTGCGATTGCAGCTTTCCGACGTCAGTTGTTCCTCGACTCAACAACGTCTGACGTCGATCGCAACGTGATCAATCTGGTTGACGGTTGATTGATCAGGTGACCGCCAGGTCCCCTTATGGATTTTGAGGTGTGGGAACCGTGTACTAGCTACAGAGAGGTTACGCCCCATGGCAAAGTCTACAAGCCTGAGTCTGTTGTCGGATGTGTTGGCGTGCAGGCTGTGCTTTCCGATGACTCTGGAAAAGAGTTCTTCTTTGCCCAGCTAGGCGTTGAAATCTTCTAGAACGATTTTGGCGTCATAGCTGGGGCATTGATCATATATTCTTTCTATTAGATCATAGAAGTCCTCCTTGCTATTGTCATCCTTATCCTCTGTGGGGGCGTGAGCGCAGATCAGGCTGACATTGCCAAATCTAGCGTTGATGCGAATTGTTATGAGGCGTTCGCTTATGTAGTTAAAGCTTAAAACTTATTGCCTAAGTCTACCTCGAACAACAAATCCGCACCCAAATAGGCGCTGTCTTTGCTCTCTGTAGCAATCACCGTAGTAGATGTCACAGTTTGTCATCCTCTTTTTGCCCGGCCCTTCCCACCGCACCTCCTGGATTGCGGTAAGGTCTGCTAAATATTTTATAGTTATCACATAAAAAAATGTAATAGAGCGGATAGGGATCACACAGCTTTCTCGAAGGCTTAAAAAAAACTCCGCGGCTCTTCAGTTAGAACTTGCATTTTTCTTAAAGCTCATAACAGTGCCTACCTTTCCTATAAATCTGTTTGCCATCCTCTATGTTAATTATAATAATTATTACCAACAGACAGGGAGAAATTGGAATCAAAAACGCACATGTAGTATTAAATACGTTTAACGGTCCATAAAATATTAATTTATGGAGCCGGAATTAGGAAAACAATAGTATTTTCAATCGGATTACTTTCGAAAGTGGCAAATACAGGAATAAAGACTATTACTATTTATTGTATCAAGTTCACTTCACTTCACAAGAAAGTATTTCCATACAGCCAAAAATCAAATTTAGGTTATGAGGCCTGAACGCCAAAAAAAAACCATCTTGTTATAAGTGACGAAGCACTCTAATTGGTCATATAGCGCTCTAAATTGCCACCTATGTATCTATAATCTTCAATCTAAATATTATAAAGCAAAGTCTAAAAAAATTTTTGGAGAGTCTAATCTCAGGAAATACTGAACGGATTTATGTAAAGGTGTAAATAAATGTACACAATAGGGATATAAACAGCGATGCCAGAACGCTTATTTTTTGTTGGAAGATGATACCTAATGCGAAAATAACATGTCTGATGTGTGTTCTTGACGATATGTTGCACCGCAGACAACAAAAAACTGTCATTCGACTATGGGAACCTTAATCAAAGTACATATGTTCTGTAAAATGTTGTAAATAGAGAAATCGTCTCTCTTAGGAAAATCTTTGAGAGATTTTTTTTATCATGTAACATCAAATCATGCAGAATACATGGGAGATAAAATTATAATCGGTACTGACTTATGGAACCATTCAAAACGAGTGTCTTTTGCATAAGGAACACAAAGTCATATATGATTTAATTATGTCATCAACAAGGGGAACATTTTCTTGCCGACTGCTCCTGGAGGCAGCTGGAAGATTTTTCAATAAATCTATTGCTTGCAAAGATTAAGCATGGTGGCGAGACTGCTCTTGCTGTGGCATCGTCTGGTATTGAACCCTCACTTTTAAATGGCGGAAGAACTGCTAACTTTGCTTTTAAACTTTCATTAAAATGTTGAAGTGCTTGCCATGTTTCCAAGTAAAGTAATACTGGTAAATTGATGAGTGATTGCAGTGCAATAATTTGGGACAAGGCTTCAATGCCCCATAAAACGTCTAGCAAGACGCACTAGAGCAAAGTTAATACTTCACTGAAAAAATCATACTTATAGCTGCTCATAAAAAATCGTAACTTTATACTAATATAAGTGCTGCATATGGAAGAGATATTGTCTCTCATGTCATCATTTACCAATAATATACTTAAAACAAGAGCAGACAATTTTGAAACAAGAAATGGGAAGGTAAATTTCAGAAATATCTTTGTTTTGGGGCCGAACATTTTAGAACTGATTGAGCCACTTAACTTTTTTTTCACGTTTGATTTGCTCATAATCGACGTTTGTAGTAAAGAATAGGCTATTCATTATTTCCAATTGATTAAAATATTTTAATTATGAAAATAAAGTCATTTTTAGGGTATTTACAACCGAAAACAAATTATTCACAAAAATGTAAATGAAAACGTTATTCTTGAGTAGTCGACTCCTGTTTTTACATCCAGAAAACAAAACAAAAACAAACAGCAATTTTTTTTTAATATAAAATATTGACGACAGACTTAACAAAACCTGTCTCCTAAAACCGAATCTTAAGTAGTCGGCCAGGGCGGCCAACCTCAGAAGAATTATTGAAGAAATGTCTTCTTACGACGGCCTCCCCAGTTTTTATTTAAAATATTTTTTTTTAATTTTCGTTCAACAAAACAGTAACAAGAATCTCTTGATAAAACAAAGACAATAATGTAACGCACCTACCGGCCATATTTCACTGATTTTAAAACTTTTTTGAAAATCACTTCCACTATTTTTTTTGCACCACCAGACACCACCAGATTTTTTTTGCAAATCTGACATTTCACTTTCAATGAAAACTTGAATCAATGTGGCAATTTTAACTAAAAAACTAGCAACTGCTTTGTAACAGATGTGACGCGGCGGCCGACTGCTGGAGGTGGCCGACCTCACATGCCACCACCCTATATTGGAAGCCTATCTACTAATTCATTTAGATTATTTTAGTGTAGTCTTTTACAAATAACTGCTCATTATTTGTAAATACTTGCTAGTCTAGTGATAAAATTTAGTGGGAAGGCATGTTTAATTGGTCCAAGAATAAATTACGATTTTTTTTTCGTGATTAGGAGATTAAGGAAGAAGTTAGTGCTAATATCTAATAATGATTGGAAAAAACTCTAACTAGCTTAGGCTTTTGATATGGGTTTCATTTTGGAGGTGGCGGTGTCAAGACTACGAAAATATATATTACACCATCTAATTACATGGTAGTAAAAAAGTTTGTATTAACACTAAATTTTTTACCGTTGCCAAAGATATTACTGAAAAATACATAAATTGAAACTTAAAATTTGTAAAATTTTTCGATATTAATTCTTGTGTATATTTCCATCCTGAATTAAATGAGACTGTCCGAACTTGAACAGAGTTGTAAAAGAATGCATTCATTTGGGAATGCATTCTTAGAATTTGAAGTCAGTTTCAGTTTTTTTGTCAATGCAATCAAAACTAACAAAAGACTGGGACTTGAAAAAATTTAATTCATTCTTTTGAAGTCATTGAAAGTTCTATTCAATATTTAGCAATCAGAGAATTGAATTCATTTATGTAAGTCGATTGAATTTATATGATTGGACTTGAATTCAGCAGTGAATTCGCTTTATAAAACTTCAAGCCAATGATTTTCACTTTAAATCAGTTGAAGTCATTGAATTCAATTTTAAATTTGTTGAAGTCAGTGATTTCCAAGGAAGCCATTCGAATTCATTTTATGTTAAAGGACTTTAATTGCATTATTTGGTTATAATACAAACACTCAAGCATAGAAATACTAAATGAAATACTTATCTGTCGTCAAGAGACTAGTATTTAGAAAAAAAAATAATCTAGGCTATCCAATCGAATCTTGAAATGGGTGTTATTATTGATTTATCCCTGCCATTGTACAGAGCACGACTGATTTCAACAAAAACTTCGGAAGTACCTATCGTAATATAAATAAGCAATCAAAATGTTGACTAAAAGAATTAAAGTTGCCATTCTTTGTTAAGTCAAAAGAATTCAAATTATTTTCGTTGAATTGTTTGACTTCAAAAGATTTAATGTGAGTTCACTACAGACTTCAACTTGTGTACAGTGAATTCACTACATTTTTTCGAAAGACTGCAATCATTTGACTTAGTTCTAAGATTTTTAAAAATTCAATGCGTAAGTTATTGATTTCTAAAGCATGGTGACTTATATTTTTTTCAATCCCATTTACTTTTACCAAAAAGACTTGAAATTATTTTTGGTGAATTCAATAGAATTGCAATATCAAAAGATTATTTCCTTTACGACTGTGTTCAGTTTCCGAAGTATAGATTTTTTCCACTTGTTGGCCATTTTGCCCCACTGTGCGGTATTAGAAAGAGTTGTAACTCTAATTTTTACAAGCACGAACAAAGTCGTCCTGCCTGATATTTCCTATGTTTGCCATATATACATATATAAATTTCAATATAAAATTTTATTATTAATTTCATTGAACTCGATTCCTTTTATTAAAACATTTAAGAACAAAAGAGTACAGTTATTTTAATGAAGTTTTTTTTATTTTCCCAAATCTTCGCGTAGCAATTAATGGTCTAGTCGATTAATAATTCTGTTTGGTGTTCAAACAAAATTATTATTGAAATTATGCAAAGGTATATGTTAAAAATTAAATGTAACACAAGATGAACTGTGAAGGTAATGTAAATGTCGCGCCGCAACCAAAGGTGTAGTGCACACACGATTTGTTCACAGCGGAATCCACGGAAAGGTTATTACAGGAACGAGTTCTATGAAATCCCAATTGATTTATCCATGCTTCCTCCCCAGTAGAAAGCTTAAACAGTTGAATCGTTTTAATGGTATTTTAATTAAATTAAAATTTGTCCCACTTCACCACAGCAGCAGCATACCAAGAATGATGTCGGCGACTACGATAAGGCAAAGTGAGTGTGTCCCGTCGAGGAATGCTTTTCATCAGTAAATGCTTCACTTTCTTAGTCTGTCAAGGTGTCTGTTAAACGATTCAACAAATTTCACTCCTTACATAGTGGAGGACCTCAGAGGTAGTTTGTGTTGACTCATCGCAAATTGCTAAATGTGTTGTTGTCCTGTTGTAGTTGACCATCGGCGTTTCATCGTGAGCGTCGTCGTCTGTGGTGAGCCTTGCACATTGGCACACAGTCATGCAGTCATCATCAAATTTAATGAAATGACCGCTCCTTAATGATGAAAACGGCAATATTGTGTACAGTATATATATTGTACACAGCACCTAGTTTCCTGCGTGTCCTTGCCGGGGAGAACTTTGTCTAATCAGCGAACATAAGTCCCACACATTGGGCTAAACAACATTAACGTGGAATTGAATTTAACTCTTACGGTAACAGTGCGTTTTGAGTTCTGAGACCTTAGACGTTAGACGAGTCTGGTGCATGCGGGCTGTGTGCGAGTGTTTGCATTCAGTTCGTAATTAATAATTTGGTTGATGGGTGTGTGTGTGAGTGAGGTTTTCGATTAGCTCCAAATTGGGCCTGGGCTGGGAATACGAGCTCGTGAGATTTTGGGTTTAATTTCCACAGGAAATTTGAAATTTATATGCGAAGCTGTAGAAATTGCTTTTCTGTTAAATAGAAATTCTCGTCGTATTTCAAAAGAGCACTCCTCACTTGTAATAAGTGTAATTGTTTTCAGAAATGGGTTGTACAAGAAGCCTTTATCAGCTCATTGTGCGTTGGACGTTGGATGAACACACCGAGGCGTAGTGATTAAGAAATTATAAAATCTCATTAGACATAATCTATTTATTTATTTAGAGCTACTTTTCCGCATTAATCAACACGGTGGACACAATGCTGCATTAGCCCAGCCAGAGTTTTTGACGTAACACTTTCGAACAAATCATCGCCTTTAAGTTCCGAATTTCACCTTGTAAAAGGAAACATTTTACAATACTTTTAAGATTCGAGCATAAAAAGAATCGTTATTAGCGGCCTACGTTTGGCCAATTTGTCCTTGAAATTATCTAGATAACATAACCACCTAACCTATATAAAGGTTTTGTTCTTAAAATGAAAAGTAGTTTTCCAAGTGATTGAAGTAGTCGCAATTTTAAAAATAGCTCTCAATTTCAAAACTTACTTACACGGCGAACTACACAACAAGTATTGTAGCAATTATTGACTTCATTGAATCATAAAAATTTTATTTAGATCTCCGGACCCGCTGTTCTTCCCACCCGGATGATGAAAACTCAAAAGCTCAGCATTTAGTATTTATATATATATATATTTTTTGTACATATATTTGTGCTGGGTTGCAAGAATTAAGGTCGAGTGGTGCACACATGTATGATTGTTGTTAGAGCCACAACGTTGTTAGTTCGAGTAAAAACGCAGCAAAGTACTCTGCACACAATGGTAATATAATTCAAACCCATTGCAAAGAGTGATTATTTATACAAAGGGACATATAGAGGATGTGCTTCCATCCATATTCCTCGTAGCGCAGTAGCAGTTGCAGTAGCAGTAACAGCAGCAGCATCACTTGAATGGTGCTCTATGTGTCGTAGTTGAGAAGGATCTAGGAGAAGTGGTATTCCACTTTTTTCCGTACTGATTGATGGAGACATTGAGAATCGTAAATATTAAACAGCCGTTCAGCGCAGAGTTTCTATGTCGTCGCCATAAAATTTACTTTTTTTTAAATTTTTTTCTCAGTTCTGCTTTATTTTGAAGGATCAGCATTCAACACTTGGGAAATTCATTCGCTTCAAATGGATGAGGTTGGGTCTCGATTGGGTTTTGCATTCATTGCATTCCAAGCAAACGAATCTTTTTTTTTTCATTTTCATCGGGAAAGCATCGGCAGTACATTGTTGAATCGATTTCGAAGATCCGTGTAAAGGATGAGGTTTGCGAGAACTTCATCTCTTCGTCCTGCAGTGAACAGCTACAACGTTCAAAAAATTGATATCAGATGAAAAAGTGGGTTAAGTCAAACTGCTATCGGGCATTATCTTGGTAAACCTCGGTAACAGCCGCTGGTACCTGCTTTGGTAAAAAAAAAAGTTTCTACTCTTCTTATACTTAAATGGGTGCATCGCTCAGCTCCAAGGAGCCTTTGGATCTTGTTTAAACTTTTAGGAACAATTAAAAAACTTATTACTGGTAAGTCTGTATTTCTTACTACTTAATTTAATAAGCTAACAAGTTTCGATAGCACTAACAACGTGGTACTGGCAAAGTTAACACCACCACTACTGCATTCTGTTGCATGTCTCGATTTTTCTGACATAGTTTTTAACTTGTACCTTTCGATATTCAAAATGCTTACGTGAATAGAAACTTAAATTTATTCGTAGCATCAAGCTTAATAATTTGCATGTTTTTAAATTGAATTAATGATCGGAAATTCTAACTTGCTGGTAACACGGGTTGCTAGTATCTTATGAAGATTACACATTCATTGGCACAAACCATAAAAAAAAACACAATGTACTACAAAGAGGTACTAAGAAACCTTTACCACTTTTTAGTTTAGATCTGACCAAGAACAACAATAACAAAGGCATATACAAAATAACCCATATTATTCAGTGTAGTATATCCTTTGAACCCCTTTACCACAAAAGAACAATAGCACAGTGCAACAACTGCCAGCGATATGGACATACAAAAAAGTATTGCACCAGGGACCCAGTGTAATATGTGCGGGTTCGCATAAAACAATAGAGTGCAAAACGCTGCGCACCACACAGTGAACTGCAAGTGTTGCGAGGTATATAAAGTCTTGAAAATTGTATTCATTGTATATTTCATTGCTCTCAGAAAGCACTCACAACACACTCAAAAGAAAACCAACAGCAGACAAAACTAAAAATGATACAACTGTGACAAGTGACTACTACAATTACTTCAAACCCAAATCCAGTTGAATCCTACACCCAAATTCCTAATATCAAATTCACAAGAACGATAAAAATGACATACTGGAAATTATAGATATGATGAAAGATCTTATAAAAGAAATGACAAATATGATGAACATCATAACCATTCTTCTAACTCAATTTAATGGACAATAAATTGAAAATTCAGTATTGGAATGCAAACGGACTAAATCGACACATCTTTGAAGTAAGACATTTTCTAAATGAAAATGATATTAACATTCTCCTAGTATTTTAAACTCATTTTACGAGCAAGAGCTTTTTTAGAATTCCGGGTTTAAATATTCACCATACAAATCATCCCGATGATCAAATCCAAACTTAAATACATCTAGTGTCCTCCGAAACACAAAATAACTAGCCAACAATATGATCATTCCCTTAAATCACTAGTATCACGATTTATAGTTAGTGATGACTTCAACGCGAAACACTCGGACTACGGTACGAGATTGACAACTAAAAAGGACGAAACCTACTAGACGCTATTAAAAAAAGTACCTTAGTACAGGTGACCCGACCTATTGCCAACTTATACAAACAAACGCCAGACTTAATTGACTTTGCATAACATATTTCCTTGAAAATTATAATGACATGACCTGATCCCCTAATGACAAAAAAATTATAACAAAGCATGTAGGGCGATCAAAACTAAATTATCTGACATCTAAAACAATGGCATGAGCAATTATCTGGAAAAACTAACTCCTACATCTCAAACTAACTATTCATTATGGAAAGCAATGAAGAATATCGAAGAAAGAATATTGCACCAGCCTCCCATAAAGAAAAATGACAACACCTGTGCTAGAACAAACCAAGACAAGGCAGAGTCCTGCCACCAAAAAAAAAATTATAACAGCTGACGAAATAGAGCATGCTATAAAAAATAGATTCAACCATAAAAAAACACCTGGATATGACCTACTGAGCGGTAAGATCTTGAATGAACCACCTAAAAAATATATTTTGTATATAACAAGAATATTGTAAATGTTAAATTATAGCGTATTGATGTTTTTAAACGTTTTGCACTTTGAGCTTACGCATGATTTTCCCCGTTAAAATTAAAAAACAATTACTTAATGTCCTAGAGACAGTTAGTTCAGCAGTGTAATTGTGACTTGTGTTAAATATTAATTATTGAATAAAACCGACGCTTTTACAGATGTAAAAAAAAAATATAAGAAGAATATACATACATACATATCCCATAATTAGGCTAAAATATTGCCCTAAAACTTTGAAGGTAGCACAAATAATTGCTTTACCAAGACCTGGTAAGGTCGCAAAAAATCTAACATCTTACAGACCAATGAGCTTACTAACGACGTTATCCAAAATACTAGAAAAGCTTCTTCTCGACCGACTCCAACCATCAACTCGGTTTCCGTTGACATTATTCGACAATACACCAAATCCATAGAGTGACCAACAAAATTTCGACAGATCCTGACGAAAGAAGATATTGTGTAGGAGTATTTGTGGACGTAGTAAAAGTAAGTAGTATGGCATAAGGGTCTTCTATACAAACTTCAAAATATGGTACCTAATGATTTCTACCTAACGCTGAAAAGCGATCCCATTGCAAACTAGATGAAGCAACCAAACAACTACAAAGTACTCTAAGACACACTAAATAGTACGAAGATTGGCACATAAACATAAACCAGGATAAAACAATGCAAGTGACATTTTCTACAAGACGCACATTATTCTCTTAAAATACAGGACAAAATTATTCTTATGGAAAAAGTTGCTAAATATCTTAGAGTGTACTTGGACTAGAGTCCAACTGACGTGGAAATATCTCATTCAAAAAAAGAAAAATCATATTGAAAATAAATACAGACGACTTTATTGGCTTCTTAACAAGGGCTCTAAAATATAGATGGATAACAAATTACTGTTGTATAAGGTAATAATTAAACCAATGTGGACATATGGCCTGCAGGTATAGGGAACCACAAAAAGACGAGCATAAACGTTATATAAAAACAACAGTCAAAAATCGTACGAGCTATTATCAACGCTGGGTGGTATATATCTATTATATATCTATAAAGATAACAAGTGGAACGCACCACATTAAAATGTTGCTAGATAGTAATGACGAAGTTAACACCCTTCCTAGCAGCGGGATGACAAGAAAAAGAAGACTACAAAGCACTCGATTAACAGATCTAATCATCTAAAAAATTGTTATTCGTAAATGTTTCTTTTATTGTAACCTGTAGTAATGTTATATCGATATGACTAAATGACAATGGTTATTTAATTTGAAAAAAATGCCAAAAAATATTCAATGCTCAAAACAGTGCTAAATGTACGCAATAAATTTGAAAATAAAAAACAAAACAAAAAAATCAGCAGCTCCTGAATTAGTTCATGAAATTGCCTACAAGGACTACACAAAAATCAAAATCACGGATTTTATTTATTTTCTCATTCGTGACATCTCTTACATTACGCCACGCTTGCTAAGCGATATGCCCCACGGTCACTGAATGTTTCTCGGAACAGTGACTGGTCAGATAATCGACTAGACAGATCTACAACCAGGTTCACCAACTGAACTGCATACAACATAAGTTTCGAGTATCAAAGCGTGTAGTTCAATATCTCAACATGAAGTGGTCATCGGAGTGCAGAGTACAAATGCCAGAGCTAAGTAATCAATTGACAGCTGCTTATGTCAAACCGTAATAGACTTGTACTCCTATCGATTCACACATTCCTTGTGACGATCAAGCAAGCTAGAATACCACAATAGGCAAACTATGTATATCCATCCACACCATTCGTTGTGAAAGAGTTTTCATTTTTAATTTATAACTTTAACAAAATTTCCATAATCCTGCGAAAAGACAAACAAGCCTCCTATTCTTACAGCAAAATACCTTGAAGGAGGCCGCATAAATTCTTCGTATTAACCACCAACACAACAAGGTGTCCAACTAGAAGACACTTAAGTTGGTTATTTTTTTAGTGTTTGTCCTTACACTTGTGATTCTTGCGTAACAACCACTTCGAAATACCGGGAAACGTTATTATTTAAGAACACAGACACAAGCTCCAGTTAGTCAGGTCGCCTTCTTAAGTACGAACAGAGCAGCGTCGGCGGCTTGTCATGCACACGTGGCTGACAGAGTTCAATGGTATTGAATTTAATGCACAGAAGATTGCTGCGTATGTGTTGCGGATAAGGAGAGTACCTTATCGTCTCGATTGTATCGAAATACTCGAGAGGCTCTTTGCTTGTTGCAAACACGCAACAGTGGTATGGGAGTGCCAATTCATGACGTCTCACAAGAGATACGTTGTTCTTAGTCCGGAACGTCAACAGGACGTGAGCCATTTGATTTTATATCCCATGTTATCCCCAGGACACGAGACGTGCAAAAGACTGAAAGCCATACACCGATATATTCGATGATAATATTGTCTTTGCAGATTAGGTACGCTCCAGTCCGAGAGCGAAAGGGGTTTTCCCCAGGAAACCGTTCGTGTCCTTTTGATGTAAATGCAAATGAGATATCGGATAAGATATCTGTGACTGTGCTGTGTGGATATTAATATTGAGTCTGGGTGGCAAAAAAACACCAGATAAAAGAAGCCACTTGGTACATCCACTAGAGGTTGAGAAACTTATTTTAATTAAGTTGGTTGTTATTAATCAAGTGGTGGAGTTTTTGGCACTTCAGAAAATTCTGGCCGTTCTGGGACATACACCACACACAACATTGAATGCCTCTTCTCCAACAACATCATCCATGACTCATCCACTGCATCATCTACAACAAATTGATGTTCTATCCATGTTTCACTTCAGACAGCCGTAGAGCGATCGCCAGGCAAAGTTAAAAAGCAGCTAGCAACAAAATAGCCCGAAACATTTTTTGTTTTGTTTTTTATTTTAAGCTAATATTTGCAATCTGCACGATAATTACATTACTATTTACTGTCTGCAAGTTATTATTTGGTATATTTCCTTTTGAACTATAGTTCCGGGCATATATAGTTCCGGGAACCAGTTCCTCAATCAAAGCCCGTTCCGTTCGTTTCGCAAACGGAACGGAAACATGTCCAACGTTATATGGAACATTAGAACTTTTAAATTCAATGTTCAATGGAACAAAGGGCATGTTTTTGTCAACCACAGACGTGTATTTACTTATCTAGACGTGGCGTAGAGTTGGCTCATGTCGGGCATGCATAGTTCCAGGAACCAGTTCCTCAATCGGAACCCGTTCCGTTCGTTTCGCAAACGGAACGGAAACATGCCCATCGTTCCGGACTCGAAACATGCCCATCGTTCCGGACTCGATACATACCCATCGTTCCGGACCCGAAAGATGCCCAATGAACAATGTCCATTGAACATTAGAACTTTGAAATTCAATGTTCAATGGAACGAAGGGCATGTTTTCGTCAACCACAGACGTACATATATTTATTTATGGAGATAAGCTGGAAGTGATGAAAATCGGTGGGCACACCAATTATGGGAGGAGCCTCTGGTGTAAAGAAAATTAAAAGATTTTGATTTTGCGCACACACACGAGCGGTATTGTAATGTAATGCTACGAACGAGTTCCGATGATAACTTGACGAAAGAAAATCGAACCACCCTTTGCTTATGTAAAAGTAGAGTTCAAAATCAAAAAAAAAAATCATTAGCTAGTGCGAAAAAATGTTTTCTAAATATTATTTCGAATTCAACGGAAGAGCGGTAACAAAATGACCCAACGTGCATTTTGCCAAAATAATCTAAAATTTGTTTTTCCCTTAGGAGCCGTTTATCTCCGCTCTTCGCATTTCACTAAAAGGCAAACAAAATTGTTGCATCCCCCGGATCGAGATTGCAAGCACCGCAGATGAGGGAGAACACCCATCACAAGCAATTTATCGAAAAAAAAATATAAAAAAAAAATTTGCTTTGCATCTATTCATCTAATGAAACTAAAATTACACTTAATTCGTATCTTAATAATCCTTTACATAATCTTTAAAGATTTATTTTTAAATTTACAACAAAGACACTAAAACGTGAAACTTATTTAAATCTAATTCCTATCTTAATTAATCCCACATATAATAGCTTACACACCTATTTTTTTAATCTACAACCAAAAACATTAAATCGTCAACTTACTTTATATTTAATTAATATCGTTATCAACTCACATAATCTCTCGAATAATTTTTTTTTTCATAATTTTTTGATGAAGTACAGATTGAATTTTTTTTTTATTTTCTTTTCTATAAGTACCTATATATTAAGTTGGGTTAAATTTTTTTTTTTTGTTAGATTTAAACTACTAAATTCTCTTTCGCTAAAAAGTGATTAGACGAAAAGAAAACAGTTTGAGGTAAATTAATTTTAGTCGTATCGGTATATACTTTCAAGCATTTTCATGTCCGTTTAATCGCGATTTTTATACAGTTTTCGTAGGTAATAGGCCTGTTAACTATAGATTATAGGAATATTTTTTTGGAGTTTTCAAAATTTTTCTTCCGCCATTGTTTTCTTGTCAAATTTTTCATGGCGTTTTTTTATCGTTTTTACTGCAAACGAAGAAATTTTTAGCAAAGAGTAAAAAAAATTTTTATAATCCTTGAAATAGAAATTGAATGCAACAATGAACATATACTGAGGGTATATGCCGAAGAGATAGGTTCCGGGCTCTATTAATTGGGTCATTCCGAACCATCGGGAATGAGCATGGTTGGGTGGGATAAGTGAGGCCGAACAACACGGTCTCAGACTCACTTAGGCAAGGCAAAGACAGATCTATCCCTATTCATTCTTGAATAACCCCGAGCACTTGAATTTTAAATTTTGTAGATTGTCAGCAGAGCAAAAAAACCCACCCCGGACTGAAGCAGCCGTAGGTTAAAAGCGCTCACTGCTCTGGAATCGGCTAATAATATCTGAGCCCAAGTCAAACATAACAGTCTCGGCGGTCGTTAGTGTTGTTATTGTTTATGCATTCCTTTGGTAGGAAACTCATTTAATTTTTTTTTCCGCTCACATACATTATCCTTCCTTGCCCTAAATTAAACTCCCAACTTTCATTACATTGAAGTTAAATGCTTGCTGAATTTTCAGAATGGGATGCAGACGAGACAAAAAAGACATGTTGTTAGCAGATGTCATTTTACTTGACAAGTGCAATCAATTTAATTTATTTTTTTTTATTTTTAAAGACGCGAGCAATTCATTATTCATCCATTCTGTGAATAAAACTTAATAATAATCAAAATTCATAGTGCCATTTTTTAATATGGTACTATTTTCAATTTTTAATAGGGTAGGTACGGATACGTCTTTCTAGTTCTATCCTAACACCTCCTAGGGGAGATGGACTTTACCTACAAGCTTTAAAAACTAAATCTCCGGATTTTCTAAAGCATCTCGTGTTTTGGAATATATTCCATGTTAGTAGAATAACGAATACATGTTTGCCCACTTTTGGCATTCACCATATCTTAGATCTCAGGAGGTTCTAAAAATGATGTCATAAAATCTCCGATAAGCTAAAACGCGTAAAACCAATGCACACAGAACTCCAATTTTGTATTCACCATTTGAATTGAAGGCATAGATAAACGTTCAAATGCAAAAGAAAGACAAATCTTGTACCCTGGAATTATGAAAATAGCATAGTTCTGAATTCATATTAAAAATATGACCTTGCGAAACTAGTTAAGTTTGTCAAAGCTTATTTATCGGCTTCTCACTAAACAGCAATGCTGTTGAGCTTTTGTTTGTATTCGAAGTCCGTTCCCTGCTCCCTTACAATCATAGATTTCAGAACACAGTAAAATTGTCACCGAACAATACCATCGACTTTTCATATAAAATGCATTGCCATTCACATAAATTTATCACTCCCTATTTTCTTTTTATTGTGTCTGCACTTACAACATTCACGGTCTTGTTTCATTCTCAATTCACTCATGTATAACAATTTAAATTTCTAAGATGCTTCGAGAAAAATAGACACACGAATGAAATGTGAAATGATGATAGGTGATTAAGTCGCTCGCATAGCAATGGGATAGTTGAAAATGAGGACATTGATGTGATGCCATTGTGGACATTGCAATATAACTCGTGCAATACAGCTCTAGGTGGATGGCTTTATTTCGCTGCTTTATTATAAGCAGCGTTGCGCTTTAAAATTGCTGATGGTGGAATAAATTGTGAGCGGTCGGTGATTTACGGTGCAGAAAGCAAAGCTTAAAGGTAGAAAAGAATTTCTGCTTTTAAATTTTAATTAATTCGAAAGTCTTTATCAAAGATATTGTACAGCATTGCTTGTTTAGTTGAAACTACTTTTTCCCCAAAAATTGTTGATATTGGACAGAGATGAATATTTGAAAAGCTGAACAACGTTCGAGTTCTTCTTTCGTCTTTGTTGAATATTCTACTATCTTTGCACTGCTAAACTCAAAATGCGTCTTAGACATTTATGATCTATAACAAACCGAATCGAATCCGCCCAATAGAAAATTATTGAGTGAAAGTAAATGCCAAATTTGCATTATTCCATCGTAAATCGATCCACTTTGTATAATGAAAATAAAATACCAAAACTGTGTCGAAGAAATCAAAAGACGACCCTTTCCTTTCAATCTGTATCAGGTTTGCTGAGACTTTAGGGATTGTCGGTAACTCAACCAGTAAGTTGAGTGCTTATAATCAAAAGAACTGAGATTCTCAATCTTATTTTTAAAAAACGGTTTTCATCCACGAAAAAATATTGCATCATTCGACACATTTTCAATAGTAGTCTATTCAAATGTATTTAGGTTCTCCGGCCTAATAGTTTTAATACTTTAAATTAATTGGTTGTGGCTTACATTTTTGGTATAAAAATGAGTTTTATATGATAGCTTTTTTTGCATGGATCACAAGATATTTGCTTTTTAATGTGATTATATGCAATATTCGCCGGACTGTTAAGCAAGAATACCCGGGTTCGAATACAGCTCGGGAAAAAACACCACAAACAATTTTCACGTCCCCACCTCCGTTTGGAACCGGCAATAAAATAAACTATAGAGGGAGAGAGAAAGGTAGTTGTTTGTCTCGCTTGAACTTCAAAATATTTTTTAATCCTGCACCTGGCTGGCAAGACGCCCGAGTATATTGAAAAATTAAGTGAGAGAAGCAGTGTTGCCGTTTTAGTGGATTTGTCGCTAGATCTAGAGGATTTTTAAAACTCTTGACGATTTTTGAAAAAAAACTTGTCGCTAAAATAAAATCTAGTGATTTCTAGCGACTTCTAGCGAAACTCTCACGACTTTTCACTAAAATGGAGCTTCGAAACTATGGTAATTCTAAAACGACGCAACTTTGAGACGATGCAATCCTTAGTTTCGATGTGTAGTCGATAAAAAAAAATGTTAGTGCACCCATGCCTAACACCCTGTTTTACTGTAGGTTTTGGTTTTTACTTTGAAAACATGTACAGTAAAATCTCGATAATTCGAATTGTATGGGATCAGAAAAAAAACTTCGAATTACAAAGGTTTCAGGAAAAAATTTTCCGTACTTTCATCAAGTACTCGTATCAACTAACGGTTGTTGAAGAACAAAAAAGTAAACTTGACATCGAATTATAGAGGTAAACATACCATCATTTTCGAATTATAGAGGTTTTCATGTTGTTTTGTATAAAAATAAATTCGTATTTACGAGCGGACTAAATTGTATAGGTTTTCTTCGATTTACAGAGGTTTTTCCAGGGGACTGTGAGAATGCTTCGATTTACAGAGGTTTTCGAATTATAGAGGTCCGAATTATCGAAAGTTTACTGTTTAACTTTTTTGGATCTAATGGAAAAGATTTGTGTTTACAACGTCAAAGTAAAAATGAAAGCCTACAGTAAGCCCAGTATTAGGCAGGGTATAGCATGGATTTCTATATATGTATGAAATTTCATACAAGCATTTCAGATTGCCGCGAAATCATCAAAAAAACTGGGTGTGCAAATACTTTTTTTCCGACTGTATTTATCAGCAGTTACAGGTGTCCACTTATGAATGAAATCGTTCTTTTGCCAACAGATTAGAAGTAAGGACATAATTTAAGATAAGGCAACTAACACCGTCCGGTAGTTCTTATTGTTTCGAATAAAGCTAAACAAAACAAAAATCTTTCTCATTTGCTGATCGTGCCAACCGTGTGAAAATTGCTTTAGTGAACTTAAGAGAAATGGTCTCAAGCTAGTCCATTCGGACAATTAATCGGCAGTTCATTCAAGTTAGCTTACTAAACAGCAAAGCAATTTGAATCACAAAGTATTCGGCAGTATTTTTATTAATATTACGTTGTCAATTATTTCCCTTCCGCCTTTTTGTCTTTTGAATTTTCCGACTATGTACAAAGCGCTACAGAGCTCGTATCTGGCAATACATCATTTGAAAGGTCTTGACATAACCTGCAAAACGACGCTATGCATGATTAGTTTGGAAAAATGAAAATTGTTAAAATGGAAATTGTATATTATCTTACAAAACCTATCCAACGGTATTTCACTCAGTGTATTCCGGTAAAAAAAATTTAAAAAAAAATTAGTTGTTAAGTTTTAGTACGAATAAAAAATCATATAAGATTTCCAGGCATTTTTGAGATATTGCGATTAGTTGCATCATAGCTCCAATTTTTTTCAGATCTTACAAGTCGGTTTTTCGAAGTTTGTGGGCTTATAACTTTTTGCCAGTAAGACTAAGATGTCATGTGTTTTCGTGTGTTTTCGATCTATGTGCCATTTTCTTTCCAACCATACCCATATCAAATATCAGAAGTTATTAGCAAATATGTAAAGGTGACAGACAGACACCGAAGTGATTCTAAGGGTTTCTTTATTCCTTTGGAACGAAACCTTAAAAAGTACAAAATCCCGAGTAAGATTGCTGACTGTTTATGCAGGATACATGCACATGCATTTTCAATGAAACATCACGATCAGACTGCCTAGCTTACAATTGTGAACGCACGTTCCCAAGTTCAGGTGTAAGTGTTTCGACTTTATTCCATGAATATTTAATTGTGCACACAATCGCATAAATGAGATTTTTCACATTCTTTTTTGTTTCTTACTTTCTTCACCGGAAGATAAGTTGTTACGATTTCGTAGGGAAACACAGGAGGCAAACTCCTTTTCTTAAAAACCTGTTAACGTGCATGTACGTCCAAGTGTGGGCTCCTTTACAAAAGAATCGAAATGATATGTATTCTTTTTCATGTAACAGCCAGCAATGTACAAAAATGAAGTGATGCCAAGAATTTCAGAAGAGAACAAAGGAAAGGAAACAGAGTCCTTTTGGCAAAAGCATCATCAAAACTGCATATGCCATTACTATTGTTTGCTTTGATATGTTTTCCATTTAATTTACATTTTACGTGTGCCTTAACTAAAAGCCTTCTAGCAAACTGTGTGCTTTCCTTTTTTCTGCCATTTTTCTAGTCCACACGATTCGAGCAAGTTATGTACGCGTCTAGACTTTGGGGGGTTTGCATATTGAGTCTTATAAAGTAAGTACCTTATTTTCACGTACTAAATATCTAAAATTCAATGTGTGCGAAATTTTCACTTTGAACGAGTAAAGACAACACGAACTTGTATCTAGTTCCATAAATTTGCAATCATTTCAACTTCAGACAAAGCGACGTTTGTTTTGATTGAATGTACATATTTTTAAATTCCCCAACAGTTTGATGAACTAATTGTAATTTGTAATTTGTAATTTGTAAAAGCCGGTCAAGCACCGTCAACAGATTAGAAGTAAGGACATAATTTAAGTTAAAGCAACTAATTATGGCTACCTGCCGTTTTCGAATAAAGCTAAACAAAAGAAAAGTCGTTCTCATTTGCTGATCGTGCCAACCGTGTGAAAATTGATTTAGTGAACTTAAGGGAAATGGTCTCAAGCTACTCCATTCGGACAATAAATCAGCAGTTCATGAAAGTTAGCTTACCAAGCAGCTAAGCAATTCGAATCATAACGTATTCGGCAGTAAAAAATAGCCACTTAATTATCTAAAACACTAATGTGGTACAGTCACAAACTGTTAATCCAAGAAATTAACAAATCAAGTACTCGTGTTTGAAATTAAAAAAAAATTCAATTATACTAGGTTATTTGACTTTTGGCATGTGAAAATCACATTGAAGCAATAACAAATATAATGTTTAATTTTGTTTTTGTTTCTTTATAATTCTTTATGTTCACTTTTATTCAGTGACAAAATATAAATCGTAACCAATAAAAAAGAGCGTATCAGGAAATGGTCTGAGCACACATACACGTACAAATAACTGATTCTCTTATTTTCTTCAAAAAAAATACAATAACAAAACTATTATGATCAATCATTTCTTTACTTCGCTTTGTTCTTTCAAGAGAACTGAGAGAGAAGAAAACTGTCATACAAAATATTCGCTCAGGTTCATAGGCCTTAAGAAGAGCCAAAAGATATTTCAGAATTTAACAGAATATAGAAAGTTTTTTAAGAATCCTCTGCGTCCTTGATTCAGTTAGTAACGCATTCAAGCTATCATTTTTAATTGAATTGGATTTAACCAATTTTGAAAAAATAAGAAATGTGAAAATAGCGAGAAACCCTCTTCGGAGAAGAAAAAAATATTAAAAGCAAAAAAAAGGCGAATCGGACAAATCTAGGATCGAACCCAAGATCCTTAAAGCAGAGCGCGAGCGCTATAACTACTCCGCCAACGCCGCTTCAATATTCTATTGTCTTTTTTTGGAATAGGAAAAGCGTAGAAAACTTTGTGTGTGTGAGATAATCGCTAGTTGACCTTTTTTAGCAAAATGCTGATATAATTTAAATCGTTAATATTTCGAAAAATTGTGTGAACACATTTTTTTTTGTATAACATTTTTTTATTCTATTGATGAGATCTACAAAATGGCGTTTTCGGATCTTTAAAATTTGTATGTCATTGTTTTTTGGTTTTTGGTCAATAACTCGAAAACTGTTTGAGCCAGGATGCTCGAACTAAATTTTAACTAAAGATTACATCGAGACATACATTTTAGATTTTATTCAGATTTTTAAACCTGCAAGTTTGGAAATGCTAAGGGGGGGGGGGGGGGGGGGGGGCGCTTTTTTCGCACTTAAAGCTTAATATCTCGAAAACTAAGCTTCGGAACAAAAAGCTCAAAATCAAAACTGTATTTTATTTTATAAGACCTATCCAACGGTACCTAACTCAATTAATTCCGGTAAAAAAAATTTAAGAAATTAGTTATTACTTTATTTTAGTACGAATGAAAAATCATATGAGATTTCTGGGTATATTTGCAATATTGCAATGAGTTACCCCATAGCTCCAATTTTTTTCAGATTTTTTGTCCCTTTATTTTAGAAAATAAGGTATGGAACACGGTACACAAGTCGGTTTTTTGAAGTTTGTGGGCTTATAACTTTTTACCAGTAGGGCTAAGATGCAACTGTAGTACAACTTTTCGATCTAGCTACCATTCTCTTTCTAACGATACCCATATCAAGTATCTAAGAAAAAAAAACTATTTTTTGATTTTAGTATTAGTACTAACTGTTTCGTTAATAAGTAAATTTCTTTAAACTTTTTTTCGGAACTTTCTTTGGGCAAGTGAAGTACATCATCTGTGAAAATTTCATTTCTTAATTCCTGGTGGTTCACCAGGTACCTAAGATAAGGCGTAATGACAGAGAGACATTTTTGTAGTCTCCGCCCCGCCCCCTTTCCAATGACACCCATATTGACCACAAAAGTTAATAAAAGTTTTTTCAAAGCTTAGTTTCAGTACTAACTTTTTCTTTAATACACGACTAATTCCGGAAAAAGTTCCTGATTTATTTTTGGGTTGCCAAGATACATATCCATTCCAAATTTCATCCCTTAACTACAGAGGATTCAGAAGTTATTAGCAAATATGTAAAGGCGACAGACAGACAGACAGACGGACACCGAAGTAATTCTATAAGGGTTTTGTTATTCCTTTGGAACGAAACCCTAAAAACACCTTAATAGTTCAAAAATTTAACCTTGCTTAACAAATGATGCTAGAAAATAAGTTACCGAATATGTAGAATTGCAACCTAAAATCGATATAAGAATAGATGCAATAAAATCGTTGCAAAAATAATGAACTTACAGCTTTTACTACAAAGCAAAAATAAAAGCACGAAATTTATCAACGTACTCATTGATACACAAAAATAGAGCAAAAAACCAGTGTCTAAAAATCATTTCCCGACATCTTGTAAACCTTCGAAGCAAGACGAAGTCTTTGAAAAATCTGGATGTAATAGTTCTTGTCCAGACATAAGATAGTATTTTTACAAGTTAAGTTTAATATCATAATTATTGTTACACTTTTGCTCTTCACAGTACATAAGTGCAATGATGGTTTTGTTTCGCATATCAATGCATCGATATACCAAAAATGTAATTGATTGACATGCAGTTGTAAGCTTAACAAAATGTTTTGTTTTTTTTATTTTCCATGTTTGCAGCCTAACGGGCTACGCTGATACTAACAATTTGCATAATTCGGCACAAAAACATATTAAAACGGATAAACATATTCGTGGCTGTTTGTCTTTGTACGAATTCGGTCGGTAATAATCGGATTAAAACCTCCTTAGGAAATTTTTTTATAGCTTACGCAAAAAGAATGTTGCAGGCGAATTTTTTTACCGACTTACCTTTTCAGACTTTTCACGCCTTTTCAGACTGTCACTGTAAGATACCAATATCCAAGAAGAACTTTGGCTCGGATGTCGAAGTGAAGGATAAGTATATTTCCTACTTACTTCTTTGTGCGATGCACACGCCCGCTTATCTATATCTATATCTTTAAATATTATAAAACAAAGTTTAAAAAAATGTTTGGGGAGTCTAATCTCAGAAACTACTGGACAGATTTCCATGCGGTTTTCACCAGTAGTATTATTGGGTATCTATAATGGGTATGGACTATATTTTATAGACATTTAGGCACAACAAATTAACGGTATATTGAGATAAGTAAAAAAAAACGAGAACTGGCAAGCTTCTAAGGCGGGCGCTGTCTAAACAGTTAAAGATACGAAAAAATAATGTGCTGGGGAATTGATCGTCTCAAAAAGTTCTAAAAAAAATTCAGCAGTGGCATGTGTCTTTCTTTTAAGGTAGACATATATAACTATAACTATTTTTATGGTTCTGTAAGAATTCGAAAAGCCAATTCGGCCTGCAATTTCCACACCGCTTTGTCAAAAAATCTGAAAAAATTATAAAAAAAATCGGCTTCCATGAGTAAATTACAAAAAAAAAACTAATTTCAGCATTCTAGCCCCAATACTTTTGGATCTTTTGGCCAAAAACGATAAAACGTGAATATGCGAATTTCGAAAATCTAATAAAACGCAATATTATAGATCTTGGAGCAAGCACTAAGAAATAATAGCTATAAAAATATCTATTAGTTGGCGAAATCCGAGAGATCGCTGATTAAAAGAATTTTTTAATCTATAAAATTCTGGCTGAAATCGACGCTAGGCTTAGTGGTGTTTTCCATATTCATTTCAACCCCTATTTGCTCAACTCAAATTTGCACACAGCTGGCATGACGATGACGATGATCGCGCGAAAGAGGCATATGGGATGTAAAAAATGGATAGATGTTTATATCACAGACAACCTAATATAGACACCCAACTGTACAGCGGCTATTTCCCCTCGTCCATCTATGAATTTGACAGTAATTCACGAATGTAGCTGAAATACAGGAAGCATTTTGACAGTAATTCAGGAAGCACCGAACACTTGCTCATCATTTTCACTCACATTTGTTTGATTTGTTGTTCAAAGCTCTCACACGTATTCACAGACACAAAATGTTATAAAAAACGCTGTCAAATAAAATCAAGGGGCAAGAGAAGTAGAAGTTGGGTATCTGTATTGGCTAATTTGTGGTTTATATATATGTGTATAAGTTTACATAAATGTACACATTAGAAATACAGGCAGCGATAACAGCACGTGGTATTTTTTGTTGGAAAATGATAGCAACTGGGAAAATAACATGTCTGATGCGTGTTCTGTTCTACAGGAATATAACAAGGACATTTATTTACTTTGATAATTTCGTTGTGTAAAATTACTGATCCTTTGTTGCTGTAGCAAAATCACGGCAAAATATGATTGAAAATTTGTTGCAGCGCAGACAACAACTGTCATCCGATTATGGAAACATTGATCGAAGTACATACAATCGAATCATTCGAAGTCGAATTTTCACGGGATATCAAAATTAGTTCGAGGCAGTTATGGAAATTCAAGTTAGAGGGTTTTTTTTTTAAATCCTTTATTTTGGATTGTAATATTATATTGGGCCACTATATTATATTATAGTGGGCGCCGTTGGCTCGATCGGTTAGTGCGTCGGACTGTTGAGCGAGAGTACCCGGGTTCGAATCCAGCTCGGGGAAAAAATATAACACCACAAACATTTTTCACGGCCCCACCTCCAGCGAACGACTGACAACCTTCCTGGAGTACTTCTGTCATGAAAAGCTTTCGCAATTCGCCGTTCGGAACCGGCATTAAACAGTAGGTCCCCTCCACATGTGACAAAATTATAACGCGCACAACACAGTGGAGGCGCGAAAAAGCTAGGCTCTGGCTCTCAACGGGCTGTTACGCCGCCCCATATATAATATTATATTTGCAATTGGAATTATACTGGCAGACGTCTTTATGTTACGTTTTTAAAGTAAACTTCCAATACACGCGCTAAATGAAGCAAGAATGCATCTCAGATACCTATCTGTTTTCAGACTAAAAGTCGGTTATTTTTGTGTGCGCGATACGACTAGAGATGGCTCTCGACAACGATAATGTTCGCTCGCGATGGTCGCGTGTAGGACCATGTTCGCAAGCAAATCCTCATTTTTGCTGTGAACTTCGTCTGCTCTTTCTTTCTTGCATATGTAGGTAAACAACAATAAGGGCAAACACTTGCGCTTTTTCTCCGACGTGTTTACACTACAAGAATCGACACGAAATGAATGTTCGCGAAATGTGTTCATCGTCTAGGATCACCCATAGTGGTCAGATAATGCGAGTTTCCGTACTTGCTACAAGTTGCGAGGAGACATTTTTTGTCTATTAATCAGCCAAAGAAAAAAAATTCGACTTAGAGGTATTGAAAGTAGACTAAGGCTGGAAAAAATGTATTTCGGGTTAGAGGGATTTGCGACTTTAAGAGAATTATTTTAAAAAAATAATTCAATTCCTGGCCTTATAACATCAAACGATGCAGTATACATGCGAGAAAAAACAATGATCATTACTGACTTATTGAAGCGATTCAAAACGAGTGTCTTTTGAAAAGGGGAAAACATCATTTATGATTTAACTATGTTATTAGTCTACAATAACAAGGGGAACATTTTCTTTTTGAATGCTACTGGAGGCAGTGGGAAGACTGCTTTTGCTGTGGCATCGTGTGGAATTAAACCCACACTTTTAGATGGCGAATGAACTGCTAACTTTGCTTTTAAACTTCCATTAAAATTTTGTAATGCCGATGTTTCAAGTGCTTGCATTGTTTCCAAGTAGAATAATACTGGTAAATTGATGGGGGATTGCAGTTCAATAATTTGGACGAGGCTGCAATGCTCCACAAAACGTCTAGCAAGACGCACTAAAGCAAAGTCTATACTTTACTGAAAAAGTCACACTTATGGCTGCAAATAAAAAATCGTAACTTCAAACTAATATAAAGCGTGATTTTTTAGCTATTATCTTTTTTGCAACACATAAGTGTTGCATGTGGAAGAGACAACACATCACTTTTCAATAATATGCTTCAAATAAGAGCAGACAATTTTGAAGCAAGAAATGGGAAGGTAAATTTCAGAAATATCTTTGTTTTGGCGTCGAACATTTTAGAAATGATTGAGAAGATATATCCGGATATTGCAAGCTTATATAATAATTCATTTGGTTTGAGGGAAGGGCTATTTTGTGGCAGACAAATAAGCAAGTCAATTAAGTTAATGATTCAATTCTTGCCAAATGTGATTCATCATCAAAAGTCTATTATTTAGTTGACCGCGTTTTAAATGTAGAACAAGCAGTGCATTATCCCAAATTATTTCTAAGTTCATTAACACTTTCTGGTATTCCATTACTGGAATACGAAAAAAACTTTAGATATATAGTGCTGCCTGCGCGAAGCCAGGACGGGTTGCTAGTTTAAAATTAAAATCATCTTTTTTCCCGAACCACAAAAGGACGCCCTCCTACCCAAAGTAATTCAAGTGCAATGAAATTATTATTATTATTTTTTTTTTTCGTTTTCCTTCTCTAGCCAGTGCCTTAAGAATAACAAGGTACAATTCCATTTTGACTGCCTTAAAGTAATGTTATGCAGCCAATGTCCTTGAAACTTCCACATCCTCTTCAACGAAGTTTTCATTTTTTTTAACAAGAAACATTCATTCAAAGTTCCCACCCACCCATAAATATAAACCGTCGATGCATTCATCTCTTCATCCTTTCCCACGACCACTCACACAATGTACAATATTTAATGCAGTCTTGTTGAGTACACATTCTGTATGCACACAAAGAAGTTGAAATCCAAGGAATAAAATCGTCTATTTCAAATTTATCCAAACTAACTAGGAGCACTAGTACCCCCGACTTCATGAGAAACTGCAGTAACTACATCGCTCATAAAAATGTTATAACAAAAGAATAGGAATAGAATATGATGTGCAGCCGGAGCAGTCCGGGCATGGTGCGATAAAAAGTTGCAGTTCCCAATTTTGTCAACATCTTTTAACGAATTTCTGTCAATTACTTCACATATACCCTTCAGGATAGCTAACAAACAAAAAATGTCTTTACCAGTTGCAACCCAAAAGCAGTTCCGTCCAAATTAAAATTGAATGCAGTGATATTTGCATATCGAAGGATACTTTCGATGAATAAAAAAAAAACCATCCCACAAAACATAAAAGCAAAGCCAGGTAAAGAGGTATTAAGATCTGTTGTGGTTACACCCTGAGAATATTTTAGATAGGTATTTGTGGATTCAAGTGAGGCTGCAATGATTGTCATGTTGACTATGTTATGGATTTTTTTTGCAAAATGTTTACTGCCATTTTCAAATGCCTGAGACAAAAAGAAAGGGGAGAGTGCGGAATTTTCACTTTGTACGAAAAAAAAAATCCAAAACTGTAGCCAAATACGACAAGGATCTTTCCGGTGTGTGTTTGTGTGCTTGACACTGTTCCTTGTTCGGGTTTTTTTTTTTGTTTTATAGGACTCGGGGCAAGGATGAGAATCCATGCATTTGCATTTGTAATTTAATTTAACATGAAAGGTGCTGCATGAAAATTTTAATTAAAAAGCAAAATTATCCTAAGGGATGTACTTTTCGTAATAGAACAATTTTGCTTCCATTAATTGTATGAAAAACTCGGCTTAGGAAGAAAATTTCTTGTACCTCACTAGCAGCGCGAAAGAAAATAAAAGTATATGAAAACCTATATTAACAAAACTTCAAGAAATTTCAGATTTTGAATCAACCTTCGTAACATGTTAATATCGAATTGCTGTTCAGACGGCAATTAATAATAATCTGCGTAACAGCCCATACAGAACCAGAGCATAGCTTTTTAGCGCCTCCACTGGGTGATATATTTTGACATAAGTTAAGGAGACCTACTGTTTTAATGACGGTTCCGAACGGCGAATTGCAAAAGGTTTCCATGACGAAGGTTACTCCAGGAGGACTGTCAGTCGTTCACTGGAGGTGGGGCCGTGAAAATTGGTTGTGGTGATTTTCCACGGGCTGGTACGTTCGTTTAACAGCGTACCAGCCCGGCGCACTAACCATTTAAGCCACGGCAATCAGTATCAATCAAAAGATGGGTTTGGTGTGGGTGATCTTTCTAAATGGGAATGAAGAAGCTCTACTATTGGCTCGGAAAATGTGATGAACATTTTAAAAATTGCATTACATTTTCAATTCGAAGATAGCGGGAAATCAGTAGAAAATAAGTTTGCACGAGATTAACTATGCTTATAAAACTGAGTTCTTTAAATTAAGTTATTAATTAATAAATCTGCCTGGTGTATTTCACCAAAGGCAACAAACTTATGACTTATACTATTAGGTAGAATATTCGTTTTTTTAGCTTTAAAACTTTATGATTTTCTGATTTATAAAGTTTTCCAACAATTCAAGTGCGCCGTCCCTTCTTAAGTTTTTATAAATTTTTTTATACAGTAACTAATAGATACATTCGACACTAGCAGTCTCAGCTAAAGAATTTACCTAAATATTATTCAATAGAAAATGAAATACACTATAAATAGTTATATAATTCCTACACTACTATTTTTACTAAGTTATTATATCATATAAAATTCATGTTAGTTGTATGTTTACATACAGAATCCTAAATTCATAACTTTTTATTTGTAACTAGCTGTACCCGTGCTTTGCTACGCATAAAATAAATCAAATTAAACAAGTTATGGTTGCTTGTTTGTCATATTTTATAAATATAAATCACAATCTGAAATCAGTGTTGAAACCCTTTTCAATACTAAATATTATTATTATTCAGGGCACTTCACCTCAATGGGAGTCATCCCCCTCCCAAAAAAAATTGGTACCTTTGACAGAACTCTGAACAAAGTTGCCAAAGACATCAATGCTCTATCTCTTACAACTTAGAACACTATGAAGAACAAACAAACGTAAATTTATATATATATATATGGATTTATTTTGAATTCTATTGTATTTGAATTGAATAAATTTAAGCTACTACTACCACTGAGCGCCGTTGGTTTGATCGGTTAGTGTGTCGGACTGTTTAGCGAGAGTACCCGGGTTCAAATCCAGCTCGGGGAAAAAAACACCACAAACATTTTTCACGGCCCCACCTCCAGCGAACGACTGACAGTACTGGAGTACTGGAGTACTGGAGTACTTCTTCAAATTTTTGGTTGGCCAACAAGCTGGTGGCTTTTATATGGCACAAATCTTTTTAGTCAATTAAAAGCCTACTCAAACGGGGAGCGGGAACGAATTTCGAGCGGAAAGATACGGGAGCTAAAACGCGTTCCCCCATCCCCTGCCGGATTAAATTATATAAACATAATGTTCGTTAAATATTTCATAGTTCAATTTTTAACAGCTGAAAGGAAAATCGAGATCCTTGTAGAATCACTTCGCTATCTGTCGTTTTAACACATAACTTCAATATCCATAGACAAATCTTATCTGAATGTATACAACCCAAAAATAGATTGTGATTTTTTTGGAATTAGTTAAAGATTAACCACTAAAAGTTAATAAAAGAAATTTCATCAAATAATGCACTTTACTTGCGGGAGAAAAGTTAAGGAAAAATACTTAAAACATTTTATACTAATTAAAAAGTTAGTACTAATGCTAAATTTTAAAAAAGTCCCATTAATTTCATCGCCTTAGATATCGTTGGATGGTCTTAAAAAATTGAATTGCGATTTCATTTTCCACTTTTTTTTGAGATATAAGGCTTTTATGTGAAAAATTGTGCCATATCCCGCCATGTATCTCATTCCCGTGCGAAATTCGTTCCCGCTCCCGCATTTCGCTTCAGTTGAAGTACGCCTTAAATCACATAATTTACAGAAGGAACGAATGGGATGTAAAAAGTCGGCCATCAAAAAAAAACCTAATAACATTCATGAAAATCACAAATCACTTAGATTGGACAATACAAAAATTGGGTGAGCAAAGATTCATTATTATTGTTGTAGTATTACCTTTGAATATTCTCAAAGGCACTGTCCTATTGTTGTGTCATGTACAAAAGTGCAATCAAATAATAACGATTTACATTTGTAAAACATTTGTTGGAGTCACTTGCTACCCAAGTATCGCTGATTTCCTTGGGGTATACCTAACACAATAAATGGCGTTCAGTTACGACATAATACACAAATGTATCAATTGTTTCTTCTATGCACTTGCACCAAGCCACACTGACTTGAAAGTATTTTTTTTAAGTTAATAAAAACAAAATGCGGGTGGAGTTCCGAATAGTACTCACCTCCGATTTTTATTTTTTTTATTTCTTGAAAAAATAGTCTAATGCGTCAGAAACCGAAATCCAAAGCCGTTTTATCCGCAAATGACTAGAAAGAATGAAAAGGACATTCATTATCCTAAAAATGCATTTGCCTATTTGTTACCTTGTTTGAAATCAATTTGCATGTTCACTCTTAAAGTTGCTCTGAATCCTAGCAGTTGTCCCTAATATACCAAACCAATCGAATCATAAAATAATACGAACTATTCAAATTCTCATCCATACAAATTTATTATTTGAGATGTGTAGACACATACCTGCAATTAAGATACAGAAATAAATACTCTTATGTAAACACTTAGGCCTCCTTACTGAATAAATAAATATTTCCTCAAGTAGCCCAAACTTCCATTGTTAATGAGATCAAAATCAATAAATCCACTTCAAAATTATTGAATCCACAGTTTATACGATGAAGAAAGTTTATGGAACGCATAACAAATTCTGAGTACTTACACAGGAGTATAAAACCCAATTAGTGACAAAGAAGAACACGATATGTTGCGTAATTGTATCTCTGATAAACAATACTAAGAAATATTTTCATGCAATTTTTCGGGGGATACATTTCCTGATAATTAACATCAAACAATGCTTCCATCCGTATTCTCGTTGTAGATTAGAGCCTGTTAAAGCTTGTGCAGTATGTTATTGCAATATGTCCAGAGCTCTTCAAAAGTTTAGGGTAAAATCTAATTGAGATAATTACATTACGCTGATATAAGGTTTCTGTAAATTAAATATTACAGTGCCGTCAGTGTATGTTTCACACCGAGAAATGAATGCTCTCATAATTTAATTCTATCAAGAGATACCAATCAAGCAAAGCCGTTTGGGTCAAGAAAATTGTAATTAATCTCTATGGGTACTGAAAAGATGCAAGATACACTGTCGGAATCATGAAAATCATATATGATTGTAAAAATACACATGGTTTTAATTAAACCAACATTAAGAAATATTTGAGGTCTTTTTTCATAATTCTTTAATATTTTTGCAAATCCTTGAATCTGATGCAACCATGAGGACTTTACCTAACATAAATAAAATTCCCCACAACGAGATGGCAGATTATATGACTACTTAAGGCCTTTCGATTTGGCTGAATCGGCGAGGTGATAAAAACTACTCTAACTGTTTGAGAAGAGACATTAAGGCTCACATAAAATGTATATACAGGCAGAAGCAAAATTTCATGACACTGAATAAGGCGTAATCCCAGGGGTATGACGAAATATCTTAAAAGGATTTACGAGGATAAAATTAACCTTCAGCATAATTGCTTCAACATAAGCAAAGGTATTGAAATAAATTCCCAACCAACCAGACCAGACCTCTTTGAATGGTTGGCTCCGAAAACCTTCGGTAGGAATAACAAAACCCCTATAGAATCACTTCGGTATCCGTCTGTCTGTCCGATTCACAAAAACGCTTATAACTTTTGAGTCGTCGTTAGTTAAGGGATGAAATTTGAAATGAAGGTGGATCTAGAAAACCCAAAAATAAATAATGCATTTTTTTTTTCGGAACTTAGTCGCAGATTAAAGGTAACCTCAGTACTAATACTAACGTTCGAAAAAACCTTTATCAACTTTGATAGTCGATTATTAAAATATGATTATAAAAATGTGTGTCCGTCTGTTCCTAGGCTTTAATCTTAGGTACTAGCCAACCACTCGAAATTAAGGAATAAAATTCAACCAAAAGATGTTCTTCACTTGCCCAAAGAAGTTCTGTAAAAAAAGAGTTTAAGACAGTTACATACTAACGAAAAAGTTAGTACTATTACTAAATTCAAAAAACTTATTGTGTCGTTGAAAAGAGTATAGCACCTAAATCATAAAATTGAACTACAGTAAGTACCTTACTCTTATTGGTAAAAAGTTGTTAGCTATCAAACTGCCAAAAAATGACTAGCGCGCCGTGGTACGCACTTTATTTACTAAAATATTGGTCCCAAAATCATGAAAAAAATTGGAGCTATGGGGCATCTCATCGCAATATCCCAAAATTACTACACTAAAATACACCAAATACTAAATTTTTTGGAAAAAAAAATGAGAGGGTATCGTTGGATAGGTCTTAAAATATATAAAATAGAGTTTTCATTTTAAACTTTTTGTTTGGAATTCAAGTTTACGAGATATTAAGCTTTAAAGTCGAAACCCGCCTTTCAATAATTTTTAAACCGATGGATCTAAAAATCTGCAAAACAAATCTGGAGTGTAGGTCTTGATGTAAATTTTAAGTATTTTAGATTGAGCATTCTAGCTTAAATAGTTTTCGAGCTACTGCCCAAAAACCAAAAAATAATGAAATGCGAATTTTAAAGATCAGAAAACAGTATTTTTTACATCTCGGCAAAGGAATAGAAAAATAATTTATAGAACATTTTTATTTTTACACAATTTCTTGAGATATTTGCGATTTGAATCGGATCCGCTTCCTGCTAAGAACGATGAATTGACGACAGTCTCAGTGCCGCTTGCGGGCATTTCAACCCTTAAGCAATTTTCATACGTCTTTTGCTTAGTTTCATTCGAAATGAAAATAATTTAACTGATGCTATTTTGATTTGTTAATTTCTTGGACTTATATTGAGTGATAAGTATTAATCTATTTGCCGTAGATCGAAACCCTCGGCGTAAAAGTAAAACTCACACATGACCGGTTTTTCTTCAGTAAAATGAAATAGAAATATGCTTTAATTTGTAGACTAAATGTGAATAATGTTTTAAGAGGTTATTGGCGTGTAATTTATTGGCGCCATACTTTGTTTGATACTAGAAGAAATATTCTTTAAGACTAAAAGAATCTAAAAACATAGACATAAGTGAAACTAAAACACTAAAAGAAACAGTTTGTTTCTGTTTCTTCTACTGACAAAAAAATAAAAGAGATTAAATTTGCAGGGGACTGTTGATTATATTACTAGATAGAGCGACCTGTGATTTGCCTAAGACTCCGTCTCATCATGGTTACAACTTTCGACAACAACGACATCCACATTACTCAAATGTGTTGTTATGTATTAAAGATCGAACGTAATTTGAAATTAATAGTACATCACTTACTTCAATAATAGGTTAACGTCAATAATACTCCTGCCACTAATGCTTAGTTTTAAGATAAAGTTAGGAACCATTTGCTAGTTACGATACTCTGTAGCGCTTTGTACATAGACGGAAAATTCAAAAGACAAAAAGGCGGAAGGGAGATATTTGACAACCTAATATATAGAAACGTATTCGAATATTTTACGAATACAAGTGAAATCTTAAGCCTGTACTGCACGCACCGTGTTGCAATGACAAAAAAAAATATTTTTGTTATTCATTTTGTAAAAGTAAGCACATTTAAAAGTAAGGGCTTAAACATTTTTTTTCAATTAGCACTTGAATTCTATTTAACTTAAAAATAAATCAGTTTTTCAATTATTTTCCAACCAGTAATAAATAAATACTCTATTTATATTTTTGCACGGCACTTTCCCCAAGTTTCAGTCTGACTGAGGTTCTTTCAATAACACAGATTAATAAACAAAAAAAAATTAATTAAAAGGCAAACAAAGGTCTAATAGAAACGGTCAAAATATAATTTTTGCGAATTTTTAGTAGGTGGCGTCAAAACCCATAAATGGTCGCTTGTGCAGTAAAGAATTATGTTTATCATTAAAAATACTGCCTACTAATTAAAAAATCCAATTTCTTATTACAGTAAACTCTCGATAATTCGAATTTCATGAGACCAGGAAAAAACTTCGAATTACAGAGGTTTTCGAATTACGAAGGTCTTAGAAAAAAAAAAATATTGCTCGTTTTCGTCACGGTTGTTGAAGAAAAAAAGGAAACTTGACTTGGAATTATAGAGGTAAACAAGCCATCATTTTCGAATAATAGAGCTTTATATGTTGTTTTGCACATTTACATAGGTTTTCTTAGATTTATAGAGGTTTATTTCAGGGGACTGTGAGAATGCTTGGATTTACAGAGTTTTTCGAATTGTAGAGGTTTGCACTATCGAGAGTTTACTGTATAATTTTTTCTGTTTTGCGACCTACATCTCCAGTACAGGATTCAAGCATAGATCCGACGTCCAATTGAAAATTAAAACTACAACTTTATTTCATAAAAATATTTTTTTTTTTTCAATTTAAAGCAAGAATAAAGACGCTAACAACAATTTTTGAATGAAAATTTCTTTAACGCCGGTTGTGTAGTGTCCAAAAAATCCTAACCGACACGGTATTGTTTCGACACAATCACATTATTTTTAGAAAAATTGCATCAACATGAGCAGACTCGAGTCGTGGTTTACACATTCAAGTTTTTAGTATTAAGATCCACTTATTCTTATATTTTCTTATGATATACGTCCGAACTTGTTACAACTACTATTAATTGGAAACTAATACTACCCTGTGCTTACTGATTAAATGCGAATATCAAAGCCACCGACAATACAAACAATTTTGAATTAAGCTAATATACAGGAAATTGATACCTAGGGACAACAATGTACAATCTGTTTGGCTTGTCACCTCCCTCGTATGAAAAACACACATGATGTAGTATCCCCACATCAGAGACGGTAACCGACATTTACAGAGCCTTATCACCCGTCTTAACCTCAAAGCAAACTCGAATCCATCAAAAATGAGCTTGCTTCCCTCTCGGCTGGAGTATTGATACACTGCGGGTGGGAAAAGATAAATCAAAGCAGGAATTTCTCTTATTTTTCTATTTTTCGCATTTCTTTTAGGCTGAAACATCAGTCATCAGTCCGTAAACCTTAAAAAGGAATGAAATGAACAAGGGAAAAACTTCCCTCAGTCCACCCACAAACAATCTGTCTACCTCCCACCAAGAAAAGACGACCTAGCATCGGTTGAAATCTCAGTGAACTCACACCCTTGGAGGGCGGGGAGCTTAGGACTTTGGGGAGTGAGGGGGAAATTTTTAAGAAAAATCTCCCTTCATCAATATCCGCTCCCAGTTTCAAACAAAAAACCTAAAAAAAAATGTGAAAAAAAAAACAAAAGGAAAAGGAAAACACAATGAACGTATTAATTCCTTTCATTTTACCTTGTTGGCATCGAAAGCCTCCAATTCGTACTCCTGCTTTTGTAACGGAAACAATACGAAATTAGATCTTGAAAATGGGACCAATCAGAGAGCTGGGGCAGCACTGCTATTCAATCATCCTTCAAAAATGACGGAAACAAGTTTTGTTTCATTTTCGGAAGTTTTTTTGTTTTTTTCTTTTTTAGTTAGTAGGTTGATGTTCGCCTTTGTTGTTACCTTAAAATTTCATTATTGTTACGGTTTTTTTGTTTTTAATAGATTTGTGCCCTGGGTAATTTCCTTCCGTCAATTACAGCCCAACGATACGTAAGAGATAAACGAATCAACTGTGTATATTTGACGATTGTACCGAAAAGAATCTTATCAGTCAAATGTCGATGGATTTTTATGGTATGGTAGTTGTTGTGCGTAGTCCCTGTCTGTTAAACGAGTGCCGTTGACAGGGGTTTGTGAGTAGTTTTGTTTTATTTTGGAAATGTAGTGACGATTAATTGGATATCCCTTTGAATCAAACACACACAAAATTACATTGACAGCGAATGACTTAAAAAAAAAATATTGTAATACTCATCTTCCGCTTAAAGTCTCTCACTCACTTTCGTTTCTTTCTTTTTGGGGTTTCGTTCCAAAGGAATAACGAAACCCTTATAGAATCACTGCGGTGTCCGTCTGTCTAAAACTATATAAGAACAGATACATTCACAACGTCAGCATTTGTGTTTACAAAGCTACACACCAGCCCTGTGAAGTACATTCAACAAATCCGCAATCGTTCTACGCCAGCGACAGGAACGACGCAAAAAATCCAAAGCAACATACACTCAGCGTTAAAAGAAATCCTTATCTAGCACTCTGCCACTTAAGCGTTACACCATGAAAAGCTATTTAAAATAATTCGCTTCAAGGATGGGGAAGAACTTTTAGCCAACCGGAAGAAGGGATTTAAACCGAAAGAAATCCGAGGGAACGCAATTAGGAGAGCGAACGAGCACACACCACAACGAACTAAAGACCGGCTTCTACCCGGATGATAAACCTGAACGACTGAACGACGACTTCAAACGTATAAAGAACAAACATAAATCCATCCACAAATTTTGCATTAATTATGTAACTTTAATTTAATCTTAGTCGTTTCTCTGAGACCGAAAATCCTTTAGTACTTAACATAAGTTTTCCAAAGCAAGTTTTCGCGCGAAGTTGTAGTTCACGGATGTACAGGAATTACAGATAACGATGTCTTTAACAAGGGACGAACACGAACACACGACCGCTTTGTGACCGTTTTATCCGGCGTTCGAAGCGCATCTAATGATAACGTACGTGGTACATATTAAAGATGCTTTTCCTTTTTCAGACGGCTGTTGTTTTTGTTTCTTGCCGTAGCAAAAATATACAATACGTAACGGAATGGGGCCAACTGTAGGATGAGAAAGTTCTCACGGTCCTTTTCTCTTCAGCGAAGCTTTTATTGCATCCTTGCTTTCGTCGCTGAAGAGTATCACTAGTTTTTCCAAAAGAGAATGAAAATGGAATAAAGAGATCCAATCGTAGAACAGTATGACAGATGTGACCTAAATCCGCACTTGTGTTCAATACATTTGAGTGAGAATTTTTCAGCTATTACTCAAATTATTAAATCATGTTAAGCTACCTCAAGACACTACCTTAAATCGTACCTGTTGCATGTGATTGACAAGAAGAAAAGTTTAACCAAAAACTAGTTTATTTGCACCAGTTGCATTGAGTTCTAACAATCAGGGATGTATTTTAATTTCAAGAGATTTTGAGACTAAGCTTTAGGTCTTAATACTCCAAATCCAAAACTTCAAAAACCTCTATATCTTGCGGAAGCAATCTTAAGGCATGCAAAATACAAAATTGGTGTTTTTTAAAAACCCGAATGGGGTGCTTGACTCCGTAAGATCTCTGCCAAAAGCGTTCATTTTGAAATTGCTTGAACCGCATCGACATTCCAACCCAAATTAAGGCCTACCGCAACACATTTGCGTATGTTGTAGGACACTCTTGATTTATTCTTACACTCATCATTCATAAACAATAACAAATCAAATTGCATACGCATTATTTATCACGGTTCTCCAAATTAAGAGAAATACAGATTCAAATAGATTTTATCTGAGAAATTAAACTGCGCATGTCTTGAAAAGCATTATTTGCTCTATAGTAAAGCTCTACGCAGCATGCAAATTAAAATTGAAATGATTTAATTTTCAGTTAATGTTCTACATACCACAGACTGAAGGTACTTGTCCGATTAACACCAAGTCTGACGACTTCTCCTCATCGCACATAAGAGAATTATAATAAAGTAATTAGGTATACACCTTTTTTGGTATTACTTGATTAACAAAGAAAAATAATTCATTAGAATCAGTTGCTGCTCATGGACATGGTAACAGAAAATCTTTCATGAATTATTTAGGTTGTTAGCTGTAAATAAAGAGCACTTGCATACCCGTACAAACCTGCACTAACAAGGAACCATTCCCATGACTAAATGTAAGGTTATGGTTCTATTTCTGCATTTTAGCATTTTGTAGTCTTTTATGCTTTAAAACTACTACTTGAATACACAAATAAATAATATATATTATTTTTTGACAAAATAAATATAAAACTATAATTTAAATATATAGTATAATAATTTCAATCTGGCGGTTCAGATGGTCGATTGTCGATAGCTTACATTTAGTCATGGGAGTGGTTGTGTGCTAGTTTTGGGGTCGTATGGTTATGAAAGTGCACTTTATTGATAGTGTAATGGACCACAAAGAGTATAAAAGCATTCTTAAGACACAGCCCTGAACTAGTGCAGGTCATAAGGGTCGTAATACCAACTGCGTTTTCCTTTTACATAATGATCCTGATCATCACTCAAATTGGCTACCACTAAATACCTCGAAATTGATTGGAACGATACTGGAATCGTCAGATATAAATCTAATTTCAGACATTTCGGAGCAAAATGCAAAAAAAAGCATAAAAGTGTCAACAAAACTGGCTTAAAAGTCAGGTAATGGATGTTTGACCCGAATTGTGTCAAATAACATCTGGCATGGCTCAAAACTGTTGGGCTTCATAAAAAATAGATAAATGCAGATTATTATAAGAAAAAGTTGGACCAATAAGATGTTCCATGAACTTGGAACTGAGTTATTGCGAAAGTGAGCAAATACTTTTTGGAGATTAAAGTGCAAAGTTAATGAACATTTTTGTAGGTAACTTAGTTGAAAATTATGATATTCTGTTTCTTATGTCGTTTAATTCAATATTCAACGCAGAATAAAAGCATGTACATATGATTTTTGTAGGACTTATAGTTTCTTTCTATGACCATTTTTTACTTCAAATGGGTCGGTGAGCGAAAGCAGCTGGCGGCACCGTATGTCTGCATCGGCTGTGGGTGAACTTGTATTTATTGAACAATTTATGACCCAGTTCATACACTTCAACATCCTTAAGGAAAACTTAAAAGGAGCGCCGAAAAGCTGGGATTGGACAGAGATTTCTACTTCCACCACGGTAAAGATCCTAAACATACGGCGCGCAATGTAAGAATGTGGATCATATACAACATTGCACATACTTTCACAACCTCCCCGCTGTCGCCCGACCACAATCCGATTGAGCATGTCATGTTCAAATAAAAATCATTCAAAACAAATAATGTAATAAAATCAATTAAAACAAATAAGTTAATTCGAAATGCAAAATTTTATGGTTGACTTTAGAAAAAAAACTTGTTGATTCTGTGCTGAATATGTTAAACGCTGTTTTAAAGCAAAATGGTCTACAAACGGGGTACTAAATTTTATATATTAGTTTTACAACTTTGCTTCCGCGGTTTTGCTGTAGATAGCTGTAGCTGTAAGTGGTAGTCGAAATAAATAGATCGCAAATGTCATACAATAATCTAAGATATTTGTTAGCATAACACCATCCAAATATTAGTCGATCATAAAGTTATTCTCAATAAAACCTGTCAGCTTACGAGCCGAATTCTAGTCCTTTGCGAGAGGTTTTAATTTTCTGTTGCAATCTGAAAGAATCTGCGGCTGAGGCTCATCGAATGGTCTCAAATACCCATGCTGAGGCCGCTATTAGTGAAAGAACGTGCTTGGTGGAACGTGGTTTCAACGCTTCAAGAACGGTGATTTGGAAGATGCAGAATTGGAGGCGTTACTTGATCGAGACTCGTTTCAAACGCAATCGAATCAAACGCAAAACTAATCACAAATGTATAACCAGTTTATTACAATAAAGCCTCGAATTTCGGAATAAAAAAGGCGGAAGCAAAGTTGTACATCTTATATACGCTTATATTCTTAAATGTGTGCAAAACTTTTGTCCCCCCTAAATTACGTGCTTTAATGTATTTTTCGCTATTTTTCTATGAAAACAAATTTTTTAAACTTTTTGTGTTTTGTGATATTAAAATCTTAAGAATGAATTAGTGTTTCCTGAAAAAATCAAAAAAATCGGGTGGTTTACTTTTTTTTGAGCGCTGGTCATAGTTCGAAAGTGGCACTGTGGCACATTTCTCCATCGCAGTATATTTTGGCTGCATTTTATTTCTTGATTCTAAGCGGTGCGCCAGTTACCAAGATTAAAACATAAAGACGGACAGAAGAAATCACCTTCTTTCCAATGAAACCAATGAACGATTTTTCGAGCGTTATCATCCGTTTCCTTTAATCTGAGACTAATTCCGAAAAAAAAATTGAAAAAAAAACTTAGTGTTTCGGACTGTTAAGCGAGAGTACGCGGGTTCGATTACAGCTCGGGGAAAAAACGCCACCATCAATTTTCACTGCCCCATCTCCAGCGAACGACTGACAATCCTCCTGTAGTACTTCTGTCACGGAAAGCTTTCGCAATTAGCCGTTCGGAACCGGCAATAAACTGAAGGTCCCCTTCACATGCAAGAATGATAGAATACAGATTACATTTTCCGCAGGTCCGCCATGTTTGTTTATGTTATCTTGTCTTTGATTACGTCATAAGAGACCAACGAATGCACCTTCAAAGGTAAGGAAGTAGATGATGGATTATTATTTTTTCGCGCAAAATTTGAAGAAATATATTTTTGCATTTTATTTCCAATCGGTGGTTATTTTATAAAAATTGGCATAGTTATAAAAATGACGTGCGCAATATAATTGTAATGCCAATAACAAGGCAAGCAGCTCAAGTATTCAGTTTTACTGCTTTCCAAAAGCTGGTAGCATCCGGAGGCAGAGAATACATTCCTGTCGGAGAAAAGACAGCTTTAATCCAAATACTTCGCGGATTTGCTTCTCACACTTCCTTAATTTGAATCTTTGCCCAAATATGTGTATAATGTTCGATTATGTAAACAACAAACAAAACAATAATAATGAAGTTGACAATACAGATGCAGTTAGCAATACACATCAACTAAATATTTTAAAGGCTGCCATAGAACATTTAAAACAGGGGATTTAAGTTACTGTTATAACAGCATACAAAGAATTAGAAAATTTTTTTGAGAAAGTCAATGGGGACGACCTGCTCATCACCAATGAGTTCTTAAAAAGTCATTAGGAGTATATTTTTTCTAACACTTTCATAAAATAATACTTTAATAAAATAAGTTAATTGTATAGTAATCTTTTCCATAGAAAGTACACTAAGTACACTTAAAAGACTACGTCTTATTCTGTACATATATAATATTAGCCGTGTTTTATTATGCACTCATGATCTATATAGATCATTAGTTTGCACGTATTGCAACAACAACACATGATCCAAATAGCTATTCACGATTGGGAAACTAGTTTCCGCGCCTCTGGTGGAGAATAGATTATACGTCGTATCCCGATAGAATTTTTACAGATTATTGGCGCGAAGAAAATTGTATGGGTTTTCGAAAAATCGGTCGTAAAGAAAATCGTTTTTATTCATTGTTTATGAATTAAACATTCGTAAATAAAAATAAAAATCAATAAAGAACATGTTAAGCTTGAATGTTATTAACAAGCACGTTAATTGTTCGGAAGTCATTTTAAACATTATTTATTGAACACTGAAAATGTGCATTATGCAAAGCAATTATTCCACTTTGCGGAGATAAGTTATTAGTTTATTTCTTTTGCGAAGTGAAATAGGCACTTTGAAATGGTCATTCTTAACTGCATGTGATTTAAATTTAGTCAATCGGACTAAAAAAAAGTAAAAACAATGAAAAAATTTGTGAAGTTCCACAATGGAAATTTAATGGAGGTACTGCAATTTCCATGTTGGGCTTCGCCTCTTTTGAGGTCGAATTCAGTATCAGAAGACCTTACTCTGTTTAACCCCAAGTAAAAACAAGCAAGAATTAATATCAAACTTAACGCCCCAAATACAAAAGCGTAAATAAACCTCCGCCCTAGTTGACTATAAACCCAAAATCCCAGAAACAAACAAACACCCAGATGTAAAATAAAACCAAACACTATTTTTTTTTATCAATTTATTTGTATCCAATCTCTTGATTTGTAATCCAACACATAAGTAATAAATGAATCACTTATAGCACCTAACACTTAACACATATTACACAAAAAAAAACATAGTGCTTTTCTTGCTTTTTTATGAACATGTTTTTGAATTAAGTTTCACTCCTAAACACTTGGCAACTATTTTAATAAATACTTACACATTTTCTGAAGCCATTGCAATCAAAACTATAATTATAACTTTTATTTTTCACATTTAAATTTGTATTTTTATTTGGTATTGATTTCCAATTTTTCATACAAATTAACTCCCGCCTTCGGCCTGTCAAAATTCGATCGGGTAACCGTTGCGCAGCTATTAACCACCAGAGCACACCGTTCCAAGTCTCAATTGAGACTAAAAACTATAATTATAACTTTTATTTTTCACATTTAAATTTGTATTTTTATTTGGTATTGATTTCCAATTTTTCATACAAATTAACTCCCGCCTTCGGGGGTGCATATAGTAGTGTGTGTGATGATGAGAATGATGGTATACGCGGCTTAAAACTTTTAAAAACATTCACATGCGTTACAAAATATTTTTTTTTTAATTTTACGAACTTCTCATATCTTATTATATTGATCTTATTATATTGATGCCATCAAAAAAAAAAAACAAAGCAAAAAAGAAAATGCAGAAAAGGTTCATTCAGCAAGCTCGCGTAATCTTTACAATCACTCCGCCGTTACTTTTTGAATCAGAGATCGTTGATCAAATATCTTCTAAAATATAAGACAAAATGATTCGAGCGAATGGTGAAGGTTCAAAATAATCATAAACACTAAATATTAATTGAATGGTTTTTTAACAGTATAATTTATAGGATTTGTAACTTATGATTTAAGTGAATTTGTTTTGTGTTTCAAATGTAATGATCAGTTAACCCTTTTACTACTTACTTTTCCTTGATCCACTTAAATTTTTGTTTCTGTCATATAACAATTGATGTTTGCTTTTATCAGAAATGTTTTTGTTAGAAATGAAAACTCTATTAAAGCGGAAAGCAGGAAAGCAAAATAACATAGAGAAAGCATAGAAATATCGTTGCCCGTACAAAAATTAATTAGACAAACAATGCTTGAAAGGTTGTAGTTTGAATTATTTGAATTTTTGTTTTTTAATTATGTCTTTAAACTATCCAATTAAAGTGCAATAAGTAAAATAAAATAGTACCTTTTAGATACGTTTAGTAAAAAAATTGAAAGAAACATTTTCCTCTTGAATCAAACAAACTTGGACAGCATTGGATTTCCAAACCATCTCGTTAAAAAGATTTCGTATTGATGATGATAGACTGGTTTTGTTGATACTAACTAAGACAAGAGGAAATTCACTATTCACAACAAATGTATTTCTATATTTCGCAAATGTACTTGCATCATATTAACCAAAAAATATTATTAAACACTCTTATCAATATAATATTGTAAGTCCATTATTTCTGATGTCGTTTTCTTTGTTCGTCCCATATATGAGAAGTTCGTAAAATTAAAAAATATTTTGTAACGCATGTAAATGTTTTTAAAAGTCTTAAGCCGCGTATACCATCATTAAACGCTACCAAGACAGATAGGGTACCACCCACAGACAACCTAATATAAACACCCAACTGTACAGCGGCTATTTCACCTCGTCCATCGATGAATTTGACAGTGAATCACAAATGTAGCTGAAATACAGGAAGCATTTTGACAGTAATTCAGGAAGCACCGAACACTTGCTCATCATTTTCACGCACATTTGTTTGATTTGTTTTTCAAAGCTCCCAAACGTATTCACAGACGCAAAATGTTATAAAAAACGCTGTCAAATAAAATCAAGGGGCAAGAGAAGTAGAAGTTGGGTATCTGTATTGGCTAATTTGTGGGTACCACTGATTTTTCGCACTGCTATCATACATTTTGGATATAAAACTTGTAATAGCGGTAGTGAACTGTCATTTCACACACACTACTATATGCACCCCCTGACCAACAAACGTAGCCGAGTTGTGGCTCGTGTTATCATTGGTTCCAAGTCTCAATAGATCACGAGTGCATTATAAAACACGGCTAATATTACCACAGATAAAAGAAATATATTCGAAGTTCAGATGTGGTACCACTGCCATCTGACGTTTGTCATTTGCTTATTAATTCTTTTTATTTATATTTAAAGTAGCGAAGATGGAGGAGCATATGATAGAACTCGTCAAAAAAACCGAATTTCTTTAAAATAAAAAAAAAATTAAAATAAAAAACAACTTATTGAAAGATCCTTGCAATTGTCTCTCATTTTTACTATACATAAATCGAGTCCATAGTCTATTTTTTTTTTTCAATTCGCGATAAACGGCATAGCTTTGAAAATGTAATATACGACTCTTACGCTTTAATAAGCACATTTATTAAAGTTAGAACAGTAGGAAGACATTTTTTTTCAGAACCTTAATGAGATCAATTCACTTCTTCTTCTTTTGCGGGCGCTACAGTCCGGGGTGGACCTGGGCCTCAGCCTACATGCCTTGCCATCTACCGCGGTCTTGGGCTAGGCGCCTCCAATTTCGTACGCCCAGCTGATTTAGCTCCCTATCTAACTGGTCACGCCACTGGAGGCGAGGTCTTCCTCTACCGCGTTGTCCATCAGGGTTGGATTCGAAGACCTTACAAGCCGGAGCGTTAGTGTCCATACGCTCCACATGACCTAGCCATCTCAGTCGAGACATTCGAACTCGTTTAACTAGATCGATGTCGTTGTACAGCTCATAGATTTCATCGTTTAGCCTTCTCCTCCAAACTCCCTCTGTGCAAACGGGACCAAAAATAATCCGAAGCACTTTCCTCTCGAAGCGACCAAGAATCTCTTCGTCCACATTTGATATTGTCCATATTTCTGCGCCATACAGTAGGACTGGGTAGCTTGGTACTTCGAGAGAGGCCTTTGTTTTTCAGCTGCCGTTTAAGCCCAAAGACACAGCTATTGGCCAGGGTAAACCTCCGTTTTATCTCCGCGGTCGTATCATTCGCAGAATTTACTTCTGATCCTAGGTACACGAATTCTTTCACCACTTCGAATTTATATTTGTCTATTGTGACGTTTTGCTCAAGACGTTCGTGTTGTTGGGCTCTCTTTGCAGACAGCATATATTTCGTCTTACCTTCATTCACCGCAAGACCCATCTTAACCGCTTCTTTCTCGATGCTCGCAAATGCCCCACTGGCCCGTTGTGTCCTTCCGATGATGTCAATATCATCGGCATACGCGAGTAGTTGTACGGACTTGTGGAAAATCGTGCCTCTAGTGTTGTAGTCCGAGTTACGCACGATCTTTTCGAGAATGATGTTAAAGAAGTCGCATGACAGTGCATCGCCTTGTCTAAAACCTTTCTTGACATCAAAGGTCTCGGTGAGGTTTTTACCGACCTTGACAGAGCAACGGGCATTCTCCATCGTTAATCTGCAAAGACGAACGAGTTTTGCAGGGATGCCAAGACTAGACAATGCGCTATATAGCTCGTCTCTAAATGCTGTCATACGCGGCCTTAAAGTCGATAAATAGGTGGTGTGTATCGACTTGGAACTCCTGGGTCTTCTCCAAGATCTGTCGCAGTGTAAATATCTGGTCAATGGTAGATTTCGCTGGCCTGTACCAGCACTGATATTGGCCAATCAAGCTGTTAACAAAAGGTTTCAGGCGGTTACACAGAACGGCAGAGAAGATCTTGTACGCTATGTTCGGGAGACTTATACCTCCATAGTTGGCGCAGTTTAAAGGGTCTCCTTTCTTTATGATCGGGCAAACGATGCTGAGATTTCATTCATTGGGCATACTTTCATCGAATTAGAGATGAGTTGGTGTATGCACCTTACCAGCTTACCAGCTCATCTCCACCTGCTTTGAAGAGTTCAGCAGGCAGAGATCAATTCACTACCTTTAAAGAATCTTTCAGGTTCCTGAGCAGGACCGAATGAACTGAGCATACAGCGATGGAATAGGACACGAGTAAATAGGACACCACAAGGATCTAAGTAAGGCAAAATAACTTCTGTCAACCCGCCTACCTAGCCTAATATTTTAAAGATATCTTGCTCAATAAGTAATTAAATTGAAAAAAAACTGGTGATAGAAGGGATCTCGCCCGAAAATCTGCTGCCATAAAATACTAATTGAAAAAAGGACGCTTCAAATAACAAATAAAATATGGCAGGTTCTTCCCATGTGTAAAGCGACCAGTGCTGATATATGATTATGCCAGAAATACAATTGATTAATATTTTTGCATGACAAAAAGTCTCTGGCAAGGGTATTTGGTGAAATCACTGGTCACAACAATTTAAAAGCCAATGTTTGTACGATAAAACTACGAAGCGACAACTTATGTAGAAAATGTGATGATGAGTAAAGAAAGACATCCAGCACTACCTCTGATTGTCCCAACATTTGTCGCTTTAAATTCAAAACGTTTGGAAAACATTTCTCTCAAGACTTTTGAAGATAGTGCCGTAACACGACTGGTTGGATCGCGCAACAACCGGATAGGTAATTAAGGAAATGGGGAAAGAACCAAGTCCCGTCTATTAGGGTAAAAAAACTGCCAACCTTGCCAACCTGAAAATCTAAACTTAAAAGATTTCATGGAGAGAAATAAAGTAAACTATTTTTTTTTAGAATTTGTCGTGAATAGGAAAATGCGAAATGCAATTTTTGTCATGCACAGTTGTCCTGTATGATGTATCGCGTAGCATTGTATTAAATGTTTGTTGATATCAGGTTAGAATTGTGCGTACTCTATTGGTAACTTGTAGGTTCTTAATTTGTATATAACAGCATGATCAGTCGCTGTTACTGGATATGTAAATGTTAATTGAGAACCTATTTAAAACTTAGTTAAGGCTTAACCATCACAACTTTAATCTAATAATTTTACCTTATGATCCCTAAAAAATTTGCTTTGCATTACATTCGTTTCTTGGGCGGTTATATAAGAAATATATGCTTAATCTTCATTCTCTGCACTATATATTATACGTTCCCAAAACTCCAAAAAACAACATAGAAGTGTAAATGAACGAGTCTACGGAGTAAGTACCAAATCCCCTTTTTCATCATATCAACGTGTAGGAGTTTTTTCATTAAAAATTAAAAAGCACCCCTTCAACTATGGTTGCCCTTAAATAAAGCACTCTTGGGCAAAATTATCTATCGGGGACTACAATAGAAATGGTTCCGGCTTATCGTCACAAATAATCTCTCTAAGCCATTTATATTACACTGCATATGTATCTCTCAAATACGTTGTTGCTCATCGCCACTGAGTTTTAAACAAAACTAAAGATAAGCAAAAAAATCAAGCAGCAAATACAAACCGACTACATCCTGCCTGACATACACGTCTATGAAATAATTTGCGAGAGATGAAAACATGCCCTACAGACACTGCTGCTTCACCTATGCCAACCCGCTGCCGGAACCATCCGTTTCTCCTTATGCATCCCAGCTAATTTATCCGCATCATAATTACTCAAATGAAATATTTAGTAAACGATGTCCACGTGACATCCGTCCACAGTCTTCGAGTTACAGCTTCCCCACTGCTCCTTCTTTAGAAACTGAGTATTCTCCTCTATATCTGGCATTTAGATTTACCCAACAAGGATCCTTTTTTGTTTTTTTTTTTCTTCTACATCTTCTTCGCCTTCTATCTGTACTCCGATGCCCGCTGCCTGCTCAACCACTCCTCAGAGTACGTACCTTCGGCATTCTGCCATTAAGGACAAACGGTCCCTCTGTGGATGTATCCCACCAGCAATCCGCATTCGAAAACGAACCGATGTCGAGGCCACTACCAGCAGCGGTGTATACAGAACGAAGACACGGGTTGAATTATTGCAACATGAGAAAATTTTTAATCAACGCTACGTGATGTTACGCTATCTTCACAGGCTCACAGGATTTCCACACCTTTTCTGTGTAGACAGCAAGCGCTCCTTATTCGTGCGAACACCGGGTCATATTTCTGCAGGTTCAGCTCCATCATCGTCATCATAATTGACCCACATACATACACTGATGCATATATGTATCCACATTACAGACAGTGGTTCTTCTATCGCGCCCAGAATGTCTACTCGTGTATATTTTCGTTGCTATTGCTCGAGTATTCTATAATATATGGGAACTGTAAAGTTGGGAGTACAAATCAATGGTGAATCTAGAAAAGATGTGGTGCTCGTGAGAGCAAGCACCTAGCCAGAAAAGGAATGCTAAAGAATTTTATAGCTATACTTAGCTTCTAATGACCACGAGTAATTAGATTTACTTTTTTTTCATACTCGTTCGTTCTCATACTCTGCTTTAAGTCAATTGTGTAACGTGTGACCCCACTGTATATCCACCGGAGTGCTACTAATTAAGCAAGCTGTTTATTTTTCTTCAGGGTGTTGGAAAATTGAAACAAAAAAAAAAAACAAAAACTTGGAAGAATGGCAACGGAGAAACTCGCGAAATTTACGGTTTTCTCCGTAGGGGTGTTGGATATTGATGTTGGCAGAGGGCGAACTTATGACTTGAATGGGTGATTTTTTTCTCCTCTGAGGACTCTGTAGTGAGTTTCAGAAATTTGTAGTTTTGCTTCAAATACAATATGCTCTTTCATCGAGCTTTAACTTATCATTCGCTAAATGTGAACGAGCACTTGAGTCGACATCAAAGATCTGTTGTACCCATTTCTTGTGTGATTTGAATCACATATATAACAATATGACCACTACAAAAAAACATCGGGACACAGATTCAAAGCAAGGGGAACCTTTAACGCGAAACGTACTGACTGCGATTCTAGATTAACGAATAAAAATGGAAAGAATTTACTGAACGCAATGATATTAACAACTGCAAGTACACAAGCATGGATCTAACCTGCTGACCCTACGAAGATTCCTAGGCTCATTGATTTCGGTATGACGAAAAATGTCAGTCATACCCTCATTAAAATCAAATCCAGTCTCGATTCTTCTTCTAAGCTATCTTCCCGACATAAATCTGAACCGTTCTAGAATCAAGCCGTCGAGTCAATCAGTAGCCTCGGCTTTGTGACCGTGACCTGCCTGGTTATCTTCACACTAATATGGTCATCAGACGTATCTATGGATGTCTTGGTAGATTATGGCCCAGTGCATATTTTACTCCACTAGAAACTCATCGAAAACTTATCTCTGCACTGGTATTACCTTTGATAATTTACTCTGAGGTCGTGTATTGCAGTCTGGATTCACTCTCTCGACATAAGTTACAAGCAGCCTTCAACGATGCAGTACGCTACATCTATGGAATTCGCCGAACTGAACACATATCACAGTACGCTCAGGATTTCTAAGGCTGCTCCCTTCAACAGTTCAACAGCATCAACACTAGAAACTGCTTATTTTTACATAAAGTCATCTACAGTCATAGCTCAATGTATTTATGTAACAGACTTAATTTCACCCGCTCTTCTAGAATTAACATCATTCCCTGTTGTAGTAAATATCTCAATTCGTCACACTTATTCTTCGTTTACTGTTAGATTATGGAATTCCCTGCCCTTCACTATAAGATCAACCTCAAACTTGTCTGTCTTTAAAATTGCAATACAACTACATTTTCCAACAAATTCTCGTTAAGCCCCCCACCTTTTCCTATCCTATATTTAGATTTAAGAAAAATTGTATACTAGCTGCAAGTTAATGAAATCTATTTCACTATATTAAAAGATTCTCAAAAAAGATTCTGATCTTAATGTACATTCCAATTAATAAATTGAAATGAAATGAAATAATCATTCTCCAATAATGTACAAATAGCAGGTCAGACTCAAATTCGTTTCTCCAATAACCTTTCGAGTAACTCCAACCCTGACGCCAAAATCTATTATTTCTATTCTACATTACATTAACAGGGTTCAAATCAATACCAATAATGACGGCTAGATCTAAAACCATCTATACACCTAAAAACATTAAAAAACAGATAAGCGAAAAAATAAAGTTGCGGAAAAATTACAGGAAACCAGGTCACCTCTAGACAAAACTAGACTAAACAAAGTGATTAAAGACCTTAAAGAAACCCTAAAAACTTTTCACAACGACAATTTAAATAATTACCTCCAAAACTTGATTTCAACCTCTAAAAGAAATTATTCACTGTGGAAAGTCACGAAATCGCTCAAAAATCAGACTAAAAATCGCGCACTCCTTAAATAACCTACAGTAGCTACAAAGCAACTGTGTTAGCAAACTATTTCAAGGTAACATTCTCTAATGACGTAGATAATTACAGCTACCACGTCTACCCACACATAGAACATTTGCCAAATTGGAACTAAAGAAATCTCCGGGCTATGACGTCCTTACAGGAAAGTTGCTTAAAGAACTACCTAACGTACGTATATACGTACGACTAGTATATTTACGTAATCTGTTCAATGATTTGATAAAATCTGAATTCTTTCCAAAAGTATGGAAAGTGGCGGAAATAATTGCTATAACCAGACCAGGAAAAGACGCAACAAAAGCAATCCTCATACAAACCGATTAGTCTACTCCAAACTCTTTCCAAAATATTTAAGAAGCTAACACACGATCATCAGTTCGGCTTTGGAAGACAATACTCAACCGTTCAACAAATGCACCGAGTGACGAACAAAATATTCAAAAACCTGAACGAGAAGAGATTTTCCGCAGCAATTTTTCTTGACGTGGCTAAAGCTTTTGATAAGATATGACTTGCTGGTCTAAGGTCTTAGGTACTAGTGACTGCCTGTCTTTCTCTGCCTTTCTCTTGAGTAAAGAGAAAAACTACTGAATCAAATACATAGTTCTTCCTTATTAAAACTTTAAACCAATAATAAAAATATTTGCTCACTTTCAACTTTTCTTAACAGAAATTTAAAAAAAAAATGTTCTTTTATGTAAAATGTACATGCCTGTATTTATTCGCATTAATAAGTTTAACTCATATTAACTGGCACATTCAGTTTCTGTTACATCTAACAATTGATTTTTCATTCACATTATTTTTATACCTTTTGATATAGTGTACTTTCTTTGTGTACGTTTAAATTTTATATGTTTATATATAATTTTGCTCACAGAAAGGCTCCCGCGACAACTTATTTTAGCATAAAACCAACCCCGGCCATATCTATTAACAAATATGCTAGCTACTTCAAATAATAACATGGTTCCATCGATTCATCCGAACTTTTTTAAGGTGTCAGGTGTATTGGAGGTAAGCCAGGCATTGTGCAAAGAGATTACGTTGCACTCAAATGATTATTAAAACAAATTTATATTTCCTACTTTTTATCTTTCAATTTAATTATAGTTATAATTCTTTCAAATATATTTCACTTTTTTTGTTTTGTTTTTAATAGCAATTACAAAATCATATTAATATAGTACACAAATAATTTCCGTAACATAAATGAGAAACAAGGTTAAACAACACGGCTTACGATAATAATGAAATAGTTTCTGTTAGTATGTGCTGTGTTTTGGCTGCAAATATTTGAAAACTGACAAACTAAACAAAAAAAAATACACACATTGTTGATAAAGCTTAGAGATTTGAATAAGAGATAGATATTTGTTGAAGTAATAAAGAAAAGATATTTTTAGGAAATTATGAAAAAATATTTTCTTTAAAAATCTCGATAGTCAATAGTGACGGAAAATTTATAATAATATTTTGTCTTTATTTTATACATATAATAATATATTTAATAAATAAATGTGCCCTTAACGACCCTGACTTTTCGAATGAGCAATCAACCATTGAAGTGTTATGTCAATATTATCCTTTTCTTTACACGAAATGCTGTAGCAGCATATCTCTCTGTCTTGTATACTGGAAAGATTCCTGAAAATAAAAAGTTCCAACAATTTAAACAGGTGGAAAATATACTTTACGGGAATTTACAGGAGTAACAAAGTTACACACAGTAACACTTCATTCGCATTGTAAAATAGCCTCTAATATAATTCCGTAATAGCGAAAATTGCGAATAATATTGATGTCAAAGGTAATGGAATATTGTATGTCTCGATGTATTAAGTTTAAATTCAACTTTGGAGTGCATAAAAAAGGCACAGGTTTTCTATTCATTCTTTTTGCTTATTTTCCCATTCGCGATCTTCTATTTCTATTTTGTTTTTGTGAAGCATACAGAGGTTGCAACAGTTTTGCGCTGTAGTTCACGGCAGTCACAGGATTCCTAAACTCAGTCTGACTTCGCTCTATCCAAACAGATACTTGTGCTTAATCTGAATAAAAGTCAAGCTCATTCCAAAAGCAAAATGATTTTTCTTAATTCAGCTAAGAAGATAAGAAATCGGCATTTCAAACATTCAACCGATCGATTTAGTTAAAGTTTTGAAGAGAACTTTTTATGTCGCAAACCTACTTTTTGGCGAGTCTATTGTCTTTTACATAATCACAACCTATGCTTGGTCCCGGAACACGGATAACTTAAGGAACTTAGGTCTGGAAGGAAATGGATTTAAACAATGACCCTGATTGCAAGAAACAGGCTCATAGCTACTTGCAGAAGCCATATAGGCAGCAAACGTCAGATAGAGTAATTTGATTTCTGGCACATCTCTACTGAGTGAAATTTACTGTGATTAGGATTGCCAATTTGGTAATAAAAAAAAAACAATATGCTTTACAAATCTCTTTTTAGACGATCATTTCAGTTTAAGTTTCAGTTGAGCTATTTGTTAAACTTTCAGTTAAATTGATGTCTTAACGCAAAAACTGAAGCGCTTAACTGAAACTGGAACTAAAACTGATTAAATTCCCATAACACAAATTGAACATAAATTGTGAGTTCCGCTATGGCGGTGAATCAATATTTTCTAGTTTTTTTTTTAAATATGTCGAAATGGATATGGTCGATTTCATTGAAATTTATCGCGCGTGTCCATGTTTATGGAAGAAAAGTGACCCTTTTTATCACATCATAATCATTCAAAAGGGGCTCACAACTTAAACGATACGAACGTTGCAAATTGCTATCGGTCAACGATTAAGAAATTGTATTACCTTTCTCATGCTTGATTAACCCATGGAAAATGATACCAACATATCTTAAGCCACAAACACACATTTTTCATAAATACGCATTACTTACATTCGTTCAATAAGACCAGTCTCATCCAGAGCCCCGGGAAGATCTCGTTTATTACCCAAAACAAGAACTGGAATGCCTGCTAGTTGTGGCTTATCCAAGAGTGAGTGAAGCTCATTCCTAGATGCTTCCATTTTATCGAGATCAGCAGCATCAACCATATATCTGGAAAGCATAATATAATTATCAAAAATATGTAGGCCAAATGTATTTCATGGACCTACACAATTGCATTAACACCTCGACAATATCTCTCCCACATTGATCTAAACCTCGGCTGCCCACCGATGTCCCAAACTTTTATGGTCACATTACCTTTGGTAATTTTGCGCATGTTAAAGCCTACAGTTGGGATCATGTCTTCTGCGAACTGGCCAGACTGAAAAGAAGAACGAAGAAAAATAAGTCATTACATGTCTGTATATTTATTTATTAAGCAGTAAACATTTTTTTATATTTTGTTTTTATTTTCCCAATTTGTTTATTGTCTGTATTATTTTTGACCAATGATGATGATGATGATGATGATGACAATTTTTATGTGCGTATGTTTGAAATTGTTTTTTTTTTTTATGTTTTTTCTACATTGTTTTTTTTCGTCATTTATTTATTACATTTTTGTTGTTATTTTGCATTGTTTACTGTTTTGTTGTTCTATGTTTTCTTAGCCGTCTAATTGATGTTTGTACATTGTTTGGTATGGTCCGTACTTCATCTTTTGTGTGTAGTTGTAGTTTTATACGATGTGTAGTGCTACTCTGTCTTATCTCCTGCTCGATTGTCGTTTTATGTTCAGATCTTTGTGAATTTCTTTGTTAGGTACGTACCAGTCCGCGTTGACTATCGTCTGAAGTATTTTGTCCTGCATACGCTCTATGATTGATTTTGTCCTGCATACGCTTTATGATAGTCTTGTAAATCAGTAGTTTGTTACCAATTGTCAAGTTTGAGTTTCTTTTTTATATTCGTCTCTTTTTGTGTAAAATGTGTTGTCTCCAGGTTAATTTACTGTCAATGTACATACCCATATACTTAGCGTACTTCGCTGTCTGTATGTTTTTGTTATTGAGTCGTACTGGCAAAATAGTGTTAATGCGCCTTGTCGTGTAAGTTAGTGACAAAAACAGCTGTCATCCTGGGGTGCGATGCCAACGCACATCACTCAGTCTGGGGTAGCTCCGACATCAACGACAGAGGTGTCTCTTTTTGATTACATTATTGGTACTAATTTGGTAATTTGTAACATTGGCAATGAGCCCACTTTTGTCACTAGGAATAGGTAGGAGGTGCTAGATGTAACCTTCGTCTCTGATAGAATTTCACAACTAGTCAGGGATTGGAGGGTGTCAGCTGAACACTCCTTCTCTGATCACAGATATATCGAGTTGGGCTAGCTCTTCCACCTCGCACGGTCTTTCGTAATTACAGGAAGACTGACTGGGACAGGTACAGGGAAACTGTCAGCAGAAAGCTCCCGGTTCCTCACTCTACCCCTAATACCGTCAGCGAGCTTGGTATGGCTGTTGAAAGGTTAACAAGTGTCCTAAACGGCGGAATGTCCGCATCCTGTCCCACCCGCAAAGCTAGAGGTAAACCCAAACCTGCGTGGCGGAGTCAGGATCTGGTACGACTCCGCACCAGATGCAGAAAACCATTCAATTAAGCCAAATTCACGCGCCACGTACCCCTCAGGGAATACAAGATGGATTTAAAGAAGGCCCAACGGCATTCTGCGAAAAGATAGAAGGTACCTCTGAAGCGTCCAGGCTTAGGAAGGTGCTAGCCACCTCCCCCCAACCACCCAGTTATTTACAGAGGCCTGGTGGTACGTGGACCAGCTCCAGTACCGAGTCTCTAGATCTTCTGTTAAATGTGCACTTTCCAGGCAGTTGTGCCAATAACTGCATCAACGACAGAGGGCCGCCTGCACACGAACCCTCCAGTAACTCATTAATGATATCAAACGTTAGGATCCTATAGGCACTGCGTAGCTTTAAGCCATTCAAGTCGGCCGGCCCAGACGGCATCATTCCTGCGGAGCTACAAAAGGTAGCTGACACCATTCTACCTTGGCTACATGCAATCTTTCAACGTTGTGTGGATTTGGCCCACATCCCTCGCTCCTGAAAGGAGGTGAACGTCGGCTTCATCCCCAAAGCAGAAAAAAGATCGCATGTGAAGCCACATGATCTTAGACCCATCGGTCTTTCTTCCTTTCTCTTAAAGGTACTAGAAAAGCTGATTGATGCTCACATCCGCTCGCACATTGGTAATGGCAGGCTATCAGGCTCTCAACATGCTTACACCAAAGGGCGATCAACCGAGACTGCCTTACAAACTCTCGTCATCACGATTGAAAGATCCCTCGAGTTCAGAGAATACACTTTGGTGGCATTCCTGGACATTGAGGGGCCTTCAACAACATTGAGCATGGAGCAATCCTGCGCCCCCTGACTAGGCTCGGAGTCAAATCACAGCTTGTTCGACTCATTGAGAACATGCTGACAAGCAGAGTTATCAAATCTAAATTTGGTGATTCAGTGGCTCGCACATCTGTCAACAGAGGCACCCCCCAAGGAGGAGTACTTTCTCCTCTCTTAACCTTGCGGTCGACGAACTGCTGGTGACACTGGAGGATGCATTGTGCAGGGTGGTAACCTACGCCGACGATGTTGCCATAGCGGCCTCAGGTAAATTTCTCTCCACGCTTAGAGACGTTATGAATAACGCTCTCTCTGAGCTAATAGTTTGGACCAGGAAATGCGGGCTCGGTACCAACCCGCAGAAAACAGATCTGGTTTTCTTCACTAGGAGATACAAGCTCCCCAACATCGATCAATCACACTGTCAGGTGTGACACTTCCAATAAAGGATTGTGCGAAATTCCTGGGTCTTATTCTAGACAAGAAATTAAGCTGGAAACCCAATATTTTTGAGCGGGTAAAGAAGGCCTCCACGGCACTTTACTGCTGCAAGAAGGCCATAGGATGCAAATGGGGTTTACAGCCGCGAGTTGTCCACTGGCTCTATGTGTCGGTCATTAGACCAATACTAACCTATGATGTCACAGTCTGGTGGACAGCGCTCGATAAAGCAGTCTACCGTAATATTCTCAGTCGGCTGCAGAGGTCGGCATGCATTAACATAGGAGGAGCACTTCGCACCACACCCTCTGCTGCACTAGAAATACTGTTTCAAATCCTCCCAGTAGACATCTACAGCAGACAGGTAGCAGCCTATACGGCGGTAAGACTGAAATCAATCAATATGTAGACCAACCTCAGGACTAGACACTCCACAGTATTAAATAAACTGAATTTACTGCCCTCAGTCACCGACTACACCCTTCCCCAGCTCCTCTTCGACAAAAAGTTCACTTCCAGCATTTCCCAGCGAGCAGACTGGTTGGAAAGCCCTTCGGCGCTGGAGGATCCACTAAAGTTCTTCACGGACGGATCCAAAACTGAGTCGGGAGTAGGTACGGGAGTGTACTCCGGAGACCTAAACTTAAAAATCTCCCTACGCCTCCCTAATCATTGTAGCGTCTTTCAGGCGGAGACTATGGCGATCAAGGAAGCTCTGTCTTGGCTAAAACAGAATGTGGTATCCAAGAGGGATATCATCATATGTTCAGACAGTCAAGCCGCAATTAAATCCCTAGACTCGGTCACTTTTACCTCCAAGACCGCCCTAAAGTGCCGCCAATCTCTGGATGAGATGGCCCAGCACTTTAATATTCACCTCATGTGGGTGCCTGGGCATAGTGATATTCAGGGTAATTGCCAAGCTGACGCACTTGCCAGGCATGCGACCACAATTCCATTACAATCCCGAAGAGAATTACCGGCCATGCCACTAGCTACAACAAAATTAAACATAAAACTTCACAGCTTTAAAATCACCAATCACAATTTGGCTCCAACTGGTTCTATTAGGCTGTGGAATGTTTAGTCTGGCCTAAGTGTGGTTGGGCCTCAAAAAGCCCTAGCCAACCACTCTAACCTAACCTAACCTAGAGGGATTTTTCGAAAAATCCGAGTTAGAGGGATTAATATTTTTTTTTGTTTAAAAGAATTTATTTTATTCACAAGAGTATACATGTAAGGAAAAAACACAGCAAATTACTTAAAAAAGGTTGTAATTTTGGATTCGAGACAGAAGTCTTTTAAAAAAGGACTCCGTTTTAAAAAGGCAATGTTGGACCTCATCCGGACTCTCAATGCATTCACTAAATGAAGCTTGTAAACATCTCAGATACCTAACCAACAACACAATGAATAAGCAGCGCACTTATTCATACAGAGCCGCACGGTTGTGTGCACAAATAACCTATAGCTCATTTGTGGTTGTGTGTAGACGGCGTTCGACTTAGAGGGCTTCGACTGTATACACTGGAAATGAACAAGGAGAGCCACCGGGAAAAACACAAGGGATCCGAGTTGTGCTAGATTTATGTAAAGGTCTTCAATACAAAAATATTACAAATGAAAATTTATTTACCTTTCATGAAGTGGTCCAAATAATGCTTAAAATCAGTATGATAGGTACAATCCGAAAAAATTAACCATATATTCCTCCTACTGGTAGTAAAAGGGAAACAAATTTTCTCATCAACGTTTGCTTTTACTGATGAAACAACAATGGTTTCTAACATACCAACGAAAACAAGTGTGTTGTAATTCAGGGCACACTTCACCGCACTAGAGAAGTCAGATGCTAAAAAGAATCTGCATATAGTCGTGAATTAGATGACACAATGGAAGGGGTGGATACATTGAACGAAACGATTGCACTAGCAGAAAAACTAACTGATAGCTAACTTTCATTGATATTTTAGAAATTTCAGTATCCAATGCATTCATTTAATTTGGTTCTGTGTCTCCAGAATAAAATATTACTAAACATCGTCGATGGCGTCTTTTCATAGAAGCTGTAAGAGAATCTCTGAAGAATGAACACATGGTTAGGCGAGCTAGTCTACCACGTACAGTGGATTGTAAGCAGCTCGTCATCAATCAGATTCTTTTTGATCAACCAATAAACAATTCTTCCAAAAAAGGCCGATGTACAACTATATACCAAGTCAGACAATAAGCACGTTAGCAATAAGCGAAATGCACCATTTGCAGCACGTTTATTTGCAAAACGCATAGCCACAACATATGTAATAACAATTTCTTCATAATAAACACAAGGTGCTTCTTATTAATTTCAATGTAAAAGAAACTTCGTTAAATAATGAATCATATGCATTTAGAAACCGTATGGGTCAAAAATAACCCAAGGGACTCTAGTGTAACTTTTTTTTAGGGACGGATGAAGGTTAAATATGCTTTTGTCCGTAAAATATGTCTCTGTTATGAGTAGAAAGTAGTGAAAATGATGCATGGATTATCAACTACAGACACTACGTCGCGGTCTGTTTTGAGGATTTAGGTGGTCAAAATTATTTTTTGGTTTATTTTAACTCTAAGTTATGTATTGCAATGGAAATGATTGTACTTTGCAAAATAAATAAAATAAAAAATAAGTCTAAGAAATGTGTAGAGCATATTCTAGCGTATTTTAGAGCACAAGCATTCTTTTGGAATTGTGATTTCGGCCAATACTTTTTCCAATTGTTATTTAGAGTGAGAGTTTAGGTGTTCTTAAATGATGTGTTACGTGCTCCTAAATATTTTTTATGAAAATAGCCACGAGAATATTATGATCTTTTTGACTTGCAAGTTGCAGCTACTAGTGGTCGCGTCTTAGAAATAACTTGATGCTTTTGTAAAAATAAGATACTTATACAAAATGAATCACCAGTCTGTAAAAAATAATCCCTTGCAATACTGAAATGTCTTTTTGGCAAGCCGCGTGAGAAAAATTAGAGGGTCCACTATTGATTCTTTAAATTGAATAGGTATAAAATTGAAGTTGTTAAGTTGTAGTGGCTATGCGTCACAGAATCACCCTCCAACTCCTCATCCGAAGAACTAAGTTCAGGCTAGGTACGGTAACATTTTAGATACTGATTACCGATTACTTTGATCGGGATTTTCCATGGTAATTTCAGCAAAGAGCCATTAAAGTCTTTATATGGCCAACTGCTTCAATGTCTACACAGATGGCTCGAAACATGATGAAAATATAGGCGCAGGAGTCTTTGATGTGACTCATAACCTGCATTAAGGTTACAATCTTCCAAATAATTGCAGCATCTTCAGGCTGAAACGACGCAGCTTGTCGCGACTCCAATATCTCCCCCAGCTTTACAAAAGTCAATGGTGGACAGTCAGTTAGTGTTTAGGTCTCTTAGCAATAGAACGATCGACAGAACGCTATCGTTTTTCCGCTCCACCTAAACCGAGAAGTGTCATTTTCTATGGTCTCGACGATGCTTTTGAACGATTCCTAAGTTACTATCGTCCTAGAACAAATTGTAAATAGAAAATGTTGTGAAATTGTTGATTTAAAACAGAAAAATATTGGATTGGAAGGAAAAATTATTTTGCCAATGTTTTTTTTTAACACATTTTTTTTTTCATCAAAAACGCATTTTTACACGCTTTATTAACACGTCGTATCGCAAAATATGTAAACATATCTTAGAAGTTAAATTTGACCAATTCCCGGTTTCTAATCAAGCTTAAATTTTGAATAAACGTTTCATTTGCGTGACAATGCATTGCTAGCTAGGTGACATTGTCCTGAGTCCAAATCTTCGAAAAATGGCGGACGAGCTATTTCGTATGCACTATTATGATATCGCTCATTTACTATAAGACTGTCATAACTCAAAAAATTTGATTTCGCAGAAAATGAGTTTAAAGTTTTCAATTGACTACCACCTTGCAGAAAAAAAAGCTGGAATGTTGCAATTTAGGAATGAACAAGTGAACTATTATATTTGTAATATACTAGACAAAAACTAGTAGTAGTAGTGTAACTAGACAAAAACTAGTAATTTGCTAAAAAAAACAGTTTTGTACTTGAATGTTTTATTTTCCACAGTTATTTGATTTGAAACAATGATTTGGACCAACTGAACTTAATGTACTTCAAGTACAAGAGGTAATTGAAATCAAGTAGGTAATTAAACGAAAACAAATCAAATTGTATTTCATCATTCTTCTTTTGGTCAACACGTAAAAGGGCAGACTTCGTCCGGTATTTAATAAATATTAGCTATTACGTAATAGCAACTTATAATTACTTTGATACAGTTAAATTGTCATTACATCCATAAAATTCGGTGTTATAATTTCAGGCAGTGGTTTCATACAGTCATTGTCGTCCATCTTAGATTTCGGCACATCTGGTTTTGTATAAAAAGCGTTGCTTAAAGTAACTGATGTGGCTAGCTCATTTTTTTTTAATAACAATAACTTCCTTGAATTTCTTTTCGGTGACTTAATTTGGTGATTCTCGTTGAATTGTGAGTGTGACAGGTAGCTGAACCTGTCATATTCAAAGAACCAACCTATTTTGTCAGAACTTTTAAATACAAGAAATCCTGAAAACAACGCTTTTTTACAATAAACGGCTTCATTTTCTGCTTCACCGATTGAATTATTGATAAAAAAAATATTCGATAATATTAGAGACCATGTAACTCGTACGAAGCTCCCATTCGTTAAACGGGTACTGCGGAGTCTTGTCCGCTATGTGGTATCACAATGGATTGTGTGTGGCTGTGGGTTATTTGTCTGCAGCCGACCATATCAACCTAACCTATATCGTCTTTGGTAGTATAAATAGGACCACGTTTCAGCATTCGTTTTGTTTCGGAATGTGGAATGTGCTGAATCTACTTCGTTTTGTATATGGCCTTTGATAGTCGTTTGCAAGTCTGACAATATTAAAATGTGTCGAAGGTACTCTGTCAAGGTTGCGCTTTTTCTTAGGAAATGAGGAGAGAGGGCAACATCTGTATACAGAAGTCGGCTAGAATGTGTACCGGCGGTTGTATGCAGAATTGCTAAAGATTTTAAATTTAAAGACTTTCTAGCATATTATGTAAATAATTACAAAACATCTCTAAACATTTATTATTTTTATCCATAATATCGCAGTTATAGAGAGTTGTTGAGACTTTTCACCGAAAAAATTGTCTTAAAAAAAAAATTGTCGATAAAGAGACACATTGGCTTATATGACAAACGGCTTACTTTTGAACAGTAAATCTTTTGTATGAATGTATGTATTTATTAGTATAAGTATGCTTTTTAAAAGCTATAACAAATATATTTATATTTACAGTATGATAATTAAGCAAAGAAAAAATTCAAACAATATTTATATACATTTTGTTTAGGTTATTAATTTGTGTATGAGGATCTTTTATAAATCGAACGCATTTTCTTCTTAAATATCTTAGGTTGGTTTCATTTTTAATGTCCGCAGGGAGGTTATTGAACAGCTGTATTCCTTTGTATAAGAGAGTGTTTTTTGATGCTTCGGTTTCTTGTCGTTAAATCCTTAGATCGTTGTTGTTTCGAAGTCCGTATGGTTGTGTCTCTGCTACTCTTCTTATCCCTTGCGTTAAATATTGTGGCGCTTTACCATATTTCAATTAAATACGGAAAGTAAAGTGTTCAGTTCCAGTCTTCCTTGTATGTCCACCCATTTAAGTGTATGAAGGATTGCTCTTATAGGTGTGTATCTGTTGCATCTAAGTATTGTACGCATTCCCCGCATTTGTAGCCTTTGTAAACGTTCTATTTGCCCTTGCGAACAGCATGTATACAGTATAGTTGCGCAGTATTCAAAATGTGGCTGTATTATTGCTTTGAAAACATTTACTGACGTAAGGTCAATAAAAACACCCAGGTACTTTAGGATGCAAACATTTTCAATGGTCTTATTATTAATCTGAATGCAGTCCTCATTATCTGTGTTAATTGTCATTACTTTTAACTTTGTCTCATTTAACTTTAGTTTATTCATTTCCAACCAGGTATTTATTCTTTTAATGTCATTTAGTAGTTTCGTTCTACATTCATAAACACTTTTTCCTTCGGCGTATATTAAGGTGTCATCTGCATACAGTACGATCCTACTTTCCCGTATTACTTTCGGCATATCATTTATGTATAATATAAATAGGAGTGCTCCAAGTAAAGATCCTTGGGGGACTCCAGTTTCGACCACTATTTCGCCTGATGATAATCCATTGAAGTTCGTCCTTTGTGTTCTTTTTGTCAGAAATGATTTAAGCCATCGTAATTCCTTGTCTTGAATTCCATAAAGGGATATTTTTTCCAAAAGAATGTTTCTGTCGATAGTCTCAAAAGCTCTTTTGAAGTCCAGGAAAAGAGCCATTATTTTGTTTTGTCTTCCGATGGTTTTCCATTCACATATTACATGATTTACTGCTGTTTCACATGAGTATTTTCCACGGAAGCCCGATTGGTAGGTATTGAAGATGTTGTTTTTTTTAAGTACTCCGTTAGTTGTTTCTTTACAACTCTTCCTAATATTTTGTCAAAAGTTCTTAAGGTATTAATTGGTCTAAATTCTTCACATTTACTGGGATTACTGTAGAGTCCTTCCAGAACTGTGGGAACTCCCCAGTTTTTAAAGATGCGTTTATTATCTCCAAAAGCGTCTTTCCAATCCTTTTCCAATTGTCAAGTATCATTAGTGGGCTGATTTTCATTAAGTCCGATTTAGTTTTTAATGCTATGCATATTTGTTTCAATTCCTCGTGCGTTATTGGCTCAAATTCCAAATTTTGATTGATGTTGCGTTATGAAATTTGTATATTTTACGTTATTTATCATTTCCTATTTTGTTAATGCTGTCTACAAAGTACTTGTTAAAGTTGTTTTCAATTTGTTGTCCGTCAGTGATTTGCATGTTACGAAAAGTAACATATTTCGCCTCGGAAGTGCTCTGTTAGTTAAAGACTAGTGTTAGTAAAAGACTTTTTATTGTTTTCCACATTTGTTTTTGTCCTATCGCTGAGTTGTTTTTGCGTTTAATGTATCGATTTTTGACATCAGAAGTTTTAGTTTTATAAATGTTTCTTGCGTTAATGTATTCTCTCCAGGATTCATCATTATTTAGTAGTTTAGCTTTCATATATTTTTCAGTCTTTTTCATTTTAAGATTTTGAAGTTCACAGTTGAACCTGTTATTCGTAATCTTTGTTAATTTGATAGTTCTGCTATCGGTAAACTTGGCAATTGTTATATTTAGCACCGTATCCAGTTTTGTGTTGACTATTTGTTACTTCACATCTGCAATCAAGGTCATGTAGTTCATTGCTGAATTGGTATCTTTTATACTTAAATATATTGCTTCTTTCTTCATATTCGTTTGTGTTTTTGATAATCACCCCAATCACGCAACTCGCATCCGACTCTCGTATTTGCCTCGTATGAAGAGTCGTATTCGAGCGGCATCGCTATTCCCCAACTCGCATGCGTTGAATACGACTTCAAGTAAAAACAACGCATGCTATCGCAGCTACCCGAATGTCAACTGTCAAAACGTGAAAGGAAAATGTAAACAAAACAAAGGAAAGAAAAAGGATCTCTCGTGAAATAAAAACGAAATTCTCGAGTGAAAACAAAATTAAAAGTGGCCTATTTTATTCTGTTTATTTGTATGTTTTTTTTCCCAATCGTTCTGAATAAAATGGTATTTTTGGAGGACCCTGGAGGATTGCCCGATAATTAAACCGTAGGCCGGCGCTTTAATTCAGGAGTTTTTTAGTTCCTAGTGAATTTTGTTGGTTTTTTTTACATCTACTGATATAGATATATTAATAGATTAATCAATTTCAATTATTTTAAAATCTTATTTGTACTTGCAAGATATGCAAGATGAAAGATATTTGTGAATTGTGATCAATAAAATTAAATTTTAGGTGTTTCATGCCAGTTTCCTTTAATCGTTTGTTAAAAGAACCATTTATGCACCATACAAATAAGTTCTCGTATAAAAAGATTTTTGTATTTCACACCACCGTATCCTCTTTTACACAATAAAATACACTTCCACAACAATTCCCATTCAGAAATGTGTATTTGCACGTCTTGTTTTCAAACAACCCTTAACTCGTACACCGAGTCGTAGGCAAATTTCTATACGAGGAAAATACGACAGAGATACGAAAGCGGAATAAGGAAAAAATACGACACTCGTATGCGTTGCTTGCTACGATGATGCTCGTAAAGTATCTTCGGTAATAATGAAATACGACTGTACTCGTATCCGAGTATCGAATGCGAGTTGCGTGATTGGGGTGAATATTTAGTTTTATTACAATGCTTTCATGATCAGATATATTTCCGCTTTCTTCGGTCCAGACTTTTATATCTTGATTGTTTGTTACAATGTAGTCAACGATTGTTTTCGAATCTTTCGTTATTCTTGAGTATTTGTCCATTCTTTGTAGCAATCCGTTGTCATTAAAGCAACATTGCAGCTCTTGCTTGTATGTGTCATTCGAACACCAATTAATATTAAAATAGCCTGCAATTATTATATTGTTCTGGCTTTCAGTTAGAAATTCGATGTTTTCCTTGAAAAAATCGCAAAATGTTCTTTCGGAGCTGTGAGGTGAATCTGTATATTCCGACAATCCTAGTTTTGAAATCCTGGTATGTACAGTCACAAGATACCATGCATGATGTATAATCAATTGCTTTTCTAAACATGTTGCTAATTGTCCATTTGGTCTTGACATATAATGTGGTTCCTCCTGTTCGAGTTGAGTTTGATAGGCACGAAATTTCATTATATCCTTCAATTCGTGTTTCGTTATCTTCGATATTGTTTGTTAAATGAGTTTCAGATAAGATTATGAAGTCATACTTGTCTCGTTCACACAATATTTCCAAATCGTGGAAGTTGTTTATGAGTCCCTGAATATTTAAATATAATCCCAAAACAGACTTTGGCTGCTTATATCCAATTTTCTTCTTTTTTGCGTTAGGTTTATTCTGATACACTGGACATATTTTGTTAAGCGTGTTATGGTTCTCGTCGAGTCCTTAATTAAGTTTTTTATTAGTCGTGGTGCAGTTTATGCATTTCTGGACTGGGTTGTTATCACAATCTTTACTTCTGTGATTTCCAAGACATTTGTAACATGTTTCCTTGTTTTTGCATTCCATCGCCCTGTGGTTGAATCCGTTACACTTGAAGCATCTTAAAACTTCATCTCCATCAAAGATACACCTTTCCCACCCAACGTTCACTTTTTCAAGAAAAAGTTTAAACAAGTTTAAAATGTAATGCTCAAAATGCTGTAATGATTACATTTTTTGGCTAGCATTAGAGAAAAGGTAATTAAATACTTATTTTAAATACATAAACTTATTTAAATACAATACTTATTTTAAATACATTTCTTATAATTATATAAAGTAATAAGCTTCATTGACCAACAAACATACTGTTGATTTGATTTTATCTATCTCCACTTTTTTGAACTAGAATATGATTAATTTTAAAAGCAAAAACAAGTTATCCGTTTTGATTTAAGATAAAACAACAAAAATTTCAACACTAGCAACAACAATTTCAATGGAAAGAAGATGAAATGTAAAAAAAAAGCAAAAAGAAAATCGGAAAAAAATTTTTGAACTCCCCCTTTCACCTTCATTGTTGTCTGGTCGCTATGCCGAACCAGAGGACTAATAACAGGGCTAGCGCTATTCTTAGGCCAAGTTTGAGCAAAATCTGTTGAATGGTTTTCAAGAATCGGAGAAGAGACTACAAAAGTCAAACCCCCATAACTCTAATTAGGTTGGTCCGATTGTTATGGTACAACTTAGCGACCTGTTAGGAACATACCAATATTGTTGACCAAAGATTTACACAATTCTGTTCTTAAGAAGCCTTTCAGACAGCTTAAAGAAAATTGAAACCCCCCTTTCTCCCCTTTGGCGTGCTCTAATTCATAAGTCTTTACCTCAAAATAAGCGAATATCATCACCATCATCATCATCTAATTGATGATGATGGTGATGATAGAAATAGGGTCGCGGGGGCAATGTATCAGATTTCTAGGGAACCTGATACATTCAGGCTTTCGCAATTCGCCGTTCGGAACCGGCATTAAACAGTATAATGCGCACAACACAGTGGAGGTGCAAAAAAACAAAGCTAGGCTCTGGCTCTCAACGGGCTGTTACGCCGCCCAATACATACAGTGTTATTAAAGGCAAATGGAACACTTTTTTTTAATGTACGTGCTAAAATGATCGGAAAGTACTTTATACCAGTAGTTCCCAATCTTTTTCAGCGGCGGCGGACCTACAAGTTTAGAATATTCCTACCTATTTTCCTCCAAGTTTAGAATATTCCTACCTATTTTCCTCCAAGTTTAGAATATTCCTACCTATTTTCCCCAGCTATATGACCAATTGAAATTAAAAACTAAAACATCCACAATATTAAGTGGGTTGAAGTGAGTTTTTTTATAATATTATAAAAAAAAATGCTTCTTTTATTTCTTGCTCCACATTGATCGTCCTCTTGATTACAGCTTCAGCTGAAAATCCAGCCTCACACAAATATATGAAATGGCAAATGGAATAAACATTTTTAAAGCTATAGAAGTGAAATTGGGATTTTCACTTTTAATCGATAACCAAAACCCCATTTAACCGAAACTGATGAATTAGATTTAACACTAATATCGCAATAAAGTTCAATGAGGCTCTCTTCCTTGTGACGATAAATAAGCTAATTCCTTGTGGACGAGCTTATGCCTGAGTGGATCTTGAATCCACGCAAACTTTTCCACATTATCATCTGCAAAATATACATGGACAGACGTATAATACACGTTTGTTCCATTATTACTTTGAGATACTGCAAATATTACGGGGTGCCCCTCTTTACTTTTTACGGCGGAGCAGGGCGCCGCGGCTCACACTTTGGGAAACCCTGCTTTATACAATTCATGGTACAGGACAGCGTGCTTGCACTGGAAGGCACACACTAAGCCACCCAAAGCCTTGGTGTGCAAAAATAGATACACAAGTGGATTCCAATCGTTTAAGATTGATGTAAACTAATAGAAATCAAAGCGATAGAATGTTTTTCTTCCCTCTTAATGAACTTCAATTTTGTAATGAATTAATTATAAACTATAATTGTAGGAAATGAAAATAAATGAAATGAAATATGAATATGATCGAAACCCCTGAAATAATAATACATACTTAAATTTCATATTAAATGTGACGCACTTGGCGTTCTTAAATTAATAATATGTGTAAGAAAAGAAGGTTATCATTAAGAAAACTCAGAAGTTTGAGTATTGAAAAGAAGAGTAACAGATCTTGCGGCAGCAACTATGTTACTTACTGGGAAGTAACTTTCTAAGAACGTGTTGCTTGCGAATCAGAGACAGAGACCAGACAAACACAAACGGCGTTCACAACACAAAGTGAGGCAGTGTTCGATTTTAGAGAAATGAGCGGATCATCTAAAATGATCTTAGGACCGGATGTTAGAATATTTGTCCAACTTAATTTAAATTTTTTTTTTCGGTAAGGAGCATAAACTAACAGTATGATTTGGAGCAAAAAGTGCAACGACACTAAACATGAATTTTTTTTACAAAATAAGCAAGTATCCTGTGGCTATGATAAACAAGTTACTTGGATGTAGTCGGTTGGTTGCAAGTCATGCCTTATGATAAAGATTTATTATGTGCTATATGGATAAAATAAAACCTATTGAAAGAAACCCCGTCTCGTGACAACGTTGCGCACACATATCTACAATGTCAAGCAAAATAATTATCATTAGCTAATACTAGTAGTGACCAGTTATTTCGGTTGGCGATGGCTAGTTTGTCTGCAACAGAACAAAAAATATCACATCCAAGAGTATCTCTACCGTTTTATGGCTTTCGAATAGTAATACACGCTCAGTGGACTACTCACAGAGAGTAGATTATAGGGTAAGGGAACGAGCATACGCGTTAAGAGTTAGTCACTAGATAAAGAAACAAAGCAACTTCGTGTTAATGTATGCTGCGAAGTAAACAATAAAGCCTCGCTTTACGCTCACCAGTCACCGAGCTTATCTCAGCCAACTGCAATGGCTCTAATTGCAGAACTTCAAAATTTATTGATTTTACCGACAGGCTATTACTAATTCCCACAGTGTGTGCTAAATGACTTTTCGAGGCTCCTACAAACGACTTTATATCGCCACCCACTTTGTTACTTATTTTTAAATTATTATCAAAATCGCCCTGCTGTGTCGTTCTCGTCTGCCAATGTAATTAATATAAATTAGAAATCAACAAACGATACTCACTGCAATAACATTTACAAAGGTTGTCTTCCCCGAAAACTGTAGTCCAACTAGTGTTAGTTCCATTTCTTCCTTCCAAAAAATACTTTTAAACCAATCTAATATTCTGTTGATTAGTGAAAGCATTTTGGTGTTACGAAGGATAACAAATTATATGGAGAAAAACGTTTGAAGCAGTATTTTCTACGCCCAAAAAATTTTTTTGCCCAATTGCTATGTAAATTTTCAACTATGCTTTGTTTGACAGTCAATTGGGATGACAGCACCAGAGCGATGCAGCACAATCGTGACATTTGACATAAGTGAAAGCTTATTCGATACTCGTTGCTACTCATTTTTTTTTATATTTTTGCGTCATCTATCATCCAACATTTGAACCTCCTATCTGTTGATTTAGTAAGATCTTATTTTTTTATTGGAAACTAAGATGTGGCAACAAACTGCAGATTCCACATAAGCTGCAATTTTGAAAATGAATGGAACTAGTTTAAATTGTGTAGTGGATGGAATGTGACATATGAGGTTCAGTTCTTTACTCCTTGGTTCAAGTCTCAGGTTGTTCGTTGTTGCATGATTTACGGTAGAAAAATTCCAATTTGTTACTTTTCGAAATGAAAACCTACCGATTTTTATTATTGTGATATCAACGGGCCTCTTTCGTTATTCTCATTGGTCGAGTTTAAGCCAAAATTCGTAAAGGAAAAGTCGAATTTGAAAAATATGATTTCTTAAACAGTTTGTCAAATGAGTGGTACACTGAGAATCACTGCTTTTGTCACGGAAGTTATAGGTTTAAACTTTCTCCGTATCGGTTTATACTTTGAATGCCATCTGCTGTTGACTAAAACTAGAATCGCGACATTCTCCAGCTTGGTTTGAAAAGGCAGCGAGGAATGAATATTTTTATCTGAATTCATTTCTATTTGATTTTAACCCGCTGCACAGTGCGGCATTTGTATAGAAATTTGAACAAAAATTTGTAATTCAAATTCATATGTACGAATTCATTAAATCTATACTAATATTATAAACGTAAAGGGCTTCTTTGTTTAAACGCACTAACGTCAGAGACGTAGTGAATATCCCAGAGAGCTCTACTTACACTTTATCGATTAACGGACGTATTTACTGCTGTAAAACATCCTGCGGTATTGAAAACTTGTTTGTTTTCACTTGTATCATCATCGTAGGTCTACTTCCGTTTATATCCTTTTACGGACTCTAGCTTATGATTTTGACGCAGCTCTTCACCTCGTATGACCTCCAATGATCACAGCTTTGCTTATATTAAGCTGCTTTTCTATCGCCTTTCTCGGTTAGCCATTTTTTGTCATAGCTAGAGCACAGTCTTGGATATATTGAGGCCGTTTCATAATTCTTCTGAAAATCGTTCGCAATTAATACCATTTACGATTTTGAAGGATAAAAAGGTCTTATTGCACGCAATGAAACACCCCATAAACAAAAATAATTAAAGCACTGAGAGAGCAACCCAAAAATGTGATCATAATGGTAAATTTTTGAGTTTTTGGAGCTAAGATATCGAAATAAATGTTGGGTACAAAATTGAGTACATACTGATTGTTCTTTGTTTTGCTCGTTATTTCTCAAGTTTTTAGGTTTTCCGTCTTATATTATATACCATTCTTTTCGTCTCTAAATCTAGTAAAAAAGCTTACCTCAGAGCAGCGAACTTACTCTTTAAGAATGTTAAAGTACATAGTTTTATCCATATAAACTTGAATCAATTTTAAATTTTCAACACCTTCGCAGCAAAAGGAAGCAATACTATACCACTTTCTTATAACGCTTTACGAGATATCTCTCATTACGTCTCCGGTCGACCTTTTTTTACATTTCAAAAGATTGAGACTCTACTTTCATCGATTCGATTTTCAGTTCGTTCAACCTAAATTGAGAATTTCGTGTAAAAACAATCTTCGTACTAAACTAATTGAAAATCCTATAATAAGTTGAGTTACAAAACCGGCATCAGTCAGCAGTCAAAACAAAATATATAGCAATTTTATCTGCAACTCAAACTGACTTCAGCACTTAAACTTGCTTGTACCACATTTTCTGTGCTACACAGGAAACAAATTTAACTAAACTAGTGAAATTTAATTGTATTTAGATTCATTTTTTCCTGGACAGCACAGGGAATGTAATAAAGGCTGATTTTTTAAAAGCTATAGGAAAGTTTTTTAAAAAAAAAAAACACAAAATTCAGAAAAATGCATAACATCTTTATTTAAATCGATAGTACGGTCCATATAATTTAATGTTTGAAGATTATTTCATGCAAATGTTGGCCTTGACTGCGCCTCAAATGGTCCATCCGCTTAGTCCAATTTTGGCATACTCTTTCCAACATTTCGGCCGGTATCGGCCGGAATAAATGCTTCAATGTTGTCTTCCAATGCGTCAATTGAAGCGGGCTTGTCTGTATAGACATGAGCTTTAACATAGCCCCACAAAAAATAGTCTAAATCGAACGATCTAGGCGGCCAATTGACCGGTCCCGAACGTGAAATAAAATGTTTACCGAACTCGCCTCTCAATAAGTCCATTGTTGCGCGTGCTGTGTGGCATGTGTCACCGTCTTGTTGAAACCACATGTCATGCAAGTCAAGCTCTTGCATGACATTTTGGGCAAAAAAAAGTTGGATATCATCTCACGGTAGCGCTCAACATTCACAGTTACGTTATGATTCGCATCATCTTTGAAGAAGTACGGTCCAATGATGCCACCAGCCCATAAACCGCACCAAACTGTGACTTTTTCTGGATGCATTTTGGTAGCTCTTGCAATGCTGCTGGCTGATATTCACTCTAAAATCGACAATTCTGCTTATTTACATACCCATTGATCCAAAAATGAGCTTCGTCGCTGAAAACTTTCTTAACTTTCTGAACTTTCTTAACAGAGCACGCATTTTGATAATAAAATTCAATAATTTGCAAGCGTTGTTCGCTTGTAAGACGATTCATGGTTAAATTATAGACCAAACTGAAGATGTTTGACAGTGAAACAAAACACGAAACGTGCGTCAGCTGTTTAAGCCAGTGTTGCCAAAAAGATAATAGCTAAAAAAATAAAAAAATCACCCTTTTCAAGCAAATTGATGGTGCTAAAATCAGCTTGAGTCGTCAATTAATTTGGAATTTATTTTGTCGCGATAAGTTAAAAAGGACTGAGATATTGCAAATTGAAATTGGCTGTTATGGGTGCCACAATCTTTTTTTTTAGCAAACCTATTAAATTGTTGGTACATTTTTGGGCTCTGGATTAATGTTTATTGCTGCTCGTGCTATTGTTGACTTAAATTTTTATTTCTGTCTTCTGAATCATGTCAGATCAATTTCAACAATAATACAAAAGCTCTTTTTTATTTCATGCAAATATATTTGTTCTACAACATCAACGGATAAATGTATGTACGTATGTTTATAAGTATATATATATTTTGTTTTACTTAATGTTTTTTTTTTGTTTTATTCAATCCGCTATCTATACATTTGATCTCTTTCTTTTATATATACATATATATATATATATATATATATATATATATATATATATATATATATATATATATATATATATATATATATATATATATATATATATATATATATATATATATATGTATATATATGTATATATATACATATATACATAATCTTTATTTTCTTCATTAACTTTACATCTCATCCATAAACATCAACAAAATATATAGTTTTGTATTTATAATTTGCTTTTCTTTTCAGTTTATTTACATCTTTTTTTTTTTTTTTGTTAATTAATATTTATTTTTCTTTATTTTATGTTGGCCCCCGAAAAAAAATGAAACTACCTTTTGTCATATTTTATTTTATTTTCTAATAGTTTCTTCTTAAAACAAAACTATAGACCGCAAAGAAAAATCCTTTATTATTATAAATAAATTTTACTACGCAAACCACAAAGAAATCGTAAGGGAAAACAAATATATATGAAACTAAGCGAGCTATGTGTATGCATTTTATGTATATATTAGTTCGGTATATAGATCAATAGTTAATTAGTTTGTATATGTGTATATTTGTCACAAGCTACATATGTATATATATTTTTGAAGTAGTAGTTTTACGGACAAGTGTCGATAAATTTCATTATATGTATATTTATATATGTTTAATCAATATATATAGTTTTAAAATATAATCATATATGTTTTTGTTGTTTTTATAACACCAAAGTGGCGGTCGAAAAAAAAATAAAATAGCGATTTTGAGCAACACCTTCGTCCTTCTTCTTTATAAGATTGTACAAACTGAAGACCATTGCAAGTTTCTTTCTTGTGAACAGTGATATTTAATTTATTTTCTTTTATATTACAAATTTATCTATTATCAATTTCATTCTTGTTGAGTTTACCCATATAGGAAAATGTGCTTTTTATTTTTTTGAAAACTAAGTACTCAAAATGCTCAAATTTCTTTTCAGAAAATGTAATATTAGATACAAATATGTATAAAATTACGAGTAATAATTTTTATGTATATATCTATAAAAGAAATACAGCAACTTCAACATTGATGTATCATATATATACATGTTTTATGTGCGTTTCTGGTGATTTTCTTTGTGTATTTAAGTCCCAATTTCAACATGTTCTAAATTTTGATAAGAATTTTGATAACGAGGGAGGCTAAGACTCCTCCAGAAAAAAATAAAGGACAACAATAAAAACAGAAAAAGAAGCTTTGTCCAACTACATGTAAATTAAACTTAAGCTTAAGTAAGCTTTCTAAGAGATGTCACTGACAAGCACGCGGCTTACGTTCTATTACATATGTAGACATAGACATGTTCTTAACCACTCATGGTATTAATTTGGGACGGGCTGACATTTTGCATGATTAAACTTTGCAAAGAATAGGCCGCTCCGTTTTGGTTGCTTTAAAAAAAAGGTTTCCAAAAAATAAAAAATTATCTACCTTTTATGTGTGTTAGTTTTTATTTACATGATTACCTTTGGGTCAACTTGCTAATTGTAATGAAAATAATTGTTTTCCTAAGAATACCATAGCCTTTGGCATAAAAATAAAGTATACAAACATTTATATAAATATTTAAGTATGTCCTCCAGATAGAAATTTAATGCTATTTAAAGAAAAACAGTTTAATTGATTTAAATTATTATTTTCAGATATCTATATGTATTTATATTTTTTTTCTTTATATATATATATATTATAGAATTCAATTAAGTGTGTTTTGTATATTTAAATGTTTTGATTTGATTAACTTACTGCAAATAAGTTATTTTCTTCTGCCATTTGACACTTTTACCATTTTTTATTATATTCTTTACCCTGCTTTTGTTATTTCATTTTTATTCCCTTTTTCTATAGTTTACCAACTTTTGTAAAACATTCAATCTAACAACACCCTGAGTCTATTTCTGTTGGTAATTAATATTTGCTTTAAGTTGTCATTGTTCTGTGGAAGGATTTTTGTCTCGCTTTTGGTTTCTCAACAAAAAGATTTTGTTTAAATCAAACAGCAAATAAAAAAAGTTAAATGAAGAAAATTAAACTACTTTTAGTCTAAGAAACCACAGCCTACTCCACAAATTGAATATTTTGATGTCTATCCGTTTTAGTGCATTTTCTTTTCCTCATGCGCCTTTTTCACAATGGCCAACTTGGAATGGGGTGAGGCAGGTGATAGCGATCTATACGGTGGTTCCTTGGTACCATGAAGAACCAATGACCATTCCTTTATCCAACCTGTACGAGGTTGTTGCGAATTAAAGCGAGCCTAAAATAATTAAAAAAGTTCATTATTATTAAAATATATATTTTTGAATTTCTTTCAGTGTTGAGTTCCTGTATCTCCAGAAAAACATGGTGGTAGGCATGGTATGGTATGGGGCCCCATGGCTTACTAAGAAGTTGGCAGCCTGGCTTTCTTGGATGAACATTTGAAGAATTTTGAGATTCTTGATATTTTACACTATAATTTGACCCAAAAAATAAATAGTCGGCGTACCAGCCCATACAGGGCCAGAGCCTAGCTTCTTTGCGCCTCCACTGTGTTGTGCGCGATATATTTTGACACGTGTGGAGGGGACCTACTGTTTAATGCCGGTTCCGAACGGCGAATTGCGAAATCTTTCCATGACAGAAGTACTCCAGGAGGGTTGGCAGTCGTTCGCTGGAGGTGGGGTTGTGAAAAATGTTTGTGGTGTTATTTCCCCGAGCCGGATTCGAACCCAGGTACTCTCGCTTAACAGTCCGACACACTAACGATTAAGCCACAGCGCCAACCCAAAACTCCATTAATTTGAAAGTGCAGGGGCCATTTTCTTCGAACAAAACAAAGGGGGTCCTCAAAAATGGGGAGATCGCGCAAGGTTTACGAAAGAATGGCTATTGTTTATTATCCCCCAACAACTTGAGACGTCTTCCCAATCAGAAGACATTAACCTTATACAAAATCCATGCATTATTTTGAGATATGAAGTAAGAACAAGGGAGTCTTCATACAAAACTGACCTAGTGACTGAATTTTTTTTAGATAGGTCCTGAAATTTTTCGTTATCTTAACGATTTGAACCTGAACAGATAACAAATCATTATCGAAGCAAATAGACTGCACACAAATTATCATCTGGAGTTGTTACTTATTATTTCCAATTTATTTTGTTTCCAGTTTTCACGTCTAATTTGGTGTTTTTCCTGAATAACTAGGGTAATTTTCAATCGATTTTAACCATTTTTGTATAGTTAGCAAGGTTTTTTCCTGACCTTATCTTTCTTTCTTTCATATATAACATTCTATACAAGCTTTACAGACTACCGAGAACTCATCAAAAACTGGGTCTACAAAAACTTCTTTTACCGACAGTATCTGTTTCGCAAATATCTGATATCAAAAACCTTAGTAATTTCGACCACCAATTGGCCGCCCATTCGGCTAATATGGGCGGCCGTCCATAGATACCATAAAGTAAAGGTTGGACGAAACTGGTCTTTTTGGACGCATTCCACGAAACAAGTTATTTCTGTCAGGACAGATTCGTAACAGAAAATTGGCACTTGCGCATTTATGTGCGTAGACTGCACTGCAAAAAGTTAAAGGGCCAAAGACTTTCACAAAAAAATGTTAAGTCCCAAAGATTTCAAATTGACTTCAAGAAGATTTGGATTCAATGAACTTGCAATCAAAAGACTGGTCGTAAAGACTGATCTAAGACTGATCAAGACATCGAAAAGATTGGGAGATTTTAATGCCGAAGTCTAAGTCATCAAATGAAGGCAGTAAAATGAATCACAAATCTTGAATTTTTGTTTTAGTAAGCAAGAACGAATCGAACAGCACAAATCACAAATTTGTGCTGTTCGATTACTTATTTAGGCACTTAAGAGCATTTACTAACCTCCAGTTTCCATGTGCCATGCGGATACTCGCCCCAAGTGTGAGTTGTCATGAACGGCCACTTTGTGAAGCCATCATGATGATCATCATCGTTAGCTCGCCGAGATAGAATCATTGATCTGCTGAAATTAACCACAAAACCAAAATAAAAGTATTACATACGGCTGTGAATATTATAATCCAGTCATAATCTCGTATCACCTGGTTCCCATCGGAGATGTTAGGAACAGTTCCAAATCACCTCGCCTCGATGCGTTTGCCGTTATGACTGCTTGAACGTGTTCTAAATAGTTCACTTCAGTGTCTGTGCCTTTGCAAGCGTCCGTTTTGATTTCGAGGAACAAAGATCTTCCCGCGCTTATTTGACTGCAAATATTGTTGTAAATGGCGCTAACATTTTTTCAAAGCAACAATTGTTTCACTTACTGTGGTTCTGCTATCGCACCAGCCTCGCAATGGTACCGAGGAGGAACTGTCCGCCACTGCTTCGCCAAAGTTACCATTGCACCAGCATCCAGCACACCGAACCCGAATAAATGATTGAACTCCAAGCCAACCCCGTTCATAGTCCAGTGGAATCGATTTTTCGCGTCGAACAAAGAATTTCTTTTGGATGTAAGAACAGTCAAATGTTGAATATCTCGCCATGTTAAGCTTGGACTGGAGTGTAAAAGAATAAAATCTAAATCTGCTATTAAAGCTATAAAAATGTTTACTTCGCCTCTAGTGCCAGTGCAAATACACCAGCTGCTTCCGGAGCGGCAGCACTTGTACCCGAATGCGTGGTCGTGCACTTGCCATACAAATCAGTAGTTGCTACCCCAGTGTTCGGATCCTTTGCACCATTGCTGAAAGTGCTTGCCAGCGTTGAGCTACAGCTCTCATCGTAATGGGCATTCTGTCCATCATTAATAGCGCTATTAATCGAAATCGTCCACATCGATGCTGCATACCCATCGCAATTACAATCGTCCTCCTCGCCGCCGTCACCCGAGGCCCACACGTAGATATTACCCAAGCCATTTCGACCCTATTAATAAGCAAACAAGAAAAAGAAAGTATTTGCGTACTTGTCAGATAATCCTAATACCAATGCCAATAAAAACGACAAACAAAAAAAAAACTTTCTGTTTACACAGTATAAGTACCTCATTAACACCCTGTACGATGGCCCTCATCGTGGCATTACGAGGTCCATCAACGGTCTTGCCGTCGTCCGTTGGACCCCAGGACGCACTGTAGATATGGATTTTATGGGGCTCATGTCCCATAGAATTGGCCTCTATCAAATCTGTCATGTACGGTTGATCCAGCATACGTATTCCTGTTAATAATAAATGGAATGAATGAGCAATTCTCCTCTGCCATTGTTTAGAGTTTCTTTACCCGCTATTTTGCTGTCGTATGCCACTCCCACTCCGCAGATGCCATTGTCACGCGCTGCGGCAACTTCACCAGCACATCGGGTTCCATGACTGCAAGGAGTAGAGAGGATTAATGACATTACTTTGACACGCTATGAAAAGATGCTTACCTATTGAACCAATCATCTGTGTATCTGGGATACGGGAACGGGTCGTTGCTGCTAAAGTCATAACTAGCTTCGGCATTCTGCAATCGAGAGATACCAAATTTGAATAGGTATAAAATTATTAGTAGTATTGTGGGTGGCATCTGTTACGACACAACATAAACATAATCACAAGCTTACAGATTTTGTACCATCAAAAATGAGAGATAAACCGTTCAGTCAAAACGTAACGAATGACGTAGCTGAATTTAATTCGTTTGTGAAATCGAATACAACAGTAATCTGCGGAGAACATCACATATTTCGTTATTTGGGACACATTTTGCTGTGACGCACGAACGTGTTTTAATATATCTCTGTTAATGTGTGTGTACACAAACGAAGTTTCAGAGAGAAATCGCTTTTGGCTTTGATTTAATTTCTTTCAGAGAATGTGTATACTTGCTAAAGTCTGGCACCGCAATAAACGGACCACAATTTAAATGCTAAGGAGCTTTTCTCATCAAAAATCTTTGAAATTTGTGAAATGCGGGGGACGAGTGGTCCTGTAACTTGTTGAGTGAAATAGTCAATCCAAACGCCAATTTACTGACAAGCGAAGTTTTTCGGTTTAGACTTTTTTATATACAAACATATGCATTTACATGATTTGAATAAGCTTCCAAAGATTCGTATTCAGTTTGAGATCCAGCCTTTGCAAAAAATCCAAGAAAGTTTATTACTGGAATTTGGGACAAATCCCAGATGCGAAGCGTTTATCAGAACGCATAGATTGCATTTTGCACGTCACTGTATATTTCAGGACCAGAGACGTTCTAAATGTGTGGTTGTGTGGTAGTACGCGTGGCGTTCAGTATTTCCCGGTCTTTTTTAGAATATATTGAATAAAACTAGTTCGTCGATAGATTTGGAGAAAACATCAACGGTCACTTAGCAATCCGGATCGTATGCTCTCGCTAAGTTAACTACTAACATGAGCCATACATCGTTTACGGCCCTAGATTTGATTTGTTTCTCCTCACACGAATATTACCATTATTGAAGCGGATGCACGGCAAGGCACAGGGCTTGATCGCCTTGTGCGTCGAACTGCTAAGCGAGAGTACCCGGCTTCGAACACAGCCCAGGAAAATAACATCACAAACATTTTTCACTGCCCCACCTCCAGCGAACGACTCACAATCCTCCTGGAGTACTTCTGTTATGGAAAGCTTTTCCGCAATTTCGCGGTTATGAACAAACATTCAAAACACTGAGTAGAATCCAGAAAGTGCTCACGTATGTAGGTGCATTCTTCTGTGGATCGCTAATGCGTCGCACGGATAAAGGAGGTGACGAATAGTTTCCTCTTATTCCTGATGCTTTGAACTTCTGCCAGTAAATCAGTAAACAATGCAGGCAACATGGTGACATGCATGACAATGATTTTTTTTCCTATTATTGTTTTCAACTGCGGTTTTAATATCATTTATTATTATCCGACAATTAAGCTATGAAAATAATTCCAAGTCTACATTCTAATAATAAGTGCATATTAGTATTTTTTTTGAAAATGGGAAAAAAGGGGAAACGAGTTTTAAAAAAGAGAAAAAAAATTCCACTTAGAAAATGCCCATCGGAATACGCACATCAGAGTATTATTAAGCAAGTAATTTTCTGTCATTTCACCTCTCTTATTCTGTTCAGTACTTTAAAGGTTGGACAAAAATAGTGAGGTGGATCACTTCTACTGTAACTTTTAGAAGGCAAAAAAAAATTACTATAGAAACGTAGCGTAACCCTAACAATACAATAAAAAACATCTAGTTATAAACTTCCAATTCTAAAGTTCAGGTTACGTAAGCCGTATAGGACCATAACTTGTATGCCCAGTTTCACAGTATGAGTTTAAACTGCAGTTTAGCTAAACCTCAAAATGAGTTTAAACTTTTCGTTAAACTTGTTCGGTTTCACAGTCATAAATAAACCTCAAGTTAACTAAACGCAGTTTAGGAAGTTGTGTCTAAGAAAATTGTAGGGTTTTCAAATGCCAAATTACGGCTTTTGACGTGTTTTGGCTCTAATATCTACAATTGTTTTGAGGCTTGAAAAAAATCTAGAAAAAACAAAGAATTTAATCTAAAAAGTGGTTCGAATCACCGCAACTGAAACGACTTGAGGCTTGAAAAAAATCTAGAAAAAACAAAGAATTTAATCTGAAAAGTGGTTCGAATCACCGCAACTGACACGAACTTTAAACGGGAGAATTATGTCGTTTAACTTAAACGTCGAGATAATCTCCACTTTTCGTTTAAACGGGTACTGTGAAACCGAAAAATTTTTAAACGGAAGTTTAAGCCAACAGATTAGTTTAAACTCTTACTGTGAAATTGGGCATTAGTGTTTTGTCTTAAATTAACTCTTGCGGCGAATGGAAGCTTACGTCAAAATCATTCTACAAATTTCCGAAAACACAATATTGACGAATGACAACTTTATGTACCAGACAATTGTCACAGTAACAACAAATTGTCCTTACAAAATTAACAAACCCCAAACAACCTTTTCTATGGCACACATTGAAGTACAGTACAACAACGTGTAACAGTAACAACACAACAGTAACAATTAATTTCATAGCTAAACACAAATTTAATAGAAATTAATTGAAAGAATTCGTCATTCTCTTCGTTGAGAAATCGATTTTGGCAATTGAATTAGGGATATTTATTATTTTGCTGTGGGGCTTGGGATAATCGATTTGGTACCACATGTCGTAGGTAGAAGTTTGTAAGCCAACAATTGTGTCCATTATTTCTTTATTTATTTGATTTTAAGCCATATTTTATATATTTTTGTGTTTTTTCTAACAAAATATAAAAAGTTAAAAAAACCCAATGATTATATAAATTTCAAACATTCGACACAGGGAAATAACCCATTTCTGTTTTTTTGTTTTGTTTTTATGGCTGAGCAATCAGTCGCAAAAACCACAGACTACCCAATATAGACCACACATCTGAGCAGCTGCTATTTCCCCTTACCCATCGATGAATTTGACAGTAATTCACGAATGTAGCTGAAAAACAGGAAGCATTTGGACAGTCATTCAGGAAGCACCGAACACTAGCTCATCATTTTCACGAACATTTGTTTGAATTGTTGTTCAAAGCTCTCACACGTATTCACAGACACAAAATGTTATAAAAAACGCTGTCAAATAAAATCAAGGGCAAGATCTAGTTTTTCCGCGAATGTCTTCAACGATTGCAGATGTCATTATTGACGGAACTTGAGGGACATAGTTTTAACAATCAAGTCCCTCTTTAAATATGTAAAGAGAAAATACGTTAACGTATAAATAGTAGTAACAATGGCGCATGCAATTATATCTTAGCATTGGCAATACTCAAAGCCGTTTACTAGTCTACTCGGTCTGAGGTTGCCTTATAATCGAACAATCTTTTAGAATTTAAGTTAGAATATATATTATGGACACATACTGTGTCGGAACAGTGAAAAATGTTAGGATTATAATGATTTTTTTTTTGCTTTTGCTAGACGATGTGTTTTAACCTCAAAGTGCAACCTTTTGCCAAGTCAATTTACACTCGAAGCCCTCTAAGTCGAACGCCTTCTTCTTTTTTTTTCGCAAAAAAATAAACAAAAAATCTCCTCTCGCAACTTGTATCAAGCACACAACTCGTAGTCAAATCTCTGACTCTCTCCCAATTTGGCACTGGACGACGAACACCTTTTATTTCATGTTGATTTTTTAGTGCAACACGGCGGAGAAAAAAGCTAGTTGTGGTTGCCCTTATTATTGTTTACCTATGCAAGAAAGAAACAGAATGTTCGCAGCAAGGAGGAGGATTTTCATGGCGACCTACGCGGCAAACGTCGAACCCAAAGAACACGAGAAAATCGAAACTATTCGCAAATGGTTCTCGAAGAACAATCATGTTTGGCAAACACAAATATGACAACTCTAGAGCACAGACAACCTAATATAGACACCCAACTGTACAGCGGCTATTTCCCCTCGATCATCGATGAATTTGAAAGTAATTCACGAATGTTGTGTCTATATCACAAATGAGCCAATACAGATACCCAACTTCCACTTCTCTTGCCCCTTGATTTTATTTGACAGCGTTTTTTATAACATTTTGTGTCTGTGAATACGTGTGGGAGCTTTGAACAACAAATCAAACAAATGTTCGTGAAAATGATGAGTTAGTGTTCGATGATTCCTGAATTACTGTCAAAATGCTTCCTGTATTTCTGGCTAATTTGTGCTCTAGAGGCAAATAACCTATACAAGATACCTAGCTTTCCACGCTGGAAAACTCCTTGCCCACATTTTACACGCACACTTATCTGGGCTTCTGAGCAAATTCACGCACATTAGCCGTGTTTTATTATGCACTCATGATCTATATAGATCATTGGTTTGCACGCATTGCAACAACAACACATGATCCAGATAGCTATCGGGATCATTTATCGTGATCCGAAATTTGATTCCGCTATTCCCTGCTAGGTTCATGGAAGCTGATTTGCCTGGAAACCATTTCCAATTTACAGCATTGTCTGATAAGTATACAAAATATTACTTTTTGAACTAGATTTTAATACTCACTTTTATTCCTTCATTAAGTAATATTGTGCTAACAGTAATACAAAATTTGTATTTCAATTTTAATTTCTAACAATTTTGTGTGATTTGCACAATTGTTTTGCGTTTGCCGGTGAAAATTGTAATCATCACCGTAAAAGATGTGCAAACACTTGCTCTGAAGAGAAGAAAAATTATGTTGGCATGGAAACACTGCCCGCAAATATCACAGCATCGACAGGAGTTAATTGTCAAACTACTGTCAGAACACAAAATAAAAATGCTTCCATGATCTGGAGCGTTTTATTTACACACATGATCCATATGGATCATCCGTGCATAATAAAACACGGCTATTGTTATATGCTTCCGAGCAACTCCATTTTGTTCTAAATTTTTTATTTTCGCCGCCATTGCTTGTTGTACGGAGTGCGGATGGACGTTGCTTTTTGAAAGTATGGAATACATTTTTTATTTAATATAAGTAGGCTAAATTTGCTTTTATAGTTTGAGTAATGGTTTGAGAAATGCGCATTGCAACAAAAATACATTTTTTTTGTAGAAATTTCCATTAAAATAAGAATAAAACTTGCAAAAAAAATTGGTGGTTGCAATAACTAATCTTAAACAGGAACCAATTGGCAGCTCACACGTATTCACAGACAGGAATTGCATAAAAAACGCTGTCAAATTAAACCAAGGGGAAAGAAGGGAGATGGACAACTTGTTTAGCTCATTTGTGCTCTAGAGTCTATCGTCCTCTACATACAACCATAAATGAGCTGTAGGTTATTTGTGCACACAACCGTCCGGCTCTGTATGAATAACTGCGCTGCTTATTCGTTGTGTTGTTGGTTGGACCTCAAACAATTTGCTTTTAATATAAATACAGTTAGGTATCTGATTACATGTATACTTTTTTCAATAAAATAAAGGCTATTAAACAAAAAAAATATTAATCCCTCTAACTCGAGATCCCGTGAAAATTCGACTTAGAGGGCTTCGACTGTATTTCATTTAAAATTTTTCGTCCAAAGACCCACAAACAATTTTATTCCTCATGTGTTTCAGATGATATCTCAATGAAACTCGCAACACACGTTCATTGCGCATTTTTTCGTCGCAATATGAAACCATCTAACACTATCCGAAAGTATTTTTCAATTTTTTAACGTTGCAAAAAAGACAAATTTCATGATATTACTCTCAGACCAGTAACCCTTTACATTATTGCCTCTCAGCAACAGTTAGTCTTCACCTTACTCTTGAAAACAATTTTTCAAAATCGTTTATGTGCGAAACAATATTGAATTTCAACTTACAGCTACATTCCTTCACCACCATCTTCGCCCACAAGGATACCTACTATGTTCGAGTCACATATTGTACATTCCCCGTACACTTTCCGTGTTCGGCTGCCACATCATTTACACGAACTTGATGTGATTAATATCTCAAAAGGAAAGTGCTATGTTACTTACATATTTTTGTCTTGCGGCAAACTTTGAACTTCTAATTAATTTGAGATTCTTTCTTAACATCGATAAACAAAAGCCTCTATTTACTGACAACTAATGGTTTACTTACATAATTATACTTTAAATCAGGATGCATATAATCCACCCCTGGAAAAATAAAAAAAAACAAAAACAGAAATTATCAGTGTAATCTTTTTTATGTGCTTAAGATGAATGCATCTGGCAGGCTATTTATTCCCATCCATTCTTACCATCGTCCATAATGGCAGTGGTGACATTTTTGCCTGTAATGCCTTGATCCCACGCTGCTTGTACATTCAGGTCAAGACGCACTTTACCACCATTCTGTCCAGTATTTTTCAGATACCATTGTAGTGGGAAATACGGATCCGTCGGTTCGACTCCTTGCGTGCTGGGCACTCCATTTGTGGAAGCATATGGGAGCCCATGTATCGCTGGAATTGCGGGGCGTAGTCCCCGCTTTACTCGTATAAAACCAGGTTGCTGAATAGCGCTATGAACCTGAAAAGAAAAAAAAAAACGAGGATCATTATAAAAACACAAATAATGAAATTAGCATAAAAGAAATTGAGCTCAAGCCATCCTGCTGTTATTATTATATTTAATAGAAAAGCGATTTGAATGCGTCATTGATTTAGTATTGTTTCCTTGAAAAAAAAGAGAGATGAAATTTGGACTGGAAATGTATCTAAGACAAGAGATAATTCACTATTCACAACAAATGTATTATACTCCTATATTTCGAAAATGTATTTGCATCATGTTAACCAAAAAAAGTTATTAAACGCTCTTATTAATATAATATTATAAGTCCATTATTTCTAATGTCGTTTTGTTCGTCGGTAATTGAATTTTTCAAACAGAAATAATCTAAGAGAAAAGTACATGCAAAATCATGATATACAATACAAAATCAGAAAAAATAGCGGGTTATTTTTTGCATAAGAAAGCGTGTGCTAAACAAAGAGGAGTCAAGCATGAAGGGAAAATAAGTTCTGAACAGCCTGCAACAAAATAACGCGAAACTGTTTCGGGTTACTTTATTGCTAGCAACAACACATTGTGAAAACTACATGCAAAATCATGATATATGATATGTGTCTCTTAGGTTATTTGTGTTAGAATAATTCAATTATCGTGCAGATTGCAAAGATTAACTTAAAGAGATTTTAAATAGTTATTGTTGTAAAAATGGCATTATTATCTGCAAATTGTTGTGGTAAATTTCCTTTTAAACAAGGGAAATTATTTTAGTAAGTAAGATTTTCTCAAAAAAAAGTTGTAGAGATAGAATGCTCTACTCCTTCGATGAAAACAGATTATAAGCGCAGAGATGGATTTGTTTCGCATTTCAATGCATGGATATAGGAAAAATATAATTGATTGACATGCAGTTGTAAACTTAATAAACTGTTTTATTTCCCTTGCCTTCTTTTTTCGAGTTTCGCTGGTGTTTGGAGCCGTACGGGCTTCGCCGATACTAACAATTTGCATAATTCGGCAAAACATATTAACACGTATAAACATATGCGTAGCTGTTTGCCTCTGCATGAATTCGGTAATAATCAGATTGAAACTTCCTTAAGTAATTCTTTCATAGCTAACAATAAAAAAAGTTGATAGGAACCGCAAAGAAAATGTTGCAGGTGATTTCTTTGAAGTGAAAACTTCTTTAGTATCGTAGTGATGTGAAATCCGATGAAACGAAAAAGCAACAGTAAAAAGAGACAGACATAAATTCATAAGATTTAGCGTAGGAAAAAATGAGATAGAAAGTATTATACAGTGTTTCTTGTGTTCGTGGTTCTCTTTGTGCACTGCTTCGTATCTCCTCCACTCGTGTTTACCAACAAAGTTCTGAAAGAATTAGATCTTTTGAGATTTTAATTCAATTGAATTCATCTATTAGGTCTTAAAAGGCCCATAGACGAGACACAGTGTTTAACACGGTGTTGTGTTGCCTTTCGCCATAAACGTAATACATGTGTGCACACATAATTTTACTCTCGGTCGTCGGCGAGGAAGGACCATGGATATGAGCTCATCCTGCTACCGGATGAATGCATAAAAATGCGTAAACAACAACAACACCAATGGCTGCTGACGATCGTTCGCTACCTGCTCGCTCGAAAGTGTGCACACTTGCCCATACACGAGACACTTGTGTTCACATCGTGTCAAAAAAAATCAGAAGCTTTTGATTTTCTGCACCCCCGAAACTCCGCCCACAATCGGTGTGCACACCAGGCCATACACGTGACACTTACCCTCGTGTTGAACACCGTGTTCAACACTGTCTCGTCTATGGGCCTTTTTAGGTCTTAGGTATTGGTGACTGCCTGCGCTATACGCAAGCTCACGTAGGCCATTTGTTGGCCCATTGTGTTGTCACACATCCGGATTGTTTCCAATACTCGAACTCGCTGCCTAAAAAGTTTTAAATATACCAACCAACCAAAAAGTTGAAAATACTACCTGATTGGCGTGCAAAGTTCGTAGTCTGATATCCCTTGGGCAATTGGCTCTGTTGATGCAACCGCTGATGCACCTTACATCCAAGTTAGCGATCTTGCTTAAATCCTCACAGAAGTATGCACCTAAAGTGCGTTTCCTAGTACCGGAGAGTGCTGGGCATGTCCCAAGAAGATGAAGTGTCGTCTCCTCTTTCTCCTCATCCCTGCAGCTTCTGCAGAAATCATTGAAGGGGATCCCCATCCTTCTGGCGTGATTGCCGAAGAGGCAATGGCCAGTTAGAACACCAACTAGACCACTTATGTTAGCTCTGCTTATCGAGGGCAGCTGTTCTGTCCTACTCCTATCCAGTCCAGGCAACACTAGCTTAGAGATATTGCAGGAATGTAGATTTCTCCAACTGGAGTTTGCTGCCATTATGGCTTCTGCAAGTAGTTGTGAGCCAGCCTCTTGCATGGAGGGAAATAGAGTCTCCTGGTTGTTGCTGAAGCCCATCTCCCTTCCTATCCTTGCTAATTCGTGTGCCCTTTCGTTACTTAGGATACCCGTGTGCCCAGGGCCCCAGCACAGGGTGAGACTATACCTATCCGCCATCTCCTTTAGAGATTGGCGACATTGTTTCCAAAGCTTTTATGGCCACCTGACTGTCAATATAGAGTCCAATAGACTGGCCATCTATCGAACCCATCGGCATTGAGCGCGCTGCCTCAGGAATAGTCCGGGAGGCGGAGGGACATCGCTATGTTTTGTCCGTCAGCGAAAACTTCCATGCTCGTCCCCTTATCTGATTTAGATCCATCCGTGTATACTTCCAATGCAGCCTGGTTTCTCACTCTATCTGCCTCCCATTCCTCGCTGTTTGGAATCCATATTCGATAGTTTCTATCGTACGTACGGTGTAGATCGTACTAATCCTGTTATGCACAAGCATGCCGTCCTTTGTGTCCTACCCAGAGTTACCCATGTTATCGCCTGTACTTAATCCTGGCTACCAGACGATTCTGCCATAGAACAGAATAGATCTTACCATCGCGGTATATGCGCAGTGGTTGATTTTTGGTTGAAGACCCCACCTGGCCGATGACTTTTCTACAGGTGTATATTGCCACTGCTGCTTTCTTCACACGCTCCTGAAAATTGAGTTTCCAGTTGAGCTTGCTGTCTAGAATGATACCAAGGTATTTAGTAATTTTCGAGAAACCCAGTTCTCTATTTTTTTCAGTGGTCTCAGAAAAGGTACATTATATTTCCTTGTGAACAAGATTAGCTCCGATTAGCTCCGTTTTCGACGGGTTAACGTCGAGTTCTACTTTATCCGTCCATGTTGCTAGACTGTGAATGGCTGATTCCATGACATCCCTAATAGTGTCCAGGAATTTTCCAGTGATGGCTATTGCAATGTCATCTGCGTAAGCGGATGATAATCTATCTATAAATATTATAAAACAAAGTCTAAATAAATGTTTGAGGAGTCTAATACCAGGAACTACTGAACGGGTTTCCATGCGATTTTCACCAGTAGTATTGTTGAGTGTCTGTTATGGGTATGGGCAATATTTTTTAGACATTTTGACACAAGAATAATATTTTTTTATAAAATTTTATAACTAAAACAAAAAAAAAAAAATTTTACACGACATTTTAAAAAAGAAAAAAAAAATTGTGGTCTAGGATCGTAGACCATGTGCCTACTGGAGTGTTAAGAATTATGGAAGTTTTTTGTTACCCTAAAATTATCTCCCAATATGAGAGCACATTTGGGTAGAAGCAGAACACATTTTCTTTTAAAGTTATTGTCCTTTAAGTAGGAGACAGGAAAGTCTCATTTTGGAAACTAAATTGAAGTCTATCGTGATTTAGGTGAAAAAGTAACCAGCTCATTTCCTTATAATATTGGTTTTAAACCTCAATAACAGACTATTCGTGTCTCATTGTCACGTTTGTTATAAAAAAAAAAGTAGAAGGCAAGTAAAAAAAATTCATTAAGTTAATTGCTAGTTAATTACTAAGTGAATAGACACCATTTAGTTTAGTTTAGTTTATTTAATTTATACATCCAGTACATTTAAGATACCCAAATCTTTTAAATATGCACATACTTTATAGTTAGTTAAGTTGAAAATTAAATTTGAAATATTAATATAATAACAAGAAAAAGAAGGAAAATAAAAATATAATAGTAATATTAAGAATAAGATAGTGATAGAGATAGAGATAGAAAGATAGACAGAAAGAAGAAACGTGAGAACGGATGATTGGAAGAATCATAAAAAGGGGGTTTCCATTAAAACTTGGTTGCTATTCGCTTGCTAGACATCTGAGGGTAGCGTATTCCAAAGACGAACCGCATGGACAAAAAACTGTCTGGACATTGCTAGATATTTATGCCTAGGGACTATTAGTATTGTAGAGCGCTGCGCTCTTCCATTCCAGCAAAGACTGTGATTGAAGTACATCCCCAGATTTTTTAACTTATCGACATAGTCGATTGTGGTATCATTGATAGTGATAGGCTGTCGATCAAAGACAGTCCTGCCTTTATTCAGGATTAAAGCCTTTGTCTTTGATGCGTTGAGTTTCAGACCATTATCAGATGACCAGTGAAACACCCGATTCAGCTCTTGTGAGAATACCGCCATTGCAGTGGAGGAACGCAACTTAGGAATCATAGAATACACTTGAACATCATCTTCATAAATATGAAACTTACAAACATTAAAACATTGTCGGATATCGTTAATAAAACATGAAAACAATAGGGGTCCTAACACTGACTCTTTCAGAACTCCGAAGGTGACAGAAATACATGAAGAACGCTTACTGTTGAGATACACGTATTGCGATCGATTGGAGAGGTACGAAGACATAAGACGACAGAGAGATCCACCACAAAGGAATTGATTTTTTAGCTCCTGTATGAACTTAGCGTTACTCACTCAGTCAAAGGCTTTGAAAAAATCTAAACGCACCATTAGATCTATCATATCTCTCTCCATACCTGCACGAATATCCTCGGAGACTTTGATAACCACTGGTGTACAGTTCCGCTTAGGCCGAAAACCCGATTAGAACTTTGTTATGCGCTTGTTCTTCTCAAGGTGCTCTTTAAGTTGGCCACTTATCAAGCTAAGGTTAAGGTATTTGAAACCTTACTTAAGTACGGAAGTAAGGCTATTGGGCCATATTCGGTACAGCTCGAAGCTGTTGCTTTCGGCAAGGGAATAATTTTTGCAACCTTCCAACCTTTAGAAAAACTAGATGTTGTAATGATGCTATTCATTATGTGTGTTAGCTGACGGAGAATGCATGAAAGAAGTGTTTTAACGAATATTTGGTGGATATCATCCGTGCCCACAAAATTGCGATTTAGTACTACAATGTCAACATTTTCTGGGGCTATAGTCTTATTTGAACCCATTTGGCGTACATTTTTCCAAAAAGCTGAACTTGTGTTACTGTAAGAAAATTTGCCCTTGTAAAGGGGAATTTTTTAAGAGCTATAGGAAAGTTTTTCAAAAAAAAAAACACATAGAGTTCAGAAAAATGCATAAAATCTTTATTTGAATCGATAGTACGGTCCATATAATTTAATGTTTGACGATTATTTCATGCAAATGTTGACCTTGACCTCAAATGGTCCATCCGCTTAGTCCAATTTTGGCATACTCTTTCCAACATTTCGGCCGGTATCTCACGAATAAATGCTTCAATGATGTCTTCCAATTGTCACTTGTCTGTATAGACATGAGCTTTAACATAGCCCCACAAAAAATAGTCTAAATCGAATGATCTAGTCGGCCAATTGACCGGTCCCGAACGTGAAATAAAATGTTCACCGAACTCGCCTCTCAATAAGTCCATTGTTGCGCGTGCTGTGTGGCATGTGGCACCGTCTTGTTGAAACCACATGTCATGCAAGTCAAGCTCTTGCATTTTGGGCAAAAAAAAGTTGGATATTAACTCACAGTAGCGCTCAACATTCACAGTTACGTTACGATTCGCATCATCTTTGAAGAAGTACGGTCCAATGATGCCACCAGCCCATAAACCGTATGATACTCTGACTTTTTCTGGATGCATTGGTAGCTTTTGCAATGCTTCTGGCTGATGTTCACTCCAAAATCGACAATTCTGCTTATTTACGTACTCATTGAGCCAAAAATGAGCTTCGTCGCTGAAAACTTTCTTAACTTTCTGAACTTTCTTAACAGTGCACGCATTTTGATAACAAAATTCAGTAATTTGCAAGCGTTGCTCGTTTGAAAGACGATTCATGGTTATTCATGGATTCAGTGTTGCCAAAAAGATAATAGCTAAAAAATCACCCTTTAGATCTGCGAATAAGGTGTTCTGGGAAACCACCCGCCGCCTCAGAGGAAGGAAATGCAACATCATCGATGGAGTCAAATCCAAAAATGGGGTGGTGCTTTTCAATGAGGCGGACATTTTACGCAGATGGCGAGCGAGCATTTTTCGGAGTTACTCAATCCCGAACAGGGCACTGAGGGTGGCAGACCTGTCGTCGTAAGTAGGGCGGAGAATAGTCCAACGGTGGAGGACGTCACTATGGCGATTAAAGCGCTAAAAGTCTAAAAGTTGGATTTGCTGATTGGATGAAATCCGGCCAGAAATGCTGAAGTTGATGGGTAAAGAGCGAGTTTTATGGCTCTCTCGTGTCATTAAGGTAGAATTTTTGCTTGTGAGACTCTCGTTCACGTCAATTCGCTTACTTGACTCTAGGCCGATATCATAAAGACACAGATGCTTACCGTGGAGCTTGCGGTAATCAGCAACGGATTTTAAGACCTGATTTCGCTCTTGGGTGGTGTTCAATTTCAAATCTATCTACGAAATCCGATGCGTCTCATAAACCAACAATGATTTTGATATGGCAGTTGTATTAAAAAACTTGCTCGTTAACACACACAACATAAGTGCCACAAAAACGAACATTTTTTTATGTTAACTCCACAAATTGCGTTGTCACTCAAAACTACCCTTCGCATCTGTCCACACCGAAATAATGGGTCGATATATCGCCCCATTTAATTTGTTCAACGGCTTACCTCACTTATCACCTGAACTCTGCTCTGATATGTAATCAATATATCAAAATCCTCTCATTACAAGTGAATTTCGATAATTGAGAGGCTCCAACTCCCTACGCTCATCAGCCAGAAATTACAATATGTTGTCGGAAAATGTATCTCTTTGACCTTAAATTAACAAAATATGCGCCCCACATTCTTCGGATTGTAATCATGTGCAAATGCCTAGTTGTCGCGATTATGCACGCTTCGTCTCCGTTCTGAATATCGCGACCCTCACCCACTCGGCCATATGGTGCCATGCCAAAGACACCCCCGCTTAGACGCGACGCCACAACTTTTCTGGGTGAAAGCGAAAATTCAGGCAAATTCATTACAACAATGAATGGATGGATATTTGCATAGCAGGTTAGCCGTTATGTAGCAGCCCCCGTCCGCTTACCAGCCACCCTTATTATATTTGTAGTGAAGAAGCCGTCCCGCATCGTTGCCAATCACTAGAAAATACAGTTTAGAAGAATACTCGATGCTTGTTTTAAAATTGCGAGTCGGTTGTGTGCGGCCCTATACGAGTGGGTGGGCGTTTTTGCTAGTGTGCACGAGAAAATAAACGAACAAACTTACTATCACACTTTAGCTCCATGGGCCATCAGCAATCGCACTACCACCTACGCGTGCTGTCGCTTTGGCCTAATCCTCTTACCGTGAAGTTGACTGACAAACTCGATTTCTAAGGCCAGTGTTATGAGGTTGTGTCAGATTTATGCCGTTGCCTGGTTGCCACCCTTTGGTAGTTGGTATTGGAAATATGCAAATTGAGACCACCCCCAAACAAACGCACACGCACTTACAGGTGGCTCTTGTGCTGGTGTATGTATTTTAGTCTCTCTAGTTATTATACACTCAATTGCTGAGAGAACAAAATGATTCGCTACATTTAACATACAGTAAAAAATCGAAATTGCAAATCCGAAGAGTTTCCGATTTGAGTTTGTGTGGTTTTTTCTTCGTACGCTGCCACTTATCAAATCACTTGTGGATTCAGCAGCAGTATTTTTGTGGTACGCAAAAAGAGAAGAAAGCCGTTTGACACTTTTCAGATAGGTTTCGTCAGTAAGATGGTTTGTCAATTTGTTTGAGGGTATTACCGAAAACAGAGAGAAGTTAGTGACGCTGTAGTTTTTTAGCTCGGTTTTTTTGAATCACCAAATTGAATGGCATAAATCGGTGGGTCATTTCTAAGCACGAATGCACAAACGAAGCTAAACAAATTTGCCAAAGTAAGTATTTAATTCTTCTCCCTATCTCGTCTGACAGCAGTCCTGATAATGACTACGTTAAAAAAATGCAAATTTTCCTGTGTCCTTAATTATAAAAGAAAGAAACAAAAAGGAAATAAATTTGTAAATACCCGAGGTTTAAAGATCAAAAAGACGAAAAATATTAGATAATAATTTGTAGTGCTTCGTACTTGATTGCTCTTTTTTTTTTTAGTAAAAGAATCTATAACCTGGTACTAGCTAGAAGTGCTTTGTCCTTTTAATGTTACCTTTTGTTCGGCAATGAAGCAATTTAATCAAAAACTATTAGAACCATGCTTTCGTTAGGACCATTTGTGATCACTTTAAAGTGGTATTATTCAAGTAAAGTTTTCATTTAGGAAAAAAACTTAAATTGGGGATTTCAGTTATCCTAATGGAGTATGATAACTTTGGCGCCAAAAAATTATAACGGTATTTTGTAGAGGGGTAAAAAACAAGCCTTTTTTTTACTGTGGGTGGGCGTGGGGGCGGGGGGTAATGGCCGATTTAAGAGAAATCAATGAACATGAAAAAAGCAATTATTAAAAAACAACGGCAACACTTACAATGAAGTTATACACCAGTTGGAGAAAATCGAAAATTACAATTGTTGTTTTATTTTTATGACATTTGTTTGATCGAAGAAACCCTTAGAACCCAACGCTTTACAGACCCAGGCGCCTGCCTCGCAGTTGTAGACATACACTTAGCGGAGTGACAAAGTCGCGTGAGCATCTAAACCAGTCAGAGAGAAAATAAAAACCCTTGGTGCCCACGCCCTAATCCACACTATCGCCTGCCTGACAGTAATAGTAATTTTCATTTATCTCAAAAACTAAAAAGCTCACAGCCATACGGTTTTTGTGTTTGATTCAGGATTAAAATACGCATCGACAAAAAAAAGTCACTTTGCCACTTTATTTCAAAATTTTGAAGAAAAAAATTGGTTTATACGTTTTTTTTTTTTAAATTTTTTTCATTTCGCGTTTGCAAGCGAATTTTTTAAAAACGATTAACACAATTAAAAAGATTTAAATGCAGGATTAAAGAACAAGTGTTGGCTTTTGAAAGTAGTGTATGACTTCATTGTAAGTCCTTTCTTAAATCTCCTCTGGCTCCTAAACGGGACGAGATAGACCCACCTTGCTTGTTTTTTAGCCCTCTATAAAATCCCGTTATCATTTTTTGGCGCCACCATAAAAAAAAAACTAATTATAATTCAGTAAATAGCGGAAAAAACTATATTGAGAATTCGAATTTGAATTACACCAACAGCTGTCGTTGACATTTTAAAGGTGAATTTCTCTGTAAGAATATGACCAACCACATGCCATTTCTTAACATTAACGATTTTTAAAAAGTTTACAAGCAAAACCAGCTTTTAACGAGTTTAATGCGGCTTGCCTCTGCCATTTCTCGTGTGTTTCTCTGTGGCACTACATCCACTTCCTGTAAAATGACCGAAAAAAATCTAGGTTTTTAGAGATGTTTAACAATTCTTACCAGTGGATGACTCTTTAATACTCGTGAATGTGTGACACTTCGCCGTGACCTTGCATGTGGCAAAGTTCTATGTTTAAAGTGATACTCATGGCCATTGCCGCCAACTAGCTGAAAATAGAATTTATAAAAGTAATATTAGATGTAATTTGATCGGAGATAAAAGTCATTTAATTAAAATGAGGAGCCAGTGGCATGTGATTCGGGGTAACGAATCCCAATTGCCTATCAGATGTTATATTATCCATGATCATTATTTATTAGATTACATAATTTCAGGAAATTTTGGAAGTTGATAGAACTTTCGAGAATGCCAAAGTGGTTGTCTAATTCGAAGTCATTCGCCTATTTCGAAGTGTATTATTACAGTATAATTGAAATGTTTTTGAGGATGTCAATTTCCTAAGAATATGAGACGATTACACTGCGCAGATTTTCGTATGTGACGCTTTTTAAATTAAAAACTTTTCAATTTAAAACGAATCTTCCAATTTGTGTTATTAGAGTAACTTCGGGTATTCAGGAATATGCGGATAATGTAGAATTCTGTCTTTTTTTCTTTTAAGATTATATGAATTCCATGTTCGCTGTGACTTAAAAACAAAACCAAAAAAAAAAACTACATTGATCTTTTCTTAATTATTACGCTGTTATATTTTGTTATACTTTGATCTGTCTATTTTCTTTCTAACTACTTTTGCATAGTTATTATATCCTGCTCAACTGTTATACTCCCATATGTTTGTTATCTCTTGTAATGATGCAGAGCCATTGTTTAATTTATCACTGTACCACAACATTCTTTTCGATTCAACATTCAAATGAGCAACATTAAATCGTGAGTTGTATCATTTGGTATGATGGTATAATTATAAGATACATTTTGTTCGATCTTTAATTCACTCGTGCTTTATCCATTCGTTTATTCATCTGTCATCAATTCATCCCTTTAAATAATTAACGAACATTTATTGTTTACAAAAGTTTTGACAGTAAACAACTGCCTGGGTGCTTTTGCTGTAGAACGAACACGCATCAGACATCTGAATGGTAAAATACCATTGACTATCATCTTCCGACAAAAAATACCACGATCTGGTATCGCTGTCTGTATCTCTAATGCGCAAATTTATGGTAAAATACAGACATAGATCCACATTTCACATATCATATACGTTTATCCATACAGCAGCTGTCAGCGCTATCATCTTTATGCCAGCTGGGTGCAAATCTTAGTTGAGGAAATAGGAGTTGAAATGAATGTGAAAAATACCACTGAGACTCGTGTCAATTTCAGCCAGGATTTTATGGATTAGAAAAAAAACTTTTGATCGGCGATTTCTTGGATTTCGTCCACTAATCGATATTTGTATAGTTATTATTTCTTAATGCTTTCAGAAATCCACAGAACTGCGTTGAATTTTCAAAATTCGCATATCGCCTTTTTCTGGTTTTTAGCCAAAAGCTCCTCTATTTGGGCTAGAATGCTAAAATAAATGTATTTTCTTAGAGAATTTTGAGACGATCAATCCCTCCGCACATTATTTTTTTGTATCCAGGTTATGATTTGATGACTTTAACGCAAAGCACGCTTTTTGAGGGTCAAGACACAACTAACCAAAAGGTAGTACGAAGGTCTGTACGAAGCCAGTATTTAATACCAGATCTGATAAACGTCTTTGTAATAAAAGGAGTTCCTACGAACTTTGCGAAAGAAGAGGAGAGCTTTGATATCTCTTCAGATCACTCTCCTGCAGAGTTGTAAAAGAATGTGGTCCAATCACAGTTAATTAACTTATGAATACAAGTTAAAATACTGCGAAAAGTATTTAACTGCAAAAGAGTTAGTCAGCAGTTAGTACTAAATATTTAACTTGGCAGTTAGTAAAAGCAGTCAATTAACTGCAGTACTATTTACCTGCAGTACTTTTAACTGGAAGTAGTACTCTTAGTCACTTGACAGTTAAAAGTACTGGAGAAGGTTTTGATTAAGTCAGTAGGTCTTTTAACTGCAGTCAATTAACTGGAAGTCAGTTTTTTTTTAACTAAATCACCTTTAAAACACATAACTTATTCGTTTCATTCCTACCGGTTTGGTGCAAATGTATTCGAAAGACTCTTTTTGAAACGCATTCAACCCGTCCTTAAGAAAAGACGCCTCGGGTTCAGAATCAAGCATTCAACTACAGACCAGGTTTATAATATAACCGATGAAATCTAGAAGAAAAAAGATTTGCGCTACAGCTTTTCTAGATGTCTCTCAAGCCTTCGACAAGGTCTAGCATTATTGGTTGAAACACACAGTCGTTCACTAACCCCCAGACGTGCAACGGCTTTTTTTGACAGTGACTTTGCTTGTGTGAATTATATTCGAATGAAAACATCAGTGATATTGTGACAGAGACACAAATGAAGTAGGAGCGAGTTGGCTGACCGATAGTGTGCAGTGCAGTATAGTGACGAACCTCAAGTTAAAATCCCAGTGGGAAACATACAATTCAAGACTTTTTAGGGTTTCGTTCCAAAGGAATAACGAAACCCTTATGGAATCACTTCGGTGTCTTCTGTCGCCTTTTACATATTTGACTATTTGTAGTTAAGGGATAAAATTTGGACTGTAGGTGTATCTAGGCAACCCAAAAACAAATCATGCATTTTTTTGGAATTAGTCGTAGATTAAAGAAAACGTTAGTACTAATACTAACGCCCGAAAAAACTTTTATTAACTTTGATGGTCGATATGGGTGGCATTTGAAAGGGGGCGGTGTCCTGATTATGAAAATATTTGTCTGTCTGTCATTAGGCTTTATTCTTGGTAATTGGCAAACCACTAAGAATTAAGAAATAAAACTTTGCCAAAAGATGTATTTCACTTGTCCAAAGAAAGTTCAGGTAAAAAAATTAAAAAAATTTCATATTAGCAAAAAGCTTAGTACCAATACTAAATACGAAAAACAAATTCATTTTACTAGTTCCTTGATATGGATATCGTTGGAAGGAGGATGATAGCTAGATCTAAAAGTTGTACTATGGTAATCACCTTACTATTATTGGTAAGAAGTTAGTAGCCAACAAACTGCCAAAACCTGACTTGTGTACCGTGTCCCCCACCTTACTTTCTAGAATATTTGACCAAAAAATCTGAAAAAAAATTGGAGTTATGGGGCAACTCATCGCAATACCCTAAAATTATCCAAAAATCATGTATGATTTTTCGCTCATACAAAAATAAATCAATTACTAACTTTTTTTGGAAAAACTTTCAGAGGAATATATAATATATTAAGTGGGGTACCATCGGATAGGTCTTGTAAAATGAATTAGAGTTTTCATTTTGAACTTTTCATTTGGAAGTTAAGTTTTCGAGATACTAAGCTTCAAAGTCGGAAGAACAGTTGTAAGTCCTAGCAATCGAATTCTGGTCACGTAAAGGAAATTCTGAGGAACTAACCAAGTAGGTTCGAATCCAGCCCAGGGAAAGAACACCACAAACAATTTTCACGGCCCCACCTCCAGCAAACGACTGACAGTCCCCCTGGAATAACCTCTGTCATGGAAAGCTTTCGCAATTCGCCGTTCGGAACCGGTAATAAGCTGTAGGTCTCCTTCACATGTGTTAAAATTATAACACGCACAACACAGTGAAGGCTCGAACAAGTTAGGCTCTGGCCACAGACAACCTAATATAGACACCCAACTGTACAGCGGCTATTTCCCCTCGTCCATCGATGAATTTGACAGTAATTCACGAATGTACCTGAAATAGAGGAAGCATTTTGACAGTAATTCAGGAAGCACCGAACACTTGCTTATCATTTTCACGCACATTTGTTTGATTTGTTGTTCAAAGCTCTCACACGTATTCACAGACACAAAATGTTATAAAAACGCTGTCAAATAAAATCAAGGGGCAAGAGAAGTAGAAGTTGGGTATCTGTATTGGCTAATTTGTGGCTCTGGCCCTTCGTGGGCTGTTACGCAGATTATTTATCTATTTATTTTAACCAAGTAGGTTAGGTTAGGTTAGAGTGGCTGGCTGGGGCATCAAAGGCCCGCAGCCACACTTAGGCCAGAATAGGCCCTTTGTTATGCCACAATGCGGAAATCTATTCCGCACCCTAATGGGACCAATTAGAGCTTTTTACGAAGTTACGGATCTGATTGATGCTGATTTTTCTGAGATCGCTCAGACTGTATAGGAAGTGCTTGCTTCTTCTACGAAGCGCCAAGGCCTCGCATGAACATAAGAGATGAAGGATTTTTTCCTCCTCCTCCGCATCCTGGCAACGTCTGCAAAAGTCACTGGCAGGGACTCCAAGTCTGCTGGCATGTCTGCCGATGGTGTCGTAATGACGCCTATAATAACCCTAATCGCTGGTCTGCCTATTCGAAGGAGGCAGGTAGTGCGCTTAGCATTCAGCGGGGGCCAAATTTATTTGGTTGAGCTTTCTTGCCACCTGTGACAGGTGTTTAATTTTGTTATTGCCAATGGCATGTCCAGTAATTCTCCTCGTTATTGTAATGGAATTGTAGTCGAATGCCTGGCGAGTGCGTCTGCTTGGCAATTACCCTGAATATCACTATGCCCAGGCATTCACATAAGGTGAATATGAAAGTGCTGGGCCATCTCATCTAGAGATTTTAGTCTCCACCTGAAAGACACCAAGTGAAAATGATTGTGCTCTCATCTGGCCAGAACCGATTCTAATAAGATTACAAGTCGATCAAAGTAGATTCATGTACTAAAGTTCACCTTCGATTATGACACTTTCAATATATATGTCAATATCTTGGCAGATTATCCGGACACATTTTACTTTGATATCACTTTCCAATACACATGATGATAAAATTCCCCGAAAGATGTCTTAACAAACCTAAACGCCTACACAAAGGTGGAATATCGTTTGCATAAAGCACAGATGTAGATGTACTTGTTGATTGTAAATTATTTTAAAAAGTCCCTTGGCATTTCACCAAAGTAACGGAGGTAAATTTCTATTCTATTTTCAAAAGCAAATAGCTTACCTGCTGATTTAAATGGAATCTTTCAATGTTTTCAATTCCCTGAGGATCGCAATTTTCTAGCAAAATACCATTCCTGGACGCTACCAACGGTTAAAGTGAAAATTATTTTCACTATTTACGCTGGCATTGATGGAATTTTGAAAAAGTTTTAGACAAAAGGGTGCTAAGTAATAATTTCACAACTCACATTTTGCTTTTTTTTTTTTGCTGGGCATTGCAGCTACTCGTTTTTATAATTTTAACCAAAAAAAGCATCCTTCTATAACAGATTGGCAAAGCCGGCGCGGAGCTGTCACTCTTCGTGAGGGTAGACGCCACTCACTCTCTTTTAAATCGTTGGCGAAGTCGGACTGGAGGTAGCAGAGTAATGAATTTAATGAATTAATGAAGAAGAAGAAACTAACAATATTGTGAAGTGTGAAAAAAATTCGAGTTTTAATTACTTTTCCGCTTCTTAAGACAACTTCGAGTGCTTGAAATAAAAAGAGTACAACCGACACCGCTTAAATAAATTACACTTTACTGAAAAAAAACTCTTTACTGAAAAAACGCTTGACTGAAACACAAAATCTGCCACAAAGCATTTTTTTACAATCTTCATACAAATTATTCCGTTCAACTAAAATCCGCTCAAGTGAAAAACTTAGGTAACTGAAAAAAATATACAACAAAATCTGTTAATTTAAAGGCAAACTACTCCGAATAAATGAAATATATGCAATAAATGTGTATGCATATTGAAACTGACCTGTGAATTTGCATAAAAATCTTTATTTTTCCTTTATTTTTACGTTATCTAAGTTTTGTTGCGTTTCGAGTTTTTTTAAAATAAAATATTGACATATTAAAAATGTCGTTAAGTTTTTTTTTAATTTTCTGGCTGTCTAAGTGAAATTGTTTTCCAATTGTTTATGAAATTTTCTTCAGCTATCCGAAGTTCGCTTAAGAGAAAATACCACAAGTGAAAAAAAATGTGGCAAATCGGTTTTTCTATTGAACGTAGTCGACTACCCCTATATTCTAATTAAATAAAAAAATGAGCAACGCCAATTGACTTGAAAATACTTTTATTCACAGGAGATATATTAAAGTGGATAACTTGCCACTAATAGAGAGTTTAAAAGATTTTTTAGTTCAAATAATACATTATAACAAATTAACCTAAATTTAAAAATAGTGCATTATTGCAAACCAATCTCTGATATCTTCAAATAAACATTTTTTTCTTAAAAAAGTTTATGCATGCATTTCGCTCTTCTCTTAAATGCATAAAAATTTTGAATGAGTTTAATCAGACGTCTTTAAATGCCACAACATATCCATCCTGTGACAAACTTTCAATTTAACTTTTTTAATAATTTTTTATATTTACTAAATTTTTAATAATTTATTTTAAATTTTTCCATAGTAATAATGCCATTTCGGATTCAGTGCCGTAGAAATATTTTTTTTTCATAAGTTCGAGATCGTGCTCATGTTCGCAGCTGGTCAAAATGTAATATTCTAAAATGAACATATATCGATCAATTTGGCCAAGTTAATAGGACATAGAAAGACTAAAAAAAAGTATATATTTCGAGAAACTGCAGCAAGATGGATCGGAAATATCATAGTGTGGGGCTGTTTTTCGTGCTATGTTGGCCTCTCTATAATTTCCATGTTATTGACACAAGGACAAAATATTGATATAGAATTTTAGAAAATGTCAAGCTTGCATTTGTCGGGGCAAACATGCCCTTCCGATGATAACTTCGGCAGGAAAACGATGCAAAACATAGAGCGAGTGTTATGAAAGATTAATTTTGTGATAAAAGTGAGCCTGTCATTCCATGGTCAAGTCAGTCCTCAGACCTTAATTCCATTGAGAACTTGTAGGACAAACTCCTACAAGTTCTATATACTACTAACTTGGCTAAATTTATCGAATATGTTCATTTTATGATGTAGCATTAACAAACTACAAGTTTTTAAAGAAAGTACCACAAAAATTTCAGTTTTTTAAAATACAACAATCTGTGGAGGACTATATCCAACGTTTTACCAGGACAACAGCTTATAATGCACACTTCATAAACACAATTTACAAGACATTTTGTATCTTGAGGTTGATCGAACGACATAGTTATTGAGTTAGTTGATGCAAGAAACCATTGACTATTTGCATTCAGCAGAAAAGACAAATTTTTAATCTAAATTCCTTTGCCATCGAGTTTTACAAAAGTTATTTGTGTGAATAATTCATGACACTTTGCAAGTATGATTTGCTTACATAATGAAGGTTATACTAACGACGATGAATTAAGTTTCAAGGATCCTTATCGTTGAAGACGCTTTCTTACAATGTGTACTTAAAAACAAAACAAAAAACTTCTTCTTAGAGCATGGGATAACATTAAACTGTTTTGCATGCAAATATGGTGAAGGTGTTTATTTTTAGATGCCAAACTGTTGACAAGCAAATAGTCTCGATTATAAACAATGCTATCTCAAGTTTACAGAACGAGTCATATTTTCGTCAATGTGGTACTTAATTTCCGAGAATTCAAAGAAATGGGAACCAAATTGGTCAATGAAATGAGAGCAGTGTCCTTCAACAGGAGGGTTTCGCAAAAAGTATTTGCTGACGAAGTGGTAATAGTGAGAAGCCTAAGCATTTGTGACAAAAACAAATGTTGCTGCATGTTAGTAAAGATAAAAGCACATTAAAAAAGAAAATCAATGCAATGTATTGTGATGACCGTGATGTAGCCATTAGAAATACAGAGTGCGTATACAGAGAACATGGAACAGCTCCGCCTTTCAATAATGGGCTTCAGAGTGCTGAATCTGAAGATTGTCATCTGCATGTCCACGGAAATTTATATGTCGACTTTCAAAGCTAACGGGAACGTCTTACAGTTATCAACTTGTGTAAATGTACTGCATTTTCTGAGCTACTAGCACTATTTTTATGCTCATGCATTGCAACTATTGATAACCTGCCAAGAAAAGGGAGTATGACCCATATGACTTACCATAAGCTGCACCAAGTGATAGAGGGGAATGAAACAGCTGATGAACTAGCGAGGGAAGGGGTGCTGAATCCTTCGGAGGTCGCATATACAGGGATTCCAATCAAGCACTTTTTTAGTGAGTTCAACGTCAAGCTCTTCATAGAGGCGGGTGTTAGGTAGAACCAGGCCGTTCCGGGTCGGGTTACCAAGATCTTTCGCTCAGAATATAACCGGGGTAGGACCGAAAAAATTCTTAGACTATCCAGGGCCAACTGTAGCTTATTGGTATCACGTCGGTTAGGGAAACACTGGAGCATTTGCTATGCACGTGTTCAGCCCTGCAGGAGTCGCTGGAGGAGAGGCCATGAAAAATGTTTGTGGTATTATTTGCCCGGGCTGGATTCGAACCCAGGTACACTCGCTTAACAGTCCGACGCACTAACCACCAAGCAACGTCGTGTTACTATAGCAGAAAATCGCTAAAGTTTCATTTACGGCTCTGCCTTCTGCGTGCCAATTTCAAACGAAATCGTGGCCTTTCTCCCTCTCTTTATCAGATCTTACCTTGTTCCCACTTACACCATTTACTGTCCATATAATATCTTTATTGTAATTGAACTTAACAGCTCCTGTGATTGACGAATGTCCTTTTCAATTGAATGTCAACAACAATTTGCTCACATGTGTGCTCATGCTGACATTTAATGAATACATAAATCTATTGCACATTAAGTAAAAAATAACAGAACAAAAAAACGACTTATTAGAACTCATTATTTGCCAATTGCGTCAGAGAGACTTTCATCTCTATACAAAATTAAATAAAACAGAATCGCTCGTCACATATTGGCAAGCACTGAGGAGCAGTACGCACGCATTAGGTACTTGTTATCAAACACACATTTGCAGTAAAACACTCTAGGGCCACATGAGCGATATCACATTTCCATCGTAATTGAGTGCTTATCCATGTTAGAATGTGAATTTTTTTCTGAAAGGTACTGGAGGACCGACGGCAAATGAAAGAAATTGATTACGACTACTCTTATTATATTAATCAATGTTAAGTCCTTTAGAAAGTACTTTCCCATTTCAGACCCTCACGGGCGGACTGTTGTATAAGTTCAACTCGAAATATGTAATCTATCATTCAGCCCTGACTGGACGTCTATGTCGGATATCAAATCATTTTTTTACATAGATACGTTGTGGGGTGATTCTATTTGTTTTATCTAGTCTGGCGATTATTAATAAACAAATTGTAGTAATTTACGACGAAAGAGGATATATTAAAACTGATTTTTATCATTAGTCTGCACAACAAAGCTCGGAAATTACCTCATTTCCATGGAAGTGCGAGGTATTTCCTTATGAAAAATTAAAAATTACTTGCTTTTATAAAAATTTTTTTTAACTATATTTTTTCCCAATTTCTCCGTCGGAGCGCTTGAAAGTGTTGAGTTAATAGTAAGAAAAAAACAATCACTCCTATTATTCCTAAATCCGACGTGGGGAACGGTCCACCGAGTTCGAAAATAATCTATCAATCAATCTGGTCGAAGTGAATCGTCCGCATGTCGGTAATGTGAATTGAGATTCACTGCAATATTTAGTCCGAACGAATCGATTCTTCCCATACAAACAGATCCGCAACTAAATCGTTGCGGATACCTAATAGTTTGAGTAGTTCTCTGGTAAAGATGTAAGTTATTTGTATTGTGCTTTACATTATTTAAGAAATTAAATTGTAATAAGTACGAACAGGGCACAATTTAAAGTGCTTGTCGAGGAAATGTAAAAATATTCCGAAAGCCGAAAACAGGACGAAAAGACTCCCTGAAGGTGTAAAAGGTTTTTGAAAAAATCTGCCGCGAAAAAAAACATGTAATATGATAAAAGCTGAGTTTTATTTTTATTTATTTATCTATCAATGAAAGACGCATTTTTTGTTGTTGTTAACTTTATTTACTTATTACAAACCATTATTTCCTTCCTTATGTGACTTGCTTCGTTGGAAGAATCGGAGGCACACAGGCAACTGATGTGGAGAAACAGCACAATAAAAAGAAGCCTTCGGTAGCTAGCTTTTCAAAAGACCCAAAACGTATGCAAACACTTTTTTGTTGGGCCGGAATGTTTTGACGAACATTTAAAAAAACGCGCCCGCCGTTGGCTCGATCGTTTAGTGCGTCGGACTGTTAAGCGAGAGTACTAGGCAGCACTATCTATTATATTTTAATAAAAAACTTAGCACGAAAAAACACAAACTTCAACTTTTCAATTCCAACTTAAATTGATAAATTTAAACGTCTAACCGAGGAACAGCTGATTTCGAGCTGTGATTCACCAAAAGTTGAATACAACTTTAGGATTTTTCTCTTCAACTTTCGATTTTGCTTTCATTTCACTTAATGCTGTCATTTCAACTTTTATCTCTCAACTCGAGAGTTTATCAACTCCAGCCAATCAGTTACCGTCAGCTGTCAATTCAAATTTTATATTTAAAAAAAATATTGGTTAATTCAATAATGATCCAGCTAAATAGGATAAAAAATGTTTCATTCCACTTCTTTTTTGAAAAGATTGGAGAACTTCAAGTAGTGAAGAAAGCAAAATGATTTATAAGATGCTTGAGCGGGTTGATCCGGGTTCGCATTTCAAAACGGACGACAATGATGATACTCGAATTTATACGGAATTCATTGCCGTACGACGAGAGAGTGAGAGCATATGGCAATGGTGACATGTGTAAATGTCAAAAATATCCCAGTGGAAATTGAAAAAGAGAGAGATAGTTAGTTTTCAAACTGTCAGGTGAAACAGCCAATAAATCAATTTTCTCTCGAAGTTGATCAACTCTAGATTTTCCAACAAGTTGAACGATAGTGAACATGGATTTAATGATAGCTCGAATGAGCGAATGTGAATCGAATGAGTCAAGTGAATCTCCGATCCGCCGAATTTAATAATAGGGGTGTATAAAACTAATTGCAACATCATAGCTTTTATGTGGAGTGTTTATGACGGTATAGTAATTATATATATAATCTTATCTTATTAATATTATAAAGCTGTATGGATGTTTGTTACTCTTTTACGCAAAAACGAGTAAATCGATTTAAATGTAACTTTACAATATTAAGCTTACATATCAGAATAACATATAGGCCATAAATTATAAGGCTATTGATTAAATTGGTCAAAATATAGAAAAAAGAGTCACTTAAGTCAGATATCAAGAGTCACAAAATATTTCACGTTTTCAACATCGTAGGATTAACTTCGGTTTGGATAGCCCGATTTAAATAAAATTTGTAAGATAGACTGCTAGCATAACGGCTTACAATATAGGTTAATTTATTTCTTGTTAATTTATATCTTGTTGTGGTTGAACACGTGTGCGCATTGGCAAAATTCTTTGGAATTTATTTAAGCGTCCGCCTGCTATGTGCTGATATTTCTTTCTGAGTTGAAGTCCACTTATTGCATCCAAGAACAAACTAGTTAACGTTCAGCCGTTCACGAGTTAAAAAAAAATCCTATGGGTTTTCAAATCGGCTCTATTATTATTTGCGATTTGAAAGTTTGGAACGGCTTGCAGACATGGCTTCAAGCTACATTTTCCTTTGATGCATTGGGTTTGACTACAACTTACGAGTAGATGCATCGAATGATAAAAACAACGGAGGTATTTAAAGTACCCTTTTCCTGATTTTCTCAAATCCCGCATTGGCGATCGATCTATCTGTACTTTTTTCTCAGAAGCAGGTAGGGGCAGATTGAAGTGGATCAAGAGTGTCTTAGGAATGAGTTCTTGGTAAAGTAAAATGAATAAGAAACGATTCGACTTCATTCACGCAAAGATTAGATAAAGCATTTTTGGTATTTGCCATAAGAAGATATCTCAAATTGCAATGTAAGGAGAAGCAGCAGTGGTTTTATCAAAACACTACCCGAGGTTCCTAATGATAACTCTAAACATAAACAATTTACTAACAAGTTTTTTAATACAGATATTGGGTCAGAAGTATTTGTAAAGCTGTATACATGTATACATTTTTAAGCCAAGGCGGGCGAAATTGCTGGAGCAGCTAGTAATTATATATATATACAGTAAACATAATTACAGTCGACTCCGCTTAACTGAAACATTGATTTGCCACAATTTTTTTTTCACTTAAGCGATATTTTCAGTTAAGCGTACTTCGGATAACTGAAAAAAATTTCATTTAACCGGAGATATGATAACTGAAAAACAATTTCCCTTATCCGGCCCGACAATTCAAAAAAATTCTAACAACACATATTTTTTATCTTATAAATATTTTATTTAAAAAAAAAAGCCATCCACGAAAAAAGAAAACATAAATATTTTTACTGTAATTCACAAGTCAGTTTCAATATGCATACATATATGTTTACATACATACATGTGTATAATAAATAAATGTACTTATACTCAGTTAAGCGAGTTGTAAAAATCTTTGATTTTTGTTTGTCCACGATTCTTTATATTGTACATCGATACTTTCTCTTCGAGGTCATCGATGGGCACAATCACTTATTGTATTTCAGTTATGCGGAGTAGTTTCAGTATAAATTTATATTTTTTGTTGAACATTTTTTTTCAGTTAACCAAGTTTTTCAGTTAAGCGGGTTTCAGTTAAGCGGAGTAATTTGTATGCAGATTATGAAAAAATGCTTCGTACCAGGTTTTGTGTTTCAGTTAACCGATTTTTTCAGTAAAGCGTAGTTCAGTTAAGCGGAGTCGACTGTTATAAATATATATTTATATGTATTTCGACTTAGAGGGCTTCGACTGTAATATATAAGGGTTGTCCAATAAGAACTTGACAACTTTTTTTTTTAATAAAATGCAAACCATTTGAGATATTTCAAAAACTTTATTATCGGCTTGAAGTATAATGAAAACATTTAGGAATGGAACTTGATTTTGTTCATACAGTCACTGCAGGCACGTTTACAGCGGTAGATTTTTTGGACTCAATTTTCGATGACTCGGCCACACATTTCGGCCGAAACGGCCGCTATTTATTTCATTTCATTTCATTTATTCATTACAATTCAGAGGCACAATAAGACAAGAGTCTTTCATAGTACAAAAGAATAAGTGAGGCATTTAGATAGATATGTTTAGATAGATTTAGGGAGATTTAGGGAGATCTGGGTTTCAAGAGTGCTCCACTTGCTACCCATTGACCTTCACATTAAAAGCTTAGCAACACAGAGTGCGATCAGACTCAGAGTCTCGCATGTGGAAATCGAGACCATTTGCCCAGAGCTGCATTATGGACTCGATACCTAGAGAACTCCTAACGCTTCGAACAGACTTCATTCCTCTTAAATTAAACTTCATAAAATATGCTGACGTACGCATCCCTTCCAGAGCAGATTGGGATAGCAAGCGGATAGGCATCACACCGAATGTGAGCGTTTACACAGATGGCTCATAGATGGAATGTGGAGTAGACGCGGGCATTTACTCGGAACTCTTCCCGCATCCTACAGACTTCCAAGTCACACCAGCATTTTCTAAGCGGAAATTCTTGCCATTAGGGAGGTGTGTTGTATACTCAAATACCACCCTAACACAACGCCAATGCTAGGCTTAGCGATCTTCGTTGGCAGTCAATCTGCTATCAAGGCAATGTCGTCAACTTCCGAAAAGGACATACCAACGTCTAGGGTAACGAGCAAGCGGTGAGATGGCCAAAAAAGGAGCTGCCCTTCACAGCTTGTCAGCTTTGGAGGTACACGTTCCACTAGGGCTAGTCAAGGCGCGAATTTCAACTCACTTCTTGAAAATAACTAGCCTCAGATGGTCTCAGTTGACCAATTGCGCAGTAGCTAAAATTATAGCGATTAGTACAGGTCATTGGCCGATAGGGGATCATGCAGCCAGACTAGAGATCCCTTATCGCACACACTGCTATAGCTGCAATAACACGGCAGAACCAGAATCTCTGACACACTTAATCTACTTCTGTCCGGCGCCAGAGCAAGATTACGGACTCTAGGCAAACCCTTCCCCGAATCTCTCGCCTAGGTTTCCCGGTTGAATATTAAAGATTTGATTTCATGCCTCAACGCCGCACGATGGTTCTAAGTCCTAATTTATATTCAACTTTTCAGAGCTGTGGTTAAAAAACGGCACTTAGTGCTAATTGGGTTCTCCTAGAACCACCACCTCATACACACACGGGTTTTAGCAGAGGGTAGAAAAGTAAGAAAGGATGGCATATTTATGTCCTCCATTAATGATAATACGTCAATTTATTGATAGGGAGTTCCACAGTGTAATTGCATAAATGTAGCGTTCAGTGTTGGCTTTGAGCTCTTCCAACGTCGTCGGCTTGTTAGCATACCCCAATGACATAAACCGATGCCTCAAAGAAAATTATCTAGGGGCGTTAAATCGCAAGAGCGAGGTGGCCAATCGACTGAACCATTTCGATTTTGATGATATAATACGCTCATCAAACATACTCTTTCATAAATCGATTATGAGTGTGGTTTGTGGCACCATCCTCCACATGAGGTCCAAGTCCATATCTTCCAACATGTGGAGGGGACCTACAGCTTTTCATGACAGAAGTATTCCAGGAGAATTGTCAGTCGTTCGCTGGAGCACAAATCACCTATACAAGATACCCAGCTTTTCAGGCTGGAAAACCCCTCGCCCACATTTTGCACGCACACTTATTTGGGCTTCTGAGCAAATTCACGCACATTGTTATATGCTTCCGAGCAACTCCATTTTGTTCTAAATTTTAGATTTTCGCCGCCATTGTTGTACGGTGTGCGGATAGACGTTACTTTTTGAAAGCATGGAATATATATTTTTAATTAATATAAATAGGCTAAATGTGTTATTATAGTTTGAGTAATGGTTTGAGAAATACGCATTGCAACAATAGAAACATTTTTTGTAGATATTTCCATTAAAATAAGCCTAAAACTTGCAAAAAAAATTGGTGGTTGCAATGGCTAATCTTAAACAGGAACCAATTGGCAGCTCACACGTATTCACAGACAGGAATTACATAAAAAACGCTGTCAAATGAAATCAAGGGGAAAGAGACGAGGGAGATGGATATCTTGTTTAGCTCTTTTGTGCTATAACCACTCCGCCAACGCCGCTTCAAGATTCTATTGTCTTTTTTGGCGTAGAAAACTTTGTGTGTGTGAGATTATTGCTAGTTGCCCTTTTTTAGTAAAATGCTGTGAAATAATTTAAATCGTTAATATTTCGAAAAATTGTGTGAAAATAATTGTTTTTTGTATTAAATTTTTTGATTCTATTGATGAGATCTACAAAATGGCGTTTTCGGATCTTTAAAATTCGTATGTCATTGTTTTTTGGTTTTTGGCCAATAACTCAAAAACTGTTTGAGCCAGGATGCTCGAACTAAATTTAAACTAAAGATTACATCGAGACCTGCATTCTAGATTTTATTCAGATTTTTAAACCCGCGGGTGTGGAAATGCGAGGGGGGGACGCTTTTTTTCGTACTTAAAGCTTAATATCTCGAAAACTGAGCCTCGGAACAAAAAGCTCAAAAACAAAACTGTATTTTATTTTACAAAACCTATCCAGCGGTACCTAACTCAATTAATTCCGGTAAAAAAAAAATTTAAAGAAATTAGTTATTAATTTATTTTAGTACGAATAAAAAATCATATGAGTTTTCTGGGTAAATTTGCAATATTGCGATGAGTTGCCCCATAGCTCCAATTTTTTTCAGATTTTTTGGCCCATTATTTAAGAAAATAAGGTATGGGACATGGTACACAAGTCGGTTTTTTAAAGTTTGCGGGCTTATAACTTTTTACCAATAAGACTAAGATGCTTATTGTGGTACAACTTTTCGATCTAGCTACCATTCTTTTTCGAACGATATCCATATCAAGTATCTAAGAAAAAAAATCTGTTTTTTGATTTTGGTATTAGTACTTACTTTTTCCTTAATAAGTAACTTTCTTTAAACTTTTTTTCGGAACTTTCTTTGGACAAGTGAAGTACATCATCTGTATAAATATCATTTCTTAGTTCCAGGTGGTTCACCAGGTACCTAGATTAAGGCTTAATGACAGACAGACAGACATTTTTGTAGTCTCCGCCCTGCCCCCTTTCCAATGACACCCATATTGACCACAAAAGTTAATAAAAGTTTTTTCAAAGGTTAGTTTCAGTACTAACTTTTTCTTTAATATACGATTAATTCCGGAAAAAATTCCTGATTTATTTTTGGGTTGCCAAGATACATATCCATTCCAAATTTGATCCCTTAACTACAGAGTTTTTGGCAAATATGTAAAGGCGACAGACAGACAGACAGACGGACACCAAAGTGATTCTATAAGGGTTTCGTTATTCCTTTGGAAACCCTAAAAAGACAATAAAATTTTGAAGCGGCGTTGGTCGAGTGGTTATAGTGCTCGCGCTCTGCTCTGGGGGCTCTGGGTTCGGTCCTCGGTTAGTCCGATTTGCACTTTCTTGCTTTTTATTTTTTTTATTTTCTCCGAAGAGGGTTTCTCCCTATTTTCACATTATTTTTTTTTTTCAAAATTGTTAAAATCCAATTCAAATAAAAATTATAGCTTGAATGAGTTACTAACTCAGGACGCAAAGGATTCTTAAAAAAGTTTCTATATTTTGTTAAATTCTGAAATATTATTGGCTCTTTTTAAGGCCTGTGAACTTGAGCGAATATTTTGTATGAGTTTTCTTCTCTCTCAGTTCTCTTAAAAGAACAAAGCGAAGTAAAGAAATGATTGATCATAATAGCTTTGTTATTGTAATTTTTTTGAAAAAAATAAGAGAATCAGTTATTTGTACGTGTATGTGTGCTCAGACCATTTCCTGATATGATCTTTTCTATTGGTTACGATTTTTATTTTGGCACTGATTAAAAGTGAACATAAAGAATTCTAAAGAAACAAAAACAAAATTAAACATTTATTTTGTTATTGCTTCAATGTGATTTCACATGTGAGTAAAACTGACACTTGACCGGCTTTATTTACCACACATGACATTACAATTGAAATTATCAAAAACTAGCTGACCCGGCGAACTTCTTACTTCTTTTTTTCGCCATATTACTTCTTACCGCCATATCTTTAGGATTTTGTTCCAAAGGAATAACGAAACCCTTATAGAAACACTTCGGTGTACGTCTGTCTGTCTGTCCTCTTTTTTGTGTATAATTTCGAAATTCCTGAAAAACTTGGTTTACTATTTACGTTTGCCTTGGCTTCGCATAGGTGGTACAATCGTGGACTAAGGAAATGTAATACTGGCAAATTAAAATCAGTTCTATTATATGACAATAATGAGAAAATATCTTTTTTTTTACAATAAAAATGTAAACGTAATATACGTCGCAAGCACGCAACGTATAATTGCCAATGAGAAAAACAGGGAAATTCCGGGTTTATTCCACACACTTCTAGTGATTGGCCTTGGGATTTGTTAATTGTCATTGCGAATGCTAGGCGCACTGGAAACTGGACACGTTTGAATTCAAAAGGGAATTATTGGGATTAAAACATCCTCGCCCTTAAAATCCTTATTTTTTGCTGCTAATATAGTTCGTTCGCTCAACCAAACATGGTTTTTATAATATACTCCGATATGAACTGACAAAAATTTGGTGGAAATGAACTGAGGCCAGTAGAGGGGTCAGCAGGCATTTTCCCATCGCCAATGTCTAAAACGCGCTTGAAAACAGTTCCGTCGATAAGTCATTTTGTAATGCAACTCGCATATTAGATACTAACTTAATTTTTGTTACGTATCGCCATAAATTTGCTGTCTTCAAGCAAGCATTTATTTCATCAGCGTTTGGCGAAAATCTCCAGCCAGTAGAATCATCGCGCCTCCGAAGAGATTCTGATTGCTACGCAAATCTCTTAGTGGTCGGTCGAGTACCTTCTATGCTCGTTTGTGCGCCATCGTGCACTCATCCCAAATTATAAGCTTACAATTCTGTAGCACTTTCGCCATTGCTGATGTTTTGGTTATATAACATGTCGGTTCATCTATTGCTTGCTAATTTAATGGTAGTTTGAGCGCCGAGTGAGCGGTTCATCCACCTTCTAATAGTGTAGCTGCAATCCCAGATGATGCTACTGTCAGTGCAATCTTACTTTATGCCCGAATTGTATCTAAAATTAATGAGATCAAAAAAGTCTTACCCGTTCCACCCGGTGCGTTCAGGAAAAAAAATCCTCCGTTGTCGACATTAACTGCTTTCATTATCGTGTCGTAAGCTGTTTTTTGCTGTTGATTTAAAAGTGGGACTTTATTTTGCACTGATTGACTTAAAGCATTTCTATCGTATTGGCGTTCTCTTTCAAATTCACGATTGAATACATCATGCATGGGGCGATTGGTTGCAGGCATTCCTAAGTCATGCAACATTTTGCCAGACATCATCAAGCACAAATCCACTAAAGATATCCATACCTCATTGTAGATTTCAGCGCAAATTTCAAGTTCAGGATTTTCCGTTGTTGAACGTAGTCGGTGCACAAATTTTGTGGATTTGATGGGAAGCCCTTTGAAATTAGGATGGCAAAAAGTGATCGTATTTGATGCGAAGTAGATGAAATAACAGCATCAGCAAGTGTGTGGTCCCAATGGATATCATTCTCCAGTAAGTGTAATCGTTGACAGGCTTTTCGATATGTTGCGCACAATTCACCATTGAACATTCGTAGAGATTCGAATGAAGTTGGCCCACGAATATTAAGTAGTAATAAATGCAAGTAAAAACATTCGTCACTATTTGGGTGCACTGTGTAAATGCGCCCCAATCGGTTGAATATACATCCACGTATCCTGGTACAGACTGTCCTTGTTTTCGGCGTTGGAATTTTTTATGTGACGCATTCCATGTAAAATATTTCGGTATTTCCGAGTAAAGCAATGTTCTTGCAAATGGATCGCTCGCGCATGTCTCGAAGAAGTTTGTCTGCGTTGTCGCTGGTGGTCGTTCAGCTCTTTGTGCTGCGTTCTCTGCCGTAAAATATACTCGTTGTCCATTCTCCAAGTGAACAGCTAAATGGACTACTGTCGGATGACGTTCATGTATAGGAAATGAAAAGATATAACATCTTCCCATCTGATATTGTGAAACTTCATCGTTGTTGTTTGAAGCTGCAATACCAAATATGGCCATGTCGTTTCCTTTCGTGACGTATTTGCAAACATATTAATTAGATTTGACCGAATTGGAGTACTCAACATTACAATGCGCCTTAAATGTTTTAGAAAGCAGTGGCGAGTATGGAACAATCCAACTGTTGGTAACTACGACATCCTTATTTTTGACTTTCAACGTTATTGTTCTCCCGTTATCTTCTACAGAGCGACGACGATTTAAACAATTTAACCAAGTGATTTTTTTCATGGAAAAGTTGTTGCAGCTGCATGACAATTTCCCTCCTAACTGAACTATTGATAGCACAGCGTTGAGTTACTTCAGCTTCAGGATTTCCCAAGAAATGAAAAAATTTATTAGCATAACATAACCCTGGTGGTTCGAGTCGAAATCTTAAAGCATTGCAATATATACAAAGAATGCTCATTGCTCCGACATCGACAGATTTGTCGCTGGCGTAATCGATTGTTGCAACATATCTAAATCCCAAACGTTCGATATTGATTGTTTCGTTTGATCGTCTATTTTGTTGCATCTCGTTTGAAGTTGATGGTATGGATAGTTCTGGAGTCGCATGAAATCTCGCTTGAGATTCTCACTTCTAATTGTATTTGTCTCCAAACGCTGCCTTCGCTCTTCTTCAGTCTCATTATTTCGCATATTGTAAACCCTATTCAAGTTATGCGTGCGGCGGCCGATGTTTTGACGCCTTGTTTTTGGCATTTTGTTTTATATATTAAATCACACTATATAAAACTTTGAATGTCTGTCCTGCTTTATAGAACGAACGTTGAGCACTCAATTTACATACATGTAAATTTTCCTAGGTGCGAACCTAGTACGGAAGATTACCGGATAAAAATGTTACGACTAATATTCTAGACCAGATGCCACATCCTCTGCGCTATCGCTGCTAATGCGAAGCGTTTGCAAATCACTTTGATCTATTGAAAGGCCTAAGTTGTAAGTGAAACACAACACACACTTCCACTTGTTTTCTAATATCTATTATTATTGTTTATCAATCTTTCAGTACTACTATAATACTATTACAACTCTCGATCACAGCACTTTCCACGATCGAATATGTCTTTTTTTTTTATCCTGACCATTCCATATCAACATAATCATTCCTTACATTTCTCACATCCTTAATTACTTTTCACGCAGTGGGTTTTTCCTATTTATTGACGTCATATCGGGCTTTCTTTGTTCACCCGAAAAAATTAGAAAAATAAAAAGTGTTTGTTTTTCCCTAGACATGAGTTTAACGGAAAAAGGATACATTACTGATGAGTTTTGATTCCCGGACCTAGAGATCTTGGAGCAGCGATCTTATCTTCTGCGCCAGCGTCACTTCAGATTTAAGTCAGTTTTTTTCTGATACTTAATAAATGCTATGGAAAGCTTTGAAAGCGTTTTTGCATCCGAAAAAATTGAATTGGAAAAAACAAAGAGTGTTTGCTTTTTCCTAGACATGAATCCAGTACATAAGATTGGAAAACTTTGATTGCGTTTTTCCACCTGATTTTCTCAATTTACTTAACATTTTTTTTCATCTAAACCATCTCCTAAAAGTAACTAATTCAGAGGAAAAAAAATTATCTAATTCATTGAAGTCGTTCTTGAGTTATAGTATTACATACATTTCGGCGATTCATTTTTATTTATATAGATTTATTTAAGCACACAAATGCGCTGGCATAAGCAACTCTGCTTCTGTAGTAAAAGACAACAACAAAACTGTGTGAATATCATTTCTTAACTTCGTCCTACAAAATTGTTCTTATCGAGTTCCAAGGTCTGTTTTGTTTCATATTCCTTCATTCAAACCATTGCTCTTACATTTTCATATGAAACACACACATAAACTCCTCACACTTATTCCTTCAATTTACTTATGCGAGTAAGAGAGACAAAGAACTCTCTTTCAATCTCCCTCTCTGCGTTGTTCTCTTTTTGGTACCACACCACTGACGTCACAGCTTACGAAGCGAAAAAACAGAGAAAATGAGGATGAAAACGTCATCATTGCGTAATCTGGTCCCCATATATATTTTTTTACTTGACTATCGAATATGATGACAGTAATAAGCCAATATCTCGTGAACGGTTATTCGCAAATTGATGCGAAAGGTGGCGTTCGATTTGAAATAAGCAAGACCTTCGAGCTAAGTGTCAACGATTTCAGAACATATGAGTCGGAATGTGAAAAAAGCGAAAAAAAAAAAGATCGAACCCCCCTTTCTCCCCTCCCTGATCTCTGACCGTTATGTCGTTTTAGGGGAATCAATAACATACCTAACACTATTCTTATGCAAAATTTGAACAAAATCTGATACTCGGTTTTCAAGAACCGTTGAGGAGACTAAAAAAGTTCAAACCCCTATAACTCCCCCTTGGGGCCTCCGAGCGTTATGGTTCAACGTTAGGATCTGTAGGGGATCTAGCCCTATTGTTAGGCCAAGTTTCAAAGAATCCTACTGCTCAGTTTTCAAAAATCGTTAAAATTCTCCTTTCTTCCCCTTGGGGCGGTCTACATAATACATCAAAATAAGCGGCTGGACTGGAACTATTTTTGAGCCGAGTTTTGTCCTTGTAGCTCCAACAACTTAGGAATGGTGGAACTTTTAGTGCTGAAGGAATCGGACGGCGTACGGCGGACGGACAGACAAATTATTATTACATATATACACTCTACAACCCGCCAAACACTGTGAAAGTTTGAGGAGGTGTTAAATTTTTTTTTCTGTTACGATAACAAAGGTTTATTATAGAATAATAAACCAATAAAAAAATACATCTCTAACATTAAAGAAATTGTACGGCCCACCACGTCAAAGGAATTTCACCCTAAGTATAACACTGCAACGCTCAAACTTAAGAGTACTAGTATTTTTGTTTTTATGGCAAGATTTAATTTTAATTAAAATAATTGAAAATCGGATGGATTAGTTTTAGTGTTGCTTAATATTAGAGAGTACAATGGTGTATTATTCTAATGACTATTTGCAGCTATGTACTTCGATTTTGCAGCAGGACAATCATGCAAAACATATAGTGCCCTCTCTAAATGTGCGATCTTAAAATGTTTGTCTTTTTTTGCGAATTGCGAATTTGTGGACACCTTAAAATATAATTTAACATCAAGAAAATCTAATTCTTTGAGAAGTTTTGATTGAATGAAGATTTCATGGTAGAGTATTTAGAGGTTTTACAAAAAACATTATGAAGTTCGTGCTTCGAATATTGATGGATATTGCTTTAGAAAATACCAACCTTTTATAACTATTGAGGGAAATGGAAATCTCAGTGCTTCTAAGTATATGCACGGGCTATTTTGCTCATTTTGGCGCCTAGAATTGTGATGCTTGATGCATAATCCAGTTTTTCTAATAGGTGTAATCTGTAGCTAGATCACCCTTTTAAGGCGGAAATTACCTAAGTTATGATGAAAACAGAACAGGGGGAGGAGGAAATTATAAACACAGGAGAGGTTTCTTCTTCCAATTTAATTGAATCTAAGTTCTTTTTAGTAATTGGGAAGACAGCTCCAAATTCTTTTCAAACACTCTAAGGGCTACCAAATTCCAACACAGTTTCTTACAAATCAGTCGACTAATAAACTTGGTTGAATGATCATCCTAGCCTTGTCTCCGATTACTAATAAAAAATTAAATTGCAATAAACATTAAACGAAAATAGACTTAAGTGGATAAAGCCATCCCAATAAGAAACTAATGAACCGTATTCCTTAATGGCTAAGTACATGCTGGGACTCATTAGGTCACACAAGCGGCACACACACTCACGTAAGCCAAATTGAATTTCTAAATTCGCTGTGCCGCTCTCTATATACCATATATGCGCACGTGTAACTAAAACAAAATCCCTACGCCCCTTTCGTTTATTGATTTAGTATAAACCACACTATCACCAGTTGCTTTGGCCTGAAATAGTATGCAATTAAAAAATGATTTCTCTTCTTCCGTTAAAAACCAAGAAAAAAACACTCTAGGGATGTTGCATCAGACATATGCTGTGGATTTTATTCAGGTTCATCCTTTCTAATGCCTGAGCACATATGGCCAGGACAACGCCCAAGCACGTGCAGCTAACAACCGCATAACCAACATCATTGTCACACCATCCAAGCCATGTTCGCTTACTGTGATTTCTTAATTGATTATAACGTTGATATTGTTACACAACCATACATATGGAACTATGCCCATGTGAACGAACACACAATCGAACTGAATGTATCCGATAGGAAATGTCGCACCCAATGGGTCAATGATGTATAAGCGAAAATGAATCTTCCAGAGAATTAATCAGTTATAACATACACCAGCAGCACATATGGAAGTGGGCGGTCTGTTATTAACGCTAAGCCGGCATGTGCCTTGGTTACATTCGTTAGCGAAACACATCTTACAATTGCACAGAAAAGAAAGAGTTCCAGATTATGCCTGACCATTCTGTGTCGAAAGCTAGCATCCTGTCGGATTAGTCGTAACAAAAAGCGAAGTTCCTTTCAAAATCGCTCTAGGTTAACTTTTTTGAAAAATGTTTACTCAATATTTGCTAAGTAAAACGGCTGTGCTTGGATTTGATGATTTAACTTTGGAATTGAGTGTTAGAAGAATGGTACGCAATATTGCCGAAAGCTTCACCAAAACTGTACGACAGTGTGCCAAGAAGGCTTATTTGTTTAAGAAAACTGCAAAGGATTATGGAAAATTTAATAAACTATATTTTATAACTTTTGTGTTTTTCCAGGTTGGTGCAAAACTGTAACAATGACATGATTTCGTTTTTTTTTTTGTAAATTTTGGTTTTCATAAAAGATAATATTTTGTATTTTTATTTGTAATATTATGGTTCAAAGAAACAAGGAAAAATAGTTTTACAAAAAAGTAAAAAGGAAAATTAAAAAATTTGCAACTCAATTTTGATATCATTATTGTTGTTACACTTTTGCTCTTCAGTATATGTGTATGTATACAACAAAAATCAAATGCTGTTTGTTGGTAGGCGCATAACTTGAAAGCGGCTGGACCGATTTGCATATTTTTTTTTTAAATGTTCGTTATTCTTCATAAAGGTTTTTATGGAATAATTCAAAAAGCTGCCCGGAAGATTAGTTGGGAAATAGTAAGCTTCTAAGGCGGGCGCTGTCTAAACAGTTATAGATACAAACAAAAATAATGCATGGGGAAGATGATTGCCTCAAAAAGTTCTTAAAAAAAGTCCGCGACAACATATGTTGAAAAATATGAAAAAATCACAAAAAATCGGCTACGATAAGTGCATTCAATTAAAACTAATTCCAGCGTTCTGGCCCCAATACTTTTGTAGCTTTTGGCCAAAAACAATGAAACGTCAATATGCGAATTTCGAAAATCCAAAAACGCAGTTTTGTAGATCTCAGCGAGAGCACTAAGAAAAAATAAGTATAAAAATGTCGATTAGTGGGCGAAATCTGAGAAATCGCTGATTATAAGTTTTTTTAATCTATAAAATTCTGACGCGAGTCTCAGTGGTGTTTTCCACATTCATTTCAACCCCCATTTGCTCAACTAAAACTTACACACAGCAGGCGTGACGATGATCGCGCAGAAACGGTTTTGTACGGTATGAGATAGGAGATATGGATATATGTATGTGTGTGTATATGTGTACATAAATGTACACAATAGACAGCGATGCCAGAACGCGTATTTTTTGTTGGAAGAAGATAGCTAATGGGAAAATATCATGTCTGATGCGTGTACTGTTCTACAGGGAAATAACAATAACTTTGATAATTTCGTTGTGTGAAATTACTGAAGCTTTGTTGCTGTGGCAAAATCATCGCAAAATATGATTAAAGATATGTTGCACAGCAGACAACAACAACTGTCATCCGTTATGGGAACATTAATCAAAGATACATATAGTCGAATCATTCTAAGTCGAATTTTCACGGGACATCAAATTTAGTTTGAGTTCGAGGCAGTTTTGGAAAAATTCGAGTTAGAGTGATTAATATTTTTTTTTTGAAAATCCTTTATTATGGACTGTAATATTTACAATTGGAATTATACTGGCAGACGCCTTAACGTTACTTTTTCAAAGTAAACTTCCAATAGACGCGCTAAATGAAGCAAGAATGCATCTCGGATACCTAACTGTTTTCTGATTAAAGGCCGATTGTGTGTGCGCGATGCGACTAGAGATGACTCTCGACAACGACCATTCGTTCGCGATGTTCGCGTGTAGGGCCATGTTCGCAAGCAAGGTAAACAACCATAAGGGCAACCACTTGCGCTTTTTCTCCGACGTGCTTGCACTCGCAAATGAGCTAAACAAGATATCCATCTCCCTCGTCTCGTTCCCCTTGATTTCATTTGACAGCGTTTTTTATGTAATTCCTGTCTGTGAATACGTGTGAGCTGCCAATTGGTTCCTGTTTAAGATTAGCCATTGCAACCACCAATTTTGTTCGCAAGTTTTAGGCTTATTTTAATGGAAATATCTACAAAAAATGTTTCTATTGTTGCAATGCGTTTTCTCAAACCATTACTCAAACTATAATAACACATTTAGCCTATTTATATTAATTAAAAAAATGTATTCCATGCTTTCAAAAAGTAACGTCCATCCGCACACCGTACAACAAGCAATGGCGGCGAAAATCTAAAATTTAGAACAAAATGGAGTTGCTCGGAAGCATATAACAATATGCGTGAATTTGCTCAGAAGCCCAAATAAGTGTGCGTGCAAAATGTGGGCGAGGGGTTTTCCAGCCTGGAAAGCTGGGTATCTTGTATAGGTGATTTGTGGTCAGAGAATGCGAGTGTGCGTACTCGATAGAAGTTGCGAGAGGACATTTTTCTTTGTCTATTTTTCAACCAAAGAAATAAAATTCGACTTAGAGGTATTGAAAGATTGTATTCCGTAACTTTAAGGGAGTTCGACTTAGAGCATGGTTTTTGTATGGAAGATTGAGGGGAATGCCAAAATAATTCGAGTTAGAGGGAAATTCGACTGTATGTTCTGCGGAATTTTATTTCAAGTAAATGGAGAAATAGTCTCTCTTAGGCAAACCCTTAATTTTTTTTTTAAATTCTTTGCCAAATAACATAAAACCATGCAGAATACATGCAAAAAAAAACTATGATACTATAATTACTGACTTATTGAAGCGATTCAAAACGAGTGTCTTTTGAAAAAAAAAACATTTTTGATTTAATTATGATATTAGTCTACTATAACAAGGCGAACATTTTCTTTTTGAGTCCTACTGGAAGCAGCGGAAAGACCTTTCAATAAATCTATTGCTTGCAAAGATTAAGCATGGTGGAGAGACTGGAATTGAATCCACACTTTCAGATGAAGGAACAACTGCTAACTCTGCTTTTAAACTTCTATTAAAATTGTGTAGTGCCGATGTGTCAAGTGCTTGCAATTTCTCCAAGTAGAGTAATACTGGTAAAATGACGGGGCATTGTAGTTCAATAGTTTGGGACGAACGTTCAATGCCCCACAAAACGTCTAGCAAGACGCACTAAGGCAAAGTCAATGCTTCACTGAAAAATCGTAGCTTCAAACTAATATAAGTGTTGCATATGGATGAGACAACACATCACTTTCTTATAATATACTTAAAATAAGAGCAGAACAGTTTGAAGTAAGAAACGGGAAGGTAAATTTCAGAAATATCTTTGTTTTGGTACCGAACATTTCAGAAAGGATTGAGAAGGTATATTCGGATATTGCAAACTTATCTACTAATTCATTTGGTTTGAGTGAAGGGATACTTTGTCACATACAAATAAGCAAGTCAATTAAGTTAATGATTCAATTCTTGCTAAATGTGATTCATCATCAAAAGTCTATTATTGAGTTGATAACGTGTTAGATGTAAAAGCAGCAGTGCATTACCCCAAATTATTTCTAAATTCATTAACACTTTCTGGTATTCCATTACTGGATTAATAAAAATCTTTACATATATAATGCTGCCTGCGCGAAGCCAGGACGGGTTGCTAGTTTTTTTTTTTATAAAGGAGAATAAGGATTTAGTTTAAGAGCAAAGAAAACTGATAAGTAGTGGGTAAGAACAAAGTATTTGTACACTCAGTTTTTATATGATTTCACAGTAAGCTGAAAGTTTCAACGGAATGTTATATATGGATAGAAAAAGCAGGAAGAAGACTTATAGAATGTTAGAAATTACTCCTTTTATTCAGGAAAAACAACAAAATTGGAGTCAAAAACGTATTTCCATACTCTAGGTTGTAAATGAAATACAATCCCATACTATAACACGGTAGATAGGTTCTTACATTATGGCGTATTCTGTGAGACTATCGTTCCAACCTAAATTTTCATATGCAAATGTACAATAACAAACTTATTTTTATTTAAAAAACAAAAACATTTCATATTACGTACTTAAATTATATATTAATTCATTAATATCATAAAACGTATCTCATATTACATATAAAATTATTGCTGCCCGCGTGTAATATGACATTTTTTCCGCATTTTTTAATTCGTGTTAGAGTGAAACCGTACTGTAAGATATCGTGTTATAGGAGGGAGACCTGTTTAATGAAAATATAATAAATAAGCTACAACTCCATATGATATTTTGCTCCAATAATGACTTGTAATCTCTTCGGTTTCGAATGGATAAGATTGCGAAAAATGTCAGGGCTCTCATCACGTAACTTTTCAAACGATCATTGTCCAGACGACTGTCGTCAACGCTACGGTCAAAAGTTTGCTTCAAAATAGGAACACAATGCTGCGTGCGTGCATGCGCTAACAGATGGAGTAGAAACAATGTAATCTTATGGGGCTTATTGCGACTTCGTGCGCAGATCCCAACGCAAGAGTAGAGCTAGTCTCTAGGTATGTACGAGCCAAGAACCAGAAGCTCTTCGCGGCAACTCAGAACCAGCCTTGACTTAATTTCCGTAGCGGAAATTGCTTGTATGGCCGCCAAACTGTCAATCAGAATGGTGGTATCGCCAATATTGATATCATTCTGGCTGATTCCTTGACCACCTGAAAGACGCTGCTACAATCAGGAAGTCTGATCGACCTGTGAACGTCTAACGCTTCGGATTGAATGCCTGCGCCCGTTAATTTATCCATCTTCGTATTTGCCTATAACTTTTAAGTCCTTTAGAATTAAGGGACTGAAATTTGGACTGGAGATGTATCTAGGCAACCCAGAAATAGAGCCTAAGTTGTTTTTACGAATATTCGTAGATTAAAGAAAGACTTAGTACTGATACTAACGGCCGGGAACACTTTTATCAACTTGGATTGTGCAGATTATAAAAATTTCTGTCCGTCTTTCATTAACTCTCTGGAACTGGTGAACCACTGAGAGTTAAGAAATGAAATTTAAACAAAAACTTGCGAAAAAGTTTGTTTGAAATTGTTTTTTATTAAAACTAATCATGTGATGTATCATTCGATAGATCTTCTATCTATCTTCCATTATCTATATAAATAAAAAATGAATGTTTGTCTGTATGCCCTTTATACAATCGCAAACTATGCATTTGATCATGTGGTGATCTTTAGCAAAGTGTTGTGTATGAGCCCACGAAAGTTTCTGAGTTAGTACAAATAATTTTCAACAAATGGCAATTGTGGCAACCGCTGTACTACACTAACGCCTGTATCACAAATGAGCCAATACAGATACCACAAATTAGCCAATACAGATACCCAACTTCTACTTCTCTTGCCCCTTGATTTTATTTGACAGCGTTTTTTATAACATTTTGCGTCTATGAATACGTGAATACGTGAGAGCTTTGTACAACAAATCAAACAAATGTGCGTGAAAATGATGAGCAAGTTTTCGGTGCTTCGTGAATTACTGTCAAAATGCTTCCTGTATTTCAGCTACATTCGTGAATTACTGTCAAATTCATCGATGGACGAGGGGAAATAGCCGCTGTACAGTTGGGTGTCTATATCAGGTTGTCTGTGACAGATACAAATGTGCGTGAAAATGATGAGCTAGTTTTCGGTGCTTCCTGAATTACTGTCAAAATGCTTCCTGTATTTCAGCTACATTCGTGAATTACTGTCAAATTCATCGATGGACGAGGGGAAATAGCCGCTGTACAGTTGGGTGTCTATATCAGGTTGTCTGTGACAGATACCCAATTCTACTTCTCTTGCCCCTTGATTTTATTTGACAGCGTTTTTTATAACATTTTGTGTCTGAGAATAGGTGTGAGAGCTTTGAACAACAAATCAAACAAATGTGCGTGAAAATGATGAGTTAGTGTTCGATGATTCCTGAATTACTGTCAAAATGCTTTCTGTATTTCAGCTACATTCGTGAATTACTGTCAGATTCATCGATGGACGAGGGGAAACAGCCGCTGTACAGTTGGGTTATCTGTGGCCTGTATGCAACGAACATCGTGAGCGAAAATTACATGCCAACGTTCAGAGTCCAAGGGCAAATTTATCATCGTGCCGGTTCGCTACTACCGGACGCAGATCACAAGTTTCTTCAAATTTATTTCATGGCAAACAGTGATGAACAAATTGAGTAACAATGTCATTACAATGCAAGCATCAGACGAGGAATCATGGCTACGTTACAAGCCCTTTTCGATCAACAGAATGAATTACTTCAGTTGTTTTAAACCGCAATTCAACGAATGCCAGCCGAATTTCATCGTTGTATGATGTAGTATCCTATTCTGTTTTGGCGAGGAGAAGATGGATATAATTTCAACATCAAAATGAGAAATCCACAAACACACGAGGAAACGAATAAGGAAGTCAATGCCATTTATTATTATTCGTATCGATTGATGATTCCTCAAGACGCTGAGAACCACATTCTGAAATGTCGACAATTGTTCCATCAATACATCGTCGACATGTACGCGAAAATTGAAACCGAACGACTCCTATATATTCGATTGAATCAAACCGATTTGCGTTCTGAAGAGTACATCAATTTACGAGACGCAATCGTTAATTATGGCAACGTGAATCCAAACGAATTGGGAAGAATGGTCATATTACCGTCTACATTCTTGGGGAGTTGACGGGACATGCAGGAATACGCACAAGATGCGATGATATACGTTCGGGCATATGGTCGTCCAGATTTGTTCATCACATTTACATGCAATCCAACATGGGATGAAATTAAAGAACTTATGTTGACCGGACAATCACTTCGGACCGCCATGACATTGCCGCACTCGTATTTAAACAAATATTTAAATTTTTGATGGGTATTATTATCAGGCATTAAGTTTTTGGAGAGACACGCTGCTGGATGTATTCCATTCAATGGCAGAAAAGAGGATTGCCACATGCACATATTTTGGTTTCGTTAATCAACAAAATTAGGTCAAATTGACCCAATCATCTTAGCAGAAATACCAGATAAGGACATTGATCCAGACTTATTCGACGTCGTTACCAAAAATATGATTCATGGTCCATGTGGCGCATTCAATGACAATTCACCAGGCATGTCTGATGGGAAATGCATGGAACTATACCCAAGAGACCTAGTTTTTGATACCATAACTGGTAATGACAGAGACCCTATGTATCGCCGACCATCAGTTGAGGATGGCGGCAAATCCATCATTCAGAAAGTACGAAACGTTGATGTCGAAGTGGATAATCGTTGGGTTGTGCCATATTCACCGTTGCATTGAAATGCAGTGAAGTCGATCAAATACATTTGCAAATATGTCAACAAAGGAAGCGACATGGTGGTCTTAGGAGTAGGGAATGTGGCTGCGCCGCTCGATGAAATCAACCAATACTAATTTGGACGTTACATTAGCATTAATGAAGCAGTATGGCGCATCTTATAATTTTCAATCCATGAACGACATACAACAGTAGTACACTTGGCGGTGCATCTCGATAATATACGTGCAAGGGCATTGGTTCCACCGGCAACAACTTCAACTGCATTTCACTCAGTATGCCAAGATGATCTTTTTCCAAGGACTCTACTTTATTCTGAGGTACCGAAATTCTACAGTTGGAATTCATCGGCTAAAAAGTTTCAACGTCGCAAAAAAGGTAAAGCAATAGAAGGACATCCCACTTTGTATTCCAGTGACGCATTTTGTCGTCTGTACACTTTTCACCCGAACAATACAGAATTGCATCTATCTGCTATTGCTGTTAATCAATGTACGTGGACCGACATTCTTCCAAGATTTAAGAACAGTCAATGGGCTGTGCGCCGTTTACCGCCAAGTTTGCAAGTCAATAAATCTGCTTTTAGAATGATACACATTGGGACACCGCACTCGCTGATGCATGAATACTGCTCGACCACTGCAAATACGCACGTTATTTACCATAATATTGACAACCTGCTTTCCATCTAATCCAAAAGACCTTTCGGAAAAATACAAGGACGCTCTGCGTGTATAATGAGGCATTGATTTTGATTGGGGATATATGTTTGCCAATAGTTAACAAGTCACTGGAGCAACTGGTGCAATGAACTGGTTCCAATAAGAAACACACTTTGTTCTGACGAACTGGGATCATTTGTTCAGACATATCTTCCGTATTTCGTATGACAGAATTATGCGGGCAATCACAGAACAAAGCGGTAGACTGTTTTTCATAGATGCGCCTGGTGGTATAGGCAAGACTCTTTCTTCTTTCACTAATTTTAGCAACCATACGATCATAAAATAATATTGCACTGGCTGTCGCATCATCTGGAATATCGGCAACTCTTTTAGATGGTGACCGCGCATTCAGCATTAAAATTGCCATTGAATTTGAAAGACACTGAGGCACCAACATGCAATATCATATGCGACGAATGTACAATGTCTCACAAGAAAGTATTCGTCAGCTCGATCGTACACTGCGAGATTTGAGATGAATTTTCAGTGGCGCACTAATTTTATTGTCTGCTGATTTTCGACAAACACTGCCGGTTATACCACGTTCAACACCCGCTGATGAACTTAATGTATGTCTCAAATCATCAGTTTCATGGAGTTATTTACAGAAATTGACTTTAGGTGGAGGTGGAGGACTAGGTGGAGTTATTTACAGAAATTGACTTTGAAAACTAACATACGTGTGCACTACAACGGGATGCAGCGGCTTTACATTTTGCAAAACAATTAATGGATATTGGAAATGGGCGAATGCAAATTGATGAATCTACGCAATGTATCACCTTACCAGTGTAGTAGTAAACGTAGTAGAACAACAAAACCAAAAGAAGAGAAAAGAGAATAAATAAACAAATAAAGAGAAGACTCATTCTGAGCCTGACCGTCCTCACGAGTAGACGTGTTCATTGTTTCTTTTTGTGCTTTTTTTTGTGTGTTGTGTTTTGATTTCACCCCTTAAAATTCAGAAGTGGGATAGGCCCAAATTTCAAAAGAAATAATTGCTACTAATTAAAGAAAACAAAGAACTGCGTAAAATGGATTTAATCCAAATCAAACAGACCGATGACAGAGTGCATGCAGCAGGAGTATCGAGCGAAGCCACCGAAATTGAACGCTTGAAGTCCTACAAGGTAGCGCAACTGAAGGGATGGCTGGCGGCATTGAAAAAGAAGACAACCGGCAACAAGGTTCGCGACGGTACAACACGCAGACGACGATGCAAGCGTGGAGGAGAGCGACAATAACGGTAACGACGACAGCGACGATGAATACGAGGAAAGTGTCACACACATGCGCAGTGAATTCGAATACGATACCGAAAGAGAGGCAACAGAAATTCAAGTACAAAAGAGTGGTGACAATGAAAAGGATAAACAAAAGAGAGATGATAACGACAGGAATAGACAAAAGAGTGGCGAAGAAAAACGAACGACTGAAGAAAAACGAACGACTGAAGAGTGGCAGCTAATGAAGAAAGAAATAGAATTGATAAAGAGAGAGTTAAATATACAACGACAAGAAAATGAAATTCTGAAGAGAGAAAATGAGGAGTTGAAGAAAAAGAGTGCAAATGATAGTTTAAGCGGCAAATATTAAACCATGGACTAAAAGTAACTTTTCAGGAGGGAAAATAATCGGGGCGATTATAAAGTCAGGATGACCGAATTGTAGTAGTAAACGTAGTAGAACAACAAAACCAAAAGAAGAGAAAAGAGAATAAATAAACAAATAAAGAGAAGACTCATTCTGAGCCTGACCGTCCTCACGAGTAGACGTGTTCATTGTTTCTTTTTGTGCTTTTTTTTGTGTGTTGTGTTTTGATTTCACCCCTTAAACCAGCAAACTTCTGTAAGATCACAGAAAGCATAGACGAATTGGTACAAAAAGTTTTTCCAAACATTGCACAGAACTACAAAAATCATCAGTGGCTCAGCACGTGTGCTATATTAGCGGCCAAAACCACCGATGTCAATGCCATCAACTGCACCATTAAGAATAGAATATCCGGCGAAACGACAACATATAAGTCCATGGTGTGTGTCAATCAAGACGAAGTTTTCAACTATTCAGGTGAATTCGTTAGATTTGCCAGGCATGCCACCGCACGTTCTTTCATTAAAAATTTGCGTACCCATCATTCTTCTTCGAAACATAAATCCACCACGACTTGGCAACGGAAGCAGACTCTCAGTCAAGAAAATGATAAACAATATTATCGAGGCAACAGTTTTGACTGGAAAATTCAAAGGAGAAGACATACTGTTGCCGCGTATCACAATGATCCCGACAGATATGCCATTTGAATTCAAACGTTTGCAGTTCCCGGTGCGGCACGCTTTCGCAATGACTATCTGAAAATTTTTTGACAGCTTGTTGCTTTTGTAATTTGCCTCTTGTCTGTAAATCCATGTGGGGCAACTGTTCATCTTGTTAAGAGAATTTATCTTCTCCACGCTATGTTCATAAGGTTCATGCCATAAGCACAAATAATTATAAATCAGCACACTGGAAACAATATTGGAAAGAAATGAAACGCCATTGCTTAAAATTGATCATACACCATAATTAAAGTTATAAAATACAAATGGAGGTTACAGTAAATAACGATTAATCAGGCTCTTTTCGATCTTTTTCATTATCTTCAATTTAATTTTGTTGATGTGCACAGTAATAGAAAGAAAATAGAGCTATGTCCTCGTCTAACGAAATAGTCTAGTGCTACAAAGAACTAAATGATATTTCAGTATGAAATTGATTCAGCTTTTGTTTCAACTGTGTACGAAAAGTTTAATTAACTATTATATTCTTTATATTGAGCTGAAGGTCTCACAACTTGTGCTAATTTTTTTGTCAGTCAATTACAATAATAATATTCTATAAATATGTGTATATTCAACGGTCTCTATTGTTATTGTATTACAAAATAGTGAAGTGTTCTAAAAAATTAATGATAAGTTCTTGACCATTATATGTAAGCAAAACTCCGATGCACATCACAATCATCATCATCATTAGTGGCGTAACAGCCCACGAAGGGCCAGAGCCTAGCTTATCGCACCTCCACTGTGTTGTGCGCGTTATAATTTTAACACATGTGGAGGGGACCTACTGTTTATTGCCGGTTCCGAACGGCGAATTGCGAAAGCTTTCCGTGACAGAAGTACTCCAAGAGGGTTATCAATCATTCGCTGGAGATGGGGCCGTGAAAAAAATTTCATTACAAAGGACTAATAAGTTATAGTCAAATGTGTAAAAGGCAACGAAAAGTTATTCCTTTGGAACGAAACTCTAAAAACAAAATTTTTCAGATTTTTCCTTCAGATTTTGGCTGACGAAAACAATAATAAATGAAGTATGAGTACCTTGTGGCACCTAGTACCTCCTCCGGTATTTATGACAGGTTTTAACCGCCGAGGCATAGATTTTACCAGTTATTTAGTTGAAGGTGGTTGATGATATCCCAAGCTGCTTAGATTTGTAATCTTAGCTCCTGCTTGTTAGAAAAGCTACTCTCATTAACCTTCGTTTTTACCTGCCGCCTTCGGATGGGCAGACCGGCGATTAGGGTCATTATAGGCGTCATCACGGAACACAGCACCATCGGCAGACATGCCAGCAGATTTGGAGTCCTTGCCAATGGCTTTTACAGAAGGATGAAGAGGAGGAGGAAACCATCTACCATCTCTTATGTTCATGCGAAGCCTTGGTGCTTCGTAGAAGAACTCACCTGGGCAAGCACTTCCTTGACAGTCTGAGCGATCTGAGTAAAATCAGCATCAATGAGATCCGCAACTTCGCAAGAAGCTCCATTAGGGTGCGGAATGGATTTCCTCATTGTGGTATCACAATGGGCCTAGTCTAACCTAAGTATGGTTCTGGACCTTTCTGAGGGCCACTCTAACCTAACCTTACCTAACCTAACGCTCGTTTTTATTATATTTCATATGTGTTTATTGGGGTTAAGATCGGGCCATTATAGGGGTGTTCTAAACTGTTTTGGGGCATCAAAAAGGAACCATTCGCGCAATATACAGAACGTGTGCTAGGGAGTGTTGCATTGTTGGAAGTAGAAATCCGAAGTTAGACTTAATTTTTCTGTTGAACTGCAAACATTTCTTTTTAAAATATTCATATACTTGTTCATGGTATTTCCTATGAATTCGAATTTCCGCAGCCAATTAAAGCCATACAAACCTTCCACATTACACAACCTCTACCATACTTTATGGTTGATTTCATATTCATTGCTTTAAGAGCTATCTTTGGGTCTCTTAAAACAACTTGTGTTCCTTCTGATTCAAATTAATTTTCATTTGGAAATACGGCAGCTGCCTGAAAGCTAAAAGAGAAATATAAATGTTGCCTAGAAAATCGTTTTGTTTTTTCGTTATTTTCTATTGAAATGTACGCTTGCTCTTAGGACTATGCTACAATTTAGCTTAATTTTTTGTAAGACTCTGAACGGTCTTTACGAAAAGGGGTCAACAACGGAAAGCTGGTTTGTAAGTTAGCTCGTTTTGATCAGAAAGAAACATTTCTTCTCCTCCCAGCTATTATTTCAGTGTCAATTCATTTCTACAATTTTTAATTACTTCTTTACAGTTAAATACGATCGTCCCACAAAATCTTGTATTTGTCGCATAGACTTCCTCTTAAAATTAGCTTAATAATAAGCATTTTTGTTGACAAGTCGGTTCGCTTTCGTTTACTTTCCGTTATTTCATACAAACATGGACATGTTGGGTTAGATATGGGTTTTTTATGTTGATACATCATCATCATCTAACATTGAAGTGTCTTCAATAAAATAGTTGTGATATTTGATAAGATTTGCTGTAGCTTAAGAGATGGGGGAGTTTACAGTATAGTGTGAAGAGGTTATTGGTGAATTTAAACGCGTATTTAATTGCAAGTTTTAATTGGTGTTGGGTGATAAGGTGGTTTTATGAGTATTTAAGTGTTGCGAGTTTATTTAGGGTCAGAAATTGTGGGTGGTGGATTACCAACAATGATAGAGTTATTGAAAGTTGATGATTGGTTTGTGTTAATAGCAGAAGGTGGATAAAGATTAGCCTGAGCTACGTACGAGAAAGGATTTTGCGAGAAATTTGGTTGAATAGGATTTTTGTTTTCTTTATAGAGGCGTCTGGCTTCAACCATAGTACATTTCTTTTTAGTTTTTATATTTAATATCTCTTTTATTTGGGTACACCTTGGACATTCTTTAGAATCAGATGGATGGGGACAGTAGCAATAAGCTCACATTTGTCCAAGCAGAGTTTTCATGAGTTGGGAAATTACAGGTATTGCATATTGGAATGGGGCTTGAAAATTGTTTTATGGTGTGGCCCCAAAGTTGGCATTTGTGACAACGCATTGGGTTGGAGAAGTATTCGGATACTTTGGTTTTATACCAACCTATTTTTACTGACGCAGGGGATTGAAATGCATCAAATGTAAACACCATTAAGCTATTATCCCTACACTGCGCAGTGTAGCAGATATGATACAACTCAATTCTTACTTCTTTCATAAACTATGGATCACAATTTTAGTCGGTAAGCTTTGTAGATGATCCACTTCATATATTTTGAAGGAAATAATCATGCCAAATTGTAACCTCTAATTTTTTTTTTTTTTTTTCATTATTATTCTGGTATTTGTAGCCATAAATTATATGAGATAATATTTTTCTTAGTAATAAAAGTCGCGCAGTGTAGGGTTAAGGTAGGTTTTGGGTGTGATTCAATCATTTTAGTGAACTTATACACATCGCTAAGAATTAGTCTGCAGCTTTCTGGTTTTTGGTAAGAATTAGGATTCTACCATCCCGGCTACAATGTATTTTCTAAGCGCTTGATGTTAGCTTTTTGATGTAAGTGGGACGTTCGTTTGCAGAGGAAATGACGATAAATCTAGACTTTTTGGTTGTGTTTAGTCTTGGGATGTCAAAGGGCACACGTTTTTTTCTTGGCACTGGGTTCGGATAGCGGCACTTCGGACACATCCCCAAAGCGCCCCGGGTTTGATTTTCGGCCCTCTTCGGACACTTCACATACGGTAGGTTGGTATTCGCGTAAGGACATTAAGAGAGAAAAAGAGAAGGGAAGGAAAGAAGTTATTATTTTAAGTTTAACGGTGGTTTTGAAGAAAAACAAAAGGAAGCAAAAGGCGATGCGTTAAGCATGAACGCTAGTCGAAACGATGCGACTTGAGATAAGAGTCATCTGCTGTACTGTAATCTAAGATGTGTGCGTATGAATTATATGTATTTCAGTACCAACTAAACAGAGCTTGTTCATATCTGCACAGTTATTATCAAAGCCCTTAAATTTGTCCCATAACCAAATAATTACAATATTCAATCCATCGGCACGACGGGCGATTCACAGTGACAACCGATAATAAACTTTTCTAGCACATTCAACAATTACGCTTTTATTGCTAAACTTCATAAACTGACAGATTTTCCCGCCATTATTTTTGTGTATTGCTCATAAAAACGCAATTAACTTCAGTCGATAATAATTTGTGAGAGTGCGTGGGTGGGTGCGAGGTAGTGTGATACTTCAATCTCAGACATGACAATAAAATACATCAAATACGAAACGTTTCAAACATATGGAAGAAATAAGCGAATAAGCACTTTTTTTTTAAATACACGTAAATGTAGATGTAGCACTTACAGTTCGAGAACAATGATTATGTACAGAGGTGTTCCATAATTCACATAAGATTTGAGATTACCGTCATGTCATGGCAACCAGACAAATAAAATGGTCTGACAGCCGACTGTTTGAACTCTTACAAATTATGGAGAACATAGAGCTCTTGTGCCAACAAAGACGTCGCGAGGGCTTCCTCATACATTATTCTACAGACAAATCTATCCTACTCATTTTATACTCAAAAAAAAAACTTGTAATTAATTGTTTTTTTCATCCAATTTAAATTTTTCGAAATACTTATTATTTTACATAAAGTGTCTAGTGTTTATCTACTTTTGACATAAGCAAACAAGTTCCAAAGTATGGTCTCGGCTTCTCTCAGCTTAAACAAGGATGGCAAAGGTCTACAACAGTCCCTTTCAATATTCAAGGGTAAATTTCAGTCGTAAAAGCCTTAAAGATGCGGAGTAAAATTGCTTTTTGCCATTTTTTGTTGAAGAATATTTAGCAGGTGTTTTTCATGCTGCTAATGCGAAAAACCTTTTATCGTGAATTAATTTTACTAATGCTAATTATTCCGTCACTACTTAAAGCTATAAATTAAATTGTTGGTTTGCCAATAAAATTCATTGATTTAAAACATTTTGAATTGTCTTTTTTTTTTTTTAACCGGAAGCAAATAAATTAGATACTGTCATTGATTATTTGCAGACATTTACGCACATTACACGTAGGCATTAAAAAAAGAAATATCGGCAACAGAGTAAAAATTGTCTCTTTAAAGGGGAACACCAATGGATTTCTGTTAAAAAAAAATTATAGTAACTACGTCTCAATTGGCAATATTGTATTTAGTATTTGATTAATTATTTTAATAAATTAATTTATCATTCACATCTCAACATCGTTTCAAAGGCAATTATACTATATATAAATTATTATCTATTTCTTTTATTATATTTATTTTATTTTAGATTTAATTTCGTAGATGTTTAAAGATTTCAAGGCTTTTTTTTTCATTGACGACATCTACTTACGCCATTGAATGTAAGCCAAGGAACATTGAACTTTATGCCGCCGCACATAAGGGGAATTGCCTCGAAAAACCGCTCAAAAAACATTTTTTCAAAATGTTGAGTTGACAACAATTTTTTTTTCCCAGCTACAGTTAAATACCCACTAAACAATGTGCTAAAATTTTTTTTATTTCTATGCACGCATTTCGTCATAGTATCAGTTGAAAGTCATTAATCGTACGCTTGCATTGGAAGTCTTTTGATCTGTTTGAAAAATTCCAGTGCAAAAATATTAAGTTATTTTTTTCCCTGTTGTTCATATTTTCTTTTATTATAAAGTTATTAGATGCAGGTGTTTACTTTATTATAAAGCTTTTCTTATGATTATTAAAATAATCACAAATAGGAATTTTTTTCCTTTCTTGATTTTCTTTGATGGACCTTTTGTTATGGTATTCGGTGTTATTAGGTAGCTCTCTTGGTATCAGCTGATAGAAGAAGATGTCTAGAAGCGAGACCAATAAAAAAATCCTGTCCAGTCTGCCCCCTAAATTTTATCGACCCTGATATTTGCCTAGTTTTTAAAACTATTTTTAATAAAATAAATTTGTTTTCTTGAAGGATCGTCTGGTTTTTGCCTTCTTACTTAAGGACAGTTCAATAACATTATCACTGAGCATAAACAGAATGATTTTAAGACTTATCTGGGCACCTTCAGAGCTGTTTGCTCACAAATGCCTCTGGTATGAAGAAACCTTAGGGTTTCAGGCCTAAAACTAGAGTCCTTACGTATTAACCTTAGGTGAACTTTGTTCTTGTTAGTGGATTTAACATAAAATCCTTAAAATTGTATTCAACCATGAGTTAAGCTATGATTAGTAGGTTCACAACGTTAAAATACTAGGCTTTTAAGAAAACATCAAATCAAACTACTCAATTTGACTAAATTAAGCTTAATATTGCGTTAGTTTTAGGTAGGTCTCACTTCATTAAAAACAAAAAATATTTTTGAGCGGTTTTTCGACCCAAATACCCCTATGTGCGCCGTTGCTTTTAGATGATTCTCGCAGCATGGGACATATAAAATATTTCTGACCAATATCTGTATTAAAAAACTTATTAGTATATTGTTTATGTTAGGAGTTATTATTAAGAGCCTGAGGTAATGCTCTGAAAAAACCACGGCTACTTTTAATTACATTGGAATTTGAGATCTCTTCTTATACGGCAACTACAACTCCCAAAATGGTTTCTATATTCTTTGCGTGAATCGCCAAATCGAGTCCTATTCATTTTACTTAACCAACAACAAATCGCTAAGAGATTCCTGATTCACGACAACTGTAACCCTCGCTTCAGAAAAAAAAATACATTGATCGGCAGTCCAGGATTTGAGAAAATTAGAAAAAGGTTAGTTCGAACACCTGCCTTTTTTTTTATCATTCGATGCATCTACTCGTAAGTTGTAGCAAGTTATTTCAACCCTTTTCCGCTTTACAAAAACAAAATATAGATGCGTTGCATGCACCTAAAAATTAAAGTCAAGCTTAATGCATCTAAACAAAAAAATTGCACTAAAACACAGTACAAAAAATAAGCAAATTTCAGCCAAACGGTCAAACGGTTTGGGAAACAATTCTGACAAGAAAAAAATTACAAACATACAAACATTAGATTTTATAATATTGTTAAGATTAAGATTAAAATTGAGCTGACAGTAATCTTGGTATCAGCTTCTTGCATTATTCTTTTAATAGTGTTGTCATTTTTACCAATAATGCGACTAATTAGATTCATCATCATCATTATTAATGGCGTAACAGCCCACGAAGGGCCAGGCCAGAGCATTTCGTGCCTCCACTGTGCGCATTATAATTTGACACATGTGAAGGGGACCTACAGTTTATTGCCGGTTGCGAAAGGAGAATTGCGAAAGCTTTCCGTGAAAGAAGTAGTACTCCAGGAGGATGGTCACTCGTTCGCTGGAGGTGTGGCCGTAAAATTGTTTGTGATGTTTTTTCCCTGAGCTGTATTCGAACCCGGGTACTCTCGCTTAACAGTCCGAGAGTTTTTCTACTTTTTTGTTTTCTTTTTTTTAAATTGCCCCTACCTACTAAACGGGGCGAGGTGGACCCCCGTCCTTCAGTAAAAAATTCTTGCTTTCGACCCCTCTACAAAAGCCCATCATCAATTTTTCACTACAAAATTACCGTACTCTCCCCGACTTTTTTCCATACGGAAATGTGTATCGAAACATTTAGATTTTCTTTAAAAAATATTTTTTGGTCGAACCATTCGAGATCCCAACTTGAAATTTGGAGTGAAGATAGTTGAAATAGTGAATAGTGAGTGAAGATAGTTCCAATATATCAAAAAATTAGGAAAATTAAAATACTATTTTTTGAGATATTCAAGAATATGCGCCGAGAAGGACATTTTGAACTATCCTTCGTCCTTGCAAGTAAAAATTGTGTAAGTTACCTAAAAGTTCAAGTTTTTCTGAATTCAATAAAACATAATTTACAAAATTCTGATAAACCGAACCAAAGTTATGATCTTTTGAAATTTAAAAGAAATCTTGAATTTTGACTTTTTACCAATTAATTAATGTTAATGTATATATTTACAGAAAATGATTCTATTGTAATAAGTAGAGCCTTCTTCCCTCTATTATTAGTAGAAAAAGCATACATAACACATGTGTATGTTTCGCAACAAATTACTCAAACAACAAATTTGTTGCAGATTCGTTCGTATAGAGAGATTCGATTCGACCGAATTTGGTAATGCTGTGAATCTCAGTTCACATTTTAGAATCGATTTCGGGGAATCCCTCCGACGGATTTGGGAATAGGGGTGAATATGACGCTTTAACCGCCAAATTATCGTAAGCGACAAAATGAACATTTGGCAGGAGGCTTTTTTGTTTTTTGTCTGAGCAAAAAACGTGTAAATGTCGATTACGATAGATTTTCTTTTCCCTCTTATTTATAACTGGAATGCTTTATTAAAAAACGAATGGATGCAGAAAGATGGGCAATCGGATGAACTGTCGAGCTGTGCGATGTATACATACATAAATGTAAGTCCAACGAACAACAATTTAAAAAAAAACATTTTTTTTTAGTTTACAGCTTTATAACTATAGCAAGAAAGACTTTTTCATCGAAACAATGAAAATCTGTCAGTATCGGAATTTAGCCTCAAAAAACCGCAACGAGTTGAAACAGCAGTTAACCAAACAACCTACCAATCTTTCACGCAGAAAAAAAGGCGTTTTACTAAGAAGAGGAGTAAGTTGTTACAATTATAGGATGCCTACGCCTTCTGCTCTTAAGGAAACAGCACACCCACCGTAAATTTGTTGATGGCTTCTAAATCGTAGCCACACTGTAAAAATAGAACTCATACATATAAGCCACAGTTATGTGTTAAATTTAAATTTAAACAAACTACATTCCCACTTTGTTGACAAGTATTTGATTAAAAGCAGTAGGAAATTGAAATTTAATAAATGTACCAAAACATGGTTTTTATTTCACCGACCCCCATATCCTGTATTCATAGCTTTTCACAAACATTCCTACTATGTACGTCACCATATCCACACAATTGTAATTGGAAGAATGAGTTTCACTACAACTACACTACTGTTGTGTACAACAGGACTCTGCCGTCCCAACACATACCGAGCAGCAAAATAATGATATCCTCCAGCATCATGATAGATTGAGACTTTTATGGTTGAATAAAATTTTATTAAAATGGTTGAATTGTGTTGTGGTCCTTTGAGTAAAAAACCTTTTTCAAGATGATTGATACTTGCTTTGGCTAATAACGGGTAAATATAAATGACGCAAAAAAAAATGCACGTTTGTACGCTGTTGAATGACGTCAAAGAAGAATCGTCACAAGAGAGGAGTACCTTGAAAAGAATAATTGTTTGTCTAGCACTATGCCGCTTAAAATTTTAAGTCGGCGTGCAAAGTCGCTAAAACTTTAGAGCCAACAACCATAAAAAGTATTTTAAAGCTATTTGACAACAAACTCGATTCGAAATTCAAACATAAACATTGGCGTTTATGTTTTAGTTTTGTTCTACCTGAATAATGCAATCAGATTTTTTAAGGATTATTTCATCCCTTTGAGAGCTCAACCAGCGAACAAAGCGAAACTTTTACAAGCTGAGAAAAAAAGATATGTTCGGTGAGATTTTTTTATTCATTGCATCTAGATTTTTTTTTTTCGTATCTAGAAAATTAAAGACTGAAGTTCCTGTTCATGTACTACAAAAACTAAATAACGCGCATTTTATGACTTCACATCAGCAATTGATACTTAAGTGAATACTAACCGTAAGGACGATCAATCTCTTTTCTATGATACTTTTCTGGCTAACTTGAGTTCTTGTGTTCTTTTTTAACGAACAGGAAAATTCATAAGGAAATTTTAAGACTAGATCTAAACTATGCACACTCTTTTTCAGGTTTCTTCATCTCAAATAAGTAATTTGAAAGAAAGATATACTTTTCTTCCATTGTAGTGAAATGCAGAACAATGTAATAAGTCCTGATGCGACCACACTGCGCTTGTGATTGACATTAAAAAAACAGTTAATAAAATATTTTAATAAAACTCCGCTCACTTTGTTTTTCACGTCAATCAATTTTAAATGACATTAAATTATTTAACAACATTATTTGCAATCAAAAATGTTCTCAATCAGTACACACTACTTACATGCTTAAGAAGTACGCGGCAAAATATATGCATATTTTTTTCCCAATAAAGTAACTTCGGATGTTGTGGAATACCCATTTTATTTTTAAATGTTACCATGCATTAAATATATTTCTTACTGATACCACCTGGAAAGTCGAGATTTTTAAAATTGGACGGTAATGTGAATACTATTTCCGAATCAAAATAGTAGAAAACTATAGAAAATAAATATAGGTATTCCTCAATTATATTATAGGATTCTACATTTTGTTACATGTTGCAGTTGGAGCACGAATTCTTAGCGTCTTTTTATGGCGCTTAAGACACCTATGTAACCAATCTTTACCAGCTCATTCTTTTAAAGTGACAAAGCGATTTGGGATACGATCAAAACCGACACTCCATCTCTTCCTTAGCAGTTGCCCAAGCAGTTTCGAACTAAAAAACCGAAAAAATAATAAGCGGGTAATGTGGAATAGTACCCGTAGAACAACAAACATACTTTAAAGTTAATTCGTTTTCCTCGTAACTAAATTCATGTTATTGAGTTTCGACAAAAACCTTGTAAGTACTGATTTGTAGTTTGTGCCCAAGCTCGACAATAAAGGTGCACATTTATGTCCATACTTCTGAGGACCTGGACAACTTGGACACTCTACTATAAGGCTGGTGGTGTAAAAAGAACTATTACCAAACTTAATAAAATACACAATGAAATCGAGTACAACTACCGTGATGATGATGAACGTCCCACAATTGCACTCTGCTATACAAGCTAAGACTCTAATGCAATCCATTGCTCTGTAAAGAACGTAAAGCTATAAAAATGGTATCTTCATAGGCATCTCCCAAAAATCGACATTTGGACACTTAGACGAATAAGTGATCAGATGTCTATCAAATTAAACTTTAACCCTCTACTGCACAGCAGCCATATAAGTCTTTTAACGGCATACAACTATAAACATGCTAGCAGAAAACAATAGGTAATGCCCCTATTACGGTTCGCGAGTCGAACGAAAAAGTTCGCCTGAGTCACATTTTCGTATTATCGTTCGCGAATCGCCCAGATGACATTCGACTCAAATGTCAGCTTGGCGAATTTCGATTTCACCGTATTACCGTTGGCGAACGTTCGACTAAATTTCTATTTCTTGTGTCAAATCCAGGCGAATGAAAACTTTTGATGGAAATATCAAAAGAAAACACATTTTTTTTATTGATGAACTTGAATTATTTTTTTTTTTATGTTGAAACTCGAAAAAATACAATTACAACCAATAACAATAGTGAAATTAGGAATAACTGGCATTCTTCTCTTTGCTCAACTCAATAACATTGTTGCATTTGTCTCGTCGAAGAAGAAAGCAAATGGAATATTGGAATTTTTTTTACCTTTGCACGAATATATATCACATAAATATATTCACTCAAATTCACAATTAAAGACATGTTTTAACTAATAGATGTATGTATTGTTTAAACTATTGTACCCACAATCGAACGATGGAAAAAGTGGGGCAAGCAGCTGTTTCCAATTTATCCGCGTATTCTAATTATTCCACTTATTGTTTTGAAACAGTCCATATAAACATGTAAACCGTTTGGACACTAGTTAGATATTTTAAATATGATTTTATTAATCTTAAAGGTTTAATTCTAATTGTAAACAAATAATTGTTTTGAATTTAACTTATTTCACTTGACGTTTGTCACAAATTTTTTTACTGTGGTTAAGGTAGTGTGAACTAGTAGTTAAGGCAGTAGTGAATTACAGGCGAACAAAGTCGTTCGCGAACGGTAACCGCTCGACCTAGAATATTCGCCTGATCGTTCGAGACGAGTCGAAGGTTCGACTCGCGAACCGTAATAGGGGTATAAGGCTGACCTGTTTGCCAGAACAAAAAAATTACGAGGTGAACAAGAAGGCGGCCGTACTAACCAGAAGAAGTTCAGATACCGTTTATTAGTCCTTCTCCCCTTTATGGATTGAATAATACAGAGTAAACCAACAACACGTACGGAACTACGATCATTAGGCAAACTAATCACTTCTGAAAGATAATAAGCACTCAATAAAATTTATCGAACTGGTCCACAATCCTAAGCGAGCGAAACAGACCTGAGAGTGCGGTTACAGGACATGGAGCTTGCAACTACTACCTTCACAACATGGCACAGAAAACTCAGACACTGGTGGCTATAAAACACGTACTGCCTAAACCGCGTCGTATCCCAATCAACAAAGTAATTATTAGAGTGATTGGCTTCCAGTTCCCACCTACCAATGTTATCAAATTTACAGTACTCAAATGATAGATAAAAAAAGGGGGTGCAATTCTTAAGGTCGCCGTACAAGTGTCTCAAAGACATATCTCAAGTTCTTCAATTTGATTTAAGTGCTAACCATTTCATACGATTTTTTTTCGGGAATGAGAATATTCCATCTTGACTAAGCTGAAAGTTACAGTTTTTACCATTTAAAAGTGTTTCCCATAAATGCAAAAACCTCGTATCTGCTACGTCTGCATCGAAATTATATGAGAAATGCAAACTGTAGATCATTTACCAATTTGAAATACAAGTGAAAAAGACCTAAAGTTTCAGTATTATACTAGTTGGAGGGATACGATTCGTTTTTTTTAATTCCTGAAAAATTGATGTTTTGTAGATACATGCTTATCGCAGAAAGGCGATATGTTCAATTAAAACTAGAGTTGCACAATTAAAGAAATTCCATTTTCATTTTTCGTCCGGAAAAAACTGATTCAAAAATGCACCCAAACCTACCTGATTGATAACATTGTATGTAGTAGATACGGAAGATATAGACTTTCAGCTGAGTGCTGCTCAAAGCCGGGACCCAGACATTATGGCACTCAGGGAAATGTTATCCTTGTTGTTGCTATACGTCCCTTCCAAGATTTAAACTAACATAATTTGACGAGTCTATGAGAAAATCGGACACAGGTGTCGCAAAGGACTATGACCAATTGAGAATGCATTATTAGTTCCGAGGAATGCAAGTCAAAACAGGCACATTTATTAAGAACTGTATTAAGTGCATCATGTACTCCGGCCCCGCGATTAGCGATAAACTCGCTGAATATCTTGAAGAGAAGAGCCCGAGTTAACAAAAACGCAATTTAGCCATCGTCAAGGAAGGCGAAAGTAGGGAAATACTAAAACTCCAGCGCTATAATAGTAGGCAACTACGTCGCACACCGGTGCAGAACTGCTAGCAAGGAGAGCGCACGAACTTGGGGCCACCGATTTTTATGAAATTTGGCATAGTGATAGCTCACCTATGGGACCCATAGGTAAGCTATCCCAAAGTCAAAGAACGCAAGACTCCCCCTTTTCCAAGAAAAACGCCCCCGAAACGTCAAAATTCGAAGTGACAGTGGGAGTGGGAGTGTGCTTGCTCTATGCGATCGGGACGTATATTTTTTGTTTCAAAAAAGTTCGTGCCAAGTTCGTGCACTCTCCTTGTAAGCCTGGCGTAAAATCAACCGTTAGAGCTAGTAACTGGAGATTTGGTAGGGTTACTCTTTAAGTTAAAATTATAAACACATATTTAATTTACGAGAGACACGCCCACTAAAACACCCACTTTTGAAAAAAAGGCGAAGCAACAAACCATTTAAATTTACTTTATTTTTATCTATCAAGCATTTGTGGACAGTAGGTGGTATTTAGTACCAAGGACATGCACTTATCAGTTTTAGAACTTAGAAAACATGTAAAAGAAAGGGGCGATAAAGCTATCCCTGTATGGTATTTCGATAATTTTATATTCTTTAACAATGCCGCTGGATTAAATGCATTTTACAATTCTCTGTCACAGGAATGTTATCTGACTACCTTATTCGGTGTTGATTCAACTTTTCTTAATTGTATGCAGTCTTGTCTTTTGCTATCGACAAGTTTTTGAAAATGTTGTGGCCTGGAAATCAAATAACAGAAAAATAACAAAATTCCTGTATCATATAACGAGAATATATCAATAGATAGAACGCCTCCTTCAATAGGGGGCCAATTGGTCCAAGAAATTTGTACCTATCCTGAATCTAGATAAATCAGTGAACAGAATGACATAAGAAACTTAACGGCATCTTTCGGACAACCTTAACTAAACAGGAAAAAGGATTTTTTTTAAATAATTTTTGTCTTTAACCACGGATAAATATCAAAACAAGGGTTTTATGAACAAAAACCAAACCAAATAACACTCAGCTGAGCTAACAGGTTCCATTGCTAAAGACGTTTTTTTTACATACGCGTTGTACCAATTGGGCAGCTTTTAGACTTGCCTATCTAAACAGAAAGAAACCTATTTTTAGGGTTTCGTTCCAAAGGAATAACGAAACCCTTATAGAATCACTTCGGTGTCCGTCTGTCTGTCTGTCGCATTTACATATTTGCTAATAACTTCTGAATCCTCTGCAGTTAAGGGATGAAATTTGGAATGGATATGTATCTTGGCAACTCAAAAATAAATCAGGATTTTTTTCCGGAATTAGTCGTATTTTAAAGAAAAATTTAGTACTGAAACTAACGTTTGAAAAAAGTTTTATTAACTTTTGTGGTCAATATGGGTGTCATTGGAAAGGAGGCAGGGTGGAGACTACAAAAATGTCTGTCTGTCTGTCATTAAGCCTTAATCTAGGTACCTGGTGAACCACTTGGAATTAAGAAATCAAATTTTCACAGAAGATGTACTTCACTTGCCCAAAGAAAGTTCCGAAAAAAGTTTAAAGAAAGTCACTTATTAGCGAAAAAGTTAGTACTAATACTAAAATCTAAAAATAGTTTTTCTTCCTTAGATACTTGATATGGATATCACTGGAAACAGAATGGTAGCTAGATCGAAAAGTTCTACTACAATTAGCATCTTAGTCTTATTGGTAAAATGTTATAAGCCCGCAAACTTCAAAAAACCGACTTGTGTCAAAAAATCTGAATTAATTGAGTTAGATACAGTTGAATAGGTTTTGTAAAATAAAATACAGTTTTGATTTTGAGCTTTTTATTCCGAAGCTCAGTTTTCGAGATATTAAGCTTTAAGTACGAAAAAAAGCGTCCCCCCCCCCCCTCGCATTTCCACACCGCGGGTTTAAAAATCTGAATAAAATCTAAAATGCAGGTCTCGATGTAATCTTTAGTTTAAATTTAGTTCAAGTATCCTGGTTCAAACAGTTTTTTTTAGTTATTGGCCAAAAAACCAAAAAACAATGACATACAAATTTTAAAGATCCGAAAACGCCATTTTGCAGATCTCATCAATAGAATCAAAAAATGTTTTGCAAAAAAAAATGTATTTTCACACAATTTTAATTTAAATTATATCAGCATTTTGCTAAAAAAAAAAGGGCAACTAGCGATTATCTCACACAAGTTTCTTCTTTTCACACAAAGTTTTCTACGCGTTTCCTATACCAAAAAAAACAATAGAATGTTGAAGCGGCGTTGGCGGATAACTTAAATTATGTCCTTACTTCTAATCTGTTGACGAAAGAACGAAACCCTCGGTGCGTGAGTAAAACTCACACTTGACCGGCTTTTTTTTTATATGCTTACACTTCTGCTTTAAAATATGTTTATAAGTATTATTTAATTTAATTTACACACAAACACAAATGGCCAAAATAAATGAAGAAATTGGAATATGCAAACGCATCCTATTAATAAGACTGAATATCAAAAAAATGTAAAAAAGAGCTGACAGAATGATAGGATGGTGTGACAGTTACATCTTTAAGAAAAGACATTATAGCAACCTTCGTCAATCCAAACCAGTCAGTGAGGTAAAATGATAAAGGACTGTTGGGTAAGAATTTCAATACTTTCGTGGTAGACAATTGAGTTGACCCAGGTAACGTGCTGAAACGTAACTCTCAGCTATTCTTCGTTTTCTTAGCTTCAGTGTGTTTCACACTTTAAATCTGACAAAAAACTTATGTAAATGCTAAAAGTCTCAAACTTCTAACACTTACCAAATGTAACTACAGTAACTTCATCACGATAATAAAAAGAGGCTCAGTGCACAAATTTATTAACTCCATTTTTTGAAAAATATTAGATTTATCTTTATCATATTTTTTTATATTTATTATATCTTTGCTGATTAACACCATTAATCGGCAACGATTTGAATAAAACATATTGTATTTCAGAGGTGAATGTAAATCATGTCATAGCTTTTCTCAATTTTTTGTTTCATGTGGCTAAACGATCTGTGCTCTGAACGGCTCATATATGGAAACATATTAATCAATCTGAAAGTCATGAAGTGTTGACGAATTTTTTTTACGTCCTCTGTATGCTCTAAGGCGTGGAATATGAATATGAATTCTCTAGACCATGCTGTGTCTTAAACAGGATACTTAAGGGTAGCCCTAACCCCTTTAGCACGCGCCAATTATAAAAAAATATTTAATAAATGCTGTTTTGAAAAAACCAAATTGATGAAAACTCCAATTAATCCCAATGTATGTGTCTTTCAAAACAAATAAGGAATGTTGAACATTATATTTATTTACGATGTGGCATATATCATTTACAAAATAAAAACATTTAGCACAAGCTAAACACTTTATAGCAAAATTATTAAGTGGAAGAGTTTCAAATAGCTCATTTTCAATTTCTCCTTGTAAGCTATCACATACGCCCCGATAACTGTCGCTAAAGATCTACTAAGCTCTACTGGTGGAGTATTGTAAAAACACTACAACAACTTTAATGTTTCCGAAAATGCAAAGGCGTTTAAGGTACAATAATAATGAAAACTTTGGTAGGATGGCGAAAAACAGGAATTCTCGAAAAAAAATCATGTTTCCTGAATTCTTCCGCACGCTCATATGAAAAAATATCTAGTATTTTTCGAAGAATTATTTAACCACCGCATAAAACCTTTAACCCCACTGTTAGTGCAGAGAGTGCGGAGGATATTAGAAGAGAAAGAGAGCGAGAGAGGGAGTCCTCGTAGCGGATACATAGAACTCTGAAAACCAAAAATTTGTTTTACATCTGCAAGTTTAACGTCAAAGTAAATTCATATGATTGATTTTTCTCAAAAAAGGATGCAAAAACATTTGTTTTTTAATTCAAACCGTTTAAGTTAAAACAATTATTTGTCTCGACTACTTACTGGTCCAAGGTTTTCAAATCCATATTGTGCTGCTATTTTATGAGCCAACTCGTTCTTTATGCTCCTCCGGAATCTTACTAAAAAAGAACTGGTGAATATATCAGTGCCGATACGTTGCCGCGGAGCACTGTCAACACCATTTATCGGAATCCATAGACAAATTACTCCCAAAAGGGACACCCATTCTAATTTCATTGCACGTACAATTTTTAACTATCACGGAGATATTAATTTGCTTTCTGTTTCGAAACTTTCCTTCCCGCAATAATTTATTTTCACCAAAACTAGTTTTTTGTAGCCTCAGGCACAGAACTGTGGAAATCCTTTCAACAGCAAGATTTCCGCCGAACAAAAGCCCGTATAGCAGATGAACGATTTATTTTCCTTAACACATTTAGTTTAAAAGATTTATTTATAATTTTTGTGTTTTGCGCTTCTGTTTTTTTACACCTCTTCACCCGCACGATTTATCCGCTCGATGCAACAGCAACCTAACAAATTCAAGTTATGATTTCGAAAACCTCTTGCTGGGGTTGACTATATACTCGGATGGCTTTCTAGCGTTGGTATTTTTCATTGTGGTAGGAAAAACCAATTGACTTGATGGAAAAGAGCTTTTTCTGTATATGGATACACATGAACCAAGTGCTGATTGAGTGCATGCGAAGGGCGCAAGATTTGTATGTGCATGATAATGAATGTAAAAGTGTAGTATTTTTTTTACGCCTGTCAGACCGAGTAAAGACGTCATCACTTTTCGTTAAGGGCTTTTGCCTTTTTTTTTGCTTGTTTTACATACGCACATACAACCTGTCAGGATTGAGAAGTAGAAAGCCGAAATGTAAAAGCGAACAAATACGCATGATCTTCAGCTTTCGGTGCAAACTGTCTTCCTGACAAAATAATCAATCCATTTTCAAAATCTTCCAGTCCAAAAATATTCCGGTCCAAAAATAATGGAATCGGCGAAATTTATAAGAGCCTTTTAAAGTGCAATCTACAACGTAAAAGATTTCCTGTTGAAAAAAACACTATAAAAGGAACTGCAAAACAATTGTATATTAACTATTTGCTTTGTGTGGATAAAGAAAATCACCTTACTTACAGCTTAATGTACTTAGTAGAGTTCATGCGTACCTATATTGAGATTAAGGCTCGTTGCACGTTGCTTTGGTTCTGCGTCAGGTTTGATGTTTGGAATCCAAAAAAATATGTAAAACATCTGTTTTTCTTTCTTGTTTTAAAATATGACAAAAACAAGTATTCCTGTGTGAGAGCGATGGGCTTAATTGACTGATTCAAAAAGGTTAGGTTAGGTTGATGTTTCCATGAACAGGATATTAACCTTGCACAACAATCTGGCGCAGTAATATCCAACAGTTTAGTCAGAAATATTTTTAACCTTCGGTTAAAAAAGCAACCTATTATGTCCTGTATAGCGGTTCAAATTATTGCTTTGTTAGCAGCTATTTGGTCTGTCTACTGTTTCCAACAATTTTCCACTTAAGGTTTAGGCCAGTAGACTACGCTTATCAATACAGAACTTCAATTTTATTGGCATTAATCAACATTTTAACTAACTTGTTTGAACGTTTTGCGTTGTTGCCGTGTTGGGACTTTCATATCAATAGCATTTTCTCCTCTACACACGCTCCCCTTTGCGGAAATTAACGAATTATGGCTGCTGGGGATGGGGATGGGGATGGGGATGGGGATGGGGATGGGGATGGGGATGGGGATGGGGATGGGGATGGGGATGGGGATGGGGATGGGGATGGGGATGGGGATGGGGATGGGGATGGGGATGGGGATGGGGATGGGATGGGGATGGGGATGGGGATGGGGATGGGGATGGGGATGGGGATGGGGATGGGGATGGGGATGGGGATGGGGATGGGGATGGGGATGGGGATGGGGATGGGGATGGGGATGGGGATGGGGATGGGGATGGGGATGGGGAGGGGATGGGGATGGGGATGGGGATGGGGATGGGGATGGGGATGGGGATGGGGATGGGGATGGGGATGGGGATGGGGATGGGGATGGGGATGGGGATGGGGATGGGGATGGGGATGGGGATGGGGATGGGGATGGGGATGGGGATGGGGATGGGGATGGGGATGGGGATGGGGATGGGGATGGGGATGGGGATGGGGATGGGGATGGGGATGGGGATGGGGATGGGGATGGGGATGGGGATGGGGATGGGGATGGGGATGGGGATGGGGATGGGGATGGGGATGGGGATGGGGATGGGGATGGGGATGGGGATGGGGATGGGGATGGGGATGGGGATGGGGATGGGGATGGGGATGGGGATGGGGATGGGGATGGGGATGGGGATGGGGATGGGGATGGGGATGGGGATGGGGATGGGGATGGGGATGGGGATGGGGATGGGGATGGGGATGGGGATGGGGATGGGGATGGGGATGGGGATGGGATGGGGATGGGGATGGGGATGGGGATGGGGATGGGGATGGGGATGGGGATGGGGATGGGGATGGGGATGGGGATGGGGATGGGGATGGGGATGGGGATGGGGATGGGGATGGGGATGGGGATGGGGATGGGGATGGGATGGGGATGGGGATGGGGATGGGGATGGGGATGGGGATGGGGATGGGGATGGGGATGGGGATGGGGATGGGATGGGGATGGGGATGGGGATGGGGATGGGGATGGGGATGGGGATGGGGATGGGGATGGGGATGGGGATGGGGATGGGGATGGGGATGGGGATGGGGATGGGGATGGGGATGGGATGGGGATGGGGATGGGGATGGGGATGGGGATGGGGATGGGGATGGGGATGGGGATGGGGATGGGGATGGGGATGGGGATGGGGATGGGGATGGGGATGGGGATGGGGATGGGGATGGGGATGGGGATGGGGATGGGGATGGGGATGGGGATGGGGATGGGGATGGGGATGGGGATGGGGATGGGGATGGGGATGGGGATGGGGATGGGGATGGGGATGGGGATGGGGATGGGGATGGGGATGGGGATGGGGATGGGGATGGGGATGGGGATGGGGATGGGGATGGGGATGGGGATGGGGATGGGGATGGGATGGGGATGGGGATGGGGATGGGGATGGGGATGGGGATGGGATGGGATGGGGATGGGGATGGGGATGGGGATGGGGATGGGGATGGGGATGGGGATGGGGATGGGGATGGGGATGGGGATGGGGATGGGGATGGGGATGGGGATGGGGATGGGGATGGGGATGGGGATGGGGATGGGGATGGGGATGGGGATGGGGATGGGGATGGGGATGGGGATGGGGATGGGATGGGGATGGGGATGGGGATGGGGATGGGGATGGGGATGGGGATGGGGATGGGGATGGGGATGGGGATGGGGATGGGGATGGGGATGGGGATGGGGATGGGGATGGGGGTGGGGATGGGGATGGGGATGGGGATGGGGATGGGGATGGGGATGGGGATGGGGATGGGGATGGGGATGGGGATGGGGATGGGGATGGGGATGGGGATGGGGATGGGGATGGGGATGGGGATGGGGATGGGGATGGGGATGGGGATGGGGATGGGGATGGGGATGGGGATGGGGATGGGGATGGGGATGGGGATGGGGATGGGGATGGGGATGGGGATGGGGATGGGGATGGGATGGGGATGGGGATGGGGATGGGGATGGGGATGGGGATGGGGATGGGGATGGGGATGGGGATGGGGATGGGGATGGGGATGGGGATGGGGATGGGGATGGGGATGGGGATGGGGATGGGGATGGGGATGGGGATGGGGGATGGGGATGGGGATGGGGATGGGGAGGGATGGGGATGGGGATGGGGATGGGGATGGGGATGGGGATGGGGATGGGGATGGGGATGGGGATGGGGATGGGGATGGGGATGGGGATGGGGATGGGGATGGGGATGGGGATGGGGATGGGGATGGGGATGGGGATGGGGATGGGGATGGGGATGGGGATGGGGATGGGGATGGGGATGGGGATGGGGATGGGGATGGGGATGGGGATGGGGATGGGGATGGGGATGGGGATGGGGATGGGGATGGGGATGGGGATGGGGATGGGGAGGGGGATGGGGATGGGGATGGGGATGGGGATGGGGATGGGGGGGATGGGGATGGGGATGGGGATGGGGATGGGGATGGGGATGGGGATGGGGATGGGGATGGGGATGGGGATGGGGGTGGGGATGGGGATGGGGATGGGGATGGGGATGGGGATGGGGATGGGGATGGGGATGGGGATGGGGATGGGGATGGGGATGGGGATGGGGATGGGGATGGGGATGGGGATGGGGATGGGGATGGGGATGGGGATGGGGATGGGGATGGGGATGGGGATGGGGATGGGGATGGGGATGGGGATGGGGATGGGGATGGGGATGGGGATGGGGATGGGGATGGGGATGGGGATGGGGATGGGGATGGGGATGGGGATGGGGATGGGGATGGGGATGGGGATGGGGATGGGGATGGGGATGGGGATGGGGATGGGGATGGGGATGGGGATGGGGATGGGGATGGGGATGGGGATGGGGATGGGGATGGGGATGGGGATGGGGATGGGGATGGGGATGGGGATGGGGATGGGGATGGGGATGGGGATGGGGATGGGGATGGGGATGGGGATGGGGATGGGGATGGGGATGGGGATGGGGATGGGGATGGGGATGGGGATGGGGATGGGGATGGGGATGGGGATGGGGATGGGGATGGGGATGGGGATGGGGATGGGGATGGGGATGGGGATGGGGATGGGGATGGGGATGGGGATGGGGATGGGGATGGGGATGGGGATGGGGGAAATTATGTAAAAACCAACAAAATTTATTTTTATGGATGTCACCGGTTACACCAAACTCAAAAAATTTAAAGGTGTGAGACGACTTGGACTAAAGAAAAGTGATTCGATGGAAAGAAAAATAAGAAAGAGTGTATGATGTGGGAGAAAAGGAAAAAAACGCCACCCACGCTATACGATGAAAAATAAAAGTTATTATTACACCTCGTGAGAATAACGAGCCGAATTTTTGAAGTGTTGGTCTTTAACTATTGTTCACTAATGCTAATATTAACTAACAAATTCTATTCTCATAGTTAGCACTTACAATTGATATCGTAAAGTTAATTTAATTATTACACCCCATACATCAAAGTCAAATTTTATAAATGAAATGAAATACATCAGCATGCGCTGGTGAACATCCGAACGAATTTCATTTGAGACAAAGTATCATTGTGCAATTTTTTTTTAGATAAATCATTGCTTCAACCTTAATGCTAGTAACCCAATTATGTCCGTATAGTATAAAAACGAGGAGCTCTTTGTTCTCTACATTTACACAGAGCACAATATAGCCTCACAGATGTTTTAGTTGCGTCTCACCCGTGGAATGAACTTCTATATCCAGCAGTACCATATGTTTGGTTACTGGTCTAATGACGTCAGAGGTAAATTTGGCGGAACATATTGCGATTCCAAGGAAATTGACTATCGTTGAAAGCTAACAGGTATTACACACACCAATTCAAGTACCTATACAGTGCAACATTTTCCTTTTGCTTAGTACCTATTCTACAGCTTTTTTCTTTTCCTCGTTGTTTTCGTTTTAATGTGCGTCTTTCGATAATGAACCACCATTCAAATAGAGCTATTTGTAACCTTCTTATCGGTATATTTTCGTACGAATCCCTAAAAGTTCACACGTGTTTGCAATCATTTATGGCTGTTTGTGTTGCACGCAGCCAACAGCAGCCAACAAAACGAGGGGTATGTATTTTTGTTTGTTATACACATACATTTGTTATAATACAATTTTTAATTAAGCTTTTTTCCAAATCGCATGCGTATGGGGAAGTATTTCAATGTATTTGTCAACTTCTGTGTATTGTGTATAAGCAACATTTGATACATGATTGTTTGTACTTTCAGAAGGAAAGCCTTTCAACTTTCAGGGTAAGCTCAATCTTATGTGAGTATATAATTGAATGTCGGCTTTTTACAGTTCGTGAGTACTGTTAATATCTTTTTGCTTTAAGACTGAGCTCTGTAAAAAAAAAATTAAAAAAAAAAAAAAATAGTCTGCTTAACAGCCCATGCAGGGGGCCAGAGCCTAGCTTATTCGTAAAAAAAAAATATAACCACTTAATACCAGACTTGGGATTCAATGATCCCCACCACGACTTCCGAGGCCCGCCTTGAATGTTGTAAGTTGTCATGGGGGGTTGTTATGGGGGTTTGAATTGTTTAATTCCTTCAACGATTCTTAAAAACCTTCAAAAATATTTTGCTCAAACTTGGACTAAGAATAGCGCTAGCCCTGTTCTTGGTCCTCTGGTTCGGCATATCGATCGGACAACAATGAAGGTAAAAGGGGGAGTTCGAACATTTTTTTGCGATTTTCATTCCGCTTTTTTTACATTTCATCTTCTTTTTGTTGAAATTGCTGACTTTTATCTTAAATCAAAAAGGATAACTTGATTTTGCTTTTAAAATTAATCATATTCGATTGTTTTATGCTGGCATCACTAATGTCACGTTCTCCGTGTCCAAAAAAAGAGAGTATTTTAAAAAGAGGTAGGATCTTTGCTGATAGATAAAATTGACTCAACAGTATGTTTGTTTGTCTTGAGATATCGTTCGTTGAAGAGTTGAATAATAAGCCCAGTTGTAATATTTGCAGTATTTTTCTTCCTGTGGTGTGGTAAGCTTCTAAACCTAGTGCAATGAAGCTTATTACTTTATATAATTCTAAGAGATGTATTTAAAATAAGTATTTAATTACTTTTTGTGTAATGACAGCGAAACAATGTAATTATATACACCATTTCAAACATTACATTTTATACCCATTACTAAAATGAAGCTGAGTTAGAAGTAATTGAGCTTTTTAATTACATATAATGGATAAAGTTGACGTAGGCCAATTGTAATGTACTGTAATGTAAAACGTTGGCATTTATAGTGACCCCTCTAAAATTGTGATCCATCATCTACTACTGAAAGTTTTTCATGACTTTTTCTTTAATCTGGGATTGATCGCAAACAAAAGTTATGATTTGATTTTATATCTAATATATTTTTGATTTGTTTTAACTACCTAAATATTAGGCATTGGAAGATTGAGTTTCGTAAGAGGCAAACAGACAAATCATAAGTGTTTCGTCATGATCGCAATGAGAAGCTGAAAATAATAGATCCATATTTGAACAGATAACAATTATTAGGCCTTTATTTAATAATTAGCTTGTTGTGGTTTGAAACAGCAAATCAAATTTAAGTAATGATTTAAGAACATCGTAGTTTATCGTGAATGCTTTTTTAAAATATTGCAAACGGTGGCGTAACATAACTTATTAAACATCAGAGGAGCTACTACTACATTATCATCATTAGTGGCGTAACGGCCCACAACGGGCCAGAGCCTAGCTTTTCGCGCCTCCACTGTGTTGTGCGCATTATGATTTTGACACATGGTACTCTCGCTTAACACTCCGATACACTAACCGACGAAGCCACGGCGCCCACTACTACTACTTCTTCTTTGTGCGGCGCTACAGTCCGGGGTGGACCTGGGCCGCCTTTAGCAACCTCCTCCATCTAGCACGATCCCGTGCCAGCTGCTTCCAGTGACTCACACCGAGTTAGTTCAGGTCCTGCTCTACCTGTGCACGCCACCTTAGACGCGGGCGTCCTCTGCTGCGTTGTCCCATAGGTTCGGAGTCGAAGATTCTTCGGGCCGGAGCTGTGCTGTCCATTCGCTCTACATGGCCTAACTACCGTAGACGTTGAATCCGTAGACGCCTGGCCAGGCGCGTGCCGCCGTTCAGCCCGTACATTTCGCGATTAAACCTTCTCCTCCTGTAACCATCAATGCAAACAGGACCAAAGATCGTACGCAGAATTTTTCTCTCAAAAAGGCCAACGGCTTCTTCACTACTGCTACTACTACTACTATAAATAAAAACACTTTGCTTTTTCTTTAGCCTTCGATAGTCGGAAAAACTGTTTAATTCTTGTAATAAATGTCTTGTAAAAGCTAAATACTTAAATAATAAATACATTATAGTTAATTAAAAATTTCAGGATCAAGGATACAAAAGTTAAGCACTGCAAAAAAAAAAGATATCGGTTTGAAGAAGCATCACCTAAGTGCACGTTAGCCATCCATGGTTAAAACAAACGCTCTTAGAATTTTTAATTTAATACTTAAGGTGCCCAATTGGTGAAAAGGAAATAATTTTTTTAATTAAATTATTTATGTAGTCCTTTTTTTTTTTGTTTTCACAGAATATTTGTGAATACAAACAAAATAAAAAAGTTTTCCTGTGCAAAACATAAAACATAATAAAGCATATGCAAAGCAAAACACTGTGTATTGTAGTGTATCATTTACTTTTTACATGACTATGACTTATTCCCTTAATATATGTACTAAATATATTATTAATAATACAATTCATTTGTTTTTGTTACTGATTTTTAAAACATTCAATTTGGCCACCACGCACCTTGCTCTGAGTTTCTCTTAATTTTTTTTTTAATAAAAACGAAATATCAGCCATGTCGCTTGATAAACCTGCAAACAGAAAATGTACAATTCTTAATTATACTTAGTAACTTTATAATAATCTAAAATTAAGCGAGTTCGAAATTGTGCTGGCATTTTCCTTACAAAAATCACAGAAGGCTGGAAAAAGTATGAATGTATTATATTAGGGCCAAGATCAAATATGCTCTTATGGCGTGAAGCTTTTTCTGAAAGGTTTTTTTTACAATTCATTTTGGTCAGTAATAATACTAGCTTATTTGGCAGTGAAAGAAACAATAGCTCAATGATTTCTTTTTTAACAAATTCATACATAACTACTTTATTCCGTTGAAAAAGTATAATTTATTATTTAATAACAATCTTTCTATCACAATTAACCATAGAGTCCCTGTGCTTTCCGCTTTAAACAAAAAAAAAACAATGCTATGTCAGAAATTTAAAAACCAAAACGAGTCCAATTTTATATAACACCAGAAACTAGAGAAGAGTACGTCCTTCTGCTAGGTATAGATATATGAAATGTTTGTATTGGTCTTAGCTTAGAGTGAGTGGCAGTTCCAATTAGCGAAACTTACTTTTCGGAGGTAACGTGCTACTGCTCGGAAATCTTTTGATTTTACCTGCATCCGTATCAGCCAGTACCGACGGTGAGTCGACCGGCATCGAGTTGAAGCGTTGAAAAGAAGAGCGAGATCTTTTCGCGTTCTCCGCTAATACTTCCTCATCTAAAGATGCAAACCAATCATCTAGCGAATCTTGTAGAAAATCAGAAACTGAATCATTCTCCTTCTGACTGCTTTCGGTAAAAGACTGCTCTTGATTTTTGTTGTCGGCTGTTTTATCAATTGAAGTCTCAACTTTTTGTGTCGCTTCTAAGAGGAGTCCATCTGCTTCTGAATCGTTTAACAAATCGACTACATTATCAATGTTACTGTTGGACCCATAGCCGGATGAGTTAGAAGGTGAGCGCTCTTTCGGAACTGCCGGTGAACTATCATTATCAATCTTTACAAGTATAGGTTTGTTCTTTAAAATTAATAGCTCCATTTGTTCATACTTCTGTTTGAGTACATTGTTGCGTTTAGTCCTATTAGCCTTCCTTTTCTCGATTTCTATTTTGCGCAACGCTTCCCGTTGCTCCGCCGACCTTTTTTTCCTAAATTCCTTGGCTTTATCACTGTTTGGAGTTGATTTAGCTAACACTGTTGATGGAGATGAGTTCACATTAGCTCGATCGTCTTGAGTCCATCGCCATGTTACTTCTGGACTATTCGTAGACGATTGTGAAAGCGAGGATCGCGGTGAAACACTAAATTCATTTGAAGGGGAATACTGGGAATTCAATAAACTTTTTCTATTTGGTGGTGTGCTGTGTAATCCGCGCTCTGATCTTATTGGCGAAGATGGAAGTAAGGACTTTTTTATATTGGTCACAGGAGATGCTGTTAATAAAGGAGAATATAAAGAAAAAACGATTACGATGAAATAGAATTATGCTAACCACTTGGACGGTTACGAGAACGTGATGTAAGCGACAGAGATTTTCTTGGTAATTTTGGAGTTTGTTCCATGATTATTGCGAAATTATTTAAACGACGTAATCTTTGATATCTTTTCCTGATTTTCCTTTTCAAATTCAAAAGTTCGGCAAATCAAAATATTTCACATGTCAAATGCTCATGACATTTATTAGTGCCAAGCAATATTCAGCGACAGCGTTCGAAGTTTCATTCAAAGCATTATGTGCTGACAAGCATTTGAAAAATGATTTGAACTAATTTGAACCGAATGGTACTTTTCGAACATGACGAAAATTATTACATTTGTTTTCATTAAATACTTAAGTTTGAGCCACATATGAGCCAATACAGATAACCAACTTCCTCTTCTCTTTTCCCTTGATTTTATTTGACCCTATTGGGTAGTCTGTGGTTTGAGCTAAAAACTCACCGATCATTTTTTTGTTAATACAGATATACAAATACAAACCAGAGTTGGGTTGACCATATTTTGTACATATTTGTTTAAATTCGACGGTCAATTTGAAACACTTATGGCTCAAAGGGTGTTTTGGGCAGATAATTTTCTTTTAGGATCATTTAAAATTTTCCTTTCGAAGAACACATAGGTGTTAACTGCAGCACTAACACTGATGGCTCAAAGGGTGTTTTGGGCAGATAATTTTCTTTTAGGATCATTTAAAATTTTCCTTTCGAAGAACACATAGGTGTTAACTGCAGCGCTGAAAACTTATAAGTTTTAAATACTCAGCTGTTACTAATAGGTTTTCATAAGGGTCAGAATTTAGCTAAGAAAAAACTAATCTCTTGCCATTGCGAATGTCAAAAAAAATCGTTTTTATCGTTTACCGTTTATATAAACGATTCTTATCAAAAAATTTGACGCGTTGGTATTCTGATTGTCAATTGTCAATGAACGATTGATAAACATACACCCTTATTGCGAGTGTCAAAAAATAAATGACAAACGATACTTATCAGAAAATTTGACGCGTTGGTATTGTGATTGTCAATGAAGAAGTGATAAACATTAATTTTTCCATTGTGAATGGAGAAAATTGGTAGTGTGAGTGTCAATTGTGATAAATTTTTTTGATGTATATCACTTTTTTTATCAATGTCATTTTTGTGGAGCACGAAGGCACAAATCGCATAGTACGTTGATCATCGCCGAATGAAGACAGGATACGAAAAAAAAATGTGCAAAAAATTCATCTAACAATACAAATATATATTTTTAGGTCTAAAGTAGTTAGCAATAAAAAGAAATTAGAGCGGTTGGTCCAGTTGATGAGCGAAAACGAACAACTTGCAAAGGAAATTTGTTCGAAAATCGTATTGCAATAAAAATGGGAACAGTTTTCAACGTTCGTGATTGATGTGCATCTTACAGCTGGTTTTAATTTTCCTTCCAATTCAGTCAATAGATATGAAAATGCTGTCTTCGATAAACGGAAGTTCTTTAAAAAGCTGAAAAGGAACAGCTATAGATACATATTTTAATTACGGAATAATGTATCTACCACAAATTAGCCAATACAGATACCCAACTTCTACTTCTCTTGCCCCCTGATTTTATTTGACAGCGTTTTTTATAACATTTTGCGTCTGTGAATACGTGTGGGAGCTTTGAACAACAAAGCAAACAAATGTGCGTTCCCAACCCCAATTCCAGAGGGTTAGAGGCATCACTTAGTTGCCTTCTCCTGCTTAATATGTTCGAAAATCTGGAATCCTAATAATCGTCATCGAACCACAACTCCAATAAACTTAATTTCAAAATTATATTCTATTTCTTTATTTTATTTGAACAATTTCCGAAAACAATAAAATTCAAATGCAAACAAACAGAAATTTAGATTTTCTGCTATCTTGAACTGTCAAATAAATGTCTTCATTCATAACAGTCACTAACAATAGCCAAACATTTTATCAATCGAGTTACACAATACCGATTTTATTTTTGGTTGATAAATCTATCAACCATCAATTAATTGATATTTGATACTCGCAATAGGGGTGTTAGTAATAACACCCATTGGTTTATTTTATATAACAAACATCTATATAAAATAAATCTTACCCATAAAATGTGTCCTAGTCTTCATAACTGAACGATAAATATTTCCACATAACCAATCTGATGGTAACAATTATTTGTCACTTGTCAAATGCAACATGTTCCACTGAACTGGTACCGCAAAACCGACTGGGCTTATGAAGTTTGAGTGATGATGTGTACCACAAATTCAACCCAATTTTAACAAATTCAAAAGAATTACGAAGAAAAAACAGATAAACCTCAGTAAATCTCAATTCAGAGATAATATTCAACCATGAACTACAACCCCAATCCAGGAGTCCGACAGCGTAAGTTTGAAAATTGTAAGGAAACTCGCAAGTAAAACCATTGATTCTGATCATGTTTTGATATCTTTGTAATTTTGTAATCATTGTAAAAGTTTGAAAGCACAATTAACAAATGCTTGTAACTCTAGTTTTTGTATTCCTGCCAAAATAATGATGTCCCAATGTGGCTTGCGATTTTTCTCTAACCCAGTTATATGTGTGTGTGTCAATAAATGAAACGAAAAATTTAAGAAAATAATATATTTCAACAGACCAAGGTCCGGGGCGTAAACTTAAGCGGGTAAGTGATGTGAATGCAGTTGGACCCGCTGCTCCTACAGCTTCACCACAATATGTCCCACCAATTGATCCATTGATGGCACAACAGAACATACCCTACACTGGTGGAAATTCTTTTAACAATGGTCCGGCACCAATGAATCAGAATTTCGGGTACACAGCGATTCCGACACAACCGCAACAGCAGCAAAATCAACGACCCCAGCCAACACAGCAAAGCTTTCCATCATATCCAGGTATATCACCGCAGCCAGCTGGAAATCTACCGAATGCTCCAAATCAATTACCACAACAGTTTGCCATGTTCCAACAGCCTATAGTACAGGATATGGCTATGCAATATGGACAACGATTGGCTGACCAGGGTAAACAATTGGTTGAGAATCAGTTCGAGAAATGGGTGCCCGTGGCGAAACTAAAATATTACTTCGCCGTTGATAACAATTATGTTATCAATAAGCTACGACTCCTGTTTTTCCCATTTACGCATAGGGTGAGTGTTAAAATAGTGTTTGTAATTTTGTGAATGTTAAATCATTTATATTTGCTTTTGTAGGACTGGTCGTTAAAATACGACCAGGATAATCCAGTGCAACCACGATACGACATCAATGCACCGGACCTTTACATACCCACGATGGCGTACATAACCTATGTGGTGGTAGCCGGACTTATGCTTGGTATGCAGAGCCGATTCTCTCCGGAGCAACTAGGCATTCAGGCTTCCAGTGCTCTGGCATACAGTATTTTCGAACTGGTTATTTATTCGATAACGCTTTACGTGGTTAATATAAAAACAAGCCTCAAGACGTTAGATCTACTCGCGTTTTCAGGATACAAGTTTGTCATAATCGTAGCATGCCTACTTGCTAGTGCTCTCTTTCATAGTTTCGGCTACTACCTGACTTTAGTGTACTCAAGCTTAACACTTGGTTTTTTCTTAGTAAGTGATGATGGGTGTTTCACACGCGCATAACTAATTGCATTCCATTGCAGCTACGAACACTTAAAACGAAGGTTTTACAAGAAGCGACGCAGCCATCTGGAGGCCCAATAAACTATGATCCATACGGAAATCCTCAACAATTGGACTACACTGGTGACAGAAAGAGAAAATTATATTTTCTTTTCTTAATTGTTGGCGGGCAGGCTTTTCTATCGTTTCTGTTGTCCAAACACCTGTTTCTTAAAGAAACAGCATCGAGTGTCAATAATATATCCTTTTAATATTCCTTTTTTATTTTTGTTGAATTGTTGTGGAAAGAAGAGTGCCCATTTGGATATTTAAATACACTTACTAAAGAACAAGATAATAGGAAGACATTTATATTTTTTAAATAAACGAATAACACAACAAAATGATTGATGTCTACTCATTTTTATGGTTTGTATTTATGTATGTATGTATGTATTGTATTTATTAGTATAAGTATACTTTTTTTTAAAAAACTATAACAAATATATATATGTTTACATTATAATAATTAAGCAAAGAAAAATTCAAATAATATTTATATACATTTTGTTTAGGTTATTAATTTATGTATGTTAGGTTATTAATATATGTAGGTTTGGTTCCAAAGGAATAACGAAACCCTTATGAAATCACTTCGGTATCTATCTGTCTGTCGCTTTTAACATATTTGACTATACTCAAAGATCATATAACAACAAGATGGTGCACGCTATACGAAAATATTTGCGAACATTTTTGTATGATGGGGTCCGATTATACGACCCCAAACTTTTTAGAATACTTTCGCTCTCAAAAATTCATTCGCTCTTATAGCTTTAGAGTATTTGTTGTTTTTTCTATTGAACACTCTTTGCCAAGACAATAGAAGTGAGGGAAAACAGAGATCGGCAGAGACTCGAATTGTTACTGTTACTTTTTTTCCTTTTGTATTTTATTTTGTGCGCGGTTAGGTATGAATGTACAGTAGCTCACAGAATGAAGCATACACCCCCAAATTAGTCATAATTTTGTTTACTTCAAAAGCCATTGCACATGTTTTTAAAATAATCTAATATACTACATCTAATAAAATATTAAAAAGTAAAAACAACAAAGTTAACAAAACATGCTTTCTCCTAGCAAAATATAAACATTGTATTTTGGGGGAGTATCCTCAATATTATGAGGTACTGTATATATCGGTAGAATCTCACGTTGTTTTTATTTTTTGTAGGGTTTTTTCGTGGGCTTGGTAAGGCATGTATGTATGAATGTACATATATACAGTCGAATTTCAATTTCGAATTTTCACGGGATTTCAGAATTAGTTCGAGTTTAAAGGATTTTTCGAAAAATTCGAGTTAGAGAGGCTAGTATATTTTTTTTTGTTTAAAACCCTTTATTTTATTCAAAAGAGTATATATTAAAGAAAAAAACACAGGAAATTTTTAAAAAAGCTTGTAATTTTGGATTGAGTCTTTAAAATTGAAGAATGAAGCCTTTAAAAAAAATAACTCTATTTTAAAAAGGCAGTGTTGGACCTCATCCGGACTCTCAATGTATTCACTAAAGGAAGATTGAAAACATCTCAGATACCTAACTGTTTTTATATTAAAAGCAAATTGTTTGAGGTCCAACCAACAACACAACGAATAAGCAGTGCAGTTATTCATACAGAGAGCCGAGCGGTTGTGTGCACAAATAACCAAACAAGAATTGGCGAATAGTTTCGATTTTCTCGTGTTCTTTGGGTTAGATGTTTGCCGCGTAGGTCGCCATGAAAATCCTCATTCTTGCTGTGAACATTCTCTTTCTTTCTTGCATAGGTAAACAATAATAAGGGCAACCACATACACTTTTTTCACCCACGTGTTTGTACTAAAAAATCAACATGAAATGAAAGGTGTTCGTCGTCCAATGCCAAATTGAGAGAGAGTCAGAGCATGCAATAAAAGTTGCGTGCTTGATACAAGTTGCGAGAAGAAATATTTCGTTTATTTTTTTGAACGAAAAAAAAATTCGACTTAGAGCAATTAAAAATCGACCAAGAGTCGAAAAAATGTATTCGAGTTAGAGGGATTTTCGACTTAGAGGGCTTCGACTGTATATGTGTTAGTGCCAGTAGGCTACACATGTGCCTGTATATCTTGGGAATTATTATTCAGTGATGTTGCAGTATCTTAAGTTTTTCCTTGCACAGACTAAAATTGTATCGATGTTGTATTTATGTTTCAATCTAATGGGGTTGAATTTAAACGTTTTTACTGCACCTAAATTATTTTTTCTAACCGCCCAAGAGCACTACTTTCGCAAAAGAACTAAAATAAGAAAATCGGCGATTTTTATTTTGCGCTCGAGGCATGAACTATGACAACATAATCAAGCAGGTGAATTTTCATTTCATTTCGCAGTAATTTTAGCCTTTTGGGACTATTAGTAAACACAGAATGAACTAAGAACAAGATGCGTTTCATACCAATGTGAAATAATACAACGTACAATAATACAGATTTGACGAAGCATTCAAATTTCCAAAATCATTGAAAATCTCATCAGCTTTCTCGTTACCATAGACGTTAGGTTGTCCTGGGACTCGTACTAAGGCAGTTTCGAACTTTCCGGCGAAATCGGCAAGCTCGTTACGACATTCCTGGACTAATTTTCAGGTGAAATAATACTACGTACAATAATACACATCTGACGAAGCATTCAAATTTCCAAAATCATCGAAAATCTCATCACATTCTCGTTACCATAGACGTTAGTTTGTCCTGGGACTCATACTAAGGTAGTTTCGAACTTTCCGGCGAAATCGGCAAGTCCGTTACGACATTCCTGGACTAATTTCCAGGTTGCAGAAATTCACAAAACATCCTTGATGGCAGATTGGCTGTCAACGAAGATCGCCAATCTTAGCATTGGTGTTGTGTTAGGATGGGATTTAAATATACGACACACCTCCCTAATGGCACCTCGCTTGGAAGATGCTGGCGTAATTTGGAAGTCTGTAAGATGCGGATATGTTCAAAGTGTCCGAGTAAATTCCCGCGCCCACTCCGCATTCCATCTTCTTCCAACTTCTCATATATGGGACGAATAAGGAAAACTCTTATCAATATAATATTGTAAGCCCATTATTTCTAATGTCGTTTTCCTTATTCGTCCCATACATGAGAAGTTTGTAAAATTAAAAAAATATATCTTGTAACATATGTATATGTTTTAAAAGCCGTAAGCCGCGCATACCATCATTAAACGCTACCAAGAGAGATAAGGTAGCACTGATTTTTCGCACTGCTATCGGTAAATGAGTGAGTTTCGTTTCGTAGCAAATCTTCTAAAAGTGTGCGTTTTTTCATACATTTTGGATATTAAACTTGTAATAGTGGTAGTGAAGTGTCATTTCACACACTACTATATGCACCCCCTGACTGACAAACTTAACCGAGCTGTGCATCATGTTATCATTGCTGAAATACAGGAAGCATTTTGACAGTAATTCAGGAAGCACCGAACACTAGCTCACCATTTTCACGCACTTTGTTTGATTTGTTGTTGACAGCTCCCACACGTATTCACAGACACAAAATGTTATAAAAAACGCTGTCAAATAAAATCAAGGGGCAAGAGAAGAAGAAGTTTGGTATCTGTATTGGCTTATTTGTGATACACATAAAGGAACTTAAATTCAACGTTCCTGCTTTTATTTATTCTTTTCCTATTGGCTCCCCAATTCAAAACGATGGTTGCCATTAAAACAAAAGCAAAACAAAAAGGAAAATGCAGAAAAGGTTCATTCAGCAAGCTCAATAATTTTACAAGGTTTATATCCAAACCTTGAGAACAACTATATCGCCAACACGAGAATCTCTCGTAGGTTCTCTCAATTTGGGGCGCTGCTGCAACGCGGTCAGGTAATCGGTGTGCCACCTGCGCCAGAAACCTTGCATCATATTTTAGATTAATTCTCATCGTCCCAACCGATCGACATAGACCAAGAGCCCACAGCAAATTTTGGGCGTGGAATGATAACCAAAAATGGCATATACCACCGTGAAGGCCTTCGACAGACGATATCTGTTGGGGCCAATGGTTGTAAGGGTCTGCTGAAAACGTCAATTTTTCCGAAATCTGAATTTTTTATATAACCACTTGAAAGTAGCATCAAATGACAGATTAAACTGCCACGATTACAAAAATGTGGGTGCCAGACGTTTTACACGCGGCCTTACCCCCGCCAGACGGGCTTGAAGTATGTACAAAAGCTCCACAAAAGTTTGCGTACGATAGAGAAATTTGGTGGAAAAGGGCGTTTATTCCCAAACCATGTGTGCAATTTGTTTTGAAAGGCATATTTGAAAAGAGCATTATCCAAAGCTTCAGAATTTACTAAAATTAATTCAATACTCGTATCCATTTAAAAGTTATAACAAAAACAACAACCAGTATGCTGCTCCTTGGAAGCTTGTTCCATTATCGGAATATATCACGCTGCATTTCCACGTTGTCCTATAAATCTCTTGAGGGCAACTAAAAACGCGTCTGTGGTAAAATCCGAGACCATTTCCAGGTGAAGCGCTTTGATAAACGAAGAGCGTAGTCACATCCTGTATGCGCCAAGGCGAACGATGGATTCACACGTGACGATGGCAAATTCCCCATAAGTTGTGTGGACGTAGACTGCCAATGACGAAAACAAGTAATGCAATCGTGAACAACATTTCGAATAAGGTTTCTGCTCCTTACAATCTAGTATTCGTGACGAATCAACGCGAAAAGTTCCAAAACACCGATATGCAAAAAGTTCCGATAAGCCTCCGGAAGAATTAATTGGGTGATACGATGATTTTTTGGGAGAATAGTAGGATCTTTTACATTATTAGGAACATAAGTAGCATTGCAAATTCTGCCTCCGACATGCAACAAGCCGACATCATCCACCAACGGCGACAGCGACGACAACTGGGACTTCTTAGATACACACCGTTCAGAGCTGTTTTTTCAGCGTGGAATGCATTTTGAGACCAGAGAAGACACGTCTATTCAGCAAGACAAAGATGAAGCTACATAAGCGATAAACATTCATCTTTTCTCGGTTTCCTAGAAATGACAAAATCTTATGATTCTCACTAGTTTCCTCCAAACCGACACCTATATGGAAAGATTTTCGAGAAAATGCTAGACCGTAATAGAAACGTGAACTTCGATGTTCCTCTTCCTCCTCCCAGGAGTCTCACCAATCGCAACATCTGGGCAATTTGGCCAATGGTCTAAGTCAACCAAGTGGGACCTCTCCACCATATTTCCAAGTCCAAGTCCAAAAGCCTTTGAGGTCACACCCCGGGAGGCACAATCTGCAAGGTTCTCAGCCGAACACACATAGTTCCAAGAAGAACGGAGCAGGGACGACTCCTACTCGTCACTAGATTCTAAAGCACTAAAAAGTTCTTCTAAGAACTGTAGAAGTTCTTCGAAACTTTCCGTGTTTCCGCATCTGCTTTGTTCACCAACATGTAAATGAGCCACGGATTTCTACCTAATGCCTTAACCGCTTCTAGTCCATGAATAACCTGATCACCATTTCCGGAGACCACGCTTGGTAATTTAAGAAACTGTTCAATAAGCGCATTTATTATGTAAAGAGGCTTACCGGCGTACCGGCGTTCTAGCTTTTCTCAAGCAAGTAAATAATTAGAGTCTGAAACACTCACGCCATTTAGGATATTGAACGCATCGTCACGTAAGACCGATTTCAAATAGTGCAATTTTTGGGCCCCGGAAAGTTTCGAATTACAGTTTACCGTTCCGTTCACGATAATCCCCGGAAAATAGATTAATATGAATGGGCTGTGGCACTACCGTCGATGCATCTTTAACGCTAACCGAATCCGCCTTTCCCAACTTGCTCAAAAGTTCTCCTTGAGAAGCAACTAGTTCTTTTAGCGAAGTATAGTGAACATTATCGCTAACCGGAGTAATGTCTGTTACAGACCTGTATGATAATTAAGTATTTTTATACTTAAGTACACATTAACTACAATTCCTTGTACCTGCATTTCCTAGGTACAAGTCCAATTCCTCGGTTAAAAATTTCAAATACCCAGTCCTAGAATTGTACTTGTACTTATAATTCCTTTCAAAGTAATTGAAATCACGATTTAAGTGCCAAAGTACTTAAAAAATAATCTTAAGTCCCTTTTAATTCCCAATTCATTTAGTACATACAATTCCTAATTCCTTTTAAGTAGTTTCAATTCCTTCTGAAGTAATTAAAATTAAAGTTTTAATTCCTTTCAAAGTAATTAAAAGGAATTGAAAGTACTTGAAGGGAATTAAGGAATTGAATGTACTTGAAAGGAATTGAGGAATTAAAAAGTACTTAAGATCAGAACGGGGTGCAGATTTGAAGAAAATCAGTCAGTCTGTCACTAAGCCTTAATCTCGCTAACTAAAACAAAAGATGTGTTTCAATTGCGCAGTAAAGATTTCGAAAAAAGGTTACATACTAGTACTAGTAAAAGTACTACTACTAAATTTTTTGGAATTGTTTTTTATTAACTACTATTCATGTGATTTATCATTCAATAGATCTTTTAAAATTAAATAGAGGTTTCATTTTCAACTTTAGGCCTCAAAGTTGCTCTGGAGGTGAGAATAAAACGTCCCCCGCTCTCCAATTTCCACACCGATGTGACTAAAAATCTGAAACAAAACTGTGATGCTGGCCTCGATGCAAGCTCGAGGTTCTTCGAGTTATTAACCAAAAACCTCAAAACAACAATATTCGAGTTTTGAAGATCTGAAAACACAATTTTATATAAGTAAAATTTGATTTTTAGTACCGTTTTCCAGATATCAACGATTTAGAGTCCTGCTGAAAAAGGGGTCAACTAAAAAGTAATTTCTTGACGTCTTTTGATGCAGTTGTCCGTCACGTTTCTCGGTTTTGTTTAACAACATTTAACAACACTTTATGACAGTGCCTAACTAACAACAAAATGTTTTATAGTTACTTTGAATAGGAGACGGGAAAGTACTTCATTTTGGAAACAAATTTGCAATTTATCTATATTTAGGTGGAAAAGTAACCAGCTTTGAAGACTTAATATCGAAGTCTACCTAGGTATAGTTGAATTAGAGAAAAAAGGAATATCAATGGATGTATGAAAGGGCTATATGGGCGGCGAGATATAGTAGTGTTGACGAAATTACCGTCAATTTAGTCAAAATTAAATTTTAAGTAAACTTCCAGTGGACCTTTATTATTCGTGTTCCACGGTTTCGTTTTTCGAAAAATTTTCCACGAAACGCGGTGAAAACGTGGTGCAAAGCTTTGTTATAACAGTTTTGTAGTAACTCTGGCTGTCTGTCTATCTCTAACGCTAAACTACCGATTTCGATTTTGAGGAAACTTAGTACAGAATAAGTTTAAACCTCAACTGTATTACCCAAAAATTCGTGTAAACGCTTATTTTTCTAATTTTGTTAACAAACAAGCTCTACGAAAAAAGCAAAATAGGGAGGAAAAGGTAACAACGGTAAGAAAATGTGAAAAAAGGCAATAATGGTGTAAAAAGGCAAAATAAAATACATATATTTGGAATCAAGAGGACATAAAACGAACTTCTGTAAAGTCGGTACTATCTTCCGATTAACAAAAAAAAGAATCAAAGTTAGCAAAATACTATCCCTGGTCATTAGTCATTTAGATATATTCTGCCCCACTTTGATTATTATTATTATTTCTGTTACTATTACTATTATTATTATTATTATTATTTATTAACATGAAAATTGTTTCCTAGACTACTGCTTAATAAAAATTATTTTCATCGTTTTTACAATAAAATTGTATACCATCCTCTCAATTCCATCGTTTTTTGATGATTTACTCCATTGTTATATATATATTATATAATATGTCAAGGATTTGCTCCTTTTGCGCCAGCTGGAAATTCATCTTATGTTCAGCTGGAAATTCATCTAATAACTTATTCATTAGTCAACTAAAATTTGCCCAACTCTGGTCTGAGTGCAACTCGTTTCAACACTCGGATACTCCACTGCACTAGTCAGAATCTTTTAACGATGTTCGGCATTAAGGTTCATCTGCTTCTAATGAGTCTTCTTCCGTGGCTTAAAATTACCTAAAAAATATAAAAATAACTTTTTTTTGAGGAAATGAAAAAAAAAAAATTCTTTCAATTTGTTTTTTAGGTTCTATATTTTTTTTATTTAATTTAATTTTTCTCTCAATCAAACCATATTGATGTGAAGGATAATGATGATTTTCCTATCTGTGAGTAAAAGGTTGTTGCAAAGCAGTTGCTGTGGAAGTGATTTTCAAACAAGTTTTAAGTTGCGTTATATTATTTTATTTGTTTTATCAATTGATTCTGGGGAGGCCGTCGTAAGAAGACATTTTTTCAATAATTCTTCTGAGGTCGGCCGCCCTGGCCGAAGATTTGGCTTTAGGAGATAGGTTTTGTTAAGTCGGCCGTCAATATTTTATATTAAAAAAAATTGTTGTTTGTTTTTGTTTTGTTTTCTGGATGCAAAAACAGGGGCCGACTACTGTATACTTGACTGGCCGACTCCAGAGGTAAGGGAGGCCAACTACTCAAGAATGACGTTTTCATTTACATTACTGTGAATAATTTGTTTTCGGTAGTAAATACCCTAAAAATAATTTTCAAAATTAAAACATTTTAATCAATTGGAAATAATTTACTTACTACAAACAACGATTTTTATGAGCAAATTAAACGTAAAAAAGTTGAAGTGGTTGACTACTGGCTTCATCACCCTACAAGGAAATAGCAAACAAAATTAGATCCCTTTGAAGAGCTGCTTCAAACAGTGGTCCATATTTTTGGAAATTTTGGAAAAAAAGTTTAAAACTCAGGTGTATAAATGTCATAAACATGGTCTCATTAAAAAAAACTAAATTTAATAATAAAATAAATTAAAACGTAAGAAAAAAATTAAAAAAAAAATTGTTTTCATTCCCTCACAAAAAAAAAAACATTTTTATTTTTTTTAAGTTATTTTAAGCCAGAGAAACAAAAATTAAAAAAAAATCCCTTAGATTTCCAGTTAGTCTTCATTTAGTGAGTCCAATACGAAGTTCTCGTAGAGTGAAACAACGCAACTTAAATTTTTAAAATGTTTACATCATTAAAATAACCTAAGTTGAGTTATTCACTTTCCATTTATTAATTTTAATTTTGGAATAATCGCCTAATATGGAATTAATAATATGGAATTATTTTGATCATCCTAATCTGATCATCCTAATTTTGATCAGCCTAACTTGACTTTGGTTAGTGCAACTTGTATTTATTCGTATCGAATAACAGCCTAATGCAACTTAGGGTTTTCCTTAGTAAAACAAAAGAGTTTATCCAATGAGCTTAAGTTTTTTATTTCTTAAATTACAATTAAACTAGCTAACAAATCACATCAGCCCATATAAGGAGTGGTGAGACAGACGATACCATCACATTTGCAAACAATTTAAAGCAATTTTAGTATTCTGCTGATTTCCCAGACCAATTGAAAACTTCAAACAAATCTCCTTATGGCCGCAGATATTAGGCGCCGGAATTTCCCAGTGGCGCAATGTTACAAATAGCATTTACTAGACCTTGGAGATAGCGTTATTCATAATTTTTTTTTGGCGATGGAGAAAATATCTGAAATCGATATAGCAATGTCCTCGGCGTCGTATTCAATTCCAAATTCGACAGCAATTGTTGCATTTTAACACACGAACATATTTATTTGTCAATAAATTAATTAAAAATAAAACCAATAAATTTACAGTATCATCTATTAAAACAACATAACATTATCCCCATAAGGAAGAAGAACGGGATTAACTTCCTCATTAATAAAGTGTGTAACTTGATCAGCGGCCCTCCCAATATAGGTACTCGGATCAAATAAATATTCGAATTGAGTGCTAATAGGTTTAAAGTATTCATCATTTTTGATGCGTTCGACTAGACTAGGCTCTATTTTTCCAACTTGTTTTAACTGTAGTGCAGCCCAACTCATAATCCCTCTTAACTTAGGCTCAACTTCGGCTTTTTCGACGCCAACTTTTATCATCGCATTTATTAAATTATCCACGGCTATGTATGGTAGCTCTTCGGTGTTATAACGATTAATAAGCGGTGGATAAATAACTAATCCTTCTATTGTTTTTCGCAAACCGATCAGGGCTGCATCTGCACAGAGAAATGATTCAGGTACACTTAAATGACGAACTGACGAATCGTCAAAGGTACCCTCCAGCCACTGATTTGCATGAGTGTTTGCAGCATTTGCATAGACAGTGATGAGGTATCTTGACAAAGAGCAGCATCTTTCTGATCTGTTTGGATATCGCCTATGTGTTATTGGACCTATAGCTCGTTCTTCAACAACCTTCCGAAGAGTCAGTATACGTATATCGGAGCACACTTTGTGAATGGTGGCTCCTAAACCGGATAGTACTGCAAGTATTTCGACTTCTACTTTTCGCGTGTATGTTTGTCCAGTGATCATGTAAAGTTTATCAAATCCCGCGCACCTAGCTATTTTTTGGTCCAATTTTCTCACTTTATCAATATTTCCATCGAAAATCTCTAAGATATTATACTGCGTTCCTATTGCTCCTTTAATCCCCAAAAATCGCAATTCATTCTTGCATCGTTTCAATGCACTTTCATCCATTAATAAATCGTTAATCCACATACATACTCTTTTCCCAACCGTGGTCATCTGCGTTGGCTGCATGTGAATAAAACCCACCGTTGGTACATCCTTATAAGTTTCAGCAAAATTCTTCATATGGTAGATGAGGGTTACTACACGATGTAAAATTAATTCAACAGAATTCCTCATTATTATCAAGTCAGCGTTATCAGTTATATAGTAAGCTGTGGCTCCTAAATTGATGATTGGAGCCGCTTTTGGGCACTGCTTTCCAAATACAATAATGTGAGCTGCGACTTCATTTCTTATATTACGCTCTTCAAACTCCGCAGATTTTATATCAATGTCTTCCAAATTCGATTTCATCTCATCAATTTGATCTTGCCTTATTTGAAGGCCAAGCGATAGTTGTGATTCGGCCAACCAGATCCACAGTTTTCTCCAGAGTAGATATTTGTTCAGATCGCTGTGCTCATACAGCATTTCCTTGCTGGAATAGCGATGAGCAAGTGGCGATTGATATATTGAATACTGATGTCCAATATGTGATGTGCGTGATGAACGAATTGAGAAACCCCTTTCCATAATTTTTTCCGGTATTTTAATGAAGTTTTAAGCAGAATTCCTGGCGATGCCTTTGTGATGTTTATGCCTTTTTGAATATTTTGTTCCTCGTAAAAAAAACATGAAAGAGAGGATGATTTTTTTTTTCTTATTTTACAGTTATATATTATCAGCTAAACACTTCATATTCAGTAAGTTCTTGCAATTTATCGTTTGTTTAGGTTTTACTTTATTACTCATTCTAGTTGGGTGTATTTTTTTGCAATAAATTTGTAAACCATACTCCGTTAAGACAACAAGTCTGCTCAAATGCGAACAGCTATAATAAATTAGATACTGTGATTGAGAGAGGGGTACGGCCCGCATGCAAGTTGTTGATCGTACTCAACAGTGTTGTCAACAGCAAGCCCTTTAGTATGCAGGTGAAATTGCCATACAGTCTTCTCACGGCACCATTTTGACAGCTTTCCCTACGACCATTAAGAGGTGAACCAATGCATGCAGCCACCGTTCAAGGCAAGAGGGCCCAGTCTAACCCGACCAAGATAGTGGGTATGAAAAAAAATTGTTTTTTTTTTGTTACGTGGACTATGGTTTATTATAGAATAATAAACTAATTAATATTGTTATGGAAAAGCTAATGACAGCATTGTACAAAAAACGGAAAACCAACGATTACAAATTGGCAAAAATAAGAACAATGATTTGAGAGTGTGCTCCTGGAATGTGAGAACTCTCTACACTCCTGGAGCTACTCATCAATTAAAAACTATCCTCACGCAGTATAAGACGAATATTATTGCGATGTATCAACATCTTAAATGGAGATTCTTGCCCAGTATTGCATTGAAAGTATGAAGCATCGGAAAGGCTTTGTTGACTGTTAACAGAACTTATGCCACTTTAAATCCCCTTTCTACCTTTACTCCTTTTATCCATTTTTAAGGATTAGTAAATAGTAAGTATAACAACGAGCATGTTGTTAACCAACTTATCTTTACGATTTTTGATATTTTAATAAATTACTATCTCAATTATTATATTTATTTAAAGAAACTACCATTTTTAATAAAATCTTGATGATATGAATCTTGAAATTGATATTTATGAAGAATATCCAAACTGACATATAGTATCTTCTTTTTTATAAAAAAAAAACACAATTTGTATTCTTTGCACTTTGCTATAAAACTTTTATATTTTAATATTAAAAGAAACTTGTAATCAACATTAGTTGTCATCTGGCAGACGATTCCAAACCAAGGCCAAAATTGTATTTTTAAAATATGTATGGATTCAACTGTATCTTTACTTTTTTTTAATAAACTTTCTCTAACGATGGAATGGCGAATTGTCGGGGGGTATGAATATTTATTTGGGCCACTGTGATTGATAATCCAAATTGAGTTGAAAAAACATTCATTCTATTCTATTTTATGTTATTGCGATGCAGGGAAATACATTGGATAGAGCAAAGTATAATGAAAGGAGTTTGACTTGGCCACAACTAGGTCCGTACCGAAGGCAGTTTTTACAACATTAGCGCCGTTTGTGGATTACCATCACTTGTGCCTTATCGATTAACCAGAAGAGCCTATCAAAGAGGAGTTTTACGATCTCTTGGATAACGCCTACGGAGCCTGTCATGAGTACGACGTCAAAATCGTACTCGAGGACTCCAATGCCAAAATCGATCTTCGGAGTAACAGGAAAGCTCAGCATACACGACACGACAACAGAAAACGGCTTCCGACTGACGCACTTTGCGGCAACTCGTAATACGGTGATAAGCAGCACTAGATTCCCTCGCAAACGGATCAGAACGGACAAACTTGGCGGTGTTTAGATGGTCGAACTGCCAATTAAGCTGATCATGTGCTCATTGATGCAAGGCATACCTACGTCTCACATTCTGAAAGTGCTAACATTCAGAAGGGAAAACGTCGTTTCTGACCATTTTTTAATGGCAGGAGGATTCAGGGCCCAACTTTTCAATGTTCGAAAGGTTCGAAGGCACCAACTCACCAAAACGAGCTTCACGTTGAACCACTGAGCATCCTAGAGATCGCTATAGACTACAAGCAGTGTCTGAGCGGGCATGCTTACTTCAAATACAAACGAGAAACATGTGGCTATATTTCAGCTCTGCCGTCCAAGAAGTAGTCAAAGTCACCCTAGGTTGCCAAACACCTGCGGCAAGAAACCAGTCGTAAGATGTCAACACTGCGGCGAATAAACAGTACTTTTGAAGCATCCCAGTTTAAGGATATCGAAGAGTCCAGTGAAAAAAACTGAAAAAGAGCATTCCTGAAGAGCACCAAAAGTCTATTTTAAGTTACGAAAAAAATCTTGACCCCTATACCCATATCCGCCGGGGGAACCCGTACACCGTCGCCGTTCAGCATAGAATAGGCATCTAGGACCCACACAGGACTAAAAAATGCTAATACAACCGTACTCGGACGTAACGTACAATCGATAGCATGAATATTAACTAAACACAATCATAATCAATAAACCCTTACTAAGTCTTTTAATTTGTAGTTCATTTTTTTTAATTTGTTTTCGTTCCACTGTTTTAGTTCATATTAATAGCAATCAAGGTAACTTAAAATATACAATTGTTTCCTAATTTTTCCTTATTGATTTTTTTTTATTCACTTTACGTTTAACTTTGTTTTTAAACTAGATTCTATAACATGATAAAATTATATATTTAGTTCTTTCATCATTAAATCAACAAACAAAAAAAATCAAATTGAATAATATAATTTCATATAGAGCAATAATAATAATTAGAACAATATACAAGATAGCATAATAACTTAGATTGTGTTAAGATCTTACAGAATTACTTTCGCATCGTTTTATTTTTTTATTTTTTAACAAAATATAACATAAATAATATAACTTTGTTAAAACAAATTCAAAGTAAAATTAACATCATACATTTGTTGGAGTCTCTCCATTCAATGATCACTCTGTTTACTACGTGATTAGGGGTTGTATTTTTTCACTTAATTTCTAGTCTTCCTTTGTTTTTGTTTTTTCATTATTTTTCAATTGTGAATGTTATAAAGAAAATAGTTATCAGCTTATTACTTACTAACAATTACATATATATATATATATATATATATATATATATCATTGCAACAAATAATAAATTGCCTATATTATTTAATTAAATTTATACAGGATTACAAAATTAATATAAATTCCCCACTTTTGCTAATTTTTATTTTTATTTTTACTTCACCTTGGCTTTGTAGTTTTCTTTGCTTACACATTTTTTCGTTTTGTTTAAATAGAAATCCTAAAAGGCTGCTGTTCTTAATTGCTAAAAATGCATACTATATCCCAGAAATTGAAATACTTAAAAAAATACAAATACAAATAAAGAGTAATTTAGAATACAAAACAATCATATATTCTTATATATGTACATCCATCTTCTCAAATCTGCATTTTTTGTAATCTTTGGTGTATCGAAAATTATTTTAATCTAGTTGCCAACTATTACAACAGAGTTTCTTTAACAATATAGTAATTTATTTAGTTTTATTCATTACATGGAAGAGATTCTAAGATGCCAATTTGATTTTGCTTATCACAAATAAAAATTAACAGCCAATAAATGAGATTTTGTGCAACGTTTACGAATTTCCTGTTTTATTTTCAAAAGGACGGATGGGTGGTAAATATCAATTTATTAATTTTTTTTTTCGTTCCAACTTAAAAGTTTATTTTTATGTGCTGGCAACTAGACTGCGTTAAATCGTAGTCAAGAAAGGGAGAGGCGTAGAAAAATAGCGGTTTGTATGATATTGTCTAGCCTGTACACAAAAATCCCAATCTTAAAAATGACTTCAAACAAAATAAGGAAATACTTCTTTATTTTTTTAATTTTTTGTTTGTTTTGTTGGTTTGGTAAAATACTTCATTCGATCAATGGTTATAAAATATTTGTTTAAGAACTTTCTTTTTTTGTTTAAAAAATTGTTGTAAAGTAAATTATTAAAACGACGCGTCCAACAGAAGAATAAGCAAGCTTTCATGTTAGAGATTTCACTTAAATCGAAAAATGTATTATTTTAAAAAACTTCGTATTCAAATATTTTATTATTTTATCTGTTTTATGTAATATTTAATTCGTCGCCATTATAGCTATTAAGCAGCTGGTTTAGGTAATGTCTATTTTTATCAGTTCCTTGCTTACATGTGTATTACTGATCCTGTAGAGGTTTAGTAGCATTGGATTTCTAGTTTTGCTTGCTCCCAAAGCTTCATACAAATTTCACTTTGAGTTGCTGTTTGCTTTATAACCGTGCTGATTATTATCATTATTAGTATTAATGTGTTTTTTCTTGGCTTTCCTTGACAATTGTATGCAGTTATTTTATTAAACTATACTACTGTACCTCCTGGAGGTGCACTGGGACTAGGCGACATGTGTTGAGGAACATTCTGCAAAGAGATTAATACGAAATTGTTACCATTAATGTTAAAGATGAACATGGCAAAAGTAAAATTTATTATAAGACTAGACTATGGCGCAGCGTGATTGAAGTAATACCTAACGGCAGCCCTGAGGGCATAGTGATTAGGTCTTAGGTAGGACTAACTGCCACAAAGATTCGCGGCTCACGCAGGATGGCCCATTGTGTTGTCACACTTCCTGATTAAGTAAATGTTTCTTGCAAATAATAATAGTTTGCAGGTAACATTTTAAACATTAGCATTTACGTTAAACTCTCTAGGTGTAACAGGCACACCAAAAAGAGGAAGGCCGTCGATTGGAGTTCAAGTTCAACACTTGATGAATAGGGGCCTATACAGACCATTCCTCCCATTGGTGTGATTGAATACAGTGCATGGACAGCAATGGACCGACTATGACAGACTTAAATAACACACTTCTCTTATAAGAAGGAGAACGTTTTAAAATTCTGTACATTATCAATTAAAAAGTCGGATAAGAAATATGACTCAATGAAGAAAATACCAGCAACTGTTTGTAAATGTGCGAAAAACTTACCGATGAATATGCTGGCCTCGCCCACGTATAAATAAACCCATCTTGACAAGCGGTTAAAAAACAGTCTTCTCGAAATATCAACGCCGTCAAGCGCTCATGCGCGATCTTTTTACACACAAGAGGTTCAAGCAAAGGGCACTCATCAAACCTAGGACACGACTGTGTTCCAATCAGTTTCATTGGATCGTATGATGTTACTATTGCACTGGTAGGTGATTGCAGGGTGGATGATTTCAAACCCAACTTCAAAGTTCCTCCAATGCTAACACCGTTCCCATCATTTGAAGTATTCCCACTTATATTTGAAGCAGTCATAAATGACGATTGGTAGTTGCTGCTACTATTATTTCCACTTCCGTATGACTTAAACAGACCAGTTGGCTTTCGATGGCTGTTATGACGGCCACCACCACTAACCGCTCCTCCAACACCATGATGATTTTGGTGATTCTGGTGGTTTTGTTGAGTATCGAAGAAGGTAGTCGTCGATGAAGATGAAGACTTTTTTTCACCACTGAAAAAATTAAAGTTCGTTAGTCGTTGTGTTATAGTGCTTAACGCTGACAAACTCGATTCAGCTGACTTAGTCGATGAGCTCCCCGATGATGATTTCGTGTTAATATTGTTGCCTAGGGTAACAACATTTGCACCAGCACTACTGTTACCAACATCGATTAGATCGGATTTGGTTGCGCTTATGCAGTTGGGAAATTTCAATGGGTTACTAGATGATTTACTATTACTAATATTACTACAATTTGATTTGTTTGCTATAATTATCTCTGGAGAATTTGCCAGATTTATTGAGTTGCCAACACCACCTGCGTCAATGGTGGACGACGAGGACGATATCGTACAATTCGCTGTTGAGAACTTTCCTGAACTGCTGTTGCTGCTGTGTTTACTGCTACTATTGCTACTATCATGATCCTTGGTGATATTTGAGTTTACGTTACTTCTATTGATTGTTCCACTTGAGGTCATGGCAACTGGCTTGATCAGCTTTACGTCGTGGATAAGATCGCCATTCAGATGTGCACTGCTGTTGTTGGCAGTTGCTGTGGTAAAGCCACTTGTACTGTTGCCTGTATCATTCGCATTCGTACTATTGACACGATGTCGGAGTGTCAAGGGGTGCCTTAATACATCTTCCGTTATGTCCCAAAGGCACAGCTGCGTGTCTTGACTTACGGATCCTAATCGATAGCTTATAGCGAGTTTATCAGGCGCCAGACTGTCTCGGAATGAATTTGGGTGATGTCGCGGAGGTGTGGAGTTCTTCTCGCCGCCGCATTCAAAACCATGGTTTGAGTCACTACCACTGCCATATCGATGATTACTGTACTCACTGATTTGATTCTCATCGTCTGAAAAATCTCCACTGTCCCAATTTGAGTAACAAGTTGTGTATGGGTCGAATGCTACAACAGACACCCACGAGCGATGGCCCTGACCCCTGGCCACAACTCTCCGTTCGTGCAATGACCAAACTGTCACCAAATCATCCTCACCCCCGACAACTATATACTTCCCGTCGGGGGACCAGCACACACAGAGGAATCCTCCAAAATATGACCGTGCGATTCCAAGCAATTCCATTGTGTCATAGTGAAATACTCGCAGAAATCCATCTTGCGAGACGATAGCTAGATTCGAACCACAGGGCGAGAAGCAAAACTCGTTTATGCTGCAGTTCTCTGTCCCGAAGACCCATTTGTATAGCGGATTGCGGGTCGACTTAGATTTGCAAGTAAGAATCGTGAAACCGTCGCCCATTTTAAAAGGCTGGTAGTTCGGCGAAGCTGGCGTGCAGGGTAACTCTTCGTTATATAAGTAGAGATGCCCAGATGCGTGGGATGCTAAGAAGAGATTCGGTGAACGAGGTAGCCACTTTAGGCATGTAACTTTTGTTTTGTCAATCAGACGCTAAAAAAAAGAACCCGATTAGCAGCCGTGAAAAAAAAATTAACACAACTTCAATACTTACCTCTTCATTGTAAATTTTTCTTAGCTCTCGTGGGCCTGGCTGGGGTTGCACTAACTGAATTTGTCCTGTTGTAAAACCAACTAAAAGTGGTGCGCCACTAGGTGTAGCTGCATGGGCATTAAAGTCATGGCAACTCGGATTTGTACCTTTGTAAAATTTTTTGTCGATTGGTTTGCTTAATTCGGAACCCTGCAATGAATTTTATTTATCAATATATTACATTACGATTAATAAACTTTAAACAGAAAATATTAAATGCAAGATGTTTTGTATTAACACACTCTCCAATAAAGTATCTGGAGGTGAGAAGTAATATTATACCCAGTTGTTTATTCAATGTAAGTACTAGCATGGATTAAGCAGAGGTAGGTAGATAAGGTAGAGGCACCAAGAAAAATGCAAACCATTTCCGATTATGGAATAAATACCACGCATTCTATTGATACATTTGTTTTGCAGTCAATATTGCACAGAGGACAGTAGTGGATCTCTAATTAATTCAAAAACTACACACAGTGCTTAGCATGGTTCCGAGTCTTTTAAAACAGTTTCTCTCTTTTAATCTTCGAATAGTCCAAGCAAATGGCAAACGCAGTAATTAAGGCAAACTAAAATTACTTAAGTGTCTCCAAAATTCTACACGATTAGTCAATCTTAGCCTTCATCCGTCCATCGGCTGTTTCTTTTTTACCCAAGTTTTTTTTTAAAATGTTAGACACAAAATTTGTACTTCTGGTAAAAAAAAATATTTGAATTGATTATTCAGTTCGTCTCAGTGAAAATAATAAAGCTACAGGTGCCTGAGTTACGGCAGAAGGTAAATGTTCTGACCATAACATTTAAATATCAACTAAAAATCAGATATCTATTATAAATTCAGTTATTGTTAAAAATTATCTTTAAAAAAAATTAATACAGTTTTGCTTAGTTTATCAAAAAGTTTGGATTATTTATTTATATTTATAGTAGTTCATACAACAGGTGGAAGTTATGCCAAATTTGTACCCTAAAGTTAGCTCATAAAAGAATAGAGGGAAGAAAAAAAGCCAGTAAACGTTAAGGTATAAAATTACATGATTTCTAGATGACGTCTTTTTCCACCTTCTTTATCAATTTCTATTATCAATGAATCGTTTTGGAAATTGAAGAATTCAATGAAATCTTATCTACAATGCAATGTTTATTATCCATATCAATGATATTTCAATTTAACACCAGATTTACCGGCTTTTTCCATATACCTATTTCTATCCAAAAAAAAAAAAATTTAGTTTTTAGACTTTCTTAAGTTTACAAAAATGAGTTATGATGAGTTCCGTAATATGTAGAAATTGCAGAAATACATTTTTCCTTCCTTGTACACCAGTCACAATTTTGATTTTTCTTTGTGTTCACTTCCTTCGCGATCGAATCAAGGTGTTACACGACCCCTGCCGAGCATCAGCCTGGCTGGGGGCCCACTTTAATAAAAAGCCCAATCGCTAACAGAGTATCCGGTGAACTTGGCGACACTCCGGAGGTGGACTTTCCCCTTCTCCCATACCGTTGGACCAAATATGCCCAAATTCCAGCAGTGCCAGTGCTAGAACATCCAGCGCTGCGGCGCGGCGTTCTGCGAGGTCTCCACCACGTTGAGGCCAGTGCCTCTTCTTCGTCCTTCACGGTAAATAGAGCCCATCGTGGTAAGATTGTATCTAAAAGACTCACAAGGAAGAAACGTAGGCAGAGGCAACAGGCCCTCCGAATAATTGAAAGATGCGAATCGGCATCTAAACTCTCAGGAAGGGACAACAAGACCAAACACAACTGAGGGCGGACAGCAGGACTCCACGTACAAGCGTCAGCGCTCGGTGAATCTCTACAGGCTTGCTTTAGGCAGGGTTGGAGAGATCTGGAAGGATGCGCGACTTGATGCCGTGCCTACGGACCAGACCCTAGCAGGCAAAGGACTCGTGGTTGGCTCCCTGCGAACCCTTCAGACCCGGAAACCATTCGCGAGTTAGGAAAGCCTCCACGGCATTCTACTGCTACAAGAAAGCCACACCCAAATAAAAGGCAACGACCTCGGCGATAAAACTGCCAAAGACACTCTGGCAACCCCATATAATACTCTCGACTTTAATCTCCATATCAAAAAACTCACTCTCGACAAACGCCACCTGATTTTCGAAAAAACATCCAACTGGTACAAGACCGTCAACAAAAGCAAAATTTCGATCGAAAACTACATTAGTAAAGCAGATAATGTTTCTCGTCATGAAATAACAAAAATAACAAGACTCACACTTGGTCACTGCAGACTTACACACGAACATTACATGAACAAAAACATATCCCCTCTCTGTTCGTTCAGGATCTAGCTTAGGCCAGATTTCCCTGGTGACGCGACAAGTAGCACCATGCGACCACTCCGATCCATGTCCTATCCGATTGTCCTTTTTTTCCTCTCAGCTAGACGCACATTTTTTCCCCAAAACAACCCCACTGACCTCTCACCTCATCCTAGTATTAATAACATTAAAATTTCCCTTAATTTTCTAACTTATTTAATATCATTTAAGCGGAAGTCTAAGGCTCTAAATATTTTTTTGGAAATCTCACAATTTTTTAATGTGTGCGCTAGGGTTAAAGTAGCGTTGCAGGTGGAACATACTGGCGGGGTTTGATTGTCTAGTAGATGCTCATGCGTGGTAGCTGTGTGGCCCAGCCTTAGACGAACAAAATTGGATATATCTGGTCTTGGGAAGAACGTGAATTGCGGATGAGATTTGTTGGGATTGATTTGCTTATAATGGTGGTGGTATTGGCTCCAATCATTAAGGTGTTTATCTCTTGGCGTATTCTTAATTATGTTAGCCAGGTCTTGCTTCATAAAGAAGTTGAAAAAATAAACTGGAGCTTTATTTATGAATTTTGCTGCTTGATCCGCTTCTTTGTTCACATTTATTCCAGTGTGCCCCACACTAGTTTTAGTTTTCTGTTTAATTTATGAAGTTGCGCTTTTATCTCCGTAATCAGATCTGCGTTATTTTTAGGGTCGGATACTGCCTTTAGAACGGCTAGGTTGCCCGAGGAGATAATGATTTTGTCGCGAGTTGTGGAGGCTGCCATGATTGCTTGCAGGATACCAAAGGCTTCCCCTGCGAAGACTGATGCGAAATGAGGAAGTAGGCCGTTCTTTTCTGTTACGGCGAATGAGGTGTTTTCCGTTGTCTTTGAACCACAAATCACCTATACAAGATACCCAGCTTTCCAGGCTGGAAAACCCCTCGCTCACATTTTACACTTACACTTATTTGGGCTTCTGAGCAGATTCACGCACATTGTTATATGCTTCCGATCAACTCCATTTTGTTCTAAATTTTTTACTTTCGCCGCCATTCCTTCTTGATGGACGGAACTTTTTGAAGGTACGAAATAAATTTTTTTTTAATTAATATAGATAGGCTAAATTTATTATCTCTAATAGTGGGAGAAATGGTTATTGCAATTACAATAGAAATGTTTTTCGTAGATATTTGCATTAAAAGAAGTCTAAAACTTGCAAAAAAATTGGTGGTTGCAATGACTAATCTTAAACAGGAACCAACTGGCAGCTCACACGTATTCACAGATAGGAATTGCATAAAAAACACTGTCAAATGAAATCAAGGGGAAAGAGTCGAGGAAGATGGATATCTTGTTTAGCTCATTTGTGCTTTGAACCATAAGAGTAAAGAAATCTCCACCCTTCGCTGGAAAATTTAGCTTTTTTGTCCGCAAACAACGCTCGGTAAATGGAAGCATTGATGTTGTTTTTTTTTTATATCTTGCTAGATCCGTAACCAAAGAGTCTGAGATTGTTATCCACGGGGGAGACGATGTTTTGAACTTGTACCCTCGAACTATGGGGATGTCCAGTTTATTGGCTTTAATTAGAATTATTTTTAATGCTGAGGGTATCCTTCCTACTGTAGATTGGATTATAGAGGTGGCGACGTCATCATCGATTACGGAGTTTTCCGAGAAAACTAGTTTTGGGGCGAGTTTTAGAGATGACTCCTCTATTCGCTGTTCTAAGGGTAAGTAGGTTGCGTATCGAGGTTGTAGGAAAAGCGTTAAGACATTTTCTACCTGCTAGATGGTAAGACGGTTTTATGATACTCAGTGTTGATCTAGGGCATCCGCCATAAATGTATAATTCAAAGTCGATTAATATCAACATCTTTGTAATATGTGAAAGTCTATTGACATGAATATTGCTTCTCTTACTGCTAACATATTTGATAATATTAGTTCTCACTAAAAGAATTTAGTTACTGCACAATGTTCTTTCCAAGAATACTTATTACTAAAAATTAAACCTAACTTATTAAAAATATTATTTACAGATAACTTTATATTGGAGCATTTTATTTTTCGGCAAATCTGTAATATTTTGCATTTATTTAAAGACAGCTTGGCGCCAGATTCAGAGGACCATGTTATAATTTCATTAAGTGCTAATTAATAAAGCTCTTTGCCTTTGCTTAGATCTGGTGTTATACATTAAATAACTACGTCGTCAGCGTAAAGACAGTGGTCTAGAAGTGACGGCTAAGTATACGGTTTATGTCATCAAAAACTGTTGTGAAAAGCACTACTGAAAGGGTTGATCCCTGCGGTATTCCGTTATCTAGAGTACAAATTGTGCAATAATGATTGTTTATTCTTATGTAGAACTTTCTGTTAGATAGAAATGCTCTTACTTAATTGAATATTTTTACACCGACTCCCCAAATCTTTAACGTATGTATATAAGATTACATGCTTGCCGATTCTTTCGAATGCACGTTCAAAGTCTAAGGCAGTTATGGATGCGTGATTTTTGGCAGAAATTGTTTTCGAGATATAGTTATCAATATGTAGGTTTGCGTTTATACAACCTTAGTTGATGGTTTGAACGCTACCTGTTTTGGAGATATGCATTTTCCTTTTACCGCAAACCAAAATCTTAGCACTTCGTAGAAGAACACATCTCGGCGAGTACTTCTTTGATAGGGTTTTCGATCTAACCTACCTCAGCATCGGACGGCTCCACAGCTTCCTACGAAGCTCATTTGGTTCGACGGGTAATGCGGCTGTGGGTTCTTTGTTTTGTACTCAGTATAAGTAGATACTTTCTTATTTTGTTTACTCTTCTGATATGTAAGATTACATCCATTTGCATTACTTGATCAAGACTCGTGTCAAACGCTATCGAATCAAACGCAAAACAAATTATAAATGTATAACCTGTTTATTACAATAAAGGCTCGAATTACAGAAAAAAACGACGAAAGCAAAGCCGTACATAATAAGGGGCTGTTTTTTTCTGATATATTGCCCGCCCTATATTTTTCGTATTAATAACACCAGGACAAAATATTGATACAGAGTAATTTCAGAAATGCTTGGGTTTTGCTGTTGTAGACATGCCCCTCCGATGACACTTGCAGTAGGACAACGATCCAAAACATAGAGCGAGTCTTTTAAAAGATTTCATGAACAAAAAGTACCTGTTATTTCATAGCCAAGTCAATTCCCAGATCCCAATCCAATTGAGAACTTGTAGGATCAACTCTAAGAAAAATTAGGTGGTTAATATATTTTCAACATAGACCAATTGAGGGAAGCAGTCCATATCTTCGAGAACATGAAAAACAAATTATAGACTCAATGCTACGCGGAAACTAAAAAAGTTTCGGATAGCAATAGAGGACAATTACGTTAGGATAACGAAAAACTAAATTAAAGAAAAACTATTACCAATACCTTAGTTATTGATGGGGGTTTCAATGGTAGTCCAAGCGTTTTGTGGTGCCCAGTACCTTGATTATCAGATGTGACCCTCGCGACAGCAGACGAGAGGGGGAGGGGATGTGTGTCCACTAAGGCACCTCTCTTTTTGATATAGGCGGCAGCGGATAAAATCCTCAGATGGAGTCAACAATGGCATCTACAGTTCCAGTCAGGTCGAACTTCAACGTAGTGAACCCCCTTATGGAGCTACTAAAGCATATTTGGAGCACATGTCTATAAGAGTCGGAAATCCGACCCCTTTTGTCCAAGTGGACAATAAAGGGCCTGGCCCCCCAGGTTGGAAGTAAACCCATAAAGAAAGACGAACTTCAGATCTGCACGGGGAATCTTCAAACCCTGAACAGACCGCGGGCTGCCGAATAACTTGCGGAGGCCCTCGACCGCTATAAGGCGGTTATCACCGCAATCCAAAAATTGCGATGGGACGGGCTGGGCAAACGAAAGATACAGAACTGTGATATCGACTACGGTGACTGCTACAAAGAGAGAGGACAGCGCATATTGGATGCGGATTAGGTTATCAACCTTGCAACAGGGCGCAACATTAACTTAACCTTACACTGCCGTGAGGCCATCAGAAAAGCCGCAACTGACGTGCTAGGTTTCATCCCGCCCCCAAAAAGGAACCTATGGTTTAGTGATGAATGTCGGCGAGCACACGCAGCAAAGCAAAATGCCTACAAAGCGGCGCAGAGGGTCAGAATCACGAAAGTTGGGATTAAATCAACCAACCACAAAACAGACCTGTAAAGTAATGAAGTACATTTGGACTGAAATCCAAGTACAAGTACCATTCCCCGTACTTTCATTTTTATAAGTACAAGTACAATTCCTTGGTACTGATACTTAAAAAAATCAATTACCAGTACAAGTAATTGAAATGTACTTGCAATTCCTTTTTGCAATACCAAAAGTACTTGAAAACAGTTTTTCAATTCCTTTGGTTCTCTACAATTCCTTTGGTACTCTACAATTCCTTTGGTACTCTACAATTCCTTTGGTACTCTATAATTCCTTTGGTACTCTACAATTCCTTTGGTACTCTACAATTCCTTTGGTACTCTATAATTCCTTCAGTACTCTATAATTCCTTCAGTACTCTATAATTCCTTCAGTACGCGTTCGTTTTAATAATATAATTCCTATTTGTTAACTTAAAATTCTTTCAATAAAACTTGCATTGTACGCAGTTACTTATGCAAATAAAAAGTTTTAGTTTTTAATCAATAAAATAAATTCACAAATTCAACAGAAAGCAATCAATTCAACAACAATTCGATTAAAAAACAAAATAGTTCAAGGTTCGAGCTCTTGTCTTACTAAAATGCTTAGATTAGTTCCCTTTTGTCCATGTTAATGGTACCATTTGTGTACTATTTTACGCTTTGTCATTTGTTAAGTACTTCGTAGTTAGTCGCAGTTATTTTAATAATTTTTATTGAGAAAGTTTACCCGCCGTGCGCAAATTTTTTTGGATTGAATTTGTTATAACTTTTGACTGGATTGGATTCATTTCAGTAGGTTGTACAGACTTTTGACTTACTCTATTCAAATATGCTGGATATGGGTTGGGAATAAACGCAATTTCTTCCCAGAGTTCTTTATCGAACGCAAACTTTTTTACAAAATTGTATTTACACAATGTACATAACATCATCTTGAAAAAAATCATCGCGAAAAAAGCTGGGCTCTGGCTCTCAACGGGCTGTTACGCCGCCCAATACAATACAATACATAACATCATAGAATCATGACTCAAACATATGAGGACTAGTTTTGATGAAGTCTAATAAAAATATGTTTTGAATTTCGAGAATCTCACATTGTATGTACACATTGTTGATTGTATAAATTTTGCTTTACACTTTAAGTTGTCTTTTTTCATTTCAGCTTTTCAGTAAGACAAGAGCTCGAACCAATGTTAATGCATAGTCAAAGTTTCTAATGGTCACGCCCATTTTTCGGGTTACCACCCATACAAAATTTGTAGAATTTCGGAATTTCTCACAACAGCTCCAGTGTATTATTAAAACTTTGTGTATTATTATTTTAAGTGTTTTCTAATCTATTGTAATACAATTGAAATTATAAGAAACTTAAAAAAACCGGTCAAGTGTGAGTTTTACTCCCGCCTCGAGGGTTTCGTTATTTCGTCAACAGATTAGAAGTAAGGACATAATTGAAGTTAAGGCAACTAACAACGTCAGGTAGTTCTTACTGTTTTGAATAAAGCTAAACAAAAGTAAAATCTTTCTCATTTGCTGATAATGCCAACCGTGTGAAAATTGCTTTAGTGAACTTAAGGGAAATGGTCTCAAGCTACTCTATTGAGACAATTAATCTGCAGTTCATGAGTCTGCTTATCAAACAGCTAAACAATTTGAATCATAAAGTATTTGGCAGTATTTAATAGATAGCCACTTAACCACTTAAAACACTAATGTGGAACAAAACACAAACATCCAAGAAATTAACAAATCAAGTACTTAAGTTTATAATTAAAAAAAATCAAATTTTACACTAGGATTTTTTATTTGACTTTTGGCATGTGAAAATCACATTGAAGCAATAACAAAAATAATGTTCAATTTAGTTTTTGTTTCTTTAGAATTCTTTATGTTCACTTTTATTCAATGACAAAATTTAAAATCTTTCCAACGGCATATTCGTATAAATCGCAACCAATAGAAAAGAGCGTATCAGGAAATCGTCTGAGCAAAAAAAAATTACAATAACAAAGCTATTATGATCAATCATTTCTTTACTTCGCTTTGTTCTTAAGAGAACTGAGAGAGAAGAAAACTGTCATACAAAATATTCGCTTAGGTTCACAGCACAAGTGGGCCAATATTTTATTTTTTATTATTAGGTTGTCTGTGGTTTGATCCTAGATTTTTCTAATTTGCCTTTTTTATTGTTTTTTTTCTCCGCAGGGGGGTTTCTTGCTATTTTCACATTTTTTATTTTTTCAAAATTGTTAAAATCTAATTACAAAAAAATGATAGCTTGAATGCGTTACTAATCAATCGAGAAAGGATTCTTAAAACAGTTTCTATTTTCTGTTAAATTCTGAAACATTTTTTGGCTCTTTTCAAAGCCTGTGAACCACAGACAACCTAATATAGACACCCAACTGTACAGCGGCTATTTCCCCTTGTCTATCGATGAATTTGATAGTAATTCACGAATGTAGCTGCAATACTGGAATCATTTTGACAGTTATTCAGGAAGCACCGAACACTTGCTCATCATTTTCAAGCACATGTGTTTGATTTGCTGTTCAAAGCTCCCACACGTATTCACAGACGCAAAATGTTATAAAAAACGCTGTCAAATAAAGTCAAGGGGCAAGAGAAGTAGAAGTTGGGTATCTGTATTGGCTCATTTGTGGATCAAACCCAGCACCCCCAGAGCAGAGCGCGAACACTATAACCACTCGACCAACGCCGCTTTGAAATTCTTTTGTCTTTTCTGGTATAGGAAACGCGGAGAAAACTTTGTGTGTGGGATAATCGCTAGTTGTCCTTTTTTTAGCAAAATGCTCATATAATTTAAATCGTTAATATTTCGACAAATTGATTCTATTGATGAGATCTACAAAATGGCGTTTTCGGATCTTTAAAATTTGTATGTCATTGTTTTTTTGGTTTTTGGGCAACAACTCGAAAACTGTTTGAGCCAAGATGCTCGAACTAAATTTAAACTAAAAATTACATCGAGATCTACATTCTAGATTTTATTCTGATTTTTAGAGCAGCGGGTGCGAAAATGCGAGGGGAAGGACGCTTTTTTTCGCACTTCAAGCTGAATATCTCGAAAACTGAGCCTCAGAACAAAAAGTTCAACATGAAAACTGTATTTTATTTTACAAAATGGATATGTTAGGATAGGATAGGATAGGCACCTAGTTCAATCAATTCCGTTAAATTTTTTTTTTTTTTAAATTAGTTATTGACTTATTTTAGTACGAATAAAAAATCATATCAGATTTCTGGGTATTTTTGCGATATTGCTATGAGTTGCCTCATAGCTCCAATTTTTTCAAATTTTTCGGCCCATTGTTTTAGAAAATAAGGCATGGGACACGGTACACAAGTCGGTTTTTCGAACTTTGTGGGCTTATAATTTTTTACCAATAAGACTAGGATACTAACTGTAGTACAACTTTTCGATTTAGCTGCCATTTTCTTTTCAACGATACCCATACCAAATATCTAAGAAAATAAATCTGTTTTTTGATTTAAGTATTAGTACTAACTTTTTCGCTAATAAGTAACTTTCTTAAAATTTTTGTTCGAAACTTTTTTCGAGCAAGTGAATCATCATCTGTGGAAATTTCATTTTTTAATTCCAGGTGGTTCACCAGGTACCTAAAATAAGTGACAGACAGACAGACATTTTTGTAATCTACGCCCCACCCCCTTTCCAATGACATCCATATTGACCATAAAAGTTAATAAAAGTTTTTTCAAACGTTAGTTTCAGTACGAACTTTTTCTTCAATATACGACTAATTCCGGAAAAAAATCCATATTTATTTTTGGATTGCCGAGATACATATTCATTCCAAGTTTCGTCCCTTAACTACAGAGAATTCAGAAGTTATTAGCAAATATGTGAAGGCGACAGACAGACAGACGGACACCGAAGTGATTCTATAAGGGTTTCGTTGTTCCTTTAGAACGAAACCCTAAAAAGGGTTGCCACTTTTTATTTCTTTTTTATATTTTGTCTACATTATTAAACTCCTTTTGCTTGGCATTACAAATATAACATTTTTGGGAAGACGTGTTTTCCGAAATGGCATTACAAACTTTTCCATCAACCATTGCGGAGATCAAATTGCGTTGAATCGAAGTGGTATTTCCACTCTCGCTGATAATACTGGGTTAAAGGCTGATAATTTCTTTGTCTACTCTTGACTTTTCAGCGACAAATACAGATGAATTTTCCCTCCATAATTCAATCTTTAGAGCTTGGACGAGGATTTTGCCACATTATTTTGCAAAAACAGGAATCATCTGCGTTCGATCCATTAAAGGCAGAACTCCCATCAAAGCCCCATTTAGAGAACAAGCACACATTTTGCGATTTTTCTGTTCTTAGTGTTTCAGTTACGTATTTTTGAACAGCTATCAAACGTTGAACTGTTAGGTCTAGCAAACTTTACAAATCTGTACTCACAGAGGTCTCTGACACATTGATAGATTCCGGGTTCGGATAACAGCTTTTTTACACTCGAACAATTTTGTAAAAAGAAAATACCTTAGGAGCTTTTGATCTTATGATTTTATATTGAAGTCGAGGTAAATTTCCTTCAATTATTACAGCTAAAGCTTCTTCACTCTTCATCGCAGTAGATTTAATGGACTCTCACAAAGCTTTCCTGCAGGTTTCAGCTTTGCAAGGACTGGTGGTAACATAGTGTATTAGTTTTGCCACCCCCGACTGCCCAGATGTTCGCAAGCTCATTTCAGTTGCAAATGTTAATCCAGCAAGAGATGTTGACTTTCTCAGCTCTTCAGTTTTTTCTCGTTTTGTTCTTTCGGATCCCTCGAAGAAACAGACGGCCGACCACGTTCAGATTTTAAGGGGAATTTATAAGAAAAGATAATGGGCCTGTTAAGCCAAATGCTATTGGTTTTTAAAAATCTTGGCTCTACACCACTAGCCTTTTCCCAACGCGTCTTAAATTGCCATTTGAATTTTTAAATTTTGATATTAATATCGTTTTCAACGGTATTAGAGCATTGTATTCGCCTAACAACTTATTCCTTTAAAAACTTTATCTGGCTATTCAATTCATGGCAACCTGTCTTCATTATCTTGTAAAGGTTTTGTCTGATTATCGATAATGTTTTAGCTATTTTTCGGCCTAAAAAGTATCAATAGTATTCTAATTCTGTTTTTTTTTAAAAAAAAAAGGACGTCACCAACAAAAATATACGCTACACGGCAATTTGTAGAGCTCTGTAGCTCTTTGTACATAGCCGGAAAATTCAAAAGGCAAAAAGGTGGAAGGGAGATATTTGACAAACTAATATAAGAATACATTTTCTGAAAATGTAAACATATAAATACGCACCTAAGCTTACTGATTCCATTGTAAAAAGATTTTGATACGAACTAAAAATAAAAAATAATTGACAAATTATTAAAACAACCCAGGCAAAATGAGGTTTGCATGCGTCACAAAACGTAAGCTTGCTGTTCACTTGTGACGATTTCCAGCAGAGTAGGTGGTGCAAAAAAACTTTTTCTCTCTCATTTCTAATTCTCTGTAATATCTTAAAGAGATATGAAACCATAATTTAAACCAAATCTTAACTTCATAATTTGATTAAATTGCTGCAAAGAAAGACGAGAGCCGCTCGCAAGCTCTACGAGCCTAACGGAAGAACACACAAGAAAAAGCAATAGAAGCGCGCGATTGAAGAAATTGAGAGGTGCTTCTGCAGGAAGGACGTTCGAAACTTTTACCAACAGATAAAAAAACGAGTGAGACTCGTAAAAATAAAATAGACGCCTACAAGGATAAAGATGCGAATCTAGTGGTGGAATCACATTCAGTGCTAAGAATATGGAAGAATCACTTCTGCAGACTGCGAGTATGACTAAAATCCCGCTGTCTGGCAGAGCCCTATATCCATCATGAAAGATATAACCCTGGCCAATCGCTGTGTCTTTGGGCCTAGACGGCAGCTGAAAAACAAAGGCCTCTCTCGAAGTTCAGTATTGTTCCTACTCTTTACGGATGCACTTCTCCGTACTCCGTGCTGTTTTTAAGTACAGCACAGCATTTGCATATGCAGACGACATAGCTATTGTTGTTAGACACAGGTTTCTTGAAACTGCACTTTCTTTGATGCAGAAGGAGTTCAATGAAGTTTCTAAATGGTGTCATGACTTTGGATTGGTCATCAATGCAAATAAAACGAAGATTGTGCATATTCGTGCAACAAACAAACAAGATGACCATATTAGTATTTTCTACCAAAATCCAGAATGTCCGACTTCACGAAGAAGTGATGCCATTGAATTAGTGAAATCGATCAAATACCTCGGAGTCACAATAGATGAACACTTTCTGTGGAACGAGCATTAATAACGTTAGACTGAGTACGAGGAATGCTATGTTTGCATTATTCTATCTTGAAAAGTATTCAACTAAAGATGTTCAAAAACAACTTTATTACTGGTTAGTTGAATCTCGATTGAGATATGGAGTATTAGCATTGGGAACCACATCGAAAACGCATATTGATAAACTTATTAATCTGGAGAAAAAAATTAGTAAAATTATTAATAAAAACCATCTACACTTTAAGTTCCTAAGCGTGGACAATATATTTGAGTTGACGGCAGCTCTTGCAAACAACGAAGATTTAAGATTCCAGCAACCTATTTTTCATAACGTGAGCACCAGAAGGCGAGTGCAAGGTTTACTTGAAACGCCACGGATATACAACAATTACAGAAAATGAGGTAAGTTGGCTGAGGCCCAGGTCCACCCTGAAAAGTAGCGGCAACAAAAGAAGAAGATAATTATTGATATTTAAAGAAAACAATAATTTTTTGGCCAAGCGCAAAAAGGTGCTAACCGCCAGTTCTCCAAATAATTGTTTTTAGTCTTACTATGTTCTATTAAGTTTGCCAAATTTATTAATTTATTTTCATTTTACGTCATTGCATTAACCCTTATTGTTCCAGAGTGACCAGTCATATCCAGAAGAACTATAGAATAATGTTATATGTCTTCCACTCAACGTTAAAATCTAAAACGAACAATGTCAAAAAAATAATTATAGCACAATTCGTGTTAAAAAAAAACTAAACAACTAAAACCTTCTAAAGAAAGTACTAAAAAAATCAGAGTTTGTGAAAAAGAAATTTTCACTCATTATTTGACCAACTGTGTACATTGCAGACTTTTTTTTCAGATTTTTAAAGCCACGGGTGTGGAAATTGGGCGTAGGCCATATTTTCGACTTTGAAGCCTAATACAGTACACCACGGATATAAGAAACTTCGAAAATCCAAGAAATTTGTTTCTTATATCCGTGTTTTTCTTATATACAGCAACGGATATAAGAAAAAAAGTGTCTCATATAAGTTATTTGGATTGGAACACAATGTGTTTTTGTTTCAATTTTTATATTCTTTATTTTACCGGCTACCCCGGGTTCTACTTATCGACTAAGACTTGAAATTGAAAAATTTAAAACTAAGCGGCATCGAAACTGTGTCGCATCTGCTGATGGTGGCGTTCGCTCCCACGGCCTTGGTGGCATTCGCTTGATTATTTTTAATTGATTTTTGAATTACAATTAGCCAGATTTTGTTATAGATATAATAGATTTTGTTGTATGAAAACAAATTTTTTATATCCGTGTTTTTCTTACATGCGTTTTCCTTATAACTGTTTAATTTAATTTTAAAATACAGAGAAAAGACACGGTGAGTACGATTACGTTTTATTGGAATTTTTTCTTATATCCGTAAAATACAGTACTCGAAAACATAACATTCAAGTAATGAATAAAACATTCAATAGATTCCAGTGAAATTTTTTTAAGAAAATTTAGTGATTAATTTATTTTGGTATGACACGAATGACTAAAATTGTATTCATATTTTTGCTGCAGTATTTTAGAAAATAAGGTGAGGGACACGGTACACAAGTTAGTTTTTGGCAGTTAGTTGGCTCATAACTTCTTACCTGTAAAAGTGAGGAGGTTACCATAGTGCAACTTTTTAATCTAGCTGTCATTCTTTTTCCAACGATATCCATATCAATAAACGAATGAAATACTTTTTTTCGAATCTAGTATCTTTTCGCTTATATGAAATTTCCTCAAAATTGTTTATCTGAGCTTTCTTTGGCCAAGTGAAAAACATCAACAGCAGTTTTATGTCGGTTCGCTAATTGACAAAATTAAAGGCTAATACTGAGCGGATAGACATTTTCAGCATTAGGACCCCACCTTCCTTCCAATGAGACCCATATTGTCCGTCAAAGCTAATAAATTTTTTTCCGAGCGTTATTATGAGTACTAACGTTTCCTTTAATCTGCGACTAATTCGGAAAAAATGCATAATTTATTTTTAGCTTTCCTAGATACACCTTCAGTCGAATTTGCATCCCGTAGCTACAAAGAACTTATAAGTTATAGGGAAATATGTAAAAGGTGACAGACAGACTACACCCAAGTGACTCCATAAGGGTTTCGTTATTCCTTTGAAACGAAACGCTAAAAAGTATAAAAGGTTAAGTGATCTTTAAACCCCATTTCCTTTTTTGTGGACAACGCTACTTTTAATTTCTACTGTTTCGCCAGAAACAGACGTCTGTGACCAGAAAAAGGCTTATCTGACTGGGCAGCACCATTATCAGTCCACGAGAAAACTGGAACCTAGACCACGTTGGAGTACCGCAAGGGTCTTTTTATAATAAAACCATGAGTGTCCCCTGACAGAAATGGTCGCTTGTTTATGATTTCATTAAAGCTCACAAAGATAGCATTGTTTCGGATAACCATTTTTCCAAGATCGTAACAATCAAAATAAATATTTTTATCCAAATTTATCACTATAATTTTTCACTTTATTAAACAAATTATTAGCTAACAAAAATGTTTGTTTCGATAACCACTACAGCATCAGTTTGAATTCATATTCGATCTAACACAAACTTAGCTTTCGTTACCCTTAAATGCAACCAACTATAGATAATATGTTATGTTACTGTGAATAGCAACAGTTACTAATTTCACTGGCTTCCTGTGCACTGATTATGAAAATCGTAGCAATCGACCACCCTAATTGCCCCATTAAAACAAAATAAAACAAAAAAAATACATACACACACAAAATTTTAAAATGCGTTGTGTACGCTCCAGCAACTTTATGAGCTTTGATGGGCTACAAATAAACAATCTTCAATTAGTGGAAAATCCTATCCCACTGATACCACCTTCGCCAACAATGTATCTCTGGACTGTTGCGTAAGAGATTGTTTTCTATGTGTCAGAGATTCTTTCTATTCATGAGCCAGTAGCATCTGTCACAATAATACATTATTTGCAAAATGACTCCATGAGTTTCGTTTAGGTGTAATCATTATCAGCGAATATTTCCTTTCATTACTTAGTTACAGACAAGGTGCAGACACACAGTAGTCTAAGTTTAATTGATTCAATGTTTTATAGAATTTACCTTTTTGACACCCCGAAATGCATACACATAAAGTTCTCGGCCAAAATTAAAGCAAATACGATCCCCACCAAACATGTTTCCACTTCCAATTCCGTTGTGATCACCATTCATGTGTACGCCGGATATACCAGCGCCAAGGCGCGAATCAATCGATGAAGATGATAATCCAGTTATTGCATTTGATACATAAGTTTGCCGATCGTTGTTGCAAGAATCTCCACTGGCGCCTGTTCCAATACCATTTACCGCACCGGATGATGTACCTATCGCTGAGTTATTGACAATGCAATTTGTTGATGATAGTGGTCCGTTTGTAGGGTTTGGCAACGAAACAATTGATACTCGCACTTGGGGCGAACTTTGGCTATTTGTGTAACCGACTCGATTGGGCCGCGAATATTCGGAGAGGGTCATCAGACGGTATGTGCCCTCTCTAGTCACGAATTGAGTTTTTAAATCATCTTTAACATTAGGGTCTAATTGACCAGCCATTGCGATTTGTCAATTGATAATAATAAAAATAATTGCGAACTGTTGTTTTCACTTTGTGACAAATACATTAGATATAAATTAAGATTATATGCGTACACGTTAAAGACACTGCGTCCTAGGGATAATTAACTCGGAGATATTTACTTAAGTAGATATTTGTCAATAATAAAAATGATTTTAAAATTATGAAAAATTTGCAGGAATAGAATTTTCCACTTTTCAATTTTTTCACGACTTGACGGGTTTTTGACGGAATTCATTCTCAGCCAATAAATAAATTTTCGAGTGAAGTAATATGCGATTCTGCTTGGAAGCTCACCGAATAGTAGTACATTCGAGTCGTGGTATGTCAGAGGTACTCTGATGTGTGACATCATCAAGTTCGAAAGTGTTTTTTTTTTGTACGAAAGTATTTATTTGGAGATTCTGTCATATTATATTCTTTTTAGTTTCGTAATTTTTATTTAAAATTTTATTTAATTACAGCTAAACAAAAAAAAGTATAGTGGGAGGTTGAAGGCAAAATATTTCTGTGTTTATTAAATTGAAGGCCCAAAGGTCTCTAACTATTCGATTAGGCGTGTTTTATTATATATAAGTGTGTAAATAAAACACTCCAGATCATGCAAACATTTCTATTTTGTGTTGTGACAGTGTTCTGACAATTAACTCCTGTCGATGCTTTGATATTTACGGGCAGTTTTCCCATGCCAACATAGTTTTTTCTTTTTTTCAGAACAAGTGTTTGCACATCTTTTACGATGATATTTACAATTTTCACCGGCAAACAGAAAATATTTGTGCAAATCACACAAAATTGTTAGAAATTAAAATTGAAATACAGATTTTGTAATACTGTTAGTACAATATTACTTTATTAAAGGAATACAAGTAAAAGTGAGTGCTAAAATTTAATTCAAACAATAATATTTTGTGTACTCTCAGGCCAAACCAACTTTCATGCATAAAATTGAATCCAGCGGGGAATAGCGTGAATCAATTTTTGTGGATCAGGATAATGGATCCAGAAAGGTTGCTGGATCTTGTTTTTGCATTACGTGTAAATCAATGATCTATATGGAGCATCCGTGCATAGTAACAAACGGCTTATGTTGTGTTTGGGCTCTTAAGATCTTGGTCAAAAAGAACACAAAAGCTAAGGAAGCAGATTTCACGCCTTTTTTTTTTTTCGTTTTTTTTTTTTGATTTTTGTTACCTAAACTGGGCCAGGCAGAAAAGCTACGTCATCAACTCGTTTGCTGTTTGAAAGTCTTGAAAGTCTTGAAATCATTTTCAAGACATTAATTTTTTTTCAAGTACCATATTCAAGCGACTCACATCTTGAAAACTGAAATGAATGAATCAACTGTTATTTGACTACTAAGTGAGCACTTCACTCATTGATAACAAACATTTAATTCAGTGTACTCACGAATAATAAGTACACAACACTGAGTACGATGAGTGCTGTGAATACATTCAATCCATTCAATATAATGAATACATTCAATACTCTTGCTTCTTAACATATGTTAATATTATCTTCGGAATTCTTATGGATATCAGTTTTCTTTAAAATTTCAATGAAAAAACATATTTGGCTCATTAACAGGGTCGGAACCTATTAAATTTATTTTTTCAGATAGCTAGAATCTAAACACCCACTGCATACATTGTGAATGAATGCACTAATTTCAAAATGAATGTAATCATTGCACTCATGGCAGTCAGTGTTTTCAGTGTATTTTTATAGGTTAAAGTATTACGTGTTTTGTTTGAATCGAGTACTCACTTGTCTAAATGAAAACAAATAGAGTATTCATTTTTTTATTAGGTGATCGAATGGTGTACAGTGATTGGTTTTTTGAATGTGATACTTATTTGTACATTATTCTTACTCATATGATTGTCATGAATGGAGTACACTGAAGTACTGTACATGCTTACAGAAATAAATGAATTCATTCGTGCAGACCTCTAGTATATACCCACCAAAAGCATGCTATTTAGTTCTAGTTTAAAATATTTAAAATACATATACTATAAAGTGCCAGTGATAAGCCAAGTGAGTTCTAAAAGTTTTCTGTGCAAATCTATTACGTATTCACAGTTATCATCGCTGAACTTTCCTTAAGTGTCAAGTATGCCGCACAAATTTGTTTACGTTCCGCATTTCTTTTATTTGAGTTGTTAAAAATTGCATTTTAATTTCACACATTTTCCATACACAGAAGGAAGATGATGGAATATTCTTCACATTTAATAGAAATAAAAAAGGTAAGTTCTTTGCCCTCGTATTGATACGTAAAAATACTTTCAAATTGTTGCCTCTCTAGTTTATGGATAAATACGTGGTATGCGATATCGAAGTTCAGGATGTTTCCCTCACCGCCTCTGGGCTTAATGTCAAAACCAACAAGTGGTTGCATTTAGAGGATTGGCTCGAACTGGATTCAACAATTGATGATTTATTTCAATCATTCGCTAGATCTGAAACTCTTGATGACTTCGAAGCCGACGTTTTTTACCTTGGGGGTGCCATACGAGTCGACTGTAGAAAAATAAAAATGTCTCAAGCACACAAAAAAATACTTGGTGCTGAGAAATCATACCTTCCTCTTGCTTTAAACATACGAATAACTAAAGTGAACACTAGCGCTCTTGTGGAGCAAATTAATCGATTTGAAGAAAAACTGTTTCAACTAAGCGAGAATACGAATAAGTCTAGAGTCGAAGAACAAAATGACCTTTTGCACAAGGAAAATGTTCGAGAATATGATCCTACTGCCAGTGATAATGGTTCGAAAAAAGTTGGCAACAATTATGCCCCCTACACAGCGTCCGTAAAATCATCCAATGGCTCGTCAGCTGTGGACACATCGCTCAGCGATAATGAGCCTTATTCACCGAAGCCCGTATCTCTGAGTGATAGCAGCCCTGACCAAATTTTAAAGTCATCAGCGGAAATTCCGACTTACAGACCCGCCCGCATACCACAAACTAGACAAGTCAGCGATGGTCAGCAAAGATCCGAAAGCGTGAAGCTGCGTAGCAGGCAGTTACCTAGTACTGAAGCATCCAAGTTGAAATGTGGTTTGCCTCCCGCTGAAATAGCCATGGTAAAGCGCAGTCCAGCAAGGGGACTGAAAACTACCAATGCCGAACTCTTCGGATCCGACGATTCTGAGCCGGACAGATTTGCGAGTCCTCCTGCATTGGCGAAGAGTCCAAAACGAGTTGCAACTCCTCTACGCACACCCGATAGCAATACTCTCCACCCGGAAATAAAAAGAAAGCGATTAAAATTGAGACACAAAGAACCATCGAATAAAACTCCTATCGATAGTTGGCTCTCAAAAGAAACTATTGAAAGAATGGACAAATCAAATGAGAGACCTCCGAAAAGAACCTCACGCTTCCCGCACTCATCGTCAGAGCTGAGATCCAGAACTCCAACAGAACCTACAGCTGAACGTTCTAAAAGTCAAGCTTCAGTAGAGTTGCGACAGATTAAGGAGTTTTCTGCTCTGAGAGATACTATCAAATCAAAGAGGAAATCGCCCCCTCCTGCGATGGAGATCCTGTAAGTGCAAGTGCTTGCTTCCATTTGAGTCAATACTATGTGCATATGTATGGTGCATGTATCCGTGCCTTGGTCGTTCATTTTTGTTGTTTGTTTTAAGTAATTTTGAGTAATGTGACTTTTTAACTCAATAAAAGCATAAAAGTTAGCTGAGAGTACTGTTCTTCTATCGGCGAGGATCTGTAAGTGATCTGAAATTAAGATCGTGGTGATAAAGCAATTATTTGACCGGTTTCTGGCTAACATAAACAGTGCATTTGATAAAAGAGGTTGATATCTTGTCGCCCATATGTCATGTTGGCAATCTGCCACCATAATCTCTTCCATCTCAACTTATAACCGCTTAAGGAAATTTAGACAAATTCGCGACGATTTCGGTTTCCATCATAGAATCTGAAATGAAAAATTTTAGAGAAGGGAACTAAACGAATGTTTATTGAAAATTTTGAAGTGTGTTTGAAAATCGAGTAAAATGACGGGTGGTAACAACAGACATTGGTTTTACTTAGAATAGAACAAAACAGAGCAAATATTAACTGAGAAAACAAAGTTGAAGTAAAGAAATATGTAAAGAAATGTATAAAAGAGCATTTTCGTTTTTCTTTTATTACTAGTGTGCAAGCCCCTTGGTCGCTTCTCTCGCCAATCCTCGGTATGCTCGCTCCGCTGTTTTCTCTCTTATCTCTCTAGTATAAAAGAAAATTTTGTAACGTCGAAATAATTTTCGAGCGTAGGTTTAGGCTGTTGAAGATTTGGTCTTTTGCATAAAACTATTAGTTCAAAAATCATTGCGGTGTCACAAATTTTCTTTTATAATAGAAAGATTTCACATAGATACTTACACCTGTCTCCAGGACATTAAGATATTGTTTTTAATTTTTATGAGGAAAATTATGTGATCCAATTCTCAGGGTTTCGTCACCTGTGGAATATTTTAATGTTTTGGTTTCCGCTCAATTCAAGCTCTTTGTCGTAAACACTGAGTAGGACTGAGCAACTGTAAAACGTTATTTAACCTTTATATTATATAATACAATTTACAGTTCACTTGTAGACAACACATACTAAAAAAACAAGCAATTTCTATATTGTCGTTACAAATAGTCACTTCCAGACATTTTACTTCCAATTTCTTTGTTCTTAATCGAACACAAAAACACGAATGCTTTTGCGTCTTCTAGTTTTTGAGAAAATTATAAAGTACTATCACTGCAAGGCAATACCTGTGTTCCAAGGGTTTCAACTACTTGTCTAGCTTGTTTAAACGGTCGGTCCGCTAAGGGTATGTCTGCAACCGCCAGGAAGCGTCTGCGTGCATCAGGGGGTGTGGTCCAAGGATTTCTGCCAAAAAAAACAAATACAAAAACACAAAAATAGTACTTTAATTTTTTCAAAAACCAGAAGACGTAAAAGCATTTGGTTTTTTGTGTATGATTAAGAATTGAAATGAGCAATTATCTCTAAAAACCAATTTGGCGCATGATTTCACAATTGTCCTTTTTGTTTCTACTCTTTTTATCGAAATTTCGAGTTTTCATGCTATTAGTTCAAAAACTATGAACATGAATAATAATTTGAACGCATAGTTAAAGAGCAAAATTCTGGCTTTCAAAACTGGTATAGCACTTCGTTGTAAGTATTGTTCGTTTAATAATTTGTTTCCATGTTAATTGATTATTTCCTTAAATTGTCCCTACCTCCTAAACGGGTTGAGATAGACCATCCCTCCAGTAACAAAAAACTATATTATTCGGAAGTGTAAACACTTTCTTGACAGTCTTATTTCTGGCTCCTTAAACTTTAATTTTTTTGGTAATGGTCCTTAGTAAAATTAATTATTTTTTTCTTGTTATTTTGTTCTTCAGTTTGTATTTTTTCAAAAAAAAAAAACAAAAGAAATTGGAAGTAAATTGTCTGGTGACCTTATTTGCAACGACAATATACAAATTACTTGTTTTTTTAGGTTGTATAACGATTTTCTTGACAAACTTTATTTAGGAACCAGATCAATTCGTTTTAATCTTCTCGTTCTCGAGGGTTTCTTCATCAAAGGGCAGGTTGATGTCTTGATTTCGGTGTATCAACATGTTTGTCACCTATTTCTTGTTTATTTTTTACCTTCGTGCTCACTTATAGGTCGTGTCTATATGTCTTCGTTAAAACAACTTTCGGCGTTGGCGATCGTTCTAAGAATCTTTATCTGTTGTCTTCCGTTTTTTTAATTTTGATAAGCAAAATAAGAAAAATATAAATCAATGAAGTTATGTTCAACCAGTACTTTTAGCATTATTGGGTAGATGATTCAAGAGCAGAGAACGTCATATTTTTGCAGGCAAAATTCACTCCCCGAAATCCCGGTGGGAGTGAGTGTGGCAACCGCAAAAAATCCAATCATTAGAATATGTGTACATATGTTGTTCACTCGAATGTGTTTACGGCCGGACATTTTTGCACAGCTTTATTATAGAGTGGTTGCTATGACCAAATGAAATATAACGAACACACCCGAAGACCGTATGTGAAAAAAATGAAGACACTCAAAGACCGCATCTGAAAAAATAAAAAGACAGCGAACACCAATTTTGCGGGCGCCGCGGCTTAATCGTTAGTGCGTCGGACTGTTAAGCGAGAGTACCCGGGTTCGAATACAGCTCGGGGAAAAAACACCACAAACAATTTTCACGGCCCCACCACCAGCGAACGACTGACAATCCTTCTGGAGTACTTCTGCCACCGAAAGCTTTTGCAATTCGCCGTTCGGAACCAGCAATAAACTGTCCCCTTCACATGTGTCAAATTATAACGCGCACAACACAGTGGAGGCGCGAAAAGCTAGGGTCTGGCCCTTTTTGGGCTGTTACGCCACCAATTTTGTTGTTTTTGTTCGCTTGAAAATATTTTTTATGGTTGATAATGAGCTTGCAATTAAGGGATGCTTGCATATTTTCGGATGTGTATAAGATATTGGAATCTGGTGAAGATAAGATGTGGAAGGACTGGCTGACTTAAAGCTTGGCGGGAAGATGTTGGAGCCGATTGTAGTTTGTTTGAAACCCAAAAATCATGTACAGACATATGTTGCAAGCGAGTATGTTTTAACTTATTCTCAAACCAATCAATATGACCGATGTTTTTAACTATCAGCTGCAGCAGCTGTTTTTTTTAAGAAGAGATCTATTTTTTGGTCAGATTGAACATGAAAAATTAGTTTTTCTATTTATTCGCCTACAAAAGTGAGACTTTTCATTTTTCTTCAAGTGTATATTTTCTTCAAATATGTTTTCTTATTTACGGGGGAGCGCCTTTGTAAACTAATTGTAGAGAACCTTGAGTTCCATTAAAGACTTTAATTACTTCATCTATTTCAAAGATATGCGAATTAAAAAAGTGCAATCCTCTTCATATTGCAAAAATTGTGATGCGGAGTGAAGTTAGATTTTAAAAATCGTGTTGATTTGTTCTACTGAGTTGCTGGCGCTCAGAACATCCATCGGATGTTATAATTAAGGTTTCTCCACAGTCTGACGCAAAACATTTCCATTTACGAATGAAGCTTGCTCTACTTCTTATTACGTTCTTGAGCTGCTATGAAGAAGTGCGTTGCGTCAGTCTCTAGATGCAGTATATAACTAGGGGTGGCAACTACTTACACCACTAGTTAAAAACCGATAACATTTAACTTTATGTGAAACCTATAATGTATTTTCGCGAATATTTTAATAAAACACAAACATATCTATTTTATTCTAGGAGCTTAACACACCTCTCATCACAAGACATTTTAGCTACTTTCGAAGGGTTTAAACCGAGGCTAGATAAAATATTTAAAATTTATTCGAAGAAGACTAAAGTAACTGGATTCGAGGGCATAAATCACATGAAGACTCTTATGCTGATCGATGATAAAAAACAACTTCAAATGATGAATTTTCTTCGAGAAAACTATCAGCCCGATGAAAAGGGTGTTCCAAGCGTAAGAGAGAATTTACATAATTATTTGATGTATATTACTCTGAACTTCTCTCTTGTTGTAGCTTACAGATTTATATATTAATGCCTTAGTGCCTGAATGGACTGTGAATGTATTTATGAAGGAATTCAATTTCAATCGAACAGAAGCTATCGCCAGATTACATGCCCAAGAGGAAGCCTCGGTTCATCAAAACAACGAATCTTTAAATTCACCCGATACGCTTTGAATTTCAAAATTGTGAAAACCTAATATTTTTATAGAATTTTACATATACAAAATTAAAAAACACTTGTTTTCATTTTTTTCATATATATTTTATTTCGACGCAGTGTTAAGATTCCTTAAATTAACACTTTGAGTTTAATAAACTAAATCTTAAGTTTTACATTTTCAAAATGAAAACAACATATTCACATAATACAAATACGTTTAGCATATAAATATTTAAAAGTAGATGGTGGTAGAGAAAGTGAGCAAGTCAACGCGAACGGAAATCTGATTAAAAACAGAAAATTCTTGCTGTACGTAGATACCAAAAATATAAATTCAGTCTGTTCATTCACACCTTGTACTATTTTTACAATTCATCGTGATGATCGTCCTCATCTTCGCCGGCATCTTCAAGAACATCTTCATCGGACTTCGCTGATTCGCTGGAATTAAGATCACCATCATCGTCTTCGTCGATTTCCGGCTGCTCGTCTAAGGGCACGCCCAAAGTTTGTCGCATCATTCGTTCAATGCTATCGGCGAAGTCTGCGGTTTCCTGCAACATAAAGCCAGAACGTAGCGTAGCTGTGCGGAACATCATTGTTGCCATGTTCTTTGCGGTTTCGTCAGCCTCGTCGGCCTCGACGCGTCGCAGAAGCTCACGGATTAGTGGGTGACGTGGGTTTATCTCGAGCGTCTTCTTCTGATTGAGGTAGTACGATCTCTGTGGGTCATCGGACTTTTGGTGTGCGTTTGACATCGCCAGACGTTCCATGTTGCCAGTCCAGCCAAACATGCCGGCGACTAAAGCGCATGGCGAGTTGCTGAGCCGCTCAGATACTTGTGCCTTCAGGATTTTATCCTTCAGAGCATCTTCATTAAGCCACTTGACGAGCGGCTCGAATGTATTCTTCAGCTCCTCGAACTTGCTCTTACTCTTCTCCGACTCCGAGAGCTTGAAACCTTCCTTGGCGACGTTCTGGAATTTCTTGCCATCGAACTCGGGCAGGGCGGATATGCAATACTCATCGACCGCCTCCACTAGATACAAAACTTCGTACCCCTTCGACAGCAACCGCTCCACAAAAGGCGAGCTCTCAACCTCGGCACGACCAGAGCCGGCAATGAAATAGATATGCTCCTGTTTGGATTTCATCCGTTCAACGTACTCAGACAAACTAGTGACACCCTTTCCGTTAGACGACTGGAAGCGCAACAATTTAGCCAATCGTGATCTATTGCTAGGATCCTCCATGATGCCAAGTTTGATGCTGTTAAAAAACGTGTTAGTTTGTCATATGCTTGGAATGGAATCATGTTCACTTACTTTGTGGAGTACTCCTTCCAGAACTTCTCGTAGTTATCGTTATCAAGTTTCTTGATCATGTCCAAGACTTTACGAATTAATTTCTTCTTGATGACCTTAATAAGTTTATGCTGTTGAAGAGTTTCACGAGACACATTCAAAGGCAAGTCATCGGAGTCTACAACACCGCGGATAAAGTTCAGGTAGTTTGGCATCATGTCGTTGAACTCGTCGGTGATGAACACACGGCGCACGTACAGCTTAATATTGTCCGACTTGGTGCCGTACCGGTTGAAGCTCTCCGATGGCTGCACCTTTGGAATGTACAATAAACTCTTGAATGTCACTTCGCCCTCTGCTACGAAGTGCGTTTGGGTGAGGGGTTCCGATGTGTCCTTCGTAAGGCTTTTGTAAAATTCAGTGTATTCCTTCTCTGTGACTTCGTTCGCCTTACGTGTCCAAATTGGTTTGCTTTCGTTGATCAGTGTCCAATCCCAAATTGTTTTGGTCACTTTCTTTGTCTTGGGCTTCTCCTCGGTGTGGTCCTCCTCAACCTTGGCGTCGTCCTCTTCTACGTCTTCTACGGCATCTTCATCGGTTTTCTTCTCCTTTGTTTCTTCCTCTTCGATCGGCACTTCTTCGTCGACATGCTTGCTGGTCCATAAATATATGGGGAAGTTGATAAACTGCGAGTATTTACGAACCAACTGCTTGATTGTGTCCTGCTCGAGGAAATCTTGAGCTTCCTCCTTCATATGCAAAGAAATGACTGTGCCTCTCTGCAGAGTGTCGCCACGAGGATCATCCGAAATCGAGAAACTGTTTGAATCACTCTCCCAAATGTATTGCTTATCAGCATTATTTTTCGTTGTCACAACAACACGATCGGCCACCAGGAAAGCCGAATAGAAACCGACACCAAATTGGCCAATCATATCATTGAGATCCTGGCCTTCCGACGCTTTGCTTGGATCTTGCATTTTGGCGAGGAAATCAGCCGTGCCCGATTTTGCAATCGTTCCCAGGTTGTTAATCAAATCTTGACTAGTCATGCCTATACCCGAGTCCATTATGTGAAGGATTTTATTTTCTTTGTCTGCCTTAATTCTGATCAGCAGGTCTGGATTTGTTTCGATTTCTTTGCGATTGGTCAGTGCCAACAGCCTAATCTTATCGATAGCATCGGAGGCGTTCGAGATCAGCTCACGCAGGAAAATCTCCTTGTTCTTGTACAGCGAGTTTATGATAAGCTTCATCATTCGGTTTACTTCCGTTTGGAATGTGCGCTTTTCAGCCTGGAAATAAAAGTGAAGGGAATCAGAAATGCATTGTCATTGAACAGATGCATGTAAGGTTTAATTGGATTTACAAGAAATTACAAACAAATATTTTCAATTCACTGGATCTGGACATAATTAGTATGCTTTATGTTCAGATCGAAAAAGTTGCATTGAATGCGATAATAATAGAAGACATGAATAACCAATTAAGAATTTTTTTCCCATTTACATACAAAAATTGATAAGCATGTTCACTTTGGTGACCCTTTAGACGTTAACTACAAGTCTACTTGCCAACTCATCTGACTATATAGCCAGGTTAACTGGCTTCTAATCTCAGTGTTATAACGACAAAAATATTTTTTTTTCAAAGCACCTTATCACATCTACTCGTTTGATATTGTGATAAGTTTTATTGAAAATTTAATAAAAATGAGCAGATTACTGTAAAAAAAACATGTGTCTATATCAATTGAAGACATGCTACGTGGACGCGAACATTACGTAGACTATAAAGAATGTAAACAGAAATATCCACGCATCACGCATAAGGACTTCTTTTACCACATAACCTATAAAATCTGTACAAAAACTTGTTCTAAATATCTAGAAATAGTTTTGGAAAGAACTATGTTCTTAAAAGAAATAGAACTTTCTATGGCGACAGAAAATCACTGGGAGCAACAAGATCTGGCTAAAGCTGTCCTTAGGTTTTGATTGCGGACGCCGTACGCGTACGGCAATCTACTTAAATTTTCCACGCTTACCTTTTCCCGAAGTTCCTTCAATTGTGCAATGTTCAACCCATCGAGCTTAACAGCTTCTTCTTCCCGCTTTAAAGTCTCAGCATCTATAATATACAGAAAACCAGACATTTTAATTACCTTACCATAGAAACAAAAGTTATGCACAAATTACCTGTTCTAGAACCTTCTTTGAAAGATCCCAAATCCAAATCTATTGCCTTAACTGATTCATCGCTGTCGGCTTTAATTTGATGGATTCCTGTTTACAGATCACAAACAAATATTTATTATTTATTTAATGCTCAACACAATTCCTAAAAATAAATTAGGCTAATTAACCGGTTGCCATTAACCATTAACTTGCCTGCTAAGAGGAATAATCCAATCAGAAGTAGGTACTTCATTTTTACTTTTTTGTGTTCTCTGATGAGAATTTGTTTTAATTTCTGGTAGCCTCCTTAATAGTATGATTTTATAACGTGGATTTATGACGATGAAAACAAGGAAAGCCACGACACAACTAGATGTCAAATTGAAACAAAAATGAACACAAATTAATGACCACCTTGCAATTTTACCTACAAAAGTAAAGGCTCTCTTCTTGATGGTGACGATGAAGAGAAACACAAACCAAATGGCGTTTTCTGATTGGTCCAGATCATAAATTGTATGCAACAACCAATCCATGAAATACCAAGAAAACGTCAATTAAGAACAAACTGTTACCAGTGAGAAGAGCTCGTTTAAGGTGCTACCCACATTTTCTTTTTTTTTTTTTTAATAGTGCACATTTTTAAGAGTTTGCTTAGTTTCTTTTTTGTCTACAAAATAAAACATTTACGCAGTTAAGAATCTATGACACATTCTTGAGTTGTGAGCAGGTCCAGTAAAGCTAATTAGCAGGCGTTTCGCCTCCTGTGAAATAAATTTTTAAATTTTGTTTTTTTTGGAGATATTTATCTATCCACGTATGCACGTTAGTCTTTGGATGGGGGCGTAATTTGAAGCTCCATAACTCTAGATATCCTTAAATTTAAGGTTTTGTTTAAATATTTCAAATTTCTAACCGTGCTCCATAGAGGTTCCCTCTTCTGATGGGGCGCACTCTGTACCGCCGGGCAAGACAAAATTAAAAAGGACTATGCTACCCCCCACAAATGTTGAATCAGGCATAAAGAAAATACTATCCTCAATGCACACACAGTATTTGGGGCGATAGCTAGCAACATTCAAGCGGACAAATGGTGAGCGTCGCTGCTACCAACATTAAATTCGAGTTTGGCGTTTCTTCGCCGAATTCATATCCTCAAACCACAGTGAACACTATTAATATCACAAATAAGCCAATACAGATACCCTACTTTTTCTTCTCCTGCCCCTTGATTTTATTTGACAGCATAACATTTTGTGTCTGTGAATACGTGAGAGTTTTTAACAGCAAATCAAACAAATGATGAGCTAGTGTTCGATGATTCCTGTATTTCAGCTACATTCGTGAATTACTGTCAAATTCATCAATGGGCGAGGGGAAATGTCAGCTGGCCAGTTGGATGTCTATATTCGGTTGTCTGTGATTAATATGCAAGACAATAACAACGCATGAATGAGAGAGAACAAGATTGCGCCATGGAATGTTTTTTTTCTTTTATTTTGCGCATCTACGTCATAAGAGACCCAGTCGTTTGACAGCTGGTTGAATTTGCTGTTTGTTTATATACGAATTGGAAAGGGAAAACTGAAATTAATTTATTGTTTGCTAGTTTAATCATGTTTTAAAAGCTTAATGACATGCTATTTACTTTTCATAAGTTTTTTGCAAGCCAGAATGATAAACAAAGGCCTTTGAATCAAATAAATGTTTTATAACTAAAGCAAAACCATTCTTACAATAATTCAATTGGTGTTTAATGTGCAAATTTTCTTTTGAATGTTTCTAAAATTTCTATAATTTGTACAATTAATTGTGCTTTGAAGCTTCAAAAAATATTTTTTTCACTCTCTCTTCGCACTCTACATATGGAGCCAGCTCCAAATTTACTTTCTCAAAATTTTTTTCTAATTCTTGTATGCTGTTATAACAGTAAGTTAAATCCCCTGTTTTAAATTTTCTATTTCAGCCTTTAAAATATTTAGTTGATGTGTATTGTTAACTTCATCTGTATTGTCAACTTTATTATTATTGTTTTGCTAGTTGTATACATAATCAAATATTATACGCATATTTGGGCAAAGATTTAAATTAAGGAAATATGATAACCAAATCCGCGAAGTATTTGGATTAAAGCTGTCTTTCCTCCGACAGTAATATATTATTTGCCTCCGGATGCTAGTAGCTTTTGGGAAGCAGTTAAAATGAATATTTGAGCTGCTTGCCTTGTTATTGGCATTACAATTATACACTGCGCACCTCATTTTTATAATTATGCTAATTTTTATAAAATAACCACCGATTGGAAATGTTATAAAAAACGCTGTCAAATAAATTCAAGGGGCAAGAGCAGAAGAAATTGGGTATCTATATTGGCTTGACATACGTCAAGCACCTCGCCACTTATAGCTCAGAGTTTAGCGCCGTAAATAGAGCGCATCTAAGTTCTGTATCGTATGCGGACGTAGCCAGGGCTGGCTCAAACCCAGCCACTTCAATAGGCGTATCTTTACTTCCTCCCAGTGCGGGACCGTAAACTGACCTTATGTGGCTCTTCTCGGAGTCTGAAAGACTCTTCGGCTTGTCTTTTGGTGATTTAGTGGATAGAATTTGGATGGAATTTTTGGCCCAGTTACAAGAAAACAAGAAGAGATCTGCTTACTTGCGATTTGCAATTTCCCTAATCGCTCATCCATGATTCTGAAAATGATTCTGAATAATTCCATGATTCTGAAAATTATAACTGCAAACATCAGCTCCCTTAATAATGCTGACAGAGGTATGGGAGTTTTCTTGAGGAAGTCAATCTCCTTTTCACAATATTTCTTCCCCAGCAATATAGTTTCAGCAACAATCGCCTCTGTCCGCATCCTACCTGGTAATCATGGTCAGAAATCTCTGGCCATAGTCTCACTATATATTCCCTGCCACACTGGCTCAGCTCTCTCTTCTGCATTAAACAACCTTATAGGCTCACTTAGTAATTTTGATTATGTCATCATAGGAGGTAATTTTAATGGAAGGCACCGGCTTTGGGGTGACACTAGAATTAATTTCCCTCCAGGTCCCTTCAGACCCCGCACCGGTTACCACTTTGATTTGTTTCTTGATTCACCCAACTTTAACTCTGATCGTACTTCTTTTTTTTTTTTTTTTTTTTTTATTAAGTATAATAATTTACTTTTATAATTATATACTATATTAATTTATACAATTTCAAATTTAATTCAATTGATTTATATTTAATTCAGTTAATTCTGTTACTACAATCTATTTTATTTTTCAATCAAATCAATTCACTTAGACACATAATTCATAAATTCGACATTTTTAACAATTCTATACATTTTATTTTGAACCGACGGCGATTTCTTTCCATTTTTAGTTCATTTGGTAATTTGTTAAATAGCTTTAGTCCTTTTATCATCAAAGTGTTCTGACCCTTCGTTGTCCTTGTTGTATCTACTCTATAGTCGTTCACATTTCTTAGTTGGTACGGTTGGGCTTGTCCAACCTCATTGACGTTGCTCGTTAAATAAACTGGAGCATTACCGGTTCTAATATTAAAAACGGCTAGGAGGGTATTTAGTTGCAGCCGTTGCTTTATGTTTACCCACTTAAGAGTCTCAAGCAAATGTGCTATTGGTGTCATTCTGTTGCATTTCAGTATTGTCCTCATCCCTTTGTTCTGTAGTTTCTGAAGTCTACTTAAATGTCCATTATTGCAGCATACGTATAAAATAGAGGCGCAGTACTCAAAATGAGGTTTCACTATCGTATTATATATATTCACAGCGGTTATATAGTCCATTTTGTTGCGAATTCTCTTGAAAAATTCTATTTTAGTCCCTATTTTCTTACAGATATAGTCCACATGATTATTGAAATTTAAGTCCTTGTCAATGATAATGCCTAAGTACTTCATATCATTTACCTTTTCAATCATTTGTCCATTCAGTTGGAGGCTATTTTCTGTATTGGAGTTTATTTCCATCCACTTCGTCTTTTGTTCATTAAGTTTAAGTCTGTTCATTTTGAGCCATTTAGTCACCTCGCTTATGTCTTCCACTAGTTTTTTCTTACATTCGTCCTGATTTTTGTCCTCTGCATATATTAAGGTATCGTCGGCGTACAGCACAATCTTACTATATTTTAATATGGTCGGCAAATCATTGATGTACAATGTAAATAGAACCGGACCCAATATTGACCCCTGCGGGACACCCAGGTTTATATCTGTACAACTTGACACGCTATTGTTTACTCTAGTCCGCTGTCTCCTGTTTTGTAAGTACATTTGAAACCATTTTAACTCATTGCCCTTTATGCCATATGCTTCTAACTTTGCTAACATTATATTATTGTCAATTGTTTCGAACGCTCGTTTGAAGTCCAGAAAAATTGCATTTATTTTTGTCCTGTTTTTATTTGTCTTCCACTCATTTATAACATGGTTTACTGTGGTTTCGCAAGAATGGTGTCTCCTAAATCCAGATTGAAAGATTGAAAGGATCTTATACCTGTCAATATAATCCACAAGTTGTTTTTTGACGACAGCTTCGATGATCTTTTCCATTGTCCTCAAAGTATTGATGGGTCTGAACTCTTCGCACTTTATTGTATTTGTAACTTTCTCAATTGGTATAAGTAATGACTCGTTCCACGAATTAGGGAAAATTCCCGAGTCCAGAGATTTATTCACTACTTCTACCAATATTGGGGATAGTTGTGTCCAATTATCTAATACGATTTTAGGCGAAATTCGGTCGTAGTCTGGCTTGTTTTTCTTCGACTTGCATATTTCCCGAAGTTCACCCACTGTCACTTTACGAAACTTAAATTTCGTCCTAGTTGGTCTGATGTTATTTATATATTCCACGTTTTCGATTGACTCTTGTATTTCTTTGACGCTCTCTACAAAGTATTTATTAAATTTTTCGGCGATTTCCAAATCATTGTCACATTCCTTATTGTTAAATATCACTTTTTTAATTCCTTTCCTTTTTTGTCTAAGTACAAGATCTTTTATTTGACTCCACATTTCTTTTTGTCCATTAGCATTATTTATCTTTCGTTTTATGTAATTATTTTTAGCTTCAGTTACTTTTGTATTGTATTTGTTTCTCAGATCCCTATATTCCGTCCAATTTTGGTTATTATTAGTGAGTTTTGCAATCTGATACATTTTAATTTTTGTGTTTTTCAACAGTCTTAGTTCACTGTTGAACCATTTTGTCGAATTTTTCCATCTAACACTTTTCACCACACAGAATTTGCTAATCGTATCCTTAAGGGTTCTATCAATAATTTCTGCATTGGCATGTACATCTATAGTCTCCTCATATTCCAGTTTCCTAACCATTAATTGCTGTGTAAACTCTTGCTTTTTGTACTTGAATACTATTCTCTCTCGATCGTCCACCTGTTGTATGTTATGTGCATTTAATCTGATCTCTATCGTTTCGTGGTCCGATATTTTCTCGGTTTCCCTAGTCTGTGCATTCAGGTTAATCATGTTTGTAACTACATAGTCCACAAGTGTTCTTGATGTGTTGGTAATTCTAGTATGTTCTTGTACCATTTGCCTTAAACCATTGTCATTGAAGAATCGCTCCAGCTCCAGTTTATATTTGACTTCATTACACCAGTTTATGTTAAAGTCTCCAGCTATAATTATGTTATCGCTTCTGTCAATGATCTCTTCAATATTAGCCGTGTTTTATTATGCACGGATGATCCATATGGATCATGTGTGTAAATAAAACGCTCCAGATCATGGAAGCATTTTTATTTTGTGTTCTGACAGTAGTTTGACAATTAACTCCTGTCGATGCTGTGATATTTGCGGGCAGTGTTTCCATGCCAACATAATTTTTCTTCTCTTCAGAGCAAGTGTTTGCACATCTTTTACGATGATGATTACAATTTTCACCGGCAAACGCAAAACAATTGTGCAAATCACACAAAATTGTTAGAAATTAAAATTGAAATACAAATTTTGTATTACTGTTAGCACAATATTACTTAATGAAGGAATAAAAGTGAGTATTAAAATCTAGTTCAAAAAATAATATTTTGTATACTTATCAGGCAATGCTGTAAATTGGAAATGGTTTCCAGGCAAATCAGCTTCCATGAACCTAGCAGGGAATAGCGGAATCAAATTTCGGATCACGATAAATGATCCCGATAGCTATCTGGATCATGTGTTGTTGTTGCAATGCGTGCAAACCAATGATCTATATAGATCATGAGTGCATAATAAAACACGGCTATTGTCCTTGATAAAGTTATAAAAAGTTTTATCATAGTAGCTGGGTGATCTGTATAGTCCTATCAGTACTAAGTTCAAATTTCCATTCTTTATGTCACAGACTAGTAGCCAAGTCTCCCAATTAATTGCCTTTTTAGTTACTTTGTTTATAGTCCAATTATCTTTGACGTATATTGTTACTCCACCCGTTCTTCTAGAGTTTGACAAACACGAATGACTATAATAGCCGTGTTTTATTATGCACTCATGATCTATGTTTGCACGCATTGCATGGTTTGCACGCATTGCAACAACAACACATGATCCAGATAGCTATTGAGACTTGGAACGGTGTGCTCTGGTGGTGAATAGGTGCGCAACGTTTACCCGATCGGATTTTGACAGGCCGAAGGCGGGAGTTAATTTGTATGAAAAATTGGAAATCAATACCAAATAAAAATACAAATTTAAATGTGAAAAATAAAAGTTATAATTATAGTTTTAATTTCAATGGCTTCAGAAAATGTGTAAGTATTTATTAAAATAGTTGTCAAGTGTTTAGGAGTGAAACTCAATTCAAAAACATGGTCATAAAAAAGCAAGAAAAGCACTATGTTGTTTGTGTAATATGTGTTAAGTGTAAGGTGCTATAAGTGATTCATTTATTACTTATGTGTTGGATTACAAATCAAGAGATTGGATACAAATAAATTGATAACAAAAAATAGTGTTTGGTTTTATTTTGCATCTGGGTATTTGTTTGTGTCTGGTATTTTCGGTTTATAGTCAACTAGGGCGGAGGTTTATTTACGCTTTTGTATTTGGGGCGTTAAGTTTGATATTAGTTCTTGCTTGTTTTTACTTGGGGTTAAACAGAGCAAGGTCGTCTGATACTGAATTCGACCTCAAAAGAGGCGAAGCCCAACATGGAAATTGCAGTACCTCCATTAAATTTCCATTGTGGAACTTCGCAAATTTTTTCATTGTCCGCAAAGTGGTAAAATTGCTTTGCATAATGCACAATTTCAGGGTACAATAAACAATGTTTACAATAACTTCCGACCAGTTAACAAGCATTAATATACAAGTTTAACATGTTCTCTATTGATTTTTGTTTTTATTTAGGACTGTTTAATTCATAAACAATGAATAAAAACGATTTTTTTTTCTACCGATTTTTCGAAATCCCATACGATTTTCTTCGCGCCAATAATTTATAAAAATTCTATCGGGACACGACGTATAATCTATTCTCCACCAGAGGCGCGGAAACTAGTTTTCCAAGTGTCAATCGGGATCATTTATCGTGATCCGAAATTTAATTCCGCTATTCCCTGCTAGGTTCATGGAAGCTGATTTGCCTGGAAACCATTTCCAATTTACAGCATTGCCTGATAAGTATACAAAATATTATTTTTTGAACTAGATTTTAATACTCACTTTTATTCCTTCATTAAGTAATATTGTGCTAACAGTAATACAAAATTTGTATTTCAATTTTAATTTCTAACAATTTTGTGTGATTTGCGTTTGCCGGTGAAAATTGTAATCATCATCGTAAAAGATGTGCAAACACTTGCTCTGAAGAGAAGAAAAATTATGTTGGCATGGAAACACTGCCCTCAAATATCACAGCATCGACAGGAGTTAATTGTCAAACTACTGTCAGAACACAAAATAAAAATGCTTCCATGATCTCGAGCGTTTTATTTACACACATGATCCATATGGATCATCCGTGCATAATAAAACACGGCTAATATCCAGATAAACATATTTCTTCATCTTCTTGTTTCTCTTCTGATGCTCTCTCAGTCCATTTTCCATTACGCTATGCACAGGAATTGTAAATTGCAATACCCGTTAAGCCCCGAAATTTCCTAGATTTCAAATCCACTAACTGGCTAGATTTCAACAGAGCACTTAATGTGCTCTGGCATGTGTATGGGCTGCACAGATCTGACCACATATCGGCATACCAGTCAAGCGTGCTAGGCTGTACTTTGTCGTAGTACACCAATGCGAGAAGCTGTATCTTTTTCCACGGAATTATACAGTCCAAAATTAACATTCTGTCAGTCCAATAGAACATCTAACACCATTGCACCGTCCCACAAATATCTTAACTCTATGCGTATCTTTTCTCTCCACTGCATCCGTCTCTGGAACTACTTGCCAGCACATATTAAACAAGTAAGAGCTGGCACAGCTTTTAAAAGAGCTATGTATATTTAAATATTTTCTACCTATCGCAAATTTCCTAATCCTTTACCTCTGACCTTCACGTTTTCGTCTTTGACCTTTCTTTCTCTTACCTTCACGCTTTCTGTTTTTTAAAATGTATTAATTTTTTAAATTTTTTGGAACTTTGTTTTACATTTCTAACCGCCTTTGATGCGCTACAAAAGGCAATAAGTATTACTTGTGCAAACCTTTATAGAAGAAATAAACTATTGAAATTAATTTGGATTTGTCCAATTTGTTAGTCCTATACAAATATTACTGTATTATTTTATACAAATTTATATGGAAGTGATCTATATAAACGGACGTTAAGACTTTAAATTATTGATTGCACACAAATACAAGAGAAATAATAAGAAAAGTAGGATTAAGATTAAGATACATAGGACAGCAAAATTTCAATTTGATTGTAATCGAACTCAAGAAGCCACTCTTTGATTTTTTTTTAGAAAAGATGAAAGTGTTCTGACTGCGCGAATCGGTTTAAGAAGTCGATTGAAAAGTTTATAACTAACGACAGAGTAAAAGTCTCTAAAGTGGGTGGTTCGGAATGAAGGTATGCTAACCAAAAGCTCAACGTTACTGCGTAAGCTACGGCCATCAGAGATAGGGCCTTGCAAATAACCACCTCAAATGAAAAATATTTTAGACACTTTGTAATAATACAAATGTCTAACTGGCAATATTTTCAGTCGCCGAAAGAGTTCCATAGAACGGCTAAAACGCGTGGCACCACAAATTGTTCTTAAAGCGCATTTTTGTAATAGCAACAAAGGCTTGATTTTCGGGCAGTAAGCACCAGTATTTACAAGGATGGAACAGACCACGAATAAAGGAACGAACACACTTTTTTAGAGTTGTCGTATGGTCAAGCCAATTCATGTTGTGATCTATGACAACGCCAAGGCATTTGTAATTTCTAACGATATCAACTCTAAAACAGAGTGACAGGCAGCATCCTCATTAAAAAGTGTCTAACCACAGCAAAACTATAACTCCTCGCCCGAATTGGATTAAGGTTTCCGGTTTTACGCTTAATTTGCTCCGAACTGGAACAATGTGGAAAAGACAACAAAAAAGAATTTGTTTTGGTGATTGCAATAATGCTGACTACCGGGAACTTTTGGCTCGTATAAACTGCTTTACTAAGATTATTAAGGATAAGGTAAAATTGGACTTGAATAAACATTTTAGAAAGAAAGTCAGCCTGAAACCTTCATCAAATGTTTTCAAAGCCGTTGACCATTGGTACGGATCGCAAAAAAGTGGCAAGTTCTAACCATGCTCTGATTTACTGTGACCGAATTTGCACTGCTCCCAGGGCGAGAGCGGAAGATTGGAGATTTTTAGAAGAAACTGTTTTCCCTTGAAATTGCGCCAGTAGAAATTGAAATATCTTGGGTCGTTGAAAACTACAATAGCTTTTTAATGTCTGAAATAGAAACCTCTCTCTTACTGATCTCTCTCCCTCTAATAAATCGAATAAACCTATTAATATAACTACCTGGTCACCACTAACATAATAGAATCTATAATATCTTCACTGAATAATAAAAAAAAATGGTTTGGCCCTGATAATTTATATAATTTCGTTATATATTTCTTCTTTATGCGGCGCTATAGTCCGGGGTGAACCTAGGCCTCCGTTAGCAATTTCCTTAATCCAGCACGATCCCGTGCCAGCTCCTTCCAGTAAGTCAGTCGTTCACTGACCCCCGCGGCGATTAGATGTGCATCGGCTTTTATTTTGTGATCTTCAAGTGTACTCCTGTGCTTAGATAGTGAAAACGACACTGAATCGGCAAGTGCGGTTTGGCTCAGTGGTAGCAATGCAGTGCCGTGAACCAGCGAACCCAGGTTCGAATCCCGGTGGGGAAAAATTATAAAGTAGACTTTTTTTGACTGGTCTCAATAAAGTGAACTGTGACGCCAGCAAAATCACGCGATGGACGAGAGCGAGCGGTCCGCTCAGCATATAGCGGACCAAGAGGAGGAGTCATCGGCGTACGAGACGCCGAGCCCATCAGGCCACCTAAACGTGGGCATCGAGGGAGGTGCACTGAGGGGAGGAAGAGGCTGAACCCGATTCCCAACCTTGTAAAACGCCGTACTACTACAGCTTCTTCAGAAAAGCTGCATGTTGAAGCAAGTGGTACGGCGGCTACACCAACAACAACAACAGCAGCTGATCACGAAGACGAACCAGCCAACCAAGAGGATGACGAGATCTCCTATTTCTCCGACGGCAGAGAGGGTCGCTATTCAATGAATCCGTTTGACGAGCTAGGGTCAACGGACTCAGACGACGAAAATGAGGAATTATTCGTCCTAACGAACAATCTCTCCGCAGCAGAAGAGCAGAAGCGAAAACTCGAGCGGAAAATAGCGGCTCTCAAAGCCAAGCAAACAGCAAGAAGGGAGAAGGAGCGACTAGCCCTGGACCTAGAGAAGAGACAAACCCAGCAGAAAACTCAGCTGGAGCAAGGGAGCCAGAAAGGGCAACAGCAGCCGAAGAAACAGGCGAAACCGCAGCAACAAAACTTGCCCAAGCAGCAACAGCCGCAAAAGCAACAACAACAATTGCCAAAGCAGCAAGTGCAGCAGCAACAACAGCAGCTTAAAAAGCAAAATCATCAGCAACAACAACAACCAGCAACTAAACAACAACCAGCAACTAAGCAACGCGAACAACAAAACCAGCAGCAACAACAGCAGAAGCAGCAACAAAAACAGAACCTTCAGCAGAAGCAACAACAACCACAGCAACAGCAGCAGCAGCAGTCGGAGCAGCAGCAACAGAAGAAGACGAGGATACCGCCCATCTTCACTTACAAAACGGACCTGCAAGCCACGATTCAGGTATGTAAGTCGGCCATAGATAATCGTTTTGTTATAAAAAGATTAGGGTTAGATAGGCACGCCATCCACTGTCAGACAGTGGATGACTATATACTTGTCAAAAATTGTCTGAGGCAAGCTACGACGGAGTTTTACTCCTTCACGTCCAAAGGAGAAAAGCTCCAAAGCGTGATTTTGAAGGGATTGGAACCATCTGCTGATCCGGTGAAGATCCTCAAATGGCTCAAGAAAAAAGAGTCCGACGATCTGACGTTTGTGAGCGTCAAGCCCTTCACCACAGCAAGGGCAAAACGGGAGAATCGGAAACTGCCGTTCTTCCTGGTTCAGCTGACTCCTAAGAGCAACATCGAGGGTTTAAGGCAGGTTAAAGTCCTTAACTTTCAGGTTGTCTCCTGGGAAAGATTAAGGCGCAGCGAAAGCATTTTACAATGCGTTCGTTGCCAAAGGTTCGGACACGCCGCATCGAACTGCGAAATGCAGCCTCGGTGTGTGAAGTGCAGCCAGAACCACAAGGCAGAGGAATGCACTCTGGGTAGGGAAGGAGTTGATAGGGCACAACTCGTTTGTGCATTATGCAAGAATTCGGGACACACCGCTAACTATCGGGGTTGTCCTGAGTTCAAGAACATTAGGGTAGTCAGGTCCAACCTTGGTCGACAGAAGAGGGTGGAGCCCAAAACGATCCCAGCGCCACCTTCTGAACCTGCAATACCCGTCACGCCTCAACTGACCTTCGCCCACATGGCGTCTGGTCGAGGTAAGACGGCAGAGCCTATCAGACCGAAGGAAGTTCCACGAGTCCCTGTGACCGGAACTCCGGAAGTCTCAACTGACGTTGTGTCCCTCTTGCTTGCTCTGCAGGCTAAGATGGACCAGATGCAACGTCAAATCCAAGTGCAGGCGGCGCGAGTAGATCAGATCTACTCTCTTCTGCCGGCAATTAACGCTACGCAATTAAGATCATAATGGCTGCGCTGGCGGAGAATAACCTTCGGGTCCTTGCAGTGAATGTAAATTTACTGATTAGGGTTGAGCGTAGGAACGTCCTTTTTATGTTGTTAAAAGACCAAAATCCTGATGTACTTCTGGTTAGCGAAACTAAGCTATCTCAGAAACACAAATTAGGACATAGTAATTACAAAATTATTAGAAGAGACCGACCCAACTCCACACAAGGGGGTGGTGTTGCGATCTTCATAAGAAATAATTTAAACCATAAAGTTGTTTACAGCGGGGAAGTGCGGAGGTTCCAGGAGCTTGAGGTGTGCATCGTGTGCATACCCCTTCGTAGTGGGAGGAGGATGTACGTGATGTCGGCTTATGCTTCTGGTGCTACTCAAACCACTCGATTTGTAACAGAACTCGAAACTCTTTTCCGATGTCTTAGGCTTGATTCGGAGGAGAACTTTTTCGTTTTGGCCGGAGATTTCAACGCCAAACATGCCCATTGGGGCAATGATGTCTCCAATTCCAGGGGGGCCCAGTTATTCAACTGGTTGTCGCAGCACAGTGTCGAGTATCGTCTCGATTTGAAAGCAACGGATAGTCCGTCGTATCCCAGCAGCGGCTCGTTTCTCGATCTAATGCTTTACGACACTAGATTACAGCTGACCGACTGTGACGCACTTACTATAAACTGTGTGCACACTTTCGTGTATGACAGCGACCATTGCGGACTAAGAGCCGACATAACGATTCCCAACGAGATTGCGGTTTTAGAGGAGTTTGCACAGACGTATTCTTACAATTACAGTAGGATGCGTTGGCCACGCTTCTCAAGAGCTATGACGCAAGCACTCTCCTCAAACGAGCTCCAACCACGGTCCAATAGGAATCTGTCAAACGAGGAGATAGACAGGTACCTTAAGCTTATGGACGAGACAATTAAACGAACGATGGACAGAACGATACCTCTTTATCGGTACAAAGACAACACGGAACTTTACCGCAATGCTACAATCGACGCACTTCACTCATACAAAAGTAGACTTCGGTCGAGGCTTAAAACCCTTTACAGAAGATTTACTGACAGACAAGACTTGGAAGTTAGGACACTGAAGTCGATGATAAAAAACGTTAAAGTTTTGATTACTAAAAATTATCGACTTTCAGTCAATTTGTTCTGGAACAATAAGATTCGGGCTGTAAATTCCAGCAACCCGAGCATGTTCCCACAAATAAATAAAATATTTCGGAGAAAAAATCAGAACGACCTTCCGTGTCTTAAGCTTCCCAGAACAACGGACAACGACATCTTACTGACATCGGTAGGCATAGATCCGAGTAGCGCAGTCCTAGACGAACACTTTTTCGTCATCGAAGATCCGCAAGAGAAGGTGGAAGCTTTAGGTGCGACTTTCCAGGAAGTGTACAAGGTGAACGAGTCCGCTCGCCCGAACCACGACCTGGAGAATCGCGTCCTTGTGCAGAACTTCTATCTTCGGGAAGAGATGCAAATTTGGCGATCTGAGAACACCGGGTTCACGGTGTTCAGTGAGGATAACATGGCTTATAATGCCATCGCCAATGAGAGGGTACACCCTCCGTTCATTTCGAAGGCTGATCTCCGAGCGGTCTTCGATTCATTGAGAAAAAAGAAGTCAGTTGGGATTGACGGCATTCCCAACATTGTGCTCAGACACCTCCCCCCGGAAGCGGTCGATATCTATTGCACCCTGTTTAACAATGCTCTGAATAACGCACATTATCCAGAGCATTGGAAAACAGCGGTTGTGCATCCTATTCCCAAGCGAGGCAAGGATTCTTCTGATCCTGGAAATCTCAGGTCAATCAGTCTCCTTCCGAATATAAGCAAGGTATTCAAAAAGGTAATTAATAGAGCTCTGTCCCAGTGGGTTGAGGACAACAATATTATTCCGGATAACCAATTCGGTTTCAGAGCGGGGCATGATACCCTACATGCCGCGTCGAAACTGGTGTCGAATGTCCAATGGAACAAATGCAAGAACCAATGCACTGGAGCCTGTCTGGTCGACTTGGAGAAGGCCTTTGACACCGTATGGTTAGAGGGTCTTTTCTATAAGTTGACTAGACTGAGAATTCCCAAACCCTTGCTGTACATGCTTGTCAACATGCTTCCTGGTAGACGGTTCATTGTGAAGAATGGCAATGTAACCTCTGTCAGGTCATATCTCGTTAAAAACGGTCTACAACAAGGCGCCGTAAACTCGCCAATTCTATTCAACATTTACACAAGTGATTTGGTGGGTTCTCTCCACCATTCCATTGCGTACGCCGACGATCTAGTTGCGTATAGAACAGGGCCAAAGATCGAAGTCATTGTTACTCTCTTGCAGCGTGACTTCGACTCAATTCAGCGATATTGCGATGACTGGAAGTTGAAGATCAACTTCCAGAAATCGGAAACCATCCTGTTCAGGACGCCTTTGTCTGGGGCCTCTGCGGACACCAGGCGGAATTGGCGTAAGTTCTCCATCATTGGACAACACGGGCAACCACTGACCATGAAAAGTGTAGTCAGATACCTCGGGATCTGGCTAGATCAGTTTCTATATTTTAACAAAAATGTAGAGGCTGCTCTGGCCAGAGCTAGAGGTGCTTTTGCTCTCACAAAGAGACTGTTTTACAGCAGCCAACTCGATGCGAGGGTGAAGGTAATCTGCTACATGGCCCTCATACGCCCAATGCTGGTCTATGGGTGTCCCGTGTGGTTTAATGTTGGAGCCAGCGCAATGGAAAAGATTCGGGTGTTCGAGAGGGCGTGCCTTCGGGCGTGTGTTCGCCTTTATCGAACACCTGAGTCCCAGTACATAAGGGGAGTTCCGATGATCTATCACATCGCCCGGTCAGCTGTAGATAGGCGGCTCATGTACAACGGGTCCGAAGCTCTAAGAGTCGAGGAGAGTCTCCTGTTCAGCAGAGCGGTATCGCAGAAAGATATCGTGGAAGCTAGAAAGCAAGGTCAGAGATACTGGTGGCTGGTTGAGGAAGAGGAAGCTCCCTCGTAGAGTGCTTCAACACACTGTAGCCCTTTGGGGTAGAGTCGGTAGGCTTTAGGATGCCTCAACCGGCTTACGTAGAGGTAGGTTAGTTTTGTAGGTGGTGGTGGGTAGGTTTAAGGTAGATTTAGGAAAAACAAAAAAAAAAAAAAAAAACAAAAAAATAAATAAATAAGAATATAAAAAAAAAAAATAAAAAAAAAAAAAAAATTAAAAAAAAAAAATAAATAAAAAAAAAACATTAATTAGCTATCTAAGTTTTTATTAGCTTGACTAAATTAAGTTTAGTTTTAGTTTAGTATTAATTTAGTTGTAGTTCTCTTGTTTTTACCTCTTTAAGAGCGGTTCATCCGCTAAGTTTTTAAATTCTTAATTTTCTTAGTTTAATTCTATATATAAGTACATTTTTGTAATTGTTTATGTTTAGGTCGAAAGACATATTAATTAATTCTGTTTAGCTTAGAGTGCCCGCATAGGGCCAGTAAGTTTGTTAGATAGTTTTAAGTTAGTTAAGCTAGTTTTAAGCATGTTTATCTAGCCTGTAAGAAGTTAAGTGAATTCAAATAAAAATGCATTAAAAACGAACGAAACGCTCCTTCCAGTGACGCACACCGAGTTGGTTCAGGTCCTTCTCTACCTGTGTACGCCACCCTACACGCGGGCGTCCTCTGCTGCGTTGTCCCATTGGTTCGGAATCGAAGATTCTTCGGGCCGGAGCTGTGCTATCCATTCGCTTTACATGACTTAACCACCGTAGGCGTTGGATCCGTAGACGCCTGGCCAGGCGCATGCCGCCGTAGAGTCCGTACAGTTCGTGAAACAGGACCAAAGATACGCAGAACTTTTCTCTCAAAAAAACCATCCTCTTGCCTCTTGAGCCCAAAGAAACAGCGATTGGCAAGAGTTATTCTGCGTTTGATCCCGGTACTGATGTCATTCGTACTTGTTACCGCAGAGCCGAGGTAGGCGAAGTCCTTGATCACCTCAAAGTTTTGGCTGCGCGTGTGTGTGTGTATATATATATATATATATATATATATATATATATATATATATATATATATATATATATATATATATATATATATATATATATATATATATATATATATATGTGTGTGTGTGTGTGTGTGTGTGTGTGTGTGTGTGTGTGTGTGTGTGTGTGTGTGTGTGTGTGTGTGTGTGTGTGTGTGTGTGTGTGTGTGTGTGTGTGTGTGTGTGTGTGTGTGTGTGTGTGTGTGTGTGTGTGTGTGTGTGTGTGTGTGTGTGTGTGTGTGTCCTGTTTATTCTCACGATCTTCTCAAGTGCAATATTGAAAAAGTCACATGACAGCCCGTCCTCTTGTCTAAGGCCTTTTTTGACATTGAAGGTCTCGGTGAGTTCGTTACCGACCTTGATGGAGCTGCGAAAGTTCTGCATCTTCATCCTACATAATCTTACGAGTTTGATAGGGATGTCAAAACAAGACATGGCGCTGTATAGCTCATATGCAGCTTTGAAATCGACAAATAGGTGATGGGTGTCGATTTGCATCTTTTGGGTCTTCTCCAGGATCTGCCAAAGTTTGAAAATTTGGTCTATTGTAGACTTGCCTGGTCTGAAACCACACTGATAAGGACCTATCAGATCGGTGACGAACGGTTTCAGACGTTCACACAAAACGGCAGAAAAGATTTTGTAGGCGATGTTAAGGAGACTGATCCGTGGATAGTTGGCGCTATCGAAAGGGTCTCCTTTCTTGTGGATCGGGCAAACGATACTAAGGTTCCACTCGTCGGGCATGTTTTACTCCGACCATATCTTACAGATGAGCTGGTGCGCCTTACCAGATTATCTCCAGCTCCATTAAAGAGTTCTGCGAACAGTCCGTCAGCACCAGCAGCTCTATTGGACTTCAGTCTTGATATTGCAATCTTGACCCGGTCTAGATCGGGGGGATGATATTCCCGTCCATTATCGTCCTGATTGAGTGGGGAATTCTGTCTGACAGCGGCATTTGGGTCCTTATCGACGTTTAGCAGTTTGCAGATCAAGATATCCATCTCCCTCGTCTCTTTCCGTTTGATTTCATTTGACAGCGTTTTTTATGCAATTCCTGTCTGTGAATGCGTGTGAGCTGCCAATTGGTTCCTGTTTAAGATTATTCATTGCAACCACCAATTTTTTTTGCAAGTTTTAGATTTCTTTTAATGCAAATATCTACGAAAAATGTTTCTATTGTATTTGCAATAAGCATTTCTCCCACTATTTCTATTATATTAGAGATAACAAATTTAGCATATTTATATTAATTAAAAAAATTAATTTCAAATTTTCAAAAAGTAACGTCCATCCGTACTCTATACAATAAGGAATAGCGGCAAAAATCAAAAATTTAGAACAAAATGGAGTTGCTCGGAGGCATATAACAATTTGCGTGAATTCGCTCAGAAGCCCAAATAAGTGTGCGTGTAGAATGTGAGCGTGGGGTTTTCCAGCCTGGAAAGCTGGGTATGTTGTATAGGTTATTTGTGGTTTGCACGCATTGCAACAACAACACATAATCCAGAGAGCTATCGGGATCATTTATCGTGATCCGAAAATTAAGGTTCATGGAAGCTGATTTGCCTGAAAACCATTTCCAATTTACGGCATTGCCTGATAAGTATACAAAATATTATTTTTTAAACTAGATTTAAGTACTCACTTTTATTCCTTAATTAAGTAATATTGTGCTAATAGTAATACAAAATTTGTATTTCAATTTTAATTTCTAACAATTTTGTGTGAATTGCACAATTGCTTTGTGTGCGGCGGTGAAAATTCTGAAGAGAAAATAAAAGATTTTGATTTTCTTGACACGGTGTGAACATAAGTGTCTCGTGTGTGGGCAAGTGTGCAAACTTTCGAACGAGCAGGTAGCGAACGATCGTCAGCGGTCATTAGTGTTGTTGTTGTTTACGCATTTTTATGCGTTCATCCGGTAGCAGGATGCGCTCATATCCATGGTCCTTCCTCGCCGACGACCGAGAATAAAATGATGTGTGCACACATGTGTTACGTTTGTAGCAAGGGCAACACAACACCGTGTTCAACACTATGTGTCGTCTGTGGGATTTTTTATTGAACAATCTTTGACAAAACAATAGAAGTGAGGGAAAAAAGAGATCTTCAGAAACTCGTGTTGTTTTTGTTATTTCCTTTTGTATTTTCTTGTGTGCGTGGCTAGGTATGAATGTACAGTACCTCACAGAATAAAGCATACACCCCCAAATTAGTCATAATTTTGTTTACTTCAAAAGCCAATCTCAGAAAGTCACTTATGGATAAGACAAAACCCACAGACAACCCAATATAGACACCCATCTGGACAGATGCCATTTCCCCTCGCCCATCGATAAATTTGACAGTGATTCACGAATGTAGTTGAAATAGAGGAAGCATTTTGACAGTAATTCAGGCATCATCAAACACTAACTCATCATTTTTACGCACATTTGATTGATTTGTTATGCAAAGCTCTCACACATATTCACAGACACAAAATGTTATAAAAAACGCTGTCAAATAAAATCAAGGGGCAAGAGAAGAAGAAGTTGGGTAGGCGTTTCGATTGAACATATTTTATCTAATATATTAAAAAGTAAAAATAAGAACAAAGCTAAAAAAACATGCTTTTTCTTAACAAAATATAAAAATTTTATTTTACGTTAGTTTTTATGAGGTACTGTACATATCCGCAGAAACTCGCGTTGTTCTTTTTTTTTCATAGTGTTTTCTTGGATTTTTTAAGGTATGTATATATATATGTATATATGCAAGTAGGCTATACATGCATCTCTATATTTTGGGAATTAATTTGTAGTGATGTTGCAGTATCTTTTGTTTTTCCTTATACAGATTAAAATTGGATCGATGTTGTATTGTATGTATATATGTCTTTCAATCTTTGTATGTTTTTTAATCTAATTGGTTAAATTTTGAACCTTTTTACTGCATTTAAGTTCATTTTTTTCCACGGCCCAAGAGCAATGCTTTCGCAGGACCTAAGAAATGCTCAAAGCATTAACTATGCAAGCATGAACTATGACAAAAAAACAATGAGGTGAATTTTCTTTGCACTTCGCCATGATTTTAGATTTTATGGTAACTAAATGCAATCTATATTTGATGATGCTGACCTTTCCCAACTTCAACAATTTAGGTTTAAGCGAGCCCGCTCTGCTAGTCTTGCACGACAAGGAACCTGAGATGCAAAAAATGCAGAGTCGCATGTGCCCTACATCTCAAGCATTTGATTCAGGTTGGCATCCGCGTCTGATTTACAAGTTATTTCTTCTAAATTTCCCAACGAACCTAATTACAGTTATCAAAAGCTTTCACTCCGACCGCAATTTAGTTCTTTTCTTTGAAAACAGTTACTCCCAGGCTGTGCGTGTGCGGCTGGCGTTCCGCAAGGGTCCTTTCTGGTGCGCCATATTTTTAATTGCTAACACCACGGTTTCCCTACTTCACAAGGTGACTCGGAAGGCAACTTGTACGCCGATGACACTCTGCTTGTTAGCCATCATGCTAAACCGCACATTGCTCCGGATTCAATAACTTGTCACCGTATTGATGTAATGTTATTTTCTAAAAGATTGGAAATAGTCTTTAATATTAGGGAATGCGAGTCAATATGCTTTAGAAATGCTCTGGAAGAGACCATCATTCAGCTTTTCGTGATAGTAAGCTCTGAACTCTGAATCTAGAAGGAAATCAAATACTTTTGCATCCATCTGCATGAAAGGCAGAAAATGAACCCCCATGTAAGACTGGCGCTTAACAAACTAGAGCTGCGTCTGCTAAGCTAAAACTTTACTACTATTCAATCATGTTGAAAGTAGAAAAAAACTCCTAATATTATATACTAGCTGCTCCCGCGACTTCGTCCGCGTGAATATCAGTTATTGCGCAGTACATGCTAAATTTCGTCATAATCGAAATCGGTAGTTTAGCGCAGAAATAAAGGTTTAGCGTTAGAGATAGACAGACAGGCAAAGGTTTTTCAAAAACTTGTTACAGTCGGATTTCCGCCGTCTCGCGACTTCGACCAAAAGGGGTGCCTGACCAACCCTGGAGATGGGAGTGGGTGGTGGGTAAAAAAACAGTTCTATAATGGGCGCCACGCGATTGCCCCCTTTGGCCGAATACTTTATCCGCTCGAATCGCGACAAGGGAAAACGATTCGCTCAAACTTTACAACTTTAATTCAATTTTACCTTAAAACTAAGCTTAAGAACTATGTACAATGTATCCTTAACCTATCTTATAGCTACTCCAAAAAAAAGGTGCGGCTCCTCCGCGTGATTTGAACCCGAACGTTGATTTCTCTGTCCGAGAAAAAAAAAAAAACCACGTCCCCACCCTGGGACTCGAACTAGTATCCAACAAGAACAGAAAGATGCGCAAGAAAAAAAAAACGCTGATCGTTTCAGCGAGATTCGAACTAACGTACTCGATCTCGCGACGCTGTTGGCCGACGCCTCGACGCTCGTCGCCACCGTGGAGCTCACAGCTCCCCACGCAAACACGGCCCTTAACGTGGCCCGCGACTCAATTCTCAATAACCCCCAACGTGCACTGTATCTTGTCACGCGGCACATCTGACACACTTAAATTTAAACAAAACTTGCGGCTTTTCCTGCGGTCTCGTGTTGATGTCCCTGAGATTGATAGGTCGTCGTGAGGGGGAGTGCGTCTCGTCGATCTCGGTCGGTCGTAGGTGCTGAGTTGCCTTTTTTTTCCGCTGTCTAATAGACCGGGGGTCTCCAAAAACCTCGTATCACTCTTTTGCTAAAAAAAAAAACTCTTGACCTTTATGGAGGTTGCAAAACTTCACTTTTTTTGTAACTAAATGAAACTTGCTCGTGGAGGGGACTGTGCTACCTCGCTCCCGAATCATTAATCACCCTTATTCCGATAGTCGTTTTTTCGTAAACGCCGACTGTCGTTTTAGTGTCGTGTCGTTTTTTTATTGATATTCCGTAACTCAAACGTCGGCGTATTTCTCTCTCTTACATTCTACAATGCGATCCACCAAAAGAGCTGACATTTGACGAATCAAATTGCTCGAAATTTGAATTTTTTTGATTTGAAAAATTGAGAAATGAATAGTGTAGCAAGTTATTTTTTTTTTTTAGCAGCAGTGACGACGAAAAACATGAAAGACAAAAAAAGATTTAATTCTTCAAAGGAGATCAATTCGATATAAAACGAATCCTTTTGAAAGAATGTTTTATGTTTAATTGAAATAGTTCTAACAATGTTTTTTTTTAAAGATATTCAAAATGTTCTTTCGTCTTGATAAAGAAGCTTTTAAACATTTTTTAAATTTGGAAAATAGTTTTCCGCAAGATAGTGGAAAATAGTTTTCCGCAAGAACGTTCTGTTGCGATTCCTGTTGTTTCAAAAATAGCTGCTACCTTAACTCAGCTACTTGCTCCCATTCAAACTTCCTATCAAATCCTCTTTTAAAAATTTTCAGGAGGTGCTCATTCTCCTCCAAGAGCTCGATCAGCCGTCGCATTTGGTTTTTTGTTGTTATTTTTACCCTAAGCCAAGAATATGAAATTATTGAAAACAAAATATACCTATAAAATCTTACATTTTTCTTTGTCGTGAACACTTTTCTCGACGACAGATTTGGGCGTTTTCACGGAGGTTTTTAATATAGAAACGACTTACGGAATACAAAAAAAAATATATGAACACGTTCCACAAGAGAGAATCGACATATTGTCGTTTATTTGGCGTTGAACGTCGTACGTACTACGAAATTCACAGTGTCGTTTTTTTATTGGCGTTGAACGACTATCGGAATAAGGGTGAATGGCTTGGCGACTCTCCTGGCCCAGACCGAACCCCCCGCGCCGTGCTCCTTGCAGATTTACAGATTCTCTCTGCCCTGCTATCGGATAATCAGCTGAATCCCAGATTCAGATGATCAATTCCGAGCAGGCTTTATCAGAGCCGACCATAATAAACTGTTATGACATAGCTGCGCACTGAGAGTTTCACCACGTTTTATGGAAAAAATCTACTAAAAATGGAATGGTACGGAATAATAAAGAAACGCTGGAAGTTTCGTTAAAATTAGATCGTTAATTTCGTCAACATTACTAATGCAACTACCAATATAGTTTTTTTTAAATTGTTTTCTCTACTTCGACTATCTAGGTAGTATCTAGGTAGTCTTTCGATATTAAATCGTCGATGCTGGTTACTCTTTCATTTGATCTGCGACGAATTTTAATTCTGTTTTCAAAATAAGGTACATTAACGTCTCGTAATGAAAGTAACCTTAAAGGAAAATGTTTACTGCTTCCACCGAAATGCGCTCTCTAAAGAATTGTTTTGTTATATGTAAGGTCACCGACTAAAACTCAACGCGTGTTTGTTTTTTTGACCGCTTTATTGCAACTGATCACCTTCGTTTTATTTTAATAAAATTACACTTAAAAGAAAGTAATTGGCTGAGAAAACGCTAACTTAACTAATGTATGATATCTCAATATCATACGATTAATCTTTATATAATTTAAAATGATTGTGTGAGTGCATGTAAAGAGGGTACCGGGTGTTACGATTTTTAAGTTAATTTATTATTGTTTCTTTAGAAAATGATCTCCTACATATAAAACTTTGACACAATATGAAGAATAATGTGTTCCTCTATAGCCTAAATAAATAAATACTAAAATAAATACTAAAAACGCATTATCAAATATGTTTTTTTTTGCAAAATCAAAGACCACACGGCCACTCTTGTTTCTTTTAACAGCGTGCTCACTAAAGAGATACGCTCTGGTTCCCCTAACTATCAACGGTAACGTTTATACATGGGTTTATAACATGGGTGATTCTACCCCTGATTTTATTACAGCTTCTAATATGTATCACTAGGAGTCTTATGTGAACCTCTACAGAAGCTCTATAAATCATAGTTTACAGAATCAGTAATTTAACACAACGAAATTTTGACAATAAACAACCGCCTGAGTCCTTTTGCTGTAGAACAGAAAACGCTTCAGACATGGTACTTTCCCATTGGCTATCATCTTCCGACAAAAAATCAGCGATCTGGTATCGCTTTCTGTATCTGTAATGCGCAAATTTATGTTGACCTACACACATAGATCCATATTTCGTACGTCATATATCTCTATCTATATAGCACACTGTCAACGCAATCATCTTCATGCTAACTGCGTGCAAATCGTAGTTGAGCAAATAGGGGTTGAATGAATGTGATTTTGGATTTTCGAAATTCGCATATCGACGTTTTATCGTTTTTGGCCAAATGCTCCAAAACTATTGAGGCCAGAATGCTGAAATTAATTTTCGATGCCTTCCATGAGAACCCCCTACTTAAGGACACATTTAATATAAACACTGGACAGTCAATTTTAGACCATTACTACTTTTCGCCTTTCGCCATTCTCAACAAGGAATCTAACCCTTTCTTCTCGATCCGGGTTGCGGGTAATTCCCAGACGTCGCCCCTAATTGTAAACACGTATATGTAGGCTATAATGCTTGTGATCCTAGCTAGTTGAATTTTTTATTTGACATTTGAAGTAGAATACACGTAAAAGCATTGTACAAATTGAAATAGCGCGGTCGGGAGTAGCAACTACGCAGATCATTAGCCCGACCGACTGGGTGTACTTTCTACTCGCTCGGGCGTTTGATAGATGTGTGTATATTTTTGTTATTTACAAATGAAATTTGAATGCGGAAGGGCGATTATTTGAGTAAGTAAGAGCTCCTTTTGATTTTAGCTCCAAAATCAAATTGTTTTCCTACAAAATTTGTTTCAGGGGATGAAAAATTTCGAGGATAAGCAGATTTAGAGAAATCCAACGCGCGAGCTCCATTTCGATTTGAAAAATTGAGTGAGGCGCGCGTTGACATTCTTTTTCGTAAAGTCGATAAAACTCGCCGTTGCTATTTGGGCTTAAGTGGTAACACAAAATATGACTTCGTGCGTTAGCAGTGCTTTATATCGTAAATATCGTAACGCAGATCCCAACGCAAAAGTAGAGCTGGTCTCTAGGTTTGCGTGCGTTTGACATTTCAGCTGATTTCAATTCAAATATTTGCTGACTACTTCGATTGTAGCAAAATGTATTTGCGAATTGATTGAATCTTTGTTTACTTGTGCTTTTTTTAAAGAAAGAAATGAGTTGAGGAACATTTGATTTTACTGCACTTGGATGCAATTTCATGCATAGACCCTTCTACGTCCCTTGTTGGATTTCGTTTTCTGGCCCATTTCCGCCTTTCGGAATACAATCACCCCTTATGAATAAAATTCCGCCCGCACTTTTTCTCTCATTGGACAGCCAGATATTAGCCGTGTTTTATTATGCACTCATGATCTATATAGATCATTGGCTTGCACGTATTGCAACAACACATGATCCAGATAACTATTGAGACTTGGAACGGTGTGCTCTGGTGGTTAATAGGTGCGCAACGGCTACCCGATCGAATTTTGACAGGCCGAAGGCGGGAGTTAATTTGTATGAAAAATTGGAAATCAATACCAAATAAAAATACAAATTTAAATGTGAAAAATAAAAGTTTAGGAGTGAAACTTAATTCAAAAACAAAAAGCAAGAAAAGCACTATGTTGTTTGTGTAATATGTGTTAAGTGTAAGGTGCTATAAGTGATTCATTTATTACTTATGTGTTGGATTACAAATCAAGAGATTGGATACAAATAAATTGATAAAAAAAAATTGTGTTTGGTTTTATTTTACATCTGGGTGTTTGTTTGTGTAGGGCGCCGTGGCTAAATCGTTAGTGTGTCGGACTGTCAAGCTAGAGTACCCGGGTTCGAATACAGCTCGGGGAGAAAAACACCACAAACAATTTTCACGGCCCCACCTCCAGCGAACGATTGATAATCCTCTTGGAGTACTTTTGTCACGGAAAGCTATCGCAATTCGCCGTTCGGAACCGGCAATAAACTGGAGGTCCCCTTCACATGTGTCAAAATATAACGCGCACAACACAGTGGAGGCACAAAAAGCTGGGCTCTGGCCCTTCGTGGGTTGTAACGCCACTAATGATGATGATGATGTTTGTTTGTGTCTGGGATTTTGGGTTTATAGTCAACAAGGGCGGAGGTTTATTTACGCTTTTGTATTTGGGGCGTTAAGTTTGATATTAATTCTTGCTTGTTTTTACTTGGGGTTAAACAGAGCAAGGTCGTCTGATACTGAATTCGACCTCAAAAGAGGCGAAGCCCAACATGGAAATTGCAGTACCTCTATTAAATTTCCATTGTGGAACTTCGCAAATTTTTTCATTGTTTTTACTTTTTTTTTAGTCCGATTGATTAAATTCAAATCACATGTAGTTAAGAATGACCATTTCAAAGGGCCTATTTCACTTCGCAAAAGAAATAAACTAATGACTTATATTCGCAAAGTGGAATAATTGCTTTGCATAATGCACATTTTCAGGGTACAATAAACAATGCTTATAATCACTTTCGACCAGTTAATAAGCATTAACATACAAGCTTAACATGTTCTTTATTTATTTTTGTTTTTATTCACGAATGTTTAATTCATAAACAATGAATAAAAACGATTTTCTTTACGACCGATTTTTCGAAAACCCATACGATTTTCTTCGCGCCAATAATCTGTAAAAATTCTATCGGGACACGACGTATAATCTATTCTCCACCAGAGGCGCGGAAACTAGTTTCCCAATCGTGAGTCGGGGTCAATTATCGTAGTCCAAAAATTGATTCATACTATTCCCCGCTAGGTTCATGAAAGCTGATTTGTCTGGAAACCATTTCCAATTTACGGCATTGCCTTATAATTATACAAAATATTATTTTTTGAACTAAGTTTTAGTACTCACTTTTATTCCTTAATTAAGTAATATTGTGCTAACAGTAGTTTATAAACTATCTCTTATTCAAAAAGTAACGGCCGAGGGATTGTGAAGATTAAGCAAATTTGCTGAATGAACTGAAACCTTTTCTTCATTTTCTTTTTTGCTTTGTTTTTGTATTGATGGCAACCGTCGTTTTGAAATTAGGAGCCAATAGGAAAAGAATAAACAACAGCAGGAACGGTAAATTTAAGTTCCTTTATGTGTGTGCAGCCTGAGCAGCTGGATTTGGCAGCTCACACGTATTCTCATTCATGGGATTCATGGGTAGGACAGGGGTTGCTATATGTGAAAAACTGCGTTACCTACAGGGGAAGGAGAGGCAGGAGCTGTGCATCATGTTATCATTAGCCGTGTTTTATTATACACTCATGATCTATATAGATCATTAGTTTGCACGCTTTGCAACAACAACACATGATCCAGATAGCTATCGGTATCCGAAAATTTATTCCGCTATTCCCTGCTAGGTTCATGGAAGCTGATTTGCCTGGAAACCATTTCCAATTTACAGCATTGCCTGATAAGTATACAAAATATTATTTTTTGAACTAGATTTTAATACTCACTTTTATTCCTTCATTAAGTAATATTGTGCTAATAGTAATACAAAATTTGTATTTCAATTTTAATTTCTAACAATTTTGTGTGATTTGCACAATTGTTTTGCGTTTGCCGGTGAAAATTGTAATCATCATCGTAAAAGTTGTGCAAACACTTGCTCTGAATTGAAGAAAAATTATGTTGGCATGGAAACACTGCCCGCAAATATCACAGCAAAATATCAAACGCAAAACAATTGTGCAAATCACACAAAATTGTTAGATATTAAAATTGAAATACAAATTTTGTATTACTGTTAGCACAATATTACTTAATGAAGGAATAAAAGTGAGTATTAAAATCTAGTTCAAAAAATAATATTTTGTATACTTATCAGGCAATGCTGTAAATTGGAAATGGTTTCCAGGTAAATCAGCTTCCATGAACCTAGCAGGGAATAGCGGAATCAAATTTCGGATCACGATAAATGATCCCGATAGCTATCTGGATAGCTATCTTGTTGTTGCAATGCGTGCAAACCAATGATCTATATAGATCATGAGTGCATAATAAAACACGGCTAATGATAACATGATGCACAACCCCCGCCTCTCCTTCCCCTGTATGTAACGCAGTTTTTCACATAAAGCAACCCCTGTCCTACCCATCAATGAGAATACGTGTGAGCTGCCAAATCCAGCTGCTCAGGCTGCACACACATAAAGGAACTTAAATTTACCGTTTCTGCTGTTGTTTATTCTTTTCCTATTGGCTCCTAATTTCAAAACGACGGTTGCCATCAATACAAAAACAAAGCAAAAAAGAAAGTACAGAAAAGGTTCATTCAGCAAGCTCGCGTAATTTTCACAATCACTCGGCCGTTACTTTTTGAATCAGAGGTCGTTTTTTTTTTCAAATATCTTCTAAAATACAAGACAATATGATTCGAGGGAATGGTGAAGGTTCAACATAATTTTAAACACTGAATATTAATTAAATGATTTTCAATAGTAAAATTTATAGGATTTGTAACTATTTGATTTAAGTGAAGTTGTTTTGTGTTTCAAATGTAATGAACAATTAACCCTTTTACTGCTTATTTTTCCTTGGCCCACTTAGATTTTCATTTCTGTCATATAACAAACGCTGATTGTTTTTATCATTTACAAGACATACGCTATTAGAATTGGTCAAAAAATTCATTAGACATGAAAATTCTATTAAAGCGGAAAGTAGGAAAGCAAAATAATATGGAGAAGCATAGATATATCATTGCCCGTACAAAAATTAATTAGACAAACAATGCTTGAAAGGTTTTACTTTGAATTATTTTAATTTTTTTATTTTAATTATATCTTTAAACTATCGAATTAAAATGCAATAAATAAAATAAAATAGTACCTTTTAGACACGTTTAGTAAAAGAATTGAAAGAAACATTTTCCTCTTGAATCAAACAAACTTGGACAGCATGGGATTTCCAAACCATCTCGTTAAAAAGATTTCGTATTGATGCTGATAGACTGATTTTGTTGATAACTGAACTTAAAAAAAATTTAAGACAAGAGGAAATTCACTATTCACAACAAATGGATTTCTATATTTCGCAAATGTACTTGCATCATATTAACCAAAAAATATTATTAAACACTCTTATCAATATAGTAAGGATATGAGAAGTTCGTAAAATTAAAAAAAATATTTTGTAACGCATGTAAATGTTTTTAAAGGTTTTAAACCGCGTATACCATCATTAAACGCTACCAAGCCAGATAAGGTAGCACTGATTTTTCGCACTGCTATCAGCAAATGAGTGAGTTTCGTGGTCTCTGGATATAAATCTTCTAATAGTGTGCGTTTTTTTATACATTTTGGATATAAAACTTGTAATAGTGGTAGTGAACTGTCATTTCACGCACACTACTATATGCACCCCCTGACCGACAAACGTAGCCGAGTTGTGCATCATGTTATCATTGCACAGCATCGACAGGAGTTAATTGTCAAACTACTGTCAGAACACAAAATAAAAATGCTTCCATGATCTGGAGCGATCTAAAATTTAGAACAAAATGAAGTTGCTCGGAAGCATATAACAATGTGCGTGAATTTGCTCAGAAGCCCAAATAAGTGTGCGTGCAAAATGTGGGCGAGGGGTTTTCCAGCCTGGAAAGCTGGGTATCTTGTATAGGTGATTTGTGATTTGTGGTCGCATGTGGTTCGTCGATAATTAGAGTTTTGTAATTAACTTTCGTGTCGTGAATAATAACGATATTATTTATAATTGTATTCATTTTAAAATTCAAAACCTTAAGTATTTAAAGGTAATGGAACAAAAACTAAAATATTTCCAACTGATATGGCTTAAAATCCTGCTAGTCCACGTCCAATTCAGCTTATTTTTTTTTATTGTTTATACGTTTCTAATGTCGAATGGTCATCACATCTCATATTTAATACATAAAATACATAATAGTGTTAACAAAAATCATATTTAAGTAACAAAACACCAAAACGATCAAGAAGCCAGTTTGTAAACAACCGGCGAAAATCTACTTTGCGCATAGCAACTACTTGTTGATTCTCGTTTGTGGTTTAGTTTGATGTGTAAACCATCCAATAAGATCTTTATTAAAAGATTAAAACTTTAGAAGTTAATTGAATAAATTTTCCTTGTATTATATACATTGATGTGTAAGCAAAATAAAGTGAATTTTATAATTTAAATATTCAAAGATTTACTTTACTTAAAGTTTCTTCTAATATTCACATTTACTACTTACCAGTGGCGTGGCGTGAATAATCTGAAAAGGTAATTCGGTAAAAAAAAATCGCCTGCAACATTCTCTTTGCGGTTGCTATCAACTTTTTTATTAAGTTGATTAAATAAGCTATAAAAGAATTACCTAAAGACGTTTCAATCCGATTATTACCGAATTCCTGCAAAGACAAACAACTACGAATATGTTTATCCGTTTTCATGTTTTTGTGCCGAATTATGCAAATTGTTAGTATCAGCGTAGTCCGTACGGCTCCAAACGCTAGCGGAATTCGAAAAAAGACAGCAAAGAAAACGAAACATTATGTTAAGTTTACAACTGCATGTCAACCAATTAAATTTTTAGTATATCGATGCATTGAAATGCGAAACAAAATCATCATTGCGCTTATGTATAATCTATTTTCATTGAAGGAGTAGAGCGTCCTATCTTTAAAACTTTTTTTTTGAGAAAATCTTACTCCTTCGTTCAAAGGAAATCTACCACAACAATTTAATAATGCCTTTTTTACAACAATAACTATTCAAAATCTCGTTAAGTTATTCTTTTTAATCTGCACGATAATTCAATTATTTAAACGCAAATAACCTAAGAGAAACAAAAATCTAAGAGACACATATCGTGTATTATGATTTTGCATATGGTTTTCACAATACGAGTTATTGCTAGCAACAAACATATTCATTTTCTTTCCTTATTTTCCCTTCATGCTTGACTCCTCTCTGTTTAGCACACGCTTTTTTCGGGTTATTTGCTGATTTTGTATTGTATTAGACGGCGTAACAGCCCGTTGAGAGCCAGAGCCTAGCTTTTTCGCACCTCCACTGTGTTGTGCGCGTTATAATTTTGACACATTTGGAGGGGACCTACTGTTTAATGCCGGTTCCGAACGGCGAATTGCGAAAGCTTTTCATGACAGAAGTACTCTGGAGGTGGGGCCGTGAAAAATGTTTGTGGCGTTATTTCCCCGAGCCGGATTCGAACCTAGGTACTCTCGCTTAACAGTCCGACGCACTAACGATTAAGCCACGGCGCCCACCTGATTTTGTATTGTGTATCATAATTTTGCATGTGCTCTTCTCTTCGATTTTTTTTTCTGATTATTTCTGTTTGAAAAATTCAGTTACCGTGCAGATTGCAAAGAGTAACTTAAAATGAAAAACCCAAAACTTTTTCGGGTTATTTTGTTGCCATAGATGTTGTTGGAGAAGAGGCATGCAATGTTGTCTGGTGTATGTGTTTATATAGATCAGTGGCACTTGCGTGTACAGGTGAAGGAAAAACTCAAATACAGTCGAAGCCCTCAAGTCGAATTTTCACGGGATCTCAAAATTAGTTCGAGTTAGAGGGCTTTTTCGAAAAATTCGAGTTAGAGGGATTAATATTTATTTTTGTTCAAAAGCCTTTATTTTATTCAAAAGAGTAGGTAGAGAAGGAAAAAACACAGGAAATTACTTAAAAAAGCTTGTAATTTTGGATTGAGTCTTCAAAATTGGAGAATGAAAAGAACTCTATTTTAAAAAGGCAGTTTTGGACCTCATCCGGACTCTTAATGTATTCACTAAACGAAGCTTGAATACATCTCAGGATACCTCACTGTTTTTATATTAAAAGCAAATTGTTTGAGGCCAACCAGCAACACAATGAATAGGCAGCGCAGTTATTCAAACAGAGCCGCACGGTTGTGTGCACAAATAACCTATAGTTAATTTGTGATTGTGTGTAAGGGACGATTATGTGACCCTAGACGACAATTGTGTCGCCCAACATGATTGTTCTACGATTTTATCGTGTTCTTTAGGTTCGAGATTTGCCGCGTAGTTCGCCATGCAAATCCTCTTTCTTGCTGTTAACATTCTCTTTCTTTCTTGCATAGGTAATCAATAAATAAGGGCAAGTTGCGTGCTTGATACAAGTTGCGAGAGGAAATTTTTTGTTTATTTTTTTGCAAAAAAAAAAAATCAAAAAATGTATTCGAGTTAGAGGGCTTTTCGACTTAGGTTTGACTTAGAGGATGGACTTTGTGTGGAAAACTGAAGGGAATGCCAAAAATATGCCGAAAAAGTTCGAGTTAGAGGGATTTTCGACTTAGAGGGCTTCGACTGTATATATTGTTTATATTATATTAAGATTCATACTGCTTGTTGTATTGGTACATTGTTGAAGAATTTGAATTTCAAGAGGTAACTCGGTAGGAATCGTGTTATATGGACGCCACGCCGCTGCTACTTAAAAGGCCCATAGACGAGACACAGTGTTGAACACGGTGTTCAACACGAGGGTAAGTGTCACGTATGGCCTGGTGTGCACACCGATGTGGGCGGAGTTTCGGGTGTGCAGAAAATCAAAAGATTTTGATTTTTTTGACACGGTGTGAACACAAGTGTCTCGTGTATGGGCAAGTGTGCACACTTTCGAGCGATCAGGTAGCGAACGACGGTCACCAGCCATTAGTGTTGTTGTTGTTTACGCATTTTTATGTATTCATCCGGTAGCAGGATCCGCTCATTTCCATGGTCCTTCCTCGCCGACGACCGAGAATAAAATGATGTGTGACGACGGCCACCAGCCATTAGTGTTGTTGTTGTTTACGCATTTTTATGCGTTCATCCGGTAGCAGGATCCGCTCATTTCCATGGTCCTTCCTCGCCGACGACCGAGAATAAAATGATGTGTGCAAGTTACACAACCCGTTCCCAGAAATCAAAATCAAGTTAACACACGCCGTCCCATTTTCCACCCAAACCTCCACACGCGTAGCACAAGCTGACATCAGCATTTCCCATCGATCATGCACCGGACACAAGGTGCCAATTTCATATGCTGATAACGCGTCTCCCTATTTTCCCAACCTTCACGACTGCAACCTGCAGTAATCCGACGCTCCTCTTTTTCCCATTTTCCTATCTTCTGCCACTGTCGCTTTAGATTAAGAAAAAATATTGTAATTCAGTAGCTGCCGGAACGGCATTAAATAAAGTGGGTTTTTTAAAAACTAAAAACAAAATTAAATATTTTAACTGGCGCCCGAGCAGGGACCCGTCGTGAAAAATAGAATAGTAGAAAGTGCGTTAGTAAAGTGCAAATAAATTTGCATAAGTGTAGATCGCGGTAAAACGTAAATCGCGTAACGCCTCGCGACGGTTTTCCGAAAACACATAAAACAAAAACAAAAATTCGTTAAAATAAGTGATTCCAGTCCAGTTCCAGTCCCAGGGAAAGAGGCACCCGAGTAGCGAAGAGCAAAAAGGAGTTAGCGCGACTAACAGCCACCTGGAGATGCAGTTACTCATATTAATGTAAGAAATTTATTTTATCTATTGTAAGTGTAAATGATTAAGTATATGGAAAAGTGAATTCAAAGAAGATTTAATTAAAATTGCAATGAAAAAAAAGTATTCAATTATCTAAAGAATTTAAGCAAATTACAAAAAAAAAAAAAAAATATTAAAAATACAATAAAGAAGAAAAGTGAATTAAAAGGAAAATTAAATTAAAATAACAAAAGAAAGAATTTGCATATTGAAAGAAATATTGAAAAATTGAACAAAAATTATAATACGTTAAGAAAAGAATTTAGCATATAAGAGAAAATAGTATTCTAAGAATAATTTTTTTTCTTCATATTTACAAATTTAACAAGAATACATTAAATACTAATAAAAATAAAATGGCAAGGAACGAAAATCTTATTCGTCCATCCAGACTCCCTATTAATTCAGAGAATCCAATTCCCCCTAATCCCCCGACTGAATCAGCAAATGTGTTACTGCACAACCAAATCCGACAAATGGTTTCCGAAATCCTTTTGCAAGAATGCCCTCGCCTTATTAATACATTCCTTCACCCAACAACTGACCCAAGTCTTGATCTCGATCAGGACATTAGCGAAGACCAGAGGAATAACTTATCCGAAATGGATAAGATACCCGACGTGGTGAGAAGCCTAAGGGAATTCTCAGGTCAAGCAGGAGAGTTCAGCTCTTGGAAGAAGAGCGTGGACCGCATTCTGAGACTGTATGAAAGTTCCAGGGGTACGCCAAGATACTTCGGTATCTTGAATGTAATACGAAATAAGATTGTGGGACAAGCCGATACAGTGTTGGAGTCTTATAATACTCCTCTAAATTGGGAACGTATTTCACGTTGCCTGACCCTGCACTACGCAGATAAGAGAGATATTGGTACTCTCGAGTACCAAATGACCAGCCTTATCCAGGGTCATCGTACTGTCCAAGAATTCTATCAACTGGTATATCATCATCTGTCACTCATCCTGAATAAAATCTCTTCAATGGAGATGAGCGTCGATGCAATGAACGTATTGGTAAAAACTTACCGTGACAAAGCACTCGACACATTTGTGAGAGGACTTAAAGGAGATCTCCCAAGACTCCTTGGGTTGAGAGAACCAGTTGATCTTCCACAGGCTTTACACCTTTGCCTAAAGTTGGAAAACTTGAATTATCGCACGTACCATGCAAACCAGACTCAAGACACTACGCGAAAATTTAACAACATTTCAGCGCCACACAATCTTCGTCAAACAAACCATGCACCTCATCGTACTCCACAAATTCCTTTTTATCCAGAACTACTATATGTTCCCCAGAGACCACCTAAGCCGATCTTCTCACATTCTTTTGCTCGCAATCCACAACCTTTTGTTCGCAATCCCCAACCTTTTTCCCAGAACCACACTCATGCCAATCAATATCAAAACAATCAATCAACATTCGGTCAACCACGTAACTACCATAACCAGTTCCCACCAAGAACGGTCCAACGACCCTCATCCATGGACGTCGATCCATCGGTTAACTCGAGGCAGGTCAACTATCAGAATAGGCTTGCACAAAAGAATTGGCCACCAGCACCCAAAAGATCCCCCACTGGTTCATACGGGCATGTACCTCCCCAAAAACTCCAGAGAACGTATCATACAACTACCGAACCATCCGTTGCTGAAATGGCACAATATCAACAAGTAGTTGAAGCCGAAGACAATGATAACGAAACTTTGGGTGACTACTTAGAAACATATACTAGCGAGAATGAAATGCACGTCGAGTATGACGAGCCCGAAACAGGATACGAAGAAAACATGAACGCGTCCCAAATTACCCAAGATATTCATTTTTTAGGATGAACTGCTCTTCGCTCCCTTATTTTGAATATAGGACGAAGAGCGGCAACACATTAAAGTTTCTTATAGACACCGGGTCTAATAAGAACTATATTCAACCTGACTGCGTAAAAATTAAAATTCCGAATCAAAATCCCTTTTTCGCCAATTCCGTAGGTGGTAATGTGGAAATCACTCACCATGCTATGCTCCACCTTTTCGGTCCCCACAGCACTCCCTTGAAATTCTTCATTCTTCCTACTCTTAAATCCTTCCACGGCATAGTTGGCAATGATAGCCTGAAGGAACTTAACGCCATAATCCATACAGCTGAAAGCTACCTAATCTTTAACGGAAACATTCAGATTCCAATCAAGCAGCATGTCACACAGTCCGTCAATAACATAAACCTAAGAATGGCACACCTTAGCGCGAATCAAACGAACCAGCTGGTAAGCGTTATTAGACAATATCCTAACCTTTTCACCGAGCCTAACGAAAGACTCACATATTCGACCGTGGTGAAGGGCGAGATCAGAACGACCAGTGATGATCCCGTATATTCGAAAACGTATCCTTACCCGATGGCATTAAAACCAGTCGTCGACAAGGAGATAGCAAAACTACTCGCCGATGGTATCATCCGACCTTCACGGTCGCCTTACAATGCTCCAGTATGGGTTGTCCCGAAGAAACTGGACGCATCGGGCGAAAAGAAGTACAGATTGGTAGTGGATTATCGGAAACTTAACACCATTACTGTTCCCGATAGATACCCAATCCCCGAAATAAATGATGTCTTAGCTAATTTAGGAAACAATAAATTCTTTTCGGTCGTTGATCTACGTAGTGGGTTTCATCAGATTCCCTTAAAGGAATCTGATATCGAAAAAACGGCATTCTCAGTCAATAATGGTAAATTCGAGTTCACTCGCTTGCCCTTTGGACTGAAGAATGCGCCTGCTATTTTTCAACGCGCTCTAGACGACATCCTTAGAGAGCATATCGGAATTCGTTGTTATGTATACATTGATGATATTATTATTTTCGGTAAAACCGAAGAAGAACATCTCAGGAATCTCGCATCTGTTTTCCAGACTCTAGACAGAGCCAATATGAAGGTACAGATAGATAAGTGCGAATTCCTACGAACTTCGGTAGAATTCCTTGGTTTCATCGTCAGTGATAAAGGCATTAAAACCAACCCCATGAAGGTTAAGGCCATCGTTGACTTTCCACCGCCAACGAACCTTAAGGAATTAAGATCATTTTTGGGTATGTCGGGTTACTACCGACGATTCATTCCAGGCTACGCTAAGATCGCACAGCCCCTTACTGTACTTTTAAGGGGAAAGGAAGGAAACGGTCGAGTATCAAAGAATTGCTCAAAGAACGTACCGATTCGGTTAAACGAGGAAGGACTTCGGGCTTTCCAAGCTCTGAAAAACTCTCTTTGTTCCCGAGAGGTAGTATTGGCCTATCCGGACCTAACCAAAGATTTCGATTTGACAACCGATGCATCCAACTATGCGATTGGTGCGGTGCTGATGCAGTGTGGGAAACCAATAACCTATCTATCCCGAACACTCAGCAACACTGAGGCCGCATACGCCACGAACGAAAAAGAGTTACTGGCCATCATCTGGGCCTTGAACAGCTTGAGGAACTTCTTGTACGGATCGAAGAAGGTTAATATTTATACCGACCACCAGCCGCTAACCTTCGCGCTCAGTAACAAGAATCATAATGCCAAGATGAAAAGATGGAAATCGATCCTTGAAGAATACAACCATGAAATTATATATAAGCCCGGCAAAACGAACATCGTTGCAGACGCTTTATCTAGACCACCAAAGCAAACCCTGATAAATTCCATGACAGCTTCACAACATAGTGATGAGAGCTCATCACATAATTTAATACCCTTTGTCGAAACACCCCTTAACGTTTTCAAAACACAATTAATTCTCAACCTCGGCGATTCCAGCCAATACCAACTTCAAAAACCCTTCCCAAGATATTGGAGACACATTATTACCGAACCACAATATACCAAAGAAAATCTAGTAGGCATATTTAGGCGATTCCTGAATCCCAATGTCATAAACGGGATTAAAACAGAAGAACAAGTAATGGGTCTTATCCAACAGATCTATCCCCTATATTTTAGCAATTACAAGGTCAGATTCGCAAGGAAACAAGTAGAAGATGTGTGCGATGATGCACAGCAGGAAAATATGATAATTGAATGCCATAAAAGAGCTCATAGGAGCGCGCATGAGAACAAACTTCAAATTCTAGAAACACATTATTTCCCCAAAATGAATTCAAAAATTAAAAAGATTACCAAACAATGTAACATATGCAAAAGCAATAAATATGACCGTCATCCAAATAACCCAGTTTTAGCTCCTACACCCATTCCGGAATTCCCAGGACAGATTCTTCACGTGGATATATATTCCACGCAAGGACATCTCGTTCTCACAGCAATCGACAAATTTACCAAACTGGCTCAAACAAAAATAATAAAGTCCAGAGCAATCGAGGACATAAGGAAGCCGCTACGGGATATTTTATTCTTCTACGGAGTTCCGAAGTACGTGGTAGTCGACAACGAAAAGTCGTTGAACTCCGCTTCTATCACATTTATGATGGAGGATCAGCTGAACATCAAGGTATTCAGAACACCATCTTATAAGAGTGAAGTGAATGGACAGGTTGAACGCTTCCATTCCACTCTATCTGAAATAATGAGATGCCTAAAAGCTGATGGAGTGGAACGATCCTTCGAAGAACTGCTCGAGAGGTCTGTGTACGAATACAATGCCACCATTCATTCGGCCACTGGTAAAAGACCGCTGGATCTCTTCTATGGAAGAGTAATTACTGCCAGCCCAGAAGACTTCGAAAAATCTAGGTTAGAGGCCATAGAACAGCTCAATAGGAAGCAACATGATGACCTCAAATATCACAACAAGAACAGGGAGCAACCAAAAAAATATGAACCAGGACAGGTAATCTTCGTCAAAAGAAACAAACGACATGGTTCAAAGTTAACTCCGCGATATAAAGAAGAAACAGTCCAGGAGAATCGTACGACTACGGTTTTGACTAACTCTGGCAGAATAATTCACAAGAGCAATATCAGAAACTGAATCTCTATCTACCCCTCACTTATTCCCATTTCTTTCTTATTACAGATCACTCTTCCTTACCCTTCGAGCCGATATCCAAATACTCGACTATTCCAACTCTCGTATAGTAACACTCAATGTCGGAAAGGCTAGAATCCAGAATGGTAACCTGAAACTGATTCACACTATTGATATCCCACCATACGAACAATTCCTTACTGAAACAACATCCCTTATAAACCAACACATACCTAAAACCAATTCCTTTTATCCTCTACTGGAACACGAATTCTCTCAAATACAGAACCTTATAGACAATATTAAAACCCATAGACATAAAAGATCACTAGACTTCATCGGGTCAGCTTGGAAATGGATCGCGGGAAACCCCGACCACGACGATCTGATTCTAATGGAAGATAGGATCAATAATATAATCGATAATAACAATAGCCAATTTCATATTAACGAAGCTTTTCGCAACAAAATTAGTAAATTAAGTAATGTAACAAATGAAATACTAAATGTTATAAGAAAAGATAAATCATTTCAAAATGAACTAGCATTAAGCCTTCAGATAAAATCTAGACTAATAAAAGAAGAACTAAGAGACATAATATACTCAATTGAATTAGCAAAAATAAATGTTGTCAATTCAAACATACTTTCTAAAGAAGAAATTGCTAATATAATGAAGAAATTAGATTTGAATACTGTACCATTTAATAATATTGAAGAAGCCCTGGCAATGGCAGATGTTAAAATTTTATCAAATTCAACACAGCTTTTATATATAATAAACATACCAAAAACAAATGAAATTATATACGAGAAACTTTTTATAAAACCTATTAAAAAAGAAAGAAATATAATCAGCAAAATTCTATATCCAAATGTTATGAAATGCAATAAAACAATATTAGGAATAAAAAATGATTGTAAAACAATTTTAAATCTAACTATTTGTAAAGAACAAGATGTAATAGATATAACTAATGATAAGTGTATTCCCAACCTACTCAATGGCAAAAATGCGACATGCACCCTTACCAATGACCAACATATTCCTAACCTTGAACAAATCCTCCCCGGTATCCTATTCCTTAATAACTTCCAAGGTGAGATAAACTTGAACGGGACAATGGAAACCTTAAACGGCACGTTCTTGATACAATTCGAAGATGCTACTATCTCAATAAAAGACCACCAGTTCATATCGGAAAGAATAGAAGGTACGCGGATTCTACCACCAATCCTGCAACCGACATCGCACAAAACCGAAATAGAAGAAGTTCTCTCACTTGAACTCATCAAGGAGCTTCATATCAACACCACCAAAGAAATCGACCACATCAGAAGAGGAAAAACAATGCACCAATGGATAAGCTACTCTATCTTGGCAATAATCTGCATTATCTTCATTGTCATTCATCTACTAAAAGGGCAGAAGAAGCCATCAACTGTAATGATCGTACCGCCGATGTCGACGAACCAGAAAACATCAGAAAACAACAGCATCCAGAATATCGCTCAACACCATAGAAGCATTTACGATATACCATACTTTTAACTACGCGAGGACGCGAGAATTAAAGGGGGAAGAGTTACACAACCCGTTCCCAGAAATCAAAATCAAGTTAACACACGCCGTCCCATTTTCCACCCAAACCTCCACACGCGTAGCACAAGCTGACATCAGCATTTTCCATCGATCATGCACCGGACACAAGGTGCCAATTTCATATGCTGATAACGCGTCTCCCTATTTTCCCAACCTTCACGACTGCAACCTGCAGTAATCCGACGCTCCTCTTTTTCCCATTTTCCTATCTTCTGCCACTGTCGCTTTAGATTAAGAAAAAATATTGTAATTCAGTAGCTGCCGGAACGGCATTAAATAAAGTGGGTTTTTTAAAAACTAAAAACAAAATTAAATATTTTAACTTGCACACATGTTACACGTTTGTGGCGAAAGGCAACATAACACCGTGTTCAACACTGTGTCTCGTCTATGGGCCTTTTTACATAAATTACATGAAACCAGCAGTACCTACATTAAAAAAAACTAAGAAGGCTTAGGCGAAGTTATTGTCGTGTGTTATATATGATAAAGATTGCTAGAATGTAAAAATTGTGTCAATATACGTTAATATCCCGTTCAATATGCAGCAAAAATGAACTAAAATCAAGTATTACTTTATTAGTTTAATTAAGATCTACAAGATTGAACAGAGTAGGATAATGATTGTGTTCAATTTAATCTATTATGAACTTATAGCTCCACCTGTTCTCTTTTGTTTAACCTTCGCGAAGCGATTGCGAATAAACTTGCGAAAGAAAGTATTCAATTTATCCTAGTTGTCTTCTTATTCTGCGATGTACGTCACGAAACAGCATTTGTGACAAATACTAATAATACTGTATTTTTAACAAATACTAGTTGGTAACAAATGTTTATTTCTAATTGTATGTATTGCATTGAACGTAAGCAAATGCGGTTTTTGTTGATAGCAGACAGGGGGTCATCCCCTGCACAGAAATAGCACCGATAGCGGTTGATCTATATTACAACGTCTCAAATGTTATCGTAGGTCAATCTTGTTGAAAACAATTTCTTTTCCACAAGTATACGATGTATTTTAATCGAATTTTAACTTACGTTCATTTCAACTTCAGAATCGATTCGAAATGACTTCAGAAAAGTTGGGTAAGTCTGCAAACTGCTGTTTGCTATTTAATTTATTCAATAATAATTTTATTTTTGCAGCTTTCCTAAGCGTGTCCAACAAATCTGGACTTGTTGACTTTGCAACCCGCTTATCCGTATTCGGGTTTAAACTTGTAGCCAGCGGAGGCACTGCTGCAGCCTTACGTAATGCTGGTCTGGCTGTTAAAGATGTATCTGATATTACCGGTGCTCCTGAAATGCTAGGAGGCCGGGTGAAGACATTGCACCCAGCTGTTCATGGTGGTATCTTGTCGAGGTGAGCTATTTCTTTAAAGCAATTTGTGACTGTTTGCATAACAACTGTATTTAGGCTGATAGAAAGTGATATGGCGGATCTGAAAAAGCAGAAAATTGACCTCATTCAACTGGTAGTGTGTAACTTGTATCCATTTGTTGATACAGTTTCAAAGCCGAGTGTGACTGTTGCCGATGCCGTGGAAAATATCGATATCGGTGGGGTAACTCTTTTGCGGGCGGCTGCGAAAAATCACGAACGCGTTACGGTGGTGTGTGAGTGCAGTGATTACAGCAAAGTCCTGGAGGAAATTTCGCAAAATGGAGACACTACATTAGATACACGGTAAAGGTTTACCTTAAAGATTTCGATTTGATTTTTGATTTTAAAAATATTTTGTTGCTATAGAAAAATTCTTGCTTTAAAAGCGTTTACGCACACCGCTACATACGACGATGCGATTTCTAATTACTTCCGTAAGCAGTATTCCGCTGGTGTGTCGCAGTTGAATCTGCGATATGGCATGAATCCTCACCAGAAGCCAGCACAGATATTTACTCAGCTTGAAAAACTGCCCCTTAAGGTCTTAAATAATGCTCCAGGATTTATAAATTTGTGCGATGCTCTTAACGGATGGCAATTGGTACGTGAGCTTAAGAGGGCACTAAATCTACCAGCAGCCGCAAGCTTTAAGCATGTCTCACCTGCTGGAGCTGCTGTGGGTAACTCACTAAGCAAGGAAGAAGCAAAACTATGCATGGTGGATGATTTGTATGAAATGCTTACGCCACTAAGCACGGCCTATGCAAGAGCTAGGGGAGCCGACAGAATGTCATCATTTGGTGACTTTGTGGCGTTATCTGATATATGCGATGTTGTAACAGCCAAAATAATTTCCCGTGAGGTCTCTGATGGAATAATTGCACCAGGTTACACGCCGGAAGCTTTTGAAATCTTGAAAAAAAAGAAGAATGGCGCCTACTGCATTTTACAAGTACGAAGATAATGTAATAACTATAAACTGTGTACTACTTTTGTAATTAATTTTTTTTTAGATGGATCCTGATTATGAGCCAACAGCAATTGAAAGAAAAACTATTTTCGGTTTGACTTTAGAGCAAAAGCGCAACGATGTAGTAATTGACAAGAGTCTTTTCGAAAATATTGTCTCCAAACGTAAGGATATTACGGAAGAAGCTATCCGGGATCTAATTGTGGCAACTATTGCATTGAAGTTCACGCAGAGCAATTCAGTATGCTACGCACGTAATGGCCAAGTAATAGGGATTGGCGCCGGTCAACAATCAAGGATTCATTGCACACGTTTGGCTGGTGAAAAAGCTGACAATTGGTGGCTACGTCAACATCCTAAGGTCGCTTCAATGAAATTCAAAACAGGCGTGAAACGCGCAGAGATTTCAAACGTCATAGACAACTTTGTAAACGGAACTATTGGAAAGGATATGCCACTGGCACAATTTGAGTCCATGTGCGTCAGGGTTTGGTCTGAAAAGAGTACGACTTAAGTTTAATTTTGTTTTATTAGGATGGAAGTTGTACCTCAACAATTGACGGACGCCGAAAAAGTTAACTGGTTGAGGAAACTGAATGGAGTCGCTTTGGCATCTGATGCATTCTTCCCGTTCCGAGATAATATTGATCGGGCTAGATTGGTAAAAATATTTGAATTTATCCGCTTATAGCTCCTTACATTTGCAACATTTCAGAGTGGAGTTTCTTTTATCGGCAGCCCAGCGGGATCTACAAATGATGCTGGAGTAATTGCTGCTTGCGATGAACACGGAATCGTACTTTCACATACAAATTTAAGATTATTCCACCATTAAAATTTTATACGCTAAATCTGCACATGTTCTATAATTTTTTTTGTAGTCGATTCAAATCTTCCATTTTTTTTTTCAAATGTTCATTTAAAGTCAGACAGAAAATTTGTAAATAAAAAAATAAAAATTAAGTTATCATTTTTATTCTTCATAGCTTAGGCTTGGTAAGTTTTGCTGATCTATTTAATGTTTATTGGATACCTCTGAAGATATCATCTTACTACTTTTCCAGCACCCGATTTTTGCATATTACTTGCAACAAGTTAAGGGCCTAAGAAAAGGAGCACCAAATTTGGACAAGTAAAAGGATGTATTCAAATTTTGACAAGTAAAAAAAATGCATAAAATATTCTTTAAATATACTTGTATTGAAACGATACAGGTTTTTAATTTTTTTTAAATTACTTGTCATTTTTTCCTCATAGCTGTGAGTACATCTTAGAAGTCTATGGAAGTCATTTATTTTAAAATTATTTTATTTTTTAACAAATATGTCTTACGTTATTAAGAAAAAAGTTTTTTTTGCATTAATACGATTTTCGTGGAGAGCGCTTAAAAATTCTCCTGCAGTTGAAACTAAAAATCAGGAATGTGAAAACGAAAAGTATTACGGACGCTAAAATGAGAGCATAAAATGTTGTTTCTTCCATATTCGATGGATCGAGAACGTGATGTTGTGGTATAAGCTGATATTCGACTAGCACTTGCGTTCCATTCGGAGGTGGACAAGGTTGTTGGACAATGATTTCTTGATGCTGAACCTAAATGCAAGTTTATTAAATGGTGTTCCTTTCTTTGCATTAATAATTGTACCTGTTTGTTGCGACACAACTGCAGTCCGGCTGAATTGGCTAGTGTTTCAGGGCTATACTCATCTGCTACTAAGACTGGTAGAAGCCATTTCTCTGGAGAGACTAATTGTAACCATGACCAGAACTTTGAAAGATTTCTGGAATGCAATGAGTAGCCACCTACAGCTGTGAGACCTAATGTAATGATAACGTTGAGTACAGTTGCTGAAATTTTTGATGGAAGGAGGTGAGCACAAAACAAAGCAAGCGTCTGGATAACCGTTAAGTACAGGAGCATATAACCTGAAATTTGTTTGAAACATGCATTTTAATTGAAGCTTGACTATCTAGGGGGAGCATACCCATGTACAAATATATTCCAGTATCGCTGCTGGTGGAATATGTGTATAGGCCGGCCATGCTATGTGCCGGCAAAAGGTAAGCCAACCAAATACAGAGACTCGGAAATAGTCCAAGAAGACACTGTCATAAGTTAAAAAAAATGTGATTCAATTCTATTGTATACAAACATGTCACCTACCTGTATTGTAATGTACAGCTCTCTAGAGTATAACTCTAAGCGAATGTCTCGTTCGACATGTTTGCGATCCTCTTGAGCATCCCTAATCGTAAGCATAAGAAGGGGCCAATATGCGACTGCCATGATGCAGTGGTGGTAACCAAAGCGATCATTATAAGTTAGTTGTGGGTCCGAAGCTGGCACATCCCAAAAGATGCATCCAATGCATAGCGAGAGCACAGCTGTAGCTATTAATTTGCTTATCCAGGTTAACAGAGAACCTGGCTGCTTATATGCAGCAAATCGTTTGATCAATGCCTTTGTCTGTCCAAGAAAACCAGCTTTCCGTGTAAAAGCTGGCAGTGACGCAGGTGGAGCAGCCAATGGAGGCTCAGAATTAATTTGGTCCCAAGAATTTGCTAACGATTCAATCCGCGCTGATGATTCCAGCATGGCCGCTGCAGAAAGATCATCTAACGTTACTAAATCAACTAAAAATAGACAAGAATCTAATGTAATGATAAGATTTAAGTGATATGTTTATTTTCAGTGCTCACGATAGTAGTCTGCTGGATTTTTAAATGGGGGACATGGATAGCCAAGTGAGCCCATATGGCGCGGAAGATCAGATCTACTGCCTGAGAACACCGTCCTGCCTCCAGAGAGCAACAAAACCCCGGAGCACATTGAAAGTATTTCAAAAGTAGGTGGTTGAAGTGTCATAATAACTATGCGACCACCACTGCACCATTGTCGAAGGTATTCCACCAAGAAAAAAGTATCAAAAATGTCCATATTGCTTGTTACTTGATCCAGAATTAAGATAGATGATTGCGCTAGCAATTGGCAAGCTACGCTTAGTCTTTGCTTTTCCGAATGAGTCAATGATGATATGTTTGATGCGCGAAAGGTAGTAAGTCCTAAGTCTTCAATAAGGATATCCATCTAAAAAATAAAAAAGTTCTCCATCAAAGTGTGTGGATAGTCTGGATATTGGTCAGAGCGTACCTTTTCTTTAAAATCACTGCAATCAATCGGTCCTCGTAACGCTGCATGGAAATTTAGAGTGCACTGCACGCTCATACGGGGATCCAATGACGAACATTCCAAAGCCGGTACATAGCTGCACAATTCTCGCAGTCCACGCCTGTTTATTTGCTGACCATTCACCAGAATTTCACCAGATATTCGGTCTCGAAGTCCCGCCAAACATTCGGTTAGTGCCGTTCCTTCTGGCTGAGAAGTCGCCATAATGGCAAAGAGGTCACCTGCTTTTGCTTGCAGCGAAATTCCTCGCAACCCGGGATTTACATCCAAGCAATGCACTTGGATGTTGGGATACACTAGACCCATGTTCGAATGCTTCCGGTTTGAGATAGTATGTGAACTGTGTGGGTTGTGGTGGTGTTGGTGATCCATCCGGCTGCGGTTGGTTGTATACGTTCTTGTATCATAATCGCCATAAGTTCCTAGTTCGGTACTAAGTAAATCTGCTTCGCTGTGCGACCGGTTACCATAATGCTTTCCATTTGGAATGTAGTGGGTGTTGATATGGTTTCCAACTAGAGATGAAAAAAATACATATGATTTAAGAAATCTTTCGCCAAAAATGGTAGCGTACCAGCTATGCTAGCTCGACTATTCGCCTGTCGAAGAGCGGCGATTGGCACACCTTGAGTTCTAGAATCAGGTCGCGGAGTCGGGATTCCGCCAATTGCTCGAAAATCTGATTCACTGCGGTACTTTCTGTAGTGGTAACCAAAGATAAAACATTTTTTTTAAAACTGGTAGGATTAACACATCAATACCTTAAATTTGGTGGCACTCTGCTTCTTGTGGTCTCATTGTCACTACTATCGTACCCAGATGAGCCGGCTGCCGGACCAGAGCTGTCGCGAAATCCACGGTTCACCCGACCTCTTCCTGGTCCCGGTCCGGGTCGATGTGACCTTTGCGAGCCGGCGTTTGGGGGAAAAACTCGAGGCAGGCCAAACTTTAAATACGTGTACATATTCGAACCTAAAGGTGACCTAATGAAATAAATGCAACCGTTAATGATAATAGAAAACCTACACTTGAAGAACTTACTTTGGACCGTATCGCGGATGGTTTAGTATAGATTGAACAGTCGTATCGCGTAATTGGAAGTTTCCATATGGCAACGGCGATTTATCTGATGACCCCAAAGCAGAATCCGTGAAGTCTGAGTTGAGGTTCTGTCTGCAAAATAATTAAATAGATTTAACATAGTAAATTACTACTTCGCATTTCCGACTGCAAGTATTGTCATGCGGAAACTGTTTTCGATGACCAATGAACCGATCTGCTTATCATACATAGGAGTGGTTAAGCAATTGCTTATGACTTTTCGTTCGTTTCATTGAATGTGGCAGGTGGTGGTGACTTCTACGTGGACAATTATGCGCACGGCTTTAATGACAGCCGGAAACGCAGCGAAGTCCATGAAGCGAATGGATTCGCATTGTGGTCAATGCTTATTCAATCATTTGTGAAAGCCGTTCACAACCTACCTGTAGATTGACCAAGCATGGAGGTCTTCTGATGCAGCGGGTGGTAAAGGTGTGTTCGGTCCGTGTGGTACCGAGTATCTCCGCTCCTCACGGGATAATTTTTTTGACGAAAAGTTACTCATTTCCATGTTCTGAAAATAAAAACGGGAATATAAAAAGTATGTCAACAGGTTAGGACATTTTTTTGTTTTTTCATTTTTTTAAAAATGCTTTCGTAACTGTGATCTAAGTTTTATATAGTCAATTCATTTTCATTTAGTTAGTTAGAGTTTATAACACAATACAACAAGTCAATAAGTTAACAAGTCCAGTTAATTTCTGTATCACAATAAAAACCATAACACTTAAAAAAATAAAGAAAACAACCAATTTTGTTGGGTGCTTTCTCTGATTTATTAATAGCATCAAATACAATAAACTCTCTATAATTCGAACCTCTACAGTTCGAAAACCTCTATAAATCGAAGCATTCTCACAGTCTCTTGAAAAAACCTCTGTAAATCAATGAAAACCTATGCAATTTTGTTTATTCGAATTCATTTTGGTGCAAAACAACGTGAAAACCTCTATAATCCGAAAATTACGGCTTGTTTACCTCTATAACTCGAAGTCACGTTTACTTTTTCTTTTTTAACAACTGTTAGTTGAAATGCGTACGTGACTAAAGCGAGCAATATTTATTTTCTGAAACCTCAGTAATTCGAAAACCTTATGGTCTACACTGCTGCTTTGTAATTGAATTTCTTTCGGCTCACCATTTTTTAATCAAGACTATGAACGTAATTTATAACATGGTACTGACATACTGTTCCAGACCAAAGCAAGCCTATTAATATTTTCGGCGTAACATTTAGCGCTTTGCAAAGTTGGCGAATGTAATCCATGGGAAATTGTCCTCGTGCAATCAAAGATTTTTATTGGCACACACAATTTTTCAATATACAAATTAGGACCTATTTCGAAATTAATTTATTCTTCACATATTTTGTATTTAACTGTTGTCACTTGGCTATTTAATGCTTACTTGTTGCCTTTAAACAAGTCAATTGCTGTCAGTTAGAACTTATTAACTTTTTAGTTAGTGGAGTGGAGCCTCTTTTCCTCCAACATTTGTTGTTTACAATTACAGAAGAAGTAGGTTGCAGCGCTCTCAGACTTGTTGTAAAATCAAATACTTTTTCATTCAGATGAAAACTTTTCTAATAAATATAACGAATCCCAATTCGCTCAAGTGGTTAGTGGTAATTATAACTAAGCCATTTTGCAAGGAAAATCTAGTTGGGCGTCTACCAATGCATTTTTATGGGCCCCTTATAAAGTAGGAATCATGTCACTGAAATAAAACTCTGTTGTTATACCCCAGACCGCTTGCATTTTGCTTTTTTCTACGTGCGAAAAGTTATATGCATACAATGCGGGTGGTTGCAACAGACTAAGGTTAATGTCTGATCTGTTGCTTTAGCTTTTTCATTTGCTTTTCTATACGTCGATGTCTTTTAAAAAAATATGAATTAAAAATTACTACGTCTAATTTCTCTTTTTTTGGCAGAAAACTGTATTAACATATCTCCAGCACAGATGATCTAAAAATACTAGTGCCAGCTTAGTTTTTTTCGCGCTATAGATTCTCATCGAAATTCCCCCTTCAACGGGACTGCCTAGCGTGTAGCACACGCCGTGCTTAGCTTCATGGTTTTTTCATTCAACGTAATGCTACAGTTAATGGCCATGCTAAGAGAGATACGTCGAAATGAAGGCCACTATTACCTAAAGTATGCGACAAGAGTCTTAGTAGACATGAACTCCGCTGACTACAAGCAAATGCCCAAGCGCCAACTTCTGTACTTGTTGAGGTAAGCAAACTAGAAAAAAAAATTAACAAAACTGTCTACAGCAATGACTTGTTCTTCAGAGAGTAGAGTTGAATGACACAAATTGAACGGTACATTCTTTGTTTGAGCTTATAATTCTATAGTATTGCTTGTGTGGGTCTTTTGCAGATACCTACGCATTATAAAATAAAAAAGAAACAGTTGATGTTATTCCCTACAGTAGAGTATTGTAATACAATTATGCTACCGATACCCGAGTGGCGGTCGTTTATATGCCGGCGTAGGGCATATCGATACAGGGCCATGGAAAAGTGCTACGACAACGACCTATTTTATTTAATTCATGCGTAGAGGGGCATGATTGGCATCCAGATACATTCAGTCGTGGAACTGTAGTCGTATAGTGTGTAATTTAAAGTTTACATGTGTGTGTCGTTCGCATGTGTGGGTATGAAAAATCTGCTTTTTTCGTCACGTGTATGCTAAATAATATACTGGTCTAACTATGTTTCTACTTTAAGAAATGCCCCATATATAGTGGGGATGAATTTTTGTAATTATGGCTGCCGGATGTGCACAGAAATAGTGTATGATAGTGGCTGGACGTCTCCCATTTTTTCGATACCGTGCCACATTGACTTGCTGTTAATTAACCGGTAATGTCTCGGGTTTAAGGTTTTTCTCTAAATTCATACTATATATCACGCTTAATGAATTGTAAAAATACTTTTTTCTTAAATTATTTCAAATGGACAGAATTTAAAAAGATAATATTCTGCCATCTACCATGTAATATAATATTCTTTAAGATTATTATTTTTAAAAAAAGTGTTACATCTTTTGAATTTGAAAACTTCAGTCTGAATATAAAAGTTTTTATGTATAAAAAGGAGGTATTTTTTTCGTAAAAGCTTTTATTTTTAACTTTTACTTTGACCTGCATTTGAGTAATCCCAGTTAATCGTTTTGTTTCTATTAATTAATCTTATAAATTAATAATTTGTTCATCGGTCTTATTTATGGAGATGATCCTTAAATAGAAATACAAACTTAGTGAGTGCAGTTGGCCAAGATTTGTATGGCACTTACACGTAACAGTGTCTTACTCCATGGGTTCCAGCTACTTGGCTATTATAGTCTTACATATATCATACCCACATTCCAGTGGGTAATAAAATATTTGAACAAACAATGTATTTTAAGAACTTTCAGTTAGTTGAGTGTCGGGTAGCGCCAAAATGAAAGAATTGAAGATTTTGCTAAATCTTTTTTAACCTTTCGAAGGGTTAAGTATGTGAAGAAAAGGGATAAATATTAGGTTGTCAAATATCTCCCTTCCGCCTTTTTGTCTTTTGAATTTTCCGGCTATGTACAAAGCGCTACAAAGCTCGTATCTGGCAGTAAATCATTTGAAAGGTCTTGACCTAACCTACAAAACGTCGCTATCCATGATTAGTTTGGATACGAGCTCTGTAGCGCTTTGTACATAGCCGGAAAATTCAAAAGACAAAAAGGCGGAAGGGAGATATTTGACAACCTAATATTTCTGAAGGTAAAAGGCTAACTTGTGGGCTGGTGTGCATGTGGCACGGTGCACGCACCGTGCATGAAACGAAAAACCACAAAAATACTATGAATTAAAAAAAAAGTAGACTTGTTCATAATCCGTGTTTGTAGTTAAGATTCAATACATACATGTATTCATCATTTTCAAATAATTAAAATGTTTTAATTATGAAAATAAAGTCATTTTTAGGGTATTTACTATCGCAAACAAATTATTCACAAAAATTTTAATGAAACCGTCATTCTTGAGTAGTCGGCCTCCTTTACCTCAGAAGTCGGCCCGTCAATTATTCAGTATTCGGTCCGAGTATTTTCTTCCAGATTGCCACTGTTGCAATTAAGGTGAGCGCCGTTGGCACAATCGCCGTTGGTCCCACCTTAAGCGAACGACTCACAATCCTCCTGGAGTACTTCTGTCATGAAAAGCTTTCGCAATTCGCCGTTCGTAACCGGGATTAAACAGTAGGTCCTCCCCACATGTGTCAAATTGTAACACGCACAACACAATGGAGGTGCGAAAACGCTTGGTTCTGGCTCTCAACAGGCCATTATGCCAACCCAATGTATGTATGAAGTTAGGTTTTAAGCAAAATTTACAGCTTTAAAGTAAAAAATAAAACAAAAACAAACAAACCAAATTTTTTGAAATAAAATATTGAAGGTCGATTTACCAAATCGAATCTTCAATAGTCGGCCAATCTTAGAAGAATTACTGAAAAAATGTCTTCTTACGACTGCCTCCTCGCCTTTTATTGAAATTTTTGTTCAATATACAGTAAAAAGAATCTATTGATAAAACAAATATAGCAATATAACGTACCTACCGACAATATTTCAATGATTTTAAGACATTTTTGAAAATCACTTTCACAATTTTTTTAACAGCAAAAATGAGACATTTCACTTTCTACGAAAACTTGAATCAAAGTGACAATTTTAACTAAGGAACTAGCAATTGCTTTGCAACAACCTTTTACTAACAGATAGGAAAATCATTATCCCTTATAGAAAAAAATTGAAAGTGTGTTTTAGAAACGGATTAACTATTACGGATCGTTTTCTGGCGCGGCGGCCGACTACTGGAGGTGGCCGACCTTACGTGCCATTACCCTAGTTGTTTTTTTTTTTTGTGTATTTCCCTGAGTTTCTTCATGCATCGACGCATTTTTCCATTTTTCCCACAATAACACAACAAAAACAAAATCAGATAATTATGTGGACCAACAATTTCACTTTCTCAGCATTCCAATGTGAGCAGCCAACGTGGTAGAAGTTGTGTTACCACCACCGCATCAACTTTGACGGTTAGACTGCACCTGCCTGTAGCATTGCGCTGAACTACAAATTTCCCTGGGACGGCGACTGAAATGTTTGTGTTTTGTTTTTTTTCTTTTATGTGCCGTCGTGCCAAGCCCGTTTGCTGGATCAGTCAATTAGTGGACACGAATAGAAGCTGAACTTCTTTATAACTGTTGTAGTGGCCTGCTACGAGTAGTCCGGATTGGCCTAGTTGCTGTTGGGCGATGCGACTGTGCAGTGGAGCGGTGGAATGTGGTACTGCTTTCGCAGATTTATTAATTTGCATTTTTATTTTACATTTAATGGAAACATTTGTATGCATGGGCTGTGTCTCAGCCAGCCACCGGGAAACCAGAAATCGGTTATGATAAGTAATGCTGACGCAATGTCGAATGACAAATGACGCTAACGAATATTACGGTAACAGATTTTATTCTAAGCTACCTTTCGAACACAAGATAGACATAAACGTTCATGCAAGATACACATGAACGTACATGTGTATATTGCATCCAATGTGCTTTTTAAGCAATACAGTGCTGCACAAAAGTGACAGCACAAAATGTATGTGAGAATGTGTTTTGAAAGACATATTTGAAAATAGCTTTGCTCAAAGCTTAAGAATTTACCAAAATTAATTCAATACTCTTATCCATTCAAAAGTGATGACAAAAACAACAACCAATATTGCCGAAACCAATCTACAAAAGTTTGCGAATGGTGAGAAGCAGTGATTATCTTTCAATAACAAATTTAGAAAACTTTTGTTAAGTTTTATGATATATATGTATATAATATGTTAATGCAGTATGGCGTGAAAAGTGAGCAGGAGCTATAGTAGAAATGGGCACATCAAAGATCTCGTTTCATACTTCAAGGTACACTAAATTCTTACACAACTATAAACATGAAGTAACAAGAAAAATGTACCTAAAAAAACAAACGTTAAAAGTGAGTGCACACTTTAATAACTAAAGCAAAAACTCAAGCCTAGAAGTAAGCATCTTATTCTTTTATGTTTAAAATATCTTTTCTACAAATTGGCGTTGATTTTATTCTTAAATAAGAATTTAAAATTTTAAAGTGTCTGTCTGCTTGCTCCTTCTCTACACCCTGCACTGCTGTTGTGTGTATTATCCTTAGTTATGCTGCAATAAAATGTATATTTGTCTTATTTGCTTTAAATGATACTCAATTGTAACTAACTGTTGAAAAAAAATTTTCTTCGGTGAAAAAATTACCCAGCGATTTACCAACACATCTCCTTATTTGGCATCCGGTATGAGACAATACATTTCGTTTGGCCAAAGAGCGTTTCTATTTCACTTTCAATTGATATTCCGATATTCCGATCAGTGTCACTGAGTAAGACGCTTTATAATTGATTTGCCTTTTTCAAATTTCCTGTCTCCATTCGTCGCAAGTCAATTAAATTTCAACGTTAAACATTTTGAGAGTGAGCGACCACCATTTTGTCGTTACTACAATGCAAAATGCAAAACTAATTAACATAACTTTCAATTACGCAATACCAACGTAAAAGGAAGCAAAGTTTATTGCTATTGACATTGAAAATTGCTCTGTTCAGGGAGTTTAAAATACCCTGCTGAAAGAGTCGTCACTACATACAAAATAAAAATGTAAATAATTTATCTGCATACACACGCGAATTCAGACGAATATTTCGATACATATTTGGTAGCCCAGTTATATTGCGTGCAATGTCATGCACCGGTAGACATTCCATAGACTTCGATGGGTGGGCGTCTGCTTTGACTCGGTTTTTTTTGCCACCACTTGAATTATGAGTATTTCAGGGTTAATGATTAAAATGAGAATAATTGTTTCACTGTACTAAATGAATTGTTTTTATTTTAAATACGGTCCGAAATTAATTGACTTACATAGTTGATAGTTGAAATGTCTTAACTCATTGTTAGTCTAGGTGGGGCGGGTTTCCATTATGCGCACTAACCTAACATTTTTTTTTTCTGGCTTAAAATTACCTAAAAAACTTACAATAATATTTTTTTGAGGAAATGAAAAAAAAAACAACTTTTTTTCAAATTTGTTTTCTTAAATCTTAATTTTCTTTAATTTAATTTAAATATGTTTTAATCAACTAATCAACCCATGTTTATGTGATTTGTACACAAGGGCTTCAATTTTTTTTTTTTAAATCTACATAAATATGATCCACTGCTTGAAGCAGCTCTTTAAAGTGATTTAATATTTCCCCCTTTTTCCCTCCTTCACTTCTATTCAACTATTCAAAAATATGAATAGGAATTGTCTTTTAACGACTCTTTACTGAATTCGATTGTTTGGGTGTTAGGTTAGGTTGGAGTGGGCTGGGGGCCCACAACCACACTTAGGCCAGAATAGACCCATTGTGATACCACAATGCGGAAATCCATTCCGCACCCTAATGGAACCAATTGGAGGTTCTTACGAAGTTGCGGATCTCATTGATGCTGATTTTACTCAGATCACTCAGGAGTCAATTAAGTGTTTGCCCAGGTGAGTTCTTCTACGAAGCACCAAGGCCTCGCATGAAGATGGAAGATGGTTTCCTCCTCCTCTTCATCCTGGCAACTTCTGCAAAAGCATTGGCAGGGACTCCAAGTCTGCTGGCACGTCTGCCGATAGTGCAGTGTCCCGTAATGACGCCTATACTGACCCTAATCGTCGGTCTGTCCATCCGAAGGAGGCAGGTAGTGCGCTTAGCATCCAACGCGGGTTAAATCTATTTAGTGTGCAAACATGTTGAGCATTCTTGCCACCTATGATTGGTCTTAAGGCTGTGAAGTTTTTTATTCAATTTGGTTGTAGCTAGTGGCATGGCCGGTAATTCTCTTCGGGATTGTAAAGCAATTGTGGTCGAATGCCTGGTGAGTACGTCAGCTTGGCAATTACCCTGAATGTCATTGTGACCAGGCACTCACATGAGGTTTTTTCGGTCTTAGAGGTGAAAGTGACCCGCACCTACTCCCGACTCAGTTTTGGATCCGTCCGTGAACAACTTTAGTGGATCCTCCAGCGCTGTAGGGTTTTCAATCCAGTCTGTTCGCTGGGGAATGCTGAAAGTAAACTTTTGGTCGAAGAGAAGCTGGGGAAGGGTGTAGTCGGTGACTGAGGGCAGGGAATTCAGTCTATTTAATACTGTGGAGTGTCCAGTCCTAAGTTTGGTGCACATATTGATTGATTTCAGTCTTACTGCCATGCAGGCTGCTACCTGTCTGCTGTAGCAGTGTACTGGGAGGATTTGAAATAGTATTTCTAGTGCAGCAGAGAGTGTGGTGCGAAGTGATCCTCCTATGTTAATGCACGCCGACCTCTGTACCCGACTGATAATATTACGGTAGACTGCTTTATCGAGCGCTGTCCGCCAGACTGTGACACCATAGGTTGCACTCTATGGCCTTATTGCAGCAGTACAGTGCCGTGCAGGCCTTCTTTACCCGCTTAAGAACATTGGGCTTCCAGCTTAATTTCTTGTCGGGCATAAGATCCAGAAATTCCTCAAAGTCCTTTATTGGAAGTGTCACACCTGACAGTGTGATTGTTAATATATCCTTAGTCGAATGTACTTTTTATTGCAAGTGACTAAATCGATAAAAAAGATTAGCCGAATCAAGAGCTAACCACATTAATTAAAAGCTGTTGTCGCAGATTTAATTTGTGACATAATATGCGCATATATGCGATTTAGTTTTAAAGATATATGACCCTTAATACACCGTAAAATGGTGCATTTTGAATAATTATGACATTCGTATTATACATTACTCTCTAACAAGTATACTATATTTTATATCACAAGAAAGGTTATAAAAAGAACTTTCACATAATGTTGAAAAAATGCGATCCTAATAACAGTACTTTTTAAGAAAATAATGTTTTTCTCCAGATATTTAAGCCTATTTTAAGAAAATTAACTATAACTTTTGAAATATAAAACTGATTATAATGATTTTTATACCAAGCGAAAGAACTTAATACCTTTAATTCGATATCCCAAAATGAAACAGGTTGTGGGGTTCAGAGTTGGGATGTAATGATTACAAATCAGTTTAATTACTCATTACATGTATTTGTAATTAAGGTTTTTCCAATTACAAATACTTGTAATTGTAATTGAAAATCGTCAATTACATATTACATGTAATTGAAATTTTTAAAGTTCAGAATGTCCTTTTCGTTCTTTCTACTCATTTGCGGTCGCGCTTCCTCCGTGAGACCATTCACCTTAAAGTGGTGCGAGGGCTTAGTAAGGTCGATGAATCTTTTGGGCAACCTTCCTTCGGGGAGGATCGCGCTAAAGATGAGGCCTGAAGCTAAGCAATAGTCAACCCCTACCTTCCCTCCCTTAATTTCCTCTCCTCCGTGACCCGTGCTGAGGATCAGCCTGGTTGGGGGCCCATATTAAAAATAACCCAAACGCAAACGGAGTATCCCTACCGCCTTAACCCCATCTTTTGCTTTACTGACAGCTAGTGCTCTGGCGCCCGAATCTGGCACAAGCAACGCCAACAGCCGCGAAGAGCGTCCTATCTCTTCAAGCCTATTTCTTGTTGTGCTGACAGCGTGTGCTCTGGCGGCTGTACCTGGCACTAGCAGAAGCCGCGTGAAGCACCTTAAGACTTCGACCCGGGTTCTGATACACTTACAGCTAGTGCTTTGGCACCCGTACCTGGCACTAGTAAAGCTTCTTCTAAGGACTCACGTTTGCCATCTTGAGGTGTCATCAAGACTAATTGCAGTATTGGCCCCTCAAACTCCCCTTACAAAGAGCGTAGAGCGGCCACACGCATCCTGGAGCGATTCAAGGAAATCAATCCTGATCAACTTACTGATCGGAGAGTTGCAGTGAAGTTGCCAGTGCAGTTCCTACAGACCCTAAGTCAAGTGACTTCATGTCCAAGCGGCAGAGGTCTACAGAAGAATCGTTAATAAATCCCAAAAGGGTGAAGGCCAGCGGTGGAAGCTCGTGAAGGGTGATATCGTCTTGGCAGTCATCGACCGTAGTGACGTCGACGGTAGCATCTCTCCGGCGAATTGGAGGAAGGTAGAGTCTGCCATTACGGAGCTCTGCTGGACTCTCGTTCTGGACGCTGGCTGGCATCAAGGCCATGTTAAGCTCGTCGCGTTCGCCGACCAGAGATCTGTCGACATATACAAGATAGCTCTGAGTAGGATTGGCGAACTCTGGAGATACTCTCGCCAGGAAGTCGTCGACGAGGACGAGATTCCTAATAGGCCAACGACTCGAGCCTGGCTCCCTGCCCGGGCAGACAACCCGGAGGCTATCCTGAATATGATCAGGTTCTGTAACCCTCAGCTTCCTACCCATAACTGGAAGATAGCGAAGCTAAGGGACCCAAACGGGGACTCCAGATCGGCAGTAATCGTCATCAACACGGAGCCCCTGGCCCCTCTTGGACGAACCAATGGCATTATCAGCTTCGGCATTGTTAATGTCACATTAAATGTCTACAAAAAGGACGAGGAGCACGCACACAAGGAGAAACCCGCTTCCACCACTGCTGCCAATAATGCCGGTAGTGTAGCGGCCCCCACTTTGGTGGAGTCGGACGCGGTGAGTACTGGAACGGGCGTATCCTGTCCCCTGTCTTCTTCAACCGTCCCGCCTCAGCTCCCTCCCGGCTATCCTACTCTGCCATCCCTTTCCCCCACGACGTCGCGTGCGACATCCGAACCAGATCTGGACGGCCTCGAGCTATCGGATCTGGAACACTTCAGTGGTCGTGACAGCCCCGTTGTCTCGGATTCATTTATGGATTCGGACACGGATGAGGCAAATGTCACGGTAATCAAAGCTATCTGCAATGCTGCGGATATTAATTGTAATTGTTTTTTAATTTTTTACGGGAAAAATCATGTGACTCCGACCAGTGTCGAGCTTTCGTCACCTGTGGAATTGCGTAAGCAATTTGGGCAAAACATTTAAAAACATCAGTACACTATAATTTAACATTTACAATATTACAGTAAACTTGCAGACAACATGAAATATATTACACATACATACCATATGTATTTTACATTTATTGAAGAACCAAATCAATAGATCTTCTTCGTTTCAATCTTCTCGTTCTAAGAGTTTCGTCGTCGAAGAGCAGGTTGATGTCTTGGTTGCGGTGTGTCAATATTTTTGTCAAGTGTTTTTTGCTAATTTTTTGGATCTCTTCGTTTATTTGCAGGTCGCAATGAATGTGTATATTACAGATATGATATTCGGCGTTGGTAATCGTCCTTAGAATTTTATTCTGTTGTCTTTGAATTGTAGACAGGTTGCTTTTTTTTATGTTCCCCATATTTGAATCCCATACGTCCATATTGGTTTTATGATACATTTATAAATAAATAATTTATTTCTGAGAGAGACACTAGATTGGGGTCGTAGAAGCCAATAAAGTTGTCGAAATTTGTGTTTAAGCTGAGTCTGTTTTTGTTGGATGTGTAGCTTCCAGGTCAATTTACTGTCTATGTGGATCCCTAAGTATTTAGCGGCTGGTTGGATAGATATGGTTTTGTGATTTATTGTAAGTGGTAGCGGTACGTATTTCGTTTTAGTTGTCTAAATGACTTGTATCGTTTTGTCTTCGTTAATTTTTACGTTTCATTTTGTGAACCAAGCACTCGCTTTGTCCAGTATTTGCTGTAGTTGGTAGGTCGCAGTTAAAAGGCCGTGTCCGGTATTAAGCAAGACAGTGTCGTCCGCAAAAGTGGCAATCATGGCCGTTTCACTGTCGGGGATAGGGATGTCTGCAGTGAAGATGAGGTACAGAACTGGTCCTAGTATGCTTCCCTGCGGTACTGCAGCATTTATTGGGTGCATGTTTGAACACTTGTCATTTACTCTTACGTAGAAGCATCTGTTTTCTAAATAGCTTTTTAGGAGCACAAAGTCCGTAGGAACGACTTTACTAAGTTTGACCAATAGTCCCTTGTGCCAAACCGAGTCAAAAGCCTTAGCCACGTCAAGGTATACTGCAAAGCAGAATTTTTTTTCGTCTAGTGCTGCCGATATTTTGTTTGTCACTCTATGTACTTGTTCGATTGTTGAGTGCTGTCGTCTAAAACCGAACTGGTGGTTTGGTATAGCGTTTCATTTATGCAAAATGGGTAGAAGTCTTTTAAGGAGGAGTTTTTCGAAAATTTTTGACAAGATTGGAAGTAGGCTAATTGGTCTGTAGGATGTTGTCATTGTACCTCAGCTACTTTCCACAGCTTCCGAACGAAAATTAAGGCTATTTTCGGGAGCTCTTTTAACAATTTGCCTGTTACGAAGTCGTAACCGGGTGCTTTTTTACTCTTGATCCCTTTTTTAGGGTTTCGTTCCAAAGGAATAACGAAACCCTTATGGAATCACTTCGGTGTCTGTCTGTCTGTCTGTCTGTCTGTCTGTCGCCTTTTACATATTTGACTATAACTTATAAGTACTTTGTAGTTACGGGATGAAATTTGGACTGAAGGTGTATCTAGGCAACCCAAAAATAAATCATGCATCCGTTTTGGAATTAGTCGCAGATTAAAGAAAAAGTTAGTACTAATACTAACGCTCGAAAAAACGTCTACTCACTTTGAGGGTCGATATGGGTGTCATTGGAAAGGGGGCGGTGCCCTGATTATGAAAATGTCTGTCTGTCTGTCATTAGGCCTTAACCTCGGTAATTGGCGAATAGGGGCATATCTCTCTTAAGTCTCCCCGGTAAAGTCTATGCGAAGGTGTTGGAGGCGCGTTTTAGAGCTATGGTCGAATCCAGGTTGGGGGAGGAACAGTGCGGCAACAAACAGAAGTACTACCGACCAGCTTTTCACTCTAAGAATGGTACTCGAGAAGGCGTGGGAATATGCCAAACTGCTCTACAGTTGCTTTGTAGACCTGGAAAAGGCGTATGCCCGAGTTCCTCGAGGAAAACTCTGGAGTGTTCTGCAGGAGTATGGGATTAATGGGTCTCTGTTGAGGGCCATTCAGTCCCTATACACAAACTGTAGCAGCTGTGTTCGGATTGACGGCAGTAAATCAACACCTTTTACTGTGGGCGTTGGACTTCGCCAAGGATGCGTCTTGTCACCTCTCCTTTTCATTATATACATGGATTGGATGTTACAACGCAGCCGTGGTGAAGAATGTTTGACATTGGGGGAGCTGAGGGTAAGTCACCTGCTTTTTGCAGATGACTTAGTTATCCTCACATCCTCACAGACGAAACTCCAGCGTGCGCTAGATAGGTTTGTGGCCATCTGTACTGATGTTGGGATGAAGGTTAACGTGGACAAATCCGAGGTGATGGTCATTTCTAGGACGCCTGTGCAATGCACTCTGCAGGTCAGCGGAGTTTCATTGAAACAGGTGGAGTTGTGTGGAGAAGTTTAAGTATCTCGGGGTCTTTTTCACGAGTGATGGGAGGAGCAATACTGAGCTTTCCTGTAGGATTGGCCAAGCTGGGTCAATTTTGAATCAGCTTGGAAGGTCTGTCATCAGGAAGGCCGAGCTTGGGCTGAAGGCCAAGTTATCGGTGTTCAATTCGGTATTTGTTCCAACTCTCATCTATGGTCATGAAATTTGGGTAATGACCGAAAGAATAAGATCGCGAATACAAGCTACCGAGATGAGATTTCTGCGTGCTGTTGTGGGAGTTACTCGTCGAGATAGGGTGAGAAACACGACAGTACGGGGAGAGCTAAACGTTGAGCATCTTCTTCTCCGAACGGAAAGATCCATACTTCGATGGTTTGGCCACGTGGCACGAATGTCCCCTGCAGTACGACTTCCGAGGCGTGCCTTGAATGCGACTCCGTCAGATAGGCGACCGCTCGGTAGACCCAGGATGAGATGGTTGGATCAAGTCCAAAAGCTCGCCTGGTTACGCTTGGGCATACCCGCCGAGGAGTTAGAGTCGGCTGCGGACTGTAAAGCCTTATCATACATAATATTTTTAGTTTTTTTTCTGAGGCAAAAAGAAATAGCGCCGATGATTTGCTGACTCGCGAGCACGCAACGTATAATTGCCCATGAGAAAAACAGGGAAATTCCAGGTTTATTCCACACACTTCTATTGATTGGCCTTGGGATTTGTTAATTGTCATTGCGAATGCTAGGCACACTGGAAACTGGACACGTTTGAATTCAAAAGGGAAATCGGTTGGAATTATCGGTATTCTTGGGATTAGAACATCCTCGCCCTTAAACTTTCGTCGCTTTAATCAAATTTCCCAAAATTTCTTTAACAACGAGTCTTGTTCCATTGGTTGATTTAAATTGCGTAACATTATTATCACGGAGCCAACCTTGAGCTGTAAGTTGTGGGGTGGTAATCCTGCCAAATCTAATTGGATAACTTACAACTTCATTTTGATTGATAATGGAATCGATCGACTTAAATGAATGTATTTGTCCATAAATTTTATTCTGGATTTTTATATTTAAATCATCAACATTCTTATTTTTTGCTGCTAATATAGCTCGTTCGCTCAACCAAACATGGTTTTTATAATATACTCCGATATGAACTGACAAAAATTTGGTGGAAATGAAATGAGGCCAGTAGAAGGGTCAGCAGGCATTTTCCCATCGCCAATGTCTAATAATGCGCTTGAAAACAGTTCGCATATTAGTTACTAACTTAATTTTTTTTACTTATCGCCATAAATTTGATGTCTTCAAGCAAGCATTTATTTCATCAGCAGCTGTTGACCTAGGAATGATTGGAAGCGTTTGGCGAAAATCTCCAGCCAGTAGAATCATCGCGCCTCCGAAGAGATTCTGATTGTTACGCAAATCTCTTAGTGGTCGATCGAGTGCCTCTAATGCTCGTTTGTGCGCCATCGTGCACTCATCCCAAATTATAAGCTTACAATTCTGTAGCACTTTCGCCATTGCTGATGTTTTGGTTATATTACATGTCGGTTCATCTATTGCTTGCAAATTTAGTGATAGTTTGAGCGCCGAGTGAGCGGTTCATCCACCTTCTAATAGTGTAGCTGCAATCCCAGATGATGCTACTGCCAGTGCGATCTTACTTTGTGCCCGAATTGTATCTAAAATTAATGAGATCAAAAAATTCTTACCCGTTCCACCCAGTGCGTTCAGGAAAAAAAAAATCCTCCGTTGTCGACATTAACTGCTTTCATTACCGTGTTGTAAGCTGTTTTTTGCTGTTGATTTAAAAGTGGGACTTTATTTTGCACTGATTGACATAAAGCATTTCTATCGTATTGGCATGGGGCGATTAGGTGAGGGCATTCCAAAGTCATACAACATTTTGCCAGACATCATCAAGCACAAATCCTCTAAAGATATCAATACCTCATTGTAGATTTCAGCGCAAATTTCGAGTTCAGGATTTTCCGTTGTTGAACGTAGTTGATGCACAATGTCTTCAGCCATATTGTCTTTGTATATGTTCCACCAATTTTTATGTGTTTAATGACAAAATGTGATCGTATTTGATGCGAAGTAGATGAAATAACAGCATCAGCAAGTGTGTGGTCCCAATGGATATCATTCTCCAGTAAGTGCAATCGTTGACAGGCTTCTCGATATGTTGCGCACAATTCACCATTGAACATTCGTAGAGATTCAAATGAAGTTGGCCCACGAATATTAAGTAGTAATAAATGCACTGTGTAAATGCGCCCCAATGCATCGGTTGAATATACATCCACGTATCCTGGTACAGACTGTCCTTTTTTTCGGCGTTGGAATTTTTTATGTGTAAAATATTCCATATAAAATATTTCGGTATTTCCGAGTAAAGCAATGTTCTTGCAAATGGATCGCTCGCGCATGTCTCGAAGAAGTTTGTCAGCGTTGTCGCTGGTGGTCGTTCAGCTCTTTATGCTGCGTTCCCTGCCGTAATATAATAATATACTCGTTGTCCATTCTCCAAGTGAACAGCTAAATGGACTACTGTCGGATGACGTTCATGTACTATAGGAAATGAAACGATTCTCCAAACAGCCTCATTGCTGCTAACATCTTCCCATCTGATATTGTGAAACTTCATCGTTGTTGTTTGAAGCTGCAATACCAAATACGACCAGGTCGTTTCCTTTCGTGACGTATTTGCAAACATATTTAATAGATTTGACCGAATTGCAGTACACAACATTACAATGCGCCTTTAATGTTTTAGAAAGCAGTGGTTACATCCTTATTTTTGACCTTCAACGTTATTGTACTCACGTTATCTTCTACAAAGCGACGACGATTTAAACAATTTAACCAAGTGATTTTTTTCATGGAAAAGTTGTTGCAGCTGCATGAAAATTTCCCTCCTAACTGAACTATTGAAAGTACAGCGTTGAGTTACTCCAGCTTAAGGATTTCCCAAGAAATGAAGAAATTTATTAGCACAACATAAGCCTGGTGGTTCGAGTCGAAATCTTAAAGCATTGTAATATATACAAAGAATGCTCATTGCTCCGAAATCGACAGATTTGTCGCTGTCATGTCGCGTTACGCATGCGCCGGCCGATGCTTTGACGCCTTGTTCGTGGCATTTTGTTTTATATATTAAATCATACTATATAAAACTTTAAAATGTCTGTCCTGCGTTATAGAACGAACGTTGAGCACTCAATTTACGTATGTAAATTTTCCTAGGTGCGAACCTAGTATGGAAGATTACCGGATAAAAATGTTACGACTAACATTCTAGACCAGATGCCACATCCTCTGCGCTATCGCTGCTAATGCGAAGTGTTTGCATATCAGTTTGATCTATTGAAAGGCTTAAATTGTAAGTGAAACACAACACACACTTCCACTTGTTTTCCAATATCTATTATTATTGTTTATCAATCTTTCACTACTACTATAATACTATTACAACTCTCGATTCACTATCACAGCACTTTCTACGATCAAATATGTCTTTTTTTTTATTCTGACCATTCTATGTAAACATTATCATTGCTTACATTTCTCACATCCTTAATTACTTTTCACGTAGTGGGTTTTTCCTATTTATTGACGTCATATCGGGTTTTCATTTTTCACGCGATCATTCCTTACATTTCTCACATCCTTAATTACTTTTCTTATTTACACAACAATTTATTCTACACGCAGTGGATTTCCCTAGACATGAGTTTATCGGAAAAAAGGATACATTATTGCCGAGTTTCGATTCCCGGACTTAGAGATCCTGGAGCAGCGATCTTATGCTCTGCGCCACTGGCACTTCATATGTGGATCTTTGGAAAACTTTGATTGCGTTTTTCCACCTGATTCTCTCAATTCTCTTAACCTTTTTTTCCATCTAAACCATCTCTCTTCTATTTTATTCTAGACAAATGTCAAAGGGATAACCATTTCAGCAACAACTTTTATTATATGCAGAACAAACTATGGATTTACAATGAAATGAAACAAACACTTTAATTTTTTTTAACGTTTAGAATAAAACGTTCAAATATTTAACAAGCGCAAACAAAGAAACAGCAATTATCATTGACTTTTTTACTATTTTAACTTCATTATTTAATTACATTATGACGAGCTCCTTTAGTTACATGATATTCTTTCTCGATCAATAATAGGAGTCATCTCCAATTTCATAGATATCTGAAACTTCAGTGAGCCTCTTTGCTATGTCAACACTGCAACCTTAAAATCTACCTGCCCTTAGAACTTAAGCAGTTCTACTAGAGTTAGGCTTTATTGATTGAAATCGGACCATGTTTGAGGTTGAAATAAACTCAGTGAAGTTTGTGTTTCTTTTTTAGAGTCATAGTACTCTTAATGGGCTCGTGAACTTCTGAAATACCTTGACAGTCACAGTACTATGACAACTCTATAAATTACATTCTTATCGCAAGAGAATTCGTGCTAAAATTAAAATTAAAATTATGAGAAAACTTGAAAGCACTTAAAACGTGATTGCAGCGATTTGAATTCAATTGCTTTTTTATAGCAACGCCATGGTCTTGAACTACCAACTTCGAGCTCAGACTATTATGATCGAATCACTTAAGTTGTAAACCTACAGTAAAATGTCAGCGTTACTGTTTTTCCTATTAATCCTGTGCTCGTGTTACTTCCTTTGGTCGCGTCGTCATTTGTATCGATTAACGTGGAAATACGGGGGAAAATTAGGTTTGCCACTGCTCGGAAGTTTTTTCGATTACCTCAATGTCACTGGTAAGTTCTTTTTCCACTATCTCATGGTCTTAGAGCTAAAGACATGAATCAATTTTTAGATTTCGGCGAATATCTTCAGAAGGCTATTTGGAGCCAAAATAAATCGCCTTGTGCTGTTTGGCTTGGAAATACCCTGCACATAGCGATTAGAGATCCCGTTCATACACATATGGTTCTTACGTCAAATGATCTTCTGAACAAGCATACGATGTACAAGGTTTTTTATACAGCGACTGGCACAAGGAGTATTATTTCATCGAAAGGTAAGATTTGAGCACGTGTCACTCCTATGCCTTAAGTATTCATGGTTGACCTTAGCTGAACTTTGGAAGGTTCAACGTCGAATTCTGGATGCAACGTTAAGCTACAAACGTGTAAATGATCTCATACCACCAATCAACAAGGCAATCGATATGTATATAAACGACATCATAAAGCCAATTGTGGGTAAGGGCGAAGTTAACATCCATAAAGGACTCATACGTCTCATAGTTGAACTTACCATGGGTAATATGCACCATATATACCTTGGCTCGATTCGATTGAGCTTTATAACTTGTTTTTTTTTAGAAAACATCGCTGGACAAAATCTCAAATGGCTGGAAGAAAAATCAAACTTTGATGTGTTTGGCGGATTTCACACGTAAGTGTAATGTCTAATTAAAACTAAAAGGTAATAATGTATCTCATTTGAAAAAAAAAACAGTATTCAACATCACGTTGAGACCCGAGTTAACAAGGTGTATTTACACAACGACTTTCTCAATAGCCTTACAAGCGACTACAAGAAAATACAAAAAACTTTAAATCGATTGCATGTGATTATGCAAGAGGTGAGTAATTTTAGACGGTTTAACACAATTCTGTTCAATTGCCTTGAATCGAAACTCTGACCTGAAATTGTCTGAAAACAATGTGGAAAATCTCCTTGGGTCGTATATTTACGATTTTCAAGTGACTATACCTTTTTTCTATATTTTAAAGAAAAATAATTAATTCAGAATGCTATGAAAAATTCTGTTATTACTGGGATTTGACTGAATAATGTCTGTAATTATCAACTTGCGAACATCTGCAAAAGATTGAATTTTTGTCTCAATTCAGCAAATTTATTTATTTGTTTATGTATCATCATATTCTTGACTGCGTGTTTCACTAATGGGATCGCGGGGCAATGCACGCAGAAAAGATCTCTAACCTGATCCTCCGCCGCCGATTCTAACTCATAAGGAGGTATGCCCAAGCGTAACCAGGCGAGATTCAGGCGAGGTCCAGCCATCTCATCCTGGGTCTGACGTGCGGTCGCCTTCCTGACGGGATCGCTATCAGTGCACGCCTTGCAAGTCGTTTTTTAAAATTTTTTTTATTTATTCAAATTATTATTAAAATATTCCTTATTCAGACTTGATATTATTCTACTAGTGAATTGAATTTCTTAAATTCTTATAACTTCCAATCTTGTTTTGACTAATTTCTCTGGACTGACTATTTTTTTTATAATTATTATTATTATTTATTTCAAGTAGTTGGAAAATTCTTTACATTCATCTTCATCTACATTAAGTCTTATTTTAGAGAATTAGGACACTTTGATCCTTTACAGCTATAATACAATTATACAACGAGGGGCAAGGAATAGTTTTTGTAAAAAAAATGCCATATTTAGCTCTTTGTTTGTGATAACTTAAACCTTAATAGCCAACAGTTAAATTTAGGTCAGATAAAAAGAATGTGGGTGGTGAGAGGCTTTCATTGAATACAATATAAGTGAAAAGCAATTTTTCTTCGTAGTTAGTTCTTGATAACTATTCCGAAAGCAGCCTTATCTACACTCAACCGGGAAGATCAGTATGTGACACTTTGCGCAAGCATAAAGGCGAGGAGGGTTTCAGCGACATTGACAATCGATATCATTTGGGAACTTTCATAAACGCCGTGAGTATAAAATAAACACTCCCTTAAGAAAAAAAAGCTAATTTCTTTCAAATTCAGAGCTATGAAACTTCAACTTTTGCCCTCTTCATGACCATCTGCTATTTAACAAAGTATCCGGAATATCAAGAAAAAGTGTACGAAGAACTGCTGTCATTTTACCCGGAGAAATATCCAAAAGTTGAAGGCGACACTATAAATGAGTTGCAATATTTGGAGATGGTTATAAGTGAAGTTTTAAGACTACATCCGTCGGTCCCATTGATTGGACGTTTTGCTAATAAAGACACAACTTTACGTGACGGCACATTTATTCCGAAAGGCGTTGGATTTCTCATCGATATCGTTCATCTACATCGTAATGAAGATATTTGGGGTCCCGAAGCAAACAAGTTCAATCCGGAAAATTTCTTACCAGAAAACAGATCGAAAAGGCATCCTAGTGCTTACATCCCTTTCTCGTTTGGACCGAGAAACTGCATCGGTATGGGGTATATTAGTTTTTCGGGTTTCTTGTGAATAGAGTTTTTTTTAGGTATTCGCTACGCTAAGGTGGCGATGAGAATTACGTTAGCAAAACTTTTTCGAACCTTCAAGTTTACAGGTTCCTTTGAGCTGGAGGATATTGAAATGAAACGTGGACTGGCCATGCAACTAACAAAACCTCCGTTTATAGCTGTTGAAGAAAGACCCTTTTAGGTGGGACATCTGAATATGATCTCAAATATATAGCTCTGTCGAAATATATGCGTTTTACATATTTTGTTTTCTTTTCACTCCGATATTTTCTTGATTTCAAATAAGTGTTTTTTTTCATATACACATTTAGTTAGTTATCAAGCTAGTCGCAATTGCTCGAAATTGTCGGTAAGTTGGCAATCTTTTGGAATGTTTTTTGAAGTGAAAACTTCATTATTATCGTAGTGATTTGAGATCCGATGAAACGAAAAAGCGACAGTAAAAAAAGACAGACACATAAATTCATAAGATTTAATGTGGGAGAAAATGAGATAGGAAGCAATATACAGTATTTCTTATGTTCGTGGTTCTCTTTGTGCTCTGCTTCGTATCTCCTCCACTAGTGTTTACCAGGGCATACTGGGAGCTTGCTGGGCCTCAGCGTTGTACGTGGGTCAATACGTGTTGGTGTGCGCATGCGTAATACCAAAGCCCATATAATACCACGATAGTGAAAAAAAGGGATACAGCTTTCCTCTCTTGAATATGATCACCCTTCGTCCCCGACCATCCGTGCCTGTCGGAGCTTTTTACTTTTCATCATTTTGAAGTACCAGTTGCACTATCTTTGTATTATATGGTCTTTGGTATTATGCGTTCGTAGAGTTTTTTCATCATTTTTATAATAAAACTAGCAACCCGTCCTGGCTTCGTGCAGGTAGCATTATATAACTAAAGTTTTTTAGTAATCCAGTAATGGAATACCAGAAAGTGTTAATGAATTTAGAAATAATTTCTGGCAATACACTGCTGTTTCTACATCTAAAACGCTATCAACTCAATAATAGACTTTTGATGATGAATCATATTTGGCAAGAATTGAATCATTAACTTAATTGACTTGCTTATTTGTATGCGACTAAGTATCCCTTCCCTCAAACCAAATGAATGAGTAGATAAGTTTGCAATATCCGAAATACCTTCTCAATCATTTCTAAAATGTTCGGTACCAAAACAAAGATATTTCTGAAATTTACCTTCCCATTTCTTACTTCAAATTGTTCTGCTCTTATATGAAGTATTGAAGCATCGGCATTACACAATCTTAATGGAATGGTTTAAAAACAGAGTTAGCAGTTCTTCCTTCATCTAAAAGTGTGGGTTCAATTCCAGTCTCTACACTATGCTTAATCTTTGCAAGCAATCGATTTATTGAAAGGTCTTCCCGCTGCCTCCAGTGGCACTCAAAAAGAAAATGCTCCCCTTGTTATTGTAGACTAATAACATAATTAAATCATAAATGATTTTCTTTTTTCTTTTTGAATCGCTTCAGTAAGTCAGTAATTATCATAGTTTTTTTTCGGATGTATTCTGCATGGCTTGATGTTATTTGGCAAGGAATTTAAGAAAAAATTAAAGATTGGCTTAAGAGAGACTATTTCTCCATATACTCTTATACATTTACTTTAAATTCCGCAGAACATACAGTCGAATTTCCCTCTAACTCGAAATATTTTGGCATTCCCCTCAATCTTCCATACAAAAACCATCCTCTAAGTCGAACTCCCTTAAATTCGAAAATCCCTCTAACTGGAATACATTCTTTCAATACCTCTAAGTTGAATTTTGTTTCTTTGGCTGAAAAACAGAAAAAAAAAAAATGTGCTCTCGCAACTTCTATCGAGTACGCACACTCGCATTCTCTGACTCTCCCAAGGTGGTCCTAGACGATGAACACATTTCGCGAACATTCATTTGTTGTTGATTCTTGTAGTGCAAACACGTCAGAGTAAAAGCTCAAGTGGTTGCCCTTATTGTTGTTTACCTTGCTTGCGAACATCGCGAACCAACGGTCGTTGTCGAGAACCATCTCTAGTCGCGTTGCGCACACACAAACAATCGGCTTTTAATCTGAAAACAGTTAGGTATCTGAGATGCATTCTTGATTCATTTAGCGCGTGTATTGGAAGTTTACTTTGAAAAAGTAACATAAAGGCGTCTGCCAGTATAATTCCAATTGTAAATATTCCAATTAGTCCATAATTAAGGATTTTCAACAAAAAAAAATATTAATCACTCTAACTCGAATTTTTCCAAAACTGCCTCGAACTCAAACTAATTTTGATGTCCCATGAAAATTCGACTGTATGTATCTTTGGTCAATGTTCCCATAATGGGATGACAGTTGTTATCTGCGGTGCAACATATCTTCATTCATATCTTGCGGTGATTTTGCCACAGCAACAAAGGTTCAGTAATTTCACACAACGAAATTATCAAAGTTAATAAGTGCTTTGTGATTTCTCTGTAGATCAGAACACACATCAGACATGATATTTTCCCATTGGCTATCATCTTCCAACAAAAAAATACCCGTTCTGGCATCACTGTCTATATCCCTGTTGTGTACATTTATGTACACATATGCACATACACACATATATCCATATCTCATATCTCATACCGTACAACACCGTTTCTGCGCGATCATCGTCATGCCAGCTGTGTGTAAGGTTTAGTTAAAAAAACTTATAATCAGCGATTTCTCAGATTTCGCCCACTAATCGATATTTTTATACTTATTTTTTCTTAGTGCCTCGCTGAGATCTACAAAACTGCGTTTTTGGATTTTCGAAATTCGCATATTGACGTTTTATCGTTTTTCGCCAAAAGCTCCAAAAGTATTGGGGCCAGAACGCTGAAATTATTTTTTTTTAATGTACTCATCGAAGCCGATTTTGTGTAATTTTTTCAAAATTTTTGACAAAGCGGCGTGG